>CAMTZC010000024.1:2500-10002500 GCA_947086505.1 Morpho deidamia
AACCTAACCTAACCTAACCTAACCTAACCTAACCTAACCTAACCTAACCTAACCTAACCTAACCTAACCTAACCTAACCTAACCTAACCTAACCTAACCTAACCTAACCTAACCTAACCTAACCTAACCTAACCTAACCTAACCTAACCTAACCTAACCTAACCTAACCTAACCTAACCTAACCTAACCTAACCTAACCTAACCTAACCTAACCTAACCTAACCTAACCTAACCTAACCTAACCTAACCTAACCTAACCTAACCTAACCTAACCTAACCTAACCTAACCTAACCTAACCTAACCTAACCTAACCTAACCTAACCTAACCTAACCTAACCTAACCTAACCTAACCTAACCTAACCTAACCTAACCTAACCTAACCTAACCTAACCTAACCTAACCTAACCTAACCTAACCTAACCTAACCTAACCTAACCTAACCTAACCTAACCTAACCTAACCTAACCTAACCTAACCTAACCTAACCTAACCTAACCTAACCTAACCTAACCTAACCTAACCTAACCTAACCTAACCTAACCTAACCTAACCTAACCTAACCTAACCTAACCTAACCTAACCTAACCTAACCTAACCTAACCTAACCTAACCTAACCTAACCTAACCTAACCTAACCTAACCTAACCTAACCTAACCTAACCTAACCTAACCTAACCTAACCTAACCTAACCTAACCTAACCTAACCTAACCTAACCTAACCTAACCTAACCTAACCTAACCTAACCTAACCTAACCTAACCTAACCTAACCTAACCTAACCTAACCTAACCTAACCTAACCTAACCTAACCTAACCTAACCTAACCTAACCTAACCTAACCTAACCTAACCTAACCTAACCTAACCTAACCTAACCTAACCTAACCTAACCTAACCTAACCTAACCTAACCTAACCTAACCTAACCTAACCTAACCTAACCTAACCTAACCTAACCTAACCTAACCTAACCTAACCTAACCTAACCTAACCTAACCTAACCTAACCTAACCTAACCTAACCTAACCTAACCTAACCTAACCTAACCTAACCTAACCTAACCTAACCTAACCTAACCTAACCTAACCTAACCTAACCTAACCTAACCTAACCTAACCTAACCTAACCTAACCTAACCTAACCTAACCTAACCTAACCTAACCTAACCTAACCTAACCTAACCTAACCTAACCTAACCTAACCTAACCTAACCTAACCTAACCTAACCTAACCTAACCTAACCTAACCTAACCTAACCTAACCTAACCTAACCTAACCTAACCTAACCTAACCTAACCTAACCTAACCTAACCTAACCTAACCTAACCTAACCTAACCTAACCTAACCTAACCTAACCTAACCTAACCTAACCTAACCTAACCTAACCTAACCTAACCTAACCTAACCTAACCTAACCTAACCTAACCTAACCTAACCTAACCTAACCTAACCTAACCTAACCTAACCTAACCTAACCTAACCTAACCTAACCTAACCTAACCTAACCTAACCTAACCTAACCTAACCTAACCTAACCTAACCTAACCTAACCTAACCTAACCTAACCTAACCTAACCTAACCTAACCTAACCTAACCTAACCTAACCTAACCTAACCTAACCTAACCTAACCTAACCTAACCTAACCTAACCTAACCTAACCTAACCTAACCTAACCTAACCTAACCTAACCTAACCTAACCTAACCTAACCTAACCTAACCTAACCTAACCTAACCTAACCTAACCTAACCTAACCTAACCTAACCTAACCTAACCTAACCTAACCTAACCTAACCTAACCTAACCTAACCTAACCTAACCTAACCTAACCTAACCTAACCTAACCTAACCTAACCTAACCTAACCTAACCTAACCTAACCTAACCTAACCTAACCTAACCTAACCTAACCTAACCTAACCTAACCTAACCTAACCTAACCTAACCTAACCTAACCTAACCTAACCTAACCTAACCTAACCTAACCTAACCTAACCTAACCTAACCTAACCTAACCTAACCTAACCTAACCTAACCTAACCTAACCTAACCTAACCTAACCTAACCTAACCTAACCTAACCTAACCTAACCTAACCTAACCTAACCTAACCTAACCTAACCTAACCTAACCTAACCTAACCTAACCTAACCTAACCTAACCTAACCTAACCTAACCTAACCTAACCTAACCTAACCTAACCTAACCTAACCTAACCTAACCTAACCTAACCTAACCTAACCTAACCTAACCTAACCTAACCTAACCTAACCTAACCTAACCTAACCTAACCTAACCTAACCTAACCTAACCTAACCTAACCTAACCTAACCTAACCTAACCTAACCTAACCTAACCTAACCTAACCTAACCTAACCTAACCTAACCTAACCTAACCTAACCTAACCTAACCTAACCTAACCTAACCTAACCTAACCTAACCTAACCTAACCTAACCTAACCTAACCTAACCTAACCTAACCTAACCTAACCTAACCTAACCTAACCTAACCTAACCTAACCTAACCTAACCTAACCTAACCTAACCTAACCTAACCTAACCTAACCTAACCTAACCTAACCTAACCTAACCTAACCTAACCTAACCTAACCTAACCTAACCTAACCTAACCTAACCTAACCTAACCTAACCTAACCTAACCTAACCTAACCTAACCTAACCTAACCTAACCTAACCTAACCTAACCTAACCTAACCTAACCTAACCTAACCTAACCTAACCTAACCTAACCTAACCTAACCTAACCTAACCTAACCTAACCTAACCTAACCTAACCTAACCTAACCTAACCTAACCTAACCTAACCTAACCTAACCTAACCTAACCTAACCTAACCTAACCTAACCTAACCTAACCTAACCTAACCTAACCTAACCTAACCTAACCTAACCTAACCTAACCTAACCTAACCTAACCTAACCTAACCTAACCTAACCTAACCTAACCTAACCTAACCTAACCTAACCTAACCTAACCTAACCTAACCTAACCTAACCTAACCTAACCTAACCTAACCTAACCTAACCTAACCTAACCTAACCTAACCTAACCTAACCTAACCTAACCTAACCTAACCTAACCTAACCTAACCTAACCTAACCTAACCTAACCTAACCTAACCTAACCTAACCTAACCTAACCTAACCTAACCTAACCTAACCTAACCTAACCTAACCTAACCTAACCTAACCTAACCTAACCTAACCTAACCTAACCTAACCTAACCTAACCTAACCTAACCTAACCTAACCTAACCTAACCTAACCTAACCTAACCTAACCTAACCTAACCTAACCTAACCTAACCTAACCTAACCTAACCTAACCTAACCTAACCTAACCTAACCTAACCTAACCTAACCTAACCTAACCTAACCTAACCTAACCTAACCTAACCTAACCTAACCTAACCTAACCTAACCTAACCTAACCTAACCTAACCTAACCTAACCTAACCTAACCTAACCTAACCTAACCTAACCTAACCTAACCTAACCTAACCTAACCTAACCTAACCTAACCTAACCTAACCTAACCTAACCTAACCTAACCTAACCTAACCTAACCTAACCTAACCTAACCTAACCTAACCTAACCTAACCTAACCTAACCTAACCTAACCTAACCTAACCTAACCTAACCTAACCTAACCTAACCTAACCTAACCTAACCTAACCTAACCTAACCTAACCTAACCTAACCTAACCTAACCTAACCTAACCTAACCTAACCTAACCTAACCTAACCTAACCTAACCTAACCTAACCTAACCTAACCTAACCTAACCTAACCTAACCTAACCTAACCTAACCTAACCTAACCTAACCTAACCTAACCTAACCTAACCTAACCTAACCTAACCTAACCTAACCTAACCTAACCTAACCTAACCTAACCTAACCTAACCTAACCTAACCTAACCTAACCTAACCTAACCTAACCTAACCTAACCTAACCTAACCTAACCTAACCTAACCTAACCTAACCTAACCTAACCTAACCTAACCTAACCTAACCTAACCTAACCTAACCTAACCTAACCTAACCTAACCTAACCTAACCTAACCTAACCTAACCTAACCTAACCTAACCTAACCTAACCTAACCTAACCTAACCTAACCTAACCTAACCTAACCTAACCTAACCTAACCTAACCTAACCTAACCTAACCTAACCTAACCTAACCTAACCTAACCTAACCTAACCTAACCTAACCTAACCTAACCTAACCTAACCTAACCTAACCTAACCTAACCTAACCTAACCTAACCTAACCTAACCTAACCTAACCTAACCTAACCTAACCTAACCTAACCTAACCTAACCTAACCTAACCTAACCTAACCTAACCTAACCTAACCTAACCTAACCTAACCTAACCTAACCTAACCTAACCTAACCTAACCTAACCTAACCTAACCTAACCTAACCTAACCTAACCTAACCTAACCTAACCTAACCTAACCTAACCTAACCTAACCTAACCTAACCTAACCTAACCTAACCTAACCTAACCTAACCTAACCTAACCTAACCTAACCTAACCTAACCTAACCTAACCTAACCTAACCTAACCTAACCTAACCTAACCTAACCTAACCTAACCTAACCTAACCTAACCTAACCTAACCTAACCTAACCTAACCTAACCTAACCTAACCTAACCTAACCTAACCTAACCTAACCTAACCTAACCTAACCTAACCTAACCTAACCTAACCTAACCTAACCTAACCTAACCTAACCTAACCTAACCTAACCTAACCTAACCTAACCTAACCTAACCTAACCTAACCTAACCTAACCTAACCTAACCTAACCTAACCTAACCTAACCTAACCTAACCTAACCTAACCTAACCTAACCTAACCTAACCTAACCTAACCTAACCTAACCTAACCTAACCTAACCTAACCTAACCTAACCTAACCTAACCTAACCTAACCTAACCTAACCTAACCTAACCTAACCTAACCTAACCTAACCTAACCTAACCTAACCTAACCTAACCTAACCTAACCTAACCTAACCTAACCTAACCTAACCTAACCTAACCTAACCTAACCTAACCTAACCTAACCTAACCTAACCTAACCTAACCTAACCTAACCTAACCTAACCTAACCTAACCTAACCTAACCTAACCTAACCTAACCTAACCTAACCTAACCTAACCTAACCTAACCTAACCTAACCTAACCTAACCTAACCTAACCTAACCTAACCTAACCTAACCTAACCTAACCTAACCTAACCTAACCTAACCTAACCTAACCTAACCTAACCTAACCTAACCTAACCTAACCTAACCTAACCTAACCTAACCTAACCTAACCTAACCTAACCTAACCTAACCTAACCTAACCTAACCTAACCTAACCTAACCTAACCTAACCTAACCTAACCTAACCTAACCTAACCTAACCTAACCTAACCTAACCTAACCTAACCTAACCTAACCTAACCTAACCTAACCTAACCTAACCTAACCTAACCTAACCTAACCTAACCTAACCTAACCTAACCTAACCTAACCTAACCTAACCTAACCTAACCTAACCTAACCTAACCTAACCTAACCTAACCTAACCTAACCTAACCTAACCTAACCTAACCTAACCTAACCTAACCTAACCTAACCTAACCTAACCTAACCTAACCTAACCTAACCTAACCTAACCTAACCTAACCTAACCTAACCTAACCTAACCTAACCTAACCTAACCTAACCTAACCTAACCTAACCTAACCTAACCTAACCTAACCTAACCTAACCTAACCTAACCTAACCTAACCTAACCTAACCTAACCTAACCTAACCTAACCTAACCTAACCTAACCTAACCTAACCTAACCTAACCTAACCTAACCTAACCTAACCTAACCTAACCTAACCTAACCTAACCTAACCTAACCTAACCTAACCTAACCTAACCTAACCTAACCTAACCTAACCTAACCTAACCTAACCTAACCTAACCTAACCTAACCTAACCTAACCTAACCTAACCTAACCTAACCTAACCTAACCTAACCTAACCTAACCTAACCTAACCTAACCTAACCTAACCTAACCTAACCTAACCTAACCTAACCTAACCTAACCTAACCTAACCTAACCTAACCTAACCTAACCTAACCTAACCTAACCTAACCTAACCTAACCTAACCTAACCTAACCTAACCTAACCTAACCTAACCTAACCTAACCTAACCTAACCTAACCTAACCTAACCTAACCTAACCTAACCTAACCTAACCTAACCTAACCTAACCTAACCTAACCTAACCTAACCTAACCTAACCTAACCTAACCTAACCTAACCTAACCTAACCTAACCTAACCTAACCTAACCTAACCTAACCTAACCTAACCTAACCTAACCTAACCTAACCTAACCTAACCTAACCTAACCTAACCTAACCTAACCTAACCTAACCTAACCTAACCTAACCTAACCTAACCTAACCTAACCTAACCTAACCTAACCTAACCTAACCTAACCTAACCTAACCTAACCTAACCTAACCTAACCTAACCTAACCTAACCTAACCTAACCTAACCTAACCTAACCTAACCTAACCTAACCTAACCTAACCTAACCTAACCTAACCTAACCTAACCTAACCTAACCTAACCTAACCTAACCTAACCTAACCTAACCTAACCTAACCTAACCTAACCTAACCTAACCTAACCTAACCTAACCTAACCTAACCTAACCTAACCTAACCTAACCTAACCTAACCTAACCTAACCTAACCTAACCTAACCTAACCTAACCTAACCTAACCTAACCTAACCTAACCTAACCTAACCTAACCTAACCTAACCTAACCTAACCTAACCTAACCTAACCTAACCTAACCTAACCTAACCTAACCTAACCTAACCTAACCTAACCTAACCTAACCTAACCTAACCTAACCTAACCTAACCTAACCTAACCTAACCTAACCTAACCTAACCTAACCTAACCTAACCTAACCTAACCTAACCTAACCTAACCTAACCTAACCTAACCTAACCTAACCTAACCTAACCTAACCTAACCTAACCTAACCTAACCTAACCTAACCTAACCTAACCTAACCTAACCTAACCTAACCTAACCTAACCTAACCTAACCTAACCTAACCTAACCTAACCTAACCTAACCTAACCTAACCTAACCTAACCTAACCTAACCTAACCTAACCTAACCTAACCTAACCTAACCTAACCTAACCTAACCTAACCTAACCTAACCTAACCTAACCTAACCTAACCTAACCTAACCTAACCTAACCTAACCTAACCTAACCTAACCTAACCTAACCTAACCTAACCTAACCTAACCTAACCTAACCTAACCTAACCTAACCTAACCTAACCTAACCTAACCTAACCTAACCTAACCTAACCTAACCTAACCTAACCTAACCTAACCAGTGAACTCAGGCCTATGATGGAGGCGGTCGTCGAGGAGAAACAAGAGAGGGCGCGGGATTTCTGCCGGGAGATGGGGAGGGGGGCGGATAAAATTGAGAAGACTATCACATCCGGCAAGTCGGTAACGCGCGTAGCCAAGAACGCCGTTATCGACACAGCTCGCGATATGCAGAGACTCGCTGAGGATTACACACAACAAGTTATTGCTGAGCTCGACGATCAGGCTCTTCTCAGCGAGCGGGACATTCATGTGGGGGCCTACGCGGGTCCGGCCCGCAAGGCGCCGCGACACACGCGGACAGCTACAGCCGACGCGGCAGTAAATACCGATTCGGACCCGCATGGGCCCCCTCATGACGAAACAATTGCGCGAGCCCGGGTGGGGACTCGAGATGATAGAGGGGAGAGCGTCCGGAACCTCGAGTCGGCACCCGGGGCACACGGAGTGACATTCACAGAGGAGACCATACACCAGCCTGGACTGGCTATGGCCTCCTCCTCCCCATTCAAAGAAACCCTCATAACAGGAACGCACACGCACACACATACACACACAGAACACACACACAAGCATTTGGGGGTACACATTGTACAAAAACAGGTAGACGAGATAAAACAGGCCTTGGCGGACTGCGTCAGGGAAGAGATAGGCAAGGAGTTGCAAGAGATTAAAAAGACCATCGCGGCCGAAATTACGCTATCCGCGCGTCCAACGTACGCGGAAATATCTGCACGCGCGACATCGCGGGGTGCCGCGCACATCTTTCCCCCGACGCAGGCCGCCGGGGACCGGGAGCCCGCATCGGCGCCAGCTAAGGAGTTGTTAATTGGGGCCCCAACCAAACCTGCACTAATTGTCGAGCTGCGCGAGCCTGGGGCGACGCGAGGAGACGTGCTGACCGCTTTTAAACGATCCTGCAACTTCAGGGAGCGCCCATACGGGCCCGAGGGCTTCAAACTCATCTCTAACAATAAGCTTAGAGTTGAGTTTGCGACCGTCGGGCAGCGTGATGACGCCCTTGGAGTTGTAGGTCGCTCTGACAAACTTTTCTGCGAAATAGCACGCAAACGGCGCCCTATGCTGATACTAAAGGGAGTATCGAAGGACATCCCTTATGACGAGCTGGCGGGCGTAGTTCTTCGTCAGAACCCTGTGTTGGGTAGTGGAGATGTTGGGGGGGAACCACGTCTTAAACTTAAATTCCTTAGGAATAATAGAAACCCGGAACTTTATAACGCGATCTTCGAGGCGGAGCCGAGCCTCTGGAGGTCCGCGATGGAGCGTGAGCGCCTCAGCGTGGACCACCAGAAGGTTCGGGTTCACCCCTTCACCCCCTTCATGCAGTGCCACTCCTGCCTCCAATTTGGCCACACCCAAAAGCATTGTAAAAGCGACGTGAATGAGCGACCCTGCTCGTATTGCGCTCGCATGGACCACAAACTCGTCGATTGCCCAGATCGAGCCAGAAGGGCTAGTCCGCGCTGCTTTAACTGTGTGAGCAAGGCGCGCCGATTCGGGACCGGGCCGGATACCAATCACGCGGCCAACTCTAACCAATGCCCAACACTGCGAGCCATGAGAAAACGCATTGAAGAACGCATTGACTATGGGTACTAAGCGCAATATAGGAGTACTTCAGTGCAACCTGGATCGTGCTCAGGACCGATGGTCTGAGTTCCTGCGATTTTTCATGGCTGGCAGTTATGACATAGCGTTGGTGTCTGAACCCTACGTTGGGGCTGGGAAAGAGGTAAAGCCAGTCTATGGACTGAACATTTACCAATTTCCTGGCCCCAACAGGGTTAAAGCGTGCGTGGTCACCAGGGCCGGCTCCGTGTCGGCGGTTGGGCTCACCCAGTTCTCCACCTGCAACCTAAGCGTTGTGCAGGTGGGGGTGGGAGCGCGGAAGCTCCACCTGGCGTCAGTCTACATCGAACCAGATGAGGACATCGTAAATACTCTTGCCAATGTGGAGAGCTTGGTAAGCCAACTTGGAGACAGGAACGTCATTGTGGGAGGGGATTTTAATGGTTGGCACACCGACTGGGGGAGCGTCAGATCGAACGGACGGGGCGCGACTGTGCGTGATATGGCTTATGGCAGAGGCCTTGAAATTTGTAATATTGGCAACACCCCCACATTTGAGACTGTCACGCACGGAATACGCCGCACCTCCATCATCGACATCACCCTGGCGTCGTCCGACGTGGTGGGCTGGGTGGCTGATTGGCACGTTAATTTGAACGCGTGCCCGTCCAGCCAACATAATGCCATCGAGTTCACCATTAGGACGGCGCCCGGGCTTGACGAACCCACGGCCGGAGCGTCCACCTTTCTTTATCACAGCGAGCGCGCCCAATGGGCACAGTTTAAAAGTCGCCTAGCACTATACATGCACAACTCACACATTCTCGAAACAGATACACAAAACATGGGGATTACGGAGTTGGACACACACCTCAGAAACATCACTAACATTATACACTCAGCGTGTCGCGACTCTGTGCCGACCAGATCACAGGGCAGAAGTCGCCAAGCACCTTGGTGGACTGAAGCACTGGAATCCCGTAAAAAGGAGGTCATTGGTCTGCACAGGGAGCTACACGCTGCAAGCAAACGAAACACAGTAACAGACACACTCATCGACAGACATAAAGAACTGAAAACACTTTACACACAGGAAATTAAAGCAGCCTCCTCGGCGCATTTTAGGAGCTTCTGCTCTCAGCAGGCCAAGGAGAACGTCTGGTCTTTAACAAACCGTCTCCTTAAAGAAGCAAACCCGAGGAGGCCGCCTGTCACACTAAAAATTAATAACACATACACGTCTGACGGGGAGGAGACAGCACGGGCAATGCTTGATCACTTCTACCCGGACGACAACATTAACAAAGATACCTTACCCATACACACCGCCTTAAGAAGCGACATGCATAACACACCTGACACCGAGGACGATCTTCCGTTCGCCCAGGAGGAGGTACTGGAGGTCCTTGGGCTCATGAACCCGAAAAAGGCTCCAGGACTAGATAACCTGACGTCGGACATCTGTTATCAGTTTGCGGTCATGTACCCCAAGCTGCTAACGGATGCCCTGAACAGGTGTCTAGAATTACACCACTTCCCTGGCGAGTGGAAGACCGCCCTGGTGAGAGTAATTCCCAAGCCCGGTAAGGAGGATTATTCCTCCCTGGAATCCCATCGCCCTATCGGGCTCATACCGGTGTTTGGGAAATTGCTCGAAAAACTATTTATCAGACGCATCACTTACACACTAGACAAAAAGGGAAAGAGTAACACTTCTCAATTTGGATTTAAACAGCACACCAGCACAGTCATGGCGATCGACGCGGCCCTAAGACAGATAAGGCGGGCCAAGGGCAATAAAGATCTAGTGATAGCGGTGTCACTCGACATCAAATCGGCGTTTAACAACGCTTGGTGGCCCGCTCTTCTCCATAGACTCCGCGCTTCAGGTTGCCCCCGCAACATATACGGGCTCGTAGTCGACTACCTGGATAATCGAACAGTTCAGATGGAACACGCGGGAGCCACGGTCCACAAGACCATGACCAAAGGCTGTATCCAGGGGTCGGCTTGCGGGCCCGTATTATGGAACATCTTGCTGGATGATCTCCTGGACATGCGACTTCCCAGGGGATGCCATCTCCAAGCGTTTGCGGACGATGTGCTTCTGATCACGCACGCGCGTCGTCTTTCCGACCTCCAGAACCTGACCTCGGACGCTCTACGTGCCGTTGTCGAGTGGGGTAAAGGGGTCAAACTTACGTTTGGCCCTTCTAAGACCAAGATGGTCACCTTCACCGACCGGGCGCGAACGGCGTTGATCGAGATGGATGGGCAACTACTCCACTTCGATCGCGAGTTCAGATATCTGGGTGTCGTAATAGATGACAAACTGCTATTTAACAGCCACATCAGGTATGTCATTGGCAGGGCCGCGCGCATATTCAGCAGACTCTGTCTATTTTGCCGACCCACGTGGGGGGTCCACGCGGAGAATGTTCAGACCATTTACCGGCAGGTCATCGAACCAACGGTGACCTATGCTGCGGGTATATGGGGACAGGCCGCGGCTCGGACGGGCAATAGAAAGAAGCTGCTGAGCATGCAGCGCGGCTTTGCCATAAAAACAATCAGGGGATTTCACACAATTTCAACCAACGCGGCAATCGCGTTGGCACAATTCACCCCCCTGGACTTGAAGGTCCAGGAGGTACACACAATTGAACACACCACACTTACACGGAGAGCGAACTTTCTTCCGTCGGACATCCCGATGGAAGCTCGCACTCCACCACACAAGCTTCTTCACCCGGCCACTAGAGTGGCCATCAAGCACCACACCATCAGCAACACTGAACTTGAACATCTACACACCACACAACACAATACACTCATTTACACGGACGGCAGTAAGCAGGAAAATGGAGCGGTAGGCGCGGCTTATGTGCTTTTTGAGGGCTCTCACATTCGAGAGACCAAAAAGTACAAGCTACACGACTGCTGCTCCGTCTTTCAGGCTGAACTGCTCGCCATCAGGGAGGCGTGCGCCAGAGCCAACTCCCTCTCCAGTAACATCGGAGCACAAGAAGCCTTCTGGATCCTCAGCGACTCCAGGTCAGCCCTGGAGGCGCTGGGGGACAGAAGCAATACACACCCCTTGGTTGTACATACCCAACACCTTGTACATGCGGCTGTTAACAGCATTCAGTTTGCGTGGGTCAGGGCGCACATAGGAATTGCGGGCAACGAAGCGGCGGATGCCGCCGCCAAATTAGGGACCGCCTTGCACCGATCGCCTGACTATGCCTCTTTCCCTCGGAGCCTCGTTAGGATGCAAGCGCGCCGAGACGCCCACTGTGTCTGGCAGACACGATACGGCAGCGCGGCTCAAGGCGTCCGAACACGAACACTACTCCCCACACTCAAAGACATACACTCACTATACACACACACTAAGCACTCATTCCAACTCACGCAATTCCTAACTGGACATGCATACCACCGGGAGTACCTGCACAGGTTCAAAATTGCCGACTCGGACGTCTGCCCGTGCGATAATCGCACGAGACAGACGTTCGAGCATCTGATGGGAGAATGTCCAGAGTTCTCCCAACAGAGATTCGAGCATGAGAGCTTGTGCAGGTACCTCCGAGTGGCACCATACACCATCACACTCATGTTAGGGTCACACGTGGCTATTGAATCTTTAATGAAATTCATTAGCCACATCATCAATAATTTAAAACAGTACAACAACACTTCACAGGCACGGAACACTACATAACACTTAACTACACATTTAACACTACCAACACACGACACAATCAACCAGTGGTTAAAATGGATATACCAGTAGGAACAAGTCCCCCCAATGGCACTAAAGACATAAATTGTAAATAATATTGTGAGTTTTAGGCTAATACGTGTTTGTTTGTTCGTTTGTAAGTCGTATATATCTTTATTTTGGTCTCAAGAATAGCTACCCTAGCATATAAAAACTGTATAGTTGCATCCTTTTTGAATAACAAACTGTAAACGTCCTTTAGCGTAAGAAAAATCCATGTTTAGTATAGTAAGTTAATCTTAAGCACATTGCGAACCACACAAAGTGGCGTACAGGCGGGGCGACGGTGGACGTATCCAATAGCGGAAGCCGTCGCACCGTCCTGGTGCGAGTTTGGCCACCATGAGGTTGGGCGTTTCTCGCCAGTGGACTATAACAAAAACCTGAGGCCCACTAAAAACAGGAAAAAAAAAAAAAAAAAAAAAAAAAAAAAAAAAAAAACCTAACCTAACCTAACCTAACCTAACCTAACCTAACCTAACCTAACCTAACCTAACCTAACCTAACCTAACCTAACCTAACCTAACCTAACCTAACCTAACCTAACCTAACCTAACCTAACCTAACCTAACCTAACCTAACCTAACCTAACCTAACCTAACCTAACCTAACCTAACCTAACCTCCCAGAACCTAACCTAACCTAACCTAACCTAACCTAACCTAACCTAACCTAACCTAACCTAACCTAACCTAACCTAACCTAACCTAACCTAACCTAACCTAACCTAACCTAACCTAACCTAACCTAACCTAACCTAACCTAACCTACCTACCTACCTACCTACCTACCTACCTACCTACCTACCTACCTACCTAATGTGCTCTTGATTACTCATGCGCGCCGTCTTTCCGATCTCCAGAGTCTGACCTCGAGTGCTCTACGGGCCATTGTCGAGTGGGGGAGAGGAGTCAAACTTACGTTTGGACCCTCTAAGACCAAAATGGTCGCCTTCACTGGCAGGGCACGGGAAGCACAGATCGAGATGGATGGACAGCCACTCACCTTCGATCGAGAGTTCAGATATCTGGGGGTCGTGATAGATGATAAGCTGTCGTTCAATAGCCACGTTAGGTATGTGATTGGCAAGGCTTCGCGCATATTCAGTAAGCTTTGTCTCTTTTGCCGACCCACCTGGGGCGTTCACGCCGATAATGTTCAAACCATATACCGACAGGTCATCGAGCCAACGGTGACGTACGCTGCCGGAATATGGGGACATGTAGCGGGAAGGGTGGGCATCAGGAAGAAGCTGCTGGGTCTGCAGCGCGGCTTTGCCATTAAAGCTATCAAGGGGTTTCACACCATATCCACCAACGCGGCAATCGCGTTGGCACAATTCACCCCACTGGATTTAAAAGTTCAGGAGGTACATACAATAGAACAAACCACACTCACACGGTGTACGTATTTTCTTCCGTCGAATATTCCGATGGAAACTCGCACTCCACCACACGAACTCCTACACCCGGCCACAAGAGTGGCCATCAAGTACCACACCATCAGTAATACCGAACTTGAACACTTACACACCACCCAACACAATACACTCATTTATACAAACGGCAGTAAGCAGGAAAATGGAGCAGTAGGCGCGGCTTATGTGCTTTTTGAGGGCTCTCGTATCCGAGAGACCAAAAAGTACAAGCTACACGACTGCTGCTCCGTCTTCCAGGCTGAACTGCTCGCCATCAGGGAGGCTTGCGCTAGAGCCAACTCCCTCTCCAACACCATCGAAGCACAAAAAGCCTTCTGGATCCTCAGTGACTCCAGGGCAGCCCTAGAGGCACTGGGGGATAGAAGCAACACACCTCTTGGTTGCACATATCCAGCGTCTGATACGTGCGGCTGTTGATAACATTCAGTTCGCGTGGGTCAAGGCGCACATCGGAATTGCGGGGAACGAAGCGGCAGATGCTGCCGCCAAACTAGGGACCGCCTTGCACCGATCGCCATCCTATGCCTTCTTCCCTCGGAGCCTCGTCAAGACGCGAGCCCGCCGAGTCGCCCTCCGTGTCTAGCAAACACGATACTGCAGCGCGGCTCAGGGCGTCCGTACTCGTACACTGCTCCCGACACTCAAACACATTCATCAACTATACACACACACCAAACATACATTTCAACTCACTCAGTATCTCACCGGTCATGCATACCACCGGATGTATCTGCACAGGTTCAAAATCGCCGACTCGGACGTCTGCCCTTGCGATAATCGCACAAGACAGACTTTCGAGCATCTGATGGGAGAATGCCCAGAGTTATCCCAACAGAGATTCGAGCATGAGAGCCTGTGCAGATACCTCCGCGTATCACCATACACTATTACACACATATTAGGGTCACACGTGGCTATTGAATCTTTAATAAGATTCATTAGCCACATCATCAACAATCTAAAACAATTCAACAACACTTTACAGGCACAACACACCACATAAAACACAAAACATTTATCCCCTTTATATCTACCCTTTTTAATTACTTACCTTTATCTTTACCTTTATACTTACCTTTTAAAATTACTTAGAATAAGAAAGATTTATGTTTGTTTGTTATTATTTAATTAGTATAAGTAGTAGTAAGATATAACTGTGAAACACTATATGCTTGCAGGCAGGGCGGTGGTGGACGTATCCAATAGCGGAAGCCAGAACCCTTGACCTGCGACGAGTTTGGCCACGATGTTCGGCGTTTCTCGTCAGTGGCTAAAAATACAACATCTGAGAACCACTCAAAATTGGAAAAAAAAAAAAAAACCTACCTACCTACCTACCTACCTACCTACTGGTCGGTTTTGGCGGCGGACATGTTCTGATTGAATCAACTTTCAATGCTATTAAAACGCTTATCATTTTTGCAGATTGAAGTCGCTTATTTAGAAAGAAAATAGAGGCTTACGTTATTAATATGCATGAGTCGGTCGTCCGCTGACGTGCGCTCGTTAAATTCGCTTCGAGACACTTCGTAGCGGGCTATGAAATACTATATAAAAATGTGAATGACAATTTAGAATTTCCCTAAAAATGTAATCTATATTAAATAAATTGTCTCCAAAAATTTCCAACTGAATATTATTTTTCTAGAACGCAAGTATTAACGCACCTTAACTATGTAAATATTTTTTTAATTAAGAAAACGTAAATGATAAACAGAACAGTTAATTGGTATGAAATTTATAGCAAAGAGCACATTTTCGAGATTGAATTTACCAAGAATCGACGCAGTACATTTAAGGACGGGCGAGCGCAGCGCTTCGCCGGGTAAAATTGGTACGAGCGAGTGCATCGACGCACTAGCAACTCCCCGGCAGGATTGCTTTTAGGGTTATGCCTTTCGAGGCCGAACCTCGGTTTCAAGCAACGCCTTTCGAAGGACTATATCTGACCATTCACTCAGAAGAATTTCATGGATCGATTTTGAATTGTCTGCAAGGGACACAGTCGTCAGTTCAAGACGTGCACGAACGCGATGTTCGCATTGGACATTATGGATTTAATACAAGCCTTGCACGGCATCGGATAGAGGCGTCCCGCGGCGCACGGTGCCCGGTTACGGTCGACGCGGATGTGTAGAGCAAAAGGTGGGATGGAAGATTACACTTGATAGTATTTGACTTCCTTTTGCCAATTTGTTATAAATAGAGACTCTAGGAAGCGTCTAGATGAAGTCCATAGCTATCCTAGACCTAGCAAAGAACATAACTGAACTTTTGTCTAGATCGATCTCGATTCACCGACAGCTATTCCGATATTCTCGGTTGCGTCTTTCTAATTGAATGCTGTAAACACTTGATATATTCGTCCCTTTAATCTGATACAAATCAGATCTGCGAGGATCGCGGCCGCAGCTCGGCTTCTGTCGGCCAATAAAAAACGTGAAGATAAAGTGTCTCCATTTTCACCTTGAGGCAGGGAGGGGGGGGGCTGTGATCCTCTCAGTGCGGAGCGCACAAATGGCTCCGCCGATATCGCGATAGCAATATGTAACCCTCATACCTTTTACGGCGCGAGAATCGTTCTCAATAGCTGTAAATAAATGGCTTTCCCTTCGATGATGACTGTGATATCGATGATAAACTAATACATTAGTAAACTAGTTAAAATATTTCAGAAAATAATCCACAAGACTACATACGTGAATATAACATGTGACTCTAATGGCATCTATGTTAGTACTGATATTACAAATGCAAAAGTATTTATGTTCGTCTGCCCGGCTCAGACGATCGTGCTTACTTTATTTAGGTGTAGAAATACTTAAATAGCTTATCTTTTACACTCGGCGCCGAGGTCTGCGCGGGCGGCGGGAGGAAATAGTCACATTACATTATCTGAATGTTTCTATGGGCTTTTGTTAAAAACAAAGTTTGTATAATTAATTATAACTGCATTCGCGTGAACTACCGTGGTAGTGAATATCACTATCGCGGTCGGTGAAGTTCGAGCTGTATACATTAAATATTTCACATAAATAGGACATTTCATTGATTACTTTTAAATATTACTTTATACGTGTACGTTTTTATGCGTAAATAAAAAAAACATGTATGTCGGTGTACGGGCTGCTACTACCCTGTACTATCTTTTGTTGATAACTGATATTGAAAACTGCGACGCTTAATTGATAGATTTATTTGATTGATATAAATTATAATGATTTGATAGTAATGAATATGTTGAGCACGCGTGGCCGCTAACGTCGTACCGATTTCAAATTTGTATTAAGTGATATTAATAATATGGCGTAAATGCCGACGGTGCAAATGTACGTGTTAGCCCGTACATGTTGGACCACGTGCGGTTTATTGCGAACAAAAGCATAGTGCATTAATTATCCCTCGCGCATTGTGTCCAGTGATATCACGTCATCAACAGCCAATGGGAGCGAAGTCGATGACGTGACACCATATTCGCGTGCGGATCTGCTCGTGGATATCTTCAGGCGTTAACATATTTGTCGACTAATTAGAAGATTTCAAACAGAGATCTTCAGTGTGTAGCGATTAGAGACAACACAGAGCAGAGCTAGGGCGTTGTTCGATCTGTTCCGCCATCGGACAGAAGGATTTCATTTAGAGCAATACAAATAAATTATTGCGCAAATTTTATAAAACTTTTTATGTTTCGCTACTTTTAATGCTGAGGAGTTATTTATGGTTGTTGGTGAGTTAGTCGTTATGTGGATAAGCCCAAATGATAAATTAGTAGAAATTGTTGGCAATATTTTTTTTATAAATACGAGTAAAAAGTACGTTTAATTAAATAAATATAAAAGGTTATTAATAATCTAACTAATATTTTAACAGTTGTTAACGTTGAGAGTTGTGATAGTCAAATAGATTAGTTCGCGTGAGTATATAACGAATTTAACTGAGATTATTATGTACGTTCAGCATCAGAATAGCTCTATTATTCAATTAAACCGGTGCATTAATTATTTCCAGATTACGAGATCAAAGCATTTAGCAATCGCGTACAATAATAGTAACAAGAAATACTTAATTCGATAAGTAATTTTCCGACACTATAATTGTAGTCGTAAAAAATTATTGCTTGACGGCAATTCTCAGTGATATCCAAAGACTTACACTGCAATAAATATGAGATATCGAGAAGAGAGCGAAACAATAGTTTTTAAACTAATCTCGTGCGGTTGAATTTTTTGCCGCCGCAGGCGTAAACTTTGCGAAGCCACTTTCTAAACAAATGAAAATCCACAGATTTCTTGATTTTTTACGACTTTTTGCAAATGATAACACCCAAACAACAGTTTTGTCGTAAATAATTAACAAGCTTATTAATGTTTTTTAAATAAGAACGATATTTCAATCATACCACGTGTTCCGTATACGGGGTAGAGTTCGTGCTCGGACTCTACCTGACTCGCGGAACGAAACCCTGTCGGAGGTGTCCGGCTCCGAGCTACAGTCACAGGGACTATGAAATACTTTTTTATTCAATATATTCGCAAGAAAATATTAGTATATATTAGTTGGATAATAACGATACATGTTGGATACAGTCGGTGGCGACGCTCCGTCTGTGCGATACCCTGCGGTCTCGCGTGGTGCGCTGCGCGCTGCCGCCGGCGGCCTGTACTCGGGAACGAAATAAGAATCCCGAAACAATTTCCATATTTTCCTTTGAAATTGAAAGAAAAATACGCACAAACTATAAGATGCTCCTCCTCGCCTCCTGAGGTAATTGTTTTCTTTACATTACATTCGTACGATTTGGCGAAACGTTTTTCGATTTATATGATTAAAATGTAATGAGGATAGGGTAGTGAGAATAGTATTTAATTCTATTTAACATAAAAAAATTCATTTATTTTTCTGTAATCTAAATGGCTCATCTAAGTTTTGCTTATTTTTCTGTTCTGCGTTATCAATTAAACACACGGATGCGGTTTTTTTATATCATCTAAATTCCTCATCTATATTTCGTGTTTTATTATAAATATAAAATACAGTTTTATATAAAACGCGTTTGGCATGTGATATCCGTCAGAGTACAATAGACCACGACTGAGTAAAGTTGACGTCAGGCAGGTAGCCGGTCGTAAAATACCTAGTCATATCAAGTAACAATTGAATATAGTGAAATCATTTCACTGTTTATTGCATTATGTCAACTTTATTTCGAATCCAATAACTTACATTCAATTCAAACATTATGGTTCATTCTGCAGTCGAATGTAATGACATGACATTGCGTTAACAAAAGCAATAATTACCAGTAACAGTTACTAGCAGCTATTAATTTACACAGTTGTCAGATATTTCCAGCTTAATTTACAGGAATATGTGTACGGAGTCTGTTGTGATGGTTCCAACTTTGTGCAGTTAGTGGCTCCCATCGACGTGTGGCGGTAATTGCATTGAACTCGTGCAGAGTCGACGCACTGTTGACTAATTTTGTAATTAGTCATTACCAAAGGTGTACGGATTGTATTCTACTTGTATCTATGTCGATAGCAACATAATTCTATCGTTATTTTTGTATTTGTAGTAGTCGAACTTATTTAATTTATAAATGCCAGATCCTGAATTGAACTACGTGTATAGATATCACTTTTTTCACAGATCTATACCAAAATATCTGTATGTAAGTTAATCTATATTTAATGAGGACGTTGAGCAATCATTTATTATTTTCCATTGCCGATTTTTAATTTCGAAGTGCAAATAAATGGTTGTTTGTTTGGCTATCGATACGATGGTATTTATATCCGGACAATCTGTTTTCTCCAATATTAATCAAGTGCCAATTTTAAATGGTTCATAGCGAGGATTTACACACGAGTGGGCTGTGTTTTTTTTTCGAATTTAATGTTCCTATAAAAGTATAACGATATTTTTCGTTTACAATTTCAATAAATAAGAAGCAATTTTTCAAAAGTCAACCCATTCAATCTTTTTCAACAATTCAACACAATGACGACGACGAGAGAGATATTATTTGACTTTTGTGTAGGTTGAATTTGACAGAAGCTAATAGTTAGACTGCAATAAAAAGAAATTAAAATTGGGAACGGGAAAACACATTAAACACAATAAGGATATTTGAACTTTAAGTTGTAAATGTAGCACAGTTTGTTTTTGTTATACGTTCCAACGACAATAAATTGAATTAAACATATAAATGCCTTTCGTTATACCGTCTATAGTAAGTTTCGGTTTTCCGGCGGTACGCTCGTTAACGAAATAAAATTAAAAAGGACAATTTTATAAAAAAATCCATCGCCCAAAGTGACTCCAAAAATATAAATTATCGCTGTAGCAGAGGTTATAAAGAACAAAGATTGAAACAATATTTCAGGCGCGGCGCGCCGTAAATCACCGCGACGGGTCCGACTCACGGAGCGCTCTAAGATTACAGTCGATCTGTCCGCAGAGGCTGAAGGAGGGCAGCTCGGGGTACTGTCTCTGTCATCGAACATATCACTCTCAGTATGGTGTGCATTCACTGATGGCCGACGACCCACAGAATCTGAACTTACATGCGATTACTGAAAGCATTGCATCTCCACATCTCCCCTTCTCTCAATTCGCATTCCTGACGGTGTAAATACCGTTATCGTCAACAGTACATTGTTAATTTGAAAGAAAATAAAAGGTTTAACTAATCAGTTAAATTATTTATTGAAATATACTGGAAATAATGTTCGAGAGGTTAAATTAACAATTCATGGGTACGATGACGTCAGAAACTCTGTGTAAAACTAATTTATAATTTAGCCTAGATCATGTTTGTAGCTAGTTTTTATTAAGCTTATCAGACCGACCGAATAAAAACTGAAATCCTTTTGTTTCATAGATTGTAATTTTATTTCCGTAAAGGTTGTTTCGAAAGTGTCTATGAGCTCTTCGGTAAACGGAGTGATGCTGTCACCTGGTGATCTAGAATAACTGAGGGATTTCCGAATAAGGTTTATTTTGCTACAATGTGTGGCAGAAGTAAATTTTATTGTCTCTAACGCAGAACGCTCCGCACGCCCTACGCGTACACTCGCACCCAGTCCGGTAAAAGAGAAACTTTATAGTGAATAATAAACGAGTATAAGTACATGTTACCGTCAGCCACAACTACTGACGTACGATTATTTCAGAATTTACAAATTGGTGATAGTCTCAAACGGTAGAGCAATAATAAAGATTCGTAGAGCTCATAGAGAATGGAGCGAGTTAACGGCGCATTTTCACTAATGGCGCCGTTCCTATCTCGCGAGCCGGCTGGGACGGTGCTCGCGGAGCGGCGAAATTAATGACATGCTTTCCCACTTTGAGGAACTCAAATCCTCATTTCGTTTTAAGTGGGACGAATGCGAGCGACGGTTTCGTTCCGTAGCTGGATGTTATCTTAATGTATTTTACTGATTAGTAAGTATGTATTGTTTTATTAGGAATATAAACAAAACGTAAGAGCAAGAAAAAAAATGTATGTAGTAATTGCTACGTTTATAAAAATATCGTCCATTTTCCTGTTATCACTTTTCTTTTCCTCCATTCCTTTTCTTAGCCGGAACTATTTTTACACAGAAGTAATAAACATTTAAACAAAATTCTAGGAAATCTCAATCGCATGTAATAGACAAACCGCGAACACGCAGCAAACCTGTGGAAATCTCAGCGGCGAGCTTGCTTTTCAATAACGTTAGAAAGTACATCTGAATGACCAACAAAAACAATCTTTAAAGCTAGAGTGAATAGGTGAATCTTTAGGCCAAGCGCTCTCCACCTTATTTCATTATAGTTTTCCACACGGCATTATTGCATCCAAGTATTCGCACATTCACCATAAATTTGCGTTGTGCCAACGTCTATAAATTTTAATCAAATCAGATTAAAAATAATCCCGTCCTAATGGTAACCCCGTTTCCTCGTTCCATCAACTGGTGACGGATAGTCAATTAGGGACAAGAAAATGTAAAAGGTAAATCTAAATATAAATTGTTTGCCGTTGGCAAATGAAACATTCAATATTACTTCTACTTTTTACAAATAAACGAAGTCTCAACTCACCCATCCCCGCTGACAACTGACGTCTTAGATAAAATTCCTAGTCGGCCCCAAGATCGAGGTACAAATTAAAACGAAATTCGATTAAGAGTTGCCGTTTGTTCTGCTATAAATCAGTTCGATCAATAAAATAACCAACAACCACAGTAAAATACTCGTCCGCTATATTAGATAGTCGGCGACATCCATGTGTGAAAGAATGTGATAGAATAAAAAATATGTGTAAGTTATTGTATTTACTTTGTTCTTCGAGATCCTGACGTTACAAATGCTAAAAAAACTACTTACTAAGTGCATACAGCTCTCACTGTTTACGGCCGCCGCCGGAATCCGATTAAATACACAGTCGGCTCTCGTATAAATAGTCCCTAATACGCTATTAAACATTGACCATTGAGTTTTGTTCCAGAATTTTCGATTAATTAATTTGCATAGCTGCGACTAAAAGACAAAGGTAAATGGTCTGACCGAAAATTGCTGCTAGAATGTGCAGTTCTTTTCGGAAACAGAAGGTTCTCTTAAGGTGGAGGCCAAGTAGAGCTCTCGTTCGAGCAGTAATGTAGTAGTGAAGTGACTCAAGAATTAAAATTTAAAATAAATTTAGAAAACTATGTCATCGAATCGTCTAATTTGTCATTATACGTTTGAATAATTAATTAATCAAAAGGTTACCTGCAGGGCCACCGTCCGCCGCCCGCCCCGTCTATTGTACTCATATCTCTAAATTACTCGAACGTCTCTCTTTGTTTGTTCCGTTAATAGAAACGCCATATATAATAAAGTATGTGTATTTTATTCTATAATCGTTTCTTTTATGGCCGAAATTTCCATTATGTTTGTTTGGGAATTTGGAAAATAAATTGATATTCATATTCTTGGTACGTATATAACAAGGCAGAGCGCACGCAGCGAGCAATAATGCGTTTAAGTCTCTTATTTTTACATGACTAAAGAAACAATATATCTGTCCTTAATATTAATACGTTAAATAGCTACAATGCTAGTATTTAATATTAATGATACTGTTATAATAGTGTGAGAGTCTTTTGACTCATGAGCTCATAATGGAACAGATAGTACCAATATTGTTAGTAAATAAAGTACAAATTTAAATTAGATATTAAGACAAGAGTTGTGCCTTGCAAATTAAACGTAGTGTTCTATATTTCAAACATAAATTCGATGAGAGAAGAAAAGATTATTCTTTTCAAAAGCTTTATTTGTAGGTTAAATACAAAATTGGTTTAAATTAGCAGCAGTGAGATGTTGGCTGTCTAGCGGTTGTCAAAATAGTAGTCCGTTTATTTTCAGTAATTCAAAATTTGCATAACTGCCATAGACTTCTGTCATGTTGTCACTAATTTAGGCGCCGTTCACACTAGGCGCAAACACATAGTACACCAGAATACTAAGGGCGCATCTGACGAACAATTTAAAATAGAATTATTTATTAAGAAAATTAACTATAAAATACAGTACATTGTGTTTTCAACGAGGATGAATGTATCAAAAAACGTTTAAGTGCTTGTATCGTTTTAAAATGTTTGTGTAACGTGAGTCCGAGTCAGTTAACGGCGGCGGCGGCGGCTCTGGATCGTTCCAGCTGTGAGCTGTTAGTGTAGAGATAACATTCATTTTATTGTTATGATTGTATAATCGCATAAACCGTACGCGAATAGATTTGTTGCAACTCGGTAAATTTTATTTTTAGTCTTCAAAATCTCATTTATATTTTATCACTTTATATCATACTAGCAATGCCTCGCGGTTTCACTCGCGTACATACCGATGTCGTGGAAAGGCTACTAAAGATTTATTTTTGTAAATTAAAAGTTTGGTCCTGGGACTTATTAATGGTTAAGGCAAAGGAAGTTTTAACTAAAAATCCATTTAAAGGGTATAGATATCCGTGTATATCATTGATATCCTTGGAATAAGAGCTAACTCACCAGTTGCCGGTCCTGTTATAACGTACGCTACGATGAATTTGTGATAGAGTTATTTTCTTTAGATTGTCATTTTTTAATTAGTTAGATCTTTCGATTGTAATGTCCGATTTTAATAATTTAAAAAGTGTTTCACATAATTATGTAACGTATTGATAACGTTTTTAAATAAAATATCATTTAGAGATAAATACGGAGATATGAATAAAATAGTCTGACTATTGTCGATACCTTCATCAAATTTTACAATGTAAAAAAAGTTGTTATAACTATAATAGTTAGACAAATGGTATAACAGACTTTTTTGAGGATATTGATGTGTTCTATAATAATGTAGAACATTTTTTTGTTCTATCATCAATAGTTTCCGCAGCGCACGCGATGAAAGTTTTTACGACTAAAATTTTCACACCTTATTATAATTTTATTAGAGATCCTTTTTTTTAATGTAATATAGCCTATGTTGCTCGGTGAAGAGGCAGCTTTCCAATGGTGAAAGAATTTTTGAAATCGGTCCAGTAGTTTTTGCGTGAAAAACATACATACAAATCTCTCCTCTTTATAAATATAAATAATAAATAAAGCGAATTTCGAGTTTCATTTTTTATTTTCTACTTACAATATAGTATCACAAGTGGAGCTGGTAAATTGAAAACTGTAAATAATATCGGAATTTCTTTCACTCGAATTTCTTTTACCTCATTTATGTTACTTTCGTGAAGAATTTTTTATCGGCACGATTCAATCTCTTATAGCAAATGCTAAAGAGCTGAGAAATCTAGGCGGCGGACGTGCCCGCTACCGGGGACTGCCGGGAATAGCAAACGGGGCTTCATAGTTTAAGAGGATAGACCCTCTTAACGCTGCGCGGGGCTCGAGCCAACCGACGATCGCGACAGACAGGCGCTTGTGTTACAAATGTAAAAACTTTTTTTTAGCAAAGAAAATAGCACCATCATGGTGGTAGAGTGATACTTCATGATCCTGGACGGGTGAACGCAGTTTATAGCACCGTGCAATCACCTATGGGTGTTTTATTAAAACTAATTTGCTTGATGTATTTTTGACATTTAACATTTACAATTCTCTCTGCTAGACGATGGTGAACGACATCGTCAGGAAACATCTAGGTTAATTATCTGGAGAATTCATGAGATGTGTGTGTACCTCGCCCTGGACAGTGACGGGGTGAACTTACTTATTTAGTACTATTAAACTTTTGTAACATATTTGTTAGGTTTTGTTATAATATTCGTCGCTGTCAGCAGTTATGTTGTCGGGTTACCGACTGTGTACATCGTGGGAGCGGGTCGAGTCTTACGGCCCGATAATTCCAAAGTGCAAACTTCGGAGACTGAAGAAACTATTTGTATAGTTTAATGAATATGTGAGATGATGGAATGACGGCCGCTCACGAAGAGCCGACAGCGATAAATGCAACGAATGGAATACAACAATTTTGCTTCATAAGATATATATAAAAAATATTAAGAAATTGGTAATTAATATCTTTTAGTATGACCCCTCCTGCTTCTCGCAGTAGTTCCTTTAGGATCAGCTTTTTATGTCTACAGGACAGCAGGAAGCAGACGCACAACATAAGAAGCGCCATGTTATTACCGTAACTCTGTATCGATGGAAGCTTTAATAAATTAAATGTAAGTATTAAATTACTCTTACAGAAAGTGCACTCTCACGCCGGTAATGGTTCTTTACATATATTAATGAGCTAAAGTAGATGTGAAAGATTGTTAGACATGTGTTGTTGTGATTATTTGTTTTTTTTTAATATTTGTTGAAAAATTATATATACAACACGTTATAAGATATATAGTTACAAACAAATTAACATTTAAATTCTCTTTGAGATATATCATAATGTGCTTAAAATTAATCAATTAATAAAAATAAAACAACTAATACAATTTTGCAGTATATTATTTGTAAAATGTAGGCGTAAACGTGAATTAAACTGCAAATAAGTGTACAGAATATTATCTCGGGTGTTGATTTAGATAACTCGCAACGAATAATTTAGGTTTTGGTTTCAAAACGTGTCTTAGCGTAATAATGTTTCCGCATTCGCCTCACAAATGCTTTAAATTCAAATTCAAATTCAAAATATTCTTTATTCAAGTAAACTTGTAAACAAGTGCTTTTGAATCGTCAACTTTACTGCTGGTTCGGAAAGCTGTTCCTACCGAGAAGAGCCAGCAAGAAACTCGGTGGAGCTCTTTTAAAAAAGAAGATTCTTAATACTAATTACATTTTGTCATAGCTATCCTGCGCAAGGTCAAAGAGCAGCTATATCAACGCATTCTTATCATCAATGTAAGCCTCCACGGTGTAATAGGCTTTCTGTATCAGCCTCTTTTTAACAGTATTTTTAAATTGCTGTAATGGCAAAATTAAAATTGATTGTGGAATTTTGTTATAGAATCTTATACCCAAACCCACAAACGACTTACGTACTCTTACAAGGCGCAAAGCAGGAGCCGCAAGCTTATGTCGGTTCCTACTTTGTCTATTATATACATCGCCAATCTTTTTATAATTATTATGTATATTTTTATGCACAAAAATCAAATTGCTAAAAATATACTGTGAAGCTAACGTAAGAATACCTGTTTCCTTAAACTTCTCTCGCAGGGACTCACGCGGACTCAAATTATAAATGCCACGTATGGCTCTTTTTTGCAATACAAAAATTTTCTCAATATCAGCGCATTTACCCCATAACATTATTCCATAAGACATAATGCTATGGAAGTAAGCAAAATAAACTAGTTTTGCTGTTTCGACGTCTGTAAACTGTCTTATCTTTCGAATAGCATAGGCTGCTGAACTGAGTTTCCCTGCGAGAGCTGTTATGTGTGTGCTCCATTGGAGTTTTGTATCCAACGTCATTCCCAAAAATACAGTTGTATTTTCTGTTTTTAGTGGTACATTGTCTATTAAGAGCTCATTTGCTGTTTTAGCTGCATTAGGTAATGCAAATTCTAAACATTTCGTTTTATTTGAGTTTAGTACCAAATTATTTAGCCTGAACCAATGAGCTACCTGCGACAATCCACTGTTTACTTCGTCAATATTATTATCGTCATTCCTATTTACTTTAAATATTAAAGATGTGTCATCAGCAAACAGTACAATGTCGCAAATTTTATGAATGAAATATGGTAGATCATTTATATATACTAAAAACAGAAAGGGACCAAGGATTGATCCTTGAGGCACACCCATAACTAAGGCCGATCCGGATGACTGCACATCATTAATGCACACTCTTTAAACTCTTTAAAGGTAGTCTCCCGAACTAGCGGTTGAAAGGATTTTAAACTATGCTACATATAATATTATCTTGAGTATTTGAGCTTCTGTAAGTCGTTAAGATGAAGAGCTTAACGCTGGCTCCGGTATTGTTGCTTAACTCGAGCGGCAGACTTACCGAAGGAACTCAATAGAACGTTAATAGATTTAATTAGTTTTATTCCACAAGGATTAACTCGTATTGATGAAATACACGCAAAAATGTGAGAGCGTTAGGGCGAACTAAATATTGTTTGTTTCGAATAACTTTATAGTAACATTCCGAAATGCGGCCCCGGCATTCATTAATCAAATAAATAAGTTTTGTTAGGTTCTATTTAAATTTAGTGAAACTTTCCGGCGGCAAAGGACGAGCCTGCCGTTTCCTACGAAGGTCCGTAGCTCGCTTCGTAGCGATGCGGACGATAATATATTCAGAATACTAAACCAATTTAAGGTCCGGTGGACCCTTACGGAGGGTTGGGAAACACCAAACATTACCTTTTATGATCTAATTTCACTTTTACTTTTTACATATTATGTATATGAGTTGACGCTCGTGATTCGATCGTCAGCTCATACACTTCTGGAGCGTCTATTTCTAAGCCGACTTGAACTGACAAGGTTTCTGAAGCATCTAAGCTATTTCGAATTGAGACTTCGGAACTCGGACTTCGGAAAGGTGACGGGGAAGACTACGGCGTACACCAAGACCGAGGTAGTCGGTAGAGTGTAAGCAATTTGGTCTGGAAATAAATAGATATATCGTGTAGTACTGTAGGGAAAACTCCAGTAATGGAACTTATCACTTGCACGTGAAATAAAACTGCCCGTGAGCCAGGCGAGGACCATCGCACCTTCTACTAGCGGCCGCGTCACGATCTTACGTTTTGAAATTGCTTTTCAAATCCTACAATATTACAACATTATTACAATATTATATACAAGCTTTTGCTCGCGGCTTCGCTCGCGTGGAATTTGCTCAGGCACATTTAGTTTCGTGACAGATCAAATTAGTTTTTTTTTACTTAATATTAAGAAATTTATATTTATTTAGATACTCGTACATCCAATATTTTATATGTCTAACTTCAAAACAAAAGGATTGCATACAATTTTCGCGCGCCGCGCATATTAGACACTATTACAGCGCTCCATTTAAGTCAATCATATCGTGATAACTTTTAAACTATTCGGCCAAATTACTTAGTGTAAAATACAAAGTTTATCTACATGAAATGCTGAAAGCGAAAATGTATTGATTTGTATAAGAATTTGATTAATATACTAAAATATGCATTGTAAAATAGTATCTAATTTAATTTACTTTATGATTCACAATTTTGGTCACAGTGGCTTCCACATAAAAGGTAGATATATACTGTTGCGGACTTTTATTTAGAACTATTGAAGACAAACAATACTGCCGTACATCATATTTGTGTAACTTGAATGGTTCAGGCAGCGTCCGCCAAGATACCTCGCAGAGGCCAGATTCTTTCCGACTTTACTGACATGAATCGTTATATTACATAAAATCATTACAAATTGTAGCCTATATGTTATTCCGATGTATAACCTATATAACTGTAAAGTTTATCCAAATCCGTCTGATAGTTTTTTCGTGAAAGAGTAACAAACATCCATCCATACTCACAAACATTCGCATTTATAATATTAGTAGGATGCTGAGTATTCATGGTGACAGAAGTTTAGATATATGTGACTCTATTGTGTATGATCTCTTTAGGTTTAATAAACAGTATTTCAGTATGTTCCTCGCTAGTGTTAATATATTCGTTACGTTATTATACTATGTATATCTTAAATGTAATTATGCAAGTGCGAACGCCACGGCCGGGCTGTGAATTAAGGGCGGCTGGCGGTCCGATGGATAATTGAGTGATCGGCGATCGTCAATACGGGCCGGTGCAAATAATAGGATATTATTTAAGAGCACGCTCCGGCGCGGCATCGCTTGTAAAGTAGAACATTCTGCTTTCATTGCAATAACTCCTAAGACATTCAATGTAAGAAGTTAAACCTGTCGTATTGTATGGATCACAATGTTGACGGATGAAAAAAGAGTGCATGCGAATGAGCTGAGAATGTTAAGGTGGATGTGTGGACTGTATAATATCTCATGAATATATCAATACGCTGCCTGTGCTCGATATACACGTGAAAGAACCAGCACAAAGCAATTGACGTTTCACAATAATTATAATATTTTACGTTCATTATTTTTATTCTATATGTACCCGTATATGTATCAAGAAATATTGTTCATTCTTTATTTTTTCTATAAAAGCGTGTTATGTTTGTCGTTCGGGAGTGGCGGTGGGATTTTTCTAAACGAGGATCGTTTCACAACGCGGAACTTTAATGTCGTCCTCAGGTCGTAAACTAAAACGCAAGCAACCATACGTTCCTAGTATAAGACGAACCGACACCTCGTTCGACGTCAATAATAAATTTGGATCAGATTGTAATTATTGTAAACATAACTTTATAACTTTCGATGGTTACGTATACATATAGAAGCCGCCTCACCGGCCGATGACTAGGTGGAATAACTACTGTAGTACGTTAGATAGATATGTTATGGTCATTATGTAACAGTTGATTTATAACACTTCAATGGAACCTTATCTCTTTGTTATCACTCATCCCTAGGGGATATCGTTAACACCTTAAAACTCGTAGAGAGTATATTTCGGTATTGAAGTTTCAAAATCACCAGCATAACAACCGTAGGGGGAATTTACAAAAACCCAGATATATTCCGGAGAAATATTAAGTTTCAAATTAAATCAGGTACGTCGTTACTTGCAGTAATGTCCCCGCGGGCGGCGCCGGAGCCGCGGCGGGCTCTTCACTCCTTCTCCTTCTCCTTCTCCGATCACTTTGTTAAAGCGCGACAAACTTTTTTTTGACGTCGTTTTTTTGGCGTAAACCAACAACTACAAATGGACAATTTAAATATTAAAATGAACTCGCTCATCTCCGAGGCTCTTCCCGCTCCGAAGAGAATATCTTTCCCTCATCTGTAAGTTATTACATTTGTTGCTACACAAAAGTGTGTAGCAACAAAACGAAAGTTAACAAAACTAAAGAGTTTTGTTAACTTTAACAGTTTTATAACACACGAGGGATTAAGTTAGTTTAAACGATACCTGTATATTCCTAGTCGGCCACCCGCCACAGCTGTCCGCTATAAATTGGCAAACTTTAGACTTGTAGGTCGCGGCTCGCGAGCACGGGGACGCGTGGGGCGCGCTGCCCGCCGCGCGGCGCTGTGCCGGCGTGGCGGGTTATGACGCAACTTTTGTATTAGAACAGATTTCCTATGTTATGACAGATCATTACTTCACGAAGCGTGCAATTCTATAGTGATTACTATAGAACCTCTACTACCTTCAACAATTGCGAAGTTTATTTTTACGAGAGCCTCGACTTGAATTAAAATCAATGTAGACGACAATATCACGTCTTCAGAATTGGCGAAGACTTAAGTATTATGTATTCTGATGTTTTTCTTCGGAAGTCATGAACAGCTCTGAACTTATAATGAGTGGATCCTAAATCTACAGTGAAAGGAGCGCGAAAATAAGTGGCGAACGGAAGTGAGTGGGGTTCAGACACGGCTGGCGACGAATATATCTTAATGGAGAAAAGTTGATAATATTCCAGATTTGAGATACGAATGTTACACGTGATGGCTTCGGAACAGGTATGTTTGTGTGATCGAACAATATTAACTATGTTGTATTATATTTTATTTTTTCTCAGCGGAAAAACATCTTTTATAGAAGCTTTAAGTTGTAAGTATTTTAATAGTATAATTTTTATCTTGTACACAATAGTAAATTACCTATAATCGTTAAATATCACATCTGCCTGCCAAATCACTTGAAGAAATGTCTGCTAAATATGAAAAAAAGACAATTACTTCATTCTTTGGTGAACATGAATGTGACGACAGAGAAAAGAAAAGAGAGACGGCTTGATAGGAGAGTGGAAAACACGAGTCGGCCACACGACGCGGGGACATCCGCCATCTCACCCTACATGATGATCTGAATCCCGCCGTACTCGCCATTTTCCAAACTGTCGGCGTCCGAACCGGTGCACGCAGGCACACGATTAAACTTACATATTGTTCGTCGGCTTCATCAGAATCTGTTCAATTTAACGTTTACATTTCCATTATTTCTATCTAACGATCCCGTTTAATTCGCGGCACGATGGTCAAACATTTGCCGTAAAATAATACTACGCTGTAGTAATCTTAATCTTAATCGAGAAGCGGATGTTGCCTCTGGTTCTTTTGTAAAATCTATTTATATACTTGTTGGCGAAAAAGAGCGGATCTTTTCCCGTAATTGTTACGAATGCTATCAATATATTAATACAGACGTTAGTACAGAGATTAAAGCCCGCAGAAGTTTTGTTTCGAAACAAATTTGCTATAAAACATTTACGCGTTACTTGCAAACAAACTGCCCCACAGTTAGCCCAAAGTCATAACTATGTTCGTTATATTGGGTTGTACATACTTTTAGCCGTTCTCTACAAGACATCGTTTAGTTATCAACGACATAGACTAATACCAGTCTAACTCTAATCTGAGTATATCTAATATAGTCTAAGATTTAAAGTATGACAATATCGTGAGAAAGCTGTATACGATGTCATATCGGAATGTTTAAAGGCAACAATATGGTCGTGAGAGATATAACGTCTCGCTATTCGAACCTGTGTCTGCACACGGCGAAAGTTTACAGTAGTAGCACTTCCTATTTGGTAGGTATGAGGTCGCGAGCCGAGCAGATTTCGAATTAATTCCTCTCGACTTGAAAAACACGAAAATTAGTCAACGCGTTCTCGGTAAATTGAAAAGTGAGGAAAATTACATGTAACATATAACAACAGGCTATTCCAATGCTTTTCTGACTATAAAAATAGGTGTTACTTTGCGAAATTCCATAGTAACAATGTAATAATAAAATTATTCTGCTATAATCCGCGATAAAGCAAATAGAAAATATAAATCATGCTAAGTTCTCATACCTTATTCATGCAGGAACAGTGACTGCACGTACCACAAAACATCATCAACACACTACACAAGCACTACACACATTAACTACGGCAATCACAACGATCACATTGCCCCGTCACCGAAACGTCATAAAGAGATTGTCTCCACGACAAAATCGCAAATGAACTATTTACCTAAGCGACCATCATTAGTATACGTGTAATGCTAGTAGTTCACCCCCACTATTTATTTTGCCTCCAAACACGTGCAGCAAACTGGACTATGGTAACGTTTACCTGTTCGTTGATTATGATCCCATTGTTATATTTAATTATTTCCAGATGCTCTAAAATATTAAGTCGGAGCCTTTATGGCAGGTGTTCGAATATCGACGGAATGGTCGTTAGTTACTTTACGACCGCTGTCTAACAGATGTTTTGACAAATTATCTATTATTCCTGAATGCAAACCATGTTTTCGGGAAGGTTCCCAACATTTGCACGCAGGACTTTCAATGTTATAGACATCGGATTTTCTAATATTACTTTATTGTTACATTAGATATTTTTCATTTTTTATAGGAAAATTTGATTTAAATATTATAGAAAAATATACCTTTTGTATTATAATTTTTTGACATCTACTTGCATATACCGTTGCCAAAAGTATTCACACTGTATATTGTTCGAGCCATTTATATCCATGTATATAAATGGCTCGAACAATATACGACCACTTCGAAGTCGATACACAGACAGACCGGCTGTTTACTTTCACCTCTAAATCATAATCCTCAAAAATATTTAGACGAAACAGGTTAAATCAGGTTTAGGTGGTGTATATATTTACAGTGCTCGTTCGTTTACCGTCTAGTTAAAGTATATTGATGTCCTGATGACCTTAATGTTTTCTGGCTTTGATATCTACCTGCAGTATTACACATACATATCGCCGTCATCGAACATGTCATTCTGCAGCCAAAGCAGCCAATCCCACCTTATCCTACTTCTATTTTCGTCACATTATTTATACTACAACGTGATCTCATGTCACACTGGCAGGTGCGGATGTGTACGGAAATAGGACGTTTTCGAGCAAAAGGCTCAGCGGTCGCACGGAGCCCGCTGTCTCCGGTACGACCGCCGGAAAGTACACGGTAAGATGTTATTGCCTCGAGACGTACTTCGGCTGTCTGTTGACACCTAAATATCGTTTTATTCGCAGTGTATTTTTCATGTAACGATAAGTTACTCGCAGAGTGCAGATTTACATAAGACATGCCTACTTTAAAAATGCCCTAATGCATTCTAAGCATATCAAAGCTTTGCAAATTTAAAAACGATCACCGTGCAACATATTACGAGCATATTATAAACGGAAAAGGACAACAAGGTCATACCGCAACATGTCTGCAAGAGTACTCTATAAAGTTGTTATAGTCAACCTAAGTATAAAGGTACTATCATATTTCGTTGTGAATTGTTTCATGTTTAATATTATATCAAGTGTCGTACGTAGATTGAAGCTTTTATTGATTTTTGTAATCGTACTATGTTTATTTGTGTTGTAAATGTTCGAAATAAAAAAGCCTACCATCATATTTCTAGTACAAATCCTAGCCATTAATTCAATTTCCCAATACTTCAAGGGTTGTTTATGAACCGGCGTATATTCTATTTACTGTATATACATTTAAATTTGGGAGTGACCTTGGATTCAAAACTCCAATGGAGCACACACATAAAAACTCTTGCAGGGAAACTTAGTTCAGCAGCCTACGCTGTTCGAAAGATAAGACAATTTACAGATGTCGAAACAGCAAAACTTGTTTATTTTGCTTACTTCCATAGCATTATGTCTTATGGAATATTGCTGTGGGGTAAATGCGCGGATAGTGAAAAAATTTTCGTATTACAAAAAAGAGCCATACGTGGCATCTACAATTTAAGTCCGCGTGATTCCCTGCGAGAGAAGTTTAAGGAAATAGGTATTCTTACATTTGCTTCACAATATATTTTAAACAATGTAATTTTTGTACATAAAAATATAAAGAATTATAAAACGATAGGTGATGTATATAATAGACAAAGTAGGAACCGACATAAGCTTGCGACTCCTGCTTTGCGCCTAGCAAAAGTACGTAAATCGTTTGTGGGTATGGGTATAAGATTCTATAATAAAATTCCGAAATCAATTTTGGCCATGCCATTACAGCAGTTTAAAACCACTGTTAAAAAGAGGCTGATACAGAAAGCCTACTATACTGTTGAAGATTACTTAGATGATAAGGATGTGTGGATATAGGTGCACCTCTACCCTGTACAAGACAGTAATAAATAAATGTAATTAGTTCTAAGATTTATATTTTAAAAAGAGCAACCGCCGAGTTTCTTGCTGGCTCTTCTCGGTAGGAACAGCTTTCCGAACCAGCAGTAAAGTTGACGATTCAAAAGCACTTGTTTACAAGTTTACTTGAATAAAGAATATTTTGAATTTGAATTTGAATGTATTATTTAAGCTTCGTACGGAGTATCGGGTCGGTATGCTTGTGCTGGTATTAAGGCCACGTACGTCTGCATGGAGTGGTGGGTGCTACGTGCTTATATAAAAAGTTATGCGGCACAATAAAGTTTTATTACATATATAATACGTATCAATTTCTCAAATCAATAATGTAAGCAGAATCAGCCCGTTCTTTCAAGCGATTGGAATGTTCTGTCTCGAGACTGGCGCGAACGGGATTACATCAGGAGCTATTCTAACAATTAATACTTACTTACTTCAATTTACTTACACGCCAACGCGTGTAAGTAAATTAAAGTAAGAAAGTAATTTAAAAGGATGTTATTCTTTTGGCAAAAAATTTATTTCTTGCCCCCCAATAGGATGAATGGAAACGGAGCATGGATCTCGTTAAAGTTTTTATTAATGTCAACCTAATAATGTTACGTTGCCTTTTATTCAAATAGAAATATTATATCATACTAGTTGTACTGGTTGGCCTCATGCGCGCAATTTTTACCTATAAAAGAGTTTATAGCAAAATGTTCATTTTTTATCTTGTATGTATATCCTAAATGTCGGCCCGGTGTAGTCAATTATAGGGAATTTTTTCAATATAACTCCAGCCTATTAACTGTAAAATCGTAACACATAGACAGATTTTCACATTCATGGAATACTATTAGTATCATTATCGAGCACCACGAACCGGTTTGTGATATGATCATTTTTCATATCTTCAATAGCATGCAATACAGCCATTTATTTTCATAAAAATATCAACATTAATAAAAACATCAACAGTATTAAACTTTTTAATAATCTAAAGTGAAATCTTAAACCCTAATTTAAATCACATTTAATCCCCTTATCAGGAGTTAGCCGTCCTATTCTATATATAATATATATTCTATAAATTATCCTTCGTAATTGTGCCAAGCACAATAATTGGACGTTACTTTGCACAAATCCATAATACGAAATTAATAATAAAATTACTTTGCTATAATCTGAGATCAATTTATAATAAATGTTACATATTTATCGCACATTATAGTCAAATAAATTTATTACTTTTGAATTACAAAGGACGTTAATCTGATAAAATTATAACTTAAACATTATTTAGTTACACTCCACGTGTATAATATCTCGTTTTATTTCTTATATTTATGAAACTAAGTACGGCCGAAGCTAACACGGAAATAATATTCTATTCACTATATATATTCTATTCAATATATATATATTCTATTCAATATATACAGGTTGAATCCCCGACAGGCATCATGCTAAATGAGTCAAAATGGAGTTTGCAATTTCCCACTCACTTTTCGGTGAAAGAAATAAGAGAGAGTAGGCGTAAACCTAGCAGTGGGGCAGGAACGGTTTACTTTTAAATAATTGACGGAGAAACATGGAAGTTGAGTACACACAATATACAATAGCTTTCAATTAATTAGAAACCGATAAGAATGATGATACTATTACCGCTCCACTCATTTTATATAATGTAACAGAGTAGCTCCTACTTTTAAACTATTCGCTAACTATATCGTCAAGCGATGATATTCCTAAGTTGAACTAACTATTCACGTTGCCAAAGTTTTGGGTGGAACCAACTTTGTTAAGGCCGCAAGAGTCCTGACAACAAACTGATATTAGACAACGATCTAATATCAGTTGTAGATCACTATTATAATACCACAACGCCAGAGAATCATTGTTTTGGATACCAAACCTAGAAATTTGTACCGGCATGGCAGGCGACTACTCAAATCGCCACGAGTGGAGAGTCACTGCGAGGATTACAAGTCTTTACATGGTCGTGCTCTGACTAAAGGTGTACCGCACAAGAGCCGGACATGTCGGTGTTTCTGAGAAAATTAAATCTTATTTCCTAACCAGACTTACCATGAGCGGGTGACGCGCGTTCGCACACTCAACGTTCGATATGTTTTTAACATGTTGCAGGCTCTTATCGTTTCGTCCATCCAGGAGACATTATTATTTTATAAACATGCAATTGATTGATTCTTAATCAATATTGTACACTCATTAATTTACTTATTTGGAGTTTTTTAGAAAAATAATTAACCTCGAAATAACGCCGCAACTATTCGTACGCAAGGGCAACAAGGAGGACTGAGTAGATGTCGGTAGACTAGTATCGTATACGCACAGAACAGAACCGCTAATCTCAAGCATCTTCGGAACGGTCCTCGTTACCTGCAAAAAGGATCTTAAAGAATGTAGTCACATTGTGGGCCGCCGACATCAAACAGCTCGGTGCGCTGGAAACGAAAATTAATGGTAGCCCTTCGCGACCACAATTAGTCGTTCATTGAGCGGAATCGTGATATATTAGGTCCTTACATATGAAATTGGCGTTTTCTATGGGAGGAACATAAAGTCGTTTTTTTTTAAATGAAATATATTTAATTAATCAAAGTATGTACCATTGCTATGTATGCACTTTTGCCATCTCATAGGTAGTTTATTGATCCCCTTACTAAAAAAACCATTCGGGCGGGAATCAATAAAATCTTTGAAGGCGGTTTGGACTGCCCCATCGGAGTTGAATTTTTTTCCTTGCAAGTAGTTATCCAAATTGCGAAAAAAATGGTAATCTGTTGGAGCAAGGTCCGGAGAGTACGGTGGATGTCTAAGACATTCTAATTGAAGCTCCTCTGATTTGGTAGCCGTCTGTTGTGCAGTGTGTGGTCTAGCGTTGTCCTGAAGCAGCAGTGGCCTAGAGCGATTGACCAGCCTCGGTTGTTTAGCAGCTAGCTTTTCCATCATGGTTTGCAGTTGCTGACAATAGATATCTGCCGTAATCGTCTGGCCAGATTTAAGAAAGCTGTAGTGAACGACACCGGCACTAGTCCACCAAACACTTACAAGCAACTTTTTTTTAGTCAATTTTCGCTTAGGGCAGGATTTGGCTGGTTCGCCAGGGTTCAGCCATTGCGATGAACGCTTCCGATTATCGTAGAGGATCCACTTTTCATCACAGGTAATGATTCGATTTAAAATTCCTTCATTATTGTGCCGATTGAGTAACGTAACGCAGCAGTCGACGCGCGTTTGTCGGTTTGCTTCACTCAATTCATGAGGTACCCACCTTTCAAGCTTTTTCACCTTCCCAATTTGCTTCAAGTGGATTAGAATAGTTTTATCACTAACACCGGAGCCTGCAGCTAACTCGGACGTGGTTTGCGATGGATCCGCTTTCACAATAGCCTTCAATTCTTCATTGTTAACTTTGGTCTCCGGCCGTCCACGAGGCTTGTTCTGCAGGTCGAAATTTCCAGAACGAAAACGTTGGAACCAAAAACGCACTGTGTTTTCTTTTGCGACACCGTCACCATACACATCATTAATCCTTCGAGCCGTTTCTGCAGCACTGGTGCCACGGTGGAACTCATACTCGTAAATAACGCGATATTTCATGTTTTCCATTTTGTAAACAGAGTGACACAAAGAAAAAAACAAAAGAAGAAAAAACAAATGAATTAGGGGGTTTGAAACACAAATGCATGAGTAAATAGCTGTATGAATTTGAATTTGAAATTCCTAACCATAAAGGTAATATTTGAGATCAAAGTCGCCAGTAAGACAAAACGCCAATTTCATATGTAAGGACCTAATATACTCGTGTTTACTCAGCTTCACGCGGCTGACCTTATATTACATTATTTCTAAAAGTATACTCTGTCGATTCACGATCGTTCGATTCGCATTCGCGACCCCTATTATCGATTCGTCAGAATGTTTCAGATGGAAGAAAATTTTTAAATCGCAAAAGTCTCATTCAACCTTAACGTGCGTCATTAAATGTAGGGATTGAGGCAAAACAATTTTGTTGTTTCTGTACATAAAATAAATGACTCGTCCCAAGCCGATCCCGATAGTGTCGCGATCGGCGGCGCGCGTCGCCGGCCGCGGCCAGTAGCGCGGCGAGCGAGCGCGCGGCCCCACGCCGCCCCGACACAGGCCGCGGGAAAACTTCCGCGCCACCGACAGTACTTTGCAAAGTGCGGGAGTTTATCGTGCCGCTGCCGAAATCCGAAAATCTTAGTTTGCAGCATCCGCGGGCGCGGTCCAGTGCATGGTGACTGTGACAGTGATAGTTCACTCTTGGCGCCGGAAGTCCCAGCAGTGCACCGGTAAGTAGGAACATCGTGTCCGCCACTGTCCGCGGCTTGACCCCAGGAGTGCCGACATACCCTTCTAGAGCTGCCGAGTGTGGTGCTATTCAATCTTGTGAGACGTGCGTGTAGTAATAGTGTTCTCGATATTTAACCGGGCGCTGCCTTTCATTCTGTTGTCTGTACCGAAGTGCTGCATGATTTACGGCAAACCAGGTTACGACGTCCCGCGATCCTTTCAGGGCGACCAGTCGATGACTCGAAACGAACGTATCCACTTCTGCTCTTCAAGACTGTAACCAGTTGTAGAGCAGCGCGAGTGAATTGGTAATTTTTGTCGGTCCGGAAGGCTGAGTTTGTTAATCTGGATTAACCTGGATTAACCTTGCCGGTCACACGCACTTGAAACTTGTATAAACTTGAAAATTACTGCTTACCACAATTTGGTGTTTATTTATTTAAATTCAATGTTTTTTTAGTTTTTTCGTAGGTAATTCCGGATTTCGGCTTTAGTTTCTTGCGTCTATAAATTCTTAATCGGGAAGTCTCTAGAATATTGAATTAAAGCTTTTAACATTTATACAAGTTTATCAATAGAAGTCCTTGCGAACGAGAAACGAGTTTTGAACGAGAATTGATATTAATATTTTCGATATAATGAATATGTGAGATCGTGATGCGGCTGTCCGTTCATCCTTAAACGCTCTACTGTTAATGTTTCTCTGACGGCATAAACTTAGATGATATGACTATACGCCGGTTATCATTAATCGCATATAATTTTAAGATGACTTCTATCGTACTAACCATTATTGGAAGATAAATTCAGAATATAAAAAATACGTATAAAGAGTGAAAAATGTTACTTTACATGGAAATCTTACAGATTTAGTTACTTTTTTAAAGACATAAAAGCGTTCTACAAAGACTCTATGTTGTAGATATCTATATCGCTGTAATCAGTATTCTGACTGACTATCTGTCTGTTGTAACATGTAAGATAAAGAAATGCCGTTTTCGCATAGTTACATTAACCTATGAGTTAACGCAAACGGATACGCGGTAAGAACTAGTGACAGAATGAATTTAATTGATTTTATAATGTGACATTTAGTACAACTGTTTCTATCAGTCACATACATATCTCCTCGTCCGTACCACGCTCGTGATCTGCCTCTGTCTTGGAGACACAAAAGTTACGAGGCGACCAGATACCTGCCGAATACGGCTTCTACGACACGTCACAGATGACTACAGGAACTACATTTTTTTAGGAAATAACAACTAGCGTGGTTAAAGGAGAAGTCTCGCAGATGTGATTTGTATCAGATCGAGTAAAGTCAAGTTATCGACTTTTCTCCGCCCAATACAAATTCCATCCGAGAGATCTTTATTTGTTCGCCTATTTTTCGATAGTTCCACCCTAAGTGGCTACAAGTAGACATTCGATACGAGACAAATGCAAACACTACGGAGGGTCAAAGGAGTCAGCGGTCGTCGAAATAAATGTCCAATAATGTCTAGACATAAATCTGTCAGGCGGGTGTTTATTATTAGTGAAGGTTATTGCTAATAATTACATCGCTTGGCAAACGAGCGCTTGCATGTCTTAAGCGGTGCACATTATTCACATCCGGAGTCTGCTCGAAGACCTGAGGACTGAGGGCGACTCCTGCTTTGCGCCTAGCAAAAGTACGTAAACCGTTTGTGGGTTTGGGTATAAGATTCTATAATAAAATTACGAAATCAATTTTGGTCATGCCATTACAGCAGTTAACACTGTTAGAACGAGGCTGATACAGAAAGCCTACTATACTGTTGAAGATTACGTAGATGATAAGGATGTGTGGATATAGGTGCACTTCTTCCCTGTACGAGACAGTAATAACTAAATGTAACTAGTTTTAAGATTTATATTTTAAAAAGAGCAACCGCCGAGTTTCTTGCTGGTTCTTCTCGGTAGGAACAGCTTTCCGAACCAGAAGTAAAGTTGACGATCAAAAGCACTTGTTTGCAAGTTTACTTGAATAAAGAATATTTTGAATTTGAATACTGAGACGCGAAGTCCAGCTGCCGCATCCGATGTTACGAACTTCTATAGTGAGAATGATAATGGTAAATAGACCAAGTTGGGTTAACTACAGCGAGCCACACCAGAGACCGGTTCAGGAGGCCTACCATCATACGCACAGACGCACGTTTCAATACAAATAACGCACTTCACATATTATACAAAATTACCAAATTAGAAAATACATCATAATAATGTTTTTTACAGTTATTGTTATTGTTAACATTTTTTATTTATTTCCATTTCCTTATTTATGTAGATTTCGGCTCGTCCTACAATTATTTATAGACTCGAGCGCGACTTCCGGAGTTCCATAAAACAACAAATAATGAATTATTTTTTGTCAGTCTGTAGTTTTAATAATGAAATTAAAATTAAAATTTTATTCTAAGAACGTATATTTATAGAAAAAGCTGTGGATTTTTTATAAAAAATAAATAACTCCACGATGATGTCGTTCTTATTCTTTCGGTTTGATTCTATCTATCGATAGTAAAACTTATTGTAATACGTCCTACGTCACGTTATAATTTATTCTATCATAAGATTCAAGGCGGAGCAAGTTCGGGATCATGTTGGACCTTTTCCTTTAACTTTCGCTATTACAGCTGCTCTGTGAAAAGCTCATAGATAACGGGTTGAAGAGCCGGCCCGCGGACAGCGCGGATAATTAAATTCATAGTTTGAAATGCAAGAATATAACTATGTTCTGTAATGTTATAGCAGCAGCAGCGGCCGTTACTGATCGTTCTAGCACATCACAAACTCCTGTGCCTCAACGCAAAAAGTGTTTCCGTTGTGTATTATCCTCAAATGTATTAAGAAAGAACAAGGCAAGGTTACAAAGCTTAATATGGAGTTTTCCAAACAGTATATCGCTCGTTCCCATTGTATGCAATCGAAGAAAGTAAAATGTTCATGTTGTTAGCGAGTGACATAATATGATAACTATTGGTCTTGTTATACTGAAGACAGTGAACTTCTGTTTTGAACGATGGCTCGATACGACTATTAGATGCTCTATGTTGTTGCTGGCCGAATTATTTCAATGCTATTATAGGGGAGTACTGGTTGTATTTGTGAATACACACTACCATACACACAGAAAATAATAAACGATCACTGCAAAGTGAGCTAGCTCATTTTGATCTTCTTAGATTTCTTGTTGTTGTCTGTTCTCGCGGAACAGAGAAAATAATTTAATGTGAGACGAAAATTCACCAAGACTCTTGAATAAACAGAATATGGAGCGGTATTTCAGTCGATGTAAGACTCAATAATGACACAGGTGCGGCCGCGGCCGATGTCATAGCGAAACCATTGAGGTTCCGTCCGTCCGTAGCACCGATTGCCGCTTCGGATGAGGGTACTTCGAACGATAATAATCTCTACACATCGAACCGCCCCGACTACGATACACGATCGGAAGTTCGATACATATAGCAGCAATACTAGAACTAAACTAAACTTCGGGTATTATGTTGTACACACATGAGACCCGCCATTGCTTAATTTTGTGAGCTTTAATTTCTTTAGGATTCATATATCTTTATATATGGTTTGTAAAGCATGAAACGGTTAAATTAACTAATTGAAATTGATTATTCTTTATGAAGCTTCTTAACTTCAATTAGTATCTCAAAATATCCTTGTAGTACAGATCCGTCCATCGCCTACTTTTCTATAAACAATGAAATCTAGCCGTGTATTATTTTGTCACAAGGCCTTTGCATTACCGTTTACGATAAGAACGCCAAGGCGACTTGAGTTTTTTCAAAAAGAGTTAATTATCTCACAAATAACTTACAAATAAAGCTTAACAAATCATACAATTGAAGAAAAACAAAATTTTGAATTTGAATTTATCGTGAACAAACAGATTGCGACTTTATTTTATAAAATGCGACGATAAAATGTAACCTGCAGGCCTACCATGAACTCTTTTTGCGACTCAATTGAAGACGTAAACTAAATTGTTTTGCTTTTTCATACCGTGACGTCTTAAAGACGCACATTTTAAGTCGTTGCCGAATGAGCGTTCGGAAAGCGGCCTAAGAACATGTGAGTAAAAGAGACAGAGTTATCTAAACTTCATATAACGTTGTCCTTTCACACTTCATGGTACGAAAAGAAAGCGGTTATGTTTAGGTACTGACTTTGAATTGATACGTTTTCTAAAAGTTCATGGTATGACATTTTTGCTCCTTAGTTACTCACCTTACCTTTCATATTTATAATCAGTTTTCGTGGCCTTGTCTCTAAGCACACGGCAGGTGATATCGTCGATATAAAGCATTAACAATGATCGAATATCTATATAGTAGCAATACCTCTTATCAATCGGTACACGGTATCATATCGGCGCGCTAAAAGTTTCGAGACCTATATATGTAATACCTAGTTTTGACTAAATATTCAGGACTATATTTTTTCCACGCCACGTCAGCTCTAATGTCTTGTCGCAGATGTGGTGCAAGTTTAATAGTGTTTTTATCTGTCAACGTTGAAATCATAAGTTAATTTGTAATGTTTAAAGACGTAGTTTTTATTTTTGTTCAAACTTATCGGGTCTCAAGTATATAAACATTAGTGACATTTTGACATTCCGTGATCTCCGTCGAACCCCGCCGTATCCGTTTCGCCCGCAGCGATAGAACTCCCCAACTATCCTCGATAACTGTATACGGCGCACGTTGTTCCTGCGACTTTGTTTGCGTCAATTTATTTATAAATCAATCAAATTCAAATTCAAAATTCAAATTCAAAATAATCTTTATTCAAGTAAACAACTTGTAAACAAGTGCTTTTGAATCGTCAACATCTACTGCTGGTTCGGAAAGCTGTTCCTGCCGAGAAGAGCCAGCAAGAAACTCGGCGGTTGCTCTTTTTAAAATATAAATCTTATTACTAGTTACATATAATTATTGTTTTGTATAAATTCACGCGCGCGACGCGGCCGGCCGGAGCAACGACCATTGCAGCAAGTCACGTCCGCCAGTTTAGTTACGTTTTGTATTACGATAAGACAGCACGCGCGCGCACCTGTATACGACCTTATTGTAGAACGCACACGCGTAATTATGCGTTTGGGTGTGGTTTTTTAGATGCCACGACTGTATTGACTTTTGATATTGATATAAGTATTGAGTGACGCGTTTCAACCAGTAAAACGTGTGAGATGACGCGACCGTCTGCGGTTTTAGTACGCGTTGGGATTAATTTTCGCCGATATGGGACGATTCAATAACGTGTGACCTTACGAAGGTTGTGTGCACACCGCGTGTTATTTGTGTTATTTAACCGCGTTGGTGAAGTGTATACTCCGGGAGAAATAGACAGTACGTGTCCGTGGAAGACTGCTGAGGTGAGCCAACGGGTTCGGGAATCGGCCAAGCACATACAAGCGCACACACACACGTACACATATACACGTAGTTATTCATGAGGCCGGATCGCATATAGCTGACGGCCGCATAAGGTAGGTTGAGACGCCGAGACGGCGGGCCCAGGTCTCGGAGGTTGTTTCATCCGCCCGCACGTTTGTGTGGAACAATTATTAATGTTTTGTACAGGGTTGAAGAGAAGCTATATCCACGCATTCTGATCGTCAAGGTAATCTTCAATAGTTTAATAGGCTTTCTGAATTAGCCTTTTTTTAATAGTATTTTTAAACTTCTATAATGGTAAATTTAAAGTAGATTGTGGAATTTTATTATAGAATCTTATACCCAAACCCACAAACGAATTACGAACTTTTGCAAGGCGCAAAGCAGGAGTCGCAAGTTTATGTCGGTTCCTACTTTGTCTATTATATACATCACCAATCCTTTTATAATTATTTATATTCATATGTACAAAAATTAAATTACTAAAAATATACTGTGAAGCTAATGTAAGAATACCTGTATCCTTGAACTTCTCTCGCAGGGAATCGCGCGAATTTAAATTGTAAATGCCACGTGTGGCTCTTTTTTGTAATACAAAAATTTTTTCAATGTCCGCGCATTTACCCCATAACAATATTCCGTAAGACATAATATTATGGAAGTAAGCAAAATAAACAAGTTTTGCTGTTTCAACCATCCTCAATCATGTTAAAGTAAAAAGTTTTCTCTATTCACGAAGAGAAAACAAGATGTTTCCGAATCGTTACATTTTAATTATGCCAAAAATCTTTGATATTGGTCCAGTAATAGTCGTGAAAAAAGATAGACAGACAGTATTTATGATATAAGTAATAGGTAAAAAATGAAATGCATATTACTAGATCACTGATGATGAAAGGTACAGCGAATTACTTTATTATAAGTTCAATTACCTAACTACATCTAGTTTCAATAGTTTATTTCTAATGATAAGATCATTGTTATGTCCCAATCAAAGATACGAAGACAAGAAAAATAATTGCAAATAACATAGTGTTTTATTGAGCTCCCTCCTAGTGATTAAGTGAAGAGCTACTTAGCCGTAAGTGTCGCTTTTATTGCCTTGGAATAGAAGATGTGGCTCCGATAAGAGCAAACATTTCATTCGGCAGATAAACCACAAATCCTCGCCCCAGAGATTCCCGGGATACCCAGAGGTGATTGAAATAAAAACACCCGATAGCGGCGGGGAAACGGTTGCAAGTCGTGTAGCTTTGGGAAACAGTCGGGTGAGCCTTAAATCCGCCATAAAATGCTCATAACACTTTCCGCTAAATTTAAGAAATACGAACTGAGTTACAGACTCCGTAACTGCTAAATACTGCAAAGTTTTTATTAGTCAGCTATAAAAGAGGCAAAGGATGAGTATTTCATGACTCTATGGTACACAGTTTTCTCAACTAGAGCTGTACGAATTTGTAAAAGAATTGGCCACATCATGTCAAACTACGTCATTCTATGTTTGGGGAGAGCTCGAACTTATAACGTCCCGAAATGCTTGAGGAGAGAACATTTCAAATAAATATATAAAAATTGAGCATAAATCAACTGTTTACTGTATATCTCAGTCCGGTGGGACCCACGAAACCATGAATTAGATCGATCGGTTGAAAATGAACTTGTATTAATTTGAACTAGTAATATAAACACTAATAATATAAATGAAAAATATGTTCATCTGTTTTCGTATTCACGTTAGGCCGATAAATATTAAATATTAATGAAATTCGATAGAATGGATTATATACCGGGATAACATGTGGGGTAAGTATACAATTGCAGCGAACGAAGTCACAGGAACTTCTAATAATAAATATTGCATGTCTATAGAAGTTATTGTTTGTTTTATAACTACAAAATTAACTTAAATTTTATGAACTTTTTAAAATTTGCAAATTCAGCGGTTCGAGTCAGACTTATAATAATAATAATATATATTTAGCTGGTGTTGCATCTGTTAAAAGATCGACTGCCGGCGTTGCGTGTAACATCTACACGACACGAAAAATAATACGACGTTGACAAAACTGTGCCCGTCACGATATTAGGGCCGCCGACCGCCGGGACGCGCTGCGGGAAAGTTCACGGGAAACTCTCTGGATACAGTTACCGCGGTCAAATTGGAAAAAGTTTCTTACTTTAATATATCACCCGTATCTCCGATCAGGACTTGACTTTGATACGGAAACTCGCGAGATCTATACCTCACGAAGCAAGGCTCTACCGAGTGGGTTCAGTTATCCGCTAGGTGATCGTGGACCTTGAACATGAAAATTAAATACATGTTTGGAGCGGAAGGATCAAAAATCGAAATTGTAAATTTATAAAAGGCTCGAAAATCGTTCTAATTGGTAGTAGAGGCGAACGTTAATATTGTGATCGATGTTCAAAGCGCTACATTTAAAGCATTAAGTCTCCCGCCGAGTCTGTTTTTCTGTTCGATACTTCTTTAAAAACTAGCAAACAACGCTACGGTGGCATATATGTCTCTTTTTATAGCTCACTAACCATTCTAAATTTTACTCACATGGCGTCGTAAAATAACGCAATTGGAAAGCTATTTATTAGAGTACAGTAGAATCCTTCTAAACTTTCATTCGTTAGTTATTGTAATTTCTTAAATTATATAATTTAAATGTATATTTAGCAGTAGGTGCAAAATGATTGATATGTCTGAGGACACTGTATGTTCTAGGACCCGCGCGAGTCGCGAGCGACACTCCAAGCTAAATATATTCTAGCCGCGACACTGTCGAGAGCGCGCTCGGCCGTCGCTCCGCGTGCTGTATCGCCATTGAATAAAATACTTTTAATCTTTTGACAACTTTATTGATATTATCGTTATTGATAACGTTGTTTTCGTTCTTCAGCAGTGCGCCGCAAACTGCGCGTCCTCTTAAATAAAGCAACTAATACATTCTCCCGAATATGAGCGGCCGTGACGCAGCGCGGGTCTCGACAGGACATTATAGAATGTGTTTGTGTTTCAGCCGTGTCCGTCAGCACGGCGGCCAGCAGGGCGGGGACTCTCCCTTGAAACTTGATGAAAAACTCAAACAGTATCGCAACGATTACGTTTACATTTTACTGTGTTAGTGCAATAAGGCATCGAAAGCTAAATAAAACCCAAATTCACACACACACACACATAAATCTTTGTTTATTCGATCAAATATTCATCAAAAGCATGAACTTCAAATCGTGCAAGAGTTCCAAAGAGAGTGAACGATTCTACCGTTGCGCACGTTCACTACAACAACAAAAAAAAATGAACTTCATACTAGTATCTATATAGATGAAATAGATGGTAGTCCTTGAGAGGTCTTATCTGCGGAAGCGATCTCTTCTAAACAACCGGTCCTTTGTGCGCTCGGTCCTGACGTAAAATTTACGTCAAAAAATATGTATAATTTTTTTTTTAATATGAAAAGTTTTTCTAAAAATAAATGTTCGTAATCAGAAGTTGTTACTTCTCGAGGCCGTGGAACTTTTTCCTTTTAACATTTTGCATTAAGTCGCTGAGGTAGGAAAGTTAAACTGCAAATAGATGTAAATGGCGTCGCCGTTTAGCACTAGCCGTAGTCAAAAGTTTGCTCGAGATAACTGTATTTTTATAATAACCTTAGTCATGTACGTGAAAAAAGTTTTTTTTTTGTTATGCGTTTACGTGATATACTTGTATATGCTACAGTGGATCCGCCGTCAAAGTTTTTCAGACAGACAAACAAATTTTGATATTTATACCGCCGCAGCGCCGCTTCACTATTATTATTATCTGTATCTTAAACATAATTTCAAAGATTCTTGAAATATACTACGTATAAAGTATTGGTATACATTTTCGTAATTTAAAATTTACATATCAAATAATGGTTTATGATTGAATTCCATTTGTCGTGTCGTGTCGTTATGTTTCAAATATTTACTAATAAATACCTAATAATAGCATGAATGCGAAATCTGTCTCACGTTGAGACCGCTGATCCGCTGGAGTTATATATAACGAGCTACAAAAAATCTCGTCTTCCTTCAGGCGCAAGAAAAATATTTAGTACATAATTTAGGTTATTATATCATTAAAGTACGCCGCTGTGTGTTTGCCAAAATTCGCTTTGCAATCTTCGGACAAACTGTAAATTGGAGTTAGGTAATTCATAAAAGAGGCAGCTTCTAACTTTCTATACCGTACGAACCGACCGATTCCTCGATTAGGTAAGTATTAGACGATTACTCAACTACATTTTTATTTAATTGCAAATAATTTATTTGCTGCTCGAGTTATTCAAAAACCACTCGTCATTAGAATATTACAAAAACCATTGATAAACATAACGACTCGTTTATTATTTATTATTTATATTCTGCGATTTATTTTTTTGTGCTATTAATACCTACACTACGCTACATTAGCGAACCGTTTAAGTTTTTTATCGCTTCCTTTGAATATTTTATGAATCTGTAATGAATGTTGTGGTATTTGCAATAACGTCGTAGGTCAGGGTCGGCAGGCGGTACTGGTACTGGGCCGAGATTGTGGTCTCGGGACACATATATGGTGTCGTCTTTATCTCGGCGGGAATACACCCCGACACCCTGCACGACATAGATATCAAGGTATCTAATAGTCAATCGAGTCAGCACGAGATTAAATATATTCCATGTATAGAATAACGGAACTTCTTTCTATGAACGTCGTAAACCGGGAAGAGAGGAGATATTTCCAGCCAATCTCTGCCGATCATATTTCGTATCGACCCCGTGGTAGTACTCCTGGATACCACGACACAGGTGTTCCTGATGCGGCGGCCAGACACATACAATAAGTAAACAATGTAATGAACAATTTGATCTAAGAACCATCAATCACAGTTTCATAGTTCGCGTCCACCCCAGGGAGACGATCCAGCAACATGCAGCAGCAAAATAAATAAACTTTACGCTTTCGCCTACGCAAAGAATGTAAATTTGGTTAATTTGAAACGATGTCAACATTGACATTGTTGGTTAACACGACCGGCTGTTGAAATCAACAAGCTTTAAGTTCTTCATTTATTAATTATACCAGTATGACAAATGTAGGTTTAATTCGTACAGCGGACTGTAGGCACGTCGTTTCACGTCCTACACGTACTTTGTCGTCATCATGACTCCGGTGTCTTCTTTGTGGGCCCCACAGCAGCCGCTACAAACTATATAAAGAACAATAGACATCGCAATAAACTATACAAAACTTTTATAATCAGAACAGATATGTGACTTGAGATGAATAAGAAAATGTTTTTTATCGCTGTTTTTGCCGAAACGAGTCTTGTGTACATAAATTGTCAATTTAGACCCGGGCTCCGCGCCGGGAACGGTCTTCCGAACTTCACGATGACGTCATCCAAATTCCTGTGATAATGAATTCGTCTCCTGCGGCGCTTCACTCCGGCCTTATTTTCCGCCGCATTCCGCAGCGACCGAGCGGACATGATATATACCCTCAAATGGCCGACTTTATACTATATAAGTGAACCATTCTTTGTCTCTCTTTGCACTCAATTTCAAATTTAAATTCAAAATATTATTTATTCAAGTGGACTGTCCTGAGTACTTTTGATTCACAATTTTAATTAAAACTACCATAGATTCGGAAGTGTGTTCCTACCGAGAAGAACTAGCAAGAAACTCGGGAAAAAGAAAAAACCTTTTCATATAAAAAGTTTTACTTGCCTACCCTTACTTATTGTTAATGATATAATTACGAACAATTATTTTAACCTATTGTGAAATTATACCCTCGCCGATTGCGCTGACATCAACCAATCCCACTGGCCGATCGAGGTTTGCTCATGCGAAAATAGTTATAATGTGTTAAGTTCATTTTGTAAGACGTCTTAAATCCCACATCCGAAGTGTGTTTCGACCAAAATTTCCTAAGTTTATCGAGGAATTAATTTATCAATTTCATTCAAAACATTTAGTTTACATCACTCGAGCTCATTCTGCTTAAATTGAATGACTACTATCAACTTTTTAGAGGTCTGCAATACCGTATTCTATATTTTGTAAATTAAAATAAAAAGTTAGATTTAAACTGAGAAAATTGAGTGAATCGAACGGTTCCATCGCGGCTATAAATAGTCGGACCTTTTATGAAGACATAACAAACTGAACTAAACTTTATACCATAAATATAAACCGCAAAAACTGTAATAAAACTTCAGCGTGTATTTCTCTGAGGTGTCCGAAGTTATGTTGTCTGAGGTTTGTTTGTGATTTCAGCGCGACGTCTTACTTTTGCAGCTTTAGCTTGGCGGATTTGGAAACTAAATTAAATATTTGACGGCGTTAGAAATGTTTCGAACAATTTAAAATGTTGAATTGAGTGACGTTGGATGTCACTCAGGCGAAGTGTCGTTACTGTGGCAGCGGGGCGACCATCTTTTAACAAGGGATCGGCACGAAAAGAGCCAGCGCACCGCGTCTTCGACAAATCGCCATACAATTGGGAAATCCAGGCTAATAATCGTTATTGCAACTGTTCTAATTAATTCTTCTGTTCATGTTACTGTGTGAATCTTTTTAGAGACAAATAATTATAAATGCTGTCAACTCTTCTTTTGAATTTCCCACCCACAAACACAGCCCACAGAGTATGAAAACAACTACTATTTCTGATGATGGCCATTCTGCGTCATATTTTTATGATATAACTATTTTTATATATATTTGCATAACTTTTACGGTAGCACGTTAAGAAATTCCGCATTTCACCAGAACTTTTTACTTATTTACTTATTTAAAAAACAAAAGAAACGTGGAGCAAAGAATAACGATGTCGATCGTACGACGTCCGCGCGCGACTTGACTTTTGAATTTCGCACAAACATACTAATATTATAAATGCGGAAGCCTGTCTGTAACACTTTCAGGGCAAGTTGGTCTGCGCGCAGCATTATAGGGAAAATTTGGTATAGAAACTTACATACTGGGCCAATAAATAGGACAGTAAAATTCCCGTTTTTCCTTTGAAAACAGGAAAAACCAGTAGAGTGCAGTTGAGAGTATTTTAACACTTGAACGAAAAAAGGCGCGTGTGCCAATAGTATACCATAAAAGCCATACTTGCAAAATAATTTTTGTAGCCCTTTTTACTTCGCATTCAAGCGTTAGTGATCGCCGACCACATAATTTTCGTACCGAGGCTCCTCTAATCCCTCCCACTTAGACCCGCACCGAAACAGATGAACTATTGTTACTCGTGACCGGATTACTCTCTGGGCGAGGGCCGACAGCCGAATGTCCCGTGTGTTCTTCTACAGAAATGTTATAATATGTCATTTACTCGAACAATATTTTTTCAATTCAGAGAATAATTATGTTTTATGGTTAAAAATCGATCGAACCTCACAGTATATCTACATTAATCAGTGCGTTAAAATGTTAATCTATATAGAAAAAAATAGTGGTAGTTATGACACACATTAAAAAACCTCTTGATGCCTCTTGGTCCCAATATCATTAGCTGCAGCAAAATTTCTGAAGAATATCTAGACTATAAGACTATGGTCTTAGAGAAAGTTTAAAATACAATTAAAGATTACTACGATCCGGGCTGTAGCAAGTAATATGTAACCATTTTTTTTGCTCGTTCTTGTCGGTAGAACCTTCTGAAATATTAGTACCTAGTAACATTTAAGGATTCAGAAATACTTCGAAAATACTAGTAACAGTAAAAAATATCTTTTTTTTTGTAAATAAATATATGGGACATTTACACACACGGTCGTCCGTCCCCAAAGTAAGTAACTTAATACTTGTGTAGTGGATGACAGAGAACTGGTAGATATACTACATACATAATTTTAAATACATACTTAAATACAAATATACACCCAGACTCGAAGAACCAACAAATTCTAAATATAACATGTTGGTTCCCGGCGGGAATCGAACCCGCGACCCACGGAGCCGAAGACAGGCCCACTGCACTGCCAACTGCGCCAACGGGTCAGTCAATTTTGAATTTGGATTGAAATGTTATAAAATGATTATTGTGTTGTTTAGTAAGGGGGACGCCCCCTTCCACAATTCTATCCTCCTAATATAAGAATAATGTTACTGGGCATGTTAATACATCAATTTTTTTAACCACGCTCTTAGAATAAATCCGTGGAATATTATTGAAAATCGTCAATCGGTCAGATGAGATAGGGCGAGGTCATGTTAATGTATTTTAATAAATTGATTTTCCCAATATTCGTTAGCAACAACTGGATGTGTTTCCGAAATGTTAATATAATGTAAACAGGTTAACAAGCAGTCGGCGCCGCGTGTGAAATTCATGCAAATAGTCACCACGGCCAAGGACGGTCCGCCGATTTGATACAGCGGTGACGATTTTATATATTATCATTATCATAAGCCTTAATAGCTTCGTAACGAGCAGTCAGAATCGTCTCACAGTCCTAACTTCGAATTCCTAATGAAGTAGTGTATTTCATTTTTCGTTTCCAAAGAACAGGCCATCGTTTAACTGCCTATTAGCCTCAGTTTACCGACCTCGAACCGTCCTTATAATCATACAAGTTGGCACGAGTTAGCGAGAGGCAGTCACTGCACTTTTTCCTACAGCAACGGGGTTCTATTAAGCAACAGCCTCTTGGCGTACAGAGTTTTGACAGTTTGCTCCGGCGAGTCTTCCGGCATCCTCCGCGCTTTGATTTGATTCTGCATATCAGAACTTTCTTTCTTTGAAACTTTCTTCTCATTCGAACCAGCGTGGTTAAGTGAACATTCCACAGAAGCGATTACTATTACTTATTATTTCAATAACCACCCTGGGCTTTAATGTAGGGTCCAAACATGTAGCGTATATGTTTGGACTTCAAGATCCTTTACTCTTCATCACCACTTTAGCTCCACGGCACTTTACTATATCAGATCTTGCTTCCTAAGCATCCCCTGGATTCTTGTTTTATCTTTATATTATTATTAGTATTTTTTTGTGAAGAAAGTCCCATAAAGTAAAATCTGCTGCTCATGACTGGATGACAGCCAAAAAAAAAAGGATCCAACAGAAAGTAATGTATGACACGCTCTGTTTGTAATATTTGAATAGACAAGGTGTATGTAAAAAATGATTTTGCTTAAAATGGTTTCCAAGGGGAATTTCTGAGGATTTTATTTTGTAACGTTACGTGTACTACATTACGTACAACTATATACTTGAGACGTGTCCGAAGAGAGGTCCACTTAAAAGTGCCCTAAGGTAAAAGGAGATATTATCTACGATTACTCTATGCCATTAATATATGCATAAATATCTATGATATTATCTGAAGTAAATAGAAAGTATTTTCTAAAATTTCAAAAGAAAACATGAGACTGAATTTCAATAAGGCAACGAACAAGGTCGTTTAAAAAAACCTCTTTTAGCGACTAGCGGCGACCGACAGAGTGACCCTCTCCACGTAAGTACTTTAGATATTGAGTGTAATAACTGGCGAGCGCTTGCACATTATTATAGTTATAACAAAAGATACTTTTCGTGACGAAAGTACATTTAAATGTTTTCCTCTTATGGATTATTGTTTAAGGAATTTAATATTCCTTGAAGGCCAAGCAAAATCATATTATCCTTAAATTTCATTAATTGGCAATAGATTGACTCCACGGTGAGATCACGGAGCTATTCTTGAGATTTTTTCCTTTGATAGCAAAATTAATCAATTTTATATAAATTAGCTATGGTAATTTTATCATGGCTGTGTAACCGTGAAACCTAACAGACAGATAAAGAGATTTTCCGTATTTAATATTAGCATGATAGTTTGGATTATATGAATGATATCCAAACAATATATTGCAATATTCGAGAACGACACCTCTCTATTATAAGTTTTCTAGTGGTAGGTTGAGCCAACTGTAGGCTAGTCCGTCTACAGACAGACTTGTCAACGTGATTTATTCAATGTAAGAGTATAAAACCTTTAGGGCCACTTTATCCTATTAAAGTATCCAATTTAAAGTTGGATACTTTAAATCGCACCCGATAAATTTGAAATCCATTTATCCTTTGAGAATATTTAAACGACCGTCCATCTCTTCACGAGGTGTCTCCAAATGATAAATATTTTGACGAAATCTAACGTCGTCTGAAATCACAGCCTCCACGGAGGTAGGTGGCAGTCCGAGCGCGAGGGATAAATTCAGAACGATTGCAGAAGGTTATCTTTATTGATTATATTGAGCTGTGGCTGCTGTAAAAAGAGCCTAATTTCACAAATATCAAAATTAAACTAGCAAGAAAATATAAGAATAATACGCTGTGCAATGATGTGAATGATGATGATCGGGAGATCCTTACGTCAGTGCTCCCGTCGACTCCCCGCCAAACTTTACCGACAATCCGTTAACCGACAACTTCTTGCGGGTGGACTATAGTCGTGGAATAAAACACTAGCTTATGTCATTCTCCATTAAAAATCAGATCGATCCGAGAAGGCTAAGAGACACTTAGCGTTTTCTCGAGGACATAGTTTAATTATTCACGTAAATAACCCGTATGACTTACATGAAATATATATGTAAATAGTTCAGTTCAATTCAACCAGCAAACAGAAATCACAATATATAAAACTTTTCCTAAAATCACTCTTCGACTTCAGCTAAACTACATGATATACAGATAAACTACAGAGAATCTCCTTTAAACTACAGATTTGACTTCAAATTGACACATCGTGAATTAAAAAGCTTTGATAGGTTGATGACGTTTCTCAATGTCGTCATATTCTTGTAGAATTTAGTCATTCCTATTGAATTTCTACATCCTACATGTTACCCCGGTGTATAAGGAATAATTGTGCTGAATTTCATCAATATTGGTTCAGCGGATTTGCCGTAAAAGAGACAAACACTCATCCATACCCACAACCTTTTGCATTTGTAACATTAGTACGATCTTAAACATTTAAAATAATCAATGTGTCCAGGCCGAGACCGTCCTATTGTTTTCCTCACTGTCTAAAATCATTCCCACGCGTGGGCGTATTCTTACTGAAGTTTGAGCTATTCTTGTATCTGTCGTTTTGTTATTTTCGTACGTGTCGTTGATCCGCTCAAAGCTCTCTTTTTATTTTAACTGTGAAATGTTTTGATAGATAATAATAACTCTGATATTATCATCTATCTAAACGTTTCACAGGTTCACGTTGTTGGGTGTCATTATTATTAAAATACCCTCTTGCGGGTAATAATAGATGGCAGTGGATGACCCGTTAGAGCGGACACATAAATTTTCGTATTTACAGTATTAGTATAGATTAGCCTTTAAGCAAAATATTTTGTTAAACCTATCACTGAAATTGTTGTTATTTTGGAAATAAATATATTATTATAACGAACCCGTATGACTTAATGAGTGAGTAAATGTAGTGAATTATTAACTAATTAATAGTAATCAACCTTTCGGCCGAGTGAAATAGTTGGAGGTCTGTCGTCAGCAGGCCTCTGGTCGGTGGCGGCGGGGTCGGAATAAATTGAATACATTTGTTATTTCATGCAAGATTCATTTGTTTTTTTTTTGTATTAGCTATTGATAGAAAAATGGTACTAAAGTATAGTGTTTTTTAACGAAGAAACAAAATATCGTAAAAATATGGAAATTTTTGAGCTCACGAAACTATAGCCTGATAAGCCGAGGTCAACCCACTCTCGGGATAGGAAGCCTAATGATAATGGGATGTGATGGCAGGTTAAAGATGCTTGTTTAAGAACTTTGATGTTTAATTTTGGTTTGTTAAGTTTACAGTTTACATTAAGGGACAACGCCTAACCTTCTGTGTTACTGTAACCTGGCACCGTAACCTAGTATCTACTAATCTGCATTGTCTCCGTGTCAGACACAAGCTCCTCGTTCAATGGAATCATACTGACTCCTGTATAATTTAGTCGTACCCAATGTTTCTCCCGATGGGGCGAGGGTCGTTGACTTTTCTAATTCTATGATATTAGTTTCAAACATCAAGTCTGCAAGCTCCGTGTCGCCCTAAATCCATTTATCCCGCGGACTTCGAGGGGATCGAGCTCGCATCACTCAACGACTCGCTCTTATCAAAAGTATCTCCGAGTGATAAATTGCTCTCCGGAGATCATTGACTCGGGACTCGCTCTAAGTGACAGAGATCTTTGGTGGTGACAACTTTTGAATAATATTGTTAGAATTAGAAAGTTTCTTAACGAAGGTGTGTGTGTGTGTGTGTGTGGAAGGCGATAAAGACCGAAATTAGTTTAATGTTCATACTAATATTATATGTGCGAAAGTCTGTCTGTCTTTTGAGCTCATACAAATAATCTTCCGGCCAATTATGAATTAATGAAATTCGATAAACTTAAAGTTTTAAAACGATATTAACATGTAACAATAAAAATCTTCGTATTTTGTTAGGGAACACGCAAACAGACTTTCGCATTTATAATATTAGAATGGTTTTGTATTGTGGAAAAAATTAAATAATCAAAATGCACAAGAATTCGGAATATTGCCGAGCCCGTGCCCGCCGTCGGGGGCCGTCGAGCTCCAATATCGAGCTACGTGTTCAAACACTTAACGCGATGATAGCTCTCTAATGGCTTTCGTCGAGTAGCTCGCAGCCAACCGAGCTATCCAGTATCTCGCCTCACGGGCTCGTTGTGGCGGCTATACTCTGCTCACACCGGCTGTAGGTAATAAGCCATAAAGGCTCACAAAGGGCGGACCCTTTCGCGGTGGAATCTCTCAACTCAGGGATACTTTATCTTTTGCTTACGTAATTTCAAAGTAAGGTAGCCGTCTGCGTTCTTCAAAGGTCTACTGCAAACTACAAACTATAAAATAAATCTTACATAGCTTACTTTACTCTCTCTTTAAAATATCTTAGAATAAACCAAAATCTGACCCAGATTGAAACACAGTGCTTCGACATCAATACACGGTGTAGTCGCTCCGAAACGTATCTTCTTTATATTTATTAAAATAATGTTTTTTTTCGGTCTGTGTAATTCAATTTAGATAACCAGATTAGATTTAAAATTTACTAAAACATGAATAGTCGCATTCGGTTTCTATATATTCCTCTCATTATTAAACACATCAGCGAGCAACACAATAACTACCACAATGGTGCAGTCTGGGTCAGTTTTGTTTCTGTATTTAATTCATATATACTTAAATATATTTACTATCACATAATAAATATCATCACATATTAAATGCTTGAATTTGAATATCTTTCAGCTTCATACAAGACTGTTGTACGATAGTGAAAACATTATCCGACGAGTTTGTTGCTGATTCTTCTCGGTACAAGCAACATTCCAAACTAGTGGTCGCTTAATTTATCGATTTAAAAGAACTTGCAAAACCCTATCTGAAGATTTATAGATCAAGATTAATTGGATTTGATATGGATTCGATAAGTATAAATGTATTATTTGTCAGATGTCATAAGTGATTATAGTAGTTATGCGTTATGTCGGCCACAGATGATATCGCCGTTATTGTAATCAAACAATTATACAATCTATTGCATTAGAGCTCATCCCGAGGGATTACAGGGATCACACGGAGATTGCGGGAGATGTACATTGATAGTTGGATTAACGGAGGTTCGAGCAGCAGTATGCATGTATTGACATAAGGCCGAGACTAGTTTCACGTCCATTTAAATTTTAAATATAATCAATTGAGTATTCTGTTCTCTAAGAAAAATCGGTGATTGATATTCTATAAGTTGCATCAAAATACTCGAGCAGATTTGCTATAAAAGCGTAAAAGTCAGAAAAACAAACAGACAGACAGATTTTTTTTTTTTTTTTATAAATATATGGGACATTTACACACACGGTCGTCCGTCCCCAAAGTAAGTAACTTAATACTTGTGTTATAGGTGACGGACAACTGGTAGATATACTACATATATAAGTTTAAATACATACTTAAATACAAATACGATTAGACGAGATTAGACGACATAGAAGTAGATACCTTTTTTAATGTAGAGTATAGACGTAAACAAAAGAAAAAAATATATTTTTATGAATTTTAAGATATTTAATATTAAATTAACATGAACTTATTAACAAGAGCCATGTGACAACAACGTGATCATGAGCGTGAACGTCGCAAGTTGAAGCCTCGGTTGATAAAATATTTTGGTTAGACATCACTCGCTTTTCGCATGAGAAAAACGGCAGGACATTTTTATGTGGTAAATTCCTAGGATATTGGTAACCTATCAGTTTGCTCCAGAGCAGCGAAGAAAGTGGATCAAAACGTCACTTCTTATCATCAAAAAAGACTAAAGAAGCCTTCTCCCAGCAGCGGGATCGTAACAGGACGCTATATTACCGGGATGGAGTCCGCTTCTCTTGGGCCACGGCCAGACAGTTCATATTAATATTATAAATGGGCTAGTCCGTTTGTTTCACTGAACCATTGGTGATGTTATTTTGTACCGTTAAAATACTGCTATACTATGCTACACTGATACTATGATATACTGATCTAATATCTATATAATACAAGAACGAACCAAAGTCGCAGATACAACTTGCACTATGCGGTGCCCTCACCACAAGCCTCCGCCTGCTCGTTGTAGCCCAGTTTGTTATTAATTAGGAACGCTTGGAAACACTTAAGCTTTCCCGTTCCCGGAACTTTGGTGAACGAGTATTTGTGTACAGGCGTCCAACCTTGTATAAGAGTTTAACTACTTATGCAGTGTTTCGCTTAAAGGTACTTAACCTGAATTTTGCAACAATTAATTTGAAAACATTTTTTTTAAATATATTCGACATCGTAGGACTATCCAATTTTTTCGCTACTAAGCGTCCACCTGACCGCTCCCTATAAATTCGTCTATTACAAACACTATGTTAGTGTCTGCCACTAGACTCGTTCACACTTACCTTCATAATAAATTCGTATTCGTGGTCACACTAGTTTAAATAATGTGTTAAAATTATATATTAATGTAAATTATTATTTAAATGAGGCATGGATATTTATAAAATACAGCTTTCGATGTGAGAGCATCGTCTAAATGTATAATACTAAATAGCAGATATTATCTTAAAAGGTGATCTCGATTTAGACAACATTCCGTTAGTAGCTTTAATTGATTAAACAAAAAAAAAATGGAACCACCTTCAGACCTCAATAATCAAGAGCAGAGCTTCTTAAACTATGGGTCACGACCCCATTTGGGGTCATGTAGCAAAATTTTGGGGTCGAGAGATTTTAATATAAAATATTTATATATACCATTTCATAACATCACAAGAATTGGCGGACTTGCAGCGTCTAGACACGCGCATTTGTTGAAGGTATTGAGCTATCTCCACTGACAGATAGATTTTTGTATCTTTCAAAACGAATCCTAAAACTATATAGTTTCATATGTATATGTAAATGTATATTGGTACCTAATAAATAAATCATCAAAAAATATTAATTTATTTTTCTTTTATTTTTGTATGTGGTCGTTAAGAAACTCGCAATCATAAATGGGGTCGTGAATGACAAAAGTTTAAGAAGCCCTGATCTAGAGTTAAACAGGCAATACCAGAAGGATAATATAAAATGTATATAAACAACATCGAAATTGGTAAAATTGAAGCTTATATACCGGGATAGCAAAATATAGTACTGGACTAACTAAAGTTGATGCGGGCAAAGTCGCGCGTGTCGCTTATAGAAGAAACTTCTATACTCATGTTACATCCCACGGGAGCGGCCGTTTCATTTCAAGTTTTTAATCAACACTCGATCAAAACGAACTCTAAACGAATCAATTGAACGCGCAGAGCTTTGTAGACGAAAATACCCTGATTTCCTTTAATCTTGAATATTTAAACTTGTATGGATATTTCCACCATTTTCCCTTTAAGGTTTCGAAGAGCTCGTTTGAGTTAATATTGAAAGACCTTTCAAGAGAATATCACAGTAATGATCCTGTAAAAAAGTTTAATGTACATCGTCCCATTATAGATTTGGTATCAACAACATATGTAAATTTGGTGATAATGGTAAAAATTGTGAATGTCAAATTGAGTTTTCTCAGTATAATTCTCTGAAAGAGAACTATAACTACAAATACATCGTAATAAATGGATACAAATTGTCATTTGACGCACAACAACTTTCGTGTCTATAATTTAAGGATGGATGTGTCTTCGTGGTTTTGAATCAAGCTCGATTCAAATATATGTAACAAACTCTGTTTTGAGGTCCGACGACTTAAATCAATTTAAAGTGTCTAAATTAATTATATCGTCTAAAAATAATGAAAATATTACTTAGCTATTATCTCAGAAAATTATTACTACGGATTATAAATTGCGGAATATTGCAAATTATTTCATTTATGTTGTGTTATGGTTCTATATAAATTTACACCTTATTGTATAGAAATTATTTATGCTTTTATTGATAATCTAAATTAAAAATTCACTTATAGTTATTTAAAATTTTTGACAACATGCATCAGTGCATTTATCAGATTATGTTTCAAATCGGGTATAAGTCGATGCTGACATGGTATGAGCGCGATGCAACAATCGTGATGCCTTCAGCGCCAATTAATACCATCCACCATATTCGGTGTCACTTGCTTTTCGTGTCTTGTTTTCCTCGACCCCATAACGGTTGGCCGCCCTGAGCATCGCTCTACTCAAATTTCTAATGATCGTGTCTGCGCACTTTAAGAATGGCGGAAGCGGGAATAGTAAAATATCATTTTTTATCTTCGTTAACTTGGCGTTCGTAATTCGAAGTGGGGTTCGCAAGTAAAATATTAGCTTTGAATAGAGGACCTTGCATTCATAGAGTAGTTTTTTGTATTTTGAATAAGTCATATTGTTACCGTCAATAAATAATGGTGATTAAATGTAAATTGGGTTTCTGTAATTTAAAGTGGTGGGTGGTGTTGGTTAGTACCCGAGTACCCGCACACGTGGGGCCATGTGGGAGGCTCGTGGGCGTGAGGCTGTGAAAAATGTAGCATCATTCATTGATAAATTGCCTCTCCGGGGCGGGCGGCGCCCCGACTGATGTGCGACACGCAACGGACGCCGTGCACCCGCTTTATACTGGAATTACATTGTGTCGATTCGATATTGAAACTATTTTGAGATTCAAATGTACTGAAGAGTTATCAAGCGAAAGGTTGTGACATAAAAATCGGTCAGAGTACAGATGTTCTCTCGCTTTACTTCTCTTCAATGTAAGATTCGGCTTGTAGTAGAGCATCAGATGCGGGCGGTTGGTAAGGGAGTGACGATACAGCGGCATAGCTGACGTCACGTCCGTTACATTTTCACGGTTCAATGTAGCCAGATGGCTTTCGATTGGCTGAAAGTTATGGCGCTTAACTGTCGTGGCTCAGGCTTGGCTCTGGCTTGGCTGACGCGGCACATTACGAGGCGTCACACGAGCTTTATGGAGACATGTGTCTTTATCAAATAAATCAACATCCTCCTGTCCTTATCCCACTCTAAGTGGGATCGGCACAATATGTTACAAACATGTTGTCACATGACTTGGCTACGTATTTTACGACCGGCCGCCTGCCTGACGTCAACTTACCTCAATCGTATTTTACGACCCCTTGGTAAGGAGCGACAGTCGCCTGTTCTACTTGGCCGGATACCACACGGCGGGTCTTTATCAAATAAATATAACTTTATGTCAGCAACGCTTTAAGTTACGTTTCACTTTCAAAGTAGCACAAAATTCCTAAATTGACACATTATCAGTCACGAGTTAGACTATGTTTATTGTATTTAATGTCGGAGTGTAAGGAGCCATCGCGTATCTATCAAAAGATATAACAACCAGTACCAATCTAACTCCATAAGTCTCTCCGAACACGGTACATCGTTCCTGTAAGACCCCGCTGAACTCTGACACAATCTCCCCCCGCGGCAATGACTCTCTTTTATTAGAGAAGCCATTCCAGAAAACGCGACGTGACGTCACACGACTTTATTGCGTGTGTTAACGCGGTGCAGTTGGATATATATTTTATAGTAAGTGTTCAACTTAACGTGGTGAGCTATTTATGAGAAATAAAAAAATATTTTCAAGTTCTCTTTGAGTATTATTTGCTACAGATTTAAAGCTTCTGTAAATTTGTAACAAGTTATGCTTGTTCTAATTACTATGAAAGTATTTATTTAATTTCTTTACATGCACATGGAATATATCCAATACGCTGTTGGAGGCAAACCTTAAAAATTTACATATCCTGTCATTCCAATACAATAATCCAAACCAAAAGCCTAGTATCAATCTGTCGTTATAGATACAAGTAGATTATTGTCAAAGCCTATGTAAATGTCGGCGACACACACATCTTGCTAGATCTCGATATGGTGAGACAGACCGCAAGGTCGACAGAAGTGACGAGCTTCGGTATTTGTTTCTATGTGTTTGGCTGAGTAATCCTTATCCTTACTAATATTATAAACTTACTAATATTATAAATGCGAAAGTCTGTCTGTCTGTCTGTCTGTGTCGTTGAAATATCGGTGAAATTTAGCAGAATTGTTCCTTATAAACCGGGGTAACATATAGGCTATAGAAATCCTGTTAATTCAACAGGAATAAAATGACGTTCAAAAACACCATCTATAATAAACATAATAAGTTATTTTTGTTTACAATTTGTCATAGTTACTTATATATTAACGGCCTGGAATCGAGCCCTTTAAGTCAAATCTGTAATTTGAAAGAGGTGAAAGGTTTTATATTATTTGATTTCTATCTACTGGATAAATTTAATTATTTTTAAATTTAATAGCTATAACAACGTATAATATATATAAATAATACGCACCATTTATTGAAATAAATAAACTATGCCTTCGAAAACACGATAAATCTCTCTGTCTTCCCGAAATGTTACAGCCGATTGTGAGTGATTAAGGTTATTTTATTAAATAGCAAATCTAATCACGGATACTTCAGCCTTAAATATATTTAATTAAGGGTAGTGGGATAAAGTATTAAACTATCTACTAATCATCGAAACGGGTACACTATTGTTATTCTGTTCTAATTCCTCCTGGTAAAGTTAGGAAGACCTTTCCGGAGTCCGTGTTTCCGGTCCCTTGTACGATAAAAGTATAGGGCTATATCCTTTGTAAGGGATTTGTATAAAAGATACAAATTGATTCCATCACATTTTTAGAGCGTTGCATCATCGCTTTATTTATCAGAAGTATTTAAGATCGTTAATTTTGGTTTTAATCTATGATTTAGCTCGTGATAAGGAAACTAATAATTAACGAACGAATCTTGCGATCAACAATTTAATATTTATATTGTGAATAATTTAATCTCAGAGTGGACCGGTTCCAGTTTATATTTGTTATTTTATAACCTAGTGTACGTGGTATTTGTAACCGCGACTTCGCAACAACTTTAACGTAAGTAACCCTCACTTGTGTATTATATGTTATTACCTGTCGAGATTTTTATCGTATAGGTATGTAGGCTCGGTGTATAACCTATAATTGTATCAAATATCGCAATTCAGTCAGTCAGTGTAGCCGTAAAAAGCATACAGACTGTCGCATTTATAATATTATTGTAATCGATATTCTGGTAGATAATTAATATGACAAGCAGTCAAAGGAAAATACCAATTATTGATAAAAATATTGCCTCTTTGCCGTTAATGGACGTGACTCTACTTAACGTCAGCGAGACAGTTTTTAGTATTTTAATTATATTCCACTGGAATTGTGAGAGAGATAACCTGAATTTGAAGGATACATACTCATTTATTGTTAATGGTAATTATAAAAAATATATAAAATCAATATAAAAGTACTCTTTGAAGAAAAATAACTAAAGAAACATTTGGTGATGATGGTCGCTGTAGCCCAGTGTAACGTCATGTCAACATGTCCTTGCCCAGACGGTCCGTGTCGAAGTGCAGGCTGAGTAAAATTTGGAATCCGAAAATTTAAAAATGAACTTAACACAAGTTCCAAAATTCACTTTAAAAGTATATCAGTTGATAATATTACTATTGAAGATTATGTAACTTATAAGAGGGCTCAGGTTTGAACCGGAACCAGCTCTGCACAGAATAATATTAAAGGTTATTTGAATTGTAAATATATTAAGAAAAACAAACACCATGTCCCTTGCTGGTACTTCTCGGTGAGAGCAACACTCCGTACCAGTGGTAGCTTCATTTAAATTAGACTATTTGAAAGTGCTTGTAAAAGCCAATTACAGTGAAGATTATTTTGAATTTGAAGAAAACTCACGCACGGCTCGGTTCCGCAGTGTTTTCTTCTAAAGTATAGTTTATGTGCTTAATTATTAGGGCGTTAAGATGAATCGAAATTGTAAGAAAACCTGCTAATCTCAGGTTTATGTAATATGTACCATGGGCCATGCTTTAGAGCGGCGGCTTGTTTTGAGCATGTTCACGTGTCACTTTATAATTCTTCATGAGAAAATATTCTTCAAATTTGGTTTCGAACTCTGGAATATACGCAATAATCCTATCCAAATGAGACCAGTGTAAGCCACATCTTTCTCCCAGACCAGCAGGCCTACCATGAACTGTTATTGCGACTCAATTGAAGACGTAAACTAAATTGTTTTGCTTTTTCATACCATGACGTCTTAAAGACGCACACTCGTTGTTGCTGAATGAGCGTTCGGAATTCGTCCTAAGAACATGTGTGTAAAAGAGACAGAGTTATCTATAGTTCATATAACGTTATCCTTTTCAAACATTACGGCCCCAATGTAATCTACACTTCATGGTACGAAATGAAAGCGGTTCGGTTTAGGTAGTGACTTTGAATTGAATCGTTTTCTAAAAGGTCATGGTAGGCCTACTGAGCTTTGTTTAGTGACATAGTACACTCCCGTTATTTCACTTAATGAAAACAAAGCCGACGCGTTAGTTAAAGTTAACTGCCGCTTTGCCACATCTGACATTAATGTGACGATAACTTGTGTCGGTACAACCAAACCCTTTCCCCCTTGACGTAATTACTACGAAATATTTCCTCTCATCTCTCCATTGTGTGTGGAGGGTCCCCCCCCTACCGTAAGTGGCTCGATTTGATGAGTTTGAATTGAGAACCAATCGATACGCTATAGGCTGTCGACATAATTGATTGCCGTGCTATAATTAATAACAAACTTGAAATTAATAATCTCGTATACTGAATTATCTAAAACTATATTATTACGCATGAGAAAGCGAAATCCTCAATCATTGCTACGGAAATCCTCGCGACAAGACACCGTTAAAATTGGTTTTAACGAATCAAATAACATGTTACATGAACTTTTATTCTACAGTATCGGCTATAAGCACGGTTAGCGATAACCAGATAGCATCTAAATGGCTCGCAGAGTTAACTAACAAATAAAAAAATAAATAAAACTTTCGGACCGACGATAGTTTCTCACGCTCTTCGAAACGTCGAAAGAAATAAAAACAATTTATTCTAACGAAACCAGAAGTGAGTGTATTAATTCAACTGTACTATTAGAAATTACTATTAGAGCTTCCATATTGATAACGGGCATTACTAATATCAGGCACAAGAAACCAACCACACTACTCATATTTTTTACATAATCTCTATTCCACAAAGTAATTTCTAATTACATATAACTTGAGTAAATAAGAAGAAATCGAAATGCTCTACATAGGAGGCTCTTGAAACTATTTACTACTTTAACCATGTTATAGACATAGAATTATTATACTACAGTAGAGAAGCCGGTCCAAAACGTGCCAGATTATAAATATAAAGAGAAAAGTAAATAAGTTCTATAATATATTAGTTTTCGCGTGCATACTGAGCAAACGTCATTTAGAAGGTGTACTAAAATTTTTCCAAGTATTTTTTTATTAAGAACGCACCAAATTTCTCACATTTGTTTGAATAATTTAATCTTCCCTCTCATTGCTTATTGTAACGCTCTCACTAACGGGCCTGCCATTGTTCCCCTACTCTAGTATATTAACTCCATGGATAACAAGATGATTGTCATATTTCCATTACATTGTAAATAAAATAAATAAATATATGGAACACTTACACTTACGGTCGTCCGTCCCCAAAGTAAATAACTTAATACTTGTGTTATGGGTGACGGACAACTGGTATAAAACACAATAGCACAATTGTATCTATAATTTATAAAAATATGATATTTGATTACGGACCTCTACGGATTATTACTTCGTCTCGGTGATTCTCATAAAAAATGAATACGCGTCGTGACTAATTAAATGTTATAACTATTTTATTTTTGTATTTAACTTCACGAGACGATCGGCCCTATTTGCATATTATAATACTATATTACCTCAATTATAAATTCCGGCGCTGGCGATATAACGATGGAATATTAATAACTAAACCGGCTGCCTGTCGGATTATCGAATCACCATAAGGTGTAAAGATGTCAGATGACAGAGACTGGTGAACGGCTGCGACGTAACCATACTTGCCACGATATGTTATGTCGTAGTTGGGGTGAGTGTAGCTGCTTATATCAACACTGGCTGAACCCCGCAGTTATACACATACTACAAAATCTATAGACGAATATCGTGTTGCGACGCAGTATCCTGTTCGGGATAAGAGATATAAAGATGATAAAAAAGTGGACTGTATTAAAGGTGATAGTTTGTTGCGGGAAAGGAGAAATGGCGGCGAGATAGAACTATGCTTTAAGGGAGCAGAATGAAGGGAGGCACGCTTACCTTGGTCTGTTGCTATCCCGAGCACTGAGGATCGGCAGGTTCGGTTTTTGGTCTCCACAGCACTTTCACTAATAGCACAATATGTAAAAAAAGAAATGTACTAAAGTGTGCGAAAAGGACGGGGCGGCAACATGTCCAGTTCTTTTTATTTTTTCCGTGACTTTGATTTTAATGACTGCGAGTATGACAAAACTCCATTATCGAGTTCTATTAAATTTAAAGTAAATTTCAATAAAAAATATTTTACGTTTGAATTAACTTTAAACAATTATTATCCGTCTGGTAATATTAGGCTATTAAAAAGTAGTGTTTTCTTTTTATATCACGTAATAAACTGTGAGGTAGCATGTTGTTTCAATGTAATTTGAAACCTATGTAAAGGTAATTAATAGCAAATAAAAACAAGTGTGAGCTGTGATAGCCCAGCGGTGAGACCGTGCGACTCTTTCGAGGGGAACACGAGTTCGAACCCGGGCAGGCACCAATGAGTTTTCCTATTAAAACTCATGTGTCTAATTGATAATTGCAATTTATCACACGCTTTTCGGTGAAGGAAAACATCGTGAGGAAACCTGCATATCTCTAAAGAATTCTGGAGATATGTGTAACCTACCAATCCGCATTGGAGCAGCGTGGTAGGTCTTAGCTCCAACCCTTCTCTTCAGAAATGGAGAGAGGAGGCCTATTCCCAGCAGTGGGATTGTAACAGGCTGTTACTTTAAAAACAAGTGCTTTTGTACGGTCAACTCTAATGCCAATTTGGAAAATTGGTACCGAGAAGAGCCAGCGAGAAAGTCGGCGGTTGCTCTTGTCAATGTATAATTTAATATTATACATTACAAATATGAGGGCAAAAATATGTATTGTAAAAAGAAGTCATGTTGTGAGCCAAGTGTATATTTCCATTATGGCCTAAAGTTCAGCAGTCGATGACGGCAGCGGACATGTTTGGGATAAAAGGTTTCGATGAGTGGTGATATGAGGCGAACACACTCACGGTTCGTGTTTGCGTCACTGATAAAGCCAAATGGGTCGACGGAAACACGATTTGTTATTTCTTTATATTTACCAGCGAGTCAATAAAAATATTCAATAAGTTCACAAGCATGATCCTGGAGAACAGATTCTTTAAGCTGCTATTGAATCTGATGCAAATCTGGACGCGGAACCTGAAGGCAAGGTTCATGTTACCCAAAGTGAGTTTCAGTTACCTTCTGATGAAGGTAATAAAAAATAAAGGAAAAAAAAATAATGTGTGATCACTAGAGCAATATTTAACCGTCAAAGGAATAAGATCTCTATTAAAAAGATTCATTTAATAAATATAATATAATGGAAAAAACTTAATTTGTTTTGGTTTTAATGAATCTTAAAAGTTGAAGAATAATAAAAAAGATATTCTGATACAATAAAAAATAACAAAATTATTCTGTGTGTTCGTTCTGTGTTACCATTTTTCTATGGGTCTCCATAAAATGACTTGCTTTATTGTTCGCAATATTGGCAAAATTTACTGAATGCAGGCCGCAGCGATTTTGAGATATTACTTCAGAGTTAACGTTTTGAAATTTGTCAACAGGTCGTTAAAACTCACTGCGATTACGTCCTGCTGCTGAACGGCCACCACAACCTGAGGTAAGGACTCACACACTATAAAACATCTGTGCAAACTCATATTTCGGATGTTTCAAGAATAAACAAAGTTTTTTTTCATACAATTGTTTGAATCTGAAATTAATTAAATCACTAAATATAGGCTCGTGGGCAACGTAAGTGAGAGGTGGTGAAGTTGTCAATAGGGAATCACGTAAATACGTTCTACCGGAACTATAGATTTTTTATCGTTTCACTAACGGTAAATATAAACTAATCGAACATCGTTTCCTCCAAATCTAATCCACTCTTCCTAATCTCACCTAACATCCCGACCCCGAAGTATTCCCGGACACGGCACGACCGCCGCTATTTGTAAAATCTGCACGCGGCAGAATATGCCAAGCTTTGTCGACACAATACCTCGGTTCGCTTTGTCTACGATATTTGTATCGGATATAACGAAACGCCGTCGAGGATAATGTTGTTAGATTATCTTATTTCTCCGACCGCAATAAGCTGTAAGCCGAGTGGTAAATCTGACGGAAAGTTGTTTGCGGGAAGTTTATGTTTCGGTGATTTATTATTGACTCAGACGAGGCTTTTAAGAAAATCATATTAAAGTGTATGACTCGAGACGAAGACGACGTAGAAACGAATATCGTTTGCACTTATTTACAACTAATAATAAGTTTATTCGATTCGAGATGAAACATCTACATCGTAAAGCCCTTTTTATTTACAATGAATAAAAAAATCTTAGAATATTCGGAAAGCCATATATGAGGCTAATGAGACTTCGAACGTCGAAGGGTAGATCAAATACAAATTTGATTGATCTGATTTTGATTAGCGCCCGCGAGAAAAGGGCGGGCGGCGACTGTTGAGATGACTTCATGTGACAAATTGTATTATATATATCGAGGCTAAAATTTATATTTGTCTATAATTTCGCGACTGAAGCAACAATTACAGCGTCGCTAGACAAAAACCTGAACTTCTTTCGCAACGCCGCCCCTATGATAATCGATTACAAGCAACTTCCCAGAACTTAAAGATTGACCTAGTAACCGAGTTGTTTGCAAGATTGCATTTATTGAATTTCTATCAGTATTTTAGTTAATATAATATATTATCAGCATTTTTGAGTCGCTAGGTGATGCCCTCTGCCTGGAATTAGTCACGTTTGAAACGTGGATATTCGTACTGATGTACGAGTATTCGTACGATCCACGATTCGTACGAGTGCTGATGCCCGTTTTGTTTTCGAACACCGTCTATAACAGAGTTCAGCGTATATTGTTGATAAAAGTTCATTTCGAGCCCCGCATCCCAGTAATCAAAACCTCAAATTTTTCAAGAAAGATCATAATATAAGTAATACCGTGTACTATCAATTAATTCAACATGAAAACATCTGTTCATAGCAATCGCACGGGGGCGTCGGTACTACAAGTTGTTTGAAGAACTCGGTGTTATTCTCATAATCATGCATGGAACATTTCTAAAGCACGTTACGATCCAATTTAAAATTCGCTAACTGTAGTGATGGTACTACGAGGCAGCGAGTCCCGGTAGAGTATTCTCTGCGGAGTCGGCGGCGGGAGGTTGAAACGATACACCTTCACTTTGTCTGTTTGCGTGTGCTAGCATTAAACCATATTTAAATTATTTATTTTTGTTATCACTTTTTTAGTTATCGCTGATCTGAACATTATGTTTTAGAATTGGCGGCGACATTCTTTGTACATTCTTTGTAAACAATACTGTCGCAACACTATGCAAAGATGATCATTTTACCTAATGGTGAATTTGGAAAAACATATTTAATGAGATAAAGGGGATTTAATGAGCCTTCCTATCTTAATGTTATATTTCAGAATCAATTTAACTACTGTTTATACTTGAATTTTTGATATATCTTATTGATAAATACTCACAGGTAGGCTAGAAATGTAAAGAGAGGAGTTTGATTCGCAAAAAGTAAAAGCTACTGTTGTACCAGGCAATCTAACACATACAAATGTTGAAAATATGTAAATATGTATAATATTAGGATTGTTCGGTCGATCGGAAACCGCATCAGCCGCCCGCTGACTGCAGCTGACTTCTATGAATACAAATTGACCACACAATTGGGCCACGAGAGCGGTCACGGCACAATGTGTCAATGCTACACACACCGTGCACACTATATTGCATAGAGGGATATATTGTATATCTACTTAGTTGTATGTTTTAACAGTTAACTTACAAAGTTATATAAGTATGAATACGCTTCATCTTACGATAATATAAAGAATTCTGCACAAGTTTAAAGCAAATAGAGAAGTCGAATCAGAAAAAATTATAATAAAACAATACGCTAGCATCAGTGTAATATATTCATGCAAATATCGTAGAGACACTGAAGTAAACTAATGTAATTATTTTCTACAAAGTAACCATCGAGTCTAGAATTGAAATCAAACTTATTTTTGATTATGCGACGGTTATAAAGGCTTTAGAGAGAATCTTTTTTAATGAAAATTTAATGTATATTGAGTTGAATTTTCATAATAATTAGTACTATGTTGTTTTCGGCGTTGGTAGTTTCATTAAAATCTTTGACGCTTCGATAGTACTTGCAACGGTTTTTTGTAAATAAATATTATTTTAATTTGATTAGACTTTGAATGTGCTTATTGACATGCCAAGGTAGGGATTACTATCTCAAATCTCGAGGAGACAAGGATTTTCCTATTTAAATTTATTTGCCTTATAGATATTTGCAATATTTTAAATGCTATTTCGCTAAATGAAACATCGTGAGGAAACTTATACTTGAAATCGACATTGCAAAAATGTAGCTGAGTCTAAACCTGTTCTCGAAATACGAAAGACTTGGGCCGTAGGTGGGAGAGCAACGGACCGACAAAAAACTACAACATTACTTATAATATATATAGATTATATATCCTTAAAAGAAGACAAGGAAGGAAATTGAATTGAAATACCTACTGTATTTAAAAAAGAGCTATTTTACTTGCAAGTGAGACAATTGAGTTGTTCGTTTTTCATAAACTTCCGCGATTTGAAAATTCTGCGGGACTAGCTGCCCCGGTTCAATGGCTATACATAATATTTTCTAGACATCATCCTCGCACCGTCTGTTTCTATGAGGAGCATCTTCAATTCGTTCCAACCTAAAGTTTCCTAACGACTCGCATAAGTCAAGTGAAGTGCCTTAAAAAGAATTATTGTCATTCCTCACTTGTGGTCGCCAGCACCGTACGGCCGCTCCGAGCCCACAGCCAGAGATGTACTGGTCGCTTCCTAAGACCTCTTCTCATCGAAAATTGATTTTCATAATTAGTTTGGAAAGGTTTGATTAGACGTAAATTCTGGACGGTAAGACTGGATTACTTTGATATGATGTGATCTGTGAAGCTTTCGTTGATTTAAACTCCGATTCTTTACTTCAAAATGACAATTAAGTGCTTCTCCCAGGAGTGGGATAATAAGACTCTTACTTTAGGGAGGTCTATTATTGCGAAGATGGCGCGGTTGCATATTTGTGTTAGCCGGAGCACCGACTCTAGACCTATAAGATTTAATTACAAGACTTTTTGGTCGTTGGAATACAATTAAGTTTCTTAATCTATTCCATACACATCCCCACTATGTGTTGTTTGTTTTGAAAACACTAGCTTCGTGTCGGACGGTAATCTCCGCAGATCCGCCCGCTATCTCTGTGTCTTGGGAATTAAAACAAGTCCCAAAGCTAATGTATGAGACTTGTTCTAATTCGTATGTGACAGGCACAGTACTTGGTTTATAAGTTTGGTCACGCGGTCTGGCAAATCTCCAAAATTAATTAACAATGTATACAAGGAATTTAATCAGAATTTCATTCCGTGTGTGTACGGGCATGCGTCTATACGAAAACTGTCGTTTGACTGAGCATTTTAAAAAGCTAATATTAAGGACTGTGGTGTATGAGTTTACTTGTATTGTATGAGTTAAGCCCAGGCTCTAACATGCAATAATGGTCCGTCACGTTCACGTACACGTTCACTTCCGCTCGCATCACTGGTGCTACCGACATGGTGCTAGAGATTGTGCAATTGCATGGATACTGCTGTATGTATATGTTTGTGTCTTTATATTAATGTACAATGTAATAACCACACATCAACACACATCACTACAGAAACTTTGGCAATTTGATCGCTAGAGTCACATCAGTTCATGAGTACGCGACGAAGTCGAGTAATCAAGATAAATAATTTATAGAATTAGGCGTTACTTTGCGGAGATCCATAATACAAAAGTAATAATAAAATTATTTTGCTATAATCCGCGATACAGTAAATAAAAAAAATATATAGTGCCTTTGCGATTGCCGCGATTTGCCGAAAGCCTTGGCTTTGCGATTTTGTCGTGGAGTCTATCTCCTGATGATGCTTCGGTTGCGGGGCGAAACGATTGTTGAGTTTGTGATAGTGAACCTGTGTAGTGCTTGTGTATTGTGGTGGAAGTGGTGGAGGTTTGTGCATATGTTTTTACGAATCCTGCATGTAACGGGTATGAAGAGAAAAAAAACGTATAGTCCACTATACATTTTGCACTATATATTTTTTCTATTTACTGTATCGCGGATTATAGCAAAATAATTTTATTATTACTTTTGTAATCAAGATAATATATTTTCAAAATCAATTTCCTAAAGAACGTGTATAAGAAGAACATACCTACGAATCTTCATTCATCCGATGCGGCCACGTCCGCGCCAGCTCTCTAAGTAGCCAAACCAATAAGTACGAATTATTTTCAGAACGTAAGTGCAATCTGCCAGAGTCAGACGAGGCGTGTAGTCGAGAGGATTGCCATTCGCAAAACAACATCCGCTCGTTATCATAAGAGACAAATCGTGGCCAAGATATTTATGCGAAAATTATTTTAGCCGACACGACGCCATGTATAAATATAACAATAATACTGTCGTGTCGTGTTGTTGGCACAGCGCGGTAGTCGTAAATAGGCCGGCCGCGCCGCGTACCACTATTGCAGTGCATTATTCGGTCAGCTGGGAAGATTAGTCATGGATTACACCTGATCAGATTCGTATATATCATTCGTAAAGCCACCTGAATTATTACAATTTAAAAATGTCGATTAACCACTTATAACGCTCATTCCTTAATATCATTAAAAAAATCGATTTTCGATCGTCAACTATAATGTATAAAAAAAATTTGTCCAAAACTATTTTATTTTTTATTGAATTGCTCTAACACTGACAAGTAGTTAGTATTATGGTTGTCTAATCCAAAAATATTAATATTGACCGTTGCAATGCAAAAATCTCTAAATTTTAACAATAAGATTTGTTACAAATTATAGAATTGCCAAATACCCGATCACATTAGAAACAGATGCACACAAGCACCAAACACAACCACCACCAAAATTTCTAAGATCGTTTTGCTTCGAAACCGAAGCATCATCAGGAGGATAGGCTCCACGACATACATGCATGCATGCATGCATTGCGATTTTGTCGTGGAGCCTAGTTGTGTGCATTGTTGCTGGTGGAGGCGTCTCGGAGTGCGTGTGGTGACTGGTCCTGCATGTGTAAGGTGCGTAAATTTTGCCTACTTCATCATACACATTAGCTTTGCATGCATTCGCTTAACCCGTGCGGATTATAGCAAGGTATTTTTGTTATAGTGCCTGTAATATGGAATTTCGCAAAGTAACGCCTGCTTCTATAAATCGTTATATGTAAATGTGACGCTGCAAGTTTCCACAGAACTCTACGATCGTCCATCGATGCACTCTCGTGTACTGAACGCGTGCGAAGTATGTTTACAGCAAACAAGCCTCGCTTAGAAGTACAGTGTACTGGGAGTTCATAGCATCTTTAAAATTTATCTCAATTTTTCTTGATGTCCCATTAAATTGATAATAAAAGTATGCGAATCGTTTTTTTATGTTATTGTCGTAAATTGAGTAAATTTGACAAATGGCCGGTCGGCCGCCATCGATCAGCGTGAGCTGCGAGCGGCGTCAGCGTGACGCGGGGTTCGCACCTATCGCTTATTTGCTAACATGAATTGGTAAAAATGATATGCGTGAAATTGGAAATTTATAGTCTTATAAATAACATTTTCGTGTTGGAATGCTAGTTATCATACTCCTCCGAAATGGCTCGACGGATTTTTATGAAATTTTATATGCATATTCAGTGATCTCAGAATCGACTATAATCTATTTTTCATACCCCTCTAAGCAATAAGGGGTATTCGGCCCTGACATTATTTTTAATTTTTTTATAACGTTCACTAGAAATCCCAAGAAATCATTGATATGGCAAAATAATATTTGCCTGGTCAGCTAGTAATTTAACAAAATATATTTCTCAGCCGCATATCTTATTTTTCCATGACGTTTATTGTAAAAGCAATATTGACATGATTGACATTATATTACGATGCCGTCGCTCTACTTGTCAAGTATTACTCATAAAAGATCTGCAAACCAATATAATTTTCAAGCGCCCCTACAAATTAACGCGTTATAATATTTATTATTCTGATGATAATTTAAATAAATTAAAATTTAATATTTAATGCCGGCAGCTTAATTTTTTTTGATATTTTGAACAATAATCGTCATATTTGTAATTTATGAAAATCTGTTCAGTGTAAAGATAGAGTTTATCGCGGACAGATTGACAGCGATAGCGGAGGAGTTTGTTGTGTTATAGGCATTGATGATTTTAATCCAAAGATTATATCATCATTATATGCATATAGATTATATGCATTGATGATTTTAATCCAAAGATTATATCATCATCATATACCATTGAATAAACCAAGTTTTACAATAATACAAGTCTATTATTAGGGCACTGATAGTCTCACATTATGTAAAGGAGCTTCAATCCAAGTAAAGTCCCTCGTAATTACAGAGCGTTGAATGAAATCGGGCTTCGTATCATATTTTAGTTAAGAATATATAACTTTCAAGTTATCAGTATCGTTTTGTCATTAACCGAACTTCAGTCAGCGATACAGGCGTGAAACCACAAATTGGTAGTTCAATTTATACGAGCAGTCCGTACTCTGCGGTTAAACATTTTGTATTGTACGAAACGCCGACAAATACCATTTGAGTTTCGGCAATTGATCAAATATGAATTTTCAAATTTAAATTAATTGAACTCCCACTCGCAAACCTGTCATCGACAGTCTATGCCAACACTAAAGAAGTGCCACAATCCTTGAATATAAAAAAACGATTAATAGAATTTGAATTATCCTTGGATGTCCTTAAATAATGGTGGGGAATGCGTGTGCTACCAATGCCGCTATCCTTAAGCAACACGTGTTACGGACTTCAAACAGTACTTAATTGAAAGGTTCTTATTCTTCTTCCTCAATCGATGGACGTCCATTGCTGCACATAGATATCTTCATGGGATCTTCACAGCACCGCTATTAAGTAGCGCATAATAATGTTTTACTAAAATGTTTTTAGGACGCATCCCGAACGCCCATTTGGCAACGACGAGTGTGCGTCTCTAAGACGTCATGGTATGAAAAAGCAAAACAATTTCGTTTATAATGCACATCGATGTTAACGACGAAACAGCCGGCCAGTTCGGTTTCGTAGAGCGCTGTCACTGTCACACACGGGCTCGTCAGTCTGTGCGACAGAGACGATGCTGTATGAAGCAGAATCTAGCCGATTTCTCTCTCTAAACCTCGATGTGCATTATTTATTGCCGGGTACTATACGTCTTTAATTGAGTCACAATAAGAGTTCAACCGCCGCGCTCAAGAACTAATCTTAGGCATTTTTGTGCTTTAAATAGGTTTTCAAGACGACATAATGCAAGTTGCCAATCTGTAGATGTGTTCAGCGATACATTTATTAAATAAAAAAAATAATTTTTAATCCCCAGACGTTAGAGCTGTAGTTTTACATTAAGATTAAGTAGTTCATTGTTGTCCTTATATATGTATGATAATGATGTGCATGCTGTGACACCTAGAGGCAGTGCGTTTAATGCCTTTAATGGTGTACTTAGTTTAATTTAATGTTTTAATGAAACTGCCACTGGTTGTTTCTAAATAAATAAATAAAACAAGATAAATTGAGTGAAAAAATAAAAAAGTTAAATTAGACTAAATTGAATATACTTGCGAAAATCTGTCTGCAAGTTACATTTTTACGGCGAGTTTACCGAAGCAATATTGATGATATTTGCTTAAGTTAAAGCGTAAATAAATACCCAGCTAACATATACGATAGTAAAACTTCTGTTTTCCTTCGGGAGGCAAACAACACAATACATAATCGAGGATATTTTATGACTAAAATCGACGCGATCAAACTCAAACTCAAACTCAAAATATTCTTTATTTAAGTAGACTGTTTATAGTACTTTTGAATCGTCAAATGTTTTCAAGAAGTTACCACTGATTCGGAAGTTTGCTCCTATCGAGAAGAACCAGCAAGAAACTCGGCGGCCATTCTTTTTTTAAATATATATTTTTTTACAATTTGATTGATGGTTACAAATTAATCGTTGCAGCTTGGTGCGTAGCTGACTGCAGTTAAGATCTCTAGATCAAGAGAAGAAGTCTAGATCATGTTGAGGAATTTTATTATAAATACGTGTACCGAGACCGACAAATGATTTTCGCACCTTTTGGAGGCGCAACCTTGGCGTCATTAGTTTATTTCGGTTTCTAGTGTGTCTGTCGTATCTATCACTATTCTTACTATAAAGGTGAAAATTTTTCCTTACAAATAGTATATTACTATAGATATATTGAGAAGCTACAGTCATGACGTCTATTTCTTTGAATTTCTCCCTTAAAGAATCACGAGGTTTCATATTATAAATACCACGAATAGTTCTTTTTTGTAAAACGAAGACCCTGTGAATATCAGCCGCTGTACCCCATAGCATGATTCCATATGACATAATGCTATGAAAATAGGAAAAGTAAACAAGTTTTGCTGTTTCAACATCAGCTAATTGTCTTATTTTCCTAACAGCGTAGGCAGCGGAACTAAGTTTTCCACAAAGGTTTGATATATGGGGGCCTCATTGGATCTTTGTATCCAAGGTCATTCCTAAAAACACAGTTGTATCCTCTTTCTTTAATGTTTCATTATTTAATACAACATTTTTTGCCTCTCTGGTTTCATTATGTAGTGAAACTCTACGTATTTAGTCTTTTTTGCGTTTAAAAGTAGGTTATTTGTAGTAAACCAGTGAGATATTTGAAACAAAGCATGATTCACATCGTCAAGATTATCCTTATTTCTGTCAACCTTAAAAATTAAAGATGTATCATCTGCGAATAATACAATGTCACAAATACTGTGCACAAAATATGGCAAATCATTAATATAAATTAAAAACAAGAAAGCACCTAAGATAGAACCTTGAGGCACGCCCATAACTGTGACTGATCCGGATGACTTGACCTCATTTAAACATACTCTTTGTGGTCTATTGTTGAGAAAAGATGTAATAAGACTAAGCGCATTATCCTTGATCCCATAATGACCCAGTTTAAGCAAGAGAGTTTTATGTTGGACGCAATCGAACGCCTTAGACAAATCACAGAAAATACCAATAGCGTTCTGTGAATTCTCCCAGGCATCGAAAATATGTTTCAACAGCCTTGCGCCTGCATCTGTTGTTGACCGGCCCTTAGTGAAACCGTACTGCTCTGGGTGAAGTAATTTATTGAAATCAAAATGTCTGAGCAGTTGATTGTACATAATTTTTTCAAAGATCTTACTAAGAGTTGGTAATACAGAGATGGGTCTATAATTATTGGGATCATTTTTATCACCTGATTTAAATAAAGGGACTAATTTACTACATTTCATAAGATCGGGAAATATTCCAGAATCTATGGCTCTATTAAAAATCAAAGCCAGAAAAGGCGCAATAATTTCAATGATGTTGTGCATTGTTTTCATTGACATACCCCATCAATCTTGTGTTTTCTTCAATTCTATCGTTTTGAAGACTTTAAGAATATCACATGGGGTAATATATTGAAAATTAAATTTAACATCGCAGTCAGATCGGAGTCGCAGTCACCACTATTTCTTAAATAAAAATTTTTACTTATCTATAATTTAAATTTATACATTTTCTTTGTCATTGCCCTGCTAAAACTGTATTGAAACGCATATCGAAATTACTCTGTCGTGATATTAATATGACATTAAAGGCTTAAGGCGTAAGCGTATCGTTGACGAGCTATATCTCAGATCAGCGATAAATTAAACTTTAGCATTTAAGTATTGCATCTTTACAATGCTCAAGTTATACTATAAAAATATAAATGCAATACATCCGTTCCCAATTTTGAGCGTATAATTTTCACGTTACCAAACTCGCAACAGTAACCGCAACCTATCGGAATATCTAAAACAAATAATATTCCCTTCTCCAGCAAGTGGCGGTCGCCGGGGACTCGCCATTACCATCTCTGCCGCGAGCCGCTCTCGGCTTGAATAATGTATTTCGCTTCGGTTCAATTTTGGGAATATCACGAACTGTGCTATAAACTACACATGGATTTCCCACAAGCCTGACGACCTGATTAGTAGCTTCTATATCAAAACCGTATCATAATTTTGTTAGAAAACTCAGTTCGTTACTTCAATCTTTAATAATAATTCATATAGAAATGGATGAACTTTGCGGAATTCCACAGCACAAAAGTAATGATAAAATTATTATATTTCGCTTATAATATGATTTTGATCAATAGAATAAAATAATTCTGTCATTACTGTTGTAATTCAAACTTTATTATCATTTTAATTCTCCATTAATGCGAGTGCTCGGCTCAGTGCTGCTGGAGCACAAATCGTCCGCCGTGTCCACTTTAATTACTAAACCACTGTTACCAGAAATCGCATTAAACTGTAATACCAACACACGGGGTTTATTTTAAGGCCATATTACGGTTCTCGATATTTAAATATTGTAATTTTGTGACCCAATTAAATTATGATTCGCTCGTTTCTTTTTATATTTTTTACTTTGACTTTTACCAATAGAATTTACTGTACGTCGCTTGTAAGTACAATTAGGAACTCATTTACATGATTTATAGAAGCAGGCGTTACTTTGCGGAAATCCATATTACAAGCAATATAACAGAACTAACTACTTTGCTATAATCCGCAAGGGTTTTACCCTCCCCTCCGAGCACATGTAGCAAAACGGAATTAGATACATTTACTTGCTCGTTAATTAAGTGGCCATTGTTATTTTTTATTATCTCAAGTTGCTCTAACGTACTGAGTCGGAGTCCCTTATCACAAGTGTGAAGAATATGAAATGAATGGTCATTAGGTACTTTATTACCGCTTTCCAGCAAATTTGCTGGAAAGCGGTCATAAAGTGTTCGGAGGGGAGGGTTTGGTGGGAGTTGAACTATTTAAGACTGCTTGTATGGGTAGCGCGGCGCATTACGATTTTTGTCGTGGAGCCTATCCTCCTGATGATGCTTCGGTTTCGGGGCGAAACGATCGTCGAGATTGTGGTGGTGGGTGTGTGTGCTGCTTTTGTGTGCGTTGTTGCTGGTGGATGCGCCTTGGGGGTGCATGTGGTGGCTTGTCCTGCATGTATAAGGTGCGTAGATTTTGCCTGCTTCATACACATTGGCTTTGCATGCATTCACTTAACCCTTGCGGATTATAGCAAAGTAGTTAGTTCTGTTATATTGCTTGGAACTCATTTACCTTTACCAAAATAATTAGTCATTAGTCAAGAGATGATTTTTTCTCAACTAAATATGTGTGAGCTAAGAAATTGTAAAGTAATAGTAAAAATAAAGTGACTTTAGTATATTTTATTCTGCGGGAGAATGAAATGATATCCAGAAGCGTGATAGACAACCCTCGACGGCATCTCAGCCACCAGCCTTCAACAGACCGCAGTCGTCTGTCCATTAATCAATTACGGCCGCCGCTCGTTGGTTTTAAAAGCAATTTGTGAGCAAAAAGTTTACTTCTCATCGTATTCGCGCCCACGGGGATAATGGTGCTATTAACATCACTGTTACTTTACATTTTTCATTTAAAAACTTTCAAAGGATAGTAATCTCGTGTAATAAATATTATTCAATAATTTGTCATAAATAATGGTGTATATTAAGTACAATACTGTCAGTCATCGCTGAGGAGGATCGCTGCGGAATTATTGCCGACGTTCCATTAATTATATTTCTAATTTAGTCACATACAATGGTTCTGTACTCATAACTAATGTTATGGGGTTTCCACGTGATAAAACGGAAAGATTAATCTAGAATAAATTCTATTAACTAGGTGCTAACATCAAAATCTTTTACACTGATATTTTTGTTCTAGACATTATGGAACTAGCTTTTCCTCCAGGACCAATCGTCTCCAAAAACTTACTAAAACATTTAAAATTTTCAATTGTAATAGTTATGCATAATTAAAGGCATTATTGCAAGTCTCACAGTAGTCGTTTTCATTAATCGCGCTGTCCAGAGTAAAATGTCCTTCAATCCCCTTTAAAAAGGTGCCGAGTCAGCGACGGGCCGTTATTCAAGCTTGTTTCGTTATTAGCTTCATTAGTAAAATGTGATGCTACGAAACAAGTAATACTGTGTGTACAAATGTGCTGTTAAAACGCTATAATTTAGGCAGATGTCGTAGAACGTGTGCTTTTTCAGTACTATGTATTTCTGTTTGCTGGACTGTTCGTCTCATCGAATGATATCGTTTAATCAACACGTGTCATTTACGTTTCAAATGTCGTCAGTGTAATGCTTATGTGTGGTCCATCGATGGTAAGGAGAAATCAAATGAGAGTTATTATCAGTCTCTCTTTTTTATTAGTGATACAATTTTTTTATTTTTTAGTATACAAAGATAAAAATACAAGTTTCATCTTCCTATTATTAATTAATGTGTCATTGTCACTTACAGGCCAGCCTATGTCCCTTATTCTATGACGAAAACTTAAACTGTATAGTAATAATTGCGTAGTAATTGTATAGTAATAGTAATAGTAAAAATTTTCTTTCATCACGGATTATATAATTTTAATTTAAATAGTTTATTTTAATTTGTATTTATACTCATATATTATAATATTTATTAGTCTGTGTACAATCTATACGTATTTTAAATATTATTATGTATGTGTCTGTGTGTGCGTGTACCGATTTGTATGACTGTTTATTATAATACACAACCTACATTTATCTAACAACTTTCCTAATCCAAAGGGTGTCGGGAAAAATCGCTGAGCAGCTGAGTACACAAGGCTGTATAAAACAGCCTTGTGTACTGTATAAAAAAATATTTTTATGATTGTATTGTGTATACTATAATTAAATTGTACAATAAAGTATATAAATAAATAAATCATACCAAAAAAATTTCATTACTTCGTGTTACGGTTCTCCACAGAGTTATTCAATAGTTTCTCTTCCAATTTGATAATTCACATCAACTAAAACCTAAGAATCGACATAATTATCTATTCAAGCTTGTGCAGAGAGGAAAACATACTTTTGTAAAACTATAAATTCTCCTGGTAGTGACCAATGATTAATTTGCTTAAATAATTTTTTTATACTTTTAAACGCTCTTAAATTAATAATAACAATATAAAATAACTTACCAGCATATTATAATATTAGATCCGCTTCCGGCTCCAACGCCTGTGGGCAGAAGTAATAATAAAAATTATTTTGCTATAATCCGATACAAATATGTATAGATGTGCATTTTCTATCTACTATAAATTATTTTCTATTTATATTTTTTATTTATACAGTAGACTATCCGTTTTTTCATACCCGATACATACAGGATTCGTAAAAACACATGCACAAACCTCCACCACTGCCACCACAATACACAAGCACTACACACGTTCACTATCACAAACTCAACAATCGTTTCGCCCCGCAACCGAAGCATCATCAGCAGATAGACTCCACGACAAAATCGCTTGGCCTCTGGGCAGATTAAAAATCATTCATATAGGCAACTTTTTACAATAGGTAAAAACGTCCACTAACTATTATTATAATGAGAAATTCACAAAAGTAGGAATAATATGATTTTGCTTTAATCTGCGATAAAAAAACCGAAGCATAACCAGGAGATAACACAGATCTTTACGACAAATTCGCAAGACAATGTTTACTTTCTGATTTTGCGATTTTATTGTGTGACATTCAATACACATTTTCATCCATTTCCTTTATATTACGGACTTCGGCGAAGTAATACCTAATTCTGTATATTATTACTTAATTTTGTTTCAGATATGTTTCGCTTTACTTTCCCTTTCAATTTTTCCCGCAGCGTCCAATGAGTGTCGATAGGGGCCCTACGCTCAATAGTCGGTGTCGTCGTCCATAAAACGTCGGAAATGCCCTCTCGCAAATGCAGGTCCATTATCCGTGAAGATCGTCGCGGAAAATCCCACCCACTCTCAGTTCACTCAATTTGGCTATCCCGTTAGCCGCCGTAAGAACTTCCATAACGTATATTCTCAAAACGAAACTTTATCCAAAAGTGTTTGTCTGTCCGTGAAATTCTAATTAATATTAAAGCGGAAGTCTCTTTGAAATACTATGTAAGACTGTGAACTTCACAGATTAGCAACAATTAAAAAAAATTCAGATATCTGCTTTTATCGCTAATTTAATTTTTGCAGATTTTTAATTGTTGCGTTTATTTATTGAAACAGTACCAAAAACACACCCGTATAATGTATTTTAATATTTAAAAGCATTGCCGCCGTATAGGATATACCTATGATATATCCGGACAATGTCTTGACGTCTCTAATAGTAATTAACAACTGTTAAAAACATGTCACTGTTGCAGCGATCGGTTTCAAAGTATCCTGTATATTCAATTTATTTGTTCTAATTGTATTTGATTCAGTTCGGAGACTTCGGATCTTAACCTCAGAACTCTTTCGCTCGTTTAACTTTTTCTAACTCTGGAGTGGCGCCTAATTGATTCTCGTAGACCGCAATAAAGTTGGAAATGAATTAAGATCTTTTAGACAAGTATATAATTTGTGACGTTAGATGTTTATACTTAGTCTGAATCTGTAGTTACGTTACTGACTGTTTGATAGTAAAGGTAACGATGAACATGCAGTTTTAACAATTGTACTTTTGCCCACTAAATTACTAGCTCTAATTTCTTAAAAAGAAACCGATCGATGACTTCGCAATCGTTATTTCGCAGGTAATGCTTTTTGATGACGTCCATTATCAACTAAACGATAAAATACAAAATATACAACGTTTCAGCTTATCTACAAATCCTTAACAAATCAAACACTGCTGCGACATTGACGCGAAATATAAGCTTCGAAATGAGAGACGACAAATCTCCAATTTACCCACATCAAAGAGATGTTTGTTCAATAAACAATCAACGTTTGTTTGGAGCTCTCTCTTTACGACAAGTAACCGGGCACGTCATACTAAATCTTGACGAATACGACACTCATATTCTGGTAATAATATCGTCGTTTTTGAAAGCGATGAAAACCCATACTAGGCTACTAAATACCTACTCGATGAAAAAATCGAACGATAAAAATAAATAATTGAAAGTAAAAGTGAAGGAGAAGATAAAAAATAACTCTACGAAAGAAATACTTTCGTATCAAAGTTCAAGGCTTCATTAAAAATCCAAGACTTTAAAGAACTTTTGTACATAACAATCGAAGCTTTTACAAATGTAAATTACTTTTTCCATTCAAAGTAATGGTTCGACTACAATAGTTGCTATTAAGTCAGTTTCGAAAATCTACACGAGTATTGAGCCCTCTCAATTTATTTCGTTGCTGCCTTTTACAATACAACGTAATTTAGTAAACTGAAATCGCTGTTAAACAGCGATATTGACAATGCAAAAGAAAACATGTCGATATGTCGTTTGTATTGTAACAGATACAATACAAACACTGACAGTAATAAAATAATAAATGTTATTTTATTGTAGGCTGAGCCTGTTTTAATAATACTTATTTGACTTTAATATACTTACAAAAAAGCAAGAGAAATTAAATGAAATTTTATAGTTTTACTTTCCAATCGCGAAGATCAGTTCGAGACGAGTGGGCTTTATAAACTAAGTTGATTGGATTGCGAAAGTTCTTTGGAATTTAAAACATTTCTTGGATTGGATGAGAGAGTCTTGAAATAGTTTAATTTACTATAAAATCGATGTTAGATTGCAGAATTACATATACATTAGAGATGTTACGGGGGTCGGTTTACTGGAACCGGAAAATTGCCATTACGGCAGTTTAAAAAAGCTATTAAAAGGAGGCCGGTACAGAAAGCATACTGAGGATATACCGTTAAAGATAACTCTTCGACCCCTTACAAAATAGTAATTAGTATCAGTGCAAACGTCGAGCTTACCAGCTCTTCTCGGTAGGTGCAGCTTTCCGAAGCAAGTTTATCTGAATGAAGAATATATATTTTTTTTTAATTATTATCATAGCTCATGCCGAGATAAGTAGAGACTGTTAAAAAGGCTTATTGGGGTATCAGTGTTCAGTATTTGAATCAGTCAGATATAAATATCATGATAAATTTATTGATTTGATCTTTTAAATTGCATAGCTATGACACTTAATACTTTTAGGTGCTGTTTAGTTACAGTTACTCTGGTCGGAACCTTTTAATATGGAGCCGAGATTCAGCTACAAGCTCTAGATGATAAATAAAAAAGATATATTTGCAGAGTGTGTCGTGCCGCTTGTGCCGGCCGCCTGTCATCTTAAAAAGCTTAATTCCCATTCAGTTGGGAGCGCCCATCAGCATTCAAGTTGGTATATTTATTCACCGTACAGCACTTCGACATACACTGGAATATATCACGCATCGAAATGTCCAACAATAGAAATTTTGGGCCGTTTGGATGACCCCTTTTATCCATCAGCCTTATGGATGTATGGAGGATGAAACACCACACTTCCAGGCAAGATGCGTTATATCGTGTAATATTTCGTTCCCAGCATTAAATGTGGAAGCGACTACAGTAATTCGCAGCAAATATATTTAAATTTGAATGAAGAGTAAACAAATCGTTCTTATCTCAGTATTTACGTACGCGTTTGAATAATTCTTTCTAAATGTGATTTCGTGAACATCCAGCAACGTTCATGTTAACGTTTACATTCTATAAAAATTTATAGCCGTAGAATTTTATTTATACAATAGAGTACAGTAACAGTCTGTGTTGTTTTGAACGAGCGTAAAACACATTCGAGCGTAAATATTGGCTCGTAGCTGGAACGATTACGTCATAAATAATTTTCGATTGCCTGCAATATTGCAATGGGAGTAATCAGCCATTTAAACTCCTATTAGAGTTAAAACTTCAACTGCAGCTATGTTAACAAACTACGAGTAATATTTTGAAAAGTTGTTATATAAAATTTTATCCAGAGTAATGTTTAAAGTTTTTAATAACAGTAACATTTGTTGGTAGTATTTGTTGGCAGAACCAACTGTCCCAGCTGGCGGTCGGTTCACTTACATACACGAAATATATAATATTTCGAAACAGAACGGTGCCCGCCCGGCGCTGAAGGCTTGTCACAGAGCGATGACCAACCAGATAAAAGATGAATTTTCGGCTCACATCCATTACTTATAAATTAGTTAATCGAGGAACAACGGAGGAGCTCGTCTGCGAAATGACTTGCGACTCCGCGACCAAGTCGTGACATACGACATTACTGCAAGCCACGGCTGTCTAGGGATTTAGGCGTATGAGACGTCTATATATTCAATTTGTAGAACAAAAAATTTAAGAAAACATAATGAAGATTTTTACAATACGTCTCGCGTTTGTAAAAATTAACACTACAAAGACACCTTTAAGTTAAAGCACGATAGATTTTACTCGACCCGCAGTAATATTAATTTCCTCTTTCGACGAAGTACTTTTCTCAGAGTTAACAATACTATTCCAATCAATTATGTGTAAACATAATTGTCATAACATAATTGTTGTTAACACCCACGAGTTGACACACGCACACATCAAATATCATCATTTTATTTCTTTACACGATTAAAGAGGCACAGTCACTTATTTTCTTTAAAAATATCTATCTCTGATATACCATAATCAACTATCCATAACTATTAGATAACAAACAATAATTCCCACTAATTATGTAAATTTTTAGATTACATACATTAGTAATATTTAATGAAGCTATATAACAAAAATATATCAGTAATAATTACCAACAATACCTGCACAACATAAAACCAGACAGTTCATAATTCGCTCGCCGCGGCCGTGTGCGTTTTATTTTACTTTACCGCTTTTAGTTTGAAGTTTGTTTTCGCAGTAAACATACCTAAATACTCTATTCATACAACATATTAAAGCACGCCCGTTGTAAAGCCCGTGTTAGTGTATTGCAAAAGGGAGAAAGAAAGCTGTATTGTCGTACGGAAAAAAAATGGAATACTATAATTTAACGCTTTCTTTTTTGTATGTATAAAAATAATAATAATAAAAAGTACAAACTGATGAAATATTTGTTAAATAAACATAACCAACATGAATTTGTCGAATCCGAAAATGGTCGTCGTTTAATAGCGCATATGGTAAATCTGAGTAAGATAGAATGTGTAAATAGTCGAGATTTAGGTATTGAAGTCAGTTTCCTTCTGAACGGTGGTAACGATATTCGTCTCACTCAGAGAATAAGCGGCAGAGTCTCGTCAGATCGTTAGCTAGAAATATGTCATCGGTGGTGCTGTTTTATTGGTGGTTGGGGGTAGGCCGGCTACCTACCACCGGTACCACAGGATGAGTTCAGAGATATTTCCGACAATTTAAATAAAATACATTACTTTAACATAAAACGTACTTAATAAACAACGTGTTTCATTCCGGCCGAGTGGAGCCGTCGTCCGCGGCCGCACACTAATGGATTTCACAAAAACAAAGTCTATTTTAATCAGTGTCACGGAATTTACAAAATCCCGACCTGTTCCCGCAACCACCAATTAGTAGGGACTCGTTTTCCGATCCCGCGCCAAACTTGTTTCTGTAGTTTATGGACAAACAAAACTTTTACACTGCGTACTCTTTATTAGTTTAACTCGGTGTGCCCTCGACGATAACTTTACTAGCTGACCGAACATTTTTAGGGAATTTCTAGTGTGTGTCTCTCTCTCTCTCTCTCTCCAGTCGTTACTTCATTGCTGAAGGTCGTGGTCCTGGCTTGATTCTATCCTCGAGTGGATTTCTCTTCTCCACCGACTCCTATCAGTGGCCATTGTTGCTACCTCATAGAATTTGGAGGACGTGCATGACTGGCGCAGTTGGTCGGACCACCTAGTTGGTGAGCGGCCTCAAGGTCTTTTCCCATCGGTATTGCCGGTAACTACCAACCTCTCCAAGGTATCGTCCCCAATCCGCATGATGTGTCCGAAGTATTCGAGAAGGCGTTTGCAACATATGGAGGAGAGACGCGTTGCTATTTTCAGCTGTGAAAGAATAGATGCATTTGTGCGCTTGGCAGTCCACTGGATCCGCATCATTCGCCTCCAGCACCACATTTCGAATGCATCTATTCTTTGCCTTTCTCTCGCTTTAATAGTCCACGTCTCCACTCTATACATGAAGATTGGGAAGACTAGGGCACGAGACGACTCTTTGTTTTAAGCGCAATGCCTCCACAATCTTTTCAATCGAGTCATTTCACTTTTTGCCATTGCGATACGCCTTTTAATTTCCAAAACACAACTGCCGTCATTACAAATTTGGGAACCGAGGTATATGTAACTATTCACAACTTCAATGGAAGGTATTATGTGGGTGTTGGGTAATTTCTATTGTAAATTATAAATATATATCAATATATAATTTCTATATATTTTTTTATAATTATAAAAAAAATTTGAATTTGAGTTTTGAATTTTAAAAATAGATAGTCGCCGATTCTCAGACCTACGGAATATGCATATAAAATTTCATTAAAATCGGTCAAGCCGTTTCAGGGGAGTATGGTAACTAACATTCTGAAACGAGAATTTTATATATAAGATAATGCACTGAACGCCGATATTTTATAATCTAGTTACTGTTCACGTAGCGTTTTGCCCATCACATTTTCCCTGGCACGATAAATTTGATATTTTGATATTTGATATTTGTGATACGTTAACGTCAGTCGGCCATCCAACTTGTATCAGATGGAGCAAACCTCGATTACACTCAATAGGAAAAAGTCTTCCCGAACCAATATATTAGAACAGCGTTTTTAATGTGACTCAACCTAGAGCATTCGATCTTAATAATATGCGTATAACAAAAACGCTAAGTTTATGAACATATATGATGAAATATATTTATAACTAGCTTTTACCCGCGACTTCGTCCGCGTGGACCGTAGTTCTGTAATACCCATGCTCCAATGCGATTGGTAAGTTACACATATCCCCACAATTCTTTAGAGATATGCAGTTTTCCTCACGATGTGTTCCTTCACCGAAAAGTGTGTGATAAATTTTAATTATCAATTAGGCACTTTGAACCCGGGAACTGGCGAACACCTCGAAAGAGTCGCACGGTCTCACCGCTGGGCTATCACAGCTTATATATCATAGTATACGATCTTTCAGCTTAAAATTAACATATCTTTTTTATTTGCTGACCGATTAAAATAAAACATACCCTGTATGTTAAGTGAGACTTCCTACTACACATTAGTTAAAACCGCGTCCAAATCGTATCAGCGGTTTCTGATATAAGCGGAAACAAACGCACAATGCCCTAAAAAACTGGAATTAAAATGTAAAATTCTTCAAAACAATCAGCTTCAGACCAGCCTAGTTCTCATAAAAAGATGTGTGATTCTCCTAGTCATGGTAACATATGAAATTCAGTAAGAAAGATTGCTCCAGGAACAGAGAAAAACGTTAAAAATGCAAGTACCAGTATTAAAGTATACGACCTTTCACCTTAAAATTGACATATCTTTCTTATTTGCTGACCGATTGAAATAAAACATACCCTATATGTTAAGTGAGACTTCCGACTATATATTAGTGAAAACCGCGTCCGAATCGGATCAGCAGATTCTGAGATTAGCGGGAACAAACGCACAGACATACAGACAAACCGACAAACAGACAAACAGATAAACCGACAAAAATTTTAAAAACTATTGTTTCATGTTTAGGAACGTATTTTGAGACGACTACACTAATTTTTTTTTTTAAATATTAAATGTACAGATTTGACACCTCAACGATTTTATTATATGTATTGATGATATACAGTTTGACGTCAATTAAAGTGCGCTCCGACTCCGAAGCGCGCGGCGCGAGCAGCGGGAACAAAACTTAAACATATTCAACTACTACTTTATAAATCGCTAAACTGTAGATATTTAACAAAATAATACAACTTAAATAACACGGTTCATTAAAAACTATTTAACAATAGCAAAATTAGTTCTACGTTCAGTGTGTCCTAGATGTTAAGCAAACGAAATAATGTATAGAAGTTATAACTTAGAAGAAACTCGTGATAATCCTTTATGAACTCCAATTTACATCTATGTATTAAAATAACTATTTAAACGAGGCTCATAAACAAAGCCTATTATACTATTGAGGATTACATAAATATAAAAAATGCCTGGATATATCTACTCCTCAGAAGCAATTAAAAACAACCCAACAATAAATATAATAAATCAGTCCGAGGCCGTGGACGATGAGTGCCTTTGACTTTAGAACAATTGAAACAAGCCACGGGCTGTGACTAATTTGGAATTTACCACTCCAGATATGTCTATGACAAAAGACCAATGCTTCGATCGATTCGCAAACGATGGATTTATTAAATTAGAAAATAGATCGCCTCCTCATTATTAGCGAGATACGACTACAAACCTCCAACTACGATCCCGACAAACATTTACCAATCGACATTATTTCCCTGATTCCTCACACTCCAGTAGTTCCTCGGCAGCAGTCGAGTAAATCACAGCTCACTCCTCTGTAAGTCGAGGACCGGTCCCAGGAGGCTTAGAACAACATTCCGTAGTTCCTGCGTATCGACCGCCTCGTCCCAATAAATCTCTATCGTCCCCGCCACCCTAAACAACCGTCAAGGCTAACAGAATATACAGAAAACGACAGACCTTAATTTCTACGTGACCTACCATTATCCTAGACAGCGTGTATTATTGTCTAATTCAATAAATCAAAAATGTAAAAAGTGAGTCGATAGAGTGGTACTAATCAATCATGGGCTGGACGGCGGCCTCCATTAGTTATAGTTTGAGATCGGCGTCGGGAATCTCCGCTCGGCGGGAACCGATACATCATCCGATGCTGCCGCAAGCGGCGCCGCGCCCTCGGCGGCCGCGGGCGGACCCCAAACAAAATTCAATCAGAAACACAAAAGTAGGCGTCATTTCGCACCATTCCACGACACAATAGATGAATGGTATTCGAAAACTCGCCCTTCTCGTAAATAGATTTGCTGTAATTTCTACGTTATGAAATCTCTCGCAAATGATTCATGGAATGAAAATTAAATAAATATCAATGAGTCTAGTAGATATGTACTTAAATAAATGGTTTTTAATTTTGTAGACGTGGGTCTGTTTTGGAATGTCTAGTTGTTATAGGCAGAGATACGGCACGACAGTGAATACTAGAACGCACGGCGAAGCCCGATCTGATAGTCAGAAGAGAGAGAATGAAACCTATGACCTTTCAGTTAAGGGCGTGCATTCACTGACCTCAGCAAACTCATATCGGACATTAGCGATTACTTCGCCATAATAATACTTCGATGAATCATTTCAGCGAGGCGCATCGGGATTCGTGCCAACATCGAATAGTTCGCCAACTAAAACAATCATCACATATACTTACATAAAAGTCGGATAAGAATGTATTAGATATCGTTAGACTTATCTAATACCTATATAGTATACCTAATCATACATTAAGACGTACGAGTATCTTTTACAACTCATATGTGATTAAAATTGAACTGTATTGTCGCGTTCGCGTTTTTAAGTAGAAGAAAATACGCGTCGACAAAAAAGAAAGAAGAAGAAAGAGAAAGAAGAAGTGTGAGGAAAACTTTTATTTACGAAAAGACACTATTAAATTTAAATTTTAGAATAATTTAATTAACAATTAGGCATTAGAATAAAAACCGCGGAGAGCAGGGTCGTAAGGTTTATATACTACACAGTATCCGAAAAGAGTTCCGAAAAGTTCGTTAGTCCCACTGCCCTGTTTTGTTTGTTGCCGTAACGCCTTCCGCAGTGCCGCTCGGGATCGTTGCCGTGGGAAGAGAAGCCGGGGCAAACGCTCCTGGTAGACGTCGCAGGTAGCCGGTACAGGTAGCAGGTACTGCAGACAATGGTGCGAAGGAAAGATCGAACGCACGAACGAAGGAGTGAAGGAAAGAACCCTGAAACCGAGTTATTGCGGAGTTTTAGAGGATTCCGTTTTTCAAACTTAGACTGCAACATTGATCATCTTTCTAGAAGGTATGGCTCAGCAGAATGGCAGGGGCGTTATAAAAGAATTGAGTAGTGATCAATGATGCAGTGAGTTATACAAAGAAAAAGTTACATTGTACAGTTACTTATAACGGTCAATTTAAACTAATACCGTTACTACAGAAAATTTAGCAAAATACATAAATAATTATCCTTAATTACACTAGAAATAAAAGATACTACAAGATTATCATTTTAGAACTACAAAATACACAGTTATTTAGCTAATACATTTTTTGAATAAAAACACTCACCCAAAGTCGGGGTAAATTCGTTGCACTTTTTTTGCACACACAGTTTTAATTATATAATATGACTAAGATAGGTGATTAGATCTAGATAAGCAGATCTGATGATTTATTTTACTATTAAACCCTAGAAAAAACAATTTGAATAAAATTTTAACAGGATTCAAACTGTACGTTTTTGAAAGTAGGTAGTCAGTCAGAGTGCCGATGATTCTACCGAACGTTAGGTGGCTCGCGAATGTATTCCGTTCAACGAAGTTATTGAAAATATTTTATGATTTGAATTTAGATAATTACTTTAATTTTATATTTATGATTTTTATGAGTTTTATATTTAATTATAATAGTTTAGTGTAGTATTAGGATAAATTTGTTTAATGTAAAAATAATATAATGTAAGTAGGTAATCAACGTTAGGTATGTAGTTTTTATTTTGTAATTAGTTTTTTTTTAAATATGTTTTTAGTTTTTGTTTAGATTTTAGGTAATTATTTTTTTAATAAAAATTGTAATGAATAAGTTTTTTTTTTATTTAGATACTTTAAGATATTTTTTTTTTCGTATAGCAACTTGACAGTTAAGTTGCAACTTTTTTTAAAATTTGAAGCCACTATGAAACATCAGTGTTACAGTATAAACTGTCTCACTTATTAGAACAGTTGTTAACTTATTTAACTGCGGAAAAATCTTCATTTTATTTATTACTATTTGGTTTTAATTACATCAAACCAAGGGAGAAAAGAGAAATTTTGGCTCCTTTACAATGTTTCTAATTCATGTGTCAGCTAATTCCAGCGCCGTGTGTTCAGCAGGCGGGCTCCCTCTCGTCGCCAAAGGCGTTATCTCCCATTAAACCCCTAACATTTTTTGTTGCTTGTGTTCTGAATCAACGGATTAAAAGAAATTGACAGAACGGAGTATATCACTTTTTTATAACGTAATTATTTGTATACAAAAACACAAAAAATATATATGTATATCAGTTTTATAGAAATATTGTATCCAAACTAATAATATAAATGCAAAAGCTATATGTTTGTCGCTGAACAGAGCTGTCAGAGTAAAACAACTATGACGATTAAAACTTGTATACATTTAAATAAAGAAATAAGGAAAATCCATAAGCAAAATAAAAGTTTAATCCTTTAGTTAATTCGAAGAAAGTGGCGGGTACAACTAATTTTCGGTGAATGTTTATCTTAACATATAAAGCTGATGCGGTTATCAATCGTCCACACGATCTCTGTTAGTTACCACAAAATGAAAGTGTCCAGTGATCCGTGACCAAAATCAACGAATCGTCGAGTGATATCCTGGAATGGCAGCCACCGGCAGTACACAATGCTCATATCTCGGTTATTAGTCCGTGTCACATCAGTCGGGCTCGTAAACACGAGGGGTGGTTTAATAATAACGGCCACAAACAACAACACAAATCATAACGTGACTAACATATCGCTAAAGTAATGTTTCACTGAGCGGTAAACTGTTAATATCGGATAAGAGCTGTAATTAAAAAAACTGAAACACTATTTATGTATCACCGCCCTTACTAAGATTGAAGAATGAATGGATATTCCATTGAGTTCTCACGCGAGAATTCATAGTTACAGATATGTAGTAGTAAATTATTTCTGATATTTAATGATGAATCATTTCATCATTTTAATGATAAATGTTAATTACTGTTCGTCCGTTGTCATATCTATTATTCAAATTCATAAGAACGCATGCACTATTAACAACTCAAGTTGTTCTCACTTTTGATTTTATCACGTAGAGAAGCTATCTTCCTTCTTGACAACCTTTAAATAACTCCGAACTTTTAAGTCTTGAAATTATTTAAGACGTTTCAGATCCGCCAATCGGAGGTTCAAATTTCGACGAACTAATTACCAAATAAGCATATAATAAAGCCTTATATTTTATAAATACTACATATTTAAATAATGGCCATTGGAATTATTTATTAAAATCATTTCAAACATTTCGATTGAAAATAAACGCTGCGACAGCGATATATCATAGAAACCATTACTATACTTTATGGTTTCACAAAACAGTTACTGGACGATAGCTTCTCTTAACCGCAATGGCCCCTAAAAAGATATGTGCTCAATTTTTTGGAAACTTCACATCCAATGTATAAAAAATAGAAATATAAAGACGGAATAACTTCCTGAAGTACATATAAAGTTTTGTTGTGTTTTTTTTACAAACCGACCCCTTTGATATCTAACTTTAAACTATAACTTTTATAAGACAAAACCTATCTACTTTCATCATAATTTACATTATATTCAAAAGTTTTTAAGATAAGGAGCATTTTTATTTTGTCACAAGGCTTAAAAAAAGTAAAGTAGCGGCCTGTTACAATCCCACTGCTGGGAATAGGCCTCCTCTCTCCGTTTCTGGAGAGAAGGATTGGAGCTAAGACCTACCACGCTGCTCCAATGCGGATTGGTAGGTTACACATATCTCTAGAATTTTCTAGAGATATGCAGCTTTCCTCACGATGTTTTCCTTTACCGAAAAGCGTGTGATAAATTGCAATTATCAATTAGACACATGAGTTTTAATAGAAAAACTCATTGGTGCCTGCCCGGGTTCGAACTCGTGTTCCCGTCGAAAGAGTCGCGCGGTCTCACCGCTGGGCTACCACAACTCACAAGGCTTATAATTATAAAATTGTATAGAACAAAAAAAATCATTTTTTCATAAAAGTGGTAAAGTTTCAGGATTTTTTTATCAATTTGGTAATATGAAATTTGATTATAAAATAGCTAACTCCGTATTTGAAAAAATGTCAATAAGTTAGATTGAAAAGAGAGTATTGAAAAGTCAGTTTTCCAAAATTTCGTAACAGGTTTGACAGGACACGTCCTTACGATTCACACCCCGAGTCTATATATTTTTGTTTCGTTTCTGATACATATCTATTGAATGTTAAATCAAAAATGTATCTGCTCAATACAAAGAGTGTGTGTAACCACGCCTGAAGCAGAAACTCACATGAGAGTTTGTTAGCTCAAGCTGCAACCGCGCCAAGTGGAACGCCGCTACAACACTTTTAAACTACATCTCTACTGAATTGTTGTTAACTTGAAGTAAATAGATTGTTTATGAAATATTCTACACCACGTTTTCATTTTATATATGACATGGAATGAACGAAAAGTTGTGATGTATACGATATCACGACCGAGAACAACCTGCAAGAAACTCGGCGGCTGCTCTATTTCAAAATATAATTCTTTTAACTATTTACATTTCATTATAACTATTTTGAGCAATCGAAAAGTAAATAAAGCAGCGTTGCTTTACTTACTAAAAATAAAAACGTTAATTACGTACGTTAATAATAAAAACGCGTGTTTTTATCATTAACGTAATCCTCAATAGTAAAGAAGGTTTTCTGTAGCGGCCTCCTGTTAATACATTTTTTTAAACTGTTACAATGGCTAAAATTGACTAACTGTGTTACCAAGAGAGCAACAACGCACAATGGAGTTGACTCGACCCGAACGGCCGGTTCTGGAAACACTCGCTATTAAATCAAGTCAAATAAACGAGAAACGATGTGCCTGTATCCAGGGCGCTGACATATCGTGTTATGATATTGTTAGCGGACTGCCACACCGACTCAGCGGGAACGTCGCTTCCAATGGGCTTTATTGGCAGTTTCGTTTGATGGAAACTTAATACTCATATATGTATTTCTTAAGTGAGTTTTGCCCTTACTAAAACGCTCTGGAGGATGAAACGCATAACTAAATTCAGTATTCACTTTTCTTTTCTATTCGATACTTATTTTCTCGTTATGAAATTCTACGATTGATGCCGTCCGTAGACGTCGTCCAGTGTTGTACGGAACCGTGCAACACTAGAACCGTAACAGGGTGTCAAAATGTATATAAATAAAAGACTTTATGCTCTGATCAAATCGCTGCGCGATCTAAAATTGTTTATGAGATATTTTCCTTGTATCAATAAAATACAGAAAAATTAAACTAAATTCTAGTAACTTAAACTTCATGACAAGTAGAGTCGGGGTAATAGTCTTATTCCATAAAGTGTTGGAGATTTTGTTAACTAGTCACATCTAAGTTTTTGAGTCCAACTCTTTATGATAAAAGTCTTCAAACAATACTATGACGCCATCGAAACCCATCAAGTCCGATCATTAATCAATGGAGAGTGAAGCCATAAAATTCACTTAAGGTTGTCACACCGGTTGAGTGAAAAAGGGACGCCTCGAATCCACCCGTTATACACTAACCCCGAATACTGACCCTCGCCGTAACTTGCGTAGCTCTACCTCAGCCGGCCGGAGGAAGCAATCCGTCATGCTCAGTGCAGCAGCGGCCCCGTGATCTAGCAGACATTGTGCGCCTCGGACCGACGGAGTGACGGTCGTGACATAATCTGAGTACCGCTCTATTGATCACGAGATGTTTGTGCCGTACTCTGCTCGGTAAGGGTTTTGAGCGACGAATATCCAGTGACACGTGACACTGATGAGAGCATTCGAGGGACCGTGGGCGTTGAACGTGGGACGCCCACGTTCGGATACGCGATCCGAGCTCGCTCCTTAAATACGATTTTCAGCAACATCCAGTAACCAAAGATTTATATTGCCATAACTAACACATTTTGTCTTGCAAATTTGGCTTCTTGAAACGTTACCGCCTTTGGCAACGTGAAACACTTCATTCTGAATATGTAGAGACAGGAATTAAATATCACCCTTTTTGTTATTGTTGATAATATCTCTTTTTTTATCTGTAAGATATATAAAGTGTCGTTTTTTTGTTATTGCTTGTGATTTATTTTACTCCTCGTAAATCGATGCTTAAAAAGTAACCTCCTATAATATTTAATGTTTCTGGACAGAGGCATCGGGCGCATTCAATATTCGTAGTACGATATTAGATCAAACTCGACTTTAATTCTTAAACATGTCAATAATTTGGAAATTATAACTTCGAAATTAAAGTAAGGTAATTCTCGTCTGCAAAAAGTAGCTAAAAAATGTGTCTGTGTTGCAAATAGTCGGCGACGTAATTAGGCCATTATAAGATTGTTTGCATCTTAATAGCATTTCCCATCAGCTGCACGCGCGCTGCCTTCTCTAGGACCTGTACATTTGATATGATCTTTCTGTAGAGAGATAATTGATGTATTCTTGATGTGAACCTAGCACGCTTGCAGGGTACCATACATATTATAATAAAAATATAAGTATTATATTACAAAATATTAATATTAATATTATAAAAAGTGAAACTCCTAAACTTTTTAAATTTTTTTAACTTAAATAAATAAATATGTAGATCAATAGCGTCTTTTCCTTTTAATGGTATTAACAGAGTCATTTATTTTACTTTAATGTATTTCATTATTTCAAAACAAATAATAATTTCTTTTTTTTTTTTTTTTTATAACAAATATATACAAGTTATATCTATCTTAAATTACTTACACGCTACTACCATACAAATCATGCCCACGTGGAATGGTCCCAAGAATGCTGGCAGCGTTTCCGCTTTGAATCGCTAAGCTGATTCTTTGTGCGAAAAAGGAGCCAGCCCTCTTGTCACCCGAAGAGGCGATCAATCAATCAATAATTTCTTAGAGTCGCTAAAAATAAACAAAATAAAGTCTTGTTTACTTAAAACTGTAAAACTTAAGTAAACTGTTTGATAAACAAACTGTAAAAATCGGACTTTAAAAGACGATTAAAAAGATGTTTAATAGTATTTGAAGATATTTAAAAGTATTGATAATTACCAAAAATTAGTACACTTCATAAATTGATGCAAGTTTGAAATTTTTTTTAGTTATATTCCCAATTCAAAATAAAAAACTAAAATAATAGAATTTTTCCTTAGAAAGGTACTAAATATACCACTAATGAGTGGTATGGTTAATATACCAAAAATCTTAGGGCGACTTCGAATCTTATTCTTTTTCTATAAAAGACTGTATACGAAGATTTAATTTTATTGTCACAAAAAAAATTGACGGATACATTTTGAATTTTACTTCTAATAAAGAAAGCCGAATTTTCAAAACATCGATATATTTAGCGCCAGTGAACACCTCAAAGGTCAGCCTCTCAAAGATAGACCGAGTGGTGTTTGCCGGTCGGCGGCGGCCGCACAAACAGCGCCGGACGACTTGGTAGCTGTGGACGAATATTGCACCCCGAGAGTCGAGGGTCGAGGGTCGAGGGGCTGTTAGCCCGACGGTGCGACCACACCCCACCGATCGTTTAACTTGGAACTGTAATATATATCCATTTAAAACGATAGCAAATGATTCACTGTAAATACTTTACTTCAGTCAAATTATGGTGTATCCTTCTGTAGGCAGATAATTTATCGATTACACAGCTCGACAGCTCGTTTTAATAGTGTAAAATGTTAAGTGTTAAATAATTAAATTCCTCTGAGTAAATTATGAGTATACTCTGGCAGACTCAATTTTACTCCGCGTTCGATTTAACCGGCGTGGGTTGAGTTAACCGGAGGCCGGCCGCGATGCCGGTAATTAAAGTGGCTGACCTGTTATCGAAATTTGAGACGGAAATAGTATCATCGAGTTACTTGTACGAACATCCGTCGATGGACTTTAGCGCCAAAATCAAACGGTCAAATATTTATTTTTAGCGTAGGACCTGTAACTAATTATACGTAATACTGATGTGGTGGAAAGCGAGCTGTAAAGATATCACAACTTCATGAACTGAACTCCGTTAATTGGCACGAGTATTTCCATTGTTAAAAGACGCCTTCATTATCACAACCGTTGTAACGCGGTACGATAAATGCACAGAGATGATATTCATTACGTATATATTATGTTCGGTTACCTTTGTCGTTACAGATATCAATAATGCCTCTCCTTCTGTTATTTTTCAGCTAGCAGGCAAGAGGACCGAGACGTACGGATTACTACTAAACTATATATCCAACGCTTCATGTAGTGTGGAAATTTTATTTAATTTCCATAGAATTATACCGCCCGTCACAATAATGCTACAGAATTATAATATTGTAATATTTATTAATATACTAGGGACATAGTAAATATTTCGATTTATGGAAATAATGTAAAATCTTACAAAAAAAGGATAACAGAACGAGGTAATAAAGTCGTCCTCTTCAATTATTGTACGAAGAATGCTAAGAAAATTCCTTTTAGTGTTAAGTAAATGAAGATAAGTCAGAAATGATGTCTCAGGATATATCTAGCTCGAAATAAATGTAACGACTCAATCCCGAGACAATTGTCACAGTTAGTGTCGGTATTGCTTCAGCTAAAGTGCCTCTCGACATAACGACCGTTTTATTCGATGACAAATGAAAATTGAAATGAAAAGCTTCCTTTTTATATCTCAGGCCTTTTAACGTCAAAAAACAAAAGTTTGGAAATTTTATTTTAGCCGACCTGAAGATCTTTCAATATTATTATTATGAATACCAAATTAAAGCTTATTTAGATAAAAATACCCGAGAGATGAAATTGTTGCCTGATAGCAGCATCATGCAGTAGAGAGTTGTTGAAGTTCATAAATAACGAATGAAAAAAAAACATATACTATGCTTATATACTATGTTTGTTTATCGGCACTAAATGGTGAAAACTACTTTGCAGAGTTCCATAATACAAGACGTACTGAATTATTTTGCTATAATCCCCGATTAAATTTACTAATCATGGATTATAGCAAAATAATTATTTTGATTAAATAAAATACTTTATAAATCTTAACATTTAACAGAATATAATGAATACTTATATACTTGTAAGCGGAAAAATCTGTATGTATTTCGTTATACATATCTTTCTCTCCGTTACGTTTTCACGGCTAAACCGCCGAACCAATATTGATATTGATACAAGAAGCCTATAATAATGTTACGAACATGCGAAAAGAGTTCGCAATGCATATGTCATAAAGTTCAAATTGGACGGGGTCAGTTTACGAACGTGTAAAAGAGTTCGTAAATTATATGGCATAACTCTCTGGAACATTCATGTTGTTTACGAAAGGTTTACTAGAGCTCGCAAACGTTCGCGAACATTATCGTCATCGGCTCGTTAGATATTAGAGGTTAGGTGACGTATCGTGCGCCACGACCTTCAATTTGCGAATAGCGATCAAGAGCGAATAAACAAGCGAAAATAAAAGTGAAATAATAGAGACCTCGACTTTCTTATTATTGGACAACGACAAGCATAGAGACTGTAAGTGCTAAGTTTGTAGTGAAAAGCTCTAAATAAACGACGAGTCACCAGCTATTTTCATCCAAATCCACGAACCCACGTACGTAACAATATACTGGACTAACATATGAGATGGAAGAAATTCCGGTCGTTACAGGAAGTGGAAGACATTGCACCTTTCAGGGTATTTTTAACCAAAGTCGACGCGAACGTCTTCGTTGTTATATAATTCAACTATTTCACTGTAGCAAGCAGTGACTTGAAAGAGTTTTTATACATCAATAAATAATTTATTTCATGATATAGATTATTTAATACCCGCTTTGGTATCCGGTTGAGTAGAATAAACCACCCTCATTTCTTACCGAGGTGTCGTAAGAGGCGACTAAGGTAAGTTGACCCGCCGTGTGGTATCCGGTTGAGTATATAATGTAATAGATCACCCTCTTTCTTACCGAGGGGTCATAAAACACGACTAAGGTAAGTTGACGTTAGTCAAGTCATGTGACAACATGTTTGTAACACGTTGTGCCGACCCCACTCAGAATGGGATAAGGGCAGGAGGATGATGATGATGTTATAGATTATTTGATGGCAATAGGTTGCTGAAACCCTTAAAACATGTATTGAGTACTATAACAGGTCACTTTCGCTCATATTGAAAGCTGTCAGAGAAATGTGGGTAGCTCAATATATGGGTGAATTTAATATACGGGCAACTTGATATATTCTATAAACATTTTCATCCCAGTCCGTAAATCGTTATTAACATTCTTCCTGCCGGGAAAATAAGCTTACTAAGAACGTTGCAAGCAACACAAATACGTCGTTTTAATATTGCTGGTATTAACCAGTTACTCTAAAGCTGACTGCCAAAGATTAACGAAACTCTGATATATATCTTAGACCACAACTAGTTTTATTTTATATTTGAAACCAGAGTTACTATTAAAATATTGCAATTAATTTTTATACTCAAAAATAAATAAACATTCCAAATTATGGAATCAAAGGAGTTAGCTTCTTTGTCGAACACAATTAATAATTAAAAGAAAGAAAGTTGCAATAACTTACAATATATGTTTCGATTCCCTTAATTTTTCAACACCTTTTTAAGTGTACGTAAAATTCTTATCACTTTACAAAGTTTCAATTGTCTTGGTAACATTCAAGAGAAGTTATCTCATTTCACTAAATGTAACTCCACAAGTATATTAATGTTTATTTTAGGGAAGCTATTGTTACTCACACTACTTGATAAAAGATAAGACTACGCGTTAATAAAATAAACACTATTTAGTCAGTTTTATTATTTTAAATAATAATGCAAATGTCACCATTAAGAACGTTACACTTAGTAGCTAATTGACAAAACTTTCAGTTTTTGTAATAATGCCTTAACGAGACGCTCGAGCTCGTCTATTTCGTGGCTTTTTGCCATTATATGCAACGTAATACACACTAAAAATACTTGTTAACACAATTGCGCACACGTGCACTTTAACTTTTCAAAGTAAGAAAAAAGATTTAAACAATGTTCCAAACGTAAACACTTTTCACTTATAATTATTAGTGTTAATTCTATTTATTTTTATATGAAAGCTGTTATAAACAACCTTTAATATTAAAAACAAATTGACGAAGTCGAACTATTATTGTGCCGGCAACAAAATGGCGTACTTTCTTCAATATCTTGAAGTAATTAAAAATATTACACGACCATATATGGATGGTCTTCCACCGCTTGGCTTTCACATTCGCTTACTGTTGTGTTGTATTTGGTCGGATTATACGTTCGACCACCGCCGAGGAGAAACCACGTGACCGGTGAATGCAATCCACACGACGATGCTACAGTTTCCAGGGAATGTAGCAGGTATTTTGCGTGAACTGAAGATTCCAGGACTAAAGGACCAAGCGCGAGATGTAGCGGACGGTTTATTTTATAGAAATAAAATGTTAAATCTCGTGTACATTTTTGTTATAATTGGTTCTATTGAAACCTTTATGCGTCAAGGACGTGTTTGCTCGCCCAGTGGGAACAGGAGAGGGCTGAGATATCTGCGTTTTGACATTAACAATTATATAGATTGACTAATAATTGTTTACAGATAAAAAACTCTTATGTGCACGTATTGTACACTAATTACAATACAAAATGTTGCTAATTACCTTAACTAATCAAATACAACTTGTCTCTTTATGATAGCATCCATTTATTTCACAGTCTGCTGCTCTTATTGAACGGCCTTTGAACGAATTATTGTCTTTCGCTAGTTTGCCGACCCATTAATTGAATTGGACGGAGCGGAGTCTGCGCTGGACCAGACTTTACTTAAGCTGCGTTCCGACTGCGGTCCAGCTTCACACCTCACTTGATTGTAAATAATATCGATATCGTATAAAGTACGAAGCGTGAGGTCTGTTCGATTCGTTTCATTTTTCTCATATGTACATTATGTTATTATACAACTTGATCAGCGCCAATGAAATGACATAAAAATGTTTAAAACCACAACGTAATTTTAATCCAACGATCATTTTCGACAATGCCATAGTTTGGCATATTTAAACTCGCAATTTATTTAGCAGCAACAATCTTCAAGCTCTTTCAACTGAAAGGAAACTGCCAGGAATGTGCCGCCGGTTTGGAATGTGAATTCCGCAACAACAACCGGATAAAGATATTCTGCGAGAAACGAGATATAAAAACACATAAATTACATTATACGTTATAGTGTTTATAATGTAGGTAGACGTGGAACTAAATGATGGAGCTGTCAGTTTGCAATCCGCCGAGTAAACGTGCACTCTGAATGTCGTGTTTTATTACCAAAAAGTACGGTTAAACACTACAACGTATATATTTAAAATATCTTTCTTCATTTACTTTGTTATTACATTTAATTTCAGTGAGAATAAATCGAACTTAAGCGAAATATAAAATATCTAATTCGTCGCGTCCGTTGTCAACTTTACTCCTATGAAAGCATCGCTAATTGCGAATAAATAGTTACAATATTATTTACATGTAACAAATGTAATCATCAAAATGCATAGACATTTGATCTTCTATTGATTAAATATAAATGTTAATACGTTTATAACTGTAATAAAACCTCTTAAAATATACTCAATTGAAATATTCTTTTCCAATGAAGTTTCTCAAAGTGTTCGGCATCATTAGGGATCTGTTGGCTTCGGGGCGAGCGGCTGAATGAAGGCTGTCGCTCGTAAATTATCGGTGTCGTAATTTTTAATTTTTTAAATTATAATATAAAGCCGTCTCAGTTTAGAACTGAGTACTTCTTTGTAAAAGCAACGTGGAGTCGGACTAATTTCGTTCAAAAGCTTTTTTTGTCGCGTGCTTTGTTTGTGTGGCCGAGTAGAACTCGAGTTCCACTTGTATTGCACTCGATTTAACGAAAGTTTTCTTAATAACGTGTTATATTGGATTTTAACCTCGGCTTAGAAACAAATACTGCAGAAGCGATATACACAGTATGTCTACGGTAAACTTTTTTATTAGTTTCAAGTTTGTCCTTGTCTGTTATATCACTCGATGCTAGTGAAAATACAAAAGACATGTTAGGAGTAGAGTCCATTACGGTTTCTACACATGACCATACTGGATGACCAAACAGTTTGACCATAAGGCGGTAGTTAGTCGTTAACTTCTCTGTCTATGTTTCAGTCTTACTGTGTGTTTATTAGTTTCGTGGGTAATCCGCTGGAGCAATGGCGACGAAATTTGGTACAACTAATAAGTATACGCCAGGCTAACATAGTAGATACAAAAAAATTTGCTCATTCTTCTAGAACAGCTAACACTGTACAGAATTGTGATTGTTTTAACACTTACACACCAACACAGGAAAAAATTCCATGGAAGTGTAACGTACAGACTAACTTTGATATTTATAAAACTCCGTTAGATTTGATTCAAATTCGTAGAAAAACTTATTCCCGCCCAGTCCGCTGTCGCATTATGTTGGGTTAATCAGCCGCTCGTTGCTCGACAGCTGCCGGCTCCGATAACGGGCTCAGCGTAGGCCACACGACAGCCAGTGCTACCGATCATAGATTTGAATGGTTAAGTTTAGTCATATTATCGAATTAGTCAAATGTTTAAAGCCTAATCTGGTGCGCAACGCATGAAACAAAAGCCTGTTGTATCGTTGCTACAGCGCAATCTAACCGCTTGATTAAAAGTTTAAATTGCTTATATTGTACTAAGTTTTATTGATGTTACCGTATACAGGCTGTGAAAACTGACAGACAGACCGACCGATTTTGGCATTAATAATATATTAGCATGAATGAGAGATTTGCTATATACTTAAAAATGATTTATTTGTATGTCATGTTGTATTTGTGTTTATTATGTTCAACGAATATCCGCCGAGTTTCTTACTGATTTTTCTCAGTAGGAGGAAACTTCCGAATCAATAGAGCTTCGTTGACAACATTCGACGATTTGCAGTATTTGAAAAAGTTAACTTCATTAAAGACTATTTAGAATTTAAATTATAAATTTTATTTCTTCACTTCGAAGGAAAGATATGATCGAACACCCTTTTTTATTTTTGCTTGACTTAACTACATAAAATGTAGCGAGAAAGAAGATTATATTGGGAAATCCACAGTTTTACCGTCGTTAAGAGACGAGTCGTATAGACGCCAAGTGCTCCGTTCGCGATCCTAACAAGTCGATTACGTAGGGATAAAACCTTTAGGGTGCTGAGAGGTAAAACAATAATGCGAGTTCAAGATTTTGTTATATTCGATATATGTAACAAAATGCTGAATCAAAGATAATTTGATGTGACATCAGTCAGATAAAACCGTCAAACGACCTTCTAGTTATTATCTAATAGCTGTACGTACTATTTTGTTTCATTTTCTTCTTTGTCGAAATTTACGTTGCTGAAGGTCGTATCTGCAGAGCTGCCTCTGGTCCGAGCTGCCATCAGGCCATGGTCTTGTGCCTGTCGTAAATCAATTGCCACTGGGAATCTAATGACTCTCTATAACAGTATTAGTACAGTGAACAGGTGATAATCTCCTTGATCTTCTGTCGCCTCCTTTGTTCCAATTATAATAACAATTTCCCGAGATTGGTTGCCTTCGAGATATTATATGTAATATTGAGATAAAAATTAAACGAAATAGAAACTAAGTATTAGCAAAGCAAACAATTGTAATGTAAAACGATTTCAGACTGTTTGTTTCCAAGATTAATAAGTAAATTGCCAATTACTAGCAAATCCAAATTGATACACAACAACGTACAATATAATTGATATCGGTAACAATATTCTGAGCTGTATATATAAGATTTTGGCCTTTCGTATGCTTTGATATTCGTATGAAATAATGTTGTTTGCTCGTGCACATTTGACAGATTTTAAGTGTCATTTTACAAAACTGACGAGGGTTTTTTTAGTAATGTTTGATTTGGAGTGAACCGTTCCCGTACTCCGAATATAAAGATTAGTAAACTATATATTACTATATACGAACTACCTACACTACACATGTTTAGTGTTAGATAGTATATATTCCTCCTGCCCTTATCCTACTTAAAATAAGGTCGGCACAACATGTTACAAACATGTTATCACATGATTTGCCTACGTATTTTACGACCGGCAGCCTGCCTGTCGTCAACTTACCTTAGTCGCCTTTTACGATATCTCAGTAAGAAATGAGGGTGGTCAATTCTACTCAGCCGCATACCACACGGCATTAGTGTAGAATAGTATAAACATTTATTTATTTTCATAATTTCCACAATCCTTTAATAGACGCAAATAACTTTATCTCTACTTTTTTTTGTAATCAGTTCCGCTAGGTAACCCTTATTCTATAGGTTATTTGGACTTTATTTTGTTATAGTATGGTAAACCTTGTATGTTAAACTAATCTATAAAACGTTATACAGGTCAATAACCAAATAGGTTCTTTTTTAGTTGATTTTATACGTTTTTTCCAACTACAAAATCAAATGTGGAAGTAAGTATAGTGTAAGTGTATTATCTCGTCGAGCTCACGATCTTGACAGCCAAAGATATACATTCTAATAAAACGGCACCTAGAAACAGTGCGCCGCACGTGCCGCGGGGCAGTAGCGTGTGCCGGCGCGGGCGGCACGCAATAAAGTAGAGTGCGGCCACACGCAGCCGGCGGCGGTAGAGCCTCCCAGATCACGAGACATCTTCATTTCAAAAGGCCTCGCACGGATTTCTGGGACGCAGCCTCATTGTTAGCGTCGGTTCTGAGATATCGACTTCGCATTAAGAAAAATCTGTACGAAGCCGAAAATAAGACTTTGTAAATATATTTTTTCAATCTTTATTTTCACGAAACTAACATATAAAATTCAATTTTTCTGCGTTACTGAAACAAAAGACTAAACGTGCCGTTCCAAGCAAAATAGAAAATCCTACAATTGTTCTTTCAAAAATTAATATGACTTTCATCTGTCTTCATTGAAAATATAATTGATGTGTATCAATTATTTCGTAATAATTATAATGTAACTTAAATCTTTTAAGCAGCATCACAGAAACACTACAGGCGTACGATCCATTTTTGTCCCTTTAATAAGATTTGAATCCTTTTACAACAGGAATATTAAGAGCCTTCCTCGGTGTACTTTACTCTCCGCAGCCTTTTTTCCTCCGAAGAATCATCAGTTAGTCGCGCTCCGAGGGAGGCTGCGTCTGACATGTTTAAATTACATCCCATGATGTCGCTACAAAAGAAAATCCGATTATATTATATTTTAAATATAATTTTTTGTTCTTTATATTTTCGGTAGTTTAGTCCTAAAAAGGGCAATTGTTAGATAGTAGTTGTAGTAATATATAAATGGATCAAACTGAATGGCAAGTACAGTCTCATGTTCTAATAGCAGAGTCGCCACGATGCCAGCATTGTTGTGACTCTGCCACCACGAACAGAATAACTCTGATCGATTTAAGTCCATGTGAAGATCGGTAAAAAGTTTAGCTATGCACATACTTCGTTTTATCTTAAATTAACGTTTTAAACAGATTCAGAACTTGCCATGAATTCGGGTTACACGAACTATGTTATTTAAAACAGATTAAAGTTAAATTACTATCAAGTACAAGTCAAGTTGAAACAGTCACTAATATTCGTAGTCATGTGGGTAACACATCTTGACCACTCTGACGTAAATTATCCAACCATATCATTAATTATCCAGCGACCAAGAAGCAAAAAACGAACTAATGAAAAATTATGATTAATAGTGGAATCTTCTAGGATTGAATAGGAGAACATTAACCTAAACTTCTCACTTGGAAGACTCAACTATAATCGGGATAGTTTTAATCTCAGTCTCAATTGAAATCAGATTTACTCGTAAACATCGATGGTAGACAAAAAATCTTAATATTGTATGTAGAAAGTGTAAAAACCGGCTTATCTTCATTTCACACAGTGGCTAGAGAGTTGATTTGAGTCCTGAAATATTGATGGTGTTCAACCAAGGGGGCGACATCAGCAGTGTCGAAGGAAACCACGATGAAAATTAGCCATTCTGTGACGTACTCTACGACGCGCTCTACGACGTAGCGCTAGAGTTCGTAGCGACTGAGGCTCATTACTAATCCTTACATCGACTTCTAGTATCTTCGTAAGTAAGTAAAGTAGCGGCCTGTTACAATCCCACTGCTGGGAATAGGCCTCTTCTCTCCGTTTTTGGAGAGAAGGGTTGGAGCTAAGACCTACCACGCTGCTCCAATGCGGATTGATAGGTTACACATATCTCCAGAATTCTCTAGAGATATGCAGGTTTCCTCACGACGTTTTCCTTCACCGAAAAGCGTGTGATAAATTGTAATTATCAATAAACACATGAGTTTTAATAGAAAAACTCATTGGTGCCTGCCCGGGTTTGAACTCGTGTTCCCCTCGAAAGAGTCGCATGATAGCCCAGCGGCGAGACCGTTCTCGCCGCTGGGCTATCACAGCTCTGTATCTTCGTAATTTTTTTAAATTATATTATTTTATTTTATTACTTCAAATCAAATCAAATCAAAATATTCTTTATTCAAGTAAGCTCTTTCGAGCACTTTTAAATCGTCAAGCATCAATATGATTAATGAAGCTACAACTGGTTCGGAATGTTGCTCTCACCGAGAAGAACCACCAAGAAACTCGGTGGTCAATCTTCTAAATATTTTCAATTTTACATTATTAAACTGCAGCATTTTTATCATCCAAATAATCTTCAATTTTGTAATATGCTTTACGTATATATTTATTTATTAATTTGTTTATTCGGATCTTCAACAGCATTACACGATAAATCATCCTACATATATCCCATATAGTTTTAAATTAAAAATGTAGTACCGATTGTTGGGTAAATTAGTACCGACTTGACTTTTGTTAGTGCGTGTCGAATGTCACTATGGTTGATGGCTGTTCAACTCACGTGACATCCGTCAGAGAACTGTAAGATGAAACACATCATTGTTGACGGGACTGGCGCCATCTTTGAAAACGGGCTGAATATCATATCACGTAGCCGTGCAACTGATGAGAATATATTGTGTAATGGGTATTAGGAGTTTTATTTCTGGCCTTGCCTGAATTGCTATCCTTACACAATTATAGAAGAACATATAATTCTTATTATATCTCTTACATTTGATTAAAACCTTTCTGTAGACTGGTCAACTTGATATAGAAACTTGAACCTAAGCAGGACAGCCTTCTCAGGACAGTCACAGGGCACTGCTCGGCCGGCGGATATTTTGTTATGAGGACCGACAAAGGATCGAGTTCGCTGCTCGTCAATAAATAAAGTACGGCGGCTGAAGCCCCCTAGTGACGGGGATGCGATGCCGGGCACGTCCTCCGTAATCCCTACACAAATTGCCTTTCGTTTGTGTTTCTGATCATAGTAATTATCATTGTTTAATATTAATGCACAACGTAGGCTTTTAAGTAATGATTTCTATTCAAAGAATTGTGTGAATATCAACTTGATAATAAGAAATGTACGATTAAATTTTGATACAATTCATATCAACTAATCAAGCGGTGCTAAAACAGAACGCGATATGCACTAATCGCTCTTTTCTCAGACAGATTAATATTTTCTATATACCACCTGTTCCGCGCAAACGTGCGGACGGATGAATGGCCTCATGAATCATTGCGTGTATATGTGTACGTGTGTGTGTGTGTGCTTGCATGTACTTGGCCGATTCCCGAAACCGTTAGCTCGCCTCTGCAATCTTCCACGGACACGTAATGTCTGTTTCTCCCGGAGTATACACTTCACTATATCGGTTAAATAACATCCGGTGTGCACACAACCTTCGTAAGGTCACACGTTATTGAATCGTCCCTATATCGGGGAATAGTAACCCAACGCGCACTAAAACCGTGGACGGTCGCGTCTTCTCAAACGCTTCACTGATTAAACGCGTCACTAAATCTGAGAATAACACCCGAAACGCAAAATTACACACGTGCGTAAGAAAAAGGATGCCGCGTCCAAGCCGCGCGCGGCCTTTCTCTATCGTGTCTGACGGGTGACTGGCGGGGGGCCGCTCTCGTAGTGAACGAATGAATAAAACGTCCTAGCTTGCGTAAGCGTCGCGTCGCGCGCGTCATTTTATTCAAAACACCACCAGTTTTCAATCTGTTGGTCTGTCTGCTGTAACCTAAAACGATCATCCGACTTACCTTTACTAATCAATAATTAATCAATAATTCAAATTCAAAATATTCTTTATTCAAGTAAACTTGTTAACTAGTGCTTTTGAATCGTCAACATCTATTGCTTGTTCGGAAAGCTGTTCCTTCCGAGAAAAGCCAGCAAGAAACTCGGCGGTTGCTCTTTTTAAGAATAATTCTTATTACTAGTTACATTTAGTTATTAATGTCTTGTACAGGGTCGAAGAGTAGCTATATCCACGCATTCTTATCGTCTAAGTAATCCTCAATAGTATAGTAGGCTTTCTGTATTAGCCTTTTTTTAATAGTATTTTTAAACTGTTGTAATGGTAAAGTTAAAGTAGATAAGTAATAATTAGTTCAGAGAAGGTATGAAATTTGTAAATCAGATAATGTCTGTCAATGTCGGTAATCAGGCATCTAAATATAAAATTCTTAGACAGTCAACAAATATATGTTTACCGTCAACGATCAACGATCAATAGACTCTGATACTGTAATATTTCAACAATTTATACTTTTTCACGCTCATTGCGAACATATTAATAACTTGGTAAAAAACTACTGTGGTACAAAATATCAAATCTACTCGGCTATATTGAGAGTTGGTAATCTTCCAACATCAATTTTCTGGAATCACCATATTATGCCCCCGGCGTGGAGTGACCTTTATACGTTTATCTAATAAATGTTGTAAGATATTACATTTATTTCATGTAAATATCCAACGTTTGTATTATCTTTTATTTATTACTAGCGGACTAGGCCATCCGTTGCTGTAGCTCTTATGGAATTAAAAGTAACAAAATAAAAGATGATATAGTCTATACTTATTATGAAACTGGCTGTCGTGTCGGTATGTGATCGATTTCCTCAAAATCTACTAAACCTATTTTTATACTGTTTTTACACAAAGGTAGTGAAATTCTTCCGGATGGTTTTATGTAAATTTTGTTAAATAATTAATAGAATTAGGCGTTACTTTGCGGAGATCCATAATACAAAAGTAATAATGAAATTATTTTGCTATAATCCACGAGACAGTAAATATAAAATATATAGATATAGTGTTAAATGGATAATGTCCATCCGTATTTTCATACCCGATTTTTTTTTTTTTTTTTTTTACGTCAAGCACAAACAAACACAGAAAAGTACAGCACAAACCTCCACCACTTCCACCACAATACACAAGCATTACACACGTTTACTATCACAAAATCAATCTAGTTCAAGCTTGGCGCACGTGTTCAGAAGGAAAATAGAGGGTGGGGATGAACCAAGTACTATATAACAATACTTGTTTGGATAATGCTTCGCTTTGCGATTTTGTCGTGGAGTCTATCTCCTGATTATGCTTCGGTTGCGTGCAAAACGATTGTTATAGTGAACGTGTGTAGTGCTTGTGTATTGTGGTGGCAGTGGTGGAGGTTTGTGCATGTGTTTTTACGAATCCCGGACGTATCGGGTATGAAAATACAGATAGTCCACTATACATTTAACACTATATATATTTTCTATTTACTGTATCGCGGATTATAGCAAAATAATTTTATTATTACTTTTGTAAATTGTGGTAAGGAGAGACCTGTAGTCGCGTGCGTCGCGTAAACATATACGAGATACACTGAAGTATGCACTAGAGAAAAAATCCGCGACAGCATGTCTCTACCTCTTATTTACATTAAGTTTTGAAGTTTGAAATAAATACACTGATTTCCACGGGTGAAACCATAAGCACAGCTAGTTTCCAAATATACTGCGATAGATATTTTTGTGCACTTTTAACTAACTTTTACCGCTCTGGAATGTATCGGAGACAAATATCATCAACAATTGGAAACTGATCTTTGAAACTGATCTTATTTCTTTCCAAAAACATTCATCACTCCAAAGTTTTGCGTTCAGAAAAAGGTCAGTATTTTATATATATTACGAAGTCCGGGGACCCATCTACACCATTGAATATTTCATAAGTCGACGACCATCTCTAGCGATGTTATCATAAGAAATTCGGAGCGGATAGAGCCGGTCATATTACTGAATACAATTACCGCTTTAGGTAGCTTTTTTGTAGCAGTGAAAAGTTTTTGAGCCTACGCAGATCTCTCTTGGGATATATCGACCGATGAGGGCATCACGTCGGGAACTGCTCTTTTTATGTTTTCCCTTTTTAGAGACCCCGTGTACGAATTATATAAATGAGATCCACTGGATTATCGTTTTCTTTAGGAAGTTAATTACGTAGACAATTAATTAAAGAAATAAATCATTACCGTTAGAAACGGACGACATACCCACGAGGGAGCGCGACCGATGCAGCTTAATAGGGAGCACTTGGCCAAATATTTAATGAACTTCTAACGACTGTTCGATTGGGCAATCATGCCGACACTTTACGGAAGTTATTCCTATTGTTGGCGAGTCAAATAATTGGTATTGATGTCGGCGAGTTTATTGCTCCTTTAATGACGCTCGATCGTTTACTTCGACTTCGATAGACAACTCATAAAATGTACATGAACCAAATTGTTTCTTCAGAATAAACAGTAAATTGCAGACGTTTAACGACCATATATTAAACCAAAGACTCTCGGTTGAAATATTACAATAATTGTTAGAAGCATCAAAAAGTCGAACCGCCTACGATGTAAAATAACTTAAATTATATATTTTTCAATTCTATGCCAACGACTATTATCTAAATATTTTAATACGCGAAGCATAGTTTATATATATAAGGAGTGTAGAATACTAATATCTGTTTAAAATAATATATATAAAATACATACAAGTCAATAAAATGTTTGATTCACATATACATATTATTTATTTATTATTATCTTTCTTTATAGCCTGTAAAGCGCAAATTAGGCGCAAATCACTCTGCCAGTGTCACGTAAATTGGAAAAGACATGAGTGATTTTTATTTATTTTTATTTATTTATTTATTTAGGTTCATTTACAATTATTTACACTGATACATTTACAAAGTAACTTATATAACTATAATCTTAACTAAATGCAATAATTAATTAAAAATGAACACAACATGATTATTACAAAAAAGTTCAACATAATTTAATATTAAACTACAAACAATATATGAAAGAAAAGAAAAAAATGATAAAAAAAGAAAAATGTGAGTTTACATAATTTTTAAATTTTTATAACTTTAACTATAAAGACAATATAGTTCTACGAAACTTTCGGATCGAGTCTGCGTGTAAATCAGCGACGTCAATTATTTGATTTAAGGACTTACACATTCTTGGGACAGGAGAGTTGGCACCTAACACTGTTCTGCGTAGAGGAGGATAAAGTGGCGTAATTGGGTTACGTGGGCATTTTGCTGGAACTTTATATTTAAATAACCTTAATAGTTGGGGGCAATCGATCCGATTATTTAGGATTTTATAGAGGAACATTGTGTCAAGTAATTCCCTGCGTTTTTCCAACGTAGACATTTTGAAATATGACAACCTATTTTTGTAAGAGTGTATTCTTTTCGCCTTGCCTACGCTAAAAGCTAAATGCCAAAGAAACCTTTTCTGTATACGCTCTAGTCTAAGACTGTGAACTGCATAGTGAGGACGCCAGACCACTGAGCAGTATTCAAGAATGCTCCTAACTAGACTGTAATAAAGTACTTTTTTTGATGCCGGATTTTTAAAGATTTTAGCATTCCTAATAACAAATCCAAGCATTTTGGAGGCTCGTCTTGCAATATTCTCGATATGGGGAACAAATGTAAGTTTTTGGTCGAATAACACACCCAGGTCATTGATTGTTTCCAGTTCCTCTAGTGTGTGGTCTTTGATGTGATATGTAGAAGATATGACATGAATTTTTCTTGTAAATTTTACGAGACAACATTTTTTATTATTTAACTCCATATTATTAGCTTCACACCATAGTTCTAGTCTGTCCAAATCAGTCTGCAAAAGCTTACAGTCCTCATATGACTCAACAACTCTTGCCAATTTTAAGTCATCTGCATACATAAAGAATGTCGAAAACTCAAAACAAGCGTAGATATCGTTAATAAAGATATTAAATAATATGGGACCAATATGTGAACCTTGTGGTACGCCAGAAGAAACTTTGAAAGTGCTGGAATTGAATCCATTAACTACGACATAGAAATTTCGCTCTGTGAGATAAGATTTCAACCAATTTAAAAGCGGTCCCACAAATCCATATGCTTCCAATTTAGAAACAAGAATATCATGCGGTACCCTATCAAACGCTTTTCTAAAATCAGTATATATGACGTCTATTTGTTTATTTTTTGAGTGATGAAATTTAGGCTCGAAGATAAAGCACCAAATTAGCTAACTACCTAAAATAGTATAAAAAATGATATAGCAGAGCTCCCATCCATATTTATGCATTCACACAGCATTGTCGGCGCATGTCACAACAATAGTACGTAAAGCATCGAGACGGCAGGGTAAGTAGAATCACTTTTAAGGCGCTGAACAGAGCCAAATAGGCTGACTTTAAACACGTTTTTAACAAAAGCTATAGGGATGACGATTAAAAGAAAAATATATGTTAATATACATCATATCTCAGAGAGAATGTAAGATTTCAAAACATGATTACGATACTTTTTTTCGATAAAAAAAATTGGTAAATAGACCTCTGATTTTTACTTTGATCGTAAATATCTCTAATATTTATCAACAAAAATTGGTAAAATTAATAAGACTAATAAATCATTATAATATAAAGAGAATGTAAGATTTAAATTTTGAATTAATTTAGATATTTCATTCAAATTAAATATATTTTAGAAAATAGCAAAACTGAAACGAGTCATCGTCTCGCTTCTCTTTTACATCTACGAATATAGACAGTGATCGCTGAGGCGCGCTGCTATACGGACGTGTGTCGCTAGCTGCCGCCTTTTGTGACTATTCCTTGTTGATAATATGTCTTTTTTTAGGTGTTTAGTTATAGTTTCAGCATACTTAGTTTTATAAGATTAATTAGACATAAGTTTTTTAAATAAATTGTCCAAAAAAAGTTTGGATAAAATAGTGTACACCTACAATGGGTGTTAAAAAATTAAGTTTGTCGCTACGCCGTCGCAGAAATTGTGGGCGTGGCTTATATGCCGAAATCTGAATTTACGCCAGCTCTGTTCAGCGCCTTAATCGTACTTTCTATGCATAATGACCTGTGACAATTTAATGCTACAGAATTTTCCGTTCGTTTTGTAATCATTGTCGCTTTAAATAGATTTTTAATCGACATGATATCAATTAATATTTTTTGCGGTGATGAAATAAGGGTTCGTAATTTTAACAAAGGACTAATCGGGCAAACCAGTTCGTAATATTCATAAAACCATCGATATACATTTTAACGACTAAATCAATGAGTTCTCCACCAATATATGCAATCACTTTAGCTGTCCGTTCACCAACTAGAAAAGGCACCCGCACCCTTCTGGTTTACAGACCTTAATCAATCCATTTCGCCCGCATCCGTCAACACCCTTTCCCTAAAGACTTTCTGATGATAGTGTTTGGAATTACCGCCACTCGGTCGCAGCCAATTTATCAACGGCGACCTTGTCGAAATAGGAGCGCACTGCTGTCTCACGACCCCTGCGCCATCATTCACGAGCTATCTTTAACAATATATTATTTCTACATTCAACAGTATATAATTGAAAAAATTATGTACTGATAGCATGTTTTAACATAAAACTTTATTTTAGTAATTATAATATACCCGCGCGTTAATTTGCGTCAAATTATCGCCACTTAATTATACGATATATGATTCTATTCATTGGCCCGCAAGAAAAACTGTTTTTTTACTCTGTACGTTAGCCCGGTTTATACGCTTTTATTGTGTCAAAGTATTACCATTAGCGATCCAGCGGATTTGCTGCGACCACGTTTCAACACAGACTTTCACGTTATAATGTTAGTGTGGATGAAGTAATAACAAATATATTAGGTTTTGTTTTTAAAAAGTTATTTGCGAAGTTGCACAAAATAATCGCATTATTCTATAATACAGGCAAAAAAACCGCTGAATCTTAACACCTGGCAACACAATTTGCTCTCGCAATCGATACTGTTAATATTATGAATGAAAGTCTATCCTAGCGTCCTGTTTCTGACGCTGAACCAATATACAATTGAGTACACTCTTTTCTTCACTGCATTAATTAAAAAGGCTACAAAACTTTCTTCCTTTAAGAACTAAGATTAACCTAGCGCAGTCCCTATTATTACCACTGTTAGATTACAGTGATGTTGCTTATCTCGACCCTACTGAGGACCTATTGGATAAGCTTGAACGACTGCAAAACCTTGCCATTAGATATATTTACGGATTACGCAAATTCGACAATATTTCGGAATTTCGTGATAAATTGAAATGGCTTCCCATGAGACGTAAAAGAGATACACATATATTATCGCTACTTTACAATGTCCTATTTAATCCTTTAGCCCCTTTTTATCTTAAGGAGCGTTTCCATTACCTGTCTGATGTTAGTGAGGGTCGCTTAAGATCTGGTAGTAACCTCGACCTTGTCTTTCCTTTGAGTACTTCGTGGGTTTATTCAAGGTCATTTACAGTTCATGCAGTTAAACTATGGAATGAATTGGGGTGCCAATGTCGGTCGGCCTCCTCGTGGCGGACCCTGGGCAGGTCCTTGGAATGTTGCGGATTACATTCCTTGGGCTTGGCGAACGGACTGGCGAAGCCCGTAAACCCGGCAACGGGAGCGGGGGCCTTCGGGCTGCGAGGAAGACAACCTCTATAAAAAATTACCCGGTGGGTTGGCGCCCCTACCATCCGCCTGACACGGGTGCTTTCCGGACGTGTTGTAGTTCGGGGGGTGTCTGGGGACGGTGGCCCGGCGTGAGTGTCCGGCTGGTGGCCCGATGCGAGCGTTCGGTGTGTCGCGAATGCGGTGCCGAGGTGTAGGCGCTGCCTCTGCTTGCGGACGGACTTTCCTACTTGGACAGTCCAGCAGGCGGAGCTCGTGCCACAGGTGGGGAGCGGTCTCTCCTTGTCGACCGTGCGGTTCCAGGCACGGTGGGCAGGGAGCGATCACGGGCAGCGATGGTCTCCTTCTGCTGTGACTGGCGGAGGGAGGCGGCGGAGCGGTTCCGGGACCTCGTGTTCTGGACCAATCTGCTGCTGGCGAGTCCGGGTGTAGCGACTTGCCTGAGCCCATCGTCTGCCGCCCTGACAGGGGACCTTTCGGGCGCTTCGAACGAGGTTAATCGGACGCCTGACCTACATGTCCCCGAGGCGGTCGGTGCATCTGGTGCGCCCGATGCACCGGTTAGCGGAGGGGGGCTTCTCTTTTGAGGGGTCCCCACCCAGAGGAGGACAGCAGCTCTGGTATCAGAGTTGCTGCTGGTGGGGATGGGGTCAAATAAGGTACCCTGCCCCTGCCGTCAGTAGCGTGGTGGAGCATACAGGACGTTTTAGTCGGTGCGAGTCCGACATAACCACCGCCCGTCCTCGTCGGGCGGTGGTACCCATAAGGGGCTTTTTCCTGTTAAAAAAAAATGGAATGAATTACCTGTTTCAATCCGTAAGTCGCCTTCCTTGTCTTCCTTCAAAAGAGGTTCAAAAAAACATTACGGGCTCGATTGGTAACATAACTCGTGACATGAGCTCCATATGATGTATATATATTTTTTTCTTTTATACGTATATACATATTATATGTATATCAAAATAATAAAATATTTTATATCTTTTTATTTTTGTAGTTAATATCATCTATATTTTTTTCTTTCGTATTTTGAATTGAATGAACTCGTATTCTTGTACACTGATCGTTTGTTTATTGTTTATACTGCAAACACTACTCATAAAATTTTACTCTTCTTTCAGTATATCAAAGGTTGGCTGGAAGAGATCCCTTTATGGGATAAGTCCGCCTATGTACGCTCTTTTATATACTTGTAATATTTTTCTTTTAATTTTCTACTGTGTAATAATTAGTTGTAAAATTGTGTACAATAAAGATATATATACAACAATACACTGCCAGGTACAACTAGTTTTATATAATTTAGCAATAAGTAATATACATACGCCACGCTCGGCGCTCTACGCCGGTAGAGTCTTGACTGTACACTAAATCTAAAGACAGTTTATAGATGTCGATCGATCAAAATAACCACCAATCATCAATACCATATGATGTTTGTTGTAAATAGTAAGCTAAATTCCCTATTAACCATCAATATTTTAACAATTTGTTATCTGTAACCGAGCACGGTTGGCGCCATTAAGTTAATTTCGTCAATTACCCTCCTTTCGCCTCCCTTTACGTGTCTCGCGGAGCACGAAAAGCCGTTTATCTCCCTTATAATCACTGACGACTATTATAATCGTCGGCGCCGCGTTCAATTTGTATTCACATGCCGCTGAAAACTGATACTATCAAATCTGGGATAGAATAATAATTTGCAGTTGGAATTTTACAATGAAACATAAACTGATATTTGAACTGGAAACTGATCACTTGATGTTGCCTGCGCACTTCTGAGTTTATTTATTCGTAGCTCACATGCCGAAATATAACGGTCGCGAGTGTTTGACTTGGTGGTCGGAGCGGTTGGCTTAACGATCGAAGTGTATGGCTTAGCGGTAGCAGAGGTAGGATTATGCTTTTACCGTTTTATTACAACTTTTTATATGCTTAAGAAATAAAGTGTTGTACTGTACTGCTCGTTCTTTTAAAAATAACATAATAAATACAACAGCTCTAATTTGCGACATATTTCATCCTAACCGAGTACGCACGTGTCACGCTCACCAAAGAGTAATTTGGGTCACGGCCTTAAACAATACACAATGATGCAAATTACCTCTTCTAAAAACATATTTGGTTAAATATATTTAGATATCGTAGATACACATGAAATCAATGAAATAACATCATTTTCCTGCGCAAAAAGAAAAATATATTGGAGTATTGGTTGTATATGTTTGCAAATAAACGAGAACCAAATCGCAAATTAAATTATACTAGTGGTATCCACGTCTTCGTCCGCGCCAACTTAAACGTGGATTTTCCCATCTTATATGTTATCCCGTTGTTTTCAAAAAACAAACCAAACAATCAGACTTTCACATTTTTGAATGTGTCTCAACATAATCTCAAAACAAATATATGAAAATTAACATATATTTTCCGCCTTCATTCTCTTTTAGGTCGTCTCCAACGAATTAGGGTCAGCCGGAAGGACTCCAGCACCCGAATTTTTCGACCGGAAGGCGGACGATAGGGGTAGACAATTCGGCCACAAATGTATTCTATCCGAAAAAGAAACATAGGTGAAATTTGTGTTCGAAATAGTGGCTGTAGAACACTATGCTAGACCATGCTAGAGCTTGGCTGCAGGCACTGGAGTAAGACGGTATACTGAAGTACATATGTTATGTATATGCGCAGAAATAGGCAAAAATAAAACACGAGGTCGTAAATTAGTTGACATGAAGCCTCATGTCAATTACTAATTTACATTATTGCATTACGATTTTGTCGTGGAGCCTATCCTCCTGAAGATGCTTCGGTTTCGGAGCGGAACGATCGTCGAGATTGTGGTGGTGATTGTGTGTTCTGCTTGTGTGCGTTGCTGCTGGTGGAGGCGCCTTGGGATGCATGTGGTGGCTTGTCCTGCATGTGTAAGGTGCGTAAATTTTGCCTGCTTCATACACATTGGCTTTGCATGCATTCGCTTAACCCGTGCGGATTATAGCAAGGTAGTTCTGTTATAGTGCATGTAATATGGAATTCCGCAAAGTAACGCCTGCTTCTATAAATCAATTACGAAATTACACAAGTAATTATCATATTATTTGGCAACATATACGAATAGAAAAAATGCAACTTATAGCAAAATAATTTATCATTAACTTTTATTTTTTAATGTATTTTCATCATCATCGTCTTTTTCATTATTGTTATTACAAGCTCTGCGAAGTAACGCCTAATTCTATAAATAACATAACTTCCAATATAGAATAAGAGGATCTTTTGGCGAGGTGATAATCTTACCGACCTATCAGAACCCTGCCTTACTAAGTATGGAGTTTTTTGAAGCTTCAAAGACGTGGTGTTCTAGAATACAACAGTACTATACAACAAAAGATAAATAAATATATGAAAATTATTATGCAAAATGTCCATTCCCAACAACCCATATACACGTGGCCATTATATTATTCTATGTTTACAAATATGTATTATAGATTCAGGTATAACTGCGGATTTACGTACGATATGTGAAAGGTTTTCACATATTCAAACTGAAGATAAAAATGATCTAAATAACTGTAGAACTATGGCATTACTCCCTAACTCTTAACATAATACATAAAAACATCATGCTCAATCAAATGCTCAAACATTTCAATTGGAATAAATGACTTCATTCTGCACGGTGTGGCTCTGCTTAGGGCCGGCGTACAACGGATGTTAAATTGTTAAGACCTTATTTGACTTATTGACACACAGTATTATAAATATATTTTATTTGATAAAGCAAGACGTGTAAGCAATAAGCTTACAGAACTTTCGATGATAATATTGATACATTATAATCAACACTGAAATTAGTTAGTGGTTGAAAATGGGTTATAATTTTATGATGGGTTCGTACTTTCTCCTCGTCCCTTATACTGAGATATACTCGTAGGTCACAGCGATATAAAAAACGATGCCCTTCCGTTTGAGTACAAAACTTATTCCAGAAACATCTGATAACATATATTATATCAAAATAGACCATAGTGTTGCTTTCAGATTGTGTAAATAATGTCGGTGTTTGTGTGTCTTTTCTTTTTATATATATCTATTTTTTGTAATTGTATGAGTTGATTATGAGTAGATGATGCAAGATCTAATGTTAAAAAGATCTTTATTGTTTAATATTGATAGAATCTAAAATTAATTTGTCCAATGTGAACTGTGCTTTGTCCCAAGTGTTTCAGTGGTACCCAATGAATAATGTACGAACAAACACACGCAGACTAAGTACTTAGAATTCATATCCATTGATTAAAAAACAACAGAAACAATCAAAATAATATTAAAATATTCGAAAGAGAATATGGTAATCTTCATTATTTTCGGAGCGATCTTGGATGCAAATCTGTTTTATTTAAATTTTCGTAATAAATCCTTATTTATATTAAGAAGTTTGTGTCAGTGACTCTTTTTCCTTTTGGAACAAGAAATAATACACAGTACATATATATTATATAATATACATATATATAATGTATATAATTAAAAGTACTGTGTTCCGTGTACCGTATACAGTACAGATAACTGTAGGTTGTTTTAAGATCAGAATTGAAGACGTCGTGGTAGAGGACGTATGACTATACTCGCACATGAAAAGTGATAAATGGCGCTAGTACTCTTAAGTGCTTCGACGAAGTCCGCGCAGTCGCCGGCGACATAGCACTAAGTGCCGAGTGACACGCTGTTACCAGCTAAGGGGATTCGTTGAATAGTTTGTCCTTTGACAACTTACTATAGAATTATCTATGCTACTAGCAGCACTAACAGACCCGGCCTCACTTTGCCGTGCCTGTTATCTCTTAGCCTCTCCTTATATTTGACTCTCTCCGTATCTTTGTAGACCTACAATTCTGTAGTACATTTCGTTAGCGTATTTCTGCCGATTGAAGTGGCGAACGCGAGTATAGCTCCCAGCAGACGAGTTTTTTACAACCGCGGGACCTCTTCAATACAATTTACATCAAACCGTAATGCCCTATTAGTCTAAACCTTTTGGAAGAATCGCGCTATCTTTAAGGTTGTACCGTACAAAAATCTGTTGAGTAGATGATTTATAGAAGCAGGCGTTACTTTGCGGAATTCCATATTACAAGCAATACAACAGAACTAACTACTTTGCTATAATCCGCACGGGTTAAGTGAATGCATGCAAAGCCAATGTGTATGAAGCAGGCAAAATCTACGCACCTTATACATGCAGGACCAGTCACCACATGCACCCCGAGGCGCAATTCACCAGCAACAACGCACACAAAAGCAGCACACACACCCACCACCACAATCTCGACGATCGTTTCGCCCCGAAACCGAAGCATCATCAGGAGGATAGGCTCCACGACAAAAATCGTACTGCGATTACACAGTAACTGCGATTAGGCAGGTCCTGCATGTATAAGGTGCGTAGATTTTGCCTGCTTCATACACATTGGCTTTGCATGCATTCACTTAACCCGTGCGGATTATAGCAAAGTAGTTAGTTCTGTTATATTGCCTGTTGAGTAGATTTTGAGAAAATCGATCACATACAGGCAGACAGCTTTTGGGGACTTTGTTTTATAATATGTATAGATATCAAATTGACAAGAATCTGTTTAAATTATACAACAGTGTAAGTTCAGGGCTAAACGTTGTTTCATTTCGCGCTCGTCCCGCGTTTATTATGTTCGCGTGTACTCGTACACTCGTACAACATAACTGTTTGCGTAAAAGGAAACGGTTACGAGTATTTTACTGCGGGTGCGATTCGTGCTGCTCGTGTAATCCACGTATACAGTATCCTCCGTAATCTCAGCACATTGTTACGGCTGTACTTAGATACGAAGTTTCAGGAGGAATTTGGCGATTGTTGACGTCACGTCAATAGAAATACACGGCGGTGTCAAAGCTACCGCAAGGAAGCTACCGGACTTAGTTATACGAATTACCGCGTATTTATTTTAATAAAATATCCTTACTTAAATGCAGTTACTTAAATTACGTAGGTAAAAACCTTATTTGACGAAACTTACAAGGGAGAACATAAAGCTTCTTGAGACACATAGTTAGTTAGAGACTTTAGAGGTTAGAGGAAACCAATTAAAAAAGGGAAAAATGACAAAACGCTGATTTTTAGTTAAATACACTCATAATGACATGAATGATTCTTTTGAATCATCAATTACTCTTTTCAAATATAATTCTTGTTACTAGTTACATGTTCGAAGAGTACTGAAACCAATGCATAATTAGCATTTATGTAATCCTCAATGATAGAATAGGCTTTCTATATCAAAATTTTAAACACCTTTAATGGCAAAGGTAGGATTGATTGTGAAATTTTATTATAGAATCGCATTTGACACTTTTCAAAGGTACTTACTTAGCGCAAGCTTATATCCAAAACGTATATCGCTAAAAATAATGTGACAACATGTTTGTAACATGTTGCGCCGACCCAACTTAGAGTGGGATAAGGGCAGGATGTATATTGCTAAAAATATACCGTGAGATTTCCGTAATTTTCTCTTAAAGGGAAAGAGCGAATAACTGTACAAACATTAACAATATTGAACGCTTTGAATGATGTAACAAAAAGTTTTTGTTGAATTACTGTCAGTTAAATGTGAAGCCCGAGTGATCCGCGAGGGCTCATCCAAAACATTTCAGGGGATTAGCCCCCCCGGGCTGCTATCTGCTCTCGCTGCCTCCTCATTAGGTAATTAGGACATTATTATGGTAACGTAAGCGGCAGAGATTATTATACTTGCGTATATAAACATTTTAATTATTTATATTAACATAAATAGCTTTCAATTAACCCAACAGAGCAAAGTCTGTTCATTGAATAAATGTTAAATACAGTTATTATATTATTACTAACTGGAGTAACGTTGTTTCGCAAAATTCTGCGACTCGTATTGTAATTGCCAAAATTGTAAAGCGTTGTCAATGTTAAAATGAACTGCTGCTTGGACTTGGCATTGTTTATTTCAATATATTACATGAACCAGTGTCAAACACTCGATTCTTCTATAAACCAAGCAAGAGGCGTTGTCTATCGCTAATCTCATTAAGTATATCTAACGGCTGCTCATAAATGAGTTTAGTGCGTACTTCATACGCGTGCCGTCATTTTTATATTACACATAAATTCTCCCGACGATTAATTTTTACTCGACATAAAAGCTATCAAATATAACTTGTCACCAGTCTTCGCCAGCCCCGGCGTCTCTCTATCTTCAAGTCTTTTTCCTCATATTTCCTTGGTTTTATTTTAAGTAAATGAGATTTATTTAAATAATTAGTAGTTGCTTTGTTAAGATTAATTTCGACCTAGCTCATGGAATATTATTGACTCAATAGACTGGTAAAGTAATTGATTGTTCCATAATATTACTACCAGTCTCGGCCACACAGTAATATCAGTCTATTGAAGACTTCCTTTTATTATTTTTGAGCGAGTTATTTAATTACACGGTGTAAGGGATCGAAGTGTTAAGTATGAAATGCTTAAATAACGTACTAAAGTTGATACATTAATACCTTTATTTGCTTTCATTTAGTACCGAGTACTGTCGAGTTCACTTCGGAGAGCTTACCGAGCTCCCGACGAGGGCGACGTAATCCCACTCACATTGTTTTATCGTTATAAAGCTTTTAATGTCATCGTAATATTTTAGTCAACTTTTTATCTTTATTTTCGTTAAAAAATGCGTAAAGTTTAATGAACACTTTTGACGACCGCCGCTGCGATTGGCGGACTTCCACGACTTTACATCGTGTGTCGGCAAACGTTTAGATAATTTTCGTCATTTATATATTCCAACATTCCGACATTTAAAAGTATTATCTCACTCCTGGGAATTTTTTTCTCTTTTTGGAAAGAGTGTTTGGAGATATAACAAACCTACTCCAATCCTCAGTACTCCAATAGGGATCGATCGGTAACATCCATAAATCAGGAGAATCTACATATCTCCAGAGATATCTCTACCTTTGCTAAAAAAGCCCATCATAATTTATAGATAACTTAACATATAACTTGGGCACATAAGTTTTCATGAATAACTCTGTTCCCTGCGCGGGGCTCGAGGCTGCGAACCCTTAAACTGTGATGGGTCCTTATTTTCATGCCACTTTAGTATTAACTTAGGTACTCCTATAACTAAGTTGTTCCAAACAAACAAAACTATACCGGCGACTGATTTTCTGTCAACTTGCACCGTTCTTTATACAGCTATTACCGCTGTTGAACTACAATCGACAAATCAATTGGTTATTTCTATATTTCGTGGCTTCATTAAAAGTGATTGACAATTATTATCCGTTGGTACCAACAGCACGATACAGTCAATAGTCGAGCTGTGCGTATATCAGCCGCTTTATCTCCGCACGGAGCCCGCGGGAGCCGATAACGAACACCTAAAAAGGAACTCACAATCAACACAGTATTTCATATAACTTCAGTATCCAATTACGGCTTCTTCGTACCGCAATAATTTCTAACGTCTTTATTTAGCAAAAGTGGTTGATTCTTTTTATGTTGAACTACTATCCGGCCCGCTTTACAGAGTTTAATATAAATATATATGAATTACAGTTATAACAAAATACTCCGATCGCCACCAAACTACAGGATTATCCGCTGTGTCAAAAAACAATTTAAAGATTATCTGAAAATTTCATAAAGCTCAGTCCAGCCGTTTTGGAGTCTATCAGCGATATACAGACATTTATTCATTTATATATACGGGGTGCCACAGAAAGGGTGTATCATACCGAAAGGCAGTTCATATGCCAAAAAAATATCGAACCTAGAAAAAGTCGTATTTCTGAATTTCATACAAAAACTAAAAATTACTTCCGTTCACTGACAACCCCAAGTTAGGACTGGTCGATACTTTGTTTGATGTAAACGCAAAATATAACTAAGTAATGCATTTAGATATTTATTACACATTTGAAGCATGCATTTTGTCTTTGTATGGAGACGTTGTGTACTAGCGGCTCGGTTGTCTCTTGTGTGAACTGTGTCATTATGATTGTTACGCTTTACAGCTTATAATTCTTAAGGCCATCAAAATCAAAAATTTTGTGATTTTTCAGCGCGTATTGTTTTATCACAGGTATCGCTACACGCGTTTGCCCTTTCCATGGCACCCTGTATACTATATAAATATTTTGTTTGTTGATAAACGATTGTTCACATAATTAAAATCATATTTTCAAGCGCACCTCTCAGTAGATTTTAAATAACGGAGCTCGGGCTATCAGGGAATTGACGGGTCCCTACGGTGCTTCTGCGCTCGCCTTACTTACTGGTAATTCTATAAAAGCCATGGAGCTAACAACAAACAAACACGAAACAAAGTTAAACGAGATTAACTTTTCCTCAGGTTTGGGTCGAAGAATTTGTTGATCGTAAATTTATCAAATTGACTGTTTATTAAAAATATAATATAATGAAATGGTTAATGGCGGCGACGATTTCACGTGTCTCCGATTCTCACATAAATTGTACCAGTCATGTTCGTGTCAGACAAAACTTTTACTTCGAATTCATTCGAAAAGACTTAAGTTAAATGTTGTAGCTAACAACATGTGATACCAAATCTAAGGAAAAGTCTCGGTAAGGTAGCAAACGCCTTTTTATAGTTATTTTAAACTGCTGGAATGATAAAAGCAGAATTGTTTGTGGAATTTTATTATAAAATCGTGTACCAAAACTCACAAACAATTTACGCAGTTTTGTAAGGCGCAAGGCAGACGTCGGGTTGTGTTATGTTAAATCTAAAATGTTTATTGTGTTTTAAAATACGTCTCCAAATACATTTTTCACGACATACTAGCTGAACTAATATTTCAATGAGTGAATCGATTATGATGAAATTTCAGTTTCCGTTTTTCAATCGGGAGCAGGAAAAAAAACATATTGTTTTATTGAGAGCATTTAAATGTTAAGTTGGCACGAAGTTGCCACTAGTTATCGATAAATACAAAAGCCTCAGTTCTTCAATAGTTCAATAATAAGTTCCAAAACACGAGCAGAAGGTCCATGCGCAGGCGGCCCGCGCCCGCGATGACGCGCATGCGCAGCGCGGCCTCCGTGTCCAGGATGGTGTCGTTGATGACGGCGGCGTACCGCTGCAGCAGCGTGAACACGCTGGTGGCGCCGGCCGGGGGCGCGCCCTCGCCGCCGCACTCCACGGGACCCATCGACGTCACCCCTATCTGCTGGACGACCAATACTTATCTTGAAATAAACAATCAGCGAGTGATTCTATTAGGAAGACCAATAAGACTTTCTTTGAATGTGGAGAATATACCAGAGTTCAAAGAATATAAAATTCCAGTCACGAGTTTACATGTTTTTAGGTACAAACGTTCGTCATGGCAATATGCTATTAATCGTAACAGAAGTACAGCGTCGTCGGACAGGACGGGCGGGCGCGGGAGTATCATAGGAGTTACGAAACGCGGAGAAAATAACGCACAAACTCCATTCGTCGAGGAGCGTCATCGTAAGTCTTAACCGTTGACAACGGCTTAGGGCGACGTATAGTGTGAGGCTGGTGATATGATACCAGTCAACACATCCTCGGTAATGCAGCGATCCACGGCCAAATGAAATTAGAACCTTTTAACTTCGGACCTCAGCTTCTCCGGCAAAGATGCTATGTGTTTGAATGATGTTTGTCTGTGTTTTTGACCGTTAAGATCGCGCGCTGTTTGATTTATCTATTTTATAAATGGTGTAGAAGAACAAAGCATCGTAGCTATTAGCTCCCTCGACCGGCGGCAGCACACGGGGATTAGAACGGATGAAGCGTCACCCGCCCTCTGATAGAACACAAAAGCCGTCACCGACCGGCGCGGCCCCGCACAGCACGGGCCCGCCCGAGTCCCCCGAGCAGACCCCGCGGGGCTCGGCGCCCACGCCGCACGCGCAGTGCAGCCAGGCGGGCCTCTCGCAGCCCACGAGCTGCAGCTGCACCGCGAACAACTCCTCGCCGAGCACGGACTTTTCCGTCCGCCCGAACCCTAATACCTAAGCAAAAACTTGTCTTCATTCCATTATTCCACTCTCATTTTCAACTTGCATTCTTTTTATATCATTCGTCAACTCCGGCAATAAAATAATTTGTTAATATTAGTTATTCTTGACGATCCTCAAGATACCACTTAAAAAGAAGGAACTACTGTGTTTTACAGAACGATCGTAGATTTAAGATACAAACAACCTACGCTGTCCGAAAATTAGACAGTTTTTTTGAGGTCGAATCAGCGAAACTTGTTTATTTGACATACTTCCACAGCATTGTCTTATGGAATATTCTTATGGGGTAAATGTGCGGATATTGAAAAAAATCTTAGTATTCTAAAAGAGAACCATACGTAGAATTTATAATTTTAGACCACGTGATTCTCTGCGTGACAAGGTTGAGAGAATGACTCTTTTTACATTAACTTCTCAGTATATTTTTAGGTATATCATCGTCGCATATCAATTCATGTTCATAAAACCTTAACAAATTATGCACTTAAACCTTAATCTTGATTAACCCTGTCTGTTTCTGAAAAGCGCATGAAAATCTGTTGAGTAGATTTAAGTCCATGGTGAACAGAGAAACAAATGCGGTGGAACTTTATTTTACAAAACGTGAGGATACTTAGAGGTAATAATTTCAGTAATGATAATGCTTAAGTGATAATTGAAATGAACCTTAACATTTTTGTTACACAGATCGTAGGGATCGGTTAACTTTAAATTATTCAGAACGTAGGCCTGTGACGACGGCAGCTCGATGGCGTCCCTCGTTCGGACCAAGCCCACGTCGTGGTGCAGCGTGGTCACGTCTAAGCCCCGACCTTCATCCTTCTGCTCCACTTTGTACCTGTCACGAATACCAACACAAAAGATATTAGGGCTCGTGTTCCAGTCTCAAAAGGGCTGTGATCGATGCATGCAATGGACGCTTCAAATACAACTGGACGCATTACAATTCGATAAATTTCGATAAGACGTCATTCCTCTACTCGTTTCAGTAGTCACGATTTCAGTTAATTCACCTTTTCATTCGATATAACTGAATCTATTTGAAAATCATTAGTTTGGCCCATTAATCGTGAATACATCGGACAGTTTAATATCAATGCCTCGAAATATCGATACAGAACTCTGTTACGATCGTATTTCAAAAAGTATTTAACATTGAAATGCAACCGACGAGCTATTCCGAGTATTATCACAATTAATATCGTGAAGGACACTCCAGTATATTAGTACTATCGATTATTCATAAACGGCAACGAACTTAGGATGTCGGTAGAGGAAGCGAACGGCGGTGACGTTGCCGTCGACCGAGGCGGGCCTCCGCGTGTTGTACTTGACGTAGGCGATGGCCGGCGTGACGCAGTGCGCGGCCGTCAGCACCCAGTGCGGGGTCAGCACGCTGGCCGAGCAGCGCACCGCCCAGTAGCGGTCCAGCAGCGCGCACGCCGCGGGGAACTCCGCCAGCTCGGCCGCGGCGCCGCCGAACACGCGCCGGCCGCCCGCGCCGGGACCCGGCCTCGGCCCCGAGCCCCACACGGAGCCCCACACGGAGCCCCGGTAGAACGCGTGCCGCGCGGGGTCGGACCCGTTCGTCGCGAACGCGATCTGCCCGTCAGGAACCGTCGCCGCTCCTGACACTAGTTCCATAAGCACGGTCAACACGAACGCACATAAATTTCTCATGATTATTCATAAAAACTGCTGTTGACACATTTGTAGCCGTTGACCCATGTTTGATATATGATGACGTTACGTCTCTGTTTACATTAATGCTGTCAAGAACGTGAAAGAAGATTTACTACTCGATCAAAATTCTGTCCTATAACAACGTAATTATTATATGAGGATCTACGTGTAAGCTTGCAGAAATAATAAACAGTATATTGAGTATATTCACTGTAATTCAACAGGTATAGTTTATAATTCTCTACAATCCAACGAAAAGTGAGTAAGTACCACGCCCGGAACGTCATCTGTCAAAATTATTTCCCGCCTCTTATGTAGTTCGGAAACGCACAGATAAAACTTATATTAATTGGCAGCACTATCCACTCCCTTTCATACGGAAATGCTGATAAATAGAATTATACAGGGTGACACAAAATAATTACTACTTTTATGATTCTTTTTGAGAATACACTTCTGTTTGCAACTTGGAATCGACTTCAATAAAGATTTACTAACAGATATAGATTGAAATAAACAAAATTGAAACAACAAATTGGCATTTTTTACGATCTCGTTCCTCAGTTTTCGTGTCCATACAAACTTTACATGTGCTCTTCTAATTATTGGCACCCAGACAATTAACATTAAATCACGATCCTGAGCTCGTAACGGAACGGTAGGTTCCGTGTTTGTACGATTCTTAGATTTCGGTAACGTCGAATGTCTTCCGTCCGCAGATGGTGGCGCCGCGCTAGCATGGCGCCGCCCGCGGGGCTGCGGCGACATGAACGGGTCGGCGGCGCTCGAGTGCGAGACCGACGTCGACGTGCCCGCCGGCGACAAGCTGTTCCGCTTCGTGGTGCACGGCGTGCTGCTCAACGCGATCGGCGCCGGCGGGCTGCTCGGGAACGCGCTCTCCGTGCTGGTGCTCTCGCGGCCGCAGATGCGCTCCTCCATCAACTGCCTGCTGGTGGGGCTGGCCGCCTGCGACACCGTGCTCATCCTCACCTCGATGCTGCTGTTCGGGCTGACGGCCGTGTTCCCCTACACCGGGGCCCTCCGGTACTACTACTACCGCGTCTGCCCGCACCTCACGCCGTACGCCTACCCGCTCGCGAACGTCGCTCAGACGATGTCGGTTTACCTGACGCTGATCGTGACCGTCGAGCGATGGGTCGCCGTGTGCCATCCGTTCCGAGCGAAGGCCCTCTGCACGTCGTCGCGGGCCCGGTGGTACGTGCTGGGCACGGCGGCGTTCGCGCTCGCCTACAACGCGCCCAAATTCTTCGAAGCGGAGGTCGTGGCCGTGGGGGAGGTCGCCGTCGAGGTCGTGTACTGCGTCCGGGCCGACGTGAACTTCCGCACCGATAGGTACGTCGCGGTGTACGTCCACTGGATGTACCTGGTCGTGATGTACGTCGTGCCGTTCTCCGCCCTGGCGGCCCTCAACGCCTGCATCGTGCGGCAGGTGCGGCGGGCGCAGGCGGAGCGGGCGCGGCTGTCGCGCGTGCAGCGCCGGGAGCTCGGCCTCGCCACGATGCTGCTCGTGGTGGTCCTGGTGTTCTTCCTGTGCAACCTGCTGCCGCTCGTCACCAACGCCTTCGAAGTGTTCCTCGGAGATCAGTTCGACAACCTCGACCCGCTCGTGAAGACGAGCAACCTCCTCGTGACCATAAACAGCAGCGTCAACTTCGTGATCTACGTGATCTTCGGGGAGAAGTTCAAGAGGGTGTTCCTGAAGATGTTCTGCGCGGGCCGCGTGAGGCCGCGCGGGCTGCGGGACTCGCCCGAGCACACGAGGGACGACTCGTTCGCGTCGTGCGGCGAGCGCATGTCGCTGCGGCTGGCGCGCAACGGCACGCTGCGACGGTCGGACGCGCGGCCGTCGCGACTGTCGCAGGCGTCGCGGGCGCGGCGCGCCGCCTCCCCCGCCTCCCCCGCGCCCACCGTGTACTACCCGGCGCCGACGCCGTCCACCGACATCTCGGTCGCGTCGTCGGACGCGGCGCCGTCCGCCGCGCGATGGAATGGAAACTCGAGACTGCATTTCTGACGACGAGAATCTTAATCGCTCCGCGACGCCGCTCGGCTCGACCTGCGCTACAGAATTAAACAACTACCTCGGCCGTGTGAAATATTAGTGAATGAATCGACGTGAAGTACTGATTGCGATGACTCTTTAATGTTAGTTGTAGGTTATTTAAAATCAAAAGACATTAGCCGGTAGAGAACGCGAGTACCTCGTGTAAATGTTTATAACTTTGTATTAAACCCGGTATAGATTTTATAAAACTCACGTTACTGCTTAAGATTTGGACGTCGCGCTTGCGATTCGAACTGTGTTCGGTTTTGCGGATTAGTAAGTGAATATAATATGTGAACGCAGTAATAACTTGTCTGACCGCGTTTAGACATGTTTAGAATAACGCAAGTAATTAAAAAACAAATATATTTTAATAAGTTCCCGCTCGTATAAACGTGTAGGTAATGACACGGGCATTTTTACAATTTGCTATATGTATAACCACCTTATATGTTATTTTGTAAAAAAATCTTGCCCCTTATTGAGAAAAACTTAAAACGTTTCAAAGTCCTCCTAAGTGAAAGAGTTTTCTATTGCATCAGCAACGGCTTATTCGTATATTGTTTCTACACTTTTAGCAATTTTAATTTATACTCATGAAATTTTGTTCTTTACTTCATTCGGTTTTCTAACCTAACACCTCGATGTTGTAAACGTGTTTGCTCAAAAAATAGTAGGAGCAGTTAACCGGTGTAGTGTGGCGTTTTAGTTTTTTACAAATATGGGTTTTAATGGCTTAATTGTAAATATAATAATTGTAAGGCTCTCATGTGAAACATGGCTCTGATTAAAATTAAAATCATTTTAAACGTGTCACATCTTTTTCAAGCTCTTGCGTTTCATTTTATTCCGATTCATAACTTCCTGTTTAGTGTTCTTACAAAACCAACGTGAAAAAAGGCGAAGATGACTCCAGCTGCAAATTATTCCAAATGTGAGACGACTAAAATGGTAAATGGTAGTGTGTTCCGGTTATACTACTACTATAAAATATATACCTAATATCAGTATGATATAAAACCTTATATCTAGCATATAGATGAATGTAATTTTATCGGTATCAGTATTATAACCATAATACTGATACTAATAAAATTACATTCATCGTCTTAACACACTTAACTGTACAAATTACAAAATTCCACCACCAAACCTCAGTCCTTGCTGCTGCTGCTCACTGGCTGCTGCTTCTCGCCAAAACCGGGCGGCACGTTTTTCCTCACCACGCGGCATTGAATGCCGTGACTCCTCTGGAATTCATCCGGCTCGAAGGACCATGGACAACCCCCTTGGGTTACGGTCGAACAGGGTGTAGGACGGCCGATTAATAATTATAACACAGCTATCCGAAACTTGCTTTATTTCTGCTTTACCAATTACATTAGGTTAGAGGTTATTAATATTATGTTTTACATTGCACGATACGATACACAGCCGCACGCACTGAATGAAGTAATAATGTTTAACAGAGGGGAGCGAGCGAAGAGAAGCTCGGTACAATCTGACGTCTTGCTTATATACAAGTACCGCGAACCAAACGATAGCGGGCATTTTTTCGATGCAGCGCCATCTGGTTTGATTCGCGGTACTATCTATCGTAAATGCGTTATCCATCACCATAAATTCAAAATTACGCTATAAATATTTGTACTCCAAGAAACTAACAAAAACTTGCTTTGTCATACAAAAATCGGATAATAAAAACTGGGAATTGAAATATGATGTCACTCTGTCTAGATAGTCAAAAACACAATGGTTTTAGCGCTATTCATACAGAATCTCGGAATTTGGTTGAAAAGAGATGTTATGGAACATTTTACACCATCATCAGTCGTGTTAAAGTGTTCAATATGTTCTGGAACTAAAGCCTTGGTCGGTCGTGTCACGCACAGGGCCCTGCGAGTAAAGTGCCTCCATTCATCCCACACAGCCGGGACGGCTATCAGCGAATTGTAAGAACGACTGATGTCCGATTATTATTGAAGCGATTTGTTCTGAGAGGCTCATTATCGCTCGGCCGTCGACCTTCGTGACCCATCGGAGCCTCCGTTCTCAGAAAAAGCCCTAATAGTATAGAATTAGACTACTACGTTACATTCAACTTTGCCATGGTGACACTCGATCGACCTGACATGTAGGCTAATCGAAAACAATGATCATTTTAAATTAGTAGTGATGTTAATATTACAAAGTTTACGAGTACATTTCCATTTCACACTTGTTGTCTCTGATCTAAAAGACAATTTTTTTCCTAATGAATTCAGCTTAATTGTATAAACTATTAAAGCTGTATTTGTTCATCAACAGTTTTGAACTTGTGATATATTGGTAACATATTGGAGAATGAAGAAAAACATATTTTATTCATGACACGTCAGAACGATATTAACGCCCCAAAATACCGATACCTCTTCCATGTTATCACAACTATTTAAATATTTTTAGCGCCTCTATACAATTGTATAGTCCACGGTAACCGTTGTTAATATAGATATAGATAGAATTATATGCTTTAAATGGTAGTTGTTAATAACTAAGTATGGTAGAGATTATGTATAACATTTCACAAGTTTAATAACAATTTCAGTGGTAAAAAACGATTTTAATTTATTAACACATATAAAGAAAGATTATACTGTTCGTACTTGTTTCACCAAAAAGAGTTTCAAAGGGAGGCAAAACTCGACTTAAGACGTACGTTCGGGACATTAATTAAGAAAAACTCATTAAGGGAACCCTCAGTAGGGAGACTTAATTCCTGCGACGCGACCGACTGGAAACGGCCCGTCCGACCGCACTCTGTCTTTTTGTGAGTTTTAGGGATATTAATTATGTCCGTCTGAGTTCTAACACAGCACTGACACGGAGACGCGTTTGTGACTGTAACTATTACATAAACTTGTTATGCTCTATCTAAGACTTTTGTCGACCGTAGAGTAAGGAAGCCAGCCTAAAATGTGCCATATGACTATAAAGAGAATAAATAATAAAGATAGATCACCCTCGATCTATCTATAGCTCTGTTTTAAGTATAATCAGACAAAGATATATATGAGTGTCATCTTCCCTTTCATTATGAACATTCGTGACACTGTCCCATCACTGCCTATGGCTCCTCAACTCTAGTATTCAGAACTCTATGGTCTCGACACGAAAATATTAAAATGAGAACGAATTGCATTACCATGCCAATTAATCTTGTCGTAATTATTTGCTATCAACATTCTAGGTAACAACTTGTATACTCTCAAATTATATTCCGAAAAACATTTGGAATTCTATCGCATGCGATTTGAAGAGAACTTTTTGAAGATGTATTTAACAAAGACTTACCCGAACAATGAGAGACACGCTCCACTGCAGATAAGAACCCTTCAGCCTATCGTGGTATATTTTCAAGGAGAGTATCCTTTTAATACACAATTATTTTATTCATGAGTGGTTCTTTTTAATCTTGAAACATTTATATTATCCATGCTAAAATCATATATTCGAAAGTCGGTCTGTTGCTATTCCACGGCTGCTCCGCTGGATCAATATGGGCGAAATTCGTTGCAATTAAAGCTCATACTAGGCTAAAATATGGAATACTAAAAACCGCTTTTTCTTCAGAAACAGGAAAAATATACATATAACATAATTGAAGTTATTTTAATACAAAGGTGGACGCAGCCGAAGTCGCAATACCATTAGTTTAACACCATTAGGGCACCATTACCTCAAATAAAAAAACTATAATGTCATTATCATATATATTAAACCAGATATATTTATTAGTTTAAATTGTACCAAATTTGATTTCACTGCTCAAGTGAATATGCCGTGAAATCGTGACAAATAGACAAACAGTCACTCAGACAGACTTCTGCATTCACAAGATTAGCTATAAAATGATAACCCTTTAACTTCACTTCACACGACCAGTGAGCGTTGCTTAGAATTTTTGACATTTATTTTTAGATATTTTTTAATATACAATAATTATACCTATGATTAGCATACCATTTTGTTCATTATAAAATTTCCCATCGAACAAAACGAATTATTCTATATATATCAATAATGTAAAGTAAAAAAACATTTGTCCTTGGTGCTTGAGTGCACATAAGAGTATGTGCACATGGTGCCCACCGGACATATAGTGCGCTCGGATATTAAACATAGTGTATGATTCAACTTTCAATAGCCAATAAAAAATAGCACTGATAATCCATATAGCTGCATGAATATGTCTTGAGAATATATATTGTTTCTTTACGTGAATTTGATAAGAAATTTCATATTACAATTTTGGAAAAACTCAAAATGTTATAAAATGAATTATCGTATTGAATAACAAAGAAAATGGTATACATATTAAAGGGTAATTATTATAAACTAAATAACATGAACATCTAAAAATAAATGTCAAAAATTAATTTTATGATCACCTCGAAGGGTCGAAGGGTTAACGTTCTACTACTGAGCTAATGAATCACGGCTCGTGGACCAAGGATACAGGCGGTAAAACAACGGAAATTTCTCTTCACAATACACCGACTCACTGGCAACAGAAAGTTAAGTACCTAGGTGTCTCCTTTCAATCTTCCATGATCTTCCGCGAGCACATACACATAGTCTGCAATAAGGCTGCGTATGTCATGGGACCACTTTATCCGATGTTATGCAAGAAAAGTAAGATGTCGCTCCGCAACAAAGTGACACTCTACAAAACTTGCATAAGACCAATAGTGTCCTATGCGAGCGTTGCGTTCGCGCACGTTTCAAAGGTCAGATTGCTCAGGCTCCAAGGACTACAGAAGCTATTTATGCGGACAACCACTGTTTGTCCGTGGTTCATGCGAACGTTGACCTCCATAGAGACCTCGATCTCCCTACCATTACTCATAGAGAAATCAGAGGTACACCCGAACCCCCTTTTTTCAGTTGCTTCCACCTACATACCTAAGTAAAATATATAAGATATGCAGGGTATGTATATAAATAGAATATGTTATTATTATTATGTACGTGTATATATACTTATATTAATTTATATATATATTTGTATATATATGTGTGGTTATGATGTATATATTGTTAGCATATATATTATGTATTAGAATGTAGTTATATAAACGTCAATATTATTAAATACTTTGTGCACCTTAATTTAAGTTTTCTTTGTTTACTTTAAATTTGTAGGTAGCCTGTAAGAGATCACTATCAGTGATAAAGCCGCCTTTGCACATATTTTTGTTTATTTATAAGTTTTTATGTACTGTAGATTTTTTTGTGCAATAAAGTATTTTATTATTATTATTATTACATCGCAGTTAGATCTGACCATCGGAAATATAGGCGTCCAAAAAGCGTCCTGTATGACCCCGACGATCAAATCACGAACGCAAACACAGAAACACGTAATACACACACACAGCGTCTTCGCCGGTGGAGAAGAGGTCCCAGTTTTCTGACGTCGGTCGGTCGTGGCTTCTCACCACCCTTCCGACGTCGTAAAGACTTATCAAAGTCATACCATCAGCCCTCCACTGCGCATCGCCCTAAGCCGTGGTCCGGCCTCACAGGAGGCACCGTTAGGACGATGTTCTCCGACTTTAGTAGAGCTTCTGCGCTTTACTCTCTGCATTTCGCAACCTCGGCGACGGCAACACTCCCCCGTCCCGCCCGGTGACGCTGTAAAAGCCGTTAGGGCTAACAGCATACAGTCAGTTCGAAAAAAAAGCGGGTCATACGCACCTCAAACATACCGCGAGGTCCATGTCTATTTACTTCAGTCCTACTGAAAAGTGATCCTCCGAAAATCCCGGGTCAATTGTTATGCGCTCCCACTATAATAAATGTTACTGTACTCGGCCGAAGACGCTTATTTGTCTCAGACATTACTTATGCTTTCCAAATAGGTACTCATTTCAGGTACAAGTTTACGACATTAACACGAAATATCCTGTAAACGTGTAGTCAGGAGTAAATTTAATTATAACTTTCGTTAATGAATATATATGTGTTAAGAAGCAAAAACAAACTACATTCAAATCAACAAAATAACTTTTAAAAGAAAATCGGCTTTAATTGCAATCAACCTGGAAACAATTACATTATTATTTCTCTAGGGAAAAGGGTTATGTTGGCAATAATTGACGCCATTTCTCGTAGCCTGAGGCTTTATTACTGTGGAAAGTAAATGGAGAAATACCCTTTTGCCACGATCGTCCATCCTCATTGAAGCTTCGGCTTTAGGAATGTAATTTTCTAAGGATAAGCTAATGACAATGGTGTCGAGCGTCTCGGGTATTACTGCGCGCCTGTTGAAATATTTACTGCGAGCGCCAGATAGACAAATTGCCTTAATTATATTTCTGGCGACATTACAAATATGCCATTGTGGTTTGGGGCTGACACGTACTGTCAGTCTGTAACGTTTTCCGAACAATATTTAGTTTTTCATAAATAATCTTTTTACCGATAACAAAAAAAAAAAACTTTTTATTGGCTATCTGATTTGCTTGCTATTTACGAACTAAAGACTGTTCTTAGTTTTAGCGCGATATAATAAACTTAAATTGTACCAAATTTTATCAAATGTGCCTCAGTGAATGAGCCATGAGAGCGTAGCAGATCGACAAACATGCAGACCTTTGCATTTAAAATATTAGTATGGATTTGAGACGTTGTATTATTATGGCATGCGGCTCCTGCTTTGCGCCTTGCAAAAGGAAATAAGTCATTCGTGGGTTTGGTTATAAGATTCAATAAAAAAAAATCCGCAATCGATTTTATCTTTGCCGCTACAGCAGTTGGAAAACGCTGTTAAGGGACGCTGATACAAAAAACCTACTACACTACTGAGAATATATATGAAAAATATACGTGGATATATCTATTCCTCTACCCTGTACAAGATAGTAATAACCAAACGTCCCTAGTTATAAGAATTTTATTTGAAAAGAACAACCGCCGAGTTTCTTCCTGGCTCTTCTCGGTAGAACAGTTTTTCGATCCAGCAGTACATTTTGATGATTCAAAATCACTTGTTTACAAGTTTACTTAAGAATAATTTGAATTTGAATTTAAATTTATCCCATTCTTATCAAATCAAATTCTGATTATGGAATCTATGCAGAACTAAGGCAACTTCGTCCAATATTATAGGCACATCTATATAATTTTTTATACTTTTATACTATCCACATGAATCACCACTTAATATATTAACTTGTGCTAAAAGTAAACTATTTTTGAGATAATAGCCTTATAAACATATCGTATAAAAATTCGCAAATTAAACACCTACGTTCTTCTTAACTTTAGAAAAAAAATCCCCCAAGGACCTAACGATTAATTTTTTTTTTCACTTTGTAGCACTTAAAATAAACAAAACATACAACATAATCTATAACTCTAGTATAATTTGATGTTACCGCACTTAGTGCCCAACTGAATGGTTTTGTTCCATTAAAAATTTTTCAAGTCAAGCAGGGATAATTTATATTAAAATTATTTATTTTAATTCATTGAATATTAATATCGTGAATGCCTATCATAACTAATTAATCCACAGAGGAAATCACCACAAATAATGTTAACGTCATTGTCATCATAGACTACAGAGTCATGTCAAAAAGGGTAATAGACGAAACGTAAAGAAACAGAGTAAAAATTTAAAACAAATAGTGTCATAAAATACGCTTTGAATGGCGGTCGTGTGTTTGTGCTTTGTTTATTTGTGATTTAGAAATATAACAAGTAATCTAATTATTTATTAATGATAACGTATTTGGTTACTCGTAAGAAAATTATTTGTATTTCACTATCAAATTTTAAAAGTGATTTTTAAGAATTTGTATCTTTGCAAGCGATCGGTTTGTTCTTATAGGGAATCTGTTCGTGACCGCCTGCCCGGGGTGATTTGTGAAAAACGGATGCTAGTGTTATTTTTATATGTAGTTTTTGACCAATGTTCTTAGTGGATTAGAGTACATATTTTATATAAATGACGTGTTTGTTAATTTGACGCCGTTAAATCGCAACGTTGTAAGGAGCTGATGGATATTTAATAGGTAAGGAATGGTGGAGATATGTGAAGCATGGCGGATTGGAATGCGCCGGTCTGCTATGGCCGCTATTGTTTTTATTTGTTACATGCGTCAGCGTTATTGAGGACTAGCGAAAAACGAATTAAATTAATCTGCTGATGATTTGCGATGGAAAACCTTTCCTAGATGTTTCGTTAGATGACGATATGATTTCTGCAGATATATAAGAGTCTCATACATTTTAATGCACGATAAGAAGCAAATTTAAAAAAATAACTGAAAGTGAAGCAGTCACTGTGAGTTCATAAAAACACTTGAGTTAATGTAGATAAATAGATAATTAGAAGCCATTAAATTATAGTTCATATCCTATCCTTAGTGTGTTACAAACTCAAATGCTTACTATTTTAATTTTGCATTAAATTATATGTTTGAACTCAGCTTAATATGTTATTATTTGCTATCCTTATATTAGTTGGTTGTTGCCGGGACGGCTGTCTCAAGATGATGGTGGAGACCATCCTAGAGTCCTCACAGGACTTTGGTAAGTCCATAACATGTATTTTTACGAGTACTATTTTTGATTTAAACTTTATTCAAAAATTGTGTTATTAAAACAAAATTGTATAAAATAAAATAGCCACCCAATTAAAACAAGCTGTTTATTACATCAAAATATATATTTGTGTACATTTTTGGTACATGTTTTATTCCAAACATTAATTATATTCAACCGTCTGCTTAGTCTGCTTTATAATTACATTTCTGACCACTTTCTAAGCTTTCTAAACTACAAGGCCTAAATATAATGGTGTTATAGCATACATATAAATAATGAGCTCCTCTTGTCGGTAATTAGAATACAAATTAACAATACTTCTATTTAATTGTGTATATTTTGATGTTCTCATTACCAGCATCAAATTGGAATAGCTAATTTTAGCTCTGTTATATTGAGTCATAGGAAAGTCATTTTCTTACAATATTTTGATATTACTTACTTTTAGTAAAATCTTTACTGCATATGACAATATTTTATGTAGTAAAGTCAAATAGTATACACATTATAAAAATCTATATGCAAGCCATAATTTTCCCAATCAATAACAGTCAACAAAGTAATTTTGTCATCAATAATTAAAAATCTTTTTTTTTTATTTAACTGATAACTAAATTAGAAATAACACTTATTAAACATTACTAAGTAGGTGAGAATTATACACAGTTGTAGGAGTGAATGAATGTGTATTTTAAATAACTATAAGTATGACAAATATGACATTATTGCCATAGTTAAACCATATTTACATATTTACTATTGGTTTTTCATTACAATATAACATGAATGATATTGTATTGTCTTATAAATGTGACATTGGATGTAGTGAAAATGTTCAATGGATTTAAATGTTAGTAACAAGGCCATTTCATTGACCTCTCAAAAGGAAGATTTAATTTCACTGAGAACATATTATAATTATATAAGATAACGAATGGAAGTCTCAACATTATAATGTTAAAATTTATAAATTTATTTATTGCTAATAGCCCAAATAGCTTTAGGAATTTAACCTAGTAAGCTTATTAGCTAATTTCATTCAAATTCAAATTACTTTATTTTCAGAAAACATGGTAACAAAATGTGTAATAAGTTATATGTTTAATATTTTAGTAGCAACATCTTCATAATATAAACAACATCCAAATTTTATTATCTATACATCATTTATTTATTATTAGTAATACTTGTAAAAGTCATTAGGGAAGGCATTCAGTTAAAAAAATAATTTAGATTTCACAATGTTAAACATCTCTTAAGTATACATGTATTTATTGAACAGTTAGAGATGGTCACATTGCACCATATTCCTGTAAACATTCACAACTTGCTGTTAATGGCATACACAATTAATGCATGTCCAATTACTCAATCCAATTCTTTTACAAATGGTGCAAAAGAAGCAATTCTTTTACTTCATTTGTATAAAAAATATTTTTATTTTTTTACACTCTACAAGGCTCTAGACAAACATTTAAGTCGCTGCCTACTTTGGTGATTTGGTGGCATTCTGTCCATCGATGTTAGCACTATGTCCCACGAAAATATGAACACAGGCTGAGACAAGTCGTGATGGAGTGGAGTTTGGGTTCGGGATTCTATACAATTTAGATATGTTTCATTTACTTATAGAATGACTCGAATACAACAGTTGATACACTACATAGCACATTGTGAGAGAGATTTATCCTAGCTGTAGCAGTAACAGACTTGCATACCTTAGAATCCGGATGATTAACTGGCGATATAATCACATTGAATAGTATAAATAAATGGAACCATTTTGCATGTTAATGTAGTTAGAAATTGACATTTGGTCCACACTGTAGGGGTCCATTTGCTGAGTTTTTAGCTGGGTCTTCTCGTCAGTAACAGCATTCCGAATCAATAGTAGAGTTGATGATTCTAAAGCACTTGTTTATAAAGTTTACTCGAATAAACGATATTTTGATTTTAATTTGGCATAAGACGTTACTGACAAACTTCTGTTTAATTAAATGGGCGGCCATTTAACTATACATTGTATAATCACTACAATTTGTCGTCAACTACGTAATCTGGTATTCATAGTGGTATCTTTTTGTCCTTTTTTCTGATAACAAACTTACAATTATTAATTCGACACGAGAGTTATTTTTCAGTAATATGTAAAAAATTTAAATAATCTGTAGACATGTAAGAAAAGATCAAATATTATTTGTCGCGGACAAGTTTGTTACGTGACCGACAATCACGTTATACCAATACAGATCGATCGGTCGAGCAAGTTAAGACCTGAATGAGACATAATACGTGTCTAGCGATACCAACGTTAACACCGATCATAACCTAGACGATGAGACACCCGATAGGTAGATAGGTTTACTCTATCATAGCGACCTTCGCTCGTACGATAGACCGATAGAATCATTTAATATAACACACGTTCCGTCAGAAAACATCTCGCGTTCCGTGCAGGCATGTCCAACGGCGCTCTCCCGCAATGGAAACGCGAGCTGCTGCAGAGGCGGGCGGCGCGAGCCAGGCCGCCGCCGGCGCCCGCGCCGCCCGCGCCCGCCCCCCCGCCGCCGCCCGCCGAGGACGACGAGGAGCTGCGCTACGGGCCCGGCATAGTCAAGAGGCTCAAGTCGCGCTACCTCAGCCTGGCGCTGCGCGAGGCCCCGCGGCGGCGGCCCTCCGTGCTGCGGCGCGCCGCCTCGCTCGAGCACCTGCTGGACGAGCGGCCGCCGCCGGCGCCGCGGCCCGGCGCGCGCCCCGCCCGCCCCGCCTCGCTCGCCGCGCCCCCGCACGCGGCGCTCGCGGCCCCGCCGCCCCGCCGCGACTCCGTCAAGCGCGCGCGCTCCGTGGACGCGCTCAGCCGGCTGGACGCGCGCGACGAGCCCCCGCCGCCGCCGCCGCCGCTGCAGCCGCCGCCCGCGCCGCCGCCGCCGCCGCCGTGCCCGCCGCCGCCGCTGCCGCGCACGCCGCGCCCGCCGCGCCGCCCGCGGCCGCTGCTGCGCGAGGCCGAGCGGCCGCCCGCCGACGTGGTCCGCTCCGCGCTCCGCAAGTTCGAATCGGCCCCGCCGCGCCGCGCCGCGCCGGCCGCGCGCGTCTCGGCCGTGCTGCGGGGGCTCGAGGCCGCGCCGCGCAGCTCGACGCCCGAGCCGCGCGCCCGCTCGCCGAGCCCGGCCGCCGCCGACCTGTCCGCGATCGACGAGCCGGAGGGCGCGGCCGGGCCGGCGCCGGCCGAGGCGAGGCCGGTGTCGCGCGCCGCCCTGGACGAGATCGCGCGCGCGGGCTCCACGGTGCGGTACTCGTTCGAGGCGGGCGCGCGCGGCTCGCACCTGCCGCCGCTCGCCGCCGCCAACCCGGTGCTGCTCGGCCGCGCGCGCGCCTCCGCCTCCCCGCGCCGCGTCGGCGTCATCCGCCCGATGCCCGCGACCGCCGTCGACCGGTGCGCGTCCTCCTCGTCGCCGACGCCGGACGGAATGGACGTGGTCGATGAAAAAGTTGAAGAAATTCTCAGGGCGACGACCCCCCCGCCGACGGAAACCGAACCCACGCCGAAAAAGGATCCGCCGCCGCCCACCGTGGCGGTCGAGCCGGTCCCCCGACCGCCCCCCGAGGAGCGGCCGGCGGTGAACGGGCGCGCGGCCCGCTCCAGGATCGGCGCGGCGGGCATCGAGCGCGCGTGGAGCGGGGCGGACGGCGCGGGTGGCGCGTGGGGCGGCGCGCGCCGCACGCGGGCTCCGACGCCGGCCTCCACCTCGGTGGTGTTCAACTTCTCGGACCGCAAGGAGGTGCCCGACTACATCGAGAACGACGGGATCGTGCTGCGCGCGAGTCGCCGGAACAGGTTCAAGGTGAGTCCGGTCCGATTTTGACAAACCGGTCGAGACGCGACGGGCCCTCTTGCGATTTCTGAATTTTATTTAAATCGATCCGATGGTATCAGTCGTAAATTATTTCATCGTTTGACACGTTCGATTGACTCATGTCTCGGCATCGTTTAAACCTATTGATCTTTTACAATTACTGCGTCTAAAAACTAGTTACAGTAATTATCGATGCCATAATGCCAGCGGTATTCCTCCTCTTGGAGTGGATATGTAACTTCGGACGGCGGGGACGACACTCATGATCCAATCCGCGCTATGCATATATTATAGTATTCGGTTGAAGTGGTGAAAGTGTCCGCGTGCGGTGAGCCGCCGCCTCGCGTCTCCGCGGCTGTCGGACGCTAACGAAATCCCTTCCCATAAATTGCAATATAAACGTTAGACACTACAATGCATGTTCCGCGCAAACGTGCGGACGGATGAAACAACCTCCGGGACCTGGGCCCGACGTCCCGGCGTTTCAACCTACCTTATGCGGCCGTTAGCTGTATGTGGTCCGGCCTCGTGAGTCACTGCGTGTATATGTGTACGTGTGTGTGTGTGCTTGTATGTACTTGGCCGATCCCCAAAACCGTTGGCTCGCCTCTGCACTCTACACGGACACGTAATGTCTGTTTCTCCCTGAGTATACACTTCACTATATCGATTAAATAACACCCGGTGTGCACACAACCTTCGTAAGGTCACACGTTATTGAATCGTCCCTATATCGGGGAATAGTAACCAATGCGCACCAAAACCGTGGACGGTCGCGTCTTATCAAACACTTCACTGGTTAAACGCGTCACTAAATCTGAGAATAACACCCGAAACGCAAAATTACACGTTTGCGTTATAAAGGAATGCCGTGTACAGGCGCACGCGGCCTGTCCCTATCGTGTTTGAAAAGTAACTAGCGGTCGGCCGCTCTGGTAGCAATCCAATGCCTAAACGTCCCCGCTCGCGTCGCTCGCCCCTCCGGCGGGCGAGTCATTTTATTTAAAACAATGCATAAAACGAGTATGATCGCATACTAGTATATGTTGAATACGTGATCCGAGTTATTCAAATCTTTTGATTCGTACTGATATTAGAGATTTGAAAGTGTGAAGGACAGGCCATCTGGTACGCTATCGCGGATATCTGCTGGAGCATATGAAAAACGAACTAATGCGGCTCGTAGTTTAGAGGGAAGATGGTATAAAAAAACGGGCAGAGCTAGCCTTGCGCCGAGACTCGGGCGACTATTAGAAGCCTTGATAGGTCGTATCTTGAGCTGATGGGTGATGATAATGGCGTGTATCTCGCCGAGCCGAACGTATGTCTCCACGACCACAAATTTTTCGTACGTTACAAAATATGTCTTAACGGCAGCCGCCTTATTCTATCAGAACCGGACACCTCTGTCAGGTCATGGACCGTGTCGTCGCGGTCGGTCGGCGGCCAGCTGTCGATCTGCGGAGGCGGCCTTTGATCTTGGTGTCGATTCGAGCGCTTCCGGCGGCCTCACTCGGTTGCGCTCTAAAAAAATATTTTATCGACGCGGAATTGATCCACGATTTGTGTCTCCGTGTCGCCTCATTAAGGCGATAACGATTCCTTTATTTGATAGATTTGGAATTCGTTACGCTCTACTATTTTGTATTAGGCGTAAACAGAATTGAAGATAAATGATGAATGAATAAATATTTTTGAATCGTTAATTCTGCCATCTAAAATTATTTACTCGTGTGATCTATTAGGGATCAGAATCATAACATAGACAGTAATTAATAATATCCACCACAAAATAAAAATAAAATTTGAACTATGATAATTTGAACTATGATTTCTCTAGTAGAATGAATATCTCTAACAACTAAGTCGTTCAAATCGAAATCAACTAACGAAATTTTTTTTATAGTGTGATACTTGCTTAATATTTAAATGTATATTTGAGTTTCAACAAAAAACGCACTGACAGATACACTTATTAATCTGAAGGTTGACAGGTGGATGATTCATATAATCGGTAATGCCTTCCTTTTCATATTAATTATATTTTCGAATGTTGCAATAAATTTTTCATAGCATTCCTCTTGGACTTCCCAGAGAGATGCCGGTTTCTTATTTTCTCTACGACAATTATCCATCACATTTTCGGTCTGTCTCTTCGCCATATGTATATCACGCATAAGTTGTATATTGCATATTGTACTCAAGTCTCTTATTTACGTGTCCGTACACTATCACTAGACTATACTACTATATTTTGTCGAGTCTCACTCGATCTGCACCTTAACATCTTCATCTCTGCAGCTAAGATCGTCACGTGGTTCTGTATAACTGCATACGTCTCGTTCGCGTATGTTAGGACAGGTCTTATATCTCACTTGTACATTATTCTTTTGAGTTTCACGGCCATACAACTATCGCAAAATGATTCCGGTAAGCCCACCCCGCTGCACTGAAATAAAAGTATTAAACGCTGCAGCTATGTTTATTGATTCATGCTTAGCATGGCTCATGAAAAAGTAGTTGATTGGGTCAGGTGGTCCCCACGAGTCGGATGCCTCGATGCCTTTCTTTTATTGTCAGCGGCAGGCTGGGGCCGGTCGGACAGGTTTCGGCGAGAGTTCAGTGTTATCGCTTTATGATTTACCAAGCGTGGGTCGTTGCGTCATTTATATCACTTTTATCTGTAACCACTCGTTTGAATTGTCGATTATCAGTTATTGCATGAATGGACTTTGTTGCGTCTGTAAGTCAATGAATAAATAAAAAAAGTGAAATGTTATTAACATTTTTGAATCATCGTTTCCGGACAGTCAATAAGAATAATAGGTTTTCAACGAAATTTGATTGCCTCATATAAAACGTGCAGTAAAAAGGTAAATAGATGAAATTGTGGGAAGCCGTAAGTGTTTGTTGCATTTAGGTAGCAATAATTTTGACACGACCTCGGTAGCATTTAATGTCTTACGTGTTTAATAAAACTGTTAATAATGCCAAAAAGCTCAAATTGCACGATAATTTGCTGATTATGCGCCGGCAGTGTCGTATCAAGGCCGCAGAACAATTCAACAATCGCCACATTGCCGTCACTGTTGGTGCAGCCAGAGGCACCGAATGCTAAATGACAAATGGTATTGTTTGAATGTATTGAGCAGCGCCGCCGGAGGACTCGACGACTGCGTGGTCTTTTTGTTTTCACGGAAGCAATCCACACGTATCCGTATCCAAAGTCCCACTCGACTGTATTTTAAAGATATTTTAAAGTAAACATCAATACTGAAGATAATATTTACGTTCGTCATTCCTACTACCATATATTGCTCTATAACTTTAAATCCTGAGCTTCCCGAGCGGGGATTTAATGTCATATCGCTGCATTAAACTTTTCCTCCTTATATCCTATAGTAAGGCCCTATTTTGTTTTCCATTCTTAAACTTTGTGCTGCTGAGTACTAATGTCTTCGTGCGACCTTTTTAAGACAATCTGAGGGCTATCAACAAAACTTTGACTGACTTTTCTTATCAGATCCATCGTCAAAATAAATAAAGTGTTGATTATATAGTTTTATCTACTCCTATGTAACCATTGGCAACACGCACTGGGTTGAAGAGATCACGCATAAGTTCATAAACGCTGCCACGTCACCTAAAATCGACGTTTGAAATTGTGAGATAAGCAAGGGTCAGGGTTATTGACGCCTGTTCCGTTGGGTTCGGTACTAATGAAATTTATTAAGTAGAAATTAATGATCGTCGTCATTATAGCTGATAGAATGACCTACATATCTCGGCAGAATTCTTGGGATACGTGTAACCTGCCGATCCACTTGAAACTTGATAAGAGATTGTAAGACCCCGAACTAAAAAGAGAGAGTTTGCCCAGACTCATGTTAGTAACGGGCCGCACCTTCTAGTCGTTAGTCTAGTGTAGAAGTTCTAAGTCGACATGCAACTGCAATAGCTATAAATTTAAAATATTCAATAGTTTATTAGTCCTACTATTGTCAATACTTTAGATATCGAGGTGACGTTTCTTATCTCTGCAATCTGTTTCGTAACACGTAGCGGACAGATGTGTGTGAAACGTCGTGGTCTATCGTACCGAACGACAAAATCTGTCTTCAGCTCGTTAGCATTGGAAACAAATTCACACCTTGTTATCCACTGCGCGGTGCCAACGTCTCGCGTCCGCCCATACTTCAGCACCGTTAGGAGTTTACTAAATGAGTTCACATGTAGCCGCCTCTGATTTACAACTAACGGCTTCTGCGCCAGGCTAATCACCCTATATTATGTCTTTACATTTCTCTTGGCCTCATGTAGCTACGTAATTCAGACGCGTTTCAGGTTTCGTGTGCAAGAAAACATGCCACTATTAAAAACCAATAATATACTAATGGCGAAATACGAAGGCCGTTTAGTCATCTTACCGCGAAATGTCACTTGAATAGACTCGTTTATTTGTAATTACCATAAATATTATTGCATTTTTTGCCATATCCGTATTCTAAAAATATATCTTTCGAACATATGAATTCGAGGAAACTCTCGTAATTGCTGAGCTGTATTATTGTAAATCTATGCTATAGAGGTAGTATAGAGGAAGGTGCATTTTAAAACTGTCACTAATTAACGCATAAAGTTGTATTTCGGTTATCAAAATCTTTCATACCTTAACCCTTTCGCTACCAGCGTCACATATATGTGACGACCCGATTTTCTTAGCTGAGCCCGGCGTCACAAATATTTGACGGATGTTCATTATCAATTGATGATGACTGTTATATCAAGCCATACTTCATATAAATTATAAGTACATTCCCGCAAAACTTAATGATAATTTAAATTATTCAAAGAATAAAACGTCTGGCCTCTGGTCGCGGTTTTTCTTCGAAGCCCTGGTAGCGAAAGGGTTGAGAGGGTATGCCGTCTGTTTATTTTTTGTTAATTATGCCAACTTGCAAAATTTCGATGCCAAATTGCAAATCGGCTACTGGTTGTGCGTAATTTTAAAAAATATTAAAGGCCGACCGTTCATAGCTAGTTGGCGCGGCATTTCTCACGCGGTGCCTAATTAAATAATTTCTAAGTCAGTAGGTCGACTGTTATAATAAGATTTACCGTTGCCGATGACGAAATCAAATATTTGACATTGAAACGCTCTACGCTACCATTGTCTAGTGAAATATTTTTAAACGTTTTGATGCTCTAACCTGTTATAACAAGGATATTTGTGATTTAAGTTTAATTAATAAATAACAAACTATTCAAACTGAATTTCGCGTACAACTGACTCAAAATGACGCATCCCTACCAAAACTTTAAACGGTATTTATAGAATTTTTTTTGCTAAAGTCAACACATTACGTGATTTCAACTGAGATGTTTATTTTGATAGAACGTATCCAGATTAATTCCGTTCACGTGTCACGCGGCGTCTCGTGAATGAATTTCGATAGAATCAGCTATTAACAACCCACCTGCCCCATACTACCATCTGCGATCGCTTTCTACACTAAAACACGACGCATACAATGTGCGCTCGTATTCTGCCAAAAAACGCGCTCCCATAGGTGAGAGTTTACATAATTACATAGTCCCTAATAATCCGCCGCACGTTGACGTCCTGAGCCGGTCTGACGTTTGTGTAGATCTGCCAGTTCTGCCAGTGAAATCGATTGCAAAAACGTGTCCCTCGACGTGCAGGAACCGATTGTCTGCGCTCGTTTCACTTTCTTTTTCGTTTGAATGGTACTTTATAATCGGCAGCGGGTGCCTGTAATTGCGTTATTCTTGTTTCATCGGCCTTAACCTTAGGCTCTGATGGGTTAAGGCTTATTTTCATTTCACCGACCCTTAGCTCTCTTGTTATCTGATATATCCACCACAGTGGAAAAACCTCGACTTGACTTGACTCGCTAGACTTGCAAATATAAAAATTTACCATCCTCAAACTCAATAGTTTGTAGAGGCATGAAAAGACTGCATTATTCGCGTTTATGACGACCGTCAAAACTGCATTGCGTCTCCTTTCAGCTATTGTAGTTGATTAAAATGTATAAGATATACTTATTTCTTTTTTTTCAGCCCTTTGATTTTCCACTGCGGGACAATGACCTCCTCTCTCTCTCTCCTGTCCTTTGTACAGGATAGTTTTGGAGCCTAAGTCCACCACGCTGTTCTAATGCTGATTGTTAACTTACAAGTATCCTAAGAGGATCCCCCTACCCCCTTATCGATGCTTTCTGTCACCGAAACCTGCGTGATAAATTGTAAATATCATTTAAGCAAAACTCGATGCACTCCCAGGGTGTTAAACCTTGACCCTCCGATAGGAGTCACGCGTCGTCCCAATCGAATATCACTTTCCATTATCTGTAAACAAATACTTTTAGAACTAGTGAAAGTCAGGTATGTCGGTTCGATACAATATCTTAATTAAAATTCAGCCATCGTGAAGTGGAAAACGATTTAGCATATTGCGTTTGGTATCACAAGATAAGTCCGCCGTTCGGCTGCGCCCTGCCCGGCACACTCTCAGCATACGAATGTTGCGATAACGACGACCCGCGAAACCTTATCATTACACGTTACTTGAATTACGTCAGCTCGTAAGCTCGTCAGCTCGTAACTCCTTACATATGGATGGAATGACTATGAAAATTTGCAGTATAGAAGCCATATTTAATATCAAACAATCAATTTAACTTTTGGCCTATCAGCCTTACGTATTAAAAATAACTTATTAGATCCACCAGTAAAATAAAGATATAGATGCCTTCTTTATCATCATTTTCCTGCCCTTATCCCACTTTAAGTGGGGTCGGCACAACATGTTACAAACATGTTGTCATATGATTTAGCTACGTATTTTACGACCGGCCGCCTGCCTGACGTCAACTTACCTTAGTCGCCTTTTACGACACCCCGGTAAGAAACGAGGGTAGTCTATTCTATTCTGCCGGATACCACACGGCTGAGACGTCTTCTTTATAAAAATCTTAAAACCCAGCACCAGCCTTACCGGTGAATAGAAAACCACACGGACTTCGGTTGAAAATAAGCGCTGAATGTCCAAAATTCAGCTCATTCTTAGTTTTTAACGTTGAAACTGTGCGGTATTACAATTTTTTTTAAAACTATAGCTTAATCTTTATAGCCTCGCTTTTGTGGTTGTCATGATTTAAGACAAGAATAATATACAGAGGCAATAATAATCATGGTCACATGTTGGAAAAAGTGCAAACAGCGCTCGCTCTTAAAAAATAGGACTATATGGCCACATCGTGAACTCATAATTCAGTGTATTGAACCGGAACCCTAACTAAAAGCGGGCCGCTGTCGGTGCGAACGGCCCGATGACGTCACCGACCAATGTCCATGAAAGCGAACGCTGAATGGTATCGGCGACACCGTTTGCCCAAAGCCCGCGCACTCAGCGCCGGGGAATGCGGGGAATGCGGCCGCCGGCCAGGAATCCGACCGGACCGCAGCGGTCGCAGTATGTGCTAGAGCGGGCACCGAACACGCGACCATCGCGCACCTTCACCGAATGCTATAGGTTTTAATAATAAAATTATTACTACCTACGATTTCGTTCGCGTCAACTTTACCGTCTGATACCCTTATTTATGCCCTATATTATTATTTTGCTATTCCAGAAGGAAAAAAATATCTCGAGCTCCAACTATACAAAATTTCACTCGCTCCAGCGGATTAGCCGTGATAACTTAGCAGACGAACTTTTGCGTTTTAGTATATATATGAATTTAACTGTATCTAAAAGTAATAATAAAACTAATTTGCTATGATATAATCCGCAATAAAGTATATATTTTATTGCGGATTATATCAAAATAATTTTATTATAACTTTTGTATTATGGATCTCCGCAAAGTAACGCCTCATTCTATAAATTATTTGTACCTAAAAAGAGAATAGCTCGATAACAAGTTTTATATGTTGCATCTAGAATTAAATGATAGTAATAAACGATGTTTTCTACCCATTTTTGACTAGAAAACATTGTTTCATAATTATATGAAACCCGCGCGATACTCGGGCGGATCGCTAGTGCCACGATAATCCAATCCACGCCGCTATATCTGGCTGACGTTAACCCTCGCAATACCGATAACCTCTCGGTCATGAATCTCGAGTGTTAAACTTTACGAGTTAAATGTTCAAGGCCGCAGTAATAGGGAGAGATAATTCAACCATAGAATCCGATTAATCGGAATATCTCGAGGGTGAAATCCTTCGGCAGATTAAGTTTAGCGATTTGTCTGTCATACATTGTGGTTGATATGGAACAATCAATATCGATCGAATCGAATATGGGAATCGTTATCTATATATTAACTAGTCGTAGACTCAACGTCCTGTCGACTTAAGCATACATATGCCTGAGGTGAAATTGCGAATATTTTTATCTTTAATATTACCAGAATATAAGAGTATAAGGTTATTCAAATTGCATTTCATAATCAAAATGTTTTTTATTCAAATAAACTTGTAAACAAAAGATTTAAATTCTTAAATATACTGCTGGTTCGGAAAATTGCTCATATCATAAATGAGTAAATAGATAAGTGCAGAAAAGACATCATTGAAGTTTATTCAGAGGTGCAGAAACAAAACTTAATATATATGGAAAAATAAGTTGGCAGTGAGTGCTGGAAACGATTTGTCGCCACTTTATTAGGCGATACTTTATCTCGGCGATAGCGGCCGTCGATAAGGCGACTGGCCAAATGTTTATCAAACTAAATTGCTCTCCATAAATTGTTCCTTTTTTTATTAACTCTGCTGTCGTTTACGCGCGGTCGGTTGCGTCATGAACAGGTGCGGTCGAGTGCTCCTCGTCATACTTCGATGTCGAGCTCTTCGCTGCTGAAGGTCGTGTCTCTGCTAAGCCTCGGTGGTAGTGTTACCGGCTGCTTCTATGCCATTCAGTCTTCTACACCTTGTAACAGCTTGTGTTGTCGGAAATACCACGACCTCCTAGCAGTCATCAAATTACCCAACAAGTGGGGTGCTTTGTGCCAGGTTTCGCCAATAATACTAATATTTTTCGTTCAATATATTTATTCTACATATATTAAAAATATTTTTGCAGAAACTATAATAGAACTACTTTGCTATAATCCGCGTATTAATCGACTGCATGCATTGCTACATGTATGACCCAGGAGAAATTCACGTACCTTACGCATGCAGGACGAGTCACCACACCACGCATCTCAAAACGCTTCCATCAACAACAATGCACGAACGCAAAACCAAAAAATATTTTCGCTTTTTAGTTCGATTTGCGTTATAAAAGCGTTATTTAGATTTTTTGACTACATCTAACTAAATCTTAGTACATTACTTAAGCTGTCTGAACGGTACACAGTAGTATAAACTATACGTTTTGAAAATTAACAATGAAGAAATCCTCTTTCACAAGCCTCGATGATCATAATATATATTATATATATAATTTGTTTACACGAAATTTCTTTGCAATAAAGTTGAAAGATAAATTACATCATGTATCGTAGACAAAACAGTCCGTTTATTTTCGTTATACATTTCTTCTATCTTATAATGATTTCTTAGATATCTTTAGTCACTTCCACCATTATTCTATCAGTTTTCAAGACGCCATGGGGATTTCTGCTCTACACAACTTACCACAACGATGAAATAAATAAGCATTTCTATAAATCTTCAAATGTACGTAACCAGTGCAGGGCCTGCGGTCGCATATTTTTACCTAACACTAGTTACTTTAATGTCTGGGCTAGGTATTTAAACATGCATATGTATCCATTTTCTTTCTGTTTCGAAACATATCCCAAGCAATAAATTGGCGTTACTGATTCGACGCGGTCAATAAATAAAATGCACAGCTCTCAATTTGTTTCGTAAATATGAATTACAAAGTGTTAAACTGGTAGCACTGGATCGTAAATATGTTATGCGACAAAATAAAATTAAATGGCGTTGTAATAGATGTTTATATTTGATTTCCTTTGAATGTGCGTGCAGTAAACGAAGTCATCTCGGACGCAAAAAATGTTATAGCCCTCGGTCACGTACTTACCTCGATATAATGATTACGTATAAAAAACTTTATATTGAACCTTTAAGTGAGTGAATGTTAGTTTTCTCTATCGAATTCCCAATGGGTCGATACTTTAACAATACGATAATCCAAGTTCAAGCGCCTCGAAGATAGATCCTCCGCCGGGGTAGACCGTCGACCGAATGTTTTCAATTGAAACGGTATAATGCAGTAAAAACTGACGATATTCTCTTTTATTTTAAAGTAAAAGTAGTATAATAGATAATAATAAAATGAATTTATTACTACTTAATTTAAGTAATTCGGTGATCTGGAAGCCCTAATGCGTAAAATACAGCTGCGCATTTGCATTTTTATGTGCGAGTCTGTACGCGAGGGCGAAACTACGTCCTTACCAGGTAAGCGCCGGCAATCTACTGAGACAGCGATTAGTCATAACTCATATCCTACGTAATTCGTTTTACGTTTTTGTTGGTGTTGAAGTTACTTTGAATATTCATGTTCCCACAAGAATTAAAAAACAGAAATCGCCCTATCCCAAAAATAAAGTTACATTTCCTATGTTTATATGTACATAGGACATGTGACTTTATACTTCGAATGGGGCGATTAGTATGAAAATTATTATACTAATTAAAAAAACAACAGGTAGGTACATTATAACAATTGTAATAATTAAGGCTTTGAAATATCCTGTTTAATTTATTTATATATTTATTTTACTCTTTAATCTTTTATCAAGCACATAATTTTCGCAAAACAAATACGGGAAATTTAGATTTCTTTTTTTTATATTTATTGTACGTTAAATTTATTTAATTCCACATTACATTAATGTTGTACATTAAATTTATTTATTTATTTATTAATTTTGAGGTGTGATAGCCTAGCGGTGAGACCGTGCGACACTTTCGAGGGGAACACGAGTTGAAACCCGGGCAGGCACCAATTAAAACTCATGTGTCTAATTGATAATTGCAATTTATACACGTTGAAGGAAAACATCGCGAGGAAACCTGCATATCTCTATAGAATTCTGGAGATACGTGTAACCTACCAATCCGCATTGGAGCAGCGTGGTAGGTCTTAGCTCCAATCCATCTCTCCAGAAACGGAGAGAGCCTATTCCCAGCAGTGGGATTGTAACAGGCCGCTACTTTACTTTTTTTAAATTTATTTAAAAAACAGTCCTAAAAATGTTTAATTTTAATATGTAATAATTTTTGTCTGTTTAAAATGTTGTTCGTTAAAATTCAATCCCATTTTATGGACACGACGGCCGCTTGGGAAATGTACTGCCATCATTCATGGCACGTCTTATTTGTGGAAAAATAAAATGTCTCAGACAAAAACTAAGAAATTCATGAACAATGTTAATCTTCAGAAACATAAAAGTCGGAAAGTTATGACTATCATAATATTTGCATACGTAATTGACGAAGTTAGTTGAGGAGTATACTGATTTGAATCGGATAAAGAAATTATTAAATTATATCGATTTCAAATTTGATGCAAAAATGTACTTATTTGTTCTTGAATTAATAATAGATAAAAAAAACGTTTATTCGTTTGACTTTTATTTTATTGGCCTCCGGAATGTTATAAAATGACCAACTATAATATGCGGCCTTAGTGCGAGTTTTTCATTGTATAGGAAAGAAAATTTGATGTCGATTTAGTTCGTACATTGTACTCCACATCCCCAGAGGAAACATGATAAAACTGGGGTAGCAAGGAAGTACGTTGAATTTCGTTTCCGAAACTGAAAATAATCGCAGTAGGGTTAATAAATGCCTTCTTATTTTCGTAAGTAACTTCAGATTCAAAATAGCTTCGTACAATTGTTAATGCATTTTAACACAATTATGCATTTAAATAGTTATTTTTTTTATAATTAATTAAGTTTAAGTTAGTATTTACACTATTCTGCGATATTTATGTGCATTGCGTGTCCAATTGGTCGAATTGAAGCTTGTGCCGACATATAGGATTTAAAAAATCAGTTCATACTTTGGGAATACGCAAAAAAACAGGAAAATTTAATTTACGCGACCGAAGTCGCGAGTAGCTTTTGCTCGTTAAAAATATAATTGCTGTTATTCGATAGGAGAGGAAGTTAAATCTCTTCACAGATCTTAATACGTGCGATCCGACCCGTGACTCGCTGCTGACATTAGCAGTTGACCCAGAGCGGGCCTTATCTCGCTGATAAGCCGCGATGCGCTATCGGGTGCTCCGTGCTGTGATAGCGGCAAAGAGCACGTTACTCGTAATATTATGAGTTATCAGCTTAGGGCGAATACTGACCGCTTGGATGATATTTGTTTACATAATAGTACTAATAATGTACGATACATTGGACTTAAATTTAAACAAATAAATACGCATGTGTAATAGTTTCTTATTATCAATATTCGTGATCTTCTCTTCAAGGTGAAGGCCTTTCAGCTGGATGTTTTCAGCAACAACGCTCCAAATTATTGGAGCGTTCTTGTGAAGTGATTTTCCTCGTACACTCTCAGAGATTGCTCCACCAATCGATATTAAGCTTCACATCCGTCTCACCAAAGACAAAAAGGCTCATCGTTTCCGATGACAAATTGTTACTTTACTTTTATATGCCTGTGGCCACAAAACTCAGAAGTTTGAAATTTTAACACTTTATATTAATTCAGTGAAGATTTTTGTATAATTTTTATTTTAAATTATGTGCGGGATATAATCAACCATACCAAAGCTAAGGAAAGCTATTTGGTAATCAAATGAAAAACAACATATCAAATAGAGTACGTTATTATAAAAATTACATTATATTTTTGGGTGGTAGGGCGCGGCCTTATCACCACCTCACAATCGAAATCCTACTACATAGCATGCAAGATTGCATTTACAACTCAAAGTAAATACGTCTCAAATAAAGATATACTCGTATAGATCTTTTATTTTAAAAGTGCACGCCCCTCCAATGTCTTTACTCACACACAAAAAACTTATGTACAGACGAAATACACGCAAACTTGTAATTCTAATTGGTTATTCAGGTTATTGGACACGAACGTAGGAGTACGCGTCGATTATTGCCAAAAGTACAGTCAGCATGTCACAAAAAAAAAACAACTCCTGAGTCAGATAAATATTTTTTCTTTAACTGAAAAATATGGAGAATTTTAAAAAACTATGTGACGAAAAAAAACGAGCCAATCTTAACGTCTATCATTATTTCATCATTAAAGCCATTGTTATTTCTATAATTAAGGAACGAATTGACATGATTGATAGAAATATGTGGGAAAATACATGTCGAAATGTGAATTTATAATTAATTTTGAGTCTGAATCTAAAGAAAGCGATGTGAGCGTTAAATAAAAAAAACAATTTTTTTTTTACTAATAAAATAAATGAACAGACTACTGAATTTATTTATATATATATTTATCATTCTAATGGTTGCATAATGAATATATGATATGATCTTTATTAAATTAAGTTGACAAGCTAGCTCTTGATTGCCAATTCACCTGATGGATGCCGATGTAGTTAAGATGGAAGTGAGCTAACTTGAAAGGGTTTGGAGATTAAACGTAACCATTCGGTCTAACCATATGATAACCATTCAGGGTTGTTACACGACATCGTACCTGAACGCTAAACCGCTTGGTGGTACGTCTTTGTTAGAAGGGTACGTCGGAAGTATTTATCTAGTCAAGACCAGGGATAAATTTTAGAAATATACTAATATGTTTTTTCTAGGATTCGAATGCGGAACTTCCTGTTTACAATCCCTCGCGCTTACTATTACTTAAGGGAAACGTTAAAAACTTACTTTTTATTCTGAAGAATTTTCAACATAAATATGAAATTAATTTTATTTTTATGCAAACGTTACTCGTAACCCGTGTAACCGGATTGGTTGGTCAACCAGTGCACAAATGATAAGAACGCGTGACAGAGTAGACGTGTTATCTCTTACAAATCGTGCATTCTCCGCCATATAAATGCTAGATTTATACCAGTCGAGCAATTAGTTGTCCTTTAAGTGCGGGAATGAGTCGAGTCAACTTTGAAATTGCTGCGCGCACACATATAAAATAGTACAGTCAATATTTTCTCTCACACATTAAAATAACGTAATTTGGTGGAGGGGCGTGCACTTTTAGAATGAAAGATCTCTACTTCAATTTATTATTATTAACTTTTTTGCTGTGTCATTTATTCTGAATGCGGAACCTTATTTAGTCACAAAAGATATTTTTTGTATGTGTAACCCAAAACTGCTTAACTATAGTCAATTAAAAAAAAACCGAAAGTATTCTCGCAGACACGTTCGTCACATCTCCTCTCGCAGTTTAGCTAGATACAATATCATACGTGCGGCGCGCGGCCGGCGGCCGGTTCCGCTCTGGTTATACCGTGGGCCGGCTGGTGCTGCCGAGCCGGCCGCCGTGCTGCACTGTGGCGCGATATATTTACATGAGCATTGAGAGATGATCAAACGACGATTGTTTGAATTGGTGTCTTCACAACTTATGTACTAACTAAATACTCGCAATCGTCCTTTTGACTTGCAGAAAGTTGGCACACTCACGAGACTGCGTTGCGCTATCCCAAAGATCCAATGATGACATATTTGGTATCTCGTGGAGTAATCTTCCGACCGCATTACAGAGGACTCTCTGCTATACTCTAACTCGTGTAGCAGTTCATTACAGAACAAATATCGAACCAACACATTATTTTAAATTATTGTTACTCAAAGTCACAAAATATTCTTATTCAACTAAATAAGTTCAATTGAATCGTCAATTCTGATTCGGTTTGTCACTGCTGGTTCGGTTATTTTGTTGTAAAGATATTTGCCGCCTCGGCATACTTCATTCAGTTCTCACCCAAAATCCTCTTCGTTACTTTCATGATTATATTTATATACATATTTTATTTTGAAAATGATTTAATCATTCGTTGACTAAATCTTTTCAAGCTATAGTAGAGAAAGGCTGGTTATTCGGATAATATCAAAGCTATAGTCTTTGGAATATACATATTTTCTATTCTGTTTTGTCCTCATACCGCGAACAAAAGAAATGTAAAAGAACATTCATTTAGAGATTATTTATTAAGTGAACGTTGATTCATCCGGATTAAGCGTTCATTTACAATAGAATATGTCGCGCTGTGCCGACATTAGTCGGCTCGTTCTCCCTGAATCAATCAATACCAGATGTTTCGGTTCGAAGCCTCGCTGGCCAGAGCTTAATTAATACCATTATTGTTTTGCTAGTGATCGTTCGGTGGTTAAGTGACTAAACATAAAGTTTATTTAAGCGGTGAGACCGAGCGACTCTTTCGAGGGGAACACGAGCTCAAACCCGGGCAGGCACCAATGAGTTTTTCTATTAAAACTCTGTGTCTAATTGATAATTGCAATTTATCACACGCTTTTCGGTGAAGGAAAACATCGTGAGGAAACCTGCATATCTCTAGAGAATTCGGGAGATATGTGTAACCTACCAATCATTGGAGCAGCGTGGTAGGTCTTAGCTTCAACCCTTCTCTCCAGAACCGGAGAGAGAAGATGCCTTAGCCCAGCAATGGGCATAGTAACAGGCCGTTACTTTACTTTTTTTTACCCACGGCTTCTTTTGCCGCAAGTTTAGTTTATAAAATGTTCTTAATTGTTTACTATGTTTTATCCGGTTCACTGACAAAAATGAGAATTTTTATACCTTATACTGTAGGTCGATCTTGAAACTTTAACAGACACATAAATAATTTTAGAATATTTGTATACATATAGATGGATAAAACAATAACTCCTTCCGCATTTACGTGAACGACTGCGCCTAGTTAACCCTCCACTCACACATTGCTCAATTTACGTTCCTCGCGGAATAATAGCGAGTTTTATCATCGTAGCGAAATCGCACTCACAAGTCTCGCCGAGTATTACACTGTTCATGACGGCATTAAAGCCGGTGGATTTATCCGCAGACATCAAATTCGCTCGGTAACTAGATGCGCATAAATTGATCTAAACTGACAGCAGTCGGGACACGGACCGCAGTGGAAGCGGCTTGGGCTATTTATTCCCTCGGGAAGAATGCAAAAGGATCATGTTGTCGGTCATTGCCCACCGAAAGAACGTTCCTATTCCTACAGGTTATTGCATTTAGATTGGTAATTTTCTTTTTTCAATTTCTTCATAAAGAGAACAAGCCGTTCCACTTTATTGACGTCAGCGCAAGTGTTAAAATACCCTCAACTACGAAATATACTCGTATTTTTTATCATTATAATGTAAAGCATTTAATAAGATAATTAGCGTGTCGATGTTAAGTTGTTGATAAGGATTAATGCGGCGTCCGCTAACATACCGCATATTACGTGACCAATTTTTTAAAGTTTAATATAAGTAGTTATCCGTAAAAGATAGATGATTTTATGCTATTGTGGACTTTTTCAACCGTATAAAAGACGAATATCTCAATTTCCAACCGTACATTCATTTGTTATTATATATTTCAAACGAATTGCGCAAAGTTTTCGATCAATGCTCACAGGTGGGTTGACCTTTTCAAAAATTACACAAAACCTTAATATATTATACACTAAAATGTTCCTTGTGAATCACTCTTTCTATTTGTGAAAACTGCATGAAAATCCGTTCAGTAGTTTTGTAAGTAAATAAGTTCATTGCCAAACCGACTACCGGCGGAGCGCTAGGTATATTGTTGACAAACCAACGGCTTTACGTATCGCGTTATCTCAATAACTCTTAGGGGTTACGTTCTTCGATTCAAGTCAAAGGATTAGATTTTTTCATGCTATAAGTTCTGCGAGTGGTATATTAGTGTTTAGGTTTGTTGGAACGACAGTCATATATGAGTGTACCCAAGTGATAATTGAACGCAAAAACACGATGCGGTCAGCTAATCCGAATGACTCACCCTCGCACAGTCGAGGGGAGATATTTAATTTCCTGTAAACCCAACAACTGGTAATGACAGGATTCAAACAACAGTTTTAGTCATTATACAGTTATTCGTTAATAAAATATCAAGGTAACGATTTGTAAATAATCATAGGAACCCGAATTTGTTTTTTTTAATCAGTTGTAAGTCTTATCCAAAATAGTACAAAAATTTTAAAGATAGAAATACAAAACAAAATATATTGAATCGATTGTCGCTGTCGAAATAAACAATAGACGTTGAGAGTATCGATATTTGAAAGTTTATATGACTTAATTTAAATGTAAATTATGAAATGAAAACATGCCGAGTGAATCGTGAGCTCAAAACTGTAATACGGTATTAATATAAATTAATACACCACATAACACCTGAAGCACATCTCATTCTGGGGCCAGAGCAACTGTTAACTAAATTTACAACAAATAGCAAACCCCCACTTTCAACAATTGTATATCCCGTTCTTTATTTTAATATTTCACGTCTAACGCTGCGTGACTGCGCTTTATGTTATCAAAAAAGAAGAATAAAAAAATTGTGTTTATTAACACAAAAACACAAAACCCAACAATCTCTCTCGACGTAAAAGATCCTACTGCAAGATTACAATTATCTATAAAATGTACAAAGTACTTCACGTAATGCGAGTGGAGTACAGCGCCGCGAATTTATCATTCATGATCGCGAAGGTAGTTAATATAATCTGATATTAACTACGAATGTATTTGAGCTTATTCACCTGAAACACTTCAAAACAAACTGATTTAAAACCGATATGACCTGATATATAAATAACAAACGACTAGTGACTCAGCACTTTGTCTTTACATAGCCAGCTAACCATACATAAGTTAGTCTATAATGAATTAATATATAAAATCCCTAATACTATATTTTATATAGGAAACATCTAAGTGCCTTCTATTCTGATTATATGATCTTGATATAGCTAAGGTTAGCAAGCAATTAGGCAAACATTGTTCGATTTAATATTCCATAACATACAAAATGCGTGCAAAAGCATTTGTGTGTACATTGTGTTTAACAAATCCCTTCCGAATGAGCTTTGATGATGAAAAGCTCTTTGGTAGTTATAGAGGCCGCGGAATACAGAAATAAATCTGTGAAAATGATGATAGGTCACGTAATGTGAGAGGAAAAACAGAAAATAGGGATATACATGTGCGGGCTTTACGAGCTACGTTACAACTGTAGAGGTACATTGCTGATTTCGGTTACTGCGTTGTAGGATATAGCTATCATTCTCCTGCCCCCCATCCCACTCTAAGTGGGGTCGGCACAACATGTTACATACATGTTGTTACATGATTTGGCTACGCATCCTACGACCGGCCGCCTGCCAGACGCCAACTTACTTTAGTCGCCTTTTACGACACCTCGATATGAACTGAGGGTGGTCCATTCTATGCAGTCGGATACCACACGGCACGTACCTTAGTCGCCTCTTACGACACCTCGCTAAGAAAGGAGGGTGGTTTATTCTATTCTGCCGAATACCTTTGTAGGCTTTGTAGAATATAGCTACTATATTATAATGAACTGCGAACTCCAAATTACGATATTGTTGGTGCGGAATCTGATTTTCTAAGAAGTAATAAATGTTAATAGCTATTTAAGTCTGTTAACTGGAGGACAAAACTTGTGTGTATTAATCTCAAGAGATATTAATCTCGGCACCGCTGTGGCCAACAGCCTTCGTTACATAAACTAATAACGGAACCACAGTTTACCATAAACAAGGTGTCTCCAAACTAATAACTAACTACGAAGTGTATGGCATTTCGGAAAGTTTCCAAGATCGCAAAACTCGAACTGGCGAGCAGGAAATCGAAAGGTAAACGCGAATGGAAATGTGGGAAATAGGGTGTTTGTTTAAAAAGTTGTTTCAAACGTGACGTTATATCGCATACCGCTCCATCTCGCAGAACCACTTCACGTGTTGCTTTTGATAAACATGGCATAATCGGAAATTGAAAATTGTACTAAGCGGGGCTCTGAAATTAGTAAAATATTTTCTATGAATAAAAGAGATCATGATATTCGTTCTGAACGCAGACTCGTGCGACTAATAGATCGTGGTTAATGCTGACATTATTCTTCTTTATACGGTAGTCTCGTCGAATCGTTACTGACCCACTAGATGTGTTGGTGCCTAACTACATTCTCCTGTATCCTTTTTTAAATTAACATTTTTATGTTGTGCTATATATATATATATATATATATATTAGTACATCGCCAAAGGGCAGCCTACGTTGTTTATTAGCAGTTGTTGACACGGAAACTGAGCCGGACATTACTCAGCCCGCGATAACTACATTTACAACAGCATATCCTGAATGTTTTCCTTGATTTGCCGTTTCAATTGGTATTTATTTATTTATCACCGAACAAAACGTTGAACATGTTTTTAAATATCCTTATAATTTTTTGTGTTTTTAGTTCAGACCAAAATCGGGCGACATGTATACCAAATCTTCGTGAGGTCTTATTTACACGGAAATACGTATTTCATTAAAAATATACAAGGATTTTTTCCTTTTTTCGCCAGAGGTCTATATCGCTCCAACCGAAGAATAAAATGTTCTATGTATAAACATAGGTAGGCCGATGTATATTTAAATTGAGCGTCGAATACACATTAAGGGACTAATGATGCTTAAAGCTTGATTATTTATTATTATTTGGAGCAATTTATAAATCAAATAAATCAAAATCTCTGTTTAAACAGGCTACACAAGCACAATTGAATCATCAAACGTCCATCGCAAAGTACTAAGCACCACTGAATGTTGTCTTTGTTGCGTAGAATCATCAATTACCGATAAGTACCGTAAGTTTGACTATTTATTCCAACCCTACATGAAGTTGCCAAATTTTACAAACAGTCCGTATGACGTAAGGCTGCGAAAGTGAACACAATAAATAAACAAGCCTTGATATTTCATTTTATATTACATTTCTTAGGTATGCGGACCGCTATCACTCTTACAATACGTGTCTCTCAACCAAATATGATTCTGGATTTACCTATCCTCATAAAGCCCGATGAATAACATTGTAATAGAATTTCTTCCAAAATTATTTGCTGTCAGCTAACATTGTCAATCACACTTTTTCTCTCTATTTTTAATATGTGCAGTTTAAAAATCATGTATCTGTCTCGACACTTTAGTTTGTAAGATTTCAAGTATGACTTGAAATATATTGCAAACATATTGGCATCACTGATTGGTGAATCAAAATTATTGCAGTAATCACGGAAGCGTGAGGTCATCTGGCACATGCTTTACTGAGCTTCATAAAGTCCTCGAAACATGTTCTTGTTTTATTCTAAGTACTCTAGTTGTGCTAGTAAACCTCGTAGTAAAATCCTCAGAGTTCTTTAAAGTATCAGAAATAAGTTTTAATTTAAATCTCGTTAACATTCCGTACATTTTTTCCTCCAAACTCGAAAGTAACGATGCGGTGAAGTTAATGTGACGCCCATCTTTAATTAAATAGGACATTGATATTTTCAAGCTGGCAACATTCCGACCTCCGGCCTTATGTAACCGAATTGAATCACGGATAGTGTTTACATTCATTACTTATCTTAATTGAGCCGTAATGGGACGGTCGTCTTACACAATTACACGCACGGACGGACAGTCTTATAACCTGCTATTGATTCATAATTAATTTTTTTATAGCTGCTCTTGTTAATTAAATATATCGTTGCAATTACGTTTTATGTAATTTATATATCGTTACCCGCTCAATTTTATTCTGTATCTTTTGTCTCGTCAGGATTTCGAGGAACATCAACTAGTTATATTGACTCCTAGTTAATTTTCCGCTGACTAATTCCACCTATTTCTAAAAAGAAAAGTCCATGTGGATACTCATCCTAAATATTGTAGAAGCGAATACTGAGACCAATGAGTTGCTAACTCCGCTGGGTCGCGACACAGGAATTGCAAGCATTTTGTGACCTCTCGTATGTTTATGATATATCAAATAATGTAAACTATGTGGCTGTCACAGGCGCAGATATCATTACAGTGGTCATAGACTGCGGTGTACCGAGGGACTACGTAATTCCAGCTATTTAGTCATGGAGTGATTGCGCAAATATTTGCCCATGTGGCCGGATTATTGCATAGCCTGTTTCAAACAAAGACTCTTCGTTTATAGATAAACTCTTGCATATCAATGGCTTCTGTCGCGGTGCTCTTCGCTCGCGTGACTTATTTGTGGGGAGCATAGTATAATAGTGACAAGATCCAACGGATTTAACATCGATAATCTGAGGGTAATTTAATGAAAATGAAAATCTGACTGTAATAATACCACTAAAGAATAGATCCCGCGGGAAACCTGTATATTTGAGCGAGATCTAATGTTATACAGAAAAAACGCAATTTGAATTTTCCATCAAATCAGATTTTAGCATGAATAGAATGAAATTTCACAAAAAGAGTAATGCAGAGTGTCCAATTGTAATTGAATTGAACTAAATAAAAAATCAGCTTGAATGACGCTAACGCGTTGCTGCAGGGCCTTTATCCCGAATGACACGGTACTTTACCAGCAGCAGAATGTTGGTCAACTCAAAAATGAAACTGATAAGAAAGACTAAAAGAATATCGGAAAAACAAAGACTACTATCGATCAACTCGGTTTCAGATGATATAAATTTTACGGTAGTTATATAGTTTTTGACATCTGTTATAAGGAAATATATCTTAAACCATGTAAACATCCACACGCAAGTAACATCCCAGCAAACAAAACAGTTTTATACGACAGTTCATAAAACTACACGCCCAGCGGCCTGACCACTAACCATCGGCCCTGACATTATAGCCACTATTTGTTCTGAATGCCACTGTATCACTATAATGTCAGACATGAAACAGCTATCTTCAATTCCTATATCAACTTATCTGACGACTTCTCTTCAGCCGTCACAATATATCAAATATACAGGAGACATTTATAAACCTCATCATCGCTTCTTACAGTATATTTCGACGACTTGTACGAGATTTCTAGATTCTATTCCATATCACATCGATAATCCGTTAGGACGTGCTCGAGAGAATTAGCCGTGAATGTATAAAAGACAGACAGACTTGGACATTATAATACTAGTATATATAAACCAAAATATAATAATGCGACATTTACGGACGGTTATTATGTGTTGGGAATATCTGGAAGTTATTTCTATCTCCGCGCCACCGATCCCCTAACCCCCGATATTACATGTTTCGATAGATCCGTGAGTTTCGTAGAGACAAGGAAGTTAGTTATAGGAAGTCATTCGAACGAAAACAATTACTAACATTTAATATAAGGCCGGCCAAAATGATTTCGTCGTGATTTAATCGATATGCCTTGACTAATTAGGAACTGGACCCATAAATTCTATATCTTTCGAAATACAGAGCAGGTCCAGCGTACTGGTGAGTCAAATATATCCCACGCAAATTCCTGACAATACGTTTCTTTACACCATGTAGCTCAAATGAATATCGCAAAGTTGAAACTAACGCTCGCTAAAATACCAGGAAAGGAGAATGAGAAAATAAACGTGCACCTCGATGCTCGGCTGCTGGTTTGTAATATTGATATAGATGAGAACCATATTAAACAAATCTCAGAGGTATCTGCCAGAAATACGTAAACCCATAAAAAGTATCACCATAAAACTGCGAATGTCTGAATGTTGTATTTTGTGTTGAGCTCAGTAATAAATAGTTACGTGCCTCATAAACTACATTTTATTGCGAAGACCATTAGTTTTAAAGTTAATTCAGCGTTTATAGCTGTAGAGGTCAGATGTAGTCTTAACAAAAGCGATCGAACTAAATAATATGGTTACAAAGAATTTTATTGTGTATTTGGGTGTATGTTAGTGAATGTGGCCGAGCGTACAATGATTTTATTAGTTGATTAGGCAACATCGCTTTTACAGAAGAAACATAAATAACGTTTTATAACATTTTTAAGACATACTTTGTAGACCATAAGAACATAAACAGAAAACACGAGAAAACTCTAGCAGTTTTTGTACTTTGCACTATTAATAAAGATATATTTGAGGGCTAGGGAATATTTCCTTTGAAACCACCGATACAGTAAAATTCCAGTAGATAGGCTGGCGATGGGCGTTAATAAAACTTTTAAACGAACCCATTATGGAAATATCCCTATTAGGGAATGTTTAGAGCGGCCTCAAGGAGAGAACCCACGATCGGGCCCTCGGGAAATTAATAGCCGCGGTCTGAGCTCAATTTGCGCCGGGCAGTGGGAAAATATCAGTTGCCATGGCAACGGAGATTTAATGTTTTATTTTATTTATTAATCTGCGGGTAATAAAGCTAAAATACAATTATTTTATTATAATCCGCGGTTGTTAAGAACATCTCGCCCTATCTGAAGAACAAAGTAATATCTACCATACATAAGCGTAGCAAATGTGCCTTGTTCTTCAGATAGGGCGATATACATATGTAATGCTCGGTGAAGAGAGCAAAACGTTCACATACTTTATATCAGGATCAGTTTATAGTTTTATTAGCACGTATCACAAGACATAATGTATCACAACAACACTACACAAGCACCACATACACATTCACTACAACAATCTTTACGATCGTTACACCCCGTAACCGAAGCATCGTCTACGACAAGACGCAAAGCGGCGTATTATCCAAGCAAGTATATACAAATAGTTCAACCCCCACTATTAATTGTGCCTCCAAACACGTGTAGTAAACTACCGGTTAAATTAATTTAAATGTTTGATGCCGGAAAACGTTGACGGGAACTTTTATACAATATATTGGCCCGGTATATGGGCTTCAGTTTTACTAAAATTGATCACTATTATTCCAACTTATTAGCAGAAGTAATAATAAAATTATTTTGCTATAATCCGCGATAAAGTTTTTCGCGGCAAAATATTTTTATTGTTACTTTTATATTATGGATCTCCGCAAAGTAGCGCCTAATTCTATAAATTATTCCAACGCATTAGCCATAAAAACGCAACCGAAATTCACAAAAACAGACTACGCATTTATAAAATTAGTATGGACTGTAAACAGCGAAACACGAACTGTTTCTTGTTAGTATTGAATACAAAGTACACAAGTCGAGAGGCTGCTCTCCGGAGGGTACGACAGGGCGAGGGTCGTAATCTGCTCACCTCGCGAGCGAGCACGTTTGTCACTGAGCACAAGGAATTGAAGGATGGAAGGATATAAAGTTTTACGCATTAAAACAACGGAGTTTTTAGCAGGCAAGCAAGTTTTACCAATTGAAGCTATGATAGCCCAGCAGTGACACCGTGCGACTCTTTCGAGGGGGCGCGCATTCAAAACCTAGGCCTAGATACCAATGAGTTAGTGAAACTTATGTTTTTAATCGATAATTGCAATTTATCACACGCTTTTCAGTCATGGAACACATCTTGAGGGAACCCGCATATCCCTAGAGAATTCTAGTAATATGTGTAACCTACTAGTCCGCATTGGAGCAGTGTGGTTGGTCTTCTTGCTCCAATCCTTCTCGCCAAAAACGGACAGAATATCCGTATTTCCCAGTTGTGGGATACTAACAAGTCGTTTCTTTTCTTTCTTTCAAACGCACCTTGGTAACACATAGGATTCCAAAATTCCCGTTTTTATTTCTGAAATAGGAAAAAACTAATATTAAGTTTAGTCTGACGCGGACTGAATCTGAGGCAGCACTAGTGTTTCATAAATAAGACGTCTAGGAAGTGACAGGTATAACTTCTGTCTGCCAGAAATTAAATTGCCTACAAGTAGGTACCGGTGTGGTGGTCACAGTCGGCACATTTCACGCACCATTGCCCTAATAGCCAACTCGCCAATGAATAGGAAATTCGATTATTTATTATCATCGCTCCACGCAAATATTGGATATCTGTCTTGAAGCTCGAAAATTATTTTAAGCAGTAATTCTACCAAAACCGTTATATTTTTCGCACAACGATATAAAATACAATTCCAGGACTGGAAATATAAAAAGTAAAGTAAAAAAAAGTTCGCCAGGCCTATATTTGTTTTTATATATTTACCATTTGTTATCACCCTAAATAGTATAATAGTTACTTTTGGCCGACGGTTATGTGTATAATTAGCCCATATATATTATTATTATTATATAATAACTGTTAATGACGGGTGCAATTGGTTTCCACAAGTGCCGCATGAGAATTATTCACCAGATACGAGCCCCGCCACTATCTGATAACGTAATCAAAATATAATTACTTTCCACGAGCGATACAACGCACGTGACTGTAATAAAGAATTTTACCCTTTTTCTCGTACTGATTATACATTGTCTTACAAATATGTATACCAAACTAAACATTTTACTGGCCCGTTGGCGCAGTGGGTAGTGATCCTGCCTTCAGCTCCGCATGTCGCGGATTCGATTCCCGCCAAGGGCCAACATTTTCTATAAACAATTTGTTGGTTCGTCGAGCCTGGGTGTATATTTGTATTTAACACCCTCAAGCACCAGACCCTGAGCGTTTAAAAAAAAACTCAATATTTTTTTGTTGGAATGTGTTTAAAACTACATAATATATCATATATTGATTTTCACCCCCATTTTTGCCCTTTTTTCCTTGGATTTTTATCCGTGTGACATTTAGATATACGTGGCTTGGGAAATAGTTCATTTGAAATTCATACCTCCCAGGCCATGTTTATCTGAAAAGATACACAGGTACATCGGAAAATTGCGCCAGGGCAGGGCTTTCATTTTGGTATAATAAATGTATAGAAAACGTGTTCCTAAAGGATACACAGCGCGTTTACTAAATAGAAAAATGTGTATACTTTTGAATACACAGTGTTCTAGACACTGTGTGACAAAAAGATACACATGGCGCCTAAGGTTTTAAGTATGTATTTAAAATTATATATGTAGTATATCTACCAGTTGTCCGTCACCCGTAACACAGGTATTAAATTACTTACTTTGGAGATGGACGACCGTGTGTGTGTAAGTGTCCCATATATTTATTTAAAAAATTATCTTAAAAAGATATTGCGATAGATCCATACTAATATTATAAATGCGAAAGTTTGTCTGTCTGTTACGGTTTCACGGCTAATACACTGGATCCATATTGATAAAATTTTGCACAATTCAAGTTGATACACCAGAATACCGGAGCACTAACGAAGTCGCGCGTACCATAGTTTACTGTCCCACCACTCCCGGAAAGTTGTTATAGTCTGTTACGTGGTGATATGAATTTATTTACATTAAAATGGATCGTTACGTCCGTCTGCTCAGAGATTTGTGACTTCGGTATCGATAGCGAGACACACTTTACGTAATACACGAACTAGACCAGGCAAATTTAATTTAATAAGAAGAAAGAAATTTGTTTATTTACGCCGCGTGGTATCAGGCAGAATAGAATAAAACACCCTCCTTTCTTACCGAGCTGTCGTAAGAGGCAACTAAGGTATGTGCCGTGTGGTATCCGGCTGAATAAAATAAACCACCCTCCTTTCTTACCGAGGTGTAAGAGGCAACTAAGGTATGTGCCTTGTGGTATCCGGCTGCATAGAATAGACCACCCTCATTTTTTACCGAGGTGTCGTAAAAGGCGACTAAGGTAAGGTGACGTCTGGCAGGCGGCCGGTCGTAAAATACGTGGCCAATTGTTGTGACAACATGTTTATAACATGTTGCGCCGACCCCACTTAGAGTGGGATAAGGGCAGGAGAATGATGATGATGAAAGAAATTTATTTATTGCCGAGATGATACCAGATAAGTTCAAGCACAGAGGTAGCGAACTTATATAATGAGAAGTTAGCGGAGATGTATTAAACAAAAGTAATTATTTCATTATTTTACTAAGAAAATTTATGTAGTGCTACAACCACACCACTTTGCACACATTCACTAAGACAACCTTAAATATAATTCCACTCTGTAACCAAAGCATTTGGAAACTCCACCATAAACTCGTGTCGCGAATTGCTTTGTATAAAGCATGAAAATGGAATTCTGAGTTTCACGTTATATTCACTCTTTCATAGCGGATTATAGCAAAATAATATTCTCATTGCCTTTGCAAAGACAGGACAACAGTTATGAACTGGAATTTCTTTTTTCCATTCTGATTTCTGAACAAACGCGATTATGTTTCCTGTTAGTATTTGCTCGAACCTGTTCCTGATTGGTGTTTAAACTGATCCTATGTTACCACCCTGTTGACAAGAGGTCATAAAGTATATAAATTTCATTGGAAACAACATCTCTTCCTATGTGATAAGAAAATTTTCAGAAGGAAATACGTCGTTATATGTCAAGTAATGTATAAAGTTTTCTCGTGAATTTATTAGTTATTAATATCGGTTAGTCGTTTTTGAATTTACACCAAAAAGACAGACGCGCTCGAGGACGTTGTTTTAAAATGTAGACGGATTATTATAGGTTGTTCTAGAGAAAACAACAAATTCCAATGTACATTTCGACTAATTGCTTAATAATGTGCAAAATATGTGTGTGATAATATCTAAATGATGGGGATTACGGGCCGAGCGAGTAATCCGCGATAAAGACTATCGCTCACCGGCCACAGGACTCGCCCCGCGCTGACGTGTCGTGACAATCGGCCGGCTGTCAATCTATTTATAGCAATGGCAGACGAGGGCCCCATTTTTCTCGTAACGGTGAGCTGTTACTTTTAAAATTTTATAATTTATAATTTGTAATCTTAATTTTCTACTGCTATATTTTATTTGAGTACCCGCCTTTTTTGACTTCAGTCATGGGTTATTCTTGTACATCGATAGTTCCAAAGTCGACATGTCCGAGTGCGATGCGATGAAGATTTACTATTGCTTATTGTTGTCGATAATTTCTAGTGGTACCCGCGCCTTCTTTCGGAATATTGTTTTATATCTGTTGATGATTATCTTTTTACACGCTTTATGTATTACCTGTTTTTTCACCTGACTGTATGTTGGTTATTTGATCACGACTTGAGACTTGACACTGCCAGCTCAACTCTCACATACACGCCTGTGATTGTTGTATATTTATATACAGACACACGACATGTCATACATTTATATGACCAATGCGTAAACATACTATTACTAGTGTACAAAGGACACCTCACACTATCTCAAAGTGCACCACATCATTAACACCAGAGCCCGGGGCTGAGAATGTTGTCGAGAAATATGTATACCTACCATGCTCCGCATTGGAGAAACGCGGTATTAACTCCGACACTTTTCTCCTAAAGAACCGACCAGAGGAGGCCTCTGCCCAACAGTAGACTACTAACAGGTACTACTATTATCAATATTTCTCCAACGAATTAAAAGTAACAGCGTTACAGACTGTCTGTCTGTATGTATATTACTCTTTAACACCAATCTACTACAGCAATATTGATGACATTTGGTGCAATGGAGACTGATGTAGCGCGCCGACATATACGATATAAAATATCCGTCGGGGATTGGAAAAAACTAATTGAAGGTATTTCAACATTACTGTTGATACGACCAAAGTGGAGTGTACAGCTTGTATGCTCTATACATGTAGCAGTGATATCTTCCTGCCCATTAGTCAGCTCGCAGCTCGCACTGTGCGCGCGGCGATGTCGTGCGTCGATCACTTATCGCGTCGTTATCCGATACATGTTCAACACAATATACATTTTAATAAACACGATATTATACTTTCGCCATAGGTGTACTCATTAGTACTTTATATAAAGACACAAACATAAGGATATGTTTGTGTCTTTATATAAAGTACTAATGACTGTGCTGGATGGATATTGCTGTATGTAGGAACATACAGCAATATCCATCCAGCACAGTCTCGGGCGCAGCACGCGCACGGATGACGTCAGTAACACCAGAATCGTAGTCGAGAGTGGACGTGGAGACATACCCACAATCAGTATTACTTGTAGTTTCATGTCAAAATCCGTAGGTACTATCTATCTATACTTATTATAAAACAAAGTCCCAAAAAGCTGTCTGTCTGTATGTAATTGATTTCTTAAAATGTACTGAACAAATTTTTGTACGATTTTCACCAAAAGATAATGGTTCCGGATGGTTTAGCTAAATAGTAAATATTGGTATTATGTAAATTGTGTTGAAAAGATCGCGCAGTTGTTAAAAAATGTGCTTGCTGGGAGCTTTAGCCGCGTGCGCTGCGTAAACCAGCAGAGATACAATAAAGTAGTTTGTAGTATTGTAGTTGTATAGAAATACTACAAAACAGTCTCGACAGCATGTCTCTATCTCTCACGGTTAACTCACTATAAATACTTTTATGTCCGAAATTTCGAAAATTCGGGAGAAGTTTCGCACAGCTAGTTATAAATATAATAATAAAATGAAAAATAATTATTATACATACTGATCTGTGTGTAACGCTTTCACGCTATCCGTTGGATTACTATTGATAAAACTTCTTACGGTTGAAGTGTCAATACCGAAGTGATATATTAAAAAAAACCTCTTTTTCCTTGGGGAACACGGAAACACATATTTACTTGTCTTTTACTCTTTCACGGCTAACAGTAAATTGAAGAAAAGTGATGAAATTGTAGCATACATACCGACCTGATATGTAAAATTCGAAATTCCCGTTTTTATTTTGGGAACAGGAATAAAAACCACACGACAATAAATGACACAACAAAAAAGCAAAGTTCATAATTCGGGTATTTTGACAATTTGGTTGCGAAACAAATCTCAGTCAAGCCAATGAGCAAACGGCTTATTATAAATATAATAGATTTCACTGGTTTTTTCGTTTACTTACTTTTCTTTTTTCGTTTGCTTTACCTTACTTTTCTTTTGATTTGATTTGAAACTGATCCAGCTCGTTCGAAGCCAGTTCGATCACTACAAGGATTTATTGCCAATAAAAAACGACGCATTTCTGTGCTTCGATGTTATACATTGTAAGGGCTGTCACATTGATGTTTGTTATTAAATATCTTTAGTTACTTTCAAGCTTATTAGGAACCGGAGTACGATTGTAATTTCAGTAGCAAAACAAGACTTTTACCGTCACGTTATTAAATAAATAATTATTCCGTGTACAATCGCTTGTAATTTCGTATCAATATTGGCGTGTACTCGTTTTCAAATTTGCGTTATCGTGTAGATTTTCTATTCATATTTGAACAACAACGCTAAAAGCTGCTTACCTTTACGACGTCTGACCGCTCAGTTTTGAGTTTTTTTAATTGAGTTCAGATCAAAAAACACCCGATTCAAGGCCGTGGTAATTACACCGCTTATGAACATAAATTGAAGGTCAAAATCAGATTTACCAACTTTACGGTTACTCTAAAAGATTTCAAATGATTTCAAAAATACGCGGCGACCATTAAACGATCATACAACAGGCGGAATTCATTTTTATTAACAACACATTCCATATTTAGCAGTGCTAACTCCCACCAGTTCCGTTATCGCGGTAAGGATAGGGGTCCCGTTTACATACCGACGGCATTATATTGCAAGTTATCTCACTAAACCGTAATTACTGTTCTGTAATTAGCCATCTAGACATTGCAAATGGGGGCCCCATTTACCCTATTCAAACTCATATTCAAATAATCAAGCCTCATTTCTTTATACTTTTTTTATTTGTTAATAACAAATTTTAATGTTAAGCTTTATTGTATAAATTTATTGTAATGCCATCTTTGTTTATTTAATGAAATAAATTTTATATCATTTTTCTATTACCCACCGGAAATATAAGTACTCTCAAAGGCGTCTACTATGACCCTTAGGCCACTTGTATCACATATGTTTAGTTGCCGAGAGAAACTACCATTGATTCGTCGTCGATTTTGTGTGGAGTATTATCGAAGTATGTAAAGTTAACATGCATAAGGCCGAGCCGAGCCGAGCCCAGCTGTGCTGCCACCGTGTGACGTCACGGCTCCGTAAAACACTATCGCAAACACAAACAGACTTAACGTCACACAGCGTGTTCGCCAACAGAGAAGTCACACAGTTCTTGCCACACGCCCTATGACGTGATGGTTTTACAGTCATTCCACCATCCCTCCACTACTTCTAGCCTTACACCGTTGTCAAAATTCGCAGGAAGGACCCTTAGAACGTTCCCCAATGCTAGCAGAGCATAGACGCTCCAATGTCCACATTTCGCATTCTCGGCGATGGCGCTGTAAAAAGTAAAAATTACTTATTGTAAATTGATTGCCCTTTTTTCACGTTATTCATTCCTAATAAATTAACATTAAAAAAAAACCGGAACAATTTCCATATATAATCATTAACCCTCTTGAGATATTCATTACATCGGATGACCATTTGAGATATGAATTATTGATTATGTAAAAGCATCGAAAAGAACGTGCACACGACCATAGATAAGGTGAAAGTGAAATCTTCATTTCTATATAGTAAATGCGCATTATTTATTTGAACACACCATATAACGCGCAGTGTTACGTAGATTTGCCTACAAAAAGTGTTACGTCGCGCATTTTTGTTTGGTGTATAAAATAACTTGTTTTAAGCCTACTTAATTTAAATGGAGAGGCGTCAGAGTATTCTCTAGTCGACTCGACCGACTGTTAGATGCCTTTGTGTCTAAGCCAAGTTTTGAGGAGGTATAATGTTAAGTTAAAGACTGTAGAAACGATTTATACGGAGAGCTACTGGTGGTTCATACAAAACGTCAGTCTAGTATTGATTCCTATAGGGGTCCGAGTTTTCTGACGTAGACCGGCCGTGGCTTTTCAACACACACCCGACGACTTTATAACGAAACAAGTCGTCTTGGGTCGTAGTAGCAAGATCATGAGCTTTTTTATAATTGACTATTGTATACGCGACTTCGTTCGGGTCAACTGAATAATATTAGTAAATATGTTATGGATGCTGAGATGAGTGAAAGTTCCAGAAATTCTTAATTTATATTTCGTTAGGTCACTCTGTAGTGATGAACACTCAGCTCACCAAAATAAGCTATCATATCGTGCAATGTTATGCCGGGTTCCCGTTAAGCTCATCACTCAAATTTCACGTGACGTAATCTCTAATAATAGAATATTTCAGGGAAAATAATAATAGATAAAAAATAGTTTAATAGAACAGTAGGAATATTACATAACAAATAGAAAATATCAAGAGTTTATAATTCAGGGAAGTAAAGCTAAAACAACGATGCGTGGGAGACAACATTAGGATGATTTAAAATAAAAGTATAATAGAAATGAGAATACTAGGAAAAAGTAAATAACAAAATAAAAGATTCTGATCCTTATATCGAAGTGACCAGTTTAAACAAAAAGTGGTCTCTCGAGCCGCCAGCCCTGGTTACGCTCGCTTCCCGGAGCCCCGCGCGGGACCGGATTCCGCGACTGCGAGCACTGGGAGCTCGCGACTCGCCTCAGAGAACACCGTGAAAAACAAATAGCTCCTTACCCGACATACACCTCTCTCGTAGATCTTCATTTAATATGTAGATCCAACATGTTTATTAACAAAAAAAAATGTGCAAACAATGAGCCAGTTTACTATAGTTTAATAGCGTACATGAAGTTATAATCATACCATTTTTAAATTTCCACCCTATCTCACATTAAAAATTTTATAAGTAACATTTTGTTGTATTATATCGATTTAAATATGATAATATACGCTCCATCAAATTCTAGATTGAAGTTCCATCTTTAGCTCATCCTAAAAAAACATTAAATAGAGTAACGGACTGACAAAAACTAATTTAATAACAAGGTGGCCAAAATTTGTTTTTTGAAAACATGAGTACATCGAGCCTTCTCAATTCCGCTCACCGTCGAAGCGTTCGCATCGTGAAGTAAAACAGTAAAGGTTCGGAAAGGTAGATACGTTGATCTTTCGCACTATCGCGTCCGATTCCCGCAAACTTTTAGGACGCTCTGGCAGTACGTCGCGTGTCCCAACGGGCGCCTGGCGAGTCGATGACGTTTTGCTCGTCAAGGATCTCGCTACGGTCAGGGCAGGCTGCGAGTTCCTATCGTGCGGTCCCGTTGCAGGCCGGCGAGGCGGGCATAGTGGTGCTGCGCGCCGACGCGCTGGCGGCCAGCGACGAGGAGGAGGAGGAGGCGCGGCCGCCGTCGCCGTGCATCGTGCGGTTCGTCAACGACAACGTGCTCATCAACGGCCGCTCGTCGCTGGCCGCGCGCCCCGCCGGCGACCGCGCCGCCCGGGTGAGTGCTCGCGCATCGCGCACGTCTTAGGTATTCTTCGGAGATGAAAATTTTCTCAAACATAAGTGGTGACACATTACATTGAACGATTTCGATGACTTAATTTTTGGATCTGCGCTACCTGAATTTCCCGCTTTTCCATAATTATGCCGATCCGTTTTTTTACCACGTTCCACACGTCGAAACGAACGAAGATCGTGCGGGAAAAATACCGTCCCCGCACGCTGCAATATATCTTTCTGTGTGGTAATAATGAAAGTTTGTTTAAAATCAAGACCGCGTGCGGTATTGACGCGTGTGGTGTCCGGTTCCAGCTCAAGCTGCAGTTCGACGACTCGCTGACGCGCACGTTCGAGTACCCCTCCGAGACCTCGCTGAGCGAGCCGGCCGCCGCGCCCGCCGGCCCGCCCGCCGCCGCGCTGCTCGGTGAGTGCACCGCGTGCTGATCGGCTCTGACCATTACTATTATTCACACAACACGAGGACCCCGCTTGCTGAACTCCAGCAGCCCGGCGTTACGACCGCCGCCGTTATGACGTAATACTTTTCTATAAGTTTCATTCGCTCCCCGCGACACGAGTCTCGATTTCGCGTCATTCGATAACGTGACAGTCACGTGTTTCATTTCCGACGGTGTTTCTGCGCTCGCTAATCTTTGCGATCACTCTGTAAAAGTTAATAAGCGATTGACGCAATCGAAAAATTACAATAAGTTGACAGTTCTATGCGTCATAAATTGTGTTTAGTATATGTTGAGTGATTGAGTCGATCGTATATAGTCCTTTGTAGATCAGAATACATCAGTCGTACGTTTAGAATGTATATAATGCCGTGTGGTATCCGGCTGAGTAGAATAGACCGCCCTCTTTCTTACCGATGGGTCGTAAAAGGCGACTGAGGTAAGTCGACCCTCCGTGTGGTCGAGTAGAGTAGACCGGTCTCTTTCTTATCGAAGTGTCGTAAAATACGACCAAGGTAAGTTGACGTCAGGCAGGCGGCCGGACGTAAAATACGTGGCCGAATAGTGTGACAGCATATTTGTTACAATTTGTGCCGACCCCACTTAGAGTGGGATAAGGGCAGGAAGATGATGAGGATGAAAATCAAAAACAAAATTCAAATTAATTAACTATTATAATATAAGCCAATTTTTTTAAGTGTCGAGCGCTCTGTTTGTTTCTTTTGTTATGAGGCAAATAATAAGCGAGCTCTAAATAGTGTGGCCGTGAGTCACGGCAAATACTGTTTAAATAATGTCGGTCGCAATGAGGTTATCGAGACGCATACCAGAATACACAATGTTTTTGTTGTTCGTACGAATCATCTTTGTTTATTACGTGCTTATCGCGCGAGTAATAAGCTGACCTAATATGTGAACAATAGATTTAAGAACTAACTAACACCGCTTGTTGTAGCTCAGTGTAGAATTTCCCTATTTTCAACACCGTACGTATTAAGTTATGATTGAAAGATATATGTCATCGCGGACTGTAGCTCCATGTAAAAATAAAAGTCCCAAAAACGAGAAGATTTATAGATTACGTTTGAAACGTCAAGTTGAGACTCCATCTACATTATAGACATTAATTTACACAAAACCTAAAAAAAAATCTTGAACTCAAAGATTTTTCTCAAGTTATTATCTCTATAGGTGAAAAGTAAATTAAAATTCAGTAACGTAGTTGTGGAGATTATATATTCGCAAACTGACAGACGCGGCGGGGGGCTTTGTTAATTAATATCTATTAAATCCGAGTTGTCGGTCATTAAGATATTTCAAGTACGACTAGCAATGCCCCGCGATTTCACCCGCGTCCATACCGATCTCATGGTAGTGGAAAGTCTGCCAAGTCGGACTATAGATTTATTTTATAGATTATTTAATTATAAAAAATGGGTATCATTAGTATTCTTGGAATAAGAGCTAACTCACCAAATGCAGGCCCTGCTATAACGGTCGCTACAATGAATTTGTTATGGCATTATTTTCTTTCGATTTACATTCTTAAATTCGTAATATCTTTTGATTGAGATGTCGGATTTTAATAATATAAAAAGAATTTTACAGGTATTGAAATAGTTTTTAATAAAATATCTTTTAATGGGACAAGGATTAATACAAAGATATGAATAAAATGGTTTGATTATTGTCGGCATTTTTATCAACTTTTACAATGTAAAAAAGTAGTTATATTGGTGTAACTATAATAGTTAGACATATGGGACTTTATATTATCGCGGATTTTTTTGTGGATATTGATATGTTCTATAATACTGTAGAACATCTTTTTGTTCTATTCTCAATAGTTACCGCAGCGCATGCGATGAAAGATGTTTACGACTAAATTTTTCACACCTTATTACCGTTTCATTAGGGATCCCTATTTTTAGCTTTCCAGAATGCAGAATTTTTGAAATCGATCCAGTAGTTTTTGCGTGCAAACGTAACAAACATACATTCATACAAACAAACATACAAATCTTTGCTCTTTATAATATTAGTATAGATTATTATATGTAAGATAACAAACATTCTGTTAACCTTTCAATCGAGGTTCAATTGTGACCTACCGAGTTGTAAACAATGGATCGTTTACTAAACCGACCCCCTTATCTGTGAACGACAAACGACAGTTATCAGTTACGTGATCCTCCGTAACTCTCGTCTGGTGTAAACAATTAACGATAACGTAACGCATACACACACATACACAAGAACTTTGTCACGTCGCAATGGTGTGTGTGGGACATAACAAAGTATTTAATGTGGGTAGGCACGGAGTTGTCCAAATAAAGCGAACGCCCGGTTGGAGTAGGTCCTCCATCTGGCGCTCCTGTTGCATCGGTTAGTGGAGGGAGGGGCCACTGTTGGGACCCGTCTGAGGGACCCGACCCTCGTGGCGCTCTCCGGGGTATAGAGCGGCTGCTGGCGAGGATGGGGGCAATGAGTCCAACGGTACCCAGACCTCGCACCACCACCACCACCAGCAGCGTGACGGAGCACTGTCAGGTTTTCAGTCGGTGAGAGTCTGACATACCCGCTGGTCGTCCCCGTCGGGCGGTGATGGCACATAATGGGTTTTCCTGACAAAAAAAAGAGTTATCCAAATATCTGTACACGCACAGACATGTTTAACTCGTCACACGGACTAATACATACACCTCAAGTTTAATCTAGCGTAAACCAGACGAATATCAACAACGAGAACGACCTAGACGACTCGGCATCTAATGGGCTTAAAAAAAAGTCAATTTTCTGAGTGAAATGGTTAGATCGATATAGGGGCCACTTCGGATGTTTCGGACATTCGGATATTTCAATTTCACTTTCAATCAATAAAAGAAATTAAAAATGACATTCAAATTCAAATTATTTATTCAGGTAAACTTGTAATTAAGTCGTTAACTCTACTGGTGTTTCGTAAAGCTGTTCGTACCGAAAACAGCCAGCAGGAAACTCGGTGGTTGAATTTCAAGGAATAATTCTTATTACTAGTTACATTTAATCAATACTGTCTTGTACAGGGTCGAAACGTAGCTCTGTCCACGCATTCTTATCGTCTAAATCTAATCTTCTAAATCTAAATTATAGTATTAGCCTTTTTTAAAAAGTGTTTTAATGTCAATCTGTCAGTCAGTCTGCTGTAATGGGAAAGCTCAAATTGATTGCGGAATTTTATTATAGAACCTTATACCCAAACCTTAAACATAATAAATACACAAACGACTTACGCACTTTTGCAAGGCGCAAAGCTAAAACCTCAAGTTTATTTCGGTTCCTACTTTGTCTATTGTATACTATATCACTAATCTTGTATAATTGTGTTTTCTTATGCAAAATTAAATTGGTAAAAAAAATAATATTAAAATCGACTTTTCAATACCGACACATATATGAAAATGAAACCTCTCGTCCGAAACAAATTATTCTATGTTCCTTAATAATGTTCAGCGTTGTCGGTAAAAACTGTCTGTTAGGTAAACTAGGTAATCAGCAATTACAGATTTTAATCGTTGCAAATACTCTTGTGATAAAAGTATTTAAGTTTATCTATATTAATCCCTGATTCTGTAAAAATTATTTTATTTAGTTAATTCGGTCGCTTCAACAATCCACAAAGTATGATGGTCAGTCTGTTAGTCTATTTGTTACGCTTTTATTGCTTAACCACTGGATAGTGTTAACATATAGTTACGGTACGGCAGTTTGTTATGAAACACTATCATAATATGTATATAATCCGTATGTCTGTTTCGCAGTGTCCCCGTCGCTGTCGCAGTACACGCCCAGCAAGACGTGCGCGGACGCGTTCGCACTGGGCGTGGCGCGCCCGCACCGCGGTGAGTGATATGCGTCGACTCGCTCCCCATCCCTGATAAGAAAAGAGTTATATATATCTTTTTGATCTTGGGATATGTATCACCCTTTTATTTCTTTGACTCCTTTATCTCAGTATGGCTCAGAGAGAGAATAAGGCAGCTAAGACTGAAAATAAATTCGGCTGTTTCAGCTCGTCTCATATCAAAGATTGTCGTTTCGAAAACCCGTAGTTTACATTTTTAATACAAACATGCAATAGCTATCCGTTTCTCTCTTTTACGTCTAAATTGCTATATAAGTCCAAGAGATGTCTTTCTGTCTAATTCTGAACTAGCCGTAACTCGTCACGAAAATTTATTCTTAAGCATAAAAATATAGAGATATAATTGAAACACACGCGAGCTAGAGAACGATTATATCTTTTGCAAAGATATATATCTTTCTTGTCTTTAGTTCGCGAACTACTCATTTCTACACCACACACGCCGACACTCTGTGCAGGAAGACTCGCCTTACGCACCACGATATAAAACGCAAATCGACTCTGCTACTACCGTCGCTGTATATTTTTTTTTCGAACTGATTGTATGCTGTTAGCCCTAATGGCTTTTACAGCGTCACCGGGTGGGACGGGCGAGCGCAGAAGCATCGTCGAGGTTGCGAAATGCAGAGTAGACCGCAGAAGCTCTACTTAAGTCGGGGAACGTCGTCCTAAGGGTGCCTCCTGTGAGGCCGGACCACGGCTTAGGGCGACGCGTAGTGGAGGTCTGATGTATGACTTTGATTAGTCATTGCGGCGTCGGAAGGGTGGCGAGAAGCCACGACCGGCCGACGTCAGAAAACTGGGATCTCGTCTTCGCCGGCGAAGACGCTGTGTGTGATAGTCGCTGTATATCTCGTTTGCTACAGTATGAAACTGGAATCTTTGGATATCCACTGCTTTGACTGAATTACTACGTATTTAATTTATAGAATTAAGCATCACTTTGCGGAGATCCATAATACAAAAGTAATAATAAAAGAATTTGCGATTTTGTCGTGGAGTCTATCTCCTGATGATGCTTCGGTTGCGGGGCGAAACGATTGTTGAGTTTGTGATAGCGAATTCGTGTAGTGCTCGTGTATTGTGGTGGCGGTGGTGGAAGTTCGTGCGTGTGTTTTTACGAATCCTGCACGTATCGGGTACATTTAGCACTATATATTTTTCCATTTATTAACGGATTATAGCAAAATAATTTTTATTATTACTTTTGTACTACGTATTTCGTATGCTGATCATACGACTGAAAGATAATACGAGGTCTGGTTCTCTCACAACACACATAACACATGGAATCTGTTCTTTTGATAGTGGAACATCTCGACCTCTCCTACGGCCACCCCGGCTTCGATTAACTCGTCTGATTCAATCCGATACATAATCTCTGTTAAGTGTATAATGCCACGAGAGATAGACTGAATCACCTTCATATAGCACCCGTCCTGCCCGTGATCCGGTTCCAGCAGGACTACTCGCGTGGACTACTGCCATCTCTGAGTTCATATTTTTGCCCGGCAGAGGCCGAGCCGGCGCCCGCCGCGCCCCCCGCGCCGCCCTCGCCGCCCTCGCCCGAGGGGGACGCGCGGCCGTGCGCCGCCGAGAGCGCGCGCTCGTGGAGCGAGGCGCGCACGCTCGCCACCGACCTGCTGTTCTGAACCGACACGTTAGCCGCAGAAAACTACCACGACCCCCTGCTGTGTGTTTAGAGTGTCCATAAAACGTGATTCCGTTAGTGATTATGATCAATTATTGACCATGAGTTCGAACAGTGATCGGGTTTTGTTAACGACTTAAATCGACTTGTATTACGAGAAAATCGCACCATCCACTCCTGGTATATGACTTTACACTGGACGTGGTTAAGATATTCATCGCTCCTAATCTACGCCCGGCAGTGGGATATTAAAATATTACACTATTACCTTTATTCCTCTCAAGCTTTCGATGAGTTAAGCGGGTATTGAGCCGAAAAACGTGAGATCCTGTGGCGCTTCCTGCACGTTATTCGAGCGAATCCATACCGAAAGAGATCTCGGCAGGCAGCGGAGTACCACCTGTTCGGTTTGATATTCCTTTTGACTCGTTTTAAACGTTATCGACATCAATTTTTTTGCAAAAACTTGAAAGTAACATTCAAAATATCTAATAATCAGTCAATAGAGTAATGCGACTGTTGAAATTTCATATCGAACTCAAGTTAATATATTAAATATGCCGACTAGATTTTGCTATAACTGTAATAGTTATTACAGTAAGACGAGCTTCGCGCTGCCGATCCGTCACATCGATTGATGATCGTTGACTGATTGAAAATAAATTAAAATTTCACAATCTCTCTGTAAGCTGAGATTTATTTAATCTATTTAATGTTAAGTGGGAAGCAAAATAATATTAGACCGAGCTTGATTATTTTTTTAATAAAATATTAAGTGCATTTAAAAGTGAACGTTAGACACAGACCGAGGTAATCTAGTCGTAGTGACCCTTCAGCGGATGGGGCGGTGGATGGCGGTGGTGGTGGGGGAGAACCGCTCACCACCACTGGCATATCTACTATTCGACTGATATTTTGAGTAATTCTTATTCGTATTTAGCACATTAGGTTTTTTTTAATAGACAATACTTAAAATTCAATATGGATATCGAAAATTGCAGTATTTTAAATAATACCGTAATTAAATTTAATTATTACTATATAAAAAAATGTACTTTTTCTTTTTTTTTTCAATTTATGTAAACTATTAACGTAGTTTTTATATGAAGGAGTATATACAACGCATGATGGAATTTTTGTAATGGCGGGTTATCTATACTTATATTATAAATGCTAAAAGAGTCTGTTTGTATAGCTCTTACGGCTCACTCGCTGCAAGAATATTGATGAAATTTAGCATAATTCAAGTTTATAATTTGAGCTAGACAAATGATTTGAAGATTCTGTTTTTTTTGTAACATAATTGGTATTTTATCACTTACGTCGAAGCGAACGTAGTTGCGGGTACGGCCTTTTCAAAATAGTTTTAACATTCCTCATATCGATAATCTGATGTGCTCTTACAATGTCAATATCATAGCCTAGTTATAACCTTCGTACCAAAAATTGTACTGTCGTTAGTCTTCCGACGGAGTGACGGGTGACTGCCGTTTTCGACTATTGTAATTTGATATATGAAATTGTATTTTTGTAACAATATTGAACCAATTTATATGAACATTGTAGTCGACGGCCGGCCGGTGATGCCAAAGGTCTTAATTAACCGCTGCTCAATAGTTCGGGTTAAGTAGTTAGGTATAGTTATGTTATACGACTGACTAGTACGTAGTCGTGACGAGAGGGCGTCCGTCGGAACGCGGCACTGTCAGGGGGTTCCATCTGATATCGCTGACTCTAACGATTCTTACACAAAGGCAACTCTATTTCATCGCGACGTGACCCGTATGTATGTAACAATCAGTATGAATCGCGAGAGTTTAAAATCATTCCGGTTCCGACGGGCTCCGTCCGCCTGACGGACGCTCAGTGCTGAAGTCGTTAATCGTACTGTTATATAATATCGGATGTAATTAGCGATCGTACATAAGCATTCCTCAAAATTCATTCCCGGGCTGTATCCCCACGAGCGAGCGTATCGCTGTGCTATTATCGTTGGGTGGTATTATTTACGTACACTACCCGACGATAGTATCATTGCGATTCGTGGGGCTGCAGTCCAAATAGTCGTGTAATTTTTGTCAGTTTTTACAAGTTTTATACGGTATCGTGCCGAGTGTGCGGTGCGTCGCTCCGGTCGTGGTACCTATCGTGTCGGCCCTACGTGCTGTTTATTGTAATTGTTGCGATTTATGATGTATGTTATTATTTTGTCGACGCCCGATGCCGGCGGGGCCGCGACGAGACCTGCAGTTTGTTATATATATAATGCCATGACGGAATGATATAAAATACAAAATCTGAACGTTATTCGAACGGAAATTTGCTCGGTAATATGAAATGTGTATTTGGACTGTATATATTTCATCGTACTTTAGTCGAGTGGAGTGGGAAGGTGCCGTTATTGTACGATCGTTACGTTAGTGTCACGGCACTACGGCGGCGAGGGCCACGCATTTATTATAGTGTAAGTTAGTGTAGCGTTAGTGGTTAGCAGCCGACTCGTTCAGGCACGCTTCGAGAGTGTCATATTATTTGTTCGTAGACGCCGCCGGCCGACACTTGCCAATGCCTAGTTATATTGTTTACGCATATTATGACATTAATTAGTTTAGTACTATAGCGGTGATTACGTACTCGTAGCTCTAACATAGACATGTATCGTGACGGCAGAGTGCGCCGTCGCCGCAGGCAGACCTCGCCGGTGCGAGTCCCGCAAAGATTGTGTTTTCCTTAAAACGCTGAAAGCGTGGAGATGTTGAACATAATTCCAACTAAAAATTTTTTTGCCTGACATTCAGCTTTTCGACATCGAATAGTACAAGTAGCGGGTGTGAATTTATTAAAAATTATTAACATACTTTGTATTTAAATGAAATCAATACTGTTTTATGAGTAAATATATCGCGATCGGATGTACCGATATGTTCGATTCCGGTGCGTCTTAATACCATCTACGACTGTATATTAAACTACGGTAACTCTCACAACAAACAAATGAACTATTTTATTTAATGTTTTCAATAAATTAAATGATAGTGTTAATTGCTGCGGTGATGTTGTTCAATGGCGGGTCAGGAGCCACGCGGTTGTTAGTTCTCCACGTTGCCAAGCGAATGTGATCGAATTAATAAGAGTAGCGAAGCCACAGTGGCGACGCGCCTCGGCGACGGGCACTGCATGATGTAATGATGCTGAGAAGGCAATAAAAAATATACACAACCATCTGTTTGTTTAATTTTTAAATCCCAAAAGTCGCAGCCTTTTAGGGAATGCTGAAGAACGACGTGACCGTTTTAATTCTCAATAACGTCCGGTATCGCCACCCGACGGGGACAGGTGGCAGTCATGTCGGACCCGCACCGACGAACGACCTGTGTGCTCCACCACGCTGCCGATGGCAAGGACAGGATATCTTTGTACACATTGCCCCCGTCCCCGCCAACAGCAGCAGAGGGACAACTGGATTGGCCACCCCGCAGTGGTCTGTTCGCCAAGCCTAAGGAATACTCAAATATATATTGTATTTGAGTATTCCAAAGGCCTGCCCAGGGTGCGCCGCGAGGAGGCCGACAGTCTGGCACCCCACGGAGATTATACTCCGGTCTATTAAGGTCGACCCTTAATCCCGACGCGGCAATATAAGATTCAGTAGGAATAAAATTTAAATAGACAAAATGCATTAAAATGGATACAAAATTATAATCTACCACTCGTGCAGCCAGCATTTCCTGAGGTCGTGATTTATGCTTTTTTGAAATATGTATAATAAAGTCATCTAGTTAGGGTTGAGTGTTTTTCAGTTAAATTACCTGCAGCCAAATCTCATATAAGGTTTTTTTATGTTCACCGTTATGATCCTTTATACCATGTAATTTAGATATGTATCTTAGAAGTCACCACAACACTACCACTATGACCACCACTATCGCGCGCTAAAATATTAGGAGAGTCCAAAATACAGCGACGCATCACTATCTGCTAGAAGAAATATAAAAAATGATTAGGAATTAAATATTGCAAACATTTTTTCTTGATTATAAATAGGGTTCATTCATATTTCGCAGGTAGACGTTTTGATAAGAATAATTGTCTAAAAATTATCCGTTCATAATTAACTGCAGCATTTGTTACATAATTTCATAGCATAGTCTACAATAATTATTTCTGGTAAGAAAGTCGTCTGTGGCAAACAGTAAACACCGCGGGTATGTTATCCACAGAGTTATCAATACCAGAGAAGGGAAGCCATATGAAGGAACGTAAGTGATAGTGAAACAATAAATAATTAGAGGGAAGTTGAAACTCGTATTCAAATTCAAATTCAAAATATTCTTTATTAAAGTAAACTTGTAAACAAGTGCTTTTGAATCGTCAACTTTATCAACTCAATCGTTGTTACTTTTAGTTCGGAAAGCTGTTCCTACCGAGAAGAACCAGTAAGAAACTCTGCGGTTGCTCTTTTTAAAATATAAATCTTAAAACTAGTTACATTTAGTTACTACTGTCTTGTACAGGGTAGAAGTGCACCTATATCCACACATCCTTATCATCTAAGTAATCTTCAACAGTATAGTAGGCTTTCTGTATCAGCCTCTTTTTAACAGTGGTTTTAAACTGCTGTAATAGCATGGCCAAAATTGATTTCGTAATTTTATTATAGAATCTTATACCCAAACCCACAAACGACTTACGTACTTTTGCTAGGCGCAAAGCAGGAGTCGCAAGCTTATGTCGGTTCCTACTTCGTCTATTATATACATCACCTATCGTTTTATATTTCTTTAAACGTCTTCGTATTTGACTAAACACAAAAAAGAGAGACTGCTAGAACATTCTCCTTGGCTTTCCCTTTTTGTAATATAGCTTATATTTTAGGCTACTCTAGTATAACTGTGATATTTGCGTTATATTACTCACCGTCATATTTATCTATAAGTAGTCTGTGATACCTAAGTTTTGAAATAATTTTCATGTACCCATTTATTTTTTTAGATGAGAGAACTAAAATAAATGATGGATTATAAAAAAAAGGATATTATTAACACAGAACCGTTCAGAATTAACATTTTATGTATTAGTTTGTTTTAATTGCTATTCATATAAATACTTATTGAAGGAACCTTATGTAAATCAATAAATATATTTTTAGTCCTTCATTTTATTAATATTAATTTCAAGGTTCCTTATTACCCCCGATACTAAATCATTAATCGAGTACCTATTATTTATCTGCTTACGTTATCACACATATCACAGCAAACACTGTAACAGAATAGGTACTTGGATTCAAACTTATATGTGATTTAGGCATGAACTATGCCAAATTGAGGACCAAAGAAAGAAGAATTTTATCTTCATACTAATACAATAGTCTGTGAAATCGCCGAGATTGTAGAGCGCAATAAACGAGATTGGTGTCATAAATTAACCATTTTTTTTTCTAATACTGGAGGTAATAAATAACCGAACGGATCAAAGAAATAGGATGTTACTATTAATTATATTAGTACTTCATATGTAAATCCGATTTATGAGTATAGCAATTTTTACACATCAATATTTTTGATAAACAAACTCTAGAATCTATAAGCTTACATTTTTATCATAGACTCACGTTATGTATACAATTTCATCTTTAAAAAAAACATTGCACAGATCGATCAGTGTGCAATTTTGCATTGCCATTCGATCTATGGCCGTTCGCTACAAGATGTGAATTGTTGAAGGTCATCTTACGGTCTTTGAAACTAAATTTTCCTCCGTGTTACGGCCGCGACTTGCACGGTTTTAATGAGTTAAAACGCAAGGCGCATCGCAAACTTTTACGTAACCAGTAACTTAAATCGCTCGCCATCAAAATCATAATTTTGATAGTGTAGATCGAATCGATCTCGTGTTTGTGCGCTATTGTACTCGTCACCATAATGATTTCAACGATTTATTCGAGAACGGCCCTCGGAGCCCGCTCCCTCGAGCGTTGTGCTTCAAGCGTAGTAGAACTTCCGAAATTTCACGATTTCGACGTAAAGAATGAACCTGTCTTGGGATACCGCGCAGGAAGTCGCGAGCGAACGGAATTAATCAACGAGATAAAACGAACCGCCGCTGTTACCGAAGAAGTGCCTATTGTCATCGGAGATGAAAACATTAAAGAGGGCGAGCCGCTATACCAGGTGATGCCGCACGACCACGGACGGAAGTTAGCCAAATATTACTATGCTGGCGAGAAAACTATTCAGAAAGCGATTCAAGTATCCAGCGATGCCCAGCGACGCTGGGACCGCACTCCGTTGGAAGAGCGAGCGCGCATCTGGCAGAAAGCAGCCGACATGATGGCTGGCGAACACCGCCAGCGACTCAACGCCGCCACGATGCTCGGCCAGAGCAAGACGGCCGTACAAGCGGAGATAGATGCTGCAGCAGAGCTTATTGATTTCTTCCGATTTAATGTTTTCTTTTTGAAAGAAAATGCTAAATATCAGCCTATTTCTGAAAATCCCTCCGTTACCAGAAATTCACTGAGGTTCAGAGGCATAGATGGCTTCATTGCTGCTATAAGTCCATTTAATTTCACAGCAATCGGAGGTAACCTCGCCTATACACCTGCACTCATGGGAAATGGTGTATTATGGAAACCTTCGGATACTGCTGTCCTCTCAAACTGGCGTATTTTTAACATAATGCGGGAGGCTGGCCTTCCATCTGGAATTGTAAATTTTGTACCGGCTGACGGGCCTACCTTTGGTCGCACCATTACAAAATCTCCACTCCTTGCCGGTATTAACTTTACTGGTTCTGTACCTACTTTTAACTGGCTGTGGAATGAAGTTGGTAAGAATCTTACTAGGTATCAAAACTATCCTAGACTTATTGGTGAATGTGGTGGTAAAAACTATCATTTTATTCATCCATCTGCAGAGGTGCAATCGGTTGTCACTAGTACAATAAGGTCTGCTTTCGAATACTGCGGACAGAAATGTTCAGCTTGTTCGAGAATGTATGTTCCAAGATCCCTTTATGAACCCATAACACAAGGTCTTCTGTTAGAACGCTCGAAACTGAAAATTGGTGACCCCACTGACTTCAGAGTTTTTACTGGTGCAGTTATTGATGAGAAGGCTTTTGCCAGAATAACAGGATACATTAAAAATGCCAAAAAAAATCCTAAGAACAAAATTCTGGGAGGAGGTGAATATGATGGCAGTAAGGGCTATTTTGTGCAACCTACTATAATTGAGACTTCCGATCCGCATGACAAATTGATGACAGAGGAAATCTTTGGGCCTGTTCTTACTATGTATGTGTATGATGACAAAGATGTTGCTGAAGCATTGGCACTTGTAGGGTCTTCAACTAAATTTGCCCTTACTGGTGCTGTTTTTGCCTCTGACCAGAAGTTCCTTGATACAGCCTTGGAGGAACTCAAGATGACAGCTGGAAACTTTTACATTAATGACAAATCTACTGGTTCTGTAGTAGGGCAACAGCCGTTTGGAGGTGGTCGTATGTCTGGCACCAATGATAAAGCTGGGGGGCCAAACTATGTAATGCGTTGGACGACACCACAGTCCATTAAGGAAACATTCGTTCCACTCCGTGACATTGATTATCCCTACATGAGAGATTAATTTATAAGGAATATGAGCAGTTGAATTGTTCAATGTTGATAAAAGTTATGTTATCAGTACAATAATAGTTATGAAGCTTACCAACAATGGCTTCAGTAGTAGTATTAAATTGAACTACTAGGAAATGTTATAAGTAATCATTATTTTATTAAAGGCATTATTTATCAAGTTACAGTTGAATACTATTAATCATAAATCATATCAATGTACATTGCAAATTATATCAACTTAGAATATATTGTCATAATATATTCAAAACTTTCCGTAATAAAGAAAGTTTGAATATTTACAATCATTAATGAACTAAACCTGTAGGTATTAGATATGTTGCTTACCACAATATAATCCTGTTAAGAAGTAGGTGCAGATCTATAATGTGATATATTTGGTTCTAATTAAGTTTTAATTATGATGTTCTGACAATTTCATTGAAGTAGCACCACACCCACAGACAGTCTGTTACTATTCCTTATCTCTATTAATGTTATTTGCTTATTTCTTATCACTTCCTCGCCTTAGATAATTTATCTATAATTGGGTGCCCTCTGCTGCTCTCTTTCAATTACTCTGCATTTAAGCAAATTGTTAAAAATAAATCTACTGGTTGTAGTGATTGTATATTTTGTTGATTTTTTTAATTAGATTATTTTCTTAGCATTTAAATAATTTATTGAAAAGTTTCTTTATAGTTTTCAGAGGATTTAAATTTTTAGCTAGCAAAATGATATTGTTATTTATTTTGTTTATGTATTATTAGTATATTAAATAAGTCAATAAATAATGTTACAGCTCATAATAATGTTGTTTAATTTTATAACCATGCAAATTACAGAATGTCTCCTTTGCAATATAAGTTTTTATCAATAATATTGAGTATGTATTCAAGGTCAGTATAGAACTTACTAGTTGACCCTGCAAACTTTGATTTGGCATATAAAATATTTCTAAGAAATTTCTAATGTACTTTATAAAACAATAAAAAAATGTTTTATTTTATTTTTTGAAAAAAAATTGTCCAAAATGTTTAGGGTAGTCAACCCTTATCATTAAGGGTTATGTAAAATAGATAGTAGCCGATTCTCAGACAGAATATGGATGTGAAATTTCATAAAAATTGGTCAAGTCGTTTTGGAGGAGTTTGGTAATTGACGATCTGAAACGAATATTTTATATGGGTATAAAGTAACCGCGGTCGGATTAGCTTTACGTGTCAATATGAGTTTTTGTATAATAATCGGCCTAGTTTATGACTGATAGATGCTTCCTCTAGTTCCATGCACTCGATCTACCTTCTATTTTATCTGACGACTGACGTTATCAGTGACGTAATCATAACTCAAAAATTTAATTTATCTAGTATCTAAAACAAAAGTAATAATAAAATTATTTTGCTATAATCCGCGATACATCGCGGATTATAGCAAAATAATTTTATTATTACTTTTGTATTATGGATCTCCGCAAAGTAACGCCTAATTCTATAAATTATCTAGTATCTTGTTTTATACGTACTCCGGGCTACGTGAGTACATATAAAAACAACAATTATATTAATATGTCCTTACAGGGAAATTGAAACAGTACATAAATAAAATTTTTGTAATTAAAATAATTCTACTTTTTGTTAACATTGATCTGAGTTCCTTATATTTATCATCATAGACTTTATCATAGATGTATATTTTATTGTTCGCGGGCCGTCAAATAGAACTGACATTTCGGGATAGAATCATATTCTTGTTTTATAACAACTATATGTCTGTGGACGGAATTGAAACCGATACAAATGTGAATTTTGGAGTTCTTTCTAGAATGAAAATATTATATATTTTTATATAATCTAATACTTCTCAAATAACTGAAACGATATTTTATAAACATCCATGGCTAATATCTTTGGCTTAATCGTATCAGGACGTTTGGTAAGGATTTGTAATGTTTTATTGTTTACAATTTAGTCTAACATGTGGTGGATGGAGGTAAATAAATGAATTAACGTCGATTTGTAGGTCCAGACGGACTTCACGCCTGTGTCGGAGACTAGTCTTATCACCACTATCCTGGACGTGGACTCCATTAACCACGCGGTGGTGTTCCTAACTGGCGCGACGCCGCTGCCGGCGGGCACGGTTGCCGTAGTCTACTGGAGCTGGCCCGACCCTAACGCACCTCCCAACTGGCAGCCCTTAGGACATATTTCAAATGCTAAGCCATCTGCCATTTTTAAGATATCTAACTTAAAAAAACTACATGAATTATCAGGTACGTTTCTTCAAACGTTTTCTATATTGCCCGAGACATTTAATATCGTGATTACGAAATTGTATATTAATATCTTCTGACATTACAGATGAAAATAAGTTTATGAGTGCATTTGGTCAACAACAAATTTGTAATAATGCCCAAATTGGTATATCTATAGAACCAGAAGCCAATGCACAGCTTCTTCCTAACTCAGAGGTAGTATGATTTGACAACATATTAAATTAATATTTTCACTGGTTATTTTGTTTACTTTCTATGCTGAAAATATTTTATTGTTACAGACACAACAAGCATATTCATATGTAACTTTTGCCCAGAAGATGTTAGAACATTTAGTTAATTTCGTGGCATCTTTTTCTGTAACCCAAGAACAAATGACTCCAACCCCAGGAGTATCCTACATACCTCTTAACACCCTGCATACCTGGTATCAGAACTTTGAGAGGCGGTTGCAACAAAATCCTAACTTTTGGAAGAACTAATGTTATTAGAAATTAATCAGAATGCACAATGCAATCAAAAACTAGGTGGCTTTTTTAAGTTTATGATGTTTTACATACAATACCAAGTATTTATATGTATTGCATTTGACTAAGGATTGCTTAATTTCAACAGATAGTCCCCTATCACTAAATACTAATTATGTGCACTAATTACAGCTTGTTTTTTACTCTACTGGCAGTGAGTTGTTTTGCCACTTAAATAAATTTGCTAAATGGAAAATATGATAATAAATAAAAGTGAGACAATTTAACTATTTGTGCAACATACTTTAGTAGGCAATAAATATTATATCTAAGAGTTGTGTTTTGCTAAACATTCTAAAAAGATTCGATTTATTTGAATCTTGTACATAGGAATGGACAGCAAATAGTAGTAAAAATATAAATGCAATGTTATTACTTCTCATACAAAGACTGCTGTTGAATTTATATTTTTATAATAATAAACTATTATTATAAGTGCATTTTTTTTTAATTATTAAGTATAAGTAAAACAATTAGTAATATTATCAAAAATATATTGGCAGATAACATGAAGTAACAACACTGAACACATTCCCAAGGCACACAGAACTAACTACACTAATAACACTATTTGACACCCCGTGAAACATGCACCTGTTTTAGAATAATGATTTTTTCCTTTAATCTACTTTCCATTATTTTCATCTCTCACACAGAGAACTAGACTACTGCTTCCAATTGGACACTAAAAGCTTTTTATTAAGGGATAATTGAGTGGCTACAAAATTGATAGTACAACTAATTTTTGTAATTGCAATTTTAGTTTAGTAATTGCAGGTTGCCTAGTTAAGGCTACCTGCAATTTAGCCCTCTCTGAGATAAGAGTATTGTATGGTTGAGACTAAAATAGTCAGCCAGTTAAAAAAATGAAACTAGATTTTTTAAGGTATCATTCTAAATTATGGTCAAGGATTGGCTACATATCTTTTGGACTATTATATAATGAAGGTATTATATAAAATGTAGGTTCTATTTACTAAACAGCTGTTTAGATTTTGTAGGTCACCTTCTACTTATAAAAGAGAAATGATAAAGAGATAGATGATGATAGATGGAAAGGGTTTTGAATACTGCTAAGAATGTATAGATGATGACATTAATTATCAAAAATGTAAATATATATGCGCTGAAGAGTAATAATAAAATTATTTTGCTATATTTCGCGATAAAATAAATAGATAATATATATAATGAGAAATTTAAAGTGGACTATTCGTTTTAAAACCCGATATAATTTATTATTACTTTTGTATATGGATCTCCCGCATAACAATGGCTAATTCTATAAATTCTCTATGCGCTAATTTTATCAAAAGTGTAGTCATATATCAATGTATCCAATATCAGTGTGGACTGTGGACGGAGGTTAACGCAGGACACGCTGCTGTTGGTTATATTAGTTTCATAGCATTAATGCAATAAAAATCTGCTTTTTTACAAAATTCTTCAATATTTCTCTATAAAATTAAAATATTTTAATACCTACTTAATAACTAATTAACAATTAAGAATAAAACATGGGTACATATTTTGGAAGTGTTATTGTTTAAAACATTAAAAAGGAAGAGTCTATGAATAAAATAATAAAATCAAAAATTACGTTTCCTAACAACGTGCTTCACCCACCATATCTTGACTACACATTATTTCCACATTCTTATACGAGTATTCGTATTAGTAGGTTCATATCGAGTTAGTTTTTTGTATGATTTCGATAAAACTATTATTACAATAAGATAACGTCATGACTTCAGATGCGGTTGGCTTAGTTTTAAGTGTCGACGTGCGCGTGTACAGAGACCAGACTAAGCTTAGTATATCACAGAAAAAGGGTTTCATTAATTAATTATATGCATTCCACTTTTTTTCTAATTTTAATTAAACTTATATATGAGCAGTTTTAAATGAATCCATATTCTTAAAACCCAGAGAACTGTCTCAAGAACCCATAACCAATATAAAATATGTATTGCATCGGTTCGCCAGTGGCTGGCTTGTCAGACGGAGTGGGTGAAATACAACATGTCATTTTACCTAAACATACAATACCATAGTTGCTATCTGGAACCTCGGACACACCAAAAAGCAACTCCTAAAATATAACATACACCCTATCAGGTTAGTGAATATAACAATAATATAAAGTATAACAAGATATAAAATGAAAAAGCGTCATGTTTAACTTACATAAATCTAAATTTGTCGTTTGCCCTTTTTGGTCCGGCTTAAATTATGTTTTAATGCCTTTTAAATTGTTAAAATGTATAGAGACCAGAGTTAACCTCTAGCGTTCTTCTTAAAGATAAAATATTATTACTTTGTACTTCATAAAGTTTTATGCAGTGTAAAATTCAGTCTTCATGCTAATGGATTGTTTGAGTGCAAATACTAAGTTGCACAGACTTATCTCTGTCTAGGTTTGCCATTCGTCAAATAAAATGTAGTATTTAAGAGTGAATGACAATTTGAGCTAAAAATATTTATGAAATACTCATAAACAGAACGCGTAATGTAGAAAGGCGTAGCACCCGCAGTTCACCGAAAGTAATCTTTATAAAACGTGTTACTATCACATTAATAATGTAAATCAAATCATCAAATCACATTTAACCGTAAATAACATATATGCCCTGAGATGTCGCTCATTTTCGAACTGGCCGCACAGATCGACAAAGATCGCATCTGAGATCAGTTAGAATCTTGGCGCCAATTAAGGTCCGACTTCGAGATACATCTGAAGCGAGGTATCGACTACGACGGGGCAGAATTAACGAAAATGGAATATGACTTCACGTTACGAATCGGTGCTTATCGCTGCGGACCCCGGTTAGTTACGGAAGTGGCGCGCGTCGAAACACCTAAGCTGCGATGCGATCGTCGCATACATAGTTCAAAGGACCGGCGGACGCACGCAGACGTCGGTTAATAAACCGACGTGAGCCAAACACTCCAGCCGTCCGTCGCAACAGACGTAAGGTCCGGGCGTCGAGTGCGTCGGCTCGACGCGCCGGGAAGGGTCAGGCCAGGAAGGGGTGCTGCAGCGCCTGCAGCGCGCCCGGCCGCGAGTGCGGCAGCGGGTCCAGCAGCCGCGCGGCCAGCGCGAACGCCGCGTCGGGGAAGCCCGCCACGGTCTCGACACCCGCCGGGCGGCGCTCGTCCCGCTCGTCCCGGCACAGGCAGTGCGGCGCGGGCAGCCGGCAGTGGCGGCAGCGCGCGGCGCCGGCCGGGGCGGCGGGCAGCGGCGGCCCGCGGAGCCGCGCCGCCAGCTTGCGCAGACACAGCCCGCGCCGCTCCGACGACGTCACCATGCGACGACCTGCACCCGGCAACCGGTTATTGTAGGTCGCGCGCGGGGCGAGCTCGCGGTGCTGCCGCTCTCGCTGCCGTACCGAGCGCGTGCGCGGCGCGGCGCAGCGGCTCGGTGCCCAGCAGGTCGGCCAGCTCGGCCAGCGCGGCCACGTCGTCGGGCGCGCGCAGCAGCGGGTAGCGCGCGGTGAGCAGGCTGGCCAGCACCACGCCCGCCGCCCACGTGTCCACGGCGGGCCCCTGGTGCGGGCTCTTGAGCAGCACCTCGGGCGGCCGGAAGCCCTGCGTGCCGGCGCGCGGCGCCCGAGCGCACGGCCGCGCGGCGCACGCGGTGCACACGCCGCCCGCGTCCGCGCACGCGCACGCGCCCGCCTGCCGGGGTGGAAACGACAAACTATGTATATTATCTGGCCTCGCAGTAAATAGAGTATCTTTTCTTTGTTGTTAATGTAGTATATAACCTAATTGTAATAAAGAGACATAGAGAGACTTTCCCGAATTATAGAAGCAGATGTTACTTTGCGGAATTCCATATTACAAGCAATATAACAGAACTAACTACTTTGCTATAATCCGCACGGATTATAGCAAAGTACAGTACATTACGATTTTTGTCGTGGAGCCTATCCTCCTGATGATGCTTCGGTTTCGGGGCGAAACGATCGTCGAGATTGTGGTGGAGGGTGTGTGTGCTGCTTTTGTGTGCGTTGTTGCTGGTGAATTGCGCCTTGGGGTGCATGTTGTGGCTTGTCCTGCATGTATAAGGTGCGTAGATTTTGCCTGCTTCATACACATTGGCTTTGCATGCATTCACTTAACCCGTGCGGATTATAGCAAAGTAGTTAGTTCTGTTATATTGCTTGAGAGACTTTCCCATTAATAGCCTCATTACTAAAATTTCCTAGGGTCTACGACATAGGTTTCTCTTCTATTCTCTCCTGTGATTGGCCTATTCTAGCGCTACTCCTTTCTTTACTCATACTTCACACGATCCATCTGTTTCGTTGTCGGCCTGCCCCCACTCACGTATCCCTCCACGTTCATATTTAACACTCGTTTGGCATATGTGCTTTTTTATGTGTAGCATAATTAATGTTTCATATATTATTTTCACTCATAAATGCCTCATTAACTACAGTTTACAATAAAATATATATAGGTCAATTATTATTGTGGATTTGGGTATAAGATTCTATAATAAAATTCCACAATCTACTTTAAATTTACCATTACAGAAGTATAAAAATACTATTAAAAAAGGCTAATTCAGAAAGCCAGTAAGCATAATAGGCTTTCAATAGTAATTGAAGATTACCTTGACGATAAGAATGCGTGGATAAAGCTTCTCTTCAACCCTGTACAAGACATTAATAACTATATGTAACTAGTGATAAGATTTATATTTTAAAAAGAGCAACCGCCGAATTTCTTGCTGGCTCTTCTCGGTAGGAACAGCTTTCCGAACCAGCAGTAAAGTTGACGATATAAAAGCACTTGTTTACAAGTTTACTTGAATAAAGAATGATTTATAAAAGCAGACGTTACTTTGCGGAATTCCATATTACAGGAGGATAGGCTCGACGACAAAAATCGTAATGCATTACGATTTTTGTCGTGGAGCCTAACCTCCTGATGATGCTTCGGTTTCGGGGCGAAACGATCGTCGAGATTGTGGTGGTGGGTGTGTGTGCGTTGTTGCTGGTGAATTGCGCCTTGGGGAGCATGTGGTGGCTTGTCCTGCATGAGTAAGGTGCGTAGATTTTGCCTGCTTCATACACATTGGCTTTGCATGCATTCACTTAACCCATGCGGATTATAGTAAAGTAGTTAGTTCTGTTATATTGCTTAAATAAAGAATATTTTGAAATTTGAATTTGAATATTGCACTATTTTAGAGTGACAAATAACATGTTGCCCTGTAAAATAGTTAATTGTTTAAAATTTTATACAAGTTTTAAGACATTATATCCAGTCTTTTCACAAATTAAACTTTGTTACCTGTAAAATAGAGAAATGACAATCATAGTTATTTTAACTGGCTATTCCTTTACATATTCGTTGTATATAATTTTAAATTTTACATGACAAGATTTATGACAAAAATTTATAATTTGGAACCCCTTTTGATAGATTTATTTTCCTTTATTACATATCTTTATGGATCATAGCCATTACTTCTTGTTCTACCTAGCACCAGGTCTATTTTACATGAGCCGACTATCAATTTAAAGTTTTTATCAGGCAAAAATTAATACGCGTATTGTTCGGTTTCACAGACATTTTTTATTATTGACGTTTGACATTACATTTTTGGTACTCTATTTGTCTATACATTACGATGTAGTAAAAAATATTTAAAGACGTAAAATATAAAATAAGTAATAATTATTTGACTCGAACATCCTCCGCCGCCAAGGACAGTCTAGTCCTTGCTCCTTCAGTTATCTGGTAAGCGACACAATTTCGTTATTGCGCGTTGATTTTACACCGGATTCCCACAACCCGCCAAAATTTGGCGCTCCTGGAGGTATGTATTTCCATCGTGTTCCTCTATTGTCCAAAAGATGCTGTAACTCCGTGGGCAATTCATTTCTCCCTTGTCTCCACATTTCTAAGAGAGTCTTTTCAGATTTCACAAAAGTTGTTCCATGATCACTCCATAGTTCTTTACAATGGCCTCTTCTCGATACAAATCTCTTAAATGAAGCAATAAATGCATCAGTTGTCATGTCGCTTACCAGTTCCAAATGAATGGCCTTTGTCGCCATACAAATGAAAAGGCAAATATACGATTTGAAGGTTTTTGCTCCACGACCCTTACTCATTCTACAGGAAATAGGTCCAGCGAAATCTACTCCGCTGATGGAGAAAGAACGTGAAGGATTAACACGAACATCCGGTAAGTTTCCCATTATTTGGGTGCCTGTCGTGGCGTTATACCGTGCACACAGCTTACACTGTCTGTAATATCTCTTAATGCTCTGCCCTGCCTTAATTATCCAGTATTTACTTTTCAGGTACGAAGTCATTAGCTGAGGACCGCCATGCAAGGTTTGAAGATGAGCCTCATGTAATAGTAAAGGTAAGAGCAGGTTAGTCTTTGTCAGAATTATGGGATACTTCCTTTGGAAGTCCAGCTGTGCGTGTCTAAGCCTTCCTCCAACTCTTAAGACATGGTTGTCATCAAGGTAAGGGTTTAATCGTATTAATCTACTACTTTTCTTAATTGGCTTTTTATTTTTCAGGTTCATTATTTCATCAGAAAATTCTATCTCTTGTGCCATCCTTAAACATACGGTAAGTGCTTCTTCTCTTTCTAGGCTCGTAATATCTTTTGGTAAATGGTCTCTTTCTTTCAGGTACTTCTTCCATCTTCGGCAATATGCAACGACGTGTAGCAGTTTCTTCAACGACGAGTATTTCTTGAGCAAGGTAACCGTTGATTCTATTTCATTTATATTTACATTAATTGTTGCACATTTTACTGAAATTCTAGTTTCTATTTCTGTTTCAGGTATTGGATCAGTTGGCAGGTACAGACCATCTTGGAGAAGAAATGAAGGTCCATTCCACCACAGGTCACATGTTTTTAATTTATTTGGGGAAATTCCTCTGGACGCAGGATCTGCGGGATTTTCTTTTGTGTTTATGTACGACCAGTAAGTATCCAGATTATTTCTGATTTCTATTACTCGATTCTTAACAAAAGGAGTCCACCTATTTGGATCACCTTGTATCCAAGCAAGAACGATTTTCGAATCGGTCCAAGCGTAAGTTTTATTAATTTCAATATTTAAAATCTTCATAGCATAATTTAATAACTTGGCTAGTAACACCGCTGCACACAACTCTAAGCGAGGCAACGTTACTGATTTGACAGGAGCAACTTTAGTTTTCGCTATGATCAATGATACTCTATTTGGCGTGTGATCTGAGTTTAAGATTCGCAAATAAACTACTGCTGCATATCCCAGTAGCGATGCATCTGAGAATCCATGAAGTTCCACGAGAGAATTATTGCAGCTACCAACCCATCGAGCAATACGGATTTGTGATAGGTAAGGCAAACCATCTTGATAAGAATTCCATTCGTCTTTCAGATCATCAGGTAATTCATCATCCCAATCCAACTTTCTTAGCCATAGCTTTTGCATAAATATTTTTGCTGTAATTATTGCAGGTGCAAGCCAGCCCATGGGATCGAATAAAGAAGCTATCTGTCTTAATACATTTCTTTTAGTTAAACTGTCAGTAAACTGAATGCAATCCTTTTGTGCTATTTTTAAGGTATCTTTATGTATTTCCCAAACTATTCCTAAGGTCTTTATACTGTCATTTCTATTCATATCAACTTCTTGTGTCTGAGCCCTCTTTTCAGGTTTTAACATCTGAAGGAACTCTTCACTGTTAGAAGACCATTTTTGCAGTTCAAAACCACCTAATTGTAGAAGTGCAGTAAGTTGATTTTGCATTGCTATTGCTGTAGTTTCATTGTCACACCCAGAAAGTACATCATCCATATAAAAATCATTTAATACGATTTTTTGTGCTAGTGGAAAGTTACCATCCTTTGCTTCATCTATGGCTATACGTTTCAGTGTTTTAATCGCCAGGTAGGGGGCACAAGCAGTGCCGAATGTTACGGTAAGTAGACGGTAATCTTTTATTTCATCTTCTAAGTTGAATCTATATAGTATCCTTTGAAAATCTTTATCTTCTGGACGGACTCTTATCTGTCGATACATCTTAACAATATCGGCCACAAAACATATTCTGTGTGTTCTCCATCTTAAGATGATATCCCTTAACTCTTCTTGTAAAGATGGACCGGTCAACAATTCATCGTTGAGAGATATTCCATTACTACCTTTACACGATGCATCGAAAACCACTCGTAGTTTTGTGGTTTGCTTATCTTCTCTTATGACAGCGTGATGTGGAAGGTAGACAGCGTTCTCTATTTTCTCATCCAATTGTATCTCTTTCATATGGTTTAATGTCAAGTATTCTTTCATAACTTTGTTGTACTCTGTTTTTAATTCTCTATTATTTTGTAATTTCTTCTCTAAACTCTTAAATCTTTTAAGTGCAATTGTTCTAGAATGATCTGGCAAAACTGGGTTGTCTGTTTTAAATGGTAAACTAACAATGTATCTTCCATCATCTTGTCTCATTACTGTTTTCTCATAAATCTCTTCCGCTCTCAACTCGTGCAAAGTGAGAGCAGTGTTGTTAGTTTCTAATGTTTCTGATGCCCAGAATTGTTGTAGCATGTGGTCTAACTTAACATTCAAATGCATGCTCACAACTCCTTGACTCTCATTACTATCTTGTTGCACTCCCCCTGAGACTATCCACCCAAGCTTTGTTTGTTGAGCAATTGGACTCTGATGTTGTGATTTACCTTTAATAATACCGTTCATCAAAATTTCAGTGTAGATATTAACACCAAGCAGTAGGTCTATAGCGCCTGGTTTGTAATAAGTCGGATCTGCTAATTGAAGTCCAGTAAAGTGAATCCATTGTTCATTGTTTATTTGATTTGCTGGTATAATCTCAGTTACTTGTTGTATAATAAATGCAGTACATTCCAGTTTGAAGTTATTGTTCAATCTGGATGTGATTACAAGCTCTACCGCATGTCTAATTGGAGAAGACATTTTGCCAACCCCCGTAACTTGTCCCTTTACTTCTCTCTTTCTCAGTTGTAATCGTTGGGCTGTTGACTCTGATATGAACGATTCCTGAGAACATGGATCTATAAGAGCACGTACTGTTTGTTCTCCTCTATTAGTCTTAATATTGATTAAGGCTGTAGCTAAAAGTGTCACATTGCTCTTAGTAGATACGTGTGATAAAATCTGTGGATTAACTATTTGATTGTCTGTAACCGAAGCTCTATTTTGTGTGTCTGTTTGTTCTCTTGTCTTCAGCTTTGGCTCATGTAATAAGGTATGATGTTTCCTTTTACACTTATGGCATGCAGTATTATGTCTGCAATATAGCACACTGTGTCCGGGCCATAAGCAGTTAAAACATAATTTTTCATTCTTTACAAACTCTGATCTCTGGTTCGGTTCTAATTTAGTAAACTCTTTGCATTTAAAAATTATGTGATCTCCCTTACAATAAGTACATATAGTGTCTGAAGTAGTATTCTGTGGTGCTGAAGTATGAAAAGCTCTGGATTTTACACTAGGCCTGTCTTTAAAATGTGTAGGTTGCATCATTTCTAACACTCTAAATTTCCCTTCTAGAAAATCTTGAAATTGTTTCCAGGTTGGAAGATTTTCTACAGGTAAGTCTTTTAATTCTTCTTCCCATTCTTTGTGTGAGTTTTGATCAAGTTTATTTACTATGATATGTATTATAATAGGATCCCAATTCTCTATATAAACATCATTGTTTTGTAAATTATTTAGGCATTCTGTAGTTGTGTCTAATAACTCTCTAATTCCTTTAGCATTTTCTTGAGTAAGCTTCTTTTGCGATAACAATCTGTTAAATATTGTATTGACAATAACTCTTTTATTATTGTATCTTTGTTTCAGTGTGTTCCAAGCAATCTCATAATTTCTGTCAATTATATTGATGTGCTTCAGAAGTTGTTCTGCTTCACCCAACAAACTTGTTTTCAAATAGTGTAATTTTTGTATGTTACTTAACGAAGCGTTGGTATGGATCAGCGAGACATATAAATCTTGAAATGTGTTCCAATCATTATAATTGCCACTGAATTGAGGTATATTAATTTTGGGTAATTTGACTTCTGAATTAGAATGTTGACTCGTAGAAGTTTGTGTTGGATTTATTGAATAGAGCTGTTGTAATTTATCTAATGCATCTGTTATTTCACATCGTGCATTAATATACTCTTCTTCACATTTAGAAAATATATCCTTTTCAAAATATTCATGGTCCTCTCTTTGCTCTGCAGAAGCAACTTTCAATATTTGGTTGTGTGTTACTCGAAAAGCTTCCCAATACTTTTCCAAATTATCAAGTCTTATTCTCACATGGTTCACTGTTAATCTTGATTTTGGTGATTTCTTAAAGTTAGTTAATGTTTTGATTATTGTAGATAAGTTATTATCTTGTAAAACACACAAGTCATCCATTTTAATAAATAACAAATTCTATCTTCATAAACTAATACAGTCCACAAATATGTATATATATTGATGTTTACAGAAAACAAAAGTCCCACTGAAATACAATAATAAGAATAAAGTCCCAATTTCACAACTTTTTCTCAGTTTAAATACAACAAAATTTAAGTCCAAAGTCCAAAATAACACAATATTGTTTAAGTTCAAGATTACACAAAATACTGTCTTTATAAACCGCTTACTAGTTGAACACAATAAAAATTACAAGTCCTAAATAACTTTCAAATAAAGTCCAAAAGTTTTTTAATATTATAATAACTAAAAAGTTTCAAGCGTCCATTATTGTACCGTTACTTTGTACACGACATTACGTGGCTTCACTGACACTCACATTAGAGTTACGAATTTGCACAAATATACTAAAATCTTTTAAAGCCTAGGTCCGACTCGATGGACCAGATGTTCTACCTAGCACCAGGTCTATTTTACATGAGCCGACTATCAATTTAAAGTTTTTATCAGGCAAAAATTAATACGCGTATTGTTCGGTTTCACAGACATTTTTTATTATTGACGTTTGACATTACATTTTTGGTACTCTATTTGTCTATACATTACGATGTAGTAAAAAATATTTAAAGACGTAAAATATAAAATAAGTAATAATTATTTGACTCGAACACTTCTTTTAATATGTAAAGTATTACATTTTATTTTTACCTTGGGCATATTCTGTTTGGGAATCTGTACTTTCGGCAGACTCCTGAGGCCCGGGGAGAGCACCCCCGTGCACCGCGCACCCAGCGATAGATCGAGAGCCATCCGCTTGGCCTCCCCGGGCGGCTCGTCCTGGTATCAGATAGGTACACTTACAGAATTAGCATTACTTAGCAGAGATAAAAGAAAATATATATTTATGCTAAATGCAGAGTATACTTTGCGATTTTGTCTTGGAGTATATCTCCTGATGGTAGTTTGGTTATGGTTATATCGGTTGTAAAGATTGTGGTAGTGAATAAGTGCAGTGCTATTGTAGTGTGGGTGGTTGTGGTGATGGTTTGTAATGCAATCGTTTTGCATGTATCAGATACGATAGAGGACATTACATTTAGAATAATATAGAATTGCTATTAAAACAGAATATGGGATAATAAATATATTGTTTTATTTAATAGCAACGTTATGGAGTTATATTCCGCCATTTTTTTACTTAGCAATTAAGCACGGGATATTGCATGGAGGTATACCTCTTCCCTGGTCCGCTTGCGGGACGGTTGCGGTTGCGGCTGCGGTGCGTCGCATACGCGTTGCGCCAGCCCAAAGTCCACCAACAGGTACCTGGGGATGTGACGCGCAATGTATAAGGCATAGTTTTAACAGACAGCTTAATTCAACATATAACTTAGGTTAGAACTTAATAACTCAATAGTCTCAATCAATTAAAAAAATACAGTAACATAAAAATGGTGCCTCAAGTTAATTTTTTTATCATTCCATCTTTTTAACCAACCTTGTAAATATTCAGTGCGTACTAATTATCTTTACAGGTAAAAAATAGATGAATTACTTTAGCGTACCTCTGCTGGTTAACGCAGTGCACGCGACTAAAGCTCCCATCAAGCAAGTTTTTTAACAACTGCATGATCTCTTCAACACAATTTACATAAAACTGATATGTACTATTTACCTAAACCATCCAGAAGTATTGCACTATTTTTCGGTGATAACCGTACAAAAATCCATAGTATAGATAGATCAGGGTACATACCACACCATACAGTGACCATATGAATGGTGCATGCTTAGGTCTTTAGGCTTTTGCAAATATCTCATGACAATATTATTACTTTTTCAATGCCAAGTATGATGGAAGAATGTTTATAGAAGTTGATTTATTAAAATTTTGTTGTGCCTAATGGATATTTACAATTTGCCAAATGCTTTTTGATTAAGGAAAACATTCAAACAGGAATTGTATATCTCAATGCTTGGAATATGTGAAACCTACCAATCCACCTTGGAATTCCAATCCTTGTCTCTGAAAGGAGAAAGGTGGGGAAGGAGTAAGCCTGGCAGTAGGCTAGTAACAAGTTATTACTTATGTATTATTGTAAGTTACCTTCGGTTTTCTCTATCATACAAAAAGTTGCTGGGTTTGACATCTCTATGGATAACACCAAAAGAGTGCACATGTTTCAGAGCCACCAGAAGGGCACGCATGTACTGCCGGACCTCCTCTGCATCCATATCTCCTACGTATTCCTATAACAGAATAAATTATATTCATAACAAATGAATAATCTATAAAATAAGTAAGTAATAAATGAAATACAGCTGACATTGTGGCAAATCTATCATTCTTAACACACTCAAAAAGCACTAGAACATGAAAAATTCTTAATTTTAGTCATGTTCATTGGTGCAAGAAACCATTTTGAACTATCAAACTTCGATAACTCAATATGAAAAAAAAGACCTGTAAAATATATTGTAATAAAATGTTTGGAATTTAAATAGTTACAAATTATATATTCTAATTATTCAAATTACAAATTAAATATTCAAATTATATAATCTAAAAAACAGAGTGAACTTAAATTTAGATATAGCAATAGTAAAAACTGCTGTATGGGACAAATTCCTTATCATATAAATGAGAAGTATAAGCAAGACTTACTGAAAATTTTCTATGAGGTATATATGGCATAACAAACACAATTGTATCTAAATTACGAAGGCACAGTTCTACTCCAATGACATTTTCCTTTCCTCTGAAAAAAAGAAATACCACTTTATTAAATCTTAAAGGTATAAAGTAAATCTGTATGTAACTATCCTACAGCTGGGCAAAGTAATCCCTCTCCTAAAAAGAGGGTGATTTGGTCTTAGACCCACAATATAGCTTCAGTGTGGATTGGTAGGTTACACATATCCCAAAATTTTGCGCTTTACAAAAGTGTCAGAAACACTATAAGCCAAATATTCATTTTTAAATTAAAGATATTTTATTTGGTAAAATTTATTTTTGTCAATACATTCAAATGGCCTAATAAAAATATCATAGAAAAAACTTCTAATGCATATCACATTTATATAATAATAGTTAAACTTTGTTTCTATTAAAAACCAACCCTGCAATGGACACTACTACTAGTGTCCATTGCATTGAAACTTGATTTAAAGAATTGTTTTTGAAATTTAAGTGTTAGTAGCTGTTGAATACGAAAGAAAGCAGTTTTTTCCATAGCACTTTGCTGTTGAATTGCTTTGTGTTATGGATAAGGTATCAAGATAAGGAAGGTAGCGTTCTTCTACTGTTACTTGATTATTGTTCCAATTATCTCCTAGGTCTGATTAAAAAGTATATTGTAAGAAGTTCTTTAGGATTCAAGCTAATAAACTGTGATACTAGATGGCAGTAAGCAAAGTATCACCACAGAGACTTCCTTTTCTACTGTTTTGGTGACCATGGAAATATATGTTTATTTGTTAGGTTTTTTTTTCATTAAAATTTGCTTGTTAATTCTAATATGTTTATAAAACAGAGAGCAGAAGTGCTTACTTTTAAAGAAATGTTAAGTCATAAACATATCACTATTGAAAACATATCCTCACCCCATGTCTTGAAGGCATCTTAACTCGTGCTCGATCCTAGCAGGATGTGCAGTGGGTACCAAATGCTTTATGGCAAACCATCGCTTCTCTGAATCGAGTAAGGTTGCGTGCTGTTTCAAAGAACCTAGGTACACCGAACTAAACGTGCCTTCACCTATCTTCCTGTGCACGTCAAAAATTTGGTGCAAAGATGGCAACTTATGCAATAATTCATTGATTTGTTGTTCTGAAAAATTACAGAGAGAGAGTACAGGGTTGTTTTTTCGATTTTATAGGCATAATATGGAAAACCTCGATATCAATAGTCGTCACCTACTTTCTCCGTCCAGTTTATAGTTGTAGCTGTCATCATCTTTCTTTTTCTTCGTTTCACAATTTTTGCGAGTTTCCAATTCCTGTAATGTTCCCTTTTGTAGTTTATGTGATCTTGCCTCTATTCCCCTTATTCTAGACATATCTTATCATATTAAGTTATGTATTATTTAACTAAATTGAATTTATTATAAACGGCAGTCTTTGAACAATCTTTTATTTTCCTAAAATTTTATAACCATACGCATGTCGCATACAGTAATTACCATAGATAATATCATAATACACTATAATCTATATATAAGACAAAAATATAATAGGTATATACCAAAGATTACACTTTACACTTTACATTTATCCTATATAGTGTATTATCTATGCTTTACATAATGAAATAGATGGGTAACTCGCAGTCGTTTTTTTGTGATTCGTAATAGCGCCATCTAGAAGACTGTTATGGTACTAAAAAGGTCAAGGGGCCACTGCCATGCAAATACATATTTAAATAGTAAATACTTTATTTCAAAGTAATGATAATATTATTTTGCTACAGTCCGCGATTACAAGAAATCTATGTGATGCTAAAGCCTAAAAGTAGAGTGCAGCACTCACGTCCATACCTGATGCATGCATAATTTATAAACTGCATGCACTATAAACAAAGCATAAAAACATACCATACCTTTACGATTTATATCTGTAGGTCGTGGAGTCTATCTCCTGATGATGCTTCGGTTACGGGGTGAAACTATTTTTAAGATTGTGGTAATGAATGCGTGCCTGCACGGATCAGGTAAGTTAACGTCAGGCAGGCGGCCGGTCGTAAAATATGCATTCAAATCAAGTGACAACATGTTTGTAACCTGAGGATGATGACACGAAAATCTTACTTTAAGAACAGTGTATCTGAAAAGGTTAGCCCATACGTATGAACTTCGTAGATGCACCTCAACATGCCTCGAAATTGCAGTATACAAACAGGATATTAATTAACAGTGCACTTTGAGTCTCAAAGTGTGGCATTATATAGCAACATCACATTCAAAATGCAGAGTTGGCAGTGACTCCATTTTGAGACTAGACAATAAAAAAACAACTAGAAGCTAAATCAAACCATTATAGAGTCTTATAAGGTGGAAATCTCTACAAACTCTGCTTGAAAGACAGAAAGAAATAGAAGAAACATTGAATAAAAATTATAATAGAAACTGTTCATGTTATTAATTACTTTAACAATAATATATAAATTTAGATAAGATAGAATCTTTTGTATGTGTGACTAGACAAAGATAAGTATGGGTCTCTTATCTTCTTGTTATTTTGTATGAAAATAATATTACAGTATGTAAGTTGTCTGTTGGTAAAAGAGAAATAATTATATTATTATTTGTATTATCATATGCATTATAAAGAGTAACTTGCTTGTGTTTAATTTAAAATGAAACTTGAATCTACTAATTCATTGGAAACTTAACTAGATATAGAACAATTATATGTTATTTATATTCGATACTTATTAGTATTTATCATAATATAACACTACCAAAGTAACCAGGTACATCTAGCCATTACATAAATTTGGCATATAAGAAAATTAAAACAATTACAGGATACTATAATAATTTATTATTGACATCTAAAATATTTACATTCTATACTCTAATAGTTGTAGCTTCCATAATCTCTTTATTCTTGTGAGTGCCATCACAAAAAGGTCTATTCTTAGTCTGCTTGCAGTTACAAAGCCAATAATCTTTTGTTTTATCAACTTTAAATATAATGGGCCTGAAATTCACATTACATTAGAGGCTGTTCTAAAGAATACATACCTATTTTAAAAAATTCTCATTATATTAATAAACAAACCTTTGTGTAATCTTCAAGAAAACATCTTTATGTGTGCCATCGCAAAGCGGTTGAGACTTAGAGCGACCACATAGGCACCAAGCATATGTTTTCCCTTCTTTCAAAGTCAATTTGAATGGTTTCTTATCATAAACAACTCCATTCGTCGTTTGCTCATTAGCTGCATAAATATCCTTTAAAATATTACTTGGAATTTCTGGTTTTGGTGGTTTGGTAACATATCGCGCTTGAACCTGAAAGCAAAGTAGTTTATAATACCTTAACATTATGTTTTAGGTTACTTTCTATTACTAACTCCAATTTGGATAAGTATATTATTATAAAAATATATTTTAAAACAAGGACTCCCAAAAAATTACTAAAAGCATTTTAAAAAGTTTTAATTATTTATTTAACTATACAATTCAACAAATTTAGTATCTAACTTTTTTTTATCTAACTTTTTAGTATCTAAACTCACTAACAGGTTTAAGAAAATTATTGATCAGATTTAATCGAATGTTTCGTAGAAACATTTTTGTTTTGCAGTAATAAATTTCGCTTATTATTTCTACGTATTTCGTTAAACTTAATTTCCTATTTTAAAGAAAGGCTGAAAAAGTTCCGTAACATAACATTCTTTTACAGACTAATGACTAACACAGAGAAATTACATTATACATGCACATAGAGTAGGTGAGCTCATGGGCAGGCCTGTGGGACGTGGGTGCGAGCGTCCAACTTGTTACTTGTTTTGTAACTTAAAATTTTATGTAGGTATACAATTGATATATTAAGTCAGAATCAGTAAATCATTTAAATAAAAGCCTTCATTTCATATTGGATGTACAAGGTTTAAGTTAAGTGTAAGAAAAATATACATAAAGCATATAACAAAGTTGAAGTATATATAAATGATAAAAATACTTAAATTTGCGTCTCCAAATTACATACAAAACAGCAGCCTTATTATGTTAATTTTATCGCTTCTCAGAAGAAGAGACGAGCATTGGGTTTAAGTTGATTATTTGGGGCCGACCAGCAACCCACGGTGCGTGTAATTATTCCATGCACCTATTTATCAAGTAAAAGGTTTTGCTGTTCATTCAATTAATAAATTTGAATATATTGAGATATATCATTTACAAAAAAGAAAATTTAAGGCTGTACTTGGAATGGATAGGTATAGGAGGATAGGTGGCGCTGTTGTCACGGTCAACAGTACGTCAGTGTATTTTAATATTTTTTAAAGTTTTAAAATCCTCTCTAGTGCAAAAAAATAAATAAAAAGAGAACACATGGTGTAGTGACTCAGTGATATTGTTAGGGACGAGTATAAAATACGTTAAACAACTTAATTTTCGACATAAAGATAACTGTTGAAATTTCTGCAAAAATGGATACTAAACAAAATAAGTGGAAATATTTTTTTAACATTTGAACATTTCTTATTTATAGTATTTTACATAATTCATTTAATTAATGAGGAAAATAAATACATTTGAATTGTTTGTGTTACTTTGCACCATTATGAACATTATTTAAATTACTTTTCTACTTTATAAAACAAACATCCAATCAGGTGACAGATACAAATAAACAACGGATGACATCTAGCGGATAACTTTCATACTTCCTATTGCGCGCTATCAATACGAGTGTTACTTCAATAATGTACAATCGAATGACAAAAGAGGGCATTAGTCGTATGAATTCTAATAATGGTATTAGATATATCCATAAATGATAACGTAACTAAAAGAAGCAAACGAAGGTTTTCAATGTCGTCTCTAAATTATCTTGATGAAAGCAAATTATCCGAACTGGACGATACATCGCACTCTGTACCTGATTTATCTATTCGTGCAGGAAATTCACAAATTTGTGAACTTAAGGAACATTTATTTAAATTACAAGCAGAACTTGACAGCTCGCATTTAGAAATAGAATCATTATTATTAGAAAATTATAATTTAAAAAACTATTTAAAAAAAAACAAGGTACAGAAATTTATGTATGAGCGGCAAAAAAAAGAAAAATTCAGAAAACCATATCGACTGCAAAAATAACTCAAAATGTCTTTCGGAAGATTTTAGAACAAATATTTCAGAGGCTCCAGATAATAATTGACATATTGAGGAAGGAGAGATTTACGGCACAATTATTAGTACTCAGTTGTTGTCTGTGATTAGCAATTATTATTTCATTCATAGATTTCATTGTCACCCTAGTCACTGTTAGACTATTTTATTAGTAGTCTATGCTGTCAGACCAAATCATAGACTACTAACTAAAATAGACCAAATATTGCTAAATGCTTATATGCTGCTCCCCATAGACAACTAACTAAAACATCATATTATATGATCAATATTCTATGTAAAACATCATTCCATAGCATCAAAGACTACAGTGTACATATTGAAATAGACTGGTAACTCGAAGTCATTATTGATTTGTAAAAACGCCCTCTAGGAGACGGCTATGGTACTAAATCGACGCCCGTTGGCGCAGTGGGTTTTGATCATGCCTTAAGCTTCGCGGATCGCGGGTTCGATTCCCGCCGGAAGCCAACATTTTCTATAAAATTTATATTTTTTTATATTTGTATTTAAGTATAATATAACTTGTACATATTTGTTATAAATAAATATATTTTTTAGTATGAATTTAAAATTATATATGTATATATTTACCAGTTGTCCGTCACCTATAACACAAGTATGAAATAAAATCGAAATTTAATTGATTCTAATTTTATGCTAAATCAATTACCTTATGTTAGATTTACTGTCGAAATATAAATACAAACAAAATAAAACACACAACTATTTAAACCTGATCTATTTTCGTATAAGATATAAATAATAAATAAGAGAAATTTCAGTATCGCTAATACAGTGAACAGTTTTTTCTTTTCTTGAGATCGCCTTCTTTTAGCTAAAATAGAAAGAAAAATTTGTATATTAACAAATATCTCCAGTATCACATTATAACACTATGTCTATCTGTTTAAAGAGAATGATACTCAGCTTATGAACACCAATCCAATACATCATGAATAAAATCATAAATAATTCTGACTGAGTATAATATTTATGAATATTGGACATCAATTTTTCATTAACTGATCAATTTTATATAAATTTTATAGTTTTGAATTGATATATATATATATAGTAATTCCTATCCCATTGCTATTAAAAAGCCTCCTCTGTAAAGTTAAGCTTTTGAACGATATTGATGAACACTGTCAGGTAACATATATTTCAAATAGGTTTCAAATAGTATGCAGGTTTCCTCAAAAGATATTCCTTTATAGCAAAGTGCATGACAAATTTTAAATACCATAACCCCTGCCCAGATCTATCTTGGACTTCGATTTTATAAAATTTAGATATATTTATATTTATATGAATTTAATAGTTTTAGTGAAATTACTGTTTGATAAGTAATTTTTTCGCTACATTCATTGTAGGTAAATAAAATAATCATATAAAAAATAAATTCAGACTTGGCACAATAAATTAACATTATAGAAGAAACGAAAAAAACTAATAGTTATAGCAAATTGATTTTACGTGTTTTTTCCTTACCAGTCAAAGTGATGGAACTGCTAATGCGCGTAACTTTTTTGTTCACAAAGACTTCATCAAAATATCTGCAACAAACTCAAAAGCAGAGGTTTTAAAAGGTTTTAAATAGTTTAACGAGAAAATCTTAGAAATTTTTAATGGAAATGTCTCTTAAATGTCAGAAGAATTTAAAAAGAAAACAGATTTGTGCCAGATATATTTTTTTCTGGTACACAATTTCTTTTATTAATAAAATAATTTAGAATATCATTCATTTTTGTTATATTATTAAATTTAATTTAATGGAAAGAAATAACAATTAGAAAAATACTTATGTATATAATTTGCAAGATTTTATTTTTTCAATATTAACACTACACTTTTTATTTAAAAAATATATAAACACTGTTATATAGTTATATTAAGGCTCCGACCTAGATGTCGCTATAACCGTGTCTGGAACTTTAGTGCTAAGAGAACATACCATGCTGGCTTACATAGCATCATTCTTTGTCTGTGACTAGTGAAGTCGACACGGTTTAAGTGGAGCGATAAAATTGCTTCTTTTTAATATAAAGTATGTGTGAAGAAATTAAGTTATTTACTAAAGAAGAGTTAAAGTGTCGAAATTCACGAGAAGACGCGATTCTCATCATCCATAATGGTGTGTACGACGTTACAAAATTTCTAGATGAGGTGAGTTAATTTACTCGTGTCATGATAGCTAATTTATGAAAAGTCGGTCTCTTCGATAGAGTAGGTACTTATTGGAACATTTCTTTAAATATTTAATTGTGATATAAAAAAATTAATGATGCTTGACAAATACACTATTTAATCATAATTAATTTTTACGTTTTAAATTCTTAATACCTACTTTACCCTGTGAGATTTTCTCATTTTCCTTTTTCTCTTTTCACCAATGGACATTTAATGCTTGACATGTCCTTAAAAAAGGATACCTACGTTACGTGATCTTGTGCTGCATTGATGTAGCTCCTCTTGTTACCTTTTTATAGCATTCTGTTTGGAGGTTCTCTGAAATAAGACATTTTTCTTATAACTTAATGAGCCACACTGAATGTTATTCAGTGCAGCTCATCTAGTTATTAGAAAAAAAACATTCTGCTCTAATGGAGGATTTTTAATGCTGCACTTTCCAGTGTGGTTTCGCTACTTCTACACCTGTTAACTCCATTGTTTGTATTACTAAGTAGAGTTTAGTTCAGATAATAAAGTTTAGAATTAAAATTTTAAATCTTTAGAATTTTTCTGCAAAACATATTGGAAATTTGGATTTATCATAAGATTTTCTGTAGTATATGCTATCTTCTCATTTATATGAAGACACAGTGAAGCACTCATATGACCTTAGCCCAGCAGTATTATATTATATATTATATATACTACCTATCCTACATATATAACATCTGACATTCATAACATTTTTTTATATTTGTAATTGTTCTTGTAAAATTATTCTATTAGGTATCTATAACTATGTAGCAACTTTTTATTTTGTCACTGATAGAAAACAATCCAATGTGTAAAAATTTGATAAAATTTTATGTTTTTATAACTACATTACCTGTAAATTTTATGGTTCTTCTTCTTGAAAAGCAGCCCTGCCGGGCCCTAGGGCCCAGTATTACTTTAATCATAACCAATCTAATGTGTAAATGAAGTGTAGCAGCAGTGATCACGGCTGCTTATACTTCATTAGAGCATAAGATATGGTTACTATATTTGTTGACGGGTTATATTTGATCTGGTTAGACAAATATAATACATAACAGAACATAGTTACTGTAAATCATTTGAAAAGTATATGTTGAATGTGTAGACATGCCAATTTCAGTTGACAGGTCATAGAAGCGAATAAGACATTTTTTCGGCTAAGTATTTATCTAATGCCATCTCCCTCTCTAAGCACACAATACTAAGCCGACCGTTATAAAGAATGAGAAGGATTTGGGCATTTGACTGTATGTTTCAATATCATTATAGTTCTGACACACACAAAGATATAAAAAGTGGAAAACAAACAATGTTTAATTTTATATTTAAAACAAAATGAGATGGTTTGGTAAATTTGATGTGCGACATTTAAAATTTAAGGTTAAATAAGATAATATCTTTCTTAAATAAAATAATTATAAACTGAGATCTTAAATTCAAGGAGAAAGATCTACACTTATTATAAAACAAAGTCCCGAAAAGCTGTCTGTCTGTATATAATCGATTTTCAAAATTTACTGATCTTTTTACAGTGTTCATCAAAAGATTGTGCAATACTTTCGGATGGTTTAGGTAAATAGTACATATCGATATTATTTAAATTGTGTTGAAGAGATCGCGCAGTTGTTAAAAAAACTTGCTTGCTTGGAGCTTTAGTCGCGTGCGCTGCGTAAACCAGCAGAGATACGCTAAATTAATGTACTAGAGAATTGTAGATCTATAAAACTATTAGAAAAAGTCCGCGATAGCATGTCTCTATCTCTTATGGTTAACTGACATTACTTACTTTTATGTTTAAAAACTTGTGACACGCAGGTTTCCACGCGGGCGAAGCCGCTGGCACAGCTAGTATAGCGGTGCCAGCTATTCATACTAAATAGGATATATTTAAGTCACATATTTATGAATATTAAAACAATGATACTATTCACAAAAAAAAATTGCATTGAAATATAGTGTTTCCATATTACACTGACGACAAGGTACCATAGTTTTAGCAGCGAAAAACCTATTATAAAAAGAGATTTCTTAATGGATATCGATGTTATTAAATTTATGAGTAGTTTATAAACCAGTTATTTTTCTTAGTTAAAAATTTTCTACTTAAATATTGGTGTTTATAAAAACATAATTATAAATTGTTTAATTTCTGTTACACTCCATAGAAAGCATTTTTTTTTAATATTAAGGAATTATTGAAAGTGGTTACAAAATAATGAATTATTTTTCTATAAATCGTGATATCGTGAATAGTTCGTCATGCTTACCTCAACCAGGGCATACGACGGTACATTTATACATGCATTCTGATTGATACATGCTCAAGCTGACCAGATAACCACGCATGATATTCGTCAGTAGAAAGGTGCAGATTGCAGTTGCATATATACATATAGTAATTCATAAAATATTTAAAAAAAAAGAAAATAAGAAAATACAGTGATTCGGTATCGGGCTCCATGACTCATGAGCATACACGGAGCGCACGGCTCGCACAGAGGCAGCGTTAGCAACGATTGTGTGACGTGAAAGCTCACTTGGAGCACACACGTCCACTCAGCTCGAGGCATGCGAGACCATGCGAAGCATTCGCAACGCATTCCTTGCGTTGTATGCGCGTGCATACAACGCAAGGCATGCGTTGTATGCATGCGTTGTATGCGCCTCTGCGGAAAGGGAAAAAAACCCATTTTGTATTGTTGAGGGTGTTAAACGCTCAAGTTGGCGCGAAAAACCCGCGACTTGTTATCATAAAATCCAGTTCAAACCCAACATCCCAGAGATAGTAGCCGAACACTCATCCCCATGCTCGTTTATCTATCTTAATAGATTTAATGTTCCTAGCCAGTGGTGAAATCATGAATGAATAACTTTGAGTTTGAATGTTAGTGCTTTATTCATGAGAATCGAATGTATAAACTACTTCCTGGGTTTAATATTTCATCACGGACACTGACATCTACATTTACATTGTATTTATAAATATAAAAGCATATATATTCAACAAAGATGTCCATGAGTATTAGAATTCCGTATGATGCGGATTATTGAGGGATATTGCAAAATTCCATCGCGTTCCTCTGACTATTTAATTATTGTCATTCCCCACCCTTGTCCGTGCCATCACATACTTTTTATAGACATAGACTTTCATCGTAGACTGCATTGTTTTATTACGAGCTTGCCCTATTTTAGGAATTCTAAATTTTAAAGTAAAATTTAATAAATTAAAAATAAAAAAGCTTTTATAATAAAGTAAAGCTAAGTAAATTTCAATAAGGAAACGTTTTAAAGTCAGAGTAAAAAAACATATAATTTTAATACGCTTAAAATATTACTTAGGTAGTTGCAATCATCCAGATTCTCGTATAGTTTATATAATCTTCAATAGTACAACCGTTAACAAGTGTACATTATGATTCCGTAAGGCAAAACCAGTCAAGCGATTAAAGTTGATTATATGATTTTTGTTTAAATAAGATATCCTACAGTTTGGACAATGCAAGCATTACAATATTAAAGTGTAGATGGATCGCATTGTACGCGGACATATATAGTGATAAAAATTTACACCTAAAGCTGTTAGCATTCATGACTATTTGCTTAAATATCTGTTAGGAATTTGCTTTAGTCAAACATACTTTTATCATGAATGATTGAATCCTTACAAAATACCACTTATCTTGTATTACTGTTCTATCCATAGCATCCTGGTGGAGAAGAGGTGCTGTTGGAGATGGCAGGACAAGATGCTACCGAGCCCTTTGAAGATGTCAGCCACAGTTCAGATGCAAGGTTATTTCATATATATTATCATTGGTCAGTGATTCCCACCGTGTGGTATCCGGTTGAGTAGAATAGACCACCCTCTTTCTAACCGAGGGGTCGTAAAATACGACTAAGACAAGTTGACGTCAAGAAGGCGGCTGGTCGTAAAATAAGTACCCAAATCATGTGGCAACATGTTGTGCCGACCCCACTAAGAGCCCACTCTTATCCCAATAAGGGCAGGAGATTGATGATGTCATTGCTCAGTGATTATTTTCATAAAGTTTTGTGCAAATCATGTTCGCTGTTTTCATGACGTAACCGAAGTGGTCTTATTCTACTGCTCTATCTTTTTGTATATCAGCGTTAGTCGTAACTTAACATTAACGTGGCTAGAAGAGGTATAACGCAATAAGTACAAATATTAAAATAAAACAGTTGAAAAAAATTATATATGGTTTATTCGCGGATGTCACACTATGTACAAAAAAAAGTAATGACATTGTTAACTTTGTGTTAATTACGCAGATATTATGTGATTGTGCAAAAATCTTCAAACAATTCAGCATGATTTGAGGGATCTGTTTGTGTGGGTGTGTCTATAATCCGTGTATAGGCAGGGAACAGACGTCAATTATTAGAATAACTCACTTTCATTATGTACATGCGATGTTATAATGATGCGTTTTTAGTGAGGTGGTACAATTCAAGGAAGTTATTAGTGCATAAAATGTAGATGTTTTATTCGATTTGTTGGTTATTTACTCATGTCAGACAGTTTACGGCCCTTCACGGGTACCACCATGCATACCGTATCGAAGAATTGTCGTCAGCTCACTTCGATCTTTAATCGGAGCGCCTGGATGTCTCCTTTAGAGACGTGTTCCCATCTTCGCTGCATATGTGCAAAAAAGAGCTTCCTACGTGGAAATATAGAACATAGAATCATCATCAGTTAAATGAATGGATACATTTGATAGGACATAAAATGATGTTTGTATTTACATATACAAATCGATAACTAGTAATTACAATTATCGATAGATGAACAGATAGGAAGGTCGCAGGTACAAAACCCTATAAATGGGTGGTGGGAAATCCCGTTTCTTCTGTCTAAATTGAGGTAATAACAGACCGCTAGTTAGTAGCTTAGTTAAGACTAATCTAAGAGTATTTCTAAACCAAGGTAAAGTGCAATGTGTGCAAATTGCAAAATGTGACAGAACGCAATGATGGCTGAGCGTGGAGTGCGGAAAACATATATTAAAAGAAATAAAATTAAAGGGTGAAACAAAGTCATCATTCTCCTGCCCATATCCCACTCTAAATGTAGTCGGAACATGTTTTTCTCTTCCTTTCGTCAAGACTGGCGCTACTCCATTTGCATATAAATGGAGTAAGCGCCAGAGTTGACTCATACCACACGCACACACACAAACACACACAGAAACACACACACACACACACACACAAACACACACACAGAAACACTCTAACAATATCGTTTTAAGCCGCCCTCTAGTCACATCATTCAGTCATATTTAAAGGGCAAAGCGAAGCATTGCGTATTATTTCCATCCCACACTAAAATTGCTATTATTGACAATATAATTATACGAGATATGATCGCCAGGTCACTGATGAAGAAGTACAAGATCGGCGAGCTGGTGGAGGCCGACCGCACCAAGTCTAAGGCGGCCTTCTCCCCGCAATGGAACAACGACCAGCAGCGCGAGGAGGGCAAGTGCGTAGTCGGCTAGACCTGATCACCACCACCGTCACCACTACCACCACTACCACCATCACCACTACCAGAACCAACTACACCGCCACACCGCTTGGCGACAGTAGGCTCGCACTAGATATCATTTGCGCGCCGAGCACAAACACAAAAAATTTATAGAATTTGCCGATACCATGCGCCGTTCCATAACACAGCAGTAACGATTTTATAATTTTGCTATAATATGCGAATTGAGAAAATCTATGTTATAATAACATAGATATGTACTAACTTGTACCTTTTAATATCTGGCACATTCAGGATTCGTAAAATGCATGCACTACGAATCACACACAACACAGTACACTAGGGAATTGAACCGTAACCACAAAAAAACTGACAAATAGACATTACAAAGTGTTTGATTTGCGATTCTATCTCTTAAAATTGTTTCTTTTACGGGGCAAAAAATTTGTTGAGATTGTGGTAGAGTTTGTGTGCAGTGCTGTTGTTGTATGGTGGTGGCGGTTTGTAGGGCACACGTTTTACTAATCCTGCATGTGTAGATTGGAAAACGGAAAGTATGTAGTCGCGTATTATAGCAAAATTACTTTGAACTATTTCGAGTTTAAACACGATATCGTCTTAGTTAATCCCTTATCATTCTATAGCTCGCCGTCGGATTGAGGTGGTGACCTCCTTTTTTATTCGTTTACTGCAATATAACAACGTGCTCTTCACACTTGCGGTAACAAAGTAAATTTTATACTAACAAGGACGCTGGCTAATGTTCATTCGAACTTGCTAATCAAATTCATACACATTTGAAGCGGAAATTAAGACCGCTACTTCGTGAATCTCCTTATCTTGTAGATACTTGATAGACGCTAGTGTACTACCGCCCTTTGACCAAGAGTGATAAAAAAAAATAATGACGTGACAGCTTCAGAGTAAAGTTCATAGACAATCTAGAATATTGCGTTTGCTCTTTCTTCCTTGAAATATAACTATTTTGGGGGAGATATCACTGTTTCGATCTACTGAATTAATGTTACTCCAGAGAGTAATTTTTATTTTACTGAACTTTGTCGCGCTCTTTTTTCTTTTTTTACTTTGTCGCGGTAAGTTAAATTTAAATATTCTTATCTAAATATATTGGATGGATGGATATTATCAAATAATATCGTTATTTGGCAACTGAGTAATGACTTGTAATACAGTATAATGAAACTGGAACTTTAATTTTCGATTGAAGTAAAAGTTCTATAAGAACTTTTGTTTACTTTTTTTTACATAAATCGTAAATCGCTCTGACAAAAATTAGTAATATAGTAGAGCCTTCTTCGGTTGCGGAAGTATTATTGCACGTGCAAAAATTCAAGTACAAGGTACTTCCAGCTAAGTGCGCTTTGGCTATGATATATCCTATCAGAAGAGGCAATGAATAAGTTCCTATATAAAAATTTTCGTTTATCTTGGATTAAATTATAATATTATTATTTTAATATGAAATACTAGATAATAATTTCCAGCTATAATTCCTTTTAACTAATAGTTCGATTTAATTTTGTACTGTTATTATTATTATTTAATTAAAGTATTTTAGCTAGCTGATTGCGTAATGCACTCGTAATTATTATCGAATTCGAAAGAAACTGTCATTGGCACTTTCCAATCGAAGTAATGTTAGTCTGTCAATAATCGATCTGCCATTGGTTCGCATCGGTGGGAATGATATTTTCTCCTCTTAAGATTGGCGGAAAAATGAGATATACACCAAAATAAGATAATTATAATTGGCGTATTGTGTGTATGATTCTAATTGCAATTGCAATTCGCCTTACTGAATGACGAACGAAAACACTTGGAAAGTAATTGCAATATGATTATTTTATATTCAATACCGTAGTATATCTCATAATAATGCTGACAATGTTTTATTTTGAGTACAAATAAATTTTGCAATAAGCCTGCAGATAGTGATACTGTATCTAAGAACTAACGATTAGTCGCCGGTGTAACAGATAGATATAATGATAATATGTTTATCATGAAGAACGATAACGAACAAAATAACAAACAGGTTGCCTTAGTATATTGACGTTCATACTGATTTGGACTAATAGCACCGGCACATAAAAAAAGTAGAAAGTGCATTGTGGACGGACCAAACTATGGTTACATATTTCAACCCACTGAATCTGAATTCAAGGTCAATTTGACCTATACGCCTAATAAAAAAAAATAAAAATGAAAATAAAAAAAAACATACTTATATGGACTGATGGATACAAAAATCGGCAATTTTGTTAAACGAAGCATGATTTTCATTTTTTTTAATTCGTATAATCGCTAGAATATAAATTAAGTATAATGAAACAATATGCCCAAAAAAAAGAAATGGAGATTAAACCATTATCCCCCGCTCACATTATATCTGAGTCTACATTTACGTTAACTTATATAAAATTCAATTTATGATTTATTCTACTTGGCATTTACAAGTTCTTTTAAATAGCACAATTACATTAGATATTTTCTGAGATATTCTAACTTTAAGCATGTTGGTGATTGTTGCAAGTAAGAAAATTGTTTCATTGTTTTATTAAAATCTAAATATCGTCATCATCCTCCTGCCCTTATCCCACTCTAAGTAGGATCGGCACAACATGTTACAAACATGTTGTTACATGATTTGGTTACGTATTTTACGACCATCCGCCTGCCTGACGTCAACTTACCTTAGTCGTATTTTACAAACTCTTGATAAGAAAGAAGGTAGTTCATTCTACACAACCGGATACCACATGGTGGATACCACCTTACCTTAGTCGCCTTTTACGTCATCTCGATAAAAAAATGAAGGTGATCTATTCTACTCAGCCGGATACCACACGGTATTATCAAAATATAAGTAAAATCGCAATATAGGTTTCTAATTACCTTTGGCGTGTAACTAAAATTAGCTTTGTTTGCAAAAAATGGTTAATTTACATATGGTGAATATTTCAGTAAGGACGATGATAAGTCTTTTATATCGGCTGTTAACTTTTGAATATTTAAATAAGTCTCTTAAACGTATAATAAAAGTAAACCTATTTATCGCTGTCCTGTATAATGTGCTTGGATTTGTTACGTTGTTCACGATTGGTACGGAAATATAGTTTATTCGAGAACGTTCACGACCCTAAACTTTTTCCAATTTCAATGGAAATATGTTACGCAATCAGCAAGCAGATAACACATCAACACTGGTCGTTTACCTATTTTTAGGCGCACATTAATGCTAGTGACGTATTTTTATTATTCTCTCACTCTATCATTTATCTATTCTTCCATTAGTCTCATTTACATAGACTTATCTCGGTCTCTGGCACATGGATCTGTGTAATATCGTTTACTATTAGTTTGTTACCGAAGGCCGCATACTGTGATAATAAATATCTGTAAACTCGCTTGAATAAACCTAGCTGTTAATGGCGGAGTATATTAATTTATTATAGCTTGTATTGTAAGCTTGTCTTTAGATATACTTTTTTTGAGCACAGCGCACACTATTTGATAAGCATTATACCCTGTAAGATAACGTTATGATTTGCGCAAATAGTTTTACGGATGTAGAAACGACGTTTTAGTTTGAATATTTTAATATTGGTAGGGGTCTATGACGTATGTAAGGGTTGTATTCTCAACATTGCCATTGCGTTATCACATGCTGAAATTAAACTAAAAGTTTTTTTTTACTTTACGTACATTTCTGTTTTAGTCTACATATATTTTGAATGGGGAAAGAATATAGACAACAGTAGCTATTATTATGTAGATCACATAGAATTGATGCTTGCTGTATGATCTCTATTGTTATGATGTTGTATGTAGATATATATTATTCGGTTTTATGTAGTAGTGGTAATTCTTGTGCAATATAATTAGCACTAAAATGTATTTAACTGTTTCAACGGTGATAGATTTTGCTGTCACATCGCACGGCGCTACACGTATATTGTAATCATTATAAATAAAGGACATATTGAAATATCGTTTGTTATTTGAATTTTGTTCTATTCATTCATGCACCCATTTTTCTTGTTGTTATTATGTTACACAGACCCAAGTGCCTAACACCATTTCCTCTTGTATCCGGTGCTTACCTAAATTATTTATTTTATTATTAGAATACATTTGTCTCAGCCTATGAACTCCTGGATATATGTCTTAAGCTATTTCCGCACACCAGCAGCCAGTGTCACCCTCCTAAGGCATTTATCCGTGTATTTTTAATTTAAAAAAATATTTTGAGAGTACCTGTAAAAATAATTTAATTTCTTATCTTCAACAGTGCGTAATAAGTACCGCAACATCATGAATATAGACTGAGTTTCGTAATAACAAACAAGACGTAAAAAGCTGAATCTCGATTTGAAATACAGATACGTGTTCAACAGCGCTGGTTTATCTCACGGCTAAAACAGGTACTTCTAAATGCTGATTGCAAAAAAATATTGCGCCGAATGTGTAAGTTATTAACATTTCGGTGGGTTTCAATTTAAATTCGAGGTACACGTGGTAAGGGAGCGTGAAAAAGAAATATATGGGTAGTGTAACATTAGTAGTACACACTATAAACATTTCACATACTAGGGTATACTAGCACAGGGTCGAAACGTATACGGATAGTAACGGAAATGTCAAACTCTTCACGATAAGAGCAAATGAGTGCTATTCGCGCATTCGCTGCGCTGCACTCGTCCCTATTTTAGACCAAACCTAGGCTTGCAGTGTTTGTTCAATGTGTTGTTTAATGAAATTATATAAAAAATAGATAGGATTGCTTTGCTTGATATCGGAAAAATTAGAATGACGATTTAAATCTCGTGAAATCGCTTGTTCGAGTCCGCGTGGCTACTGTCAGGCATGTTCGAATAAGTAATTTTTTATTTCTTCTAGAATCTAGATGGAAATTTGTGTTTTACGTGTGATAGATATGCGTCAATCTGAAATGCAAATATTGTGTTTGATGCTCCCTTACGCCTTGACTCTGAAGTAGTATGACTAATTTTTTTTTTATGAGCAGTACAATACAATAGGGTTTACCCTAGTCTGTCAAATATAACATTATATTAGAACAACTTAAGAACAGAGTCACTCTAATAAAGGTTTGAAATTCAGCAGTGAACTTAATTTCCCGTCCCGTCGGTTGCAAGGCGGGACGTGTTTTGAGGTAGATGTCACGGAACTGCGATTGGAAGCTCGTCGGAATTCGGTTAATAACGATGAGAAGCAGATTTTTTGCAGATAACATACTTTATTATTATGGTAATCGATGTACGTCGTACGAGACACTGACCCTTGACTTGCCGCGTTGTGATATATTTCGGAACAAGTTCGTCGTTGCTAATTCATAATATCATATTCAAATTCTAACTTTATTCTTTACTGACAGGCTCTACCACGCGTTGGAAGTTCAGTTTAGTTGCCTATATATTTGTGTTTTATCGCTACAGATAATTTTTTTTACGTTTTGTAACTCGATAATGCTTACAATAATTTGCAAAATCATGTTGTATTCTATTCGTACGATTCGTACTCGAGTTGGTATATTTACAGTTATGAAATCATTTTTAGTGTAGCGGCCATTCGGAGTACTGTTAATTTTACTTTAATTACTGTTAATGCCCCTAATGCCTAAAAGTAAGAAATGAATAAGCAACTATCTCAATGATGGCCAAAGACCACCGCTTTCTTTTTGGAGAGGAATAATAGACAAAACGAAGAAAAGAGCGAATAGGCCTACATTGGCAAGTGCGATTAACCTTAGGCTGCATCATTCACTTTCCTTCAGACGAGATCGATCGAGTCTGACGTTTGCCTTATCGTCCTAAATAAATGCCGCTTGGTAGGTCATACATACGCCGTCTGGTATCCGGCAGAATGGAATAGACCATCCTTCTTTCTTACCGAGGTGTCGTAAGAGGCGACTAAGGTATGTACCGTGTGGTATCCGGCTACATAGAATAGACCACCATCATTTCTTACCGAGGTGTCGTAGAAGGCGACTAAGGTAAGTTGAAGTCAAGCAGGCGGCCGGTCGTAAAATACGTAGCCAAATTATGAGACAACATGTTGTAACATGTTGTGCCGACCCCACTTAGAGTGGGATAAGGGCAGCAGAATGTATGTATGTATGTATGTAGGTAGGTCATACATATCCAAGAAATTCTCCAGAAATACTCAGGTTTCCTCAGGATTAGCGCGTAATAAATTGTAAATACCAATTAGGCCAAATGTTCCCAGAGTTTTTTTCTCAGACTACTTTCCAAATTTAACTGGTTTCTACTAATTGGGAACCACCATTTTTGTCACGTATTCGTAGACCCCGTCGAGTCTCCCGTGTACCTAGACAACTTTTTAAAATAGGAAAAAAAAATTGTATAGATCTTATTGGTGCCTGCATGGGGTTTGACACGTGACCTCATAATACAATTTACATGGTATCGCCATTAACCTAATATTATATAATGCCTTCGTAACGGGCAACCTTAACGATGTGTTTGTTTGGGTGCCGGCAGTTCGTGGTATTCGTGGTTGTTGCCGCTGGGGCTGGGCGTGATGGCCACGCTGCTGTACCGATTACTCTTCCTGCAGGACCAATATATTGGAAATTAGCTGAAGACCCGACAGGCCGTGCGCCAACACCATCTACAGTATTGGATCTTGGAATCTACGAAGACGCGCCTCATTCCGTCATCACATTTCACCGAAAACGATTTTTTAAATCTTCAAATTCTAGTTATGTCTACTTCGACTCGCGTTTTCGTAGATTGCAAGAACTCTTCAGATAGCCTGTGATTGTTTATCATACATTCTATAATAGACTGTGTGCGTGCGATGCAATGTTATCCAATATGGGTTTTGTAAATGTTAATTATTTATAATTATAATTGTTGTTTTAGTTGTATCCAACGTAGTCATGTCAAAATTAATAGAAGTGTGAATCAGTTATGCACCCCTATTTCTTTTAATATGTTTATTTATATTATTTTTACCATTTTTTATATTCGGGTATTTGTGTGGGTATCTTAGATTTAAGTATTAAATGTAAAAATTAATTCGTGCGTTATGTAATAAATGTTATGCGTATAATAATAACTACATGAATAAACCGAAATTCAGATAATAATTAGGACATGCATAAAAAGTGTGTGTGTTTTTAGCTAGTGTAACGAGCATAATTACGAATTACATTTCCATTGATAATATCTATTAAACGATTATATTTGAATAAAAGAGTGGACTAATTTAACTGTTTCGTGTTATTTAATATGTCAAATAAAAACTCGTTTGTCTTTAGACGTCGAACGAGAAGGGTTGTTTCATTGTTAACGGCCTTAGTTATGGGTGTGCCTCAAGGATCAATCCTTGGTCCCTTTCTGTTTTTAGTTTATATAAATGACTTACCATATTTCATTCATAATATTTGCGATATTGTACTGTTTGCGGATGATACATCTTTAATTTTTAAAATAAATAGAAATGACCATAATATTGACGAAGTCAACAGTGGTTTATCGCAAGTAGCCCATTGGTTCAGGGTAAATAATTTGGTACCTACTAAACTCTAAGAAAACAAATTGTATTGAATTTGCATTACCTAATGCTGCAAAAACAGCAAATAGGCTCTCCATAAGTAATGTACCACTGAAAACAGAAAATACAACTATTCTTGGGAGTGACCTTGGATTCAAAACTCCAATGGAGCACACACATGAAAACTCTTGCAGGGAAACTTAGTTCAGCAGCCTACGCTGTTCGAAAGATAAGACAATTTACAGATGTCGAAACAGCAAAACTTGTTTATTTTGCTTACTTCCATAGCATTATGTCTTATGGAATATTGCTGTGGGGTAAATGCGCGGATAGTGAAAAAATTTTCGTATTACAAAAAAGAGCCATACGTGGCATCTACAATTTAAGTCCGCGTGATTCCCTGCGAGAGAAGTTTAAGGAAAAAGGTATTCTTACATTTGTTTCACAGTATATTTTAAACAATGTAATTTTTGTACATAAAAATATAAAGAATTATAAAACGATAGGTGATTTATATAATAGACAAAGTGGAACCGACATAAGCTTGCGGTTCCTGCTTTGCGCCTAGCAAAAGTACGTAAATCGTTTGTGGGTATGGGTATAAGATTCTATAATAAAATTCCGAAATCAATTTTGGCCATGCCATTACAGCAGTTTAAAACCACTGTTAAAAAGAGGCTGATACAGAAAGCCTACTATACTGTTGAAGATTACTTAGATGATAAGGATGTGTGGATATAGGTGCACCTCTACCCTGTACAAGACAGTAATAAATAAATGTAATTAGTTCTAAGATTTATATTTTAAAAAGAGCAACCGCCGAGTTTCTTACTGGCTCTTTTCGGTAGGAACAGCTTTCCGAACCAGCAGTAAAGTTGACGATTCAAAAGCACTTGTTTACAAGTTTACTTGAATAAGGAATATTTTGAATTTGAATTTGAATTTGTTAGATGTTCTGAAGCGATTACAGCTTTTTGAATACTGATTTTGTAAAGCACTAGCTTATTATATCTGCGAGTCCGTCTGTGCGGGTTATTTTAGTTACTCTGTCCAACTCTGTATATCCTTCTCCAAGATCGATTTGTTTACAATTCAAAAATTCCACCTCAGAGCTTCATCAGTGGAAAGAGAAAAAAAATAACTATTTATAATATATAACTAGTTATGAGAATTATTCTTTGATAAGAGCAACCAACTAGTTTCTTGCTGGCTCTTCTCGGTGGGAACAGCTTTCCGAACCAGTAGTAGATTTTGGCGATTCAAAAGCACTTGTTTACAAGTTTAATTGAATAAAGAATATTTTGAATTTGTATTTGATAAATAAAGCTATTTGTCAAATAAAAACAGTATTCAGGCCGCGCAGACGAAGTCGCGGGCAAGACAATTATGAATATATGTTTTTTGTATTATATTGAGTTCCCAATGACTTTCACCAAAGTGTTTTAGTGGTATCCTTGTGACGGTGAATAAATAACACCAATAATAATGAAAATAGATTTTGAAATTTACAAATTTATGCGTAAAATTAAATGGAATGTCTAATGTATGTTATATAAATATATCATGATAAACTATCTGCTAGTAATGTGCTTTCTATTGACGTGGTTTGCTTAAACGAGATAAACATATTCTAATTATTAACTATGGTATAATTTGCTATGTGATTTATCAGAAGCTGAACTGATAGCGTTAATGACTGATAACAGAATGGTCGATTACTCTAAACTAACTGATGACGAAGAGTTATCCTATAGGCATGGGCGCATTATATATTTACAATATAACATATTGTTTTACATACCAAGAGGGTAATGCTTTTCGAGTGTATGTATATATCTTTGCATGTATGTATGTTTGTTCGACCATTTTGATAGTACGCGCTTCGGCCGAAACGGCTTGACTGATTTTAGCAACCCACGTGTTAATAATATGTATAAATGCAGATTAATTTCCTTGATAATGAGCCTAGCGGCGCCCATGCCTCCCGGTACTCCATGATTTGCTTGCTTGTCATGGTGACCCTAAAATATGTGATAAATATAAATATATGCAAGTGGAAAAGACATTTCGTGCAATTTATCCTTTTGTAATATTTAGGTAATTCCGATGTTTGTATGCAGACTTAACAAGTATAATGAATAGAACGAAGCAAATTATTTATTGTTAAACTAATTGATAAATAGATACTGGCTTCAAATAATAAATTTGTTTTACATTACAAAGTCAAAGTTGCTTAGTACTTTCTGTTTATAATCAGCCTTTATAAGGATTTGGTCTTTTTAAATTGTTATTTAAAGAGAGGCAGCGAAAATAAAATGGTTGTCCCAAAAAAAATCACTTAACTACCTAGTACCTTTTTTTAATAGCTGTTGGGGGTAAAATGAAAACGTATGCGTTTTCAGGATTAGGAGTCGAAGGATTTTATTATTCTGGTGACGTAGTGCATTTAATTAATGTTTAGTAAATAAATTAAAAGCGCAAAGTACGGTCTCTTTATAATTGTGCTGTATATTTTGTGTCGAATATTTTATGATTTCTGAAATCCTAATGATGAATATTCATCAATAGCTCAGAATTTTAAAATAAGTCTTAAAAACATAAAAACTATTTAGTCGCGCTAAAGTAATGGGGATTCTGGGCATTTTATTGAGTTTTACCGGTTTTCAAATAGCACAATATCATCCTTAGATTAAATTATTAAAATGTTAAAATATGAAATGTTGAGTCAGACCTTTCTTACCCCTCGTTCGCACGGGCATAAAAGATACGTCGCGTTAAAATTCCGTATAAGAAGTTTCGTATGGTATATTCAGCTTAACGCCCTACGCCGACTAAGATGGAACACTGCTCGATAAAAATACGTCGTGTTTTAAATGCCCTGTCGTAGACCAGATACCTTGATACCTATTTGTTTCATTTCGACGTATTTTTAACAGATGTCGCGGCACCATAAATAAAAAAATGAGGTACTATTTCTATTATTTAAACCATCCTCATGTGGGTAATAGAAAGATTTTTATATTACCGAGGATAATGGTCTGGATGATCAGGTCTTGTGCAATAATATGGTTAACAATATCATTCCCACAATAGTTTTAATTTTAACGTTAATCAAAATTATCGTTATTGACTCCTGTCTCAGGTCGGTCTCTTGGTTAGTCTTGTGACAATAATCTGTCGAAAAAAATTTGGAGAAAATCTTGCTGCATTGATCTTTGCTCGTGACTCATATGTGCCCGTATATGTGGTTGACATAACCTGCCGTTTGTGTAGCGTAGCTGATATCGAGTGAAGTTAATGCTTCGTGATTGATGTTGCGTGTCCGGTGTAGCTATCGGAGACAAGACAAGGTAGTGCTCCGGGGCTCCAAAAGCCCTATCTTGGATTGACCAAATTCCGACGAATATGGAATAAATTGCTGTAAAATTTTAATTGGGCCCTTAGTTAGCTTGCCTCGGGGCCTTTGGGACGCTAGCTACGCCACAGTGCGTTCTGTTTGTAATATAAGGTTGATATCCACGTGCTGTTTGTACTGGATTGATTTTGATGCCACGATGGACAGATTTGGTTACAGAAATAAAAAAATTATATGAAAAAAGAATTGAATACATAATTTAAATACACAGTAATGACGCTTATTGCCTTAAGACATAATAAAAAATCGACAATTTCAAAGAACCTAATATTAAATATACAATATAATAAATAAGGTATATAATATACAGGCATCAATTTTTAATTTCGTAATCATGTAACTAATCCTACTATTATAAATGCGAAAGTTTGTGAGTATGGATGGATGTTTGTTACTTTTTCACGAAAAAACTATTGGACGGATTTGGATGAAACTTTACAATTATATAGGTTATACATCGGAATAACATATAGGCTACAATTTGTGATGATTTTATACAATATAACGATACATGTCAATAAAGTCGGAAAGAATCTGGCCTCTGAGAGCTATCTCGGCGTACGCTGGCTAACCCATTAGAGATACACAAAGATGATGTACCGTAGTATTGTTTGTCTTTAATAGTTCTAAATAAAAGTCCGCAAAAGCATATATCTATCTTTTATGTGGAAGCCACTATGACCAAAATTGTGAATCATAAATTTAAGTAAGTTAGATACTGTGGCAGACAAAATAACTAGCGAGTGAAGCCGCGAGCCAAAACTAGTTTCATATAATGCTCGGATGAATTGTGCTTTTTTGTGTATATACCGATTGTGTATAAAAATAAAACTATTAAAAGTATGTTTTTTATTTATTTCTATTTTCATTGCAAATATCTTTAACTAGAGGCTTTAAGCCTTCTCGAACTTAAACGTACATTATATTTAAGGTATCACATCTTGAGACTTGAATAATTAGTTTTGTTAACTTAGCTATGTTTTAAGCGAGGTTCATCTTAGCTGTAACACGATACGCAAACTTCTGATCCCTCAGACCTGTAACAAAATTTTTATTTGAGTAGTAATACAATCATCACTTAAAAAAATGGGGGTGATGGGTTCAATACATGGGCAGATAATGATTTTTCTAATAAAACTTATGTACCTAGTTAATATTTACGACTTATTTCAAGCTTTTCGGTGAAGGAAACATTGTGGGGAAACCTGCATATCTCTAGAGAACTCCTGCGCTACCTGTAACCTACCAAGCTGCATTGAAATAGCGTCATGGTTCTTAGTTTGAACTAAGCTTGGGTATAATCGCTATTTAAGAATCAAAAAGTTAAATATAATTTAATAATATGTTACATTTCTTTGTATACGACAAAGAAATGTAAGCCTTGTTTTGTATCCATGCGTCATTCGTAAAAGGAAAACCTTTGTTTGTAATAGCAATCATATTGTCCAGTAACGGCTGAATAATATAAAAGCGGGTAGCGTTTTTGCTAATCGCTATTACTGTGCAAAATGATTGTTATTCCAAACAAATGTAATTCTTGAATTCCGGTCGATATTTCTAATTTATGCTTTCTCAACCCAATTTCTAAATAATATAGCAAACTATCGCCACCTGTTAACTTTCGTTTGAACCAAGACGCTAAATGTTTTGCTTTTTGCGGAACAGATGTCGCTATTTAAATATACTATTATCTATTTTTATTATTTGATTCAATCATCAATTGAACATAAAACAAATACATTTTCAAGCACATATATGTATATTTCCGAGTCTTTCAAACTTTAAAATTATAAATAAATAACCTTGTTTAATATTTATTATTTTATTTATTTATTAAACTGTGGCCATCTATTGATCAATTATTGTAACTGAAAGTATAACCTAGAAATATCGACTGTATTGTGCCCTGTAATCGTGATTAGCAAAAAACGCTTACTTTACTTTAATGCATACAATACAAGGTTTAGGTAGCATGTTATTAAATTATATTTACATTTTTAAAATTAGCAAATAACATTAGCGCTATAATACATATTTATAAGGATTATATTTGTTTGTTTTAATATATTACTTTACTTTTTCATTGAATATCCATAATTTTGTATATTTTGTTATCAACATTTCGTACGCACTATATTAAAATTGTAATTATAAATATTTGTCAGTAGCGGCTATTATAAAAGCCAATAGTAGATGGTGCTATATGATGAGTGTATCATATCATGATCACGAAGTGATTGGTGATTCTGTCCATGTATAGTGTGAATCAGTTGGACTATGTGTATTGAGCCTACCCGCTCAGAGAGCACCTCTCGCAGTAGGGCAGCTGGCACACGGCGCAGGGCCGACCGCACGCGGCGCACAGCGCGGCCTCGCAGTAGCCGCAGCGGTCCGCGCCTGTTTTGCCGCACGCACACCGCACCCCGCAACACGCGGTAGCCTGCTGTACACCACACAACAATACAACGAACATAAGTTATAATTAACTTGTTTTCCAACACTCAATATTTTATTCAAATAAATAAATAGACAGTGTTTAAGCAATCTGTGTCACTGGCTACCAAGTTACTAATCATTCAATCCTTCAGTCAACCAATCACGCGCCAGAACATCATCATACCATCACCTCAAAGAAACAATGTTCACTTGCAAACCTTTGTAATTTTTTGCTAATAAATATACTAAACTAAATAAGCAGTTAGTACTGAGGAATTGGTAGAAGTAGGTGTTACTTTGAACACAGTAAAATAGTATTCCATAGAAAAAAAATGATTATTAAATAAATATATGGGACACTTACACACATGGTCCTCCGTCCCCAAAGTAAGTAACTTATACTTGTGTTATGGGTGATGGACAACTGGTAAATATACGACATATATAATTTTAAATACATACTTAAATACAAAATACACACCCAGGCTCGAAGAACCAACAAATTGTTTATAGAAAATGTTGGCCTTCGGCGCGAATCGAACCCGCGACCAGCGGAGCTGAAGGCAGGGTCACTACCCACTGCACCAATGGGCCAGTCTAATTATTAATAATTATTAAATTATTTCGCTATAATTTCGTGTTTGTTAAAAAAATTTATGCATTGCTACATACATAGCAGAATCCATTATGATACAGAAAGAGGGATTGTTGGTCTATTATATCAAAAGGTTTAGTTCTCTAAAACTAACTAGTATGGATAAACCTTTTTAAGACAACACTGTATGATTTGTATAAATGAAACGATAGCCTGAAGTTATTACTATTTTTTTAATAGTATTAGTAGTCCTTTAAGTAACTTTATACCCTCCATAAGAATAAAATGCAATCATACTAAATAATACTTCAAAGCTCACCCTAGGAAAGCATCAATGACAGCTGTTGTCCTTTGTTTCAAAGGAATGTTTCTAGCAGATATTTAACTTATTTTTCTGTAAGGATTATCACTACTTAAAGTTCTAATCTAATCTAATCTAATCTAGGGTAGGGGACGCCTGTCGGTACAGGGCGGGTGGTCAGCTCCAATTCTGGACTATTCCACCCATTTCCCCTCACTACTTAAAGTTAGATGAATATGAGAAATATGAATGTATATGTGGTATTGGTAGATGTGTAAAACTATGTGTGTATTGTTAACAATTATTACCAGAGTTCCAGAGTGCAGCAGTACCCCATCCTTGCCAATAAACAACTGTTTCATCTTGTGTTTCTTCTCAGTTGAACTGACATCTGAGCACTGTAAATCTTGTTGCAATGTCTTCTTGGCTCCCTGATACAAAAGCTGTAGTGTTTTTTCTATAGCAATAGAGTAAAAAAATTAAGATATGAATACAGGTTCATATAGTATGTGTACTGGCACATGAAATTAATTTATTACACTAAATATTGAATAAGTAAAACCTGATAGGCTTAGGCTAACAGTTTTACTTACAGATTATTTCATTATACTCTATGTACACTAGTATATTATAGAAAATAGAGCAAAACGTAAACATATATCTGATTGCATATACTAACTAGAAAATTTAGGTACAGCAGATCCTAGTCATTAGATGGTTAAATTAAAATTTTTTATTACCATAAACTTTCTTCAATCTGTCTTCGTTATTGTTAAATTGCTTAAGACCAACGTGAGTTTTGCTTTGCTGTATAAAATCCTCAGTGTAAGGGTTGGATCGTTTAGCCATACTTCTTGAATTAATATTATAAGCCTTTTATAACTATAGTAAATAATATACAAAAATGAAATACCAAATAATAAGTGTAGTGTACTAATAAGGCTACATATTACATAAACATTATAGCGGAATCAACAATATTTACATTCAGATTAAAATTTATTTGACTTGGCAGTTGGCAGCTATGTCAAAGAAATCAAATAGAATTTTTCTAGTCTGTGGTTATAATCATAATTATCATAGATAACCAACTAAAATAATAATTAACACAGAGTAAACTACTTACTACAGGAACGATCGGTAATCTTAGGTAATCATAGACTAGTATGGACTAGGAATAAATACCAAATCTATAATAAATAATTTATGTTAGATTATACAGTACCTAAGTTAATAATTTAAGATTTTAATAATTAGCACATCAATTTCTGTTAATCAGGTAACTATCCTTTACTCAATAAAACTATATTTAAGTAGAGCCAACATTTTAATTGCATATTTCTTTCAAAATTTAAAAATAGCATGGCTACACTGCCAACAGGGCACCTTCGATCGATGTATTGCTGTCAAATTTTTTACGAAATAACACTTGAGTTAATTTAATAAAATATATAATATTTACGAAAACTATGCATTATCCATTATAATCATAATTCGAATGGTATATCAGTGCATTACGTGATATGGGAAAATGTTTTAGTGGAGTGAAAGTGTTTTTAGTTGATTTCATTCTACGAAAGTGACAAAGCTGTTTGGAGCAATCTAGCATATGAGAGGGGCTCTTTTACGAATGTTACGTAAGAGGCGATAAGGCGGAATGTCATGGATGAAGCGGCCTCAGGGCGGCGCGGTTCCGCCGAGGCCCGAGGGCCAGCCGTTCACCGCGACACAGGTAGGTTGCCCGCAGGTTATGTCGACACAGACGTAAACAATGACGTGGTCCAATAATTACATCTGATGCTATTTTTTTTAACTTGTTAGAAATATTTATCCTATCCTTGATATCTTTGTGTGTATAAGTAAATTATTTATTTTCTATAAATAAGTACAATGATACCATATGTGACTAAATCATTAATTGTAAAGTACTGTAAATATACACTTTCCTTAAATTACATTAATTTTTTAATCTTCTTTATTGTGTCATCTCCAAATATCAAATTCTTTTATGCCAATGTTTTTGTATTTACAGCCATATGGGAACCAACCAAATATGTATTTGAACTATCAAGCAACGCAAGCAGGATCTCAGCAACAGCAAATGTGGCCTAATCCACAGCAGCAACCACAGTATAATCAACACTATGGTCAGGTGTATCAGCAGCAGCCCTTTGTCAATAGCCCTAATCAATTCTTTCATCAGCCACAACAGTACAATCCAAACTATACTAACCAAAACTTTGATAATAATGTACAGCAAAGCTACCAGCAGAATAATTTTAATAATCAAACACATAACCAACACCCAAACTTTACACAAAATGAGGGCAACACAGACAGCTGGGAAGATAAATGGGGTTGGGGGTGGGAAGATTCATCTAAACAACATCAAAAAATTGTTAATCAAGTAACTTCTACTCAGCCAAATACTCAGCCTCAAGTCCTTAACACTGCTAATGTCATAGAAGAAAGTTTTCTTCCCACTAATAGTTGGAACTGGGCTATGGAAGAAAACAAGGAGAAGCAATCACAGCTTTCATCAGTTCAAGGTATTTACAAGAGTAAAGATGTGGGTTCAGATACTGTTAATGTAGAAAACAATGATTTGGAAAATTTTACCAGTGTACCTAGTTGCCAACAAAGGGCAAGTAATATTTCAGTTCAAGAAAGTGAAATAAAAAATTTAGCTGATAAAGAAGTTGTTCAGGAACATTTACCTAATTTAGCACTTGGCAAACGTTTTCACTTGGAGAATTTGACTCCGCAGTGGTCTATTGAGTCTCAAATGTCTCAGGATTCTAGTGATGGACCACTTACTCATTCAGAGGGTACATATAGAAGTGAAAACCAGTCCAGGAATTCAAGTAAGAGTAGTCCAGGTCCAAATACTGATACCTCAAACTTTAATTATTCTTTGTCTGGTTTCAATGATTCAACTGTCACAAATACAGAATTGTCTAAACACTCAACTGATGAGTCAACAATGTCAAACATTCAAAATAATAACAGAAGAGATAGTATAAATGAATTAGCTAATTCTGTTCAAGAAATGATTATAAATAACCATGAGAACCCTTCTGTTGATAGAAATGTTCCTGTTCATAAAACTGAAAATGAACATCCAAGTGTGCCCCTTTTGCCATCAGTTTCTTCTATAAATAGTTTAGTTTCCAATCACCATGTACAACAACATTCTATACCTTCTCCACCACCTATATCCATGCCAAACATTCTAGAAACCTCATTACCCAGTTCATCATTACAGCCTTTGCCAACCCCCTCTAACTTACCCACATTGTCAGTATCTTCAACCAATTTGTCAACATCTACATCAGTTATGTCCCATCCTCCCTCAGCAAATTTCCCATTACCATCAAATCAAAATCCTTTCAAAAATGTAGGCCCTTTTTCACATAAAAATGTTCCTAAAATGCCACCTGTCAATTCACAACCTCAAACATTCCCACAACAACTACCAGGGACTAGCTTGGCTTCACCAGCGGTTGTTACTCAAATTCTCCAACAAGACAGACTTTCAACAAATTTCGGAGCTAATTTGGAGACTACACCTGATAATTCTGAACGACCTGATCAACCGCAAATGACAAGTTTCCGGTCAATGTCTATTTCACAGCAAGTGCCTGATAATTTAGAAATAGCACCACAAAATGATAGAAATGAATACTTACAAACTGCACATTTGTCTAGTGGAGATTATGGCGAAAATACTGATTTTAGTCATAATGTTCCTCCACCTGGGGTGAGGAGAATGGGAGTAGGACAACAAGAAGTTGAGTATAGTCAAAGTTTAAACATATCGGGGGATGAGCCTCCACCTGGCTTATCACGAATGGTCCCCGGGCAACAGACAGAAGTTGGTAATTCTTACAATCAAGTCGGTGATGATTATTTGGAGCGTCATATTGATGGACAGCCAATGGAAAACACAGGACGACCGTATAGACAAGCCGATGGCCAACAGACTCCAGATAACTATACACAACCAGCTAGCACCCGAGGGAGCGAGAGAAGGCCTTTGGGATTTGACAGAATGGTGCCAGGAGAGCCGAGTAATGAAGCGTATCCCCAGTATCAACCTAACAGCTTCGGTGGCGCGAACGAACATAGAGTGGTCACTGGAGTAGATCACGACTACTCTATCGCGACAGACGCTGGCCCATCAGACATTCGTGAGCAAAATGTTGATGGTTCTGATTATCCCGAGCTCACACCAATAAATTCTTCCAGAGGTATAATAGGCGCCAGAGAAGCCAGTAATGCCACTTCTCCCGATTTTAGCCTGTCCGTTGACGATCAACGGAGAGAAATTACGATGGAAGGCGAGAATTTACAGGATCTAAGCTTGGCATCGCCCTCTTCATTTTCAAGAGAGGCGCCATATGATGGTTCCAACACGAATATCGTGGAAGCTGCCAGGGAAAGAATCCACGATGTCGCAGATGCTGGCGAATACCCAACGAATAACTCTAGAAGGCAATCTCTTAATTGCGTCACCTCTGGTGAGGATTCTGAGAGAGAACGTGCTTTTAAGACATCACCGAGAAAAGATAGGGATAAACATAAATCTTCCAAGGATCGCGAGAGGGACAGGGACAGGGAGAAAGATAGAGGTCGATACTCTCGAGGCGATAGGAAATATGATCGCGAGTTGGAGAGGCGGCCCGGCAGGGACGACCGCCGCGCCGACACGGGCCGGCGGGACCGCGAGCGGGACCGGGACCGGGACCGGGACCGCAGGAGCAGGGACGGCAGCCCAGACGTCCGGCGGAACAGGCGCAGCACTCGAAGCCATCGATACGAGACCGAAGACACCGACTACTACAGCGACCGAGAGAGGAGCCGTAGGTGAGACCATTTTCAACTTCGTTACAATCATACCATTTTTAGTATGATTAACACTTAAATTTAGGCTTAGTCCATGTATAATATAAGAGTCAATGATTTATTATTGTATATTTTAAGTATTTGATAAAATATGGGACACTTACACACACACGGTCGTCCGTCCCCAAACTAAGTAACTTAATACTTGCGTTATGGATGTTGGACAACTGGTAGATATACTACATATATAATTTGAAATACATACATAAATACAAATATACACCCAGGCTTCATCAACCAACAAATTGTTTATAGCAAATGTTGACCCTCGGCGGGAATCAAACCCGCGACCCGCGGAGCTGAAGGATCAGTACCCACTGCGACGTGTTGTGTGTATTTTAAGTATTGTGTTAGCAATAGCGAGAACTAAGATATTTTTTCATGGTATAAAGCTGCTTTAAATGCTAAACTAAAGTATTTAAGATGATTTGGAGTAATACTGCTAAATTAGCTTTCATTTACTGACTATTTATAAAAAACCTTACACGAGAATAGTTAAAAGTAAACTAGACTACAAAGTTAAATATGACATCGCGGACTTTTTGATTAGCCTTAGAACAGAATCTACCATTGGCATGGCATTGAGGCCATATTTTCGGAACTAATTTACTCAGAAATTTAATGAATTATATACCAAAACAGAAACTGTAACAGAACTACTTTACTATAATCCGCACGTGTAAAGCGAATGTATGCCATACTAAGTGTATGGAGCAGGCAAAATTCACGTACCTTACATATGCAGGACAAGTCGCAAAACGTATCCCAAGATCACGACAAGATTGTAATGCTAATGCATTACGACTCTCTCTCGTCTACGATTCTCTTTGTCGTGAATCATTCTGTATATTGGTAAAGTGTATAGTAGTTCAGATGTGTTTCTGACGTACATAGGAACATTTTTTTACAAATATATAGGCAGCACAGAGAAGGCTCGTCGAAGCCGCCGCGCGGAGACGACAAAGAGCGGCGCTACGACGAACGCAACGAGCGGAGGCGCCACAACACCATGGAGCGCGACCGTCGCTACGACGACGAGCGGGCGCGCCGCAGCGACCGGCATCGGGACCGCGATCGGGACCGGGACCGGGACCGGGACCGGGATCGAGACCGGGACCGTGACCGCGACCGCTTCGAACATCGATATCGAGACATAGACCCCAGAAAGTATGCTTCGCTAAGGAGAAACAAAGATGAGGATGAACGAAGAAAAGGTAAGTGCATATTTGTTACCTCACAACAAAACCGCCGCAAAATTTGTGTCAATTTTCTCTAAGATTGTTCCTTAAACATATTTTAGTTTTTGTTATTTCTCTGTCTGAACGCTACCGGAATATTTGTCTATCCCAAAGCAATTAACAGCTAATTTTACTTTACTACTTTACATGCGTAAACCGAAATATCCCCAGTTTTTTTACTATGTATGATTTATATATATTGTTCTTTGTTCCCGAAGGAAATACAGGAATTTTCATACTATATAATTAGTCCAGGCTTCGATCGACCAAATTGCACTAATATTTCTACAGCAGATTAGCAGTCACAGATTTCTTTATTGATTAAATTAAAAGCTTTATTTTGTTTTGTTTTGCAGTTGTAACGTTCAGTGGTGATGCTAAGTCTGATAGGAGTAGTATTAAGGGCGAAGGTACCTATCGCAGTGTGGGGCGCATGCGCTTTACTACGCATTACGGCCTAAACATCATTATGCAATATTTCGACCAAAACTACCATAGACTAGACTAGAGACAAAAATAGAATAGACCTATTCATATTTGATAGATAAAACATTAATAGCAGGAAAGTATCATGGCTTTCGGGAATATGTTGAGAAACTGAAAATATATTTCTAAATAAATGGCGTGTTTCAGATTCAGTCCGATTAGGCACGTGCTATGTAGATCACGTAGTTCTGGTCCGATGTCTGGGCAATGATAACGATAACATTTAATATGAGCAGATATCTCTATAAGAATAGAGGTTCACGAGAAATCTCGTGTTAGTTTTTTTAAAAATACACGTAATGTTGATAAAAGTTAAAGATTACGGTTCCCTAGATGTCGAGGTAAAACTGCCTTGTTTAAAATTTACTTTAATTAAATATACCATTTACAAAAATATTCGGTACGCAGACCAAATAACTCAGCGTTTAGCTTTCATATTTACAGTTTGTAAATGAAATATTAACTAAAAATCGAAATTTTTTCCGGAATTTATAATTTTACCTAAATATTGTATTTATAGAAATATGGTTGGAAATAAAGTATTATCCTACATTGAACGCATTGAATTGAATTAAATTTCTTCGATTCGTTATGAAAGTTACCATATTTCTATCTATTCAATACTGCTTACGTATTGAGAAATCGTTATACATGCTTTGAAAAAGATTTTGCTGAAGTTATGTAAACGGTATATAATTGTGTTCAGAATCGTCCACAGTAAAGCTTGCCATTTGTTATGCATGCCACAGTGTTTGAGATTTTATACCATCGCTTGTTCGACGCAATATCAACATTACTTCATGCTTAATACGGATGACAATCATTTGGCGTGCATTAGGGAAAGGAAACAGTGTTTCATCACGCGTCGTCCTTTCACGTTTCTCCATTTTGAAACCAGTTTCAATATACTCTTTGATCGACGTAAATGCAATCGAAACTCGGACGATATTATGAGTATATAGCCGAGGCAAGAGAAATTAATAGTTCCCTCTAGGTACAATTTTGCGAATATTTTAACAAACATTCTCTTCCAGACTTTTTAAAAGTTTTTTATATTGTCCTTTTTATATTAATATTCTATTTACCATAAGTTCCGTATATCTATCTTTTCATTATCTAAATTAAGTTAACTAAATCTAAATTTTATTAAGATATCATTGTGTTCCATTCGCTATTTTGTTTTGCCAATGTCTACAGTCGCCCAACTTTTCGTTGGCGCTATAAAGTCTATCTGGGCTGTGACAATTTCAAGAAAACATCGCCAACCACATAAGATTTGTTTTATTACATCTTTATCCGAACTTTTTGTATTGATTATTATATTGATCTAATAAAAAAAAACAGTTATAGAATCAGCAATTTGTCACAGACATCTTTTGTCGCAGATATAGTATAATCATATTAAAAACAAAAAGATCATTATGTTTTTGTTTAATACTCTTTTACATATCATTCGTTCTAGTTTTTATTTCGTATCACATATTGTTTATTGCAATCATCGCATGTACAGCTTATATTTAAAAGATTTTTTTTAATTATTTCTCTTAACTTTTTTTTGGATGAAACTTTAAATATTTAAACATAATGGTAAGTTGTATATAACGCAAGAATAATCTTGTTCATTACATAATTCTTAAAAGTAAGAAAACGGTTAACAGACGCTAGTAACTTTAGCCAGGTGACTGATTATAGTACGGGTAATCCAATATACCGCTGCCGGGCTCTCCCGGAAATTCTGCAGAGATATGCAGATTCACTCACGATATTTTCCTTTATCGAAAAGGGCATGATATATTGAAATTATCAACGAGAAACATAATATTTAACAGAAATATTAAATTCACCGCGACTCCCTGATATACACGGGTTGAACCGTATCGAGAGATTCCATTTGCTCTATTTAGAAACGATACGTTTTTTACTCGGTCCCGTGTGAAAAATTTCAACCGAGTACCGAGCATTAAAAAACTTTACGGCTCAATTATTATAGAATCGATCGATATTTTCTATATAATATCTGGAATTGTCGTAGACAAGATTTCTAGAAAGAGTTTGGAATCGTCGGCCCCACTGCTGGTTCGTATATTTCTCCTACCTAGTGAAACCGGCAAGAAACTCGGCGGTCAATCTTTTAACTGATGATTCAAAGTGAAGATTATTATAGTTTTGAATATTGTTTTGTGGCAGGCGAGGCGTACTCGTCGGGCTCGCGGGCGGGCTCGCGCGAGGCCACGGCCACGGACGAGGAGGGCGAGCCGCGGCGGCGGGCGCGTACTGCGCGCGCGCGACACGCGCCCGCCGCCGGCTGGGACGAGGCGCAGCGCCAGCTGTACGAGTACTACGAGCGGCTGCGGCGCAGCGACCCCGCCGCCTACCTCAGGGTCTACAAGCAGCTGTACGGACACACCGGATACGACGGTGAGATGCGCCCTCGCTAATGCTCACGATATTTATATTTGCTATTTTATCGATATTGTTCTACGGTTTCTTGTTTTATTTAGAACTGTCGATTTGACTAGAACGGAAGCTACCTCCGTTTTTATCCAGAAAACTTTCCTTCACATTCCTTAAAGCGTTGCAGCTTCAGAATGGTGCAAAAGTAATAATAAAATTATTTTGCTATAATTCGTGATTAAGAAAATAGAAAATATATATAATGCTAAGTGTATAGTGGACTATCCGTTTTTTTATTCATACCCGATGCATGCAGGATTCGTAAAAACACGTACACAAACCACTCTCACCACGATACGCACGCACTACACATATTCACTATGACAGACTCAACGATCGTTTCGCCCCGTAACCGAAACATCATCAGAAGATAGACTCCACGACAAAATCGCAATTATTTTTCCATTCAAAATGGTGTGTATTTGATTTTGATGATCCAATGGAAGAAGAATAAATAATTACACGTACCGTAGTTTTAAGTCGGGGATTCATTCTGATATAATAAAACAATAGTGTTAGGATCATAATGTCAGGCAAGAAATTTTTGAGGTAACTGACATATTTATATTGATAAAATTTAATTCTTTTTTATACACAATTTTCAAATTTCCACACCGAACGCGACCTAGCAAGAAATCCCTGAAAGATAGATATATGCAAAACGGGTTTTTATATCTCCCGCATACTCTCCCGGTTTCTATTTATTTCGAACAGTTTATTCAGCATTTTCGGTTAAAGCCCCTAAGCGGCTTGTAATTCTCTGAAATTCTCAGAATTTTCGTCACATTTCAACTAATCACATAAAATCTTAATCACTTATTAACAAAGATCTTTCTCATGAACGACTGTCCGCCAACCGACCACCGTCCATTGTCGAAAACATGTCAAAGATCCTCGCGCCAAAGATACGATTGACGCAAGGGAAAGACTCCGTTATATAATATCTACTTCTTCTTTCCCAACCGACGAACGTCCACTGCTGGACATAAGTCTCTTCATGGGATATATAAGGAAGGAAAATTAAAATGAATGCCACATATACTCGTTCCAGGCTACGGGCTATCCGGCTACGAAGTGCGTGCGGACGAGCGCGCCAGCGTGCACTCGGGCCGCTCCAGCACCACCGGGCTCAAGGCGGCCGACACGTACGTAGGGCGAAGGGGGTTGCTCGGTTATGTCGTTTGGAGGCTTATAGCAATCATTGACTAATACACTAATCTTCATCGCCATGCATCAATTTATAGTCTAATAATGAAGGGCAGGCGAACCTTTACGCATATACGTACCGTTGTTTGTAAACGAATATTAAATGAGGTTATAGGTGCGCCATCAAAAATTTTGACTTAGTTTTAAATGGAAGAAGAATGAAAATAATAAATAGTATCGATCATAAATAAAATATAAAATATTTTACTGTTGGTTCGCTCTCCCTTAAATGTCGAAGTAATGTATGCGGATTCATAAGCTTTGTAAGAAACTATCTTATATATGTATACCAACATGGACGGTTAGGCTTATATAAAAATATTACAAAAAACCGTTTCTTAAATGTCACCAATACATTTTCGATTATAAGAATTTGTCAATATTTAAGCTCGTCTAATAGTTTATATTGTTTGTAAAATTATCAAAATTTATTTTCAAAATTTATATCATGAATAAATCGAAGAGTTTAATATATTAAGAAAGATTGGCATGCCGGATTAACATAAGCGATAAAAGTCGTATAAAAATGTAAAACTAAAACTGAGTAATCTTTTTAAAGAGAAAGTAAAGATATGAAGTTGCGGACTTAAACACGTAAAAAGTCCATCAGTTTATTTAAAGGTACTTACTCACAACGTGTTCTAAATGTTGTGAAATTTAAAAGTGTCGGTCAAATTATAATAAACTCTTCGATTGTATATAATGATGTAATTTGATTGTGATCAAAGAATATTTAGTTGTAATACGAAGCGATATTATGTTGACGTTCATTGCCGCAACAAAACGCGACCTTGACGAGTTGTAGAGCATTATTAGTTAGTGATCGCTTCAGTAAACATAAAATTTTCTCCTTATAGTTCAGATTGAGTTAATTAAAAATATTATTCTAAAGATTTGTCTTTGGAATCGACTGTCGGAATACAAACTAGTCTTCCGCTGAAAAAAAAACAGAAAAAAGCTTGTACGTTATTGCATGAAACTATGGCTTTTATCTTATTTGTATGCGTACATTTACCATGACTTTCATTAATGACAAAGATATTGGTCGTCCAGGAAGTTCGTGCTGATTTTCAGTATGAAGTGTGAGAGAATTGGTTAAATATATCACAATTATTGTAAGCACATGTCATGTGTGCATATTCTGAAAGACTTTAACTATATTCTGAAGAATTTGGTTACGATTCGTTAATTTTTACGGTTTAAAATGTGGTGGCAAATAAAGAAAGCCGGTCTTCATTAGAAGAAGCTAATGCTCTGGTGAGATTGAAAAGGAGTCCTATATTATATATTTTTTATAAGAAACAGTAGATTCGGTAAAGTATTTCTCTCAATTAGATAAATTGAAAACGTCAATTGAACGAAAACATCCAGGAATAACGATTTGGAGACCCTTATAATTTGTCAGGACAATGTGCCACATATGCAATGTGTCTGAGAACTCGTCAAAAATTGTTGGAGTTCGATTGGGATGTTTCACCACTTCCACAGTATTTGCCAGACCTCACGCCAACGGATTTCGATCTTTTTAGATCATTACGAAATTCCCTTAATGGACAAAAATTCAACTCAAGAGTTGAGATAAAAGCACATTTAGACAAGTTTTTTGCCGCAAAAACCTGAGAGGTTTTGGAAGGCCACTATTCTACAGCCGTATAAAAAACGGAGAGAGGTTCTAGGACAATGGTACATTTTAGTATTCCTAAAAAATCGGCACCGACTTTCCGGACAACCTATTATAAATACAGTATTTGAGTCTTTATAGAGCAACGTCTTTCAAAATGAGCATTTCAGGTTTTCATCAGTCACATTAGTTACATACAAAAAGTCCCATCGACAACTCTATTTTCTCAATTAGCAATTTTCCGTAGTCACAAGTTCTATTATGAGAAACGGTAGCTTCGTCATGTAATGCATGCTCCATCGACTCGGCGAGAGCTCGTGTTGAGGGCAGCCGCGCCCAGGTTACGGCAATGTACATACCGCTTGCACTGCGCGGGCGTGACCGAGTGGTTGGTGTAGGTACTACGGCGGGCGCGCGCGCGACGCCGCCTCCATGCGCACCGACTGCTCCGACAGGTACGCACGCCCGCACTGCCCGGGGCCGCCTAAATGTGCAATGCCCGTCTCAATACACCTCGTCTAACTCAGCCACACTTAAGTACTCGCCACGCCTATCCACTTAGCTATACTTAACTAGTCTCCCCCTCCTTTCTCATTTAACCACACCTTTCTAACCCTCCACGCCTTTCCACTTTACCACGCCTTTTCTAGCTCGGCACTCTTGACTCACATTTACTCGTTTCTCACTTCACCACGCCTTACTCACCTGTCACTTAGTCACGTCTTTGCTCGACTATATTATAAACATTTCTACTCCTGTCATAGTCTGAGATTTGGTGCCCATTAACAACTAGCACCATCACATGCTTGCACCTAACTATAGTCACTAGTGATTGTCTGGGTCAAAAAAGGGTATAAAGTTGCTCCACATACGAGTGTTTATAAATATTTATCTGCCGTATCCGTCGAACACTCACAACTGTCACGCTGTGTTGGAACTTAGACCCACCACGCTGCTCTAATGCCAATTGGTAGCTTACACGTCCCAGGAATTCTCGAGACATATGCAGTTTTCCTTACAAGGCTTTTCTCTACCGTAAAGCGTGTGACAAACTGTAATTATTTATCAGGCACATATCCACTTATTGCCAATGCTTTGTGTCCTCGTAAGGATTGAACTGGTGACTCTATATACTATAGACACCTACCCAATGTTTCCACCACACATAACAAAAAGAATGCTGCTGATTTTTGCAGGTGAAATATCAGGTTGAGGAATTATTAATCAATAAATTCCTCGGCTTGTACATGACTATACGCGTTGGAATCTTTTTAAAAACTTATTGTAGTGATTTAAATAAAACAACTGATTTTGGTTGTAAATAAAAATAACACGAATTGTCAATGTGGTTATCTGCAAGGCCGGTCTGATTCTCAACTAATACATCGCTTGACACTTAAATCACATTGATATTGCTTAATCTAAATGTGTGATATCAGGGCAAATTTCAAATTTAGTTGAATTTTCATAGTGAAACACATCTCATTATTAATTTATTACTTGGGAAATGTAGTATAGGTGATGACTGTGCGAAAACGAAATCAGCCAAATAATACACCTTATAAAATTGTGATTTAAGTGATATTGAAAGAATCTTAAGGATAATTTTGTTCATTTTTTAATTATTAAAGCAGCTCGCTCGGGGTACACTGGAAAGTAGAGAGGATATGCTCGGTTTCTGTTTGTGCTGCACTATCGATTAAGTCTCGGTCCATGTGTCCAGGGAGCTGACGACGGACATGTCGCTCAACTTACACTTGGAGGAGTCCACGGTGCGCTCCGAGAGGATGACGCCCTTCAAGTACTCCACCGCACACGTCAAGGTAATACTTTTAGGTACAGGGTTCGTGGATTTGGAGTTGAACATGTAACGTAACGTAGTGTAATGTATATGAAAAATTTCAATATTCCTAATGCCTAATGTAATTTGCAGTACACGTTCGTACACTAATAGCGTATATGAGTAGATTATATTTGTAATTAAGTCAAAATTGGAAACTTGTGGCCATTCTGTCCCGAAGTAAAATTAAATCGGTAGGAAAAAAACAAACAACAAGAACCAAAGTTGTAAAATAGTCAATTGAATTTGAATTAAATGTAGCAAGTTTTAAAAATTTTGTTTTCTCCAATATTTTGTTACTGGTTCAAATGGTAAATCAAAATAAATTTTACCGGGAAAAAATTTAAAAATTTCTCGTAAACCTTTTATTTTGTTTCGTTTAAAAAAGAAAAATGATTTTTAACAATAAAAATCGAAATGAGAGTAAAAGCAAAAAAATTCTTCTTCTTCCCAAAGACTACTATTACTGACAATGTACCTATTATAACCGCCACTACCACAAAACTCGAGAACCTTCTCGGCTGCGAGGTTTTCACGTCCCCTGGATACTGGATGTCCATAAAATCTTGACTGAGATTTATTCTTAATAGGGCACCAATTAAATTCATATCAATTCATCATGACAATAGTTAAATGTCGTGTCCGCAGGGAGCGCTGAGCGCGCGCGCGCTGCTGGTGGTGCGTGCGGGCTACCCGGTGGACGGGCGCGCGGCCTCGCTGGCCGTGCTGCCGCTGACGCAGCTGCTGCAGCGGGACCCGCAGGTGGCCGAGCTGGCGGCCTACCCGGGACCGCTCGTTAAGGGTAAAGACTTCACCTTTGATGCCCCGTTAGCCTAATGAGACATTTTGTTTTCGAAGGTTACACGTGTTAACAGGGTTTTATAGTAAATTTAGTCACCAACGAAAGAACATGGAGTGAGATTATCGAGTTTGATTTTGTGAGTGCGTTTGCCTTGTGACCCTATTTCCTGTCAATCCATTATACTGACTTTCAGAAGTGGGATGGAAAACAGCAGCCCGAGTACAATTTTTTAAATTTATTTATTGTATATAAATATTGCTAGAAAAGAGAAAGAAAAAGAAATAGCACATGTATAAAGGCGGACCTTAAGGGATCTCTTCCAGTTAACCTTTGAGTAACAGAAGGTAAAAGGCAAGAAGTGAAATACGGGTACGGGTAATATAGAAAGAAAGAAAAACAACAATTACCAAAAAATTTGGACCTAGATAAATATTTGCTCTCGAGATAGCAAAAGAAAAATAGGAAAAAATAGTGCAATATATTTGTATTGCATTTACATTTACTACTATTTAATAGTAAATGTAACTCATTAATTTATAAATTTATTATTATTTTCACAGCATGATGAAATTCGATATTGAATTTAGTGTTCAAAAATGAAATTCGTACAAGAGCAAATGTATTACTTGCTCTAATCGACCCCAATTCTTGCAGCGTTACTGCCAGGACAAGCACTGACAGATTGACTCTTTACATCTACCCGCTCCTTTCCCTATATTGAGAATAGCCCGCCAAAACTTAGTCGTTATTACACTACTATATAATATTTATTTTACGCATTATTTTTATATATTATGTTATCTGTAATTTATTATAATATTTGTATTTCATCATCGGCCTATATATTTATTTATTATATAACAATCATTTTATAAAGGTCCATTTGCGCTACTGGAAGTAAGTAGAGAATGACGAATTACGCGAGTTAGTGGTATTTAACACTATATTGATCGTTTGTATAAGTCATTTTGGTGCCTGAGTAAAGTCGTGGTATGGTCCTCCACCGCAGGAGTGACCCACAAGAAGAGCGTGGTGGAGTACTGCACCCGCATGTCGCGCGGCGCGGCGCACGAGCCCGCGGACGCGGCCGGGTACGCGCTGCTGTGGGAGCTGCTGGCGCTGCTGCTGCGCCAGAACGGGGTCCGTTAACAACCCTATTTACTCTTCGCATTGATTTAGAATCGTAGCCGCGACTTCTTTGTGTCACGACACTAGTGTCGGCATACCCTCACTTAAAGGATGTTTCCATAGTATATAGGCTTCAGTTGTAACAAATTTCATCAATATTGTTTGAGAGGATTATTCGTGTAAGCGTATCAGACGGACAGACGTTTAATTCTTATGTGTTCTTATGTCTCTAACAGCTGAGAAAGTTTAGCATTACAAATGCTCGATTAAGTGTTATTTCTGGGAAATTCATACATTCGCTATCTATCAACACTAAAGACCACTATCATTAGTGAGTATCATTAGTGAATCTTCTTAGTCCGCCGGATTGGACTACGTCTTTCAGGTCTTTTTCCATCAATCATACCGGTAAGCTTGTTACCAACTTGTCGAGCGATGTGACGAACGATCGTGCAAAATATATGTCAAATTAACATGCGTGTACAACATATCAGGTCACGCATACGTGATCGTATCGTACGTATAAACTACTGACGTGATTTCATTTGTAAGCCACAATCATATCCAAGTATTGTTTTTCCTATTACATATATCCTGAACTGTGTCGTTGTGCCGGCGTACTCTGCTATATGCCATGTTGTCTGTGGCAGGTGGTGGTGGGGTCGGACCTCGCGGAGTTGCTGATGAAGAACGCGAAAGAATACGAATACGCATCACCTTCTACGGGCACTGGTAATTATTTTCTGGTTCTGTACTCATATATAGGTTTACATGTAGTACAAACAACTGTGTCGCCATCTAAACGTATCTTGAGATTATTTTAAATAAAAATGCCTCGTTTTCTGAATTCAAAATATTTGAGGTCGATGAAATTTTCTATTTCGTAGTCAGACTCATTAATCAAAGATTGAAAAAATTAGGCCATACCATAGCTACAATTAGTGTAGTAAAAAGTGACGTGTTTGCGTGCAGAGTGCGTGCACGGCGCAGACGACGCACGCGACGCACCTTCGCCGCCGCTGCACTGCCCGCTCAGCGACGAAACGCGTTAGTATTTTGCATTTATTACCGACTAGCTCTGCCAGCGGTTACGCCCGCGTGGAAATCAGCGTGTCACAATTTTTGTTCTAAAATTCCAATTTTAAACATAAAAGTAGTTATTGTGAGTTGACCATAAGAGATAGAGACATGCTATCGCAGACTTTTTTGTAGTAGTTTTATACATATACAATTCTCTAGTACATTACTTTGGCGTATCTCTGCTGGTTTAGGCAGCGCACGCGACTAAAGCTCCCAGGAAGCTAGTTTTTTAACAACTGCGCGATCTCTTCAACACAATTTACACAATACCGATAGGTACTATCTCCCTAAACCATCCGGAAGTATTGCATAATCTTTTGGTGAAAACCGTACAAAGATCAGTTCAGTAGATTTTGAAAAAATCGCTTACATACAGACAGTTTTTTGGGACTTTGTTTTATAATAAGTATGGATAATCTTTGCTAGAAAGCCTAACAATTCGTACACGTTGTACTCGCTGTTTTTTTTTGTTTCGAAATTCGTTAAAGTTGTAGCAAAAGTCTGCGTATTAGCTAAGGATACCGAGTTTTTTTACCATAATAATACCAAATACTTCATTTTTATATTGCACATTTAAAACTTAACGTAAATTTTAATTATTCTTTTTTGGAAAAATAGGAAGTAATTACCTTGCGTAATGGCCTTGCTAAAGAAACCTCAAGGGTTTAATATATACAGTTCATATTTCGTGGTTCTATTCGTAGCCCAAGAAGAGCCAGTCGAGGTGGACGAGCAGGAAGCGCTGGACCGGTACCGGGAGTACCTCATCTACGGCAACCGGCAGGAGGCCCTGGGTGAGTTTTTACATTTCGACTAAGGCGATCGACTTTGTCACACATAGAAACCCTTATGTTTATATATGCGACGCCTGTTAAGCCTTACGAATTGTCAGTCCAAATATAAGACCATTCCACCCATCTCATTTTGAGACAAAGGTTTAGTCGTCGTTCCGAGTTGTAGGTGTTTATTATTTTTCTTGCACATTATATGAAAATATTTTATGATAATTTTCTGCATAAAATACGTTTGCCTGTATCTGCCGCGATACCGGCGAAAGGCTAATGCGAGTTCACATTGCGAATCGAGGTTTCGATATATGTATTACAAAAAAGAGCCATACGTGGCATCTACAATTTAAGTCCGCGTGATTCCCTGCGAGAGAAGTTTAAGGAAAAAGGTATTCTTACATATGCTTCACAGTATATTTTAAACAATGTAATTTTTGTACATAAAAATATAAAGAATTATAAAACGATAGGTGATTTATATAATAGACAAAGTAGGAACCGATATAAGCTTGCGACTCCTGCTTTGCGCCTAGCAAAAGTACGTAAATCGTTTGGGGGTTTGGGTATAAGATTCTATAATAAAATTCCGAAATCAATTTTGGTCATGCCATTACAGCAGTTTAAAAACACTGTTAAAAAGAGGCTGATACAGAAAGCCTACTATATGATGATGATGGATATAGGTGCACTTCTACCCCGTACGAGACAGTAATAAATAAATTAACTAGTTTTAAGATTTATATTTTAAAAAGAGCAACCGCCGAGTTTCTCGCTGGGTCTTTTCGGTAGGAACAGCTTTCCCAACCGGCAGTAGATGTTGACGATTCAAAAGCACTTTTTTACAAGTTTACTCGAATAAAGGTAAGGGGAGTACGCATATCAACCAGTGCTCCCAAATGTCAACCTCACCTGCACGCGGTGCCCCCTGCCGATAACAGACGAGGCTATGACGACCGACTGATGGCGGTATAACCATCCAATTAAGCTGACGACTTAAAATCCCAGGCCAGAGGCGGGCAGCAGCGCCTCTAGTGTAGAATCAGTCAGCTCTGCGGTCACCAACCCGTTTGCCCAGCGTGGTGACTATGGGCAGCAACCCCCATATGGAAGTGTCCAGAAAGTTCCGGCCCTCAGTTCCCGGCAGCCCCACTATTCCCGACTACGGCAGCGGTCGCGGTAACGGTGGGGCGGAGGGTGCGAAGAATCACCGGGTTACGGTAGGCTGCCAACCTACGATCAACTTGGCAACGTATAATGGACGAACGTTGGCGATATATCGAGGTGTTGAGATGCATCTACAACACGGCAACAATGACCGTTCAAATCCAGGACCAGCGATCAAGACCTATTCACCTTCAGCGCGGGGTGAGACAGGGGGACGTAATATCCCCGAAACTGTTCACCAACGCGTTTGAGGACGTCTTCAAAACCCTGGACTGGACTGAATGAGGCGTCAATATAAATGGTGAATACATCTCACACCTTCGTTTCGCGGATGATATCGTGATATTTGCAGAGACGCTGGAGGACTTGCGCGAAATGCTGAATGGCTTAAGTGATGCCTCCCAGCTGGTTGGTCTTGGCATGAACTTGGACAAGACCAAGGTCATGTTCAATGATCGTGTCGTGCCAACACCAGTATCTGTGAATGGAATCCTTCTCGAAGTCGTGCAGGATTACGTCTACCTAGGCCAGACAATCCAACTTGGCCGGCACAACTTCGAGAGGGAGGCTGAAAGGAGAATTCACTTGGGCTGGGCAGCATTTGGCAAACTTCGTCAAGTCTTCATGTCCGAGATTCCGCAATGCCTGAAGACCAAAGTCTTCGACCAATGCGTCCTGCCTGTGTTAACATATGGCGCCGAGACGTGGACACTGACGGCGGGACTAGTCCGCAAGTTTAAAGTCGCTCAGCGTGCTATGGAGCGAGCTATGCTCGGAGTATCTCTCAAAGATAAGATCAGAAATGAGATTATCCGCGAGAGAACCAAAGTAACCGATGTAGCTAGCAGAATAAGCAAGCTGAAGTGGCAGTGGGCTGGTCACGTCTGTCGCAGGACTGATGGCCGTTGGAGCAAAAGAGTCCTGGAGTGGAGACCGCGTCTTGGCAAACGCAGCGTAGGGCGTCCTCCGTCCCGCTGGACCGACGACATCAAAAAGGTTGTTGGGGCCAGCTGGATGCGCATTGCGGAGAAGCGGGATGTCTGGCGCAGACATGGGGAGGCCTATGTCCAGCTGTGGACTGCATTAGGCTGATGGATGGATGGATGGATGGACTCGAATAAAGAATATTTTGAATTTGAATTTATTTATTTGGATTCAGTCAGTTTTTTGGATATCTCGCTCGGTTTCCTCGCACCTCGAAAACAGAAAATTTATATTTTCCGTTTCCTAAGTACAAATTACAACTTGACTATACTCCGGTCGTGAACGTTCGGCGTGACAGTTAATCAGTACTCGACTGGGAGATCGACGTTTGAATCGCTAGTATAATGAGTTCGTTCGAGTGAGAATGTCTTTGGTGCGTTTGCAGAGTGGGCGATGCGGTGCGGGCTGTGGGCGCACGCGCTGCAGCTGGCGAGCTGCGGCGAGCGGCGCGCGCGGGCCGCGGTGGCGGCGCGCTTCGTGGGCTCGCTGCGGCGCGACGACCCGCTGCACTCGCTGTACTGCGCGCTGGCGCAGCGCGCGCCGCCCGCCGCCGCCGTCAGTACCGACTCCCACTCCACTCCCACTCGATGCTACTCCAGCGAGTCGGACTCCGTCCTGACTCGCTCGTGTGCTTGCTCCGCAGTGCGCGGCGGACTCGCGCTGGGCCGACTGGCGGCCGCACGCCGCCATCCTTCTGGCCAACCCGTCGGCGCGGCCCGACCACGACCGCCGCACGCTACTGCAGCTCGGTACGAACGCCGTTCGCTACTCGACACGTTCGAATTCCACACACCGATAGCATACCTGGTGTTTCTCTCCTATTAAAATTCACAAAACATGAGAAATCGCATCTAAGTATTTGTCACTAACATTAAATATGTCGCGATGACTATTGAAAATACTACAAGCTACAATGCTGCGTGCTAGCCCTCGAGTGACCGGCAGCCTCTGTCCCGCAGGTGACTCGCTGAGCGCGCGCGGGCTGGTGCACTCGGCGCAGTTCTGCTACCTGGCGGGCGGCGCGCCGTTCGGGCCGCACCCGCTGGCGCCGCTGCAGCGCGCCCGCGCCGATCCGGGCAGCGCGCCCCCGCGGCTGGCGCTGCTGCTGGCGGACCCGCGGGCGCGCTCGCTGCACGCGCTGGCCACCAACCGCGCCATCTTCGCCACGGAGATCTACGAGTACGCGCTGTCACTGGGCCAGGACTACGTGCTGGACGAGCTCACGGTCAGTTTAGCCCGGCTACCGTGGTCTCGGATACTGAATAGTGCACGATGATTGGAGGGTTACGATCCTTCATTGCTCCCCTTTGAAGTATTTGTTTTTAGTCGTAATTGCGACAATATAATTGAGTCTCCGATGTCTTGTTCGCTAATATACGCAAGACCGAGATTTGTTAATAGAGTCTAAACTATTTTTCTAGAGTAATTAATATCATGTTTTTACTATCTAAGCGATCTATAAGAGTATAGAATAAAAACCGAGGAGTGTGTGATGATGCTGAACCCTCACCGGGGAACCCTTAGTCGGAAGTCCTCCTATATAGTGGACGCCGGGAGCCGTTTTTACCAAGCGGCATAATATTGTATCGCGTTGAAATCTCACAATCAATTTATTTATTTATTTATCCCATAGGTCTGCGCACAGAATATACAGTAATTGTCAACTTAATTATTATTCACACATGAAAAGTCTAATACTAATCTATTTATAGGTGGACACAACGTGGTAAAAAAATAAAGTACATTTGGATTATTAAAATAACGTCAAACATATTGAAGCATCAAAATGTCAAAATAGCAAATAACAATAATAATTAGACTTATAAATATAATTGTACAAATTTTACTTCAAGGTAGTCAACCATTTTTACTAGAATCTTTCTTATCGAGTTTTTAAAGAGACCAATTGAGTCATATGCAATATCTATTACACCAGACATCTTTGTAAGATGAATGAGCAAAGTCGTGTATGTCTAAATACGTGTAGAAGTGTAAAAGTGACGACAAAAAGCGTACCCGTATGTGTTCGTTCCTACAACAAGTAGTACTCGTTACTATCGTATCGGCGGTACTTTATTCGTTACTTTTGATACCTGCTACCATAGCATTGAAGTAACGTCTCGAGTCGTATTCCCGTACGGTATGATATCGACGCGACATATTACTTACTTGCATATCTAACTGCGTAAGGAGGATTTTTTCTTTTTTTTTCCAAAATCTAGAGAACTATAATAATTAAAACCACAAGTGAATTGTAGGCGAAATCTGCTGGGTTTGAAATGGATGTATTATTTTATCTGCGAGAATAAAATAAATATCGTTCGCTTAGAAAAATTTACCAAAAAATATGATAGAAAAAGTTTTTTAAAGGAGATTTCAAATAATTTAAAAATATAAATATTTAAAAAAAAACAAACACCGTTCTTCGTAAGGTTCATTTAAATCCACTGACAGCACACATTCAAACCACAGATTAGGTACCGTATTATGTAGTTGCTAATACGTACCGATACGAAAGATGCGAGTAACGAGTAACGAATAGCATTCACGAGTAACGATTCGGTACTCGGTACTAGATGGCGCGCATCACTCAGTACCGAATCATACGGTTCGCTTACGGCTTTGAATACGGCCCTCGGCAGGTGTACAAGCTGGTGCTGGCGGCGCGGCTGGCGGACGCGGGCCAGTGCGAGCGCGCGCTGCGCTACGCCGAGCTGGCGGCGCGCGCCGTGGCCCGCAGCCCGCGCGCGCACGCCGCGGGGCTGGCGGCCGGTGTGGCCGCGCTCGCCGACAGGTACTGACTGCTAGTGGTCTCTTGGTCTCTCGACTCCTGACGTTGACCGCGTTAAGGAGCCATGTATAAAGTAGCAGCCTGTTAATATCCCCCTGCTGAGAATAGGCCGCCTCTCTCCGTTTCTGGAGAGAAGGGTTGGAGCTAAGACCTACCACGCTGCTCCAATGCGGATTGGTAGGTTACACGTATCCCTAGAATTCTCTAGAGATATGCAGGTTTCCTCACGATGTTTTACTTCACCGAAAAGCGTGTGATTAATTGCAAATATCAACAACATGAGTTTTAATTGATTGATTTGAGGCATGTATGATAATTCTAATAGTAATTCATAATATTAGTACGGGCTGTCACTACCCTGTACTATTTTTTGTTGATAGATTGATATTAATTATAATGATTGATAGAAATGATTTGATATGTTGAGCACCCGCGGCCGCTAACGTCGTACTGATTTCAAATTTATATATTAATAATTAATATATTAATACAAACAAATGTATTCACAGAAACGTTATGAAATACAAATACAAAGAAACGTAAACTTTATGAAGTATCCATGCGTATAGTATAAAAGGAATACATTCGTTTATACTAGCAATAATTTTGGCCAGTAACGGCTGAATAATAAAAACGGATAGCGTTTTTGCTAATCGAGTACTGGGCAAAATGATTGTTATTACAAACAATTGTAATTCTTATAGTAACCCTTATATCCTATACGCAATGATACGATATAAGGCCTACATTTCTTTGTATACACAATCACCGTGATCACAGCTGATCATATAATCGAACGCATATGATTCCTAAATAGCGATCATACCCGAGCTTACTGTGGAGATATAACTTCCTATACTGTGAAATTATTCATTAAAAATAATGTTTTTTTTGCACGCAATAATAATTGATTGATATTTGTTTTATTGGCGTGTCGAAATGAGGTAAACGGTTAATGGTTTTCATCAGGTCTAGCAGTGAGCCATTATAGATTTTAAGCAAAATTTACACTTTTTTTTAATGATATTGTCGATTGCAGGCTTAAGTATTACGATCCGGCGCTCCAGGACGATAGTGCCGAGGACGGTGGGGTGGGTGACGGGAGCCAGGGCGGCGCGGGCAGCGAGGAGGCGTCTCCGCGGCACCAGCAGTGGCTGCGGGACGTGCACGTGCTCGCCCAGCAGCTCTCGGTGAGTGCGCCGCGAGATGGAATGAGTGGCGCAGACGAGACGTAGAGAATGACAAAAATGGAGCCGAGGAACTGCGGGGTGGAAGCTAGAAAGATATTTTAACGGACTTTATATACAAAAAATTTTTTTCAAGTACCCATGAATCGTCAATTAGGCATACTTTTTAACTTAAGTAAAATTTACATAATATGTTTATAATTGATTTAGAAATTTCCACATAAGTGGCAGATGGAATGGTTTAAGCTGCAACTATTAAGACGAAACTTTTGCCAGTGAGATTCTACAGAATTCGTAAGAAATTAACATTTTGATTGTGAAAGATTGTTTGGCCTTCTCTTGGTAGGATATTTTGTTTTTCAGTTTTCCAAACCAGCAGTTAAGTTATAATTCAAAAGCACTTGTTTACAAGTTTCTTTGTGGCAAAGTATATACTGTGTATCGTATCGTGTCAGCCGCCGATCGTCATGCCACCTCCTTTCGTTGTCTCAGGCGGAGGCGTCCCAGCTGGGCACGCCGCAGCACGCCGCCCAGCAGGCGGACACCTCGCAGGTCTCGCAGCACTGGGCCGATCAGGTGAGCAGGGTGTCCTGCACCATTACCACCATCACGCTACTAGTTAACAACTATCTGGTTTACTACTGAATTAAATATCCTCGTTGTTATGTTAGATCGGCTGCCTTATTCATTACGTAGTAAGGTTATGTTTGATATACCTAAAATTATTTAGCGATCGAACAGTAAAGTACCCTCAATTATCTATTATTATTTTTATTTCCTATTCCTAAAAATGAATTCGTTTCATCCTATATGTTTAGCCCGATATATATATATAACCTTTAGTCGCACTAAATGTCGAGAATATAACTGGAGCATTTATTTTAAAGGAAGAAAAAAATTTAACTTCCAACACACCATCAATAAATATATGAGTATATAAAGAAGGAATATATAATTCGGATAGTTGAAAACAGTCAACAAAAATTTATAGTTAGCGGGGTGCGAGTGTGTCGGGTCACTTTCTGAAACTGATGGATGTGTGACTTTTCCAGACGCTGCAGCAGCAATATGTAGCGCAACAGCACGTGGGACAGCAGTACGCCGACCCCGTGCAGGACACCACGGACCACGCCGCGTACCAGCAGCAGTACCAGGCCTTCCAACCGTACCCGCCGCCCGCGGAGCCGCCGCCCGAGCAGCCCTACCCGCAGCCGCCGCAGCCCTACCCTGATGCCGCGCAGCCCTACGCCGACCCTTACTGGCAGAACGACTCCCATTACGGGTACAACGAGGTTAGTGCATATTGCTTGTTTAACTTTATGAGAAGAAAAGTTTAAAGTTTTAAATGACACGTGCAATTTTCGAAAACAAATTGTTTCCGATACATCTTACCGACAGTAAGACAAAAGCCCTTATATTATGTGCTGTTTGATTTAAAGTCTAGGTATTCTTATATTTATGTGGTCAGATTATATTAATTGTACACTTTGCTATTAAAGGAAACTGTGTGAGGAACACAGTGTGTTCGTTTGGTGGGAAAATTTTAGAATAATAAATATCAATGCGCTAGGGCGGTGACAGGCCTATATTAATCGCGATTTCACCAGATCTTGAATTTTATTACTAGTTTTATTGGAAAAATGGGTATAGTATCATGAGATTTTGACCACAATTAAAATTTATGGCGTTCATTATATTTTGGAAGTGTATATATATTTAAGTGTTCTATTCGTCATTATAGTGGAGCTCCACAGTTTTGAGTTTTGAAATTCAAGTCATGATATTTTAGTGCAAATGTTTCAATAGAATCATTAAATCGAAGTTGCCGTATGTCGCGTCGTATAACGTAGCGTTAGTGTGCGTGTGTGTATGCCGTGTGCTAACGCGTGTTGTGGGGGCAGCCCGCGCCGCCCCCGCCGGGCCTGCGCCGCCGCCCGCCAGCCCGCCCCGCGCGCCGCGCCACGCCGCCCGCGCAGCCCCGCACCGAGACCCGCCACCCCAGCCCGCCGCACGGAGCACGCGCCCGCCGGGGGACGAATCCATTCATAGAGAACACTCGCACTAACACCACCCGAAACTCACCGGACCCAACTAACATACGCCGAGGGAATCCCGCCGGGAACTCGCGCTACGGGCCCGTCGTCGGCGGCACCGTGGAGACGTGGGCGCGGGCCGCGGCGCAGCAGCGCGCCTACAGGCCGCTCGTATTCGGCGGCACCTACCCCATCGACGAGCCCACCCCGCTGCCGGCGGCCGGACCCGCTCGCCGGTCCAGGAGCGTCGACGGCAGCCCCTCGCCGGAAGCGACGGGCGATCCCGGAACCGACCGCCGCAAGCTGCTGCAGACCATAGAGCGCAGCATGAACGAGTTCGAGGCGATGTTGGGCCGGAGGCGCGGGGCGAGGGCGCGCAGCGTGCGCACGTTCCCCATCGACGAGCCGCTGGGGACGGACGGCGACTCCGACGATCCGCCCCGGGAGGACGACTGCAGGTACTACGTGTCCGGGCCCAAGACCTTCGACATCGACGAGCCGATCTCTTTCATTTAGCTCGCGATCGATATATTTCGTCATGTTAACCGTTGAACTTTTGCCATTTAATTTTTATCGCTTTTAAATGGATCGTATATTGGTGTATGTTTTATTAACCCTGTGATATGTTTAAAGATCTTAAATATGTTTTTAGACCGTAAGCGGGACACCTATACATACGTCTCTTAGATAATGGATCACAGTCGCTGCGAATTTTTGTACAAAAATCACCCAAGCATTTACGCCATAAAGGCCATAAAGACCAAGTTTCAAATAAATTATTCAACATCGAAAAAAACTCATAGTACCTCATCGAGGGTGATCGGACTCAGAAGTTGGAGCGAGCCATGAATTTTCCATTCCACCACTTTAAAATCAATATGATAAGAATACTTATACAAAAAGCTTATTCGCCGAGGTTGGTTTTATGTCGTAAATGCGTGAAATGAATTATATTACGACCTTTCACAAAAAAGCAATGACGAAATGTGACTTGTTATACTTTGAAAAGGGCAACCGCCACGTTTCTCGGTGGCTCTTCTCGATGGGTGTAATTTTCGTACGTAATTTTGAGGCGTAAATTTTATAGTAATAAAGTTTGTTGACTCTTAAAAAGAACTCGTTACCGATTTTATATAAATATTTTTGTATTAGAATTCAGATGCTAATCGATGTTAATTTAAATGAATCGTACTCTCATTCTTCTATTAATCCTGTGATAATTTGATCTGAAATTTACTTTTGATCTTGTATAATTTAATGTTACAAATTCTAAATTATTTGTCATGTTTTTATTTAATTTGTTTTAAATGTGCTTGTAGTAATATAGTTGTTATATATACTTCTCGTTATTGTATTGACAGTAGAAACTTTTAATATTGTGAGGAGCACCCAATAATTTTGTATTGTTAGCAATAAATTATTACTAAAAAAGTGTGTTTTATTTGTTTATATTGATTAAACAATTGACTTTCAGTAGTGTGTTGTAATAGATCAATCAATAGCTGATAAGGGCCAAAATTTTTAAATAGCATATGACTTATGCAGCATACTTAGCTAATTTATTCATATTGTACTTTAGTACAATAAAAACTTATAAAGAGGTCAATTTCAATCGATTTGAGTTCAAATGAAATTGCATGTCTATTTTGCCGGTTGTTCGCACTTCAATCTAGTTTTGGATGTTTGAATGAATGTAATGTGTCCAGTAATAGTGTGATAGCGCTCGATCCCACCGCTGATGGTGGTCTCACGGGTGGTATACGGTGGTTTGATCCGCAGAGCGCGGGCGGCGAGGGCGCGGCACCCACCATCACGATGCCGGGCGCGGCGCCCACCAGGCCGGCCATGTTCGCCGACCGGGATGACGAGCGGCCCGCCTCCGCTGACGTGAGACACTATTCTTATCGTTTAACATTATAATATTCGCAAGTTAACCGAGTTTGTACAAATTTTGAAATGTTTCGGATCAAATAATAATTGGTATCATAAGAAAGTTTGAACGGTGTTGGAGGATAACCACGTAGTCAAATCTGGAATGACAACATTATTTAGTTAGTAGAATAATATTACAACTAGATATGTTTATCAAAATGTTGTTAAAATAGGCTTTATAAATACTATACCTGCATTTCATTTGCGTCAAATTAAACAAATATAACCGTGTTCTGTTTTTTTTCAATAAAGTGTATTGTCTTGTTCCTTTAGGGAAAGCGGGGTTTTTTTCAATACTTTAAGTTCGCGCGGTCTTTTTCAAGCTTCAATTGTACCAGATCTTATCAATCCAGCAGACTAGCCGTAAAAGCTTGTAAATGTTCAATCGACAAACAGACTTTACTATATATAGTATATTACCTGTGCCCGTGGCTTCGCCCGCGAGGAAATCAGTGTATTTCATTGAGATTTTGAATATTATAGTAGTAATTGTGATATAACCATAAGGGACATATATACTGTCGCGGACTTTTTTTGTAGTATTTTAGTAGGCCTACAATTCTCTAGTACATTACTGAGCGACCTTTGAAACTTTTTTTTATTTAAAACATTACAACAATTCGTTCAGTAGATTTTGAGAAAATCAATAACATTAATACAGCTTTTGGGGACTTTGTTGTGTTATAATTATAGAAGTATGGATTCTCTATCCTCTATCGTAATTGGCTAGCTATAAGATAATATCCTCGGCGCAGCAGACGGACCGCGACACGGACACGCCCCACGCCGGGCCCCAGAGGGCCGCGCCCAGGGAGGCCGACGAGAAGCGCGCGCGCGGCGGCTGGCTCGGCGGCATCCTCACCAAGCTGTCGCTGCGCGCGCCCAACCAGATGATCCTGCCCGACGACACCAACCCCACCGTGAGTGACCCACGAACAACACCACCACCAGCACCACCAGCACCCCCACCACGCCGACACACCCCCGCCCGCATTGCCTCCCTACACATGCCTACACTGATGTAGACTTGTACTTATAATTCAACACTAATGTACTATTTATGTTTACACAGAGTCTACCGAATATGATCGCATCAACTTAAGCTCTAAAATACCCTCATTATATGTAATTTAATCATTTTTGTACGAAAACTAGGAATTGTCCAATGTCTTGATCGGTAAATAAGCTCGAGCCGCAAGAAATTTCTTCAATGTGGCTCTGAATTATATTATGCTAATAAACTGAAAAATAGACAAATTTCAAACTTTTTTCATCCACACTGTATGTTTGTGTGTCTGTTAAGCTTCACGGCTTATCAACTTGAGCCGTATTGATGGAACTTGTACAATTCACGCTATTTATCAGGAACAGGTAACATATAGTATATAGTATATAATATAATTGAGGGTTCCGAAACTATAACAGAACGAATTAATTAATTTAATAGTCTTCGTGTGTTAAGCGAATGCATACAATGCTGAATGTATGAAGCAGGCAAAATTCATGTACCTTACACATGCAGGACAAGTCACCACACGTGCACATAAGCACTCCTTGACAAAATCGTTAATTTTGAATTTTTTCATGGAGTGCTTGTGTGCATTGTTGCTGGTGGAAGCGTCTTGGTATTCGTGTGGTAAAGTCACCACATATTATTATATACATGTCACATGCAAAATAAGTATCCTGCAAGTGTAAGGTACGTGAATTTTTGCCCTTCATACACTTAGCATTACATGCACAAGCGGACTATAGCAAAGTAGTTCTGTTATAGTTTCTCTAATATGGAATTCCGCAAAGCTACACCTGCTTCTATAAATAATATAGTTGAGGGTATTTAAAGACTTAAGTTAGAGCAAGCGTTTAAAGTAGAGTTTGTCAAGTTTATTTGTAATATTTGTATGGCTGAACAATACTATATTTAAAAGTAAACATGTTAAAAGAACTAGTACAATTTGTTTTCCGTCAAAATATTGCTGCTGTATATTTGACAGTTATAGTACGATAAGACGCATACATAATTATATATTTCTATATCTTTATGTAATATGTATGATTGTATTTGTATGTATCTATGTATTCATTAATAAAGCTTATCTTTATTAATTCGTTTTATTTATTCCTTAATTTTTAATCTGTCTTATCCTTTATATAGTTATTTGTACAATATATGTATATTATTAATATACATTATAAGAACAATTACATTGAGAAATGTATGATTTATGGCATGCTAAAATGTTATCATTTAACAGTTCTAAATTGACAGTGCTGCATGTGGTGTAGTTCCCTATAGTACAGATATCGTACTACGAATAACAATGCGTAATTGCTTTCAATATCGTTTCAAAATAAATTTAACTTACAAGTTACAAGCAGAGTAACTTTTGATACAGTGATTTATGATAATTCAAAAAGGCATCGAATCCCCTAGTAGACTGCTCTAAGTAGCTAATTTATTACTAATGATGTTAACTAAAGGAGTGGATTATTATTAACTGTCCCCGTGTGGTGTCACAGATCGTGTGGGACGAGATAAACAGATGCTGGCACGACACCGGCGCCGCGGAGGGGGACGCGCAGGCGCCGCTCGCGCCGCCGCCCACCATGCCAACCATGTAAGCCACGGCGTTCACGCACTAAGACCGCACTGCACATGCGATAATACTGTTCGAAAACGTGTTTTTCTGAGACCATATTCCGTATGAGACAGAAAAAAACATTTTTGTAAAGGCGTATGATGTATGTATTAATTGTATTTACATTAAATGATATGTCCGTCCGTCCGCAGCGGCTCGTCGACCCCGCTGCAGTCGCCGGGCGCGCCACCGGCCGCAGCCTCCAACATGTTCAAGATGCAGAAGGGCAGACGTGAGTACAGCACCATGACACATACACCTAAACCTTGGTCTACGGTAACAGCCCCACCACGCTCGGCACGGGTTGCCGGTCATAGAAACAATAGCATGCATCTTTTATCGCAAAAAAATATGTTTAAATAAATTTTAGAACTTTTGTTAATAAATGGGACGGCATAAAATGGTCAAGGATGTGTTTCGTGAACGAACGGTTTTAGAAATTATTTCGTTTGAATTAGCATTTATGCTTCTTTAGTTCAACACGTACCGATACGTTCAATTTTAATACTCATTATAAATCAAAGCCCCAAAAGCTGTCCGTCTGTATACGATCGATTTTCATAAAGTCTACTGAACGGATTTCTATACGGTTTTAACTAAAAGATAGTACAATTCTTCCGGAAGGTTGAGGTTAACACACAGTACATTACAGTTTTATGTAAATCGTGTCGAAGAGGTCTCGCGGTTGTAAGAAAACTCGCTTGCTGGGAGATTCAGTCGCATGCATCGCGTAAACCAACAGAGACACACTAAAGTAACGCACTAGGGAATTTTAGATCGACTATAATACTACAAAAAACCAGCGACAGAACGTCTCTATCTCTTATGGTTAATTCACAATAACAATTTGTATGTTCAAAATTTCTATTAAAAATATAACGTTACTTACGAGGGAAAACTTTGCGACACAGTGATTTCCACGCGGGTCCGGCCGAAGGCACAGTTAGTGTTCGAATATAATTTGCCGCTCCGTGTGCCGTGGCGTGCCGTCAGCGAGGGCACTAAATTGTTTGCAGACATAAAGAAGGCGTACGTGGACGTGCTGAACCCGTCGGGCAGCCCGCGGGCCCCCGCCGCCGCGCCGCCGCCGCCCGTCGCCGGCCTCGCCGCGCCCGCCTACTTCGTCCCCGCGCACGACCAGGTGGGTGGGAACACGCTATACAAGAATGGAGCAGAAAATTACGTTCGTAAAAAAAAATCAATTCAAATATTCATCTCTTGTATGTACGATATGTATAAGAGTAAATTTATAGTTCTTATTGAAAGGATCCATATTACTAACACTCATACTAAACAGCCAAGATATTTGACAGTACACAAAATTTATATTACATTAAGCTTTGTATATATTTGAATTCGACACGACCCTCGATGTACGGGCTGACACCTACATGAAGGTCAGGTCGGAAATCTGTCTCGAAGGACCGCAAAGATGTACGGGCAGCTTCTACCCTGTATAATCTTTGGTCGATAGATTGATATCTGTGGCACGTTTGATTGATAGATTTATTTAATTCAATATTATAGTGATTTTTAATGATTTTGATATGCTAACTTCGTACGCTCGCTCGCACGGCTCGTACGCTCGATAAAATGATTAATAAAACCTAGAGTTTATTAGTTTTAGTCTACAAATAAATTTATTTTATTTTCTTTCACGCGTCCAGGATCTCGATAGTATAATGAATGGACATTGAGGTAATCACTTTATGATTTACTTTCAGTTAATATAATAATAATACGCCCTAAGTTATCAATGATCGATAGTCTAATCTAATGGTAGATGATAAGGCATTCAAGGCTTACGGTCTGTACAATAAGTAATTATATGTAGTTTAACACGAGTTCGACTGCCGGATAGACTATATTTACAACTCACCATGCGCTTTACAATGGACCATAGCTTTGTAGACTGCATTTTAAAAATAGTCTTAAAATTTGATTATATTTAAGAATGTTAATAAAGTAATGTATGTAATACAATGTAGTCTTATAAAATTTTATTACAAGTTAAAATAATGTAATCTTGATTTTTTTTTATCTTATATTATAACACAACTATACCTTTTTGCATTTCTAAAGAAATGTTAGTAAGATTTAACAATAAGGATATTGATTTATAGAAGCAGGCGTTACTTTGCGGAATTCCATATTACAAACAATATAACAGAACTAACTACTTTGCTATAATCCGCAAGGGTTAAGCGAATGCATGCAAAGCCAATGTGTATGAAGTAGGCAAAATCTACGCACCTTATACATGCAGGACCAGCCACCACATGCACCCCAAGGCGCAATTCACCAGCAACAACGAACACAAAAGCAGCACACAAACCCACCACCACAATCTCGACGATCGTTTCGCCCCGAAACCGAAGCATCATCAGAAGGATAGGCTCCATGACAAAAATCTTAATGCGCCGCGCTACCCCTACAAGCTGTCTTAAATAGTTCAACTCCCACCAATACCCTCTCCTCCGAACACATGTAGCAAAACGGAATTAGATACATTTACTTGCTCGTTAATTAAGTGACCATTTTTATTTTTTATTATCTCAAGTTGCTCTAACGTATTGAGTCGGAGTCCCTTATCACAAGTGTGAAGAATATGAAATGAATGGTCACTAGGTACTTTATGACCGCTTTCCAGCAAATGTTTTGCAAAATTAGAATTGTGGTTTATATGTTCCCGGAATCGAACCGCAAAACTTCAGCCAGTCTGACCTACATATGTACCGTTGCACTCAGGACAATCTATTTTATAAACCCCAGATTTTTTACCCTTATCTAATATATCTTTATTTTTACACAACAAATTACGAAGCGATTGGTTAGTTTTAAAAGAGAGTTTAGTACCTGATTTTGATTTAAATATATTTGCCACTCGATCTGTTAATTTTCCAAAGTAAGTCAGACTGGCTTTATAATTAGTTTTATTAAAAGACGGTACCGCATAAAAAAGTTTAGCGACTTGAGACTTGTGTTTATTTTTAATTATGTTTTTAACCGTGTCTGTAGTGTAACCATTGGAAAGTGCTATCTGATAAATTATTTGTAACTCCTTTTCATAGCTGTTTTTGAGAGAGGGACCGACAATAACCTATGGACGTAGCTATGAAAGGCAGCAAGTTTATGTTGCCATATAAATAAAAATAACAATGGCCACTTAATTAACGAGCAAGTAAATGTATCTAATTCCGTTTTGCTGCATGTGTTCGGAGGGGAGGGTATTGGTGGGAGTTGAACTATTTAAGACTGCTTGTATGGGTAGCGCGGCGCAGTACGATTTTTGTCGTGGAGCCTATCCTCCTGATGATGCTTCGGTTTCGGGGCGAAACGATCGACGAGATTGTGGTGGTGGGTGTGTGTGCTGCTTTTGTGTGCGTTGTTGCTGGTGAATTGCGCCTTGGGGTGCATGTGGTGGCTTGTCCTGCATGTATAAGGTGCATAGATTTTGCTTGCTTCATACACATTGGCTTTGCATGCATTCGCTTAACCCTTGCGGATTATAGCAAGGTAGTTAGTTCTGTTATATTGCTTGTAATAAGGATATTATACGGTACTAAATACAATAGAACGATCATTTCGTGTTCCATTTTAGCTTTTTTACCGATATTGGGACTATTTTTGAATATATTCAAAAGCATCTAATTTAAATTATATTTCATTTCAACAAATTTGTAAATACTCGCTTTTGAAACATTAACGGTATTGCTGGTTCGAAATTTCACCTACCGTGAAGAGCAAGCAAGAAACTCGGCGGTAGCTTTTTTGAAAATATAATTCTTAGACCTAATAAGTTGCCATTCTTTCGAAGAGAAGACTATATCCACGAGTTCTTATCATTTATGTAATCCTCAATAGGCTTTCTGTATCGAAAAGTTCATTGTATACGTTTAATTGCAGAGTGGGCTCTACGACCCGACACAAATGGCCCCCAACGAGGACAACTACCGCAGCGGGATATGACCCCGCCAACGTTTTATACCGATCAGATGAAATAGAGAAACAGGGTTGTTTTCACTTAATAGTTATACGCAAAATAGTGGTTACTTACATAATAAGACGAATGCAGTAATGACGATCGGCCATGCCCGAACAAAAGCACGCGACACGTCAGTTGACGTCGCCAAAACTATTATAACGTTTGATTATACTAATTTCATCCGACTTGACTGATCTTTAAACCTTAAAACATTAACTTAGAAAAGCTTTCTTACCTTTAAAATTTATTACGAGCTAGCTGATTTGTACAATCTCCATTACCTCAGGATAAGATGAACTAATATTCTAAGAGATATTATTATATAGATACAAAACTCCTCGATATGATGACCAAAATTATATCGTAATACAAAGGAAGCCGAACGTCATTACTGGCTGTACTATAGTATTGCGTTTTACATTCCTATTTGCTATACATCATTCTGTCTATATTTTTTATTTATATCATTATATAACGTCAACAACCCTGCACACGTACCCATAATAGTAAATACTAATAAACCTAATCGCAGTTAGTAAAAGCTATTGACGGAATTCTAAAAATTCAAGTCATGAAAGCGTTCTTCTTTAAACGAAAATCGATGTTATTGTATAAAATTATATAGCTGTCATATGAAGATATTGGAAATATTAAATAAATTTTCGTTTCTTCTAGCATATTCTCTATTTCAATATTATTTAGGTATCCGTGAAATGCGCCCGACGGTATAGTAAAAAAAAAGGTTAACAATGAGATTGTAATGAATACAAATAGATCGAAATGTCGAAGTTGGCAAGCGAATAGCGAATTTCACCGCTGTCCGACTCGACTATTGATTAATAAATAATTTATAGAATTAGACGTTACTTTGCGGAAGTCCATAGAACTAAAGTAATAGGAATATTATTCCGCTATAATTCGCGATAAAAGAAAATACTTCACAAGTTTATTAAAGTGACTTATTTCAAAAACTGGTTTTGTGCCAAATTGGAATAAAACGTATTGCGGCACTTGTTAAATACGTGGAAGATCAAGAAAACACTAGATTATTTTTAATAGTTCGTAGTGTGATATCAGAGATGGCATTGAAATAAGGATTGTATCAAACTCAATTAAACCTAATTTTAAATTAGGTCACTTTAAGCGTGCGATATGTAGTGCTTAATGTAGAGTGTACTATTCGTTTTTATACCTGATTTATGCAAGATACGTAATACTTGCACCACACATATTCATTACCAAAATCACAACAATCGTTTCAAATCGTAACCGAAACATTATCAAGAGATAGACTCCACCATTAAATAAATGTTTTTAGTTCCCGCTTGTTATACGTGTAGTAGTCTAGTATCGTGGATTATAGCAAAATCATATTACTAATTTTGTGTTAATTCATAATTAAATTAATTAGAATTTTGCTCATTTATTATTACATAAGTAGTTTGCCCATTTTAGTTTTATACCTTTGTTGTACCAATGAGGTTTGTTTAGCTAAAAGAAAAATCAGCCAGGCATTGTTTATGATTGCGAACAGACACCGGCACAAAAAAAAATGCTCTATTTACAATAAAGTTGATTTGTAGTGAAGGAAATTATTTTAAAAACTGCATGAGTTGCAAATTGTTCTTAAAAGGAACAATATGATCGAACACAGTATCTTCTCTTACCATCGTTATTATACTAGAGTAGGGGAGACATAGGCAGAATTGTGAGAGTGACACAATAAATAATGAGAGGGAATACGAAAATCATACAATTATCTTTATCTAATCAAACATAATAATTTCTGACGTTTTCTGGCAAAATAAAGCTTTTAAGTAAATTTTATGTCACTATTGTTAACGGTTAAATACTCTCGTCTGGAGTCGATCCTGGCAGCAGCATCAGGTCATGCTTATCATAAATATGTATTATTATCATGATTGAACCAGTATGTAAAATTTCAGCTCAATCGGACCCCGGGAAGTGGGTTAAATTTAACTTGCAAGATTCCACCTTCACATACACATACGGCAAGTTAAAAGCTTTTAAAAAAGAGATAGATACATTCTCATGTGCTTTATCTTTATTGTAATAGGGCACACTTTAGACTGACTCCTCTACTCTAGTATAATAAGTATGTCTGTTACACTTTACGATTAGATTATAAACTGACTGCAGATCCTAATTGTTAAAAATCGTTAGTAGATAAACGATGACATTTATTCATCGCACATAGCAGATTTAAGTTTTTTTTGTTAATGAAACAAAATGAATAAAAATATGGTTTTTGTAATAAATTTAGCCGAGTTTGTGTTAACGAATTAATTTTTCAATTTTCACGAACAAAATTGATCGTAACATTCTGACGGTGCGCCAGAATCTTAACTTTTAAATTTTATAATATATGAATTAATTATTTAGCGATTGCAATATGAAGGGACATTGGTTTTATATTTATTGTATTGATAGCATTATGTACTTCGTTATTTATAAATATTTAGTTTAAAGTGTGTTATTTTTATCTGTCATGATGCATGGGGAACAATGTAAAAATATTGCTATAATCTGTGAACAAATCCATAGCCACCATAACGCCATCCATACACCATGCTATATTTCTACGTGCAAAGACTGTATCTTGCCAAACTCCGGGGCATCTATGTTATCTAATTTAATCATTGCTTATTAAACGTGCTAAATTTTCCAGTATTTAAAACTATACATCATGTTTCCATTTCTGTTTCCGATATTAGCAAAGTATTTCGTTGTTCCTTGCGTATTATTGAATACTAAATAAAGCCTACTTTTTAAAATTGTACTTTTGTGTTAAGTCACCGGTGCAATAGATATAAAGTAAGCATAGACAATAACGAAAGCACTAGATCAGCTTTTGTTTCCAAATAGCATATTGAATTTCCTTGTAAAAATAAAATGTATGTACAGAGGATGTTTCATATGTAAAGGGGAGGGAGCCCGCGGGCGGGGGAGGTGTACGGGACGTGTCTGTATAAAGTAGGTCTGTGTATATGTGCTGCCGCGGCGCCGCGTGTATTCCGAAATGTATTATAACGATTCATCTAATGGAAATATTTAAATAAATTGTTTACGTTAATGCTTACATCCGTTTTAATTTTACCCGACCATTTTTTTTTCTTTTTTATTGTCTTGTACAATTAATCGGTAGTGGCGAGTTTATTAAGAAATTAAATATCATAAGTATTTTTAGTTATTAAATACCCACAAATGTTTACGAAATACGGGATCTTTGATCCTGTACGTTGGGCCGGTGTTATGGCTGTTGTTGTCGAAACATCAAACGTGATTTTTCACATATAGCTTATATTTACCAACATTTTTCAATTTTATGCCTTCTTAGGTGAAACAACTAGAATAGTCAAAATATTTTATTAATGCTGCACAGACAGTGGCGTATTATAGTACAATATGAACGTAAAAAACGTATCAACCGAGGTAGAAGCGTGAAAATAGATATCTACCTTTATTCCACGAAAGAGTTGATATTGAAATGTATGAAATGCATAGTATACCATAAACTTGATAACTTTATGTTATTAAGTTTATGGTATAAAATGTCAGGTGGGACCTTTTGGTAGACTGGTTTAATCCGACAACGTACACGAGATGTATCAAATAAAACATATTGCCGATTCCATTAGCATTGGCCATATCTTCAAGCATTTATGAACATTTCATCAACGGTTTCATCAGTCGAAGCAGTTATGATATGCATGACGGCCACTCCGATGGTGCCCACAACGAACAATGCCATCAGTACCGATAACGCCACCAGACCTTTGTTAGTCGCCATACTTGTTCTAAAACTCTTCACTTCGATATGTTATTGTGTCGTTATTTAATAGCGAGTTCGCTTAAAGTCACCATTATTATTGCACTAAGTAGTTCCATATTCGAGATTTATAAATGAATGCGTTGTGTTTCTGACGAAAAATTATAATTGTTAACGCTTTGTATACTTTTGATGACAACAATAACCGCAATGTCATTGTTAGAATAATCATGGGATAATGTCAGCGTCGCAAAAAAGAAGTTTACATTCAAAGATCAACTTTGATTATTCTGAAAGATTTTACGAACATATATCAAAACTCGTAGATGGCAAGATACCATCGAGATACGCAAAGTAAGTCATCTCTCAAAAGCACGTGAGATTTCTGATGTTCGAATTGACGCTATAGAAATCTTACGAAGTTTTACAACCGTATCAAACGCTTCCGTACTATATGTATATTAGCTCGATTATAGTCTGATATAGGAGATACTAAAAATATTGCATAGTTTAGTTTATAAAGTATAATGATATCTATTATCCAGTTTTTTCCCAATCATCATATCATAATCGATATGATTAAAGAAGCTAAAACTGGATCTGAATGTTGCTTATGTTGCCGAACGATACCGTTGTTTAAAATTGACTTTAAGATAAAAAAAACTATAATTTTAAATTAACATAATTTAATGGTAATAATGAAAAGAATCGAGCCAATCCCTGGAAAGCGCCAGGTTGGCGAACAGCGCGGGGTCGCAGGCCAGCCCGCACTGCTGGTTGTCGGCCATCACGGCCAGCAGCGTGCGGCCGCGCAGCAGCGGCGTGCCCGCGCAGTACCCGCAGGCGGCCGGCGCGCGCCGCAGCACGACCGCGCACAGCGGGCCCGCGCCGCTCCCTGCCGCCCCGCGCGGACAGCGCGCCAGCGGCAGCCGGCGCGCCCACGCCCGCCGCACGGAGCCGGCCGGCGGAGCCCTGGCGGTGTTCCTGTATCACACCTTGTGGTCACTGCACTGAACCATCCGCGAACTATTCACATCACTACACAGTACACGTAGCCATCCATGCAATATCAAAACAAAATTTGCATGCGACTGTCTAATATGTCTACAAAATGGAAGGTTTAAAATAAATTTTAACCGTCTGGTATCCGGCTGCATGGAATAGACCACCCTCCTTTCTTACCGAGGTGTCGTAAAGTACGACTGAGGTAAGTTGACGTCAGGCAGGCGGCCGGTCGTTAAATACGTAACCGAATCATGTGACAGCATGTTTGTAACATGTTGTGCCGACCCCACTAAGAGTGGGATAAGGGCAGGAGAATGATGATTTCAAGAAGTAACGTAAAATTTACGAAGAAAGGCACAAATGAATTCCTCAATTGTTAGAGACTATTTCTTATGTCCTTGTGATTTAATTAAATTATTTTTATATTATAATAGTTATAGCTGTGGAACATTAAACTACAATAAAATTTTATTGTTACCTGATGCTGCCGTAACCCAGCATGGTCAGTCTCTCTCCGACGGTAACTAGGAAATAGTCCAACATCAAGGGTAAAGTTACCGGGGAAATACCACTTCTTATAAGATTATTTTCCGATTTCAAGGCAGCCAGGTCGTAAGTTGCGTTGACACCTTGAAACAGTGGATGTATCATAACATCTGCTATCGGATGTATGCTGCCTAGATATCTCTCTTTGAAATCTTGCATCATTACAAAAGCGTCTAAGGAATCAACTTCTTCTATAGCTTCTATACAACTTGCGGCGGTTAATGCCCAGGATACACTGATCACAGTGAGCGTACAACCAAAAGTTACATCTTGAGGTGGTTTGAACTTTACCAAAGCTAAAAGAAATGTTTTTTCAACATCATCTGCATCTTCTTCATCGGGAATACCTTCTAATAGTTCGTTAACTTCAACACCCTCATTATATATATGGCTAGATTTTATCCTTGGATTCTCCGCGGCAGTATTTGTAATTTTAGCTTTAGTCATCGCTGCAGAGGTTCTACCGTCTTCATAATAATGTATAGCAGCATCTGTTTTATCAGATGGTTGCCAAGTACAGCTTATTTCTTTATCTAAAGTAGATGCCATAGGAATGTCTACAACTTTGGTATGTTTGACGGTAATATGTTGTTCAATCGTTTTATTTTTCGGATTAGTCGAAAAATTATTAATACTGTTGTTATTCAAGCCATTGTCTTCTAATGAACCATTTGTTAAAATATCGTCATTGTCAGTTGTACTATAGTATTCAGTACTTGTAACTTTTGGTTCAGTAGTCGCGAGCGCATGCTTCGTTTTAGTTTTGAAACAAACTAGAAAATGTAGCGTAAGAAACGTAATGAATGCAATCAATGCTATTAGAAGTACAGCTTGCAATACACACAAGAGAAGTTCGATTCTTGTAAACGACCGACACCATCCCTTAAATTCCTTGCAGCAAACATTACTCATTATATAGAATGAGACATGATTAGAAATGTCTCAGCAAGGCATGACCTAATAGATACATGTTGAAGCATTTAAGAGACTCGTTTAATATCGCATTCTTAAGGTATTTCCATAATATTTATACTTTTAAAATAAGGATGAATTCCTTTATCAATACCTAAATTATTACCATTTCTTATTACATTCATTTTCATTTGTTTTAGAGACAATCAAGATTGGCTTCCTAAACGGTCGCTCTCGGCAACCAAATCGAATCTGGCCTGATTCTTTCTTTCCTCCGAAACCTCCACCAAGTCGCCTCGGTCTCCAACCTTTAAGGCTTCTTTCTGCTTCTCTCTCTACTATTATTTCCGCTCCATCTATATGCTCTTTGTGCATTTCTCTTAGCGCTTGGTCGACACTTGACATTAAATCGTATTCTACAAACGCGTATTGTTTAGATTTGCCTGTTACGATGTCTTTTACCAAACGACAGTTTAATATTTTGCCAAATTTTGAAAATTCGGAGTAGATCGTGGCCTGCAAAAAAAAAATTATTACAGGAACTGAAACACCACAATCTTAATTAGGCCTAATTTCATAGAAAGCAAAAGATGTAAAGCACTTGCCCTTAAAGTGAATGGTCACCTTTGAAACACCTTGGACCAACACTTCTCTGTATAATTGTGAGTCCTGCCCATAACCACTTCATCTTTAATATGATTAGCTCTACTAATAACCTTTCTAAAAATCTCCTCTTATCTAAAGTAATAACATAGACAATTCAAACAGTTCATGTTCCATCTCCAACTGTGTATTCAAACTTTCTTAGTCTTGTTTGACCATAGTCAGAAAATAAATTAGGTGATACTGGTCCTCACAGGCAAAACTACACTATTTATAGATATTGATGTTCAGACATTAAATGAATCTAACAAAGGGGTTTATATATAATTCGTATGCTTTGATGATAAATTTTAGGGTGATGAACTGTATGAATATACAGCAGAAAAGAATAGAAAAGAAACAGGAATAACATTAAACAGTCCACTGCTCCTTTGCCAAAATTTATATTATATAATAAATAAATGATTTGTTCAAATTACAATAAGAGTTTTTTACATAGATGACATTATAAACAAAATATCCTCAGATGCAGTAACATGTTTTATGATTTTTTTATATTTATAATCAATAAGGAGATAGAAGAAAAAAACATTACTAATATATATCACCATCTTATGGAACTAAAGTGGCAATGAGCGGCAACCCTGCACTGGAAAATGCAGTCTCAGTATACCCGTACTTAAAAAAGTGTTTCAGACCCAATGAATACAAGCAGCATTATTTTGGACAGTGTATAAATCTCTTGAAAATACTTATGTTAATTAGTTGACAGGCCTCTGTTGGTTAATGACTATTGCTCTATTGCGAGTTATATTAAAATCTACAATTAAGATTTGTTCAACATTTCAGTTTAGTTTTAAAAAGAATAGCAAGTTAATTTAAAGTATTTTCAAAAGCACTTATTAAGTTTCTAGTGTGAAGTTCAGCTGAGGCTAGTAACCACCTTAGAAACTGTAACTTGAATTCTAGATTGTTAGCCCTACATTAGTGTCTTAGGGCTTACATACATTTAGTATGGAAACTGTAAAATATCATTAATCACAAATTAACCAGTATGAGTATAATGAGTATTGAAATAGACTAGAATTTTCATCATACTATTAGATCATTACATAATAATATCAGGTATAATAACATGATATATGTTATACAAAATAATATATCAATTATTAAGCTTATATTCATTCTCTTTTGGAAATATTTCCATCATACTATTTTATTTGCATAAGAATCTAGTCTAATCCTATGCAGAAAATCATATCCCTAAAGGGGAATTCACAATTATTCGATCCGATGATCCATACCTTCGTCGTTCTTGGGTTAAGACGTGCGATAAACACGGTATGATGAGGATCACCCTTTACTTGTTTATTGGGTACATACTCAGAATGTACTGCTCTAACGATTGCCCGATCATGTGGTTCAGTATCCGTTCCTGTAAAGAAAAACAATATAAATTATATTAATATAATATCGCTTATTTTTAAATCACTTCGTAAAGCCAAACACTTACCATCTATCGAACCTATTTTTACTGGATCATAGGTAACAGTAGCATACTTCTGGAATTCCTTATCTTTACAAAACATTTGCGTAATTTTGAAAGTAATTTTTTTTAACCTTTAAATTAATATATGGGGGACTTCTAAGTTTGATAAAGTAAAACAATATTTAACACTCAATAATTAAAGTTGAACAGAATACATACAGATCACCGTTTAATGAAATTAAAAGTTATAATCAGATTTATTTGCACAATTTCCTCCTTTGTGTAACTTATTTAAATATTTATACTTGTTAATTATTGGTATAATTATTATAGGTGAGTGGTCAGGGGAGGCGATGAGCCACCTGCGATCAGGGCAGTTTTACTACGGGCGCCAATACAAGAGTTCTTGCATCCCTCTTGCACATGCACGTTTTTATGAATGAATCGTATGAAAATAGTCTCAGCTGCATCTCGCTCCACTCCGCCATACATATTAATTACGCACTCATTCTTATTTTGACAGTGTATAATATAACAAGAAAATTTATCAATGAAAGTATGGGAGCCATTTTAAATTTTTTAAACTTCCCGTTGAAAACTTTAACTACTTTAATTTTAACAAAAATTGATAATTTTATTTTAATTTAGTTAGAAATATACTTAAAACAAATATTGCTTATTACAATTTAAATGTATAAAGTCTTATTTCACTAATATCTGTTGAGATATTTCTTAAATATGTACTAATGAAACAAAATTGTGTGTTAACACGTGGAAAAACAATACGAAGAGGATTTACTTAATTTTAATGTAAGTATTGAGTTTTAATGAATTTTGTGCATTTCTATAATAGTAAGAGCATTCTTAAAATTTATATTCTCACATTCTAAATATAATAACCTACTTCCTTGCAAGCTGCAATTGTATTTCAAAACTATTACTACAGTAAAATTTTTAACAACTGATTCAATTATCGTAATATGAAAATTGCGCGGTTTATAGCAAAATAATTTTATTATTACTGTTGTACGTTACGCACATTAATTTAGATTGACGAATTACCTGTATTAAATATTAATATATTATGTCCTGCAATTTTATATTAAAGGGTCTAGTGGTCTTGTTGCTCTTTAAACGATCAATAATGTAGCATTAAAGTCTTAAGTTAGTTTATTAGAAGCTGTTTTAAATGGTTTTAAGGGTGAATATTAGTTATTAATAATGTGAACAGAATTAAAATGGTTTTGAAAAATGGAGTTCGCTGTCATAGCATAAAATGTAAAAATATTTTCAGATCCGCTTGCTCATTGGAAATCATCGTGTACCTCTTATACCTTAATTTTATAGATAGCTTAGAAACCAATACTTGTGAACTGTGTGAACATAAAGTTACATTCTTTACAGTATTTTTGATTGAAGTAACATGTAATATATGAACATGTAATTTAAAACTTATTGTCAGGTTTTTAAAAATGACACTCAGATAAAAAACGAGTAAATAGTATAATAGAGAAAGTTTATTCTGTATAAAGCAATAGAGTATATTGCTTTATATAAAACTATTGTTGGTTTGTAATTAAAAAGCCAAAGCAAATTTTAAGACTGTTTAAACAGATGTACAGAAAGTCAAATCCCAGGATTCTTGAATCAATTGCATATTCTGTAATATATAAGCAACTCAAAATAAATTTATGTAATTTTTGTCTAAATTTGATTATCACATGATCTGATTTGTGGTTTAAGATATATTTACATTTACAGTGCTGATAAACAATATAGTGCTATGTGTACTGAATGAAAGAATAATAGCAATTTAGAAAGACTGTTCAATAATACTACAAAAGAATAATTATTTTGTTTAATTAATCACTTATATATGCTACTGTTTGTACTTAACAGAATTTATTCTCAATTTTACCAAAAATATTTTCAGAAATTTAAGACTAGACTGTATGACTAAAGGCTATAAATATATACAGTTATATTTGTGAAAAAGATGACACAATTATTAGATAATTATTAGATAATTATAGATTGTTAGATAATTATCTAACAATTTCTACACATACCTGCGACAACAAGATTAAGTATGTAAGTCTTTTTTTATTACAAATCATTCAAGTAATAACTTTAACCCTTTGACTGACAAGAAGCAGGAGGGTGTACTAAGTTTTTACCTTAATTTTTAGATCATGTTATTACTATATGTATAATAATTATACCTATGATTGATATACCAATTTCTTTGTTATAAAATTCCCCATTGAATACAATAAATCATTTTATAATAACTTTTTTTGCTGGTGATGAAAACATTTGGATTTTTCAATCCCCCCCCCCCCATATTTGGAGGGGTTAAATATAATTTTAAGTAAATTTCTGCTCTGGCTTCTAGGGGAAATATTATTATTTCTAGTTATTTGTCGCATATCTATTTCTCTCAAGTCTTTAGCTCAGTCTGTTTTTTACTCCTAATATTGTGGCATATGTTAACACTTTACACCCATAGCACTTTTATGTACTCTTAGTTTTTAAATACTGTGTTTATGTTAAGGTAAAATAATGAGTACATATAAATTACAGATCAAAGAAACTGGCTTATCCCTACAACTCCTTCAAAACATTTAATGATATAGTTTATTCAGTTTCTCGACTTAAACTCAAGTTTACTTTATCCAAAGGAACTTAGAGGATTTTTAAATCGCTAATTTAAACTTTAATTTGGAAAATTGCTTCTACCAAGAAGAACAAGCATGAAACCTGGTGATTGATATCTTCATAATTTAATTCTAATACTTTATGTTTCATCATAGATATCCTGTGCAAGATGAGCTTACATTTTAGACCAAGTATGTTTATCATTTATATAGTATACTAGCCATCCCGTTTCACATTGCTGTGACTCAGTCTGGTTTCGAACTCCTCTCAAAATTTAATTCTCATTGACCATTTAAAAACTATGACTCTGATTGCCACCAAACTTTACAGAATTATGCTCTGGGTTAATCTAACGATTATCTGAAAATATAATTAACATTGGTCCAGCCCTTTCTGATTCTATAAGGAACATACAGACAAACATTTATTTTTACATATATATAGATTACTATATATGAACTGGCCTTTTTGAGTAAAATCTTTTATAGTAAAATTAATGGTAATGTCCCTCAATTTTATTAGAAACATTTATCTAAATGTAATATCTGTTTTAATATGTTTCTATGGTGTTAGGCAGGGACCTCAAAGCTGATCCTCAAAGATCTTTTTTTTATTCGACATACTTATATTATAAAATTTAATCTTAAAATAAAATATACAAAATTGTTAAAACATTTCCTTTCATAATAATATTTATTATGTGTTCATTGAATCGAATCTTAACCAATGTCAGTTATATCCTATGTTTAAAGTATTTATTTATTGATAGTTTATTATTTTTTCTGTAAGAGAAAATATATTATAGACAATCTTTAATTCTTTAATAATAATAATAAAATTGAGTTATGGCTGACGGACAACTGGTAGATATACTACATATATAATTTTAAATGCATATTTAAATACAAATATATACCCAGGCTCGAAGAACCAACAAATTGTTTATAAAAGATGTTGGCCTTCGGATGGAATCGAACCCGCGACCAGTGGAACTGAAGGCGGGGTCACTAGCCACTGCGCCAAAGGGCCAGTCAAATATAAAGTTATTTCGATACTATCGATGTTCCATGTTTATTGAAATCTTTGTGTATTATTTTTCAGACCAACCTTGTAATTGCCAAAGAGAGTACTCAGTGGGATGACGTCCTAGGCTATATATGCTGATGCTTTGTGGGATGAAGCAAATGATTAGCCCAATTTTTATGACAAGATGAAGGCAAGTAAATATTAATTCAATGCCTGTATGTCTGTCTGGCTATTTCACTTTCATTTAAAATTAGGTACATCTGAAGCTGATATATATAGTGGGCCATTCGATTTGAGATATAATAAAATACTGTATAAATCAATTATTTCTCTTTTAGAGTGATATAAGTATGTGATATAAGAACAGATGTAAAGATATGTTAGTGATAATTATTCTAACTTTTTTTTGTCATGTGACAATGATGCTGAATTACAGTATTTGGAAAGCTTCTTATTTAAAACCTGGTTTGCTAAAAGTACATAATCAAAGATATTTAAGTTACAAAGAGACACAGATATACCTACTATTTTATTAATTTTAAAATATACTGCTGCCATTTGTAGGAAGGATCTGCCAAATACCAATTGGATGCTTTGGACTCGGTGGATCGACGTGCCAGGAACTCATAGGTGATGAGACCCTGACAAATGCCAAATTGCAGAGTCCGCAACACCGGCGCAGAGTTGCCTGTTTATCGGTTTTCTACAAGATATATTTCGGAGAGTGTGCTCAGGTACTTCATGAACTTATTTCACCTTCGCCGTTCAATCATCGCACCGCTAGGCAACAGGAGAAGTTCCACCCTTATGTCATCGACATTCCACGAAGACGCACACAACGCTTCGCTTCGTCTTTTTTGTTGCACACAGCAAGGGAATGGAATTCTCTCCTGGCATCTATCTTTCCCAATACTTACAATATGGGTACCTTTAAGGCAAGAGTGAATAGGCATCTTCTAGGTAAGCGCGCTCCATCTTAAACTGTATCATTGCTTACCATTAGGCATGATTACAGTCAAGCGCTCGCCTATTTAACAACAAAAAAATATATATATTTATAGTGTCTATGTAAAACTGGCAAAGTAAGACATCTAGACATCACTTGTAGAGATTTTACCTAGATATCAGAACTCTAGACACAGTCAAGTCTGTTAGTTAAAGACCAATATAAAAATATTTTGAGGACACTATTTAAGAGCAGGAACATATTTTTAAATATAGAATCTATCTTTCTGTCTGTTATTTGTTAAAGCATCAAACACAATACACAACAATTGAAGCTTATATACTAACAGATAGGATTAAAGAGTTAATTTTCTTTCAGGAACAGGAAAATATTATATATATTTTTAGGAGTGTTCTAATGTACACAAGCCACTCTCTATTTATTTATTAAATAAAACTCACAAAATAGACATTTATAACTCGCTGTAACATTAAGTATGCAAGCAACCCTGTTATTCTTATGAGAACAGGATAAAATACAGATCGTAATTCTAATTATTATAAAATGTCTAATTAAAGTTCTTGGTTTATTTAAATAATACTAGATTAATAATATTGGTACAGTTTTAATAACAAATTGTATATTTAAACATTTCTATTAGAATACTTTATTTCCTGTAAATTTTCTAAGATTAAGAATAATTTTCATAAAAGGAAAATTCTTAATTGTTATACGTAGTATTTATTTCTACATAAAATCACACAAGTTTATTATTGTTTTGCATCTACCAAAATATTGTCAATTCTATATGCCAAGATTGTCTGTAAGATTGCTTTTGCAATCACTATTTTTAGTATCATAACATTATTTAAACAATACATATGCATTACAGGATCAGTAGCTGCACAATCCTCCGCCGGGAAGTATCTACCAGCCACATGATGCAGATGAAGATATATGAAGAGCTTCAGTTGGATCACAATTATTTAGCACCAATATTAATAATAATTTGGCATAAAATACCTGTTCTGATTATAGTAGTGGACATCTAAAATTTCTCTTTGTCAGTAAATTCAAACCATTCTGAATTTTGAAGTTCAGCTGTAAAAGTCAGAGTCAATGCGATTCGATGCTTGAGACTCAAGAAAAAGCAAACCAATGTCTATAAAATTGTATTCATAATATTCAAATTGACAAAAAATATAAAGTTTGAAGGATGTTAACTAGGAGCCCATGGATTTTTTTCTCATAATCATAGATCCTTAGCTGACACACTAGCACTGATCGTAATTTTGTTGTTTTGTTAGTTTAAAACATTATTGGTTAATAATATTAGTACCAGTAAATCTTTGTATGCTAATGTGCCGATGATAGTGATAAAATGTTAGGAATTCTCAGTGATAGGCAGAAGTTTGATAGTTACAGAACCTAATATTCCATCAGAAATATGTTCCAAATCTAATCCGTATATTTCCGGTGCGGTACATCGATATATCGCAAAAAATTATATTTTGAGACTGGTTGATTGAGATCTTTTGAAATGGGTTTATAGTTTTTGTTGCTAAGGAAAATGTATAAAAATTGTTATAGTTTGAAACGACGGCCTAATATTGAACCATGAGTTCTTCTTGTGTTGGTGCTGAATAGAATGTGTACTTTAACATTTACACATTTTATTCCTATTCCGATAGACGTGTTTTTTAATAGTGCCACTATTGCATTCCACAAGCGATATATTTCTTTGAATGAAAAATCTGAATTTTGTAAATTTTGAAATTTTTATAAGTACGCTGTTTTCTAATAAAATTGAAAGATTTGATTAAATTGCTTTAATAAAAAATAGAGAATATATTGCCAGTGACATCACATGTGTGAAATTATATTATCCATCACAGAAACTTATGTCTTTTGAACAGTATTATATATGTTTAAGAAAAGACTTATTAAGTCAACAATTTGTTTAGTCTACTTGAAAAATTATATTATTTTAAAAATTAAAATTAAAAAAGGGAATTGAAGGTAAAATTTTTATCAGAAGTAGGGTTATTTGAAATACATGAGGCAAAAGTAGCAAACTGAAATTCCTATTCTTAACATTTGTAAAGCGATATAGTTTTCTTGTTGGATAAATTTTATTATTTTTATATTCCATAAGTAGATACTTCACTTAATGTAAACAAACAAAACCATGTCATTACAATAATATAATTGACAAATGAAGAAATACAAATTGAACTGAAGTTGTCAAAATAATATCTTTAATGAATATTTATTTTATAAAATTGAATATTTGTACCTTGTATTTTATATATATTATGCCATATTAAAGTATAGCAAAACATAAATATATACGTATGTAACATAATATCAATATTCTATGAATTAACTCTGTGATACTGTAATACTTTATTAATATACTTGAAAATGTTTAAAATACTTTATGTTTAGGTTTTTATAAGTTGATATTAAATAATACTTATTTATTTGCTTCAAAGTTTAAAAAAAATATTGATAGCAATCACGCCATAATCAAATAGTGCGAAAACTATAACTAAGTTTATATATTGTTGTTATATATTAGATATTTGTATGGTTTAATGGTAAAATAATGTGTTTTGTGCCTACTACTACAAAGTACTTTTTTACATGTTTCCATTTAGTTAAATAAGTTATGGAGCATACTTCGTTTAAGCGTGATAATTATTTCAAATAATACTATAATTTCGTGATTTCATTCTTTCTTAACTATGTATTAATCTCAGGTGTTAATTGATTTGATTGTAAATAATATAAGTAGAGATACATACATTCTCACTCTAATATTTATAATTTACCAAAAGCGACATCTATCGTTTCAAATATTGATCTTGTAAATTGTTTCGAGTGAATGTATAAAATTCCTTTTTTTTTGTTAATAAGTTACAAATCCAATTTAAAGATACGTGATCGCTTACGTGTCTATGTTTGAGGCCTGTGAAATCTCTGTTTGAATAACTTTTTGTCGGCTTATTCTGTTTTCTATGTACAAATTATATTTGTGTTTTTTTGTTATAGTTTTAGCGTGTTTAGGAAAAAAAAATTTTTAGCACGTATGCTGAGTTAAATTTTTTGCATCTCTATGCGCTGTTTTTAAAACATTTTTTTTAATTCAATAATAAATTTAATAAAGAAGTTACTAAAATATTTTGTTTTATTTAAATTTTAAGATTAATATTAGTATGTAGAAGAAAACCGGTAACTGAAATAATCGGTAACAGAAAAATACGAATCGATAAAACTTTGGAATCACTAGTTACGGTTTTAGCACAACAAGTACATCACTAATTTTACTACGAATTTTCGTCATTCGTTATATATATTACGCGTAGTAAATTTCCATGTGTTAGAGAGAGTCAGAGCTGAGACTATTTCCGGATTTATGAATGAAACGGGTGAGAGGCAGATACATCTCTATGAATGACTATAATTAGTACCTATAGTACGTATCCGCACCTCCCACCATCTCCCACTCTTCCTAATATTCTAACGCGCCAAAGTATGAAACATTGTCGTCTTTATTTTAGTTAGTAGTCTATGCCTGCGATGATAATTTATACAAACTTGAAACTACCAATCAAAAGGTAGCAACATGATACGTGACATTTTATCTGACATTGACATATAAGAACAAAAACCTTCGATACAAGTTACCTTAATTCGCAGATTATATTGATATACACACATATGTATAAACGTAGATATGGGCCAGGCCACACGTTGCTGTGACTAGATTGATTTCCTCTCAAAACGAAACTCATTGACAGTTCAAAAAAAAAAATACTCCGATCGCTAGCAAACTTTAAAGGATAATTTGAATTCTTATAAAGGTTGAATGGAAGACAGAAAATGACATTAATAACGGCCCAGCCATTTCGAGGTCTATAAGAAACATATAAACATTCTCTTTGATATATTATATAGTTATACAGTGTAGATGAATCGATCTATTACTATACCACAGCTGGACATGTTTCCTCTCTTTATGGAGAAAAAGGTGAGACCGCGTGGTGGGTTTACACACCACGCTGCTCCAATACGAATAGACATAATTAAACAATTCTCCAGAGATATGCAGGGTTTCAGGGATAGTCAGGGGTCCCGATGATTTCCTTCACCGTAAAGCATGTGATAAATTACATACATATATTCATTAGGAATATAAGTTTAAACAGAAAAACTTAGTAGTGCCTCCCCGGGGTTTAATCCTTTGCGTCCACTTAAAAATCTAAAAATCACGTGGTCTTCTCGTTCGGCTACATACTTATCAAACTCAAATTCAAACTGATATTATATATGCGAAGATCTGTCTTTCCGTCCGTCTCTCTGTTACGCTTTCACAGTATATCTTATACATTGGAGTAACATACCGGATATAAAAATGATATATAATTTTTTTGAAACTGACAAAAAACATCGATACATACCTGTATTAGAAAAATTTAATCCCCAACTATCTGTTCGGCTGTATCGTTGCAATAAACTCAAAAACAAGTGTACAGATTTTTATGCAATTTTCACCAATATGTAGAGTAATTAACGACGAAGGTTTCGATGTAGAACTTATTACATTTTTGTGTTAATTAGTTAAAATGTAGATAATTGTTAAAAATTAAAAAAAAATTAAGTTTTTTATCGGTAACGCGGTCTGTTTGAATTATAACGAAACAAGCTATGGCGGTGATATTCTTTATATTATACTACAAAAAAAAGCACGAGTCTATATCTATTACTCATACTTTTTTTTAAATGCTCACGTGGAGCACTTTATGTAATATACTTTATATTGTAATTCTTTACGCTATTTACTTTAAATTAAAAAAAAATCATAATCAAAACTAACGGGTGCTAAGATATTAGAAAGGGGAAATCGAAAACAGTGTGAGCTAGAGCAATATGTGTCTGATTATAATATATTAACAAATAAAAAAATTATAAGCTAACATAGGTTCACTAAGTTTAGAAGGCAAAATGAGGACTGTCTCATATCTTTCTATATTACAATTATGTTACATAAAGATATAAAAAAAATTGGGTTAATTAAAATTACACCAGGCCCTAGAGCTTTGAGATTTATTTATGCATGTTAAATAAAACTCCCAAATTGTAATTAAAAAAGCATGTTCCACTATTATTAATGACGATTAACTGAAAAATATTTTTCAATATAATCTTTGTTGTTACATCTGCACAGCTATTTTACATAAATCTGACAAAGAATGCACTCATTAATGTATAACACATTATATGATAAAATATATAACTAGAATATAATAGGAAACACAATACAATAATGTATGCTCATATGTGAAAGAACTTTAAATAATTTCTTTAAAATCTGTGCCCTATATCTTGTAATAGTTGGCCTTGTTAGGGGGATGTAGCATAAATACCATATTGTCATGGTAATATTTTTATTATTTATATATATACATAATAATATTAAAATTTTGAGAAAGTATTCCTGCAAGATACAGCAATTTGAATAATGTTATTCACAACATTTTCTGAATTTTTTATAATGGAAACTATGAATTGTTCCCGCCGTGTTGATAAAGCCGCATAATGAACTCATGAAAAAGAGACCTGTATGCTTTAAGCTAGTTGGGCCCATCCGATAAAATAAGAAGTGAGTATATTGCCGGTTTCTATACATTAATTATGAATACCACTCACGATAGTTTAAATTCAAAAAAAAGAATTGCATTTTCTCTTCACTGAAAATAAAATTCATTATCAAATGATGTAATGTAGCTGCCATCATAGTAGGTAGTGGATAAAACATTAAATGGCTGTGTGCAACACAAAGTGAGAAGTGCAGTGTGCTTGTTAGTGTCTCTCCATACGTGTGACTACAGCTATAAAAAAACTAAATAGAGATTAAAACATTGTGACTGTCTACACATTAAACTAATGTAACAACACAAATATAGTTCATTTTTAATTCATTATCATTTTTAAATCAATCTTTTTTGTAACTTTGTAATATGACAAATCAGCAAATTGATTTTTTATAATAAATTAACTGACCAGAAAATGGTAAGAAATACATATATAAAGATCTTAATAAAACAATTTACATAATAATGACAGAAATACAAGTTGTTTTCCAGCTATTAAAATTACATGCTGCATATAATTTATGCAATGGTATACATCATATTCATGCTAAATTGTATAGGATAGGTACATGATTTGTAAGGAAATCATAAATTTTTGCCATAATACCAAAATAGTTTGTCAAATAATGTATCACATATATTCCTCCAATAATTAGAAAATAAGAGATTATTGTGTATAAAACATTGGGAGTTTGTTAAATTAAAAACCTGTACTTGTAATTTAGCCAGCCATTAAAGTTTTTTTTGGCTGACCAACAAATATTTAGGTGTGCTGCATCAAATTGTGAAGTATTCTGCGGAAAATACATCTCTCTTGGAGAACATTTACTACAAGGACAACTATACCACAAATTTAACAGAAATCCAGTAGTAGTACTAACAACAATTAAGTAACAAAAATAATATCAAATTTATGAAAAATAGCTGCCTTGTAATCAATGGAGGCCATGAAATTATTTTAATAGTACAATTTCTATACATAAATTAATACAATAAAGTAATGGAATTTTCTGCAACATATTTAAAGATACATTATATGTTAACTCTCGTCACTGTGTCACAGTACAAGTTCCAAGTACATAGCATAGTCTGTGCTAATTTAGAGAGGGAGATTGGCCTTCATCCCAGACAACATCGATACTGGGCCACTTGGTTTGCAAGCAGGTCAACATAGGGTCTGTAGTAGCGGCCCGCATTGGACACTCTAATAGAGCAGCTCTGCCTGTACTGTATACCACTCTGCTACCAGGATTACTTCGGGCCAATCCATTGTAGTGGTGTAGTGTGAATGTGTCAGGTGCCCCACGCTCGCAACCAGGAAAGAATTCATCCATAAAAGCACTCAACAAAATAATTCCTAAATTCTCAGAGTCAAGTTTTCGTCTCATCAATTCAACATACTCTGGCTCGCTGACCAGATCAGCAGCACATAAAACATCCTGTAGAGCTGCTGAGGGTATAAAGTTGTTGCCTTCAGGGTCAAAAGATCTAAATATACGCTCAGCAGATTCACCAACTGTCTCAGGTGCTGCCAGTCTTCTTTCAAAAGAGAAAAGTACGGTTAAGTGTGTCTCTGAAGCCAAAACCCAAACTGGATGTTTGGGATTTTTATAAAATGAACCAACAGTACAATACTGCATGTGTTCCATGATTGTAAGAAATCCTATGTCATTCTGGCGCTCAATACCACGCAGTCGCAAGCCTCCTACAACTTGGTCATGGTCCCACACATGTGCAACAGCCCTACCAGTTAGCATGAGGTTTATAAGCCCCTGTGAACCATATCCATATATAGAATGTATTAAAGGATCTGAGAGCTCCGACAGCTCTGCTTCTACAGTACCAACACCCTTGCTAAGAATGACACTATACAACAAAAGTAGTACACCATACTTGTCCTTCAAAATACGAATGTTTCTAGTGTAGAAAGCTTCCACTTCGGATAACGTTTGAAAAGAGTGCACCTCCATTCTTCTATGAAAGTAGTCAATAGCATCACACGACTGTTCTTCAACACTAACATTGAGGCTGGTGCTCGTGTCCGCCTCGGAGTCATTCTTGCGATATACAGCAACATTGTACTTAGACGCTAGACACTGACTCAAAATCGTACACACGGCCCTAACTAGCAGGGAATTGCACTTTTCCGACGTCAAGTCTTGAAGACTGTGACCAGGTGTCTCTGATAACAGAATCTTGAGAAGAAACCCTTGCACAGGCGCGATAGCCGCACACGGCCCGCCTTCTTGTTGGATTAACGCACTCGGCTCATCAGGGCTGAACTGGAAACCTTGAGCCCATCGTCGAAACACGTCTTCCTTTACTTGCTCGCCCCACAACAGTCGCCTAGTACTTGTCAGCTCACGCTCCAGTGCCGCCGTACCAGCGCTCATGTTATCTTTATTTTCAATTGTAATATTTGAGCCACTTCTTTCGTTTTCGTTCGACTCGTTCAGCATTTGTTCGTAACTACGCCACCTAAAATAATATTGCAAAGGTAGTATATAACAAGTAAAGACAAATATACTGGATGAGTTTTTACTTGAATAAAATAAATTAAAATAAATCTCCCATCCCAAAAGAATAACCACGTAGATATTTAGTTAATACTTACTAGAAATGCGAAGGTCATAGTAACTTTTAACATTTGATAATTATTTGATATCTCTCAAATATGTTTTCACCTTTTGATTGTCCAGCAATGGCATTATAAATCATCCACAGTTCTATAATTAAAACTTTTCTATACAAAAAAGAAAAGAAAAGCTTACGACATAAAGGCTGCCATTTTTTTAGAAAAATAGCAACATTTATTTTCATGTCATTCCGTTCCGTGATACGCAATGGATATTCAACGATATTTTGTGTATAAAATAAAAAACAAATAAATAAGATTCAATATAATTTGTTAAGAGTTTAATTAAGAGTTTCAAAGATTTCTCAAAAAGGTGAAATTTACTTCGTTTTTACAATGTCTATATTTTCAATGATACAAGTGTTAATAAAAAATATAAGATAAAAACTATGCTAATATATATTGTAAACATTTTTATATAAGATTGAAATATTTTATAGGTATATGGTTGGATACAAATATTTATATATTCAAATTCAAATTCAAAATATTATTTGTTCAAGTAAACTTGTAAACAAGTGACTTTGAATCGTAAACTCTACTGCTGGTTCGGAAAGCTGGCTACCGAGAAGAGGCCAGCAAGAAAACTAAGTGGTCGCTCTTTTTAAAATATAAATCTTATAACTAGTTACATTTAGTCATTACTGTCTTGTACAGGGTAGATGTGCAGCTATATCCACACATTCTTATCATCTAAGTAATCCTCAACAGTACAGTTGGCTTTCTGTATCAGAGTCTTTTTAATAGTGTTTTTAAACTGCTGTAATCGCAAGGCTAAAACTGACTGCGGAATTTTATTATAGAATGTTATACTCAAACCCACCAATGATTTACGTACTTTTACAAGGCGAAAAGCAAGAGCCGCTTATGTCGGTTCCTACTTTGTCTGTTATATAGATCGCCAATGGTTTTATAATTATTTATATTTTTATGTACGAAAATTTAATTGCTTAAAATATACTATGAAGCAAATGTAAGAATACCTATTTCTTTAAACTTCTCTCGCAGGGAATCACGCAGACTTAAATTGTAGATAACACGTATGGCCCTTTTTTGGAATACAAAAATTTTTTCACTATGTGCGCATTTACCCCATAGCAATATTCCATAAGACATAATGCTATAGAAGTTAGCAAAACAAATTAGTTTTGTATAAATTAAATTATATAAATATTGGTATCGATATTATAATGTGAATGTCTGTCTGTTGCAGTTACCGGTAATAATATATATTTGTACTAATATAAATAATTACCTACAGATTACTTTGCCATTGACCGATATAAACGATTAATTAATTGTGTCAAGAATTTAGTAATAACAAGAAATTACATAAATATTTTTTAAAATAAGCCGATAATGTTACAGCTTTACGTCACAACAACATCAAAGTTGAATTTATTGTATTTGTAATGAAAATGAAATGCGTTATAACAATTATAGAGTTACACTAGAGTAGGGGCGCCATAGGCAGGCAGCCTTGTAAGTGAGAATGTCACAACAAATAATAAGAGAGGGAAGATGAAACGTAGATATATCTAGATAAGGATAAGATCCTTATCTAATCGCACATAAAAAAGAGAGACAGATAAAAAGTTTTCTTTCTATTTATTGTCGGTGGACACATTTTAGCCTGATTCCACTAATCGAGATTAACTCTATAATGCCATAAATTACTAACTCGAACATCACTACTATTTTAGTTAGTAATCTATGATCACGACTATACTATTCATATACTATTATTATGAGTGTTCTTTAGCAATCCTACGGATATTGTCACAGAGTACCTACTTCCAAAAATATAGTTGTCTAATTTAAATATTAAACTAACAATCTATGTATAAATTATGGAATGACAATGACATTTGATAATTTCACAGCAAAGATCTTTTCTTCGTCACTTTTCTTGCAGTCTATGGTCAGTTTTTGCCAAGCAATCATGGAGGTTGGACGGTGATGTCCTTTTTTACCCATTATTTTCGTGACATATTTTGATTTCTTTTTTAATTTATCCTAATTTAATAAGCGTTTATTGCTGCAATCATTTAGTGAAACATGAATTATTGAAAGTTTTGTGTAAATTTAATTTTGATGTTTTAGTATTGTGTTTTGTTGATTATTTCAACATAATGAAGGTGGATCAAAACGGTTGGAGGCGACGCGCAGCATTAAATTTCTCAGGTAGGTGTAGGGCTTTATCAGATCTGTTGTTGGATTATTTTTCATCATTTGAAATATCATTGTTAGCCTTGCTTTTAAACTCATAACAGATACAAAATTCGTGAAAGGTTTACTAAGACCAAACTAGCACAGAGAAATCTGTTCTTTATTACTTGTTCATTGCACTTTGTAGGTATGCTACCGTTACGTCAGATTTATGATTTTGGAATTCTGCTTCTTCGGGTGATTACATACTGTAAAATATTTCCACAAAAGTCCTGTCTGACTGTATCTGACTCATCAAATCAACATTACTATTTAGGTATGAAAACTGTCTCAAGTATATGTTTTTTAACTGATATAAAATTATTAATTAATCCTGCTGATTAAGAGAACAAATATCTTGTTATTAAAGTAAAAGTATATTATGATATCAAGTTTTCATTTAAGTGTTTGATTTAGCCACTTGTTGATCAATCTACTGTATATTTTTAAATTTAAAATTTACAAGCAATAGACACTTTTATTGCTTATTTTAATTTTTTCATTCAAAATCCTTAATTTATAATATCCCCTCATGTTCCCAGAAGGAATATTTCGTTAATGAGATGCTCAAAATATAGAACTAATTGAGGTAAACATTCCCCTCTAAATAGATTAGTATTATTATACAATTGCCTGTTGTCAAGAATTCCCGATCTGGATATATTTTATGACAATAGCAAAAAGTTTAAAAATGAAATAGAAAGTCAATAACTTCTTATTTCTTTTTTATATTATTTTTTATTTTTTTTAAAAAAGTTAATTCAAAACAGCTCGAAAGTTTAATTCCAAAGAGCTTTCATTCAAAATGCTGCTTAATCTATTGTACAATGTATGCTAGTAATGGTTCCTCTTTTATAAAGCTACAAAAAAGTTTGTGTTACCTAGCTGAAGCGATTAATGCTCAACATTTAAATAAGTGTTTAAACACCATGTAATTTCAATGAATATCCTAATTTAAAATTATTTTTTATTCAAGTTGGGTTTTAGAAGGTGATCTAATATTAATGAAGCTACTTCTGGTTCAGAAAGGTACTTTACCATGAAAAACCACTAACAAATTCGGCAGTCACTTTTTCAAAAATAATTATTTAGGTAGTGTAAAATTATTCAACAAATCAAGAAAACCTAACAAATACATGGCTGGTTGGTAAATAAAAAGTTATCATTAAAATTAATGTATGTTAAATATGAGAAGGGGCAAAACATCACAGGAACATGTGGCCTGATGTGGAAGTTTCTTATAAAGTAGTTTTAAGAATAATACAAAAGATATTAAAATTCTATAAACAGGTAGGGGAGTAACATTTGTGTGTAAAAAAACTTGATTATATATACGGTCAAAGGTGGTTGGTATAGGAGACATACAAATGACTGGTGTATCGGTGCATGTATGGGTGAAGGTCGCGTGGTCCTGGCACAAACGGTCGCGTGGTCCTGGCACAAACGGTCGCGTGGTCCTGGCACAAACGGTCACGCACCGCGCGTTGCCCGAGGTGCAGGGGTGGCCAGCTGCACCTGTCCACCCAATATACTAAATAAATGCTAATCTATTATAAACCCTAAAGCAATCAGAGTAATGTTCACAATACATTTCACCTGCAATAACCATATTTACATCCACCCTATTGAATAATTCTCAACTAAATAGGACTTGTTTTTCATATCGCCGTTTCCTAGTTAAGGTGTAACAATAAATTGTGCCTAAATCAACCCTAGGAAATGCGAGTGAAATTAAAAAATTGTCCATCTATTTGATATTTTACTACCATTTTTGTATTTACCTTTATATACTTATACTTTCTCATTTATACATATACTTTCTCCCGCAACTTTATTTGTGTGACTCAGTTCCTAGACAAGAAGTAGCATATCGACTGTGAACCGGCAATAATATGGCAATGTATCTCAATTTTAATCCAAATCACTTTCTAACGGCATTAGGCACTACTGCCCATGATTTAACGTATAAAAATTATTGCGAATATATTAATAATTAAGTTTTTTCTTTTTCCTAAAAAGTTGTCAAAAATAAGATAGGACAATCTGCCAGTTCACAGAAGATACGTCGCTTTTCAAACATTGAAATTCAGAGAGAGGGGCGTTTTCCTTTAACAAAAAGCGCGTGATAAATATCAATGGGGCACATAAGTTTTTGTATAAAACTATTTCATCTGCCCAAGTTTAAACCTTTGACTCCTTGGTAAGAGTCACACGGTCACACCGTTCGGCCATCACGGCTGTTTACTAATCACTTACAAGTTTCCTTATAGGATTCGTAAGTCTTTATTTTATTTAAGACTGAGTGGACCGCTTCCGTATCTTAAATATTAAAAACTTGTCCGGTCCTCTGATTTTCTCGAGACAGCGGCCAAAGTTTTACCTATTTCGTATAATGTTTATTGCTGCATAATTAACAAAGAATTGTTTTAGCAATCACTTGCGAATTTTAATCAGTAATTAGTTGTAATTAGTGTGGCATAGATAAATATTTCTAACGCAATTGGCTCTATTTCTTTATTCAAGTTAAAAATAAAACAAGTACAAGTATAAATTTTATTCTATTTTTAATTTTATTTTTCATCATATATTTTAGTTTGACAGCAAATGTGTATCTTTGAAATGTCCAAATACTTGTTGTGAAATTACGCATGTCGTTGCCATCTATAATTAATATCGCACTTAGCATTATAGTTTATCATCTATGGCACTTAGTTTAAAAATAGTTTTATATTGCGTGCTGTTGCTCTGTATGGTGTGTATATTGTTGATGGCCTTTTAAAATAAATAAATATAAAATCGTTTAGGATGCATCGTTCCTGGAAGTCAGTAAGAATTTTTCCTAAAACAATGTAATGCAAAAGCCGTTATAAGATTACGGTCTCAGCAGGACCTTGTAACTGTGCCGCGGTATCAAGTTAACTTTACGCTCTGATTCGCCACGCCCGCCGTTGGTGGCGCGGCGTTATCGTATTATATTCCTAGCGATATCGGGAAATTTTGCCGTCTCTGGTGTTAGTCAGAATTGTATAAAAATTATAATCGAGTACACCAGTCCCATTAAGCTTTGAAAGCCCAGCGGTGGGACCGTGCGACTCTCGCGACGAACATGCGTTCAAACCTAGGCAGGCACCAATGAGTTTTTCTATTAAAACTTATGTGTCTAATTGATAATTGCAATTTATCATACGCTTTTCGTTGAAGGAAAACATCGTTAGGAAACCTGCATATCTCTAGAGAACTCTAGGGATATGTGTAAAGTACCAAACTACTCTCCTAAAAACGGAGAGAGGAGGCCTATTCCAGCAGTGGGATAGTAACGGGCCGTTACTTATTTACACCAGTCCCGGCAACTATTCGACGGCCAGAAACGTTTTAAGAATAATTGTTACGAAGGCGAGTCTCCGGAACGGGAGTTGTGGCTTAAGAGTGTATATTTCGGAGTCATAGTCTATGTATAAACTATAAGGAGAATGCCAATAAAGTAATCCATAATACTATAAATTCCAAAGTTTGTATGTCTTCTATGCCTTCACTGCTAATTGATGAAATTTGGTATAAATGATGCTCACATACGGGTCTAACATATAACAAAAGAAATCCCGTTTTTCATTCGAGAATAGGGTGAATTTCATAGTAAATAATTCAGCATTACACAAACGTACATAGTTCAGTATACATTATATTTGAATTAATTATAAAAAAATGACACCATAATCTTCTATGATTTAAATGATAAGAATTTTGACTGTAAATAATTTGTAGAATTAGGCGCTACTTTGTTGCCATAATACAAAAGTATAAATAAAATAATCCACGATAAATCGCGATTATCACGAATTATGGCAAAATAATTTATTATTACTTTTGTAAATACTCTGTCGCAATCTCATCGCAGAACAAATAAGTCTATTTAAAAGTTTATCTAAAATTTGTATTTTATAATATTACAAAATTCGCAATATATCTTTTCGCCACCTTGATTTTGATGCAGTGATATTAAATTATACGGCGTGAACTATCATAAGATATCAGTTCTTGCTTTGGACTTTAAAACCGTATGTGCTATGCCCGTGGACACTGCAGTGCACTTAGACTCTTCAGTTGCACCTGGATACAGGTGCATTTGGACACTGCTTCAACATCAATTATTTGAATTACACTGTTTTTAAATTCGAAACTTAAATATCTATTTTGTCATAAAAATACGCCTCTAACACTTACGTGACATAGTTCAGTAAAAAATCGACTGCGTCAACAGCTTCAACTCTGTTAATCAATAGGTTTAAATCTGTGATCACGACACAATGTAAAAAGACTAGGCACTTAAACTAAACGCCTGTTAGTTTTTAGAATGGTAGAAGTCATTAAAGTCGATAAGTTATGACACGGCCGCTAATCGATTGGAAGTTTTTTCCTGCACATTTATCGTTGTTCAATACGGTTTAAATGTTGCTGGTGCTTGCTGGTATAATTGTTTTCGTACCTGGTGGTGGCGCCGTCTCTTTTTTATTTCAAATTTGTTTTCGAATGTCAAATTTCCTTGGACAACAGGGGGATTTTTAACATTGAAGCTGCGAACGATGTCGAGGTACAGCTTGTTATCAAAATTCAAAATTCAAATTATACTTTTATCAAATAACTTGTAAACAAGGGCTTTTGAATCGTGAAAATCTACTGCTGGTTCGAAAAGCTGTTGTTACCGAGAAGAGCCAGCACGAAACTCAGTGGTTACTCTTTTCAAATAAAATTCTTATAACTAGTTACATTTGGTTATTACTATCTTGAATAGGGTAGAGGAGTAGCTAAATCCATGCATTTTTGTCGTCTATATACTCCTCAATAGTATATAGTAGGCTTTTTGTATCTAGATAAATATGTTACATTTAACATAAGACTAGTTTTATATTACCCTTAACCCCTCTTAGACTAGTTACGGATGTCTTTTTAAACCAAGACTTAAATTTTTTTATAATGTGCGAAAAAATTATATTCTTAAATTCCATTTCTCATACGAATATGGTATTATGGTACAAAAAATATCTTCTATCTTTTTTTTTCGCCAATTCTTTCCACTTTCATCTTTATACATATTTTTGTAATTAAGGCTCCTTTTGTTCTTCACTCTTTATTGAAATATTTATAAGAAAACTTGTTATGCCCGAGTCGTCCACAATGTTCACTTTACTTAATTCAGGATCAATTTACTAAAACACATTTTGCGGAAATTGCATTTTTCTAGTACCGCCGTGTTGTATCCGGCTGAGTAGAATAAACCACCCTCATTTCAGACCGAGGTGTCGTAAAAGGCGACTAAGGTAAGTTGACCCACCGTTTGGTATCCGGTTGAGTGGAATAGACCAACCTCGTTCTTACCGAGGGGTCGTAAAGTACGACTAAGGTAAGTTGACGTCAGGCAGGCGGCCGGTCGTAAAATATGTAGCCAAATCATCTGACAACATTTTTGTAACATGTGCCGACTCTACTTAGAGTGGGATAAGGGCAGGAGGATGATGTGGACGATGATGTATTTTCCTAGTAATATTAACAACATCGTTACCGGCAATAGTATTTCGCAGTCATACCAATATTCACAACTTTGTTTTGAGACTACAAATTGTAATTATAAACAATATTATTTTAACCAACATTTGAAACAATGTGCGTTTTCAGTTTTATCCAAATGAGAATTGTGGTCTACTCACTTTCGCATTACTAATGTTAATATGGATATAAACTTTTATATTGTTAATTTAATTAATAAGTAAAATCTCAGTAATTAATTGAACCCATTTCCTGTACTTGAGTATCAACCGCATACTTCGTGATTGCAGTGTCTGTTTTGCAAGTAAAAACTTTTGAAATTAACATTAAAATTAATATTTATTTTGTTTAACTTACTTAACATAATTAGATATTTAACGATAAACTATGTTTTATATTACAGTTTGCGATCTAAAAATGTTATTTATCTGTCAAGGCTCATATTATTCTCATACCCCTCGTATTTATAATTTATAAAAGTAAAGTAGCTGTTACTATCCCATAGCTGGGCAAAGGCCTCCTCTGTGCTACAGAAACAGGAATACAGAGGAGACCCACGACGCTGGTCCGAAAAGCACGTGGTGAACTATAAATATCAATAAGGCACATAGGCGTGACCTTCCGTTTATAAGAGATTTAATATTTACTTCCTACACTTTAAACTGTTCCTAAATCCAAGACTATTGAATATTGAAGAAACTAAATTCCAATGAAGAAATCTTATAGCCCAGCGTTGAAGCCACGCGACTAATTTACAATGTATCCACTCATTTCGGCGAAGGAAAAACTTCGTGAGAAAACCTTCATATCTTTAGAAAATCATGGGAATATGTGTAACCTACCAATACGCACAGGAGCAGTGTGGTAGGTCTTAGCTCCAAATACGGGAAATGGAGGCCTATGCACAGTAGGGGAATAATTAGAGGCCGTTACTTTTTAGTTTATTTTTAAACTATATCAATCTGGGTCAACTGGTTTATACGCAATGTAGTTTCATTAAAAGTAGTCAATGTGCAATAATTGAAGAAAGCATCCGATATGACGCGCGTATTGTGCCGGCTTAGTTTTTGCAATAAACAATCGTTACGCACACTCCATTGTCTTGATCGGTCCGAAGGTAATTGAGACATGCCCTTACGCAACTAATTCATCGGGTGAATTGTCTCGTTGTGAAAGTATTAATAGACGATCGAATATGATTCGACTGCATCGATTCGTTGTTCGGTGTAATCTTGCCCAAACCGTCGCACGGAACTACAAACAGGCTAGTGAACTCCTTGCTACCAATGAGTGGAAACGTTTTTTCCATTCTTTCCTATTTTATCGAAACAAGGTATCGCGTGAGATACAGAAACTTGATAATAGTGAAAGAAAAAAAAAAAGAAATATTCAAATTTTTATTTTAAGACAGAAAAAAATAGTCATATGCGGCACATTAAAAGTCTTGCAGTTACTGCAGTTTTATAATAAACCGATAAAATATAGAAACTAATCTAAAAAAACCATGAACGTAGAACTTTATGCGGGCTACTCCTTTACCATAATCGAGTGACTTTTAGATGTCTTGATCTAGGTTGTGTGGTGATGACGTGTATTTATCAGCCATTGACACAGGTTTTTCGTGAGTTACGTTCTACAAGAGTATGTCATTATAACTTTGATCAAAAATAATAGTAGAGATATATATAAACAATTCACATAAGTTTGGCAACGAGCTGCAAAGTTTGAATAGAAACTAGATCGCTGAGAGGTTTGATGTGGCTTTCACTCGAACGGACTTGTGCGGGGCGCAACGTTGCGGTTCGATGTTCAACCGAACCGATGTTAATATCATACCATATTCGATCGTCTATTTATGATTTTATAAGGATTCACCGAGCGGCCTTTCGTTACGCAACTCGAATCCAATAAGCCGTGAGAAAGCTGATGTGCGCACTCACGGCCAGGGTTTGAACTGCCTAAGAACACTCGAGTTAGATTTATGTAAGAGAATTTTAACCAGAGGATTAAGCGTACTAAAAGACTTATGCACATTCGAAGTATGTGCTACGCCCATCACTATTTTATTTCCTGGCAGTGCATTGTTTGGATTGATGTTTTTGTTTTATATGGAAAAACTCAAAAGGGCTGGAAATGGTCTGAAAATACATTTCTGACTCTCATAAGTTCACCGAGACCATTTCGCAAGGAGAAGATTGTTTATATATTCAAGTTCTAAATATCAGTTTTGATAGTGTCAAAATTCTGATGGTTCTGTTGGAACACTTCGATATGTAATATTAAAAAAATGGCGGCATTTGGTTTGGTTTAAAAATATCTTTTGTTTCTACTTCATTACTTATCATCGTGCTGTAAAATTACAATTTAGAAAAAGTTACTCCACTTATCGAATATTATAAGTGGTTCATTCTCGACCGTGTGAAATCGTAGGTCCTTGTTACTGAAAAATTATATTAGACTGGATCATGCCAAGTAAAAAAGTTAAGTGGTTAGTCAAAAATGGGGCTTGTTAGCAGTCGAGAAATTAAAAACACGATTATTGCGTTTGTAGGAAAAAAGGACACATACGCATAATGGCACCCACCTGCCCAACCAAAATATTTTAATAACAACCGATATCTTATACATAACTGATGAGATACACCTCGTCTTGGTCAGACTGTATCGTAACAAGACTTTAATTAACACTAACCACGACCTATTTGAATCTATTAGCTGCTTCAGCATCTCATAGCTGTTCGAATTTGCGTTCAGATTGAGACTCGCTACAATATGGCAGCCACAGCTGTTTAAAGGCATCATAATACTTAGGTACAAACTCCATTTCTGGTGTAACATAACTTGAGGACAAACACTTGATATTTAACTATTTCCGATGCCGACATGGCATATAATTTTTGTCATCGTTTTTTGCGTTGAGTCAATATATAAAATTACTACACTATGATTGAAATTAAGTATAAGGAAAACGCTTTATACGTAAAACATGTAATATAGTTGAAGATTACATTTACGATAAAAATGCTTGGGTTTCATAACCCTTCCGGTACAAGTCTGTAGCTTAATTATATAAATTCAAAATGTTTAATAGATTGGCCGCAATGTTTCTTCCTTGGTTCTTCTTGGTAAAACCAACATTTGAAACCGGTGGTAGCTTGATTAAAATCTAATTGATAGTTGGCGATAGCGAATAACCGCTATCAATCAAAGTTTCATCGGTTGTAAGAATATTGTTGTGTCTATAAGCAAGCATAGTTTATCAGCAGGTATATCTTAACGCAAGAAGGTATTGTATTTATTAATTGAATAACAATTAAATGAAATATGCAAATATGCCGACGTGAAATTAGACGCGTGTGCATCTCGCGATGAGTCCAAGGTAGGCTTGTTGTCTTCTAGATTTACTGCAATTTGCAAGATAATGTATAGTCGCGTAGTGATGATGTATAGTTTTTAAAGGTCAAAATATTATACTCCACGACACGTTTCTACAAGCCGATGGAGGTCTCACTGGAGCCACCCCCTTAAGGACACTAGTAGTGGACTGGCTTCTTTCCCCAACAATGTTTCTGTGTTCATCCAATCTCTATAGGCGTCTAGTAAACGAAAAATTCGCACTTCCTTTCCATTATAAAATGCTTCAAGTTTCCAAAATGAATAATTAAGGGGTTTTTTTAAAATTTTCGCCAATAATAATCTAACATGCACTATTTCGCTTGAAATTCGACGAAATGTCTAAATTTAAAGTAGGTAGTGTAGCAGTACGTAATTTAACGAAACTGGTGTTTCCTGCCGTACATTACTAGATTTAACATAAAATGAATATTAAACATAATGATTATTTATGACAAGATATCGGCTTATGACTCATTTATTTTGTTATAGGTTACTTCCGTTTTATACATGAACGTGTCTTTTGAGCCTGACATCGACGATTCGCTTTGTACTGTGAATAAATGAACTACTATTAACAGATAATCTTAGACGTACAATTAAAAATAATTTCGTACAATTAAAAAACAAACGCTTTTATGGAAAAGAACTCTATTTTTTTTTTCTTTGCGCTATAGATTATTGTTATGAAATACAATCACAGCTGAAATAACCGACAGCGTTATGACTAATCAAAGTCAAATCATTAAAATTCTACTAGACGTCACCTTAAAACTTGGTCAGGTCTCACAGGCCTCCCTTAGGACGACGTTCCCGACAACTTCGATAGTAGAGTTTCTGCACTTTATTCTCCACATTTTTGTCACGCCCTTTGAAGCTTTCAAAGCCATTAAGACTATACTAGTATCAAAGAGTCGCTGCCCGCGGGGTAATAATATGTGGAATCTGTTGCGCTCTCTGTCGCACTTACGGGCCTTAAGGCAGGCATGGTGTAGCACTAATAACGTATTGATGTTGATGTTATGAAAAAATAAGAAGAGGACTATTCTTTAATAACATAATTATTTTAGTCAAAATACATACTTATTCTAAATATTACAAATGAAAAAAAAAATATTAATCATTATCAAATAAGTCTTGTAAACTAATCAAATAATTACCGACACTCATTAATAGACCATAATATTGGTTAAATTACCTGCACTTATTAACAGACCAAACTATTTCTTTATCGTTCTAATCGAATCGATTGTTCGATTGTACTGTTCCTAGCGCACAGATGGTTTATGGCACTGCGGGCGGCGAGTCTTTAATTTTACCTAAGTAGCATATTTTCATTCGAAAAAAAAGTTATCAAAAGTTCCCAGTAGCTATGCATTCACAGCTGCTGACTAAAATGCTAACTGCACTCGGTGATTCTACCTAACCTACCTGAGTTTAACTATACAGTTACTTTCCAGACGTTGATTTCACTTGACGATAACTCCATTGTTCGTGTCGGTTTTGTAACGCCGTATGTACGGTTTTGAGTTTTTTTTTTAATTGCCTTATACCGCTATCGTTCTCATAATAATTTTGTAATAGCAAGACAATTAACAGAAGTAAAATGATAATATAATTTACAATCATTATAAAATCTAATCTAATCTAAAAATCTAACTCACAATTCAATCTAATCAGGACACACTTTGTTTTCTTTCGGGAATTAGAAAAAAATAATTGCCGTCTAGTATTCGACCGAGTAAAATAGACCGCCCTCATTTTTTACCAAGGGGTCGTAAAAGGCGACTAAGGCAAGTTGACGTCAGGCAAGGCCGGTCGTAAAATACGTAGCCGAATCATGTGACATGTTTGTAACATGTTGTGCCGACCCAACTTAAAGTGGGAAAAGGGCCGGAAAATGTTGATGATGAACTGGCAAAATTACGTAGTACATAACTGGAGGTATTTAAATGTTTATTTTACGTTAACGAAGGTGCTGTTAAAGTGAAGCGCTGAAGCTCTACCAGAGTAGGGAAACGTCATCCTAAGGGTGCCTCCTGTGACTGCGTATTGGGAAACCTGTAGTGGAGGGCCGGTGGTAAGACTGTGACGAGTCCGACACGCCGGTGGAGACGTTGTGTTAAGCTTTCACTTGAGAGATTTTTTGTATTACATTGATACGTTCCAGTTCCAGATGAAAGTAAGAATTGGGCGGTATTATCACACCGTTATGAGTGGTCGTTGATCGAACGGAAAGTACACATGACTTTTGCTACCCAAAAAAACCCATACGATTTAGGCGGTGCCTATGTTGGTTCGATATTATTAGAATTAAAATGTATGTAAAAACTTTACTGTTGGTTCGGAAAGTTGTTCCTACCGAGAAGAGTCAGCAAGAAACTGGGCGTTTGCGCTTTTTAAAATATAAATCTTAAAACTAGTTACATATAGTTATTACTTTCTTGTACAGGGTTTCTACCCTGTACAAGGATATAGCTGCACTTCTGTGCACCTATATCCACACATCCTTATCATCTAAGTAATCTTCAACAGTATAAGTAGGCTTTCTGTATCAGCCTCTTTTTAAGAGTCTTTTTAAACTGCTGTAATGACTTGGCCAAAACTGATTTCAGAATTTTATTGCAGAATCTTATACCCAAACCCATAAACGATTTACGTATAGTACCCGGCATTAAATAATGCACATCGATGTTAACGACGAAACAGCCGGCCAGTTTCGTAGAGCGCTGTCACTGTCACACACGGGTTCGTCAGTCTGTGCGACAGAGACGATGCTGGATGATGCAGAATCTAGCAGATTTCTCTCTCTAAATGCATTATTTATTGCCGGGTACTATACTTTTGTTAGGCGCAAAGCAGGAGTCGCAAGCTTCCGGGGCTTTTTACGCTCATAAATATATACGCTAATAAACAATTCTTATAAAATAAATTTTCGGTTGGTTAAAGAAGTGACAAACATACTTTCGCACTTTAATAAATCTACGAGTATAGTTTATGGCTTAATTATTACGGTTTTTAATTAAATTTATATTTTATATTAAGTTGACCACAGATTAAATGTAGTAAAAATCATGTTTTTTTCGTTAAACAAAGTTGCGCTAGTGTTTTTTATATCTCCTTGAACTAGTAACTTTTCTTATATTTTGAGATAATCTTTTTCAGTTTATTGAACACTTAACCAAGATTGATAAAACGTCATTGGCTCGGTGTAGCTAACACGTAATTTAACTTCTACAACGGCAAAACACCAGTTGAATAGACTTAACTTGACTATTTCCCTTATTTATAAAAGTGGGTAGAATAAATTATTGGAAATCTATGTTAGACTAATGGTAGGAAGCACGATCCGTTCCCGTTCCTAATTCATGCTAGATTAGTAACCGCTTGAACCATTAAACTCAACGCTATTTCGTCCGCGTCAACTCTAAGTCTTAAAATACCCTCATTAATGAATTTGATTGTTTATACGGATAAGACATGAAAGCATATAACAGACCGACAGACAAACTTTCGCATTTGTAACACTAGTATGTACTAATATATATACTGAAACGTATTTTACATTAAAATTACACCTTTTAATGCTGTTTATAACATGTTGTGCCGACCCCACTTAGAGTGGGATAAGGGCAGGAGAATGATGATCTGTGTCGATTGTCTCTGCTACCAATGCTATGGTGAGAAAGTTTCGTGTCGAGTTTCTCGGTATGAGCAACATTCAGGAACCATTTCTAGCTGCATTAATCATATTTATCCTTGACGATTGAAAAGAGCTTACTTGAATACAGAATATTTCGATTTGATTTGAAAGAGAAAGAGAAGAGGTTAGTAGGAGTTTTAGCGTATATGCGCTGTGTCTTCTTAATTATACTCCTACGAATGCTACTTCTTTTAGTTCCACGATACAGACTTTATGACTTCTTTTATATATTTATAGATATGAAATTAAAAAATTACTTTCACTCAAGGGATAAATTATTAATTAAATAAATATTAATGCTAACATAACTTGCATTATGCATGATAATAAAGTTCAATTCGTCTTAGGTTCTTACTTTGAATTAAAAAGTATTAAATGACCATGTAATAGTTAAACATTTGTGAGAGATATCCGTATAAGGATATAGTATTTATAAACGAGTTATAGTAACATCGTTTATATTGGGTATGCTCATATATACTGTACTCTGTAATTAGCGATGCAAGACCGTTTAAAAGGTCTATAGCACAAATTCTAATAAATTCGAAACAAACAAACAAGTAAGTAAGTATTTATTTGGAATAAAAAATTTAACATAGCACAAAAATATTCAATAATGAAATATGTATACAAATAATTAACCTAATACGAAAATCTAAATTATTGTACTAAATAATAATAGATTTATAAATTAATATGATTTATTGTCTACTAGCTGTGCCAGCGGCTTCGCCCGCGTTGAAATCAGCCTGTCACAAAATTTTCCTAGAATTTAAATGTTAAACAATAAATAGTTATTGTGGGTTAGCCATAAGAGATAGAGTAATGCTATCTTAAACTTTTTTATGGTATTTTTATAAATCTACAATTCTCTAGTACATTACTTTAGCGTATCTCTGCTGGTTTACGCAGCGCACGCGACTAAAACTCCTAGCAAGCAATATTTTTTAACAACTGCGCGATCTCCTTAACACAATTTAGATTATACCGATATGTACTATTTATCTAAACCATCCGAAAGTATTGCACTATATTTTGGTGTTAACCTTAGAAAAATCCGTTCAGTAGATTTTGAGAAAATCGATTACATACAGACAGACAGCTTTTTGGGACTTTGTTGTATAATAAGTATAGATAGATAGCATAATTATGGTGTGTCAATCATCGGTTTTCTGTAGAGATATGGCCACTTTACATCCTGGTTTTAGGAACTACTCTAAACTTGTTTGTAAAAAGGCCATTGTCATAATTACAATTTCTGGGTAAAGATGATATTAATGAGCGTCGGACCCCTGAGTCATCGTCTTACACCTGGTTCTAAGAGCTTCGGGAGGGCGAGGCCCCGCGTGAGTCAGGCCTCCTGACGTCACTGTGCCGCTATGCGCACGCACATTGCTACAATGCTCTTACTACACGAGTAGACTGTTGATCATTTCAAACCGGTTCCGCCACCAAGTCTGCGAGTAACTGTCTAACAATAAATTGAGACCTGTTATGTTATGATATGTTTCAGGCCCTTTTGAAAGAATTTTTGACATTTAAAGGATACCAAAAAACAAAAGATGTGAATGTATTGATCAATAGGTTCTGTGGGCAAGCATATATCGGACACCTACACACACGGTCGTCCGTCCCCAAAGTAAGTAACTTAATACTTGTGTTGTGGGTGACGGACAACTGGTAGATATACTACATATATAATTTTAAATACATACTTAAATACAAATATACACCCAGACTCGAAGAACCAACAAATTGTTTATAGAAAATGTTGGCCCTCGGCGGGAATCGAACATACGACCCGCGGAGCTGAAGGTAGGGTCACCCACTGCGCCAACGGGCCAGTCAAGAATTTAGGGGTTCTCCAAAATATGACATTTTGTATTAGACTAAGTGGGTTTTAGCATATCGATTTCCATTTATTCATTCGCGCATTCCTTTTTTGACTGTTATAAAAATACTTTACTGTGATGCCTCTAGTACGGCAAATTGTTAAACTATGGATTTGACTGTTTTTATCATAACAACAAAATTTGTCCGACAAAATTAACCTAGATTTAACGGGTTTTGAAATTAATCATTTTACCCAAAAATACCCATCTCAGTGACGACATTAACTAAAAAATTAGAAAAAAAAAATGGATTTAACGGGGTTTACCATAACATAACCCTGACCCCATAATCCCCCTGTTTCTTAAAGAAAAACTTAACTGACAGATTTTCGCATTATAATGTTAGTAGTAAACTGTTTTTTTATACCTACCTGACTTGCTGGCAACAACCCAGCCCTTAACGGTTTATAAAACGGTCCTCTTAGATGTTTATATGCAAACAACCCGTGGGTAAATGACAAGTACAATGTACGGAAGACAATATTACTTACTGATATGCGTTTTAAAATACCTATCGAGCGATGCTCCGCTCACCAACTCAGTCTCTCATCGTCATTTGAGACTAAAATCTTGAACTTGGTAGGTAATTAGAGACAGTTAACTTTCTTTTGTTTAACATTCTAAAGATGAGTGTTTTGAAGAAAGTTTGAAAGTTTACACATTTCGTAGTATACGTATAATAAGATCTTTTTTACGTGGGTACGTTCGCCGAAAAATGTAGACTCTTTAGTATAACTTCGAGTGGAAAAAATAGACTGATGAATAATCGATTTTTCTCCTTTAAAAATAATTTTCTAAACATTATTAATCGATTTATAAAAAAGTATTAAAATAATTAATCGTAATAATTAATTAAAAAAGACTAATCTAAAGTGCGCATCAAATTAACAGATGCGGTGCTTACGAAATTCGATTAAAATGAGTAATTTGGCTACATTGGTTTCATCCAACGATCATATTCCTTTCTTAAAAAATCAAGCAAAAAGTAAAAAAAAAAGTAAAGAAGGTAATTAGATAATATAATCGATTATTTAAAAAACACTTAATAATGTTTAGAAAATCGATTATCTCTTTTAAAGCTTATACATCGGAATAACATATTATTATGCATAAATATTCTTGTTTTTTTCTGAAACAAGGCTAAAACACACATTGCATTGTTGATACTTTAAACGCTTTTGTGTTAAGACTGTACTACTAGTCAATTATAAAGTTGAATCCAGATTGGGTTTATAATGTTAGGCTCATTTTGTCATATTTATATAAATCATTCATTTCTTATTCGAGCACTTGAAGATTCTCAGAATGAAGACATAAAATAGTCTAATCAAAAATCCAACAATTATTAATTTCAAGCCAATACATAAACTAGTTTTGAAACTGCGAATATACGCTTGATTTTTGTCATATTCTAAAATAATGACCACATAAATATTTCTATAATATGCAGTGTATATTTGGACACTCGCACCTTAATTGTATATACTGAAGCACTGATTTAGAGAAGAAAGAGTTGTCCTGAACTGTGACTCCACAGAGTACTGAGATCAGTGTTAAATTTGTGTGGGAGAAGGGGAGGTTGGAGGCCACTTCATGTTTACCCTGGCTTAAAGAATAACTAAAAGTGCAGCGTACGGTGGGCTTAACCCAGATCGCGCTGTACACGTCATTAGTATACGAGATATGACGTTCATTAAGAATGACGTCACTGCGGTAACCCCGGCAGTAAGAGTTTGATACTGGTTATCGTTCTACCTTTATATTATCGGTGTAGAAATAATGATTAGAGATCAATCGAGGACGCAAATTGGTCGCCATTTGGGGACGGACATGTTCCATATATCTATACTAATATATAAAGCTGAAGAATCTGTTTGTTTGTTTGATTGATTGTTTGAACGCGCTAATCTCAGGAACTACTGGACCGATTTGAAAGATTTTTCGAGTGTAAGATAGTCCATTTATCGAGGAAGGCTATAGACTATATACCGTCACGCTAAGATGAATAGGAGAGGAGCAGCGATAAAGAATATTGCAAAATTTAAAGCTATCCTTGCGTGCGCTAAATAAACAGTGAAAGTTATTAAAAAATCATGTATAAAAAAATTGTTCCCCTCTAAAAGTTCTTAACAAAAGTCTGCGACAGCATATGTCTAGCTTTTAAGATTAACCCCCTTGAACCATAACTAATATGTGTTATGATTTACTCAAATAATAGGACTGCAGTCCACACGAACGAAGTTGCTCTTAAAAGCTAGTTTAATATTTAATTAAAGTGTGTTATGATTTTTTTAAGTGATTGAGTTTTTTATGTATAATTTACATATACATTTTTTTTAAATATTACTAATCCGCACTTTTTCACTATAACTGTAAGTAGGTGAGCTAAATTTCATACTACTCCGTTCGCGTAATTTAATAATAATAATAAATAATAAATATATGGGACATTTACACACACGGTCATCCGTCCCCAAAGTAAGTAACTTAATACTTGTGTTATGGGTGACGGACAACTGGTAGATATACTACATATATAAGTTTAAATACATACTTAAATACAAATACACACCCAGGCTCGAAGAACCAACAATGTGATTATAGAAAATGTTGGCCCTCGGCGGGAATCGAACCCACGACCCGCAGAGCTGAAGGCAGGGTCACTACCCACAACGCCAACGGGCCAGTCAATTCAACGGGCCATTTTCGTAAAGGGTATAAATTTTTTACTTACGTATGTAATATATATGTATGTAGAATTTTTTCTAAATGGGTTATTAATATCTTAGGATACACTCTAGTGAAATGATGATTTTATAGAAAATGTCTGTCTGTTTTTGATCTACATTGCAGTAACTGATTGCGACTGGATATTATTTCGCGGTTTAGAAAGTCAGATAAGGTGTGATGATCTGAACCGTACGCCAATCCGTCACACCGCAACAGTAGAGCCTGGCCTCGCGGTGTTGCGGGTAAGCGACCATTGTTTTTGAACAACAATAAAGACAACCGAAGCTCTTTTATCGCTAAGCGATGAAGGCCATTCTCGGGTTCGTCCACGTCTTAAGACTTGGTTGATATTCGAATGCAAGGTAAACAAAGCCGTTACGATTTCGCCTATTCGTAAGTCTGTCTGTCAGAATTTTAAAACACCCTCAATTAATTACTGTTTATTTTGTGTGCCTAAAAAAATATTTGTTTGTCCTATAGTTATACATATATTATAGTAAACTTGGTATGTAAGCTTCAATTGCACCAAAGTTCATCAAGATTACGCCAGCGGATTAAAGCGTAAGAGACAAACAGGCCTTCGCAATTATAATATCAGTATGGATGCAGCGGTATATAGACAACCCTCATTTCTTACTGAGGTGTCGTAAAATGCGACTAAGGTAAATTGACGCATCGTGTGATATCCGGTTGAGTAAAACAGACCACCCTCTTTCTTCTTCTTACTATTATTTTAGCATCGTACATTTAGCATTATATTATATTTTTTCTATTTACTTTATCGCGTATTGTAGCAAAATAATTTTATTAATACTTTTGTATTATGGATCTCGGCAAAGTAACGCCTAATTCTATAAATTATTGAAACATAATCATTCTTGTGTATTCTTTTCTTCATTTAAGTTATGATGAATTATGGTCGAATTTCGACCATTGGAAGAACACTAGCACAAATAAATTAGCTTCCGCATTTTTACAAGTGTGTCCGCGAGTGTTACTGCGAAAACGAAATAGATATATGAATAGATAACTTAATTATTGTTTTTATATATCTGAAGGTAATGTGGGAAATTCCAGACTAGGTTTTAAACAGCGTTGTCCGGTTCGGCTGGTTAATTAAATTTTCCGTCCGCTTTCATTTATAGTAGCGGCAAATAATGCATATCGAGGCTTAGAGAGAAATCATCGGCTAGATTCTATTCCATAGAGCATTGTCTCCGTCGCACAGACTGATGAACCCGTGTGAAACGTCACATACTAACTGAGTGACAGAGACAGCGCTCTACGAAACCGAACTGGCCGGCTGTTTTGTTCTAAACATCGATGTGCATTATTTAATGTCGGTTACTATAAATTAGTTTAGGTATGTTTCCAAAATATGAAATGTAAACAACGAGAGCGTAATTTCCCGAGACGATATTAAATATTTTCCTCAATAGATGCTACCTTCACGAAACTATATAAAATTATACTAACATAATTTTTTTTATGTTATTGAATGAATCCATATAAATTGTTTCTTAAAGCATTTAACCTCGTTGATGTCAAAGGGATAAACTCTAAATGTTCAAGTATACCTGCTTGATCCAGCTATTATATGCACTGTCATTGCAAACAATACCTCTAACCCCCGTTCGCACGAGAGGATTTCTATCGCGCGTAAAAATTACGTCGAAATGAAACAAATGGGTATCCAGGTATCTGTTCACACGACAGCGTATTTAAATCGCGACGTATTTTATCGCGCAGTATTCAATTTTAGTAGTTAGGGCGAGGGCGTTAAGCTGAATATACCATACGAAACTTCTTATAACGCCTATTGTGGAATTTTAACGCGACGTAATTTTTACGTCTTAGACTTGACAAGTGCAACACGCATTGATTTCAACACTAAACCAGCAATACTAATTTACGTGCCTAAAAAGTGTTTCTTGGTGACTGTATAAACACAAAAAAATAATTAATACCAAAAGAATAGTTAGTTAGTTAGTAACAGCCTGTCACTATGCCCACTGCTGGGCTAAGGCCTCCTCTCTCCGTTATTGGAGAGAAGGATTGGAGCTAAGACTTACCACGCTGCTCCAATGCGGATTGGTAGGTTACACATATCTCAGAATTCTCTAGAGATATGCAGGTTTCCTCACGATGTTTTCCTTCACCGAAAAGCGTGTGATAAATTGCAATTATCAATTAGACACATGAGTTTTAATAGAAAAACTCATTGGTGCCTGCCCGGGTTTGAACTCGTGTTCCCCTCGTAAGAGTCTCACGGTCTCACCGCTGGGCTATCACAGCTCACCTAACCTAAGAATAGACGAATTTAATTCTTATCGATCTTAATGGTTATTCTGTTGCGAGACGCATCTTTAAAAGCCCTCCTATACTGTCGGGAACAACCCCCAAAAAAACAGTATGTGATGTTTTGTGTACATAACCGTTACTAATAGGTTATTTAAAAAAATCATCTAGCACATATAGTACTAGCAATGCCCCGCGGTTTCACTCGCTTACATACCGATCTCGTGGTAGTGGAAAGTTTACTAAGTCAGACTGTAGATTTATTTGTGTAAATTGAAAGTTTGGTCCTTATCAATAGTTAAGGAAAAGGAAATTTTTAACGGAAGGTATTCATAGGTACACAAATACAATACGCTACAATTGTTATGACATTACTTCCTATATATTGACATTTTAAATTCGTTACATCTTTTGATTGGAATGTCATATTTTTTATTATCATATTTCTTGACCGTGCGGCTCTTTCGAGGGGAAGACGAGTTTAAACCCGGGCAGGCACCAATGAGGTTTTCTATTAAAAAACTCATGTGTCTAATTGATAATTGCAATTTATCACACGCTTTTCGGTGAAGGAAAACATCGTGAGGAAACCTGCATATCTCTAGAGAATTCTGGAGATATGTGTAACCTACCAATCCGCATTGGAGCAGCGTGGTAGGTCCTAGCTCCATCCCTTCTCTCCAGAAACGGAGAGAGGAGGCCTTAGCCCAGCAGTGGGCATAGTAACAGGCTGTTACTTTATTTTTTATTAATTTAAAAAGTATTTTACAGGTATTAAAACAGTTTTAAAAAAAATATCATTAAGTGGGATAAGGATTAATACGGAGATGTAAATTGTGGTTTGATTATTGTCGCCACTTTTATCAACTTTTAAAATGTAGAAAAGTAGTTATATTGGCAAAACTATAATAGTTAGACATATGAACATATCGTGGACTTTTGTGTAGATATTGATACATTTTATATTAATGTAGAATTTTTTTGAATTGAAATTGTTTCCGCAGCGCACGCGATGAAAGATTTTTATAACTAAATTTTATCGTATTACAATTTTATTAGGGATCCCTATTTTTTTTTGAAAATGTCATATAGCCTATGTTGCTCAGTAAAGAAGCAGCTTTCCAATGGTGAAAGAATTTTTGGAATCGGTCCAGTAGTTTTTGCTTGAAAACATTACAGATTTACATACATACACACAAACATACAAATCTTTCCTCTTTATTATATTAATATATAGGTATATACTAGACATGACGCATTATTTTTTTTATACTATATAAACAAATGTTTATATATAAAAAAATGCATTCGCTGACGCGTCGGTGGTGTAGAGGAAAAGGGAGCGCGCAAGATGGCGAAACGTGACTTTTCCGTCCGAACGTGCTGCCATCTTAGGATGGTGGCCGTGATGCCGACGTGCCACTGCCTCCAGCAGGCCTACCATGGACTCTTATTGCGAATCAATTGAAGACGTTAACTAAATTTGTTTTGCTTTTTCATACCATGAGGTCTTAAAGACGCACACTTTAAGTCGTTGCCGAATGAGCGTTCGGAATGCGTCCTAATACATATGAGTAAAAAAGACAGAGTTATCTATAGTTATTATAAAACAAAAGTATAATCTATACTTATTATAAAAAAAGTCCAAAAAACCTGTCTGTCTGTATGTAATCGATTTTCTCAAAATCTTCCGAATGTATTTTTGTACGGTTTTCCCCAAAAGATAGAACAATACTTCCGGATGGTTTAAGTAAATAGTACCTACATATCGGTATTATGTAAATTGTATTGAAGAGATCGCGCAGTTATAATAGTAAGAAAAAGACTTGTTTGCTAAGAGCTTTAGTCGCGTGCGCTGCGTATACCAGCAGAGATACGCTATAGTAATGTAGTAGAGAATTGTAGATCTATAAAAATACTATAAATAAGTCCGCGATAGCATGTCTCTGTCTCTCACGGTTAACTCACAATAAAAGAAATTCGAAATGTTGTATTTACATCTTGTTGTTTCATCTTGTCATGTTTTTATATTTACATCCACATGGCGTTAGTATCTCAGCGATGACGAGTGTCATTGACAATATTAACGACTCGCTGCGGTCCCTGCGTTGTGAGGGACTCACCACATGCTCATTGCGACAAGCTAGGGCCTTTGGATTATATTATCATGGATATTACCAGTCGACAGAGGATCTATTACGATTTAATCGCTCGTGTACATTATATCTTAGTTGCGATGGAGGTAACACGTGCAAATGGCAACTTGCAATTCGGCAATAGCAGCTAATTTGACAATTTGTATTATCAATTTAGCTGCTATTTGCTTATTTCCTGATATTTCTGAGTGCGTTGTCACGATGATCGTCTTAGGAGGATAATGATGTGTCGAGTTTCGTGACGTCGTTTCTCGATAGAAGTAATTTGCCGAACCAGCAGTAGAGATGACTATTTTCCTTTGATTTGCTGAGAAAGCTATAGGGAAAATTCTATACTCTCAAGTTGCATATGGCAAACAATGCAATCTTTACATCGCGGTCGCTTGGTTCCCATATCTGGTGATGACATTCGCCGGCTTTCACGTGCTGCGAACCTATACTTTCCTTCCACTGAATAGAGGCTTTCGTCTGCTAACGAACCAGTCTGGAATCGATCCCGTGGCCGCTCGATACTAACTCGATTAACTGGGACCCGCGTCAGCCGCGCTCCGCATCTGTGACGGCTTCATTTTATTGAACACTCTGGGAGCCAAAGGACTTCCGTTTGGCAAAAACACCTACCGGAGACTACACTTCGAATGTTATTAGACTAGTTGCATGTCATACACGCTCTTATTTAAAGTAATGATAGAAGAACTTTCATTATTCTTATTATTATATTATCCGCCTTTGTCTGTCGCATTAAACTGAAAAAATAATTTTCAAGGAGTTTTAATGAATGGAAATGATTTCCGACGATGGCTTTAGTGTATAAGTTAAGGTCTTGTTAAATTAAATTAGTTGAAGTATGACAATAATTGTGAAAAATTTCAAAAACGCCTGGAAGCTTTATTTGAAAACACTGCCAAAACCATTTGATATATAACAATCCAATGTATGGTGCAGATATTCCTCTCTTATAGGGATATAATATTTATTAACGGTAATTTATTATATACATTCGATTTTGGAAGTGGTCATGACTACTGGTGGTGAGACCGGCGACGCGTAACGTTGTGGCATATCCTAAGGTGATATACTATGGTGTCATTTTCTGCAGGCTGGCTGGTGCTCCTGGCAGCAATAGGGTCTGGAGTGCTGGCGGCCGGCCCTTTAGGGCCCTCGGTGCGGCCTGAGGCCTACTTCAACGGCTCGTCCTACATCCGCCTGGCCACACCCTTCTCGCTCAAACAACTCGTCGGACTCAGCTTCAGAACGTGTGTCGGTGAGTCGGCTAAATTGTACTCTTGTATTCTTTATTAATTATAATCTGCAATAAATGTTTTTACAGTTAGAGAATTTAAGTTATGTCACCAATAACCAATAAACCAATTAAAAGATCTTTTAACCTTTATAAGGCTGAGGAAACTAGGAAAGTTGCGAAAATAAATTTTTATTATGTAAGTTGATATATTGATTTGTAAAATATTATTTATATATTTATTTGAGGGTATTTGAACACTAAAGTTGACGAGAACGAAGATGGGTAACACTAAACATATATAGCTGAACTAGAAATGTCAACGGGATGGATGATATTTTTGTCATCTTGTAATGATTTATTAATAAAATTAAATATATATCCACTAATAGTATGAAAAATATTAGTGTAATATGAAAATACTACAATAATACAGACTTAAGAAACTCGTTAGTGCTTAAAATCGATTTAAACTTTTTACATAAGAAAATTGAAATTTTACATTCATCAGTAATGTTTTTAATACCATCAATCAGCCAGGCGCCGTGCCCGTGTCGAAATTAATTTAATTTTTTTTTGCAGAAGCCGAATACTGTTGTCTGCGCATTATTCAAAATTTGTTCCAATATTTTGATAAATTTATATATAATTTTTTATTACTGTTATATGTAATAGTCGCAAAAAAATATATTTCAGTATGAAAACAATGCTACAGATCTCTTGTTTTGGTCTTTCTTAAATATATTCGTGATCCATAATATTAATTCATGCTTATAACGCTTTGTTATTATTATCATATTAAATTAGATTTTAAACGTAAACTTCTTCATCAATCACTTGTCTTTTAGCAAAAATCGCATAAAAATTCGCTCAGTTGTATAGCGATTATAAAACTTTTGTACGCTTTAATATCTGTATTTATTATATTATCTTTTATAAAACACCGGCATGGTGACCGTTACAAATAAACGAAAACGTAGGGACAGGAACAGAAAGAAGATATATAAGGACAAATATAATCTTAAGAAATTACCACAGACAACATTATCGTCATTTATAACGTGTAGTTTGTAAATTTATTACGACAAGACAGACAGACTCGTTGGAAGACTTTTTTTATGATAAGTAACGATTGATGTACCCGATATGACCGCAAGACGGCTTGGTGATAGAAATTACCATTATTTTTTGGGCACACACCCGCTCGATATATTCGGTGACGGTGACGGTATAACGCGAGTGACCATATCAAATATTTACCATGCATTGTTATTCGGGTCGCGTGCCCGCCACGACACTTGTACGTCTTCCCACCTATAAACAATGCTATATGCCGTGGGATACGTGTTCACCAGAGCACGTGGCACGTGACCACTATTCCGGCCGCTATATAGTTTTGAATAAGGGAACAAAATATATATTTTTTATAGAAAAGTATGTACGTTACATAGAAATGGGGAATCTTTAACGACACTGAAATCATCATATCATGACACTAATATAATTTTAACTAAAAATAAAATAATTAAATAATGAAGTAGTTATTTGCGTCATTTCTAAATTAGAATAATATCATCAGTTGCGCGTTCAGAACAATATAGACTTGATATAAATTCAGATTCAAAATATCATGTATTGAAGTTGATTTTTACAAGGACTTTCAAATCGTCACATTAAAATGACACTATCACTGACATCCCAAAAAGCTGTCTGTCTGTATGTAATCGATTTTCTCAAAATCTACTGAACGGATTTTTGTACGGTTTTTACCAAAAGTACAATACTTCCGCATGGTTTACGTAAATAGTACATATCGGTATTATGTAAATTGTTTTGAAGAGATCGCGCAGTTGTTAAAAAACTTTCTTGCTGGGAGCTTTAGCCGCGTGCACTGCGTAAACCAACTGAGATACGCTATAGTGATGTACTAGAGAATTGTAGATCTATAAAAATACTATAAAAAAATCAGCGATACCATGTCTCTATCTCTCACGGTTCACTTACAATAGGTAACTACTTTTATGTTCAAAATTTCAAAAAATTTTTGAAACGTTGTTGGCGCAGCTAGTATATTTTTATAAAAAAGGAAATTTAATTGAATATAAATATATTGATTGATATGACTAAACATTAATCAAAAAGAAAGTCAACTTTTCCTGGTAAAAGCAAAACACATAATGCCAATTTGTTGTATGTAGCACGCTCATAAGTTAAAAGTAAAAAAAACAGGAGAAGATCAGTCCCCGTTCGTTTTGTGTGGTGTGAATTTCGATAGTTATTTTGGTTCAAACAAGCTTTATATACATATGTAAGTAATTGTGATTGTAATATCTTCTACGTTAGGTTTCCTGAAGTGACCTATACACCCAGCAGTGGAGGTCTATCAATTGAAAATGAGGATGATGCAAGTTCCCCTATGTTAAAATATCTTCAATTATGTACTAACTAAACCTACGCTCGCGGTCGAACCGTGGGTTGCAGGTAGTATATAAGTGTCCTCCGAACATAGGTGGCGAGCTGTTCTCGCAGCGGTTCGAGGGCTACACGCTGTACGTGACGGCGCTGTTCGAGCAGGTGGTGGTGTCGTGGGCGAGGCCCTCGCAGCCGCACCGCGAGGTGGCGCTGGTGAAGGAGACGCTGGACAACCGCTGGCACTGGGTGGCTCTGCGCTACCGGCCCGACCCGCCCTCGCTGCTGCTCGAGGTCGACAAGGACACGCAGGTGGGAGAAACTTTCAGACACGGAGGAGGTGTGCGACTTGCACAATTCTATTTCTTATACAAGAGTACTGAAACAGATTTTTTTTGTTAATTAAGTGTTTAAGGATAATTTACGAGAATTCTAGGGATATGTGGAACTTAGCAACCCTTCTCACTAAAGTAAAAGTAGATCTTTGTACGGCAACTCGAGATCGATCCGATAAATAAAAAAATATATGTTTAAAGTTGGCGAGACGCAATAAAAATATTCATTTTCTACGTCTCTTCCGTTAATGTCAAACACCAAACACTCTATTTGTATTTCAACATCTAATATTTCTGCGTCGGTTAAAGAAGAAGGCATTATATTCCCGTAGAATGTAATCGTCACGGGTAACTATACCGGCTCTATATTTTCTTGTTTCTGTTTTTTTTTTCGGTTAACGTAATATAAAGTCCGTTCGATAGTCCGTCTTCTGGCGGTCGTCATAGCTGTGCCGTCGTGCAGGTGATATCGAACGTGACGTGGAACCCCGAGCTGCTGTCGCCGGGCGCGCTGGAGGCGGGCGGCGCGGTGGTGCTGGTGGGCAACCTGTTCAGCGGCTGCGTGCACGAGGGCCCGCAGCTGGAGTTCCACGCCGCGCACGTGCTGCAGAGCAGCGTGCGCTTCGAACACTGCCCGCTCACCACCGACGACTGTGAGTGCGACACTTTCTTATGTAGCTCAGCGGCAGATCACATTAAAGATGCCTCAAATGAGAGTAAATATCAAATGTAACGATTTTAATAATGGGTCCCAGTGCCCGTGCAAAATTGGGACTCAGTCCCTTCCCTGGATCCTTTCTCATACCTTTGTCGAGGATCATGTCCTGATAATTTTTTGGTTACGGGGAACGGGGACGGGCGGTGGGTATGTCGGATTCCCATCCGTCTAAAGAGTTAACAGTGTTCGACCACGCTAATGGTGGCGGGGACAGGGTAATGTTGTGCACATTGCCCCCATCGCCGCCAGCAGCGGATCCGTACCCCGGAGAGTGCCAACTCCGGGTTGCAGCCTCTTTACTTGGCGCTTCCCTCCGCTAATCGATGCTTTGAGAACGGTTACTTATTCTACTCGTATAGAGTAAGAGAACATTCAGCATTACATAGATTTTCCTTTAATCGAAGTCTATTATATGTTATCTCTCATTTAATACTGAAGGTTTTAAAATTTGAAACTATTGACACTTGATTCCAGGCAAGGACAGAAAAGACGTGCTCAGGATACCGCCCAAGGACCACTGTTACAACGAGCCCTGCCTGAGGCACGGCACTTGCATCTCTAGACATGACAAGTGAGTCGGGTCTAGCTTATATTAACTGTCAATCGCTTGGTAGGTACTAAGTAACTTATGTAATGGATGTATTACTCACACTGAAAGTGACTACAGTTTCATACTGTTTTTTGTTAAATTTGATATAAGATCATCGATAGATTTTGTATATTCATCTTACATGCTACAAAAAGTAAAAATACATGCTTAACAATTAACAATTAACACAGTACATTAAGTAAACTTACTTAAAGTTAATCACAACCTGCAGGCGAGTTTAAATATAATTAAAAGTAATAAATAACATAGTTGGTTAGCAAATAGCGATTGGCGATTTATATAATAGACAAAGTAGGAACCGACATAAGCTTACGTTTCCTGCTTTGCGTCTTGCAAAAGAACATAAGTCGTTTGTGGGTTTAAATTTAAGTTTCTGTAACGAAATTCCGCTCTACTTTAACTTTACCATTACAGTTTAATAGCAGTTTAAAAACACTATTAAAAAAGGCTAATTCATAAAGCCTCCTGTTCCGCACAAACGTGCGGGCGGAAGAAACAACCTCCGAGACCTGGGCCCGCCGTCTCGGCGTCTCAACCTATCTTATGCGGCCGTCAGCTGTATGTGGTCCGGCCTCATGAATAACTGCGTGTATATGTGTACGTGTGTGTGTGCGCTTGCATACACTTGGCCGATTCCCGAAACCGTTGGCTCGCCTCAGCAATCTTCCACGGACACGTACTGTCTATTTCTCCCGGAGTATACACTTCACCAACGCGGTTAAGTAACACAAATAACACGCGGTGTGCATACAACCTTCGTAAGGTCACACGTTATTGAATCGTCCCTATATGGGGGAACAGTAACCCCAGCGCCAAAACAAACCGCGTACGGTCGCGCCTGTCACACGTTGCACTGGTTAAAACGCTTCACTAAATACTTATATCAATATCAAAAGTCAATACAGTCGTGGTACTATCTAAAACCACACCCAAACGCATAATTACGCGTGTGCGTCTACAATAAGATCGTATACAGGTGCGCGCGCATCCTGTCTTATCGTAATACAAAACGTTACTAAAAACACTACGTAATAAACGCGAGCGGCGAGCGTACACCACACAGCACTCGAATTCAGACAAGTCAGCCTCGACGCGAGTTTACCGATAGGCTCCGCTGGCCAGGCGCGCGCCGCTTGGCGCGCGTGAATTTATACAAAACACCTTCTATACTATTGTGGATTACTTAAACGATAAGAATGCGTGGATATAGCTACTCTTCGACCCTGTACAAGACATTAATAACTACATATATATAACTAGCTATAAGAATTATTTTTTGAAAAGAGCAACCGCCGAGTTTCTTGCTGGTTCTTCTCGGTAGGAGCAGCTTTCCGAACCAGCAGTAGATGTTGACGATTCAAAAGCACTTGCTTACAAGTTTATTTAAGTAAAGAATATTTTGAATTTATCAATATTTACTAACATTTTAATTAAATGTCTAAAGTAAATTAAGATATTGAGTAAAAAAAATGTTTTAAATGTACAAGTTGATGAGTACTTTTATATGATATACTATACGATAGAGCCATGAAAACGTAAATGACGGGCGGACGGATAGATTTTGTCCTCCGAAAAAGTAGAGAGGAGGTCTATGGTTTGTGGGTTTGGGTATAAGATTCTATAACAAAATTTCATAATCAATTTTAACTTTGCCATTACAGCAATTTAAAAATACTGTTAAAAAGAGGCTGATACAGAAAGCCTATTATACCGTGGAGGCTTACATTGATGATAAGAATGCGTGGATATAGCTGCTCTTTGACCTCTTGCAGGATAGCTATGACAATATGTAATAAGTATTAAGAATCTTCTTTTTTAAAAGAGCTCCACCGAGTTTCTTGCTGGCTCTTCTCGGTAGGAACAGCTTTCCGAACCAGCAGTAAAGTTGACGATTCAAAAGTACTCGTTTACAAGTTTACTAAAATAAAGAATATTTTGAATTTGAATTTGAATTTGAATGGCAAGCTGTGGGAGAGTAGCAGACTGTTAGTTTCATATAATATCGTCAGGTACGAGTGCCACTGCACGGCGCGCTACACGGGCAACAACTGCGAGGTGGACGCGGGCGACCCGTGCGCCTCGGGCCCCTGCCAGCACGGCGCGCGCTGCGCCGAGGACGCGCGCGGGGACTACGCCTGCCTGTGCCCGCCGCACTACCACGGTACGCACGCACGCACGCACACGTAGTACGCAGAAACACACACACACACATACACACACATACACACACACATACACACACATACACACACACGATACACACGATACACACATATACACACATACACACACACATACACACACACACACAAGCCCTGTGGACGTCAAATAGAGAGAAACTAAAACATAACAACTTTGTTATAATTCGAGTGTGTTAAGAAAACAAGTTCCACACGTATCCCCAACTTGGGATGGGGATACGTGACTTGTCCTGCATGTGTAAGGTACGTGAATTTTGCCCGCTTCATACACTTAGCATTACATACATTCTCTTAAAAAACACGGATTATAGCTGCTTCTGTAAATCATTTTCAAATAGACTTCCGTTGTTGGACACAGGTTTCTTCAAAGATTTTCCAAATTACACGATCTGATGGCGGCTCGATTTAGCGGCTCAATATGTCTCCTGGCTGTCAAAAGGTTGGGGGTCTGCCTGCACTGTGTTTTTCGGTGCGGGGTTGCCACTCTAGCATCTCGTGCATCCCCAACGTCCATCGATTCTTTCAACTATGTTCTCCGTTTATTGCCACTTTAGATTTGCGTCCCGTCGAGCTATATTCCTCACTTCGGTGCTTTTACGGATCCGCACGAATTGATCGCGCAGAGATACTCTAAGTCCATAATTAGCTTCCAAATTTCAGATTCATATGTCATCACTGGCAACACACTGTTTCAAGACTTTGGTTTTTCAGAAGTGCCAATTTGAAGTCAAAGTCCAATTTAATCACTAATCCCAAATCGTCACTGCAACGGTAGGGGTACCTAATAGAATTTGTAAACAACCGATAGTTACAAATAATTATAAAGCGATTTTTAACTCCATATCTGGCGTGTTACGATCCATTTTTGCATTGTTATAACTGTACATCGTATGTTCTACATAATTACGTACGCTATTGTTGATGGCCTAATATAAAATGTTTATATCTGGGCGGGTCCCGTTGGCAGGCACCTACTGCGAGCTGGAGGAGTCGCTGGACCCGCAGTGCGTGGCGCGGCCGTGCCGCAACAGTGGCAGCTGCCGCGTGCCGCCCGGCGCCGACGAGTACGAGTGTGACTGTCCCCCTGGTGAGTGCTGGACGACCAACAATACCATTAAACTAAACTAACTATTACATTTTTTTAGCCTTCTCAATATAGTTTATATTGTATTGATTATAGTGAATGTTACACTTTTCCCTGAGCACAATTCAGTAATACAAAGTTTAAGCCCCCTTCGCGATTCTTATATTATAGATTCAAGAATCGGAAATAGTTTACTTTTAACCAGCACAAATGCAGTAAGTTAAATATTTGTGATCGTGTTGCAGGTTACACGGGCCGCAACTGCGAGACGGACGTGGACGAGTGCGCGGGCGGTGCGGGGGGCGCGGGCGGCGCGGGGGGCGCCTGCCTCAACGGCGGCCGCTGCGTGGACGCCGTCAACAACTTCACCTGCGACTGCGCCAACACCGGTACGGACACTATTACTGTATTAACATTACATGGAATGTTCTTTAGTTCACATACGACCATTGCAATAACTAACAACAAATAACATTGTATAAACGTTATATAGTTGTTATTGTACAGAACTTATTCATTGCATTAACATCATACATATAACGGTATAAAATAAAATACATGTGCGGTATAAAATAGTCTTTTATACCACATCTTCTCCTTATATCCGACTCGAAGGACCAAAGGAGAGAATGGAAGCGAGAAAATTGTTGTGCCGACCGTTCTTAGCGAAAACAGGAGAACGATGAGCGATGGCTATTTATATATTATATACTATATTTATATATTTGTAGGCTATTTTAGTTTTTAATTAATATAAATTAATTAATATAAAGATAAATTGATTGACTTTCTTCTGCGTTCGTAGGCTACACGGGTCCGCGCTGCGAGCTGAACGTGGACGAGTGCGAGGAGGAGCGCGGCGTGTGCGGGCACGGCGCCTGCTACGACACATACGGCGGGTTCGTGTGCGCCTGCCTGCCCGGCTACACCGGCGAGCGCTGCCACCAGGTCTGCGTGTGAACAAACATCAGCCTCGATGTACTCAAACCATATGTTCTTCTAATACAAAACACGTTCGTACCTTAACGGTTTATTTGCAACTGACTCGCAGATGTCTGCGTGCGCGTCGGGCCCGTGCGGCGTGGGCGGCGCGTGCGTCGAGGAGAACAACGGCGCCGGCTTCCGCTGCGTGTGCGCGCGCGGGTTGGCGCCGCCGCTGTGCGCGCCCGCCACGCCGCCGCCGCCGCCCACCACGCCCACCACGCCCGCCATGCCCGCCGCCTGCGCCGACCTGGCCTGCCCGCCGCACTCGCACTGCCGCGCGGGTACGACGTCGAAACTATTATATCGAATCTTCGTTCTTAACAACTTTACCTATAAAACACTCTCAATACCAGTGGCGTGCTTTACTTAAAGACAGAAATAGTATGCCTACCCTATTATAAACATACATACAGATACATATTAGTAATTTGTATATTAAAAATTTAATTACAAATTGTTAAATAAGTTTTTTAAATTAGCTCCACCTGTCGAGCGGCTGTGGTATTACAACGACACGTCGTTAATTTTAGCAGCGCCTACGTTCATATGTTAAGACACAAAATAAACTAAATTTTTCTATGTAGTGTATAAATGCTACATGTGAATGTGTGTGTATTTCTTTGTATTACGCAAATAATTTATAGCACTTGTAATAAAATTACAAACACATATGGAGCCTGGAGACGCTGTCTTTATTCTAAAAGAAATGACTAACTACTGATCTATATCAATTTGCCGTTTACACTATTTGTTTTGGGGAATTGAGTCGCTCACCATTTTTCGGATCTGATGTTTTGTATTTTTTGGTTTAAATTAGTTATTAGTGAAAATATTGTGAAATATGAATAATATGCAGTGCGAAATATGTGGTGGTGTGTGTATAGAGAAAATTAAAACTAACACATTTTATACACTTTCTTTTGATGAAAAAAGGCAAGTAATTATAAAAGGCCGCCCTACACAGAGTTTAAAAATAGTACAAACTAACGGTAGTATTAATCGTACATTTAATATAAAACAATACGATACATATAATTGGCTCACTGGTTGCATGCACAGCAATCGGTTGTTTTGTTTTACGTGTCTTTTATTTTGTAATAATAAAACTGTATGGAACGACGCCGGTATTTTTGGTAATTTAATAGTTATGTTTACCGTCAAAAAACTCTCTGCACGCCACTGCTCAATACGTACCATGAGTGTTATCACTCTTCCCGAAGGAAAAATGTTTTTTTTTATCACATACGCTAGCTCGGTATACAAGCATTAAAGGTACCAAATTCATGTGGTTATGATGGATTTTAGATTGTTAAAACAAATTGACGCTTTCGCAGGAATGCCTGCTATGGTGTCAGGTGTGATGGTGTCGAAGCAAGTCCTGTGCGTATGTGACCTCGGCTACTACGGTACGTACTAAACAGAGACAGAATCACCAATCACCTCATCGTGATATCAAACACTCATCATATAACACTATCTGCTATTGTATTCTATAATAACCGCTACTGACAAAGTTATGACAATTTTAATATTGTGTGTACGAAATGTTGATAACAAAAATATACAAAATTATTATTATATATTCAATAAAAAGATAACTGAAGTAATATAGTAATACAAAGAAAAGTAAGCCGGATAGCGTTTTTGCTAATCACGATTACTGGGAAAAAGGATTGTTATTACAAAAAATTGTAATTTTTAAATCGCATATAATACAGTCGATATTTCTAAGTTATACTTTCAGTTACAATGAAGTAAAAAAGCAGGGGTTTTTATGCCTCCTTCTAGTCACATATCCATCCACGTTCACAATTAACACTCGTTAGGTCATAATCTCGTCTAGGTGTAATATCGTCATCTAATGGTTATGTTGGTCTAAGGTCCAATCCTTCTTTCATATTTTTTTTACTATATTGTATTTATTCACGTACAGGCGCTCCGGGGCTGTCCCCCAATTGCACCAGCCTGGACAAGGCGTGCGAGGTGGGCGTGTGCCTCAACGGTGGCACGTGCACCAGCGCGCCCGACCACTTCAATTGCACCTGCCCGCCCGGCTACAAGGGTAGGCCCAACATCTACGCCTATATATCTAGATGTTTATGGACCTCATGAGCATCGTTATCTTCGATATAATGATCATCATTTTGGTGATGTCCCTTATTAAGTAAACCTGAAAATATTCTTTATTCAAATCACCTTTCAACTAGTGCTTTTCAAACGTCAACTTTCCTGCTGGTTCGGAAATCTGCTCCTACCGAGAAGAGCCCGCATTAAAAAATCGATAGTTGCTCTTTTCAAAATATGATTCTTATAATTAGTTTCATAGCAATCTTGTTGAAGGTCAACAATGACTAACTTACTGAAATACCACTCAGACAATTAGGGAAAGATCTTTAACATGGTTGGTAGATAAACATTTTGATTCCGTACAAGAATTTTTGCATTAAACAATATATATTTATATCTCTACTTATTTGATATAATATTAAAATAATCTTATTCTTTTTAAATTATGAATATGACCATATCGCACGTTCACTATTAAAGTGACCTAATTCAAAAAAGTTGTTTTGTACGGAATTGCAATAAAGCGTAGCGTAGCGCCCATGAAACTCGTGAGTGAAAGACACCCATAGCTTGGAAGAGCAAGCTAGATGAATTTGTTAATAGATTGTAGCGTGATGTCATAGATTGCAAAGAAATAATCATTACAATGTATCTAACTCAATTAAGCTTAGTTAATATAGATACCGGCTATACTCACGTCACTTATTCATGAGCTCTTTACACGTTAACGTTATCGCGGCTGGAAAAAAACTCATGTGTCTAATTGATAATTGCAATTTATCACACGCTTTTCGGTGAAGGAAACCATCGTGAGGAAACCTGCATATCTCTAGAGAATTCTGGAGATATCTGTAACCTACCAATCTGCATTGGAGCAGCGTGGTAGGTCTTAGCTCCGACCCTCCTCTCCAGAAACGGAGTGAGGAGGCCTATTCCCAGCAGTGGGATTGTGACAGGCCGCTACTTTTATAGCCGGTATCTATATTAACTATGAATACTACTCACGATAGTTTAAATTCAATTTAGCTTATTTTGGATTCGGTCATTTCAGTACTAAGTGTGCGATATATATTTCATATATATTATTACTTATACACGTATTGTATGATGAACTTGTGCTTACCCTAAATCACATGTTTGAACGTGTCCCAGAGGGCGCCGAGCGGCGGCGTCGGGCGGGAGAGCTGTAGAGTACTATATCGCTTATACTACACTATTTAGGATTAAGAAGAGCCACCGGTTTAGTTGTAAGGTACAGCTGGTGTCGGGGATGTGAATGTGCCGTAGTGTGGCCGCTGAATGCTCTCTTGTGTTGCCAGTGTTGTGACGCGGGGCGAGCCCACTGTACCGAGGGCTTGCTAATATTAGTACGATTTCTTATTTAGGAAATAAATAACATATTCAAATATAACAATATAATCGATGGTTTCTGATGGTACCCGATTTATATTCGTTTATACGAACATACATTTGACGTTTAAAAATTGTAGATTATCATTGGAATATATTTGAATGAAAAATTGAATAAATAATTTTTAGAATAAAATCTGTTATTTTTAAGAAGCGTAACTTACTGCAAGCGCAACAAAATATATAAATATATCATAAATAGAAATTACTGTTTTTTCTTATTATAAAGAATATGAAAATATTCTTAAGTCAAGTCATCTTGTCAACAAGTGCTTTTGTATCGTCAAATATACTGCCAGTTCGGTAACTACCTGCTCCTACCTAAGAGCCCGTATATATTTAAAAAAATATATTTCTATTTTCATACAAAGATAGCACTGTACGACGAAATAACTGTCTGTAATTTATACGAATTTAATATCACTTTATACAGAAATATTATCTTATGATGTCGAATTTTTAACTTGTAAATTTCTTATATTATTTTGTTACTACTTAGTGCCTTATTTTCATTAATATATGACGATGCTTTCCATTGAATTATGCATACATATAACAGCTAAAATGTATTACGAATTGATCTATTTAAAATAATCAAAATGAAATGTGAACGAGCGAAGTTCCCTCAGTCGAAAATTCATATATGTATGTAAATTGTGTGCATAATTCATGTGACCTGCAGGCCTACCATGAACTCTTATTGCGACTCAATTGAAGACGTAAACGAAATTGTTTTGCTTTTCTATACCATGACGTCTTAAAGACGCACACTTTAGGTCGTTGTTGAATGAGCGTTCGGAATTCGTCCCAAGAACATGTGTTTAAAAGGAACAGAGTTCATATAACGTTATCCTTTTCAAACATTACGACCCCAATTCAATTAACACTTCATGGTACGAAAAGAAAGCGATTCGCGGTCGTTTACGTCTTCAATTGAGTCGCGATAAGAGTTTATGGTAGGCCTACTGAATGTTAGTCGATTGATTCAGTGATTTGTTGTTAGCGACGTCGTTTATTTAGTGACTCGATGTTTGTATTTTGTTTAGTGTATGCATGCTTCTATATCTTACAGTATTGTCATGGCATCGATGTTGTAATACTTTTTGTCGCAGTGGAATGTTTGTGTTCTCAAATGTGTTTTAATGTCATTCTTTGTCAACTTGTTATATTTAGTATATGTATAAATGAATTGATTATTTGGAATTGGTAGTTTTTCGGAATATCATATATAAATTTATATGTTAAATAGTGTTATTTTGTTACGTACAGGGATCCGTGGTTCTTGGAAAAATACCTGGTGACTCGTTAAACAAACCTTTATTCAGCTTTTCAGTACAAAATTAGTACTTACAGTCTCTACGCAGTCCGTTGTCCAGTAACGAAGCCGTGGTCACTATTATATCAATTTTATTTTCGCTTCTTGATTTGCTCTTGATCGCAATTCTCAAACTGAACGTCGAGGCGCACTATATGCACGCTTATATATCGAACGAACCGATGACGACAATGTTCGCGAACTTTCGCGAGTCCTAGAGGGGATGACGAACATAATTCTGAAATAATCTGAAACGTTCCAGAGAATTAGCGTCAAGCGAATTTGAACTCTATGACATATAGTTTACGAACTTTCTACTCGTTCGTAAATTGGCCCTTCCAATTTGAACTTATGACGAACTCTTTTCGCATGTTCGTAACGATATAAAAAATATAATTGATAAAACGCATATGTTGTATGAGGGTCAGGCTAGCTTTATCTAAAGGTTTTATCTTTAGGACGTCTTATATGTCTTTGAGGTTCAAGTTGTAGAAGTAAACGAGATAAATTCTACTAATGCTAATATAAGCTAATATACTAGTACGTATACTGATGTCTGTGCAGGCGTGTACTGCGAGCTGGGCCCGGCGGGCAAGGCGCTGTCGGAGCGCTGCGCGGCCGCGCCCTGCGTGCACGCCGTGTCCTGCCGCGACCACGTCCGTATACTATGCACTTATTTATTAATTTGCTCTAAAGACACTTACGTAACAAAATCATTGTATCGAGTAATCTATTCGGAGAACTGATGGGAGTTGGAGTGAAGGTGTTGGAATTCCGACTCCGAGTCGGAAAACGTAGTGTCGGTAGACCCTCTAAGAGATCGTCTGACGATCCCAAAAAGGCGGCGAGAAGCCGCTGGACTCGAGCGGCATGAGATCGTATAGTTGGAGATTCCATGAAGACGTTCATCGGTTGACGAACAAGAAGAATAGGGGCCGGGATATATTTTCTCTTCCATTCTCTCCTATCATTCGACAGCTCTTTTGATATGCACGATTCACACTCTGTCCATCTGTCCTTGCTTATCCACTCTAGTATATATACATATCCATCTACATTCAGAATAAATAATTCCTTGTTGGATATCGTGAAATATATCCATCTACATTTAGAATTAATTATTTAATTTTTGACATCGTGAAATATAAATTTCGTGTCGAGGTTGTTTTTAATGGTTATTCACAATTATTCAATCGATATTGACAACTCCTTAAACGCTTTTCGTTAATGGAACACATTGTAAGGAAATTTGCGTATTCCTGGATAATTCATGGATACGTGTTTAGTTGAAGGCATTGGGGAAATCTGCATATTTCTGGATAATTCTTGGTTCGACTGTGTCTACTGTTTTCCTCGTTCTCTCGTATAATAGAGTTGACTATTTGTTGTCGGGCTTAGTTTGCTGCGCGAAGAAATACATTGAGTAAATCTGTTTATTACTGGACTAGCAATACCCCGCGGACATATCGATCTCGTGGTAGTGGAATATCTACGGAATCGGAGAACAGATTTATTTTTGTAAATTAAATGTTTGGCCATAGAGCAGCGCACGCCATGAAAGATTTTCACGACTAATTATTTCACACATTATTACAATTTTATTAGGGATCTTAAAAAAAAATGTAATATAGCCTATGTCGCTCAGTAAAGAAGCAGCTTTCCAATGGTGACAGAATTTTTCAAAACGGTCTAGTAGTTTTTGTGTGAAAGCATTACAAACTTACAAATCTTTCCTCTTTATAATATTAGTATGGATCATTCTTGGTGTGATCCACTGTTTCAGTCTTTCTCTGTCAAGACTGCGCTTAGCGTTAATATAATAAACTTCGTGTTTATAGACTTAAATAAAAGAACTTGAATACTTGTTATTTATTGTAAGGGAACACGTCAAAAATGACAGTCGTCACAGATTAGCTACGGCATAGATTAGTTAGTAGTGTCCGTACAGTACTCGCCGTGTCCGCAGGCGAAGGGGTTCCAGTGCGAGTGCGAGCCGGGCTGGGCGGGCGCGCGCTGCGAGCTGCCGGAGGAGGAGTGCGGGCGCGGCTGCCTCAACGGCGGCTCGTGCCGCGCCGACGGCTGCGAGTGCCGCGCCGGCTTCGGCGGGCCGCAGTGCGAGCTGCCGCTGGACTGCCGCTCGGCCGCCGCGCCCTGCCCGCCGCACCAGGTACCGGCCCGCACCGATAGGGACTTGACTAGAGTTTTCATTACTTAGTGAAAGCAGAGAGGCAAAGAATGTTGTATTAAATAATTTGATCATATTTGATCATATTTAATTTGATCATATTTGTCGCTACCTGGCATTAAGCAAAATAGAAAACCTATTGACTCTTGCTAGCCCTAGCACAGGCCTCGGTCTATTTGGGCTGCATATTGCTATACACCGAAAATAAATAATGTTAGTCTGGTGCTTTTGTCTCAATTAAAGGTGTAAAATTTACTTGTTATAACTTTTCAATGAATAAATAAATAAATAAATAAATAAAATAATGAAACATTAAAGAAAGAGGATACAACTGTGTTTTTAGGAATGACCTTGGATACGAAGGTCCAATGGGGCCCCCATATATCAAACCTTGGGGAAAACTTAGTTCCGCTACCTACGCTGTTAGGAAAATAAGACAATTAGCTGAAATTGAAACAGCAAAACTTGTATATTTTTCCTATTTTCATAGCATTATGTCATATGGAATCATGCTATGGGGTACTGCGGCTGATATTCACAGGGTCTTCGTTTTACAAAAAAGAGCTATTCGTGGTATTTATAATATGAAACCTCGTGATTCTTTAAGGGAGAAATTCAAAGAAATAGGCGTCATGACTGTAGCTTCTCAATATATAAATATATTGATCTAGTAAGAAAAAATATTCACCTTTATAGTAAGAATAGTGATAGATACGACAGACACACTAGAAACCGAAATAAACTAATGACGCCAAGGTTGCGCCTCCAAAAGGTTCGAAAATCATTTGTCGGTCTCGGTACACGTTTTTATAATAAAATTCCTCAACATTATCTAGACTTGCCTTTACACAAGTTTAGAAATTATCTTAAAACGATGCTGCTACATAAAGCTTACTATACAATTGAAGATTATTTGAGTGGTAGTAGCATATCTTAAATGCAGTCAGCTACGCACCAAGCTGCAACGATTAATTTGTAACCATCAATGAAATTGTAAAAAAAAATATATAAATTTAATACAAACAATGGCCGCCGAATTTCTTGCTGGTTCTTCTCGGTAGGAGCAAACTTCCGAATCAGTGGTAACTTCTTGAAAACATTGACGATTCAAAAGTACTGTAAACAGTCTACTTGAATAAAGAATATTTTGAGTTTGAGTTTGACTATATCATACCATATCTAAATCTAATGTACCGTTAACAAAATCATTATTTTTCCCCTATTATAAAGTACATCACGATGGTAGTTCTTTATTGAAGTCACAATCTAGCCTTAAGGCTGATAAGCAACTAAATTTTAACTAAACTTATAAATTAACTTCTATCTAAGAACAGGTCCAATGACTTATCTTAGTATTTCTTACAAAGTTGTAAGAAATACTAAGATAAGTCATTTCATCATTTTGTTAAGTAACAAAATGATGAAATTTAATTGTTATGTGTGATGATGCGGACTGATGACCTTAAAGCGGTCGTAGCGAGCCCATGGATGGAGCCCGAGCGGCACGAGATCCTGTGGTATCGAGATCCCGTGAGGAGACCTATGTCACAGCCATAGATAATACACTATATTAGGATGTAGTTGAGAAACTCCTTCATTTTATTGGAGTAATGGTCCTTCGCGGCGACCTGAAAAGATTCTTAGAGTTTCACCTCCCTGGTGTGCAGTGGACTTCCATTGGTTATGGGAGTGAGAGAGTTACGTATTTATGGAAACTATGTAGGTTTTTGCTAATTCTTGTTTATAGGAGTTGGGTAATGGTTAAACACCAAACACGAATTTGACTACGGTCTAATCTAATACGTGAGTTATGTTATGTAATGTTGAGGTTATGAGGTTAACATAAAGTAAATCAAAATTGAAACCCTAAACTTATGTTACATTTAAAATTTGCATTAACGGGCTTAAATTTTGATCGCCATTATGTTAACAATATTTACATTTCTACACCAATTTTCATATGTCTTCTGATATCTGTGGTTGACTAAAAATAATTCTTACATTATATTTTGTAATTATGTTAGTTTTGTGTACAGTCAAAAGAATACCACCTACACTTGCATTAATTGATGCGAAAGGTTAGTCGTTTATTACGCCTAGCAGATCACTCTTATCTTTAGTGTGTATATTGTTAATTTAAATATTACTTATTATTTGTTCCCTTTTAAAAAGTAATTTTTATATATTGTTGTAATATTTAGTTTCATATTTAGTTAGAGATAGCATAATTACAGCTAATGTATTTATTTTATGAGGTAGTTCGATCAGTTATTTACTTTGTGTAGGTATCCCATATATATATTTATAACGTGCAGGAGTGCGTGGAGCAGGGCGGCGCGTGGCGCTGCGCGGCCGCCGGCGCCGAGTCGGCCTGCGCCTCCTCGCCGTGCAACAACGGCACGTGCCTGGCGCTGGAGCCCGGCCTGTTCCGCTGCCAGTGCCCCGCCGGCTACAACGGTACGTACCACACCAGCACCATGTCGGCGATGAACGACCAGAAGCAGGTAAGCAAACTACACTAATGTGTAGCCGGTGCGAAAACAAAATCATTAAAATCGAAAACAGTCTTTACTAGCTATGCCATCAGCTTCGCCCGCGTGGAAATCAGCATGTCACAATTTTTTTCTAGAATTCCGTTCACGCAGCGCACGCGACTAAAGCTCCCAGCGAGCAAGTTTTTTAACAACTGTGCGATCTCTTCAACACGATTTACATAATACCTATATGTACTATTTACCTAAACCATCCGGAAGTATTGCCTAAATCCTTTAGTAAAAACCGTACAAAAATCTGTTCAGTAGATTTTGAGAAAATCGATTACATACAGACGGACGGCTTTTTGGGACGAGCACTTTTATATTGTCAAATTATAATTAAGCTATAAACTGATTCGGAAAAGTGCTCTTACCTTTAAGAAATACATAATTATTCAACAAATCAAAAAAGCATTATAATCTAATCTAATAGACACTTGTTTCTGAGCATCTTATTCCTAAAAAAAAACAATATATATCATATAATTCAGGGTAATTTGGCAATAAATTCGACGTGAACGAAGTCACTGGTACCACCTAGTCCACGCCTAATATTTTAATGAATAAAAATAAATAAATATATGAGACACTTTACACACACGGTCGTCAGTCCCCAAAATAAGTAACTTATACTATGTGTTATGGGTGACGGACAACAGATAAATATATACTTATAAAGTTTTAATTACATATAAAAGCGAAAGTCTCTCTGTCCGGTACCTGGCCATAGAAAAAGACAATGTAATACCTAGTCAAGGGAATTGAAACAGAAAAGTCGTAGAGAATGAAATTGGTGGTACCATAATTATAATAAAAAAAATAACTAATTTCTATTTGTGATATCATGTTTATGTATTTTATTGCGCTTAATTTTATTACGCTTCTTAAAAATAACAGATTTTATTCTAAAAAATATTTATTTAAACTTCATCTCCAACAAAAACTTTTCCCACCATATACGCTGGTGTACTTTGGATTCTCTTCCCTTTTAAATTAATGGAGTATGGCAACACAGAAGGATATCGTTTATGGATGCCTCTCCCCTGAGGAGTCCACGCCGCTATTGTACAATGACTGTCTCTTTTGGCCGTGATCGAAACCCAGCCAACTGAGGATAGAACAATGTCTCCACAGCATAACTTGGGACCTTCTCCGATGAATTCACACTGCTTGGCTTGCAGAGCCGGCCACTTGCTCAGTCTCTCTGGGCCACCCGAGGGCACGGCGAACAATTCAGTTCCAACAAATGCTTCATACATTTCTTCCGCATTCTCAGTATTTATTACGGTTATAGGAAGATTTTCGGAGCAGAAAATAGTGAAGCGACAAGGGTCTTTGCAGTCGACGAGATCGACGCGCGCTAATCCGCCTATTAAGAATGTAGATCCCTTCTGCAAGTAATATGTCTGTGGCCTTATCAAAGTTTTGGGGAGCGTCAATAGCAACTCTTCTGTGCTCAGAAGCGAAAGAACTTGGTCTGGGTGGATGGCGCCTGGAGTGTCGTAAAACCATTTGCTTTTCTTAAATAATTCATTATTTTCATCTAATACTGTGAGGGGTTGATGTTTGTCTGCGATGTTTTCGTTGGAAAGTGTGTATTCTGTAAACGTTCTTCCAATGTGGCCTATTAGTGAAGGTGACTCAGCACTGGTAAGACCTAGCACTTGTTCCTTTCTTATCTTGTTTTCTACTTTCAACAACTTTGATTGGGTTAAAAGTCGCTTACTCCTTTCACGTATTTTCCAGCCTGAAGGTCGATTAATTGGGAATTTGAGAAGATTCAGAGTAGTTCCAGGCCATCTGCTCACTGTTGCCCTTTTTACAATGTCAACTGCGTGCACTTTGCAGTAATCTGATTGAAGAAGGGAATTAAAAAGGGAACTTTTCCCGACATTAGTACAGCCAACTAGAAAAACATCGCCTTTGTACAGCCACAGTTTAAACATGGCGGAGATCAATTCTTCCACACCATAGCCAGTTTTTGCTGATATTAATGCTATGTACTTAATGTTTGCTTCACCTAATTTGGTTTTTTTGATTTCGGAAATAAGGGATTCTTTTATACGCTGGAGGTAGCCTATACTGTCACCAGGAAGAAGATCGACCTGAAAAACATGAATCACATGATTTTATCATTACATTACTACATTACAATATTGTTTCACTTATGTGCCTGTTTTTAACAAACATTGTATAGGTGCATTATTTAAATAGCTTTTGCATAGAGTTAATGTAAACCACATTCAATTAGAAATCTTATTGCTTCTGAGAACATTAAATCAATTCAACTCTTAAAACACTATTTTGATAATTGTATGTGTAGAATAAACTTTATTTCATTTCAAAAGTTAATTACTAAATTGAACATCCTGTTATTTTTCACCAATGTTTTAAATTATTATTTCCATATTTTTGGGCAAATGACAATTTCATTAACCCTAATTGACAATCTTACCTTATTGGCGACTATAAAAATTGGTCTGTCTGTACCAATAATGTCAATAATTCCTGGCCAAATGGAGCATGGAAAATCAAGCAGGTCCACCATGAGCAACACTAAGGATTTTACATGCCTGCAAAATGTAAAATTGCTTTTTACAAAGTACAAAAATAATTAAAATCTAATTATAAAGAAGGCAAAGGAAATTCTATTTCCAGCAATAAGTAATTTGAATATTTTTCTTAGAATAATAAATATCAAAAATATCGACATGCGCGTAAGGACCTGAGGTTTTTATCGACTTAGAGAAAGCGTACAATCGTGTTCCCCGTGAAGTTCTGTTGTGGATTTTGAAAGAAGAGCCTGCCTGGGAAGTATGTACGTATTGTATATTCCATGTATGCCAGAGCTAGTACTCATGTCCGGTCGAAAGCCGGAGTAACTGACAATTTCGATGTGTCTGTAGGCCTACACCAGGGATCGGCTTTAAGTCCCTTTTTATTCCCCTTAGTGATGGATGCACTTACTGCTGATATTCAAGAGGAAGCTCCTTGGTGTATGCTATTTGCCGACGATATCGTGATTGTCGGTGAAAATGCAGCTGAGGTTCAGAGCAGATTTGTGAAATGGCAAGAAAAATTGGAGAGGTTTGGTTTAAAGATCAACCTGACCAAAACTGAACACATGCAGTGTAATTTCAGTGGTACCTCCAATTTTTCTTCAATAACCTTAAATGGTGTTGTTTTGCCAGTCTGCTCCGACTTCCGGTACCTGATCGCGATGTGAGGAATAGAATGAATGCAGGATGGATGAAGTGGCGACAGGTCTCAGGGACAGTATGTGACCCCCGAATGCCCTTTAAACTTAAAGGGAAAATTTATAAATCGGTCATAAGACCTGTCGTAATGTATGGATCAGAATGTTGGGCAATGAAAAAGATGGATGAAAGAAGAGTGCATGCAAATGAGATGAGAATGTTAAGATGGATGTGAGGTGTGACAAGATTGGATAAAATAAGAAATGAGTATATAAGGGGAAGTATGAAAGTTGCACCCATTATAGAAAAGATGAGAGGTGCAAGATTGGGATGGTATGGACATGTAATGAGGGGTGAAAATCATGTGACTAAACGAGTGTTGGATATGAATGTGGATGGATATGTGACTAGAGGGAGGCCTAAAAAGAGATGGTTGGAATGCGTGAAGTATGACATGCATAAAAAATGAGTAGCGCCAGAGTTGACGAATGATAGAAGAGAATGGAAGAGGAAAACATGTTGTACCGACCCCACTTGAGTGGGATAAGGGTAGGAGAAAGAAGAATAATAAATAGTAAATGTGGCACAAAATATTACTTCACTTGATTATTAGCAGAAAATACCTGATTGATGATATAAGCTTTTCATACTCATGGGGTTGAACTGTCACATCTAGCGCAATGTTATACTCCTCAAGAAAATGACATCGTTGGCATTCCATTGTCTTTAATTGTTCTATTTGCCGTCCTTTAAATAACTCGCTTGGCAAATAACCAGGTATGGCTGGGTCATTGCAGTGCAGAAGAGCCCCACAACCACCACAGGGAACTTGACTGATCGCTGCTGAGGGATCTGGAGTACCATAGTGTTTACTCCATCCATCCTCATTGCTTTCATCGTCACTTCCATTTTCACTAGATACTAGCTGTGTATCATCAAAATGCTCATAGTTAGTCATCCATCTATATATATTTGACTTGTCTGTATCAGCATCTGAAGATTGTGGCAGCTTTTGCCATTTAATATCATCTTCATTTATGTTAATGCTACTTGTGTTAGAAAAAGGTAACTGAAATATTTCTATTGGTTCTTGAACATTCTCTGTGACTGTATCCTTCTCTAAAAGTCTATCGTTGTGGACATAATATCGTAGGGCCACTGGCAACGGTGGCAGACTCTTCTCGAGAAATTCTTTCGAGTCTCTCTCCTTAGCTGTTTTGATATTTTTTATGTGATATTTGAAATAACCTAGTCTTAATTTCTCATGTTCCAAATACGAACTAAACACTATTTTGTCCTTGTGTTGTTGTAATAGAAGTTTGAAATCCTTATTTTGCCAACTTTTATTAGATTCCGAGGCCCGAAAATGGTTAAAACGAGGCGTAACACACTTACGATATAACCAAGAAATATGTCGCAATGAGTATGTCATTGTCTTTTCAGAATTGACACGTCTTTTCCATATCGAAGTAATGATAATATCATAATGGTTTTTACACTGATTCAATTCAGTTTTATTTTATAGAAACCACCTTTTGTTTTGATCACAACGTCGCTAAGCGGCCTTCAACCATTGACATTTGAAACGTCAAACTCAAATGAAATGACTAATCAAATTTTTATAATGTTATTTACGGCGTGGAATCGAGTCCTTTAAGGTGAATCGTTCAAGTCAAAGTCTGTATGTAGCACCGTACACCAAACGCTCACGATTTTTTAGTTTATAAGTTTTTATAACATCCTTTTACAATAGATCTATTCGAGCCTTATACAAAACGATTAGAAATTTCGTTCGCACTAATGTCAATAGTTAACCTGTACGATACTAACGTAAGTAGTTATTAATTTAAAATTTTACAATTATATAACTCTTTAACGATGAGAACTCATGAAATAATTTAATTCCTATGTAAGTATTTTTTTTGATTTGATAGATTTTATTCGCTAAACAAACAAGAACTGACGGTAAAAGATAACTGTCAAATAAAGCAAAGATATATATTTTACATGCATTGAATATTTAATTAATAATTAATTTTAAAATTAAAGACTAACTTTAAATAATAATTTTGCTTCACGTATTACGTACCTACTAAACATGGATAAAATCACCAATCACCTAGTGATCATGATTAAAACATTCATTATATAGCACCATCTGCTTTTGGCTTTTATAATAACCGCTACTGACAAAGTTTTTCACAATTTTAATATAGTGCGTACGAAATGTTGATAGCAAAAATGCAACATTACAACATAAAAAATTATTGATATTCAACGAAAAAGTAAAGTAATATAATAACACAAACAAATGTAAAATTTATAATACGAATTTGTTTGTAATAACAATAATTTTGCACAGTAATAGGGATAGCAAAAACGCTATCCGCTTCTATATTATTCAGCTGTTAGTGGACAAATCATTGCTAGTACAAACAAATGTAACCCTTATCTCTTATACGCATGCATAAGATATAAGGACTACATTTCTTTGTATTGTTTGTTTTTGTTTGTAACAGCCCGTTGTTGTGCCCACTGCTGGGCTAAGGCCTCCTCTCTCCGTTTTTGGAGAGAAGGATTGGAGCTAAGACCTACCACGCTGCTCCAATGCGGATTGGTAGGTTACACATATCCCTAGAATTCTCTAGAGATATGCAGGTTTCCTCACGATGTTTTCCTTCACCGAAAAGCGTGTGATAAATTGCAATTATCAATTAGACACATAAGTTTTAATAGAAAAACTCATTGGTGCCTGCCCGGGTTTGAACTCGTGTTCCCCTCGAAAGAGTCGCACGGTCTCACCGCTGGGCTATCACAGCTATACATTTCTTTGTATACACAATAGCAATAGCGCTAGCAGGTATGATCACCGTGATTAAAATTGGTCATATCATCAAACGTATATGATTCTTAAATAGCGATCTTACTCAAGCTTAATCCTGGTATTGGCGACACACTTTAGTGGTTAATTAAATTATGATAATTATTATAGCTAATTATATTTTGTACTAGCAATAAGGTACACGGTCGAGAGAATCAAAGCGCAAAGCTTTGCGATTTTGTCGTGGAGTCTATCTCCTGATGATGCTTCAGTTGCGGGGCGAAACGATTGTTGAGTTTGTGATAGTGAAAGTGCGTAGTGCTTGTGTATTGTGGTGGCGGTGGTTGAGGTCTGTGCATGTGTTTTTACGAATCCTGCATGTTTTGGGTATGGAAAACGGAAAGACTACTATACATTTAGCACTATAAATATTTTCTATTTCCTTATCGTGGATTATAGCAAAATAATTTTATTGCTACCCGCTTTTATATTATTCAGCTGTTAGTGGATATATGATTGCTAGTACAAAGAAATATAACCCTTATATCCTATAGGCGTGCATACGAAATACGGACTACATTTTTTTATATACACAATAGCAGTAGCGCTAGCAGGTATGATCACCGTGATCACACTTGATCATATCATCGAACGCATATAATTCTTAAATAGCGCTCATACCCAAGCTTAGTACATACTAATAAAAGATCAATTTGATTGTTCCTTACAGGGCGATTCTGCGAGTTGGACATAGATGAATGTGCAATGATGCCGAAAATATGCCATCACGGAGTGTGCGTTAATATGCATGGATCATATCAATGTTATTGCAAACCAGGTATACATTTAACTTGATAAATGAGTTAACTTTTTTAATTTTTAAGTGAATAGTTTTGTATTTTTTTAAATTAAATTAAAAAAAATTGAGATATATATATTTTATACATATATTGCACAACTTTAAACACAATCTATTAGTAATTTCATTTAAATAAAGGTTTGTATTTTCTAAAATTTCTGTTCTATTGTGAATGAATTTTTGGTTTTCAAGAACTAAAAGACATTTCATACTGACATTGTATCCATAATGTAAACCAATATGTATAACAGTGTTTTTTTCTTATACCAGGTTACACGGGCGACAGTTGCGAACAGGACATCGATGAGTGTTTGTCGTCGCCCTGCAAGAACGGCGGTACCTGCCAGAATCTGGAAAATAACTACGAGTGCACCTGCGTGGAGGGATTCGAGGGTGGGCTTCAATATAAAATGTCCTTCGTAATAGTTGCGATACGTTCTGTTATGAGTGTGTACTTTTATGTTATTTGAAATTAACTTCTATTAATTTTAACGTAGTCTGCTTAATTTAGTAACGTCTCTTCAGCAAGGTACAGCTCATTGCATACTGTACATTATAATGAGATGGACAGATTAAGTACTAATCTGTAAGTCAAAATTATTGTGCTGGAACCGTTATGATTTGTACTACTAGATAGCGCTGTATCGATATTTTAGCGCAGAATTTAATAGCATGGTTTCATATTGAGTCCCAGTGATGCATTTGTGCCCAAATGGATTTCCGCAAAGTAACGCCTGTTTCTATAAATCATTCCCGCTTCTATTCTTTCGACAACGTTATAAAGGCATTTGTTAAATGCTAAATGACATTTTCATATAATCGTTCACCTACTCAACCATAGATGGCGCTGCACAATATTATAATGAATCGATATTGCGTTAGGGATTTTCTTTGTCCCGGGTATACATAGGGCAATGATTAGTTAACAAATACGTCTAACGATCACAATACGATCGCCAACGCCAGCACACTAGACAAACACGCACACAAGAACATACACACAGCGTCTTCGCCTGCGAAGACGAGATTTCTGCTTCCTCACGTCTAGCGGTAGGGGCGCTCATCCCCCACCGTTATGACATTAGGACTTTTCTGCAAATTCGATACAGTCCACCACAGCGCGTTGCTTTAAGCCGAGGTCCGGCCTCACAGGAGGCACCCCTTAAGGCAACGCTTCCAGGATGCTGTGAGACTCGCTCCCCAGCTTACACCCCGGCGATGCTTCCGCGCTCGCCCTCTCTCTCGGTGACGCTGTAAAAGCCCTAACAGCATTAGTTAGTGTTCGAAAAAAAAATAAGTACGAGATTTGTATTCTTGTAAGCGAATTTTTAATTTCTCCTATCGGCTCGAGTGCGAGTGTGTTCTCCATCAAATTTAAATAAAATATATTATAAACTTTTTGTAGTGTCTCTACAGTATCTCGATTGATCGATCTATTGCTGGTCGTCGGCAGGCAAGGACTGCTCGGTGAACATCAACGAGTGCGCGGCTAGCCCGTGCGCGGCGGGCGCCACGTGCGTGGACGGCGTGGCCAGCTACCGCTGCGTGTGCCAGGAGGGGCTCACGGGCGCGCACTGCGAGATCAACATCGACGACTGCAAGGTATGACGTAATGGATAACAAATGTACGCTATACTGACTACATGCTAACGATTAAGTTAGAGCAATAACAATGAAAAATACCTTAGCTCATACTACGGATTTCTACAGAGGGAGCTAAATACAGGAAATATATCGTACCGTATTATATTTCCTAAATGACTATTTCGCATAACAATTTTATTTATCCATAGCTTACGAACTAGTAATTTTTTATTATTATTATTTTTTTATTTATATATAGTTTTTCAAATTTCAGCTAGACACATAAAACCTAGAAGAACCTTCATAACGATTGGTGTCAGTTTTCCTTTATTTTGTTGTTGAAAAGTCTTCATGCTTTCCAATCGTTATTTTTTCCTGACAGTTAGTGTTGGGTTGCATTTCGTCGAACGATTTGCACGCTTTTATAATTCGTAACTGTAAATATACTATAATATTTAATTGAAAGCGTTCAAGCTAAGTAAGAAATGATTCACCATAGACATATCGCATTATATGTTAGTCTAACATGATGTCGGTCGGCGCGCAGTCGGGCCCGTGCGCGCACGGCGGCCGCTGCACGGACGGCCTCAACAGCTACTCGTGCGAGTGCGCGGGCACGGGCTACACGGGCGACCACTGCGAGCTCAACATCGACGAGTGCGCCTCGCAGCCCTGCCGCAACGGCGGCACGTGCCACGACGACGTCAACGACTACCACTGCGCCTGCCACCCGGGCTTCACCGGTGGGTGCGCTGCTTACTGACGACTATGGCTTCTGGCCGCACGAGTGATGACGTGTTGACATCGTAGTCGATATTGGATATCGCTCTACGCTATGTTATCCAAGTGTTTCAAACGTCTTCGTAGAATATTCAGCTCTTTACGTCAATTTCGGGTTTTCAAACGACATTCCTAGCCTGAATTTTCCACAAAGATTAATAAAAAAAACAAAATTGTGAAAAAATATTTTTCGCTCGGCGTTTCTTTGATTTTAACTTTTTAACGATCGTACTTTGCGATCAGGCAAGAACTGCGAGACGGACGTGGACGAATGCGAGAGCAGCCCGTGCAAGTACGACGGCGTTTGCCTGGAGCGCAGCAACGCGAGCCTGTACAGGCCGCGGGGCGCGCCGCCGCCGCAGGTGGGCCCGCAGCCGCACATGGTGCTGCCCGACCACTTCTACCAGCCATTCTCGCTCGAGATCGCTAGCGGGTAACGGACATTATTTTAAATTGATAAAATAATAGCATCGAGTTATAATTTATGGTCCTCTGAGCCGGATACGATATGTGTTTATAGTCTGTAGTGTGATCGTTTCGTAGACACTTAGGATTAATATCCTTTAAAAAGGATATAAAACAATCCTATAAAAATATATTATAGAAAGCTTTGATATTTAAATTTATATAGTTTATCGATAGGGATATTTTACTGATAATCTCTTGCTATCGCTTGCTGTATTATTCAAAATTTTCAACAGATTCGAGTGCGTGTGCGTAGCTGGCACCGAGGGCGCACGTTGCGAGATCAACGTGGACGAGTGCGCGTCGTCGCCGTGCCGCCACGGCAAGTGCGTGGACGGCGTGGGCGGCTACACGTGCGACTGCTTCGCGGGCTACGAGGGCGACCACTGCCAGGACGAGATCAACGAGTGCCTGAGGTGGGTGACTCGCGTCTGGCGAAACCGGCCTTTGTGTATTCAAATCGAATAGATGATGCGTGAAATTATATTTTTTTTGAGCTTCTATTCAAGATAGGTGTGCCCGGATCGGGTAAAACAACATCACGACAAAAAAATGTGTTTCGTTACCTGGTATATCTACACTCTTATGACTTACGGCAGTTAACGAAAGATCCCGCTTCTCGCTTTAGTCATTCTTATATACATTTGCAATTAGGGTAAATTTATGCTATATTAAATTTACACTGCACTAAATCTAGGATAGTTTAGTTTCGTGTGCCACAATAAACCTAATATGGATAAATATCTTTATAGCACGAAATTACACAAAAGACCACTCATAAGATAAAGTATGCAAAGTGATTAGTGATCTCCCAGACGACACTTTTATAAAATCTTATACATACAGTGTAGCCAATAATAATACCAAAAAAGAAAATATAGATGAACAGAATTGAAGCATAATGGCTTATGAAAGCGACCGGTAGGTACACGCCGTGCGAGCACGGGCGCTGCGACGACCGGCGCGCCTCCTACTACTGCTTCTGCGAGGCGGGCTGGGGCGGCCAGAACTGCTCCGTGGTGCTGGAGGGCTGCCGCGGGGAGCCCTGCCGCAACAACGGCACGTGCCTGCCGTGGCTGGTCGACGAGAACGACCACCGGTTCAACTGCTCGTGCGCGCCCGGCTACTACGGCACCACCTGCGAGAAGGTATTCTCACAGGAAATAAATATTAACTATTAAATATTTCAAAACGAAGATTATATTTGATGCTTCCATAAATATCTAGTATATTCACTATGGGCGTTAAGTTTATGTTTCTGGCTGGATTCCATTCCAACGTTGTCAATTTATTAATACTGTGTTGGAGCCTAACAGTACGCCATACGCCCGTATGACTTTTCAGATAACGACCATGTCGCTGGAGAAGAGTAGCTACGCGGAGGTGAACACGTCCCGCGAGGAGGGCTATGACATCTCGTTCCGGTTCAAGACCACGCTGGGCAGCGGGCTGCTGGCGATGGGCCGCGGGTTCACCTACTTCTTCCTGGAGCTGTCCAACGGCCGCCTCAACCTGCACTCGAGCCTGTTGAACAAGTGGAAGGGGGTGTTCATCGGGTCCAATCTCAACGATAGCAACTGGCAGAAAGTTAGTAACTACTCAAGGAAAGTCAGAACTTAATTCCAGACACCACTGTCGAACGAACTACAAGTGAAATGAAATATTTTGTAAGAGCCCTAACATTCTAACCTATAATATAATAGTTCAATGAATTACAAGCTAACACGCAACTTGCGAGGTGAGCCTGTAGATATCGATACGACCCCGCGTGCAGGTGTTCGTGACGATCAACTCGTCGCACCTGGTGCTGGCGGCCAACGAGGAGCAGACCATCTACCCCATCAGCCAGAACGAGGCGTTCAACGCGTCCGTGACGTCGTTCCCGTCCACGCGGCTCGGCACGCCGGGCTCGTCCTACGCCACGCTCACGCACGGGCCCAACTTCTTCATCGGCTGCTTCCAGGACGTCGTCGTCAACGGACAGTGGGTCGGTACATTTTTGTGAATACTATAATAGTAATAATAAAATGCCGCGTCTTACATTCTCTGTGCGGTAAACTCAAAAACTACTGAAATGATTTTTCTATCGATTTGAAGTATTTTTTATATACTTATTGTAATATTCACAAAGATTATTCATCGAGACATATTTAGACAAAAAAATTGTCAATTCCTATCAAATCAATTTTGGCCATGCCATTGCAGCAGTTTAAAAACACTGTTCAAAAGAGGCCGATACAGAAAGCCTACTATACTGTTGAAGATAACTTAACTGATAAGGATGTGTGGATTCTACCCCGTGCAAGACAGTAATAACTAAATGTAACTAGTTTTATCAAGAAACTCGGCGGTTGCTCTTTTTAAGACAAATACGTTTTAAAAAGAGCAACCGCCGAGTTTCTTGCTGGTTCTTCTCGGTAGGAACAGCTTTCCGAACCAGCAGTAAAGTTGACGATTCAAAAGTACTCGTTTACAAGTTTACTAAAATAAAGAATATTTTGAATTTTATCATACTTTTTACTGTGCAAAACATTTCGGTAATATTAGAGGTAAAGATAGGGTTACAGGCATGGCGTTCGCAAGCTTAACTATTTACTTTCTCGACCATCTGTTAATGTCAAGACGCTAAGTCTCGTCTAGTGACGCTCTTCAGCTAATAGCATGTCGTCACTCCCGTCGTGGCAGGTGCTGCCCGAGGACTCGAACGCCACGCTGGGAGAGGCGGGGGCGGACGCGGAGGCGGAGGCGTCTCCGGAGGTGGAGGCGGAGGCGGAGGGCGAGCGCGTGGCGCAGGCCGTGCTGCGCGGCGTGCTGGCCTCGTGCCCGCGCACGCCGCAGTGCGCGCCCAACCCGTGCCTGTCGGGCGGCGCCTGCGAGGACCATTGGACCTCGTACCGCTGCACGTGCCCGAGGCCGCACCTCGGCGACCGCTGCCAGTACAGTGAGTCGACACTCTGTATATACACCGTTATCGGTAAACTTATGCGTATGAAATTTGGCCTCATGATATTGCGTATCGGTGCTCGGTGGAAGTATTGTTGTTTTCGTTCCCGCACTTCCACTTTTGAAGTACTGAGCCCCGATCCATGTGTCGGTGGTCCGCAGATTACACGGCGGCCACGTTCGGGCACGAGTCGGCCGCGCCGCACTCGGTGGTCACGGTGCAGGTGTCGGAGGCTGCGCGGCGCGCGGTGCACGCGGCTCTCGACATCTCCATGTTCATCCGCACCCGCAAGCCCACCGGACAGATCTTCTATCTGGGCTCGCTGCCGAGGTAACACGCTGATATATTTCTTAAACCCGTTAACGCCATCATAGCGTTACCTCGATCGATCGATTGATCATCGAAGACTTTCTAACCGTCTCGAAAGCTTCTCTCCGTTACTTATCTAACGAGTCCTTAAAGTCATTTGTATGAAATATTTGTAAATATTTAATCAGTACGACGCATTTTCAAATCGCGAGATGCTGCTTTGACCCGCAGCACCTAAGGGTCCATTATTGGGACTGCAGCGGAATGTGCGTGGTACGGTGCAGGTACGGGCAGACCGAGGAGACGCTGGTGGGCGCGTCGCTGAAGGCCGGCGAGCTGCTGGTGCACCTGCGCTTCAACCAGACGCCCGAGGACTACACGGTGGGCGGCACGCGCCTCGACAACGGACAGCTGTATCTCATCGAGGTACTTTATCATTCTTCTATACCACCCTAGTTGTACATTACATCGCTACATTATTCGCCAACTCTGGTCCTTTCTTTATGCATGCCACAACTCGCAGAGTCCACCCATCTCTTTTCTGCATCCCCCTAGTCACGTACACCTCCATATTCATATTTTACCCTTGTGTAGTCACATATTGTCTCCTTTCTAATTATATTTCCATAAAATCTTAAAGTTAATCTCGGTCATTGAGGTACATCGTGTTTTGTAAAATATGTTCAAGTTTAGTAAAAGAGGACACCATATTGTGTCGGTGTAGTCCACAAATTCTCGATTCCTACAACATTTTCCATTGTCAGCTTCTCCCAGCATGAATCTTTAATCTTGAGTCTCTTTATGTTGAGAATATCCTGAATGTTATGATATAAATTCTATTTGTTGTAACCGAAGCCAAAGACTGTGTTTTTTTTTCTTTTAAACACACATTTATGAACTCGTAAATTGGCTAAGACTAGATATAGATAAATCGTGAACTTCATGGCAACTTTATACTTACTAAAACAAAGTGATCATATAAATTCAAGGCGAGTATTATGTTAGTTTGCAACTGTTAACGAATCATTGTAATACGTTGCAGGTCGTTCGCAACTCAACTCTGGTGCAAGTGAAGTTAAATGGCACGGAGTACTTCCGCAAGTCGATATCGGCCGCCAAACAACTGGATGCTCAGGTTTGGATCTTCATATCAACTTAATGCTGTTTCATTTAGAGCTATTTCGATGTCACGCTTCTTTATTGGAATGTGGGATTATCCGAAATTATACGCAGCGTGAGGCATCACGAAATCTAAAGTTGTTTACTTTCGTTCGTGCGGCTTTAATCAAACGTATTTTTTTCGTTTCTAACATTTGTGAAGTCTAGGTATCTGGACATACTCTGAAGTTATTGTAAATTATTTTACATATATAAAAAAATGTGCAAGTTATATCTATCTTAAATTACTTACACGCCAGTAGTATATAAATTATGCCCACGTGGAACGGTCCCAAGAATGCTGGCAGCGGTTCCGCGTCGAATCACTAAGCTGATTCTTTGTGTGAAAAGGGAGCCAGCCCTCTTGTCAGCCGAAGAGGCGATCAACCGTGGTGTTAAAACGGATAAAAAAAAATTTGCACTTTGGCTCCAGGGTCTCAACTGCAAACGGCACAAATATATAACTCTCAACAAGAGATGCATACTTTCGCCGTTTGCCAGATTCGGCCATTTCCGCCGCACCTCCAGGTCTCGATACCGTTTCCTTGTTATGGGACGAGGCTAACGTATCAACGCATGTCGCGTCCCACATAAGGGCCCGTTCCCGTTCCCAACGAACCAGCGTCAGACCGTCTGGTCTCTTGCCATCATCCCGACATATCCCGGAGCTATGTTACAAGCCACCTCTCCGTCCAGGTGCTGTACCTGGGCGGGCCGCCGCCGCCCGTCGCGGCGCCCAGCGCGCCCGCCGCCTCGGCCGCGGACGGAGCGCCGCCGGTCGCGCCGCCCACGCCCATTCCAGAGCCCGACGACGACGATTATTTCAAAGGCGTAATCCAAGACGTGCAGGTGAGCTGATTCTCCCTTTTTTCCCATCCTGACGTTTTAAACACTTACCAACTTGTTCGCAATTTTAACGTTTGTAATGTACTTTTCGTTTCGTTCTGCATGATTCTACATATATTTGATTATGATTTTTCACACAATTCATTCATCAAAGATTAAAATTTCTATCATAGATGTTCCATTATTAAAATAAGTGAGCAAAAAAATTATAATCATCAAGTTTTATGTTAGAGCTGCGATAGCCCAGCGGTGAAACCGTACGGCTCTTTCGAGGGGAACACGGGTTCGAACCTGGGCGGGCACCGATGAGTTTTTCTATTAAAATAATCTGATGTGTCTAATCGGTAATTGCAATTTATTATACGCTTTTCGGTGAAGGAAAGCATCGTAAGGAAACCTGCATATTTCTAGAGAATTCTGGAGATACGTGTAACCTACCAATCCGCATTGGAGGAGCGCGGGAGGTCTCAGCTCCAACCTTTCTCTCTAGAAACGGAGAGAGGAGGCCTATCCCAGCAGTGAGATTGTAACAGGCCGCTACTTTACTTTACAGGTGTCCAACGGGCTGGACGTGACGGTGGTGCAGTTCTTCCCGCTGCAGGTGGGCGGGCTGCGCGTGCCGCCGCCCTTCGGCGAGGTGTCGCTGGACCCCGCGGGCGTGCTGCGCGGCGTGGTGTCGGACGACGTGTGCGCGTCGCGGCCCTGCCTGCACAACGCGACCTGCTCGCTCACCTGGAACGACTACACGTACGTCGCCTGCCACTGGCTTATACTTGGCTTATAGCACCATCTGCTATTGGCTTTTATAATAGCCGCTACTGACTGAGTTATTACAGTGTTAATATAGTGCGTACGAAATGTTGATAGCAAAAATATACAAAATTATCGATATTTAAAGAAAAAGTAAAAAAATATTTTCATACGTATATCCTGTATATTTACGATGAGTGTTTTATAACTAGGTGATTGATGATTCTGTCCGTGTCTACCCGTGAGTAGGTTTTATATACGTAATACCTTATCTTCTCCAAAAATTACATATTAAAGTTCCTTTCAGGAACTCTCGGTATCACTCCACCTTGCAGACCCCGATTTCGCATACTGACTACAGACGAAACGGCTTCCTGCTACGATCATCAGTTGCATTCAACGATATATCCGACGAGCATGAAATAGATATTTTTTGTACCACTGTTGCCTCTGAACGTAGAATTATAAGTACTGGCTTTTTATCATCTCACCAGAAATAGAATTAATATTTATAACTTTATGTCTAAGCGAGTTTTTTTTAGTTTTAGACAAAATTTATTCGTGAACGCTTGTAATTAGCTTATTTTATTTTCTATAGTTTTGTATATATTTAATGTCCTTGTAAGTTTTCCTATCAAAATAAAATAAAATAAAAATTCGTATATTCATAACATTCGTGCGTTCAGGTGTGCGTGCCCTCGCGGTTACAAGGGCAAGCAGTGCGGCGAGGTGGAGTTCTGTCAGCTACAAGGCTGCCCGCTCAACTCCCACTGCCGGAATCTCGACCGCGGGTAACTAGCCTTAATGAGTCCTGTTTATAATTAGCTACGGCAAAACTTATTCACGAAAGTTCAATTTATATTTTAAGTAAGCACTTTTTCACTTACGTCGACTCGAGTGTTGTGGTGTCGTTAGGTACGAGTGCGTGTCCAACGCCACGTTCGACGGCGTCAACACCACGCTGAGCTACCGGCTGAGAGTGCCGCCGGCCGCCTCTTTGCCGGCCGACTCGCTGGAGCCACTGGAGATACCCGACTCGCTCACCATCACCTACAGGTACCCGTTCACAGTTGGATCCGACCTATAATTTCGGCCATGACTGTTTATCGAACGCTGTCGTAATAATGTGTGCAACTGCGTGACGTATATACTGTTACGTTCAGGGGTTCGTGGATTTCGATGAAAATACCTGGTGACTCGTTAAAAACACTTCAACTTTTCACTACCAACTTACTACTTACAGTCTCTATACAGTCCGTCGTCCGATAAGAATCTTTATTCTCTCTCGATCGCTATTCGCAAACTGAACGTTAAGGCGCACGATACGTCTGCTTATATATCGAACGAACCGATGTTCGAGAACGTTCACGAGATCTCGAGATCGTAAACAACTTTGTAAACAACCTTTTCGTAAATAACCTGAACGTTCCAGAGAATTAGCGTCAAGCGAATTCGATCTGTACGACCCTTTCTACACGTTCGTAAACTATCCTCGTCCAATTCGAACGTTATCACATACGCATTAAGAACTGTTTTCGCATGTTCGTAAGAATACGTTCGCGGCGTGTAGTTCCAACGTACACTGTCCCAGGAGCAAGATGGGCGGCACGCTGTTCCGCGCGGAGCGGGAGGACGCCTTGTTCAGCGTGGGGCTGTACAAGGGGCAGGTGGGCGTGCAGTGGCGGCTGCGGGGGCTGCCGGCCCAGCGCCGCATGCGCGCGCGCCGCCCGCACCAGGCCTGGGTCACGCTGCGCCTGCTGCTGGCCGCCGGCACCATCACCGGTGAGGATCCTCAGCTTCTGGGAGGAGCTCGGCTGGAATAACCGGTCCCTTTCACCTTAACGCACGATGGTCACCTGGATATGACTATGTGCGGTATGAGAAAAAGTCGCTTTTCATTTTGGGTTTAGATTGACAATTTGTGTTCAGATTTCTACTGTTGACTATTAATTATGGCGTTCGCTTTTTAAGAATCGATTTCTACATTAAAAGATATAATGGTATATCGTATGGTAGTTTTGTGAGGACTGAAATTAAAATTAACGTAATCGGCTGCCTGAAAAAAAAGAGGATTTTATAATTGTGTTGAGTTAAGTTGTTAAGTCAGTCGCAATAAAACATTGAACCTAGAAACACGTCTGTTATTAATTCCTTTCCGAACGATATAACCAGCTAGCAAAAGTGAACCTTAATTACATCACCATATGGTCTAAAACGCGCCGGATTCATTCGAACGCATCGACTCGCCAGAACAATAGAACCCGCGTTCAACAGAGATAAGAAGTTACCTGCAGTTGTTTGTTAAGACTACGACTATGGAGCAAGCGATTAGCGTGTTGGAAGACACAGCTTTATTATTAAAAAAGGCTCAGATTAATTTGAAAAAGTGTCCTAAAGAGCGTCTTACTAAGGGATACATAGAGACACGAATAAAAACTATCGAAGAGTATTGGTCAACTTTTAAGAAGGCTCATGAAAGCTTAGTGAAATACACCACACGAGAACAACGGGGTGCAATATCTTATTTCATAAATGAAGACTTTCACGAGAGTGAAGATTTATACCTTTATTTACAAGCTGACCTTAGAGACATGCTGATGATGAAGACTCAGCCACAGGAAACCGGAAATGACAGCAATACCTCTGAAAATATGTCTGGTATACCATTCAGACTGCCGACGATTAATCTTCCGATTTTTTCCGGGAATTACGAAGAATGGCCTACCTATCAAGATATGTTCCTGTCACTCGTACATCAGAATACGTCACTCAGCCAAGTACAAAAACTTCATTATCTTAAAACCACCGTTTCCGGAGAAGCAGCAGCTCTTCTTAAAAATATAACCATAACCGAAAACAATTACGCACAAGCTTGGGAAACGCTATCGCACCGGTATGGTAACCGCCGCCTTATAGTCAACTCGTTATTAAGAAGAATGTTTACGCAACGCAAATGCACTACTCAAACGGCAAGTAATTTAAAATCAATTTTGGATATTACTACAGAGTGTTTAAATAGCCTAAAAAATTTGAAAATTTGCATTGACTCTTGGGATCCAGTAATCATATTTCTAGTAACTCAAAAATTAGACCCAGAGTCGCACAAGGATTGGGAAGAGTTCTCCTACAAAAATAGTTCGGAAGAATTACCTACGTGGGAGGGTCTTAAGAGTTTTTTAGAATCCAAATTTCGTACATTGGAACTTGTCATGCCTGTATCAACGTTTAGAGAGAAAACTGTGAGAGACCGTGCTTTGCATGTGACAACGACAAATAAAGGTTGCTCTAAATGTAACGAAAATCATACATTAAGTCATTGTAGCGAGTTTATAAAAATGCAACCCTCGGAACGCGGTGTATTTGTGAAAAACAACAACATTTGCTTTAATTGTTTGAAGCAAGGCCATTCTAGTATGAAATGTCGAGTACCACAATCATGTCGAATATGCAACAGGCGCCACCACTCTCTTCTACATCTTCCGAGAAGGGTGAACACGTCGGATCATCAAGAACCAATTCAACCGTCCGTGTCCACCGAACCCAATGTAGAAGACGTGCGTGTCAACACTATGATAACGTCGCATCATATAAGCGAACCACAAGTCGCGTTACTTGCAACCGCGTTAGTGATAGTTAAAAGCGATGAAGGACATACTACAGTTATCAAGGCGCTTGTAGACAAGGGATCGCAGGCGTGTTTTATTAGCGAGAAGGCGGCTCACCTACTCAAGTTAAAAAGATATCCCACTAAGAAAGTTGTTACCGGTATGGAGTCTATGAAGGTGTCCATTAATCAAGAAGTTAATATACAAGTTTTATCACGCTGGGAGTCAGGATTCAACCTTCATGTGAGGGCTTATATAATGTCTAGACCACTGACTACCTATATACCTAAGATGAAGAATAAAGTTAGAATTGAACAAGAATGGATACACTTATCAGGTCTGAATTTAGCTGACCCAGACTATTATAAATCGGGAACAATAGATCTCTTGCTTGGTGTGAAGGAATATGCCACAATGTTACAAGACGGTTTAATCAAGGGTCCCCCGGGTACACCATGTGCACAACGAACCAGCCTTGGGTGGATAGTGTTTGGAGAAGCAAGAGAGCAAAATAAACAAGAGATTACCGTCATGTGTCAACAAATAGAAGAGTTAGAGATACATGAACTTTTGAAAAGCATATGGGAAATCGACTCTAATACAAATAGAAGATTATCTAAGGAAGAACAGCAATGCGAAGAAATTTATAAAAGAACACATAAACGTGACAGCACAGGAAGATACATAGTACAGTTACCTTTTAAGAATGAAAATAACAAATGTACAGAAGGTAATACTAGAAACAACGCTATGAACAGATTATTGCAACTTGAAAGAAGATTTGAGAGAAACGTACACCTGAAAAAAGAATACACAAAGGTTATAGAAGAATATAAAAATCTTAAGCACATGGAAGAGATACCTGTAAAAGAAATAAATAATAAAAAATCATTATACTTACCTCATCACGCTGTCTGCCGCGAAGACAAGGAAACCACGAAGACCCGTGTAGTCTTTGATGCCTCCTGTAAGGGTTCCAATGGTATTTCGCTCAATGATGAACTGCTGTTGGGTCCAATACTGCAAGAAGACCTTCGTAGTCTTATGATGAGATGGCGGATGCACGCTGTTTGCTTCATAGCTGACATTCATAAAATGTATAGGATGATAATGGTGGATAAAGATGATTGTGATTATCAAAGAATTCTTTGGCGTAGTGATCCATCAGAAGAAATAAGGGACTATAGACTTCTGACTGTGACTTTCGGAACAGCGTTCGCACCTTATCTCGCCATACGAACTCTTCTACAATTAGCTTCCGACGAAGGGCACAAATATCCAGAGGCCGCAAGAATCCTTAAAGAAGATTTTTATGTCGATGATTTGATGTCAGGATGCGATGAGCCAACGAAGGCTATTGAAATCAGTCAAGATTTGAAACAATTGCTAAGTTTAGGTGGATTTGAACTTAAGAAATGGGCGTCAAACAACGCAGAATTCATGATGACAATTAATCCAAGTGAACGTTCATCAAACACTCATATTGATTTAAATGTTGACGGAAAGATTAAAGCATTGGGCGTTCTATGGGACTTAGAAGAAGATCAGATTGAATACAGCTTAGCATTGCCACCCTTACCAACTACCATTATCACCAAAAGAATTATATTATCTGAAATACAAAAGTTGTTCGACCCATTAGGCTGGATAGCACCCTGCATAATACTTGCCAAGATATTAATACAAAGGCTTTGGCTCGAACAGTTGTCTTGGGATGATGAAATCACTTCACCGCTAAGAGAAGAGTGGTTAAATATTAGGACAGATTTCTTAAATGTCAACAACGTTAGCATTAACCGATGGCTTGGCACAACCTCCTCTGGGGAAGATTATGTTCAACTTCATGGCTTCAGTGATGCATCCATGAAGGCTTATGCCGCCGTTGTATATTGTCGCGTTGAGTGCCCTAATGGTACGATAAAATCGGCTCTTGTTGCTGCAAAAACTAAAGTAGCTCCATTAAAAACAATCTCCTTGCCTCGATTGGAATTGTGTGGTGCAGTTCTTCTCGCACAATTAATGAAACAGGTCAGCTGTGCAATGAGAATACCTGCAACAAAGATATGTGCGTGGACAGACTCGACCATAGTACTTGCATGGTTGTCTAGAGAACCGAGTAAATGGACACCATTCGTTGCAAATCGCACCGTCGAAATTCTCGGCATCATAAGTAGATGTCAATGGCACCACATCCAGTCCCATGAGAATCCAGCTGACATAGCATCTAGAGGGATGTCATTACGCGAGCTAAGGGAGAAAGATTTATGGTGGAAAGGACCGCAATGGCTGTCAAAGAAAGAAATGAATATTACAAGAGACACAGATTTTAGCACGGAAATAGAGAAAAGAAATGTTATACAGTCTCACTTAAATATCGAAGAAACGAAAGAAAAAGAAGTGTTAAAATTTGAAGATTATTGTAGTTTGTCAGAATTGCAAAGAACTATAGTTTATTCTAAAAGATTTCTAAATTACAGAAAGGAAAAGGGTAATGAGCATGCAGGACAAAAAGCGATAACTACAGAAGAACTAGACAAAGCTTTAAAAATATGTATAAGAAAATCACAAGCAGACAGTTATAAAGAAGATATAGAATCGATAAAGTCAAAAAAAGAAATAAAAAGGACAAGTACATTAAAATCACTAAACCCTTACCTGGATGACGAAAACATTCTCAGGGTGGGCGGACGACTTCGTAATGCAAAATTAGATACTGAAAATAAGCATCCTATAATCATGCATAGTAAAAATAGATTAACTTACCTTGTTGTTGCCGAAGCACACCGCAAGACGCTGCACGGAGGTGTAGAGTTGATGCTCTGCTTTCTCAGGTCCAAATATTGGATAGTTAAGGCTAGAACTTTGATTAAGAAGTATGTACATCACTGCTTAATTTGCGCCAAACAGAGTTCTACGGCAAGAACCCAGATGATGGGAGATTTACCGAAAGTGAGAGTGACACCATCACGCCCATTCAGTAACGCTGGAGTAGACTTTGCTGGCCCAATTCAAATCATTACTGCAAAGGGCAGAGGAGCCAAGACTAATAAGGCATACGTTGCAATATTTGTATGCATGGCCACAAAGGCTATCCATCTTGAACTAGTAGGTGACTTAAGTTCTGCAGCTTTCATAGGTGCATTCAAGAGGTTCTGTGCACGAAGAGGCAGATGTTCAAATTTGTGGAGTGATCAGGGCCGAAATTTCGTGGGTGCCAACAAGGAATTAGACAAGGCTTGGAAAGAAGCCGGTTTACAATTTACCGGTCAGATAGCTGATTCTCTTGCTACTGATGGCACCCAGTGGCATTTCATTCCAGCTTATAGCCCGAATTTCGGTGGCCTGTGGGAATCTGGAGTTAAATCCCTCAAGCATCACCTGAAAAGGATTCTCACTACAAACTTGACTTTCGATGAATTAAATACTTTGTTGTGCCAAATTGAGGCCTGCCTCAATTCGCGACCTTTGTGTCCAGTCAATGAAAACAATGACAGTTTAGAACCTTTAACGCCAGGACATTTTCTGATAGGCGAAGCGCCAATAGCCATACCCGAACCTAGCTTAAAAGAGTTGAAGATAAGTAACTTATCAAGATGGCAACATACACAGAAATTACTTAATGATTTATGGAGTCGATGGCAAAATGAATACTTGACGAGGCTTCAACAAAGACCGAAGTGGCTAAGACCTCGACAAGAAATGAATATAGGAGATATTGTGCACATTAAATACGATAACTTACCACCCGGAAAATGGTTGCTCGGTAGAATTGTGGACAAACACCCAGGTCCAGACGGTCTCACGCGTGTGTACAGTGTAAAGAGTGGAAATACTATTACTAAAAGATCTGTTACAAAATTATGTCTGCTACCTATTTATAAGAAAGATGATGATTAATGTATTAAATTTAAAGTTATTGAAGTAAACAAATTTAAAAAATGTATACAGGAATTTAATATTGTAAAAAAAACTGTATCAATATTAAAGTATTGTTATGTTATGCTAGAAGCCCACATTTAGTTTAGTACATGATAAAATTATTGGAATGTTTTTAATTAATTAGATGTAATTATGTGCTTTGATTAAATTCTGTAATTACTTATTTTAAAGGACCCCTATGGTCCTTTGGTGGGCGGTATGTTGAGTTAAGTTGTTAAGTCAGTCGCAATAAAACATTGAACCTAGAAACACGTCTGTTATTAATTCCTTTCCGAACGATATAACCAGCTAGCAAAAGTGAACCTTAATTACATCACCAAATTGTCAATTCATACAGTCGTCATATCGTAACCTCATCTGTTTACAGCGTTGACACATACATACACGTTACATTAAATATAATTTGGATATAATATAACAAAAAGTTTAGTGAAAAGCTCTTGTGGAACACGAAAGAGACAGATAATACGAATGGTGTGGTTCGATCGTGTGGTAATATTTTCAATAAGTTGAATTTACATTATAAATCAAAAACGAATACGACTAAGAAAAGGTTTTTTTCTATTCTGGATATACTTAAAGACGAACCCAGTCAAGGCACTAATTAACAGAATGAAATCATAAAAAGAGATAATAATAATAATAGAATTAAACTTATTCCCGTAGGCTCGTTCGTGGACGCTGACGGCACTGAGGAAGTGGGTCTGTCGGACTCCATCGACGTGGAGGCCTGGCAGACGCTGGTCACCGAGGGTACCATCACACTGGGCGGGGTGCACCCGCCCGGGCCCACCACGGCTCGCACCACAGGCCTCACCACCATCTACACCACTAGTCTCGTGAGATTCTTTTAATGTACTCTTTGTGGGCTCGTGACATGTTTTCTTGCACGTTCGGTTCGTGTTTTAATAATTAATATCAAACGAGATGGTTATTGTCGGCAGATGGAGAACTCGACAGATCCAAATATGTTGGAATATTCGGAAGATGAGGTCATAGACGACAACCTCGCCGGAGAATATTTCAAAGTGAGTTTGACCCATTTTTTATCTTCGGTGTCGGAATAGTAAAATGAATAGTAAAACGTACGGGATCGTCGCGGCCCACCCGCAGGGCTGCCTGGGCGCCGTGCACGTGGGCTCGCTGCTGCTGCCGTTCTTCACGGAGGAGGAGCTGTTTGTGGGGTCGGCGGCGGCGCTGCTGGCCGCGCAGCCGCACTACGCGCTCGTGGCGGGCTCGCCGTGGGGCGCGGCGGCCGGCGTGGGCTGCGTGCTCTGCGTGGAGGCGCAGTGCCAGCGCGGCGCGCACTGCGCGGACGTCCGCAACTCGTACGCGTGCGCGTGCCCGCCGGGGTACGCCGGCGACTACTGCCAGCTGGACGTGGACGAGTGCGAGCACCACCGCTGCGAGAACGGCGCCACCTGCCTCGACGACGTCGCCAAGTACCTGTGCCTGTGCCCGGACGGCTTCGACGGAGAGTTGTCAGTTCTTTTGACGCTTACATCTCACTGTACCTTTTCGTTTTATGCTAGAAAGCTAGGAAAATGAAATTTTTACACTCTCCGTTACAGTTGCGAGCGCGACATAAACGAGTGCGAGTCGACGCCGTGCGAGAACGGCGGCACGTGCTGGGACGAGCCGGGCGCGTTCCGCTGCGAGTGCGGCGAGGAGTGGCGCGGCGCGCGCTGCGAGGTGCCGCGCGTGCGCACGTGCGCGCACCGCCCGTGCGCGCCGCCGCCGCGGGCCAGCTGCGCGGACGTTCCGGGTCAGTCGATGGAGACATTAAACCACACAATTTCTATTCTCAGGATATTTTTCATTGACTTTAAAAATAATCGATAACGAATGTGTACTGTGAGATCGCCCGTCCGTCCGCAGACACGGTGAATGGAAACAACTACACGTGCGCGTGCTCGGAGGGCTGGGAGGGCGTGCACTGCGAGCGCGCCTTCTGCGAGGTGACGCCGTGCCTCAACGGGCACTGCGACACGGACGGACAGGTGCGCGGCGAGTCACATTGACCGTGGTCGCGGGGGTGGCGAGGTCTGAGGTCTGAGCCGTGTGTTGAGGTGTGTCGTGTTGTGCTTGCAGCCGCCGACGTGCGTGTGCGCGGCCGGCTGGAGCGGGCGGCTGTGCGGCACGGAGCGCGACGAGTGCGAGGGCGCCGCGGCGTGCCTCAACGGCGGCCGCTGCCTGCCGCGACGCCGCCCGCCCGTCTGCGACTGTCCGCCCGGTACGTACTCTGGTGGCAGCGTGCTGCGTGCCACGTGCCACGTGCTGCGTGCCACGTGCTGCGTGCCATGTGCCGCGCGCGTCATTATATTAATGACGCGCCCTGAGATACCAATTTGAATACAATTGCATCTGTTTATCTTGAGTTTAGTCAACGTGAGAATCCTCATTAAAAATGCTACGAACTCTAACGAGATATTTACCACTAATACTACTTACTGTTAATAATGTATGTATACTAGTGGCGTGTTATTTTGTGGCGATAATTATATTTATCGGTCAGAACCATTCAATACTTACGCCAGTTATCATTAAATCCAACTAAAACATTAATATAGTCATAAAACACACAAAAAGTAGTTCCATTTAACAAAGAAAAAAGTCTACAAACAGTGATTATATTTCGCAATACGTTCGGCTCCGGCTCGTTATCAGTCCACGAACGCTTCATCGACAACAATCTAGTTCCAAAGATAGCCTGATAAACTGATAAGGAACCCGCGGTTCTCAAACTGTGCCGTTATACGTAAATATACTTATCGAAGCATATTTAAAGGCGATATATTTCAATTAATCAGTTTGATATGAAAAATTACTAACGCGAAATGTAAAATTCATTTTCTTAATAATTTTAAATGGATTTTTACTAGCTATTTCGAGTCTCTTGATCGATTACATCATCCTAACAATTATCTTGTATCGTTAATATATAAGAATAGCCACTAAAATAATCAGAAAACTTATAAATGGTTTTGTATTTCCCGTTTTGAATATACTAGGTATGTTCAGCGCTATCGGATCGTGTTGAACGCAAAAGTTCGAAAAGCGCTCCGTCTATATGTCATTTTTGCGAAACGAACGAAAAAATATTTTTAACTGATTATGAGAACTATTTATTAAATAATTGAATTTCTATTAACGGTCTGAATTACCCACTGGTTAATGCTATTTATCGTAATTAGAATGAATTGCCTGTAATTCTTAACCGTATGAAAACAAAACTGGAAGAGGCAAGTGACGTATTAATTGTGTGTAAACAATTTCAATAGATGACTAATCCTCACGCTCCATCTATTCAACAATTCATCAATTATAGTGACGCAGTTTCCTTACGCGACATTGATAGCGGCTGGCGACGGCACACTTTGTGAATCACTGGCCTTGCCGGTGAGGTTACTGTCTGTCCGCAGTCGGTGCACGAGAAATGTTAAAAAAACATTACAAAAACCACAATAAAATAAGTTTAAAACGAACAGTGTACTGCTAAGTGCAATGCAGCTCGTTGCGATGTGAATTAAGAATGCGGGCGCGTCCCCGAAGGATTATACGATGTTGCCGATTGGGACAAATAGTTGGACTGTGCTTGTGCTGTGTGTGCTGCTAGCACTGGGTATGTTTGATAAATATTGATGTATCTCATGAATATTATTCACGATGCAGCCTTATAGACCGTAAAGTTCAAACAACATTACGACTACAAATTAAAGATTTTAGATATTTAAGATTTCTTCGTCACATGTCGTTCAAATGAAGTAAGAAATTAGACTATTTTTTCAAAAATTTTAAAAATCTTAGCCACTCGTACAGCAATTTATTATATTATGTTTATTATTTCGCTTCATCTCGTTAAAAGTTCGACGCTTTCGTATATAACTTTTATGCAATGTTCGAATTGGTAATTTCCGTGTTGTAATTTTGTGCTTATGGTTTTTAGTTCGATTCCTGTTTGGGTCAAATTATTATTTTCTTAAGTATTTTGGTTAATGGTTATCACTTTTTGTATTTAGAACTATGATGATGAAGCTATCTAGAAACTGTTAAAAGGTATGAATCATCTATTTCAAGTGATGAATTTGACTGAATTAAATATTCTAACGTCCAATTATTTTTTTCATTTTAATGCAATGAAAGAATAATTAGCCCAAAAGAAATGAAATTAGCGTGCGATTTAGGATTTTTTCAGTTATAATGTTATCAGTTAAACTCTCAATGTCAAACAGTGAGTCGGTTGTTAGCATTATGATTAGTGATGTTTGCCGAACGGTGAGACCGTGTGTCTCATACCAAAGGGTATTGGGTTCCAATCCCGGACAGACGTCGATGAGACATTAAAATAAATCTTATGTGCCTAATTGATATTAACAATTTATTTCGCGCTTTTCGGTGATAGACATGTGGAAGCATGCATATCTCTGGTATGTTTAACTTGCCTATCCGCATTGGAGTAGTGTGTTGGGTCTAAAATCAAACTTCTACTTCAACGAAAAAAGATAGAGGGGCCTATGTCCACCAGTGGGATTGTAACAGGCCGTTAGACCCTTACACAAAAATTTAATTATAGAAGTGAATGTACTTTATAATATTGAGTGTGTGACCTGAATCCACACAAGGATTATAAAAACGAAAGTTTGTCGATTTGTCTTTCTGTTACGCTATCACGATTAATGCGCTGGACCAATATTGAAGAAATGTTCAAGGTTTCATTAAAGCTAAAAAAGTCTGTTTTTCTTAGGAGAACAACACTTTCAAAAGCAATAATGATATTATTCTGCTATAATTCGCGAACTGCGATCTCCGCTTCTTCGAATAGATCTCGGCAAAGCAACGAATAATTCTTTTAATCACTATATTCTATATTGAAGTTAAATAGATGCCTAAGTTGGCGCGGACGAAGTCGCGGGCAGCAACCAGTAGAATATTAAGTAATCGAGGTGACATTATCGAGTATCGATAGTTCGATCAGCCAATTCTTATCAAGGTTACGCCATGCAGGAAGTCGGCCTAGTTTATTGATGCCTGAGATAAATGTTGTTTGCGATGATTTCTACAGTAATCCGTGAACCTATTGCAAAAATCTATATTTGTTATTGCTAAATGATTATGGGTAATACTAACTATTACAAATAGAATACTTGTATGAATGTTTATTGTATTTCAATAATTGTAGTATTAATTTATAGAATTAGGCGTTACTTTGCGGAGATCCATAATACATTTATTATTACTTTTGAATTGTAGTATTATGAAGTCGTACTTAAGATGTGTATTTTTAACGAGTTTCATGACTTTTTTAAATTGAAGTTATCGTGCGTAGTATTTATAGTTAATGTGTAGACACCGGCTCTATACTCACGTCTAATTTTGTCGGCTTAGCCCGACTAGTTTTGACCCCATCCGGGGCAATCATTCATGAGCTCATTACACGACGTTATCGCGTCGTTTTATCGGCCTAACCCGATGAAATCGGACGTGAGTATAGCCGGTGTCTATATAGTTTAATGATATCCATAATTATCTACTTTGTTATAATTGTATTACACAAAATAATTTCCTGTATTCTGTCTGTTACGTTTTCACCGTTAATCCGCAACATCTATATGGATAAAATTTATCAAAATTAAAACCTATATCATTTTTTCTTCAGGACGATCAAACAACACCTAGTTACTGGTACTTAACTGAGGGTATTTTAGCTAACAGCGTGTACTGGTGATTGCAGAATGGCGCGGCGCGCGCTGCGAGCAGGACGTGGACGAGTGCGCGGAGCAGCTGGTCAGCTGCGGGCCCGGCCAGTGCCGGAACACTGCCGGCGGATATGTGTACGTGCAATAAATACACTGAATTATACAAACAAAAAGAACATTCTGAATATCATTAAACGTTAACCCGTGACGGACACCTACGACATGCAGTCAACACTTCATCGTACTTGGATTGTATACACAAAATTTTTGTCTACAAAAATAAAGTATAAAAGATATTGCCATAAATACAGTCTTTTCTCTTGTAAGTATATTGAATAACTGGGGAAGTAGATTCTATTAAACTGACTTCAGCTCAGCCCTAACGCTTAGCTTAGCGAAAACCGGAAATTATAACAGTAAGACTTTTTTCTTTTTCTTTCGTTTATTTAAAAATACGAGAATCGTTCAATACGAATTAAATAGAAATTTTACTCACTTTATTTACTTAAAATTTATCTCTACTTCTTTCGGTCCGTCGAGCCGGAACCACAATCGACTGCTAGCAAGAACATCCTGGTCTGTCGCGCCATTATAAGGTTCCGTTGTTGGAAGATGTCAACAATATTTTTTTAAATTCCAGTTCAAAATATTTTTTGCATTCAAGCATCTCTTAAATTCAAGCCTTCTTAAATTCTTAAAAGCCAGCAAGGCATTCGGCGATTCCAGTAAATCGGTTAATTTTTTTTTTAACGTTCATAAATTGTGTTCTGAAAGTAATTAACTAAACTGCCCGCCAAAATCTTCTGATGTTAAATCGTATCCGTCTACTGGTCAATTAGTATCGATAGTTGTCCTTTTGACTTCAGGTGCGAGTGTCCGGAGGGGCTGTGCGGGCACGAGTGCGCGCTGGCCGACCCGTGCTCCGCGGAGGGCGCGCCCTGCCTGCACGGCGGCCGCTGCCGGCAGCGCTGCGCGGCCGAGCCTGCCTACGAGTGCCTGTGCGTGGACGGCTGGGCGGGCACCAACTGCTCCTACCAGGTAACTCGCCGAACTCAGCCGGCCGATGAATGTTGCTATCGAATCAAATTACAAATGAGCCATTTCAGGCACTATTAAATCGTCAACTATCAATATGATTTATGAAGTTACGATCGGTTCGGAATGTTGCTCTTACGGAGAAGAATCATCAAGAAACTTAGCGATCGATATATAGGCGGACGAAGATAATCAGGATACGGTCGATTTTTAATATTTTTCTGTCTACGTTGCCTATATAAAATAGTGCCTCAGGTAGCAATCTTCGATTACATTACTGTGGTTTGATTACTTTGAAATTTAAATAATATTATAAATCTACTCCGGAGTAGTGATCTAAAACCGAAACACATACATGATATATATAGAAAACATTTACAATTCATTTCTTACATTAGTCACTATCTAAATAGCACATAACGATCTTTAAAAAAGTTTAAACGTTATGGTTTGATACTATGGAATAATTAAGTGAGAGTGTGTACCATGGTACCGTCTACCATGTGCATCTTGCAATGTCTTGGAATTTGAACATTTGTTTGATATTTATAGTACGTGGCTCCGTAAGCTTTTGCCTCTTATTTTTCTTGGTTTTTATGTCCTATGCGTAGATCCGGTATATGAGCTTCAATGGAATGGAGACAGTAGTGTGTGACGTTGCGTCTCTATAGAGATCTCGATCTTCCTACCGTTACTCTCCGATTAACCTCTTTAAACGTTTTTCGAAATCTCACTTCGTCAATCTGAGGTACACCCGAACCCCCTTATTTCAATCGCTTCCACCTACATCCGTTAAGTCCGACCACCGAAAATATAGGCGTCTAAAAAGCGTCCTATATGACCCTGACCAAATAACGATCGCAAACATAGAAACACGTAATACACACACACATACATAACGTCTTCGCCGGCGAAGACGAGGTCCCAGTTTTCTGACGTCGGTCGGTCGTGACTTCTCGCCACCCTTCCGACGCCGCAATGCCTTATGCCCTGAGCCGCGGTCCGACCTCACGGGAGGCACCCTTAGGATGTTCCCCGACGCTAGTAGAGCTCGCGCTCCACTCTCTGCATTTCGCAACCTCGGCGATGCTTTCGCGCTCGCGGTGACGCTGTAAAAGTCCTCAGGGCTAACAGCATAAAAAGAGGTCGCGTGTCGGTCAGGGCGTGTCGGCGGCGGGGTCGAGCGGCGCCGCGACCCGCATCGCGCTGGGCGTGGGCGGCGCGCTGCTGGCGCTGGGCATGGCGGGCGCGGCGCTGGCGGCGCTGGCGGCGCAAGCGCGGCGCAAGCGGGCCACGCGCGGCACGTACTCGCCCTCGGGCCAGGAGTACTGCAACCCGCGCGCCGAGATGATCACGCACGCGCTCAAGCCGCCGCCCGAGGAGCGACTCATATAGCGCCCGCACCCGACACCCATATGAGATACCGTGCCGGTATTGGACGCTTCGCGACCGAGATGTACTTGTAGGATTCACTTTTATTAAGGTTTTGAATGTTTTTAGTTATACGTTGGCTAAAATACTGAGTTATTTCAATACGACTTAAATGAACGAGTGCAGTGCGCTGCACGTGCAACAGCCCTACTGTGAACTCTTATTGCGACTCGATTGAAGACTTAAAATAGATTATTTTGCTTTTTCATACCGTGACGTGTTAGAGACACAAACTTTAAGTCGTCGCCGAAAGACCGTTCGGAATGCATCTTAAAAACATTCGAGTGAAAGAGACAGAGTTATCTTTCATATAAAGTTATCCTTCTCAAATATTACGACGACGCGATGCACGCTTGATGGTCCGCGAAAAGAAAGCGATTGAATTTAGGAACTGAATTTAAATTGAATTGTTTTCTAAAAGTTCACGGTAGGCCTACTGAGATTGTTTCGAACGATAAGCGATATAATTTCGATTTATTTTAAATAATCAAACTTTTTATGAAAAAATATTTTGATCAATTTTTAATCTAATATTTTGTATTTTATGTCCTCTGTATGTCCTACCGCTACTTACGACTGGTATCTATTGTAATATTTATCGTTTACCAGTACGTCAGATACTGAGTGCGTTCACGAGGTCTGTGTGTGTGACATACAGTGTGCGTATAATTTATCTATCGTGTTACGTGTGTGCTGTACTGTAATATGAATTGGTCTGTATATATTGGCTACATATCGGTATGAACTTGACTTGTTAGTTATTACATATTAGCTCTAATTTCAGTAAAATATTTTCATATACAATATTCAATAAATAAAAACTACTAGACTGTTCTATATTTTCCAATGGCTTTACCATGCCAAATACTTTTGGGAGATTTAATAAATATACCGCGTACTGAATGTTTCTATATTTCGGTTTAACTTCTGTAATAATTGTATCGATTCTCCCTCATCAGTAGTTCTTTGTTAATATTAATGTAGACTTATAATTCTAATCTCAACAATTGTTTACCTCATTACATGTGCATCTAAAAAATATTTTAATCAAATTATAATTTTATTTTACTATAGTATTAGTATGTGTATTATTATGTGATGTACGCGAGTAATGTTATTATTATTTTAAAATTTCTATGGTAAAATTATATTTTAATTTGAAGTATAAAATGATATATAAATATCATCAAATACTTTAAAGAAATTATATGCAATTGATATATTTTATTCCAATGTGAATGTAGAAAGTGATTTGTCTGCAGTAAAATATTTAACTTTTAAAGATAAACTTTTAAATATCGGTTCTGGCGAAATTAATCAAAAAGATTAAATTCGTGAAATGTGAGTTTTGTTAGAAGTTATTTCTAAATTAATGCTTTGTTCTAAAGAAATCCTGTTCTGTCTTGAATGATAATGATAATCGCGTAATATTAAATTTGTCAGTCTTATATTTTCAAATGATTTATGTAGTAAATTTAAGATCTAATTTAATTATGTCACTGCTAGCTATATATTGTGATATTTTTAATCAAAATACCACTTAAATCAATGAACTATGATTTTGTAAAATTTAACTATTTTAATTTTCTATTTATCTATTATGTAAAATCGTATAATTATTGACTCTATAATATACCTTTAACATAATAGTATCTAAATAATAATAGATATAAACATGTATTATACCGACATCGGGCCAGCTGGTCGCGGCTGTCCGTGCGTCTACTTACTGACGGTTTTATATGTAAATGTTCCTAGTTTAAGGAGATTAACACCGAATGCATACCGCGGGTTAAGCGGTTATATTCACATAAATTTGAATTAACAATTAAGAAGTTCATCAATGTACAGTATATATAATTAAAATAAACAAAATAATAGAAAAAAATAGCTTCCAATTTTAGCCCAAGCACCGGTACATACTTAGTGTTTATGACTGTAATAGAATTCTGAATTCCCTTATTGCATAGGAAATTGTCGATTGTGATAATGCAAAACAATTCAAATACTTTCGTACGCAGACAGATATACTTTCCATATGTCGTTTTCCATAACCGCAGTATGTATCTCGGATTAGCAATAATCTAGTTAGTAAGTTTGTACTGAAGCATGAGTGGTTCTATCGAGGCGTGAGGCGACTGTTCGCCGCTCACCTCGGGTAGTGCTGAGCCCATGTGGCTCATGTGGCTGATTTTAATGTAAATAAACCCACAGCGAGGCGCGCCCTCGATAGAACCATTGGTGCTGTTTTATCGATATACACGAGTAGGTTAAGTGACAAAAAAGCGTGCAAGATTCTAAATTACATTATAGTGAAGGCGTGTCTCGTCCGCACACGCGTCCCCGCGCCCCGCCCCCTCCCCGGACTACCTTCTACCCTGTCTCCGTACGTAACCGTTAGAAATAGTACAAATATGTTTAGGTTTAATGTTTTTCAAGGCACCACTTGAGGCCAATCGTAACGCGACATATTTGCAAATATTGTTTCCATAAATTTACTTAAAGACTTATCTCTCAAAGACATCCCGTCAGATTAATGATGGATCGAAGCTACTTTTTCTTTGTAATAGTTTAAGATAACTAATTGATGTTGGCTGGTTTTAAAGTATGATGAACTTGGGTAGCGGCGACGACGTAACGTAGTGCAGCTTAAGTCACTGTGAAAAGTGTTCTACTGTCATTAACATTACATTTGGACTGGAATTATTATTGTTATTGTGTATTTACTATCAGAACTTATTTTGGAAAGTACTATGCTCAAGAAAACCACTGAAAAAACCTTATATAGTCTTACAATGAGGCTCGGTATGTATTCATGTCGTTTGCGATTGGTCTCCTGTCAGCGTGTCGCCCGTGCAGGGTCGCGGCGGACGGCGGCGAGCCGCCCGTGCCTTACACACGAGTCTGTATATTAAGAATTTATCGGACGACCCGCTAGCTGTAAGTGTAGTTTAAGTGTACAGTGTAGTGTCTATCGTGTCGCTCCGAGGCTCGAAGCCACTTTGTGATGAAGTGTACTTAATTATTTATATTTTGTAGGCGCTAATATCAACAAATCCCTCTCCCCTTTGTTCGATGGTAAGAAAATCACTATTATAGCAATAAAACGTCTCGCGCAGTGATTTGATTACTCCTTTCTAAGAGCTCGGGTTAAGCTAGAACATTCTCCTAAAATAATAATTCAAGAATACCACATTTGTGCGTACATTTCACCAAAATAAGATACGATAGATATTAGTCTCGTTATTTGCAACTGAGATAATTTTAAAGTGCGAATATTTCATTTGAAATAGTATCGATATAAACTTGATTTTATTATTATTCACGATATTTCGTGATTTATTTACTTAAATAAAATTTTACTAAATGCAGAATGCTGCTTTACTTTCTTAAGGATTTTTAATATATTAGTGTCTACTTTCCTCTTAATACTTAATACCTCCAGTATTAGCTGGCTCTACTTACCACTTTTGCTCAACTTATTTCCTAACATTCCAGTTTTATTTTAGTCAAATTTAATATTTATTGATGTTTTGTGCAATTTATTTAGTATATTTCATGTAGTTATTTTCGACTGAATTAAACATTGCAACTGTATTTTTAGCTGACGTATTCTGCCGTTACATATTAAAATTTCATTATGTATATGAAATCTTCGTATTATATTTTATGATATTCATAAATGTGATTGAAATTGCAATAAAGTACTATTACGTGGACGCAGAATACTGTCCTTGCAATTTACTTATTTCGATATTGTGATATTTTCATAGTCTTCTGCTCTATGGAACAGAACTTCAAGGAACAATTTTCTAAGATTTTTCTAGTAAAAATTATTATATCTTAAATTGTACATAGTAACACACCTTTTGGTGCCACTAGGTTAAGTAGTATTTATTTTTTATGACTCTGTCCAAATATATTGTATGCTAATTTTATGCCATGAAATTATTTAAATTACCGCTTGGTTATCTAATATTTCTGGAGGCGACCTTAGGTTAATATTGAAACGCAATCTGTATTGTAACCGCAAGCACGACCGTCCACTTACTTAAGGTGTTGTTTGTTTTCGCACCCAAAGTCTGCGTTTGCTAATTCGCTACGTGATTGCAATAAAGATACACTTTACAATATCTTCGAAGTTTTATTTATGGTATGCCGTGCGTTTTCCCAAAATTATAATTGACTATGAAAACGCTAGTTTGAATCTTTGCTTAAAATTTAAATATATTAGTAATCCTCATGACTTCAGTTGCCTCAACATCGTTTTTGTGGTAGTTCCTTTCCTTTACGGCACTAAAAAAGCATTATGGATTTCTACATACTATCTCTACGTACCAGATCTACTCTACGTACGTCTAACAGATCTATCAGTGTGATGACGATCAGAATGAGATATTGTAAAAGATTGAAAGGAATTGCCTAATCTTTTTTCATAAATTAGTCAGTTTTCTAAAACCCCTTAAGTTTTTATTATTTTGTGTTATTTTCCGACAAAAAAAGCTTTTGAGAAAATTTTATGTCCCTACTTTTGACCGTTCAGCAGTTAACTCGTCTGGAATCATACTTTAATATAAACATGTATCGTCATCAAGAGTGGTAGTAGGTACAGCAAGTTAAATAAAAGTGTTATAACATGTTTCAAATACAACCTGTTTCGAATAATTAGGTCAATAATAAAAGAACAACATTTCTCAGTCTATGTGACATTCGTGCGTTGCTAGGCCACTATAGAATAAAAATGAGAAACTCCTTATTAGTCACTCCGATCACCATTCATTCAAATCACTGATTTACTACTACTATAGTAGCCAATGTATATATTAACTTTTAAAATATATAAAATGAAAAATTTTATTTTTGTTCATAGGTTGTTTTGAAAAATGCCTATCGTTCGTTCAGCAACTCATAATAACTTACTGTCTTCTTTTCTATATTCACCTTTTGTAAGTGTAACAGGTATATATAAGTAGAAATATAAAAATATACCGAATTAGGAAATTTTAAAATTAATAACACAACAGTCGTTAGTTCTAAACACGTCCTTTATTCAAATACTGTACAGATCGTATTACAAGACAATATGATACACCAACACGGCGGCGCCGCCCGCACCGCGCTCTCTACCGTACAGGAATGACTTAGATTAAACGTTTCGCGGTCGCCCCCCCCCCCCGAACCCCCCCCCCCCCCGCGGACGAGCCGTTTGGCACATCGTTGGATATTTACACGGTAATTACGAAACGGAAGTTGGAGGGACTCGGAAGCATACAGAGCGGACGATCGCCAGCAACTCGCAGCGACCCTCGCTCGCCAGCACCAGGCGTGTGACGCTTCGTTCCGACGGTCGATTAATAAATAGATAAAAACATGTGCGGATAATAAGTTAAATATAAATTAAACAAAGACTAACGTTAGGAGGACGAAACGCGCACCGCAATAGCCTCGGCGCGTCCTGATGCACTGGCAGTCGTGCGGAGGAAGCTCGGCCGCAGCCGCACGATCGGAAGAGCCCTACTTAGTCTAACGTAAAATAGAAAACACTGTAAACGATACAAAACGCTCAGATCGCACCACAACCGCCGTCAAGAGCCGCCGACGAACACGAAAACGACACTTGACGTTACATAGTGTAAAATAAGTTTATGGCATAATGTACACGTTACTAAACAATAAATATCGCCAGTCAGTCCCGGCGCCCGCGACGCCGCCCACTAGTGGTCGAGGGCGCAGCGCTCGGAGGCCCGCGGGGCGCCCGCGGCCGGGAGGGGCGGCCCCTCCTCCGGCAGCGGTGGCTACCTGCCATACCAACATTACATTTTCACTGAAACCGTACGAAATATTACATTATAGTACACATGAATGTCGTTTGCAATAAATGACTCTGTTATTGATAAAATCTTTAAGTAGCATCAGCAGTCGGTCATTGTATTCTGCAAGAAGTCACTAAATTGATTCTAAATGGTTTTAAGAGCAATAGAATAAGAGATAGTGAGACAGGCCATATAAGTATGGTCCTCCGAGCCGGATATTCAAAATTCAAATTCAAAATATTCTTTATTCAATTAAACTTGTAAACAAATGCTTTTGAATCGTCAACATCTACTGCTGGTTCGGAAAGCTGTTCCTACCGAGAAGAACCAGCATGAAACTCGGCGGTTGCACTTTTTAAAATATTAATCTTAAAATTAGTTACATTTAGTTAATACTGTCTTGTACAGAGTAGAAGTGCACCTATATCCACACATCCTTATCATCTAAGTAATCTTCAACAGTATAGTAGGCTTCTGTATCGGCCTCTTTTTAACAGTGTTTTTAAACTGCTGTGATGGCATGGCCAAAATTGATTTCGGAATTTTATTATAGAATCTTATACCCAAACCCACAAACTATTTACGTACTTTTGTCAGGCGCAAAGCAGGAGTCGCAAGCTTATGTCGGTTCCTACTTTGTCTATTATATACATCACCTATCGTTTTATAATTCTCTATATTTTTATGTACAAAAATTACGTTATTTAAAATATACTGTGAAGCAAATGGAAGAATACCTATTTCCTTAAGCTTCTCTCGCAGGGAATCACGTGGACTTAAATTGTAGATGCCACGTATGGCTCTTATAGAGCCGGGTACCTGTTGTCGTGAGGGTGCAGCACCACGCGCTGGTAGTCGCGCCGCGCCAGCTGCTGCCGCCGCCGCGAGCCCAGCTCGGCCGTGCCGTCGCGCGTGATGTAGATCTGCAGGCCCGACGCTGCACCACGAGCACGCCAGGATAATGATGGGCACGGGGGAATTAATGACACCGTGGCCAAATAATGGCGGTTATCGTGCTTTTAAAATTGGGTCTAGAGGACCTTTATATACAGCAAACGGAACAATTCACTATACGTATCTCAGTTGTTTCTTTCTTACTATTATTTTTAAACAGCCAAATAGATCAAAAGTGATCAAATGCTAAATGACTTAATACGAGTAGTAAAGATTGCAGAGAATATTGAAGGGTTATATAGTGGTGGGGTAGATAAATATCATGGTTTTAAAGGATTATTATGTGTTACGTTACGATAAAAAAACTGTCATTTTGCATTTATAATATGTACTAGCCGGAATATTTTCTCTCATATTACTTTCATTGTAAGCTACAGTCAGGGCTTCATCTTTAAATTTTTATATAAATGAATCACTACTACAGTCAAAGACAGTCACAATAGAATAGAATAAATAAAACGAACAGCACTTCATTGTCACACAAATTTTCTAAAATTAGTTGCTGTACCCTATAACATGATTCCATATGACACAACGGTATGAAAGATGCCCCACAGAGGTCCGTGGCGGAGGCCGGTATACTCACTCTCGGCGGGGTCCTCGGCGGCGTGCTTGAGGTCGGTGGCGGCGAGCAGCTCGTCGATCAGCGAGTCGGGGTTCACGCGCGTGTTCTCCACGCGGCACGACACCACGTGCTGCGACACGACCACGGGGGTATTGAGTATAACTCGTTACTTTACACAAAATCTACTATTCACACTTCGTACGACGTCCGTCCTTCCACCTCTCTCTTTATCCCCTATCATTCTATCCCGCTCACACATTCGCCTATATTCCGTTTCTATCATCTAACGTTCCATTCTACATCTATGAAACTGTTTAACGAAACAGTTCAGCAAAAGCGTAACGTGTAACGTGGATTAAAGACCGATCAAGTTCCGTCATCAACAACAGCCATGTAGAATGTCCGCTCAACGACAGGAAACGAGAACCGTGTATCAATACAAATTATACGCCCTTTATACACAATTTAAAAACCAAACCATAGTGTGTATTTTCCCGACACAGCACTATTTAATTCATTTTGCGGCACTTACATTATTTCGTCGCACATTAAGCGTACCGAAGTGTTTTACCGAATGAGTTTTTCTCTGAAAACTTATGTGTCTAATTGATAATTGCAATTTATCACACGCGATTCGGTGAAGGAAACATCGTGAGGAAACCTGCATATCTCTGAGAATTCTGGGGATGAGTGTAACCTACCAAACCGCATTGGAGCAGCGTGGTAGATCTTAGCTCTTACCCTTCTTTCCAGAAACGGAGAGAGGAGGCCCTATGCCCAGCAGTGGGATTGTAACGGGCCGTTACTTTACTACCTACTTTGCATTAAGCGTCAGGTAACATCCTTTAGGCTTAACCTAAGATTAAGCTGTAAAGCGAGACGTTTGCCATAAGAACTAAGGAAGTTAAAGAGGTTCCCCTCGAGACTCGTATCCTTTCAGTTTTCGAGCAATTAAGAATACACACACCCAATCACATTAAGCGTGGCACCCACCTGGTCATCCGGTGGAGCGGCGCGGCGCTCGTGCGCGGCGCGGGCCCTCTCGAGCGAGCCGCTCTCGGAGGCGGAGGCTGTGAGCGAGCCAGACGACGGGTTCCTGGACCACACACCTACAGTTACTATCAGCCTTACAACACCGACACCCTCCTACCGGTTATTTACAATTATTACAATTGCCCGGTTAATACAATTGCCCGCTTCACGTTTACCGATCCTACTATTATCGGACAACGGAAAAAACACAATCTATTTGGACATTTCTTATATTCATGAGGCGGACGTGGATGATATCATACAGGAATATGTATATGGTTCAAATATTTAGCGAAATGCTATCTGAGGCCTTATTCAAAACCAAGAGTTATCATGATTTCGGATAATAAAATGCATGTTAATTAAAACTGTTAAACAGGACAATGTTTTGAAATATTGAATTTTTACTGTCAGTATCTAAATAATATTCAAAAAAATTCTAGATAAATAGAAGCAAACTTAGGCAAAAGGGAAGCGGACGCTGCAAACACGGCGAACATTACTAAAGCAATAACAAAACATGTTCGTGCGACATAATAGCTCCATTAATGTACTATACTATCTTAAAGAAACCTAATTCTTCAGTCACAATCTATTGTTTAAACCCTGTACTATATTTCGCTACGTAAGATCGAGTTTCATGGACAAACAAACAAAACGACACTGCACATTCTGTAATACTATAAATAATTTACTCAAAATAATAATTAAAATAATAGAAAAAAAAAAATAAAATAAAATAAATAATAATAAAGTAAGATTATTAAATACAGTTTTGTTTATTACGTGGGTATCATTTTGGAGTGTTACCAAATTTACTAGTAATTTTTTGACAACGCAGAGAAATTTATAAATTACAAATTGTGATAAAATCTTAAATAATCTTCTTGCTTTTTTGATGATCTATTTCTTAGACGGTCGATTTCTTAAATCTTTCATCCTACATGATAATAACCGAAAATATTTTCAGTTGAATACATCTTACTTATAAATCCTAGCACTCGCCTCCATATGCACGAGACACTTTACTGAACTAAATTATATTTTATCGACACATTGATTTTTTTGTGACCTTTTCTAGAGATAATCTCCGAAACGCCTACACGTAAATATTTGAATATCAAATTCTTGTTCTGTTTCCACACAATTGTAAGAAACTTTGTGGTAAAAATTTAAAAATTATATTATTTCGATACTTACTTAAAGACTGTATAGCAAATTACCGTTTTCGCAGATTTATTTATTTATTAATGTCACATTTAAAAATTATTTTTTCGATTCCTTACAGTTTTCATAACTTATAATATATAAAGATTCCGTTATTAATATAAATATAAGATAACATAAAGTTATTTTTCATATGTTAAAACGCTCTCTAAGAGCATGGTTTAACGTAATAATTATGTTAATATAGTGTTAAATATTATAAAAGATTAATATTGAATGACATCAGTTACTTTTAGCAGATGTTTTTACATATGTTTTTTATGATATAAAAACAATTTGTTACTTTAGGATGAAAAATATTAAAGGATGAAAGAATATAAAATGCTTAATGTTTATAGTGGGTTTCAAAATTCTTTTTACCTCTTCAGACCACGTTTATTTTAAACAATGTCTCATTAATATATCTCTTAGACATGCACAAGCATTGAGACTTAATAGAAAGTAAGCTAGAAGCGTCGCCGAAGCGAAAGTCAAAGTAGGTATACCTCATGCTTCTAATCAACAGGATATTATAAAAATATTTAAGAAATTAGAGTACCAAGTCCATTAAGAGATGTGATAAATAGGTAATAGGAGAGATAGGTATAATAGTATGAGAGCTATACGTGTCATTCACAACTTAAGACCGTGTGATTCTTGCGAGAGGAGTTTAAGGGGATAGGTGTTCTTACATTACACAGTATACTTTTCGCAATATACTTATTATAAAAAATATAGAGCATTAAAAAAATACATTTAAAATGAGTATCTTCTGAATTTCGTACTGGCTATTCTCGGTAAAAGCAATTTTCTAAAAGTAGAGTTGACAATTCCAAAGTAATTATTTATGAGTTTATTTGACTATAGAATAATTTCGATTTAATGTCTGTCCCATCTGTTTCAAGACCCACGTGAATTGGGACTAGTTATTTATACATCAACACATGCCAATCTGTTAAACACGTACTTCAAAATCTAATTTATAATTGTGGGTGTGGGTATAAGATTCTATAATAAAATTCCGTAATCTCTTTAACTTTACCATTATGGTAGATTAAAAATAATATTTAAAAAAGCCTAATTTAAAAAGCCTTACTTACTACACTATTGAGGATTACTTAGATGATAAGAAAGCGTGGATATAGCTACTCTTCTAACCTGTACAAGAGATCAATAACTATACGTAACTAGTAATAAGAAAAGAGCAATCGTCGAATTTAATGATGGCTCTTCTCGGTAGGAAGCGCGGTCGGCTTTCCGAACCAGCAGTAGAGTTAACGATTCAAAAGCACTCGTTTACAAGTACAAATAAAGAATATTTTAAATTTTTTAATTTTCATATGAATTTCGACGAACCCAGGAAGAATTCTAGGCTATCGAACGCACGTCAAAGATACCGACGACGAAGAGACGAGAACTTTAAATTTGAAAAAAAAATAGTTTCATAAAGCAAACTAAGGACTTAGTTCCCTCCAAGAACCAGCTTCGGTTCTTATTCTATATAAGACAAAACATACTGTTACTATATCTAAAAGTACGTACTAATAAAAATATAAATATTTTTATTACAATAATAAAGAAAACGCCGCAACAAAATCTGTAAAAAGCACACATCTAACATCGAAACGAGACAACATCGAAAAACAGTTCACACGGCTCGAGTGTACCTCTGTGGTGTGTCGGTGTACCGCCCACTAGTGGGCAGGGTGAAGGGTTCACTTCTACATCGATACATTCTACACTACACTAGATCACTACAAAAACAATCGATTTAAATCGCCTCATATACGAACTATACCCTTATTTTTATTAATTAATGTCACATCATAATTGCACTGCTAATAGGAAATACAAGGTAACACGCTACGATTATAGATTTCAATAGAGAAGTTATGTTATTAATTATACAACAAATGCTCTTCTAAAAATATATTTAGTCTGTGGGCAATCATAGATTATACATGGCAATTGAAAGGCCATATTTTAAAAAATACCGAACGTTTCCTTTTCAAACTAAGATACAAGAAATAGAATATCAACACGCATGGGCGTAGCGAGGTGGGCAAAGGTGGAGCATCTGACCTCCCTTACACTGAAAACTGTAACACTGGAAAACCGTTAACTCGCAACATATTGACACTATAAAAGGTTTGCATGAGATCTATAACGTTTCTCACCTTCATTAGATATGTGAGCTGCTTATATTTTAAATAACATGATTACAAAAAATAGTCTTGATTTTCTGAGACAATTTGCAAGTACAGAATTCTGGCAACACCCTTGTCAACACGACCATATTTATAGTAGTATCTTCTTGTATAAGCAGTGAAATACAGGTGTTATGAGCGAAATACAGGCATTCTCCTGCCCTTATCCCACTCTAAGTGGGGTCGGCGCAACATGGTACAACACGTTGTCACATGATTTGGCTACATATTTTACGACCGGCCGCCTGCCTGACGTCGACTTACCTTAGTCGCCTTTTACGACACCTCGGTAAGAAAGGAGTGCGGTCTATTCTATGCAGCCGGATACCACACGGCACATACCTTAGTCGCCTCTAACGACACCTCGGTAAGAAAGGGGGGGTGGTCTATTATATTTTGCCGGATACCACACGGCGTCTTTGAGGGAAATAACGTTATATTAAATTGTTTGTATTGGAATGCTTGTTTGCGTGTGTGTACGTGTTCGTGTGGTGCGTGTCCGAGCCGTGTGCGGTACGTGCGTGACGCACAGCGCGGAGCTGGGCCGGCGCGGCAGCGAACCCTCGCGGAGCGCGCCGCACGCGCACCACGCGCCCTCCGAGCCCGCAACCGCGCCCGCACCCGCACCCGCACCCGCACCCGCACCCGCACCCGCTGCTGGCTCACGCCTGCGGTCCACTTACTAGTGTATCCACTACTTTATTCACAGACATCTGAACTCGATGGACAGCCCACACTCCCAGCGTAAAATGGTATATATATATGTTTTTTTTAAAATTGCGTAATAGGCGAGCGCTTGACTGTAATCATGCCTGATGGTAAGCAGTGATACAGTCTAAGATGGAGCGCGCTTGCCTAGAAGATACCTATTCGCTCTCGCTTTGAAGATACCCATATTATAAGACTCGGGAAAAATAGATGCCGGGAGGGAATTCCATTCCCTTGCCGTGCGCAGTAAAAAAGAAGACGCGAAGCGCTTCGTGCGCCTTCGTGGGATGTCGATAACGTAAGGGTGGAACTTCTCCCGGTATATAGTAATACGATTCGAAGATCTTATATCTAAATAGGCTATAAGGATAGTGTTAATGCTAGACATAAAGTCACGTCACGATTGATGTCGTCTTTAGGTCATAGTTATCAGAGGGAGCAATTTAAAGAAATAGCCTTAAGAGACTGCTCTTAGTGAACAAACATTTGATACACGACTGCTTCCTATACGAGAACAAGGTAATCATTGTTAATAACAATGTCTATAGAAAAATTCTCATCTACTTACAATGTTAGATATTAAAACTATTCAATATTAAACTTATTAATTAACATTGAAATAATTCAATCTTATCTATATATTATTATACAAGTTTGTACCAATGCTGTTGTGGCGAAAAGGCCCTGCCGTGGGGGGCCCAGTAACGACACACTGGGTCGGAACACCGATGGTAGAAGATTGTTCCGCCGATGAACGTTGTGTTCCCTATCGCTTTGGCCTGGACAACTACAATTACACTTACCGCAGTAACGTGGCTATCCAGACCGAGCGCCTGGTAGCCTCTAGTGGAGGAAGATGGTGATTTTCCGATGAAGAGGTGGCACGTGGCGGTACCGCCTGCTGGCTGGTTGAAAAGTCTATACACTGCACTCACTAACACTATGTATAGCTACAATGTTCTTAAATAACGATAATAATAAAGTTTGTAGTTTGTTAAAGAGAAAGGAATATATAAGCGCTTTAAAAACGTATTTTGATGTTCACACCACGAGTATAAGCTTCGAGCACACGTCGAGTTCCTTCGCGTTGCAGCGCCCAGCGCCAACTTACTCGGTCGGGGACCAATGGCGATGCGTTACTGCGGTATGCTCAACAGAGCGTTGTCATCGGCCAGACCAAGCGCGCGAAATACAAATTAACGATGAGTGAACATACCGCCCACCAAAATACAGCTGGTATTTTCCGGATAAGTTAGATAAAAGAGATATTGATTAAAAAACTATGGGAACTAAGACTACACTTATTATTAAAAGGTTAACTAGTATAGCTTATTACGATTCAATAGGAAGAGGGCAAAGTTTAACTAGAGGTCGTATGATAAGACTATTTTTAGTCTGAATAGTTGCCACACGGACGACTCCGTCAGGGCCCGGATGTAGTTTTGTCACTCTTCCTAATGACCATTGCAACGGCGTACGATTTTCGTCTTTGATGATTACCATTGAATTTAATTTTAACGTTTCAGATTCATTCGTCCACTTTGCACGTTGTGTTATAGAATTTAGATATTCATTCTTCCAACGAACCCAAAAGTTCTGCAGGAAAGATTGAATTAGTTGCCAACGGTTCAATCGGTAAAATTTACTATTAGCTACATTTTCGTCGGGAACGGATGTAAGCGGCTCTAGTGTTAAAAAGTGACCCGGAGTTAAGACGTTTAGATCATTTGGGTCAGAACTTAACGGATAAAGAGGTCTCGAATTTAAAAACGCTTCGATCTGGACAAACAAAGTGGTAAGTTCCTCGAAAGTTAACACTTGATTGCCAACAATTCGATAAAGATGTGACTTTGCAGCTTTGATTTGAATTTCCCAAACCCCACCGAAATGCGCTCCCGATGGAGGATTGAAATCGAATTTGATTTGTTCAGTCTGCGAAGCCTTCTGTAATAACGATAAATAATTGCTAGCACCGATAAAGTTTGTTCCACAATCCGCATGGATCACACTACAACGTCCACGACGTGCCACAAAACGGCGCAATGCGGCTAAAAAACCGTCGGTAGAAAGAGAAGACACAACTTCAAGATGGACTGCCTTGACAGCCAAGCAGACAAATAAACAAAGATAAGCCTTGTCTATTTTAGCGCCACGGTGTGTCCCGATTTTGATTCGAAAAGGTCCACCGAAGTCAACCCCGACTACAGAAAAGGGTTTGACTTGGTTGACACGAAACGATGGAAGATCGCTCATATATGGTTGTAATGTTTTAGGCCGAGTCCTAAAACATCGAATACATTTTGAAAGACATCGTCGAATAGCTCGTTTCGCGGACAGTACCCAAAAGCGTTGCAAAATAAGATAATGAGTAGTGTTTTGTCCTGTATGACAATGTTTACGATGAATATATTCAATGAGCTTAATCGTGAATGGATGATCGCTAGGTATGAGAGCGGGATGTCTTTGTTCGAATGCTAAGCCAGCACGAGAAATTCGACCGCCCACCCTGAGAATCCCCTCCTCATCCAAGAAAGGATTGAGTTTTCGCAAGGGTTTCGCTAAGAGTTTATTCGATTTTAACTGTTGAATTTCATTCGTAAATGTGGAATTCTGAACGAATCTTACGATAAATAAAAGTGAATTATTGTTTTCAGTTTCAGTCAAAAGTGAACCATATTCACGCTTGGCTGAGATTTTTATGTTAAACATAAACCGTCTGATATATGAAACGATACGTATTATTTTCTCGAGTGAAGAAAATCGTTCTAGTAAATAATCGATGGATGAATTTGAATCATTAGTATTATTGGCGATCAACGCTACCGATCGACGCTCTTCGGTACGCACAAAATCCTCTTCATCGCTAGAAGGGATTGGAAATTTGGATGACTTGGGCCAACGGTCATGAGGCTCTGATAACCACGATGGTCCTGTTAAAAGCGTATCATTTAAGGAAACTCCTTTAGCATCCTTAGCCGAGGCATCGAAAACAACGCGTAACTTAGTTGTCGCGCTATCGGGTTTAAGAACACAATGATGCGGTATATAGTATTTTCCATTGTTCAGGTCCTTGGGCTCGACCAATGACATGTGTCCGGATTGACGATAATCTTCCATAAAGTCCGAATATTCTTTATGTAAGAGAGGATCGCGTAAGAGACGCCGTTCGATGGCGTGAAACCTCCTCAATGCTATATCGCGAGAACAGTTAAATAACGGTTCTACGTTGTCCTTGAATGGAAGTCGAACTCCATATCTGCCAAAGCAATCACGATAATGTTCAGCGATAAAGGCTTGTTCACATGCAAGCTCCTCGGGTGTCAGAGATGACGCCTGGGGTACGTTGTCAATCTCCCAAAAACGTTGAACGATTGAAGCCAGCTCGTCCGATTTTGATGAAACTTGTAACGAATATGAAGATACGAGAGGCGTTCTACCCAATAAAAGCCAACCGAATACCGAATTTATCGCAAATGGTTGATGACCATCACCTTTAATACAATCGCTGAGAAGCGATTCGGCGAAAACGTCTGCTCCGAAAAGAATATCAATCGGTCCAGGAATATCGAAACCTGGATCCGCTAATGGTAAGGATTGTAAGTGTGACCAACCTTTTGTATTAAGTTTAGCTACGGGTTGATCACCACAAATAGTTGAGATGACGTGCAGATCAATTTCGAATAAAGACGTGTTGTTTGATGCAATTGTAGAACGAACTACACCAGATATATCTGCAGCCATCCCTCCTATACCGTTGATGTTCACTGCGCTTGAGACCGGGTTCAGATTCAAGCATTGAACTGCCTGGCACGTTATAAAATTATTTTGACTTCCGGTATCAAACAGCGCGCGAAAAGAATGATACTGACCGTTCGCATCTTGTATTTGAACTATAGCCGTAGCAAGAAGGACCGTTGTATTCGAAACCTTGTTACTAAATCTAGAACCTGCGCCCTTAGCAACTAGAGACACAGACCGAGAGGCTATCGCGTTTGAATCAGTATCCGTCGAATTGTTAATACGATCCTTATGAAGCAACGTGTGATGTTTGTGTTTACACCGCAAACATCGGAAAATCGATTTACAATCTTTTAATTGATGCGACTGTTTAAGACAGTTAAAGCACCACCGTTTATCATTCGCGATAGACATCCGCTCGTCAACGGATTTAGAATGAAAAGATTTACATTGGGAGATCGGATGGAAGTCGTTACAAAAGGAACATTTCGCGACCGGTTTGTTATTACTATCGTCTTTTACGATTTGATTTGATTTATTAGAATTATCTGCGACTAACGTATGATTCACTTTTAAACGATTATTATAATTGAGTGAAGGTTTAGGCGATTCCTTCGACGTATTTTTTGTTTTAGAAGTGTCGCAGAAATGACTATCCCGCACAAGTGCTTCACACTTTGAATGTAAAAATTCCTTTAACGGTGAATAGTTAGGAAATTCAGACTTACAGCACTTCTCCTCAAAATCACGGCGCAATCTTGCATCTAATTTTGATAGAACGTGATAGACGATAACTAAATCCCACTGCTCGACTGGGAGTTTTAATTTTCTTAAAATGTTCAAATTTTCATCAATGCAATCCAACGATCGACGAAACGCATTTGTGTTTTGAAGGTTGAAATTAACGTTTAAAATATCCCTCCAGCAAGTGAACGCTAACTCACGCTTATCTTGATATCGCGCAACCAAAGCCGCGTACGCATCAGAGTAATAATCACTCGTCACAGGGAATGCGCGAATAAGTGCTAACGGATCGTCGCTTAAAGAAGATTTTAAGTAGTGGAATTTCTCCACATCGGTAAGAGAAGAGCAGTCGTGAATGAGCGCGTTGTAAGTGTCAAAAAACTCGGGCCACTTTTTCAAATCACCAGAAAAAGTAGGTAACTGAATTTTCGGTAGTCTAATGTTTGATAATGATTTGTTATCAGATTGGATATTTGACAAGTTGGATGTATTTAAAACGTTGCTCGTTAAACTACGCCGTATTGACATAACTTGAAAATGAATGTCATCAAAACGAGTACGAATATCATCATCATCATCGTTGACCTCCTCGCATGAACCCACAAGTTCAAGAATTGAAAAGTGCGCCTGCTCAAACTCAGAAGTAAATTTTTTTACTTGATCGCAGTATGACAAAAACAAATCGCATTGACTAACATCGATTTTTGCTTGTAATCCGACCTCTAATGCTTTAGTCATACGGTTCAAAGCAATAGTACGTTTTCTGCGTAACGAAGGTAAATCTTGAATTGTATAACTATCTGTTGCCGCATATTTTACTTTAGATTTACTCGCAGAACTAAGTTTACGGAGAGTACGCTTTGGATTAAATGCCATTTCGATATTTCTATTAAAAAATCGCAAAAATTAAATATGTTATTACGTATTTACGAATAATTAGACTAGCCGCGAGTGGCAGCCGACCGCTTGAAAACGTAATATTTATTATATTTAACTGCGATATGTAAGAGACTGAACTCCGTATAAACTAAATAAAGTTTAATAAGAAATATGTGCGTGTGAACTCGACTAACAAACTATCTCGATATGAAATAGTTGTTTCGATTCTTATATTTGTATAAGACCGGTTAATTTATTATTACAGCCGATTATTAACGTAATATGAAACACCGCGAAACAAAAATAGTTTGTTTCATATAAGACCTGTAATAATGAACGTATGAAAATCACTACAGTCACTAAATAGATACATTAACACCGAATAAGAATATAAAATTTATGATTGTTTACGTACCTGTTCGTATGTGTAGTAAGTAATCCGAATTCGATGCATAGAACATAAAACTGTCACAGCCGATAAATACACATAAACACCGATAATTAGAAAAATAAGATTGTTTATATGTGATCTGCAACAATTTAACTATTCCACGGATACGAATTGGCTCGAAATTAAAGCTGCTTATAGATTTCGATGAACGTAAAAACACAATCTGTCAAACGTTCGCCGCTCTTCGCGTATTACGAATAGATTTATAGAACGAATGTAGCTACTAGTGCACAGATAAGTAACAAACAACAAAATGCAACGTAAAGAACTAAACTCTTAAGTCTTTAATAGCATAATGGACGAATGCATAGATAATAAGTTATAAGTTATTGCACAAAGTAATTATGCACAAAATGGCCGCTTTACTTCTACGTATTTAAGAAAAAATGTATGATTACAAACGATACATGATTTGAATTGGTAGGAAATTATGATTTTTAGATTAGTTTTAATTAGGATTAGTTGATTATATGCACTAAATACGTAAATAATATGATTTTAATGGGAAATAGTACTATTTTACTCAACGAAAAATACCAGCAATATTAATACGAATTTTGAAAATACCACTCCACAGTGAGATTACTAGGCATTCCCGGGTTTCGGCACCAAAAAATGTGGCGAAAAGGCCCTGCCGTGGGGGGCCCAGTAACGACACACTGGGTCGGAACACCGATGGTAGAAGATTGTTCCGCCGATGAACGTTGTGTTCCCTATCGCTTTGGCCTGGACAACTACAATTACACTTACCGCAGTAACGTGGCTATCCAGACCGAGCGCCTGGTAGCCTCTAGTGGAGGAAGATGGTGATTTTCCGATGAAGAGGTGGCACGTGGCGGTACCGCCTGCTGGCTGGTTGAAAAGTCTATACACTGCACTCACTAACACTATGTATAGCTACAATGTTCTTAAATAACGATAATAATAAAGTTTGTAGTTTGTTAAAGAGAAAGGAATATATAAGCGCTTTAAAAACGTATTTTGATGTTCACACCACGAGTATAAGCTTCGAGCACACGTCGAGTTCCTTCGCGTTGCAGCGCCCAGCGCCAACTTACTCGGTCGGGGACCAATGGCGATGCGTTACTGCGGTATGCTCAACAGAGCGTTGTCATCGGCCAGACCAAGCGCGCGAAATACAAATTAACGATGAGTGAACAGCTGTACTGTACATACTGTTTATATTTATGGTTTACCCTCGATTTGCACAATTGACGATCGTAGTAATTATTTTCTTAATTATTTAATATTAAATTGATTCTTCTTGCAGCAGCGTCAGGGTCTAGAATCTATTTGATTATGTTTAATATGTCGTGGTTTATAACGTGGCATACACTATTCACCACAAAAGTGCATAATATTTATTCGTCATGTATACGAGATTTTATCCGATTTTTTATTATCGTACCTTAAGGTACAAAGGTACGTTTCTGACCCCTACTTTTAATAAGTCATAAAAAATATTTTCTCATTATACATATATCTACATCGAGGGTGATGAAAATGAATTGTCCAAGCATTACATAGTATTAAACATAACTTTCATTAGATTAAGGTTACAGATGCTATATCGACGACTAGACAGTTATTTTTTGCTCACCATTACACCAATTTTTGTAATAATAACAGAGTTCTAAGATTCATTCATTCATTCCCAGATTTGTTCTATCAACAAATATGATTAATAATTTTCGATCATGCATAACTTTTGTCATCTATACAAAGGGAACAATATTTTTTCTTTAATAACATCAGACATCAGACAAACGTTTTATTTTACAATAAACTTTGTTTCAGCACATCTATAACACTTCTTCGGAACATAACACACACATAAATGAATCCTTTAAACGGAACACGTAATACTCTTTTATTTAACGCGAAAAATGCCCTTGAAAAATACGAAATGAACCAGATCCTTAGGACTAACCACAATTAGCGCAATCCCACAAGCATACCCTTCCAACGAGCCGGTCACACCGACCAGAAAAGAAACGTGTTAGAAGAGAAGAAGCGAGAGTAGCAAGCCCCGCACCCAGCGGCGGTGTTAGTACGTGAGGCGTGAGCGAAGCGGGCCACGGGGGTCTATGAGGGGGGGGGACAGGCAGGGTCGGGGGGGGACGCGGCCCGCGGGCCACTCACCTGGGGCACTCGTTATAGCTGCGCCGCTCCAGCTCGCTCTTGGGCGTGGACGTGAGAGCCTCGCCCAGCGCTCGGTTGGACAAACTCCTAAAGCGATGCCGCACGTCTATCCTCTCCATGGAGCCACAGTCCGTCTCCACCTCCGAGGGAATGCAGTAGAATTCGTCCTCGATGCATCCCGACAGCCGGTTCGCGTTCGACACTAGAGAGTTCTTTCTGTGCGCGAGGGGCGTCAGGAAGGGGAAGTTCGTGAACAGCTCCTCGGTCTTTCTATGCTTCTCGACCAGCGCCGGGATCGTCGTCAGTGACTTCTGCTTGAACATTTGGAACTTGGCGAGGGGCCTCACCGCCGACACGATCACCGACGCGGCCTTCCTCTTCTTGTCGAAATACGACGGCATCGCGAACGAGTGGTCGTCGACGAGCGTGCACTCCGGGGTGCGGTACTCCTCGCTGGAGGGGGAGTGGAGGGCGTGGCGGGGGATCACGTCCGGGGGGCCGGTGAGGGTCGCGTTGGGCGTCAGGTACACGTCGGGGGACTTGAGGGTGGTGTCGGGGGAGAGGTACACATCGGAGGTCTCGCTGCGGACCGTCTTCTCGAGCAGCAGCTTGGCGAGCGTGCGGCCTGCGTGCTTTCCGCTCTGCGGCACGTACAGGGTGGTGGTGGTGGTGGTGGTCCGCTCTAAGCGTACGCTGCGGGACGTGCGGGCACGGTGGGAGGGGGGACGGGGGAGAAATAAAAAACAAAAATAAATCAATACAGCGGAGGCCGACCGAACGGGTTAGTGACGTGCTGGACACTCGTGTTAATAGGAAGCGGTACGGGGCTGTACAGTCGGGGTCCGGCGCAAGCGGGGCACTCGAACGACCGGCCAGCGGTGTGCGGCCGCACCAGTCAATTGAATACGAGTTAAATGAATTGGGCTGACTAGCTACATTGCACTCCAAATGCTGAGGAGCTCAATATGGTGTCATGGAATGTAATGAATTAGTTAAACACACGAAGATATGAAACATTCCATCAAAAATGATATTGAATAAATTAGCATCAGTTGAACGTTTTCGAGAACATAAAGTATAAGAATGGAAAATAAATGAATCACACAATAGTCATTTCAGAAAATCTTACCAAAAACGCAAAGAACAAGACCGACCGTTAGTGATGTCATATCATTCCTTTCGCATCCATCACCCCCCGTCATGCTGACCCTCATGAAGATCAAAACCACACCACACATCACAGCTAGGATATTATAAAAACTTGGCACCAGAAATATTGTGGCAAGCTTTTCGTGTTTAATGATTTTTAACCTTCGTTGATATTTGGACCTTTGAATTAAAGTTCAAATTTTAAACTCAAAATTAAGTTGATAAGTTTTTTTAAGAGATTTATTTGGAGCACATTTTGATCGTTGGAGACGTCGCCTGTCACGTCCGTACACGTTGTGCGTTGCATCTGACGTCACACAAAATTCAATATTACGCTTTCAAAAGGACGAAACAATATTTAAACCAATTTAAACGGCAATCAGATTTTAGAAACTTTTGTTTTGAATTTCAAATTTTCTTGAGACATTCGTTTGTAAATCAAATTCTAACTCCCAACGCTCACGTTTTATAAAATGGTGATCTGAATTCGAAACCGGAAATTTCCATCACGATATGGAATCCGAAATCCACTAATGTAACACAAACAAACCAAAGTTTGAATTTAGAGGAATTATTATTTGTGTCCGCTTAGGTATATGTGAACCGAATAAGTCCATTTTATTGACCACGATCTATGTAAATTCGTGTCAATTTTGACAGTATAGCCGTATAGTGTAGCTAGCAAGTACTGTAGGTACACACTATATATAAGTTCGGGTGTTACAGTGAGTGTGCGTGCGTGCGTGCACGTACCTGTTGTGGTGCGGCCGCGGACAGTCGGCCGAGTCCCCCTCGGAGCTCTGCCGCGAGTGCGCCGACGCGGCCGATACCGAGCTGCCGTACCCCGACGCCTGCCGCCCGCAACAAAACCAAACGATATCAATCCATCTTACAATAACTTCCAGCTCGAGAACCAATTACTTTACAGTAGGTAATGCGATCTGTGGTCTGCCACCAAATCCACACACATTCGGAATTTAGACATCACAATCACCAATAACTTAGTAACCATGATATGAAAGACTCGTCATATAGCACCATCTGCTATTGGATTTTATAATAACAGCTACTGACTGAGTTATTAAAATTTTAATATAGTGCGTACGAAATGTTGATAGCAATACAAAATTATGGATATTCAATGAAAAAATAAAGCAATATATTAATTTCATTTTAAGTTATGCTCTCAGTTACCATAATTGATCCATAAATGGCCATAGTTTCGTATAAAAAACAATAAACAAGGTTATTTATTTTGAAAGACTCTCGGAAATATAAGTGTATATGTATATGTATTTGTTTCATGTTAAATGATGATTGAATCAAATAATAGAAATTGATAATAGTTTATATCAATAGTGACATCTGTTCCGCAAATAGCAAAACATATGGCGTTTAGGTTCAAACGAATGTCAACTATTCTATTGTTTGCAACATTGTTTAGAATTTTTTTTGAGAAAGTATAACAGAAATATCGACCGTATCTTCTGCGACTTAAGAATTACATTTGTTTGCAATAACAATCACAGTAATAGCGATTAGCAAAAACGCTCTCCGCTTTTATATTATTCAGATGTAATAAATGTAACCCTTACATCCTATAGGCATGCGTACGATATAAGGCCTAAATTTTTTTGTATACACAATAATAATACCTGCTAGCGCTATTGCGATCACTGTGATCACAATTGATCATATCATCGAACGCATATGATTCTTAAATAGCTATCATACCCAAGCTTAGTTCGGATACACTTCATTTAATCCACCATAAGGTAAAATATAGTTAACGTACATCTCGTATTGGAACGACATCCTATCACTTATACGAATCAATGGTGTATTAAAGTTATTTTAAAGCTAATAATTATAATAGTATCTCATCTAGTACATAAAAAAGTTAAAATTTAGGGTAAATCACTGTTGTCTGGTAGACTAAAAATTTTAACCGATTGCAGCTAATATTTAGAACTGTTGAAATATTGGTTGATAAATTATAAACTGAAAATATAGAGAACAACTAAAAAGGCTTGTAACGGGTGTTATGGAGTTGAAGTCGCAACCTAAACCCATCAGGTACTCACTTTACTGCTCATGTCTCCGGAGGTATTTGAGGAATTCCTGGAGTGGGTGTGCTGCTGCTGCAGGCAGGCCGCGCAGCTGCTGCTCACGGTGACGCCGGCACCCACGCTAACGCCCGTCCCCACCGTGGGGACCGCACTCTGGGTCGATACCACCAAACCTGCAAATACAAACACCAATAATTTCATAAATCAATGCATTTATGTACAACCAACGCATGGTATGCTTATACAGACAATTAATGGAAATAATTTATAGAATTAGGCGTTACTTTGCGGAGATCCATAATACAAAAGTAATAATTAAATTACAAGCAATATAACAGAACTAACTACTTTGCTATAATCCGCACGGATTATAGCAAAGTAGTTAGTTCTGTTATATTGCTTGTAATATGGAATTCCGCAAAGTAACGCCTGCTTCTTTAAATCATTTAAATAATTAAATTATTTTGCTATAATCCGCGATACAGTAAATAGAAAATATATATAGTGCTAAATGTATCGCGGACTATCTGTATTTTCATTCATACAAAATCGCAATTTTTTCACGACAAATTCGCGCTTTGCGATTTTGTTGTGGAGTCTATCTTCAGTTGATGCTTCTTGATGCTTCAGTTGCCGGGCGAAAAGATTGTTGAGTTTGTGATAGTGAACGTGTGTAGTGCTTGTGTATTGTGGTGGAAGTGGTGGAGGTTTGTGCATGTGTTTTTACGAATCCTGCACGTATCGGGTATGAAAATACTGATAGTCCACTATACATTTAGCACTATATATATTTTCTATTTACTGTATCGCGGATTATAGCAAAATAAAATTATTTTGAATGTTTAATTTTTTCACATACAATCATAATTAAAATATTTGAATAAAAACATCTTTACAAACACACAGAACCGAGCTTCTCAATCAATAAATAAAACCTAATACAGGCGATATAACATAGTGACGTATCCACAAAAATGCAATTATTCAAATTATTCGATTATACTATTGCACGTGCACCATCTTGTTATAAAGGATTCAGTGTATAGGGCACGGACCGTAATCCGTAGATGCCAATAGAATCAATCTCGCGATGTTTAACGTTGTAAGACGCGGAAGCTCGCACGAACGCAGCGACGACAATGACGACGGCAGCGACGACAATGACGACGGCAGCGACGACAGCATCGACGACGGCGGGCCCAATGGGGCACCAGTTAAAGTCGATACGCGTTCCTTACCGGGATGCACGGCGTAGTCGGGCAGCGGCAGCGGCGGGCCCTCCTCCGCGTCCGGGGACGGCAGCTCGCACGACGGCAGCGACGACAGCGGCGGCGGCGGCCCATCTGGAACGACAATGTTAACAGTGAGATTAACTGACCGATTGGTTGTTTTAAGAGATCACGCTGACATGACACACCAGTGGGACACACGATTGATCCGTAGGGCGGCAGGACCAAATCCCTTTACACTTGATGCAAGAAATGTGCATATAAAAAGAACTATCTCGCATTTAACGCGTTCTGTTACAACCCTATACAACATGGGCATATATTGCTATTTATTTCCCACGGGGTCAATATAAAGTGTCGATCAGCAATATAGGCCTATAAAATCAATACATTTTTCCAAATTCGTCCAGTTCTTGTAATCTAGTCGAGTTGGCGCCCAGCTACGGACCCGGTTTCTCCCTGCCGGCTGGCTTCAGCGATAGACTAGTGATCATATACTTCGGCTCCAACCTGCTACAAGGGTTTCACGAAGTATTAGTATCCAAGTACCAGCAGTGATTAGATTAATTAATTGTTATAATTACGAAATTAAAAGTCAATAAGTTCAATTTTTTTAATATATAAACCAAACTGGACGGTCTAGCAATTCGAACTCACAAGTGTTGTCCCACCGCAAGTCGAGTAAGGAGATAGGACAGTCATGCAGCCCCCCTCTGCTTCAACGTGTTAAATAAGATAATTGATAAAGTCACGATTTTTAGTAGCATTTTGTCGTAATTCGTAAAATTCGTTCGCTCACCGTAGTTTTTCTTCTTGGTGAGCGAGCCGAAGCCCGAGCTGGCGGTGGAGGAGGCGCAGTCGTCGTCGGCCGCCGCAGCGCTCTCCGAGCCGCTATCGCCGCCGGTCTTTTCGGCGACGTCCTGCTTTCTTTCTGGACTGTAACGAGCAACAAAACCACTGTCACACACACTTCGTACCTACTACCTCGGCATACCTAAATAAATACAACAACTTTTATATAATTTTAACGCATCATAATGGCAACGAATTAAAACTACTATCCATCACTGTTAATATTATGATTATTTTACTAATATGATAAAAGTCTGTCTGGCCGTTCACGGCTTATCCTCTGGACAAATAATGATGAATCTAAAGTTTATGCCCAGCGTGGGCATGGCATGAGCGAGGATTGTAAAAAATCACCTTTTTCCATCGTGAGTTACAAAAAGCATATAGTTCATTATTCAGTATAATTGAACACCACAATAACCACGGACGAAGTCGCGGGAATAACTAGTCAAAGAAAAATCGACTAAAAGCTATTCGCTTAAACAGCCGTCCACCATCGGCGGGTCACATGAACCATTTCCTTAGCCTTCATAGTGTGAACGATCTGTAATACTCACACTTTAAAGAGCGGGTCGCCCGAGATCATGTTCATCTTGATGCGTATCCTCAGCACCGAGTTGTCCTGGCGCCGCCGCGGGTCGTAGCCCTCCAGCAGGCAGCGCCGAGTGGTCTCGCCGGCGCCCGCCAGCTCGGCCAGGTTCACGTCGCAGAAGCCCAGCTTCTGGTACGACCTACCACCTACCGACCACGGCATACGAAATAATTAAATATAGGCTGATACATTAAATCAATTCAAGTAAGCTGTTTCGAGCACTTTTGAATCGTCAAGGATCAATATTACTAATGAAACTACAACTGGTTAGAAATGTTACCCTTACCGAGAAGAACTAGCAAGAAACTCGGAGGTTAATCTTTAAAACATTTTCAACTTTTTATTAAACCGCAGTCTTGTATGAGGCTGAAAGGATTTTCAAATCTAGGCATTTTAATCATCCAAATAATCTTCAATTTTATAATGTGCTTTACGTATAAGAACATCTCTTACATTTGATTTAAAACTTTATGTACTGACTGGTCTAGTATGCATTAAACAAGTCATGTTCAGCATGGATTCCTAATTGACTGTATGCTGATAGCCATGAAGGCTCATATAGCGTCATCGAGCGGGATGGGCCAAGGTCGAAGCTTTAGCGTCACTATACTCACGTCTAATTTTATCGGATTAGCCCGACTAGTTTCGAACCTGTCCGGGGCACTTATTCATGAGCTCTTTACACGACGTTATCGCGGAACTGCGGAGCTGCTGCACGAAACTAGTCGGGCTAATCCGATAAAACTAGACATGAGTTTAGCCGGTATCTATACATTAACTAAGTTACCTTAGTACACAGACTAGCTAAGACATCTTTCTTTCAAGCAACGCTTTTTTCGCAAGACTCAAGTATCTTTAAGCGTCTATACTCACATCATACGGTATAAATGTAATTATATGGTAACATTGAAATTATATTGAAAACATTACACACCGTTCGGGAAAAATTCTAATGAATCCGATTCACAACAAGGAAAATCTTCGATAAAATACATGGAAATTGTATCTTCACCGGATAACTAACGAAGCGGAATGATATTTCGAGACGGCAGTTATTGAATAGAATCGATATGCGAGGATCGTTGGCAAGCTGAACTAGTTCAATAGTTCAATATGTTTGTAACATTCCGTGCTCCGCCACATTGAACCAAGAGCTACGAATTGCAGAACCATAATATTATTTTGGGTTTCATTTAAGTCAACTAGTTTAATTTTAAATAATTTATTATTTAGGAATTACCTTACGGGGTTCCATAATATAAATTTATGATAAAGTTAGAAATTATCACCTTTAGGTAGAAGCGGCACTACCTAAGCAATATTAAAATGACACAGTAACGACACTAGTTGCGTAGTAACAACGCATGAACATGCTGGTTGGGACCAATCAAGACAAGTTGAAACACGATCTAAACGCAGGAGCGTTTAATAATCGTACGAGTCGATATTACAACAATACTGATTTCCATGTGGCGAACTCCACCTTTTATAAACAATTCTCGCTCCAAAACCAAGCCCCCGCTCCGGTATCGATCACGTGATCACAGTGATGCCACTATACAAAACTAAAGAAATGAGACTTGACTATTGCCATGGATGCGACTTTAATGGCGGTTAGGCGAAACCTCTAACTATAATATAATTTTGGTAAAGTCCGCGATTACAGAAAATGTAATGCTAAAGTTGAGTATACTGGCCGTGTTCATACCTGATGCATTCAGGCCACGTAAAGCGCATGGACGACAAACCAGCACTACCACATCACACTTGCATTGCACACATTCAATACCACAATCTCAACGATCGTTTCATCCGAACTTGACCGAAGCATAATCAGGAGATAAACTCTACGACTAAATCGCAAAGCAGTTGAAATTGTGGTGGTGCATGTGTGCAGTGCTCGTGTAGTGTGATGGTGCTGCATGAAGATGGGCAGGGAGTTATAGAGGCTAATTACTGCAAGAAGCCGAGCCCTTCTACGTTTCTTGCAATGGATGGACCCTAAGAAGTATTGTCATGATGTTCCGTTATTCTCTTTACCTTTGCACTCCTTGCGGACGGAGACTCTCATGAGCGCCGGCTCGAGGACGCCCGTGTTCGCGTTGGCGCACATCTTGCACACGAATGAGAACTCCGTGTTCCAGCGGACCGCGTGCTTCCTGACCTCCTCCCTGGGGACCAAACATCCAAAACTTGAGTATCATAAGGAGTGATTTTTTAGCCCATAACTTTTAATTTGCACCAATTTCCAATATCAAAATGAATCTCTATTTCCCTTAGTCATTGCATAACTCGTGAACGGATGGAACAATTTCCCTTATTGATTTTTTGCTATGTTAGTTATCGTCAGAAGGTTCTTATAAAGCGGTATATTAGAACAGATTTCATTTATAGAATTAGGCGTTACTTTGCGGAGATCCATAATACAAAAGTAATAATAAAATTATTTTGCTATAATCCGCGATACAATTTGTATTGTATCGCGGATTATAGCAAAATAATTTTATTATTACTTTTGTAGAACAGATTTCGTCTATAATCTCACATCCACCTTACATTTATGCCTATTACTAATTATTGGCAGCGGTTAGTAACTGCGGGGTGCTGCTTATTAATTCATGTTAATTTAAGTACTTGAGTGACCGAGCCTTGCTCGGTAATTCTTTTAAAAAGAAATTCACAAAAGAAGAAAGAACAGGAAGGTGATCTGGGACTCGATCTGAGGTATTTTGACTTTTTTGAAGCCGTTTCCGCTTCCGACATAACTTTCAAACTTTCAATGAAAGTTTTGAGTTGATGTAGCCAACTGTTTCTGAAATTTATATAAATTATCATATCGCTGTCTATTGAAGAAAACGGCTTGGACAAATGAACTTATAGTTGACAATTTCCTTTCTCTTAAAGGAATTTTAAACATTCGTCAATGTACATAAATTAGAAATTAAACAACAAAACATATCTTAATCTTATCACATTTCTATTTACGAATGGCCACACTATCAGGGTGTTACTTTGGTAGCCGGCAGCGGCGGTGTCGTCTAAATCGACCGGATGTGACCCAGTGACACTAACTTCCCGATAGACGATAAAATTCGGGTCATTTATAATTGTTATTAGGTTATCGTGGTTCCGCTATGTTTTGGTAGTATGAAAAAAATTGGTTTCTTTATATTATTTAACACTAATCTATGGATTACGCCTCGTCGACGAAACCAGATGCTTTTGAAATGTTATCTCTACTGCTCGTTCGGAAAATTGCCTCTACTAGGAAGAGTCAGTGAGAAACTCGGTTGTTGCACTTTTCAGAATATAATTCTCGTAATTAGTTACATTTCGCCATTGCTTGTGCAAGGTGTAGATCTACGCATTGAAATCATTTTTTTAAGCCTCAATAGTATAGAAGGTTTTCTGTGTCAGCCTCCTTTAAGTTATTTTTAACTGCTGTAATGGCAAAGTTGAAATTGTTTTTAATTTTTTTTTATAGAGTCGTATACAAAATCTACAAACTATTTACGTACTAATAAAAATTTGCCACTACAACTGTTGGGTACACAACGGCAAAATTAAATGAAGGCAGCTAGCTCTAGAGTATTGTTTTGATACGTTCATTGAGGTTAATCGTTAAACCATTTATCTCGATGAGTTAACCAGACATTTCTGTTTATTAGCGCGTAGACGATAATTCTCGGAACATTCATTGGATGGGTCGTGAATCGTACGGCGCCAGTTCTTTGTTACGGACCACACAAAAGAGCACTATGGCAATGTTTAAGATATATTATTAGATGATAATAATATATCTTAAACGTTGCAGCGTTCCATAATACAAAAGAAATGATAATATTATATGCTGTAATCAACGATTAGAGTAAATCCTTGCAATGCTAAATGTACAGTATTATACCGAAAAGTGTGTTATAATCTGTTAATATCCATTAAATCAATTAAAACGAATGTTTTAATATAGTGAGACGATCATGGGTTCAAACTCCCGGCAGTGAGTCTAATTAATAATTAAAAGAAAAAATTTCCAAGAAAAATATCGTGAAGAAAGGTCTTAGCTTCAATCCTTCTCTCAAAAAACGGAGAGAGAAGACCTATTCCCAGCAGTGGGATAGTAACCGTTACTTTTACATAAGTTTTAACATAAAACTTATTGGTACCTGCCCGGGGCTTGAGCCCCTCGAAAGAATAGCTCGGTATCATATGTCTGGGCACTTTTATTTTCACTTCGTAATTTGTCCAATAAGAATGTTTATTCTCTCTTGATCGCTATTCGCAAACTGAACGTCGAGGCGCACGATACGTCTGCTTATATGTCGAACGAACCGATTACGGCAATGTTCGCGAACGTTCACGAGTCCTTGGGGAGATCGTAAAAACCTTTCGCAAACAACCTGAATGTTCCAGAGAATTAGCGTCAAGCGAATTTGAAAATGAAATATAAATTATATGAAATATAAATTTATGATGAGTGAGTAATCTTATTTTTTGTCGAGTGCACAGTCGTCATTACATCTTAACACACCGCTAATGATGCTGATTGTTTCACAACGACTTTATAATTTCAGACTATCTATATACCTTTTATCTCTGTATCTATACACCTTATCAATATATACAGCGTCAGAATCTGTCAAATTCAAATTCAAAATATTCTTTATTCAAGTAACTTGTAAACAAGTGCTTTTGAATTGTCAACTTTACTGCTGGTTCGGAAAGCTGTTCCTACCGAAAAGAGCCAGCAAGAAACTCGGCGGTTGCTCTTTTTTAAAATATAAATCTTAGAACTAGTTACATTTATTTATTACTGTCTTGTACAGGGTAGAAGTGCACCTATATCCACACATCCTTATCATCTAAGTAATCTTCAACAGTATAAGTAGGCTTTCTGTATCAGCCTCTTTTTAACAGTGTTTTTAAATTGCTGTAATGGCAAAATTGGCCAAAATTGATTTCGTAATTTTATTATAGAATCTTATACCCAAACCCACAAACGATTTACGTACTTTTGCTAGGCGCAAAGCAGGAGTCGCAAGCTTATGTCGGTTCCTACTTTGTCTATTATATACATCACCTATCGCTTTATAAAAAATGTCCGAATGAATGAATGAATTATTTATTTGACACAAATCACTATACTATTATAAACTAACAAATAAATTAAAATAAACAATAATTAACTTAAACAAACAGACACAGTTATAACTATAATATATTTTAAAAAAATTGATTGCTGCTTGGCTTTTTTAAAGTACTTTTGAAAATCGGCGGTTGTTTTTTTCTTCAAAATATAAGCTATCTCGGTCAAGGATGAAGAGAAGCTTAATCCATCGCATTCTTATTATTTATATTATCTTTAATAGCATAGTAAGCTTCCTATATCAGCATACCTATATCATATATTTTTTTAATTTCCCTTTGTTTAAGTAATATTTTTATCGAAGGGTTTCTTTTATATTTTTTGTAAAATACGAGATATTTTACGTCAGATGAAATTGTAGTTATCATCATTATATATGTTACATTCAGCCTTGAAACCTATTTTCTACAACAGTAGCTGAAGAAAGCTCGCACGCGCGTAATGTAATACGAAAGCTCTGAAACAAACATTTGTATTGTATTGTGTAAGCTCGCAGCCGGTCACCGGAGGCGAGGCGTGAGCGTTCACATTACTCATTGCGTCAGTTGCGAAGCTTCGCCCCCATTCCTAGCTTTACGACCCACTACAGCGTACGGCGATATATCTAACAAATTTCAACAGACAACCGTTTATATTGGACTTGTAAGGTTTAATGACTGTTGACATGACTACTCGTACTGATACCATGAATGCTAAAGTCCGTCTGTTCGTTACACTTTCACGGCTATTCAAGTGCTATATTGGTGAAATTGGAACACAATTAAGCTTATATACAGGGTGTTTTCTTCATCTTGCGGGCTACTTTCAGAGGCATTTAGACGACGATTGTAATACAGGGTCAAGGGGCTGGTTATTCCAGCTAACCAAGCTCCTCACGGAAGCCGAGAGCCCTGCATGGGTAAGTCAAGACATCCTGTAACATCCTCAGCTAGCTAAGGATATTGACCTGTTATTCTGCCACCTCCGTGCAACGCAACATGATGTGAGATGGCGTTTACCGATAGTATATAGAGTATTAAACAATATAGTACACGATTGGCGGTGAAAGCGTAACCGACATACTTACAGAAAGATTTCCGCTTTTAATATATTAGTATGCTACGGAAGCTCCTACTAAAATAAAGTAGCGGCCTGTTAAAATCCCACTGCTGGGAATAGGCCTCCCCTCTCCGTTAATTTCTGGGCGAAAAGGGTTTGAGCTAAGACCTACCACGCTGCTGCAATACGGATTGATAGGTTAACCATATCCCGAGAATTCTCCTGAGATATGCAGGGTTTCCTCACGATCTTTTCCTTTACCGAAGAGCGTGTGATTAATTGCAATTATCGATTAGGCACATGAGTAATAGAAAAACTCATTGGTGCCTGCCCAGATTTGAACTCGTGTTCCTGTCGAAAGAGTCGCACGGTCTCACCGCTGGACTATCACAGCTCTTAAATGAAATGAAATACCTACTGAAATGCAGGTATTAAAACTTGCAAATAAGCGATGAACTTGACCTCGTATTCGAAGAGTTGGCATAAATCCACCTTCCGGTATTTGTTGAGCGACAGATTACGTCACTCTGAAGTAACTTTTGTAACCTTACATATAATGCCAAGTCAGTCAGCCCAGTCTGACTGTTCGCGATAAACTCGAAAATATTAATCGGTTTTTGATGTGGTTTTCATAAATAGACATAATAATTTACGAGAAAGGTTTTAGTATAAATAAGCTGTGCCCGCAGCTTCACTTGCGTGGCAATTAGTATTACAAAGTTTTCCGCGTAAATGTCGACTGTGGAAATTGGAGAATAAAAACTAGCCTATACGTTCCTCCACAACCTCCACTATCTTCCCATGAAGGTCATAAGGAGAATGTTCTATTAACCTGAACCTTCGTTATGAATTGCGTTTGTATCTTTAGTAAAAACCGTATAAAAATCCGTTCAGCAGATTTTGAGAAAATCGATTACATAGAGATAGCTGATGGAGAGTTTGTTTTATACTATGTATATATATGTAAGATGTTTTTATGTTAAATTCTTCCTTAATTATGTACCACAGATCATGAAAAACGCTTTTTTTCCTGTTCTCGAGGGAAAATTAGTCTTTTGATTCTATATTCAGTGTACGCGTCACTTTTTTGCGACTTGAGTTTGTTAGTTCGATTATCTTGTTCATTTTACTGTAACTAAAAGATAAACGGTTTTTTTTCTTTCCTATATTATGTTATCCAAGTTTAATTATAGCAAATTTCGTGAATAGGCTCAACGTTTTAGTCGTGAAATCTTCACAGAAAGACTAACCGATTTGATGAATCTTATTGAAAACAAATCCCAAATCCCTTAAGAATCGCGAGGGACTTGATTTGAGTGGTCCTCAGTAACAAAACCTCGACGAGGTGGAGCGACGACCTAAAGAGTTAAAAGGCCAAAAAAGTTTAAAGGTAAAATAAATGTGTCATACAACGAGCAAAAGACGTAGGGTGAGCAACGCCTAACCCGCGTACGTCCTGATAGCACCATTCATTATAATCTTATTAGTCGAACGACTGGCGAATAAATGAAGTAAGTAGAAAACTAATGAATCCTATTAAAGCTAACATCGGTGTACGATTTCTGTGTCTAGGCCGGTGGAAGTACGTACCGACTTCTAACGCTAATTGACCTGAAACATTTTAAACCAATGAAAAATTTACCTAGATCTAATATGCATCAGGACATGTTTATAACAGTAGGTAAGAAGTAAGATATTCTTTATCCTTTGTGAGTGCCAAAAATTGGCAATGTTACCGAAGGATGAAAAAACCATCGATTTTGTAAACATTGGTAAGCGAGTTTAAAAAAAAACGATTTTATTAATTTTTCTCTTTTTCTTAAATGAATAAATAAATATATGGGACATTTACACACACGGTCGTCCGTCCCCAAAGTGAGTAACTTAATACTTGTGTAATATGTGTCGCACAACTGGTAGATATACTACATATATAAGTTTAAATACATACTTAAACACAAATACACAACCAGGCTCGAAGAACCAACAATTTGTTTATAGAAAATGTTGGCCCTCGGCGGGAATCGAACCCGCGACCCGCGGAGCTGAAGGCTGGGTCACTACCCACAGCGCCAACGGGCCAGTCGAAGTCGTTCTTGTTTTTTTACTCTATTTTTTTAACCCTTTTTGAGGTAAATAGATTTGGCAGAATAGATGCCAGCAAATAAAAATTTTTATATTATCCTTTAGGTACGGGCAGTGGCATATATGCTGCAACCAAATTTTCCACTGATTTCCAACGATTTTATTTTTGGAAAAAATCTTTTTCCTCGGCCTTATAAAAGGTTAAGATATAATATGCGTTGGTGGATGAAACAAATGTAGTCAAACTACACATTTTAATCGAATTTCACATATAGCGCATCTATTATTTCTACATTCGTATTTGTCCACTTTTATCGATTTTTTAGATCAGAGTTAATCGATTTACTTCGAAGGAAGAAAAATCGATTATACATTAATCGATATTTTTCAACCTTCAAATAACATCCCTAATGTTACCTACATTATAAACAAAGTAGGAACCGTCATATACGCGGCTCCCACTTTGCGTTAATCGTTTGTGGGTTGTGGTATACTTTAGCTTCTGACTTTTTAGCTATGACGAGGCGGATATATAAGAATTCTAAGCATCAATTTCCACCAGCCTCGGACGGCGGCGACACCTTTTATTTTCCGCGTTTCTCGATGGACGAACTCTATTACTGGCAAAATCCGTTCCGCTCAAGCGTTGATAATTGCGATAGAGAGGGCACATTCAACCGTCTCGTTTTATAGCCGGATAATTGTAATTTCACGGAAGGAACAGTTCAAGGTTATTTCGTACCGTTGTTAGCATAAAATCGCACATAGAAATTACGTTTTGAATAACACAGTCTTAAAATAAAATTGCACAGAAAAACTGATGTTTTATTAGTATCGTTTTAATACAAATCAATACGAAATAACCTTTATTCAAGTAAAGTTTCTCAAGCATTGGAAACGTCAACGATCGCAGTATATTTAAATTTTTGTGGATACAAATATAGAGAAATATAAAAAAAATATTACAAAAAGTGGGAACCGAAGTTACGGCTTTGCTTTGTGCCTTACAAAAATACGTCTTTTGTGGGTTTTGGAAATTTTTTTATAATAAAGTTTCGAAATTAATCTTAGCTTTACCTTTCAGCAGTTTAAAAAAACTATTAATGCAGGCTGATAAAAAAAGCCTTAAATATACTGTTCAGTTATATAGATACAAAAATAATAATAAAATTATTTTGCTATAATCCCCGACTAAAATTTATCGCGTATTATAGTTAAATAATTTTATGTATTATGGATCTCCGCAAAGTAACGCCTAATTATATAAATTAGATAATATAAATAATATGAATGCGTGGATATAGCTATTCTTCGACCCTATACAAAATAGTAATGACTAAATGTAACTAGTTATGAGAATTATATTTTGAAAAGAGCAACCGCCGAGTTTCTTGCTGGCTCTTCTCGGTACGAACAGCTTTCCGAACCAGCAGTAGAGTTGAGGGTTCAAAAACACTTGTTTACAAGTTCACTTAAAGAATATTTTGAATTCGAATCAGTTACATATAGTGAAGTGAAACAAGAAACTCGGCGGTAAATCTTTTAAACATTTTTCTAAAATAAAAGACGCTCTTTGTTGTTGCTTGTTTAAATCAATAAATAAACATACATTAAGGGTTCGCTGTGATAGCCTAGAGGTGACCGTGCGACTCTCTAAAAACGACATAGGTTCGAACCCCGGGCTGGCCCCAATGAGTTTTTCTATTAAAACTTATGTGTCTAATTGATAATTGTAATTTATCACATGCTTTTCGGTGAAGGAAAACATCGTGAGGAAACCTGCATATCTCTAGAGAATTCTAGGGATATGTGTAACCTACCAAATCGCATTGAAGCAGCGTGGTACGTCTTAGCTCCGATCCTTCTCTCCAAAAACGGAGAGAGGTGGCCTTAGCCCAGCAGTTGGCATAGTAACAGGCCGTTACTTTACTTTACTTTACTTTTACTGGTTTAACGTAATATAGGCATTTGTAGCTCAGAAAACCATTAATGTATTCAGATCGTTAATGATTTGCACGCTCGAAATGAGTCGCACTTTCTCCCACATTGCATCATTTGTTTTAACACCTACATCTATCTCGTCCGAGATTGCAGTGATGATCTTGGGAATTTTCAGATTACTACAGACAATACTTCTGATGTTATGAATGTGAAAGTTCATGTGTGTTTGTATATATTTTTTTTTTGGTTTTATACACGATAGTTTTTTTTTATTTGTTAAACAAGAATGTTTAGAATAAAATAAATAATCTAATATGAATCGAAAGCGTTAATTTGTAAATATTCATTCAATCTGGATACTTTTTAGAAATATCTCATATTTGAGTGAGCTTATGAATTTAAATTAGCAAATAAAAATTGTAAAATGTTAAAGTCTCTGTTAACTCTGTCCGTGTGGTATCCGGCAGAATAGAATAAACCACCCTCCTTTCTTACCGAGATGTCGTAAGAAGCGACTAAGGTATGTGCCGTGTGGTATCCGGCTGCATAGAGTAGACCTCCCTCCTTTCTTACCGAGGTGTCGTAAGAGGCGACTAAAGTATGTGCCGTGTGGTGTCCGGCTGCATAGAATAGACCACCCTCATTTCTTACCGAGGTGTCGTAAAAGGCGACTAAGGTAAGTCCACGTCAGGCAGGCGGCCGGTCGTAAAATAGGTAGCCAAATCTTGTGACAACATGTTTGTAACATGTTGTGCCGACCCACTTAGAGTGGGATAAGGTCAAGAGAATGATGATGTTAAAGTCTCTGTTACACTGTAGTTGTATGCAAGTACAAGTGCTCAATACAACACTGACGATCGTGTTCATGTTCATCACGAAAAAACGTATATGAATAACGGTCATAAAAGCCGTTAAAATAAAAATTATAGTTTTTCACGACACTTTGTGTTTTTATTTACACCAATGGAATATTTATATAGAAAAGAAAAAACGAACCCCGAAAATTGAGTATTAAGGAATTGAGGTCGTTATGAAACCTTATAAAACGCTAGTTATTAAGCATCGAACATTTACTTATTCAAGGACGCCGCAAAACAATACCTCAAGAATTGCATTCAAAGATATATATCAACAAATTTTCATTTGAAGACAGTAGTATATCAATACTAATAATATAAATGCGAAAGTCTATTTGTCTGTTGTGTTTTCACAGCTAATTAGATGGAGCAATTCTCGTTGAAGTTTGGTACCAAACTATGGTAATTCTATGGTATATACCGTGCTTATACATAGGACAAAAAAAACTACATAATTGGGGGTATTTATTCATGAGTTCGTTGACGCAAACGAAGTCGCGGATAAGGCAATAAGTTTTACAAGTTGTAAAACATATTAACGTCTAATTATGTTCCACCAAATACAACGTCAAGTCAAAGATACTTTCACGGTATCAAAGTAATAGAATAGAGAAATATTGTTCTTTCACACATTTTTTTAAAATCGTTACAATCTGGTCTTCACTTCTTCTGCCAGTAAAACAACTAGCAGAGAAAATGTATTTCACATCCGAGACGTTCTCAAACTTAACATTTTCGACGACCTTCTGTTTCAGGATTAAGAAGAGCTAAACCAACTTAGAGCAGCAAACCCGGAAAATTTAACGCCCGCATCGAACCAATGCAATGCAGGAATAAGATTCCAAGTAGAGAGAGTCCAGCTAGAGCAGCAAACCCGGAAATGCGGGAAATTTGACACTCGGAGTCTAACTAATGCAAAGTATAGGTGCAACAGCAAAATGGAGTAGGAACGGTCGAAAAGGTATCCGCAACTTTCGCAACCCGGTGGGGTTTAGTGGTAACATAAGCTCTCTGTGGTCGGCGGCTGATATCTCTCAGGACATGTCCCAGAGGCCGCGGCATCCATTACATCCGCCTTTACTGTAACCGCAACACGCGTGATTGTAAATTTCTCGTATTCAGACCACGAATTTTTCAGTTTTGATTATAACTATAATACAAAAGTAATGATAAAATTATTTTGCTATAATCCGCGATACAGTAAATAGAAAATATATATAGTGCTAAATGTATAGTGGACTATCCATTTTTTCATACCCGTTACATGCAGGATTCGTAAAAACACATGCACAAACCTCCACCACTGCCACCACAATACACAAACACAGTAGTTAATACAGTGTAGTGCTTGTGTATTGTGGTGGCAGTGGTGGAGGTTTGTGCATGTGTTTTTACGAATCCTGCATGTAACGGGTATGAAAAAATGGATAGTCCACTATACATTTAGCACTATATATATTTTCTATTTACTGTATCGCGGATTATAGCAAAATAATTTTATCATTACTTTTGTATTATGGATCCGCAAAGTAACGTCTAATTCTATAAATTATATAACTATAATGCTCTGAGCGAGACTAACATAATTAATACAGAAGGCTTTATTCTGAATGCATTAACTTATATACAATGGGTTTTGGATTGATTTGTCATGGTTGATAATGGTTTAAAAATAGTTTGTTCATTTTTCTTTGTCAACCGATTAACGTCTAAAGTAATATTGCAATCATTACTTTTGTATTATCGACCTCCGTAAAGTAACGCCTACTTAGATCAATGATTTACATCTACTCATGAACAATGGATTTTACTAATCCACTCCTTACAATCCTTTCGACGTATTCCTTTCAATTATAGTATTTCAAACTATCAAGTTTAAATACTAAATAAACGTTCTGATTAAATTTAAACAAGCCGTAAACGGTTCCGTTAACTAACGTGTTGAAATACAAAATAGGCTATCAAAATTTTAGCCCGTTATATTATAATATAAGCTGTGCTAAATCAATATTACTCTAAAGGATTAGCCTTGAAAGTATGAAAAATTGACAAACTTTTGCATTTGTATTTTCAAATGCAAAAGTTTAAACTTATATTTATAAGTATGGGTAAACCGTATTTTCTACTTATATACGATGATAATAGCTTACAAAAGGCCATGTTTTATCCAAATTATAGTTCACATTCAATTTCTTCATCTTTTTTTAAATGATTTACGTTAATAAAACTGCTTCCTTGCAGCCGACGACCCTTGTAACTGTTAACAATTCCGCCTTATAATTTATAATATACGCTAATTACGTTTAATATTCATTATTTAACTATAACAAATAGTCTTAATATTGTAGTGTTTTAAACCGTAAGATATTTAATGTATATCGGCGTGCGGAATTCTGCCTTGAAATAAAAATATCCCAAACAGATGCTATGAAGAAACAAGTTTTAATCATGTATTAGAAAATAATGTCCCTGCCGCGTCTGATTGAGGAATGATATTATTAATAATGGTTGATGATATCTATCACCAGCCTTAACAAGGGAATTGGTAGTTGGGACTATCCCTAGTGCCTCAATAAAGTAGTCAGTGGTATTTGGGTCAATGGTGCATAAGTTTATAACTCCATTATATCCGGAATATCTTTTGTCTATGAGCGAAATGCAGTGAAAGGAGATTGGCTTGGCAATTGGAAAAGTAGCGCAAGCTTCCTTCTTTAATAATAAATATAAAAATAAAGTAAGGGCCTGTTCTTCCCCACTGCTAGGCCTTGGCTTCTTCTCATCATTTAGAGAAACATTGGAGTGTTCATCAACAACTCTGCGCCAATACTTACGAAGTATTTCTTCAACAAGAGCATGTGCAAGAGCATAAATTGGCAAATATCAATCAGACGCCTAAGTTTGAGTAATAAAACTCATTAGTGCGGGATTTGAATCCGAGACTCCATATTAAGAGCCACGAGGTCTCACCGTTAGTTTAACATAGTATAATTAATGTTTGATAGTATTACAGGCGGAAATCTACATATCACATTTGTACGAACATTTATCTCAATCGGAAACACTATATTGTCACTTCCACGGACGTGCATATCATGTTCATGTTGCAAAGTCATTGAATCAGGGTCACGCTTAGCGCCTCACTTAAGCCTCGCTTAAGCCCGCGAGTACGTTTATGAACCTCAGAACTGAGGTAGACAGTGCCATTTGGCTTTACAGTATATTTATAACAGTTTAATTTTTGTACATAACAATATACATACTTATAAAAAGATTGGCTATGTATATAATAGACAAAGTAGGAACACTGTTTGTGATAGTGAACCTGTGTAGTGCTTGTGTATTGTGGTGGAAGTGGTGGAAGTTTGTGCATGTGTTTTTACGAATCCTGCACGTATCGGATATGAAAATACTGATAGTCCACTATATATTTTCTATTTACTGTATCGCGGATTATAGCAAAATAATTTGATTATAATTTTGTATTATGGATCCGCAAAGTAACGCCTAATTCTATAAATTATACAAAGTAGGAACTTTTAGTAGTTTTAGAAAGTAGGTTCCTGCTTTGCGCCTTGCAAAAGTACGTAAGTCGTTTGTGGGTTTGGATATAAGATTCTATAATAAAATACCGCAATCTACTTTAACTTTAACATTATAGCAGTTTAAAATTACTATTAAAAAAATTGCGATTTACGATTTTATCATAGAGTCTATCTTCTGATGATGCTTCGGTTGCGTAGAGCTTGTGTATTGTGGTGGCGGTGATGGAGGTTTGTGCATGTGTTTCAACGAATCCTGCATGTATCGGGTATGAAAACGAAGTCTCCACTATACATTTAGCATTATACATATTTCCTATTTACTTCATCGCGGATTATAGCAAAATAATATTATTATTACTTTTGAAGAATCCTGTTAATCTGTTCAGTAGTTTTTCGTGATGCACCCATAAAGACACACCTTCATTATTTTATATACATATTATATAATATTCAAACTTCCTATTGGTGTTACAATCCCACTGCTGGGAATAGGCCTCCTCTTTCCATTTCTGAAGAGAAGGGTTGGAGCTAAGACCTACCACGCTGCTCCAATGCGGATTGGTAGGTACACGTATCTCCAGAATTCTCTAGAGATATGCAGGTTTCCTTACGATGTTTTCTTTCACCGAAAAGCGTGTGATAAATTGCAATTATCAATTAGACACATGAGTTTTAATAGAAAAACTCATTGGTGCTTGCCCGGGTTCGAAGTCGTGTTCCCTTCGAAAGAGTCGCACGGTCTCACCGCTGGGCTATCACAGCTTTTTGCAACAATAGATGTAATTTAAAAGAAGAAAAAGTGACACTGTCAAAAACATTTAAAATTAATATTATTTTTTTGAATTATTTATATAGTATCGTTTCTTTATTATTTAAATCTTGGAGTGAATAATTAATTGTAAATATGAGATGCCGTGCTTGCGGGAAATTCATTTCGGCTGCAGCTACAGACGCAAGGTGTAGTAAAGTTGAATGTGATGGTGCATACCACAAAGCATGCATTGGTATCCCTGAAAATGCAAAACCGTCATCTAATTGGAAGTGTCCAGAATGCAAAATTAAAAAACCAAAAGGCAATAACTCATCTTCAATAGTAAATCAAGCAAGTGATGATTATGTTTTTGATTCTGAGGACACTGTCCGCGACGATGTTAGTACATCTACACCTACACCTAATAAAATAGACCTTACAAAGACATCGTCCCTTGATCTAGGCATCGAAATACGGCTATTTCGAGAGGAACTTAGAGAAGTCAGGCGGGAGCTAAAAGATTTTCGTATTGATCTGTCTCAAATAAGAAGTGCAATCGCAGGATGCAGCCAGCGTATCGATGTCATCGAGGATAGGCTGACGGCTATCGAAACAAATGCTTTTGCATTAAATGACAAAGAACCCATTAAACAAGCGGATATCTTTACTTTAGAGGAAACTGTTGGAAAACTCCAGGCAGACCTGAATGACCGCGAACAAGAACTTCTTCATGCTGATCTTGAGATAACAAACATCCCAGAAATAAAAGGAGAAAATCCGATCCATACAGTCACAGTCCTGGCCACTAAACTCGGAATTGAACTGGATATTAAGGATGTCGTATTTGCTGAGAGGATTGGAAGAAACCAAGCTGAAAATTCTCAGAGGAATGGAGAGGACCGTGGAAGACGTCTAGTTGTGCGACTCGCTCGCCGCAGCCAGCGGGATGAAATGCTAAAAAGCGCGCGCGTGCGTCGAGGAGCTACAACTGCAGATATGGGCCTAGGTACGCCGCCAAGAAGATTTTTCATTAATGAGCGATTGACAAAATCAAATAGACGTTTATTTTATTTTGCACGTGAAACGGCACGTAAAATGGAGTGGAAATATGTTTGGACAAAACGCGGACATATTTACGCCAGAAAAGGGGTACACCAGCCAGCTTATAGCATTAAGACGGAGGCAGACATACCCCGCGTTTTTCGAGTACTCCAAAGTTCCCCGCCATGTACCCCATGTGCTGAGATAGCACTACTGTCGCAAGCACCACAAATGAATGATCAAACACCGGATGTTACGATAAAAATATGACTATATTACTGTCAAGTTTTATGCTACTCTATTATGCATTTTTACCTTTATACAATACATTATGTTTTAGTTATAACGTTAGATATAGTATCTAAATATAAACATTATATAACACTCCACATATTATATATCCTCGCACATACATCGACTACCACTTCATATTTCACAGTCATCTTCAATCTGGGGTTAAAAGGTTATTACATACATACAGATAGATTATGTATAAAATGTAGAAACGTTAATTTTATCTTTTATCAGAGTACATCGTCCAAAACATATTTGGTTAGTAATACTATATTAGAAAATTCTAAATTTTATATAGGGCGCAAATATGAATGACTTAAATGACTTAATGTTAGAAATTGAAAGATTGGACGTAGCTACATCTTACCCTAGTTTCAATCCCGAAAAATGTTGGCCTATATTAAAATATAAAAATTTTAATCTAAAGATCTTTAGTCTTAATATAAGAAGTATTTATAAAAATTTTTACGAGTTTGAAACGCTTCACCAGAGACTGAACTTTTTCTGTGACATCATAATTTTATCAGAATGCTGGTTAAATCCTAATAAGAATTTACCGCACCTTCATGATTATGCATGTCATTATACATTGAATAACCATAATCAAAACGATGGTATCGTTGTTTACTTGCGTAAAAACTTAAATTATGTCATAGAAGAGCCGTCATTCCAGGGTGCAAACTGTTTAATTATTAAAAATAAATTTGAATTTGCTATAATTGCGTTATACCGGTCACCTTCTTTTAGAAACATTGATAGTTTTTTGGATTCACTAGAACAAGTTTCTACGTCATTATATAATTATAAAACTATTGCTATCTTAGGCGATATTAATATTGATATTAAACCAACGAATATCCTTAGTAATAACTCTTCTCAATACCTTAATCTCATTTCTGAGCTTGGTTTCCTACCAGGTCATACCTTTCCCACGCGTGGACCGAACTGCCTCGACCACATTTTATTAAAATCATCATCTCATTCAACTATTTTCATCCTTGATACAAATTTAACGGACCATTCACCCACATTACTTTGTATGAATCCAGGCCAACAAAAAACAAATAACGTGCGCACTCAAAATAAAACGAAATGGGATTTAGTTGTAAAAGATATAGAAAAAATGGAATTCTCTGATTTGTTTACTTTACAGGATCCCAATTGCATAGTTGACTTTTTAATAACAACTATTTCCCAAAAAATAGATAACCATACGATTCGAATTCCAATCAGATGTAATCATCGACCAATTAAACCATGGATTACTCCAGGTCTAGTAAGGTGCATTCGTCACCGCGATAAGCTATTTCGGCAAGCTCGTAAATCACCTTCTAATAGCATTATACAACTTACCTTTAGGAGATACAAGAATTTTTGTAACAATTTATTAAAAAAGTGCAAACGTCAGTATGAACAAAACGAAATAAATAAATGTGGTAAAAATTCAGCCAAGATTTGGAATACTGTCAAGAAAATAGCGGACATTTCTAGCAACAAGCACTCTGCAAGTGAACTATTAACAGTGGATAGCACACATACTAAATCTGTGTGCTCAGTGAATTCTTTTTTTGCGAATGTAGGTAAAAATCTGGCCGAAAATATTAAATCTTTTGATTCTTCTACCAATCTTAATGACTTATCAAATAGGTCTAACACCCACACATCATATTCATTCGTTCTATTACCTACTGATGACGTTGAAATAGAAAGACTTATACTTAATTTGAAAGTCGATTGTGCAACGGGATGGGATAATATACCTTCTCTATTATTAATAATGATAAGACATAAAATCATTCCTTTACTGACTTATACTTTTAATTTATGTATCGATAAGGGTATTTTTCCTAATGCACTGAAAAGAGCAACTGTTCATCCCATTTATAAAAGCGGAGACAAAAACGTTTTTAGTAATTACCGACCAATATCCGTTCTGCCAGCCATGTCAAAAATTCTTGAAAAGCTATTGTGCAATAGACTTAATGACTATTTAGACAAATTTGACCTGATTGCCAACAACCAGTTTGGTTTTAGTTTTGGTAGATCTACAGAAGATGCAATCATTAGACTTGTAGATCAAATAGCACATAACCTTAACGAAAAGAAGAAGTGTCTAGCTATCTTCCTAGATCTAGCGAAAGCCTTTGATACCGTTTCGATTCCATCCCTGTTATCAAAGTTAGAATCAATAGGTATCCGTGGCTTATCATTCGACCTTTTTAAAAGTTACCTAACACAAAGAGTGCAGAAGGTTAAAATCGATAATATCTTAAGTGATGACATTTCAGTTGAGTATGGAGTTCCACAAGGAAGTATCCTCGGTCCAACTCTTTTCTTGATCTACATTAACGATCTTTGCAAACTCCAACTAAAAGATGGTGAGATATTTACGTTTGCGGACGATACCGCCATTTTATTTCAGGCAGAGAATTGGAATGATGTATATTCATTAGCACAGAAGGGTTTACAAACAGTAACTGACTGGCTGAAACTTAACTTGCTTACACTTAATGCCAATAAGACGAAACACGTAGTATTTTCCGTTTCATCTAGATCCAATCTCTCTTATGATTCTAATCATTTAATTCAAGTACACAACTGCAATTCCAATCGTTCCTCGTGTAATTGTCCACTGATTGAACGAGTTCAACATATTCGATATTTAGGCATAGTATTGGATGAACATCTGTCCTGGATTCCACAAATTAAACAATTAACGGGGCGTGTTAGAAAACTCACATGGGTGTTTAAGAAGCTAAGAGATGTAGTTAATTCGGACTTAATTAGGACAATTTATTTCGCTCTATGCCAATCAATATTATCCTACTGTATTTCAGTTTGGGGGGGCACTTGTAAAACAAACCTAATTCACCTGGAAAGGGCACAAAGATCTGTACTAAAAGTTATGTACCATAAACACTATCGTTTCCCAACTGCTATTCTTTTCTCTACTACAAAAGTACTAACTGTGCGTCAATTATTCTTTTTCACCATTACTCTTAGGGCACACACATCAGTTGGATTTAATCCCTCACTTCAAAATTACAATCGTAGAATAATTGTTTTTCCATCCATAAGACATCAAACATCCTTCTTTGAACATCAACATCCATTTTTAGCATCCTTTGTATATAATAAGATAAATAAACACTTAAACATCTATCCATTAATCAAACGTGCAGCCAAAGCTAAAATTTTATCTTGGTTACAGCAAATGAATTATCAACAGACTGAAGACTTGATGCCAATGACGTTATGACTTTTCGTTTCATCACACACCACACTCACACATTCAACATAATAGTACATGACCAGACTCACAGACATGCTTTCACACCACTTTCTTTCGCACATACTTTCTTATTGTAATATTTTATTTTTGTTTTTTTATAATATTAATGTGATATTTTTTTTTTTTTTGACTGTGAGGATGGCATATGCAACACAGTTTAATACTATCGCAATGCCATCCTTGCATGTCCGTCAATGCCTTATTTAATTTTAAATATGTTTAACATATATTTGTATTTAGTAATAATAAAATAAAAAATAAAAATAAAAAAATAATAATAAGCCGAATATATACGCCGAATAGAATAGACTAAGTTCAAATCGTTTCCAAGTGTATATTAATGTCTTTCCTTTTGTAGACGGGTCTCCTCACGACCTCGACGTCAGAGATTGTCGGCTGCAGCGGCTGACGGATATTCGTGGGCAGAAACTGACTCACTGTTGATGATGCTTTTTTTGCGTTGCGACCTTCACGATTGTTTAACAATTTAGCAACACAAGTTTCTAAACTTTAATGGTAATTTTTAGGACGCGACTTTTGCTTCGTAGTAGACTTAGATAAATTCGCAATATCCGCATCCTTACATATTATAGTCCCTTGCCGCTTTTGTGTGTCTGTCCGAATAAACTCACAAATTACTGAATTTTTGTATGTGGTTTTCAGCCATAGACGCAGTGATTTGCAGTGAAGACTATAATCTCGCTAACCAAAAAGTTTGGCAAGACTAATAAATATCTCATATTATAACACAAAATCTGTTAACATTATCCAACATATTGCAGCTGTGGCTCTTTGTACAGTGTTCCTCGTGTAAGAAAGTGACTAAGTCATGAATTATAGTCTTTCTGCATTTCTGCATTTATTCTTAAAGTGCATTTATTCGGTCTGAAGCGTCAGTTGCTTACGGCCTGCAAGAATCCCAATACTGGGCCTCCTCTCTACTTTTATTTGAGAAGGGTTGGAGTTTAGACCCACGCTGCTACAATGAGGATTGGTAGGTTACACATATCACTAGCACTCTATAGATATGCAGGTTTTACTGACGACTTTTTCCTTTACCGAAAATGGTGTGATAAATTAGAAATTTTAAAGTTTTAACGTAAAAATTCATTGTTTGAATCCGTGACCCCTGGAAAGAGTCACATGTTCTCATCGATCGGCTGTCATAGTTAGGGCACGCATAAATTGGACGGGATCAAATTTTCCCAGAGCAAACATTGTTGATTAATCGCAGTCGATTGCAGACATCGAGATTGTGTACAATCAATTATCCATACACACAACTGGGACACGCTTGGCAACATTCAATATTAAGTTCTTTGCAGTAATCGGTTTGTTTGATTGGTAAGTAGCCTTTTGTTTTGTTGTGTCAATAAACAAGCGCATTTTATCTACTGAAAGACTGACTTAACAATAGTTAAAAAATTAACTTATTTAAAAAATCTTCTTTTACTTTTACTTTTTTCTATATAATCCATTTTTCTTCTTAATTTAACGATAAGATTAGTTTTAACGTATCTTTCAGTTGCCTAAACTTAATTTGAAAGTTGTTATCACCTATAATTTAAATACTACTTATTTTTAGGTTTTCAACGTTCAATGTTAAGTGTGTATTTTGTTCTAAATTAATAAATTAAATTAAACAACGGAGTCTGTAGAACTCTCTTAATAAAGTATGCTGCACATCTCACTATCTTTTAGATAGTGTGATCACAGATCTTTTAGTTTAATTTAATGTAAATTTAACCAAATGTAAAATTAATAAATGTAAATTACAAAGGACGGGAAGTATTTATAATTAATTCCCTAATCTTCCGTAAACAATCATGATAATATAATTGTTCTATACATATTAATATAATTAATTAACTGTTTTACTATTTACAATTAATTATCGTATCAATCAGTTAATTAAATTCTAAACTTGAAAATAAATAATTAATTTAGCTTATCGAATCGTTTTTTATATAGTTCAATTGAAATTTATTGAATCAATACTTCGGATAATGTATCAAGCAATCCATACTAATATTATTAATGCGAGTCTGTCCGATTGTCTGTTACGTTTTCACAGCGAATCCGTTTAACTAATATCGATTAAATTTGGCACAATCAATGCTTATACATTGTGGTAAGATATAGGCCTTAGAAATCCTGTTAATGCAACAAGAAAACGATGACATTGAGAAACGCCATCTGTTATCAACATATCAAGCTTTTTTTTTAAATCTACGATGTGTCAAAGTCGGTCTGGGAACTATCACTCCCAGACTGACCTGGGCCCACGGCCCGAACACTGTCCAGGCTTATAGACTGCGAGGACTCGCCTCGAGGCCCATACCCCGCCTTCCCTCAAGGGTAAGAGAGACGGACCTCTACACGTGTCAAAGTAAAGTCAAATCTAACTAAACAAGGAGTCTTAAAATACATATGAATAATAGGTTATTACTTATTAATACTTTATCTCAATCAAAACTTGTAATATATTGGAAAGCTTGACAGATTTGTCTCAAACAACCAACCTATAATATAAGAAAATCTAGAACGCTTATTGCATTCAAAATTTTCTTATTTTTGAGGAATCTTCGTCTACACTACCACAAATTTCGCGTTCTGCGGGATACATATTTTCTTTTTAGCACGAGTTGTAGAAAATTGTAAGAAATATTCTTAAGTATTGGGCTTGAGTGACAATAGTTTAACCTATACATTTAACTTTTTATCGAACTCATTCATATTAACAATTCGTCATTAAATTATATTTATTTTATTGAGTTTATAATAATTCAGGAATAAAGCGATCGAGCAGAATCAATGCTACTAACTGATCATGCGCTAGATATAAAATCATTGAATAACAAAGGTTTTATATCTAGCGTAGCTAATAGACCGATCAACCGAGAGGAAACGGGGAACAATAAAATAATAACGTACCCTCATATATTGTAGGCAAGAGCGGATACAGATCCAGAATGTTGTGCACAAATAGTTTTATTGAGCCGTTTGCAACTGCCGGCCTTTCCTTATTACTTGCTCTAATAACCCGTTTCGAACTGACCCCTGTATGTGATCATGCACTGTAACGACTTCCTTGAGTTACGTTAAGACACAAATGTGTAACTTTTTCTTATGTATACTATTAAATACCAGTGTATGTAGAGCAGCATCATGCATGCTCCAAACCAGGCCCTCTTAACCCATCTTAATCTTCCATCTTAACCCATGGCGCAGGGGCTGCAATGCACCCGGGAGCCGCGCTAATGATGGTCAAATCTTGTTGTACTTATCGCTGACTTCGGTGAGAAGCCGCAAAGTCATTTTATTTCTACGATTTTTATGTTCTTCAACTGCTCTAGTTTTATGGTTGTATTTTTTTCATACTTATGTTTATAAGTAAAAAGATAACTTTCTGATCTACAAACCGCACGCACGTCCGTCCTCTACCTAGTCGTAAACAAAGTGAGTAATAATTTAATAAAGAAATCGTGCCCTCACTCTTTCATATTTCCGTAATACTTACTACAACGCACGATGCATAGATATGAGACGACAGAATCTCAACTTTTATTGACTTATTCGTAATAAAGTGAGCAATACATAGAAGATCCTAACATGATCAGAAATGAGGAAATCTCTAGCAGAACCAGACTGAATGACGCAGCTGGAGTGGCAATGGACGAAGCATGTGAAGAACTTATTGAAATCCCAAAGTGTAAGTACTGGTGACTCAGAAAAAGGAAACACTCAGTTAACACACCACGCCCCTAGTAGCCGCTAGACCCAAGCGGCTCCAGATGAAAGTAGAAATTCTGTAAAAAAAATCTCTCGGCTTAAAGTTTTAGTAAAAGCAAAACAGAGATATCAGCTGGTCTTTGAAACTTAAAAAAATAATATAAATTTATCTCGTGAGCATTGGCTTAAATATAAAACAATGTGAATGTCACGTATTTAGCCCCAAGGATACGCCGACATTAAATATGACTCGTTTCTTTATAAATAGTGCCTGATGGTGTCTTATCGATAACCTTTGAAGGTTGGTGCGAAGGTGTATTTATAAATGTAGTGATAACGATTGTAACGTTGCGGCCTTTATACATGAAAAACTTTAAACGCAAATATACAAGTAATCATGTAATTGGCTAACTATGGGCCTCATAAAAAAGCTCAAAGTCGCTCAGGTGATGAAGAGAGGTACGCTCAGAAAACAAAAATCATATCAAATAGAAATGCGTGATCAAAATTGAAATGACGAAATCCGTAGAAGAATCAAAGTGATGGATATAACCGGAAGTCAATAACTCCGTTTTAAAAGTATATATAATAAAACTTTTATGCCCTGAGTGAATCCGCCATTCATAAATTTTTGCCGAAATTAGTTTAAATGTTAAGATAACTCTTAGGATATTCATTAAAATTGTATGGTGGAATATGTAAGAGATCATACTGTAAAGTGTGAAGCTAGTCGACAAAAAATTAGGAATATTTCTTATTTTTTTAGTTTAATTTATTTGGGACGGCGTATCCGAGCGACCTCACGCGGCCCGTTGATGTCTTCGCAACACTCTCCCCCGGGCAGCTGTTGAACGTGCTCCGTGCAGCTGCATAATATTATAGAGCACTTTCCTCACTTATAAACTACGATCAGTTTGCATGCTATTTAATAGTAAAATAAGCAAATATAAATCAATAAACAAATAAATCAGATCGCTACTTTGACTACTGAGATATAAAGTAGCCTTTACAAACACATCTTTAATTGTTAAATCTATTATCCGCATCTACAAAACTAAAGACACTTATTAACTGCATAAACTAGTATAACCCGTACCATTCTTTCTCGTCAACTTAAAACTTAAAATACCCTATCATAAAAAGTAAAAAATATGCAAAATAATAATAAAACTATTTTGATACAACCTGCAATAAAGTAAATAGAAAATATATACCTATAACACTTAATGTATAAGATGTTATTCGTGATCATACCTAATACATGCAGGATTCGTAAAAACACATACACAAACCTCCAACACCGCCACCACAATACACTACACGCGTTCACAATCACAAACTCAACAATCGTTTTACCCTGCGATCGAAGCAACATCAGGAGATAGACTCTATTTTGTCGTGGAGTCTATCTAATCGAGGATTATAGCAAAATATTTTTATTATTACTTTTGTATTACGGTTTTTCGCAAACCGCCTAATTCTATAATTTTTTTTAATTAATATACAGACCGACAAATAAACTCTCAGATCAATTAAATTAGTACCAAAAGTAGCGGCTTGTTACAATCCCACTACTGGTAATAGGCCTCCTCACTCTGTTTCTGGAGAGAAGGGTTGGAGCTAAGACCTACCATGCTGCTCCGGATTGGTAGGTTACACATATCCCTAGAATTCTCTAGAGATATGCAGGTTTCCTCACGATGTTTTCCTTCACAGAAAAGCGTGTGATAAATTGCAATTATCAATTAGACACATGAGTTTTAATAGAAAAACTCATTGGTGCCTATCAACGAGAAAGATATATAGTATCAACGAGAACCGAATAAGAATCAATTCAGTATACAAGTTTATTTGGAACAGACAGACGTATCGTGTAACTTTGTTTTATAGTATGAATCATTTATATTTGCACGCATCCAAATGTGCACGATTCTATTAATAAACCGTTGGTCTTAATAATGGAAAAGCCGCGGAAAAACTTGGCACTGTGTATTGTGTTGGTCATATCGTGAGCTCATCATGCTGATGTCATCTGCACGAGCCTACGTAGCGCCGAACTCGATAATTAACGTCTTATTGCATGGATTACCCTCTAACAGTGAGTATTGCCAGCTAAATACCAAATTAGGAAAATAGGGACAGACTAAAAAAATAATAAAATAATTATATATTATAGGCATCTTTATTCATACATTTTAGTTGAAAAAAAAAAATTAAAAAGTTAAATTACTCTTACGTTACGTGTGATAATTCTTTTTTTGTAGGCACACAATGATATGTATCCATCTTTTAATGATAATTTACTACACCTATTCTAACTTCTAAGAAAATAGGTGTAAGGTGTAAACGTACAATTGATTATTGAAAAGGCAAGAAGACGGATACAATATAAATCCTTATCCTTCTATGCTTATTAGCATCACATCTTTTACACAATGTAATTTAAATGATTATCTTCGGAGAAATCGTCAAATGCACTTAAGACAATGTTATCCACTACCCATGCAAAACCGGGGCGTGAACGTTATGATAGAATTTTTATACAAAATCGATTTTGCCGTGGAGCATATCTCATGATACTTCTGTTACGGGGCGATACCATCGTAGAGGTTTTAGGAGTGAATTTGATGTTATAACTAATCGTGCAGAAACTGAGTTATGATATGGCGTCGAGTGACAGTCTTTTTAAAAAATATTATTTAATTAACATTAAATTACCAAAAATTAAAAAGAAAATCAGACTTTCCTAACTGAAAACAGCTTTATAACAATTTACAATTATATTGTAAATAATTAATGTCGAAGTATTGTCGAATTCCGAAACCTGTTTAGGATTCCGCAAAGCCCATCTTGAAGCTTGCTTCATCAGCGGATTCCAGGGTTACGGCACCTTAACTACCGTTAAAAAACCTTATGTATAAGATTTGTGAACGGTTTCTGCGTCGAACACTTAGCATTACATAGATTTTTATTATTATAGCAAAGTAAGTCTATCATAACTTGAATAACTAATGTTTAGTTGTATCGTTTTTTTTGTTCTTGCTCAAGTTTGGTCGGATGGAATTATGATATCATGTATTTCATAATGACCTTCAACGCATACAGACGGAAGCCTAGTTCGTTCTACTACAATAGTAATATGCGAACGGAAAAAAATTGATGTAAAAACATCATTTATTGCCAGCCGATGCTCGCGATTCATGAATAGATTTTAGTACCGAAGTTAAAATTATCTTACATGTAAATCTAGTGTAAACTAATTGTTTCGTACGATTGGTCTGTTGGCGCAGTTGGCAAACCCTGCCTTCAGCTCCGCGACCCCGGAATCCTTTAAATTTCCTTTTACCAGGGTAATCGAACCTACCATGGCTCGCAACGCATATTCCCGACTAAATCACGGCGATATTAATAGGCAACCTTGTCCGCTTCGTAGCCAATGACCCGCGGCCATTAAGAACTTATCGTATATCCTTACGACTGCTGCACGCAAATAGGGCTTCAATTATTTCCTTCCAACTATAATACAGTAATATGGCGGTAAAATACACTTGCGGGTGTTCAATCAAACTTAGAAGTCGGTAACAGCAGAAAAAGGGGACGTGGTAGAGTAAAACGGTTCGGTAGAAATTGTCGTATTGAATGTGTGTAGTGTAGTATGTTAGGAGTGGAGGTGATACGTGCGCTTAACTAATCTGTCATGTATAAGGTATGAGAACGGCTTTTGTTTGTTACACTCAACATCTATATATATAAAACAAAGGCGGATTGTTACAACAACAAAGAGTGGAGTGGAAGTCTATCTCCTGATGATGCTTCGGTTGCGGGGCGAAACGATTGTTGAGTTTGTGATAGTGAACGTGTGTAGTGCTTGTGTATCGTGGTGGCAGTGGTGGAAGTTTGTGCATGTGTTTTTACGAATGCTGCATGTATGGGGTATGAAAACATGGATAGTCCACTATACAATTAGCACTATATATATTTTCTATTTACTGTATCGCGGATTACAGCAATATAATTTTATTATAACTTTTGTATTATGGATCTCCGCAAAGTAACGCCTAATTCTATAAATTACTGTATTATCGCTTCCATCGTTACAATTACATTAAGCGCTCGCCAATTACACCATAAAATAAAGTAATTGAATTATTAAGTTATTGACTCAGAAATTGTTAAAATTGATACGCTGTCAAAATCCCCTACACTGTCGCTAATATTACACGTAGATAGGCTTATGTAACAAAAATATCAATCTAGTCTTCCAATAAACGCATTAACGATAATACCGTCATTCACCTGATAATTTACAATCACAAAATATCCTTAACTTTTCTTTGTCTAAATAATTTATAGAATTAGGCGTTACTTTGCGGAGATCCATAATACAAAGTAATAATAAAATTATTTTGCTATAATCCGCGATACTTCTCTTTATCTGTCGTCAAAAATCATTATATTTAGCTGCGGAAATTAGGAAATTAAAAAAAAATTATATACAAGGAAAAATTTATACAATAGGAAGCTGTGATAGCCCAGCGGTGAAACCGTGAAGCGGTGAAGCGGTGCGTAAGAATCGCACTTACGAGGAGAACACGAGTTCAAACCCGGGCAGGCACCAATGAGTTTTTCTATAAAAACTCATGTGTCTAATTGGTAATTGCAATTTATCACACGCTTTTCGGTGAAGGAAAACTTTGTGAGGAAACCTGCATATCTCTAGAGAATTCTGGAGATATGTGTAACCTACCAATCCGCATTGGAGCAGCGTGGTAGGTCTTAGCTCCAACCCTTCTCTCCAGAAACGGAGAGAGGGGGCCTATTCCCAGCAGTGGGATTGTAACAGGTCGCTACTTTACTTTATTTTATACACAAGAATAAAAGCATAGGACATAAATATACAAATATTTCTTACAACAAACAAAATCTATTTTCATCAAGTTGGCAAGATTGCCAACAATCAAATGTTAAAGTCATATGTATTAATTTCGCATTTCAACAAACTGTTGAAGTCATAATTATTATGTAATCAGTACCTGTTATCAATTGGAATGAAACATTATTTAAATAAAACATATAATATGAGCGGATACTGAGAGGCTGGAGGCAAGGTCGCGTTCAGTCGCTTTCCGAACAGCTCGCCCGATGTAAGACATGCATTTCCGAATGAAGCAAAATTAAAAGGCGTACCAAACTAAGATTATCTTAATAAGTTAACTTACAAATTACTACCAACAAAGAACTTTTTGCATGATAAACAGGTAGTTAACTAAAATTTGATAAACACGCAATATAACTACCTAAATTACGTTCCACTTTGAAGATTTTTTTTTAAAAATATATTTAGTAATCCAACAGCGTTTTAACAATTTAATACAAACTATAACTATACATTATAAAATAAGCCAATTTAGGATTACACTATTAATATTATTAAGCTAATCTTATCACTAATTATTCGTTATGGAACTTATAAATTTACAGATTATCAAATTAAAACCAACCAAAAAAAACAACATGAAATTTGAGGATGTATGAGTGAGTGTGTGAACGTGCGTGTTTGTGATTTAGATTTAAGATTCATCCATACTAATATTATAAACACGAAAGTCTGTCTATTACGCTTCCCTTTTAATCCTTTAGGCTAATATCAAAAACACTACTGCAAAAAAATTGTTATCAAATATTAAAGCAAGTTTAAAGATTGTTCTTAGAATTGAAAAAAAGTAAAGTAACGGCCTATTACTATACCACTGCTGGGTATAGGCCTACTCTCTCCGTTTTTTGAGAGAAGGATTGGAGCTAAGACCTACTACGCTGCTCCAATGCGGTTTGGTGAAATATGCAGGTTTCACCAGGAAGTTTTCCCTCACCGAAAAGCGTGTGATAAATTGCAATTGTCAACTAGACACATAAATTTTATCAGAAAAATTGGGTTCAAACCACGGGCAGGCATAAATGTATACCTGCCCGGGGTATGCACCCGTGACCCCTCGAAAAAGTGGTATGGTATCATCGCTGGGCTATCACAGCTTTTAAAAGGCTAGAGGACCTTCTCTACATAGTGAGACGGTATTACGGTCGAGCCGGATTAATACGACAGTTCATTCAGATGACTGTAATTGGTCGTATGTATTAAATTACAGTCAATTAACGATGTTAAGATATGATGAAAAATATTATGTACACGAAAAGTATGTATCATTGCAAATATCTAGATGTTTTTGTCAAAATCTGCAGCTACGTATGGCGCGAGGTCAAACAAGTTGACACAAACGTCCGCGGAGAATTCGGCGCCCACCTCGGCTCGAGTGTTACGTCCTCAGACCGGACGATAAATACTCGTATTAATTTACGTACATTGAACTAAAAAAGTAACGACTATATAATAATCCATAATCTCGGATTACGGAAAGCTTAAATAATGCTTACTTTATATTTAACCGATACATATTCGTTAGTCACACACTCACGAACGCACGAACGCACGCACACACAAACACACACACCGTAAATTATATAAGGTAATATAAAAGTTAATAATAATTTCTATTAAACATTAAAATATTTATTTTCAATAACATAATTTAGTTTAGTAATAATTTGTTTGGAACACAGTCATTTAAGGCGGGCGTTGAGATCTGCAGCGCAGTTTTTACTTTTGCAGTGTCTTCATTGCCATTGTATAAATGCATTTGTATTGTTCCTATAATAAAAAAATCATTTAATTTAATATCCTATACACCAACATGGTGCTCATAACGAGCGTGGTGTAATAAACCTTCAATCTTTTTCGTCAATAAGTAAACTCTACTAACTAAACCTGGTTTGGGACCTCTGGTTTAACATTCTTACTTAGTCGGAAATCGGTAATAGACCCTGATGGTTTTCCAAAAAGTCTTGACCAGCAGAGGAATGATAATGGGCCACAACATTTTTCATCACTGATTGGAATTGTCCCTATTGACCGTGCCAAAAAGTATGTATTATCCGTGTACTATAAGATTACAATTATGCAATACTTGAACGCTGTTAGCTGATAGCTGCTGGTGCAGCCAGGCGTGGCGGAACACGGAGGCCGCGCGGAACACGGAAGGGGGCGACGTTAGCTTTAATGATTAAAAAAACTTTATATTTGAAATGATTAAAACCTAAAATTAACAAGTTCTTTTGTCAATTTCTACTATCACATATTTTCACCAACAACACCTAGCGACGACAAAATCAAAATCAAAATAATCTTTATTCAAGTAGGCTTTTTACAAGCACTTTTGAAACGTCAAGGATCAATAATTAGATTTAATAAGCTACACTGGTTCGGATGTTTTTTTTTCGAACTGACTGTATGCTGTTAGCCCTAATGGCTTTTACAGCGTCACCGGGCGGGACGGGCTAGCGCAGAAGCATCGCCGAGGTTGCGAAATGCAGAGAGTAGAGCACAGAAGCTCTACTTAAGTCGGGGAACGTCGTCCTAAGGGTGCCTCCTGTGAGGCCGGACCACGGCTTAGGGTGACGCGTAGTGAAGGGTTGATAGTATGACTTAGATTGGTCATTGCGGCGTCGGAAGGGTGGCGAGAAGCCACGACCGACCGACGTCAGAAAACTTGGACCTCGTCTTCGCCGGCGAAGACGCTGTGTGTGTGTATTACGTGTATCTGTGTTGGCGATCGTTATTTGATCGTCGGGGTCATACAGGACGCTTTTTGGATACCTATATTTTCGATGGTCGGACCTAACTGGGATGTAGGTGGAAGCAACTGAAATAAGGGGGTTCGGGTGTATCTCAGATTTCTCGAAGTAAGATTTCGAAAAACGTTTAAAGAGGTGAGTAATGGTAGGGAGATCGAGGTCTCTATGGAGGTCAACGTTCCGCATGAACCACGGACAACCAGTGGCTGTCCGCATATCTCGGTTCTGTAATCTTTGGAACCTGAACAATCTGACCTTTGAAAAGCGCGCGTACGCAACGCTCGCATAGGACACTATTGGTCTTATGCAAGTTTTGTAGAGTGTCACTTTGTTGCGGAGCGACTTTACTTTCGTCTTACTTTTCTTGCATAACATCGGATAAAGTCGTCCCATGACATACGCAGCCTTATTGCAGACTATGTGTATGTGCTCGTGGAAGGTCATGGAAGGTTGAAAGGTGACACCTAGGTACTTGACTTTCTGTTGCCAGTGAATCGGTGTATTGTAAAGGGAAATTTCCGTAGGTGTGTCTATGTGAGATCGAAAGCGATTATCGATTATCCGTGTTTATTTGATTCTCCATTGGCGGAACCAGCGTCCGAGGCTGTCTACCGCTTTCTGAAGACGTCTAGTTATTACTTGAGGTCGGCGGGATGTGGTAAATACAGCGGTGTTATCCGCGAAAAGGGGAAGATGTGTACGCTCTTTGATAGGCGCCCGTGGAATGTCACTCATGTAGAGCGGGTACAATAAGGGTGCCAGCACAGATCCTTGAGGGACACCAGCACGAATTGTGCGGCAAGACGATAAAGTGCCGTCTATGCGATACCGAAAGTTGCGATTAGTCAGGTACTCTCGTAAGATGAGTACAAGTCTGTCTGGTATATTTAGTTGGAGCAGCTTGTAGATTAAGCCTGCGTGCCAGACCTTATCGAAGAGGTTCGGTTGTTGCTCTTACCGAGAAGAACCAGCAAGAAACTCGGCGGTCAATCTTTTAAACATTTAAATTTACAAAAATAATAATAAAATTATTTTGCTATAATCCGCGATACAAATCGCTGTATAGCAAAATAATTTTATTATTACTTTTGTATTATGGATCTTCGCAAAGTAACGCCTAATTCTATAAATTATTTAAATTTACATTATTTATTTGCAGTCTTGTTTGGAGCTGAAAGGATTTTCAAATCCAAGCATTTTATCATTCAAATAATCTTCAATTGTGTAATATGCCTTACGTATAAGCATAGTTTTTACACTTAATTCAAAACTTTTCTGTAGATAATTCTAATACAGATTGCGGAATTTTATGGACATGTCGCCCCAATTGGCTACCGCGGCTCTGATACGTGCAAATATATAAGTAGAAGCGGTATGGAAGCGGCTCGAAGGACCAAATTGTTTTTACGTCTTATTTTAACGAGTGATATCACGTCCGAGTTCGACGAGACACAATTAAGCTTATTAAGACGCTGCAAATGTCCGGATTGCGAAGGACGAATTTGTTACTATATAGCCTCGACGGCCGTCTATATATAGCCGGTGACGAGGCTACGGCGAATGATAGCACGTTCATAATTACATTACTACTGCGGACAATTGTGATTTAGCTTCATTCATTATTCATTGATTTAGGAGATTTAAACTGAATGACGCTGCAAGAATCTTTAATGAGGGTACAAAATATAAAAACTGTCTTAGTTCTGTAGTTTACAAAGGGAATAGTTATAAAAAGCATTATAGGTTGTGAAAGAGACATTCTCTTGAGGATACTATACGCGCCTGTTAGATGCCTTGATATCCTACTTTATCTTTTATATTTAATATGTATATATCTACTTTAACTTTACCATTACAGCAGTTTAAAAATACTATTAAAAAATCTAATACAGAAAGCCTACTATACTATTGAGGATTACTTAGACGATAAGAATGCGTGGATAAAGCTACTCTTCGACCCTGTACAAGACATCAATAACTATATGTAAACTAGTAATGAGAATTATTTATTGAAAAGAGCAATCCGCCGAGTTTCTTGCTGGTTCTTCTCGGTAGGAACAGCTTTCCGAACCATCAGTAGATGTTGATAATTCAAATGCACTTGTTTACAAGTTTACTTGAATAAATAATATTTTGAATTTAATTTAACATAATAATAATGGCTTCATTTCTGTAAGAGCTTTCAGAAGATTCTATAAATAAATTTTCTTGGGTTTTAATTTACCACAAACTTAATTATAAAATAATTATGCTTCCATCTTAGTTCTCGCGAGTAATTCCAGTGAAAGACATTTTTCATTAAAATATTAAAACGAAAAACAAGGGAAAATTGAAATATGCTCGGAATTTAATTTGCACTCGTCGCTTTACCTTGATAGTACTGTTATGAAGCTTTTTAATTTAATCAAAACTCAACAATTTTTTAATGTTTAGAAATTAATTAAATAGTGTATATATGTATATAATTCTGTCTGTTGTTCTGTAAGTTACGTACGGCACGCTTTGACAGCTAACCCACTTTGACAATATTGATGAAATTTGGTAAATTAAAGCTTATTTTCCGGGTTTAAATAAAGGATAAAATCCCTATTTTACTTTCGGGAGCGGGAAAAAAAAGTACATAATTAACGCGAACTCGAAGGACAGCCCTGTGTTGAGCATACATACATACTGAGCATTTAACTAAGTCCTCGCTTGCGGGTTACATGGGACGAAAACGGAGACTGAGGTTTGTGAGGGCGGTCACCTCTTGTATATCACGTTACGAACGCTCGGAGCCCGCACCTACTTCAGCCCCCATTCTATTACTATCTCCGCGCCCATATATCCCACAGGCGAGGTCTTAGTTAAACGGTTAGCCTATAATGTGTGGTGTTATATAGTTAGAGGCCGCCTTTGCCACATTTCGCGTGCATTACGTGAAATATGTTTTAACACGTTAATCCATTTTCATTAGACATTAGTAACGCAATAGTATATGGTTTTAGTGAGTTTATAAGACGTCGGTGCGCGCGTGGCGCAACGTATCTCGATCTCGACTCGATGTCGAAACTGAAAGTATTCCGTTGCTCACAGTTCGAAACAACAATGAAATCATTGGCAAGGAATTGCTTTGATGTCTTCGCGCACTATATGCATTCTATGAATTAATATAACAAAGAAGCTATTTTAAAAGCTAATTCCGAAATAAAGAAATATATTTTTCAGTTTTATCGCATAAATAGAGTTGAACACAAATGTATCACGTAATTCCATAGTTAATGTTCTAATTGCCGAAAAATTTCAAATTCTGTCGGTCTATACTTTGGATGTGCATGAATTCAATAATTGTTATGAATAGCAAAGTCGGATTGTCTCCTACTGTTTATATGGTTAATCTGTAATACTAATGAAGAAATTTAGTAAAATTGTAGTTTATATATCTGGTTAATTTATAGGTTTTGTATATACAGTTTTTCCGTCGGGAACAGAAAATACATAGTTGGGAATATTTAAACAGTCAAGTTGGCGCGAACAAAATGGCGATAACAGCTTATCAAGTACACCAGGAATATCGACCATATTAAATCTATACTTATTATAAAATCCCATAAAGGTGTCTGTTTGTATGTAATAGATTTTCTCAAAATCTACTCAACGGATTTTTGCACGGTTTTCACCAAAAGATAGTGCAATACTTCCGGATGGTTTAGGTAAATAGTACATATCGGTATTATGTAAATTGTGTTGAAGAGGAGTTGAGAGGAAGAGCCGCGAGCGCTGCGTAAACCAGCAGAGATACACTAAAGCAATGTAGTAGAGAATTGTAGATCTATAAAAATACTACAAAAAAGTCCGCAATAGCATGTCTCTATCTCTTATGGTTAACTCACAATAACCACTTTTATATTTAAAATTCTAGAATTCTAGAAAAAACTTGTGACACGCTGATTTCCACGCGGGTTAAGCCACTGGCACAGCTAGTTATTTTTATAAAAATAGCCTAATAACTACCTATATATGACTGGTCTGTTGGCGCAGTGAGTAGTGAGCCTGCCTTCAGCTCCGCGGGTCGCAGCTTCGATTCCCGCCGAGGGACAACATTTTCTACAAACAATTTATTGGTTCTTCGAGCCTGGGTATGTATTCGAATTTAAGTATGTATTTAAAATTATATAGGTAGTATATTTACCAGTTGACCGCCACCCATAACACAAGTATTAGGTTACTTAATTTGGTGATGGACGACCGTGTGTGTGTAATTGTCCCATATATATTTATTTATTATTTATCTATATATATTATTATTTATCGAGCTGTGATAGCCCAACGGTGAGACCGTGCGACTCTTTCGAGGGGAACACGAGTTCAAACCCGGGCAGGCACCAATGAGTTTTTCTATTAAAACTCACGTGTCTTATTGATAATTTCAATTTATCACACGCTTTTCGGTGAAGGAAAACATCGTAAGGAAACCTGCATATCTCTAGAGAATTCTGGAAATATGTGTAACCTACCAATCCGCATTGAAGCAGCGTGGTAGGTCTTAGCTACAACCCTTCTCTCCAGAAACGGAGAGAGGAGGCCTATTCCCAGCAGTAAGATTGTAACAGGCCGCTACTTCTCCTTCTTTCTCCTACCCTTATCCCACTCTACTATTATTATTTATTATATTACTTGTTATTGTCTATTTACTATCTATTCCGCACGCGCGGGTATCGCGGCGTGCAGCTACAGACAGCTGTTATATAACAATCATCCTCTCATGTAGCGAAATACCTCATGAATTCCGTTCAGTGGCTAAAGTGAGACATGTAAACACGCAAGGCGTGGTTTCCGTCGCCGCTGACGGCCGTTCGTGGAACTGAGGAGGGTTCAAATCAACGTAAACGTTATTGATGGCCGTCGTTTACTTAATTTTTTGTGGCAGCCAAAATGTTTGTTTTTATTTAAAATATTTCCTGCCGAAGATAGATTCCACGTTTGCTGCGAAGTATTATTTATTGTACAAGACATGGCACACGCGCGGTTACGAGAAAGAAGTGTTTTTTTTTTAATTGACTACAAGCCATTTAGTTCGGTTGCAATTTAATAAGATTTTCCTTTTATTGGACATTCATGGAGATTGACTTGATTGAGTTTTGAGTTTGAGTTTGATGTTGTTTTTCAGAGAGTACAAGTACGATACAGTCCTCCACAGCGCGGAGCGCAGAGGTTTCCTACCCATCTTTGGGCTCGCACTTAGCCGAGGCCCGGCCTTACAGGAGCCCCCCCCCCCTAAAGCCGACACTCCCAGGATGCTACGAGTCTCGCTCAAGGTTAGCTCTCCCAGTTTTACCTTCGATTCGAACGACTACTAGATACTGGTATGTAGGTCATGTGTTAAGCAACATGTTCATAAGCTTAGCTTATGTATCGTGATGGCAAGCATCTTGCCGAGCAAAAACAGATTAGTAGCCACAAATTGTTATCGTGGGTTACAAATATGTGTTTTGTCCTTTTACCTAAAGAAAAGCAAAATATTTTATCTTATATGTTAGCCCTCTGTATAATAATATTGTGCCTGTGACCTTACCTTTGTAGCTTTAATTTTGGTAAAGCGGATTAGCTTTAAAACACTTACCTTTCTTACAGACATTCAAACTGTTTTAGTTATAATACTATACGCATTTTACGTCCGTACCGCTAGACTAATATTGATAAAATTTGACACAATTAACGCTTTTTATAAACGTTAATAGTGGGAAACATATAGATTAAACAGAAATTCCAATATTATTTTTGAACAAGGAAACCACTTAAGTTTACCACTAGTACTAGTATACGACAGTTGGAAAAAAATTGTTGTATCATTTAAACATATCAATGAACCCCGTCCTCGTAACAGAAAAACTGTCCGAGCTATAATCCGTCCGGTACAGTTAGTGCGCGTGTATATAAATAGCAGGGCACGCTATATATATACATGGATGGTATCACGTAAGGCCGTCCGTTTCCGCGCTCCGTGCCCGCGGAGAATGCGGCGAGTTCCGGCGATGGCGATGCGCGCTCACACCTTCATAAACACCGATCTTTGTGGCGTTTAGAATATGCTAATGAAGCAAATAGGATGAGCTTAGGTCTTTTGAATTTTAACTGTGTGGTATTCATGTTATATAAACCGGCTACTCACGTCTTACTCTGTCGGGTGAGCCCGACTAGTTTCAGGTTCATACGGGGCTCATATTTATAAGCTATTTATGCGGCGTTATCACGGGGGAACTGACTTCCCACGAGTTTCTACATTACATATTATGACAAAGGCTCCAAAAGCTATCTGTGCGTATGTGATAGATTTTTTTTAAATTCTACTGAGCGTATTTTTGTACGGTGTTTAGTAAAAAGAAGTAAAACAGCGACCTGTTACAATCTTACTGCTGGGAATAAGCTTCCTCTCTCCGTTACTGGAGAGATGGGTTGGAGCTAAGACCACGCTGCTCCAATGCGGATTGGTAGGTTACACATATCTCCAGAATTCTCTAGAGATATGTAGGTTTCCTCACGATGTTTTCCTTCACCGAAAAGCGTGTGATAAATTGCAATTACCAATTAGACACATGAGTTTAAATAGAAAAACTCATTGGTGCCTGCCCGGGTTTGAACTCGTGTTCCCCTCGAAAGAGTCGCACGGTCTCACCGCTAGTACGGTGTTTACTTAAAGGTAATGCAATTCTCGATGTAAGTTTAAGTTAATAATATTATTAACTATTATACTATCAATCAATCTAATACGTATTTCAGTAAATAGTGATATATGTACCTATATCACGGTTTGATGTAAATTGACTGAAATACGTATTTGTGACACAGATTCTTAGAACAGTAGTCCTACCATGAACTTTTATATAACCATTCAATTCAAAGTTGCTACCTAAATCGAACCGCTTTCTTTTCGTACTATGAAGTGTGTTTGAGAAGGATAACGTTAAAAAGGATAAAAGTTCATATAAATGAACTATAGATAACTCTGTCCCTTTTACTCACATGTTTAAGGACGCATTCTGAACGCTCATTGGACAACGACTTAAAGTGTACGTCTTTAAGACGTCATGGTATGAAAAAGCAAAACAATCTAGTTTACGTCTTAAAATGAGTCGCAATAAGAATTCATGGTAGGCCTACAGCTAGTGAATGATAAGCAAGTTTGATTTAACTACTCTCCCCAATTGCAAGTAGCCTAGGCGGTATCTATAAGTTTTGACCTACTAGAGGCCAAACCTTGGACAAAGATGTTTAAGATCCTGGATCTTCAATTTTTACTGATATAAAGAATAATAATCACCAACTGGGCACCACTCGACGCATGCGTGGTGGTAAAAGTATTCCGAGAACACTCCCACTAATAAAATAATATAATCGTGTATCACAACCATTACCAATTTCAACATAAGAAGCATAAAACAATTCATATACAAAAATAATACTTGAACAATTCGACACGGTATACGAGCATGAACGTGGGAGGGAAGTTCGCGGTAAACGACTACTGGGTGAATACTAATTAATCATATGAATATAGATAATACAACGAAGACGTTTTTTTAATGTTTACAAACAAATGTTATTCTGTTTTCACCAAGACATTTCACCAAGTGAAAGATAGGTCCACGTGGTGTCAAGATTTCGGTATTGACTATTCAAAAATATAGTCTGTGTAACTCGAAAGCATGAGGTCCGAAATAGCTGTTATTATAATTTTGAGAAGAGTCTTAACTCTATCATCATTTTAACATATTCCGAGCAAAAACAAAACCTCCTGTAAGCGAAAAGTGTTGAAGCTTTGACCTGCTATATGCGGTTTGGTAGCATGGAAATCAACTTAGCCCCGAAAATCTCCAAAGACCTAATATTTTGTAACGATGTTTTCTTTCAGCGAATAATGTGGATAAATTGTAAATATAATGCAGTTACATTTACAACCCGCGACCCGCGGAGCTGAAGGCAGGGTCACTATCCACTGCGCGAACGGGACAGTTCATAAATGGAGCAACTAAGAAAGGCAGGAGAATGATCATGAGCTCTTATATAAAAAAAATATCAATGCCCGTCCGACCTCTGCATCCGTGTCTCTTTGTACAGTAGGATCACATTCAATAAATGTCTTTTACATTAACGCTAATTAATATTGTGCTCGTATTTGAATGTTATATGTATGGTAAGAATTAATAGTATTTATATATGTTTTTTTAATCACCCAAACATACAACACCGATAAACACGTTCCTGTTGGCATTAATTGTAATAACCGAGGGTAATTTTATTTGCATATTGAGCGTGCGTGTAACGAAAAATTGATCATAATTAGGATAATTGAATCGTCATCATATAAGTATCGAGTAATCGCTGCGCTTCAAGGTCCGTTCCCAACTTTATTGGTGCTAACTCAAGAACACGATTTATTCATATTTACACGAAAAGGAAACTATATATAGATATCTTTATTACCTTTAATATTTGGTAAAAGGAAATAGTAGAATGTCATTTGTTCAAAATTGTAGTAGCAAATCATCATCCTCCTTCCGTTATCCCACTCTAAGTGGAGTCGGTACAACATGCTACAAACGTGTTGTCACATGATTTGGCTGCGTATTTTACGACCGGCCGCCTACCTGACATCAACTTACCTTAGTCGTATTTTACAACACCTCGATAAGAAAGAGAGTGGTCCACTCTACTCAACCACACGGAGGGTCGACTTACTTAGTCGCCTTTTACGACCCATCGGTAAGAAATGAGGGTGGTCTATCCTACTCAGTAAGATACCACATGGAGGGTCGACTTACCTTGGTCGCCTTTTACTACCCATCGGTAAGAAATGAGGTGTGTGACTGAGTAGAATACTACTCAGTCGGATACCACACGGCGGGTCGACATACCTTAGTCGTATTTTACGACACATCGGTAAGAAATGTGGGTGATCTATTCAACAGTCGGATACCACACGGCGGGTCGACTTACGTTAGTCGTATTTTACGACACCTCGGTAAGAAATGGGGGTGGTCTATTCTAATCAGCCGGATACCACTAAATTGTATTAGCAAAGTAGAGGTTAGATTTTTTTCTATAAATAGCAGAAGTTGTCATATTGAAGCCATTCTCGTTGTAGTCCGTGCTTAGTGCTGACTTTAGTCTTTCTTAGAAAGGAAACAGTCGTCGGATCGTAGCGAAACGATTTGTGTGACGTTAGTTACATGAGAGATTTCTTTGATAATGGTCTGACACATAAATATTACAGAAAAATAAGTACTAAGTTCAAGACGTAACTCGAACTATATAGTTCTTTATCAAAAATTACTAATGTCGTTTTAAAATACCTTTACAAGCGCTTAGCCGAAGTTCAAAGGGAGCATTCGAGCGGATGTTTACAAAACAAAGAGTTCCAAACACGCCGATGTTTAGGATGTTTCTGACTACGACTTCACTTTTATACTGTTGTAACAGTTTGGGTTGTAGCATACTGGGTTTGTGGATTTTGTGTAAAAAACCCAGTGCCTTGTTCAGTTCCCTTATTTCAAGTTTACAGTACTTACTAAATCACAAAAAAAAAGCCAAACGAGTTCAATACGATTTACAAAAAATATGTATTTTTTTTTAAATAATTGTATGCTCTGATTTCATTTCCATCGTGGAAAGCCAGGTTTTACTAATTCAGTTTGTCCCAATAACAAAAATAGATCTAGATTAGCATCTTTGAATAGTATGTCATGTATATCATAAACATACGCGAGGTCACAAACAGCTTGTGATACCTGCGTCGCGACTCAGCAGAGTTAGCAACTCATTTGTTGGTCTCGCTATTCCATTCTAGACCAGTGTACAGAAAGATTCCAATTAAGCGTAAAAAATATGCTTATACATAAAGCATATTACAATATTGAACATTATTTGGATGATAAGAAAGCCGGGGTTGAAAATCCTTTCAGCAATAATTTATAATTGAAAATATTTAAAAGATTGACCGCCGAATTTATTGCTGGTTCTTCTCGGTAAGAGCAATATTCCGAACCAGTTGCAGATTCATTAATCATATTGATGCTTGATGATTAAAAAGTGCCTGAAATGGTTTATTTGAATAAAGATTATTTTTGATTATGTAAAATTTCTTTAAACACATTTGCAAACATTAAAAGTATTGAAAGGTTTCAGATTTAGTTTTAGTTAGTTTACCATTAGATACACATACCGATATAAAGTCGCAAATTATCGCCTATTTCAATAAATTATTTAAATCCAGTTTCATATGCGTAAGTTGTTAATAAAAAAAAACAATAAAACATTAACACCTAAAAAAAGTTATAACTTAATACTCTCTATAACTTTACCAATACCATAAATCGAATCGATCTGTCGTAACATCCGCCCGTGATAGACAAACAAACAAGTTAGCACACTTTCGCATATATTATTAAAATACGAATATTTTAATGCGAATACTGCGTGTAATTAAAACATTTCATGTCTCATATGAATAGCAATAACATAATAACAACTTAAAATTATTTCTTTTGTACAAAGTTTCACTTTTGAAGAATGTATATTATGTAAATAATTTATAGAAATAGGCGGAAACTATACTTACGGATACTTAGCGGAAGTCCATTATACAAAAGTAAATAGTATTATTTTGCTATAATCCGCGATTAGAGAAAAGTCTATGTAATTCTAAGAGTAGAGTGAACTATCCTTGTCTTATGCATTTAGGATTCGTAAACAACATGGGTTAGAAACCAACACCGCCAACATACATCACTAGCACTGTACACATTCACTACCGCAATCTCAACAATTTCGACAGTGAAACGATTGGTATTTTTGTAATCACAAATTATAGCGGAACAATATTATCATTACTTTTGCATTAAAGACCACCTAAAGTAACGCCTAATTATATAAATACACAGATGGCACACTATAATCGTAATAGGTCAACGTTCAGAACAAGATTGTCTTAAATATGGCTAGCCTGGCTATTAGAAATACACATTGACACTTACTTCACTTCCGTTTTTAAACAACTTTAGTAACAACAGATTATAATTATGTAACAAGTTATTTTGCTTTTTGGGACTTTGTTTTATAATAAGTATAGATGTTTTGTTACGTTTTTTTATGGTGCATAAGCGAATAAATAAACAGAAATTTTGTTTAAGAATACCACGTACAGCATCATAAACTCACGGTTAATTAAAGTGGAAGGTGGAAAATATGAATGATGGTATCCATAAAAGTGTAATTACTGCGTGAAAGGAATTAAAGAGTTTACGAGCGAATTACGTCTGTTCTTAAAGTTAAAATTTTACGAGTTTGGATTGCGCTTACCAGGATAATTTGCGGGATTTGATTATTAACAAGTCTCATTATAGTTTTTTTGCTTTGTCATAATCATTGGATATTAACTATTGGATATGCGGCTGTGATGAGCTTTCATCGTTTATAAAAAAATGTAATAAAATTTGAATTTCAGTTTTAATAGTTGAGCCTTAATGTTGTTTTGTTGTTTTCATTATGATGTAGTGTTTATTTTACAATTTCTCGATTAATGCAAATAAACTCTACTGATATCCCATTGGTTTTAAAAAATTCTAATGGTGAAAAATATTTGTACAAGTTTTTAAGACAAGCACCTGTGATCACCCTAAGCGATATTGCAGATAACCAATATTATCTTTTAGAATAATTCTCCAAATTAGTAATGTAGGTACCTGATACTATGCAAATATCAGAAAGACAGATATTATAATAAACAGACTTTCAAATGTTTAGCTTGTAATAGTCGCTCGAGTCTCGGCCGGAGACTGCGTCTCTGATACTCGACACCGCTTTTTATACCTATTCCCCCTTCTAAACTACAATAGACACCGATTTGTTACTACCCCCACTAAAAATTGGTTTTAAAAAGACCTCTTTAACTCAATTTACATAAAACCGTTATGTACTATTAACCTAAACCTTTCGTAGAATTTGCACTACCTTTTAGAAATACCGTACAAAAATCTTTCAAATAAGATTTATAGAAGATCGATCAAATACAAACAGACAGCTTTGGGGACATTTAGAAATGAAGTTCGGTACTGTACACTAGAGATGTTACGGAGGTGGGTTCACCGGAACTGGAGATTTCATATTTGTATTATCGTAGTCGGAGTAGGGATCATTATTAATTTAAAAATTGACCCGTAAACTGTACTAAGATAATATGACCACCACGATTTAAATAATTTTATACTAAAACGCGTCTAGCTATTGAAGTATTGACACTGAAAATAAACAAATGAACGAGAGTTGCGCGCAGGAGTGGAGATACCCCCCGGGCGACGAGTTACAACTTGTAGCTAGCTCTGTCCGCATTCGCATGACAATTTCACCATCGTTATACCTCCGACTAAAATTATCGGAGTCGGAATCCGAGGTGTAAATTCAATCGGAGGTTCCGCCCCTTCAGAACCGAAGTCGTTGCTCCGTAACATCCCTACTGTACACTACACCGTCATACCGAGTAATATAAATATGAATGAATGCTTGGAATGTAAAGGTGGATAGATGTTTACAATAACTACAGCAGCTCACTCGTAAATATAAATATTAAAATAGTTCAAACATTTTAATTCGTACCATATGTTTGCAAACGGTGAAGAAAAATATTTAGAACATCGCTCCCGCCGCGTGGTATCCGGCTAAGTAGAATAGACGACCCTGATTTCATTCCGAGGTGTCGTAAAAGGCGACTAAGGTAAGTTGACCCACCGTGTGGTATCCGGCTGAGTAGAATAGACAACACTCTTTCTTACCGAGGGGTCGTGAAATACGACTAAGATAAGTTGACGTCAGGCAGGCGGCCGGTCGTAAAATACGTAGGCAAATCAAGGGACAATATGTTTGTAACATCTTGTGCTGACGCCACTTAAGAGTGGCATAAGGGCAGGAGGCCTGAGGAGGATGATGATGATAATTTAGAACATCGTTTCTATACATCTCTAGGGGATTTTTGCTAATTTTAATAATAAAATATAACTAAAGTCAATTCTGTCAAGAATTGTCACACGAAATAATTTCCACATTCAAAAATCTTTAAACAATTCAATCAATTTAAAAAGGTTACCAGATTTTGGTCAACCAAAAAAAAAATTTATAAAACAGCGTTACTTTGAACTATTTCACTGCGATACACGCCACATTTAAAAATATACGGTTAAGAATAAAATCCCAAGGGAATTCGGTTGTTTCCCATACATTTAATTAAATTCCACGGAGCAGGTGCGCAGGCGCCTGTGTCGACTCGCAGAGATAAGTACCGGTAAGCCGCCCACAGATAGCGTCACTTGGGAATTTATTAGCAATCATTATATACCCAACATACATTATACGGGTTTTGTCAACTTACTGAAATTATTATTAACTTACACTTATTTATTTACCAGCTGACCCGGTAAACGTTTCTTTGTCATATAAATTACTACAGAATTGACTTGACTTTTGACTCATAGTGAGTAAAAAAACTTTGATAGGTTGATAATGATTTGATAGGTTGATGGCTCTTTTCAATATCATCCTATACCTGTAGAATTAACAGGATTTTTTAAGCCCCGGTGTATAAGGAATAATTGTGCCAAATTTCATCGATATCAGTTTAGCGGATTCGTCGTGAAAGAGTAACAAACATACATCCATACTGACAAACTTTCGCATTTATAATGTTATAAGTAGGATAGAATTCACAAATTTCATTAGATTTATAAATATTTTCAGAAATTAAAAATTAATTAAAAATATAAATAAATATATCGACACTACACAGCATACGTAATTAAAACTATATACTAACTAAAACTATATGTAAACTTTCTTATTTCGTTTTATCACAATCGAATCTATTTCTTTTCAATGCCAATAGAAATAGAGATAGGAAAGAATAAAGAAATACTTTAAGGACTGGACAGAAACTTAGGCGATTTTTTATCTCTTAAAAAAGTGTACGTAGAAAAATGGATAATTAAAGTAAATACGGATATTTAAAAAAATATTTTAAACACGTTTTCTTTCAATAAAAATAAACCTTACTAAGATAAGATTTTATTTTATTACTTATAGTACTTCAACTAATAACCATATTATTGCAGGAACAGAATCCCATTGGTTTCTAAAAATGTTGTTGGAGACACGTCGTCAATCTATATAAATGCGAATGTATCTGTATGTATGTATATGTTACGGTTTGAAAGCTAATCAGCTGGCATCATCAGGAGAGAGACCCCACTACAAAATCGCAGTGGCTCATCACCATACAAGCAGTAGTTTAACCCACACCATTTATTTTGCCTCCAAACTCGTCTAGCTTTTGGTAAACTGGGGTTAGAAATAAACCAAAAGCGCTAGTGGTAAGTAGCAAACAAATGCGATTATAATATGCTTTTAAAAAAAGAGTGAAAAGGAATATAGGCATGCCAGTTCCCTTAAACTGTACCATCGCTTACAGTCAAGCATACACCTATAAAACAATTAAAAAAAAACTTTATTATTACATTAGATATTTCTAAGCGATCTTTGATTCACTTCCTGGTGTCCGATTGAGCTGAAATTTTATATGCTGGTTCAGTCTAGATGACAATGCATGTTTATGATATGCATGACCTGATGCTGCTGCTAGGATTGGCTCCAGAAAAAAGAACTCTTCAACGGTTAACATTTTAATATTTCGAGACGTGACATTTTGTTAAGTTTTTTTTTTAAAGCATTTTTAACTTGACTTGTATTAATTAGTCCAACTTATATTCAGTGAATTGATTTTCTTGGCCTGTTATACTCGTTATGTCAAATAACCACCCAGATATCGAATCCCGGACGCCAACTGCAGCTTGCATATGGAGCGCGGGAGCAGCTGTCTGCCCCGTTGCGCACCAGCGGAGGCACATTGCATGTGGACCAAGTTATTGTAACCGACTATTATAATATTTACAGTCAACTTGGCTACCATATTCACTTTCTATTCAAACAAGTCAAACTGAAAATTATTTTACTACTGTTTTTTTTTATTATTTCCGCCGTGTGTTATCGGCTGAGTAGAATAGACCACCCTCTTTCCTACCAAGTAGTATTTAGTATGTCGTAAGAGGCGACTAAGGTAAGTTGACGTCAGGCAGGCGGCCGGTCGTAAAATACGCAGCCGAATCATGTGACAACATATTTGTAACATATTGTGCCAACCGCACTTAGAATGGGATAAGGGCAGGAGGATGATGACTACTGTTTTTTTTTATGTTATCTGGGACTCACTAAAAAACTGATCGAATGTTCAACCACGTTGCTGTTGGGTGAAACAGGGTAACGTTGGGCACCTTGCCCTCATCAGCGTTAGCAGTTATTCCAGTGAGCGCCACTTAAGGGGTGACCCTTCCTTCGGTAATCCATGCATCAAGAGCACAAGATTCGTGGACCGCTTAGGAGGACCTACTCCAACTCCATCCGACAGATTCCAAAAATAATTTGACATTTTACGCTACCTATATATTTTACTGCTAGCTACGACCTAAAGGATTTATATGTAATAATATTCAGTTGTATAATTGTTTTTCGAAAGAAGTATTTGCCGAAGTACTTGCTTCTTCTTCTTCTAGTTCCCAAGCAGTTTGTATCTTAACTTTATATTAATAACATTCTGTTTGAATAAATATTTTGCTTATTTACTAGAACAAGTAAGCGGTAACGAATATAGTCACAATACCTACCACAGTACTTAAAATAAAATCATTGAACAGTGTCTGACACCGACAGAGTTCGTGTATAGGCCTAATATAAAAGTCAATGTCGTAAAGTAGCTACATTCGCTTTTTATTTTTATCATTTTTCACGTCTGTGAGAAAACAACAGTTGAAGATTAGACCCGCCACACTGCTCGAATGTGGATCGGCAGTCGACGTGAACGAAGACGCGGCTACAACTAGTACAATATAAAAGTGATAACATATTCACTTTCACGTGAAAACGTCCGCTTCTTACTTAATCTTTTAATAGATAATTAATGTGCTAATGAATGGCCGCCGTTGCGTGCTGATGTAACGGACAAACAGACGCTGGGAAGATACGTGCGGTGTTCTTATTTGTGTAAACGCGTTGAAATCTAAGTTCATTTCGAGGAGAACTCGTGATGTCATCGTTCTTTTGTTAATTGTATTTGTTAACTAGTAGCTGTAGCTCAGTTGTCTGTTTTTTGATTCTTTTTTGATTTTTCATAGATAAAAATAAAAACAGACAAAAGGAGACGTATAAGACAGTCAGGCCCCGTCTCATAGTAAAAACGAAAATGAATATAATAAAATGGCCAGGTTTCAATAATAGTGACATTGTTACTTGTTTCTACTTGTTTTTATAACTTACTTTATGACGTTTCCGCCGCGTGGTATCCGGCTGAATATAATAGACCATCCTCATGTCTTACCGAGGTGTCTTAAAAGGCGGCTAAGGTAAGTTGACCCGCGGTGTGGTATCCGGCAGAGTAGAACAGACTACCCTCATTTTTTACCGAGCTTTCGTAAAAGGCGACTAAGGTAAGTTAACGTCAGACAGGTAGCGGTCGTAAAATACCTAGATAAATCATTTTACAACATTCTTAAAACATGTTGTGTGGACCCCACTTAGAGTGGGACTGGAGAATGATGAAATTAATTTATGACGTTTACAATTTTATTGATGTTCATTCGTCACTCGGTCACGCGGAATGACTATGAATAGGAATCTCGACGAGGCCTATCAACAAAACAGTATTATCAAATGAATCGAACTATTACAAAAGGGGTGTCGATTTGTGGTTATATATGTAAAGTCTTAATAAAAAAACAGTGCCACATTAACATGAGTTTTTTTTAAAATCTTTTTATATTTTCTTCGTGTGATATCCGGCTGGGTAGAATAGACCACACTCTTTCTTACCGAGTGAAAGGCGACTAAGTTAAGTTGATGTCAGGCAGGCGGCCGTTCGTAAAATACATAACCAAATCATGTGACAGCATGTTTGTAAAATGTTGTGCCGACCCCACTTATAGTGGGATAAGGGCAGGATGATGATGATATTTTGTTTGGTTGCTCTGATGAATCTTTTTTACCCGCCATGCGATTTGTCGTACACACTCCTTCGTAGACTCGATAATTAAGAATAAAGTCATGAAATTTTCAATACAAGAATGTGTTTCGTTTCAAAAGAGATATCACAATTCATCATTTTCTTACCCTTATGCCACTCAAAGTGGGGTTGACACAATGTCTTCATCATCCATTCCCTTCTATCATTCGTCAACTGTGGCGCTACTCTTTTTATATGCGTATTATTCTTCACACAATCCATCCATCTTTTTTTCGGCGTCCCTCTAGTCATATTTAAAACTCTTTGGGTCACATAATACTACATCGAATAGATTTCGGCTTTCGCACAGTTGACAACATTGAGTAAAATGCAAGCGGCCGCGTGCTTACTCACCAACTAGATGACTCGATCTTATGAGGACCATCATGAGACGATCAATAAAAGAGTCCTTACAAAATACGTAAGATAGAGTACAGATGGAGGAAAATCGCAAGAGCAGCATTCATATCTAATCAAGTGGCCAATTCTTAGCCATGATCAATCTGTTAAGAGTTACCGACTAAAGAATACTTTGAATCCATAATCGCTCAATTGCAGACCAAAATTGGTAACTCGTAACAAACGTACTTCACAGCAAAATTCTAGTTCTCATCATCATTCTTATCATTCTCCTGCCCTTATCCCACTCTAAGTGGGGTCGGCACAACATGTTACAAACATGTTGTCACATGATTTGGCTACATAATTTACGACTGGCCGCCTGCCTGACGTCAACTTAACTTAGTCGTATTTTATGACCCCTCGGTAAGAAAGAGGGCGGTCTATTCTACTTAACCTTATACCACACGGTGGGTCAACTTACCTTAGTCGCTTTTTACGACACCTCGGTAAGAAATGAGGGTGGTCTATTCTACTCAGCCGGATACCACACGGTGGGTCAACTTACCTTAGTCGCTTTTTACGACACCTCGGTAAGAAATGAGAGTGGTCTATTCTACTTAGCCGAATACCACACGGTGGGTCAACTTACCTTAGTCGCTTTTTACACCTCGGTAAGAAATGAGGATGGTCTATTCTACTCGGCCGGATACCACACGGCGAGTCGACTTACCTTAGTCGCCTCTTACGACACCTCGGTAAGAAATCAAGGTGGTCTATTCTACTGAGCAGGATACCACACGGCATGGCAAAATTCTAGTTCTATTCTTCTTAAATTTATTTATTAACTATATAACTTATTTATAGTACACCAAATTACATATGGTTTTATCTTTATTACACCACGATAACAAATCGATTAAATCAATTTTAACAAAAATTATTACAAGTAGATTATGGTATAGGCACAATAATAATCACCTCAAGGCAACCAGAGATTATGGTTATATATAAAAAGGGAGTATATAGAATTTTGTTGTACAAAAATAATCTTCATTGATAAGATAAAATATCACTGGGTAGATATTAGTAGTAGTACAAAAGTAATAATAAAATTATTTTGCTATAATTTGGTTAATAATAATATTTTATAACTTTCAAGTTACTTAGTTTATGATTTATAGAAGCAGGCGTTATTTTGCGGAATTCCATATTACAAGCAATACAACAGAACTAACTACTTTGCTATAATCCGCACGGGTTAAGTGAATGCATGCAAAGCCAATGTGTATGAATTGTTGCTGGTGAATTGCGCCTTGGGGTGCATGTGGTGACTGGTCCTGCATGTATAAGGTGCGTAGATTTTGCCTGCTTCATACACATTGGCTTTGCATGCATTCACTTAACCCGTGCGGATTATAGCAAAGTAGTTAGTTCTGTTGTATTGCTTACTTAGTTTATAATATCTAGGGTTCGTAATATAACAAAATATATTAGTAACTATACTACTATGAACTATATTCGATGTAAATCCTACAGCAGCGATTCATATACGGCCACTGTAGCCTCCGATATATTCTACCTGCTATAGTCTCCAATATCGGATGCTCGACCGCAGTCTGCGCACCAGGGAAGTGCATCGTTTACGTATATTTGTATAGACACAATCCACACGTGCTTCTGCAAACATCCCTGAAGCGCTGCAAAAATGTGGTAGTCCAGGAGCAGTAAAATGTCAAGCAACTGAACTTTAAAATATATTTGAACACCAAACAAAAACAAGTGGACAAGAGAAACTGTAGCTAGTTGAACGAGTAGAAATCATTGTGACACGGCGGCCATCATTACGCCCCACTGAACAGCGTTTGATTACAGCCTTTAGTTTTTACCAGCGCCGACTAGAAAACTGCTGTGAAAGTACTGCGAAACTGTCGGAAAAGACAAGTTTTACGTAACAAATTCAATATTACGCAAGCTTTGCCTGTCATAATTCCTAGGAACAATTCACTTTGGAGAATCATCGAGACTATAGTTATATCGCTTAGGATGCTGTGTGCCGATATTCTTACTTGACATATCCTCTACCTATTGGATATAGTATAAGGAAGTGTTAGACGTTGGTGTTCAAAGCGTCAAATTCAAATTATTCTTTATTCAAGTAAACTTGTAAACAAGTGCTTTTGAATCGTCAACTACTGGTTCGGAAAGCTGTTCCTGCCGAGAAGAGCCAGCAAGAAAATCGGCGGTTGCTCTTTTTAAAATATAAATCTTAGAACTAGTTACATTTATCATCTAAGTAATCTTCAACAGTATAGTAGGCTTTCTGTATCAGCCTCTTTTTAACAGTGGTTTTAAAATGCCGTAATGGCATGGCCAAAATTGATTTCGGAATTTTATTATAGAATCTTATACCCATACCCACAAACGATTTACGTACTTTTGCTAGGCGCAAAGCAGGAGTCGCAAGCTTATGTCGGTTCCTACTTTGTCTATTATATACATCACCTATCGTTTTATAATTCTTTATATTTTTATGTACAAAAATTACATTGTTTAAAATATACTGTGAAGCAAATGTAAGAATACCTATTTCCTTAAACTTCTCTCGCAGGGAATCACGCGGACTTTAATTGTCTTTTTTTTTTTTTTTTTTTTTTTTTTTTTTTTTTTTTTTTTTTTTTTTTTTTTTTTTTTTTTTTTTTTTTTTTTTTTTTTTTTTTTTTTTTTTTTTTTTTGTAATACGAAATTTTTTTTTTTTTTTCAAAACTCAAAAGTCAAACTAGCGATCCCGCATTTCGGCCTGCGCCTTGGCCGGTTCCCCTCCGTGGGATTTAGAGGCCAAGGTGCTTGCTCAGGCCTACCGCCGTAAAGTTGAAGCCCGTCTTTCGGGGGGAAACTCTACGGCGGTGGAGGTGGATTGGCGGAGGACAGCTCAGATGGGGCTTCTCCGCCAATGGAGGCGGCGGCTGGAATCGCCCAGCGCAGGATTCAGGACGATTTCAGCCATCCAGCCCATTCTCCAGGGCTGGGTCGCCAGGAGGCACGGGGTCCTCACCTTCCGCCTTACGCAGGTACTTTCTGGACATGGTTGTTTCGGGAGGTATCTGTGGAGGGTGGCCCAGCGCGAAGCGTCTGGTGAGTGCCACGAGTGCGGCGCCGAGTTCGATACGGCGCAGCACACGCTCGCGGACTGCCCTGCTTGGGCGGTTCAGCGGGCGAAGCTCGTGGCAGAGGTGGGGCGCGATCTCTCCCTGCCCACCGTGGCTCGTGCCATGGTGGACAGGGAGGCATCGTGGGCAGCGATGGCCTCCTTCTGCGAGGATGTTATCTTGCGGAAGGAGGCGGCGGGACGGATCCGGGAAGTCGAGTCCTTGGATCCGATCCGCCGCAGGCGAGCGGGGCGCAGGCGACTCGCCGAAGTCCGTCGCATGCCGCCCTAACGGGGACCTGCGAGCGTTCCGAACGGGGTTCATCGGACGCTCGCTGAAATTAGGTCCCCGAGGCGGTCGATGCATCTGGTGCTCCCGATGCATCGATTAGCGGTGGGAGGGGCCACTGCTTAGAGAGGCCCCGACCCGGAGGTGGCGCTCTCCGGGGCACAGAGCCGCTGCTGGCGGGGATGGGGGCAATGTGTACAACGTTACCCTGTCCCCGCCACCAGCAGCGTGGTGGAGCACTGTCAGGTTTTTAGTCGGTGAGAGTCCGACATACCCACCGCTCGTCCCCGTCGGGCGGTGACGACCCATAATGGGTTTTCCTGACAAGAAAAAAAAAAAAAAAAAAAAAGCGATCCCGCATTTATTTATTTAATTAGTACGAACAAGATCCAATTACACTAATAAAATCAAATTTTAAATAGTTATACTTTATTTTACTACCGTTAAGTTATTAAAAACGTTTAATCTAAACGAAAACACTTTTTTTTGTATCCAAAATTTGTCAAAATTTTGCCTATTAGGAAATCACTTATCCTTGAGTAAACAGTGTCGCAGGATTAACTGACCGAAATTGGACATATAAAATCAAAAAGGGCTCAGAGAGTTGCTATATCTCTGTGCACAAGATCAGCAGAATCACATGTTCTATAATGAATCTTAATTTACAGAGAGAGAGAGTTTTACTTAATACTTGCCAATAATATTTTTTCGGGCTTCATATTTTTATTTAACATGACAATCAATGTTGACAACACTTCTTTATTCAACTAAATTGATTAAAGTAAAGAGAACATTAATTATTTAGACTTTATTAATACAATTAATTACGATAACGTTCCTAACGATGATGATAAAGCTAAATACTACGTAGAAGCTTTAAAGTCGATCAGCCAGATGTTTTCGTCATAATGTAGAGCAGGGCTGTCAATTCCAAAAGCTAAATTGAGCCAAATAAACAATGCTGAACTTTAGGTTCGCAGCAACAAATCAATGTTCATAGAAACAAAAAATTTCGATAAGTTAATTGTAATACAAACATATAGGTATATAGTTAAATACTTAAAATAATTGATGCAGTTTATTAATAAAATATATTATTATTCAACCCTTTACGGGTCCAATTTTTGTGTAACAACAAAAAAATGTGGAACCTAAAAATTAGACTCTTGTTTCAGGATGACGATCCTAACAATAGTCATCATCGTCCTCCTGCCCTTATCCCACTCTAAGTGGGGTCGGCACAACATGGTTCAAACATGTTGTCACATGATTTGGCTACGTCTTTTACGACCGGTCGCCTGCTTACGTCAACTTGCCTCGGTAAGAAAGAGGGTGGTCTATTCTACTCAACCGGATACGACACGGTGGGTCAACTCACCTTAGTCGCCTTTAACGGCACCTCGACTAGAAATGCGGGTGGTCGATCCTAACAATAGGCATGAATACTAAATAGAGTTAGGTTGCTGCGACATCTCATGAAAAAAGTTATACGTAATTATTTTCTAAACTACCGATATAGATTTGAATGTGGCCAGAAAGTTGCATAGGCCCATAGAGGGTTAATATGCTCTTTTCGTTTCCAATTCATATTTCTTATTTTCACTTAACACTAGATATACCAGCGATTTGAATATACCTATTTCTACCAAACCAGTCAAAATGACTGGTGCATAAAAAACAGGCTTCTTGTGGTTTCTAGTCTATATTTACTCTTAATAATGACAAAAATAAAGTTGAACAATATTAATTAAGTTTATAAAACGTACTCTCTAATTAGCTACAAAAGTCATAACATCTGAAAAAAAAATGTGTAATATAGTAGGAATTTTCAATTGAAATTGCACGACCAGTTTAAATGTCTGGTCTGGTTAATCTAGTGTTAACATCGCATATATTAAACAGGACGCAAATTTAACAGCCCTATTGTAGAGTAATTAATCTTGTAACACGTCCGAGTGAAAGCACAAAATCACGCAGGGATCGTAAACAGAATGCGTTTGAAATGCACAAAACAATTAGCAAGCGGTGATTATTGAACAGAAACTTCGATAACGGCCGGAAATCGTAATGTGTACACGAATTATTTACATGCAATATTATTAGTAGATATTTTTACTTATTTACCAATGGTTTTATTAACACTCCATTTTTTAACATTGTTAATTTTGGCCTAAATCCTAAAGCTAGATAAAGGCTCGGCATGCAATGCATGGTCGGCAGGTTACGGTTCCTATAAATTCTCTAGGTTAATGCAGGTACTTCACTGGCAAACGATTAAGGATTTATAAAAAATCAATGAAATACATATTTTTTAGTTAATGTGGAGAAACCGGCTCGGACGTTTTATTTTATCGGGTTAGCCCGACTAGTTTCGAGCCCATTCGAGCCACTTATTCATGAATTGTTTACATGACGTTAATTATCGCGGCGGGAACTCTAAATAAGACAAGTCTTATATGTAGAAACCTATACTCAAGAGTATAGCCGGTTTCTACAAATTAACTATGAAACTCATGACAGTTTAAACAAAATTTTAACATTCTTACATTTTTATATGTTTGCACAACCGCGGGATAAACGCATTTCACAAAAATTTATAGGCATCCTTTGTTTTAAACGGAAGATAAAAATTAAGGCAAAAGACTCCATTTAAAAAATGTATGAAAAATTATTCTACCCTAATTCGCGTAGTTTTTTGTTTAAAGCTGATTTAGTATCGTTCTTTTGTATCCTTGAATCGAAATTCGCAGTATAACGCCTACTTCTATAAATTATCCATATTATTTAAAACTTTTTCCACTACAATCGCTGATCCAATGACGGTTGATAATCTCAACAAATGGACCACTTAGTTCGTTAGATCTGTGGCTCGAGGTGAGCGTGGAATCAACTGTGACAAGATTGCTAACCCTGTTAATATGTTGGAGCACCGAGAGCCGTTGACCCTGTGACTAATCACACTTACATTGACAACGCAGATAATATCAGCGAGACTTAACACGGAAATTTCACAAGTGTAACATTATAGGACCATGTTTTGACTGCGAAAGTTAAAAGCTGCGCCCATTATTGAAAAGATGAGAAGTACGACATTGAGCTGATATGGTCATGTAATGAGGATAGATGAAAATTATGTGACCAAAAGAGTTTTAAATATAAATGTGGATCGATATATAACTAGGGAAGACTAGGGAAGAAGAGTTTTAAATATAAATGTGGACGGATATATAACTAGAGAGGATTAGGGAAGAAGAGTTTTAAATATAAATGTGGATGGATATATAACTAGAAAGGACTAAGGAAGAAGATTTTTTAATATAAATGTGGATGGATATAGTACTAGAGAGGATTAGGGAAGGAGAGTTTTAAATTTAAATGTGGATGGATATATAACTAGAGAGGACTTGGGAAGAAGAGTTTTAAATATAAATGTGGATGAATGTATAACTGGATCGAGTAAAGAATTATATGCATATAAAGAGAGAAGCACCAGTATTGACGAATGAAAGAGTAGAATGGAAGACAAATTGTGCTCTACTTAGAGTGAAATTTCGTAATTCCATTTCAAAATTCTTGCAACCGTTGCTAAGAATAGCATCTTCGTGCTTTATCGAAAGGTAGCTCGTTATGCAGGATCCATCGTTGTTTAGGGCTAATTTAACAAAAGAAATAGAGAAATAAATCCTATGGTGATTTAATCGGATCAGTGAAACTTAAAGAATTGATTTTCCTGTCTGTTCTAAACAGAGAAAGAGAGTAGCTCGGTGGCTGCTCCAATGCCGATTTGCACGTTGCATAAATCCGAAAGAATTTTGTAGGTATAAGCAGGTTCGTCACAATAATTTCTTTCGATGCAATACTAATATTCATAAGACATATTAGTTTATTTCAAGACATGTCTAGCTATCGAGGGTTTTTATTTTCAATCCTATCGTTCAACGATGTAGAATAAAATAAAATTGTTACATAGCTACCATGTTGAAATTATGATTTAAAGTAGGAGCTCAAGAAGTAAAATACATAGTCACTTTTAATATAACTCTTCGTCAAATATAAGATAGACCCTGATTAAGCATAGCCAAAATGTACAGTGTTCTAATCAAAATATTTAGTAGATGGTGGGCATTAACTCCTCACCGTCATTTATTTACACAAGCCTAAATACACAAGTTAAAAATGCATCCCCTTATCTAATCAGGCCATTAGGTTATCGTTAAAGGTTCATTAAAAAGCAGACAGCTGAAGAGGCCACGATAATGGATAGCGTTCGCCTAATAAACATGCTTTAAACCGACGACCTACCAAATACGAAGTTTAGCGGTAAGCCATGGACCGAACCTTGAAAACTTACGGCGAAACGGTTCGCCTTGACCGACTTACCAAATAATCGAACTTCATTACAAGCACTTAAAACTACTATAAAAAATTTAGAACTGTCGATAGTTAACTCATACAGCCAAGGCCATGCTCTAATTCTTGTGCATATTTCGCTGGAAAAAACACTTGTTTTAAGATAGAGACAAGTGTCTTGGCTTCAGATACCAATCAACTCTCTCACGATGACAAAATAACTACATAGAGACAAAAAAAAGTGGAAAGTAATTTGCCTGGACCGATATATGGGTACGTCTATTGGCCCATTCAAATTCAAAATATTCTTTATTCCAGCAAACATGTAAACAATTGCTTTTGAATTATTAACTCTACTACTGGTTCGGAAAGGTGTTCCTACCGAGAAGAACCAGCAAGAAACTCGGCGATTGCTCTTTTCAAAATAAAACTTATTAATTACATTTAATCACTACTATCTCGTACAGGGTCGAACAATAGCTATATCCACGCATCCTTATCATCTAAGTGATTTTAGTGATATAATAAATTTTGTTCAACTAAACCAAGTATATAATTCATGTTTTCGAACTGCTGAACACTAATCAAAAGTTTATTTAAACGTAAGCATTTTGAATGAAAAATAATAATACAATTCAATAAAAAACTTACAGACTATCTCAGCTAGCGAAATATAAAGAGAGAAAAAACAAAAAGAAAGAAAAATGCAAGTCAAATATGGTCGTGAGTTGAAGCACTTCTGGCGTCATAATAAATGTTAAGATAGCTTCAAAGTTATCTGATTTTAATATAAAAGTCCTATGAAAAATTATTTCATTAAAAAATAAATTCAGATTTTGGCATCTGATAATAACAGATCCTGTTTATTCTACATTTCCACTGTAGCGCGAAAACTAATTACTGAAGTTTGCAATATTGAAATTGGCGATCTAGATAATAAACTATAACAAGCAAGTATTGTGTTTATCATGAAGTAATATCGCGTTTTAAATATACCAGATTGCATCTCAAACGTTATTCGCGTACACGGAAAAGTGAATTAGTTTTTTTTCCCTGTTAAGTAACGTCATTGAAGCCGACAATTGAGATGAGATCTCCTGTGCTCGATACCGGTAGCATGGTATCGCTGATTTTGAAGAAAAATGGTTTCTTGACTACATTTATTTATTAGGACACCAACCAGGTTCTAAAAAACAAAGATTTATTAAGTAAATTAATTACGTATACTTTTAAGTTTGAAATTCGGTGGTTGAGACTGCTTCTAGAATAAGGGGCAGGTAAAGGTCAATTATAAAGAGTAAGAAATGAAAGTAAGCAATTCAGAAATCTGTATCTAAAACTGTCTAGACTCTGACCATGATTTTAACACTCCCTGTCTATCTCCTGATGATAGTATATGGATAGTACACTCAACATTTAGCATTATAGTACGCAGCAATAAATAATGCACATCAGGGCCTAGAGAGAGAAATCGGCTAGATTCTGCTTCATAGAGCATCGTCTCTGTCGCACAGACTGATGAACCCGTGTGAGACGTAACATATTAACTGAGTGACAGTGACAGCGCTCTACGACACCGAACTAGCCGGCTGTTCCGTTCTAAACATCGATGTGCATTATTTAATGCCGGGTACTATACATATATTTTCCTTTTATCGCGTATTATTATAATAAACGTTATTCTGACGTATAATAAAATATTGTTTTGTCATATAAGTTGTTTCTAGTGTACATTTTTAAAAATTTATAAAAAATGGTGGACAACTCTTACCACTTAGGGATGAAAAATAGTAGCCGATTCTCAGACTTACCGAATATGCATATATAAAAATATATACAATCTCATAAAAATCGGTCAAGACGTTTCGGAGGATAACGGTAACATTGTGAGAATTTTATATTTATGATAATACATAGACGTTGTCCATGGTATTGTGTATTGTCATTTTTAAAAAATACAGATAAAATAAATTTTCCTTTTTTTACTATAGTAACTTTTCTTTAAGTTTTGTTGTCGAGTCTTGTATACCGTCGTTTTACCACCATATATTAAGTAGACCCGTGTCTCTATGAGCAAATACGCATCCTCTATCGTTACATCGAACGCATCCGCATTCCAGTGCACTCGCAGGGGGCCCGCTAACTGCGCACTTCCCTATTCCGTGCCATTTCAAGTCTGTTTTTCGCACGCTCTATTAACAAATATTGATGTGATTCGGTGCTATAGCCGAGTTTCGTTACATTTGCGTTTCGTTACAGTTCAAACGTTTCGTCTTATGTGTATGCCCCGCCTAGGTCCAGTTCAGCCGTTGCCGCACCGGATGACACCACATTCCTGTACATCCCGTGGGGTCACACTAACTACGCACTTCCCGGTGCCGCTACAGGGGATCAACTTTGACGGGATCTACCTTTTTAATTTTTCATAACAATGTACTAAGAATACAAATGTATTAAGAAGTAATTGTTCATAATATCATTTAATGAACTAGGCGTTTCTTTGCGGAGTTCCCAAATACAAATACAATGCGAGATTACTGTACTATGCGTTTTGATACCCTATACATTCACAATACGTACAACACAAACACTACTACCATAGCTGAAGCAACCAGATGCACGAGAAGATACTTTTACAGAGTGGGCCAACGAATGGTCAGGTTCGGGGAAAGCACGGAGAGATAGATCGCTGGCTCACTCAAGCTTTTAGCGGACTCAAAGTGTTTAATACGTACCTATTTGCTATAGGAAAAGCGCCGACCGAAGGCTGTTACTTCTGTGGAGAGGAAGACACCCCAAGACATGCCTTGTTTGAGTGTGCAGAATTTGTAGGATTAAAGAGTGCAATGCAGGGAACTAAGGTAGCCCTAAGCGCACATAACTTGATACCTCGCATGCTCGCAAGTGAAGAGGGGTGGCATAAGCATGATGATGTCCTCCGAAAAATTATGCTTAAAAGGGAGCAAAAAGAAAGAGAAGATAAAAAAAGCCGAGTAGTATAAAAAACGGTAAAAAGTAGAAATAGTATAAAAAACGGTGAGCATGAAGAAATGTAAATGCTGTTCCATGCTGATTGGAAGTGAGCGAGGAGGTTGTGTAGTCCTTTCGAGTTGGACACTCCCTACTAGTACGGGATAGTAGGCGTCCCTAAGGGATTTTTCCTCTACTACAATACGAAAAACTACTACGATAGCACCGCTGATATTCACCATCACAATCTCAACAATAGAACCTCCCCCCTGTAGTCAAAGGATCGTCGGCAGATAGACTACAGACGCTTTGGAATTATTTGAAAATAACATTATCATTATTATCATATCGTTAACATTAAAGTCGCAATTACAACTAGTAATTGTTGGCATTTATGCCTTTATTTGCAACAAAAATTAATGCAATTTATCTTTATAAAATGGCCACACTAAATGAAGTGTATAAAAGCAGCGTGCGCCATGTTTAGTTTCTCTTCTTGTTTACTTTGTTCAAGACGTCATAGTTATCGGACATATTGCCTTCCAGTGTAAATTGAATATACGTTACTCATTAGAATCAGTGTATAATTTAAATCCCTGGCCTGCTCCCCTACAGTAATAAGCACGAACTTTTTTTAAACAGTTCTATGTCAGATTAAAGATAAACTAAATCTGTGAAATACTAGTAAATATAGAACGATCTAACCACAGTAGCCATAATGATGTTTAACGTAATCTTCACAAACAGACATGGCACAGTTAAAATTAGCGTAGTTAAAAATGTCCGAGTCTTAGTAGACACTAGACATAAACTAAAATCCATTTTCCATTAGTTTGATCGACACGCGGTAAATATCCGGGTCGTATTAATACAGCGTTACAACATCTACACAAAACGATGTGCAAGAATAACCTGATTGTCAACAGACGCATCAATATGTTAAATGCGCGAAAGTTTGTCTGTTTGTTACGCTTTCACGGCTAAACTACTGTGTCATTATTTATTTTTTATTTTATTTATATACTTTATTGTACACCACAAAATAACATAAAATATAAATAAACATAAAAATCACAACAACAAAAATATTCATCTTGTATAGTACAAAAGACGGTCTTATCGCTTAGTAGCGATTTCTTCCAAACGACCTTTGGATTAGGCAAGTTGCAAGATTACTATAGGCAGGTTGTGCATTGTAATAAGCATAGATACACATAAGTACACGTTAATACACAAACATATTACACAAATAATAATAATTAAATACATACAGATTATATACAAACTAATAAATATTATAATATATAAGTAAAAAAATTAAATTAAACATTATTCATAAAGTTTGACACAACTGAACCTTATTTACTTGACTAAAGTCTATCTATTGACTGGTCCGTTGGCGCAGTTGGCAGTGACCTTGCCTTCGGCTACGCGGGTCGCGGGCTCGATTCCCGTCGAGGGCCAACATTTTCTATAAACATTTTTTTGGTTTTTCGAGTCTGGATATAATTAAGTATTTAAGTATTGTAATCCGATGACCGTTACGGACGTACGGACTGAGCAAAAAATACGTACAAATTACACGATAGGGAATGTATTGTCACTACGGAGAGCATCGCGAACGGAAGATGCACCGGTCACAGTTTCGTCAAGGCGTAGTGTTCCAGTAGGATGCACCTTAAAACCTTAGGAACCGATAGCGGGATCGATCCGGCGAACACTAACTAATGCTGTTAGCCCTGATAGCTTTTAGAGGGTCACCGAGAGGATGGACGAGCGCAGAAGCATCGCCGGGAGTTAAACTGGGAGAGTAAATCTCGAGCGATGCTCGCGACATCCTGGGAGCGTGACCTTAAGGGTCCCACCAGAGAGGTCGGACCTCAGCTTAAAGCGATGCGCTGTATATCTGGCGGACTTGGCAACGAATATTTTGTATGGGGACTTCTTATGTAACTACAAAAGCACCACTATAGCGCGGAGTAAAGTACTGGTGGCGCCATTTATTACTGCAGGAAAATACATGCGTTATGTTGTTTCAGTATGTATTTAAAATTATATACTTATGGCGCGGACACACACATAATTTTGCCTTAGTAATATTAGTAGCAGTAAATTTCCCCGGTATTAAATAAAACGTTGAATAATTATATTAACTAAATCTTTAGCTCGGTTCCTTTACCGATATTCCGTCAATTAGCAGCACAGATTACAAAAACCACTTAACGTTTGACGCATTCACATTGACATTCGAGTGTCGTTATCTTATCAATCACGGATTGAAAAATTATAACCAACAAGTGTTACAACACTAACGTGAACATATTATATGTATAACTAATATATTTTTTAAATAAGTCAAGTTGGCTGCTATCTCACCTGATAAAAGCAAAAGATTTTATTAGATTACACGATTTATAATGGCATCAATAAAATTGCAGAAATTCTTTTGCGTCCAATGGTAAAACGAAAATACATTCAATTGTGTAATGTTTTGCGCTTTTCGCAGGAGAAATTGGGACTATTTTATTTATTTATTTATATTAGTATATAGTTATATATGTATTTTAAATAAAGGACGAATTTTAACGGATAAACGTCTCGAGGGGTCTTTGTTTTATAATATGTAACGATTTCGACATACAAATTCTCTACTTGCATAGTGATCTCATGTTATAACGGCGCCTACTTTCGAATCTCGTTTCATAATTTAGTTAATACGATATACGAAATTCCTAAGAGAATACAACAGTAAGGTGGTAATGATAACGACATGCTCAGTGAGACTATAATCACATCACACGCTACATCCGGCGAAATTGTAACTAAGCTAATTTATCTTATCAAGTGAAGCAATGTTCATTCACAAATAGCTACTAGAACAATCTTACTTGAAATAAACTAACCTAACTAAGTAACTAACTAACTAAGTTAACCTAAATCATTTCTTCATAATGTGAGATGTTGTTTCCTTCAATCGACATCCAATTAATTCTTTTTTTGTTCGAATTAAAGTATTCTGAATATACAACTAAAATGTCCATTTCATAATTTCAGTGTAATCTAAATTATAATGAATATTAATAACAAAATAATGGCAGTCAGTTATAATTAATAATTATCACGAAAAGGACACATTGCAATAATTAAGAACATACAGAGATGTCACAGATTAAATTACATTTCATTAAAATAACAATTATATTTTCAATAAAACAGTTTTTTTTTATTAATACGATGATATTGTGACTGACGAAGATTTGTTCAGAGTATTTGTAAATAACAATTCCTTATTACTTTTATGCTATATAAAAACAAGGTCCAACCAAAATAACATTATTCTGACGACTAGATATTTGAGGTAATCATAACCAGTCTTTAACTTTGAAACAACCCTCAATTGATAATGTATCCACAGCACAAAATCGATGATTATTAGTAATTTTCTTTATATGAAAATTTATTTGCTATACTCAAACTCAAAATATTCTTTATTCAAGTAAACTTGTAAACACGTGCTTTTGAATCGTCAACATCTACTGCTGGTTCGGAAAGCTGTTCCTACCGAGAAGAACCAGCAAGAAACTCGGCGGTTGTTCTTTTCAAAGAATAATTCTTATTAATAGTTACATATAGTTATTAATGTCTTGTACAGGGTCGAAGAGTAGCAATATCCACGCATTCTCATCGTCTGTATACCTCAACAGTAAGTAGGCTTTCTTTATTAGCCATTTTTTAAATATAATCTGCTATTTATTTATACAAAAGAATACGATGATTTAATCTAGTGCAATGCAGTCAAATTCACCCATTTTATCATGTAATATATAATCCTCATGTTTCTAAAGCTGATTTTCAGTGATAACCAACATTATTACCATATTAAATATATGGTAATAATATTGGTTGTGATTTCCATGATATTTTTCCAGCGATAGAGTTGACTAGTGACGTAACCGATACCAACCATAAATCACGCTCTATAAGAGTCGGCTGACCAGAGACAGGTCGGCCGTGCCCGCATACATTACGCAACTCTTCCTCATTTGGAACGTCCATCCAGTCTACGAAATGTCGTTATTATGTCAGTTTATGAGATTTTTCTATTTCTTTTAACTGACGTTCGTCTATGGTTTAAGTTTACGGCGAAAATTTTTTTTTTATTATTTATCATTACTATACGTTGTATTCTATAGGGTTCGAAAATAATGATAAAATTATTATATTAGATTAGATAATATGTGCCGTGTGGCCCACCCTCATTTCTTACTGAGGTGTCGTAAGAGGCGACTAAGTTACCTTAGTTAACGTCAGGCAGGCGGCCGGTCGTAAAATACGTAGCCAAATCATGTGACAACATGTTTGTAACTTGTGCCGACCCCACTTAGAGTGGGAATAAGGGCAGGAGAATGTATGATTAGATTAGATAATAACTGTGTAATAACTATATACATAGTAAATCTACAGGGTACTTACTATACTTTTTCATATCTTACGCCCAGTACACCCTAAATTAAGCAACATCTCTTGACTGAGATGAAATGAATATTTAGCAATTTTCCATAAGAGACATATTTCAGAATATTTAAATAAGAAAATTGGGAGACGACATCTCGCGTTTTCTCGTAACCTTAAATGCGCTGTCTACCCTAAAAAATCGCCGTCTGAAGCGAAAGCCTTAAGCCCGTCGTATGTTAAGCTTGTGATTTATGTATAATGGATTACTCAAAGGCTTTAGTAGATATCGCACACCCACATACATCTTACCTATCCATACTTATATAATAAATGAGTATGTCTGTTGGCATTGTCTAATAATCCAGTGATTCCCAAAGTGGTCTATATCGATCCCTAGGGGTCTATAACAACCTGCAAGGGGTCTTGGTTAGCGAAAAAAATATTGGGGGTCCATGAAATGAAAATGGGGGCCACGATAGTCGATCTCAACACATACACTGAATAGGTATTCAGTTTACTTACATCATACTATCTTATAATATCAAAACATATACATTATTTATAAAAGTACCTATGAAGTAAAAAAAATATTATATATGTTTGTAAAATGTGTAAGTTGTAGGATGTTGGTATTCGCTTTGTGGTCGCAATACATTTTGAACTTGTAAAAACCTGAGAGTCGCAGTCTCAGAGCTTCGCTACTTTTGCACATAATTTTATTGTGAGTAGTTTTAATTAAAATTCAAATAATAAATGTATAGATTAACACGTGTTTTTACTTTAAGTTTTTAACACTAAACTTCACTACAGTTAGAAATTTACAGGAAATCAATATCAGGTAAGTAGAGGGTCTACCCAACACGCAAAAACATGGCAAGGGGTCTACGACACAAAAAAGTTTGGGGAACTCTGGTCTAGTCCGCAATAGAGACGGAATTCTAGACAATTAAAGCTCGTATACCGGTCTAAATAATATAAGATTTAAAAGAATAATTTTCATTAGGAAAAAACAGTATGTTACATAATAAGTTTAAAAATAATTTTGTGAGGGTAGTTTAAAAATAAATAAATTTTCTTGGAAGACGCCCTTACGACCTTAAACGCTCTCCGTACAAATTGTTTTTTTTTAAATATAAACCGAAGTTATTCCTTGATATTAGTGTGATATCATAAAAATGATATAATATTAGTAGGTATGGCTCCTGTTCGAAAAATATTTTTACTTATGTATGTATTTAAAATTATAGAAGTATACATTTACGAGTTACTTTAGGGGCGGACGAGCGTGTGTGTAAGTGTCCCATATATTTATTACTATACCATCATAGCATTGATAGTTTTTATACGTAAATATTCATCATCATCATCCTCCTGCCCTTATCCCAGTCCAAGTGGGGTCAGCACAACATGTCGCAAACATGTTGTCACAGGATTTGGCGACGTATTTTACGACCGGCCGCCTGCCTGACGTCAACTTACCTTAGTCGTATTTTACGACCCCTCAGTAAGCAAGAAGGTGGTCTTACTACTCAGCCAGATACCACACGACGGGTGATCTTACCTTAGTCGCCTTTTACGACACCTCGGTAAGTAATGAGGGTGGTCTTATTCTATGCAGCCAGAAACCACACGGCGGGTCATCTTACCTTAGTCCCTTTTAGGACACCTCGGTAAAAATGAGGTTGGTCTATTCTACTCAGCCGGATACCACACGGCGGGTCGACTTACTTTGGTCGCCTTTTACGACACCTCGGTAAGTAATGAGGGTGGTATATTCTATGCAGCCGGATACCACACGGCGGGTCATCTTACCTTTGTCGCCTTTTACGACACCTCGGCAAGTAATGAGGGTGGTCTATTCTACTCAGCCGGATACCACACGGCGGGTCGACTTACTTTGGTCGTCTTTTACGACACCTCGGTAAGTAATGAGGGTGGTCTATTCTACTCAGCCGGATACCACACGGCGGGTCGATTTACTTTGGTCGCCTTTTACGACACCTCGGTAAGTAATGAGGGTGGTATATTCTATGCAGCCGGATACCACACGGCGGGTCATCTTACCTTTGTCGCCTTTTACGACACCTCGGCAAGTAATGAGGGTGGTCTATTCTACTCAGCCGTATACCACACGGCATTTATACGTAAATATCCATGATAATAATAAGTTGAGGTGATGTCTAAGTTAATTGAAACAGCAATTGCACCGACCTGCTAGAGTGGACCTGGAAGTTGCCGCCGTCGAGCAGCCGCACCTTAGCGAAGAGCACCGCGGACACGAAGGGCACCTCGGTGAGCTCCTCGAGGCAGCACTGGACCTCGAACTTGTATCGCTTTTTCTTCGTCATGAACGCCATGGTCCGCCAACATCGGGCCCGGCGCACCGACGGACCGCCACGGACCGGCACGGACCGGACGCACGCGGCACCGGCTGGTTCGAACCGGTATCGACACTATCACTAGCACTTCACATTCGTCACAACGCGTGTATTTACTTAGTTAATACTAATTTATGTCGTGATTTAAGTTGCTCCGTCTACGTCGATAAGTAAAGTGGTGGAGCGATTAGTTTTGCATCAGCACTGTGTCGGCAGCGGTGTCGTCTCGAGCCGCTGATCAGTCGCATATCGGCTGATGTCGTTAGCCTGGAATGGAAATTGATTGTACACATTTAGATTAGCGTTAATTGGTTTTTTGTTTTTTGATAACGAGTCTACCGTATACGGATATAAGTTGGTATTTTATCACGCTTTTTAAAAAACGTTGATAAAATGTGTCATGTATCTTATCTCTCCAGCCGATATATTTTTTAAGCCACACGTGTCCTTATCTTATCTATCTTCTATACTTATTACAAAAGAATGTCCCTAAAAGCTGTATGTGATTTTCTCAAAAACATACGTAAAGGTACTTTTGTACGGTTTTTATTTAAACGGTATAAATTCTTCCGAAAGGTTTAGTTTAGTAAATAGTACATTAAGATTTTTTGAAAATTGTGTTGAGAAGTTCGCATAGTTGTAAAATAGAACAGACGTGTTATTTTACAACTACGGCTCCCAGAAGTCGCTGGGAGCCTTATTCGCGTGCGGTAAACCAACAGAGATAAAAATATTAACTAAAGATATTACAATAATTTACATAACGACTGATTTCGGTGCAGGCACAGGTAATAAGTGTTACTATGATTCAATAAACATAATCAAGAATTTTTTTTATTAAGAACTTAGTGACCGCATACATTTAGTTTTAACAGTACCTTAGATATTATTTAAAATAGTTCCCCGCCGCGTCTCTCTGTTCGCCTTAAACTCAAAGCTTCTGAACGAATTTTCTTACGGTTAAACAAAACAGACTAACCCCTCGTACGCACGAGAGGTTTTTTACGTGCGTTAAAAATACGTCGAAATGTAAAAAATGGATATCCATATCTGTTCACACGACAGCGCATTAAAATCGCCACGGATTTTTATTGAGCAGTGTTCCATTTTAGGCGCTAAGGCGTACGGCGTAAAGTTGAATATACCATAACGAAACTTCTTATAACGCCTATTGCGGAATTTTAACGCGACGTATATTTTACGCCCGTGCGTACGAGGGGTTATTCAAGATTAAGATTTAAATGTATAATTTGTTACGGTTTTGTGTAAATTAGTCAGAAATATAATAATAATTGTTAAAAATTTCGGAAAAGTCAAGTCTACGCATTGCAAAAATGGTTTTGTTTTTTTACTGTACTAATTTCTTTACCTTATAATCTTTATTATCCTAATGAATAATAATTTATTACACTTAAATTCGTAAGTGTCCACTCACTTTTAATTTGGCAGAATGGGAGTGCCTCTAGAGTCGATTGCAGCCACTGCACAAGTAAACTTCATAAGTCTTACATAATCTGAAACAAACAAGAACATGCTATCATTACCTATAATTATTACTTTGTATTATTACACGCTCATTTCACTGACGCGAGCTACTGTTTTGGAATAGTCTAGGGGACGGATGCGTAAATATCAAAACAAAATGTGAATAAATAAATATGTATTTTTTTAAATAATCAGAAAATCGTTTATTGATTTTAGAATGCGTGTTTGAATTATTGGATCTTAAACCCACCACGCTTGCGGATGTATAGTTTACTATATGTTATATCTTAAGAGAATTCTTGGAATACATTTCTAAGAATTTTCTTAACATATGCAGATTAATTTAAAATATATTTCTTTAGCAAAAATTGCGTGGCAAACTGTAAATCAATTAGGTTAATAAGTTTTAACAGAAAAACTTTTTCGGTTCGGTTTTGGTTCGTAGCCGGACTTTGAGCCCGTGACCCCGTCGAGAGAGTTACAGTTTCATAGTTCGATTATCACTGCTTACGTTTATAACTTCGCATCATTACACATAAAAGAGACACGTAACAAACGTACATAATAACAGAAAAAGTATAAAGACGGCCTCATCACTAAGTAACGATTTCTTGGAGATTACCTAGAACTACTTACATAAGGCTAAGCCTTAGAGGGTGCGCCAATTATGTATAACGGCCTTATTGGTAATCTTTACTAATGTAATGTATACCATGAGATGTACAGAAAAAATAATTCGCGTTTGCCATCTGGCCAGTCAAAGTGAAAGTTTGTCTGTTTGTCTGTCACGCTAGATTCATATTGATGAAACTTGTTTTCATTTAAGATTTCATATCTCGTGAACATCTATACTCATAATAAAACTAAGTCCCCAAAAGCTGTCTGTCTGTATATGATCCATTTTCTCAAAATGTACTCACCATTTTTGTACGGTTTAAGTTGTGCAATACTACCGAAAAATGTAGGTTTATAGTACATTACGGTTTTATGTAATTGTGTCCAAGAAATCACGCCTGCTGAGAGTTTTAGTCACGTGCGCAGCGTTAACCAACAGAAATACATATAAATAATGTACTAGAGAACTGTAGATCTACAAAAATACTACAAATAAGTCTGCGACAACATGTCTCTATTTCTTATGGTTAACTCACAATAACTACTTTTATGTTCAAAATTACAATGCACTGAATTTCACGCAGGCGAGGCCGCAAGCAAAGTAAGTATAAGATAAAAATAATTCTTTCCGATTCTATATCTATCAAAACAGGAAAAAATGTAAACAAACAATGCTGCAAGTACTACTAGTTAACTATATATACAACATCGGGATATTCCTTTAAAATTTTACAACCGTCTCTCCGACAATCAGTGATGTGAGGTAATAACCCTAGCTACTTTGAGTGATTTGCATAACAGAAGGCGAAAAGGATGCAATCAAGTTAGAAGCGTTGCATTTGGAGAGTAAAATCTGCTGTGAGCAATCATAGCCATTATATAATTGGGCGCGACCTTCGCGTGCTCCCCACTTGCGCAAGCGCATCCACCCATTACAGGTGGGCTGCGCATACCTACTTTATTACCATACATGTTGTGCCTGCGATTTACCTCAAATCAACTTTATCGTATTATATTTAAAAAAAATAATTATATAAATATATATGAAAATTACACACACGGCTGTCCGTACCTAAAGTAACTTACGTAATACTCGTGTGGTTGACAGACAGATTGAATATATACTTATATTATTTTAAATACATACAGATATACACCAGGACTCGAAGAAACCAAACCAACAAATTGTTTATATTCAAATTCACATTCAATCCCCAAATCCCTCCATTTTATATCCTAAATGTAGAAGTAGAAGAAGTAATGGAAGTGGTATTGAACCAGTCATTGACATAAGATGCCCATTTTTCCCATTTCGCTTTTACAGTATTTTATTAGTTTGGATCTAAATCCATAGATATGTAGAGATCTTTCATTCTAAAAGTGCACGCCCCTCCACCAAATTACATTATTTTAATGTGTGAGAGAAAATATTGACTGTACTATTTTATATGTGTGCGCGCAGCAATTTCAAAGTTGACTCGACTCATTCGCGCACTTAAAGTTCAACTAATTGCTCGACTGGTATAAGTCAAACATTTATATGGCGGAGAATGCACGCTTTGTATGAGACAACACGTCTATTCTGACACGCGTTCCTATCATTTATGCACTGGCTGACCAACCAATCCGGTTACACGGGTTACAAGTAACGTTTGCATAAAAATAAAATTAATATTATATAATATTTATAATCAAATTTATGTTGAAAATTCTTTAGAATAAAAAGTAAGTTGTTATCGTTTCCCTGGAGTAATAGTAAGCGCTGTGGATTGTAAACGGGAAGTTGCGCATTCGAATCCTAGAAAAAACATATTAGGTCCTTACATATGAAATTGGCGTTTTCTATGGGAGGAACATAAAGTAGTTTTTTTTTAAATGAAATATATTTAATTAATCAAAGTATGTACCATTGCTATGTATGGACTTTTGCCATCTCATAGGTAGTTCATTGATCCCCTTACTAAAAAAAACCTTTCGGGCGGGAATCAATAAAATCTTTGAAGGCGGTTTGGACTGCCTCATCGGAGTTGAATTTTTTTCCTTGCAAGTAACTACTTGCAAGGAAAAAAATTCAACTCCGATGGTAATCTGTTGGAGCAAGGTCCGGAGAGTAAGGTGGATGTCTAAGACATTCTAATTGAAGCTCTTCTGATTTGGTAGCCGTCTGTTGTGCAGTGTGTGGTCTAGCGTTGTCCTGAAGCAGCAGTGGCCTAGAGCGATTAACCAGCCTCGGTTGTTTAGCAGCTAGCTTTTCCATCATGGTTTGCAGTTGCTGACAATAGATATCTGCCGTAATCGTCTGGCCAGATTTAAGAAAGCTGTAGTGAACGACACCGGCACTAGCCCACCAAACACTTACAAGCAACTTTTTTTTAGTCAATTTTCGCTTAGGGCAGGATTTGGCTGGTTCACCAGGGTTCAGCCATTGCGATGAGCGCTTCCGATTATCGTAGAGGATCCACTTTTCATCACAGGTAATGATTCGATTTAAAATTCCTTCATTATTGTGCCGGTTGAGTAACGTAACGCAGCAGTCGACGCGTGTTTGTCGGTTTGCTTCACTCAATTCATGAGGTACCCACCTTTCAAGCTTTTTCACCTTCCCAATTTGCTTCAAGTGGATTAGAATAGTTTTATCACTAACACCGGAGCCTGCAGCTAACTCGGACGTGGTTTGCGATGGATCCGCTTTCACAATAGCCTTCAATTCTTCATTATCAACTTTGGTCTCTGGCCGTCCACGAGGTTTGTTCTGCAGGTCGAAATTTCCAGAACGAAAACGTTGGAACCAAAAACGCACTGTGTTTTCTTTTGCGACACCGTCACCATACACATCATTAATCCTTCGAGCCGTTTCTGCAGCACTGGTGCCACGGTGGAACTCATACTCGTAAGTAACGCGATATTTCATGTTTTCCATTTTGTAAACAGAGTGACACAAAGAAAAAAACAAAAGAAGAAAAAACAAATGAATTAGGGGGTTAGAAACACAAATGCATGAGTAAATAGCTGTATGAATTTGAATTTGGAATTCCTAACCATAAAGGTAATATTTGAGGTCAAAGTGGCCAGTACGACAAAACGCCAATTTCATATGTAGGGACCTAATATTAGTATATTTCTAAAATTTATCCCTGGTTTTGACTAGATAGATACTTCCGACGTACCCTTCTAACAAAGTCGTACTACCAAGCGGTTTAGCATTCAGGTACGATGTCGTGTAAAAACCCTGAATGGTTATACGTTTAATCTCCAAACCCTTTCAAGAAACTTAAACTACATCGGCATCCATCAGGTGAATTCGCAATCAAGAGCTAGCTTGCCAACTTAATTTAATAAAGATCATATCATATATTCATTATGCAACTATTAGAATGATAAATAAAACGTAATGTACAGAAGTCTGTTCATTTATTTTATTAGTAAAAAAAGAAAAAAATTAAACCGCAATAAATATTTACTATTTTAACGCTATTCACTCACGTCGCTATCTTCAGATTCGGACTCAACATTAACTATAAATTCAAAATTTTTCATATATTCTATCTCAATATCATTCACCATTTCGACACGTATTTTCCCACATATTTCTATCAATCATGTCAATTCGTTCCTTAATTAAAGCAATGGCTTTAATGATGAAATAATGATAGATGTTAAGTTTTGCCCGTTTCTTTTCACCACATAGTTATAAAAAATTCTCCATATTTTTCTATTAAAGAAAAAATGTATCTAATTATTATTTAAAATAAAAAATAAAAATTATTTATCCTCTTTTTTTATGACATGCTAACTGTACTTTTGGCAATAACCGATGCGTGCTCCTACGTTCGTGTCTGTCCGGCAACTAAGTAACCAATTAGAATAACAAGTTGCGTGTATTTCGTCTGTACATATTTACAGTCTGTACATTTCGATTGTGCGAGACGGCATGAGACCCTTTGAGTTAGGCACAACAACCGACACGGGAGCGAGAGCGGGCGAGACACCCCGAGAGGAGGCGGAGCAAGCCCTGTATAGTATCCGGCAATAAATAATGCACATCGAGGCTTACAGAGAGAAAATCGGCTAGATTGTGCTTCATAAAGCATTATCTTTGTCACACAGACTGACGAAATTGTGTGAAACGTCATATATTAACTGAGTGACAATGACAGCGCTCTACGAATCCGAACTGGCCGGCTGTTCCGTTCTAAACATCGATGTGCATTATTTAATGCCGGGTACTATACACTCGCACACGGCATGTTTCGGGGTATCTCGCAGAGAGTGTACAGTCGCCGTAAGAGCATCTAGAACACGTAAATACTGTAGCCTAATGGCGTGGCAACACATGTGCAACATTCTTAAGATCAATTTATTGAGATGCTTCCCAAATTTAATAATATTATTTATTTATGAAAAGAACATACGATGTTATAGTTGCAGATGCAGATGTTATAGTTTATAACATATTATACAACCAGAGGTTATTTATTATTAATATGTAGCCAGTAAAATCTTAATTTATGTATACTACGTAGTTTCTACCCACAACGTCGTTACAAAAAATTACATCACCCCACTAATATTCGAATGCGATAATAAGTATGGATGAAGATCATTTAATGAATCGTAAAACAAATATAGTATGTAAATATATCAAAATTACCTTCATAATTTATAGAATATGATATTGTTATATCATATTCTATGCCTGGGATTCGAACCAATGACAGCTGGCCCAATCGGTTATTATGGCTAATTTACACGTGCTTAGTTGTTTTAATATAATATATTATGAATATATTAGAACCCATATCAGTTCTAGGTTACATTATTATTCTCAATATGCAAAAGCATTTCATCAAGGTTTAAATTTAATTACTAAGTCATCATTCTTCTGCCCTTATCCTGTCTACGTATTTTACGACCATCCGCCTGCCTGACTTCAACTTACCTTAGTTGTATTTTACGACCCCTCGGTAAGAAAGGTCTATTCTACTTCACCGAATAACACACGGTATGGCAACTTACCTAAGTCACCTTTTATGACACCTCGGTAAGAAATGAGGGTGGTTATTTCTACTCAGCCGGCTATCACACGGCGGAAATTTTATTACTAAATCATTTCCACGTTATTATGATATATTATAATTTTGAGCTTTCTAATAGTAAAGAAGGATACAAAAGAGGAGCAATGAGATGTACAGTTCTAACGATAGATTGCTATGTAACCAGATTAAGGACATTTGCAACACTTTGGTCACGTTGAAATGGAATATAATTACTACATTTCTCATATGATTTACCTTTTGTGTCTTACAAAATTGATGATAATTTTACAATAATCCATGATTAATAAATATAATACGCAAATCTTATCTAACAGTAAGTCGCGGATTATAGCCAAAATAATATTCTTATAAATACTTTTCTAATTACTAGCGGTAGTCGCGACATTGTTCGTGCTAATTTAAATTTAAGTACTTTCAATAATTCTATGTGCTGTTTCTAAAAGAAAAAAACATGTTACCCGGGTTTATGAGATAATAATTTAGCCGATCACATCGATATTAGTATGAATTTAATTTAGCCTAACTAGTCTTAATTGATGATTGATTTCTGCCTAAGAGCGCTAGGTGAACTTCGCCATTTCACACGTAATTCGTATGTGTTTAATAGTATAGGTATTCAAATTGTAGAATAATGAAAGTAGAATTGTAGAATAATAATGTAAGAAAATAAGGTTATTTAGGTTTTGTCTGAGTGGGTGGATCCTTCCGGAATAAGAATTCCTCTAAGTTACTGCATATTTATACTAACCTCTTAGAAATTTCGTACAAATTCGTTAAAACGTTTATTTTTGCACCAAATTGTTTATGCTACGTGTGAAAATTGGATAAGAGCCAGACACGGCCCTGTTTTGACATTACCTTGAAACTTTACAAGGAAGGTGACGAAAGTAACTCGAGGTACTAATTCCAGTTAAAAGAGTTTATGCGATCTTATCTGAACTCCTCCGGATTAACTTTAGTTGTAGAAAACACTACAAATGTACAAGTTGTTCCCACGATTTTTTTCGCATAAACTGAAGTGTTAAAATACCCTTAATTATGTATGGTTTTTCTGTTTTAAAAGCGAGGATTTTTACAGCAAATAAATTAGCGCGGTATGTAAATTCAAGAGCGCCAAATTTCATCAACATCGTTTCAGCGGATAAGCGGTCACGAAATTTAGTACCATATAGGGAAATATTTCTGATTTTTCTTCGGGAAGAGGAAAAAACACATATAAAATTGAAGGTATTTTAACAATAAAAACAAAGGTAGAGGTACGCGAACGAAGTTATGGAAACAACGACATATAATGTATGTTTCCAATCAAAATATTCAAGTATGTTCTACTTAATATATACACTATCTTTGCTCGTTCGATTATCTCCCCAATTTATTTTGAGCGTTGTGTGTATGAAATCCAACGTAGATTGCGTGGACTGCAAGTTCAAGTGAGGGTAGAAGAAAAGTAGTAGTATTGAATCGGTAACGAAAACGGCGCGGCGCCCTAGTCAGTTCGCGAGTATTGCCGAATATGACGAAAAATAATGATTCTCTTGCCCTTATCCCACTCTAAGTGGGGTCGGCACAAGATGTTACAAACATGTCACATGATTTGGCTACATTTTTTACGACCGGCCGCCTACCTCACGTCAACTTACCTTAGTCGCCTTTTACGAGACTTCGGCAAGAAATGAGGGTGGTCAATTCTATGCAGCCGGATAACACACGGCACTTACTTTAGTCGCCTCTTAAGACACCTCGGTAAGAAAGGAGGTTGGTCTATTCTATTATGCCGGATACCACACGGCTATGCCGAATATGAAGAGACAGAACTTAATATCAAGATAATTTGGTTTTTGCAATAATATCTTATATCATTTTAAAATGATAACAATACAATTTTCCTATGTCACATTGCAACGCCCACTTCCAAACAGCACTGCATTTATTTTTAAAATCATATAGTGATAACAGATAAATGCGGGCTGTTGAGTCATGGCGTTATCGTGGACGCCGGTGCCATTTGGCGCCATGGCAACGACGAACAGACAAACACGCACATAGACACGCAACTAGTGCGAACGACACGCGGCGAACATTGCGCGGCGGCGATAACATATTTAAGTAAATAGCGTGGTAGTAACGCCCGTGCAATCATCGTGAGTCATACAGGGGGTTGGGGAAATGGTAATTCACATTTTCCAACCGACCTAATAAAATTATTGTCTCTGTACGAGTTAAGGGACGTTTTCATTGGGCGTTGAATTTTCATATGAATGTTGGTTTAGAATATTACCGCCGAGAATTACGATCCTTCGCAGGTGTGATTTGCTGTGTTAACATGTTCTCATTGATAGTGCTGCTCCATATCAGTTATTTGAGCTGTTTACAAAGAGGTTTTCAATCGTCAGGTAGATATCTACAATTGACTGTTATATAGACTGGTCACAAAAATATTGGATATGTATTACCACAGTACGAGACCGCCTCTATATAAAGCATATCGGCAATAGACTCAGCGCCCGTGATATTGGAGACTTCAAGAGCTTCACGGCCATGACTGTGTTAACATCCTTAAAGTCATGTCAACTGGCCCGCTGGCGCAGTGGGTAGTGACCCTGCCTTCAGCTCCGCGAATCGCGGGTTCGATCCCCGCCGAGGGCCAACATTTTACTTACTTTTACTTTTATGTATTTAAAATTATATATGTAGTATATCTACCAGTTGTCCGTCACCCATAACACAAATATTAAGTTACTTACTTTGGGGACTGACGACCGCGTGTGTACAAAAATTGCAGCACATACTCTTACAGACAGACAATGACAACTGACAACAGACCTGAAAATAGAGTGAACAACCGCTTCCACATAATTATAATAGTAGTTTGAAGATATAATTTACTTGATATGAGTCTTCTATTCAAGATTTTATTCTACTCGGTGTTCTATTCGGAAGTGGGTCAAAATCACTTATCTATTTAGGAACACGGATTGCAGTGGTTTCCTACATCTATTCTCAAATTCAGTTCTATCATTACACAACATATTTTACTTGATAAGTATAAAATGTTGAAAAATTTGCTATCTTATTATATAGAAAAATAGTCATAGACATCATGTCACTGACCTATGTTTTAACATGATTTGTCAATAAGGAAATACCAATGACATTTTTAAGGAAAATCAAAACTCCGTGTTAAATTAACTTAACCGACTCAGTTACAATTAATGACTCTTATATAGAACTAAAGGGGAAATACAGGCCTTTTTTATCCAATACAAAATTTATTTTTATATATAGGTTACAACAAAAAAAGTGGAACCAAATCAAAACAAAATATTCTTTTTCAATTAAGCTTAAAAACAAATTAAGCTTTGAATCGTCCAATATAATAAATAAAGCTATCGCTGATTCGGAATATTATCTTACCGAGAAGAACCAGTAAGAAACCCGGCGATCAGTTGTATTGCCTGTTAAATTCGTATGTTTATATGGTTTAATGCTACTATTAGTATTGCTAAATATTATTTTATAATAGCAACATTTCCAGATTAAATTTATTTTATTACATCAAGAAATGTTAGGAAAAGACCTATTTAACTGCCATCGGATATATTCTGACACTGAGTCTCGGACTACGGATCCGAAAAACGTAAACGTGAAATGATACCTCTTTTAAATTACCGATTTGTCTTGGCCTTAAAGTATTCGATTCCAGGCCGTTAATATGTTGATAAACACAGACAGACAGACTTTACTTATCATATTAGTAAGGATGGTAGCCCGGTATGTAAGTATACATTGTACTAAATTTCATTTATGTTGTTCAGCAAGATTAGCTAGATAGCTAGATTAGCCGTGATAGACTTTCCTATAATATTAGTGTATATTATCGAGCGAATTAAATAGGTAATTAGCAATTATAGATTCATCGCTATTATGTGTGATGCAATTATTGCAACTGTGTGAAAACCCGGCACGAGCAGCGTTTTCGATGACTCGTAAAATAACGCCAGGTCTCTAACCAAGTGTCATAGCGCCGGTTCAGCGATCTCAATTTCACAATATTGCTTACAGTATGCAATAAGTAGAAAATATACATAGTAATGCATAAGTGTTTTACAGTTTTTGTACTTAAATATTATACTTGTAGTACCTGGGATTTTGCTCGCGTCGACTTAGGTTTAAAGTACATTCATTTAGATACAATTTATTTCTTGTTACTCAAGGAAAGCCGGGTACTTTTATCCTATACTAGCTGTGCCAGCGGCTTCGCCCGCGTGGTAATTTGCGTGTCACAATTATTTTTCTAGAATTCAAATTTTAAACATAAAAGTAGTCATTGTGAGTTAACCATAATAGTTAGAGACATGCTATCGCGGACTTTTTTGTAGTAGTTATATAGATCTACAATTCTTTAGTACATTACTTTAGCGTATCTCTGCTGGTTTACGCAGCAAGCAAGTTTTTTAACAACCACGCGATCTCTTCAACACAATTTACATAATACCGATATGTACTATTACCTAAACCATCCGGAAGTATTGCAAAACCTTTTGGAGAAAACCGTACAAAGATCCGTTTAGTAGATTTTGAGAAAATCGACTACATACAGACAGACAGCTTTTTGGGACTTTGTTTTATAATAAGTATAGATGTTGGTGATACTTTAACTGTACCCAATTTCATGAATATTTCTCCAGAAATTAAACTGTAATTGACAGAAAGATAGACTTATGCATTTACAATATTACTAGTTGCACCCGTGTGAAAATCAGTATGCCACAGAGACTTTTCGACTTTACTCGTAGGTGTTCAAATAGAACACTTAAGTTGACACACAGTTGCGCGTGAAGCTGAAGTATGTTTATGTGAGTGAGTGTGTAATGAATAGATAAACGGTTCAATAACAATCACTGGTGAAGCATTTTTTTGCCGGTGTCAGCAATCGTGTTCGGTTGATGACCGGCGCGCGCGGGCCGCGTGACTGACTCGCCGGGAAATCTGCTACGCGGACATTTTTTATTACGCTGTGTCTGCACCAGCAAGTGTTTCGCAACCTGTATGATACAGTACAGTACAGTGATGCGTATAATCGCAGCAATATCTACAAGATAATGATAATTCTACCATACATCGCGATCATGTGATGTAGCTGCGTGACGGCGACGTCTTGTCGTGAGTCTTCGTAGATCTACAGGTCTTTAAATGCGAAGGTCCTTGTTAGTCCACACAAAATTGATGTTAAATTTTAATGATGTTAAATTAATGTTTTTTAATTCGGAAAGAGAAAAGAAAATTTATAGTACATAACTAAGGATAGAGATATGAAGGTTTCCTCAGAAGTATTTCCCTTCACCGATAAGCGTGTAATAAATTGCAAATATTAGATACACGGTCACACAGTTCGGCTATCAAAACTCTAATTGTTATATATGTATAAAAAGTAATGGAAGAAACTGTAGGCGATCTGCAATCGAATCGCCACAGGTACATTATGATACGCAGCGAGCTAGACAGATTTGCTTACGTTTCGCTAATTAATAACACTTGTCACATTGCTGCTACTATCGCCGCGTCGAAAGACATTCATAGTTTATTTATATTGAATAATAAAAAAATATAAATAACCGTCACAACAATATTGTCACGAATATAATATCGTCGCGATACATTCGCTCGTGGAGGTGCAGCCTAAGTGATTTACCTAAGGATACTAATTTGTTTTTTTATTGAATCGAGATCGCTTTGGCTTGTCTGTTAGAACAAAATTTTCACAATTTCTGTTCAGAGAAACTGTATAATTCGCTTGGTTAATGGAAATTAAGTTCGAAAATCCATATTTTTGAATAAAATATACGATTCTGTGCATTCTCGCGTGATGTTATTTAACCATGTGCGCTAATTTGGACCTGGCATTAAGTACGACATCCATATAATATTATAAAAGCGAAAGTCGGTTTCTATGTGTCTGTTGTGTTCTTACGAGTAACCTACTGGGACAATATCGATTAAACTTTGGTAAGGTTAAAGCTTACATACTGGGATACCATCATTGTCGATTCCAAAGAATTTACGGTTATATACCACTCCTTACATACTTTGACTGACCCGATGGCGCAAGTGGTAGTGACCCTGCCTTCATTTCGTAACGTAGCGGGTTCGATTTCCGCTGAAGGCCAACATTTTCTAACCACAACTTGTTAGTTTTTCGAGATTGTATGTACATATGTATTAAAGTGGAATTTCACACTGTATATGTATATATTTACCAGATGTCTGTCACCTATAATACAAGTATTAAGTTACTTACTGGAGACGGACTACCGTGTGTTAATGTCCATTATACTTATATAAAAAATATATATTAAGAATTAAGATATTGGCATATTACAATACCATCCTACATAACATTGGAGGGGCAACTTCAAGCCAAAAATCATATTGCGCGTCAACTATCATAAAGAAGTTGGACTGGCAAGGAATATCTATTAAACACGTAATTCTAATAGAAAACTTACAGAGGGTCTCACTTATTGACATAGAATCAAGTTTAAAATCATCATTCTCCTGCCCTTATCCCACTCTAAGTGGGGTCGGCACAACTTTTGAGAAACATGTTGTCACATCATTTGGCTACGTATTTTACGACCGTCCGCCTGCCTGACGTCAACTTACCTTAGTCGCCCTTTACGACACTTCGGTAAGAAATGAGGGTGGTCTATTCTATGTAGCCGGATACAACACGGCACATAACTTAGTCGCCTCTTACGACACCTCGGTAAGAAAGGAGGGTGGTCTATTCTATTCTGCCGGATAGCACACGGCGTAAAAATCAAAAATTGGATATTTGACATAATTATTTGACTTTCAATAATCAAGTTTAAAATATGAAGTTTAAAAGAAAACTAAGTATACATCAACGGGGTTCATGAAATTAAGTTCTCGCCAAATAAGCGTAAATTGTTATCGAGAGGGCAGTGACGTGTAGGGAGAATGGGGGAGGAAAAACGCCTGACTGCCTGCGATATCACACAAACTGCGAAGCGAGCTATACCTATCCTTTCGCTTAGCGCCCTCCATTGAAACAAGGAGGCATTTCAAAAGTATTGAGCGGAGCAGACGAGAGACAATATCACAGACATCAGACATAGTTATTATTGGAGAAAAATGTACTTTGTCGGGTTTGGCATATCAATTGCTCCAATTGCAATTACAGATCAGCCATAAAAGCGTATCAGAGAAAATGAGTACTTATTTATTGTTAGATTATTATACTATAACTAGCTGTGCCAGCGGCTTCGTCCGCGTGGAAATCAGAAATACAATTTTTGTCTAGAATTCAAACTTTAAACAAAAGTGGTTATTGTTAGTTAACTATAAGAGATAGAGACATGCTATCCCAGATTTTTTTTAGTACTTTTATAGATTTACAATTCTCTAGTACATCTCTTTAGCGTATCTCTGCTGGTTTTTTTTAACAAACGCGCGATCTCTTCAACACAATTTACATAATACCGATATGTACTATTTACCTAAACCATCCGAAAATATTGCATCTATCTTTTGGTGAAAACCGTACAAAAATCCAGAAGATTTTGAGAAAATCGATTACATACAGACAAACAGCTTTTTTGGGACTTTGTTTTATAATAAGTTTACTATAATACACATCAAAATTTGATAGAATACGAAATGGGTAAATTAGGGGAGGTTTGAAAGTTGCGCCCATTATAGAAAATATGAGAGGTTGGTAAGTTAGTTTGTAGGAGAGTTTAAGTTGATATGATCATGTAATGAGGAGAGATGAAATCATGAGGCCAAAAGAGTTTTAAATATGATTATAGAAGGATGTATGAGAGGGAGGCCGAAAAAAAGATGCATGGATTGTGTGAAGAATTATATGCCAATTAAAGGAGAGGACATTACAAACTATATTAATCTCCCGCACAATATCGACATAAAACAAATTCATTTTAATATTACATAGATTTTAGTATCAAAGGAGACGAGTATTTTAATTAAATTTCAAAATATTCTTTATTCAAGTAAACTTGTATTAACAGGATCGCTTTCTCTTTTGATTATATGTAGTGATAATAAAATACTGCAGCTTTGTACTATTACATTTTATTCAATTTTATAAACAATAGACTGTTATTACAATTTACCATTTCTCCGTTTCACGTCTCTTCCCTTTGATCGCTAGCGCCAGCATGGCCGCCCGTCGGCTTTATTCTATAGTCTCGTCTATGATTTTTAGTTTAGCTATAGACAAATATTTTGGAATAGCTAACACTTGTAAACAAGAGCATTTGCATCGTCAATTCCTGATTCGAAACGAGATCCTAACGAGAAGAGCCAGACAGAAACTCGGCGGTTAAGTAAAAAAAAAAACAACTCGGCGCTTGCTCTTTTTAAAATATAAAATCTATAACTAGTTTCATTTTATCATTGACATCTTATACAAGGTCGAAGAAATCCAATCCACGCATTCTTATCATTTATATAATCCTCAATAGTATCCTGTTGTAATGGAACATAAAGTTTCAACCGCACTTCTATGATATTAGTTTCTCTTATCTAATACTAGGAAATGATATAAAAAACTCACTTGTAGGAATTACTAAGATTGCTATCGGGAATTATAGAGAACTGGTGAAACTCATAGACAATAGGAAACAACTATGGGAAGTAACTGGTGTGACATTCAGTCAGTTTTTCTCTCGTAATAATGAATCTAGGTGACTTACAACGTCATATAATGTTATCTTCGGAGCATCGATGAAGTATCTCGTTCCGTAGTTGGTTTTCGGTCAGCAAAATTTGTCCTTCATTATTCGCTAGAATATGGCATAATTGGAATTGGAATATGGCATTATGGAATAAGTCATTAAAATACATTTTTTTGGTAAAACTTCAAGATCATACAGCGCTATTGTTTTTTTTATATTTTCTAACGACGGTAAAGGCGTCTCGTGACAAGTGACTAGAGGAAGGTCTAAGAAGACATAGTTGGATTGTTTGAAGAATGAAATGCATATAAATGGAGTACCGCCAGAAATGATGATGGTAAATGCGTCTCGTGCAGTATTGTTTAAATCAACAATAATATTATCAATGCAAAAGACTACATGTCTATCGGCTACGCTATCACATTCGCTAATTTGATACAATTGAAGCTAAAAGAATACTGGTCTAGTTTGTACTAGCCTGACTATTAGGAAAACAAAAACTAATTTTTCGTTCGAGAACAAGAATAAACATTTTTACTTAACTTTTACGTAAGAGTGGTAACGATTTGAGGCTTTGAACGCGCTAAATGCAAGATTGGAACAGCGCAAATATCATACATCAACCTTAAAGGAGTCCTGCCGCCTTATGGAATAGGCTTGTGTGACCCCACCAGTGGATCACGGAGCCCCACGGAAGTGAATTGTGGTGGGTCCCGCCGGCTCGAACATATAAAGTTGACGCGAATGACGTCATGTTTAAATACTATTCACAAATACTATTCACGATATGCAATGGTAACTCGATATTGAGGAAATTCGTAATAATATAAACACGACCATCTAATTTTATTTTTATTACGTATTCAAATCCGCATATCATATCCACTACACCCAAGGTCGTCCGCAATACTTTAGTATAGCACTCGAATGTTATCATAAATATTTATATCGCCGATACGATATCGGCGCACGGGGTTTTGAAATACTCCAATATGATATACTTGCACGTCGGTGAGAAACATTGCAAATCTAATACCTTTAAATAATTCTTGTCTATAATTCGAGAATGGCTCCAACGAATTTCATGCCTTTGGGGACGATAGATCGATCTATAGGCGAACCGTTTAACTCAGTCCTCGCATGCGGGGTACAAGGGCGCGGAGCTGGGACGAAAACGGAGACTGAAGTACGGGTGGCTAACGCTCGTAACGCGATATACAAAAGGTGACCGCCCACACCTACCTGTTTCCGTTCTTGTCCTACCACCGCGTACCCCTGCGGGAGAGGATTGAGTCAAACAGTTGGCCTATAGCTATATAAAATTCGTTTCGTCCGTGTTTTCAGGCAATGAAAAACTGCTTCAATATCAACGTCAATCTCACCAACATCTACAAGTTTATAATGCCACGGGTGGGAAATCGGGCCATCCCGAACCAAAAGACTTAGGTTCGATTCCAAATCAAGTTTCGTCTTTTCTGAGAATAACTAATATTAGGTGCACTTTTACCAAGGCTTAGATGCCTATATGTATATCTTCAAAAAAACCGACCTAAGCTCGGTCATTCAGGTAATTATTATATTCTTCGTATTAGATTATTATTGAATTAAATTATATTTTACAAATCTTACCCGCAACTACGTTCGCGTCAACTTCAACTTTAAAATACGGTCAACTATGCACTGATTTTTTTTATACAATCAGTCTCGGTTATTGGTTAGGTCCAAAGTTATTCCCACCTATCTATTTAAAGTTTCTTCGAGAGAGATCCTCCCTCCCTACAACCTTTCTGAACTCGTCTTCCCGCCGAGTGTAGGGGTTTACCACCACCACAGTACGAAGCAACATCCATTCATCTTCCTGTGAACCTCACCTATTTAGTTTCGCGGTACAATAGGTCCTACAATGGATCTTCTTTCTGATTCAATCACTGACACTCTGAAAATAGCTTTTGTATTGCTTATAGTTTGCGAAGAAGTTTAATATCCGTAAGTCATTGGCAACACATACCGTTCGAAAACTACGGTCATCATATATACAGTCGAATATCAATAATTGTATTACAAAAATGGCATATCAGCTACTATTGTGCATCGATCGGACATTCAATAGTCGCTGTTATGAAAACACGATGCGAAGTTTGAAGAAAAAGAATAGAGATAACGTTTATATATTTTAATTAACCCAGCGGTTCTACCCGTTTAAGCAAAAAGATGACGCAAGGACTAAAGTTAACTCATAGAAAAACTTAAAATTCGCATAAATTTAAAAAGACCACAAAGGACCTCTTGAGAAACGTCTAACAACAAAAGAAATGTTCGATGGGTCAACAATAAGTTAGTTAAATAAACAAATACAAATGACATAATTATGTTAATGTTTTATGTGATTTAAGGTCAAGTTTATCAGTAGCTGTGCTAATAGTGAATAATCTCTAATTGAAACACAAACAGTATTTGGTCTGATTAACGCAGACATTTAACAGAAATTTTATTTGATTACTTATAGAAATTGTTTAAAAAGACTCATACTATACAATAACATTGAAGCCTTAAAGATAATATTAGTCATTCTAAATTTAGAATTGTCCTTATTAGGACGTAAGCTTCCCATGATAATTCTGATGTACAGACCTGAGAGTCAATTTTTTTTAACTCAACAAAAGTACTACCAAACCAATTAAAGTTAACTCTTCCATGATATAAATAACATTACTACGTGGTCCCTTATGCATTATCAACTATTGAATTGATTAATCAGGATTAGATCAGTTAGAGCTTTTTATGAGACAGTAACGATGATGTCAAATCAAATCAAAATATTCTTTATTCAAACAAGATCTTTCGAAGAATCATAATGAAGCTAAAAAAAAGCTGTGTATAAGATACCAATGACATATGGCCAAGACAGCGAACGTAAAGTCAACTGAAGGTTAAATCTAACACAAACATTTTTAGACACAAAAGGACAAGTTTGGAGCTAGACTGCCGTAAACGATCGCAATCGACGAGAGCAGGTTCATTGACATCGCACACGCGATTTGACTGCAAACGCTTACGTCGTGACGGCATGAGGAACTGATGTCGCTACACCCTTTCTCTTAACGTCTTAATAGCCAATTTTCATATGAGTACATCGAAATTTTTTAGCTCTAATCTACTGAAAATCTAATTTAAAAACTATATTTAAACAGATCTCATACTACTAGTAAAAATGGTTTTTTTATGATCCCTTTACGTTGATTTCGACGCTCTTACGGAGAACCGAGCCTTACTAGTTACTAAATATGTCATTTTTATATATTCTTTTCATTTTTCTATAACTGAAACTTTGTGGGTGTATATATTAGTATAGTAGTATTTGTTGTGCTTTAATGTTCCAATGCAATTTTCCATCTGAAGCTGATATAGCATATATGCTATATATGCTATATAAAGCTTTCAAAGTTGTTGATCCGCTAGAGCGATATTGATTAAATTTAGTACAAATTCTCATTCTGTCTTAGGGAACAGGAAATACTCTACATAATTGAGGGTATATAAACATTATTGTTGACGCAAAACCGCGGGTACATCATGTCCAAAACTAAAGTAAGCAATAATGAAGCAAGCGATTCCGATATGGCAGTTACGGCAATCGGGGTCAACCATTAGGTCAGCCGAAGCCGAAACCGCGTCCGAACTAGTTTCGCCGGCGTTGTATAACGGTCGCGTGCATTCTATATCTATTGGAAACAAACATATCTGCCTAACGCTCGAGGTGTGACAGGTTGAAATATGAAGATACATTGCGACCTATGAAAAGTAAACCTAGAACTGTCAGCTGTTGTCATAGAGGATTTCAAAAAAATGATGTCACATCCTCATAAAGCAAGAAAGAAACGGAACTAAAAATGAAAAATTTTTGAACAAAGTTTGACAAGTGTGTGGCCATAGACAGTTTGTTATTTGAGCAGTTGATATGAAATTTCTTACATATATCGTAAAGGTTTAGTGGTGCCGTGTGTTATCCGGCTGAGTAGAATAGACTTCATTTCTTACGTAGGTGTCGTAAAATACTAAGCCGAATCATCTCACAACATAATTTATAGAATTAGGCGTTACTTTTCGGAGATCCATAATACAAAAGTAATAATAAAATTATTTTGCTATAATCCGCGATACAGTAAATAGAAAATATATATAGTGTTTAATGTATAGTGGACTATCAGTATTTTCATACCCGATACGTGCAGGATTCGTAAAAACACACGCACAAACCTCCACCACTTCCACCACAATACACAAGCACTACACAGGTTCACTATCACAAACTCAACAATCGTTTCGCCCCGCAACCGAAGCATCATCAGGAGATAGACTCCACGACAAAATCGCAAAGTGAAGCGTTATCCAAACAAGCGTTGTTAAATAGTACTTGGTTCGTCCCCACCTTTTATTTACCTCGGAACACGTGCAACAAGCTTGAACTAGAGACATTTATCTGTGAACCTGTGTAGTGCTTGTGTATTGTGGTGGAAGTGGTGGAGGTTTGTGCATGTGTTTTTACGAATCCTGCACGTATCGGGTATGAAAATACTGATAGTCCACTATACATTAAACACTATATATATTTTCTATTTACTGTATCGCGGATTATAGCAAAATAATTTTATTATTACTTTTGTTTTATCTCACACCATGTTTATAAAATGTACCGACCCCACTTAGAGTGGGATAAGGGTAGGAGAATGATGATCGTAAAGGTTTATTAGCCAACTTTATTTTGCTTATGGATCAGTGTAATAAAAGTAAGGAAGTCTTCGTGTATTTTCCCGAAGCAAGCATAGAGGCTTAATATTGATTTCCAAAACGGTCGTACCATACTAATATTTAAACTGGAATTGGTCAAAATAGTAATTCAGTTTTGTTTCAGGTTTTCTTCCTAAAGAAATAATGATAGAGTAATTTTACTTAAACCCGCATTTTAAAGGAAAGTAGCTTCAACAAGTTGACGATCACAAACTACAAACTTAAAATATCGTAGTTCATAGTTTTGAACAATCTATACATTTATAAAACCTATGCCAATATATAGTAAAAATAAAGATAATAATTTGAATTGATTCGTTGCTTACTTTTTTACCGTTTTAGATTAAAGTTTTTTTTGCTCTCCACTAAAAACCAGTTTACATTTATGTACAACTGTTTTCAATACAACTGTTAATATCTGTACAAGCTATAATCGCAACTTTGTTTGCGACAACTTAAGCATTAAGAGACCCACAAATATGTAAAATGTGATTTTTAATGCTATAAATGAGTCCGGTAAATACGAGTAAACTACATGTAGCGTTGGTGTTGTTTGGTCGAGTTGTTGTTTACTTCTTTATTGTGGAGCGAAATTAAAGAAGGCAGTTGTAGATTACTTTATTTGGATACGTCTTACAAGTTTTAATTAGTGACTGACTTAAGTTTTATCTATTACTGATATTTGAGATGCGCTGACTACGCGGTACACTATCATTATACTAAATTTCATCAATATTGCTTTAGACTATAATTCATAAAAGCGTAACGGACAGACAGATGGATTTCCGAAATTATAATATTAGTATTATTTATATTTAACCAAAAGCATACAGACGTATGTGGTTAATTGTCTCAAAATCTACAAAACAGATTTTTGTAAGGTTTAGCTAAAAGATAGTGCGATTTTTGCGGAAGGTTTAGAATAACTGTACATTAAGGTTTAATGTATATTGAGTTAAAGAGGTCACTCAGTTGTAAAAAAAACTCGCTTGCAGGTAGAGTTACTCACGTGCACTGCGTAAACAAACGTTACACTAAAGTAATGTACTAGAGACTAATAGATCTACAAAGAAGCGCGGAATAACATGTCTCTATCTTTTATGATTAACTAACAATAACTTTTATGTTAAAATCGATTCAACATGAAGGGAAATTGGGGGAAAAAATTGTGACACACTGATTTCCACAAATAGTTATATGGTAAAAGGTTGTAGCTTATTGACCGAATATTTTGTTATGAGATGCGAAAGCGAATTATCTCGCCCTATTCGAAGAATAAAGTCATTTCCTATGCTTATATATGGGAGATGTTACTAAAGTTTCTTCCGATAGGACGATCTGAGCACTAAAGTATGTTTCTAGAACTTCTGTTAATCGGTGATCTGTCAGATACATTGAAAGCAAGGACATTGGCACCGCACGGCATTGGGGCAATAAATAGGACAAATTGTCACATTGCGGTTACAGGCGGTTTGGAATGGAGAGCACTTGACTAACGCAGATCTCGCGACAACTGATTTTAACCAAAAAACAAAAAGTAATACTTACTGTATTATGAACCTCCGCAAAATAACGCCTAATTATATAAACGATTTTAGCCTTCAACACTGAGCGTGTGATATATGTATTAAGAATTTATTTAAAATTACATGTATATATTTACCAGTTTTCTGTCATCCATCATCCTCCTGCCTTTATCCCAATCTAAGTGGGGTCGGCACAAGTTACAAACATGTTCTCACATGATTTGGCTACGTTTTTCACGACCGTCCGCCTGCCTGACGTCAACTTACCTTAGTCATATTTTACGACCCCTCGGTACGAACTGAGGGTGGTCTATTCTACTCAGCTGGATACCACACGGCAGTTATCTGTCATCCATAACACAATTATTAAATTATTTACCTCGGGGACGGACGACCGTGTGTGTAGTTGAATCATATCATCATTCCCCTACCCTTATCCCACTCTAAATGGGGACGGCATGTTATAAACATGTTCTTATATGATTTGGCTAGGTATTTTCACCTGGGTTTCTTATGACGGTGCTCTATTCTACTCAGCCAGATACCACACGGCGAGTCAAATTACCTTTGACGCCTTTTAAGATACCCCGGTAAGAAATGAGGGTGGTCTATTCTACTCAGCCGGGTATCACACGTATATCATATGTTTTTTTATGTCTTATGGAATATTGCTGTGGGGTAAATGCGCGGATAGTGAAAAAATGTTCGTATTACAAAAAAGAGCCATACTATCTACAATTTAAGTCCGCGTGATTCCCTGCGAGAGAAGTTTAAGGAAATAGGTATTCTAACATTTGCTTCACAATATATCTTGAATAACGTAATTATTGTACATAAAAATATAAAGAATTATAAAACGATAGGTGATGTATATAATAGACAAAGTAGGAACCGACATAAGCTTGCGACTCCTGCTTTGCGCCTAGAAAAAGTACGTAAATCGTTTGTGGGTTTGGGTATAAGATTCTATAATAAAAATCCGAAATCAATTTTGGTCATGCCATTACAGCAGGTTAAAAACACTGTTTAAAAGAGGCTCATACAGAAAGCCACACTATACTATACTGCTGAATATTACTTAGATGATAAGGATGTGTGGATAAGAAAGTAACAGCCTGTTACTATGCCCACTGCTGGGCTAAGGCCTCCTCTCTCCGTTTTTGGACAGAAGGATTGGAGCTAAGACCTACCACGCTGCTCCAATGCGGATTGGTAGGTTACACATATCCCTAGAATTCTCTAGAGATATGCAGGTTTCCTCACGATGTTTTCCTTCACCGAAAAGCGTGTGATAAATTGCAATTATCAATTAGACACATAAGTTTTAATAGAAAAACTCATTGGTGCCTGAGTGTTTGAACCTATGTCGTCTCTAAAGAGTCGCACGGTGTCACCGCTAGGCTATCACAGCTTCGATATAGGTGCGTGGTGTGTGGATATAGGTGCACTTCTACCCTGTACAAGACAGTAATAAATAAATGTAACTAGTTCTAAGATTTATATTTTAAAAAGAGCAACCGCCGAGTTTCTTGCTGGCTCTTCTAGGTAGGAACAGCTTTCCGAACCAGCAGTAAAGTTGACGATTCAAAAGCACTTGTTTACAAGTTTACTTAAATAAAGAATATTTTGAATTTGAATATTTATTTATTATAATAATAATTTGTGTGTGTATATCTACATTCTTTATTGTGCAGATTTATCTGACGGCGTTTGCATTAGATGTAGATAGAGCCGGCAGTGACTTTGACCGGCGCGTCGCGGTGTCTGGTTGCCGTTCGCAGACAATGGCAAGGTCGTGTCAGCTATTTAATTCGCATTGCGGAATGCAGGACTGAGCTAAGCTAGCAGACTCGAGATTGATAGTGGGCTAGTGATAACTAAGCTTTGGGTATGTTGTGGGACACCCATTTCACGTTTATATAATAGCAGGTGAAGCACTGTCAGGTTTTAAGTCAGTGCTCGTCCGACATACCCGCTGCTCTTCACTGTCGGGCGGCATTGACCCGTAATGGGTTTTCTTGACAAAAAAGGTTTCAATATTCACATTCAAGTACAGGTTACAAACTTAAATAATATACATTACAGCAAAATTAAACCTAATGTTGCTGTTTTTAAAAGCTTTTATTCAACTAACAATGTATGTACTGAAGGTGGAATCTTGAAAGTTAAATTTGACCCACTTGCAGGACTCCGTTTGAGCTGAAATTTTATATATTGGTCCAGTCTCGATGACAATGCATGTTTATGATAAGCATGACCTGCAGGCCTACCACGAACTCTTATTGCGACTCAATTGAAGACGTGAACGAAATTGTTTTACTTTTTCATACCATGATGTCTTAAAGACGCACACTTTATGTCGTTGCCGAATGAGCGTTCGGAATTCGTCCTAAGAACATGTGAATAAAAGAGACAGAGTTATCTACAGTTCATATAACGTTATCCTTTTCAAACATTACGACTCCCATGCAATTCACACTTCATGGTACGAAAAGAAAGCTGTTCGCGGTCGTCGTTTACGTCGTCGTTTACGGATGAAGTTTTTAATAAATAAACAAATCAAACAAAAAAAATAAAATCTCTACCATTCAATAATCTACAACAGTACAAAAGTAATCATAAAATCATTTTGCAATAATCTGCGATACAGTAAATAGAAAATATATATAGTGCTAAATGTATAGTGGACTATCCGTTTTTTCATACCCGATACATGCAGGATTACATATACTGCAGCCTAGCGATTTTAACGATTTTGTCGTGGAGTCTATCTCCTGATGATGCTTCGGTTGCGGGGCGAAACGATTGTTGAGTTTGTGATAGTGAATGTGTGTAGTGCTTGTGTATTGTGGTGGCAGTGGTGGAGGTTTGTGCATGTGTTTTTACGAATCCTGCATGTAACGGGATTTGTATTATGGATATGGATAACCCAATTCTTAAATTAATCTACAACAGTGTTTTCATCGTGACTAAATCCAAATGACTCGTGACAAAGTTAATATAATTTACGTAAGTTGTTCAGTTTTCGATAAAACTATGAAATAATTACTTGTCACACAATCCGTATGAGAAATAGGTATTTCATAGTTTTATCGAAGTGTAATCGCAAGTAATCTCATTACACCACAATAAACCTCTATGCAATGACGTAAATTTCACGTCAGTATCAATTTGTAAAATTACATTTTAAAAATTAAATACAAAACTAATAATGGGTTATAAAACTAAATAATGTGTTAAACAATTCTATTATATCGTAAATCGGAAAGGAAAATAGTCAAATGGCATACGATGTTTCTTAAGATGTTTGATAGTGGAATTTTAATTCACTCTTGAATATATCTACTCTCGGAACTTGCGCAAGATTGCATATTTATTGATTGCAATGATGAAACGTAACTATTCAAAACAGTTAAAAACAGTTTTCTAATTAGTAATTATAAGTAGAATTAAACTCAACTAAAAATAACTTTTCCGTGGTATAAATAAATTAATAAAAATAAATATATGGGACACTTCACACACGGTCGTACGTCCCCAAAGTAAGTAACTTAATACTTGTGTTATGAGTGACGGACAACTGGTAGATATACTACATATATTAAATACATACTTAACTATACTTAACTATAAATATAAACTAAGGCTCGAAGAACCAACAAATTATTTATAGAAAATGTTGGCCCTTGGCGGGAATCGAATCCGCTACCCGCGAATCTTAGGCTGCAGTCAGGTATACTCCCGGAATGATTTTTTTGATAATTGCAGAGTTGAGTCGAGTCTAAGCATTTTTTAAAAATTTGAGTCAAGAAAATATAAACGACGAACGTTGATTCATTACGACTTTTAGATGCTCAAGGGGTCATGTCGTGTTATCGTTTGCTTGCTTTGTCTGCTTGCTTGTACACAGATAGAATCTCATTCAGTTTTTAATTACCCAACTGATTGTGTGATCAATCGGTTTGAGTATAATAAATTATATAGATACAGACTTACGCACATTCAAATTCAAATTATTCTTTGTAAACTTGTAAACAAATCCGTTTGAATCGTCAACTCTACTGCTGGTTCGGAAAGTTGTACCTACCGAGATCATCCAGCAAGAATCTCGGCGGTTTCTCTTTGCAAATATAATTTTTACAACTAGTTACATTTAGTCATTACTTTCTTGTAAATGGTAGAGGAGTAGCTATATCCACGCATTCTTATCATCTATATAATCCTCAATAGTATAAGTAGGCTTTCTGTATCAGCCTCCTTTTAACAGTTTTTATAAACTTCACAACAATTAGTGTTTTGGTTATTCGTTACATGTGGCACAACCAGTAATTAAACTTTTCTAATAGGTATGAGATATTCAATGAGAACAAATCATAAATTAACTGCAAATACGTAACCATCGATAAGTTTTCCCGTAGCAACAAAACTGTATCGAAGTTTGTGTAGCGCACAAAAACAATGTTCAACAAGCAGGCCTTAACAATTGTTTGTTCGACGGCACAATGAGTGTTTTGCACACAGTTTACTCAAGTGGCCTGCACACGATTGTTTGCGAGAATTGTCTCGAAAACAAGACTATGACGATAGACATAACCATATCGTATCCGATTCGCAATCGTCTGAAGGACGTTATAATTTTAAACGTCTGTTTTACGGATTTGCATGCCTTCAGTGCATGTATGTATATTTAATTTCAAACTCAAAAGTTATATAGAATAATAATATTGTTGCCAATAAACCTGATATATTTTTAGTGGATCGGTCAGCGCGTCGGGCAATTATTGCTGATATCACTGTCCCGCATGACGATAATCTCATACGAGCAGAAAAAGAAAAATTAACAAAATATTTAGATTTAGCTCATGAGATGCTCATCACATGGCGGTCCATGTGGGATATTGATTCAACAATAATCGTTCCAATTGTTGTATCGGTTAATGGTCTTATCGCGAAGAGCCTCGACCAACATCTCAAGAGGCTCACGCTTAGTTGCTGGATAAATGCAGGATACAGAAGGCAGTGTTGCTTGAGACGACACGTATAGTGAGGAGGTTCCTCACTCTGTAGCCTTAACCACCGAGAACTTGGATCCTCTCTCCGCTCTCCGTGGATGGCAATTTTTTTATATTTTTATAAGTTTTTTTTCGTAGAAAATATTAAAAAATGTAAATCAATTTGTATATAAATAAATGAGTGAAATAATATTTATTTATTGCCAGTATGTTTTACAAAGTTTTCTTAAGTTGACATTGACATAACATTGTTGTATCATTTAACGTTTATTATCGTTTCTTAAGTAAATCTATGTAATCCAAGGTGTAGAAAATAACAATCGTTCTCATACCTTATACATGCAGGATCGGCTACCGCACGTATCAAAGCACGGCCACCAACTACACAAGCAATCGCAATCCAAAGCTTTGCGATTTTGTCGTGGAGCTTAACTCCTGATGGTGCTGCGGTTACGGGGCGAAACGATTGTGGAGATTTTCGTAGTGAGTGTGTGTAATGTGTGTTGACTGGCCCGTTGGCGCAGTGGGTAGTGACCCTGCCTTCAGCTCCGCGGGTCGCGGGTTCGATTACCGCCGAGGGCCAACATTTTCTATAAAAAAATTGTTGGTTCTTCGAGCCTGGGTGTGTTTTTGTATTTAAGTATGTATTTAAAATTATATATGTAGTATATCTACCAGTTGTTCGTCACCCATAACACAAGTATTAAGTTACTTACTTTGGGGACGGACGGCCGTGTGTTTAAGTGTCCCATATATATTTATTTAATGCTTGTGTGGTGAGTTGTTGGTGGCGGTCCTTTGTGATACGTGTACTAACTACTCCTGCATGTATAAGGTTTGAGAACGGTTTTTTCATCCTACACTTAGCACTACATGGATATTCATAACAAACGCGGGTTATAGGAAAATAATTCTATCATAATTTTTGTACTTTATGGAATTCCACAAAATAACGCAAAATAATAATAAATAATTTAATTTCAGAGCTCGAGATTTCTCACTGTTAGAAAAATATTCGTTTATAAAGTAAAAAATAGTTATAGACATGACAGACCAGTAACTGGCAAACTTTGATCTCTATGTTCTGTCTACCAAAGTCAGAAAATCATTTGTGAGTGTTGGTTTTATAACAAACAAAATCAAAAGTGGTAAAAGTTACTTTGTACATAAATCTTTTACTCAATTGACGCAAACAGTTGAGGCCCAAGGAACTAACTTTAAATATAAATTATCCGAGTAAAGGCAAAGTTTAAGTTGCCAGTTTGAAACGTTATCGCATTGATCTCGGGAATATTCATGACACTTCCAATTTCCAAAAAGAAATTGGACAAAAATCTGAGTGTGCAGTTAGTTCGTGCTAAGTATAAATTTCTTTTAGCAATTCTGCCAAATTGCATTTTTTCGCTCGGCCCGTATATTACGCGATACAGAAAAATCGTGATATATTTGGTTTTGTTTCATGGAAATAAATATTAAAATTAATGGCAGGATGTCAGGCAATATTGAAGCTAATCATTTTGACAGAGTTTTTTAACGTAGTAAAATTTAAAGTAACGGCTTGTTACCTTCCCACTGTTGGGCATAGGCTACCTCTCTCTGAAAGGACTAAGGAGCTAAGACCTACCACGCTGCTCCAATGCGGATTGGACACATATCCCTAGAATTCTCTAGAGACATGCAGGTTTCCTCAAGATCTTTTCGTTTACCGAAAGACGTGTGACAAATTGCAATTGTCAATTAGACACAAGTTTTAGAAAAAAAACTTATTGATGCTTGCCCTGGGTTTGAATCCGTGACGCCCTCGCAAGAGTCGCACGGTCTCACCGCTGGCCTAGCACAGCTCTAACGTGGTAATCTTGTATATTTCAGATTATACTGTTTATGGTCTAATCGGTACGAATCTAAGAATTAAATTTAAATATTTTGTTTTTAAATACCATTTACATAATTCAGATATCTTAAGATCTCGTATTTTCTCTGGGCTATCGTTTTTGGCATAATTTGAACTTGCGCAATTCAAAAGTTGTAACTTTTGAATTATGTTTTCGAGATTGATTATAATGTACATAAGTTTAGTTTTGTATTATAATTAAAACTACTTTTGGCGATGTATTTCACGTATATTATGATTAAAAAATAATAATTTCTATGGAAATCGTTTTAATATAGCAAAGTATACTTTATGTATCTTAGTGTCTATAAAAAACCAAAAGTACGTCAGTCTGTCACGCATTGGGCATCATGCATGCTTTAATGAACTATTGATGTAATTTGGTACAATTGAGGTTTCTATAACGGGATAACATCCATACTTATTCTAAAACAAAGTTCCCAACTGCTGTCTAAGATTGGCAGGTTCCGCATATCTTTTTAGAAAGTGCCTGTCTCCAAAGTTCTCTGAGGTTCAGAGCTGCTGCTGGTGGTGATGGGGGCGATGGTAATGCTACCGCTGCTACCAGAAGCAGGGTTGGAGTACTTTCAGGTTTATATTGTCAGTGGGTGTCCGACATTACCGTTGTACCGTCTCTTTTGGACGGCGGTAAGGGGATTTTCTTTATATAAAAAAGAGAGTTATGTCATATCCATGGGCATACCGATGCACGGGCAAGGGGGGGGGGCAGCTGCCCCCCTTACACTGAAAACTGTAACACTGGGAAACTGACAACTCGCAACTAATGAGAGGTATTTTAGGACCGGCATTATGTACCTTAGTCGCCATTTACGAGAGCTCAATAAGAAATGAGGGTGGTCTATTCTACTCAGCCGGATACCACACGGCGGGTCGACTTACCTTAGTCGCCTTTTACGACACCTCGGTAAGAAATGAAGGTGGTCTATTCTACTCAGCCGGATACCACACAGTGGGCGACTTACCTTAATCGCCTTTTACGACACCTCGGCAAGAAATGAGGGTGATCTACTCTACTCAGCCGGATACCACACGGCGGGTCGATTTACCTTTGTCGCCTTTTACGACACCTCGATAACAAATGAGGGTGGTCTACTCTACTCAGCCCGATACCAGACGGCGGGTCGACTTACCTTAGTCGCCTTTTACGACACCTCGGTAAGAAATGAGGTCTATTCTATTCAGCCGAATGCCAGACGTATTTGTATCAGTATCCTTTAAACAGTTTTCTTTAAACTGCTGTAATGGCAAATTTAAAATTGAATTGCTGTTTAGACAAAAACTGTTTTCATTAACATGTAGATTAATATAATATAAATGTCTCAAGCTACTTTTTGTTACTTTGGATCGCGGGAACCGTTTGAAAAAACTCTAATTACTCCTAATTAGATTTTTAAATACACTGATTATGTATATGCGAATGGGGTGACGCAATTGGTGCAGAGACCAGATTATGTATCTATTATAGGCATTGTCTTATTGTTTAAAAACTCGTAATCCCGTGCCATTATTATATACTCTTGTATTATTATACCTAATCGTTGACGGTAAACTAAATTATGTCATATAATTTAAAGTAGCCAGCAAACGAACTGATTCAGTTGGAAGTTATTGTTTCAATTGCTAAAATCAGCATTAGACGCCATCTTTACACGCTTTATATTAGTTTTAATTGTAGCTATTTATGTATGTATTGTTACGTACAGAGGTTCGTGGATTTCGATGAAAATACCTGGTGACTCGTTAAAAACACTTTATTCAACTTTTCACTACAAACTTACTACTTACAGTCTCTATACAGTCCGTTGTCCAATAAGAAAGCCGAAGTCACTATTATTTCACTTCTATTTTCACTTCGTAATTCGCTCTTTAACACTATTTGCAAACTGAACGTCGAGTGCGCTTATATACCGAACGAACCGATGATGACTATGTTCGCGAACGTTCGCAAATCCTAGGGGGATCGTAAGCAACTTTTCGTAAACAACCTAAATTTTCCAAAGAATTAGCGTCACTCCTTTCAATTCAACTTTGACCCACTTTGGACGAACAGATTTAATTCAAACTTAGTTAACTTATCAACAACCAGTGACAATAAAATATGCATAATTTTTGTACTTTAAAAAAAATATATGAAACAAATATGTTCTGTTCCTTGACATAGTTACTCTAATAAACAAATATGGATTTATCGTAAAATAAAACTTTCCAGTTTGACTAGACTAATATATAAGAGACTGTTCCCAACACCCCATCATTCTGTATTAGAATAGCAATCAGTGAAGAACTCGGAAGCGGATGAATTGATACCACCATGACCTCAGCTACATTACTGGACTACGAACCTGCTCTGAGATTAAATATGTACAAAAATTTATACTGAAATTATGAAATAAAGTTTCTGAGCGAATTAGGCGATTTCCAACAAACTCACGACTCTAAAAATTTTCATTGGTGGGCTGAAGATGATATGAAAACCATCGATATGAATAATCGAACCAACGATTTTAATGTATAGAAACCGTCTAGAATTACGTGTAATTTTTTTGGGTTACCCCGTTTTGGTTTGCACACCCAATTCCTATCGTAATAAGAGCTCATGAAGGACTGGGCTGGTGGCCGAAATAAATTAATAATACCAAGGTTAAGGCTTCAGAAAGTACGTAGACCGTTTGTGGGCTTCGGTATACTTTTTTATAATAAAATTCCTCAATCTATTTTGGACTTGCCTTTACACAAGTTCAAAAAGCAATTAAAGAGACTCATTAATAAAGCTTACTATAATGTTGGAGACTATGTCAATGATAAGAAAGCTTGGAACTAAATTGCGACCATGCACTAGATGATATTGTAATCTATGTTCGTTAACAATAGTAAAAACAAAATTGTAATATTTATTTTTATAAAAGAGTGACCGCCGAGTTTCTTGCTGGTTTTCCACGGTTAGAGCACCTTTCCGAACCAGTTGTAGCTTCAATTTAATTTTAATTTGACGATTCAAAAGTGCTTGTAATAGGCCAATTCGAATAAAGACTTATTTGAATTTGAATTTGAGTATGGCCTTGAAACTACTCGAGTTCATCGCATAAAAAAGATCTGAGTATAACCGGTTTCTATACAGTAACTATGAATACGATAGTTTAAATTTTAAAAAATATATATTTTGTAATGATCTTACCTTAAGAAACATATCGTAGTTTAATCTCGACGTGACTTTTTTTACAAACGCCACCACCACCAATGTCACAGACTTATGTCACTATCCGTAAAGCCTACTGACTTACAAAATCAAGTCGCTGACATTGGACCGGCCGTTACTAAATCGATGATCGTGAAATTAACGAAGTTAACAGGAAAATTTGTAAATTTTAATTTTTACTTCGAAATATTATTTTGACATAACATTAGCTTATTAATAGTTCTTCATTTAAAAGAAAAACTAAATCCAACACTGAAAGTTAGTATATGATTATACTATATTCTATATAAGGAACTAGCTTTGCTTGCGGTTTCGCACGTGTGGAAGAAGCAGCGTATTTAATTGAAATATTGAACATTAAATAGAGATAGAGACGTATTGTCTCAGACTTTTTGTAGTGTTTTTGTAGATCTACAATTTTCTAACACATCACTTTAGTGTATCTCTGTCGGTTTACGTAGCGCACGCGACTAAAGCTCTCAGCAGGTTTCATAATAAGAATGGATTTTGAATTAAAATGTGAATTTGTCCTATGTTTCGTCCGTGTCCATGAGGTACTGTTAAACTCAATAGAATATATATGTGACGTCTAGGACTGTGTAAAATTTTTTATATTATAGCTCATCCTGAATATTGGCCCTTAATTAATATTGCGAGTACGTAGGGCGGCAGCCTTGGTGATGAAACGGCAACCTCTTAATATTTCCTCATCCTCAAATCGGCCTTCTCGAAGTCATTTGTCGAATTCAAATGCGTTAAACTTTTTGTAGCCGTCGAAACCGGCCGACGAACAATCAACGGTTTTTTTCTTTAACAAAAAAAACCCACGGCGGCGCACACTCATTACTCGAAGATTACTCAATAATTATTATGGCCGTGACTTAATAAGCGTTTACTCTAATAATTTGCGCGCTAAATTTATTTACACTTCAGTAAAAAAAAAACAATCTATTTTTTATAGTTTACTGGAGTACAAAGCTGTGATAGCCCAGCGGTGAGACCGTGTGACTTTCTAGAGACGATCATGGGTTCAAACCCCGGGCAGTGAGGACCAATTAGTTTTTCACACGTCACGGTGAAGGAAAACATCGTAAGGGTTTCCTGCATGTCTCTAGAGAATTCTGGGGATATGTGTAACCTACCAATCCCCATTGGAGCAGCGTGGTGGGTCTTAGCTCAAACCCTTCTCTACAAAAACGGAGAGAGGAGGCCTATGCCCAGCAGTGGGATAATAACAGGCCGTTACTTTATTTTTTTTACTTTTACTGGAGTCACAAGTTTAAAACATGATTTCAGCGGCACGATACAGAAAGCTTACTTACTGTTGAGGATTACAAGATAAAAATGTGTGAATTCAGCTACTGTTTGACCCTCTACCAGATAGTAACGACTGAATGTAACTATTTATAAGAATTATTTTGAAAAGAGCAACCGCTGAGTGTATAGGTAGAAACAGCTTTCCAAACCAGCGTAGAGTTGGCGATTCATAAGTACTCGGGATACGTATGTTGACTTGTCCTGCATGTGTGAGGTATGTGAATTTTACCTGCTTCATACACTTAGCATTACATCCATTCTCTTAACTTAACTCGGATTATAGCAAAGTAGTTCTGTTATAGCTTCTGTAATATAGAATTCCGCAAAGTAACGCCTGCTTCTTTAAATCATTTCCAGTGCTCTTAAATCATCGTGAAGGAAACTCATGCGGAAGTTTGCTCCTGCCAAGAAGAAACAGCAAGTTTACATTACCGTTATAGAGGACGTGTTTATATTAGTGAATATTTATTCGACTACAATCATTGCTACTGTATCATTAAATTCAATATAATAATTTTTTCAAACGCATTCAACCAGTATTTAGATGAATAGTATTCAATTATATTCCTCGTGTACAAGATAATAAGAACTAATTTAACCTGTAACGTCTTCAATTTCCAAACATGGCGCGTAAGCCAACGGTCAGATTCAAGGTCGCGTTGTGCGCGGGCTTTGATACAACAAATTGAATATTTATTCTCAGAGTAGTGCTTATGACAACTTGCTGGCCATTTTAAACGAAATTATAAAAAATTGATCGTGATTTAAGGAGTATTTGATAAAATTTAACTAATCCATATTATTATAACGTATGCGAAATTATTCTGTCTGTTTCGCTTTCACGGCAAATCTGCTGCAATATCAAACACATTACTAGTTGTCTGAGCCCTGCCATTGATTAATTTTCGCGCGTGTTTAATTTTATTCTGTAGTAAAACAAATCATAAGATAGAGAGCCCGAAGGACACGGCAGGAGACTGTGTTACGTGTATTGTTTTGTCATGAATTTTGCAATGAAGGAACACGTTGGGAGAAAACCTTTATATCTATAATAAAACAAAGTCCCAAAAAGCTGTCTGTCTGTATGTAATCGATTTTCTCAAAATCTACTGAACGGATCACCAAAAGCTAGAGCAATACCTCCGGATGGTTTAGACAAAGAACATGTCGGTATTATGTAAATTGTGTTGAAGAGATCGAGCAGTTGTTAAAAAAAAGCTGGGATCTTTAGTCGCGTGCGCTGCGTAACCCAGTAGAGATACGCAAAAGTAACGTACTAGAGAATTGTAGATCTATAAAAATACTACAAAAACTTCCGCAATAGCATGTCTCTATCTCTTATGGTTAACTCACAATAACTACTTTTATGTTTAAAATTTGACTTATAGAAAAAAATTGTGACACGCTGATTTCCACGCGGACGTAGCCGCTGGCACAGCTAGTTCTTAATCATATAAGGCGATTATTGCTTATTCATTATCGGATCATGTAGTACCTGTCGATACCTCCGCGTCACGTCACAGATGTGGCTGACTATGTCCAATTTAGCAAACTTCCAAAACCCGATTTATCTGCAGCTGACGTTGACACAGATTTATGCGAGTTCTGTTTTTCAGTTTCTACCGTCATGGCTATTAATCTTCATTCAATCGGCCGTCGAACGGCGAAGAGTGCTTTTACATTTACTAATAAACTTGTTCATAGATAAAAAATCTACTAATTTGTTATTACGTTCTCTTTAATATATATTTTATAATATAATTCAATTATACACTATGTGAACCATTTCGTGGTATACGAAAAAATATAATTGAATTTTTATATTATATTCTTTCGTATACCACGAATTGTTTGACGTAATTTAAAATTAAAAAAAATTGGCGATACAGATAACAGACAAAGTAGAAACTGAAATATGCTGCGACTCCTGCCTTGCGCCTTCGAAAAGTACGTAAATTGTTTGTGGCTTTTGGTATACGATTGTAATAAAATTCCACGATCACTTTAACTTTGCTATTAAACAATTATCTGTTAAATAATAACTATTAAAAGGAAGCTGATACAGAAACCTAATATCGTCCCATATATTGTAAATGTCCCATATATTTGTTCATTTAAGGATTGCATAATGATATCAATCAATGTGTTAATTTAACTTTTCTCCGACCTAACTCCTAATTCACCAAGAGACGCTTCAAAAGCAATTATTTAAAGTAAAGAATATTTTTAATATTCAATTAACTTAGTACTAGAACGTAAATAGTAGTATATAAATATACTGAATTAAAGATCTGGCGTACTCTCAAATTTAATTTGAATGTGTAATACATTACATATCATGCTAAATTTTTATTGAGTTATAATTTTAGAAACCATAATTAGATACAGTGACATTCTTTTGAAAGTACAGGAATGTACCAAATTCAAAGTCAACGGAAGGAACCTTCGAGCAAAACAAGACGTTCAATTTCGACCAATGTTCGAAAGTCACAGATAATATTATGAATATATTAGTAAACCTTGTTTCAAAACCTGTTACTGATAGCAGAGCATATACATTTTAATCTGTATTTATAAAAGGTTGTTTTTATTTGACATTATATCGTATTTACGTTTTATGTATTTGGTGTACTCTTGGCACGTTTAAGCAGGTTTTCTAAAAGGAATCTGCGCGAAGAATCAATAACGCTATGATAAAATTTTATTAAACATCGAATGTATGTTCTCCATGTCATCTAGATGTACTTGAACGAAATGATTAAATAAATATTTTAAGTGAATACTATTCGCGTAAATATAAGAAATGTTATTGAAAAGTACAAGGTATTATAGGCCCGTTTGAGTTCATCGAACCTAATTAAGTCTAAACTTATTAGAAACCGTATTTTTGTAAACTTGTAATGCGCTGTAGGAGGTCAATTAGTCAATAAGTAATAGTTTACAGCAAATAGTATTGCCGCCTGTGGCACCCTGAGGACATCCATTTTAATAGATTTTCATCTATAGTTCTCGAGGTTTAATTTTTTTGTCTTAACCGATTTCTATATCAAGTACTCTCGTGATTAGGAGCTATAAAAATTTAGTATCATTGTCTTTTTAAGAACCATGGGGAAAATAGGCTCAAGACTAAGTTTTTCAGGGAAATCAAAAGCTCCATACTATCAACTACATAGGGAGATAGAAGGTATTATCCATTTCCCGTTTTACATCCATACTTATTGTAAAACAAAGTCCCAAAGAGCTGTCTTTATGTAATCGATTTTCTCAAAATCTACTGAACCGATTTTTATACGGTTTTAACCAAAAGATAGCGCAATGCTTCCGTATGGTTTAGGTAAATATTACATATCGGTATTATGTAAACTGCATTGAAAAGATCCCGCAGTTGTGAAAAAACTTTCTTGCTTTAAGCTTTAATCGCGTGCGCTGCATAAACCAGCACAGATACGCTAAAGTAATGTAATAAACAATTGTAGATCTATAAAAATACTACAAAAAGTCCGCGATAGCATGTCTCTATCTCTCACGGTTAATTCACAATAACTACTTTTAGGGTCAAAATTTCGAAAATTCGGGAAAAGTTTCGTAAATCACTGAATTCCACACGGGCGAAGTTGTTGGCACAACTAGTTTAGTATAATCTAAGGTGGTATAGACATGTAATGAGAGATTGTTTTCACTTGTCAAGATGTGAATGGATATGTAACATGGCGGTGGGCCGAAAAAAGATATGTGGATAGTGTGAAGTATGCATATTATAACAGTAGCGCCAGAGTTGACGAATGACAAAAGGGAACAGAAGACGAAAACATGTGCCAAACCCAGTGCTGGATAAGGCAGGAGAATGATTTAAATTCCCCTCTACTAATTACATCTCTCAACAAAGAGAAATTTAAGAGTAGAAGTTTTGAAGTCAGATTTAAAAAATTTAAAAATTGTAATGAAACTTATATCCCAGTTCTAGTTCTTAAACGCCAGGACCCATATGGGACTCTACCGCTCTCGATCATTCCCCCACTACTCTTGCTACTTTGGAATATGGCTTCCCAAACGATCTACCAACATTCCGAAACTTTGTTTAGGATTGTTTCTATTAATTATTGCGCTTTCACATCAGGCATGATAATTCAAGGGTTCACATTACAAAATTAAATTAACTCTATTCAAAGCCACCTGACACTAGCTTTGAGCCTTTAATATCGCACCAACGCAGCTATAACTAAATTGCATATCACACAAACTAATAATAGCCAATTACACATTGTACAGATAACAAAATTTTAACCTCAATTATGTAGACAATTTTGCAATATCTTCAGTTGCCATGTTTGAACAAAAGCACAATGAATTTATCGCGACGTACAAACATTAAATTTACATTTATTTGCTCAATTGTAGTGATAAGACAGACATGACGTCACCCCTGATTCACAGAGAGCTTGTTTGCCAAAAAAATATGTGGCTTTAAATAGAACTTAAAACACCTATATTTAATGGTATATGCATCCATCTATCTAAATATGTTTTATATTAATTTTATATAAGGAAAATTACGCTAAAGCATTCGTGTCTCTATAGCATCAGTAAGATTTTTTGTTATCCGAGAGCTGGCAGAACCTATTAACCTGTCACAAGACACCTTAGTAGATAACCACTAAACTTGATAGGTACTTGTATTAGTTTTAGTTATCAAATTCAAATTATTCTTTATTCAAGCAGACAGTTTTCAGTACTTTTTAATTATTAAATGTTTTTAAAGAAGCAACCATTGATTTGGAAGTTTGCTCCCACTGAGATGAACCAGAGGGAAGCTTGTGGGTAGGCTTTTAAAATATATATATATATATATTCCATCATCATTCTATTTGTATTACTTAAAAGAGAATTCATCGCAATTTGTCAACTGAAGTAACAATCATGCCTGCATATGTCTCATATGGTTCTGGTAGAAAACTTAGCTTCACTTCTATTTTATAGATCAAAAGATCTAGGATGACAGACTACTGACAAAATGCATCACCATCAATTATTGAGAAAATAATAATTTAAAGTTCATAAAAACCTAGTAAATATTGATATATTTATCCATCTTTCATTCGTTCTTATCCATTATTCATCAGAATAATGGATAAGAACAGAAAACAATAGAAAAAAAAAACTAAGGTTTTTCAATTTTCTTAAGCCTGCCATCTATTTATTCCTTTAAAGAAGGCATAAAAAAAAGCCAGGTTCCTTACACATTATAAATAAGGTTGAGGGGTTTGCTATTGCACCAACACTGCCATGCTTATGTTACTGAAGCACTTTTCTACACATTATATGTAAAAAACTGATTTTAAGTTTGAGAAAATTAGAGTTATTCTAAATGCAATAAGAATAATAGGAAAAAAAGCATAACTTGTGAGATTCATTGCTGAAGCTTCTCAAAAGAAGAAAAAAAATATAAATTTACAAAAAAATTATAACATTTGATCAAACCATGCATAAAGGCTAGAACCTGTTACCTGTCAAACTGACCTATTATTTAGGTATTCCAATGATTGAGAAAGCATCAAAATACTAATATAAGTAACATTTTGTATGTTGTCTTCATAAATATTTGTTATTTAAGATAAAGTTTCATATAATCTCACTTTGTCACCCATTATGCAAATGAAAAAATAGTGCATTAGCAGTAATTAGAAATAAATATTTTTCTTAATCAATGCTATAATAATCATTATAAAATAAAAAATAGATTAAAGCAAAGATCCATTTTTTTGATAAATTATAACACAGCTTAAATACAAAGAAAATATTCACTCTGATGTGGATAGTCAAGGTAGAGCATCTATCATACAAATTTGTGGTGGTTATTAGACATAAATGTATTATTGATTTAGTAATTGTTTATATAATATAAACAGCAATTGTTAATGATTTAATCTAGATTATTATTTATAGCTTTATAAAACTCATGATAAATAAATATTTATTATTGTATTGTACTTACTGTAGCATAAATTTTATGATATAACAAATGATAGTAAGAATCTAATAAGGAATAAATATTACAAGCAGTAAAAATGATTTTAAAGCAATGTTTGATAGATGGAAATTTAAATTTAAACAACAATGTTAAGGTTAAAGACAAACATTTAAATATCATATTTACAAAATTAAAAATCATCACATACTAAAAGTTATATCAAAGTAAGTTTTTAAAATTTTATGGTACAACTATTGGAACTTGATCATTAATGTGAAACAAAATTAATACTAACGAAAGGTGATCGAATGAAGAGAATTGGCACAAGTTGCGTGATGCGATGCAAGGCAATAACGTCGTGAACGGGTTGGCAATGCCATTATGCCACTATTGATGGTTGGGACGTTTTACAACTTCACGGAACAATATAACACCGACACAATATATATTGTGCGATACAAATCCGATAATCAAAGCAATAAGTTACATTAAGTGCTTTGCCAACTTACCAATAACAAAATTTCACACGAAATTACACACGAAAATGAAGATCTTCGTACCACTCACTGTGAAATCTAAACCAGTCAATGATAACGCACTTTTGCACAATAGAATACTGGTTTTTGGAGTCAATAATAAGAAAAATATTTTTGAAAGAACTTAAAATAACAGCCGCGATACACTACTGGACCAGGCCGTCGATTCAGTCGGCCATTGCAATATGCACGACGCCACAGACTAAATGTCGGATTGAAGAAGTTAGGGAAGTGTCAAACTAGAACTATGTAATATTTAAAAGTGTTACCATAATTAATTTATCAAACAGACAGAAAAAGTTGATCGACATTTTGCTATTCTTTTTAAAATATCATAAATTATATTGGTAGCCTCAGTTAATAAAAAGGAAAGAATCTTGCTGAGAATAAAAGACTTTCCTTTTAGTTCTTCGGTGTATGCGTTTATCGTAATATTAAAAATAGGCATTATAAGATTAAATCGATCAAAATTGGTAGGTATCTAAAAACTGATTCCATTATTTTTTCATCAAAATAGTATAACACTTTTGGCGAGTGAGAGTATACATTATATTTACACTCCATTATATTACAATCATAGACTACTAACTAAAATATTACAAATATGATATAACTGGCACCACAGAGTACCTTGTACACTGGTAGTGTTGTAAAATTGTATCATATTTAGTAGTCTATAATTGGCATCGATTGGCACAATGTTTTGGTAAATAATAATAAACAACGAAATGTATTTGTAAAGAAATAAAAATGGGACTCATCAGAGATTCAGCGCTCGCTTACAAACATTTAAATGGACTTATTTGTGTTTACAAACCATTCGGCGTTCCTATTCGACAAGTGCAGCATACTATTATAACCAATTTATGTAGAGGTTTGAGAATTTATCTTCATTTATGGAAAACATTATTTAGCCATCACAAAAACATTTGTGCGACTACAAATGAAATCACTATCAAAGTTTTGTATTTACTTAACTGAATTAAGATTTCATGAATTTCTTCAGACTGGTCATATCTGACTGCTAAATATGAATGAATATGTTGGCAGTGTAGGTAAATTGTATGTCAACTACATCTAAACTCTTTCTTTTTAGACCTTAATGCACTCCCAGATAGACCACATGAAAAGAGAGTTGAAATTGTGGGGCCAACAAATGCTCCTATGTATGTTAGATTGGTACCAAATTATGCTGATGATCCTTTAGTCTGTGGTCCCAGATACATTCAGAAAGACTTTCGGTGTAGTTGGGCAACTCACTTGGGTTTATTTAGTAGCGGCATTTTATGTAAGTATTTACGGATAATTAACACTTTTAATTTTAGGTTTTATGTGCATACATTACCCATTCTGAACTTATTATAAAACAAAGTCCCCAAATTGGATGTAGTTGATTTTCTCAAAATTTACTGAGCAGATTTTTGTAAGGTTTTTACTAAAAGAAACATAAAAAGTACATTCTCCAAAAAGGCTTAACATATTTTGGTTAATCTTGAAAATAGAGAATGTTGTAAAGCAATAATTTATCCTAGAAATCCCATGTGGTTAGGATTGATGTGGAATAAGTTTTGTGTCTCACTGATTTCCATTAGGGTGAAGCCGCAAGCATATCTGTTTATGAGTAAAACTAAACAAAGTCTATGATAATACAGACATATAGTAGTACAGAATTATTGTAATGAAATAATAAAGCTAAAGTGACTGATTTTAGTACTAGGTATCAATGATGGAACTAAACTCACATATTTAATAAACACAGCAAGACTTACTAGGGCATTTAAAGTTCATGGTCAGTTAGGAAAAGCAACAGATACATATTTTTGCAATGGGCGTACAATGGAGAGGGCAACCTATGGACATGTTACTAGAGAAAAAATTGATAAAGTTGTTGGTCATATGCAGGCTGCACATCAGAAAACTATGTATGAGTAAGTAAAATATGTGATATGTAGGCAAAAATAAGAAAATTCAGTGCAATAATTCCATTTCACAAAATAAATCCTCATTTTTAATGAGTGACAAAAATATCAGTTTATAGATTTTTATTACATTTACATTACATATTCAATAACTAATAATTATTTGCCTTTTTCGTTAATGACCAAAACTGCAGTACAAACTTTTAGTCTGTCTTGAACTCCCTTATGGCTGGTTAGTACTCCAAGTACTTCAGATATCAAAGTCTCACTTTTGTTAGTAGAAATTAGGGCACTTTATAATTAATACAAATGTAATTACAGGTTATCAGGTCTGCATATAGATTCACAAACGACTTATGAGCTTGCAGCAAAAGGTATACTTAGGCCTGCCAACAATAAACTACCTGTCATTTATGGAATAAAATGTGTCCACTTTGATTCACCAAAATTTACCTTAGGTAAGCACTGAATTGACTTATTATTATTGTTAGTGTAGCTGTTGCTATATATGATAATTAGAAAATACATTTAGAAGCAAAAGTTCTGACAAGCAATTTTACTTTGCTATGCTTTCTTATTTCTCTGTATTAAATTTATTTTGTATAACTATGCTGTATGTTGTCATAAAACTATGCATAGGCTTTCTAATCCTAGAGCATTCATTGATTCATAAGTGTACACAAAAAAAAAATTCTATTCTACTTGGATGGTTTTTATAAAAATTTCAATATTAAATTTACTATAGACAAATATGGATAACAGTGAAATTTAACCCTATATCATATTCTGAAAATATTAATAACAGATTCAGAGCAAAATAAACAAAAGGAGTAGATTTTATTATTGTGTTTAGCTAAATATGTGGGTTTATTAATAATATATTTTTTCAGAAATTCAATCTATAAATGAATATGATAAATATTTGTGGACCCTAGTCCATGATTTAGGGGTTCAATTGAAAACAAGTGCACATTGCACAGGGGTGCAGTGTATTCGGCAAGGAAAATTTGATCTTTCACTAGCTCTGTTAAGAAAACATTGGCAATTGAATCACATTCTAGACAATATGGATCAATGCCATCAAGTCATAGAGAAACATGAAGATCTATTGAAACCAAAATCAGCAGAATTAACAATTTAATAGTAATGTATATTTCAAAGCCAAGAAATTAAGATATATTATTCATAACTTATTGTTTTTCTTTATAATACTTATAAATAAATTTTACCTAAGAAGTAAACACTGTACTCAGTGTGGCTAGATCCAAATTATTATTACCTCAAGGTAAGTAGAAATCCTCTGAAGATACTTACAGTCGATCAGCTGGTGATCTTCTGGTCTATATGACTCATCGTTGGGCAGCGACAATAGAAAGCAAGGGAGAAGGTCTTGCAGTTAGTCTGGACAAGCCTTCGATCGTGTATGGCATAGGGCACTTCTCTCGAAGCTACCTTCCTATGGGCTTCCTGAGAGTCTGTGCTCTTGGATCTCCAGCTTTCTCACTGGGCGTAGCATACGTGTTGTTGTCGACGGATTTTGCTCGAATCTTAAGCCTGTGAATGGTTGTGTTCCCCAGGGTTGTGTGATATCCCCTACACTGTTTCTTCTGCATATCAATGATGTTAGTTGACCCTAACATTCACTGTTATGCAGATGACAGTACGGTGGATGCCATATACACTGGTAACGCAAGACTTTCTTGGAAAAATGTCGATGAGTGCCGGAAAAATCTTGTGTCTTCCGTTGAAACCACCTTACGGAAGATTTCCGATTGGGGCAAATTAAATTTAGTACCATTTAACCCCCAGAAGACGCAGGTTTGCGCGTTAACCACAAAAACAACACCATATGTTGCATCACCGTCCTTGGAGAATACTCCCTTAAGTCTCTCGAGTAGTATCGAGATACTGGGTCTCGACATCTCCAATAGCTGCAAGTACCGCGATCACTTGGAAAGGAAAGCTAAGTTGGCCTCCAAAAAATTGGGTGTTATTAATAGAGCGAGACATTACTTCAAGCCGGCTCATCGATTAGCGCTATATAAAGCACAAGTGCGGCCTCACATGGAGTACTGTTCTCATCTCTGGGCTGGTGCATCCCAGTACCAACTTAAGCCATTCGATCGCGTACAGCGCAGAGCAGCTCGAATAATTGGGGACCCGGTGATCAGCAAACAGTTGGGCTCTTTGGCGATGCGTAGAAACGTTTCTTCACTGTGCGTTTTCTACCGCATCTTTCACGGCGAGTGTTCCAGTGAGCTACACGACTTAATTCCTGCCGCCAAATTCCATAACCGCACTCTACGTCACAGGTTACAATATCATCCTTACCACCTCGATTCGTGGGGATCCACTACAGTGCGGTTTTCAAATAATTTCATTCCGCGCACAACCATTTTATGGAACGATCTCCCTATGGCAGCGTTTCTAGATCGGTATGACATGAGTGCCTTCAAAAAACGTGTATTCCACCTATTTAAAGAACGGCAACACACTTTGCTCTGCGAGACGTCGTGGGGCGGCGGTGATTCCTCATGGCGAACCGCATGCTCGTTTGCCTTCTATTCCATAAAAAAAAAAATATATATGTGCAACAGTGGTTGAAAGAGAAGTATTTTTGTAACCCTACAGCTATGTGCGAACTATTGTATTTGAAGATAAAAATAAGTAAATAGCTCCTATAATCCTAGGGGTAACCAAGACCTAGCTCAATTAAAATTAATGGGTTGATGAAATATCAACACCTATGATAAACCTATTTTTTATATATAGCATCATCATTAAAAATATACAGGATTGATCCACAAAATAATAGAAACCAGCATTAAAGTACAAACTTGAAAGTAACTCATCAGAAACTATGTATATATCCTATCAATAAAACAAAAATGATCCAATTTGGCTTAGATACTATACAAATATAATCTTCTTGTAGGTACTTCTACATTACTAAAGGTTATCCATTTGCTAAGCATAATTAAATCTTTTCCAATTATTCACTCAGATCTTCATATTACTGCATATTCTTATATGTATCAAGTTTCTAACATCAAAAACTGAAAATATCAATGAAGTTATATTTACAGCTATAACAAAAAACATATAACTGTATATATTTAGTTTTGTAATCAGAAAAGGTTTTATTTATAAACATATAAATCATATACTTGGTGTAAAGCATCAGTCACTCAACTCTGCATTTACGGTGCTCAGATCTCAAGTTGCACTACTGGTAGGTGAAGTCGGCGTAGATGTACTAGCTTGTTTTTCTAATTGTTCAATTCTCTTGTGTCTTATCATGTTTGAAAGTATACCATCAAAGGAAGTTGTTTTCTTTTTTGCAGAACCTCGTAGAGTGTCCTCACCTTCTCTCCGAACTCGCAGTCTGAGCGAACTTACTTCATCCATGAAATCAAAATCGGATTTTTCCTCACGTATCGGAGACGTCTGTATTTCAGGATGATTTTCTTTACTCACTACAACTGGGGATGGTGCTCGTCTACCAGGGCATTTCCACTCAAGACTCAACGTTCCCGACTTTTCGATGGTTTTATAAAGTTCTTCCAATTCATTGGGATCTGGCATCCAACTTTTACCAATGAATATTCCCGCTTTTGATATTTCGTCATCCGAACACGGTAAGTCCCAATCGTCCCCTTGCACATCCGATCCCATATTTAATTAAAATATAAAAGACTTGTACCCGTAAACAACTGAAGCAATAGCTATTAATTCACATTACAACTACCGAATATATATGAAGAAAACATAGACTATTCATAAATCTATATTACATAGGAGACTGACACTTTTTAAGTATTTAATCGAAAATTGATTTGTGATTGTAATTTGTTTTGTTTACATACATAGCAGATAACTTATTTATTATCCGTCACCATAGATACACTATATGTTCGTCACATTCGTACTTCGTAGCACAGATTAAATGAAATGATTCTTTTTTTAACTTTACTACTTGGAATCTAGATTTTAAGGCTTTTGCTGGCAAAGAGTATTCGTAATAGAGGTGGGCGTTGAACGGACGAACCGTTTATGAAAACTGTTTTTTATCCATCGACTACTAAACTAGTTTACGTTCCTCTGAGAAACACGTTTATGCAAGAACGACATTTGTTTCGTATATTGTGATTCGTCGTCCGTCAACGAGCCGACGATGAACGAAGTCGCTTTATCGGGCGCCCTCGTGCGCTTGCTGATATTGCTATCCCTTTTAATGTTTTTGTTCAACAGATGATGGTTGTCAAATAAAAAAGGACATTATTGCAATGAGTATAGGAATCTGCAATTTATTAATGAGTATAAGAGTAAAAATAGACATTATTACAATAGGCAAACGAACCTGTAACTTTAATGAATATAAGATGTTTTAGTTACATATCGACTGTGAACTGGCAAATTGTCCTATCTTATTTTCGACAACTTTTCAGGAAGAAGAAAAAGGTATTTTTAATACATTCGCAATAATTTTTATGTAATAAAGAAACAGTTGAGTTTAAATATGTTTATTTATTGATAAGTTTTCAAGTAGATAATACATGTTGATATGGTAAATGATGGGCAGTAGTACCCAATGCCGTTAGTAAGTGATTTGGCTTAAAATTGAGATAGGACATATTGCCGGTTCACAGTCGATATGTTACATCTTATATATTATATATCTTACATAGTTACATCTTAGTTCTGATTGAATTGCAATTTGAAATATGTGTTGCAAATATAGCGATTTATCCGCAACTACTAATACTTTTACCTATACCTTTTATCCATACCTTTCTCTGTTTTTGAATTTTTATATTGCATATAGTTAGTTAATTTTGTGTAAAATAATAAGTCTAAATACATAACTCGTTAGTATAAGTTATTAAGAAATAGTTGTGTACATTTATATTTTCGTGTTAAATATAAATATTTTTTCCTTAGCGTAAAATATTAAACAATAATTGTGTACATTTCTATTTTTGTGTGAAGTATAAATATTTATTTCCTTAGTATAAATTATTAAATAATAATTGCGTACATATCTACGCACATTGTTACATTGAAAGTCAAAAAAATATTAAGTAGTTCGATAATTAGTAAACGTAAACTCGTTCATGACAAAATCAATGCAAACGTTCATACTTCAAAGCAGTTCGTTTAATAATAAGTTCATAAACACGTTGACGCTATCGACTACTTTAAATCCCGTTTCGTTGACGAACGAACGACATACGCGAACGCTGTAAAGTAGTCGAAAAAAGGACTGCTTTGTCAACTAGTTTATTACGTTCGACAAACGGTCTCGTTTCGTTTACGGCAAAGACGTCGACGACCCACCTCTAATTCGTAATACTACAGACAAATAGGTAATGAGGCATAAAAATGCTTTAAGAATTTAAAATAAATGTTTAATTTTTTGATTAGTTGAGAAAATATATTTCACGATGCCATTCACACGCCTGCTTTTACTAATTAAATAGTTAATTTATTTTCCTATTACGATATCGATATTTATGGAGTACCTAATGCACACACCTTTTTTTTTAATGTGTAAAATAAGTAACTAATCTGTTTCTGTAATTCTAAGGTTTTTTGTTTATGGCGACAGTTATGCCTAAAAAGACTAGATTCCAAGTCGTAATCACTAATCATAATGAAGTAGGTAAATATTGTATTATCATTTATCAAGTTTTGAGGTTAAGTTTAAACTAGTTTAAAGGAGAAAATGATATACATTTAATTAATCATAGGTCTTATACCTACTACTATATAGGTATTACGTATGAATGAACAAAATGTCTTCATCTTCTGATAGTGATTCTGAAAATGAAATATCTCAGCCTTCCAAGTACGTTTAACAAAAAAATGTGTACTCAATTATATATTTTTATAAATTATAAACTTATTTTATAGGCTAGGCGAATGCGAAGTATGTGGAAAAAATGAAGCCATTTATACATGTCCAAAATGTGAAGTAAAGACGTGCTGCCTTGATTGTGTTCGTATTCACAAAAAAGAACTGGATTGCAATGGATTGAGGGACCGCACGAAATTTATATATATGAAAGATTTCACAGATACAGACTTATTGAGTGATTATAGATTGTTAGAAGAATGTGCACGCTTTGTTTATGCTGTCAAGAGAGATGAGAAAAAGAGGTTCACCAGAATTGATAAGGATTTGCCTATTGTAAGATGTTAATTTTTTTTAAATACATATTATATATATATATATACATTTATTTGATGGGTAAAAATTTTCAGTATCTACTATACTGCTATTGCTCATATTTGATAACTGATAGTTTTTTAGCATTTGTACAAATTAAAGCTGGCAGCAAGGCAAAGAGGAATTGTTCTACAATTTCTTACACACAATTTTACAAGACACAAAATCAATACTACAAAATATATAGCCAAAATAAATGAAATTCTATGGAGAGTGGAGTGGGTTTTCCCTAATGTTGAAGGAAAACCACTGAAATTTGTTGATGAAAAATGTTCAGAGAAGATGAAAGTGTCAGAAATGTTAGATAAATATTTAAATGTAAATGCACCAACTTTTGAAGCTTCCAAAGATTTAATATACTACAAAGCAGTTGGATTTAGTGGAGTTAAAGTTTTACTGAAAGGTATCTACTAAATTTTTATATTATTGTCTACAAACTAAAAAAATAAAATGTTAAAACTAGCATGTAAATGACTGAAATGCTGGTCCTAGTTTGTTTTAATAATTTCATATAACAACTATAGGGATAACATACAAAAGCACATCTATAACAACTTGTTTTAAAAGGTGTCTGAAATGCACTTCTATTCTTTAGAGAGACAAAATAGTGGACTGCTAGCCGTGCATTTTTAAATATTTAATTTCATTAAAAGTAAAAAAATCATGTTATTAATGAATGACAGTTTTCTTTAACTTTTCCACCAAGTAATGTGAAATAAACATTTTTAATATCAAGGTTGCCACATATTTTTAACAAATTTAAATATTAGGTTGCCAAACTAATATTTTATATTTTTAGCTGAAAAACTTAAAGACTCAAGCAAAAAATTTTTTGAGCTAGATACAACAGAATCACTGGCTGAAAATTTGTCAGGAAAATGTATTGTGGAATTTCCAATAATATTTGTTGTGCTAAAGGATCACGCTTACAATTTTGAAATTGTAACATCTGGTAATATATTTTAAAATTCTACCAAAATAAATGATATTTCTAATTTTTGTGGTAAAAATGATATTGTTATTACAGAAGATAATCTGGACTATGGAACTAAGAGTAACAAAAAACTAGAAAATAATAAAAAAGAGCAAACAAAGATTGATAATAATAGCAAATTAATTGATAAAAGCAAACAATTGTCAATAAATGTAAGCAACACCAAAAGTGAAACAACTACAGTAACTGAAGGTCATCAGATTAAAAGACAGAGAACATTACTAACAGAAAAAATTGCTGAAGAAAAAAAATTAGAGATAGAAAGGGAAATAAAAGAAGCAAAGAAAAGAAGACCAAAAAATCTACTCTTCACAACTGGATATTCATCAGAAGAGACTGTCAGCAGTAGCAGTGGTGATGAAAGTGAAAAAACATAAACAACTTTATATAAATCATTTGTATTCTTAAATTCCTATAGCTAATAAAGTATTCTCTGTTAAAACAAACAAATATTCATTAGTAGCATTAATACCTAAGACTTCACCATATTTATCAATATTGACCACATGCTGTTGGCCTATCTTGATTTTTCTCACAGTTCCTTCAGTTCTTCTTCTTAGCTGACAATCTAGATTACCCGAACTCTTGTAAATAAAGATATGACGGGTTGCTTCACAGACAACACTATAACAAAAATTTGGTGAGCATGTAATAAATTTTCTATTCTGTTTTGATGACTGCACATATCCAAAAGCCATGAGAGTTCCATCATGTTTCATTGGCCATGTGTCAGTGTAGATGGGCTGCCCGTAAGGCTGCCATATGCAAGCATCCACATCATGCCTAAGAGCTAGTGCTGGAACTTCATGTGTGTCCAATTTGATGCTGAATAAATATTGGTGGACACTAAGTGACACTCTATGTGTTATTTCATGGGTTGTTATATCCATTCGAACTGAAAAAAAAAGAATATAGTCTATGTAAAATCTTTGTTTATGAATTAATAGTATCTTTGTAAAGTTAAATCTTTCATAGTATCTGTCTGTTCATCCACATAAAAATGTTTGGATGGTCCAGACAAATTGGTTTGTAATATTGTTGTACTTTCTATCATATATAAAATACATTTGAAAATAGCAATAAATAGTACTGGAATAGTATATTTACATTGTCAGCCATACATTATAATATTAATAATCAGAAATTATACCTAAAATAGTGTCCTCTTCAGATGCTGCATCACATTCTTCTAATTCTTGTGTATTAAAGCCAGTTAAATGTTCATCGTTGGTCACATCCATTTCAGAACACAGATGAGCTAATCTTTTGTGTGCTTCCTCTACTAAACCAGCATCTAATATTTCCTCACCATTTACATCGCCTCCATCTATCAACTGTTCCCAATTTATACTCTCTGATTTAGTTATTAATATGTCTACTTGTCCATTGTCTTGCACATTCCAAGTTGTCAATTCACTGTCAACCTTATGTCTTAATCTTCCATCCAAAAATTCTTTACCTGCATAGCTTACTTTTATTGAAAATGGTGTGATAGTTATAAAGAGAAGTTTTTTGTCAAAATTATTTTGCAATTTTAATGTTATAGTTATATCATCAGATGTTTGCAGCCATGTATAAATAATTTTAGTTACTTTCTCTTTTGCCTTACTTACAATATCATTCTCAGAATCTGATACAAACTTAAATAAATTATCTGAAGCAACATAAAGTGCATTACAGTTAGTTTCTAGGGCTGCGTAGTGAATAATGCCTTTCCCCTGAGCTTGTCGCAGAGATTGTTGTGTCCACGATTGTCCATCATTTTTAAATGATATCCAAGTTAAAACCGAGTCAAAATGTTTTTCTCTTTGCTCAACTGATTGTAAGAGGCAATGCAAAATTTCAATATTGTCCTTGTCTTGCATTCTAGTATCCACTATGGTAAAATATTTACCTTCCCCAAGGGCTAAACTGGAATGCACAGTGTTCCATGTTTGCTTGTCACTCGCGGGTCTATTTCTGGTGCCTGTATCAACAATATGTAGATATCCAGTACCATCACTGATTACTGCTAGATTATTGGAAGGGAACATTAGACAAAGATTGAAATGGCCAGATTTTCTCTCTGCATGTGCAGGAACATCGTAAACAACAGCAGCTTGGAATGTACTGTTTATATTGTCGAAAGTTATATTACGTACTTGTTGTCGAACGTCAACGTAGTAGTAATTGTATTGGTGGTCCCAAAAGTCTAATATTAAGTGATTGTGAAGTGCGAAGAGTTTGGCGTGTACAAAGGAGAATTGTACTTCGTCAGGGTAGAGCCTGTCTACTGGTGATGTAAGTTCCAAAGCAAAATTTGGAAGAGACTGTAAGTTCAACTTGTAACCCTCAAATTCATGATCTAAGAGCCGCCTATTTGGTCGCAGTTCCACTAAAGACGAAGGCATGTTAATTTTTTGACATATATATGAAAAATCGTTCTTAGATCTACGAAATATGCGTATAATTTTTTTTCCAAATGCTTATGGTGTCAACTTTTTACCACAACAAAAATGAACAAAAATCATAGACAAAAATCGTCAAGTGAATATGTCAAATGTCTATCATTGGTATAAAAGCTAGAAAGCAATGTGATATAAAGTTTATTTTAGTTAGTAGTCATGTCATAGAATAACTATAAACTATTTTTTTTTTGTGAAACAACTATTCTATAATCGATTTATTTGTTACCATCAATCAGTATGAAATGGTTTAATTTTGTTTATGTTCGCGCGAACATTAGTGTTTAAGTACTCTTAATAATACTATGTGTTTTTTCCCTATTCTCGATAATTAAAAAATGGGATTTTTTATTTAATATTTTCCAACGGTTTAATTGTGCCAATTTTCATTAATATTCGTCATGCGAATTAGCTGTGAAAGCGTTACAAAGAGAAAGACTTTTGCATTAATAATAAGGAAAAAACGATACTTATTATTCTTACTTTAAAATAAAAGTAATTCAAAATTTTGTGACATTACCAAAATTTTCCTTGATCATCTAATTCGGGTTATGAATGTTATTGTAAAAACACAAGTTTGTAAAAATTTTTATGTAGTGAATTTACGGAAATAGACACGTACTAGTCTTAGTTTGTTTAGGCGCAATTCTTCGCGCCTAAACAAACTAGGTGACAAAACTAAAACTCGATTCGTTCGTTCGTTTGCGATTCGTATTTCGTGTGTCGTTACAAATTCTCGACTATTCACCGCAGGAGCCGTTTTATAATTAGCGAACGGTCTGCCTGTTATTAAAATATTTAATACATTTGATTCGCTTGTTTAATACTGCTCTTGCTATGACAAGATTCTTGAGGATTGTAAATTTAATTAAAATTATAGCACTAAAAATAGCATAAAGCTATGAATTTTCATAAAATATATTTTTAGGTAGTGATTGAAGCACCCTTTTATATTATTTATTAAATTTGGAAAATAATCAACTTATGTTTATATATTTATTTATATATTTTACATAATATAAATTCGATATACTATATACTATACGTAAAATAAAATAATCCTGTTCTTTAAAAGAATATTTCTATTCTATTTATATTATAGCAGTTTTTCATAGCTAGGAATAAAATGTTTTCTAAAAATAAAACTTAGCTAGATCGATTAATAAATAATCGACTTTTCTCCTTCCAAAATAAATCTATTAACTCGAAAGGAAATAATCGATTATTTAATAGTGGTTTTTTCTGATTAGGTACTTTAAATTTGCTTTTTGAGAATAATTAGAATAAAGACTAATTAAAGTGAACAACTATGAATAAAAATTAACAGATGCGCTGTTTGCGAAATTCGATTAATATTTGTTTTTTGACTATATTATTTTCATCCAACACCGCATTTTTATATCTTAAAAAATTAAGAAAAAGAGGGTTAGGTATAAATATTTCCTTATATTTTAAGCCTAGGCCTACTTATTAGATTAGTACCTATCTCGTGAGTTTCATGATTTGTGTGGCATTGTGCAAAAGGCCTAAAAAGACTAGATTTCAGGCCATACATAAAATTTATTAAAAAAATTAAGCGGAAAAAGCGGGAATAATAATAATAGCATATAGGAATTTGGAAATAGTCTATGTTGGAAATAATAATATTACAATTTAAATATTCGCTGTACAGTGTACAGGCCTTAAAAAAGATAATTATAATTATAATTTAAATAGACAAAGTTTTTAATAGTGATTCAAACTAATGTCTTGCAAAGTAAATAATGAATATCGCAATTTACCATTTAATTCTGAACTATTTTCCCAGGTATACGTGATGTATAAAATATGTTTTAATATAGAGCTTGAGTTTAAACCTTTATTTATTTCATTTTAGACAGACTTCTATGCTTATGCTGATATTAGCGATTTATTAACTATGTGTAAAGAGCACAAAGCCCGAATATTAAAGTTGCGTACCGTTGGAATACTAGAAAGCAACGGTGGATGTTTCCATATAAAAGATGTAAGACTTCGTATTATGTTCGCTTACATTAGGGAAAATGAATAAGTTAAATGTAGTGTCATACGTTCACCTGCTTTAGTAAGTTATGTATACAACAAATTAATTTTATTTTCAATGCCTCTTTTATGAATAAAAACCGCTATCCTCTCTTAATAAGTAAGAATTGTGTTTACTGTGAAAATAAAATTCAAAGATATTTCAGTCTACTAGACATATTCATTTTTCTTTGTAAATAGATAAATTTGAAAAGTGAAGCCTCTACTATCAGAGTGTCAATGGTTTACGTGAAGACATCATTGCCATCAACAATCATTCCATGTGTTGTGCAGCTGTTTGGCACACTCCAATGGGAATATAAACCAATTATATATGCCAATATAATACAGGTAAATATTTACAGTATTACATTTTATTTTTCTTTTTATTTAAAAACAAATTATATCTAAAACTTTACAATTAATTTTCTTCATACAATAAAAATTACAATTCATCATCTGCAAGACTCGCTTTATTGTTTGATCTGTTGAGTTGCAAAAAACATTAGGTTATATTTATGTATATTTAGTAGCATTTTGAAATATGTAGGAAAAAAGACACAAAGCATAACATGAGTACACAAACCACACCAATCAACAAATACCAAAAATATGATTAGCTAACAAATGACTGATATTATATACCATGTGGGCTCAGTAAGATTATTCAACCATGCTCGACCCTGACTATCATCTAATAGCTACAGTTATTTATATTCAGAACGAGATAGACTTTAATATGGCAACCACCATTATTTATTTTAAACATCTTAAGAAACAGCAAAAGACATTTTACTATTAATATTTGTTTTAGGTGCTGAATACTGCAACAGGAATAAGATTAAATGAAGCTCTTAAAAGTGTCACCAACAGCCATCTTGCTAACCAGTATAGTACAAATCTTGTTTGATTCTGTCATTTTTTACTTCTTCTTGACTAGTTTGCTCAAGATTATTGTTAAATAGTGAAAAGGATATTGGACTTTGATTGAAAAAAAAATGTCTATAAGTAAGTCTATGTAAACAAAAATAACTATTAGGTTCAATTTAATTTTTTATTGTGACATTCTAATATTGTATTATTATGTCTCAGTGTTCAAATTTGTAGTGAGCCAAATTTCAAATAATAATAGTGTAATTAAATTTTCCAAATCAGGAGTAATATTACATCAATTTTACTCCTAAGATAAGCTATGAAATTTCAAATACATATAATATGTAACAAAAAGACATACTTCTGCATTTATAATATTAGTAAGGATTATATATACTTTCATGTTCTGTTTCATTAAAATCAAAATAAATACGAATTAATTCTAATTTATTTAAATCAGAATTAATTAAAAAGACAATTTGGAAAGAATACATATTTATTGCATCTTAAATAAATACAATTATCAACAAGAATTAACATTTTCAACATTCCATCACCATTCTCACCAATATACAAATAATACAATTGGAAATTTGCATATAAAAATTTTAATTTAACCTTTTTAAGCGAAAACACCATTATTTTGAATTAAGCAGATTTTAAGAAATTAACTATAAAATATGAGCTTTATATTTTTACAACTACAATTTTTATATACTTATTAACAAAGAAACCAAGGTTTTAAGCAAAATATATATTGCAGTTTCTAGAAATTTGAGTTACAAGTGCTTAGGGTCACCAAGTAGTTTTCTATAATAAGGAATGTGGCTTGTTGATTTATACAAAATCATCATATGTTGAGGAAACCTGCATATCTTTAGGCATACATGGAACCTACCAACCTTGATAGGAGCAGGCTAAGTTTCTAAAAGGGGACAAAAACTATCAAATATTTTTATCTACCTCCAGGAAAATTTTATTGATCATGATCAACAATATGACAGTAAAATTTCTTAATAGATACTATTATAAAACAAATCGACACTAATCTGAAAATATGTACTAAGTAAAATACTTCTGTAATTATTCTTTCTTAATTATTGTTTATAAATATAAGAATGCCAAAGAGGCCTAAACAGTTTGCTTTCATTTCAACAAATAATATTACCAATACACAATATAAAAATAGGTATTATACAACATATAATACCTATTTTTATTTTCATTACATATAAAAATTTGTGGGTATAGATGTCATAAACAATCTTTATATTTGATACTGTAACTTTCATTAGCATCATGCAATGCATCTGTTCACTAAAGAAATATGTTGAATCTTTTGAAAAAATTCAAAACCTCAAACGTTTTAACCTGGATGTTGAACTCTCAATATTATCTGTACTGTATAATAAATTTATTAAATAATATTTTAGAATAAAGTGGTTGCATTTTATATATATTTTTATTTAAATAAAATTTTCCAGTATATTATAAAATATGAGATACCATCAATGTGATAAATTTTGTTATTTTGCAATATTTTCTATATATCTCATATACATATTATTTTCTTCACTTTATGGTCATAAAACATTATCAGGTTACTTTATTTATAGAAAATTTACTTGATAGTCATGGTCAGTACATAGCTAAAGGGAACATGGCAAAAGTTTGATTTAATCTAAATTTTGCAGTGCTTATTACCTTAAGATAAAAATATTATTTGTTCACTTGAACTACTTATAAAAAAATTATATCTTCACTAATCGCTAAGAATAAAAATGTTACTTTTTATTATTTTAACTCAAATTATACCTGCCCATATTATATCATCTGTAGCTTTTAAAAACTTCAAATTAGAAAAAGTTAGAAAAAGGAGAAATATTATATAAAGTATATTAATATATTTAAGCTTATTTCAAGTAGTACAAATAATGTCAATATTTTTGAAATCACTTTAAATTTATTAGCCATATTCCCTCATAGTTATAGTTGGTATAATTAAATCCATAACAAATTTGGTATTAAATTAAATATTTCTAAGCTATTCAAAATTTCTAGAGCACCCAGAAGTAAAGAACAAATACAAGCAGTATGACAGCACCAGCTGTGGCCTTCACTAACATTGACTTTGTGTTGAGATATACAGCATCCTTTTTGTACTGCTGGGACATCATTGACAGCTTCTGAGTCTTGTTATCCAATTCTGAAATTAATGAAATAACTGATATGTACATAAATTTCATTACTATTAAGTCACATATTCAACTTTCACCTGTAGCATCTTATGGGAATAAAATTAATAATTGCAGTTACATGACATTTAAATTTTCTCATTCATTCCATAATTTTTATCTTTATGTATTAACCCATGTGAAGAATGTGAGAACAATTTGAAAACAATAGTTTGCAAAATTTCATGCTCCTTCCGAAGTAATGAAAAAATACACGCATGAATGTTATAATACTATTAATGTATAAATAACATTACACTGGACTCTTATTTATTACTTATATTATAAATAGCTTTGAATTACAATTATGATTAATAGAGCTCTAGTTGTCTTTATAAGCTTGGTTGTCTCAAAAAAAATGCTGTCTATGACATTAAAAATTTTGCTGAAAGCTATTTGTAGAGTATCTTTCCATACCTGACAATATGGCTCCTCGTTGAAGTACATCATCAATATTTTGCATCATTATCCGCTGCACGTCGCCCAGCTGTCCGCCGAGCTGCGCCGCCGCACCCGTGCGCCGTGCCCGCGGACCTCCCTCCGCATACTGTTTCCGTGTTCGCTGCATCCACGTGTCGAATTCGATAAATGTGTAGGGCCTTGTTACTGTGTTCACCTGTGGAAAATGAATATCTTATACACAATGGTAAGGTTGGAAAAGTCCTATATGTTTACTTACATTTCTTACTTACTTACTTTTAATTACATTTCGAATCTATGTACATAAAAATGAATGTTTGTCTGTATTTTCTGTGTATCTGAAACGGTTGGACAGACTGAGCCGCTACAACTGCTGGCCTGACTGCTAGTTACATATATTTTATATTTGGTTTATCATGGATTATAGGAAAATAATATCATTAATATCTTTGTATTATGGATCTCCGCAAAGTCATTACTTTCTACTATTCTAGTATTATTCCTAGGAAATATTTGCTGTTTATTTACCAATATATATAATAATAAATATTTCTTGCTCACCTAGTAAGAACCTAGTATCTCAGATCTCATCTAATTATTAATAATAGTCGACATAGTTTTGAGTTACATTTTGAACTTACTCTTTTTCCGTACTGGTGATAGAACTCTTGTGCAATCTCTTCCAGATAGCTGAAGGCAAGTCTTTTACTGTAATTACGCTCGCATAGGACCAGGTAGCATATCTCATTCTCTATCAGATAGCTGGAAGAGGAGTAATATTTGTCAAATGGTTAGTAATATTTATCACACATATCTGATGCAATAAAATTGTTAATTGCAATAATTATTTAAATAACAAATTTAACAAACAGATGATATTTAATATTTGTTTATCTTGTTTCTTATATATTATTTATGGAGTGATAAAGAATGTATGATGAAAAACTATAAAAACCTTAAAATTAGGTAAGGTGATAATGAGTAACAAAAAAAGGAAAATAAGCAAAAAGCATAACTCACTGGAAAAGATAAGGCCCAGTCTCAATGGAGCAGCGTATTGGCGACTGAGGGGTTAGCTTTTTAAACAGCATTTTAGCCTGGTTTTGATACTCCAATACGTTGCAACCGCTCTGAAAACCACCGCAAATAATATTATAACAAAAATCTGATACAGTGATACAAACTACGAAAGTAATGTTTTTGAATGTGGTGCGTAAAATTTATAGTTCTTTGATGATTTAGATTTGTGAAATACTATATTAAGGGCAGCGTATGGCTTTGAGTAAATCACCTGTTCATCTTCTTGCATAGTGGCAGCTAAAGGCAGCCCATCTACCACACGAGCGATCATTGTCATTAGAACCATGTTGCAGTTGAATGAAGTCCTCTTAACAACTTATAATAATAAACCTTCCTTTTAATTCTTCGAATACACTAATTTTTTCCTTGTCATTATTTATAAATTTGAAAAGAAAATGAAATATTTTTAAGACAGTTAAGTTTACACGTCAAACCAATTGACACTGTGACATGACAACAACACGTCAGCTTGTCTATGTTATAGAAATAGACGCGTTCACAATACATATGGTATCACTGGTATGGGTATCAGGTTTTTTTTACCTTAATAGAGGTGCTCTTACAAAGTTAGTTGTTCTATCATTTTCATAATTATTATTAAAGACACTTTGCTTTTAAATCTTCTTTCTCCTACCCTTATCCCACTCTAAGTGGGGTCGGTACAACATGTTTTCCTCTTCCATTCTCTTCTATCATTCGTCAACTCTTATAATTCGTCAACACTTTGCTTTTAAATATTTTTTTAAAATTTAATCTCGAAATATATACCAAGGTATGGCTTTTATTGTTTATCCGACTCATACTCATACTCATAATACAAATAATTCAAATATGCAATAGAGTTATTCGTCTCTCTTTCTGACATGTAAATTGCTATTTAAATCATCTCTTTCACTCTAACTCTGAAAGAGTTATTCGTCACTCTTTCTGACATGTAAATTGCTATATAAGATCATCTCTTTCACTCTAACTCTGAACGAGCCGTAACTCATCACGAAAATTGACTCTTAAGATTAAAGATATAGAGATATAATTGAAACACATGCGAGCTAGAGAGTGATTATATCTTCTGGAGAGATATATATAATAATAATAATAATAATAATAATATCATTTATTTCCAGTTTTTTGTACAGAGTAGGTCTTACTTAAGAGCATTATTTTAAAGTATACATGACTAAAAACTTAAAGGAAACCTATTTTACTGGCGGACTCCGCACTAGGAAAACCTGTATTGCGGAGCCAAGGAAAAGATTTATTCTATTTGCTTTATGAACTAGGTGGGAATAACATTTTCTATTGACGATCTAAGGATTATATTACTATATTAACGCTATGATTAAATATAAATGATGACTTGATAAGTAGAATGTAAAATAAATAAAAAGTAAGTTGAATTGTAAGCTAATGAAATTTAAACAATGTTTGCAGTAAATATATGTTCTGTCTCCTCGTATGTCAGGTTTCTGAGCCAGGTTGAAATACAATGTTTAGCCTGTTTCATTGTGAGATATCTTAAGTTACAAAATTTTGCGACGTAGTTGTATACTTGTGCGTCTACAAAGGGTATAAAACGTTTTGCAAAGGATGAATTTACTGTTGGTATTGTAGTCTTAAGCACTCTTTTTGCGAAAATGAAATCTATATTTGGAGATTGTAATAGAGACTTATGTTTCTGTAATGTAGCTTTTAGAATAAATACTTGTCGCACTGTAAGCATTTTGCAGTCTTGATAAAGCTGGTCGGTTGAATATCTACGAGGCTTTTTCAACATTACTTTAAGGACAGAGCGCTGAGCTCTTTCTGCTTCTATAAGTATTGTTTTGGAAGCACCTCCCCACGATAAGATACTGAAGCTGATTAAAGACTGGCATAATGCCAAATATACGGATCTTAGAGTTGATAGGTCTGCAACATTTCGTAATTTTTTCATAATACCGATCACACTACGCATACGTCCTGCGAGAAATGATACATGGGATCTAAATGAAAGATTATGGTCTATGTACACTCCCAGGTACTTAACCGCATCTACTAAACTAATCTCCTCACAGTTGCATGAAGTCCTTGGAGGACTTTTAGTGTTATGGCATTTATGTATTTTTAAACTTTGAATCACACCAGGAGCAGAGGCAGCGGTCTTGTGAAAGCATATACATTTTGTCTTAGTTATATTTAAAGTTAACAGATTGTTTTTTAACCAGTTAGCAACCACTGATACGCCTTCCTGAGCATTTGACACTGTCTCCATCCAAGTTGAGCCGTGGAATATTAAGGCCGTGTCGTCGGCATAGCAGACAATATCTGCATTTTTGAGTGGCAGAAAATGTATGTCATTGACGTATAAAATAAATAAAGTAGGCCCAATTATACTGCCTTGCGGAACACCGAAGTTAATCTCTTGAAAATCACTCTTTAAATTATTTATTTTTGTACATTGTTTCCTATTTGTTAAATAACTCCTGAAACACGCAAGTGGTGCCTCTAATGCCTGAGAGTTCCAATTTTTTTAGCAATATTGGAGTGGAGACAGTATCAAAGGCACGAGCAAGATCTAGGAAAACTCCTATGCAGCCCTTTTGTTGGTCTAAAAGAGAGGATATTTTTGAGGTGAGTAAGAGGACAGCGTCCTCTGCAGATTTATTGGGCCGGAAACCATATTGTCTTTGTGACAGTATATTTTTCGACTCCAAATACGAGACAAGTCTCTTATTAACAATTTTTTCTAACAGTTTCGAAAAGGTATTTAAGAGTGATATTGGGCGATAATTTTCAGGCTTATCCTTGAGACCACTTTTATGTATTGGGCTGACTAGTGCTATTTTCCAGGCGTCAGGAAAGATTCCTGAGCTTATACTTAGATTAAAAATGTCTGCAAGAGGTTTCGCGATTGTATGACCTATTTGTTTAATGACATCGTTATTTAATTCGTCAATACCTGGAGCCTTTCCACTTTGTAGTTGCGAGATAAGTGTTTTTACTTCGTATTGATCAGTTGGATGCATAAAAAAGCAATTATTTGTCGATTGTGTTGACATTAGTCTAGTTGTGATTAATTCTCTCGATATATTCGGGTCAGATAAAATATTATTTGCTAGCTTCTGCCCCATAGTTGAAAAGTAATTATTACAGGCTTTCAGATTTTCTATTTTGTTTGTTCCAAGTAACTCCTCTGCATTAGAACTAGACTTTGGTAGGTGACAGATGGTTTTGATTGTTTTCCACAATTTTTTTTGGTTATTATGACAGTCTCCGAGTATTTTTCTTTCATATTCTATTTTAAGATTTCGAAGTAAAGTGTTGCACATGTTACGATAGCGCTTATAGGTAATTTTTAGTACTTCATTTTCGACATCTGATCTGTATTTTTTATGCAACCTATCACGATGCTTCATACATTTGATTAAACCAGGCGTGATCCATGGCTTAAGATTATATTTGGTGTGACTTAGAGAGACTACTTTTGTGTGCTTGTTTAAAATATTCAATAGTTGATTCATAAAAGTTTTCAAGGCGCTATTAATTTCGACGTCGCCAGTTACTAGTGACCAATCTTCATTATATAATTCCTTTTTGATAGCTTCGAAATCTCTCATTAGCCTTTGGCGAGGGAGTCTTTCTACGTTACATTTCACAGTCAGACCTGTAATTGCTATATCATGATCGGTAATATCAGAGTTGCAAACGATGCCAATTGCTTTCCCATTGGTCTTTACCATCATATGATCCAAGCAAGCTTTACCTCTTGTTGGAAGTGTTATGGCTGGTAGTAGTCCGTATTCTGCATTTAAGTAAAGATATTCCGATTGTTTGATGTTGTCAATTATGTCAATATTCATGTCTCCACAGACAACTAGCTCTGATTGCTGTTTAAGATTATGTAAGAGACTTTCAAGAGATACCAAAAAAGGTTCTATATTCCTTTCAGAAGGGGAGCGGTATATCCCGACTATCGTTATTAGTGCTTTAATTTTGACAAGGAGGCAATCTGCCTCGTGGAGGCAGTGCTCTTGTGTGGTAACGTTGTGCGAGCTATCTACGTATATTACTATACCTCCATTTTGATTCCTATAGTTCGAGGTTCTGTGTGAAGTGAACCCAGGTATATGTGGGATTAAGGAGTTTTCATTAAGCCAACATTCAGTTAATACTATTATATCTATATGTAATTTTAAGCGAGATAGTGTCACATAAAAATTATCAAAGTTTTTTTCAATACTTCTAATATTAAGTGTTAAAATTTTCAATGTGTAAGTTGTAAGTTGGTTTTAAACTGTTCTGGGGTGCTTATTGAATAACATTTTATTTCAACCGAGTCTATGTCAGAACTTAAATTGATAGGATTGAATATTAATTTTTAATTTATAATATCCAGGCATAAATTGCATATTGATTTTGATAGACATATAGTACTCACGATGGTTTGGGCGAATTGGCTTATATAAAATCACCTTTCGTTGGCATAACAATATTGTAAGGGCTTTTGAAATTAGATTTAGCTTTTTAAAATATAAAATAGTAAAAACTATTATTGATACAGTATAAAGGTATAAATAGATAAATAGATGAATAATATTGATTTCTAGTTTGCTAATTTTCCATATATATAGTTTATCCTTTAAGTTATAACATACATTCGATAAGATAAGAGGATTATCAATTTTACAAAAATGGCAACAATAGAACTTAACAGTTATGAAACACGTTGGAGACCTGCCTATGACATCTACTGTGGCTTTTATTATCAAATTATGTGAGCTATCCTTTTTATGATAGTAAGTTTTAAGAAAAATGTTATATTTCAGTTGTATGCTGTAAAAAGTAACATGTGCAATGTTACAAGTGCATGTTAGAGGATTATCAATTTTACAAAAATGGCAACAATAGAACTTAACAGTTATGAAACACGTTGGAGACCTGCCTATGACATCTACTGTGGCTTTTATTTTCAAATTATGTGAGCCATCCTTTTTATGATAGTGAGTTTTTGATATCTTTCTTGTCTTTAGCTCGCGAGCTACTCAACTCTATTACCGTCTAGTACAGGGTCGAACAGTAGCTATATCCACGCACTCTTATCATTTAATCAGTCCTCATCAGTTATATAGCGTCCCTAATAATTCAATAAGAGTTTTAATTCAAGTAACTCTTGGTTTTTGAGTAAAAGGAGGGGCCTGTTACAATTCCACTGCTGGGAATAGGCCTCCTCTCTCCGTTTCTGAAGAGAAGGGTTGGAGCTAAGACTTACCACGCTGCTCCAATGCGGATTGATAGGCTACACATATCAACAGAATTTTCTAGAGATATGCAGGTTTCCTCACGATGTTTTCCTTCATGGAAAACCGTGTGATAAATTGCAATTATCAATTAGACACATGAGTTTTAATAGAAAAACTCATTGGTGCCTGACCAGATTTGAACTCGTGCCCCCCTCTAAAGAGTCGCAGGGTCTCACCGCTGGGCTATCACAGGTTTTTGAGTATTGTAAGTTAAAGCATGTTTGTTACTACGACATGTCCAAACACACAAGCCAACGACAGTAGCTCAATAATGCCATACCGACTTGGTAATAATAAGCGTGTCTGTCCCTACCTTAGGGTCTTGGGAATTATACTGGTATGTTTACAAGCTGATACTTTCATATATGCACGGTGGAATGGAAACACATATCACTGTTTTCTTGGTAATATTGGCATCCATTGAATGTCATTATTCGACCACGTGAATACAACGTTTATTCTGTTTTCAGAAGGTCGATTTCTGGATTCGTAATCAAAGAATAAAAAGGACATGAGAAAAACATACATTTGTATTTTATTGTGGATATTTTATTAACATTATCATCATGCATCAAATTTATATACTAAATCATTTACACTTACAACTAGCTATACATAGAAAAATTAACTTAACTAGGGGGCTGAAAATACAGTATTTGTTAAATAAACAACTAAAATTACAATTAAAATAATCGGACTTCTTCTGCATAAATCTAAAAGCAACTGTAACGTTAAAATCATTTACGCACATGACTCTCAGAACTAAAAATATTTTTTGTTAATAGAAATGACTCCCATCTGGTGTCAAAAAGCCAAATATAATTAAAATATTTAAAATGCCACTCAAAACAATCCACACGCTTTCACCAATTACGTATTGTATTATTGACACTAACTAGTGAATAAGAATACATTGAAATAGTAGACAAAACGTGTTTTATCAGCGAACACCGCCCTCGCCTATACCAAATTCACTAACCTTCTCATTGCTTTCGAGCAAAATATTTTCATATTTCACCTATCGAGCGACGCCATTGATCCTTCGTTCGTGGCCCGTGAGGATGTGCGTTTGGATTATTTCAACATTGTATTTACATTTTTTTCGTGCATTACACAATCGGCCATTTTGCGACCATAGAGAACGCAGTGCACCATAATGACGCCCGAAATAATTTAAACGAATTTTATGATACTAAGACTAGGCTCAATTAAAATAATTTTAACAATAATTTTTCACGATGTGCTGGTAAAAATTTACATTGAAAATTTAAGTACATTATTAATTAGAAACTTTGATTTTTTAACAACATCAATTCGACTAAAATACCTTTTAATTTTCGAGCATCTTTTTAAATGTTTGCTCAAACATTTTGCCTACTAACCGGTAACTCATAAACTTTTCACACTAGCCAAATTATAAATTCTGAGAGCGCTCCCCTGCCATCACGTGGTCCATTCATTACTAGCGTTACTTTCTTATTTATTATAGTTATGTATATTACAATAAAATTTGTAGCCTATAGAACAAAATTTCCTAGAAAAGGAAGAACTGAGCATCCGCGAGATCCGCCCGAGACGCTTTATTATAAATAAAATACAATTTAATAAATATAAATCTTCAACACTTCGTTGCTCGCGTGGATGATAATAATTTAACTAGTCTGATATACAATCGAATATGTCAATTTATTTCCATTCTGCGCGGATCTCGCGAGTGACTCTTTTACAAGACGAAATAAATAAGTTAAAACCTATATTTATATTTACAAAAGCAAGAAACAGTTCGAAAAGGAAGTTCGTATTGAGAATTTCTCCTAACTATATAAAAATACGTTTAAAATTCCACTTTATATCATATGTATAACTTTAAATCACATGAAACGGGCACTGGATTTGTTCGAAGAAGTTTGGACACTGAGATCGTTGACTGCCGAGCTCAAAACACCACTGCCGCACTGGTTTTACCGAGTACTGTCCGCGGGCACTACCTCCCGTGTTCGGCCGGATTTTTATATTTAAAGTGAGTTATCCGTCGCACTAACCTGTCGGTCCCACACTTAGCACCCATTTACTTGACATTTCAGTTCACTTAAGGCTTCACTAACCCTTTTCGATCGAAACGCGTAGCCCGCAGGACTATATATAACACTTGCTTACTCGCTAAATAATTTATATACTTCGATTTCAATATAAAAATATTGCATAACATTCGGGGAGTTATAGTTATCAACGTGCACGCGGGCTGCGCATTTCGTTGCATCAATATATTGGACATCCAACACCTAACTAACAATTCCTTTCCTTATATAGTAAAGTAATCAAAGCATGTAACAAAATATCGGCAGACAAACACAGTTGCTGACTTTGTAAACGTAGTGATAAAAATAGAGCTGTTAAACCTCACAGGTTATATTAAGAGTTATTGGACAATAGACACAACTTATTAAATTTATAATGGGACTTATCTTGAAATTTAAAACGATTTGTGCGTTCGTAGCTTACATCCCAAAAAAACGACATCAATTAAATGGTTATTTAGTTAAAACTAACAAATTGATAATTATCACACCATCAAACCATACACATCGCATTGTGATTTCAATTGAGTCAGTGAGACATTGAATCAGAAATCTTGTTACTTTGTTTGACAGACTTGGTTCTATCAGGTTGCGCAACTTTGTTCACGTCGCAACCGCGTTGTGTGCCGGTACATTTGTACGTGCGTAACTGTATAAATATACAAAATCACCTCCTTGCATTGTATGAAATATAGTTGCAAACTCAACTCGATCTACCATACAGGGCTACGGCTTAACTTGAACTTTTAACGACTATCTAGTTAAAGTATTATGATTCATTAACATTGGACCACATATCGTAATTAATTATTAATAATATTTACTCAGGTAACAAAAAATAGGGGCCCCGCGCTGATTCTATGAAAAGTATATCACAATAGATCGTTAACGATATATAGATAATTCTTTTTTTACTGATATGCTGATAAATTAGGATGCGGGCATACGAATATATCATAGGTTGATATGTCGAACGTGCGATCGGCCGGGGCCCCCAACAGCTTAATATAAATTTAAATAAACGAAATAAACTAGAACGTGTTCAATTAAAACAGCTCACTTATAGTAAACATCTATTTGTAATAATTAACACAATTAACGCACAAAATTCATACCTTAAACTATTAATTAGTTCTCTAACAGAAAGTTGGCAGTTGGTTTCAGTACTCCAGTAGAATAATAGAAATTCTACAAACAAGATACCTTAATAATATCAATTGAAATTCGGTTTCAATCGAAGACAAATAACGTAAACTTTGTAAACATAAGATTTCAGACCGAAGGCCTGCAGCGGCTCGCGGGGGACTTCAATTGCGTAATAAATTTCGACTAACTTGTACTTAATAACGGGGCGACGCACGACCGTCTCTAATATAATTTTTCTAGGGAAAATCAAAGAGAATATCTTCTACAGAGATGTTTCCAGGTAACGTCCGTCCCCGCGAGCCGCTGCAGCTCGCTGCCCTAGAGGAACAACATCAACATAGCTAGACAATTGGTATAAGATAATAAGTGCTATATAATTGAGGTTGTTTGTTCAACAAGGTGTAAATATGCGAATGGCCATCAAAAGCACCAAAGAGGTTATACATACTTTATCTGAGGGCTAATATACGATATTTTTGTCATTACGATATAAACATTTTTTTTACGTAAATATTTCTTTAATATAAACTCTTATTTAGACTATAATATTACTTATTGCATATTGTAAAAACTGTTTTTCGAATAAATTGTATATTCATAATACGTAATATTAGTTTTGCGTAGTTTTGAGGTAGGAAGTTCTGATCTAGCGACCGGGGCCGGCTGGCGATACAATATGTGTAGAAACTTTACAAACTTTTAAAAATTCGTTTTAACATTTATACAAAACCACTCCGCACCCATATAACATCTAGCAAATTTTAGTGTTCCTTTCTGAAATTCTCCTAAAAATAGACAATATATAAACATTTGAGCAATCAATTTCGTCTCTCCTATTCTGTATAAATATTTAATCCATTAGTAAACATTATAACATTAGTTCGATTTGAGAATAATAATTATCTTAAGAACATTATCTGAAGCGTTCGGAAAAAACGTAATGCATGATGATTTGAAAAATAGACGAATTTACTATTCAAGTTAGTGGAAAAATATGAAAGAGCGAAACGAACGGCGATCCCGCGAGAAGTCGCGCGACGGACCGACTGGAGGTTCGGCCGACGGCTCTACGCGAGCGAGCAGTCGATCTCGACGATGTCCTTGGGCACGTCCACGAACTGGTAGACGAGCCGCTGGCCGTCCACCTTGGCCAGGATGCCGCGCTGGTAGTAGTAGCGCAGCGCGCGCCCCATCGTCTCGTAGTTCATGTCGGGCTTGTTCTTGTGCAGGCCCCACAGCCGCGAGACCGCCTTCGAGTCCACCAGCTTGAACACGCCCTTCTCGCGGTTGGTCCACTTGATGTAGCGCGGGCAGTACTCGCGGTCCTGCAGCAGCTTCAGCAGGAACTCCCAGAGGTAGGTGGTGGAGCCCTCGCGGCTCTTGCGCTTGACGCCGGGCGTCAGCGGCGCGTCGGCGCGCGGCCTCTTCTTGGGCTTGAGCTTGTTGTGGTACTGGTGGCGCTGGTAGTCGCCGAAGTCGAACACGGAGTAGGGCAGCTCGTCGTGCGGCAGGGGCGGCGGCGCGGGCGCCGCGAAGTGGTGCGAGCCGCCCCCGCCGCCGTAGCCGTAGCCGTACGCGTCGCGCTCCACGGCGCCCACTGCAAGCGCAAACAGACGGACACGTCACCACATGTTACTCAGCATAAAAGTAAAAAAAGGAACTATAGTAACGGCGGCTAAGGCCTCCTCTCTCCGTTTCTGGAGAGAAGGATTGGAGCTAAGACCTACAACGCTGCTCCAATGCGGATTGCTAAGTTACACATATCTCTAGAATTATCTAGAGATTGCAGGTTTCCTCCACGATGTTTTCCTTCACCGAAAAGCTTGTGATAAATTGCAAATATCAATTAGACACATAGGTTTTAATAGGATAACTCATTGGTGCCTACCCGGGTTTGAACCCGTGTTCTTCTCTAGAGTCGCACGGTCTCACCACTAGGCTATCACAGCTTATATCATAGACATACTCAGTATGTCAGCGTGCATTTTTACCAATGACCTCATAATAAAATAGACAGGGATGAAACATTCTAACGTTAACATACTAAACTATCTCTCTACTGAGCCGGCACCATCATACGTCATCAGGACCTCATTTGAAACCAATGGTATCCAAGAATTCTTTCGTGCCGACTTCAATGTTAAAATGCCCTAAATTATGTCTATATGTTTCTTTTTGTATTTCCGAAGGTTAAGGAATAAGTTTTTTTAATATATTAGCTCGGTATGTAAGCTTCAATTGTACTAAACTTTATCAATATAGTTTAATTCTAACGAATTTGGAGCGAAATTCGGCAAGACTTCATCTTTTTTTAATCCGAACAGATGAGAACAGGTTTTGATTGCAGGTTTTTTAAAGCTTAGGTATTTTGATTTTGGTAATAGGGAATACCCTCTCCACACAGATCGTCAATCATGTATTAAATCATTCTCTGTTGAAATAGCAAAAAGCGTGTAAAAAAATACATATCGTAATTATATAAGGTAATTTATAAATGCATTAGAGTAATAAACATTGTCATTAAATTAGTCATCGATCTGGAATATCATCGAAAACATATTTGCCCAAAAAGGTGATTTCGGCGGATATCTTTTTGTGTAAGGAAATTTAGAACTAAAGATAACCTTGGATGGATAAAATAGTTATTGCTATAAGAACAATGTAAAGCGAACACAAAAACCGGTTCTAGGAGGCGCGTTGCAATTCAGAAGTGGGTTAGTCGATCGGCGTCAATGTAATTTCCTGTAATTCAGTTTCAACGATAATTCGGCTGAAATAGTTGCCTAATTCAGACGAACCGGCTCGTCGGCCACTAACTTGGTACTAGAATTTTAACGGATTTCAAAGTAAACAAAGCAATTCAATTGATCTATTATTATAGCAAAATAAAATAATTTAACTTTTCTACTATTACTACTTAGTAATAGTAATTTGTGCATTATTTATTGCAGGGTACTATACCTGTTGTACCCGGCAATAAATAATGCACACCGAGAACTTAGAACGAAACAGCCGGCCAATTCGTTTCCGTAGAGCGCTGTCACTGTCACTGACTGTCAGAGACAATGCTCTATGAAACAGATTCTAGCTAATTTCTCTCTGTGAGCCTCGATGTGCATTATTTAGTGCCACGTACTAGATGTGAAGATTATCCCGCAAAGTACGCCCGCTGCATATAACCTGCTATAAAAAAGTGTTTGAGAATGTTCCAAAATTTTCATTACCAAGAGTTACCCTCTAAGTTAATCTCTTATGATTTTTGTCTTCAAACCTTTTCACGCAACGGTGCTTTTTCTATAAAAACTAATGCTAATTCATAATCGTGTTTTTCGGAGATGGCAAAACATTATGAGATAATCAACTTATCTCTGGTAAATTCTTGGGATATGTGTAAGCTACCAATCTGCATTGTAGCAATCGAAGTTTGTTTAAGCTCCTATTCTACTCTTCAAAACTTGGGAGTAGGCTTATACCCAAAAGGGGGATGGTAACGGGCCGTTATTTCCTTTTAAGGTTCATATTTTGGACGGTAAAACAGCAAGACAATAACTAAGGTTACGGATTTAAACCCCGGCAGGCGTTTATGCGTTTTCTATGTAAAAAGTTTTGCTTAATTTATGTTTACAATTCATTCAAGGTAACTTGTATATCTTTGCTAAATTTTGAGAATATGCGTTACGCATTTGCAAGCAGCATTGTAAGTTTAGATCCAATCCTTAAGTTTTACTTGATTTTTCATTAAGGTTGGAACTTTTTTTCACTTGAGGTATGAACAAACACAAAACCAAAGCACATAACTAATTACATATGAAAATTGTAACAGAACTGTGTCGAAACACGCGGCGTTGCCTTTAGTTTAGCCTAAACAATGTGTGCTTAGTCAGATACAATTATCTCACGACTCGATGGGAGCCCAAGACAATCTATATTATTAAACTTATTGCGTATTTTGACTGCACATTTAGGTATGACGTCGGCAACAATGTAACTATTGCAACAACGGTTCAGAGCCATCATCATGGCGGATAATTGGTATTTATCACAATAACAATCGACATTAAGGGGAATTAAAACTTTTCATAGTGCATCTGATGAGGTCAAATTGCATTCAAATTTGAATTTTACTTTAATGAGTCGTGAAGCAATCTATACTTATATAATGAATGTGAAAATCCGTCGAAATTTCTGTTCGTTGCGCTCTGACATCTAATAAGTTCGACCAATATCGATGAAATTTTGAACAATTGAAGCTTATATACCTATAACACTAGCTGTCCGGTCACCCTTTGCGGCGGCCCATTCTGGTTTCGACATCCACTCGAAACAGAAATCAAAAGTTAAAAAAAAGTCTCCCATCGCAACCAAACTTTACAGAATCATCCGCTGAGGCATTTTAAACATTGTCAAAACAATCGGTCCAACCGTTTCGGAGTGTATCAAGAACATACCGACAAACATTCATTTTTATATATACAATGTAGATAAAAAGAGTCTTTGTAAATTCCAACAACCTACTATGATTAGGAAATTCGGTACTCGTTACTAGGTACAGGAGATGTACATTTTCTCTGAAAATTCATTGAAATCGCTATCTATATCAAACACCCAACCAAACTACGCAACTATTTTTGATATTTCTCAATCTCAATAAAACATCTAACAGTTAAAAATACAGCAAACGTTTGATAAGAGCGTGAATAGATAAAGTGACTTAGATTGCGTCAATTCGCCTTGACCCCAATGGCTGCGGCCAGTCGCCTGCGCGCGTTTTCCTCCGCGATCTACCACATGTCATGAGTTTCACTTTAAAATAAAGCGACAGATGCTTTATCAAAAGTTACTTAATTAAATTCTATTAGAAACTAAACTTTAGTTAAGAAGGCATTTATAAAACTATTAATTACCTGTGCTTTATGTTTTCTCCTTAGTGCATCGAAAATAAAATATAATTGATAAATGGATATCGTATTACATAATAGGTTGACTAACAATGTAGCTATAGTAAAATAGTTTTTATTAGAAATATATGATATACTAAGTATATTGAAATTATTTCATTCAACAAAACTAATGTCTATTATTATATAAATAGAACCTTTATATGAAAAGCATTCATGAAATTTAATCGCTTTAGATGATTCGCTTACAAAAATACATACGTGAAGGCGGAAAATCGTAATACGGCGAGCCGATAAAAATTTTCATAGTTACAGAAGTTGAAGGAGTATGTAAAATTCGCAGTTACCTTCAACTAACGCGATAAATACATAGATATATTTTTAGGTTAATTAGTTTACGGCAGCATTCTATATACGTAGACGTTTTAATTATTTTTTTACATTATTCTTAATCGAACTCTGATGAAAAAAATTGTGATATAACATACAAGAATTTTGCTTTTATATTACTAAAAAACTCGTTTTAAAATTATTTGAATTCTTAAAAATATGAGTGATTTTTGTTGTCTATAACTTACTCGTAGGAATATTTTTTACCGTCACCTATTTGTGAATCGAACAAATGCCGACTATATTTAAACACGTAAAATAGTTAAATATTGTGTTACGATAGTAAAAATTTAAGAAAATACCATTGAACGATAATAAATTGTTATGATTTTGCTTCAAATTAAGATTTCATCTGCGCGTCGTAAACAGTGCTATGGACGCGCCGCGGTCCGCCATTTTCTTTCTAATATTATCTAACTCGCGTATTTTTGCGCGTCTTATCGCAGGTCGTTCACCTCGGCACGTGTGTCGATCGTTTGTCATCGACATGCGTAAGCAGAACCAGAACTTAAAAGGTTTCCTGACTCCATCTTTAGGCGAACAATTATAAACATTGAATGGACTCATAAAATGGTGGATGCTTTGGCGCCAAAATTTCCACCATTGACACAGTTGCCAAAGTATTCATTGATTAATGTACCATTTCTTTCTTATAACTTTCTGAATGTGACCAAAAGCCTTATGAAATCTATATACATAAAAATGAAATAACGTTGTTGAGTATGCGTAGAATTCCAAAGAAAGTTTAAAAGGCGAGAAAATATGAAGAAATTGTATGAAATAGAGTAAAAGCAACTGTTCGAATCTTTAAATCAGGATGCGTTCGGAAACTAAGCAAAGAATAGCGCTTAGACTTCGGAATATTAAAATACTATAGCCGGCTCATTCGAGCAGGTACGAAGTTTGCCTGGTCAGCTATCTAAACATATTTAAAAATATAGATGCTTAATCCTGTTTGAGTTAATTATAAGTTAAGATAATATTACCTAAATTCTTTCGAATGGAAATTGAGATTTATTCGATTTAAATAATCAATTACGGCCATAAGAACTTTGATATTGTGACGTTGGGAGTCAAAACGCCCAACTGAAAGTATTTCAATATATTTACACACGTATGCAATTAACGAGCAACTGTAAAAAGTATATATTGTGTCTAAAGTGAATATTTAAAACAATATTATATCTTATTAATTTCCGATACAGTTACGGAAGACATTTTTAATAAGTTACCACACGTTAAGTTAGCAAACGTTCAAATCCTATTCCCCAAATATTTAACCTTAAGAGCCCCTCCGGCGTTACCGTCGCCATGTCTTGAAATATATAATTCAAAGTTATGTGAATTTGGACCAATAGCATTATACCTATGTACAATAACATCTAAGTCTGAAGCCCGTTCATCCGGTTAGTCATGCCCACGAAACCGGATGGGTCAGCTTTTAGGTTTCCTTTACTCATAATACCTATCTTTACAAGCTTTTAGAGGACTAAAAATAACAAATACCATAATCTAAATGATATATGTGTACGATAACGGACGTGAAAGCGTATCTACACGGCATTTACGATTTAATGAACCGTTCCACGTATACGCCATAAAATCCCTCGCCAGCCTGGGAACACTGACAGAACACAACAAAAAAACCTATATTATGCGCTGGCGAGTCTATTTTTAGCTGGACGCATCCTACTGGTTTTTAGTGCTGCATTATCAAGGTTACGGCAAATGCGCTTGTCCGTACCTCTAGACCAGGGTTGGCGAACATTTATTGAATTTTAACACTATGGTCTTTTGTCTATTACGGTAGGGTTATTTAACCTAGTCTACAGTCTACAGAAAGATTCAAAGTAAGTGTAAAAAATATTCTTACTCGTAAAGCATATTTCAAGATTGAAGATTATTTGGATGATATGAATGTCTGGATTTGAAAATCCTTTCAGCGTCATACAAGACAGCGGTTTTGTAATGTATAATTGAAAATATTTAATAGATTGATCGCCGAGTTTCTTGCTGGTTCTTCTCGGTAAGAGCAACATTCCGAACCAGTTGTAGCTTCATTAATCATATTGATGTTTGACGATTCAAAACTGCCTAAAATGGATTATTTGAATAAAGATTATTTTGATTTGATTTGAGCCTTTTAGTTTGTGAAACAAAACGAGTTAAAATATTGTATATTCAAGTAGGGTTATAAATTAATCGTCAAATAATTTTGAAGAAGCTTCTACTGATTCGCAGGTTTGGTCTTATTTTCCCGGTCAGACTCCTCAATTGTCAACCTCACTATTTAGCGGTGCACCTTGCAGATTAACCGACGAGGCTCTGGCGACCGATAAATGGCGGTATAACCATTTCATTTTGGCTGACCTAAATGTTTTGGTCTAAACCAACAGTGGGCAGAAGCACTGTCGGTGCAACACGGTCAGCACTGCGATCCTGGTGATCGCGCACCCGCATGACAAGAGTGGTGATTATCGGCAATACCTTTATGGCATAACAAAATTAAAAAATATATTTCTGTATTTATATAATATAATTCTAATATAAGATTTTAAATTTAAGACTCACAAATTAATAAGCTATTCTTATATAATACGTTTTGTGCAGACTGTTTATGTTTATGTAGTTTATTTGTATTCGTTAAATGTATTATTGAGTGGATCAGGCAATGTCAACAAAAAGTATGTATTCACAAATTAAAGTTTTCGAAATCGTCAAAATAATTTAAATATTACATTTATACTATAGAATCCGTAAAGTAAAACAAACTTTTAAACATTATTTAAGTGGGGATTTGATGCGCCTGTTGTGCAAAAATAATACTAAAATATTTTGCTATAATCCGCGATAACTTAAATAGGAAATACCTAATGCTAAATGTGGTCGTTTTTATACCTGAAACATGCAGCATTCAGCTTGCGATTGCGGAGCGCCTATTGTGCTTAAGACGGGTCTGATCAGGAGATAGACACTACAAAATTGCAAAATTACCAAAATACAATTATGTTCAAATGTATTTTTAGATTTTTAACAGTGCTTTATTTAATTTATCAACACAGCCACAGGACATCGTTGTCCTGCCACGTTGTTTGCCATCCCTGCGCTAGAATGTCATCTCCGCTCGACTACGCGAGCCCGCATCGCAAAAAGGAAATTACTCGGGCGTTCGATCGATATAATGTGCACCCTATCCCGGTGGATTGCAGGCCACAATCGATCCGTTGGCTCGATGACGGTATTCATTCCCGGATACAAGAATGCGAACGTTAGCGGAGCGAAACAACCGGTCGCATCCCGCTCGCAATAAATGGGTTACCCCACAAACCTCTTGCGATACAAACGCCATTGTTTTATCGTCGATAGGCTGCACGGAACGGGCTCTGTGCCACACGATCGACGTCATTCGAAAACGAAAATTTACACTTTGAAAAGTTTTTTTTAAACGAACGTTTTATTTGAAACAAATTCTGTGATTTTTATTAGTCTAAAATGGTATTTCCTAGATAAATTGACGCGAATTTTAACGTAATTAAGAATTTTTTTCTACTTTGCTAAATAATGGCATTATATAAACCCGAAAATCTGTTGATATCTTTTAGAGAGTTGATAGATTTGGTGCAATTAACTCGTATATTGGGATAACATATAGAATTTTTCCATTTTTCCTCCGGAAAAAGAGAAACCGGTATATAATTCAGCTGACGGTATTTTCATAAACTAAAGTCGACGCTGTAATAGCGTAGCGGTGAGACCGTGCGACTCTCTTGAGACGACATAGGTTCAAACCCCGGGCAGGCACCAATGAGTTTTTCTATTAAAACTTATATGTCTAATTGATAATTGTAATTTATCACACGCTTTTCGGTGAAGGAAAACATTGTGAGGAAACCTGCATATCTCTAGAGAATTCTAGGGATATGTGTAACCTACCAATCCGCATTGGAACAGCGTGGTAGGTCTTAGCTCCAATCCTTCACTCCAAAACCGGAGAGAGGAGGCCTTACCCCAGCAGTAAGCATAGTAACAGGCCGTTACTTTTACTTTACTTTAAAGTCGACGCGAACTAAGTCGCTGGTACTATTAGTATAGTAGCCATAAATTGAAAGTAAATTTTCAACTAAAATTTATTAATTATAGTACAGTACAGTAGAGTTGATTATTCAAAAGCACTTGTGTACAAGTTTACTTGAGTAAAGAATATTTTGAATTATGATTTTTATCAATGACTTCAGTCATGTCATATTAAGCGATCATTTTCAATTATGTTATGTTCGTAATTATGAATTAGCCTAGTAATACGCCTCAATTGCCTTAAATTTCTTCAATATTAGTTTAGTAGTTTAGTAGTGAAAGTGTAACAGACAGAAATACTGTATTAATAATAATAATATAGATATATATAAGAGAAAACTAGCTACATATGAGAGCAAATCTTAACGCCATTGTCTCCATTAGTATATAATTAACGAACAAACTGGCCCTATCAATAACGTACTCACATATCATTTATGCACGTGCTATGTGCGAATATCTGTGACGAGCTCCGTTTACAGTTTGTTATCACGATAAATAACGCCTGATAAGGTCGTTCGAACATTTCCTCCAAGCAACGGCCTGTGCGAAAATTTTTGCAAACACTTTATCAAACGAAAACTTTATGCCGGAAGAGATAGCGTGTATTACGAGGATTATGTACACGTGACGACACATTATCGCACACGTACACATTGCACGTTTATAAATGAATACAAATGATATTTAGCAACATTATTGATACTCGATTCGCAATTTTTCCGGTCCCGTAAGTGAAGAGAGAAATAAGCGAGAGTCGCTCAGCAATGGAGTTATCGGTGCTGACAGTATTTTAAAATCGGTCGCTTTAATAAAGCATGTGTTTTTCGTAAAAATATTGAAACAAACCGGTAATAATGGATAGAATAAACGATTATTAAAACAAGGAGTCACGTAAAAATCCTGCTGCCGTCATTGGGAAGTCGTACATAGCTATCCTAGTTTGTTTGTCATGCATAAACAATGCAATTTTTATTCACTCACATCCTCCCATAGACAGTTTACAATGGCAACATCTACGGGCGTTTTCCTGTGCCGCCGGAAAGCGATGTGCGTGTTTCTAAGAGTGCGGTGTGCGCGCAGACGGGCGGCGTGTGTGGACACGAACAAAGTATCGATACTTTGTGGTATCGAGTACGTTTCATTTCGATACTGATAGTTTCGTACTCGATACTTGTAATTAACAAGTACTTTTTGATAGGTGTCGAATAAATTACCTACCCAAGTTGGCGTTTAGGCTCATTCTTATAGTTTAAAAAAAATGTTTGGAGGCTGATGGATGAATGGGCTTTATATAGATCTATAAATTTTTAAAATCAAATATGTGTGACGTTCAAATCAAATCAAATCAAATCAAAATATTCTTTATTCAAGTAAATGACTGCACCTCATTAATGCACACTCTTTGAACCCGGCTGTGAAGATAAGACGCAACGAGACGAAGCGCATTGTCTTTAATACCATAATAGCCAAGCTTCAACAATAATGTCTCGTGCTGAACGCAATCAAATGCTTTGGACAAGTCACAAAATACCCCTATGGCATTTTGTGAGTTCCAGTTGTTGTTTATTATGTTACTAGCTTTGCCAGCAGCTCCACCCGCGTGATGATCAGTGTCACAAATTTTTACCGAATTGAAATTTCGAACATAAAAGTATTGTATTGTGAGTTTGTAATAAGAGTAGAGACATGGTATCGCGATATTTTGCAGTATTTTTATGCTTAGATCAACAATTATTTGGCACAATATTTTAGTTTATCTCTGTTGGCTCACGCGGGGCACTCGAGAGCGTTACTTGTTCAACACAATTGACATAAAATGGTAATGTTCTCTTAACTTAAACCTTCTGGAGGAATTTCACTATCTTTTAGCAAAACATTACGAAAATCTGTTCAATAAATTTAGAGAAAACAATCACTTGACATTACTGAAGTTTCTTTACTAACTTAAATTGACGTACGGACGATTGCGTATTAAGCTCTAAGATATTCGATACTACTAATGAGTGTCGTATAGATATATTCTATTCGATACTGGGGCCGTTGGCGAGTGCGCGCAGACGGGCGGCGGGCGGCGGGAGAGGAGGCGTTGACCAGGAAATGACGCCGCCGGCTGACCTTCACACACACACACAGGCGCTCTCCCGCCGCTCCCGCTTTACAACATTTCGCGTCCTCATGTTCCACATCTAATTATTCCTCTTAGTTGTGTTTTTAGGGTTTTCAATATATTCCACAGACTTACTAAATATTAGAGATGACATCAAATTCAAATTGAAAATATTATAATACGATTACGATTTTGGCGTAGAGCCTATCCTCATGAAGATGCTTCGGTTTCGAGGTGAAACGATCGTGGAGATTTTGGTGGGGGTTGTGTGTATTGCTTGTGTGCATTGCTGGAGGAGGCGTCTTGGGATACGTGTGGTGACTTGTCCTACATGTGTAAGGTACGGGATTGCTCAGTTTATGAAGCACGCAAACTGCTTCATACACTTAGCATTACATACATTCACTTAACACACGCGGATTTTAACAAAGTAGTTCTGTTACAGTTTCTTCAAAATATTCTTTATTCAAGTGGTTTTCATTACTTTTGAATCGTCAAATGTTTTTAAAGAAGCGATTCGGGAGATTGCTCTTATCGAAAACCAACAAGAAGCTGGCAGATAATCTTTAAAAACAATTGTATAATTCGATACATGGTTACAAGTTAATTGTTGCAGTTTGGTGCTTAGCTGACTGCAGTCAAAATATGCTACTATTACTCAAATAATCTTAAATTGTATAGTAAGCTTTATGTAGGCAGCATCGTTTTGAGAATTTCTAATCTTGTGTAAGGGCAAGGCTAGATAATGTTGAGGAATTTTGTTATAAAAACGTGTACCGAGTCTATCCATAATAATGAGTTTATTTATAATATTTTATCACAACTACACCTAATAAACCGGGCTAAAATATAAGATAAAAAATCCACTTTTATCAATAATTAATTGAGGGTACATTTACCTCATAGTGACACCAAATTGCGCGTAATATATCGTATTTTGGATAAATGTCGTGATTAGGGCGATTTAGAGAAATGAATTTTAAGAATTATAAAAAAAGGTTTCTTAAAAATTGAAGAATCTGCACCATTCGGGAGAGTATATTTTTCTTTCATGCAAATTCGAGAAACATCAGAGGTTTTTGACAAGCTGTAGGCTATCAACAAGCTGTAGCTTTATAGCTATATGTGCTATCATTATTCTTATGATGCTATCACGAGAGTATTCAGTAAGACTTATTAAGTAATATTTATCATCACATGGCATCTTTTAAGCTGAAACGTGACGTTGATAAAACGATAGATTGATTTTTAATTATGTAAACAATATAATTCTATAATTCTAACACCACCACCTTTTCGTTAGGTAAATATTGGGAATTACGTTTGTCTGTTTTCATGTTACCTATAAAACAGGAGTGAATAGGTTATAAAAAATAAGATATGAATTTAATCTACACATTGATGATATAGGTCTTATTAGATATGTGGACGCCAGTGAATAGGCTTGCGTTGAGAAGGAATATCGATAAAATTTACCTAACCTCGATACGTGTCTTAATGTAGTAGGTCTGGGGATGTTTTTTATTTCATTTTGATTACTATTTCGAATTATAGGTAAAACAATTGAAGAATTAAGTCGTGTATTTTCCATGAGTTTCTAGATTTCATTTTCCATGCAGTTTGCAGTTAGTAATCTTTACAATATATAAAACAAGTCGGTTTTATCATATTGGCGGTTTTACAAATTATTTCTTTTATATGCGAGAGTGAATGAGTGAGTGAAAGAATAAGCAAGTGAGTTACAATGTAAAAAAGTGACCGCTTTTTCTATTTGAGAAAACTTTATTGCTAACCCGTAATCTGAAGAGCATATTCAACCTACATAACCATCTTTCCTCTTAGGGTTTGGAGTTATTATTAATAATTTCTCACTATGATTTCCATAAAACTTGACATGCGGCTCGTAGGTCGAAGTAAAAACAAATTTGTCAAGCCCTTGTTTGTCAAAGGTTAATAAAAATTAGACGAATCTATTAATTTAAGCATAAATTTTCAATATAAAGCAATAAGAAACGTGTTTAACCCTGATCTAAAAGTTAGTTACAAATTCGATTGTTTGCCTTATACCCTCAATATTTGTTTTTCAGAGTCCTTGTTATATTACAATTTTATTATTGTCATCTATAAATAAGCAATTGAGATTCGGCGACATCTGGTAGGATAAATTAAGGTAATAATTGCTTATCGAAAATTATTTCAATCAAATATTGGATATATCGAATTAACATTTAAACCAAGGGACCATTTCTCAAAACAGTGACTAGTCCAAATTCCCGTGTATAGATAGATTTTATGTACTAGAACTAACAAAGGTGAGAAAGGATTCGTAAACATTAACTTAAGTGTTATACTAGCTTAATCAGTACACCTAAGTGGCATCGCTTCGTCGGTAAAATGCACTAAAGGCAGTAGGAGTTGGCATTCCAGAAAATTTCCAGGCTATTTCTTTTTACACACATTTCTCCAAATAGTCGCTGTCAATTGCTTTTTGAGTGAGAGAACGATGAAAACATAAAATAAAACAATCGTCTTTCTTTAAAGATTTAGTAATGTTGATCAAACTGCTTTAACAACGACAATTAAGAGATGGTGCGAGCGTAGAAGCTTCTAACTTCCTGGGAGCGTCGCCTAGAGTATCTCTTGTAAGACCAAAACCCGGCTATAAGCCACGCGTTATGGAGGGTTGTTGAAACTTTTCGAGAAATCTTTTCCTCATAATAAACGCGGCTGTACGCTGCGCGACTCTAGCTACAGCTTAGATGGGCGAAAGTGAGTTAGCGATTGTTAGAAGATGGTCAGGGTCAATTAGGACGCTCTTAGGGCGTCTATGAGTACTCATAGAAAACTATAGTAATTTCTAACACTTTAATTGAACGCTACCACGCATAAAGGATGGTAAAAAGTAACAGCCTGTTACTATGCCCATTGCTGGGCTAAGACCTCCTCTCTCCGTTATTGGAGAGAAGGATTGGAGCTAAGACCTACCACGCTGCTCCAATGCGGATTGGTAGGTTACACATATCCCTAGAATTCTCTAGAGATATGTAGGTTTTCTCACGATGTTTTCCTTCACCGAAAAGCGTGTGATAAATTGCAATTATCAATTAGACACATAAGTTTTAATAGAAAAACTCATTGGTGCCTGCCCGGGGTTTGAACCCATGTCGTCTTTAGACAGTCGCACAGTCTCACCGCTAGGCTATCACAGCTCATCACGGTCTCACCGCTAGGCTATCACAGCTCATCACGGTCTTACCGCTAGGCTATCACAGCTAATAAAGGATGGTAGCCTGATGGTTTCTTGAAATAATTCTTCGAGAAGAGTTGGAAGACATCGGCTGTCGTGAGGTTACGCTTGAGGCTTAGCTCATGAATCGTTGAAAACAAACTTCCTATATTATAATCTTTATATAAAACAGATGTCATACTCGATAGTGGCAGGGTACGCATTATTTTTTTGTTTCCTTATCAAGGTGACTTTGCCTAATTGACACGAATAACCGACATAGTGATAAAGTAAAACATAAACATTGTACCGATATTTGATTTTTATATATAAACAAATACAATGTAACATTAATTAAACAAAAAGTGTTTTATAACAGAATTTGCTTCTATAGATAAATAGGTCACCTTCCGTACGCATAGGGTTCGTACTTATTTCTCAATGACATTAAACATTAGACCAATAGACAATAGAATTTAATGGTTTGTGTTCAAAGAATTACTTTACTAGAACCCGCCTAATTTGTACCGTATTACAATAAAGAGCAAATGAGAGTGTATCTATCGGTCTCTCTTTTTATGTGTGATTAGACAATAATAAATATACGGAGTTTCATCTGCCCTCTCATTATTTATTGTGATACCTTCACTTACAGGTCTGCCTATGGTTCTCCTACTCAGGTATATTAACTTTTTAATTGCGCTACAAAGTGGCCTCTCTGATATGCTATCTTTGGTATAATATCTACGTATAATTTATGAATCTCTAATGTCCAGATAGAAGATTATATTTTTTGCCTCAAATATTAATTTAGTATCAAAACCTCGTTTTTAACTTTTACATTTTATTTTAATATTTCAGTTATGGTATAGAGGTAAAAAAATATTAAGTGTTACGGATCTTTATAAATGGATTGAATAAATAATTACAGATTAATTGCGCAATTGACTGCTTCTAGTGAATGATCATAGCGTAATTATTCTTACAATAGCTGGGCCGTAGGCAGGTTATTGATAATGAAGATAAAATTCGAATACTTCATCTTTGTCTAGTCATATAAAAAAATTTAAGAGACAGATCCATCCTCGTTGCTCTTTCTCTGTATGTAATATGGCACATCTTAGGCTGGCTTCCTTACTCAAATGTTGTACATGAAAATATAAAGAATTATAAAACGATAGGTATGTATATAATAGACAAAGTACGAACCGACATAAGCTTGCGACTTTTGGTTTGCGCCTAACAAAAGTACGTAAGTCGTTTATGGGTTTGGGTATAAGATTCTATAATAAAATTCCGCAATCAATTTTGGCCTTGCCATTACAGCAGTTTAAAAACACTGTTAAAAAGAGGCTGATACAGAAAGCCTACTATACTGTTGAGGATTACTTAGATGATAAGGATGTGTGGAAATAGCTGCACTTCTACCCTGTATAAGACATTGATAACTAAATGTAACTAGTTATAAGATTTATATTTTAAAAAGAGCAACCGCCGAGTTTCTTTCTGGCTTTTCTCGGTAGGAACAGCTTTCCGAACCAGCAGTAGAGTTGACAATTCAAAAGCACCTATTTACAAGTTTACTTGAATAAAGAATATTTTGAATTTAAAATATAGTAACTCTATGGTAATGACTCAGCAGTCACAGATTATATTTAACACATTTAATTCATTATTTATGCAAAAATTTTAATACGAAAACAACCGAAGCTTCGTTTCATAGACAACAAAATAAGTCCTGTTTAAGAAAACAATATGTAAAATCTATGCTGGGGTTAATATAGTAGCCGTGGCATTGTAATCACTAAATTTCATTGATAACGCAATCGGTTAATCACTTTCCATCCTATCTTTATGTCAGCTTAGATATTTTTATTTATATTTTTTATCAATATTTGCTTCGACTTTGCCAATTGTTATGTAAACTATATCGCACGTGCGGCGGCACGTGGGTATTTTTTTATACAAGAGAGTTTAGCGCTGGACTACTATTTTACCTTAGTCACAGCCCTTATCTCTGCGGTACGATGGTTATCACTTGGTAGCTCTTTGCCTTTATATATATAACTATTGTATTATGGATCTCCGCTTAGTAAATTATTCTATAAATTTGATAGTAAAGTCTTTAAAAATGTCACTTAATAAGATATAAAATTAAATGGAGTACAGTTTTCTTTTCGATTTATCTACAACTTAAGAATTGACAAATTCTGATGGAGTTCAGTTAAACGTGGAATTTTTCAGTTTTTCGCCTTGCCATGAGCCAAGCCCTATCCTAAATCCTACAGCCTTTCTATCGTTATATGATATCGTTATAAGATTTTTTTTTGTTTTAATTTAAATACTTTTTATTGCTCTTTTGCGTATTATAATATTATTGTGATATAAACTGTGATAAAAGAAAATCGCAAATACCTTTGCTATTATGTAGTAGAGCATCAAGTATGAAAACGGATAATTCTCGAACACTTTTATTCATTTATTTACGAGCTTTTGCCCGCGGCTTCGCTCGCGTGGAATTTGTTCTGCCACATTAAGTTTCTTGATAGATTATATATTAGTTATTTACTCATACCCAAACATTCAGATGTCTATCTTCAAAACTGACGAATTCCATACAATCTTCGCGCGCCGCGCATATTAGGCGCTCTATCATATTGTGATAATTTTCAAATTTTTCGGCCAAATTATTTAGTGTGAAAGACAAAGTTTGTCTAAATGAAATACTGTAAGCGATAAATGTATTGATTTTGTTAAGAGTTTGATAAATATACTAAAATTTGCATTTTAAAATAGTATCTACTTTAATTAAATTAATGATACACAATTTTGGTTATAGTGGATTCCACATAAAATGTAGATATGCTGTCGCGGACTTTTATTTAGAACTATTCAAGACGAACAATTCTACGCTACATCATGTTTATAACTCCAATTATTTAGGCAGCGTACGCCAAGATAGCTCTCAGAGGCCAGATTTTTTCCATTTTTTTGACATGTATCATTATATAACATAAATTGATTACAAATTGTAGCTTATATATTATTCCGATGTATAACCTACATAACTGTAAAGTTTCATCCAAATCTGTCCAATAGTTTTTTCGTGAAAGAGTAACAAACATCCATCGATACTCACATTTTCTTTCGCATTTATAATATTAGTAGGATTTACAGCACACACAGCATTTATTTATTTATTTATTCAATGGACGACCAACAACAGTTACATTGAAATATTTACTTATTCTGAATTCATTTATAAATGTTCTATTAATTATAGGTTATCTCGTCATTCAATTCGTACATTCGTACAATGTAATGTAATAATGTCAATAATATATACAATGTCAAAGTCTATGCGAAGTCTTAAATAATAATTTACACAATCGTTATTATTAATAATTACTTATATTGTATTATATGTAAGTCATTAAAAAACAATTAATTTAGATTTAATGACTTTTTCAATTTTTATTTTTAACAACTTTTTATTTTATTTTTATTTTTTAAATGTATTGTATTATATCATCGTTACGTCAACGTAATGAATCTCCAGAAAGTATTAGAAATGGGAATTCTTATAATGAGAATCATTATAAGAAATGTGTAATTCTATAAATTATTTATACATATTTATTAAAATATTGAAAATGAGTAAAGACAATCCGTTGGTTTAAATTATGTTGAACCAGTTAAGGCAGTAAATAAGAGTTACGGCGAACTTGTGTTGCGTTAAGTAAGGTCAGCGCGGCATGTAACGGATAACGGAGGGCTGGATCTGGGTCACGTGGCCTATATCGTATATTTTCAAAACCTGTACTTTCAGTAAGGAAGGCAGTGAACATCAGTAATACAGTTAAGACCAGTTTCCGCTTCCGAAACTGGGAAAAATGGTTCTAAATTCGTAATAGAAATCAAACAGTCAAAAATTAGGACCACATCATTTCTTCTCGTCGAAAAATAATCTTTAACAAAGTTAATGGTAACGTGATTACAGACTAAATAACCCTTACTAACTTACTTTTTATTTAACATGAAATCTTTTCTTCTTCTTTTGCCTTTAACATATATTTTTAATCTATATATATCTTTATACCGTTTTGATACTTTTCTTTTATCTCTCATTTGTTACTTCAGTTTAATTATAACATATATCAAATTGTTTGTTTAAGGACTCAGATTTAGTCGGCGCGGAAATTCCTAAAGTATCGAAAAGTTCATAATAAGGGTTGTTTCCAATAGCTTTAGTAGTTTTTTAATTAGTTGCTATATTGCCTGAGTATATAAAAATTAAATTAAAAAAATAATAAAAATTTAATAGTTATAAAACGTTCTAGAACAGTAAGTTTTAAAACGCAGGCCTCCATAAGGAATAATACCTAAAAGACTTGACTTTATTGTCAAAACAAAACAAAATGGATGACTGGAAAAATCCTTTACGCCGTTCAATATTATTTAAACGAAAACATTGTAACCTCTAGTTTCACCTTCATAGCGTTTAGTTCAGTAAAGGAAACTGTTGAAGTGCGACAGAACGCTTGGTCCCTATTTATATATTTGGTTATATTGACAGACAGACAGCCTCGATATAGTCGGAGAATAACAAAGACTGAGCCCAGTCCTGGCCTCGGTCGGTCGGTTGTGGCCCGCACACATGTCCGAAAACTATTTTTTTTACTTCACTACAGGGTCGAAGAGTAGCTATTTCCACGTTTTTCTTATCGTCTAAGTAATCCTCAATAGTAAATTTCTGTAGTTTTTGATGACTTCATAAGCCTCTACATATCATCCTCATGGTCTATGGTAGTAGTAGAGTTTACTAACTCGACGCTAATAGAGTTTAGCAACTCATGACCATTCAGAATTTACTTGCTATCGACGTTATCAATCAATCAATCAAAATATTCTTTATTCAAGTAAACTTGTAAACAAGTGCTTTTGAATCGTCAACTTTACTGCTGGTTCGGAAAGCTGTTCCTGCCGAGAAGAGCCAGCAAGAAACTCGGCGGTTGCTCTTTTTAAAATATAAATCTTAGAACTAGTTACATTTATTTATTACTGTCTTGTACAGGGTAGAAGTGCACCTATATCCACACATCCTTATCATCTAAGTAATCTTCAACAGTATAGTAGGTCTGTCCTCTCAACAATTCGTCTGTACTTGTAGACGGAGTCAAAAAGTCAAAAATTTTTTATAGTCGCTCACATTGATTTAATACATATCGATGGTATTGTAATTTTTTTTTTCATTACCAAAAATATCTTTGATCCCTCTTTACAAAAATCTATACGGTAACTGTCAGGAGCGCCTTTTTTTTTAAATCTATACAGTAAACATATCAGGAACGCCTATTTTTTATCAACTTAGTATTTGCATTGTTTTCCTAATACATGCCCGGTAACTGGTCCTTAAAATACGGGTTGGCCTAGTTCAAGGATATACTAAGAAATGTATTTTTTTTTTGTTTTATAAATCATTATTATTTTTAATATTATCTTGTTGACTTAAAGAGTACCTTTAAACTTACAAGACAAGCAGCAATGTGACCCTTATTACGACTGTGAATTATAGATATTGCGTAAACACGTTCGCAGGTTAGCAAGTTGTGGTACTGCTATGCCGTTAATTTACATAAAATTTCTGTAATTGCATCTTGCAGCAGCTTCCGTTTTAAATTATTTGTTGTTCAAAATATATTTTTTTTAGTTTAAACACATATTAAATTTATTAATTTGTTTTGATAAAGTTGATTTTAATTTCAATTTATATTTTTATTCAAAGTGGTGGTTGGTGGGTAACCCTTTTAGAAATCTGAATTTGTTAGTTTTGCTAATTTACCTTTGATTTACCCTATAAATCTTATTATTAAATAGGACAAGTTGTAATAAAAACAAAGTAAATAAATTATTATATATCTAATAGTTAATTGCCATATATAAATGTTAACCAGAACTTGTTGACCATTATTTACGAAGTATAGCTTTAGTTGTTTATTTTTTATTTAGTTAGCATAAATCTTCTTATTTTCTAGAAATGTGTATAATCTATACTTGTACAAATATACAATCAAGTACAATAAGGAAATTTGTTAAAAAGAATAACATTTCTATTTGTATTTTAAGAATGCAAAATATGGGTGTGTAACTGGCTCGAGGATTCTAGTACATATTAAGAACTCTCTTTCTTAATCTGAATTCTTCAATAATTAAATATCCTAAATAAATTTTATGGCATGACATAAATTGAGTTCAATGCGACATATTTGTACTATGCTTATAAATTGACATTATGAATTATATTACACTGATTTATTCTTATAAATTTAATCGTTTTATTAAATAAATTAAAACTATTCATTCCATGTAAGTATATAAATAAGTATAAAATCATGTGATATAAATAAATTGTGAAGTGAATATAATTAAAAACAATAATTTCAAGTTAAAACGTACAAAAAATATGTTAGAGTGTATAATATTATTCGTGTTGCGACAAACGCGGTGGAGTATTTGACAGCCGGTTCATTATCTAAATAGGAAGCGACCACTTATCTAATTCACATTTCGGTCTCTTCATCCAATATTTTTAACACTCGATATGTATTATTCATTTAAAGTGAAAAAATTGTGTCATGATAACAATGCATGTCTAAATATTTCGAGATTCCAGCCAGAAAATCATAAATTAATCAGCTTTTGTTATTTAAACTGTTATTCGCGAATATTTCCTTACTTAAACAAATTTAAAATATTCAATAATATTTAAAAACAAGCTAGAGTAAACGAACTAATAATTCTGATAACTTTCATTTAGATGGTAACGTGAGTACCTAGCAGCCACGATAACCTAAAGGCTATCTCCTAAAAGTATTTTTTCTTTCATAAAATTATGCAAATATCGTGCCGGATGCAGTTATCGGTTGTCTGTGCCGCTGTTTGTGTTCGCCGGCTATTTATTCAGGCCGAGTTATACTATTGCACGCATGTGTTGTGGAAGGTCAAGATTGATTAGGCCACGTACGGGAAGATAAGTGTTTCTGCGTGTTGTAATTGACGTTTTAATGTGAACTGTATTTATATACATGTTACACTATTTAATAATGAATTTCCCGTTATTGTGACATAGGGACAACCATGATATTTTTTTTATGAAATCCACAAATTGTTATATTTTCAATTCTCAAATTCAATAGTTTTATAAATTGCTTTTCCCGTTGAAATAATTAATATATTTGCAAAAAGTAAATATTTAAGCAAGATATAGGATTTGCTGATTATTTATTTTATTTATTTATTTATTTATTTTATTATTTGGAAAACAAACAGTATACTTATGCTAATAACATTGACAAAACTAAAACTAATACATAAACCAGTTAAGTTTTCACTTATTAAATAAAACAAATACAATAAGAGTAGAACAAAAAACATAATAAATTACTAATTAACGTCTAAAATTAATTTCTTAAATTTTATGCATGAATCGGAAAACAAATCAACGTTGCGGAAATCGGTGTTGTATTTTTTGCATGCTCTAAAAAGAAATGTGTTTTCAACATAATTAGATTTTGCCATAGGGAGATCAAACAAATGTTTTTGTAAATTGCGGGTACGTAATTTTGGGCACCTGAACCTTAACGAACCTATAAGATATGGGGAGTCAATTTCACCTCTAATTAACTTGAACAAAAATAATTGGTCTCTCAGTGTTCGACGATCAAATTTAATTATTAATTCACTAAATCAAAACATGAATGAAATTTAATTAATTAGAAATAACAACAATAACAATTATTTATTACAGACAATTATGGCCTAATTTTGTTATATTTCCCAAAAAAAAAACACAAAAATTAATAACACAATATTAAAAATCATAACACTTGTTATGATTTTTAATTTACTTAAATTAAAAATTAAAAAGTTATATTTAAAATAAAAATCTTAGTTCAGAATGGGTGAATGTGCAATAGCGCGTTAAATAAAAATAAAAACAAATACAGATAAGATATAATATGTATACATATTCAATAATATATTATTGAATCTGTATTTACGTATTGTGAAGCTGTGTACTGGCACAAACGGTCCCCGCACAGCGATTAGTAGAGCCGTCCGTACTTTTGACATTGTCGACTTTCCCGCGCGAACTTGTGACGTCGAAAGACATCTTATTTGTCGTTTCGGTTTTATCGAATACTACTTTTATTGTCGATTCGACCTCAACCTGTATATTGGGACGCGGCGAAGGTGATTCGACGTAGAGTTCGTGTACCCCGCTTACGTAAATACATGTAACTAAAGAAAATGTCGCCTTGCTATATTTAATGTTTTTACACTGGTAGCTAAGGTCGCAGCGACACCCGACTTTTTTCTTTGTGTCGCTGATTAATTTGTTTATTGTTATTTTTTACTATACGTTACAGTTAACGACTAGGTGATCTTGAGTGAACAGTTGTGCAAACGTGGTTTTATTGTGGGCGGGTATATTAATCGTATATTCCTTATCGATAAATAGTTAGCATCGATGGACGTGTACGCTCGAGGCATGGTAAAAGTTAGCGTCGGGGAAGGGGCGCGGGGGCCGGCGGGGGCCGGCGGGGGCCGGCGGGGTGATAGATGGTGCGGGTGCAGGGGGCGGCAGGGGGCGGCGGGCGGCGGGGAAGCTGCAACTGTTTGCGCGCGTGGTCAATGACACGGCGACATTGCATCAACGCGCGAAGGTCACAAGCCCCCTCCCGCCGCCCGCCGCCCCGTCGTCCTCCAACGCGCCTCGCAAATTCCTGCACTTCCTTGCGGGACGCCATCTTGGATCAATCATGTCTGTATCGATAGTGATTAGTGGCGTAGTCTCTATTTTCTTGGTATCAAAATTATGGCTTTTTTAATTAATTATAACGACATTTACTTTATAATCTGCTCGCAAATGCTGAGCGGAAACTATATGCATTGAAATAAAGTTTGTTTATGTACTATTCCTTCAAAATCTCGAGACAAAAATAGAAATATTTGGAGGAATAACTAAATAAATAAATAAATATATGGGACACTTACACACACGGTCGTCCGTCCCCAAAGTAAGTAACTTAATACTTGTGTTATGGGTGACGGACAACTGGTAGATATACTACATATATAAGTTTAAATACATACTTAAATACAAATACACACCCAGGCTCGAAGAACCAACAATTTGTTTATAGAAAATGTTGGCCCTCGGCGGGAATCGAACCCGCGACCCGCGGAGCTGAAGGCAGGGTCACTACCCACAGCACCAACGGGCCAGTCAACTATAACTTATTTTTTAATATCTACCTATTTAAGGAGATTCACTAAATGATTTTGTATTTTATTATTGATATAATCGTATTAGAAGAAATTAAGTCATAAAGCATTTTTTGAGTAGGTATCGTTTTTATTGATTGAGAGTCACATATTCGGACAACAAAAAGTAAAAAAAATATTCTTTGATATCCTACATATTCTATAACATTTTAAATTATACCTTTAATGTAGAAAAAAATAAGAATGATTAAATTAGTAATAAAAGACGTTTCTCTTCCATATTCCTAACAATTATCTTCCTGTTTTCTTAACGGGGTTTATTGTTTCAATTCGGGCTTCTGTTTTGTTTAGAATTAATGAAGTCGTTAAGAAATGAGAGCACGGGTAAATATAGCTCCGATGTGGAAATCATTTTGTAAAAATAAATTGAAAAGTATTACATAATAACAATATATATATTAATAAATAGTAATATAGAATTCTGTGGATTACGATCGAGTTGATACTAAATGTTTTTTTTTCCTACTAATATTAATATATTTTTTCCTGTTTTTAAGATACAGTAGAGCGTAGTAGAGTTAACGGTTTTAGATATTTTTTATTGCCCATTTAAAATAACGTTATTAATTATTCGTTTGTAAGTGATAAAATAATCTTCATAGAAACACACTGTCATGGACGAATCTGCAAGTATCGAGATCTATGTTAATACAAGATTTTTCTCCTACAATGTTTTTAAAGGTGTGTCCGAACATAATACTATTTAGATGGATTTAAAAATCTTTTCAGCTTCATAGAAAGAAGACTACTAAGGTTTAATAATGTAAATTGAAAATGTTAAAAAATGAACGAATGAGTCGCTTATCTTCGGAGCATAACATTCCGAACCAGTTGTAGCTTCATTAAATCTAATTGATCCTTGACGCAAAACTACTCGCAAAAGTTTACTTGAATAAAGATTATTTTAATTTGACTCAATTAAGGAGCATAAAAAAATGTAGTATTAATATTGTAATATAATATTTTAAAAAATTAAAACATTACATAAATTTTTGGGTTAAGATTAGGATGTATTTAATTTGTAACATGCTCCGTCTACGCAGTTCGCGTGCTGATAGACAAGTTTCGCCTTCCGGTCATCTTTAATATTGGTTTCCGGAAGCCGCACAACCGCCGCGGCCTACATACGCGGCCAGCGGAGCGTTTTATTGTGTTTTGTATTTTTTTACGGGAAACATTATCCTAAGTATGGCAACTCGGTACAAATAAATTAGGAATTTTTCAAATGATTTTGCAATGATATAATTTATCTCATACATTTTTTATTTTACTTTTAACTGATGTTAGTTATACTTAATATTACACAATCATTCTACTCATACATTACAGGATTTTTTAAATAAATAAACTGTGATTCATAGTATGATATGATATGATATTTTATGATAGGATTTATATTTCATTGGACACGGATCTAAATAAATAGCCAAAATATTTTGTAAAAATAAGGTTTTTCAATAAAAAAAACATCTGAGAAGCTAAAACGACAAGTTTTTATATTATTAGTGAAAACTCTGGGTGAAGCTAGCCGTATTTAGAGAAGAAAATCGTCACTTTCTCTATCACTCTTTTATGATATTTCTATTGATAAGTTGAAGGTAATTAAATATATAATTTTAATTAGTAACTTAGAAAGTAGTCGGTTCCAGTTATAATCCACTCAGATCTGAAAATAAACGTTGACCCTAGGCGAAGGTTAACTCTGTAGTACTGAGTTATCTCTAACCTCAGATCAGAAAAAAAAGATGTCACAGTATTACACGGAATAAGAAATATATATATAACATAAGTAGTATAAAGATACAAAATTATCACACAACGACGCATTAAAAAATTAAGTACATACTAAACAAAACGCTATTCGATTTTCGGTAAGACCTATTTTTTTTGAGTTTTAATAGATTGTGGTGTTACGTGTATTAACTAGTAACTTATTAAGCATGTCTAAAGAGTTATAAGATAGTTAAATGGAAGTTTATTTAACAATCTCTACGTTAGATCGGGTGGTCTCAAGACGCGAGTTGAGGGCCGCCTACGGCCGGTCAAGGCTTAGATTTTCATCGTTGCCACACTCGACCCTGGCTCAGCAACCAGGCCGGAACGACTACTAATTATTGTATTGACAACTGGCAACACTGACCAGTTGGCGGCAAGTTTCACGTAACAGCTGATAATATGCCCAGATTGAACAACGTAACAGAGTTATATCAGATTTGTGGATAAAAAGATATTGAAAAAAATATTTTGATATAACCGCATTAAAGGAAAACATATGTACTATTAGTTTTCATACTTGATAGATGAAGGATTAGTAAACCGATTGTTTTACTATTCCTTCTAATATTATAACATTTTCTACAAACAATTTGTTGGTTCTTCGAGCCTGGGTGTGTATTTCTATTTAAGTATATATTTAAAATTATATATGTATATATCTACCAGTCGTCCGTTACCCATAAAACAAGTACTAAGTTACTAACTTTAAGAACGGACGACCGTGTGTGTAAGAGTCCCATATACTTATTATTATTATTATTTATTCATTACTTGCATTTTCCTTTATCGCGGATTATAGCAAAATCATACTATAATTACTTTTGTATTATGGATAAATCAGTTTTAATTCTAGAATATTATAAATTAGTTTTGTGCAGAATTTGGTGTGTTTAGTTGGATTAATTTAGACTAGTTAAGAAACTGCGGTTTTACGCGCAATGCATAGTTTATATACCTAAATTAGATAATTTGCATGGATCATCGTAGGTGTAAATCATATATCCCGTACATAGCCGTACCCCAGCAGTAGGATAAGGCTATCAGGTCTGCTACTTTACATTTCTTAAGAAAATTGAACCGAAAAAATTAATTTCAACGAAGATAGACGCCCATATTTGTACAAATGATGCCAATGAACCATTTGTATAAACAAATTATTCGACACATCATGTTTCGCCAACTGTGATCGCGTTTGAGTATCGATTTTAAATTCTTGCATATATTGAGAATTATTTTGATAAAAAATTATTTTCTACCGAACAAACTTTAATCTATAAACGTCAACCTGATTGTATAATTTTAAAACAACACTCTTATCAATTACAATATAACGTAATTTTAACAATACAAAAGGAAATAAAAATATACTAATTTATTTTAGGTATTGAAGTATATTCAAAATATATATAAATTATATTTAAATAAAAAATAAATTCCGTATTGAATATTTTCCCTATATAATTTTAAAGATTTTTAAGAATTTTAAATAAATAACATTAATTTATTTAATTTGGCATAATTGTACTAAAGACAGTTATAAGTCATGTTTTATATATTTCCTCATGATGCATAATGAATTTTACTTATATTCGATTACACTTGCTTAAACATTAAAAACGGAATAATTAAGAGTTTTTGCCAATGAATCATGAAATAGAGGCTGTACTCACAAACACATTCGCATTAACTTTAAATGTTAAAATTCCCATAAGAATCTACTGTTTTTTTTCTGCTTAAGACAAACGGATTTTTTTGCCTTTATTATCTTGGTATATAAGTTTACCTTTATGTGCTAGCATAATTATTGTAACAACGGTCCAAAAGGACCATCAGTATGAAGTTATATAATAGACAAAGTAGGAACCGACATAAGTTTGCGGTTCCTGCTTTGCGCCTTACAAAAGTACGTAAATCGTTTATGGGTTTGGGTATAAGATTCTATAATAAACTTCCGCAATTAATTTTGACCTTGCCATTGCAGCAGTTTAAAAACACTGTTAAAAAGAAGCTACTGTACTGTTGAGGCTTGCTCAGATGATAAGGATATAGCTGCACTTCTACCCTGTACAAGACATTAATAACTAAATGTAATTAGTTATAAGATTTATATTTTAAAAAGAGCAACCGCCGAGTTTCTTGCTGACTCTTCTCGGTAGGAACAGCTTTCCGATTCAGCGGTTGTTCAGAGTTGACGATTCAAAAGCACTTGTTTACTTAAGTTATTAAGTTTACTTGAAAAGAGAATATTTTCTTGTGCATTTTTTACTCAAATTACTCTTCCTATTATATTTAGGTGTAGACCGCGAAGTTATTTAAATACCCAATAGCATTGTCAACAGTATTCAGAATGTTGGTGCTAATTTCGTTCGGCCCATATTCCTACGGCCTGCTACGTTGGGCCGATTTATTAAAACTACAGTTTTGCAACCCACCGTCCAGCATCTCTAGGGTTGCTACAATATGATTAAAAAATCGTTTATACATGTTTTTTACTATGTAGAATCGTTTATGACATGTAGTCTAGGTCACTTCGATTGAGTTGAATGTCGTTAGTAAATTTTTTGCAATTCTAGTGTAAGTCGTGGTACAGCGGATAGTGCGTAGTGTTCTACGTTCGCTATGAAGAGGTTTTCTTCGTACCTGCTTTATTCTGTAAGCAATTTTTAGGTCCCATTTTTTAATCCAGAAGAAACAGGAAGCGAGATATTTAGAATGGTCAGTAATATAATATACATCACAAAATAATATTATGAAAATGTTTAGATACGTTACGATAAAACAAGATGTACCTAATTTCTTTCGTTGTTAGAACATTTTCATCTTTTATGTGGTCTGTATCTCGTCTACTAACAAAACTACTAACTTTCCTACCCTCAAAAGTCATCGTATAAAACTCCGTATGCTTTACATACAAATATATACATGCGAAAACCTGTTTGTTAAGTTTTCACATCTAATAGGATGGAGATCATTTGGAATCATTTTAGGTACAATTTAAGCTTATATAGTGGTCTAATATCTAGGATTAATAAAATCTCCTTTTTTCTTTCGGGAACAGAAAACAAAACATGATTACCATTAATTTTAACACTGAAGTTGACTTGAATAAAGTCGCGGGTACTACCAGTATAATATTAAATATGTATCGCGCAACTTTATTTTAAAAAAGAAAAATATATTTTTTTGCTATATTCTGCGATACAGTAAATAGAAAATATATATAGTGCTAAATGTATAGTGGACTATCCGTTTTTTTCATTCCCGATACATGCACGACAAATTCGCAAAGCTTTGCGATTTTGTCGTGGAGTCTATCTCCTGATGATGCTTCGGTTGCGGGGCGAAACGATTGTTGAGTTTGTTATAGTGAAAGTGTGTAGTGCTTGTGTATTGTGGGGGCAGTGGTGGAGGTTTGTGTTTTTACGAATTCTGCATGTATCGGGTATGGAAAAACGGATAGTCCACTATACATTTAGCACTATATATATTTCCTATTTACTGTATCGCGGAATATAGCAAAATAATTTTTATTATTACTTTTGTATTATGGATATCCGCAAAGTAACGCCTAATTCTATAAATTACTTTATTTTAAGTTCATTATTATTTTATTGCCGCTAACAAAAGATGCCAACCTTGGTACCATCGCCGCTGGAAGACGCTCTCGGCTCTTTTTGGCATGGGCCGTGCGTAAGCAGATTGCGAAACGGTCGGTCCCACCGTCCGCGTTTTGTATCCGATACTTCCTAGGGCTGCACGATATTTCAACATTTTAAGGTGGTCAGAATTTAACAATTTATCGTCTAGTAAAAATTTCAGAAAAGGTGTTCCATTAAAAAGAATACGCCAAACAAGTTCCAGAAGTATTTTAAAGTACCAACAATAAAATAATGTCACACTCATTGCACTTTCACTTAGTAGGTCAATGTTATTTTGGATGTACGCAGAAGCCATGGATATGGTAAAAATAAATCCGTTTAAATCAGGGTTAGTAAAATAGTGATTGTCAATGCTTATGATGTGTATAGGTCAGTTAACGTCATGAGTACCCATCAGCTCATAAAAAAATAGGGTTTTGTACTATGTTCGGACGGACGGACGATTAATATGCAATATGGTAAGGAATAATGGCTGAAATTAGTTCAGATAATTCTCACCCACGCACCTTCATATAAATACAAAACCACAACATATTAAACTTGCCTAAAAAAGGTTTCAATTAAGAGTAAGGAATACACGAAAAGCATATATAACCATGTTTAAAAGAATAACCACCAAGTTTCTTGCTGGTTCTTCTCGGTAAGATTAACATTCCGAACCAGTTGTAGCTTCATTTTATCATATCAAATCTTGACGATTTAAAAGTGCTTGAAAAAGCCTATTTGAATAAAGATTATTTGGATTTAGTTACTCAGCCGGATTGGTATCCGGCTGAGTAGAATAGACCACCCTCCATTTCTTACCGCGGTGGCGTAAAAGGCGACTAAGGTAAATTGACACACAGTGTGGTATCCGCCTGAGTAGAATAGACCATCCTCATTTCTTACCGCGGTGGCGTAAAGGGCGACTAAGGTAAGTTGACGTCAGGCAGGCGGCCGGTCGTAAAATACACAGCCGAATCATGTGACAACATGTTTGTAACATGTTGTGCCGACCCAACTTAGTGTGGGATAAGGGCAGGAGAATGATGAGTTTGAATTAGCAAGAAATGCTTGTAAATAAAAAAAAGTAAACCCATTTATGATTAATTAAGTCTTTTGAATCAAATACATTGTGAATAACAAAATATATTATTATTGTTTATTCATACAATTATTGTTGCATCATAAGTTTTTATGCAGAACATTATGTAAATGTCCCTTAATAGTATGACTAACCTCGAAAACAGTATTAGTAATTAATTCAGACAATCTAGATTTTATTTATTCATCGTTGAGAGACGGATGGATGGAAAATAGTTTATGGTATGTTGTGAATAAAATAAATATTATACCTGTTTTCGTACTGTTGCCGACGGCAGTAAATTTTATTGTTTAGATACATTTGAGTTCATTTGCATTGTGTAAATTCATGTTATATTGGGTCTTTTTTTTTAGCTTTATATTAAGCTTTGTTTTTATGATTATTTATTTTTAAACAGATTCTTTCGTATTAGATATTACGCCTGAAAAAGTACTTGTAACTTTATTCTTATTAAATTAGCTTTTTTGTTTTATCATTTTATTTAATATAAACCAATAAGGTCGCAGGTTAAAAGCAAATGCGTGGTAAAATATATTAAGTAGTAAAATAATTGGCAACACCACGAAAATCTAATTTATTGTGTTAATTTTATTTTTAAATTAATCATAAATTGTGATTTTAGAATAAGCGGTTTGACGTTCGGCCTGTGACTTAGACTAATTTATTTATACGGCATTAGAAGCTTGATTTTTTAAACTATTAATAGCGATTTTGTCGCGGAGTTTATCTCCTGATGATACTTCGGTTGCGGGGCGAAACGATTGTTGAGTTAGTGATAGTGAACGTGTGTAGTGCTTGTGTATTGTGGTGGCAGCTGTGGAGGTTTGTGCATCTATTTTTACGAATCCTGCATGGATCGGGTATGAAAAAACGGATAGTCCACTATACATTTAGCATTATACAATATTTTCTATTTACTTTATCGCAGATTATAGCAAAATAATTTTATTATTACTTTTGCTTGGTTTTTTGTTATATAGCAACATCCCTAAATCAAAGTTCAACTATAATGTGCGATTGCAACGTATCTGAGGGGCAGGCTCGCGGGAGGGGAAGTAGTGCGTCTATTTATGCAGCGCTATGCGGTCTAACACTGACCCCGTTAGTGCAACGCACACCACAAGGATGTCCATCATCCTCATTTTCATGCCCTCTTAAATAACGGGCATTGAATTTCGTAACAGCTCGATTCAAGTGTTTTATGAAGCAATAGGTCGCATACATCTTTAAAATTTAAAGTATCTTGTAAATAACTTTGAATCTTCAACTCTATTGGTTCAAAATTCAACGGAGAAGAACCAGTAAGAAGCATGACTACATATTTAACTGTTTATGAACGAAGTTTGGATTATTCTTTAACAATCATAACCCCCTTATTCCACTCTAAGTTGTGTCGGCACAGCATGTTATAAAACATGTTGTCACACGATTTGGCTACGTATTTTACGACCGGCCGCCTGCCTGACGTCGACTTACCTTAGTCGCCTTTTACGATACCTCGGTAAGTAATTAGGGTGGTCTATTCCACTAACCCAGATACTGTATTGCGGGTCAACTTCCCTTAGTCGCTTTTTAGGACACCTCGATAAGATATTTCTAACCGAGGTTCTCATTCTTTAATAATCTATGTCTTAAATCGACAAACCTATCCATCTCTAACTGGAACAATTTTGTAACTATATCCGTCTATTGTAATCTTATCTCGACTTCTTCAACATAATATCGATAGGTGTATATTTGCCGGTTAATCAGTGTTGCAACAAAGACAGCAAAGTGTAATTCTATTTAGAGTATGGGGGGCTTTGGTCTGTAAAGGGCGCCCTTGCCGCTTCGCCGGGAACGAGCGGATAATTTTAAAACGGGCAGGAAATCAGTGGAGCGCGTATGTAGGCCGCCTGGACTCCGGCGGCCCTGTTTTTATACCTATCGTTAAAGAAGCCCGAGGTTTCCGGGGAAGTAGGCTGAGATTGGATGCGTATTTAGGTCGTGATAATGTTTCGAGCAATGGCGAACGTGTTACGTGTGTAGTTGCAATTAACGAACTGAATTGAGTTCGATCAAATTGAATCTTATTGCCCTACATCTGGTCGCTGAAATTTGCCTAGGGATCGCTGATGATGTCATATTTGTTTAGACTTATTTTTGAGACACAAAATTATTAAGTGTTACAAAACCTTTGCAATAAAAGTGAAAATTATAAAATGTAGAATTTCAGTAGCCGTGTGGTATCCAGCTGAGTAGAACAGACCACCCTCACGTCTTACCGAGGTGTCGTAAAAGGCGACTAAGGTAAGTCGACCAGCCGTGTGGTATCCGGCTTAGTAGAAGAGACCACCCTTATGTATTACCGAGGTGTTGTAAAAGGCGACTAAGGTAAGTCGACCCGCCATGTGATATCCGGCTGAGTAGAATAGACCACGCTCTTTCTTAAGTTAACGTCATGCGGGCGGCCGGTTGTAAAATACGTTGCCAAATCTTGTGACAACATGATTGTAACGTGTTATGCCCACACTTAAAGTGGGATAAAGGCAAGAGGATGATAATGATATGTAGAATTTCAGTAATTCGGAAGGAACATTGGGAAAGTGCGCAAGTAGCAAGTAGCGTCAAGCACAACGCATAGTGACGCATTAGTACCAGCCCTTGTTATTGTGAATCATGGGACGGAACCTCTGTGCGGTTTTCAGATAACTGGCGTTACTAGTGCCAGGTCACGTATGCATATAACCTAATATTAGTTGAATAATCGTAACGGGATTCATCTCTTCTTGCGCTTTCCTATGTCGTACATTCAGAGTGTGATTTTCGGTCAAGGTGACCTGGTAGCGTCTAATTTTATTATTTTAACAACATTTTTATTACCTCCAAATCCCAATTTATACAGCATGCATTGCACACTATTTTGAATTGTGTTTGCAACTCATTCAATAAAGATAAGCAATACATTATTAACTAAGATCCTATGACCTATAAATTTAAATTAATCTCACTTTCAACAGTTTATTTTACCTTGTCAGCGTTTAAAGCTTCGGAGCATTTTGAAAATACTTAGTATGGTTTTAAAACTCTGATGGTGTTACTTTATTGAATCGATTAATCGTTCGAAATCATTAAATTCGGATAAAATGTAGACAACGTTGAAGAGAAATATTTGTAGAGTGCCTCAATCCGTCCCACGCTTGCATTCGTTCGGTGTACGGATGGAAGCGGGAGCGCTTTCCCAAATTTACCAATGGCAGGTCACGTTACTGTACTAAATTCCAGGACCCACACGGTCCTTTCGCTTTCAGCGGCGCGTGCGCCGCGCAACGCTCAAGGTCGCGGGCCGTTCAACTCGGATGCGACGAATGTTGCGACACAGAAATATGTAATTGTAGAGGAGTCGAGGCGTTTGGCAGCGGCCGCGGAGCAAGTGGGTCGCGTTGCGCAACGCCGCCGGCGACAGATGGCGCGCGCGTCTTCCTTGTACGGCCCGCTGGCCCGAGCCGACTGGACGCAGGGCTTTTGGGATGACTGATCGCGGCAGGTCGATTGGGAGTCACGCTACGAATCATTAATGACTGAACGTACATTTTTGAAGTCGCTAAAACATATCAAAATATTATATAATCTTTATTCAATTTATTGTTTTTATTTTTAAAACTTAAATTTTAAATAGTTTTATTTTTTTTTTCTTTTGGTTTGTTTGTTTTATGTTTAACCCCCATATTATTTGTCATAAATGTTGAAAATCAATTGTACACGCCTCTTGTGATATTTATGCTATGTGTCTTATTTTGTTTCTTGTTTCTTGTATTTTTATGCATAAATGTTGTTGGCTTGTCATTTAAAAATAAATAAATAAATAAAATTCAAAATAACTGACGTAAAACGTGATGTGCGCATTACACGGTCGTCTTTAAACACCTGTATAGTTTTATCTGTAATTCATTAATTGAGCTTTGTTGCTCTGTCATACTAAAATGAGTGTGTAAATAGTCACTGAAAATATAAATATTACCTAATTTTAAATAATACGAATCATATTGGCTGATTTATGTATACTTGAAAAGTTATATCGTGACAATGAAAAACATTCTAGAACGTACATTAAGGCATTTGTTTCCATTGCATAATTGTTTCGTGTCAAACGAGAAGGATAAAATTTTACTTATTTCACGTCATAATTAAGCTGTGATAGCCCAGTGGTGAGATCGTGCGACTCTCTAGAGACCAACATGGGTTCAAACACCAATGAGTTTTTCTATTAAAACTCATGTGTCTAATTGATAATTGCAATTTATCACACGCTTTTCGGTGAAGAAAAACATCATGAGGAAACCGACATATCTCTAGAGAATTCTAGGGATATGTGTAACCTACCAATCCGCATTGGAGCAGCGTGGTAGGTCTTAGCTCGAATCCTTCTCTCTAAAAACGTAGAGAGGAGGCCTTAGCCCAGCAGTGAGCATAGTAACAGACCGTTACTTTACTACTTTTCTTTACGTCATAATTATTTTAAGCGTGTCTTAAATTCAATTTACTGTGTTTATATAATACAAAAATTCCTGTGTAGTACTGTCTGACACTAAAATACAGGAAAAGCGCATGGCGTAGAGTGATGTAAGTCCGATTTGGAAGTTCGCGAATGTCAATAATAACGTTCCGGTCCCCCAGAGGCGGCGAAAATAGTCGCCAACTATTAATACGAGCGCTGGCTGCACTGCCCTTGAATCGGGACGATCACCCCGCGCACACTCCCGCGCAGCGCACACGGCACACGCGAACCTTATCGCGATGCAGCGCGGCTGAATAGACGCAACGTTCATTTTAATTTCCATTTCGTTTGTGCAAATATGTCAATGCGATACGATAAGTCTTTTTATATGTTACAAAATTTTTCATAGGTAATGTTAAAATATAATAATTAACGTGTCCGCGCGAGACAGATTCGGGTCAGTATGATAAATAGAAAAACAACCGCGGCGGTACCGGCCGGGCATAACGGCTAGAGGATATCGCGCAACAGTCCAGTCGGAGCTGCTAATCGACTGTTCAGAAACAACTGTAATATCACTGGTGACAAATTCTCGTTACCATTATAAAAAGAAAATTATTCGCATGTTTAAGAGAGAAAAAAATCATTTTGATATTTAAAATACTTGTAACCGTTTATGGATTCCATTCAAGCACGTTCTGACGCAATCGCTATCACAATTCTTTTGAATCTCCCGTTTGCCAGCGGTGAAGACTGGTGTTTCACATCGAACTACGTCATGAAGTTGGCCAATCTAGCGAGTCAAGGCTCAGATGATTAAACTCGTGATTCGAACGATATCTGAATTTTTACAGTTTCAACACATTTTTTAGTTCACGTTAGATATGTTAACACGTATTTCAAGGTGAATAAAACATGTGAAGGTGCGTAAAGCGTAAAATTCAATAGTGACAACTAAATTTCTTCGATGCCCGAGACGCCAGTTTAAATATTTCTGTAAGGACATGTTAATATGTTAGAGCCGCTGTTAACGCTGCCGTGGCACATACTCGAATCAGGTTTCGACTGCCCAATCCGAGTAGGAAGGTCGTGTGTTTCGCCAGTGGCTGACAATGGCGGCGCGGGCGCCGGTACCGCTCTTTCGCAATCGGTTTGCAACATCGAAATTTCGTGTGTGGTTACTGCAACGCCGCACGCCTTCGAACACGACATGTTTGTTCCTAACAGCCTCCGTTCACAATGGCCGACGATTTGATGAGCATTATTCACGCAGAGTTTTTGTGTAATACCTAATTTGTAAGTGGCAAAAATCACTGTATTGCGTAGGCAATCATTTTTGTGAAAAAGTTGTTTAGCTCGATTTGAGTTTTAATGAATTTTGTAAAGTCATTCATTATTCTCTATAAAAAAGTGTAGGATTCAACTTTTGATTTAGTATTTATTATATTTGAGATTTATCTTCCGTAAGTCGTTTTTCGAATCAAATTTGCCTCGGTCTATGTGGAAACACCTTAATAACTTTATTATCTACAGTTTAATGCCTTAATTTTTTTGACAAAGAATACATTTGATAAGCAAATGATCTGTCTATCTGAAAATAGCGGACGTTAACACAATTTACAACTGTAGTTTTAGATACATAGGCCCATGGTACTCATATATGTATGTAAAACATCAACACAAACGGACGTGACACATTGTTATTGTTCCTCTTCCTGTCTTTTATCATTTTTTTGTTACAAATCTTATCTTTTCCGTTGCCCGCACTAATACTTGTTCTGTAATCGGTTTTATTTTATTTTTTTATATATGACATACTAGGTGTGCCAGCGGCTTCGCCCGCGTGGACATCTGCGTGTCACAATTTTTTTCTAGAATTCAAATTTTAAACATAAAAGTAGTTATTGTGAGTTAACCATAAGAGATAGAGACATGCTATCGCAGACTTTTTGTTATAGCTTCATAGAACTACAATTCTCTAGTACATTATTTTAGCCTATCTCTGCTGGTTTACGCAGCGCACACGACTCAAGCTCCCAGCAAGCAAGTTTTTTAAAAACTGCGCGATCTCTTCAACACAATTTACATAATACTAATATGTACTATTTACCTAAACCATCCGGAAGTATTGCACTATCTTTTGGTGAAAACCGTACAAAAATCCGTTCAGTAGATTTTGAGAAAATCGATTATTGAATTATACCGGTTTTGTAATGTACTTTTCAAAGGGCATATAAAATACATGGCGCGAGTAAAAATTTAATTTAATACTGCATTTTTGATTTTTGACAAGAGCGATACTCAATAATTCGTACATTGTATTAAATAAAAAGTTCACCGTGGATTTAATAAATTTTATGAAAACTAACAAATCTAATCATTTTAATTTTTGTAAAAACGCGCTTTTTATAAGTAAAGAAATTTATGCCGCAAATCAAAGGTAAAATAATGGTATTTTTATTTCAATAGTTAGGAACTCAAAAAATCACAAATGTTCCGTTCATGGGTAAAGAGACGATACCGATGCGTTCACCGAATTGTTTTTACTTGCAAACGACTAATTAGTTATCGACACTCGTGTAATAGAGTTAAGGCGCTGAACAGAGCCAAATAGGCTGACTTTAAACACGTTTTTAACAAAAGCTATAGGGATGACGATTAAAAGAAAAATATATGTTAATATACATCATATCTCAGAGAGAATGTAAGATTTCAAAACATGATTACGATACTTTTTTTCGATAAAAAAAATTGGTAAATAGACCTCTGATTTTTACTTTGATCGTAAATATCTCTAATATTTATCAACAAAAATTGATAAAATTAATAAGACTAATAAATCATTATAATATAAAGAGAATGTAAGATTTTAATTTTGAATTAATTAAGATATTTCATTCAAATTAAATATTTTTTAGAAAATAGCAAAACTGAAACGAGTCATCGTCTCGCTTCTCTTTTACATCTACGAATATAGACAGTGATCGCTGAGGCGCGCTGCTATACGGACGTGTGTCGCTAGCTGCCGCCTTTTGTGACTATTCCTTGTTGATAATATGTCCTTTTTTAGGTGTTTAGTATAGTTTTAGCATACTTAGTTTTATAAGATTAATTAGACATAAGTTTTTTAAATAAATTGTACAAAAAAAGTTTGGATAAAATAGTGTACACCTACAATGGGTGTTAAAAAATTAAGTGTGTCGCTACGCCGTCGCAGAAATTGTGGGCGTGGCTTATATGCCGAAATCTGAATTTACGCCAGCTCTGTTCAGCGCCTTAAGGCGCTGAACAGAGCCAAATAGGCTGACTTTAAACACGTTTTTAACAAAAGCTATAGGGATGACGATTAAAAGAAAAATATATGTTAATATACATCATATCTCAGAGAGAATGTAAGATTTCAAAACACGATTACGATACTTTTTTTCGATAAAAAAAATTGGTAAATAGACCTCTGATTTTTACTTTTATCGTAAATATCTCTAATATTTATCAACAAAAATTTATAAAACTAATAAGACTAATAGATCATTATAATATAAAGAGAATGTAAGATTTAAATTTTGAATTAATTAAGATATTTCATTCAAATTAAATATTTTTTAGAAAATAGCAAAACTGAAACGAGTCATCGTCTCGCTTCTCTTTTACATCTACGAATATGGACAGTGATCGCTGAGGCGCGCTGCTATACGGACGTGTGTCGCTAGCTGCCGCATTTTGTGACTATTCCTTGTTGACAATATGTCTTTTTTTAGGTGTTTAGTTATAGTTTCAGCATACTTAGTTTTATAAGATTAATTAGACATAAGTTTTTTAAATAAATTGTACAAAAAAGTTTGGATAATATAGTGTACACCTACAATGGGTGTTAAAAAATTAAGTTTGTCGCTACGCCGTCGCAGAAATTGTGGGCGTGGCTTATATGCCGAAATCTGAATTTACGCCAGCTCTGTTCAGCGCCTTAATAATACGTTGAACAGTCTAAACAAATAAAATGCTACATACGGCCGGTAATTTTGAAATGCAACAATCGAAAGTGGTCGTTTCGCATGCGACGGCGACGCGCGACGCGCCGCGCATACGGCCGGCCGGCGCTGGTCTTTGCATCTTTATATTAGGAGCACTGACCTTGTACAATGTCAAATAGCTGAGGACAGGCGTCCGATGCATCGCTATGCCAACTGGTTCCGCGCTAGGGACGGGCCGCCTCCGTATCGACTTCGATAGAGGTCTTATTTGTGTTTTATATAACCGTTATGTTATCTTTTATTTCTCTTAAAACTAACTTTTTACATTTTTAAATATTTCTAAATAATTAAAAAAAAAAAAAAACATTTAAAAATATAAAAAATCGTCGACCGCCGGAAGCGGGGTAATACCCAAGCTACCGGTGGCTAGGGCTCCAGAGTGAGGAACTTCCTCACGATGCGTGCCGTTTCGAGTAATACCGCCTTCTGTATCCGACTCTTGATCCAACCATTAAGCGAAAGCCTCTGAAGATGTTGATCGAGGCTTTTCGCAATCAGACCGTTAACCGAAACAACAATAGGAACAATTATTGTTGAGTCAACATTCCACATGGCGGCTATCTCATAAGAAAGGTCTAAATATTTTGTTAATTTTTCTTTTTCCGCCTTTATGAGATTATCGTCATGTGGAATGGTGACGTCAACAATAATTGCACGGCGCGCTAACCGGTCTAGTAACACTATATCAGGTTTATTGGCAGCAATAAACCTGTCAGTAATAATAGACCGATCCCAGTAGAGCAAAGCACGGCTATTTTCCAGAACAGACGCAGGGTCATACCTGTAGTATGGTACCTCCTCATCCACCAGAGCATATTGAAGAGCAATTTGTTGATGTATTATCCTGGCTACTTGGTTATGTCTGTGCAAATATTCACCATTAGCAAGATGAGAACAACCGGAAATAATATGTCTTAGGGACCGTTATGTTATTATTATTTGCCTTAAATAGTATAATGACTTGCAAAGGGACTAGTTTACAAGTTTACTTAAATAAAGAATATATTGCCGAGTTTCTTGCTGGCTCTTCTCGGTAGGAACGACTTTCCTAACCAGCGGTAGATTTAGACGATTCAAAAACACTTGTTTCAAAGTTTACTTGAATAAAGAATATTTTGAATTTGAATTTAAATTGAATATCGACTACGTATGTACTATATGTATCACTACGCTTTGGATAAGTAGTCGCAAATCTACTATATTCGCTTTAGTTAAGACACAAAAATTGATAGCGAACTGAATAGAATCATAATAAATAATTGTACATTTTTAGGCATAGATTTAAAGAATGTGATGTGACATGGTATTTCAGTATTCCAGGTTTTAAATGAAATTCAAGTTAGAAATAAACTTAAAGACTTATAAGAATTTAATCGTAATTTATTGAAGCAGGCGCTACTTTGCGGAACTTCATAGTACAGAAGATACAATATAATTATTTTACTATATTCCGCGTTTGTAATTTTCCGCTTTGCTAGTGTCCGTTGTTTGTTTTTACAAACGTGGATTATAAATAATTCTATTGTAGCTCCTGAATCTTAATGGGAATCTTAAACATGGTCGCGATAGAATATGGAGAATTGGAATTTTGTATAGAATGTGGGAATGACGCCCCTACAACAAAATGTGTTACTACACCCTATATGCCCCATTAGTAGTGATTATTGGTAATAAAATTTCATGGTAATAATACCCACTTATTTTCAAAAGCAAAAAAAATCCCACTGCTGGGAATAGGCGGAGAGAGGAGCTCCGTTTTTTGGAGAGAAGGATTGAACCTAAGACCTACCACGCTGCTCCAATGCTGATTGGTAGGTTACACATATCCCTAGAATTCTTTAGAAATATACAGGTTTCGTCACGATGTTTTCCGTCGCCGATAAGCGTGTGATAAATTGTAAATATCAAGTAGACACATAAGTTTTAATAGAAAAACTCATTGGTGCCTGCCCGGGTTTGAACCCATGTTGGTCTCTAGAGAGTCGCACGGTCTCACCTCTGGGCTATCACAGCTTCAACAAACGTCACTCTATAATTGTAACCGGCAAAAGCAAAATTAAGTTGCACTAAATTACGCAAATACAACTGATTAAATTTGGATGAAGTTTGGCACGAATTAGGCCGTATAACACTTTTTATCCCGGTACTGGAAGTCAAAAAAACGAGCGGGCAGATTTGATAATCTGAGCACTAAATTTACAAGAATTATGTTATTTTTCTTTTATATTTAATCTCCAAGATAATGTGAGAATTACTAATAATAAAAATATATTTCTGTATTGGCCAATACTGACAAATTTTTATGACATTTTAAGGTCAACATGTTAAACATTTAATTTATATTAAATTGCGAAACCATTTTGCAGTGGCAACACAAATTTTTAAGTTTGGTGGAGCAATTTTCTTGTCGATAAATGCCGTTGCACGCGCCTAAAATATCAGCGATTTTTATGTTTTATATTATTTTATTATTGTTTATGTTTATGTTTTATACTTTGTTTTGGTGATTACGATAAAATTTATTGATGTTCTTGCGTTTTTTTTGGAAAATTAACATTTTGTTCAAGCGATCCAAAATATTATTTTAAAAACTTTTTATATAACGTCCTAATAATCACATTATTTATTATTATTATTTTTAATTCTAATTATAGACGCTTTGTATAGTCTTGATGTAAGTTGAAAGTCTGCAGAATTCTATGCTTGAATATAATGTTAATATTTTTATTGTTTTCCTCCTTTGAATTTAGACTATCTTCAGTGGTTTTTGCAGTTTATGTATAGAAACCAGCTATACTCACGCTTTATTCTATTGGGTGAGCCCGACTAGTTTCAAATCCATACGGGGGTATATCGCGGCGGGGACAGTTGACGTCGTTTTCAATCGGGTCAGCCTGATACGTAAATATAGAGATTGACGTCCACTGCCCAACATAGGCCTACTTACATTCTCACTTTTAAAATTTTTACTTCGTCATAGTTTTCATAACTACTGTTAGATATTTTTTTTGGCTGATCGCTGCTTAAATGGTTATTGTTTTGGCTTTACTGTAAACTGTCTATTTAGTAAAAGTCATTAACTCGCAATGAATATTAAGTAAGTTAAATGCTAAGTAGTGTTTGAATTCATCCATTTTAATTTAGTGGAAATAAATTTTATCATTAATTTTAACTTCATAAGATAAGGACTAAGTTAGGTTAGATTAGTATTATTTGTTAGTAATAAGACTTAAGTTTTACATTGATAACAATATTGTGTGAATGTTATATATTATGGACTCATAGTTCATCATCATCATCATCATTATCCTGTCCTTATCCCACTCTAAGTGGGGTCGGCACAACATGTTACAAACATGTTGTCACATGATTTGGCTAGCCAAATTTAGCTATTTTACGACCAGTCGCCTGACTGACGCCAACTTACCTTAGTCGCCTTTTACGACACCTCAACAAAAAATTAGGGTGGTCTATTCTACTCAGCCGGATACCACACCGCGGTATGGACGCATAGTTTGTCGACATAAAATTATTTTATATTATTTTTTCATCAACATACTCCTGCCCTTATCCCGCTCTAAATGGTTTCAGCACAATATGTGTTTAACCATGTTTTGATGTGATTTGGCTAGGTATTTTACGACCAGCCGTCTCCCTGACACAACTTACCTAAGTCACCTTTTACGACACCTCGGTAAGAAATGGGGGTGGTCTATTCTACTCAAAGGGATAAGGTATCCGCCTCAGTAGATAGACCACCGCGGCCGGATTTTATATTATTATTAATTTATTTTATTTTAATTTTACCGCTTACATCATCAGGCGTATATTCTATTTTCAGAATAGATTCAAATCAATTCAAAATAATCTTTATTCAAATAAACTTTTTCAAGCACTTTTGGATCGTGTTGTTTAAAAGCTTGTGCTTATTACGTCTGTTGTTATTCTTACGAATTGTAACGAATGCAACGTGAATTATCGTTTGGGCCACTAAATAAATTGAGTGTTTAATGGGACTGGGATAAGAGTGCCACGCCAACTGGCTACCGGCCAGTGCACTCCCCGGAAGTCCGAAATACAATAAGAAATATTTTATATTGTTTACTATATGAAGTTATGCTACTAGGAGGAATCCTGCTCCTTCAACTTGTAAAGAGCATAATAGAATCGAGAAGGAAAGAAAAATAGACAAGGTAGGAACCGACATAAGCTCGCTGCTCCTGCTTTGCGCCTTGCAAAAGTAAAAAAGTCGTTTGTGGGTTTGGATATAAGATTCTATAATAAAATTCCGCAATCAATTTTAGCTTTACCATAACAGTAGTTTAAAAATATTGTTAAAAAAAGGCTAGTACAGTAAATCCTACTATACTGTTGACGATTACATAGTTGACGACTTAAAGCGTGCGTCTTTAAGACGTCATGGTATGAAAAACAAAACAATTTCGTTTAGATAATAATGACTAAATGTAACTAGTTATAAGAATTATTTTAAAAAGTGCAACCGTCGAGTTTCTTGCTGGTTCTTCTCGGTAGGAACAGCTTTCCGAACCAGCAGTAAAGTTGACGGTTCAAAAGCACTTGTTAACATATTTCAGTTTTATTCAAACCGGTTATTGTTTCGGCCACAATTAAAAATGTATATTGTAATTTTGAGGGTACCTAAATGTTTCAAATTGTACCATTAGTAAATAATAAAAACAGACGCAGTTGTGTATACAAGTGAGGTTTAGAGCGGCGGTAGAAAAATTAAAGATGGAGGTACAATAGCATTGTTTGGGCGGGAAGGTGACCGCCGGTGAACGCCCCACCCGGAAGGTCACCTTACGTTGGGGGGGTGCGGAACGTGGCGTAAACACTCCTCCTTTGTTGGTTTTTTTACTTCGAAACAAGATTTTCTTTGTAACCCTATATCCTACTATATACTATATATACTATATAATATTATAAATGCGAAAGTTTGTGAGCATGGATGGATGCTTGTTACTCTTTCACGAAAAAACTACTGTACGGATTTTAATGAAACTTTACAGTTATATCGGTTATACATCAGAATAACATATAGGCTACAATTTGTTATGATTTTATGTAATTATAGCGATACATATCAATAAAGTCGGAAAAAATCTGGCTTCTGAGAGTTATCTTGGCGTACGCTGCTTAAACTACTGGAGTTACACAAAGATGATGTAGGATAGTATTATTTGTCTTAAATAGTTCTAAATAAAAATCTACGACAACATATATCTACCTTTTATATGGAAGCCACTATGCCCAAAATTGTGAATGTTAAATTTTAATTAAATAAGATACTATTTTACAATGCACATTTTAGTTTTTTATCAAACTCTTATCAAAATCAATACATTTGTTGCTTTCAGTATTTCATTTAGTAGGAATTTTATTTCAAATGACTCTTCACGAAACATAATGTAACAAAACAAATTCCACGCGAGCGATGCCGCGGGCAAAAACTAGTGATATCATAAATGTTAAAGTCCTGTTAGGTACTCTAATTCACAGCTGATCTAATATATAAAAATGAATGTTTCTCTGTATGTATGGATTCCTAAACTGCTGGATCGATTTTAATGAAATTTACAGACAGTCTTTAGATTGACCTAGCGGACGGTCTTCTAAAGTTTGATGCCTATCGGAGCATTTTTTTTAACGTTAGAGTACTGTTTCGAGGGGAATAAGGAACCAGACTGAACGAAAAAAATATTAATAAAATTTCCAACGGATAAGCCTTAAAAACGTTACAGACAGACAAACTCGCATTTATAAATATTAGTACGAATTATGGACAGTCTAAATATGTGATAGTTTCGCAATCGACCTTAAATTTTTTTCATTCCTAAAACATATTGTCAAGCTGATATATTTTTTTATTGTACATAAATTATTATTAATTAGAAAGACTTAAAAGTCCATTGACATTATGTGAATTGGCAAATTATACTGAATTAATGGGAATTGAAATGAGTCCGATCCGGTCACTTTTTTAAAATGAGCGGTTCGGACTGAACCTATACTTAAATCTGTACTAAATATTGTTGGTTAATCTTCACGAGATGACGATTATCCCGTCATAGTATCGTTGAGATCGTAACGAATAGCTTGGTGTGCGCGACGATTCGCTGCGAGTCGCAACGGAATTCCGAGTTGTGCAATAATTGTATAAATATGCAGTGTTGGGTGGTAGAGCGGTAGGCAAATCCGTCGCGACCTCTTACAAACTCGCTGCAAGTCTATCGTCGCGTCTCAATGAGCACGTCGCGTGTCTCAATGAGCACGTCGCGTGTCTCAATGAGCACGTCGCTTGCCTCTATGAGCAAATCGCGTGTCTAAATGAGCATGTCGCTTGCCACTATGAAATCGTCGCGTTTCAATGAGCACGTCGCCTGTCACAATGAGTACGTCGCGTGTTTTAGTGAGCACGTCGCCTGTCAGAACGAGCACGTCGCGTGTCTCAATGAGCACGTCGCGTGTCTCAATGAGCACGTCGCTTGCCTCTATGAGCAAGTCGCGTGTCTAAATGAGCACGTCGCTTGCCACTATGAAATCGTCGCGTCTCAATGAGCACGTCGCCTGTCACAATGAGTACGTCGCGTGTTTTAGTGAGCACGTCGCCTGTCAGAACGAGCACGTCGCGTGTCTCAATGAGCACGTCGCCTGTCAGAACGAGCACGTCGCGTGTCTCAATGAGCACGTCGCGTGTGTCAATGAGCACGTCGCTTGCCTCTATGAAATCGTCGCGTCTCAATGAGCACGTCGCCTGTCACAATGAGTACGTCGCGTGTTTTAGTGAGCACGTGGCCTGTCAGAATGAGCACGTCGCCTGTCAGAATGAGCACGTCGCGTGTCTCAATGAGCACGTCGCGTGTCTCAGCGAGATGGTAGCATGTCGCATCATGTGCGCAACGAGCCGGTTATTTTTTACTCCTCAATGACATTAGTTACAGCGCTGTGTTCACACACTCACAGTTTGTCTATTTATTCATTTTTACATAAATATACGGGAGGACGACAATATTCTTGCACCACACACTCGTATCGCCTTAGTTTGAGGGATAAGGTAAAGTTGCGTAGTATTTTAGTAAAGTAATGAAAGCAATCGGATAACAAACGTCGCAGTCACAGTATGTTTTATACATTTATAGATTTTGCTTTTCCTGTCCACGATCCAACATTTTTACAGAAAACGAGCAAGTCAGCGTAGCAATAGAAAACATGTAAGTTTTTTTTCTCCACCGGAATATTAAAATCAGTTCAATAAACTTATTTAGAAATACAAAAGACTGGAAACAATGAAAGTACTGTTATATTCGGCGACGAAATGTTTTCGTGGATTGTAAAAATAATAAATTTCACTATATTCTTTACTTTCATTTCGTTTGTTGTGTTATCTGATTCAGAATTGAATTATTGGATTAAAAAAATTAAACTGAACGTGACAATATGTAATAACAATGCTATAACATTGAAAAGGAGAATAAAGAATAAAGTAAAATTCAACGAAAACATAATCATTGAAATTGAAACTAAAATCTTCTTCTTTCTCCTACCTTTATCCCACTTTAAGTGGGTTCGGTACAACATGTTTTTCTCTTCCATTCTCTTCTATCATTCGTCAACTCTGGCGCTACTCCTTTTATATGCATGTCATACTTCACGCAATCCAAACATCTCTTTTTGGGCCTTCCTCTAGTCACATATCCATCCACATTCATACTCAACAGTCGTTTGGTCACATGATTTTCATCCCTCCTCATTACATGTCCATACCATCCCAATCTTGCACCTCTCATCTTTTCTATGATGGGCGCAACTTTCAGACTTTCCCTTATATACTCATTTCTTAAACTAAAATATGGAAACTTAAATTTTTTCATCCTGGAACTTTACCGCATTAATTACCGCAAAAAAACTCAATGAGTTGTCCTTATTATAGTATAACAGAGTTCATTAGGACAATATAGTATAGTTATCCCTCGTACGCACGAGAGGATTATTTTTTACGCTCGTCCGAACGAGGCGTTAAGAGATTTTAGTGTCAGGAATTGAATTGTGTACGAAATAAAAAAGTATGGTTCCACGTAATTTCTTTTCATTATGACTCATTATGTCGAGTATATAAGGACAACAAATTTTCTAGAAGTACTTATTTCCGGCACAATGTAAAATATATAAATAAAACCAGTTTATTATAAACTTTTTGGTACAAAAAATAAGATATTAATATATATATAGTATTACGCCTTGCAAAAGTACTTAAGTCGTTTGTGGGTTCGGATAAAGACTGTAATAAAATTCCGCAATCAATTTTAGTTTCGCTATTACAGCAGTTTACAAACACTATTAAAAAGAGGCTGATACTGAAAGCCTACTATATTATTGAGGATTGTATAGATGATAAGAATGCGTGGATACTACACCTGTAGATCTGTACACGACAGTAATGACTAAATGCAACTAATAATAAGAATTATATTTGAAAAGAGCAACCGCCGAGTTTCTTGGCTGGCTCTTTTCGGTAGGAACAGCTTTCCGAATCAGCAGTAGAGTTGACGATTCAAAAGCACTTGTTTACAAGTTTAATTGAACTGAAATTCAAATTCAAAATATTCAAGTGTCGACATTCTTGGATACGTGTGTTGAATGTTACCTGTTTCATTATATATATTAGCTTAGCAAACGCGGTTTAAAGCAAAATAATTCTATTAGATCTTCAGTACTATGGAACTCCGCAAAGTAACGTCTGCCTCTACAAATCACAAGTCATAATTTAAGTAGTAAATGAAAAGTGAAAATAACTTACCGGGTGGCCTGGGGTGGGTGGCGACGTGGTGCTGCAGGGAGCTGGCGATTTGGTGCTGCTGGTAGAAGGGCAGGAAGGGCGTGTGGAAGGGCGCGGGCGGCGGCGGCTGCAGCCTGGCCTTCAGCTCCTCGGCGGAGCCCGCGCCTGACGAGGACGACTCCACGTCCGACACCCCGCTGTCCGCCGGGGAGGGGGGCAGGGAGCCTACGGACAGACACATATACTTGAATGGTGGAACAGTAACATAATGTGAGTAGCATCAAACTAACAGAATAAAAAAGAACTCCTCTCCGGCAGGTCTAAAAGAATAAGAAAGACCTCTATTGGGTTGGGACTTAGACACATCAATTCAATACACTGATTACATATAAATAGTTATATTAGGATCCGCCGTGTGGAATCTGGCTGAGTAGAATAGACCACCCTTAATTCTCACTGAGATGTTTTAAAAGGCGACTAAGGTAAGTCGACCCGCCGTGTGGTATCCGGCTGAGTAGAATAGACCATCCTCATTCCTTACCGAGGTGTCGTATAAAACGATTAAGGTAAGTCGATGTCAGACAGGCGGTCGGTCGTATAATAACTAGCCAAATCATGTTACAAGATATTTAAAACATGTTAAGCCGAACCCACTTAGAGTGGGATAAGGGTAGGAGAATGATGATGAAAGTGAAATTCATACAATTTAAACCTATATACCGGGTTACCATATACTGTAAAACCATTACCGTTTTTACTTCGAGAACAGGAAAACATAATTGAGTATATTTTAACGATTAAGTTAATACGAAGAGAAAATGTCAGTTCATCTGTTAATTGATAGGTTTTTAATCTGTTAATTGAGTCACTAAATTACTAATATTCTAAAATTATGTTCCTTATCTTGTTATATAAATTTGACTAATTCGATTGATTAGCTATTATTAACCTGCTGTTAACAGGCTCGTTAGGTCTAGGTACCTGAGATAGCGGTAGGCCAGTTAGCCGATTAAAAAGTTAATATCAAATTTAGAAGCACCCTTCACCCCGTGCGGTTTTCGACATTGCAAAATCATTATTGCCTCGATGATACTTGCGGCCGACGCCGGAAAGAGATTCGTGATTTCAATCCTTAGAAAACATCAAACCGGTAGTTGAATTAGCTCGGACCGGTCCGGAGTAGGTATTCATAATGTTGCTGAGTTTATTGAGCTCGCCACGTAAACTGTGTGACGCACAGACGTTATGACTTCCAATTAATTATACCTTTCTTTTAATATATCCAGTATAGTGGCAAATGCGGTAGATTACAAACACGAAGTCTCAAAACAAAAATAATATAATTTTGCTATAATTAGCGCTAAAAAAATCTTTTTAATGTTAAATGTAAAGTGTACAGTCCGTTTTAATATGCAGGCGTTATATGAAACCTGACTGTATGAGGTATGAAAACGGATAGCATACTCTACATTTATAAATGTAGAGTGTGCTATCTCGTGTCTAACCGTTTAATTAAGACTTCGCCTGCGGTGTACGGAGATATTCGCAGGAAATGTAGTAAACATTTTTTTGTCGTATTATCAAGAATAATATTTTAATAATGTTAATAAATTTAATAGTGATTGCAATTTAATCCCCAGGATCGAACTGATTTTAGTGATAGAAATATTTGCAGGGTTGATGAGTGAAAGAAGCTACTGTTTATTCCAAGACTCAACTAAAAAAACTCAAAAAGCTAGTAATAAATACATACGAATTTCTGGAAACGTTTTATTTACAAGTGAAATTATAAATAGAAATGACGGTCAGGAGACTTTGCGGTTTTAACAACTACCTATATTAGTTTCGCGCTTTATTTATTGCGATTACTGGAAAATTTATAATTCTCGGTTACATCATTTTTTAAGTTTTGAATCTTATTTTTTACAGTTTTGCCGTATGATGTACTGTCTAGCAATTTATTTTTATGATATTGTGTCATTAATAATGGTGATATTTAAACCCATGACTTCTTTTCCATGAATTTGTATTAGCATTTTTAATATGCATCGACAGGTGGGTGATACTAAGTTGTTGCTACTTATCAGTGATAATTTGTGCATTGCCCAGTCCTATTTACATCAACCAGCGACTTACATACGTCTATGGACTAGATTCCTTATATGATATTTAGGGAACATTTCGCTCGATTCTCTTAAAATTAAGCAACACTAGTAGGCATTTGTGTTATTATCGATAAGAGTGCAAAATTCGCAGAGTGTAGAAACTCTATTAGCATTAGGGAACCTCGGTCTTAAGCATAACAGACAAACTTTCGAATATATTATATTATATTATAATCTTTCCAATCATTTATTGAACTTTTGACAGCTAAAGTAATGATGTCCACATTGCATGTCTGATTCGATTTTTAAAACAATCGATTCTATTTAAATTGAAGTTTTAATCGATTTGTCATACTGATAAATATACTCAATGTTTTGTATATAAATATATGGGACATTTACACTCACGGTCGTCCATCCCCAAAGTAAGTAACTTAATACTTGTGTTATGGGACTACTGGTAAATTTAAAGATATATAATTTTAAATACATACTTAAATATACACCCAGAACCAACAAATTGTTTATAGAAAATGTTGACCCTTGACGGAAATCGCGACCCACGGAGCTGAAGGTAGGGTTACTACCCATTGCGCCAACGGGCCAGTCAATATAAAACAGTCAGTTTTAAAGAAATAAACTAGCATTGAAATGGCAATATTGTAGGTATCTGAATTAATAATATGTATATACATTTATCGCATTAATTAAAAAAACATGACAACAACGAAACAAATAAATATCGATGATACTGTTCCCATTACTGTTTTCTAAAAAAATAAAGTAGCCATAATGCATTGCATTTTTTTATTGTGGCGTTTAATGTAATAATTACGGAACTTCATGAGTGTGTATATGTCAATCGTTATAAGTTAAATAAATGGTTGGAAATACTATAGTATGAATGGACGTGCATTTTCGCAGAAATGTGAAACCGTTAGTGGGATTTAAATAAAAAGTAAATAAATCACAAAGGCGGCATCTCTTTGTCGCATCTAACGGTCATCTTGCACAATTTGCATGCAACCCTGCAACTAATCCGCGTCTCTCGGGCCCAACGGTCGCGGATACCCTCGCCGTTAGATGCTGCAATGCACTTGCATCCAACCTGTTTGCATCTTGTGGGAATGCAATACGGTCAGCGAGCTTTTGTCATGCAAACTTCTATGGTATGTTTTTAATTTATGATTATGCAGATCGCAATGTCTTAGGGTTGTGGCCGAAGCGCAGTTTTAGGGTCAAGTTTTTTGCATTACAATCGAAATGTTGCATTTTGGTATGTTTTCTTTGAATTCTTAATAGTTTTGGAAGTCGTATCATAAGGGTAGGTTGAGAACTAGTTACAAAGCGATTTTGTATATTACGCATAATTATAATAGTAGATTGAGAACGTGTAAGGAGCGACTTTAATACACTTTATTGTTCGTGATTTAGTTTAGGTATTTTATATTTAACGTTTCTAGCGATCAACGGGTTCTTTCGCTATTTCGGCTGACAGATTGCGTGTAATTCAGTACAAGGGTTACACTTTTGATGTTCCTGACTTTATCTCGTAACTCTCAACAATAGCTTAGCATTTAAACAATTATGGAAATCAAAAGCCGTCCGACCGAAACTTTCTCATGTCCGAGCCCTTGTAATAAAAAACTTTGACGTATAACGGCCGGACGGTATTTAAATAATATAATCACGCATACAACTAGGAGGTAAGAAAGAAAGCTTTTTTATTCATACGTTTCCTCGTGTATTGAAACTATGACTGGTATTCGGGCCGGTGATCATTTGACCGGTGCGAGTGGACGCGCTGTCCACACCCCTTTGTGGCCATTGTGGACCCTTCAATGCTGGACAATGGGTCTGGGAACCGGGAAGCGGTGACCCCCGGTCAATGCGGACCATTTAAACCGAGAATGGAATAGTGGCGCTCTATAATCAGCATAGAACAGGCTTGATCTTGCATAAATGCTTAGTCGTTTGACAACAAACGGGGTTACGAGTTTGTATGGAAAGGAGAAACAAAACTATAATTAATTTAAGACTCATACGCGACGTTTAACTTCACCGGAAAATAATGATCCATACTAATAATGTAAATGCGAATTCTATCTGTTTATCTTTTCACGACTAATCACTAAGATGAAATTGGTGGAATTTGGTCATTTTGGGATAACATAAAAGCAAAAATAATGCCGATTTTCTTCGAGGGCATTATTTTTGCTATCAGAAAATACCATAGATGTGCTGCTTTTTTGCAACATTTGATTAAAAAGTGTAGTTTCGTTACATTGTTTTAAGTTACTAACGAATTTATTACCTTTAAAAATAATAAATGTAGAGTAAAAACGAGGGAAAACGATATAAGCGATTAAAAATAAAATCGATTCGTCATCATCCTCCTGCCCTTATCCCACTCTAAATGGGGCCGGCACAACATGTTACAAACACATTGTCACGTGATTTGGCTAGCCAAATTTAGCTATTTTACGACCGGCCGTCAACTTACTGTAGTCGCCTCTTACGATACCTCGGTAAGAAATGAGGGTGGTCTATTCTACTCAGCCTGATAACACACGGCGGTAAAAATAAAATCGATTATAATATTAAAATATTTAATATAAAAATCGGTTATTTATCACATCCATAAATGTGATTCTGAGTGATTAAAGTCGTCCACGTAACTAACGTCTATAGTCATTATTGAATTTGCCCTATAATAGACATTTAAAGTAATATCTAGCTATTATATATTTAAGGTCTCTGAGGATATAAAAGTTACCTGTAATTATAGTGTTATTCGTTTGTGCAGTACAGCTGCATAATTCCGAAGTCACCTTTAGACGCAAAGGTGATTGAAGAGCGAAATTATAGAACGTATTTAAAAGACAAAAACTATTAATGTCGCAAATATTTATTTATGATTCACACTATTGTCTATTGATTCTCTTACAGATTTTTTTTGCATGTCTCAAATACTACGTGATTTAGTGATTCTAACTAATCTGTAGCGCTTAAAAGTTATATGGTTAAGTAGGAAAGTTACAAAATATATAATTGACAAAATGTCACGCCACAGGACCGGAGTCTGTCTGATGGGGCCTTTTTCTAAATTATGAACTTCTACGATGATATCTCTACGACGCTACAACTAAATAGGTCTTTTAGAATAAATAAATATATGTCTGTCTGTCGGTCGTCTGTCGGCAAAGTAACTTAATTTTTTTTTGGGTGACAAACTACTAGTAATTTTATATAAATAATTAAATACTAAAATACACCCAGACTCGAAAAACCAACAAATTGTTTCTGAAAAGTTGTTGTTTATAGATAATTTGAATAATAATAAATAATAACTAAATATATGGGACATTTACACGCACGTCCATCCCCAAAATAAGTAACTTATTACTTGTGTTATGGGTGACGGATAACTGGAAAATATACTACATATATAATTTTAAATACATACTTAAATACACACCCAGGCTCAAACAATTTCTTTAACAAATTTTTGATAAAAAAATGTTGGCCCTCGGCGGGAATCGAACCCACGACCCGCGGAGCTGAAGGTAGGGTCACAACCCACTACGCCAATGGGCCAGTCAAAGAAGAAGTAAGTAGATTACCATTAGAAAAGTAAAAAAATGATTTTACTAAATTCGCGAATCAGCAATAGCTCTGTTTTTGTAAATGTAGGATGCAAAATTCGTTCTCAAATGAAATGCGGGATTAGTAACCGCACGTTCACAAACCAACCGCAATTCTTAGCAATTTTATCGTGGAGGCTGTCTCCTTACGTCGCTTCATTTTCGCGGCGAAAAAATAGTTTAGATGATCCTATTGAATATGTGCAATGCTTATGTAGTGTGGTAGTGACGGTAGGTTGTTGTATATGTGTACTCATATGGTAAAAAAAAGTAAAGTACCGGCCTGTTACTATGCCCACTGCTGGGCTAAGGCCTCCTCTCTCCGTTATTGGAGAGAAGGATTGGAGCTAAGACCTACCACGCTGCTCCAATGCGGATTGGTAGGTCATCCCCAGAATTCTCTAGAGATATGCAGGGTTCCTCACGATGTTTTCCTTCACCGAAAAGCGTGTGATAAATTGCAATTATCAATTAGACACATAAGTTTTAATTGAAAATATCATGGGTGCCTGTCCGGGGTTTGAAGTCGCGATCGTCTCTAGAGAGTAGCACGGTGTCACCGCTAAGATGTCACGACGAAATTTTATTATAGAATCTTATACCGAAACCCACAAACGAATAACGAACTTTTGCAAGGCGCAAAGTAGGAACCGACATAAGCGCAAGGTTATGTCGGTTCCTACTTTGTCTATTACGATAGGTGATGTATACATCACCTATCGTTTTATAATTCTTTATATTTTTATGTACAAAAATTATATTGTTTAAAATATACTGTGAAGCAAATTTAAGAATACCTATTTCCTTAAACTTCTCTCGCAGGGAAAGACGCGGACTTAAATATAGGCACAGCTGTAGAAAATTGACACTTTCTATGAAAAGCGAATATTATTAATACTCTATTCAAGACTTTCACGAGCCCTTTGAAATGTATTCAGTAGATTAAAACTGATTGCGATTAAAACCGAGAACTGAACAGACAAGATAGTCGATAGTTACGCGAAGGAAAAATATTTTATGTCAATTCTAACAATTTCACAGCGTTTAATGAAAAGCTAGAAGCCTAATGAAAACCTGGAATCTAAACTTAGGACCTTTCAAAGAGTCTTGACTTACGATAAAAACAAATGATAAAATACTAAGATATATCCGTCGTTTTGAAAAGTTTTATTTAAAGTATTAACACTGGTGGCGAATAAACGCAATGTTAATTTTCTTCTTTAGAATCTCTTTAACGATTTATAAATTATGGTTCAATTCCATTTCCTGGGTTTTAGATGTGGGTTTTAGAAAACGGTATTGACAAGCGATTATTTTATCAGCAATCCTAGTCGAATCCGTTGAGATTTCAATTGTCTTCTCTATGCGAAGCATTAACTGTTACATGCTTCGACAAAGGTAATATGATTAAAGTGACATTTGCCGAAGTTAACTAGTGACAACAAAGTAATTATAGAATTATTTCACGATAATCTGCAGTTTTGTTAAATAAAAAACAGCCGATCATATAAAAAAAACTACTATAAATCTTGTACATAAATACACACAAAAATTATCCCAAAAACCTAGCTTCTTCACACCTTGCTTTCTAAAACTTGGCCGCGCAAGTAGTATTTTTTAAAGTACTTAAATATGTCTCTAGTCTTTATAAAATCTAGACTAATTAAGGACTCTATTTTTAATACATATACGATCAACTTATTTATCGGATTGAATATTATTTTACAATTCAAAAGTGCTTGTGAAAAACCCATTCAAATGATATAAACTACTACTACAGTGTATAAAAATCGTGCATTGCGTCCAAGAAACAGTTTCACTGCGTCCGCAGCATAATTAGGATCGAGAGTACAGGGGAAAGTCGTCAGCCGAGTTATATCTCCATAATTATTGCCATCTATTACAGGTTAGCAGGTTTTTATCTCGATATACATCACAGCTTACCAGATTAGACGTTCAAGCGATAATATGTCATCAATAAGAAACAACTGAGTATTGCTTATTTTTATCCGTGACAGCGCAATACTATTTGTCTCTGTTATGTTGCCACAGACAAACTTCTCTATCGAAGTTGAATAAATAAATTATACTATAATGTTTAGTCGTAGTTCCACGTCCGGCTAAACGTGTAACCAAACCATCGGCCAACGGTCAGCAACGCGGAATTGGCGTCCATTGTATAACCCTTTCATCTTCGGTATCAAAATAATAATAAATTAACTATAAATAATGCGCGCCACCCTGCTCGGATCAGGCCTACCGGTCGGCGCGGAATGTGGTCCCATTAGTAAAATATAACAATACAGGACAAAAGTACCCCATCCTTTTTGATCGGACAATCTTTATAGACTGACCGCTGTCCATCGCCTTTGTGCTATCGGCGGCGTTAGACCATAATCCCTGCGAATTGTAACTTAGAACATCTTTGCATATGAATAAATGTGCGGCGAATGAAATACATAAGCCGTTATATAAATCTCGTCTTAACGATACACGTGGAGAGGTGAAAATAACAAATTCGCGTTATTTCACTGTTATAAGTTATGTCTTAGCACGTGATGACATAAATTCATCATAATTATTGTACTTTGAAGATAGATTTATGAAGCTCATTAGTTATATCTTAAACGGTTTACGATTGTTAGTTCAGAAAACGTAAACGTTGGTGAATATTTGCAACTGATATTCTTTGTATTGTTTTCGAAAATACGTTTCAATTACGTCATCTAATTTTTTGTATGATATTTTTAAATGTTATTTATGTCTGTTTTTAAAATTTTATGGAAATTAACTCTATTATCTTTTTTGAATCGGTTGTACAGAATATCGAATTAAGCATAACTTGTTTTTTTAATAACGAAGTCTTTTCTTCCACAACCTTGATTTTTTTAAAATATATTAATATAGTAATTCAAATATAATCATGACGTAATAATTTTCCCATAACCCCAAAAACAGCGTGTACTGGCTGCTGCTAATCTTTACAATCCTTATTCGCAAATATTGGATAATATTAATAATTAGTACTTAGGGAACTATTCGCTAGAGATAGGTTGATACAATTAAATTGATAGACTTAATTTATATATTGTGACACCTAATTGATTGTTTGTTGATTATAATTTGATAGAATTTATAATACTGATTCCAAATTTATCCGAAATAAATTATGTGACATAAAATTCTGATATATGAAATAGCATACGTTACGTGTTAGCCCATACGCTGTGTCCTAAAACATTTTTACGGTCGACATCTATGAATGCATTAGAAATAATTCTATATTAATGTTATTTCAAATAATAATAATTGCAGGCTATCATCAGTTCCGATATAAGAACACGATTCCCGTTTAAAACCAGTGTTACATTTCTATCTAAGCATTTGATAACCCTTTCCGCATCGCCCTTTGTCACTTATCTCTTTTAAAATGCTAATTCTGCTTAGACCCCGCATAATTTAGGCTCGCCGTTGGTCAGTCCGATGGTAGTATATAAGTTTTATTATACAACACATTCTTAATGTAACATGTGTTTAAAATGTATATAGAGCATTTAATAAATCGTATATTGTCAGAGAAATGTTGTCTACATTTTAAGCTGAATCAATACAGATAAATAAAATAGATACCGATATATTTTATAAATTGAATGAACAGATTGGGGAATATGACAGTATTATTTTTACTTAATTTATGAAGACATTCATAAAAATATAACATTTCAAAGTGCAGAGATATATAATTAGTCTAATTAGTCTTATATCAATAAAGGAGAAATGGTCATAAAATAAAATACCATTTTTTTCATACTCTTTTTAAATTCTATAAGTAAAACATTAACAGTAATGAAATAGAAATAAAATTGATATTTCATTTTTATAAATCTGCGATGTCACTGTTTAAATAGTCGGCCCTGTTTTAAAACTCTTCGCAAAATTTAAATTCCTCTCACATTTAAAATTAACGTGGATTTACGATTGCATCTTTATTTTCTTAAAATACGATCCAGTATATATATATGGGTCAATCTTATAAAGTCTACAGGTGATCGGATTGCTGCATAACGATTAAAATGTAACTGGGATATCTAAGTAAATGATTATACCGTTGTTACTCTATCTTGAGGACTTGTCTATGGCAGGAGAGAAAGCCTACTAGGGAAAGAGATTTATTTAGAAAAGGCTCCCCTCGATTAGAAAGCATTCGACAACCGAATAATACAATATATAAATATACATATTTCGATCACGAGTAAATCTCATAATTATCAACAATGTATTGCGTTTGCGCACCCGCGTGTGACGATCAACTCCAAAGTGTCAGCGCCGGAAACTGGGTTGAAAGGAAACGGAGATTCAATGAGTTAGAGCGAGATGAAAAACGGATTAGTTGGTATTGTCGATATGATGCGTCGATTTGCAGTGCAAGGTGCAACATAACCCATTTTTGCATAAAAACTTCAAATAGATGGTATTTGGTTGAACTGTGGTGCAATGTGTGCAAGCATCTGCGTTCCGATTGTTTGGTTAGGATGCGGTGGTCGATCGGACTTGGCGCGCTGTTGTTAGGGTTGCTCTTTGTAGTGCCGACATTTTGGGTTAAATGTGTACGTTTTTGCACAAAGTGTGATAATGTCTGAACAAATATATATCTGGATATTGGGTTACCGTGCGTAACTGAGACACGCCGTGACCTAAATGCCGAGATTACGAAATTTTTTGTGTTTGAAACGAATATTGTTTTAAAGTTATATACAAAGTGAAAAATATTTTAATTCAATCTGTATATCTCCATATTGGAGATATACAGAGATCTGTATAGAAATATTGATCTTATAGTTTTTTAAAAAATATTTTTGTGTATAATTATATCTCATTTTGGTCTTATTTCGAGATAATTACGCTTAGTTCATGAAATAATTTTAGGTTCAAAATTTGAAAATTTTGTATGAATTAATGTACTGCCAAGAAAACACTTTTAGACCCTGATTAAATAAAATATAATCTAAAAATACATTATCATTCAAATATTCAAACAACACCCAAAATAAATACAGCGTGTGATGTAACGACGCTAAGAGTAATATATCATAGCTGTCAGAATCGGACAATAGCAAATATGAACCCTTTACGAAAATAATTTATATTAATGATGGAACAACCCGTTGCCTTATGCAAGTTGGGCAGTAATCCACCCACATCGTGGGGTTAGTTAGGGATATTGTGCGAAATTGTGCATTTCGTGACACTAGAGAGCCCTTGACCATCTGCACAAGCTGGATTGAAGGGTTAGAGAAAGTGCAAGTTGCGTTACTATTGTTAGACATTTTTATTTGTGTCACCTACAAATGTTGCGTTGCATCATGGAGAATCATTTGCGTCTGAAAGTTTTATTTGCTTGGGGTAGATATATTTTACTCCAGTTATAAAATTTTCTGAATTTTAAATTTAGTCATCGGATTGCGTAAATAGTTAATCTCGTATTAGACCCTATATTCACGTCGTGCCACCTAGACGCTTTTGTATTCAAATATAACTGGTTATACTGAAACTTTAACTTTTAATAAAATAATGAACTAGTCTTTCTCGAATAAGACTGTTAATGATTTTTCTATTCACATTTAACTCTTTATACTGAAACTTGAATTTTTATGCAATTATCAATTAATCAAATTTTTAATATCATCATGCAGCAATGTGATTAAATTGTAAAAATTATGAATTTATAGATTAAACAGGAAACCTTTATTGCAATAAGGAGGAGATTAAAAAAAATGTACAGTATAAAAAAAGACTTGTTAGGGAAAGAAAATATTGTTACACCCTTGAAATCTTCGTCTTCTTCGTCAGCCGATGGACGTCCACTGCTGGACATAGGCCTCTTCATGGGATCGCCACACCACACGATCTTGCGCCGCCCGGATCCAGTGGCTCCCTGCGACCTTTTTGAGGTCGTCTGTCCACCTCGTAGGGGGTCTACCGACGCTGCGCTTTCCGGTGCGGGGTCGCCATTCCAGCACCTTAAGACCCCAGCGCCCATCGGTTCTCCGCACTATGTGCCCCGCCCATCGCCACTTCAGCTTCGCGACACGCTGAGCTATGTCGGTGACTTTAGTTCTTCTACGGATCTCCTCATTCCTGATTTGATCTCGTAGAGACACTCCGAGCATAGCTCGCTCCATCGCTCGCTGAGCGACTCTGAGCTTTCTTATAAGGCTCATAGTGGGCCCCCAGGGGGACTATGGGACCCTTGAAATAACATTACCGAATCACATTTTTAGCCATTTTGGTGTGCCAATTTATTACTCTGTAAACTTTTCTGATAATTATAGACAAGGTCCTCAGTTAGTATTGATTTCCCAATTGATAAGTTCTGTTTCGAAACAAAAAAAGCACGTTTTGTGAATAACGTGAAGTAAAGGTTTGCGTTGCGTAACGTTTGTGTGTGTGAATGGGCACGCGTTGGTGTGCGTGGGGAGGCCGGGGTGGCGCGGTCGTGACATTGGGAGGGATCAGCTGAGGGTATCGATTGCCCGCACTTCCTCTTTGTTCTTTATGAATTTTTCATGCCTCGCCTCCGTCTCGCCTGTTTTGACGCGCTCTTTATCGCATGCGTTAAGGCGCTGAACAGAACCAAATAGGCTGACTTTAAACACGTTTTTAACAATAGCTATAGGGATGACGATTAAAAGAAAAATATATGGTAATATACATCATATCTCAGAGAGAATGTAAGATTTCAAAACACGATTACGATACTTTTTTCGATAAAAAAAATTGGTAAACAGACCTCTGATTTTTACTTTGATCGTAAATATCTCTAATATTTATTAACAAAAATTTATAAAATTAATAAGACTAATAAATCGTTATAATATAAAGAGAATGTAAGATTTAAATTTTAAGTTATTTAAGATATTTCATTAAAATTAAATATTTTTTAGAAAATAGCAAAACTGAAACGAGTCATCGTCTCGCTTCTCTTTTACATCTACGAATATAGACAGTGATCGCTGAGGCGCGCTGCTATACGGACGTGTGTCGCTAGCTGCCGCGTATTGTGACTATTCCTTGTTGATAATATGTCTTTTTTTAGGTGTTTAGTTATAGTTTCAGCATACTTAGTTTTATAAGATTAATTAGACATAAGTTTTTTAAATAAATTGTACAAAAAAAGTTTGGATAAAATAGTGTACACCTACAATGGGTGTTAAAAAATTAAGTTTGTCGCTACGCCGTCGCAGAAATTGTGGGCGTGGCTTATATGCCGAAATCTGAATTTACGCCAGCTCTGTTCAGCGCCTCAATAGTCAAAACGATTGGTTTCAGAATAGGATCGTTAACATTCGCTAGATATATAACAAGATAGATATTTTTTTTTGTTTTCTTTACTAATAAATCAGTAATGACGATTGATTTATTCACGTTTGCTGTTAATAAATATAATATGAAGACATTTATAGAGGAAGTGGTGAACTATTAGACATTTACTTGATTATTTTACCAGTTCAAAATCAAAAATCAAAATATTCTTTATTCAAGTAAACTAGTAAACAAGTGCTTTTGAATCGTCAACTTTACTGCTGGTTCGGAAAGCTGTTCCTGCCGAGAAGAGCCAGCAAGAAACTCGGCGGTTGCTCTTTTTAAAATATAAATCTTAGAACTAGTTACATTTATTTATTACTGTCTTGTACAGGGTAGAAGTGCACCTATATCCACACATCCTTATCATCTAAGTAATCTTCAACAAGATGGCATGACCGAAATTGATTTCGGAATTTTATTATAGAATCTTATACCCAAACCCACAAACGATTTACGTACTTTTGCTAGGCGCAAAGCAGGAGTCGCAAGCTTATGTCGGTTCCTACTTTGTCTATTATATACATCACCTATCGTTTTATAATTCTTTATATTTTTATGTACAAAAATTACGTTATTTAAAATATACTGTGAAGCAAATGTTAGAATACCTGTTTCCTTAAACTTCTCTCGCAGGGAATCACGCGGACTTAAATTGTAGATGCCACGCCACGTATGGCTCTTTTTTGTAATACGAAAATTTTTTCACTATCCGCGCATTTACCCCACAGCAATATTCCATAAGACATAATGCTATGGAAAAAAGCAAAATAAACAAGTTTCGCTGTTTCGACAGTTGTTGTTTAAATTAAAAATGCAGAAAAATCCGTTATAAGTGATATACGAAACGAAAAAAATGTCATCGATAACAGAAATATTAAAATTTACATTCAGAAACATGAAACAAGTGGGTAGTATATAACGTACAGAAGCAGTATGTAGGCTACATTGCGTAAATTTGGCAGCGGTTTTACAGCGGGTAAATATAGTATGTATAAGTTAGATAAATTTGTTCTATAATATTTTAATTAAATACGGTTAATAAATTTTTAGGATTTAATATTTTAAATAGGTCTTCACGAATTCTTTAAACTTTAATGTTAGTTTGACCCGTTGGCGCTCTGGGTAGTGACCCTGCCTTCAGCTGTCGCGGGTTCGATTCCCGCCGAGGGCCAACATATTCTATAAACAAATTGTTGGTTCTTCGAGCCTGAATGTATATTTGTATTTAAGTATGTATTTAAACTTATATATGTAGTATATCTACCAGTTGTCCGTCACCCATAACACAAGTATTAAGTTACTTACTTTGGGGACGGACGACCGTGTGTGTAAATGTCGCATATATTTATTTATTTATATTTATTTATTTATACTCTGGATTTGAACATTGTTTCTTTTTCGATCGAAGGAATTTGTTTTAACTCTTAAGCCGTGTTATAAGTATGAAAGTTTGGGTAGTGGCATATTTATCTTGTCTTCACCCACTTTAAGCCTGTCTGACATCTGTAGTCGGCAGATTACACAACACTGTATACCTCTTTATACCTTAAGAGGAATACAGTTTACTTTACACCGCAAATATTTTTATTTTCTTCTTAGATCAAACTAAAATCAACGCCAATATTAAAAATGCAAAAGTCTGTCTGTGCGTCTCTCTATCTGACTGTCTGCTATGCTAATCTGCTAAAAAAATGATAGTTTTAGTTAACACATTACTCTAGTAATGATTCCATCGTTGTTTGAGCGATATCGATTACATCGACAATCAAAGTTTAGATACTGGGTTAAAGTATAGGATAGAAAAGTTACCACTTTCCGGTGAGAATACCAAAAACTCATAATAAATAAATGAGAAAAGTTTATCACCTAAATTGGAGTAAACGAAAACGCTGTAAAATGAAAGTATATCAATAATTATACCGCCAAAAACGTCGGATACTTATTTAATGTGCTGGAAAAATCCTTCTGTGTGTTTAAATGATAGTCAATGGATACATATATAAATACTTGTAAAAATCAGAAGTGGGATTAGTCTTTTTTCAAGTATCCACGCGTTACCAACGCAATACAATTCTGTATTCAATATAAGACTTCCAATTTAATATACTTTATACATTATAGCAATGTCTTTTGTCTTTCCAGACAGCGATTTTCCGGAAATTGCGTTCCACTATAACGTACATGTTTCCCAAAGTGTATAGCTTTCTTGCGACAATTCCTATTTCAATTTCCGTTGCGTACTAATATCTTGGAAATGAAGATTATATCGAGAGAGATATCGATGATGTTTGTGATCAAATTTCTTAATCACATTGTATTTACTTCTTACTATAACGAAGTAAGCTGTGACAGCCCAGTGGTGAGAAAGCTGTGATAGCCTAGTGGTGATACCGTGCGACTCTCTAGAGACGAATATGGGTTCAAACCCGGGCAGAAACCAATAAGTTTTTCTATTAAAATTTATGTGTCTAATTGATATTTACAATTTATCACACGCTTTTCGATGAAGGAAAACATCACGAGGAAACCTGCATATCTCTAGAGAATTCTGGAGATATGTGTAACCTACCAATCATTGGAGCAGCGTGGTAGGTCTTAGCTCCAACCCTTCTCCCCAAAAAACGGAGAGAGGAGGCCTATTCCCAGCAGTGGGATATTAACAGACCGTTACTTTTATAACGAAGTATAGGATGAACGATAGAAATTTTACTTCATATAGTCACAAAATATTAAACCAAACGTGTGTTAAATGTAATGGCTTGATATGTGACCAAAAAATAGATAAGGGAAAAAGAAGAGATATGAGTTTACTTGCTTTTTACTTGCTTTAGTTAAATTAAATATAAAAAATTAATTAAAAGTGATAATCTCAGAGCAAAGTTCTATACGTAGTTTGAGAGTGGGTCGTAGACAGTAAAGTATACCGCAGTAGAACAATAGAAGTTATTTATTACCCAATTTCATCATATGAACTCTCAGGGGTTACATTTTGTTGCGGGAACAGAGCTTTTCAAAATACAAAAGTTTTTTATTGCCTTATCTTATACTTGAAGAGTGTAAGGGATATATCGTCCCTGTCTGTCTCCTGAATTCGTTGTCTCAATTTCGTTTTAATGTTTATTTTTATTGCATATATTTACAAGAGAATTTTCGTAAGATATGACATAAGAGAGGATTTTTGTCACATACGACATTAGAGAGGATTTTCGTCAGAATTTACATAAGAGAGGATTTTTGTCAGATATGACATAAGAGAGGAGATTTTGTTAGGTACGACATAAAAAAGGATTTTCGTAAGATATTTATTTATTTATTGGGATTTTCAACAGCAATACACGACAAGTCATCCAACTAATATCCTATATAGTTTTAAAGCAATAATTAAGTATCAATTATTGGAGATTACATCATAGTATATGTGAGATAAGAGAGAATTTTTGTGCAATATGACATAAAAGAGGAATTTTGTCACATCTATACTTATTATAAAATAAAGTCCTCAAGTGTGTATGTAATCGATTTTCTCGAAATCTACTGAACGGATTTTAGTACGGTTTTTACTTAAATGTAGTGCAATTCCTCCGAAAGGTTTAGGTTAATAGCACATAACGGTTTTATGTAAATTGAGTTGAAGAGGTCGTTTTAAAATTTTTAGTGGGGGTAGTAACAAACCGGTGTCGATTGTAGTTTAGAGGGAGGAATAGGTGTAAAAACGCTGTAGGATATTAGAGAGCCAGTCTCCTGCCGAAGCTCGGTCGTCTATAAAATGCTAAACACTGAATTTTACGCGGGCGAAGCTGCAAGTATTTCTAGTATTATATAAGAGAGGATTTTTGTCAGATTTGAAATAAGAGGATTTTTGTCTTATGATATGACTTTTAAAATTGTTTGTCGGATATGATATGAGAAAGGATTTTCGTCAGATATGATACAACAGAGGATTTCTCATAAATATGACTTACCCGTGTTAGGTGCGGAGTAGAGGTGATGCCTGGGCGCCGGCGTTGGCGCCAGCAGCCCGTGGAGCAAGGCCCTGCTCAGCGAGCCCCGCGCTCCCAGCGGCAGGCCTGTCGGCTCGCCGTCCACTGGAACAAACAGACAGACAATGAGTTCAGTTTATGCAATAAAACAATGGGCAAACATTAAAACGGTAATTATTTTAGTTCCAATGAACGTGTGTTAGAATTAAACTAGCTTTTATCACAACTTGATAATTGCAATTTATCACATGCTTTTCAGTGAAGGAAAACATCGTGAGGAAACCTGCATATCTCTAGATAGGTCTAGGGATATGTGTAACCTACCAATCCGCATTGAAGCAGCGTGGTAGGTTTTAGCTCCAACCCTTCTCTCCAAAAGCGGAGAGAGGAGGCCTTTGCCCAGCAGTACAGTGGGATAGTAACAGGCCGTTACTTTACTTTTTCTTCTTTTAACCTTGAAAGCTAGACATAATGTCGTCGCGGACTTTTATTAAGAACTTTGAGAGGGGAACAATTCTGTAGTTCATGATTTTTGAATAACTTTCACCGTTTACTTAGCGCACGCAAGGAGAGCTTTAAATTTTGCCGTTTTCGCTATATTTCTTATTGCTGCTCCTCTCCTATTCATCTAAGCGTGATGGTATATAGCCTATAGCCTTCCTCGATAGTTGGAGTCCAGTAGTTCCTGAGATTAGCGCGTTCATACAATCAATCAAACAAACTCTTCAGCTTTATATATTATTATAGATGTACATAACAAGCTTATGTGATTAATTGATATTTATTAATCATGGTGAAAGGAAAATTTTTATGGAATATCTTAATCTGTGGGATATGTTCAAGTTACGCATTAAAATAATCATTAAAATATAACAACAAAATTGTAAACTCGCCGTGATGAAATGTACTGTAAGATGCAAATAGAAAATTTGCAAGATTCAAATTGATGCAAAAAATATAAATGAAATTATAATTTATTACACCCAGTCATGGTAAACAAACTGAACTATATTATCTATTTTAATATATAAATCTGAAGAGTTTGTTTGTTTGATTGTATAAGGTACATGTATAAGGTATGCGAACGTTGCCTGCTTCCTACATTGACACGCTCTATTATCAAATATTGTTGTGCTTTGCTCTTGTTAAAATATATTCGAAGACTGCACATATAGTATACGAACATCCGTTATCCATACTGTTTTTCTAGAGAAAAGGGAATCAACAAATTGCATTATTAAGGATACTATCGTTCACGCCAATATATAATAAAGCCATAGGATGTTGATTTAAATTGAGTTAAGCGGCATACGCTTTACTTGGCATGAACGACGTCGTGGGTAATAATAGTTAATTGTATTCAACTGAATACACGGAAAATATAAAACTTGGGAAGCTAATTTAACATTTACAACATGCCCTCTAACCGAGGCCAGTACATATCAAAATTGAGCTCAGTAACTTGGGCAACGTCCCCAGGGCGTACAGAGACTAATCTGTTCGTGTATACTTGACTTGTTAAAATCTCTCTAAATTTGTACAACCGTGTTGTCTAGAGCCTTTGGAGTTATGTTATGTTATAGTTACTAGCTGTACCAGCGGCTTTTCCCCGCGTGGAAAACAGCGTGCCACATTTTTTTTTAGAATTCAAATTTTAAACATGCAGGACAAGCCACCACACGCACCCCTAGGCGCCTCCACCAGCAACAACGCACACAAGCAGCACATACAACAACCACAAAAATCTCGACGATCGTTTCGCTCCGAAACCGAAACATCATCAGGATAGACTCCACAACAAAATCATCACGACACATTTTTTATCAAACATCCATCCATACTCACAAACTTTCGCATTTATAATATAGTAAGATATTAGTAGGATAGGATTCATTTCTATTATTGCTTTTGTCCTATGGAATTCCGCAAAGTAATATGGGAGACATTGGGGCATTCATCACGAGAGTCGGCAGACGTTTCCGCGACCTTGGGGCACACCCCGGGTCCACCTGTTGCGGCCATCACTGCGCATGTTTGGCGCAGAGGGAGAGCCCACTCTCCCTCTCGGCCAGGTCGAAGCGTCTAGACGGTGAACTCTTTACGGCCCCGGACGTGCCGTCTGCGATGCGAACACCCGGACTGACGCTGCACGCGATTACCCTATACATTCTAACTTATAGCATCCTGTAATGCTATTTTATTTTATATGTGAACGATATTAACTATTATTAAATTAACGATAAGATTTGTTTTACCGTATCTTTCAGCTGTCTAAACCTAATTTGAAAGTTGTTATCTTACTTACTTTTAGTTGTTCGATGTTCAATGTTAATATTGTGTATTTAGTTGGTGATCTAAAATAAATAAATAAATATTTCGGTTGTACTCCGATCTCGACACTCTCAGTTATAATAAAACTCGGATTTTCCAGGAATATTGCTTTCGACGTCGTTATTCAAATTCACTTCAATCATCACTTCAAAATATTCTTTATTAAAGTAAACTTGTAAACGAGTGCTTTTGAATCGGCACTCTCTACTGTTCGAAAGCTGTTCCTACCGCGAAGAGCCAACGAGGAACTCGGCAGTTGCTTTTCAAAATAATACTTATAGTTGGTTACATTTAGTTATTTATACCTCCTACAGGGTCGAACAGTAGCTATATCAACGCATTCTTAACACCTAAGTAATGCTCAACAGTTTAGTAGGCTTTCAGTATCAGCTTCCTTTTAACTTCCTGTTTTTAAACTGCTGCAATGGCAATACCAAAATTGATTGCGGAAAATTGAATACTTGAGGAAATTTTTAAAAGCACCTTTAAATAATAGCTGAAAATTCATAATATGGCAAATATATTTTATTGGCAGTTTTGCCAGTATTATAATTTATAGAAATAGGCGTGACTTCGCGGATTTCCTTGGTAATCAACCGCAATGAATGGCGACTAATTATTGGTCTATAATTGATATAAAAGTTGAAGGTATTTTAAAACTAAAGATGACGGGAAAGAAATGCATTAATTCAACTTCAAAAAGGAGCAACCGCTGAGTTTCTTGCTAGCTTTTCTCGGCAGAAATAGCTTTCCCAACAGTAGGGTTGACGATTCAAAAGCACTTGTTCGCAAGTTTACTTGAATAAAGAATATTTTGAATTTGAATTAGATTTCTCATTGCTGGAGTCTTTTTTTACGTACAATATCCCTTAGCTGAATTTTATCGGGCAATAAACAACTCAGGCCTTAAACGTTTTATTTTACAGACACTTTTCGCTCGTCTAAAGTTTTCCGAACGGCTGTCTCGATCGTTTGGCGAATGTTCAGACAATTTCCAACTTACAATTTCTGTTAGTAGAGCTTTGACAGGCCACTTTAAGCTCGATTGAAGCGAGCTTTTCGCGATTCACTTTTCAATGAGAGTTTTAATCAATCGGCTTCCGTATATTATCTATTTTACTTAATACTTTACTTTTTTTTAATATTATTGTTACTTTTTTTTTATGGATCTCTGCAAACAGCCAATTCTTTAAATTATTTAAATTTAATTGTTTATCCTTTAATAAGTAATTCAAATTGATTGGCCCGTTGGCGCAGCCGTTAGTGACTGCTTTAGCTCAAGAGAATGCGAGTTCGATTCTCGATGAGAGGATATTTTCCTAAAACAATTTGTTGCTTCTTCGAGTCTAAGTATATTTATGTATTTATTTAAAAAAATATATGAGTAGTATATTTATCTGTTCTGTAACTCATGACACAAGCACTTGAGGATGCCCGGTCGTGTGTGTAATTAAAAAAAATGTATCTTTAAAACGTATACTTTTTATGTTGCGCAAGCTGTGGCCGCGATTTTTTTCTCAATTTAAATATTCACCAACTGAAGAATTGTTTTATTAAGAAGTAGATAAGTGAAAGAATCTTATACACTGGATTTTCAATCTCTACAGGAAAATATTTTAATATAAAATGAAGCGCAAGTAAGTCCGACCGACTTATTAGGGAGAGTTGCAAGCTCTTATCCGCGGTGCATTATTCAGGACGTAAGGCGATATAGACGGGGTCGATCGCCTCTAGAATTATTCCCTCTTCCTAAGTTGCACTTACTGAAAATTGAGCGTATATATTGTGTAGAGTTTCTTTGTTTTATATTTTAGTAAAGTAGAGGCGCTTATGAATAAGAAGTTGCGATTTTCAGTTTAAAAACACTGTTAAAGGGAGGCTGATACAAAAGCATATTATACTAGGATTATATAGAAGATAAAAATGCGTGGATATAGCTATTCTTCTACCCTGTACAAGATAGTAATGGCCAAATGTAACTAGTTCTAAGAATTATATTTGAAAAGAGGGTTGCTGGCTCTTATCAGTAGCAATAGTTTCCCAAACTAGCAGTAAAGTTGACGATTCAAAAGCACTTGTTTACAAGTTTACTTAAATAAAGAATAATTTGAATTTGATAATTTTTTAAGGGTATTTTGTAACTAGATTCTGCCCACGATTTTGAACTTAAATTCAATACCTAGATGAAAAAAACTAGAACAAATATTATTAATCTGTGTGTTACGCTTTCTTAGCGAATATAGATGAAATTTAGCTACAACTGATGCTTATAGTAACTACAACAATCTAATCGATCGGTTGATCCCTTATCACAAAATTGCAATTTTGATGTGAATTGAGAATGTCGTAGTGAATGTGTTTAGTGCTTGTGTAGTGCGGTGTGGCGGTCTTTTGTGAAAGGCGCGGTAAGTAATCCTGCATGTATAATGTATTATATTGCTTCCTATATTCAGCATTACACTCGCAATATAATAATCCTAAGAAAGCGATAAAATTATGATGTGCAAAAGAATTTTGCTGTTATCCACGTTCAACACACACACACACACACACAAAGACTCACATTCCCAGATTTGTTTTATAATAAGTATACAAAGTAACTTATAATAAATATACTTTTCGCACAGGGCGAATGTTATGTATTCACGTAACACGGCCTACTGTAGGTAGGCCTCGTCGAATCGATATTCGCTGAATTCAGGGCATCCGGGTCGAGCTAGACTTCCTGCCCGGCTAAATGTCAACCTTTCAGAAGCCTGCGTCCGATCGATACTATACAATTTGCGTCAACCAGTCACGCTAACTTGGTGAAACAATCTTACATTTTAACCATTTCTTATACTCGTATTTAAATAATTTGAATTTGAAGTATTTATATTAGGTTTTTTTTCACTTTACTTTATGTTATTTTATTAGCCGTGTGGTATCCGGCAGAATAGAATAGACCACCCTTATCTCTTACCGAGGTGTCGTAAGAGGCGACTAAGGTAAATGCCGTGTGGTATCCGGCTGCATAGAATAGACCACCCTCATTTCTTACCGAAGTGTCGTAAAAGGCAGCTAAGGTAAGTTGACCTCAGGCAGGCGGCCGGTCGTAAAATACATAGCCAAATGATATGACAACGTGTTAACATATGATAACATGTTGTGCCGACCCCACTTAGACTGGGATAAGGGCAGGGGAATTATGATGACTTTATGTTATTTTATACAATAAAAATATTTTTGTTTATTTTTTTTTAATTTTATTTATATTAAGTTTATTTTCGTGTGTTTTTTCTTTTTTCCTATAAACTTAATTTACGATTAATTTTTGCACATAAGACTATACATAATTATAAAAAGATTAGCGATATATATAGTAGACAAAGTACGAACCGACATAAGCTTGCGACTTCTGCTCTGCGCATAGCAAAAGTCCGTAAGTCGTTTGTGGGTTTGGGTATAGGATTCTATAATAAAATTTGGCAATCTACTTTAACTTACCATTATAGCAGTTTAAAAATACTATTAAAAAAGACTAATACAGAAAACCTACTATAATATTGAGGATTACTTAGACGATACGAATGCGTGGATATAGCTACTCTTCGACTAATTATTCTTTGAAAAGAGCAACCGCCTAGTTTCTTGCTGGCTCTTCTCGGTAGGAACAGCTTTCCCAGCTAAAAGCACTTGTTTACAAGTTTACTTGAATAAATAATATTTGAATTTGAAGTTGAAAAATAAGGCATTTAAAAGTGGAACATTTTAGTGAAATTCTATTACCCACGTCTTCATTCTTGTCGACATAAGTTTTTAAAGTAGCCTCAATTATGTTCGATATTTTTCTATATTTCCGAACGAAAAAGGGTGTTTTTTAAATCGAATATTGTCAGCAAGTTCTCTATATTTCAACAACATTACATATTTATATAAAGACGTGGTCCTAAACGAGCTAAATAAACTTGTACCTACCCGAGGATAACACTCCAAAGTAAATTAACTAACATAACCGCGGGCCAAAACCACCCGGGGGGGTTGCTCAGGCTACCTAGACTTTCTGTAATCCGCATGTACAGGGAGTTCCAACCCACCCAAACTACTTTTACTTTCCTGTTCTCGTGAAATATTAACTAACTTGCATAAGTTATGCGGGCGGACCCGCCCGGGGCGGGCAGGTGAATGCACTGCACCCCCTTCTGTGGGGGTTGGAATATTCTCGCTGCAGGTCTGTTATTTTCTGAAATACTGTGTCGTTTTGTAGTTCAACGTCCCGTTCACTTTTACTTGGAGCTTTTCCAGTGTTATATAAATCAGTACCAGCTTTTAACTATTAACTTGTAATTAAGTGCTTTTGAACAGTCAACTCTATTGCTGGATCTGAAGCTGTTCCTATCAAGAAGATCCAGCAAGAATCTCGGCGGTTGCTTTTCAAAATATAATTTTTATATATAATAAACTCACCCTACGTTTTCCCATTACGTTCGGAAACAGTAGGTATCTCGCGCTAAAAGAATTTTGTCTGTAATAATTATTTCGAGCGATCTATTTTTAAAGTTGCGACACAAAGAGTCGGCGTGTTTTTTATGCAAATGCAATAATTAAGCCGGGAAGGATTTATCTTCCCTTTATATTCTCCGAAAACGGTTGATCCTTATTTAAATATTGAAAATACGGTATAAGTACATATGCTTCTTTTAGCATATATTAGTTAATATAAAGTGAAATAACAAACTATTATTTTATTATTGTTATATTACCTGCACAGAAAAAAAATATCGGAGAGATAAATTCAAGTGGCACAGAGTTGTATGACCTCTGCCCTATGTCAAATAGTGGACATCTATCGTATAAAAAATATATGTAACTCGCCTAAGCGCTCGCAAATAAGCAAGTTATTTCAAAACATAAATTTCATTACAGTTTTGATACTTAAATCGTCTGGATGTCTCCATCAATGGATTCCAAATCAAATTCAAAATATTCTTAATCCAAATAAATTTGTGAATAATTTCTTTTGAATCGTCGACTCTACTGCTGGTTCGGAAAATCGCTACTACTGTTAAAAGCCAGCAAGGAATTCGGCGCTTGCTGTTTTAAAATATAATTCTAATAGCTAGTAGTTAAATAATTGAATTGAGGGCATACAGACCTTTGAGTTTTATATTTGTTTTATTTTAAGTATTGCCGTATATAAAAGGTTTTTAATTTTATTTTTACTTTATGATAAAAAGTGTTGACATTAATATTCCGTCACCGAAAACAAAGGATGTATGTACCCATTAACTGCTTACATAACAACAATGCGAATTATGTTATTGATAAATAAAAATATCATTAAAATAGTTTTAAAGTGCCTACTGTAATATTTGGGTGGTTGGCATTGTTCTATTGTGCCACTTAATACCTCTTTAAGGACCTGAAACTTACCTCTTTCACGTCAAGAGCCGTCAAATTGTTTGAGCATGTTATAAAATGTACACACATTACATTTATACTATAAATTCGAAAGTCTATATGTCTGTCTATAACGCTTACACAGGTAATCAGCTGTAACAATATTGATGAAATTCCATACAATTGAACGATAATCGAGCTAACATATATGATAAATGAAGCCGCGTTTTTCTATCGGGAGTCATCATCCTCCTACCTTTATCCCACTCTAACTGGGGTCGGCACAACATGTCACAAACACGTTGTCACATGATTTGGCTACGTTTTTTACAACCGGCCGCCTAGCTGACGTCAACTTACCTTAATCGTATATACCGACACCTCGGTAAGAAAATGAGGGTGGTCTATACTACTCAACCGGATAGCACACGGCGGGTCGACTGACCTTAGTGGGCTTTTACGACACCTCGGTAAGAAATGAGGGTGTCTATTCTACTCAGCCAGATACCACACGGCATTCTATCGGAAGTAGAAACAGCTTTACTTTTGCATGACTTTCGGGTATTTTAAGATTAAAGTTTCATAGAGTTATTATACCATAGTAGATAAAATGTGTTCATCGAAGAAAGAGCAAATGAGGTTAGCTATTTGTCACTCTTATCTCCCCTCTCTTTTTATTGTTGGACAAACGAAGTCACGGGCATGAGTAGTTGTATTTATAAAATACCGTCGATTCTTATGAAACTAAGATTTTACACACAAAAACTAAACTTAAAAACTTATAAGCAAATCGTGCAACCAGTTTTCAATGTGACCCGCCATATTGAGGAAGTCGGTCAGAGCAATGGTGTTATTAGGATCGCGTCATGGCGGATGACGTCATGCGATGGTGCAAGATGTGAGATGACAGCGTCAAACTAACATTTTTTTTTATAATTTTTAGAATTAGGCGTTACTTTGCGGAGATCCATAATACAAAAGTAACAATAAAAATCATTTTGCTATAATCCGCGATATAACGTAACATAACTAACGTAAATAACGTATCATTTTTTTGTAATTTTGACTATGGTTTTTGTACAATAATTATATAGCATTAGCTCCCCTTTTTTTTCAAAATTTCCGCTTACAGAATCGTAATAAAAAGTGCATAAAATCATAGGTTTTAAAAACGAAATATTTTAATGATAAATTGCAAATATATACAATTCATATGTATTGAGTTTTGCGGCCTCAAACATACGGAAACCAAATTTAAACATTGAAAGAATTTTTTACCCATTTTTTTTACTCATCGGTCTTATGTGGATACCTGCCTGTGATAAATAAAAAAGCACTTACATTGTTGAGACCCTAATTTTCTGTCAGTTTATTCAGCAGGACATTTAGGACTAAGGATAGATTAAATAACCTCAATTCAAAGAGGCTTGTTTAATTCAATTTTAGTTGATTTCGATCTGATCTTTAGTCATCAATAAATATATATTTATCGTGAAATTTTCGTTAATGTTTCCTTGTACTTTTTGTATTATTTCGTCATTGTTACTTAAAATTTGAAAAAATAAATAACCGTTTAAAACAATTAATATTTACAGACAAAAACTGTAAATATAAAAATTAGTTTCTATTTTTATCCGAATCTATCCGAATCACGCGTTAATGGAGGAAAAATTTAGCTAATTATTATGTTAATTATTGTCAGAAGAATTTTTTTATGATTTTTTTTTTAATAAGTTTAGTGGAAAATTAAACAGAAAAACCCGCCTATAATCTACATATCTGCCCTATTCTTAATGCCTATCAACTGCCTTTTCGTCGGGGCGCAGTTTTTCTTATGAAAAAATAGCTATGCTATTGGCTTTGCCCGCATGGAAATCGGTGTCACAAAGTATTCCCGCGTAAATCCTTAAAAAAATTGAACATAAGAGTAGTTAACCATAAGAGATAGAGACATGCTATCGTGGACTTTTTTGTAGTACTTTGTACATCTACAATTCTGTAGAACATTACTCTAGTGTATCTCTGTTGGTTTGCGCGGCGCACGTGATTAAAGCTTCCAGCAGGCGATTTGATTTTACATTTGCGATCTCAAAAACACAATTTTCATAAAACCGTTATGTACTATTACCATAAATCTTCAGTAATAAATTCACTATCTTTAAGTGAGAAAACAGTACAAAAATCCGTTCAGTAGATTTAGAGGAAATCGATCACATACGACAGAGAGCTTTTTGGAGATTTTGTTTTATAATAAGTATTATAAATTAGCAAAATAATTCTATCATTACTTTTAATCATTCTATTTATAAAGTCTCAGAAAAATTCAATGTTCTAATAATTATTAGCACAGTGTTGAGTCATTGCGAGTGACGCCTTGCGGTCTGGTGATACCGTTCTCACAAGAGACGGCGTACGTAGAGTATTGCAAACAACTAATAAAAGCTACGCAATAACTGATATATGTATCAATCTATTTATTGCCGAATCCATATTAGTATTATAAATATGTAAGTCTGTCTGTCTGTAACGCTGTCACTGCTAACCTGTTAAAGTAATATCAACGAAATTTGATACCATTGAAGCTTACATACCAGGCCAACATATAGGATAAAATATCCCATTTTTCTTTTGGGTTTAGGTAAAAACAATATAGGAAATAATTGCGGGTATTTTAACACTAAACTCTACCTAAGCGACTTAAAAAAAACAATTAAAGAAATATATCGCTACTAAACTTTATAGGATCATCCGCTGGGTCATTCTTCAAGATTGTCTGAAAATTTTATTAAATTTGGTCCATCCGTTTCGGAGTCTATAGTCCGCGATACAGTAAATAGAAAATATATATAGTGCTTAATGTATAGTGGACTATCTCTTGATGATGCTTCGGTTGCGGGGTGAAACGATTGTTGAGTTTGTGATAGTGAACGTGTGTAGTGCTTGTCTATTGTGGTGGCAGTGGTGGAGGTTTGTGCATATGTTTTTACGAAACCCGCATGTATCGGATAATCGGTAAAAACGGATAGTCCACTATACATTTAGCACTAAATATATTTTCTATTTACTGTATCGCGGATTATAGCAAAATAATTTTCTTATTACTTTTGTATAAGTTTCAAAAATAAGGTTCTTCTTTGTCAACCGATGGAAGTCCACAGCTGGACATATGATTCTTTAGGAGATCTCCACAACCCACGATCTTGTATCTCTTGAATCCAGCGGTTCCTAGCGACCTCTGAGTCCATAATAAGGTCCAAAAACGTCACAGCTATGATAACAAAATGAAAACGTAGTGTCTGTAATGTTATGAATTACACCATATGTTTCTTTGTTAATGAGGAAAAACCAGGAGTTATTATGTTTGAAAACATACTTTCAATACTCTGTTGGTTAATTTGACGTGTCATAAGTATTATCTCAGATTCTATAATATAATTCTAAATCAATTTTAACCTTGCCATAAATATTAAAACGAGACTTTGACCTCAAATAACCTTTTTCAAGCAATCTTCAATCGTCAAAGATTGTATAATGAAACTACAACTGGTTCGGAATGTTTTTCTTACCGAGAAGAACCAGCAAGAAACTCGGCAGTCAATCTTTTAAACAATTTCACGTAGAAGCTGAAAGATATCCAAATTCAAGGATTTGTATTATCCTAATATTTAAAGATTGTGTTATATGCTTTGCGTATAAGCATATTTCTTACATTTTCTGTAGACAAGTCTAGTATGGATTAGAGTATAAAGGATTACATAATTGATAAAAGCGCGTGGATTTAATACTCATTGACAAAACAACAATGACAAAATTATAAGAATTATATTTTTAAAAGAGCGACAGTCGAGTTTCATGCTGGCACTTCTCGTTAGGAACAGATTTTCTCAGTAAAGTAGACGGTTCAAAGGACTTGTATACAAGTTAACTTGTATAAAGAATATTTTGAATTTGAGTTCTTTCAAAATTGCTGGTCCAAGACTTTTATGTCTGCATATGCTTTATGCATAACGAAAGTATATTTTTATACTTTACTTATTTATTACTTTTACTTATTTTGATACTAAGGCAATTACATGTTATGAAAAAATTGTGACATAAATCATAAGAGGATATATATCATCTAAATTCCATCAAATTTGGCTTGACCACTGTGCTATATTGGTAAAGGCAAAAAATGAGTGTCAATAGAGCAATTCGCACATGTTACAACAAACAGTTTATTGGTATTTGGTTGTCGCTGTCGCTTAAACAGATTAGAACTTTATGTTTTTAGCGCTAGATTTCATTTTGAGACGTTAATACCGTTCGGGAAATCTTATGAGATGGCTGACGTCAAAGTAACATCCGGGAAGCTTCTGCTATTTCAAACTAACGACGGCCATACCGCGGACCCCGATTCCTGAGGTGTTTAATGGCTTTGCAGTTCACAATACGCTGGTTATACACCGTCATAATTATATAGGTATCCATATTAAGTAGTTCGGACAATGAATGTATTATTAATACGGATGTTAAGTTATACATTTGTATACAGGGTCTGTATATTTGTTAGAATCTCGTAAACAATAACATCGACATATATCCAGTCCTTGGTGCAGTGTTAAAAGTTCTTTTTAAAACCAATTACTTCAATTTGTAGGTACCTTCTCACAAGTGATAGAAATTTAATTATTTTTCCAATAAACACACACAAAAATATCTTGTGTTTAAACACGATTGTGTCTATAATTTATTAAAAAAGACAAATTCACTCTGGTTTTAACGGTGATTTATTTGCGACTTTTTATCCTCAGTCAAGCCAAATACACAAAAGTTTATTATGAATTATAATGTATATATTGAACTAATGGCAGAATCAATTTATTTTTAATTTAATAACTATTTTATTTTTTTGTAGGAATTTATACTGATATTATAAGTGCAAAGTCTATCTATCTGTGTGTCTAATACGGAAAACCTAATATCCTATTAAGGATTACTTAAACGATAAGAATAATGTGTAGACTCGACTACTCTTTGACCCTATACAAGAATTATATTTTAAAAAGAGCAAACGCCGAGTTTCTCGGTGACTCTTCTGGGTAGGAACAGCTTTCCGAACCAGCAGTAGAGTTGAAGATTCAAAAGCACTTGTTTATAAGTTTACTTAAATAAAGAATATTTTGAATTTGAATTTGAATCAGTATAGTGATGGCACGAAAAAATTTCAGTTTTAATTTGAGAATAGGAAAATACATAAGTAGTGCGCAATTGGTGACATTTTAACCCTAAAATTATCGCAAACGAAGATTGTTATAACAATCCCAACACTACCTTTAACTTAAAATCGTAAATCGCGAAAGTTGCTTTCGGTAATAAAATCCATGTACAAAGAATACTTTCATTTTATATTTTCGAATGAAAATTTTTGGCAACAGAAAGTATGCGTCACGATTGCTAAATCCCCCTGGTCACCTTCAACATTTTTAATTCCCTATCGGTATTGTTTATATTTTGCGAATGAATCCGGACTTTGGTTTTTAAAAATAAACTCCTCGGTGCGATGAATGCGCCGTTTCCGTGCTGAAATATGCCGCACCCGTGATATTTATACGACACCAATAACGTTTTAACACTTCACAATTTATTGATAATTAATTTAAAAAATACATACTAATACTATTAATAAAGCGTTTGAAACATAGATATAATATAATCACTCGTAAATACAGGGGCTTAAAAGTTTCATTTACATACATCGCACGCTTTATATTAAATTGATCGAAATCAAAATTAGGCTTAATTAAGTTAGATACATTGTTATCCTTATTTCAATACCAACTAAAAGAAGACTTTCTTCTTGCTATCCAAGTGATGGGCCTCTTTAACACTGATGGGTTTTCAGTGCCTTTATAGCAATTTGCTACAAAACAACTTTTTTGAATTAGGTCACTTTAATACTGAGCTTGTGATATACATACCATCTATACTTTTTAAAGTTAAACCTTTTTGAATAGGCAAAGAAAACAGACTCATACAGCCTTTCGTATAAATAAAAACCATAGAGTTACAATTCATGCAAAAAAAAGATTTGATAATAGACCCAGCCTAAAATGTGTTCACAAAAAAAAGGGAGAAAGCAAATAATATTACCTAACAGTTCCTCTATTTCATGTGTGATTAGACAAAGATAAGTTAAAGAGTTTATCTTTCCTCTCGTTATTTAATGCGACATTCTCTCACTTACGGGGCTGTATATAGTTCCCGTACTTTATGTATACTAAATCTATGGTAAAAACGGAATAGTAACGTTTTGCACAATGTAAAAATAACACGACAATATCCTACGCTGGTAAGAACTCGCTAAGATGGCGTCGGAAAAGCGCGGGTACTTTCCCCGCGCGCGGGAAACGAAAGAAAGTCGCCGGCGCGCTGCGAAATGGAAACCGTTGCGATTACGTTGATAATATGTTTATCTCATATTAATAACCGACTGCACGCTGCAACGTGAATTCCAAGGCAGACATTTGTTGCGTTTCCGTTCACATTTTAAACAATGTAAATTGAGCTTGGTGTTGTTTTGCCAGTCTGCTCCGACTTCCGGTACCTTGGTTCGCTTTTCCAAAAGAACGGTGAAATTGATCGCGATGTGAGGAATAGAATGAATGCAGGATGGATGAAGTGGCGACAGGTCTCAGGCACAATATGCGACCCCCGAATGCCCCCTAAACTTAAGGGGAAAATTTATAAATCAGTCATTAGACCTGTCGTAATGTATGGATCAGAATGTTGGGCAATGAAAAAGATGGATGAAAGAAGAGTACATACAAATGAGATGAGAATGTTAAGGTGGATGTTTGGTGTGACAAAACTAGATAAAATAAGAAATGAGTATATTAGGGGAAGTCTGAAAGTTGCGCCCATTATAGAAAAGATGAGAGGTGCAAGATTGGGATGGTATGGACATGTCATGAGGAGGGATGAAAATCATGTGATCAAACGAGTGTTGAGTATGAATGTGGATGGATATGTGACTTGAGGAAGGCCTAAAAAGAGATGGTTGGACTGTGTGAAGTATGACATGCATATAAAAGGAGTAGCGCCAGAGTTGACGAATGATAGAAGAGAATGGAAGAGAAAAACATGTTGTACCGACCCCACTTAGAGTGGGATAAGGGTAGGAGAAAGAAAGAAGAAAGAAGAGTAAATTGAGCTTGACCAAAGAACAATTGTTTAATTTTTAGTTGCACTTCTAGTCTACAGATTAGTTTTTTCTATTTATAGCTTTTTTAAATAACGGTCTAGTGAGAAAATTTTATCTTAGTTAATATGTAGTACATCATTTACACGTAATATTTTACATAAGTTTAAGTTACCGTGTTTAAGATCCATTATATAAAAGTGATAGTAAGTAATAACATAGCAAAATAATTTTATTATTACTTTAGCCGTGTGGTATCCGGCTGTGTAGAATAGACCACCCTCTTTCTAACCGAGGGTTTGTAAAATACGACTAATTTAAGTTGACATCAGGCAGGCGGCCGGTCGTAAAATACGTAGCTAAATCATGTGACAACATGTTTGTAACATGTTGTGCCGACCCCACTTAGAGGGATAAGGGCAGGTGGATCATCATCATTTTACATAAGTTTGAGTTCTGTAAAAAAAAATTATAAACTACTAGGGCCAAGTATAGCGTCAATCTTTCGTAATGTAAATCTCAGTTGTACACAACTTCATATATATTGCTCGAGAAGATTAACCGGTAAAGGATCTGATAGATAAAAAAAGACAGAGGCAGCCAGATTTTGGCTTTTATAAGTAAGTAATATACTAGTTACAATATGAACTTAACTGAATATTAATAAAGAAAGGTTAATACAGAAAGCTTACTATACTATTGAGGATAACTTAGACGATAAGAATGCGTGGATATAGCTACCCTTCGACCCTGTACAAGACATTAATAACTATATGTTACTAGTAATAAGAATTATTACATGAAAAGAGCAATCGCCTAGTTTCTTGCTGGTTCTTCTCGGTAGGAACAGCTTTCCGAACCAGCAGTAGATGTTGACGATTCAAAAGCACTTGTTTTCAAGTTTACTTGAGTAAAGAATATTTTGAATTTGAATAATACAGTGTAAAGTAATGTAAAAGTATTTGTACATATTCCGAAAAAATTTGGTTTTAGTTACATTAAAGGATCATCTAAAATACCATAAACAAGTGATGGTGGATAAGTGAAGTTGTTTGTTTATTCGATACGAAATGCTGAAGTTACGCAATTGTGAATCACGAGTGGAAAGGCCGTGTCAAAACAATGTTTATCCGGTTACTTCGCGTGTAAACAACAAATAACTATGTATCGCTTACAAAATTCACTATTTGTCAATCCAATAAGACGTTTTTTGGAATCAATAATGGATTTCTTGACCTATTCATGGCCTATTTGCGTTGCTATTTTGATAGTCACAGTAAGATATGTTTTTTATTTATAAAATTGCCGTAAGATATAACGTTGGGCAATGAAAAAGATAGATGAACGAGGACTGCCTGCAAACGAGATGAGAATGTTAAGGTGGATGTATGGTATAACAAAACTGGATAATATACAAAATGAGAATATAACGGGAATTCTGAAAGTTATAGCAATATAGCAAAGTCCAAGATTAAGATGAAGGTGGGTGGTCATCTTCATTCATCTTTGCCGCAGAAAAATTTGAAAGGGCAGTGCTTTGACTCGCAACTTCTTGGGAGAGTCGCCTTAATATGTCTTCTGTGAGACGTAAAACGGCTATATCAGAGCAAAACCGGTAATAGGAACTATATCAGAGCAAAACCGGTAATAGGAACTTCAAAAAAGTCTCAAAATACTTCTTGAAATCAGATTTCATAAGAAATTTCTACGATAAAAACTGCGGAAATCGAGATTAAGTTCCAAGGATGAAAATTGAGAATATATTTAAAAAAATTATTATCGTCATTGCAAAGTTTGTTTTGAACCCATCGGGAACTCTTATTGGATGTCGTAAACTCTTTCCTCAGCTTTTTCAGTCTGTAATTACATGTTTATTGGAATCGGAAATAGTCAAATTTCTTTTGTTACGCAATCTTTAAATTTTAATCTAGGAAATACAGTTAAATAATAAATTTAAATAGCGGAGAATTTAAAATTCTTGAAAAGAGAATTCTTGTCTAGTTCTGAACGCAGACTCGTGTGGCTAATAGATGTCACTAGTTCGTGGTTAGTAAGCACAGTACTGCCTTTTAAGGCAATGCACATTCTCGTTGAATCATTACTGACCGCGAGTCCAACATTTAGGGTTGTGTGTACTTCGGCTACATAATATGTATCCAGAGTAATATTATAAATGCGATTGTCTGTATATCTTTCTTTCTTGCAGCCTGTTATGGTTTTACGGTTAATTCGTTTCATAATATTAGAGAAATTTTCCAAACATAGAAATAAAAACAATATAGTACAAAAAACAGTTTTGTTTTTCTAACAAGAAATCGATTAATCTATTTCAAGCACTTTGAATCTGCAATGATCAATAAATAATTTAATAAAGTTACTACTGGTTCGGAATGTTGCTCTTGTCGAGAAGAACCAGCAAGAAACTAGTCAGTCAACCTTATAAACATTTTCAATTTTACATAATACAACAACCGTCGTCTTGTATGAAGCTGAAAGGATTATGAAATCCAGGCATTTTCATCAATGATCATTTAGTAATTTGCTTTACGTATGAGCATATTTTAAATACACATATCGCTTTATCAAGGGTACTTAAACGTTTTCGCGGGTACCAGTAGTGTTATATTGAAACTTTTAGTTGGATAAGAGAAAATGGTTACAGAATCCGAGGTGCGACCGCATTGAAATAGATCCGCCGGTGGGCTATCGAGCGCGCGCGCAGCTAACTGGGTCAGCGGCGAAGGGCGCTGCGTCTCCGCTCCCACTCGGCCACGCCGCTATATCCGGGTCCGCGCCGATTACCGCATCAATGAAATAATCAGATACTGAGCTTCGCAACCGAGGATAACGTATACTTTTTAGGGTTTAGGTTTATAACTAGCCTTGCCAGCGGCTTGGCCCGCGTGGAAATGAACGTGTCGCAATTTTTTTCTAGAATTCAAATTTTAAACATAAAAGTACTTATTGTGAGTTACCCATTAGAGATAGAGACGTGCTATCGCGGACTTTTTGTTGTATTTTTAGAGATCTACAATTCTCTAGTACATTACTTTGGCGTATCTCTGCCTCACGCAGCGCACGCGATCAAAGCTCCCAGCAAGCAAGTTTTTTAACAATTGCGCAATCTCTTCATCACAATTTACATAATACCGATATTTACTTAACTATTTACCTAAACCATCCGGAAGTATTTCACTATCTTTTGGTGAAAACAGTACAAAATTCCGTTCAGTAGATTTTCAGAAAGTTGATTACATACAGACAGACAGCTTTTTGGATCTTTGTTTTATAATAAGTATAGATAACACTGGTTATTCCAGGGATTACAGCGGTCTCACCTGCCTACTCGAAAGGTCCCATTAAAACCATGATAGAAATATTTTTAACCAATTTTTCTCGACTGAAATATTTTCGTTTTGTTTTCTGTGATACTGAGAAAACTAATTTTGCATGTAAATCCCTTAAAAAGTCGGAGAGAACTAAAAAATAAAAGTAATAATAAAGTTATTTTGCTATAATACAGTAATAGTATAGAAAATATATATAGTGCTAAATGTATAGTGGACTATCCGTTTTTTCATACCCGTTACGTGCAGGATTCGTAAAAACACATGCACAAACCTCCACCGCTGCCTCCACGATACACAAGCACTACACACGTTCACTATCACAAACTCAACAATCGTTTCGCCCCGCAACCGAAGCATCATCAGGAGATAAACTCCACGACAAAATCGCAAAGCGATTTATTTTCTATTTTCTATTTACTGTATAGCGGATTATAGCAAAATAATTTTATTATTACTTTTGTATTAGGGATCTCCGTAAAGTAACGCCTAATTCTATAAATTGTAATACAGAACTAATTTAATGAAACATATGGAGAGGGATGTTACGATTACTTGTAAGAGGTATATAAAGCATTAAGTTCCCTATACATATAAAAAGATGACTCTATATAATCAAAAATATTTATAAATACTTGCTAAAAACTATCAGATCTACTAATTCGTTCAATAAGATTGTTTTAATCTTATGTTTATTAAATTATATTTGAAAAGAGCAACCGCCGAGTTTTTTGCTGGCTTTTCTCGGTAAGAAGCTTTCCGAACCAGAAGTAGAGTTGACGATTCAAAAGCACTTGAATAAAGAACATTTTGAATTTGAATTTATTAAGGAAAAAAAACAACGTCAACAGCAGTCAAAACGCATCAAACATTCCAAGTGCGATTCTAGATTTCGCAAGCTATTGTCTATTAGTCATGTCCTAAAAGCTCAGTTTCGTTCGGTTGCATGATTTTTTTCTCACCTTGGGGCAGAGCAGGTCGGCGGCCTACGTGCAGCCTCGGCCAAACTCTAATGCTACTCATGGCCAATAGTCAACAACTTTATAACGATCATGTTTTTGTAATATAACCTTTATATCGCAGCCCTTTAAGTGACTGTTGCTGTAAAAAAACCAAGCAAATGTTGCCAGCCGTATCGTAAACATACCTTCGGTTGTATTTTTTGTCACTGGTTGATTAGACCGGGCATTTTGTATTTATCATGACCGGAAAAAAAACAAAATATTCACCAAATAAAGAGGTCAAGATGTCTATCTTTAAACCGATTATAGCAGTGGATTATTAGGTAATTGAAATCACTATCATTAATTAATTCAAACTATTTGAAAGTGGATTAAAGTGTTTAAAAAAATAACGGCCTGTTACTATCCCACTGCTGGGATAGGCCTCTTCTATCCATTTTTTTTAGAGAACAGTTCGAGCTAAGACTCATCACGCTGCTCTAATGCGGATTGGTAGATTACACATATACTTAGAATTCTCTAGAGATATGCAAATTATGTCATGATGGTTTCCTACACCGAAAAGCATGTGATAAATTAAAATTATCAATTAGACGCATATCTATTAAAGAAAACTCATTGGTGTCTGCTTTGAACCTGTGACCTTCCCAAGAAGTCGCACAGCTGGGCTATCGCGTTGGGTGTTGAGATTTATTAAATGTTAATTTTGCAATTGTCACCAACGCATTTTCAATGCAGTAGCATATTTAATTTTGGGGATAATTAAATTAATTAATAATGAAGTCAAGCGAGGTTAATCATGTAGTTTTATTAATGACCGAATCTTCCAGATTATCGCGTGTTGCATTACATTTGATAAGCTACCAGCCGATAAGTTATCAGCATCGTAGGAAACAAGAAATAGGGACAAGGATACAGTTGCCTTAGATATATTTGTGTTATTGTGGAATTCCGGACACGTGTATTCGTTGCAACATAGCATTAATTCTACCGTGGCCTTATTTTCTCAAAAAGTATGCGCTTTGGTTGATTAATAGTTAATATATAGATACCGCCTATACTCACGTCTAATTTTATCGGATTAGCCCGACTAATTTCGAGTTTCGGGCTAATCCTATAAAATTAGACGTGAGTATAGCCGGTATCTATATATTAACTTTGAATACTACTCACGATAGTTTTAATTTAAAAATTGGTTGATTAATTATTTTTTTTCAGTTCTTTTTGGCTCTTATCGCTGTATAAAGTCTTTTAGGGTTGAAATTTACTTTGTCTTCTCTCTTTGGTTATGGGTAACTTATGTCTATGGAATCTTTTCTAAATCTATGAAGGTTTGACTCCATTAATAATAATAATAATATGTTTTCGGTATTTATAAAAAGATAGTCTCTCATACTTGATTGTGAATGCTTACGGGATTATTACTAACAAGGTATATCAACGACTTTAGTGTATAATGCCCTCGATTATCAACTATGTGATTCTTTCCTTTTCCGAAGGAAAAATGGGAAAACATCTATGCTAACAAAATATATAAGGTTTAACTTTATTTAAATTCGCCAATATTATTTAAGCGGATTAATGTTGACAGCATAACACAGAGAATGAACCATGAGTATATCACAAAAAGAAATATCCGCCAATCTATGTAATTAGGTTAAAGAAAAATCCTTTCACTTATTTTTATATACATTCACTGTGTAATATTAGTAGGTAAATACAATTTATTAAATATAATGTATAATGCATACAAACACTTATGTATACCCCGATACACAATCTAACATACATGATTACTTATTTCTACTCGGTTTTGTTTGATTTTATATAAGAAAAAATTCTTTTATTTAGCATGATTTGTAATAGTTTAGTTATTTCTTTTCTTTTTTTTTACTTTAATTAAACTTTTATAACTATTATGGTAGAGATCTTTCATTCTAAAAGTGCACGCCCCTGCAACATAAATTTGATTATAAATATTATATAATATTAATTTTATTTATATGCAAACATTACTTGTAACCCGTGTAACCGGATTGGTTGAAATTGCTGCGCGCACACATATAATAGTGCAGTCAATATTTTCTCTCACACATTAAAATAATGTAATTTGGTGGAGGGGCGTGCACTTTTAGAATGAAAGATCTCTATTAGGTTCTGAAGGAAGAAGAAAAAAAATTTATTGTACATAAATACTGTAAAATACTGAATGGGGAATGGGCCTGTTACTCCTTAACACAGCTTATTTTATAACCTAGCTAGGAGTACAGCACACCATCCAACTGATTGAATTTACTCGTACAATCTATTTTATAAAAAAAAATGCGTCTCAATTTAACATCATAAAAAATAGTACAAAAATAAATGCCCGCAAGGAAACCGGAAAAATCGTTAAACGTGTCAACGAGATCGAAATTGTACGTCACTATAGGTCGGCCATGTTTGGTGCAACGCGCGAAAGTGAGATTTCGCGCGAGCGGTGCATCGCGGCTCCCTTGACCTGGTTGCGGCCCCCCCTCCCGGCTGTAAACAGATAGCTGGCTCAACTACTACTATACAATAGTTTAGAGCTATGTGTATCAACGATATAGTACGTAGTACGTGGGCTGAACGTAGCTCAGAACGTAGGCACACGAGAAGACGCGCTATCGATATTGCCGTGTGCTATTTTAAATGATTTATAGAAGCAGGCGTTACTTTGCGGAATTCCATATTACAAGCAATATAACAGAACCAACTACTTTGCTATAATCCGCACGGGTTAAGTGAATGCATGCAAAGCCAATGTGTATGAAGCAGGCAAAATCTACGCACCTTATACATGCAGGACCAGCCGCCACATGCACCCCAAGGCGCAATTCACCAGCAACAACGAACACAAAAGCAGCAAACACACCCACCACCACAATCTCGACGATCGTTTCGCCCCGAAACCGAAGCATCATCAGGAGGATAGGCTTCACGACAAAAATCGATTTTTGTCGTGAAGCCTATCCTCCTGATTTCGGGATCCGGTTTCGTAGATTTCGTAGTTGCGTAGATTTTGCCTGCTTCATACACATTGGCTTTGCATGCATTCACTTAACCGGTGCGGATTATAGCAAAGTAGTTGGTTCTGTTATATTGCTTGTGTGCTATTTTGTTCATTAATTTTTAACATTTTTACACTGCAAAATGCACACGGCTTTTCCCACTGTTTAAGATGCTTTATATTATTTTCACCTGTATTTATGTTCGTACTCTACTGATCTCAATTTTGACCCACTTTGTAACCACAGATTTAATTGAAACTTAGCTCAGTTATCCATAACCGTTGACAATACCATAAAATAAATAATTAAAATAAACTATCAATCGCATCATGTCGAAAATAAATATAATTAAAAAAAACACTATAAAACACGCTTTCGAACTAAAATAAATATTCGATTAGATTAGATGTCACCAAAGAAAAATCACTTTTTTCATAATAATACTTTTTTTTACTGTTTAGTTCGAGAGAGTGATTTTTGTTGTTTTACCTCTATTTATAAACATTTTTTAAACCTTCTGTATTAGCAGGTAGTTTACTAATTCTGTATCTTCCGGTACGAAACCACTTCTTAAATCATGGGATCTTATAAGCCATGTATTAATGATGATAAAGTCTCCGTAACACAGTAAAGATTCTTGAATTTTAAATGAAGCAATGTCTATAGGAAATGTTAGATTAGAGTAACGTGCTCACAGTTTAGACCATCGGGGCAAGGTTGTTTATTCGTGATAGGTCTGGCTCTTGCCAATATTTTATATTATAAAATATCACCACTTAAGAGATGGTTAACTCTATAATTAACTATTGGTCGTATGAAAAACAAATAGTTCAGGTTGGATTAATTTCTAACTTGGTATTAAAAAATAGGGCAGAAGGCTAATACTAAAATATGCCTTAAGTTTAAAAATTATCCATCAGAAATTGAGATGTTACCTGGAATTTTACGTGCTTGAAGTGTAGAATAGTGAGACTGTTGATTATATCATAATATCCTTCTCAATAAAAATTCCTTCCTTTTGTTAACGAAAAATCGATCTAAAATAGCGAATTAAGCTTTTCAAACCTTATTTCTTAAAGACTATCTGGACTTTCCAATTCGACTGTATAATAGCTGAGTTATAAGTTTCTATAGCAATTGGCTTTGATAAAAACAAATGTTTACGACAAGAACAAAATTTGTTTTATCTTTGCACAATATCTACGCGCGACTTCGTTATACGTCGATAAATGTTGCTGACATTGGAAGCAGCTAAGAAAATACTGTATACTATGGAAAGAAGAGCAGGCACTCGGTAGATGTAAACCATGCTTATGTACTGTTGATATTTCAGGGGTACGATCGATTTACGAAACATTTATCAGCGTTGATGAAATTGGAGCGAATTGCGTTATTTTTAGGCTGCCGTTTCAATTGTTTACTATCCTTTACGTTAATTGTTTGAATGGTAGCAGGTTTAACCAGGACAAAATTAACTACCATCCAGGTAACAGTTTCACTAACTCCTCAATGATTTTTGTACCAAAAGATTAACCTTTAGATTAGTAATAGTAGAATGTAATTAGTATTAAGAATCTTCTTTTTTAAAAGAGCTCCACCGAGTTTCTTGCTGGCTCTTCTCGGTAGGACGGCTTTCCGAACCAGCAATAGAGTTGACGATTCAAAAGCACTTGTTTACAAGTTTATTTGAATAAAGAATATTTTGAATTTGAATTTGAATTTGATTAAGATTAAAAGACTAAACGAAGACTAGAGATATTGAGGGAAAGGATAATAGAAAGGGGACCTTTTGGGCGCTTCGAACGGGGTTTATCGGACGCCTGACTTATAGGTCCCCGAGGCGGTCGGTGCATCTGGTGCTCCCGATGAACCGGTTAGCGGAGGGGGGCTTCTCTTTTGAGGAGTCCCCACCCAGAGGAGGTGATTCTGGGATCAGAGTTGCTGCTGATGGGGATGGGGTCAAATAAGGTACCCTGCCCCCGCCATCGGTAGCGTGGAGTATACAGGTCGTTTTAGTCGGTGCGAGTCCGACATAACCACCGCATGTCCCCGTCGGGCGGTGGTACGCATAAGGGGTTTTTTTCCTGTTAAAAAAAAAAGGATAATAGAAAAAGTCCATTGTATTCTGTCATATGATTTTTTAAAATTCTAATATTATTAAAAGGTCGAAAGGAATCCATTGATCGTCTTTAAATTATAGTTATTAAATAATATTAAAGGGCAACCTTACAGCACGTCCGAGACAAAGTGTTGGGCAACAAAAAACCGGTGTTTACGTTTTGTAACACCGAATTAAGCTTTGTGTCGATTACGCAATGACGACATGCGCACACGCAAACAGGAAAACGCAACATGCCTACATATAGCGCAGCTTTTAATACCAGCCCCATTCATACGACCACAGATAACGTAATGCCTGTCATCACCGCAAATGAGGTCATCACATTTACTGTAGTGTCAATGAAAGCATTAAAAAAGGTTTTATTAAATTATATTATACATATTGTAATGTATTATTATACAATTAAAAGTCATTTTCTAGTCCGGAAAATGCAGTGTCGATAGACATCCTACTAGGTGGATTGACAACCTCAAAAAGATCGCAAGATCGTGTGGTAATCCCATGAAGGAATCTGGTTCCAGTTAGATGTCCATCGGTTCACGAAGAAGAGAAGATGAATCTGTCTGCTATCTTTTACATCTAATCAGCTGGAGCGATATTGATGAAATTCTGTGCATAATTTATAGAATAAACCGTTACTTTGCGGGAATACAAAATAATAAAATTACTTCGCTAGATTCCTGGATAAAGAAAATGGGAAAATATAATGCTAAATGTAGAGTGGAATATCAGTTTTTTCATAACCGATACATGCGCTTTGCGATTTTGTCGTGGAGTCTATCTGATAATGATGCTTCGGTTGCGGGGTGAAACGATTGTTGAGTTTGAATTAGTGAACGTGTGTAGTGCTTATATATTGTGGTGACGATGGTGGAGGTTTGTGCATGTGTTTCTACGAATCCCGTATATATCGGGTAGGAAGAAACGGATAGTCCACTCTACATGTAACATTTTATTTATTTTTAATTTGCTTTAAACCGTTAGTTTATAGCAAAATAATCTTATTATTACTTTTGAAATTTTGTGCATTTAAAGTTTACATACCGGGTAAAGCTAAAGGATCAGACAAGCCGTTTTTATGTGGTTACGTTAACGCGAACAAAGTGATAATACACCTTTTTTTTACGTAAACTATATATTAGTCCTTAAAGCCGTTAGTTGATAAATTTATAGGAAGAACAAAGAACAAACACCAGGCCTTATATGTAAATGATACATGTTTAAAGTGGTTGGATACTACGACGAAATCCGGCGCCCACTTATTGAGTTATTGAGAGATTGGCCAACGTTTCCGCTCTACAGTTTGTTACCGGTTCTATGCGGCCTGCATCAATAACATATACAGCAATTAATTCTTTAAAAATCCATTCACCAAAAGCTACCACCGGCACCACAATACTGCACTTATAATTCGGTGTTATCTCGTGAAGTTCCTCGACACAAAACTGATGCATTCATTAAAAATCATCACCACAATAGGCTAGCACCACACACATACCACACATACAGTACCACAATCTCAATGTATAGTTTCACCCCGTAACGGAAATATCATCAAGCGATAGAATTCACGACTTGTAAAAGGCGTGAACACGGATAAAACTTAATGTCCTCTACATTAGCTTTATATAGATTTATCTAATTGCGAATTTTACGATATATTTACGATAAAAGTACTCTACGTTCTGAAGTTTTCTTTGCAACATTAAGGCATCACGAGTTTATGAATAAAACACCGAAGCTTTTTAGAGTAGCCAGACTAACCTTATAATTTGTAAGTGTCTCGCTTCTATCATAATTTACGTCATATACAGCGAGATAAAGGACGCTAGCGAGATGAAGGAATCGATGCTGAGCAACAATATCGTTTGTATCAAAACAGGCAGAGGAAGCCCGCGCTGGTAACAATATTGTATATTGTTTGTTTGCTGCGGCGCGTGCGCATTGTTTCCCCGGCATTTTGTAGTTTCCGGCGAAGTTTAGGCAAATGCCTATGTTACACAGTATAGATGATATAAATGATAAAAATGCTTAGAAAATTCTTCCATCTATATAAAATAAACTTCCACTGCTGGGAATAAGCCTCCTCTCTCCGTTTCTGTAGAGAAGGGTTGGAGCTAAGACCTACTACGCTGCTCCAATGCGGATTGGTAGATTACATATATCTCCAGAATTCTCTTGAGATATGCGGTTTCTTCACGATGTTTTCCTTCATCGAAAAGCGTGTGATAAATTGCAATTATCAATTAGACACATGAGTTTTAATAGAAAAACTCATTGGTGCCTGCCCGGGTTTGAACTCGTGTTCCCCTCGACAGAGTCGCACGGTCTCGCCGCTGGGCTATCATAGCTCTTTCCATCTATATAACTGCAGCTTAATTATATAAATTAGAAATGTTTAAAAGAGTGATCGCCGAATTTTTTGCAACTTTTCTCGGTAAGAGCAACATGAACCAGTGGTAGTTTCATTAATAGGATCGCTTTGCGATTTTGTCGTGGAGTCTATCTCCTGATAATTGTAGTTTGTGATAGTGAATTTGTGTATTGCGGTGGTGGTTTGTGCATGTGTTTTTACGAATCCTGTATGTATCGAGTATGAAAGACGGATAGTCCATTCTACATTTAGCAGTATATATATTTCCTATTTACTTTATCGCGGATTACAGCAAAATAATTTTATTATTACTTTTTCATTAATAGGATTCATCCTTGATTATTCAAAGGTGATTAAAAAGCTTATTTGAATAAAGTCTATATTAATTTGATTGGATTGTATTAAAATTAACTTTAAATACTATAGCTCTCTAAACATGCAATCGTATGCACTTTAACTGTTAATTACAATTCTTATAAATATTTAACTTTCAAAACAAACAAACACAGATTACAGTTTAATCATAAAGGTTATGTAGAATTTTTCCGCTTTATAGATTATTTTAATGGCCATTAAGCCGGATATTGCCTCACCGTCTAATGTTACTGATACCGGAAGCGCAGCCATTAACCGAGGTTTTTAATCGCTGTACATACTAATTATTATTATTTTGAATAAAATCTTGAGTAGTTTACTATTTAAGATTAATAAAAGAGATCGTGTGTGATGTTTGATATATTTTTAACTACTACGGTATAAGGTTATCTCAGTATACACAAATATTATATTTAATGTATAATTATAAATTCTCTGTGCGTAATCATCCGTCCAACAAAGAAGAATGTTTGGTGAGTTCACTGGGTTCGCATTTTTTGGCCCAAAAAGTGTTTCAATTTACTTCATGCCTGATAATTGGCTTAACATGTTGTTCTGAATTTCCTGACCACTAAAGCAAGGTTACCTCATTATACACAAATATTATATTTTAATTATATTTAATGTGTAATTATAGTACGAAAGAAATTATGTTGAAAAAGTCAAATCAAATCTTGAATTTTGAAAAAAAAAAATTTTTTTTCTCCGCTTTAACAACTCGGTTAATTGCCTCTTCAGGTGACTAGAGGGCTGCTTTTTCGCACAAAGAATCAGCTTAGCGATTCAAAGCGGAAACGCTGCTAACATTCTTGGGACCATTCCACGTGGGCATGATTTGTATAGTACTAGCGTGTAAGAAATTTAAGTACATTTATTATCCTTCGACCCTGTTCAAGACATCAATAACTATATGTAACTAGTAATAAGAATTATTCTTTGAAAAGAGCAACCGCCGCGTTTCTTGCTGGTTCTTCTCGGTAGAAACAGCAGTAGATGTTGAAGATTCAAAAGCACTTGTTTACAAGTTTACTTGAATAAATAATATTTTGAATTTGAATTATTGTAAATAAATAAATTATGCCTAATTTTGAATTACGTCAGTTTAATACAAAATGTGCGGTATATTTATTGTCCATTGCTGCAGCGCGAATTATAGCAAAATACATTTTTTTTTAAGAAATAATTTGACTTAATTTGAAATCGCAATCTTTTCAATTGAGATATCTCGTTAAAAACATGGCGGGTGTATTTCTGGTGAACGTTTTGCAAATCAAATCCATCATACTTTTGGTGGACCGGCGTTTTTACAACACCGCTTGCCCAATATCCGTATGATGTAATATCGCCTTCATGTACAGTATCGCTTCTAAATATATAACAACAAGGCGCAATCTAGCTCGTCGTTACCTTGAGACCGCCTACCATACGTTGCAAAATCCTTTCGAACTTTTGTTCCGCGGTACTCCAACACCAATGTGAGTCGATAGAGGAGGCAATCAAATTCATAATATAGTAACCGGTATTAAAGGGAGCGAGCAGACTTTTATAGGGCCTGAACCCTATCTCCCAATTGCTAACACTATCATAAAGCATGTCATAGGTAAAATAATAGAAATAGAAGCTAACAAAAGATGGAGGAAGGCAACACTCAGACAGTCGAAGCTATTCCTCAAATCTTACGATACAAAGAAGACCAAACAGCTAATGTCTCAGAGCAGGGAAATTGTGTCAATTATAACAGGTAGTACCACGGGGCACTGCCTGTTAAATAAACACCTGTCTATAATGAGAATAAAGGAAGATTCAGCGTGTCCAGAGTGTGGAGTGGATGAAACGAGTCTTCACCTTATAGCTGAGTGCCCTATGTACTCGCGGGTAAGATGGGAGATACTAGGTAAGGATGAACTTGCAGTTAAGGACCTGGCCTATATCCCCTTCAGGGATATTATAAGGTTTACAAAAGCTACTGGTAGATTAAAGCAGGTGACACTGCCGGGACATCAGTGATACCCATGTCCCAACATGGGGAAATGGGTGGAATAGTCTTACATAGGAGCTGACCACCCGCACTGCTACGGCAGGCGTCCCCGAATTAGATAGATAGATAGAACCGGCGTTAAATAATGCACATCGATGTTTAGAACGAAACAGCCGGCCAGTTCGGTTTCGTAGAGCGCTGTCACTGTCACTAAGTTAATATGTTACGTCTCACACGGGTTTGTCATTTTCTGCGACAGAGACAATGCTCTATGAAGCAGAATCTATCCGATTTTCTCTCTCTAAACCTCGATGTGCATTATTTATTGCTGGGTACTATACTCCTCATTTGAATCAACTTATAATTGTCAATATAACAGAACTAACTACTTTGCTATTTTGTGAAGCCGAACTGCTACTTTGCGAAACCGAAGCATCAGCAGGAGGATGAGTTCCACGACAAAAATCGTAATGAATGAATCGTTGTCGTGGAGCCTATCCTCCTGATGATGCTTCGGTTTCGGGGCGAAACGATCGTCGAGATTGTGGTTGTGGGTGTGTGTGCTGCTTGTGTGCAGTGTTGCTGGTGGAGGCGCCTTGGGGTGCATGTGGTGGCTTGTCCTGCATGTATAAGGTGCGTAGATTTTGCCTGCTTCATACACAATAGCTTTGCATGCATTCGCTTAACCCGTGCGGATTATAGCAAAGTAGTTAGTTCTGTTATATTGCTTGTAATATGGAATTCCGCAAAGTAACGCCTGCTTCTATAAATTATTTATAATTGTCAGCTCTACAGCCATTGCTAAGTGTATGAAGAAGGCAACATTCTCATACCTTATACATGCAGGATCAGTCACCACACGTATCATTAAACGCCGCGACCAACAACACACACTCCATACGACAATCTCTGTTTCGCCAAGTAACTAACCTAAAATTTCTAAATGAAAGCCCGCGGCAGCATATTTCTAGCTTTTAAGGTTAACCCACTTTAACCACAATTAATATAAGTAGTACGATTTACTCAAATAATAAGACCAGTCCACGCGAACGAAGTTGCGTTTAAAAGGTAGTCATTTATTTAATCCTCAATAGTATTGTAGGCTTTCTGTGTAAGCCTCCTTTTAGTAGTTAGTTCAATCTGTTGTATTGGTTAAGCTGACACTACATTTTCCTGCCCTTATCCCACTCTAAGTGGGGTCGGCACAACATGTTACAAACATGTCCCATGATTGGACTACGTATTTTACGTCCGGCCGCCTGACTAACGTCAACTTAGCTTAGTCGCCTTTTACGAAACCTCGGTAAGAAATGAGGGTGGTCTATTCTATGCAGCCGGATACCACACGGCACATACCTTAGTCGCCTCTTACGACACCTCGGTAAGAAAGGAGGGTGGCCTATTCTATTCTGCCGGATACCACACGGCGTATTGGTTAAGCTGACACTGTTCGATTAAAAATGGACGATCCTATTTCAAACACGTCTAAGATTCACATATATATGTACAGTATTTTATCAAACAATTTACACTAGACGAATATCAATAAAAAGCAATATTCAATGGAATGTAATACTAATCACAAGGTAATATGGTCTAAAAGTGCTTGCTCTATCATAATTCGTGACTTCTTAAAGATATCTCGAGTGTAAGCCTGACCTTTCGCTGCCTTGTGTAGAATAAGAAATAGGCCTCCAAACGACGTTACAAAGTGACTAGCAAAAAAGGTCTTACATTTAGTACCTACGTCTAATAGGGCGTCTAGATGTGCCTTCTAAAATAGACAAGTGTTACAGATGAAATACTTATTTCTCTTTTATCTTTTTAACATTTCTATAAAATGTTGAATTCTATGATGTCACGTATTTGGCGATCAGAATGGACATTTGAAATGTATTAGAAATGTTATACATATAATTGTTACAGGCGTGGATAAGTTGATAAGTCGACTTACGTAATTTTACATGTTCAATAAACGTTACAAAACGTAATCTTGTTACTTAGCAATAATCATAATCGATTATTTTATTATTATTTGATTATTATATTACTCTAGACTCCTTAGATGGGGAGTACAAGTGAGTTAGATTTTGCCTTATAATACTACTAGTCGCGTTCTGAACGCAGAGTTTATGTTATTATTAGATTTTATCTACTCTGATACTATAATACAAAGATTATAAAACTGAAAACAAAATTTTTATGACAAACATTACGTACAGAACAAAAATAAAAATTAAAAAGTTTCATTACGATACAGGTCTTGTATGGACACCTGTATCATAATGTAACTTTTTAATCATAACGATACACCTATACAACTTCAACCTATTTGCAATATTGTTTTACAGTATGAGAGTAGATAAAGTTGTGTATGATACTGTACATAACTTGGTCTTATAATACTCGTGTGACATATCATAACAGTATCATAAACTACTTACTATTATATCGTCGGTAATATCAAAATATAAGTCTTGCTTAGACGCAATACTGCTGTGTTGAGTCACCACTGACCCAACTAAGTTTTTTCGTTCTAAGTCAAGTATTCTGCATTTTTTTTATATATAATTATTTTCAAACAAAAATGGATATCCTAATCGAAATAACTTGCGCATACCATTTTAAAAATTAGCTTTAATTTCTAGTTGATGTCAAAACAAGTAATAATCAAAGACAGTATCACGTTTCACTATTTAACGCTTTATTATACTATAAAGTATGTGCGTAAGTAGGCCACCAGTGTTATTTTAGGGCTTAGATAGTAATTTTTTGCTCTTTGTGAGTTGTTAGCGGCAAAGAGAATATTTGAGTTATCCAGACTAGAAGAGCGGCTAAGTTTACAGAGAAAACACGAATGGATATAACTGTCAAGCTTGTTATCCATCGCAAGCTATACTAGCATTCACAAATATAATCATTTTTAAAGAAAATATGTATAGGTTATGTATAAAAATTATGTGGGTAGTGTATGGAGGTTGATATGTGATTTTTACTCCATATATAATACATACGTGACTATACCAATACAGAAACACACTAATACCAGTGTATAAGTGCCGTGTGGTATCCGGCAGAATAGAATAGACCACCCTCCCTTCTTACCGAGGTGTCGTAAGAGGCGACTAAGGTATGTGCCGTGTGGTATCCGGCTGCATAGAATAGACCACCCTCATTTCTTACCGAGGTGTCGTAAGAGGCGACTAAGGTAAGTTGACGTCAGGCAGGCGGCCGGTCGTAAAATACGTAGCCAAATCATGTGACATGTTTGTAACATGTTGTGCCGATCCCACTTAGAGTGGGATAAGGGCAGGAGAATGATGACTAATACCAGTGTATAAAGGAAATCTCACACTATCCCAAAGCGCACTCATCAGTAGTACCAGAGCCCGTAGGTGAGAATGGACGTGTAGTGACCTGCTGTTAGTGCGTGTTTGAGTCTGTGCTATATTCATACAACACCACTCTATACAAACAATACAAGTGAACACACGCACTACAGTAACATTAATCTTTCCATATACTCACGTCTTAACGAATTAATCATTTTAGCTTAATACAAATGCAGAAAAATTTAAAGATGTTCTCTTGAATAATTAATATTTATTAAAAACTTTTCAATAGCTAACTGAGCGTCAAGTGAATTTACCACGTTTAGAACCACACTTGCCAAGATATTTCGCACCTCTTCGAAACGTTTGGTAACGCGTACTAAAATAACATAGCATTAAGTGGCAGCACTGCTCACCAATTATAATTAAACAAAATGTCATTTTAAGTATGATTTTTTGGTAATATGATAACATAGTACATAATAAAATCCACGTAACTAATGCCTCATTTATAACTTTAACTAACCAACAAGATATATCTGTCCATAATAATATTATATAGTATCATTGGCTGTACGCTTTCACTTTTAATACGCTGAACCAATATTAATGAGATTTGAGAATAATTTAAGCTTATACATATAGGAATATAATTTGTTTGTCTTTGCATGTATTTACCTCGAAAAAATACCGCAGATATTTTGAGAATACTGGAACTCCGGTTTGAGGTTGCGGGTACCACTGCTTATATATTAGATGAACAAAAATGGTCATTTATTTTGTACGATATACATTTTTATCGCTTTAGCCTCGCAACAGCAATGGATAGCGACCGTATCCGAGCCCCAGCGGGAAGGTTCTCATCAATTTACATTGTTTGTGGATCGTCTGGCCTAAAACATTCGCTAAGGGCACAACTCCAATTGGTTTCGTGTTTAAATAGAAAAAAAGCCTAATTGAGTAGCTGTTTAGTTTGTTTTACTTTTAGCTAACATCGCAGCGATGGTGGTTTCTCTGATAAATTCATTAGCCGAAATAAAAGCCACTCGTGATTGTTTTAGAACGATCTACGTTATAGCGCTTGATCGAATTTCTTGTGGTCTAAGTAAATGGTGATTTAACTTTAGAAAGAGGGTAATATTTTTGATGTTTAGGACTTGCGCCAATTATATGAGTAGAATATATATGAGTATATGAGAAAGCTGTGATAGCCTAGCGGTGAGATTGTGCGACTCTTTCTAGGGGACACGGGTTAAAACCCTGAGAAGGCACGACTGAGTTTTTCTGTTAAAAATTTATATGTGTAATTGTTAATTGCAATTTATTACACGCTTCTTGACGAAGGAAAAATTTGTAGGGAAAACATACAGTTTTCCCTACAAATTTTCTAGAGAATTAAAGGGATTAGTGTAACCTACTAATCTGCGTTGGACCAGCATGGTAGGTCTTAGCCCAAATTCCTATCCAAATATGGAGAGAGAAGGTCTATGCCCAACAATGGGATAGTAACAGGCTGTTACTTTATGTATATAACGTCGTCTATACTTGTATCTAACTGTATTGTTTTCACGCAAAAACTACTGGACAGATTTCAAATATTATTTCACCGTTGGAAAGTCGCATCTTCACTGAGCAACATATGTTATATTGCATTTTAAATAAACATAAGGATTCCTAATAAAAAAATGTAATAAGGTAGGAAAAAAATAGTTATTCAAATTCAAAATATTCTTTATTCAAGTAAGCTTGTAAACAAGTGCTTTTGAATCGTTAACATCTAGTGCTGGTTCGGAAAGCTGTTCCTACCGAGAAGGACCGGCAAGAAACTCGACGGTTGCTCTTTTTAAAATATAAATCTTAAAACTAGTTACATTTAGTTATTACTGGCTTGCATAGGTTCGAAGTGCAGCTATATCCACACATCCTTATCGTCTAAGTAATCTTGAACAGTATAGTAGACTTTCTGTATAAGCCTCTTTTGAACAGTGTTTTTAAACTTCTGTAATGGCATGGCCAAAATTAATTTCGGAATTATAGAATTTTATACCCAAAGCCATAAACGATTTACGTACTTTTGCTAGGCGCAAAGCAGGAGCCGCTTATATATAAAAATCTTTTCCACTCAGACCCACAATCAATTCCAATTCGGATTGGCAGATCATATATATGTCAGATTTTCTCCCTAAATAAAGATGACATTGCAATATTATATACTCTGCTTAGGTATTTATGTTGCCTACATTGAAAATATCATTGTCTACAGGATAAAGCGTATTTGACCGGAAGCTGTGATGTCATGTATTACTTATGACGCATTCGCTAATAAATATATACGTACTACCGTGGTTTGTATGACAATTATAACAGTACGTTTTACCTAATTCAGTAGATTAATTTCACAAATAATGAGCGAATGAATCATTGATAGTGTTTCAAATAATTTGTTTCCTTCCTCGGTATTATATTTTTACAAAAGTATATTTTCCTCTCTTTAGAAGCTTTAATAGCTAATAAAGTCGGTTCTAAAGTTTAAATTGATGTGAATTTTCATATTGGAATAGAAATCATTGAATAATTAGCTCTGTAGACAAACCATAACACACATACACCATAAAATAATGAAAATATTTTTGGTATAATCCGCGATGAAAGAAAATATTCGCAATTCTTACTGTAAAGTATAGTTTCAGTTTTCGTTATAGAGTTGTTACACTAGAGTAAGGGACATAGGCAGATCTGTAATTGATAATGACACAATAAATTATAATAGGAAGATGAAACTGTTATACCTATCTTTGTCTAATCACTAATAAAAAAGAGAGACACATTATCATTTGTCATATGTTTCTCTTTATTATCGACGGACTTTTTTTGAGCTGGCTCTTCCTATCTAGTACAGAACGGATAGTAAACTCTACTTTTGGCAATATATGTATTTCGTTATCGTGAATTCTAGCAAAATAATATTAGCGTTACTTTTATTTAGAATTTATTGACACACATCTTCATCATTCTCCTACCCTTATCCCACTCTAAGTGGGGTCTGCACATGTTACGAACATGTTGTCACATGATTCGGCTACGTATTTTACGACCAGCCGCCTGCCTGACGTCAATTTACCTTAGTGGCCTTTTACGACACCTCGGTAAGACATGAGGGTGGACTATTCTATGCAGCCGGATACCACACGGCACAATTTATTGACACACAATATTTCTATTTAATTAATGTTTTATGGTTTTTGTCAGCAATTTCGATCAATAAACAGGGTTAGTCATTATTTTTTTCGATTAACTTAATTGAGTAATGACTTTGTTAATTATCGGTTAGCAGTTGGCACAGGGCGGTAAGTAATTATGTAATATTGAGTTAAGTTCGCTAGTAATATTTTAACTGATGTTTAACAGAAATACGCTAGGTGTGTCTAGGAACATGTATAATAATTATTTAGAATTGTATAAGAATTCTGTATCCAGCAACTTCTACGCAGCATTGATCAAGATCGCATGCTTTCTTTCTTCGGTGACGTTTCTAGGCATGTGGACAAGATATCCATCTAGCTTTTAGTTAGTATTATGAAGACGAAAAGATCGGGCAGTTTGGTAGATGGATGGACCAAATAAGGGTTAAATAAATATAAATATATGGGACACTTACACACGCGGTCGTCTAGTAGCAGCCTATTACAATCCCACTGCTGGGAATAGGCCTCCTCTCTCCATTTCTGAAGAGAAGGGTTGGAGCTAAGACCTACCACGCTGCTCCAATGCGGATTGGTAGGTTACACATATCTCCAGAATTCTCTAGAGATATGCAAGTTTCCTCACGATGTTTTCCTTCACCGAAAAGCGTGTGATAAATTGCAATTATCAGTTAGACACATGAGTTTTAATAGAAAAACTCATTGGTGCCTGCCCGGGTTCGAACTCGTGTTCCCCTCGAAAGAGTCGCACGGTCTCACCGCTGGGCTATCACAGCTCATCGTCGGGCTGGGCTATCAGCGGTCGTCTATCCCCAAAGTAAGTAACTTAATGCTGATGGACAACTGGTCAATATCTATCTATACTTATTATAAAACAAAGTTCTAAAAAGCTGTCTGTCTGTATGTAATCGATTTTCTCAAAGTCTACTGAACTGATTTTTGTACGGGTTTCATCACAATATAGTGCAATACTTCCGAATGGTTTAGTTAAATAGTACACATCGGTATTATGTCAATTTGTTGAAGAGATCGAGCACACTTGTCAAAGAACTTACTTGCTGGGAGAATACTACGTACTAGAGAATAGTAGATATACAAAAATACTGCAAAAAAGTCCGAGATAGCATGTATATTAATGTTAAAGCTCTATCTCTCACGGTTAACTCATAATTACTACTTCATGTCCAAAATTTTTAAAATTCGGGAAAAGTTTCGTAAATTAGTGAATTCCACGCGGGCGAAGCCATTGTTGGCACAGCTAGTACTTCTATAATTTCAAATAAATATTTAAATACACACCTAGGTTGGAGGAACCAAAAAATCGTATATAGAAAATGTTAGTCCTCGGCGGGAATCGAACACGCGTTGCGCAGAGCTGAAGGTATAGTCACTGTCAATTGTGCCAACGGGTCAGTGGTTGATTCCCGAATTTTGCTATAACAAGAAATAAAGAAAGCCTTTCGTTAAAATGCGTTGCAAAAGTAATGTTTTTTTTTGCCTAAACACAGGGTTAGGACAAAAATCACAAACAAGTAATTGTTAAAAGGACATGCAATACGCAACAAAACACAATTTAGGTTTCGCAAAAAACATCTGCAATAGACAAAAGTGGAATAACAAAACGGTACCGTTGCGAAATACGGAACGCGGCTATTAAGTTGTCAATATAATAAAAAAATGTGCAAAAAACCCGCGTAAAAATACCGCTGATTTATCCTTATACTTAAAAGAACCTTTTACAGTTAGTCCTTTTTTAGTGTCGGCTCACTCCCGCTACCGGAGGCAGGTAGGTTTTTTGTGGTGCACATTTTGAAAATTGGGTTAAGAATTTTTTTGTTTGACAGCCTGAGCAAGGTGAGCGGTGTATAGTTACGGAAACGCGAGCTTTTTTACCATAACCGTATGACCCTATTAACTATTTTGAGCCATAATCGTTTCACATGTTTGAAGTGTTTGAAAAAGTTTTCAAGTGGTTAAAATGCGGGTATCCGACAAAAACGCAGACTAGATTTAATTTCGTATAGGAGATCCGAATTATTATATATTTAAAATATCGCGAAGTGATTTAAATCGTTAAATATTAATAAATTTCAGTGATAAAACAACTAAAAAGGGAATGTGCTTAGTTACTCATCGAACACTTAAAGATAATTTTTTTTGTTTCTATTTATACATTACTAGCTGTGCCAGCGGTTTCATCCGCGTGAAAATCTGCGTGTCACAATTTTTGTCTAGAATTCAAATTTTAAACATAAAAGTGGTTATTGTGAGTTAACCATAAGAGATAGAGACATGATATCGCGGACGTTTTTATAGTAGTCTTATAGATCTATAATTCTCTAGTACATAATTTTAGCGTATCTCTGATGGTTTACGCAGCGCACGGGACTAAAGCTCCCAGCAAGTTTTTTTAACAACTGTTCGATCTTTTCACCACACTTTACATAATACCGATATGTACTATTTACCTAAACCATCCGGAAGTATTGCAGTAACTTTTGGCTAAACCGTACAAAAATCCGTTCAGTAGATATTGAGACAATCGATTACAAATAGACAGACAGCGTTTTGGGACTTTGTTTTACAATAAGTATAGTACAGATAGATAGATATTTATACAAATTCTACCCGCGACTTCGTGCGCGTCAACTTACTTTTGAAATATCCTCAATTATGAACTGTTTTAATACAGTTCTGTCTAGTTCCAGTAGGAAAAACTTTTCTTATCCTATATATTAGCGATAAGATTATCGCTAAAATATAGGATAAGAAAAGTTTTTCCCATTTGTATCACATTTGTACTTTTACTTCTAATGATATTCAGTTTATATTGTTAGTTTTTTTAAGAGTCCTTTAAAGAAAATTAAAGTTTAGTTTCATTACAGTCGTTCGCCGAAACAGCTTCTCACATTGTACCAGTGGTACGATCGTGTATGCAGTACTGCTGCCATTTGTGGGTAGGATCTGCCAAATACCAGTTGGATGCTTTGGACTCGGTGGATCGACGAACCAGACTCATTGGCGATGAAACGCTGGCTAATGCCAAATTGCAGAGTTTGCAACATCGGTGCAGATTTGCCTGTCTATCGGTTTTCTACAAGATATATTTAGGAGAGTGTGTACAGGTACTTCACGACCTTGTTCCACCATCACCGTTTTATCATCGCACTGCGAGGCACTGGGAGAAGTTCCACCCTTACGTTATTGATATACCACAAAGGCGCACGAAGCGCCTTGCGTTTCCTTTTGTACTGCGCACGGCAAGGGAATGGAATTCTCTCCCGGCATCTATTTTTCCCGGGTCATATAATATGAGTCTCTTCAAAGCAAGAGTGAATAGGTATCTTCTAGGCAAGCGCGCTCCATCTTAGACTGTATCATTGCTTACTATCAGGCATGATTACAGTCAAGCGCTCGCATATTACGCAATTAAAAAAAAGTCGTGCTGTGTAAAGCACACTTTTTTCGGTAGTGTTTACAGTTTACACAGTTGTGCAGTGCTGAGGCCTGTATTGAACAGGTCGTGTTGTGCAACCACCAAGCCTTGTTACGCAGTTGAAGGTCGGACAGCGCGTACACAATTCGCAGTCGAGTATCGTCTACGCGAATGGAAGATACTGTGGGCGGCACGAACTGCGTTGCGGTTATTTTGAATTTTGATTTCCTTATACACCCGACCTATCTAGGTAAGGAAACAATAGTTTCTTGACAAAAGATTAATGACAAAAGCTTTATACCCTAGAAACAATAATTTATAGTTGCCGTGTAGTATCCGGCTGAGTAGAATAGACCACCTTCATTTCTTACCGAGGTGTCGTAAGAGGCGACTTAGGTAAGTTGACGTCAGTCAGGCGGCCGGTTGTAAAATACGTAGCCAAATCATGTGACAACATGTTTGTAACATGTTGTGCCGCTCCCACTTAGAGTGGGATAAGGGCAGAAGAATGTTGATGAAACAATAATTTATACAATTAGGCCTTACTTTCCGAAATCCCATAAAACGTAACGAATGAATTATTTGGCTATGATCCGCTATTGAAGAAAATCAATGTGATGCAAAAAGTAGAGTATACCCTATGTGTTCGTACAAATCATCAACACGCTACATTAGCACTGCACACATTCTCTTACCACAACCTCGTAATCATTGATTATAGAAAAATAATTTTATTACTTTCCGTATCAGCATCATTAAAATATTTTATTTCTTGTACACAAACAAAATATTTTCGAATTAGTAAATTGCCGTGCTAAATGTTTATTAACTCGTTGACGAGCAAATCTTGACCAATTTTAATTTCACAGATTGCGACATCATGTAATATAAAATAATATCTCTAATTTAGGGTACCTATCGTTCGAGAGCAATAAGAGATAAATGTGAGTAGTTAAGGTTGAGAGTATAGTAACGCCCTGTCCCACTATCCCACTTCTGGGCATACACCTCCGCTCTCCATTTTGAGAGAGAAAGATTGGAGCTAAGACCCACCACGCTGCTCCAATGCGGATTGGTATTTCACATATCCCTAGAATTCTCTAAAGATAAGCAGGTTTCGTCACGATGTTTTCCTTCTCTGATAAGCGTGTGATAAATTGCAATTATAAATTATTAGAGACATAAATTTTAACAGAATAACTCATTGCTTGGGTTTGAACTTGAAAAAGTTGAACTGTCTAACCACTGGGCTATCACAGCTTAGCTTGAGAGTGACAAAGCTTTATATCGGTTCGGAAGTAGCACCAATTTAGAAAGACCCTGTTGCCCGAATCTCTTATAAGGAAATAAGAGTCTATAATTTTAGTAAAACAAATATTCTTGAAAATTACTATCTCACATTATATCTTTGTCTTAAACATTGCTATTGTTTACTTATATTGGGTACATCTCATTGTCAAGTGAGGAAGTTGTAAAACAGTTTACACACAGATTATCAATTGGCGGTGTTGTAGTTTTATTTATTTTCGAAAATTCTAAAAACGGATGCGTCAACGTCATTTGAATACTGAAACTGCGGACTATAAAAAGCTGTCTGATTTTGTTATCTTCCTATCCCGCTCTAACAGTAACGTAACAAGAGCGCGCAAAAGAGACGAACTGTTTCCAGGAAGCTGGTCAAAAAAAGGACAACCCTTCCTCACCCTTTCGAAGCATTCTATTGTTTACATTGCATTAAAAAGTCGTATAACGCTTTTAGAAGTAATCGATAATAAACTCAAACGCGTTAATATTAGAGTGTATTTCACATAAAAATTCACCCACATTTGTTTCCGATAATGTATTTTGTGGAATTAATTTAATTCATTTTTTTATCTATGTGATTTGAATTTCTTCGAACAGGTAGCCTGTTGTTTTGTTTTTTTTTCTCCCATATATTACGACCGCCTATATTATTACTACTGGCAACTAATAATTGACGCTTCAAGAAATAATATATGCAAATATTTCATATGAGAACATCGACCTTTGGCGGCAGCCTCCGGATTTTATTATTAGGTTGGTATCTGCTGTCTGTCTGCTTTAGTGAAACAACTTTATTAAAACTTAGTTCCTTTTTTGCTTGTATTTGAAAAAATTTATTACGCGGATCCGTTTGTTTTTTTGCCTAAAAAATTTCATGCTCCAAATGTTTTTAAATATTATTACGATGTTAATTATAAAAATAGAATTTATGAAATAGGTTTTATATATAGATATTACACAAAAGAAAATTGGAGGTATGAAATTAAGACATACAGTCCACATACAAAAGATTATAGAAATAGGGCATAGACTTTTTTTTTAATCGCTTGCTTAAAGATTTCTTGACGATAAAATAAAAAATGTGATTGAAAATGAGATTATTTAGATGTCTTATTAATTTATTATTTGTATAATAGGAAATTCAAGATACCCCAATACGTAATCGGATATTTGTACATCACCATTTTATTTTTAAAAATTTATTAGAAATATAGGTCTACGACAAAAAATCCCTCCTAGGTAGATTGTGTTTCAGCCACAGATAATAAAATGAAAAAAATATTTCGTTTTAAGACAAAATCTTGTTATTCTTAACTAGTAACTAAAATGTATAGGTATTTTAGGTAAATTTCGTTCGTTCGAATAAAAAAAAACGATTAAATACTGTATATCTACCTGCTTTCCATATTTTAATTTATTGCACACGACTTGCTAGCAAACCAGTTTATATATATTTCCTATAAGTTTCGACACGAACGTGATAGTTATAGCTAATGGTGTAAAAAAACAGGAATAACATCAAAATGCGATGGCATTGTTTATGTCGGCACATCCGTCTTTTGGGATATCACGTGTTAATATGATGATTTTTAGGATTCCGTTAGAATACTATCCTACTAATATTATAATCATCATCCTCCTGCCCTTATCCCACTCTAAGCGGGGTGGGCACAACATATTACTAACATGTTGTCAAATGATTTGGCTACGTATTTTACGACTTGCCGCCTGCCTGACGTCAACTTACCTTAGTCGCCTTTTACGACACCTTGGAAAGAAATGAGGGCGGTCTATTCTATCCAGCCGGATACCACACGGCACATACCTTAGTCGCCTCTTACGACACCTCGGTAACAAATGAGGGTGGTCTATTCTACTCAGCCGGATACCACATGGCGGTCTACTAATATTACAAATGCGAAAGTTTGTGAGTATAGATGTAGGTTTGTTACTCTTTTACGATAAATCCGCTGAATCAATATCGATGAAATTAGTCACAACTATTCCTTACACACTGGGATAACATATAGGCTATCAAAATCCTGTTAATTCTACAGAAATACGATGATATTGAAAAGCGACATCCTAAACATTATTTTAATTATAAGATTATTTATTTGTGTTCATTTTATTTTATTACGTTAAATGTCTTTCCTAATCGTTGTTGCTATAATATTTCCTAAAGATTCAAAAATATTTAATTTTTTAATAATTTGTACTATTATATTCATAATATAATTAAAAACTGTTAACTTTAATAATCAAGCTTATATTACCATGTTTAATCATTTTTGACGTATTCGTTACAAGAGTTTATTTCATATTTTATTGTTTCTTTTTAGTATTATCTGGAACTATAGGGCTTTATATTGTTAAGAGGATTTATAGAAGCAGGCGTTACTTTGCGGAACTCCATATTACAAGCAATATAACAGAACTAACTACTTTGCTATAATCCGCACGGGTTAAGCGAATGCATGCATAGCCAATGTGTATGAAGCAGGCAAAATCTACGCACCTTATACATGCAGGACCAGTCACCACATGCACCCCAAGGCGCAATTCACCAGCAACAACGCACACAAAAGCAGCACACACACCCACCACCACAATCTCGACGATCGTTTCGCCCCGAAACCGAAGCATCATCAGGAGGATAGGCTCCACGACAAAAATCGTACTGCGTACTGCAGTACGATTTTTGTCGTGGAGCCTATCGATCGTCGAGATTGTGGTGGTGGGTGTGTGTGCTGCTTTTGTGTTCGTTGTTGCTGGTGAATTGCGCCTTGGGGTGCATGTGGTGGCTGGTCCTGCATGTATAAGGTGCGCAGATTTTGCCTGCTTCATACACATTGGCTTTGCATGCATTCACTTAACCCGTGCGGATTATAGCAAAGTAGTTAGTTCTGTTGTATTGATTGTTAAGAGGATTAGATTCTTAATAACTGACTTTTTTTTAATATACGGAACATTGTAAAGGATGGTTTAAAAATTATAAAAGTATAAACTTTTTACCAGCCTTTCACTTCCGACAGGTATCGAAGGGATTTGATAGCTGATAGGTATTTGGCAGCTGGGTCTGATTTCCTGTACCCCGCGATACGCATGGGAAAGAAAGCTTTGGGATGCCCTTCGATTTACGGTATACAGGTAGAAGTGACCCATTTATGAGGAAGTGGATGACGGAATTCGACACTTTGTTGTTATGAACTTAATTCGTGTATTTTTTTTATATTTATTGGTTATATTACGATATCTTATTTCTAGAGGTGATTTGAATCCAAAATATACATTCTAGTCCTTTTGAGAAGTGCTAGCAAAAACCCTGTTTCTTTGTTCTTCTCATAATATAACTCTTATTACTAGTTGCGTTGCGACATTGCTTTCTTATGGGAGTTCCGACTATTTGCAAAACTAAGATTTTTTTTTGGAACAGCTGGCAATTTTGAAAAATAATTGTCACATGGATTTTTTTTGATTAATTACCATTCGATTGCAAAATTTGCATCACTCAGCGTTTTTTTAGTGTTTCCGTGTGATGACGTGTACACTGTACTTATTGATACAATTGTTATGGTTTTATTGCAGATTTTATCATTATTTACTATATAAATTCGCAAATTAATGGCAAGATGTATGAATCAAATGAAGTTCGGGACTCTATGCGAATAAAAGTAATTTATAGAATAAGTATTTTGCTTGTTGAGTACCATAATCCAGAAATAACGCATGCACAACAAATCATTAACAACATCAAAATACACTAGCAGCGCACACATTCACTACCACAATCTCAATCAAGCATCATCAGGCGATAGAATCAACAAAAAAAAATCGAAAACTAGGAATAGATACACGGATCTTAAAACACAATTTTACGAATAGTACATGTAATAGGTATGAAAACGCATGTTACAATCTATATTTACATAGATTTTCTTTGATCTCGGATTATAGCCAACCAATAATATTGTCATTAGTTTGCATTAAAAGTATTGTTTTTCAATAAGGATCTATGCTCAAAAATATTCCTCTATATAAGTCAGTACATCGACCCGAATGGCGTATCAGGTTGTAATAACACAAATGGTTTGTAATTAAAACGAAAGTGCAATGTAATCCGATATGTAATAATACGAATCGTGTCCAATCGGTCCGTCCATACTCGGAAGTGGCCGGGGCATCGAACCCGCACTACCGCGAACTGATGATGCAGCGCGCGCCGTTGATTCGCTGACGGTTGATAAAAATGATTTATTGTTTTATTTATAATTGTACCTAAACGCCGTTTCAGAATTTATACACTGGTTCTAGCTTGTAAAAATATGTGTAAATACCATATCTTGCTGTAGTTAACAAAGCTGTTATAGCCCAGCGTAGAGACCGTGCCACTCTTTCGAGAAAGCACGAGTTCAAACCCCGGGCAGGTACCAATGACTTTTTCTGATGGAACTTTTGCGTCTAATTGATAACTGCAATTTATAACACGCTTGTCGGTGAAGGAAAACATCTTGAGGAAACCTGCATATCTCTAGAGATTTCTAAGGTTATCTGTAACCTGCCAATCCGCATTGGAGCAGCGTGGTAGGTCTTAGCTCCAATCCTTCTCTGCAAATAATGGAGAGAGGAGGCCTATTCCCAGCGGTGGGATGATAACAGGCCGTTACTTTACCCCTTCTTAAAAATTGTTAGGTATATATTATTAGCTGTGATAACCGATAATAGTGAGACTGTGTCCTTTAGAAGTGTTCTGCGGGTCACGGGTTCACACTCCGACCAGGCATCACTAAGTTTTTCTTTAAATAATTATGCGCCTCATTGATTTTTTTTAATTTATCATACGCTTATCGGTTAAGCAAAATCTCTTTTGAATGAAACCTGTTTCTAGAGAATTCAGGTGATATGTGTAACCTACCAATCGACTTTGGATCAACGTGATGGGTGTGAACTCTAATTCGTATCTTCAAAAGGAAGGAAAGAAGCATATACCTAGGAGCTAGTTAGTAACAGGCCGTTACTTTACTGTAAGAAAAACGGCCTAAGTATAGTTTTTAATATTATTTATTATTATTTTTAATATTGTTTATTTGCTTACTTATCTTAGATTTATTTTTCGTTATTGTAAATTTATTATGTATAAGTTGTGGACATTTTTTAGTTGAATAAATACTTTTATTATTATTATTAATCCAATGAAAGTATACAAAAAGCTCTAAAACTTTATTCCACGCGTATTCCTTGCCGCGTTCAATATATGTAAACATTTAAATTTAGCTTTGCCATTACAGCTGTTTCAAATATCTATTAATAGGATGCTGATACGCTAATCCTACTATTCTATCACATTAACGATATAAATGCGTGAATTGAAACTCCGGGGTTGCACAAGATAGCAATGATGAATTATAATTAATGAAAATTGTAATTTGAACAGAGAAATCCCAAGTTTCGTGATATTTTTTGGTTGGAGCAAATCTCTAAATCCGCAATAGAATTGTCAATTCAAAAGCAATTGTTTATAAAAACAAACTAAAAATCCTTATGTTATAATTCGCGATTAGAGATTAAATGATAGACTTTGATTTTAAGCCTGTCTCTTGACAATGCTTCGATTACGGGGACGAAACGTTTGTCGAGATTTTGGTATGGAATGTGTGCAGTGCTTGTGTATTGTCGTGTTATTAGTGGCCGGTATTGAACGAGTTTTAACGAATTCTGCATGTATCAGGAATGAGAATTGACAGTAAACTCTATATTCAGCATTGCCTTTCTTCTTTTACCGCGGATTATTGCAAAATAATATTTTAATAATTTTTTTATCATTAGCCTCAGCAAAGTATCGCCAAATTCTATACTATACTTATTTATTTAAATATTTTGGAAACATACAGTGCTACAAAACTTTTATAAGTAAAATTCAATTAAAATAACCTAAAACATTATCAGTTTCCTACGACTAAAAATACATATAAACAATAGTATTATACCTTTTAATAAGTTTGTTTGAATCGACAAAATTTTTAATTTATTTAAATTCATATGTTTGCTTGGATATCCATACAATTACAGATTATGGAATCATGCGTAATAAACACGTCAACTATGTAATATTACATGTAATGTATTAAAACCATGTCCATGTATCAAAGTGATTGCATTTTCCGAGTAGATATCATTTACGTATAAGCTATTTTCCTTACTCTATATTTATATCATATGGTGTATAAGAAATATAATATATTCTACATATATTATATTTATTATTAAAGGAAAAAAGTTGTATTTGTATAAAATCTGAGGTCATAAAATTCATATAATTTTTATTTATTTATTTGATACACCAACTATATATTAAAGACAGATTAATAATTAACACATATCTTAAGTTTAGTTTTATAATTATATTACGTATCAAATCAAAAGTTTCCCTAAATTGGCTGTTGCTCTTTTCAAAATATTAAATATTACTACTAGTTACATTTGCTCATTACTGTCTTGTACAGGGTCAAAGAGTAGCTATATCCTTTTTAACAGTTTTTTAAACTGCTGTTATAGCAAAGAGCCAGCAAGAAACTCGGCGGCTGGTCTTTTCAAAATATAATTGTTATTACAAGCTACGTTTAGACATTATTGTCTTGTACAGGGTTGAAGTGTAGCTATATCCACGCATTCTTATCATCTAAGTAATCCTCAACAGTATAGTTGACTTTCTATATCAGCTTCTTTTTAACAGTGTTTTTAAACTGCTGTAATGATAGAACTAAAATTGATTGCGTAAGTTTAGAATCTTATAGCCAAACCCACAAACGACTTACGCACTTTTGCAAGAAGCAAAGCAGGAATCGCAAGCTTATGTGGGTTCCTACTTTGTATTTTATAAACATCGCCAATATTTTTATAATTATGTACAAAAATTATGTTTCTTAAAAAATATTCCGTGATTGTACCTTCCTACAAAAATGTATGACATCGCACGTCATTGCGATCGATATGTTGTGAAACGTCAGTAAAAAAAATAGTTTACTATTAGCAATATGTATATATTTTCCGGTATAAGCCGTTGACCCGTTTGTATGTTAGGGCGACGTTGCATCGTAGGCGGAAACTTGCGAAACGCGAAATATGCGCTCGATGCACTTATTATATTGGTGTCATAATCGCTTTATATGTCAGATATATGTTCTAGTTTTCGTTTAAAGTGTTTGAAATCGATCAAAGAGCTGTGTTCAAGACTGCGACGCGTTAAGTTAGTCGTTAAAGTACCGTCAATTATATACATTGTTTTTATCGTTTGCCTCTCGGAACCCTCTACATTAGTCCGTATAATATAAAGGCGTCAATGGTAATGAATTTTATCAATATGGATCCATCGAGTTAGCCATAGTTTTTAGTAAATTAAATCCAAGGAATCTGTGAGCTTTTATGAAAACAAATATTCAATTTATATTAGCAATTCACAATTTACGTTAAGGGAAATCCTGGGGTATGTGTAACCTGCAAATCCACATTAGAAAAGTGCGGTGGGTCAAAGCTTCAATATCTATCTCCAAGGAGACAGGAGGCTTTGCTACGCATTTTAATTTTATAACTTTATAGTACTTTAATATCAAAACACAAATAAATAATAAGTTGTTTCTCTTGAAATATATAATATTTTTCAATCAAAACAAAATAATTTTTATTCAAATAAGGAATGTTGCACTTGCCGAGAAGAACCGATAAGAAACTCAGCAGTCGATCTTTTATATTACATAATTAAATGCTATTTAAAACTTTAACTGCCTTATCGTTGAAGTTTTTTGATTTAAAATCAATTTTCTATTTAATATACTAAAATTTAACATTGAATAAGAGATAATGTAATTAAAATTTTAAAATTAAAAAGGTCCAAACTTTAACGAGAGCTTTAAGGAGCTTTAAGGTTATAAGTTTAAAACTATAAATGTCAAGTTCAAAGGAGCGCGAATTTATAAGTTGTCTAATAATAATTAAGGTTTGTTTAAAATTAACTCTACTCTATAGTTTCAATTATTATTTTTAAGCACTTCTTGGGTATAAGGCATCTTTGGTGATAAATTTGGTAAACCTGATAAGGTTTAGGTATCTAGAATCCCGAAAGTTCTTTTTATACTGGTTAAGCATAAATATTTTTAAGAGAAATAGAATAGTTCTTCAGCATACTGTATTTCGAAAATAAGGAAAAATTCAGTTCAAATAATTCAAAAGGTATTTTATAAAATATTCTATAACTTCTTGATATTTAGTATTCATTTTAAATGTATTCATTTATTAAAAAAAACATTCAATAAATGAAGATTTTTCCGCGACTAATGCAATGTCCACCGAGCACCCTTAATAGTGAAATATATGTTTACTTCCCGAAGTTTTTTTTAAACCTTTGATTCTTAATCATAACCCAGAATATAAGCCTCAATTGTCTCGAGATTCATCAAAATTGATCCAGCAGATGAGGTGTAAAGGTATAACAGACAGACAGTAGAAGTTTGAATAGTGGGCTAAAATAAAGAATTTAAAAAAATCACGATATTCCTCCGGAAACGGAAAAGTTGCATTGCATATGATTGGGGGGTATTTTCAAAAACTTAAATCGAGGCGAACGAAGTAGCAGGTAACAGTTGTTATTCATAGACACAAGTAAATGTTTTCTACGCGTACTATATAATAAATTCAGGTAATAAATAAACATAAGAAACTGTTTTGCGAAAGCCTTCTGACGTCAATCTTACTGAAACAACTCTTTTTTTGCGTTTCTAAATTACGAATTTACCACTAGTTCGGAATAATAGGCCGCTTCTTTTTTAAAATACAAGATGTGCCTGCACTTTCGATCAAGATAAATGTTGAAATACCGTCAATTATTATTATAGAATCTTATACCGAAAACCGTAAACGATTGACGTACTTTTGCCAAGCGCAAAGCAGGAGCCGCGAGCTTATGTAGGTTTCTACTTTGTCTATATAGTTAAAATTTAAATTCCATTAAATAAAATGCTACATGGAATACGCGTTCAATGTAGTTACCTACAGTACAGAGTTTTCAATGTATCGACATAATTGTTAACTATCATAGTGATAGTATAATGTGATAGATATAATTTCTTTATAGGGTATAACAATGATCAAACTTGATATGTCATCATTTTAAAAGCTCTACCTCAAACAAATCGCTACAATTTTTTGCCGTAGCGTCCGTAGCAAAAGCACGCGTAGCAGAGCTACGCTTATGAAACTTTATATTACAAAAATAGAAAAAAACCTATCCGTTTTAAACCTTTACTGCTTTAAATTAGAAAAGGATAAGTTTTATATAGAAATAAATAGTTATAGTAAAATAAAACAGATAGCTTTATCAAAAAGCGGCATGTTTTTATACTACTGAAGGGCGAAAGCCCCTCTCCTTTTGGTAAGAGGTGAGAGCTTATAAACACTTGCATTGGTATAAAATATATTCCAGAATATGTGCAGTTCCTTACGATTATTCCTTTACCATAAATTATAGATATAAAGTTTTTAAAGAAGACTTATTAATTAATAAGCATAATTAGCCTAGTTTAATATTGAGCCTTTCCTTGAAAAGACAGTTTCAACCCAACCTGAAATTGAACCCTGAACCAGCAGGCATCTAAAGCACTAATATGTCGGTTGAAGAAATTTTGCTTGTGGGTCTAACTGATACTTAAATTTTGTATACGGCGGAAAATATTGTGGGGAATTCCAAAAAGAGGTGGAATACCAAATACACATAAAACCCACTAATATGCACTCAAGCAACACAGTGTATATTATCCAGTTGAATAAAATGACCATCAAATAGAGATATATAGACAGGCTGTTTAGTATACTGCTTTCCTTATACTTGTATTAATTATTGTCAAAAGTTTTAATTATTAAACGGCAGTAGTTCTTATTTAAAATATCTTGACTTCAAAAATTAAAATTTAAAAGTAAGTTACTAAAATAAAAAAGTATTCCATATGTATTTTCTACAGCGTACATAGCTGTCAACACTATACAGGTGTTTTATTAGCGATGACGCGACCGTGTGCCGAGCGACACAATTTGCACGAGAATGCGGAAAATCGCCTAATGCAATTGGGTCATACGCCGTTCAAATAAGTTGACGTAAATAAGATATCACAACATTCCAGCCGGAAAAATGGACCGCGAAAACATTAACTCTATCGCAAAAATAATTTCGGAAAACCGGCATGCACGACTCACTGTATCGCTTGATGAGGGACTTCTTGTACGGTTTTCCGGAAGCCGGGTCCTCGCCGGGGCTGAACCGGCCCGTGGAGTCGTCGGAGTCCGTGCCGGAATCCTGTCCGGCGGCCAGGTACTCCCGCGACTGCTTCAGTATAGCCTTCGCGCGGACGTAGTCTACTGGGTCCGCGAACGAGTGGCGGGCGAAGTCCCGAACTGTGATCTCCTTGCGCGCGTGGACAGAGAGGTCGAGCGGCTCCAGCTCCTCCGAGGGTTCAGGGTACGCCTTCCGGGCGGCCAGGGTGCGAGGTTCGTCGCCCAACGGTTTGCGGTCCGGCGCCGGCGACCAGCGCGCTTCCGGCCCGGCACTAGCCGGACTGCCCTCCACAGCCATCATGGTTAATTATTCACACAGACACCATAATCACAAACGATTCCAGTTATGTCATATAGCGTAATTTGTCGTGGGGGAACTGCGCGCCGCGTCCGCCGGCGATCGCGTCGAATTGCGGACTGATGTCCCAGTTTCGGCGACGAGTTCCACTGACTCGGTGAGCTCGCTTCGGCCGCGCTCGGCGCCGCTCGGACACTTTCGTTTTCGTCTGGGCGCGTGGTGTGCGTCGACATTCCCACACAGGCACGGCAGTTGCGTCCGTGTGCGTGCGCCGCGGTCGTGTGCGTCGAGCTTTTTCCACTTTCGTCGGAGCTTTCCTTAATTTTCCGAGTTGCCAGACAGGTTTTCACCGAGACCCGTCTATTAAATATAATACGAATCCGTTACTTTGATGTCGAAAATTAATGTGAGAAGACTATATTGTGGAAATTACATTTTTAATATTTCAGTTGCTGGACCTAATATTTCTTGGTGACCTATTTCGAAAATGTTTGAATATTTTTCAGTAGAATTTTACATTCATGTTATGCAATGGCGTACGCGTCAACTGTTAATGATAACTGGAAAACACATTGAATAAAAATGAATCATTAATATATTTATCGTTTTTACTTGAATCGTTATAGCAACTTGCATTGGTTTTGTATTGATGTTTACTCTTTGTAAACGTTGAGTAATCTGTTGTTGTGTTATGATTGACTGTGTTTTTTAAAATCCTTTTTTATTAAAAATAACTTGATTGTATATATCCTGATATTAATTTTCTATATGCATGTGCAAATCCTTATAAAAAATTGATATCTGTTTCGACTATTGTATAGCTTTATAATAAATATAAACAAAGCTCTAGTTTGAGTTACGTGATATCATTTGAATTGTGGTATAATATACAAGTAATATTATAATTTTGTACGTATTATATGGGCCGTAGTGCTTGTAGCTTTTAATACAATGTTGCTAAGGTAATAAACAATGCATACATGTACCAAATTTTATTGCTAATATATGACAAGATTAGTTTTGGCAGCGGTTAAAATATATTTTCATTCTTTATTTATTTACCGTTGCTTGATTTCAGGTCTCCTTTAAGTCCTATTCTAGTTCATCTATGTATCTATAGTAGGCATGACCAGGGTCTTGTAAAGTGAGGCTACAGTCAAAGCATTTTTTACATAGAGCTTTGTACAAATCAATGATCTAATATTTTATTCATACAAGCAGTATTTTCTATCAAAATTGTAATGTTTATTTGTACTGTGCTCACTTATCAGGTAAACATTCCTAACCGGAACAAGGAAGCGGTGGTTTGACAGAATTCGAAATATACAAATCAAATCGACTTCCTACTTTTTGCCTGAAGTTATCATTTTGATTCACGAATACGGAAATTATGGAATACCTAACCATTACCATATTTTATATTCATACACAGAGGTTGTTCCACTCGACCAGACAATATTTAACTCTACATAGAATCCTCGTTTGCCTTTTCCTTTCGTCTGCTAGATTATCAATGACTGACTTATCTCTCGGTAGGCATTATAAGGTGTTTCGTATTGGCTTAACGCCCTACGCCTAACGCCTAAAATAGAACACTGCGATAAAAATACGTCGCGTTTTAAATGCGCTGTCGTGCCAACAGATACCAGTAGGCCTACCATGAACTTTAAGAAAACGATTCAGTTCAAAGTCAGTACCTAAACCCAACCGCTTTCTTTTCGTACCATGAAGTAAGTTTGAAAAGGACAACGTTATATGAACTATAGATAACCGTGTCTCTTTTACTCACATGTTTTTAGGACGCATTCCGAACGCTCATTCGGCAACGACTTAAAGTGTGCGTCTTTAAGGCGTCATGGTATGAAAAAGCAAAACAATTCAGTTTATGTCTTCAATTGAGTCGCAATAAGAGTTCATTGTAGACCCATTTTGTTTCATTTCGGCGTATTTTTAACGCACGGTAAAAACCTCTCGTGCGTACGAGGGGTTACGACTTAATTTGTAAAGGATGCATGAGAGAACCGGAAATATCATTTCACGTCAAGTTGCATTGCAAGACAGTGGCAGAACATGAGGTGGCATTCCTTGGCTCGCAGAAGATTAAACGAGAAGTCTTGTGGGTTCTAAGCTTTTGCAAGGATGCTGGAGCTGGATGGAGTCACCAGTTTCTTTAACCTTCACAGGCAATGCTTGAATGCGACAAAGTGCGGGGGATATCTAGTCTGTTAACCAGTATGTAAAATTTCAGCTCAACCGGACTCCGGCAAGTGGGTCAAATTTAATTTGCAAGATTCCACCTTTTCATACAAACATACAAGACAAGTTAAATAAAAAAAAGCTTTTAAAAAGAAGAAGATAGAGTACTCGTTGGCATAAAAGAATGATACTTTCTCAGGCTACCCGCTACAAATCAGACTGCGCGCTCCGCTCCGCTACAAATCTAGACAGACTAATGATAGAATAATTTCGCGTTAAATCATCCTCCTGCCCTGCCCTTATCCCACTCTAAGTGGGGTCGGCACAACAAGTTACAAACATGTTGTCACATGATTTGGCTATGTTTTTCACGACCGGCCGCCTGCCTGACGTCAACTTACCTTAGTCATATTTTACAACCCCTCGGCAAGAACAAGGGTGGTCTATTCTACTCAACCGGATACCACACGGTGGATCGACTTACCTTAGTCGCTTTTTACGACACCTCGGTAAGAACTGAGGGAATAATTTCGCTTTAAAATATACAATATATGATTAAGGGCATTTTAACAATCAAGGTGATGCGAACGAAGTTGCGGGTACAAATACATAATATAATCTTGGCGCTGGACCGATTTTAATGATGTTTTCAGACAATCCTTAGAATAGCCCAGCGGATGATCTTATAAAGTTTGATAGCGGTCGGGCCATATTTTTTAAACTGTTGAGTTCTGTTTCGAGGGGAATTCGAAACCAGAATCACCACAGCAACGCGTAGTCTAACAGCTAGTATAATATAAAATTCATAATTACATTTTATTTAATCGTGGATTATAGCAAGATTGTTTAATCAATACCTTTGTAAAACGTACATCTCCAAAGTTGTCTATTAAATTGTTATTAATATAATATACTGTTAACCGGAATTCAACAATAATCTTTATCACAATTTGCGTAACAAACCGTGTAAACAATTTGTGTTTTTTATCTAACGCACGGGGCATTGACCGACTTTAGACATTACAAATAGACTTGCGCGCGCGTCGACCACGTGACACACTGAGGGAACCAGCGTAAGCGGAGCTCCCGCGCCTCCCCGCCGTCTGTGACATACAGGGGCGCGCAGGGTAGCGTATTCAGCTACGCGGCTCATGAATACCGGCTGACAGAATGTAGCGTCAATGTCACTGTTTACTTGGCCCGCGTAGATGATATTGGGCACTTTTCGTTTGACTTTTTTAGTGGTAAACAAGGAATCACGGTTGACCCGCCAGCGGCGACCTTGGCATATCACTAGGATTCGCGTACTACTACTTTAGTAATCTACTTTACGTTTTACATATTTCCAATTCAATAGGTTTGAACGTATTTACTTAAAAGGGCTATTTTATTTTAAAGGCGATTAATTCAAATTTTCAAATTTGAAATTTCACACATAAATATTTAATATTTCCATACTACATAAATGCGACAGTCTGACGGTCTATTTATTTTAATCTTTCAGTGCAAATCTTTCGTACAATATTGAAAAAATTACGCCCAATTAAAGAATTTCTAGAATTCGTCTTAACTTTGAGGAAATCTACACTAAAATTGTAATAATAAAATTATTTTGGTATGATTCGCGGTAAGATTCAATATCGCGGATTAAAGCAAAATAACTTTATTATTACTTTTGTTCTATCAAAGATTTTACACCGGATAAGACAGGTTAAGATATCCCGTTTTTCTTTCGGGAACAGGCGAAAATACAAATTAAGTAAATTTAAAATTCTTATATTATTTAAATTAAAAGATTTGTACATTTTTAACTTTTGAAAAAACTGCTTAGATTTATATATTATATATAGCTTATATTCTAATTTCAAGTAACCAAAATTAGTACGAAAATTACTTCGACGGACGAATTCTAATTAATTTATAGAATTAAACGTTAATTTACGGAGATCCATAATACAAAAGTACTGCATTATACTTTTGGATTATAGCAAAATAATAAAATATATTGATTTGCTATAATCCGCGATAGTAAATAAATTATCGCGGATTATAGCAAAATAATATTTACAGTACTTCTGAATTCTAATTAATTTTTAAAAACTAATAATGACTACTACTGCTTTTACACTCGTTCTACTCCATGGAATACATTTTCGAAGTAGAATTTTAGACATTACCAAGCAATATTTGATGTCACAAATGTGCTTCTAATAATCTACTCGAATATATTAAGAAAAAACTGGCACAAACTTCACGCTTAATTGAAGGGGAAGGAGAAACATTAGTCACGTCTAAAAATATTCATAATCTTGCTAATATCGTGTGAAAGTTTATACAATTTACTCTTCTGCGAAATCCATGGACAGATCTATGTGAACTTTGGCAAAGAATCATCACGGAATAGTTTTTCAAAATATCCGTATTGCAATGTTGTAATTTTTTAGTATTAGCTATTTGATTCAGCAAGATAAACGCCATTTTTTCCGAAGAGAAAAATATTCTTAAAAAATATTCCAAATCCTAAATATTTATTTACTTATTTATTCATTGCACATACATGTTATTAAAGAGAAAGAAAAAAAAGATAGCACATGCACATGTTAATCCGGTACATTAGCTTTTGTTTGTACCAAACAGACTTTATTATTTATAGCATTTATATTCTAACGCCATATAAAAAAGGGACCCGCATTAATTAATAGAAATATTTAGCACGAATTAATATATAAAAAGCATAAAATTATACATAATTATAAAAAAAATACGGTAAAAAATAAACAAAGTAACTGACATAAGCTTGCGGCTCCTGATAATAAGATAATAATAGGCGGCATAAGATTCTATATAAAAATTTCAGTTTTAGATTTGCCGTTACAGCAGTTTAATTTAAAACACTGTTAAAGGCAAGCCGATACAGTATACCAACTATACTGTTTAGGATTTCACAGATCATAAGAATGCGTGGATATAACTACTCTTTGACCCTATCCAAGATTGTAATGAGTAAATCTAACTACTACTAGAATGTTACTAGAACGATTATTAAAATAGCAACCTTCGAGTTTCTTGCTGGCTCTTTTCAGTAGGAACAGCTTTCTAAGCCAGCAGTAGAGTTGACGATACAAATGCACTTGTTTATAAGTTTACTTGACGAAATAATATTTTGAATTTGAGCAATGATAACAAAAGTAATGAAAGTGTATATTAGCAAAAAAAATCGTCATGGATTATAATAAAATATTATTTTCATTACCTTCGTATTATGGGCCTCCGCAAAGTAACTCCTAATTTGTTATTCATATCATTATACATAATGATTACATCGTCTCTTTTAATAATTAATACATACAATAACAATTCTGTTGAATCTAAGATGTATTCCTTACACCCGATAGCGGGGGTATCGCGGGTCAAATGCTATCATATCAGATCGGGCATCGAACCCGCTAAAGTAATCTTCATACTTAGGAATATCACCTTCAAAATATCATAACTTAACAGTTTACATTAATGTATATGACTCTTGTAAGATAAAATATAAATAACACTTTGATTTATGTTTAATAGAATCTAATGAATACCTAAACGCAAAATAAATTTTAATTTTGTAACGCTATTTAGTTCTGATTCTAGATAAGTCATATCAAGGATAATATTCACCATTTTCAATATACTGTTTAGATTTTCAGAACGTGAAAATTTAGAGAAATGCTTATTTTTAGAGAAGTGCTAAGGATTAATAAGTTTTATTTTTGCTCATCCAATTTCTGATTATAAAGTTATTGAAATTATAAAAACTAAAATTATCTTCCTATAATCCGCGATAAAATGTTTGTAACATGAGCCGACCCCACTTAGAGTGTGATAAGGGCAGGTGGAATCTGCGATAAAGTAAATAGATAATATATATAATGCTAAATGTATAATAGACTATCCGTTTACATACCTAATACATGCAGGATTGGAAAAAACACATGTACAAACCTCCACCATCGCCACCAAAATACACAAGCAGTAAACGTTCACACTTATTAACCTGTGCGTGCAAATATATTTAATGTTCCTTTGAACTCAACTTCATTAATATTGGCCAAACTTTTCGACTTGAAAGCATTTTACACATTTTTAATATCAGGTTAGTTTTGGAACCGTACCTTTAAATGTAACTTTATAAACGCATATTTTTGGGCAGCAGGGTCTTCTCGTTTACTCCCCGGGTGGGGGTAAACGGGGTGCGGGCCTCGAGGAATTCCTCTCTACCCGGGCATCTCCTCGCGGGCACTTAAGCCCGGTATGTGTTCCGGCCGTAGGCTGAGGTCACCTAGGTGACCCAAAGGTGTCGGTATTTGGGCCGTAAGCCCAGGTCACCTAGGTGACCTAATGGATGTCTTGTTCGGTGGGGAGGTCTGGGAATGGTAGCTCCCAGACCTCGGGGTCAATTTCGGTGGTGTATCGTCCGGTGGTGTATATTTTTGGGCAATATCTGAGAGATACGATTCTTAGGGAGACCATAGATGGCGATGTTACCGAAATTTAATTTTTAAACCTATACGTAAACCATTGGTCTAAATTGATAATATCGATTTTTACATCAATATACTAAAAGCTATTTGTTTTTAAACAAAAATCCAACCGTTCCATCCTATAGCGAGCGTCCCTAGCCAAATATGGGAACTGAATATAAGGCGTTCTGTTGCAAGACAGCGTCTACTTTGCCCTACTGTTTGTCTTATATATAAAAATGTTGAACGAAATACGACACAAGCATGGCGAAACACAAGACTAAGCTTGAAAATAAAAATAAAACAACATATAAATAAAAAAACCGGCGATGACCAACGGAACCTAAAGTGGCAACAAATAAAAGCAAAACATTAAGGATCGGCCGATCGATCCGCGCTTAGATCATCAATCTCTCCATGCTTCCTTCGCGCCAATTTATCCTCAAGTGAGCGAGATGGACATATATCAATTCAACAGGTGGAAAAGAGACGGGAGGCAAGCGTACTAGAGCACCGCGCGCTCGGATAGTCATACAACAATTCTAATTTAAGACAAATTTGTGCTAATTAATTTGATGAAACCTTTTTAATATTATAAATACTAAAAATAAAATTATTTCCGACCGAGGCTGCTTCCAATAATAAAAAACTATTTTATAAAACAATAAAAAAAATATAAAAATAAACATCACATTATTAGTTGCCAAAGATATGTGTTTAATCGAATAGTTTTTTAGAAATCCTATTATATATTCTAAACATTTTATTGATATGATGCAAAAGTAAGCTTAACATACCGGTATAAAACAGTTAAATTAAGTTACATTAATCATGTTACTAAATATGTTTAAAAAATTGCAAACAGCGTACAATTGTAATAATAATATATTAAATAATAAATGCTGCTATAAAAGAAATAAATAATAAATTATTTACATATTACATACCAACTGTGCAGATACTGGCTTGAACATAACTTATGTGAATAATGTGATTATTTAAGCATTACACATATTGACACGGTTCAAGCTCAGAAAACCGAGAATCGCGCATTCTATTAACTAGGCCATGTTACTATACTAAATGAAAATATAATAATATTAAAAAGCAGGTAAATTTTTATTAAAACCATCGTGCCTGATTCAAATCTGATGCTGTAAGATTAACTTGAATTATTCCACTCGGCTGCTCTCACGCTAAAACAGTTATTTACGTGCATGTGTTGTCTAGTCTTTATATTTAATGAGTGCAAACATTTAAACTACCCAATTATATTTATCAGGCATACGTCGAGATTTGTTTAACCCAAAATGGCGGCTTATATTTTATTGTCCTTGTTCCTTTTTTAAATATAAGGGAGTAAAAAATTTTTCCATTTTGAAATTTATTTGTCTGTGTTATTTCGCTCGATACTTAGTATTAATTTAAAAATCGAGTGTTGGGTTTTTTTAATATTCGATATTCAATTGAGACCAAAACATTTTGATTGAAGCAAAAAAATATACATATTTTCGTTTCTAAACGAAATAATTAATATTTAATATAGAAATATTTCTTCAGAGAAATTTAAAGTATAAAAAAATATTATTCTTATAACTCAAAGTGAACTTTAACCGCTTATAGAAATAAAACATAAGATAAAGACATAAATAGATATCGATTTATTTATTTACGTGATTTTAACTAATTAAGATGGGAATGCATTAAAATAAATCAGACACGGTTAAAATAAGTTGTATTATGAGGAAGCTGCGAGTATCTTTTTATCTTCTAATATATGTGTTTTTCTGTATGTCCTTTATAGACTCTGAAATTGTTGTACTTACAGACAATCTTTAGAATGTCCGAGGTAATGATCCTGTAAAGTTTGGTAATATTGGAGCATTTTTTTAACTGATTTATGCTAGTTTTAATATAAAAAATAATTCGACATAACATAATATTACATTTACGCAGCGTTTCCGAACAGATAGCGCGGGCAAGTGCAGTCGTTGTACGGATTCAAGGTTACGGCGCCCGCGCACGCGCACACGTGTGTGTGGGGACACGCACACACCCGCTCACTTGTAATTGGCAACGATTAGCACAGGAAGACTGGTCGTGTGTGTTTTTTTTGTCATATAAATAGTACCTATCCGGTCAAGTTGGCGCCGCTTGGTTTAGGTTAGGTTGCATTTGGTTATTACTTCATTCTTGCATCTTTTTCTTAAATTGCAGACGCCATATTTACTTTAACAGTTAACTAGCGAACAGCGAGTGTGTTTATTTATATCATTGATCCTTTCTTAAAGATGGCAACATTATGTGCGACGGCTATTTTATTAGGTACCTACGGGAACCGCTAAAAGAGGTTATATGATTTTTTTTCAGTAAATCAGATAATAAAATCGCATGGACTTTAATCTCCAGGATCAATCCCGAATCTAAAATATGTATAGAATCCCACATTTGAAATATCAATGAAGAGTAATTAAGTTATAACAAGTTATCAACTAAAGATTTAAATGGTAAGTGAATTTGATTCGTTTACCGTGGATTGAAGCTTTTCAACAAAGGGCAAATTTTTATAAGTTTTTCTATATGCTTATATACATTATTTTATAGTTAATATTATATACATTCTTGGGATGTGTATTCAAATTGCACGCTTAGAATTAAAGTAACCTAATTCAAAAGTAAATTGTGGCAAATTGCAATAAAGCCAGCAAAACTCGTGAGTGTTAGAGACCCATAACCTGGAAGAGCAAGCAAAAACTAGTTTTTTGTAATAGTACGTAGCGTAACGACGTAGATGGCATTAAAATAAGATTACATTGTGTCTAACTCAATTAAACCAAATTTTGAAATAGGTCACTTTAATAGTAAGAATGCGAAGTAGATTCGAGGATCTTAACTTTTGATTTAATTGATGATAGTTCTTTTATTGTACACCACAACTTCATTGAAAAAGACTTTGCCCAACAGTGGCGTAGGCTACCTTTCCAGTTCATGACTATACTTAGGTCTAAATTGGCTTATCTTTATAAATCATAGGTAAAGTAAAAGTAAAGTAGCAGCCTGTTACAATCCCACAGCTGGGAATAGGCCTCCTCTCTCCGTTTCTGGAGAGAAGGGTTGGAGCTAGGACCTACCACGCTGCTCCAATACGGATTGGTAGGTTACACATATCTCCAGAGTTCTCTAGAGATATGCAGATTTCCTCAGGGTGTTTTTTTTCACCGAAAAGCGTGTGATAAATTGCAATTACCAATTAGTTTAATAGAAAAACTCATTAGTGTCTGCCCGGGTTTGAACTCGTGTTCCCCTCGAAAGAGTCGCACGGTCTCACCGCTGGGCTATCACAGCTTATCATAGGTATAACATTATATTTAAACTGATATTAAATACTCCCGGAAAACTATACAATACGAAGATTAACTGGTCATCAAACCTGTAAAGTGGTCGTGATAACGGTTAAAAAACAATAAAATCTGAGAGTGGTTGTCAAACAGTGCTATAGGACGAGGCTTGAACAAACACAACAAGTGTTTATGTCTCAATACTTACCTTGACGACGGCAAACACTGCCTATCTACTACCTTTGAATTGAACTAAATAATGCTATCACTAGATATTATAACAATTCCGAGATAGTTCCGAGAGGAACATATTTAACTATCCCTTTTTTCTTATCTTTTTTTTAAGCATATTATATACGCGTTACTTACATTACTAAAATTAAAGTTAATTTTTACAAGAATATAAAATTGCGAGTTACGGGAAGGGCGCTGTATACCGAGATACAAGGAAACCTAGTTTGGTTACAGAGGTCTAAAACATATAAATTGTAGAAATTAATAGTGTTTTTGTGTTTATTTATATTGTGTAAGAATGTTTTTCGGTATAATAAAGTTATTATTATTATTATTATTGAATATCATCCGTCACGTCTGTCTGTAACACAAAACTAATAAAAGATTTTATGCGACATCAAATTTTGAAACAAATGAGGAAGTATTATGTATGTAATTTACCAAGCTTTTTTGTAATAAATCAAATGTTTTATTTGTGCATTCCGTTCAATTATGATGAATGATGAAAGATGAATCAATATTGAATTATGAAACAAAAAATGTGATGTCAAAAAATATCTTCCCTAATAATGAATAAAAAAGGAAAAACTTTAAAATAAACTTAACTTTTAGTATACTCACATTGACAGAAATATGACAAAAAATATTAAAAATCTGTTCTCACGAAATTAAATTTATTAAATTAAATTAATTAAATTATAATTTAATTTAAAAATGGAATCATTTCAATTCATTGAAAAAGTTTATAAATAAAAGTATTAAAATAGAATAATTTGATTTAAACTACGCTATAAAATTTATTGTACATAAATAAAACCTAAAAGTATTGAGTATTTTTATAAAATTATTTTATTATATATAAATTAAACTAACAAATTTATTAAAATAGGTATAATTGTTATAAATTATAGATTTTTTTATGGAATAGTTTTATTGAAATGAATAAATTAAATTGAAATATTATTTTAAAATAAGATTAACCTTAATAAATGCGAGTATTGTTATGAAATAATTTAATTTAAACGAAATTATACAATTGATAGATTGAAATTATATAACAATGTCATAACTAATAATCCAAATGCGGACCGCGTGGACTTATTTTATCATGCTCTTGCTTATGTAACGATTTTTCCTGTACGTGAAGTAAAAACGCCAATTTTTCAACATATGTTACCTCGGCGTATAACCTACAATTACATCAACAATATTTCTTCAGCAGACTAGTGGTGAAAGTGTCACAGACTGACAGACGGATTTGTGATCTTGCTATTGATTTTATTTAAAAGAATCTATAAGATTGATTAAAATAAGTAAATCCTTAATAAATGAGTGTTATTAACTACATTCATCGCTCACCTAAACGAACTACTGCTCTCATTTCGTTCGCCATATTGGCATGTGCATGTCTAGAAAAATGGCGGCAATCCGAGCGGAATTTTCACTTGTGAGAAATATATATAGATAGTGAAAACAGTAAACAAACACGTTATACAGCGGTACGGTCCGCAACGAACAGTGAAAGCACGCTCCTGAAATCTATTTTCTATCTATATTTTAAATAAAGTTTCTAAATGATTTTTCGTCTGCATGTGATCGATTTTCTCAAAATCTAATTAACGGATTTTTGTACAGGCTTAGGCTAATATTACATAGCGGTTTTACGGGTTTACGGTAAATTGTGTTGAAAAGGTCGCGCGGTTGTGAAAAAGGGAGTTTTCGCGTGCTCCGCGTAAACCAACAGAGTTACACTAAAATAATGTACTAGAGAATTGTAGATCTACAAAAATACTACAAAAAAGTCCGCGACGGCATGTCTCTATCTGTAATAATTACATTAATGTTGAAGCGCTTCTTCCATGACATGTTGTACAACAACCATCCATTTTGATTCTATTCATTTTTTAACTCAGATTAAAACAAAGGGGTTACAACCTTTGTTTTAATCTGAGTTTCGCGGGAAAAACTTGTGATACTCTGACATCTAGCATATATATGTACAATTATATAACATTGATAACTAGTTTCTGTACATTGAGAGTTTTTTGTTTTTTGTACATAGAATCTATTATTTTGATTTACTTCCTCTAAAAACTTCGACGGCAAACGCGCTATATTAGTTACTGGGTGGAAAAACTTCTTCAAAAATCTCGTGGCGATTGACATAGAGGTCTACTATAACAGTGGGCGTCTATCGCTTAAAGATAAGCTAATATTAATTAAATGTTCCACAATTAGAGATTTTACACCAGGGCAATATTCAGAATAAAAAAACCCGATTTTTCCTTTATTAAGGGTATTTAAACGCTCAAATTGGCGTGAGCAAAGTTACAGGTACTACTTGTATTATAAAACATAACACAATATTTAATTTTAATTATGTTAATATTAATATGGGACTTTGCCTAAAATGTCCACATTTAAACATATTCTTTCCTTCATATTGATATGTATTTTTTTTTTCAAAATCCATTAATTCTGTAAAAAAACTTAATACGAGTTTTGTTTGAGCCCAATTTCTCTACTTCAATGTTCGATACTAAAAAAAGTCTAAAGATTTTAAATAATTTAGAACGTCCGACCTTATCACACATTTTAAACTAAACCCTATCGCATATTCACAAAAATGTAAATCCTCTTTTTAAATACAGTTAAATACACAATAGGAGTACATATGTTTATTTATACTGTTGAAAAATATTTAGATGACAGTCAAAACAAATCAAATCAAAATAATCTTTTTTCAAATAAACCATTTTAGGGACTTTTGAATCGTCAAGCATCAATATGATTAATGAAGCTACAACTGGTTCAGAATGTTGCTCTTACCGAGAAGAACCAGCAAGAAACTCGGCGGTCAATCTTTTAAATATTTTCAATTATACATTATTAAACCGCTGTCTTGTATGAAGCTGAAAGGATTTTCAAATCCAGGCTTTCTTATCAACCAAATAATCTTCAATTTTGTAATATGCTTTACGTATAAGCATATTTTTTACACTTGATTGGAATCTTTCTGTACACTGGTCTAGAATGGATTGAGGAATTTTATTATAGAAGCGAATAGCGAGACCAACAAATGAGTTGCTAACTCTGCTGAGTCGCGACGCAGGTATCGCAAGCTGTTTGTAACGTCTCGTATGTCTATGATATACATACAGTCAAGTCAGCATCCGTTTATGCTTATCATATACATTGTCATCGAGACTCGATCACTATATAATATATCAGCTCAATCGGACACGGCATGTGGGTCAAATTTACTTGCAAGATTCCAACTTCACATACACGGCAAGTTGTATAAAAGCTTTTAATAAAAATACGCGGATTATAAATCTAAATCTTTTAATATTGAGTATGAGGTAAAGTATGGATTTAATTTGCTATCGCTCTGGCTCAAGGGAGCGTATGCAGTTTTTGCGGCGTCAGCGAAATTGAAAGTGGAAACTACTGCCAGTAATTATGACATTGTTCTGCGAGAAAAACTGCGGCTGGCGTGCGACCATCGGGGAAACGGCACGACATCAGAAGTGGGAGCATGTACGTTACTATTTTACATACACCCTAAACTTCTCAGTACCCATATCTATAGTTATATTATTTATGTAAAAGCCTGTCTATCTATAAGCTATGGTAACCCAGCGGTGAGACCGTGCGACTCTCACGGTCTAGCGGCTCTAGAAACTATCATAGGTTTCGAACCCGGCCAGGCACCAATGAGTTATTCTATTTAAAAAAATCTTATATCTCTAATTGATAATTGCAATATATCACACGCTTTTCGGTGAGGGAAAACGTCTTGAGGAAACCTGCATATCTCTTCAGAATTACCGGGATATGTGTAACCTACCAATCCACATTGGAGCAGCGAGGTAGGTCTTAGCTCCAACCCTTCAACTACAAAACGGAGAGAGGAGGCCTATGCCCAGTGGGATGGTAAAAAGGCCGTTACTTTTATATAAAAAATCACATTTCTTAACTATTACTTTACCGAAGCAAAAAACCGTGTGCTCGTGCTTATAATTAAAAGAAAAAATACGTTTTTAGATCATTTAAAAATATTTCTAGACAGATCCAACATCCAAGGATTTTTTTGTATTGCGAGATATAATTATGTTAATTCTTTTTCGGGCCTGAAGGGGAGTAGGTAACTAAATTGTTTTAGGCTGCCTGAGGTTAAACTAGAACGCTGCCCGCAGATGTCTAACTTTCGCAAAGTAATTTATGAATAGTGATGAATATTCGAAACGAAGTCGAATTTTTTATTAGATTACAAATTCTGAAGTCGAATTTATTCATTAATTTATTTAGTACCCGTTACTTTTGTCATGTTAATAGTAGGTATTACAACATTTTCAATTGTGTATTATTCTGTTTTTTTTGCGAAGAAAAAACAAGGACTTTTTTATCTTATATCCTTTAATTATACCAAAACTCATCAATATTGGTCCAGCGGATAAGCCGTAAAAAACCTAAAGGACAGACAGGTTTTGTAATATACTCATCATCATCGTCATTCTCCTGCACTTATCCGACTCTAAGCGGGGTCGGCAAAACATGTTACAAACATGTTGTCAAATAATTTGGCTACGTATTTTACGACCGGCCGCCTGCCTGACGTCAACTTAACTTAGTCGCCTTTTACGACACCTCGGTAAGAAATGAGGGTGTCTATTCTACTCAGCCGGATACCACCGTCGGAGATCTTTTAATATACTATAGTCATTTTATTAAAGGATATTTTTAAAATTAAGTCATAAGTGCATTGCAAAAGGTGATACAAAAAGCTCACGACCGAACGAGTATTACTTATTCCAACAATAAATATGAAAAATAAATAACTAAAACATACAGAAGCAAAAACTCTTCTATCCTATACATCGATGCAGGTATACATATGGCTGCAAATATAAAAAATAAACATTTATAGAGAAATCGAGCTTTCATTAAAATAATTTATAGATGCAACAGTTACTTTGCCAATTCGATAGAACAAAGCTATGATGAAATTATTTTGCTATAATCCGCGTTAATAAATCTAGGTAATGCTAAGTGTAGGTAGCAGGCAACGTTCAAATACCTTACAAGTTGGAACCAGTCATCACACGTCTCACTCAACACAAGCACTACACACACTCACTAAGATAAATCTCTAAAATCGTTTCGCCTGTAACCTACTCGATCGCGTTAGGGTAACGCCAATTTGTATGAGACTGCAACAGCGACATCTAGTAACCAAAGTTCCAGCAAAATACAAATTGCATTACGCTAACGCCATCGAGTAAGTAAAATAACTCTCACTAAGCACATAGGAGGATAAGTTTCACGACAAAATCGTAATGCATAGTAATTTTTATCATTACTTCAGCTTTCATTCGCTTAGTTGACGATTTAGTGAAATGACAAAATGCCAAAGTAATTATCAAATTTTATTCTTATTGACTAGATTAAATTAAAACTCTAATATTTAATCTGAGACAGTACTAAAATACCATCACAAGAATAAAAATTATTCGAATTATTGAATAAGGCGTTATTTTGCGCAGATCTATAATTTAAAAGTAATAATAAAATTATTTTGCTTTAATCCGCGATAAAGTAAATAGAAAATATAAATACACGCACAAACCTCCACCACCGCCACCACAATACACAAGCACTACACACGTTCACTATCACAAACTCAACAACCGCAACCGAAGCGTCATTAGGAGATAGACAGACTCCACGACAAAATCGCAAAGCACGTATCGGGTATGAAAAAAAGAATAGTCCACTATACATTTAATATAATATATGTATATTTTCTATTTACATTTTTTCCGGATTACAGCACAATAATTTTATGATTACTTTTGAAAAATTATTCGACTAAATTCACAGTTTAATTTGGCCGTTTCTAAATTTCAGCACAGTAAAATATCTCTTATCAGACAAGCGTTGTATTTGATGAATAAATAATATCTAGGGGTCCTGAAAGTAACATGTAGGCTACAAGGCCAATGTCAAGGCCGCAGTCTAGACTTGCCAGAAATTCTGTTACCCTATTATTATTAAATACTTTGTTTTATCAAAGTAAATAGATTTTTTTGCTATGTTATTTATTTAGTTTTTTGTTAAGACCATTTTTATTTAACCGAGAGTTACGGTTAAAGTCGATTACAGAGTAAATAGCACTTTTAATTAGTTATGATGGGTATATTGTCTATTTTGGATCTGACAAGAGGCGTTTTATGTGTGTTAACGCCAGCGGTCGGTATGGTGTTGCCAGATTGGTCAAGGTACGCGACAACCACGAGTTAAATTACAAGCAACACTGACACGCTGATAGCAACACTGAAGACCATAGCGCATCCACGTAAAATCCCTTTGCTGTGCGTCCGACTTTTTCACTTAGAGCTATTACACTTAGAGTAAGGGAGCTATAAGCAGGCCTGTGATGCAAAAACATTCACCACCGGTGGTAATACCGTGGTATTTTATAAACGATTCAATAGCACTTGTTTATGCGCGATACCTTTCTGTTCAGTATAAATTTCGTTTTGATAAATTTTATTTTATTTTAAGATATATCAACAGCAATTACAACAATACAAAACTAATCTAATGAAAAATAATAATAAATACTTGCTAAAAGCCATCAAACTACTCGTTCAATAAGATTGTTTTAACCTTTTTTTAAATTTAATTAAACTATAATTAATGTTGAGAGACCGGCTATACTCACGTCTTATTTAATCGGATGAACTCGACTAGTTTCAGTTTCCGCCGCGATAACGCCGCGTAAAGAGCTCATGAATAAGAGCCCCGTATGGGCTTGACACTAGTTGGGCTCGTCCGATAAAATAACACGTGAGTATAGCCGGTCTCTCAACATTAATAATGAATACCACTCACGATAGCTTCAATTAAAATGTCATGGAAAATATCAATTTCATACTGAGTTAGATATGTAGACATTAATCGATTTATGCAAGAATATTTACCTAGATTTGTTTTGGATAGTTCAGGTGCGAAAGTTTTATGTAATGGGTGTTTGGGCGTATTGTTAGGAACAGATAAATTGTATTGAAATAACAAATGCGGGGCATCCATCTTGTTATTATGAATTTTATGTAAAATTATGAGATCAGACATTTGCCTGCGTTTATCAAGAGGTAGTAGCGGCCTGTTACTTTGCCCACTGCTGGGCTAAGGACTCCTTTTTTGGAGAGAAGGATTGGAGCTAAGAACTACCACGCTGCTCCAATGCGGGTTGATAGGTTACACATATCCCTAGAATTCTAGAGATATGCAGTTTCCTCACGATGTCTTCCTTCACCGAAAAGCATGCGATAAATTGCAATTATCAATAAGACACAAGTTTAAATAGAAAAACTCATTGTTGCCTGCCCGGGGTTTGAACCCATCTCGTCTCTAGAGAGTCGCACGGTCTTACCGCTAGGCTATCACAGCTTCAGCTTCAAGCTATCAAGAGGTGAAATTTTTAAATATTTTGATCGAAATTCATTATCAACTTTATATGGGCAACGATTTAAAAGCAAGATATCTCGTGAAAGATTTAAATCACAATAATAGCAAAGAAAGTATACAGTTTATTATTTATTGAGGTATTCTACGTTGTGACGAATGAAAATCTTAAAGTAGCGGCCTGTTAATATCCCACTGCTGGGAATAGGCCTCCTCTCTCCGTTTCTGGAGAGAAGGGTTGGAGCTAAGACCTACCACGCTGCTCCAATGCGGATTGGTAGGTTACACATATCAACAGAATTCTCTAGTGATATGCAGGTTTCCTCACGATGTTTTCCTTCACCGAAAAGCGTGTGATAAATTGCAATTATGAATTAGACACATGAGTTTTAATAGAAAAACTCATTGGTGCCTGCCCGGGTTTGAACCTATGTTCGTCTCTAGAGAGTCGCACGGTCTCACCATTGGGCTATCACAGCTTTTATCTTTAATGAAAATCTTAGTGTCACATAATTATCTCAAACAATGCGGATCAATTAAAGAAAAATGGCCGCTTCGAAAGGGAAACGGGACGATAATCGTGCGCAACAAAGTGTTTCAAGTTTACTGGAGCTAGTGCAGCGGCGCGCTACACACGAGATAGAGGTTATGTGGTCCGAAGATATTGATTTGTTATTGCTATATATAGCAATAATTAAATTGATTTTATTTTGCATAATTTTATTTGAATTAATATTGTAACGATGGTATCACTTTTAAAGTCCGCCGTGTAGTATCCTGCTGAGTAGAATAGCTTACCCTTATTTCTTACCGAAAGGTCGTAAAATACGACTAAGGTAAGTTGACGTCAGGCAGGCGGCCGGTCGTAAAATACATAGCCAAATCATGTGAAAACAACATATTTATAACATGGTGTGTCGACCTCACTTAAAAATATTTTTAGTGTTTCGTCATTATTAGATGGTTCAAATAGTTTTTTTTAATAACTCTATTCTAATTTTTTTCGTTAACTAACACTATCCAGGCCTACTGTTAGGTATAAAATAGTACATTACTTTTATATACGCATATATTAGAAGAATAAACAGCCTGCTGTGATAGCCCAGCGGTGAGACCGTGTGACTCTCTAGAGACGATCACGGATTCAAACCTCGAGCAGGCATCAATGAGTTTATTTTATTAAAACGTATGTGTCTACTTAATAATTGCAATTTATCACTCGCTTTTCAGTGAAGGAAAACACCGTGAGGAAATCTGCATATCTCTAGAGAATTCTGGGGATATGTGTAATCTACCAATCTGCATTTGAGCAGCGTAGTAGGTCTTAGCTCCAACCCTTCTCTCCAGATAAACGGAGTGAGGGGGCCTATGTCCAGCAGTGGGGTAGTAACAGGTCGTTACATTAAACAGACCGCATATAAATCTCGTTAATATGGCAGGTCATGAAAATCACAAGAAGCTAAGCAAGATAATATTAATGTCCGTAATTGCCGTCCTTTTTTGCCTGTAACAAAAACTCTACATTGAATGAAAATAACTTTTTCATGAAATATTATAATTTCTATAACATTGTAGGAATATTTCTCAAACTTTCCCTGTTAAGGCAATATCCGAACAAAGTTTTAGTGTTTTCATGAAGTAAGCGTTCCGATTCAGTGTTGTTTTATTAATAAAATAGATAATATTAAATTTCTTGATTAGAGCACTAAACTTTAAGCTCAAACACGTGGGAAGGTTTTGCTAAATAATAATGGTTTAAGGAGATGCATATTATATTTAAATAATGTAAAATAATTATATGAACTCCATTAACTAACTGGAGTTCAACTTGTTATCTTAAGTTATAAATTTTAGTGATTTGGATTTTAGGATTTTAGAATATATAAAAGTTTAAATTTTCTTCTTATAATTAAAATTAATGTTTCTCTGTACGCCCTTTATAGACCCCGAAATTGCAGCACCAATTTTAATTAAATTTGCATTTAAATTAAAGATGCATTTTTGTAAGGAATTCTGTTTCAACAGGAATTCGAAATCAGACTAATCCATAGCAACAAGTGGCCTGACAGCTAGTTGTAATAAATGATTGTATCATACCCTGAATTCAAATTTTTATATTAAAAATAAATATGTGTAGCGTATTTTTTTAATTAGAAAGCGTTATAAAAATCTAAAGAAAATCATTAATATTTTCTACCATTCCAATCTAATAAGAAAGTTGGCACCCGAAGCATATTAGTAACGAAAATAAGAACGAGATCGCTGACAATTTACATAACGTCAAAGTAGGTTGACCTATAAGTAAAAGTGCAAAAAGTAGGTTAGCATATCTCGTGAACGATCCCGTGCTGGCTGTGCGTGTGTGCCCAATGTCAAGTTTCGCCTAGCGCGGCCGCAGAATGCACTTTCTTCCTGCACACAGCTGTACAATGCATTTAGACACAGAGACCAACTTAAAATGTACCTCGAAACGAATACGTAACAGAGACTCAGTAACAATAGACTCATACGAGTTTTTTGGTATTCTTACATTGGCTTCACAGTATATTTTTAGTAATTTAATCTTTGTACATATGAATATAAATAATTAAAAAAGGATTGGCGATGTATATAATAGACAAAGTAGGAACCCACATAATCTTGCGGTTCCTTGCGCTTTGCAAAAGTTCGTAATTCGTTTGTGGGTTTGGGTATAAGATTCTATAATAAAATTCCACAATCTACATTAACTTTACCTTTACAGCAGTTGCTGTACAAGAGCTGTGATAGCCCAGCGGTGAGACCGTGCGACTCTTTCGAGGGGAACACGAGTTCAAACCCGGGCAGGCACCAATGAGTTTTTCTATTAAAACTCATGTGTCTAATTGATAATTGCAATTTATCACACGCTTTTCGGTGAAGGAAAACATCGTGAGGAAACCTGCATATCTCTAGAGAATTCTAGGGATATGTGTAACCTACCAATCCGCATTGGAGCAGCGTGGTAGGTCTTAGCTCCAATCCTTCTCTCCAAAAACGGAGAGAGGAGGCCTTAGCCCAGCAGTGGGCATAACAACGGGCTGTTACTTTACAGCAGTTTAAAAATAATATTTAAAAAAGGCTAATTCAGAAAGCCTGTTATACTATTGAAGATTACCTAGAAGATAAGAATGCGTGGATATAGCTTCTCTTCAGCCCTGTACAAGACATTAATAACTATATGCAACTAGTGATAAGAATTATTATTTGAAAAGAGCAATCGCCGAGTTTCTTGCTGGTTCTTCTTGGTAGAAGCAGCTTTCCGAACCAGCAGTCGATGTTGACGATTCAAAAGCACTTGTTAACAAGTTTACTTGAATAAAGAATATTTTGAATTTGAATCCGATATCCAAACTTTGAAATCTTATGCCTCTCTATAAAAAGGTTAAGGGAACAAACCTAATGCAGGCACCAATGAGATTTCTGTTAATCTTATGTGCCTAAATAAAAACATCGTGAGGAAACTTGAATAACTTTTGAGAATTCCTGCAACGTAAGTAACCTACGAATCCGCATTGAAGCAACGTGTTGGATCTAAGCTCCAACTCTCCTCTCCAAAAAAAGTAGAGAGAAAGCCAGTAGTAGAATATCAAAGCGTTGGTTTACTTTTAAATACATAACATGCGATTAAGTTCCTAACCTCTTTAATGTATTAAATAGGAAAGTAATAATAAAAATTATTTTGCTTTAATCCGCGATACAGTAGCAAAGCACACAATCGCAAAGCTTTGCGATTTTGTTGTGGAGTCTATGTCTTGATGATGCTTCGGTTGCGGGGCGAAATGATTGTTGAGTTTGTGATAGTGAACGTGTGTAGTGCTTATATATTGTGGTGGCAGTGGTGGAGGTTTGTACATGTGTTTTTACGGATAGTCCACTTACATTCAGCACTATATATATTTTCTATTTAGTAGCGAATATTTTGTAGCGAAATAATTTTTATTATTATTTTGGTATTATGGATCGCCGCAAAGTAACGCCTAATTCTATAAATTACAGCTTTGTTTGTTTGCTTTGTTGTTACAGTCGTTCGATGTCCAATTCCCAGCTTAATTCTTTTCTACCGATATCTTAATCCGTGCTAATATTAATGATTATTACACTTCTTCGTATTGCATACCTAATAAGCAAGAAATAACTCATATCAGCAACAGTAGCAATATTTACATTTGATTATTGTTAGCTTTGGTTAGAAATTATAGAAATTTGCGTTTAAATGTATAACGGAATGCCTCGAATATGACTAAGCTAATATGATTGTATGTTTTACACGACCTTATTTGAATCTTGGCTCCTTGTGACATGTTTTCATTGAGGTCTTTGAGTAATTAAAAATAACGCTGCTTCTTGTTATTCAAATAAAATATGTCGCTTCGTATTTATTTTTCAGATTTCTTAATTTTTAAAGAGCGCAATTTAAGTTTGATTGCCTTATAGTTGACTCTAGTTTTATTATTCCAATTATTAGGACATATTACGGTTGTCTCTTGTACTAAAATATCACTATGTAGAGTTAGGCACGACTGCACACTGTCAAACTGCAATTGCTATTTGAGGCCGTCGCACACAAGTGCATAGTACCGCTCTATGCACTGCGCAATACAAGCAACCCTGAGATAAACGAAAGTCTCTCAATGGACTTGAAAGTGGTAGAGCTATTATCTTCCGCTTTGTTAAATATACGACGAACGCTGGAATGAAAATTCTTTTCACTATCGCACAGGCGCTTTTGGATTTGATGTTCGAACTGTTTGCATTGTCTATGAACTATTACAAAAATAATAGTGGCTCTAATGAAAATATTTGAAGATTTTTATGTCCAGAAAAACTTGTCAAATAACAAATCAAAATAATCTTTATTTAAATAAACCATTTCAGGCACTTTTGAATCGTCAAACATCAATATGAATAATACAGCTACAACTGGTTCGGAATGTTGCTCTTACCGAGAAGAACCAGCAAGAAACTCGGCAGTCAATCTTTTAAATATGTTCAATACATTATTAAACCGCTATCTTGTATGAAGCTGAAAGGATTTTCAAATTCAGGCATTTTTATCATTCAAATTCAATTTGTTTAATATGCCTATATCTTGCACTTAATTTATATTCTATAAAAAAGTGTAACATGGATTGCGGAATCCTTACTAATCCTTACTAATATTATAAATGCGAAAGTCTGTCTGCTGTGTCGTTTATCCGCTGAACAAATATCGATGAATTCTTTTCTATCGAGGCATTCTTATCATCCAAATAATCTTCGATTTTGTAATATGCTTTACGTATAAGAATACTTTTTACACTTAATTGGAATCTTTCTGTACACTGGTCTAGAATGGATTGAGGAATTTTATTATAGAAGCGAATAGTGAGACCAACAAATGAGTTGCTTACTCTGCTGAGTGGCGACGCAGGTATCACAAGCTTTTTGTGACCTCTCGTATGTCTATGATATACATCAAATTTTGGTATATACATACCGATATTGTTCCGTACAAATAGAATATTACTATATATATATTGTGATGCTACAGTAAGTATGCCTATTTCTTTGGACTTTTCGCGAAGGGACTCAAGTTGCTTCATATTATAGATGGCCCGTATAGCCCTTTTTTGTATCACTTGGAACCCATTACGTGTGACTAAGGATAATGCCAAAAAGCATATGATAGATTAGACTGTTTCATTATATCCTTTGAAGAAAGTAACTGCCCATTATATATCTGCTATCAACAATAACGCTCATGGGCTGCAAAAAAATCACGTGTTTTGGACTAGGAATGGATGTAAATGTTAAATTACTTATCAGCAGCAATACGGGCACAACTCATAATTCAATATTAGGCCTTTATTTTAAGCAAACTAAAGCATTTTTTATGCATTTTCTTAGCAAAGCACTGTTAAAGGGAGGCTGATACAAAAAGCCTACTATACTATTGAGGATTATATAGATGTTAAAAATGCGTGGATATAGCTACTCCTCTACCCTGTACAAGATAGTAATAATCAAATGTTAACCAAGTTATAACAATTTCATTTGAAAAGCAACCACTGAGTTTCTTGCTGGCTCTTCTCGGTAGGAACAGCTTTCCGAACCAGCGGTAGATTTTGACGATTCAAAAGCACTTGTTTACAAGTTTACTTGAATAAAGAATATTTTGAATTTGAATTTAAATGAAAACTGTTAACCTATTTATCTCATGGTTTTTTAAAAATCGTGCCACAATTTCAGTCTATGGGCGATTTCAAATGCAACAATTTTAGGCGCTAAAGTTTAAATCGCTATTCGTAGTGATGGTAGGTGGTACCAACTTTTATTTGAATTTATATGTGCCTCTTTTCAAACATGTAGCTAAAAGGATGTACAATTAAGTTATACATATTGGAATTATTTAATTTTTATATTATAAAGAGCATTTTATATAATCATTTTTAGTTTTAACTATTGGATAACAATGAAATGGAACTCCAACGCGATATATTTGTTGTATTGGATTATTTAATTTATTAAAATACTTACATCTATGAACAGGATATGAAAATAATTTCGGTTGCAGCAAGTTCTTACCTGAAAAGAAAAAACACATACAATTTCATGTACGACACTTGAAATAGTTAAAAAGGTAACTAAATGCAATGAAATGCAATTTATCTGCAATGCAAATATCTGAATATCTGTGTATAGTATTTTAAAAATATGTTTGACTGGCCCGTTGGAGTATTTGGACCCTACAGCGACCCTTCAGCTCTGCGGGTCGCGGGTTTGATTCCCGCCGAGGGTCAATAATTTCTCTAAATAATTTGTTGGTTTTCGAGTCTGGGTGTTTATATGTATTTAAAAATTTATTTAAAACGATACATTTATATAATTTCCAGTTCTCACCCTCATTTCTTACGGAGATGTCGTAAAAGGCGACTAAGGTAAGTTGACATCAGGCAGGTGATCGATCGTTATTTACCAAGCGTGGGATAGGGTGGGATAAGGGCAGGAGAATAATAATTATAAAATATATATATAGATAACACTATTGATACAGTAAATATAGTTCGCTCTAGATATCTGCGATCAAATAAACAGATATTTGAACAGTGGAATATGATTTAGACACTATGTAGGCCAAATCGACGAACATAATTAATTTCTGCCTTAGCACTGTTATTGATAATTGTGCCGACAGCGCTCCACGCCTGGATATTTCACTGGTAATTCTAGGTAATATTTAGTTCCCAAAACTTGTAGTACATTATATGTATCTGGGTACATAGAGCCGGCATACAAGGACGGGTGTAGGGCAACAATATAGACATTGAAAGCAGGACTAGGTTAGATAATAAATAATGGGTAAACTAGGAACCGAAATAAATTAATAATACCATGTCTACGGCTACAGAGAGTTCGAAGATCGCTAATGGTTATCACTATACGTTTTTATAATAAAATTCCACACAGTTTTGTACATAACTTTACACAAATCTAAGTTAAGTAAAGTAAAGTAACAGCCTGTTAATATCCCACTGCTAGGAATAGGCCTCCTCTCTTTGTTTTTTGGAGAGAAGGGTTGGAGCTAAGACTACCACGCTGCTCTAAAGCGGATTGGTAGGTTACACATATCCCTAGAATTCTCTAGAGATATACAGGTTTCCCCACGATGTTTTCCTTCTCCGAAAAGCACGTGATAAATTTGAATTCGAATATATGGGACACTTACACACACGGTCGTCCATCCCCAAAGTAAGTAACTTAATACTTGTGTTATGGGTGACGGACAACTGGTAAATATACTACATATATAACTTTAAATACATACTTAAATACACATGTATATTTGGCCCAGGCTTGAAACCAACAAATTGTTTATAGAAACTGTTGGCCCTCGGCGGGGATCGAGCCCGCGACACGCGGAGCTGATGGCAGGGTCACTACCCACTGCGTCAATGGCCAGTCAAATATTAGATAGTTATTTCTGAGAAATCAGAAAACATGGTCGTCCTTCTACACACACACAAAAGCTCATCGTATTCAGTCCTTTGTGAAAATTGCCCTTTAAAAAATTGCGTAATACAGACTACAAGAAGATACAATTTTATTATTCTATATATAAATTTCTATCGCCGATAAATATTATATTGAAGGCTATTTCCGAATATTTTATTTTTATACATGAAAACGATAATTGGCGAAACGAAAGACTGTTTAATTTAGTATCATCGTCTATCAATTTAGATGTGATAGGTCTATAAATGCCATGTGGTATGGCAGAGTAGGATAGACCACCCTCATTTCTTACCGAGGTGTCGTAAAAGGCGACTAAGGTGAGTTGACCCACCGTGCGGTATCCGGTTGAGTAGAATAAACCACCCTCTTTCTTACCGAGGGGTCGTAAAATACGGCTAACATAAGTTGAAGTCAAGCAGGCGGCCGGTCGTAAAATACGCAGCCAAATCATGTGACATGTTTGTAACATGTTGTGCCGACCCCACTTAGAGTCGATCTAATTAAAAATACATTGTTTGTGGGAAACTGCTATAAAGGGTTTCGTAACGTACAGCCTTCAAAACTCGCTCTTTATAAGGCTTAAAGAGACTCATAACTTGGAAGTGCAAGAAAACACTAACTTTTTTAATAGTTTGTAGCTTGATGTAATAGATTGCACTGAAATAAAGATTACAATGTATCTAACTCAATTAAGCCTAATTTTGAATTCGATCGTAAAACCAAAATATAGTACCCGGCATTAAATACTGCCCATCGATGTTAAGAACGAAACAGCCGGCCAGTTCGGTTTCGTAGAGCGCTGTCACTGTCACTCAGTTACTATGTGACGTTACGCACGGGTTCGTCGGTCTGTGCGACAGAGACAATGCTCTATGAAGCACAATCTAGCCGATTTTCTCTCTCTAAGCCACGATGTGCATTGTGGATTGCCGCGTACTATACATCGTATATGTGTATTGTAAAGACCTTGGTATTCTCTATATTCAGATACGGAGCAAGACGTGGACGTTGAAGAAAGCTGAACGCAACCGCATCGATGCTTTTGATATATGGTGCCGGAGAAATGCTTCAGATCCCATGGACGGTTTTCCATACAAGTGCGCGTATTTTGCACGAGCTAAATGTAATCCGACTCTCATCTATCTGCCTGTGAAGAGTGCTTGAGTTTTTTGGTCACATCGCCCGATAACAAGGTGATAACCTCAAGCAACTCATGGTTACCGGTAAGATGGACGGCAGAAGACCTCGAGAACGTAGCAAAATTCGGTGGACTAATCAGATCTGAACTGCCTTGGACACAAATCTGCACGTTGCTCTTCATTCGGCACTAGGGATCGTGATCCTGAGTGATCCGTGAGGGTCGTGACTCTCAGCAGTAAGGATAACGATGCGACGAGGAGGAGTCCAGGTCCATACAATATTTGTGTCTGTAGGTGATCGATTTCTCAAAATCTAGTGAACGGATTTTTGTATAGTTTTACTAAAATATAGTGCAAGTCTTGAGAAGCGTATAGGTGAATAATACTCAGGAATAGCTAAACCGATTTTAAAGGACCTTCATTTGAATATAAAGGAGGTTGTGGAGCAAAATATGAAATCTGTTGATGATGATTTGTTTGAAATAGAATTTTATACACATCTTTTCGAAATTACAAAGATAATTGGCTCAGTTGGCAGTAACCCTGCCTTAAACTCTGTGGGTCGTGAATTCCATTCCCGCCAAAGACAAATATTTCCTTTAAACAGTTTGTTGATTTTTCGAGTCTAGGTTTATATTTGTATTTAAATATGTATTTAGAATTATATATGTATGTATATATTTAACAGTTGTCTGTAACCCATATAACACAAGTATTAGGTAACTTAGTTTGGGATCGCACGACCGTGTATGTAATTGACCCATATAGGTTTTATTTTTATTCCAGGATTTTTTGAGGAGAGGGTAAACTTTGTGACACACCGATATTGACGGACGAAGCGCACAGCTAGATAATACTAAAAAATCCTCCCCCACAACCTCCTAACTTTTTCCGTTTATTACAATCCTACGGCAGACATTAAAAGTTCCGTGACGTAACAGTTGCCCAAAACAAAAATTTATAGCAATCGACGATAATAAAACACCCAATTACAAGAGTTCTTGTAGACAACGCACACAAGTAAAGTCTATTTTGTGATTGTATATACTATGGCAAACGCACACAACTCCGATATTTCCCATGTACACGTAGGGTGTTATATTGAATTGAGGGGAAGGAACACAGACGATTTTCGGAGGTTGAGTCTGTGGGCGTAGACGGGGGTGAACGGCCTCCCGAACGACCTTCAGACTGGGTGGTGGGTGGCTCGGAAGCCTTTCGTGTACGGGATTCGAAACATTTGTTACGCGAATGTCTCGGGTACGAATTTGCGGTCGCTTATGATGTATCGTTGATACAGAACGGGGCATGTGAGGAAATGTGACGTTAATATATTGTCTTTTTTGTCCTGGTACACGTTTGTACCCACAGAATATGATTAAATGTATTACAAAGGTGAAAGTATTGTGTTAAGGACATTGTGTGAAAAGATTGAAGCATGAAATCCTAGTGATATTTAAAGGTGACAGTTTATTAGTGTGTGTATACGATGCTCCAAAGGCTTAGGGATTTTTTAAAACTTCATTATCATTCTCCTGCCCTTATCCCACTCTTAGTGGGGTCGGCACAATGTATTAACCATATTGTTACATGATTTGGCTAGGTATTTTACGACCGGCCGCCTGCCTGACGTCAACTTCCTTTAGTACGGAGTACGTTAATAGACCACTTCGGTAAGAGAGGTGGTCTATTCTACGCAGCCGGATACCACACGGCGGGAATTTTTTTACACTTCATGTTACAAGTAATATAACAGAAACAACTACTTTGCTATAATCCGCACGGGTTAAGTGAATGCATGCAAAGCCAATGTGTATGAAGCAGGCAAAATCTACGCACCTTATACATGTAGGACCAGCCACCACATGCACCCCAAGGCGCAATTCACCAGCAACAACGAACACAAAAGCAGCACACACACCCACCACCACAATCTCGACGACCGTTCCGCCCCGAAACCGAAGCATCACCAGGAGGATAGGCTTCACGACAAAAATCGTACTGCATGCGTTATACCCAGTTATATTAAAGTTAAATGTAGCAGTACGATTTTTGTCGTGAAGCCTATCCTCCTGGTGATGCTTCGGTTTCGGGGCGGAACGGTCGTCGAGATTGTGGTGGTGGGTGTGTGTGCTGCTTTTGTGTTCGTTGTTGCTGGTGAATTGCGCCTTGGGGTGCATGTGGTGGCTGGTCCTACATGTATAAGGTGCGTAGATTTTGCCTGCTTCATACACATTGGCTTTGCATGCATTCACTTAACCCGTGCGGATTATAGCAAAGTAGTTGTTTCTGTTATATTACTTGTAATATGGAGTTCCGCAAAGTAACGCCTGCTTCTATAAATTACACTTCATGTATAAAAAAGGCGACAATCTATTTTTTTTGGGATCGCAAAATTCATAGTACTACAAAAAATCAAGAGAAATTCGTTTCAGAGAAATATTTTTTAGGGGTAAATAAAGGGGTACCTATAGTCAATCTTATATATAAAATTCGTGTCATCATGTTAGTATCATACTCCTCCGTACCGGCTTCACTGATTTTTATGAAATTTTATATCCGTATTCAATAGATCTGAGAATCGGCTACTATCAATGTTTCATACCGCTAATGTGATAAGCGTTGTCCACCCCTAAAAAAATTTAGTCCTTTTTGGACTAAATTTTTATTTTTTGATAATGTACATTAGAAATTCCCTTGAAATCATTTATTTGGCAAAACAACGTATGCCCAGTCAGATAGTCAAGAAGAGCTGTGATAGCCCAGCGGTGAGGTCGTGCGACTCTTTTGAGGGGAATACGAGTTCAAACCTGGGCAGGCACCAATCAGTTTTTCTATTAAAACTCATGTGTCTAATTGATAATTGAAATTAATCACACGCTTTTCGGTGAAGGAAAACATTGTGAGGAAACCTGCATATCTCTAGAGAATTCTGGAGATATATGTAACCTACCAATCCGCATTGGAGCAGCGTCTTAGCTCCAACCCTTCTCTCCAGAAACGGACAGAGGAGTCCTATTCCCAGCAGTGGGATTGTAACAGACCGCTACTTTACTTTTTTTTAATAATTTGAGACCTATCCACGACCGAGTTTCGTTGTCTTATTACATCAAATTCGAGCTTTCTTTTCTGAAGCTGGCTTCTATAATCTATCACGTCTGTCGGCAAGGCATTGTCGGGATAGTGGCGCGTCATGGCAAGGAAATTCTAATACCTTTGATACTAACTTTAACCTCCAAAACGTTGAATAATAGACTAATAACATTGAATAGATGTCTTTTTAACACTGCATTGCGACATCATATTTATTCTCGTTGAGATCACTGAATTTCCACATCGCATATTACTTACATCTTCGTCAATTTTTTGGTATCTGTTTTTGTTAAGGTCAGTCTTCTTTTCTTCTGCTTTTTACGATTATAAACAATGAAAACCATTCAAATTTCAAATTGAAAATATTCTTTATTCAAGTAAACTTGTAAACAAGTGCTTTTGAATCGTCAACGCCACTGCTAGTTCGGAAAGCTGCCTACCGAGAAGAGCTAGCAAGAACACGGCAGGTTCTCTTTCTAAAATATAATTTTTAAATTCAAATTCAATTTCAAAATATTCTTTATTCAGGTAAACAAGTGATTTTGGATCGTCAAAATCTACCGCTGGTTCGGAAAGCTGTTCGTACCGAGAAGAGGCAGCAAGAAACTCAATAAAGAATATTTTGAATTTGAATTTGAATTTGTGGAAGGCGCAGAGCAGAAGCCGCAAGCTTATATCGATTCCTATTTTGTCTATTATATCGATGGGTAACCTATTGTTTTATAATTCTTTACGTTAATTTTAATATTATTGTGAAAATTGTTTAGTTTCGACCAGACGAAGCGCGACCTTCGCGTTTAGTATGAAATATTTCAAATTGTATTTTGCGTCTAATGATTTGTCAATAATTTTCATTAACTTAAATTTCTTTGAGCTGAGTGATGTCAATCGAATACTTTTCCTCTCGTTTTATTCGTATAAGTATTAGAATCAATTCAATTTACAATACTGTTGCGGTTTAATTGATGCTATTATTCTAAGTTTCTAGACCCTTTCTATAACCATGACCTTCTATAACTTGTGTTGCTGGAGGTGGGTCTTGGTTATTTTATCCCACAACTGGGAATAGATTCTACGATCGTTTAATGCCGGAAATGACAAGTGCTATTATTTGGAGTTTATAGAATATTCTAGATCTTTCATTTTTGACAGCAAAATAATATAACAAATAATCTATCCCACAGCTGGGAAAAGATCACACTCCATTTTCGATTATTGGGTTTAAACAGTTCTATTATCTGGAGGTTTTAGATCTTTTATATAACCTTGGCGTAGGCCTTGCATTGCTTGAATTTTCGTTATTTATTATAAGTTATTTATAACTTCAATAGTAATTAAAGCAAAATTATATAAGTAAGTGTCTATTCTATTGGTGGGAATGGATCCCAGACTGAATAAAACCTGGTTTCCTGGTTATATTATTACTATTATATGCAGTTTCTAGACCTTTTCTATAACAGCCTAGATCTTGAATTGGTGGAGTTTTCGTCTTAAGTAATAATGACAGTAAGAGTACATAAACCAAAATTATTTAATAAGTAATATGTAATAATTAAATAATATCTTACTGTTGAACATAGGCCCCGCACAGCTCTAATCGCAGGTGAAATATTGTCTGAGCATTTGCGAGTTTTATCAATTTGTTTTCCTCTTATGGAAATCGCATTATGAATTGCATCAACGAAGTATATTACTTTTGTTATATACAAATGTCATAGTGATCTGCATTGGTTTCGAATCCGGAATCCTGGATAAGAGAAACTTTAACCATTCGGTTATAAGGGCGGTGTTAGTAGTATTTAACATTATAATTATCTAAACTTTAGCTATACGAGATTCGCTGACTTATAGTCTTGTATTTTCACAAATACTACATGGGTTGTATCATATCAGCGTTTAGTGGATAATAGAATAGGAGATCAGGGGTAATTCTCAGGCGTTATCTCGAGTTAATGCCACTCTGCTGTTGTGTCGTCCATAAGACAATAATCCGTCATATTATCTTCGCGACCGAGTAAAGGACTATCGTGTGACCGCGACGATTCGACGAGTCGTATGTTTGTTCTGTAATATATGAAGTATAAAGCCGTAGGCAAGTATTTATATTGATACATCAGATGCCTTGCGATGTGTTTGTTATGAATCATTAATTGTTACTAGACTTGCTTAATCCCACGAGGATATGATTTTTCCGTTAAAGCGTACTTGCGATCGCATAAAGGACGTGTTATCGCAACGAATCGTTGTGAGTTGCGACGTATTCTCTATACTCGTGTGATCTTTGTGCAAAATAACACAAATGCGGTAGACGTGTGTTTCGGAGTGTTGCTAGACATGAATCGAAAACGTTGTGTTTCCTTCCTTTTAAATTCAAATTCAAAATATTCTTTATTCAAGTAAACTTGTAAACAAATGCTTTTGAATCGTCAATTGCTGGTTCGGGAAACTGTTCCCACCGAGAAGAGCCAGCAAGAAACTCGGCGGCTGCTCTTTTCAAAGTATAAATTGACATTACTAGATACATTTAGCAATACTTTCTTGTACAAGTTCGCTACGTCCACGCATTTTTATTGTTTAACTAAAAAAGACTTTGAAAAGACCATTGCCCAACAGAAAACACCATAGTTTAAAATGATGTCATAACTATTGTATATACCATCTTACTCATAGGAATGTACCGAAGCTCCGAGTCACTAGTAAGCAGCTAGAGAGAAAATCACAATTTAAGAAAACGTGCTAAAACTTATTAACATTTCAAAGGACAATTCCTAAAACAATTAAACGTTAACAATACAAACCCTTTCTATTTATACTATCAAAACTCAATAGAATAACCTAGAACTTCGAGTTATTCTTTCCAATCGTTTTTTTTTCGCTAAAATTGTCCGAAAAAAATATAAAAGAACAGTTCGTCCGAAACATATTTCTTTATAAAGCGAGAACTAGTTACTAGACGTTTATACATAGCCCGAGATTAGTGTAGCTATGTTTCTATAGATTCTAGGATAAAAAAGTAACGACCTGTTACTATCCCACTGCTGGGCATAGGTCTTCTCTCCATTTTTGGGGAGAGGGATTGGAGCCCTACCACGCTGCTCCAATGCGGATTTGTAGGTTACACATTTCCTTAGAATTTTCTAGAGATATGCAGGTATCCTTAAGATGTTTTTCTTCACTGAAAAGCGTGTGATCAATTGCAAATATCAATTAGACACGTAAGTTTTAGCAGAAAAACTCATTGGTGCCTGCCCCCGGGGTTTGAAATATGTAATTTTTTTAAAACACTAGAAATTCTGTAGAAATATTTTTTATGGGAAAACAGAGTTTTCCGGGCTAGCTAGTCCTACTAATATTATAAATGCGAAAGTTTGTGAGAATGGATGTACATATGTTTGTTACTCTTTCACGGCGAGTCCGCTGAACCAATATCGAATTGGCACAATTATTCCTTATACACCGGGATAATATATAGGCTACAAAAATCCTGTTAATCCTACAGGAATAGGATGATATTGAAAAGCGCCATCTATAACCAACCTATCAACGTTTTCTTATTCACGACGTGTCAAAAGTCAAGTCAATTTTATAGTAATTTAATTTATAGCCGGGTCAGCTAGTAGCAATATAATATTACTAGTTGACCCGGCAAACACTGATTTGCCATGTAAAATTCTACAGACTTGATTTTTGGCGCATTTTGAATAAAAAAACTTTGGTAGGTTGATAATAGATGGTGCTTTTGAATGTCATCCTATTCCTGTAGAATTAACAGGATTTTTATAGCCTATATGTTACCCCGGTGTATAAAGAGTAATTGTGCTAAATTTCGTCGATATTGTTTTGGCGGATTCGTCGTGAAAGAGTAACAAACATCCACCCATACTCACAAACTTTCGCATTTGTAATATAAGTAAGATTATCACTTTTGTAATATGGACCTCTATATAGTAACGCCGAATCTTATAAATTACTTTCTTACAGTATAAGGTATATATAAGGTAATAGAAAGTGAGAGGAACAGTTCAAAAGTCAAACACTCTCCGTTACAGAAATCAAAGACAAATAACGTGTCAAATAGACTTGGTATCGTATATAATGTATGTACCTACATCATGTAATAAACAACTTATTGTATAACATCCAAATTCTAATTAGAAACAAAGTTCGACTTAAAACAAAAGTAATAATAAAATTATTTTGCTATAATCCGCGATACAGTATATAGAAAATATATATAGAGCTAAATGTATCAAGTTCAAGCTTGTTGCACGTGTTCAGAAGTAAAATAAATGGTGGGGTTGAACCGTTTACTATATAATAATGCTTGTTTGTATAATGCTTCGCTTTGCGATTTTGTCGTGGAGTCTATCTCCTGATGATGCTTCGGTTGCGGGGCGAAACGATTGATGAGTTTGTGATAGTGAACGTGTGTAGTGCTTCTGTATTGTAGCAGCGATGGTGGAGGTTTGTGCATGTGTTTTTACGAATCCTGCATGTATCGGGTAAGAAAAAACGGATATTCCACTATACATTCAGCACTATATTTTCTATTTACTGTATCGCGGATTATAGCAAAATAATTTTATTATTACTTTTGTATTATGGATCTCCGCAAAATAACGCCCTAATTCTATAAATTATTCGACTTAAAAACAAATATAATTTTACATTAAGGATAATTAAGTAAGTAATTAATTAAGTAGTACATCATTTATTTTCCTGCCCTTATACAACTCTGTAGTGATGGCTAATCTTTACTTTTTTCGGCCTACATCTAGTCCCATATCCATTCATTCATATTTAAAACTCTTTTGGTCACGTAAAATATCCCTTCTCAGTAAATGCGTATACTGGCATAACTACTGGGCATTGCCTGTTAAACAGACACTTGTCAATAATGAGAATAAAAGAAGATTCAGCGTGCCCAGAGTGTGGAGAAGAAGAAACGAGTCTCCACCTTATGGCGCTGAACAGAGCTGGCGTAAATTCAGATTTCGGCATATAAGCCACGCCCACAATTTCTGCGACGGCGTAACGACAAAATTAATTTTTTAACACCCATTGTAGGTGTACACTATTTTATCCAAAGTTTTTTTGTACAATTTATTTAAAAAACTTATGTCTAATCAATCTTATAAAACTAAGTATGCTGAAACTATAACGAAACACCTAAAAAAAGACATATTATCAACAAGGAATAGTCACAAAAGGCGGCAGCTAGCGACACACGTCCGTATAGCAGCGCGCCTCAGCGATCACTGTCTATATTCGTAGATGTAAAAGAGAAGCGAGACGATGACTCGTTTCAGTTTTGCTATTTTCTAAAAAATATTTAATTTGAATGAAATATCTTAATTAATTCAAAATTTAAATCTTACATTCTCTTTATATTATAATGATTTATTAGTCTTATTAATTTTATCAATTTTTGTTGATAAATATTAGAGATATTTACGATAAAAGTAAAAATCAGAGGTCTATTTACCAATTTTTTTTATCGAAAAAAAGTATCGTAATCGTGTTTTGAAATCTTACATTCTCTCTGAGATATGATGTATATTAACATATATTTTTCTTTTAATCGTCATCCCTATAGCTTTTGTTAAAAACGTGTTTAAAGTCAGCCTATTTGGCTCTGTTCAGCGCCTTATGGCTGAGTGCCCCATGTACTCGCTGGTAAGATGGGAGATATTAGGTAAGGACGAAATTGAAGCTGATGACCTAACAAATATCTCCTTCAGGGATATTATAAGGTTTGTAAAAGCAACAGGTAGGCTAGAGCAGGTGACACTGTCGGGACAACAGTGAAACCCTTGTCCCAACAAGGGGAAATGGGTGGAATAGTCAAGTATTGGAGCTGACCACCCGTCCTGTACCAGCAGGCGTCCCCAAAATTAGATAAGATAAGATAAAATGCGTATACTACTTTAGTTAAATAAACTTAACAACTTAAAGAAAAGATTTTAAATTTTTAATGTATATTTACAAATCTTGAAACGTGAACTGAAATCCCCTAAGGTCTCAAGTGTCTACCTCCCGTTCAGGAATCCCTAAGGTCCTGAATAAATGACGACATCCAACATTCAGGGTCTTACATCCCAACAATGTTTAATCCTAGGTCCGCAGCACACATGGACACCCCCACTCTATGTACGAACATTATGAGCACACGCACGCACATTTACATAAATTATTATTCCCGACTAATTCGTCCTGACCAAGGACAAGCCTAGCGATACTGGGAGTCCTGGAAAGACCTAACATTGCAGTGAATCACGATATTCAACCTTATTGCAACACAGTTAAGTTTAATATTCAATAAATAGATTTCTCATATGATCCCTTAAGTTATGGCAACATTTTAGCTTTGAAAGCGAAATTTATACCTGGCATCTACGTTAGAGGACAATGTGAGTTATTACTGAAGGATACAACTGAAAGTTGAATAACGGGGAGTCGTTTGAAGGAAGAGAGGGATGCGGCTGTGAGTTAGAGGGAGACGGGAAGACCGTGGTCCGTGACCTATCCTACTCACAAATGTCGAGTCCCGGAACACCGCATTTTAACAAGTTGTCTAGACGCTTCCGCTTGTGTGCGTAAATGGGTCTGTGTGGGTTTGTTGGCGAAGTTGGTGCGTGTGTGCGTGCCCGTGAATATTCCCCCGTCGTCACGGTGCGTGTGCGTGTGTGCGGCGTTGAATTATTAATTATTATCATGGCGTTTGGGAATTTTCCCGTTAAACCTTGAAATGGGAGTTTGATATTTATTTAATGTTAGACATTAGGGCTCGATTGTGTAATATTTGTGTAAGGGTGGTAAGACAAAGGTAGGGGTCATAGTGATGTGAATATATGTAGTTTGTATTTTCCTCAAAAAACCTATACCTTGTAATATTACATTGGTCCTTAATTACTTATATACGGCAAAAATGTAATGTTCAAATTTTTTTTTGTAGAATATATTGTTTAAGCTCACAAATAATAATATATAGGAGAGTAAATTTTTTTCTAGACCTTTTGTCTTAGTAAATTAGCAAATAAATAAATGTATGCGCAAATTACACAGACAGACATCCGAACAAAAATCAGTAACTTAATACTTATGTTCTCGGCTAAAAACGAGCCCGTGACCCACAAAGTCATCGGGCCAGTCAAATTACCTCTCTACTTTCAAAAAGTTTAAATGGTATATAAAGTTCAATTTTAAATCAATTCCATCAATAACCATAAAAGAAAAAACCATGGATTTCACCAGACATGGGTTTCGAAACATAGCCTATGCTTTATAATGCTTATGCCTGTAGACAAATCACGTAGAAATCTATTTCACCATCGGAGTTCCTCTGCAGTAGAAGATTTTCTAGTAAAATTACAAAAACAATTTAAGCTTTACCATTACAGTAGTTAAAATAACTATTAATAACAACCTAATACAAAAAACCTACAAAAAATATGCTATTAAAGAATGCGTGTATAAGATAGCAATGACGAAATGTAACTAGTTATAACAATAATATTTTTAAACATCCGCCGCTGATGTACTGGCTTTTCTCGATAGAGGTAATTTTCGAACCAGCAGTAAACTTGACGATCCAAAAGCACTTGTTTACAAGTTTACTTATACAAAGAAAATTTTTCATTTTTTTAAATAAACAAACAACTTTTGAATACTAATATGGTATATTCATATTTCAGTCGAAAATACTTGATGCCAATTTATTAAGCTCTCAGCTTAAACACGCAAGGAAGGTAGATTCTTGTATATAACAATATTGATTAATATTCTGTTATTTCACGTCAAAACGAGACTATATAACCTATTTGTTATATAAATTAGGTATACAAATGGAACACGCATGTGTGCTTTCGTCCTAAAACAGCAAGTTTAGAATATATATATAACAACACGGGGCATGAACATTATATGGGACCTAAACAAACAGAACACGATGTAATATTTAGGCACACGCTCTGAAACCTAGTATTACTTTCATAAGTCTGCTAGATGTAGACCTGACGAAAATTCACATAAATTAATAAATATAAATATATGGGACACTTACACGGTCGTCCATTCCCAAAGTAAGTAACTTAATACATGTGTTATGGGTGACGGACAACTGGTAAATATACTACATATATAATTTTAAATACAAATACACACCCAGGATCGAAGAACCAACAAATTGTTTATAGAAACTGTTGGCCCTCGGCGGGCATCGAATCTACGACCCACGGAGCTGAAGGTGAGCTGTTAATGTATGGAAAATATGTAATTTCTTACGTCAGAAGATACTTGGAACTGTTCTTATTTAGACGTCGTTAGTGTAACTTTACAACCGTGTCTTAGTTTTATTCAAATAAATAAAACTGATATTAAAAGGCGTTTATATTTCTCACAATAATTTAACAGAGAATTATAATCTATTAACCAATTATTATCTCATAATAATCTTTTATGAATATGATGATGAATAGATTGAAATAAAATCAAATTAGATTTAATACTGCAAAGTATAATATAATATATATAATTGTAATAATTTGATTTCTAATTTGGTGCTAGCGCCATTCCAATTAATATAGTTTTTATTGCTCGTACTTTTTATCGTTTGTATTTTTTAAGTAAATATTGTTCATTTAGGTTCATTATATATAATTATTTCTAAAATATAGTTTAAAATAAAAATGTGATTGATAGTTCAACTTAATAATAGCCTAATTGTCTAATACAATTATATCTAAATATAATAATATCTAAATATAATATATTATATCTAAATATAATAAGACTACTATGTTATTCGTTTCGGATAAATTTTCTTCTCCAACTCCAACTTTACAATACACCAAAATTCTCACAAATAATGTATGTTTCACCATATGTTTATGGCGACAATGATCTTACATCAATAGGCTACGCTTCACAGGAATTGAATTGTTCCAGACAACTTCATTCTTGGTTTTTCTTTGCTAGTCATCACACTTTTAGTTGATAAGAGTAGGTAGGTAAGGTTGTTACAATCCCACTGTTGGGAATAGGCCTCCTCTCTCCGTTTCTGGACAGAAGAGTTGGAGCTAAGACCTACCACGCTGCTCCAATGCGGATTGGTAGGTTACACATATCCCGAGAATTCTCTGGAGATATGCAGGTTTCCTCATGATGTTTTCCTTCACGGAAAAGCGTGTGATAAATTGCAATTATCAATTAGACACATGAGTTGTAATAGAAAAACTCATTGGTGCCTGCCCGGGTATAAACTCGTGTTCCCTTCGAAAGAGTCGCACGGTCTCACCGCTGGGTTATCACAGTTGATAACAGTAATATGGTATAATTTTAACGCGTATGTTTAAGGATACTTCATAACGTAAAAAGGTATTCATTAAAAATTATTTACCATCAAGAAAAAGGGTATCGATTAAGTATTACCGTCTATTCGCAAAAAATATAGTTAATTTTTGCATCAAGACATATGATCTTATTTGATCATTCGGTCTGCACATATCATTATCCCTTTCACATTTGTACATAGAATGTGATAAATATTTCTCCGTAGAAACGGCTACAAAAATAATACGAAAGCTTTTTTAAGTCTCCTATTGAGCATTGGCTCGATTATTCAATACATAAGCACTAAGTTCGATTTCTGATTGAGTGAAATGAAAGCGATTCACTTGTTTACGTAATTTCCTATTCCTATTTCTCACTTTTCTTGCGATTAGCGTATCTGATATCATCTTAGCACTTCCATAACCGTAGAGCTTGGTTATCCTGAATAAACCACTGGGCAAGTATAGAACAGCCTGATTTTATTAAAGACATATAGGTACTTTATAGAATTAGGCGTTACTTTGCGGATATCCATAATACAAAAGTAATAGTAAAATTACCACATGCAATGCAAAATACTTTGCGATTTTGTCGTGGAGTCTATCTCCTGATGATGCTTCGGTTGCGGGGCGAAACGATTGTTGAGTTTGTGATAGTGAACGTGTGTAGTGCTTGTGTATTGTGGCGGAGGTTTGTGCTTTTGTTTTTACGAATCCTGCATTTAACACAAAACTTATGTGCCTACAGTGCCCTCTCGGGGTTTGAATCCGTGAACCCCCTCGAATAAAGCGCACAGTCTCACCTTTGGACTGTCTAATAAGAAATTATATAGATTGAATACAAAAAGATTTTGAATCATTACAATATCATTATGGCATGGGTCCTAACCTACTAGATAGTTATGCTGGTCTTTTCGATTTTTTGGAAAAAAATAATTTTTATGCGTTTATGATTCCGAAAATAATATTGGCAAAATAAAATGAATTTTATTAAAATTATAACAACATAGCACGAGTCCCAAACAGATATGTTATGCTATTTAATTTGTTACTCTAAAATCACAAATGAATTACAGATGAATTAAGAATTTGTTATTACTACAAAAACATAGAAAGGTACCTAAAATATAATTATATTTAGTTATTTTATGAAAAATATATAATTTTTATAAATTTATAACGGGAAATATATAAATTGACTTCATACAAAATACGAAAATACATAATCGTGTGCAAATTAATAGTATGATAGTGTAGATTATCTAATATACGCAAGTCGAATCACCAAATCGGATGCACCCCCCTTTAATCCCACCCTACTGATGGCTCGAACTCCCCTAAAGGTTTGTGGAAGTCATATTCCATTCACCTCGTCTGGTGTCCGGGCGAAGGGCCAGCGACCTATCGTGCAGCGCCGGGCTGAGATTGAATTACGTACTTTCCTACTAGAACATTATCTAAACATATTATAAAACAAAGTCCTAAAACTGTCTTTATGTAAAAAATCATTCTATAAACTATTTGTATGATAATTATCATTCTCCTGCCCTTATCCCACTCTAAGTGGGGTCGGCACAACATGATAAAAACATGTTGTCACATGATTTGGCTACGTGTTTTACGACCGGCTGCCTGTCGTCAACTTAACTTAGTCGTATTTTACGACCTCTCGGTAAGAAAGAGGGTGGTCTATTCTACTCAACCGGATACCACACGGTGGGTTAACTTACCTTAGTCGCCTTTTACGACAACTCGGTAAGAAATGAGGGTGGTCTATTCTACTCAGCCGGATACCACACGGCGAAAACTATCTGTATGATAAATTTTCTCAAAATCTATTAGACGAATTTTTATACGGTTACCACTAAAAGGTAGCGCGACTCTTCCGAAAGGTTAATAGTTAATGACGGTTTTATGTATATTGTGTAAATAAACTCGCCTGGTGGGAACTTTACTCGCGTGCGTCGCGTAAACAAGCAAAGGTGTTCTAACGTAATGTAATAGAGAATTGTAGATCTACAAAAATACTACAAAAGTCTCCAATAGCATGCCTCTATCTCTTATGGTTAGCTCACAATGACTTCTTTAATGTCCAAAATTTCAATTAAATATTTAATGTCCAAATTTTAATGTCCAAATTTTCAATTAAATTTACTTACACGCGGGCGAAGTGATAAATATTTTTTTTATTTTAGTTATCACAAAATTAAAGAAAGCTCTTTTTAATGTCTTTGAACCCGCCTTTAGCGCTAACCAACCGATATATAAGAACTACGACTCATCATTCTCATGCCCTTATCCCACTCCAAGTGGAGTCGGCACAACATGTTCAAACATGTCACATGATTTGGCTACGTATTTTACGACCGGCCGCCTGCCTGACGTCAACTTACCTTAGTCGCCTTTTACGACACCTCGGTAAGAAATGAGGGTGGTCCGTTCTATGCAGCCGGATACCACACGGCACTTACCTTAGTCGCCTCTTACGACACCTCGGTAAGTAAGGAGGATGGTCTTTGCCGGATACCACACGGCATATATAAGAACCACGACAAAATTTCACAAAAGTCTACATTACAAACATTATATTCTGTAAACTAAATTATATCGAGCTTTATATAAAGCTTTATATACAGCTTTATATAATATTCAAAGTAAATTATATTTAGACTATATAATATCCAGACTGTTTAAAGTACTGAATTACATAGTTTGTGTAATAAATGCCGTAAGCGCTACGCCGTAGAGGGTGCTACGGTGCTACGACCGGATGAATGGAAAGTCGAAAGTGCGTCGACTCGTGTAATTTTCACATTTCATGTTTTTGATAAGTATTTCTACGACTCATTTTTTTTTTACGTTTTATAAGTTTTACATTTAATGGGCATTCGAGGGTTCATTCTTTCTGATTCTATCACCATATGATCCAGCAGTCCTTCTTCATTATAAAGAAATAATAAATAAATGTATGAGACACTTACAAACACGATCATGAAACCCCAAAGTAAGTAACTTAATACTTGTGTTATGGGTGAAACACATTTATAAGTGTAAAGGTAAACATATATAATTTAAAATGCATACTTAAATACACACCCAGGCTCGAAGAACCAACAAATTGTTTATAGAAAATGTTGGGCCTCGGCGGGAATCGAAACCATGACTCACAGAGCTGAAGGAAGGGTCACTAACCACTGCGCCAACGGGCCAGTCAACTAAAACGGTCAACGGGTCAGTTATTATAAATCCTACCATGCTATTAATGTTATAAATGCGAAAGTTTGTGAGTATGGATGGATGTTTGTTACTCTTTCACGAAAAAACTACTGGATGGATTTGTATGAAACTTTACAGTAATGTAGGTATAACATATAGGCTAAAATCTGTAATGATTTTGTGTAACATAACGATACTTGCAATAAAGTCGGAAAAAATCTGGCCTTTGAGAGCTATCTTCGCGTACGCTGCCTACACCATTGGAATATTGGCATTGTATGTCTTGAATAGTTCTAAATAAAAGTTCGCGACAGCATATATCTACCATTTGTGAGGAAGTCACTACAACCAAAATTGTGACTCGTAAATTTAATTTAATGAGAGACTATTTTACAATGCACATTTTAGTATACTTATCAAAGTATTATAAAAATCATTCGTCGTTTTCAGTATTTCATGTCGATAAATTTTTGTCCTTCACAGTAAGTAATTTGTCCAAACAGTAGACAAGAATGGAGCGCCATAAAGTGCATATGCGCGGCGCGCGAAGATTGTATGGAATCCGTCAGTTTTGATATTAGAAATCTGAAATTTTGGATGTACGAGCAATTAAATTAAATTAAAATTAAATTAAACGAGTAACTAAATAAATATAAAAAAATATTTAGTTACTCGTTTAATTTAATTTTAAATATATTATTGAAATATAAAATGATCTGTCACGAAACTTTATATGGCAGACCAAATTCCACGCGAGCGAAGCCGCGGGCAAAAGTTTGTTCTTAATATAGGTAAAAATTACATTTTGATAAATATGTTTTTAATTTTGTTGTCTAATCACGCCAAGTTTGAGAAGGCGTATCGCAGGTGATACGTAGGAAGGCAAGGGCGGTCGTAGGGCGGCTGTTAACCTGAGCAGTGAGCTTTGGCTGGCATAATACAGGGCTGTTACGTAGTTAGATCAAATCACAATAATATTTATTAAAGCAAGCTTTTTACAAGCACTTTGGAATCGTCGTGGATCAATTAGATTTAATGAAGCTATAACTGGTTCGGAATGTTGCGAGAGGAACCAGCAAGAAACTCGGCGGCCAATCTTTTATACATTTTAAACTTCAATTTAATCGCAGTTTTGTATGAAGCTGAAAGGATTTTCAAATGCAATCATTCAAATAACAATTAGAAATCAGTAAGCATTACAATGGCACCCTCATTAACGAGCAGATAAACGTTTCTAGTTCAATCTTGTTGCACGTGTTCAGAGGTAAAATAAAGGGTGGGGATGAACCAAGTACTATGTAACAATGCTTGTTTGGATATTGCTTCGCTTTGCGATTCTGTCGTGGAGTCTGTCTCCTGATGATGCTTCGGTTGCAGGGGGAAACGATTGTTGAGTTTGTGATAGTGAACGTGTGTAGTGCTTGTGTATTGTGGTGGAAGTGGTGGAGGTTTGTGCATGTGTTTTTACGAATTCTGCACGTATTGGGTATGAAAATACGGATAGTCCACTATATATATTTTCTATTTACTGTATCGCGGATTATAGCAAAATAATTTTATTATTCCTTTTTTCTTACACTTCATTTAAGCCTTTCTGTAGATCTCTAAGAGTCTAATAGGGATAATAGTCCTTCATTACTGAATAATATATGGCTTTTAAATTCATACTAATATAAAAAATGCAAAAGTTTGTCTGTCTATCTATTCGTCTTGATGTATGTTAGTGTGTTTGCTTTCACGGCTATACCCCTTAATAAATATTGATGAAATTTGGTAATATTGAAACTTATATTTATATACCGGTTCCACAAAGTCCCCAAAAGCTCTTCAAATTCCGTATAACACGATTTTCTCATAATCTACTTCACGTTTTTGCTATAACGTTTTGAAATTTTAAAGAAACGTTCAGGTTAATAGCACATAGTAAATTCTCTCTCACTTTGTCCGCTGATATTCAGTATAGGATAATAAATTGTCGTATTCTTTACAGTATTAGGATAAGAACACATAATTAGCTTTGAGGCATACAATCAAGGGATTGTTTAACTTTTAGGTTGACGTGCACGAAGTTGTAGTTATAGCTTGCAAGTAAAAATTTTTTAGAAGGCGTAACCACCAATCCACAATAAATATTATAATGGGTTGATGTAGCATGCTTAATACATTTCAAAAATTTATTGAGTGAGTCATTCGGGTTTGAATCTGCGACAAGTTTTGATTTAAGGAGATATATTTTGGGTATGTTCCTTTAGTACACTACGCCGTGTGGTATCCGGCAGAATAGAATAGACCACCCTCCTTTTTTACCGATATGTCGTAAGAGGCGACTAAGGTAAATGCCGTGTGGTATTCGGCTGTATAGAATAGACCACCCTCACTTCTTACCGAGGTATCGTAAAAGGCGAGTAAGGTAAGTTGACGCCAGGCAGGCGGCCGGTCGTAAAATACGTAGCCAAATCATATGACAACATGTTTGTAACATGTTGTGAAGACTCCACTTAGAGTGGGATAAGGGCAGGAGGATGATGATATTCCTTTAGAACACTGTTTAAGCCTTCCTGAGCAAGGGCGACAGGGCGCAGGGTCACACTCCGACCTCCAGACAGCGTTACGTTGCCCAGTTTTTCGTAACTCTTATTTGACAAACCTGATATTCCAATTAGTACTGCAATGGTGATGTGTTAGTTAAATTTGGGATGAACATTGATGACAAAAAAAGCAAAAAAACTTACATTTTTTTTTACCCAACTCTACTTTTTCATTTGATTGACCCGTTGGCGCAGTGAGTAGTGATCCTGCCTTTAGATTCGCGGGTCGCGGGTTCGATTCCGAGCGAAGGCCAACAATTTGTTGGTTCTTCGAGCCTGGGTGTGTATTTGTATTTAAGTATGTATTTAAAATATATATGTAGTATCTACCAGTTTTCCGTCACGTATAACACAAGTATTAAGTTACTTACTTTGGGGATGGACGACCGTGTGTGTAAGTGTCCTATATACTTATTTATTCATGATTTAGGGTAGGTATTCTATACATTTAGGTTGATGTTAAAGAAGATGCGATAACAACTATTCGTACCAATATTATAAATGCGAAACTGACTGTGTATAATAATAATAATAATAATTTGTAAATAAATAAATGAATGTAAATAATAATCATAATAATCATTTATTCGGATATGGTGTTACAAACAGATACTTAAACTAATGTGACATACCTGTCTGTAGCACCATACCGAATAGGTCACAGCTCAGCGTATGTCCTACCTAGGCGCTGATTTTCAGCGGTAACACGAAATGGCAATGTATGGCATCAATGTAACGGTATACATATATATGTGTATTTTATATAAAATAATAAATAAACAGAGTACAATTTATATAATATAAAAGATTTACGAAGATGTAATATATACAAAATAATACGTGAATTATAATAATTATGAATAAGAGAATGTAATAATATGCCGCTTTATAGAATAGATGTCTCCACCGTAAAGTTTTGACATTCAATTTGTTTATTAATCATAAATATTTTTAATTTATTCTTAAATGCAATTTTGGAACGTGAATCTCGAATGGGTGGAGGAATGTTATTCCAACATCGTGTGGCGGCATATTTAAAACTTCCCCTGAAGGCGGAAGTGGAGTGACGTGGAGTATCTGTTTGTTCCTTCAGCTTTCATGACTGACCCGCTGATACAATATTAATGAAATTGAGTTCAATTAAATATTGTACACCGGTCTAATATATAGGATAAAAAAAAACATTTTTCCTTATAGAACGAGAAAAAACAAATGATTAACAGAAGCAGGCATTATTTTGCGGAATTCCATATTGCAGAAGCTATAACAGAACACTTTGCTATAATCCGCGTGTGTTAAGAGAATGTATATAATGCTGTAGTGTATGAAGCAGGTCAAATTCACATATCCTTCACATACATGTGAATTTTGCTTACTTCATACACTATGGCAGAGTTCTGTTAAAGTTTCTGAGAAAAAACATACTTAAAAAATTAACTGAAAAGAGCGTATATTGAGGGTATTTGACTAAATTTGACACCAACAAGTTGCGGCTACAACTAGCGAGTAATATCTATTGACTTATTAGCAAATAAAATTCCCAAAAACTGTCTCTATGTATGTAATCGATTTTCTTTAAATCTATAAACGGATTTTCGTACAGTTATTACTAAAAGGTATAGTGCAACTCTTCTGGAAGGTTTAGATTAATAATATAATACATTACGGTTTTATGTAATTTCTATTTGTAAGAGGTCGCGCAGTTTATAATAAACTCGCCCTAAATATTACAAAAAAGTCCGCGTCGGTGTGTCTCTATCTCTAATAATTAATTAACAATAACTATTACTAACTAATGTTCAAGCGCTTCTTCAATGACATGCCGCTGTAATCGATTTTGGGATTTATACATTATTTTAGCCCAGATTAAAACAACATGACACCATATATCCTATAACTTGCGACTACTTTTCATTTCAAAATCTAAATTAACTACACTGATTTCCATGTGGGCGAGGCCACAGGCTCAGCACGTTAAAAGATATATTTAAATACTATCTGATAATACCAAAACACTCAGAGGTGTCTCACGGGGACATTTACCCCATAAAAAGTTTAGTTTTAATGCTAAAAGCCTATAGTCCGGATCGATCCGGGCGACCCGTCCTCCAGACGAGCCGTGCGTCGGCCCCAGGATGCCCTTGGCCTTCCCTGGTGCACCGGGGGTTATACTGCCTCGGAACATTGCCTACAGTCGCGTAATAGGGGTCAAGAAATTTGGAGGCAAGGGCGGCAAGACGTAATTAAATGTCTTTTTACTTTGTTCCCGCTAACATAACGCGAGCTGACAGTTTAACGCGACACTAATGTTCTTTTATATAATCCAAGTTGTAAATAAAAATAACTTATTATGTTTATTATAAATAGCGTTTTTAAACGTCATCCTATTCCTGTTGAATTAACAGGATTTCTATAGCCTATATGTTAGCACGGTGTATATGGAATAATTATGCCAAATTTCATCGATATTGGTTCGGCGAATTGGCCGTGAAAACGACACAGACAGACAGACTTTTGCATTTATAATATAAGTAAGGATATATCTTTATAACCCTTAAGGGTTGAATGGATGACACGTTGCTACGATAATTATATTTTAAATTCAAATTCAAATTATTCTTTATTCAAATGAACTTGTAAATAAGTGCTTTTGAATCGTCAACATCTACTGCTGGTTCAGAAAGCTGTTCCTACCGAGAAGAGCCAGCAAGAAACTCGGCGGTTGCTCTTTGCAAAGAATAATTCTTATTACTAGTTATATATAGTTATTGATGTCTTGTACAGGGTCGAAGAGTAGCTATGTATATCCACGCATACTTATCGTCTAAGTAATCCTCAATATAGATCCTAATATAGTAGGCCTTTTGTATTAGTCTTTTTTATAAGTGTTTTTGAACTGCTGTAATGGTCAAGTTAAAGTAGATTGCGGAATTTTATTATATACTTTAGCAAGTCGCAAAGCAGGAATCACAAGCATATGTCGGTTCCTACTTTGTCTATTATATGCATCGCCAAGCGTTTTACAATTATGTATATTTTTATATGCAAAAATGTCATGTACATGTATATGTTAGATTATATCAGTATACCGCCGTTAATGTAAGTAAGTACTACATGTTACCATCTACCGCCTAGCAAAATTTTAACTTTGGGTAAAGTAATAGTTATCGTATTTCGAGAACCTGTAAAGGTTGAATCGCGGCAAGGATAATTCATTTATTTCTGTGGGAAATTTTTAACCGTATATCATTTACTTATGTAAATGATATACGTAAGCTTAAAGTTTTGAGTTGAGCTTAATTTTTCTAATACGTTTTTAAAATAAAAAAGAATGTGTAGGACCAAATTTAATGTGTTCTTACCATATTCTTTCCGCTAAATAATGTTTAAACTCAGGCGTTACTTTGCTAAAATCCAGGATACAAAGGCAATATTAATATTATTTTACTGTAATCCGCGATATTTCTTGACTTTGTATCGTGATAGGTGACTAAGGTAATTTGATTTCAGTAGGCTTCGTAGGTGGGAAAATAATTAGCCAAAACATGTAACAACGTGTTCGAAACATGTTGTGACAAATCCTACTTAAAGTGGGATAAGGAGAATGATGATTGTATTGAAATTCTAAAATAAAAAATAAATAAATGTGCTTTTCTATATCATTATTTTTTTATTTTGAGTTTTTTTTAATTTTATTTTAATAATTGAAGAGTGTTTCGCTACGATTTATTTAAAAATAAACAGGATATCACGTCAGAGTTGCACAACGGCATAAAACGTATTAACTCTAATGTTTCCAATTGTATCCGGCACAAAGAGCACCGTTACACGTCAGTATTGCTTAAACTGTTGCAAAATATCCCCGTCTGCGGAGGAAGGTCGAATCAAAGTTGAGAGATCTTTTAATAAACTTTACTTTGTTATAACTATACTATATAAATAGTTCAAGTCAAGCGTGTAAGTCTGTCTGTTTCGTTTTTACGGCATATCCATTATAAAAATAATGAAATCAATTTAAATCAAATCAAATCAAATCACATCAAAATAATCTGTATTCAAATAAGACATTTCAGGCACTTTTGAATCGTCAACCATCAATATGATTAATGAAGCCACAACTGGTGCGGAATGTTACCGAGAAGAACCAGCAAGGAACTCGGCGGTCAATCTTTTAAATATTTTCAATTATAAATTATCACACCGCTGTGTATGAAGCTGAAAGGATTATCAAATCCAAACATTTTTAGTATGTAAATAAATCAATTTTATAATATGCTTTACGTATACCTTTCTGTAGTTCTAGACTGACTGTTCTAGTATGGATTGATTAGATCAAATCTGGAATAATAATTAAAGTTTCTTTATCGGTACAAAAAATGAATATTGCTTTCTAAAATAATGATATATAATCATAATAATATATAATAATTATTATATTATTAATACGCTATTCTTTTGCATTTTTGTATTACATGTTAACATCATGTAAAACAAAAATTCAAAGTGACAATAAAAAACAAAAATAATTTAAAGTTAATAACTACCAAAAAGAGCTACACCAGTATAAAAAAAGGTAGAAAATATGAATAACGATGTATAAAATTAAATTATTAACCATTTTATATGTATAAAACCATCTCATCCATATCACGTTTGATTTATCAAAAAATATTTAATAAGTTAAGTTTCAAAAGTTACAAATTGATCATAAAATATGTCTATGCCTGTAATGACATAAAAATCTATTTATTTACTATTTTCCGTAAAATTTCTTTATAATAAATACAAGTTTATAAGCAGCACACCGTCATTAAAATCTTTGACGATTCAAAAGTGTTTTTTATATTATATAAATATTATATATTTATATTATATAATAATTGAATAATTTATTAATTATATAATTTATAATATTGAAATCTACTATACTGTTGAAGATTACTCAGATGATAAGGATGTGTGGATATAGGTGCACTTCTACCCTGTACAAGACAGTAATAAATAAATGTAACTAGTTCTAAGATTTATATTTTAAAAAGAGCAACCGCCGAGTTTCTTGGTGGTTCTTCTCGGTAGGAATAGCTTTCCGAACCAGCAGTAAAGTTGACGATTCAAAAGAACTTGTTTACAAGTTTACTTGAATAAATAATATTTTGAATTTGAATTTGAATTTGAATATAATTTAAAATATAAAAATAATAATTATTTGAATAATGATTAATTTGATACAGTATACATTAAAAGTAAAATAACTTTAGTCTTTTTAATGAAATCAAAAATCTCTCTGCCCTAAATCTAAAGTCTAAATTAAAGTAATACCTAATTACATTTGTCGTGTATAATAAATCCAATAAATTAAATCAATATCTGTACATCTGCATTCTAAACTGAAGTACTTATCATAATTATTAGTTAAACAACAATAATGATAATGTGAAGTAACATCGCGGCCTTGCGATCCGCTAAAACTATCGTCAACAGATAAACCAGATTGGCGAAGGCGACCTCAGTCGGGTGTCGAACCCGCTATGTGGGTCAATGCAGCGGCGATGGCTTGACGTCAGTTTGTTGGAAACGCATGGAGCTGTGAGGCGAATTATCAACATTCTAACCATTTGTTACTACTAATAACGAAATATCGGCTGGGGGTATTTAGATAAATCTCTATTAAAAGTAGGAAAAAAATTAGGTCAGCAAATTTTAAGATATAAAATATACTAGCTGTGCTTGCGGCTTCGCCCGCGTTTAGATCAGTCTATTTAATTGCAATTTTAAACATAAAAATAGTTATTGTGAGCTAACCATAAGAGATACAGACATGCTGTGGCGGACTTTTTTGTAGTAGTTTTATAGATCTACAATTCTCTAGTACATTACTTTAGCGTAACTCTACTGGTTTACGCAGCGCACACGACTAAAGCTCCCAGTAAGCAAGTTTTTTAACAACTGCTCGATCTCTTCAACACAATTTACATAATACCGATATGTACTATTTACCTAAACCATCTGGAAGTATTGCACTATCTTTTGGTGAAAACCTTACAAAAATCCGTCTAGTAGATTTTGAGAAAATTGATTACATAAACACAGACAGCTTTTTGGACTTTGTTTTATAATGAGTACTAGCGGCCCGCCCCTGCTTCGCACGGGTATAAAATATATAAGTATAGGCTGTCACTCAGTGAAAAAAATGATTAAAATAGATCCAGTAGTTTTGATTTATTCATTACTGCCCGCGGCCCGCACGCGTTAAATTTGGAGTAAAACAATTCCCCTTTCCCTATACCATGAAGATACCTTTACCTACCTTTTTTTTATTCAGCAATAAAAATAGTCATTACTTTTATAAATTAACTTTGTGATCGGGCAAAAGTTGTTTGCCATATAAATGTGTAGTGTATATTATAAAAAAATAAAAGAAATTATCCAAAAAATAAAATTAAATGTTGAACAACCATTATCACTAAGGGGTATGGAAAATATACAGTAGCCGATTCTCAGACCTACTGAATATGTGTATAAAATTCCTTAAAAATCGGTCAAGCCGTTACAGAGGGGTATAATAACTTATATGTAAAACGAGAATTTTATATATAAGATATATTTTGAAAATATTTTTAGAAGTCACAATGTTATAAGTTAATCTGGTTAGGTGAAGAAATAAAAAGTTGTAATAACTTAGCAATATTAGTAGCATTTGGTACAACATATAGGATGTAATAATTCTAGTTTTTTTTGGAATAGGCACTAAACACGGTACATAATATTAGATATTTTAATATTTAAGTTTGACAAGTATGAATTCCGAGTATGTGTAATTCTACATAATTTACAGATTTAGGCATTGCCGATTTCCATAATACAAAAATAATAATATTTCTATCATATTTCGCTATAATCTATGGCAAAATAATAAATCTAAGCTTATTCATAATCAACGGATTCCTAGATATAACTCTAAGAATCTAAGGAGAGAATAACAGAATGAGTCTCGCGTTTTAATATTATTATATATAAAAAAGATAGTTCATAGTGATTTAAACCTGGATAGTCTATGAATATTTCAGCCGAGCCTGTATATAATATTAACATATAATAAATATATGTAATGCTAAATGAAGAGTGTACTATCTGTTAGTAATAGTAAAAAGAAGTTAGATAATTAGTAAATACAGTAAAAATTAATAATGAAATAGTCAAAACAGAAGAATTAGCTGTCTTTCTGGGAGCTGTCTTTCTTTGTGGTACCCTTAGTTCCGCTGCTTATGCTGTTAGGAAGATTAAGCAATTAGCTTATATTGAAACAGCAAGACTTTTCTATTTTTCGTATTTTCATAGCATTATGGCGTACGGTATAGCATGCCATACGCCATCAATAACACAACAATATACAAGTAGTGCACACGTTCACCACCACAATCTCAACAATCGTTTCGCCCCGTAAGCGAAGCATCGTCAAGAGATTCGAGGGCCACGGTTTGTCCACGACAAAATTTGCTATTTTGTCGTGAACAAAGCGTGGCCCTCGGCAAAGTCACACCTAATTTTATAAATTAACTAGTACTGGTATAACGAATGACAGATTCTGTGTAACAATAATTTATAAAAAAAACTACACCTCACTATCTAGTAGTAGAATAGAAGAAAACCCTTAATCCACTTATATTTACGACAGGGACCTATAAAAGCTTGATAGTGTGATTGTCTGTTGTCAAGTGAAATCGAAAGTAATAAAATTATCGACAACCGATAAACCAGATTGGCGAAGATGACCTCAGTCGGGTGTCGAACCCGCTATGTGGGTCAATGCAACTGCGATGGTGTGACGTCACACGGAATGAAACATATGGAGGTGCGTTCAGTTTTATTTATCGATTGTTCCTCAGGTATTTTAGTTTAGTTTGGAATTCATTTCTTCAGCAATAATGGTTTAACGTTTAGTGATGAAAGTTACGTCAGAATTATTTTTATTATTACCATGAAATTCTGCAATGTAGGAAGTTGCTGGTGATGCATGAAATTCTACTTGAATACTCCTATGGTGGCGTATACATTTAAGCTATGATATCTTCTTAAGTATTTATTCGATTCATAGGGTGTAAAGGACAATTTTGATCTATATTTAATGGCGAAGCTAAAGAAATCATTATTATAATAAGGATACTGAACAGAAAAAAACAGTCTTGGAAATAACGTAATATTTATAATTGGAATTTTTGATATTAAAATAGTTATTGTGACTTAATCATAACAGATAGAGACATGCTATCACAAAGTTTTTTGTGGTATATTTGTAGATCTACAATTCTTTAGAACATAACTTTGGTGTACGTCTGCTGTTATACGCGGCGCAAGCGAGTAAAACTATCAGCAGAGGAATCTTTTCAACCGCGCAACCGTGTTAAAGAGGTTATACGTAAAACTTTCGGAAGTATTGCATATAGAATTGCATCTTTTTTGCTATAATTCGCGATAAGAGCTAATCTGTGACTTGCTAAATCAGAGCGTAGTATTAATATGTTCATAACTAATACTTGTAGGATTCGTATAACGTATGTACAAAAACCTTAAGTGGATATGCACTACATTAATTTAGCATTGGGACAAAGACAAAGTTATTATTAGAAAAAAAAACGTCGACTATTTGTATTTAAATATTATTGATAACTAGATGTAATGAAAAATTGACACATCAGATTATCGACTAACACTACTATACTTCGCATGTTGCTGAGTGAACAATTTCAATTGATTTTAAAGTATAATACCTATTTTTTAATCGCTTTATTATGATTTTTGAACTGTTCAACTGTCAATTTGAGATTTCTTAGATTCAATATTCCGCAAACGACACGTTTAAGATAAGATAAGATAAGATAAGAAACTCTTTATTACACACAACATTACATACAAAAGAAACAAAAATTTTTAAAATAAAATGTGTAAGGGCGGCCTTATCACTGCAAGTGATCTCTAACAGGCAACCCATATGTGTAAGGACATCATTATTAAGAAGTGTACATAGTTGGTGGTTGAGTGTGAGTAGAAAGACGACAGAATAAATAAATTTACATAATAAGTAATGGAATTACTATATGCTATTAATAAAATATAAATATGTATTAATATTGTATAGACTTACACTATATTTTATTCCATAAAATAAATAAATAGATAGAAACCATAAGTTTATATAAATAAAATAAAGTAGATAATAAATTATACACAATAATCAATTAATTCGATAAAAAATAGTTTTTTAAACGACGTTTAAAAACATATATTGATTTAGAAAGACGAATGTCACTGGGAAGAGCGTTCCAGAGTTTCACAGCCGTAACTGTAAAAGATTCACTGTAACGCTGTGAGTGACTAGCCGGCATCATCAGTTTGTTAAGATGCTGAGATCGCAGGTTAGAAAGATGGAGATGTTCTCGAAATCTAAAACGCTCCTTTAGATAAAGAGGTGCAGAAGGATTAAAAAGAATAGAATAGAGGAGAGATAGTACGTGGACATTTCGCCGCTGCTGGACAGTTAACCATTTGAGTTGAACCCTATATTGCGTGATATGGTCGAATTTTTTAAGATTAAATATGAACCTAATGACTAAATTTTGGAGACGCTCTAGCTTGTTGAGAAGGAATTGTGGTATATCCGAATAGCATGTGTCTGCATAATCAAGTAGAGGTAAGAGAAGAGAGTGAGCTAGTGATATTTTAGTTGTGATAGGCAAGAAGTTTCTCCATCTTTTCAACCTGCCGATAACAGCAAACATTTTGCGACTCACCTCAGATATATGAGGAACCCATGAAAATGTACCGTCCATGATAATACCAAGGTTTTTTATGTTATCACAAAACTCTAGCGTCGTTCCATCAAGGACTACAGAAGGAAGAGGGGTTAGACGAACCTTAAAAAGTTTCTGGCGACTGCCTATTAAGGCAACTTGAGACTTGCTTGCGTTTAAAGACAGCCCGCAAGAATGACTCCAAGTGCTAACAGCTTGAAGATCGGAGTTAATTCTGTCGATAGCCCTAGCTATATCATCAATTGGAGTAGTTGTGTAAATTTGTAGGTCGTCAGCATAAAGGTGATAAGATAAGGAGAGAAGGCTAGTTAGAGAGTTTATGAAGATGGAGAATAATAGCGGAGAAAGGACACCACCTTGCGGGACGCCAGCAGTGAGATGGCACGAGGAAGAAAGCTTATTATCAATGTGTATACATTGACTGCGACCATACAGGTAGGAACGAAACCAGTCTATAGTAGTGACGGATATATTTATTGCCTCAAGAGAAGCCAATAGTATATCGAAGTCTACTGTGTTAAAAGCGTTAGAGAAATCAAGTAGAGCAATAACAGTAATCTTCTGCTCGTCCATTCCAAACCGTATGTCATCACAAACTTTGGTTAATGCCGTGACAGTACTGTGCCCCGCTCGGAAACCAGATTGAAATGGATTAAGAATATTGTACGTGGAGAGGAATAGTGTAAGCTGGTAATGAGCAATGCGCTCCATAACTTTTGATAGGAAAGGAAGAATGGAAATTGGTCGATAGTGAATAAACGATGAGGGTGAGGAAATTTTAGGAACAGGGATTATATGAGCAACACGCCAAACTGACAATCTTGGTTCTAAATATGTAATAGGCACTTTTAAGTAAGATTTAGTTTACCATTGATAGTTAGTTTGATTGTATATAAATTTTGATTCTGTAAATAAAAATAGTGAAACGCTTTTAAATAATCTCTGTTATTTTCCTTCGGAAACATGATTGATACATATTTATGTTAATATTAAGTTCACGCGCACAATATTGCATGTGCAGCTTGTATCGAATTTAAATATATATGAAAATTAAAGACAATAGTAGACAAAGTCATATAATAAGGTACTTTTCGTAGCTGAAATCTCGTACTTTTTCAGTCTGTCGATTCATAAAAATATATAAAAACTTTTTTATTTGGGGAGGTATGTCCACGCTATTCTACAGTAGCTCTTGTTAGAGGAAAACGTCGCTGGAAGTTAATAATATCTGTGCAGTGATACTTCGCATGCGATACACCAAATTGCCGATTCGGTACACTAAATACACTAACTACACTATTATAACTTGACTTATAAATGCGAAAGTCTGTTTAACTCTCACGAGATGTCGTAACAGGAGACTAAGATAAGTTAACCCACCGTGTGGTATTCGGTTGAGTTGAATAGACGACCCTCTTTCTTAACGAGGGGTCCTAATGACTAATGTATGTTGTCGTAAAATACGAAGCGAAACCATGTGACAGCATGTTTGTACCATGTTGTGCCGACACCACTTAGACTGGGATAAGGGCAGAAGGATGATGATTAATTCACTAATTTATAGAATTAGGCGTTACTTTGCGGAGATCCATAATACAAAAGTAATAATAAAATTATTTTGCTATAATCCGCGATACAGTAAATAGAAAATATATATAGTGTTTAATGTATAGTGGACTATCAGTATTTTCATACCCGATACGTGCAGGATTCGTAAAAACACATGCACAAACCTCCACCACTTCCCCCACAATACACAAGCACTACACAGGTTCACTATCACAAACTCAACAATCGTTTCGCCCCGCAACCGAAGCATCATCAGGAGATAGACTCCACGACAAAATCGCAAAGTGATGCGATTTTGTCGTGGTTTGTGATTGTTGAGTTTGTGATAGTGAACCTGTGTAGTGCTTGTGTATTGTGGGGGAAGTGGTGGAGGTTTGTGCATGTGTTTTTACGAATCCTGCACGTATCGGGTATGAAAATACTGATAGTCCACTATGCATTAAACACTATATATATTTTCTATTTACTGTATCGCGGATTATAGCAAAATAATTTTATTATTACTTTTGATTAATTCACTGTTGTAATATTGATGGAGTTCAACACAATTAAAGCTCAGCCCGTTATATCAAATATATTGTATTTAGAATTCCCGGTTTTCCTTCGGGAACCGGATAGAAGGATAAAGTACATAATTGAGGATTTTTGGAGTACACTTTACCGTTACTTAATTTTACTAGAGAAGAACTTTTCACGTGATTCCATGCGATGTCAGTATTTTAATACCACGGTAAATCAAAATTAAGTGCCAAAATTCTATAATCACAATATTTTTCAGCATTTTTAGAACAGTATAAAAAGCTTGAATAAACCTAACATAAGGGTTGAACGAACTTATTTATGTACGCCAATGCATCGCGCGATCGCTTATCGGAGCTTAAAGCTCAAGGTACCTAGTCACGAAACACGAAGCACAAGGAAAATGTTCACATTATTTAATCCGCGATTCTTTTGTGATGCCATGAAGGTATTGTCAGAAATCACCACGCGTGCGGCGTGCGGGTTGGTGATCGCAGTGCTGACCATGTCGCACCGACAGTGCTGCTGCTCACTGTCGGTCTAGTATTATTTGGGTCAGCTACAGGAATGGTTATACCGCCATATAAAAATTCCACAATCTACTTAACTTTGCCAGTACAGCAGTTTAAAAATACTATTAATAAAGGCTAATTCAGAAAGCCTACTATACTATTGAGGATTACTTAGACGATAAGAATGCGTGGATATAGCTACTCTTCGACCCTGTATAAGACATTAATATCTTTATGTAACTAGTGATAAGAATAATTCTTTGAAAAGAGCAACCGCCGAGTTTCTTGCTGGCTCTTCGCAGTAGGAACAACTTTCCGAACCAGCAGTAGATGTTGACGATTCAAAAGCACTTGTTTACAAGTTTACTTGAATAAAGAATATTTTGAGTTTGTATTGATCGGTCGCCAGAGCCTCGTTGGTTATCTGCAGGGTGCACTACGAGCAGGTGAGGTTAGCAGTAGAAGAGACTGACTGGGACGAGCCTCCCTCTTACACCCCTTAATGAAAATAAATGTATTACTAAACGTACAGTGTATTGTATGTTCTTATATTATGCTATCGCAGACTTTTCACAAGTATCTTCGTAGATCTACAATTCTCTAGTACATTACTTAGGTGTACGAGGCGCACGCGAGTAAAGCAGGTGAGTTAAGTTTTTTTTACAATCATCAACACAATTTACATAAAACGTACTATTAATCATAACCTTTCGGAAGACTATCTTTGAGTGAAAATCGTACAAAATCCGTTCAGTAGATTTTGAGAAAATTAATCACATACAAACAACTTTTGGCACTTTGTTTTATGATAAGTATAGATAACATTATTTTGCTATATACTTTTGTATATGGATTTCCGCAAAGTATTGCCTGATTCTATAAAATAAGAATGTATCGCAAGTAAAGGGTGAATAACTTTCCATTAACTCTGAAATCCAAATAAACCGATATTCAACTCAAATTCAAAATATTTTTTATTCAAGTAAACATGTAAACAAGTGCTTTTGAATCGTTAACATCTACTGCTGGTTCGGAAAGCTGTTCCTACCGAAAAGAACCAGCAAGAAACTCGGTGGTTGCTCTTTTCAAAGAATAATTCTTATAATTAGTTACATATAGTTATTAATGTCTTGTACAGGGTCGAAGAGTAGCTATATCCACGCATTCCTATCGTCTAAGTAATCCTCAATAGTATAGTAGGCTTTCTGTATTAGCCTTTTTTTAAATAGTGTTTTTAAACTGCTGTAATGGCAAACTTAAAGTAGATTGCGGAATTTTATTATAGAATCTTATACCCAAATCCACAAACGACTTATATACCTTTTCAAGGAGCAAAATTGAAAAGGAATATTTGTTTATTCTTTAATTTCAGCGATTATGTAATCTTTGAATATCATTTTTTTCAAAAAAGCAAAGTTGTTTTAATACGTTCATACCACATTCAACATTAAAAAACATTAGCACAGACAATTTAAAATGAGACCTTTAATCCAATGACGGGTTAAGGAAAAAAAACCGCCATTTGTATATCTGACGCAACCGCCGCTTCCGAATTCAAAATGTTCGCGAAATACTTCAATATTCTATAAAAACGTTATAAAATACTATTTTTTAAATCTGCTCATAGATGGGAAGGAAGGAAACCACTCCGCAATCTGACTAAGGACAGAGATCACTGACCCTGCGAGGTCGACCCATGTAAATGCAACTCTCAAGGCGTTTGCCCTAGATTCTGTGCCAACACAAACATTCACACAAAAACAACCTTGTTCTGTGGCCAATAAGATTCAAAGTCGACTAAATCGATGATATATATAACTTGGTTCGTTAATTGCATAGATGCAGTTTGATTGCACTGTATTACAAATGCATTAAGGTTGCTTTTTGCTCTAAATTCGCCGCGGACGCAGTTAGAGGCGGCGTCACGCGCGCTCCTTGTTAGTCTAATCGCTTTAAAAAAATGATTTGCCATATTGGTGCTTCACTTGAAAAACGGAATGCCTTATTAAGATTATTTGTATGGTGTTATTACCAGAATATATTGAAAGGCAATATATTTACGATATCATTCACTAATATATTTATTTGGAACTAGCGTTACAATTTATTGGTCTCAACTTAAGTATCAAGATACCATTGAAACATGTAAAAGACCAGTAATAAAGTTGTTTTGTATTTCTGAAAGAAAAACGTTGAACATTTATTTTATATGTTAGCCTGGTATTAGCTTCAATTGTAACGAATGTTGAGATTGTCGGAGTGAATGAGCGTAGTGCTTGTGTAGTGGGTAGATGGAGATGGATGGAAATACTGGACGTAGGTGCCTTTACGAGATTTCCACACAACATGACCTTTTGCAGTTTGTATCTAGCGTACCCCCCCCCCCCCCCGACCTTTTTATGGTCGCCAGCCCACCTCTTAGTGGGTCTGCCAACTCTGTATTTTCCAGTGAGAAGTCGCCATTCGAATACCTTAAGACCCCAATGCCCATCGGTTCTTCGCACTATGTGCCCCGCCTATCGCTACTTTAGCTTCGGGACACGGTGAGCTATGTCGCTGACTTTGGTCCTTCTACGGATCTCCTCATTTCGGATTCGATCACGTATAGATATTCCAAGCATAGCTCGTTCCATCACCCGCCGAGTGACTCTGGGCTTTCTTATGAGGCCTATACTCAGCGACCACGTGTCAAATTCGTATGCCATCACTGGCAACACGCACTGTTCGAAAACTTTGGTCTTCAGGTCTTTTGAACGGAAATACCGTCTGAGTAGAATAGACCACATTTCTTACCGAAGTGTCGTAAAAGGGGACTAAAGTAAGTTGATGTCAGGTATTAAGTCGGTGCGAGTCCGACATACCCGACGCTCGTCCCCGCCGGGCGGTGGGTACCCACAAACGGGATTTCCTGACTTAAAAAAAAAAAAGTTGACGTTAGGTAGGCAGCCGGTCGTAAAATACGTAGCCGAATCATGTGACTTGTTTATAACATGTGCCGACCCCACTTACAGTGGATAAGGGCAGGAGGATGATGACGACACGGAAAAAAAGGTGCCTAAGAGTTTCACCGGTAAGGAAATCATCTTTTTAAAAGCCTTTATTTAACTTGCCTTGTATATATCTGAAGGTGGAATCTTGCAAGTTAAATTTGAACCCCTTCCCGGTTACCGATTGAGCTGAAATTTTACATACTGATCCAGTCCCGATGACAATGCATGTTTATGATAAGCATGAACTGATGCTGCCAGGATTGGCTCCAGACAAGAAAACTTCTCAACGGTTAACAGTAGGGACATGGAATTTTGTTAAAAGGGTTTTTTAACTTGATTTGTCAACATCATCATCATCCTCCTACCATCATCCTACTCTAATTGGGGTAGGCACAACATGTTACAAATATTTTGTCAAATGATTTGGCTACATATTTTACAACCGGCCGCCTGCCTGACGGCAACTTACCTTAGTCGCCTTTTACGACACCTCGGTAAGCAATGAGGGTCGTCTATTCTCAGCCGGATTCCTCACGGCAGTAACTTGATTTGTCAACGTTACAGTCGCCCAGATTCCATCATTGCCATTGATTTGTAGGATCTAGTTGCTGCTGCGCATCAATGACTCCCTTTCTACTTATCTCTTAAATTTGCTAATATTTAGGTTAAGGTACAATGGGGCTGTCATGTCTTAATAGACAAAAGTCCCTTAAAATAAAGATGAAAAAAAACCTTACAGTCAATTTTGTTTCCGCCATTTTGTTTGTGCTGTAACGAAAGGTGCTTTACTTCTTGATACTGATTGCAGAACTTAGGCCCTTCTTACACGTCAGCTCTTTTGCTTTTAAGTAGTCGAGGATTCAAGTGATTTTATACAGCTAACAAGTTCACCTTAGTATGTGGGACAGGATGCAAGCTGCGTGTGTTATGTAACTCGTGTGTAGGTACGAATTTGAAAGGCGGTCTCTGCTATGACCTCTAAGCTACGCTTTCAGTTATGGCGAACTTTGCTAAATATTTTTGATGTAATTTATAGAAGTAGGCTTTACTTTGCGGAATTTGGTTTAAATAATTTGCGATGCTTCGCGATTTTGTCATGGAGTCTATCTCCTGATGATGCTTCGGTTGCGGGGCGAAACGATTGTTGAGTTTGTGATAGTGAACGTGTGTAGTGCTTGTGTATTGTGGTGGAAGTGATGGAGGTTTATGCATGTGTTTTTACGAATCCTGCACGTATCGGGAATGAAAATACGTATAGTCTACTATACATTTATCACTAAATATATTTTCTATTTAATGTTTGTAACATGTTGTGCCGACCCCGCTTAGAGTAGGATAAAGACAGGAGGATGATGTTCATGTATTAATTATTATCAGGAGAGAGTGGAATATTAGAAAATTAAAAAAAAACGATTTTCGTCTATTATATAAATATCCATCTTACTATACAGGCATATCATATTAACCTATTCATCACGAGGCGCTGTTTTTTTATATTTATATTTTTTTACAACTCCGAAAAACCTATGTACCCACAGTAGATATTTCAATGAAATTCGAATTGTACGTGTAATTTAGAGCGCGTTACGCAATCGACTGTTGGTACTGAGTTCGTAAACAGAACAGTTTTATACGTACATAGATAAAGTATTTAAAACGGCATGTATCCATGTACCGTACTCATAAGCATACTTAAGCCAACCGGACATTCTGCTAGCTGGTTGCGAAAGCAGACCTTGGCCGGGCACATATGTAAACGGCTGCTGGTTTTTGATTGTCGACACTGTTGCATAGAAACACGTTTTTTTAACGTGACTCGGATAATATCTTACGTTTACTGGACGAAAATATATTGTTGGTTAGATGGTTACGTTTTGTAAACAAAAATTGAAATTAAATCAAGTGTTAAAGTAAATAAAATTATTTTGCTATAACCCGCGATGAAGTAAGGAAATATATATAATGCTTAGTGTGGAGTGGACTAACCGTTTCATATCGGATACATGCAGGATTCGTAAAAATTCGCCCCTCGAAAAAGACGCACGATCTCACTGCTGGGCTATCATAGCTTAAGCTAACACATGTGGTGTATCAAAATTTAATCAGTCGGAGGTTTTAAGGATGATGCTGAAAAAAAAACTATAGTTTTTTTGCTTTGTTCGAAGAAATATTTATAATATTTAAAAAATGAGAATTTTTTACAGGACCAGGGAAAACCAAAAATGTAATTTATAAAACTATTCGTTACTTTGCAGAGATCCATAAAACAAAACTGATGAAAATACACTATAGTCACATCGAGCGCACGGCGAGTCCGTCGCGTGTCACATCGAGCACACGCCGAATTCGTTGCGTGTTATATCGCGAGCACAGCGAGTCCGTCGCGTATCACATCACGCGTACGGCGAATTCGTCGCGTATCGCAGCGTGCGCACAGCGAGTCCGTCGCGTATCACATCAAGCGCACGGCGAATTCGTCGCGTATCACAGCGTGCGCACAGCGAGTCCGTCGCGTAGCACATCGAGCACACGCCGAACCCGTCGCGTGTTATATCATCGATCACATCGAATGCATGGCGAGTTCGTCGCGTAACGCAGCGAGCGCACGGCGAGTCATTACACGAGTCATTTACAGTCTACAAATGATGCTATTCCATGTGCAGACACGTCACTACAGTAATATCGTTCACATACAGCGTTGGCGGCTTAGCTATTTATTAGAAATATTGATTGTGCCCTGATGGCCAAAAGATTCAAACACGACAGCCAAGGTTACGCGGGCTCAAAATTCCAATTTCCTTTCAAGTTTTTTTAAACTTTGCCCTAGTACAGGTTAGGCGAACCTTTATGCATCAACATCCCTTTTTTCTGAACTAAGGTTTAATGAGGTGAGCTTGTTATCAAAAATTCTGACTTTATGATCTTTGGGAAACGTAATCTGCGTTTGCACTTCAGAAAATACCTAGTTCACTGTTGTTTAGAGCATTAGCAATTATTGATTATTTAATTTAGTCTTCAGTAACGTGCCTATCGCGACCACAATACACAAAAGTAAAGTCTTTGCGAAATCTGTCCGCAAATCCGCAAAGTTACGCCTAATTCTATATTTTTTTTTTATTTGGAACTTTCATATCTTGTTTTTCCTGTTTTCTTAAAATAGTCTTTAAGACCTAATATCTTATTAAAAAAAAAAATAAATAAAAGAAAGATAGGGAAAATCGTCGGGAAACTGTATATTATTTTTATCGGATATTGTTTTTGATTGGTGCATCGTCTAAACTTCTACTCTTATCTCCAAAACGAGAGGCGCATGTGAATCTAAAAGTAAAGTAAAGTAACGGGCCGTTACAATCCCACTGCTGGGCATAGAGCCTCCTCTCTCCGTTTCTGGAGAGAAGGGTTGGAGCTAAGACCTACCACGCTGCTCCAGTGCGGATTGGTAGGTTACACATATCTCCAGAATTCTCTAGAGATATGTAGATTTCTTCACGATGTTCTCCTTCACGGAAAAGCGTGTGATAAATCGCAATTACCAATTAGACACATAAGTTTTAAAGGAAAAAGTCCTGCCTGCCTGGGGTTTGATCCCGTGACCATCTCGAAAGAGTCGCACGTTCTCACCGCTGGGCTATCACAACTCCCTATGAATTTATTATATAACTAGCTGTGCCAACAACGGCTTCGCCCGCGTGGAATTCAGTGAAACTTTTCCCGAATTTTCAAAATTTAGAACATAAAATTAGTTATGGTGAGTTAGCCGTGAGAGATAGAAATATTCTGTCGCGGAATTTTTTGTAGTATTTTTATAGATCTACAATTATCTACTACATTACTTTAGCGTATCTCTGCTGGTTTACGCAGCGCACGCGACTAAATCCTTTAGCAAGCAGGTTACTGAACAACTGCGCGATCTGTTCAACACAATTTTCACAATACCGATATGTATTTACCTTAAAAACCGGAAGTATTGCACTATCTTTTGGTGAAAACCGTACAAAAATCCGTTCAGTAAATTTTGAAAATCGATTACATACAGACAGACAGCTTTTTGGAACTTTGTTTTATAATAAGTATAGATAGGCCCGCTTTTAGAATTTTTCACTTTGAATGTCTTCTATAATAGACCGATACTGTACAGCGGAGTCTACATTCAGCGGTAAGTGGTTACGTAACCCAACACTTGTGACAGAGTGCGCACCGCAGATTTTCCGCGCAACCTTGACACAGATATGCAAGCCAAGTCACAAGTGCACAGTACTTGAATATTTCGACGTCCTTTATAAAACTGTTCGATGCCTCCTAAAATCCCTATACTTCTATTCCTGGATGAACTTAAATATCCTCACCCTCCTAATATCATCATCCTTTATCCCACTTTAAGTGGGGTCAGCACAACATATTGTCACATGATTTGGCTACGTATTTTACGACCGGCCGCCTGGCGTTAACTTACCTTAGTCGTATTATACGACCCTTCGGTAAGAAAGAGTGTGGTCTATTCTACTCAAGCGGATACCACACCGTGTGTCAACTTACCTTAGTAGCTTTTTACGAGACCTCGGTAAGAAATGAGGGTGGTTTATTCTACTCAGCCGGATACCACACGGCGGAGGATGGAGGATCTTTTTAATTTTTTCGTATAATACTCTCTAACTCTAAGCCTGAGGCCAAACTTAATTGTTATTATTGATTTAAAGGCATTATAACTATACAAGGACAAATATCGCCAGATTTAAGATGGATGAATGGGAGCAATATGAATATAATCACAATAAATTTTAAAAGGAGAAAATATTCATCATCTATGTTAGTACAACGGGCCAGTTTATAACTTCAATAAAGTTGGATCATATAAACAAATAGTTATTACGTAAAGTTACAAATTACTTACACAACCATGGTGACTGCAACTTACCTGGAAAAATAAAAAAGACATTAAATATATTAAGATTTTGTTGTCGATATCTCCTGACGGTGCTTCAGTTACGGGGCGAAACCTTTGATATTGTCGTAGTGAATATGTGTGATGTCCTGTAACAGTTTCGCTTATTACATTTGGCATTACATAGATTTTTAACAAACGCGGATTATACCTAAACAATTCTATTATAACTTCTGTACTTAGTAAATCTGTCTGCTTCTATAAATTACTGCAAGAACACTTTATTTTATTAAATTTTAGAAAAAACCTAATTCATTATGATTTTCTCGTGGAGCCTATCCTCCTGATGATGCGAACGATTGTAGAGAAGCAGGGTCGCCATATAATGTAGTAAATAAAATAAATGCGAGTAAATCAAACCATCTCGAAAGCTTACATGATACTGTTTTATTCCGTCTTACTAAGTAACATGTTGCGTGACACATTACACGGTACAGTGTGCATTGTTCCTGGTGGAGGCGTCTTGCGATACGTGTGGTGACTTGTCCTGCGTGTGTAAGGTATGTGAATGTTGCCTGCTTAATACACTTACCATTCTCTTAACAAACGCGGATTATAGGAAAATAATTCTATTATAGCTTCTTTACTATGTAATTCCGCAAAGTAACGCGTGCGTCTTTAAATCATTTAAAGATCCGTATAATGTAAACCAACAAACAGTTCACGTTGGTAAATAATTGTTCACATCACTTAGAATTCAAATTCAAAAATTTTATTTATGCAAGTAAACTTGTAAACAAGTGCTTTTGAATCGTCAACTCTACTACTGCTTCGGAAAGATGTTCCTACCGAGAAGAGCCAGCAAGAAACTCGGTGGTTGCATTTTTTTAAAATACAAATCTTACAAATAACTAGTTAAATTTGTTGTTTGTTTGTTTGTTTGTTTGTTTGTTGTGTATTGTGGTGGAAGTGGTGGAGGTTTGTGCATGTGTTTTTACGAATCCTGCACGTATCGGGTATGAAAATACGGATAATACACTATACATTTAAAACTATATATATTTTCTATCTACTGTATCGCGGATTATAGCAAAATAATTTTCTTATTACTTTTGTATTATGGATCTCCGCAAAGTAACGCCTAATTCTATAAATTAGTTAAATTTAGTTATTACTGTCTTGTACAGGGTAGAAGAGCAGCTATATTCACACATTCTTATCATCTAAGTAATCCTCAACACAAAAGTAATAATAAAATTATTTTGCTATAATCCGCTATACAGAAAATATATATAGTGCTAAATGTATAGTGTACTATCCGTTTTTTCATACCCGTTACATGCAGGATTCGTAAAAACACAAGCACAAACCTCCACCAATGCCACCACAATACACAAGCACTACACACGTTCACTATCACAAACTCAACAATCGTTTCGCCCCGCAATCGAAAAATAATTTTATTATTACTTTTGTATTCTCCGCAAAGTAACTTAATTCTATAAATTATTTAATCCTCAATAGTCAAGTAGGCTTTCTTTATCAGCCTCTTTTTTTAACAGTGTTTTTAAACTGCTGTAATGGCAAGATCAAAATTGAATGTTTCCGAACGTTATCTAAAAATAAAGAAAAGAACATCACATCCCCATTTCACATTCGGACCTCCAGGCAAATTAAAATGTGTCCCGAATCGACTCAGCCGGAAATAAATCGGTGGACTTTTTGTGTCACGCGGGCGATCGATTGCACCATCGATTTCGTGGGTTATTAATAGGCTGTTTCAGTTTTTTGTGGCCGAATTATCTCTGCATCTGAATAAAAACTGCGCACAAAAAGCTAAGGACATGAAGATAAAATCCGTTTAATTGGTTAGCGTGAAATTCATGTGACATTCTGACACCGATGGGCGTGTTGCTGAGCGTCACGCTAATAGAGCGTGCGACAACGGCCAACAAATGCTGACACCACGTGTTGTGTGGACGGGTTCTGCGTGAATTTTATTAGTTTATTGCTAGAGTGACCGTGCAACTCTTTTGAGGGAGTCTTTTAAAATTTTTTTTTTTTTAATATATGGGACATTTACACACACGGTCGTCCGTCCCCAAAGTAAGTAACTTAATACTTGTGTTATGGGTGACGGGCAACTGGTAGATATACACAAATACACATCCAGGCTCGAAGAACCAACAATTTGTTTATAGAAAATGTTGGCCCTCGGCGGGAATCGAACCCGCGACCCGCGGAGCTGAAGGCAGGGTCACTACCCACAGCGCCAACGGTTTTCAACCTCGGGCAGGAGCAAATGTTTTTTTTTAATTTATAGAATTAGGCGTTACTTTGCGGAGATCCATAATACAAAAGTAATAATAAAATTATTTTGCTATAATCCGCGATACAGTAAATAGAAAATATATATAGTGTTAAATGTATAGTGGACTATCCGTTTTTTCATACACGATACATGCATACATGTTTGTGCATGTGTTTTTACGAATCCTGCATCGGGTATGAGTTTTTGTGTTAAAAATTATCTCTGATTGATATTTGTCGGAATACAGATATTTTAATAAGGTCGCGAGGAAATCTGCATATATTTAGAGAATTCTAGGGAATATATGTAACCTACCAATCCGTGCTGTGATAAATCCTATCTCCAATACTTCTGTCCAAAAACGGAGAGAGGAGGCTTGTTACGCCCAGCATTAGGATAATAAGAGACCTTTAATTTATTTTAGTACTAGATAAATCACCTGTCCCAACCAGTGCTTAGTAGCTTCACTAAAGTTAACCGATTCGAAAGAATTTCTAGCACCATTTGAAAAAAAATTTTAAGTACAAAATAGAATTATTTTTCTTTAATCCGCGTTTGTCAAAAGAATTAAGTTTTAAAAGCTTTAAAAAATCGAAATCAAAACTATTAGTCGTACTTCGGACATCGATTGAGTCAGTTGAAATGATAGAATACCCTCATTTATGTATTATTAGCTTTTTTTCCGAATTTTATCTTAGACGAGTATATCAACCCGGTATATAATTCAAACTTCAATCGCCCCAAATTTCATAAATATTTCTCCAGCTGATAAGATGCGAAAGCGTTGGACAACGAAAGACTCTCGCATTTACAATTTTAATGTTCTTATTATAAATATTTTTATAAACTATTTATAAACAAGCTATAAAACCGCACTGTGGTATCCGGGAGAATAGAATACACCACCCTCACTTCTTACCGAGGTGTCGTAAAAGGCGACTAAGGTAAGTTGACATCAGGCAGGCGGCCGGTCGTAAAATACGATGCCAAATCATATCACAACATTTTTGTAACATGTTGTGCCGACCCCACTTAGAGTGGGATAAGGGCAGAACAATGATGATAGACAAGCTATAAAACTTTGTCGTTATAATTTCAAAAAATGGACTAGACGCGTTCACTGTACACTTCCATGGAACCCTAGCGACTAATAATTCAACACAGGTTCACAATTTTACGGTAATGACACGATCGGTTCTAACTTTATTAATGGCATGCCAATTTTAATGATGCTGTGACGCCTATGTCAAATACAGTAGTCACGAGAAGCATTAGGAGTATGCCAAAAATATAGTTAATGACTTTTTGCATTTTTAACGCATTTTCTATCTCAGTGCTGGGCGAAATTATATCTCCAATTTGGAGATTCGAGAGAAATGTCGGAGCTTAGACTTATCACACTACTCAAAATAGGATTTGTACGTACTTTATAGCTTATTGAAATTCCCTTTAAAACGTTTAGTAGACCACGGCTTAGGGCGCGTAGTGGAGGGCTGATGGTAAATGCTTTTTTAGTAATGTTACATTTTAAGCTGGTTACTCTACTTTAGCATAAAGTACACATAGAGATGAATGCTTTATCCTTCATTATGTTTTCATACGAAAACATCGATGTATTAATAGAGTCGAGGTATAACCTATATATCAGTATTCCGAAACCACAAGGAATTGGTTCAATGTTCGATGTTAGGCATTCATAGATCCGTTACGATGTTTGCACCTGAATATACATTACAGAAAGGCACTGACAGACAATGTGACAATAGTATAGTTTTTAAAAAGCAATAATTAAATTATTTTCCTATAATATAAAGTAAATAGAAAATATATATATAGTGCTAACCACCACCACTGTCACCGCATGTTTGTGTACGTGTTTTTACGAATCCTGTATGTATCAAGTATGAAAACGGATAGTCCAATCTATATTAAGAATTATATTTTATATTTACTTCATAGCGGATTGTAACAAAATAATTTTATTATAACTTTTGTATTATGTATCTCCGCCAAGTAACGCCTAATTCTTTAAATTAGTGTAGTTTTTACCACACTGCAAGAAAAACAACAACATTCTACTGACTAATCTATCAAATGCAAATGCAAACATAAATCTCCATTATTATAGAATTTTTAAAAATTTAATTATATCTGCAAAAAATTCACACTTCCAGCTAATTCGCTGGATCAATATTGAAGAAATTTGGTGCAATTGGATCTTACATATTAAAAAATCCCTTTTTTTCTATCGGGAAAAGCCAAAAATGCATAGAAGATAATCGAAGGAAGTTTACCGCTCAAGTTGACGCGAAAAAAAACATACAAACAGCGATTAATAAATATTGATTTTGATACGCTGAAACTGCACAAAATTTCCGCTTTTCCACCGGGACTCGGAAACAACATATAAAACAAAATTCAAGGGTAATTAAAGTCATAACATCAACATAGAAATGACGACCGACAAAAACTTAATTACTTTAATTTTACAATTTTAAGGGTACTTTAATACGTAATATATCATTCAATGATTAACATTCTGAACCATTAGGGAATTAAATTTAAAAGATTATCTTGGAAGTTGGATAATAACGCGTGCTGAAATTGATCAAGTGCGCACTATATTCACACGGGATTCGGAAATGTTGACTCTACGTGATTAAAAATTGCAAATTCATAGCATCTATGTCGACCAAGCCTTAAATGCAACAGTTATTGTGAGTGAAAACTAGATTTCCTATTAAAATTGATGAGGCCGACCCAATTCGGACAATTGCAACACGCGCTTCAACCTGATTAATTCCTGATTATCGATGCCTCCTGAATTTAGTTTGAGGAAAGAGGTCAAAATATGTGAAGAAACATGATAATGCGGTGGGCATACAGCCAGATATATAGATTCGTTACAGCCTATATACTGTTTAAAAACTTTATCTATGTCGAATGGGTGATATTTATAATCTGTAGTGGGAAATATAACTTCAAGGTGAAAGCATGCATTTCTTTTATCCTCAAAACTGTCCAGTTTTTTAATCATATGATCCTTCGAGCCGGAGTTGAACCAGTGACCTATGGTTACAGTCCTTAGGGTTACAGGGCGTATCCAAAAATTTTGCAGTTTTTTGATTATATGATTTAATGAGAAATTAAATGAGTCTCATTTAATTCTCTCGTTGTCACAATTTTGTTATAAATTTTTACGTTGTTCCTTTGGAAATTTTAAATTCAAAACTGCAATATGACATAATCTTCAGCGTTTTTGGATACGCCCTAAGGACTTTATCCATAGGTCGCTGGTTGAAATCCGGCTCGAAGGACCATATCATTAAAAAACTAGACGATGTTTTGAGGATAAATGAAATGCGTGCGTTCATCTTGAAGTCTTATTTTCCACTACAGATTATAAAATTCACATTCGACATAGATAAAGTTTTTTAACAATACTTTTTTTATAAAACAAAGTACCCAAAAGCTGTTTATCTGTATGCGATCGATTTTCGCAAAATCTACTGAACCGATTTTTGTACAGTTCTTACTAATAGATATTGCAATTCTGCCGAAAGGTTTAGGGTAATAGTGCATTACGGTTTTATGTAAATTGTGTTGAAGACGTCTCGCAGTTGTAAAAAAAACCTCGCCGGCCGGGAGAGCCTTACTCGCGTGCGCAGCGTAAACTAGCAGAGATAGAATAAAATAATGTACTAAAGAATTGTAGATCTGCAAATTTACCACGATAAAGTCTGCAATAGAATGTATCTATCTCTTATGGTTAACTCACAATAACTACTTTTGTGTTCAAAATTTCGAGCATTTTTTTTTTATCACACACTGATTTCCATGCGGGCGAAGAGCTGGTAGGACAGAACTGGTAGGTAGGTAGGCTTTGTGATTTTGTCGTGGAGTCTATCTCCTGATGATGCTTCGGTTGCAGGGCGTAACGATTGTTGAGTTTCTGACAGTGGACGTGTGTAGTGCTTGTGTATTGTGGTGGCAGTGGTGGAGGTTTGTACATGTGTTTTTACGAATCCTGCATGTAACGGGTATGAAAAAACGGATAGTCCACTATACATTGAGCACTATATATATTTTCTATTTACTGTATCGCGGATTATAGCAAAATCATTTTATTATTACTTTTGAATTATGGATCTCCGCAAAGTGACGCCTAATTCTATAAATTATTCTGGTACGACATCCTTGGCGTAGTTAACTAATATTTAGCAATTTATACATTTTCTTAAGTGACATTTATATCAAATTCAAATAAGTCTTTATTCAAATTGGCCTATTACAAGCACTTTTGAATCGTCAAATTAAAATTAAACTGAAGCTACAACTGGTTCGGAAAGGTGCTCTAACCGAGAAGAACCAGCAAGAAACTCGGCGGTCACTCTTTTAAAAAATAAATATTACAGTTTTGTATTAACTATTGTTAACAAACTTAGATTATAATTATATTAGGTCCTTACATATGAAATTGGCGTTTTATCGTACTGGCCACTTTGATCTCAAATATTACCTTTATGGTTAGGAATTCCAAATTCAAGTTCATACAGCTATTTACTCATGCATTTGTGTTTCAAACCCCCTAATTCATTTGTTTTTTCTTCTTTTGTTTTTTTCTTTGTGTCACTCTGTTTACAAAATGGAAAACATGAAATATCGCGTTATTTACGAGTATGAGTTCCACCGTGGCACCAGTGCTGCAGAAACGGCTCGAAGGATTAACGATGTGTATGGTGACGGTGTCGCAAAAAAGAAAACACAGTGCGTTTTTGGTTCCAACGTTTTCGTTCTGGAAATTTCGACCTGCAGAACAAGCCTCGTGGACGGCCGGAGACCAAAGTTGATAATGAAGAATTGAAGGCTATTGTGGAAGCGGATCCATCGCAAACCATGTCCGAGTTAGCTGCAGGCTCCGGTGTTAGTGATAAAACTATTCTAATCCACTTGAAGCAAATTGGGAAGGTGAAAAAGCTTGAAAGGTGAGTACCTCATGAATTGAGTGTAGCAAACCGACAAACGCGCGTCGACTGCTGCGTTACGTTACTCAACCGGCACAATAATGAAGGAATTTTAAATCGAATCATTACCTGTGATGATAAGTGGATCCTCTACGATAATCGGAAGCGCTCATCGCAATGGCTGAACCCTGGCGAACCAGCCAAATCCTGCCCTAAGCGAAAATTGACTAAAAAAAAGTTGCTTGTAAGTGTTTGGTGGACTAGTACCGGTGTCGTTCACTACAGCTTTCTTAAATCTGGCCAGACGATTACGGCAGATATCTATTGTCAGCAACTGCAAACCATGATGGAAAAGCTAGCTGCTAAACAACCGAGGCTGGTCAATCGCTCTAGGCCACTGCTGCTTCAGGACAACGCTAGACCACACACTGCACAACAGACGGCTACCAAATCAGAGGAGCTTCAATTAGAAAGTCTTAGACATCCACCGTACTCTCCGGACCTTGCTCCAACAGATTACCATTTTTTTCGCAATTTGGATAACTACTTGCAAGGAAAAAAATTCAACTCCGATGGGGCAGTCCAAACTGCCTTCAAAGATTTTATTGATTCCCGCCCGAATGGTTTTTTTAGTAAGGGGATCAATTAACTACCTATGAGATGGCAAAAGTGCATACATAGCAATGGTACATACTTTGATTAATTAAATATATTTCATTTAAAAAAAAACGACTTTATGTTCCTCCCATAGAAAACGCCAATTTCATATGTAAGGACCTAATATATATCGCAATTGCAACCAGCACTAGGAATCATTTAATGATCTAAAACACATATGTCCATCGTAAGTGGGGCTCCTCGTTTGAGACGAATTTAATATTCTACAAAAACAATTTAAATTTTAACAAAGGTCATAACTTCCATAACTTAATTGCGCAACCACGTTTGAGACAGTGGTCAAGCGTAAACCTGTCATTGGGAAAAATTTCCTTATCTGCTCACAGAGTCGTAATGAAAGGTATGTGCGTCACAGCCAGCGGTTCTCAAATATAGTGCGACACATTGATGTGCCGCAAGCACCTGTCTAGTGCGTCGTGATATTTACAAGTATTTAAACTAACCTAATTTTCTTCCATATTATGTAAAAAAAAAGTAACGGCCTCTTACTATCCCACACTGGGCATAGACCTCCGATTTTGAAGAGAAGGGTTGGAGCTAAGACCTCCAATGCGGATTGGTAGGTCACACAAATCCCCTGAAATCTCTGGAGATGTGCAGGTTTCCTCAGGATGTTTCCCTTCACCGAAATGCGTGTGATAAATTGCAATTATTAATTAGACACATAAGTGTTTAATAGTATAACTCATTGGTGCTGCCCGGGGATTGAACCTATGTCGTCTCTAGAGAGTCGCACGGTCTCACCATTAGTCTATCACAGCTTCAAATAAATAATTAAAATAAATGTCTAGTATATGTAAAGCGCACCAAGCGATCTGAGTATAGAGGTTGAAAGCCAGTGGGCTAAGCGACCGTTCGCCTGTTTAATCCAAGCATAAACTATCCGAGATAATATCGATATATTATCAGCATTTGTCGCGGGCATGTGTGTCCGTCTGTGCACGCGGCCGTCCGTGTGTGTGCGGTGCGTTGTCATTGACACGAATCAGGTTGTCGCACCGACTCAAGGAGCTAGATATAGACTTTGTACCGTTCGCAGACACAATTATATATGTGCATATATATTTTATATCTAACCAAATCGTATCAAACGATTTTCTCTGTTCGGTTTTAGTCTGTTAGTAATAGATTTGAATAATGCTTCACACAAACAATATAAATAAATAAATAAATATATGGGACAATTACACACACGGTCGTCCGTCCCCAAAGTAAGTAACTTAATACTTGTGTTATGGGTGACGGACAACTGGTAGATATACTACATATATAAGTTTAAATACATACTTAAATACAAATATACACCCAGGCTCGTAGAACCAACAATTTGTTTATAGAAAATGTTGGCTCTCGGCGGGAATCGAACCCGCGACCCGCGGAGCTGAAGGCAGAGTCACTACCCACAGCGCCAACGGGCCAGTCAATATATGAACGCCGTGTGGTATCCGGCAGAATAGAATAGACCACCCTCCTTTCTTATCGAGGTGTCGTAAGAGGCGACTAAGGTAAGTGCCGTGTGGTATCCGGTTGCATAGAATAGGCCACCCTCATTTCTTACCGAGGTGTCGTAGAAGGCGACTAAGGTAAGTGCCGTGTGGTATCCGGCTGCATAGAATAGACCACCCTCATTTCTTACCGAGGTGTCGTAAAAGGCGACTAAGGTAAGTTGACGTCAGGCAGGCGGCCGGTCGTAAAATCGGAGCTGAAGACAGGGTCACTAACCACAGCACCAACGGGCCAGTCGAAATGATAAAAATGCCTAACAATTAATGAAATTTACATAATTTTTCACCTTTCGTAAGACTGCTAAGACGAATTGTAACACATTACAAGAATTATCTTTTGAGTTTCTAGCTGGCTCTTCTCGGATCAATATTTTAAATAAGCAATAAATTTGACGATAGAAAGCAAAAATAATAATAAAATTAATTTGGTATAATCCTGTGGTATGGTCCGGTTGGTATAATTAATAATAAAGTAAATAGAAAATCCTGCATGTATCGGGTATGAAAAAACGGATAGTCCATTATACATTTAGCATTATATATATTTTCTATTTACTTTATCGCGGATTATAGCAAAATAATTTTATTATTACTTTTGTATTATAGATCTCCGTAAAGTAATGCTTAATTCTGTAAATGATTCAAAAGCACTTGTTTACAACTGTTGTGTATATATGAATAAAGAATATTTTGAGTTTGGTTTGAATGCCGATTAGATATCGAAGTATTGCACTATCTTTTGGTGAAAACCGTACAAAAATCCGTTCGGTAGATTTTGAGAAAATCGATTACATACAGACAGACAGCTTTTTGGGACTTTGTTTTATAATAAGTATAGATTGAAAAATGATAAGTGATCAATGATTAGAGTTGTAACAGTAAGAACTTCACACTTTTAATATAATACTATTATGCGTCGAAGATTTTTTGCTGTCGTTACTAGTCGAAGTAATTAAGGTAATATGTTGTACGCGTTTCCGTCGACTGCCTGTACGGTAGGTCAGGAATTAATGTTACATACGTACATACACACAGTGTTCGGTAATTGGGTCTTACGGATCCTTTCTAATATTGGGTTAGGTACTTAAGACTGGATTTATTGACTAAAGTTGACGTATGGCCCTACAATTTAATCTCTCATGCCTCATTATAAGCTCAAAAACTTTGATTGAAAGATTAACTTGGAATATTTTTCAAATCTACACTTATATTATAAATTGGAAAATCTGTTTGAGAAATTTCGGCAATAGGGACAAAATAAAGTTCACGTTAGAGGGTATTTTTTAAAATCACAAATTTTACTAGTATAATCACATATTAGTGAACTAAAGTTTGAAATGTAAGGTAAGACAATATTCTTTACAATTAATTTATAGAATTAGGCGTTACTTTGCGGAAAGCCATAATACAAAAGTAATAATAAAATTATTTTGCTATAATCCGCGATACAGTAAATAGAAAATATATATAGTGTTAAATGTATAGTGGACTATCCGTATTTTCATACCCGATACGTGCATGATCCACCACAATACACAAGCACTACACACGTTCACTATCACAAACTCAACATTCGTTTCGCTCCGCAACGGAAGCATCATCAGGAGATAGACTCCACGACAAAATCGCAAAGCTTTCTTTTCTTTCTTCTTTCTTTTTCTTCTTCTTTACAATTCCTTTTTATTTTAATATCAAACAATTTACTTCACAGCAACTTTTAATATGACACAATGCTCTTTTGAATAGAACAAATTTATAACAATAATATTATTATGGCTATAATCCGCGATAAAATATATATAATGCTCAACGTAGAGTCACAATGCTTTGCGATTTTGTGGTGGAGTCTATCACTCGTTGATGGCTCGGTTACGGGGCGAAACGATTGTTGAGATTGTGACAGTGACTATGTGCAGTGCTTGTATATAGGGGTGGAGGTGTGTAGTGCATTACTACTATACATTCCCTTAAACGCTTTTACGAAATTGGACACTGTGATATAACTTATATGACATATGAGACATAACTTACTTTTATAATTCTCACTAGTCAAGTCATCTATATTGGTACCCGTAAATTTTAATTTTTACTTTCTGAAAATTTCAGTTTATTTATACCACATCATGAGCTGAGCTGTGATAGCCCAGCGGTGAGACCGTGCCACTCTTTCGAGGGCAACACGAGTTCAAACCCGGGCAGGCCAATGAGCGGCCTATTACAATCCCACTGCTGGGAATAGGCCTCCTTTCTCAGTTTCTGGAGAGAAGGGTTGGAGCTAAGACCTACCACGCTCTCCAATGCGGATTGGTGGGTTACACATATCTCTACAGCTGATACAGAAAGCCTACTATACTGTTGAAGATTACTTAGATGATAAGGATATGTGGATATAGGTGCACCTCTACCCTGTACAAGACAGTAATAAATAAATGTAATTAGTTCTAAGATTTATATTTTAAAAAGAGCAACCGCCGAGTTTCTTGCTGGCTCTTCTCGGTAGGAACAGCTTTCCGAACCAGCAGTAAAGTTGACGATTCAAAAGCACTTGTTTACAAGTTTACTTGAATAAAGAATAATTTGAATTTGAATTTGATCTAGAAATCTCTAGAGATATGCAGGTTTCCTCACGATGTTTTCCTTCACCGAAAAGCGTGTGATAAATTGCAATTATCAATTAGACTCATAAGTTTTAATAGAAAAACTCATTGGTGCCTGCCCGCGGTTTTAACTCGTGAGCCCCTCAAAGGAATCGCACGGTCTTTTAAATTATATGAGGTATATAAAATCCGTTTTTCGTTCGGGAACATGGAATAAACAAATATTGTCTTATTGAAAGTAATTAAACGTTCAACGAAGTCGCGGGAACTAGTAGAGATATATATTAAAAATATGTATGCGCCTGTTTATATATGCGATTTGTTTGAATTGGCGTTTATATCACTCATACAAACTGAAATTCACTGCATATTGCTATCCATATGAATTTAAGTCCTGTCTATATATAACTAGAGTTTAAATGCGTGTATCCAATCTCACATATAACGTACAGTGATCGAGATAGGTAAGTGAAAATAATGTACTAGCAATAATAGAAGTTAGTATATTGCAATAGATGCTAATTTCGGTTGAAATATGTCTGTATGTGGGATTTGCACCACCAGTGAGTTTTGCCCCACAATCAGTAGGTACATGCTGCGTATTAATGAAGGACAATCTAATAGTCAATATTGTGTTTAATGCGATTGAGGAAGGTCGGGAATGTTTTCGATAAATTACTTTGACGGTTTTCCCCTAAAATATTTCTCTGATGATTAAAAATTACGATCACAGCTCTGACCAGTTAATATTTTGAAGTTAATGACTCTCTAATGATTGATAAAATAAGGCAATTCTTTTGCGGATTTCCAAACTACAAAAGCAACGATAATATTATTTTAATAATACGTGATTACCGAAAATTTATGTAATGCGAATTATAGAGTGTGGTATCCGTTAACATAGCTTATACATTCAAGACTAATCACTACACTGCACTAGCACTGCACACATTCACAATACAATATCAAGAATAGTTTCGCCTCGAAACCGAAACCTCAGGATATAGACTCCATATTAAAACTTTTTGATTTTGCCATTTAAAATATGAATATGGAGTGTACATAGTACTTTTAGCGTAACATAGAATTCCTCTAATCGTGGTTTATAGGAAAATAATATAACCATTATTTTTGTGCACATATCAACTCAGCGTTTGTAGACCCCCTATTATGTGAATAAAAGACCTAAAGAAGTTTGCCAGCACAAGTCATGTGGTGTGAAAATACCTTAAGGGGACCTAAATTTACTTTAAAGAACATACTCATTAAAAAAAAAATAATTTCATAATATTATAGGCATATTTGTTAAATGAAAATAATTTTGAAAAGAATGATGGCCATGAGTATCTTACTTGTAACGTTTGCGGTAACACTGTTGACTTCTTGTTTTAATTTAAACTATGGTGAGTGAGGTGAGTATTCATGGTATATTTATAGAAACCATCTAGAATCACGTCTTATTCTATCGGGGTTTTTTTCAGAAAAAACCCCTTATGGGTATGTCAGACTCGCACCGACTAAAACAACCAGAGTTCTCTACCATTTTTCTGATGGCGGAGACAGGGTACATTTGTACACATTACTCCCATCCCCGCTAGTATCAGTTCTGAACCTCGGAGTGCGACACCTCTGAGTCGGGGTTTTCTAAAAGTGGCCCCTCGCTCCGCTAATCGATGCATCGAAAGCATCAGATGCATTGACCGTCTCGAGGACGTTATCAGATGGGCGTCCAATCGGGTTAGCTCGACTAAATAATTAATAATTGATAAAGCCTATTACGTGAAGAAAAATATTGTGAAGAAACCTGTTTATCTGTGGGAAATACCGGGGGGAATAGCACCAGCATCAGCATTGGCACATCGCGGTGGTTATAAACTTCAACCTTTTCTCCAAAGGTACAGAGAAGGTCGGCCTAGCAGTAAAAAAAATAAAGTAGCGGCCTGTTACAATCCCATTGCTTGGAATAAGCCACCTCTCTCCGTTTCTGGATACACATATCCCCGGAATTATCTAGAGGTATGCAGATTTCCTCACGATGTTTTCCTTCACCGCAAAAGCGTGTGATTAATTGCAATTATGAATCACGCACATGTCTTAATAGAAAAACTCATTGGTGCCTGCCCCGGGTTTGAACTCGTGTTCCTCTCGAAGGAATCATACAGCCTCACCGCTGGGCCACAGCTCATAGCCCAGCAGTGGGATAGCATAACCGCTATTCCAACAAAAGGTTTTTTCCTAACGTGTAATTCAGTCCGGACGTCTCACGTGTGTAGGCGGTCGTATCTGCGTCCATTCCACCACACATACAGCACTATCATAATATCCTAACAGCTCTCAAGGCGACAACTGCGGATATTTGCAGCTTGCGTAAGAACACGAAACAAACTGTGCTCAACTTTGTTTAAATTAAAAAAACACCACGATACAAATGCAAAATACAAATCAGTAAACTTATCACTAGATAAAATAATCTAAAACCTAACAACTAACCTAACCTATTCAGTTTCTTTTATTCAAATCGTACTGATACGGCAGTACGATTTTTGTCGTGGAGCCTATCCTCCTGATGATGCTTCGTTTTCGGGGCGAAACGATCGTCGAGATTGTGGTGGTGGGTGTGTGTGCTGCTTTTGTGTGCGTTGTTGCTGGTGAATTGCGCCTTGGGGTGCATGTGGTGACTGGTCCTGCATGTATAAGGTGCGTAGATTTTGCCTGCTTCATACACATTGGCTTTGCATGCATTCACTTAACCCGTGCGGATTATAGCAAAGTAGTTAGTTCTGTTGTATTGCTTGTGTATGCCTTTGATTGTGCTTTTTTCCTGTTTTCAAATTAGAAAGGGATTTTTTGTTCCTATATTTTAGACCGGTGTATATATATAAAATATAGATATATAAAATACAACAAAAAACATTACGTACATATACAAAAAAAATTAGCAATTTCATTGCATTTATCATTAGCTTCTATACTTCTAGGCAAACAAATCTAGCACTATTTAAAGATTGTGGTGGATATGTTTAAAGCATACGCAGAATTAAAATAAGCATAAAACTCTACATTCAGCATTACATAGGATTTCTCTAATCGCGGATTGCAGCATGAAACTTTCGCACACTCCTGTGTTTATGGCATGAGTTCACGACACACTGACACTTTATTCGTAGAATTCACTGTAGTGATAATTGCGGCTAAAGTGTGGTACTAATAAAGTAAGCAGAGCACACACCAATAGCACACGCATCGCACTACATACGCTCCATCTCGTGTGACATAACGCACGGTCGCGGAATGAGGTCACGGCTCACGCACACCAGCGTTGTATCCGAAACAAGTCGCGAGTGCATCGATGTTTGCTAATCGATTTTATTTCAATCGATTTTATCACAAAAATATATTTATCACAAAATAATAAAATTATTTTGCTATAATCCGCAATAAAGTAAAAAGAAGTAGTGCTAAATGTATAAAAGGATTATAGCAAAATAATTTTATTGTTACTTTTGTATTATGGATCTCCGCAAAGTAACGCTTGATTCTATAAATTATATAAATTATTGCTAAATGTATGTATGTATAGTCGAATTTCCATTTTTGATACCCGATACATGCAGGATTCTTAAAAACACATGCACAAACCTCCACCGGAGTCTATCTCCTGATGATGCTTCGGTTGCGGGGCGAAACGATTGTTGAGTTTGTGATAGTGAACGTGTGTAGTGCTTGTGTATTGTGGTGGCAGTGGTGGAGGTTTGTGCATGTGTGTTTACGAATCCTGCATGTGTCGGGTATGAAAACGGACAGTTCACTATATAATTATCGCGGATTATAGCAAAATATTTTGTATTATTTTGTATTATGGATCTCCGCAAAGTAATGCCTAATTCTATAAACAATTTTATCACTTTGAATAATATTAAACTACTTGATTGTTAATAAATGCGAATGTTTGTGAGTATGAATGTATTGATGACATTTGGCACAATTATTCCTTATACCCCGGACTAACATATAGGCTATAGAAATCCAGTTAATTGTACAGGAATAGAATTTCATTGAAAAGCGCCATCTATTATCAAACTATCAAAGTTTTTATTCACGATGTGTCGAAGTCAAGTCACATCTGTAGTAATTTATATGCCAAAACAACGTTTGCCTTGTCAGCTGGTCATTTATAATTTTTATTATTACTTTAGCTTGATAGATAATAGAAAATTATAATGCAGTTGTATGAATCGGAAACAAATCTTCTGTAATTGATTATAAGATTTTTTTATAGAACTTCATAGGAATCAAACTTCTGCAAATCCGTTGGGTCATCCCAATTAATTTCTCTATGATTTTCAGTGCAGTGAATTTAAGCATAGAATTATTTTAGAAAGATTAGATATCTTTCTAGATCTTCTTTAAGATTTTGGTTATTGATATCAAAAATATTCTTAGATATATTTTATATAGTACTTATAAAGTATTCTATAGTATACATCCTCCTGCCCTTATCCCACTCTAAGTGGGGGTGGGCACAACATGTTAGAAACATGTTGTCACATGATTTGGATACTTATTTTACGACCGGCAGCCTGCCTGGGTTAAACTTACCATAGTCGTATTTTGCGACCCCTCGGTAAGAAAAAGGGTGGTCTATTCTAATCAGTCGGATAACACGGCAGTAGAAGGTTTTCTATAGTAGAGATTATAAATTAGAACATTTTTTGTTAAATCGAGAGTGTCATAATGGTGAAAAAAGTGAAAAAAGTTCGCAAAAAATATTTTCATAATAAATACTGAAATAAAGAAAAGAGAAAAGCACATAATCTATAGCAGGCGCTACTTTCGGAATTTCATAGTAAAAAAGTTATCATAGAATTATTGTGTTAAAATCCGCGTTTGTTAAGAAAAACTATGTAATAAGCAAAAGCGTTTCCACTGCGAGCCACTTCCTAAACACCTTAAAACCAAACTGTTTCTGCTATAATAATTTATTTGCCATTTTACGTAAAATACCCTAATCCAAAAATGAATCATAGCAGTTTTCTAGCCTATAAGTTAGGTTTATGTTTTCAAACTAAGCTTTGTCATGGTAAATAACCCATCTGCATAGTTGTTATTACGAACAAACAAACTTGCCAAACATCCTTCTAGCGTGACTCAATGGGAAACTCAATCTCGAAATTAATAAAAATTATTGGTGAAGTAGTAGCTAGGGGTAAAAGAAAATGTAAATTCTTCTGTTCTAACAATCTGTGATAGGCCAGCGGTGAGACCGTGCGCCTCTCTAGACGTTCAAGGGTTAAATACCCGGGCAAGCACCAATGAGTTTTTTTTATTAAATCCTATGTATCTAATTGTTACACTGTGTCTAATTCATACACAAAGTCTACTATACTGTTGCAGATTACTTAGATGATAAGGATGTGTGGATATAGCTGTACTTCTACCCTGTACGAGCCAGTAATAACTAAATGTAACTAGTTTTAAGATTTATATTTTAAAAGAGCAACCGCCGAATTTCTTGCTGGTTCTTCTCGGTAGGAACAGGTTTACGAACCAGCAATAAAATTGACGATTCAAAAGCACTTGTTTACAAGTTTACTTGAATAAATAATATTTTGAATTTGATTACATTTGGCATTATATATATTTTCTATTTACTTTATCGCGAATTAAACGAAAATAATTTATTACTTTTGTAAACACAGGCGTGTTTATTCTCCGCTAAACGGTGTGCTTTTTATCTAACTCCTGCTTTCCGAAATATATCCCTGCAATTAACTGATCGTCTAGAGCTCCTGGGCATGCAGCTTACTCCGACATTAAACTTTGGGCGATCCATTGAGAATAAAGATAAAACTGCCGCTAAAAAACTCGGTGTCCTAAACTAAGTGAAACAGTACTTCACACCTGAACAAATCCTAATCTTATATCAGGCACAGGTCCGTTCTTGTATGGAGTACTGTAGTCATCTTTGGGATGGATCCGCCAAGTATCAACTAAAGGCACAGGAATCTGTGGATCGTCGCGCCAGAAGAATCATAGGCAATAGTAAGCTAGCTCAAAGAAAGCTCACTACTCTAGAGCATAGACGTGCAGTCGCATCACTTTCTGTTTTTTATGGGATATATTTCGGAGAGTGTGCCACAGATCTATTTGATCTGATCCCTTTCTCGCCGTTTTACAATCGGACAACCAGACGCCCCGAGGGGCTCCACCGCTGTACAATTGATGTGCCAAAAATGCGTACAAAGCGCTTCAGGTCATCTTTTCTGATGCGTACAGCCGAAGTATGGAATTCCCTTCCTGTATCTATCTTCCCGGATTCTTACGATTTGCATAGTTTCAAAAGACGAGTGAATAGGCACCTACTTGGCAAGCGCAGTTCATCTTAGGCTGCATCTTTCGCTTACCATCAGGCGAGATAACAGCCAGGCGCTAGCCTGATCACATAAAAAAAAAGAAAAAGAAAAGTATTATGGATCTCCGCAAAGTAACGCCTAATTCTATAAATCATCATGTTGTGATTTGAGAAAATAAATTCGAATTATGGTGGTTTCTATTTAGTTGCATGGTTTATATTAATTGTTATGCCGTGTGGTATCCGGCTGCATAGAATAGACCACCCACATTTCTTACCGAGGTGTCGTAAGAGGTGACTAAGGTATGTGTCGTGTGGTATCCGACTGCATAGAATAGACGACCCTCATTTCTTACCGAGGTGTCGTAAAAGGCGACTAAGGTAAGTTGACGTCAGGCAGGCGACCGGTCGTAAAATACGTAGCCGAATCTTGTGACAACATGTTTGAAACATGTTGTGCCGACCCCACTTACAGTGGGATAAGGGCAGGAGAATGATGATGGTTATTAATTGTTCTAAGAATTGAATAAAGTAAAACATCTATGAATACTGGTAATTGTTGTGTTTTTTCAATAACATAACCCATAGTTACTTGTATACTGGAATTCTGTTCTTGCTATTTAAAAACAATTAGTCTTGTAATAAACACTCATATTTCTTGTAGATTCGAAAAACAATGTTATATGGAATTAATATTTCAATAAACTTTATATAATATGTTATTCAAATTTCTTAAAAGTTATACTATATTTTTTATGTGTATGATAAATTCTTTACATCTCCCCCCCCCCCTTAAAAAAATACTTTTAATTGTCTTAAAGAAACATCAATTAAGTTTCTATTTTACTTCGCTTTTTATATTCACTTCTATATCCATTTTTGTTATTCCCTTGCTAAGTCCTTTTGCTCTGTTTTCCATTTTCCTTTTGATAGAGTCAAACCGAGATTCAAATTATTAGATATTAAAAAAAAGAATTTATATTGTTTTCAAGTAAGAACGACTAAGATAAGTCATTGGACCTGTTCTTAGATATAAGTTAATATATAAGTTTAGGTTAAAATTAAGTTGCTTATTAGCCTTAAAGCTAGATTGTGACTTCAATAAAGTACCTCCATTGTGATGTACTTTATAAAAGGAAAAAAATTTCTTTACATGTATTATTTGATCTTGTAGTAGCTTTCGAATTTATATTTTCATAGAAATATGATAAGTCGAAATAACCCGAACAACTAAACTAAACAACTTCACAACTGTCCTTTTACTTTTCTTTTAATTTGTAGTTCCTGATCGCAAAAAGAAAAATTGAATTTTCTTTAACCTGGTTCCTACGTTGGTATATAAGCCTCAATCGTACGAAATTTCACCTAATAATATTCTTCGGATAAGACACGAAAGCATTATAGGCAGACAGACTTTCGTATTTCTAATATAATTATGGAAATATGGATGCAAGTGTTCTGAGAACCTTTATTGTGGTTTATGAGAGTCTGTGTATTGTTTTGATAGCGATTACGGGAAAGTCTGGGATTGAAATTACATCATTGTTTTATATGGTTCTAATGCTGTTAATATAGTTAAGTTGCATTGTTTTTACTTTTTATTATTTTTATATCTATTTAAAAAAAACGAGATATATCAAATCTTTATTTAAGTTAGCTTTTTTACGAGCTTTTTTTTTAATCATCAAGGATCAATTAGATTTCATGAAGCTACTACTTCGCAATGTTGCTCTTGCCGTGAAGAACCAGCAAGAAATTCGGCGGTCAATCTTTCAAACATTTTAAATGTACATTATTTAACCGCAGTCTTGTATGAAGGATTTTCAAATCATCATTTTTATCACTGAAATCGCCCTATCCGAAGAATAAAGTCACATTTCCAATGCTTATATAAGAGAGATGTGACTTTGATTTTCGGATAGATTCGAATATGGAAATAAAATAAACCTTAAAGTAAAATGTATTTATAGCAAATAATTTATAAAATTAGGCGTAAATTTGGGATTTTATATTACTTTAGTTTTTATAGCACTTGCTATATCTTATGAATCCGTAACAACATAGTAGCAACGCATGTCAAGGCAGCTACCAAAACAGGATCGGAAATACAATTCCGATAACTCAGCATCGGTGACTAAGTTGTGATCTGGTAACACGTTTCTTCACCTCGATCATTACTTTTTATCTACACGCCGTTCTAGGAAATTTAAGTTAGATTTACTCATGGTGCTACCTACCTATTGCCGATAGCAGTTGGGCGTATCAGGGATAGGCAGATAACAGGATATATCTACACCACGAATATTCAACAGTATAAACCCCGCGGTGAGGTTGCGATGGCGACTAACTACTACTGTCCCACAGCTGGGCATAGGCCTCCTCTCTCTGTTTTTTGAAGAGAAGGGTAGGGTTGGAGCTAAGACCTACCACGCTGCTCCAATGCGGATTGGTAGGTTACACATATGTCCAGAATTCTCTAGAGAAATGCAAGTTTTCGTTCACCGAAAAGCGTTTGATAAATTGCAACTATAAATTAGACACATAACGCCGTGTGGTATCCGGCAGAATAGAATAGACCACCCTCCTTTCTTACCGAGGTGTCGTAAGAGGCGACTAAGGTATGTACCGTGTGGTATCCGGCTGCATAGAATAGACCACCCTCATTTCTTACCGAGGTATCGTAAGAGGCGACTAAGGTATGCGCCGTGTGGTATCCGGCTGTATAGAATAGACCATCCTCATTTCTTACCGAGGTATCGTAAGAGGCGACTAAGGTATGTGCCGTGTGGTATCCGGTATTCGGTTGAGTAGAATAGACCACCCTCATTTCTTACCGAGGTGTCGTAAAAGGCGACTGAGGCAAGTTGACGTCAGGCAGGCGGTCGGTCGTAAAATACGTAGCCAAATCATGTGACAACATGTTGTAACATGTTTTGCCCACCCCACTTAAAGTGGAATAAGGGCAGGAGAATGTAATGTATAAATTAGACACATAAGAAAAAACTCATTGGTGCCTACCCAGGGTTTTAACCTGTGACAAGTTCACAAGAGTCGCTCGGTCTCACAGCTGGGGTATCACTGCTTATAAGGATGGAGGATATTTAATCCATTTATATCCGTGTTAACGATTAACGTTTCTTTTTTTATTTATATGTGACCCAACAATATAGAAATGTAATTTTTAATTATATTTTCACATTACAAAAGTTATGGTAGATTTTAAACTTTCGCGATTCATACTTATTAATATGTAAAAATAGGGGTCACATCGCGACTAAATGGAGCTACCCTTGTATAACGACGTTTCGGCAGAGTTGCACCCACCGTGTTCACGAACTGACTGGAGCGCCGCGGCGTCTTCGTTCCCGAGTACTAGTCATTATTTTGTTCATCTACCCTCACTTGAACCGCACAATCCGCATACGGTCTCTAGCACACCCCACTGATATTATCGATCGATATAGTTTGCAACGACTTCTTCCACGAGTTGTATTTATCAATCACTGGATTCCAAGTCGTTGACAATCTGAAGCTCTCTTCTCTATGGAACGTAGTATGCTTTCGAATGACTAGACCATGTACGCGAAAGGAGAGAGAGACATCTTGAGGTGAACAGACAGCCGGCGTTTTTACCGTTTGTTAAAGGAGTCACCAAAAAAATAGGTACCATGTTAGAAAAGTTAGCTATAAAGACCGTCTTTACGCCTTTACATAACGTAGCTGGGCTCCTAAGTACGCCGACAGATGTCATCCCCTACCAGACCCCAGGGGTATGTAAGATCAACTGCAGTTGTGGTAGCGCATACATTGACCTAACAAAACGTACCTGAGCGGATCAAAGAGCACATAGCTGCAGTTAAAAACAACCAGTCAATGAAGTTAGCGATCGCAGACCATCTGCTTATCTCGGGCAGCAGTCAATAGATTGAGCTTCATGATCCCAAAGTCCTGTCAACTAATGCCCACTATTATGCGAGGGTGGCGCGCGAAGCCATTGAAATTCGTTAGCATAATATATTCAATAGAGAACAGCAAGCCTACCATGAACTCTTATTGCGACTCAATTGAAGACGTAAACAACGACCGCGAACCGCTTTAATTTCGTACCATGAAGTGTGGATTGCATTCGGGTTATAATGTTGAAAAGGACGACGTTATATGAACTATAGATAACTCTGTCTCTTTTACTCAAATGTTCTTAGGACGAATTCCGAACGCTCATTCAGCAACGACTTAAAGTGTGCGTCTTTAAGACGTCATGGTATGGAAAAGCAAAACAATTTCGTTTACGTCTTCAATTGAGTCGCAATAAGAGTTCATGGTAGGCCTGCAGGGCTTCAGATTGTTAACGTCTTGGGATCATTGATTAATAAATAGAACTCACGGAAGAAGTGGTTGCAAGCTATATCGCGTGCGGATAATATCACTGTGATGTGCAAGAGACCTTATGTAGATTGTGCGGTTCAAGTGAGGGTAGATGAACAAAATAATGACTAGTACTCGAGAACGAAGACGCCGCGGCGCTACAGTTACACAAAGGTAGTCCGATTTTAGCTCGATTCAGTTACACAAAGGTTGCGCGACGCTCCATTCAGTTTATGAACACGGCGAATGCAGCTCTGCCGAAACGTCGAACCTTATACAAGGGTAACTCGATTTAATCGCGATGTCACCCTTATTTTTACATACAAAAGTTATGAAACAATTATTTTGCTATAATTCACGTTTGTTACAAAGATCTATGTAATCCTAAGTATAGGAAGCACCGCACGTATAACAAGACATCACCAGCAACAGCACAATACACAGGCACTAAACCATAGAGTTATTAAACTAGAATAGCGGTGCCATATGTAGGCCTGTAAGTTAGAGTGCACAAAAGTAAAGTAGCGGCCTGTTACAATCCCACTGCTGGGAACAGGCCTCCTCTCTCCGTTTCTGGAGAGAAGGGTTGGAGCTAAGACCTGCCACGCTGATTCAATAGGTTACAAATATCTCCAGAATTCTCTAGATATATGCAGGTTTCCTCACGATGTTTTCCTTCACCGAAAAGCATGTGATAAATTGCAATTATCAATTAGACACATGAGTTTTAATAGAAAAACTCATTGGTGCCTGCCCGGGTTTGAACTCGTGTTCCCCTCGAAAGAGTCGCACGGTCTCACCGCTAGGCTATCACAGCTCACAATCAATGGGAAAGAATGGAACTCGTATACTTCATCTTTGTCTTATCATATATAAAAGAGAGAGACAGATATACACCCTCATTTGCTTTCCCTTTATAGTAAAGTGGCACATTTGAGGCTGTTTATCCTACTCTAGTAAACCTCTTTGGTTTAAACGTAACATTAGTGATATGCATAGTGCGTCTAGATTTTCTTCTGAATTCCCTATTATAGCAAGATCACTCTAATGTTTATGAATCATATACCTTTAAGCATCGCCTACTTCTATGAATTATGAAATAAACAAACAATAATAACATTATAACAACTATAAATACTACGAACGCGCCTGTTCTGATGCTAATAGGAAAACATTTATTATTCAATTCTATTACACATTGATAATAAATATATTAACGGAATATGATGTTATTTTATTGTGCGATATAGGCAGGTATTATACGTCAATTGCTAGTTATTTTAAAAGAAGTGATTAAAACGTACCCCCATAGTATAAAATTATAACCACACACTTTTTACTGATTAGACAGAGATTTTTTTTGCATTTGACAACTTACTAAATCAATAAAGAAATTTTTAATTTTATAAGTGATTAAATAAAGGGAAAATTAGCGAAAACAAAAACGGAAACAACCTACTAATAAATATCAAATATAGATAAAAGAAAAAATGATTTATTTAAAACAAATCGAAATTTCTCAACTGAATTTTTCAATTGAGTTTGTTTTAAAAACCACCATTAAATTATATAAAAAAAGTAAAGTATAATATAACTTCATTCTAATAATAAAATTTCATTATCATTTTACTGTTCATTATTCTCATAATCTATCTTAAGACTACTTAAAATATTTAAAAAAATATTTATCACTAGCTGTGCCGGCGGCTTCGCCCGCGTGGAAATCTAGCGTGTCGCAATTTTTTTCTAGAATTCAAATTTTAAACATTAAAGTAGTTATTGTGAGTTAACCGTAAGAGATGGAGATATGCTATCGCGGACATTTTTGTAGTAGTTTTATAGATCTACAATTCTCTACTACATTACTTTAGCGTATCTCTGCTGGTTTACGCAGCGTACGCGACTTAAGCACTGCGCGATCTCTTTAACACAATTTACACAATACCGACATGTACTATTTACCTAAACCATCCGGAAGTATTGCACAATCTTTTGGTGAAAACCGTACAAAAATCCGTTCAGTAGATTTTGAGAAAATCGATTACATACAGACACAGCTTTTTGGGACTTTGTTTTATAATAAGTATAATTAGATTATTATATGTAATCTGTGGTATACATTACCATAGATTACATATCATAACATGGTCTTATGTTTTGATTTATTTTCAACGATAATAATTAGGTTATTTCATATAAAAAAGTTCTGGAATATTCCATTTACACATATCGATTCAAAATAGGCACGCTGTGAGGTTTTAGTTGAATCTTCGGGTTACGTCAGTTTCGAAATGAGGTCGTAATGACGGAGCCACCTTGACACACTGTTCCATATAGATTTCTGAGTTACACTTATTAGTTATAACTGCAGTACCAGGAAACGGCGAGTTAGGAAAACATTCCGATTTGAACGTCTCTTTTTTCCTTTATAAATATATATTTGTGTGCGAGTTTACTTCTGTCCTTATAACATGTTTCCGAACGGTTTTTGAACAATGAATATCCGATAAAATACCTATGCTAATGAAACAATAGTATTCGATTTCTATTATCTGTATCAATCTTTATTATTCTTAGACGTGATGGGGGAAAAAACATCCTTAATTTACAAGCAATATAACAGAACTAACTACTTTGCTATAATCCGCACAATCTCGACGATCGTTTCGCCCCGAAACCGAAGCATCATCAGGAGGATAGGCTCCACGACAAAAATCGTACTGCCAAAACTGTACTGTCGTGGAGCCTATCCTCCTGATGATGCTTCTGTTTCGAGGCGAAACGATCGTCGAGATTGTGGTGGTGGGTGTGTGTGCTGCTTTTGTGTGCGTTGTTGCTGGTGAATTGCGCCTTGGGGTGCATGTGGTGGCTGGTCCTGCATGTATAAGGTGCGTAGATTTTGCCTGCTTCATACACATTGGCTTTGCATGCATTCACTTAACCCGTGCGGATTATAGCAAAGTAGTTAGTTGTGTTATATTGCTTGTAATATGGAATTCCGCAAAGTAACGCCTGCTTCTATAAATCATCCTTAATTTATTAAAAAAAATTTTTGGAAATTCGTTGGTAATTTTATTTACAATTTTTTTGTAATGTGTAAAAAAACAACATACAAATACTGAAGTTTATAAAATATTTTTGGATTTTAATTATTTGATTTGAAAAGACAATATTCACATACTTTATACATGCAGGAGATTGTCGTAGTGAGTTGTATAGTTGGTGTGGATTGTTTCTGGTGTTGTCGCTTTGTGATACGTGTGTTGGCTGCTCCTGGGGGTCACGGTTTCAAGCCCAGGGCAGGCACTAATGAATTTTCTATTTACACTTATGTGCCTAATTAATATTACCTATTTATCACACGCTTTTCGGCAAAGCGAAGTCAATACGTCAAACCGGTATATAAGCTTCAAGTAAACCAAATTTCATTAATATTCAAATTCAATATATTCTTTATTTAAGTAAATTTGTATAAAACTGCTTTTGAATCGTCTCTGATTTAAATTGACTCTACTGCTGGTTCGGAAAGCTGTTCCTACCGAGAAGACCCAGCAAGAAACTAGGCGGTTGCTCTTTTTAAAATATAATTCTTATAACTAGTTACTTGTCATTACTATCTTGTACAGGGTAGAGGAGTAGCTATATTCACGCATTCTTATCATCTGTATAATCCTCAATAGAATACTAGGCATTTTGTATCAGCCTCTCTTTAACAGTGATTTTAAACTGCTGTAGTGGTACAGATAAAATTTATTGCGGAATTTATTATAGAATCTTATAATCAAACCCACAAATGACTAATTTACTTTTGCAAGGCGCAAAACAGGAACCGCAAGCTTATGTCTAACTTTGTCTATTATATACATCGTCAATTAGACAGAATTTTTGTCCTGTTTTATTTTTTTTACGTACAAAATTGTTGCAATGAATCGTATAGAAGTATAGATAACTTCTATTCAAAACAACAGTGTATATAATGTCTACTGCAATATCAGCTCCCCGTGCAGCCGGAAGTGAAAGCCTATAACAAGCTATTATAAACTTTCTCTAATAAACCACATCGGACGTATAATTTGAACTGGCAATATCGCCAATCCATTAATTTGTAAATGCGAAATTCTGTATATCTCTGTGTTAAATTTTCACGGCTAATCCACTGGATATATATAAAATTTAATACAATTTAAAGCTTATATCGTGAAGGCTTTTCCAGTAATCACCACGCTCGGTGTGTTGGTTGGTGATCGCAGTGCTGACCATGTCACCCACGGTCTGGTACAATTTAGGTCAGTTATATGAATGGTTATATCGCGATTATCGGATTACCGAATGGTTATCGGTCGCCAGAGCCTCGTCGGTTAACAAGCTAACGTACAGAATAAATAAATTCCGGTATTCACGAAGACCCACCAAATACCAATACCATTATTTGACCCGTTGGTGCAATTGGCAGATACCCTGCCTTTAACTCCAAGGGTAACAAGTTCGATTAAAAACGAGGGCCAACGTTTTCTTTAAACAATTTGTTGGTTCCTAGAGCTTAGGTGTATATATGTATTTAATATTTTCTAAACAGTGGCAATTTTAGTGAAGAACAATTTTCAACCTCGTTGAATACTTGAGATAAATAAGTAGTTACTCAATAGTTAAGATAATATTGTTTGTGATGAAATAAAATATGTATAGAGTGTAATATCCAGATTCATACCTTACATATGCGGAATTCAAAAGTAATAATGAATAGAAACTATAATAGAACCACTTTGCTATAATCCGCGTGTGCTAAGCGAATGTATATAATGCTAAGTGTATGAAGCAGGCAAAATTCACGTACCTTACACAGGCAGGACAAGTCATCACACGTATACCAAGACTGCTATCTGTTCTCACATGTTCTACATGTAGTATTCGGAAAACGAATATAGTCTATATTCAGCATAACATAGATTTTTCTCTATTCGCAGTTTTTGTAAAGTAAATAAATATCTCTATAATATTTTTTATGAGACTTTCTAATACTCGCCTAATGGTCTCGATGTAAAAGCGGTGGATCGCGAAAGGAAAATCGCACTTCCTCAATCGGAAATTGAAAGTGGAATCGAGAGAAAACTGCATTTAAGAGCCTAGAATATTGGCGCATAGTTATATGCAATTTATTTTCGCATTATTTACGTATTATTTGTTGCTTGCTTTATTGTTGCGACATCTATTGGTATATAAGGAAAAGTAACAAATATTTTTCGCCGTGTACCGCCATCTATTTAAACCTTATATAACTATTATACTACTAATGGTGTAGAGATATCGCTATTCGTCAATAGATGCCGCTGTAATTGTGTTTATAGTAATGTATATAGAGTATTTGTGATAGTAAAATTAGATATTACTATTGAAGTTTATGGAACGTGTATAATGAAATATATCGTAGAGACCGTTGTTTTAATATCTATAGTAGAGGTTACCATTTTTTAAATTGAAACTATCATTTGTAGTATTCATAGTTAATGTGTAGATAACAACTTTACTCACGTCTTATTTTATCGGGTTAACCCACTTCGAGCCCATCCGGGGCACTCGCGGCGGGAAAGTCATAACGTCGTGTAAAGAGCTCATCAATAAGTGTCCCGCATGGGCTCGAAACTATTCGGGCTAACCCGATAAATGACAAGTTCAAATTTCAAAATATTCTTTATTCAAGTAAACTTGTAAACAAGTGCTTTTGAATCGTCAACTTTACTGCTGGTTCGGAAAGTTGTTCCTACCGAGAAGAGCCAGCAAGAAACTCGGCGATTGCTCTTTTTAAAATATAAATCTTAGAACTAATTACATTTATTTATTACTGTCTTGTACAGAGTAGAAGTGCACCTATATCCACACATCCTTATCATCTAAGTAATCTTCAACAGTATAGTAGGCTTTCTGTATCAGCCTCTTTTTTAACAGTGTTTTTAAACTGCTGTAATGGCATGGCCAAAATTGATTTCGGAATTTTATTATATTCAAATTCAAATTCAAATTCAAAATATTCTTTATTCAAGTAAACTTGTAAACAAGTGCTTTTGAATCGTCAACTTTACTGCTGGTTCGGAAAGCCGTCCTACCGAGAAGAGCCAGCAAAAAACTCGGTGGAGCTCTTTTAAAAAAGAAGATTCTTAATAGTAATTACATTTTGTCATAGCTATCCTGCACAAGGTCAAAGAGCAGCTATATCCACGCATTCTTATCATCAATGTAAGCCTCCACGGTATAATAGGCTTTCTGTATCAGCCTCTTTTTAACAGTATTTTTAAATTGCTGTAATGGCAAAGTTAAAATTGATTGTGGAATTTTGTTATAGAATCTTATACCCAAACCCACAAACGACTTACGTACTCTTACAAGGCGCAAAGCAGGAGCCGCAAGCTTATGTCGGTTCCTACTTTGTCTATTATATACATCACCTATCGTTTTATAATATATATTTTTATGTACAAAAATTACATTGTTTAAAATATACTGTGAAGCAAATGTAAGAATACCTATTTCCTTAAACTTCTCTCGCAGGGAATCACGGGACGTGGCGTGACGTGAGTATAGTCGGTGTCTACACATTAACTATCTATAGTGGAGTTTAGATTTTGATTACTAAAATGAACTCACCTTTTCCTCCGCCGGCGTCGTGAACCTGCGGCTTCCCACTCGGCACCCGCTGCATTGGCGACGCGTTCCCATAGTTCATACTCGTCCCGTTGTAGTCTGAACTCATTGGTTCTTGCTTTATACCACTAGATGTCGCTGCTAACTTCTCAGCAAGCAACGGGTTCGCAGAGGCAATATTGTATCGTCCGTTGTTTATGTTATTCGCCACCGCATGGTTGATAGCAGTGGTGCCCGATCGCAGGAGCTGTTGCAATCGTTGCTGACCGTTATTTGGCAAAGTAAGTTGATTTTGTTGATAATATGAGTTTTGTAATTGACTTCCGGACGCTGGCGACACGTTGTTGTTTTCTTCTTGCTGGAATATATCAATTAATTCATCAGTAAAGTGGTTAGTTAAGGAATTACATTAAAAATTAGTTTAATCTTAAACGATTTATAGAAGCAGGCGTTACTTTGCGGAATTCCATATTACAAGCAATATAACAGAACTAACTACTTTGCTATAATCCGCACGGGTTAAGTGAATGCATGCAAAGCCAATGTGTATGAAGCAGGCAAAATCTACGCACCTTATACATGCATGTGGTGGCTTGTCCTGCATGTATAAGGTGCGTAGATTTTGCCTGCTTCATACACATTGGCTTTGCATGCATTCACTTAACCCGTGCGGATTATAGCAAAGTAGTTAGTTCTGTTATATTGCTTTTAATCTTAAACATTGAATAAATGTTTTATATGAAACTAAACCTTCCTATAATACTTCTTATACTACAATCATTCGCTATTTGGTGAAACAAAACATCGTGTGAAAACCTTCATATCTGTAGAGAATTCTTAGGATATCTCTGTATTGAGCAGCAAGTGGTTTTGAACCCCAACCCTTCTCTCTAAAACGGCGAGAGGTGGCTTATGTTCAGATGTGGGATAACTGGTTGAGGAGGTAACAATTTAACAAATTAACTATTTTATATTAACATGTTTCTTTTTTAAAATAGAATTTAAGTAATTCATCGTAGTAATTTTTAATATAATAAAAACTTATTAATAAATAATACTTAGATTTGTAAACTTTATCAGACAAAATAAAGATAATTAGATATAGATAGAAATTAGAATAGGCATTACATTAGCAAGCACGGTCCACCTTAGATTTTTTTGTATTTTTATTATCTTTTTTTTTAGGGACTTTTCATGACATGACATTAGATTGCATTGGTTTCTTTGCATTTGGCGAGATCGTATTCAGGCCTTATGGTACAAAATAAAAACATTATTATTGAACTACCTAACAAAAGTAATAATAAAATTATTCTGCTATAATCCGCGATACAGTAAATAGGAAACATATATAGTGCTAAATGTATAGTGGACTATCCGTTTTTTCATACCTGTTACATGCACGACAAAGTCGTCTGTCGTGGAGTCTATCTCCTGATGATGCTTCGGTTGCGGGGCGAAACGATTGTTGAGTTTGGGATAGTGAACGTGTGTAGTGCTTGTGTATTGTGGTGGAAGTGGTGGAGGTTTGTGCATGTGTTTTTATGAACCCTGCATGTAACGGGTATGAAAAAACGGATAGTCAACAATACATTTAGCACTATATTTATTTATTTTTACTTTAGACTGGCCCATTGGCGCTGTGGGTAGTGACCCTGCCTTCAGCTCCGTGGGTTGTGGGTTCGATTCCCGCCGAGGGCCAACATTTTCTATAAACAAATGGTTGGTTCTCCGAGCGTGGGTGTGTATTTGTATTTAATTATGTATTTAAACTTATATTTGTAGTATATCTACCAGTTGTCCGTCACCCATAACACAAGTATTAAGTTACTTACTTTGGGGACTGACGATCGTGTGTGTAAATGTCCCATATATTTATTATTATTTATTATTATTATTATTTATTTACTATATATATTCTATTTACTGTATCGCGGATCATAGCGAAATAATTTTATTATTACTTTTGTATTATGGATCTCCGCAAAGTAACGCCTAATTCTATAAATTATTTGAACTACCTTAATTTCGACGGGTGGCACCCCCGATGCGGTGGAATTAGTCAGATCGGTGAAGAACGTGTCGAAATTATCAAATGCGGTTTCTCCCAACTGTTTCAGTATATCGTCGGGATCGGCGGCCTCAGAGCCATCCGCTTCTAATGTGAGCCCGCCAACGAAGTTCGACAACTCCGCTTGCGATAGCTCCCCGAGAGATGTCGCCATTTGCAGCTGTAACTGGGTTGCAGTTTGACCACTCGCAGCTACCGCGTCCTGAAAATATTAACGAGTATTTATTTGACTGGTTCATTGGCGCAGATTGCAGTGACCCTGCCTGACCCTTTTGATTCATAAAAACAGTATGTTCGTTCTTCGAGTCTTGGATTGTTTAAATATTTATTTAAAACGCGAAACTTCGTTTGCACCAAACGTTTTTAAGCTTTTCAGTAAATGAACATATACCGTAAACATAAGTGTATTTGTTACCTAAAGGAAAACAGGATTTTCTAGCCTATATGTTACCGCAGTATATAAGCTTTAAATGATTTATAGAAGCAGGCGTTACTTTGCGGAATTCCATATTACAAGCAATATAACAGAACTAACTACTTTACTATAATTCGCACGGGTTAAGTGAATGCATGCAAAGCCAATGTGTATGAAGCAGGCAAAACTGCTCCAAAAAAAACGATTCGGCAGTACGATTTTTGTCGTGGAGCATATCCTCCTGATGATGCTTCGGTTTCGGGGCGAAACGATCGTCGAGATTGTGGTGGTGGGTGTGTGTGCTGCTTTTGTGTGCGTTGTTGCTGGTGTATTGCGCCTTGGGGTGCATGTGGTGGCTGGTCCTGCATGTATAAGGTGCGTAGATTTTGCCTGCTTCATACACATTGGCTTTGCATGCATTCACTTAACCGGTGCGGATTATAGCAAAGTAGTTAGTTCTGTTATATTGCTTATATAAGCTTTAACTATGCCAAATATCAGCACCATTCGTCCACAGGATAAACCGTGAAAACGTTACAGAAAGACAGACTTACGCATTGATAACATTCATATTCCAAATTATATATGTATATATTTATAAGTATCAGCCATTACACAAGTATAAAGTCACTTCCTTTGGCGAATAATACCTTCTAATCTTATTTTATTTCGGCGTAATGATAGCATAAAAGTAGAAATAACAAATAGCATTCACGGGGTCGGGTATAGTAAACTAGTAATAGGAATTACACAATTTTAAGTTTACATAAATGATAAAAACTGCTTTTATCATTTTAACTTATATCATTCATATCATTTCTATCATCTTATTTGATGGTTGCATGTTGAAACATGTTGTCACTTGATTTGGCTACGGATTTTACGACCGGTCGCCTACCTGACGTCAAACCACCTTAGTCGTATTTTATGACACCTCGGTAAGAAAGAGGGTGGTCTATTTTACTCAGCCGGACACCACACGGCGGGACGATCACAAAGTAAATATTAACAAGTGTTTTGTATAAATTGACGCGCGGCCGGCCGGAGCAACGACCTTTATGCATTCTATTGCAGCAAGTCACATCCGCTAGCTTAGTAACGTTTCGGATACTATAAAGACAAGACGCGTACGCTTGTATAGGACTTTATGGTAAAACGCACACGCGTAATTATGCGTTTTGGGTGTGGTTTATTGTTTATTGACTTTTGATATTGATATAAGTATTTAGTGACGCGTTTTAACCAGGGAAACGTGTGACAAGACGCGACCGTCTGCGGTTTTAGTACGCGTTGGGATTACTGTTTCCCCATATAGGGACGATTCAATAACGTGTGACCTTACGAAGGTTGTGTGCACACCGGGTGTTATTTGTGTTATTTAACCGCGTTAGTGAAGTGTATACGCCGGGAGAAATAGACAGTACGTGTCCGTGGAAGATTGCTGAGGCGAGCCAACGGGTTCGGGAATCGGCCAAGTACATACTAGCGCACACAGACACACGAACACATATACACGCAGTTATTCATGAGGCCGGACCGCATACAACTGACGGCCGCATAAGGTAGGTTGAGACGCCGAGACGGCGGGCCCAGGTCTCGGAGGTTGTTTCATCCGCCCGCACGTTTGTGCGGAACAACAAGATTTATAGATTATAGAGTATTTTTTATTTAGAATTTGAGTTTTAAAAGCGTGTGTAAAAGCGTAAATTGCAAATGTCACTGAATAATACCTGAAGGCAATTGGAGAGATCGACCATTCTGCCCTCATTCTCCGCTGACCACCACTCGTCTTCAATAAATGGCATCGCCAACGCCGGCACCGACGGCGCATGCGGCCCCGCCACCGTGCCGCGCCTCGACCGCCAGATGGCGTTAGTGTCCCTAGCACAACACTCGCGGCGAACACGACCAACTAAACACTAATAAATTCGTTGTCACAGTTTGGCAATGTCTGGACGGACCGTACATTATTCGGTGTATATCACGTGACGCTAAGGTACTCGGTTTCGGAACACATGACGGCTGTATTGTCGACGGATCACTTCCGCTTCTTGCCAGGTTACCTCACCCCCCACCGCCCGGTACGCTTCAATAGCAACCTGCGGGAACGGAAACAGTAGGCTCTCACGTATTTCAAAAATCCAGTTCTACAGATGGCGTTGATAAAAGCCCTGAGAAATATTTATGTATATTAATCATCAAATTTTTACGGTGTAAGTTATTTGACGAGTAAATGTCAGTTAAATGTATGATGCTTAATTTTAATAAAATGTGATTCATGAGACTGCATTTAAGAAAAGACTTTTATGAACTAAGATAAAAAAAAAGAAAGAGCCCTCGACGGTAGTTTGAGTGAAGCATTTTTATAAATACATAAAATAACTTGTAAATGTGCGTATGAGCTGTAACTATTGTGTTAAATATAATGAGGTTTATGAATTTATGAAGTCGTGCAAGACCCCCGATTATTTACTTGTGATAGCAGTCCGCTTAGTATAGAATATTTCAGATTTGAATTCCGTGTACTCAATGTTTCTTTTTTTTTATCTAAGCTTATGACATATATATGAATATTAAATATAATATTCAAAATGTTGTTATTAGGTGATTTATCAGCCACATTAGATTAATATAATCCCAAGAAGCATACAACAATTCAAGGAATACATGTTATTGACATCAATATCGAATTCAAATTGCAATTATACTTGTAGTAAAATGGGAATATAAGAATCATACATACCCTCATAAACTACTCATATCCGTGCATTTGTTTCGCTGAAATTTAGTCAGATTAAAATATTGTTTTCTGAGTGATTGAATCTCGCTTCTTATATTATATTGGTATATGCTTTACTATTAAGAAAACTTTAATTAATTTCATTTATTTACTCGTTATAGTTTTTGTTTTGAGTCTCAAAATTGGATACATACTATTTGAGTATAAAAAAAAATTAATAATAGAAGAAAACAGGATTAGTGGCGGCGTGACGAGATCACCTGGCGACGTCCCGATGTATATCGAACCTGCGTCGATGCGGCATAGAGGCGGCACGCCGCACCACACGCTCACTGGGAGGCTACACTGTGAACAAAGAAATTACATACCATTACATATCAATATACTAGCGATATATATCTGTGTGTTAGGTCTTAAACGTTGGTAAACATGATATTGTTTATAATTATAAATTGTATTACTTTGGAATACAATGGTTGAAGAAGAAAAAGTAAAAAAAGATGGTGGATGGGTTTCGTGTCTGACTAGGTGATAAGAGAGATTGTCAGTAAGTATTTCAATGAAAAGTGTGAAGTGTAGGGAGTTTTATTACAAGTGCTTAACATGAGTACGTGAGCGACAACGAAAGGCTCGACTTGAGGATAGAGTTGCCCAAATATGACCTTGAGAACTAGTAAGAATATAGTGCTATACCAATACTATCAATACTATAGATATTGTCACTATCATCATCACACATTAATTGATACTATTTATTGCAAGCAATAGTGTATAGATAGATATTATATTATCGTAATCTATCCTAGATACTATCGATCGATATCGATATCGATATCTAGATACTATCGATGCTATCGATAGTATCATTGTGTTAAATCAAAAAAGTATCAATGCTATCGATAGTGTCGATACTATCGATAGTATTGCTTATAAAGATATATCAGTTTTCGATAGTGTCGATACTATCGATAGTATTGGAGCTAATACTTTCGATATTATCGATACTATTTCATTGAACTATTTAATTGCTATATATCATACTATCTACATTATCGATACAATCGATAGGCTAGCTATTCTATTTACATGACGTCGTCTATCGATAGTCATACCGATAATTTGGCGATAGTTGACTATCGTCGCAACACTGCTTGAGAAAGCATCGAGCGACCAAATTCTGCTCAGGTTACAAGTTAGTACTAGATTTATAAACACGCAATATTTCTAGGATGACTCAAATTTACGTAACCAAATAAGTTTTCGATTTGTAACCAAATAAGTTTGGAAAATTTATTATTACAATATTTAATGAATATCAATTTGAAAACAATATAACTAAGTATTGTTCTCAAATTCACAATGGTAATTACTTCTTGTAAAATAAGCTTTAATAGCAAACCTTTGTTTGCTAACATATGAAACTTCTCTTAGAAACAATATAAGGAATAGTTTTTCCAATGACAATGCACGGAAGAAAATGAATAGATACAAGATAGAACAATATAACAAAAAGTCTATAATGCAGTCCTCTCACTATAATTGCGGAGTTTAAAACTAGACTTAAGTTTATTGCTTCCTCACCTCACAAGAAAGTAACCATAACAAAATCTCACATTGTTTTACTTTGTTGGATATTTGCGTACATTTAAAGTATTTTGGAAATATTATCATGGAATAATTTCAAGTTAAAAATATATTTAATTTCTATCATTCGTGATGAGTTAAACATATTCTTATCCAAAATTTTATATTATTAAGTATCTGTGGGTTTTTATCCATCCATAAGGTATATGAGTTTATCTTTTGTCTATTCTTCTTCTTCTTCTTCCAATCCAATTTTTTTTAATGAATGTACTATGTAGCGTTTTTAAATTATAATTAACACGCGTGACACTCTTTTGGATTATAAAGAAATGTCCACTTATTTACTCCATTAAATTATACAATGATATGAAAGCAAGCAATATAAACAACATTTGTGTTTGCACATCAGCCAAGCTTTAATTTCTTTGGTCTTAGTTTTAAATTGATTCACTCCGGAAAATACTGTCATGGTTTTTTATGTGTTTATACATACATTGAAGTTGAATTACCATGATATAAAATTTATAAGCTACAATATAATAATTTATTTTATAAACTCATCAACAATTTCGGAAATCAATACAAAAAACAGGAAAAATCATATTCTTATTTTTATACTTGATTATGAAATGTTACGTTTTAATGAAAAGTGAAAATTACGTCGTGGTGTGACCAGAGCACTGACTTGGCAGCCATGTTGTAGTTGTCAAAGCTAGCACTATTACATAACGTAAATTGAAATGAATATATTTTAATATTTAACTCTTCATATATTTTTTATATAATACTGCATTAATTTACTTTCCCTTTCAGATAAACTATAGCTATGTATCCAAAGAATTAAATAACAAAAAATATATATTTTATTCAAACATTTGAAACAACCAATAATTGCATCACGAGGATCTTTATTTTCTTTAATATAATTCATAGTATAAAATATAAATAAAAAGTTTATAAAAGATAAAAATTACTTAGATGATAAAAATGCGTGGACAGAGCTACTCTTCGACCCTGTATAAGACAGTAATGACTAAATGTAACTAGTAATAAGAATTATACTTTGAAAAGAGCAACTGCCAAGTTTCTTGCTGGCTCTTCTCGGTAGGAACAGCTTTCCGAACCAGAAAAGTTGATGATTCAAAAGCACTTGTTTACGCGTTTATTTGAATAAAGAATATTTTGAATTTAAATTCGAATAAACTGCTAATAAAATATTCCAAGCCTTTTCTAGATTAATGTTATAAATATTTTATTTTTAAACGTTTTTTCCTCGGTTGTAACTTGCTAACAAATAAATTCCAGTCGACCTTGATTCGCTCACTTCCTACTGCATATTACTACGAAGACCTTGTTGTATACTATCGCAACATTGGCAATGAGTTCGACATGTCAAGATAATATTTAATTTATTCAAAATATCTTCCAATATTAGTTTAATATAATGCTATGCGATAGCTGTGATAGCCCAGCGGTGAGACCGTGCGACTCTTTCGAGGGGAACACGAGTTCAAACCCGGGCAGGCACCAATGAGTTTTTCTATTAAAACTCATGTGTCTAATTGATAATTGCAATTTATCACACGCTTTTCGGTGAAGGAAAACATCGTGAGGAAACCTGCATATTTCTAGAGAATTCTGGAGATATGTGAAACCTACCAATCCGCATTGGAGCAGCGTGGTAGGTCTTAGCTCCAACCCTTCTCTCCAGAAACGGAGAGAGGAGGCCTATGCCCAGCAGTGGGATTGTAACAGGCTGCTACTAATGCTATGCGTACATTTTTTTGTGTATCTGTATTAGCGCCATCTATTATCTACTAGCAAACTATAATAATTTCAAACTGAAAAATTGTGTTTAAAATTACAGAAGGAATTGAAGGCTAGTCTAGTTTATGCTATCATAATTGCTGTAATTAAATACATTATTGGAGTTAGGAAGAGCCTTCAACATTCTATCACGAGATCACTATGATTGCAATGCCAATGTAAAAAACGCGTTTCAAGATTAAAAACATGATCATTTTTATTAATGGTTTTTATTTGTATCGTAAAACAACATTTATATAAATTGTTAAGATTTATGGTTACATCCATTTCAATGTCGGATTATATTATAATATAATATTATGATAAGTGTCATTTTTTAAAAAATATTTCATTCATTTGAAACTAAGACATTCGAACTTAGACATTACTGGATCTTATCCATCGATCACAATATTATTAAGTAGATCAATTTTAAGTCAAAAAATCTTTACATAGAATTAGGCAGGACGTTGCGGAGGTCTATAATAAAAAAGAATTATTTTTCTATACTAATATTTTGGATTATAGCAAAAAATTACAATTTTTTCTTTAATTTTGTAAAGGAAATATTTTAAAAATATGTATATTTATTCAATTATGATAATGAAAATATTATATTAATTAATATATTAAAGAAGCATTTAAATTCAACTTTAGTAAGATATTTTTTACTATTTTGCCTAAGTGATTTAATACAAAGCTATGATATTTACCTGTGTCCATAAAGCTCTGAAAGCCTAGAACTCAGAACCGTAAATAGATACATTGAACTACTCTGTGCATAATGTGATATCTGTAGCTGTAGTTTGCACATACTTAATTACTCTGTGGTATCTAACTAGTTTGTCAATATAAAATATACCTAGTTTGTTTTGTTGAAAATCTTATAAAAATGTCATCAAGTTCTTCGTCGGAATCTGATATTAGTGCTTGCAGTTCTAATTATAATGCATTCAGAGCTCTGTACTCTAGAAAGACGCCAATACCTGTTGCAAATGCGCCAATGTATGATAATCTGCAGCAATTCGAATCGGCTCTAAAATATACCGCTTCACAAAGTTCTTCAGTTATTCCTGTCGGGCATCATGACCTTGTTCAGAAGCGAGAACAGGAGAAAGAGAAAAGAAAGATGGAACAAGAGGCAATTCTCGAGGAAAAGAACAAACAGCGATTCGCTAAATATGAAGGTATTTGAGGTTATGTTTTTGTTTTGGTTTATTGCATGTTGAATATTTAGATATTAGTAACACTTGTTTAATAAATAGATAACGTAAGAATTTAAATTAAGATAAAGCCCCTCCGTTTTATTCGGGACAATCGGATTAGGACGTCACATATATGAAATAACGATTATTAATGTGAATGGATAAGATCATGACATAAGATTTTGTAATAATTGTTATAGGTTAGCTTTTGTTATTCTTTAATTGATTGATTTCATTCTTAATTCTAGTTATTAATATAGTATGATACAAAAGAAAGTATATATATGCTTTGCTTTTACTGAATCTATCATCTTATAATTATGGTTATGTAATTATGAAGTCAATGAAACACAATTATTTTTACCTATAAACCAAAAATAATATTTTGTTTTTATACAGATTTATTAGACAAATAGAACTTATAGTGTACCTCAGATTACATATAGGGGAGACAGTTCATAGTAGCACTGTCTCCCAAACAAAATTGAACATAGTTCCAACTTCGTATTTGAAAAATATTTACCATACCGGCTAAAATCAAATAATGAATGATCTCATGTCATTGGCTTCTTCTGGAAGTAGGGGCTACAAAGGACCTGTAGGCCCAGTATCACTTTGGCCATTGCCAATCTATTGTGATTGCCACTGCATACTGTTTGCTACCAATGCAGGTATCCTCCAAGAATTCCAGGATTTCAATGGCTATTATATTAATTTTTTTTTAATTTTTAATCTACATTTATTTTATGTGTTAGTGTTATAGTAAATTTTAAATGCTTTGAACGAAGTCCAAATAATGGAAGTGCAATCACAAGTTAACTCATATTCGGTCAACATTTGGGGATGAAAATGCAAGTTATCACATAACTGGTCACTAAAGTGTTTAGATGATTTGATTGTGCAATCTTCATTCATTGAATGTTAAGTAATTAAACTTACTTATGGTTCCATATTCTACTTGAGGAAATGTTAAGTATCTTTGAGAATTTGTTTAGAGTCAATGTGCTTTATGATTCATTCAAAACTCCTAAATGTTTCCCCTATTGTTGCTGATTATAGCACAAAATATTAATTTTTAATCATTAATTATTAATCACCATATTAGTAGTTGTATATTTTAGTAATGATATACTTAAGAAAAAAAATTACCAATTTATAGAATAAAATTATTTTGCTGTAATCCGCTCGCTATACAGTTAATAGAAAATATATATAGTGCTAAATGTATAGTGGACCATCCGTTTTTTCATACTCGTTTCATGCAGGATTCGTAAAAACACATGCAAAAACCTCCACCACTGCCACCACAATACACAAGCACTACACACGTTCACTATCACAAACTCGACAATCGTTTCGCCCCGCAACCGAAGCATCATCAGGAGATAGACTCCACGACAAAATGGCAAAACGATTTATGCTATAAGATTAAAATTATTTATATAACTAGCTGTGCCAGCGGTTTTGCCCGCGTGGAAATCAGCTTGTCCCAATATTTTTCTAGAATTCTAATTTTAAACATCAAAGTAGTTATTGTGAGTTAACCATAAGAGATAGAGACATGTTGTGGCCGATTTTTTTTAGTATTTTTATAAATCTACAATTGTCTAGTACATTACTTTAGCGTATCTCTGCTGGTTTACGCAGTGCACGCGACTAAAGTTCCAAGCAAGCAAGTTTTTTAAAAACTGCTCGATCTCTTCAACACATTTACATAATACCGATATGTACTATTTACCTAAACCATCCGGAGGTATTGCACTATCTTTTGGTGTAAACCGTACAAAAATCCGTTCAGTAGATTTTGAGAAAGTCAATTACATACAGACAGACAGCTTTTGAGACTTTGTTTTATAATAAGTATAGACTAGTAAAGCACTTGATTTAATTATATTATACTAGCTGCTTTGCTTGCTTCTTGCTGCATTGACTTTAGTGTTAAAATACCCTCAGTTATGTACAAAATTGGTACTTTTTATCATATATGTATATGCTATGCATTTGCCGTGTGGTATCCGGCTGAGAAGAATATACCACCCTCATTTCTTACCGAGGTGTCGTAAAAGGTGACTAAGGTAAGTTGACCCCCTGTGTGCTATACGGTTGAGTAGAATAGACCACCCTATTTCTAAAATACGACTAAGGTAAGTTGACGTCAGGCAGGCGGCCGGCCGTAAAATACGTAGCCAAATCATGTGATTACATGTTTGTAACATGTTGTGCCGACCCCACTTAGAGTGGGATAACAGTAGGAAGATAATGATGATGATGTATATGTTTTACATATTGCTCTTACAGATTTGCCATGTAAATTTTACAGACAGACAACACACATAATATTGTTTCGTAAAATAGGCGGCGCTATCACATAAGAGCCATCTCTCCCAAGCAATAACAAGGTAGATAATATAAAGTTATATTAACGGCAGGGGTGCACAAACTAGAAATAAATAGGTTTAACTATAAAAAAAAAAAGTAAAGTAACAGCCTGTTACTATGCCCACTGCTGGGCTAAGGCCTCTTCTCTCCGTTTTTGGAGAGAAGGATTGGAGCTAAGACCTACCACGCTGCTCCAATGCGGATTGGTAGGTTACACATATCCCTAGAATTCTCTAGAGATATGCAGGTTTCCTCACGATGTTTTCCTTCACCGAAAAGCGTGTGATAAATTGCAATTATCAATTAGACACATAAGTTTTAATAGAAAAACTCATTGGTGCCTGCCCGGGGTTTGAACCTATGTCGTCTCTAAAGAGTCGCACGGTCTCACCGCTAGGCTATCACAGCTTGTGGTTTAACTATATGACGACATAATTAAAAATAAGGAAGAAAATTCGTTTTGCCAACCCTTTCCCGTGTGCGCGATATCAGCCCGGGTCATTCCTGAGTTCAGCTTAGGCCGTTCAACGTTGAGGTAAACACAGCCGAGCCAGTATCGAAAAATTCATTTCGCAGGAATTTATTACAACCCCTTATTAACGTTCGTTTGTTTGGTTGGTCCTTTTATGCCGAATGAAATACCTTTGATGTGATATTTGGTTGTGGTTACTCTAAATATAGTAAAAAGAATCAGAGCCTTTCCTCTGGTGCCATCTACAACCGAGATTAGTATAATCTGTTCAACGTTGAGGTAAACTAGTCGAGCTAGTGTATTATAAATTTAAAAAAAACTTACTATTTTTGACCAATTAAATCGGGAATTGAACCCGCGACCTGCGGAGCTGAAGGCAGGGACTCTACCCACTGCGCTAACGGGCTAGTCAATAATATTAGTCAATTATATTGGCTTACATGATGTTAATTGGTAAATGTTATGTGCACTTATTAAAGATATGCATATCAGAATGTTTAAAGTACGAATATGAATATAGTGGTTTAAGTAATAATATGTATATTGTTAGTGTACTTAATAAATAAATAAATTCAAAAAAATAAAATGCATTGCAACCCCAAATACCTTCGTTTGTTTGTTGGTCATTCCATGCCGGATGAAATGACAAATAACGTGATTTTTAGTTTCGATTAGTCTTAAAGAGCGTCAGAGCGAGTTGCCAATCCTTTCCCATCTAATCACGATCAGCTGAAGCCGTTCGACGTTCAAGTAAATGTAGTCTAGAAATGGCTTGATGTGTGTGTGTCTGTGTGGGACAGTGTGTGTGCGTTTGTGTGAAACATTAAAAAGGCGTTAGATTGGAGTTTGCCAACCATTTCTCAAGTACGCGATGTCACCCCTGGTAACGCCTGAGATCAGTATAGGCCATTCAACGTTGCCGTAAACCAAGTTTATTTAGTGTATCGAAAAATGACTCCACTACAAAATCGCAAAGCAGGAGTGGAGTCTATCTCCTGATGATGTTTCAGTTGCGGGGCAAAACGATTGTTGAGTTTATGGTAGTGAACGTGTGCACTGCTTGTGTATTTTGGTGGCAGTGGTGGAAGTTTGTGCATGTGTTTTTACGAATCCTGCATGTATCGAGTATGAAAAAACGGATAATCCACTATACATTTAGCACTATATATATAGCACTGTAAATTCAAATTCAAATTCAAAATATTATTTATTCAAGTAAACTTGTAAACAAGTGCTTTTGAATCGTCAACTTCACTGCTGGTTCGGAAAGCTGTTCCTACCGAGAAGAGCCAGCAAGAAACTCGGCGGTTGCTCTTTTTAAAATATAAATCTTAGAACTAATTACATTTATTTATTACTGTCTTGTACAGGGTAGAGGTGCACCTATATCCACACATCCTTATCATCTAAGTAATCTTCAACAGTATAGTGGCTTTCTGTATCAGCCTCTTTTTAACAGTGGTTTTAAACTGCTGTAATGGCATGGCCAAAATTGATTTCGGAATTTTATTATAGAATCTTATACCCATACCCACAAACGATTTACGTACTTTTGCTAGGCGCAAAGCAGGAGTCGCAAGCTTATATCGGTTCCTACTTTGTCTATTATATACATCACCTATCGTTTTATAATTCTTTATATTTTTATGTACAAAAATTACATTGTTTAAAATATATTGTGAAGCAAATGTAAGAATACCTATTTCCTTAAACTTCTCTCGCAGGGAATCACGCGGACTTAAATTGTAGATGCCACGTATGGCTCTTTTTTGTAATACGAAAATTTTTTCACTATCCGCGCATTTACCCCACAGCAATATTCCATAAGACATAATGCTATGGAAGTAAGCAAAATAAACAAGTTTTGCTGTTTCGACATCTGTAAATTGTCTTATCTTTCGAACAGCGTAGGCTGCTGAACTAAGTTTCCCTGCAAGAGTTTTTATGTGTGTGCTCCATTGGAGTTTTGAATCCAAGGTCACTCCCAAAAATACAGTTGTATTTTCTGTTTTCAGTGGTACATTATTTATGGAGAGCCTATTTGCTGTTTTTGCAGCATTAGGTAATGCAAATTCAATACAATTTGTTTTCTTAGAGTTTAGTACCAAATTATTTACCCTGAACCAATGGGCTACTTGCGATAAACCACTGTTGACTTCGTCAATATTATGGTCACTTCTATTTACTTTAAAAATTAAAGATGTATCATCCGCAAACAGTACAATATCGCAAATATTATGAATGAAATATGGTAAATCATTTATATAAACTAAAAACAGAAAGGGACCAAGGATTGATCCTTGAGGCACACCCATAACTAAGGCGTATCGCGGATTATAGCAAAACAATTTTATTATTACTTTTATATCGCTTGGTATTAGAGTGAAATGATTAAAATTGTAAATTGCAAATTAGCATATCCTAGCGCCTAAAAGACTCGTCAGTTTAAACGAAACCCATAACTTGGAGGGGATATTATTACTTTAGTATTATGGATCTCCGCAAAATAACGCCTAATTCTATAAATTATTTAGTTAAAAGGCGTCAGAGCGTTTTGCCAACCCTTCCCCACGTGCGCGACGTCACCCCGGGGGTCACGCCCGAGGTCAGCGTAGGCCGTTCAACGCGCGGCTCTGTGTCAGCAGCGGTCGTCGGCCCGCCGGAGGAACGGCCGTCACTTGCGCGGCTTCCACCGGCTCGTGACGTGCACTTTTCCCCGATTTCTCGGGATACGATGCCAAAGTTAGACGACCTGGCATTTGGTATCCAGCTGAGTAGAATAGACCACCCTCTTTCTTACAGCGATGTCGTAAAAGGCGACTAAAGTAAGTTGACCCACCGTGTGGTATCCGGCTGAGTATAATAGACCGCCCTCTTTCTTACCGCGATGTCGTAAAAGGCGACTAATCTAAGTTGACCCACCGTGTGGTATCCTTACACATGTCACGACAAAATCGTACTGTCGTAGAGTCTATCCTCCTGATGATGAAGGCTAAGGCTTCAGAAAGTACGTAGATCGTTTGTGGGCTTCGGTATACTTTTTTATAATAAAATTCCTCAATCAATTTTGGACTTGCCTTTACACAAGTTCAAAAAAGCAATTAAAGAGACTCTCATTAATAAAGCTTACTATAATGTTGAAGACTATGTCAATGATAAGAAAGCTTGGAACTAAATTGCGACCAGCTATGTACTGGACGATATTATAATCTAAGTTTGTTAACAATAGTCAATACAAAACTGTAATATTTATTTTTTAAAAGAGTGACCGCCGAGTTTCTTGCTGGTTCTTCTCGGTTAGAGCACCTTTCCGAACCAGTTGTAGCTTCAATTTAATTTTAATTTGACGATTTAAAAGTGCTTGTAATAGGCCAATTTGAATAAAGACTTACTTGAATTTGAATTTGAGTTTGGATGCTTCGGTTTCGGGGCGAAACGATCGTAGAGATTGTGGTAATGGTTGTATGTAATGCTTGTGTGCGTTGTTGATGGTGGAGGTATCTTGGGATACGTGTTTTGACTTGTCCTACATGTTTAAGGTGTCACACACTTTTTTTTTGCCTGCTTCGTACACTAGCATTACATACATTCTCTTATCTCACGCCGGTTATAGCAAAGTAGTTCTGTTATAGTTTCTTTTTTATGGAATTCCGCAAAGTGATGCCTGCGTAAATCATTTGAATAATGTTGCAATAATCCGTGATTTGTACAATTTTTTTTTATATTGCAAAACACCCTAAAGTAACGCCTGCTATTAAATAAGCGACATGAGGCTATTACTTCCTACTTTTGCGACTATATTTATATCATTTGGACGGCTTTAATAAAAACTTTTATTCAACTACCGTGTATGTATAGAAAATAAATAATGCATATCGATGTTTAGAACGAAACAGCCGGCCAGTTCGGTTTCTTAGAGCGCTGTCACTGTCACTCAGTTAGTATGTGAAATTGCACACGGGCTCGTCAGTCTGTGCGACAGAGACAATGCTCTTTGAAGCAGGATCTAGCCGATTTCTCTCTCTCTAAGCCTCGAAGTGCATTATTTATTGCCGCGTACTTTATGTGAAGGTGGAATCTTGCAAGTTCAATTTTACCCACTTCCCGGTGTCTCATTGAGCTGTATTTTTACAAGTCTAGTATCGATGACAATGTATGTTTATGATAAGCATGACCTGATGCTGCCAGAATTGGCTCCAGACGAAGGAACTCCGCAACGGTTAACAGCAGGGACATGAAATTTTGTTAAAAGATTCTATAGCTTGACTTGTTTAATTTACGAGCGTCAATTTCACGAATCAGCAATTTAAGACGAGATCGTTGAAACAAAAATGGCGTCCGATCATTAGGGATTCATTACTTATCTTTATTATTCACTCAGTGCTTTCAAGGTCTTAAGATTTTATAGATTTGTGTAGTGGTACTCTTAATTAATAAGACGTTTGCATTGGGCTTTAATTAATTGCGAATTTTTATAGCCTCGTTTCGTCTCTACAGAGGTCGTGTTTTATTGACAATTATATCGAATAGCGTGATATATTTAGATGTAAGGGAGTTAATAGCGGCGAGATTAATTATTAATACCTACGAAAAAGCATATATACTGGAAAATCATTTATGTATATAATTTATATCTCTCTTCTATATGTATATCTTTACAGTATATTTCTAGCAATTTAATTTTTGTACATAAGAATATAATTAATTTGGGCTTGTTAAAACGCCCGCCGTATACAACAGGCGTGTGGTATCCGGCAGAATAGAATAGACCACCCTCCTTTCTTACCGAGGTGTCGTAAGAGGCGACTAAGGTATGTGCCGTATGGTATCCGGCAGAAAAGAATAGACCACCCTTATTTCTTACCGAGGTGTCGTAAAAGGCGACTAAGGTGAGTTGACGACAGGCAGGCGGCCGGTCGTAAAATATGTAGCCAAATCATGTGACAACATGTTTGTAACATGTGTGCCGACCCCACTTAGAGTGGGATAAGGGCAGGAGACTGACTGAAGAATATTTATATTCTTCAGTCAGTCTCCTAATAAAAAGAATTGGCGATGTATATAATAGATTAAGTAGTAACCCATATAAGCTTGCGGATCCTGCTTTGCGCCTTGCAAAAGTACATAAGTCGTTTGTGGGTTTGGGTATAAGATTCTATAATAAAATTCCGCAATCTACTTTAACTTTACCGTTACAACAGTTTAAAAACGCTATTAAAGAAAGGCTAATACAGAAAGCCTACTATACTATTGAGGATTATTTAGACGATAAGAACGCGTGGACATAGCTACTCTTCGACCCTGTACAAGACGTTAATAACTATATGTAACTAGTGATAGGAATTGTTTTTTGAAAAGAGCAACTGCCGAGTTTCTTACTGGCTCTTTTCGGTAGGAACGGTTTTCCGAAGCAGCAGTAGATGTTGACGATTCAAAAGCACTTGTTTACAAGTTTACTTGAATAAAGAAATATTTTAATTATAATATAGCACATTTTAGGCTGACTTATCTTGCCATAGACTTGCCATAGAGTTATCGTACTAGACTAGTACGATAACTCTATGGCAACTCAAACTCATTACTTGACGCTTCACGTATTCGTGTCAAGTTTTGTTTGAATGAGGTATATTCAAGAGTCTGAAAGAGAAATTTCGCAAATTAGCCAATGGAATTACCCGTTGTTACGCCTGCGGCCTCATGTAAATCGTGGTTATAATTTAACGGCTTTGTGAAACCATAAAAAACCAGACATGTTGCATTTTCGTTCTTTTCTTTTGGTTTGAGATTTCAATTCATTTGCTGTTCATCATCCTCCTGCCCTTATCCCACTCTAAGTGGGGTCGGCACAACATGCTATAAACATGTTGTCACATGATTTAAAAGTAATAATAAAATTATTTTCGGTATAATCCGCGATACAGTAAATAGAAAATATATATAGTGCTAAATGTATAGTGGACTATCCGTTTTCTCATACCCGTTACATACAGGATTCGTAAAATGATTTGGCTACGTATTTTACGACCGGCCGCCTGCCTGACGTCAGTTTACCTTAGTCGTATTTTACGACCCCTCGGTAAGAAAGAGGGTGGTCTATTCTACTCAACCGGATACCACACGGTGGGTCAACTTACCTTAGTCGCCTTTTACGACACCTCGGTAAGAAATGAGGGTGGTCTAATCTGTAATTAACTTTATTTATTAATTTTATTTTTTCTTCTCTAGGGGTCTCTAGTATCGATGGTTATATAATTTTTAATAGATGTAACGTACAACTTCTGGTTCAGTCCATATTAAGTCTCGGGAGCTTTCCATCATATTCGAATAGTGCGGATTGCTTTAGAAGATATCAATGAAGGCAATTTTGAAACGAGTGAACGCCGTGTTTCTGGCTGGCTCATCTCGGTGAAAGCAATTTTCCGAACAAGTATTTGAGTATACGATTCATAAGTCATTGTTTACAAGTCTATTTGAATGAAAAACAATTTGAATTTGGGATTATTTAAGTTAGCTGACTATTCTAATAAAAAATATCTCAAATCTAACGCTAGATCTGTAGACAAGTCCATTTGTGTTATTTTAAATGTTGAAACAACCTCAATTATGTGCCTTTCCTATGTACCAAATTGCGATAAGACTATGTAAAAATATTGTCAACTGTATTAACATGATAATGATTCAAGCTTTTTCCTCATATGTGTCATATTGTGCCGAAATCAGATCCAGACATTCAAGGTAGGCATGTCTGCAAGTAAAACCAATGGTCCTAGGTTGAGTTGTAAAATTTTCCGGCACGTAGGCAAAAAATATAAAATGCACGCATATAATGCAGCGTGAGGCTTAAGTGCGTCTCAATCAATGTCCCATATTGGCAACTAATTGATAAATACTACTGAGTGATAAAGCTGTGATAGCCCAATGGTGAGACCGTGCGACTCTCTAGAGACGAACATGGGTTCAAACCCGGGCAGGCGCCAATGAGTTTTTCTATTAAAAACTTATGTGTCTAATTGATATTTACAATTTATCACATGCTTTGCGGTGAAGGAAAACATCGTGAGGAAACCTGCATATCTCTAGAGAAATCAAGGGATATGTGTAACCTACTAATCCGCATTGGAGCAGCGTGGTAGGTCTTAGCCCCAATCCTTCTCTCCAATAAACGGAGAGAGGAGGCCTATTCCCAGCAGGGATATTAACAGGCCGTTATTTTTTTAACTTTTACTGAGTGATATTGTACTAATTATTAAGTATGAAAATCGACTCATTGAGAAAGAAAGAAGATATTTTTTCGAAATAATGCATCACTTACTGGCTAACAAACTCACAAACATAACTAAATATTGCCGAACCAATAACTAACTATTATAATAAACTAAGTATAAGTTCTACTAAATAGAGTATATATATACAAATTATGTAACTCTCTTGTTATGTGCCTGTCAGTACTAAGGTCTTTTAACGCAGCATGTGATGGCACCTATATATACAGACATACATTGAAACCGTTTTCAGTTTTAAGATCCCGTGGTGGCAGTGGAAGATTATTCCAGCACTTCGTTGTCGTATATCGAAAGCTACCCCTAAAGGTTGCGGGTTAATACGTTTTTATAAGTTGTCGATACGAAGACCCTCTTGTTATATTTGGATTGGTAATCCCTTATAAGATATTAAAATATGAATGTCCCTCAGTTAGTTAAAAGTTATGTCAGGATTACGAGGTCACATCTTCTGACTATCACAGTTATTCTTTGCAAGGAAACTTCAAGTTCTGTTATATGAATGGACAAAGAAGTGTAGTTATTTTTATCTCCAAGTGAAATATCCGCCGTGCCGTCGAAGCACGCGATCGACCCGCGCCTTATGTGACGTAGCGTGTCAACAATGGCATCAGATATTTGCATGGCGTCCGTGACCCCGTGCCGCAGCCTTGCTAACATGTTACGCCTCTTTTTTTCTTAGAATTGGTTAATTGCGATGCTCGATGTAATTACTATCGACTACTTTACAGAAGTTACTTTCTTGTGTGATATTATAAAGGCAAAATAATTTTTGTACCGGATTTTTACGTATGTGTGGACCTCCACTGTTTTGGGTGCCTCTCTGACTATCGAATGTTGGCAGAAACTCTAACAGTGATCATAATGCATTACGATTTTGTCGTGGAGCCTATCCTCCTGATGATGCTTCGGTTTCGAGGCGAAACGATCGTCGAGATTATGGTGGTGGTTGTGTGTTTTGCTTGTATGCATTGTTGCTGGTGGAGGCGTCACGGGATGCATTTGGTGACTTGTCCTGAATGTGCGAGGTGCGTGAATTTTGCTTCATACACATTTACTTTGCATGCATTCGTTTGACCCGTGTGGATTATAGCAAAGTACTTGTGTTACAGTTTCTGTTATATGGAATTCCGCAAAGTAACGCCAGCTTCTATAAATTAGAATGTTTGCAGTTAATTTTAAAAGTTTAAGTCTTTTGCTAGCCGGAACAGTTCAGAGATCTACGTCCATTCTCTTACGTTTTATTCCATTAAAATCCATAGTTCATGGAAAAACAAAAAAAAATGTTCTATTTAAATTTCCACCTCATAGTATTAACCCTTATCTGTATTGTATCCTTATTGTAAGTCTCTGGAAGACTACATGTTGAAGAACACATGTCTTCTTTTACCACGAACAATTCATACGTTATAGACTTAAATACTTCATACACCATTTACCTCCATTTATGGTTATATAAAATGTAATAGTAAAATACGATAAAAAACTAAATTTATATGTACTTGTACAAACACTGTTCTTAAGTATAGATTTATACTTTGTAATCCGCCTGTATATCACTCATGGGCTGTAAAAGTGGCACAACTCATAAAATACGTATTTTGGAATAGGAATAGGTATAATTTTGAAATACACATTATTCTCAGCAGCAATACCGGCAGGACTCAAGGCATTTTTTATGCATTTTCCTTAAACCCCATTTTACCCATTTAGAGAAAAGCGGGGACATCGTCTTCGCCGGCGAAGACGATGCGTATGTGTCTGTTTGTGCAGTATTTTGGCGATGGCGATCGTGTAAGAATCGTCAGGATCAGTGAGTACGCTCCTGGGGCGTCTGAGAACCGGGCTTTAAACGATTTGTCGAAGCAGCGGTAGTTGACCATCTTTTTAATATAAACTAACGTCTTGCTTACTATAAATGCTTATAGTAATGCATAAGTATACTTATATGCATAAGTTCGCGAGCCAAACCTAAGCGGGCATTTTTTCGATGCAGCGCCATCTAGTTTGATTCGCGGTACTAACGTAACCGCGTTATCCACTGTTTATTTACCGACACCTTTGGGTCACCTAGGTGACCTCGGCCTACGGCCGGAACACATACCGGGCTTAAGTGCCCGCGAGGAGATGCCCGGGTAGAGAGGAATTCCTCGAGGCCCGCACCCCGTTTACCCCCACCCGGGGAGTAAACGAGAAGACCCTGCTGCCACTGTTTATTTCAAGACATAATTGTTTGAGTTATACTACTGTTGCAGCCTATGGCCGATATGTATTCCGCCTGAGCCGTATTACTATAATAGTTCAAATCTTATATAGTATTTTTAAAACAATAGGACAATATACACCATAATTGAATGCAGGTGATATTGCGATTGCGTGACGATATTGCCAATTATTTTCCCGCTCGTTTGACAAAAATGGCGCGGGAAAGTTGAACCGCATTCACAAAACGCACAGCTGGCTTGTGGTGCTTTGTTTGTGAGATGGCCGACTGTGCAATACAATCCTAATTCGAACTCGGCACTAGATATTATCATTGTTTAATTAGCGTATCCATTATACGGAAACTGAGCTGTAAACTGTGAATAAAGATTGTACCAGACGTTTTTAAAACTGACGCAATGAATTAAGAAAAGTTAAAGCGAACTTTAGACGTCTTGAGAAAAAAGCGGATGCGTCAGGAACATTTGCGTGGAGTGTAAATAAACGGGAGACTTAAATTATTTAAATAATAATAAATAATAATTCTGTACTGGTATCATTGATGAAATTAAATGTAATTATTTATATTCTCAGTAAAAGGCTGAATTGTTATATTATGTTATTTTATAATATTCATTTTTGTAAAGAGTGACCGCCGAGCTTCTCGCTTGTTCTCCTCGGTTAAAGCACTTTTCCGAACCAGTAGTAGCTTCAAAAGTGCATGTAAAGATCAATTTGATTAAAGAATCATTTAAATTTGAATATAAATTTTGAGTGTTGAGATAAATTCAACTGATGAGAAATACATAGGCTGACATATGACGATTCTACGCAAATAAAGTATGTTTATGCCCCAGTAATGGAAAATAATATTATTTGCAAAAAATATTAGCTATGAAACAATATACGATACGTATACGAGCTTCAATTAGACTAAATTTCACCAGTATTGGCCGAGCGATTTTGCCGTTAAAGACAGACTTTCGCATTAATAGCGTAAGTTTTTATGTATGTAATACAAGCTGCACCCACGACTTCATCCGCATTAATCAAAGTGTTAAAACTCTCAACTATGTACCATAGTACATACTTAAGGGTATTTATAACATTTTGCTTAAGAACAGAAAGAAACGACGGATGTTTCTGAAGAAAAAACGGATTTTTTGATCCCATATGTTAACCCGGTATATGATGGTCGTATCATAATACTAAATTTCATCAATATTGGCCTAAGTTAGCCATTAAAGAGTAGCAGATAGAAAGACAGATTTTCGTATAAATGATATTAATATAGATATGGCTATGCCACCGTGAGGTATCCGGCTGAGTAGAATAGAACACCCCCATTTCTTACGGAGGTGTCATAAAAAGCGACTAAGGTAAGTTGACCCGCAGGCGGCCGGTCGTAAAATAACTAGCCAAATCATCTAACAACATGTTTAAAACTTGTTGTAGTGATAAGGGCAGGAGAATGAAAGATGAATGATAGATGCACCAATGATTTTGTGGTTTCTAGTTTGTTTTATGATCTGTGACTGCAGTATAACATCGGCGCGTGTTACGTTAGCTTTATACGGCCCCCGAGATAGCGTTATTCGATTGTATATTGATTCAGATGGTAGATTGCATCGATTTTGTATATGCGAATTGAAACCACAATCGATATTGCGTTAGAATTTGTTATGTTATTCCAATTTTGTAAACTGTACTTGGAACACTTGCTTTAGCAAGACCCTCTCCTATCATCCATTTTAATCAAAACCTGCCGTTATGTTGATTGTAGTGGCAATCTGTTCGTTAATTATTTAATGCTGGCTACTCATTACGGTATAATGTTTAGTGCGTAATATTAATGTCGTTAAACAACAGCAATTTAGGTGAAATTGATTATATATATTCTGTAACTCTCCTTTTTACATCATCATTATCATTCTCCTGTTGTTACATCATCATTATCAAAAGTAATAATAAAATTATTTTACTATAATCCACGATACAGTAAATAGAAAATATATATAGTGTTTAATGTATAGTGGACTATCAGTATTTTCATACCCGATACGTGCAGGATTCGTAAAAACACATGCACAAACCTCCACCACTTCCACCACAATACACAAGCACGTAAAAATATAAATTTAATTCAGTGAAGTATTTTAACGACAGGAATTAATTTACATTAAAAAAAAAGAAAGACACGGTTTATAGAGATCAATGACCGTACCCTGACACGCTATTCCGAAAATGTAGTACGACCTTGACCTAAAAACTAAATAACAGGGGCAAGTATGACTATTGCGAGCCGCTTAATTCAAAGTTATCTCATACGTTTAAGTGATCAGTGGATTAACATAATATCATATCGTTGGTACCACTCTGTATAAGCTAAAATTGTACTAAATTTCGTCGATATTAAGCCTAGATGATAAGGATTCGTGGATAGAGTTACTCTTCAACCCTGAACAAGACAGTAATGACTAAATGTAACTAGTTATAGGAATTATATTTTGAAAAGAGCAACCGCCGGGTTTCTTGCTGGCTTTTCTCGGTAGGAACAGCTTTCCAAACCACCAGTAGATGTTGATGATTCAAAAGCACTTGCTTAAAAGTTTACTTGAATAAAAAAAATTTGAATTTGATACGGAAGCATTGCTTTTTTAGTCAAAAGCAGATCTATTACAGAGTATAAAAGAAAACAAAACACACACAAGCACATTATGCTGATATCTTTAGGCTCTAGTTGGTCCGAGATCGCGTATTGTTATTCATATTTTGTAATCTGTTAAGTTTTAATTTAATTATGAATTTTAACACTAGTGTTATGCATAGCCGGCTTAATTACTGTAATATTTACCACTAATTTAGATTACGTCATATATTGTATCGTTGCGAAATATTATTTTTATGATTTAATTTGAAGTATTATAACAACGGTATCGTAACTATTTCATTTAATAGTGATAAGTTCGCCTTTTTGGGACCAGTGAAGCTAGCTTTATAGATGAAAGTCTGAAAAGAACATAAATTTAAATTATAGATACAGTTAAACGTGTAAATGACGGTCTTATCATACATCCCTTAGAGGTCAATATTACCAAATTCATGAAAATAATATTTTTATCACTTTTGATTGTTTAATACTTGATTTTTGCGAATGTAGTCATAGATACAGTTCCTTGTACTTCTATGTTAAGCTTGAATTGTGAGAAATTGCATCGATACTGGTCCAGCAAATCAGCGATGCAAACGTAACAGAAGACAGACGGTCGCATTTATATTAGTTTTTTAATGTTGAATTATTTTTCAAATAGTGGTCTTGGGATTTCGAATTTAATTTTAAAATACCCTCAATCTTTTGCTAAATGCTTTAAACTAATGACGCCAAGGTTGCGCTTCCAAAAGTTCCGAAAACATTTGTCGCCCTCGGTACCCGTTCTATAATATTTTTATAAAAAAATATATTTTCATAAAGTTTTTATAAAATTCCTCAACATTATCTAGACTTGCCATTACATAAATTTAGAAGTTATCTTAAAACGATGCTGCTACATAAAGCTTACTATACAATTGAAGATTATTTGAGTGATAGTAGTATATCTTAACTGCAGTCAGCTACGCACCAAGCTGCAACGATTAACTTGTAACCATCAATCAAATTGTAAAAAAAATAATAGCCGCCGAGTTTCTTGCTGGTTCTTCTCGGTAGGAGCAAACTTCCGAATCAGTGGTAGCTTCTTGAAAACATTTGACGATTCAAAAGTACTGTAAACAGCTACTTAAATAAAGAATGTTTTGAGTTTGAGTTTGAGTTTTGCTTTTTTCTTTTACTTTTGTCCTTCTGACGAAGGAAAACCGTGTTTTTTTTCTATTCTAGTTGTGCCCATGGTTCCCACCGCCTGGAAATCGGTGTGTCACAAAGTTTTGTCCCGCGTAAATCCCTTCATTTTATTCTGGTGTCGTATAAATTTAATCTATTATATAATGGATTCATAAGGTGTATCAAATCAAATCAAATCAAATCAAAATTATCTTTATTCAAGCTTTTTCGAGCACTTTTGAATCGTTAAGGAAGAGAATTGAACATCTATAAAATTACTATAAAAAAAGTCCGCGATAGCTTGTTTCTATCTCTTACGGTTAACTAACAATAATTACTTTTATGTTCAAAATTTCGATTGGGATATTTTATATGACAACTGATTTCGACGCGGGCGAAGCTGCTGGCATAGCCAGTATAAATTTACTGACTATAAAAATAATTGTAAGAGAGAAGTGAATGAAGAAAATGTGCGCGGTGCGTGCACCGGAGCGTGAATTGATCGTGTCATCGAGCTACGAATTGCATTGGAGACGCGCGTTCTGCTGGAATACTTTCGCGTGATCTTGTTGCATAACCGCTTTCCACATGAGTGGGACGCATGCTATGTGCCTTGCACCCTGGACCGCGGGTCGTTGACACACACCAGATTCGCTGGTGCTTTGCGGACCCATGTTTCTTGGTCGTTTCTCTCTTTGAAGCGAACTGATTGCTAAAGAAATCTTTGAGGATATTATTTTATCCTTACTATTATAAATAAAAGTCAAAAGTCTGTCTGCTTGTTGCGTTTTCACGGCGAATCCGCTGAACCATTATCGATTTGGCACATTCCTCATAGACAAGGGTAACATAGGCTATAGAAGTCTTGTTAAATCAACAGGAATATAATGACATTTAAAAAAGTGTTGTAATTCAAGATGTATCAAAGTCAAGTCAAATCTGTATTTTGAGAATAAGTTCTATATTACGTTGTTTGGTTTACGTCAAAAGAGGTATCTTAATAAAGTTTTGATATATTATGGTTTCTGTTTACTGAATAAATTTAACTGACTATTATTTTATTATTATTACCATTATATATCGCAGTATATAAATATTGGGTAAAAGCCCAAGATCTATGCAAAGTAACACCTAATTCTATACATGATTGAAAATTACTTGAAAACTACTAATTCAATAAAGTATTTTTTGTATTTGTATAATTTCTAGAATTAGGAGTCACTTTGCAAAAGTCCGTGATACAAAATAATGAAAATATTATTTTGTTATAATCTGCGATAATACTTTATGTATTAAGGTTTTATTTATTTATTTTAGACCATCAACGACAAATACATAATTTACGTTTTATAAAACATTCTTAAAATTAATCGGTTTACAGCTCAATGTAAAATTACAGACGGTAACGACATGAGAATTACAGTTGATAAGCACAAAGCAAAATGGTATGAAAACGGAAAAATTTGATTATACGAGGCTACGAAATACAATACCATTACAAGCAATATAACAGAACAAACTACTTTGCTATAATCCGCACGGGTAAAGCGAATGCATGCAAAGCTTATGTGTATGAAGCAGGCAAAATCTACGCACCTATACATGCAGGACAAGCCATGTGGTGGCTTGTCCTGCATATGGAATTCCGCAAAGTAACGCCTGCTTCTATAAATCATTTATAACAATACAATTATATTCAGAAGTATTTAGTTATTATTTAATTCTATTTTTTAATATTTGTTGCGTATTAAAGCAAAATAATATGTTCAAAGAAAGAAAGAACAAGAGTAGAATATGTTTATTACTTTTGTCCGTGCTTAGTGAATAAACATACAATATTAATTAATACGTAGACTTTATGTATAGGGTGTCTTGATCAATCAATCAATCTTGATCAATAATAAGACAGCTGATGATACTAAAAAAGAGTAGGTAAACTGTCTATCTTTTGTTAAATAAAGTTGATATCTCTTCGACGCATTATTTTAAGATCAATTTAAACGAGGCCGTAAAACAATGTCGTAAATATAAAATGCGATAAATGTGCGACTCGTAACCGTCTAACAGGAGTATTTTTGGAAAAGTCATTACTTGGAACCATCCTAATTCGATATATTTGACTTTTTTTTTAAATACAACGTCTGCTGTGATAACTGAATGTTCACAAATAATATTTATATATAAAAATACCGTGTCACGCTGTGCGTTTACGCTGTTCTTCAAAACTACTGAATAGGCTTCAACGAATTTTCTGAACTTCAACTTAAAGTATAGGATACTTTTTATGATTTTATATCAGGATTAAATTATGTACCAGCCGAGTGTAGCAAGGTCAGGTCGGCTAGTAAATTATAATTATCCATTCGAATGCGAAAGTCTGTCTGTCTCTTGTCTTTCACAGCTTATCAGCTGTATAGATGATATCTGGCAAAATTAAAGTTTATACACCGGGGTAGCATAAAGCGTAAAAAATCCTGTTTTATCTCGGGAAACTATTCTTGGAAAAATTGCAATATTGAAGATTCTTAAAAGATTGAATTGGCGCGAACAAAGATGGTATCCGAAGATACCCCTGACGATCTTCTTATCTGGTACTAATATTAGTATATTTTTTAAGAAATTTTCACAAAATCGTAACAAATTATACACTTAAACCTTTATCATTTATCGTTTTATAAACCTTACTCGTGGATAAATCTGTCTACTTAAGAAAACCGCATGAAAATCCGATCAGTAGTTTTAGGTTTATCGTGGTTTTTCGTAAGAAGAGTTTTAGGTTAAATATGCAATTCATTACTATATTTGTTTAATAGAATCGATATAACATTCCAGGTCAAAAATAAACACCTATTAGGGTGTTATCGCCGGCTGCGCGGCGTCTGCGCGTGCGCAATGTGACATCTTATCTCGGCTATATATAATATGTCTTATTTCATCGCATTTCTTAAACGACGTCCCATAAATTAAACACAGTGGGTTAGGAATACACTAGATAATTTTACGTATTCGAGATAAATGTTTAAACATGACGTGCAATTTAAAATGGCGTCGAGAAAATTTTCTCTGTTACGCAACCTTACACTATAGAAAGCGAATCCGATAGTTGCTTTAACATCTCACTGTATATAATAGACTGATAAAGGATTTGTAAAATATACATTATGTAAAAACACTAATTTTCAAATAATATGCGATTGCTTTCTGTGAAATTGATTGTGTAAAAAAACCGAATTAATATTTGATGTAATGTAGTGATGAAATTGTAGATATTATTAGTATAAAGTAGATAATTTTACATTTTAAAAGTCATTTTAACAACAGGTTTATTAATTAATATTCATTCAGTTAGATGTAGTGATGTTAACCGAAATGATCTTATTAAATAATCTGTGTTTAATACACTAAAAAGTTCATTCTCTTTTTAGCAACAATATCCAAATTAAGCTTTACACATTCACGGCTACTCTACTAGACCAATATTGATGGAAAAATAAATATTATTATTAGTTAAATACCCTAATAATTTTTTTTTAAATGATTACAAATATTTTAAAAGAAGTTAGTCATACATGAATATGTAATTATTATATTAATAGTCAATATACCCAATAGACCCTGCCTTCAGCTCTGCAGGTCGCGGGTTCGATTCCTGCCGAGGGCCAACATTTTCTATAAACAAATTGTTGGTTCTTCGAGCCTGGGTGTGTATTTGTATTTAAGTATGTATTTAAACTTATATATGTAGTATATCTACCAGTTGTCCGTCACCCATAACACAAGTATTAAGTTACTTACTTTGGGGACGGACGACCGTGTGTGTAAATGTCCCATATAATTATTTTATTTAATTATAATATTAATTCAATATTTAGGGTATAATAACAAACAAGAAACATCTATAATATAATCTATGATTTAAGACAAAACGGCGCGTGTTACGTACGCGTAATGAGTACGAAATGGAACGCAAGCGGAAGTGATGCAACGAGCGCGTTTCGGCGCACATCTGTGTAAACATGGCGCGCTTTTCTGAATGGCATGATGGCGGCGTTTCCCGCGCTCGGCTCGCGGCCGACGACCCCGCGCGCGGTCACCGCCCGGGGATAGTCGAGTGAAAGTAATTCGCGACCGGCGACCGCTTGCGAGCCGTGCCTCCTGGTACCTCGGCTTGGACTTGCGCTGATTTATTACTCGCTCGCATCGTACTTAGTTTACTTTGCATTGTTTTGACTGATACGTATTTGTTGACAGTTATTAATTATTGTTTAACCCCATAAATATTAAAAAATATATATGACCTATGACCCACCATGACATTGACATCTTTCACGATACTTTTACTAGCTTTAGGAATAAAATATACATGCATGTAAAATATACAAATATACGGACATTTGTGACATCGATCTCATTAATTCTTACATATTATTTTTTTTAGACATTTTTTTATTTTTATTTTTATTATTACTAGACTTTTCGACATAGTTTTAGTTTTAACTTTTTGACAAATTTTTATTCAATTTAGACTTGATGCTTTTATTTGATGATGTACCTAATTGTAATATATTTTTAAGAGCTAACATTATAAGACAATGCTGAATACGCCTTTAATGGATAAATATAGTAGTATAAGTATTAATATAAGTATAATGGTTAATGCATTTATATTGTATCGTTGGTGTATCAAATAAATAAATAAATAAATATATAAATATACGTTACATACATAAATATACTCCAATAAACATATTAATATTATAAATGATCCCTTTCTGTCGTTCTGTCATCTGCCATTATATACCGGTCTTACATAGGAACTAGATTAATTAAACGCATAGTGCATACTAGTAGTATAATTGCGGATTTTTTGAAACTAAGTTGAGGCGCAAGAAGTCGAAAGTAATTATATTTGTATAATTACAATTTATGAATACACAAAACCGGATTTATATCTTCAAGTGTTCGATAATTGATGAGTAACTAAACAATTTTATTGACGGACTGTTATATATGAATTAAACTTTTGCATGTTTGTAGCTGCAAATGTGAAAAGTAGTTGATAGATCGACTTCTGATTTCCAACAACGTCATATAACTATTTAGCTTCGTTAACTAATTTTTATTCTGAGTTACAGAAGCCAGGTTAATTTCGTAAGAAATAAGATGCATAGTGTTTATGAAATATCTATAATCGTACACCAAAACTGTAGAGCGTCGGAGTATTTGGAAATGGAAATTATTTTTGGATTTTTGCTCGTATCGTAAAGTTTTCATCTTGCGCGAGATAATGTTGCGATCGGCGGGATCTTTGACCGATTCAATGAACGATCAGATGTAGTTTATGCTGTACATTTAACATTTACTTAAATATCATAAATAAGTCTTACCCTGGTAATAATACTTAAAAGTTGTATTTTCTACATCTTTACCTCACTACGTCTATCTATTAATTCAGCAGAGTTAGCACTCATTCGTTGGTCTCAGGAATCGCTTTTATAATAAAATTCCGCAGTCTAACATGACTTATTTATAGATTACATTAAGTGCAAGATATAGGCATATTACACAAATTGAATTTGAATGATAAAAATGCTTGAATTTGAAAATCTTTTCAGCTTCAAACAAGACTGCGGTTAAATAATGTAAACTGAAAATGATTAAAAGATTGACCGCCGAGTTTCTTGCTGGTTCTTCTCGGTAAGAGCAATATTAAATCTAATTGACCCTTGACGATTTAAAAGAGCTTATAAAAACCTTTTTTGAATAAAGACTATTTCGATTTTATATCGAAACTGTAACATTAAAATATTTGTTAACAAACACACAGCTAGTACGCATTGGGTTTATTTAAATTTCTATATTATCGTATTAATTAATGAATCAACGTTAAAGCAAACCAATAACGCACCGGCAATGGGATCGCTAACAAAAGCGTAAATGGATCTCTTGTTATATTTATCTTTATTTTCACAGGTGCGTTTTTTCATTACTGCGAAAGTCGAGAGCAACGACTTGTGCAAAAATCGTCAACCTCTGTTTTATTGAGGTTTCACACACTGTGCTTAAATATGTACTAAGAGTCAAAAACATACGTGATTTCAAACACACGTGCGTTTGGGAAATTGAAATATTTTTAAAACAAAAGTAATAATAAAATTATTTTGATACAATCCGCGATAAAGTACATAGAAAATGTACTCGTATATAATGCTAAATGTATAGAGGAATATCCGTGTTCTCATACCCGATACATTCAGGATATATGTTACCACTTTATCGCGGATCAAAGCAAAATAATTTTATTATTACTTTTGTATTATAGATCTCCGCAAATTAACTCGGAGGAGGATGTTGACGATAACTTTAATTATTAATATCGCTACACAAATATATTCCGCTTATTATAGATATAACTGCGTGCGTTGTTTTCGCCTGTTAATGAAACTACCGCCTTGAATAATAATATATAGCTGCAATACTTCGATTGTGTTGCAAAAGGTGCGGACCATGACTCGAAAGGTCGTAGGTTCTACTCGCTGAATTATTGTCACAGTAAGTCCAAGAATAACATTTATATTCAAGGGCAATTGGGAATAAATATAATTGTTCTTTTTGAATAATTTTTATTCTTATTAATATTTGTTTCAAAAGTTTCAATTAACAGCAGACTTAACATGAACTCTTATTGCTACTTAATTGAAGACGTAAACTAAATTGTTTTGCTTGTTCATACCATGACGTCTTGAAGACCACACTTTAAGTCGTAGGCGAATAACCGTTCGGAATGCGTCCTAAAAACATTTGAATAAAAGAGACAGAGTTATCTATAGTTCATATAACGTTTTCCTTTTCAAACATTACGAACCCAATGGGTTACTTCATGGTGCGAAAAGAAAGCGGTTGAGTTTACGTGCTAACTTTGAATTAAATCGTTTTCTAAAAGTTCATGGTAAGCCTGCTGGTTCCTTTAAAGCGATCAAAGTCAACTAAGCATAGGTCTTGTTCCGCTCTCGGCGACAGTTTTATTTTGACTTCCTATTTAGTGAGAGTTTTTCGTATATCACATTGTAAATACGTCTAGACTAAAGGTTCAGTATATATGAATTATAAAATTAATAGGATACCTAAAAAAATCTTTGTTTTTGTGAGGACTTAATTGATAACATGAATGACAAGACAAGTTTATTATTAGTTCAAATTCAAAATATTCTTTATTCAAATAAACTTGTAAACAAGTGCTTTTCAGTCGTTAACTCCACTGCTGGTTCGGAAAGCTGTTCCTACCGAGAAGAACAAGCAAGAAACTCGTTGGTTACTCTTTTTAAAGAATAATTCTTATTACTAGTTACATATAGTCATGACTCATATATATATTATTGTGTAATTTTCTATTTACTGTATCGCGGATTATAGTAAAATAATTTATTTATTACTTTTGTAATCGTTTATAAATTAATAACGAGTAGTGGTCGTAAATATAGAAGAATATACTATATTTATACTATAGTCAGAAGTGATATGGAGTTTCATTGATAATTAGTCCAAAATTTTTTATAACTTTGTCGCAGATTAAAAAACTAATTCGAGATCAGATTTGATAACTTTAAATTAACTTTTCCCGCCATTCAATAAAGGTAGTTTCTTCGATATATTACCTCACAACTTTCTATCGTGCGATATGGTAAAGGTGAGCGATCAATTGCCTATAACTATCCTTTACAATGTCGGGTCATACGAAAGTGCTTTTATTCTGTGATTAAATTTAATTAATTCTCGAACGAAGCGAAGACAGTAAACGCATTACTGCAAATTGACCAATTTCATGATCGGTATAAATTATTACGCGTTATTGACTTCAAGGGTTAATAAGAAAAATTATGTCTTCAATCATTTTAAGTAATTCGACGAAGCTGATTACGACAGGTGTATCTGGACAAAGTTTAATATATATTTTAAACGACGATATTATTCCTTTTAGACTCATTCAATAAATAAGAAGCAATTTTCCAAAAGTTACCCCATTTAAACCATTTAATCTCTTTCAACAACTTAACAAACAATGACAGCTACAATGCTTTTTTTATATTATCGACCAACACGAAAGAGGTTGTATATAAAACATGTTGTAACAATATTATATATGTTTTTTTCCGTCGTGTAATAAGGTATAAGTTTCGCAATTACTTCTGGTGAGTTGTGATTAATTAATGCTAGAGTTGAGGCGGAAATTTTCTACAAAAAAATGTATACTTTTGCTTTGATTCAGCTATTATAATAATAATTTATTTGAGACCATTTTTAACTTAGATCCATAATTTTTAGTAACAAAATATTCTGATACACTTTTTTCGTTGGCGCCTTACAGAAACAAAATCGTCACTATGCGCTTGCGCAAACATCGCAGAAGCACTGTAGTAACGCGGTAGCCCCAACATCACTATGAAAGCGTCATTGTACTGGACTCTGAGAGCGTTATAGGCCTTCTGCGTATAGCTACACCACAGACCGCACGTGTAAAGTGTTTGGCAGAAGGTCTTAAACCGTTATGCCGTGTGGTATCCGCCTGAGTAGAATAGACCAGCCTTATTTCTTACCAAGGTGTCGTAAAAGGCGACTAAAGAAAGTTGACCTGCCGTGTGGTATCCGGCTGAGTATAATAGACCACCCTCATTCCTTACCGAGGTGTCGTAAAAGGCAACTAAGGCTTTAGGTTTTCTCAAAATGTTTTCTTTCACCGAAAAGCGTGTGATAAATTACAATTATCAATTAGACACATAAGTTTTTAATATTTTTATTTTTATCTTTTTATTTTAGTTGTTCATACATGTCAATTTTTAATTACAGTATAAAGGTATAAAAATAAACTTAATAAAGTTATACCGTCCACCAGAGTCAGTCGATGTTATCGATGTATAATAGTGTTTTCATACAGTATACGATTACCTATTATAAATATTAGAAGTAAGAAGGTAGGCTCTAATAAAAATAGAACAACTCATTGGTGCCTGCCCGGGTTCGAACCCATGATCTCTTTGGAAGAATCGCACGATATCATCGCTAGGCTATCACACAGGTTTAAATTTTTTGTGCCTCATTATTTGCAATTTATTTAATCTCTTGAAAATTTTGGGGGTATGTGTAACCTACCAATCCGCATTGGAGCAGCGTGGTAGGTCTTAGCTCAAATCCTTCTCTTAAAAAAGGAGAGGATGCCTATGGGCAGGAGTGGGATAGTAACAGGCCGTTTCTTCAATTTAGTTTAGTTATCAAATCAAATTATTCAAATATTTGACATCTTTTGATTTGTTTTCAGGTCTGGTTGCGACAAAAAAGGCGCGAAAGGTGCGTAATATTTTGACTCGCATAGAGAATATGACCGGCCCTCTCGGAGCTTTAAAAGACTGTGTGGACCAGAGATTAAGGATAAAGGTAAGTACGAAATAAAGAGATATATTTTTTGACTCCTTATACTTAAAAGAGGTGTCTTCTAATATTAATCATAATTCTCCTGCCCTTATCCCACTCTAAGTGGGGTCGGCACAACATGTTGTCACATGATTTGGCTACGTATTTTACGACCGGCCGCCTGCCTGACGTCAACTTACTTTTACGACAACTCAGTAAGAAATGAGGGTGGTCCATTCTATGCAGCCGGATACCACACGGAACATACCTTAGTCGCCTCTTACGATACCTCGGTAAGAAAGGGGGGTGGTCTTGTCTTCTAATATTAAAACAAGCCAAATTAAAAAAAAGCTCATGTCGCTCGTCAGGAGTTAAATCGTCTGGAGCCAATCCTGACAACATCAGGGCATGCGTATGCGTAAAAACATGCATTGTCATCGGGACTACACCAGTATGTAAAATTTCATCTCTATCTTCTTCTTCTTCTTCTTCGAAGAAGAAGAAGAAGAAGAAGACATCGGGAAGTTCGTCAAATTTAACTTGCAAGATTCCACCTTCACATACATGCATTGCAAGTCGAATAAAGGCTTTTAAAAAGTTTCTGTACTTCTTTTTTTATAATGTGCCTTGAAGTACAAGAATGGTTCATACGGAGATAAAAATGTAAAAATTGCTTGAAAAAGTCTAAAAACAACACTTTATTATTCCCATACAACGTATGAAGTCAGTTTGAACTTTGATACCATACTATAAAGTATAGGTAAAGGGTAGTCGAGGGATTTCGGGAAGGTAAAACAATTGAGTGACGTATTAATATTAAAAATGGAATTGTACTTTTTGTGATTTTTTGTGACTATTAAAAATAATTTTAAGTATTTAAAAAATAAATTTAATTACGGACTTATCACCTTTTTTTATCTTACTAGCTGACCCGGTGTCCAGAATAGCAGAATAAGTATTGAATACAATTAAAAAATTAAATGATTGTCCGTTAGTATAATATATTATATATAGTCAGCTAGTATAATATATATATGAATAATAAAAAGTCATACCAGATATGGGTGGTTCGTTAGAAATTCTTATTCAAATTCTTATAGTGACCGCGGTCTTAATTAAAATTTTAAGCAGTCCTAAAAGTTCCAAACTAACTGTGCGTTTTCTAAACTAAACTACAAAGGGCATTTGTGCATCCTTTGTGTAACCTGGCAGAGTTCCAACCCGGAACACACGAGCTATAGTTGTACCATTTGTAAAGTCACGTTAAAACGCCGAATTAGCATAAACTATCTTTGGTACTATTGACACAATTTTAATTAAGAAGATAACTTAATCTGTCTAGATTGAGTTTATGAAGTTTGAGCACATAGGTATTCTTTAATTTGATTCACAGTATATTTTTAGCAATTTATTTTTTGTGGATAAGCGTATATGTAATCATAAAAATTTGGTATTTAGTAGACAAAGTAAGAACTGACATAGGCTTGTGGTTGTTTTGCGCCTTGTAAAAGTATGGTACTCGGCATTAAATAATGCATGTCGATGTTTAGAACAAATCATCCGGCCAGTTCGGTTTCGTAGATCGCTGTCACTGTCACACACGGGTTCGTCAGTCTGTGCGACAGAGACAATACTCTATGAAGCAGAATCTAGATTTCTCTCTCTAAGCCTCGATGTGCATTATTTACTGCCGCGTACTATACGTAAATCGTTTGTGGTTTTAGGTATAAGATTGTATAATAAAATTCCGCAATCAATTTTAGCTTTGCCATTACCGGCAGTTTAAAAACACTGTTAAAAAGAGGATGATACAGAAGAATTCTCGTTAATTATATGAACATTATTACTGCATTCTTTTCAGACTTAATAACGATGAAAATATAAGTATATATAACAATACATGCGAATATAGTATTGCTAGAATCGAAAATAATGCCATAAATCATGTTGACGTCTGACACTAAGGCAACCTTGTTTTAAATTATTACAGATATATTATATTTAATTAATACTGTCATACTTTATTGAAATAAAAAAAATACAAGACTACCATCATTCAATATTTAAAAATTTATATACTAATCCAAGAGCTGTGATAGCCCAGCGATGAGGCCGTGCGACTCTTTCGAGGGGAACACGAGTTCAAACCCGGGCAGGCACCAATGTGTTTTTCTATTAAAACTCATGTATCTAATTGATAATTGCAATTTATCACACGCTTTTCGGTGAAGGAAAATATCGTGAGGAAACCTGCATATTTTTAGGGAATTCTGTTGATATGTGAACTTACTAATCCGCAATGGAGCAGCGTGGTAGGTCTTAGCTCCAATCCTTCTCTCCAGAAACGCAGAGAGGAGACCTATTCCCAGCAGTGGGATTTACAACAGGCCGCTACTTTACTATAGTAATCCAACAATTAAGTCTTACGTAACTACAAATATATTTGCTTGACAATTTCCCTCCTGAAACGGCCAACGGATCCATTTTAATCTTTATTCTAATAAACCATTTCTAGCACATTTGAATCGTCATGTCATATGATTAATAAAGGTAGCATTGGTTCAGAGTATTGCTATTACCGAGAACGACCAGCAAGATCTTTTAAATATTTTTGCTTAGCATAGTTAAGATGCCGTCCTGTACTAAGCTGGAAGGATTTCCAAGCAATTTTATCATTTACTAGCTATTTGTGCGGCTTCGCCCGCTGGAAATCAATGTTTATGTAAAAGTCCCTTGAGTCAGCCGGCAAGAAGGAGGACTAGCTCTCTGATACCCTACACCACTTTTTATACCTATTCTCCCCTCTAAACTATAATATACACCGGTTCACAACTCCCACAAAAAATTGCAAAACGACCTCTTCAACTCAATTGACAAAAAACCGTTATGTACTATTAACCTTAACCTTTCGAAAGAATCACAGTATCTTTTAGTAAAAACCGTATAAAATCCGTTTCGTAGACTTTGAGAAAATCGATCAGTAAAATAAGTGTAGGTTTATTCCATAGTCTCAGATATCAAATTCTAGATTACTCAACTTGATGACATTGTTAATACGCATCAAAACCAAAACGTCTGGTGAATCATTGAAAAAGGTCTAGGAAGAGCCTTGTCTGATGCCAGCGGCTACGTCAGCCGATGCGTTGCGCAGCATCTATTAATGGTACAGCGTTTTGCATGCAACAGCTAACAAAGATAGTATCGGTTATCTTAGGATTCTTTATGACTGAATTTGTTAAAAAACAAAGTGAACGGATTTGTGTGCGGTTTTTACTAAAAGATAGTGCAATTCTTCCGAAAGGTTTAAGTTGTTAGTGTATTAGGGTTTTATGTAAATTGCGTTAAAAAGGCCGCATAGTTGTACAAAAAACTAACCTGCTTGGAGTTTTAGTCGCGTGCGCCGTGTAAACAGACGGAGATACACTAGTGATGTCCTCGAGAATTGTAGATCAACAAAAACACTACAAAAATTCCGCGACAACATGTCTTTATCTCTTATGGTTAACTCACATTAACTGATCTCATGTTCAGAATTTCAATGAAATACATTTAATTTCTATGAGCTCATTTCATAGCTAGTATATAATAGTGCTATTAGAATTATTTTGCCACTCATAATTTTAGTTTACTTGACCACCTTGTTAACATGATGTGTTACTAAATTACGTATGTCAAAAGATAACATAATCAAGATAATTTAGTCAACTTTGCATAAATATTTGAATTGCTATAGCTTTGAATTAATACAGAAAATATCTGAGGTGAAATTTGTATGGACAAATTGTGAAATGCGCTTGCATCGTCCTGTAAGGAGATTTATACTAATACTTAGTAACTTTTCAAATAGTAAAAAAAACGATTATTAGTAATCAATTTAGTCGATTCGTAATAATCGCTCTTTTTACAAGTCAATTTATTTTGAAGAGCAAAAAATCGATTATTAATTAGTAATCGATTTTTGCCACTCTAACCCAATCACTAGTTCCAAGTGTCACTATAATGTTGATATAAAAGAAGCCTATTCCACCTACTTGAGGTAGTCTCGGTTCAGTCTTGATTTGATAATGTGTAATACCGCCATTATATTGCCGACCTTGTTTTATTGCTTTTTTTTATATTTTTGTAATAACGTACTTGTGTAAGTGCGCATCGCGACCCGCCTTTACCTTGAATTTTAATTTGAATTTTACATGAGAGATAACAATCAACGATGGTTTATAATTTAAAATTATTATAATATCTTCGCTAGAAAATGAAGAATTACAATGAAAAAGTCGGTTATTTAGTAGAAACAGTTTTTCATTGGCGATACGATTATTAGTTATTTTTGGTGTTATAGAAAGCGTTATAATTCCTATGAAAAATAACTCAAGGTCTTATAGATTTAAAGTGTGTTATCCGGCTGAGTAGAATAGACCACACTCATATCTTACCGAGGTGTCATAATAGGCGACTAAGGTAATTTGACCTGCCCTGTGGTATCCGGCTCAGTAGAATAGACCATCCTCATTTCTTACCGAGGTGTCGTAAATAGGCGACTAAGGTAAGTTGACCTGCCCTGTGGTATCCGGCTGAGTAGAATAGATCATCTTCATTTCTTACCGAGACGTCGTAACAGACGACTAAGGTAAGTTGAAGTCAGGCAGCAAATAACTTGCCCAATCGTCAACGTGTTTAAACATGTTGTGCCGACGCCACTTTGAGTTAGGTAAGGGTAGGACAATAATGATCTTATAGATTTAAGAATATCTTTGTGATTTCAAATAAATTGTATGAAACCCATGAATCGGAATCGGATCAAGGTAAATATTAAAATTATGATCCAACTGAAATATACTTTAGACGTAAATTTTGAAAACAAGAACCTTCGACTTTCTTACTTGTTAGCGATGCAGCGGTCCGAACCAGTGGTTTCATTAAGAACTTTGGAAGATATAAGAGTATGCGTGAATGCGCGTCGATCTTGATATGATACAAATCATAATGTTAGGGTAAAACTTTATATTTGTACCTACGTATAGTATACGTTCAGGTTGCGTAGAAGAAGTAAAACAACGTATAGCGGTAGCTAGAACCTCAATGGACAGACTCAAGAAAATATGGAAAAACGAAAACATTACAAAAGCCACCAAGATCCGGCTTGTGCAGACGTTTGTTTTTCCCATTTTTCTTTGCGCTGCCTAGACAAGGACCCTGTGACAAATCGAGAAGAAAAAAAATGATGCTCTGGAGATGTGGTGCTGGACGAATGCTTGGAGTCTCATGAACCGAATATCGCACCAACGTCTCTATTCTCCAGGAAATCGGCACTAGTACAAAGTCGCATTTTGACGTTCTTTCGACATTTCTTCCGAAGAGAAAATTGCTCCTTCGACCGTCTTGTCGTACAGGGTGGAGTGGAAGGCACAAGAGGACGGGAGAGATCTTCCACACGTTTGGACCGACCAAATTAAGGCTGCAGTGGAGGGTCCCTTACACGAGTGTATCAGACTATCAGTTAGTAGAGATCGGTGGCGATTGCTCGTGAGGCGAATAACATCTGCCCCTAAAGTCACTTCGTGACGACGACCGCTCTGAAAAGAGCGATACGACTAAGAAATATTTTACGTAGATGCAAATTTGAAAATCGACATAAATCTATATTATAGCTGACTTTGCGAACTTCGTATACCGCCTTGAATGAGCATGCTTCGGCTATTTTTATATTTGACCATCTATATTCATAGAGTTATTATACGAGAGTAAAATGTGACATTACACTTAACAGAAAGCAAATCAGGGTGATCTAACTTTCTCTTTTTTATGTGTGATTAGACAAAGATGAAGTATACGAGTATCTCTCTGAGATACGAGGGCGCTCTGGGTGTCACAGTTGCTGTTGGCGGGGATGGGGGAAATGTGTTCAACGGTACCCTGTCTCAGCCATCAGCTGTGTGGTGGAGCACTGTCAGGTTTTTGGTCAGGGAGAGTCCGAGATACCCACCGCTCGTCCCCGTCGGGTGGCGGTACCCATAATGGGTATTCCTTAAAAAAAATAGGACAATCATGTTCCCTCTCATTATTTATTGTGTAACTCTCACTTACAGCTCTGCCTATGGCTCCCTTTACTTTAAATATAATATGATCTTTCCTACTTCATACGCCGTGTGGTATCCGGCTGCATAGAATAGACCACCCTTCTTTCTTACCGAGGTGTCGTAAGAGGCGACTAAGGTATGTGCCGTGTGGTATCCGGCTGCATAGAATAGACCACCCCCATTTCTTACCGAGGTGTCGTAAGAGGCGACTAAGGTAAGTTGACGTCAGGCAGGCGGCCGGTCGTAAAATACGCAGCCAAATCATGTGACAAGATGTTTGTAACATGTTGTGCCGACAGGAGAATGATGATGATCTTTCCTACTTCATATTTAATATCCGAACGCACTCTGTTTGACAGGTACAAAAAGTTTGTATGGGAAAATAAAATTGTTGCTTTATTAATTCGCGATATCGTCCCTTGTTTTATCATCCCTTTCTATATTTAAAAAATCCATGTCAATGTTGGCTATATATTGTTTTTTTAAAAACAGTTGCATGCAATCATTATGTCAAATTGGCAGATACTATTTTACTAGTTCAGATTAGTTTATAAGTCTGATTTAGTGTCGACAACTATAAGGCAACCGTACTGAGAGACGATGAAAGTTCGCTGTTACAGATAAACAAAGAGAAAGGGAACACGATGAATGCCTCTAATTCATGGAGCTCGTTTCCATCGCTATTCTCTTTCCCTTGTGAAATCGTAAATTCGACTCGATCGGCTATATCCTATATTGTTCGATCGCAAGCTTATGCCAGCTTATGGTGTCGGCTGCACTGTGATTTATAGGCTTATAAATCATATGTCTAGTATTTTTAGAATTTGATCCTATTCGAATAACGTGGCTCGGAACAATTGACTGTAAAATTGAAAATTACGTTGTAGGTTCCAACCTGAAAAGTTATTTCTTCTTTGGCCTTATGTTTTTAAGCTCGACGGCAGTTATGTTGATGTGTATTTTAAAAACCTTATAAAACCATTCCTGTTCATACATTGGAAGGTATAGTACCCGACAATAAATAATGCACATCGAGAACTTAGAACGCCAACAGAACAGCCGGCCAATTCTTTTTGTATAGCGCTGTCACTGTCACACGGATTCGTCAGTCTGTGCGACAGAGACAATGCTCTATGAAGCAGAATCTAGCCGATTTCTCGCTCTGTGCCTCGATGAGCATTATTTATTGCCGCGTACTATATATATTGTATTGCGTTGCTACTAAAGTTTTCCATGATTTGATAATTGTGTACATTTCTAAGACATTAACTTAATCTCTAGTTTTCCTTACTTTAATGGTTTGTAAGAACTAGACTTGAACTGCAATCTCGACAGTCGACACCAATATCGAGTGAACTGAAACCTAATCCGAAGTACAATTAACAAAGAACTGAACCCTACGATGTTATAAATTGACAATGGCGAACTACACAACCTTCTATTTCGAACCCACCACTGTTGTGGTAAGCCCATGCTTATGATAATTGCAATCGACAAACATTAGCGCGATCTGGTGCTGCCATCTAGAATGGTTTACAACAACATTAATCTATTAAATATATTCAGCGAATGTGCTGAGAAACCTTCAGATCTTATTCTTGTTTGAACGATTTTTAGCAATATCGTATTACTACTAATAACCAATAATCTTTACGCATTTTTCATTTTCTACCAGTACAACTTTCTTCTCTTCTCCTATCTCTTGATGAATTCTTTCTTAGAAATATACAATGTAGGTGTCCGGAGAGGAATGCTATTTTTCCTTTGTACGATAGACGCTCAGAAACTGGTCTCTTTTCGTAGCATATCACAGCAATATGATTATTTATCATCATCATCCTCCTGCCCTTATCCCAATCTGTGTGGGGTCGGCACAACATGTTATAAACATGTTAATTGATTGACATAATTCGGTTATATACTTTACTACCTGCCGCCTACTTGACGTCAAATTACCTTAGTCGTATTTTACGACACCTCGGTAAGAAAGAGGGTGGTCTATTCTACTCAACCATATACCACACGGTGGGTCAACTTAACTAAATCACCATTTACGAGACATCGGTAAGATTTGAGGGTGGTCTATTCTAGTCAACCGGTTACCACACGGAGGGTCAACGTACCTTAGTCGCCTTTTACGAGACCTCGGTAAGAATTGATTAATGGTGTCTATTCTACTCAACCGGATGACACACGGTGGGTCAACTTACCTAAGTCGCCTTTTACGAGACCTCGGTAAGAATTGAGGGTGGTCTATTCTACTCAGCTGGATACGACACGACGGAGCAATGAGATTATTTAATACTAATTAAAGTCGCCTGTCTGTTAGAGGAATTACTGGTATTTCATAATTGATTTAAAAATCAACATAATTTGATAATGACTGAGTAGAGAGTGTCAGCACGCTTAAATCGAAGATAGTGATCACACTTGTCCCAAACTTAAAAGTTTTAAGACATATTTATTCATACTCCGGCTTCGAAGGCCGCCGCCTGCCGCCTGTCGCGCGCGGCTGTCATTACTGTACTCAGTACTGCGTATGCGGCATGCGTGTTTCACGTGGGTACGTACGGTCCGCAGACAAAATGCAACCCTTCATAAATTCAAATTCAAAATATTCTTTATTCAAGGAGACTATGTCCGGTAGTTTTGAATCTTCCAATGTTTTAAAGAAGCTCTGGAAGTTTGGTCCTATCAGAACCAGCAAGAAATTCGGCGCATATTCTTTTAAACAACATTATACAATACGATTAATTGAGTACATGTTGCAGTGCTACGTAGCTGACTAGCTCACCTGACGCACGTATCTTGAGTATTAAATTAAGAAAGTTTTTTTTTATTTTCTCATGTCCAAACGTTCAAATTTTTTCTTTTATAAGAACTCTCTCCTGACAATAATTAAAAGAACAAAAAACGTATTAAAGAAACTGTTCCACACGTTCACGCGTGATGCGATGACCAATTCAAATAGTGATTCATGTTTATATATATAGATTATACATTTGCACCCACGACTTTAACTTAATTATTTTTTTGGAAATACCTGCAATTATATACTGTTAACTAAATTGCCTAAATTGATACGTTATATCATATAATATTATAATCTGAGCTAGAAAATAATTTGTTTTTTTAATTTATTTACGTATATATGAGTATAAAGACAAACTATGATGGAAGAGCCAATGGTTTCAATATTTTATGCTATTTTCGTAAAATCAAAGGGGTTCTTTAAAAAATCGTTTGCTTTTGCTATTGACTTATTGCCGATACAGATAAACCTTTTAAATCAATTTAACGTTCCATTTCAAGCGAGCGAAGAAAGAAGGCGTGTCAACCGATTGCAGTTCAGCAGGCTTACCATGAATACCTTATTGCGACTCAATTGAATACCTGAACTGAATCTTTTTGCTTTTTCATACCATAACGTGTTAAAGACGCACAGTTTTAGTCGTCGCCGAATTAAATCCTAAACTGAATCGCAACCGTATTTCATTCACTTATTTTATAGTGGGTGTGTGAATGCGACTCAGTTAAAAACACTTCATATTACGAAGAGAAAGCGATTCAGTTTAGGTACCGACTTTGAATTACATTGCAATTGAATCGTTTTCTAAAAGTGGATGGTAGGCTAGTGGTTTAACATCTTCATTGACATATTCAAATTCGAAATATTCTTTATTCAAGTAAACTTGTAAACAAGTGCTTTTGAATCGTCAACTTTACTGCTGGTACAGAAATCTGTTCCTGCCGAGAAGAGCCAGCAAGAAACTCGGCGGTTGCTCTTTTTAAAATATAAATCTTAAAACTAGTTATATTTAGTTATTACTGTCTTGTACAGGGTAGAAGCGAGTGCTATATCCACACATCCTTATCATCTAAGTAATCTTCAAGAGTATAGTAAGTAGGCTTTCTGTATCAGCCTCTTTTTATCAGTGTTTTTAAACTGTTGTAATGGCATGGCCAAAATTGATTTCAGAATTTTATTATAGAATCTTATACCCAAACCCATAAACGATTTACGTACTTTTGCTAGGCGCAAAGCAGCAGTCGCAAGCTTATGTCGGTTCCTACTTTGTCTATTATATACATCACCTATCGATATATATAAAAAAATTAAAATTGAAAATATACTCCGAAGCAAATGTAAGAATACCTATTTCTTTAAACTTATCTCTTCATAAGCCGTCATCCATAAATAGGTAACACTTTTATCTATGAAATAGTTGAATAAACTTGTTTTGCTGATGTTACATCAAGACCTCGTTGTGATGTCAGTTATCTCATTGCCACTTTTGTGTGTGTGCGCCTGTTGCCGCTCGTATGTTTTCTGTGTGTAGCAAACAAGGGCCGGCTAGGACGAATCGCGCACGATACGTTACTTCCTCGTATGTTTAATCCGTTTATCAGACATTAGTTGTTTTTGGTGTTGCTCGCCTTGACGAATCGAATATTTCAATAGATAATTGATCGCCTCTCAGCGATTAGCCCTGAAGTTTCCTTTAATTAGCTCGTTAGCCCATGTGGCAGTGAAACTGCCTTCAGCTCCGCAGGTCGCGGGTTCGATTTTTTGTGAAGATAGTGTTGCCTATTCCAAAAATGTAGGTTTTCAGCGTCTTTTGTTTTTATATATGTACCGAAATCCCAGCATGAAACAAAATAAACATTATTCTTATATTTAAAAAAATTAAATCCCGCCAACTTAGCCTCTCTCTTGAGTCACTTTAACAATTTTCTTACTAATTTCCTTCTATTGATAAGCTACCTTAAGGAGTCTTTCCATGGTTCACTGAATGATGTAGTTATATTTAAAATTCAAAAAAAATCGAGCCTTTCTTAGTATTAGTCAAATAATTTGAATTGATAAAAAAAATAATATATATATAAATATAAAAAATATTTATTTGGAGCGGAATCGTAATGAAAAATTTATATATGTATATATTTTCAAATTTATTAAGCCATATACGTTACATATCATGATTAGTCAGAAAGTTACTTTATAGTTACGAGATAAGCAAAATTTACATTTATATGTATAGAATCTTGTTTACGATCCGATAAGATACAAGTGTCTGGCACACAGCGAATGCTGTTTGTGGACTCTAATCTCGTCTCCGTTTATACTGATTTCGGGAAATAGTTTCAATGTCAATAGTTTCATGAGATATACATACTTAAGGGTTACTACGCACTAAACAGCATTGTAGGAAAGTCGAAATCTGAAGCATGCAATTTAAATAAAACCAAACAATTGTCAAATTTACGTGTCGCGGAGATGAAGTTTTTTGACATATGCGTATCAAACCTGCTTTACTATTCAAATTCAAAATATTCTTTATTCATGTAAACTTGTAAACAAGTTCTTATAACTAGTTACATTTGGTTATTACTATCTTGTACAGGGTAGAGAAGTAGCTATATCCACGTATTTTATCATCTATATAATCCTCAATAGTATAGTAGGCTTTTCGTCTCAGCCTCCCTTTAACAGCGCTTTTAAACTGCTGTAGTGGCAAAGATAAAATCGATTGCGGGATTTTATTATACAATCTTATACCCAAACCCACAAAGTACATAAGTCGTATGTACTTTTGCTAGGCGCAAAGCAGGATCCGCAAGCTTATGTCGGTTCCTACTTTGTCTATTTATACATCACCAATCATTTTATAATTATGTATATTCTTATGTACAAACGTTAAATTGCTAAAAATATACTGTGAAGCCAAAGTAAGAATACCAATATAATAAGAATATATAATATAATAAGAATATATTTTTCCTTCAAGTACTCTCGCAGAATATATAGATAAATATAAAAAATATATAAATAAATTATATAAATTGTCTGGCATAGATTTTCATTTATTTATTTTTTTAAGCTACATTAAAAAAAAGATGTTAACGTCAAGCTAACTTTAAAATAATTCAATCTTCTTAAATATAATTTTTTTTAAATGTATTTTCGAACAAAATAAATATAATGTAATTGCGATCTGGCTGTTAGTAATGGTTGACTGAACTGACGCGGCGCGATTGTCCAAAAACAGGAGAAAACAATAACATTATTGTTTTGTCTCTTTCCCACTTGCACTATTTAGTTTTCAAGTTAAGGTTGGAATGGTGTGTTAGGTTGCGGTCATTGATCCCTATAAATCGTGTTTATTTTATAAAAAAAAACCTAAAATAATTGCTGCAGCTAACATTCGTTACTGAATAAACTTTTTTTTGTAGTGTGCTGAGGTGTTTAGGTATCTAAAAATTAAAATTAATGTCAAAAAGGTCCACCCTATATTCCATGGAATTATTGCGCACGCAGAAAGAATAACTAAATAATGATCTATGTATGTTTATAGTAACATAGTGAATGTTAGGTTAGAATGAACATTCGCTCGTCTGATGTAAATAGGCTTTAAGACGCAAATGATTTTCGTCCTGATATCATGTTCGAGGTATTATTTGTATCTACTGTTGACAACCGATGCAAATGAACACTAGTTTCTTCAGCCATTTTTTCCTCTCGTTTTTTACCGAGCGTGGAAGGTGTGAGCCAGCTCACCCCGAATTGTAGCGACATCCAAGGCCGGCAACATTCAAAGTTACATACAGGATTTACTGCCCGTGTTTACCCTAATAATGCGTGGGACTTAGGCTGTATCCATACGGAGCGTTTGTCTGACTGTTGCATCATAAATATATTTTCTGAACAAGAACCAAAAAATGCCTAACCTGCTCCCTATTGAGCATAAAGAATCTGAACATTTCTATGCTAAAAAAAAGTTAGTTATATCTATTGAAGTATATCTATTCCAGCTTCATAAAGTAGCTTTTAGATAATTTATAGAATTTGGCGTTACTTTGCGGAGATCCATAGTACAGAATAATAAAATTATTTTGCTATAATCCGCGATACAGTAAATAGATAATATATCATCAGGAGCATCTAGCATCATCAGGAGATACATTCCAAGATACGCTTTGCGATTTTGTCGTGGAGTCTATCTCCTCATGATCCTTCGGTTGCGGGCCGAAACGATTGTTGAGTTTGTGATAGTGAACGTGTGTAGTGCTTGTCTATTGTGGTGGCAGTGGTGGAGGTTTGTGCAAGTGTCTTACGAATCCTGTATCGGGTATGAAAAAACGGATAGTCCACTATAAATTTAGCACTATATATATTTTCTATTTACTGTATCGCGGATTATAGCAAAATATTTTTTTTATTTCTTTTGTAGCTTTATACACTTAAGCTGATTACACAAAATGGTAGATATGCAAGCAATCAGCAAATAGCTGAAAAAAAATCGTTCCTGCGACTACATAAAGCTGTCTCACAAAGCAAGCTACCATCCTTTCGATGCTTTTAATTTTCCAGACTATCAGTGAATGTGGTGCAAAGAGAGTCAATAAATGCTTTGAAATGTTTCGGACTTTCGATGTCATAAATTACAACATGTCGGAAACTTACCTGCTGGCTTGTGAGCTCTGATATAAGAGTCAATAAAATACGCAACGATAATATTTGTTGACTATTAAATAAAACATGTAAGGTAAGCTTCCTAACTTTACCTTTGCAGCATAATTACAGTGTTATACAACAGATGTAACAATAATTTGTAAAATATTCGTAAATATTTAGACAAAAACGTTTTAATTATACTTAGTAAGTCAGTTATTGATCTTACTTAATAGTTATAACAATGTGGCCTTAAACAATAATGCGTTTGTTATCAATACTGTTATATCTCGACTCTATAATAAAACTTTTAACACAGCCTGAATGAGTTTCTTCATGATCATCATTCCCTGCCCTTATCCCACTCTAAGTGGGGTCGGAACAACATGTTACAAACATGTCACATGATTTGGCTAATTATTTTACGACCGGCCGCCTGCCTGACGTCAACTTACCTTAGTCGCTTTTATGACACCTCAGTAAGAAATGAGGGTGGTCTATTCTACGCAGCCGGATAACACACGGTACTTACCTTAGTCGTTTCTTACGACACCTCGGTAAAAAGGAGGGTGATCTATTCTATTCTGCCGGATACCACATGGCAATTTATTTAGACAAAAACGTTTGAATTATACTTAGTAAATCATTTCTTGATCTTATTTAATAGTTATAACAATGTGGCCTTAAACAATAATTCGTTTATTATCAATACTGTTATATTTTGACTCTATAATAAAACTTTTAACACAGCCTGAATGGGTATTTTCATCATGTTTTAATATGGATTACCTGAAGAAATATTTATAGTACTTAGAAATACACGAGGGAATGTCGGACAAATTTGTCGCGAGTGTGGATTGGCTTTAGCTCGATACGAACATTTGGACCAGTTTTGGTTTCAGTCAAAATTGTCTTGTTTTTATTCTGCAGGTGTCTTGTGGTACATTTTGCGTTAACTCTTGAAATTGCAGTTAATTAACGTACCTCGTTATATTTTTGTTATCGGAACATATCTGTTGTTTTATCACTATCTACCTTATCAGCTGTTCTAGATTGGACTAGACGTATCGATAGTCTGAGATTAAAACACTACCTCGGAAGTAGTATGATAATATATGCTCTTAAAAATAGTTGTTAATAAGTAAAAAGTATGACTCAGCGAAGCGAATTTACTTAAGACTGCCTAAAATGCTTACCGCTTATGCTATGCTTACAAATTTGTTTTATGCATAATAAGAGAGTAGTTTAAAAGTCTGTTTAAATCAACTTGCGACAAAGAATATTAAAATACTTACATCCTACGAGAATGCTCGAATTATCATTGGTAGACCAGTATTAATTTCTATGCACCATTACCTGAAAGAAAAAAAAAGCTATTAGAAAGTGAAAATTTAGATATTCATATAAATTGGAAAAAAGTAGTATATATTATGCTTCATCCAAATCCAAAAGTATTAATAAAATTATTTTGCTATAATCCGCGATACAGTAAACAGAAAATATATACAGTGCTAAATGTATAGTGGACTATCAGTTTTCATCCGCTACATGCAGGATTCATAAAAACACACGCACAAACCTCCACCACCACCATCACAATACACAAGCACTACACACGTTCACTATCACAAACTCAATAATCGTTTCGCCCTGCAACCAAAGCATCATCAGGAGATAGACTCCACGACAAAATCGCAAAAGTATGAAAAAACTAATAGTCCACTATACATTTAGCACTATATACATTTTCTATTTACTGTATAGCGGATTTTGGATACGGGCAACGGAACCACAGGGGCCAGATGCTGGCCGATTTCTTGGAGAGAGAGGACCTCTACATGATGAATTCTTTCTTCAAGAAACGGCCGCATCGAAAATGGACCTGGATCAGTCCCGACGGTTCCACGAGAAACGAGATCGACTTCATCATGTCGACCAGGCGTCATATATTCAATGATGTCTCTGTGATCAACACCGTTAAGACCGGGAGTGATCACCGTATGGTTAGAGGCACATTGAATATATGCGTACAGCTGGAAAGATCCAGATTGGTGAAGTCTACGCTCCGACCAACTCGAGCCCATATTCAAAACCCCGAGAAGTTCCAACTCGAGCTGATGAACCGTTTTGATTGCCTAGCTGACTGCGCCTCTGTGGACGATGTAAACAACAGGCTGGTGGAAACTGTCCATACGGTGGGGTCCAAATTTTATAAGACACACCGTAAAAGACCCAATAAATTCTCGACCCAGACTCTCAAGCTCATGGATGAGAGGAACGAAATGAGGCTACAGTCTTCAGTAGATGCGACACGCTACCGTCTGATCAATAGACAGATTTCTAAGGCGCAGAAATGCGACCTGCGACACTTCAAAACCGAGTACATTCGAGAGACTATTGAGCGTAACAGGGGCTCAAAAGTGCTCGCAAGAGATCTATCTATTGGGCAGCGGCAGCTGACGCGATTGAAGACCGATAGCGGTAGTATCATTTCATCTCGTCCTGAGATTTTGAGAGAGGTTGAGAAGTTCTATGGACAGTTATACACCTCAACACAACAGCCTGTTGTCAGTTTGGCAAAAGACCCAAGAGCTAAGCTGACCCGACACTATACCGAAGATATCCCGGACGTCAGCCTATACGAGATTAGTATGGCTCTCAAACAACTCAAAAACAACAAGGCACCAGGTGACGACGGAATCACAACAGAACTCCTGAGGGCCGGTGGAAAACCCGTACTTAAGGTCCTTCAGCGATTGTTCAATTCCGTCATTCACGAAGGTAATACGCCGGAAGCCTGGCACAGGAGCGTGGTGGTTCTTTTCTTCAAGAAGGGCAATAACACCTTATTGAAGAATTATAGACCCATCGCGCTGCTAAGTCAGGTTTATAAGTTGTTTTCGAGAGTCGTTACGAATCGTCTAGCTCGTAGGTTTGACGACTTCCAGCCTCCCGAACAAGCCGGTTTCCGCAAAGGCTATAGTACCATGGACCACATATTCACGCTGCGGCAGGTTATACAGAAGACCGAGGAGTATAACCAGCCACTTTGCTTGGCGTTTGTGGACTATGAGAAGGCCTTTGATTCGGTGGAAACATGGGCTGTGTTAAGATCGCTCCAGCGATGCCGAATCGACTATCGGTACGTCCAAGTGTTGAAGTGTTTGTATGAAAACGCCACAATGTCTGTCCGTATCCAAGACGGAACTACGGGACCAATCCGAATGCGGCGAGGTGTGCGACAGGGAGATGTCATCTCCCCGAAGCTGTTCACCGCTGCATTGGAGGACGTCTTTAAGCTTTTGGATTGGAACGGATACGGCATCAACATTAACGGCGAGTACATCACTCACCTCAGATTTGCCGACGACATAGTCGTTATGGCAGAGTCTCTGGAGGACCTTAACACAATGCTCGATGACCTCAGCAGAGCATCTCAACAGGTGGGCCTTAAAATGAACATGAGTAAGACGAAAATCATGTCAAACTCACATTTTCCGCTCCACCCGGTCATCGTTGAGAACTCTGCACTCGAAATTGTAGACGAGTACATATACCTGGGACATACGGTCCAGCTGGGTAGGTCCAATTTCGAGAAAGAGGTTAGTCGCCGAATCCAACTCGGATGGGCAGCGTTCGGGAAGCTACGCGAGATTTTTTCGTCCAAGGTACCTCAGTGCCTGAAGACCAAAGTCTTCGAACAGTGCGTGTTGCCAGTGATGACCTACGGATCTGAGACGTGGTCGCTGACTATGGGCCTCATAAGAAGGCTCAGAGTCACTCAGCGAGCGATGGAGCGGGCTATGCTCGGAGTGTCTCTACGTGATCAAATCAGAAATGAGGAGATCCGTAGAAGAACCAGAGTCACCGATATAGCTCAGCGCGTTGCGAAGCTGAAGTGGCGATGGGCGGGGCACATAGTGCGGAGAACCGATGGGCGTTGGGGTCTCAAGGTGTTGGAATGGCGACCCCGCACCGGTAAACGCAGTGTTGGCAGACCCCCTACGCGATGGACGGACGACCTCAAAAAGGTCGCGGGGAGCCGCTGGATACAAGCGGCACAAGATCGTGTGTTTTGGAAAGCCCATGAAGAGACCTATGTCCAGCAGTGGACGCCTATCGGTTGAGAAAGAAGAAGAAGAAGTATAGCGGATTATAGCAAAATAATTTTATTATTACTTTTGTCTGTTTTTGTCTTGTGGTGTCACGGCCAATATTGATAAAATTTGTAACAATTGGATATTATACACGAGGCTAACATTTAGCATTAAAAATTCCCGCGTTTTCTTCAGTTACAACAAAAAACATATATTAGAGAGTATTTTTTCGATTATGATTTGACGCGAACGAAGTCACGGATACAACTTGTAACCCATTAAACCCTGATGGGAAATCAGCGTAAGCACATGGTGGTTTCGCGGGTTCAAACTATGGGAAAACTATTAAATTATGTGCCTTATTATAATTTTCATTTCATCAAGTGCTTTACAGTGAAGTTAAATATAAATAGAAAACTATAGAACTCCTTATACTTCTAAGTAGCATGCCGATTCCTCACAGCAGCTTGGTGGTTCTAAGCTATAATCCTACTCTCCAAAGGGCTGAGGAGGCATTTGCCGAGTTGCGAGATAATAATACTCCTTTACCTATAATAAAAAAAGTAATTATTTTTTTGCTATCATTCGCAATTTTAGAAAATTTTTAATATCCATACTTTCGTATAATGAACCTCCGCCTAGTTGTACGAATTGTATAATTTTAAAAATATAAAAATTAATTACTTACAAAAATAGTAGCTCACAAAGGTTGTAGTAATGATGTTTAACATAAGGGTCAAAAGTGTAAACAGAATAGGCCAATATTTTCTTTAACAATCTCTTATTAATCTTATGTACTTAGACAAACAAACAAAATCATCATCCTCCTGCCGTTATCCCACTCTAATTGGGGTCGGCACAACATGTTACAAACATTTTGTCACATGATTTGGCTACGTATTTTACGACCGGTCGCCTGCCTGACGTCAACTAACCTTAGTCGCCTTTTACGCCACCTCGGTAAAAAAAATGAGGGTGGTCTATTCTATGCAGCCGGATACCACACGGCACATACCTTAGTCGCCTCTTACGACACCTCGGTAAGAACGGAGGGTGGTCTATTCTATTCTGCCGGGTACCACACGGCGTACAAACAAACCAAATAATAAATAAGATTAATTCAGCGGCTACTCAAAAAATTTATCAACAATTAAGATTATATTGCGCAGAATTGTATATTTTATAATTCGTTGTTTCACCTTACACAATGAGCTATCAAAAGAATTATCTAACCTCGGCTTTATCGGTCCATCTCCGCTGGTGAAGGTAATTCTGCTTAAAAACGAAACTAAGACTAGGCTTGCGGTGAAAATTATAAAAAGTGTTCATTGTTCAGTGCTAATAAAGACAAATATGAGTAAAAAAAGTTGATTTCTAAGAATCCAGCAGTTTATTCTATAATATTATAAAAATCATGTCCCTAAAGCTGTCTGTCTGTATGTAATCGATTTTCTCAAAATCTACTAAACTGATTTTTTTACGGCTTTTACTCAAACGTAGTGCAATTCCTCCGATAGGTTAATAGTACACACCGGTTTTATGTAAATTGAGTTGAAGAGGTCGTTTTACAACAATTTTTAGTAGGGGTAGTAACAAACCGGTGTCGATTGTAGTTCAGAGGATAGATATAAAAAGCAGTGTAGGGTATCAGAGAGCCAGTCTAGCGATATTATATATATACTATGGTCGAGCGACTGTTACATGCCAAACACTGATTTCGGCGCGGGCGAAGCCACACATATAGCTAGCTTTCTATAAAACTGTAAGTAGTATAAAACAGTAGGTTTTAATAAATTACTTCTGTCCCACGATAAAATTCATAACTTACTAAATTCATAAATCAAATTTAAAAAAAACCTTCTTCAAGCAACTTTTTCCAAAACTTTTGAATCATCAAGGATCCATTAGATTTAAGGTAAGTTTTGTTAATACTTCTAGGATTGAAATATTATTCGCATTATCAAGAATTCTGTCATTGGTTTGATTTTCAGTCAAAATGTATTTATTGCTCAGAACAATAGCATTGCATTTCGTGTTTTTATTAATTTATCTTTTTTTTTCTGTCTCTTATATTGTATAGTATAGCCTTTTGGATGCACTTAACTCTATCTATTGGCGAAAACCACATCAAATTTATTTAGTTGTGTTTTCTAAATTTATATACCTAGCAGACGCTTAAAACTAACATAACGGAATGGCGTCTTCTGGAAATTTATATTTTCGTTCATCAAGTCGACGTAAAATGTATAGTGATGCTTACATAATGGACGGGATAGAGAAACGATCTCCAAACGGCACGTGTTGAAGGAGGTTTTAGCCAGTACCGCGATTTTATAGGCAAAGATGAATAAATAAACAGCAGGCATATCGCACCTCGGCATCTATACTTGTTATCGCGCCAATTACCTACAAGGCTCGTTGGAAAGAAACTCGATAAATTTATGGTTTCAATAATCATTTAGCACTGTAGTAGGCACTCGGTCGGTGTGATGCATTCGGCCTCGCGGGTAAACAAACGCTAGATAGCGCTAGACAAAGACGATGCGAGGTCATGAGCGTAGCCTTGCGCGGGTGCGCGCGTGTGCTTCCGCCTGTCGACGGCCGCGGCCGCACGCGAGTCAGTCGACGCTTGGCAGCCACTTACAACGGACGTATTTTATTTACCGAATTGAATCTTTTATTTAAAACTCCTTTGTCTCCGTTAACAAAGTTAAAATTTATTCCACGTGAGTTAATAAAACTCTATCACCAAGGCCATACAATGAAAATAAGGCGGCATAATTTTTTAACTAATTCATAATACAATATGTTTTAAATTGAATGCCTTAGATCACTTATTTACTTTTAAAATTTTAAACAAAGGTAAAACAGATCAACTAAGCAAGAGTAAAGATCGAAGAGCTAACTAAGGACAGGGACTCTCATAGAGTGTTATAGAACAAAATATTGAACATATATCATTTGTTACATCAGTTTAAATTCACTGTTAAAAAGAGGCTGATACAGAAAGCTTACTTTTCTGTTGAGGATTACTTAGATTATAACAATGTGTGGTTATAGCTACTCCTTTGACCCTGTAAAAAAAAGTCAAGCAAGACAGCAATGACTGAATGTAACTATTCGAATTATGTTTTGAAAAGAGCGACCACCGAATTTCTTGCTGGCTCTTCTCGGTAGAAACAACTTTCCGAACTAGCAGTAGAGTTCACGATTCAAAGTCACTTGTGTACATATTTACTTGAATAAAGAATATTTTCAATTTGAATTTTGTGTAACTTAAAGCACGTATTAGCTATAAGCCAATATAAGATATAAAGAGTAAGTTTAACATATGTGGACTAAAAAAGCTCACCTCGTGCATAATACAAAAATACTAACTGAGAGTGCTATATATTTCAAAGTTTTCCTGAGAACAAATTTTTCCTATACATATTAATATTTAGATAATAAGTTGTCTATACTATAAAAGCCAAAATATTAACTTTCTATCAATAGTTGAATATGCTTTTGAATAGAAAGAACCAATCAATTACACAATATCTGCAACAACGACAATTGCTGGAATTAGATTCGTGAATTCCTCCAGGGCGACAAATAGACGAGCGCGTACATTTATTGACCTCGGATCGTCCTACGCATCGCGGCGTAAGTACTATAAAGCAATTTTAGAAGTAGTTTATGCAGTTATGACGAAGAGCGTGTAATGACTGAGATCCATGGTACATATATTATATGAATGTGATTTGAAATTGAAAGGAATGTCTACGATGGAGTTTTTTCTCAACAAACAATTTCAATCTGCCCAAGAATTCAATTATTTTTCATAATTTCTAGTTCCATCAAACTCCATGATTTGATTAAATTAAAATATTTCAACGTTATATTTCGATCTTTATTACGTAATTTCAGTTACTTTGTCAATTACTTCTTCTTTTGATACCCATAGACGCCCTAGCGAGATGCAGGTTTCTTCAAGGGATTTTTGTACTATACGGCCATATGTTTCCATACATCCAGCATCTTTTATTCTACTATCTTTCTACTACTACTTCTATTTTTGTATCGGCTCGTTATCCCAAAATATCATCCCAAGAAAAAGAACGCATCAGTACTAAGGTATATAATTTTAATTTGTATAAATTTGAAAGTACCACAACAACGATGGTATTTAGTAGGTATAGGCAATCGTTCAAAACTCATGACAACATCATGGAAGGTTACCCATATTAGATTCCTCGCTTCAAGTTTAAATTCTTTAAGCACAACTTTGCATTCTACTACTCAATCACTTAGCTTTTTTTAATAACATTATTTGACTTACATAATGATATTAATCAAATTCAAAATGAGCATCATTACTTAGAACTGCTATCATATTTAGTCGCTCTGACTTACCTAATTAATGAAACAGAACCTCTAGGCTTTGAGATTAAATTGACGAGGAAGAGGAATTCCGTGCACAATTAGTCTAAAATATTCGAGAATCATGAATATTTAGTTAAACTGTTAACCATTACGGAAGTTTTACTTAATTGCAATATGCATTAACTATGAAGTAATTATATATTATTTTAAAACAATAACAAATATAGATATTACGTATGTATATAGGATAAATAATCAGGTAAAATTGATTACTGATTAAATACAAATTTCGTACACTTGTCGCCGCGAGCATCAGCAAGTTTTAAATCAAGATAAAATTACGATTAAAAGATCGTCCCAATCACCTCGGCTCAAGGTCACGGTCCTAAGTCAGTGGGTAAAGGTCAATGTTACCGTATTACTAGATTATTAAGTCAACAACGGCTTTGATTTTTTTGCATGCGCAACTGTTACACTGGATACATTTTTGACGGTTGAGATAAAATTTAAACATGACATGATCTATATTTTAGTAATAGAACAACTGACTTATCGAAGATTAAAGCCGTCTCGATCAGATAAGTATTAGAACGCTTTAAATGAGGAAAATGAACCTTTTGTAGTATAGTATTGACAAGATTGACAATCACTTATGTCTTAATAAGAAACACTTTCTGTAGTTTCAACAAATCTTATTTAGTTATCCGTATTGTAACAACGTAAATTTTTGGCAATTATAGCATCTATTTGGGTCGGTAAGATAAACTCGATTACCACGCCTTACCTTTCCGTATGACTTAGATATCAAGGTATCTTATAGTCGCTCGAGTCCTCAGCAGGAAACTACTGCTCTGACAACCTACGTCCATATTATTTCTACGCTCCTCTAAACTATAAACCACAATCATATTATATTTTGTACCTTCAATAAAAAAATTTGTAACAGTGAAGTTTTTGGGATTGCCCTAGTTATTTAAAAATAAATCTATAATACTGCACTCAAAAGTATGTTAGAAACTTTGAATATAAATACTTTCTTCCTTGGACAATCAAAGTAATCTTTCTAGCATCTTATACTAGCCTACCGATAGACTATCAGATTGTTTGTGAACAACATTTTGAACTACTTACCTCCATTCCTTAAAGTCCAGTACAGTATAAACAATGTCACTTTGAAAAAGGAACTAAGTAAGTAAATATCATTACAAAGAAGGAAGAGTCTACTAAAATGTATAATAATATAGCTGACTTCACGCGGACGGTGTCTGTTGTAATATAATAATCTAACAATGACCTTTACCCAGACTTATAACCGAGACCTTGTTCCTAGGTGCTTGGATTCTTATCAATCTCGTTCGTATCGTATGATAAAGGGCCTTGCCTCGTATCAGTTCGAGGCCACATAGCATCGATTCCGGCTCGTTTTTTCGTTTGGCGATCTTTATGCATGACTAGTAGTTCCTTCTCGCCTTCCTTCCTCATTGGATTTCGGTGCACAAAGCAAAGCGATTTTACGCTGAAGGCCAGTGATTGTTGATGATTTAATGATTTCGGCCTTTTCTTATTTTTTGCATAATACATTTTTTACGGTGAAGAAATATATAAATCAATTTGGGTCACGGCGTGAAAGTCTATTACAGCAAGAAACTATTCGTGGTTAGATGTAAACGTTTAATTAATCAATAATTAAAGAAACAATACTTAATGTATTGTTTCTTAATAAATTTCTAATTTCATATATTTTACCTCAGATATTTGGGCTATTGTTATAATGGTTTTGAATGAATCGTAAGCTATTGTTACTTTAACGCATATTTCTTTTCCTTTCTTCATTCGATATCTAGTTTGACTTAGAAAAGTTCGTTCGTCGTTAACTATTTCAGTAGTGAACATAAAAAAATTAGTCACGACTGAATCATTACGTTGACGAACCCTTTTAGTCACTGTGTATTTATATGTTGGTACACCATTAGTCCATTAGATGAGTGTTTGTGATTTCCTTAAATATTACTAATTATTTTTCTGCTTCAACATGACAACAATGCAAGTAATATTATAATTGTAGAGTAAATAAAAACGATCTTGGGTAGAAGAACAATTTAAAATTTTGATGACAATAATGATCACGTGTAAATCGTAAATTTTCTAACAAAGTCTAGCTTTACGGGGTTATCGCCTAAGATTAATTAAAAATGTTTCCATATCTGAGGTTTCAATGTCTTCTGTTAATAGTGCTTCTGCTAGTTTCATTATACATTCTGTTAGTTGAAGTATATTCTATTAATGGAAATTGACAGTCATCGAGGTGATGATGCAAGGTGCTTTATGAATGGTAATGAGGTAGTGATTTCTCTTAAAGTAAAATAATTACATTTTCTTTTACTTCTTTTACGAATCACGGGCAATTTTTCCCTTTTTAATTATCCACGAAGTCTAAGGAATGTGTAGAGATGGTGGTTCTTAATTGCTCAATGATGTTGGTACTTAGTGGTAAAGGTATAATTCAGTAAAAATTAGTTATGAAATTAAGTATACCAATACTAAATCCGATTCGCCAATCTTATTAATTAAGCATTTCCTTATACACAATATAATTGGCAAAGTGCACCAAATTGATTTAATTTTATGAGGGCCAACCGGTAACACAAAAAGTCCGGAAGTCACGGCCTACGAGTTGTGATTCGCTTAATACATGATATTAAATCGATGCCGATTCTCTCTGGTAACTTCAACAATCATATTTATGACTAATGCTTTACAAAGAATTTATTTAATTGTTGAAAATGCATGATATAACAGGATTATACTGTTAACTTAATAAAATTTTATTTACCAATAAACTAATATTTATTGTCAATTTCATTGATTGAGACAAGATATGATAGACTAAACGATGCTTGTTTAATTTACAATGAAATCGTTGTATTCCACAATAAATTTAATCCATGAGATCAATTGTATAACTGCTGTCCTAATTCTATTAAATATATATTACATAGGAACTTTTAAAAAAAATCATGTACATGATCAGAAAGTTTTTCATCGAAACTCAGAAAATCGATTTTATGGATCGATCGATTGATTAGTCCGACATTATTACATGTTGGATTATCTGAATCAATGTCACCGGACCGAACAAAAGTGTCCGACAAAAACAAAACAGCTGCAAGTGTCCGTGACCGTGGCTTGCCGAAACCGAGAGTGTCGGATCTGGAACACAACTTGCGCAAGCGCACCCACTACACTTACGAATAAAGCCGAAATAGCCGGTGTCACCTCGGATTCCTTTATTTTATATTTAACATTGACCTTTTGGGACTGAAACGTAAACGTATCGTCAACCGGATTACACTTACTAAAGACTTTCTTTATTAGAAATTTTAGAGATTGCTTTAGATTAATCTTCGTCTTCAGTACCCCCTTTACCCTATAATAAAGAGACCTTAACATATTTTTAAAGTGGTAATGGGTGATTCTTAATTTGTATTAGAAACAAGTTCGCTCTTTTATTACCAATGTAAGTAAAAAGCGATAATATCATACCTTCACCTTAACTACTACGCTACGCTTCCGCGTACCTCACGTCACCGTTCACTTTCACTGCGACACGACGTGGTGGGACTGCGTGACTTAGACACGATAGTTGTATAAAATCGTGTACCATTTTATAATGTACCTTATCATTTATAACATAAGATTCAATTTTCAAGGCAGTGACTCATTAAAAAAATTTGAATCACCATACTCGATGTTGTTTTAAGAATTTGTGAATTTTTACTTCATGTCCAAGTACGTAAGATGCATCCTAGAATATCGTCCATAAAAGGTTCCGAAGGCCGTTCGCATTGGTTCTATCGTTGTTTACTTTCTAAAGCGGTCAATGGTCAATGTTTTGGCTTTTATAGATATAGGTTCTGGTTTATTCAAGGTCGTTTTGTTCTTTAGACATACAACAATAACTTAATCGAGAATTTAAAGTAAAGGAATAATCTTGTGCTTATATATTCCAGTTAGCATTAATTAGAAAGTATTAAAGTGACGATAAAATTAAATTACGTAATTTATACTGTAAAATAATTTATCTGGCAAAAATAACCATATTGTTGTCTGTGGAATAATGAAATATAGTTTTTGTCTGAATTCTTTCTAAACATTAATATTTGTTAAATAGTTATCCATACATTTTAAAAGTATCAATAAACTAGTCATACACTGCATAGAACTTATTAATATCATAGATTGCCACTAGGCCAAATACGTTGACATTATAAAAAATCGGCGCATAAAATTGATTTACATTATTCTTATTGATTTTCATTTTGTCGATTTTAGGATTTACTTATCCCTCCTTGCGTCTTTCTCCTCAGTGTTGAGGGTCGTGACTTTTTTCACGCATCACTTTGTCGTGGATAATTGATCTCCAGCAGGCCTACCATGAACTCTTATTGCGACTCAATTGAAGACGTAAACGACGACCGTGAATCGCTTTCTTTTCATACCATGAAGTGTGAATTGCATTGGAGCCGTAATGTTTTTTAGGATAACGTTTTATGAACTCTAGATAACTCTGTCGCTTTTACGCATATGTTCTTAGGACGAATTTCAAACGCTCATTCGGCAACGACGTATAGTGTGCGTCTTTAAGACGTCAAGGTATGAAGAAGCAAAACAATTTAGTTTACGTCTTCAACTGAGACGCAATAAGAGTTCATGGTAGGCCTGCAGGTCTTGTGATCTCCTGCGATTTGTAAGGCTTTACTTAGTCAGCAACACGAAAGTGTCGGGAATGTGGTTGCAAATGGCCGCATGCGCCTGAGCACCGCGGTTTGCATATTTTGTACACTTTCTCCTGCCACTTGTGCTCGTGAGAACGTGACGTGGTGGACCAACAGATTGAAATAAAACCACTAGCACTTGTTTTACCTAGCGTGCTTTTTAATTGAAGCTTTTTTATTACAATGACGTCATCTGTCAATGTTTTAGTCCTGTATCATAGACCGTGTTAACCAGTAATTTTCAGAGCATTGTCAAGGGCAAAAATTTGTCATATGTTGACAATATTGACTTCTTTTGAGATACTTTATATCTTGGTCATATATCAATTTACTGATTTAGTACTGTAGAATTTTATTCTATACTTTGTAAATTGAGTTTCAGTTAGCCTATAGTCTCATTTACGCGTTCAATTCAATTCAATTTTCAATTAATGGAGTGCATTATTTGCACAGATTACTTTGCCAATGTCATGTAAGATGGAAAACTTTTATACGTAATAATTGTAGAGATCTTTCATTCTAAAAGTGAACGCCCCTCCAATGTCTTTACTCACACACAGAAAACTTATGTACAGACGAAATACACGCAAACTTGTTATTCTAATTGGTTACTCAGTTGCCGGACAGAGACGAAAGTAGGAGCACGCATCGATTATTGCCAAAAGTACAGTTAGCATGTCATAAAAAAGAGGATAATTTTTTTTTATTTTTTATTATATTATATATAATAATAATTAGATAAATTTTTTCTTTAATAGAAAAATATGGAGAATTTTATAAAACTATGTGGCGAAAAAAAACGGGCAAAACTTAACATCTATCATTATTTCATCATTAAAGCCATTGCTTTAATTAAGGAACGAATTGACATGATTGATAGAAATATGTGGGAAAATACTTGTCGAAATGTGAATGATATTGAGATAGAATATATAAAAAATTTTGAATTTATAATTAATGTTGAGTCTGAATCTGAAGATAGCGACTTGAGTGAATAGCGTTAAAATAGTAAATATTTATTGCGGTTTAATTTTTTTCTTTTTTTACTAATAAAATAAATGAACAGACTTCTGTACATTACGTTTTATTAATCATTCTAATAGTTGCATAATGAATATATGATATGATCTTTATTGAATTAAGTTGGCAAGCTTGCTCTTGATTGCGAATTCACCTGATGGATGCCGATGTAGTTTAAGTTTCTTGAAAGGGTTTGGAAATTAAACGTGTAACCATTCAGGGTTTTTACACGACATCGTATCTGAATGCTAAATCCCTTGGTGGTATGTCTTTGTTAGAAGGGTACGTCGGAAGTATCTGTCTAGTCAAGACCAGGGATAAATTTAAGAAATATACTAATATGTTTTTTCTTGGATTCGAATGCGGAACTTCACGTTTACACAGCGCTTACTATTACTCCAGGGAAACGTTAAAAACTTACTTTTTATTCTAAAGAATTTTCAACATAAATTTGATTATAAATATTATATAATATTAATTTTATTTTTATGCAAACGTTACTTGTAACCCGTGAAACCGGATTGGTTGGTTAGCCAGTGCATAAATGATAGGAACGCGTGACAGAATAGACGTGTTGTCTCATACAAAGCGTGCATTCTCCGCCATATAAATGTTTGACTTATACCAGTCGAGCAATTAGTTGAACTTTAAGTGCGCGAATGAGTCGAATCAACTTTAAAATTGCTGCGCGCACACATATAATAGTGCAGTAAATATTTTCTCTCACACATTAAAATAATGTAATTTGGTGGAGGGGCGTGCACTTTTAGAATGAAAGATCTCTACTATTGTTTGTATTTGAATTGTATTTGATCACTTCACTTCATTACATACCTGATGTCAAAATATCATCATCCTCCAGCCCTTTTCCCACTCGTAAGTGGGGTCGACACAACATGTTACAAACATGTTGTCACATGATTTGGCTACGTATTTTACGACCGGCCGCCTGCCTGACGTCAACTTACCTAAGTCGTATTTTACGACCCCTCGGTAAGAAAGAGGGTGGTTTATTCTACTCAACCGGATACCACACGGTGGGTTTACCTTAGTCGCCTTTTACGACACCTCAGTAAGAAATGAAGGTGGTCTATTCTACTCAGTCGGATACTACGCGGCGCAACATGATGTCAAAATAATGTGATCAAAATAGTGACGAGAGGGAGGCGTAGAAAGATATGGGTGGACTGTGAAAGGTTTAACATGCTTAAGAAAAGAATAAGGCAAATTGACGATCGGCGTAGAAAATGGGAGAGAAAAGCCGATTGTACCGACCCTTATTAGAGTGGGCTAAGGGAAGGACTATGATATATCTGATCATTTCAAAATTTCAAATATCTTCATATCGTAATTATGTTTGGAAGTTTTCCCGACTTTTTAATTTAAAATCAATACCCTTACCTTGATAACCGTTCACGGTTATCTGCGTAACCTTACTTTGATGTATTATGAAACTAACACTTTTTCCTCACAACCATGTTAGGTTCAGCGCACACTATAGACACCTCACACCAGATTACCTTCGAAACCTTAACTCTAAAACCGATAAAGTTACAAGGTAGATTAAGATCGGATTTCAAATATAGAAGCAAATCGAGGAACTCGAAAATTCCATTACATCTACTCGAGTTATTCAATTCAAATTCAAATTCAAAATATTCTTTATTCAAGTAAACTTGTAAACAAGTGCTTTTGAATCGGCAACTCTATTGTTCCGAAAGCTGTTCCTACCGAGAAAAGCCCGCAAGAAACTCGGCGGTTGCTCTTTTTAAAATATAATCCTTATAACTAGTTGCATTTAGTTATTACTGTCTTATACAGGGTAGAAGTGCAGCTATATCCACACATTCTTATCATCTAAGTAGTCCTCAACAGTATAGTAGGCTTTTTGTATCAGCCTCTTTTTAAATGTGTTGTTAAACTCCTTTAATGGGAAGGCTAAAATTGATTGCAGAATTTTATTATATAATAATAAGAATCTTATACCCAAATCCACAAATGATTTACGTACTTTTGCTAGGCGCAAAGCAGGTGCCGCGATAAGTAGCACTACTTAAAGTAACGATCTGTTACAATCCCACTGCCGGGTATAGGCCTCCTCTCTCCATTTCTGGAGAGAAGGGTTGGAGCTAAGACCTACCACGCTGCTCAAATGCTGATTGGTAGGTTACACATATCTCCAGAATTCATCAGAATTAGATAAGAGAAGATAGAGTGGGATAAGGGCAGGAGAATGAATGATGATGACTTATTTTGAGTTTATTGCCCTTGCTTTTGTCAAGGATAGGCTCATCGAGGCAATATTATACCATTTAAACCGTATGAAAACAGCTTTTATTGATAACTCAAGAGCTATTTCAGGCTCGCCTTGTAAACAGTCGGTCGATTATGCGAGCCCTTAGCCCTATCGTAACGATTACACACATTCAATGCTACAACTATGGGTGATCGTACAAAGAAAAATGTACTCAAATGTTATTGTTCTTTAGTTGTATTTTAATCGCGAAGAATCAAATTGAGGAAATACACAGAGATATAAATTTAAATGGAGGTCGTATGGTGATTTAATTTGTAGGCTATTGTTGATAATATTATATTTGTTATTTGGATTGCTATAAGATATTTGATTTGTTTCTCTTAAATTATTTCATGAAAAACAACACTAAATTTAGTTATTTTTCTCTATTTATGATACATATATATTTAAAAATTGTTTTCTGGCAAATTGCAATAAAGCGTAGCGTAGTGCCTGCAAAACTCGTGAGTGAAAAATTAGTCTTTTTTTATTCGTTTGTAACGTGATGTCATAGATGGCATTAAAACAGGGATTACAATGTATCTAACTAAATTAAGCTTCATTCCGAATTAGGGCACTATAAAACTAAACGTGCGATAGGAGACGATTTTTTAATAAATTCTCGAAAAATAAACAAATTGGTTTTAGACAATGTTGACACTCAGCGGGAATCGAATCCTCGAGCGTAAACTTGCGCCATCAAGCCATTTGAATTTTATACTTTGATTATAATAATATAAATGACCTTTAATTAATCAAATCTATTTGTTCAAATATACAAAGTTGTGCATAATTTGGCAACAATGAGGTAGGAAGATCTCGTTAACCCTGAGCATTTCAATAAAGATTAGCTTACCTGATTAGGGAATAAATGAATAGAAATCAAACAATAAAAAATTAATGTTACTGCGTAATACGTATTTATTTGCAACTCAAATCATATGCAGATGTAATTAGTTTTGCAATTTTCTAAACTTTAATCGAAAAAAAGTAACGGTCTGGTACTGAACCAGCGCTGGGCATAGGCCTGTACTCTTAAATGAAAGAAGTGTTAGACCTAAGACCCCACCCGCTCCAAAGCGGATTAGTAGGTTACACATATCCCCAGAATTCTCTAGAAATATGCAGGTTTCCTCTCGATGATGTCCTTCACCAAAAAGTCCTTCACTATCAATTACACACATAAGTTTTAACGGAAAACTCATTGCACCCTACCCAGGGTTTGAACTCGTGACCCCCTCGAAAGAGTAACAAAATCTCACTTGGCTAACTCAGCTTTTAATCGTAAGATCCTAGCGAATATCAATAAAGGAAACATGAAACTGTTTGTTAGAATATACATCACGTAATAATCACATGCCTGTTCCCATCCCGGATGAAGGCCCGATTTCCCTTGAGACCACCCGCGATATCTATATTTTCGTATAAATAATCGCCAGCTCAGAATAGATACCAAACGTAAAATTAGGGTTGGTATAACATGATTATTTTAATATAATAACAAGTTAAAAAAGCTTTCTTACAAAATTTCACGTCCCTAATCTAACCGTTGAGGAGTTCCCTCGTATCGTCTATTATATACATCTTTTTATAATTAAGTATATTTTTATGTACAAAAATTAAATTGCTAAAAATATACTGCGAAGCCAATGTTTCAACCTGTTTCCTTGAACTTCTCTCGCAGGGAATTGCACGAATTTAAATTGTAAATGCCACGTATGGCTCTCTTTTGTAATACAAACAATTTTTTATACAAAAAATACTATATAATAATTTATACAAAAAATTATTATAGAATAATTATATAATTATTATTATATATATAATTAATATTATTATAGAATAATTATATTAAATAATTATAGAATATTGTTATGGGGTAAATACCCCATAACAATATTCCGTAAGACATAATGATATGGAAGCAAACAAAATATCAGGTTATATAATGTGATGCTTAGCCCAAACATGCATTGTCATTGGGACTGGACCAGTATATAAAATTTCAGCACAATCGGACCTCGGGAAGAAAGTCAAATTTAACTTTACTTCACCTTCACACACACGTGGTAATTTGAATAAAAGGCTTTAAAGATAAATGTAATAAAGAAACAGGACAGCTGTTAAACTATTGTTGATTTTAATATTTTTTGGATCCGACCGAATAAGAATCTTTATTAATTCTTACTGAACAAGGATAGTTTGCAAAAGAATAGCTCAACTTGAAGGTCGATGAAATAACTATACTCGAAATATACGTCATTTAATCAGACATCGAGCTATCCAACAATAAAACAAGTCACCGAATAAAACTAGCCACAGGTAAATTAAACTAGTCACCGACATAAAACTAATCTTATCTATAAAATTTTATCTGGTTAGCCTGACTAGTTGCATTTAAAAATAAAGTTTTGAACATAAAAGTAGATATTATGTGTTAACAATAACATAAAGATACTTTATGTAGTATTTTTATAGATCTACAATTCTCTAGTATATCTCTGCTGGTTTTCGCGGCTTATGCGAGTAAAGCACCCAGCAGGCAACTTTTTTTATCGCCGCGCGATTTGTTCAACACAATTTACATAAACCCGTAAAGTTTAATAAATGTCTAGTAAATTGCTTTTTGTAAAAATCGTACAAAAATCCGTTTAATATATTTACATTACATACAGACAGACAGTTTAAGGAGAATTTTTTTTATAATAAGTATATAGAGTATGGATTATGTGCATTCGCAAAACGATCGAAAATAATCGATGATGTTGACAATGCACTTAATATCGAACATCGATTACAGGAGTTTTATGCATTAATGAAACATAAGGATTTCAATGTGAACTATACTATATTTTTCTTGAAATTGAACATATGTTTTGAAGTTATATGTTATATGTGACCGAGGCGATATAATATATTTATTCTATACTTGCCTCGCTAGGAAAGGTCTTAATTTTTCCATGGAACTTGATCTAGTTAGTATTTCAACCTTCGTGTGTTAGAAAGTTTTTTAAACACGTGTATGTTATATGAGTTTGACTGTTCCACGCCTAAGTTACCTTTAACATATATACTAGTACTATAAATGTGAAGGTTTGTTTGCACTGCTTGCCTCTCAACACGTTCGAACGACTGAACAGGTTAAAGTGATATATGACTGAGATATATCACGACATAGAAAATGTATATAATTATCATTGAATATTTTCTGTTAAGCAATCCTTTTAAGATGTTGGATTACTCTCAAACAATTGCATGAATTTAGTAGTAATATTGTGATTTAAATATCATGTAACAACTAAAATATAATTTCATTAAATACTTAATTATTATTGCCGTGTGGTATCCGGCTGAGTAGAATAGACGACTCTCATTTTATTACCGAGGGGTCGTAAATTACGACTAAGGCGGTCGGACGAGGCCGGTCGTAAAATTCATAGCCCAACCATATGAAAACATGTTTGTAACATGTTGTGCCGACCCCACTTAGAGTTGGATAAGGACAGGAGGAAGATGACTTAATAATTATAATTAACTTATTTATTATTATATATATATTTATTATAACATTAAAATAAAAATTAACTTTTTTAAGTTTGTCACGTTTGTCACGCTCAGAATGTTACAAAATAAGTTATTTTATTTAATTATAAAAAAAATAAGATGTAAATCATTGTTATTTATATGTGCAAGAAACTTGAAAATAATATATTATATACTGATTTTATTTAATAAAACAGTTTTATATAACCTTACGTAGTGTAACGTATCCTGATTCAAAATTATGTTAACTAATTATGGACGTGAAATAAAAGTGTTTTATTTATGTTTTGAGTTATATTTCAGCCGGTAAGGTCAAGTCACTGCGTAATAGATATAGCAGGAAACAGTGTTTATCTTTTTACTAATAAAATATACGTAGGCAACCCTATAGTATCAGTTAGGGCATTTGGCACCGGGTGCCAAGGCGAAGGGCGCTGGGCGCGGTCCGCTATATTACGCGCGAGAGATGTGATGTAATTTATATAATTAGGCGTAGATCCATAATTTAAAAAAATATATATATTCAAATTGAAATTATTCATTGTTTAAATTGGGCTTTAACAAACACTTTTAAATCCAAAAATTTCAATGAAAGTACCATTGGTTCTGAAAGGTGCTCTATATATCACTTGGTATTAGAGTGAAATGATTAAAATTGATGATGATGAATCGATGATTCTAAAATCCGGCAACCTGTTTTACTACCGGGAGGGCGACCAACAGTCCCAAGGTGGTATCGGGTTTCTCGTCCACAGGTCCCTTGTCAACAACATTGTTCAAGTCGAGAGTGTGTCGAGCAGGGTCGCGTTCCTTATACTCAGAATTACCAAACGGTATTTGCTGAAGGTCATACAGGTTTACGCACCGACATCGGCACATCGAGACGAAGAGGTGGAGGCCATGTATGAGGATATATCTAGAGCCATGCATGCCTCTAAAACCTTCTACACTGTTGTGATGGGGGATTTTAACGCAAAACTGGGCACGCGAAGCGGCACAGAGGTGAGAGTAGGGCACTTTGGATACGGGCAACGGAACCATAGGGGCGAGATGCTGGCCGATTTCTTGGAGAGAGAGGACCTCTACATGATGAATTCTTTCTTCAAGAAACGGCCGCATCGAAAATGGACCTGGATCAGTCCCGACGGTTCCACGAGAAACGAGATCGACTTCATCATGTCGACCAGGCGTCATATATTCAATGATGTCTCTGTGATCAATACTGTGAAAACCGGGAGCGATCACCGTCTGGTTAGAGGCACATTGAATATATGCGTACAGCTGGAAAGATCCGGACTGGTGAAGTCTACGCTCCGACCAACTCGAGCCCATATCCAAAACCCCGAGAAGTTCCAACTCGAGCTGATGAACCGTTTTGATTGCCTAGCTGACTGCGCTTCTGTGGACGATGTAAACAACAGGTTGGTGGAAACTGTCCATTCGGTGGGGTCAACATTCTATAAGACACACCGTAAGAGAACTAATAAATTCTCGACCCAGACTCTCAAGCTCATGGCTGAGAGGAACGAAATGAGGCTACAATCTTCAGTGGACGCGACGCGCTACCGTCTGATCAATAAACAAATCTCTAAGGCTCAGAAATGTGACCTGCGACACTTCAACACCGAATACATTCGTGGTACCATTGAGCGTAACAGGGGCTCAAAAGTGTTCGCAAGAGATTTGTCTATTGGGCAGAGGCAGCTGACGCGATTGAAGACCGATACTGGTAGTATCATTTCGTCTCGACCTGAGATTTTGAGAGAGGTTGAGATGTTCTATGGGCAGTTATACACCTCAACACAACAGCCTGTTGTCAATTTGGCAAAAGATCCACGAGCCAAATTGACCCGACACTACACCGAAGATATCCCGGACGTCAGCCTTTACGAGATTAGTATGGCTCTCAAACAACTCAAGAACAACAAGGCTCCAGGTGACGACGGAATCACAACCGAACTCCTGAAGGCGGGTGGTAAACCGGTACTTAAAGTCCTTCAGCGACTGTTCAATTCCGTCATTCACGAAGGTACTATGCCGGAAGCATGGTACAGGAGCGTGGTGGTTCTTTTCTTCAAGAAAGGTGATAACACCCTTTTGAAGAATTATAGACCCATCGCGCTGCTGAATCATGTTTATAAGTTGTTTTCGAGAGTCATAACAAATCGTCTCGCTCGTAGGTTCGACGACTTCCAGCCTCCCGAACAAGCCGGTTTCCGAAAAGGCTATAGTACCATAGACCACGTATTCACGCTGCGGCAGGTTATACAGAAGACCGAGGAGTATAACCAGCCACTTTGCTTGGCGTTCGTGGACTATGAGAAGGCCTTTGATTCGGTGGAAACATGGGCTGTGTTAAGATCGCTCCAGAGATGCCGAATCGACTATCGGTATATCCAAGTGCTGAAGTGTTTGTATGAAAACGCCACAATGTCTGTCCGTATCCAAGACAAAACTACGAGACCAATCCAAATGCGGCGAGGTGTGCGACAGGGAGATGTCATCTCTCCGAAGCTGTTTACCGCTGCATTGGAGGATGTCTTTAAGCTTTTGGATTGGAACGGATACGGCATCAACATCAACGGCGAGTACATCACTCACCTTAGATTTGCCGGCGACATAGTCGTTATGGCAGAGTCTCTGGAGGACCTTAACACAATGCTCGACGACCTCAGCAGAGTATCTCAACAGGTGGGCCTCAAAATGAACATGAGTAAGACGAAAATTATGTCAAACTCGCATGTTCCGCTCCACCCAGTCATCGTTGAGAACTCTGCACTCGAAATTGTAGACGAATATATATACCTGGGACATACAGTCCAGCTAGGTAGGTCCAATTTTGAGAAAGAGGTTAGTCGCCGAATCCAACTCGGATGGGCAGCGTTCGGGAAGCTACGCGAGATCTTTTCGTCTAAGATACCTCAGTGCCTGAAGACCAAGGTTTTCGAACAGTGCGTGTTGCCAGTGCTAACCTATGGATCCGAAACATGGTCGCTGACTATGGGCCTCATAAGAAAGCACAGAGTCACCCAGCGGGCGATGGAGCGAGCTATGCTCGGGGTTTCTCTACGTGATCAAATTAGAAATGAGGAGATCCGTAGAAGAACTAGAGTCACCGACATAGCTCAGCGTGTCGCGAAGCTGAAGTGGCGATGGGCGGGGCACATAGTTCGGAGAACCGATGGACGTTGGGGTCTCAAGGTGTTAGAATGGCGACCCCACACCGGAAAGCGCAGCGTCGGCAGACCCCCAACAAGGTGGACAGACGACCTCAAAAAGGTCGCGGGGAGCCGCTGGATCCAAGCGGCGCAAGATCGTATGGTGTGGAGATCCCGTGAAGAGACCTATGTCCAGCAGTGGACGTCCATCGGTTGACGAAGAAGAAGAAGAAGAAGATTAAAATTGTAAATTGCAATGTAGAATATCCTAGCGCCTAAAAGACTCGTCAGTTTTAATGAAACCCATTACTTGGAAGGTCAAGAAAACGCAAGCCTTTCGCAGCGTGACGTCACTAATTAATATAAGGATTGCGATATTTCTAACTTAATTAAGACTAATTTTGAATTACGCCACTAATACTAAGTTTTGTAAAGCTTTTTTTTAACTTGCCGTGTATGTATGAGAAGGTGGAACCTTGCAAGTTAAATTTGGCCCGGGGACTTCCCGCGGTCCGATTAAGCTGAAATTTGACATACGTGTCTAGTTTTGATGACAATGCATGTTTATGATAAGCATGACCTGATGCTGCTGGGATTGGCTCCGAACGAGGGAAACTCCTCAACGGTGATCAATAGGGACATGCAATTTTGTTAAAAATAATTCACTCCTTGACTTATATAATAATTATTTCAATATGACATTTCACTCCTTGACATATATAATAATAATTTCAATATGACATCATTTTCACAAAACTTTAAATAAATGAATAAATAAAGAACGGGAAATATTCTTAATATTCTAATAAGTAAATGACATTAAATTGAAATTATTAATTATACTCGTAAAAACCGCTTGAAACTTTGTAAAATTTAATATGTTTGACTTATTTATTTATAATAATAATTAATTGTCTGTATATATATAATGTAAGACGTGTCGTGAATATTCGCAATGCCCTAACCGGGCAAATATGTAATGTATTTAAGCAAATTAATGATAATAAATAAAATAAAAATAAATTTGACCCCCTTCCCGGTGCCCGGTTGAGCTGAAATTTTACATACTGATCTAGCCTCGATGACAATGCATGTTTATGATGAAGAAGGAACTCTTCAACCTCAAAGCTGTTTTAACTGGACCTGTCAATAATTAAGCCATAATTGGCTACAGTCTAAACCGGGCAAATATGTCTCATATTACAGATGCAGGATTATATATATAATAAAATAATATCAATAGGACTTACGAATTGACATTTATCTATTGAAGTGTTGAAGTTATCGGAATCAATCAGCACTGACCTCCGCGATAACAACGAATGTCCTCCGTTTGTTGTTAATAGTAGTGTTATAACAAACAACTACACTTCCTTGTAGCGACATCGGTATATACACTGACAGATATATGTAATTTTTTTACTATCATATAGAATATTATGGAAGCGCTTTATATAAGTTAGAATATCGCAATAAGGCAAATAATTACCTAATATTAAACTCACTTCTGTGTGAGCTGTGATAGCCCAGCGGTGAGACACTTAATATTTCATAATTTTAGTATCTCTCGCTAGATTGTATCTCACATTAAAGTCACTTTGTTGTTAGGAAGTGAGTTTGAAGTAGCGGCCTGTTACAATCCCACTGCTCGGAATAGGCTTCCTCTCTCCGTTTATGTAGAGAAGGGTTGGAGCTAAGACCTACCACGCTGCTCCAATGCGGATTAGTAGGTTACACATATCTCCAGAATTCTCTAGAGATATGCAGTTTTCCTCACGATGTTTTCCTTCACCGAAACGCGAGTGATAAATTGCAATTGTCAATAAGACACATGAGTTTTAATAGAAAAAACACATTGGTGCCTGCCCAGGTTTGAACTCGTGTTCCCCTCGAAAGAGTCGCACGGTCTCTCCGCTGGGCTATCACAGCTTATCTATTATATATATTTATATATAATCTATTTAAGAAAAAATTACAAATATCGATAGCACATTCTACATTAAGCATTAAATATCATTTCTGTTATAAAAATTATAGCAAAATAATATTATCTAAAGTATATAACTCGACAAAGTAATGATTAATTCTATAAATTAATTATGAAAGACACGTAATTTATCCTTTACGATAATATCCTCATTTTGTGTACAATTATTCGTGCATTGGGGTCTTAAGTTGCTAGTATTTTGTGTCGAGATATTTTTGGAATAGGTACGAAATATATGATATATATATAAATAAATAATAATAATAAATAAATATATGGGACATTTACACACACGGTCGTCCGTCCCCAAAGTAAGTAACTTAATACTTGTGTTATGGGTGACGGACAACTGGTAGATATACTACATATATAATTTAAATATATACTTAAATACAAATACACACCCAGGCTCGAAGAACCAACAATTTGTTTATAGAAAATGTTGGCCCTCGGCGGGAATCGAAACCGCGACCCGCGGAGCTGAAGGCAGGGTCACTACCCACAGCGCCAACGGGCCAGTCAATATATGAACGCCGTGTGGTATCCGGCAGAATACAATAGACCACCCTCCTTTCTTACCGAGGTGTCGTAAGAAGCGACTAAGGTATGTGCCGTGTGGTATCCGGCTGCATAGAATAGACCACCCTCATTTCTTACCGAGGTGTCGTAGAAGGCGACTAAGGTAAGTGCCGTGTGGTATCCGGCTGCATAGAATAGACCACCCTGATTTCTTACCGAGATGTCTTAAAAGGCGACTAAGGTAAGTTGACGTCAGGCAGGCGGCCGGTCGTAAAATACGTAGCCAAATCATGTGACAACATGTTTGTAACATGTTGTGCCGACCCCACTTAGAGTGGGATAAGAGCAGGAGAATGATGAGGTACGAAATATATGAATATTTCAAATTGAACCATAGGACAAGCGCGAGTAAAATTGTATTTTGGTATACTTCTGCTCTATATCAGCTTTAATAAGGCCAAGTGTACTCCGCTCTGCAGGCGTTTTTTAAAAAAAAAAAAATTCAGTTTCGCGATCCAATATATAGAGATGTACGGTAAAGATATTTAAAAATAAGTTTTTACATACAATTGTACTGTTTTTTTTTTAATTTATATGTTGAAGCTACAAAACAAAATTATATACATATGTATCTCAAATATTATAAGTATGCAATTATTATTTTAATTATCGCGATAATTACGTTTATGTATTTCCGCTTCCGTATGTTTTCGGCCGCAAAACTCGAAATGTTTAATTTGTTTATTAATTATTTTTTAATACAACTTTACATTTTTTTATGGTAGTGATAATATGTTTATATATTTTTTATTTTGGCTTATGGGTGAATTAAACTAGTATTACTTCACGTTCACTATCACAAACTCAACAATCGTTTCGCCCCGCAACCGAAGCATCATCAGGAGATAGACTCCACGACAAAATCGCAAAGCTTTGCGATTGTGATAGTGAACGTGTGTAGTGCTTGTGTATTGTGGTGGCAGTGGTGGAGGTTTGTGCATGTGTTTTTATGAATCCTGCATGTAACGGGTATGAAAAAACGGATAGTCCACTATACATTTATCACTATATATATATTTTCTATTTACTGTATCGCGGATTATAGCAAAATAACTTTTATTATTACTTTTGTATTATGGATCTCCGCAAAATAACTGTATATAATTAATATAAATAATATAAAGTTGAAATTTTGTTAGTGCGTTTGTTTTGCTTTGACGCTTCAGCGGTTAAACAGATTTTAACTCATTTTTTTGAACAACTTTGAAAATTCATCTAAAAAGAAATTATTCGGATAAAATCTAAGGTCTAAGGAAGCCAAAATTAACCTTTGTGATTAATTATGACTGGAGACAATCTTACAGATTACATAACTTTTAAACCATTAGCGGAATTGAGTGACGTTGACGATAAAAAAAATATATATATAGAACTAGCTGTGCCAGCGGCTTCGCCCGCGTCGAAATCAGTAGTCACAAATTTTTTTCCAAATTGTAATTTTGAACTTAAAAGTAGTCATTGTGACTTAACCATAAGAGATAGAAACATGCTATCGCGGACTTTTTGTAGTATTTTTGTAGATCTACAATTCTCTAGGTCATTTTAGCGTAACTCTGCTGGTTTCGCAGCACACGCGATTAAAGCTCCCAGCAAGCAAGTTTTTTAACAACTGCTCGATCTCTTCAACACAATTTACATAATACCGATATGTACTATTTACCTAAACCATCCGGAAGTATTGCACTATCTTTTGGTGAAAACCGTACAAAAATGCGTTCTGTAGATTTTGAGAAAATCGATTACATACAGACAGACAGCTTTTTGGGTTTTTGTTTTATAATAAGTATAGATTAGGAGTTACATTGCACAGATTAATAATACAAAATTATTTTGTCATAATTCGCGATAATTTAAATTGAAAATATATATAATGCTAAATGTAGAGTGGACTATTCGTTTTCATACCTGATACATTCAGGAGACAGACCCCGCCGTTTGATGATACTGCGTTTGCGGCGCGAAACGATTGTTGAGTTCGTGATAGTGAACGTGTGTAGTGCATGTGTATTGTGGTGGCGGTGGTGGAGGTTTATGCATGTGTTTTGCGAATCCTGCAATCAACAGGTAGGAAAACGGATAGAACACTCTAAATTTAACTTTATATTTATATTTTCCATTCACTTTATCGCAGATTATAGCAAAATAATGGATTCAAAAGTACCTGTTTACGAGTTTTTCTGAATAAAAAATAATTTTAACTTGTAACACCCTCTGTAAGTAATATATCATTTAATTACTTCAAAACCGTAATTAAAATAAAAAAATGTATACACATCTTTTGATAGGAATATTTAAACAATAGATTATTCGAAGGGCGATAAGATACAAAGGAATTTTCCGTAGAATTAACAAGTTTACTTAACATATATCTTTTGAGCTCAGCATTTTTAAAACAATGCATATAAGAAATTTATTATACTAGTATACTAGCTGTGCTTGCGACTTCGCCCACGGGATTATCAGTGTATTTTATAGAAATTTTAATATAAAAATAGTTAACTATATTCCAATTCAAAATATTATTTATTCAAGTAAACTTGTAAACAAGTGCTTTTGAATCGTCAACATCTACTGCTGGTTCGGAAAGCTGTTCCTGCCGAGAAGAACCAGCAAGAAACTCGGCGGTTGCTCTTTTCAAACAATAATTCTTATCACTAGTTACATATAGTGATAATGTCTTGTACAGGGCTGAAGAGAAGCTATATCAACGCATTCTTATCGTCTAGGTAATCTTCAATAGTATTATAGGCTTTCTGAATTAGTCTTTTTTTAATAGTATTTTAAACTGCTGTAATGGTAAAGTTAAAGTAGATTGTGGAATTTTTCTTATAGAAGAGATAAGAGATAGAGACATGCGGTCGCGGACTTTTTTGTACATCTACAATTGTCTACTACATAACTTTAATGTATTCATTCATGTGTTTCTTAAAAAACGCGGACTATAGCAAAATTATTCTATCAAAACTTTTGTACTATGGAATTCAGCAAAGTAAAGCCAATATTCAATTCAAAATTCAAAATATTGTTTATTTAAGTAAACTTGTAAACAAGCGCTTTTGAATAGTCAACTCTATAGCTGGTTCGGAAAGCTGTTCCTACCGAGAAGAGTCAGTAAGAAACTTTAGAATAATAATTCTTATTATTAATGTTTATTACATAGGGGGCATATGAATTTTAGAGAAGGCTTAGGGAGGACAAAGTAAAAAAAAGTAAAGTAGCGGCCTGTTACAATCCCACTGCTGGGAATAGGCCTCCTCTCTCCGTTTATGTAGAGAAGGGTTGGAGCTAAGACCTACCATGCTGCTCCAATGCGGATTGGTAGATTACACATATCTCCAGAATTCTCTAGAGATATGCAGGTTTCCTCACGATGTTTTCCTTCACTGAAAAGCGTGTGATAAATTGCAATTACCAATTAGACACATGAGTTTTATTGGAAAAACTCATTGGTGCCTGCCCGGATTTTAACTCGTATTTCCCTCGAAACAGTCGCACGGTCTCACCGCTAGGCTATCACAGCATTTAGGGAGGGCATGGCCCCAAAAAGGTCGGGAGACACTGCCCTAGATCATGCAACCCAAGGCCACATGTCACTCACATGTCGCACAAAGCACCGCTGACCTTAAGAAGAGCTCGGTGGGCGAGATGTCCCTTCACCTGCTGCAATGGTAATTGCTCATGTCCCGGCGTTGATTGTAAAATTGCATCTCAATTCTCTTCCTACAAACACGTTCCCATATCACCGTCCCGTATTGTGGCGACGGAATTATCTATACTAATATATAAAGCTGAAGAGTTTGTTTGTTTATTTGTTTGTTTGTTTGTTTGTTTGTTTGTTTGTTTGTTTGTTTGTTTGATTGATTGAGTGCTTGAACGCGCTAATCTCAGGAACTACTGGACCGATTTGAAAAATTCTTTGATTGTAAGATAGTCCATTTATCGAGGAAGGCTATACGCTATATACCATCACGCTAAGATGAATAGGAGAGGAGCAGCAATAAAAAATATTGCGAAAACGGCAAAATTTAAAGCTCTGCTTGCGTGCGCTAAGAAAACGGTGAAAGTTATTGAAAAATCATGTATTATAAAATTGATCTCCTCTAAAAGTTCTAAATAAAAGCAATATTTCCTTGTCTTTTGTCTTGGTGTCGTACTAGTAATCAATTTTTATTTTTCTGGCAGTAATGATTTAATTTTTCTATTCGACATATTATATCTTGATTCGAGGTAATTTAAAATATCAATTTGAAATTTTCTACTGTTTAGAATTTTGGAAAGCCATGAGTTTTTCCGAAAAAACCTGTGCCTATTTAATATTTGCAAATAGCACGGTGAAGGAAAACATGGTTAAAAAAATTTGCATATCTCAGGATATGTTTAACCTACTAATCCGCATTGTGCAAGCAGCTTAGTGGGGCTAAGATCTTCTCAAAAGTCTTTCCTCAAAAAAAGAAATACGGAGAGCGGTTTACAGAATTCAATGGGTCGTTACTATGAAATAACAAAATATCTCAAAACTATGCTACTCTGTAAAGCTTACTGTCAAACTAAGGATCAAAGTGCATTTCAACTGCAGTCAGATCTACCGAGTTTCATTGTGGGTATTCTCGGTAGAAGCAAAGGTCTGAATCAGCGATAGCTTAGTTAATATTTGACGATTCAAATGTATTGGAAACAGTCTACTTGAATTATATTCTGAATTTGAATATTGCATACAATATCTTTGTAGTTCAAATAGGCTTTTAAAAGCTGTAGTTCACAGTAGGTCTACAGTCCGATGCGGCGTGACGCAGTGTGACGACTGTGAGCGCCCTCGCCTCCGACCTTGCGCAGAACAACTTTCCACCCGGAAAACATTCAGCCATTTTTATCACCGCGCCGCTCTTGTGGCTTTATGCGGGTGCCCTTTTTTGGACCTTGTTTGGACTCTTTTTTTAATGTTTCATTACAACTAGATATTTTAGGAAGGTTAAAGTTAATTGTTGAATGACTGTATCCCTACTTATTGTAATAAATGCTAAGGTCTGTCTGTAAAGCTTTAACGAATTATCCGCTGAACCAATATTGAAAAAATTTAATATAAATAAGCCTTATAACATACCTATACTTAAAAAATAACCTTTTTTTCTTCGAGAGCAAGAAATAACACATAATTGAGCGAAATTACAGTACATAATTTATGGTATTTGAACACTAATCTTGACGTAAGAGAAGCCAAAGGTATAACTTGTTTTTTTACCAAAACCAAAATAGATTCCATAGTTAAGTACGGACAATGTAGTAGTATTAGTAGTAGTAATACGGCTAGTATTAAAGTGACCTTATTTAAAATTAGACTTAATTGTGTTTAATACATTGCAATCGTTATTTCAATGCCATCTATGACGTCACGCAACAAACTGAAAAAAAATATTTCTTGCTCTTCCAAGTTATGTGTCTCTTTAAAACGCACGAGTTTTCTAGGTGCTAGGCCAAGACCGAGGTGTCGTAAAAGTCGACTAAGTTAAGTTGACGTCAGGCAGGCGGCCGGTCGTAAAATGCGTAGCCAAATTATGTGACAACATGTTTGTAACATATTGTGCCGACCCCACTTAGAGTGGGATAAGGGCAGGAGGATGATGATGGAATTTTCAAGAAGTAACGACGTAAATGTATTCAACCAATTTTTGGACATGATATCATTCTTTGTTATATATTAGATGATTAAATTGTTGAGTAGCAATAAGATTAATTAATAAATATATCAAGGTAAAATACCGAACCGTTTTTAACTTAAACTGTCGATGTAATAACTGTGTTCCGATTTTGCAGTAATGATTTTCATTCCTCATAAACGTCCTTGTTAACTAACTGATCTTCCTCAACTCTAACGGTGTGTTAATGCGCGTTACGCGTGTTTATTCAAATCATCTCAGCCAGTGGAAAAATATCAAAGCTATATATAAAACCGTTTTCGGTCGGACCTTGGACGGGTACTTACGAATCGAGCCGGCCGCGCTCGAGGTCGCATCGTGATAAACATACGTGTGTAGGATTGATTGAATTATAGGTCAGTATGGATAAGCGGATAATGTCCTTGGTCAGATATGCCAACGCTGGGAAATTCTTAAACAATTTCGTCTGTCGCCGCCCGTCTACAGGAAGGAATGTTGATATTTCTATGTCACTGTTACAAATATTTTACAGAATCTATAAAGTTAATTAATGAAGTAAAGGTTTTTTTGATAGTGGTATCCGGCTGAGTAGAATAGAACACCCTCATTTCTTACCGAGGTTTCGTTAAAGGCGACTAAGGCAAGTTGATCCACCGTGTGATATCCGGTTGAGTGGGATAGACCACACTCTTTCTTACCGAGGTTTCATAAAAGGCGACTAAGGCAAGTTGACCCACCGTGTGATATCCGGTTGAGTGGGATAGCCCACACTCTTTCTTACCGAGGGATCGTAAAATACGACTAAGATAAGTTGACGTCACGTAGGCGGCCGGTCGTAAAATACGTAGTCAAATCATATGATAACATGCTTGTAACATATTGCACCGACCCCACTTTGAGTGGGATAAGGGCAGGAGGATAAGATCAGACGTTGTATCTCGAGGACCAGTAGGGAGCAAGACGGGAAAGAAGTATATAAGCACAGTCTCACCGCTGGGCTATCACAGCTTTTTTATTTATTTAATGTAAAATGACAATGTTTTAAAGATTTACCGCTGAGTGTCTTGCCGGTTCTTCTCGGTAAAACATTTAGAACGAGTCGTAACTTCATTAAATATAATTGATCTGTTACAAAAGTCCTTGCAAAAGCTTAATTGATACAGCATTTAGCGCATGATGATTATGTGCTTTTTAAGGGATATTTTCATTTTTTTTCTCTCTCTAAACACTAGTATATCAATTTACGACCCCCTGACAACAAAGAGGGTGGTCTATTCTACTCAGACAGATACCACACGGCGGATTATATAAATCATTATAGTTTTTTAAATATTATTTTTAGTTTTAACTTCTTAACTCATCATCATTCTCCTGCCCTTATCCCACTCTGAGTGGGGTCGGCACAACATGTTACAAACATGTTGCCACATGATTTGCCTACGTATTTTACGACCAGCCGCCTGCCTGACGTCAACTTACCTTAGTCGCCTTTTACGACACCTCGGTAAGAAATGAGGGGGCGTCTATTCTATGCAGCCGGATACCACACGGCACAGTTTTAACTTCTTAACTATTAAAATAAAAGACATCTTACTTGATTAACTAATGGTCGATAAATCGATGGAAGGCAGGGTTTCATATGAACACATTTGGTTGATGCCGTCCTCTCAAATCCTGCAACAAAGAAAAATATATATAAATACAGTGCTATCATACAAATCTGTATTGTTTGCACAATTTACAAGATATAAATTTAACTTGCCGTGCATGTGTATGAAGGTGGAATCTTGTAAGTACAATTTGACCCACTTTCCCTTATCCGATGGAGCTGAATTTTTTCATACGGATCCAGGAAATATGCATATGAGGAGGTGATGGACCTGATGGTGTCGCCAAGATTGGCTCCAGATTAGAGAACTCCTCAACAGTTAACTTGACTCGTTAATGTTAGGGGTATCTATTGAAGATTATATTACTATATTATATACAGATTTCTTCTAACATTATTTTCACAAACGAGGCGTCTTGAACCCGCCTTGTAATATACTAACATACCCAGCCGTTGTTGTTGCAATTAATTTAAAAATATCAGTAATAAAAGAACTGTCATTCAGTTTTAATAGAATGCTCCGATAGCTACTAAACTATACAGGATTATCTGCTGGGTTCCTGTTTGGAAATTCCATAAAAATCGGTCCAGCGGTTTCGGTTTCTGTAAGGAACATACATCATAAATCACCTGCCCTTATCTCACTTTAAGTGGGCTAGGCACAACATATTTAAAGCCTGTTGGGAAGTGATTTGCCTAGATATTTTACGACCGGCCTGCCTGACGTCAACTTACACTTACCTTAGTCGCCTTTTACGACACCTCGGTAAGAAAGGAGGGTGGTCTGTTCTATTTAGCCGAATCCCACACGGCGGGTCTATATTGTATATATATTATATGTTATAGTTATTTTGAAAATACTTTTTTAAAAAGCACATAGAAATACTCTTTTTGTTTTCATTTATAGTATGTATTGTTTTCTTTTAATTTTCCATTTTATTAAGAATTTTATGGATTTAAATGAACTCCATTATATAATACTTATTCGTTGGTCTCGGTATTCGCTATTACAATAAAATACCGGAATCCATACTAGACAAGTCTACAGAAAGGTTTAAATCAAATGTAAGAGATATGCTTATACGTAAAGCATGCTCCAAAATTGAAGATTATTTAAATGATAAAAATGTCTGGATTTTTGCCGTGTGGTATCCGGCAGAGTAGAATAGACCACCCTCATTTCTTACCGAGGTGTCGTAAAAGGCGACTAAGGTAAGTCGACCCGCCGTGTGGTACGCGGCTGAGTAGAATAGACCACCCTCATTTCTTACCGAGGTGTCGTAAAAGGCGACTAAGGTAAGTCGACCCGCCGTGTGGTATCCGGCTGAGTAGAATAGACTACCCTCATTACTTACCGAGGTGTCGTAAAAGGCGACTAAGGTAAGTTGACCCACCATGTGGTATCCGGTTGAGTAAAATAGACCACCCTCTTTCTTACCGAGGGGTCGTAAAATACGACTATGGTAAGTTGACGTCAGGCAGGCGGCCGGTCGCTAAATACGTAGCCAAATCATGTGACAGCATGTTTGTAACATGTTGTGCCGACCCCACTTAGAGTGGGATAAGGTCAGGAGGATGATGATGTAAAATGTCTGGATTTGCAAAATCCTTTCAGCTTCATACAAGACTGCGGTTTAATAATGTATAATTGAAAATATTTAAAAGATTGACCGCCGAGTTTCTTGCTGGTTCTTCTCGGTAAGAGCAACATTCCGAACCAGTTGTAGCTTCATTAACCATAATGATCCTTAACGATTCAAAAGTGCTCGAAAGAGTTTACTTGAATAAAGATCATTTTGATATTATTTGATTTTGATTATCACTAAGATTTTACAAAAGTAATAGAAAAATTATTTTGCTATAATCCGCCATACAGTAAATAGAAAATATGTATTGTGTTAAATGTATAGTGGACTATCCGTATTTTCATACCCGATACGTGCAGGATTCGTAAAAACACATGCACAAACCTCCACCACTTCCACCACAATACACAAGCACTACACACGTTCACTATCACAAACTCAACAATCGTTTCGCCCCGCATCCGAGGCATCATCACTCTACGACAAAATCGCAAAGCGAAGCATTGTCCAAACAAGCATTGTTATATAGTACTTGGTTCATCCCAACCCATTATTTTACCTCTGAACACGTGCAACAAGCTTGAACTAGAAACATTTATCTGCTCGTTAATGAGGGTGCCATTGTTATGCTTAATGATTTCTGATTGTTCCAAAATATTTAATTTTAAGCTTTTTTCACATTGTTTCGAAATCCTGCACACCTGTCATTTATTCATTAGCGCGCGTGCAGAAGAACCCAAATCGTTAATGATAATCATTTCCATTATCATCCTATAATATCTTATGTTTCTTCGGTATTTCAATATGTTTTTAGCCTTCAGACTTAATTTCTTAGTAATTATGCGTAGAATTTTTCATAATAGTGGTTTATTTGCCCTTATTAAGGGCTTTGTAATTATTTTATGTCAGCCTAATTACGGAATACCTTGTGACAGTAATCGTTTCCGCGTACAACAGTTTGTTGAAGAATATCATGTGCTTATTAACGATAGGAATAAAATTACATATATTGCTCTTTAAATGTTTGTTAATATTCTGTAGAGTATTTTTTATTAGACATGATTTTAGGCTCAGAGATTATCATCTGTTACCTTGAAATGAGCTAATCTTGTATATATCGTTTGACTGGACCGTTGGCTTAGTCGCGTAGACGCGGGTCGCGGATCGATTCCCGCTGAGAGCCAACATTTTCTATAAACAATTTGTTGATGGTGTATATTTGTATTTAAAATTATATATGTAGTATATTTACCAGTTGCCCGTCACCCATAACACAAATATTAAGTTACTTACTTTGGGGTTGGACGACCGTGTGTGTAAGTGTCCCATATATATATTTTTTTAAATATAGACCTGATTTTAGAAACAGAGATCTAGACTATTTTACCTTTGAATGAGCTAATCTTGTGTATCTTCTACTAAATATAGACCACTATCAGTGCTTTTTAGTGCACCCATTTAATTTTTTTTTTCTCCACAACACAATCTTTACGAAGGCCTTTTCTATATATGTTAATGGTTATTTAACAAATTCATTCCATAAAATTTTATAGTACTATACATATTATAAAGAAACAAGTGAAAATATTTAAGTAAACAATAAAATTTATTTTACATTTATTCTTTTACCCATAACTTTTTATTAATATACACCTCCATAAAAATAGGTATTTTTATGGAGGTGTATGTCATTACACTATAAGCTGTGATAGCCCAGCGGTGAGACCGTGCGACTCTTACGAGAGGAACACGAGTTCAAATCCGGGCAGGCACCAATGAGTTTTTCTATTAAAACTCATGTGTCTAATTGATAATTGCAATTGATATTTAATTTATTAAATGCTTTTCGGTGAAGGAAAACATCGTGAGGAAACTTGCATATCTCCAGAGAATTCTGGAGATATGTGTATCCTACCAATCATTGGAGCAGCGTGGTAGGTCTTAGCTTCAACCCTTCCCAGAGAGGAGGCCTATTCCCAGCAGTGGGATTGTAAGAGGCCGCTAATTTACTTTTTTATGACAATATATTTGAAAATACACCACAGTGTAAATATCGTATAAGTATTCTTTTAAAACTCATCATCACCCTCCTGTCCTTATCCCACTCTAAGTGAGGTCGGCACAACATGTTACAAACATGTTGTCACATGATTTGGCTACGTATTTTACGACCGGCCGCCTACCGAACGTCAACTTATTTTAGTCGTATTTAACGACCCCTCGGTAAGAAAGTTGGTGGTCTATAGTACTCGACCAAATACCACACGGAGGGTCAACTTACCTTAGTCGCCTTTTACGACACCTCGGTTAAAAATGAGGGTGGTCTATTCTACTCAGCCGGATACCACACGGCATTCTTTTAAAGCTGTTTATCGATTTTGCTACCGATGATGTATGTATTGTCTATGAATCTAGTGCCTATTTTGTCCTTCTGTTACAGTTCTGTATATTTAGGGTAAGTGCGATGCCAATAAAAGGTTTTTCTATTTTGTTTTGTTTTCATAGATAATAACACGTAACGAGAACGGAATACGCGGAGTTCTGCACGCGACTCTGGTGGCTTTCGACAAACAGTGGAATATGGCCCTTACTGACGTGCTAGAGATTTGGAAAAGAAAGGTTCCCAAGAAAAGAAAGATACCTCCGGCATTAGGTTAGTATCAGAAAGGTCGAATTCTAAGTAAGCTTGTTAATTAAAATAGCGTAGTAAAACAGCAGACCATAGAAAGCGAGCTATTCTGGAAATTGATCCAAAAATTATCTTATTTATAGTCATGTATTTATGATTTGATAAAAAAATGTATTTCTGCATTCGATAAGATTAGCTTAACCTCTCTCTAAGCCTCGATGTGCATTATTTATTGCCGCGTACTATAACTGGGTAGCCAGTAATAAAAAAGATGAAATTTGAAAACGGTACTCGATCCAGGAATTTTTCCGTCCGTTCCGAACCGAGCTATTTACTTTATAACTAATCATTCTATTCAAGTTATATTTTTGCAGTTTTCAATGCCTAAAAACATGGATAAAACGACATATTTAAAAATGAAACCTAGCTAGGTCGATTTATCAAATACCCCAGAAACCCCCTTCATACTAATCATCATCCTCCTGCCCTTATCCCACTCTAAGTTGGGTCAGCACAACATGTTACAATCATGTTGTCAAATGATTTGGCTACGTATTTTACGAGCGGCCGCCTGTCTGACGTCACCTTACCTTAGTCGCCTTTTACGACACCTCGGTAAGAAATGAGCGGGTCTTTTCTACCCAGCCGGATACCACACGGCGGTTTGCATTTAATTAATGTTATGATAGACAAAGGACAAGATCTGACAGATATCATGCGGTCATAGGTTTAAATCACGGGCAGGTATCAAGGGGCTATCTATAAAATTACAACATATAAATTGACGTGGCAGAAGTGACGTCTTCTAACAAGTCGTTTAATAACATCTGCATATTGCTCAGTCTAGTTTCGCAGCTTTATTAATGCTCAACATACTACAAAACTATCTATCTGTATGAACTTGATTATCTCAAAATGTACTGAACGGATGTTTTGTAAGATTTTTGAGGTTTAGGTTACTAATAAGTTCTCAGCAACGGTTCAACCGATTTTGATGAGATTTTCACTGGAAGATAGAGGAAGCTGTAGAGCTATTGCTCTACAGCTTCCTACCCAATATATTTATTGGGTACGTTTTATCGGGAAATTCACGCGGGGTCGAGAGTTACGCGGGATACGCCTTGTGGCACACTGACTTCCACGCATTATATAAAAATAATCGCAGATCGCGATAAAATCGAGTAATTCCTTTACATTAGTCTCAACGTTTGACTGGCCCGTTGGCGCAATGGGTAATGACTCTGTCTTTATCTCCGTGGGTCGCGGGTTCGATTCCCACCGACGGCCGAAATTTTCTATAAACAATTTGTTGGTTCTTCGAGCCTGGCTGTGTATTTGTATTTAAGTATGTATTTAAAAATATATATGTAGTATATTTACCAGTTGTCCGTCACCCGTAACACAATTATTGTTACTTAGTTTGGGGAAGGACGACCGTGTGTGTAAGTGTCCCATATATTTGTTATTATTTATTTATTGTAGTTCCATCCGCTGACTATGTGACGTTCGTGAAACGCGAAAGTTTAAAAATCAATATTAATGTCTGCTTAGGTACCCCTGTGCCCAAGGGGACGGCTGCTGCGCTGTCCGCGGTCCCCCTGGTGACGGAATCACCACTCGGAGGGGGGATAGTGGAGTGCACCAGACACCTGCCACAAATAATGGTGCGCGGGGAGCATATAGTTCTAGTCAATATAGTCGAACGATAGTCGACTAATAGCCTCCTCGGTAAGAATGGAGGGTGGTCTATTCTATTCTGCCCGATACCACACGGCGTTTGCCTTTTGTCTTAAATTTTACATTTTATAATTGAATTTTTCAAACTCATATCATAACGAGTACACTCGACACTGTTATAATCATAGCGTGGATAACTGTATTTTAGGTTTATGGCAGTACTTTGGTATTAAATTGTATTGAAATAATTTCAAAAGAAACAGAATACGTAAAAGAGAAAAGGTAAGCATCCCAATATTGTTTTTTGCAATCATAGGTTTTTTACAGTATTGCTATATAAAAATATTTTAAATAGTTTCATAAAAATTAAAAAAAAAAATTTAAAAAATTTAATAATAAAATTATTTTGCTATAATCCGCGATACAGTAAATAGAAAAAATATATAGTGTTAAATGTATAGTGGACTAGCCGTATTTTCATACCTGATACGTGCAGGATTCGTAAAAACACATACACAAACCTGCGCATGCGCAAAGCTTTGCGATTTTGTCGTGGAGTCTACCTCCTGATGATGCTTCGGTTGCGGGGCGAAACGATTGTTGAGTTTGTGATAGTGAACGTGTGTAGTGCTTGTGTATTGTGGAGGAAGTGGTGGAGGTTTGTGCATGTGTTCTTACGAATCCTGCACGTATCGGGTATGAAAATACGGATAGTCCACTATACATTTAACACTCTATATATTTTCTATTTACTGTATCGCGGATTATAGCAAAATAATTTTATTATTACTTTTGTATTATGGATCTCCGCAAAGTAACGCCTAATTCTATCAATTATTTAAAAACATGCGTCTTAAAAATATTGTTTGACAATAGTTTATGCTTTATACAGTGTATAACAGATCCTGTTCGTCTAAAAGTTGATTACTCACAACTTTATTAATATAATACGTGCTTTTATATAATAACTTTTTTGTATTTTTCTTAACATTTGTTATACAAGTTGCAATATTAAATCGATACCCGTAGTTTTAATTGGCGTTTACAAAACGTGTCGATTTACGAGAACAAAGTGAATTTATTCTTAACATGTTAAAAAATATTTTTAAAACAGTCGCCTTCGCACGATTTCGTTGGGTTTTTAATTTTGAGATGAAAATCCTATCAACAAAAATAATGTCTATTTATTTGTTTTACTTTGTTTTACTCTGTAAAAGAGAAATAAAAAATATCTTTGCACGTATATGGATTATACGTATGGATTACTTAAAATCTAAGTAATCCAATAATTAATAGTTATGTAAACAAATATATGTTTTAGGAATCATTCAAAGTTGCAACTTACTACTGGAAGTTAATGTCTCTGGTCAATTTAATTTACGGACATATTACGATACATTCTGTATAATATATCGTCGCTGTTTGGCTTATGTCCAAAATACTAGAAAATTAATTTAATCAACTTCCGACTTATTCGCAACTTCACTAATCAGCATTTGTATACACTTTATTTATGCATATGGTGGCGTTGAGGTGAACCAAACGGATGCGAAATGGAAATATTGTATGCAAAACCTTTATTAAACCGCTGTAAAAAATATGACTTTAAGGGATAAGTTGACCTTTGTACGTTTTTCTTTTTAATAATAATATTTTACTCACGTTTTTTAATGGTAAATAAATAAATAAAACTTTTGCAAATATGTCGGTTTGATTTCGCAGCGACGATACCTAAATCAATATTGACGATTACTAATTTTTACCTTTTGTAAGTTCATAGGGCTATTTTTAAGAGTACAAGAAAAATGTTCATGTTGATTATATAAAAACTTTAAGTATGCACTTTCTATAGTATACAACAACAATTAACAATGCATAAGGTTAATAAAATTAGTCTTTGTTGTTATTTTTTGCTTTATTATCCTCAATATTTGATTCTATTAAACCACAAATTTTTGTCACTCCAAATTTATAAGGTTGACAAAAAATTCAATATTGTTAAAAATTGTGTCTTACTCAGTTGAAGAGTAGCTAAACGCACTGCCGATGAAAGCGGCTACCTTTAAATTAACGGCATGTTATTTTCCCACTCTTCGTTTTTGCAGAGAAGGGTCGGAGATTAGATCCACCACGCGGCTCCAATGCAGTTTAGTAAGTTGCACTTATTCGTATTGAAATTCAAATTCAAAATATTCTTTAGTAAACAGGTTCTTTTGAATCGTCAAAATCTAAAGCTATTCCTACCAAGAAGAGCCAGCGAGAAACTCGGCGGCTGCTCTTTTTAAAATATATCTTATAACTAGTTAGATTTAGTCATTACTGTCTTGTACAGAGTAGAAGTGCAGCTATAATATCTAAGTAATCCTCAACAGTATAGTAGGCTTTCTGTATCAAATAATGTTATCAAATAATGGCAAGGCCAAAATTGACTGCGGAATTTTATCATAGAATCTTATACCCAAAACCCACAAACGCCTTACGTACTTTGGCAAGGCGCAAAGTAGGAGTCGCAAGCTTATATCGGTTCCTACTTAAATTACTATATACATCGCCAATTTTTTATTATTATGTATATTCTAATGTACAAAAATTAAATTGCTAAAAATATACTGTTAAACTAAATAAGGAATACCTATTTTCCTAAACTCTCGCAGTGAATGACGCAGATTTAAATTGTAAATGCCACGTATGGAATTTGTTTGCAATACAATTATTTTTTCAATATCGGCACGTTTACTCCACAACAGTATTCCATAAGACATAATGCTACGGAAATAAGCAAAATAACTAAGTTTCATACATCATTCATAAAACTTATTAAACTGTTGAGGAATATAATAATGATAGGAAAGCTTGGATTTAAATTGCAACCGGATACGCACTAGATTATATTGTAGTTTTAGATTTGTGAACAATTACAAAAACAATATTGTAATAATTATTTTTGAATAGAGTGACCGCCGAGTTTCATCTCGGTTAGAACATCTTTCCGAAAAAGTCATAGCTTAATTGTAATTTGACGATTACAAAAGTGATTGTAAAGGCCAATTTTTTTTACACATCCCAGAAATTCTCTAAAGATATGCGAAAATCGTGTATTAAATATTTATTTAACAAGGCATAGGTATTTTTTATTTATTTCGAAAATACTTGCAGCGATATCCATTACAATATACATTGTAGCTATTTATAGAAAGAAGTAGTGATGGCCTAACGCTTCATGTAAATGATTTGTACTGAGTAATTGAAGATTAGAACCCGGGACAGACAGCAGAATTTTTAAAATACACATGAGCTTTATTCATGAGGTTTGTGGTGGAATTGAACATCGTGATTGAGCCTGCATACCGAGAAATATCCTAAACATGTGTAACCTACTAATCTATATTGCTGCACTTATGACGACAATTATTTTGTTACCAGGAGTCGTCAAGTTAATGGAAATTTATGTCAAAGACGATCTAACCGTTTGTGACCTCAGGAGGAGGAAATGAAAATGGCATTACGTAATATGTGCTAGGATCCTTATTTGTATGACATCATTCTAATTTCAATAATGTATCGGTCTAATACAAGTTCAAAAAAGCGATTAAAAATAAACTTTAAGAGAGCTTATTATAGTATTGAAGACAGCTTTGATATAAGTAAAAGTCAGCTACGCACTATATTATGAATAAATAAATGAATGACTGAGTGATTCATTTATTTGGTAAATATTATAAACTATTAAGACATTTTATTTTAAAAAGAACTATTAACTAACTTATGATTAGATTTAATGTTATTTGTTTAGCTATTCCTTCAAGAAAACTTTTTCAAGCCCTATCTCTGGCTTTATTAATTATAATTTGACGATTTAAAAGTGTTAACATAAGCCAACTTAAAAATATATATTTATATTAGGAACAAAATAAATAAAGTATTCTTTTTTCATTAATTTTATTACAAAATCGTGAACTTTTAATCAAAAGAACAAAGCTTGTGGCTGGAACGATTCGTCCGATTTTTTCGATTTATTAAAGCCTGATAAAGGTTCTTATAGACAGAAAAAATGAAATAATTGCAATGGTAGTTCGAAAAAACTAAATTATTGTTTTTGAAAAACAAATTGTCGATTTATGAAAAATTAAGATGTTATGAATTTCACTTGGGATTATTATAAATAGTCAGTGATAGCCCTTAAGTTTATCATTATACCAAATCATTATACCATTATAAAAATCGTAGTGATATTACGTCATATGATATCCGGGTTGCTACAGATATCATATTAGGAAGGGCCAAGACATTGAAATTGACATAAACGTTATTTTTTATCTGTGGATTAATTTTAACTGTTTCATATCAGGGTCTTGGGGAAAAATACTGACTGCGTAATACAGTAGAGTTTTGAATCTTTTAAATTTCGTTCACGATTCCGATTATGTTGGACTTTTCACACCGACTCAGGTGATACGTTTATTTAAGAGACCGAGAGTCATTCATTTATTCTCCTGCCGTTATCTCACTCTTAAGTGGGTCGGCACAACATATTTTAAGCATATTGTAAAATGATTTGGCTAGGTATTTTACGACTGACGTCAACTTACCTTAGTCGCCTTTTACGACACCTCGGTAAGAAACCGAGAGTGTGACAATGTTCAAAGTCAGAAAGAAGTTTCAAGTTAGAAAGTCGTCGGATGATTTGAGTATTTTTAATCAAAATTATCAGAAACCTTATCGATTATCCTTATTTATTAAGTAATGTACAATTTAAATAGGTTAAGTGCTCGTAATGTGTATACTTTTAGCGTGCCTTTTTCTAGAACTAAATATATTAGTGGTACCTTTTTGTTTCGAGCTTCCAATAATTTTAATAAGATATTTAATAATTTAAGTCCACAAAAAAATCCGCAATAGCATGTCTCTATCTCTCGCGGTTTACTCGCAATAACTACTTTTATGTTTAAAATTTCAAAAATTCGGGAAAAAGTTTGTTAAATCACTGACTTCCACACGGGCGAAGCCGTTGTTAGCACAGCCAGCTTTGTATATAATTTTATAAATACGTATAATGTTTTAAATACATACTGGAATACATTTATACACCCAGACTCGTAAAACCAACAAATTATTGTTAGAAAATGTTGGCCCTCGTGAAATAATTAAAAATAATTTATTTGTCAAAAAAACCTAAACTCTATCTACTGAAAAGAAATCATAGACAAGCGTTTTTGGTCTATGTAGATGTAAAGAAGTAGTAATTGTTATTTATTAAATAATATCTGGATCAAAAAGGATCTGGATATACAGGGTCAAAAAGTCGATGTCAATATGTGAGAACACCCTCTCATTTAATTCTCAGTCATTGTCAATTCGAGTTTATTATTTCCTCCGACAATAATGAGAAAATCGATGCTTAATATCGCCAAATCAAAATTGGACTGTAAACTTAATATAACAATAACGTAAATTTTCTCTTTATTGTTTATAATGTAAACGTTTGTTTGAATCATGAGCTTTTTTTAGGACGCTAGGAATCTATACACAATACAAAAGTATGTCTGTCTGCCTTTCTGTTTTTTACGCTGGAGCAATATTTTTCCAATTTTGTACTATCGAAACTTATATATAGGGTTAGCACAAAAATAAATCCTTTGGAAATAAAAAGGCATATAATTGAGGATATTTCAACATTTAAGTTGACACAAACGAACGAGGCGGAAAAAAACCAATATTGTAAAGTAATAGAGCAAAGTTTTTAAAAATTTCGCACCATTATTAGGAATCGAGCATGTCAATTATAAAACGGAACCAATGTATCCCGTTTTTAGCAATTATAATAACATCATCATTATTCTCCTGCCTTTATCCCACTCTAAATGAGGTCGGCACAACATGTATTAAACGTCAACTTATCTTAGTCGCCTTTTACGACACCTCGGTAGAAATGAGGTTGGTCTATTCTACTCAGCTGGATACCACACGGCGGTTTAGCAATTATAATATAGTAATGTATTTATTATTTTCAATATTGCTCTAGCCGGTGCAACAGACGTTATTAAGTTAATTTTATTAATTTATTTTTTATTTATGTTCCATGAAGAACGAAAAAGTGTAAAAGGTCGTTATCCCTCTGACAGAGATCTTCCGTCTAACTATTTTATTAGTATTAGGGACACAAACAGTACAAATTGAACATTTTTTCTAATACATATTCAACAATATTTCTAATACATAGACAATGAAAAAGTATAATGAAAAATAAATAAAAAAAAACGAATAAAAAATTTAAGTAATAATTTAATTTAAGTTTAAAAAGTTCTTATAAGTTTTTGCAATTTGTAATTTTATATACATTTAATGAACTAAAAAGAGGCCGAATAACATCAACGATTTTGAAGTTCTACGATTTTAAATTCAAATTCAAAATTGTTTAGACAATTTTAATACAAAATTTTAAGACTACGCGGTAGATTAAAAAGACAATTCCATAGAGCTTTCTAAATTCTATTAATACGAAGCATATTTTAAGTTTGATTTATTATATTTCTAAACTTTTCAAAGTGACTACATAGTGATCTACCCCCGAAAGCGTGGGTGACTGGACTCGCGCCAGGGGGCGTCGCACCCGCGTACATTGTCACTACTGATCGAATTGTATAAATAGACTGACGTGTTTCACTATAATGGACAGTTCATATAAATATGGAGCATTCCTATACTGATTTATAGAAGCAGGCGTTACTTTGCAGAATTCCATATTACAAGCAATATAACAGAACTAACTACTTTGCTATAATCCGCACGGGTTAAGCGAATGCATGCAAAGCTAATGTGTATGAAGCAGGCAAAATCTACGCACCTTATACATGCAGGACAAGCCACCACATGCACCCCCAAGGCGCATTCACCAGCAACAACGCACACAAAAGCAGCACACACACCCACCACCACAATCTCGACGATCGTGGTGGCTTGTCCTGCATGTATAAGGTGCGTAGATTTTACCTGCATCATACACATTGGCTTTGCATGCATTCGCTTAACCCGTGCGGATTATAGCAAAGTAGTTAGTTCTGTTATATTGCTCATTCCTATACTGTTAAATATGGAATCCCATACTGTTGAAAAACTTGACACATTCGTACAGTACAGCAAAGTTGTTTTTTATAATTACATACACTTAGCAGTGGTAATAAAATTAATATTTTTTTAAATAAATAAATAAATGGGACACTTACACACACGGTAGTCCGACCCCAAAGTAAGTAACTTAATACTTGTTCTATGGGTGACGGACAACTGGTAGATATACTACATATATAAGTCTAAATACATACTTAAGTACAAATACACACCCAGGCTCGAAGAACCAACAACTTGTTTATAGAAAATGTTGGCCCTCGGCGGGAATCAAACCTGCGACCCGCGGAGCTGAAGGCAGGGTCACTACCCACAGCGCCAAAGGGCCAGTCATTAAATTATAAGTTCCCATAACTCATATTTAGAGTGTTTTAGTTTAAGTGCACTGCGATTTTATAGGAAAAGGAAATTGTTTCCGAATGGCTCTCAGTAGCTGAATAGTTAGGAGTTTGGGGCTGAGTGAAATAAATAAAAAAATCATTTTTAAGTTTGGAATCAAGATGCCGTGAAAGCATGCGATAACATGCAGTCGTATGGCAGCGGGCGAGGTCGACGCACGGTCGCCGGCGGTCATCGGGACCCGGGAGCGACGGCCGAACGCGCGTGAAAATGGGAAAACAATTGTAAGGAACAATGCGTAGGTTACCTACGCTTCCGTGTCAATGTATAGGGGTTTAATGGTTTACATGACTTGTGGGACGTCCCCTATATACGCGTTTGTACTACATTAACACTAATCGAAGCGTATCACAGATAAATCATGAAAGGCAGGCAGGGTAGAGTTTAGATGTAACGTCAACAGGCCTACGATGAACTCTTATTGCGACTCAATTCAAGACGTAAACGAAATTGTTTTGCTTTTTCATACCATGACGTCTTAAAGTAGTAAGTAAAGTAGTTATCTATAGTTATCTATAGTTCATATAACGTTATCCTTTTCAAACATTACGGCTCCAATGCAATTCACACTTCATGGTACGAAAAGAAATCGGTTCGCGGTCGTCGTTTATGTCTTCAATTGAGTCGCAATAAGAGTTCATGGTAGGCCTGCAGAAGACTATTATCATATATAAATATTAACTTTAACAATTTAAAGTTAAGATAACATTAAAAACTAGTAACGATGATCCTACTAATCCTTATTTGCGCAGGGTGGTAGATCTAAGCTCTAAGCCGTCACTCCAAAAAAGGTGGGAGGAGGTCAGCACTCAGCAAACTTGCAAGAAAAATACATCATCATTCTCATCATTCTCTAAGTGGGGTCGGCAAAACATGTATTAAACATGTTGTAACATAATTTAGCTAGGTATTTTGCGACTGGCCGCCTGCCTGAGGTCAACTTACCTTACTCGCCTTTTACGGATACCACACTACTAAATTACACTACATATATATAACCCAATTTTCGTTACTTATACACGCAGAATTATTAAATACACATACAACAAACCACCTTCACAACGACCACAACCTACCAGAGCTTTGCACATATTTACTAAAACAATGTCAACAATCATTTCACCACGGAACCAAAGCATCAATCATAAGCTCGACGACAAAATCGCACAAGATTTGCTATTTGAAATATATTTAAAAGACACTTTTGCGATTCTCTATCTTTGCTTTTGACATAGCTATTACCAAACTTATTTGGGTGATCTCAATATATAAAAATTACTGTTTGTCTGCAAGGCCTTTATAGATCCCGAAACGGCGGGACGGATTTTAAAGAAATTTTCAGACAATGTTTAGAATCATGCAGCGAATAATCCTGTACTTTGGTGGCGATCGGAGATTTTTTTTAACTGTTAAGTTCTGTTTTGAGGGCAATTCAAAACCAGACTGAGTCATAGCAACGCGTAACTGGACAGCTAGTAAATCATAAATTTGTTGCAAGATAGTGCCGTGATTGTCACGTTATCTCGCATAATGCATGTACATTTTGGTTTTTAAAAAACGTTATATAGTATTAATGTTATATTAGTTATATAATGTTCCACAGAGAGACTTCATTATATGTAATAGCTTTTTATCTAAAATTATCTCTTTTATATATTGTGATCAAATTAAAAACAAATTCATATTTATTACTTCATAAATTATTAAGTATGCTATGTAATGCATAATATATTGTGTATTTCATTATTAGAGAAAGTAATTTGAATAAATTAACAACTACAGAAGAAAATGCAATTTATGCACGTCATTCTTGTATAAAATTGTAGAAATCTATACTAATATAGCTGAAGAGTTTGTTTGTTTGTTTTTTTGATTGATTATTTGAACGCGCTAATCTCAGGAACTACTGGACTGATTTGTATAATTCTTTGAGTGTAAAATAGTCCATTTATCGAGGAAGGCTATAGACCATATAACATCACGCTAAGATGAATAGGAGAGGACCAGCGATAAAAAACATTGCGAAAACGGCATAATTTAAAGCTTTCTTTGCGTGCACTAAGTAAACGGTGAAAGTTATTAAAAAATCATGTATTACAAAATTGTTCCCCTCTAAAAGTTCTAAATAAAAGTCCGTGATAGCATATGTCTACCTTTTAAGGTTAACCCACTTTAACCATAATTCAGACTAAGACTGTAGTCCACGCGAACGAAGTTGCGCGAAAGCTAGTAAAATAATATAAATCTTGTAAATAGTAAATTCAATTTTCACCGAGAGCCAACATTTTCTATACACAATTTGACATTCTTTCGAGCCTTGTACATATATATTATATATATTTCAAGCAATATAACAGAACTAACTACTCCACGACAAAAATTGCATTACGATTTTTGTCGTGGAGCCTATCCTCCTGATGATGCTTCGGTTGCGGGGCGAAACGATCGTCGGGATTGTGGTGGTGGGTGTGTGTGCTGCTTGTGTGCGTTGTTGCTGGTGGAGGCGCCTTGGGGTGGATGTGGTGGCTTGTCCTGCATGTATAAGGTGCGTAAATTTTGCCTGCTTCATACACATTGGCTTTGCATGCATTCGCTTAACCCGTGCGGATTATAGCAAAGTAGTTAGTTCTGTTATATTGCTTGTAATATGGAATTCCGCAAAGTGACGCCTGCTTCTATAAATCATATATATATTTACCAGTTGTCTGTCACCCATAACACAAGTATTTAGTTACTTACTTTAAAAAAAATATATAACATTTTTGAATTTAAACTATCGTGAATGGTATTCATAATTAATGTTCAGAGACTGGCTATACTCACGTCTTATTTTATCGGGTGAGCCCGACTAATTTCAAGTCCATACGGGGCTCTTATTCATGAGCTCTTTACGCGGCGTTATCGCGGCAGAAACTGAATATAGCCGTGAGTATACCCGATCTCTGAACATTGATTAAGATTAGCTAATTTTATAATCGAAATCCTGAAATTCCAACTATGAAATTCTGCATTTCCAGGACCAGATCAAGACCGCAATACCTTCCCTTTTTACAGGAAACGGCTATATTTAAGCGTGGCCCATTAGAACAGCATCCTGCCCACATCTAACCGTCTTGGCGTCGAACAAAGGGCTCAATCATCCGCCTGGAACGAGGAAGCGAAAATATGCGAACTTTCTCCGCTAGTTCCGGAGATCGCGATGTTAGTCAGAGGGTGTTTATAAATAGGAGGAGTTGCGCAACCGAGATGCGTCGGGCGATGCACTGCGGGCCCGGCGCCACAACACTGACCACGTTTCTAACGGATATTTGAGGATTTGTACTAACAGAATTCTGTACTTTAATCGGCTAATATTTTAAAGTCTGATCGGCTTAATTGAGGATTTATATCGGAAACGTATCCTTATCCGGGCCATCTTCTGTATCTATCTATACTTATTATAAAATAAAGTCCCAAAAAGCTGTCTGTCTGTATGTAATCGATTTTCTCGAAATCTACTGAACGGATTTTATACGGCTTTCACCAAATGATGGTGCAATACTTCCGGATAGTTTAGGTACCTAAATAGTATCGGTATTTTGTAAATTGAGTTCAAGAGATCGCGGAGTTGTTAAAAAACTTGCTTGCTGGGAGCTTTAGTCGCGTGCGCTGCGTAAGCCACCAGAGATACGCTTAAGTAATGTAGTAGAGATTTATAGATCTAAAGAAATATTACAAAAAAAACTGCGATAGCATGTCTCTATCTCTCACGGTTAACTCACAATAACTACTTTTATGTTCAAAATTTCGAAAATTCGGGAAAATTTTCGTAAATCACTTAATGCGGGCGAAGCCGTTGTTGGCACAGCTAGTACTTATTATAAAACAAAGTCCCCAAAAGCTCTAAGATCCAAGATCTACTGAACCGGTTTTTATGCGATTTTTTCTAAAACGTATTGCAATTCTTCAGGAAGGCTGTTTTAATAGTACGTCATGGTTTTATGTAAATTGTATTGTTAAGGTCGTGCAGTTTTAAAAAAACACGCCCGCCTGTAAGGAGTTTTACTCGCGTGCACCTCGTAAACCAGTAGAGACACACTAAAGTGATGTACTAGAGAATTGTAGATCTATAAAAATACTACAAAAAAGTTATACAACAGTCATATTTCAAATGCAATGGAAAATTTTACATTAAATTTCATTGGTGGAGTGAAAAAAACGCAAACACATTCAAGAAATAAGAATTGAAATTGTGTGATCACTAATTTAGTACATTATAAATTCTTGCGCAATAAATATATCTAACAGGTTTAAGCAATTATCGTGTTTGAATCGAAATAAGACCGCGTTATCAGCTCATTTTTATTGTGCGTGTCAAATGTTCTACATTTATGCAAGAAAAATGACATATTTCAAATTCAAACTATTCTTTATTCGAGTAAACTTGTAAATAAGTGCTTTTGAATCTTCAACTCTAACCCGTCGTACGCACGAGAGGATTTTTATCGCGTGTAAAAATTACGTCGAATTGTAACAAATGGGTATCCAGGTAGATACCTGAATATCCAGGATGGATGGATGTCGTTTTTAATCGTATTTAAATTTATTTGTCGTATTTAAATCGCGACGTATTTTATCGTGCAGTGTTCCATTTTACTCGTTAGGGCGAGGGCGTTAAGCTGAATATACCATACGAAACTTCTTATGACGCCTATTGTGGAATTTTAACGCGACGAAATTTTTACGCTCGTGCTTGTAATGCTGGTTAGGAAAGCTGTTCCGACCGAGAAGAGCCTGCTAGCAACCCGGCGGTTGCTCTTTTCAATATATAATTCTTATAACTAGTTACACGTAGCCAATATTGTCTTGTACAGTATCGAAGAGTAGCTATATACACGCATTCTATCATCTATCTAATTCTCAACAGTTTAATAGGCTTTGAAATTTAGAGGTGTAAAGAACTAAATCAATTATACAGATCTTTAAAAAAAATATGACAGTTTTATTTTGTGTTCTGTAAGTCGTAACCTGACTGAACCACAGCAACGCATGTGACCGCTAATCTATACATATTTTAAAACAGTCCCCAAAGGTTGTCTGTTTGTTTGTTATAGATGTACCCAAAAGACAGTGTAACTCTTGAGAAAGGTTTAATGTAATAGTAATTTACGGTTTTATGTAAATTGATTGAAGCTGCGGGAACAGCAGGCCTACCATGAACTCTTATTGCGACTCAATTGAAGACGTAAACTAAATTATTTTGCTTTTTCATACCATGACGTCTTAAAGACGCAAACTTTAAGTCATTGCCGAATGAGCGTTCGGAATTCGTCCTAAGAACATGTGAGTAAAAGAAACAGAGTTATCTATAGTTCATATAACGTTATCCTTTTCAAACATTACGACCCCAATGCAATTCACACTTCATGGTACGAAAAGAAAGCGGTTCGCGGTCGTCGTTTACGTCTTTAATTGAGTCGCAATAAGAATTCATGGCCTGCAGATCTATAGATCCCTAAAAGTCCCCCAAAAACCGTCCGTCTGTGTGTGTTCAATTTTCTCACAATCCACTGAAAGGATTTTTGTACGGTTTTGCCTGGAAGATAGTGCAATTCTTAAGCGAGGTTTATCTTAATAGAACGTTACAAAAATATTATACCATGTAGAGGTATCCGTCGGCACATCTAGTTATAAATGTAGCATGACGCGTGACACAGTGAGCGCCACAACCATAGTCATCACTAAGTTACGTTTGGTGCAATGAACATTAGCTTAAGCTTCACACATTAAAAATAAAATATGAACATGCAGCTCGTATAAGGCTAACGAGTCGACAAGGAGACACTTCCGTAATGTACATAATAAATGTACAATAATGTTATTTAAATTATGTATATAAGCGTCGACCAATGTCACCAACTATTCTTTTACGTCTTAAGCCTTGATCGGCTGAACTCCGCAGACAAGTTCCAGTTAGCCTTGGGCGAAGAAGAAAACGATTTTTCCAATAAATTAAGTATTCGCAATAAAAAACAGTTTGTTAATCCATAAAGACTATTTCATTTCAAAGAAGAGCGTTTAAAAAACAAAGATAAGTGAAAAAGTGATATTTTTACATATGAAGTCGCAATTAAGTGTATCTACTTTTACGCAACGATTTCCACGGTTAAGCGTGGATTTTTCCAATAAATTAATTATTCGCAATAAAAAAACCTTGTTAATCCATAAACAATCATTCATTTCTAAGAAAAACGTCTAAAAAACAAAAATTAGTGAATAATTGATATTTTTACACATAAAGTCTCAATTAAATAGATTTAAGTGCGACTTTATGTCTAAAAATATCAATAGAAATTTGGAAATCATTGCGAAAAATCTACTTTTTAATATAATATAATATTCTAAAAATCTAATTTTTAATATAATAATTTCCAAATTTCTACACCTCTATTTGAGGTCATCACGCAAGAATTGTAATATATCGTACTGATATAGTTGTTGAAGGGTCCAAATATATAAATATAAAATTTAAATTCATATTAACAACTTATTCAAACTTTTGTCATGAATCAAATATTGATGATAATTTTTTAATTGCAATAATTCTTCAATGTAGATTTTTAAATTACCAATTCTCATATACAGTTTTACTCGCGAATTTTCCACTATCGTAAGTGCGCAATTAATATGAACAAAATCCACATACTTACTAACCCTTGAAGGTCATCGCGGATTAAAAATTAGTAAATTAAAAATATATTATAATTTAGTGCTCATTTTTAATTTCAATAATATAAGTCTATTCGTTTATATTGTATAAATAAATATTTAATTTATTTTTTGTCCTCCCATAGGAAGTCTTAATGTTGCCAGTACGAGAGTTCTCATACATGCTTAGTTTTACCTATATTGCTGATACTTTTTATTTAATATGTATGTATAATATATTGGGAAATTCAAAGTATAAGAATAATATTTTTTATCAATAACTAGTACTTTTTTTTACAAAATATTCTTTAAGTAAACGTGAAAAACAAGTACTTTTAAACAGTCAACTCTACTGTTGGGTCAAAAACATTGTTTCCACTGAGAAGAGTCAACGAGAAACTCGGCGGTTGCTCATTTTAAAATATAATTCATTTAATTAGATTCGTCATAGCCATCTAGTGCAAGGTCGAAAATTAGCTAAATAAAGCCATTTTTGATATAATCAGTAATATAATTTTATCTTTACCATTATTTTACTGGAGTATAAAAACACCGTTAAAGGGAGACTTATACAGAAAGCCAACTATAATATTGGGAATTATATGGATGATAATAATGCATGGGATATACCTACTTCAACCCGGTACAAGACAGTGATGGCTAAATGTAACTAGTCATAAAAATTATATTTGAAAAGAGCAACCGCCGAGGCACTTGCTGGCACTTCTCGGCAGAAACAGCTTTCCGATCCAGCAGTAGAGTTGACAATTCAAAGCACTTGTTTACAAATGTACTTGAAAGATTATTCTGAATTTGAATTGAGTACATAACTATGATTATGAATGTGTATATTCCTCAATAGTATTATATAGTACACTTTCTGTATCAGTCTCCTTTTGATACTTATTTTAAATTGCTGAAACTGTTTAATTTTGTAATAGAGCCATAGCTCACAAATGATTTACGTATTAATTACATAGGGGACCCTAAAGTGAAGTACCTACATTGCAGTTTCTGATTATTGCAAGACAATCATCGAACGATGAAATCAGCAGCCGTCATTGAGGTCATTATTTTTTCAACTCCTTCATCATTTTTTTACTCCTTCAATTGCCGCAAACGTAATTTATTAATGTTATTTGTCTATGGCATATCAACTGTAACCACAGTTTAACTGGCCGTAGTTACAGGCGCGATGCGCTCGGCCCGCTTGCTTTGCTCTTTTTGTATTCGTTGATGCGTCTAAGTTGGGAACGGCGTGACCCATTTACTGCAAATAGCCGCAGCCGGGACTCGAACTGCCAGCCGATGGTACACGTGTCGGTTTATAGGCTGTGTTTCATTCCTTGAGCATTAGTAAGCAATCGTGCGATCGCTTACGTAATTTTTGTTGTACTTTTGAATTTGTATCAACCTCATCGAATATCAATGTTAAAATTTCTATTTGAATTACCTAGCTGTGATAGCTGTATAATTAGAACGCACTCCTAGTATTGGACTCCTCAGGGTATCGCGATTTCCAGTTAATGGCGAAATTATTGCGCAGAAATGTCTAATTTATAACCCCGCTTTTAGTGTTAAAATACCCCCAAGTATAAACAAAATCGTTTTTCCAATTCCCTATATATTAGCCCTTTTAATAAGCTTCAATTGTGTTAAATTTCATCAATATTAGTCCAGCGGAATTGCCGTGAGAGCGTAAAGATCGAAAGACATATGAATTACAATATTATGGAAAAAAAACCCTTTTTCTTTTCGAAGCGCGTACCGCTATTTTACATTCATTAATTTAAGTCACTTTTCCAATATGCTCGTTTTAAAAAAACTTTTTAATGCGCAATGTCAATAAAAAACTTTTAATCCTGAATCCTTTCTTAATTTACATAACACTCAAGTTACACAATACTTATCGGGAGTATCTTCAACTAATGAAATAACAGGAGTCGGATAGCACCGACAGAGTAACGTTCTATACAATGTCTCCAAAACAAGGAGGCCTCCTCTCTCCAATTTCGGAGATAAATATTGGAGCTGACATTAGCTACGTTACTCTAATGCAGATTGGTAGGTAACACACATTCCCAAAATATTAGATATGCAGGTTTCCTTCCTTCACAGAAAAGCGAGTGATAAAATGCAAATATCAAATAGGCATCACATAGGCTTTAATAGAAAACTCCCAGCCCGGGGTTTGAACCCGTGTTTAAACGAATGTTATATTTTTATGTAATGTTGCTAATCGACGACAGATGGCGCTAGTGGTACATTGTAACGCGCTATTGAGTGTCGATTGTGATTACATATAGTCAAACGTTTTTTCCACTAGCGCCAAGTAAGTAACCTCAAGTAATCTCGAGTAACCTAAAATATTCATACCATTTACATAGTGTGTAAATAAAGTGATTAGTACAGTACAGTGCAGTGTTTCAATCAGAGGACCTAGGTGTGTGGGAGAGTTTTCTCCATGGTCCTTACGAGTCGGAGTGTAACCGACAGTGAGCAGCAACGCGCATAGAAATTAGTGGTGGATCGCCACTAAAGTGCGCGCCGGTTAAACACCGGCGAAGAGTGGCAGCGGCAGCAGTAGCAGCCCGGAGCAGCAGCAGCACCTTGGAGGTGCCTGAGCAAGCAGCAGCAGCCTGGAGGTGCCTGAGCAAGCAGCAGCCTGGTGGTGCCTGAGCAGCAGCAGCCTGGCGGTGACAGCCGCTGACAGTGACGTGACGTGACAGGTGGTAAAGTTGAGTGGCAGTGAAATCGTGAGTACATTTGTTTACTTTCAAAAGTGTAGATAAATTCAAAAGTAATCAAGATAAAAGTAAATTATAAATTCAAAGAAAAGTTTAAGATTTGGAACATAGACAATTCTAGTATAATTTGGACTTAGTAAATTTTAAAGTTTAGTTGAGGACTTAGAATAAGTTTGCAAAAAACGTTCAGACGGGGAACCTATGCCCGATTTTTTATAAGTTAATTTGGTTTCAAACACTTGTAAAATTTTAAAATTTTATTCTGTGGACTTAGAAAAATTTCTTTAAGTTTACTTTGGACTTGTAAAATATTATCAATCGTTTCAAACACTTGTAAATTTTATGATTTCTTTTCCGTGGACTTAGAACAATATTGAATGCAAGCTTATGCAATATTAAGTTAACTTTATTTGGTGGATTGTATCAATTTAATATAATTTCTGTTAATTATTTTTGTTTTTATTAAAAATGGAGTCATTAATCAAATTACAAAACAATTCTAAAAATTTAATTGAAAAAGCTTATACTAATTTTAGAAAATCTCCGAAAGATAGATTAACGGAAAATTATGTTAAAAGTAGATTAGAGTCTGTGGAACAGATATGGAAATCATTTTTTGCAAATCATCATAAAATGGTACAACTAGCTTCTGAAACAGATTTTTTGAATGTTAAATATTTTTCTGAGGATATCTTTTCAATTACGGAGGAAAATTTTATTGTTTATGTTAGTGAATTAAAGGATGTTTTGGCCAAACTGAATATTTCCTGTGAAATTCCTTTAACAAAGTCAAATAAATGCAACAGTAATATTCAATTACCTACCATTTCAATACCGAAGTTTACAGGTAACTATTCGGAGTGGACTACTTTCAAAGATTTGTATACTTCTGTAATACATAACAATGCATCATTAGACCCGGTTCAAAAGATGCAATATTTAAAAGGGTATTTAGATGGTGAGGCGGCACAATTGTTAAAGCACGTTTCAGTGACTGCAGATAATTATGATCAAGCATGGGCCACCTTACAAAACAGATATTCTAATAAGAAATATTTAGCTACAAGTTTATTAAATCGAATGTTAAATTGTCCAACTGCAACAGAGTCCGCGAAGTCCATAAAACAACTTTTAGATACTACTGTAGATTGCTTACACGGTTTAAAAAACCTGGGAATCGAAGTTAAAACTTGGGATGTGATAGTAATTCATCTAATAAGTGCAAAGTTAGATACTGATAGTCGGCTTAAATGGGAGTCGTTAATTAGTACAATCGATGAATTGCCAAAATTCGAAGAATTTAAAGATTTTATGCATGGGAGATTTAGGTCTTTAGAATTTTTGGACACGAAATCACCCAGAGTTCCCAAGGGTCTATCGAATAGAGCACAAGCACTACATGTAGTTAATGAGAATTATGTTCCGAGTAGTAATACTAAACTTTCTTGTCCTTTCTGTAGTAAAGGTATTGTATCAGATTCAACATGCCACAAATTAAGCAATTGTAAAATATTCGCCAAAGAGAATTTTGAATCTCGCCACAACTTTGTTCAAACCACCGGACGTTGTTTTAATTGTCTTGGTTCTAACCATTCCGTCGCTTTTTGTAAAGTAAATGTTAAATGCCGTATTTGTAAACGAAAACACCATTCTTTGTTGCACCCCCCCAAACCTACCTCAAACATAGCTCCAACTGATACAACAGTTGAAGCTGATGTTAGTTCGGATACTAATCAACAAAATGTAGCTGTTCATATGTCAAAAAGAGGTACTTCAAATCAGATTTTATTGGCCACCGCGCTTGTTAAAGTAAAAACAAGACTTGGTGACGTTCAAGTAATGAGAGCGCTGCTCGACCAAGGGTCTCAGGCGTCATTTGTGACGGAATCAGCGGTGCAATTACTTGGACTCAAGAAGGTACCAACTCGAAGTACTATCTCAGGGTTAGGTAGTACTAATGGTACACTGGCCTCTAAATATCTTGTGAAGATGAACGTGAAATCACGTCACGATCCAACATTCACTCTACAAGTGAATGCATTTGTGCTTAGCACAATCACAACACTTTTGCCCGCTGAAAAAATATCTTCTTTTGATTGGCCAAATCTGTCAAATATAGTTTTGGCAGACCCTGAATTTCATACACCAACCAAGGTTGACATATTACTCGGGGCAGATGTGTATGGTCAAATTATTCGGGAAGGATTGATTAAGGGTCCTAATGGTTTACCTACTGCTCAGAATACAGCCTTAGGATGGATACTTTCTGGTCCAACACATCAATCATACGATGATGGTAATCAATCCAGTCAATTGTGTAGTCATAACACTATAGTTAGCATGCATTCGCAAATGCAAGATAACGATTTGCTCAAAAGATTTTGGGAAATCGAGTCCGATAATTTTCATGACAAAAAGATTTTGTCACACGAAGAACAACTTTGTGAAGAGTTTTATAATATAACTACAACCAGAGACTCAAGCGGTCGATATATAGTTAAACTTCCTTTTCGTGACCGTCAACCTCAGTGCAGTAACAACTCCAGAAATATTGCTTTAAAAAGATTTCATCTTCTTGAAACTCGTTTGAAGAAGAATCCAGAAATCAATTCAAAATATACAGAAGTCATACAGGAATACCTTGACCTTGGTCACATGGAGTGTCTTTCTAACAGTACTGATGTCAATAAACCAGGAGCGGTGTACTTACCACATCATGCCGTGATCCGGGATGACAAGACCACTACCAAGATCAGAGTTGTGTTCGACGCTTCGTGTAAGGATTCCAGTGGAGTTTCTCTAAATAGTACACTGATGGTAGGACCCACTATTCAGCAAGACCTACGTCACATAATAATGCGTTGGCGTATGCATACGATCTGTCTTAGCGCAGATATAATAAAAATGTATCGTCAAATCCTTGTAGCAGTAGAAGATACTAATTTTCAACGACTGGTATGGCGTGACGAACCCGCATCTGAAATAAAAGATTATAGATTATTGAGGGTTACCTTTGGGACAGCGTCGGCTTCTTACCAGGCAGTGAAGACCCTCCAAAGGCTCGCTGATGATGATGGCTGCAACTACCCCGAAGTATCTGAAATAATTAAAAAAGATTTTTATGTCGACGACCTTATGACAGGTTGTGAGACAGTGATGGAGGGGGTAAGAATATACAAGGACTTGAAGGAATTACTTATGAAGGGTGGATTTGAATTACAGAAATGGGTTACGAACAGCAAGGAATTAGCGAAGGAAATAGGAAATGAGGAAAATGTAAACGTAGACGGCAAGGTAGAAATAAAGATGGATGAAGTTATAAAAATATTGGGTTTGTCTTGGGATCGAAACACTGATTCCTTTCACTATGTTGTAAGGCTCCCATCTCATGAGGAACCAATTACCAAAAGAAAAGTGATTTCCGATATCTCTCGGCTGTTTGATCCTTTGGGATGGGTGGCCCCATGTGTCATACCAGCAAAGGTCATGATTCAAAAATTATGGCTGGCAGGCATAGATTGGGATGAGGACTTACCACCAGAGTTAATGCAAGAATGGTTGACTTACCGTCAGGAGTTGCTAGACATTAGTGATTTCAGCATTCCACGATGGGTTCAGAGACGAAAGGATGACTCACTTGTAGAGCTTCACGGGTTTTGTGATGCGTCGACTGCGGCATACGCGGCTGTAATCTATTTAAGAACGGTGCACGTTAATGGAAATATCAGTGTTAACCTCGTTACAGCAAAGACTAAAGTCGCTCCAACAATGCAAGTCTCCATACCTCGCCTTGAACTAATGGGTGCTCATCTTTTGGCAAAGTTAATGTTTGAAGTTGCCAATATTTTGTCAGTCAACCGGTTGAATGTCCATGGCTGGACTGATTCAACGGTAGTGTTAGCATGGCTTAGCAGCCATCCGAGCAAGTGGACAACGTTCATCGGGAATAGGACATCTGACATTCTATCTAAGATGGAGAATACACAATGGGCTCACGTACAGTCGGCTCATAATCCCGCAGATATTGCTTCACGTGGACTCACACCATCGGAGCTTTCACAAAGTTTGATGTGGAAACAGGGACCAGCATGGCTACAAAATTTGGAAATAGAGTACTCCAGGCCAAGGTCAATTTCCACTGAGATTGAACGACGTACAGTAAAGAGTCATACCGCATGCGTTCAAACCTCAGAAGACAGGATTTTGATTAAATACTCCACACTTCAGAAGTTGACTCGAGTCGTTGCATTCTGTAGAAGATTCCTGAAAATAAAAACAAATAAATTAGAAAATAGAAAATTTAATACTTACCTTACATCTGAAGAAATTGGAGAAGCATTAGATACGTCTATAAAAATTTGTCAAAAAGATGAATATGAACAAGAAGTTAATGATATACATAAAACTGGAATGATAAATAAGAAAAGCAATTTAAAATCATTGTGCCCATTTCTAGACACAAATGGAATTTTACAAGTAGGCGGAAGAATTCAAAATGCAGAACTACAAGAAGCAATTATACATCCAATTATCTTACCTCATAAGAATCACCTCACCTGTCTGATTGTTGACGAAGTTCACCGGAGAAAATTACATGGAGGTAAATCTTTAATGCTGAACTACTTACGTATTAGATATTGGAACTGTTCTGCGCAAACTTTTGTAGAATCTTATGTACGTAAGCGTATTATACGTACTTGGTGCAAAGGAACTGCACGTGAATTGATAACCCTCGGTTACCTTTATGTGGCACAACGTCTAGTTATCGTAACCGTACGTAACTATGAGACATTAAATATTCGTAATTTGTGGCGTTGGCAGTTCACACAAAGAATGGTGCAAAGTTTTTGGCGTCTTTGGTCTACCGACTATTTAAATAATTACTTAAAGCGTTATAAGTGGGCAACCCGCATACCCGAACCCGATATAGGCGATGTTGTTTTAATTAAAGAAGATAACTTGCCACCAGCGCGATGGTTATTGGGCAAAGTTGTCGAGAAACATCCAGGTCCAGATATGCTCACGCGAGTTGTCACGTTAAAATGTAATGGTTCCTTAGTTAAGAGACCTGTATCAAAATTGTGCTTATTGCCAATCAGTAGTTAAGTTTTGTTTATTTTGCAGTGTACTAAAGTCCGCCAAGTGATTTGTTATTAATTCTAGTTAGATTAAGTATTTAGTTGTTTGTAATTCTCTGATGTAATATTGTAATTGCAACCCCCCCTAACCCTATGGTGGGCGGGCTTATAAAGAAAAACAATGTGAAACATGTTTTTGGTGGGCGGTATGTTTAAACGAATGTTATATTTTTATGTAATGTTGCTAATCGACGACAGATGGCGCTAGTGGTACATTGTAACGCGCTATTGAGTGTCGATTGTGATTACATATAGTCAAACGTTTTTTCCACTAGCGCCAAGTAAGTAACCTCAAGTAATCTCGAGTAACCTAAAATATTCATACCATTTACATAGTGTGTAAATAAAGTGATTAGTACAGTACAGTGCAGTGTTTCAATCAGAGGACCTAGGTGTGTGGGAGAGTTTTCTCCAACCCGTGACCCCTTGAAAGAGTCGCTTGGTCTGATCGCTGGGTTTTCATAGCTTACTACATAGATTGATTGCACTTTATTTATGTTTCTTAAAATTATACACCGCATGCAAGCAGGGGCCGTGAAAATAAAGTTATTCGTCCTTTTAAGGTTTCCATATCGGGTGCCATTTCAATCGGATTCCTCGCCTACGCCGCAGTTTCTTTATTAATGACTCAACCGAATCACGACCTTCGTCGAAACGCAGGTGGGCTCCCGGGTTCAAATCCGGTTGATTTATTGCTAGTAACGGCATCTCTTTAGTCTTATTGAAGGCATGTTTACGTTTGGCCATCATAATAGATGTTAAGATCCCGTAATGGCTAAATATAATGCAAATTTTGCAGATGTTAGTTCAAAATCAGCGCCTGGTTTTATATTTTAAAAATAAAAACATAAGTTGAGCCTTACTGCATAGTGTTACAGATAGATGTGACGTAGTTAAATCTCTTTGTAACACTCTAATCGAATAAATGAGTTAGTATTATTATATTATTCAAGTGAAAAGTTCTTTAACGGCTTTGTGCACTTTTTGTATTTATTTGTATGAGTAAAAAATATTAAACTCGACACGTGACTCATAAATTTTACATAGTTCAATATATATATATAACATACTTTAACTTTATTTGTTTACATGTCTCGATAGTCGAAAATTCGACCATCCATGTATAGAAAGTCCATGTAATATTTATTTTTGAAAAGAATGACGCCGAGTCTCTTGTTGGTTCATCTCGGTTAGAGCACTTTTCCGAACCAGTCGTAACTTCATTGTAAATTAAATTTGACGATTAAAAATAGCTTGTAAATTTAATAAAGAATCATTTGAATTTGAACAAACGGTGTTTTACAAATAATTTATAGAATTAGGACTTACTTTGCGGAGATCCAGAATACAAAAATATTAAGATTGCACAATACGCAAAGCAAGGTTTGCGATTTTGTCGTGGAGTCTATCTCCTCATGATGCTTCGGTTGCGTGCAAAACGATTGTTGAGTTTGTGATAGTGAACGTGTGTAGTGTTTGTGTAATATGGTGGCGGTGGTGGAGGTTCGTGCATGTGTTTTTACGAATGTTTGTGAATCCTGCGTGTATCGGGTATGAAAAAACGGATCATCCACTATACATTTAGCACTATATATATTTTCATTTACTTTATCGCGGATTGTATAAAAATAATTGTATTATTACTTTTGTGTCTTATTAATGCCCGTAATGTTCCCAATCCCAGTACTTAATCTTTTTGCAAACGTAGCACAAAAACACGTGACCTGATCGAAAATTCGTGAGGCGCAGGGAGAGTAGACCGCCGAACTGTAAACAGAGATGGAACATTCTATTGGATTCTTTCAACGATTACAAAGATTGGAATATTTTTAAAAGGCCTCTCTATTTTGATGTAAATGTCGACTGACCCTTTGACACAGTGGGTAGTGACTCTGCCTTCAGCTCCGCAGGTCGCGGGTTCGATTCCTGCCGACGGCCAACATTTTTCTATAAAACAATTTGTTGGTTCTAAGAGTCTGAGTGTATATGTGTATTTAAGTATGTATTATATAATTATATATGTAGTATATTTACCAGTCGTCCGTTACCCATAACACAAGTATTAAGTTACTTACTTCGGGGACGGGCGACCGTGTGTGTAAGTGTCCCATATATATATTTATTTATTCAAAAAAAAAGTAATAGAGAGCTCAAACAATTATTGGAGAATTCTTGCGTATAAGGCCGTGTGGCTGAGTAGAATAGACCACCCTCATTTCCTACCGAGATGTCGTAAAAGGCGACTAAGGTAAGTTGACCCGCCGTGTGGTATACGGCTGAGTAGAATAGTCACCCTTTTTTCTTACCAACGTGTCATAAAAGGCGACTAAGGTAAGTTGACCCGCCGTGTGGTACGCGGCTGAGTAGAATAGACCACCCTCATTACTTACCGAGGTGTCGTAAAAGGCGACTAAGGTAAGTCGACCCGCCGTGTGGTATCCGGCTGAGTAAAATAGACCACCCTCATTTCTTACCGAGGTGTCGTAAATGGCGACTAAGGTAAGTCGACCCGCCGTGTGGTATCCGACTTAGAATAGACCACCATCATTTTTTACCGAGGTGTCGTTAGAGGCCACTAAATTAGCGACCCGCAGTATGCTATCCGGTTGAGTATAATAGACCACCCTCTTTCTTACCGAGGGGTCGTAAAATACGACTAAGGTAAGTTGACGTCAGGCAGGCGGCCGGTCGTAAAATACTTAGCCAAATCATGTGATTACATGTTTGTAGCATGTTGCCGCACTTAGAGTGGGATAAGGGCAGGTGGATCATCATCCTGGCATCATCATGCCAAACCATCATCACAATTAGCAACTTGCAAATGACGTAACTGAAGTCGTTCAATTTTGCTTAATTTTTTCATTGCTATTCTATTTCTATAATATGTTCTCGAAGTTTTGGTTAGTGAAGCATTCGTCATTATAAAAAAACCAAAGATATGTCATAAGTACAAAAATGTCACAGAAAAACATGACAGTGACAGATTATACCTACCGACTTGGCCTTTATTGATATATAGAGCACCTGTGACATTAAGTGTGACATTTCAAAGCCAGATTTGCCTTTAAAATGGGTGCATTTAACGAGCAATACCTTTGAACTTGATTTACGTGCGTGTACGTTCAATGAAATAATTTTAAATCCATCAGATTCATACTAAATACGAAAGTCACCATTAAACCACCAGTTTACCATCAAACTGCAGGAGTGTAGGGGTTTAAATGTAATATGTTTGTAAAATGTAAGTTAGTGATACTCGCACCGCGGCGTCCGTAAGACACGCGGCAAATAGTTCGCCTGAATTGTTTTATTGGGTATCACTCAGTTAGTTCACGAGTATACTGGCTCCGGGACTAGCCAGAGAAGTAGACTACCACATATCGTGACATTAGCAATATTACATAAACACATTTTACAAAATTGAGAGTATATTAACGCTGAAATTGATGCCTGTTCACAAATATGTGTATTAAATAAACTAATGATTTTTTTCAATTGTTGACCATTGTTCGTTTTTAAACAAAACTATTAGGAAAATATTTTGCACGCTTAGTATTAAAGTAATTCAAAATTAATCCTTTAAAATTAATCCAAAAGTAGTCCTTATTTCAAAGCCATCTATGACTCAATGAACTGCTAAAAACTAGTGTTTTCTTGTTCTTCTAAGTTATGGATTTCTTTAATACTCACGAATTTTGTAGGCGCACTTTATTGCAAATTGCCACAAAACAATTTTTTTGCTGCAATTTTTTTGCACAAGAGCTTGAAATTGTATTTTATCATGTATCCAAAATATATATAATGCTAAATTTAGCGTGAACTATCCATTGTCAAGACAGCTGTGATAGCCCAGCGGTAAGACCGTGCGACTCTTTCGAGGGGTACACGAGTTTCAACCCGGGCAGGCACCAATGAGTTTTTCTACTAAAACCCATGTGTCTAATTGATAATTGCAATTTATCACATGCTTTTCGATGAAGGAAAACATCGTGAGGAAGTCTGCATATCTCTAGAGATTTCTGGAGATATGTGTAACCTACCAATCCGCATTGGAGCAGCGTGGTAGGTTTTAGCTCCCACCCTTCTCTCCAGGAACGGAGAGAGGAGGCCTATTCGCAGCAGTGGGATTGTAACAGGCCGCTACTTTACTTTTTTTTATCCATTGTCATACCCGAAACCGATTTGTAAAAACACATGCACAAACCTCCACAACAGCTACTTGTGACAATCTCGCGAAGCCATAAATCGCGAGATTGTCGTGAGAATTGAATGTGTATAGTGCTTGCGTAGTACGCTGTTGGTGGTCGTGTGTAAATAATTTTTGGCTTCCAAATTCATCAATATTTCAAAGCCTTTATCTCTGCAAGTCTTTTTACTATATAAACGCACACATAAATTTTTTTGGGAACAAAAATGTAGCTGAGTATATTCTATTTCTGACAAACTATACAAAGTTAAGAAATGACAAATTAAAATATTTATGCATTCTCCAAATTCTCATTTTCTAATTTTATGAGGTCTTCATAGACAAAAGCGTTTTCGAAAATTTTGTTTTTAACAACAAAGTAATTTTAACGTAAACATTAAGTAAATTAAAGGCCAAATACCATTTTGCATTCCAAATTCGGGTTTTATGGAATATTTAGTAGAACTTTAGTTATAAAGACGATGAAAAATTATTCATTCATTGCTTGCAAAAAAAGTTTGCAAATACGTCCGCTTCGACTAAGTCATTAATATTTTATAATATTCATTTACTTGACTTTCAAATGAATGCACTTAAAAATGAATTATTGATTTTAGTGCCGATCAAACATAATTTTTTGTTATCGCTTATATTATTGTAAGCAAAAGTATTTTTTTACAAATGACTTATGTAATAAATATTTATGGGCTTTAAATGTATTATGGATAATACTTTATCTTACTGTTTAGATTATTCCATATTTTAATAAATCTCGTGCGAAATTATGATAACGGTTGTTACTATAACATCAAAGTAACGATCTTTTACTATCTCACAGCTGCCTGGGCACTGCCTGTTAAACAGACACTTGTCGATAATGAGAATAAAAGAAGATTCAGCGTGCTCAGAGTGTGGAGAAGAAGAAACGAGTCTCCACCTTATGGCTGAGTGCCCCATGTACTCGCTGGTAAGATGGGAGATATTAGGTAAGGACGAAATTGAAGCTGATGACGTAACAAATATCTTCTTCAGGGATATTATAAGGTTTGTAAAAGCAACAGGTAGGCTAGAGCAGGTGACACTGTCGGGACAACAGTGAAACCCTTGTCCCAACAAGGGGAAATGGGTGGAATAGTCCAGTTTTGGAGCTGACCAGCCGTCCTGTACCGGCAGGCGTCCCCGAAATTAGATAAGATAAGAAGAAGATCCCACAGCTGGGCATAGGACTCCTCTTTGGTTTTTAGAGAGAAAGATTGAAGCTAAGTACCCACCAAGTTGCCCCAATGTAGATTAGCAGAAGTCGCGACTGCCAGTAATAGTCAATAAAGTAGTAATTAAAACTATTAAGTAATTAAACAGTACTTCGCCTGGTGAATGTTGGTTTCTGTGCGGGCTTGTTACGTAATACGATCCTATGATACCTGCGATCTTTTGCGAAACCAATAAATTTTTAATAGAACATTTTGGTCCTTGGCAGAAATCGAAACCAGGACCAGTCTGAATTTAGCACCATAATCTATTTTCATCATTCTTCTGTCTTTATCCCGCTTTAATTGGGGCCGGCACAACATGTTCTGAACATATTGTAATATGATTTATAATAGGCATTTTACAACCGGTCAGTTGCCTGACGTCAACTTCGTTTAGTTGCCTTGTATAAGGTAAGAAATTAGGGTGGTCTATTCTATTCGGCCCGATACCACACGTCGAAATTCTCGCTTCACAAAATGTGTTAATAAAAAAATACTAAACGAAACTCATACCTCATACATTCTCCTGCCCTTATCCCACCTTAAGTGGGGTCGGCACAACATGTTACAAACATGTTGTCACATGATTTGGCTAAGTATTTTACGGCCGGCCGCCTGCCTGACGTCAACTTACCTTAGTCGCCTTTTACGACACCTCGGTAAGAAATGAGGGTGGTCTATTCTATGCTGCCGGATGCCACACGGCACAAACCTTAGTCGCCTCTTATGAAACTCATACCTCATGTTAATAAATAAATTCACGGAATCGCAGATGATAACTAATCAATCTGAATTGGAAGTCGGGAATTATAGCAAAATAATATTATGATTACAGAAACTACAACAGAACTATATTAACTATAATCAACGCGGGTTATATAATCGTAACGCATTACGATTTTGTCGTGAAGCCTATCTTACTGATGATGCTCCGGTTTCGGGGCGAAACGATCGTAGAGATTTTGGTGGTGGTTGTGTGCATTGCTTGTGTGCATTGTTGCTGGTGGAGGCGTCTCGGGATGCATGTGGTGACTTGTCCTACATGTGTAAGGTGCGTGAATTCATACACATTAGCATTGCATGTATGTTTAACCCGCGCGGATTGTAGCAAAGTAGTTCTGTTGTAGTTTCTGTAATATGGAATTCCGCAAAGTAACGCCTGCTTCTTTAAATCATATAATAATTACTTTTCAAAACTATGAATTCCTAACATCCACTTGTTATCGCCGATTCTGCTATGATATTACCGAGATGCGTTATCTCCGATCGCCCATACATAACTCCATGCAATACAAACGCAATAAAGAACTATCGTTAGAGACTTGCATGCGCCGGCGCAGTGAAAGTGCTTTCGCGCGCTCGCTGCCCGGGTCGACGACCCTCGCGTGCGACAGCGCTCTACATTAGAGCGGGACAGCTATAGTTTCTCAGGAAAGCCGTGAAAAGCCCCGCGTCGCAGGGCGCGAAAGTTAGTCCATCAGGAAATCAGTGTTGAAGTAAAGCCAAATGATTTTTTATGGTTTTACTGCCCATAAAAACTTTATTGCGAGCTATTGTGCTATGGCCCCGTTCGAGCCGGATTTTCCATAGCTTTCCCGAAAATGGCGTCCTGTTCAGTCTTCCTGGGTATTGCGGGAATGTGACTTTAATGTGTGTAAGATTTGGTTTAACTATGTTTTTGGCGGTCGTAAATAAATTTTGTCGTCAGAATTTAACAGCGGCGTATTTTGAGACTTATACGAGTATGTGAAAGCCGAAAATAAACTCATAACGAAATCGAATTGTAAGAATAATTTAAAAGTGAATTACAATTCCAAAAAAAATTTGTTAGTCTAGATTTATCTTATAGCTTTGCCTGCGCTTAAGTAATGTACTAGTAACCTGAACTTATCTCGTAAATTGCACTTCACTTGAATTCACTAAAGTAAACGCACTACAAAAATCTGTTCAGTAGATTTTAAAAAAATCAATGAATTACGGACAGACAACTTTTGGGAACTTTGTTTTAAAATAATAATATATCTATAGATAGATAGATATTATGACCTCCATGTGGTATCCGGCTGATTAGAATAGACCACCCTCTTTCTATCAAGGTCTCGTAAAAGGCGACTAAGGTAAGTTGACGTCAGGCAGGCGGCCGTTCGTAAAATACCTAGCCGACTCATGTGGTTGTCACATGAGTCGGCATTTTACGAACATGTTTATAACATGTTGTGCCGACCCCACTTAGAGTGGGATATGGACAGGAGGATGATGAGATAGATATTATGAATTATATAATGAGTTACAGATAAAAAATCAATGTAAAAAGTTATATAATTCAATTTTATAAATTCAAATTTTATAATGAACTGAGAGGTTAAAATGTTTATAAGCAAAAAATTTAGATTACACTAAATAGAAATGACGGTGCAGAAGTTATTTTGTGACATTCGTCCCAAAAATATACAACAAACAAAAAACGAAACAAATATGGACGGACACTCATTAAATCATAAATGATATTTTAATCACGTATTCGCTGAAAGGTATGTACAAAATATGCCGTTGACAAATCACCGATTAAAATTCTGCCTTCAGCTCCGCGGGTCGCGGGTTCGATTCCCGCCGAGGGCCAACATTTTCTACAAACAAATTGTTTGTTCTTCGAGCCTGGGTGAGTATTTGTATTTAAGTATGTATTTAAACTTATATGTATAGTATATCTACAAGTGGTCCGTCACCCATAACACAAGTATTAAGTTACTTACTTTGGGGACGGACGACCGTGTGGGTAAATGTCCCATATATTTATTATTATTATTATTTAAAATTCGCAAAATACAAGTGTTAAGATGTTGATAAGCATTTTTAATTATTACTTTTTAATTCTAATTTAAAATGCTGATTATATAAGTGTATATAATATAACTATGTTTCTCTAGCAGGTCTACTAAAGGCGAATACTAAACGATACTTTTCCTTATTTTGTCTACGTTAAATAATTATGTCAAATATCCAATTTTTAATTTTTATGCCGTGTGGTATCCGGCGTAGAATAGACCACCCTCCTTTCTTACCGAGGTGTCGTAAGAGGCGACTAAGGTATGTGCCGTGTGGTATCCGGCATAGAATAGAACACCCTCCTTTCTTACCGAGGTGTCGTAAGAGGCGAATAAGGTATGTGCCGTGTGGTATCCGGCATAGAATAGAACACCCTCCTTTCTTACCGAGGTGTCGTAAGAGGCGACTAAGGTATGTGCCGTGTGGTATCCGGCATAGAATAGAACACCCTCCTTTCTTACCGAGGTGTCGTAAGAGGCGAATAAGGTATGTGCCGTGTGGTATCCGGCATAGAATAGACCACCCTCCTTTCTTACCGAGGTGTCGTAAGAGGCGACTAAGGTATGTGCCGTGTGGTATCCGGCATAGAATAGAACACCCTCCTTTCTTACCGAGGTGTCGTAAGAGGCGAATAAGGTATGTGCCGTGTGGTATCCGGCTGCACAGAATAGACCACCCTCATTTCTTACCGAGGTGTCATAAAAGGCGTCTAAGGTAAGTTGACGCCAGGCAGGCGGCCGGTCGTAAAATCCGTAGCCAAATCATTTGACAACATGTTTGTAACATGTTGTGCCGACCCCACTTAGAGTGGGATAAGGGCAGGAGAATGATGATGATGATCCAATTTTTAATTTTCATTTTCAGTAATAAATTTTTACCCAAAAGTCATGGTTTAAACACCATTGTTTCTACTTCTTAAATGATCCTAATATAGCTTTCATTCTACTGAACAATAAATTGTTAACCATTTCAAATTATATATGAATATATGAAATTCGAGAAAGTTTTTCAGCTAAACGAAATCATACTTGTGTACAGTTTAGTTTTTGGCAAGAAAAAAATATATAAAGATAGAAAAAATAGAAAGAAAAACCTTACACGTATACAACAAAATGGCGAAAGTATGTCCAGAAAGTAATAAATACAGTGTTACAATATTGAAATTGGAAATTCCAAACTTAAGTTTAAAAAAATAGAACGGCAACAGATATCGTAGATGGTTACGAAAATTTGTTTGAACGTATTTTTAACATAGAGTTATTAACTACTTTGCTATAATCCGCACGGGTTAAAAATCGTACTGCAGTACGATTTTTGTCGTGGAGCCTATCCTCCTGATGATGCTTCGGTTTCGGGGCGAAACGATCGTCGAGATTGTGGTGGTGGGAGTGTGTGCTACTTTTGTGTGCGTTGTTGCTGGTGAATTGCGCCTTGGGGTGCATGTGGTGGCTGGTCCTGCATGTATAAGGTGCGTAGATTTTGCCTGCTTCATACACATTGGCTTTGCATGCATTCACTTAACCCGTGCGGATTATAGCAAAGTAGTTAGTTCTGTTATATTGCTTGTAATATGGAATTCCGCAAAGTAACGCCTGCTTCTATAAATCATAGAGTTATTCTTAGTCTGAGTTACTCTATCAAAAACTAAATTTCATAAACAATTAAAATATATTTTTAAAAGCAAGCTAATAAATTCTAATATACCAGTTTTATTGTCTAAGAATAAGTTAGGCACTTCAGCTTATATTACATAATATAGACGGGTGGAGTTGGACGTACTCAAAACATAGCTGTCATCCCTATATAAATATATCCCTAATAATAAAAAAAAATAGTTTCATTGTGACAATCATAGAGTTATTATACTAGAGTAGGTGAGACTAAATTGGGTCTATCGATGTTTGATCATCCATTATGTTTGATTAGACAAAATATACATTGACTGGCCGCAGTGGGTGACCTTGCCTTCAACTCCGCGGGTCGCGGGTTCGATTCCCGCCGACGGCCAACACTTTCTATAAACAATTTGTTGGTTCTTCGAGCCTGGGTGTGTATTTGTATTTAAGTATGTATTTAAAATTATATATGTAGTATATCTAACAGTTGTCCGTCACCCATAACACAAGTATTAAGTTAATTACTTTTGGGGACGGACGACCGTGTGTGTAAATGTCCCATATATTTATTTTAATTATTTAAATATACGACTTTCATCTTATCTATTATTTGTTGCGTCTGTCTCAATTACAGATTTCCCCTACACTAGTCAATAATGATTTACACGCATGCTATACAAGCAAGCTATGTATTAATTTCGCTGATTTTTTTTTAATATGATAAGGCAAGCGCCTGGCTGTGATCTCGACTGATGGAAAGCGAAAGATGCAATCTAAGGTTGTCAATGTAGTGCCTATTCACTCTTTTTTTTAAATTTAATTAAATCATAGGAATCCTGGCAGGCTAGTGGCAGGAAGGGAATTCGATGCCTTGGCTGTACGCATGAGGAATGAGGAGAAACGTTTTGCGCGAATTTTTGGAATATTAATTGTATAACATCACGGCATCTGGTCGTCCGGTTGTAGAACGGTGAAAAGGGGATCAGTTAAAATAGATCTGTGCCACACTCTCCAAAATATATGTAAAAAACAGAAAGCGATGCGACTGCACGTCTATTCTCTAGATAAGCGAGCCATTTAGCTAGCTTACTATCGCCTATAATAATTCTGGCGCGTCGATCCACAGAGTGGGAATATAAGCATAAAAATAAAGAAGGTTTAAAAATAATTATGAAAGCCATCAGAGCCGGTTACCGCCACAGACGTAATAACGATTACACCGACTCGGTTGCCATCTCGCAACACGCGTCACGATGATAATCGCAGAGAGTGAAAGTAACAATTAAACGCGTATCGCAGTCTGTATTGTCTATGATTACTTCGTTAGAAAACTTTTATGGGACGCCTTTGTGCACGTATACAATAAGAAATTAATTGGTTTATATATATTAGTTCATTCACCGTATATAATGAGCGAGGCTGATACAAAAAGCCTAATATACTATTGAGGATTATATAGATGATAAGAATGCGTGGATATAGCTACTCTGTACCCTGTACAAGATAGTAATGACCAGATGTAAAAAGATATAAAAATTAAGTTTATAAAGAAGAGAAGATACAATGAGCAATATATATTTTTTATGTAAATATATAAATACTTAGTGGTTGTTTTTAGTTTTGACTGATAAAAAGAAAAGTATTTCACATGCAGTCTGTTTTTACTTTCTTTCTTTAATATTACCGTAAGAATTTTATACGTATAGCATGAAATACGACAGAGAATTAATATTTTATAGTAAATACTTTTTACAAAAAATATATCAATAAAAATACGATGAAACCTGCATAGTAATTCAAACATAAACAAACGTAAATGTAAATAACTAAGGGTTTAAATTTCTTATAGTTATAATCGTAATTTTGATGATAACATATCCTACTATCCTACTAATCCTACTAATATTAGGTCCTTACATATGAAATTGGCGTTTTCTATGGGAGGAACATAAAGTCGTTTTTTTTAATGAAATATATTTAATTAATCAAAGTATGTACCATTGCTATGTATGCACTTTTGTCATCTCATAGGTAGTTCATTGATCCCCTTACTAAAAAAACCATTCGGGCGGGAATCAACAAAATCTTCGAAGGCGGTTTGGACTGCCCCATCGGAGTTGAATTTTTTTCCTTACAAGTAGTTATCCAAATTGCGAAAAAAATGGTAATATGTTGGAGCAAGGTCCGGAGAGTACGGTGGATGTCTAAGACATTCTAATTGAAGCTCCTCTGATTTGGTAGCCGTCTGTTGTGCAGTGTGTGGTCTAGCGTTGTCCTGAAGCAGCAGTGGCCTAGAGCGATTGACCAGCCTCGGTTGTTTAGCAGCTAGCTTTTCCATCATGGTTTGCAGTTGCTGACAATAGATATCTGCCGTAATCGTCTGGCCAGATTTAAGAAAGCTGTAGTGAACGACACCGGCACTAGTCAAACACTTACAAGCAACTTTTTTTTAGTCAATTTTCGCTTAGGGGAGGATTTGGCTGGTTCGCCAGGGTTCAACCATTGCGATCAGCGCTTCCGATTATCGTAGAGGATCCACTTTTCATCACAGGTAATGATTCGATTTAAAATTCCTTCATTATTGTGCCGGTTGAGTAACATAACGCAGCAGTCGACGCGCGTTTGTCGGTTTGCTTCACTCAATTCATGAGGTACCCACCTTTCAAGCTTTTTCACATTCCCAATTTGCTTCAAGTGGATTAGAATAGTTTTATCACTAACACCGGAGCCTGCAGCTAACTCGGACGTGGTTTGCGATGGATCCGCTTCCACAATAGCCTTCAATTCTTCATTATCAACTTTGGTCGCCGGCCGTCCACGAGGCTTGTTCTGCAGGTCGAAATTTCCAGAACGAAAACGTTGGAACCAAAAACGCACTGTGTTTTCTTTTGCCACACCGTCACCATACACATCATTAATCCTTCGAGCCGTTTCTGCAGCACTGGTGCCACGGTGGAACTCATACTCGTAAATAACGCGATATTTCATGTTTTCCATTTTGTAAACAGAGTGACACAAAGAAAAAAACAAAAGAAGAAAAAACAAATGAATTAGGGGGTTTGAAACACAAATGCATGAGTAAATAGCTGTATGAATTTGAATTTGGAATTCCTAACCATAAAGGTAATATTTGAGATCAAAGTGGCCAGTACGACAAAACGCCAATTTCATATGTAAGGACCTAATATTATAAATGCGAAAGTTTGTGAGTATGGATGGATGTTTGTTACTCTTTCACGACAAAAAATATCAGACGGATTTGGATGAAACTTTAAAGTTATATAGGTTATACATCGGAATAACATATAGACTACAATTTGTAATGATTTAATGTAATATAACGAAACATGTCAATAAAGTCGGAAAAAATTTGGCCTCTGCGAGCTATCTCGGCGTACACTGCCTAAACTGTTAGAGCTACACAAAGATGATATACGGTAGTATTGTTTGTCTTTAATAGTTCTAAATAAAAGTCCGCGACAGCATATATGTATCTTTTATGTGGAAGCCACTATGACCAAAATTGTGAATCATAAATTTAATTACATTAGATATTGTGGCAAACAAAATTCCTAGCGAGCGAAGCCGCGAGAAAAAACTAGTTTAACTATATGACGCCATAGAAATATCGTTGAAATTGATATCATTAAGTTTTCACACTTTCTTTATCTATGACAGTCAAAATCTGTTATTATAATTATTGATAAATATAACTATAGAGTTAATTGTACCACTGAAACTTGTGTATTAGTATTAATTAAATTGCTATTAAAATATAAGAGTGATAGCGTACTTTTGATAAAGTACATTCCCAATAACACAAAAAGGAACTTTTTTGCAAAAAAGTTTACATGTTAATAATAGTAAAAAATGTAACTAGTTAATATAACGGATAGATGTTTACGTGAAATCAATTAACGATAAGACTTTTTACGAATGCAAATTAATTCATCAATGATTGATACTTTCCACATAGATGACATAATCAACTTTTTATTTAATCTAAAAGTAATATCTCTTCACTAATATCATTTATGTATTCAAAAAAAATTTTGTTAATGTTTTTAGTCTAATGCATGACTAAAATCGAATACATCATAAAATAAAATACGTAGCTAAATCATATGACAACATGTAACATGTTATACAACATGTTTATAACATGTTGTGCTGACCCCACTTAAAGTGGGATAAGGGCAGGAGGATGATGATGATGATAATTATGATGATGCATGACTAAAATCGAGTGTATAGTTTGTTATTTAAACCTTTTATTTAACTTTCCGTAATGTATGAATCAAATCAAATCAAATCAAAACAATCTTTATTCAAGTAGGCTTTTTACAAGCACTTTTGAATCGTCAAGGATCAATAATTAAATTTAATAAACTACACTGGAATCGGAATGTTGCTCTTACTGAGAAGAACCAGCAAGAAACTCGGCGGTCAATCTTTTAAATATTTAAATTTACATTATCTTAGTCTTGTTTGGAGCTCAAAGGATCTTCAAATCCAAGAATTTTTATCATTCAAATAATCTTCAATTGTGTAATATGCCTTACGTATAAGCATAGTTCTTACACTTAATTTAAACTTTTCTGTAGATAATTCTAATACAGATTGCGGAATTTTATTGTAAAAGCGAGTACCGAAACCAACGAATGAGTTGCCAACTATGGTGAGTCGCGACGCGGGGATTAAAAGCTTTTTACCAGGGGTCCAAAAATGTACCAAAAATGTGTATCATAGATATCTATGATACATATCGAATTTGGTTTGATACATATGAATATTTTTTCGTACGAAAATTATATTACTATATGTATATATTGTGACGCTACTGTAAGTATGCCTATTTTCTTAAACTTTTTGCGAAGAGACTCACAGTGCCTCATATTATAGATAGCAGGTATGGCTCTCTTTTGGGCAACAAAAATCTTTCTAATATCTGCCGCTTTACCCCACAGCATTATGCCATATGACATAAGAACTGTAGAGTTGACTATTCAATAGCACTTGTTTACAAGTGAACCCATTTCCCGATGACCGATTGAGCTAAAACTTTACATACTGTCCCAGTCTCGATGATAATGCATGTTTATGAACAATTTATTACATTGAATTACATTAATTGAATTACAAATTTAAAGTAGCGGCCTGTTACAATCCCACTGCAGGGAATAGGCCTCCTCTCTCCGTTTCTGGAGAGAAGGGTTGGAGCTAAGACCTACCACGCTGCTCCCATGCGGATTGCTAGGTTACACATATCTCCAGAATTCTCTAGAGATACGCAGGTTTCCTCACGATGTTTTCCTTCACCGAAAAGCGTGTGATAAATTGCAATTATTAATTAGATACATGAGTTTGAATAGAAAAACTCATTGGTGCCCGGGTTTGAACTCGTATTCCCCTCGAAAGAGTCGCACAGTCTCACCGCTGGGCTATCACAGCTCTAGGGTGTGTGTGTCTAGTGGTATGATTCTCGCTTCGGGTCAAAATGAACTTGCAGAATTCCGCCTTCACATATATACACGGCAAGTTAAATAAGAGTTTTTAATAAATAATCCATTGTTACGTTGTTGTTGAGATCGGCATGTTGTCTGCAGTGCGTAGTATTTACAGATCTGTTGAAATACGTAACCTACCCGGCCATTCAAAAATCTGTTACGCAATTGGGATTGGTGTGCGCAGGTCACACACAGCGAGTAAATAAACACTGGTTTAGCTTTGTAAAGCTGTTGGTACAATGGGGAATCGAATTAATATTGTTACATACAGGAGTTCGTGGATTTGGGTAAGATATCTGGTGACTCGTTAAAAACACTTTATTCAACTTTTTACTACAAAGTTACTACTTACAGTCTCTATACAGTCCGTTGTCCAATAAGAATGTCGAGGTCACTACTATTTCGCTTTTAATTTCGCTTATTTATTCGCTGTTGATCGCTATTCGCAAACTGAATCTCGAGGCGCACAATACGTCTGCTTATATATCTAACGAACCGATGTTCGAGAACATTCGCGAGACCTTGGGGAGATCATAAAAAACAAATCTTTTGTAAACACCTTTTTTGGTAATCACGCCGAATGTTTCCCAATGGACCCCACTTAGAGTGAAATACGGGCAGGAGCATGATAATACTTTTGTTGTGGGTGACAGACTACTGGTGAATACATACACATATTTGAAATACATACTTAAAAACATACACCCAGAGTCGAAGAACCAACAAATTGAATGTAGTAATATAATAAATACGGAAGTCTCCCCGTTACGCTATCACAATTAATAGAGATATTTATAACATTTCGTACAAAAAAAATTATGGTATCGGGCTAACATATAAGGTCAAACATATTTCCTTCGTAAGAAGAAAAAACAGTACATGAATGAAGGGCATTGAACACCAAAATTGACGCGAACGTAGTCACGTGCACAGCTTGGTAACAACATTTCAAAACCAGAAGAAAGTTAACCAAACACTCGTTTGAATAGGAAGACATAGTTGGACATAACCGCACTAATTAGAAACGGCCCTGCGGTTAAAATTAATACTTTATAACGTTATTTAATAGCTTGTTATGTTACTTAACATAACATTATGAATATCAAGTATGACATAAATAAATAACATAAATTAACAGCGCCCTTTGAAATTTACAAATTACATATCTTATTAATGTTATGGTAATAAATGTCCGTAGTAATTGAGATGTCGCGATGGGAGGTCAGGCATTTAGAAATTGTGGCTTATATCGACATATGTACGTATCTTCAAGGGGTACATCGAACGAACCGATGTTTTAGAACATTCGCGAGACCTAGGGGAGATCGTAAACTAATCTTTTGTAAACACCTTTTTTTGGAAACACGCCGAATGTTCCAGAGAATTACCGCTAGGCGAATTTGAAGTCTATGACATTACGAGCTCTTTTCGCATGTTTGTAGCATTATTATGAGTACACGCCATAAGATGTTTATTCCACAGCTTGGCATTGGACGTTTTGGTTACATTTCACGCCATAATTATTATACTCGTGTCTGGCGCCTTAATACTATCTTTTTGGCTCTATATTCAATGGAAACAGGGAATCGTCACTGAATTTGAGGTGCGGGGTTGTCCGAAAACTTTAAGCCAAAATTATATTAATGAATAGCTGAATTGGACAGACTTTCCTCAGGTAGTATTTTTTTTATACTATATTATATTAATAAATATATGGGACACTTACACACACAATTGTCCATACCTAAAGTAAGTAACTTAATACTTGTGTTATGGGTGACGGACAACTGGTAGATAGACTACATATATAATTTATAAATACATACTGAAATACAAATACACACCCAGGCTTAAAGAATCAACAAATTGTTTATAGAAAATGTTGGCCCTCGGCGGGAATCGAGCCCGCGACCCGTGGAGCCGAAGGCAGGGTCGCTACCCACTGCGCCAACGGGCCAGTCAAATACACAAAGCCTTTTTTTTAAATGAGGAAACCCTTTATGGTTACTGCATTCTGCGGGGGTGAAAGCAGTTATGCCGGACTCCTACCGGCGAAAACCTCATGGTGTTCCACCTTGCTGCTTGGTGACGAGGGCACAGAAATACTGAAATCATCACGTCTACACCCTCGTCAGAAATACAATGCCCTAGGGGAGACCAAAATTGGTTAATTTTTTCCATCGACTACATAATATTATTAAGAGGAAAATAAACGGTGGGGGTTAAACTCGCTACTATATAACACTGCTTATTTGGGATATGTTCCCCGGTATGCCCCGTGCTTTTCGGTGCCCGTGTCGCGTGGTGCTCCGTACGGGCGGCGCACTATCGATCGCGTAGTAACTACGCACCCGTTGTGGGGGCACTACGGCCTCGCTACGGTATTATTATCGGGAAACTATTTTGTTTGATATACGGAAGCTTTAAGTTGTAGCTTTATGTATAAAAATATAATATAAAATAATTTAAATCAATCGTTTTGAATTCGTTACATGTTGTATCCATTAACTCGCATGTTTTTTGTTGTTTAACAGATGGACATAGGTCTTATTTATAAATAAATACACACGGTCGTCCGCCCCCAAAGTAACTTAATACTTGTGTGTGGTGACGGACAACTGGTAGATATATACGAATAATTTCTGTCGTTTTCAGACAAATTCAAATTCAAAATATTCTTTATTCATGTAAACTTGTAAACAAGTGCTTTTGAATCGTCATAATCTACCACTGGTTCGGAAAGCTGTTCCTACCGATAAGACCCGGCAAGAAACTCGGCGGTTGCTCTTTTTAAAATATAAATCTTAAAACTAGTTACATTTAGTTATTACTGTCTTGTACAGGGTAGAAGTGCAGCTATATCCACACATCCTTATCATAATTTATAGAATTAGGCGTTACTTTGCGGAGATCCATAATACAAAAGTAATAATAAAATTATTTTGCTATAATCCGCGATACAGGGATATCTGATGCTGTATCGCGTATTATAGCAAAATAATTTTATTATTACTTTTGCATCCTTATCATCTAAGTAATCTTCAACAGTATATATATATATATATATATATATATATATACATATGTATAGGCTTTCTGTATCAGCCTCTTTTTAATAGTGTTTTTAAACTGCTGTAATGGCAAGGCAAAATTGATTTCGGAATTTTATTATGGAATCTTATACCCAAGCCCATAAACGATTTACTTTTGCTGGGCGCAAAGTAGCGCAAAGCGACAAAAAACTTTTAACAAAATTTCATGTCCCTACTGTTAACCTGGAGTTCCCTCATCTAGATCCAATACGGGCAGCAGCATCACGTTATGCTTATCAGAAACATGCATTGTCATCAATACTGGACCACTATGTAAAATTTGAGCTCAATCAGATACCGGAAAGTGGGTCAAATTGATTGAACTGAGCAAGATTTCACCTTCACATTCGTTATATACAAGACAAGGTAAATAAAATCTTTTTATAATTAAAGAAAAATGTTAAAGAAAAACAAAGTAGAAGAAAGAAAAACCGAAATCATCATCATTCATCATTCTCCTGCCCTTATCCCACTCTAAGTGGGGTCGGCACAACATGTTACAAACATGTTGTCACATGATTTGGATACGTATTTTACGACCGGCCACCTGCCTGACGTCAACTTACATTAGTCGCCTTTTACGACACCTCGGTAAGAAATGAGGGTGGTCTATTCTATACAGCCGGATACCACACGGCATTTACCTTAGCCGCCTTTTACGACACCTCGGTAAGAAATGAGGGTGGTCTATTCTATTCTACTGGATACCACACGGCTAAGAAAGAAAAAGCGAAATGAGACACAAAAATATATAAGTAAATTATCTTAATAGATAAAAATTATAATAAAAATAGAGCAAAAATATAGTAGGAGGTTTTATAAAGGGAAGAAACAGCCATAATTTGTAGGCTTCGTGGGTGGTTTTGTCGCTAAGCAGCGGTGTCCAGGCAACAAGTGGATTGACGATATAGTATAGAAAGTTATGACGCGTACAAATTATACAAAAAAATCCATTCAAATCGCACCCGTAGAATTAAAGTGACCTAATTAAAAATTAGGTTTAATTGAATAAGTTACAAAGGTATCCTTATTTCAATGCCATCTACGACACCACGCTACAAACTATTAAAAAAAGCAAGTATTTTCTTGCTCTTTCAAGATATGGGTCAATTAACATTCACTAGTTTTGTAGGCGCTATTGCCGTGTGGTATACGGCTGAGTAGAATAGACCACCCTCATTACTTACAGAGTTATCGTTAAAGGCGACTAAGGTAAGTCGACCCGCCGTGTGGTATCCGGCTGAGTAGAATAGACCACCCTCATTTCATACCGAGGTGTCGTAAAATGCGTCTAAGGTAAGTTGACGTCAGGCAGGCGGCCGGTTATAAAATACGTAGCCAAATCATGTGACAACATGTTACAAACATGTTGTGCCGACCCCGCTTAGAGTGGGATAAGAGCAGGAGGATGACGATTAATATGAAGGGGATTTCGGGGGTATTTGATAAATCGACCTAGCTAGGTTTCATTTTTTTTTAATATCGTTTTATCCCTGTTTTTAGGCAACTGCTAAAATATAACTTAAATAGAATGGTTAGTTATAAAGTTAATAGCTCAGATGGGAACGGGCGGAAAATTTCCTGTATCGAGTACCGTTTTCAAGTTTCATCTTTTTTATTACCGGCTACCCAGTTATAGTACGCGGCAATAAATAATGCACATCGAGGCTTAGAGAGAGAATATCGGCTAGTTCTGCTTCATAGAGCATTGTCTCTGTCGCACCGACTAACTGAGTGACAGTGACAGCACTCTACGAAACCGAACTGGCCGGCTGTTTCGTTCTAAACATCGATGTGCATTATTTAATACCGGGTACTATGCTTTCAACAAATAACCCTGATTTCCACGCGGAAACCCGCAGGCGAACCTAGTTTAAAATATTAGTATGGATAGGAGCAACACGAGTAGCTTTCTTTAGAATGATTTCCCTGTTTCATTAAAATACCGATTCTCCCCCATTGATACACGTGTACACCCACCTCTCGACAGGTGGGTTGGACGGGGGGTCACCCTCCATTATTGGGCTATGAATGGCAGCCTGACACGAGGACGGCCTTCTCAAATATCGGATTATGTTTTCGCTTGTTTGTATACTGTATTGACAAGGCAATATATTTACAAAAATAGTTAGAGTATTTTTCTCGCTTTAATCCGCTATTAGAGATTATATCATCATCATCCTCCTGCCCTTATCCCGTCCTAAGTGGGGTCGGGACAACATGTTGAAAACATGTTGTCACATGATTCGGCTGCGTATTATACGACCGGCCGCCTGCCTGACGTCAACTTACCTTAGTCGTATTTTTCGAATCCTCGGTAAGAAAGAGGGTGGTCTATTCTACTCAGCCGGATACCACACTGTGGGTCAACTTACCTTAGTCGCCTTTTACGACCCCTCGGTAAGAAAGTGGGTGATCTATTCTACTCAGCCGGATACCACACGGCGGGTTGACTCACCTTAGTCACCTTTTACGACACCTCGGTAAGCAAATGAATGTGGTCTATTCTACTCAGCGAATAACACACAGCGGTGCCATATGAGATTATATATTAGTATGAAACCGACCGATTTCAAAAATTTGTCTTGTGGGAAGTTGCTATAAAGTGTAGCTGCTAAAAAACTCGGAGTGTTAATCGACCCATTCACATCAACCTAGAAGAGCAAGGAAACACTTTTGGAGAGGAGGGTTAGAGCTAAGACCTACCACGCTGCTCCAATGCGGCTTGGTAGTTTACACATATCCCCAAAATTCTCTAGACATATTCAGGTTTCCTCACGATGTTTTCCTTCACCAAAAAGTTGTGATAAATGGCAATTATTAATCAAACACATAAGTTTCGTCAATCGTCAGAAGTCACTTCGTGACAACGGTTGATGAAACTGCCGCAACATCGAACCTTATACAAAGGTAACTCGATTTAATCGCAATGTGAGTCGGTTTATATAATAATTGAATTATATTATTAACGCTATGCCATTATAAGCGAATCATCATTCTCCTGCCCTTATCCCACTCTAAGTGGGGTCGGCACAACATGTTACAAACATGTTGTCAAATGATTTGGCTACGTATATTACGACCGGCCCATGCCTGAAGTCATCTTACTTTAGTCGCCTTTTACGACACCTCGGTAAGAAATGAGAGTGGTCTATTCTATGCAGCCGGATACCACACGGCATTTACCTTAGTCGCCTCTTACTACACCTCGGTAAGAAAGGAGGATGGTCTATTCTATTCTGCCGGATACCACACGGCTATTATATTCTAAGCGAATGGCCATTATAAGCGAATGGAACTACGAAATTTGGGAATTGAACTTAGAACCTCATATGAGGTATGGTCTTTGAAATAAGACACTTATAAACTCGAGTCGTTGACGTAAGCGCTTGACATGAACCATTAAGATCTTGTTCAACAATAGATTAATATATTATCATAGTTCGCTTAATGGATGTCATGGGTCTGATTACAATCTCTACTCGTAACAAATAACCTGTCAATTACAAGACAATAGCACCTTTATTTTATCCCACACTGGATACAGGCCTCTTTTCCACTTTTTAAGGGGTTTTGAGATCAACCACGCTTCTTCAAAGGTGTTGCTAGGTAAAAAATATCTCAAGTATTGTCAAGCTTTCATGTTTTCTGCAATTATAAATTTATATGTGGAAATCTATGGAATGTTTCAGGTTCCATAAATAGTTATTCAATATATATAATTCTGTTCATTTTTCAAAAAAAATTAATAAATATTACAATCTAAGTAGTATTTGTTTATTTTTATTGTATGTGTTTAGCAAAGGCGCAAACACACTAGTATGCCATTACAAGTCCACTCTTGCCTACGTCTCTGGTGCAACTGATGAGGGGCGCTTGAGACAATCTATTAATGTATATATGATTTGTTTGTCTTTATATACATTTACACACAGTCCCATATCTCAACCCCATTAATGTATGTGGGGTATATATATGTGATCTATCTCATTTTCTATATACGCCTAAATAAAGATCTATACCTAATAAATTTCGTACTCCTTTTTGAACAGAAAATATATTAAATTCATACTCTAATATTATGGATATGAAAGTCTCTTTGTAATGTTTTCATGGCTAAACCACTGGAGCAATATTGATGAATTTTAGTACAGTTGAAGTCGATATACCTAACCTATAAAAGTCACAAAATAAAACCTTCGGGAAGTTTGCCCGTACTTTGATCTACCGAGTTCAGGCGAAGAATTTTAAGATACAGCTGTTGCCTAGAATATCATCATTAAATCTCTTGCCCTTATCCCACCCTAAGTGGGGTCGCCATTTTACTCTTCCATTCTCTCCCATCATTCATCAACTCTGGCACTACTCATTTTACATGCATGTCATACTTCACACAATCTAACCATCTCTTTTTATTCCTCTAGTCACATATCTATCCACATTAATTATCCCTTTATATTTTTATAACATATATTTGTTCATATTAGTCGTTACCTGGCATTAAGCAAAATAGAAAACTTGTTTACTCTTGCTAACCCTAGCACAGCCCTATATCTATTTGGGTTGCATATGGCTATACACCAACAATAAAGGAAGTTAGTCTAGTGCTTGGTTCTTAAGTATAGATGTAAAAAGTACTTGCTATAATTGTTCAAAGAGTAAATAAAATAAATTAAAAAAATCATTTTGATAACTCATTTTGTCATAACGCTCGTTTTTACTATTTTATAGTAGATTTAAAAATATCAAAAGTGTAGTAGTGTATCCCGCTACCTGCGAAACTTTATTATAAATATACAAGCTATAATCGCTATAAAATAACGGTTCTACTAAAGTCAGCATAACACAACGTAACATAAAAATTCAAGTGAAATTAATATTACGTCATAATAACAGTATTACAGAAATTTCCGTAACTTAGCTACGCCGTAGCGCCATTTTCGTAGCGCGTAGGCGAATGTTAAAGGTTGCTCTAAAAATGTCTGATTTTTCCAATATTCTAATAAACATCCTTCTTTTTACGAGCTTTATGTTAATTTTAAATATTAGGTCCTTACATATGAAATTGGCGTTTTGTCGTACTGGCCACTTTGATCTCAAATATTACCTTTATGGTTAGGAATTACAAATTGAAATTCATACAGCTATTTACTCATGCATTTGTGTTTCAAACCCCCTAATTCATTTGTTTTTTCTTCTTTTGTTTTTTTCTTTGTGTCACTCTGTTTACAAAATGGAAAACATGAAATATCGCGTTATTTACGAGTATGAGTTCCACCGTGGCACCAGTGCTGCAGAAACGGCTCGAAGGATTAATGATATGTATGGTGACGGTGTCGCAAAAGAAAACACAATGCGTTTTTAGTTCCAACGTTTTCGTTCTGGAAATTTCGACCTGCAGAACGAGCCTCGTGGACGGCCGGAGACCAAAGTTGATAATGAAGAATTGAAGGCTATTGTGGAAGCGGATCCATCGCAAACCACGTCCGAGTAAGCTGCAGGCTCCAGTGTTATAACTAGTTAGTGATAAAACTATTCTAATCCACTTGAAGCAAATTGGAAAGGTGAAAAAGCTTGAAAGGTGGGTACCTCATGAATTGAGTGAAGCAAACCGACAAACGCGCGTCGACTGCTGCGTTACGTTACTCAACCGGCACAATAATGAAGGAATTTTAAATCGAATCATTACCTGTGATGAAAAGTGAATCCTCTACGATAATCGGAAGCGCTCATCGCAATGGCTGAACCCTGGCGAACCAGCCAAATCCTGCCCTAAGCGAAAATTGACTAAAAAAAAGTTGCTTATAAGTGTTTGGTGGACTAGTGCCGGTGTCGTTCACTACAGCTTTCTTAAATCTGGCCAGACGATTACGGCAGATATCTATTGACAGCAACTGCAAACCATGATGGAAAAGCTAGCTGCTAAACACCGAGGCTGGTCAATCGCTCTAGGCCACTGCTGCTTCAGGACAACGCTAGACCACACACTGCACAACAGACGGCTACCAAATCAGAGGAGCTTCAATTAGAATGTCTTAGACATCCACCGTACTCTCCGGACCTTGCTCCAACAGATTACCATTTTTTTCGCAATTTGGATAACTACTTGCAAGGAAAAAATTTCAACTCCGATGGGGCAGTCCAAACCGCCTTCAAAGATTTTATTGATTCCCGCCCGAATGGTTTTTTTAGTAAGGGGATCAATGAACTACCTATGAGATGGCAAAAGTGCATACATAGCAATGGTACATACTTTGATTAATTAAATATATTTCATTAAAAAAAAACGACTTTATGTTCCTCCCACAGAAAACGCCAATTTCATATGTAAGGAACTAATATATTTATGTTTGTATGTATAATGTGTAATATATATAATATAATAATATGAATGTATAATGTTTATATAATCTAATGTTCGTGCATAAGGATATACATAATCATAAAAAGATTGGCGATGTATAGATTAGACAAAAGTAGGAACCGACATAAGCTTGCGGCTCATGCCTCTGCGCATTGCAAAAGTACGTAAATCGTTTGTGGGTTTGGGTATAAGATTCTATAATAAAATTCCGCAGTCGATTTTATCTTTGCCACTACAGCAGTTTAAAAACACTGTTAAAGGAAGGCTGATACAAAAGCCTACTATACTATTGAGGATTATGTAATGATAAAAATGCGTGGATATAGCTACTCCTCTATCCTGTACTAGATAGTAATGACAAATGTAACTAGTTATAAGAACTATATTTGAAAAGAGCATCCGCCGAGGTTCTTGCTGGCTCTTTTCAATAGGAACAGCTTTCTGAACCAGCGGTAGAGTTGACGTTTCAAAAGCGCTTATTTACAAGTTTACTTAAATAAAGCATATTGTGTATATTTTGAATAAGCACTATAACAAAACTAACTACCTTGCTATAATCCGCACGGGTTAAGCGAATGCATGCAAAGCTAATGTCTATGAAGCAGGCAAAATTTACGCACCTTACACATGCAGGACAAGCCACCACACGCACCCTAAAGCGCCTCCACCAGCAACAATGCACACAAGCAGCACACACAACCACCACCACAATCTCGACGATCGTTTCGCTCCGAAACCGATACCGGTTTCGGAGGAGCGTCAATTTTGCCTGCTTCATACACATTAGCTTTGCATGCATTCGCTTAACCCGTGCGGATTATAGCAAGGTAGTTAGTTCTGTTATAGTGCTTGTAATATGGAATTCCGCAAAGTAACGCCTGCTTCTATAAATCTTATATTTTGAATATATATAATGTATAATTTGTATATATAATGTTTGTATGTAGTTTGTATATAATTCTTAGCAAGGGGTCGTAAAATACGACTAAGGTAAGTTGACGTCAGGCAGGCGGCTGGTCGTAAAATACGTATCCATATCATGTGACAACATGTTTATAACTTGGTATGCCGACCCCACTTAGACTGTTATAAGGGCAGGAGGATGATGATGATACTCGTACTTATAAATTTCTGAGATCCTTATGTATTTCTGTTAATGAATCCAGCTGTTGGGCACGACATGAGATTGATAGGCTACTGATTCAGACATGCTTCCAACATGATTCCGACTGTTTCCTAGATGACTTATTTCCCGTAAACTGCATGATGATAAAATAACGAATAGGTTTTTTTTTTGCTACCCTATTTTCCAATTTAAAGTACAATTTACTGATTTATACCACACGGCAATTTATAAGTATGATCTTCATGAAATGCAACTACCTTACTTACATTTGTGAATGTATTGAATACAATTAAAAAAATATTGCCAATAGAAATATATATTTTTTTTATTAGTAGATTTTTTATCAACTTTTGTTTCCAATTTAATCGCTCTCATATATTTCAAGTTTTATTAATGTATTATAATTCATTTAGTAATATCTTCAATTTAATTTTCGCACACATTTTACGCGATCACGTCACAAGCCGCTCTCGTGGGATGGAGTTCAAATCAACAGATAATCAGCATAATCAAATAAATATAACGTTATGCAATGACTTAATAATTTTCCGTCCTTTGACATAGAAAGCTATTACGAGACGCGAACACATTTAAATAATTATAATATTAGAGAATGTCACTTTCTTATACGGAAACTGTATTTTGTAATATGGCGCTTTATTTTACATACGTAATTTCATCGCATCATAAAATAAACCATCTTTCTTTAAATTCTTTTGTTTAAAATTTTTGTTTAAACGTTTACGCTCGGCTGTAATCCAATTGAAAATAATAAATTACGAAATATAGTTATTTATACGTTGCGGAGGTCCATAATATATAAGTTATTAAAATATTATTTTGATATTATCGACGTTAAAATAAAATATATGTTTAGTGTACTATTCGTTTTCACACCTGATATATGCAAAATTCGTAAAAACCAATGGGTTTTTACGAATTGTGAATGCACTACCCGCCACCAATCACACAATAACACACAAGCACAGCACACATTCCATACAACCATCTCAACAATTGTTTCGCCCTGTAACTGAAGCATCGTCAGGAAATAGACTACAAACTTTGCGTTTTTGTCGTTATGAATTAATTATAGGGAAAATCCAAACAAGGATGTCGTCCACAAAGTAAGAAACTTAATACTTGTGTTGTGGGTCACAGACAATTGGTCTGACATATACAAATGTATACATACATCTTTAATTTAAATAATACTTAGATATATATAATATATTTGGCCATGCACAGCAGTTTAAAAACACTGTTAAAAAGAGGCTGATACAGAAAGCCTACTATACTGTTGAAGATTACTTAGATGATAAGGATGTGTGGATATAGGTGCACTTCTACCCTGTACAAGACAGTAATAAATTAATGTAACTAGTTCTAAGATTTATATTTTAAAAAGAGCAACCGCCGAGTTTCTTGCTGGTTCTTCTCGGTAGGAACAGCTTTTCGAACCAGCAGTAAAGTTGACGATTCAAAAGCACTTGTTTAAAAGTTTACTTGAATAAAGAATATTTTAAATTTAAATTTGAATTTGATTTAATGTTCTCAGAAGCAATAAGATTTCTAATTGAATGTGGTTTACATTAACTCTATGCAAAAGCTATTTAAATAATGCACCTATACAATGTTTGTTAAAAAACAGGCACATAAGTGAAAAAATATTGTTATGTAATGATAAAATTATGTGATTCATGTTTTTCAGGTCGATCTTCTTACAAGTTTACTTGAATAAAGAATATTTTGAATTTGAATACAAGTTGGCTGTAGGTGGGAATCGAACCCGCGACCTGCGAAACTAAAGGGCCACTGCCACACTGCCACCTGCACAAATGAACCTACGTTTAATTTTACTGAGCATCTCATGCTCCGTGTGAGAAACATCGTTTCCGTCCGTCTACACCGTTTAAGTTTAAAACACTCTAGCGACAGTGCAATTCGCATTGATATAATAAAACATTGTAACGATTATTATATCTCAATGTAAAATAGATTAATAAATAACACGACACGGCCCGAGTCGTCCAAGGCACATCGGAAGGTTGGTAGAAAGGATATACATAAGGTTGAGGCGGCTCGTATGGGCAATAACGTAATAAACTTTATTAATACTCACCTAGAGATCTGGACATCGCTCTAATTGAAAAACTCTGGCTGGATACAAAAAAGATCGATTATAGTTAAAAATTGCAAAGAGGTCTATCGGTAAAACTTTTAATTCATTTATAAAATCAGCAGGCCTACCATGAACTCTTATTGCGACTCAATTGAAGACGTAAACTAAATTGTTTTGCTTTTTCATAATATGACGTCTTAAGTCGCTTGAGTCGTAGCCGAATGAACGTTCGAAATGCGTCCTAAAAAACATGTGAGTAAAAAAGACAGAGTTATCTATAGTTCATACAACGTTATCCTTTTGACCCCAATGCAATCCACACTTCATGGTACGAAAAGAAAGCGGTTCGGTTTAGGTACTGACTTTGAATGGAATCGTTATCAAAAAATAATTTATAGAATTAGGCGTTACTTTGCGGAGATCCATAATACAAAAGTAATAATAAAATTATTTTGCTATAATCCGCGATATTGTATCGCGGATCAAACAGTAAAAATAACAAAATAAAATATACAGAATTGTGACGTTACGAACTGGAATTGGTAGTGATCCTGCCTTCAACGCCGCGGGTTGCGGGTTCGAGACCCGCCGCCAACATTTTCTATAAATAATTTGTTGGTCCTTCGAGCCTGGTTGCGTATTTTTATTGAAATATTATTTAAAATTGTAAATGTATATATTTACAAGTAGTCCGTCACCCATAACACAAGTATTAAGTTACTTACTTTGGGGACGGACGACCGTGTGTGTAAGTGTCCCATATATTTATATATTTACCAATCAGCTTAAGTTGAGAAGTACCTCAACGCTGTTTTTCAATGGTGACCATTGTTCCTTAAATCTTAGTCTAAAGACAGTAGAAACGACAGCGACCGATAGTTAGAGGTAGAAATGTTTGTAGTCAAGATATACAATAATAATAATAATAAATATAATAAATATATGGGACATTTAGAACACGGTCGTCCATCCCCAAAGTAAGTAACTTAATAGTTGTGTTAAGGGTGACGGACAACTGGTAGATATATACATATATAAGTTTAAATACATACTTAAATAGAAATACACACCCAGGCTCGAAGAACCAACAATTTGTTTATAGAAAATGTTGGCCCTCGGCGGGAATCGAACCCTCGACCCGCGGACCTAAAGGCAGGGTCACTACCCACAGCGCCAACGAGCCAGTCATAATAATTACATATATTAATTATATATTAATTACATATATGCATATATAATAAACAAGGAAGGTTGTTGATATAAAATGAAATTGCTTTAAATCTACCAATTTTTCATTAACATTGTTCTAGTGTGTCAGCAGTATAGGTGTAATAGACAGACAGGCTTCCGTATTTATAATATTAATCATTTATATTTAAAGTTCCGCTCTAATCGAGATAAAGTGCCTGTTCCATGTACCAGCCCTCATTTATACCAAATCACGTTAATCTATTGCTTAGTATTGATAAATTAAAAAAAAAGAAAAAGTTTTCATTTACCTATTCTTTTTTTGAAATATTAAGCGTTTGTGTTTGAGTTTAAGTTTGCTTCGAGTATTTGGTTATCTTCGCGTACAAGAACATCTCGGTTCTTAAGATTAACTCGGAAACTTCCCGCCATTAAAGATGAATGGCAGGAAGCGTTGCGAGATTATTTATTTTTAATATTTAGGTCTAGGACAGACTTCATATTGTTTGCGATTAAATAAAAATAAGGCTTGTCGCACACATAAATATTGCAACAATAATATTTTACACAACCTATCTAAGAACACTTGTGTACTAATAAATATTGTATAGACTAATTTAAATATAAGAAAAGTTTCTAAAACAGATTCTTGTATTAGCCGTAAATATGTATTTGGAAATTATTTTTATGAAATTATTTTTTGCATTCTGATGTAATCACACAGTTATTATATTAAATACTACTAGAGAAACCAAATGAGTTTTTTATATATTTCTTTTTGCGTAGTGAGTAAACGTCATATTGAAGGTGTACAAAAAAAATCTAAGTATTTTTCAAATTAAGAACGCTCCATCAATATTTCTCTGCGCATGTGTTATTAGACAAGGATAAGAAAACGAATCTAATCTTCCCTCTCATTATTTATTGTGACAATCTCACTTATAGGCCTGCTTACTACTCTCTTACTCTATAATAACTCTAAAATCATTCACGCAAACATTTTTATTTACAAACCGATTTGAATATTTGATCTGTAATATAAACAAAAGCTGTGATAGCCTAGTGGTGAGACCGTGCGACTCTCTAGAGACGACATAGGTTCAAACCCCGGGCAGGCACCAATGAGTTTTTCTATTAAAAACTTATGTGTCTAATTGATAATTGCAATTTATCACACGCTTTTCGGTGAAGGAAAACATCGTGAGGAAACCTGCATATCTCTAGAGAATTCTAGGGATATGTGTAACCTACCAATCCGCATTGGAGCAGCGTGGTAGGTCTTAGCTCCAATCCTTCTCTCCAAAAACGAAGAGAGGAAGCCTTAGCCCAGCAGTGGGCATAGTAACAGGCTGTTACTTTACTTTTTACTTTTATAAACAAAATATAAGAATTCATAAACGAAAATAGTCCTTATATTATAGTGAAAATCGCACAAATTTAAATAATTTAATCAAACAATTAAATATTTAACAACTTCCTTAAAACAATCGTAAAATACAAATTATGTCGTAAAAGTGTAATGGAGGCAAATAGTTTTCTAAATTCAAAATTACGACTATCAAAATGCAGTGGCGCGGCGACTTTATTTTTAAATGAACGACTGACCTTAGTGTATGAATGTAGTGCCAATGTCACTATAAGTGGGTCTATGTCAGCCGCCGTGGCCTCAGCTTCGCTAGTAAGGTTGGCTCATTGTAGCCTTATATGGCTGTTTCGACCGCTATGGGATTTTTGGTAGTAAATTAGTGATGCCACTGTACATTAAAGGTTTGATAATGGCTACAAAAATCTATTGTACCTGTAAAAGTTCAGTTTTTCTAAATTATAATACAAAATATAAACTTGTATCTATTTGTTCTGTTTTTTCGTTGGCTTTCATTCGTTTTGTGCATTTTTAAATCCTTTTATGCATTTAGAATTGCGATACATTGTTTTTTAAGTAATCGATTAATTATCTGTTATCGATGATCTACATTAATGACATTTAAGAGATCGTGATCGATACAACATTGCGATTATCTGATTAAAACGATAAATACCAGGGGCAAAACAAATATACTACATGATATATATTTCGAGATCTTTTTGAGTACAAATAATGAATAATTATGACTCGCTACTATGAATGTATCATTGAAGTATTTAAAATGATGTTTATCTAATTCTAATGTTAACGCTAATCTTCAAAACTACTGAACCGATTTCAATGAAATTATTGAGGTAGAAATATTTTGGTCCATATTGGTATCTTTATTAATAATTTTTGTTCGATAAGTTTTCGGTAGATGTCATGTCATGTATATATCAAAGTTTTTTTCATCATTTTTCAAAGTCAAATAAAGTCTGTAAATTAAAGAAGTAGGTTCTACATGTGTATATCACGATACGCAATATATAGAAGGTTCCTATAAAAAAATTAAGTTTAGCGAGTAATTTAAGACAACTCTCTGACTTTAATAGTTAAGGCAGAACAATGTTTTTCAGGTCATCCTGTTTATTATAAACCATTGTCATTTTAATGTTGTGTATTGTAATCAAATGTTTAAAAAAGAATAGTAAATCATACATATAGGCTGTGTAAATATGACAATATGAAAGACTGGCCCGTTGGCGTTGTGGGTAGTGACCCTGCCTTCAGCTCTGCGGGTCGCGGGTTCGATTCCCGCCGAGGGCCAACATTTTCTATAAACTAATTGTTGGTTCTTCGAGCCTGGTGTATTTGTATTTAAGTATGTATTTAAACTTATATATGTAGTATATCTACCAGTTGTCCGTCACCCATAACACAAGTATTAAGTTACTTACTTTGGGGACGGATGACCGTGTGTGTAAATGTCCCATATATTTATTTATTTATTTATTAATTTATTATTTATAAATATCGATTTTATATATTAAAAAAAATTTGCGAATATAACCTTTCAATTAATTTTATAGGTCATGTTCCAAATATAAATGCTCAAAAAGCGCAAAAAAAACGACCTTCAAATAAAACACAAGTACAGATAATATAGAAAAACATCCATGTAATTAAAAACTGGTTCATTAACTTTATGTTGGTTTTAAAATCGATACAGATAATAATTGGTGCTAGTTTGGGCAACACTAGTGTCTTGTCTACCGGCATTGAAGATAACCTTGTTCGTTCTTTCCTGCTCTCGCGCGTTCAACGTGCTATCTCCGTCTCGCTCGAATTGAATAAGCTCGTGTCACTACCGGATTCCGAACGCGTTGAGTTGTTCTTCTATATTACATTTTAATAATATAAAATAAAATTTACAAAATAATTAAATTTATTCTGTTTCGGTGTCATAAAAGCATTTACTGTTGTACTTTATTACTATGAATTGAAGCTTGACTGCGTGTATTGTTAATTTTTGTGTTATTGTTATTTTAAATATTAAATAAATAAATTTTCAAAAATAATAAATAATCAAGGTATGCAAATATTCAATTTGTTTAACGTTATACACATAAAGAGTTTAAATTTAGACTATTTTTAGGATTAAACTAGTTTTAAGATTTCATGTTCTTAAATTTAAGTCTTATTACGAACTCGTCATAGATAATCTAGAAATAATTAATTCAATATTAATTAAAAAAAAATTCTTATCATTTCATTAATCATCATGCTTATGTAAGTTGACTTTATATGTAACTAGCTGTCCTAAAAAACAAAACTGTCATTATCAGTTTAAAAAAATACTCCGATTACTATCAGACTACAGGATTATCCACTGGGTCAATCTAAAAATTGTCGAAGTTTTATTAAAATCGGTCCAGGCATTACGCAGTCTACAAGGAACATACATACGTAATTTGTCTTTTGTATATATAGATAGATAAAGATTAATACATAAATACATCCAGACTCATTGCGATTTTGGCTTGGAGCCTCTCTTGATGATAATTCGGTTATGGAGCGAAACGATAGCAGAGATCGTCGTAGTGAATGTGTGTAATGTTTGTGTAATGTGTTGTTGGTGGCGTTGTTTACGTGCGGTAACCAATCTTGCACGTATAAGGTATGTGAACGATTTCTTCCTACACTTAGCATTTTCTTAACGTACGCGGATTGCGACAAAATAATTCTACCATAAACTTTAGTACCATGGAATACGGCAAAGTAACGCCTTATTCTATAAATTATAACTTTAAAATACTCCAAAACTGTTCAGAACTTTAATCAACACACGAAATTGCACATAATATGGTTTATACGAAGCGCAAATTATATGCGAAATGTGTATAAAAATTGCGCGGCCTTGTTATAAAGTGATGAGCTAAAACAGTAATGTGGGTCGAATCGTAATCAGATTATTTAGTTTTATAAATCGTGCTGTTTTATTCCTATTACATTAGTTTTTATTACGACTGTATAAATAATGAACATATTTTCATAGCAAGCTTTTTTTTCGTTTTCAATGTAAAATCAAAACTAATAACATAAAGAGGAAAGATTTGTATATTTGTGTGTATGTGTGTATGTTTGTAATGTTTTCATGCAAAAACTACTGAACCGATTTCAAAAATGCTTTCACCATTGGAAAGCTGCTTCTTCACTGAGCAACATAGGCTATTTTTTTTTAATAGGAATCCCTAATAAAATTGTAATAAGGTATGAAAAATTTAGTCGTAAACATCTTTCATCGCATGCGCTGCGGAAACTATTGATGATAGAACAAAAAAATGTTATACAGTATTATAGAACAAATCAATAACCACAAAAAAGTCCGCAAAACCATATATATAACTATTATAGTTATACCAATATAACTACTTTTTTACATTGTAAAAGTCGATAAAATTGCCGACAATAATCAAATCATTTTATTCATATTTCTGTAGTTGTCTCAATCCCACTAAATGATATTTTATTCAAAACTGTTTCAATACCTATAAAATACTTTTTAAATTATTAAAATCCGACATCCAAATCAAAAGATATTACGAATTTAAGAATGTAAATCGAAAGAAAATAATGCCATAACAAATCCATTGTGGCAAACGTTATAGCAGGGCCTGCATTTGGTGAGTTAGCTCTTATTCCAAGAATACTAATGATACCCATTTTTTATAATTAAATAATATACAAATAAATCTTTAGTCCTACTTCGTAGACTTTCGACTACCACGAGATCGGTATGGACGCAGGTGAAACCGCGGGGCGTTGCTTGTAAAAAGTAAAGCAACATGTTACTATAATATAAATTCAAATTCAAAATTCAGTACATTTGAATCCTCAAATGTTTTAAAAAGCTAGTTTGCTCCTACCGAGAAGAACCAGCAAGAAACTCGGCGAATTATATTTTCATAAAAAAGTTTTTACAATTTGATAGATGGTTACGAGCTGTGATAGCTCAGCGGTGAGACCGTGTGACTCTTTAGAGACGATCATGGGTTCAAACCCCGGACCAATGAGTTTTTCTACTAATACTTAATGTGTAATTTCTATTAAGAATAGCATATACTGAATATCACTTTATAACATGATATTTAAAACCCTTGCGAAGCTGGGGCGTGACAGCCTATTTTCCATAAAAGACTTTAAAACAGAACTCTTTAGTTATTTGTCTTTATTTCTTTATAAATATGACCGATAATGCTTTTAAAATCAGAACATTACAGCTGATAAGTACAAAAGAGGCGTGTAGATCCATATAAATTCTAAATACTTCCGGTTTTTCCAGTTTAAACATTATCAAAATTATTACTAGCACGACGCTATCACGGTCAAGTGCAAAACCTATTTGCTACAATTAAAAACTGTGTAAAAATTTGAATTAGGTAAAACACATTCGTGACTCAAGTAACAAATATTAACGATATCTGGGTCGCGTTGTGCAATGTGCCGTGAGTATTGTTTCTATAAACTGTCCGAATGCACATGCGGCAAATCCTCGTTTCGAAATCACGCCCTGAATTGATTTTGTATCTGTCAGCATAGTGATGACTGACCTGTTTAGATTGATACTGTGTTATTTGTCTTAGATGCACGAATAAAAGAATCGATGAGTTCCCTTAATTTTATTTGTAAAACCGTTGGCAAAAAACAAGTTTTGATAGTAAGTATATATTTGAACATATTTGTTGTAAGCTGTTTGACTGTAGCATCACAATATATATATATAGTAATATTCTATTTGTACGGAAAAATATAAGTACGTATAAATCAAAATTTGATGTATATCATAGACATACGAGAGGTCACAAACAGCTTGCGATACCTGCGTCGCGACTCAGCAGAGTAAGCAACTCTTTTGTTGGTCTCGCTATTCGCTTCTATAATAAAATTCCTCAATCCATTCTAGACCAGTGTACAGAAAGATTCCAATCAAGTGTAAAAAATATGCTTATACGTAAAGCATATTACAAAATTGAAGATTATTTGGTTGATAAGAAAGCCTGGATTTGAAAATCCTTTCAGCTTCATACAAGACAGCGGTTTAATAATGTATAATTGAAAATATTTAAAAGATTGACCGCCGAGTTTCTTACTGGTTCTTCTCGGTAAGAGCAACATTCCGAACCAGTTGTAGCTTCATTAATCATATTGATGCTTGACGATTCAAAAGTGCCTGAAATGGTTTATTTGAATAAAGATTATTTTGATTTTGATTTTTAAGCAAATTGTAAATAGTTTAGTTTTAAAAATATATATATAAAAATGTAATAAAGATAAGTAGTTTTTAAGAACTAACTGTATATTTATGAAAGACCTTTAAGGACTTGATTCCAGGCCGATAAAAAAATTTAAAAAAAAAGAATCGGTGTAATGTATAGAGTACTGTAAGTGAGAAATACTGCCTGTAAGTGAAAGTGTCACAATAAATAATGAGAGGAAGGATTAGATTCGTATACTTATATCTGTCTTATCACACATGCGTAGAGAAATATTCATTGCGTGTTCTTAATTCCAAAAATACTTAGAACATATTTAGTACACTTTCCAAATGAATATATATATTATTTATAACAATTGTAGTGGAAAAAAGTAACCGCCGAGTTTCTTGCTGGCTCTTCTCGGTAGGAACAGCTTTCCGAACCAGCAGTAAATGTTGACGATTCAAAAGCACTTGTTTACCAGTTTACTTGGATAAAGAGTATTTTGAATTTGTATTTATTATAATAGGGCACATTTTGAGATGGCTTCCCGCTTTCAGTGTAATAAATCTATGGTGTAATGTCCTGTAAACTAGAGGAGTCTTGAATAAATTTAAAACGTCTTCGATTTTTGACTTTATGATGATAATTTGGTGGCAAAACGTGTTTTAACTTTGTTTCTCTTGAAGTTATATACTATCTTGCACGTATATAACGTTAACAAATTTGTTTTAAGTTGATTAGTTTGTTTTGAAATAAAATATGATAAACATAAAATTTAAAATAAAACATTATTAATGAATATCTTTTAGCGGCAAATATGGATATCAAAAATATAAATAGATTACTTGATATAGAAACATATATAGTAAGATAATCTTGTTCTTATATTGCTAGTAAATTAATAAATGTTTACCATAGGAAGGAATTTTAATGTTTAATAAAGTAAATGCACATATATTGAAAAAAGTATCGTAGAAGAGAGAAGTGGCGAAAAAATGGCGTATTTTTGTAAATTGTAAATTTTTGTACAAAACCAAAAAAATAAAAACTCATGTGTCGATGCTTCCTTTATATAAATGCAAATTTCCTTTTATAGATTTCTGTAACAGTCATCAGTCATGTCAGGTTCAAAAGCTAATAAAAAAAATATCACAAAATTTTTGAGAAATAAATAAATTCATGTATTACATGTATATATAATATATGTAGTACTATAATTTAAACAAAAATTTTAAAAATAAAATGGGCCTATAAATCTTTTAACGTTTTTCGTTATATTTATATGGATATCAATTATATATTACGATATTCTATTATTATATATTACGATATCATTATTTATTTTTACATATTTTTATTTATTTTATGATTTTTATTTTCTAACATATTATTTGCAAAATAATAAAATTAAATAAAAACAATTTAAATTATCAAATTAAATTATTCATTTCATTCATTTAGATTGTTTTAACCTTTTTTTTATTCTAATTCATTATTTAATAAAAAAAATTATATGCATGTAGAGATAAGCTAAAGCGTAAACGACTTCGATGCTACTTTTATAAATTTTCTGAGGATTTTAATTGTTTAAATAATCTTTTTGCGGCCCCATTTTTACACTAATAATCTCGCCAAAGTAGACAATAGTTATCTCGAAATTATACAGTACCGTACTTGAGGTCTAAAACGCATATTAAAACACAAGGTGGTTAAAACAATTATTTCAGTAAGCAAGGTTAGATTCGTATATGATAAACTTATCTATGAATAATCACGGAGTTCCTATCTATGAAAATTTATGTAAAAAATGTAAAACCGGAAAGACTTATGTAGTCTATGCTGTTGCATAGTCAGCGGCATCGGCGCAAGGTTACTTGTCTATGTAATTATTTCTACAGGATATGGAGTGTGTTTAAAAATGAATAAGCTAGCATACTTTTTTCTATTTCATAGTTTTATCGCGCCAATCACTTATGATGCCTGTAGTCAACGATCAAATTTCCGACTTTGCTTGGATTATCAACGTGATCAAATCAGGACTGAGAAGATCAGTGCAAACCATAATCCTTGCTAGTATTATAAATACGAAACTGTCTGTCTGTCGATAGAATTTGGCACGATTATTCCTTATATCAAATCAAATCAAATCAAAATATTCTTTATTTAAGTAAACTTGTAAACAAGTGCTTTTGAATCGTCAACTTTACTGCTGGTTCGGAAAGCTGTTCCTGCCGAGAAGAGCCAGCAAGAAACTCGGCGGTTGCTCTTTTTTTAAAATATAAATCTTAGAACTAGTTACATTTATTTATTACTGTCTTGTACAGGGTAGAAGCGCACCTATATCCACACATCCTTATCATCTAAGTAATCTTCAACAGTATAGTAGGCTTTCTGTATCAGCCTCTTTTTAACAGTGTTTTTAAACTGCTGTAATGGCATGACCAAAAATGATTTCGGAATTTTATTATAGAATCTTATACCCAAACCCACAAACGATTTACGTACTTTTGCTAGGCGCAAAGCAGGAGTCGCAAGCTTATGTCGGTTCCTACTTTGTCTATTATATACATCACCTATCGTTTTATAATTCTTTATATTTTTATGTACAAAAATTACGTTATTTAAAATATACTGTGAAGCAAATGTTAGAATACCTGTTTCCTTAAACTTCTCTCGCAGGGAATCACGCGGACTTAAATTGTAGATGCCACGTATGGCTCTTTTTTGTAATACGAAAATTTTTTCACTATCCGCGCATTTACCCCACAGCAATATTCCATAAGACATACACCTTATACACATAAAATACGACAAAGGTAAGTTGACGTCAGGCAGGCGGCCGGTCGTAATATATCTAGCAAAATCATGTGACAACATGTTTGAAACATGTGTCAATAACGGCAGGAGGATGATGATATTTCATATAACATAAAGGCTATAGAAATTCTGTTAATTCAACAGAAATAGGATGACATTGAAAAACGCCATCTATTATCGACCTATAAATGCTCTTTTAATCACGTCGTTTCACTAACACCGTAAAAGGTATTTGAACAAAGTTTATATTTCGTTTATATTAACTTTATATTTCGGTTTTTGTTTATTGGATAAATGTAAGTGAATTATTTTAATATATAATTTATGTAACTTAGTGTACGGGTTATTTACTAAAATTATTAAACTATGCTCTCGAGAAAATGATAAATCTCTCGGATCGATCTGATTTTGGCGATGGAGATATTTGCAGGGTTGGAGATCGACAGAAGCTACTGTTTGCGAACAAAGTTGCGGGTTAAAGCTTGTTAAATAAAGTTCAGCGTGTCACGAAGCATAAATATCAATAGGCAGGGTCAATATGAAGAAACGATTGGCGGTCTGTTCTAAGGTACTAGAATAGAATAGCAAGAGATTTTAATTTATGGATCATAATAGAATAATAATAAGGGGTCTGATGCTCGTGTCTTCTTCAAAGATCTAGAAAGCTCATAGAGCGTGCCGGGGACCCGAGAGCTGGTAGCTAGTTGGCCAAAGTATATCGACATACTAAGAATTGATGCTTCTAGTATTTTTAGGAATCTTGCCACATTGCAATGAATACGATAGTTTTGATATAATGTAAAAATATGAATATTTAAAAATGAGAACGATATATTCTTCTGTTAGAACACGTGACATGTCATGTGACCAAACAAGTGTTAAATATGAATGTGGATGGATATGTCACTAGAGGGTGGCATGAAGAGAGATGGTTTGATTGTGTGAAGTACACAGCAGTTTAAAAACACTGTTAAAAAGAGGCGGATACAGAATTACTTAGATGATAAGGATGTGTGGATATAGCTGCACTTCTAGGGTGATAGCCTACCTAGCACGTCTACCCTGTACAAGACAGTATTTACTAAATGTAACTAGTTATAAGATTTATATTTTATAAAGAGCAACTGCCGTGATCGTAATTCGTTTTTGGGGGATTTGGTTTAAGATTCTATAATAAAACTCCACAATCTACTTTACTATTACAGCAGTTAAAAATACTATTGGCTATGCTCGGAGTGTCTCTACGTGATCAAATCAGAAATGAGGAGATCCGTAGAAGAACCAGAGTCACCGATATAGCTCAGAGCGTCGCGAAGCTGAAGTGGCGATGGGCGGGGCACATAGTGCGGAGAACCGATGGGCGTTGAGGTCTCAATGTGTTGGAATGGCGACCCCGCACCGGTAAACGCAGTGTTGGCAGACCCCCTACGCGATGGACGGACGACCTCAAAAAGGTCGCGGGGAGCCGCTTGATACAAGCGGCACAAGATCGTGTGTTTTGGAAAGCCCATGAAGAGACTTATGTCCAGCAGTGGACGTCGATCGGTTGCAGAAGAAGAAGAACAAGATTATACTATTGAAGATTACCTAGACGATAAGAATGCGTTGATATAGCTTCTCTTCAACCCTGTACAAGACATTAATAACTATATGTAACTAGTGATAAGAATTATTGTTTGAAAAGAGCAACCGCCGAGTTTCTTACTAGTTCTTCTCGGTAGGAACAGCTTTCCGAACCAGCAGTAAAGTTGATGATTCAAAAGCACTAGTTTACAAGTTTACTTGAATAAAGAATATATTGAATTTGAATATAACATGCATATAAAAAGAGAAGTACCAGAATTGTAGAGTGATAAGAGAGAGAATGGAAGCAAAAACATGTTGTACCGAACCCACTTAGAGTGGGATAAGGAAGGAGAATGATGACAGTTATTAATATCACGACCGAAACAAAAACTGTGTTCGCAAATTAACCTCATTCGTTAAGTAGAAAAGCCCTCTTTATGGTTGATTAAACTTTTCAAGAAATTTCTGATTGCCACAACTTTTCCATCTCGGTCAGCTCCGTCTTCCCAAGGCAGCCTTGGCCTACTGATCGATCTTTTTCCATCAAGATGTCACGTCATAACTTATTCGTTTGTTGAAGGCCGTCTGTACGTAAATTACGACCAATATATTTAAACCGTAACTACGTGGGCTCCATGCCCCATAGGGGGCAATTTGATTGTTAAGGGGGGGTAATGCGAAAATGAACTCGAAATGAATTCAACCCTTTCGATCCGGGCTATTTAAATGCAATGCTAGATTTTGGTACGAAATTTAAGAAAAATTATATTATTATATAATAGTTTAATTTTAATTCAACCAATCACTTAAGTGACTTTAGTGAAAAATTCAATATATTAATAATTATATCTGTTACGTTGGAGGGCATAAGAATATTAGAAAAGTGAGTTTGACACAAAAAAGGTCATAGGTCAAACGAACAGGTCCTAGAAACGGGGAAGTGGGTCAAATTTAACTTGCAAGATTCCAAGTAAAATAGACGCTTTTACAAAAGTTGATGTCTGAGTTTGGTATCATATTTAATTTTTAAAGAAATAAATAACAGAAATACGTCGTTGAATCTAAATTTCTAATACCACTGTTGTTATTAAGTACAATGAATTAGTTTAATCCAACCTTCGCTATACACTAGTGGAGATTCGTCACCGAGCGACAGTGACAGCTAGAAGTTATAAACAGTACAGTGTTAATTAATTGCACTTAAAAATTATTACAATTACCTTTTATGCGAAGAAACGTTTGTAAACAAGTTAAATACCATTTGTGTTTGTAAAAAAAAATAATAAATACTTTTAAATAAGGTGATAAGTGGATGTGCATACAAAAAGTTACAGCTGACGGCGAGCTGTTTACAGTTAATCTACCCGACAAAATTTATGAACAAATCGAATGTGGTAAATGTAGTAGAAATTGATGTAAAAGGAGCTTATTCGTAAGACTGACACATATTATCTTATTGTCATTTCCATATACCGACTATTATATATATTATTTTTATATTTGCCGTTGGTTACAAACACCACCTACAGGGAAACTATTTAAGTACGTACCGAAACAAATACGATGGCCAATAAGTGTAACCACTGTGGGAAGTTTCTATCTCCACAGGAAGGCGCAAAATGTGCAAAATGTTGTGCATTGTTTCATCGTCCGTGTGTAAATATTGCTTCAGACTGTCGTATATCACCTAAGTGGCTTTGTTCTCGATGCAATAAATCCAAGGGCGATACGATGCCGAAAATGTGTATTCCGGTAAAAGACGTGATAGCCCAATCGGAACCGCCAGTTATTCCGGAAAGGAACTCTGATGATGAAAACAACACCGATCCGATAGTCTCGGAGGTGCGACTGCTGCGCCAGGAAATTATTGCAATGAGACAGGAAGTAACATCTTTCAGAGAAGAATTCGCTCGCCTGACAACATCGGTAGTTGATTGTGGAAAGCGGGTCGATTCCATAGAAGTTAGACTGGCGGCTCTAGAACAGGAAGTACGTAATAAAACTGAAAATGAAATATCCACTGACACGATAATGTCCCTGCGGACCGAGCTGAATGAGAGGGAGCAGGAACGTCTTTGCAACGATATCGAGATAGCGTGTTTAGCGGAAAAACCAGAACAAAGTATCGTACATGTTGTACAATTGGTGGCCAAAAAAATAGGTGTAAATCTGGACGAACGCGATATCGTGAGTGCGGAACGAGTCGGGCCGCGACATGCGCCGGGCGGAGGCGAGCGCGAGCGGCCACGCTCCATCGTAGTGCGCTTAGCTAGACGGGTCGTGCGCGATGAATTGTTGCGAGCGGCGCGGGTGCGGCGCGGGCTGGACTCGGCCGGCATTGTGGAAGGCGAACCTCGTCGCTTCTACATAAATGAGCGCCTGACATCTACAAATCGGCGGCTCTTTTATAAAACGCGTGAAGAGGGCCGAAATAAAAGATGGCGTTATGTATGGACGAAGGCTGGTTATATTTATGCACGTCGATCTGCGGAGGGAGAGGTCTGTCGTATTAGAAATGACGGCGACATAACAAGGTTTTTTGGAATCTAATCTATTTGTTATTTTTGATACTTAAATACAGTGTTATAGTTTTTCTGTTGTATAAAATCATAAGAAAATGCATTCACAGTATATTAAATATTAAATATGATAAGTTTAAGTTATTAAGATTACAAAAGCGTCTGAGCTTTTTGTACCTTATTTGTGTTATTCATATTAAGAAAAATATACTATTTAAATTAACTTTGACTCTGCAGAGAAATGTGTCGTTTAAACATTATTATAGTGAACGACTCAGTACGCCACCTTGTAACTGTCAGTTGTACAATAGGGTTCATTATTTTTGCAATTTATTTTGTAAACCTATTGAGGAATGTCAAAATAGTAATCTGTCTTATGATGTTTATAATAATGGTAGATCTTGGAGATCTAATAACGTCACAAACGTAATGGAAGTATCTGACTTAGGGACGCTATCATATTATTGTTACATATTATATTTTATAAACTTTCTATTTTGTTATTACAATGCTTAGCCAAAGGAAATTTAAAATTGGTTTCCTTAATCCAGGTTCACTTAACACAAAACATGATGAGTTTTTATTTGCCATGTCTCGACATCAAGTCGATATCATGGCAATAAATGAGACTTGGCTGAAGAAAGGGGAAAGTGGATGCGCCCCTGCTGTCCCGGGGTATCGCCTGCGGCATAAGCCACGTGTGGGACAGGTGAAATCTCGGGGGGGTGGGGTTGGCTTTTATATTAAAACAGGTATCTCCGTAAGAATTATCTCTCATACTGAAGTTCCGATGGTGGAACAGATGTGGCTTGATGTTAGCGTTGGAGGCAAAAGAGTAGTTGTAGGGACGGCTTACAAGCCACCCTGGCTGAACGTACGTATATTCTTAGACGCACTTATGGAGACTTATGGATCATTACCGCGCCATGATCACGTGGTTTTACTTGGCGACTTTAATATTAACTTTTTTGAAAAGGGCACTCCTAATATGAAAATGTTAAGTGACTTTCTAACTTGTACTAACCTAAAACAATTGGTTGACGAGCCGACTCACTTTACCAGCCAAAGTGAGACACTTTTAGATCTCATTTGTACCGACATTAGTACCTACCAAGTAAGGGTAGACTATATAAGTGATCTCAGTGGCCATGCTTTCATTAGTTGCGAGTTTAAATTTCTCAAAATTAGACCAAAGGCGAGATTAAAACATTATAGGCAGATAAAAAACATTGATGCAGATGAACTTAGCTTTTGTCTGAACTCCGTAAAATGGGATGACTTTAAATCAACCGGAGATGTTAATGTAATGGTTCCTGAGTTAACTTCAAACTTACTATCAATTTTTGATTTTCTCGCTCCAGTAAAGATAGGGTATTTAAAAGATTTCCAACAACCATGGATAACATACAATATAAAAATGATGATGAGAACTCGCGATGAGGCGCTAGTGAGAGCTAGGCGAACGAAATTGAATGAACACAGAGAATATTATAAAGAGCTCAAGACTGATGTGGAATCAGCGCTTGACAGGGAAAAACGAGCATACTTCACTACATTTATAAATAATAATGCAAAAAACCCTTTACATCTATGGAAACACTTAAAACAGAATATTAAATATAAAGATAAAAGAGAGTGTATACTACCCAAAAACTTAAATGATCCGAATAAAATTATTAGTCACTTTGAGAATATTCCAGGTAATCGACATGCGTCTATCTCGGATATAAACTATTATACAAAAACAAGATACGGCACAAGTACATTCTCTCTAAAAACAGTTGATAGTGTAACTATTATAAAAACTTTTCGCACTTTGAAATCTAATGCGGTAGGATTTGATAAAATTTCACTTGAAATGATAAAACTCTGTCTAGAACATTTAGTTGAACCTATAAATTTAGTCGTAAATACGTCTATTAAAACTAACATGTACCCTAAGTTATGGCAAAAAGCGGTAGTAAAACCAGTTCCTAAAAAAGACGACCCAGTGGAAATTAACGACTTACGACCTATCAGCATTTTATCATGCTTTTCAAAGATCCTAGAGAAAATTGTTTATTCTCAACTATCCGATTACTTGGAAACGAACAACATCTTACCGTGCAAACAATCAGGCTTCAGAAAGCACAGGAGCACTACAACGGCATTAGTGGATGTTGTAGACAATATATTAGGTGCTCAGGACGTAGGCGAGGGGACAATCTTAGTATTGTTAGATTATTCCAGGGCATTTGAGACAATCAATCTGGATTTGCTTATAGCTAAACTATATTATTATGGATTTAGTTCGGAAACTATAGAGTGGTTTAACAGTTACTTGAGAAACAGAACACAATGCGTGGAAGTAACAAACGAGGATGGCAGCAAATGTGTTTCACAATGCAAGCCAGTCTTAAGAGGGGTTCCGCAAGGCTCTATATTAGGTCCGTTACTGTTTATCCTTTACTGTGCAGATGTAACGAAAATTATCAAGAATTGTCGGTATCATATATATGCAGATGATATCCAAATATATATATCTTTTAAGGCTGAAGAAGGGAAAACTGCGATCGCAAAATTGAATGAGGATTTGAGCCGGCTGGTGATGTGGTCGGATGCTAACTGCTTGCAACTTAACGCTGATAAGACAAAGTATATGTTTTTAGGAACAAAAACACAAATTAATAAAATGTCCCACATGAACCTAAGCGTTAAATTACAAAACAATATTATCCACAGAGTCACTGAGGCAAAAAATCTGGGGGTATTAGTAGACGAGAACCTGCGGTTTGAAAAACATATACTTAATATAGTCAAAAATTGTTTTTATAGATTAAAAATACTATATCGCATTAGGAAATATCTAGCAACTAATATACGAATAAATCTTTGTGAAACCTTAATTCTATCCAAATTGAACTATGCTGATATAGTCGTAGGTCCGCGATTGTTGGTACGAACAAAAAACATCATACAACGAGTACAAAACGCCTGTGCTCGTTTTTGTTTCAATATCCCGCCGCGTTCACACGTCACACCATTTTTAAACAGCGTGAAAATATTAAAAATGAATTATCGACGACAGTTGCATTTTGCTACCCTTTTGTTTGGTATAGCGAAGTACAAATTACCAACTTATCTCTATGATAAATTTAATTGGCCAAACGACCGTATTGTTAGTCACGACACCAGAGGATCTTCCCATTTGCTATTCACACCGCGGCACCACACAGCTGCCTTCCACGGGAGTTTCAAATACACAGCCACCCACTGTTGGAATAGTATCCCACCGCCTATATGGAATCTTAAAACGGTCAAAAGCTTCAAGTGCAAATACAAATCACTTTTAGTCGATTTGCAATTAAAATCATAACAAAAATAAGAGCCTGGGAGAAAACACCTTTCCATACTGTACTGTGTATTTGACATAGCAGGTCAAAGACTGTCGCGATAGCAGTTTGTATTCTAAGTTCCAGAGATATTTTTTTATTGTTATTTTATTTAGATTTTTTATTTTTTATATTTTTTATTTTTTTTATTTTTCAATATATATCTTAATACTTTCCTTTGTAGTGTACTAATAGTAGTGATATTCATCTGTAGTAGTAAGGTAATTTTTAATTATTATTATTGTTGTTTTTTATTTTTTATTTTTTAAAAACAGGTTTCGATTTACTTTTTATCATAGTTGTTAAATGTTATATTAAATTATTATTATACGATTATAGTTGAAAAAGGTGAACAATGAAATGTACGAAGTCACATTTCGTTGTTCACGAAGCTGTTGCTGACGTTGGTGGTGAATTGGCTTAGTTAGGGTATGGTCGCCACTGAAAACCAGTGTTGGGGGCTACCTCAACGTAAACTGAGTGGTGTTCCTTTTTGCAACGTCACATTTCTCTGCATAAGTATAATTTAAATTTAATTTGTCTATATAACTGTGATGTTTGTAGGGTAAGTGTGACAGTTGTAAATAAAAGGTTTTTTGATTTGATTTGATTTGATTAGTCTGGAAATTTCCGTTCCTCCAAGAACTGTGGAATACAAATTACATAAAAACAGTCTTATATAAAGAGTCAATATTGTGAAATGATTTCAAGTAATTCAATTAAACTACTTTTTGACTCTTGCAATCACAAACATAACTATTTAAAGAACTTTCAAATAACTATTTAAATAATTTAATAATCAGAAATTCTAGACTATAATCCCATAGACAATTAAGTTTAAATTTTCACGTATCCATTTTATGGGCGAACCATCCATGACAGTTTCTCAATTACATACGTAATTAAAATTAGGTATAGTAATTCCCTTTTTTTATTAATTAAATTGGCAAAACTAAGGGCCATAATTTAAAGATACCTACTAGCGAACCTAGCAGTGATTGCCAGTGCGCCTCGCACGACCTTCAGGGTACTACCTGCACGTTGCGGCCCTCGAATGAATTTATTTAAACTTAACCTACTGATCATGACATACATTTAGCGATTACGAGCGCATGTGTGCGCCGTACGCTCCATTCGTATACGAATTTTCGACGCCCCTCGCCGTTTTGTATTTTGGTATATGGGTCATAGATTCGCGCTTTTTTTTTCCAACGCAACCGTGACACGGAACTTTATTGATTTTCCGAATCCTTTTCACGGTATTTTTTGTCTGTGGCTTTTGTTTACGTTCTCTTTTCAAAGAACGTTCCGTTTCAATTCAAACGCATGATGTAAAGAGACCTTTGCGATTGCACGCTCGTTATTCGTACAATTTATATATTAATTATTAAAGAATATTACTTTAGAACTGACAATACCTAATGTAATATATATTTTTAAACAACCTAATAAAAATAATAACGTTCAAATTGATTCGGCGAAGGCGGAAAGAGCGGACGCCAGATAGAAGCAAGGCCAGTCGTCAAGGTCCTCAAAACTGTAATTAAACAGATATAAACTCTATTAATGGGGAATAAGGCCGCCGTTCGGTCGTATAGCCGTGTTGTAGTGCAAGACAATAAGTCGGGTGTTTTAAATGCAGCATTTTTCACTAACAGCTAGAGATCAAGGCTATTTAACATCGAAGTATAGTAGTTGAGGTCGAGTACCACGTAACACGATAGAATAGGTGGGGTGTGCGCGCGTAACGTACCTACGCATTTAAATATGAAAACGCGGGATTCCTTGTTTAAAATACAGAATAAATATGGCGGAAATATTCTATCTAGACGCAGGACGAATAAACTATTTTGAATAACTATACAAGTGTGTAAGTTTCCTATATATTTATTATTTATTTATTTACAAGTAATTGGACTGAATGGTAGGAAACCTGTCGTTAACAGGTTAATCGCTAAGGCAGAGTAACAAATTAAAACTTTTCTATGTAAATTGCAATTTTTAATTAACAATTTTTAAAGGTTAATAAGATTGTTTTTTTAATGATATAGATAATATTGTTATTGATTTTATTCACTCAGTTATATAGTTTTATTTATTCAAGTAATTCCACGCCATTTTATGAGATACTTTTAATTAATTAAGCCCTAAAGATTGACCGCCGAGTTTCTTGCTGGTTCTTCTCGGTAAGAACAACATTCAAATCAAATTAAATCAAATCAAAATATTCTTTATTCAAGTAAACTTGTATAAAACTTTTATTAATTTTAACAAGTAAACTTGTATTCCGATACTGTTGTAGCTTCATTAATCATATTGATCCTTGACGATTAAAAAGTGCTTTTAAAAGGCTTACTTGAATAAAGATTATTTTGATTTGATTTGATAACTCGTGTGAATACTTTTGAAGTATAAATCAAAAGTCCTTGATTGAAACCTTTGTTTACACCTGAATTACGCCCCAGTCTGAACTAAAGAAGTATAACTTACAAAAAATTGGCAAGCAGTACGAAAAATATGCGTATCTTATTATCAGATTCGGCGAATTTCGACTATCCTCATGGCCGCGTTATGCCAATCGAGCGTGAGCCGACACCCCGCGCGCGTTTCTTCTCTTCAGGACCGAAGGCGGGGGCGATAGTACTATCACAGAGGTCACGGTGCGCTGGTCTACCGTCTGCTAACCTTAGCCTACATTGATACCAGCCGCACCGCCCCTCTGATATGTTTGATGACTTCCTAATAGAGTTATAGACATATAATATGTAATCTAATAGACATTAATTTCTTCCTAGTCATTTCTTACTTAAGGCGCTGAACAGAGCCAAATAGGCTGACTTTAAACACGTTTTTAACAAAAGCTATAGGGATGACGATTAATAGAAAAATATATGTTAATATACATCATATCTCAGAGCGAATGTAAGATTTCAAAACATGATTACGATACTTTTTTTCGATAAAAAAAATTGGTAAATAGACCTCTGATTTTTACTTTGATCGTAAATATCTCTAATATTTATCAACAAAAATTGGTAAAATTAATAAGACTAATAAATCATTATAATATAAAGAGAATGTAAGATTTAAATTTTTAATTTAATTAAGATATTTCATTCAAATTAAATATTTTTTAGAAAATAGCAAAACTGAAACGAGTCATCGTCTCGCTTCTCTCTTACATCTACGAATATAGACATTAGACAGTGATCGCTGAGGCGCGCTGCTATACGGATGTATGTCGCTAGCTGCCGCCTTTTGTGACTATTCCTTATTGATAATATGTCTTTTTTTAGGTATTTAGTTATAGTTTCAACATACTTAGTTTTATAAGATTAATTAGACATAAGTTTTTTAAATAAAATGTACAAAAAAAGTTTGGATAAAATAGTGTACACCTACAATGGGTGTTAAAAAATTAAGTGTGTCGCTACGCCGTCGCAGACATCGTGGGCGTGGCTTATATGCCGAAATCTGAATTTACGCCAGCTCTGTTCAGCGCCTTAAATAAATAAATTTATACACATACACGCACGGCCGTCCGTCTCCGAAGTAAGTAACTTAAAACTTGTGTTATTGGTGATAGGCAACTGGCAATAAGTATATGTTATTTATATATTTATTAAATAAATACTTAAATTACTTATTAGTTTATTTTTTCCTTATTTTCCTTTTTCTTTCTTTCTATATTACTAGTATTTCACTTTCTTTTTCGATCTTTTACTCAATAACCTTTGAGTTGAACTGCATGCCTACCATGAACTCTTATTGCGACTCAATTGAAGACGTAAACGACGACCGCAAACGGCTTTCTTTTCGTAACATGAAGTGTGAATTGCATTGGGGTCGTAATGTCTGTTATATAACTATGTCTCTTTTACTCACATGTTCTTAGGACACATTCCGAATGCTCATTCGGCAACAACTTAAAGTGTGCGTCTTTAAGACGTCATGGTATGAAAAAGCAAAACAATTTAGTTTACGTCTTCAATTGAGTCGCAATAAGAGTTCATGGTAGGCCTGCTAGAAGAGATACCTTTTAGAGATAAGTTCGCCTTTGTGCATGTACTTTTTTTTTCCTCTTGTTTGTTTGTTTGTTTGTTTGAACGCGCTAATCTCAGGATCTACTGGACCGATTTGAAAAATTCTTTGATTGTGAGATAGTCCACTTATCGAGAAAGGTTATAGGCTATATAACATCACGATATGATGAATAGGAGAGGAGCAGCAATAAAAAATATTTCGAAAACGGGAAAAATTTAAAGCTTTCCTTGCGTGCGCTAAGAAAAGGGTGAAAGTTATTACAAAATCATGTATTACAAAATTGTTCCCCTCTAAAAGTTCTAAATAAAAGTCCGCGACAACATATGTCTAGCTTTTAAGATTAACTCACTTTAACCATAATTAATATGTATTATGGTTTACTCAAATAATAAGACTGCAGTCCACGCGAACAAAGTTGCACATAAAAGCTAGTCAATAATAAATAAATACCTCGACGAAACAAATAAACTGTTTTCAAAAAATGTTGGCCCTTGGTGGGAATCAAACTCCCGACCTCCGGAACGGAAGACAGGGTCACTGCCACTTGCGACAACGGGTTAGTAACTGTTTTTGTTAACCTCACTAAAATAGGGATTTTAAGAATAAAATAAAGCATAAATTTCTAAAAGAAAGCAATTGTTTTAGTAACGTAATTTGCCGAGTTAACTATTTAACAAAACTAACGGGCGTATTGTTTGGGCTAGAAAGGGTTGTCAGGTCAGTTGTTTTTTTCGAACTTTTTACGAGTTACCGTTGTTACAAACAATATAGAACGGCTAAAAAGTAAACTTTCTTATTGCTTTCTTATTCTTATGATATTTGTTTTACGTTTGATTTAGTACTAACCAAGTAATTTTTATGGTCACATTAAAGAAACCCAGAGGCACATTAAAAAAAACTGTACCCACAAATTCGTTCACGTTCGTATTTTTAAACGGTCCTCACTTATGTATTTCATATTCACAGAGTAATTTCCAGAAATAAATGGTGGGGGTTGAACCGATTAGTATATAAATAACTATGCTTGGGTGATTCACTTATGTATTTCATATTCCCAGAGTAACAACGGAAATAAATGGTGGGGGGTTGAACCAATTTGTATATAACTATGCTTGGGTGATGCGTTGTTTTGCGATTTTATCGTGGAGTCTATCTCCTGATGATGCTTCGGTTGCGGGACGAAACGATTGTTGAGTTTGTGATAGTGAACGTGTGTAGTGCTTTTGTATTGTTGTGATAGTGCAGGTTTGTGCATGTTTTTACAATTCATCAGGTATGAAATCGGAAATCCACTCTACATCTAGCATTATTTATATTTTCTATTTACTTAATCGTGAATTATAGCAAAATAATTTCATTATTTCAATACTTTCAGTGGACAAAGTCAATAAACGAAACAAAAAAGAAAATAGTTACTAAATAGGCGATATCAAAGTATGTAGTACGAAACTAGTACCCGGTATTAAATAATGCACATCGATGTTTAGAACGAAACAGCCGGCCAGTTCAGTTTCATAGAGCGCTGTCACTGTCACTCAGTTAGTATATGACGTTTCACACGGGTCCATCAGTCTGTGCGACAGCGACAATGCTCTATGAAGCAGAATCTATCCCATTTTCTTTCTCTAGGCTGTGACAGAACAATGTTGGAAAACACTAATCTACGGTAATGCTTGTCAAATTTTTTGATCAAATTTTTTTATATATGATTAGACAAAAATGAAGTTTACGGGTTTCATATTTCGCTCTTATTATTTATTGTTTCATTGTCACTAACAGCCCTATCTATGGCTCTTACTAGAAGTGTAATAACAATGTCGGGTAACGAACGTGAAAAAAAACCACAATATAATTAAAACCTCCTTTTTCGAAGTTGCTTAAAAAAGGAATCATACCCGTGTAATTATTTTTTATCTGTGCACATCGCTCACAGGCCGTACATTATCTGTGGCAGAACTTTTCGCGCCAGCGCGTATTAAAACAACGCATCAGTCGAATGTGTGTCAAGGAGACCGTATTGGAGAAAAATTCGCAGACCTTGACGCCGTAGATTAGAATTAGGACTGTCCGAATTATTTATTTTATAACGTGGGCTTTATTTATTTGCGATTTGTAAAGAAAAACTAATTTGAGCGAAGTTTTTGCAAGGGATATAAGACCTTGATTTAGTCACGGGTATTTAATCTGTGCTTTACTATGTACAGATGTATAAATGACGATTATCTAATCTGTGCTTTAATTACTGAACTTTAATGATTAATCTATACACGTAGATGTTTAGTATATATATTTATATCGTACCAATAAACGCAACGAAATGAAATGATGGCTTTTTTTTTCGAACTGACTGTATGCTGGTAGCCCTAATGGTTTTTACAGCGTCACCGGGCGGGACGGGCGAGCGCAGAAGCATCGCCGAGGTAGAAGCATCGCCGAGGCGAAAGGATGGCTACGTTACTGAGTGCATGTGTGCATGCGATGTAACTCAATGGCAAAATTAAATTAAGAATCGTTTCTTAGAGTTATAGATATTTTCAAAATCTACCAAGTGGATGTTTGTACGGTTTTTTCTAAAAGGTTCTAATTGCAATTCTAATGGAAACTTTAGATTAAAAGAATATCACGTTTTATTTAAATTGTCTTAAAAAAACTCTTGCAAACTTGGAGCTTTATACTCACGTAAACCAGCAGAGATAAACTAGAATAATGTACTAGAAATTTGTAGATCTCCAAAAATACTACAAAGAAGTTCGCGAAAGCATGTCTCTATCTCTGATGGCACTAACTAAGTACACTGAATTCCACGCGGGCATAGCCATAAGTAAAAAAAAAGTAAAGTAGCGGCCTTTTACAATCCCACTGCTGGGAATAGGCCTCCTCTCTCCGTTTCTGGAGAGGAGGGTTGGAGCTAAGACCTACCACGCTGCTCCAATGCGGATTGGTAGGTTACACATATCTCCAGAATTTTCTAGAGAGATATGCAGGTTTCCTCACGATATTTTTCTTCGCCGAAAAGCGTGTGAATAATTGTAATTATCCATTAGACACATGAGTTTTAATAGAAAAAGTCATTGGTGCCTGCCCGGGTTTGAACTCGTGCTCCCCTCGAAAGAGTCGCACGGTCTCACCGCTGGGCTATCACGGCCCGGCAAAGCCATAGTATAAAAATAAACCGTTAATACAAATCCTAACTATTTCTAACATTTGAAAAGGGCAACGATTCCATAGGATGTTATAGAATTAAAGTTAAAGGTCTCGAGATTAACCTAATATAATAATATAAAGTCCAAGAAGACGAAGAAGGGTGGAGAATCTAGTAATAATAGTAATATATAGTTTTCACAAATTGGACAATGACTTTGATAAACTCTTATTACGAGGTGGAGATAAACCCAAAAAAACATTGTCAAATGATTGCGGAATACGAGGTCATTGCCCGTCGGATTTAGCACATCAATATTTCTCGCTTTCAACGGTTTGAGCTGTTTTTGGGGTTATTTTCTAAACAAGTGGTTTCGGAATAAAACAAGGCCTCGTACTACTCCACTGCTTGGAATAGGCTAGGCTGTTTTTGGAGAGAGGAATATCTGTAACCTACCGACTCGCATTCCAATGCGAATCGGTAGGTTACAGATATGTTACAGATAGGTTACACATATCTTAAGTATTAAATCGATTGTGTATACTGTGTGTGCATGTGTGTGTGTGTTTGTGTGGTACATAATCCAAGAATGCTTAACCGATAACTGCCGCTCATTTAATTTAAGATGTTAGTTCATATAAACTCTTGCAAGCTTGGAGCTTTATACTCACGTAAACCAGCAGAGATAAACTAGAATAATGTACTATTCTGTACTTTATGTGTTCTATAAACAAATTGTTGGTTCTTCGAGCCTGGGTGTGTATTTGTATTTAAGTATGTATTTAAACTTATATATGTAGTATATCTACCAGTTGTCCGTCACCCATAACACAAGTATTAAGTTACTTACTTTGGGGACGGACGACCGTGTGTGTAAATGTCCCATATATTTATTATTATTATTATTTATATAGCGTAATAGCGTTATATGTCCTGTAGAGTAGTGCTAGGTTACAAATAAAGTTTCTTTCTTTCTTTCTTTCTTTCTTTCTAAGTTTGTGTTGGTGTGTGTAAATTAGCAGACCACTTTCAGAAGATTTTCAGTTTCGCTCACTTATGAAGAATCATAAGTGAGCGAATGAAGCCAAGATAAACATTTATTTTATAGGAGTAATAATTTAATGAGTAAATGTTCAAAATAGTATTTACTCTATTATACAGTAAGCAACTTAGTCGCAAATAGTGACGTGCGGCGATTGCAGTCCGGGTCCTTTTTGTAGTGCATACTAAGCGACAACTACGTCTCGCAAGGATTATATTACGGTAATAGAAAAACTCGGAATGTTTGCGTTAAATAGTTTGCAGGACAAACAGCTGCCTAATTGTTAGGACAACACTTTTTGAATAGAGTTCGAAAGTCGTAAACTAGATAGGTTTGCTAAATGGTCATGTTTAATAAGCCACAAAACAACTCTTTGATAATTGCAATTGGAATGCGAGTCGGTAGGTTACAGATATGTTACAGATAGGTTACACATATCCCTAGAATTCGCTAGAAATATGCAGTTTTCCTCACGAAGTGTTCTTTACCGAAAAGCAAGTGATAATTTGCAATTATCAAAGAGTTGTTTTGTGGGTTATTAAACATGACCATTTAGCAAACCTATCTAGTTTACGACTTTCGAACTCTATTCAAAAAGTGTTGTCCTAACAATTAGGCAGCTGTTTGTCCTGCAAACTATTTAACGCAAACATTCCGAGTTTTTCTATTACCGTAATATAATCCTTGCGAGACGTAGTTGTCGCTCAGTATGCACTACAAAAAGGACCCGGACTGCAATCGCCGCACGTCACTATTTGCGACTAAGTTGCTTACTGTATAATTGAGTAAATACTATTTTGAACATTTACTCATTAAATTATTACTCCTATAAAATAAATGTTTATCTTGGCTTCATTCGTTCACTTATGAAGAAACTGAAAATCTTCTGAAAGTGGTCTGCTAATTTACACACACCAACACAAACTTAAACATACATACACAAACGTACGTTTACGCACTATGGCCCTCACTTTTATACACAATCGATTTAATACTTATGATGCGGCGCGTTATCCTGTTCGGGTGAAGGGATAAGAGATATAAAGATGATAAAAAAGTGGACTGTATTAAAGGTGATAGTTCGTTGCGGGTAAGGTAAAATGGCGGCGAGGAAGAACTATAATTTAAGGGAGCGGAATGAAGGGAGGCACGCTTACCTTGGTCTGTTGCTATGCTGGGCACTGAGGATCGGCAGGTTTAGTTTCTGGTCTCCACAACACTTTCACTAATAGCACAATATATAAAAGTTAATTAATGCGCGAGCGCGGCGTGTTCGTGCTGAACGTTCTTGCTTGCGGAACTCGAGTCTGCGCCGCCCTCTTGCGGCGATCTTCGTGCGGTGATTGGAAGCGTGCGAGAAGGACGGGACTATGTATGAGGGATATAGAATAAAGCGGTAACATTTCCCCCGGCCTTAAAGGGTCGCCTTTAAAGAAAATATGTATAAATATATATATGCTAAACTAACCTACTGCTAATAAATATACATAGAGTTAGTACTATTGGGATGGTAGAGGGCATAAGCGAATAGTGGGTCGTACGTAGCTACCCTTAGACGTTCTCACTGTGGCTACGCGGACAATACCATCCTTTGATGGGTGTATCTCTTCTATTACCCCTAAGGGCCATGTAAATGGAGGGATATTATCCATCACTATCACTACAACCGTCCCTACTTTAATAGGAGCGACAGGAGTATTCCACTTCGCTCTCGACTGAAGTTTATGCAAATATTCCATTCGCCAACGTTGCCAAAACGACTGAACTAATTTAACCAATAACATGTGTCGTTGGTTGATAGATGTAGAATGGACATCTGGCGCAGGTATCGATCCTAATGGGACAGTGTTTAAAAAATGAGCCGGAGTAAGCGCGGTCGGCTCACTGGGATCACAACTCAATGCTGTGAGCGGGCGCGAGTTAATTAGGGCTTCTATCTGTGCTAATACAGTTAAAAGTTCTTCATAAGAGAGTATTTGTTCGCCGATTACTCTAAAAAGGTGTGTCTTAACCACCTTCACCATACTCTCCATGCATCCTGCAAAATGCGGTGATGCAGGTGGAATATTTTTCCAATCTATACGGTTTTCGGTAAGCTCGTGCTCCATATGCGGACGATATTCGTCAAGAAACTTGTATAAATCTCTTAAATAGGAACGAGCTCCCATAAAATTTGTACCTCGATCAGAATAAATGCATTGTACCGGACCGCGGCGCGAAAGAAAGCGTTTTAAAGCATTCATAAAGCATGCTGTAGATAGATCGGTAGCCGCCTCTATATGCGTAGCTCTGGTTGTCAAACAAGTAAACACACACAACCATGTCTTACGACTCTTAACACCCCTGCAACGATAAGGAGTGCATTGTAACGGCCCCATATAATCAACGCCCGTGTGAGTAAAGGCTTTCTCGACCTGATTTATTCGCTGGCTGGGTAAATCAGCCATGAGCGGGAAAGATGGTCGCGGCTTATATTTAAAACAAATATTACATTTAAAAATACGTTGACGTATTATGCGACGCGCGGAAAGAATCCAGTAGCGTTGCCTCAATATGGACATTAACAATTCCGGACCGGCGTGTAGGTTTCGGGTATGATAATAGTCTACCAACAAATCAACAATATGATCGTGTCGCGGCAATACTATCGGATGCTTATAATTGTAGGCTTCAGCGGAATTGATAAGACGGCCTCCAACGCGAATAAGACCATCGTTGTCTAAAAATGGTTTAAGTTTTACCAAAGCGGGTGAACAACCTTTATTGTTCTTTAAATCGGTAACGTCGCGAGAAAAGTATACATTCTGCAATACGCGTAATAATTTTACTTCTGCAAATTCGATGTCTGTATGAGAGATTGTGCCTACACGAGGCAAGATTTTTAAACAGCGGTATATGTACACTATGATACGAAGCAACCGTTTATAGGATGATGTACGCAAAGCGAGTCGATATATGATCGATTCGTTAACGTCTACAGTAGCGGTGTATGCGAGCGATTTCTGTTCTGGCACCTCTTCTACAGAATTACAATTAAATTCTGTAAGTGGCCAATCTGAAGGGTTAAGCGACGCCCAGGCTGGTCCGTGGAACCAAAGGGCGTGGTCAATTTGTTTATCTGGAGTCAATCCTCTCGATAAACAATCAGCAGGGTTATCAACACCTGCCACATGATAAAAATGTTTAGCAGGTAAATTCTCAGTCAGCGTAACAACTCGATTGGCGACAAAGGTCTGCCAGCGGTGAGGAGGAGAATTGATCCAAGAGAGAACAACTTTGGAATCAGTAAACGCGAAAATATTATTTATTTTATACAAAGAATCGAGAGCGTTGTGAACCTTGCGCAGTAACTTTGATAGCAGTACTGCCGCAAGTAATTCAAGCCGAGCAGTGGACACAGGTTTAGAAGGTGAGACCTTGGACTTTGCACAAACTATGTGCACGAGATTACCCGAGCGGTTTTTGACATGCACATAAACTACTCCACCGTAAGCGCGTTCGCTGGCATCAGCGAAACCTAAAAGACTTACAGCAGAACCTTCTACAATACCTATGTGGCGCGGTATGAGAATCTCATGAAGGCTGGATAGCTGAGAACAAAATTGCTCCCAAGCGCTGACAATGTGACGCGGCGGAGTGTCATCCCAGTCGCATTTCATCAGCCAGAGCTCTTTGATTAAGAGCTTGGCGAACAATACGGTGGGAGCCACGAAACCCATGATATCCCAAAGTCGAGCTACCGTAGATAATATGGTGCGCTTGGTACACTTGTCGCTCGGGCATACCACCTCAAAGCGAAAGCAGTCTTTATCTTTGTCCCAGCATAAACCCAAAACCTTATGAGGCACTGACTTATCAAATTCCACGTTAGGGGATGCTCGGTGCGATGCGGGAATATTTTGCAAAACGGACTGTTTATTAGTAGCCCACTTAACAAGATCAAACTGACCCATCTTGAATAACGAAATTAATTCATTACTAGCGGTTATAGCGGCGGTTTCAGACATCACTGAAAAGTTAATGTCATCCATATATAAGGAGGACGAGGCGGCGGAAATATTTTTAAATTTATGTCCTTCATCTTCTATCAGCTGCTGTACAACACGAAGAGCGTGAAATGGACTCGACTTTAATCCGAAGCAGACTCGATTAAACTCATACACTGCTAACGGATCTTGCGGACTAAACCTATATAAAATTCTTTGAAACTGTCGGTCATTTGAATTCATGCCTATTTGCATAAATTGTTGTTTACAATCAGCTGAAAGTGCGATAGCGAAAAGGCGAAATTTTAAAATTATACAAAACAAATCACCCTGTAAATTAGGGCCGGAGTGAAGCAAATCGTTGAGAGACGGGCTTCCACTGCTGGCATCCAAAACGACTCGCAGCTTCGTGGAGGTTTTGTCTTCGCGGATCACCCCGTGATGCGGTATATAATAGGCGGGTCTAGAAGCATCGTATTTTGGTGCGGACACTAGAGATAAGTAACCTTTATCGACGTACTCTTTAATAACACCATCGTATGCCTTGCGTAACTTCAATGACGCCTCTAATTTTCTCTCAAGGCATAAAAATCGCCTATGAGCTGCGGTGTATGATTCCCCAAGTGAATAAGGATCGCCACGAAACGGCAGCGACACTGTATATCTACCATTGCTGACGTCACGTTCCGTAGTAGCTCGGAAATGTTCCTCACATTCGATGTCATCTTGACTACGAACAGGACGGGAATCAACCTCTTCAAGTTCCCAGAAGCGCTTTAGAAGAGCGTCCATAGGATCGGATACGACAGCACAACATGAAGTTGTATTACTAATATTCAAGCGGCGCGGTTGTAACACGGGAACGGTGCCCATAATAATATATCCTAAAGTAGTTTCTATAGCGGTCGGCAAATTTAATTTGTTGCAAGAAATCCTTCCAGGCAGCAACAAATGCGAGAATAACGAAGCACCGATCAGCATTTGAATCGGGCCCGGCGTTGTAAAATTATTATCAGCGAGCGGGAGCCGCTGCAAGTATTCAAGCGCGGCAGCGTCTATTGGTGCGGTTGGTAAGTCGTCGGCAATGCGATCGACTATAAGCGCGGAGATATCATACTGAATAGCGGAATTATAACGCGAGTATAACCTTAAATCTACTGAACCCTTAACGGATTTCTCAACTCCACCTATACCCCTAATAATAAGGTGCGAATTTTGTTTAGTCAATCCCAAACGATGGTATAAATCATTTGTTATAAGTTGCGATTGTGATCCATTATCTATAAGACATCGAACAGTAAGCGGAATGTTATCTCGGTCGTAAATTAAAACATGCGCGGTCGCAAGTAATGTACATTGCGGGCTCGAGTCGCTCGATCTATAAGTCGTTAATGTATGTGGAGCGGCAATGAACGTCGAACAACTTGTAGAAACCGGCGGGCTCACGACGCTCGCATCGTTCGAGACTGGCGGCGGACTATGAATCATACTCGCGACAACCGACTGCGAAGCAAGGGGTTCGATACTCTGTTGAACACTTTGCTTATTGAAATGCAAAAGCGTATGATGTTTGCCATTACACGAGCGACATCTACTATTCGATTTACAGTGCATAGACTTATGTTTAGTACTTAAGCAATTTATACAGGTATTTTTATCTTTGACAATTTTAAATCGTTCACTGGGAGTGAGTTTATCGAAGGCCGGACATTTAAAAAGATGCTCATGCACTATATTAGCACATAAGCATTTATTATTATCCGAATCAGTTAAATATGAATGCGGGTTAGGGATATAATTATTTGTTTTACGCGATTTTATTGGTGGATTTAAACAATTATTGTTATTAGTCTGAAAACTTATTTTATATTGCATTTTAATAAAATTAATGAGGCTTTGCAGTGTTGGAATCGTATTATTATTACTATAAGACTCCATTTCGAAAGCGCGAACAGTCTCCTTATCTAATTTTTTAAGCGCGATGTGAAATAATATATAATCACCCAAGTTATCTAAGCCTAGGTTTAGAAGCGCGTTAGTTGCAGTAGATATTTTATCCATAAACGATTCAAAATTAGCGAGCGACGCGGAATTAAATGATTTAGTATCTAGAATTTGATCGATATACATGGATGCAAGAGTGCGCGTGTCCTGGTATCTATCGATCAACGACTGTAAAATAGCGTTATAATTATTGCCACTCGGCGTTATTCCGGAGAATATACTTTGCGCCTTGCTGGATAGTTTTCCTACTAAATAATATAATTTTTCATCATCTGTCAATGACGGATTGTCATGGACAGTGGCCTTGAAACTGGCATAAAATAATGGCCAAGTGCGTATATCACCGGAAAACGTCATAAGTTCGATAGGAGGCAAAGAAGGTCGAGAGCGAGGTGGCGGTGGAGAACATTTAACGTCACTGTCTGATTGTTTAGGCGGTGATAGTTTCGTTATGACCCTTTTTACAAAGCTATACAACTCCTCGAAAGAAGTCCATGTCTGATAATCAAGTTGCGCTTTGGGGTTAACGGTCAATAATACAGTATTGTACTTATCAACAAGCGACTTAAACTCCGAACGAATGTCGTTCACAGTTTCGACAGCGACTAAAAAAGATTCTAAATTATTCTCGTTTAAGTGTGCAATTTTTGCTTTATTAAAAATAACTTGCATTCGGGCAAAAAGTGCACTGCGTCTCGCCTCTAAAACACGAAGTTTTATTTCTAAAGATGACAGCGCAGTGTCTTCATCACTTGATGAAGCCATTTTTTTATATTTAATATTTCTAAAAATAACTCGTTAACAATACGCGTATTAAGCGATAACACAAACACGAACGAACGAAATAAATAATAAATAAGTGGGTAAGCGGACAGCGTTTTGCCTATGAATTATAGAGGCGCGATAGAAAATAAAAAATATTGCGGGTGAAACTAAAACGTTCACTTCGGACGATGAGATTATATTCCTTTAAATAATTCTTCCTATGATGTATGCGGTTATATAATATAAATGTTAATAAATTTCCTATGTAGGATTGCGGTTATATAAATTTAAAGACCTATTCAGGCGACTTATAGGAGCGGGGAAAGAAAAATATATAAAGAAAAAAGGGGGTCCGACTCGAACAGGACCACTAAATGATGCGGCGCGTTATCCTGTTCGGGTGAAGGGATAAGAGATATAAAGATGATAAAAAAGTGGACTGTATTAAAGGTGATAGTTCGTTGCGGGTAAGGTAAAATGGCGGCGAGGAAGAACTATAATTTAAGGGAGCGGAATGAAGGGAGGCACGCTTACCTTGGTCTGTTGCTATGCTGGGCACTGAGGATCGGCAGGTTTAGTTTCTGGTCTCCACAACACTTTCACTAATAGCACAATATATAAAAGTTAATTAATGCGCGAGCGCGGCGTGTTCGTGCTGAACGTTCTTGCTTGCGGAACTCGAGTCTGCGCCGCCCTCTTGCGGCGATCTTCGTGCGGTGATTGGAAGCGTGCGAGAAGGACGGGACTATGTATGAGGGATATAGAATAAAGCGGTAACAACTTAAGTATAGTTTATTTTATTTTTACGTAGTATCTTCTATATCTAGTAGTTTCTTTTATCTGGAACTCTGTATTTTAATATCTGAGGCGGGCGCTGATATCTGCAACGCAGTTTTTAACTTTTGCATTATCATCGCTTCCATTGTACAAGGAAAATTGAAATTTTTCCATAATAAATAAATTTCATTTCACATACGTAACAGAAATAGTAGGTGCCGAAATCTAGCATTGAATTAAAATGGCCCCGAGCGAGAGGGTTAAACTCGTATCGAATAAATTTTCGAATTGGCGTACCTCAAAAATCAAAATGTCTCCCTTTGAAGCGCGGGATCTACGTTGGGAAACACCGATTTAGACCAGCACTAATTGCACCGCTTTCAGATCGCTTCCTCTAGCAGGTTATATTAGCAATTAAAACATTGGGATAAGAATAAAGTCCAATATCTTCTTTTTCTGCTTCTTCGGCACTACAACCCTTTATTATTGTGGTGGGCTTCTCAACGATTATTTTCCATTTGACTCTATCTCTGGCCCTCCGCCTCCAAGATATGACTGTGCACTTTGGCACATGCATCTGAGACCCTCTTCGGCACAGTCTCTCTATCGCTTCCTGGGTCTGCCTCTGAATATACCCCATCTTACAGTCTGGAATTAGGTCTATACCAGCAGACTTACCATGAACCCTTATTGCTATTCAATTGATATACTCAATTGAAGACCTAACTGAATTATTTTGCTTTTTTCAAACCATGACGTGTTAAAGACGCACAGTTTAAGTTGTTGCCGAATTAAATCGCAAACATATTTCATTAACTCTTATTTACATAGTAGGTATCCAAATCCAACTCAGTTAAAAACATTTTATAGTACGAAAAGACAGCGATTTAGTATAGGTTCCGACTTTGAATTGCATTGCAATTGAATCGTTTTCTAAAAGTTGATGGTATGCCTACAGATCTATCTCTATCACCTTGTGCTTCATCAAGGCCAAAGACCTAAACATCAGAATATACCATAGATCAAGTTAATTGATGGTATAAATCAGAGCCGCTTCCGCGTGCGCGTGCGCAGTGAAAGTGCAGCGCGTCCGCTATTACGTGGCGCGGTGATGCAGCCGATTCGCAGCAAACAAACAAATACAACTTGCAACTATTCGTATCATAAAGCGAAAGTAACGCTACCAGCGGGGGACGTGGTTGAAGAACCGATAAACCTTGACGACAAAATGGCGACCGTACGCCGGCGTAATGCGATGATGAATTCAAACTCGAGTTCAAGTCAAGAAGAACTAAGAGAAAGAAGTCCTTACAAGAACCAAATTAACTGTGGTACTGACTGTATATAGAGCATATCGCAAGGTTAGTATTAAAATGACCTAATTCAGAAATGTTGCAGTTATTGTGATAGAATTATTTTGCTATAATCTATCTAAACTTTCAATCATTTTAAATTTTAAAATTCTAATTCTATTACAAATTCTGTTCTCTAGATTTCCGCAGTATGAATGCTTCTTTAAATCAAAAAAGTTTTTTTGTGGCAAATCGCAATAAAACGGAGCGTAAACTAGTTTTTTTAGCTGTAAAAAGTTCGCAGCATGATGTCATAAATGGCAAAGAAAATAAGGATTAAAATGTATGTAACTCAATCAAGTCTAATTTTGAATTAAGTCACTTTAATATTACATATATCACACATACATATATGAAACACCGACGAAGGTAATGAAATTTCCCTCTAAAATTGAAAAATGAAATTGTGCATCATCGTAGAGGCCGCAGCTAGCTGGACACAAATGGAATCTAAACAAAAATTTGTTGAACATATGAATGTATACATAAATACAATTAATAATTAATCTGGATAGATATGTGACTTAAAATATGAATTTTAAGTCACATATCTATCCAGATTAATTATTAATTGTATTTATGTATAAATAATGTATATTTACATTCATAATGTAGCTTTGCCCATTGCGCCATAAAGATTTTCCCATTTAAATCCAGTCCTATAGAAATTCCAGGTTTTCAAGCTTTTATGTTGCTCCACAACCATCTCTATCTTCCTTGAAAGTCTCATTAAAATCGAAGAATTTACCATTACTATTTACCTAAATCTTTCTCTAGATTTGCACTATCATTTAGTAAATCCGTACAAAAAAACTTTTAAGTAGATTTTGAGAAAATCGATAACATACAGACAGATAGCTTTATGGAACTATAATATACATACGTATCATCATGTTGTTATGTCTGTAACTCCTTAAGCCACAAGTTGTCGGTAGAAATTTCATATATTTACCTTTTATCTTCGTTTACTTACTAATTGTTGTTTTGTGCGATATAAACTTTTCCTATCTATCTATAAAGTAAAGGTAAGGTCACCTTACTTTTACTGACCTATATTTAAGTTCGCGTGATTCCCTGCGAGAGAGGTTTAAGGAAATAGGTATTCTTACTTTGGCTTCACTGTATATTTTTAGCAATCCAATGTTTGTACATAAAAATATACATAATTATAAAAGGACTAGGTTTTGCCCGCGGCTTCGCTTGCGTGGAATTTGGTCTGCCACATTGAGTTTCGTTTTTTACTTTATTTTAAAAAATATATTTATATTTATTTATTTACTCCTACCTCCAAAATTTCAGATGTCTAACTTAAAAACAAAAGAATTTCATACAATCTTCGCACGCCGCGTATAAAGTACTCCTTTGAAGTCAATCATATCGTGATAACTTTTAAACTATTCGGCCAAATTACTTAAATGTAAAAGACAAAGTTTATCGAAATGAAATATTGAAAGTTACAAATTCATTGATTTTTATAAGAGTATGATAAATATACTGAAATATGCATTATAAAATAGTATCTAATTTAATTAACTTTATGATTCACAATTTTGGTCATAGTGGCTACCACATAAAAGGTAGATATATGCTGTCGCGGAATTTTATTTAGAACTATTCAAGACAAACAATACTACGGTACATCATCTTTGTGTAACTTAAATGGTTTAGGCAGCGTTCGCCAAGATAAATCTCAGAGGCCAGATTTTTTCCGACTTTATTGACATGTATCGTTATATTACATAAAATCATTACAAATTGTAGCCTATATGTTATTCTGATGTATAATCTACATAACTGTAAAGTTTCATCCAAATCCGTCCAGTAGAATTTTCGTGAAAGAGTAACAAACATCCATCCATACTCACAAACTTTCGCATTTATAATATTAGTAGGAGTAGGATTAGTAGGATTGGCGATGTATATAATAGATAAAGTAGGAACCGACATAAGTTTGCGGTCCCTGCTTTGCGCCTAGCAAAAGTAAATGAGTCATTTGTGGGTTTGGGTATAAGATTTTATAATAAAACCCCGCAATTGATTTTATCTTTGCCACTGCAGCAGTTTAAAAGCGCTGTTAAAGGGAGGCTGATACAAAAACCCTATTATACTATTGAGGATTATATAGATGATAAAAATGCGTGGATATAGCTACCTCTCTACCCTCTACAAGATAGTCACAACCAAATGTGACTAGTTAGAAGAATTTCATTTAAAAAGAGCGACCACCAAGTTTCTTGCTGGCTCTTCACGGTAGGAACAGCTATCCGAACCAGCGGGAGATTTCGACGACTCAAAAGCGCTTGCTAACAAATTTACTTGAATAAAGAATAATTTGAATATGTATCTTCGCCCATTTCTCCGACAACAAGTTGGCTAGTATTAAAGGCTTAGCTTAGCTAGGCCGGGGGAACGCAAAAAACATAAGTGAAAGTGAAATTTTGATAAATCATCGTCTTGTGAATATGTTTTTAACAAAGATTCCATCTGTATATCTGATGATCTAACTGTTTTATAGCGTTAACGAGTTAGAAACCTTACGCTGATTGCAATAATAATACAATAAAATACTAGATAAAAATATATGTAATTTAATGGTTGATGCAACACGCAATGCGATTGAAGGTCTCTTTTAACAATGACTGGGTTTGCACTTGACCACAATCTCACTTGATGAGGGAATGGATACTACGCTTTAACAAGGTGAAAGTTCAAAAGTTACGAAGTCTAATAAGGTAAGGATCATAGTAACTATTGCTTTGACAACGTTGTTATGGAGATACCTGTTTCAATAGGGGAAATATTTAAAATAAGTTTCGTGTATTAGTTTAAAAAACTGCTTCAACAAGACAAAATTACATAAATAATTTATAGAATTAGGCGTTTTCGGAGATCCATAATGTTATATTTATATCAAAATATAACAGTAATGTAATTGGTAGCCAGTGGTAGCCATTGATAGCCAACTGGTGTATCTTTAGTTCTAAGTATATGTGATTATTCTTGTCTATGTTTTATACTTCCTGTGTGACTCTGAATAAAATTCTTTCCTTTTTGATCCGGCAAGCCGACGTGTTTCATTAGGTTATGGGCCCAGACTCAAATTTAATAAAGTTTAATAGTTTTTTCTTAGATTTTTTTGCTAAAAATGAGCTCCAATTACGTGATAAACGTCCCAAAGTTGAAAGACCGTGAAAATTACGACGATTGGGCATTTGCAGCTGAAAACTTACTTGTGCTGGAAGGCTTGGACACGTGTATCAAGCATGAATTTTCCGCAGACACCGCAACAATTGATGCGAAGGCAAGAGCTAAGTTGATTTTAACTATTGATTCAACGTTATACGTGCATATAAAAGATACAAAGTGCTCGAAGGAAGTGTGGAATAAGCTAAAAACGCTGTTCGACGATTCAGGATTTTCGAGAAGAATTACTTTATTACGTCATTTAATTTCTATGAGATTAGAAAATTGCGATACAATGACGAATTATGTGACACAGATAGTAGAAACGTCGCAAAAATTGAGGGGCACAGGATTTTTAATAAATGATGAATGGGTTGGTTCATTATTATTGGCCGGTTTACCGGAACATTTTTCGCCTATGATAATGGCGATTGAACATTCAGGCATGGCACTAACAGCAGATGCAATAAAAACAAAGCTGTTAGACATGGAATCACCAATTAATGTTGAACATTCCACAGCGTTAATGTCAAAAGGTTGGCAAAGAAAATGCACCAAAACAAAGTATTGTAAAGTTGGCAACCCTTGCAAGCGCGACGGCGTGGGCGGCGGAACGCCACAGACCACAGACAAATCCGAGATCAAAATGGCGAACATAACCTGTTATAAATGTAAAGAAAGTGGCCATTATCGTAATCAATGTCCTTTATTGAAACAAATTAACAATATTAAAAAGCAATCTAACGCCTTCAGTGCAATTTTTGTGAGTCACGGGTTTAATCCGAATAATTGGTACATAGACTCGGGCGCAAGTTCGCATATGACGCCAAATAAAAAATGGCTGCAAAACATAGTATACTCATCAAATCTACCAGAAGTAATAATAGCAAATAAAATGAAAGTACCTGTTTTATGTTCAGGTGACATTAATATAAAAACAAGTTACAACTATGAAGTTACTGTGAAAAATGTTTTGTGTGTGCCAAGTCTCACTACTAACTTACTATCAGTTAGTGAATTAATAAAAAATGGAAATGAAGTCATTTTCGAGTCAAACCAATGTATTATTAAAAACCAGCATGGTGATTTAGTTGCCACAGCACAACTGATTGATGGTGTTTATAAAATGAATATGAGAAACTCAAGTTGTAGTTTAGCTGCACCAACAGTGATAGATAGTGTCCTATGGCACAGGCGGCTTGGTCATGTGAACATGAAGACCATGAATAAAATGAAGAATGGCCTGGTTGATGGATTGAATTATCCAAGTACAGTTATGACCGATAAATATAACTGTGAAGTATGTTGTGAAGGGAAACAGTCTCGATTACCATTCAAATCTATAGGTACTCGAAGTACTGATTTACTGCAAGTAATCCATTCAGACATATGTGGTCCAATGGAATGTAAGTCGATTGGTGGTGCCAGATACTTCTTATTATTTGTGGATGACTACAGTCGAATGATTTTCATTTATTTCCTAAAGATGAAAAGTGAAGTATTAAATCATTTTAAGCAATTCAAGTCAATGGTAGAAAATTATCAAACAAAGAGAATAAAAATCTTACGGACTGACAATGGTTGCGAGTACACAAGTAATGATTTTGAGAATTTACTGAAGCGTGAAGGTATTATACATCAGAAGACAAATCCCTACACTCCAGAACAAAATGGGCTTTGTGAACGTGCTAATCGAACAGTCATTGAAAAAGCAAGATGCTTAATGTTTGATGCGAAGTTAGAAAAGAAGTTTTGGGCAGAAGCTGCTAATACAGCTGTCTATTTAAAAAACAGATCTGTTGCTTCAGGCTTGGATAAGACTCCGTATGAGATTTGGACAGGAAAGAGACCAGATCTGAGTCATATCCGGATTTTTGGGAGTACTGTCATGGTGCATATACCCAAGGAAAAGAGATTGAAACTAGACAGAAAGTCTAAGAAGAATATATTAGTAGGATTTTCAGAAAATGTCAAGGGGTATAGAATATTTGACCCGAGCAGAAATATTGTCACTACAAGTAGAGATGTTATAGTGATTGAAAATAGGGAGAGATCAGCAACGGTACCTATTTCACTAGAAGACCATGGTTCAGTGGGGGAATCAAAGGAGATGGAAACTCAAGCAAAACCTGACTTTTCTAGCTCGGAACAATCTGATCAATCTGATTATGTTGATATAGAAAAGTCTGATGAGGGTTGTGACACGAAGAAGGAAAATTCTGTCACAGAGACCAGTCATTTAAAACCAAAAAGGTTGAGAAAGAAGCCAATAAGATATGGACACACCAATATGTGCGCTACAAGTTTCCCAGAATTTGTAGATGGAATAACTTACGCAGAAGCCATCAGTGGTCCTGAGAAGGAAAGGTGGCTGCAAGCCATCACAGAGGAATTAAAGTCATTTAATGACAATGAAGCGTGGGAGCTCGTCGATGCCCCAGATAAAGCGTGTGTAGTGCAGTGTAAATGGGTGTTAAAACAAAAGCTTGATAGTGAGAGCAAAGTGAGGTATCGTGCTAGATTAGTAGCAAAAGGGTTCACGCAGAAAGCTGGTGTGGACTATTGTGAGACATTTTCACCAGTTGTTAGGCATTCGACTCTTAGATTATTATTAGCACTAAGTATTCAACTAGATTTCAATGTTTCCCACTTAGATGTTACCACTGCTTTTCTTAATGGTTGTTTAAGAGAAAATATTTATATGCATATACCTGAGGGTTTTCCTATTGATAATTCAACTCGTAAAGTACTTAAACTAAAGAAAGCTATTTATGGATTAAAACAATCTTCTCTCGCTTGGTATTTAAAAGTTGATGATACTTTGTGTAATCTAGGTTATAAAAAAAGTGAGTTAGAACCATGTGTTTATATAAAAGTTCATGATAAAAATTATAAAACTATTGTAGCTATTTATGTTGATGATTTCCTAATTTTTTCAAATAATATAAGTGAAACAGATAGCTTAAAAAGTGCTTTAAGTTCAAAGTTTAAAATCAAAGATTTAGGGGAAGTAAAGCAGTATCTTGGGATGAGAATTAAGGTAAACAAAGATTTAAAAGTAATTACTCTTGATCAGCAAAACTATATTGAACATTTGTTAAGAAAATTTGATATGTCTAACTGTAAATGTGTAGAGACCCCTATAGAATGTAAATTAAATATTGAAAGGTCTGATATTTGTAATAATAGTATACCTTATCAAAGACTTATAGGAAGCTTAATGTATCTGTCTGTATTAACTAGACCTGATATAGCATATTCAGTAAGTTATTTAAGTCAATTTAATAACTGTTATTCAGAAACACATTGGTATTATGCCAAGAGAATTTTAAAATATTTAAAGAAAACTAAGAATTTTTGTTTAAAATATACAAGGGAAAAACCAAATATAGAGGGTTATGTAGATGCAGATTGGGCTAGTGATACTTTAGACAGAAGGTCATATACTGGTTATTGTTTTGTAAAATCTAGCTGTGCTATTTCATGGGAAAGTAAAAAACAAAAAACAGTTGCTTTGAGTAGTACAGAAGCAGAATATATGGCTTTATCAGAAGCTTGTCGTGAAGCTATATATTTAAGATATTTAGAGTCAGAAATTACAGGTTGTTTATGTAAAATAACAATACATAGTGATAGTCAGAGTGCATTAAGATTGGCTAATAGTCATCAGACGCATAAGCGTTCTAAACATATTGATGTTCGTTATAATTTTATACGTGATAACATTTCAAATGGCATTGTTAAGACAGAGTATTTAGCCACTAATGATATGCCTGCAGATTTATTAACTAAGGGTTTGTGTTGTATAAAACATTATAAATGTATGAAAGCATTAGGAATAATCGAATGTACCTAAGTTCTTTATATCACTTAACATTGTATGTGGAACTTTGAATTTAATTAATTATTTGGATATTTTGATATAGTGGGGGTGTTATATTTATATCAAAATATAACAGTAATGTAATTGGTAGCCAGTGGTAGCCATTGATAGCCAACTGGTGTATCTTTAGTTCTAAGTATATGTGATTATTCTTGTCTATGTTTTATACTTCCTGTGTGACTCTGAATAAAATTCTTTCCTTTTTGATCCGGCAAGCCGACGTGTTTCATTACATAATAGAGAGGTTATAATTAAATTAATTTCAGCTGTACACGTAGCATTCATAAAAACACATGCACAAACCTTCACCACCGCCACCACAATACACAAACACTACACACTTTCACAAACTGAACAATCTTTCGCCTCGCAACCGAAGCATCATCAGGAGATAGACTCCAAGACACGAGCCGTATAAAAGTCATAAATCCTTTCGTCCCCCGCCTCGACATTTCAGTTTGAATTCAAATTCAAATTCAAAATATTCTTTATTCAAGTAAACTAGTAAACAAGCTTTACAAGTTCGGAAAGCTGTCCCTACCTAGAAGATCCAGCAAGAACAATTGGGCCATAATAACCCTTAAAAGTGTTATATAATAGAACATAAGATAATGGAATTTATCCATAATTCCAACTATTATTACGATAATTATTCAAAAACGCGCCAGGATCTCCGTCTCTTTCTCTTGTTAGTGCTATCACGATGGTCAGATAAGGAGGCGCTACACCATTATAACGTGATAAAGGCAAGGCCACGCACAGTGATAAGTGCACTTGGTTATCTTCCCTTTACGGTACTCTTCCGCGAGTTTGCACGACGTTAAGGATGACATTTATAAATTCGAATTCAAAATATTCTTTATTGAAGTAAACTTGGAAACATGTGCTTTGGATTCATCAACTCTACTGCTGATACGGAAATCTGTTCCTACCGAGAAAAGCCAGCAAGAAACTCGGCGCTTTCTCTACCTACTTTGTTAAACTTCTCTCGTATGTATGCTGTTCATGGTTCTTTTTTGTCTTACAAATTTTGTTTCAATATCAACGCATTTACCCTATAACAATATTCAATAAGACATAATGGTATGGAAGAGAGCAACATAAATAAGTTTTGCTATTTCTACTTCTGTAAACTGTTTTTACGTTCGTATTTATTTCTAGCGAATTTATACTAATATTATAAGTGCGAAAGGCTGTCTGTTACGCTTTCGTATCCGCTAGAGCAATATTGATTAAATTTGTTACGATTAATGCTTATATACCGAACTATATTGTTTTCCTCCGGAATAGTAAAGACTATATATTAGGTCCTTACATATGAAATTGGCGTTTTCTATGGGAGGAACATAAAGTCGTTTTTTTTAATGAAATATATTTAATTAATCAAAGTATGTACCATTGCTATGTATGCACTTTTGCCATCTCATAGGTAGTTCATTGATCCCCTTACTAAAAAAACCATTCGGGCGGGAATCAATAAAATCTTGTTTTCTGCTTGTTTGGACTGCCCCATCGGAGTTGAATTTTTTTCCTTGCAAGTAGTTATCCAAATTGCGAAAAAAATGGTAATCTGTTGGAGCAAGGTCCGGAGAGTACGGTGGATGTCTAAGACATTCTAATTGAAGCTCCTCTGATTTGATAGCCGTCTTTTGTGCAGTGTCCACACACTGCACAACAGCGTGTGGACACTCTAGCGTTGTCCTGAAGCAGCAGTGGCCTAGAGCGATTGACCAGCCTCGGTTGTTTAGCAGCTAGCTTTTCCATCATGGTTTGCAGTTGCTGATAATAGATATCTGCCGTAATCGTCTGGCCAGATTTAAGAAAGCTGTAGTGAACGACACCGGCACTAGTCCACCAAACTCTTACAAGCAACTTTTTTTAGTCAATTTTCGCTTAGGGCAGGATTTGGCTGGTTCGCCAGGGTTCAGCCATTGCGATGAGCGCTTCCGATTATCGTAGAGGATCCACTTTTCATCACAGGTAATGATTCGATTTAAAATTCCTTCATTATTGTGCCGGTTGAGTAACGTAACGCAGCAGTCGACGCGCGTTTGTCGGTTTGCTTCACTCAATTCATGAGGTACCCACCTTTCAAGCTTTTTCACCTTCCCAATTTGCTTCAAGTGGATTAGAATAGTTTTATCACTAACACCGGAGCCTGCAGCTAACTCGGACGTGGTTTGCGATGGATCCGCTTCCACAATAGCCTTCAATTCTTCATTATCAACTTTGGTCTCCGGCCGTCCACGAGGCTCGTTCTGCAGGTCGAAATTTCCAGAACGAAAACGTTGGAACCAAAAACGCACTGTGTTTTCTTTTGCGACACCGTCACCATACACATCATTAATCCTTCGAGCCGTTTCTGCAGCACTGGTGCCACGGTGGAACTCATACTCGTAAATAACGCGATATTTCATGTTTTCCATTTTGTAAACAGAGTGAGACAAAGAAAAAAACAAACGAAGAAAAAACAAATGAATTAGGGGGTTTGAAACACAAATGCATGAGTAAATAGCTGTATGAATTTGAATTTGGAATTCCTAACCATAAAGGTAATATTTGAGATCAAAGTGGCCAGTACGACAAAACGCCAATTTCATATGTAAGGACCTAATAATACATAATTGTGGGTAATTTAATACTGACACTAGCGGTTAAAAAAACCGATAATATATTTATTAAATTTTCTTATTATGATTATGGAAAGCTTCGTTTTAATTAAAAGCGTTTTAACTTTAGTGTGAAAGAAATTATTCATTAACTCTTGATTACTAAGGAAGTTGGGTATTAACAGTCTCGACTTTATATAATAATTAATTATCAAAATAAATTAACAACCAACCCTAATTTCACTTAGATACGGTTATCTTTAGATATAATATATATGTATTTTAAGCGTTTACTAAATACAAAATTAACTGTAGTGGTTCTTCAATTGTTGAATGGAATGCAATGTCAATTTTCTAATCTGCAGAATTTTTCATCGCGTTTCATGCAAACTTGTACCTGCTTCTTTCGCCTCAACTATAATGTTAAAATACCCTTAATAGTGATTTTGCCGGTTTTCAAGATGAAAAATCTGCACTTTTTAAATCCTGTATGGTACCCTGGTATATAGGTTCTAATTCTATTGATCAATATTTGTCCAGTGGATTAACAGTGAAAGCATATCAGATATATCTGATTTATAAAGAGACTTCAACATTTATAAACGCGGATTATAGCAACATAATTCTAGCATTACTTTTGTACTGAGCTGCGAAAGCTCAGCGGTAAGACCGTGCGACTGTTTTAAGGGGATCACGGGTTCCAACCCGGGGCAGGCACCAATGAGTTTTTCTGTTAAAATTTATGTACCTATTGATATTTGCAATTTATCGCTCTCTTTTCGGTGAAGGAAAACATCACGAGAAAACTGCATATCTCTAGAGAATTTTGGGGACATGTATAACCTACCACTCCAAATTGGAGCAGCGTGGTAGGTTTAAGCTCCAACCCTTCTCTCCAAAAACTGAGAGAGGAGGCCTCTGCCCATTAGTGGAATAGCCGTTACTTTTAGAGTAAAATGTTTCTTCCTATTCCCAAAGCAACTGGAATATTCTATCCTATATCTAAGTCGGGTAAGTTACTTTCCTTGTAAGTAATTTTACCATTATTAGCATAGCAGATTTGTGAAACCATAATAGACGGACAGACTCGTATTTATCTATACTTATTATAAAACAAAGTCTCAAAAAGCTGTCTGTATGTAATCGATTTTCTCAAAATCTACTGAACGGATTTTTGTACGTATTTCACCAAAAGATGGTGCAATACTTCCGAATGGTTTAGGTAAATAGTACATATCGGTATTATGTAAATTGTGTTGAAGAGATCGCGCAGTTGTTAAAAAACTTGCTTGCTTGGAGCTTTAGTCGCGTGCGCTGCGTAAACCAGCAGAGATACGCTAAATTATTGTACAAGAGAATTGTAGATCCATAAAAACACTACAAAAAAGTCCGCGATAGCTTGTCTCTATCTCTTATGGTTAACCCACTATAACTACTGTTATGTTTAAAATTTCAATTCTAGAAAAAAATTGTGACCCGCTGATTTTCATGTGGGCGAAGCCGCTGGCACAGCTAATAATATTATATAATAATGTAGTTATATAAATTTTAATAATGGTCAATATGACTCAGCAACTGTATGTAAATATATATTGCATAATACTGCAATAATAATATATTTGATGGTGCTTCGTTTCACAAGTCACGGGGTCAAAAAAGTGTTCACTTTCGAGTCAAATACAATATCAATTTTCCAAAATAATTTTCTTAGTTTGATTCTAGTAGGCCTCTGACAAGTTGGTTACTACCTATATACAAAAACAACAATATAAAATAATGGTTAGTTTGTTTTTAATTTTTAAATATTAAAATCCCTTAAACTTCACAATAAGGGAAATTAAATAATTTATAAAATTAGGCGTTACTTTGCGGATGTCCATGATACAAAAGTACTGAAAGTATTCTTTTGCTATAATCTGCGATAAAAGAAAATACATGTAATTTTAAATGTAGAGTGTACTATCCATTCTAATACCTGATAAATGCAGAATTCGTAAATACCTCAGGCGCTACCCGTCACCAATAACGCAACAATACGCACTGCACACATTCACTATCACAATCTCAACAAAACGATGATAACGATGACGACGACACTTTGCATATTGTTGTGGAGTCTATCTCCTGACGATGCTTCGTTTACGGGGCGAAACGATTGTTGACTTTGTGGTAGTGAATATGTGCAGTGCGTATTGTTGTGTTATAGGTGGCTGTGATGCAAGAGTTTTAATTCGAATTCTGCATGTATCAGATATGACAACGAATAGTACACTCTACATTTAGCATTACATATACTCTATGGAGTACTGCTGTCATTTGTGGTATGGCTCTGCCAAATACCAGTTGGATGCTTTGGACTTCGTGGATCTACGTGCCAGAAGGCTCATATCCGATAAAACCCTGGCCGATGCCGAATTGCCCGGTCTTCAACATCGGCGGTTGGCTATCTATTAGTCTTCTACAGAATATAGTTCGGAGAGTGTGCTGAAGTACTCCATAACCTTGTCCCTCCATCGTCTTTCTATCAGCACCGGGAGAAGTTCCACTCTTATTGACAACCCACAAAGGCGCACGAAGCGCTTCGCGTCTTCTTTTTTGTTACAAAGGAAATGGAATTCTCTCCCGGTATATATTTTTCCCGGTTCATATAATATGAGTCTCTTCAAAGCAAGAGTGAATAGGCATCTTCTAGGCAAGCGCGCTCAATCTTACACTGTATTACTTTACATTACTTACCATCGGGCATTATGTCAGTCAAGCGCTTGCCTATTGTACAATTAAAAAAAAAATATGGCGGATTAAAGCAAACTAATATTTTCAGTAATTTTAGATAATTAAAATGGAATTATACAAAAAAGGCGATATTATGCATTGCAATTTCAATGTCAAATCCTTAATTGTTTATGAAACCAAGGAAAATGGCCGTTAAAACCATTTAACAATTTCATCCCATAAATATTTTTAGCGTTTCCATTTATATCTAAAACGTTCTATATATTCCATGCCTAATATCTGTTTTACCTTACGTTACATATTTAATATATATCACGTCATTTATTTATTTAATTTTTTATGTAACGTATGTAAAATTTAAATTTTTACATTATATAATATAAACATGTATAAACCAGATAAAACTGTTCTTAAGTATAGAATAATTAGAGAACGTTTTATTCATTTTAAAAGCCAAGTTTAAGTATATATAGTATATTAATTAAGTATATATTAGTTTATGGGTGTATTTGTATCTAATCGAATAATATTTTTAATATAGAAAACGTTTTAACATACGTACGCATAAACAACCCGTATTTATCACATTTTCAGCATGTAAACATAACCTGCAACACAGCACAGGGGATTCACGTTACAAATATTACACTCACCACATCCAATATGCAATCCAAATGTTATAAAAAGAATCCGTCCACAAAAACACAAATAAATAATTCTCCGATAACAAACAATAATCCAAACGTTAGTTTCTCAACACTCCGTCACTGTAATAACAAGGCGACCACGCATCCACTCAGCCCGGCGGCTCGCGAGTCACTGAACCGGCGGTGCGGCGGCACCCGACGGCCGAACCTGAACGCCAAGTTCGGAAATTACACCCTGAAATTAATTAATCGGGTCAAATGGGAACTTCAATACCATTTAGTGTCCTTGTAACTATCTGATTCGAAGGTCTTTAGCAATCATTTATACGTTTTTAAACGTTTTTAAAGTTTGTTATTTTTTTACAGAATTTCATGAGAAACATTTAAGTCATTCTTTATTCAAATAAGTACTTTTAAAACAGATTAAAAAATTTGCAGAGTTGGCATTACGTTTCAGAATTCCATTATATAGAACATTTAAAGTATTCTAAGACGATAAGAAGAAATTTTAATACTCAAAATGTTTTTCATAACAAGTAAAAAGAATTTTAACGTTCGAAAAGTAGGTATTTTTAGGATTCTATGCTGGATTTAACGTATTCTTTATTCAAATATTTATCTCTCAAGACTGACTCCTTAGTTACTCGGGTACAATCCAAGTCAAAATATTCTTTATTCAAGTAAACTTGTAAACAAGTGCTTTTGAATCGTCAACTTTATGTGCTGGTTCGTAAAGCTGTTCCTGCCGAGAAGAGCCAGCAAGAAACTCGGCGGTTGCTCTTTTTAAAATATAAATCTTAGAACTAGTTACATTTATTTATTACTGTCTTGTACAGGGTAGAAGTGCACCTATATCCACACATCCTTATCATCTAAGTAATCTTCAACAGTATAGTAGGCTTTCTGTATCAGCCTCTTTTTAACAGTGTTTTTAAACTGCTGTAATGGCATGACCAAAATTGATTTCGGAATTATAGAATCTTATACCCAAACCCACAAACGATTTACTTACTTTTGCTAGGCGCAAAGCAGGAGTCGCAAGCTTATTTCGGTTCCTACTTTGTCTATTATATACATCACCTATCGTTTTATAATTCTTTATATTTTTATATACAAAAATTACAATACAAGCTTTTCCTTATTATGTATATACTGCAATAAGCTTTTTCGAACGCTTCAAAGATTAAGTCTAGAATATGGTGTAACTGCCAAACCGAGTTGAAATAGCGCGGTCGGCTTTAATTCCAATTCTTCCCTCCTAAAACAGAGTCCTAAACTGAGCAGTAAAAAGTTAATAGGCCGCTAATTTTTTTAATTAGTAAAATAATGTAGAATAAAAATAAACTTTATTTGCTTTCAGAACACAATACACAATATTTAAAAGAGAAAAAGAAAGCATATTTATGTAAGAAGTGATGTTATGTGACACTAATAATTATTTAATATTTTTTATATATTTTTATAAGTATAAGTAAAGAATGATCTATTACCATCCCACAGTTAGACATAGTTAAGGTTGGAGCCTAGAAGCTGCGCCAATGCAGATTGCGAATTTTTTTTACAGATTTGCAGCTTTCGTCATTAAATTTTTCGAAGAAAAACTCATTGATCTGCCACGGATTTGAACCCGCGCCCCACTTATTATGTATATTGAGTCTTTTTTAAAAGAAACTATAATCCTATATCAAGTTTAAACCAATTTATGAAGAAGCTAAATCAGGGTTGTTAACAATAGAATAATATTTGAATTGAAAATTGTATTAACTATTCATAAATTTAATTATTTCCTATATTCATTTTTTGCACTATTTAATTAGTGTAATTTATTATATGTATTTTATTTAAGTTCTAATTATATTTATGCATTGTACTTGTTTGATATAGAAAAATTTTGGACCACATTTATACTTATTATAAAACAAAGTTTCCTAAAACTGTCTGTCTGTATCTGATAGATCTTCGCAAAGTCTCAGAACAGTCGGATTTTTGGACAGTTTTTACTAATAGGTAGTGCAATTATTTCGAAAAGCTTTAGGTTATTAAGATATCACTGTTGAAGAGATCGCGCAGTTGTAAAAGAACTCTTCTGCTGGTATACTTTAGTCGCGTGCGCCACGTTAACCAATACAGATACACTAAAAATGTACCATTGAATAGTAGATCTACAAAAATACTACAAAAAGTTCTCGACAGCATGTCTCTATCTCTTATGGTTAACTCACAGTAACTTTTTTTTATGTTCAAAATTTCAATTAAATAGACACAATTGCAGTTAAATATATGTATTCTTTTGCGAAAGTATATAAATGTGCTGAAAGAAATGCTTATAAGTACACAAATTAAAATTAAAAGGTAAAGGAAAGTTAACCCACCGTGTGGTATCCGGTTAAGCAGTATAGACCACTCTCTTTCTTACCAAGGGGTCGTAAAATACAACTTAGGTAAGTTGACGTCAGGAAGGCGGCCGGTCGTAAAAGTCGCAGCCAAATCATGTGACATGTTTGTAACATGTTGCGCCGACCCCACTTAGAGGCAGGATGATGATGAAATTCAAATTAAATTCAAAATATTCTTTATTCAAGTAAACTTGTTAACAACTGCTCTTGAATCGTCAAAATCTACCGCTGGTTCGGAAAGCTGTTCCTACCAAGAAGAGCCAGCAAGAAACTCGGTAGTTTCTCTTTTCAAATGAAATTCTTATAACTAGTTACATTTGTTTATTACTATCTTGTACAGGGTAGAGGAGTAGCTATATCCACGCACAAGAGAAAACGGAACCTATTATTTCACTTATGTAATGATGCACTGAAGTAGAACTCTGACTGATCTTTACGTTGACGGGAACGTGGGAGAAAAACAGAAGCGTCATGGCGTCAAAACCACTACCAACCAACTACCACCGACCTCTAGAACACTAGAAATAACCACAAACACATTAGCGCCCATATTCATTCAAACCATAATGTCGTATGACAAAATAAACGTACAACCTGTTAAATACGTCAATTTCAAGCTTCAAAACAATTACATAACGTTCTATTAAGCGGTGAAATCCATTTTGCTTTCGAGGCGTCGTGCTGTATTCAATTAGATAAATAAAAGCGAATTTCGCACCAATTAAAATGCGTTAAGGTGTCTCTACATTGCGGCGCTATCTACTTCACTTCGAATTTCATTTCATTTAGTAATAATCTGAAAAATCAAATGAAATTTAAAATATAATGTATTAAATTTATCACACACTTATTTAAATAAAGATTTTTTTAATCCTCATAAATAATAAGAATATAAAATAAAACCGATGTGAGCTTAAAAAGAGTTGTTTGTGTGATTGCCACGTTCAATAACTTTAAAATAAGAACAACGTGGAAAAGGATTACCTTATTGTAGATGACGACTAAGCAGCTGATAAATCATCATCATTCATAATTCTCCTGCCCTTATCCCACTCTAAGTGAGGTCGGCGCAACATGTTACAAACATGTTGTCACATGATTTGACTATGTATTTTACGACTGTCCGCCTGCCTGACGTCAACTTACCTTAGTCGCCTTTTACGACACCTCGGTAAGGAAATGAGGGTGGTCTATTCTATGCAGCCGGATACCACACGGCACATACCTTAGTCGCCTCTTACGACACCTCGGTAAGAACGGAGGGTGGCCTATTCTATTCTGCCGGATACCACAGAGCGTTAACCAGCTGATAAATGATCAACTTAAATAGCTATATGAAGTCCACACGTATGTCTGCTTACTTAAGATGCGCATCAAGTATATTTTTACAAGTATTGTTTTAAGAAATAGCTTAAAATTCAATATTATTATTGAAAATTTGTGGAATATTTCTTAATGTAAACATTCTGCAATTAATAAAATGAGCACTTATAAAACGAGTCCTGACGAAAATTATCGAAGTGATACTTACGGTAAAGAACCGCAGTCAAAGTGTTGTAGGATATATTTATTATGATTTCTTATTCTCTTCTTATATGATTTTTACTTATCTTTCAATAAATGCTAATAATCGCAGATTATTAATGATAATATCATGACTTATGTATTATGGATCTTCACGAAGTAACGCCTAATTCTATGAAATACTTTGATTACACCTAAAAAGCTGCCGAAGTTATCTGAAAGCAGTCAGAGCTATCCACTTACAACGTCATCGAAAACTACGGTTAAGGTATACTCGCAGTTAAAACACTTTCTCAGACCATACAGCATGATTCAACATTTCATTGGTGGATTAGTCTGTAATAGATCTGACCATTTGGTTGGCATCGATAGGGATCCCCGAATTTAAATGAGTCAGCACTTTTTTTTCGAATTGACTTATTGACAGCGTCACTGGAAAGACGGGCGCGTGCAGAAGCTTCGCCGGGTAAAATTGGTAAGAGCGATTGCATTGACGCACTCGCAACTACCTGCCTGCCCTGTTGTATCCTGTGAGACACCATTGAGGCTTAAAGCCGCTCGTTGGAGGACTATATCTAACGATTAGATTCAACACGAACTTGCGTTGCGTTTTATCGCGTTAATGTGTAAACGTCTTTAAAGCGGCGTAGCGAGGACACCCGACCGCACTCGGAGCTCCCCGAGCCGTGCCGACGGCGGCCGACGAGTGGCGGCCGCGGGCGAGGTCGCGATGCGGGAAGCGCGTCACTCAAGGCGAGCTCTTTTCCCGCCAAACTGCGTCACTGACTTTGTATTGTGTTGCCACTTTTAATAAATGCCACGATAATACCACCACCTTCGGTGTTTTGATGTAATTAAAGTGTTTATACGTCGTATTGTTGCTTCGCCTTGAATTTTAACTGAAATCGTATGAGTATAATAATGAAAGATAAAAGGAATTAATTTTTAGTGTATGTAGATAGATGCGGAATAACAGCATAAGGTAAATAAACTAACATATCGAGATAGAAATACAGATTATATTTTAAATAAATAATTACATTGCATACATATCAGTTAAACAAAGATACATAAAATATCGTAAGGCTGCAAAATAAGAACTAATTTTAAGAAAATAAAATTATTTTTTGTATTTTTTATTTAATCTAAATTTAAATTGTTATTATTATTTTATTTTATTTATTTTTATACAAATTATTTTTATTATCCTTTATGACCTTTACAGCGCATTGCGCAAACTAGGCGCAAATCATTCTGCTAGTGGCACGTAAAATTTATTTATATATCTTCATTTTAATTTAAAAACCCCTGCTTGAATTTAAAACTTCGTTCTAGCTCCATGTGAGTGATATTTCTAGTAGACGTCTTTATTGTTTAGCCATTTTTTAACCCCATGAACATTTTAAGACCCGATGAACCCTCGAACGTATTTTTTTTTCAAAGACAAAGGTTTTTTTTCAAAGGTATTGCTACCAGCACTTAAGGCCTCATTACTTAGGATTCCAGAGTTTTAGTTTATTAAATAAAAGAAATACTGTTTATTTTTTTTAATGGGCATAGGACTAATCTAATACCAATATATCTATACCAATTCATACAAGAAGGTTTAAACTAAGTGTAAGAGATATGATTATAGGTACAGCATATTGCGAAATTGAAGATTATTTGGATGATAAAAATGCTTGGATATGAAAAGCCTTTCAGCTTCATACAAGACTACGGTTTAATAATGTAAAATTGAAAATAATTGAAAGATTGACCGCCGAGTTTCTTACTGGTTCTTCTCGATAAGAGGCACATTCCGAACCAATGGTAGCTTCATTAATCATATTGATCCTTGACAATTCACAAGAGCCAAAAGAGCTTACTTGAATAAAGATTATTTTGATTTGATTAGATTTGATATACTTTCGTATTATAATAATAAATATATCGCAATTTTTTCTCAGCCAAGGTATTTACAGCAATGGCTGTATGAATCTTCACTTTCTTGATAATAATTCTTGAAAATAATTGATTATTTTCTTTTGGCAAACTGTGTCGATCATGCGATTCATTGTTTTTTTGTTCTGATTTTACGTTAGACAATATTTTTTGTTTGTCATTACTTTCTATAAGCGCCTAAACAATTTATCGGCGTGCCTACTGTTTTCTTTGATGATTTTTTATGAACATCTTTATAACTATTTCGTTTAAAAGAAACTGTTATCGCTTGACCATTGGTTTTGCTCGGAAATTTCTTCGCTGACTGTGGACCTCAAAATATTTTCCAATCAGGTGATGGAGCTTTATTTGTAGCTTCTTTGACCAGCTGAGAGAGGTCCAGAGAGAGAGCTAAATTAAGAGCTTCTCTTCCAGCGTGGTCAGTTTTTTGGTAAGGGTGAAGCCAGTAAAATTGGCCAAGCTTTATGATGAGCGTTGAAGTCCCCTAGAAGCACAAGTTGAGCTGTTGGATACCGATGTTGCACGATATCGGCCGTTTCACTGAGATGCTTGAATAATTGGGTCGTCTCCTGGTCACCGCTGTGTGAACGATAGACACAAGCATAAACCGTTTGGTCCAATCCTGTATCAATCAGACACCACAAGATGGAGAAGTTGGGTACCTCCAGATTACGGAGACGCCGGTAACAAATGTTGTTACGAGCATACATACAAACCCCTGCATGGGGTTTAAAGTTATGCTCCAAGGTGTAACCCGGATATAGCAGGTATGATAAATCTGCTGGGCTGTTAATCTGCGTCTCCGTAAGGAAAAGCAAGTGCGGCTTGTCAGTCTCTAGGTGGTGATGGACTGCAAAGAGGTTCGAGTGCAGACCTCTAATGTTAGCTTCTGCGCTCTACCCCCTGCATTTCGCAACCTCGACGATGCTTCTGCGCTCGCCTGTCCCACCAGGTGACGCTGTAAAAGCCATGAACACTAACAGCATACAGTGAGTTTAAAAATTTTTTTTTTTAAATGGTAAGGTGTGATATAGACTATCACACCTTACCATTTTTATAACACCTTACCAAGTTTATGAATGACTTTTTATGGTTTAAGTATTTTATGTATATGATCTTTCTATTGGAATTTCCTCATTGTCCCCCCGTGGTAGAGGATTCACTTTTTGAATGTATATACGGCACTTAAAAACTCCCATGTAAGGTGTAATATCACATGATGGCATCCAAACACAACGGCTACTTCTCTACTTATTATAAAACAAAGTTCCCAAAAGCTGTCTTTCTGTATGTGATCGAATTTCAAAAATTCTTCTGAACGGATTTTTGTACGGTTTTTACTACATGGAAGTGCAATTCTTGCTGAAGGTTTATTAATAGTTTTATCAACCATGACATATATAACTACCTTTAAGGATAGCTTACTATATGTAATCTCATTTCTACGAAACGTTCATGCGAATGCGGTTATGGGAAAAATATCTAGATGTTTACAATATTAATCCTAACCAACTTAAATGCGTTAGTTATCTTAAGCATCACGGACTGAAAATTGTGAAATTAATTTTAGGAGTTATCCCAGAAGAAGAAAACTAAAGTGAGCGAAAATTAGTTCAAGAGGTACCCGCGCAAGCCTTACAAATACTTATTATAAAACACAGTCTCCAAAAGCTGTCTGTGTGTGATTAATTTTTACGTGATAACATAAAAAATGAAGTGTTCCATGGACCCTAAAGGCTAAACGCTGACGCCGCGACCTGCAGGCCTCAAGACCTTTTATTGCGACTTGAAGACATAAACTAAATTGTTTTGCTTTTCCATACCATAACGTCTTAAAGACGCACACTTTAAGTCGTTGCCGAATGAGCGTTCAGAATGCATCCTAAGAACATGTGAGTAAAAGAGACAGAGTTATCTATAGTTCATATAACGTTATCCATTTCAAACAAGTTTAGGTACTGACTTTGAATTGACTCGTTATCTAAATGTTCATGGTAGGCCTACTGGATGACAACAACGCGGCGCGTGTGCCCACAATTGGGTTCAGCGAAATTTAATTTGTAGATATAAGTATTTTAATAATAATTAATATTATTAAATCTTTGGCACCAGCATTGTGTTGTCTCGTTATAGTTTTAATTCTTGTCATTTTAATTTCAATTTAATTTTTAATAAAATTAATTATAAAAGTTATATTTTTTTTTGAGCTTGGCTGTCGCAAACTTAATTAGAGTTTCGTAAAAGAACAAAAGTAAATAAATAAATAATGCTAGATGCATATCGTGTAACTTTGTATATAGGTGAAATGATATCGCCGTGTGGTATCCGGCAGAATAGAATGGACCACCCTCCTTTCTTACCGAGATGTCGTAAAAGGCGACTAAGGTATGTGCCGTGTGGTATCCGGGTGCATAGAATAGATCACCCTCATTTCTTACCGAGGTGTCGTAAATACTACTAAGTAAGTTGACGGCAGGCAGGCGGCCGGTCGTAAAATACGTAGCCAAATCATGTGACTACATGTTTGTAACATGTTGTCACATGATGATTGTGTAGAGGTGAAGTGATGTTTATAAGGGCTTATAAAACTAAAAACCGAAGGGCGTTGCAATCTTAAGATGTTCGAGTTGCAATCCCCCCTCACAAAACCTACCCTTTGGTAGACCCCCGCTAGGAGGAAAGATAACATTAAAAAGGGAAGAAGAAATCAGTGGTTTTTGGAAATGCTTTAAAGTGAAAGTGACTAATTTATGAACTAACAAAAGTAATATTATTTTTATTTTTCAATAATCGCGGATTAATTTTATAAATTATTAAAAAGGAGAAGAAATTGATTGAAATAATAAATATTTTGTTCAACACACACAGTAGTCAGTTCCTAAAGTAAGTAATTTCATACTTGTGTTATGGGTGATAGACAATTGGTAAATATAAACTTACCAATATACTTTAAATATATACTTAATTATTCAGAATCGAAAGCTAACAAATTGTATTTGAAAAATGGCCATCTGGAATCGAATCCGCAACCCGCGAAGCGAACGAGCCTGTCATATATATCTTGCATGTAGTAATAAAAATACTCAGTGTTTTATTTTCGAATAATTTTCATGATAATAAGTCGTACTCGCGAATTCTTTCGCGAGAAATTGTGTGAATAATATGTTATCCTTGTTCCCGATTAAGAATCTGTTATCATCGTCATCATCCCCCTTAACCCACTCTAAATGGGATGGGCACAATGTGTTGTCACATATTTTGGCTACCTATTTTACGACCGGCCACCTGCCTGACGTCCACTTACCTCAGTCGTATTTTACGACTCCTCGGTAAGAAAGATTCTTCTACTCAACCGTTTTCACACGGTGGGTCAACTCACCTTAGTCGCCTTTTACGAAACCTCGGTAAGAAATGAGGGTGGTCTATTCTACTCAGGATACCACACGGCGGCCGATTAAGAATCTGTACATGCTATTAATTAGGCCGTCATATAGGCTTTAATTGTGCTAAATTTCATTAATATTGTTCCAAAGGTTTATCTTTGAGACAGTAACAAATGAATATATAGTGAGACTTTCGCATTTACAATATTAGCATGAAAGCAAAATTACTAAAAGGCAAGGGATACTTTCATTTTGTACGAAGTACCTCACGATTACTGGATTAAAGCGCATTTGATATTGTTACGTGGTTCGTAGCTGAAAGACAATGAACAATTCTGAAGTGAAAGTTCTACATCTTAGCCGCCGTCATTCCTTCTAGACATATCTGCATATAACCTACCTTGTTTCCGATACTCGATTTAGTCGATTTATCTTTCTATACTTATAAAATGCTCTGTGGTATCCGGCCGAATAGAAATGACCACCCTCACTTCTTACCGCATTGTCGTAAAAGGCGACTAAGGTAAGTTGGCCCACTGAGTGGTATCCGGTTGAGTAGAATAGACCACCCTCTTTCTTACCAAGGTGTCGTAAAATACGAATAAGGTAAGTTGACGTCAGGCAGGCTGCCGGTCGTAAAATACGAAGCCAGACCGTGGGACAACATGTTTGTACCATGTTATGCCGACATCACTTAGTGTGGAATAAGGGCAGGAAGACGATGATAATTATGACATTCTTAATCGGGAACAAGGATAACATATTATTGACAGTACTTAAACGCACAATTTGTCGCGAGTACAACTTATGTATCGTGAAAATTATTCGAAAATAAAACACTGAATTGATATTCAAGTTAATTATGTCAGGCTCGTTTGCTTCGCGGGTTGCGGATTTGATTCCCGATGGCCATTTTTCAAATACAATTTGTTACCTCTTCGATCTTTCTATACTTATAAAGCTGTCTGTTTCTCAATATCTATTGAACGGATTTGTTTTTTGGGAAAATTGTCTTTTGGGAGTTTTAGTCGCTAGCATCGCCACTAAACTTGCAAACTGACAAGAAACACTAAAGTAATGTACTGGAGAATTATCGATTTATATAATACAAAAGAATAATAAAAAAAAGTCCGCGATATCATGTTCTATCTCTTAAGTTTAACTGTCAATAACTACTTTTATGTTCAAAATTTCAATTAAAATTCCAGTCAATAAAGATCAATTGTGGTTTAATTTATATTTTTTACTCAGAATAAAATGAGGCTGAGTAGAATAGAGCACCCTCATCTCTCACCGAGGTGTCTTATAGGCGACTAAGGTAAGTTGACGTCAGGCAGGCGGCCGGTCGTAAATAACGTTGCCAAATCATATGACAACATGTTTGTAACTTACTGTGCCGACCACACTTAGAGTGGGATAAGGGCAGGAGGATGATGACTCAGAATAAAATGAAGAAATTTACGTGTGAAAAACTTTTTTGACACGTAGATTTCCACGCGAGAGAAGCACTGGGGAGCAAACTCAATGCATAACTAAAATTATAGGTGCGTCAAAAGGGCAACCTTAAATGACCTTGACGTTAACAAACATGACCTATGAAGTTAGCACGTAGCAGTGTTGGAGGTTCTCAAATTTGCAAGTTACGAAAGTTTGCTACACTCCAGCCTACTGTGAGGTCAAACTGTGAGGTCGGCTTGAGGTCACTGTCACCTTGTCACGGGACAATATCGTAAATGGCATAATGCGTCATTTCCGCAAAGTCTGTGCCGAAATTAATGACAATCATTAAAAAAATCTCGCTTTAAGTATATTTTAATATTGTCAAAATATTTTGCAGTCACGTTGCGATTGGCATCCGTGTACAATGAATCAAAATAGCTAATTGACCTGCTGACGCAGTCGGTAGTGACCCTTTCTTCAGCTCCGTAGGTCGCGGGTTCGATTCCCGCCGATGCCCGACATGTTATATAAACAATTTGTCGGTTCTTCGAGTCTTGGTGTATTTATATTGTAACTAGCTGACTCGGCGAAGTTCGTACCGCCTACCAGTCAATGAATGGTGTGTTACCTTTTAGCTGAACTAATTTAGGCTTTGATGAACGTGATATAATGACACAAAATAAATTTCAGAACGCTCGCGTAAATGTTAATCATTTGTCATTATTTCTGTACGCACGCATAAATATTTGAGGAACTTCTATGTATCTGCTTAATGCACTTTTCAACCTTTTTAAGTGATTTCAAAAAATACAGACAATAGTTTATTCACCCTTTATAAAAGTTTACACAAAATACGTTTTATGAACGCATGCATAAATCTCAATCATTACTTACAGTATTCGACAGGATGACTACAAATGTTTGACAGGTACGAAACGAATGAACATTTGTTTCCATAATTAGGTATTCGTCGATTTTTTATTCTTTGATAGATGTATTCTGCTATTCGGGGCAGAGACAAATCCAACGAATCAAAAACCATGAAAATTGGTCCAGCAGATCTCGAGTTATAAGTGTTGTAACAAACCCGACTTTGTTTTATATATAAAGAAGATAATGTATTTAAAAATATATATTGTATATATTTACCTGTCACCTATTACACAAGTATTACGTAACTTACTTTGAGGACGGATAGTGTGTGTAATTGTTGCAAATATTTATTAATATATCATATTATTAGTTAATACACAGAAGTGCTTGGGTATTTAAAGTCTAATAAAGAAATTATTGGATTTGAAAAAAATTCTCATTTTGAAAGTTGAAATTATCTTATAATTAAAGAATCATACATAAAAATTTAATCGTTGTCAATGAACAAAATGTAATTTAAAGAAACGCTTAATTTTAACCTTCCTTAAGGTCGCAGAATAATGACTCGGAGGTCAAATTATACTTATGTGATATGCCTCACGAGTTTTGATACTTTTGAATTTGTAAGTAAAAAGTTATGCCATGTGGTATCCGGCTGAGTAGCATAGACAATCCTCATTTCTTACCGAGTTGTAAAAGGCGACTAAGGTAAGTCGACCCGCCGCGGGGTATTCGGCTGAGTAGAATAGACCACCAACATTTGTTACTGAGGTGTCGTAAAAGGCGACTAAGGTAAGTTTACGTCAGGCAGGCAGCTGATCGTAAAATACGTAGCCAAATCATGTGACAACATTTTTGTTACATGTTGTGCCGACCCCACTCAGAATGGGATAAGGGCAGGAGGATGATAATGAAAGTTATCTCCTAAAAAAATACATCTAGGTAATTTTATTATAATCCATTCATCCATTTATATATTAATGCTAAATGATCACCAATCTAGTCAAGAGTTTAGTTAACAACGCTTGTTTGAATAACGCTTCGCTTTGCGATTTTGTCGTGGAGTCTATCTCCTGATGATGCTTCGGTTGCGGGGCGAAACGATTGTTGAGTTTGTGATAGTGAACGTGTGTAGTGCTTGTGTATTGTGGTGGCAGTGGTGGAGGTTTGTGCATGTGTTTTTACGAATCCTGCACGTATCGGGTATGAAAATACTGATAGTCCACTATACATTAAACACTATATATATTTTCTATTTACTGTATCGCGGATTATAGCAAAATAATGTTATTATTACTTTTGTATTATGGATCTCCGCAAAGTAACGCTTAATTCTATAAATTAAGAATTACTCTTTTAAATATAATTTATTAAATATAAGATAATTTAATATTTCTTGTTTATATTAATCTACAAAAGTTTAAATTAAGTGTACGAACTATGCTTATACGTACACAATTGAAGATTATTTGAATGATAAAAATGCTTTCATTTAAAAATCCTTTCAGATTCAAACAAGACTGCAGTTAAATAATGTAAATTTAAATACTTAAAAGATTCACCGCCGAGTTTCTTGCTGGTTTTTCTCGGTAAGAGCGACATTCCGAACCAGTTGTAACTTCATTAAATGTGTCAATTAGAAAAGTAATAATAAAATTATTTTGCTATAATCCGCGATACAGTAAATAGAAAATATATATAGTGTTTAATGTATAGTGGACTATCAGTATTTTCATACCCGATACGTGCAGGATTCGTAAAAGCACATGCACAAACCTCCACCACTTCCACCAAAATACACAAGCACTACACAGTTTCACTATCACAAACTCAACAATCGTTTCGCCCCGCAACCGAGGCATCATCAGGAGATAGACTCCACGACAAAATCGCAAAGCGAAGCGTTATGCAAACAAGCATTGTTATATAGTAATCGGTTCATCCCCACCTTTACCTCTGAACACGTGCAACAAGCTTGAACTTGAAACATTTATCTGCTCGTTAATGAGGGTGCCATTGTTATGCTTAATGATTTCTAATTGTTCCAAAATATTCAATTTTAAGCTTTTTTCGCAGGTGTGCAGTATTTCGAAACAATGGTCATTAGGAACTTTATGACCGCTTTCTAACAAATGTTTAGCGAAATGTGAATTTTGTGGCTTATTATTCCTGAAAGCGACCATATGTTCTTTAAAACGGGTTTCAAAATTACGACCAGTCTGACCCACATATGTATCATTGCATTCAGGACATTTTATTTTGTAAATACCACTCTTTTTCGGGCTTTCTAATTTGTCTTTATTATTGCATAATATCTTTTTTAAGCAGTTATTACTTTTAAAATTCAATTATTCAATTGTGTCAATTAGATTCACGAATCAAAAGTGCTTATATAATATTTACTTAGATTTGATCTGATTTTATAGCTACATGTGTGAAAAACTGAAGCAAAACTCCGTAAACAAAAAAATATCATTTTGAGTTTTAATCAAGGTCACTTTCTTTTTTTTTCTTCAAGCGACATGACACATTCAATGAAGAAAATGTTAAGGAAACCAGGATATACATATTTCATTTACCTTAAACCAATAAAAATAAAATTAATCGATAAACGATTTTATTGTATTAATAACTTCCTAAAACTCTTTACTTTGTATCATCATCCTCCTGCCCTTATTCCACTCTAAGTGGGGTCGGCACAACATGTTACAAAGATGTAGTCACATGATTCGGCTACGTATTTTACGACCGGCCGCCTGCCTGACGTCAACTTACCTTAGTCCTATTTTAGGACTTCTCGGTAAAAAAGAGGGTGGTCTATTCTACTCAACGGGATACCACACGGTGGATCAACTGACCCTAGTCGCTTTTAAGACGTTAAAATCAGCTCGCTTGTGTATGAAAGAAAGGATGGTTAATATGCAACTAATGCATTATTTAAATAACTTAGTATATTTTAATTTATAGAATTAGGCGTTACTTTACAGAGTTCCATAATACCAAAGTAATTATAATAATATTTTGCTATAATACGAGATAACAAAATACTCATACCGTCTGCACAATATGTTTTAAACATGTTTTTACATGTTATGGCTAGTTATTTTACGACCAGCCGCCTGCCTGCCGACTTACCTTAGTCGCCTTTTACGCCTCTTTGTCGCCTTATATCACATTGTGCAGAATTCGTTAAAACTAAAGCACTACGCACCTCCAATAACTCAATACACAAGCACCGCACACATTCATTACCACAATTTCGACAATCGTTTCGCCTCTCTGTTATTGTAATAATACTTTCCTGATATGAGAACTCTGTTTCCACTTTACAATTAACTACTAAAGCAAACGATTGATATTTACCTATTTCTCTTATAAATTCTTCTTCATAGATTTATTACACTAGGGTAAGTATTGGTAGGCCTGTCAGTGATAGTGACACAACAGATATAAGAGTTAAGATGAAACTCGTGTGGTTAGAAAAGGACGTATTATAATACGTCCTTTTCTAACCACACAGAAAAAAGAGAGATAGATACACTATTATTGTGTATTAAAAGTACCTAGGCCACTGGGGCTTGCTTAGAATTTTTTTTAATATAAAATTGCTATTTTAATAAGGAAGAAAGGGTGATAGCTGGAATTTTATTACGGGTAAGTTCACTTCTTTATTCCTCCCGTTCCCGACTGAGCTTTCACAACTTCATAAACGACAGCAAAATTAACCTTCGTATTCTATTTATACGTTAATAATTTGTCAATGCCTGAAAACAGGGATAAAGAGTTTTTTTCGATTTATCGAAACTGTCTACATACTAATCAAATCAAAAAAGATTATCAAGCAAATACTTATTGACAGGGTCCGCCAAGATAAAACCATTAAGACTTTATTAACCAACAAAAATGCGTTATAAAAATCCCGACGTTTGAAACTGCGTAAGCGATTTCGATGTGTATCGTAAAAAAATCGTAAAGCGGTATATTAAGAAAATAATATTTTGGGAAGTATAAAGGTTGTAAATAACTATGACACTAACTAAAGTCTTTATTATCGAAGGCTTTTAGGATATCTTGCAATGAATTAATTTTAATAACATTTTGTGCTACTTCATTGTATATAAATTATACAAGTTTACATTGCATATAATATTGTATTGTATTTTAATATACTTACATTGTATATAACATTATAGTAGAATATTGCAGGTTTTTCGATCATGGGCGTAGCGAGGTACGGGCATGGGGAGGCAGCTGCCGCGCCTTACACTGAAAACTGTAACAGGTTTACATTGGTTTCACAGTATATTTTTATCAATTTAGTTTTCGTACATAACAATGTACATAATTATAAAACGATTGGCGATGTACATAATAGACTAGCATTGCCCGCGGTTTCACCCGCGTCCACACCGATCTAGTGGTAGTGGAAAGTCTACTAGGTCGGACTATAGATTTATTTTGTAGATTTTTTAATTAAAAAGAGTGGGTATCATTAGTATTCTTGGAATAAGTCCTAACTCAAGAAATGCAGGCCCTGCTATAACGGTCGCTACAATAAATTTGTTAGGGCATTATTTTCTTTCGATTTATATTCTTGAATTCGTAATATCGTTTGATTGGGACGTCGGATTATAATTTAAAAAGTATTTTACAGGTATTGAAATAGTTTAAAAAAACATTTAATGGGATAAGGATTAATACTTCATAACTCTGTAGTTATGAATAAAATGGTTTGATTATTGTCGGCAATTTTATCAACTTTTACAATGTAAAAAAGTAAGTTATATTGGTATAAATATAATAGTTACACACATGGTATCACGGACTTTTTCGTGGATATTGATATGTTCTATGATACTGTAGAACATTTTCTTGTTCTATCCTCAATAGTTTCCGCAGCACACGCGATAAAAGATGTTTACGACTGAATTTTCACAACTTATTGCAATTTTATTAGGTATCCCAATTGTTTTTGAAAATGACATATAGCCTATGTTGCTCCGTGAAGAAGCAGCTTTCCAACGGTGAAAGAATTTTTGAAATCGGTCTAGTAGTTTTTGCGTGAAAACATTACAAACATACACACATACAAACTAACACAAATCTTTCCTTTTTATAATATTATATTAGTATAGATAGATATAGCCGTCTGCGCATGGCGAATCTACCATAGTTTCTTACGGAAAAACAAATGTGAACAAGATAACTAAAGCTCGTTCAGTTAAACTTATCGCACGATCACAGTTGCGTCACACTCGGAAGTGGCATTGGAGACCCATAAAATCTGCGCAGGATTGCTCAGACCGTGTTAGCCTCGACTACAGTTCATGTGCTATTGGTTGCGAACCTCGTATTTTGTGAATGTTCTTGATTTTAATTTAAACATTTCAAACAATTCTTGACTATAACTTTTTGCTATAGAAAAAAATGTATGTGTCAAGAATGATATGCATATTAAAGGAGTGATATCAGAGTTGACGAATGATAGAGGAGAATGCAAGACAAAGACATATTGCGATAAGGGTCAGAGAGTGATGAACCTTTTGCTATAATTTGGAGCTTGTTACCATCCCATTACTGCACATATGCCATCTATCAGAATACTGCAATTCAGCTCGGTGGGTTAAGTATGACACGCTTAGTATTAACTATTTGTGCTAGCGGATTCGTCGCTATCTACGTAATCAAATCAAATGAGAAGACCAGAGTAACCAACATAGTTAATTGGAGACCTCGCACCGGAAAAAGGCAGCGGCAGTACATTCCCTACGACTAATGATGACCTCAAGGTAGTGGGGAGCCGCTGGATTCAAGCACAAGATCATGTTGTGGAGATCCCTTAAAGATACCTATGTCTTTCGTTTGGAAAAGTAGAAAAACTGGCTCCATGTACTGTCCAAAGAATGGAGTGTCGAAACACCAAACAATTTTGGACAAAGATATTCTACATCTATGATTCTTTCATGGCTTCCTGTATTCCAGAAATGGGCAATAAATATGTATGTCCATAGTATACATAATGCATTGTTTTATTCCGCTAATACTGAAAATGCGAATAACGGAACTGTGTCGAGTTCTTTGACTGTATACTAATCTATGACCGAGATGATACTTCCGGCAATATTATTCAAAGCGACGTAACAAAGTGACAAACATAAATACACTTTCACAACTATAATTAGCTAGCTAATGTGAAAATAATTGAATAATAAATTACTCTACGATAAATAGTGATAACTGAACGGGTAACCAATTACTCTTTCTCTCGGGAGCCATGGATTTAAATCCCGGGCCAAATCAATAAGTTTTTTTGTTAAAACTCATATGTCTAATTGATATTTGCAAGTTATTTTTTTAAGTTTTATAAAAATTATTATTAATATAAAAATATTGTTTGAATTATTATAATTTGAATACAGTCTTTTGCTGTTATTACTATTATACTATTTGCTGTCTACAGCAAAATGTGGAGTATTGAAAAGTAGCGACTTGCAATATCTCTTACAATTAAGCTTAATCCATTGTGTTATTGTGTGAGTGCGGTGCAGCGATGCATTGCTATACCCCCCTTTGCCCCCCACTGCCAGAGTGAATGCACTCTCGCTAGCTTTTATGTAAGCTGCTCTCGCGCAAGTCGAACGCTTGTGTGTGTAAGTAAAAAATGCATTGGTGTTAGTTGTATTAGATCAGGGCTGTCGAACTCAAAAGTCCACTCGGGCAATTTAATGCTTAACACTTTTTTTATTATTTTTATTTATTTATATATCTTTCTTATATTTAAACATTTTTTACTTATATATTTGCCCTGCCAAACTGCTAAGCAGTTTGTCGGCAGTATACTTCCAATCGGCAAACTATGTAAGCTCTAAATAAATAACTAGCACCCCTGGCACCTGCCTTTTTGAACGGCGCATATGGATTTTCAAATATTTTTTGAACGATACTACATTTTCTGATACATAATAAATTACGATTAATAACGTTTTGCTCACGATATACTAAAAAAACTAACGTGGAGCGGCGCTATCACTCCAAAAGTTTAAAGTAATACGCAATGACATAGCTTATAGATATTGGTATAAACTTCAGCCGTTTATGCACGTTGTTTAAAGAAAGATATATTTTGCAGACGTGTATAGACGTTGTGTTAATTAGCGTTTATGAAATTTGACGTGTAATAACGTTGCTCCGACCAAAAATGTTGTGTGCTTTTTAAGAGCAGTGATTTCCCAACGGTGAGATTAAAACCCAGTTAGGCACCAATCAGTTTTTCTGTTAAAATTGTAATTTATGAGACGCTTTTCGCTAAACGAAAACATATTTAGAAAATTTGTATCTCTCCAGAGAAGTCTGGTGATATGGAAGCTATCAATCCGCATTGGAACACCGTAGTGGATAATAATCCGTATATCTTGTAAATAAAGTACCTATATTAGAATTTTTATTTGCTCTTTTCCTTTTTAATTCACATATCAATTTTATTTTTACTGTACATCAAATGTGGTGGGCCACAAAAAATTATAATTTCGGCCCGCGTGTTTGACACCCCTGTATGAGTTGTTTTACATTGTAATAAGATTCGCTGAAACCTCCACAGATGAACTACAGTAATGTAGCAGTCGATACTGTTCCAATGAAGATATGATCCCACTTTTATCTGTAACAAAGGATTGATGCTTAGACCCACCACGCTGGTCATACAGACACACACACAATGTTATGGAATTCTTGTTATAAATGTTATGTTATCTATAATAGTACATATAACGTTATCCTTTTCAAACATTACGACCTCAATGCAATTAACACTTTACGGTACGAAAAGAAAGCGGCTACCGCCCGTTACAATCCCACTGCTGGGTATAGGGCCTACTCTCTCGATTTTTTTTGGAGAGAAGGGTTGGAGCTAATGCCTACGACACTGCTCCAATGCGGATTGGTAGGTTATACACATCTCCAGAATTCTCTAGAGATATGCAGGTTTCCTCACGATGTTTTCTTCACCGAAAAGCGTGTGATAAATTGTAATTATCAATTAGACACATAAGTTTTAGTAGAAAAACTCATTGGTGCCTGCCCGAGGTTTGAGCCCGTGACGCTCTCGAAAGAGGCGCACGGTCTCGCCACTGGGCTTATATATTATATCATAACAGTAGCATTATATAATATAGTGCAACTTGGGTGGTATAATTTTCCATATTAAAGTCACCGCTCCTGAGAAGTACATACATTATTAATACGCACGTCGTGCGCCGGCGGCGACTCACCTTTCATCTTGAAAAAAAATTTGCCACTGAGATTTTTATAGACTTAGTACTTCTTCCATATTAATATTATTTAATTGTTATTTGAATAACATTATCCGTTAACAATTACCCTCGTTTATGTAGCCTTGTTAATACAACATATTTTTTGCCGTCTTTGCGAAAGAAAGACGGAAATTATTTTATCTTATAGCTGTGCCAAAACGGTTTCACCCGCGTGAAATTCATAGATTTACGAAACTTTTTCAAAATTTTGAGCATAAAAGTAGTTATTTTGATTTAACCGTGAGAGATAGAGACATGCTATTGTGGACTTTTTTGTAGTATTTTCATAGATCTATAATTCTCTTCTACATTACTTTAGCGTATCTCTGCTGGTTTACGCAGCACACGCGACTTAAGTTTTTGACAACTGCGCGATCTCCTCAATGATGCTACCAATGAGTTTTACTGTTAATAACTATATGTTTCGGTGAAGGAATTCTGCATACCTTTAGATCATTCTGGGGATATGTGTAACGTATCAATGCGCATTAGAGCTTGGCAAGTCAAGGAGCTAAAGCTCTCCAAAAACAAAGAGAGGAGATCTATGCCCAGTTGGATCGTAACAGGCCGTTAATCGCAAGGCGCTTTGCGATTTTGTCGTGGAGTCTATCTCCTATTCGGTCGCGGGCCGAAACGATTGTTGAGTTTGTGATAGTGAACGTGTGTAGTACTCGTGTATTATGGTGACGGTGATGGAGGTTTGTGCATGTGTTTTTACGAATCCTACATGTATCGGGTATGAAAAAACGCATATATTATACCTTTACCATTATAAATATTTTCTATTTACTTTATCGCGGATAATAGCAGAATAATTTTATTATTACTTTTGTATTATGGATCTCCGCAATGTAACGCCTAATTCTATGAATTAGTTTTAGTTGTTTAAAAGAATAATAATATATGTTCAAGTGAGGGTATACCGAACTTCAAGCTATAAGCTAGAGCGCTGTTTTCCAGAGCTTTTCGAAACCCGACACTGCTCTACCTATGCGTTCGGCCGCGCCTGTGTGCGTGCTGCACGCGACGCACACCACCGCACGCTTACTTTCACTTTGCGAACTATTCATAGGGCGGTTTCATATTAACCTTTTGTGTGACTTTTACTTTAAATAAAAAATGTTGTGTAAAAATAAAGATATATTAGATAAGGGTAAAAAATCCGGGGCTTATAAAATAGATTGTCCAGAGTGCAACGGTACATATGTGGGTCAGACCGGCCGAAATTTTGCAGTTTGATTCCGGGAACATATGGCTGCATTTAGAAATAATAAACCACAAAATTCTAATTTTGCAAAACATTTTGGTGGAATGCGGTCATAAAGTACCTAATGACCATTCATTTCATATTCTTCACACTTGTGATAAGAGACTCCAACTCAATGTGTTGGAGCAGCTTGAGATAATAAAAAATAACAATGGCCATTTAATTAACGAGCAAGTAAACGTCTCCAATTCCGTTTTGCTACATGTGTTCGGAGGGGAGGGTAGTGGTGGGGGTTGAACTATTTAAGACTGCTTGTATAAGTGGCGCGGCGCAATGCGTTTTCGTCGTGGAGCCTATCCTCCTGAAGATGCTTCGGTTTCGGAGCGAAACGATCGTCGAGATTGTGGTGTTGGTTGTGTGTTCTGCTTGTGTGCGTTGCTGCTGGTGGAGGCGCCTTGGGGTGCATGTGGTGACTTGTCCCGCATGTGTAAGGTGCGTAAATATTGCCTGCTTCATACACATTGGCTTTGCATGCATTCGCTTAACCCGTGCGGATTATATAGCAAGGTGGTTCTGTTATAGTGCTTGAATTAATCTTTAAATAAGTTAATCTTATATATATAATCTAGATTTCGGTTTTTCATGAAATTCAGTATGTAGGGAGTTTCGTTCAGTATAATTTAATCTGTGTGGGAATATTAGTAAATTTGAAGATACGTAAGTCGACTTACGCTAAACATAACAATATACAGCAAACACATTGTTGCGAATTCCTGACCCCCAAACTAGGATTCCCTGTGCCATAGGAAGTCAGACTTTCACCCGAACATTAGTAATTAGCTAACTTATTCTTTTATGAGAGTGCGTAAGATAATAATTATAACCTTTAAGAGGCGACCGTCGCCTGTGCGAATACAGTGCAGTAGATATGGTAGTATGTCTTTTTATCATATGTTTTTATCATTAAAAAACTGCTTAAATATAAATCAAAGACAAAGGTTAATTGTGTTGTCAACGGGTGTCCACCCGTGGACACCCGTAAGGAAGTGAAAATACCCGTACCGAAAATACCAATCGAGTCCCAGATCTACTCAGCCAGATACTAACATTTATATATAAAATCGGTGTCACGATGTGCGTTTATGTTAATCTTCAAAAACTACTGAATCGATTTCAATGAAATTTTCTAGTCAACATCGGTCCACTTAAAGGATAGGATACTTTTTATATGATCATATATCAGGATAAAATGCCATATTAGCCGAGCGAAACTGGGTCGGGTCAGCTTAAATGAAATGGCAATTGTTAATGTCATCAAACTACTGAATGGATTTGTGTTTTGAAATCTTTTGTAGAAATCCAAGATACGTGTTAAAAAGAAGAGATTGACAATTTGAAAAAACAATAATCTTGTATCAATTTCTCTAGATTGTACCTAAATATATCTAGATATATTTTGGTTTCAACGTAGAAGCTATGTGTAACTATCCAACTTACATAAAATATGTATTTAAAATATACTCTCATTAGAAGAAATTAACCTTTGCCCACTTGTAAACTAATATCAATAATATATTTTTTTATATATAAATAAATATATGGGATACACACAGGGTCGTCCGTCCCCAAAATAACTTGACACTTGTGTTATGGGTGACAAACATAAATATATATATTTCTAAGTAAATACTTATATATAATTTTAAATACATAATTAAATACAAAATACACCCAGTCGAAAAACCAATAAATTAATCATAGAAAATATTGGGCCTCGGCGGGAATTGAACCCATAACCCATGGAGCTGAAGGCAGACTCACTGCAAAGTACGCCAGCGGGTCAGACCAATATATCTGTGGCTATATTACGATTCAATTCAAAAACTGCTTGACGATTCAAAATTGCCTGAAATGGTTTATTTGAATAAGGATTATTTTGATTTGATTTGATTTAATAAAAACACCAATGACACTGACGTGTAAAATTTGTTGCTTTATTGATATAGAGACTTTTATAGAAGCAGGCGTTACTTTGCAGGAGGATAGGCTTCACGACAAAAATCGTACTGATACAGTACGATTTTTGTCGTGAAGCCTATCCTCCTGATGATGCTTCGGTTTCGGGGCGAAACGATCGTCGAGATTGTGGTGGTGGGTGTGTGTGCTGCTTTTGTGTTCGTTGTTGCTGGTGAATTGCGCCTTGGGGTGCATGTGGTGGCTGGTCCTGCATGTATAAGGTGCGTAGATTTTGCCTGCTTCATACACATTGGCTTTGCATGCATTCACTTAACCCGTGCGGATTATAGCAAAGTAGTTAGTTCTGTTATATTGCTTGTGATATAGAGACTATTTATAAATATAAAGTAGAGATTATCATATTTTCAATTTAAACTTAGTTTCTTTCCTTCTCATAAAGCGTATTATATAAAATAAACTAAGTAGTGTATCCAATTCTGTTTTTAAATACGTTATTTGTTTCTCTTTTTTTGTTACTTGTAATCAAAATGAGGAAATATATAAAAGATATCCATAAAAATAATTTGTCTGCCGCCAAATCAATTCCTAGACAAGAGCACATTATGACCGCGGCCTTGTGCATCTATTAGAAGATTGCGGTAGTGTGCTCGAGATTGCAGCGTGCGTGTGTGTGCATCTAATGCATCGCCAGATTATATCATATGGAGCTGGTTTAGTATTATTTTTATTATTTTATATAAACAAACTAAATCCTTCCTAACTAATCCTAACTAATATTATAAATGCGAAAGTTTGTATGGATGGATGTTTGTTACTCTTTCACGAAAAAACTGTCAGACGGATTTGGATGAAACTTTACAGTTATATAGGTTATACATCGGAATAACATATAGGCTACAATTTGTAATGATTTTATGTAATATAACGATGCATGTCAATAAAGTCGGAATAAATCTGGCCTCTGAGAGCTATCTCGGCGTAAGCTGCCTAAACCATTAGAGTTACATAGAGATGATGTACCGTAGTATTGTTTTTCTTTAATAGTTCTAAATAAAAGTTCGCGACAGCATATATCTATCTTTTATGTGGAAGCCACTTTGACCAAGATTGTAAATCATAAATTAAATTAAATTAGATACAGTGACAAAATTCCTAGCGAACGAAGCCGCGGGAAAAAACTAGTAATATTATAGTTCACTAGCTTTTGCCCGCGGATTCGCTCGCGTGGAATTTGGTCTGCCTCTTAACTGACATTCATTCGTGACAGATTTAAATAAATATATATATTTTACTTAATAATAAAAAATCATCATCATCATCCACCTGCCCTTATCTTACTCTAAGTGGGGTCGGTACAACATGTAAAAAAATGTTGTCACATGATTTGGCTACATATTTTACGACCGGCCACCTGCCTGACGTCAACTTACCTTAGTCACCTTTGACGACACCTCGGTAAGTAATGAGGGTGGTCTATTCTACTCAGTAGGATACTACACATATATATAATTATTTATTTATTCATACATTCAAAATTTCAGATGTCTAACTTCAAACTGATGGATTCCATATAATCTTTTCGCACCACGCCTATTAGGGATTCTATGGCGCTCCATTCAATTCAATCATATCGTGAGAAATTTATGACTATTCGGCCAAATTACTTAGTGCGCAAGACAAAGTTTATCTACATGAAATATTGAAAGCGACAAATGTTATGATTTTTATAAGAGTTTCATAAATATACTAAAATGTCCATTGTAAAATAGTATCAAGTTTAATTAAATTTATGATTCATAATTTTTGTCATAATAGCTTTCACATAAAAGGTAGATAAATACTGTCGCGGACTTTTATTTCGACCTATTCAAGACAAACAATCCCACGGTACATCATCTTTGTGTAACTCCAACAGATTTTTCCGAAAGAATAACAAACAAATCCATACTAACAAACTTTCGCATTTAGAATATTAGTTTAGTAGGATAAGATAGAATGTATAGAAACCGTCTATACTGACATCTTATTTTATCGGGTTATCCTGACTAGTTTCTTGCCCGTCCGGAGCATCTATTCATAAGCTCTTTATACTGGTCCTGCTGGGTTTGTAATAATAATCCTATTACATTAGAAATTCCTATACAAGATAGACTCATTTTTATGATTTTATAACAAAAAAAACCTAGAATAACCTAAGGACGTTTCGTTTGCATAGTTTTTAATTTCCTTAATTAGCTGTCTTATATTTCATATAAATTAAGCACTTATTGTTTGTTTATAAATAAAATATTTACGTAAAAAAGTTTGATAAATGACGTTAGAATAGCGTTACATAACGTCTTTAGTCGTGTGTAATCATATAACTTTAAATTTATAATAGTATAATAGTAGAATTTTTTCCAAAGTAATGATAATTATTTATTTATTTTATTATAATCAATTTTTGCTATAATCGACGCTAAGAAACAATCTATGTTATGCTAAATGTAGAGTGTAATAAACACTTTCATACCTTACGCATCTAACTTCGTAAAATTCACTAGACTAGGACTGCACACATTCACTACTACAATATCAACAATCGTTAAGCTCCGAAACCGAAGAATCATCAGAAGATAGACTCCACGATAGAATCGCAATGCGTCGCATCGTCCAAGCAAGTAGATTAATACAGTAATTAGAAACTAGTTAACTATAGTAATAACATAATCCAGCAGTGGATATCCATAGCGCTGTATTCACTACCACAATCTCAAAGCAAGCTGCCTTTTTTCCGTTAAATGTGGTATAGTATAATAATATATTATAATATAAAATATATATTAATTCTTTTCTTAACAAATAGTCACTCTAAATTCAATTTTAAAAATCGATGTAATGCAAAATGCTTATGATATTTATTATAAGTCTTTTTTCTTTTTTTTTTAATAAATGGGACACACACACGGTTGTTCCGTCCCCAAAGTAAGTAACTTAATACTTGTGTTATGGGTGACGGACAACTGGTAGATATACTACAAATTTATAATTTTAAATACATACATACAAATATACACCCAGGCTCGAAGAACCAACAATTCTTTTTTAGAAAATGTTGGCTCTCGACGGGAATCGAAACCGCGACCCGCGGAGCTGAAGGCAGGATCACTACACACTGCGTCAACGGGGCAGTCAAAATTACTCTTGTTTTAAGGAACTCCGTAAAATAAGACCTAGATAATTCTACATATTATGATTTATTTATTCGTCAGACTGTTTCTTATGTTGTAACGTATGAATGAGATGTGAAGTTTACATGATACAGTTTTTACTAAGAGATTCTGAAATCCCTGTAAGGACTTTGAACCCGCAAATATTTGGCTTGAATAACAACGACTCTTAACTCATAAATAAATATATTGCCGATGAACGTGATCTCTTTGGATTCAAGATAGAAGATATTCCCGAAAAATGGTATATAAATAAATACATTTTAACTTAGGAAATTTTTATTACACTAAGTAAAATGTCAAATTAAATTTTTAATTTGAAATTGAATTTTAAAGCAATTCTACTGATTAAAAAAACATTGAACGACTGTTTATCTATACTTATTGTAAAACAAAGTCCCAAAAAGCTATCTGTCTGTATGTAATCGATTTTCTCAAAATCTACTGAACGGGTTTTTGTACTGTTTTCACCAAAAGATTGTGCAATACTTCCGGACGGTTTAGGTAAATAGTATATATCGGTATTATGTAAATTGTGTTAAAGAGATCGCGCAGTTGTAAAAAAAACTTGCTTACTGGGAGTTTTAGTCGCGTGCGCTGCGTAAACCAGCAGAGATACGCTAAAGTAATGTACTAGATAATTGTTGATCTATAAAACTACTACAAAAAAGTCCGGGATAGCATGTCTCTATCTCTTATAGTTAACTCACAATAACTGCTTTTTAGTTTAAAATTTGAATTTTAGAAAAAAATTGTGAAACGCAGATTACCACGCGGGCGAAGCCGCTGGCACAGCTAGTTGACTATAAATAAAATCATTTAGTAAAATCATTAGTAATAGTATTTCGACTGAAACTTTTGTTCTTTTAAAAGAACAAAGAACTTTTGTTCTTCATTTGAGACTTTATTTCTATAATTTGTTTTCTTAAATAAACAAATATTGGAAAAGGAAAATTTGCAAAAAATGATCGCTTGCAGTATTGGCGAATCTTATCATGATAATTTACGAGTATAACGTATTTAGTTATCAAATCAGGTTTTGAGGCAAGCACTAATAATCTAAATATACAAGCAGCAATTAAATTTATATTTATAGAAAAGATTAGTCATACACGCGACTTAATTCGCGCCAATATGCATGTTTTTTTAATTTTATTTATTTATTTATATTTGCTTCTTCTATTCCTAAATAGCATGCAAATTTGCACACCAATTTTTAAATATAATTTTTAATGGGTACAATGTGTGCTTTGTTGGAAAACGTTGATCTGACTGGATTAAGCTCTGCTATGCAGCGGAAGGATGATATCGAAGGTCTTGTCAGACTTTGTCATGTCCAAAGGTACATTACTGGATGATAAAAATGCCTGGATTTTAAAATTCTTTCACCTTCATACAAGACAGCGGTTTAATAATGGAAAATTGAAAATATTTAAAAGATTGACCGCCTAATTCCTTGCTGGTTCTTCTCGGTAAGAGCAACATTCCGAACCAGTTGTAGCTTCATTAATCGTATTGATGCTTGACGATTCAATAGTGCTTGAAAGGGCTTATATGAACTAATATTATTTTTATTTGATTTGATTAACTTCTTATACACAGGTGGATCATACAGCATTAATTTTATCATAATTTAAGTTACCTACACACCTCAGCACCTTACACATAAAAATCTGTTAATTCAGCGAAGTGTTTTAGGCACAGAAATTAATTTACGTTTTTTAAAGTCGTTGTCATAGTGAAAGGGTGCTTGTACTGTGGTGGTGGTGGTGGGTTATAGCTCATTTGGTTTCCGAATCATACATGCTTTAAGTAAACACGAAGAATATACTCTGCTTCTAACATAGATCTTTAATCGCGGCTTATAGAAAAGTAATATTACGATTCCTTTTTATTACAGACGTCCGTAAACTAACGTTTAATTCTACAAATTATTAATTTAAGGCCCGGCTTAACCACCTCAAGATAAATTTTCCTTTTTTTTATCCTCCTAAAATAAAATACTGTTTACGTATCCTTTATGCGAAGGAAGAAGTATAGTACACTCTAGATTTTTCATTACATAGTCTTTCTATAATCATGTCATCATCCTTATACTGCTCTTATCCCACTCTAAGTGGGCTTGGCACAACATTTTTAAATCATGTTGTTACATGTTTTGGCTAGTTAAATTACGACTAGTCGCCTGCCTGAAGTCAACTTACCTTAGACGCACTTTACGACTCCTCGTTAAGAAATGACGGTGGTCTATTCCACTCAGCCGGATACCACATAGCGGAGATTTTCTCTAATCATATATCAAAGATAAGTAATATAATAATTTATAGAAATACTTTGTGGAGATCCATAATACAAAAGTAATAATGAAATTATTTTGCCACAATCCGCGATAAAGTAAATAGGAAATATATATTATGCTAAATGTGGAGTTGACTATTCGTTTTCATATCCGAAATATGCAGGATTCGTAAAAACACATGTCATGCGATTTTTTCGTGGAGTCTATCTCCACGTGGTACCACCTACCTACCCACCCACCTACCACCATATCATGGTAGGCCTGCAGATCATGCTATGTTGGCGGGGAGAAACGATTGAGTTTGTGATAGTGAACGTGTGTAGTGCTTGTGTATCGTGATCGCGGTGATGACGGTTTGTGCATGTATTTTCATGAAGCCTGCATGTATCGGGTATGAAAACGGGTAGTCCACTCTACATTTAGCATTATATATATTTCCTATTTACTCTATCGCAGATTATGGCAAAATAATTTTATTATTACTTTTGAAATAATATAATAATTACTTTTGAATCGAAGTGAAGGTAAAAGAAAGTCCCGTCGTCCCGTATCATCAGCTCGATGTGGATGCATGCGTGCGGGCGCGGGGGAGGGGCGGGGTGCAAAGACGTTCGTTGCTCCCGCGCCGGTCGTTGACTCTTTCACCGCGCACGCGACGGCTTTCGCGATAGCGCACTGTTCACTAGACAGGGACGGGGATAGCGAATAGGCGCGCGTGCGAGCGGGACGGCTGTGTAAAAATGTGTCTAATTAATGTAATCGCGTGCACAGATAATAATAGGTTTTTTTTATCGTTAACATGATGACCGTTTTGCCGAATATGAATCTCTCTTTTTATAGATTTACGACTCGCGTAATTTTTTTTTTCTATATATTTTCCCAGTAGTAGCGTAATGGTAAGTCCATTATTTGGAATACGCCGTGTATATCCGTGTATATATATAAGTATCAGGCTGAGAAGATTAGACCACCCTCATTTCTTACCGAAATGCGGTAAAAGACGCAAATCTCCTTCCCTATCAGCATTTAAGTCACAGACTAAAAAATATTTATCTCAAGTCAGTTAAATTAAATTTAGCTTATTGTCAATATTAAATTACATTTTAATCAATTCAAATAATCACTATTATCTATTATTTTATTCATTTATTTTTCAACTTTAATCTATGTATAGTGTTTCGTTATTTTTATTTTTCTTCCTTCCTTTTTTTTCCATCATCAATTTTTTTTTTCTTTTCATTTTCTTTCTGTTACTCATAGGTTGGCTGGTAGAGATCCCTTTTAGGGATAAGTCCGCCTTTTGTTTATACAATAAAGATAAATAAATAAAAAAAAGACGACAAAGGTAAAACAACTCGCCAAAACATGTAACAACATGTTTAAAACATGTCCCGACCCCCACTTAGAGTGGGATAAGGGCAGGAGAATCAGAATTATGCTTTTTTCTTTACACACTTACACACAATATACTAGTTATATAATTATTTATTTATTTATTTATTATTTATATTTACACCCAGACTCGAAGAACTGTATTTTAGAAAATGTCGGCGCTCGGTGGGAGTCGAACCTGCGACCCGCGCACCTGAAAGCAGAGTCACTGCCAGCTGCGCCAACGGGCCAGTAATGGCGCGTCTCATCGTCGATTAGTAAGTAAAGTAAAGCAGCGGCCTGTTACAATCCCACTGCTGGGAATAGGCCTCCTCTCTGTGTCTGGAGAGAAGGGTAGGAGCTAAGACCTACCACGCTGCTCAAATGCGGATTGGTAGGTTACACATATCTCCAGAATTCTCTAGAGATTTGCAGGTTTCCTAACGATGTTTTCGTTTACCGAAAAGCGTATGATTAATTGCAATTATCAATAAGACACATGAGTTATTTAAAAACATTGGTGCCTGCGTTCTCCTCGTAAGAGTCGCACGGTCTCAGCGCTGGGCTATCACATCTCAGCACAGCATCGTCGAATAGGATATATAAAATACTATTTTTCCTAATGGTAATTGAAAATGTTGTGCTTAAACAGAAAATAGGCTCTTCATAAATAATATACCACTAAAAACAGATAACACAACTGTATTTTTGGGAGTGACCTTAGATACAGAATTTCAATGGCACACATACAACTCTCAGTTCAGTGTCCAAAAAATAAGACAACAAACAGCAAAACTTTATTTACGTTATTTTGCTTATTTCCGTAGCATTATGTCTTATGGAATACTGTTCTGGGGTAAATGTGCCGATATTGAAAAAATAATTATATTGCAAACAAATTCTATACGTGGCATTTACATAATTTATAGAATTAGGCGTTACTTTGCGGAGATCCATAATACAAAAGTAATAATAAAATTATTTTGCTATAATCCGCGATACAGTAAATAGAAAATATATATAGTGTTTAATGTATAGTGGATTATCAGTATTTTCATACCCGATACGTGCAGGATTCGTAAAAGCACATGCACAAACCTCCACCACTTCCACCAAAATACACAAGCACTACACAGTTTCACTATCACAAACTCAACAATCGTTTCGCCCCGCAACCGAGGCATCATCAGGAGATAGACTCCACGACAAAATCGCAAAGCGAAGCGTTATGCAAACAAGCATTGTTATATAGTAATCGGTTCATCCCCACCTTTACCTCTGAACACGTGCAACAAGCTTGAACTTGAAACATTTATCTGCTCGTTAATGAGGGTGCCATTGTTATGCTTAATGATTTCTAATTGTTCCAAAATATTCAATTTTAAGCTTTTTCGCAGGTGTGCAGTATTTCGAAACAATGGTCATTAGGAACTTTATGACCGCTTTCTAACAAATGTTTCGCGAAATGTGAATTTTGTGGCTTATTATTCCTGAAAGCGACCATATGTTCTTTAAAACGGGTTTCAAAATTACGACCAGTCTGACCCACATATGTATCATTGCATTCAGGACATTTTATTTTGTAAATACCACTCTTTTTCGGGCTTTCTAATTTGTCTTTATTATTGCATAATATCTTTAAAGATATTATGCAATAATAAATATACATATGTGGGTCAGACTGGTCGTAATTTTGAAACCCGTTTTAAAGAACATATGGTCGCTTTCAGGAATAATAAGCCACAAAATTCACATTTCGCGAAACATTTGTTAGAAAGCGGTCATAAAGTTCCTAATGACCATTGTTTCGAAATACTGCACACCTGCGAAAAAAGCTTAAAATTGAATATTTTGGAACAATTAGAAATCATTAAGCATAACAATGGCACCCTCATTAACGAGCAGATAAATGTTTCAAGTTCAAGCTTGTTGCACGTGTTCAGAGGTAAAGGTGGGGATGAACCGATTACTATATAACAATGCTTGTTTGCATAACGCTTCGCTTTGCGATTTTGTCGTGGAGTCTATCTCCTGATGATGCCTCGGTTGCGGGGCGAAACGATTGTTGAGTTTGTGATAGTGAAACTGTGTAGTGCTTGTGTATTTTGGTGGAAGTGGTGGAGGTTTGTGCATGTGCTTTTACGAATCCTGCACGTATCGGGTATGAAAATACTGATAATCCACTATACATTAAACACTATATATATTTTCTATTTACTGTATCGCGGATTATAGCAAAATAATTTTATTATTACTTTTGTGGCATTTACACTTTAAATCTGCGTCATTCACTGCGAGAGAAGTTTTAGGAAATAGGTATTCCTTATTTGGTTTTACGGTATATTTTAGCAATTTAATTTTTGTACATTAGAATATACATCATAATAAAAAAAATTGGCCATGTATATAGTAATTAAAGTAGGAACCGACATAAGCTTGCGGTTCCCGCTTTGCGCCTTGCAAAAGTACGTAAGGCGTTTATGTATAAGATTCTGTGATAAAATTCAGTAATCAATTTTATCTTTGCCATAATAGAAATTTAAAAACACTGTTGGAGAGAGGTTGATACAGAAAGGCTACTATACAGCTGAGGATTACATCTCTTCAACCGTGTACAAGATATAAATGATTAAATATAGCTATTTATAAGAATTATATCTTGGAAAGAGCAACCGCCGATTATTTTTGCTGGCTCTTCTCGGTAGGAACAGCTTTCCGAACCAGCGGTAGAGTTGACGATTCAAAAGCACTTGTTCACAAGTTTACTTGAATAAAGAACATTGTGAATTTGGTTTTTTTATGTGCTGTATTTGACTTAATAATTTTTAGAAGTAGTCGTTACTTCGTGAAATTCCATAGCGCAAAAGTTATAATAGTATTATTTTGCTATAATCCGGGTTTGTTAAATAAATGTATGTAATGCTAATTGTAGGAAGCAAAACCATTCTCATACCTTATACATGCAGGATTAGTTACCACATGTATCTCAAGACACCACCGCTAACAGCACACTACACAAGCACTCACTAGGACAATCTCAATCATGGTTTCGCCTCATAACCGAAGCATCCACAGTAGTTAAGCTGCACGACAGCCTATCGGTAACGATCGTTGAGATTGTCGTATTGAATGTGTGTAGTGCTTTTGTAGAATGCTGTTGATGGTGGTGTCTTGTAATACGTGTCTAATCCTGCATGTATAAGGTATGAGAACGGTTTATGCTTGCTACACTTAGCTTTACAAATTTTCAAATTCAAATTCGAAATATTCTTTATTCAAGTAAACTTGTCAACAAGTGCATTTGAATCGTCAAAATCTACCGCTGGTTCGGAAAGCTGTTCCTACCGAGAAGAGCCAGCAAGAAACTCGGTGGTTGCTCTTTTCAAATGAAATTCTTAAAACTAGTTACATTTGGTTGTTACTATCTTGTACAGGGTAGAGGAGTAGCTATATCCACGCACTTTTATCATCTATATAATCCTCAATAGTATAGTAGGCTTTATCTATCAGCCTTCGTTTAACAGCGCTTTTAAACTGCTGCACTGGCAAAGATAAAATCGACTGCGGGATTTTACAAATATTATACATAAACATTACATTGCTAAAACTATACTATGAAGCCAAAGTAAGATTACTACAAAGATTTTCTTAACGAATTAATTATAACAAAATAATTGTATTATAACTATTATATTTGAACGTTTAAGTTGACGGGAACGAAGTTGCGGGTAACAGTGTTTATATTGGAAATCGCATAGTCTAGTTTTCTTCAAGCCATGAGCATTAACTCAGCATCAAGCTATAACATCGCACTGTCACTTTCTGTCACGCAAGCCAGTGAAAGGAACAGATTACAACTTAGCTTGAATGAGCTTACCTTTCCATATTGCATAGGTATTTTGAATTAGAAATTCCTTTATCCGACAAAATTATAAATGAAATAATTTTGTATTCAAGTAAACTTGTAAACGATGCTTTCGAATCGTCAACTCTACTGCTTGGAAAGCTGTTCCTACTGAGAAGAACCAGCAAGAAATTCTTATATTATATATTACTAATTACAGTTACTCATTACTTTCTTCTACGGGGTTGAAGAGTAGCTATACCCACGCATTCTTATCTAAGTAATCCTCAATAGTATAGTAGGTTTTCTGTATAAGCCTTGTCTTAAGTGTTTTAAAACTCCTGTACCTAATAGCAAAGCTAAAATTGATTTAATTTTGCTAACCTAACCTAACCTAACCCAAACCCACAAACGACTGCCTTTTGCAAGGCGCAAAGCAGGAACCGCAAGCTTATGTCAGTTCCTATTTCTTATATTCATATTAAGCGTTCAATTGCATTATAATGCAATCTGTGTTTTTTACCTTTTACCGAACGAAAAAAGAATCTTTTTCTTCTATGTTACCCCGGTGTATAAGCTTTAATTGAACAACATATCACCAATATTGGTTCAGCAGCTATGCCGTGAAAGCCTGTCATACAGACAGATAGAATTTCGGATTTATAAGTATCAAATGAGGAAGTAATCTTCTTGCATTACATAAACGAACAGTAAAAATTAGTTAAAAATCCTTTAGTACCAATACAAAATACTGCGCAGTCAATTGTACAAATTTGAAACACTAAAATCTCAAATTTCGAACCTAACTTATTAAACCAATAGCTAATTTATTTAAATATGTATAAAAGTATTATTTAACAAACGCAATAAATTAACATATTTTAAAACAAAGTAGCTTTTATAACTATGCACTCTACATGTCTTCTGGAATCTGGGTGCCATTCACTAGATCTTGCATAAAATATCATTAAATTACGAAAATAAATTCAAACCGTATTATACTTACATTTATAAAACAAAGCTGTGCGTGATAAATAATTTGTTTATAGAATTAGGCATTACTTTGCGGAGATCCATAATACCAAAGTAATAATAAAATTATTTTGCACCGCGATACAGTAAATAGAAAATATATGTAGTGTTAAATGTATAGTGGACTATCCGTATTTTCAAGTGAAGTTGATCTCCTGATCTCGTGAAGTCTATCTCCTGATGATGCTTCGGTTGCGGGGCGAAACGCTTGTTGAGTTTGTGATACTGAACGTGTGTAGTGCTTGTGTATTGTGGTGGAAATGGTGGAAGTTTGTGGATGTGTTTTTACGAATCCTGCACGAATCGGGTATGAAAATACGGATAGTCCACTATACATTTAACACTATATATATTTTCTATTTACTGTATCGCGGATTATAGCAAAATAATTTTATTGTTACTTTTGAAATAATTTGTTTATTCATCATTTTATTAATCGCCAACTCTACCGCTGGTTCGGAAAATTTCAGAGCGGGTACTGCAGTAAGAAACTCGGCGGTGCTCTATCTGAAATATAATTTTAATAACTAGTTACATTTCGTCATCGTGCTATGTTTTGAAAGTTCGGAGTGCAGTTAAACTATGCATATTTATCATTTATTTGATCCTCAATAGTCTACTTGATTTTAATTAAAAATGTTAATAGACTACTAACGGCATCTGTTATAGAATATTAAAGATAACTTTATAACATGTCAGTTGACATTCAACATGTGCTTTCGAAACTGCAAATGGTACATTAATTTGGATAAATAAACAGTAAATTAAAAGCGTACTTTACCAGAAATAACGTCACAGCACTGTCACTTTCTGTCACGCGAGCGCGGGTGAAAGGCGCCATGTTCCTCACAGATTACAAACACTTTTACATTACAACTCGGGTTGAGTTAGGTTAGTTTTGAACACATTTATATACGTAAGCCACCAATTCGGTCATATAGCGTCATATTCAATTATTTTTTTACATAGTATTTAACCAGTAATTTTTTAAAGTAATCCATTTCAAACGCTAATGTATTTTAAACGTCCTGGATTCCAGGCTTTGCTGCTCTAAAAATAAAAGAAAATTTATATTCTCCGTTATAAAAAAAGGCTAGTTTAAAATTGGCTGCATGATATGTGATCTTTGCCTTACCGAATTGATACATTCATGATAAAAAAAACTTGTAATTTTTAGTTTAGAGGTTGACCGGAATAAGTAAATGTAAACTTTTTTCTTAGTCTATTATTTAATTAATATACAATATAATTGTATAGGATACGTTTAGTTTTGAACTAAAGTGAAAACACAGCGTCGTTAGACCCTCTACGAGGTGGACTGATGACCTCAAAACGGTCGCAAGGAGCCGCCGGATCACTTTGAAAATCAGTTAAGAGTTTAAAAAAGTTATTTATGGTTACCAAGTCTATTATACACTTGCTATTTAACTATTCCTTAGAAATCCTTAATATTCCTAGTAATCTTATATGGACTCTTCTACTATTTCTTAGTATCTCTTTCTCATACAAAGCCGAGACCAGCAGAATTCGAAACTTTTTGAGTTAGCTGATTAGATATAACCAAGTTGGGGCAACACCTTTTTCAATTTATTTGTTTGTAATTCCGAAATGTATATCTAATAAATCCTTTGACGCTCTAAATGCGTTGTATTAAGCGTTATGTTACTTTTGACCTTTAATAGCATTAAAAAACTCTGATTTTATGAGAGTTTTGAAAATTTAATTACCACGGTAGTGTTGGCGTGGTCATGCTTGATAGGCACTCGACAGACATCGCGCAAGTCCCCAAATTTCAAATCGACCTTTAGCTTGCGCGAAAATTTTTGAATTAGCGAGAACAGGTCATGTTTAAATTCTTGTTTCTTGTTTGGCAAATACCTGATCTCGACGCAATACTTTGTACATACACGTTCAATGCTATCAATTTTATTTTGTAGTAACTTTACAGAAGTAGCTATTTCATTTCGATTGTCTTCAATCAATTTGATTCTATCATTTAACCCTATTTCAGCTCAGAAATTAAGATTTTCTTCTCGATATTTAAATTTGACGATTTGATGATCTCGTTTTGTTTTCTGACATCAGCGACGTGGTTTTCAAGAGTATCCATCCTCGAGTTTTGATTAGCTATAAATACGTTAAGCATTTCTTTGATTTCATCTAGGAATGTAGCTAGTGCTTTGTCCGGATATTCATCAGCGATTCGCTTTGTGCATTTGGAATTTGAGGTGTCATCGCTCTTTAGTGCGTTGAGTTTATTGGCAATGTTTGGAACTGAGGAAGAATAACCTTTACTGTTCAGCATAGACCGTTGCATATTGCGTGACAACGTGATATTACAATGTTACCAGCGTAAAATATGGTCTAGTTTATGGTATAGTTTAGGTCTCGGTATTATGTAATATATTGTGCCGTATTGCTTAAATAAGTAACAGCCTGTTACAATCCCACTGCTGGGCATAGGCCTCCTCTTTGCTAATTGCTAAAATAATCACTCACAAATTAAAATACACTTTGTATAATTCTAAGTTCGCTTCTAACAACTTCTGTTTTTATGATGTAATCAGTGGGAATTTTGAATTTGTTGGACTTAGTAGCTTATTAAAGAATAATAGAAAAATAAACACTGCAATTATAGACGTCCAAACTATACGGCAATCCGAGGGACAATCATTCAGATGTACGGCATTGAGAATGTACCTTGATAACCCAATTTCACCCGTGAGAGATTGCGGTCCGCTAGTCAAAAACAAAAATCATAATTAGCCATACTTATAAATATATCGTGTGAATCATAATCGTTGATACAATGGTAAGGTCAAAGATTGTTTCATTGTTTTTTTTAATATTTAAAGGTAGCCAAATATTAGCAGCGGCTGAAGGCCGAGCGGTAACTCTCGATAAGATACTCATCGGGCAAAACCATCTTAGATTTTTTAATTATCTGTTGTATTTTTATGTATATATTATGATATGAGGGGAATGAAAAATTAAACAGTGTTTCAACACTTTTGGGGTTGCCGAAAATAATTTCAAAACCATTTTTTGACACAGTATTTAAAAATTCTAAGTAGATTTTATTTCAATACTTTTAATAAAACATAAATTAAAAAAAATCTTATACACTAATATTATAAATGCGAATGTGTAAATAGAACTAGTATCATAGTCTAAAAGTTGTTGTCTTGTCTGCCCTAGTTTAATACCACAGGATAGATAAATAGTCTATGATTTATATATCTTCGCTGTAAAAAATGAATTGCAATTAAGATCTTATAAAAAGAAAAATTGTTGTTGTTTTTTCATTTAGATTAATGTTGCCTTCAACGAGCCTTAACAATAAAATTCGACTTATCTACTCATAAAAACGCTGACTAATTTAACATTAGGCAGTGAAGGTCGGAATACATCAATAAGTTTGAAGTAGGCTGACACGTTGAACAATATACGCCCAGTGTCAGTGTTATATCTTAAATTAACATAAAATGTTATTAAAAGAATAGTTGCTTTTATATATGTCAAATAAGTATTTTGTAAATTGACCAAAATATTAAAAATACATTTAATTTTTTATTTATGACTTTACAACTATTTTTTTTAATTTAAATATGAATGTGGCAATCGTGACCTTAAAAATAATTAGAAAAAAAAGTAGTTTGTTTATGGATGGCTATACTTTTTTTAAATTTAAATATGAATGCAGGAATTATTATCTTAACGTGACGGGTTAAACAAAAAGATTCCACTTTTTGTAAAATATTAAAAATTTAAGTTTTATTCTCTAGTTCACCGTACAATCTCCTTTGTGTGTTCTCCACCTTACGTGACATTGGCGAAGTAATTTGTGCAAATAATGCACTCCTGAAAGCCATTGAACAAAAATTGAATTAAATTGATTATCTTAACAATAATTAGAAAAATAAAACTTAAAATTAGTGCATAAGCCACATAGTAATGATGATGATCCGATATTGCGTAAACATGCCATCGTAAAGAGTTTTGCTCGGCGTATTATTTATTGATTGTTGAAAAACAATGGCGGGCGCGCTGGCAGTGAGTCAGTAGGTCAAGGGTGTGTCCTAGTTACGCAGCCCCGCGCGCCGAAATTCGCGGGCTTATTGCTGTCAGTTGCTAACCTCAATGTGTAGGGAGGGGCCTCGGACGCTTGCGTCGACTTCATTTCTTTTTAATTAATTGTAATTTACATGATTTATAGAAGCAGGCGTTACTTTGCGGAATTCCATATTACAAGTAATATAACAGAAACAACTACTTTGCTATAATCCGCACGGGTACCGTGCGGATTATAGCAAAGTAGTTGTTTCTGTTATATTACTTGTAATTTACACTTTAACATTTTATGACTTCAAAGTTATAGATTAATATAGTAAAAAAAAGTAAAGTAACAGCCTGTTACTATGCCCACTGCTGGGCTAAGGCCTCCTCTCTCCGTTTTTGGAGAGAAGGATTGGAGCTAAGACCTACCACGCTGCTCCAATGCGGGTTGCTAGGTTACACATATCCCTAGAATACTCTAGAGATATGCAGGTTTCCTCACGATGTTTTCCTTCACCGAAAAGCGTGTGATAAATTGCAATTATCAATTAGACACATGAGTTTTTAATAGAAAAACTCATTGGTGCCTGCCCGGGTTTGAACTCGTGTTCCCCTCGAAAGAGTCGCACGGTCTCACCGCTAGGCTATCACAGCTTTGCATAGATTAATATATTATTTACAAATATTGAGCTACATATACTGAGGATGTAGAGGGTTTCATAAAATTGTGCTTACATCGAAACTTTTTTAAATATATATTAAAAACACAGCAAATGCGTGTCAGTAGTCTGAAACTTTTAGGGATTAAGCTTAATAACTGGATAAATTTAAAAAGAATTGATATTATAACTTAAGTCTTGTAGCTTGTTAAGTCAAAGTAAAAAAACCAAAGTCAAAACGGTTTTTTTATTCTTATAAGAATCACCGTTACCCGGCTTATAAGATTCAATTGTGCGTAATTTTATATAGATCGGTACAGCGGATAAGCCGTTTCAAGCAGACAAACAGACAGACAGACTTTCGTATATATTTGGATACTATTGTTCGTAAAATATTCTGTCAAATAGTATAGATTTGTCCCTAAAAGCCGTACCAACTTGATCATTAAGACACTGTATTATTGTCCTTTCCTTACAAAGTGAATCACAAGTGTTTGAGAGGAATTGGCTCATAATCCTTTTATATGTGCATTGTATATAACGTTAAAATTCGTGTATAGATTTAAATACACGAATTTTAACGTTATATACAATCCTGACAGTAATAGATAGCTGATAGACAGGTAAGACACTGTTTTCGGCAATCAAACAATAAACTATAGCTAACTAATTATCAGAGTCGCACGCCGAGATTGAAGGTACATCAGGAACCACTTAAACAGCGGATTCCACATACATTTCTCCTACAACGACCTATCACAATCGCATGCACGCACGCATGCATTGTCTTAGCCGGTGATGATGAGATCACAGTTTTCTGACGCTAGAGCTCTGCCTATTACCAAAGAAAGAAGAAAGTCCTATTATTTTATGGCCTGCATGTTTTTCGTTCTTTGCTCTTGTAAATTTTGACGCCTTTATATACCATATTGAATAGCAGCAATATATCGATCAAATAATAGATTGATTTAAATTAAACAGTTTAAAATCAAATATGATGATTTATAATATCAATGGGTATACAAAAGATGTCTAGAATTATCATAGCATATAACATGATTATAGCAAGATTATAACAAGATAGGGTTTAATTTTGTTATAGTTTTTACGCCGTGTGGTATGCGGCTGATTAGAAAAGACCTCCCTCATTTCCTACCGAGGTGTCGTAAAAGGCGACTAAGGTAGGTTGGCCCGCCTTGTGGTATCGGGCTGAGTAGAATAGACCAACCTCTTTCTTACCGAGGGGTCGTAAAATACGACTAAGGTAAGTTGACGTCAGGCAGGCGGCCGGTCGTAAAATACTTACCCAAATCATGTGATAACCTGTTTGTAACATGTTGTGCCGACCCCACTTCGAGTGAGATAAGGGCAGGAGGATGATGATTTCCATTGTATAGTTTTTCCAACGATTAATGTCATTGTAAGTATTTATCAGTTTTGCTTTTCAAAATTGTTTCAAATATTAATACTATTTCCATTGAAATTACTTATTTTGTTTTTATATTTTTGAACATTTTATACTATATGTAAATTATTGACATTGAAATAATAACGAAAGACCTTTAAAGCTGGTTTATTTTGTTGTTGCTTTAAAAACCTTGCTGAAATTGGAATTAAGTAATATAATACCACTTAATTTTAAAAGATTTCCGGTCAAAACTACAATCCTACCGTAATTATAAACACTTCCTAGTTATTGTATGCAGCGTGTAGCTAATCGTACCTTTTTCTAGGTAAATTGTGCAAAATGCATGGAATAAAATATATTTTCTTATACCTGCGTTAAATTCTACATAGCTATGTCATATATTAAATGTGGTTTCCATTACATAGTAGAGTGGTAGTAAGCAGTTAAAAGGTTTTTTTATTAAAACACATTTTTACAAGTTTTCTTGAATTTATAATACTAGATTTCAAATATTAGTGGTTCAGTATTACAATTTTCAATAATAGTCACAATGATATTTTTTTTTCAACTTTAGTCTTTGCGTATTTTCAAGTTTACACAGGATGTATCAAAATTCAACGATCAATCAGGAAAATTCAAGGAAGGCAACAGAAAATGAACCTGCTTTTGAGACTGCTCTAGAAAAAAAACTATTGCAATTTTATTATATTTTTATTATTAATTTTTTAGCTAGCAGTAAATATGCAGAAATACTGTTATCATTTATAGTAGTACTCATTGTTACATTGGTATTACTTGTTATATCAATATATAACATAAATAAATAAATATATGGGACATTTACACACACGGTCGTCCGTCCCCAAAGTAAGTAACTTAATACTTGTGTTGTGGGTGAGAGACAACTGGTAAATATATACATATATAGTTTTAAATACATACTTAAATACATATATACACCCAGACTCGAAGAACCAACAAATTCTAAATAGAAAATGTTGGTTCTCGGCGGGAATCGAACCCGCGACCCGCGGAGCCGAAGACAGGGTCACTGCCAACTGCGCCAACGGGCCAGCAAACATCAACATCATCAACAGCAACATCGAAAGTACACATGAACATATATATTTTTATAGTAGTAATAACTTTAACTGGCATATCGGTTTCTCCTCGGCGACCTAACTCACTATCGATTAGAAAGACCACTAGCTAAGCCTAAAATGGCGTTAAGAGTTACGTAAGCCAAGTTTAAGGCTGATCCGTGGATGATCAGATTGCTTTCGCCGGGCACTTGTCGTTGAATGTTATGGTATTACACCCACATGGAACCGCGGCGATGCTCGCTACACAAGGTCATAGTATGACAATGAAATATGGGCTATGGCTAACGTCTATGGTTAAGGCTCATAATCGTGTTCAACTTGTGTTGTAGTTATTTTCTTTATCGTGCGCACCTTAACCGAAGGTTATATAAGTATAGAGACATCTGTGTAGTGTGCTGAGGTACTTCATGGCCTTGTTCCACCATCGCTTTCGGCTCTGGGTGAAGTAATTATAAAACCACAAAAATAAGGAAAATAATTATCAAATAAAAATGATACAAACACAATACATTACCTACTGTTAGAAAATTATACCTGACAAATTTCGCTACGTATGCAAAAATTTAATATAATTAACGAAAACAATATTTTTATCCAATTACTATAACTTAATTAGTTTTTATTTCATTATAAAATTCAAATTCAAAATATTCTTTATTTAAGTAAACTTGTAAACAAGTGCTTTTGTATTGTCATCATCTACTGCTGGTTCCTAAAGCTGTTCCTACCGAGAAGAACCAGCAAGAAACTCGGCGGTTGCTCTTTTCAAAGAATAATCCTTATCACTAGTTACATATAGTTATTAATGTCTTGTACAGGGTCGAAGAGTAGCTATATCCACGCATTCTAATCGTCTAAGTAATCCTCAATAGTATAGTAGGTTTTCTGTATAAGCCTTTTTTTAAGAGTGTAAACTACTGTAATGGTAAAGTTAAAGTAGATTGCGGAATATTATTATATGTAGTTTTGCAAAGCGGGAACCGCAAGTTTATAACGGTTCCTACATTGTAATACACAAACTCTTTGTAATAAACATCAATCTTTTTATAATTATGTATATTCTTATGTACAAAAATTAAATTGCTAAAAATATACTGTGAAGCAACATCGGTAACAATATTGTTTTTCTTTACCTTCAGCTGCGATTTTAATTTCACAATATCATTTAGTGACATCTATGGTCGAATAGAAAAGTTAATTCAAATAACTAACTTGACTATCGATGTAACAAATATTTTAAAAAAATGGACGATTCTGAGAAGAAAATTACAGTCATTTGCTTAGGACCTAAAGGCTCAGGAAAAACAACATTACTCAAGAAGCTACAAGATGCTGAAGGAATAGACTATACCTATAGTCCTGTGGCAACAATCGGGACTAATATTTACGATCTCCAATATCAAAATAAAGCTGGGAAAAAACAAGTGCTTTCTATACGTGAAGTTGGTGGTGAAATGGCTCCTCTTTGGGGCAATTACTTTGATGGTGTTGAAAAAGTAAGGTATAGTGCTTTTATGGCAACTTTCTATTTGTAACTTAATACACGAAATTTTCAACACATCAGCCTAATGACGCTTTGGTTATAAAAATAGCTACGGACTTAGTTTTAACACAAAACTTCGGAACTTTTACATTTTTTTTTTTTTTTTTGGGAAAGGCATACAACTAATCAAAACAGTCATATGTTAAATCTTAATTACATATATAAGTCAGAGATGAGAAACAGGCGTGCATACCAACTACTACGCATTTCTAAAATTGACTTTATTTTATCGATTATGTCCCATCAATATGTCGCTCTAAAATTAAATATTATAAATGCTCAGTAACATACTAAATTGAAGTCTTTATTTTTTTTCTAATGTTTATTATAAATAAAGTTTTGAAAATTATTAATAAGTGTTACGGCAGTATATGCGGTCCGCCAGAAAATTAGACACAGTACTCTCCGAAAGGTATTCATAAGTTTTATTGTTATTTACTCTCGTTTCATAATACTTTGATAAAATTACTTTAATAACATAAGTGAAGACAAAGACACTTGAGATTGTAACGTACTAATATAACAATTATGTTTTCAGGTATTATTTGTTGTGGATACTTCAAATCTATGTCAAATTTCTGCAGCGTCTGTAATGTTCTACACGTTATTGGCGGAACCAAAGTTAAAAAAGGCAAAGGTATTAAGAATTTTGGAATCTTTCAAACAGAATGTCAAGGATAAAACTCCCTTTTTCCTTCATTTTAAACTTGCAAATGCAAGCTACATGTATATATTTCATATACCACTCAATTGAAACAAAATCTTAACAATGAAGTCAATTAATAGATAACCATCCTTATGAATAACCACGGCTATAGTAGTATGACGATCCATTCATAAGTTTTGAGTTTATACTTAAACAAACAAATATATGCGGCGGAGAGCTTTGTCTTATATATATGTAATGGTTACAGAAATATATATATCATAATTTAATTTTCTATACAGTTTCTTTTAGTTTTGAGCAAAATGGATGCAGCTTACAGGCAAATGCGCAACGAAGCGTTGTTAATGTTGCAGTTCTCCCGACTGAGCAATGAACTACAAAACAAACCAATACTACTAGAAGTGTCTCCGTTAACCGGTGACGGACTGGATTTATTACGTACACACCTGACAGAATTGAGACGCTCTCTGTAAAGTAAATATTGTTGAATGCTATTTTATTTCCTTGACCTCATAGTACACACAAAATTATGTAAATTTAGATAATGAGATTATTAACACATACAAACATTCTTAATTCTGTGATAGCAATCTTAGCGTTATGATTTTTATTCATAATTGATGTTAATAAAATATAATAAATAAAGTAATTAAAATGATATCTTTTTTTACCATTACTTTAATATCAATGTAAAATTTAAGTTGAAAATTGTGTTCAAAACATACAAAGGACCGAAATTTTTACAAATATTTACTTTTATTAAAAAAGATATATGCAGTCTCGATAGGCAGACATTTTTTTATTATGTAGCAAAGCAAAATAAAATTATATCTGTGTCTCGAAACATGATTACTGTATTTAAACTTCAGCTATTTATTTTAATTTGTGGATACTAACCAGTGAATTAATTCTTTTTCATTTTCATGTTCACCCTTCATCTTAGTGTACTTCTACTTGTGTTAGTCACTTATTTGTCTATGTTCAAACAGAGTTGAAAAGTTCAGATTCCAAGCCATTATTAAATTAATTAAAAATGATAATCTGTGTTTGAAATTATTTCAAATGTGTTTAAAAAAGAGAATGCGAAAAGTTAATATGTGTATGATGTGTATAATTTGTTAAGTTAACTATACCTTACACTGAGTTTATTAATTTTATGATTTTACATTAGAAACTAGTATTTTCTTTGGTCAAGTGTGTCAACATAAAAAATTAAACTTAATTCGAAAATTTCGCTTGCCTTATTATTTTGCAAAAATCGATAAACCGAAATCATGGATATATCAAAATTATGTCGTAGCTGTATGAAAGAAGTAGCATCGTGGGAGAAGGAAAATTTTGATGCTAGAGTTGTAGATATGTTTTGCTATTGTACACACATGAAGGTAATCAATTTTTTCTCGTTTTTTTTAGATTAAGACCTGTCTCAAATGCTTGAATTGCTTTTAATATTACTGGACACTAAATTAAAAACTGAATTGTAGGTTCTTGGCCGACTAACATTAATTTTCTCGACCAAAATGTTTTATAAGTGGATGAAATATCAATCATTATAAATCACGAATCTTTCGCTAAACAAGTATTCATTCGAGTGTCACTCAGCGAGATGATCTGGTTAAAATTAGCTTTGACTTCTTATACCTTACTACTCGTCTTGAACAGTGGTTCTATTGAAAAAATATCAAAAACTCAGTGGCTACTCTTTTCAAATATTATAGTCCACTTTACTATATTCTATTACTCTTTACTGAATTATATTATTACTATTGTAATTTTATTACATCTTTCAAAGAATACACAACTATGACATTATAATAACATGTATAGTATGAATAAATGAACATTAGCAGTTATGTTGAAATTGACTTGAAACTCCTTAAATTACAGTTAACAGAAGATAGAAAACTTCCAAAGCAATTCTGTTACGATTGTACAATCAAAATTGAATCGTGCTATATGTTTATAAAGGAAGCACAAAATGTAAATATCACTCTAAAAAACATAGCTTCAAGAAGTGAAACAAGCATTATTATTGATCCTTATTTATTGAAGAACACTGAACAAGAAATAAATAGGTTACGACTGACACTACCTGAGTACAAATTGTCCATTGGTGACAGTAATTATACTGATCAAATTATAGAAGATATAGAAGTAACAAAAAATGACAATGAAACTGCAGAGGTCACTAAAGAAATAGTAATAGAACCTACCCCAATTCAAGTTACTGAAAGCTGTGATAAAGTGATTTGCACAAAGGATACTACTGAAATAGCTGTTAAAACTTCTACTGAGGAAGTAAAATCTGTTGATGAAACAAAAAAAAGTGTATGCCCAATGTGCAGGAAAGAATTTATGTCTAAAAAATGGTTCTCGAAACATATGGAGCAAGCACATTCTGAACCCAAATATACTTGCACACAATGCCCTAAATGTATGTATAAATAAAGATTTATTAATAATAATAGTCTATATTTAAGTTACTATAGACCTGATTGCCTCTTATTCTTTTAGGGGCCAGAGGTCAATGCCTTATCTTCTTATCTAAATCAGGGAACAACTGTCATTACAGGATGGGTGGTCAGCCATGTTACTGACTATTCAACCCATCTCCCCATGTTGGTATATGTGTTTCACTGCTATCCTGACATTTTCACCTGATTTAACTTACCAGTAGCTTTAAAACCTGATAATTTATTTGGGAAAGTCAATACCTGTTAGATATAATTTATTTTTCATATGTTTTCTCAAGTCTGATTTGAATGGTGATAGCACCATGGTGAACCACTGTACAAGCAATACAGTGGCTAATCACCATGCTTACAGCAAAGTCTCATTGTCTAAAAACTTATATGTTTGAATATTTTATAGAATTAGGTGTTACTTTGTGGAGATCCATACAAAAGTAATAATAAAATTATTTTGCTATTAACCAGCGAGCTATTATTTGCAAGCAAGGCCAGGCTTTGTGATTTTATCTTAGAGTCTATCTCCTGATGATGCTTCGGTTGTGGGGTGAAACAATTGTTGAGTTTGTGCAAGCGAATGTGTGTAGTGCTTGTGTATGGTGATGGCGATAGGGGTGGTTTGTGTGTGTGTTTATATAAATCCTGCATGTATCAGGTATAAAAAACGGATAGTCCACTATACATTTAGGCCTTGTAATAAATCAAAGAACTTAATGCTATATTGTAGTATCGCGAGAACAAATTTAGGAATTTCAGCCCCAATTAAGAAAATTATATTGTCATTTAATGAGCTTAGTAAGGTGGTCAATCTTGACATACGTATTTGGCGACACACTTTATGAACTCAAAACGAAACTAAAGCACCATTTCTTTGCCAGATATATTGAACAGTTACAAGGGACCCATTCTGGAATACATGCCCTCTAGCTCTTAACTTTTTATTTTTTATCTTTAACTGATATAAATATTCTTTCCACACACACATTTAGATATAAAAATTTGTGTGTGCGTGTGTGTATGTTTTGTGTTATGTATAAATTTTACTTAATTTATATATGCTATGTAAAGTTTATAGACCCAACCACAGCGCAAGGTGTGATTACCTTTAAGTGGTTCTACATTTACCTTATTGGAGAAGCATAGTGAGTTGTAGCTCAAACCCATCTTTTCAGTAGGATAGTAAGAGTAAAAGTTGTTACTACTAGACTTTATCAAAACATAGTATGTGACTATCAGATAGACAGCATTTATAGACATGTTATTTAATCAATAAAAATTCAATAAAAAAATCTCAAATCATTTGAACTTTTCTTCCAGCATTTTCCAAGCAATTCCAGCTATCTTATCATGCAGCATCCCACTCGGAGGAGCGTAAGTTTATCTGCAACACTTGTGGGAAGGGCTTCAAATGACGCAAGCAGCTGACTGCGCATAGCAGAGGACATTCTGACGCCAGGCCTTACGCTTGTGACAAGTGTACTATGCGGTATGTGATTTCAATAATTCTCTTCATAACACTCCTTATATTAGTTATTTGACTGGCCCCCTGGCGCAGTGGGTAGTGACCCTGCCTTCAGCTCCGCGGGTCGTGGGTTCGATTCCCGCCGAGGGCCAGCATTTTTTAAAAACATTTGTTGGTTCTTCTAGCCTGGGTGTGTATTTGTATTTAAGTATGTATTTAAAATTATATATATAGTATGTCTACTGGTTGTTCGTTACCCATAACACAAGTATTAAGCTACTTACTTTGGGGATGGACGACCGTGTGTGTAAGTGTCCCATATATTTATTTATATTCATTAGTTTCATCTGTATACATATATGTTTGTATGTAACTGAGTCCTTTGAATTTTATTTTGAACCTTATTGAATGGCCCGATGTAGTTAAAACATTGTACACATGTCAAGAACCGGGTGACATATCAAATACCAATTCCACTGTAAGTGGAAAATAAATATAGTAAAAAATAAAAAAAAAAACAATTTTTATAGTATGTTAAAGTAAAAAGTAAAAAAAAAATAGTATTAGATAATAGTAATAGTATCATTGTGAAAAAAGCCTGGGCTCTCGATATATAGTGGTATAGATATCGATATATCAGTATATGGTGGTATCGATCATACAATAATTTTAATTTTACCTTTCATCTCACACACACATCAAAGAAAGCACCCTATATAAAAAAATCTGTTGATTCTGTTCTTGTTTATGTTTTTTAAAATATAAACACGATTTATATAGATCAACGACCGTACCCTATTACGACTCGAGACAAAAAATAACCTTGACCTTTAATTCAAATAGTTTGAAGAGAAAATAACATTATTGTTTAAAAAGATTGAATTATACCAACTTATCGATTGCGTACAAATAATAAGTGGGTTCATTGAATTTCACTTTGTTCGCATTAAAATAAAAAATGCGTGAGAGACAGAGAGACTTTTAATAGTATTGATCAAATTTGTAATCTTTTTTGATAAATACACCCCATAACAATATATCTCTTAATAATAAACTTAAACTTCTCCTGAAGGTTTGTAGTACATTGTTGGGTTTATAAAAGCGACAGTTGTCTCTTTGTAACACTAATAAACATTGTTTTCAGTTTCAAAGACAAAAGTGTGCTCAAGTGTCATATGAAGGTACACGAGGAGGTGAAACCTTTTCTATGCTCGTACTGTGGCTGGAGTTTTGGACAAGGTATTATTTAGACATATATTTGGACAATATATCTTTTTTTCATCTTTTATCAGAGTAACTGTAGATAAAAACAGGAAGCGGGGACCTCTTGACCTCTCTTGAGTTGATCATGTTAATAAATAACTATGATAAATCTACATATAATACAGAAATACATTATACGCAATTTTGCGATTCGATTTAAAGGAATCCACGACAAAAATGGCCATTTTAGAAATATTATTGTGATGAATTCTCGATTTAGTCTCGAAAAAAATCTGTTTATTAATATTTGAAAAACAAATATATAGTATTGTTACGTTTTTGGATGAAAATAACTGGTGACTCGTTAAAAAAACTTTATTTAACTTTTACTACTACTTACACTCAATATACAGTCTGTTGTCCAATAAGAAAGCCGAGGTTACTATTATTTCACTTTTATTTTCGCTTCGTTATTCGCTCTTGATCGCTATTCGCAAACTGAACATCGAGGCGCATGATACGTCCGCTTATATATCGAACGAACCGATGACGACAATGTTCGCGAACGTTCGCGTGTCCTAGGAGGGATCGTAAACAACCTTTTGTAAACAACCTGAATGTTCCAGAGGAGAAGCGTCAAGCGAATTTGAACTCAATAATTTATCATTTACGAACTCTTTTTGCATATTCGTAAACTGCCCTCGTCCATATTCAACTTGATATACGCATTACCAACTCTTTTCGTAAATATTAATAATAATAATTTACCAATAATTAAAACGAACGTTTTGTTTTAATTTTGGGGCTACACACCAGTATGTATTATAACTCTTGATTTCTCGAATTATATAGTTGTGTAAAACTAAAAACCTAAATTACTTTTATAAATTAATATTTACATTTTTAATAGTTTTGCCTTTTGAAACTAGATGGCGCTGTACTGAGTTGTGCGGCGCTATCGAGTGTCAATTTAAGAAACGATTTATAGAAGCAGGCGTTACTTTGCGGAATTCCATATTACAAGCAATATAACAGAACTAACTACTTTGCTATAATCCGCACGGGTTAAGTGAATGCATGCAAAGCCAATGTGTATGAAGCAGGCAAAATCTACGCACCTTATACATGCAGGACCAGCCACCACATGCACCCCAAGGCGCAATTCACCAGCAACAACGAACACAAAAGCAGCACACACACCCACCACCACAATCTCGACGATCGTTTCGCCCCGAAACCGAAGCATCACCAGGAGGATAGGCTTCACGACAAAAATCGTACTGCCAACATACACATTGGCTTTGCATGCATTCACTTAACCCGTGCGGATTATAGCAAAGTAGTTAGTTCTGTTATATTGCTTGTAATTTAAGAAACATTTAAGCCTTGTATTGTGTTACGTTATTGGCTACCAGTCCGATTTGTTGCCCCCCCTCACGACATGTCGCTTTAAGTCGAGGTTCGGCCTCACAGAAGGCACCTTTAAGGCGACGTTCCCATTGATATCACGAGTCTCTCCTGAGGCTCGTTCCACCACCCACCCCGGCGATGCTTCCGCGCTCGCCCCTTTTCTCCCGGTGTCGCTGTAAAAGCCGCTTCGGCTAACAGCATATTGTCATTTAGCGGTAAAAAAAATACATTATTGGAATCTGAAATTAGTCAAAATCGAGTGTAATATACGTGTTTCATATACATAATAGTTTCATTTCTAACAATAGTATTTAAATTATTACTTTTCATAACAGTGACCATCGAGTGTCAACTTTCTTGCTGATTCTTTCTTCTCAGTAAGAGCAAAATTTCATACCGGTGCTAGCTTGATAATAATTTGATGATTGAAAGAGCTTGTGCTTGAAAACTTGCCAACTTGACTAAAGAATAATTGTAATTTATACAATTTTTAATTTTATATTATAGTAAAAAATATGCGATACTACTAAAATAATAGCTGTGATAGCCTAGCGGTGAGACCGTGCGACTCTCTAGAGACGAAATAGGTTCAAACCCCGGGCAGGCACCAATGAGTTTTTCTATTAAAACTTATGTGTCTAATTGATAATTGCAATTTATCACACGCTTTTCGGTGAAGGAAAACATCGTGAGGAAACCTGCATATCTCTAGAGAATTGTAGGGATATGTGTAACCTACCAATCCGCATTGGAGCAGCGTGGTAGGTCTTAGCTCCAATCCTTCTCTCCAATAACGGAGAGAGGAGGCCTTAGCCCAGCAGTGGACATAGTAACAGGCTGTTACTTTACTAAAATAATATAAATGCATCTGTGATGCATTTATAACGGGTAGTTAAATTTAAAGGGCCGACGTTGAATGTAAACCACACCTAAACGTCAAGTTTTTTTTTGCATTTCATTTGACATTTCCTAATTTCAAACTAACTCAATTTAAACCATGGAAAGATACACAAAAGTTCATTCAGGCTTATGAAAATGGGCGTTCAAATCAAAATGCATATCGTGCACTTCGTGATTTTTTCTTACAATTTAATCGTCCAAATGTGCGTACAATCGGAAAAATTGTGCAAAAATTTGAGCAAACTGGGTCTGTAGGAGATGTGAAAATACCAGTGCATCCTTGTACAGCTCGTACTGCATAATTCGGCACATAGCACCTCAATCGTCATCAAAAATTCGGAGCATCGGATGGAGATGTGCCGCCGAGGCTGCGGCGGCCATTTGGCTGATATTTTGTTTCATACATAATTGAACCATAGCATATTATCATAATAAAAAGGAATGACAGTAATTTCCTAAATAATTTGTATTTTATCCAAAATCAACATCGGCCCTTAAAATTTAATCACCCAATATTATTATATCTTAAGCAGCTTTAAGTGTCATAGCAGAGGCATTTGGGCGTAAAATATAACAACTTCAATGCTATATTGAACACGAAAAAACTTATTCATTGTACTGAAAGAGATTTGCGAAAAAGTTACGGCGGTGGTTGTGACAAAAAAACAAGTCAATCGCGTATAAAAATCTGACAAGGCTGAGCGGGTTTCGTAGAATTGGTGATTTCTGGGAAATTTCCAGTACAAAAACATCTCGCTGACCTTAGTATGACTAACGTTTGATAAATATTAGGTCCTTACATATGAAATTGGCGTTTTGTCGTACTGGCCACTTTGATCTCAAATATTACCTTTATGGTTAGGAATTACAAATTCAAATTCATACAGCTATTTACTCATGCATTTGTGTTTCAAACCCCCTAATTCATTTGTTTTTTCTTCTTTTGTTTTTTTCTCTGTGTCACTCTGTTTACAAAATGGAAAACATGAAATATCGCGTTATTTACGAGTATGAGTTCCACCGTGGCACCAGTGCTGCAGAAACGGCTCGAAGGATTAATGATGTGTATGGTGACGGTGTCGCAAAAGAAAACACAGTGCGTTTTTGGTTCCAACGTTTTCTTTCTGGAAATTTCGACCTGCAGAACAAGCCTCGTGGACGGCCGGAGACCAAAGTTGATAATGAAGAATTGAAGGCTATTGTGGAAGCGGATCCATCGCAAACCACGTTCGAGTTGGCTGCAGGCTCCGGTGTTAGTGATAAAACTATTCTAATCCACTTGAAGCAAATTGGGAAGGTGAAAAAGCTTGAAAGGTGGGTACCTCATGAATTGATTGAAGCAAACCGACAAATGCGCGTCGACTGCTGCGTTACGTTACTCAATCGGCACAATAATGAAGGTATTTTAAATCGAATCATTACCTGTGATGAAAAGTGGATCCTCTACGATAATCGGAAGCCCTCATCGCAATGGCTGAACCCTGGCGAACCAGCCAAATCCTGCCCTAAGCGAAAATTGACTAAAAAAAGTTGCTTGTAAGTGTTTGGTGGACTAGTGCCGGTGTCGTTAACTACAGCTTTCTTAAATCTGGCCAGACGATTACGGCAGATATCTATTGTCAGCAACTGCAAACCATGATGGAAAAGCTAGCTGCTAAACAACCGAGGCTGGTCAATCGCTCTAGGCCACTGCTGCTTCAGGACAACGCTAGACCACACACTGCACAACAGACGGCTACCAAATCAGAGGAGCTTCAATTAGAATGTCTTAGACATTCACCGTACTCTCCGGACCTTGCTCCAACAGATTACCATTTTTTTCGCAATTTGGATAACTACTTGCAAGGAAAAAAATTCAACTCCGATGGGGCAGTCCAAACCGCCTTCAAAGATTTTATTGATTCCCGCCCGAATGGTTTTTTTAGTAAGGGGATCAATGAACTACCTATGAGATGGCAAAAGTGCATACATAGCAATGGTACATACTTTGATTAATTAAATATATTTCATTAAGAAAAAAACGACTTTATGTTCCTCCCATAGAAAACGCCAATTTCATATGTAAGGACCTAATATATTCTTTACAAATGTCACACGCGGTTTAACTGTGTTTCGTTTCTCGAAGGACTAACAAATTAACGAAAATGAATGATAATGAAAATGAATAATATGTGGATTTCGAGATTTCTTAGAAAATGTCAGAAGTAATGGTATAAATATATGTAGTTATTAAACTTATAAAATTTTAACTTTCCATATTTTTCCTGAACGTTTTAATTAAGAGTTTGTAATATGAAGTATAAGGAATATGCAATTAAAGGAGATTAATCTTTTTAATTTAATATTAAAGTGCAATTAATGGAGATTAATCAAAGCAAAGTAATTCTAAAGTGCAATTAATGGTGATTAATCAAAAAAGTAATTGTAAATGCAATTAATGGTGATTAATCAAAATAAAGTAATTGTAAAGTGCAATTAATGGTGATTATTCAAATAAAGTAATTGTAAAGTGCAGTTAATGGTGATTAAACTAAAATAATTGTAAAATGCCTCTGCTATGATAATTGTAAGAAACTTGTGTTAAAGGTAATTAATCTAAATTAAGTAATTGTAAAGTACAATTAATACTTAATTGCAATTATTTTCAATCAATCAACGATTTAATTGATTTTGTAATTTATTGACACCCAACTCTGTCGTGCAGCACACAGCGTGGAGGTGTATCTTAATAATTTAATTGTAAAGTGCATTAATGGAGATTCATCTAAATAAAGTAGTTGTACGTGCTGCTATTACCGTACTATGTTTGGTTAATAGATTGATGCGATGCGACGCTTAATTGATATATTTATTTAATTGATAGTAATTTAATAATGATTTTAATATTATTTTGATACTAATTTCCAATCCATACAATATTAAAAATATAGCGTAAATGCCGATGTTGCAAATGTACGTGTTAGCCCGTACAGTAATTTTAAAGTGCAAATAAGATTATTGTAAAGTGCAATTAATGGATAATTATCTAAATAAATTAATTGTAAATTACAATTAATTACTTAAATTAAATTATTTTTAACCAATCGACGTTTAAATTTAATTGATTGACGTAAAATTATGTCGTGCAGCCCACAACCTGGAGGTGCACCTCCGCACGCACACGGGCGCCAAGCCGCACGCGTGCTCGCTGTGCGGCTTCCGCGCGGCCGCGGCCAGCTCGCTGCGCCGGCACCAGCGGCGGCACTCCGACACCAGGCTCTACTCCTGCCCGCACTGCAGGAAGGCCTTCTTCGACGCCAGCGGACTGGTAACTACCAGAACCACTTGATACGTACAGTATTATAGTGTTTTGTACAAATTGGCGCGCGCGACGCGGCGCGACCGGCCGGAGCAACGACCTTTATGCATCCTATTGTCGACCCGAGCGCCGATAGCTTAGTAATGTTTCGGATACTATAAAAACAGCACGCGTACGCCTGTATACGACTTTATTGTATAACGCACACGCGTAATTATGCGTTTTGGGTGTGGTTATTAGATTTAGTCACGCGTTCAATCAGTGAAGCGTTATGAGAAGACGCGACCGTCCGCGGTTTTAGTGCGCGTTCGGGTTAATGTTCCCCAATATGCGACGATTTAATAACGTGTGACCTTACGAAGGTTGTGTGCACACCGCGTGTTATTTGTGTTATTTAACCGATATAGTGAAGTGTATACTCCGGGAGAAATAGACGCCGAGACGACGGGCCCAGGTCTCGGAGGTTATTTCATCCGCCCGCACGTTTGTGCGGTACATATAGGCTAACCGTTTAACTCAGAACTCGCCTGCGGAATACAAGGTCGCGGAGGTAACTTCGGCGAATCGCCTGCGTCCCGCTCGCCTGCGGCGGATTGAATCCAGGAACTCGACTTCCCGGATTTAATCTCCTCCTTCCACAACATAACGCCATCGCTACCCACGATCCCTCCCTGTCCACCATGACTAACCACGGTGGGCAGGGAGAGCCCCGAGCCCCATGTATATGGCTCTCCTACTCTATGTATAACTGAGCTACCCACATAAAGTGATGTTATTTTCGATGAAGGCACGTCACGCTCGCACCCACACCGGCGAGCTGCCGTACAAGTGTCCTGGCTGCAACCGCTGCTTCTCCGACAGCTGGAAGCGGAAGACGCATCTGATGCACGCGCACCGGCTGGCGCTGCAGGACATCCCACGCATGGGCAAGGACGGCCGCGCGGCGCCCCACCACGCCATCAACATACGCCCGCCGGGGGACGACGAACTGATCGCTGGCAACAACGACGACTTGACAATAGAGGGAATGCTCAGATCTTGAACGATTGACTATATGGATCTTTAGCATTCGACTACATAGATCTTGAACATTTAACTACATAGATCTTGAACATTTAACTACATAGATCTTGAACATTTAACTACATAGATCTTGAACATTTAACTACATAGATCTTGAACATTTAACTACATAGATCTTGAACATTTAACTACATAGATCTTGAACATTTAACTACATAGATCTTGAACATTTAACTACATAGATCTTGAACACTTGACTACATAGATCTTGACACATAAAATCGAATGTCAACATATAACCAAATTCACCTTTTTCCAAGCTCATTGACCTCTTTCAAACAAAAGTAATAATAAAAATATTTTGACGTACATATTTTGTATAACTAAGTGATTTGAAGCAAAAAAAAAAAATTAGACGAAACTTCATTTAATATAAAAAAGCAATTAATATTTATTACAGAGTTAACCAAAGTGTTTTTGTAAAATGATGAGTATTAAATAAAATGATTTGTATTACTTAGTTTTGATCGTTTTTCTTTAGATATGAAAGAGCATTTTTTTTATTGTAAGGACTTTGAGTGTATAAGTAGATGTATTTATCGGTTTATTTGAGTGTTGGTTTGTGCGTTTGAAATTGTATGTAGTATATATTAAAAAATTGTCTAAAACAAATAAATTTTAACAATTAACATTTGATGTCTCGCATATAAAAATGCATACTAGTCCACGCATAAAGTCTTAAATGCGTGTGTAGGGTATCTGAAACTACGCAAGCAACACTTACGGCATATAATTGAAGCCAGAAATTAAATAGATTTGGAATATAAAAATATATGTTTGAACTGGATTATTAATAACTGATATAAATGTAATAATTTTACGTAATGTATCGCAAATAAAGAATAAGAGCCTTGTGTTAACTTTTTTATGCCTGCACTTCGCTGTCAATGATCGTTGGTTTTGTGATCGTCTATAGTCAGCATGGTCATCGTGCAAAATCCTCACCTCTTCCTTTCAGCAGACTTGCTTAAAATTTAGCATCGTAGTAATTGAATTAATTAGATTGATAACATTTCATTAAAACGGGTTCCTTGTAAAGTTTCAAAAGTGAATTAATATTCAAAAGTAATAATAAAATTATTTTGCTATAATCCGCTATACAGTAAATGGAAAATATATATAGTGCTAAATGTATAGTGGAATATCCGTTTTTTCATACCCGATACATGCAGGATTCGTAAAAACATGCACAAGCAACTTAGGAAATAAGATTTATCTCGTGATGATACTTCGGTTGCGGGGCGAAACGATTGTTGAGTTTGTGATAGTGAACCTGTGTAGTGCTTGTGTATTGTGGTGGCAGTGGAGGAGGTTTGTGCATGTCATGCAATCCTGCTTGTAACGGGTATAAAAAAACGGATAGTCCACTATACATTTAGCACTACATATATTTTCTATTTACTGTATAGCGGATTATAGCAAAATAATTTATTATTACTTTTGTATTATGGATCTCCGCAAAGTAACGCCTAATTCTATAAATTAGTTGAATTATTATTATTTTTATATGTCTTCACTTAAAGATAGCTGCGCCATCTTGTTCTTAGTCTTATTTTAAATAGAACCTTGTTAATAACTCATTTTCAACAAACGCATTCTTACATACAGTGTAAATTTGCGAAAATCAAAGGCATAAGAATAAAAATAATACTTTTGAAGTACGATTATTTTGAATTATCAATGGGTGCAGAATACTGTTGCTGTAGTGTACATGAGTTCCGTTAGATGGCAATAATTAAAGCTTCAGGTGTATGAAGTAGTTAAGGTGAATTCTGTTAGATGTCGATATTCAATTGTAGCTTAAAAATACATTGCGCTATGAAGATTCTCTCCTGTTTAATGACGTGAGCCGTACAATAGTGTAACGACAAGACCTTACTTCATAGGATCATTTCTATAGTAAGCTCTTCACGAGATCAGCACACCAGTTGAGATCATTTCGGCCGCGATGAGGAGACGTGGCGCGGCGTCCTGAGCGTGAGGCGGACGGCAGCCCGAGGCTGTCAGTCCTCGATGATCGTTCACCTCTCTCCTCGGAGGGAGGCGTGGGGCGCTGTCGCTGGCTGAGTGGCCGTTTTTGAACCCTTATAAAAACTAGAGGTGGGTCGTCGACGTCATATCCGTAAACGAAACGAGACCGTTTGTCGAACGTAATAAACTAGTTGACAAAGCAGTCCTTTTTTTCGACTACTTTACAATAAACTACTTTACAAAAGCGTTCGCGTATGTCGTTCGTTCGTCAACGAAACGGGATTTGAAGTAGTCGATAGCGTCAACGTGTTTATGAACTTATTATTAAACGAACTGCTTTGAAGTATGAACGTTTGCGTTGATTTTGTCGTGAACGTGTTTACTAATTAACGATCTACTTAGTATTTTTTTGACTTTCAATGTAACAATGTGCGTAGATATGTACGCAATTATTATTTAATAATTTATACTAAGGAACTAAATATTTATACTTAACACAAAAATAGAAATGTACACAATTATTGTTTAATAATTTACGCTAAGGAAAAAATATTTATATTTAACACGAGAATATGAATGTACACAACTATTTCTTAATAACTTACACTAACGAGTAATGTATTTAGACTTATTATTTTACACAAAAATAACTAACTATATATCACATGCAATATAAAAATTCAAAAACGGAGAAAGGTGAAAAAAGGAGAAAGTATTAGTAGTTGTGGATAAATCGCCATATTTGCAACACGTATTGCAAATTGCAATTTAATCAGAACTAAGATGTAACTATGTAAGATATATGATATAATATTATAAAGAGGAAAGATTTGTATGTTGGATTGTTTGTTTGTTTGTATGTTTGTATGTATGTTTGTTACGTTTTCACGCAAAAACTACTGGACCGATTTCAAAAATTCTTTCACCATTGGAAAGCTGCTTCTTCACTGAGCAACATAGGCTATATGTCATTTTCAAAAATAATAGGGATCCCTAATAAAATTGTAATAAGTTGGGAAAAATTTAGTCGTAAACATCTTTCATCGCGTGCGCTGCGGAAACTATTGATGATAGAACAAAAAAATGTTCTACAGTATTATAGAACGTATCAATATCCATAAAAAAGTCCGCGATACCATATGTTTAACTATTATAGTTATGCCAATATAACTACTTTTTTACATTGTAAAAGTTGGTAAAAGTGCCGACAATAATCAAACCATTTTATTCATATGTCTGTATTAATCCTTATCCCATTAAATGATATTTTATTAATAACTGTTTCAATACCAGTAAAATATTATTTAAATTATTAAAATCCGCCATCCCAATCAAAAGATATTACGATTTTAAGAATGTATATCGAAAGCAAATAATGCCATAACAAATTTATTGTAGCGACCGTTATAGCAGGGCCTGCATTTGGTGAGTTAGCTCTTATTCCAAGAATACTAATGATAACCATTTTTTTATAATAAATTAATCGACAAAATAAATCTATAGTCCGACTTCGTAGACTTTCCACTACCACGAGATCTGTATGGACGCGGGTGAAACCGCAGGGCTTTGCTAGTGATATATAAGATGTAAGATATGTAGCTAAAACATCTAATATTCATTAAAGTTACAGGTTCGTATGACTATTTTAATAATGTCTATTTTTACTCTTATACTCATTAATAAATTGCAGATTCCTAGGCTCATTGCAATAATGTCCTTTTTTATTTGACAACCATCATCTGTTGAACAAAACATTAAAAGGGATAGCAATATCAGCAAGCGCACGAGGGCGCACGAGGGCGCCCGATAAAGCGGCTTCGTTCATCGTCGGCTCGTTGACGGACGACGAATCATGAAACAAATGTCGTTCTTGCATAAACGTGTTTCTCAGAGGAACGTAAACTAGTTTAGTAGTCGATGGATAAAAAACAGTTTTCATAAACGGTTCGTCCGTTCAACGCCCACCTCTAATAAAAACTAATATAATAATTAATAAGTAAAATTTGAAATTTGCTACGTGTGTTAAATACAAACTTCCTTCATATAGTTTGTCTATAATAAAAAGGAAAGCATTGTCGCTGTCATTGTGTTGAAAGTTGAAAGAGATTAAATGGGTTGACTTTTGAAAAATTGTTTCTTAATCTTATTTATTGAATAAGTCTAAAGGAAAAATATCGTTATTATAAATATTAAACTTTCGTTTCATACTTCTAATATATTATAACGACAACAATATTTTTCCATTACATTTATTCAATAAATAAGAAGCAATTTTCCAAAAGTCAACTCATTTAATCTTTTCCAACAACTAAACACACAATGACAGCGACAATGTTTTTTTTACTGACCAACTATATGAAGGAAGGTATTTAAAATACGTCGTAACAATATAATAGCTTTTAAAAGCAACTTCGTTTACGTGGGCTGTAGTCTTATTTGAGTAAACCATAATTAATAAGTGTAAATATTAGACTTATATTAATTATGGTTAAAGTGGGTTAACCTTAAAAGCTACACATATGCTGTAGCGGGCTTTTATTTAGAACTTTTAGAGAGGAACAATTTTGTAATACATGATTTTTGAATAACTTTTATCGTTTACTTAGCGCACGCAAGGAAAGTTTTAAATTTTGCCGTTTACGCAATATTTTTTATTACTGCTCCTCTCCTATTCATGTTAGCGTGATGTTATATAGCCTATAGCCTTCCTGGATAAATGGACTATCTTACAGTCAAAGAATTGTTCAAATCAGTCCAGTATTTCCAGAGATTAGCGCGTTCAAACAAACAAACTCTTCAGATTTATATATTAGTATAGATAAAAATACGGGTCACATCGCGACGAAATCGAATTACCTTTGTATAAGATTCAACCTTTCGTTTCGCCGTGTATCACGGCAGATGCAACTGCCCAGCGGTGAGACCATGCGACTTTTTCTAGGGGTCCACATTCCACAAGTTCAAACCCCGGGTAGACACCAATGAGTTTTTCATTTAAAGCTTAAATTGTCTAATTGATATTTGCAATTTATCGCACACTTTTCTGTGAAGGAAAACATCACGAAGAACCCTGCATATCTCTAAATAATTCTGGGGACACGTGTCACCTACCAATCCGCATTGGAGCATCGTAGGTCTATAATAAGGAGGTCTAAGCCCAGCAGTGTGTTAGGAACAGGCGGTTACTTTACTTGCTTTTAAAGAAGAAATATTACTTATTGTTCAAGTAATATTTATTATAAAAATGCAATAATAAGGAAATGTACATGATAGTATTAACAAATTAAAAATGCAACCATTATGTTTAATTGCTACGGAAATCATACTCATGAAATTATGGAAAAATATGTACAGATTAATTACAAAAAATACTTTTAAGACTGAAATACGTAACAAAAAAGAATATTAAAAACTATAAAAAATTACTTTAATGTTTAAAATTATTTTTTTTCATTGTATTTCTATTATTATAGTGTATACGTTAACACGGAATATAGGAAACACCAATAAATAAACTTTTTAAAACAGATTTTCTTATACATTATTGTTATATATGAAATATATTCATACAATATTTCTGAAAGCACTAAAATCCTACCAACTCACATCATCAGTCAAGGTTTTACTATTTTTTCAAAATCTTCAAAGACTAAAACTATTAATGCTGAATGGAATTGAAACAAAAAATATATTTTTTTATTTTGACAACCATAGAATTTGACGTGGCAAGATATCTTTATAGAGTAAGTCGTTATAATTTAGGTAAGCGTATATATAATTAGGATAAGTATCGTAAGTGGTGTTTTAAGTAGCCCTACCAGAGCAACATAGTTACATAAGTGATTCAGATTTCTAAATGAGAATAAAAAAATCAAACAACCATAAACTCGATTGACAACTACATAGGGGGCCCTGGCCATAGGTAGAGTTATTATACTATAGGTTATAGTTATATACGTAGGTAGGTTCTTAACTAAAGGTAAACATGTCAAAGAAAAGGTTCTATGTAGTAGGCAGTTTGCAACACATTCATGACCGTTAATATTATTCATTTTTTTTTCAAAGCGTTTAAAATTATGGATTGTATTTGTGCCATTTTATTATGGCATGATTGCCATCAATAATTTTAAAAACCTTGAAACAAATAACTTTAAACGCCGTGTGGTATCCGGCAGAATATAATAAACCACCCTCCTTTATTACCGAGGTGTCGTAAGAGGCGACTAAGGTATGTGCCGTGTGGTATCCGGCTGCATAGAATAGACCACCCTCATTTTCTTACCGAGGTTACGTAAAAGGCGATTAAGATAAGTCGACACGCCGTATGGTATCCGGCAGAATAGAATAGACCACCCTCCTTTCTTACCGAGGTGTCGTAAGAGGCGGCTAAGGTAAGTTGACGTCAGGCAGACGGCCGGCCGTAAAACACGTAGCCAAATCATGTGACAACATGTTTGTAACATGTTGTGCCGACCCCACTTTAAGTGGGATAAGGGCAGGAAAATGATGATGATGAAATACTTGAAATTGAAATTGAAATACAAAAAAAGGTTCTTAAAGAACCTTTTTTTGACATGTCAAATGACAAACACACAGGTATTTTAATTTTAAACCTTTTCAAGAATATGATGGAAAATATTAAATATACTATAATACTACATCATCACAGAGCGAATTTATAAAAGAATGATATTGTGTTACATGAGATAATCTAATATAATTAATACTGTCAGAATTGCATATTATAGTAGTTTTATAACTTGAATCTGCATCTGATGAATATATTGTTTAAAATTAAATGATAATGATACTAAAAGACTAAATATTAAATTTTATAAAAGAAATATTTCATTAAGGAAAATATTTTGATATATGCAGATTTATTTAAATTTTTTTATTTATAGATCATACTATTGCAAAATGTTTGGGACACCTGAGTCATATGATTTTGTTTGTTTACAAATTCAAATTCAAAATATTCTTTATTCAAGTAAACTTGTAAACAAGTGCTTTTGAATCGTCAACTTTACTGCTGGTTCGGAAAGCTGTCCGGCAAGAAACTCGGCGGTTGCTCTTTTTAAAATATAAATCTTAGAACTAGTTACATTTATTTATTACTGTCTTGTACAGGTTAGAAGTGCACCTATATCCACACATCCTTATCATCTAAGTAATCTTCAACAGTATAGTAGGCTTTCTGTATCAGCCTCTTTTTAACAGTGTTTTTAAACTGTTGTAATGGCATGACCAAAACTGATTTCGGAATTTTATTATAGAATCTTATACCCAAACCCACAAACGTTTACGTACTTTTGCTAGGCGCAAAGCAGGAGTCGCAAGCTTATGTCGGTTCCTACTTTGTCTATTATATACATCACCTATCGTTTTATAATTCTTTATATTTTTATGTACAAAAATTACATTGTTTAAAATATACTGTGAAGCAAATGTAAGAATACCTATTTCCTTAAACTTCTCTCGCAGGGAACATTTAGTTAAGTACCTAAATCTATGGAGTATAGAGTATGGGAGCCTGTAGCCTGTAAGTTAGTGTTTCAACAAATAATAAGAGGGGAAATTTTTTGGAATGTTTCAATGCACAATTATTATTTTATTTTAGAAAATATGTTGACGAATCCGTAGTTAAAATGAAATAAAAAATATAATAATTAACAGATTTACTTAATAACCCGTTGTTGTATATTAAATGAATACTTTAACGATATAACTGCTTAAATCAACGAATATTCACGAATATTGGAACCTCATAAAACAAAGTGACATTTTGAACTATTTTACAAATAAAATTACAATAGAATTTGTTAAAATACAATTAATTCACACAGTTATTTGTACATTTTGCACGATGTTGGACCACTCGACCTTAGAGGGCACCAAATAGAACGCCGGTGCCACCTTCTGACCGCACGGACATTTGCAACCTGCATACAAACAAAATTAAGATTGTTTGATATAATTATAACGATTATTTATAATTATAACACCATTATGCCATGTTGTATCCGGCATAAACATGTCAAAGAAAAGGTTCTATTTAGTAGGCAGTTTGCAACACATTCATGACCGTTAATATTATTCATTTTTTTTCAAAGCGTTTAAAATTATGGATTGTATTTGTGCCATTTTATTATGGCATGATTGCCATCAATAATTTTAAAAACCTTGAAACAAATAACTTTAAACGCCGTGTGGTATCCGGCAGAATAGAATAAACCACCCTCCTTTCTTACCGAGGTGTCGTAAGAGATTTTGTAGTTTATAATCTACAAAATCTAAAATTTTGTTTTCTGCAAACGAAAATAAAAGATTATTTATTATAACACCACTATAGACTATAGAGCACCATTGTTACTATTATAACATACTTATGTATGAACGATGTTATTTATATTCTTAATGAATAATATAATATGATTGTTTTTTTAAACTTCACCCACGAAGACATTACAGGAAGGTATGTGACTTGGGAGTGAAAGAAATCGATTTATAAATAATTATTTATAAATAAATAATTATTTATAAATAAATAAATAATTAATAAATAATTTATAAATAAATAATTATTTATTTATAAATAAATAATTATTTATAAATAAATTATTAAGAAATCGATTTATAAATAATTATTTATAAATCGATTTCTTTCACTCCAAGTCACATACCTACCTGTAATGTCTTCGTGGGTGAAGTTTAAAAAAACAATTATATTATATTATTCATTAAGAATATAAATAACATCGTTCATACATAAGTATGTTATAATAGTAACAATGGTGCTCTATAGTCTATAGTGGTGTTATAATAAATAATGGGTCCACGTCGGATATTTACATCCGTCGGCGTAACTGGACCATAGGACACCGTCGCCGTGCCGGCGTGCGGCAAATCATTGTAATCGGATATGTTGCCGCCGGCCCTTAGGAATAGTTATTTAATTTGAACTTTGAACTTTGAAGACATTCTTTCCTTAGCATCGAGCTAGGATAGACGCTTTTTAGTTTGTAATTTTTATATAGAAATAAATTAGTTTTAGTAATTTTGGGTTTTCTTGAGTCCTCCGACAGCGACTTCTGCAATTAGTATGAATGCTCAGAAATGTTACTAGGATTCTTAAACTGACATTGCGTTACGCTTAGGTTCCGCTAGATGGCAGTATACAACCACGGCGTTTTTATGACGTAGTTCACTAAAACTGACGTAGATGGCGCTGTTCGAATACAGCGTATAATGACATTGCGCTATGAAGATTCTCTCCCGTTTAATGACGTCGGCCATATAACGTGGTCACGACAAGACCTTACTTCATAGGATCATTTCTATAGTAAGCTCTTCACGAGATCAGCACACCAGTTGAGATCATTTCGGCCGCGATGAGGAGACGTGGCGCGGCGTCCTGAGCGTGAGGCGGACGGCAGCCCGAGGCTGTCAGTCCTCGATGATCGTTCACCTCTCTCCTCGGAGGGAGGCGTGGGGCGCTGTCGCTGTCTGAGTGGCCGTTTTTGAACCCCTTATTTATTAAATATATATATATATATATATATTATATAATATAATATATTTAAAATTTTAAATAATAAGTTAAATTTTAGTATGCTGTAATAAAATCTTAAATAATCATATATCTTATAAAATATTAAAAATAAAAATATTGCACGCCTAGTATTTAAGTGACCTTATAAAAAACTTAATTTCAGGTCCTTATTTCAATCCCATATATGACATCAAACTTGAGTTTTTTACTAACGCTACGTTTAAAGGTAATAGCTACAGGACTATTTTTGAATTAGGTCACTTTAATACTAAGCGTGCGATATACAAACGTATGATTTGAAACTTAACCTCAAAATATTACATAACACCGTACATAATTTTGAAAGTCGGCTTCTATACATCCTGTCTTATCCTACTAAAATAATATTATAAATGCAAAAGTTTGTGAGTATGGATTTTTTTTTGTTTGTTAGTTTAGTTATTCTTTCCCACTGCGCCAACGGACCAGTAAAAAAATAACTTCTGTACTGTGGATAAAAAAATAACTTCTGTACTGTGGAATTCCGCAAAGTAAGGCGTGGTTCTATAAATGAGATACAAACCCATGACCCAGCTGAAGCTGCCGATCTTGTTCTGGCACTTGGGGCAGTGGAGCTTGCCCTGCGGACAGCTCTGCACGTCCTTCATCCAGGTCATGGGCTCTACGAACCACATGAGGCGGCAGGCCTCCGGCGCGTCCACGCGGGCCGCTATGCTCGCGTCCACCATGTTGGTCTCGCTGTACCCGTCCAACACCTGCACACATAAAATACAAAAATTCTAAAATATTTATTTCATTTCCATAATTCATTACAATAAATTTAGATTGAGACCTTCTAGGAAGCATTTATTTATTTACTTTTACAAAATCCACCGCTCTTAAACTATTAAAAGAAGTTGTAAAATAGCGGCCTGTTACAATCCCAGTTGGGAATAGGCCTCCTCTCTCCGTTTCTGGAGAGAAGGGTTGGAGCTAAGACCTACCACGCTGCTCCAATGCGGATTGGTAGGTTACACATATCTCCAGAATTCTCTAGAGATATGCAGGTTTCCTCACGATGTTTTCCTTCACCGAAAAGCATGTGATAAATTGCAATTATCAATTAGACACATGAGTTTTTAATAGAAAAACTCATTGGTGCCTGCCCGGGTTTGAACTCGTGTTCCCCTCGAAAGAGTCGCACGGTCTCACCGCTGGGCTACCACAGCTTTTTCGATTTTTAAACTATTAATTTACAAAAAATTACTTAATTTTTGGAGCTGTGATAATAGCCCAACGGTGATACTGTGTGTCTCTTTGGAGGAGAACACGAGTTCAAACCCGGGTAGCCACCAATGAGTTTTTCTATGAAAACTCATGTCTAATTGATAAATGCAATTAATCACACGCTTTTCGGGAAGGAAAACATCGTGAGGAAGCCTGCATATCTCTAGAGAATTCCAGGGATATGTGTAACCTACCAATCCGCATTGGGGCAGCGTGGTAGCTCTTAGCTCCAATCCTTCTCTCCAATAAACCGAGAGAGTAGGCCTATTCCCAGCAGTGGGATATTAACAGGCCGCTACTTTACTTAATTCTTGACATACAGCCAATAACGGATTTTAACTTTTTTAACAGTATTCTTATTATAATAAGGACGCCATAGAAGTGTGTGTATGGTTGTGTGCATGTGTATGATATTCGTGGAAATGCTCCTATTTGTGTATATATATTTAATTAAGTTTAATACGGACTGGACTAAGTTTATTTAAACTAGACTGGATTTAGTTAAGGTAAACGAGACTGGATTTAGTTAAGTTAAACTAGACTGGATTTCGTTAAGTTAAACTGGAATACCTGACTGGGTCCCTCATCGCTGTCCTGGAAGCTTTGACTCTTGCAGACGCTATCATCGCTCGACTCGTCCGCCTCGACCCTACCGTCCATGATCTGGCAGGCCAAACTCTTCAGCTTCTCTATCAGCAGCTGGCCGTTCTCGGCGCAATTGAGACCAGTCAGTTTGCTCGGCGGAGGTCTGATGTTCTTCTTGGCCAGTTCCACCTTGACCTGCTTGGGCAGGTGCGGTATGATGTTGCTCTGGCTGGCCACTATTCGCCTGCACTTCTTGCAGCGGTACACTATAGGGTCGGGCCTCTCGCGGATAAGACCTGGATCAGCTTTCACCAAGTCCGCGAATAATTGCGGCAGGATTTTCACTGAAATAATCGCGCAGAAATTTTCAAACCAACAATTAAAACTAATTATATAAAGAAACCAATTAATATTTTCATGTTATCAATATTTAGTTAATATTATCCCGTGTGGTATCCAGTTGAGTAGAATAGACCACCCTCTTTCTTACCGAGGTATCGTAAAAGGTGAATAAGGTAAGTCGACCCACCGTGTGGTATCTGGTTGAGTAGAATAGACCACCCTCTTTCTTACCGAGGGGTCGTAAAATACGACTAAGGTAAGTTGACATCAGGCAGGTGGTCGGTCGTAAAATACTTACGTCTTCAATTGAGTCGCAATAAGAGTCCATGGTAGGCCTGCTGATCAAAATTTTCGTAACGCTTTCGTCACACATGCACAAGCTAATTCTCCAAAATGCATTCAGAAAAACAGACCTTGTTTTAACTTCTGGCCGGCCATTTTCAGACGAAACTGCTTGTATCTAGGGTCGTCCCTGTTGATCCTGTAGCCCATATGGCCGAACAGCTTCAGCTGGGCAACGAAGCCCACGTTGGGGCCCACGAACCGCCGCTTGGTCTTCACGATGAGGAACGCGTCCTCATAGCAGAGGCCGTACTTCTCCATCACGTATGCTATGACGACAGCAGCCGATCGGGAGACGCCGAAATAACTATAAAGGATACATAAATTCCAATTAAAATTAAAATAAATAAAATATAAATATATGGGACACTCGTATTTTACAACCCTTCGGTAAGAAATGAGGGTGGTCTATTCTATTCAGCCGGATAACACACAGTGAGTCAACTCACCTTAGTCACCTTTACGACACCTCGATAAGAAATGAGGGTGGTCTATTCTACTCAACCGGATATCACACGGCATAAGCTAATTCATTTCAATCTCTCAATAAAACACTTACCAATGCACCAGAACTGTCCCTCCGCTAGCGATTGCTTGTTTAATAAAATCATTGCTTTCTGGCAAATTACTTATCAGATCCTCTTTCGGCACATCCGCCACTGAAAATATTATTTAAAAAATATCAATGCATATTTTAGAATTAATCGAATCAAAGTTTGGTTATTTAATTTTATCCTGATGATGCTTCAGGGTCAGGTCATATCAAAATATGATTATCATTACTTTTATCTTCTATTTGAGTTCAGACAGTGGTATGTCCATTATATTTTAACAATTGAAATGTGCTTGAAAAGTAAACTTGATTAAAGAATGATAATTGATTAGATTAAAAAAGAAATGAGTGAGTAACATAAAAATTTGATTTATCTTCTTTCTTACATTTCATATACTTAAATGTGACGTTGGTTCTGTCTAAGATTGTCCTGGGCAGTGGCACTAAGTCAATAGTTAGGATGTGAGTTATCTTCAGTTGTGCCAGAGTCTTGGAGTCCCGAGCACAAGCCAAGTTACCTAGTAAATTCAGGCATTCATATAAAATTTACAACTATTTTTAGTAATAAAACTATATTACTATAAAGAGCAAATATCCATTATGTACACTTAATGTTTGAGCCATAAGCTGTGATAGGCCAGCGGTGTGACCATGCAAACTGTCAATAAGGTATAAGGTCACAAGTTCAAACCCCAGGCAGACACCAATCTTTAAAACAATTTTTAATGAGGATTATAGAAAAATAATTCTATCATTAATTTCATAAAGGATTTGAGTAAATAACCCTGGATCACTGACATATCACTATATTTCTCTGCAGAACAAAAATCAATTATGGATATATACTTATTAGAAGAGTAAGTGAATGGGGTGACACTAACTCTTCTATTTTTAATCGAGACTTGCAATAAAAACATTTCTCTTTTTTTCACTATTGTTTTTTAAATTTATTATTGGTCGATACATATCTTCTAAAAAAAACAATTTAGACAAAGGTCACCTAAATAAACTCCATCGTCTATGAGGTCCACACTAATGTCCAAATTATCATCTATATCGTCAGTAGCATGAATTTGTACATCTGCAATTTGTTTTGCCATCTAAACCTGGAATCATAAAAATCTTCATAAATTCAAAAGGTCACTTTAAGAATTCTAAAAATAATGAGAAAAGGCTTTTCATCGGAAGAGGTAAATGTAAACAGCCCACCTCCCACTAAGAAAAATCAATACTTGTAAAAAGAATTTCAAGAATTTCGTAGCTGGAAGCTGTAATAATTGAATTTCGACTGTATCTACAACTTATGGCGTTATTTTTAGAGATATTCAGGATAAAAACTTTATAATTTGTCCAAATAAATGATAGATATGCACTTCCGCGCGAATTACAAATCACACATTATCACAGACCAGTAACAAATGTTTTAAATCATAGATTAGCTTCTACCTTTCATGACGTATACTGTAATCCATAGACTACTAACTAAAATATGTAGTCTTTGCAAATGTTGTAAATCATAGATTAGTTCCTACTTTATTGTTTCATTGACACTAACAATATATTTTTGGTATTGAAAATTTTTACCTAAAATATAGATAGATTACAAATCATTATTTTCATTATTGTGTATTACAGAAATTATTTACACTAAAACTATTAACAATTCATGAAACTTAAAACAAAATGAAAACTAACTAAATAAAACTAAAAACAAAAAAAAAAACAAAACAAATATTATATATACATATTTACATCTATTTACACTAAATCAAAACCGTCGATTCCAGTGCAGTGGGGTAAAGTTCCCAAAATACTGGCAGCGTTACCCCTTTGAATGGCCAAACTTATTCGTTATTACAAATTACAAATTAATAATGATACTATTAATAAATATAAATCGTATGAACGTTACATACTGTTGTGATTAGTAATATATATTTTTGGATTGTCATTTTATTATATCTGGTAAATTTTCTTGTGACATTAAACACAGATACTTTTTTATCTGAATAGAATTAATATATTCAGTAGCAAAACATATTCTATGTTGGAATCAAAATTAAAATAACAATCTTACTGTTTTGCAAATTTCGTTGTATTAACAGTTTCTGAAACAGCTACATATACATGTTGTATATGTAAATAAACTCTCAACTATGAGTCACTTTATATATAATTTATAGAATTAGGCGTTACTTTGCGGAGATCCATAATACAAAAGTAATAATAAAATTATTTTGCTATAATCCGCGATACACGATACGCGATACGCGACACGCGATATTGTATCGCGGATTATAGCAAAATAATTTTATTATTACTTTTGTCACTTTATATAATCACTACAATAAGAACTGTTAGGGACTAACTTTCAGTAATCGCAATCGGTTCGATTAAAAAGGGGACAAATCTACCTTAGTTTGTTGCGTATTAGCGACAGTCTTTGACAATGAGATTTAAAGTTGTCCAAAAGGATATGGTGACATGGATATCCCTTAAAGAGACGAGCAGCAGTCTTCAATCGGTTTAAGAAGATATTAGTGCTAAGGTTTTAGCGAGGTTTGAGGAAAACCAAACGCTATCAAAAGCTTGTTAATGTTATCAAAAGCTAGACTTAAACTAGGTATCTGCGTGTTAGGGTAAAATTGTCCTAGAATTAAAATTGAAAATTTGTGCTGGAATTGACTCCTCTCTTTATACGCTGTTGTGTGTACGCTGTGCTTTATTTGTGCGTTGCCCAAATATGTATACAATTACCACCATTTTACCAGAAATTATTCTCTGCTATAGTCTTTTCATATATGTTTATTAATGGAAATATGTTGTCTAAGAAGAAAGACATTTCCAGCCCCTTTTATTGATCAATGCGTTACGTGACTACGTAAGATCCGAAAGGTGTGCTTTCAGCTCTTACTACACTGGCATATTGGATTTTACAATACGCACGATAAAATAAGCAGAACTGGACTTTCCCGCGTTATAACTCATACGCGATGTTGTAATGAGGTAAAATTTACTCAACGCGATTTTAAACAAAAATATAACAGGTGAAACCAAGATTATATTACATGAAAAGAATGACTTGCAAATATAATGTATGTCATCCAATTTCGTTATACCTTTTTACAGCTATCATTGAACTTGGCTACTATTTTTTCAACGTAAGGAATAAAAGATGCTGTGTCTATTAAACAATGATATATAATACAAACTTTATAATAAATTCTATATAATATAAGATAAACAATGCTATTAAAATATCGATATGACGTTCATTAAGCGCTTATAACGATAGTCAGAGAATATATAATACTTTCTGTGTATTATATAATCGGAGTGATATAGCAGTTCGCAAGCCGCTTTCGCAAATTCGTTGCCACTTTGAACTGAAGGTATCTCCCTACTCCTCTACCAAACAATAATAGCAATTACGTAGATATAAAATATTTTAAGTAAAAAAGCAGTGGCATTTTGTAATGTGGCGTTTGCTTCTATGAATTAAAAAAAACATCGAAAACACTGCTATAATTAATTTGTTATTCTCAACGTAGACTATTATCTAAGTCTAAGATCTTAGTATACTTAATATTTTTTTTACATAGACCACTAAGAAAACATGAAATTTGTAAAATAAAAGATGATAATTTCGATATTTAATGGCGATATTTAATTTATTTAACGGCAAACTAGCATTTTTCAAAATATTATTAATCTATCGATTATCCAATTCTTTTTCCAAATAATTTATTTTACAACTTGCGTGCTGCATTTATTTTTTTAATTTATGTGAACGTGAAAGTAATTATGTCTAACACGATGATTCTATCGCGATGTTGTCAAGGAAAATCAAACCGATCTTTTGTAATTTCGTTGCGAATTTCTTCAGTTTATTTCAATATTTGAAGTGTTGTTCACATCGCAATAATGGCTTGATAAAAAATGTGCAAGTCATCTAATTTCATGCACTGCAACATACAAAGTTACTGTTAAAGTTATGATAATAGTGCTAACAGACGATGCATGATCAAACAAATAGTAGTCAACTAGATAATTTTTCCACGTCTCCCCATCTAATATCCCAAGATAATACGTGACTTCCTAATATTTCCCAAAATGACTAGACAGGCCGAATAAGAGATGGTGGGATTGTGTGTGGTATGACATACATATAAAAGAAATAGCGTCAGAGTCGATCATTGATAGAAGAGACTGGAAGAGAGGAACATGTTATACCATCCCCAATTACAGTGGGAAAAGGGCAGCAGAATGATGACCATCTAATATCCCTCGAATACAGATATTAGTGGATTTTTTTTTATTTATAATTATATAAATTCAAATTCAAATTTAAAATATTCTTTATTCAAGTAAACTTGTAAACAAGTGCTTTTGAATCATCAACATCTATCAATCCGGGTCTTCTCGGTACCCTGTGAGGGTGCCGGGGTACGGGCCTCGAGGCGAACCTCTTAGCCCGGGCTGCTCCTCTCAGGCCTGTGGGCCTGGTCAGTATTCGGGCTGGTTGGTCCAGGTCACCTTAGGTGACCTGAGGGATGTCATATTCGGTAGGTTGGCCTGGGAATAATAACACCCAGACCGCTGCGTCAATTACGGGTGGTGTCGTATCCGGGTTGTTTTGCGTCAATTCAGGTGGTGTCGCCGTGTCCGGTGTTGCCCTCTTGCCCGTTGCGTCGTCCTCATCGTCGTCGTCGTCGTCCGCGTCGGGCCGCGGTTATAGTGATCGCAGGAGCTCGCAAGGCAGGGGAAATCTCTCCGTCAACATCTATTGCTGGTTCGGAAAGCTGTTCCTACCGAGAAGAACCAGCAAGAAACTCGGCGGTTGATCTTTTCATAGAATAATTATTAGCACTATTTCTTATACTAGTTACATATAGTTATTGATGTCTTTTACAGGGTCGAAGAGTAGCTATATCCACGCATTCTTATCGTTTAAGTAATCCTCAATAGTATAAAAGGCTTTCTGTATTATTCTTTTATGTACAAAAATTAAGTTGCTAAAAATACCTGTGAAACCAATGTAAGAATGTTTTCTTGAACCTCTCTCGCAGGGAATCGTATTCGAATACATTCGAAGAGCCAGCGTTTTAAGAATTCTGGATGTTAAGTAACGGCCTGTTAGTCCACTGCTGCGCCGTCTCTCAGGGTCTGCGTTTTTAAAAACCTAGATTTATAGTAAAGTGACTGCCTGTTGACAATTGAGGAGACTGACTGGGACGAGCCTCCCCCTTACACCCCTGAAGAAGAAGAAAGAAGACTGCCTGTTAGTATTCCACTGCTAGGTTTAGCCCTCTTTTCGCCTATTTTAGAGAGAAGGGTTGGAGTTTGGACCCCCAACGTTGTTATGATGATTAGTCTTAGTATTAGATTAGATTATGATGAGGTAGTCTACACATGTCCACGAAATTCTCCAAACAATCTCAATTTTCCTTCAAAGAAAAGGGTGTGATTGTTACAAATATCAATTAAGCATATAAGTTTAATAGAAAAACTCAGGGAAACCCGGGGTTTGACTCCATTACTTCTGAGAGAGCGGCACACAGGTTCACCGTTCGGCTATCAGTGCTGGACAGTGCTCTCTACATTTAGCATTTAATAGATTTCCTCTAATCGCAGATTTCATTACTTTAGTATAATGGACGTCCGCTAAGTAACGCCTAATTCTATAAATTATTTCAACGGTAGACATTATAATGATGAACAATTTAAAATCCACCTAACAGTATTAAGATAACGAAATTGTTTGTCATAATCAACAAATCGTTTTTGCAGAAAATGTTGGCCTTCGGCGGGAGTCGAACCCGCGACCCACGGCGCTTAGGGCAGGGTCACTGCCCACTGCGCCAACGGGCAAGTCAGTTTATGTACAAAAAAACAACAGTATACTCCATCAGCCAGCAAGTATTATTGTGGCTAACACGGTCTTAAGTTTCTCACGCGAAACGAAAAAAACCTATATATTATGACCTCTATTTGTATACTCATAAGGGTCTATTATATATAGTTCACATTACGTACAGTAAAGAAAGTGGAGGAAACGGAGACAATGCGTTGCATAACCACAGGAGATATGTTATTAAATGAACCGACGCAGCCCTCGTTATGTAACGAGATCTTTTATGTAATACTAGCTTTTTAACGTGGCTTCACCCAAGCGATTCATTTCATCATTCTCCTGCCCATAGTAATACACTATATATGATGTAGATGAGAAACTCCTTCATGTTATTCTAGTAATTAAAGGAAACTGTTTTTCCTGCCGTCCCAGAGATGTCACTGTAACGTTATCATAATAATCCACTAGATGGTGCTGTATTGTATGGTGCCCATTTAATAAAAAGTACCTAGGTTGAACTGGTAATTTATTTAAAAAAAATTTTTAAGGTGCAATTTGAAAAAAGGCAAAAAAGTTAATTCGGCCCCGTTGATGAAACACGGAATCGATTCAGGGAATCTGTACTTTGAATCTGCCCGTTCCCAGCAAAACTATAATTACTTTCCAAGTGACAGCGTAAGTAAAATTGATTTTGAATAATATTGTAGACATCTATTGTGAAATCGAATAAAAGTCATTTCGTTTTTCTGCCTGCCAAGAGATAGAGCTCGCGGCGACCTGAAAAATACTTCTTAGAGAGTTTCACCCCCCTGCTCCTGTCATTGAGTGCCCTTATTCCACGCCGTAGTCGACACAATATGTTTTCTTTCCATCCTATTTCATTCGTTAACTCTGGCGCTACTCCTTTTATATGCCATACTTCACACAAACTAACCATATATTTTTCGTCCTCCCTGTAGTCACATATCCATCCCTAAGTAACATTCATAAGGGGCCGTTTATAAAATACGTCACGCTAAAATAAATTTCTTTTACCCCTTCCCTCTACTGTCAAACTGTGTCACACTTTCTATTACCTCCCTTAAAATTTAACGTTATATAAACTAAGACCATAGAATATAATAAATGCCAATTAATAGTGCACAAATTTTGAGAATTGAATATTTGTTTTTATTTGTAATTATATAGTAATATTTGATTACTTTTTACAATAAAATTTTAGTAAATCAATAAAAATCTGTTACAGAGAACCAATAAATAATATTTCTATCAATCAGAAGTCCAAGGAATGCGCCGCAATATTTATAATTTTAATATTTATATTCACTTTTGCTTCAAATTTTGCTTTTTCGTCAAATTTGGCACCGAAATCTATCATTGTATTCAATTGGCTTGGAGCGAAACCACTAACTTCGTGTTGAGTCCATTTTCTTTTGCCCCCCCCACGTAGCAATCAAATTACCCCCTGTGGGGCGTCCGCTATATGTTGGGAAACACTGATATATGCCTACGATGTCACAATAGAGGAAAGATGTCATCAGTATATTACACAATTCTATATTTTATGTCACTGTTATAGATCTACGCATTCGTATATGATCTCGCGAGATGATTTGCCTATTTCCTTGTTGTGCATAACAAATCATCGACTACAACCTCTTCGCACGTGTCGAAATCGGATCATGTCAAAATTAGATGGATGTGATATATCATAGTTGCCCTCCAGCAATTAGCGTGTCATGAAAACAGTTTTCTGGGGCAAATGAGTTGACCTTAGAATATTAATAGATAACTTATATACTGCAGTCAATTTCAGCTTTACAGTAGTTTAAAAACATTGTTTAAAAAGGCTAATACAGAAAACCTACTATACTATTGAGGATGACTTAGATGATAAGAATGCGTGGGCATAGTTACTCTACAATCCTGTAAAAGGCTGTAATGAGTACCTGTAACTAGCTATAAGAATTATATTTTGAAATGAGCCACCGCCAAGTTTTTTTCTGGCTCTATTCGGTAGCTTTCCGAATGAGCTTGACGATTCAAAACCACTTATTCACAAGTTTACCTTCATAAAGAATACTTTGAATTTGAATATAGAAATAATTCCTCAACATTATCTTGACTTTTTTATGCTAGAGTATGATCTTGCGAAATACCACGAATTGTAGGTATAACTTTATGAAACAAAATATTACTTGCGGGTAGAAAAAAAATTAAAATGTTGATAATGAAGAGGGTAGGAATTACGATGGGCGCCATTTGACTCATACCGAGTACCGGCATCAGTGTAGTGAACGACGTTGTGTGATCGCGAATAAATTTAGGTGAGTAGTTTGACTTTTTTTATTTTTTATTTCCAGCTTACAACTATCATTACAGGAAGCCATAATACAATAGTGTAGCATAACTTAATCAATAATAACTTATATAAAGCTGTCCTTGTGAATTCACTCAAAGAACTGAAAAAATCATCTAATTCTATGGCACATATATTAATAGTACGTATAGCACGTGTGAGTGGAGCCTGCTTCATCAGGTCACCAATATTATTATCAGAAGCAGTGTATACCGGTTACAGCATATATAGTATGCATTAAATAATACACATCGATGTTTACATTGAAACAGCCGGCCCGTTCGGTTTCGTAGAGCGCTGTCACTGTCACACACGGGCTCGTCAGTCTGTGCGACAGAGACAATGCTCTATGAAGCAGAATCTAGCCGATTTCTGTTTCTAATCCTCGATGTGCATTATTTATTGCCGCGTACTATACCTTATGTGTATATCGTAAAGTACTGTCTTAAGAAGAGAGAGGTAATATGCACTGAGGCTCAAGAGAGGAGTCAGATCAGTGATAGAATTGTGAGTGGAAAGGGGTGGGGCTATAAGGGGAGGTTGGAGGCTATTTCCGGACTGTTTACCTTGGCTTAGAGAATTACGCAGTGTACGCGCTGTCTACGTCATAGTAAACAACATAGGACGTGCATTGAGAATGACGTCACTGCTGTGACATCATGAACCTCGACAATAAGTATGCTATGAGTTATCGTTCCGCCCTTTATACATTGTAGATTAGAGAAATTAATTTTCAGTGGTGACAAATGATGAGACACAAGGTCCACTATACATTAAACATTATATATATATTTTATATTTACTTTATCGCGGATTATAGCAAAATAATTTCGTTATTACTTTTGTATTATGGATCTCCATAAAGAAACGCCTAATTTTATAAATTATTGAAAAGTTGGAAAAATAACTTTAGTGGGTAATAACAAAACCGTATTTTTTTCGTTATGTATGTTATGTAGAACAATTCAGATCTCTGTCTATAATAAAGAGAAATTACTGGCGCGTTGCATGTGAAGAATAAAATGGACTAGTAATGTGGGAAATTTGTAAACAATTATGTAAACGAGCCTTAATATGGGAAATATCGATGGGAATACCAGTAAAGTAAAGTAACAGCCTGTTACTATGCCCACTGCTGGGCTAAGGCCTCCTCTCTCCGTTTTTGGAGAGAAGGATTGGAGCTAAGACCTACCACGCTGCTCCAATGCGGATTGGTAGGTTACACATATCCCTAGAATTCTCTAGAGATATGCAGGTTTCCTCACGATGTTTTCCTTCACCGAAAAGCGTGTGATAAATTGCAATTATCAATTAGACACATAAGTTTTAATAGAAAAACTCATTGGTGCCTGCCCGGGGTTTGAACCTATGTCGTCTCTAGAGAGTCGCACGGTCTCACCGCTAGGCTATCACAGCTTGGAATACCAGTGGCTTCATTCAATTATTTCTATTATATTTATATTGTTTTCTAGTTAACTATTATAAATTGCTTACAAGTTGAAGCAAATACTATAAGATTCAAATAAAATCATGTCCACATTGACTTATTTGAAACTTTTTCAAAAGTCCTTGTCTAAAATATATGAAAACATAATATAAACAGATTGTTCTAGACTAATCGTCTAATAAGTTGTTTTTCTTTGCAGACATTAGAAAACAATACAAAATAAATATAACATATATCATTGATATATTAACTACATTCAATACAATTTTGTTAAGTAAAAAAAAATCTAATAAATAATTTAATGACTTTTACGTAATAAACGCATCTGCAGTCTGGTATCCGGCTGAATAAGATAGACCACGCTCATTTCTTACCGAGGCGTCGTAAAAGGCGACTAATAAGTCGACCTGTCGTATGGTATCCGGCTGAGTAAAATAGCTAACCAAATCATGTGACAACATGTTTATAACATGTGCGGACCCCACTTAGAGTGAGATAAGCTTTACTGAACAACAATGTCTATCTCCTGATGATGCATCAGTTGCGGGGCGAAACGATTGTTGAGTTTGTGATAGTGAACGTGTGTAGTGCTTGTGTATTGTGGTGACAGTGGTGGAGGTTCGTGCATATGTTTTTACGAATCCTGCATGTATCGGGTATAAAAAAACGGATAGTTCACTATACATTTAGCACTATATATATTTTCTATTTACTGTATCGCGGATTATAGTAAAAGAATTTTTATTATTACTTTTGGATTATGAATCTCTGCAAAGTAACGCCTAATTCTATAAATTCTTTAGCAACAATGCTTTATTACGACTTATATTTTGAATTAACCGTAACCAAGAGGTTTCGAAATTGAAAGTATCGATTAAATAAGAAACATCGCTGTCCAAAATCATTAATCGTGTCTAATATGAAAAAAAATGATCGCACGCATCAACCGCCCTAAAAGGATGCAGGCTCACCCGCGGCCGTATCGCTAAAGACGGTGAAAGTGCCCACCACTTCACGGCTGGCCGTAATCACGTTATGTCACAGCACAGTACCTGCCCAGCGCCGCTCAGTCGCTCTCCGGCTATGACGTCGCGCGCGCACTTTTGACAATAAAAAAACGAAACAGTTCCGTGTTCAAACATTAACCCGAAAAAGCATGTGCTTGTGACGAAAAAAAAATGTCTCTTATAGTGTTCATTATCTTGCTCAGTGCGACCTACGTTATAGGTGCGACCCCGGAAACGACTAAAGAAAGCGCCCGAGAGGAAAAATTTCGAAGCGCACTAATAGATGCATTTCAGAACATCAAAAAGGCATCCTCGAAAGGCGAAGACGACGACCTCAGCTCGGATCTAATAGGGTCCATGATAGTTCCACAGATCTCCATAGATCCACCGATTTCGAGTAAAAACGATAAATTTACCACTGATGATACATTCGATCTATTCGCTGACGATGACGGCCTGACGTTCGCTGAAGCTTTCGGCGACGTAGAGACTGAAAGGCGGATATCGAGCACAGAAAAGTCTCATAATGTCCAGCACATAGTAAAAACTACGAAACAAGTGGAGAGAACGACCCAGAAACCGAGCGGAGATATATTGGGCAAACTGACCGACTCTATACGAAATACCGTGAACGAGACAAGAATGCAAATGCTGGAGGTTTCTAACGAGACGCATCTTATCGGACTCGAGAGCATGCTGCGTGTGGTGGATGCCGAGATCCTTGTGCAGCAGTGGAATGAGCTCCAGAAGTCCGTATCGGGTCAATGCAGGGATGACCTACAGGAATACGTGGAAGGATTGCAGTATAAATTACTATGGGCTCTGAAAAGTAAGTACCTTCTTTATCCACAACTTCCAGGAACTTTAACTAAATTTACGTCTGCAAAATCTTACGTATTATTTATTACGCAACGTGCGTAACTGTTGTTCTATGTAACCGAACATTAAAATACGAACGCTTTCGGAAATATAAATAGTCATTTATAAATCTCATCAAAATGTTTACGTGAGAGAGAGAGATTTGCAAAGCTTTCATTGTTAGAAATTTAATATTATGCTTTCATTATATAAACATAAAAGAAACTGAAAGCCATACTAGTAATATTAAAAAAAATCCGTAAACGCTTAATGCGTAAACTATGTTACCATATTCATAAATGAATCTTTTCGTGAATAATTATGTAATTCTTGAAGCTTGCAAAATGTAAAATGATACTAGCTTATCTAGTAAAATATCTTAGAAATTATATTTCGTATAATTAAGAAATAATTGCATCAAAATTTCACATTAATTTTCATTTTACTCGCATTCCTCAAATTTACAAGTATTCGCGAGTCTGATGTTATCGTAATTTAATTGTCGGTTTTGAGGTTATTTAATAATCTGTGGTTATACACATGTGCACAATTTCATAACAGAATTAAGTAACCACTCTCCCTTTCACGGCGCCAAGATAAACTTTCGTCAGACATTTGCCAGTTTTAACTACTGCTTTGTGTACTATTACTCATCTAATAACCGCTTTAAAAAAATAATTATTGTGACGATATGAATATTTTTAAATACAGTACAAATACTGTGGGATTAAAATTGAAATAATTTATATATAAATAATAATACATCAATTAATAAATATAAAACATAGAACCTACTAAAAGTTATGTGTATGTATTTGAAATATAGAGTTTAAATCATCTTATGTTTACTTAACAGAAAACTAATTTCGATTTAATTTTCATTTCGATTTCAGGTTAGTTTAATTATAGAATGATTATTTAATTATTATTAGCTCAAGAATTCTTATTTAAATATATTCTTCATGCAAGTAGACGTCTTTAAGTATCTTTAAATCTTTAACCTCAACCATTGCTCGTAATTTTAAGCATTTTTCGAAGTTTCTTCAAGAAATTAAGTTTCGTGCGAACCCTATTTTATGTTAGTAGATACAACTTAAGTTTCAGTAAAATCGTCCAGAAAATAGGCACCTTGAAACGTTAAGATACAGAATCTGAACAAAAGCGAAAATGACATCCCAATTTTTTGTCGAGATAAGGGGCGTCTACCCTCCCAGTGGCGTCATGATTAGTCATAGTTCTACCACTAGCCATACACCTAACGTCACAATTCAGCCTTACAGGAAGCAACCTAAGGACGGTATATCGCTATGTTAGTAGAGTTTCTTTTAAAAAGTAAGAGTCATAGACAAAGTAATAGTTTTTATTACTTTGAATTTTAGTCTTTGTTTTCGTTTTTTGTCTCCGTTCTAATAAACTGTGTAAAATTGTAGGCCTTAAAGGACTTGATTCCAGGCTGTTAAATAAACTAAAAAAAAATTTAAATTGTTGAAATATTTATAAACTAGTTAATTCGACTGCGTTAAATAAGTCGCAATTTGGTTTTAAATTAGGAAGATTTTTCTATAATATAATAAAGTGTCGTTAAAAAAATTCATGTTAGGCTTATTGCCGGTTTTATTTAAATTGCCAATACTTTATAACCATATTATTATCAAATTTGAATATGTCAACCTTATATTAGTGTTTCCTTATTACACTGGTTTTCGTATAAAATATGTTTAAAGATAAATCTTATATCGCAGTAAACCAAAGAAAAATTGTTTATACCATTGTAATTTGAATACCTGTAATCCGAATTAGCGTAAGTAATAAATATTTATTTGTTAAGGAACATGCAACCTACATTCATTCATCTTTCAAAAAATCCAAATACTTCCCGGTTTCAATTAACTTATCTTACATAAACTTAGGGTTACACTAAGTTTTGGGTTAAGCTATTAAAAACTTTTCAATTCAGTTAAAAAGTTGTTTTTTTTTAATTAATACAAAATGGGTGTTTAAAATTTAATCTTTACTTCTCATATTGGGATAACCAGACTAGTTTAATGAGTCGTGAGAGTCGACAATTCCGGTCGCCACGGTATTGTCGGTCCTTAAGCAATATCTAACGTATACAACATGGCTATTCTTTAGATTGTTAATAGTTTCCTTCGTTTCTTAGTTAAGAGAGCAATAATGAGGCAACATCGGTTGCATAACGACCAAAATTTAAGTAGAAATTTGTAATGTAGGTCGCGACTCGCGCGTTTATCTACGTCTATTACTTAAAAATATACTTATTATCGTTCTTTTATGTAAATATTATTTATTTCTTTATTTATTTATTTATTTAGGGACTCCAACAGAGGTACACAAAATAAAGTAATAATATTATTTGACACATGAGCTAAGTTTATCACCAATTATAGGAGAACACAACATGCTCCATATACAGTATTACAAATAAAAAGGATAATCAAAATACATACAAATTTAAACTTAAAAGTCTAGGGAAAGGTAAAAAAAATAAAACAAATATTAATTGACCCGGCCACCGCGTTGCTATGACTCAGTCTGTTTTTGACTTCTACCTCCTAAAAAATAATGAAAATTTTATTTTGCTATGATCCGCGATTGAAAAAAATATATGAAATGTAGAATTTACTATCCGTTCTCATACCTGATACAGGTAGAATTTATATAAACTCATACACCCACCACTAATAACTTAACATATGCAAGCACACATTCACTACCACAATCTCGACGTAGTGTCGATAGTTGAGTTTCTGATAGTGAAAGTGTGTAGTGCTTCGGCGGTCGTGGAGGTTTGTGCATATGTTTTTTCCGAATCCTAGTTTTTTCATACCCGATACATTCGGGTATGAAAAAACGAAATAGTCCACTATACATTTAGCATTTTTATTTTAGCATATTTTCTATTTACTTTATCGCGGATTATAGTAAAATAAATTTATCATTACTTTTGTATAGTAAAACAATTGCTTTGTCACGATTGCATATCGGTTTTACAGCGATTGTCCGATTTTGATGGCGTAGTGCGCGTCGTGCAAATATTAGCCGTTGAATATAAGTAAAGTAAATATACTTGATTGCCCATCACGCGCTGTTTATATAGTAAATACCATACGTCGCGTCCACTAACGTATTAGACATATATTTCCTGAATCGTAACTCCTTATATTAAGGAAGTCTAGCAGTCTAATATATACAGGAAATTAAATTAAGGATTCCAACTTCTGCTGAAGGTTCTTAACCGACGAAAACGATTCTCGCTCGAGTATCGTTCAATGGTCGTATGAGCACTTGGGTGTGAGTTTGTATAACAAAATTACGCAATCACTCAAGTTAAAATAATTTAACTTCTGTCATTTTCCGACAAGAAAAGCTTTTAACTAAATTCCATGTCCCTTCATTTCATTTAAATGCATTTAAATTCTTGGACAACAAATATATTCGCGATTTACGCCTATATTATTACATACTTATTAATCAGAAATAGCAGGAACAGATTGTCTTTATAAATACAATATTAAATACGTTTAAAGATCTAAAACATTACTAAACATAATTAAATCAAGTCAAAAAGTTTTTTTTTAACTTTTATATATATTTCATGTTCCTACTGTAAACAATTTTTTAAAACGTTTAACTCTATTTCATGTCACTACTGTTAACCGTTGAGGAGTTCCCTCAAAAAAAAAGTAAAGTAACGGCCTATTACTAAGCCCACTGCTGGGCTAAGGCCTCCTCTCTCCGTGTTTGGAGAGAAGGTTTGGAGCTAAGACCTACCACGCTGCTCCAATGCGGGTTGGTAGTTTACACATATCCCTAGAATTCTCTAATGATATGCAGGTTTCCTCGATGTTTTCCTTCACCGAAAAGCATGTGATAAATTGCAATTATCAATTAGACACATAAGTTTTTAATAGAAAAAGTCATTGGTACCTGCCAAGATCTTCTCTACAGAGTCGCGCGGTGTTACTGCTAGGCTATCACAGGTTAAGAGGAGTTCCCTCGTGTGGAGTCAATCCTGGCAGCGGCATCTTGCGTGTCACTAACATGCATTGTCATCTGGACTGAAGCAGTATGTAAAATTTCAACTCAATCGGACAGCGGGAAGGATAGGTTCAAATTTGGCTTGCAAGATGCCACCTTCACATACACACACGCCAAATAAAAGCTAATAAACGTTCCACTTTCGCCTTTAATCCATTGGATTAAAATTTGATAAAATTGAAACCGGAATTTCATATAGATTAAAAAGAATCGTTTTTGAAAACATGTTAAAATAACAAAGCCCATAATCGACGGTACTTACATTTAAATAACACAAAAACCATTTGTCTTAAGAAATCTAAGATACGTCATTGGACCTGATCTTAGATATATGTAAATTTTTTAAGTTTAAGCTAGCTTTAAGTTGCTTATTAGCCTTTTGCTTAGATTTTAACTCCAATAAAGTACTTCAAAAAGATTGCACTTTATAGTATTTAAAAAACTTAAATATTTGATGCCACGAACATGAACTAATGTGCCAGTATAGATTGTTATTAAAAAAAACACAAAATAGAAAGTCACATTTGTTGCAATTCTTATTATACTTTGTTAAAATTATATTTTAACAAGCTTTTCATGTTACAGACAATAAATTAATAACGGAGCAAAAAGGCGCGAAAGGCACACGAAATGTCAAGGAAACTAAACTGGATCGATACCTTTAACTACGTTAGGATTATATTTAATTGAATAATTTATTGCGTCACAAAATTAGCGTTTATTAATTTTGTTAGTAACACTAACCGAGTTTCCTATTTTATAATTTTAGTCTCAGACAAATGTATACAAAGCGATCTTCACCTTATTTTATTTACTATGTATAAAAAAAAACTTCGCACTACTTCTTTTTATTTACTTAAAATCTCCGGAGAGAAAATGGCGTCTCGATGCCATGAATTTTTTTTATTTGATTGATGAATTTTCAATCGAAATGAGTAAATAATTCATTACGTACTTTAATTTGAAATATTAATGTAATTTTTAGATTTAGAATTGTATGAATAAGCGCGGCATTTATAGTAGGGTTTTTTGAATTAAAACTAAATTAATTTAACGAGACACTGGCAGAATGATTTATAGAATCAGGCGTTACTTTGCGCAATTCCATATTACAAGCAATATAACAGAATTTTTTTTGCTATAATCTTTGCTATAATGCTTTGCTATAATCCGCACGGGAAATATAACCACATTACCCGTGCAGATTATAGCAAAGTTGTTAGTTCTGTTATATTACTGGCAGAATGATTTGCTTCCAATTTGCGCTGTACAGGCCATAAATAAAGATAATAAATAATAATAAAAAGCTCCGTGTAATTATTATTGAATTGCGCGTTAATAATCATTTAATGAGTTTTTTAAATATACAATAATAGATTTCGTAAAATAATTAATCACTGAAATGATATTTTAAAAAATGTCTGCAGACTGTAATTTACTTGTTCGATCAACCTTAGCCAGATTTTTTTATGTTTGTTTTCCGAACGATTTTGTCAATATCCATTCTTGGACGTTAACTTAAACCGACACGAAATGTTAGTCGGATGACTTTCTATCCGCACGTCTCGGCTGACCCAAAATAAAACATAGCGCAACAAAATGACCTTGAAGCACAATTTCCAACGCTGCTTCTATATAAGTAATCTTCGTTTTCTAACCTATTACATAACTGCATGAGACAGCTAGCTTAAGGTTTGCGCACATTACTGAGGACACGTACGAATCGCACGGTTAGTATAAAAGAGACCGAATTCAAAAGACGATGTTTTGTGGCAAATTGGAATAAATCTAGAGCGTACAAAACTCGTGTTTAAGGGCCTCGTAACTTGTGTAGAGCAAGAAAACACTCCCTTCTGACGTCGCAATGACTCCTTCCGACGTCGCAAGATTAATCAAAGTCATACCTTCAGCCCTCCACTACGCTTCGCTAAGCCGTGATCTAGCCTCACAGGAGGCACCCTTAGGACGGTGTTCCCCGACCCAATAGAGCTTCTGCGCTCTACTTTCTGCATTTAGCAACCTCTACGATGCTTCTGCGCTCACCCGTCCCGCCCGGTAACGCTATAAAAGCCGTTAGGGCTAACAGCATCCAGTCAGATAGAAAAAAAAACTATAATATAATTTAATTCTGTGAAAAACACCTTTAAAAGTTAGTACAACATTTTATGAATGATACCATTACCACTATCGTTACCTAATACCTAAATGAATGTTACACAACGTTTATTAAAAGGGTATGTATAATATTATATTAATATATTAATTGTTTTTTAATTTAATTTAATTTTTTCAAACGTGAAAGAAAAAATTTACATGACAAGTTTATTTAAGAATCTCAACATTGACAAAAATTAAATTCGTCAATAATATTTTCTGCGAATATATTTTACGGTCGTTTGCAGTTTAAACAAAAGATTTCATATTTGCTTACCGAAAGATTAAAACAAGGTTGCCGTTTATGCATATGTAACTGAATATGCAAATAAAACGCAATTTAAAGAACTGTTTTATTGTCAAGTATTTAAGAAGCCAATGAACGTTGTAACTAATAAGCTGAAATTTTATATTCGTGGTTTATTATACAGTATAATCTTGATAATTTGAAATCTAATCATCATCCTCCTGCTCTTAACCCACTCTAAGTGGAGTCGGCACATGTTACAAACATGTTGTCACATGATTTGGATACGTTTTTTATGACCGGCCGCCTGCCTGACGTCAACTTACCTTAGTCGCCTCTTACGACTCCTCGGTAAGAAATGAGGGTGGTCTATTCTATTCTGCCGGCTACCACGGCGTTAAAATCTAATATTTTATAAAAGTAATAATAAAATTATTTTGTTATAATCCGCGATAATGTCAATAGAAAATATATATCATGCTAAATGTAGAGTGAAGAAGACTATCCTTTTTCATACCTGATACATGCAAGACTCGTAAAATCACATGCACAAACCTCCACCACCGCCACCAGAATACACAGACCCTACATGCGTTCACTATCACAAACTCAACAATTTTGCTCCGCAACCAAAGCATCATCAGGAGACAGACTCCACGACAAACGTAAAATAGTTGTCATCTATCTCCTGACGTGGGGAAATTTATAACTAGGTACATTTTGTCATTGCTATTTTTCATAACGTCGTATGAAGCTGATTATACCCAACATAACGTATACATTAAAAGTAATCACCTAAAAATGCTTCTCCCGATTCCCCTTTTTTAATATGAAGTTACAATCAACTTCTGACATTGTACTCCGGCGATGCAACCTTTGTTAATATGTAATGTAATTGCGGTAATACAATATCCAAATTGATCATTAATTAGCGAGTGATATTTCAACGAATAAACGTGATGTAGCATATCTGATAATTGTCGATAAATCGACGTAAAAATAACATTATATTGAGTTGGACTGATGGGTATTAAAGGGTGCTTAGGAACTAGAATAGGGACCCGACGATAGAAAACGTAGCGTTGAAAAGCCCCCTTTTAATATATTGAACTCCTTATTAACTATATGCCACCCAACGGGGACAGGGCGTGAGAATGTCTGAATAGAAATCTGATATAACTCCCATTACGCAGACAGGGACAGGGCAATGTTGTACACATTGCCCCATCACCGTCGGGTCCTCTCTAAGCAGTGGCCCCTCCCTCCGCTAATCGATGGATCTGGAGCACTAGATGCATCGATCGCTTCTGGCATCTACTTTATCGGGGGGTCCGATTCCCCGTTCGGAACGCAAGGGGGCTCCCTTTCAAGGTGGCATATACAATCTTAAAAGGGACACCCTGACCTGTGTGGTCATGTTAAAAGACTAACTAGATCTCAAGATTTGATCAGTGCAATAACAAATGCAAAAGAAACTTGCCAACCTCGCAGATCTATCATTTGGACCGCCCGGAGTCCTTCGTTAGGGAGGCATATGGCATATTTCGACACGTCGCCCGTATTTCACTCGCCTGCGGCCGATTGGATACAAAAACTTGACTTTCTGGATACTTTCCTCCCGAGTTCTTAAATAAAGGAGCAACGCTACCCACGATTTCTTTTCAGACCGTAACTATTTACGTAAATGAAGGCATCTAACCCAACCCAAAATGCACTGTATAGTTCTTAAGCATTTGTCAACAAGTAACGTGGCTAAGTCGGGCCGGTTATATCAGAGGTAGGTAATTAACGTTTACGCTTACGCAATTGTTCTCGTGCTCATTTATTCGAAGATTAATTACTCATGGCATCTAATTGTGAAAATAAGCATTTTTGTACATATTACAGAGAATACATAACATACTAACCTCGATGACTCAAAGCCGTATTAACCTCTCTTTTTTTAAATACGGCTTTACTCTATACTAATGGTAACCGCGACATTGTTAGCGTCAACTGCTATGTTGAAATACTTTCAATTATGCATACTTTTAAACACTATCAAATCAAATTAAATTTTTTATTTTATTTTAGTCCTTTTTCCGAAGGAAAAACTATTTTTTAATAGCTACAAACAAACTTATATACCCATTTTATATTTTTAATTTATCACGCGCTTTTTGGTGAATAAAAACCTCATGAGGAACCTTCATTTCTAGGGAGAAATCTTGGTATATTCAAATTCAAAATCAAAATATTCTTTATTCAAAGTAAACTTGTAAACAAGTGCTTTTGAGTCGTCAAAATCTACTGCTGGTTCGAAAAGCTGTTTCTACCGAGAAGAGCCAGAAAGAAACTCGCGAGTTTGCTCTTTTTATTAAATTTCTTCTAACTAGTTATTTTTGGTTATTATTATCTTGTACATGGTAGAGGAGTAGCTAAATCCACGTATTTTTATCATCTATATAATCCTCAATAGTATTGTAAATTAGTGTGATAGTAAAATATGATAGCACTGGGATAGTAAAATGCCGTTACTTTACTACTTTTTTACTTTATGCGTGGATAAAAATATCAAGCTAAGTCTTAACTTCATGTTGCTATATATAACAATGAATTTTGTTTATAATTTATATTATTTCTACTGTAAAAAGTCACATACGCATTTGTTAATCCAACGAACCTAGTTCACTAATAACTTGTATCATAATGAAACCGGAGTTACCAAAACGGAAAGTGAAAATGCGCGAGTTTCACATAACCTAGGCGTGACACTACACTACGGCGACATTCCAAGAAGCAAGGTTGCAAAACCCTTAACTAACCTAGGCCTTCAATTAACCAAACAAGTCAATGTTAGATCATCAGACCTAAATTTTTAATTTATGTAAAGAACAAGGCAACTTTACTGTGAGTGAAAAATTTGAACACTGCATACAAGATACTGATTTCTGAAACTATAACAGAATTTATTTTGCTATGCTAAGCGAATGTATGTAATGCTAAGTGTGTGAAGCAGGCAAAATTCACCTACCTTACACATGTAGGAAAAGTAACCACACGTATATACGCGTATCACACCACAAGCAATACACACAATTACCACCAAAATCCACTGCTCGCTTCGCCCTGAAACCGAAGCATCATCAGGAGGATAGGCTCTACGACAAAATCGTAATGCGTTTAGTATTTTCTCGTAAAAAATACGTGAATTTTGCCTGCTTCATACACTTAGTAGCATTACTTAGTATAATAATAACACAATCGTATAAACTGGGGTAACATCTAGACTTATTATAAAACAAAGTCCCAAAAAGCTGTATGTCTGTATGTAATCGATTTGTTCAAAATCTACCAAACGGATTTTTGTACGGTTTTCACCAAAAGATAGTGAAATACTTCCGAATGGTTTAGGTAAATAGTACATATCGATATTATGTAAATTGTGTTGAAGCGATCGCGCAGTTGGTAAAAAACTTGTTTGCCGGGAGCTTTAGTCGCGTGCGCTGCGTAAACCAGCAGTGATATGCTAAAGTAATGTACTAGAGTACTGTAGACCTCTAAAAATACTACAAAAAAGTCCGCGATAGCTTGTCTCTATCTCTTATGGTTAACTCACAATAACTACTTTTATGTTTAAAATTTGAATTCTAGACAAAAATTGTGACACGCAGATTTCCACGCGGGTGAAGCCGCTGGCATAGCTAATATATGATAAAAAAATACCATTTTTCTTTTAGGAACAGGTAAATTTTAACATTTAAAAAAAATATTTGTTTACCTTTTAAAAGTAATCTGAGACTACTTAGCGAAGCTGTATTGATTTTATGCTCATCCTCCGAACTTTTTCCATTGGGCCACATATCTCGCAGCTCATATATGAGGTTTTCCTATACCTATAGATTTTCATTTTGTTGGATTTGGATAGTGTTGTCCACAATTACCATTTTCTTAAGTTTATTTATAATCTACTGAAGGGATTTTGAGGATTTTGAGGTAAGGTTTTCACTAAAAGATTCTTAAAAAAGGTTAAAGATAGTATATTACGGTTCTATGTAAATTCACTGAGGTATACTTGTGTATAGGCACAGCTACTGTGTACTAAAGTTATCCTTATCAAATTATTGTTAGGTTTGATTATCAGTCAGCGAAATGAGATAAAAATAAAAAACATAAGGGATTCGTTGACATATTAAGATAACATGACATATTAACAGGAAAATAGTAGACTGAATTTTAACATTCCGATTGACGCGAAAGTAGCTGCGAGTATAGCGTGTTTATAACATTAGTATAGAATGTATGTTACTTAAAGCATAATTACTGTTTCCGGTCATGCGTTAAAAGACCTTAACTCCTGACCGCAAACATTTTAAAGCACGTGGGAACCCACTACAATGCCTGAATATATGGTAGGAGTATAAACATAGGCTCTAATAATTAACATAATAATTAGCAGTGCTAAGAATAATGGCCGAGGGCCAAAACTTTCATTGCCTTAACTGACTATACAGTATGTATGTAAAATTAACCTTCTTTATATACGGAAATATTTTTTCCTCTTAGAATCAAATTTACAAACGGTTCGCAGGCTCAAATTTCAATCAACTGCGACTTTAATATATGTAAAGAATATAAATTCTTTGAAAAATAATACTTTTAATTGTCGTTTTATAAGACAATTAAAAGTTTTTTTTTTTAAAGGAGGGAGATGTAAAGAATATAAATTCTTTTTTAATATCTGAAATTTAAATCTCGGTTTGACTCGGTCATAAGGAAAATAGAAAAAAGACGAACTTAGCAACGGAATAACAATATAGATATAGAAGTGAATATAAAAAGCGAAGTAAAATAAAAACTTAACTTTCGTTCTTTTGGTTAACGGAGCAACACAATTTTTATTTGCCGCTTAAAAAAATACTTTATATTGTCTTATATATGCAGCATGTATGTATGTGCTTTTTCCGAGAGAAAAACAGAAATTTGAATATCCTATACAGTAGTAGCTTATATAAAAGCTTCAATTATACTAAATTTCATAAATTTTGCTTCTTTATTTAATGTTATATAAGAAGTGCTAAACCCGGTAAAAACCCGTTTTATCTTATGGAATAGGAAAAAATTACTTTCATTTTAAATTATATGAGGGTAGTCAATGCTAATGTAGTCGTAAACGAAATCAAGAGTGGGTACAAGTAAATATAAATAAATAAATAAATATATGGGACACTTTGTATGTGTGTATGTTTGAATGTTTGCAATATTTTCACGCTAAACTTACTGAACCAATTATGAAAATTAAATAGGGATCCCTAGTAAAATTGTAATAAGGTGTGAAAAATTTAGTCGTAAAAATCTTTGATCGCGTGCGCTGCGGAAACTATTGATGATAGAACAAAAAATTATCTACAGTATTATAGAACGTATCAATATCCACAAAAAAGTCTGCGATACCATATAAAAGTAAAATAGCGGCCTGTTATAATCCCACTACTGCGAATAGGCCTCCTCTCTCCGTTTCTGGAGAGAAGGGTTGGAGCTAAGACCTACCACGCTGCTCCAATGCGGATTGGTAGGTTACACATATCTCAAGAATTCTCTAGAGATATGCCGGTTTCCTCACGATGTTTTCCTTCACCGAAAAGCGTGTGATAAATTGCAATTATCAATTAGACACATGAGTTTTCATAGAAAAACTCATTGGTGCCTGCCCGGGTTTGAACTCGTGTTTACCTCGAAAGAATCGCACGGTGTCACCGCTGGGCTACCACAGCTTATACAGCGATACCATTAAAACAGGGTCTGCTATTGGCGAGTAAGCTCTTATTCCAAGGATACCAAAGATATACATGGATATAGCTATACCTTTTAGAAGAATTCATTTTCCAGATACTTCGCCTTTGCCTTAATCATTAATAGGTCCCAGAGCCGAACTTTCCATTTACAAAATAAATCTTTAGTCCAATTTAGTAACCTTTCCACGAGATCGCAAGTGAAACCGCGGGGCATTGCTAGTGAAATATAAAAAACAAGCTTTTAAAGACAACTGAACGTCTACTCGCAGCTTGAACTTAAAAGCTCTTGGTCTGTCTTATACTTATTTGCTACCATACTTAAAGTACTCAAAACTTTTTAACGTATAAAACTAGCCGCCATAACATAAGTGTGAGATCGTATCTATAATAATGAACATAACTATAAGATATTAAGAAACTTGGCGGGCCCAGCTGAGAACTCGCATAACAATCATTTGCACAACGACCGGTCGCGATCTGTGCCACTTTACGTAAAGGAATTACCAGAAACAGTTAAGTAAGAGGTTTGGTAAGATATGCGTAACATCATATATATTAATATTCAAAAGGATTATAATAAAGGATCGCCTTTTTGCAGCATCTTTTCTGTTAATAACTATGCCGTGTGGTATCCGGCTGAGTAGAATAAACCACCCCCGTTTCTTACCGAGGTGTCGTAAAAGGCAACTAAGGTAAGTCGTCCCGTCGTGTGGTATCCGGCTGAGTAGAATAGACCAACCTCATTTCTTAACGAGGTGTCGTTTAAGGTGACTAAAGTAAGTCCACCCGCCGTGTGATATCCGGCAGAGTAGAATAGACCACCCTAGTTTCTTACCAAGGTGTCGTAAAACGCAACTAAGGTAAGTTAACCGGCCGTGTGATATCCGGCTGAGTACAATAGACTACCCTCATTTCTTGCCAGTGTCGTAAAAGGTGACTAAGGTAAGTTGACCCACTGTGTGCTATCCTGTTGAGTAGAATAGACCACACTCTTTCTTACCGAGGGGTCGTAAAATGCGATTAAGGTAAGTTGACGTCAGGCAGGCGACGGGTCGTAAAATATGTAGCCAAATCATGTGACAACATGTATTTAATATGTTGTGCCAACCCCACTTATAGCGGGATAAGGGCAGGAGAATGATGACTTTCTGTTGAGAACTAAAGGGAAGAGGTCAAGTAAAAATCTTTTAACATAATTTCATGTTCCTACGGTTAACCGTTGGAGAGTTCAATCGACTGGAGCCAACCCTGACAGCAGCATCACATCATGCTTATCATAAACATGCATTGTCATGGCGACTGGGCCAGTATGTAAAATTCCAGCTCAATCGGACACCGGGAAGTCCGGGAGTCAAATTTAACTTGTAAGATTCCACCTTCACATACGTACACGGCAAGTTAAATAAAGGCTTTTAAAAAATACAGTCAATCACAGCGCTGATACTATGACATGATTTATCTCGAAGACATATTTTCTCTCTTTAATCTTTGTAAGTCTACTGCTGGGCAAAGCTCTCTGTCGCTTCCCACGACGATACGTCGCCTGAATTCAGTGGTTACCCGATAAAATTCTAAGGTCGTGTCTCTACCTAGAAGGGATCAAATTCAAATTCAAAATATTCTTTATTCAAATAAAGTTGTAAACAAGTGCTTTTGAATCAACAATTTTACTGCTGGTTTGGCAAGAAACAGCAAGAAACTTGGCGGTTGCTCTTTTTAAAATATAAATCTTAAAACTAGTTACATTTAGTTATTACTGTCTTGTACAGGGTAGAAGTGCACCTATATCCACACATCCTTACCATCTAAGTAATCTTCAACAGTAGGCTCTCTGTATCAGTCTCTTTTTAACAGTGTTTTTAAACTGGATGTACTCTAGCACTGGGGGTAAGTCCACTGCTGGACAACCTTTTCTTTCACTTTCAACGATGTTACGACGCCTGGATCCAGTGGTTATTCGCTAACTTAATTAGGCCGTCTACTTGGAAGGGTTGTCTCTAGCACTGGGTAATCTAGCTACCTAACTGCCGATCCGACCTGCTGGATTATACCAGTCACAGTTTCTTCTCTCATAGCATATCTCTTTCATTCGCCATAAGTAACCCATCTGTGTACTTTGTGGTGGTTTTAATACGGAGTCACCATTGCACATTGAGAAAATGTTAAGTCAGGTTTGGACTTGTCTTTTAAGTCACATGATTATGTATTACTTAGATCTAAAGCTCCCCACAACCTTTCTTAAGTTGTCTGCCATAATAACTCAACCTCCTCCGATGCTGTTTTAAATTAAAAAGTGTTATTTCAACGTCTATAATTTTTTTAGTTCTGGCACTGGCCCATGCAAATTAATTCTATTTTAACTTCTGTACTATGGAGTTCCGCAAAGTAATGCCTGCTTCTATAAATTATCATTAAAGATCGTTTAAATGGAGTCTTTTCAATTCATTAAATTAAGAATTCAAAGGCATGCACAATATTTGAACAAAAGACTTCAACGCGTTCAAAAGGAAATCATCGTGTACTGATCGTGTGTAATTCTATCACAAAATTTTGATGTTTTGAATGAATGAAAAGTTTTGATGTTTTGAAAAGTTATAATCATATGAAAATATGCCGTTACCAGTTCTTTAAACAAGTATGTTTATATATAATATTAACCTTTACGGTCTGGTTTCTCGCGAGTTGAACGTGTAACAGCTTCCGTGTACAACTTCTCGGCAACATTTCAGTATAGGTCACATTCACTTACTTTCGACATGGTTTAAATTTGCAATAACATTATATATATCTAGACAGAAACATTATTAACATTTTTACAGAAACTATAACAGAACTAATTTATAGAACTAGGCGTTACTTTGCGGAGATCCATAATACAAAAGTAATAGTCAAATTATTTTGCTATAATCCGCGATACAGTAAATAGAAAATATATATAGTGTTAAATGTATAGTGGACTATCCGTATTTTCATACCCGATACGTGCAGGATTCGTAAAAACACATGCACAAACCTCCACCACTTCCACCACAATACACAAGCACTACACACGTTCACTATCACAAACTCAACAATCGTTTCGCCCGGTTGCGGGGCGATTATAGCAAAATAATTATATTATTACTTTTGTATAACCGAACTACTTTGGTATTATCGTGTGTTAAGCGAATGAATGCAATATTAAGTGTATGAAGCAGGCAATATTCACGTACCTTACACATGCAGGACAAGTCACCGCACGTTTCCCACAAGATGTCTCCACCAGCAACTGCACACAAGCAATACACACAACCACCGTCAAAATCTATAACGATCGTTTCGCCCCGAAACCGAAGTATCATTAGATGAATAGTCTCTATGACAAAATCGTAATGCATACGTAAACATTTTTTATTAAATCTAGAATATTTCACATTATTCAAATTCAAAAGTATTTTTTTATTACAGCAAAATACCATTTTTATAATTTTGTAGACGTTTTTGTTATGTAGAAGACAGGACTTAGAGAGAAGACAACTTAAACAAAGCTCTCAGAGGTAGATTTTTTCCGACTTTATTGACATGTATAAATATTACATAAAATCATTATAAATTGCAGCCTATAAGTTATTCCGATTTATTACCTATATAACTGTAAAGTTTTATAATAATCCGTCCAATAGCTTTTTCGTAAAAGAGTAACAATCATCCATCCATACTCACAAGCTTTCGCAATTTAATGTTAATAGTTAAGTAGTTCTAATAAATATATGGGACACTTACACACACGGTCTTTAGTCCCAAAAGTAAGTAAATTAATACTTGCATTATGGCTGACGGACAACTTGCAACTATATACATATATAGTTTTAAAAACATACTTAAATACATATTACAGCCAGACTCGAAGAACCAACAAATTTAGAAAATGTTGACCTTCGGCGGGAATTGAACCGGTGACGGAGCTGAAGGCGGGCGGCGGTGAAGGCCACCGCCAACTGTGCCAAAAGTGATATTATTTTGCTATAATCCGCGATAGAGCGCGAATTATTATTATGCAGACGTTTTTGTTACCTAAAGAAAAAGAATATATAGTTAGCGCTAAAAAGGTCAAGCCTATGCTTGACCTTTTTCAAAATATTTGTCAATTTAAGACATGTTTCAAGTGAGTCAAATCTTGACAAATGTACACTAAAACCTTTATCGTGAACCACTCTGTTTTTTTGGTGAAACTTTTTTTTTTGTTTCTTGAGTTTATCACAAACAGAATTTGTTTTATCCCCTTTTAACATTTGGGAACGAAAAAACATTTAGTGCAGCAAATAGGCCGTGAAAGCATAACAAACAGACATATTATATACTTTAGCACTTATAAATTAGTATTGATATTATAGAATTCATTAAAACAATGGTGGTCAATGGTGTCCCAAAAAAAACCAAGACGATCATGAAGTAGGTATTATCATCCATTGTGCCGAATCAGTCATTGAAAGAGGTCAATGTACTCGAATTTACAAAAAGTAACTGGTTTGGCAAGGCCGGTCTTTTACAGTAAATACGAAAAAACTGTTACTCGATCGGCCTGAATGTTGAAATTACGGAAATAAACTCAACTTGCCTTCAGTACAAATTACCCTAAACCGTGATCCTCCTTGAAAGGACCCTCAAGACGACGTCTTTCGTTGCTTTCAGACCTCTGATCTCAGCATTAAGCACCCTTGGCTATGCTTGTAGATTCGCCCATCCTGCTAGAGAAGTTGTTTTGAGCAAATAAATAAATATACGGGGTACTTACACACACGATCCTCCATGCCCAAGGTAAGTAACTTAAAATTTGTGCTATTGGTGACAAACAACTGTTATAAATATATAATTTTAATCATTTTTTTTTCTATTAACGATAAAATATTATTTCTAAAGTAATTTCTATTTTAAATTACTTACACTCTAACCGCCGTGTGGTGTCCGGCTAAATAGAATAGACCACCCTCATTTCTTACCGAAGTGTCGTAAAAGGCGACTAAGGTAGGTTGACCCACCGTGTGGTATCCGGTAGAGTAGAATAAACCACCCTCTTTTTTGCCGAGGGTTCGTAAAATACGACTAAGGTAAGTTGACGTCAGGCAGGCGGATGGTCGTAAAATACGTAGCCAAATCATGTGACAACATGTAAACATGTTGTGCCGACCCCGCTTAGAGTGGGATAAGGGCAGGAGGATGATGAGGATGATGAAATTACTTACACTCTAAGACTATATAAATCAAGCCAACGTGGGATGATCCCAAGAATCCTGGTAGCATTTCCGCGTTTAATCGCTAAGCTGATTCTATGTGCAAAAAGGAGCCTGTTGTCAAAAACTTAAATAAAAATATACACCCAGGCTCGAAGAATTAATTGTGTTTAGAAAATTTTAGCACTCGGCAAGAATCAAACCCACGACCCGCGAAGCTGGAGGTAGGGTCACTTCCAATTGCGACAACGGGCCAGTTAAATGATAAATACATATACACTGGCTGTGCCAGCGGCTTCGCCCACGTGGAAATTTACGTGTCACAATTTTTTTCTACAATTCAAATTTTATACATAAAAGTAGTTATTGTGAGTTAACCATAAGAGATAGAGCTATTGCGGACTTTTTTTATAGTAGTTTTATAGATCTACAATTCTCTAGTATCTCTGCTGGTTTACGCTGCGCACGCGACTAAAGCTCCCAGCAAGCAAGTTTTTTAACAACTGCGCGATCTCTTCAACAAAATTTACGCATTACCTATATGTACTATTTACCTTAACCATCCGTAAGTATTTCACAATCTTTTGGTGTAAACCGTACAAAGATCCGTTCAGTAGACTTTGAGAAAATCGATTACATACAGACAGACAGCTTTTTGGGGACTGTGTTTTATAGTAAGTATAGATTAGTGAAACAGACCAAACCAAGTGGAGAAACAGTTGCGTCAGGTCCCCGCTTCGATTACAGCAAATTAAAACACCCTCTTTCGCCTTTTGAGGAAATTGCTAAATATTTGACGGTTATGAAAGCGGAATAATTTATTGATTATTTTATTGGATAAATACATTTATTTACAACAAAAATGTACAAGTTATGTCTTTCTTAAATACGCTATTTGCTAAAAATTTTATTACTTTTGGATGTATATTACAATTGCATAATATAAAATTTTTATCATTAATCTCACTCCAACTCTATGTGGGGGTCGCCATGGCATATTTCGCTATGGCTTATAATTTTACGACCGGCCGCCTGCCTGACGTCACCTTACCTTAGTCGCCTTTTACGACACCTTGGTAAGAAATGAGGGTGATCTATTCTACTCACCGGATACCACACGGCGTGTCCATTTACGTTAGTCGCCTTTTACGACACTTCGGTAAGAAATGAGGATGATCTAATCTACTCAGCCGGATAACCAACAGCGTGTAAAATTTGTATGATGAAATATTGACGGTAGTCCTCTTTTCCTCGAGCATGGTGAGCTAAAAGGCAAAAAAGTAATTTATAGGATTAGGCGTTACCTCGCGGACATCTTTAATGCAAGAGAATGAAATAATAAATATTTATGAAATAATTTTGCTATAATCCGCGGTTAGAAAATATATATAATGCTAATTGTAGAGTGGACTATCCGTTTCACACGCAGAATTCGTAAAAAGGTGATAGATTCCACGACAACATCACAATTCGGTTGCGGGTCGAAACTATTGTAAAGTATGTTTTAGTGAACGTGTGTAGTGCTTGTGTATTGTAGTGTCGGTGGTGGAGGTTTGTGCATGTGTTTTTACGAATTCTGCATGTATCAGGTACGAAAACGGAATGTCCACTCTACATTTAGCATTATATATACATTATATTCAAGTAATCGCGGATTATACCAAAATAATTTCATTATTACTTTTAAAAAACCTACGTACATGCCTATTTTATCAGTCCTCATGCATTGTATGCAAATAAAATAGCTATAATTTAGTAAATTATTGTCATAATCTATCGACCTTAACCTTAAAAGCGGTGATTGCGTGTCCGTATTTACATCATAAATTGCATCGGCTTACGATACTAATGCGAAAATTGTGCGAAATTACGCCGCTTACGTGCATATGTTACAAACGTGTTACAATATATGAACTACGGTTAAAGCCTAGTTATTTTATCCTTGTTGCTTCATTATAGTAAAAGGTATGGGTCTGTTACTATCCCACTGCTGGGAATAGACTTCTTTTCTCCGTTTTTGAAGAAAAGGATTAGAGCTGCTCTATCTAGCTATGCGGATTGATAGGTTATACATATTGATTTAATTGATTTTTTGTTGTCATTCTTCTTTAAAATTTGCAATATGCTGTAAGTTCTACTCTTATTTTGTTAAGTAATTTGTGGAAACTTTGCTGGTTTTGTATTATTTGTAAACTAAATTTTCTTAGATTTACTCTACTGTTTGTTTTCCTGAAATAAATAAAATATAATATTCTCAGAATTCTCTAGAGATATGATTTCCCACGTTTTGATTCACCGAAAAGCGTAAATCGCAATTATCAATCAGACATAAGTTTTAACAGAAAAACTCGTTGGTGCCTGCCCGCGGTTTGAACCGGTGAGCCCCCTGAACAGAGTCACATGGTCTCACCGCTGGGCTATCACAAATTCAAATTCAAATTCAAAATATTCTTTATTCAAGTAAACTTGTAAACAAGTGCTTTTGAATCGTCAACATCTACTGCTGGTTCGGAAAGCTGTTCCTACCGAGAAGAACCAGCAAGAAACTCGGCGATTGCTCTTTTCCAACAATAATTCTTATCACTAGTTACATATAGTTATAAATGTCTTGTACAGGTTGAAGAGAAGCTATATCCACGCATTCTTATCTTCCAGGTAATCCTCAATAGTATAATAGGCTTTCTGAATTAGCCTTTTTTTAATAGTATTTTTAAACTGCTGTAAAGGTAAAGTTAACGTAGATTGTGGAATTTTATTATAGAATCTTATACCCAAACCCACAAACGAATTACGTACTCTTACAAGGCGCAAAGCAGGAACCGCAAGCTTATGTCGGTTCCTACTTTGTCTATTATATACGTCGCCAATCCTTTTATAATTATGTATATTCATATGTACAAAAATTAAATTACTAAAAATATACTGTGAAGCTAATGTAAGAATACCTGTTTCCTTGAACTTCTCTCGCAGGGAATCGCGCGAATTTAAATTGTAAATGCCACGTATGGCTCTTTTTTGTAACACAAAAATTTTTTCAATGTCCGCGCATTTACCCCATAACAATATTCCGTAAGACATAATATTATGGAAGTAAGCAAAATAAACAAGTTTTGCTGTTTCAACGTCTGTAAGCCGCCTTATCTTTCGGACAGCGTAAGCCGCTGAACTGAGTTTCCCAGCGAGAGTATCACAGCTTGCATTCGCAATGCAATCGCATTAAATCTAGTATATATAAAACAAAGACGGGTTTGTTACAACACTTATAATTCGAAACCTGCTGGACCAATTTTCATGGTTTTTTTATTCGTTGAATTTGTCTCCGCCCCGAATAGCAGAATACATCTTAGAAACAACGAAAAATCGACGAATACATAATAATGAAAATAAATAAATGTTCATTTGTTGTCAGTCTCATCATCATGTTCATAAATCATGTTGATTTGTTGACATTCATACATGCGTTCAGAAATGTATTTTGTGTAAACTTTTCAAAAAGGGTGAATAAACTATTGTCTGTTTTTATTTAATCAATTAAAAAGGTTGAAAAGTGCATTAAGCAGATACATAGAAGTTCCTCAAATATTTATGCGTGCGTACAGAAATAATGAAAAATGATTAACATTTACGCGGGCGTTCAGTAAATTATTTTGTGTCATTGTATTATGTTCATCAAGGCCTAAATTAGTTCAACTAAAAGGTAACACATCATTGACTATTAGGCGGTACGAAGTTCGCCGGGTCAGCTAGTTATAAATAAATAAACAAATATATGCCGAATACATACTAGATCGTCGTTTCAAATTAAATATCTTATTAATTGTGTTATAGGTAACAGACAACTGATAAATATACTAATCATATCAATTTTAAATAAATAACTAATACATAAATACACCTAGACTCGAACCAACAAATAATATTTAAAAAAATTTTGGTTCTTGACGGAAATCGAATTCGCGACCCGTGAAGCTGAAAGCAGAGTCACTGCTACTTACGCCATCGGACCAGTCAATTATAGATTTGAACCGGTGTCTCATAATTCGTTTTCGTTTTGTAACACGCGTTGAGTGCAATCTAAGATTCACAATTTCAAGGCTGAAACCTGGTATTATTTGTAGACTTTCATTCGTTTTGCTTAGAAACTAGTGATCCATCATCATTAGTTTTATAGATAGACATAAAATATGTCGTTTTGATTCTACAAATAACCATGATTTGAGTTGGTGATCAAATTCAAATTCAAGTTCAAAATATTATTTATTCAAGTAAACTTGTAAACAAGTGCTTTTGAATCGTCGACTCTACTGCTGGTTCGGAAAGCTGTTCCTACCGAGAAAAGCCAGCGAGAAACTCGGCAGTTGCTCTTTTCAAATTATAATTCTTATTGCTAATTACATTTAACGATACTGTCTTGTACAGAGTCGAAGAGTAGCTATATCCACGCATTCTTATCGTTTAAGTAATCCTCAATAGTATAGTAGACTTTCTGTATCTTTTGTCATGGATATGTTTTTGACCTAATTCCCATTATTGGTTATTATATTCGGTCCGGGTGTATAATTAATATCAATAATGATAGGTCACCATAGTATAGCCGGTTCATTGAATAATTTATAGAAATAGGCGTTACTTTGCGGAGATCCATAATACAAAAGTATAAAAATTATTTTGCTATAATCCGCGATAAAGTAGATAGAAAATATATATAGTGCTAAATGTATATAGTGGAATATCCGTTTTTTCATATACGATAGATGCAGGATTCGTAAAAACACATGCACAAACCTCCACCACTGCCACCACAATATACAAGCACTACACACGTTCACTATCACAAACTCAACAATCGTTTCGCCCCGCAACCGAAGCATAATCAGGAAATAGGCTCCACGACAAAATCGTGAAGCTAATAATCTTTAATTTTTATTTTTATGATTACTTTTCTTTTATTGACATTAACTGACCTTATTTAAACTGATCAAAGAAAAATTTCCTTTCTTTTAAAAAAGAACAGTGCTGGTTCGTGTCTGTACGAACAAAGTCCCGAATCCAAGGAACAAAGTTACATTTCCTATACTTATATATGGGAGATGCGACTTTGTTCTTCGGATAGGGCAGTTTGGCTAATCAGAAGTGCTTGAAAAAGTCTGCTTGAATAAATAATATTTTGAACTAGAATTAGAATTGAAAATGTTAGTGAATATTGCTCAAAAATATATTTTATTTATATAATCTCAATCGGGGAGCTTTTTCTAGTATTTGACATCCATTTTTTGTAAGCCGCCAAATGACTACATTATCTCACTGATTACGTGTACACAATAGAATTTTAAGTCTTGTTTCAGAAAGGTATTTCTATGACGGCACTTAACTTTGATAGACCTAAAAGAGTTACTTTGTTCATTTTGTTTCAGATAAAAAGGATCATATCTTGCCGAATACTCAAGGGAAGAATTTTAAAATACTTGCGTTTAAATAGGCATTTCAAGCGGTGAGACCTTGCGCCCGGGTTCAAACCCGGGCAGGTAGCAATGGGCTTTTCTATTAAAAAATTTCAGTGTAATAAATAAAATATTTACGTTTAAATAAGCATTTCAAGACTGTAGAGCTGTGATAGCCTAGCAGTAAGCGTGCGACTCTTTAGAGGTGGTTATGGGTTCAAACCCCGGACAGGCACCATTGCATTTTTCTATTAAAAAACTTAAGTATCTAATTGATAATTGCATTTTATTACACGCTTTTCAGTGAAGGAAAACAGTGTGAGGAAAAACCTGCATATCTCTACAGATTTCTAGGGATATGTGTAATCTACTTATCAGCATTGGAGCAGCGTAGTAGGTCTTAGCTCCAACCCTTCTCTTCTAAAACGGAGAGAGGAGGTCTATGCCCAGCAGTGGGATATTCACAAGCCGTTACTTATACTTAAATACATATATACGTGCAGACTAATAAGTTTTTCATAGAAAACTAGCTGTGCCAGCGGCTTCGCCCGCGTGGAAATCACTCAGAAAACAATCAGGGTCACTCAGCCAACAGGCCTATATTTAAAGAATTAAATTGACGTGACGGAAGTTCTAGGTACAATTTATAGTGTATATATATATGAATTATGCAACAGACAAAACAAATTTTGTTTGAATTAGATATGCTCTGTTATAAAATGTGAAATCTCCAAAGCGTAACTCCCTGCAGTTAATGCTCTGTTGGTTAAGTACAATACTCGAGACAAAATACCAACTCGCTTAATTGCAACTTAAAGCTACAGCTTGAAGAATTCCCACTACAAAATTGTATCCTTATGCATTTTGATATTATATAAAAACTCCAAAAGCTGGCAAATTTTAGCCATTGATTTTCTCAAAATCTACTTAACGGATTTTTGTACGGTTTAAAATGATTTTTAGAAGCGGGCCTCACTTTGCGGAATTCCATATTACATGCACTATAACAAAATTGCCTCGCTATAATCCGCACGGGTTAATCGGGTGGTGGGTGTGTGTGCTGCTTGTGTGCTTTGTTGCTGGTGGAGAAGCCTTGGGGTACGTGTGGTGGCTTGTCCTGCATGTATAAGGTTCGTGGATTTTGCCTGCTTCATACACATTAGCTTTGCATGCATTCGCTTAACCCGTGCAGATTATAGCGAGGTAGTTTTGTTATAGTGCATACGGTTTAAAAGATAGTACAATTTTTGAGAAAGGTTCAGGTTACTAGTACATTACGCTTTTATTTAAATTGTGTTGAAGAGGGCACGCAGTTGTAATTAACTTGCCTGCTGGGAGCTTTAGTCGCGCCTCGTAAACCACCAGAGATATACGACAGCGATGTACTAGAGAATTCTGGATCCACAAAATTGCTATAAAAAAGTCCGCGACAGCATGTCTCTCTTTCCTATGGTTAACTCACAATAACTATTTTTACGTTCAAAATTATATCAATTATTATAGGACATTCACTGGATATCTGGATGTTTCAAGGTCCTAAATTCTAGGGTCAAGATTTGCCCTGGAATAACTATGTAAAATATTGATGAACCTAATATATTGAGTCAACATATAGGCTTAAAAAATTGTCATTTTTGCTTTTTGAACAGAAAGTAACACATATATACACACAGTCAAGGGTATTTTATAACTAAGTAAGAAGTCGCGGACGCAATTAGTACATTTATATTTATGTAGTGCGCTCTAACGAAGTGTAAAAAATGAAAATCCCAAACGCCTAGAAAGCGATGGGGTCACCGCATAACACCGCAGTGTTAATAGCACCCTGTAACGTTAAACGAAACTAGTTTTTATGGTGAGAATAATAAAATTTACGTTTCCATCATGTTAAAAGTATCTGGTCGTTGAACGCGGGCTTTCTTTTTATTAGAACTGTTTGTTATATTAATAACGGATGGAACAATAGACGATAGAAAAGATTCAGTGCTGGGTTTTAAAAGACAACTTCTGTAATTTATAGAATTAGGCGTTGCTTTGCGGAGATCCATAATACAAAAGTATAAATATATATATTATATAATATATATAATATCCATAATATAAAATTTTTTTTTTATAATCCGCGATACAGTAAACAGAAAATATATATAGTGCTAAATGTATAGGGGACTATCCGTTTTTTCATACCCGTTACATGCAGGATTCGTAAAAACACATGCACAAACCTCCACCACTACCACCACAATACACAAGCACTACACACGTTCACTATCACAAACTCAACAATCGCAAAGCATGCTCTGCGATTTTGTCGTGGAGTCTATCTCCTGATGATGCTTCGGTTGCGGGGTGAAACGATGGTGGTTTGTGCATGTATTTTTACGAATCCTGCATGTAACGGGTCTAAAAAACGGATAGTCCACTTTACATTTAGCACTATATATATTTTCTATATACTGTATCGCGGGTTATAGCAAAATAATTTTATTATTACTTTAGACAACTTCTGTATATTGAATTCCTAAAAAATGTCGTATTCCAAAAAGATAGCTGGGTAAGGAAATCCTTTGCCTGTTATGTCAATCAAACGAAAATATAGACAATAATTTATAGAATTAAGTGTTACTTTGCGGAGATCATTAATATTATAATATTTAGCAATTTGATTTTTGTGCATAAGAATATACATAATTATTAAAAGATTGGCGATGTATATAATAGACAAAGTAGGAAGCGACATAAGCTTGCGGTTCCTGCTTTGCGCCTTGCAAAAGTACATAAGTCGTTTGTGGGTTTGGGTATAAGATTCTATAATAAAAATTCCGCAATCTACTCTAACTTTACTATTGCAGCAATTTAAAAACACTATTAAAAAAGGCTAATACAGAAAGCCCACTATACTATTGAGGATTACTTAGACGATAAGAATGCGTGGATATAGCTACTCTACGACCCTGTACAAGACATTAATAACTATATGCAACTAGTAATAAGAATTGTTCTTTGAAAAGAGCAACCGCCGAGTTTCTTGCTGGTTCTTCTCGGTAGGAACAGCTTCCCGAACCAGCAGTAAACAAGTAAAGCGCTTAAAACTTAGTAAACTTGTTACTTGGCTAAAGAATATTTTGAATTTAAATTTTTGAATACTAAAGTAATAATAAAATTCTTTTGCTATGATTCGCGACTGGTTCGGAAAGCTGTTCGCACCGAAAAGAGCCAGCAAAAAACTCAGTGGTTGTAGATAACAGCCAATTGATACCTTAACTTTTATCACTTATTATTATAATAACTCACGCAATACTATTATTATTACGGTAGTTTAAATCCCTATCAAGCAAACTTCAATCTTAAATTAATACGGTACGATGCTCTACCTTTCCAGAAACCCAGTTTGGCAGATGGAGATGTTGATACGCACCTGTTAGTTTTTGTTACCTGTTGTTTTTTGTGATGCACGGTCTTTGATCTCTCGAGATGACTCGACTCTCGAATGTTTTCGATGGAAAATTAACCTGTTAATTAGGTACTGTTATTCTGCGTATCAAGACAAAATCCTTATCGATCATAATCGTAGGGAACAAAAGTATACCTTTTTATACGAAGCCAAAGCTTTTTTACAAGAGCGGTTAATTCTTATCCACCAGGCTTAGGTTAAAAACAGTTAAAAAACAAGAACCGGCCGGCAGATACCTGACGTCAACTTATCTTAGTCGTATTTTACGACCACTCGGTAACAAAGAGGTAGGGTCAACTTAAAGCTGCCAAGTTAGATATTCATAGATAGATTACCATAGATATTCGATAATATCTATGGGATTATTTATGATTTTTTCGTCATGATAAATTGCAAATATTCAGAATCGATCAATTTTGGCCTTGCTAATGCATCAATTCAAAATAACTATCCAAAGAAGGCTGAAACAGAAAGCCTTACAGTACGTTTGTACATTAACGGCCTGTTACTATCCGACTGATGTACATAGGCCTACGTTTCTAGAGAGAACGGTTGGAACTAAGACCCACCATGGTGCTCCAATGCGGATTGGTAGGTTACACATATCCTCAAAAGTCCCTAGAGATATGCAGGTTTCCCCACGGTGTTTTCTTTCATCGAAAAGCGTGTGATAAATTGTAACTATCAATGAAATACATAAGTTCTTTAATAGAAAAATTCTTTTGTGCCTGCCCGGCGTTTGAACCTCTCGAAAGGTCGCACGGTCTCACCGCTGAACTATCACAGTGTCCATACTGTTGAGGATTATATAAATGATATAAGAATTGTATTTTGAAAAGAGCAACCGCCGATTTATATTCTGGCTTTTCTGAGTCGGAGCAATTTTAAAACCAGCAGTACAAAGTTACCGTTTACACGTTTATTTGACTTAAGAGTTTAGAGTTTAAATTTAAACGACGAATCATTGGTAAGGATCATTCAGAACAACCTATTCTTGCAGCAGATTGAGACTAAATAGGGCATAGCACAGCTTTGTGTTGATTGATCACCCTAACCGGTTATACGCTGCGTCCGAAATTCTACATTCTCTAATGACACTATTATATGTTGTTTCGTAATACCTAATCTAATCCGTTGTTTCTTTAGCAATGCGTATTATACATTGCGGATTTAATCACCCAATAATTATCATGTAAATTATGAATAGCGGATTCAATCACGCAATTATTATCATGTGCATTTTGAATAGCGTATTCAATTACGCAATTATTATACTATGCATTATGAATAGCGGATTCAATCACGCAATTATTATAGTGTGCATTATGAATAGCGGATTCAATCACGCAATTATTATCGTGTGCATTATAAATAGCAGATTCAATCGCGCAATTATTATCGTGTGCATTATGAATAGCGGATTCAATCACGCAATTATTATAGTGTGCATTATGTATAGCGGATTCAATCACGCAATTATTATCGTGTGCATTTTGAATAGCGTATTCAATTACGCAATTATTATAGTATGCATTATGAATAGCGGATTTAATGACGCAATTATTATCGCGTGCATTATAAATAGCAGATTCAATCACGCAATTATTATCGTGTGCATTATGAATAGCGGATTCAATCACTCAATTATTATAGTGTGCATTATGAATAGCGGATTCAATCACTCAATTATTATAGTGTGCATTATGAATAGCGGATTCAATCACTCAATTATTATAGTGTGCATTATGAATAGCGGATTCAATCACGCAATTATTATCGTGTGCATTATGAACAGCGGATTCAGTGACGCAATAATTATCGTGCGCATTATAAGTTGCGGATTCAATTACGCTGTTATTATTGTGAGTATTATACATTACGGAGTCAAACATGCAATTTTTATACATTATAAAAAATTATACATTGCGGTATAATTAAGCTATTATTATTGTATTAGTATCGTATCGTCATATTTTTATTTTTTTATGTGACTTGCATGTATAGATAGACGAGTTCTTCCTGCATTTGATTCGTTTCAATTTAAGCGTTAATTGTAACTAGGATATAGTTAACAGAAAATTTAATCGTACCAAATTTTATCAATATTGTTCTAGCAATTTAGCCTTGAAAGCGTATTAGTCTGTGAAACTTTCACATATTACATCCACACTAGGATGTATAGAGTAAACGTTCAAAATGTTCAGAAGCAAAGATAGAAATATTTAGCTATAATAAAAACGTCGATTCGTTTTTATTTTTTATTATTTTATTTATTTATTTGATTACCTTTTTAATATGGGACCGTGTGGTATCCGGCTGAGTAGAATAGACCAACCTCATTTCTTACCGAGGTGTCGTAAAAGGCGACTTAAGTCGTAAAAAATTAGCCATCATGTAACAACATTTTTAAAAAATGTTGTGCCGATCCCAAATAGAGTGGTATAAGGGCAGGAGAATGATAATACCTTTTTAATATGGGATTCCGCAAAGTAACTTCTGCTTCTATAAATTGTTTAAATCGTTTATATTACGATTGAATACTAACGTAATCGCAAATATATTACCCACAAAGCATTCGGATATAAGCGTCAGTGAAAGTCCATTGCATAACAGCGAACCAAGTCACAATTTCCTGTGATAGGTCAAGTTCGCTTTGTATACATTATCTATAGTATTATGGTTCTTCTATTTACAAAGACATAGTAACGCCCTTTTACTATCCCACTTCTGGGCATAGGCGTCTTTTCCTTTTTTGCATATTGAAGTGTTTTAATTGGTTGTTTTTAGGGGTTTAATTAATAACAGGCACTATAACAAAACTACTTCGCTATAATCCGCACGGGTTTAGCGGATGCATGCAAAGCTAATGTGTATAAAGCAGGCAAAATCTACGCACCTTATACATGCAGGACAAGCCACCACACGCACCCCAAGACCCCTCCACCAGCAACAAAGCACACAAGCAGCACATACACCCACCACCACAACAATCTCGACGATCGTTTCGCTCCGAAACCGAAGCATCATCAGGAGGATAGGCTCCACGACAAAATCGTAATGCGCCGCGCCACCCATACAAACAGTCTTAAATAATAATAATAATAAATAAATATATGGGACACTTACAAAGTAACGCCTGCTTCTATAAATCATTTAATTAATAAATTGTAGACAGCAACAATTTTTAATCAGTTCCTTATTTATTATTGCTAGCAACACTTTATAGTTACCGCCCATCCAGGTGTATATAAGTGGCCAGGTCAAGTGGCCAGGTCATTAACAGAGCTCTGTTCAAATATCGCTGCTTCGACAAATCGTTCAAATCATCGTCCAAATCGTTCAAATCATCAATCGTACAAATCGTTCAAAGCCCGTATTCACAGACGCCCTAGGAGCGTACTTACTGATCCTGACGATCCTTACACGATCGTCATCGCCAAAACACTGCACACTCAGTCACACACACAGCGTCTACACCGGCGAAGAAGCCGCTTTCTTACGTCTAGCGGCCGGGGCGTCCAACCCCGCCCGTTATGACAATAGGACTCTTCCACAGTCCGATATAGTCCACCACAGCGCATTGCTTTAAGCCGAGGTCTGGCCTCACAGGAGGCACCCTCAAGGTGACGCTCCTAGGATGTTGCGAGACTCGCTCTCCCAGCTTATACCCCCGGCGATTTTTCCGCGCTCGCCCACTCTCTCGGTGACGCTGTAAGAGCCATTAGGGCTAACAGCATTAGTTAGTATCCGGAAAAAAACAGCTCTCTCTCTCTTTTGCGATCGGTTCTTGCTTGCGGAAGCTCTGTTAGTTGGTCGATTCACGTGACTCATTTTATTTATTGCGTTGTATGGTTACATACGTGTTAATTTTGTTCTCTTATAAATCTTACTTTGGATCCTAAAAGTATTTTATAATATTAAATGTTTATGCTTTTGATAATAAAAGCATAAATATTCAATTTTCATAATTCTACTGCCCTTATCTCACATAATATTATACACAACATATTGTCACATAATTTGGCTATGAATTTTAGGCCCGGCCGCCTGCCTGACGTCAACTTACCTTAGTAGTATTTTACGACCACTCGGTAAGTAATGAGGGTGGTCTATTCTACTCAGCCGGATACCACACGGCGGGTCGACTTATCTCAGTCGACTTTTACGACACCTTGGTAATAAATGAGGGTGGTCTATTCTACTCAGCCGGATACACGGCAAAGATATAAAATTTTATATAAGAAATATTTGATTAAAGAAATTATTTCGAGTTTTATTTAAATTTATTTATTTGTAGTTCATATATTGCAATAAAGTGTTTGGCATACCTGAGTCATATGGTTTTGTTTGTTTACGTTTAGTGAAATACCTCAACATATGGAGTAAAGGTCTTTTCGAAAGGTAGTTAGGAGGGGACAGCATCTGTTCATCCAATGAGTATCTACAAACTTGATGTGCACGCTGCAGGGTCGCCACTCTAGTTTAGGACTAAACCACTGATCGTTTCTAAGATCTATATCAACGTTCCTCATTTTATTACGGTTTTTTCATCATATGACGTATGTTTATCCATATCACGAGTGGTCAAACACGTATGTCTCATACATATGCCACCGGTTTCATCAGTGATAGTGATGCGACTCGCGTGCAATATTAACGATTATGATCGATATGTCACAACACTACCATAAAAAGCTGTCACGTTTTGTTACTTAATACACGGTTGTCAATAGTTAATGATTAAATTTTATTTTTATAGGAAAATTAAACTGCTTATCTATCTACTATAATAAAAGAAAGTCCCCAAAGCTGTCTGTCTCTATGTAATCGATTTTTTCTAAATCTACTCAATGAATGATACAGGTTTTACTTAAAGGCAGTGCGATTCTGGCGAAAGTTTAAAATAATAGTACATAACGGTTTTATGTAGATTGAGTTGAAGACGTCGTTTTACAAAAAATTTAAATAGGCTTAGTAACAATAGACCACCCTTATTTTTTACAGAGGGGTCATAAAATAGGATTGAGGTAACTTGACGTCAGGTAGGCAGATCGTAGAATACGTAGCCAAATCAAGTGACAACATGTTTGTAATATGTTGTGCCGACCCCACCTATAGTGGGATAAGGGCAGTAGGATGATGAATGTTGAGGATTACTAAATGATACGAATGCGTGGTTATAGCTACTCTCCGACCCTGTACAAGACGGCACTGACGGAATTTAACTAGTGTTGAATACCAACGCCTAATGCGCCATAGGCTTCTACTTCCGGTGGCGTATATTGATTTTTATAAATATGATTGTTGATATTTAAATAAATAGGCCGTATAAAATACAACTAATATTATAAATTACAGTTTAGATAATAATGCATAAAATAAATAAGGATGTATAATAGTATTATAACGACTATATTGTGGCGGGTTATTTACGGTATAAGTTAAGGATCGGGGAGATCTGTCAGTAAGGTCTGTCAGAAAATAAAGTTGATCGGAGAAAACTAAGTTTTACTTGCGATATCCCGGATTACTGGTGTAAAAGTAATAAGAATTATGTTTTGAAAAGAGTTATCGCCGAGTTTCTCGCTGGCTTTTCTCGGTAGGCACAGCTTTCCGAACCAGCAGTAGATGTTGACAAAAGCACTTGTTTACAAGTTTACTTGAATATTATTGAATTGAATTGATAAGAAAGTTTGCCTGCTATGCATATATGATTTGTTATATGTTCTATTACCCTTGTGAAGATGAACCGTTTAGTAAATAAATTGAGTGAAAAAGTAAATCGTCATATCTGTATTATATCATCAGTTCTAAAAAAACGTACATATGCAGTTTCTTTTTCAAATTTAATCTAGAAATAAGCGTAGTTAGGTAACAGTCGCTGAGCGCATCCTAATGTAGTATTGCTATGCGCCGGCCCGTCGGGTTAGGAAACCTGCTGTCCTAGAAAACCTTACTCAACCTAGTGAAATGGTACCCTATATATTGCTTACTACATAATTTATAGAATTAGTCGTTACTTTGCGGAGATCTATAATACAAAAGTTAAATTTTAATTGTTTTCAGAGTATTTGATCTATTGTAAATATTGCCAAAATGCATGTTGGAATAAAATAATCAGTGTTCTTATTCTAATAGGCGGGGTGGCGGTGGACGTATCCAATAGCGGAAGCCGTCACCCCTGCCCTATGACCAGCTTACCCACAAGTTGGGCGTTTCTAGGCAGTGGTACAAAAAAATCCAAGTACCACTTAAAACTGGAAAAAACAAAAGTAATCAAATAAATTTGCTATAATCCGCGATAAAGTAAATAGAAAATATATATAATGCTAAATGTGTAGTGGACTATCCGTTTCTCCATATCCGATACATGCAGGATTCGTAAAAACACATGCACAAACCTCCACCACTGCCACCACAATACACAAGCACTACACACGTTCACTAACACAAATTCAACAATCGCGATTTTGTCCTTTGCGATTTTGTCGTGGAGTCATCTCCTGATGATGCTTCGGTTGCGGGGCCGAAACGATTGTTGAGTTTGTGTTAGTGAACGTGTAGCGTTTGTGTATTGTGGTGGCAATGGTGGAGGTTTGTGCATGTGTTTTTACGAATCCTGCATGTAACGGGTATGAAAAAACGGATAGTCCACTATACATTTTCTATTTACTGTATCGCGGATTATAGCAAAATAATTTTATTATTACTTATGTACTGTGTTTTCTATTTAATTCAAATCTTGCATTAATTTTGAGACAATTATTATGACCACCGGGTGAATAATTATATTGCCAATTGAATAGTGATATCGGCCTCGATAGAACAAACACGAAAGTTTATGACTAAACTAAACATTCAAACATATGATAATTGCGTAATTTCAGTAAACTAATTATTGACATAACCAAAACGGCTTGTAAAGGTCGTTTAAATGAAAATAAAGATAGAAACTAGGGCAAGTCAATAAATATATTAAACCTACCTTCAAAATATGTTAGTAAAACTTTAAAGCAAATATTGTTTGGACATCGCGGAAGCATTTGGATGTAACTATAAAAATAAATGAACGAAAATGTAAATACTATGTAAGGTAATTTAGTTAGCGTTCCTAACTGGTGGCAGAATCGTCCTAGCATAATAATTCCAAATTATTATTAACTGTTCCATATGTTATAGCTGTACGTTTATCCATTGTAGACTTATTCGGTAACAATTTCCGGTGCCAACGTTACAATCATAAATGAAATCCTTGACACCTCTAAGAATATGTATATAATTTAATCGAGACCTGACTTTGTCAGTAATAGTTGATTAACCTGACGCGGCGCATTTGTTTATTAAACAGGAGAAACCAAAAACATTGTTATTTTCTCTCCCTCACACCAGGTACTATTAGTTTTTTGGTCAAGCTTATTTATCGTTTCATAAGGGTAAGGTTATTGATCGCTATAAACCGCGTTTTTTTTAAAAAAAACGTAAAATCATTGTCGCATTATTGTTACCACGGTGTATACAGTTTTTTTTTTGAATCATACCTATTTCCGTAACCGTATATAAAGGGATATCTGAAAATTGCGTCTTTATAAAGACGAGAATAAGAAGATTGTGACCACCCTCTTACCGAGGGGTCATAAAATACGACAGAGGTAAGTAAATAGCAAAATCATGTGACAATATGTTTTTAACATGTTGTGCCGACCCCATTTAGAGTGGGATAAAGGCAGAAGGATGACGATGAAGTGGAAGATTGTGACAGGCTATGGACATATAATGAAGTGTGAAAAATTATTTGACCAAAAGAGTTTTAAGAATGAATGAAAGTGGCATGACTTTGGGTGCAATTTTAACAGTTTTCTCAAGAACTTTTGATCTCTGAATAAATATATTTACGCACAGTTGTATATACTTCACCTTCATAAAATTAAGTAGGGTTTTTTAATGATAAATTAAAAGCTATAATCAATCCTATAATTATTCTTATATTATGCTCAACCGTTTACAACACGATCGCCATATTTGCTCGTTACAGAATTTCGATCGCCTTGACCGCACGTACCGATGTTTGTCTGTGGACAATGAATTTTCGCTTTAAGCATTTATTTGCAGTGTTGTATATTTTATAGTTAATCTACAAAACGCAATGTTTTAAAGTAAAGTGCGAAATATGACAACTTTTTATCGAAATTACTTAATGGTGGCTTCACAGTATACTTTTAGTAATTTAATTTTTGTACATATGACTATAAATAATTATAAAAGGATTGGCGATGTATATAATAGACAAAGTAGGAACCGACATAAGCTTGCGGCTCATGCCTCTGCGCATTGCAAAAGTACGTAATTCGTTTGTGGGTTTGGGTATAAGATTCTATAATAAAATTCCACAATCTACATTAACTTTACCTTTACAGCAGTTTAAAAATACTATTAAAAAAAGGTTAATTCAGAAGGCCTATTATTATATTGGAGATTACCTAGAAGATAAGAATGCGTGGATATAGCTTCAACCCTGTACAAGACATTTATAACTATATGTAACTAGTGATAAGAATTATTGTTTGAAAAGAGCAACCGCCGAGTTTTTTGCTAGTTCTTCTCGGTAGGAACAGCTTTCCGAACCAGCAGTAAAGTTGATGATTCAAAAGCACTAGTTTACAAGTTTACTTGAATAAAGAATATATTGAATTTGAATTTGAATGCCACGGTTTGTCTGTTTATCCATGTGTTACACTTCCATGGACAATCCGCTACAGTGCAATTAACAAAATATTGATCAATAAAAGGTTTTATACCCATGTAAAATATAGCATAAAAGGATTCCTTTTTTTAAATCGAGAAGAGGAAAAGTACACTACATAATTGAGGGTATTTAATGCTTAAATTGATGAGAAAAAGTCTATGTAATGTTTATTTATGTGTATTTAACAAACTTTTGTAAAGCTAACGCTACCTTTAAAAACATTAGTATATTACGCCGCTAGAGGGCTCATCTTTAATCAAAATAGAATCTTAATTATAATTAAATAGAGATTCAAATATTAAGAATAGAAATTAGTAAAATAATACACAGAAATATTTTCCTTGTCATAATATTAGATATTAAAATATTTTATGTAAACTTAAATGATTTATAAACTACTAACTCAATACACAAAACAATAGTAATAATAAAATTATTTTGCTATAAAAGTAACAGCCTGTTACTATGCCCACTGCTGGGCTAAGGCCTCCTCTCTCCGTTTTTGGAGAGAAGGATTGGAGCTAAGACCTACCACGCTGCTCCAATGCGGATTGGTAGATTACACATATCTCTAGATTCTCTAGAGATGTGCAGGTTTCCTCACGATGTTTTCCTTCACCGAAAAGCGTGTGATAAATTGCAATTATCAATTAGACACATGAGTTTAAATAGAAAAACTCATTGGTGCCTGCCCGGGTTTGAACTCGTGTTTCCCTCGAAAGAGTCGCACGGTCTCACCGCTTATTTTGCTATAATCCTCGATTAAATTTATCACGGATTATAGCAAAATAATTTTATTATTACTTTTGTATTATGGATCTCAGCAAAATAACGCCTAATTCTATAAATTATTCATACACAAACATAACAATACAATTCCTAAAATATTTATTTATATTTTTAATTATAGTTTATTAGTAGAACGATAAAATGTTTAAAAATATAATAATTTTCACGATAAAGCATTTATCACTCAGCTATCACGTCCTTGAACCATATCGGTAGAGTCGGAACTTGACGATTTAGTTCAATGATGTTCAAAGAGATAGCGCTATTCAAATACCACGTATAATAACATTGCGCTATGAAGATTCTTCTTCGTTTAATGACCTGAGCCATACAATAGTGTAACAACAAGACCTTACTTCATAGGATCATTTCTATAGTAAGCTCTTCACGAGATCAGCACACCAGTTGAGATCATTTCGGCCGCGATGAGGAGACGTGGCGCGGCGTCCTGAGCGTGAGGCGGACGGCAGCCCGAGGCTGGCAGTCCTCGATGATCGTTCACCTCTCTCCTCGGAGGGGGGCGTGGGGCGCTGTCGCTGTCTGAGTGGCCGTTTTTGAACCCTTTTAAAATAATTAAAATAATAAGTATTACCTTATAGTTTATAGTTTTATCTTAAATTTATCACTCTTCACAACTCATATCACGTACTCACAAGTTATCATATATTGTTGTTTAAGATTATTTTATCATTATAATAAATTATTAATTATTAATAATCAATTTTGCTAAACATTATAAATCGATTACATTAAGTATAAACATTCCTTAATTTTTTACTCTTTTATCTATCTATACTAATATTATAAAGAGGAAAGATTTGTATGGTTGTTACGTTTTCACGCAAAAACTACTGGACTGATGTCAAAAATTCTTTTATCTACTCTGATACTATAATACAAAGATTATAAAACTGAAAACAAAATTCTTATGACAAACATTACGTACAGAACAAAAATAAAAAAATTAAAAAGTTTCATTACGATACAGGTCTTGTATGGACACCTGTATCATAATGTAACTTTTTAATCATAACGATACACCTCAAAAAAAGGTTTCAATGAATGGGTCCGCGGCGACGCAACACGCATGCACAATCGATGTTTGCGCCTTGGCGCCAATATATGACATTTAAAAAATCTTTTCAATATTTAAACGAAGTTTAGTTTTGTTTGTAAAAAAGTTAGTTTTTGTGTAAAAACATGTCTGAGAGCGGAGATAGTGGTAATTGTACACCACCAGATATTCTGAAAGCTGCGTCAAACATGACCGTGAACCTGTTGCCGACGAAATCTAGGAGCAACTATATTAACTCTTACCACGAGTTCATGGAATGGAAACGTACGTTTTACGTATTATAGTATGAGAGTAGATAAAGTAGTGTATGATACTGTACATAACTTGGTCTTATAACACTCGTGTGACACTATAAAAAAACTCGCCTGCGGCTCGTTTTTTTAAACACTCGTGTTATAAGAACCCTTATTATGAAACAGTATCATAAACTACTATTACCACTAGAAAGCTGCTTCTTCACTGAGCAACATAGGCTATAATACATTTTCAAAAAAAATAGGGATCAGTAACAAAATTGTAATAATATTAACAGGATCGCCTTCTCTTTTGATTATATGTAGTGATAATAAAATACTGCAGCTTTGTACTATTCCATTTTATTCAATTTTATAAACAATCCAGTTATATTATTACCAATTTACCATTTCTCCGTTTTACGTCTATTCCTTTTGACCGCTAGCGCCAGCATGGCCGCCCGTCGGCTTTATTTAATAGTCTCCTCTATGATTTTTAGTTTAGCTATACACAAATATTTTGGAATAGCTAACAATAAGGTGTGATAAATTAAGTTCTAAAAATCTTACATCGCGTGCGTTGCGGAAACTATTGATGATAGAACAAAAAAATGTGCTACAGTATTATAGAACGTATCAATATCCACGAAAAGTCCGCGATACCATATGTCTAACTATTATAGTTATGCCAATATAACTACTTTTATACATTGTAAAAGTTAATAAAAGTGCTGACAATAATCAAACCATTTTATTCAAATCTCTGTATTAATCCTTATCCCATTAAATGATAGTTTTATTAAAAACTGTTTCAATACCTGTAAAATACTTTTAAAATTATTAAAATTCGACATCCCAATCAAAAGATATTACGAATTTAAGAATGTAAATCGAAAGCAAATAAAGCTATAACAAATCCATTGTAGCGTCCGTTATAGCAGGGCCTGCATTTGATGAGTTAGCTCTTATTCCAGGAATACTAATGATACCCATTTTTGTAATGAAATAATCATCATTTTCCTGCCCTTATCCCACTCATAGTGGGGTCGGCACAACATGTTACAAACATGTTGTCACATGATTTGGCTAGGTATTTTACGACCGGCCGCCTGCCTGACGTCAACTTACTTTAGTCGCCTTTTACGACACCTCGATAAGAAATGAGGGTGGTCTATTCTACTCAGCCGGATAACACAATGCGGGTCGCCTTACCTTAGTCGCCTTTTACGAAACCTCGATAAGAAATGAGGGTGGTCTATTCTACTCAGCCGGATAACACAATGCGGGTCGCCTTACCTTAGTCGCCTTTTACGAAACCTCGATAAGAAATGAGGGTGGTCTATTCTACTCAGCCGGATAACACAATGCGGGTCGCCTTACCTTAGTCGCCTTTTACGAAAGCTCGGTAAGAAATGTGGGTGGTCTATTCTACTCAACCGGATATCACACGACGGGTCGACTTATCTTAGTCGTATTTTACGAAAGCTCGGTAAGAAATGTGGGTGGTCTATTCTACTTAGGGAGACAGAACTATAATGTTTTTCAAAATTAATAATGACATTATTTTGCTATAATCAGCGATAAATCATTATTCATCATTTTCCTGCCCTTATCCCACTCATAGTGGCGTCGGCACAACATGTTACAAACATGTTGTCACATGATTTGGCTAGGTATTTTACGACCGGCCGCCTGACGTCAACTTACCTTAGTCGCCTTTTACGAAAGCTCGCTAAGAAATGTGGGTGGTCTATTCTGCTTAATATATAAAAAAAATCTATAGTCCGACTTCGTAGAATTTCCACTACCACGAGATCGGTATGGACGCGGGTGAAACCGCGGGGCATTGCTAGTCTTAATATAAAATATGTGTTAATGAATGAAATTAATTTCGCCAATCAACACATTTTAATTGAATTTTGCAATTTCGTACTTGTCCCCTTTAATTAGTCTTTATTCTAATTCATTATTAATATTAAAAATCTGTGATAGCCCAATGGTGAGACCGTGTGACTTTCTAGAGACGAACATGGGTTCGAACCCGGGCAGGCACCAATGAGTTTTTCTATTAAAACTTATGTGTCTAATTGATATTTACAATTTATCACATGTAACCTACCACTCCGCATTGGAGCAGCGTGGTAGGTCTTAGCTCCAATCCTTCTCTCCAATAAACGGAGAGAGGCGGCCTATTCCCAGCAGTGGCATATTAACAGGCCGTTACTTTACTTTTTTACTTTATTAAAAACGCAACTTTTAACAAATTGTAAAAAATCGATTTTTTAATAAAAGATTTATTTGAATCTAATTAATCGATTTTTTCTCGATTAGTAAAAAAAATAAAATTTATTTTGAAGAGAGAATGATCGATTATTAGTAATGTTTATTTTTTGTTTCACTTCCAGTATTTTTTCATTTTCATTTTAGTATAAAAGTTATATACATAATATTTAGCTATAATCACTGTTTGTTTTATTTTCATTTATTTGGCTATATACGCGGTTTATAACAAAAGAATTCTGTCATTTTTGTATTAAAGTATCAAGTGTTACTTTGCCGAGTTCCGTAATATTTAATTCGTAATTCTTTATTCAAGTAAACCTGTACACAAGCGCTTTAGAATCGTCAACTCTACTGCTAATTCGGAAAGCAGTTCCTACCGTGATGAGCCAGCAAGAAAATCGGCGGTTGCACCTTTCAAAGTATAATTCTTAACTCTAGTTGCATTTACTCATGACTGTCTTGTTTGTACAGTTTCGAAGAGAAGCTCTGTCCACGCATTCTTATCGTCTAAATAATCCTGAACAGTATAGTGGACTTTCTTTCTTTTAATACCAATAGATTCTACTCGTAACGTCACAAAAACACGTTTTTTACGTACTGTTCCTGTGTGAAATAGCGAGTAAAAGCTAGTCTCTACATATTTGTCATTACCAGTTTTTGTTTACGCATAAAAGGTCTATCGTTGAGATATACGACGACTAGTAGATTACCTTGCACTGATATGAGCAAACTGTTTACACCATACCATTCATTCTTGCTAAACCTTCCGTTGCGTACAAAATTTGTGATGGCACAATATATTTACTTCCACTACTCGAATTCATTCACATTCACTACTCTTATATTAATGAATATGAAATTATCTTATACGAAATTTCGTAAGTTGTTTAGGGAATAGTTAAATATTATTTATTAATCATTATTTATCATTATTTGAAATTTTAAGACAAAATATTATTTTGCAAATACATTGTAGACCAGTAATTATGAATCATCAACTCTAATGCTGGTTCGAAAAATTGTTGCTGTCTCGGAGAGTTTGAAATACCGTTTTTAACATGTGTCGATGAAAGTGGTAAATTGTGAAATTTAGTGTTATATATAGTTTTATCTGATTGGGCTATCATAGCTCTTAGATATAATATTATCTGAGCCCAGCGGTGAGACCGTGCGAAGAGTCACGAGTTCAAACACCGGGCAAGCACTAATGAGTTTTTCTATTAAAACTTAAGTGACTTATTGATAATTATTTTTCGGTGAAGGAAAATATCGTGAGGAAACCTGCATATCTCTAGAGAATTCTGGAGATATGTGCAACCTATCAATCCGCATTGGAGCAGCGTGGTAGATCTTAGTTCCAACCCTTTTTCTCGAGGAACCGAGAGAGGAGGCCCTATATCTAGCGGTGGAATTTTAAAGGGCCTAATTTTTTGTAACATATATATATTAGATAAAAAATAGTATGGAATCGAAACTTAATCCGCGTCACCTAAACCGTTAGAAAACTGTTAATTTAGTACTGTGTATTTTGTTTTCAAAATTTCAAAAATGATTTTTTTACCCCATTCTTAGCACGGTATTGACGCTTTAACAGTATCAAATTTCTTCAATATTATTCTCACGGACTAGCCGTAGAAGATTATGCGACTTCATCAACCTTGTGGAAATCAGGGCGGAAATAAGTTTTTCCGCCTAAATCCCGGCCCGCAGAGATTCTAATGAAATGCACTTTTAACTTAAACATTTCGAAAAGATGTAATATCTTTATGTGAAAACAGTACAAAAATCCGTTCAGTAGATTTTCGACAAAATCGATTATATTCAGACAGCTTTTGTGGGCTTTTTTATAATAAGTATAGAAGTATGGATATTGCACATGGCGAAACAATTCCTTGTGGAGTAATAAATAGTTAAAACTCCGATATTTATATAGTATATAGTATAGTATGACTCCATTAAAGGTCCTTAAAGGACACCCAGTAAAACACGTTTAAGGTTATAATCTCTCTTGAACATGACCCTCAGGCGAGGTGCTTCGATGTCAGAAACCTCGCGGCCTTCCCTTGAACTGCTCACAGAATTAACGGCTCGCTTTCCGAAGAAATATATTTACACCGGATATATGTATAAGCGAAAGTTTTTTTCTATTATAAAGGACATCCATAATCGAATTACTTTATTGATTTTACTTAATTTTAACAACTAGAATTAATTTTAGCTAGGTACTTAATATTAACTTAAATTCATTCAAGTCAAGTCAAGTCAAGAGCTGTGATAGCCCAGCGGTGAGACCGTGCGACTCTTTCTAGTGGGACCACGAGTTCAAACCCGGGCAGGCACCAATGAGTTTTTCTATTAAAACTCATGTGTCTAATAGATAATTACAATTTATCACACGCTTTTCGGTGAAGGAAAACATCGTGAGGAAACCTGCACATCTCTAGAGAATTCTGGGGATATGTGTAACCTACCAATCCGCATTGGAGCAGCGTGGTAGGTCTTAGCTCCAACCCTTCTCTCCAGAAACGGAGAGAAGAGGCCTATTCCCAGCAGTGGGATTGTAACAGGCCACTTCTTTATACAAGTCAAGTTAAAAAAGCTTTAAAACAGCTTTTTAACCAAATTTCATGTCATTGAAGAGTCCCTTCGTCTTGAGCCAATCCTGGTAGTATCATCCAATCATGCTTATCATAAACACGCATTGTCATCGGGACTGGACCAGTATGTATAATTTCAGCTCAATCGGACGCCGGGAAGTGGGTCAAATTGAATTTGCAAGATTCCACCTTCACATTCAAATACGGCAAGTTAAATAGAATCTTTTAATAAAAGACAACAAGATTATTTTTATAAACGAAAATATCTACGAGATCTAGTATTTTCGGGTAAAAAGTATACTCACCTGTCCTTAAGACATCATATTTTTTCATACTGAATTACATTATCCAATTCTTAACTTTTGGGCGTATTTAATCGAGACCCCAATAAATATTTTAGCAAAAGTATAAAAAAATACTGTAACTAATATTATAAATTCGAAGGTCTGTTAGTCTATCTGTCTATTACGCTTTCATGACTCGTAGTCTAAGTTACTAAAATTTGGCACCGATATCCGTATTTTTTATGACATATTCTTTGTAACAATATAATCTCTAATAAAGATAGAGATTTAAATACTGTTAAAAGAAAAACAAGAATAAGAAACTCAATTTGTGTAGCATAGATATAATATGCAAGATTTCTTTTTTTTTATTATTTATAACAAATATATACAAGTTATATCTATCTTAAATTACTTACACGCTACTACTATACAAATCATGCCCACGTGGCATGGTCCCAAGAATGCTGGCAGCGTTTCCGCTTTGAATCGCTAAGCTGATTCTTTGTGCGAAAAAGGAGCCAGCCCTCTTGTCACCCGAAGAGGCGATCAACCGAGGTGTTAAAACGGATAAAAATTTTTTTGCACTTTGGCTCCATGGCCCTAGGGTCTCAACTGCAAACGGCACAAATATATAACTCTCAATGAGAGATGCATACTTTCGCCTTCTTAAATAAACAAATCGTAAAATACTATAATGGGTGCGTAAGTATTCGTAACTTCCTCATTCAAGAATAATCTTAAATACTTTACCAATACTTGAAATAAATCATGTTATTGTGGTTAATGTAGTCGAAGAGGCGATTGTAAAATCGTCACTCTAAGTGGGGTCGGCACAACATGTTACAAACATGTTGTCACATGATTTGGCTACGTATTTTATGACCGGCTGCCTGCCTGACGTCAACTAACCTTAGTCGCCTCTTACGACACCTCGGTAAGAAAGGAGGGTGTTCTATTCTGTTCTGCCGGATACCACACGGCGTTAATGCACATCGAGGCTAAGAGAGAGAAATCGCTCTACACAGCGCTCTACGAAACCGAATTGGCGTAACTATAATGTGTATTTAACAATACGGACATTTTTGGGATGACATCATTTAACTTAATTTTCTTTACAATGAACAACCATAAAGGAAGTATTTTATTGGTGTTATGATCAAGCCAAAATGCTAATAAGCGACTAAAAGATAAACTAAACTTATAAATTATCTTATATCTAAGTATAGATCCAGTGATTTATCTTAGTACTATATGTTCTCGTGTTCTTTTAAGTTGTACACTAATAATAGGTTATTAATAATGGAGTCAATTCTTCAATTACGAAGTAATTGCACGAAATTATTTTTTGTAATAATCTGACTTAATTTAAGCAATACAGTTTGCACATTTATAAATTAATATCTCCGCAAATACTCTCGATAGTCAAGAGATTCAAAAAATAACTGATTCTAGTGCTTTTGTTTTTGTTAATGACATTAAATGAAGCCTCTGCATTCAAATTTCAGCTCAAAAAGTATTCTTCCGTGAATAACTTCTCACCGAAATCAGCTTTGCAAATTTCGCAGAATAGCTGGCGTCATGATACCTTATTCGAATCAAGAAATTTATAGAGTTATTCGATACAGAGTTTCATTAGAATACAAAATTAGATTAATTTGTGAAAGTATTTTATTATAATAGTATAAATAATATTATTATACATACAAAGTTTAAAGTTCCGTTAATTATATTTTGTCGTATCACTTAAGTTAACTAAATAATAAATATTTTGGATACCCGTAATCATTTGTCAAATTCATTTCCATATGCGATTGCATAAGATCGTTTAATGACACCGGAAGTAACATTTCCTGTTCAATCAGGTTGTAGTAGCTGTTGCGATCTTGTTTCCTATAAATATATATATAATTGCCAATATATGTCATTGAATAACTTAATAAATTAAAAAAATGTATACGTAATTACGAAAAAGGAGGTTAAGAAATATAAAATACGGTTTCGTTAAAATTGATTTATTATTAGTGAAAAAAACCTGTCAATATGCTTTTGTATCGACATCGTATATTTGTGTATGCAGCTCCAATGACATTTTAAAATAGCTAAGAATGTTTGATTAAGCTTATAACGCAACTAAAATTTATATAAATAATTTTACAAAGTTGAACAAAGATTATATTATTTATTATGTAATTTTTTAGTTCTTTTATGACCCCATTATGCATAGAGTCAGTTTAATGTATATAAAATAAACAACTAAACTCATATACGTTAACTGTGTCATTAGTTAAAAGTCGTTACGCAAAAGGGTATGATAAAATGTTTTCTAAATCCGTATAAATTATTTATAATAATGAAATAAGTTCAACCGATGATTATACAGGATGCTACCGAAGATACGATATTAAAGGAAACCATTGATCATTTGTACGTAATAGATAACTTCGGAAAAATTCAATCTTCTAAATAAATTACTTAAAATTAATATAATGTAATTGAGTTCAGCCATTGTTAGTAATAGTTGACTGACCTGCAGGCCTACCATGAACTCTTATTGCTACTCAATTGAAGACGTAAAATAAAGTGTTTTGCTTTTTCATACAATGACATCTTAATGACGCACACTTTTAGTCGAATGAGCGTTCGGAATACATCCTAAAAACATTTGAGTAAAAGAGATAGAGTTATCTATAGTTCATATAACATTATCCTTTTCAAACATTATGACCCCAATGCAACTTCAATCCAATGCACACTTCATGGTACGCAAAGAAAGCGATTGGGTTTAGGTACTGACTTTGATTTGAACCGTTTTCTAAAAGTTGATGGTTGGCCTACTGGCTTCTTCAGATAACAGAAGAAAACAATATTATTATTGTTTTTTCACCCTCGCACCAAACTATTTAGTTATTGGGTCAAGGTTATTTTTCGTTTCGTGTGTTAGTAAGATACGGTCGTTGATCGTGTATTTTTTTTATGTAAATTAATTCCTGTTGCTCAAATACTTCGCTGAATTACCTGATTCTTTTATGTGCTGAGATGTGAAGGTAACTAAAATTAAAATTAATATGTCTGATGATTGGTACCACGCGTATACTCTTTATAATATGTGGAAAACCGTTTATAATATGTTGAGGTGGTCTCTCAACCTACGTTGTGTCTCGACACTAATACGTCGGCGCGAATGATGATAGTCATTACAGGAGGAAGCAATTTCCAAGCCATCAGAAAGCTCAACAATTTCCATATAATTTCCTCGTTTACCGCGGAAGGAAGTCCATTATTTGGTCGTTAGCCTTTACGAAGTTCAAGGGCTCGCAAATAATTCATGAGGCGGTTCATCTCAATATGGTGTTCGTATAAATTATTTAGACTTTACGGAGATTATCGTACAATCTTTAACTACAGTTTAAAACATACTTAACTGTTTTCATTAAGACCTGTGATGCATTGATGTTATTACTTGATATAGAGAAAGAAATGGTTTCCGGTTGGGACACTTGAAATATTTTAATACATAATGGCCATTGCCAACTTTTATCCTTGCTAGTAACTGCTTTAACAGTATACTGTTAAAACGGTAACAGCGCAAATATGAGCTAGCAAATATAGCCTTATTCACAGATATTTTCCTTTTGAAATGAATGCCTGAAACCTAAATTTAAATTATTCTATATCCAAAAGTAATAAAATATTATTTTGCTATAATCCACAATTAGGTAAATAGAAAATACTAGCTGACCCGGCAAACGTAGTCTTGCCATATACCTACACGTAAATTACTACAGATCTGACTTGACTTTGAGACATCGTGAAAAAACAACTTTGATAGGTTGATAATAGATGGCGATTTTCAATATCATCGTGTTACTGTAGAATTTAAAGGATTTCTTTAGCCCGGTGTATAAGGAATAATTGTGCCAAATTTCAATATAGGTTCAGCGGATACACCGTGAAAGAGTAACAAACATGAATCCATACTCCCAAACTTTCGCATTTATAATATTAGTTTTTAATAGGATATATAATGCTGAATGTAAAGTTGACTATTCGTTTTCATACCTGATACATGCAGGATTTACAAAAACACATGCACAAACTTCCACCTTCACTATCACAAACTCAATTATCGTTTCGCCCCGAAACCGAAGCGTCATCAGGAGATAGACTCCACGACAAAATCGCAAATGCTTGGCCATTTTTGTCATGGAGTTTATCTCCTGTAGGAAAACGGATGGTCCACATTTAGGATTAGGTATATATATTTTCTATTTACTTTATCGCGGATTATAGCTAAATAATTTACTTTTGTATTTTAGATGTTAACTTTGTTTAAGGAAATAGGTATTCTAACATTTGCTTCACAGTATATTTTAAACAATGTAATTTTTGTACATAAAAATATAAAGAATTATAAAACGATAGGTGATGTATATAATAGACAAAGTAGGAACCGACATAAGCTTGCGACTCCTGCTTTGCGCCTAGCAAAAGTACGTAAATCGTTTGTGGGTTTGGGTATAAGATTCTATAATAAAATTCCGAAATCCTACTATACTGTTGAAGATTACTTAGATGATAAGGATGTGTGGATATAGGTGCCCTTCTACCCTGTACAAGACAGTAATAAATAAATGTAACTAGTTCTAAGATTTATATTTTAAAAAGAGCAACCGCCGAGTTTCTTGCTGGCTCTTCTCGGTAGGAACAGCTTTCCGAACCAGCAGTAAAGTTGACGATTCAAAAGCACTTGTTTACAAGTTTACTTGAATAAAGAATATTTTGATTTGATTTGATTTGATTGATGTCCGCGATACTACTTTTTGTGTAATTACTTTTAAATTAAGCGTATTAATCATTGAAACGAAGTTAATAATTTGTTTTTTTCTTCCAGTGGAAGATGCCAGCGGGCGGTACACGTCGATGTTCTACTGGGGCAACAACTACTGGACGGGCTCTGCAGAGCTGTGCGCCATCCTGAACGAGCGCCACGCCCCGTCACGACACACCAACCGTGAGTTCAACTAAACTTATAGTACCCGGCAATAAATAATGCACATCGAGGCTTAGAGAGAGAAAATCGGCTAGATTCTGCTTCATAAAGCATTGTCTCTGTCGCACAGACTGACGAACCCGTGCGAAACGTCTCATACTAACTGAGTGACAGTGACAGCGCTCTACGAAACAGAACTGGCAAGCTTTTTCGTTTTGTTTGTTTGTTTTTGTTTTAGAAAACAATTCAATTCATAGTCAGTACCTAAACTCAACCGCTATCTTTTCGTACCATGAAGTGTGGATTGCATTGGGGTCGAAATGTTTGAAAAGGAAAACGTTATATGAACTATAGATAACTCTGTCTCTTTTACTCAAATGTTTTTAGGACGCATTCCAAACGTTCATTCGGCAACGACTTAAACTGTGACGCACAGTTTTTAAGACGTCATGGTAAGAAAAAGCAAAACAATATAGTTTACGTCTTCAATTGAGTCGCAATAAGAGTTCATGGTAGACCTACTGTTCCCGAAATGAAACGGGAACATTTTTTGTCTCGGTTTATAAGCTTTAATTATATCAAATTTTAACATTATCGAACCTGCGGGTTAGTTGACGCACGGCAGCTTGAAAACGACAGGCAAACAGACAGACAGACACATAGACAGTCTCTCTTATTTATAATATTAGTATGTATATGAGTTAGACTGTTAAAATTTAAATAATTTACAGAATTAGGCGTTAATTTGTGGAGATCCATAATACAAAAGTAATAATAAACTTGTGACTTTTTTCAAATTCGAATATAATATTTCCATATTTTACAATCACCTTAGAATCGTCAAATTACAATGAAACTACAACTGGTTCGAAAAGGTGCTCTTACTGAGAAGTAAAATCAAGAATCATCACTTTTTTCATTATCATCAACATAGTCTTGACATAATTTAAATAATTTATAGAAGCAGGCGTTATTTTGCGGAATTCCATATTACAAGCAATAAAACAAAACTAACTACTTTGCTATAATCCGCACGGGTTAAGCGAATGCATGCAAAGCTAATGTGTATGAAGCAGGCAAAATCTACGCACCTTATACATGCAGGACAAGCCACCACATGCACCCCAAGGCGCATCCACCAGCAACAACGCACACAAGCAGCACACACACCCACCACCACAACCTCGACGATCGTTTCGCCCCGAAACCGAAGCATCATCAGGAGGATAGGCTCCACGACAAAAATCGTGCGTCGCGCTACCCATACAAGCCAGTCTTAAATAGTTCAACTACCCATGCAAGCAGAAGACTGCTTGTATGGGTAGTTGAACTATTACATAACATAAGGGGTTTTTTCCTGTATAAAAAAAGTCTTAATAAGCATTTTGAGCATTGTGAATTTCTTTTTTTTAACTTTTAACTGGTGCTGAGGTATATGTACTTGAAACAAGCCGTGGGCGGAAGTTAGTACGAGATATGTGAATATAATTATGTCACGGTCAGATATTACGAAACAAAATATATCGCCTATACTAATTCATAATGCCAAATCAAATACCTAAGTAATCAAAGGACTTAAAACAATTTAAGCTCACTTCGAACTTCAATGCTAACTGGATTGTTACAAGTATAATATTAATTACACCTTGGTGAGATACTAAAATATGTTTAAAAATTAAAAAGTAAAATCTTTTATGTTTCAATGTATGACATTCTAATATTCGAATCCAATAAGAAAATGAAACTTATACTATAAGTTATTATATGATTTATGTAAGCAGGTGGATAACGCATTTACGATAGATAGTACCGCGAATCAAACCAGATGGCGCTGCATCGAAAAAATGCCCGCTATCGTTTGGTTCGCGGTACTTGTATATAAGCAAGACGTCAGATTGTATCGGGCTTCTTCTTCTCTCTTTCCCCTCTGTTAACATTTATTACTTCAATCAGTGCGTGCGGCTGTGTATCGTATCGTGCAATGTAAAACATAATAACCTCAAACCTAATGTAATTGGTAAAGCAGAAATAAATCAAGTTTCGGATAGCTGTGTTATAATTATTAATCGGCCGTCCTACACCCTGTTCGACTGCAACCCAGGGGGTTGTCCATGGTCCATCGAGTCGGAAGAATTCCGGAGGAGTCACGGCGTTCAATGCCGCGTGGTGAGGAAAAACGTGCCGCCCGGTTTTGGCGAGAAGTAGCAGCCAGTGAGCAGCAGCAGCAAGGACTGAGGTTTGGTGGTGAATCCGGCCTTAGCACTTTGCGACGGAGGGATCCGTCAGGAAGCCAGCAGCGGGACCAGGTACGGCGGTGACCAGCGGGGTCAGTAACCCCGTCGCACCGCAGGAAGCGTGTCAGGTGACAAGTGAGTGATAAGTACGCAAAAACTGAGTGGAATTTAATTTAATTAGTGATTTTGAGAATTAACTTACAGAAAATTAGTTTAGACTGTATAAATTAACAGCAACATAGACTATTTAATATTTATACTGCAAACATAGTTTTAGTTATGTTTTAAACGCTTATAGAAAGTTACGTAATTATATAAAACTTTAAATTTGTATATTTTATAGATTCATTTAACTTAAAAGAAACAGTATACTTGTTGTTGACTTGTAAAAATTAAAAAATGTGTTTATTACTTTAACCTTAAACTACTTGTAATACGGGTGAACGTTGATTGTATTCTTTATACGCGTAGTCATTGTTTAGCGAGTTCGATATTTTTATAAAAGTTATACGGTAGTTAAGGTGATTAGTGAACGTATCAGTCAACTTCAATATTTTTTATATAATACTTATGCGATAGTAAAGGTGATTAGCAAAGTTTTATGCATATTAATTGTACTATTTATGTTCGTTTTGTTATTTGTTACGTATTGTGTTTTTTGTATTATTTTCGGAATTAGTTGTTTTTTAAAATGGAAGATAAATTAAGATTACAAATGGACAATTATAGTAAATTAGTAAAGGCGAGAAAAAATTATAAAAAGTCGCCTAAGGAGCGAATTAATGAGGCATATGTACAAGTTAGGCTCGAATCTCTTGAGCGTTTATGGAATAATTTTGGGGATACTCACAGGGTTATTATAGAGGACTTTGGAAAATCGTTAAGCGATCAGGATTATATTCGTAACGATATTTTCGATCAAGCTGAGGAATTATATATAGAATTTAAAACAGAATTAATGGGTGTACTTAATTATTTTTCAAAATCGAATGAAAGTAGTATAGGAGTTAATCCTGAATATATGACTAAATCCAAACAGGTTCAGGTGGAACTACCGAAAATATTTATTCCTAAATTTTCTGGGGCTTATACTGAGTGGGTTACTTTTCGAGATTTATTTATTTCATTAATCCATAGTAATCTAAATTTAGAAAAGGTTCAAAAGTTACATTATTTAAAAAGTTATTTAACTGGAGAAGCCGAACAGTTGCTTCGGCAAGTACCTATTTCTGAAGCAAATTATGAACGTTGTTGGAAATTGTTAAAAGATAGGTATGATAATAAAAGGTATTTATCGCACTTTATTTTAAAAAGGTTACTTAGTCAAAGAAATATTATGGTAGAATCTGCGAGTAGTTTAAAGGAACTTATAGATACAACAAACGATTGTTTAAGCGGATTATCCAATCTAGGTATTGATGTTACAAATTGGGATATAATTATGATTCATATACTTACTTTAAAACTTGACGCGGAATCCAGAAAACAATGGGAATTTAAAGTAGCTAGCGATAATTCTACGGAAGAATTACCTACATTTGAACAATTTAAACTTTTTCTTACAAACCGGTATCGTGCGCTCGAGTTTCTGGATACCAAGTCAACATCTCAAAGGTCACAAAGTCAAGTAAACAATCCTATTGTTAAATATAAAGGTTTACATGTTGTTAAATTGCAATGCCCATTTTGTTCGGAAGCACACAGACTAAATTCGTGTAAAAAATTTGTAGGTGAAACCGCGGATCAACGACGTAGTTTTGTTCAGAACAATCGTATTTGTTTTAATTGTTTGGGGTCCAACCATGGAGCGAAAACATGTCGAAGTAATGTTAAGTGTCATTTATGTCATCGTCGTCATCATACTTTATTGCATCCTCGCGGTATAAGTAATGCTGAGACTACTAATGTTAATGTTGAACAGGAGTGTAAGGAAGCTTTACCAACGGGGCCTTTAGAGGCAGGCAGAGATAATGGGGCGAGCGGCTCTGTATCTCATACAGCTTATTTTTCGACAGGTCAGGAATTTAAACAGGTTTTGCTTGCGACAGCGCTTGTCAAAGCCGAGTCGAAAAATAATGCTAACTTCTGGTTAAGAGCTCTGCTCGATCAGGGCTCTCAAGCCAATTTTATCACGGAATCAGCGGTTCAAGGTTTGAGGTTGAAAAAGATTCCTGTGAAGGGTATAATTTCTAGTGTAGGTGGAGATAAAGCGGTAATCTCCAAGGCAATGGTTAACGTTAAAATTAAATCTAGGATCAATCCTAACGTTGTTGTTTCTGTAAACGCATATGTTCTGACGTCGATCACTACTTTCCTCCCTTCGAAGAAAGTAGAAGTACTAAATTGGTCAGAACTTGCTAGGGTTGAACTTGCGGATCCAACTTTTCATCAACCTAATAAAATTGATCTTTTATTGGGTTCTGATATTTATAGTCAAGTTATCCAAGAAGGGTTACTAAGGGGTCCGCCGGGTTATCCAGTCGCCCAGAATACCAAGCTGGGGTGGATACTTTCGGGTCAGGTCGGGTTAAGTGAATCAAACAATTTAACGCCAAGTTGTAATTTATTAATAAACAAACCCGAACCAAATGAAAATGATCTTTTGAAAAAATTTTGGGAACTGGAGTCTGAATATTCCAGTGACCTTCCGGGTAAACATCTTACACCGGAGGAAAAAAGGTGTGAAGAGATATTTTATGAAACTACACAACGTGATGAGTCTGGTCGGTACATAGTTACATTACCTTTTAAGACTGATGATCCTGCATGCAAATACGGCAATTCGAAAGATATTGCGCTGCGACGATTTGCTATGCTAGAAAGAAAATTAGAAAGGGATAAAAAATTACAAGAAGAGTATAGCAACGTTGTACAGGACTATCTAGATTCGGAGCATATGGAGGTCGTACCGGAAGATGAAGTAAATAAACCGGGTGCAGTGTATCTTCCTCATCATGCTGTTATACGCGAAGAAAAGGACACGACAAAAGTTCGAGTTGTCTTTGATGCCTCATGCAAAGGGACTAATGGAGCATCATTAAATAGTGAATTAATTATAGGGCCTACCTTGCAATCGGATTTACGCAGTTTAATAATGCGTTGGCGTCTACATCCTATTTGTTTAGTAGCTGACATCGAAAAGATGTATCGGCAGGTAAAGGTGTGCAGAAATGATATCGATTTTCAACGTCTGGTGTGGCGTGACCAAGGGAATCCAAACTCTGAAATAAAAAGCTACAGATTATTAAGGGTCACGTTCGGTACCGCATCAGCACCTTATCTAGCAGTTAAGGTTTTACAGCAAGTGGCTGACGATGAGGGTAATGATTTCCCAGCAGCATCTGAAAGAATAAAAACAGACTTCTATATGGACGATTTGTTATCTGGATGTGAAAGCGTTAATGAGGGAAAGGAAATTTATAATGAAATGAATGAAATACTACAAAGAGGCGGTTTTAAATTAAAAAAGTGGACTAGTAACAATGAAATATTATTGGAAAAATTTAGGGATATGCAGGAGGATGATATGGGGAATAAAATAAAGGAAGAAATAAATATAAAAATGGATAATGTTATGAAAATACTTGGACTTACCTGGGAAAGAAGAGCAGACTCTTTTCGCTACGATGTGAAGTTGATAGATATGAACTTACCTGTAACTAAAAGAAAAATCATTGGGGATATAGCACGTCTTTTTGATCCATTAGGCTGGCTGACGCCATGTGTTATTGTAGCTAAAGCTATGATACAGAAGCTTTGGATAAGTGGTATCAGCTGGGATGATGAAGTGCCTCAAGACATTTTAAGCGAATGGTTAACTTATCGGGATAATCTTAAAAAATTAGAAAACATTAACATACTAAGATGGGTTGAAACTAAGTCTACTGATGCTCGCAGAGAATTACATGGGTTCTGCGATGCATCCAAAATAGCATACGCGGCGGTTGTATATATTCGAGTAATAGACAAGGAAGGTAATATTCATGTTACCTTGGTTGCAGCGAAATCGAAAGTGGCTCCAATCAAACAAGTTTCCATCCCGAGGCTGGAACTTTGTGGTGCAGTCTTGCTGACTAAACTGATGCAAGATGTAGCCAAGATATTAGATGTGAAATTGGAAAATCTGCATGCATGGACGGACTCCACTATCGTTTTAGCTTGGCTCAATAGTTTACCTACCAAGTGGAAAGTATTCGTTGCAAACCGAGTGTCAGAAATACTTACTGTATTGAATCCAGATCAATGGTCGCACATAAATTCCAAACAAAATCCTGCTGACTGTGCTTCACGTGGGGTATCTCCTTCTGAATTACAGCAAAATCTGTTGTGGTTCAATGGACCTGAGTTCTTAAAAAGTACTGAAATAAATTATAATAAACCTAAAGATATGAAAACTGACCTGGAAGCAATAAGAGTACATGCTGCAACTATAGAAGAACACAGTATATTTGATCGATTTTCATCTTTAACACGCATGATCCGAGTGATAGCTTACTGTAGAAGATTCCTGCAGTTGTTGAAGCCTGTACCTGAAAGAAAAAATGGTTATTTAAAGACCGAAGAGTTAAACAAAGCATCAGAAAATATTATAAGAGTATTTCAGCAGAACAATTTTGAAGAAGAAATCGCCAACCTGAAAAAGAAAAAGGAAATTAGTAAAAACAGTATTCTAAGAGTATTAAATCCCTATTTAGACAATAAAGAAATTTTAAGAGTTGGTGGTAGATTAGAACAATCTAAATTAAATGAAAATAGAAAACATCCAATTATTTTACCGAAAAAATCTAAAATTACTTACCTAATTATCGATGACGCTCACAAACAAACAATGTACGGAGGTAATCAACTTACACAAAATTATTTAACTAATAAATTCTGGATAATAGGAGCTAAACAACAAATAAGAAGTTACATAAGAAATTGTGTTACTTGTGTGAAAAATAGGGGACTTACTCATAATCAGCTGATGGGACAGCTACCATCTGCTCGTGTAACTCCATCTCGTCCGTTTCGGTATAGCGGTGTCGATTTTGCAGGACCTATTCAAATACGCACTGCCAAGGGTCGCGGACATAAGTCGTACAAAGGGTATATCTGTTTATTTGTATGTTTAGCGACTCGTGCGGTACACATAGAAGTTGTGTCAGATTTAACCTCCGAAGGATTTCTACAGGCGTTTAAAAGATTTGTGGCTCGAAGAGGTCACTGCCAGGAATTATTTAGTGACAACGGCACTAATTTTGTTGGGGCTGCTGCAGAACTTAAAAAACTTTTTGTGGCAGAGAAGGGCGGTATTTTAACAGAACTAGCGGAATCATTGGCTAGTAATGGAACTAAGTGGAATTTTATTCCTCCCCAGTCACCGAGTGTAGGCGGGCTGTGGGAGTCAGCTATAAAATCGGTGAAATTTCACTTAAGAAGGGTTATTGGGAATTCAACACTCACGTTCGAAGAGATGTCGACGGTGTTGGCTCAAATTGAAGCGTGTCTTAATTCAAGACCTATATCTCGACTTAATTCGGATTTGGATTGTCTTGATGCTTTAACACCGGGACATTTCCTCGTCGGTGAGCCTTTGGTGACGGCTCCTGACGATAATTTTGAATCTTGTAGCATTGGCTCATTAAGAAGGTGGCAATATACTCAGCGAATGCTGCAAGAATTTTGGCATAAGTGGTCTCAGGAATACTTAACGAGATTCTTTAATAGGTATCGTTGGTCTTCACAGGGTCCACAACTAAAGGAAGGTGACGTTGTAATAATTAAGGAAGACGGTCTTCCTCCATGTCGTTGGTTGTATGGTAGAATTCTCAAGTGTCATTTTGGCCCGGATAATATTGCTCGCGTTGTCACACTTAAAACAAAAAATTCTATTATTAAACGCTCAGCGTCTAAGTTATGTGTACTTCCAGTAACAAATTGAGGTTTGCTTTATCAATAGTTTAAGGGTTTAGATAGTTAGTTTTCTCATTATTATGGTATTTTTTTTTATGTTGTATATTGGATAAATATGTATCGGGTAAAGGTAAATCGGGTTATGTACTATTTTTAAGGACAAATAGCAATTTGTCCTTGGTGGGCGGTAATGGATAACGCATTTACGATAGATAGTACCGCGAATCAAACCAGATGGCGCTGCATCGAAAAAATGCCCGCTATCGTTTGGTTCGCGGTACTTGTATATAAGCAAGACGTCAGATTGTATCGGGCTTCTTCTTCTCTCTTTCCCCTCTGTTAACATTTATTACTTCAATCAGTGCGTGCGGCTGTGTATCGTATCGTGCAATGTAAAACATAATAACCTCAAACCTAATGTAATTGGTAAAGCAGAAATAAATCAAGTTTCGGATAGCTGTGTTATAATTATTAATCGGCCGTCCTACACCCTGTTCGACTGCAACCCAGGGGGTTGTCCAGCAGGCGTTACTTTGCGGAATTCCATATCCAGAAACTATAACAGAACTACTTTGCTATAATCCGCGTGTGTGGGTTAGGCGAATGCGTGTAATGCTAATTGTATGAAGCAGGCAAAATTCACGTTCCTTACACAGGCAGGACAAGTCACCACACGTATCCCATGACGCCTATAAGCGATACACACAACCACCACCAAAATCTTTACGATCCTTTCGCCCCGAAACCGAAGCATCATCAGGAGGATAGGCTCCACGACAAAATACGCATTACGATTTTGTAGTATTGCATGAATTTGCTTAACTTTATAGTATAGTAGTTCAATATATATCATATTATTTTAACATAAATATTAACTGACTTACAAAGGAGAGTGCCAGAATTGGGCCTAAATGTTACAGAAACTCCACATACATCAAAAAAATCTTAGTTTTTTTCTGTTTAAATATCACTATAAATATTATAAACTTTCAATGGAAATATGTTAGAAAACTTATTTAATAATGATATTTATAATGGTATTAAAGTAGTTAGTGCCTTAAACGGAACGTATCATTGTCAACTTATTACCTTTTTAATTGCCTAAACAGCGCTGGATTCTAGCGTTTTAGTATGTCAATTATTGGTCATCTTTTAGTGCATGTTGCCATAGACTAGTAACTAAAATATATGAACGTGTTTTCTCGAAATGTTTGTTTTTCTGAAGACAAAAAAATGAATGATCAACTTTTACTTCAATGCAGATAGCTTATTGTTATATTTTTATCACCAATCCTATCGTTTTTATTATGTTCTTATGGTATTTAGCATGTACTTGTAGTTGTCCATAACCTCAGATTATAACTTTTATTTTATAGTTCCCCTAAAGAAATTAAATAAAATAATAATTGATCCTAAGATAACAAATATTTTTCTATCTACAATACAAAAATTAATATTGTAACGTCTGGGCCCAAAGATGTATGAAATTCTGGCACTCTCCTTTATCTAAATTAATTGTCCGGCCACGCGTTGCTGTGGCACATTTTTGTTTCGAATTCCACTCGACAAAAAATCAACAATTTAAAAACAGTTTATAGAATTAGGCGTTACTTTGCGGAGATCCATAATACAAAGTAATAATAAAATTATTACAGTAAATACAAAATATATATAGTGTTAAATGTATAGTGGACTATCCATATTTTCATACCCGATACGTGCAGGATTCGCAAAAACACACGCACAAGCCTTCACCACTTCCACCATAATACACACGTTCACTATCACAAACACAACAATCGTTCCGCCCCGCAACCGAAGCATCATCAGGAGATAGGCTGCACGACAAAATCGCAAAGCAAAATTTAAAAACATGCTCCTATCGCCACTAAACTTTCCAAATTCATCCGTTGGGTCATTTTAACGATTGTCTGAAAATTTCGTTAACATCGATCCAGCTATACATAAACGATATAGAGACAAACATTCATTATTATATAATCATAGATTACACATTGTTATACCAGTTTTTGTTTAAATTTTGTTACAGTGTCACCTTGATGTTAATCCGTGTTAAGTGTTACTTAAAGTCGCGGCCTGTTACAATCCCACTACTGGGAATAGGCCTCCTCTCTCCGTTTCTGGAGAGAAGGGTTGGAGGTAAGACCTACCACGCTCCAATGCGGATTGGTAGGTTACACATATCTCCAGAATTCTCTAGAGATATGTCGGTTTCCTCACGATGTTTTCCTTCACCGAAAAGCGTTTGATAAATTGCAATTATCAAGTTGCAAGTGATCCACTTAATACAAACAAATATTAACAGTTTACAAGACGCTAATATTCTTCAATGTATATTTCTTAATTGTTATATAATGGGCCGACACGAAAAGTTGCAATACATTTCATAATATTAAGACATAAAGGTACAGGCGCTCTGGCCAAAGTAGGCGGCTATTGCCCGAGTTATGTATGTTTGAGTTAGTTAGTGATATTTCCTAATACTTATAGCTATGCCTGTGAGATATGAGTACATTGTAACGTTTAATTAGTAACTTATTTAGGAAATTATATTTACATATTCATATTTACATTTCATAACGTATTTTAAAGGTAAAGTAAACATTGCAAGTAAATTTTAATTTGGATGATTTATAGGGTGAACGGTAATGGGGTAATTGGGTCGGGTTATAATTATATACAATTAATAACTGTGATAGCCTAGCGGTGAGACCGTGATCATGGGTTCAAACCCGAGAAGGCACCAATGAGTTTTTCAATTAAAAATTTAGTGTCTAATTGATAATTGCAATTTATCACACACTTTTTGATAAAGGAAAACGTCGTGAGGAAACCTGCATATCTCTAGATAACTCTTGGGATATATGTAACCTACCAATCCGCATTGGAGCAGCGTGGTAGGTCTTAGCTCCAACCCTTCTCTCGAAAAACGGAGAGAGGAGGCCTTAGCCCAGCAGTGGACATTGTAACAGGCCGTTACTTTACTTTTCACTTTTACAATTAATAACGCAATAGGCTTATTAAGTAGATACAAAGGGGAACGTAATACATATATATAAAGTGCAAGTAGGCGAAGGTTCAAATTCTAAGTTATATCGCCGTGATTGTGCTGGCAGGTTGCCAGTTACTAACTAGCCACAAGTAGAGCGTAAATTGTTCTCGAACATTTTACTGTGGGTAAAATTAATGATAAATTAAACTATAATAAACTTAGGTGCGCTTGTTGTAATCCTCGTGTCACAACTCAAATCGAGTCGTTAATGAATTCCAATTACATTCTTATATTTCAATCTCAGAATGAAGTAAATGAAGATAGCGGTTGCTTGGAACTAAAAGATATTTTTATATTCAAATTCAAATTCAAAATATTATTTATTCAAGTAAACTTGTAAACAAGTGCTTTTGAATCGTCAACTTTACTGCTGGTTCGGAAAGCTGTTCGTACCGAGAAGAGCCAGCAAGAATCTGGTCGGTTGCTCTTTTCAAATATAGCTCTTATTAATAGTTTCATATAACTAGTTACATTTAGTCATTACTAACTTGTACAGGGCAGAGAAGTAGCTAAATCCACATATTTTTTGTATCAGCCTCCCTTGAACAGTATTTTTAAACAGAATTTAGCATTGTATATATCAATTATAGCACTTAATACGGCAGATTATAGCACTTTATAGAGCAGCTTATAGCAATTTATATCATCAGGAGATATTAAGACCGTTTTATATTTAAGATTTTAAACTTTTTGATCCCAATTTGTTTTTATGGAATATGAAGTCAAATTTATAATAACAGAAATATAATAAATGTATTTCAGTCAATCCATGAACGTCGCGTGGTATCCGGCAGAATGGAATAGACCACCCTCCTTTCTTACCGGGGTGTCGTAAGAGGCGACTAAGGTATGTGCCGTGTGGTATACGGCTGCATAGAATAGACCACCCTCATTTCTTACCGCGGTGGCATAAAAGGCGACTAAGGTAAGTTGACGTCAGGCAGGCGGCCGGTCGTAAAATACGTAGCCAAACCATGTGACGATGTTGTGCCGACCCCACTTAGAGTGGGATAAGGGCAGGAGAATGTATGTATCATCAGGAGATAAACTCAAGGACAAAATCGCAATGTGACGCATCACCTAAGGAAGCATAGTTACATGGTAATTAATCAACGTCAAGCATGTGTTTTACCTTTGATCACCTGTTCGAAGTATACATAATGGATTATATGGTGTCTGAGAGTGTTGATGTGGCGACTCAGGACCGGGAAAAGCAGTATAGATGAGATCCCCTACGAAGTGGACAAGCAAACCAATAAAACGTCGCAAATATCTTCACCAAGACAGTCAATCGTGCCGATCATCTTGCGTGGAACTCAAAAAGCAGTACAGTTGACGATACAAAAGCACTTATTTACATAACGATTATTTTCTATTGTTTGAATAACAATTATGTATATCCCATTTAAATTTGAATAAACTAACTCTTGGTTTCGACACTGACCATATTGTTTTATTAATAGGAGTATTCTAATTTCAGGCAGCGGTGGATCTCAGATATTCAGCGAATGGCGACAAGACGTTTCAATGTCGGGTCTCGGCCCACCATTCGAGACTGCTTTCTACAACGTGCGCATGACAGTCTCCAGCGACTTGCCCGACATCGTCAGAACTGTATGTGTATTGTTAAAACGTTCTTCATTCATATTTTTTTGGTTACTTCCATTGCGTTATGTCTTACGGAATAATGTTATGGGGTAAATCCGCTGGGCTAAAAAAACAAGTTTGTTATCTATAAGAGGTGCTATTTATAATAAATACCGTGTGATTTCCTAATAGAATTTTTTACCGAAATAGGTGTTTTACGATAGCTTCATAATATATTTAAACCAAGGAGGCTTAGCGTCATCCGAAATTTTCAACAATTGGTGTCAATTGGTGTGGCTTTAACAAAATACTCATTTAGCCTTCCTCATGAATTAGTCTGTCTATTAATATGTGAGAATACGGGTCTCATCGCGAAAAAATCGAGTTATCTTTGTATAAGGTTCGACGTTTCGGCTGAGTTGCATCCGCCATGGTCAAGAACTGACTGGAGGGCGTCTTCGTTCCTGAGTACTACAGTCATTATGTTCACCAACTACCCTCGCTTGAGTCACTCCACTATGCGTATTCTCCGTATTTTCACATATTTATAAAATGAATCGCGAAAGTTTAAAATCTACTAGTCTGTCTATTGGTGAAAACTGCATGACATTAGCAGTGTTTGTGTTACCGACGATTTTTAGGTTCCAAAGTAGAATGCAACAAAAAAGTTCAATTAAAAGATTTTTTAGATTACACACACACAAATTAATATTTAAATTGGATTTGTACAACTATACTTAAAAACAAAAAGAGAATACCGAACACTTATGTATCCTGGAGGGGAGGTAATTATTCTGAGAGTGTTACCAGCTACAATAAATTTAAATTTGCTAGAATTAAACGCTAATTGAAAAAGTGTTGCTATCTAAAATATTTATTATATTCTCAGCGCCGAACTCTGCACCTCGGCATCTGTCTCCCACGTACGTGCTCGCGAGAGCAAGTCGCACAACTGGTGAACGCCGTGCACGCGCCTCTCCTCCGACAGAAAGTGGTCACGGTCCGCTCTCCGGAGCACGGAGGGTACACTTACATAGAAGATCCCACGTTCCAAATACTTTTGTGAGTACAGAACAAAACTCTTCTGTTTTTCAAAAGTAATAACAAAATTATTTTGCTATAATCCGCTATACAGTAATTAGAAAATATATATAGTGCTAAATGTATATAGACTATCCGTTTTTTCATACCCGTTACATCCAGGATTCGTAAAAACACATGCACAAACCTCCACCACTGCCACCACAATACACAAGCACTACACACGTTCACTATCACAAACTCAATAATCGTTTCGCCCCGCAACCGAAGCATCATTCAGCTTATGTCGGTTCCTACTTTGTCTATTATATACATCGCCATTCTTTTTATAATTATTATATACATCGCCAATCTTTTTATAATTAGTAATTTAGTAGTAAGCTTACTCTATCAACGTAGTATCTAATACCATTCTGTAGTGCCACGGCTTGATAAACCTACTTGCCATTCACTGTAAGGTATAATGGCGGTTGACCTGAATATTTCCAATGATGTAATTGGTGATGGAGTGGTCGGCGCCTTGGCCTCAGGCCGGGCCACATATCTATCGGTTTAATATTAATTATACACCTTTCGCTTTTTGTTTTTATTTGGAAACAACTTTGCAGCTGTCTGTGATATGATTGTAGTATCATAATGGCTCTGGTAATATTACTGTCAGTAGCTTCTTTCCGCGTCTTTATCTGTATAATAAAATTATGGATAGAAAGTAGTCTCTTTCCAACCCTTAAATCGTCTTATACATCGTACTCACTTTATAGTACGGATGTGAAAAAAAACAACCGATTTTTATATTAATTGATTATTTTACAATTATAATCGATTTTTAATAATCGATTTATTAAAAATTATAATCGGGTTTTTTAAATCGATTATCTACCTTCTTTTTCTACTGTCTTTATTTTTGTTTTTTAAAATAAAATATGCGTTGTTGCCTTACACTATAAATTTAGGCGATTACATATATTAATCGAATTTTGAAAACAGCGAATACAATATTTTTTAATCGTACTAGTCCAACTGTAATTAGTCTTTATTCTAATTAATTCTTAATGTGAAAAAGATTTTTCAGTTTGAAAAATCGATTATTTTTTTCACTCCAAGTTACATCCCTACTTTACGGATGATTAATTTTTAAACTCACGCTTAACTGCCTTTTTGCTATAGCGAAATCTAATTATAGTCTAGTCTGTTCTGTAGGCCTTGTAGGTTGGCTTCTTTCTTTTATTTTTAAAATGGCAGTTGCACGCTGCCCTAATTGTAATTTATCGTCGTTCCGAACGGGGAATCAGACTCCCAGTTGAGGTAAGTCCTCGAGGAGGCCTAGGTACCTGGTTCTCCCGATGTATTAACGAAGGGAGGAACCACTGCTTAGACAGTCATCTACCCGATGATACTCTCCGATATATTGTGCTGCTGCTAGCAGGGATAAAGCAATATGTAAAACGTTACCCTGTCCCCACCAATAGTGGCGTGGTCGAACATTATCAGGTTTTTGATCAGTATGCGCCCCACATACCTGCTGCCCGTACAATTAAGGCAGAGATACCCACAATGGGTTCCCTCATATAAAAGAATGTATACACTCTAGTAATCGTGCGAATCCGGGGTGTATCATCTAGCATATTATAAAATCACTTCTCTATTTCTTTCCAGAGCAGTATCATGCATGGTTGGACTGTTACTGATAACTGCAACGATTTACGACATGAAGATAGCCCGAGACGTGCGCGCGCGCAGGCAGCGCGTCGCCAACATGGCCGCCGCAGAAAACGTGGTATCCGACCTCAAGCTAGACCTCAACGGACTGGACTCTATCACAGTGTCCAATGGTGGGATAGATTAATATTTATTTTATTTATTTATTTAAAAAATAAATTGCTCACTTTGTTTGCTCTTAAATTCGGATTCTTAGAGCTTAGCTCAAAAGTCCTTTTTGTTAATTTTAAGCACCACAAAAACACTGCTATTTTCAGCTGTATCTACTATATATGAAATCCATTTATTTCGGTCCTTCGAGCCGGATCACTAGCAGCCAACAACGATGTTATCATAAAATATGTGTACGGGCTAACACGTACATTTGCACCGTCGGCATTTACGCCATATTATTAATATCACTTAATACAAATTTGAAATCAGTACGACGTTAGCGGCCGCGCGTGCTCAACATATCAAATCTTTACTATCAATCATTATAATAACTATCAAATAAATCTATCAATTAAGCGTCGCAATTATCAATATCATTTATCAGCAAAAGATAGTACAGGGTAGTAGCAGCCCGTAAAATATGTAATAAGTTTCCAAAACTGCATTCTGAGTATTGTTTCAGGCAAATCTATGTACAACGTGAACAATAATATTGCAATTAACAGTAACACGTCTGAGGAAAGATTGACTGCAGAAACAGCGTCTACTGATGAAGAACTTAAACTGAGTAAGTGATATTATATACAAAATAGAAACTGTAGTTCACTTTACTATGTACATAACAGTATATTTTTTTATAATACTAGAAATTCCCTAGAAAAATTTTTTACGGCAAAACAACGTTTGCCGGACCAGATAGTATATTCACCTTTAACATGAGTATTAAGTAACTTATTTCGCGGAAAGTTTTTCAAATATACCTATTGAGTAATGGGGGTATATTAATTTCAATAACAAAGATATATTGGTTTTTTATAAAACACCATTTCATTTAACATCTCTGCAGGCGTTTGGTCAGAACTGCTGCTGTCTTTCTCCATGAAGGCAAACATCCTCCAGATCTTCGACCAGTCCGTGGGCTCGGACACGGTACCGGAAGTCCACGGGTTACGTTCCTTATCCATGGTGTGGATCATATTTGGACACACGTGCATTGTTGTATTTAAGGTAACAACAATTTCAATGATCATTATTCTTCTGCCCTTATCCCACTCTAAGTGAGATCGGTTGGTGAGGGTAACATGATTTGGATAGATATTTTACGGTAACAATTTAAAGGACGATTTGTTTAAATTATTGAAGCTGTGCATGTGCAAAACATTATAGTCATTGATAATGGCTTAATTTGTAAGGGATTTTTTTTATAGACAAGCATTACAATATAGTCACTAGACTCGAGCCGTAGTGGCCTAAAGGTGTGAACGCTTAAAGAGACTCGACACCAGAGCTTTGCGATTTTGTCGTGGAGTCTATCTCCTGATGATGCTTCGGTTGCGGGGCGAAACGATTGTTGAGTTTGTGATAGTGAACGTGTGTAGTGCTTGTGTATGGTGGCAGTGGTGGAGGTTTGTGAATGTGTTTTTACGAATCCTGCATGTAACGGGTATGAAAAAAACGGACAGTCCACTATACATTTAACACTATATATATTTTCTATTTACTGTATCGCTGATTATAGTAAAATAATTTTATTATTACTTTTGTATTATGGATCTCCGCAAAGTAACGCCTAATTCTATAAATTATTCGACACCAGAGGTTGTGGAATCGCGCAATATTTATATGAAATTTAAATTAGGTTTACAAAAATAAATATGTATTTAAAAAAGTGTGTATCATAGACAAACCAGACACCGTTGTATGCTAATATAAACTTCTTAGTCCTTAAAAAAGAATATAATTGTAAAATCGACTTCGGTCGCGTGGAAATCAGTGTCACAAATTTTTCCCGAATTAAAATTTGAACGTCAAAGTAGTTATTATGAGTTAACTATAAGAGATAGAGACATGCTGTTGCAGACTTTTTTATTTTATTTTTGTAGATCTACAATTCTCTAGTGCATTAGTTTAGTGTATCTCTGCTGCGTAAACGCGATTCTAGCTCCTAACAGGTGAGTATTTTTTACCACGCGACCTCTTCAACACGTTATTTTTTTTATTTTCAAATAAAATAAATATAATGCAATAGAGATCTAGCTGTGATAGCCCAGCGGTGAGACCGTGCGACTCTTTCGACGGGAACACGAGTTCAAACCCGAGCAGGCACCAATGAGTTTTTCTATTAAAACTCATGTGTCTAATTGATAATTGCAATTTATCACACGCTTTTCGGTGAAGGAAAACATCGTGAGGAAACCTGCATATCTCTAGAGAATTCTGGCGATATGTGTAACCTACCAATCCGCACTGGAGCAGCGTGGTAGGTCTTAGCTCCAATCCTTCTCTCCAAAAACGGAGAGAGGAGGCCTTAGCCCAGCAGTGGGCATAATAACGGGCTGTTACGTAATAGAGATCTGGCTTTGTTAGTATTGGTTGACTGACCTGATGCGGCGCTTGTTGAAGTAACGGGAGAAACCAACAACATTGTTCTTTTGCCTTACTCCCACCTGTTAAGTTGTACCGTATTTAGTTTATAGGTCAAGGTTGGAATGGCATCATAGTGCTCTATAAATCGTGTTCCTTTTTTCAAAACGTTAAATAATTATTGATAAAAGTCATAATAAAATTACTTTGCTATAATCCGCGATACAGTAAATAGAAAATATATATAGTGTTAAATGTATAGTGGACTATCCATATTTTCATACCCGATACGTGCAGGATTCTTAAAAACACATGCAGAAACCTCCACCACTTCCAACACAATACACAAGCACTACACGAGATCACTATCAGAAACTCAACAATCGTTTCGCCCCGCAACCGAAGCATCATCAGGAGATAGACTCAACGACAAAATCGCAAAGCAGCAGATGGTCGACTTAAAATAAAAATACTTTACTGAATTAACTTATTTCTTTTATGTATGGTGCTGAGATACCTGAGGTAAAATTAAAATTGATTTGGTCTGGTCGGTACTACATTAGGATTTAACCTATTTCTTTATTCCAGTATGCTGACAATACCGCTCTTAGAGCAGTCCTCGAGAAGAGCTTCTGGTTCCAACTGATCATCAGTGCTGTGTACAGTGTCGATACTTTCTTCTGCTTAGGGTAAGTTTTAATAGCTGTGACTGTAATTGTTAAAGTTATAACTGTTTTGTGCTAAAATAAATTAAAATGTATGTATTCTTAGAAGAATGGCAGGAATATCACTTATGATTTTAGTGATCAGACATAGGAAATGTTACCGAACAATACATAAACAAGAGGCGAGAAACCTTAATATATGGAATAGGTGAAATAAGTATTGACAGGTTAAGCTAATAATAATTTAGATTTATTAAGCCTGGACGATTCTACGACCAGTTCGGAACCAAGACAAGTTGTAACACGACCTAAACATGCGAGTGTTTAATAATCGTTCAAGTCAAGCTTTACAACAAGACAAGTGATCCAAGTGATGAAACACACAAGCCGCATAAGCATCTAATAAACGTATGAGTCGAGTTTTGCTACAAAACCGCCTTCGATGTGGCGAACTCCGTCTTTCAAAACAAATCCTCTACTTTTCTATTGGTCACGTGATTATAGTGTTACCACTATATAAAAACTAAAGAAATGACACTTCACTATTGCCATTCCTAACAATATGTATATGTTATGTTCGTTTGTGTTATTATTAAAGTGGTATGCTGGTAACATTCCTGTACTTTCGGACAAACGCAAAGGGCAAATTGGATAGACTGACTAAGGGCCACCGCAAGATCACCGCAGCAGTGCTGCAGTTCCTGGGACTCATTGGATATCGTTTCGCCAGGTCATTCATATTACTACGATATAGATATTTATGTGTAGACACATCTAGCTTCGAAAGTATATTTTAAGTGAGGCCAAATTTCATTGCTACATTTTAAGGTAAGTATGACTAAAGCTAAGGTAAGTAAAGATAAAGTAAACGTTTATGGGCTCTTTTTAAGTATCGCATATTTAAATTTATTTTAAATCACGATGAACTATTGTTGGAACGAAACTCGCTTAATACAATTGCATCTTACATTGCATTAACATTGTTGGTACTAACTAAAACTAAAGTACACAGCTTAAATTGAAGCTGAAAAACACTATTTTTCAATAGTGAATCAATGAGAAAATTAAATACATTATGTATTATTATATGTTTTATTTTTATATTTATTATATGTAATATACACATATGCAAAAATTTTACTATTATTATGTCTCTTTACATTACGTCGTGTGGTATCCGGCAGAATAGAACAGACCACCCTCCTTTCTTACCGAGGTGTCGTAAGAGGCGACTAAGGTATGTGCCGTATGGTATCCGGCTGCATAGAATAGACCACCCTCATTTCTTACAGAGGTGTCGTAAAAGGCGACTAAGGTAAGTTGACGTCAAGCAGGCGGCCGGTCGTAAAATACGTAGCCAAATCATGTGACAACATGTTTGTAACATGTTGTGCCGACCCCACTTAGAGTGGGATAAGGGCAGGAGAATGTATGTATGTATGTCTCTTTACATTATTTGTACGAGCTGTGATAGCCCAGCGGTGAGACCGTACGACTCTTTCGAGGCGAACTCAAGATCAAACCCAGGCAGACACCAATGAGTTTTTCTATTAAAACTCATGTGTCTAATTGATAATTGCAATTAATCGCACGCTTTTCAGTGAAGGAAAACATCGTTAGGAAACCTGCATATGTCTAGAGAATTCTGGAGATATGTGTAACCAATCCGCATTGGAGCAGCGTGGTAGGTCTTAGCTCCAACCCTTCTCTCCAGAAGCGGAGGGAGGAGGCCTATTCCCAGCAGAGGGATTGTAACAGGCTGCTACTTTACATTATTTATACTTATACCACATTCCAATATGTTTCCCGACACTCGTAGGGCCGCTGGAAAAGATCGCTTATAGCGATAAGCTTTCCTTTGTTTTACTTACCTTACCTTACCTTTACCTTACCTTTGTTGCTATACATTGTTTTTGTTTTAAATAACTTAATATATAAAGAAAATAAAGTACTAGCAAATGTTAGTATTTTTCGGTTCAAATATGTAAGACATTGTGTTCTGTAGATTGACGGCACCGTACCTGTTCATGCTGGGTGTGGTGGAGGTCATCATGAAGTGGTTCGCGAACAACGCTGTCTTCGAGCCCCCGGCGATGGACCACGAGACTTGTCCAAAATATTGGTGGAGGAACCTGTTGTACATTAACACGCTTTTCCCAGTCGACCAAATGGTAAGTAAAGTTCATAGCATCAGTGAGTAATGGCAATTATAATTATGATATAGTAACGGCCTGTTAATTTCCCACAGCTGGGCATAGACCTCTCTCCGTTTTTGAAGAGAAGGGTTGGAGCTAAGACCTACCACGCCGCTCCAATGCGGATTTGTAGGTTACACATATTCCTAGAATTATCTAAAGATATGCAGGTTTCCTCAAGATATAGGCACTATAACAGAACTACCTTGCAACGCAAGGTAGTTCTGTTATATCACTTATCCGCACGGGTTAAGTGATTGCATGCAAAGCTAATGTGTATGAAGCAGGCAAAATTTACGCAACTAACAACGTGCAGGACAAGCCACCATACGCACTCCAAGGCGCTTCCACCAGCAACAATGCACACAAGCAATACACACAACCACCACCAAAATCTCCACCATCAGGAGGATCGAAATGCGATTTTGTCGTAGAGGTTGTGTGCTGCTTGTGTGCATTGTTGCTGGTGAAGGCGCCTTGGGTTGCATGTGGTGGCTTGTCCTGCATGTGTAAATTTTGACTGCTTCATACACATTAGTTTTGCATGCATTCGCTTACCCGTGTAGATTATAGCAAGGTAGTTCTGTTATAGTGCCTGCAATATGGAATTCCGAAAAGTAACGCCTGCTTCTATAAATCATTTCCTCAAGATGTTTTCCTTCACCGAAAAGCGTGTGATAAATTGCAATCATTATTAGATACATAAGTTTTGAACGGAAATACTCATTGGTGCCTTGAACTTGTGACTCTGTCGGAAGAGTCACACGTAGTAAATTATAATTATTAAATTCCAGTGCATGCTGTGGAGTTGGTATCTCTCAGATGACACGCAGTTCTACGCAGTCAGCGCAATCCTTCTTATTCTAGCCACCAGGTAACTATATCATCCATTCCTATATCTCTTAATGTTATCTCTTACTTTTTAAGTACTAGTTTTGATATCTGCAAAATTTGCAAAAGACAATTTTTTTTTCAGAATACAACATCACATTGTGAGATAAATATTTTTTTTTATAAGAATACCACTTTATCCTTCTCATTTTTATATAAAAAATCTTTAGTTATTATAAAATAAAGTCCCCAAAGCTGTCTGTATGTAATCGATTTTCTCAAAATCTACTGAACGGATTTTAGTACGGTTTTTACTAAAAGGTAGTGTAATTCCTCTGAAAGGTTTAGGTTAATAGCACATTTCATGTAAATTGAGTTGACGAGGTCTTTTTAAAACAATTTTAAGTGGGGGTTACTACCCCCACTAAAAATTGTCTCTTCAATTTTCTTTCTTTCAAATTCTCAAAAATTCTCTCAATTGTCAATCGACACCGGTTTGTTACCTCGGTAAGAAATGAGGGTGGTCTATTCTACTCAGCCGTATACCACACGGCGGAAAACGACATTAAGTTACTATACTACAGATAATCAATATAAAATGCAAAACATAATTTAACCAATTGTCCTTTTCAGCCATTTTAAGCTATCTGCTGTGCTGACGTGCTTATTCTTCCTATCTTCGCTGTTGACTACAGGCTTCGTTTCATACACGAGTGAACATATTCCTAACAGCGAAGACCCTTTTACGCAGTTCGACAAAATCTACGACAAGCCTTGGACGAGATTAGGGCCGTACTTGGTGGGAATGGCTACTGGGTGGATACTTTTCAAGACCAATTTGAAAATAAAGATGGGCAGGGTAACTAGTTTGCAACATTATAATTTACTTTCATCTTATACAGATAAATGGTTATCAGAAATTTGCATTTAATAAATAAGTAAACAATAACGTTTATTCAACACTACTAATGTCTAAATGATCGTATAGTACCCGGCAATAAATAACGCACATCGAGGCTTAGAGAGGGAAAATCGGCTAGATTCTGCTTCATAGAGCAATGTCTCTGTCGCACAGACTGACGAACTTGTGTGAAACATCCACATACTAACTGAGTGACAGTGACAGTGCTCTACGAAACCGAACTGGACGGCTGTTTCGCTCTAAATATCGCTGTGCGTTATTTAAAACTATACGTACCTAAATTAAGTCTTAGTTCAATACAAATATATGAATAACTAGCTGGCCCGGCAAACGTTGTTTTGCCATATAAATTACTACAGAATTGACTTGAAAAAAACTTTGATAGGGTGATAATAGTTGACGCTTTTCAATGTCATCCTATTCCTATAGAATTAACGGGATTTTTACAGCCTATATGTTACCCCGATATATCGAAATTGGTTCAGCGGATTCGCCGTGAAAGTAACAAACATACATCCATACTCACAATTCGCATTTAAAATATTAGTAGGATGAGTTCATAGGACTGTTATGGTGATGTCACAGGTGTGGGCGAGTGTAGGGTGGGTCGTGTGCGCGGCGACCCTGCTGTTCCTGATCTTCGGGCTGTACAAGACGGAGCTGGACATGGTCTCGGCGGCAGTGTATAGCGCCCTGTCCCACTCGCTATGGGCCGCCTGCGTCGGGTGGGTCATCATCGCCTGCTCCACTGGACACGGAGGTACCGACACAGTGGACCTAATATGCTTTTTTTATATAAACACGCAGTATTCGTCTGGTTGGCGTTGACACAAGGCTACAATTATCTCTACATGGTGCTTTGCTTTACGGGGGCTGGGCCAATATCACCGACAGGTATATTCTTGCGAATAAACCTGATATAGTTTTATTGGATCAGTCAGCGAACCGGGCAATTATTGTTGATATCACTGTCCCACATTACGATACTGAAAAAGAAAAATTTACATACGAGCTGAAAAAGAAAAATTTACTAAATATTAACCAAATTTAACCAGACCTAGCTCATGAGATTACCGTCATATGAAATAATGGTTCGATAATAATTGTTCCTGTTTGTTGGATCGGTAAACGGTCGAGGCAAAATCTCGAGAGGGGGAAGCGCGTATCAAATCCGCGCTTTCAGCGAATTTGATTTTAAGACAGACTAACAGAGAACCAAAATGTAAATCGCTAAACAGGACTAATAAAACATTAAGAGTGGCTAAACTAGTTGTTCACTCAAAAGGCCCTCGTTTAGTTGTTAGACCAACGGATACACAAAGCAAGTTGCTTGAGACGGCACGGATTGTTCCTGAGGTTCCTCAGTCTAGAGCCCTAACCGCTTTAATACTTTCTCCGCTTTCTGTAGTCAACAATTTAATTAATCGGGAAATATATAATTGGAATTGAAGTAAATTTCTTAGAAAATATCTCTAAAATAAAAATTACGCACAACAAAAAATATTAGCAGACGGGAAATTTGTAAATGGACTGAGCAACACGTCTCCAAGTCGATATACAATATAATCAAATTATAATCGAATAAATTAATCGATTCGATTTGATTTAACGTGCTTGTCCCATCCCTCAGGGTGGGTCCGGCCGCTGCTGTCCGCGCCAGTGCTGTACCCGTTCTCGCGGGTCACCTACTGCGCGTACCTAGTACATCCCGTGGTACTGCGGTACGTCGCTATGCACCTCACTCACCCCATTCACCTGGGCGAGCTGTTCGTTGTAAGTATAAAAATAGAAGAAAAGTAACGGCCTGATACTATAACCACTACTGAGTGTAACTGCTTTACGTTGTAACACTTGCAGGGCTTAAAGCTCCTCTCTCCCCTTTTTAAAGGAAAAAGTTGGGGTTTAAACCTACTATGTTGCTCCAATTCAGATTAGTATCTTCCACATATCTCCATAATATTCTATATGTTCTCCATTATATAAATAAAAAACGGTCTTAATATCTCCTGATGATATAAATTGCTATAAGCTGCTCTATAAAGTGTTATTATAGCACTTTATAGAGCAGCCGTATTAAGTGCTATAATTGATGTATACAATGCTAAAATCTGCTTAAAAATACTGTTAAAGGGAGGCTGATACAAAAGCCTACTATACTATTGAGGATTATATAGATGATAAGAATGCGTGGATATAGCTACTCTTCTACCCTGTACAAGACAATACTATATGTAACTAGTTATAAGAATTATTCTTTCAAAAGAGCAGCCGCCGAGTTTCTTGCTGGTTCTTCTCGGTAGGAACAGCTTTCCGAACCAGCAGTAAAGTTGACGATTCAAAAGAACTTGTTTACAAGTTTACTTGAATAAAGAATATTTTGAATTTGAATTTGAATATGGTGTCCTCATGACGTTTTCCTTCACCGAAAAGCGTCTGATAAACAATAAGGTATTTTACTTAGAGTATTATACGACCTAAAATGTGGCAAATTATAATTAGAGAGGAAAAAACGAAGGTAATCTTTCTATCTCTGTTTTTTATGTGTGATTAGACAAAGATGAAATATACAAAACTTCCCTCCGATTATTTATAGTGTCACTTTTACTTATTACTACTACAGGCTATGGTTCCGCAACTCTAGTATTACTAACTCTATGAGTTTATGACTTAATATGAAAGTAGAGACTGTTTCTACTTTGTCTATTATGTCCATGTACATAATAAGTGAACATTATTGCAGTTCGTACTCTTCCTTGGTCTGACGGTGATATCATATTTCCTGGCCTTAGTGATATCTGTGGCATTCGAAGCTCCCATCGTCACCATGCTCAAGATCGTGTCACCACAGAAGAAACCCCACCGAGTGTGATTGAAGTTTGTTCAAACATTTGTAAAAACATTGGCTGTTACCAAGTAGAAGTACAATATTGGTAACATAAAAACTTTTAACTAGAGTAGTTCGGCGAAGTATTCATTGCTATTGGATTGGATCTCTTCGAATAATTGACGTTTTAATAATAATGGTATACATCGAATAACTTAAATGTCTTTTGTCTCTGCTTGCTATGTTTATGAAGATAAAAAAAAGTATAACGGAAAACAATAACTTTTTGAATGAAGAGAAAATAAATTCCATCTCCTTCTGAGGTGAATTTTCAAAAAAGAATGTGATGAAGTGAATTTGTTCTATTTTTTCAAAATTAATTTATATCAATATTTAATAAAATAAGTTCTAATTCGGATTATTACGATAAATGTTATAAATGTTTACCATTATCTAAGTTTACTTTAAATTTATTTCATATTAAGCATTGTTTATAAAAAATGCGGTGACATTTTTACCCTACTAGTGACATACTTATTTACTTAAAACCATCGGTTATAGACCAGTGACATACTTAAAAAATGTACCATAATCTAAAATAAGAACCCTGTTGATAAAAGTAAACTATATTTTATAATTTTTATACATTATGTAAGTAAATTGTTTATCGTTGAATAAATTTTAAGAATGCCGAATGAACGTCAACGCCTCACTCTAGATAAAAAAGCATTTGTTTTACAAAGTTTGTCCTGCAGGCCTACCATGAACTTTTATTGCGACCCAATTCAAGACGTAAACGACGACCGCGAGTTTTTGTTTTAGAAAACGATTCAATTCATAGTCAGTACCTAAACTCAACCGCTATCTTTTCGTACCATGAAGTGTGAATTGCATTGGGGTCGTAATGTTTGAAAAGGATAACATTATATGAACTGTAGATAAACTCTGTCTCTTTTACTCACATGTTCTTAGGACGAATTCCGAACGCTCATTCGGCAACAACTTAAAGTGTGCGTCTTTAAGACGTCATGGTATGAAAAAGCAAAACAATTTCGTTTACGTCTTCAATTGAGTCGCAATAAGAGTTCATGGTAGGCCTGCTGTTCATCTTGCTCGTAGTTCAAGTAACAATAATATGTACATAAATTGTGATAACTTGGTCATTTTAGTTAAGTACGAAATGTGTGTTGTGTGATTTTGTAATCTGTGCGTGTGACGAAAAATGTATTTTATTTTAAAAAGTAAAATTTTATCCATGTTACAAACTATTATCACTGATGGTCTTTCTACCCTGATGCCGCATCAGCAGACGTCTTAAATTTTTACCATAGAGGGTGTATTAATAAGTTAACAAAACTTGAAGGTAATTTGTATAAGCCCAATTTTTGGGCATATAATTTTATAAAATATTCGTAGTCATTTTCAATCATACAACAAAATTTCGTTATAATTTTTTTGCAATTTTAATTTGCTATTGATATAAAATTTATATAATTTTTATTTTTTTGTGTCCAGGGCATTTTAATATTTATTGATTAACATGAACTATATGACACGCCTGCCTGGACCTTGAGTATTATTGTAAAAATGATTTCAATCCATATCAATAGATCAACATAGTTATTTACGTCATTTAAAATTCTTTTACCACTAACAAATCGTATTGTTCATTTTCTAACAACAAAATAAATGTTATTAGAAAAATATACAATCTCCGATTGTCTTTAAGTATCACATAATATGGTTTGATAAAAGTCAGTTTGGTTGGGTGGGTTTGGTGGGTGAAACTCTCTAAGAAGCTCTTTTTTAGTCGCCGCGAGCTCTATCTCTTAGTAGGTAGAAAAACAATATGAGTTTTATCTAAATACTCATTGGATGTCGCAATATCTACAATATAATTAGAAAAAAAAGGTTGAGTACGCTGTCATTCATAGATTCATTACGGCTCAGTTGGAAACGCGTGGGCTCTCCATCCATTTATTATCACTAGCCCAGCCCGTATAACTTGTTTTGCTTTTTTTCAAATTGCATCTTTTTTATATTTTCTAAAACAAATCGCCACTGAGGTACTTTTAATCAAATGGGTCACTAAAAGAATGCCACTAAATGTACACCGCCATCTAATTGATTATTAGGTTAACGTTATAGTGACATCTTTGAGACGGGACGTGAAACCTGTGTCCTAACTAGTGTATAGTCTATGGCTCACATATAATACATTACTGCTACAAACTATACAAATATGTATAAATAAAATGTATGTTTCAATTTTATATGTTTTAATGTGAATTAAGTTATTTTTGATCAAGATTTATAACGTATTTTAATTTTACTTTTAATAAATAAAAGCTACAACGAGGCGATTATATTTTAGGTTAAAACACAAATAATATAAGTTGTATATACAGTCGTTATATTAATCTTTACACTTGCATTATTGTAAATAAGCTGTAAATATTCCGTAGTTCTAAGTTTGTACTGAGATATTTTTATTAAAAGACGACAATTTCAAACTAATTCTTTTAATAGTTACATGTACATAGTTACATTGTAATTTCCTAATATTATTTCTGGAAAGCTTTATGCTTTTTATTAGCTAGTTTTTTTTTTAACCATATTTCTTTGTTCTTTTTTTCCTTTATTAACATTAGGTATAAATCAACGGCATTTTACAATCCCACAGCTGGTCAAAAGCCTGACCTATCAAGAGGAGGCTTGAATCTTAATCATCTTAGATACACCACACTGTTACTATGCGGATTGTCAGGCTACACATATCCCTGGAATTCTCCAGGTTTCGTTACAACGTTGTCATAATATACTTAATATTAATTAGGCACACGTTTTTAGAAGAAACTCTTAGATTCTTGTTTAGCAATATATTTTTGATAAGGACCAGGTGACCTTACTTTACTTTAGGCCATCTAGCTTCTAGGGTTTTCATTTTTTCCATAAAAAGCTATTGAAATAACTATTGGGTCACTTATAGACCCCGTTGATCGGATATATCACCTTTTTCTTAGATTAATAAAAGTAGATCTTTATTTCGATGAAGAAAATTTAAATACGAATGATAATTAAACGAATCAGTTAAAACAGCTTGCAATATTAAATAAAAATAAGTTTTTGAATAAAACACTATATTATTACATAATTATTTACATTATTAGTCTTTTCTTTTGTTTATTTTCTTTATAGCTTATTAGATATGGTATTGCATGTTTTGATGAGTTTATGTAAAATGTATATTTTTGTCCCCACAAGATGAATTGGGTCATTGTAAGGTCTTGTGGGCGAAGTTTTTGATACATAAATAAATAAATAAATAAAATAATAATTTATTAGAAAAGCACAATAAAAGGTACAGTCTTTTAAAACTTATAAATTAGTTAAACTATATTATTATAAATTACAAAGTAAAGGGATGCGCCGCGGCTATTATCGATAGTTCTATTATAGTTAATATTATTCGAATAGTCTAGTCTAACTAATTTGACGCATCAAATGTTCGACTAATTATTTGATTTGATAATTAACTTTAAAGCTATTAAAAACATTTGGCTGGCCCGTTGGCAAAGTGGGTAGTGACCCTGCTTTCAGTTCCGCGGGTCGCAGGTTCTATTTCCGCCGAGGGTCAACATCTACTATGAAAAATTTGTTGGTTCTTCGACCCTGGGTGTATATTTGCATTTAAGCATGAATTTAAAATTATATATGTAGTACTTACCAGTCGTCTGTCACCCATAACGGAGTATGAAGTTACTCGGACAGACGACCGAGTGCAAGTGTCCCATATCTCTACTTATTATAAAACAATGTCCCAAAAAGCTGTCTGTCTGTATGTAATAGATTTTCTCAAAATCTACCGAACGGATTTTTGTACGGTTTTCACCAAAAGATAGCGAATAACTTCCAGATGGTTTAGGTAAATAGTACATATCGGTATTATGTAAATTGTGTAGAAGAGATCGCGCAGTTGTAAAAAAACACTAAAAAAGAAAAGAATTGTTAAACGCTCATTTCCACGCGGGCGAAGCTGGCATTGCTAGTATTTATTATTTATTTATTTTTCATGGCGAAGATTTGTTTGAACCACGATATAGTCACAATGTTTATTACTAAATTAATGTTCCAATGATAGTTCGTTAAATCGACTATTTACTAGTGCTGGGGTACTATCGATAAGTGTAGTCGGAAAGCCTTCTGAGCAGACAACAACTTGGCATCTCTAGCAGCAGCGACAAGCAAAGCGCGGCCGCCAAGCTGAGTACGGTGCAGCCCGCCGAGTAACAGAACTGGGAAATCAAAAACAATCGTACCATTCCATCTACATTCATCAGAAAGGTTAAAGGCTTTGCGATTTTGTCGTGGAGTCTATCTCCTGATGATGCTTAAGTTGCGGAGCGAAACGATTAATTTATTTATGTACCATAAAGAAAAAAAAATACGTAAGAAAAACATTATCAATAAAAAACAGAGTACAACGGTCAACTCATCCCTCTGACAGAGATCTCTACCAGCTAACCTACGAAGTGAGACAATTTATAATGTAACAGCTACAAAAATATGTCTTTCTTTAAACAAAGTGTACTCATGAATGTTATTTTTATAATACTCACTATACAAGTGATGTGCGAGCAGAGCGCAGTGTCCATGGACAATAGCAGGTACCGGGATACGATGCCGTGCAGCAGCAGCACGGAGTAGCACAGCCGGCTAATGCCTACTGCGCAAGGACTGTCCAGCATCCGGCGGAACGGACCTGTATACAAATTCGAAATATTCTCTATTTCTTGACTCTCCGAATCGTCTATAATGCTACCACTCATTTGGAAGGTTGCTGTCACCACCAAGAATAACTAACATGAAAATCGGCGGTAGCACTTTTAGGAAAAACTGTAATTGATGGTTCAAAAAAATACTTCGATCGCAACCAAACTTTAAAGGATTATCCAAATCAGTCTAAAAATTTCAGTAAAACCAGTCAAGCCTTTTAGGAGAATCTTCAATTGTATAATACGTACGAACATTCTTCTTTCTCTTCATTTATTAATTACTGCCTGGTTACGTGAGACAATTCGCGACAACATCAGCGTTTAAGTACCTTCAATAGTGACGGGCACAAACCCTGTACAGGATCCAATCAGTTTTTCTGTTAAAAAAATTTGTGCCTAATTGATATTTGCAATTTAATACATTCTTTTCGGTTAAGGAAACCTGCATATCTCTAAAGAATTCTGGGGATATATGTAACCTACCTCCGCATTGGAGCAGCATGGTGAGTCTAAACTCTAAACCTTATCTCTGAAAATGTAAATAGGAGGCGCATTCCCAACAGTGGGATAGTAAGAGGCTGTTACTTTACAATATGTGTTTTTATCTTATTTCCTATCATTTATTGTGTGATTGTCATTTACAGGCCTACCTACGGATCTAATGTTAACTTCTGTGGGCAAGTCTGATACAATGTTTTTGAAAAAGATTGATCTCTTTCATTTCATTATCTACCATGATAATTGAGTTTTTATTCGGAGCTGGGTCAGGATCGATGCATTAGTGCGTTTCGCAGTCCAAGGTATCCTCATCATACGTTGCCAGCACCACAACTCAAAGACATCAATCCTTTGTCTTTGCCGGACTAGAATAGTCTCCACCATACAGGAAGATTGGGAATACAAGTGCACGTATCAATCTGATCTTGGTTTTGATACCAATTTCTCAATTTACCAGATGTTGTTTAGACGGTGCATAGCTTCTTTTGCCAAAATTATAGCTTTGAATTCAATTCAAATTCAAAATATTCTTTATTCAAGTAAACTTGTAAACAAGTGCTTTAGAATCGTCAACTCTATTGCTGGTTCGAAAAGCTGTTCCTACCGAGAAGAACCAGCAAGGTGGTTGCTCTTTTCAATTCTATCTTGTACAGGGTAGAGGAGTAGCTATTTCCACGCATTTTTATCATCTATATAATCTTCAATAGTATAGTAGACTTTTTGTATCAGCCTCCCTTTAACAGAGTTTTTAAACTGCTGTAGTGGCAAATATAAAATCGATTGCGGGATTTTATTATAGAATCTTATACCCAAACCCACAAACGACTTATTTACTTTTGCAAGGCTTTAATTTATTTGCGCCTTGCAAACTCGCCTGAATACTTGGTAGCAAAAAGTACTGCTGGCCAAAGCAATGCCAGCGGCCACGTGAGGTGCGCCCAGCCTGCCACCCAGCCGCGCTGTACCCAAGGCAGCATCAGCGACGCGAGCAGAGTCGTGCTGCTCGCCGACCAGAAGCACCACAGACTGATCTAGAAACATTGTTACGAACATGCGAAAAGAGTTCGTAATGCATATGTCATAAAGTTCAAATTGGACTGGAAAAGTTTACGAAAGGGTTGCTTACGAAAAGCTTGCAAAAAGGGTTCGTAAACTATGTTCGTAACATAGAGTGCAAATTCGCTTGACGATAATTCTCTGGAACATTCGGCGTGTTTAGCGAAAACTTGTTTACAAAGTTTGTTTACAATCCCAAGGTCTCGCGAACGTTCTCGAACTTCGGTTCGTTCGATATATAAGCCGACGTCTCGTGCGCTTCGACATTCAGTTTGCGAATAGCGATCAAGAGCGAATAAACAAGCGAAATAATAGTGACCTCGGCATTCTTATTAGACAGCGGCCTGTATAGAGTCTGTAAGTACTGAGTTTGCAGTAAAAAGTTGAATTAAGTGTTTTTAACGAGTTACCAGGTATTTTCATCCAAACCCACGAACCCCTGTACTTAACAATATCAAAGAATCGTTGCCCGCGGGATAATGGAATGTAGAAACCGGACGCCCGCTGTTGCGCTCTCTGTCGCACTAATCTACGGTGGGCATAGTGATGCACCACTGACGTGTCGATGTTTATGTTATGAAAAAAGAAACAATGTAAAATAAGAACGAAATGTTTTCCATTCGGCCTTTATTATTGCACTCCCGCCTGATGTTCCCAACATTTTATAAACTGTCTCCTCAAATCTTCGCAGTAACTTCACGAGATTGGTTAATCTTAAAACTTTTGAATTTCCCTGAATCTTTTTTCATTCATCAATAATAGCATATTTCTAATAGCTAGACGCGATTGAAGTTGATTTTTAGTTTCATGTTTAATATTGCATTCCAAAAATGCATCCATTTCAACTTAAGGTATTTAATCGGTAACGTTCAAAAAATCAAATTATTATATATAAGCATATTAAAACTTAAACTTTAACTTAACGTAACATACTTCCTAAACATAACTAATCATACTTAAATTACCCTTGTTATAAATTTATTATTAAACTACCGGGATTCACTTAGATCATAATATTTCTTAAATTCCGGGCACTTATCGGTAATAATTTAAGACGCACCGCACGCGCCTGTCGCTTATGGCACCGCGGGCAGCGAGTCTTTAACTTGACCATAGTGTCAGGTAGATACCAACATTGATAATTTAATTGGTAGCAATAAAAAATTCGTACAAAGGCCTTATTACTAGTAACCTAATATTAATCTCGCAACCCCTACTGACAGATTGGGATAAGAGACAGGCAGAAGCAAATGATTTATCATTTCTTAAATCTATATTGATGTAATAGATGCAAAAGTTTGTTTCTTTCCATGTATCGGTGAGACTTTCACGGGTTATCCGCTAGATCAATAATGATGAAATTTGGCACAATTGAAGCTGACAAAGAGATTGAAGATAGAGATGAATGATAGGAAAGAATGAAAGCGAAAATATTGCTCATCTCATGCAATAGCGGAATAACACAAAAAATCATGTTTTGTACATATTTAAGAGATAATAGGTTTAAAGGATTCATTGCTAAGGAAAATTCTTTAGTTTGCTTAAACGAATGGCCTAGTATTGTTGCTGAACAGACTTTTTTTAACGTTATGCTACTGTAGAAGCCTATGAGCGGTATGTCGTGCCGACGCCACTTAGAATGGGATAAAGGCAGGAGTATAATGATTATGGATAGATTCAAGATATTCATAGCTATATATGAACTGCTAACCTTGGAGACGTTGCACTCCCCATCCATGACGTACAGGATCCAGCCCATCAGCACTCCGATGAGGTACGGCGCCACTCGCGCTAGAGGGCGGTTCACCATGATTGAATACAAAGCGAAGGACGAAGGCGCACTGAAAGTTATAGAAGATCACTTTAAATTTATATCCTGAAGGATAACGTTATATACTCCGAACTTTTATCTACAAATATACTAATAATATAAATTAAAGTCTGTCTTTATTTTTGGTGTCTATATTTAAAGATTACAACTAAGCTTGGGTATAGTTGCTATTTAAGAATAATATTCGTTCCAAAATATTAACAATTGCGTTCACAGTAATTTAACCTGCTACTGTGAATGCTATTTATTTAATACAAACTAATGTAATCCTTATGTGGTATACAATGTGGTCGATATTTCGAGGTGGCATTCGAGTCGAACTATAATCTAGAAATATAGACCGTATTGCATACAATATAAAGATTACATTAATTTGTAATTACAATTATTTGTTCAGTAACAAGAATAAGCAAAAACGCTATTATATTATTTTGCTACAAAGGATGTATGTTACACAGGATTTTCAGGATGTTATTGCGAAACCGCGTTATAAATAAGAAGCCATGTTTAAGGGATTGCCGTATTATGAAACATTTTATAGAAGGGTTATCACTAACTAGTTTATATATTTCCAATTTTAAGTGTTGAAAATCGTTAACTACATCATATGTCTATGGTAAAGAAACACGTCGCACTGTCGGTACTTTATTAAGTTGACTAAAATAAACTATAAGGTATATGTATAATAATGCATAAATATTAGCGCGAATCAATCAACTAGTAGCGCCATCTAGGACTCATTGTTAAAGGAGCTTGACCGAACCGAAATTTTAGTTCCCTTATGTTTCCCATTGAAACTAACCGTAGCCTAAAGTCCGAATACGCGGCGGTGAGGTCGAAGCCCGTGGCTCCAAACGCGAGGGCCACGGCCATGGTAGCAGACACCTTCCGGTAGCCCGACACCAGCAGCATGCACAGCAGTGCACCCACCATGTGCATCTGGGTCTCCGCCGTTAAATACCATGACACTTGCATACACTGAAAATATAAAATATTATATTGCTACCAAAACGTGAAAATGCTTTGTAATTATCAAATCAATAAATAGAGCTTAAATTCGCTTTTCATAACTCAAGAACTTTAGTTTGTTTACAAATTGTGTTAATTTATGTTGTAAAAGACGAAAATGTATTTAAAATTACTTGTACTGTTATATCCGCCGTGTCGTATCCGGCTGAGTAGAATAGACCACCCTCATGTCTTACCGAGGTATCGTAAAAGGCGACTAAGGTAAGTTGACGTCAGGCAGGCGGTCGGTCTCAAAATACATAGTCAAATCATGTGGCAATATGTTTGTAACATGTTGTGCCGACCCCGCTTAGAGTGGGATAAGGGCAGGAGGATGATGATGATGTAGTAAATGTAATAATATAGGCCTCTCCAATTACACGCCATCTATTAGAGAAAACGATGCCATAATAAACTCTACTCTTGTTTTTGGCACCGAGCACGTTGTTTTATTAATAATGTAATCGTAGTACGACTCGCATAATATATAGCACAATAATACCTTATTTTTGTGCAAATATGATAGCATATTTCCAAATTTAAGTCGATAATTTTAATAGACAGATTTAAAATATGTTATTACTTTGTATTATCGAATTTGTTTTTAAGCCTTTATAATTCAATTCATTTGATTATTACGATTGAATATAAATTTTAGTAACTCGATTTAATATAATTCATGTAATTTTTTCGTGCCAGAAACAACTTTTGACAAAAAAATATTGCTTACACAAATCGCGTCTAGATGGCGTTATAAGAAATTAATTGATGGCTAAAAAATAAAATTGAACAAAAATTATTTTATTTTTAAGCTTAATTAGAAGATGACGTGTTAAATCATAGATGTAGATAATTAATAAATGTGTTTATCATTACACTACGAACAAAAATATAGAGAACAGTGGTGTCTCTAAAATTTCGTTTGAACAAAACTTCTCGTTAGGTAATTTATATAATTAGGCGTTACTTTGCGAGATCCATAATACAAAAATAATAATAAAATTATTTTGCTCTAATCCGCGATTTAAATAACAATTAATTCAAATAACATACTCCATCCTGAGCAGTATGGGTTTACTAAGGGTCGGTCTACAACGGATGCGGGAGTTAAGTTGTTGAAACATATCTTCGATGCGTGGGAGAAATCACAAAATGCCATAGGGGTATTTTGTGAATTGTCCAAAGCATTTGATTGCGTTCAGCACGAGACTTAATTGTTGAAACTTGGCTATTATGGTATTAAAGACAGTGCGCTTCGTCTCGTTGCGTCTTATCTTCACAGCCGGGTTCAAAGAGTGTGCATTAATGAGGTGCAGTCATCCGGAACGGCCTTAGTTATGGGTGTGCCTCAAGGATCAATCCTTGGTCCCTTTCTGTTTTTAGTTTATATAAATGATTTACCATATTTCATTCATAATATTTGCGATATTGTACTGTTTGCGGATGATACATCTTTAATTTTTAAAGTAAATAGAAATGACCATAATATTGACAAAATAAACAGTGGTTTGGTTTGGTTCATTGGTTCAGGGTAAATAATTTGGTACTAAACTCAAAGAAAACAAATTGTATTGAATTTGCATTACCTAATGCTGCAAAAACAGCAAATAGGCTCTCCATAAATAATGTACCACTGAAAGCAGAAAATACAACTGTATTTTTGGGAGTGACCTTGGATTCAAAACTCCAATGGAGCACACACATAAAAACTCTTGCAGGGAAACTTAGTTCAGCAGCCTACGCTGTTCGAAAGATAAGACAATTTACAGATGTCGAAACAGCAAAACTTGTTAATTTTGCTTACTTCCATAGCATTATGTCTTATGGAATATTGTTGTGCGGTATGCGCGGATAGTGAAAAAAATTTCGTATTACTTTTGTAATACGAAATTTTTAAGAGCCATACGTGGCATCTACAATTTAAATCCGTGTGATTCCCTGCGAGAGAAGTTTAAGGAAATAGGTATTCTTACATTTGCTTCACAGTATATTTTAAACAATGTAATTTTTGGACATAAAAATATAAAGAATTATAAAACGATAGGTGATGTATATAATAGACATAGTAGGAACCGACATAAGCTTGCGACTCCTGCTTTGCGCCTAGCAAAAGTACGTAAATCGTTTGTGGGTTTGGGTATAAGATTCTATAATAAAATTCCGAAATCAATTTTGGTCATGCCATTACAGCAGTTTAAAAACACTGTTAAAAAGAGGATGATACAGAAAGCCTACTATACTGTTGAAGATTACTTAGATGATAAAGATGTGTGGATATAGGTGCACTTCTACCCTGTACAAGACAATAATAAATAAATGTAACTAGTTCTAAGATTTATGTTTTAAAAAGAGCAACCGCCGAGTTTCTTGCTGGCTCTTCTCGGTAGGAACAGCTTTCCGAACCAGCAGTAAAGTTGACGATTCAAAAGCACTTGTTTACAAGTTTACTTGAAATTACAGAGAGTAGAGCGCAGAAGTCTCTGCATTTCGCAACCTCGGCGATGCTTCTGTGGTGTCTCTAAAATTTCGTTTGAACAAAACTTCTCGTTAAGTATTAAAACGAATGTTATCAGACCTGCTCGTCCTGAGGGTAAAAGTTGTTGATGTAGAGCAGATTCCTCCACCAGTATGTATCGCAGAGGTCGTAATCCTGCTCGGGAAGCATAAGCACGGCGGTATCGCGCGACGCCCGCGACAGCGCCGACGACAGGAAGATGGCGTACAAATACGGCGGGAGCATGCTTTAGATAATATAAAGGATAATATTTATTGAGAAAAAGTAGCCCAACGGTGAGACCGTGCGAATTTCCAGAGACGACATGGGTTCAATCCTCGGGCAGGAACCAATGAGTTGTGTGCCTACTCAAATCAATTAGACAAAATTTTTTTTCTATTAAACTCATGTGTCTAATTGATAATTGCAATTTATCACACACTTTTTGGTGAAGGAAAACATCGTGAGGAAACCTGCATATCTCTAGAGAATTCTAGGGATATGTGTAACCTACCAATCCGCATTGGAGCAGCATGGTAGGTCTTAGCTCCAATCCTTCTCGTCAAAAACGGAGAGAGGAGGCCTTAGCCCAGCAGTGGGCATAGTATCAGGCTGTTACTTTACCTTTTTAATTACTAATTACATTACTATGGTAGAGATATCTTTAAAAAACAAGTTATCCTTTGTTCAAATTTTGTTTTATTTATATATTTTTATTATGTTAAGGTATTATATACCGCATATAAATATGATATGAGCTGTAGCCCAGCGGTGACCGTGCGACTTTCCAGAGACGACATGGGTTCAAACCTCGGGCAGGCACCAATGAGTTGTGTGCCTGCTCAAATCAACTAGACAAATATGTTTTTCTATTAAATTCATGTGTCTAATTGATAATTGCAATTTATCACACGCTTTTCGGTGAAGGAAAACATCGTGAGGAAACCTGCATATCCCTAGAGAATTCGCTAGGGATATGTGTAACCTACCAATCCGCATTGGAGCAGCGTGGTAGGTCTTAGCTCCAATCCTTCTCGTCAAAAACGGAGAGAGGAGGCCTTAGCCCAGCAGTGGGCATAGTAACAGGCCGTTACTTTACTTTTTTAAATATAAATATAGGTATTGTTCACTATTTTTTCTTAAAAGTCGCAAATTTTCAATCCGAGTTTGAAAACCAAATTATATCTAAACCGGTTTCATTAAATTTATCGATTTAAGAAATATTTCAGCATCGGTAATTGTTAATGAACTGTATTTTAAATCGTTTTTTTTTTCTTTCATTCAACTAACCAAAAAAATATGTGTGTTAGTATATATCAAGAATATATTTAATTTTTAATATTTTATATATATTTTTTTTATATATATATTTTACCCGTGTGGTATCCGGCTGCATAGAATAGACCACCCTCATTTCTTACCGAGGTGTCGTAAGAGGCGACTAAGGTATGTGCCGTGTGGTATCCGGCTGCATAGAATAGACCACCCTCATTTCTTACCGAGGTGTCGTAAGAGGCGACTAAGGTATGTACCGTGTGGTATCCGGCTGCATAGAATAGACCACCCTCATTTCTTACCGAGGTGTCGTAAGAGGCGACTAAGGTATGTGCCGTGTGGTATCCGGCTGCATAGAATAGACCACCCTCATTTCTTACCGAGGTGTCGTAAGAGGCGACTAAGGTATGTGCCGTGTGGTATCCGGCTGCACAGAATAGACCACCCTCATTTCTTACCGAGGTGTCGTAAGAGGCGACTAAGGTATGTGCCGTGTGGTATCCGGCTGCATAGAATAGACCACCCTCATTTCTTACCGAGGTGTCGTAAGAGGCGACTAAGGTATGTACCGTGTGGTATCCGGCTGCATAGAATAGACCACCCTCATTTCTTACCGAGGTGTCGTAAGAGGCGACTAAGGCATGTGCCGTGTGGTATCCGGCTGCATAGAATAGACCACCCTCATTTCTTACCGAGGTGTCGTAAGAGGCGACTAAGGTATGTCCCGTGTGGTATCCGGCTGCATAGAATAGACCACCCTCATTTCTTACCGAGGTGTCGTAAGAGGCGACTAAGGCATGTGCCGTGTCGTATCCGGCTGCATAGAATAGACCACCCTCATTTCTTACCGAGGTGTCGTAAGAGGCGACTAAGGTATGTCCCGTGTGGTATCCGGCTGCATAGAATAGACCACCCTCATTTCTTACCGAGGTGTCGTAAGAGGCGACTAAGGTATGTGCCGTGTGGTATCCGGCTGCATAGAATAGACCACCCTCATTTCTTACCGAGGTGTCGTAAGAGGCGACTAAGGCATGTGCCGTGTGGTATCCGGCTGCATAGAATAGACCACCCTCATTTCTTACCGAGGTGTCGTAAGAGGCGACTAAGGTATGTCCCGTGTGGTATCCGGCTGCATAGAATAGACCACCCTCATTTCTTACCGAGGTGTCGTAAGAGGCGACTAAGGCATGTGCCGTGTCGTATCCGGCTGCATAGAATAGACCACCCTCATTTCTTACCGAGGTGTCGTAAGAGGCGACTAAGGTATGTCCCGTGTGGTATCCGGCTGCATAGAATAGACCACCCTCATTTCTTACCGAGGTGTCGTAAGAGGCGACTAAGGTATGTGCCGTGTGGTATCCGGCTGCATAGAATAGACCACCCTCATTTCTTACCGAGGTGTCGTAAGAGGCGACTAAGGTATGTGCCGTGTGGTATCCGGCTGCATAGAATAGACCACCCTCATTTCTTACCGAGGTGTCGTAAGAGGCGACTAAGGTATGTGCCGTGTGGTGTCCGGCTGCATAGAATAGACCACCCTCATTTCTTACCGAGGTGTCGTAAGAGGCGACTAAGGTATGTGCCGTGTGGTGTCCGGCTGCACAGAATAGACCACCCTCATTTCTTACCGAGGTGTCGTAAGAGGCGACTAAGGTATGTGCCGTGTGGTATCCGGCTGCACAGAATAGATCACCCTCATTTCTTACCGAGGTGTCGTAAAAGGCGACTAAGGTAAGTTGACGTCAGGCAGGCGTAAATTACGTAGCCAAATCATATGACAACATGTTTGTAACATGTTGTGCCGACCCCACTTAGTGTGGGATAAGGGCAGGAGAATGACGATTTAATTTTTAATATTTATTTGTTATCTGTTTTTGTTTGATAACGATTGAAATTAGTTTTATACGTCCAGATGTAGAAACTAGCAACATCTAGAGGGAAATCCTATTTTATTGCTTTCTCAGTTGTTCACTTTTGACAGAGTGGTCTTGGTTGTTGATGTCGGTCGTGGTTGCTGACAAGAACAAGTACATTGTTATTTACAGTAATTTGATTATTAATCTGAATTTCATAAAAATGATAGTAATGAAAGTAACGTCCTGACGTCAATTTTCATCAGTAAAGACAACATACCGGACAGCTCTGTTGGTGATAAAACATATAAGTTGCAAAGCCTGGCCGCAGAAGCCGCCCAAGCTGGCCAACTCCTCCAAGGAGTACCGACTCTTCAAGTAGAAGAAATGCTGAGCGCCGAACACGCCGCTGATACATATAGAAAACATGGAAAAATGATATTGAAATTTAAAATCACACTGCATACATTTCTCGTTAATCAATTATTGTAAAATATTGAAGAGTATTTAAATTTTAAGCCTCAAAAATAATTTCAAACAATGTCTGTATGAATATAACAAATATACAATTAAATAGCTTATAGAATTAGGCGTTACTTTGCGGAGATTCATAATACGAAAGCAATAATAAAATTATTTTGCTATAATCCGCGATACAGTAAATAGAAAATATATATAGTGCTAAATGTATAGTGGACTATCCGTTTTTCATACCCGTTACATGCAGGAATCGTAAAAACACACGCACAAACCTTCACCACTGCCGGCACAATACACAAGCACACACGTTCACTATCACAAACTCAACAATCGTTTCACAATACACGTATCACAAACTCAACAACAAAACTCGCAAAGCTTTGCGATTTTGTCGTGCAGTCTATCTCCTGATGATGCTTCGGTTGCGGAGCGAAACGATTGTTGAGTTTGTGATAGTGAACGTGGGTAGTGCTTGTGTATTGTGGTGGCAGTGGTGGAGGTTTGTGCGTGTGTTTTTACGAATCCTGCATGTAACGGGTATGAAAAACGGATAGTCCGCTATACATTTAGCACTATATATATTTTCTATTTACTGTATCGCAGATTATAGCAAAATAATTTAATTATTACTTTTGAATTAAATAGCTATAAATAACTATTAGTAACTATCTAGCTATTTTACTACATATATCTATATGTAGTAAAATATAATATAATAATTGTATAATGTACTATTTGCATGCTTATAGTTAGCAGAATGCGTCGTTCTAGATTATATTTATTTAACATCGTTTTGTACCACATTAAGCAAATAAAAAATTTGAATTTGAATTTCAAATCAAGCAAACAACGACTAAAAATCGTTAATAACTGTATTATTTTTAAAGTTATATTTGTGGTTTTTTTCAGTCAAATACAGTTAAAAGATTCTTAATATTATCGTAATACAGAGCGCTCCCAACGTTAAGACATTAAAAATGAATCTACTGATCACTTAAATGTATAAGATATAACTTTGGCGTAATTCAATCTTCTGAAACATAGTTAAAAAAAATGTATTTTCGAACAAAATAAATATAATTTGATTGGGAGCTAACTTTGTTTATAATGGTTCAATGACCTCGAGCAGCGTGCAACAGGAGAAAACAATTACATTCTTGTTTTTTCTCACTCGCATCTGTTACTTAGTTTTTAGGTCAAGGTTATGTTTCGTAATACATTATTTGGAATGCCGTGTTAGGGTACGGTCATTGATCTCTATAAACCGTGGTTTTTTTCAAACGTGAAATTATTCCTGTGGCGATATTGCTGTTTTCTTAATGTTAGCTGCTGAAGTGTTAGGTTTTAACTATAATTAATTTAACTTACCTTGCAAAGAAAAGTGTATCATAGGCCAAAGTTCCGGTAGACAATATATAATAAACCTTATTATGATCGTACATATCACCACCACTTTCTGAAACATATAAATTTTTGTTACCAGAAAATCGCAGATGTCGCGTTCTATATACATATTTATCAATATTTATATGGAGAATCTTCACTAATGTCGCGCTGGGCTATATATTAATATACTGCCTTTATATTAATATACTGTCTTTTAACTCTTAGGTGAGCTGTGATAGCCCAGCGGTGGGACCGTGCGACTCTGTCGAGTGGAACACGAATTCGAACCCGGGCAGGCACCATTGAGTTTTTCTATTAAAACTCATGTGTCTAATTGATAATTGCAATTTATCACACGCTTTCGGTGAAGGAAAACATCGTGAGGAAACCTGCATATCTCTAGAGAATTCTGTTGATATGTGTAACCTACCAATCCGCATCGGAGCAGCGTGGTAGGTCTTAGCTCCAACCCTTCTCTCCAGAAACGGAGAGAGGAGGCCTATTCCCAACAGTGGGACTGTAACAGGCTTACTTACTTAACTCTTAGGTGCAATTAATGTGAAAATAATACCTGCAATATAATTGACAATAACAGACACATGTACGAAGATCATCCATAAAGTTGCTATTATCCGTAACACGTGAATCATTGCCAAGTCCTTATTCGCCATGTTGGTGTTGAAGATCCTCATCCAGCTGTGTTTGAGGGAGAAACTCAGTAACAAACTCTTGCATATACTATTCTTTGTCTTATACTCTGTAGTGAGGCTCGCACATGAATTATACTTCAGCCTTGGACACGGCCTTACGTTTTCCACCTGCGTCGTGTTCGCACATTGTTTCTTATATTTTCCACATCTATAACAGCTTGTGTTGCCTTCCGTTGTCATTACATCCAACGTAATTGTCGGAGGCAACGCTTTCTCTCTTATCGTCTTCTTCAGTTCAGCGTAATTTTTAATCGCTAGCATCTCAGACTCCATTTTCGTTTCTTTCCTGCCTACATTCTTCTCATCCACATGCTTTTTATCATCATTGTTGTAATGTTGCAAATCGAAACTCGAATTTTTATACGGTCTAAATTTAAGCAAGTCTAAATCCACTATTGTGGCAACTATTGATATGACTATAAGGCTTATTGTAACCAGTATAAGTGACACTGCTCCGACATCATTTTTAATATCGTAAGAGCTTTCTATGTATCTTAGTGAAGTTATTTTAACCGATCTTGATACGGTTTTGTTAGTTTTCAAATGATCATTAAGCATTATGGAAAAGTTGAGTATTGAAACGACGTCTTCGGCTGCGCATGTTCGTGGAAGACACAGGCCAAGTGTAACGTCATAAGACTGTAAAGAAAAAATGTGTTGCAAACCGTTACAATGTTTTGAATAGTGTGCTTCGGTAGGACAATCTATCAGTATAACAAATCTGCAATCCGGGAAATTAGTATGTCTAACCTTATATGAATTCTATAATTGAAAGACAACAGAATTTAATACATTTACAAGAATTCTACAATATGGACAAAACACTAAGTCCATTTCTACAAATTTTATAATACAAAGAAATTAGAATGTACCTATTTTAATTTACTTAATAATTAAGAAGAATTTCGATAATTTAAAAGACAACATCATTAATTCTATATTAAAAATTAAATAAAATTATTTTTTGAAAATTCTGTTTACTGAACCTTTGGCATCGTGAACTTAGTGATGTTCAACGTAATCTGCAACGCTGTATATGCCAATGGTATGGGAGTTTTGTTGTCTTCATCCACAACGCGTCTCATTAGCTCATCTCGCTCCAAAAGAGAGTGCCATTCATCTATATCTGTGACAAATCCATCTTTTGAATAAAAAATAAAATAAAAGGCAGTCCGTATATGAAGGAAATAATGCAGAACACTTAATGAAAGCAGGCATGAGATCTTAGATCAACCTTAAATCAGCAAATGCTGGTTAATGACTTAGAATGAGTACTAATGACCTAGTGAGGCTGTATCTACTCTACTTAGCAAGACTATCATCAATAATAACAACAACCTAGACAAGAGAGCATCTAATAGTCATTTTAAGCTACGCATCCTTTTTACATCCATCAGATTTGTAAAAAATAGTACACTCTACATTTAACATTACGTGTCGTTTATCGAAATAATATTATCATAGCTTTTGCATTAATATTAGATTAAGCAACAAATCAAGTCAAAATAATCTTTAATCAAACAAACTCTGTCAAGCACTTGAGAACCGTTGAGACTGAATTTGATTAATAAAGCTACGATTGGTTCGGAATGTTGCTCTTACCGAGAAGAACCAGCAAGAAACTCGGCGGTCAATCAACACGCCAAAAGTGTGACCTGAATTAGTATGTTATTTATTCAGATCCTTTTATATATGACCTCTATTTAAATTCCCATTTAGTCTTCATGGAAGGCTTTATTTTAATATCCAATAGTTTTGACAATACTGAGTCACCATTTAAAAAAAACTACAAGGAGTAAGGTTGAGTTACGAAATTTCGCCCTTTACGAAGAACAAAGTCACATCTCCCATATGTAAGCATAGGAAATATGACTTTATTCTTCGGAGAGGGCGATTTGAATACGAAGGAACCAAAGCTTTTTGCTTACACTCACTCGATTGGTATGAGGCGTTTGCTGTTTTTATTGATAATCCGTAACAGCCCATCAAAGCCGAATAAGTTGAGACGTTACTACCTCACGTACATCGAAGGCGTTTTTTAACGGAAAGGATTCATGAAAAACTTACTTCCTCCAAACTCTTGCTCCCTGCTAAGCAGCATGTTGAGATAATCGCTGCTGTAGAATTCACCCCATGTATCATTGTCCCCTTTATAGACATAACCCGCATCCTGGAATATATATTACCTTTTGAACACATTGATATTTACAATTTATCGCACGCTTATCTCTAGAGAATTCTGGGGATATGTGTAACCTCTCAATCCGCATTGTAGCAGCTTGGTGGGTACCCTGGTTCTTATCCTTCTCTTCAAAAACGGAGAGTAGAGTTGGAGGAAAGCGGATGCCTGTTTTACTCACAATGGTCAGAAAAAAGTTAATGTAATTTTATTTGGTATATTTTTAATTTAGACATCTCTGATTAAACTATCGTAATAATATTCATAGATAATAAATAGAAACCGGCAATATACACGTCTTATTCTATCGGGTTGGCCCGACTAGTTTCGAGCCCGTACTAGGCCCTTACACATGAGGTTCCCGCCGTGATAACGCCGTATATGAATAAGGGCCTTGGATGGGCTGGAAACTAATTGGGCTAACCCGATAGAATAACACGTAAGTATATCTGGTTTATGTAGATAAACTATCTCCGATTTACTTTTGGTTTTTATATTATATAAGAACAAAAGAACTCGTAATTTACTTACTAACTTAAGACACTGTTCCTTAGAGCCTAGCCAAAATCTTCTCCCTTCAAACAGACCTGATTGGTAACGTCCAGAAGCATCCGCGGCTGTGGGAGTTTATAAATAATGTAATTTTTATTCATTTTAAAGGCTTTTATTCAAGTTGCAATGTATGTGAAGGTGGAATCTTGCAAGTTAAATTTCATGCACTTCCCGGTGTCTGATTGAGCTGAAATTTGACACAACGGTCCAGTCCCGATGACAATGCATGTTTATAACAATTATGACCAGCAGGCCTACCATGAACTCTTATTGCGATTCAATTGAAGATGTACCAGTCGCGAGAACTCCTTAACGGTTAACAGTAGGTACATGAAATTTTGTTAAAAACTTTTTTTAATCTTTTGTAACTTGTTATTATATCAGCTCTCGTATTAACCTCGACTTCATAAGCGTCAGCTATCATTTTAACATGCCCTCAATTAAGTACTTTATGTTCTCCTGCTCCAAAAAGAAAAATATTTTTTTATTGTATACCAGCTGTGTCACAAAGTATTTGCTATTTAAATTTACGTAAAACCATAATCTACCATCAATCGAAACCTTTCTCAAGAATTGCACTATATTTTAATAATAACCGTAGAAAAATTCGTTCAGTAGATTTTGAGAAAATAGAGCACATACAGATAGCTTTTGGGAACTTTTTGTTTTATAACACGCATAGATGTAAGCTCGATATATAAGTAAGCTTTATTCCTACCAAATTTTATCAACATTATTCAAAAAGTTTAGCAGTGAAAGTGAGACAGACATACAGACTTTCACATTTATATTAGTATGGATTAGAACCAGAACCACTTTTCCACATTTGTGACAAAGTTTTACGTTTTTTTTTATACAGAAAAAACCCCTTATGGGTACCGCCGCCCGACGGGGACGGCGGCGCTTATGTCGGACTCGCACCGACTAAAACGACCTGTGTGCTCGACCACGCTGCCGATGGAAAGGACAGGGTATCGTTATACACATTGCCCCCATCCCCGCCGACAGCTCTGATCCCAGAGAACATCTCCTCAGGGTAGGGACCCCTCGAAAGAGAAATCCCCCTCCGCAAACCAGTGCATCGGGAGCACCAGATGCACCGACCGCCTCGGGGACCTGAAAGCCAGGCCTCCGATATACCCCGTTCGGAAAGCCCGAAGGTAAGTATTACAAAGTTTTACGTTTCATTGACAACCTTGTAAAAATTTATTTTAATTCGGAGATTAAATTATCTAACTGAAACAATCTGTAAGAAACTGGGTGTCAGTCTATTAAAATAGTTAAATTAACATAAATTAAATTGCTGTTATACGATTTTTATGTTTCACGTAATCCTCTATTGTGTAATTCTCTTTATATTAATCTTAATACATATTTTAAACCTTTGTATAAGAGAGGTCATTATGAATGGAATTATAGATGAAACAATTAATCTTTCTTTTTCTTAAATATTAATCTGTGCTAGCAGCGTCGCCCGCGTGGTTATCGGTGTATCACAGATTTTTTACCCAAATTTTGAAAAGTAATAATAAAATTATTTTGCTATAATCCGTGATACAGTAAATAGAAAATATATATAGTGCTAAATGTAAAGTGGACTATCCGTTTTTTCATACCCGTTACGTGCAGGATTCGTAAAAACACATGCACAAACCTCCACCACTGCCACCACAATGGCGTAACGGGTAGTGGCCCTGCCTTCAGCTCCGCGGGTTGTGGGTTCGATTCCCGACGAAACAAACATTTTCTAGAAACAATTTGTTGGTTTATCGAGCCTAGGTTTATATTTGTACTTCAGTATGTATTTAAAATATATATGTAGTATCTACCAGTTGTCCGTCACCCATAACACAAGTATTAGGTTACTTACTTTGGGGATGGACGACCGTTTGTGTAAGTGTCCCATATATTTATTTATTTATCATTATTTTTCATTACAATCCACAAAAATAGTAATTCGACTCCTCGGTTTTTCCATCTAATGTTAAAAGAAGACTCCGCAAAAATCAATCCACATTAAAACACTAGTATTGTCAACAAAGATTTGACAAAAAAATATTCTGTGATTGATGTCATGAAAAACTAACTTAATCGTATAATTCATAAGCAATTAAAACTTGTATATGTCTTTTTTTCGTCGCTCTCAAGACCAACTTGCCCACTAGAATCGTCTTTATTACCCTGTAATAGATGCTTTAACGTCTAGTAAGTGAACATTAATCTACGTAATGATACTTTGGTTAGAGTTGTTGCGTGCATCTTACTCTTGCTTTCGTTAAATTAAATCGCCTGGTGTGCGTGTGATTATTATAACTTACATAATTAATGTTTGATATAGTTTATGATACATTGTGTATTACTTTTCGCTAGGCCCGTCTAAACTCTAAAGCACAGGCGCCAGGGTTCACGAAGAGCTCTGACGTCCCAAATCGCGCGTATCCCAAAGCGCGGCGCCCGAGTGCATTGCTCCCCCTTCACCATGGATCAAGACAGGCCTGCTTATTCTTTTGGCGATGTATATAATAGACAAAGTTGGAATCGACATAAACTTGCGGTTCCTGCTTTGCACCTAGCAAAACGTACGCAAGTCGTTCGTGGGTTCGGGTATAAGGTTCGATAATAAACTTCCGATCGATTTTAACTTTGTCATGACAGTTTAAAACACTGTTCAAAAAGGCTCATACAGAAAGCCTACTATACTATTGAGGATTACTTAGGCGATAAAAATGCGTGGACAGAGCTACTCATCGACCCTGTACAAGACAGTAATGACTTTTTATGAGTTATACTTTGAAAAGGGCAATCTCCGAGTTTGTTGCTTGCTCTTCTCTATAGGATAGCTTTCCGAACCAGCAGTAGATGTTGACATAGATGGCACATTTAAGGCTGGCTTCCTTACTGTATTATAATGCCTGTATGATAACAACTTAACGTTATTCTTAGTATTAAGATTAATCAATGACCAATGTATCTCTTTATAGTGCAAAAAGTATAAATAAGTAATATAAGATATCGCACGCTTATTAAGTGGACTAATAAAAAAAATCGTTTTGTGGCAAATTGCAATAGAACGTGTCCGTAGCGCCCACAATATGTGTTAGAGAGACCTAAAACTTGGGAGAGCAAATACACACGAGCTTTTTATTAATAGTTCGTAGAGTGATGTCATAAATGACATTGAAGCAAGGATTATAATATATTTAAATCAAGATTTTGAATTCGGACACTTATATACTAGGCATGCGATATGTCTCTTATCTTACCTCTGTTACTATTTATTGGCACACAGGCTGACCTATAGCTCCCCTACTCTATTATAATAACGTATTGCTTAAACCATTTTGTTCTTCTACAAGCAATACAAAAAATACCCAAATTTGTTAAAATTTTTGAGGTTCCCAAAATAAACGTTATCTTTTTAAATCTTATATTTAAGTCAGATATATAAACTTCAGTTTTGCCAAATTCAGTCAATATTGCTTATTGCAGCATATTTGAGAAAAACAATATGTAATTGAGGGTATTTGAATACTAAAATTGACGAGAACGAAGTATGTTAATTATTTTCGAAGAGAGAAGAGAAAGTAAAGAATATTAAAAAGGGAAATAATCATACAGGTAAATAGAAAACGTTCTCTATCTATAATTCATTTATATCCCAAGTATAAGGTTAAAGATCATATCCTCATTTTACGTTTTATGGCAAGAATTTTACGTTTCAGCATTCTATAAATCACAGAATTATAAATATATTTTGCAATCGCGATTTCGAAAATATGATTTTGATGGTGTCGTAGTAAATTTGTGTGATGCTAGACGTACAGTTTGGGGTAAAGTTTATGATAAATAGTCGCCCTAAACCGCCCTAAATGGTATTAATTGACACTTTCAGAACTCCCCCAAACTCAAGTAACTTTCGCGCTCTAATTATTTTTTTAAATTATTTATTGATAAGGCGTACCAACTAGAAATCATATACATTAATAAACTAATATAAACATTCAATATTTCATCTTTTCTATGTGTTTCCAAATTTCTATATGTACAGGTACGCACAACATTTACATAACACTTCAAACAACAATTGATGCAAATTTTGATATGAAATGAAAAACAAAAATATACACTTAAAAATATAAAAGTGAAATATAAACTATTAGAATAAAATTAGTTTTTTTTTAAAGGTTAAAAAATAAAGTTAAATTTAAAGGTTTTCCAGAATACACTTTCTGAAACATTGTAATGTATCAAAATAGATATCAACAATTTTCTAATTATTGTTAGTTCCATTCATTTTATTTTACTATATATAATAAAAATTTTAAGTTTTATTTTACTATATATACTAATATTCCTGTTTCGCACGCTCAATCATACGTATGATCCCTCGAAGCCTAGGGTTGGAACATTCGAATTAATACATCTAATTTACAATTCTATAGATAAAACGTTAATCTTACACCTTAATTATTTGTGTCCTTATTAAAAAAGACTTACCTCTGTACGCCCAAGCGCGGCCTTCAGACAAATCCTTAAGAAACACACTAACGTGATCCCAACAAAACCGTCCAATATTCAAATGCACACCATTCTTAATTTTTGGCCACACATAAGCCAAAAAAGATGGATCGAAAACTATAAACAAGTTATCCATAATCTCCCCACGGGATTTTAAATGCTTAGAAACTTTCAGGTGTTCTTTGTAACCATTTTGGACCATCAAGCATTCAGGATACATTAAAAACAACAAATATATTATTAATTTCACTTTCATGTTATTTTCTTGTTAATTCACAATTTTTTTTTTTTTGGTTGCGTGCGCGCACCGTGCGTTCAGAAACATTAATAACTCCAATAAACATTTTGCACGCAAACTCAAAGTCAATGTAAGGAGAGTGCAATTTCTAAATGCCAACAACCGTTTTATAATTCTGTTTTAGCGTAATAATTACGTAACTAACAATAGGTTTGTTGGAATGATCAGGATTGTTAGTGATTTAATAAAGATTCGACAAATATTAGTGCAACATTTCTAAACATAAATACTTCATACAACTAATGCATTATTAAAAATTAGTAATTGTTTTGAATATGAAGACAATGAATGTAAATTAATATTGTGCAAAAAAACAAATTTAAATAAAACCCACCTCTTTGGATATCTTCACTGAAACCACAAACTCATTTCGTCAAAATACATTAGTTGTTGACAGATGCTGAGTAGACTGATGGGAGCTAAACTTAGTTGTTCTTAAAATTTAAAATTTTTTTTTGTTATTCTTTAGTGTACTGTCTTTTTTTCGTAATTTTTGTTTCTTATCGTAACAAATTTTAAAAATGTTATTTGTTAAGCGGCAGTGTAATACAACTTGTTCTTTTGCGATGTTGTGGCTACCTGAATAAGTTGCACATTTAACGAACGCTATTGATATATCTATAGACATCTTCCTGCCCTCATCCCACTCTAAGTGGGGTCGCTACATGTTACTAACATGTCAAATGATTTGTACTACGTACATTACGACCGGCCGCCTGCCTGACGTCAACTTACCTTAGTTGCCTTTGACGACACCTTGGTAAGAAATGAGGGTAGTCTATTTTACTCAGTCGGATACCACACGGCGGGTCGACTTACCTTAGTTGCCTTTGACGACACCTTGGTAAGAAATGAGGGTAGTCTATTTTACTCAGTCGGATACCACACGGCGGGTCGACTTACCTTAGTTGCCTTTTATGACACCTCGGTAAGAAATGAGAGTGGTATATTTTACTCAGCCGGATACCACACGGCGGATTGATATATTATAGTATAAAATCATTATTTATTAATATGTAGTAGCTACTGGTGGTCCTTAAATAAATTAAAAATATAACTAATCAACTTAAGTGTAAGGAAGAGGGTATGTGAAAATAAACACCAATGAAATGTTAGTAATTATTTATTACCTGTCAAAAGACAATAGTTTACAATTATTAATCAATAGTTTATCTCATGTACTTAGTAAATACAATTAGCTAGTTTAACCGCGTTCAACTGTCTCTGCACAAACACACACACATAGACGACGAGCATAAAACTGATCTTATCTTTACGTACAAGTTACATTTGCCGGAGCCGCTTGTTCGGCCGCTGCCCGTCGTTCATGTAGCCTTGCTGGAAACAAAATACACTTTTTAACTTAAAGCAACATTATTTAATGACATACACAGATTTTGTCTTAAAGTAATCTTACTTAATGACACGAATTTAAAGAATTTAAAATCTTAAAACAATCTTTCTTTTAATAAGATACACATTTTGTTTTAAAGCAATCTCACTTAAACAGGCAACCTAAATTTTGTTAACTAGCTCTCTTATAAAAAGAGTCTTGGATTTTTTTTGTTGTATGGGATTTATAAAGTAGTGTCGTGTGGTATCCGGCTGCATAGAATAGACCGCCCTCATTTCTTACCGTGGTGTCGTAAAAGGCGACTAAGGTAAGTTGACGTCAGGCAGGAGGCCGGTCGTAAAATACGTAGCCAAATCATGTGAAATGTTTGTAACATGTGCTGAGGCCACTTAGAGTAGGATAAGGGCAGGAGAATGATGATGGATTTATAAAGTAGCGGCCTGTTACAATCCCACTGCTGGGAATAGACCTCCTCTCTCCGTTTCTGGAGAGATGGGTTCGAGCTAAGACCTACCAGCTTGCTCCAATGCGGATTGGTAGGTAACACATATCAACAGAATTCTCTAGAGATATGCAGGTTTCCTCACGATGTTTTAAATTGCAATTATCAGTTAGTTAGTTAGTTTTAATAGAAAAAATCATTGGTGCCTGCCCGGGTTTGAACTCGTGTTCCCCTCGAAGGACTCGCACGGTCTCACCGCTGGGCTATCACAGCCCAGATTTATAAAAACAGACGCCCTATTATAACTCAAATTGTAATAAATAAATCTCGCTCGTTGGTTTAGTCGACAGTGACTGACAGGTCGAGGGTTCGATTCTTGCCGAGAGCAAGCTTTTTCTAAAGACAATCTGTTGGTTCTTCAAGGCTGGATGTGTTTATATATTTAAGTATATATCTTAAGTTATATATGTATACATTTACCAGTTGTCTTTCATCCATAACATAAGTATTAATTTACTTACTCTGAGGAAGGACGACTGTGTGTAATTGTCCCAAATTAATTTATTTATCCTTATATATTTTTTAATTAATTGTTATTCGTAAAGCAATTAAAGCTTCACAATTTTGTTAAGTTACCTATTGAAGCACCTGTTCAGGATCGATTAAACAGAAAAAACGTCGGCTGTATCAAAGTGTACCTTTCTCTTTTATGACCATAAACACTTAATTGCCTTTGATGGTCATTAGATATAACGTTATTTACATTTACAGATTTCATGGTTGTTAGAGATTTAATTAATCAAGTAGGTTTATGTGGTACTTGTTTTAGTCTCCTTAATTTTAATAAATTCTAAAAAATATATATACAATTTCGATACAATGTCAATTCCTGCAACGGCTAATAAATATGACAGCAACCTAACATAAATATTTACACATGAGACACTTAGTTTATAGTTAATATATAGATACCGGCTATACTCACGTGTGATTTTTCGGATTAGCCCGACTAGTTTCGAGTCCATCCAGGGCACTTATTCATGAGCTCTTTACACGACGTTATCGCGGCGACGTGAGTATAACCGATATATATATATATTAACTATGAATACTATTCACGACAGTTTAAATTTTTTTAAGTTTAAACTTGTTTAAGTTTTTCTATTAAAACTTATGTGTCTAATTGATAATTGCAATTTATCACACGCTTTTCGGTGAAGGAAAACAACGTGAGAAAACCATATCTCTAGAGAATTCTGGAGATATGTGTAACCTTCCAATCCGCATTGGAGCAGCGTGGCAGGTCTTAGCTCCAATCCTTCTTTCCAAAAACGGAGAGAGGTCTTAGCCCAGCAGTGGGCGTAGTAACAGGCTGTTACGTGACTTTACTTTAAAATCCAAAATACAGTGTATTTAAATAAGCTTTTACACAAGCACAAATTGCATTTTCACATAGCTTCTACAAACGTTAGTACATAGTTACATATTGATATTGTTATCTTGACGAATAGTTGCTAAATACACGCGCAAAATGCTGCAAAAAAAATAAATTTCTTGCAAAGACGTTCTAGAAGTCGAATTGGAAAGTTTGTATCAATTCAGTCTAGACAATATTTTTAAATATACCTTGGATTGAACTCAATCTACTTGACTACTTTAATAACCCAACTTAAACTATAACTCTTCCTGAATTAAGGACATAAAGCAATATAGGCCGCCACTTCTGCATGCAAACGAGCGACCTCGATAAGACACATTTCGGGGAATAATTGAGTATTCGAACTGTAATTGATATATATATATATATATAAAAAAAAAAAAAAAAGATGCATTAGAGTAAGTTCGTTTTAAGTACAATAACATAAAAAAAAGAATACAAATGAACTAACTAAAAAAGGGCACGGTCATAAAGTCTGTGGTAAGTAATGTCACTATTAAAAAAACAGTCGTTACTTTACAGAGATCCATAATACATAAGCAATAATGAAATTATTTTGATATGATCCGCGATGAAATAAATAGAAAATTGCAAATTTTTACGATTGTGGATGTTTTTACATGTATTTTTACGAATTCTCTATCTCTCTTTCTCCTACCCTTATCCCACTCTAAGTGGGGTCGGTACAACATGTTCCATTCCTCTTCCATTCTCTTCTATCATTCGTCAACTCTGGCGCTACTCCTTTTATATGCATGTCATACTTCACACATTCCAACCATCTCTTTTTAGGCCTCCCTCTAGTCACATATCCATCCACATTCATATCCAACACTCGTTTAGTCACATGATTCTCTATGTATCATTATATAAGGTCATGAAATTACTACTACAATCTCTAGGATAGACTCCACGATTTTCTCGTGGAGTCTATCCTCCTGATGATAACGCAAAATCATCAGGTTTCGGGGCTAAACAATCTTAGAGATTGTACAAGTAGATATTTGATAGTAGCAGTAGATTGTGTGTATTACTTATGTGAATTGTTGCTGGTGACGGCATTTTGGAATACATGTGCTGACTTGTCCTGCATGTGTAGATATGAAAATGTTGCCTGCTTCATACACTTAGCATAACATTCTCTTAACGAATGCGGATTATAACAAAATAATTCTTTTATAGCTTCTATAATGCTAAATGTATGGTGGACTATCCGTTTTCATACCTAATACATGTAGGATTCGTACACACGCACAAACCACCATCGCCACCACAATAAAGAAGCACTACACACGTTCAATATCACAAATTCAACAATCGTTTCGCCAGAGCATCATCAGGCTCCATGACGAAGTGCCAAAGGTTTGTGATTTTCTATTTACTTAATCGCGGATTATAGCAAAATAATTTCATTATTACTTTTGCAACTAATTGTCATATAGGTTATTAATAATTGTTTTATTGTACTATTACATATTGTATTTTTTTTTTTAGATGGACAATAAAGAATATTTGATTTGATTTGATTTGATTATTTGACGTGTGTCTTGTCACGGTTGCCCGCGATATAAGGGCTATTTATGATTTGCAAGTTACCTGCGCGCATTCTTGACCCTTAAGCGTACTACAGGTAGGTCTGAAAAGAATGCACAGAATTTATCGATGGCAAAGATAAGATTCCTTTAGTTTTCAAATCAACTGCATTTCTTTGCACATTTTTCTATGCACTCATTTCTGTTTTATGCGCGCATGCGGAATTTTTATTTGAAATAAAAAAAAAGAATGATAAATAGTGAAGCATGTAAAAAAAGATTGCAAAAAAATACAGCGAAACAAATGATATTATATTAAGAATTTTTAAACATATGTACGTAATAGTAAGTAATGTCCGGATAAAATATCGGGAAGAACAGGGATTGCGAATACTGAATTAGGGAATTAAGGTATAAGAAATCTATTAGAAGTTTAAATTTTAATGTCCTATAAAACTATTTATTTATTTGTTGCCTAGATTGTGTACAAATTTAGATGTGTAACATAACGTACTGGTAACACGGTTTACGTAATTTCATAACAGATGGCGCTACTAGTACTTTGCTCCACGCTATCGAAGTGCTTTCGTAATTATATTCGTCCTATTATTATAGACGACCCCTTACAAAATGATCGGGTTTCGATCCCCCCACGACACGTCGCTTTAAGTTCCCACGACGACGTTCCCAATGATATCACGAGTCTCTCCTGAGGCTCGACCCCTCCCCCCGGCGATGCTTCTACGCTCGCCCCATTTCTCCCGGTGTCGCTGTAAAAGCTACTTTGGCTAGCATTATGTCTTATGGAATATTGCTGTGGGGTAAATGCGCGTATAGTGAAAAAATTTTCGTATTACAAAAAAGAGCCATACGTGGCATCTACAATTTAAGTCCGCGTGGTTCCCTGCGAGAGAAGTTTAAGGAAACAGGTATTCTAACGTTTGCTTCACAGTATATTTTAAATAACGTAATTTTTGTACATAAAAATATAAAGAATTATAAAACGATAGGTGATGTATATAATAGACAAAGTAGGAACCGACATAAGCTTGCGACTCCTGCTTTGCGCCTAGCAAAAGTACGTAAATCGTTTGTGGGTTTGGGTATAAGATTCTATAATAAAATTCCGAAATCAATTTTGGTCATGCCATTACAGCAGTTTAAAAACACTGTTAAAAAGAGGCTGATACATAAAGCCTACTATACTGTTGAAGATTACTTAGATGATAAGGATGTGTGGATATAGGTGCACTTCTACCCTGTACAAGACAGTAATAAATAAATGTAACTAGTTCTAAGATTTATATTTTAAAAAGAGCAACCGCCGAGTTTCTTGCTGGCTCTTCTCGGCAGGAACAGCTTTCCGAACCAGCAGTAAAGTTGACGATTCAAAAGCACTTGTTTACAAGTTTACTTGAATAAATAATATTTTGATTTGATTTGATTTGATTTAACAGGATATTGTCATTTTCGGAAAAAAATATTGATCGGGGATGTACATCGCCTACCAATTCCTAAGGTTCTACAGTGCATCCTACTGGAACACTAAGCCTAAGCGACATTGTAAACGGTGCATCTTCCGATACATCCATTCTTGGAATGCTGTGAAGGACCCGTCCGCGATACTAACTGTATAAGTGAATAAAGTACTTTCACTTGTACCTATTCTTTCCCCGCCTGTACGTCCGTCCGGTTCGACGTGTTACAGATGTTAATTATATAATACAGTATCATCAATCTGCCTAATAAAGACATGCATCTAAATAATTATTATCTATTTTATAATAATTATTATTATTACGATTACAAAGTTGAATACGTAATACAAAGACAATAGTTCAATTCTATTGTCTCCTTTTTACATCTTGTCTCATGTGTACTTATTGATATTTGGTGGTTATTTGTCTATTCCAATTTAAATTTATAGACATAACACAGTGTATGCGGGACACGTAATATTTTATTTTAAATATTGATAATTGATCGCAGATCACGTACTAGTACGGGTTAATGTAACCACGTTTGTTTGCGGGTAAAGTAGCGGCCTATTACAATCCCACTGCTGGGAATAGGCCTCCTCTCTCCGTTTCTGGAGAGAAGGGCTGGAGCTAAGACCTACCACGCTGCTACAATGCGGGTTGGTAGGTTACACATGTCTCCAGAATTCTCTAGATATATTTTATAGATAGCAGGTTTCCTCACGATGTTTTCCTTCACCGAAAAGCGTGTGATAAATTGCAATTATCAATTAGACACATGAGTTTTAATTGAAAAACTCATTGGTGCCTGCCCGGGTTTGAACCCGTGTTCCCCTCGAAAGAGTCACACGGTCTCACCGCTGGGCTATCACAGCTTATCACAGCTTGTTTGTGGGTAAAATAATAAAAAATATGGGTAACTCAATAAGTTTATTGTTACGTACAGGTGAATTTGGATGAAAATGCCAGGTAACTCGATAATAACACCTAATTCAACTTTCTACTACAAAATTACTACTTACAGTGTCTACACAGTCCATTGTCCAATAAGAAAGCAGAGGTCACTATTATTTCACTTTTATTTTCACTTGTTTATCGCTTCTGATTGCTATTCGCAAACTGAATGTCGAGGCGCATGATACGTCTGCTTTTATATCGAACGAACCGATGTTCGAGAACGTTCGCGAGACCTCGGGGAGACCGTAAACAGATCTTTTGTAAACACCTTTTGGTAAACAAGCCCAATGATCTAGAGAATTAGCGTCAAGCGAATTTGAACTATGACATAGTTTACGAACCCTTTTTGACCTATTCGTAAATACCCTATACCCCCGTCCAATTTGAACCTTATGACATATGAATTACGCACTCTTTTCGCATGTTCGTAATTATATATACCCGCATACATTGTTGTAATTGTTTTGTACCCTTGTTGGCGTTATAAATAAATAAATACGAGAGAAAACTATTATTGTATCATGCACAATGAATGAATAATAAGAGACTGTTGAGAGGTTGATGATGATTAGAGGGCCCAACCTGGAGGAATCTACATTTTACCCTGCCCCTACCACTAGAAGAGTGGTGGAGCATTATCAGGTTCTTAGTCGGTGAGAATGCGATATACCCGCTGCTTGTTCCATTATGGGTCGACGTCGGACGGGGATAACTTATAATGGCATTCGCAAATATAAAAAAGGAGAGAAAACTGGAAAGAGGGTTATAAGTAAATAAGCGGGGCGAAGGTTTACAACTTGAGATGGGAGTGATTAAGGGAATAAATTAGATGAACAAAGATGTGTTAAGGAAATGAGATAAACTAACCGGGCGCCCCATGAAGGGCTGCGGCGGCATGTAGGAGTTGACGGGCGCGAACCCGCCGCGCGGGAACGAGCCGCCGCGAGCGCCGTATCCGCGCCCGCGACCGCCTGCGGACGAGCACGCACGTTACGTCACAAAATTACTTTTTTAATCTGCACTTAATGCAATAATTAACATTTATCTATGTTAATAATTAAAAAATAGCATATTCTAGTGTTCCGCGCAAACGTGCGGGCGGATGAAACAACCTCCGGGACCTGGGCCCGTCGTCTCGGCGTCTCAACCTACCTTATGCGGCCGTCAGCTGTATGCGGTCCGGCCTCATGAATCACTGCGTGTATACGTGTACGTGTGTGTGTGCGCTTGTATGTACTTGGCCGATTCCCGAACCCGTTGGCTCGCCTCAGCAATCTTCCACGGACACGTACTGTCTATTTCTCCCGGTGTATACACTTCACCAACGCGGCTAAATAACACAAATAACACGCGGTGTGCACACAACCTTCGTAAGGTCACACGTTATTGAATCGTCCCATATCGGGGAACATTAACCCGAACGCGCACTAAAACCGCGGACGGTCGCGTCTTCTCAAACGCTTCACTAATTAAACGCGTCACTAAATCTAAGAACCACACCCAAAACGCATAATTACACGTGTGCGTTATACCATAAAGTCGTATACAGGCGTACGCGTCCTATCTTTATAGTATTCGAAACATTACTAAGTATCGGCGCTCGCGTCGACAATAGAATGCAGAAAGGTCGTTGATCCGGCCGGTCGCGCGCGTGAATTTATAAAAAAGATCTAGTATGCAGATCATTTGTAACAATTTTTGCCAAAGAAATACGTAGATTTTATACAAACAAATAGTTTTTTGACACTAAACAGTCTAACCTCTCGTAAGCACGAGAGGTTTTTTACCGTGCGCTAAACATACGTCGAAATAAAACAAATGGGTATCCAGATATCTATTCACATGACGGCACTTTTAAAACGCAACTTATATCGAGCAGTGCTCGTAGGCGTTAGGCGTATGGCGTTAAGCCGAATATACCATAAAAACTTCGTAAAACTTCTTATTACGCCTATTGCGGAGTTTTAACGCGAAGTATTTTTTACGCCTTCAGCTTTGTATAAACAGTTATCACCTATTCCAGTAATGCTAATTCAAAAAAAAAATATCACCTCTGAAGCATCCCATATGACCCATATGATAAAACTCTGATAGAATTAATAAAAGTTGATTTAGTTACTTATAGTTAGTGTCTTCCTTATAACTCTAAAACTTCTGGAAAATTCTGACGGAAAACCAATAAAAGGGACTTCATAAGTGTAGTAAGTAAATTCCCTAGGTGCTTTTGATGTCGACAATTAACTAATTAAAGAGATTTCATATTTATAACTCATAGAGCCCCGTTTGACACGATTAATTCCAATTAACAGATCAATGCTTCAACTGTACCTAAAGGGATCCACGGGAGACTGAACAGGAGTCTACGTTAGAGTGACAAATAAATACGGGCTCACGATTCGTAACGTAATTATTGTCAATGTTCCGCGCAAACGTACGGACGGATGAAACAACCTCCGGGACCTGGGCCCGTCGTCCCGGCGTTTCAACCTACCTTAATATAACTTAATACGGCCGTCAGCTGTATGTGGTCCGGCCTCGTGAGTCTCTGCGTGTATATGTGTATGTGTGTGTATGTGCTTGTATATACTTGGCCGATACCCGAAACCGTTGACTCGCCTCTGCACTCTTCCACGGACACGTAATGTCTGTTTCTCCCTGAGTATACACTTCACTATATCGGCTGAATAACACCCGGTGTGCACACAACCTTCGTAAGGTCACGCGTTATTAAATCGTCCCTATATCGGGGAATAATACCCAACACGCATCAAAACCGTGGACGGTCGCGTCTTATCAAACACTTCACTGGTTAAACGCGTCACTAAATCTGAGAATAACACCCGAAACGCAAAATTACACGTGCGTTATAAAAGAATGCCGTGTTCAGGCGTACGCGGCTTGTCCGTATCGTGTTCGAAACTTAACTAACTGTCGGCGGCCCGCGTCACTAACCTGTCCGGCAGGCGAGTCAATTTTATTCAAAACAGTCAACTTTTAGTAGGGTAAATGTAGCTGCAGTACTGATCTATGAGAACAAAAAGTCCTGCAATCTCTTGATTTACACTCACCCCTAAAGTTCCCCCGTGCGTTGAAGCCACCGCCGCCGCGCGGGCGGAAGTTGTTCGCGCGCGCTGCGGGCGCGTTGCTCGCGCCCGCGTTGTTTGCGTTCGCGTTGCGGTTTTCCTGCGCGTGCTGGCGTTTGTTCTATACAAGAAAATCATAATTGATTATAGCCATAGACATTGATATTCCTCAAATAAATAACCTTACTTCGTTTATCAATACTGTCTGCTGGTTCTTATAGGTAGGAGCAACCTTTTAAATCAACGGTGACTTCTTCTACCAACGAACGTCAACATTTGATCAGCAGTAACTTCCTTACCGCACGATTTAACAACAATTAACAAAATTTTTACATCAAGTACTTGAAATTCAAGCAGACTGCTTGAATAAAGAATAATTTGAATTAGTTTAATTGAAATATTTTGAAACTACTATCTGTCATGTTTTTGCTGGTTCCTCTCTCTAGAAGTTACCTTCAGGATGAGTGTTAATGTCTATAACGTTTGCACTTTAGCTTATATGTACCAGAGGCTGCCATTTTTATTGAAAAATAGAAAAACAGTACAGTATATACATAATTAAACGTAACGAAGTTACAAAATTAAACGAAGTCGGCGCGAACCGTGTCACAGGCATCATTCTTAAAGAATATTTTAAATTTCAATTGAACATATTAGTTTTAACTTTTTTCAAGGAGACTATTGATATTAATCCACGTAATTCATATAACTACTTTGCGATGATAGATATTGCGAAATTAACAGTGATATTACTTAGCTATGATCCGCGATGGAACCTCCATATCGCACATACCTTGTTAGTGTTAGCAGAGTGCGCTTTCTGCTCGTCCTCATCCCGGTACTTGGAGACGGTGACCAGGAACCCGTTGATGCGCAGCTCCCGGTCCAACTTTAACGCCTTCTCCACAGCTTCCTTCTCTTGGAACGTCACGCGCACTGACAGGAACAAGATAATATTGTTTTATTTATTGACTAACTGTACCTATAATTTCGCTTTAAAATTGCTGTTAAAATAGCCACAATTCTTTTTTTTTTCATTAGTCAAATCAAAATAATCTTTCAACAAATAAGCTATTTCAATCACTTTTAAAACGTCGAGATTAATTAAGCTATGATTCGGAATGTTGCTCTTACTGACATGAACCAGCAAGAAAGTCAGTGATCGATCTTGTATACATTTTTAATATACTATTATTATGTTTTCAAGTAATTATATAATCTTTAACTGTGTTTTGAGCGTATTCCTCAAGCTTAATTTAAGACTATATGTAGGATTGTTCACTGTTTTGTGGAATTTTATTATAGAAGCTCCCCATGCTCTCGAATGATTTGCTAACTACATATTGAGCTGCGACTCAATTGTTAGCAACTCATAGGAATTACAAGCTCGTAAAGTTGAATTCCACCAGTGTGCAGAACTGTGCAGCACTGTGAATGTACAGTCACTCAAGCAAACATTAACGAATTGTGCGCGAATATTCTAGAAATGTTCGCGCACATCTATGCACATTTGTGCGAGTACACTTGTAACAGTGGACTCGCGTCGAATCGCACTCACTCTTTGTTCACGAACTCAGTTTTGCTTCCGCTACTGGAACGAACACATTTGTTTGTACGCGCACATTTTTAATGAGGAGTGGAGGTATGAAAAAAATATTAAGAATAATTTTATAGAAAATGTTTAAAAATATATCGACTGTGAACCGGCAATATGTCCTATCTCAATTTTAAGCCAAAACACTTTTTAACGGCATTGGGTACTACTGCCGATCATTTACCGTATCAACATGTATTATCTACTAGAAATTTTGTAAATAAATAAACATATTTAAAGCCAACTGTTTTTTTATTTCTTTAGAATTAATGCGAATGTATTAATAATCACGTTTTTTCTTCGTACTGATAAGTTGACAAAAATAAGATAGGACAATTTGCCAGTTCACAGTCGATATTGAAAAATTCGAATATAATTAATAAGTAAAATAATACTAATAAAGATTATACAAGTTTTCTAAATTAACATGATCGCGTACATGTGCTTCACTGTGCGCTTACACAAGTTACACACAAAATTGCCGGTGGAGACAGAAGCTAAACGCGATATCAGCTTGGAACGTGCAGTGCGGGAACTTTGTAAACAAATGTGCTGCACACTATTTTGGTGGAATCCTACCTTTAGAATTGAGCTGTGCTATATGAGCTGCGATAGCCCAGCGGCGAGACCGTGCGACTCTTTCGAGGGGAACACGAGTTCAAACCCGGGCAGGCACCAATGAGTTTTTCTATTAAAACTCATGTGTCTAATTGATAATTGCAATTAATCACACGCTTTTCGCTGAAGGAAAACATCGTGAGGAAACCTGCATATCTCTAGAGAATTCTAGGGATATGTGTAACCTACGAATCCGCATTGGAGCAGCGTGGTAGGTCTTAGCTCCAATCCTTCTCTCCAAAAACGGAGAGAGGGAGGCCTTAGCCCAGCAGTGGGCATAACAACGGGCTGTTACTTTTACCTTTAGAATTACATGTCTCAGTGAACGGTAAACTTACATATTTTGTACTTGGTCTTGCTGAACTCGTGTATGTGAGATATGTCGCCGCACTGCGAGAACAGTAGGCGCACGTATTCCGTGCTGGCCTCGTAGGGCACGCCCACCAGCACTGCAGTCTCGGGCCGGGACTCCACCGCAACCGTGATGGCGCTGCCGTCCAGCACGGTGCCTTCCTCGACCAGCGCCTGCGGACCAGCGGCTTTAGGACGCGTGGCGGTAGATACGGCCACATGGCTTTAGATGCGGACACGCGGCTTTAGATACGGAACACGTAGCGAAAGATGCTGAGACGCGGCTTTAGATGCGTATACGTGGCTTTAGATGCGGATACGTGGCTTTAGATGCAGACGCGCGGCTTTGGATGCTAATACGTGGCTTTAGTTGCGGACACGCAGGTTCAGATGCGAACATGTGACTTTAGATGCGAATATGTGGCTTTAGATGCAAATATGTGGCTTTAGATGCGAATATGTGGCTTTAGTTGTGGACACGCAGCTTTATATGCAGACACGCGGCTTTAGATTCAAATACGTGGATTTAGTTGTGGACATGCGGCTTTAGATGCGGACATGTGGCTTTAGATTCAAATACGCGGCGTTAGGTGCTGACACGCGACTTTAGATGCGAATACGTGGCTTTGGTTGCGGACAAGCGGATTTATATGTGGATGATTGACTTCAGTTGCTGACACGTGACTCTATGCGGACAAGTGTCTTTAGTTGCGGACACTTGGCTCTATATGCGGACACGTGGCTTTATATGCCGGCAAGTGGCTTTAATTGCGGACACGTAACTTTAAATGCACACACAAGTGGCAGCCGTTACGGACACGTGACTTGACATGAGGAAATGGCTTAACTTAGAAATATACCATATTTCATCCCAGATGAAATCGAAATAAAACCTAGCTAGCTAAAGTGTCAAATCTCTTAAATTACAAAAAAACTGAAACAATAAATCCTGAATGCTACTAATCTTGGATTTTCCAAATAAATATAACTTAAATATGTTGCTTTCAATATATTTTGAATCTTTAATTAAAACAGATAATATGATTACCATGTTATGAATAAGTTGTTTTTTTTTTAATATTTAAAGAGCTTTGAAGTAATAATGTTATGAATAATATTAAATATCAAATATATCAAATTTAAATCAAGGTTCACCATAGCCAACAATTACTTTACAATTATAATTTATTTAATGGCACTTGTTTTATTCAGCGACAAGTGCCTCTTTCATTTCCTTATACATTTCTTAAAACTATTTTTATATACTTTTTACATACAAATAAAAAATTCAAGGGATTTGGTGAGAATAACTATGCAAACCAAATGGTATGCATATTGTTGTTGCATATTCTTATTTAGGAAATAAAAATATATTCAAGGAATGGTTAATTAGTATCTCAAATAAACATATTCTTTTAAACTTACCTTCCTTTCAGAAATTTTGTTACATTGTATGCTATAACATAATTATGAATATGAATGATAATCACATACTATCGAGATTGTCATGAAGATATATAGAACACTTTTATGTAGTTAAAGATCAATGTATTTTTTAATATTACACAAAGTTGTGCAAATAATAGAAGTTACACTACACATTTACGTACACACTGTCCACTGCAGCAATTCATGTTGCAAATCATTAAAACCAAAGACATAACCCCACCTTACTCCTTTACCAGTATAGGGCTGTCTGCGTAATATTGTGTCAGATGGAAAGCATAAACATTATTTATATTGTGTACAGAAATCTTATGGATTTAGTGTGTTAAAAGCCTTATAATAATAGCAGTTTTTTTTTGCACAAATAAATGTAATAACAATCAGTGTAATTTGAATTCAATATGTTTATAAAAACATAACATTGTCTGTTACCTTGTTTTTTGTCTTGGTTATATAGTTATTTAAAGTTGGTTTTATTTATGAAAGTGTATGTAATAATATTACTTACACATTTCATATAAGCTAAGAAACTATTATTATGAATGAAATCATTTATTATCACTGATCTTATATGATAGTCAAGAAACAATGTTTCTATGCTTTTTTTTTAATTAGTTGTATGTGGAAGTGCACAATCTATGTGCAACTTATAAGTCTCTCAACAAAAAGTAGTCATTTTGCTAGGAATGTTTACAACAACAGCAAAACGGGAAAGACATAAAGCTTAAATTAATTCAGGTGAAAAATTTTCTCTTCCCATTTAGCTATTGTAATAAAACTGTGGGAATGATATCACAAAAATAACAGGTATTTGCTGATCCACTACCACCATTACAAAAAAACCATTTTTCTTTGCTCTGAATCCACATTATAATATTCTCAATTTCCAAAAAAGTGTCCCAGTAGCAGACCAGCCATTTGAAACATTCAAATAGTCACTCATACTATACATTAGGAGTTCAAGGAAATTTGGAAAGTCTAGCCTTATCAATAACTGCCTTTGTAGGTTTCACCATTCAGAGGCATGATCTATATTATCTAAACAATGAAGATTTATTAATAATAAAAATGTTAATAATCATTTGTTTACCTTTTCCAGAGAATCTTTGTTTTTGAATTCGACTATAGCCGATAAAGTCGGGGTTGTGGTCAGTTCACTAACAATGATTGGACCACGTCTAAAAAGAAAGAAAAAATTTCTTCCATTAATATTCCATTTCATATTTGTTCAACCCGCAATTTGCGCTGTAGAACAATAACAGGTATATCAATATTTGTAATTAAATAATGTTTCTTTATGTATTCTTAATAATCAGGGACTGATATTTGAATGTTAGCAAATACAATGTTAATATTTTATATATTTTAATGCAAAAAATATTCAATGTATATACTCACTTGACACCTAAAACTTCTCCATGCTTAGAGAACAAGTCTTTAAGTTTTTCTTGGTAATCAAAAAGGTAGCTTGGGGGGAGGTTTTCCACAAGAAGTTTACCAGATTCCACTTTTTCTTCTTTTGGTTCTTCTGCTTTTGCTTCGTCCGCCTCTTGGTTTTGTTCGGTGCTTCCCTCAGCCTTTCCCTCTGTGGCTTCTTCCCCACCTGCTGACTCCTCTGCCTGATCAGTCTGTGAGTCCCCGTTATTTTCTTCAGTACTCTCTACCGGTTCTCCGACTTCAGCATCTGGTGCTCCATCGGGCTGATTGGGCTTCGCCTTCGCCGGCTGGTTTTTCGCTCCACGTCCTTTTCTCTGAGCGACCATTATAGTAGCTCCTCTGTATAACATGAAACCAAAAGGTAAGGGTGGCGTCGTTTACGACGTACAATCTATTTCCCGCCATATATATAGCTATACACTGTAACAATTACGAGAAAGGTTTGGCGCGTTCTACCGCCAAGGACATAGTTGTAATTTGCAAAAATAGCAACATTACATAGAAAACTATCAAATTTATGTAACTACATAGAATTTTCCAGTATAATGTAAAAAATAGGAATAACGGTAAGGACATCAATACTACAAGCGCGCCATGAAGCATGGCGTTCAATGGAAAATTCACGAAACATTACACCGCGAGAATTGTGTCTTATGGCACAAAAGACCCATTGGGGAATATAAATAGCAAATAACATTCAATTACTCACCAATATGTAATATAAAAACACTTTCACTTAAAACAAATCACTTTAAAACTAAAACGACGCCAATTTTAGATGTTAATGTATCACGCACCCGGCATCACGCAAGCGCATCCGCCATTAAAAAAAAATAAAATGTTGCCATATTATAAAATCTGATAATAAAAAAATAAAATATGTAAAATAAAATATTATCGTTTGATTAGTTACTTAATGTAGGTTATTAACAACGGCTCGTTATGACCTTTTTGCGGGAGGCTTAAAAGATTTCGTTTTTCAAAACACAGAATAAAAGAGTAGACAATACCGCACCCTAGATAAGACTTAGATAAAGATAAAAATGAATCCTTTCGATCGATTAATGAAATGTTAGAAACCGACGAAGACATTAGTGATTTGTCATATAAATCAACAGCATATTCCTTTTTACCGCATACAGTATTTGGAAAGGATAATAAATATTTTCCTTTCCAAATACTGAAACTCTGTCTATCTGTAAAGCTTTCATAGCTTATCTCTTTGACAAATATTATTTGTCGAATCGTATGAAATTCGACCAATAATATAATAATAAGCTTTTATCGAATTTCATACGATTAAAGCTTATTATTATATTATTGGGCTAACATATGAATAAATGAATAAATCAAAATGAAATCCATATGAAAAAATCAAACACGTCTTGGATGCTGACGACCGTATGTGTAAATGTCCCATATATTTATATTTATTTATGTTTATACTAGATTTTAAAAGACTAGAGTCTAAGGCATTAATAAAATTTAACAAGTATTTATATATTTTGATAATCTTAAAAATTGAAATCATAGACTACTCTAATTATGACAAATTATGATAAAAGTTATGACTTATGACAAAATTTAACCTATGAAAATACTGGTGTGACTGTGATTGATGCGTAGGGGAAAAAATAAAAATAGTTTAATGTGATCTACCATCAAGCTATATAAATATATATTTTTTTAATATTTAAAGTAATTTTATGTATGAAAATGAAATCGAAATCATTTAACTTCGCAAGAAGCCCTGCAGACAAGGAAAAGCTAAATAAGACTTTCGATTTTGTGAATTTTTATAGATCTGCTGCAGAAAGTAGTGTTAAATTATTAGAAAAACGCAAATCTGACAGTTGCAGCGAAAGTAAAGAAAATGTTTCGAATAAAGCTTTTACGCCCAGACGCGAACGTTCGCCAAACAAAAACAGAAAAAAGATCAAAAATAACAGTATGGACATCTCCAAGATAAATATAGATGGTAACAATATTCCATTTGCTATTGATAGTTCACCGTTAAATGATTCGAAAGTTACGTCCACTCCAAATTTAGTTAAAAAAGATAAAGGTGCTAAAGTCAAGTCAATAATCAAAAACAAATCACTCTTGAATGAGACCCTAAACGTATCTGATGAGAATATTTCTATTAAATCAAAAAAGCGAAATAAGTCAGTGAGTTTTATGTTGGATGATAATGAAGAAATTGCAATTAAGAAATCTAAGTCAGAGGAAACTGTCAGTTATTTAGGAAAACCAGATCCCAACAATGTTATTAAAAAGAAAAAACTTAAGAAATTCAAAAAGAAATCACATGATGAAATAGAAAATAAAGTGGGTGTAAACAATATGGCTATTGATATAGTACCATCAGAAAACTTAGAAACCCCATCAAGATCTATGCAAATTGCAGGTAGCTCAAATAACTTGGAAGTCATAGTTACCGATAGTCTAGTAAATGAGAAACCAGAAAAAAGAAAACATAAGAAACACAATAAGACAAAGCCTACTGGCCATGCTGAAGTTGAACCAGAAATTTGTAGTACCAAAACAGAACAAGAAGAAGAAACTACAATTAAAAGGTATAAAAAGAAAAAACATCATATAAAATCAGCTGTTGAAGCTCAAGATGAACCTGCCCTTAAATCATTTAAGACAGATCTGAAGCCTGATAAAATAGTTCATGAACTTGAAAACTTAAATATTGGCGACAATGCACACACTCTGACCAATCTTCTTGATGAGATGGCTGTTGTAGATAAAAATAAGAAAAAGATGAAAAACAAGAGCAAGGAAGTGTATAAAAGAAAAATAGATAAACAAGAAATCATTGATAACACTCCAGATAAAGATAAAGAGGGTGAAAATGTAAAAGTCAAAGTTAAATGGGACAAACGTAAATGGAACAAAGACAAGAAGGGTGGGGTTAGTGCTGATAAGTATTTAACATCTATCATTGTTGAGAACCTACCTTTTAAAATTATGTGCACCTACAAAAAGTTGCTCGCTGAATATTTTGAAAAATATGGAATGATAAAACAAGTTGGGTAGGTCTTGTTTTCTACTGTTATAAATAAGTTGTCTTATTGATATTTATCTATATCTTATACATAAAATTCTCATGTCTCGATGTTACTTACTCCTTCAAAATGGCTTGACCAATTTTTACGAAATTTTATATGCATATTATGTCATACTATCTATTTTTCATACCCCTAAATTATAGGGGTTGTTCAGACCTAAAATTAATAAAAAAAAATTTTTTTTTATGTAATATACTACAAATTCTCTAGAAATTATTTATATGGCAAAACAATGTTTCCCAGGTCAGCTAGTAAAATAAAAAAAATGAATACATATTTCCCTTGGTCATTGCATAATGTGAATGGATACAATTTAACTAATGCTTATTTTTGTATTAAATTAAGCTTTCCTTCATATATTACAATTATCTCCATAATTGACTGGCCTGTTCGTGCAGTGAGTAGTGACCCTGCCTTCAGTTCTGTGGGTAGCGGGTTTGATTCCAGCCTAGAGTCAACATTTTCTATAAAACGATTTGTTGGTTCTTTGAGCCTGGGTGTGTATAAGTATTTAAGTATGTATTTAAAATTGTATATGTAGTACACTGTATATTTACCAGTTATCCATCACTCATAACACAAGTATTATGTTACTTACTTTGGGGATGGACAACCGTGTGTGTAAATGTCTCATATGACTTACTTACTTATAGTACGCGACAATAAATAATGCACATCGAGGCTTAGAGAGAGAAAATCGGCTAGATTCTGCTTCATAGAGCATTGTCTCTGTCGCACAGACTGACGAACCCGTGTGTGACAGTGACAGCGCGCTACGAAACCGAACTGGCCGGTTGTTTCGTTCTAAACATTGATGTACATTATTTAATGCCGGGTACTGTACACTTACTTATTGGCAACTAGGGCTCAAGGCCTATACATGGTTGAAAAGCCTCATAATCAATAATACATCTGCTTTTACCTGTACCAGCATGAATATGCAGCAATCCAAATTTTTTTTTTGTTTATGATAAAAAATGACCAATAAAAAATTTAATTATTACATGTCCTTATGAAAGCATATTAAATCAGTGAATTTATATAGTAGAAATATAAATGAATAAAATGTTTCAGGATTGCTGAAATGCACCCCACAGAGAATCCTAAACCAATGTTCTCTACTACTATTAACTTCTACAGTGAAGATGCAGCAGAGAAGGTAAAAAATTAAAATGATTGTTCAATTAAGTTGACCATTTCATTACCCTAACCTTATCCATTCTGTCCTATCACTCGTAAACTCTGGCGCTACTCCTTTTACATGAATGTCATACTTCATACAATGAAACCATCTCTTTTAAGGCTTCCCTCTAGCCACAGTATCTATTTTTTTTTAAAACAGGAAAATACCCCTTATGGGTACCGACTTAAACGACCTGTATGCTCCACCACTGACGGCAGGGGCAGGGTACCTTATTTGACCCCATCCCCACCAGCAGCTACTCTGATCCCAGAGACAGCAACTCTGATCCCAGAGCTGCTGTCCTCCTCTGGGTGGGAACCCTTCAAAAGAGAAGCCCCCCTCCGCTAACCGGTGCATCGGGAGCACCAGATGCACCGACCGCCTCGGGGACCTGTAGGCCAGGCGTCCGATTAACCCCGTTCGAAGCGCCCGAAAGGTCCCCTGTCAGGCCGGCAGACGATGGGCTTAGGCAAGTCGCTCCACCCGGACTTGCCAGCAGCAGATTGGTCCAGAACACGAGGTCCCGGAACCGCTCCGCCGCCTCCCTCCGCCAGTTAGAGCAGGAGGTCATCTCTGCCCGCGATCGCACCCTGCCCACCGTGCCTGGAATCGCACGGTCGACAAGGAGAGACCGCTCCCTACCTGTGTCACCAGTTCCGCCTGCTGAACTGTCCAAGTAGGATAGTCCGTCCGCAAGCAGAAGCAGCGCCTACACCTCGGAACCGCATTCGCGACACTCATCGAACGCTCGCATCGGGCCACCAGCCGGACACTCACGCCGGGCCACCGTCCCCAGACACCCCCCGAACTACAACACGTCAGGAAAGCACCCGTGTCAGGCGGAAGGTAGGGGCCCCAACCTACCGGGTAATTTTTTATAGAGGTTGTCTTCCTCGCAACCCGAAGGCCCCCGCTCCCGTTGCCGGGTTTACGGGCTTCGCCAGTCCATTCGCCAAGCCCAAGGAATGTAATCCGCAACATTCCAAGGACCTGCCCAGGGTGCGACACGAGGAGGCCGACCGACATTGGCACCGCACAGTATCTATCTATGATCTAAGTCCATATAGTAATATCAATTTATATAATTTATGTACCTGCCCCTGCTTGGCACTAGTAACAGAGAATATTAAGGCTTTAGTGAGCCCTGTCCTTGAGTTATTTTGGGATGTATTATTTTCCTGTTCCTGCATTAAAAACGATTTATTTTTCCTATATATTAGCCCAGTACATAAGTTTCGCATCCATAACTAATCCATTATAATGGCGAAAGTCTCTCTGTCTGTCTGTTGGGCTTTCACTGCTAATTTTTCTATATTAATACTGATAATTTTTTGGACAATTAAAGCTATACACTGGTGTAATATATTATCAAAAAACAGTTTTTTTTGGAAACACAATCTGGTGCGAACCACTCTTTTCTAATTTACGGAAGGATTTACGAATCATAGTTATATCATAATCATCATCATCCTGCCCTTATCCCACTTTAAGTGGGGTCGACACAACATGTTATAAACATGTCATATGATTCGGGTACGTATTTTAAGACCGGCCGCCTGCCTGACGTCAACTTACCTTAGTCGTATTTTACGACCCCTCGGTAAGAAAGAGGGTGGTCTATTCTACTCAACCGGATACCACACGGTGGGTCAACTTGCCGTAGATGCCTTTTACTGCACCCTGGTAAGAAGACCACCGCCCGGTCTTACTACAGCTAGGACCCCCTCTAACCGTGTCGGTTCAAAGTAAAACTATAATTTGATTGGAAAAAACTTAGTGAGCGTCTCCACTTTGTTGATTCAGAGCACCTCAAACAAATTCCTGACCGTATAGATTCAGTGGAAACTGCCAAAGCAGCGACCACTCATCTCACAGCCCACTTATGTAATACTCTCAAGGATTGCTCTAGGGAAATTCCCGACAACTTCCGCTGTCGAGAACTGCCAGATGATCTACGAGAATTAATAACCAAAAAACGTGTTACCACTAGGGCACGCGATAGATATCCGACTCGAGAGAATCGTAATACGCTTAATAGATTGCAGAAAGAGGTTAAACAAAAACTAGCCTCATTTCACAATACTTCCTGGGATAGAAAGCTCTCGGAGATTAAGCCAGGACACCAGGCTTACTGGCGCCTGGCGAAATCTCTAAAAGCGGATGGGTACGCAGCCACCCCACCTCTACTTCGTCCGAATCTCCCCCCTGCGTTTGACGACGCTGAAAAGGCCGAATGCTTGGCGGACAGCTTGGAAGAGCAATGTTCCCCCAACCCCAGTAGACCCGAACTCACCGAATTCCACTCCAGAGTGGTAAAGATAGTAGATGATCTATCTGTGACGACTCCCGAAAGCGAGCCGTTGCTTCCCACTACCGGAGAAGAAGTCCGCACCATCATTAAAAACCTACACTCCAAAAAAGCCCCAGGACCTGATTCCATCTCAGACACTCAACATCAACATCAACAGAGCACTAAAGTGCCTTCCTAAGCAAATTATCCACTTACTGGTACTGATTTTCAATGCCCTCCTTGTCGGATGCTCCTTTCCTGATGATTGGAAAGAAGCTACAGTGATAGGTATCCCTAAACCGGGAAAGCCCCGAAACGTCCCGACTAGCTATCGTTCCATTAGTCTACTAAACAGCTTAGGGAAAATATACGAACGAATCATCCTCGCCCGATTAAAATCCGTAGTTGATACCCAAAATCTTATTCCGAACGAACAGTTTGTATTTCGTCCAAAACATACCTGTGTTCAACAAGTGCACCGCCTCACGGAGCACATTTTGCAAGGTTTACAAACCAAGCAGTTTACAGGTGTCATATTCTTCGATGTCGCCAAAGCCTTCGATAAGGTCTGGCACGCAGGCTTAATTCACAAGCTGCTCCAACTAAATATACTAGACCGACTTGTACTCATCTTACGAGAGTACCTGACTAATCGCACCTTTCGGTATCGCATAGACGGCACTTTATCGTCTCGCCGCACAATTCGTGCTGGTGTCCCTCAAGGGTCTGTGCTGGCACCCTTATTGTACTCGCTCTTCACGAGTGACATTCCACGGGCGCCAGCAAAGAGCGTACACATCTTGCCCTTTTCGCGGATGACACCGCTGTATTTACCACATCCCGCCGGCCTCAAATAATAACTAGACGTCTCCAGAAAGCGGTAGACAGCCTCGGACGCTGGTTCCGCCAATGGAGAATCGAAATAAACCCGGATAAAAGTGCAGCCATGCACTTTATCGGTAATCGCTTTCGATCTCACATAGTCACACCTAAGGAAATTTCCCTTTACAATACACCGATTCACTGGCAACAGAAAGTCAAGTACCTAGGTGTCACCTTTCAACCTTCCATGACCTTCCACGAGCACATACACATAGTCTGCAATAAGGCTGCGTATGTCATGGCACGACTTTATCCGATGTTATGCAAGAAAAGTAAGATGTCGCTCAGCAACAAAGTGACACTCTACAAAACTTGCATAAGACCAATAATGTCCTATGCGAGCGTTGCGTTTGCGCACGTTTCAAAGGTCAGATTGCTCAGGCTGCAAAGACTACAGAACCGATTTATGCGGACAGCCACTGGTTGTCCGTGGTTCATGCGGAACGTTGACCTCCATAGAGACCTCGATCTCCCTACCATTACTCACCTCTTTAAACGTTTTTCGAAATCTTACTTCGAAAAATCTGAGGTACACCCGAACCCCCTTATTCCAGTTGCTTCTACCTACATTCCAGTTAGGTCCGACCATCGAAAATATAGGCGTCCAAAATGCATCCTGTATGACCCCGACGATCAAATAACGATCGCCAACACAGATGCACGTAATACACACACATAGCGTCTTCGCCGGCGAAGACGAGGTCCCAGTTTTCTGACGTCGGTCGGTCGTGGCTTCTCGCCACACTTCCGACGCCGCAATGACTAATCTAAGTCATACTATGAACCTTCCACTACGCGTCGCCCTAAACCGTGGTCCGGCCTCACAGGAGGCACCCTTAGGACGACGTTCCCCGACTTAAGTAGAGCTTCTGCGCTTTACTCTCTGCATTTCGCAACCTCGGCGATGCTTCTGCGCTCGCCCGTCCCGCCCGGTGACGCTGTAAAAGCCATTAGGGCTAACAGCATACAGTCAGTTCGAAAAAAAAACCTCGGTAGAAATGAGGGCGGTCTATTCTACTCAGCTGTATACCACACGGTGGATCAACTTACCTAGTCGCCTTTTACGACACCTCGGTAAGATTGAGGGTGGTCTATTATACTCAGCCGGTCAGCCGGATACGTATCATAGTTAGATATGATTAAAAAAAATTTATTATTATTGCAGGCTTTAGAAGAGGATAACACTATGTTCGAGGGTGTCCGCATCCGAGTAAAAAGGTCTTTGCCGCCGGCAGAAACTACCCTCGTCGTGCGCTCCTTCGGCGAGCTGTCGGAGCAGGCGCTCAGCTCGGTGTTCAACGCCGCCGGCCGAATCAGGAATATTCGGCTGTTAGTTAAGGGGAAGAAATCCATCTGTAAGTAAACCCAATTGTAAGAAATTCCAATAACTACAAATCCCATTGTAAGTATAGTACGCCACAATAAATAATGCACATCGAGGCTTAGAGTGAGAAATAGGCCAGATTCTGCTTCATAGAGCATTGTCTCTGTCGCACAGACTGACGAACCCGTGTGTGACAGTGAAAGCACTCTACAAAATCGATGTGCATTATTTAATGCCGTGTACTATAACTATTGAATTAAGTAAGCCCAATTTTAAGTATACCCCATTGTTAGTAACTCAATAGCATGAAAGCCCAATTCAAATTAAAAATATTATTTATTCAAATAAACTTGTAAAGAAGTGCCTATGAATCATCAACTCTAATGCTGATTCGGAAAGCAGTTCCTACCGAGAAGTTCCAGTAAGAAACTCAGCGGTTGCTCTTTTCAAATTATAATTCTTAGTACTTGTTACATTTAGTCATTACTGTCTCATTAGAGTCGAAGAGTAGCTACAACCACGCATTCTTATCATCTAAATAATCTTCAATAGTATAGTAGCCTTTCTGTATCAGCCTCTTTTTATCATTTGCAACAAATCCAATTCTAAGTAAACCCAATTGTAAGTAAAATCAATTGTAAAGAATCCGATTTTAAATAATAAATGTAATAAATCCAACTGAAAGTAAACCCAGTAAGAAACCCATGTAAACCAATTGTAAGCAATGCAATTGTAAGAATAAATCCAACTGAAAGTAAATCCAGTAGTAAGAAATCCATATGTAAATACACCCTATTGTAAGAAATGCAATTGTAAGTAAACCCACGTTTAGGATCGTCCCAGTAAATTATTAATTGCGAAACAATGACATGGTCGTTGCGACTCGCCCAAACTCAGACACATTAATATTATATGACTGTCCCGTTGGCGCTGTGGGTACTGACCCTGCCTTCAGCTCCGCGGGTCGCGGGTTCGATTCCCGCCGAGGACCAACATTTTCTATAAACAATTTTTTGGTTCTTCGAGCCTGAGTGTATTTAATTTAATAATTGATATTTAAGTATATATTTAAAATTATATATGTAGTATATCTACCAGTTGTCCGTCACCCACAACAAAAGTATTAAGTTACTTTGGGGATGGACGACCGTGTGTGTAAATGTCCCGTAACTTTATATTTATAATTATATTTATTGCCCTGTTTGGGTCGTGGTTTCGTTGTTTAGTGGTTAACTTTTATATAATGTAATTTACAATCGAATATCTCTTTAATTGCAGCGACCTCATTCATAGAGTTCGACGGACCACAGTCGGTGGAGCGCGCCATCAAGATGGCGGAGGACGTCAAAATTGGCGGGAAGAAAATTTTCGTCGCCAAGTTTGAAATACGCGCCAAGAACGACGTGAAAAATCATAAAGCAGATTTTGTTAAAAATAATGCTAACAATGTCAAAGATAAGGCAGAACAAGAAGATAGTGACGATTCTGATAGTTAATTTATACATTACGGGAAAAGTTTCTTTTGTCTTGTGCCGCCATCTAGTGGTCGTGTATTAAAATGATGGTTAAAAGAAACTTATTTGATATCAATATTTAAATGTTACATTATAGTTTTGTTACATTACTATATTAAAATGTTAATGAATCTTTATTTTTTATAACTTAGATCATGCGTTGAAAACCTAGATGTAAGTCAAACGGAATAACAAAATGATTTTTCAACAATCCGCGCTTTTAACGACTCTAGAAAGCTCTAAAACCGGATAATTAGCGAAAATCCTTTAAAACTCTTCACAATGACAAATTAATGTCAATGATGACGCACACACAACACACTTCGTAAATCCATTTTTTTACTTAGCTCATATTTTGATCATAAATATTAATGTATTAGTATACCATAATTTAATTTTCTAATTTTAGCAAACTTATCTGGTTTTTAAGTTTTAATAGCGGTAACAACGATCGACCTTCGAAGGGGTCACATGTTCTATGGTTCTAATAACGGGTAGGGTACAATAAGTTTTTCTATTAAAACTTTGTGTCTAATTGATAATTGCAATTTATCACACGCTTTTCGGTTAAGGAAACCATCGTGACAAAACCAGCATATTTCTAGGGAATTCTAGAAATGGGATATGTGTAAACTACCTTTTTTTTCGAACTGACTGTATGCGGTTAGCCCTAATGGCTTTTACAGCGTCACCGGGCGGGACGTCACAGAAGCATCGTCGAGGTTGCGAAATGCAGAGAGTAGAGCGTAGAAGCTCTACTTAAGTCGGGGAACGTCGTCCTAAGGGTGCCTCCTGTTAACGGCGACCTCCTGGTTAACGGGGACCTTCTGGGTGTAACCTACCAATCCGCATTGGAGCAGCGTGGTAGGTCTTAGCTCCAACCCTTCTCTCCAGAAACGGAGAGAGGAAACCCACCCCCAGCATTGGGATAGTAACAGGCCGTTATTACTATTTGATTTTGTTTCGTACCTAAATATTATGTCCCTAAACAAATATAATGCTACTTATATCATTATGTAAAACTCATTCACGATATATTATGTAATCTTTATATATTTTTAATTTTGTGACCAAATACATTGGTTGAAATTGTATATTGTATAAAATGTTGGACAATAAAATTGTATTTTAATTTTCATATCTTTCCCCTTATCTTTGAATTTAAATTTAAAAAAGTTATAATAAATTCAGTACATATACTGTAAAAAGAATGTAAATCTAGTTAAAAAAAATAAAAACTATGTTTCCGCCCGGGATCGAACCGGGGGCCTTCTGCGTGTTAGGCAGATGTGATAACCGCTACACCACGGAAACCTTGTCTAAGGGTGAACAATTGTAGATATCTTTTCCCAGCATAATTATAAAGATGTTTTACAAAATTTTATATTTATAATAAAACTATTTCTATATAGTATTTTCAAGATAGACTGATTCATGGGGATTTTTTATTTATTCAATACACCATCGATACAATATATATTCATTTTATACTTATATTAATTCTTATACTGCTATATTTATTAATTAAAGGCGTATTCAGCATTGTCTTATAATGTTAGCTCTTAAATATATATCATAATTAGGTACATCACCGATTAAACACGTTAAAGTCAAATCAGTTAGTGAAAAGTTTTATATCAAATTATTGAAATGTTGATGATGAAATGTACTTGAAAATCACTGAAGTCAATCCGCCCGGCAGTTTTAATAGTCTGAATCTATTTAATGACAATGTAGGGTGAGATTATTCTCCTATTATAATACACAAGTCATCATTCTTATGCCCTGTCTCCTCCTGGCACTACTTATTTTATATTTTTCGAACTGACTGTATGCTGTTAGCCCTAATGGCTTTTACAGCGTCACCGGGCGGGGTAATTATGTTTCCGCCCGGGATCGAACCGGGGGCCTTCTGCGTGTTAGGCAGATGTGATAACCGCTACACCACGGAAACCTATACTTATTTTATATGCATATCATACTTCACATAATCAATCTATCTACTTAAAGTAATAATAAGATTATTTTGCTATAATGCGCGATAAAATAAATAGTAAATATATATCGCAGCAAAAGCTAAGGTTTGCGATTTTATCGTGGAGTCTATCTCCTGATGATGCTTCGGTTGCGGGGCGAAACGATTGTTGAGTTTGTGAAAGTATTTGCGTACTTGTTCCTGACTGTTACATTTTAGTACTTAGTATTTTTTTTTTTTTTTAAATATATGGGACATTTACACACACGGTCGTCCATCCCCAAAGTAAGTAACTTACAACTTGTGTTATGGGTGACGGACAACTGGTAAATATACTACATATATAGTTTTAAATACATACTTAAATACATATATACACCCAGACTCGAAGAACCAACAAATCCTAAATAGATAATGTTTGTTCTCGGCGGGAATCGAACCCGCGACCCACGGAGCCGAAGACAGGGTCACTGCCAACTGCGCCAACGGGCCAGTCAAGTGTAGTTCTTGTGTATTGTGGTGGTTTGTGCATGTGTCCTCTATACATTTAGCACTACTAATATATATTTTCTATTTACTTTATCGCGGATTATAGCAAAATAATTTTGTGATTACTCTTGTATTATGGATCTCCGCAAAGTAAAGCCTAATTCTATCAATTATTTATTTATTATAGTAGAGAGTACTCACATTCACATTCTTATTTAATACTCGTTTGTTCACGTAACCATAATATTTACGAATATCTAAAATAAAGATTTCGAATAATATATTAACTCGTCATATTTATAGCGATTAAGAATCTCACATCGCTAATAGGAATTCCGTTTAAGAAAAAAACAGGCATAAATTGAAACAATAATTTATTGTGTTCCTTACAATAATTACGCATCAAATGTATACACAAGGTACTTATAACGATGATAAAGCTAGATTAATTACAATAATTTATTTACAATGGATCCATTACATTAATAAATTACTTTTCCACGCGACGTGTATCGCTAATTTATACAAATAATACTTTTTATACGTTTTATGAAGCGCGCAATCCTAACTTTTTATATTATCCGAATATATAACAATAATTTACAGTCGCCGTGATCTCTTGTGGAAGATATATCACATCATAGAATACTCTAAGTAAATAATGAAATAAACGCGTTGACGTGGTATGAATAAATCACATGGTGTAAGCTACTCATTTAGCATCATTTTCCAACACCAATGTGGTGGGATATATAGTCTTTTATATAGTATTTTTTAATATAAACCATCGCTCGCGAGTGGTATTCATAGTTATAGTATAGGCTACTCTGACCAGTGTTGCCCAACGATAGTCCATCGCTAAATTATCGATAGACTGTCGATAGATGACGTCATGTAAATAGTAAGGATAGCCTATCGATAGTATCGATAATGTCGATAGAATCGATACTAAAAGAATCATTTTATGCAGACGTAGCTCAAGCAATCTCCACACAAGATCTTGTACGATCCAGCGGCTGTCCGCTTTTTTTAACCTTTTTGGGTCGACAATCCGATGTCGGGGAGTTTAGCAAAAGTGCACTTTAGGCTATTCAAACTTGGGACCGCAATGTGCAATAATCTTTCTTACTAGCTGCAGCACTATTTTAAAAGCTTTTTTTAAATTGTCGTGTATGTTTGTGAAGATGGAACCTAGCAAGTTAAATTTGACTCACATCCCTATGTCCGATTGAGCTTAATTTTGCATCCAGTCCCGATGACAACGTATGTTTATGATAAAAGTAAAATAACGGCCTGTTACTATGCCCACTGCTGGGCTAAGGCCTCCTCTCTCCGTTTCTGGAGAGAAGGGTTGGAGCTAAGACCTGACGACGCTGCTCCAATGCGGATATGTGTAACCTACATATCAACAGAATTCTCTAGAGATATGCAGGTTTCCTCACGATGTTTTCCTTCACCGAAAAACGTGTGATAAATTGCAATTATCAATTAGATACATGAGTTTTAATAGAAAAACTTATTGGTGCCTGCCCGGGGTTTGAACCCATGTCGTCTCTAGAGAGTCGCACGGTCTCACCGCTGGGCTATCACAGCTGTTTGTTTATGATAAGCATGAGCTAATGCTGCTGCCAGAATTGGCTACAGACGAGGAAACTCCTCAACAATGAACAATAGCGACGTAATATTCTGTTTAAATCTTTTTTAGCTTGACTTGTTCCATATTGGCTTATATCACATCAAATTTTTACGATCGTTAGATATCCAACCATAAACTCGTTATCTATAAACTCTCCTTCCTCAAAAGAGTAATTTGATACCTTATAGTTTATGCTGCTGAATTTATAAAAAATGCGAGGTGCAAATTCACCTAATATCGCTTTCAATTTCAAATTACAAATAAACGATATCTTTCGAAACGAAACGAACTCTTTGAATAAATCCCAAAACACCAGAATTCAGAATCTATTTGACCTGTCACTTCTTCCAACGTGAGAACTCGCCTTAAACTCTCATCCTTTCCTTGTCTAACTTGTAGCTTTGTCTCTCTCACTCGTGGAGTATGAAAGATGTCTGATATAAATAAATATAACACTGTATCTGAGATCGCAGAACGTTGGGCCGATACCTCTTCGGAGGATCCGTTTGCTGGCCCCTAGGCGTGTCGTTGGCTAGGTACTGGGATGCTGAAATTAAAATAAACAATGACTATTTGAAAGGTTTGAAATCGTAATCGTAGTCTGATTTATAGAAGCAGGCTTTACTTTGCGGAATTCCATATTACAGAAACTGAACAGGAACCCGGAAAACTTAGTGAGGCGCATGTTATCAAGCGAGTTGGAGTGGCAAAAGTATGGAAACATGGTAAAACACATAAAGGTAAAAAGAGTGGAGAGGGAAGAGATAGAGAAGAACGAGCCAGCATGGAGTAATGCTTCCATGTTGGCCTGGGCGAGCAGGTGGAGGTCGTTTAGTCGGTGCAAATCGGACACTCCTTACCAGCTCGGGCCGGTAAGCGCCCGTTAAGGATTTTTCCTCCCACGAAAAAAAAAAGACGTTGACCACGTCCCGCGTCAGGTGGAGGCGTCTTGGGATACGTGTGGTGACTTGTCCTGCATGTGTAAGGTACGTGAATTTTGCATACATTCACTTAACACACGCGGATTATAGCAAAGTAGTCCTGTTATCGGTTTTAGCATTATCCAGTCATTATTCTAAGTGTGCAACCACACTTAGAATGGAATAAGAGAAAAACATGTTGTGCGTTGGCACATGTTTTTCCCTACCATTCGCTCCATCATTCGACAACTCTGGGGCTACTTCTCTTAAATCCATGTCATAATTCACGTAGTCCAAACCTTCTCTTTTTAGACCTCCTTCTAGTCATATTTAATAAAAGTAAAGTAACGGCCTGTTACTATGTCCACTGCTGGGCTAAGGCCTCCTCTCTCCGTTTTTGGAGAGAAGGATTGGAGCTAAGACCTACCACGCTGCTCCAATGTGTATTTGGTAGGTTACACATATCCCTAGAATTCCCAAGAGTTATGCACAACCTGCAGGTTTCCTCACGATGTTTTCCTTCACCGAAAAGCTTGTGATAAATTGCAATTATCAATTAGATACATAAGTTTTAATAGAAAAACTCATTGGTTGGCATGCCATGCATGTTTGAACCCATGATCGTCTCTAGAGAGTCGCACGGTCTCACCGCTAGGCTATTACAGCTTAATTTGAATTAAATCTGTAACATGTCAATGCCAAACAATACCCAAAATGTTGCAATATCTAATATTTTGCACGATTGTGAGATTGTCACCACCAATTTGAAATTCTTGTTAAGGTTTAGCAATCGAGCAACTGTCAATGTTACTATCGAATAGTTAATATTCTAATTCAACATTCAATCTTGAATTTTAAACTAAACTAAATTTATAAATTTAAACTGTCGTGAGTAGTATTCATAGTTAGTATTCTCACGGTGTTACCGCTAGGCTATCACAGCTTATATTTAATATTTGACTATGTCAATGATAAGAAAGCTTGGAACTAAATTGCGACCAGCTATGTACTAGACGATATTATAATCTAAGTTTGTTAACAATAGTTAATACAAAACTGTAATATTTATTTTTTAAAAGAGTGACCGCCGAGTTTCTTGCTGGTTCTTCTCGGTTAGAGCACCTTTCCGAACCAGTTGTAGCTTCAACTTAATTTTAATTTGACGATTCAAAAGTGCTTGTAATAGGCCAATAAAGACTTATTTGAATTTGAATAGACCGTACCCGTAGAAGGCGGGAAAACTGGTGTCGGTGTTGAACTGGAAGTTGACCGGCGTCTTGGGCGAGGCGCAGCTGTAGCTGAGGTAATCGTCGGAGGCGTGCAGCTGCCGGCTCAGGCTGGGCTCGGAGGCGCTGCGCGTGATCTTGGGCATCGCGCGCAGCATGGACTCCAGCGAGGCCAGGATCTGCCGGAACAGCGGGCGCTGCTCCCGGTCGAATTTGATGCAGTCCTCGAACAGCCGCTTGAGGGCCTGCGGCGCGTCCTGCCGCGGGCGGCGCGCGTCCGGCCGCAGCAGCCCGCGCCCCACCATCCACAGGATCTGCAACCGACCACGGAGTGTCTTCTTCTTCTTCTGGGAGTAGCGGCTATGCAGGGCCTGAGGGCCCAGTATCACTTTGACCATTGCTGATCTATTGTGATCGCCACTGCTTACAGTTCGCCACCAATAGCGGTGTCCTTGAAGAATTCAAGGATCTTCTTGGCGGCGAGTGCTTTCACTTCTATAGGGCGTAAAATATAGGAGAGAGCATCCAACGTTGATCAGCGCAGGGCAGTCACGGAGTGTCACGACCGACACAGTGGTACATTGTTGACTGGCCCGTTGGCGCTGTGGGAAGTGAACCCGCCTTCAGCTCCGCGGGTCGCGGGTTCGATTCCCGCCGAGGGCCAACATTTTCTATAAGCAAATTGTTGGTTCTTCGAGTCTGGGTGTGTATTTGTATTTAAGTATGTATTTAAAATTATATATGTAGTATATTTACCAGTTGTCCGTCACCCATAACACAAGTATTAAGTTACTTACTTTGGGGACGGACGACCGTGTGTGTTAATGTCCCATATATTTATTTATTGTATCAAACTGCGTCTGCCTTTCTGTTAATAATATTTCTGAAATAATCGTTTAAATTAATAATTAACACTAATATAACTAATATAATTACGCCGTGTGGTATCCGGCTGCATAGAATAGACCACCCTCATTTCTTACCGAGGTGTCGTAAGAGGCGACTAAGGTATGTGCCGTGTGGTATCCGGCTGCATAGAATAGATCACCCTCCTTTCTTACCGAGGTGTCGTAAGAGGCGACTAAGGTATGTGCCGTGTGGTATCCGGCTGCATAGAATAGACCACCCTCCTTTTTTACCGAGGTGTCGTAAAAGGCGACTAAGGTATGTTGACGTCTGGCAGGTAGCCGGACGTAAAATACGTAGAAAAATCATGTCACAACATGTTTGTAACATGTTGTGCCGATCCCACTTAGAGTGGGATAAGGGCAGGAGAATGATGATGATGAATATAATTAATAAGTAACAAACAAACACGTTGCTCGCAGAAACTCTGAAAGCCTCGAGAAGCTGACGGTTGTTGGACAGGTCGACGGGAAAAGACCCGTTCGTCAGACCAAGTAAAGACAATTACAGGCCTGCCTATCACCGAAGCTTTAAAGACCGCCGAGGACAGACAAACATGGAAAACTTTAGTGCATAAAGTGATCCGCAGTAATAATTCCGTCTAGACACGACCTTCAGCAATGAAGACCTCGACTAAAAAGAAGGTAACAAATAAATACAGTTTAAAATTACACGCTTTTGTGGCGCTTTGTGACGCTTTTTTACTACTTTTGCTTCTTAGATAGCAAAATATTGATATTTATGAAAAGATTTTTGTTTAGTGTTTATTGCATTTTATTTTACCGGTTCTTGACAAAAGAAAATAATAATATATAAGAACTATATCTGCCTTCTCAAAATGGGTCAAAATTTTGTTCAAATAATCTCTTGCAAGCGAGGAGGTGGGTCTTAGCTCCTATCCTACACTTCAAAGACGAATAGAGGATGCCTGTGCTCAGCAGTTGGATAGTAACAAACCGTTACGTATAGCCGGTTTCTGTACATAAACTATGAATACTAGTAATACTACAAGTAATGATCATCATCCTCCTGCCACTTATTCCACTCTAAGCGGGGTCGGCACAACATGTCTCAAGCATGCTGTCACATGATTTAGCTTCGTATTTTACGACCGGCCGCCTACCTGACGTCAACTAACTTAGTCGTTTTTTACGAGCCCTCGGTAAGAAAGGGGGTGGTCTATTCTACTCAACCGGATACCACACGATGGGTCGGCTTACCTTATTCGCCTTTTACGATGCCTCAGTAAGAAATGAAGGTAGTCTATTATACTCAGCTGGATACTACACGGCGGAGTTTCTTGCCTTAGTCGCCTTTTACGACACCTCATTAAGAAATGAGGGTGGTCTATTCTACTCAGCCACATACCACACGGCGGGTTGACTTGCCTTAGTCACCTTTAGCGACCCCTCGGTAAGAAAGAGGGTGGCCTATTCTGCTCAACCGGATACCACACGATGGGTCGACTTACCTTAGTCACCTTTAGCGACCCTTCGGTAAGAAAGAGGGTGGCCTATTCTGCTCAACCGGATAACACACGATGGGTCGGCTTACCTTAGTCGCTTTTTACGACGCCTCAGTAAGAAATGAGGGTGGTTTATTCTACTTAGCAGGTTACCACACGGCACGAATATTACTCACGTTAGTTTAATTTAAAAAACCCATAGGCGTTTATCTTACCTGGTCCTTGTTGTTGAGGTGCGAGTAGGGCAGCTCGCCGGCCATCAGCTCGAACAGCACGATCCCGTACGCGTACACGTCGGAGCGGAAGGTGTAGGGCACGGGCTCGTCCATGCGGATCACCTCGGGCGCCATCCACAAGATGGAGCCCGTGGGCTGCTGCCACTGCACGCCGCCCAGCGTCGACGAGTCTGCACCGGACACGTGAACATGGCAAAAACTACTGAACATATTTGCAAGAGGTAGTAAGTGTTCCGCACAAACGTGCGGGCGGATGAAACAACCTCCGAGACCTGGGCCCGTCGTCTCGGCGTCTCAACCTACCTTATGCGGCCGTCGGCTGTATGTGGTCCAGCCTCATGAGTCACTGCGTGTATATGTGTACGTGTGTGTGTGCTTGTATGTACTTGGCCGATTCCCGAAACCGTTGGCTCTCCTCAGCACTCTTCCACGGACACGTAATGTCTGTTTCTCCCGGAGTATACACTTCACTATATCGGTTAAATTCCACCCGGTGTGCACACAACCTTCGTAAGGTCACACGTTATTGAATCGTCCCTATATCGGGGAATAGTAACCCAACGCACACTAAAACCGTGGACGGTCGCGTCTTCTCAAACGCTTCGCTGGTTAAACGCGTCACTAAATACTTATATCAGTCTCAAATGTATGTAATAAAGTCGTGTCACTACTGAGAATAACACCCGAAACGCAAAATTACACGTGTGCGTTATAAAAGAATGCCGTATACAGGCGCACGCGGCCTGTCCTTATCGTATTCGAAACATCACTAACTGTCGGCCGCTCGCGTCGGCAATCGAATGCATAAAAAGGTCGTTGATCCCGCCGGTCGCGTCGCGCGCGTCATTTTATTCAAAACAGTAGTATTTTAATGGATGTACAATTCTCTAATACATTCTTCTTAATATTAAGTTACTTTGGAGATAGACGACCGTATGTGTAAGTGTCCAAAAAAAAAAGATCGTACAGGGTAAAAGCAACCTGTATAGCACTAGTTAATCATACTCCAAGAAATATCAGCTGTATATTTTATAGATCAAAACCTTTAAATAAACTCAAATGTAGTAATTTACTGACCTGACCACCGTACTTTGGCCGTGGCTAGTCCGAAGTCCCCTATTTTCACCGACCAGTCGTCCCTTAAGAATATATTATTAGATTTCAGGTCCCTGAAACAAATAATTTATAGAATTAGTTGTCACTTATGGAAATCCATAATAAATAATACATATAGGTTTATGTAAATTGTGTTGAAGACATCGCACAGTTGTTAAAAAACTTGCTTGTTGGGAGCTCTAGTCGCGTGCGCAGCGTAGACCAGCAGAGATACGCTAAACTAATGTAGTTAAGTAGATCTATAAATATACTACAAAAAAATCCGCGATATCATGTCTCTATCTCTCACGGTTAAATCACAATTACTACTTTTATGTTTAAAATTTCGAAAATTCGGTAAAAGTTTCGAAAATCATTGAATACCACGCAGGCGAAGCCGTTGTTGGCACAGCTAGTAAAGAATATTTTGAGTTTGAGTTTGATACAACCTGTGTATGATGTTCTTGGCGTGCAGGTAGTCCATGCCCTGCGCGGTCTGGCGCGCCACGTCGATCAGGTACAGCATCGGCAGCGGCGTCTCCAGCACGTGCAGGTGCTGGTACAGCGAGGAGCCCTCGCACCACTGCGTCACGATGGCCAGCGACGGCTTCGACACGCACCCCATGAACAGCAGGATGTTGCAGTGCCGGGTCTTCCTCAGCACCGCCACCTGGCACACGAGCGCAACGGCGTGCAATAAAGAATTACGAACATGCGAAAATGGTTCGTAATAACTGCGACATAAAGTTTATTATAGTTTATTGTTTTATTAAAATGCACAGTATTGCTTACTTTATAAATTAAAAAAAGCTCTGCATATCAATCACTTAGACCGTGCGACTCTTTCGCAGGTGCCACGGGTTTGGATCCCAGGCAATTTTACTAAGTTTTTCTATGAAAACTTTTCTTTCTAATTGATAATTGCAATTTATCACACGCTTTTAGGTGGACGACAACATCACCAGGAAACCTGAATTTCTCTAGAATCTTTGTACACAACCATCAGCATTATATTAGGTCCTTACATATGAAATTGGCGTTTTGTCGTACTGGACACTTTGATCTTAAATATTACCTTTATGGTTAGGAATTCCAAATTCAAATTCATACAGCTATTTACTCATGCATTTGTGTTTCAAACCCCCTAATTCATTTGTTTTTTCTTCTTTTGTTTTTTTCTTTGTGTCACTCTGTTTACAAAATGGAAAACATGAAATATCGCGTTATTTACGAGTATGAGTTCCACCGTGGCACCAGTGCTGCAGAAACGGCTCGAAGGATTAATGATGTGTATGGTGACGGTGTCGCAAAAGAAAACACAGTGCGTTTTTGGTTCCAACGTTTTCGTTCTGGAAATTTCGACCTGCAGAACGAGCCTCGTGGACGGCCGGAGACCAAAGTTGATAATGAAGAATTGAAGGCTATTGTGGAAGCGGATCCATCGCAAACCACGTCCGAGTTAGCTGCAGGCTCCGGTGTTAGTGATAAAACTATTCTAATCCACTTGAAGCAAATTGGGAAGGTGAAAAAGCTTGAAAGGTGGGTACCTCATGAATTGAGTGAAGCAAACCGACAAACGCGCGTCGACTGCTGCGTTACGTTACTCAACCGGCACAATAATGAAGGAATTTTAAATCGAATCATTACCTGTGATGAAAAGTGGATCCTCTACGATAATCGGAAGCGCTCATCGCAATGGCTAAACCCTGGCGAACCAGCCAAATCCTGCCCTAAGCGAAAATTGACTAAAAAAAGTTGCTTGTAAGTGTTTGGTGGACTAGTGCCGGTGTCGTTCACTACAGCTTTCTTAAATCTGGCCAGACGATTACGGCAGATATCTATTGTCAGCAACTGCAAACCATGATGGAAAAGCTAGCTGCTAAACAACCGAGGCTGGTCAATCGCTCTAGGCCACTGCTGCTTCAGGACATCGCTAGACCACACACTGCACAACAGACGGCTACCAAATCAGAGGAGCTTCAATTAGAATGTCTTAGACATCCACCGTACTCTCCGGACCTTGCTCCAATAGATTTTTTCGTAATTTGGATAACTACTTGCAAGGAAAAAAATTCAACTCCGATGGGGCAGTCCAAACCGCCTTCAAAGATCTTATTGATTCCCGCCCGAATGGTTTTTTTAGTAAGGGGATCAATGAACTACTTATGACATGGCAAAAGTGCATACATAGCAAATGTACATACTTTGATTAATTAAATATATTTTATTAAAAAAAAAACGACTTTATGTTCCTCCCATAGAAAACGCCAATTTCATATGTAAGGACCTAATATAATATATGTACTAAAAACACAGATACAATGTGAATAGTTTTTTTTTCTTAATTTTTTATTTAAATTTTTTATATTCTTTAATTACTCTGAAACTACCACTGTAATAATGACTTGGGAGACATTATAGAGACAAAACTTTCTGGAAATCATTGTTTACTATATAAGCGGTCGTATCACGCGCCTCAGTGATACAGTTTTGGAATTCAAAGTGATACAATAGTGTATATATGAAATTTATACTAATATTATAAAGAGGAAGGATTTGTATGTTTGTGTGTATGAATGTATGTTTGTAATGTTTTCACGAAAAAACTACCGATTACTGGCGAAAATTCTTTCACCATTGGAAAACTGCTTCTTCACAGAGCAACATAGGTTATGTTACATTTAAAAAAATAGGATCCCTAACAACAAAATTTTAATAAGGTGTGAATAATTTAGTCGTAAAAAATCTTTCATCGCATGCGCTGCAGAAACTATTCATGATGGAACAAAAAAATGTTCAACAGTATTATAGAACGTATCAAAATCCACACAAAAGTCCGCGATACCATAGGTCTAACTATTATAGTTAAGGCAATATAACTACATTTTTACATTTTAAAAGTTGATAAAACTATCGACTATAATCAAACCATTTTATTTATATCTCCGTATTATTCCTTATTCATTTACAGGATATTTTATTAAACACTGTTACAATACCTGTAAAATACTTTTAAAATTATTAAAATCGGACATTCCTATCAAAAGATGTAACGAATTTTAAAATATAGGAAATATAGGACAATATAGGAAATACTGCCATAACAAATTCATTGTAGCGACCATTATAACAGGGCCTGCAACTGATGAGTTAGCTCTTATTTCAAGTATACTAATGGTATAAACGCATATAGCTGTAAGTATACCTTTTAAAAGAATTAAATTTCCAGTTAAAACTTCCTGTGCCTTAACCGTTTATAAGTCCCAGGGCCAAACTTTTAATTTACAAAAATAAATCTTTAGTCTGTCTTAGTAGACTTTCCACTACCACGAGATGGGTTATGTACGCGGATGAAGCCGCGGGGCATTGCTAGTCATCATCATGTCATCATCATCATCTCATCAGTCATCTCAAGTGATACATTATGTAATATTTGTATATATATAAACATTTTTTTTATTTTCATTGTCATTCTTCTTTGAATTTTGCAATAAGCTTGTAAAGCTAACTTGTTTACTCTTACTTGTGTTAAGTAATTTGTGGAAACTTTGCTGGTTTTTGTATTATTTGTAAACTTAATTTTTTAGATTTATTATACTGTTTGTTTTCCTTAAATAAATAAAATAAAAAATAAAAAAAAATCATCATTCTCCTGCCCTTATCCCACTCTAAGTGGGGTCGGCAGAATATGTTACAAAAGTGTTGTGACATGATTTGGCTACGTTTTTTACGACCGACCGCTTGCCTGACGTCAACTTACCTTAGTCGCCTTTTACGACACCTCGTGAAGAAATGAAGGTGGTCTAGTCTATGCAGCCGGATACCACACGGCACTTACCTTAGTCGCCTTTTACGACACCTCGGTAAGAAATGAGGGTGGTCTATTCTATTCTGCCGGAAACCACACGGCGTGGGCATTGCTAGTATAGAATAAAATTATATTAAACTAGCTGTGCTAGCGGCTTCGCCCGCGTGGAAATCAGCGTGTCATATTTTTTTCTAGACTTCAAATTTTAAACATAAAAGTAGTTATGTGAGCTAACCATAAGAGATAGAGACATGCTATCGCAGACTTTTTTGTAGTATTTTAATAGATCTACAATTCTCTTGTACATTACTTTAGCGTATCTCTGCTGGTTTACGCAGCGCACGCGACTAAAGCTCCCAGCAAGCATGTGTTTAACAAGTGCGCGACCTCTTCAATACAATTTACATAATACCGATATGTACTATTTACCTAAACCATCCGGAAGTATTGCACGATCTTTTGGTGAAAACCGTACAAAGATCCGTTCAGTAGACTTTGAAAAAATCGTTTACATACAGACAGACAGCTTTTTGGGACTTTGTTTTATAATAAGTATAGATGAATGACTTACCGTATTCTGTAGCTCACCTCGTTTTTGAACGCCTGCAGCTGCGCGGGCGTCGGCGTCTTCACGTTGAGCGTCTTCACGGCGACCGGCCCGTGCCAGTGCGCCTTGTACACAGTCCCGAAGCTGCCTGAGCCTGTCGGACACCACCGTATTGTGAACAGTCCCACCCGAAACGACATATTGTTATGAATAGTCCCAGCGACAACACCATGTTAAATTCAAATTCAAATTCAAAATATTCTTTATTCAAGTAAACTTGTAAACAAGTGCTTTTGAATCGTCAACTTTACTGCTGGTTCGGAAAGCTGTTCCTACCGAGAAGAGCCAGTAAGAAACTCGGCGGTTGCTCTTTTTAAAATATAAATCTTAGAACTAGTTACATTTATTAGTCTTGTACAGGGTAGAAGCACACCTATATCCACACATCCTTATCATCTAAGTAATCTTCAACAGTATAGTAGACTTTCTGTATCAGCCTTTTTTTAACAGTGGTTTTAAACTGCTGTAATGGCATGGCCAAAATTGATATCGGAATTTTATTATAGAATCTTATACCCATACCCACAAACGATTTACGTACTTTTGCTAGGCGCAAAGCTATGCTGAATAACCCCAGCCAAATACTAGATTGTCATTAATAGTCCTATCCACAAAAGCATGGTGTAAGTTATAGTCCCACGCACAACACGATGTTGTAATGAACACTCCAAGCCACAACAGCACGTTATGATGACTGTCTTAGTCACTTATGTCGTATAGTCTCAGACAAATAACCACATTCTGATGTATAGTCCTGAAAACACTATATTTGCACAAGCAACGCACATATACATTTATACATACACATTAAGTTCACGATGCCTTGCAAGCCGCAAGAGATCGCAAAATCTGGAAATCGACTATCCAAGAAAAAGTGATCCGTGGAAAAGGTCCCGACCCTCAGCATTGAGGAAAACGACGCATAGTAGAGTATGGATTCCATCACATTCAAACACATTCATACGTACTTACATACACACTATCATTCTTAACACAAACACACGTGGACATCCGAGGTATAGAATATGCTTACATACTTACCCAGGTCTACTGGAATACTGGAGGTCTACTAAAATTGCCCGGCGCATTAGTCAGCCGCCTGCCATCAGCTGAAGGAAGCGTGTCGACTAATCCGCGATTGTTTTCTCTACATTAATTCTTTTATTTGCTTGTGTTTTGTACTACTTACCTTATACCTCTTCTTCTGAACCTTTTTTTGTGTTTATTATGCATGTGGACCTTTGTATCGGTGTATATTTTCTTCCTTCCATTCTCCACATCTTTACGCCTACCACTTCACCACTCACACACCGCCCCCACACATACACCAACTCCATGGTACTCCAACATTTACACGGTACGCAGTCAATAATAATATATTCCGACACACCCAAATCTACATGCTCTCAAAGTTTGACAGATATTGCGAAATATACGCAAGCATCACTCAACCATTCAAACACTTCATCCATTATATTCACGCACGAGCATCCAAGAAATTCACTTGACATTTCACACGCAAGCATTACCAAGTAATGATTTATAGAGGCAGGCCTTACTTTACGGAAGCTATAACAGAATTACTTTGCTATAACGCGCGGGTGTTAAACGCATTTCCGTAATGCTAAGTGTATGAAGCACCCAAAATTCACATACCTTTACCTTTTAGTCCTGCATATTGCAAATACATACATGTAAATACACTCGTTTAACACACGCATATTGTTCCGCGCAAACGTGTGGACGGATGACACAACCTCCGGGACCTGGGGCCGTCGTCTCGGCGTCTCAACCTACCTTATGCGGCCGTCAGCTGTATGTGTTCCGGCCTCATGAGTCACTGCGTGTATATTTGTACGTGTGTGTGTGTGCTTGTATGTACTTGGCCGATTCCCGAAACCGTTGGCTCGCCTCTACACTATTCCACGGACACGTAATGTCTGTTTCTCCCGGAGTATACACTTCACTATATCGACTGAATAACACCCGGTGTGCACACAACCTTCGTAAGGTCACACATTATTGAATCGTCCCTATATCGGGGAATAGTAAACCAACGCGCACTAAAACCGTGGACGGTCGCGTCTTCTCAAACGCTTCACTGATTAAACGCGTCACTAAATCCGAGAATAACACCCGAAACGCAAATTTACACACGTACGTTATAAAAGAATGCCGCGTCCAAGCCGCGCGCGGCCTTTATCGTGTCTGACGGGTGACTGGCGGGGGCCAGTCGCCCGCGTTCGCGTCGCGTCGCGCGCGTCATTTTATTCAAAACACGTATTATATAAAAGTAATTCTGATATCGTTTCTGCAACCAAAATTATTCGCAAGCAAGAAAGCATGCAAACATTAACACGCAATAATCCAAGACATTCGTAGGCACGTATTCTAATATTCACTTATAAGTGATATATTATCATTACGGGCGTTCAAATATTTTCCTATACGTACCTATCCTGGCACCAATGAGTATCTCGTCGGCGTGTATGACCCAATCGTCATAGCTCTCCCGCGGAGATAACGCGTGCTTCCAGGATTCGTCCGCGGAACGCGCTCGCGCCCGTCTCGGTCGCAACGTGCCCGTTGGAGACGCCTAGACATAACTTTTTAATAAATTTTTATTTATTTAATAATATAAAATAGCGTTTAACATTACAACATACTTAATTGATAGAAACCTATACTCACGTAAGCTGTGATAACGTAGTGGTGAGACCGTGCGACTCTCTTAAGACGAACATGAGATCAACCTCGGGCAGGTACCAATGAGTTTTTCTATTAAAAACTTATGTGTCTAATTGATATTTGCAATTTATCACAAGCCTTTCGGTGAAGGAAAACATCGTGAGGAAAGCTGCATATCTCTACAGAATTCTAGGGATATGTGTAACCTACCAGTCCGCATTGAGGCAGCGTGGTAGGTCTTAGCTCCAATCCTTCTCTCCAAAAAACAGAGAGAGGAGGCCTATTCCCAGCAGTGGGATATAAACAGGCCGTTACTTTACTTTTACTTTTTTTATACTCACGTCTTATATCGAGTGAGTCCGCCTAGTTTCAAGCCCATCCGGGGCCCTTATTCTGGAGCTCAAAAACGGGCTTGAAACTAGTCGATCTCACACGATATAATGTTAGTGTACAACGTTTCTATACATAAACTATGAATATCACTTACGATAGTTTAAATTCAAATAATAACGCCTGCCAATCTGCTCTCATCTATCTACCCACTTTTCCTTTTACTTATTTCCGACACTACACAATTTTCTCCTTTCCCGGGTATGATACTAAAATTGTAGTTCCTTTTTCCATTATAAAATAAATCTATTCAAACCTTATAATACGATATCGTTTTACCACGCTTTGTATATCCAATTCATATAATGAGGTTTTAGGTAGGTTCGCTGGAATGTCATTTGTGATTAAATACGATATCGAACTTCTTTCTCAATAATGATAAAAACCTAAACAAGAGCTACTATAGTGTATGAAAGATTCAAAAGTCGAAAAAAAGATTCAAACTTAGTGTAAAAACTTTTTGTAATATGCTTATACGTAAAGAAAGCCTGGATTTGAAAATCAGCTTCATACAAGACTGCAGTTTAATTATGTAAAATTGGAAAATGTTTAAAAGATTGACCGCCGAGTTTCTTGCTGGTTCTTCTCGGTAAGAGCAACATTCCGAAGCAGTTGTAGCTTCATTAATTATATTGATGCTTGACGATACAAAAGTGCCTGAAATGGTTTATTTGAATAAAGATTATTTTGATTTGATTTGATTTGATATGATACGAGAGCAGATCTAAATGGACTACTTTGTAATATCTCGATAAAGATCGATTGTTTTGTACCTGAGTGCTCTGACTTTGTTGCTGGTCTCCCTTGTCTTTGTCGTCTTTGTTTTGCCGCGTCGAAGTCAAATAGTTGGATGATTGGGGGGAGCTGTTACACTGCAAACAATACCTTAGACAACACTAAAGAATGATAACTCCAAACTCAGAAAATAAATAGACAAATGCAATGATCAATAAAAAATATTGGTAGACCAAGTACGAGGTGGACTAAGACCTCATGAAGGAAGCGGAAACCGCTGGAGCTAAGCGTTTGGGCCGCTTTGTATGATGCAGTGTGACATTGCCATTTGGCAATTTTTGACAATTTTGGCCATGCCATTACAGCAGTTTAAAAACACTGTTAAAAAGAAGCTGATACAGAAAGCCTACTATACTGTTGAGGATTACTTAGATGATAAGAATATGAATATAGCTGAACTTTTATATTAAAAAAAACAACCGCCGAGTTTCTTGCTGGATCTTCCAGCATTAGATTTGACGATTCAAAAGCACTTGTTTAAAAGTTTACTTGAATAAAAAATATTTTGCATTTGAATTTGAATTTATGAAGTCCTTGAAGTGACTATGTAAGGAAAAAAGATTGAAGCACTGTTTCCGACTTAGTATTTAAAACAAGGAAACCTTTGTTTATACAGCACAAAAACTAAGGCATTCGCCATAATGATAGAAAAGTTTTCATTTAAATCTGTTGCGACACATACAGATAATACTGAGAGAGGTGAAAATAAGCTTGTTTTTCCTGTATTGCGAATCAGTACAGACAGAAAAACATTCGTTGACCTGAGTATTCGCTACTACAATACAATTCCACAAAATATATTAGACTTGCCTACAGAAAGGTCTTAATTATGTGCATAAATACGCTTACGTAGTCTATTACACAATTGCAAATGATATAAAAGTAATAATAATAATACTTGACTTTGAAAATCCTTGAGTTTCGTAGCTTAAAGCTTTCAGCTTCAAGACTACAGCTTATTTATGTAAATTGAAAATGTTTAAAGATTATCTGCCGAGTTTTTTATTCTTCAGAATGTAATTGATCCTTGACGATTCAAAAGTTTTTATAAAACATGATTTGCTTACCTGATTCTGTTTCCTCTGATGCTCGGCCAACGTCATCGGCCTCTGGACCATGTTGATGCAAACATTGGGCGCCGAGTTTGAGCGGTCCTGTTGGTTCAGTGACCTTGGGTGTTGTTCCCTGCGATACAAACTCACTGTTACCATAACCATTCACACTTTTCTATAAAGCGATCATTTTCATTATCACCTAAGTGACAATTTCAGGGTTACGTCAAATGATATATCGGCGCAATGGCAAATCTCATTTATTTTTCATGTGTGGTAACATCGTCAGGTTAGGAGACAACGTGCGTTTGCCTATAAAAGCATGTTTTATTGTCTTTTAAGTTATAGTGAGTTATTTATGAAACTTGATTGTAGTGCTCAATATATTTAACTACGTGAATCCATATGACACATATTTAATGAACACATTGTTTTTTTTAATATCAAATACTGTTTACGGACATGCAAAAAGAGTAAGGCATAAGTCATAGGGTTCTAATTGAAAACGGGCAGTACGATGTAAAAAGAATTCGTAAATTATATGTCATAAAGTTCAAATACGCTTGACACTGATTCTCTGGAATAGTCACGTTGTTTACGAATCGTGTTCCGAATCCCCGCTGCGACTCGCGAACAGTTGCGAACATTCTCGAATCGGTTCGTTCACTATATAAGCGGTCGTATCGCACGCATCGGGATTCAGTTTGCGATTGCGATTGAGAACGAAATAAGAAGCGAAATCAAAAGCGAAGTAATAGTGACCTCGGAAAACGGACTGCATATTGATTATACGTACTAATTTTGTAGTAAAACGCTGTATAAAGTATTTTGAACGAGTCAGGTATTTTTATCCATCCCACGAACCCCTGCGACAGCGAGACGAGAACCAGTCACGATGATTCGATTTATCGCTTGCTTGTTATATATATCGCTTGAATGTTTGTGTTTTGATTAGCTTAAGTTGCGAGTACAACTTTAAAAAATTCATAACTTATATATAAACAATAATTTCTTATTATTTCGTATAGCAAGACAGTTGCGCCAATGTCACGTAGCGACGCCTAATAGCACGATAGGCGCCTGTCACGTAGGCTAGTAATAGCACTTCACAATTTACGGTGAGTGACAAAATTACGGGGGGTTCGGTATCCCGAAATAAAAGAAATACTTTGGGCAGAACTTCGTATACTGATTGACTTTATGAACAAAACTATTACACTACAAGTACGTAGTTACACAATGGTTTTCACAAGCGGTTACGGGCAGGAGGAAAGTTGATGTTAAGTTAAAGCAAGTCCAGGCAACATAAGGATGTAGTCGGTAAATTTCAAACATTTATACTTTTTTTACGCCATAGACTATTAAATAAGGATTTAAATATACTCTATACTGCATTAATTGTGGAAAAGACAGCGACATATTGTTAGATTATTTTGCACACTACATCGAAGGAAAAACTGTAGAAAATTAAAAGTTCTATACTAACGTGTGTTATTAGTGATGTAACAAATTTAGCAGTTAAGAAGATAAAAAAATACTATACAATAATTAAAGACAACACAACTAAATAAAAGACTATATTATAAGGTAGGTACAAACGGTGCACAACAGTTAAATTTTATATCTAAATTCAAATTACTGTTTGACTTTTACAAGCACTTATTACAATGAAGCTAAAACCTCCCTAAAACCTTCATTGAACATAATGTGTAAATTCGTAGACATTTTCTCTAACATAAAAGGCAAGCCATTTTGTTACTACTTCTTACTTAGCACATAAGAGTATATATACACTTGACGTAATAATTTACGGGTGCTTACGAAATCTGTATTCGAAAAGTGAAACATTCTAGCTCGAATCACCCGGTATATAAGCGGTAACCGGCACCTTGAGGATTCAGTATTCGAATAGCGGTCAAAGAAAGCGGTCAGCAAAGAACTTGAATCAATACAATGGATAGCTCAGTGATCTCGGCTACAATTCTGACTCATCGAATGAATAATCTTTATTCAAGAAAGCTTTTTACAAGCAGCGAAATTAAAGTAAGGCAGGTGAAGATAAATTTATTATGGACCCTTCTTATAAGTTTGCGTATTAATTAGCGACTTACTTAACGAGCTTTGCTTCTATTGATTTGCTATTATTGATATTCGATATACGCTTACTAAGAGGTACACTAACTATATTACTGTACATATATTCAATACAAATAAATATATTGCTATTATGTTTGTGTTTTTTTATTTAGTTCCCAAAACGAACACACAATTGATAAAAAAACATAAGTTTTCGCTTACAATAATACCATACATATTGCTACGTACAGGGGTTCATGGACTTGGATGAATATACCTGATGACTCGTTAAAACACTCTATTCGACTTTTCAATACAAAGTACTAGTTAGTACTTACAGTCTTTATACAGTTCTTTGTACAATAAGAATGCCGAGTTCACTACTATATCACTTTTAATTTCGCTTGTTTATTCGCTCTTGATCACTATTCGTAAACTGAATTTAAAGCGCACGATACGTCGGCTTATATATCAAACGAACCAAAGTTCGCGAACATTCGCGATACCTTGAGGAGATCGTAAACAAATGTTTTGTAAACATGTTTTTGGTAAACATGCCAAATGTTCCAGAGAATTAGAACTCTATGACATAAAGTTTAAGAACCCTTTTTGAATGTTCGTAAACTGCCCCCGTCCAATTTGAACTTTATGGCATATGCATTACAAACTTTTTTCGCATGTTCGTATCACTGCCGGATATATTCGTAACAACATTATATTAAACTAAAATATTTTATTATATTATATTACCTATTATATTACCTATATTATATTACCTATTATATTACCTATATTATAAATATTATATTACCTATATTATAAAAGTGAAACTTTTAAACCTTTTTTTAAATTAATTAAACATAAACAAGTTTTTGACATGTCTACATTGTGCACGGTTTGAACCGACTTAGACTTAAGTAGAAAGTTCGGAAAGTTAAAAAGGTGTGGATGGTGCAGACTATATACAGGTTCGATTTTCAATTGATTCACAATATTCACCAGTTAACATCAAACTCCTTCATCTTCTTCGCCGGGGAGGCAGACCTGAATATATTTTTTACGTTATAATTTGGTGAAACAATTTATAATTTGGTCTAAAAAGCTTTAACCGTTTATTTTAACCGTTAAGGAGTTCCCACGTCTGAAGACAATCCAGCATCATGCCATGCTTATCATAAATATGCATTGACATCGGGCCTGGATCAGTATGTAAAATTTCAACTCAATCAGACCCCGAGGAGAGGATCAAATTTAACTCACAAGATTCCACCTTCACATACACGTCAACTCAAAAAAAAGGGAAAACGGATCGCAACGAACTAAAGAATAAATCATTTTATTTATCAAACTCTAAGCCGAAATCTATCATTCATCATTCATTCTCCTGCCCTTATTCCACTCTAAGTGGGGTCGGCACAACATGTTACAAACATGTTATCATATGATTTGGCTACGTATTTTACGACCGGCCGCCTGCCTGACGTCAACTTACCTTAGTCGCCTTTTACGACACCTCGGTAAGAAATGAGGCTGGTCTATTCTAAACAGCCGGATACCACACGGCATCTAAGCCGAAATCTATAGCGACAAACAATCTACAAATTCGTTCCTATTGTCATTTAACAAATTTATAAATCTTATTATCCCTTAGGCTGCGGCTACATTAAGCAGCCATTTTGCGACGCAACGCAGTAAAGCAAAGTCTAATTAAAACGTAAATCGCTAGTTGCCACGAGGTTCAATTGAAGATGTATTTGTTTTAATTGTTCAATAATCGCAGATCGCGTCCCTGTCTAATGTAAAAGTAACGGCCTGTTACTGGCCCACAGCTGGGCATAAGCCTTCTGTGTCCTTTTTTTTTAAAGATATAGATAAATATACGGGGCACTTACACACATAGTCGCAGTCCCCAAAGTAACTTAATACTTGTGATATGGGTGACAGACAAAAATAAATATATACATATATAATTTCAAATACATACTTATATACAAATATACACCCAGGCTCGGAGAACCAACAAATTGCTTATAGAAAATGTTGGTCCTCGGCGGAAATCGAATATTCCAACCCGCGGAACTGAAGACAGAGTTACTACCCACTGCACCAACGGTTTTTTTAGAAAAAGCTTGGAGCTGAGACCTACCACGCTGCTTCAATTCGGATTGGTAAATTATACATGTCCCTAGAATTATCTGGAGATATGCAGGTTTCCTCACAATGTTTTCCGTTCAGCGAAAAAGCGCTTTAATTCGCAAATTCGCGGTAATTCAGCCAAACCCTAACACTAAAAGCAAGTACTAAAAATGATTTATAGTACTGGGCAACATTAACGAGGTATTTACTAAAAATAGAGTCTACTATCATACTATATTATCATACTTATTATAGCAACATTAATTGATCTGTTTTTTTTTGTAATATTTCAATTTTACGAAACATAGACAATAAATCATAAAAAGTTTTCAATTTTTTTCTACCTTCTAGAACTTACTTGTTCTGGTGGTACCCAAAATGCTGTGGGAGGTATATAAAACCGGGATGTGTTTCTGGATTTTTTGCCAGCAACGCGGCGTAATACGCGTCCGTCATTCTAACCTGAAAAATAACAAAGTAAAAAAATAAGTACCCTAATAATAATGCTTTATTGGATTTTAACTGTTCCCGTAAGAAAAACTGATTTTCTTAACCTATATATAGTAGCTTTGCCTGCGTGGAAATCAGTGTGTCACAAAGTATTTTCCGCTTAAATCCTTAAATAAGGAAAATTTAGGATAAAAATAGCTTATATGTTATTCTACCTAACCTCCTCTATATTCCAGTGAAAGTCGATCAAAAGGCTGGAATCGAACCAGCGACCCACGAACTTGAAGGCACGGTTACTATCACCTGTGCTAACGGAATAGTACTTTTTCTTATTACTACTTTATCGGATACTAGCTGTGCCAACAATGGCTTCGCCCGCGTGGAATTCAGTGATTTACAAAACTTTTCCCGAATTTTCGAAATATGAACATAAAATTAGTTATTATGAATTAACCATAAGAGATAGATTCAAATTCAAATAAGTCTTTATTCAAATTGGCCTATTACAAGCACTTTTGAATCGTCAAATTAAAATTAAATTGAAGCTACAACTGGTTCGGAAAGGTACTCTAGAGACATGCTATCCCGGACTTTTTTGTAGTATTTTTATAGATTTACAATTCTCTTGTACATTACTTTAGCTTATCTATTCTGGTTTACGCTGCACACGCGACTAAAGCTCCCAGCAAGCAAGTTTGTTAACAACTGCGCGATCTCTTCAACACAATTTACATAATACCGATTTGTACTATTTACCTAAACCATCTGGAAGTATTGTACTTTAAGTGAAAACCGTACAAAAATCCGTTCAGTAGATTTTGAGAAAATTGATTACAGACAGACAGCTTTTTTGGACTTTGTTTTATAATAAGTATAGATCATCTGTGCATACCTGATGGCAAATACTGGGCACCTTGTCAGCACACCGCTGGTGGAACTTAAAGTTACACTGCGAGCAGTAGAAGCCGTTAAACAGCAGCCTCCGGCAGCACTCGCAGAAGGCCAGCGTGAAGAATGTCTTCCTGGTGAACTGGTGCGACATGTGGGACATTACGGGTAATTTGTCTAGGATACGCACTGTCACCTGAAATACATTAAGGTAATGGATCAATTTTCAAATACAATCTGGCTTTTTGATATAATTTATTTCATTCATATGTGGGAATGAAACGGTAGGGGCCGTTCATAAAATACGTCGCAGACAAGGGTTGGGGGGAAGGGTCTCGCTGATCGTGACGTGATGTAATAGGGGGGGGTGGTCTTCGGTTGGTCTTAGTTTTGTGACGTAATATTTTGTTAACAGAAAGTGTGGCAGTAGGGGAGAGGGGTAAAAAACTTATTTTAGCGTGACGTATTTTATGAACGCCCCTTAGGTGAATGCATGAAACGGAATGCAAATGAGTGTGAGCGACACGGTATGACAGGAGGAAAAGAGAAGGGAGAAAGGAAGGACATACGACGGAGGACTGCCAACTCGGCAGTCTACCAAAGACCGATGGCTCTTCTTGGAGAGCGAGTGCTACTTTCCTGGACCTCGTTGAGCCCATGGCATACAATCTAGATACCAATTCAGATTTTTTCGAACTAACTGTATGCTGTAAGGCCCAACACATTTTACAGCGTCACCGGAGTTAAGGTGCCGTCATCCACGGAATCCGCTGAGGAAGCAAGCTGCAAGACAATGGACTTCGCGGAATCCCAACCGGGTTACGGAATGCAACATAAATTTTATTAACATTAAAAATTACTCATAATTCTGTCTTCAGTCAACAAAGTCCTGTCTTTTTTTCATTTAATTATTTAAATATTGTAATACTAAATAAAATTATCTTTTTTTAAAAAGACTTTCTATCGCCGCCATATCATAACTCCGGGAGGGTTATAGACCATCATGTATGGGCAACCTTGACTCTGTGATAATCTATACCGCTTTTTTATACCTAAAGTACCAGCCTGTTTCTATCATACAGGTGGGCATAGGCCTCCCCTCTCTTAAGTAGGGTTAAAGCTTAGACCTACCACACTGCTCCAATGTAGATAAGGTTACACAACAACCCAAATGCTCCAGAATGCTCCAGAGATATGAAGGTTCCCACACTATACTATACTTGACCGAAAACCCGTGACAACCTCATTTTTGAACATAATTTTAAGTTCCAATATATAACGCACGATTTTTTTTGGCAATTACGGCATAAAATTAGGTCTGCGACATAAAAGCTCCCGCTCATCACTCATCACCTCAGCAGACGACTTAGATATCAGGGCATCTAATAGTCAGTCAATTATGGCAGGACATTGGCTCTCTAACAACCTGAAACTACAGCCTATCTCTAAACATTATAATATCCATACATAATTGTTAAAACGACATTTTATATTATACATACATATTATATTATAATAATTCAATATTTTTATTATGAAAAACTGCAAAACCACGCATAATTCCATAATAATAATAAATTAAGCTTATTATGTGTATCTGTGAAGAAAATTTACGTAGATCATTAATCACGACGAAAAAATGCAGACATGGTGAATGGAACTAGCTCGTACGACCTGTTTCCGTTGCTCGCTACGACGAGTAACGCTACAAGTTGCCAAATTCCACCATACGCTTCGCTTACCACTGGTTTAATGGTCAATAGCACGCAGCGGGAGGGCTGCTGCAAGCTGCCCATATCCACCACACACTTAGCGCTGGTCAAACGTCAACGATGCATTAATCGAAAACTTCTAAAACATCTAGAATCTAAAGCGAGCACAAGCGTTTGTTTCTTAAATATTCAGCGCCATCATTGACTGCTTGTAGCAATCAGCATCACAACATAAATGATCTTGATAGTACGCTTTACCATTATGCTGAATGAAATAACTTTGAATGCTTGGTAACATATTCTTATAATGGATTTGTCGTCTTAACACGTTCGCGCCGGCGTGTACCACCGGTGGTACATACTACTGTCGATATAATAAAAAGGTGATTATTGAAGTATCAAATTTATTTACATACATAAGAGAACTATGTATTTCTATGAAACACTGTAAACAAAAAAACCACCTCAAACTAGATGAAAACAGCCCTGTCCCATTGTGCAGGTGGTGAAATGAAAGTTGCGAAACTGTTAGATACTTTCAATATAGATCCATACATTTGTCTGTCAAAAACTACTGAATTTTCATTTAATATAAATGGTTTTTCCAATGGAGCATATATTTATATGCACTGCATCATAGAAGGTCATCCACTTAATTAACACATAGACAGATTAAAAATGTAAAATAATACAAAAACATTTAAAAATTTGTTTATCATCTTTTTTCCTTGTAATTAGCATAATTTGGCTATATATTATTCATCATTGGTTTCATTTTTTGTTATTTTCCATTGAATGATCTGAAATATTAGCCAAAAAAGAAAATATAATATAAAATTGCTGAGGAGACAGTAATAAATAAATGAAACAAATCTTTCTAGAAAGTTAATTTTATCAATTAAATAAATAATCTAGTATGTGTATGTATTCGGATTCAGAAAAATGTTCAGTCATAGTTCTGTCCTGTGGGCAGCATTCAGCGATATTACATCTTTTTACCTGAAATTTCTAAGTATTTGGAGAAATGTCTGTGATAACTATTCATTACTTGAGATCTAAGAAAACAAATTTACACACTACCAATTTTTGCACAGGGCAAAATTATTTCACCAGTAATAAATACTATGAAAAAGTAAAAAAAAACGGAAATCTCTGAAAATATACTATGAAATTTTTATCTAAGAAAAAGTACTGGATACTACATCTTCTGGGAGTGGATCTAGGGAGTAAAATAATAAATTAATTTATTATAATAATCAATTCATTATTAACTAACCATTTTCAAGTTGGAGCAAAATATATGCTTTGGTTCTATAATAAAATTATGAGAAGCAAAATATGTACAAAAATAATTTTCTTAGTCTATGTAAAAGTACTATAACTGTACTATGCTATAACTTAGTAAATTACAATTGTAAATAAAAATAAGCAATCCAATCACCAGAATGAGAAAAATATCATTTTGAAAGTGGAAAATATGTTGCAAACTGAGATTCACAGAGAATCTTAAACCTGGGAACTAAATATTCTTAATATTACACTAAGAATTTGCCACAAGTATCTAAAGAAACTTTGTGTATGGCCAATTTATGGAGAGGTGATCATCACTAAATCATTATTTTGTACCAATACCACTAACCTCCTCAGAGTCAATCAATGTAATGTCGATATCCCACGGTATCACTTCATTATTGCCTGTCCTAACCACTTCACACATTTCACAAGTCAAGTTCCGTAGCTTCAGAGCCTTCATCAGCGCCTCGCGGAGTGTCACCCCTTCCTTCACCTGCACGCTAGTGCGCTGCTGGTTCGGCAGATGAGCCCGCAAGAACACTTTAGGCTGCCGCGTAAGAGTATCGTACTTTTTCGATTCATCCTGCCAAGGATATTCTTCACTCCTATCCGGCGAATCGCACTGCAATAATTCACGAAGAGTTTGTTCCCTAAGTTCTAAATGGTGCAACTTAGCAGTCAGTTCTTGATACTCCGAGAGATACAGCGACGGAGGGTGCTGTAAACCAGCGAATTTTGCGTTTAAAGCGTCAATGTTTTCACGGGTCACATTTATAATACTTTGAATGTTCCTAATTTCATATGTCGGATCCGCTACGTCGTCACTATCGGTGGATGTCGACATATTAGCACTATTGAGGGATAACGCGGGTATATTTCCATTAATTTTTCTTGTACAATTTTCTTTCTCTCTAGTAACTGCCATTTCTTTTCTTTTTTATTTTTTCTTAATTTTCTCCGCGCACACTCGCGCAGAGTAGATATGTACTGTTTGTTGCCATTATATCATACGAAATGACGAACGACCAAAGTAAATATATATATATATTATTTATAAATGATAGTGAAATTATTAAAATAAAATAGACTACCCACAAGGATTTTTTTTAATATTAGGGAATAATGCAAATTGCAAAACTCGGAAGAGACCATAGATTACTAACTAAAATAGGAAAGACCACAGTCAACAGAAATAAATCTTGTTTTTGCTTAAAATTTTAAAGCTGACACAGAACAACTCATACCGAGTAGAGCTAAAGTATACAATAGAAACCTACTTTAGTAAAATATGATAAAAGATATTTAAATTACGAAAAAAAATTACACCGCGCTTATTTTCCAGCATTGTAAAAAAAGGCAACGATATAAAATATTCATGCGTATACCTAATACTTATTTAATACTTATTATAGGTAAAGTACCTATTTTCAGCATTCCAACGTATAAGGTCATGAGTTTTAGGGAAGTTTAGGGTAATAGCTATAACATTTGTCATTATCTTAAATTCTTTTCCTTTTTGTTTAGTTCTTGTTACATCCTTTGTCTATGATTTAATTTTTTGTATTTATTTTGATTTTTCCTCTATCATGTTTACTGTTTGTCTTTAGTCCTAATTTTTTTATTCTTGATTCTGAGGGCTTTTGTTTAATACCCGCAAAATATACTATAATATAGAATTCAAAATATTTTAGTAGATTTCTTTTGTTAGTTTTACATATTTATGGGATTGTTTAATCAAAGAATATTTAGAGTCACGAAAAGACATGATAAGTGGATGTGTTGTGATTTAATAAATTAACAAATATGTAAGGAGAGTATCTACGGTAACACCTCGTCGTCTTAAATATGGCGGAAAACCCAAATCCTTCAAGGCATGTCTCATATGAGCAAGTCAAAATAATTATTGACTTCATGGGTAAACACGTAGAATTCGCAACAGGGAGTTTACGCTCATTAGAAGCTAGACACACTTCTAAATCATTGTGGAATGAGCTGACTAAGATTCTTAATAATACGCGGTCTGGAGCTAAAAAGACGTGTGATGGTTGGAGTAAGGTTTGTAAGCACTATTACCAAAATATATTACTTCAACACTACTTTATTATTTGCAGCCTGTTATCATCCCCTTTTTGGTCAAATGCCTATATCTTCTCTGGAGAGAAGGATTTGGGACCCACCACATTGCACCAGTGATTAATTGTCTTGTGTCAGAAATTTTCCTGGGATTTGCAAATTTCTAAAACATATAGCATATCAAATATTGTATATCAAATATGTATATAAACATATAGCATATCATGTAAATATCTGATTGTAGAAAATTTATATGCTATGGATACACATACACTTTCATCATTCAGCTATCACTGAATAACTTAATAATAACTACTTGCAATTAATTGATCCATGAGCTGTCGTTGATGTTGTTGTTGTACATCTCTAGTCACAAAATTTAATGGTTCAAATTATGTGCCATTTAAATTTTAGTTAAATGCAACATCTTCAATTAGTAGAAGGTTAAGAAGAAAAAGTCTTAAGTTTTTTAAAAAAACAAATAAATAACTTCATCTAATGAAGTCTTTTTTTTGTAATAACTTTTATATAAGAGTCAGTATTTGTGTCTATAAGAGCCTACATATATAAGAGTACTAAAAAAATAAAAAAAGATGCAATTTTTACACTTTTTGCCAAATTTCTTGTACCAAGCCTTATTAAGTGCTATTGTTAATAATGCATGTTTATACAAAACATTCATTCAAGAAAATTAAAAAATATATATTGTATTTCTAGTATTGGAGTGACTTCAAAAACAAGCTCAAAAATAAAGTGAACATATTGAAAAAAACAAAAAGATCTGTTTCTTCCCCAAAGAGGAATATAAAACAATTAACAAGACTAGAGAAAAGGGCACTGGTGATATTGGGTCCACATTTTGAGAGGAAGATCTGTAAGGAGTCTGCAGACCCTTTTATTAATGTTTCTGTAAGTACATATAATAATTATTATTTTCTTAACCTTATACCACTCTATGTGGGGTCAGCATAATATGTCTTCATCTTCCATTCTCATCTATCATTCTTCAACTCTAATGCTACTCCTTTTATATGCAATCTTCACATATTCCATCCATATTTTTTTCAGGCTCCTTCTATATATATCCATCCACATTCATATTTAAACCTATTTGGTCACATGATTTTACTGTAAGTACATCATCATTATCTGATAATGACTTTGAGAAGTTTGTGAGGTTCAGTTGTAAAATGTAAAGAGTCTGCAATGTAATATGGTATCAAAGTGTCTAAGTTTACAAAAATTTTGCTATAAATTATTAAAAGAAATATCTAATAAAAGTACTGCACTGAAAAGAATCTAAGAACTTCAAAACTGCACTGTCAATTCACCAAAAACATTCTTAAACCTCATGCTTGGGACAACTTGTCAGTTAAGTTAATGAAAAAAATTGTGTATTCTTTAAAAATTTTTTTTGTCACTAGCAAAATCCTTATCCACCAGAGGTCAAATTAGAGGTTTGCCATGATAATGGTCATAATGCATTCAGAAACAGTTTAAGCGAGAGCAGTGATCGACTTTCAGGTAAATATGAGAATGCAGATTTTTTTCGATGCACCTTTACTAGTTGATGATACTATTTTAAGTCTTGATAAATGTAGTGTGTGAACTAATAGTAGATTTTTGCCTATTTCTTCTATATAGATGAATGTATTCAAAGCAGATTGCTTGATTTGTAGGTTTTTTATATACCCCTTAGTAAATGTAAATTTTTGCTTTGTATCTATTTCTTTTAGGTATAAGAAACTTTTCTTTGCTGCTTGTAGGATTTTTAGCACTCTCAGTGTCTCTCATGAATAGATTTTTAATAAAACCATGTGTTATTTATATTTTCAGATGAGAGCAATGACAGTGAAGATTCTAATGACGAATTTGATGATAATTCTGATACGAATTCCAATGAGCCAGTAATTTCAAGTAAGTTTTATACAGTACTTATACTGACTGTTTAACTCAGTCGTCGCGTGCGGAGTACAAAGACGCGGAATGGGAATAGAATGGGTACTAAGATCGGTGCAGGCGTAGAGCGCTCATAGCGTAATATACAAGAGGCAACTGTGCAAGCGATATGCACGCGAGGACTGAGTTAAACGGTTAGCCTATTATAATAAACACTTTCTTACATATGTCGAATTGATAATTGCAATTTATCATACGTTTTTCGGTAAAGGAAAACATCGTGAGGAAACCTGCATATCTCTAGAGAATTCTAGGGATATGTGTAACCTACCAATCCGCTTTGGAGCAGCGTGGTAGGTCTCAGCTCCAATCCTTCTCTTCAAAAACGTAGACAGGAGGCCTATGCCCAGCAGTGGGATAAGAGTCCGTTACTTTACTTTTTTATTCCTACCTAGAATTTTTTTAGGTATGTACCCTAAATGGTTAATAGAAATTGAAAAGAAACGCACCGACGCCGACCACAGGCGAGCCAAAGCTGAAGAACAACGAGCCAATGTATCTGCAAAAAATTCCGAAGCGGCGCTCGCTCAAGCCGAAGCGTTGAAGAAGTTAGCTGATGCTGCGGTAATACAGGCCGAAGCGCTCGCAAAGATAGCTGCGGTGATGGAGAGACATAAACAGATGGAGGATTCAGTGGTTATATGATCCGACCTGTTTGATTGGTAATGTGGGTAGAATTATAAAAGACGTTCCGTTACTTATAATGCTATCGTGTATGTACTAACTTTCGGAATGATTGCAGGCAGCTTATCGCTTTAATCTGTGATTAGTGAAAATCTATTTAATGATGTCAGGTGACCAAAACTTTTTCATACTGAATACACGAATTGATTAGTTTTAAATCGATTGGCTGTATGTTATAAGAAAGCGGCAACGACTCGCCACGCGCCTGTTCGAAGTGAGTCAATATGTGTCGTATACGTTAATATTTGACCCATTTCATTTTCTTATGACGTGTAGAGTGGTACTGACCATACCACATTAATTTTAATTTTAGTTACCTATATACTTCAGCACACTACATTAAAAAAAACTTAATTCAATGAAACAGCAAGCAGCAGCAGAATTTTAGCAACAGGAACTATTTTACGTTTAAAAAAATTAAAAATTTACGGTTTATAATGATCAATGACTAACCTAACCTAACCTAACACTCCATTCCAAATAAAATTTCAAATTTCAATATTCAAATTTCATTCAAACTATGAATTCAAAATTCATAGTGTAATACTAAACATAACCTTGACCTAAAAGCTACCGCAGGTGCGAGTGAGAAAAACAAGAATGTTAATGTTTTCTCCTGTTGCTCTATTTAACATAAACTTCACCATTTAAATTAATTTTTTTATTCCAAAATACATTTTTTTTAAACTACCGTTAAAAAGATTGAATTATGCCCAAATCATATAAATTTAAATGATCAGTTGATTCTTTTTATCTCGTATCGTCGGTACCATTCTGAATGTATGTAAATACATATAAATAGATATATAAGAATACTAAATTATATTGTATATCTCAGTGTCTTTTAACTTATGTACTTAGATAGTGGTAGACTAGTAAACATTTCGATATTTGGATTTAAGAGAAAACTTACATATATATTTCTTTTTACATTAACTTTAAAGTATATTTTAAGTAATATAAATAAGTTGGCGATGTATATAATAGACAAAGTAGGAACCGACATAAGCTTGCGGCTCCTGCTATTCTCAATAGTATGTAAATCGTTATATGTACTAAAATTTAATAAACAATTTTAACCTTGCTATTACAGCAATTTAAAATAACATTAAAAAGAAGGCTGATGCCTGCTGAAAAAGCTATTGAGGATGACATTAACGATTGTACAGTTTTATAAGAATAGGAACTTAAACAATTAAATATCTTTAAATGACTCAATCTTGTATATATATAATCTGAATATTGGAAACTGCTTCAACGATTTATTTGAAATTAGTAAGTAAGTTTTTAGTAGGTCAATTGGTCTAGCCAAATTTAATAAAAAAATGTTGTTTTATCCCTGTTTTCAGGCATTGAATAACCGCTAAAATATAAATTGAATTCAAGGGTTAATTTTGCTAGCATTTGTAATGTTGTAATAGCTCTATGGGGAATGATTGGACTTAAGAATTGATTATACCAAGGACCGAGTCCCGGATATCACGTGCCCTTTATTTCGTTTTTTTATTTATTTTTTTATATCTAAAAAAATTACTGAGCAAGGTCAGCCAAGTACTATACAAATAAGTGAAAAAGTGTATGTATTTGATTGATAATCTTTCTACAATGTTTTTTTTATTGCACACTTTTATTTACAACAAAAATATAAATTATATCTACTATTATTTAAGTTTGTATTTATTATACAGTAATATAATAAATAGAAAATTCAAATTTTTAGCATAATTCTAAAAAACGTTTCTCTTTTTGTTTAGAAATTGTGTAGTTATTCCATAATCTGATAGAACTTCTGTTTTACAAATATTTTTAAACAAATAATTTAAATATAAGTGTTATAAAAATGAAATTGTATTGTTCTCAAACATCAGTAATTTATTATAATATGGATTTATTAAAACTATTAAAAATAGTTTAAATAAAATTTTCATTTATACTTTCCACAATCTTACATTGGCAGTAACCAACAAAACAGTAAGCTACTTAGTCACAACATAATTTGATTGAGCTCACAGCATTTCAAAGTCATCCCGCTGTAACAAAAATAAACCATGAACATTATGATTTCATTGTGTAAGCTTATAAATTATTATCGTTGCCCAGAATAAGAACCACCAAACCATCTAAAAAGATAATAAATATATGAGACAATTACACACACATTCAATTTAAGAGCAGGAGAAAAAAAAAATTAAATTGTACCTGAGGTAACTTAGTGTTACGGGTGATAGACACCTAGTAAATAGATATATGATAATAAATTAATACTTAAACACATATTCAAACCCAGACTTGAAGAACTAATAAATAATTTACAGATATTTTCTGTGCAAATGCAATGTTAGACCCTGGCGGGAATCGAACCCTTGACCAATGGACCAGTCGTAGGTTAACATCAGCAAAATCTGTTGTTTCAAAGGTAGCTGATTGCATAAATTTCCTAACATTACCCATTTAATGAACTTCTATTTCCAGGTGTATTAATAGAAACTGAATTGAAACAATAATACACCTACCATTTCATTATACTCCATGACATGTTTCCTAATAGCTGAACCATCAACCCAAGTGACAAAATCTTCCAGGGACCTTGTTACAAGAAACGCAGGATCCTTTACTACTTCTGGGCCCACTCTTACATGTCCCTGTTCTATGAATTTTGTGGCTTCTTTAAGGTTTTCAGACATTTTATCTGTAAATTAATAAAAATATTTTTCTTTTGGTGACCACAACTTCATTTGTACGTATTTAAGGATTTAAGTACCCTCAATAATGCTATATGTATTTTTCCCTGTTACTGAATGAAAAATGGAAGATGGGAGGCGTTAATATGTCAATAAGTAAATTTATGTCCTTTTATATTCTTAATTATAATAGGCATTACAATTGCCTAATTTATATGGTGAATATTGCAGTAAAGTCGATAAGTCTTTTATATTGCACATACAAACTTGTTTATACTAAAATAACTCTTAAACAAATACTAAACGTAGACCTATTTATTGTTGCCCTGATAGTGTGTGTATTTTGGACTTATTAAGTTATTCTCGCCTAATATCTCTCTAGTGTATAAGTTTTAATTGTGCCAAATTTCAACAATATCCAGCAGATTAGATGTTAAATTGAAATAGGCAGATAGACTTTTGTATTTATAATATTAGTTTGGATAAATGGTGAATGTGTCAGTTGCTACATGCAGTAAATCTAAATAAAAAAAGCAAATATAATTCGCCCCATCTGAAGAATAAGGTAGAGAACATGTAACATTTAAATTATGGAGCTATAAGTCTTAAAGGTTAAAAAACTTATAGAGGATTTGCAAACGAATGCAAATATATTGTAGTAAACATGCATGCAATCGCACCTCATCAGTGCACACACATATTTAAAAAATCACATAGAACATACTTCTGGCCATGACAACTGGCAGTCTTCTTCTGCAGAAGGAACTGGCTGTAACAGCACTAGCAAGGGCCAGATCCCACCTTGTAGGAATTAGACCCATTTGATACAACTTCTCTAAAAGCTGTGCACTTGATTCCGTTCTGAACTCACTATTGGCATCTAGATCCTTTATCTTATTTGCAATATCTCTTATTTCTCTAGATAATTTGTTATATCTGTAAATTAATGATTTAAATTACTACATGTCGCAGTTTTCAAACGGCAGGTAGCAGGGACAAATATAATCATTTATGTAAAGAAAAGTATTAAATTTATATTTGTCTAAATAAAACCAATTTTTTTCTCATCACATCAAACAGTTACAATATTTTATCTTTACCTTAGATAAAATATTGTGACTTTGTAACTGACTGTTGTCAAATAATAGAGTGGAGCAATTTTTAATTCTTTTGAAAGTGTGTGTGTGTGTTTTTATAATGGATAAAGAGGTTTGGAATAGGTAAAAAATATTTATAATTGCTTAGTTGTGCAAGATGCTTAAATGCCTTTACCATTACCTGCTATTTAATAAACTGTCCAATATAGCACACATTAAAAATACATGTATTCTAACACACAAGGTTAAACTGTATGTAAGAAGTTTATTAGTATCCTACAGCTGAAGGTTCCTTCTTTCATTTTTTAGAGACAAGTATTGAAAGGCTTACATACATATTTATATTTACAATTTTTCTTCATTTTCTTCTTCCCATTTAAAATATAAATTCATATTGGAATTGAATTTTTTTGGAAAATATTTTTATTATTTCTTGTGAACTAAATGTCAGATAAAATTTTAATTTATTCCCATGTTTAACGAATAGTTAACTAATAAAAACTGGTTAGCATTTCCGTGATATACTAAAGACATAAATACTTACTTTGTATAGTCTTCACGCCTTTGTACAAAGTATTTTTTCATAACTTTAACTTCATTTAAGTTATTGTCTACTTTCCAAGAAATAAAATCAACCTTTTTGAGCAATTTCTTCTCATGAAATTTGAGTTTGCGCACCATATTTATTAGTTTTTTTAAACTTTAATAAAGTTTAAAATATATTAAATTGAATGAGTATAATCACTGCACGTGTGTTGTGATAGTATTTTTAAACATTATTTTAATATTGTTAGTAGTCTATGATTTTTAAATTCCAATCACAGACAACATCACATTATATACATGATTTATCACAGACAATGAGACAAATATCAAGGAATAATACCACTTAGGAAGTAATAAACTTTTACGCATATAATCGATTTTTGAAAAAAAATAATCGATTCTCAAGAAATTGATTATATTAGTAATGCTTTTTTAGTAGATAAGATTCGTTGTGTGAAGTAATCAATATTGGCTACATAATTCATTACAACTACACATTTTAATCGAATTCTGCAAACAGTAGGTATTTCTATGTTATTTTTGATTCTTACCACTCTACTTTACTTCATCTATATTCTATTTATTTATGTATTCATTTTGAATTTGTAATTTAATTATTATATACAAAAGAAACTAATTTTTCAAATCTATTTATTTTAAAGGGAGAAAAAAATATTATTTAGTTATCCACATTTTTCCACTTCGATTACATCCCTAATACCATTTAGGAGCGTATACCCTCCCTTTGCACAAACATTGGTATTTGCCATTTGGTAATTTTAAATTTAGGATCATTTTAGGATGTAGCCTCATAATATATCAATGTAACGTGTTCATGGATAGAGATATACTTCTATAATATATCTATTGATATATCTGTCTCTATCGTTTCTATATTGGAATTTGGAGTTATTGATCCAGTAAAATATGTCTTGCATCGATTCCAAAACAAAAAGCTTGCGTTATTTGATACATCATATCACATAACCATTATTGTAGTATTTACATTTTGCATTCCTTAAACTGTTAACGTAAGCGGTTCAATAAATCAACCCAAAAAGAACATTATTGCCTGTCGCTGTGCCGGGTAAGTAGTTTTTTAAATATACCATCAAAGTTGCAAATAAGGAGAATTGTTTCTTTATTTTAAAATGAGTAAAAACTTCTACTCATATAATGGTGCGGGAGGGTCTCGCGCACATCTTAAATCAAAAGCTAGACTGGAGGAACTACAAAAATTGACAGCGGATTTGGACAAGGAGCTTGAAGATTCTCAATTGCTATTGTCTGATATTAAGAAAATCTACAACCACATTTCTACTCCGAATAGTGGCCAACTGCGACCAGAGCAATTTGCACGATTCTTAGTTGCTGATGAGCCTAGAGTGTTGATGTCAGAACAATCAGAACCCAACGAGGCTGATGTTGAAAATATCCTTATAGAATTAAAGAAGAATGCCGAATATTTGAAAAAGAATACAGACTTGCGCCCAAAGTCTCAGCAGGAACAGTCATCACCAGTTAATAAGAATCTACACTTGAAACTGTATGTTGCTAATTTAGACAGACTCTCTAACAGCTTGACTGAAATTAATATGGACAGACTTAACAGCAACAAGGAGCTAGACCAATCCATTATTCGACTTTACAAGGATGTCAAAAATTTTATACAGGTAATTAAAACCAATAAAACTTAATATATATTTGATACCAGATATTAGCTCCCATTCCTCCTTAACTCCTATTCGATAGAGCATGATCTATTTAATAAGACTGGTGTTCAGAGTAGCCAATTTTAGATTTATTTATCTCCAAACATTTTTATTATGATAAAAACTTACATAAACTTTATTCATTTTATTTTCCAAGAGTCATCTGCTGCTCCTCTATATTAATATACAGGTTATTAATTAAAATTTTCATTATAACACATGATAATTACAGATGGGGAATGCAAGCACAACTTCAAGTGACTCAGATGAAGATTTGACATCAACTGACTCTGAGGATGCAAGCATGACCAACTATGATATCATGATCACTAACATGATAAAGAGTATTGATGAAGTTACATATTTATTTACGCATAGAGATTAAGTAAGCTAGTAGAGACACAAGTACCTTTCAGTGTTCTGAGGGTTAATGAATGTAATTTAAAAAACTATTTAGTTTATGAAAGTAATTTAAATAACCATTTACTATAATTTACTATACTTATTCTAAAATTTCTCACTATATGATCCAACTTAGAATTTATTAGCTCTTCTTGCTAGATAGTGTACATTTAGGATTGTTGTATGTGTGTATCAAACACATCATCTTAACCACACTAGCATTCATTGTCTTTTGGCTAACACAACACTAAATATTTAATTTATAAATATTTAATTTAAAGACAGATAATTGATGTTCTTTATGTGTTTAGTTTTAGCTCCTAATATGTTCAAGAAGATATATTGTTTTCTCTGACTAACAAATGTAAAAAAAAAACAGTTTAATGCTCTTGAATGACAATAAGGCCACATTCCATTAGAATATACATGATTCATTAGCTTAAGCAGTTAGGTGTACAAAATTAATTTTTATAATTATGAAGAAATCGATTTGGATACTAATTATAAAGTCTAAAACACATAACCATAATATCATATATGTGTTCAACTTGTGTTCTGTGATATGCGCATGCTTATTATTAAATTGACTGAATTAAAAAAAATGTTTCTTAGCTATATAGCATAGATGCTAGCATACAAAACTGTGTTAAAGATACCCACACCTTGGAAGAGCAAGAAAACAGTAGCTTTTTTAAAAGTTCATAGTGTGATGTCATGGGTGGCATTGATATAAGTATGTTATTCAATGTATTTAACTCAAGCCTAATTTTGAATTTAGTTAATTTAATACTAAGTGTGTGATGTGTGTAATTCAATAGAGAAAATAAATTTCATGAAACATCGCCAGCTATCATAACTACATCATTTTGAGAGGTTGAATTCAATCTGCTGCTCATTTCATTTAATCTTATACAAACTTGACTGACTATAAATTGACAATGCTCAAGGTTGAATAGATTGCTCAATTTTAAGCAATAAATTGCATTGTATTTTGGCAACTGAACTTCAAGATGCTTTAATTCTAGGCCCTTGCCAATTTTTATTAAAGTTAATGTTTTTATTATGTACAACAAGAGGGACGGAGCTCTTTACTTAATGATAAAAATGTATACATTTTAGCTTTAGTTTCAAATGAATACACCAATACCTCGCTTTGCGTTTCTTCGACGTTGGGTCGCTGATTAAAGTAGTAGTAAAGCGACCGGTGACAATCTCACTGCTGGGAATAGGCCTCCTCTCTCCGTTTCTGGAGAGAAGGGTTGGAGCTAAGACCTACCACGCTGCTCCAATGCGGATTGGTAGGTTACACATATATATACTCCAGAATTCTCTAGAGATATGCAGGTTTCCTCATGATGTTTTCTTCACCGAAAAGTGTGTGATAAATTGCAATTATCAATTAGACACATGAGTTTTAATAGAAACATTGGTGCCTACTCGGGTTTGAACTCGTGTTCCCCTCGAAAGAGTCGCACGGTCTCACCGCTGGGCTATCACAGCTCTATGCGTCGCTGATTAATTAATATTAATTTTCACTGCGTCGTTAGATTTTCCAGACTGCGTTGTTTAGGTTTTAAAGACTCGAACCGATCGAGTCTTTAATTATTTTTTAAAATTTTCCTTTTTTCTAAAAGATAGCAAAACATTTATTTCTAATTGCGCAATGCCATCAAAACTCGGTGATTTGAGATTTCTTTTCTAACTAAAATCAACGCAATTTTAATACAGTTTTATTTTCACTTTGTTTTACTAATTTTAGGATTCAGTTTCAGTTACGTAGTGTGGTGTGACCAATTTTTTTTGTGAAAGAATTTCCAACAACAGTCACTACGGACGCAACAGACAGCTTTTAATTTTAATTTTGTTTTCATTAATTAATTGAATATTTATTAATTAATTAATTAATTTGAATACGTTTGTTTAAATTGAATACGTTTTTTTTGTTTTTTTGATGTTTAATTTTTTTAGGTTTTCTTTATATAAAGTGATATTTTTTTTACCCGAAACCTATCTTCGATCGAAGTTCACATAGTTTGTTATAGAAACTCATTTTGCGTCGTTATTTTGGAACGTAACCACAACACAAAGTGAGGTATTGGTATACTTCACATACTCTAATGGTGAAAAGAATTTTTTATTAACATATATTCAAGCAAGATATAGCATACTGAATCAGTAAAAAATAACTAAATGGATTACTATATGACTTAAGTAGGTTATATATAATGTTGATATTAAATTCTCAAGGTTATGTATAAGTTTGACATACTCTTTTCTTGGTACATATATGTATGTTATTTTGAAATACCGGACTTATGAGGATTAAGAAGGGTATTTTACAGGGTAATGATAATATCGTAAAACTTTAAAAAGAAGACGTCAATGTTGTGGCATAAAGTATAAACCAACCTATGTGAGCTTTTGTTCAGTTTCTGGATTAGGGTACACTCGTAGAAACTAGTATTGTTAGAAATGTTTCATATTATGTGAATTTAAGTCACTGCAGCCTTAACCATCAGTCCTAACGATGTAAGCTCCAGGCGGAGAACAGTTTTGGGTTTTAATCTTTTTTGTAAAAGTAATAATAAAAAAAAATATTGCTATAATCCGCGATACAGTATCGTTCATGCAGGATTCGTAAAAACACATGTATCGGTTAAAAACGGTTAGTCCACTATACATTTAGCACTAGATATGTTTTCTATTTACTATATCGCGGATTATAGCAAAATAATTTTTACTTTTGTATTATGGATCTCCGGAAAGTAACGCCTAAGTCTATAAATCTTTTTTGTTTTAAAGAAATCGAAGTGTGACAGTTTAGTTGGTTTATACTGTATGCTAAAGAAGCGATAAATTACTTTTGAAATTCATTTTAATAATTTAATGAGACTTGAAAACTTCTAAAAGTACCTTCTAAAACAATTTGATTATTGTAACACTTATTTCAATCTACAGTACAAGAGCCAACATCTAATTTTGTTGGTTCAATCATTAAAATTTCGTTTCTATAATGTTTGTTAAATGTTTATAGTATTAGGATTGTGATCAATCATGTTCCTTCTAACCTAGTCCCCTATAATGCCTTAAAACTATTTCATTTAGTTGTCTAAGAATCTCATATTTGCATGTTAAGTAATTAAATTACTCCAGTAGGTACCTTTACTACTATTTAAATGGGTACAATAGGTACATTTTAAAATTAGAAAAGTAGGCACTATTTTTACTAGTGCAGTAGGTTCAAATTTAAATTAGTGTGATACACGTAGAAATTTGTGTAACAAATTTAATATACTAATAAAACCATAACAACATTAGAAAAGTGTTTTATTTTAAACAGAAACTTATTGAATAAAGAAAATTTAAAATTAATACAGTAGTGGAAAAATAATATTTATGAAAACAAGAAAGTCAACCTCATCAAGCAGTTAGAAATTGTTTTTTTCAAATGATATAGTATGTAAAAGTCCTTAAAAATTATAAGTCAAATAAATTAGACAATACATCTTTAGTCTTGGTCATTGAGTTTCATTCTCTTGCTCTCCATATCATAGTCAAGTGAAGAGGGAGAAACAACAGCCTCACCCTGTTCACCTTTGTCATTGTCTTTTTGCTCGTCATCTCTAGAAGGTTTTTCGTCTGCCTCCATCACTTTAAGCCGTATGCCACTGACGGTGGCCCCATTTAAAAATTTTATAGCTTCCTGTGCAGATTTTGATGAAGCATATTTAGCAAAACCATAAGTTTTATTACTAATTGTGGACACATGAATGAGATCACCAAAGCGACAAAATACATCTTGTAAAGTTGATATTGGTAGTGGCCTAGGTTTACAAATAATAAATAACCTCTGAGCAACTCTGCTATTGTAGTCAGCCATTGGTTTAGGTGGAGGTAAACTTACACTACACACACTGGAGTCTGACGTTTCTCTGTGCGGCTCAGTTTGATTAGTGACAAGAGTTGCAGCTTTAATCATTGATGATGCTCTGGCAATGACATCAGCTAGCTGCTGCAAATCAGTTGAGCCAGAATCGACAGCATTTTTAAAGCTATTTACCATATCAGTTAGATCATTTGCTGCTTTGCTCAAAGGATTCTTATCTGGTTTTACGGTTAATATCTCTCCAGAGGGAAATTCATAATTATTTAATTTCTCCAAAGCATACGAAGCTGAATTATTTGTTTCATAAGTAATCAGAGCCCTGGATACCCCATTGTAAGTATCAACAGAGTACTGAAACTGTGCCATTCCTGGCACAATATCAAATAATTGTTCAATATGCTTTTGTGGAACTTGCGGACTACATATTACAGCAATTGTATTAAAATCTTGTGAATTAGCTGTAATTGGAATATGTCGATCATGATTGTTACATTCATTTTTTGGTGCGTTAATCCTGTCACTATTATTGTGAATATATTTAGATGCAATATAGCTACTCGAATTATGATTACTTTCCGGCCACAGGTCTAGACTGTTCCTACTGCGTTTTAAATCATCACGCGGTGTTGCAAATACAGGCTTATACTTGTTTTCACATTCTTCGAAAGCTTTAGCTGCATCATAAAATGATTTATATTTAACGTAGGCGAAACCCTTACATGTGTCAGATAATTTATCTTTAAGCAAACGAACTGATTCAAGCTGGCCGAAAGCTGAAAAATACTGCCTTACTTCAGACTCTGTACTTTCTCTATGAACTTTTATGAAAAGACGTCTATACCGGTCTTCATTTTCATTTTGTGCTGGGTTTTCATTTTTATTCACAGCTACCATCACCTTAGTGGGTTTACTTTCATTGTTAAATATTTTCATATGTAGCTCTTGGATAGCAGCAGCAGCTGACGTTGTTTTAGAATATTTGATATAAGCTACACCCTTCGAGTCCCCCGTATTACGGTCTCTAGGTATGTAGAGATCTTCTATATCACCGAACCGTTCAAATCGCTCTCTGAGATCATCTTCTTTTAATTGTTTATTACACACAACGAATATCCTAGAGTATGGAGGCTTCTCCTCTTTACGGTCAGCTACTCGTGAGTTATTCTGATTCATGTTTCGGTCTTTCTGTAAAATGAATTGTCTCGTCAATGTTTTAGTCAAATAATAATACGGTCAATGGTCACACTCGTACGATAACAAATCCAACTTCGAAGTCGACATGAAGTTCAGTTAATATTTGTCTTTATTTATTTACGTCTTATTAGTTCCAGCTAACTTTCAAGTTGAATTAAAAGGAGTTATACTATCGTATAACATCTCCTGTGAACCTATTAAAACTAATATTCTTGTTTCTAAAAATTAAGTACGTATCTCGCTTAGGGATGTTAAAAATATATGATTTCTGTATTAATCGATTATTTAAACATTCGATACATAAATCGATTTTATTAATTACCCTCCTTTTTTACCCTCTTTTTTTCTTTTCTTTTAAGATAAGATATGCGTTGTTGGTTGAAGCCAATGTAGTCAAACAACACATTTTAATCGAATTTCGCAAACTGTGCCTCTATGTTTCTTATTCGTAGTGGACCACTTTAATTAGTCTTAACTCTAATTAATTCTAAAATCAAAAAAGCAAATTACAAATAGAAAAAATCGGTTATTAAATAATCAATTTATTTCTTTGCGAGATAATCCATTTTTTATAATTTGATTTATTTTGATGGGGGAAAATGGATTATTTATAATTCGATGTTTTCCATTCCAAGTACATCCCTAAGCTTGTTACTTCTATACTTTTAAACTAATTTTTGAAATGACTTGGAATCGAGTTATTCAAATCTACTTTTCATTTAACTCACTGCCTGGTATCTAGTCTTTTAAGATTCTACGTTACTTTTTTGAAAAAAAAATTGGAAGATTTACTTTAAAGATAACTTTAAATAGATACTACAGTTAACCTCTATTTATGTTAGCGAGATTAACTGAACCACTCTATTTTTATTATAAGCAACTATCAGTACATATTATAAAGTCGCCAACGCCTCTCTGTTCTACATAAAATAAAAAAGGGGTCAAGTCAACACTGCCGCAACTCTTTAAAGAAAAAGCAAATTTAAGTACGCTGGGATCTCAGCTTCATTAACAACCTAGCAAGTCGGTAACGTTTTGTCCAAGCAATAAAAACCGACTGTTATTGATACTTGCATTAGACAGTATCAAATAGCCGTATCTAGTTCACGTTCAGAACTAACTTCACAACTCTACTAAAATATTCGAGGTAGATTGTAGTAGATAGAATTGCCAACAAGCACATTTATTATTTGTATCTTGCATTCCATACAAAGTGTTTTATACAAATAAGTGTATTACTTAGTGCTATTTCCGATATCTTCAAAGGCGAAATAAAAATCATAATAACAATGAGAAATATTTATTATTTATAATTTACAAACCCAAAAGAACAAGCTTTAGTAAATTATAGTCAAAAGAATATATTATTTTAAAAAATAATCTTTAACAGCGCCTCAGACGCATTTATTATGAAAATAGAATGGGCATATTAAAGGGATTGTTCGATTGTGTACAAATGTTCCATACATTTATTCCTATACAATGTATTATTGTAAAATACTATGGTGTTATAGAACTCACCGTCATTTGTTACCTGCACAGGTAAGTTATTCAAAACATCTTTTGTTTTGTCACATCTGACTTTGTCACATTCGTTATTTATAATATCTAGAAAAATTATTGAAGATTTATGCTGCAAATTATTTAGGATTATGCTCCCGCATGAAGCAAATCCAGTTCTTTCAAAACACACCTTAGATAGAATATACAGAATGCTAACATTAAAATGAGTCAATGTGTTAAAATTCTTCAATAACAGAGTTTCCCCAATTTCCAGCCCTTCCAATATTCTAAGCAGTGATTTAAAGCAATTTTTCTCATGTACATTATAACTATCCTCAAATTCATACTCAGGCAGCACCAATACTTTTGAAATGTCTTTATTAGAGTCATTTTCATTATTAACTTGAGCTATACTCTGTTTATAAAGTATGATCTCTTTAAATTCCTCCTCAGCTAATATTTGCTGGTAAAGCTTAAATATAGGAACAAGTATAAATTTTGAACTGTTTACTTTTTGTAAGGGCAGTCCATAAGTAAACACAAGTTCTAATTTTAGATTATCATCTTTAAACATCCACCGGATAGGCTCATTTATCAAAATCAGTGGGTTCGATAATAGCTCTGCTTGCAAAAAGGCATTGAGATTTTTTAATTTCTCTTTCGATGACATTTTCATATATAGCTGTCTTTCCGTGTATGACCCACGATGGTATCGTGGATTTGTGTTAATTTTGTTCTCCTCATGTAAAATACCTTTCAAAATCTCTTGCTCATGTTCTATTGGCTTCAAGTTATATTTCCAAATATATTCTGAAGCAACAATTGCCCTGATTTTTTTTATGTCCCTGTGCAACGCGATATTCTTCTGCATCAAGTATGCTTGCAGATTGTTATTTATCACATGGCATTGAATTGAATAGAAGTAATATGCACATTCTTCAATTTGTTTCAAAAATGATTCTGGTATGGTTTCCAGAGGGAACAGAGCTGTTTTTGAATATGAATCTGTACCATAGGTAGACTTGAGGATAGGTAAGTACTCATCTAAGTTAATATTGTCCTTATATCTAAGACATATTGCATAGACTTCAGAGTTTCCCTGGCGGGATGTCACTGGTTTGTATATGTTAACCTCTTTAAAAAGGTGATTAATGAGATACAGAAGATTAACTGTACAATGTTCAAATACAGTAAACAACTTGAATATTAATGTTCCACCTGAAACAAGAAAACAAACAGTTTTACATAAAATTGTTAAAATGTTGTGTATTATATTTATATCAAGTTGAATTTTAAATTATGTGACATAATGTTAGTTAAATTGTACTTAGTGTTTTATAATTTTATTTGCATAAATGATTCCATACAATATTAAAGTAGATATCACTGTGTTAACACTGTGTAAAGAGCTCATGAATAACTGCCCAGGAAAGCGGGATATTCTCTTCTATTTACTCATTTATTATGAAAAAGAATTATCCATGCAATTGTTCTCACTTATATAGGTTAAAAGTAATTTGAATACTTGCAATGCATTTGCCTTATAAAGAATATTAAAATAAGAATACCCGGGCTGAGAGTCTGTAGAGCAGTAATTATTTCACAGAAATGCAATGGGGATGTGATTTCTTCTTGAGCGTCTGGTTTCTGCAAACAGTCAATTGACCCATCTGCTGTCACAAGCAAAACCTGCAGATAATATGTTAATAAGATATATAATTAATATATGTCTGTTACTGGTTATACTGTCAGCATTAAGTGTATGCTTTATACCTTCCCCAAGCTTTTGGCTTTATTAATGATTGCTTGCGAATTTTCCCAGTGCATTAAATTTCCTGTGCTATCAATACCGAAGTGCCAATTGTCCAGGGTGTGAAACATAAAACGGTCATCGCTGATCATGTTTGACGGTGAATTTCCTTCATAATATGGATTTAAGGTATTGGCAATCCATTTCCACTGTAAATATATATTTCAAGAACATTATAAATGTGATACATTGTTCAAAAGAAATTTTTAGTATTTTCTCAAAATTAAAGCACACATAGGCCATAATAAAGTGGAATTATTTATACACTTCTTTGACACAAGTTATATACTTGGTTAAAATTGGAGTCAGATTGTTGTAAGATAAGCAAAATGTATATTACAGATTGTCTATATCCCCTAACAGATCAAATTGAAGCTATATAGGCATTTTTATTTACTTAAAAACTACAAAAATTTAGTTCAATGATCAACTTTTATTACCTGTACGTTTTGATGATTTAATTTTAAGTAATGATTTAAGGATGTTATAAATGCTCCAGGGGCCTCACATAGATGTAGAGACACCATTTGCATTGATGTAATTACTTCTTTAGGAATGATACTGTACGTGCTAACGCATTCATAGAATTTGGTCCAGGCTTGCGTTAAAAACTCTGGATTAACAAGGCACCTAACCTTCCAACCGACTTCACCTGCTGGATTTCTTCTACGTGTGTGGCTACTCCATTCTTCAATACTAAAGTCATTTAATTGACTTTTATGGAAGTTCAGTCTCATTTTTAACGACTCCAAAGCTTTAACTTTCCAAGGTGGTGCCGAAAACCACGATTCTTTACCCGGCATCTTCCATTCGCTATTAAAACGAAACTGGTACTTTTTATTAAATAAATCATTTAACTCGTCTTCAAATTCATCGTCTCTATAGAATTTCTGACGAGAAAATAAATTGTCTGTTTTATGAAACATAATGAGCTGAACAGTTACGTTGTTTTATAGTTTATACTGTGTATATAACTTATGAATTTTCAATGAAAACGTCTTCACCAACCATTCTAACATGCAGAATATTCTGTAAATAGTTCTATTATATAATGAAATTTACAGATTACATTTTTTTAATTAATAAATACCTGTATTTATTTATTTTAAGAAAACTATATGAATATGTCAGTACAAATAACACAATGTTTACAAAAATCACAAACATAGACTTTTTCTTCCATTCGCCCGTGTTTAAACGAGCAGGCTAAGGTCGTTGACCATACCGCCTTTCAATCGTTCATAATAATGAAAAGTTTTTTTTTCTTCTTCAGTACATTCTTCTTCTATTTTAATCTCTTCTTATTCACGTATATACATGTTTGTAGTCATATCCAATAATTATGTCTTTCGTAAACAAACATAGACTATAAACTGGTGCAAAATTTTTCGATCATAAGCATAGAGTTATTATACCAGTAGACAGTCAGCCTAAGATGCGCCCTATGTAATAGAGAACAGCTGTGCATTATGCCAAATGCCAAATACTAATTGTATTTTATAGTCTAAGCTTAAAGCTAAGGTGACAATTTTGAATTTATTATTTATGGTGTTTAGACATGGGCGAAATGTATCCCTGACAAGAAAAGAGTGATATATATCTTTTCGCTCTTGGGATATATATCACTCTTTTATATCTTTAACTCTTTTAGCTCAGTACGGCTTGAGAGTATAAAGCAACTAAGACTAAAAATATATCCGATATATCTTCGGCTCTTTTAGCCCGGACTTAGAACTCAGTAAGGCGGTATTGTACTTTTTTATTTATTATATAAATTATGCTACATATTTTCTTTATTTTTTATTTTTTCTATTTATTATGTACACTATTATTTACACTTTTCTGATATGTACAGGTAAGGATGACTTCTTCCCACTAAGAATGGAATGTAAATAAATAATCATTCGCGAATTAGTGATTTTTTTTGGTACATTTGCATCCAATTAAGTATTTTATGTCTTTGACATAAAGCACAAAAAAGCTGAACGCCGGCGGCGTCGTTCCGAAAATCCGTAGTTTAGATTTTTAATACAAATATGCAATACAGTTATTCGTATCTCTCTTAGACATGTAAATTGCTATATAAGCTCATCTCTTTCACTCTAACTCTGAACGAGCCGTAACTCATGACGAAAATTGACTCTTAAGATTAAAGATATAGAGATATAATTGAAACACATGCGAGCTAGAGAGTGATATCTTCTGGAGAGATATATCTTTCTTGTCTTTAGCTCGCGAGCTACTTAACTCTAATGGTGTTTGTCTATGGTGTTCGGTATTCAAAATATCTAATATAATGCAAAAGTTTTCAATTTCGTATTTTTTGTACAGTAAGCACTGAAATCGATGTTATTATTAAAATAAGTCTTTATTTGCTTTTGTTTTGTAATCATGGATGTAAACGAAGGTAAGCATTTACACTAAAATATGACTTAACCTATAACGTCTTTGGCGGTATTAAGTTATGATTTCTAGGATTACTAAATTTTTATTGAAGAAAATTGATTTATTTCTGTGAGCCCATCCGCGTTGTGAAATTAATTTTGCTATTTTATAACATTATGATCTTAGGTATTCCAAGCCGCCTAAAGTTAAGGCATTATTGGTAATAATACATGTATTTAATAAGGGAACGCTTGTGAAGCGAGAGCGATGGGTAGTCCATATTTTAAACTCTTCAGCCGTTTTCAATTGTTGGGAAATAGGAGTCAGTAGCTTTAAGAAACCTGATTATTAATACAACTGTCAGTGATTTTTATTTAAAACTATGATAGTTCTTTGAATAATAAATTGTATTATCAACTCTATCTTTGTCCATATTTGCACATATCTGTATTTTGGGGTGTCATAGCCTAATGGTGAAACTGTGTGCCCTCTCCACTGTCTCTAGGGGATCATGGTTCAAGCCCTGGGCAGGTACCAATGAGTATTTTTGTATTTTTATTACACACTCATAGTGAACTATGAGTACAACTCCTGATAGTTTAAATTTAAACATTACACACTCGTTGGTGTGAAGAAAAATATCATGAGGAAACCTGTATATCTCGGGAGGATTCTGGTGATATTGTGTAACCAATTCACATTGGCAGACTTATTCTCTCATAAAGGAGAGAGGAGGCTAGGATGTAGTACGTATGTAATATGTAGGATTTCTTTATATACTTTACTTTACTTTATTTTTATATTTGTATTATTTTACTTTTTTTTACTACTCAATTTTCAGGTACAACAACAGATGATTTATGGACTCCATACAGGGTATTGGCAGCAGTGGTAGAGAGCTATCTCACGAATGAGAGCAGCGGTACTCCATATGCAGTTCATACATTTGAATCAGTTTTACGGCGCCACAAACAAACATTTTTGTCACTGCTAAAAAATCCTGTAAGACATTAATTTTGCTACTATTATTCATACTTTGGTTTCACAGCATATTTTTAGCAATGTAATATTTGTGCATAAGAATATCAATAATTATAAAAAGATTAGTGATGTATATAATAGACAAAGTAGAAACCGACATAAGCTTGCGGCTCCTGCTTTGTGCCCTGCAAAAGTAAATGAGTCATTTGTGGGGGGTTGTGTATAAAATTCTATAATATAATCTTGCAATCTATTTTATCGTTACCACTACAGCAGTTAAAACACTGTTAAAGGGAGGCTGATACAAAAAGCCTACTATACTATTGAAGATTATATAGATGACAAAAATGAGTGGATATAGCTACTCCTCTACCCTGTATAAGATAGTAATGACCAAATGTAACTAGTTATAAGAGATTTATTTAAAAAGAGTAACCACAGAGTTTCTTACTGGCTCTTCTCGGTAGGAACAGTTTTCCGAACCAGCAGTAGAGTTGATGATTCAAAAGCACTTGTCTACGAATTTACTTGAATAAATGATATTTTGAATTTGAATTTATGAACCCCTTTATTTGCACATTTGAGTTCAATCAAGTCCAAAACCCACACTTTTAAAGGCCACAAATAGGCTTATGTTTAGTATATGTTTAAGAGAGTTAATTAAATATTCACAAGTTTTTATGTGCTATATAAAAAGACCTATCGATTTCACTGAAATATGCATTATATAAGTTATGCTATTTTATTGTCTATTATGATTAAACAAACAATAGAATTTAAGTCGACTTATGAACATATTCAATATGTTCAATATTCAAATGAGATTTTTCCACTAAATAACCTTTATTATTTTAAGGCTAAAAATCCAGCAAGCAGAGAAGAGATAAAAAGAGGAATCACTGAGGGAGTGAATCTGCCAAGTATGGGAAGGACATTTCTCTCCAAGGAGCTTGTGGATGAAGCTATCATTATATCAGGTATCATATATTATCATATATGTTATCATATATTCGTCAACAAATTTGTACATTATGATGTGAATAAATAATTTTTTGAATTTAAATATAATATTAGTAAGGAGAAACTATAACAAACTACTTTGCTATAATCCGCGTGTGTTAAGTGAATGTATGTAATGCTAATATGAAGGAGACAAAATTCAGCTATCTTACACATGCAGGACAAGTCACCACACGTATCCCAAGACGCCTCCACCAGCAACAATGGACTCAAGTCAAGTCAGACTATAGACTTATTTTTGTAAATTGAAAGTTTTGGTCCTGGTTCTCAATAGTTAAGGCAAAGGAAATTTTTAACGAAAGGTATTCATAAGAACACAAATATAATACAATAAAATTGTTATCACACTATTTTCTTTATATTGTCATTTTTTAATTCATTACATCTTTTGATTGGAATTTCCGATTTTAATAATTTAAAAAGTATTTTACAGGTATTGAAACAGTTTTATTAAAAACTGTATTACGGTTACGAATCCTGCATGTATTGGATATGAAAAAACGGATAGTGCACTATACACTATTTAACACTATATATTTTTTCTATTTACTGTATCGCGGATTATAGCAAAATCATTTTATTATTACTTTTGATGTTTTTTGGACTTTTGATTAAGTTGCCCAAAAAAGAGCCATACGGGCTATCTATAATATGAAGCAACGTGAGTCCCTTCGCGAAAAGTTCCAAGAAATAGGCATACTGACTGTAGCATCACAATATATATATAGTAATATTCTATTTGTACGGAAAAATATAAGTACATATAAAACAAAATTTGATGTATATCATAGACATACGAGAGGTCACAAACAGTTTACGATACCTGCGTCGCGACTCAGCAGAGTTAGCAACTCATTTGTTGGTCTCGCTATTCGCTTCTATAATAAAATTCCTCAATCCATTCTAGACCAGTGTACAGAAAGATTCCAATCAAGTGTAAAAAATATGCTTATACGTAAAGCATATTACAAAATTGAAGATTATTTGGATAAGAAAGCCTGGATTTGAAAATCCTTTCAGCTTTATATAAGACAGCGGTTTAATAATGTATAATTGAAAATAATTTAAAAGATTGACCGCCGAGTTTCTTGCTGGGTCTTCTCGGTAAGAGCAACATTCCGAACCAGTTGTAGCTTCATTAATCATATTGATGCTTGACGATTCAAAAGTGCCTGAAATGGTTTATTTGAATAAAGATTATTTTGATTTGATTTGATGTTAGTGTAGATAAAGGCTTATTTTATATTATCTGTAGATATGTACAACGCGAACGAGTACGCATGCCTGGAGCTGCTGCACACGGCGCAGCGCCAGAGTCCCCGGAGGCCGGGGCTGGCGCGCGGCCTGCTCGCCGTGTTCCTGTACTACGACGGGCGGCGCGCGCTGGTGCAGGCGCTGCGGGAGCTGCTCATGGCCAGGGACGGGGTCTGTTGGTAAGCGCGGATATATTATTGTTACGTACAGCTGCATCTTCTTCTTCTTCTTCTGGGAGTAGCGGCTATGCAGGGCCTGAGGGCCCAGTATCACTTTGACCATTGCTGATCTATTGTGATCGCCACAGCTTACAATTCGCCACCAATACCGGTGTCCTTGAAGAATTCAAGGATCTTCTTGGCGGCGAGTGCTTTACAGCTGCATAGAATAGACCACCCTCATTTCCTACCGAGGTGTCGTAAAAGGCGACTAAGGTAAGTTGACGTCAGGCAGGCGGCCGGTCCTAAAATACGTTGCCAAATCATGTGACCACATGTTTCTAACATGTGGTGCCGACCCCACTTAGAGTGGGATAAGAGCAGGAGAATGATGAATGATGACAGGGTTTCGTTGATTTGGATGAAAATACCTGGTGACTCGTTAAAAACACTTCATTCAACTTTTTACTACAAACTTAGTACTTACAGTCTGTATACAGCTCGTTGTCCAATAAGAGGCCGAGATCACTACTAATTCACATTTATTTTCGCTTTTTTATTCGCTCTTGATCGCTATTCGCAAACTGAATGTCGAGGCGCCCGATACGTCTGCTTATATATCGAACGAACCAATGTTCGAAAACATTCGTGAGACCTTGAATAGATCGTAAACATGTCTTTTGTAAATGTTTATCGGTTCACACGCCGAATGTTCGAGAGAATTAGCGTTAATCGAAATTGAACTTTATGACTTATGCATTACGAATTTTTTTCGCATGTTCTTAACAATATAAATACGACTTCAATCTTGTTGTTTATGGGGCTAAAAATCAACAAACCACAATGCCTTTAGAACTTAAATCGTATCGTATTCCCTTCTCCAGGTCAATAAACGCTCGTGAGGAAGTGGTGACGTACGTGTCGAGGTACGTGGGACAGCTTCTAACGGACGGGTTGCTCGGTGGTGTGCTGGACGCGCTGCGCCGCTCTGACCTGGACACCGAGCTGGAGCTGCTGCGGAGGAACCGCGCCCTGCCGCCCAAGAAGTACCACGTTAAACTGGTCGCCACCATACAGAGCACCAGGTGGGTCTGTTTCGGAGGTTGCTCCTCCGTATCCGTATTTTCATACCCGATACGTGCAGGATTCGTAAAAAACACATGCACAAACCTCCAACACTTCCACCACAATACACAAGCACTATACTACACGACTCGTGGAGTCTATCTCCTGATGATGCTTCGGTTGCGGGGCGAAACGATTGTTGAGTTTGTGATAGTGAACGTGTGTAGTGCTTGTGTATTGTGGTGGAACTTATGGATGTGTGGTTGGTTTGTGCATGTGTTTTTACGAATCCTGTACGTATCGGGTATGAAAATACGGATAGTCCACTATAAATTTAACACATATTTTCTATTTACTGTATCGCGGACTATAGCAAGAAAATTTTATTATTACTTCTGACCCAAACACTTAAAAGTACTGGTTCGCACTAGTACTTTTTAGTTTTGGTCACTGCGTCATGCCGACGAAGTAAAGTAATAGCCTGTTACGATCCCACTTCTGAGCATAAGCCTCCTCTCTCTGTTTCTGGAGGGAAGGTTTGGAGAGCTAAGACCTACCACGCAGCTCCAACGCGGATTGTTAGGTTACACATCCCCAGACTTCGCTAGAGATATGCTAGTTTCCTCACGTGAAGGCAAACTCACCGGAAAACGTGTGATAAATTGCAATTATCAATTAGACAAGTTTTAATAGAAAAACCTCATTGGTGCCTGTCCGGGGTTTGAACTCGTGACCCTCTCGAAAGAGTCGCATGGTTTCACTGCTGGGCCTGGGATTACAGGTTCTACTAACAAAGGCAGATCTCAATTAAATCATATTTATTTTCTTCGGAAATACATTATTTTTTAAATACAATAGTTAAAAAAATTAAATTATGCAAAAGTTATCCGTTACGTACAAAGTGTATTCATTTAAGCTCATATCGTCGGTACCACACTGTATAGAATTGACTGAATAGCCCGTTAGCGCAGTGGGTAGTAACCATGCCTTCAGCTCTGCGGGTCGTGGGTTCGATTCCCGCCGAGGGCCATCATTTTCTTTAAACAAATTGTTGGTTCTTTGAGCCTGGGTGTGTATTTGTATTTAAAATTATACTTGTATATATCTACCAGTTTTTCGTCAGCCATAACACAAGTATTAAGTTACCTACTTTGGGGACGGACGACCGTGTGTGTAAGTGTCCCATATATTTATTTATATTTTATATATTTATAATTTTTTTTTTCTAGAAAATTACTTGCCGAGGTGGTTTTCGCAGCGTCTGCTCAGCGCGGCTTAGAAAGAGACATCCTGTTAAGGTTACTGTCAGAGGTAAGTTTTAGTGATGTAAAAATAATCGATTTTAATATTAATCGATTATCTTACTACTATAATCGATTTTTAATAATCGATTTTTTAAACAAACGTTTTTAAAAAATGATTATAATAATTAACTTCTTTTTTACTCTTTTACTTGTCTTTTAAAATACGATATGTATTGTTGGATGAAGCCAATATAATATACCTACATTTTTTCGAAATACGCAAACGTTTATGTTATTTTTTATTCATACTTACTTATTGTTGAAGAGAAAGTTTTCCAAAATAATTAAAAATACCATGGGATGGGATCGAGCACCTCTCGTCTAAAATAATATTATAAAGATGGAATATTTGTATGTATGTGTGTATGTTTGTAATGTTTTCACGCAAAAATACTGGACCGATTTCAATAAATTTAATTTAATTTAAAAATCTCTCATCGCATGCGCTGCGGAAACTATTGATGATAGAACAAAAAATGTTGTACAGTATTATAGAACATATCAATATCCACAAAAAAGTCCGCGATACCGTATGTCTAGCTATTATAGTTATACCAATATAACTACTTTTTTACAGAGTAAAAGTTGAAAAAAATGCCGACAATAATCAAACCATTTTATTCATATCTCTATATTAATCCTTATCCCATTAAATGATATTTTATTAAAAACTGTTTCAATACCTGTAAAATACTTTTTAAACTATTAAAATCCGACATCCTAATCAAAAGATATTACGAATTTAAGAATTTAAATCGAAAGAAAATAATGCCATAACAAATCCATTGTAGCAGGGCCTGTATTTGGTGAGTTAGCTCTTATTCTAAGAATATTAATAATACCCATTTTATATAATTAAATAATATACAAATAAATCTTTAGTCCGACTTCGTAGACTTTCCACAACCACGAGATCTGTATGGACGCGGGTGAAACCGCGGGGCATTGCTAGTCGTTTATATAATGGGTGCAACTTTCAGACTTCCTCTTATATAATCATTTGGAATTTTATCCAATCTTGTCGTACCACACATCCACCTTAACATTTTCATCTCATTTGCTCGATGTAAATAAAGTAAAAATAATAATAATAATAATAAAACATTTATTCTCTGATAGGTAATATACAAGAAAATAATAAACTAAAAAGTAATATAGGCAAGCTAATATTAGATAGATATATAGATGTAGATATAAGTAGATATATAGATGTAGATATATAAAGTAGATAAACAAGTTTTAATGGAATGGGACACTTTCAATATTTAGAATATACAGATCTCCTCCTGTGATCTGTGTGGTTTTTTTTCACAGCAAATGATGTCGCCTTCAAAAGGACAAACGGGGGCTTTAGATGAAATCTCGTTAGCATTGCAGATGGCTCTGCTGTACGCTCTGGATTTGTCAGTACTGCACCGGTAAGGATAACATTTTTTAATTTATTAAATATTTTAAACTTTTTATATAAAAACTCATCATTGCCCACTGAAAGAGTCCCACTTGTGGGCTAGCACATTTTCAGTCACGTTCATGAGTATAGCCGGCTCCTATAAGTAAATTTAGGAAATAAATATAAATATATGAGAATTATACACACAACTGTCCATCCCCACAGTAACTTAATACTTATGTTATGCTTGGCAGACAAGTGGTAAATATATAAAAAAGTAAAGTAAAGTAACGGCCTGTTACTATGCCGACTGCTGAGCTAAGGCCTCCTCTCTCCGTTTTTGCAGAGAAAGATTGGAGCTAAGACCTACCACGCTGCTCCAATGTGGATTGGTAGGTTACACATATCCCTAGAAGTCTATAGAGATATGAAGGTTTCCTCACGATGTTTTCCTTCTCTGAAAAACGTGTGATAAATTGCAATTATCAATTAGACACATAAGTTTTAATAGGAAAACTCATTGGTGCCTGCCCGGGGTTTTAACCCATGTCGTCTCTAGAGAGTCGCACGGTCTCACCGCTAGGCTATCACAGCTTCTTTAGGTATATAATTTTAAATAAATACTTGAATACATATCACAGCTAGTTCCCAATTCAAATTTACATTAGAAAAAGTAATGAATAAATTTTTTTTCTTGATAAGAGAGTTAATTGAGCTAGATACATTGTAATCCTTATTTCAATGCCATATATGAGATCACGCTATAAACTATTAAGAAAATATAGTTTTTTCTTGCTCTTCCAAGTTGTAAATCTCCTGTGAGTTGTGAATGTTGGTACGAACCCTGGACCCGCAGAGCTGAAAACAGGCTCCTTGCGAACAAAATAACACACTCCAGGTTGACTGCAACTAGTTTTTGAATTGAGTTGACGATTTGGCAAATAATTTCCAATCTCCCAGACGTGAAGATGGCGAAGAGTTAGCCAAGAAGCTTCCCCTCATCCAAGATCCGGAATTGATATCAGTGCTGCTGGACCAGCTGTCGCCCCCCTCCCAGTCCGGCCAGGGTCAAGAGGAGGATAAAAACGCCAGCGGGCTCAAGGCGTTGTGCCAACTGTCGCTCGGACTGGCATTAGCGGCTCTGAAGAGGGCGCCAGTGTCGCTGCTGAGGAGACCCGAGCCGAAGACCGAGTTGCTCGACCAAGATGAGATGCTGGTGGATGCTGCGATCGACGGAGGGGTGAGTGTAGTGTGTAGTACCACCACTAGGCAAGGAAATGTTAGGTCTTATGGAGAGGAATATGGACTATAAACCCACCATAAATCTCCAATCCCAATCGGCTACATATCCTATAATCCTATACTTTATGCAATAATGATTGTATTATTGACCTCCGCAAAGTAGCGCTTAATATCAATGTATAAAAATGGATGTCTGCCTGTATGTCCTTTATAAAATCATTTTCAAACAATCTTTAGAATAACCTAGCGGATGATCCTGATATAAATCCATAAGAATATTTTTATTACTCTATTAGTATAAATATAAATTTAACGTTGTAATAAAGAGCAGTTCATATCCAGCACTCAAGTGTTTCAATACATCGTCTCATCACAATCCTGTAAAGTTTGGCGGTGATCGGAGCGTTTTTTTTTCATTTTTTACATATTTTCACTTTTATTCAATACGGGTACACAGAATACAATTAAAAAGGTCCGCGTGAGCCTTGATTTCTGATTCGAGGAAAATTCGAAACTAGATGGAGCCGCAGCACCGCGTGGCCAGACAGCTAGTTCTATAATATATTTACTTCAACTTCTATTAATCTTCGTGTCCAGGTATTCGAGTACCTGGACGAGGCGATTCTGAGCTCGGAGCTGGTGGCTTCCGAGGAGTACTACCAGCGGAGGATACATTCCCTCATCACGGATTTCATCGTCCTCATGCACTCCAAGTTGATGGAGATGAGAGTCAAGTGAGTCTATGTATTTTTTATATTAGGAAAACTGATTATGGCTCGTCGCCATCTTATGAGATATGTCCGAATTTCCCTGTCTGAAAATCTGGCAGTGCTCCACCATGTAATACGTATAAACTTGAGAATGCAAAAAGAGTTCGTAATGCGTATGTAATAGAATTCGAAATGGACGGTGGCAGTGTTACGAACATGCGAAAAGAGTTCGTAATGCGTATGTAATAGAATTCGAAATGGACGGTGACAGTGTTACGAACATGCGAAAAGAGTTCGTAATGCGTATTTCATAAAGTTCAAATTGCACAGGGGCAGTGTTACGATCATGCAAAAAAGGGTGCGTAAACTATATGTCGTAGAGTGCAAATTCCCTTACGCTAATTCACTGGAACATTCGACGTGTGTCAAAACATGTTTACTTAAAAGACTTGTTTACGATCGTTTCAAGGTCTATCGAATGTTCTCGAAATCGGTTCGTTCGATATATAAGCCGACGTATCGTGCGCCTCGACATTCAGTTTTGCGAATAGCGATCAAGAGCGAATAAATAAGCAAAAATAAAAGTGAATTATTAGTGACCTCGGCATTCTTATTGGACAACGAACTGTATAGAGACTGTAAGTACTAAGTTTGTAGTAAGAAGATGAATAAAGTGTTTCTAACGAGTCACCATTTTCATCCAAATTCACGAACCCCTGTACGTAACAATATGTATGGTATTATTGTAAGCGAAAACTTGTTTTTTTATCAATTGTGTGTCCGTTTTGGGAACTAAATTAAAAAAAAACACACATAATAGCAATATATTTATTTGTATTGAATATATGTCAGTACAGTAATATAGTTAGTGCAGTGTGAAGTGTATATCGAATATCAATAATTGCAAATCACAAAAAGTAAAGCTCGTTAGACTTAACGAGCTTTACTTTTTTACTTCGCTAATTAATACGCAACTTCTAAGGCGTATCCATAATAAATTTATCTTCACCTGCCTAACTTTAATTTCGCTCCACATAAAAGAAGTAACATCAACCAAACAACAACCACGCCACAGTTAGTAATGGAAAGAAAGAAAAAGTAAATTAGCAAATGTACAAAGACAGATTTATCCCTAAAACGGGTCTCTTCCAGTCAACCTTTGAGTAACAGAAGGAAAAAGACAAGAAGTGAAATACAGGTAATATAGAAAGAAAGCAACATACAAGACAGCGGTTTAATAATGTATAATTGAAAATATTTAAAAGATTGACCGCCGAGTTTCTTACTGGTTCTTCTCGGTAAGAGCAACATTCCGAACCAGTTGTAGTTTCATTAATCATATTGATGCTTGACGATTCAAAAGTGCCTGAAATGGTTTATTTGTGTTCCGCGCAAACGTGCGGATGGATGAAACAACCTCCGGGACCTGGACCCATCGTCTCGGCGTCTCAATCTACCTTATGCGGCCGTCAGCTGTATGTGGTCCGGCCTCATGAGTCACTGCGTGTATATGTGTACGAGTGTGTGTGTGCTTGTATGCACTTGGCCGATTCCCGAAACCGTTGGCTCGCCTCTGCACTATGCCACGGACACGTAATGTCTGTTTTTCCCGGAGTATACACTTCACTATATCGGTTAAATAACACCCGGTGTGCACACAACCTTCGTAAGGTCACACGATATTGAATCGTCCCAATATCGGGGAATAGTAACCCAACGCGCACTTAAACCGTGGACGGTCGCGTCTTCTCAAACGCTTCACTGGTTAAACGCGTCACTAAATACTTATATCAGTCTCAAATGTCAATAAACTCGTGTCACTACTGAGAATAACACCCGAAACGCAAAATTACACGTGTGCGTTATAAAAGAATGCCGTATACAGGCGCGCGCGGCCTGTCCTTATCGTATTCGAAACATCACTAACTGTCGGCCGCTCGCGTCGGCAATCGCATGCATAAAAAGGTCGTTGATCCCGCCGGTCGCGTCGCGCGCGTCATTTTATTCGAAACAATTTGAATAAAGATTATTTTGATTTTGATTTGATTTGAAGCAAAAAAAATACAAAAATCCGTAGGGGGGCAATTCAAAATTCGTTCGTTGGCCACACTATGGCCCGCGGGCATAGGGTTGAGTGGTCCTGGCTTAGCTAGAAACATAGGGGTCGGGTTCCAGGGCGGAGGAGGCGGCGCGCGCCGCCCAGATGTACGCGGCGGAGGGGCTGTCGGCGCCGGGCGGGCCGCAGCGCGCGCGGCTCGAGGCGCTGCTGCGGTGCGTGGAGCGGCTGCACGCGCGCGACCCGCTGCAGCTGCGCCGCGACTACTGGCTGGCGTGCGACGCGACCGCGCACAACTACCGGTAACACCTACTATTCTTTTTAGCAATTTGATTTTTGTGCATAAAAATATACATAATTATAAAAAGATTGGCGATGTATATAATAGACAAAGTAGGAACCGACATAAGCTTGCGGCTCCTGCTTTGCGCCTTGTAAGAGTACGTAAGTCGTTTCTGGGTTTGGGTATAAGATTCTATAACAAAATTCCACAATCAATTTTAACTTTGCCATTACAGCAATTTAAAAATACTGTTAAAAAGAGGCTACTATTATACCGTGGAGGCTTACATTGATGATAAGAATGCGTGGATATAGCTGCTCTTTGACCTTGTGCAGGATAGCTATGACAGAATGTAATTAGTATTAAGAATCTTCTTTTTTAAGAGCTCCACCGAGTTTCTTGCTGGCTCTTCTCGGTAGGACGGCTTTCCGAACCAGCAATAGAGTCGACGATTCAAAAGCACTTGTTTACAATTTTATTTGAATAAAGAATATTTTGAATTTGAATTTTAGTTTATGTATAGAAACTTGCAGGCTTTTTATTTAACTTTTATTGCGACTCAATTGAAGACGAAATTGTTTTGCTTTTTCATACCATGACGTCTCAAAGACGCACACTTTAAATCGTTGCCGAATGTGCGTTCGGAATTCCTCCTAAGAACATGTGAGTAAGAGAGACAGAGTTATATATAGTTCATATAACGTTATCCTTTTCAAACATTACGTACCCAGTGCAATTCACACTTCAAGGTACGAAAAGAAAGCGGTTCGCGGTCGATGTTTACGTCTTCAATTGAGTCGCAATAAGAGTTTTTTTTTTTAATTTTTATATATTTTATTGTATAAACAAAAGGCGGGACTTATCCCTAAAAGGGATCTCTACCAGCCAACCTATGAGTAACAGAAAGAAAATGAAACGAAATAAAAAAATTGATGATGGAAAAAAAGGAAGGAAGAAAAATAAAAATAACGAAACACTACATAGATTAAAGTTGAAAAATAAATGAATAAAATAATAGATAATAGTGATTATTTGAATTGATTAAAATGTAATTTAATATTGATAATAAGCTAAATTTAATTTAAATGACTTGAGACAAATATTTTTTAGTCTGTGACTTAAATGCTGATAAAGAGTTCATGGTAGGCCTGCTGTATGATCCTGACGATCGCATCTGTGCTGATGATGAGCTATAGTGTAATCACTATCTGACTTATGGTGGTGGTGTCGCAGCGCGGGCGGGCGCGCGGCCACGCTGTACAAGTTCGTGCGGCTGTCGGGCGAGGTGGTGGTGGCGGCGCTGCTGCCCGCGTACCTGCGCGCGCTGGCAGCCCTGGCCGTGCCCAAGCACACGTGGGCGCTGCTGGCCAAGAGGGACGCCCTCTCCGCACACCACTTGCTGACCGCACTGTCGCTTTATCACCAGTGAGTGACACGACGATGAGCTTATCACTTTTATTTTTATTTATTAGACAAAATGTTAAATGGTATTACAATGTTAAAAACGGCATAGCATAAACTTATAACTAGTTAATTTAACTAGTAATGTTTTGAACAAATTGATGCGCGCGACGCGGCGCGACCGGCCGGATCAACGACCTTTGTGCATTCGATTGCCGCCGGTCGCGTCCGACAGTTAGTAATGTTTCGAATACTATAAAGACAGGACGCGTGCGCCTGTATACGTCTTTATTGTATAACGCACACGCGTAATTATGCGTTTTGGGTGTGGTTCTCAGATTTAGTGATGCGTTTAATCAGTGAAGCGTTTGAGAAGACGCGACCGTCCGCGGTTTTAGTGCGCGTTGGGGTTACTGTTCCCCGATATAGGGACGATTCAATAACGTGTGACCTTACGAAGGTTGTGTGCACACCGGGTGTTATTTGTGTTATTTAACCGCGTTGAAGTGTATACTCCGGGAGAAACAGACATTACGTGTCCGTGGAAGACTGCAGAGGCGAGCCAACGGGTTCGGGAATCGGCCAAGTACATACAAGCACACATACACACGTACACATAGACACGCAGTGATTCAAGAGGCCAGACCGCATACAGCTGACGGTCGCATAAGGTAGGTTGAGACGCCAAGACGACGGGCCTAGGTCTCGGAGGTTGTTTCATCCGCCCGCACGTTTGTGCGGAACAAGTAATAACTTACTAATAATAACTTACTAATTTAATTTGCGCCTTGCAAAAGCGCTTAATGACTAAATGTAATAAGAATTTATACATTGAAAAGAGAAACCGCCGAGTTTCTCGGTAGGAACAGCTTTCCGAACCAGCGGTAGAGTTGACGATTCAAAAATGCTTGTTTACAAGTTTACTTGAGTAAAGAATATTTTTAATTTGAATATTTTGAATTTGTATAATGTTTAACAGACAACTGATAATTATATACATAAGTAGATTGGTACCGACAATAGTTCTTAATGTACTTACTTAATGTACTTTTCCATAAATCCATTGGTCACTTATACGTATAACTTTGGCATAAATCAATCTTGTGAATACAGTTTAAAAAAAAATGGAAAAATCATTGTCATTTAAATGGAAGCTGGCATTGTTTGTATTTGCTACTGACTTTGAGCGGCGCGAAACAGAAAAAACAATAACATTTTTAATTCTATTTCAATTAATTAATTCTTACTTCAATTCAAGTAATATTTTGTTTTTAGGTCAAGGTTATGTGTCGTATTACATTATTTTGAATGATTTTTGGAAAATTTAGAGTACGATCTTTATAAAACGTGTTTGATTTTTTCGAAACGTAAAATAATTCCTGTGAATAAAAAACTTCACTGATTTACGTGTTTTTTTTTTATGTAAGTGCTAAGGTGTGTAGGTGCCTAATATTTCGTATGGTCGGTACCACCATCTATAATTATAGATAAATACTTAAAAACATGCATATATATGCATATATATATATCAAGCTGTAATAGCCCAGCGGTGAGACCGTGCGACTCTTTCGAGGGTAACACGAGTTCAATCCCGGGCAGGCACCAATGAGTTTTTCTATTAAAACTCATGTGTCTAATTGATAATTGCAATTTATCATGTGCTTTTCGGTGAAGGAAAACATCGTGAGGAAACCTGCATATCTCTATAGAATTCTGGAGATATGTGTGACCTTCCAATCCGCATTGGTAGGTCTCCTCTCTCCAGAAACGGAGAGAGGAGGCCTATTCCCAGCAGTGGGATTGTAACAGGCCTCTACCTTACTTTACTTTATGCATATTATAACGACAACAATATTATTACATTACACTTATTCAATAAATAAGAAGCAATTTTCCAAAAGTCAACTCATTTAATCTTTTTCAACAACTCAACACAATATGACAGCTACAATGTTTTTTTTTTATTACTGGCCAACTATATGAAGGAGGTTGTATTTAAAACACGTCGTAACAGTCGACCATCCTGACAAAATTTGCGACCCCGCAAATCTAATAAGCTGACTTCTGGGAATGATTCTACCACCGATTCGGAATGCTGATTGTACTGAGAAGAATCGGCAAGAAACTCAATACTTGCTCTTTTAACCCTTAAGCTCTCTCCATTTCGCAATTAATCGCTGTCATGGCATAACACAGCACAATTAATGGCAACGAACGCCGCAGATGCATACGTAACACAGATGCGTACGTAAACAGGCTTGCTAATGCTAACGCTCATCGCCATAGCTTGCTTGCTACATGCATGCTACATTTCTGCTCTCCTTTTTTCCTGCTGTTAGAGTCGGCCATTCTGAAACAATTGCGCCGCAATTGGCGCAGGAAAGGTATTAGCTTTCTGTAAAGTCAATTATTGAATGTTACGAGCATCGCATTTATCCCCGTATAGTAAATAAAGCTTCCCATCTTTTATTTCTTACGCTAAAAACCTATTGGGAATTACATTTATATCAACACTATCACACGTTACCGTCACTTGTTTTTTCTTCACCCTCTTAATATTTCGTTTTTTACATTTTATTTAAAGTGGGTTAAAGGTTTCCATCGCACTTCTGAATATAACGACAACAATATTTTTACATTACACTTATTCAATAAATAAGAAGCAATTTTCCAAAAGTCAACTCATTTAATCTTTTTCAACAACTCAACACAATATGACAGCTACAATGTTTTTTTTTTATTACTGGCCAACTATATGAAGGAGGTTGTATTTAAAACACGTCGTAACAATATATATAACTTATGACATACATAAACACACTCAGAATCAAAGAATCAACAAAATGTATTAAGAAAATGTTGGCCCCTGGGATTGGAACCCACGACCCGCGGCCTATATAAATAATAAATTGTTGTGTATAAATAATGTGATGTAGAAATCTCCGAGCCGACCCAGCCCCGTTCTCTGATCATCTCCACTCATCATCCCTGGGCGCATCAGCAATAGTGACTCCGGCGGCGCGGCCTGGACGGCATCTTGTCAGGCAAGAAGAGGTGAGTACGATTTAAATATCGGCTTGTAATTCCATTAACACTGTGAGCGGAGCAACGTTATTACACGTGTGCTAACACGTGTAATAACGGCCGGGATTCGACTCATAATTCTAACGTTCTCTCATAGAAAATGTTACCAAATAATACGTCACCAACAGATAACCGTACAACTATAACATATTGGACACGCTAAACAAGTATTTACAGGTTAATTTAATAATAATTTGGAATCATTAAGCCAGGTCGATTCTACCACCAGTTCGGAACGCTGTCCTCCACTGAGAAGAACTGGCAAGAAACTCAATGGTTGCTCTTATTGCGAATATTAACTATTTGACGTTAGATTCTAACAACACGAAATACTCAGTATCGGTAACCAAATCAACACACAACGTCACAGCACTTTAAAACGTATGGATACCTTAAGCAATACCACCTGTATTGGACTGCCTAAACTGTTGAATGTCGCTCGCGAACAAGACTCGAGTCACAATATTTTACCCTCATTCATTCGGTTTTATTCCTCTACCCACCAAATGACAGATAACATAATAATGTAGACAAAATACTTCCTCATTATTATTCTATGCATATTAATGTATTTATTTCTAATATATAATTTATACCCGATTATTATAATTATGTCTAACAATTATACACGCTATACTGAGCCACCGCATGATACCTGACAATATCGAACACACGTCAAATTTAAACTAATATAAATTAATATATTTTGTATAGTACCCGGCATTAAAAAATGCACATTGGTGTTTAGAACGAAACAGCCGACCAGTTCGGTTTCGTAGAGCGCTGTCACTGTCACACACGGGTTCGTCAGTCTGTGCGACAGAGACAATGCTCTATGAAGCAGAATCTAGACGATTTCTCTCTCTAAGCCTCGATGTGCATTTTTTATTGCCGCGTACTATACGTCTATTTCATGAACTCGCATCCGTGCACATACAAACAGCACTTTCCGTTTCATCACACACCATTAGAACGCAATAGCACATGACCACACTCACTCACACACATGCACACTTTCTTTGTTGTAATTTTTTTTTATATTAATTTAATTATTTTTGCCTGTGACGATGGCATATGCAACACAGTTTAATACTATCGCAATGCCAATCTCGCAAAATGATGTCTTCTTATTTAACCTTAAAATGATGTAAACATAGATATATAAATTAATTGATTAATTAAATAAATAAACTTGATAAATACAAATTGACACAACTTCTATAGACGTCATTTTTCTCAAATATGTCTTTTTTCAAACAACGAAACTATTAACTATTATAGTCGTATTTCAAACCTAAACAAATTATACACCAAAACCTTTTTCTGAACTGATTTAGCAGTTATTGAATTTACTGCTAACACAAACAGAGAGACACTCGCTATGGAGGGGAGATTCTAAAATATGTGTGATAAATATCTGGGTAACCGAGCGTTACTCGGTTTTTTGTTGTTGAATATATAAAAATAGATGCAACTTGATAAAGAATCCGGGAATGCTGGGTATTTTCACTTGAAGACCGCCCGATCCCAACTGACCTATTATAACTTTACAAATGACAGCAAAATTAACCCTTGTATTCTATAGAAACTATAACAGACTTACTTTGCTATAATCCGCGTGTGTAAGGTACGTGAATTTTGCTTGCTTCATACACTTAGCATTATGTACATTCGTTCAACACAAGTGGATTATAGCAAAGTAGTTTTGTGACAGTTTCTGTAATATGTAATTCCGCAAATAGATGCCCACTTATATAAATCACCTTATATATATTATTAGAAATGGCAGGAATTTCACTTAAATATCTCAGCTTTCTCACATAGTCAACAAAGACTAACGTACAGCTACAACATTTGGAATAGTTCAAACAAGTATCGACAGGTCAAGTTTCGTATAATTTGGAATTATTATGCCAGGACGATTCTACCACCAGTTCGGAACGCTACTATCCACTGAGAAGAACTGGCAAGAAACTCAGTGATTACTCTTATCACGAATATTAACCATTCGAGGTAAGATTTTAGTAACACGAAACGTAATGTGGGTAGGTGTGGATCTGTCCGAACAACAAACAAACACCACTGTTCCGCGCAAACGTGCGGACGGATGAAACTACCTCCGGGGCCTGGGCCCGTCGTCTCTGCGTCTCAACCTACCTTATGCGGCCGTCAGCTGTATGTGGTCCGGCCTCATGAGTCACTGCGTGTATATGTGTACGTGTGTGTGTGTGTGTGCTTGTATGTACTTGGCTGATTCCCGAAACCGTCGGCTCGCCTCTGCACTCTTCCACGGACACGTAATGTCTGTTTCTCCCGGAGTATACACTTCACTATATCGGTTAAATAACACCCGGTGTGCACACAACCTTCGTAAGGTCACACGTTATTGAATTGTTCCTATATCGGGGAATAGTAACCCAACGCGCACTAAAACCTTGGACGGTCGCGTCTTCTCAATCGCTTTACTGGTTAAACGCGTCGCTAAATACTTATATCAGTCTCAAATGTCAATAAAGTCGTGTCACTACTGAGAATAACACCCGAAACGCAAAATTACACATGTGCGTTATAAAAGAATGCCGTATACAGGCGCACGCGGCCTGTCCTTATCGTATTCGAAACGTCAATAACTGTCGGTCGCTCGCGTCGGCAATCGAATGCATAAAAAGGTCGTTGATCCCGCCGGTCGCGTCGCGCCCGTCATTTTATTCAAAACAACCACTATAGTAATCACACGAATATGAGGGTAAATTCTAATAGCAAATAACACTTAATTTAGGTACTCGCGGATCTACCTAACCAACATTAAAACGACACAGTAATAATTACACCTGCTTGTTTAACCAAGACAGGTTGTAAGGCGATCTAAGCGCGGCAATAATCGTACAAGTTTCGTTTACAACGAAACTCCAAGTAATGACACGATTTAGCCGCGCAAGCGTAAGCTAATAACCGTAAGAGTCGAGTATTACAACAAGACTGCCTTCATTATGGCGGACTCCATTTTTATAACTAATTTTCGCTCAAATCAAATCAAATCAAAATAATCTTTATTCAAATAAACCATTTCAGGAACTTTTGAATCGTCAAGCATCAATATGATTAATGAAGCTACAACTGGTTCGGAATGTTTCTCTTACCGAGAAGAACCAGCAGGAAACTCGGCGGTCAATCTTTTAAATATTTTCAATTATACATTATTAAACCGCCTTCTTGTATGAAGCTGAAAGGATTTTCAAATCCAGGCTTTCTTATCATCCAAATAATCTTCAATTTTGTATTATGCTTTACGTATAAGCATATTTTTTACACTTGATTGAAATCTTTCTGTACACTGGTCTGGAATGGATTGAGGAATTTTATTATAGAAGCGAATAGAGAGATCAACAAATGAGTTGCTAAGTCTGCTGAGTCGCGACGCAGGTATCGTAAACTGTTTGTGACCTCTCGTATGTCTATGATATACATCAAATTTTGTTTTATATGTACTTATATTTTTCCGTACAAATAGAATATTACTATATATATATTGTGATGCTACAGTCAGTATGCCTATTTCTTGGAACTTTTCGCGAAGGGACTCACGTTGCTTCATATTATAGATAGCCCGTATGGCTCTTTTTTGGGCAACAAAAATCTTTTCTATATCGGCCGCTCCAATTTTAGTTCCCTTTCTTGCTATCGGCCACATTGTTATAGTGTTGCCAACTTTCATTCCTAACAATATTATTTTAGCAGTTTTTAGTGCCTTGAAACAAGAATAATTCGTCATTTTTTATATTTTTATAAATATTATATAATATAAAAATTGTCTCGTTAGGTTGAGGCTATGATAGCGGCATTGAAACTGCTGGCTGCGGTCGCGTTCGTAGACGAGGCGGCCTGTATAAGCATTTGTGAAAATCTGCAGTGGGACGCCGTCAATTGTATGTTTGGTGAGTTTTGGGCATATATTAATGGATACTAGTACCTGTAGGCCTACCATGTACTTTTTGAACACGATTCAATTCAAAGTCAGGACCTAAACGTAACCGCTTTCTTTTCATACCATGAAGTGTGGATTGCATTGGGGTCGTAATGTTTGAAAAGGATAATGCTATATGAACTATAGATAACTCTGTCTCTTTTACTCAAATGTTTTAAGGACGCGTTCCGAAGGTCATTCGGCAACGACTTAAAGTCTGCGTCTTTAAGGCGTCATGGTATGAGAAAGCAAAACAATTTAGTTTACATCTTTAATTGAGTCGCAATAAGAGTTCATGGTAGGCCTGGTGGTATCATTTATTTTTTAACAATTATTTTTTTAAGAGTGCTATCCAGTTTCTTGCTAGCTCCTTTCAGTGTGAGGAATTTTACAAAACAGTAGAGTTGATGTTTCAAAAGTCCTTATTCACAAGGTTACTTTAAAAAAAAGTTAAGTTACCGTCCCACTAACGACTTAGTACTTTTGCAAAGCGCAAAACAGGCTAGAGCTTACGTCGGTTCCTACTTTGTCTATTGTATACGTCGACCATTTTTTACAATTTTGTATATTTTATGCTCCATAATTAAATTGCTAAAACCATAAAAGTAAAAAACATAAAGTAACGGCCTGTAACTATCCCACTGCTGGGCATAGGCCTCCTCTCTCCGTTTTTGGAGAGGTGTGGAGCTAAGACCCACCACGCTGCTCCGATGCGGATTGGTAGATTGTACATATCAGAATTCTCTAGGCATGTGCAAGTTTCCTCACGATGTTTTCCTTCACCAGAAAGGGTGTGATAAATAGCAATTATTATTAAGACACATAAGGCTTAATAGAAATACTCATTGGTACCCCCTCGAAAGACTCACACGGTCTCACCTCTGGGCTATTTATTTGAGAAAAAAGCTTATTACTATAGTGTGGACTACTTTGTCTTTTTAGGATTTTAATCTTTCTACAACCATGATACGTGAGGCAAGTTGCACGTTCTGAAACCATTATATATCTATTTTTTCCTGATGCTGCTTTTTGTTCCACTTCAATTGCATTAATTTTCAATTAGGGCTCTAAATTTCATTAAGGCTCAATAAATATTGATGATAATTAGCACGTCACGTCACTAAAAAAAACTAGTTGCTTTTATTTACCGTGGTTTGTAATATAATAAGAACGAAACTTCATAGGCGTGTGTATATCAAATGTTAAATGGATGGAAATACCATAGCTTCCAATATAAAGCTAAATCCTGCTTTTAGAAGAGAGCCTTCGTGTTATGAGCAAGGTTACCTCTTAAATATTTGTCTTCATCACTTCGTCATACTCAGCCTTTGTATTCCAAGGTCTGATCTGCTGCCACATCCCGCTGCACCTGAAGGCGGAGTTGTGCCTCACCCTGGCTGCTTTGGGCGGCACCCCAGGGACGGCCGCGAGAGTTTGGGCTGCGTTGGAGGCTGCACAGCTGGTCTCCATCTCCAAGGACAAAAGAGCTCTCAATGTAGAGCTACAGGAGGTCAGTAACGCACTTGTGGTCCTTAAAACTTTAAATACGCATTTAATAGATTAATTTCTTATGATTATAAAATATTCGGAACCTTCCGGATCCTTTAGGGACATTGAAATAAAATAATATGTAATTAATCCTACTTGGAAATACAAGTTGAATTACATAAAAATGCCAAAGATTGTAAATTGTAAAACATATACATTTTTTCTATTAAAAACCATTAAAAAACGATTTGTATCTAAAGAAGTCAGGGAATAATTAATTCAAGCATTAAGTATTATAACATCTCTTAACATAATTCTGCTGCCATTTTAACATAATTCCGCTGCCATCTTAACATCATTCCGCTGCCAGCGTAAAATCATTCTGCTGCCATCTTAACATCATTCCGCTGCCAGTTTAACATCATTCCGCTGCCAGCTTAAAACCATTCCGCTGCCATCTTGACATCATTCCGCTGCCAGCTTAAAACCATTCCGCTGCCATCTTGACATCATTCCGCTGCCAGCTTAAAACCATTCCGCTGCCATTTTGACATCGTTCCGCTGCCAGCTTAACATCATTTCGCTGCCAGCTTAAAATCATTCCGCTGCCATCTTAACATCATTCCGCTGCCAGCTTAACATCATTCCGCTGCCAGCTTAACATCATTCCCCTTAAAATCATTATGTGATCAACGTGTTATAAACATGTTGTTACTTAATTTGGCTTGTTATTTTATGACCACCTGCCTTCTTGACCTCAACTTACCATAGTCGGCGTTTACGACACCTCGGTAAGAAATGAGGGTGGTCTATTCTACTCAGCAATTTTCACACGGCGGTATTAGAAACATCTTTGTGACACAAAAAAAGAAAGTGATGTATTTTATACAAATTAATGTGAAAGCGTTGTACTTGTTTTTTGTCACGCATAAATAAGAGAAAAGCTTTTGTCAATGATTGCATCGTTTTGAATAATCTGAATTTATATTGAAACTTAATTTTTTAAAATTTTTATTATGAAAGGTTTATTTATCCTTACTCATAGCTCATAGAAAACTTAAGTAACTAATCGGAGTTGATACTCATTATGTAATATTTTCTAGGTGGAATGTCGGGTGGAAGAGTATCCATTGTCCCGTGCGTTCCTCACTCTGCTGGACTCGCTGTGCGCCGCGGCGCCCCTTCCGCGCACACTGGGCGCCGGCAGCCGCCCCCCCGGACTGGACCCCTACGTGGAGCACGCGCTGAACAGACTGGCGATCCCTGCTCCTCACAGGCCCTACTCGAGACCTCATGAGAAGTGGCAGGTATTGGTTACTATCTGTTTTTTATCTTTATTAACAGCAAGCCTACCATGAACTCTTATTGCGACTCAATTGAAGACGTAAACGAAATTGTTTTGCTTTTTCATACCATGACGTCTTAAAGACGCACACTTTAAGTCGTTGCCGAAATTAGCCCTAAGAAAATGTGAGTATCTATAGTTCATATAACGTTATCCTTTTCAAACATTACGACCCCAATAAAATTCACACTTCTTTCTTTCTCTTACCCTTATCCCACTCTAGGTGGGGTCGGCACAACATGTTTTTCTCTTCCAATCTCTTCTATCATTCGTCAACTCTGGCGCTACTCCTTTTATATTCATGTCATACTTCACACATTCCAACCATCTCTTTTTAGGCCTCCCTCTGGTCACATATCCATCCACATTCATACTCAACACTTGTTTGGTCACATGATTTTCATCCCTCTTCATTACATGTCCATACCATCCCAATGTTGCACCTCATCTTTTCTATAAATAAAAAAATTCCAATAAAATTCACACTTCATGGTACGAAAAGAAAGCGGTTCGCGTTTGTCGTTTGCGTCTTCAATTGAGTCGCAATAAGAGTTTATGGTAGGCCTGCTGTTGTGATAACTGATGACGGTGAAACCATGTGCCTATCCCAAGGAGATCATGGTAAGAAGCCCAAGCACCGATGAGTCTTTCTGTTAGAACTACATGCCTACTTGATATTTGCAATTTATAACACGCTTTTCGATGAAGAAAAACATCTTGAAGAAATCGGCATATCTCTACAGAATGATGGGGATATGTGTAATCTACCAATCCGTATTGGAGCAGCGTTGTGGGTCTGAGATCTAATCCTTCCCTCCAAATAAAGAGAGAGGAGTAAGCCCAGTTGTGGAATAATAACAGGACCGTTACTTTATTTCTTTGATTTTTTAAATTTCATTTAATTAAAACCTTTAGTCTGTAATTTCACACACTGCGACTTTCATATAAATTACACATTTACAGTCTTATTGATGTGCTACGTTACTTATAGATAATGATAACGTGACAAAAAGCTATGTGCTAGCTTAGAATAATATTAAGTGACATTAATATAAATTCTTTAAAAAGTAGTAGTAAATAATAGTAAATAAATACAAATAGTATTGTTGAATTTACTAATTTGAGATCCGTGTTTCAATTTTTTGATGTGTTTCCTATCTTCGTGATAACAAGACTTGGTACTTTAATAATATATCAAAATAAGTTTATTCATTAATACATTTTTTTTAACGTAAATGGTGCTTGCATGTGTGCATATATGTGTTCGTACGCGCGCACGTCCATGTGAGTGCGTACATATGCGCACATAAGGGTTGGTAAATGTTAATGGTTAATTCGAGCTCAGATAGTCCAGTGGTGAGACCGTGCGACTCCCTCAAGGGGAACACGAGTTCAAACCCCGGGCAGGCACCAATGAGTTTTTCTATTAAAACTCATTTGTCTAATTGATAATTGCAATTTATCACACGCTATTCGGTGAAGGAAAACATGGTGAAAAAAAACCTGCATATCTCTAGAAAATTCTAGGATATGTGTAACCTACCAATCCGTATTGGAGCAGCGTGGTAGGTCTTAGCTCCAACCCTTCTCTCCAGAAACGGAGAGAGGAGGCCTATTCCCAGCTGTGGGATTGTAAAAGGCTGCTACTTCAATGGTTAATTTTGGAGTGAAACAGATGAATACTCTTTTCAGATTCTGTCCATCAGCTTCCGTCTGTTCGCCCGCTGGTTGGACCAGTACGAGCCGGCTGCATCCGACTTTCCGCCGCCCAACCGTGAGTCGGATGTGAACCCGCCGCCCGGCTTCCGGCTCCTGCTGCAGCTGCACACCAAGTCTGAGTTCTTGCGGCTGGTGCTGACCACCTTAGACGAGGCCCACGACCTGATGGACAGGTCGACTGGCCCCGAACTGGTAAGTGTTCAACAGTTTTTATTACTTATTAAACGCCATCTTGATTTAGACAAAAAAGAATATCACGTAATTCAAATTTTTTTGTCATGATGGCATCTATTTGGATCGGCAAGATAGATGCCATCACTCAGCACATGACCATATCAAGGCATCTAATAGTCGCTTAAGTCTTGACAAGAGGTTGGCTCTCTGACAACCTCCATTGTCACTATATAATAAATAAAAATAAATAAATCAATGGGACACTTACTCACACAGTCGTCAACAAAGTAAGAAACTTAATACTTCTGTTATGGGTGACGGATAAGTGGTGAATATACTACATATATAATTTTAAATACATGCTTAAATACAAATACACACCCAGGCTCGAAGAACCAACAAATTGTTTATAGAAAATGTTGACCCTCGGCGGGAATCGAACCCGCGACCCGCGGAGCTGAAGGTAGGATCACTACTCACTGCTTTCAGTTTGTATATATCATATCATCTTTAGCATCATAGGTTAAAGCCATTGCAATTACATGAAACTTCTCAATATTTCTATTGATAATAAATAATAAATAAACTCTCTATTGTATAAAATTTAAATGATACACTTCAATGTAGCCCTGGCTTCTGAACTAGTTCTAGCCGTGAGTCAGAAGTCAGTTCCTTTCCCTACTTATAAATACTTCAAGAATTTACAATTTTCAATTTTTATAAAAATTATCATCATACAAAACCAAAAAGTAAATGTGTTATGTGTGTGAAGTTAGTGAAGATCTGAAAATACGTGTGTGCATGGGTGCTTGTGAGTGTGTGTGTAATAAAAGATCTAATTTTTTTTGTATAACTCAAACTAAGATAACTTAGATCTATTCTAGGATCTGAAATATTAAAAACCATTATTTGCATGTTAGTAACAATATATATATTCCCTATAGGTATACGTCCAACAAACTCTGATCAGCTCGCTGCAGATCCTAGAGCGGGCCCTCGCTCTTGAGCGTCCACTGAATACGGCCGCCGCTGAGGCTGGTCGCGGCGTGCTCGTCGTTGGACTCTCCAAACTTATTTTGGGTACTTTTTATTTTCTCATTCGTCAACACTATATGCTATGAATGAACCAACGAATTATTAAAACTCTAAGCTATAGTCTATAAAAATTAAATCAGTTTAAAAAACATCTGTTAAAAGGAGGCTGATACAGAAAGCCTACTTATACTGTTGACAACTACAAAGATGATAAGAATGCGTGGATATAGCTACTCTTCGATCCTGAACAATCAATAAATTGATGATAGATTGACTGATATTATGAGATTCATATTCAATTGATAAATTGATTGATAAAATAAGATTGATAGACTGCGACACTCAATTGATAGAATTATTAAATTTGATTGATAGTAATTTGATAGCATGAGCACTTTAAACCTAATAAGGTTTAAACATAATAAGGGGTAAAACCCCTTGTGCTACACCACGCAGCGGATGGAGGGAACAGTACCGTGGGATACATTGAGGCAATCCCCGCTAGCAGCAACTCTGAACCCCAGAGTGAGCCACCGCACACCACAGAGAGCCCCTCTAGGTCGGGGCCTCTTTGAAAGTGGCCCCTCCTTCCGCTAATCGATGCATCGAGAGAATCAGATGTATCTAACACCTCGGGGGGGTCAGATGGGCGTCCGATAAACCCCGCTCGGAACGTCCAGAGGTCCCTTTTAGGTTGGCATACGACGGGCTTCTGCGAGTCGTGCGCACCACTCGCCTGCGGCGGATCAGATACAAGAATTCGACTTCCCGAATCCGTCCTAAATGAGATAACGTCCTTGCTACCACTGATTCGGAAGTTTGCTCCTACCGAGAAAAACCAGCAAGAAACTCGGCGGCCATTTTTTTTTCAATATTTTTTTTTTACATAATTTATAGAATTAGGCGTTACTTTGCGGAGATCCATAATACAAAAGCTTCGTTCCAGCCTCGACTGCAGTTAGTATATGCTACTATCACTCTGTGATAGTCCAGCGATGAGACCGTGCGACTCTTTCGAGGGGAACACGAGTTCAAACACCAGGCAGGCAGGCAGGCACCAATGAGTTTTTCTATTAAAACTCATGTGTCTAATTGATAATTGCAATTAATCACACACTGTAAGGAAACCTGCTATGCCTGCTATCTCTAGAGAATTCTGGAGATATGTGTAACCTACCAATCCGTTTTGGAGCAGCGTGGTAGGTCTTAGTTCCAACCCTTCTGAAACGGAGAGAGGAGGCCTATTCCCAGTAGAGGGATTGCAACAGGCACTTACTTTTACTATCTTTACTACTTACTTACTTACTTACTTACTTATCTTACTACTTTACTTTTAATATCACTCAGATAATCTTCAATTGTATAGTAAGCATCGTTTTAAGATAACTTCCAAACGTTATATCTGTAAGGGGCATAATTATTCTCTACTTCAAACTTATTATAAACCTAATGATAGACTAATACTATGCTGCTATAAACTAATGCCGCGGCGCACGCGTTGTTCGCGTTGCTCGTAGACGGTTGCAAACTGAGTGCGGCGGCGCCGCGTGTCCGTATTTATGCTAATATGAAACAGGTATTCTTACGTTAGCTTCACAGTATATTTTTAGCAATTTGATTTTTGTGCATAAAAATATACATAATTATAAAAAGATTGGCGATGTATATAATAGACAAAGTAGGAACCGACATAAGCTTACCGCTCCTGCTTTGCGCCTTGTAAGAGTACGTAAGTCGTTTGTGGGCTTGGGTATAAGATTCTATAACAAAATTCCACAATCAATTTTAACTTTGCCATTACAGCAATTTAAAAATACTGTTAAAAAGAGGCTGATACAGAAAGCCTATTATACCGTGGAGGCTTACATTGATGATGAGAATGCGTGGATATAGCTGCTCTTTGACCTTGTGCAGGATAGCTATGACAGAATGTAATTAGTATTAAGAATCTTCTTTTTTAAAAGAGCTCCACCGAGTTTCTTGCTGGCTCTTCTCGGTAGCACGGCTTTCCGAACCAGCAATAGAGTCGACGATTCAAAAGCACTTGTTTACAAGTTTATTTGAATAAAGAATATTTTGAATTTGAATTTGAATATGTGTAAGGTGCTAATGCACCGAACAATATCATTAGTGATGTCTGTGTTCGGCGCAGCCCCCGAGGGCCCCGACAGCTGCGACCGGCTAGTGACGTGCTGCAAGGTGGTGGAGCAGGGCGCGGCGCTGCCCGAGGCGGCCGCGCGCGCCGTGCGCCTGCTGTGCCGCGCGCTGCAGTCGCCCACCTGCGCCAGGCACCTGTTCGCCTCCGTGCTGCACCGGCACGAGCTCGCCGCAGAGATACGGTGAGATTTTGGTACCTTCGTTCGTTTACATAGGTACGACTTTACAGAATGCCTGCAGTCGCATTTTGTAAAATCAACTTCCCTCCTCCCCCTCTTTCAGTCACGTCTACTGAGCATCGTACTGGTCCCGATCGCATCTGTTGTGGATAAACTGCCGCCAATTTTCATGTTTAGAATATATGCGCGCGGGCAGGCAGACGATTGAACGAGTCGCTTCATGCGGCTGCCTCAGGCAGTGACGTTTTGGTCATCGGGCTGAATCCACGTTTGTTGTCTCGGCGGCGGGCGCGTACGACGTCGCGTACACAAGGTCGAAATATTTGTGAACTATTTAGTACTTTTCGGCTGACCTCGATACCAGGGCAATTCGTGGCATTGAGTGAAAGTGCAAAAGCGCGTGTAAATTCTAGTTAATTATTCAATACGTAATAAGTGAGGTTATGCTTGTGCGTGCGTTATTATTATTATTATTATTTTTAAATACAGGAAAAAACCCCTTATGGGTACCACAGCCCGACGGGGACGGGCGGTGGTTATGTCGGACTCGCACCGACTAAAACGACCTGTATGCTCCACCACGCTACTGACGGCAGGGGCAGGGTACCTTATTTGACCCCATCCCCACCAGCAGCAACTCTGATCCCAAAGACAGTAACTCTGATCCCAGAGTTGCTGTCCTCCTCTGGGTGGAGACCCCTCAAAAGAGAAGCCCCCGATGTTCAGACACCCGATCCGTCCATGGACCATCAGTAGTATTTGCCGCCACCTGACTCTGAAGACCCCCTCTGGCGGAGCCTTCGGTAGCCAATTTCATACTCGACTACGATGATTTCATACGTGGTGATTGATACCTGGTATCATTAAGCGCCGATTGTTAATCGGATCTTCCGACCTCGTAATATACTTATCTGACCTTATCATCGAGATCGAGGACATTATTTTGGGAGAATAATCGCAGTGGTTTCCCCTGGCCTTCTGCGCTGTATTGTTTGAAACTTATTTAATACCTCCAACCCCCATAGCCTCTCCTGACCAGGGCAGGGCAATGCAGGGCGTTGGAAGGTTGCGTTTGCGGCAGCTAGAGACTCCATCTCCCAATTATATGTCAAATTTAGTTACGTTTATATGTTCAGGCACGGATTCGTAGAGTGTTTGGAGGCAGAAGAATGGGCAGCTGGAGAGGTTGCCTCGGGGGGTGCGGAGCATGCTCGTGCTGCAAAAGAAGGGGTGGTGCAGTTGTTACTGCAACTCCTGCCTGCTGCGCCGCACAGCCTCGCACACTTCCTACTCGGATACAATCTCAACGACGACGTAAGATGTCTTTATTTTTTATTTATTTAGTAAGATATGCGAAGAGTACTCATAATATACATTTTTACGCCGTGTGGTATCCGGCAGAATAGAATAGACCATCCTCCTTTCTTACCGAGGTGTCGTAAGAGGCGACTAAGGTAAATGCCGTGTGGTATCCGACTGCATAGAATAGACCACCCTCATTTCTTACCGAGGTGTCATATAAGGCGACTAAGGTAAGATGACGTCAGGCAGGCGGCCGGTCGTAAAATACGTAGCCAAATCATATGACAACATGTATGTAACATGTTGTGCCGATCCCACTTAGGGTGGGATAAGGGTAGGAGAATGATGATTCATAACATACATTTTTGTTTTTACGCGTACTTAATATACTTAAAATACTATTACAGGCATATACATCACTAAAAACTAATAAATATAAAATTGGATTCAGTAAGGTTAGCAGTAAAAGGAAATTAAAATTATTACTGAACTAAAACTGAAATGTTAAAAAATATAAAAAGACCAACAGAAATTTTAAAATAACACTGAATGAACTTTTTTCTTCTAACTATAATAGGAATCGTGGAAAATATCATCATCATTGGAGTTTAATGCATTGAACGCATGTTGTCTGATGCCAGAAATAAAAAATTAACCATAGATGGTTAATTTTTTTATGTAATAATAAAATTATTTTGCTATAATCCGCGATATAGTAAATAGAAAATATATATAGTGCTAAATCTATCCGTCCGTTTCATCCGTCCGCGCAAACGTGCGGACGGATGAAACAACCTCCGAGACCTGGGCCCGTCGTCTCGGCGTCTCAACCTACCTTATGCGGCCGTCAGCTTTATGTGGTCCGGCCTCATGAATCACTGCGTGTATATGTGTACGTGTGTGTGTGTGTGCTTGTATGTACTTGGCCGATTCCCGAAACCGTTGGCTCGCCTCTGTAGTCTTCCACGGACACGTAATGTCTGTTTCTCCCGGAGTATACACTTCACTATATCGGTTAAATAACACAAATAACACCCAGTGTGCACACAACCTTCGTAAGGTCACACGTTATTGAATCGTCCCTATATCGGGGAATAGTAACCCAAAGCGCACTAAAACCGCGGACGGTCGCGTCTTCTCAAACGCTTCACTGATTAAACGCGTCACTAGATCTGCGAACCACACCCGAAACGCAAAATTACACGTGTGCGTTATACAATAAAGCCGTATACAGGCGCACGCGGCCTGTCTCTATCGTATTCGAAACATCACTAACTGTCGGCCATTCGCTTCGGCAATCGAATGCATAAAGGTCGTTGATCCGGCCGGTCGCGTCGCGTCGCGCGCATCAATTTATTCAAAACAATCTATACATTTAGCACTACATTTATTTTCTATTTACTGTATTGCGGATTATAGCAAAATGATTTTATTATTACTTTTGTATTATGAATCTCCGCAAAGTAACGCCTAATTCTATAAATTAACTATGCATGTGTAATATAAGTTTTATTTTTATATGACAACAGATATCCAGAAGTGTGTTACAAGAAGCGGGCAGTACGGGCGCTCCGCGGACTTGTTTTCACTCAATACTAGACATCCTCGAAGCTTATATAACGCCGAGCGGTAACACACAAAGGTGAGTTTCGTTTATATTGGTATCTATATTTATTATAAAATAAAGTCCCCAAAGCTGTTTGTATGTAATCGATTTTCTTAAAATCTACTGAACGGATTTTAGTACGGTTTTAACTAAAAAGTAGTGCAATTCCTCAGAAAGGTTTAGGATAATAGCAGATAATGGTTTCATGTAAATTGAGTTGAACAGGTCGTTTTACAACAATTTTAGTGGGGGAGTAATAAACCCGTGACGATTTTACAGGGGGGAAAGGTATAAAAAGGGGTGTAGGGGTATCAGAGAGTCAGTCTCATGCCGAGACTCGAGCGACTATAACATGCTAAACACTGAATTTTAAGCCGCACGTATTTCTAGTTGACAATAAAATAAGATAAAGTAACGTTCTTTAACTATCTCATAACTAAGTAACGACCTCCCGTCTGCTTTAATAGCAAAGATTTGAGGTTAAACCTACCTTAGAATTTCATGGATTGATCCAATTCTCTTGACATATACAGGTTTTCTCATGTTGCTTTCTTTCAGCAGAAAGTGCGTGATCAACTGTAAATATTAATTGGTAACATTTGTTTTTATAGAAAAATATATAGAGGGGTATTCGAAAAATATTTCCAAGCAACAACAACAATATACAATTTTTTGAACTTCACAAAGTAAATATAGATTTATTTAAATCTTTATTACAGGTATATACATCATTTTTATTTTTATTTTATTTTAATAAATAAGGATAATTACTAGGCTAATCAACTAGGTTGTCCCAAGTAAATGTTATGGGTGACAGACAACGTTATGTAATTTTTATTATATACTTAAATATATATATACATCCAGACTCCTCTGGCGAGAAATAACCTGCGACCTGCGAAGCTAAAAGCAGGGTTATATGATTGTCAGGGTTATATGTTGGTGCAGTTGGCATTGCACCAACGGGCCAATCAAAATAATAAAAATAAAAAATAAAAAAAAAACATTGGATACATTTTAGCTTACACATATGAAGACACTGAAAATATACTAATAATAAAAAGAACTAATAATAAGAAGGCGCGCGGCCGAGAGACTTACCTTCGTAGAAAATATAGAAAAATCTGTTATTTACTATTCGCGTATGCTTTTCGGCCCGTTCATTTTTGTTTTTCGATATATATATATATTTTTGATATTAAAATACTGTATAAGCGGATCGAAATAAAACGATTTTTGTGTTTTAAGTTTGTGATAACTAAAATAAAGAACTATTAAAAACTTTTGTTGGTTTGAACCAGCTAAATAATAGACCACCCTCATTTTCTTACCGAGGTAAGAAAATGAGGGTGGTCTATTCTACTCAGCCGGATACCACACGGCATGCAAACAAACAGACACTAACGGAAATTTATTCTAACAATGGCAGGAACTGCCTTCTATAAAACAGTATTTTCCTAGTAAATCAATGCTAAATTAAGGTGTCTAATAAACTATTATTAGACACCTAAACTATTATTAGTCATCATCATCATCATCTTCCTAGCGTTAGTCCCGTCTAGTGACGGGGTCCTCTTTCCTTGTTTTTCTCCTCCACTTCGCTCTATCGTGGACGTCTTCATTTGCCAGCTCGCAGCTTTTCATGTCCTTAACACTTAACCAACGCACTTTCGGCCTGCCTCTTCGCCGTTTAGCGCGTACATCAAGGTTAAGCGTCGTATTGCCGATGTACTCAGGAGGGCTTCTTCTTATATGTCCATACCATTGCAGTCGGTACTGCTGCAATTTATCTGCGTCGTCTCGCACTCCCAGGCTTCCACGCACGTACTCGTTCCGGATCCTGTCGAGCCTAGTGACGCCGCACATCCACCTCAGCATCTTCATCTCAGCAGCTTGGATGGTACTGACATGCTTCCTCGTTAACGCCCATGTCGCGCTCCCGTATGTCAGGACTGGTCTTACAATTAACTTGTATACCAGACCTTTGAGTTTCAAAGGCATACGACTGTCGCATGTAACTCCGGTGAGTTCACGCCACTTAAGACATGCAGCCGATATTCGGTGCTGTATGTTATTTTCAAGAAGACCGGATTTATCAATTACACTACCCAGGTACTTGTACTCATCACACAGTTGGACCACTTGTCCGTCGACGATTATTGGGTCAGTGCGGGGGGTAGACATTGCACTCCATATACTTTGTTTTTGAAACACTCAGCACTAGTCCACCAGCTTGCAACTGCCTTTTCCACGCTTCTAAGGCCTTTTCTAGGTGTTGGCGGTTCTTCGTACAGATCGCCACATCATCCGCATATATAAATGTCCATAAGGGCCTAAACTATTATTAGTATTATTACTTAATTAAAATTAACATGTACTAAGATTGTAAGATGTAACTAAGATTGGAAAATAAGTATATAAACGTGTTATATCATGTCAGGGAGGCCACGGTTCTGATAGAAAGCTGCTACCGGCTTCTGTACTGCGTGTGCGCGCGGCCCGCTACGTCCCCGCCCGCACTGCGCTTGTTGCGGGCTCGCGACTACTTCCTGGCGAGACACGTAAAGGCTATCGTCAATCTAGAGGTATATTTTCGTCATTATTTTCCTACGTTTATCCCACTACAAGCATTGTCGGCACAGTATGTCCACCACATTATATATATATATATATATATATATATATATATATATATATATATATATATATATATACATCCCGCTTCACATCAGGCATCCTTTCATTTTGCATTATTGTAACGTCCATCACTTGTACTAGGTTTAGGCCAGAGCTTTCGGCGAATACTGGCTAATAAACGTTTAGGAATATTGGTAAGCAACTTATTTTCATGGAAAAATTAACTGTTTTAATATACAAATATATGTATATCATCATGCAAATCGCTGTTGTTTAAGACTCCCCTTTAGACTCCTAATCGTCAGGCTTCCTGTGTATACTAATTAAATAACATTCAATTCTACGACTATTTTGCATCCAATAAAATGCGACGTTGCCAATTTGTGTATTGTGTACGTAAGTATGAGGTAACGAACATCGTTACACTAACATATAAAAAAAGCTGTTTCAGACTTGATTAGGCGAAGTTCAATGAATTTATTTTCGATTTTCCAAATGCTCTATGATAAAAAGCCCACTTTTGACTTCATAAAAGCAAAAGTAATAATAAAATTATTTTGCTATAATCCGCGATACAGTAAATAGAAAATATGTATAGTGTTTAATGTATAGTGGACTATCAGTATTTTCATACCCGATACGTGCAGGATTCGTAAAAACACATGCACAAACCTCCACCACAATACACAAGCACTACACAGGTTCACTATCACAAACTTAACAATCGTTTCGCCCCGCAATCGAAGCATCATCAGGAGATTGACTCCACGACAAAATCGCAAAGCGAAGCGTTATCCAAACAAGCGTTGTTAAATAGTACTTGGTTCATCCCCACCCTTTATTTTACCTCGGAACATGTGCAACAAGCTTGAAATAGATACATTTATCTGTACGTTAATGAGGGTGCCATTGTTATGCTTAATGATTTCTAATTGTTCCAAAATATTTAATTTCAAGCACCCCTGGCAACACAAACTTGCTGCCTTTTATAGTCATATACACAGACTCTTATCAGTCCCTCTTTCGGAAAAGAATTTTAACAATGAGCTGCAAATAATCAACCAGATGGCGCATTCCAATGGCTACGATGAGCAATTAGTACAAAATATATTAAAAAACAAACAGAAGTTGCAATTGACAAAACACTTCTATGCGGTGCCACATTACAAAGATAATAAATACAAATTTTGGAACATTGTCAGAACGATTTTCAGCTATATTTAAAACAAAGTCAAATATAAAATTAGGTTTTAAAAGTAATAACTGCTTAAAAAAGATATTATGCAATAATAAAGACAAATTAGAAAGCCCGAAAAAGAGTGGTATTTACAAAATAAAATGTCCTGAATGCAATGATACATATGTGGGTCAGACTGGTCGTAATTTTGAAACCCGTTTTAAAGAACATATGGTCGCTTTCAGGAATAATAAGCCACAAAATTCACATTTCGCTAAACATTTGTTAGAAAGCGGTCATAAAGTTCCTAATGACCATTGTTTCGAAATACTGCACACCTGCGAACAAAGCTTGAAATTAAATATTTTGGAACAATTAGAAATCATTAAGCATAACAATGGCACCCTCATTAACGAGCAGATAAATGTCTCTAGTTCAAGCTTGTTGCACGTGTTCCGAGGTAAATAAAGGGTGGGGATGAACCAAGTACTATTTAACAACGCTTGTTTGGATAACGCTTCACTTTGCGATTTTGTCGTGGAGTCTATCTCCTGATGATGCTTCGGTTGCGGGGCGAAACGATTGTTGAGTTTGTGATAGTGAACCTGTGTAGTGCTTGTGTATTGTGGTGGAAGTGGTGGAGGTTTGTTCATGTGTTTTTACGAATCCTGCACGTATCGGGTATGAAAATACTGATAGTCCACTATACATTAAACACTATATATATTTTCTATTTACTGTATCGCGGATTATAGCAAAATAATTTTATTATTACTTTTGTATTATGGATCTCCGCAAAGTAATGCCTAATTCTATAAATTATTTCTTACTATATATTAGTGAAAACCGCGACCAAATCGGATCAGCGGTTTCTGAGATTAGCGGGCACAAACGCACAGATAAACAGACAAATTTTTAAAAACTATTGTTTCATGTTTTGGAGCGTGTTTAGGGACGACTACAGTTATTTTTTCTTGAAAATATTAAATGTACAGATTTGACATCTCAACGATTTTATTATATGCATTGAGGGTTGAATGTCTATATATAGGCGATAGGATGCCTAATATTACAGAATATGAATGTTTTTACTCATTCGACGTCTGTATAATACAATTTTTTAAATTAATTATATTTCCTTCAGTTTTGGGCCCAAAGACCCAGAAAAAATTACATAACTAATGTATGTAATCAAGTATATAATAAAATAGCATCTCGATTGATGCTTACCAACTACCTATATATGGACGTCGATTGTTGTGCAATATGAAATATTTATGGCCATTCTACATCCGTATAATGCAGTTCTATTAGTAAATAATAATATTTTGAATTAGAAAAACAGTTATTGGCATTAAATTGGTTATCGAGTTGAAATTAATTTGTACTCAATTTAACGTTACCTACACTACATTTGTACAGATGTGAAATGTTCATATATCATGCATGATTTATGCTTATCTGACATTTGTTTGTCATTTTTAAAATAAACGAATTAATTAAACTATGGATTATTTGTAAAATCAGTTTAGGTACGAAATTTAAATTACAATGAATTTGTACTAAATATAAATAATAAATAAATCACTTATATTAAAAAAAAGTATTACTTAAAGTTTAGCTTTTCAACAAGCATTTCTTGAAGGTACCCAAGTTGACATCAATTTAGAAAAGCAACTAAAGAAAGCTCGTTTCATATCCAGATAGGTAAGAAGAACGAATTGAAACTCGTCATTAGATTAGAGAAATCAACATTTTTCATTACGACGTAGGTTTTTATAGTTGTATTTATTCGGCATTTCATTAATTTTTTTGGACATCAAAAAACAAACTGAATGTACGGACGCGTGTATAAAGAATACTCGATGGGCGAAATGAAAAATAATTAGAAAATCAAAACATTGGTAAACAAAACATTTGTATTTAATTAAGGGCACGATTTGGCAACGTCGCTTCAGTAAGCGGACGTAACATACTGCATGCTATGAAAACATCGGCAAACAGCAGTGGCGCTACTGTTTTTAGCGATGACAAATTGCTGAACTACGAAAATATTCAGTACCTTCAGCATGGAACCCAAGTGACGCCCAAATTTTTTTTTTAATTTTTACATTTCTGTGCTCAGTATAGAAAAGTGTACGCGATCCTCGCAATCTCTCGTTCAACGTCCGTATATCGGACGCCGTAAGCAGGTGGACGTCACATTATATGCAAAAAGGCCCATGTAGGGTGCAGAATAGGTTATAGGATGTATATATATATATATATATATATATATATATATATACATATCATGCTTAAATTAAATACAGGGCTTTGAGACCTTCTAGTAACCATAACAACGCCTGTATCAGAAGAATCTCGCTCTTCCATAAGAATAATATCTATAACATTTATATCTATATATATACTTATTGTTGTGTTTTTGGCTATGTATGTGTAAAAGAAAATGCCATGTGGTATCCGGCTGCATAGAATAATACCACCCTCATTTCTTACCGAGGTGTCGTAAGAGGCGACTAAGGTAAGTCGACCCGCTGTGTGGTATCCGGTTGAGTAGAATAGACCACCCTCATTTCTTACCGAGGTGTCGTAAGAAGCGACTAAGGTAAGTCGACCCGCTGTGTGGTATCCGGCTGAGTAGAATAGACCACCTTTCCTACCGAGGTAACCCATTGATAATGGGTTTGTTGGTTAATTGTAAGCTGTCGTGTGGTCGCAGAGCGCGTCGCAGACGACGATATCGGCCCGCTCGTGGGTGGTCCGCGCGTGCGCCTGCGAGGCGGGCGCTGCGGGCGCGGGCCGCCACCACGCCGCGCTCTCGGCGCTGCTGGCCGCGCTCACGCACACCGCGCACCATCCCTCACAGGTACCTAACACGATAGAAATTTATTTCATGTTGTTCCGCGCAAACGTGCGGACGGATGAAACAACCTCCGAGACCTGGGCCCGTCGTCTCAGCGTCTCAACCTACCTTATGCGGCCGTCAGCTGTATGTGGTCCGGCCTCATGAGTCACTGTGTGTATATGTGTACGTGTGTGTGTGCGCTTGTATGTACTTGGCCGATTCCCAAAATCGTTGGCTCGCCTCAGCACTCTTCCACGGACACGTAATGTCTGTTTCTCCCGGAGTATACACTTCACTATATCGGTTAAATAACACCCGGTGTGCACACAACCTTCGTAAGGTCACACGTTATTGAATCGTCCCTATATTGGGGAATAGTAACCCAACGCGCACTAAAACCGTGGACGGTCGCGTCTTCTCAAACGCTTCACTGGTTAAACGCGTCACTAAATACTTATATCAGTCTCAAATGTCAATAAAGTCGTGTCACTACTGAGAATAACACCCGAAACGCAAGATTACACGTGTGCGTTATAAACGAATGTCGTATACAGGCGCACGCGGCCTGTCCTTATCGTATTCGAAAAGTCACTAACTGGCGGCCGCTCGCGTCGGCAATCGAATGCATAAAGGTCGTTGATCCCGCCGGTCGCGTCGCGTCGCGCGCGTCATTTTATTCAAAACACATGTGTAGACACCAGATATACTCACTTGTAATTTTCGGTAAATGTAAAGGTGGAAGAACTGTGCAGCACTGTGAATGAAGTGTGCGGCACAAATGTCTACTATGGTCGACTCGCTCAAGCAAACATTAACAAATTGTGCGCGAATATTCTAGAAATGTTCGCGCACATCTATGTACATTTGTGCGCGTACGCTTGAAACAGTGGACTCGCGTCGACGCGCACGCACTCGATGTTCACGAACACAGTTTAGCTTCCGCTACCGGAACGAAAACATTTGTTTGTACGCGCACATCTTTGATGAGGAGTGAAGAAATGCAAAATTATTAAGAATTATTTTATAGAAAATGTTTAAAAATGTATTGTAAATTTGTATATAATTAATAAGTGAAATAATAATAATAAAGATTATAAGATATCCCTAAATGAACAAGTTCGCGGACATGTGTGCTTCACTGTTTCGCAATTGAATTTGATGTTTTTTATTTTTTGAAGGAATGGGAATGGTGCGTCATTCGGCGCTCCCTGGAGTCGTTGCCGGTGAGCGTGGAGGCGGTGCCCGAGCCTCGGTGGGAGCTGTTCCACGCGCACCAACTGCGGCAGGCCATCGCCGACTGCGACTTAGCAACAGGTATAGTACCTTTGTCTGTCTGCCCTTCTGTATGTTTGTCTATTACAGCAGTTTAAAAATACTATTAAAAAAAAGACTAATACAGAAAACCTACTATACTATTGAGGATTACTTATACGATAAGAATGTGTGGATATAGCTACTCTTCGACCCCGTAAAAGATATTAATAACTATATGTAACGAGTCATCATCATCCACCTGCTTTTCTCCCACCTTAAGTTGGTTCGGCACAACATGTTACATAAATGTTGTCACATGATTTGACTACGTATTTTAACGGCCGCCTGCCTGACATCAACTTACCTTATTCGTGTTTTACGACTCCACCGTAAGAAAGAGGGTGGTCTATTCTACTCAGCCGGATACCACACGGTGTGTCAACTTGCCTTAGTCGCCTTTTACGACACCTCGGTAAGAAATGAGGGTTGTCTATTCTACGCAGCCGGATACCACACGGTTGTTCAACTTATCTTAGTCGCCTTTGACGAAACTTTGGTAAGAAATGAGGGTGGTCTATTCTATTCAGCCGGATACCACACGGTGGGTCAACTTACCTTAGTCGTTTTACGACACCTCGGTAAGAAACTACTACGTCGTCGACATCAACTATGTGTAATTAATAATAAGAATTATTCTTTGAAAAGAGCAACCGCTGAATTTCTTGCTGGCTCTTCTCGGTAGGTAACAGCTTTTCGAACCAGCAGTAGATGTCGATTCAAAAGCACTTGTTCCCAAGTTTACTTGCATGAAGAATATTTTGATTTGGATATCTGCCATTCTGTCTGTCTGCATTAAAACTTGAAAAATTGGTAATTTTTCAAGTCTTATATTTTTATTAGTTAATTTCACAACTGTCTTTTGAAAAAATCTCTGGTAGGAGCTCTGTGAATTATTATGGCCAGTATCGAATAACTGTAACTTTTTAAATATTGCTCCACCATTACTAGCACTTCATATATTTATTATATTCTATGTACTTAGGAGCTGTGATAGCGTGATAGTGTGATGTGATAGGTGAGACCATGGGACTCTATAGAGACGACATAGGTTCAAACCCCGGGCAGGCACCAATGAGTTTTTCTATTAAAACTTATGTGTCTAATTGATAATTGCAATTTATCACACGCTTTTCGGTGAAGGAAACCTGTGTATCTCTAAAGAATTCCAGAGATATGTGTAACCTACAAATCCGCATTGGAGAAGCGTGATAGGTCTTAGCTCCAATCTTTCTCTCCAAAAACGGAGAGAGGAGGCCTTAGCCCAGCAGTGGGCATAGTAACAGGCTGTTACTTTACTTTTTTTTACTATATACTTAGGCGCCGGTGGTAAGCGTATTAGTGTGTCGCGCATTAACGCACTTTTGCTGCGCGAACTGGCATCCCTTCGTGCGTCCACACAAAAGGAACTCGTCGTTATGGAAATCCAAAAGGTAAACTATTTTATCATTGTTTACCGTACTGCTGTCTCTTTATTTTGGAAAATAGGATATTAGAAGTATTCTGCGTTTTATGATTTGTATAATACAAACTTATTTACTGTCTAAGTCAATCAATTTTTATTCATGATAAAACAGAACTAAATGCCGTGTGGTATCTGGCTGAGTAGAATAGACCACCCTCATTTCTTACCGAGGTGTCGTAAAAGGCGACTAAGGTAAGTTGACCCACCGTGTGGTATCCGGTTGAGTAGAATAGACCACCCTCTTTGTTAACGAGGGGTCGTAAAATACGACTAAGGTAAGTTGACGTCAGGCAGGCGGCCGGTCGTAAAATACGTAGCCGGATCATGTGACAATATGTTGGTAACATGTTGTGCCGACCCCACTTAGAGCGGGATAAGGGCAGGAGGATGATGATAGAAAAGCCCTAAGTTTATAATTTTCAATCCTTCATTTATTTTATTTGATAGGAATAGTTGCAGTGTTATTTAATTTATATTAAAAGAAAAGGAGATAGAATAAGTACAGCATCAGACTTAATATTTTTTCCTTATTCTCTTAAAATATCTGTCAATCATTTGTGCCACAGGTTATTGGATTTTGATTAAAAAAATGGAATTTTATGATTCAATAAATAAATTGTGGGAATCTTGACGAAACAGGTATATTTAATCTTTCTGTTGTATATTTTCTTTTTAATCTTTACTTTGCTAAACTTTAGAACATAATTTATACCTCCTAGGTGCTGGACTACGTAACTGAGGTAAACAAACAACGCGATCTCGCCGCTGCTTTATGCCATTATTATGATTCTTGGCGGCAACTAACGGAGATATTGTTCTGCGTCGCGCCTCAAGACCTCCTCAACTTAGAATCTAAGAAAAATCTCATCCTGAACATCCTTCAAGACCTACTCAACAAGATACCACCAGCTGAAGTTTTGCCACAGATCGGAAATCTCGCTTCTGGAACCGTTCTCCTGCTTCTAGTGAACTTACGACACTGCTACATACTTCAGAAACGGGAGTCCTCGTTGAGATCGGCGGAGTTCGAAACGAACTTTTTTGGTCCTTCGAACCAGATAATGCAAACGAATTCTTTAACGCTCAAGTTCATTCTACACAAGATCTTGAGTTGGATCTTAGTATCGGGTGTCTCAACGCAGAAAATACGCGTGAATTTATACGGAGCGCTATTGAATTTCTTGAATATAGTGAATTTGAAGCAAAGCCCAGCAGATCCACAGGAGGAGGTCAACGATAGTAACTATGTTAGTCGTTTGGACAGTTCGAAAGTAAGACCTAGCAGGGAGGAGTCGAATTTGAAATCCATGGCTGTCGATGTGGTGAATGGTTTTGGTGAAAACTTGTGCACGATCGTATGCAGCGATTGCATCGGCGGTGGGCACGACGTGTGTCGGATGGTGGCACTGTCGTGTTTGGACACCTTCGTCGAGATCAACCCGGGCACAGATTGGATGAACACGCTGATCAACCAGGGCTACTTGAGGAGTCTGATTGACAGCTTGCTGCAAGACGACGAGGGATTAAAGGAGGTACGTCTTATATGTAATTTATGTTACGTATCATGGACTCACTTTACGTCATCACTTCTTCAAATTAAATTCACGTGTGCAATAAAATTGATACGTTAATGAAATAAATTAATTAAGAGATGTCAGTAAAAGGGATAACTTGACCTCTGTACACTTTTTTTAATTAATAATCTAACGCTGCCACGTGGTATCAGGCTGAGTATAATAGACCACCCTCTTTCTTACCGAGAGGTCGTAAAATACGACAAAGATAAGTTGACGTCAGGCCGGCGGTCGGTCGTCAACTAAGCAGCCAAATCATCTTATACCATGTTTATAACATGTTGTGCCAACCCCACTTAGAGTGGGATAAGGGCAGGAGACTGATGATGGTCTTTGTAACGTTTTCTAAGAGACATAAATAAATAAAATACTAAAAAAAAACTTCTTTAAATCTGCAATAAAATTGAAAAGTTAGTTAGTTAAGTTAGTCAGTGAAACATTTTATGCTTTGGATGTAAAACTGATGGCGAAATATTAATAAAATTGAACCAAGAAAGGCCAACCTTTCTGATGTTTCTTTTTAACCAAAAGTATCACATGACATATCTCTTCTATATTATGTTCTATTTGATTCCTTTCTATCCGGCATAGAATACTAATCCGTCTCGCGGAATTAAATCTCTACAATGCTTCGTGTGGTTTATTTAACAATTTTTTCCACAGGCGCTCGAACCAAATCCGAAATCGTTGAGAGTGTTATACGTATACGAATCAAAGATGGCGTTGCTGATCAAGATAGCGGGAACGCGTCTCGGGGCGGAGACGATGTTGGCCCAAGGAGCTTTGTCGTGTTTGGCCAACATGCGCGTGTTCGACTGCCACCCGGACATACACACGGGCTACGGGAACCACCAGGACACTGAATTTGTCCCATCTGTAGCCAATAGGTCAGTTGAGTCAGTTGATATTGAATAACTTATGGCCTGATGCCGTCTCATTGCTATTCACAGAACTTTTGTTGTACAGAAGTAATATTAAAATTATTTTGCTATAATCCGCGATACAGTAAATAAAAAATATATATAATGCTAAATGTATAGTGGACTATCCGTTTTTTCATACCCGATACATGCAGGATTCGTAAAAACACATGCACAAACCTCCACCACTTCCGCAACCGTTGCGGTTGCTGGGCGAAACGATTGTTGAGTTTGTGATAGTGAATGTGTGTAGTGCTTGTGTATTGTGGTGGAAGTGGTGGAGGTTTGTGCATGTGTTTTTAACAATCCTGCACGTATCGGGTATGAAAATATGGATAGTCCACTATACATTTAACACTATATAATTTTTCTATTTACTGTATCGCAGATTATAGCAAAATAATTTTATTATTACTTTTGATAGTAGTGGGCAAGGTCGAAGGAAAACGACCCCGCGGTCGATCACCTAGCCGCTGGTGTGACCAAGTGACCGCACTTACTGGTCTCTCCCTAACATCCGCCCTAAGAAAGTCCGAAAACTGGGAGAAATGGAGGAAAATTGTAAGAACTATGAAGGACTTTCATTTAGGACACGACCTTCACTAATGAAGAATCCGACAGCAGAAGAAGCTATTCTATGAAAATGAAAATGAAAATAATTTATTTAAATGAAAATAATTTATAAATTCCTCTTCCTCCCGGACCTCTGCTGAGAGCAGACGTACAACACCGTGTATCCATTGTTATAAAGTTAATTAATTTATTTTAAATTTATTTTTTTACAAACTAATAAATTTATAATTGTGATAAAAATTCCAAACACAATAATAGAAGTGCATAACTGCGTAGGAGTTACTCAACGGGTGAGAAGCCATCTTTATTTATTAATCGCCGCCCCCAGCGCCCAGCCCTGTAGCTTTATAGCACCATCCCTCGACCAATCAAGCTCGGGTGGGCGGGTACACTGCGCTTACGCCACTGATTACTTACACCCCGTTGGTCCTTTGGTACTGTTAAACTACTTTGTTATTCTGCTCGCCTGGTACCTGTGAAACTTAGCGAGTATAAGATGATGTCACGAACGCCTGAAAAATCAAATTCTGAGTCCAATCTACGTCGGCTCGAAAGCAATATGGAATTCTCATCGACATCAGTTAAGAATACGCGCATAAAGCGAAAGCGCTCGGAAGAGATGCTCTTTGAACTTGCTGATTTCAAGAATGAAATTAGGGATATGCTCAGCTCATGGATGACAAAACAAAGTACTGAAAGGACGCAGATTACATCTTCTCTAAAAACTATAGAAGATTCATTATCATTTTTGTCTGCACAGTATGAGGATATGAAGAAAAAAATGGAAGATATGGAACAAGAAAGATACAAAGATAAACAATACATAATTATCTTAGAAAACAAAATTGAGGACTATCAAAAATTACAACGAAAATGCTCATTCGAAATAAAAAATGTTCCCAAAATGGAAAATGAGTCTAAGACATCACTTTTACATATGGTCATGCAGCTATCTACATCGATACAAGTTGAACTTCAGACTAATGACATTAAAGACATTTATAGATCGTCAAACAAGGGAGACAACAGACCTATAGTTGTAGAATTGTCCTCTTATATACAGAAGTCGAACATAATGAGTGCCGCCAAAAAATATAACGCACAAAACAAAAACAATAAGTTGAACTCTCGACACTTAGGATTAAAAGGTAACCATACTCAAATTTTTTTGTCGGACCATCTGACCCAACGAGGTAACAGATTGTTCTATTTAGCAAGAGAACTGACTAGGACACAAAAATATAAGTTTTGCTGGACATCTCTTGGAGACGTTTTGGTGAGAAAGGATGAAAACTCACCTATTATTAAAATTACAAACGAATCTCAAGTTAAAAGTTTGTATGAAATTAACAAGTGACTATTTTTATTTTTACTTTTGGATAAAATATTTTTAGATCGCAAATTTATTGTTAGCTTTATTTTATGTTTTAAATTAAATTTTAAACTGTTTATTACACACTTTTCAAACATTTTACACAAGCACTTACACTATATTACCAGTTATTCAAATAAAAATATTTACTTTACATCCATACATACTCAACTTAAACTCACTGTATTGCTCTCTAACCTAAAAATAAAATTAAAATTCAATACTTATTTACGTAGTCATTTAACAATGAATATATTTTGTTTACATTCAGATCGCAGATTGACAGTAATTTATAAACAGACTTGTAAGTATGACACACCATCACCTCTTATTTTTTATGGATAGTACACTACAAACGAATTCAGATATAGACAACACTCAAGTTGCTCAGGCACTCACGTGTAACCCCGAAGACTGCTATTCCCATATCGAAACATCAAACCATCTTACTATCCTGACCCAAAACATAAGAAGTATATATAAAAATATTGATACTTTTCAAGTAATGTTGGCATTACTTAAGGTCAAATGCGATGTACTCATTATGACAGAATGTCACATTTCTAAATACAAACCAATTCCGAATCTTAATAGTAATTATAAAACATACTACACAAAAAACATTTTAAACCGATGCGACGGCGTAATTTTTTATGTAAATAAAAACCTGCAACACAAAATATCTGAACCTTGCATCAAAAACGCATCTTGTCTTGTTTTGACGCTTGTAGATACTGCTATAATTGGTATATATCGCACCCCCTCAATAAGAAATACAGATGATTTTATATCTTCGCTTCAAACATTACTCCTCAGATACACAAAATATGATAATATAATTGTGACGGGCGATATAAATATCGATATAAAAAATGAATCCGTAGACTCAAATTGTAACAATTATCTAACCTTACTATCTTATCATGGGCTACTCCCAGCTCATAGACTTCCTACTCGTGAAAAGATGTGTTATGATCACATGATGCTGAAAACGGTTCGACCGACAAAGGCTCTCGTACTTAGAAACGCCCCTACTGACCATTCTACTGTCCTTTTAAATATTATGTACAAGCCTTTGCATCTTAGAACTTCCAAAACTAAGAGGATTGTCAATTACGTTTCAACACTTGACGAAATTAACACCAACCTCTCAGAAATACTACAGATAAATGATCCCACAATTGCTGCTGAGAGCTTGGTGAATAGAATTGTCATCGCAATAAATAATAACCAAACGACAATAATAATCCCTTGTAGAAAACGTCGCATTCAACCATGGATAACATCAGGTGTACTACGCTGTCTCCGTAATCGCGATAAACTTCATCTTAAAGTGAAAAAGAACCCCGCCGACCAAATTTTAAAGTTAACTTATACTCGCTATAGGAACTACTGTCATAAACTTGTTCAAAGGCTCAGAAATAATTATGAAAGAAGTAAATTAGATAATGCAAATAATTCAAAAACGCTTTGGAAAAATATTAAGTCAATCTGTAATATAAACAAAGATAAAACTGATGATGCAAATAAACTTATAACTCTAAATAGCTCCCCTGTAGAATCTGCCAACATTGTTAATAATCATTTCTCTAACATCGGTAAAAATTTAGCTGAAAAACTTAAAAACTTTCCACCTCCTTTAGTGAATAGTAATGTTACCCCAACATCTGTCAACTCTTTTGTTCTTTTAAACACCGATCCCTCTGAAATAAACCTAATTATTAACAGTCTTTCCAATGACACTGCCCCTGGTTGTGATACCATATCTACATCATTTATCAAAAAGGCTAGACATTCTCTTATACCAATTATGTGTCATATTTATAACTTATGTTTTGAAAATGGTCGTTTTCCTTCAATTTTTAAACGTACCTTAGTAACGCCTATACATAAGGGTGGGAACAGAGATGATGTCGACAACTATAGACCAATTTCTGTGATTACTGTACTAGCTAAAATCCTTGAAAAGCTCATTAATAATCGTCTTAAACATTATCTTATAGATAATAATTTATTATCAAAGAACCAGTTTGGTTTTCGTACCGGCATCTCTACAGAAGATGCCGTTTTAGCTTTGACAGGCGAAATTAGTAAGCAATTGGATTCTGGCAATAAATGTGTTGGAGTATTCTTAGATCTGGCTAAAGCGTTCGACACCGTTTCTGTTCCTATACTGCTTGATAAATTGTATCATTATGGTATACGGGGTCTCCCATACGCGCTTTTATCAGATTATCTTACTGATCGTCAACAGCAGCTTAAACTTGGTGAATACGTAAGTCATCCAACAAAACTCACGTACGGTGTTCCACAAGGTAGTGTCCTTGGTCCTACCTTATTTCTTATCTATGTGAATGACCTTTGTAACTTTAACCTTCAAAATTGTAAAATTTACACTTATGCCGATGATACTGCACTAATTTTTAATGCCAAGTCATGGGAAAACTTACGATCTGTCGCTGAAACTGGGATTCACCACGTTTATAACTGGCTGGTATGTAATTTGTTAACGCTAAATGTAACAAAAACGAAATACGTACCATTTTCAATCCGTAAAAGCTCTCAGCCTTCCGCTACCTTTAATTTGAAAGTACATAAGTGTCAAAGCCCATCCTTAGATAACTGCTCGTGTGAAAATATAATAAGAAAGAATAGTGTTAAATACCTTGGTGTTATTATCGATCATCACCTCACCTGGCGTCAACATATAGATAGTATTGCTGACAGGACAAGGAAGCTCATTTGGGTGTTTAAAAAACTTAGGTATGTTGCAAATGAAAAGACGCTTATCACCACTTACAAGGCTCTTGCACAGTCGGTATTAAGTTACTGCATACCCGTCTGGGGCGGCGCTGCAAAGTCACATTTAATAATTTTGGAAAGGGCTCAGAGACTACTGCTTAAATTGATGTTTTTTAAACCATTCCGCTACTCAACATTTGAGTTGTATAACTCTCATAAATTATTGACCATTCGCCAAATATACGTATTGAATTGTACTTTGAGAACTCACAGACACTTACCTTTTATTACTAAGCATACAAAAAATCGCCGAAGCACTAGTATTTGTCAAATCCCACCGTGTAAAACAAAATTTAAACAAAAACAGTATGATTTCTTATCATCATTAATGTATAGGAAATTAGACAGAAAATATACTATTTACCCCCTGAAATTGAATGAAGTAAAACGTACAATAACACACCATCTGCTAACATTAAACTATCATGAAACTGAGCAAATATTAACCATCGACATAATATGACAAATTTTAATATAACTAACATTACAATCAGCGATACATATATGTATATACAAATTCAAGCACTTACACGCAAGCACGCATTCACACAAACAAGCACACACACACACGCACACACACACACACACACACAAGTTCCAACAATAATATAACTTTGTATTAAAAATTAAAAAAAAAAAAAAAACATGTACCTAATTTTAAGTTTAATTGTCTATTTTTTATTAGTTTTTTCTTAAGTTTACTTGTCTTGGTGGATGAGCGGGGCACCCAGCAATACGGGTTCACACCTAGTGCAGGGGCCCTTGCTATTAGTTTATAATGAAACTTTACATAAATAAATTATTTTCATTTTCATTTTCATTTTCATTTCATTTTTTTTACTCATCACACTGCTTATAAGGCAGGTTACAGATAGCTCAGGCAATTCACAGGAACACAAATTTCAGTTCATCACAATGCTTTTTTTCTTCTATAAAATAACTCTAGTAACTAAACAAGATTAAAACTGTATTTTAGGAGCACGTACCCACATGTTGAAGTTATTTCATGTAACGAACGATGGCGTTAGTAGTATTTTAACTTACGCTATAGAGTTGCTCTTTCTGGACATATCAGTATGAAGGAAAGATTCTGTAGCTCTTACCTCGGTGATGCTTCTGCGTTCGCCCACTCTCTCGGTGACGCTGTAGAAGCCATTAGGGCTAACAGCATCAGTTAGTGTTCGAAGAAAAAAAACTGACTCGGGAAACTAACCTGCTTGACGTTGAACCCGTTACTTCTTATAACGTATAAGTCAATAAAAATATTACTAACGCTATCTATCGTTATATTACATTTACAGCAATTTAAAAATACTGTTAAAAAGAGGCTAATACAGAAAGCCTATTATACCGTGGAGGCTTACATTGATGATAAGAATGCGTGGATATAGCTGCTCTCTGACCTTGTGCAGGATAGCTATGACAAAATGTAATTAGTATTAAGAATCTTCTTTTTTAAAAGAGCTCCACCGAGTTTCTTGCTGGCTCTTCTCGGTAGGACGGCTTTCCGAACCAGCAATAGAGTCGACAATTCAAAAGCACTTGTTTACAAGTTTATTTGAATAAAGAATATTTTGAATTTGAATTTGAATTTGAATATTACCCCCAGCGAGCCTTCTGCGCTCGCACCGTATCGCCCGGTGACGTTGTATATGTCACTTCGACCAACAGGATATTGTCATTTTCTGATAATAAAGTATAAGTTAGTATAATAATAATAAATGGTGATCATATACTCCGGCACCAACCCGCCACAAGGGTTTCGCTCAAAAGTAGTCCAAATACCAGTAGTGTTTAGATTAAATTTAATATTTTTTTATTACGAAATTAAAGTTAATAAGTTCAGTTGGCGTTTTTATTTTTTGTAAACCAAACTGGACGATCTAACAGTACGTTGTTGCGTGTGTGGGGTATGCGTTTGTACGTTTGATATTTACATATGTATACATAATACATGGAATAATTTAGCAGTCAAGACTTTCTGTTGATTTATAGTCTACGTGATTATTCTTTCGCTCAGGTTCCGAGAGATGTTGATCCCAGCGCTGGCACTGTGCGACGCGTTGCTCACGACGCTGGGCACTGAAAACCATAGCTGCGTCCTGCACATTACGCACTTTCTGCTGAGCCATCTAGAGTGCGTCGACATGGTGCTCAGGTGAGGGAGACGATTCTGTGTTATAAATCTATTACAAAACGACTATACCAGTCTATACTGAACAATAAAATAAAAAAAATATAAATAATAAATATATGGGACACTTACACACGGTTCCCTAAAGTAAGTAACTTAATACTTGTGTTATGGTTGACGGTAAATATACTGCATATGTAATTTGAAATACATACTTAAATAAAAATACACACCCAACCAACAAATTGTTTGTAGAAAATGTTGGCCCTATGCCAACTGCTCTGCTCTATGAAGCAGAATCTAGCCGATTTCTCTGTCTGTGCCTCGATGTGCATTATTTACTGCCGCGTACTATACTTTAGTTTGAACATGTTATAGGGCCGCGCACCCGAAGTCCCCCCAAGGGCTGCTGGTGGAGCTGGAGGCGCTGTCGTCGGTGGTGGCGCGCTCGTCCAACCGGGAGGTGTTCGGCTCGGTGGCGGGCGGCACCTCGCTGCAGCACAGCGCGGCCGGCGTGCAGCGCGTGCAGCAGCTGATGCTGGCGCTGCTGCCGCGCTTCCAGCAGCCGCCGCCCGACGCGCCCGACAACGACGACAGGACCTACTATAAGGTAGTGTGACGCGTCGCCGTATGCCCTGTTATCCGTTATCGGACGCCTATCTGAAAAGGTCCCCGAAGCTGCTCATGTATAGATTAGAAGCCTAGTGTTTTATATCAATTCAGGCGCGCGACCGGCCGGAGCAACGACCTTTATGCATCCTACTGTCTACGCGAGCGCCGATAGCTTAGTAACGTTTCGGATACTATAAAGACAAGACGCGTACGCTTGTATAGGACTATATGGTAGAACGCACACGCGTAATTATGTGTTTTGGGTGTGGTTTCTAGATAGTGTCACGACTGTATTGACTTTTGATATTGATATAAGTATTTAGTGACGCGTTTTAACCAGTGAAACGTGTGAGAAGACGCGACCGTCTGCGGTTTTAGTACGCGTTGGGATTACTGTTTCCCGATATGGGACGATTCAATAACGTGTGACCTTACGAAGGTTATGTGCACACCGCGTGTTATTTGTGTTATTTAACCGATATAGTGAAGTGTATACTCCGGGAGAAATAGACAGTACGTGTCCGTGGAAGACTGCTGAGGCGAGCCAACGGGTTCGGGAATCGGCCAAGTACATAGAAGCGCACACACACACGTACACATATACACGCAGTGATTCATGAGGTCGGACCACATACAGCTGACGGCCGCATAAGGTAGGTTGAGACGCCGAGACGGCGGGCCCAGGTCTCGGAGGTTGTTTCATCCGCCCGCACGTTTGTGCGGAACGCTGCTCATGTAAAGATTAGAAGCCTAGTTTTAAGATTCATATTTTAAAAAGAGAAACCACCGAGTTTCTTGCTGGCTTTTCTCGATAGGAACAGCTTTCCGAACCAGCAGTAGATTTTGACAAAAGCACTTGTTAACAAGTTTACTTGAATAAAGATTATTTAGAATTTTAATTGAATTTTTAAAAAAATCACAGCCCCATATGATATTGTAACTAGTCAGGCTCATCTGATAAAATAAGACGTGAGCAAAACCGGTCCCTAAACCGGTGTTTTCCTTTACTGAAAAGTGTGTGATAAATTGTAATTATATATTAGACAAATAAGTTTAAATAGAAAACTCATTGATGCCTCCCCGGGGTTGGAACTCGTGACACCCTTGAAAGAGTCACACGGCCTCACGACGCGTTAATACATGCGGTTAAAAAACTAAAGAGATGATATTTGACTACTCCCGTTTCCGACAACGATAAAAATACATTACCAATAATATCTTAAATATAGATGTGTATGCCGTGTGGTATCCGGCTGAGTAGAATAGACCAACCTCATTCTTACCGAGGTGTCGTAAAAGGCGACTAAGGTAAGTCGACCCGCCGTGTGGTATCCGGTTGAGTAGAAAAGACCACCCCCATTCTTATCGAGGGGTCGTAAAATACGACTAAGGTAAGTTGACGTCAGGCAGGCGGCCGGTCGAAAAATACGCAGCCAAATCATGTGACAACGTGTTTGTAACATGTTGTGCCGACCCACTTAGAGTGGGATAAGGGCAGGAGAATGATGATGATTCATATAGATGTGTATCGTTCGCAGATCGTGTGGAACGTGGTGCTGTTCGCTCGCAAGACGCTGCAGGAGGCTGGAGGTGCGGCCGCGGCCTCGGAGGGCGTGCGGCGCGCCGGCCGTGCTGCTCTCGTGCTGCTGCAGGCGCTGCTGAGGCACGTACGTGCTCACGGCAAGCTGCTGGCCACCGTACACCACCAGCTGGCCAACGTACACTCCATGACCCTCACCGGTAAGGACTTCTTCTTCTTCTTGTTCAACCGATCAACGTCCACTACTGGACATAGGTCTCTGTTCCGGGCAAACGTGCGGACGGATGAAACAACCTCCGGGACCTGGGCCCGTCGTCTCGGCTAACCTACCTTATGCGGCCGTCAGCTGTATGTGGTCCGGCCTTATGAGTCACTGTGTGTATATGTGTACGTGTGTGTGTTTGCTTGTATGTACTTGGCCTATTTCCGAAACCGTTGGCTCGCCTCTGCACTATTCCATGGACACGTAATGTCTGTTTCTCCTGGAGTATACACTTCACTATATCGGTTAAATAACACCCGGTGTGCACACAACCTTCGTAAGGTCACACGTTATTGAATCGTCCCTATATCGGGGAATAGTAACCCAACGCGCACTAAAACCGTGGACGGTCGCGTCTTCTCAAACGCTTCACTGGTTAAACGCGTCACTAAATACTTATATCAGTCTCAAATGTCAATAAAGTCGTGTCACTACTGAGAATAACACCCGAAACGCAAAATTACACGTGTGCGTTATAAAAGAATGCCGTATACAGGCGCACGCGGCCTTTCCTTATCATATTCGAAACGTCACTAACTGTCGGCTGCTCGAGTCGGCAATCGAATGCATAAAAAGGTCGTTGATCCCTCCGGTCGCGTCGCGCGCTTAATTTTATTCAAAACCGTCTCCTTAAGTGATCTCCACACCACACGGTCCTGTGCCGCTTGGATCCAGGTAAGAACTGCTGGGCACAAAAAGCTGTGATAGCCCAGCGGTGAGACCGTGTGACTCTAGAGACCATCATGGTTTCAAACCCACCAATGAGTTTTCCCATTAAAACTTATGGGTCTAATTGATAATTGCAATTTATCACACGATTTTCGGTGAAGGTAAACATCGCGAGGAACCTGCATATCTCTAGAATTCTAGGGATATGTGTAACGTACCAAACCGCATTGGAGCAGCGTGGTAGGTATTAGCTCCAACCCTTCTCTCCAGAAAACGGAGAAAGGAGGCCTATGCCCAGTAAGGACTGTTACAGTAAAACAACAAGGGTTAATGAGATCACTTGAAGGTCATTCACCTATCCATATTCCTACTCTCAATATGTTTCCCATTTCCATTCTCTTCTAATCGTCAACTCTGACGCTATTCCTTTATATTACTAAAAAAGTAGTAATTAAACGGCCTGTTACTATGCCCGCTGCTGGGCTAAGGCCTCGTCTCCTCCAATGTGGATTGGTAGGTTATACATATCCCCTAGAATTCTCTAGAGATATGCAGGTTTTCTTCACGATGTTTTTCTCAGCGAATAGACTATCACAGCGTCCTTTATATGTCTACACTCAATCCATCGATCTTTTGTTCCTCTTCAAGTTTGATTTTTTAGTTGGGTCAGCTCAATACTAAGTGTTATGAATCGTGGATTTGGATGAAAATACCTGGTGACTCGTTAGAAACACTTTATTCATCTTCTTACTACAAACTTAGTACTTACAGTCTTTATACAGTTCGCTGTCCAATAAGAATGCCGAGGTCACTAATAATTCACTTTTATTTTTGCTTATTTATTCGCTCTTGATCGCTATTCGCAAACTGAATGTAGAGGCGCACGATACGTCGGCTTATATATCAAACGAACCGATTTCGAGAACATTCGATAGACCTTGAAACGGTCGTAAACAAGTCTTCTAAGTAAACATGTTTTGATACACGTCGAAATTAGCGTTAAGGGAGTTTGCACTCTACGACATATAGTTAATGCACCCTTTTTGCATGATCATAAACTGCCCCTGTCCAATTTGAACTTTATGAAATATGCATTACGAACTCTTTTCGCATGTTCGTAACACTGCCATCGTCCAATTCGAATTCTATAACATACGCATTACGAACTCTTTTCGCATGTTTGTAACACTGCCATCGCCCAATTCGAATTCTATAACATACGCATTACGAACTCTTTTCGCATGTTCGTAACACTGCCACCGTCCAATTCGAATTCTATAACATACGCATTACGAACTCTTTTCGCATGTTCGTAACATTATAATAAAATTTGTAAAGGTGGAGGATTATTGTTCCACCTTTTCGTGGCTACATATTTAAATGGGTTTTTTACGACATGACACAGATTGTGAAGTAATTAATACTGATTGACCAAACAGACATGAAGAAGTTGGTGGGTTCGGAGGCGACGCCCGCGTCCCCGGTGGAGGCGCGTGCGCTCGTGGTGTCGCAGCTGCGAGCGCGCGCCGAGCAGCGGCGGCGGGCGCTGGCGTGCTGCGAGCAGGCGGCGTGCGCGGCGCTTCACCTGCTGTGGGCGCACACCCGCCTGTACCTGCGAGCAGCCGCGCCCCTCGCCAGCGACACCAACGGTAAATGCTTGCAAAGTTTTTTTGTCCAGAAATCTTTTTTTCTTTGGTAACTATACCGCCGCTCGCAAAGAGCTAACGGAAGGATTGTTATGTCAGATGTATGTATGTATATAATAGACAAAGTAGGAACCGACATAAGCTTGCGACTCCTGCTTTGCGCCTAGCAAAAGTACGTAAATCGTTTGTGGGTATGGGTATAAGATTCTATAATAAAATCCCGAAATCAATTTTGGCCATGCCATTAAGGCAGTTTAAAACCACTGTTAAAAAGAGGCTGATACAGAAAGCCTACTATACTGTTACTACCTACCTACTATACTAGTTCTAAGATTTATATTTTAAAAAGAGCAACCGCCGAGTTTCTTGCTGGCTCTTCTCGGTAGGAACAGCTTTCCGAACCAGCAGTAAAGTTGACGATTCAAAAGCACTTGTTTACAAGTTTACTTGAATAAAGAATATTTTGAATTTGAATTTGAATCAGACTCGAACCGACTAAAACCTGACTGTTTCAACACGCCACCAGTGACAAGGGCACGGTATCACTGTACGCATTATTCGCACCCCTCCACAGCTCTGTAACGTTTGAGTACCTTCAAATTTAAATTCAAATTCATTTTTATAGAATTAGGCGTTACTTTGCGGAGATCCATAATACAAAAGTAATAATAAAATTATTTTGCTGTTCATTATTATTTATTATTTATTATTATTTAATTATTATTTAATTTCAACAATTATAACAAAATAATTTTACTATTACTTCTGCCAAATTCATTTATTTTTTGCATAATACAATTACAAACTTACAAAAAGGTGTTACAATTGTTCGTTTTTAGAGTAATACCAAGAAATGGCATGCAAATATGAGAAACTTAACAGTTAACATTTAAAAACTTTAAGACTTACATTTAATAATGTTATATTTCAATTACATAAATAACAGCTTTTTTAAATTAAATTTTCGATCTTATTTTTTGTAAGTGCTTAATCTGTAAGCTTAAATATTCGTTTATCGAATAAAAACAATGAGATAATAGCCACTCATGTAGCTTCACATTTTACATTTAGGAAGACATAAGTCTTTTATATATTTAGGCAGCTTATTGTATATTATGTATTGACATACAATATGCATTTTTTCTAAAGCAACAATTTTATTCTGGGTAAAAGTAATCTATCTCTATCCCATATATTTAAAAAAAATAGTATTGTTTGGTCAGCGGCTATTAAAAGCAGGGTCGCTGTCTGTTTGAATCGGACGCCCAGTTAGAGTAGGTCCCCGAGGTGTCAAATGCATCTGGTCCTCCCAATGCATCGATTAGCAGAGGGAGGGTAACTGTTTAGAGAGGCCCCAACGCAGAGGTGGTACACTCTGGAATTCAGAATTGCTGCTGTCCGGGATGGGCAATTTGTACAACGGTACTTTGTCCCCGCCACCAGCAGCGTAGTGGAGACTGTCAGGTTTTTAGTTAGTGGGAGTCTGACAAACCCCGCGATCGGTGATGCCCCATAATGGGTTCTTCTGACAAAAAAAGGGTCGCTGTTAGTGAAGTACTTGGGATAGTTATCCATAGTGTGTCAAATCTGTTTGTAACCAGCCCTGAGTCCGGCCGCTGCGATCCTTGGCGCCGCGGCCGACGAGCCGGTCGAGCTGCGCAAGGAGTTGCTGACAGTATTCAACGAGCGATTTGTGGAAGAACTACTGGACACCGCCAAGGTACTATCACTAGCTACTTAATAATATCACGATGACATTGCTTCGTTATCAGTAATAGCTTTTCTTCAAGTAAAAAGCGTGCTTGAATTGGTTGAAAATACTTTTATTTAAATTTTAATTCAAAAGTAATAATAAAATTATTTTGCTATAATCCGCGATACAGTAAATAGAAAATATATATAGTGTTTAATGTATAGTGGACTATCAGTATCCGAAGCATCATCAGGAGATAGACTCCACGACAAAATCGCAAAGTACTTTGCGATGACGGTTGCGGGGCGAAACGATTGTTGAGTTTGTGATAGTGAACCTGTGTAGTGCTTGTGTATTGTGGTGGAAGTGGTGGAGGTTTGTGCATGTGTTTTTCCGAATCCTGCACGTATCGGGTATGAAAATACTGATAGTCCACTATACGTTAAACACTATATATATTTTCTATTTACTGTATCGCGGATTATAGCAAAATAATTTTATTATTACTTTTGTATTAAGGATCTCCGCAAAGTAACGCCTAATTCTATAAATTATTTAAATTTTAATTAACAAAAGTATAGCGAGACATATAAAACTGTGTTGCAAAAATTTTATTAATCTGCTCCGTACCATCGTACGTTGCAGAATTGCTTGAACAGATATAAATATATGTGGAAGGTTATATCGCACGCTTATTAAAGTGACCGAAATCGAAAGAGTTGTTTTGTACCAATTTGTAATACAGCACCTACGCACCCACACGCACACACAAAACTCGTGAGCGCTAAAACCAAAACTTAGAAGAGCAAGAAAACACTAGCTTTTTAAATAGTTGGTAGCGTAATGTCATAGGTGGCATAGAAATAATCAATTAAGACTAATTCGGTCACTTTATTACTAACTGTGCGATATATGCATGCAGAAGGTACGAACAACGGTAGTAAAGTAGTAAAGTAGCGGCCTGTTACAATCCCACTACTGGGAACAGGCCTCCTTTCTCCGTTTCTGGAGAGAAGGGTTGGAGCTGGGACCTACCACGCTGCTCCAATGTGGATTGGTAGGTTACACATATCTCCAGAATTCTCTAGAGATATGCAGGTTACGAACAACGGTACTACACTGTAATTTTAGCATTTAATAAATTTTCTCTAAACGCAGATCAGAGCGAAACAATATTATCATTTCTTTTGTATAACGTTTCTCTGCAAAGTAACTCCTAATTCTATAAATTATCTAGCAGGCATAAGTTTTTATAGAAAAACTCACTGGTTTGAACAGTGCTTGAACATGTGAGCCCTGCGGTTCATGCGTGTCCCAAATAGGCTAACAATGCTCGAAGATTTAGGTAATTAAATTATGTTTTAGAACCAGCCGCAGATCCATCGCAACTTCCTCGAGGTGCTGGTGAAAGATATCAAGACTATGATACAGTTCTCGCCGCTTTAGCAGAATCTAACACTATACATATAGATTGTGTTATAAAAGACATCTCAACATACAAATAAAAGTGACCGAAGTCGGATCATAGTGTTGTACTAGTGATGAAGCTGTTAAATATAATATAAAAAAAAGTTTGTATCAAAATAGTTTTTACTTATACAAAAATGTTGACAATTAACCTATCAGCCAGATCGAAATAAATACATAAAAGTGATGAAATAACCAAAAGAATCAAATATATGTTACAACACGTTTTAAATACAACCTCCTTCATATAGTTGGTCAATAATATAAAAACATTGTCGCTGTCAATGTCGGCGTTGTTGAAAAAGATGAAACTTATTTACTGAATAAATATAAAGGAAAACATCATTGTTATATATACTTTAAGACCAAATTTTTAAGTCTAAACTTTTCTAATAGAATAAAGTAAAACAAATGATAAATATATGATGGTGATATTGGGTAATTCGTTACAACACTATAGTTTTTACTCAGCTCACTTTTGTTCATAAGTTTCATCTGTTTAGATTCAGACATTAGGCTGCACCATTTTATTTTTATGTTATGTATAGTAATTGTCGCGACGTTCATTTTCCAAAAATAAAATGAATATAATGTTAATATTATGTAATTTTGTGACAACGCTATAGTTTCGACTTTGGCCAGCTTTGGCTGAATTCGCTATTTTTTTTTCCATTTAATTATATACTAAAAGCAATTAATAAATATATAATGATTATGTGGTAATATATGAAGGGTAATTATGATACAACACTGGTATCAATTAGGCCAGTTTTGTTCACATTACAAGACACTTAGATGATGCAGCCTTTATTGTTAATTGTTAAGAACCCCGATGTTTTATATTTTTAAAATGCTTTATAAACATTTAATAATATATGTTTTGTAATCATGTTTCACAATCGCAAAACATCTACTGTTCTACAATTGTCTCAAAGGATTAACTACATACTGCTTGGATATGTGTTGGATATGCTACATACTAAGAATTAAAGTTGCGGGGTCGTGTGTTTTTTTTTAAGGTCGACAATGCACCAAGTGGGTCTTTCCTATAACCCCAATCCCACTAGTTCTTCAAACTATGGGCCTATTTCTATATTTTTGGTAATGATATTTGATAATTTTTTCGACTTTCCGTGTTTTTGAGGCAACAATACTCACAATGTAAATTAATTCGAAGTTTTCATACAACATTATACATCATAACTTTTAAGGTTTGCCTTTTAAATTTATATAGATATGGGGGACAGAGTTTTTGAGTCGTATATTTTGTAAGTTTCCTAATAAATATAAGTTTTTGTAAAATGTCTTTTTTCATTATTTGTCTTATAAAGTCTAAGAATTATTGCAAGCACCCCTTGATTTATTCCTTTCTTATAACGTAATAATTATAGGTTTGATTAGACAAATGCACCTTGAGGCTCTAATATAAATTGTGTTTTAGTAATTGCATTGTAATTATTCTTAACAATGATTGCGTTTTTATGGTTTTTAATAAGCCCCTGATATAATAAATAGTTGAAAAGGCAATTAATATATATGTTCCATTATTTGTCAGTGATTACTTCCGTTGCTTATGAGTTATGATTAATACATTTTACAATAGATTCTAAGAAGTTTATAGAATAATTTAAAAAATTAAATTGTTTATTGACATTTGACAACCAAGTTAGTAGCTATGGTTAGTATTTTTAGTCTATGTTCAAAAAAAAACAAAAGTCTATGTTCAATGTTGACGTTGGAATGTGTATTGTGTATTCACATAAAGTTTAAATTAAGTTAATATTTAATATTAATTTCAATTTATTTCCTTCTAAATATTTTCAAAATGAATATCGGTAGGAAAGACGGGGGCCCAGGTTACGTCGGTATTCAATTTTGTCAAGAGTGCAATAACATGCTTTATCCACGCGAAGATAAAAACAATAAAGTTCTACTGTACGCTTGTAGAAATTGTGATTATAAACAGTTAGCCGATTCAAATTGTGTGTATGTAAACAAAATTATGCACGAAGTAGACGAGCTTACTCATATAAATCCAGACGTTGTGAGTGATCCAACTTTGCCGCGTACCAAAGATCATATGTGTCCAAAATGCAACCACAGAGAGGCAGTATTCTTTCAGGGACAGACAAGACGAGCGGAAGAAGAAATGAGACTTTACTATGTGTGTACTAGTTGTAAACATAGATGGACTGAGTGAAACACCCAATTATTCTTTTGTGTAAGAATTTCAGACTATAAAATTCAATGTTTCTTTAACGACTTTGTATAATAAAACTTTCTGCAATACAATGGCATCATAGTATCAGTTTTTATTAAATTTATACATACTATGTCTACTACTGTGTATTATTACTATACAATTATTGAAATGTATCTTTGTATCTTAATACTAAACTCAAAATTATATTTTGTTTTAAGTGAATAAATATGAACCAAAAATCCAGTGAAACTTACTACCTTAGTGGAAATCAAGCCAACTGTGCAAATGCGATAGTTAATATATTTATTTTATACTACTATAGTCATTCTCCTATACTTATTTTACAAGTAAAACATTAGTAAGATGCTGTATGAAGTTAGAAGAAGTTAAGCTGTGATAGCCTAGTGGTGAGACCATGCGATTCTCTAGAGACGACATAGGTTCAAACCCCGGGCAGGCACCAATGAGTTTTTCTATTAAAACTTATGTGTCTAATTGATAATTGCAATTTATCACACGCTTTTCGGTGAAGGAAAACATCGTGAGGAAACCTGCATATCTCTAGAGAATTCTCTAGGGATATGTGTAACCTACCAATCCTCATTGGAGCAGTGTGGTAGGTCTTAGCTCCAATCCTTCTTTCCAAAAAAAAATGGAGAGAGGAGGTCTTAGCCCAGCAGTGGGCATAGTAACAGGCTGTTACTTTACTTTTTACTTTTACTATAGTCATTCTCCTATACTTATTTTACAAGTAAAACATTAGTAAGATGCTGTATGAAGTTAGAAAAAATGATGCTTGGTTCTTTTGGAATTTACATTTGGATGGTATCCAGATTATGTTGTATAATTAAATGTTAAAAATATGTGACACCCTGTTACGTTATAACTTATTATAAAGGATTATGATTCATAATAAAAAAAAACAACATTTATTTTGATTTTTTATTTAACTAAAATATTGCCAAGCCACATATCTAAGTATAACAGTTTAACAATTCACAGCCATTGATAATTATTAATTAATTATAGCTACAAACATTTTCTCTCTTGATTTTATATGTTTATATAACAACCATGTTTCATGTTAGCCTATATTATTTCATGGGGAAACGGGTGGAATAGTTTGATATAGCTGTCCACCCATCCTGTACTGATAAGTGTCCCCGAGATTAGATAAATAGCCTACTTTAAATATCATTTTTGATTTAGTATAAATATCTCTGCTTGTTGTATTTCCCCAAAAATGTTTTACTACAAAATCATATTTTATCTTTTCCAAAATTATGTCACACAAGTTTTTTTTTAATCAATCTTGGTTAATGGTATAGCAATCTAGCCAAATTAAGCGCATTATAGACTCATTCTGAAGTTTAATTAGAGTTTATATCAAAATTAAGCAAAGCTATGAAGGTTTAAAGACTAAGTCATCATTAATTATTTTAATATAAAAATCTTTTATAACTTCTATGGAGGCTAAAATGTATGTTAATTGATATTCAAATAACAATACGATTACAAGTTCAAAGTTTTAAGCATGATGACAACTAAAAATACCTAAATATTTCTAGCTCAAACCACAGAACAATAGTGCTTTTTAATATATCATATTGAATATACGATATATTATACATGGTATGCCTTGTCGAAACACACTGCGTTGCAATTAAGAAGCAGTCTAAATTTTTAATATTTTTCTAGCTAATATCTTATTAAAACGTATCTATTTGTCTTTCGGCTGTATGGTACCTTTGAATCCAGATAGGCGCGCTGTTGTCCTCAAGATTGGCGCCATTTAGATCTGTCAAGTGGATTCAAAGGTTTAAGAATTAAGGTACACACTCCGTACAGCCGAATCCGATGACAAACAGGTACGTTTTAATAAGATATTAGGTAGAAAAAGGTAATAATTCAGACTGCTTCTTCATTGTAACGCTGTGTATTTCGACAAGGCATATAATATCTGTTTTATTTTTTGTAAAATAGTTATTTTATATATGATATATTGTACATTTGACATTTAACAAGAAAACTTATTTTTCACACACAACTTACAATATATTTATTATTTTATTTTAGCTCTGCTAAGAATTTGCACATACTATCATGCAGACATCTACGTATGAATACCAATTTCTACAAAACTGAAGTAGTCAGCTAAAGGCGAGCTGATTAAGGCATTTTAATTTTAATGAATTATTTTAAAATTCATACTACATTCTATTTAGTGCCTCAAATATTAATATTAATGTGATAACATCATGTTAAATAATAACGACGGAATCTCTTAAATAATTAAAATCATTAATTATTTTTAAAATATTGTTACCATAGATAAATAAAATCGTGAAATTCTCGTCATATATGAATATATGATAAATGCACAGAATAAATATATACTCAAAAAAATCATGTTTTAAGGTAAATGAGATAAAAAGTTTTCATTACTAAGGAAAATGCATAAAACATGATTTAGTTTGCTTAAACGAACGGCTTTATATTAATTTTGAGTTGTGCCGGTATTGCTGCTGAAAATAATGTATATTTTAACACTTACATTTCCAAAACGCGTGTTTTTTGCGTTGTGCCACTATTGTATTATAAATAGATTAAAACTACGCTAAAGTATAAAAAAAACAATATACAAACAAGCTCGGGTGTCTGAAAAAATTCACTTACAGTAACCTTAAGTGCTATATTACTTATAATACAAAGCTCTTGCTATGCTCAAACTTTAATATTACTAATCTACCAATATATTTTTCAAAGATTAAAGAGTAGACAAATAACAGTTACGACTACTATAACTTATTTATTTTATCAAGCAACAATTACGAGCTATGTGTACTATCTATTCGATGTCTTGAACAACCTTAACTAACTGAGCCTTTGTATTAATTAAATTATATATAAATTTTCAAATTCTCTCATGGATAGACTAGGAAAATAAAATCAATGGGTTTAATTCCGGAAGTGCCGACAGAAGAGAAAACTTGAATACTAACGTTGTGCATTTTTGATATTTTGGGATGGTTAGGGAATAATTTTACACGAATTGCTTTAATTATCAGTATAAAAGTACTATTATGTATGTGTTAAAATTAGCCGTGTGGTATCCGGCAGAATAGAATAGACCACCCTCCTTTCTTACCGAGGTGTCGTAAAAGGCGAATAAGGTAAGTGCCGTGTGGTATTCGGCGGCATAGAATAGACCACCCTCATTTCTAACCGAAGTGTCGTGAAAGGCGAGTAAGGTAAGTTGACGTCAGGCAGGCGGCCGGTCGTAAAATACGTAGCCAAATCATGTGACAACATGTTGTGCCGACCACACTTAGAGTGGGATAAGGGCAGGAGAATGATGATGATATTTATGTGTTAAAATAAAATATTCATTAATTGCGCTACCGTAAATAAACATGACATTTTATTTCGTACAAGCGCCCTGCGTCGTCTAAACGAAACATCGGGCGCCGGCATACATTTTCGACGCGTAGTAGAGAAGCGGATACTTCCTCTCCTACGCCGCGTCTACTCTACCTCCTAGATCCTCTATCTTACATTAATTTTAATTAACGATCAAGTCACGTGTCCCGGCGCGAGTTAAACATTTTTAACCCATCACAAAAATGCACAACGTCGCTAAAGAAGTTTTCACTTCAAAAATGTTCTATATAAACGAATTCATTATTTTTACGCTCGTATTATGTTTATATATTTAAAATGACAGTTTCATTTATATGAACAATTATAAGTATGGATACAGAATGATTTTGATCCTTAAATTTTTATTATTCAACCTACCTTGCAATGCAATACAATTTTTAAAGATGTAATAGAATTGAGTCTATATATTAATATGTTAAAATACGGGTCACATCAGACTAAATCTAGTTATAGTTAGTCACGAAATACGTTAATAAATACAACTTGCAGAAGAAGTCGTTGCAAGCTATATCGCGTGCGGCTAATATCAGTGTGGCGTGTAAGAGACTTTATGTGGATTGTGTGATTCAAGTGAGGGTAGTTAGTGAAAATAATTACTGCAATACTCGGGGACGAAGACGCCGGGGCGCTGCAGTCAGTTCGTGACCACGGCGGATGCAACTCTGCCGAAACGTCGAACCTTGTACAAGCGTAACTCAATTTAGTCGCGATGTGGCCCGTATTTTTACATTTACGTATGAATCGCGAAAGTTTAAAATCTACCATTGAGTCTATTTCTCTTTAGTAGGCTATATATGCCGATAAATGGCCTAAATCTTTATAACTATTATTTCTATTTTTTTAAATAATCATAATGATTGCTATCAATTTTAGAGGTAGGTCAGGGTCTAATTTAAAAAAAAGTTGTGACATAGACAAGTAAACAAAGAAGATAACAGACCTGAAAAAAAAACACGCAGGTAGTTTTTGAAACTTACCTTTGTCACATATTGGGATACTTAATAATTTATTAATATATTTTTTAGTTTATTTAACGGCCTGGAATCGAGTCCTTTAAGGAGTAATATAATTTAGAATCCCTATCCCACAGACATAAAATTTAAGGATAATGGAAGATTTTTTCTAACACGCATAACAACATAGATTCATATAATGCTCACTTGATTATCGTAATATTGTGTTACAAATTATTTAACAAGTGTAGATTATATTATCAACCTTAGAGGAAGACGGGGTTTCAAATTGCTGGGAAGATAATATTCAGAGGGTAGATATAATATTACACTGACGTCCAAGTCAAATTTTTAATGGGTTCAACAATATAATAGAATTTGATTTGATAAAATGAAATCACATTCTAAATGAAGCTCTTTTGTAAAGTTCCTAGTAGAATCTATTATAAATGGATTATGAAAATATAACGAAAAGTTATACCGACAAAAATCACAAGCATAAGACTCAAAGTTCAATGTAATGTTCAAGAGCTCTTAAACTTTTCATTTAATTTTGGAATCGAGTCCATTATTTAGGAATCAACGACTTTATTTATAAAGGCATCCTTTGAAGTCAATGTCGCACCACTGCTAGCCCTTGTATATCTGGTTGCTTGCATGTTTGTTATAAGACCAAAATTTCTACAAGAATTAATTGAATAATGTTTTATTTTTTACATACTTAGTGTTTAACTACTAACAGCGATTAGGCGCTTTACGGGAGACGAGGATTTCATGAATATCGAACATAGTTTTAATATTTATCAAAATGCAATATGTTGCATATATTTAGTCACTATTAAAATTTCCTATTTATTCAACAATTTCCTATCGATGTAAAATATAAAAATGTGCGTATATTAGAATGATTACAGTAGCAAAACCTTTATCAATATAAGCTCAGGCAAAACAACCTTTAATCTAGAAACACTACGTACGCGTGAAGCGATGGACATCAAACTGTACTTAGCTTACGTTAACACCTAGTTAATAATATAACTATTTAATTAGGCAATTTTGAAAATAGTCTTAAAACGTTAAACTCATAAACGACGTATAAACTATGGAGGAAAATTGTAAATTCCAATTTTACTTTTGCTATCGCGTATAGGCCTGAGATATTAGGAAATTCAAAATGCCATGCGTTCCTTGAATCCTTGTTAAACCAACATTCTGCGTATGAATAAATTCAACTTGCGAATTATCGCTGGAAATTGCGTATTTAAAAAGATAATAAGTGAATATGGCAAACTGATAACATACTAGTCTTGTTAAGGCCACTAGCAAAAGAAGAATCTTTGTTCGTCGAAGACACTGCAAGATGCAATGGCGTAGCGGTAATCAAAGGGCAAAAAGAAATTAGGGCCCCAACTAAAATATTTTAGCTAAAGCTCAGAGACCTTCCCTTCCCGAGCTTGGGGGCCTCGGGACGATAGCTACGCCACTGGCAAAATGGCTTTATATTTCTGAGGTTTCTGGCCTCCTAGAACGATGATCTTGGTGGATTTAAGTAACCAACCCTCCTGTAATTTGATCCACATTCTATTTAAAACCTTATTATAAATCATTATATACTTTAAGCTATATTAATTGCCTCTGTTGTTAGCCACACACAAATAATGCAAATTCGTTTTATTGAATGACAAATATTTTAACGTTTTCAACAATAACAACATATAAGGTGGTACCATATAAAAAGTCTTAATATGTAAAATTGACTTAAGTTTTAGATGGTTTCATATCTATGGTGTTCCGACACAAATTGCCAAAATATACAAATATGATAAGATAGAGAGCTGTGATAGCCCAATGGTGAAATCGTGCTACTCTATTGAGGGGTTTGAAATTTTTCTGTTAAAATGTATTTATTTTTATTTATACACTTTATTGTACACCACAGAGAAAACATACAGGAAAGGAAAAAAACAGCAATAAAAGAAAACAAACTGTAACGTACAAAAGGCGGTCTTATCGCTTAGTAGCGATTTCTTCCAGACTACCTTAGGGTTAAGGAGAATTGAAATGTTTGCGGGTGGTCTCTGTGTGTGCCTAATTATAATGTAATGTATGTGCCTAATTGATAATTGCAATTTATGACAAACTTTTCGCTGAAGGAAAACATCGTGAGGAAACCTGCATAACTCAAGAGAATGCTAGGTAGGTATATGTGTAACCTACCAATTCGAGCAGCGTGGTGGGTCTCAAAACCTCTCCAAAAATGGAGAGAGGAGTTACGTTTACTTTACTTACAAATGATGAGTTTATTTTTATAAGCTTTTATTAATTTCAGTTCAGGTCAATAGATTTGAGATTGAATTTGTTTTTTTATACATCTGTGTGTTTTAGCTTTATACCAAAACAATTGAAATAATAAATATTCGATATTTGATTATTGAGTGATTGTCTATGGTTTTCTCTAAATCTGCTTTGTTCACAATTAAGGAATTTTTATATGATAAACCTTATACAACCCAACATCAACAATATAATAAGTATAAATAATGAACGTCATTAAAAAAACTTTTCAGTTTATAATTTCATATGAAATTATAAAAAAATCCTGTATTAAAAGTATATTGTCTATTTTTTATACGTGGCATCGATTTTGAATCGTCTGCCGCGTATAGTAAACTGTCGTCACTCTTCCGGCTGCGGCATGTCCGGAAAGTTGTCCGGCAGCGGTGGAAGCACGTTAGTCTCGAACTGGCCGGAAATGTTTCCGGGCGGGGAGTAGTTCGCAACTACTATCACTTTTCCGGCGCGCGACCTGGCCTTGCCCACGCCAAAGAAACGAGTAGCGATCCATACCATTTGTGTGAAATGACCTGAAAGGAATAGACAAAAAAGACCTACACCATGAGTTTATGAATTAAATGTGGTTTTCCCATAGATTAATTTAAAGAGACATTATACTAGAATGAGATACTTCTTTTTCCATCTACATCCCAGTTAGGTCTGACCACCGAAAATATCGGCGTTCAAAAAGCGTCCTTTATGACCCTGACAATAGACTAACAATCTGTTAGACCGTCCAGTTTGGTTTATATATAAAAAAAACACAAACTGAACTTATTAACTTATAATATTGTAATTATGAAAATATTACTTTTATTAATCTAATCACTACTGGTACTTAGATACTACTACTTCGCGAAACCCTTGTAGCGGGTAGGAGTCGGAGTATTTGATCACCAGTCTATAGCTGAAGTCAGCCGGCAGGCAGGACCTGGGTCCGTAGCTGGGCAACAATTCGACTAGATCACAAGAACTGAACGAATTTTGAAAATGTATTGATTTTATAGGCCCATAATGCTGATCGACACTGTATATAGACCCCAAATGGGAAACAAGATCGCAAAAATGGACACACATAATACACACACACAGCGTCTTCGCTGGCGAAGACGAGGTCACAATTTTCTGACATCGATTAGTCGAGGCTTCTCGCTGACCTTCCAACGTCGTAATGACTAATCAAAGTCATATCATCAGCCCTCCACTACGCGTCGCCCTAAGCCGTGGTCCGGCCTCACAGGAGGCACCCTTATATGTTATTATTAAATGTAATTTAAATATATAAAAAATTTAGTACCATTAAATATTATTAAATTTAAATAATTTAAACATTACATATTATATATAAAGGTAATTTATAATTGCAGTTTTCTTCGAGAATCGGAGAGAGTCTTGAGAGTATTTAAACAATTTGAAGCTAGAAAAGTCGGTGTTACCCGTAATTAGTAAATTACAAAATTATAAAGAAATTATCGTACCTGCATTGACGTTGGCGTGAAGTACATCTGGCTCCTTGAAGAAGCTGTACTGACGGACCGCGGCGTACCAATACGATGATACTTCTTGACCTGAGATAATTCATACTAATAATATAGACTAGTTGGAATTCACTGATTTATGAAAATTTTCCCGAATTGTCGAAATTTTCAACATAAAAGAAGTTATTGTGAGTTAACCATGAGAGATAGAGACATGCTATCGCGGACTTTTTTGTAGTATTTTTTAGATAGATTAGATAGATCTACAATTCTCTACCACATTACAATAGCGTATCTCTGCTGGTTTAAGCAGCGCACGCGACTATAGCTCCCAGCAAGCAAGTTCTTTGACAACTGCTCGATTTCTTCAACACAATTTACATAATACCGATATGTACTATTTACCTAAACCATCCGGAAGTATTGCACTATCTTTTGGTGAAAACCGTACTAACATCCGTTGTCTGTATGTAAAAGATTTAGAGAAAATCGATTACATACAGACAGACAGCTTTATTGGGACTTTGTTTTATAATAAGTATAGATTATATATATATGGAAGGTAATTTTAACTAAAGTTGACTTAACGTAGCCGTAAGTTGCGCTTGTTGTCATATGATACACTTTACTGCTTTAAATCTTCAAAAATGATTAGTGATTCAAAAGTGTCACTTAAGAAAAAAGTAATAATAAAATTATTTTGGTATAATCCGCGATAAAGTACATAGTATAGTGGACTATACGATGTTTCCATACCCGATACATGCACTGACTAATCAACAAACAACTCAACAATCGTATCGGATATGGAAAAACGGATGGTCCACTATACATTTAGCATTATATATATTTTCTATTTACTTTATCGTAGATTGTAGCAAAGTAATTTTATTATTACTTTTGTATTATGGATCTCCGCAAAGTAACGTCTAATTCTATAAATTAGGTCACTTAAGAGTTATAATAAATTTAAATGTACTTTTCAACAATATAAATTACTGTTATTGAAACATACTATTACTGATACTAATATTACTACTGATAAAGTAACATACTATTACTGATACTAATATTACTACTAATATTGTAACATACTATTAATAAAACTAATATTAAAACCGATATATAAAAATACTATAACTGATACTAATAATGCAATTGATATTGATACTGATATTAAAACATACTATCACTGATACTAATATTACAAATGATATTAATACTGATGTTGAAACATACTATTACATATACTAATATTACAAATGATATTGATACTGATATTGAAACATACTATTACTGATACTAATATTTCAAATGATATTGATACTGATTTTAAAATATACTATTTCTGATGCTAATATTCCAAATGATATTGATACTGATGTTAAAACATACTATTACTGATGTTAATATTCCAAATGATATTGATACTGATATTAAAATATACTATTACTGATGCTAATATTCCAAATGATATTGATACTGATATTAAAATATACTATTACCGATGCTAATATTACAAATGATATTGATACTGATATTAAAACATACTATTACTGATGCTAATATTCCAAATGATATTGATACTGATATTAAAACATACTATTATTAATACTAATATTACAAATGACATTGATACTGATATTACAAATGATATTCGTTTTTTTTATTTACCGGTAACATCAGGTTGGATGTCGCTTACTGGCCGCTGATACAGGTTCTGGCCGACGTCGCGGTCATTCCTGTAGTGGAACTTGTTTGTGTGCGCTAAGTGGTTGGCCCACGCTTGGGCATAATCGCAAAGCTGTGGAACCATTGTTGCTGTCACATTTCAATTTGTATGCCACCTAAAAACTTAAATTAAACTAAGTTAAATAGTCCATTAGACAAAATACTATTTACGTCGTGCACCACTTGGTTGCTAAATAATAAGGTGTGAACTTTTGAACATAGATACATTTATTTACATCCAGCAGGTGCTATGCTTTCCTCGAGTCCTACTTTGATCACCAGTCCTTCGCATGCACAGACCCAACTAGCGAAGAATGATAAGTATCCCGGACAGTGCCCTCTCAATAAACACCTATACCTTATAGGTGTGACTGACAGCTAAATATATACGAGTAAAGGATGTATGGGGGAACGAGTCACGTCATCTCACGTCATGTTGTATTCCATGGGGCTGGTGGAATATCGGGAAACATCCTTGACTCGCCGAAGATGTTACAAGAAACCTTGTATAACCCGGGCAGGGTTCTCGGTTTCTGAAAGGAGTTTAGCTAGCTGTAATAGCCGGCATATTAACCCTCACGCACAATGTTCGCCTTACAATGACTTAGTGTAGAAAACAGCCCACAACAAGAAATAAAAGATCGACGTCCAGCAGTGGGCGTCGAACCCTTGATAAAGAATGTTGTGAGGTCACAAAATACGGTAACTACGCAGTTACAGTTCGAATTTGAGATCTGAACACGGATTATAATTTTAAGTTTGAATTACTTGGCTCTTCAGGGTGAGAGCCAGTATATCCCGAACCAGTGGTAGTAGCTTCGTTAATCTTATTGATCCCTGACGGTTTAAAAGTAAAAAAAAAGTGCTTATATTAATAAAGATTATTTTGATGTTATTTGATTACCTCGGGCGCCATGTACAGCTGCGGTGCGCCATGCCTCTGCCGGTACACGTTATGCCAGCACAGGCACTCCGTGATAAAGTCGCTGTCCTGCCAAGCAGTGCGCACTTCGCTCCACTGGACCACCATGCTCACCGGCTTCGTCTGCAGCACCTGGACACATAGAGCACACACAAATCAAATCTTCGTCTTTGTGCAACTGATAGACGTCAGCTGCTTTACATAGGTCTCCCTAAGGGATCAAAATCAAAATCAAAATCAAAATATTCTTTATTCAAGTAAACTTGTAAACAAGTGCTTTTGAATCGTCATCTTTACTGCTGGTTCGGAAAGCTGTTCCTGCCGAGAAGAGCCAGCAAGAAACTCGGTGGTTGCTCTTTTTAAAATATAAATCTTAGAACTAGTTACATTTATTTATTACTGTCTTGTACAGGGTAGAAGTGCACCTATATCCACACATCCTTATCATCTAAGTAATCTTCAACAGTATAGTAGGCTTTCTGTATCAGCCTCTTTTTAACAGTGTTTTTAAACTGCTGTAATGGCATGACCAAAATTGATTTCGGATTTTTATTATAGAATCTTATACCCAAACCCACAAACGATTTACGTACTTTTGCTAGGCGCAAAGCAGGAGTCGCAAGCTTATGTCGGTTCCTACTTTGTCTATTATAAACATCATACCTATCGTTTTATAATTCTTTATATTTTTATGTACAAAAATTACGTTATTTAAATTATACTGTGAAGCAAATGTTAGAATACCTGTTTCCTTAAACTTCTCTCGCAGGGAATCACGCGGACTTAAATTGTAGATGCCACGTATGGCTCTTTTTTGTAATACGAAAATTTTTTCACTATCCGCGCATTTACCCCACAGCAATATTCCATAAGACATAATGCTATGGAAGTAAGCAAAATAAACAAGTTTCGCTGTTTCGACATCTGTAAATTGTCTTATCTTTCGAACAGCGTAGGCTGCTGAACTAAGTTTCCCTGCAAGAGTTTTTATGTGTGTGCTCCATTGGAGTTTTGAATCCAAGGTCACTCCCAAGAATACAGTTGTATTTTCTGTTTTCAGTGGTACATTATTTATGGAGAGCCTATTTGCTGTTTTTGCAGCATTAGGTAATGCAAATTCAATACAATTTGTTTTCTTTGAGTTTAGTACCAAATTATTTACCCTGAACCAATGGGCTACTTGCGATAAACCACTGTTTACTTCGTCAATATTATGGTCATTTCTATTTACTTTAAAAATTAAAGATGTATTATCCGCAAACAGTACAATATCGCAAATATTATGAATGAAATATGGTAAGTCATTTATATAAACTAAAAACAGAAAGGGACCAAGGATTGATCCTTGAGGCACACCCATAACTAAGGTGCTAACTAACACCCATAACTAACATCCTTTTTTGTGCAACCGATATACGTCCTCATAGTTGAGATACGCTGAGTGACTCTGAGCTTTCTTATGAGATTCAGTTAGCGAATACGTTTCAGAGCCATATGTCATCACTGGCAACACGCACTGTTCGAAGACTTTAGTCTTCAAGCACCTCTTCTTCTTTACCCTACCCTTATCCCACTCTAAGTGGGGTCGGTACAACATGTTTTCCTCTTCCATTCTCTTCTATCATTCGTCAACTCTGGCGCTACTCCTTTTATATGCATGTCATACTTCACACATTCCAACCATCTCTTTTTAGGCCTCCCTCTAGTCACATATCCATCCACATTCATATCCAACACTCGTTTAGTCACATGATTTTCATCCCTCCTCATTACATGTCCATACCATCCCAATCTTGCACCTCTCATCTTTTCTACAATGGGCGCAACTTTCATACTTCCCCTTATATACTCATTTCTTATTTTATCCAATCTTGTCACACCACACATCCACCTTAACATTCTCATCTCATTTGCATGCACTCTTCTTTCATCCATCTTCTTCATTGCCCAACTTTCTGATCCATACATTACGACAGGTCTTATGACCGATTTATAAATTTTCCCTTTAAGTTTAAGGGGCATTCGGGGGTCACATACTGTCCCTGAGACCTGTCGCCACTTCATCCATCCTGCATTCATTCTATTCCTCACATCGCGATCAATTTCACCGTTTTCCTGTAGAAGCGAGCCAAGGTACCGGAAGTCGGAGCAGACTGGCAAAACAACACCATTTAAGGTTATTGGAGAAAAATTGGAGGTACCACTGAAATTACACTGCATGTGTTCAGTTTTGGTCAGGTTGATCTTTAAACCAAACCTCTCCAATTTTTCTTGCCATTTCACAAATCTGCTCTGAACCTCAGCTGCATTTTCACCGACAATCACGATATCGTCGGCAAATAGCATACACCAAGGAGCTTCCTCTTGAATATCAGCAGTAAGTGCATCCATCACTAAGAGGAATAAAAAGGGACTTAAAGCCGATCCCTGGTGTAGGCCTACAGACACATCGAAATTGTCAGTTACTCCGGCTTCAGACCGGACATGAGTACTAGCTCTGGCATACATGGAATATACAGTACGTACATACTTCCCAGGCAGGCTCTTTTCTTTCAAAATCCACCACAGAACTTCACGGGGAACACGATCGTACGCTTTCTCTAAGTCGATAAAAACCATGTGCAGGTCCTTACGCGCATGTCGATATTTTTCAAATAGTTGGCGTAAGGCGAAAATAGCGTCCGTTGTGCTCCGCCCTGGCATAAAACCAAACTGGTTCTGGGTTATCGTACACTCTTCTCTCATTCTTCGCTCTATTACTTTTTCCCAAATTTTCATACTATGTGACATGAGCTTTATCCCTCGATAGTTGTTACATTCTTGCACATCCCCCTTATTCTTGAAAATAGGTACCAGCGTACTGGTTGACCACTCTTCTGGGATTGCTTCTTCGTGTAACAACTTGTTAAAGAATAAAGTCAGCCACTTCCATCCATCCCCTTTCAAGCACTTCCACGCTTCAGCCGGTATGCCATCCGGCCCAATCGCTTTCCCACTTTTCATACCCTGCACTGCTATTCTAACTTCATCTTCATTCACTTCTCTCACTATACCTAAATTAATAGGTAAATTTTCTAACTTTCTGTTCATATCATTCTCTTCATTCATTAATTTTTTTAAATAATCCTTCCAACGTCCTTTTATATCTTCATCATTTGTTAAAATCTTTCCTTGGTCATCTTTTACACATTTTACATGCATAATATCCTTTTCATTCCTCTTTCTGACGTTCACTATCCGATATAGAGCTTTTTGTCCTTGAGGGGTTTCCAGAGTACTGTATAGTTTACTCTGTACTTTGCCTTTCGCGATAGCGACTGCTTTCTTTCCTATCTTCTTTTTCTCAATATACACCTTTCTCTTAACCTCTCTCAATTCATTATCATTAACATCTACACTAGTCCAATCTCTAAATGCATCCTTCTTTTCTTTCAAAGCCTGTTTTACATCATCATTCCACCACCACACATCTTTATCTATCTTACCTTTCCCTTTAGTCTCACCAAGCATGTCTTTTGCGGTACTCTTCAAACATAATGCTATTTCATTCCAACATTCGTCTATCGACTTTTCGTGCATTTTATCCTTCATATCATTCATTTTATCTACAACTCTGCTTTTAAATTCTCTTCCATATTCCTCTTTTTCAAGCATATACCACTTAATCTTGGGTGGAGGCCTTGGCTTGTATCTTTCTACTTTTACTGGAAGTTTAACCTCCAGTAAAAGTAGCCTGTGTTGGGTCACTAATGGTTCGCCAGGGATGACTTTACAGTCCTTAGCCCCCAACAAATTACTCCTCCTCAAAAGGAAGTAATCAATCTGGGTGCTGTGACTGCCGCTTTTGTAGGTTACAAGATGTTGGTCATTTTTTTGAAAAAATGTATTGACTATTGCCAGATCAAAAGCACAAGCAGCTTCCATTAGTGTTTCTCCCTCAAGGTTACGCGTACCAAACCCCCAACCCCCATGCACTCTCTCATAACCTCCATTCAGCCTACCTACATGCCCATTAAAATCACCTCCAACAAAAACCTCCTCACTCTGAGGGATAGCCATCATAATCAAGTCAAAATCCTTCCAAAACTTCTCTTTCACTACATCATCACAACCAGCCTGCGGCGCATATACACTGATTATATTTATCATTAAGTCACCTTTCATTATTTTAACCACTATTATTCGATCATTTGCTCTCTTAACATCCATCACACATTTTTTCAACTCTTTATCCAACACTATACCCACTCCATTTTTCTTGCCATCACTTCCACTATAATAAAATTTATAACCCGCTCCAATTTCCCTTGCTTTCGTTCCCTTCCACTTCGTCTCTTGCAAACACGCAACATTTATTCGTCTCCTTTCTAATATATCAGCTAACTCTCTTCCTCTTCCATTCATCGTACCTACATTCCAACTAGCTATCCTCATTCGCACATCTCTATGGACTCGCGTCTTACGTCGCACCCGTCCCTGATGCGACAATCCTTGTCCATTTCCCACAGGCGCCGGGTGCTGCGCCTACGCGTCGCCTCTGGGGAACGCCCTAACATTTTTACTATCATCTTTTATCCCAGTAACCATGTTGTATTTGGATTTGGCAAGTATTTTATGACCGGCCGTCTGCCTGACGTCAACCCTCCTCGGGAATTATTGAGGCCTACTTTTCCCGGTAGGACAGCGGTGCCGGATACACGGCATTCTGGGAGGGGGAAGTTGGGATGGGTCACTATGGGACAGGATATAAGAAAGTTATTAAAGGAATTGGGATTTGAGGGATACTACTACCTGGAAGGTAAGGGAAAGGCAGTAGTAGCTCGGGAGGCCGGGTTCGCATACCCGTGTACCTCTAGGACTGGAGGTACCCCTGACCGTAGTCAAGGTTTTAGTCTTCAAGCACCATTGGACGAAAAGATCTCGCACAACTTTCCGTACGCTGTCAATTCGAATTGGATTCGGGGATAGACCTCTTTCTCAAAATTGGTACCTACCTAAACGGACCGTTTCTCAAAGAATTAATCTAATGAATCAAATCTAAATAATCTTTTTTCAAATAAGCTTTTTCAAGCACGTTTGAATCGTCAAGGATATTTATGATTAATGAAGCTGCAACTGGGAATGTCGTTATTACTGAAAAGAAGCAGCTAGAAGCGCGGCGGTCAATGATTTAAACATTTTACTTTTACATTCTTAGGCTTCATTCGCAAATTTGAAAATCGTTCGCGCTTCCTACAAGAATTTTCAAGTCCAAGGATTTTTGTTTGTATGAAATTATTCAATTATATGAAATGGTGGAAATGCATGAAACGCATGGTCGGGTGTGCATATCGCGGACCTTAAACTACCAAAAATGCGATGTTTCTTAACGTAAGCCAGGTTGTTAAAACTTGTCATATAGCAATATATGGTTGGATATTCCCCATAGGGTGGGCTTTTTGGCGAAAGTTCCAGCTGTATTGACGTTATACAAAATTTTTGACACTTATCGTTATTCATCAAGTATCTAATATACAAGAAAACCTTATACACTGAAAGTAATTCACTTCCTCGTAAATTCTCTGTATTTTGGCGAAAATTATGAAAATCGGTTTCGTTCCGTAACCGAAGCATCATCAGGAGATTGATTCAAAAGGAGTAAAGCTTTGCGATTTTGTCAATATTTTGCTTGTATAATATGATGGTTGAATGTTTTGTATTACGTGTGTTGCTTCCTATACTTAATGCATACAATTTCTTATAGTAGCCAAATAATTCGATTGTGACTTTTATACAATAGAATTCCGCAAAGTACCTTGTAACTAGTAAGTACTTCTATAAATTATTCTTTGTTACTCAACTTCGCTAACTGAAGTTGAAACCTTAAATCAATATCGGAGCGGTGTTCCGAGTAGGTTGGACGGCCGCCAGATTCTCTGCTGGAGTTTCCTCCATTCAATTTATCAACTATATTAAGTTCTAAAAATATCTCAAGCGGGCGATGTGGCACACGTTCCTATTACGTCATATGAACAAGTTCTTGCTTTATGAGTAGGTACATCGCGGTGACTTAAATGTTAAAATATCCTCTTTATGTTTTTGTGCACTTTATTGTTGTTTTCCCTGCACCCGAAAGAAAAATCGTTGAAACCTTCTGTGATATAGCTAAATCGACAATCTATATTGTGGCCATGTGGCCAATATGATGTGGCAGATATATGCTCCTTAACCTTTTTACTACGGAAAGAGACTGAGGTTAGTGTGTAACAATAGAATAGTCATTATCCTCCTGCCCTTATCCCACTCTGAGTGGGGTCGGCACAACATGTTAAAAACATGTAGTCACATGATTTGGCTACGTATTTTACGACCGGCCGCCTGCCAGACGTCAACTTACCTCAGTCGCCTTTTACGACACCTCGGTAAGGAATGAGGGTGGTCTATTCTATGCAGCCGGACCACACGGCACATACCTAAGTCGCCTCTTACGACACCTCGATAAGAAATGAGGGTGGTCTATTCTATGCAGCCGGATACCACACGGCACATACCTTAGTCGCCTCTTACGACACCTCGATAAGAAATGAGGGTGGTCCATTCTATGCAGCCGGATACGACACGGCACATACCTAAGTCGCCTCTTACGACACCTCGATAAGAAATGAGGGTGGTCTATTCTATGCAGCCGGATACCACACGGCACATACCTAAGTCGCCTCTTACGACACCTCGATAAGAAATGAGGGTGGTCTATTCTATACAGCCGATACCACACGGCGTGTAATATCGTAAATACATTGAATATTTTTAGTATAAGCCAAAAGCGTTGGCGTGCGGACTGTGTGGAGTCGATAAATTCCCGTAATGAGTTGGATCAGTGCCGCCCGCCATTTGCATTCAAAATGCTTTTGGTATGCAAATTTAATGGCGGATTTATCGTCTCTATGACGATATATTGAATAAACGCGCCATTGAATTAAATGACCAAATATATTGATTATATTTTTTCTATTGCATTCTTTTCGATTCTTCAAATTATTATCAAGCTATCAAGAGCAATCAAACTGGTTCAGAAAGATTTCTCTTAACTTAAGAAGAAGTGGTTATGAGAATTATACCTAAAATAGGAAATTCTTATTTTGCTGATCGTTTTAACAAATGGAAAACTTATTTTATGGACCTGTAGGCCTACCATGAACTTTTAGAAAACGATTCAATTCAATGTCAGTACCTAAACTCAACCGCTTTCTTTTCATACCATGAAGTGTGGATTGCATTGGGATCGTAATGTTTGAAAAGGATAACGTTATATGAACTATATTTAACTATGTCTCTTTTACTCACATATTCTTAGGACGATTTCCGAACGCTCATTCGGCAACGACTTAAAGTGTGCGTCTTTAGGACGTCATGGTATGAAAAAGCAAAACAATTTCGTTTACGTCTTCATTTCCGTCGCAATAAGAGTTCATGGTAGGCCTGCTTAGCTCCGTGTAAATAATTATACCTGCTTAATGACTATCCTAATCTACATCTGATCTGGTAAGTAATTAAACTCAGTATGTAAAAGCTCAAGTTTATTATGAGTAGTGAAGTTAAGAAAACATCGTAAGGTAGCATATTGATTAAAGAATAACTAACTTAAATTATCACCCAATCCGAATTGAAGCATATACCATCTCCCGAAAATCCATTGCAGCGCAGTGCGGCAAGTGAGCCTCTATTCATTTGAAATATTGACACAAAATATCAATTTCATTTATCAAATCAAATAAAAATAATATTTATTCAAATAAGCCATTGCAAACTCTTTTGAATTGTCAACGATCATTTTTATTTAATTAAGCTACTACTATACTATAACGGAATGTTGCTCATCGAAAAAATTAGAAAGAAACTCGGCGGTGACTCTTTTAAATATAATTAACTAGCTGTATCTGCGGTTTCGCCCGCGTGGAAATCAGTAAACATATTTAATTAAAGTTTTGAACATAAAAGTCATTGTGTGTTAACCATAAGAGATAGAGACATTCTGTCGTAGACTTGTTTGTAGTATTTTTGTAGATCTATAATTCTCTAGTACATTATTTTATAGTGTATTTACCAGTGCTGTGATAGCCCAGTGGTGAGACCGTGCAACTCTTTCAAGGGGAACACGAGTTCAAACCCGGGCAGGCACCAATGAGTTTTTCTATTAAAACTCATGTGTCTAGTTGATAATTGAAATTTATCACACGCTTTTCGGTGAAGGAAAACATCGTGAGGAAACCTGCATATCTCTAGAGAATTCTGGAGATATGTGTAACCTACCAATCCGCATTGGAGCAGCGTGGTAGGTCTTAGCTCCAACCCTTCTCTCCAGAATCGGAGAGAGGAGGCCTATTCCCAGCAGTGGGATTGTAACAGGCCGCTACTATATTAACCAGTTGTCTGTCACCCATTACACACCTTATTACCACACACATTGTTAAGTTACTTTGGGTATGGCCGACTGTGTGTGTAAAAAAATCATAGTTAGCTATATTGCCCGCTGAATGACTTTGAACTTCCTTATGTTGCCCATAGCCGACAATTAATTATTGTTAGAAAGAAAACAAAGATTATAGAGCATCATAACACCAGGATGGAACGGTTTATATTTTGCTCGGTTTGCTCTGTATTAGTCCATATCTTATGGCTGTCCAAATAGTTAGCAGTAGTTTATTTTCGCAACCACACCCTAAAGATAGATAGCACTTTGTAACTATAAATAGCAGCGGTTCTATTGAAACGGCTGAGTAAAAAAATGTTCTAGATTGCTTGCTATGAAAAAGTGTCTTTGTCAAAAAGCGTATTGCGGTTGAATTTTTTAATAAGACGACTTGTGACTATTTTTGGTGTATAGAAAAATGCAACTCAAAAATAGGGCTATTTATTTATTTAGACATCCAGTTAAAGATTATGTATTATAAGTTATTTTAAAAGGCAAAAAAAGGGGACCAGCAAAATGTGAAATTATACGACTTTGAACACAAAAATAATGTCGAATTACATTCAAATTCAAACATTAGAATATATATTCACGTAGATTGTTTTCAGTACTTTTGAATCATCAAATATTGTTCAAAAAGCTACCACTGATTTGGAAGTTTGCTCCTACCGAGAAGAACAAGCAAAATAATTGGCAGATAATCATTAAAAAATAGTATATATTTTTGATTAATTAATCTATTAATTAATCAAATTGTATCTATTAATGCCGTGTGGTACCCGGCTGATTAGAATAGACCACCCTCATTTCTTACCGAGGTGTCGTAAAAGGCGACTAAGATAAGTCGACCCGCCGTGTGGTATCCGGCTGAGTAGAATAGACCACCCTCATTTCTTACCGAGGTGTCGTAAAAGGCGACTGAGGTAAGTTGACTTACCGTGTGGTATCCGGTTAAGCAGAATAGACCACCCTCTTTCTTACCGAGGGGTCGTAAAAAACGACTAAGGTAAGTTCACGTCAGGCAGGCGTAAAATACGCAGCCAAATCATGTGACAACATGTTTGTAACATGTTGTGCCGACCCCACTTAGAGTGGGATAAGGGCAGGAGGATGATGATTAATTAATCTATTAATCATTCATGTTAATCGTTGCACTCTTTTCAAAAATAAATATTACAATACTGTATTTGTAATTGTTAACAAACAAAAATTAAAACATAATCTAGTGCGTAGTTGGTCCCAATTTCCGAGCTTACCATTAACGTAGTCCTCAATAGTATAACATTTATTATAACTCACAAGACAATTTATCAGTAGGCAATAATAGTGGTGAAATAACACCTTTTGTCAAAACCCTGACCCTAATACTTGATCCTATTTATCGAGGGTCACAAATGAAACGTAAGCTGAATTTAAATGTTATATATCCGATATAAGCCCGATGTCCCAATTATGTTCGAACCGTGTCATTAAGGGATTTTGTAGGATTCAAGGTGCGAAGGTCGGCATTATTGGGTCAAGAAAAAGTTCCCAGCACCATTTCAACCGCGAGCTTTATGAACAACAAGGACTTTTGCGACAGTAAGGAGTTGTGGACAGTTTTCTTTTATTAACTGTGGAGACAAAAATTAGTTTATTGTCTAATTTTATTACGATGCAAGTCACGTGTTTAAATCTATGTTAGGCAACGAGATTCTCTAAAACTTTAATTCCTTAGTTGATATTTACACATTAAATCTAATTACAATCTTTATTAAAATGATTTATTGAAGGCGTTACTTTACGGAACCGAAGCATCATCAGGAGGATAGGCTTGACGAGAAAATCATACTCCAAACGGCAGTCATACACTTAGCATTACATATATTCTCTTAATAAACGCGGATTATAGCAAAATAGTTGTGCTATAGTTTCTGTAATCTTTATTCAAGTAAGCTATTTACAAGCACTTTTGAATCGTCAATGATTTAATGAAGCTACAACTGGTTTGAAATGCTCCTCTTACATTTTATCATTCAAATATTCTTCAATTGTATAATAAACCAAACGTATAACCATATTTCTTGAACTTAATTTAAACTTTTCTGTAGATAAGTCTAATATGGATTGCGAAATTTTATTGTAGAAACGAGTACCGAGACTAACGAATGAATTGCTAATCCGCCTGAGTCGCGACACAGGAATCATAAGCTTGTGACCTCGAGTATATTTTTGATATAAATTGAATTTTGTTATATATATGAATATTTTCCCGTACGAAAATAATATTACTATACATTATATCAAATATAAATTAAACAACCATAGTTAGCAATTTACTTCAATTCAATTGCGTCTGCTTGTAATTTATTAATAGATGGACGTCCCCTGTTGAACTGGTCTCTACAAGGGCATATTTCCACGGAACACGATTTTAAATATAGCAGTTTCCTGCAACGTTGTAAAGTTTCTCTATGCTCTATCTACCTTACGACCATCACTAATTTATTGGTCCAGTGGCGTAGTTGGCAGAGCCCTTCCTTCAGTTTCAAGGGTCGGTTGGATTCCTGCTGAGGATCAATATTTTCTAAAAACAATTTGTTGGTTCTTAGAGTCTGGGTGTATATATGTGTTTATTTAAAATTATATATGTATCTATTTACCAGTTGTTACCATTACAGAAATACTGAGTTACTTGCACAGGGAACTGACATCCGTGTGAGTAATTGTTCTATATATTTATATACTAGCTGTGCCAGCAGCGGCTTCGCCCGCGTGGAAACCTGCTTGTTACAATTTTTTTGTAGAATTCAAATTTTAAACATAAAAGTAATAATTGTGAGTTAACCATAAGAGATAGAGACATTCTATCGCAGACTTTTTTGTAGTAGTTTTATAGATCTACAATTCTCTAATACATAACTTTAGCGTATCTCTGCTGGTTTACGCTGCGCACGCGACTAAAGCTCCCCGCGAGCAAGTTTTTTAACAACTGCGCGATCTCTTTAACACAATTTACATAATAGCGATATGTACTATTTACTTAAACCATCCGAAAGTATTGCACAATCTTTTGGTGAAAACCGTACAAAGACCCGTTAAGTAGATTTTGAGAAAATCGATTACATACAGACAAACAGCTTTTTGGGACTTTGTTTTATAATAAGTATAGATGTTTCATTGCACTTCAACTTCTCGGCATGATACGCTGTATTAGCAATTTTCGTTCAATTAATTACTAGAATAGCAACTAGACCCAAAGTAAGAATAATTCACCCCTAATTATAACTTCTGAAGCGCCTATAAAAGTAAATGCTCCCATATCTTTTCACACTCACCTTTTGTAAGAGTTTCGGTCTGTTGTCTAACGGCTCATCTACGTTGTCGTCTTTGTTGGAATCATCGTTGTTGTTTCTTGACGTCCGCCTGAAAATTATTAAACTGCTTATTAAGTGGGTAGAGCTTTAAGGCATCACCTCTTCGAGTGGTTGTATAAATAAATAAATATATGGGGCACTTACACACACTGTCGTCCATCCCCAAAGTAAGTAACTTAATACTTGTGCTATGGGTGACGGACAACTGGTAGATATACTACATATATAATTTTAAATACATTATAGTACAGTAGTACAGATATACACGCAGGCTCGAAGAACCAACAAATTGTTTATAGAAAATGTGTGCCCTCGGTGGGAATCGAACCCGCGACCCGCGGAGCTGAAGGCAGGATCACTACCCACTGCGCCAACGGGCCAGTCAACGTATAGCAACGATATGATCATCATCATGATGATACCTTCTTACACCTTGATACCTTCTTTACATAATTTATAGCATTAGGCGTTACTTTGCGGAGATCCATAATACAAAAGTAATAATAAAATTATTTTGCTATAATCCGCGATACATTGTATCGCGGATTATAGCAAAATAATTTTATTATTACCTTCTTTACATTTAAAATACGAGCCCGACGACGAAATATAAATGGCAGCTAAGTGTACGATAAAATTCTTAATAGGAAACTTAAGTACATTACTCGCTCTAGCTTCATAGTACATTCTATAAAAGAGTTTAATAATGTTTGCTCAAGTAGCTATTAGCCGTGGGATTATACGTCGTACGAACTGATGAGTGGGTCTACCACGTCGGAGGATCTATATGGACAAATAATATTAATTGAAAAACTAACTTTTACATAAAGATATCAATTATAAAAACCATATGCACCGACAAAGTTGTTTAATAGGATAAGAGTATATAATTTTAATTTGTAAATAAAAGTTCAAAGAATTATAAAACGATAGGTGATGAATATATTGGACAAAGTAGGAACCTTACGATTCCTGCTTTGCGTCTTGCAAAAGTACTTAATCGTTTGTGGGTTTGGGTATAAGATTCTATAAAAAAATCTCGCAATCAATTTAAGCCTTGCCATTAAAACATTTTAAAAACACTGTTAAAAAGAGGCTGATACGGAAAGCCAAATATACTGAGGATTACTTAGATGATACGAATATGTGGATATAGTTGCACTTCTACCCTGTACATGACAGAATGAGTAATGAAGTAATGACTAAATGTAACTAGTAATATGAATTTTATTTTAAAATGAGCAACCGCCGAATTTCTGTCTGGCTCTTCTCGGTAGGAACACCTTTCCGAACCAGCAGTTGAGTTGACGATTCAAAAGCACTTGTTTACAAGTTTACTTGAATAAAGAATATTTTAAATTTGAATTTGAATATAATATAATATATCGCACGCTAAGTATTAAAGTGACTGAATTAAAAATTTGAATAATTTAAGTACATTGTAATCTGTACACGTACATTTGCATCGTCGGTGTTTGCGCCATGTTTTTAATATCGCATAAATTATAAATCAGTACGACGTTAGCGGCCGCGCGTGCTCAACATATCAAATGATTTCTATCAATAATTATAATTAATATTAATGAAATAAATATATCAAGCGTCGCAGTTATCAATCTATCAACAAAAGATAATACAAGGTAGTAACAGCCCGTACATAATCCTTATTTCAATGCCATATCTGACATAACGCTAAAAACGAGTTTTTTATGCGCTACACTATGCTTTATTGCAACTTGCCACAAAACAACTTTTTGAATTAGGTCACTTTAATATGAATCGTGCGATATAAATAATAGTTTATAGAAAATAAATAGAAATATAGAATAGGGTATATATTTATAATTTACTCTAATTATTGGTCACCCTATTTGCATGAGAACTACTAATACTGCGCCCGGAAATAGAATGTTTTACCCCTTCCTAACCACAAGGCAACCTGCGTGCTAGGCTTTGATACTGTAATAACAATTATAGGGTGAAAATTTTACAAAGACTTACATAAACAATGCTTTACAGTTAAATGAAAGACTTTTAAGACCAATAAAAATGAAATATGTACTAAGCAACTTATGATTTATATATTATTTTAACGTAATTTGTAGATTTATTGTTCTCTATACTGTAAACTCTTATAAAAAAAATAAAGCCATTTCAAAAATTATCTTTTATATTACAGAAAATCAGTTTATGCGTAAATTTGATAACTTCTAATTGACAAAACGTTTATACACGTCGGCGAAAATTATGTCTTTCTTTAAACAACGTGCATAAACAGCCGAAGCTGTTCAATAATCCCTTCAAGCTACTAGGGATGAAAAAAAATCGGTTTTTATATTAACTATATTATTAGTCGTTTAAAAAAACCGATTGTATTAATAGTTACCCAAATTTTATTTTATTTTTACCCTCTTTTTTCTTGTATTTTAATTTCAGATCTACATTGTTGAATTAAACCTAGCCTGAGGATTTAATATAATTTTGCAAACAGCGCATATGTTATTTTTGACTCGTACTAGTCTACTTTAATTGTTAATAAAAATAAAATTGTAATAACACAACTTTGAAATAGTCCGAAAAAACGACGATTTAATCGACTCAAATTTATCGTTTTTTTTTATAAATCGATTTATTTTGAACAGCGAAAAATCGATTGCTTTCCACGTTAAGTTACATTCCTACAAGCTACCTGATGCGCCGTATTACTTTACATTTTTAGACTGATAGCGCTGCTCTACGTTACTTTTTAGCACACGTGTATCAAAAGGAGTTAATTTTTCGTAGTTAATTTGGTATAAGAAAACGTAGTGCCGTATAACAATCATTTGAAAGTCCATACGCGCCGTTCAATGCGAGTTAAGTATATGAATATTGACATCAGTTCCCACTAAGAGATAGAGACATGCTGTTAAAAATCGTACTAAAAACCTGAAAAAATGTACTGACACATTTTGAGAAAATCGATGACAGACGGCTTTTGTGGACTTTGTTTTATAATAAGTATAGATAATAATATGCATAGAATCAGTTTTATTACTGTCTGCATTTTTAAAACCATCCGTACCTGTCTAAGGTATCTATTAACATAATCGCTAATAGAAAACTTTATGCAGAAGTCTGTGACCGCGAATAACCTTTGGAGCGGAATTGAAAATTTGCATTGAAACTGAAAGCAAATATTGAATTAAGCACTAATGTATAAGTAGAGTGCAAATCTTACTTTAAGTATTGTAATAAAAAAATGTAGTATAAAAGAATATTGACTGCTCGAAGTGAATTTCTTCTATGTAAAAGTAGTTAATTTTGAATTTGGTACAAATAATAAGATGTTACAATTTTAGATAATTTTATAACTGATCCCCAGTCGACATTTTACTATTATATTTCACTTTAAAAAAAAAGGATGAAAGCAAGGTGCAAATTAGATGAGATTGTTAGGGTACATATGTGATGTGATTGAGTAGCGCCCGGTGGAAAAAGAGATTGATGGATTGTGTGAAGAATGATATACATATAAAAGGAGTAGCGGTAGAGTTGACGACAATAGTTGTTAATGATAGAGAATGGAAGATGAAAATATATTGTATCGACCCCTCAGAGTGGAATAAGGGTAAGTAAATGATGATGATAATTTTATTACTTCTAAATATTTTCAATCCGTAAAGGTGTTTTTTATATTAATAAATGTAATATACAGCATATTTGTAAAAGTAATTCCATTAATCCGCGATCGTGCTATAATATATAATATAACATATAATATTATATTAAAATAAAATATTATATATTTATATAACATTTTCGTTTAAAACGGCAATGAAATTACAAAAAGCCGTAGGTATTTCGTAGACGCCTACGAACACTTATTATTCTACGAGGCCGTAGCAAGTACGCTACGGCCTCGTAGAATAACATACTAGCTCCTCATCTTCGGCGATCACAAACTATTAAGCGCGAACGATCGTGTAGTATACTCAGCTGTTATCGCCAATCATCGTCTATGATCGCCTAAAACCCGAAAATTCTACGTTTTGGAACACGAATCAAAAGGAATCGCTGGGTGATACGTGTGATTGCATATATCGTATGACAATACGGATGATCGTATGGACACTTGCACGGTGATTGCCGATTATTCACTATCAACGATCAGTTAAGAGCAGGCAAATTTCGTTTAAAACGGCAAGATAATTTTAAAAATTGAAAGCCGTAGGAATCTCGTAGATGCCTACGAAAACTACGTATTATTCTACGAGGTCGTAGCAAGTACGTCACGGCCTCGTAGAATTATATAACGCAATAGATTTTGTAATTATATGTAAAACCATCCATAAGACCATAACCACTAAAGATGATAGTTTGTTCGTCTGATATACTTTAACAGATTTTCCGAAGTCTGCCTAATTCATGGGAAAAGTAAAATCATGTTTTTCCTTTGAGAACACAAAGATAGCACATAATAATGAGTAATAAACACTTGAGTTACGCGTATGAATTTGTTTTTTGATGGTTTTTTCTACGTTTTACTGTTTGGACCAGCGGTTTTATGTTATTTATAATATCGCAATTAATAAAAAACTTAAGTAAGTAGATGGACATAGACGTATCTGTTCGTCTACGATTAAGTTGCGGACAAAAGTAGGTAAGTAAAAAATAATAATTAAATACTAATTTCACCGATCTGGTACTATCTAGTAGGATACTACCCACTTTGCACAACCGCTACTCGGCGGTAGATGACTCTGCGTGCAGCTCCGTGGGTTGCGGGTTCGATTCCCGCCTAGGTGCAACATTTTCTAATTACTATTGATTCTTCGAGTCTGGATGGTTAAATTACATATTTACCTTATATTTGTAATCGTCCCATATATTTATATTCTTGGTGAAAAGGGTCGAACCTTAAACCTACCACGCTTCTGCAATGTTTACGAATACTAAAAAATTATCTAAGCATGTACAGTTATCCTCACCGAAAAGAATATAACAAATAATAAATATTTAAAATTAAAGGTTTAACCCTAGGGTTAAACCTCTGGCTCCTGCACACGCCGCACGCCCCTAATTGACTACCATTCTTTATATTTTAATACTACTAAAAAATAATTTATACATTGGCAGTAATTTCAGCGAAACGAAAATTGATTTAATGTACAAAATTATTTGAACAATAGCGTTAACTTTATTTTGTGCGTGATTCACTCGTTTATTTTACGTTTATTTCCAAACCCGACTCCTAATCAAGCGATCGCAGGTGCTTGACGTTATGTTAATAGAATGATTGTATTGTATTATAATGTTGTGTGATTGCGATCGTATCACGAATACGTTCGGCACGATTATGCATTATTATTACAATATAACCAATTCAAATTCAAATTCAAAATATTCTTTATTCAAGTAAACTTTCCGAAGGCTTTTGTCCAGTAACCGAGTATACTAGGATAATAAGTGTGTCTTAACATTTTCAGTTCTTATTTATGCAAAAGTAATAATAAAAAAAATATTTTGCTATAATCCGCGATACAGTAAATAGAAAATATATATAGTGCTAAATGTATAGTGGACTATCCGTTTTTTCCTGCCCGATACATGCAGGACTCCACAACAAAATCACAACCTTTGCAATTTTGTCGTGGAGTCTATCTCCTGATGATGCTGCGGCTGCGGTGCGAAACGATTGTTGAGTTTGTGAAACTGAACATGTGTATTGTGATGGCAGTGGTTGGAAGTTTGTGCATGTGTTATATATTTTCTATTTACTGTATTGCGGATTATAGCAAAATAATTTTTATTATTACTTTTGTATTATGGATCTCCGCAAAGTAACGCCTAATTCTATAAATTATCCTTATTTATGATTGTTGTATTTATGTATAACATTTATCTATTAAATTATCAATTGTTTGAAATCTGTCGATACCTGTCGTGATGCAGGAGCGCAGGTGCCACCTTCTTCTTCAGGTTAGCTAGCGCCGTAAGTTCTTCCCTCTTGCGAGACGGAGGCGGCGCGCCGCACAGCGTCAGCAGTGGGGTTGGTGACGGCTGGGACCGCAGTAGACTATAGAGAAATTCTCATATCAATTGTAAAGTTTGATGTGAACAAGTCAAGTTAACAATACGAGGAAGGAAGGCAAAACAAGGAGGTAAACAAGGAAGCAAGGCAAATTTAACTTGCAAGATTCAACCTCCACATACACGGCAAGTTAAATAAAAGCCTTTGAAAAAGAACAAAATGATATGTATGAAAATGCATCAACATGAATTTTTACAAATAAAAAGTTAAATATGTAGTATAAGTATAAATCTTTCAGCTAAATTTTAAGTCCCTGCTGTAAAGATGCTCTTAAAAAATCTTTTAACTAAATTTTATGCCCCTACTGTTAACCGAGCTGTGATAGCCTAGCGGTGAGACCGTACGACTCTTTCGAGAGGAACACGAGTTCAAACCCGGGTGAGCACCAATGACTTTTTCTATAAAAAACTCATGTGTCTATTGGTAATTGCAATTTATCACACGCTTTTCGGTGAAGGAAAACATCGTGAGGAAACCTGCATATCTCTAGAGAATTCTGGAGATATGAGTAATCTACCAATCCGCATTGGAGCAGCGTGGTAGGTGGTACTCCAACCCTTCTCTCCAGAAACGGAGAGAGGAGGCTTATTCCTAGCAGTGGGATTGTAAATGGCCTCTAATTACTTAATTACTTACTTACTGTTAACCGTTAATGATTTCTCTCCTATATAGCCAAACCTGGCAGCAGCATCAAGTCATGCTTATTGTACGGGCTAACACGTACATTTGCACCGTCGGCATTTACGCCATATTATTAATATCGCTTAATACAAATTTGAAATCAGTACGACGTTAGCGGCCACGCGTGCTCAACATATCAAATCATTACTATCAATCATTATAATAACTATCAAATAAATCTATCAATTAAGCGTCGCAATTATCAATATCATTTATCAGCAAAAGATAGTACAGGGTAGTAGCAGCCCGTACATCTTTTTGGTCCTTCGAGCTTCTTAACCACACGTGCGGGTTGGTTAAAGTGCGGAATATCAAACACGTGGCGCACTCGAATTAACGCGTGTGTGTGGTGTAATCAGTGACTTTGGACTACACGTGTCCACAAAGCATCAGCATTCAGCATTCATCAGCAATCAGCAATCAGCATTCAGCATCAACCGGGAGCCAAACAAGCAAAGGTAGAGAGCAAACTCCGCAGCAATCAAGTAAGAATTTTCCATTTTATTATTACTCATAAGCAAGCATCATGGAAGCTTTGTACCAAAATCAAAGAGAACTAAATGAGGCTATCGCCAAGTTTTTCGTTAATTTGAAAAAGACCGGGGCCGAAAGGAAAACTGTAGAATATTTTATGAGGCGATCGGAAATTTTACAAAAGTATTGGGGTGATTATGAAAAAAATCACAAAAGCATATTGAGGTTCGAAGCAGAGGACCACCCATATAAATAGGTACCACCCATAAATATATATTGTCATCAGAACTGGACTAGTATATAAAATTTCAGCTCAACCAGACACTGGAAAGTGAGGCAAATTTGACTTGCAAGATTCCACCTTCACATACTTACACGGCAAGTTAAATAAAAGTTTTTAAAAAGAACAGAATAATATGTCAAGCATCGACATGAGTTTGTTAAAATAAAAAGAACAAGTCGAGTTAAAGATGCTCCTAAAAAATCTTTTAACTAAATTTTATTTCCAAACTGTTAACCGTTAAGGAGTTCTCTTCTATACCGCCAAACCTGGCAGCGGCATCAAGTCATGCTTATCATAAACATTGTCGTTCGGACTGGACCAGTATTAAAATTATTAGCTCGAACAGACCACCGGGAAGTAAGCCAAATTTAAATTGCAAGATTCCACCTTCACAATCATAGGTACACGTCAAATTAAATAAAAGCTTTTAAAAAAGAACAAAGCATTGACATGGGTCTTTACAAATTAAAAAAAAATAGCCAAGAGACGATATAGCGAAAAAGTGGTAATAATTTAAATTTAGAATGACATTTATAGGAAAAGAATTTTTTTTAGGTGGGTAGAGTAGGACCAGCATCTAGTTCCAACAAATCGTAAATAATTTTAAGAAAAAAAAGAATAATGAAATCAAACGATATTGATTACACATGGAAATTTTAAATTTTGATTAGATAAGGATATTTTTCTTTTTAGCGATTAAATTTTTTGCATAAGAATATACATAATTTTCCTGCCCTTATCCCACTCTAAATGAGGTCGGCACACATGTTATACATGTTGCCACATGATTTGACTAGGTATTTTATGACCTGCCGCCTGCCTGACATCAAATTACCTTAGTCGCCTTTTACGACACCTCGGTAAGAAAGAGGGTGGTCTATTCTCCTCATCCGGATACACACGGCGGTTGCATAGGAATATACGTAACTATAAAAAAAAATTGCGATGTATATAATAGACAAATTAGGAACCAACATAAGCTGTCGGTTAATAATAATAATAAATAATAATAAATAAAACATGATAAATAAATATATTGGACATTTACACAGACGGTCGTCCGTCCCCAAAGTAAGTAACTTAATACTTGTGTTATGGGTGACGGACAACTGGTAGATACTACATATATAAGTTTAAATAAATACTTAAATACAAATACACACCCAGGCTCGAAGAACCAACAATTTGTTTATAGAAAATGTTGGCCCTCGGCGGGAATCGAACCCCCGACCCGCGGAGCTGAAGGCAGGGTCACTACCCACAGCGCCAACGGGCCAGTCATAATGACCAGATTCTGCTGTCAGGATTGAATCGAGCCGAGGGAATTCCTCAACGATACAATAGATAACAATAGGTACATACAAATTGTTAAAACCTTTTTAGCTTGACTTATTATCTTAACTGTGGATTTTGCTAAAAAATAATAAAATAGAGAAAGGAAACACGATTCAAATATTTGCAACACAAATGTTTGACATTACTACTTAAACCGAAGCCCACTTTGCATAATTAAATAAATGCAGATGTACTCCACATACTGCAGTTATTAATTAGAACGTAATTTGAATAATTAAGTTTATGATCAAACCTGGTAATATTTATATTTTGAAACAAAAAATTAATAATAATAGAACGGCTTTATGTCTTTGTCATTCTCATGTTATCGTATATGTCCGTCAGCTTGACTAAATGCAATTTACAAAAGTAAAAAAAAACATTTTGCTATAATCAGCGTTTAAGTAGATAGAAAATATATATAATCTTAAATGTAGAGCGGACTATCCGTTTTCATACCTGATACATGTAGAATTCGTAAAATACACGCACAAAACTTAACTACGATACACATGCATTGCACTAGCGCAAAACTTTGCAATTTTGTCGTGGAGTCCTGTAGGAAAATTGGCCAAAATAGGCCTACAGGCCTACCATGAACTGTTAAAAGACGATTCTATTCAAAGTTAATACCTAAACTTAATCGTTTTCTTTTCGTACCATGAAGTGCGAATTGCATTGGGGTCGTAATGTTTAAAAAGGAAAATGTTATATGAACTATAGATAACTCTGTCTCTTTTACTCAAATGTTTTAAGGACGCATTCTGAACGCTCATTCGGCAACGACTTAAAATGTGCGTCTTTAAGACGTCGTGGTATGAAAAAGCAAAACAATTTAGTTTACGTCTTTAATAGAGTCGCAATAAGAGTTCATGGCAGGCAGGTGCTGATGATGCTTCGGTTACGGGGCGATACGGTCGTTGATTTTGTGATAGTGAACGTGTGTAGTGCTTGTAAATTGTGGTGGCGGTGAACTATGATAGATAGAAAAAGTTAATAATATCAATTATTGGCGGGCGTAAAAAACTTGTAAAAGCTTTTTCGAATAGAGTGGTATTAATTTTATGAATTGATTTCTGATATTATAAAGTAAAGTAACGACCTGTTAATATCCCAAAGCCTCAAAGGAGTAGGCCTCCTCTCTCTGTTTATTGGAGAGAAGGATTGGAGCTAAGACCTACCACGCTGCTCCAATGCGGATTGGTAGGTTACACATATCCCTAGAATTCTCGAGAGATATGCAGGTTTCCTCACGATGTTTTCCTTCACCGAAAAGCGTGTGATAAATTGCGAATATCAATTAGACACATAGGTTTTATTAGAAAAACTCAATGGTGCCTGCCCGGGTTCAAACCCATGTTCGTCTCTAGAGAGTCGCACGGTCTCACCACTGGGCCATCAGGGCTATTAGATTAGACATATTAGACATATTATGCTTAGATCTAATAGACATCTGTTAACTACTATGTCTATAACTATTATCTTTATTATCTCTTCCAAATTTATTCACTCAATGTTTATAATGAAATATATTATATTTCCTCATTTTTTTCAAAGAGAAAGTTAGACTTCTGTTAGTAGGCAAATAATTATTTGCCTCTCTTTTGAGCATTGGATTATAATTGTTCTAAAGTAAGTTAAATAATAACAATCGAATAAAAATATTAAAAAATTGTTTCCTATTTCACTTTTATTCGCGATATAATATGTACTTATACATGCATGGATTAAAGATTAAAAAGTTGAAAATTTAAATTTTATACGCATACGCGACGCATTGCGTGAGTACTAAACAAAGTAGTTATTAAAATGTATAATGATAGCTAACTATAAGAAATATACGTGAATAATTTTATCATTTAATTTTTTTAGATTTAAAAAATCATTTCAAAATTCAGTTTCTTAAATATCAAATAATAATAATAGCTGTAATAAATTGAGGACAAAAATTAAACTACTAGTAAATTTCTAATTACCTTCTATTAAGTTGTATAAGACATGATTATGTAAAAAATTGCAATATTTTCAAAACTTGTGAAAGGAAAATCGTACGTATTATTTGATGCTTAGCTCACTTATTTGTTCTTGGCTTCCTCCAAATAAAAAAAAAATATATATATCGCAAAATTATCCTTTGCAAAACATTGATTCGGAGGCGAACGTACCGTTTAGAGGCCGGTGTGCGTTTTGAGAGCAACGTATATTCGTGGAGGTTGGAGCTTGAAGGATTCTTGTTGAACGAAGGTGCTGGCGGGTAATAAGACTCATCTTCCCTGTAATTATTATTCACTAGCATCGATTTAAGGGGTAACAATTCGACACTATCGTCGGCGCGTCGGTCGCGTGGCGTCGTCATAGCGTCAGTAACATCGTGCGACGCCGCCGGCTGCTTGCAGCCTACTGAAACGGCTGGCCTTGAAAATGCTGCAACGTACCGGGAGAGGAGCTTAGGGTGCTTCCAGATTAACAAAGTTCACGCAGCTTTATACATGTTTCATATATGCAACGCTATAAAGAACTCCGAAGTAGAATCCGAGGAAGTAATCATTTTGGAAGCGGGATTCACAGACTCAAAACCTGATAGTTTTCCAACACGCTGCTGATGGCGAATAAATGGTAACGTTGGGCACATTACACCCATCCCCTCTAGCAGCATGCGATTATTTTTTTTGTCAGGAAAAGCCATTACGGTTCGTTGCCTCTCGACGAAGACAACAGGCGAGTATGTCGAACTCTTTTTAGCTTTTTATCTCAAATTTAATATTGCGTAAACATTCAGAAGTAACAATTGTCCAAATGCCACAAAAAAGGCGTAAACAAAAGACTTTTGATATTTTGGCTCATAGAACCGTCTTAGCTGGTCGACAGTACTATTTCCTTAGCGCAAAACTGTATAACAAAATTGACAATATTCTAAAAATTTCTAAATTAAATAAAATTTCATGTAAAAAAACCGTAAATGTATGGTTGAAAGAACTTAGTTATCTAAAAACAGAGGAATTAATCACCGAAGTAACTTAATTTGCTAAAAACGAAAGACAATAATTTTTACAGACGCGTAGGTACACACACACACACACACACACACACACACACACACACACACACACACACACAAACACACATTGTAGAAGGTATCACCATATGAAACTATTATAGTTTTAAAAAAGGGTCCTAGGAAGGCGATGGCGTTCGTGGTACAGGTTATCCTGGTGCGAGCGCCAAAGCACTCCTTTTAATTAATTCTTCCTTTTAATTAAGATTAAATTTATATATTGTTATAAAAGGAGTAAAACACTGTAATAGATCATAAGATAATAAGAAATAAATAAATAAATTAATTAATTAATAAATAAATAAACTCTCACCGGCTTAAAACCTACAGTGACCAACAGCAGCATGGTGGAGACGACGGTGAGATTAAGATGACATTGTGCACATAGCCCCATCCCAGCAGCAGCTCTGTTTTCCGGAAAATTTCACCTCCGGGCCGGGAACTATGGACAAGTGACCTCTCCTTCCGCTAATCGATGCATAGAAAGCATGCATGTCCAGGATCGTACACAAGGACTATTCCTGGTTCCTGGCGAGGATGTTATCATCGGAAGAATAACATCATCGTATAAGAAAGCCATCTTTGCCCACAATTCCTCCTTCCTGTGACACGTGACCATTTGGCTAGTCACATAACTATCACAATATAGTGGATTCATTTTGACATGGAGGCATGCGACGTAGTTTTAATGATTTTAGCTGTGCCGACTTCACCCGCGTGGAAATCAATGATACAAAGTTTTTCCCACGCATATATCCCTTCATTTTATTCTAAGTTCAAAATATAAATTAACCCAGAACGGAATTAGAGTAAGAATAATACCTACCTAGGAATACCTAGATAATAAAGAATGCATACAACATTGAGTGTTTAGCAAGTCGATATGCGTATTATGTCCACTCAGTACCAAAGTCGTATATTATGGAGGCATGTTATGGAAAGAGCGCTGGCTCGCGGAGCTAATATTCTTTTGGTGGCGTATCATTTTAATCTATTATATCTTCTAAAGCATTTATTTGATTCCAATTACGTAGAAAACTAATTTGATCTATATTAAATGGCGAAACTAACGAACACATTTCTTTAGATCCTTATCAGAATAAATGTCTGCGTTAGTTTATTGATACTGAACAGAAGAAAACAGTCAGGAAAATAACGTAATATTTATAATTCAAAATTTGAATACAAAAGTGATTATTGTGAATTAACTATAATGCCCGTATGGTATCCGGCTGAGTGGAATAGACCAACACCAAGTAAGTAAGTTGACGTCAGGCAGGCGGTCGGTCGTAAAATACGAAGCCAAATCATATGACACCATGTTTGGAACATGTTGTGCCGACCCCACTTAGAGTGGGATAAGGGCAGGAGGATGAAGATGATGATGTGAATTAACTATAACAGATAGATGTCGAACAATACGCTCGAATTCTATGCGAGTTGGATATAGAAACCGTTCTACGCCTTTATAGAACTCCCGTTCTATAAAGTTATTTATTTATTCAATACTCTCTGACACAGAATATATAAATAGTACAAAGTTACTTTATAAATATAAATTCTTTATTTTATGTTGTCACTAAATCGCAGTCAGACCTGTAAAACTGATCATCTAGTTGTTACACTATAAAAAAATACTCAGTTATTTAAAAAAAGTTTGGTTTTCTTACGTAGGTATACCAAGACCGTTGACAACAGTATTTGTAATGAAGGCAAGTAATTATTCAATAATAACGGCAAAGAGTTGTATAAAATGTGAATTTTTCTCGATTAGAATATATATTAAAAGTGTCGAACATGGAATTCTGAACTTACTGCGTTTCCCAGCCAATCGGACTCAAGATTGTAATTTAAATTATAAACCTCCAATGCAAAATTAATAAGTACAGAGGGTGCGATGTCTATTTTAGTTATACCGGTTTAACTTATAATATAATATTATAACTTAAAAATATAATATTATAATTGTTAAAGTGCGTGTCTGTCCGTCCGTAACGTTTTAACGGCTAGTCCGCTGGAGCAATTTTGACGTAATATGGTAGAATTGAAGTTTTTATATAAGTCAACAATAAAAAATTAGTACACGATTAATCTAAATTAATGTAATTAACAAGTTACTTTTGTTTTCTCAAATATTTAATATTCTAAAAAGTTAATATTGAAAGAAAAGTTAAAAAACTCTTAAAATAAAGAATACTTATTTTTAATCTAAATATAAAAAAATTGCGTTTTTCAATCAGATCACAAACAGACGTTTGGCAGTTACGAATTTACATAAACATGTATATTATATGTACATTAGGTACAATTTAACTATTACCTTAAACTCGTGATAAGTCTTTATTTAGTTAATTAGTTAAAGATTAGTTCATTGGTAAACCACCTTAATATTAACAATAATTAATAGTAAAAAGTAAAGTAGCGGCCTGTTACAATCCCACAGCTGGGAATAGGCCTCCTCTCTCAGTTTCTGGAGAGAAGGCTTGGAGCTAAGTCCTACCACGCTGCTCCAATGCGGATTGGTAGGTTACACATATCTCCAGAATTCTCTACAGATATGCAGGCTGTTGTTTTCCTTCACCGAAAATCGCGTGATAAATTATCAATTAGACACATGACTTTATTAGAAAAACTCATTGGTGCCTTCCCGGGTTTGAACTCGTGTTCCCTCGACAGAGTCGCACGGTCTCACCGCTGGGCTATCACAGCTCAATACTTTATGCCTATAATAAATCGTCTATTCTAACGAATAATAATCTATCATTGTACATGTTCATCTCATTCTGTCAAGCTTTATTCGTGCTTAAGGACAGTAAGGCAATGTTTGTTCATTAATTAATAAAAACAATATTAAAAAAATATATATATAAAAATCTACAAATAAAAAAGCATCATATTTGTTCTAAGTCAAATGTTATTATTTTAGTAAAATCTGCCAAATTGATAAATATCCTAACTAATTTTTTGAATATTGAAGTTCAAAACTAATTTACGCACTGCAAGTTTATGGTACATAAATTATTATTATCAAAAGGCGTGGTATATATCAGCTCGTAAAATACTAATGAATAGCAAAACTTTTCACTATAAAATAATCTTCAAATAAAAATATATATGAGTAAAATAAAAATCGTTTAAGCGACTTATATGCACACAACACTGCTCTGTAAGGTTTAATTGTTGGCAAGCATACACACCTAATTATATATATAGTTATGTAAACGTACAATGGCTTGGAACCTAAATGATAAAAATATAAATTAATTGAGTAAATTAAATATATAAAAATCATCCGACGCCTGTTTACAATTTCGCGCTCGTTGATCATAGACAACGAAAACGTACACGAATCAAATTGAAATTTCTCCCTCATCCCGAGGTAGATTTCGTCCCGTCAAGCGTGGCTAATCAAGGCACCAAAAGGTGAGGTTTCACATCATTAAATCGTGTTTTATTTCGATAAATGTTCAAGGTTTTTCTTATATTTCCAGTAAAATAAGTTGCCTATTACTTTATTATTATGATCATCTAGTTAAAACTTGTAATTTACATATAAAAATAGTGGAATGTGCTAAACAATTTAGATGTGCTGTTGGTTGAGAGAGATGTATTTTTTGTTTAACAAAGAAGAAAACAGTTATGTTTGTAAAGCATAGGTAAATTTTCTAGGAAAATGAGCAGCTCGGAGGAGGTATCATGGATTTCATGGTTCTGTGGTCTTCGAGGGAACGAATACTTTTGTGAAGTGAGTCCGCCTCTGCCCACGAAACCCTATATCGCATTGTTGACTAGTATGTGAATACTTTTTGTTTCTAATTCTAGGTGGATGAAGACTACATAAATGATAAATTTAACTTGACTGGACTTAATGAACAAGTGCCTCACTACAGACAGGCTTTGGACATGATACTAGATCTGGAACCTGGTAAGTATTGTTTACTTAAATAGCCCAATTTAGGTTATGTCACTTTAATTTGTAATTGTATTAAATAAGATTACCTAATTAATTTTATCATCTGTGTTATTTAGCAGTGTATTTTGTATTAATACTCATATTGATAGTGGTATCAATTTATAATTATGATTTAAATTAAAACAAATTGTCAGTTCAGTTCAGTTCTTGAATTGTATTCTTGAACAAATTGTCAATAGCATATATTACCAACTTGGTTAAAAAAACCAATACTATTTATCTAGTTATCATTTCTTTGCTTATATGGTTCTTTGTAAAGAAAACTATGTACTATCATTAATATTATTTTTAGATGATGACCTTGATGACAATCCAAATCAATCTGACTTAGTGGAGCAGGCCTCGGAAATATTGTATGGCTTGATACATGCACGGTACATTTTAACAAACAGGTAAGTTAATTAATTCATCTTTATTGTTCTAAAAGTTCTTAAAACAATTATATGCAATGATGACATATTATTTTGCAAATGAGATATAAGCCTGGTTTGGGTGTACTGCCTGTGTCCATTTAACTATACTGCCGAGAGATAATTCACTTCAAGCACAATTCCTTGTAAAACTGCTAACTGTTGACTGGCCCTTCGGGGCAAGTGGCAGTGTCTTCCATTTCATGAATCCAAGAAAATATGTGATGAGTTGGAGTCCCACTGAGGGCCAACATTTTTTTAAACAACTTCTGGGTTTCTGGAGTCTGGATGTATTTAAGTATTTATTTAATTATTATTATGTATGTATATATTTACCAGATGTCTGTCACCCATAACACAAGTATAAAGTTTACTTTGGTGACAGACTATGGTGTGTGCAATTGTCCCATATATTTACTTAATTTAAATAATTTATAGAATTAGGCGTTACTTTGCGGAGATCCATAATACAAAAGTAATAATAAAATTATTTTGCTATAATCCACAATACAGTAAATAGAAAATATATATAGTGTTAAATGTATAGTGGACTATCCATATTTTCATACTCGATACATGCAGGATTCGTAAAAACACATGCACAAACCTCCACCACTTCCACCACAATACACAAGCACTACACTCATTCACTATCACAAACTCAACAATTGCTTCCCCCCCAACCGAAGCATCATCAGGAGATAGACTCCACGAAAAAATTGCAAAGCTTAATTTACTTATGAAGTATAGTTTAGTGTGTCCAATATCAAAGTATACATTGTTGACATAGTACCTGACAAAGGCAAAAACTAATTGTATTTATCTCAGCATAAATAACTAAGTACTAATTCAGTCCAGTCCTATCTAGTTTCTGCTTAGTTTCTGCATTTTTAGCACCAATATTATATTATATCCGGTGCCTTAAGATTATGTTAAAGATATTGGTCACTAGCCATAAAGCCATCTATAACACCAACGTTTTTTTGTCTTATCTGTATATATTTTGTTGTTTAAGGCAACATTATTTAACTGTGTAAACTGCATGGTGCAGTTTGTTAGTTATAAAATCGCAATGTTCAGTAACATTTTATTTTTGTTCCAGAGGAATCGGTCAGATGTTAGAGAAATTTCAAGCTGGTGACTTTGGTCACTGCCCACGGGTCTACTGTGAATGTCAACCCATGCTTCCTATTGGTATGATAATGAAGTTACCATCACCACTTATTTCATTTTTGACAAAATGGTTATCACATGATATTTATGTATTTAAAAGGAGTTACTTAGTTTTGAACTTAGATTGACTCTTTGGTGCAGTCTACAGTTCGGCAGGTCACTGATACAATTCTTTTTGTATAAACAATTTGTTCATTGGGTCTGGTTATATGTATATGAATTTAAAATTATAAATGTATATTTTACCAATTATCTGCCACCCATAATAAAAGTATTACATTACTTGACTTGATGACAGTGTGTGTACTTGTCACATATATTTATTCAATACTAGCTCTGCTTGCAGCTTCTCCCACGGGGAAACAGTGTTTGAAATTTTTAACATCAAAGTAGTTATTGTGAGTTAACCATAAGAGATAGAGACATGCTATCGCAGACTTTTCGATATATATTTGTAGATGTACAATTCTCTAATACATTACTTGAGTGTATCTCTGTTGGTTTACGCGGCGCACGCGACCTAAGTTCCCAGCTGGCTTCTTTTATTACAACTACATATAAAACTGTAATGCACTATTAACCTAAACCATCCGGAATAATTGCACTGCCTTTTAGTAAAAACAAGTTGATTATGAAAAAATCATATACAGACAGACAGCTTATGGGGACTTTGTTTTAAAATAAGTATAGATGGATTTAAGATAAAATTATTTCCCTAGGTCTATCAGATGTCCCCGGGGAGGCTATGGTAAAGCTCTATTGTCCGAGGTGTATGGACGTGTACACGCCGAAGTCCTCGCGGCACCACCACACCGATGGTGCGTTCTTCGGAACCGGCTTCCCTCACATGGTGTTCATGGTACATCCTGAGTATAGAGCCAAGCGTCCGGCCTCACAATTTGTGCCCAGGTAATAATCCTTTATAGCAGAGTGGTCTCTCTTAATACCTGGATCAGAATGTTGGGCATATTATAAAAGTAGTAAAACATAAAAATGTATAAAATGAGTAGTGCCTGAGTTGACGAATGATAGAAGAGAAAGGATGATGAAATCATATTACTTAGAGTGGATAGGGAAATGTATAGTTGAGCTTTCAGGTTGTGAGACATCTATCTAATCTCAGGGATGCTCGTTGGTACAGGACGGTGGTCAGCTCCTATTCTGCATTTTTCCACCCTTAGGTTATGAGGCATAGTGTTACTTTATTTTAAAATTTAGTTCAGTTTAAATTTAAAAAAAACATTAAAAGGTTTCTAATTTACACGTTTTTTTTGTTTTGATAATGAATCTCGAAGAATTGCCAATCGTTTTTGTTTTATTATTAACAGCTTTTAAACGCAACTTCGTTCGCGAGGACTGCGCTCTTATTATTTGAGTTAACCGTTATACTTATATTATTTATGGTTAAAATGGGTCAACCTTAAAAGCTGAACATATGCTGTTGCGGATTTTTATTTAGAACGTTTAGAGAGGAACATTTTTATAGTACATGATTAAGTAAATGGTGAAGTTATTCAATGAACGTTTTACTTAGCGCACGCAAGGAAAGCTTTAAATTGTGCCGTTTTCGCAATATTTCTTATTGCTGCTCCTCTTCTATTCATCTTAGCGTGTTATATAGTCTATAAGTCTTCCTCGATAAATGGACTATCTAAAGAATTTTTCTAATCGGACCAGTAGTTCCTGAGATTAGCGCGTTCAAACAAACAAACTCTTCAGATTTATATATTATATTATTATTAAATATCGGCATAAAACATAACTTCTTCTGTCAATCATGCGTAAGAGGTTTTTTTAGTATATCTTATGTGAATTTTCGGATTGTTTCAAATCAAATGAAATCAAGTCCACTTTGAAACAGGATTTGTCTTGGGTAACATCCTTCTTATCATATATGTTAACAGAATATTAGATTCAGTTTCAGTATTCAGTAAATTTTTATTTATACCGCTATATAATTGAGGTCTAATATATTAAGGTAATGTGTGACACCGTGCGACTCGTTCGAGGAGCCCAAGGCTTCAAACCACTGGCACAAGCACCACTGAGTTTTTCTATTAAAACTTATGTGTGTAATGAGAATTGCAGTTTCTCACACGCTTTTCGGTGTAGCAAAACATCATGAGGAAACCTGCATATCTCTAGACAATTCTAGGGATGTGTGTAACCTACCAATCCACATTGGAACAATGATATGGATAGATGGATGGAGTGAGCATGGTAGATCTTAGCTCCAAGCCTTCTCTTTAAAAGTGGAGAGAGAAGGCTTATGCCCAGCAGTGGGACAGTACCAGGCAGTTTCTTTACTTTTTTATATTAAGGTGGATGCATTTCTCTGTGCAGGTTGTATGGGTTCAAGATCCACCCACTCGCGTACCAGATCCAACAACAGGCAGCTGCCAACTTCAAGGCACCGCTCAGGACCCTCTCGTACAACAACGGTAAACGTTAGGAGAGCGCCGCTCGCGCCCCGCGCCTCTCTTTGATACAGATTCCTCGTGTGCTGCGCGGGAGGTGACACTCGCCCGCCTAACTCACAAAAACTCCGTATACTCCTGGCTCCATAAACTCAGTTCTACTTAACCCCCTCACTTATGCTTCTTTTTATGAGTTTGGCTGAACTTCCGCCATCGATTATCAAAGAATAAAACTCCTTTTACACTCAGTAACAGCCCGAATGAATCTGTATCATTAATATAAGGGTAAAGTGGTGGGTGAATAATTTGTGAGCCACATGAGTGATAAATTAATTTTTATTATATTATTCAGGGATGACAAACATTCACTATCACAAATTCATCAATTAAAAAAATAGTCTACTGTTCATCGCTAATATATAGATTGCCATGAGTGGCTCAACAGTTATGTAGATCACTAATTTGCTATACCATTTCCTAGAGTAGAGCGATGGTATTTTGTTGTGACTATTAACTTTAATATATCTGTTAAAGTTTAACTTAAAGGGCAATGATGTTCATAAAGCAAATACATCTTATATTTATAAAAGTTAAAACCTTAAAATAGGGTCATGTAAGTTTTTATTTTTATATCCGATAAATATTAGGACCTCGGTCGGTTTACATTAACGCGTTGTCTTGGTGGAGATTCTTTTGGTTATTGTATCGATACCAGTAATTACTAATAAATATTACGACAACTTTTGGCCTTTTTCTTGCTTATCCTGCATGTAACCACTTATCTGTCCTTTCGCTAAATGCATTGTTGATATAATAGCACATTTGAGGACCCTTAATAACATGAATAACAAGACATGAATATTTTGTGTAAGTAGCTAGAAGTTATGTTTTAACCTAAGTTATATAAGCATATTCATTTTACATTAAAATGTGTTATACATGTACAGTAGATCTATTGTATAATATAATTACATATTTATTAAGATAATTAAAATATTCTTAATGTTTCAATATTAAATTCTTAAAAAAATTATATAATATGGCATGCTTAAACATTGACAATAAATTGTGCTTCTTTTACAGAAGCGTAATATATTTTACATATTTAAGTTGAAAGCAAAAACATGCCTTTCATTATTGATAGTTCTTATTTGACTGGGTAGTCATAATCATATGCATCCTTCCATACACACATCAGAACATGTATTTCAATCGGTGATTGGTTGATTTGATAGGTGAAAAAAATCAGATTTGAATCTTTATTTCAAATATTCTCAAATTATAAAATAGAAAAGTTTCATCAAAATATTATGTTCCTAAGTAATTTTGGCAATATAAAATAAATGTTTAGCTTTGCAGGTCATATATATGTTACATCATTATTAACAAGTACTACATTATTATTATTAAAATAATCTTAATAATAAGCAGAAGCAATAACAAATAGTTAAAGTATTTTTCAATTTTTTTTTGCCACAGAGACGAAGACATCGAGTAACATTCCAAAATGATTGTAAGCTCAGTGAAGCGCTGCAAGCCTCAGCACACAGGGTGTGAGAAGGACAGTGGTGCTTGATATACCAAGTTTAACTCGTACATAATATTTATTTATTAGCTACTTCTAATTTAATTAAAACAGTTATGTTTTAAATTCAATAAAGTTTATTTTTATGTTTTCTTTATAAACTATTTTTTCATTTAAAAGATCTTTGCAAAATAATCATTAAACATCAAATAAATAAAGCCTTTAAAAGAATAATATCAAAAATATGCATAAAAAAATATAACAATAAACCAGATTTGTTTTTAAAGATTTATGATTATAAATAATGCTTTATTTAAGCTTTTAGCTTGGTACAAGGAACTGACATATTTCCCTAATTAATTCAACACTGTTAAGTTCTTCAAACATACTGTTATGTATGGCAATATTGTTACATTTTATGAACTTAAGTGCAGCTAGTTTTAAGTTATCTGCATTGTATAAATCTGCAACTGCTAAAGTTTCAATTACATTATCTATATTCAACTGAGAAGCAAGAGCACTCTCCGACAATTCTCTCAAACCTTGCAGGTTGTATCGATCACCTAGCATAAGAAGATTGAAGAAATTGCTGCCCTCTATGTCTTTTATGGTACCAGTATAAATAAACTCCAATATGCACTTCAGATCCTCTTTATTAACATCTACCATCTTCATATAACTGTTTTGGCTTTCTGCAGTGTTTTCCTTCAGCATAGCCTTGAATACCTCACTATGTGCACTGAGAAAAATTTTATGAGCTTTGAATCTTTCACCATCTGCAGTTTCTATTTCAAAATCAGCATTAAATGTGTCTTCTAAAAGGGCTCTAAAGTTGTATTCTCTTTCAGTATCTACGGAGTAATTATCATAGGTGGAACAAATATCAAATGAGACTGGTATATATAATTTCATGTCTTTTAATATTTCAACATCAATGTCAGAGAAACTATATGTTTGTAGATAGTTTTGCGACATTTCTGGAGCATTTTCGATTTTGTGGGTTTTGAGCTCTGAAGTGAGGAATCCTAAACGCTGTTTTCTCTTGAATGAAATTTCGCTACTGCAGCTAACTGAGACGTTAAAAGTACGTTCACGGCGACTACTGACAAAAAGATGTATAAGGAAAATTTTTCCAACAATTTCACTTTTGTAAAAGAACCAATAATGCGGAAGGTCTTCAATGTAGGTACCACCAATGTCGTACATATTGGGTCGATAACATTTATGAAATACCTTTTCGAGACACAACCAGTTTGCATCGCGAGTCTGACACGGATGATATCCAGAAATGACGCCTGTTACCTGTAATAAAGGAGTAATGATATTGAGTCATGTTAGATGCTTTTAATAAACAATTATAAATTATTAAGAATAGCCTTACCGGTACTACAAAATCTTTATCCATTGTAGGACACTATTTTTTTGCAGTGAATACTGTACTAATACACTAGTGACTAGTAAAATTAGTTTAACTAATAACTAGTAAGTATAATAAAAAAATTACATATCCAATTCCAAGTACAAATAAGCGTATTTCCAAACTGACATAGATAAAAATACGATACTAACATTCATCATACATTCATTATGTATTTTAGTAAGTAATCTATGGTATACACCATAGATTACTAACTAAAATAGTATACGCTATAGCTATACTGTAATCTTTGGATACCAATTAATAATTATTTTAGTTAGTAGTCTATGATACCTTATTACGAAAGACATAGTTATTGGATATGACTACAAAGATGTATATACGTGAATAAGAAGAGATTAAAATAGAAGAAGAATGTACTGAAGAAAAAAAAAAAAAAAAAAAAACTTCATTATTATGAACGATTGACAAGGCGGTATGGTCAACGACCTTAGCCTGCTCGTTTCAACACGGGCGAATGGAAGGAAAAAAAAAAAAAGTCTATGATACCAATTACCAACATTGTCATCACTTATTGTCTGTGTTCCATAAAGAAATATTTTTTGACTCTGTGCTAACCATAGAGTGTCACTTGATAGCATTGTGACAATAGACAATTGTTTGTTTTTGTATAGTAGTCTATACTTTACACTTAATATTACAGACTACTAATATCGAATAGACGACAGGCGACAGCCATTGACAATATTTTATATGTAATCTATGATTGACAGCTTAATTTTATTACACTGCATGGAAGTCGTTTTTGTTTAGGTTTTTTTCATATCTTCCTTACAAATTATAAAATAATCATTGAACCTTTCGCTAATGCTATGACAATTAGAGAGGCGATAAGCCTCAATCAAAATGGTTTTAAACGCAGCTGTACAAATGTTAAAGTAAGTTAGTATATTAAATTTTACTTTGTGATAGCTGTGGTACTGTCGATTTAGACCTTGTTTGTGCGATGAAGCAGAGATGGTCTGAGTCTCAACACTTAAAATTACTCAGACTGTTTTGTTTCTTTATGTGCCAATCCGCAAAGTAGGTTTTCAATGATGTATCGAGTGTATTCAATGATCAGCATGGAGGCAAAGAGCTACTTTTCCTTCACATATAATTATAAATGATTAAATCAAATCCTGAAATCACAATATACGATGGCTTAGAAATTTTTGATATTATATATTAATTATTTCATTAATTTTATAGATAGAATAGTCTTATGTCCAACAAATCAATATCCAATTTATTACTAAATAATTTTCCGTAACACTTTAACCAGATCCAGCTGATAAATATTATGTTTCATTGATATTTCAGAGAGGCGGAAGAATTAAAACAGAAGATATTAAAATTTAACAGTGGAACTTCCATGTTACAAGATAAGAGTTTATGGGCTACTCAACAGCAATTGCAAAAGGTGAGGTGATATTTTTTTTTAGTAATAGCATTTATTAAATATATAACGTATATCTTATATACCATGTGGTATCCGGCTGAGTAGAATAGACCACCCTGATTTCTAACCGAGGTGTTGTAAAAAAGTGACTAAGGTAAATCGACCGGCTGTGTGGTATCCAGTTGAGTAGAATAAACCACCCTCCTAAGGTAAGTTGACTTCAGGTAGGCATTTCATTATTTTGACATTTACAGTTTTATTTCAATTCATTTGTAGATCATATTATTGCACTAAAATATTTGGTACACCTAAGTGGTATGGATTTGTTTGTTTACATTTAGTTAAGTAGCTAGACCTATAAAGTATGGTTCCTCATTATTAATATTTTATCATTGTTTAATAATTCACTCAATGGAGGTGTAGAGAATTAAGTTAAGTTTAGGCTTTAATAAGTGGTGAAAATGTATCATGTGTCAATGTGTCACATATTAAAAGGTCATATTTTAAATTTTTATATTTTTTCTGTGGTCTTTTGATTATTAAAAAAGAAAAATAATTCCAGGTTTATCAAAAGGTTTTGGTACTAGATCTTGACTATGCATTAGAAAAAAAAGTAGAACAAGATCTCTGGAATGTTGGCTTCAAGCAGCAGATTGAAGCTTTACAGGCAATATCAAAAGACAGAAAGGTTGGTACATATGTACTCCCAGACAGCAAGACTTTTTTTAAATTTATATTTATTTATATTTATTAATTTGTATGAAGGATGTTGTAGCAATACTGTTAAGAATATGTGAAAATGATTTATAATCCTTGAGTCAGCGATTTCAAATTCACTTTCAATACATTTAAAATTTCTTTTGTTTACTATTTGACTATATGACTGCAATCAATTAGATTACTATACATATAAGCAGCCAAATTGGACTTTGAATCCCCCAGTATTAAAAAAGTGATCAGTTATGAACTCAAAAGTTATACATATTATACAAATATATGAGGCCTCTTCTATGTTGCTGATATACATACCTACATATAGAATACTATGGTTCAACTGAAAACCTGTAATGAAGTTTCTGTAAGAGTCAGGTGTTTTTCTCCAAATCCACAGACACTTTATGTAGTGATATCGTTTAAAACCATAATTTGACGATTACAAGTATTTGTTAAATATTTTTATATGAGGTTTATCTTTGTTATTTATAGAGCGCACTTAAAAGTGATGCTCAGGCGATGCTATCCTGGGTGCTGCAGGCCGCTGCTGGGTTCTACCTGTGTCTGCTCCATCAGATCTGCACAACATTCAAGTTGGATCTACCATTTAGGTTTGCTACCTTTGTATATTTTTTTCCCCTATCATAAAGTACATTATAATGGAATTATTTTATCGAAGTCACAGTCTAGCCTAAAGGCTTATAAGCAACTTAATTTTAACCTAAACTTATATATTAACTTATATCTAAGAACAGGTCCAATGACTTATCTTAGTATTTCTTTCTATTGTATTATATAACAACAAAATTATGTAACATAATATTAAATATTTTATAGAATTAGGTGTTATTTTGCAGAGATCCATAATACAAAATTATTTTGCTATAATGCGCGATAAAGTAAATAGAAAAAATATATAATGCTAAATGTATAGTGGAATATCAATAATAGTTATGGAGTCTATTTCCTGATGATGCTTTGATTGCGGGACAAAACAATTGTTCAGATTGTGATAGTGAACATGTGTAGTGTTTGAGTATTGTGGTGGCGATGCTGGAGGCTTGTGCATGTGTTTTCACGAATCCTGCAATGGATAGTCCCACTCTACATTTAGCATTATATATTTTTTCTATTTACTTTATAGCAAAATAATTTTATTATTATTTTGTAAGAAATATTAGTGTAAAATATAGAATGAGGTGTTATGTTGCGGGATTCCACGGTAAACACATGATATTTGAATTAAATAATTTCATAGTACTGTTATAATATTGAAATTCCATAGTACAGTTATAATATTGAATTGCTATAATACACCCTTTTTTAGGAGAATCTATGTTATTCTTACTGTTTGCAGCAGATAACGTTCACATGCTTTCACAGGACCAATCACTACACGTATCACAAAACGCCGCCACCAACAACACACCATACAAGAGCTACACACAATCACTACGACAATCTCTACGATCACTTAACATCGTTAAGAGAATAGGCTCCTATTAAATCGAAATGCGAATGCTTTAGTTAATCATTTTTTTCATAATGGTAATTTTGTGTATTCTTTTTTGTTTTACAAGAGCATCATCCCGGCCTTACACCACTCTAAGTGGGGTCGGCACAACATGTTACGACATGTTGTCACATGAATCGGCTTCGTATTTTACGTCCGGCCACCTGCCTGATCAACTTACCTTAGTCGCCTTTTACGACACCTCGGTAAGAAATGAGGGTGGTCTATTCTATTCAGCCGGATACAAGACGGCGGGTCGATTTACCTTAGTCGCCTTTTAAGACACCTCGGTAAGAAATGAGGGTGGTCTATTCTACTCATCCGGATACCACACGGCAAGAGCATTTTTCAGTTATTTTAAACTATATTTATTTTTAAATTAACACTAATTCTGTCTAAATATCGCTGTCTGTTCGTGCAGGCGCCGCGCGTCCCTGCTGGGTGCTGTGGAGGGGTGGGAGGCTAGTGCTGGGGTGGGGTTGGTGGGTGCTGGTGGCGCGGGCGCGGCGCGATACGCCAGCCAGCACTGCCTGGTGCACCTGGGGGACCTGGCGCGGTACAGGCACCAGCTGAGGGTCGCGCACACCTTCTACAGGCACGCCCTGGCCGTGTCCGTGCACTCCGGCCAACCTTACAACCAGGTAAACTACATTACCCAGCTGTTATCTACGGCTATTTTAAAAAGTACCCCACAGGTTTCTTCCTAGTTCTTCTCAGTAGGAACTTAATCTTCTTCTTTCTAAATCAGTGGTAGCTTCTTTTATAACGTTTGACTGTTTAGAAGTTAATAAAGAATATTTTGTATTTGAATATAGCAAAAAAATTATATATCTATATATCATATATCTATATATTATATATCTATATATTACATGTATATCTATATATTTTATATGTATACACATATAGTATATATTGTATAAGTATATATTGTTTCTTAATAGCTTACACCACACCTACCTTGTTTCCATAGGTATGTCCTCTTACTTAGCTGGTTGTCTGGAAGAGATCGCTATGTAGCGATAAGACCGCCAGGTTGTGCAACCTTATTTTGATTTAATTTTAGTGCTTATGTATTTTTTGTGGTGTGCAATAAAAGCATTATCATTCATTCATTCATTCATATTATATATCTATATATCGTATCGCGCGCTTAATATTAAAGTGACCTAATCCTAAATTAGTCTTAACTGAGTTAGATAAAGTGTAATCCTTATTTCAGTTGGCCCTGGTAGCGTGGCGCCGCGGACGCCGGCTGGCCGCCGTGTACTGGCACGTGCGCTCGCTGCTCGTGCGTGCGCCCTTCCCGCCCGCGCCCGCCAACCTCGCCCGGACCCTTGCCGCCGCTGCTAGGTAACTGGTTCTGTGGACATTTATCAGCACAGTTCGTCATTGTTTGTGGGTGGGTATGTGGGTGTTGATAAAAGCGCCGTCGATCGGTACTTTCTGTCGCCCCCCGACTGCGTATGTTCCGCGCAAACGTGAGGACGGATGAAACAACCTCCGGGACCTGGGCCCGTCGTCCCGGCGTCTCAACCTACCTTATGCGGCCGTCAGCTGTATGTGGTCCGGCCTCATGAGTCACTGCGTGTATATGTGTACGTGTGTGTGTGTGCTTGTATGTACTTGGCCGATTCTCGAAACCGTTGGCTCGCCTCAGCACTCTTCCACGGACACGTAATGTCTGTTTCTCCCTGAGTATACACTTCACTATATCGGTTAAATAACACAAATAACACCCGGTGTGCACACAACCTTCGTAAGGTCACACGTTATTGAATCGTCCTTATATCGGGGAATAGTAACCCAACGCGCACTAAAATCGTGGACGGTCGCGTCTTCTCAAACGCTTCACTGATTAAACGCGTCACTAAATCTGAGAATAACACCCGAAACGCAAAATTACACACGTGCGTAAGAAAAGGAATGCCGCGTCCAAGCCGCGCGCGGCCTCCTTGTATCGTGTCTGACGGGTGACTGGCGGGGGGCCGCTCTCGTAGTGAACGAATGCATAAAACGTCCTAGCTTGCGTTCGCGTCGCGTCGCGCGCGTCAGTTTATTCAAAACAGCGTACGTGCTGGAATAAGTTTCGCTAGTGGCCGCTCGAACGTTTTACACGGTTCGCTTGCGAATTAATCGAAGTACATTAAATAATTACCAATTAATATAATACCAATTTTAAGTGTGGTGTTTAAGTTTTAGTGTTAAGTTTCTGACTCCTGCTGTTACTGTTGGTATTATTACTGTCCTGGCGTCACAAGAAATAGACCGCCAACGCCTATAAAGACTTTAGAATTTAAATATTATTGAAATATGTACCGGTAAATATGGCCGGCAGACGCATAACAACGTTCGACGCGGACGCACACCCCCCCTTTACTTTGTACCGTGTAACGTGTCATCATAACCTCTTCCAAACAGTCCACTCTTGTGAGAACTCCCAAGAATAGATTATCTTGGCACTGACCCCACCAGTACCATTTATGTTACCTTTATCACACAGATATCTTAAATAAGTCAATTCAACTAATACTTTTATTGTAAATAATTAAGTATGAAAGTGGATAGGTATGTACTAGAGGGAGAACGAAGAAGAAATGGTTGGATCGCGTAAAGTATGACATGCATGTAAAAGAACAGCCCCAGAGTTGACGAATGATGATGAAGAGAAAAACATGTTGTGCCCACCATACTAAGAGCCGGAGAAGAGTGGGAGAATGATGATATATATATAGGCGTTAGAAAAGCGTCTTACTTGACTCTAAGGATGTTACGGAGCTCCGACTACGGATCCGAAAGGTCGGAACCTCCGATTGAATTCGCACCTTAGACTCCGACTCCGGCTCCGATAAATTTTAGGCGGAGGTATAACGAAGGTGAAATTGTCATGAGAATTCGGACAGAACGCGCAGCTACAAGTTGTAACTCGTTGCCCGGGGGTATCTCCCCTCAAACGTGGAACTCTCGTACATTTGTTTATTTTCACTATCAATGGTTAGACGCGCTTAAGTATTTAATTATTTAAATCGTGTTGGTCATATTGTCTAAGTACAGTTTACGGGTCAATTTTTAGATTAATAATGAAGGAGGGGGAATTGGAAACCTCCGCCTCCGATTCCGACTTCGGCTCCGATAATTCAAATATGAAATCTCCGGTTCCGGTAAACCCACCTCCGTAACATCCCTACTTGACTCTCACGTTACTGTGACCGAAAGAAAAGCTGGATTTTTTTACCCTGGTGTGTAAACTTTCAATGTGCCAAATATCATCAATATTCCAAACACAGACAGACAGACAGACAAGCTGTCACGTTCACAATAGTATTTATATCGCACTCTTAGTATTAAAGTGGCCGAATCCTAAAAAGTTGTTTTATGGAAAATTGTAATAAAACGAAGCGTAGCGCCTACAAATCTCGTGAGTGAGAGACCAATAACTTGAAAGGGGAAGAATATACTGGCTTTTTTAATGTCATAGATGGCATTCAAATAAGCATTACAATGTATCTTATTTAATTAAAGCTAATTTTGAATTAGGACTCTTTAATAAAATCAAATCAAAATAATCTTTATTCAAGTAGGCTTTTTACAAGCACTTTTGAATCGTCAAGAATCAATAATTAGATTTAATAAGCTACACTGGTTCGGAATGTTCCTCTTACCGAGATGAACCAGCAAGAAACTCGGCGGTCAATCTTTAAAACATTTAAATTTACATTATTTATTTGCAGTCCTGTTTGGAGCTGAAAGGATTTTCAAATCCGAGCATTTTTATCATTCAAATAATCTTCAATTGTGTAATATGCCTTACGTATAAGCATAGTTCTTACACTTAATTTAAACTTCTGTAGATAATTCTAATACAGATTGCGGAATTTTTATTGTAAAAGCGAGTACCGAGACCAACGTATGAGTTGCTAACTCTGCTGAGACGCGACGCAGGGATTACAAGCTTTTTGTGATCTCTGGTATATCTATAAATATTTTTGATGTGTTCGTAGTCGAGATGTGAAAGAGGCACCCGCCTTGCCAGTCCTGCCGGGCCTCACGGTCGCCACGCCTACTGCCTCCGTCCCGGACAAGTTGGACGCGCACTCATACGTCAACGAGCTAGTGCGGACGTTGCACTACTTGCACACGGCCGAACAGTGAGTGAACTTAGTGCTCGAATAATTCATACAAGTAGACGCTACTTTGCGAAATTCTATAGTAGAACTAGTGCGAACCACACTTTTCCATTTATACTCAAGCAAATTTAAAATATGTACGAAAAAACACATAAAAATTCAATTGTATTGGTCAAACACTTGGTAAGGACAAGGTTCTTGTTAAGGAACAAGACATCATACAATACGTCTTTAATTAAGTCGCAATAAGAGTTCATGGCAGGCCTGCAGATCTTTAACCACGCAACAGTTCATAGCTCTGACAGAGCCAAAATTTAAACATTAATTTTAAACATTAGCACTCACACATTGTCGCGATTTTAGGAAGCACCAAACAACTCAGTAAGACCGATTTAAATTCCTTGTCCAATATTGTTATTGATAACTCTGTCCTTGAGTGCAGTCCGTCTGTCAAAATCCTTGGATTACTAATTGATAGCTCTTTTTCTTGGATTCCGCAAATAGGTGAGGTAAGCCGCAAAATATTTTCTACGATGTCGTGTCTGAGACGGTGGAAATACCTCATTCCAACCAAGACCAAAATTTCCCTAGCTCATGCCCTTCTTCCATTATTAGACTATGCGGACTGTGCCTATCCTGATTTGACCGAAGAAGAGCTCAATAAACTCGAACGCCTGCAGAAAATGTGCATCAGATTTATTTTTGGCCTACGTAAATAGGATCACGTGTCTCAATACCGGGTACTCTTGAAATGGCTCCCTATCCGACTACGCCGTAACTTGCACATGCTTTCTGCTTGCATTTATAACCCTCTAACTCCGTCTTATCTCAAACAACGTTTCTCTTTCCTTGGATCCAACGCTGATCATCACCTTAGCCTTAAATCATGCACTGATAATAAGCTAAAAACTCCCACTTGTCGTACGATATTCTTCGCTAACTCCTTTACGGCTACATCTGTTAAGCTGTGAAATGACCTTCCTTGTGATAGTCGTCATTCAAAGTCATAGTCGATTTTTAAATCTCGTTTATATAACTATTATTTGTCCTTATAACTTATATTAATCTAGTATGTACGTATCTGTACGTATACTTATTATATTTATCTTATTTATAAATAAGTATTATATATTTCATGATTATCTACGTATATTCGTATTTAGTATATTTACGATGTCGTGTCTGAGACGGTGGAAATACCTCATTCCAACCAAGACCAAAATTTCCCTAGCTCATGCCCTTCTTCCATTATTAGACTATGCGGACTGTGCCTATCCTGATTTGACCGAAGAAGAGCTCAATAAACTCGAACGCCTGCAGAAAATGTGCATCAGATTTATTTTTGGCCTACGTAAATAGGATCACGTGTCTCAATACCGGGTACTCTTGAAATGGCTCCCTATCCGACTACGCCGTAACTTGCACATGCTTTCTGCTTGCATTTATAACCCTCTAACTCCGTCTTATCTCAAACAACGTTTCTCTTTCCTTGGATCCAACGCTGATCATCACCTTAGCCTTAAATCATGCACTGATAATAAGCTAAAAACTCCCACTTGTCGTACGATATTCTTCGCTAACTCCTTTACGGCTACATCTGTTAAGCTGTGAAATGACCTTCCTTGTGATATTCGTCATTCAAAGTCATAGTCGATTTTTAAATCTCGTTTATATAACTATTATTTGTCCTTATAACTTATATTAATCTAGTATGTACGTATCTGTACGTATACTTATTATATTTATCTTATTTATAAATAAGTATTATATATTTCATGATTATCTACGTATATTCGTATTTAGTATATGTAGGTATATTAATATTGTTCATGCACCATCCCACACTCCTGCGAATAAATACTTTACAAAGGTTGCCTGTAAGAGATTGCTCATAGCAATAAGGCCGCCTTTGCACGCCTCAAATGTAAGATATCTCCAATGCTGCTATATATCTGCTTTATATATTATATTGTTGGAATGTGCAATAAAGTTTTATAAACAACTTACAGTTGATCAGTAGGGTGCACTATTTCAAATTAGACAAGCTGTACAAAAGTTATGATGTAAGAATTATTTAGCTATAATCCCCGTTTGTTAAATCTTTTCAGTGCTAAGTGTAAAAAGCATAAAGTGTTCACATATTTTATACATGCAGGATTAATTACCGCACGTATCACCACCACCTACGAAATAAACACATTCACTACGACAATCTCTGGTGGTGTAACCATTTCATAGTGTCATAGTGAATGTGTAGTGTTGTTGGTGGTAGTGTTTAGCTACGTGCGGTAACTGATCATGCATGTATAAGATGTGAGAACCGTTTGTACTTTCTACATTTAGCATTACATAGATTGTGTTAGCAATCGCGGATTATAACAGAATAATTCTATGATCTTTTGTATTATGGAATTCTGCAAAGTAATGCCCAATTTTGTAAATTATCTATAGTACCCGGCAATAAATAATGCACTTCGAGGCATAGACAGAGAATTCGGCCAGACTCTGCTTCATAGAGCATTGTCCCTGTCGCACAGACTGACGAACTCGTGTATGACAGTGACAGCGCTCTACGAAACCGAACTGGCCGGCTGTTTCGTTCTAAACATCTATGTGCATTATTTAATGATGGGTACTATACTTTATTTATTTTTTCAGATTAGACGCAGCAGCCGAACTAGTCAATACATTAAATAGCTCACTGTCGCCGCTCATCGCAACGGATAGCTTCGACTCGATGACCCTTATAAAGGTAAATCTATACTGTGCTTGTGTATTGTGGTGGAAGTGGTGGAGGTTTGTGCATGTGTTTTTACGAATCCTGCACGTATCGGGTATGAAAAAACGGATAGTCCACTATACATTTAACACTATATATATATTCTATTTACTGTATCGCTGATTATAGCAAAATAATTTTATTATTACTTTTGTATTATGGATCTCCGCAAAGTAACGCCTAATTCTATAAATTGTTTGTTTAAATTTTTCTTTTTCACCTCGTATGAGATTATCGTCATGTGGGACAGTGATATTGTTATATTCATTATTATTATTAGTTTACTGTTATTAATGTGGTGTTCAATAAAAGTGGTCATTCATTCATTCAATGTTTGACTGTGATCAGATGGCGTGCGTTATAATATGGATAGTCCATTCGTCGACGGAGGACTTCTCTTTGGACGCCGGAGCCCTTAGTGAGGCGGAGGCGGCGGCGGCGCAACTGGGATCCACCCTGGCTGCTGCTTCCCTGCTCTCACTGCTGCTGCCGGTGTACACGGCCGACGAGCTTCCCCATCGAGCCTTGCCTGCCCGTAAGTCAGCGGCGTGCACAGAGTTTTTGGACAGAGTAGACAAAAATATTACTTGTATAAAAGTGTTCCGCGCAAACGTGCGGACGGATGAAACAACCGAGACCTGGGCCCGTCGTCTCGGCGTCTCAACCTACCTTATGCGGCCGTCAGCTGTATGCGGTCCGGCCTCATGAATCACTGCGTGTATATGTGTACGTGTGTGTGTGTGCTTGTATGTACTTGGCCGATTCCCGAAACCGTTGGCTCGCCTCTGCAATCTTCCACGGACACGTAATGTCTGTTTCTCCCGGAGTATACACTTCACTATATCGGTTAAATAACACCCGGTGTGCACACAACCTTCGTAAGGTCACACGTTATTGAATCGTCCCTATATCGGGGAATAGTAACCCAACGCGCACTAAAACCGTGGACGGTCGCGTCTTCTCAAACGCTTCACTGATTAAACGCGTCACTAAATCTGAGAACAACACCCGAAACGCAAAATCACACACGTGCGTAAGTAAAAGAATGCCGCGTCCAAGCCGCGCGCGACCTCCCTCTGTCGTGTCTGCCGGGTGACTGGCGCGGGACCGCTCTGGTCGTGAACGAATGCATAATACGGCCTAGCTTGCGTTCGCGTCGCGTCGCGCGCGCCAATATTCAAAACAAAAAGTGAAACGATGTTGCTACCGCGACATACACTAAATTGCTGAAATATGTTTCGATTCCGATCGACTTTCGCGTTATATCTATCAATGTCGACATTAATAGACATAACACGAGTGCAATGAATTTAAACGTGTCCCACAACGGTATTTTCCAAACGTGTAGTATTTAATGGAAGCTTCTAAATGTTTTTCAAATTGCTCGTGTTTTTTGCTGAAAAAATCATGAATATCGGTATAACCGGCGTCGTTCCAAAGTGTTTATTATTATAAAATAAAAGACACGTAAAACAAAACAACCGATTGCTGTGCATACAACCAGTGTGCCAATTATAATTATCGTATTGTTTTCTGGTAAATTAACGATTAATACTACCGTTAGTTTGTACTATTTGTAAACTCGATGTAGAGCGGCCTTTTACAATTACTTGCCTTTTTCCATCAAAAGAGAGTTTACAAAATGTGTTATTTTTAATTTTCTCTATACACACACTTCCTCATATTTTGCACTATATATTATTTATTTTTCACAGTATTTTCACTAATAACTAAATTTAAACCAAAAAAATACAAACACCAAATCCGAAAAATGGCGACCGACTCAATTCACCAAAACAAACAGTGTATTCAACGACAATTGGTATAGGTTAGTAGTTAGTCATTTCTTTTAGCGATATAAAAGCGCCATCAAATTGTCTTAAATATATATTATTATTAATAATAACTTATTATAAATTTTTGAATGTATTTTAACACTTAATTTACTAACACCTAGTTATGCCATGGTATCCGGCTGAGTAGAATAGACCACCCTCTTGTTACCGAGGGGTCGTAAAATACGACTAAGGTAAGTTGACGTCGTAAAGCTGGGATAGCCTAGCGGTGAGACCGTGCTCTCTAGAGACGACATAGGTTCAAACCCCGGGCAGGCACCAATGAGTTTTTCTATTAAAACTTATGTGTCTAATTGATAATTGCAATTTATCACACGCTTTTCGGTGAAGGAAAACATCGTGAGGAAACCTGCATATCTATAGAGAATTCTAGGGATATGTGTAACCTACCAATCCGCATTGGAGCAGCGTGGTAGGTCTTAGCTCCAATCCTTCTCTCCAAAAACGGAGAGAGGAGGCCTTAGCCCAGCAGTGGGCATAGTAAGAGGCTGTTACTTTTTTTTTTTACTTTAAGTTGACGTCTGGCAGGCGACCGGTCGTAAAATACGAAGCCAAGTCATGTGAAAACATGTTTGTCACATGTGTGCCGACCCCACTTAGAGTGGGATAAGGGCAGGAGGATGATGATTACTAACACCTAGTTATTTTATGTTTCCGGCAGTGAAAGTGTGGTTGCAATGGCTTGTGTCGTATCCCAAAGCTGTGGGCTCCGCCGCGTGGGCATCCAGGCCGCAGGTGTGGGGCGCGCTCGCCCACGTGCTCAACAAGTTGACCCCCCTCTGCGACGAAGATACTAAGTGTAAGTCACCTGATATATCCTAGCTTTTAAACGCAACTTCGTTCGCGTGGACTGCAGTCTTATAATTTGAAAAAAGTATAAAGTAAAGTAGCGGCCGTTACAATCCCTCTGCTGGGAATAGACCTCCTTTCTCCTTTCTCAATGGCAATACATTTTTATGACAGGCATCACCAGATACTGCTGCCAGGATAGACTCCAGATGAAAGAACTCCTCGACGTTTGACAATTGGTTAAAAAAAATCTTAAAAGCTTTTTTAACTTGACTTTTTTTATTGTATCGAGGTAACTGTTTTGCAGTTTTTAATTTATAAATTTAATAATAGTAAAAAAGTATAGTAAAGTAGCGGCCTGTTATAATCCCACTGCTGGGAATAGGCCTCCTCCTCCGTTTCTGTAGTAGGGTTCAAGCTAAGACCTACCACTCTGCTGCAATGCGGGTTGGTAGCTTACACATATCAACAGAATTCTCTAGAGATATGCAGGTTTCCTCACGATGTTTTCCTTCATCGAAAAGCGTGTGATAAATTGCAATTATCAATTAGACACATGAGTTTTAATAGAAAAACTCATTGGTGCCTGCCTGGGTTTGAACTCGTGTTCCCCTCGAAAGAGTGGCGCGGTCTCACCGCTGGGCTATCACAGCATTAATTATTTGAGTAAACCGTTATATTTATATTAATTAAAGTTAAAGTGTATTATATACACTTTAACTATAATATTATATTTATATATATGTATATATTGTATCTTTTAACTATGAATGTACCTATACTACGTTTCCACTTATTATCAAACCACTAAGGGTCGCTGGCAGAGATCTCTTATAGAGATAAGATATCCTTTGTACTTGTTTTCTCTTATCTGTATTTTCTTATATATTTTAATTTTGGTACATAAATAAATAAAGTGGGTTAACCTTAAGAGCTAGACATATACTGTCGCGGACTTTTACTTAGAACTTATAGAAGGGAACAATTTTGTAATACATGATTTTTTAATAACTTTCACTTAGCGCACGAAAGGAAAGCTTTAAATTATGCCGTTTTGCAAAAATTTTTATCGCTGCTCCTCTTCTATTCATCTTATCGTGATGTTATACAGTCTATAGCCTTCCTCGATAAATAGACTATCTTACACACTAAAGAGTTTTTCAAATTGGTCCAGTAGTTCCTGATATTAGCGCGTACAAACAAACAAACTCTTCAGCTTTATATATTATAATAGTATAGATAAATAAATAAATATATGAGACACACACACGGTCGTCCATCCTCAAAGTAAGTAACTTAATACTTATGTTATGGGTGACGGACAACTGGTAAATATACTACATATATGATTTTAAATACATACTTAAATACAAATATACACCAAGGCTCGAAGAACCAACAAATTGTTTATAGAAAATGCTGGCCCTCGGCGGGAATTGACCCCGCGACCTGCGGATTTGAAGGTAGGGTCAAGGTCAAGCCAGCCAGATATAGATATGTCGCGTCCATGATCGGTTCCGAACCAGCTGTAATGTTGACGATTCAAAAGCACGTGTTAACAAGTTTACTTGAATAAAGAATATTTTGAATTTGATTTGAATTTGTGAATACATTTAGATGACTCGGTACCTCTGCCAGAAGATGAGGAGTTGCACGGCTTCGTGCCGCTGGAGGAAGCGTTCAAAGGGCTGAAATTCATCAGTCACAGCAATTGGGACTCGACCAAAGTGCCTGACGTGGAACCCAACGATGACGACGTGAGGTAAGTTAACTGGTAACGGTGAAGAAATACTTATACTTGAATAGCCGATTCAAGAATCAGTAGAATCGATTATCAGCGATTTTGACTGTGTAAAAATCAGTTGAATTTTTGATGGCGCTATCACTAACTGAACACGACAAAAAGCTTTGCGATTATGTCGCGGAATCTATCTCCAATAGGCCTACCATGAACTTTTAGAAGACGATTCAATTCAAAGTCAGTACCTAAACCCAACCGCGTCCTTTTCGTACTATGAAGTGTGTTTGAAAAAGACAACATTGTATGAACTAAAGATAACTCTGTCTCTTTTACTCACATGTTGTTAGGACAAGTTCCGAACGCTCATTCGGCAACGACTTAAACTGTGCGTCTTTAAGACGTCATGGTATGAAAAAGCAAAACAATTTTGTTTACGTCTTGAATTGAGTCGCGATAAGAGTTCATGGTAGGCCTGCTGATGATGTTTCGGTTGCGGGGCGAAACGATTTTTGAGTTTGTGATAGTGAACGTGTGTAGTGCTTGTGTATTGTAGTGGCGATGGTGGAGGTTTGTGCACGTGTTTTTACGAATGCTACGGGTATGAAAATAGATAGTCCACTATCATTTAGCATTATATATATTTTCTAGTTGCGGATTATAGCAAAATAATGTTATTATTACTTTTATATTATGGATCTCCGCAAAGTAACGCGTAATTCTATATATTACTGTGTGTTTTTATCAGTTCCTCAGGCATATCGAGCCTGTCTCTGATAGGCGAGCCCGAGTTGGAGCAGAAGGTGCGCGCGAGGCGCCTGCTGCGGCTCGGCCGGAGGCTCGCCGACCAGCATCCGACGCATCTTACTTACACGTGAGATTTTTATCAAATTCAAATTCAAAATTCAAGTAAGTTGACATCAGGCAGACAGCCGGTCGTAAAATACGAAGCCAAATTATGTGACAACATGTTTGTAACGTGTTGTGCCGACCCCTTTTAGAGTGGGATAAGGCATTCTTGCCCTTATGATGCCACACTGATGTATAAATTAAAAGTAAATGTGGGTCGAAATTGTGTTCTTTATATTAGTTTCATTTTATATACCATGTGGAACTATATATACAAAATGTGTACATAGAAGCCAGTCTGGTGCATTTGTCTGTAACCGAAGGTGTAAAATATATTTAATCATAGTACAAGAAATAATCAATTTATCTCTCTCTTAGTATTAAAGTGACCGAATTAAAAATAAGTCTTTATTGCAATTTGTCGTAAAACAACTTTTAATTCGGTGACTGTAAATATAAGTATATAAATAAATATACACAACACACACGGTTGTCCGTCCTCAAAGTAACTTAATATTTGTGTTATGGGTGACGGGCAGTTGTAGATATACTATATATATAGTTATAAATACATACCTAAATACAAATATACACCTAGGCTCGAAGAACCAACAAATTGTTTATAGAAAATGCTGGCCCTCGGCGGGAAACGAACCCGCGATCCGCGGATCTGAAGGCACTGTGCCAAAGGGCCAGTCATACCAAGTGTGTGATATATACGAATAATACGATGCTTAAAATTAGTGAAGTAGACGACAAGGTGTCGTTCTCTGCGAGCGCGGTGGACGGCGAGCAGCTGTCGGCGCTGGTGGCGGAGCTCGCGGCGACGCCGGCTGCCCGCGCCTCGCCCCCCGCGCCTCCGACCGCGCCCCCGCCCGTCATCATATCCGAGGCGGACTTCCGGGAGAAAGGTAACTGATTACATTCTTATAATGAAGATTGATTGACAGACATTGTTCCGCGCAAACGTGCGGACGGATGAAACAACCTCCGAGACCTGGGCCCGTCGTCTCGGCGTCTCAACCTACCTTATGCGGCCGTCGACTGTATGCAGTCCGGCCTCATGAATCACTGCGTGTATATGTGTACGTGTGTGTGTGTGTGCTTGTATGTACTTGGCCGATTCCCGAAACCGTTGGCTCGCCTCTGCAGTCTTCCACGGACACGTAATGTCTGTTTCTCCCTGAGTATACACTTCACTATATCGGCTAAATAACTCCCGGTGTGCACACAACCTTCGTAAGGTCACACGTTATTGAATCGTCCCTATATCGGGGAATAGTAACCCAACGCGCACTAAAACCGTGGACGGTCGCGTCTTCTCAAACGCTTCACTGATTAAACGCGTCACTAAATCTGAGAACAACACCCGAAACGCAAAATCACACACGTGCGTAAGAAAAAGAATGCCGCGTCCAAGCCGCGCGCGACCTCCCTCTGTCGTGTCTGCCGGGTGACTGGCGCGGGACCGCTCTGGTCGTGAACGAATGCATAAAACGGCCTAGCTTGCGTTCGCGTCGCGTCGCTCGCGCCATTCTATTCAAAACAGACTTTTTTTTATTCTCAGAAAAACCCATTAGGGGCGGATATGACGGACTCGGACCGACTAAAATACATACAGTACTCCACCACGCTGCTGGTGGCGGGGACAGCGTACGGTTGAATACATTGCCCTATCCCCGCTAGCAGCAGCTCAGAACACCAGAGTACGCCACCTCTGGGTCGGGGCCTTTCTAAAAGTGGCCCCTTCCTCCGCTAATCGATGCATCGAAAGCACCAGATGTATCGACCGCCTCGGGGACTTAATGATTGACAGATATACCCCGACCGATCGTAATGCTCATAATGTGCGGGCATATTGTTCGAAGAACCGATGGACGTTGGGGTCTCAAGGTGGCAACCCCACACTGGAAAGCGATGTGGTGGTAGACTCACTTCTACACGGCGTTTACTAGTGGTGGTACTAGGTGGACAGACAACCTTAAAAAATTGCGGGGACCCGCAGGATCTAGACGATACAAGATCTGTGGCTCGTCGTGTGTGTAGTGTGGAAGTCCTTGATAGCAACTAAGTCCGGTGATAACGGTGGCAAACCTATCTCTTGTTGGCGACACATTTTTCGAGTTAGTTCTATCAGAAAAACTCCAATTTACAGCACAGTAAATATTTTTATTTCACTTTTAACACTTTTATCGGTCAACTAGCATAGTTTCCACTTAGACAATTAATCACCTCTGATGCAATCATCAAAACCACTGTTCCAACCCCACCACTCTCAATCCCTTCACCGGAAAGAGTGAGGGGGTCGAGTAGTACTGCCATTTAAGAAAAATAAAACTACCTTTTATAAAATTATTACATTCAAAACTATCTTTTATAAAATTATTACAGTTCTGTTAGAACCATGGGCGTAGCGTAAAACTGGGAAACTGTCAACTCGCAACATATTGACACTATAAAAGGCTTGCATAAGAACTGTAATGTTACTAAACTGTAACTTCATTACAAATTTGAGCTTCTTATATTTTAAATATAATTATTACGAAAAAATATATATTCTAGATTTTTTGAGACAATTTTGAACAACCCCACCCACCCCTTGAATAGAATTCTGGCTACGCCCTTGCTTACAACCCGCTTACTTGCCGAACTCATCAGCTTCTGAACACAAAATGTACATTATAGTATGTAAATAGTAGCCTGTTCCTATCCTAGTAAAGTAAAGTTGTGGCCTGTTACAATCCTACTGCTTCGAATAGGCCTCCTCTCTCCGTTTCTGGAGAGAAGGCTACCAAAGAGAATGCTAGCTAAGACCTACCAATGCGGATTGGTAGGTTACACATATCTCCAAAATTCTCTAAAGGTCATCATCACGATTTTTTCCTTCACCGAAAAGCGTGTGATAAATTGCAATTATCAATTAGACACATGAGTTTTAATAGAAAAACTCATTGGTGCCTGCCCAGGTTTGAACTAGTCTTCCCCTCGTAGTCGCACGGTCTTACCGCTGGGCTATCACAGCTTCCTATCCTACTGCTAGGCAAAGGCCTTCTCTCTCTTTTTTGCAGAAAAGAATGCAGTTTATTTATACACTAAAGTAAACGCGAACATAGTCGCGGGTATAACTAGTTTTAAAATGCTTTCTCTTTAGTTCTAAACGCGTGTGTATAGTAATTTCTCTATTGTGTAGTTCGCGAAAAGAGGGTCGGTATCCTGAAGCCGCAGGGATCCTTGGAGCGAGCAAGGGAAGAACGTGCTCTGGCCACCACTCTAGAAGAACCGGTGAGACTTGCAAGTTACATAATACAAGTTTAGTTACTATGATACTATAGGAAACTATGATGTAGAATACTATGTGTAGAAATGGAACGTAAGACGCATAAGTGAAACGGAACTTAAGTGTGTTTGAGTGAGACAGCGTGAAGCAGAGAGAGAAAGGGTAGAAGAGAATCCATTTGTTTAATTTGGTGTGTTTTACTTGACCTCCGCGAGTCCAAATAACCACATATAAATTTTTATATCATAGTGTTTTTTTCATATTACACAGGAAAGATAGCTGTAGTAGCCCAGCGGTGAGACCGTGCGACTCTTTCGAGGTGGTCACCGGTTTTGACCCCGAGCAGACACCGATGAGTTTTTATTAAATCTTATGTGTCTAATTGATAATTGCAATTTATCACACGCTTTTCGGTCAAGGAAAACATCGTTAGGAAACCTACATATCTCTAGAGAATCTCTGGCGATATGTGTAACCTACAAATCCGCATTATAGCAGCGTGGTAGGTCTTAGCTCAAACCCTTCTCTCCAGAAACAGACGTAGGAGACCCAGTGGGATTGTAACGGGCCGTTACTTTATCTTTTTACACAGGAAAGTGAAGTAAGCTCTGAGGGAAGTAAGACTGAGGACAAAAAGGACGCGCGAAAGCCTCGCGTCAATATTGCCATGGCCGCCATCATGAGGAAGCAGGAGGAAACTAATAAGCAGGCAAGTATAAAAATATATTTCTTATTGATTGCCGTAAGGTGTTTATTCCTAAAGAATCGACTTTTATGTCTAAAGTTTTGTTTAATTATGAAAGCGTTTATATCTCGATGTTTCTGAATTGGATAGCATATGACGTATCAGAGCAAGCAATGTTAATAACAACATAGATTGATATAAACAACCTTAACAAGTTTATAAAATTTATGTAAAGGTTTCGTGAAAACATTATTTTTATGTTTTAGGTCAAATTTGTAACACCACCGCCTACCCCAGATTCGACTAGTGAAGTGGTTGAAAACCAAACCACCACGGTTCCAAAGGAGGACAAACCTAAAGTTATACAACCGAAAGCCGTAAAAAGTCTCGCCAATTTGCCTATCGGTAGAAAGACCGGAGGAATCCTTTCCTTAAAGGACAAGTCCGCCGGGTACCCGCATTTGCAAAACACAGACCCCGAACCTAAGAAACCAGAAAAGGAGGAGAAAAAGGAGGCTAAACCCAACCAGAACACCTCAAACTCACAAAACTACCAACCAAAACGCGATAACCAACCACCAAATTGGACAAATATGCCACAGCAAAATTACAACGAAGGACAAAGAATGAACTTCCATAAGCATTACGGGATACAGAATGCGGGAATCAGCTACAATCCAAACTACCAAGCACCGTCTCCCAATAATCAGGGTATAAGGCTGCCGGTTGTCAACCCTAAGGAGATAGATGTCAGGACGGCCGCTTTACAGAAACAGAGTTCTCGGCAGGAACTCTTCCAAGATGCGCACAAGTTCGCCAGCCCCGGCTACCCAATATCAGGCGATAAGAAGAACTTTTTGAACGACCTTCCTCCTAGATTTGCAAATCAGTACCGATACTGGCAGACCGCCCAAGATAACCAATACTCCGAGAATAAATTCAAAGATGACAACATAAAAACCGGCAATATGTCGTTCACCGCTCAACCGAATTGGCCGACAGCTCAAAGCGAAACATTCCAACAGTCGTGGTGGAAACCTGAAAATCAAACCAACTTCAACCCACCAAATTTCTCAACTCCACCTTTGACTATGCCAAATTTCTACGCTCCTTTGCCAACGACAATGCCCAATCCTTATGCAAATATGCAATATAATCAAATGCAAGGTCAAAATTTGCAAAACTTGGGCCAGAATGTGCCAAATTTAGGACAGAATATACAAAATTTGGGGCAGACTAAACCGGAAAATATGGCTACGAACTACGTCCAGTCAGCGATAGGGCAACCGCAAATTCAAACTTTACAAAACTTGGTTGCATCTCCAAATTTTAACTCGACATTGAACAGTTTCGGTCCTTACGCACCTTCCGTGAGTTACGATTCTTCCATGTACCCGCAATTCAACAAACTTGGCTACCAACCACTGCAGATGAAAATGGTGGATAAACCAAACTACGCAGGCGCTAAGGAGTTAGATGTTGGGCTTAACTTTGGCACCAACATTCTAGACTTACAACAAAGAAGTCTTAACTATGAATCGTTCGGTGGCGAAGGCGGTATAAAGCCCATGGAAGCAATCGCGGTAAGTTTAATTGACCCTGGATAAATGAGAATTTTAAAAGTAACAGCCTATAACTCGGAAAAAGCCTCCCCTCTTGTTGATGACACGATTTCTATAATTTCTCCAAGCCTATACTAATTTCAGTAGAATGTTTTCCTTTTTTTTCTAAATAGATGTACTTCCTTGCTGGTTCCTCTCGCTAAGAGCCCCTGTCCGAACCAGTGGTAACTTCAAAAATCTTTGTAAAAATGAATTTAACTAAGAATATTGTTACGTACGGGGGTTCGTGGATTTGCATGAAAATACCTAGTGACTCGTTAAAAATACTATTAAATTTTTCCCTACAAACTTAGTATACTCTATATGCAGTCCGAAAAAGTCCAAAGCCGAGGTCATTATTATTTCACTTTATTTTCACTTCGTATTTCGCTTTTGATCTACTCTAATACTGAATGTCGAGGCGCACGATATGTCTGCTTATATATCGAAAAAACCGATGACGTCAATGTTCCCGAAAGTTCGCCAGTCCTTGGGAAGATCGTAAACAATCTTTGTAAACATCCTGAATGTGTTAGAATTAGAACCGTTTTTGCCAGAGAATTAGAACCGTGGAGCGAATTTGAACCTTATAACATACAAACTACGAACTCTTTTCGCATGTTCGTAACAACATTTTGAATATCCAATCCATTTAGACACGCCTAAAGAAAGGTTTAAATTAAGTGTAAGAGATGTGCTTATACGTAAAGCGTATTACAAAATTGGAGATTATTTGGATGATAAAAATGCCTGTATTTGAAAATCCCAAGACTGTGGTTGAATAATGTTAAATTGAAAATATTTAAAAGATTGATCGCCGAGTTTCTTGCTGGTTCTTCTCGGTAAGAGGAACATTCCGAACCAGTAGCTTCATTGATCGTATTGATCCTTGACGATTCGAAAGAGCTTTTTTAAATATAGATTATTTTGATCTTACACTTCATCTCACTTACAATCATCATCACTTACTGGATCACCTAGTGTGTAAACATCTACAGGGTGGTCCGGTGGCGGCGGGCGAGCGCGGTGCAGCCCCGGCCGAGGGCAGCACGTACTCCCTGTTCAGCGGAGCGCCCGACGCGCCAACATGGCCGCCGCGCGCACACCACCAGGTATCACAACATAAAAGTAAAAGTAAAGTAACAGCCTGTTACTATGCCCACCGCTGGGCTAAGGCCTCCTCTCTCCGTTTTTGGAGAGAAGGATTGGAGCTAGGACCTACCACGCTGCTCCAATGCGGATTGGTAAATTACACATATCCCTAGAATTCTCTAGAGATATGCAGGTTTCCTCACGATGTTTTCCTTCACCGAAAAGCGTGTGATAAATTGCAATTATCAATTAGACACATAAGTTTTAATAGAAAAATTCATTGGTGCCTGCCCGGGGCTTGAACCTATGTCGTCTCTAGAGACTCGCACGGCTCACCGCTAGGCTATCACAGCTTTTTTATCACAACATATTGCTATGAAATTCAGCAACTCACTTTTCGCTGCTAGACCGCTTCAGATCTGCACTGGGAGTATAGGCTCATCCCTATCACTTCTTTATCTCTCTCCAACCAATACACGTCCAATGTCGAACAGAGGTCTTTTCCAAAATACGAAAGAAATAATAATATGACTGCGGGTCGCGGGTTCGATTCACGCCGAGGGCCAACATTTTCTATAAACAAATTGTTGTTTCTTCGAGCCTGGGTGTGTATTTGTATTTAAGTATGTATTTAAACTTATATACGTAGTATATCTACCAGTTGTCGGTCACCCATAACACAAGTATTAAGTTACTTTCTTTGGGGACGGATGACCGTGTGTGTAAATGTCCCATATTTTAAAAATTTTAAAAAATATAGAATCTGTTCGAGTTAAATAATGATATGCTTATTTTATATTTACGTCTTTAAATATTTTTTTACTACATCGTAATGTTTAGACAAATAGTACCAAGAAGTATTGTCAAAAACGTCAAACGTCAATAAAGAAGTCTGTGAAACCGAATAATACGTGTATCAATATATCCTAATAAAAACTTTAAATTATAGACTCCTCATGTAAAATAGACCTGGTGCTTGGTAAATCAGAATCAATAGATATAGCCAAATAGTTCTACCATTACTTCTCTTCAATTTTGATAACGTTAACACATTGAACATATAGTAATTTGATTATAATGTAATAATTTATTCCAATATAGTAGCTACTGGTAAAAAAGTTAAATAAAAGACTCAAACTCCTAATTTTCATTTTCGAAAACGCGAATTTCCATCGTTAGATGTAATCTTCACAATTTTTGCCATGTTTTGGGAATATACTAGATTAAGTTTCCAGCTGTAGGGGGTCCACCGGAATCAGCTAAATTTTGAAAGTCATTTATGATAAAAGTCTTGGAACTTCTGGTCGAACACCTGATCCAACTAACTCTTTGGAATGCGCTCCTTATATAATCTGTGTTAGTAATAAAGGATTGCCTGGAAGATATCACTATTCAGTGATAAGGCCGCCCTTTGTGCATATACATAAGGTTTATTTTAAGTTTTGTATTTTTGTATGTTTAATGTGTTTTGTATAAATTCACGCGCGCGACGCGGCGCGACCGGCCGGATCAACGACCTTCATGCATTCGTTCGCCGCCGGTCACGTCCGCCACTTAGTAACGTTTTGGATTACGATAAGACAGGACGCGCGCGCACCTGTATACAACCTTATTGTAGAACGCACACGCGTAATTATGCGTTTGGGTGTGGTTTATAGATTTAGTGACGCGTTCAATTAGTGAAGCGTATAACAAGACGCGACCGTCCGCGGTTTTAGTGCGCGTTCGGGTTAATGTTTACCGATATGGGACGATTCAATAACGTGTGACCTTACGAAGGTTGTGTGCACACCGCGTGTTATTTGTGTTACTTAACCGATATAGTGAAGTGTATACTCCGGGAGAAATAGACAGTACGTGTCCGTGGAAGACTGCTGAGGCGAGCCAACGGGTTCGGGAATCGGCCAAGTACATACAAGCGCACACACACACACGTACACATATACACGCAGTTATTCATGAGGCCGGACCGCATACAGCTGACGGCCGCATAAGGTAGGTTGAGACGCCGAGACGGCGGGCCCAGGTCTCGGAGGTTGTTTCATCCGCTCGCACGTTTGTGCGGAACAAATGTGTATTTGTGCGATAAAGTTTTTATCTATCTATCTATTTGTGTCCAGTCATTGTGGTCGGGGCCGGGCCCGTCCCCCCTGGAGCGGCTGCTGGAGCAACAGAAGCAGCTGAGGCAGCCGCCGGCGCCGCACTGACCGCGGCCACCACTGCTCACAGACTACAGGGTTTAGTTTGTACTCCATCCGACTATTGGAACTTCTATTAGCGTGTTATGAAAAAATTTCCAGTGACATTTTACAGATAGACATTTTTTGCGACCTCATTATCTTATTATATTACGCAATCCTGCAATCGCTATTTTCACTAAATCAGGTTCATACTTCAGATTCCCAAACTGTGATACACAGTTCAGAAATCAGGGTTCCACGGAAGACCCGACGTTGGCGTGACAATGTAATCGGAGTTAAAAGTTCGTAATGAAATTGTTTTGACAAGTTTTTGGGAATATTATAGATATCCGGTTGCATGGCTGCTGACGGACTGAACCAGCCAAATTGTTTTTGGGAACCTCAATAAAACTACACATTATGTAAACGTAATGTTCTATACAGATTTATATTCTTAGTGTTTATAAAGAGATCTTGCATGTACTAATTAACCGAATAAAGAAAGAGAATTAATAAGTAAACGCCAAAGAAGTGTAACCCTAACGCGTAAACATAATTGCTAGTTTTTTTTATAAATCTCTAGTAACATAAGAAATGTACATTTTGAAAATTGGGCGTAGGTGAAAATTTCTTCTGTTCTAATTAGCCTGTTCCTATATTTACCTGTTCATTGTTGAAATAGCTCAAATTCTATCTCATATGAGTAACAACCCGATGCTTTTGAAAAGAAATATGAATAATTATTACCGATAGTGACAGTGTTGGTGAGCCAAATTTTGACATTTTCGCACTGACAATGCTCGTTATCGGTTATGGGTCGATTGCCTGTTAATAACGGTCATTGCGTCTGAGTATATTTATTATATATGAGCTAATTTTATCGGTCAGGCGCAGTTTATATTTTGAAAGTACCAGTAGGCCTACCATGAACTTTTAGAAAACGATTCAATTCAAAGTCAGTACCTAAACCCAACCGCTTTCTTTTCGTACTATGAAGTATATTTGAAAAGGACAACGTTATATGAACTATAGATAACTCTGTCTCTTTTACTCACACGTTTTAGGAGGAATTCCGAACGCTCATTCGGCAGCGACTTAAAGTGTGCGTCTTTGAGACGTTATGGTATGAAAAGCAAAATAATTTAGTTTACGTCTTCAATTGAGTCGCAATAAGAGTTCATGGTAGGCCTGCTGGTTATCATAAATTACAGGAACTCACGCGGATATTGCTGCAGTATCTCATCAGCTCCTTTGCACTTATACTTTCCTATTTTTACAGTTGAATTGTTTTCACTTAACCTTTTAAATTAACTTTGGAAGCGAAGCTAGGCTCAGGCTTGAAGTAATTTTTACTTTTTCTAAGAAAAATAAAATTTTATATAACTCGTCTGTTTTTTGTATTTTAATAAAACTGATGTAGTTATTAGCTGTATTTAATAATTGTAAATTGTCGGATTTTGGAACACTGGTAAATATTAATGAAATAACGAAATCTTGAATTTATCTAGTTGTCCTTAACCCATATCCTCATTAAAGAAACGAATTAGGCGTTTCTTTACTCTGAAATTATACGTAGTATGTAACGGTAAGATGAGGCAAGCATAGAGATATAATACTAGAGTAGGCCTGTAAGTGGTAATGATACAATAAATAATGAGAAAAAGGATGAAACTCGTATACTTTATTTTTGTCTAATATACCAAAAAGAGACAGATAGATCACCCTTATTTGTTTTTTCTATATAGTTAAATGGCACATTTTAGGCTGGCTTCCCCACTCTAGTATATTAACTCTATGATGCCCAAGAGCTTTAAATAAAGATAAAATATAAATACAAATGATATTCATGTACACCTTTATACAACCAGTTTACGTTGAACTGCAAGTGTATCACTAGTGAGATCTGTTTAGGTTCAACCTTGCCTGGTCTGCAGGTCGCATCGGAAGATCATAGACAATAGACACGCATCGATCAAGTAATGATTTTTTATTAGCAGTTTAATAACTATATATTTACTAGTGTTCCAACAAGTGTCGATTGTAAGCATCATTTTGTGATATGCGAAAGCAAATTGAAGTAACCAACACGGGATTTTTTTAAATAAAGTTATATTTGTTAAAAAAGTTTTTTTTCTACAAATTAAAACATATAATCGTTCAATAATTTATATTTTTCATTATAATCGAAACAAAATTGAAATACATTGGTCTAAGTATAAAAAGCGTTTTTTTAATCCTAGATTCATTATAAACATAGTATTTACAATAATGCTAGTAATAAAAACTATTTCAATATATATTTTTAATGTAGAGATTATATAAGTTAATTTCAGAACTGCTCTTACACGGAGATATTCTCAATGCTTTCAGATCTTAGTAATAACAATTCAATTTTTTAGAAACAATATATTTTCGTGGGCGTGGACGAAAAGCTGTGATAGCCCAGCGGTGAGACCGTGCGAATCTTTCGAGGAGTCACGGGTTCATACTCCGGACAGGCACCAATGAGTATTTCTATTGAAAGTAATGTGTCTATTTGGTAATTGCAATTTATCATACGCTTTTCGGTAAAGGAAAACATCGTGAGGAAACCTTCATATCTCTAGAGAATTCTAGGGATACGTGAAACCTACCAATCCGCATTGGAGCAGCGTGGTAGGTTTTAGCTTTAAATCCTTCTCTCCAAAAACGAAGAGAGCCTATACCGAGAAGACACTACGATGTACAACTACTTAAAGTTTAGAGATTTATCGACCGTAAATATGTAATCATATCCACTGGACAAAAATCATAGACAATACTCTATTATCGTGACAATATTTATTAATAGTCATTCAAAATGATCTATGAATTATTTACGTCCATTTTAGATATAATTTCTATACAGTCATTAATAAACTTTAAATAATGACAGTAGTTTTATTAAAGTACATGTTAATGTTACCAGATTCAACAGTTTTTTTTAACATTTAGCTATTATATTCTATTTTAATTTATTATATTGTACATTAATGGAGAACTTGTTATTTTAAAAAAGAGTAAAAAACGGTAGCATTTATAATATAGTTACCTTAAGAAATATATCTATCACGTAATTTCTCACCTCTTATATTTTGTTTCTTGGCAAAATTATATTTCCATGTTCATAACAGAATCAAGTGAAAACTAAAAAATAAGTTGCGTTATATATATTTAATACACGATTTACAAAAAATTTAAAACGATATGTCAAAATTGACGTAAAAACTAATTTAATTGGGCCACATCACAACCCTTTGAATAACGTACATAAAATAAACATATTGTTTATGTATATTCAGTAGTCTTTTCATGCGAAAGTCATGTAGTGTATAAAATTATTCGCTATAAAATCATTTATATAATTTATCGAAATAAGCGTTATTTTACGGTATTCCATAGCACAAAAGTAATGACAAAATTACAACAATACAAAAAAAATACAATAAATCATTTACATAATATATCGCAGACTTAATATTAAAGTGACGAAATTAAAAATTCAATTTCATTTAGGGAGTTGCATAGTAATTTTTGAATTTAGACTAGCGTAAGTGGTATTCATTATTAATGTTGAGAGACCGGCTATACTCACGTCTTATTTTATCGGATGAGCCCGACTAGTTTCAAGCCCATACGGGGCAGTTCCCGCCGCGATAACGCCGCGTAAAGAGCTCATGAATAAGAGCCCCTTAATGGCTTGAAACTAGTCGGGCTCATCAGATAAAATAAGACGTGAGTATAGCCGGTCTCTCAACATTAATAATGTATAGTAATTATTTTTTTCGATGCCATCTATAACATCACGCTACGGACACTAGTGTTCTTGCCCTTCCAAGTGATGGGTCTCTTAACACTCACGAGTAATGTAAGAGCTACGCTATGCGTTTGAGCAATTTTCTACAATTTTTTGGCATTTGGTCACTTTAATATTAATTTGCAGAATTCCTTAACTCAGAAGTAATGATGAGATTATTTTTTATAATTTTCAATTAAAGAAAATCCAAATGTTAAATGTTAGTTGCACTATTCTTTCTCATGCCTGAACGTCAATGCACTAACACTAATTTTGCACATATTAAATAAGTCTCAAGCATCGGCGTAGCCATGATTCTATATAAAGGGAGGCAGAAAATCCTAGACCAAGGGTCCCTAAATGGTGGACCGTCGACACATTTTGTGACCGCAACAACACAGCAATGTGCACTTTTACATTTGTGAAGCAGCATTTTCGAAGTTCGTTAAGAATAAATTTCGTTCTCGACTTACTATTGAACATGTCCAGGATTTAATGTCAATAGCTTGCTCCAATTTTGCTCCAAACTTCAGACAGATAATTCGCAACAAAAAATGACATTTTTCGCATTGACACCTATGTAACAAAATACCTTTGTTATTCCCTAAGTTACATTTGTTTAATAAATATTTTTTCTTAATAAAATTAGCGGACCACGGTGGTCAATTCATTTCTTAAAACGGACGCCGAGCGAAACCAATTGATTACTACTGTCTATATAGTTATATATTATATAGACTATATAGTTGTATCATGGTTCTAAACATATGAGTAGCTCACATTAGTAATGGAATTGGGGTAAATTATAGGTCTTATGCAAGCCTTATAAAGTGTCGCTTTGATACGAATTGACTTTCAAGTGCCCTTTCTGCCTTTACCACACCCATAATCTCAAGTGAACATGCGCATGTTAGTGACGAAATTGTGACGTAATATGCGCCCCCGATCGGTAAACCTCTAAAAGCAAGAAGAAACTATGTGGCAAATATTGCCAGTGTAAAAAAAATTATCGTGTTATATAAAAAATCGTATAAAAAGTTGAGCGATATGTAATGGGATTTGATTGGGAAGTTGGCACGTTATGACTAGGTATTTTAAATTGGCTTGCGCGTACGCACCGGTAACTATGTCCCGTCACAGATATAATTCAAGAAAAACTTAACCATACCGCATTAACCAATAATACTTTTACCGAGCTCGCGTGCTTCTTTTTAAATTATAACACTTTATATCGCGTGGGTTCAATGTTTGTGAAAATTCACATTTCAAGTTAATTTCAATAATGTTTATTAAATTTTATTTAACTTGCCTTGTGAGTATGTGAAGGTGGAATCTTGCAAGTTAAATTTGACTCGCTTCCAGGTGTATAATTGAGCTGAAATTTTACATACTGGTCCAGTACCGATGATAATGCGCTGTGATAGCCTAGAGGTGAGACCGTGCGACTATTTCGAGGGGAACACGAGTTCAAACCCGGGCAGGCACCAATGAGTTTCTCTATTAAAACTCATGTGTCTAATTGATAATTGCAATTTATCACACGCTTTTCGGTAAAGGAAAACATCGTGAGGAAACCTGCATATCTCTAGAGAATTCTGTTGATGTGTGTAACCTACCAATCCGCATTGGAGCAGCGTGGTAGGTCTTAGCTCCAACCCTTCTCTCCAGAAACGGAGAGAGCAGTGGGATTGTACCAGGCCGCTACTTTACTTTTACCGATGACAATGCATGTTTATGACAAGCATGATCTGATGCTGCCAAGATTGGCTCCGGACGCAGGAAAGATTAATATTATTGATATTAAATTTTGTTAATGTTTTATTTTTTGCACTTGTCATACCGTGAGTTGGCTTAACGGTGAGAGGTTGTTTCTACAAAATTTTAATATTCCTAATATAATTAAATAAATCGAATTAACACGTTTATCAATACATGCATAATTCTATATTAATCTTCAAGAATAAATCTTTCAAATATCAAGGACTTAATTATATACCTATTCAATTATATTTTGTTCTAGTGCAGGAATCATAAACCCTAAACTAACATTCACTTACGCCGTACCATAGATTTACCATCCCTGTCTTTGATCAGTCTATAATTGATGTGCGTAACTCTCGCCCTCGTACTCGCATAAATAAAGTGACCTAACCCGATATAAAGAAAAACTACAGCTATTATTTTTGTGCTCTTAGTTGTAATTGAGTATTATATATTACTGTTTAAATATTCTACACTATTAATAAGTGTAAAAAAGTATTTAAATCGATTTATCACTAGAACTCAATTTTTTTTATTAAGGTCACTTTTGTTCTGACGTGCTAAAGAAATCAATTTATTCTTGTCAACGGATTCTTTAGATAAGTAATTAATTTTTTAATTTACGAAATTAGTTTTTTTCAGTTGTTATTAAATTATTTATTTGAAAACAAATTTGGAAGTAATTTATATGAATTTATTTCACTGATAAATAGAAATAAACCTATTTCAATAGAAGTTTCAGTATAAAAAATCACATTTGTTTAGAAAACAATCACTGATGTTACACCGATTCCTTTAAAGACCTAAAACTATTTGACGAATATTTAACTACATTTTATTTCATAAATATTAAAAAGAAAACTTTAGCTTGACTGTTTTGAGCAACTTACGTTTTTCGTCTTTACACTTGATAAAAGTAGTGCATTCATGGAGAATCTAGAAAATAGACCGCCAGCAAAGGATCGTTTGCAATTTTTTGTTATTGCCAGAAATTACTTAAAAGTCCATTTTTAATATAAAGTAACTTGTGTATAGAGATCGGCTATACTCAAGTCTTATTCTATCGGTTTAGCCCGAATAATTTCGAGCCCATCCGGGGTACTTATTCATGATAGCAGGCGTTATTGCGACGGGGTGCAGTTCCGCGGGCTAACCCGATACAATAAGATGAATATAGCCGGTTTCTATACATAAACTGTGAATACTACTTACGATAGTTTAAATTAAAAAATTAAGGAATAATTTCCTTTTATTCTATTTTTGTTGGCGTCAAGTTTGGTATTTAAATACCCATTAATCATCGTGCAAGTGTCCGCACAATTTCCGTATATAGGATAATTACCCCTCGTTCGCAGGAGAGTATTTTTTACTGTGCGTTAAAAATGCGTCGAAATGAAACAAATGGGTATCCAGCAGGCCTACCATGAACTCTTATTACGACTCAATTAAAGACGTAAACGACGACCGCGAACCGCTTTTCGTACCATGAAGTGGGAATTGCATTGGGGTCGTAATGTTTAAAAAGGACAACGTTATATAAACTATAGATAACTCTGTCTCTTTTACTCACGCTCTAAGGACGAATTCCGAACGCTCATTCGGAAACGACTTAAAGTGTGCGTCTTTAAGACGTCATGGTATGAAAAAGCAAAACAATTTCGTTTACGTCTTCAATTGAGTCGCAATAAGAGTTCATGGTAGGCCTGCAGGTATCTGTTTAAACGACAGCGCATTTAAAACGTGAAGTATTTTTATCGTTTCCATTTTAGGCGTTAGGGCGTAGGGCGTTAAGTAGAATATACCATACGAAACTTCTTATAACGCCTATTGCGGAATTTTAACGCGACGTAACTTTTACGCCCGTGCGAACGAGGAGTTACGATTATAGGTATCAGCCAACAATTCCAACAGGTCGCTGTTGGAGTCGTCCTTTGACGCGGTTCCGTTAACAATATCCGGTTTTTAGGCGACCATAGACGATGATAGGCGAGTACAGAGCCCTCTACACGATCGTGCTCGCGCTTAATTGTTTGTAATCTCCGATTATGTATATAGTCATAAAATATAGACTTACGCATTTATAATATTAGTATGGATATATCCTGCCATTACAGTTAGTTTTGTGCACTTTCGTCCTTCACACCATCGTATTCAGTATACGGAGGCTGCGGATCACGTCTGCCTCTCCACGGCGAAACTGTACGCGTAGTCGCGGTCTAGGTCGAAGCTCGTACGCTTCTTAACCACTGGTAACTGGATCTGAAACAATTGTGAATATGTGTGTTGATATTGTTATGAACATGCGAAAAGAGTTCGTAATTCACATATCATAAAGTTTAAATTGGACGCGGCCAGTTTACGAGCTGTAAGAATAGTTCGTAAACTATATGTCATAGAGTTCAGATTCGCTTAACGGTAATTCTGTGAAACATTCAGGAAGTTTAAAAAGGTCGTTTATGATCTCCCCAAGGAGTCACGAACGTTCTCGAACATTGTCGTCATCGGTTCGTTCGATATATAAGCAGACATATCGTGCGCCTCGACATTCAGTTTGCGAAGCGATCAAGAGTGAATAATGAAGTGAAAATAAAAGTGAAATAATAGTTAGCTCGGCTTTCTTAGCGGTCAGAGGACTGTATAGAGACTGTAAGTTCTAATTATTTTTTGAAAAGCTAAGTGTTTTTAACGAGGTTTTTTCATCCAAATCCACGAACTCCTGTACGGTAACAATATTATTTGTGAAAAAACGTCGGTTGCTCGGTGTATATACAAAAAATATGGCAGAAAGCGCTCCATTCTTTTTAACAATAATACTAACATTTGAGTTATTTTTTATTTTTATTTTGATAGCCTGTTTGTTCGTCTTTTTTCAACTCTATCTTTATAGATACGAAGTCAAAGGCGGAAACTACCGTATAATAATTCAAATTCAAAATTTTCTTTATTCAAGTGAACTGTTTACAAGAATATACTAACCAAGGTATCATTGGGTAGTCCACGCAACTTCGGGCTGAGCACAAACGGCACGCCCTCCATCCCGTTGTAGCCTCCAAGGGTTTGGTAGTTGAAGGTCTTGGGCATCGGAGCGGGGCCCTTCCTCCTGCCCAGGGCCGCTGGAGACGTGGGGCCCGGGCTGTTATGAGGGATGGGGGACTTGGCCGAAGGGGGCCTGGGCGCGGGACGGGAAGGCTTCAAGTTGTACGAGGGGCTAAGGGCTTCGTAGTCGTGATCCGTGGTGAACTCCTCGACATTGGGGTACGTGGAGGAAGACTTTAGGTTCAGGTTGTTCAGCTCCGTGATGAGGGGCGACAGCTTCGGAGGCCTATCTGGTACTGGTCTTAATCTGCAAAAGTTAGATTTACATAATTGATAATTATATAATAGAGTTAAGAAATGACATTTAGACAAGAGTCCAACCTATGTTATGAGCACGCATGACATTACCCGTGATCCCATTATTATTATTTACTTTTTTTATATATGGGACACTTACACACACGGTTGTCCGTCCCCAAAGTAACTTAATACTTGTGTTATGGGTAACGGACAACTGGTGAATTTACTACATATATAATTTTAAATACATACTTAAATACAAATATACACCAAGACTCGAAGAACCAACAAATTGTTTATAGAAAGTGTTGGCCCTCGACGGGAATCAAACCCGCGACCCGTGGAGCTGAACGCAGGTGACTACCCACTGCGCTAACGGGCCAGTCAAATTTTAACCGTAAAGTCTAATAAAAATGCATTATACCTTCAAAATGGACTTGACAACTTGATTGAGAATCGACAGCCCTTAAGAGAATACTGGTCAAAGTAAAAAAGTCTTTTAACAAAATTTCATGTCCCCACTGTTAACTACTAAGAATTTCCCTCGTCTGGAGCTAATACTGGCAGTAGCATTAGGTCATTCTTATCATAAACATGCTGGGTTATCGGACCAGTATATAAAATTTTAACTTAATCAGACACCGAGCAGTGCGTCAAATTTAACTTGCAAGATTCCACCTTCACATACACAACAAGGTGAATAAAAGTTTTTAAAGAGAAATTTTTATTTTTATTAAGAGGCCAACGAAAAGATAACGGATTGTACTGATCAAGACCATCATATATGCAAAGATTTGTAAAGTACCTCCTGGCGGCTTCAGGTGTGAGGTTGGTGATCACGTTCTCGTAGGCGTTGGGCAGGTGCGTGGGCGACGTGTCCACGCTGCCGCCGCTCACTTTGTAGCAAACCACTTTGCCGTTAATTTCACTGGAAAACAACAGATAGTTAACATCTTAGGTTAGGACTAGTATAATACGCGGTAATAAATAATGCACATCGAGGCTTAGAGAGAGAAATCGGCTAGATTCTGTTTCATAGAGCATTACCTCTGTCGCACAGACTGACGAACCCGTGCGAAACGTCACATTCTAACTGAGTGACAGTGACAGCGCTCTACGAAACCGAACTCGCCGGCTGTTTCGTTCTAAACATCGATGGGCATTATTTGATGCCGGGTACTATATACATTTTTATATTTGTCTTTAGTTCCGTTCCTTCAATACTCAACACTACTCTGTGAGAGTGATTACATGAGTGATTACAGCAAGTTCGAATATCAAAAGAAGTCTGTATTTGCACTCAATATAGAAAAAAAAGAAGTGCAAGATTAAGATGGCATATAATGACCGAATGGTCTGAGAGAATGGAAGCTAAAAAACTTGTGTTAGACTGCGTGTCTTCTCCTTGGGTTTCGCGCAGTGATGAAAACGACGGAAATTATGATAATGCGTTTTATTTGGCAAATTACAAATTATGAAAAAGTTAGAGGATAAGAGAATAGAGTGGCCGTTCACAGGTTTGAATTTGTTGCGTCTGACGTTTGACAGCTGATTGTCAATCCTACTCTGGATGGCCAATCACATTCGCTGTTAGCTGGCGTGCCGTTTTGGCCGCGACAGTGCGATACGAGCATGAGAATGATAACGGTAATCTCATCTTCGGATATCAATGCCGGTTAAACGGTTTATTAGATATATGTACCCTGGTTGCTTCTTTTCTCATTCACTAGGATGAAACACGAGCAAGAACTCCCTAATATACATCTTATAAATAAACTGAAAATCGAATAATATTTCATACAACTGACATCAGACTGGGTCAACCAAAAGCTTCGATATCTGTTGTGGTTATTTTAATAATAAAGTAGTTGTCGTCCAACAGTCGTTTCAATGACACAACAATTTCTATCACAATATAAATATATATATATATCGGACACTTACACGGTAGTCCGTCCCCAAAGTAAGTAACTTAATACTTGTGTTATGGGTGACAGACAACTGGTAAATATACTACATATATAACTTTAAATACATACTTAAATACAAATATACACCTAGGCTGGAAGAACCAGCAAATTGTTTATAGAAAATGTCGGTCGTCGGCGGGAATCGAACCCGCGACCCTGAAGGTAGGGTCACTACCACCAGTACGCCAATGGTCCTGTCAGTATACAGGCGTCGCACCACTCACCCGGCCAGAATGAACCCTTGCGGCGCGGTCCTCATCTTGGAGCAAACGATGACGTCGGTCACGAGTGGCGTGGCGGGCGCGGAGCCCGGGGCCTGGCGGGACACCCGGGTGCACAGGCGCCTCTTGCCCGCGCGACCCGCCACACTGTATCCCGCGGGCGTCGCCTCCCGCTCGCCGAGCACCATCACACCGTCCATCACGTACCCTGGCACACCTGGAAAATTTATATGAGAATCAGTACAAGGCCATAAAATATTGTATTAAAGCCTAAATTCGAAAAAAAGGTCCAGGTTCCACCACTCAACGAGGGTCTACGTCGGCGTGAAAAGAACAATGGGTGTTCACAATTCGTAATATATATTTTGAATGTTTGAAATGTGCCGCATGGTATCCGGCTGAGTAGAATAGACCACCCTCATTTCTTACCGACGTGTCGTAAAAGGCGACTAAGGTAAATTGACCCACCGTGTGGTATCCGGTTGAGTTGAATGGACCACCTTTCTTACCGAGGGGTCGTAAAATACGACTAAGTTAAGTTGACGTCAGGCAGGCGGCCGGTCGTAAAATACGTAGCGAAATCATGTGACAACATGTTTGTAGCATGTAATACCGACCCCACTTAGAGTGGGATAAGGGCAGGAGGATAATGATTTTGAATTTCTGAAATATGGTACAAATGAAGCAGCAGGGGTCACGGGAACCAAATAAACTTTGAAAGTTGCAAGCTCCCAGGTAGCTTGATCTTTTCTGACATTATAATCAATTGTAAACTTTTAATAATTACTCAAAACCTTAACAAATACTACCCTCAAAGCTTTCTAATTAATCATTGTCTGTTGTTGAAATTCGCATGAAAATTCGTTCAGTAGATTTTGAGTTTATCGCAAAGAGAAAACAGACGCAGCGGCGGTCTACGATACATAATATTGCAATTTCTTCGTTCTCTTCTCACGATAATTTTTTTTCGGGCGAAATTATTGTTGAAAATGTGGTAGTGAGTGTATGCAGTGCTAGTGTAGTGTTGTTGGTGATGGTTTGCAGTACTTGTGCTTTATCAATCGTGCAAGCTTAAGGTATAAAACGGATAGTACAATCTACATTACGAAGACTTTATCTAATCGGTGATTATAGTAAAATTTTATTATCTACTATCTATTCCTTTTTTTATTACGTACTAACTGACACAGCGAACTTTGTACCGAAACCGAACTTCGTATCAATGAATGATGTGTTACCATTTAGCTGAACTAATTTAGGCTTTGATGAACGTACTACAGTGACACAAAATTAATTTCTGAACGCACGCGTAAACGTTAATCATTTGTCATTATTTCTGTACGCACGCATAAATATTTGAGGAACTTCTATGCATCTGCTTAATGCACATTTCAACCTTTTTAATTAATTTAATAATAAAAAAACAGACAATAGTTTATTCACCCTTTTTAAAAAGTTTGCACAAAATACATTTCTGAACGCATGCGTAAATGTTGTTATTACTTACACTATTTGACAGGATGACAACAAATCTTTGACAGATACGAAACGAATGAACATTTATTTATTTTCGTAATTATGTATTCGTTGATTTTTCAGATTGTTGATTTGTTTTTAAGATGTATTCTGCTATTCGGGGCAACGAATCAAAAACCATGAAAATTGGTCCAGTAGATCTCGAGTTATAAGTGTTGTAACAAACCCGTCTTTGTTTTATATATATAGATTAATAATGAATGTTATATTTCTCCTTTCATAAGAGTAATCAATCGTGTATCAATTCCGTCATATCATATTCATTGAGACCGACGTCCTTAAAACTTTTATCAATAACAGATAATGTAATTCGCAATGAAAGGCGAAACACTTATTTTGCGTCATAAAGCAATAACAACTTCGGCTGTTCACTAAACACTTAAGCAAACCTCCGTGACGGATGAAGCATTAATCAAACAAGTTGTCTGCAAAATAATCACTAACACATCCGCTGCGCTGTCTGACATCATTCTGCTCAAACAAGACTTTCATCTGCGCTTTAAAACGAAGGACACACTGACATAACAACATTTAAAATATTTATAAACTGCTAACAAGTGCTAATAATTTTATGAATATAATAACCAACCTGCCCCGGCTTTACACGAGTGGTAGGTTCTATCGCACGTTTAGTAATAAAGTAATCAAATTCAAAATTAGGCTGAATTGAGTTAGATATATAATTACTTTCATAGCATTATGTCTTATGGAATATTGCTATGTGGTGAATGCGTGAATAGTGAAAAAAAATTGTATTGAAAAAAGGTCCATACGTGGCATCTACAATTGAAGTCCGCGTGATTCCGCGAGAGAAGTTTAAGGAAATAGGTATTCTTACATTTGCTTGACAGTATATTGTAAGCAATTTAATTTTTATACATAAAAATATAAAGAATTTCAAAATGACAGATGTTGTAAAATAAAACCTAATTCTATAAATTATATATGGGTTTAAGGAGCAATCAATTCGCGCAAATATTATTCCGTTTTTTTACCAGCTTCGAGCAAATTATACAAAAAACAAATAAAATTTAATTGAAATTAAGCGCTGTAGCCGATTCTGAGACAAATTATTTTTTTAATTTTAATTACTTTCAAAATATTTGAGGTCAAAGGCATGCTCACGGCCCTGACTTTAGTTTAACAGTTTTACCGTGTCGTTGACACTGTGTTATTGATCCGCCGCCAGCCAGTTCTTCGAGTGTAACTGACCATTATAAAAACCGCCGTAGACATAATCACGTTGCACGAGAAAGGTGAAAGTTATTCAATTTAAGGAACACTGTCAAATGTTTTACAATGGACTAAAAATGGCAACGAACGAAAGTTCATTTCAGTAAAAAATTTGTATACAAGGTAAAAACATTATCTTAAAAAAATGTCATTAGGATAAATAATAATAAAATAAATATACGGGACACTTACACACACGGTCGTCCGTCCCCAAAGTAAGTAACTGAATACTGAGTTATGGGTAACAGACAAATGGTAAATATAATATATATATATGATTTTAAATACATACTTAAATACAAATATACACCCCAGGCTCGAAGAACCAACAAATTGTTTATAACTGAAAGTAAGTACTTACTTTCAGCCTAATGACATTTTTTTTTCGGAATTTTTCAATATTGTATAATTAATTTCAATATGTATATATAGCATTACCTTCCCGAACTCTTCGAGAAACTCGAGGGTGTACCTCGGACTGGGTGAACCTAACTCACTTATAAGAGTGGTTTTAAGGTACCTCACAGTTAGATCGTAGATTCAAAAGCACTTGTTAACTGTTTACTTGAATAAAGATGTGATTTAATGTGAATTAACTTTATCGGTAAAGACGAGGTACTACTTTTTAAAACGTCGATCGATCAGAGCTTCTTGCGACCCTACCGGTGTCGTGATGATTAACCATAATCATAACGACTGCTCTCTGGAGCAACTGAGTGTCCTCAAAAAAGGCATGCACGCAAAGGCCTTCGTAGAGCTTCTGCGCACTAGTGTTCGTACAGTGATACTGTAACAACTATTAGGGCCGACACCAGGCAAAGCGAAAGATACATCGACCCCCTACATTTTAATAGCACATGTGCTCAAGTATGTGCTTTGTCACGCCTATTTAATCTTATTCATTAACCGATGGACGTCTACTTGTGTCGCCTTGATCCAAAGGCTACCCGCAACCTTTTTGAGGTCTACAGTTCACCTCGTAGGGGGTTTACCAACATTGCGCTTTCCGACATTCCAACACCTTAAGTTCATCGGTTTTCCGCACTATGTGCCCCGCCTATCGCCACTTCAGCTTCGCGACACGTTAAGCTATATCGGCGACTTTTGTTCTTCTAGGGATCTCCTCATTTCAGATTTGATCACGTAGAGATACTCCGGGCATAGCTCGCTCCATCGCCCGCCGAGTGACTCTGAGTTTTCTTATGAGGCCCATAGTCAGCCATCTGTAGGCCTACCATGAACTTTTAGAAAAACATTCAATTCAAACTCAGTACTTAAACCCAACCGCTTTCTTTTCCATGAAGTGTATTTGAAAAGGACAACGTCATATGAACGTCATTATCTGTAGTTCATATGACGTTTAGTAGTAGCTACTACTAACGTCATATGAATTACAAATAACGCTGTCTCTTTTACTCAAACGTTTTTAGAACGCATTCCGAACGCTCATTCCGCAACGACTTAAAGTGTGCGTCTTTACGACGTCATGGTATGAAAAAGCAAACAATTCAGTTTACGTCTTCAATTGAGGCGCAATAAGAGTTCATGGTAAGCCTGCATGAACCTATTTAATAGCATGTTTAAAACTCATGCTACTCGTAGTTAGAAGAATTCTTGTTTATTACATGTCTGCCACAACCTTTAGTAGTCGAGCGTTATAAGGATGCGAATAAATGTAATAATGATTTCCCGTGGGCTTATTGATTGCGTCTACTGACTATACACTTTAGACCAGTGGTACTAAACCTTTGTTCTTATCCAACACGTGCCGAAAAATTAGTTAGATGGGTCGTTAAATTATGAAAGTTTGAAATTTCTTATGATATTAACGGTGCATTATTTAAATAATAGACAGTGATGAGCGGACGGTGAGAGAGCGTGACCAAGGTTTGCAGGTTTAATCTGGTGAAGTTACGAAGTTCTGCGGTTCCGTAAATTCAAATTTGCAATTTCCGGTTCCGAATCTGTTTTCGGTAAACCATGAGGGTTTACCATAACATCTCGAACCGGACACTAATGAGTTTTCTGTAAGAAACTTTTTAATAATTTAATTTAACAATTTTCATAATTCAAAATGCGCATCATCGTAAAGAAATATAGTGAAGGAAACCCTTACATTCCTAGAGAATTTTTGGCGTGTTACACACATTCTATAAAAAATCAACTCAAAATAATCTTTATTCAAAATAGTTCTTTCAAGCAGTTTTATGTCGTCAAGGATCAATATGATTAATAAAGCTACAACTGGTTAAAAATGTTGATCTTATCGAGAAGAACCTGCAAGAAACTCGGCGGTCAATATTTTGTAATATTTCCAATTTTACATTAATAAACTAAAGAAGAATAAACTAATGAAGCTAAAAGGATTTCCAAATACAGGCATATTTATCAAATTCAAATTCAAAACATTCTTTATTCAAGTAAACTTGTAAACAACTTGCTTTTGAATCGTCAACATCTACTGCTGGTTCGGAAAGCTGTTCCTACCGAGAAGAACCAGTAAGAAACTCGGCGGTTGCTCTTTTCAAACACTAATATTCTTATCACTAGTTACATATAGTCATTAATGTCTTGTACAGGGTTGAAGAGAAGATATATCCACGAATTCTTATCGTTCTAGGTAATCTTCAATAGTATAATAGACTTTCTGAATTAGCCTTTTTTTAATAGTATTTTTAAACTGCTGTAATGGTAAAGTTAAAGTAGATTGTGGAATTTTATATCGTCTAAATAGTCTTCAAATGTTTAATATGCTTTATGTATATGCTTATCTCTTACATTTAATTTAAACCCTTGTGTAGACAGGTCTAGTATGGATTGCCGAATTTCATTGTTGAAGCGAATACGCAACATAAGAATCGTAAACTTATTGTGACCACTTGTATGTCTATGAGAAACATCGAATTTCGTCTTATACATATGTATATTTTTCCGCGCGAATAGAACACACGCATTATAGATCCGAATGTCAAAGCTAAAAGTCCCAAAAAGAACAGAAGTCTTCACCCAGCAGTGGACCAGAAACAAGCAACTACGGTTCTTTATTTTTTTAATAAACTTAACTGCATTTAATAAATACTTTCGAGGGAAGGATTCAAAACTATTTTATCTATTCAAACCCACTATTATGCACCCTTACTAGAATTATTTTCACCCTCTGTCATTCGATATAATGAAGGGATTGCCCCGATACGGTATAGGTGTTAGGTAACGTTAACGTTAGGAAGGTAAAATTGTTCATGTATTTAAGTAATGGACGCCAATAGACGAATGGACGCCAAGCATTAAGTATTAAGCTTACGAAATTACGTTCCTTTGTTTCGGACGCGAGCCGAGACCCGTATAGTGACCATAATGGCGTTATTAAAACGTTCTTAAAGGCCAAAATTGAACGAAGATTTGTGTTATACTTAGGCAATGGGACGCCCATGGACAAAAGCATTCTAAGGATTAAGCTTACGAAATTACGTAGCTCCGTTTTGCAGCTGAGTCATCCGAAATTGGAAAAAATGGATTTTGTTTAATAATTTTTTTTTTTATTATAAAAACAATAATTCAACGCTATTTGTAAATGAAAGATCGTGCCGTGTGGTATCCGGCTGCATAGAATAGACCACCCTCATTTCTTACCGAGGTGTCGTAAAAGGTGACTAAGGTAAGTTGACGTCAGGCAGGCGGCCGGTCGTAAAACATGTAGCCAATTGGGATCCTGCCAAAATGGGATTAGGGCAGGAGAATGATGATTTGTAAATGAAAGATCCCTGTATGTCGCCTAATTTTATAAAACTTAATTAATAATACAACTGTTATGAAGGTGAACTATTCTAGTCACAGGTTGAATACACCTGCTTTATTTAGTTCATTGCAATTTGAACGTGCTTGCGAATAGAGACTGTTTCGATGACATAGAGCATAAATGTATGATAACACAAAAATCTTTGTTCTTGAGCACAAATCCATACTAAATGGTTGCTTGCTTTTCCTTATTTATTTATTTATTTATTTATCAATAATATCACCCACAAGACCTTACAGTGACCCAATTCATCTTGTGGGGACAAAATATACATTTTACAAAAAACTAATCAAAACAAACAAAAAAAAAATTATGTCCTTTTTTATCTATATAAACAACGGGTCGACTCAATTTGTTTCACTTTATTTATGGGAATAGGTATTATGTATATCTTTACTGAATTCTCCCAATAGCAGCGACGTCGCGGCTTATATGCTAATGGATTATGATTTGCGACTGACCCATCCGAATGGGGATTATAAATCTAAAAGGGCAGTATTATTATCAATATGAAAAGAAAAAAATATTAGATCATTTTGATCGATGGAACAATTGGGTCGAAGAAAAAATTGAAATGACGAAAGCAAAGTATGCAACTCTTATTTCCCCTCCCGGCGAAGCTTCTGCGCTCGCCCATCCCACCGGTGACGCTGTAAAAGCCAGTAGGGATAGTAGCACAAGACATAATCGAAAAAAAATAATCTTATTTCCAGTAGGAAGAGAGGAGGCTTATGCCCAGCACTGGGATAGCCCAGTGCTGGGCCCTATTATTCTATAATCTATTACTATTAATAGGACGTTAGTTAAACATAAAATAAGTAAGTAAGTAAGAAACTGAAGAGACTCACTCTTCAGTTTTTTCTTCTTCTTTCAAATATTTCTCATTTCGAAGTGTTGGTGGAAATATTATAGAAATTTTTTAATCAAAATAATTGGAAGCAACCTTTTCAATATACGTCCAATAATACACAGAGAAATAATATTAAATTTGAGACAATTTTTATAAAGAGGACAAAATATTCCACCTTCAGCTTGTCTCGTAATTGGGTTGACAGCGTTAGTTTATTTTTAACTTGAGGAAATCATTAATTAAACTGACAAATAGTAAACTCAGAATATTCGTTAAACGGTGAGACCGTTCTGTTCAGAAAATTTACTCAAAAATAGAAATAAACTGCTTTCACTGGCCATTATCCAGTAATATTTTATAAGAACGAACGACTTAGATATAAACTCATAATTCTTTCAACAACGCATCTCAAGTTGATCAAATATATTTTCTTCACCTTCTCAACATATCCACTCTGTGATTTATAAATATTAAAACTCTCGAACTAAGCATTTTAAAGTAAACTGAACTCTATATCCTCAAAGTGATTTGAATGACAGATAAGCTTGGATTTGAAAATCCCTTCAGCTTCAAACAAGACTGAATTAAATAATGTACATTTAAATGTTTAAAAGATTGCAGCAGTGGAATAGTTGTAACTATTTTACTTTTTTACTTTTATATTGTACTTTTTTACTTTTATATTTAATTTAATTTAATTTTATATTATAAAATTGGTCAAGAACTTGGTATTCTCCATATTCTGCTACGGAGAAGAGACGTTGAAGAAAGCTGATCGCGACCGCATCGATGCTTTTGAGATGTGGTGCTGGCGAAAAATGCTTCAGATCCCAAGAACGGCCTTCCGCACAAATGCGTCTATTTTACACGAGCTAAATATCTATTTTACCCGACTCTCATCTATCTACCTGCGAAGAGTGCTTGAGTTTTTTGGTCACATCGCTCGAAAGAAGGTGACAACCTCGAGCAACTCATGGTCACCGGCAAGATTGACGGCAGAAGACCTCGAGGACGCAGTCCAATTTGGTGGACTGATCAAATCCGAACTGCCTTGGACGCAAATCTACACGTTGCTCTTCATTCGGCGAAGGCAAGGGACAAATGGAGAGCAACCGTCCAAAAGATCACGACCCACATCAATGAGGAAAACGATGCGAGGAGGAGGATGTTTTTAGTAATTGAATTTTTGTGCACAAAATATAAAGAATTTTTAAAAAATTGTCGATGTATAAAATAGACAGTAGAAACCGACATAAGCATGAGGCTCCTGCTATGCGGCTTGCAAAAGAACGTATAAAAAAATCCGCAATCAATCCGTAAATTCCGCAATCAATATTAGTCTATGAAAAGGAGGCTGATACAGAAAGGCTACTATACTATTTATGATTATGTAGATGATAAGAATGCCTGGATATAAATACTGTTCGACCCTGTACAAGATAGTGAAATAGAACATTGCCGAACGTACTCGCAACATCTCGTTGACGCCTGTATTTGATGTCGAAATAAATTTTGTCGTTGACCTATATTGTCTATTTGGCGCCTACTCGCATTTCGTCTCGAAGTAATACGGTGTGATAAATATATCGCAATATCCATACTTTTACTATAAACTAGCCGTGCCTGTGGCTTCGTTTAAGTGGAAATCAGTTAAGAATATAAATTAAACCTAAATGGAACTAAATACTACCTAAGAATACCTAGACAATAAAGAATGCATACATCATTAAGTGTTTATCATATCGATGTGTGTATTATGTCCATGGATAAAGCGCTGACTCGCGGAGGTAATATTCTTTTGGTGGCGTATAATTTTAATCTATAATATCTTCTTAAATATTTATTTGATTCATATGGTGTAAAGGACGATTTTGATCTAAATTAAATGGCGTAGCTAACATTTATTTAGAAAAAAACCGTGAACAGTAATATTTTTAATCTAAATTTTGAATAATTTTTAGATTTAGGCGTTACTTTGCGGAGATCGATAATAGCAATAATTAAATTATATTGCTATAGTCCGCGATAAATAAATAGGAAATATATATAAAGCTAATTACAGAGTGGACTATCCGTTTTGTCATACCCGATACATGCAGGATTCGTAAAAACACATGCACCAAACGCAAACCTCCACCACTGCCACCACAATACACAAGATTTTTTTAACCCGCTTGATGCTACTAACACTTGCCGCTTTATTCATTAGAGACTCTATTAAAACAGGGTGAATATAATATCTAGTAGTAGGAGAGAATATAATATCTAAATTATACTCACCTTCAGACTTAGACAGGCAAATGTAATGGCTCGGCTTCTTCCCAAACAGACCGGCCTGCCGCATGAGACCTGCGTCAGAGTCCTCGTCATAGGTGCGGCTAACAGGCACATAGCCCGCGGGACACTTGGCCACGCTCTCCACAATCTGCAGCGAGAGCAGCGGCCGCTCGTCCGGGAGCGCGCCGCCTAGCGCTGAGAGCACCTTCGACATCTTCACTCACATCATAACACTGTATTTTTAACTAAAATCATTCTCCGCACCACACAAAAACTAGCACCGATATAAAGCATTTAAAAACACATTTGCACTATCAACAATGTAACTATGATTAAAAAATTGCACTTTTTTACGAATAATCGATTATCAAACGCTTCTGAACGCTTAGGTACGTATTGCTTGTAAGCTGTTTAGAACCTTTGTAAGTTGCACTAAGCCTCTTAAGTGCCTTAAATCGTTAGTGTAGAAGCACTTTTTATACCTGAAACGGATGAATAGATTAATTTACTTTTGTTACACTGTAATAGGATTAAAGTGACGGGTCATGTATTCTATTAAATTATCTGTACATATTATAAAATAAAATGCCCAAAAGTGGTCTGTCTATGTGATCGATTTTTTCAAAATCTACCGAACGGATTTTTGTTCTGTTTTTACTAAAAGATAGCGCAATTTGTGATTAAGGTTTCGGGTTAATAGTTTCACTGGAACGGCAAAACCTATTTTAATGGGACTTTCACTGGAAGATAGAGGAGGTTACGGAGCAACTTTTTATTCTAAATTTTCCGGGATTTACGGGGGAAAACTCTGGACATTGATTCCCACGCGGATGAAGTCGATCGGCCAGCTATTTGTACATAACTTTTATATGGGAGCATGGATTAAGAGTTAAGAAAGGAAACTTTCTTTTATGATTTTATTTAATCTTTTTCAAGAAAAAAAGTTATATTATTCTCCTGCCCTTTTCTCACTCTAGGTTGGGTCGGTACAACATGTTTTTCTCTTCCATTCTATCCTATCATTCGTCAACTTCTATGCTACTCTTTTTATATGCAAGTCATATTTCACATAATCCATTGATCTCTTTTGCAGCCTTCCTCTTATCAGATAATGCTTGTTTTTGAATTAGTATTTTTATAAATATTGTAAAACAATATCCCCAAAGCTGTCTGTCTCTATGTAAACAATTTTCTCAAACAGTAGTTAACAGATTTTTGTATGGTTTTTACTAAACCGTAGTGAAATTCTTGAGGAAGGTTGAAGTAAATATTACGTTATTGGTAAATTCCCGCGGGGTTAGAATTAACAAGGAAATAACTATGTGACACACTAATATACACGCGAGCGAAGCCAGCGCGGTTTACTAGTTATATAATAATTAGATTGTTATGATTGTTTTGCAAATTCGTATAAGATTATATGATATGACACAGGATTCTTCTTCTTCTTGTTCAACCGATCGACGTCCACTGCTGGACATAAGGGAAAAGTCCATTAAGGAATTTGCCAATAACCACCACGCTTGGCATGCGGGTTGTTGATCGCAGTGCTGACCATTTCGCACCGACAACGCTGCTGCCCGCTGTTAGTCTGTTATATTTAAGTCAGCTTAAGAATGGTTATACCGCCATTAGTCGGTCGCCAGAGCCTCGTCGGTTTATTTGCAGGGTGTACCACGTGCAGGTGAGGTTGACATTTGAAGAAACTGACTGAGACGAGTTTCCTCCTTACAACTCGACACACACACAGACACAGGATTAAACTCATTTAAAATAATTCCCGTCAAGGAAATAACACAATTAAATGAACAAAGTCAAGAGTACATCTTGTATTTAATGTGTATTTAAATTTAAGGCTAAAGGTAAATATAATAATTAATCTAGTTATATATAATTAACGTAACACATTCAGAATAACAGCCATTAATAGTTACACAAATGAAGAGATTAATTAAGCTAATAGTACTGTAGATAATGATACTATAAAATCTAGTGGTTCCTTTGAAAGTAATAATGAGAAGAGAATCAAGTAATTTCACTGTACTCAAAGGCTAAGTTAGCTATTAAGAACTTACAAAAGCCATTGTTATATGGTAACAAAAGAACTCCTAATTTATTATGAGAATAGTGAATTGAACAGTAGATGTTGACATTCAAAAGCACTTGTTTACAAGTTTACTTGAATAAAGAATATTTTGAATTTGAATTTGAATTTGAACAGAGGTCATGGAGGTTGTCTTTAATAAACTGCATGTTAATAATACAGAAGCAGTACACACGTTCACTATAACAAACTCAACAATCGTTTCGCCCCACGACCGACGTAACATCAGGAGATAGACTCTACGAAAATCGAAAAGCAATTTCGTATATGTGCAGCTCTTGTGTATTGCGGTGACGGTAGTGGAGGTTAGTGCACACGTTTTTACGAATCCTGCATGTATCAGGTATGAAAACGGATAGTCCACTCTACATTTAGCATTATTTATACTATTACTTACTTTATCACGGATTATAGCAAAATAATTTTATTATTACTTTTGCATTATGGATGTATGGATGCAAAGTAACTAACTCTATAATAGATTATACAGAGTTAATATATAAAAGGATATACCGGTCTTAGATACTGAGGAAAAATCTGCATGAATTGAATACTATTTGAAAATAAGTACATCCTTGTTTATAAAAATTTATATCAACTGTTTACTGTTTACATACTTGATCAATACCAATCAATAAACATTTAACACATAATCTTCAAATTAAGAATGGGTAATATACAAAACTATCAATAAAATTATTTTGCTGTAATCCACAATGAAATACATAGTAAATATATATAATGCTAAATGTAGAGTGGACCATCTGCTCTCATACCCAATACATGCAGGTGAAAACAATTGTTTTGCTCCACAACTAAACCGCATCATTAGAAGATAGACTCCACAACAAATTCGCAAAGCTTTGCATTTTTCTCCACTCTACATTTAGCATCTATACTTATTATAAAATAAAGTCCCCAAAGCTGTCTGTCTGTAATGAATCGATTTATTCAAAATCTACTGAACAGATCTTAGTACGGTTTTTACTAAAAGGTAGTGCAATTCCTCTAAAAGGTTTGGGTTGATAGTACATAACGGTTTTATGTAAATTGAGTTGAAGAGGTCGTTTTACAACAATTTTTAGTGGGGGTAGTAACAAACCAGTGTCTTTTGTAGTTTAGAGGGGGGAATAGGTATGAAAAGCGGTGTATGGTATCAGAATGCCAGTTTCCTTCCGAGACTCGAGTGACTATGACATGCTAAACACTGAATTTCACTGAAGCCGCACATATTGCTAGTTATATATATTTTTTCTATTTCTCTCTGCAAAGATTTCTGCAAAGTAATGCATAATTCTATAAATTATTTAATTGTGTTATATGTTAAAACATTGAAAGCCTTTTCAAGTAACATATATGAAGTTGTATGCTTCATATACTACATACATATATTACAGTTATCCATCACATATTTACAGATATGATATGCTGATATTTGGTCCTATTTGTTGTAATAAAACTTTCCTTAGAAAAGGCAAAATAAATTTGCAATTAACAGCACTCAAAAATGTTTTGTATTTTGAGGCTCTAACTTTTCAAAATAAAGAAAACCAATACAGACGTAATTAAAGAACTAATAATTGTTTATTTACCTTCATATCACTTTCAAGAACTTTTAGAAACTTTTCTTATAGAAACAATACTGGGAAACCCATTACACTTCTAATGTATAAGTCATAGACATGAGTCACAAGTTAGCAACACTTATATATCATAAAATTTTCTTAATTTACAAGATTTTTTTTAAATCAATGCAGCATTTTATTCATTTACCATAGCAAAATGCAGATTTTCTTTAAATATTACAATAATGTGAATATTTAACAGTTTTAAGAGGCACCAAAACTAAATTGTGTCGATAAATAAATAAAAAGTTCTCTAATTTAGCAGGTGTGTGTCTTAATTAATGGCTCTGTATTATTGTATTTTTAACTCCTCTTTTTATACATATAACACAATGAAATGAGCTATTTAAATACTGTTCTGAAATAAAAGACACTTAAGTGGACTATGCTGTTGTATATAAAAATAATTTATAGAATTAGGCGTCACTTTGCGGAGATCCATAATACAAAAGTAATAATAAAATTATTTTGCTATAATCCGCGATACATCGCGTATCGCGCGATGTATCGCGGATTATAGCAAAATAATTTTATTATTACTTTTGTATATAAAAATTCTAACACTATAAATTGTTCTTAAGAATCTTTGTGGAAATTGTGGTCTGATATTACGTTTTAATATAAAGGTAGCAATTTATAACAATGACAACAATTGTATCACACAAAAAAATCGAATTGAACACTCAAGGTTAGGTATTAATGACTACAGATCATTCTGATAACAGTGTAAAATCAACAGCTATACTTTCACACTAACAGCTGACTATCATATGAATGACAAGATTTTTATAATTTTAAGTTACAAATCATCGAATTGGCAAAACTCCATCTAACAAACCTAAAGTACCTATATATCGTAGCCTGCATAGCCCGCTGCATTTGTTAATTAAACCAATTGCTGATCTTGAGTTTATCTCGTGCGTTGACCCCTTTTTTATAAAGACCTTTCAAAATTTATTTATGTTCAAAACTCACCTTACTCTGTAGTCATGACATCACACGAACAATAACAACACCAAAAATCCAATACGAATCTATTTTTCTGAATGCACTTAACACAAAATTAATTTTTATGTCATTCCTTACAGATGCCGTCACAAATTCTAAGATTGTCATTTAGTAATTGACACGGAATACAAACAAAGTGGTATCTTTTCTTAACCATTTCGAAAAGCTGACAAGTATTTCCAAGTTCCAACATACTGCATTATTATACTAGTTTTAGTTTTTGATCTGTGATGTTGTCATTGTAGTTATACAACAAGTAATAAGTCCGTAGAATCGAAGAATGCAACAAATTTTGAATGATTATAAGATGAATTGAGAACGAAATATCGTACATGTAAATTGAGCTGTGATTGGAATAAAATACACAGAGTAGTTAAGAATCGAACGGAAAGACTTATTGAAGTGTTGCTATTAGCCAAAATTATACTGAGTTTGCGATTATTTACGAAAGTATAGAAAATAATATATTTAAAATTTTGATAATATTGACCACGTTTTCACGCATTTTACATCCGAAAGTTATTTTACTAAAGTAGTATCTAAGATAGATACTGAAATATCATCAAGAAGTAAGAACGACAGCCATAAATATATAAATATGACACACAGTTCAATCGTCAAAGCAAAATTAATATATTCAACAAAATCTAAATGGAACGATTACATTTACTTAGTTAAAAAAAGACACCAAGATTCAACTCTGCAGATATAATTCCTGTATTTTAACATCACATAACTCCCATACATGTATGATTCAAGTTATTGAATCAATCTGACAAAATTATAGTGGTTACATTTTATTTGAATACCTATCATATATGGAGAAAGAGCTGATAAATAAAAGTCGTTATAACATTAATTTTTATTCAAATACTTTTCTATCTATACAAGCTTTAAGGCATTCAAAATGTGAAATATCACTAGTAACAGATGAACTGAATGAAAATAATTAACGAAATATAGTATGTTTACTAAGTGATACAGAAATCAATACTGCAAAGTAACTACAAAGTATGATGTTATAAAAAAATCAATAAATATAAAAACCATTACTTTATCAATGTTGCCCCGTTTTTTTTAAATCTGCAATACTTACTAAAATATTATATCACATAAACATAAGATAAGAGACGAGATATTAAGAAGCATAATTTATGCGGGACTATGAGTATTTATAATTCATTTTATATGAAAATTATCATGGTTGGTAGACATGCGTTAGATGCGTTCTATCTTTGTCGATACTGTCCGCCTCTTTTAGATACGTTTTACGTACTCCCAATTGTCTTGTCTATGCTATTTACATTAATAAAGATGATCGAATTTATTCTAAAACTTTGAAGGGTAGTCCAGTACACTCATTACTGCCTGGTGATGATGTGAAATACGGAGACACATCAGAAAGATAGTTTCGCGGGAGCAGGCCAACAAGGAGTGCTATTTTTGCAGCAATCGGCGCTTTTTCTTCATCATCTATTATTCTATCTTGATCTGGCATTACCTGTAAATATATAATGTTTTACATAATTGTTGCCAGCAAAAGAAAAACATTTTTAAACTCAATAATATTTTTTTGCACAGGTTATTGTTCAGCGCAATTGATACTGTTAATATATATAGTACAACCATATTCGAATATCATTCTATATATATCGGCGCGAACGTGGTGTTGCAACCCCACTATTGATGCAGTCGCGTTGTCAACCCCACCTTGTCGTAGATTATAAATAACGGAGCATTGTCGTGGGAGGGATTATTCGTTTGTGAATACTCGTAGTGTAAAGTCGGTTTTGTGTTATCATAAAGCTAGTGAAGTGATTGTTTACCATTGTATAAATAAATTAACTAATTATATAATAAAATGGATAATGAAAATAATGTGGATTATGACTGCCCTGGATCTCCGATTCTTACATCAGAAGCGGGGATGAATCGACGCCAAATACCATCGGCACCTCCTACAAATGAAGCAATGGAATTGATGGCTAATACATTCAAGAATACAATGTGTGAATTGATGGCGCGGATATCTCAAGAAAATCGCATTGCTCTTTCTGAAGTTATACAAAGACTCCAGCCTGAAGAATCACGTGTTCGTATTTCCGATGTCTACTTTCCAAGTTTCGATCCTGACAAGGGCATGGATGTGAAAGAATGGGTTAACCTTATATCACGAACTCAGGATGAATATAAATTAAAAGACCACGAAGTACGATTAAAAGCTGCTGGCGTTCTAAAAGGAAGAGCACAAGCATGGGCTGATGAATGTTTGCTCAGAACCACCACATGGGCCGAAATGAAGGAAGATATGCTACAGACCTTTGAGGCTGAGTCCAGGTATTTCTCTGATGTATTGAGCTTCCGACGGTATTCCATTGAAAATGCCGAATCCGTTCCAGCATATATTTCAACTGTTTGGAAAATGTTTAAAAGGATCATGAAAACAAATCCAACTGACCAAGACGCAGTAGAATTCATTATTGGAAGTATAACTGACGATACGCTTCGCACAGAACTCTTAAACAGTAAGTCCAAAACCGTACCAGAATTAATCGCTATAGCCAAAACTATGCGGAAACGCAAGACTGCACCGACCCGGGAATTTACCAATGTACCCCCAAATAAGAAACCGCTGGTCGACAATGATAGATCTGATCAAGCTATTACATGTTTTGTATGCGGTAAAGTCGTTCACAAAGCACGATGGTTTAATTTAAATTCAATAGCGCAATCGCGTAAAGAATCTATCCAGACCAATCAACAAGTCGGAGTCAAGAAAAAGGAGTGTTCATATTGTAAAATTCCAGGTCATACATATGAAATGTGTTTTAAGAGGCCAAATACCGAACCAAAAATCAATTTATGTCAGAAAGAATTTTGATTTTGAAGTTGAATACCGAAAAAGGGAAAAACTAAAGCACGCTGATTTTTTTTAGTCAAAATCCATACCGTATCATAATGAACCTGACCACGAAAGATGATTGGTTAATAGTAGAACAACGACGGGATCCTGAAATAAACAAAACCATTCAAGAAATTCATGGAGGTACCTCAAGGACAGAATATGAACTAAAAGATAATATTCTACATTATAAAACTGAAGTGAACAATAAAATCAAACTAGTAAAAGTCGTCCCGCAGTCCTATCAATGGAGTCTTATCAATACATATCACGAAGCACTAAAACATATGGGATGGGAAAAAATGTCTTCTACAGTCAGATACTTTGTTGAACATTGTGTTATATGCAAGACGATGAAAGGACCTTCTGGAGCTGTACAAAGTCGACTTCATCCAATCGAAAAAATCCCAGAGCCGTTTCATACAATTCATATTGATATTTCGGGGAAACTAAGTGGAGAAGCAGCCCAAAAAGAATACGTTTTTGTTGCAATCGATGCTTACACAAAATTTGTAATGATGAAACATGCTAAGAGCAAATGTCAAGCTAGTGCTTTAAAACATCTTCAAGAAATAATATTTCTATTTGGAGCACCAAAGCGTATAATCGTCGACGGTGATGGTGATGATTCATTATAAAAAGTATTGCGATGAATATGGTATCGAACTTCATCAATGTGCAGCTTATACTAGCAGAGGGAACGGTCAATTCGAAAGAATTATGAGAATCATAAAAAAATGACTGTCATCAAAAACACACAAAAAATACATTGGGATAAATCTCTCTTAACTTTGCAGCTAGCCATTAACTGTACCATTTCTAAAGCAACTGGGCAAACACCGATTGAGTTATTGACAGGCAAGAAAGGATGTGTACCTCCAGAGCTGCTTAATATTATCGACGAAACAAACGAGCGGGTAGACCCCGAAACAATGAGGCAAGTGGTTTTAGGTCGAATGACCGAGCATGCTGAAAAAGATAAAATATGAAATTCGCCGGAGAAATGAACGAGGTCGATCAAGGAAGGTCTGTCATGAACATCTACGTAGTGCGCCGAAATTTGGCGTTCAAAGTCATGTGGCCGTATCGGCAATGTGTATGGACAATAGGAATACTAATATGCAAATTTGAAAGTGAACAAAAATGACGTGAAATGTGTTTTCAGTTAAGTAGATGTTTTTGTACTTATAATCAACGTGTGATGTGATTTTTATTAGTTAATGTGTAACGTTAAAGCCAAAATGTGCGCTGAGGCTCTGAGGCTAGACCAAAATTAGCGCTGAGGCTATGAGGTCATAGTTAATGAGAAATAAAACGTGTATACGAGCAAAAAATAAAAATAAATAAATGTGTACGTGTGTCTATTTAACGTGTAACGTGAAAGCCGAAATGAGCGCTGAGGCTCTGAGGCTGGACCAAAATTAGCGCTGAGGCTATGAGGTCATAGTTAACAAGTTTTATTACAGACTAGGCGCAGGGACGCGCCTGTCATCAGCATGGCCGTATCGGCGCGAACGTGGTGTTGCAACCCCACTATTGATGCAGTCGCGTTGTCAACCCCACCTTGTCGTAGATTATAAATAACGGAGCATTGTCGTGGGAGGGATTATTCGTTTGTGAATACTCGTAGTGTAAAGTCGGTTTTGTGTTATCATAAAGCTAGTGAAGTGATTGTTTACCATTGTATAAATAAATTAACTAATTATATAATAAAATGGATAATGAAAATAATGTGGATTATGACTGCCCTGGATCTCCGATTCTTACATATAAGAAAAAAATATACTTAAATAAAATTACCTTGTCTGCCACATGTTTCTGAATGAGACCGTCCGAGCCAATGTAAAATGTCGAAAATCCATCGTACCATCTGTAGGAAAAAACACGTTAATTATAATGTAATTTTTTTAGTACTTTACTAAAATATATTTAAAAATTAATTAAAAAATCATACAATTCTTGATCTTTGAACACTTGTTTTAGGTTCCACAGCTTGTATTTCCAAAACATGAAGAATACTTTGAGTCCAGAGATGCCCCTTATTCGCCATCTCATCCTAGAATCATTCACCATTCATTGTAAATTAATTTCAAAAGATATTTGGCGATTTTTTAAAAACACAATACACTAACTTCAAGTTGCGATATGACGTGAGCTTAAAATTAAACATAGGTAGGTCTCCTGCGACATTCCATCAAAGGGCTATTAAATATGTTTGATTACCTTTTTAAAATCAAATATGGAATTTTCATTACAGAACACAAAACAAAATAACTTGGTAAAATATTTAGAATCCATAGCTTAAGGAGTTAGTATTAGCCCTAAGAAAAATCTTTATGGCTACTACATATAGTTGTATCAAGAACACAGAAAAAAACCCCCGTTCAAAAAAAACATTTTATTGAATCTTATGTGTATGTTTTTAAAAACTTGATTCTTACTTGACTGAAGAGTCCTCCGGATGGGCTGTGATTTTCATAACTTCAAAGTTGACATATGCAAATTTGATATGTGCTACGGTGCGTAAAAGTGCCACTTGTCTTATATAGTGGAATAAACCTCTGAAATTATGATGTTTAGTGAAAATATGAAATATTATTGTAAGAAAATGCAGCGGGAGATTAATACGGTTGAAAAATATATAAATTATATTTTTCAACCAACATACATCCATTATTGATATAGGTCTCATAAAGTGATTTTTCTTAAAGTCTAAATCCTATAGACATAATCAATCAGTTAATTTCAATCAGTTATTTTTCATTTTTGGTACATCTATAATTCTCTACTATTTTAATTTAGTGTATCTGCTAGTCTGCTAGTTTGCTAGTTTGCTACAGCAGGCGATTATTTTTACAACCGTGTGACCTCTTACATACATAACTATATAAACGGTAGTGTATCTACTATTAACCTAAACCTTCCAGAAGAATCACATCTTTTAGTAAAAACCGTACAAAAAAATTCAGTTCAGTCCAGTAAATTTTGAGAAAATTGATCACATACAGACAAAAAGCTTTGTTTTATAATAAGTATAGGTACTTACACAGTAGTGACTCCTCTAATGTTATTAACAAATACTAAGTTTGGGTGGTACACAGAGTAATCCAATGGCTTCACAAACAAGTTTGGCATCTGAAATATATGCAATGAAATATTTATCTATTACATAAACATACTTGATAACTGAGTTTTTTTTTTTTGCTTTGAACCACCTCTAAAATAATTATTTCGGTATTATAGATTTGTGTAACATAACACCTACCCTTAATAAATAAGACTTACAGTTGTTGAGAGATTGTGAAAAACTTTCATGAGTTGCTCTTCACTTGGCTTTCCTTCTTGGGTTGGCTCTGTAGTGGATGGAGAGGTCTGTGCTGATACTGTAGGACCACTGCAGTATGCTATAGCATCGCGCTCAAAGTCGGAGAGGCAAGTAGGTTCTATATCCTGAATCTGTTAATTTTAAAAAATTATATTATTTTTCTGTAATCATAGCAACTTCCTAGTATAACTCCTGTATAACCTATACATAACCACAGGTTCTTAGAACATAACAAAAAGTGTAATAATAAAAAATATTTCAAAAGACAAAATACTAATACTGTAACAACAGAAAGCTATCAGCCTGTCCTTTTTTGATAAGATTTTTTTTTTAATTACACTAGATTGCAATTACTATATTCATATGCATATTATTCAAAGTCTCTGCCAATTCTGATAGTCTGCAAGTTCAAATATCAAAAACTACTAAGCAGATTTTCATGCTGTTTTCACCTATATGACATTTTAAGTTGGACATTATGATCCTTAGTACTCAATTATTTAAATGAATATCCAAGAAGCTATTACAAAATAAAAACTAACTTGTCACAAAATATTGATACGGAAAAAACTGAAAATAGACAGTTATCTAAGTGTGTTCTGCTAGTATTAATAAAAATGATATATTACCGCAATTCACCTACCAATTACTTCAAATGTTTCACACATAATTATATTCATATAGAGATATTTATCATGTTATCATACTATACTAGTTTACAATGTACGCAAAATTATATAATGTAAGATAAATAAATATTTACCTCATTATATGAAGAGAAATCAACATCATTCATACTAATTGAAGGCATTACTTTAAATTCATAAGATCTCTGCTCGATATAATCATCATTTGTAAAACACAGTGCCTTCATCCCATCTGTACAATAATTATAATAATTTTCTATGGTATCATTGGTACTTATTAAATCTATTCTGTCTATATAGGTTAGCTTGTTTTCGTTAGACTTTCGAGTTAAATAATTGTTGGCGATTGCTGCTTCGTGAATGTAAACGTCGTCTATATTTGATTCTATTGAACATTTTGGTGCAAGCTGGCAGCTGGATATACGCCGTCTGCTGAGGAACTGGAAAAAAATGTCTTTTAAAATAAACGATAATAACTTCGAGGTCACGTGCGTCTACATACACTAAGCTGTTATCAATGGAGTATGTAATTACATCAATCACAACTTCTACAAATATATATAACTAATAAATACATACATTTTCCAGAAATTGTGTCCGCACTGGAATTTTCCGGGTGAGTCGATTGGAATGATTTTTTGTGGTAGCTATTCCATTAATAGGCAATATTTTATGCGAAAATGTTCGCAAACAGATTGCCATTTTCACATTGACACTAATAAACTATATTATCCAGATATAGGATAAAATTTGAAATTTTTCGCTGCGAGAAAATACATAACACGGCGACTGGCGAGCCACACATGACAGATACGTTTAATAATTACTTCGGTTGGGATTCGAAAAACAAAATAGTTTTTAAGTAAACAGTTTGGATCAAGTTTGTATTCAATTTTATATTTTTAATAATATTAAGCATAAATAAATTAAATTATTTTGTACTTCGTCCATCGTCAATTTCTAAACGTAGTTTATCTTTGTCACACCAAATTAGAGGTGGGTCGTCGACGTCATATCCGTAAACGAAACGAGACCGTTTGTCGAACGTAATAAACTAGTTGACAAAGCAGTCCTTTTTTCGACTACTTTACAATAAACTACTTTACAAAAGCGTTCGCGTATGTCGTTCGTTCGTCAACGAAACGGGATTTGAAGTAGTCGATAGCGTCAACGTGTTTATGAACTTATTATTCAACGAACTGCTTTGAAGTATGAACGTTTGCATTGATTTTGTCGTGAACGTGTTTACTAATTAACGATCTACTTAGTATTTTTTTGACTTTCAATGTAACAATGTGCGCAATTATTATTTAATGATTTATACTAAGGAACTAAATATTTATACTTAACACAAAAATAGAAATGTACACAATTATTGTTTAATAATTTACGCTAAGGAAAAAATATTTATATTTAACACGAGAATATAAATGTACACAACTATTTCTTAATAACTTACACTAACGAGTAATGTATTTAGACTTATTATTTTACACAAAAATAACTAACTATATATCACATGCAATATAAAAATTCAAAAACGGAGAAAGGTGAAAGTATTAGTAGTTGTGGATAAATCGCCATATTTGCAACACGTATTGAAAATTGCAATTTAATCAGAACTAAGTTGTAACTATGTAAGATATATGATATTATATATATAATATTATAAAGAGGAAAGATTTGTATGTTGGTTTGTTTGTTTGTTTGTTTGTATGTTTGTATGTATGTTTGTTACGTTGTCACGCAAAAACTACTGGACCGATTTCAAAAATTCTTTCACCATTGGAAAGCTGCTTCTTCACTGAGCAACATAGGCTATATGTCATTTTCAAAAATAATAGGGATCCCTAATAAAATTGTAATAAGTTGGGAAAAATTTAGTCGTAAACATCTTTTATCGCGTGCGCTGCGGAAACTATTGATGACAGAACAAAAAAATGTTTTACAGTATTATAGAACGTATCAATATCCATAAAAAAGTCCGCAATACCATATGTCTAACTAGTATCGTTATGCCAATATAACTACTTTTTTACATTGTAAAAGTTGGTAAAAGTGCCGACAATAATCATACCATTTTATTCATATCTCTGTATTAATCCTTATCCCATTAAATGATATTTTATTAACAACTGTTTCAATACCAGTAAAATACTATTTAAATTATTAAAATCCGCCATCCCAATCAAAAGATATTACGATTTTAAGAATGTATATCGAAAGCAAATAACGCCATAACTAATTTATTGTAGCGACCGTTATAGCAGTGCCTGCATTTGGTGAGTTAGCTCTTATTCCAAGAATACTAATGATAACCATTTTTTTATAATAAATTAATCTACAAAATAAATCTATAGTCCGACTTCGTAGACTTTCCACTACCACGAGATCTGTATGGACGCGGGTGAAACCGCGGGGCTTTGCTAGTGATATATAAGATGTAAGATATGTAACTAAAACATCTAATATTCATTAAAGTTACAGGTTCGTATGCCTATTGTAATTATGTCTATTTTTACTCTTATACCCATTAATAAATTGTAGATTCCTATGCTCATTGCAATAATGTCCTTTTTTATTTGACAACCATCATCTGTTGAACAAAACATTAAAAGGGATAGCAATATCAGCAAGCGCACGAGGGCGCCCGATAAAGCGACTTCGTTCATCGTCGGCTCGTTGACGGACGACGAATCATGAAACAAATGTCGTTCTTGCATGAACGTGTTTCTCAGAGGAACGTAAACTAGTTTAGTAGTCGATGGATAAAAAACAGTTTTCATAAACGGTTCGTCCGTTCAACGCCCACCTCTACACCAAATACAATGTCAAATTAATTTTTAATTTTTATTGAAGTAAAAGCTGCGAATCTGCGAATTGCAAAAGCGTTTGTGAAATTAAGTTTCTAATTTTTTGTACCTCTATTTCAATATTTAGGAATATCAGATCAAAGTATTTATTATATAATTAAAATAATTAAAATTATTAATCTAAGCAATGAATATACACAAAACCCTACCGAGGGTATATGGATTATTGAGCACATACATAAGTGCAGTATGTATAAATGATCATTAATAGTTGTTAAAAAACACATAGGTCTTTGGCATACTGCTCGGAAGATAATATGATTACAAAATACTTTGGTAACTCTGTATCTGAATTAATGTTGCACCATTTACTTCAATTAGATGGGAAATAATACTAATATAATTTCCAAACAAATGACCATAAATACTTACGCCGTCCTTATTAATTTGTAGTGATTATTAACAATTAAATACATTATTTAACCTTCTAATAACCGACTTTTTATCACCAAAACAATTTGTCCCAATACCTCTGTCTCCTGCATCTGGTCAATAACATTTATTTTCTTTGTCATGCATGTCAGAGAAAAAGAAGTTATAGAAGCAGGTTGTGTTTGGGGGTTAGATAGGTTATGAATATAGAGAATATCTCTATTTACAATCAAGTATATAAGCATAGTTCAGCCATTAATATGCTAAAATAGTGTTCTGGCCATATATGACTCAGTACTGATAGCTGTGGAAGTTGAGTAGAGATTAAAAACGATATAGGTTACCAGAACATTAAGCAGTAAAAAAGGATTTCACATTGAATTTCCTTTACAGCCTGCACAATGTAGCTATTACACTACAGTGAGATTGCAACACAATAAAACAGATGTCTATGAACACAGAGCTAAGGTTATGGCTCGAGGGTTGCCAGAGAAGAAGCCCTTACCTGGAGTGAAAAGTATCATACTTGTAGCTTCTGGCAAAGGAGGTGTTGGCAAAACTACCACTGCTGGTATGTTAACAATACATACAATTTAATTATTCCAACTATGGGACTATGTAGATTTACATGTGAGCAACTTCAATTGCATAATTTTTATTTTCGTTATTGTTGATATGCAACTAATGCTTAAATGTAAATTAAAAAATGTAAAGTCTTTAAAAGTATTTTCAGTCCAATCTGCCCACAAAATCTGACTGCAGTCCATTTTCACAAAATAAATGAAAGCAATTATTTCTTGAGGAATAGGATACACATGGTATAAATTTGAGGGTATTTTGGCATTTAAGGTGAGGTATATGAAGTTGCTGGGACAGTTTGTTACCATTAAATGTATATTATTGTTACAGTGAATCTCGCATGTGCAATGAAGGTTATAGAGCCAGATAAGGAAATAGGTCTTCTGGATGCTGATGTTTTTGGTCCTTCAGTGCCTCTTATGATGAATATCAGCGGGGAACCCATGCTAAATGATGATAATCTCATAGAACCTATACTTAATTATGGTGTTAAATGGTTTGTATAAACATGTACTTTAACTTGAATTTAGAGTAGCAAGCAGACACACCAGATTACAGTTTGCAACTAGATTTAGTATTATACATAACATTTAGACTGAAATGAATGTAATCACAGCTATAGCTTGTGCTAGCTTAACCTTTATGCCCGAGGTTTATACATCTATATGGTCACCAGATTTCGAAGTAGACACTCTATTTGCAGTAAACTACTAGACGATATAAGGTGTCCAAAGACAGAACAATTAACAAATTTTTGTACACTTTTATTTCCATATAAACTGAATCATTGCAATTAATTTATGTGTTCCTGCATATAAGGCAATAAAATTATTGTTAGTTTTATATTTATATACTAGATTGTGTGTATTATTATGTATTATTGAACAAAGATTGTATATAGCTGAGTAAAATTATTGCAAGATCAATAAGTATTACATATAGTTAATTTATCAGGAATATATTGTACCTTATTGATACTGTCTGGGTACAGTATTTAGGAATTTCAATAAAAGTTGATATCAACAAGTACTCATCATAATCAATGATTCACACGAACTATCTCCTTGTTACAGTATGTCCATGGGTCTGCTAGTATCTGGCGAGAATGCAGTAGTGTGGCGCGGGCTTATGGTTATGCAAGCGTTGGATAGGCTGACGCGACATGTCGCTTGGGGTCCACTTGACTGCCTCGTGGTGGACACACCTCCTGGCACTGGTGACACACATTTGTCCTTAGCACAGAATTTGCCTATTGATGGTGGGTACTCTGAAGAGTTATTACAATTATACACATTGTTAATACAACAGATACCTCAATATTTTAGATTTAATAAAAATTTCATCATATTGCTTGAAATCTTGTCGTTATGTAGATAGAGGATTTTCACAAATGGCTCTTTATTAATGAAAAGTAAAATTACTATGGATGCTAGAAAAATGTAGAAACTTAAGAAGAGATACAACTGAAGACTAGATCATTGGCTCATTCATCACATTTGTTAGTTGTTCTGATCTGTTAGCAATGTCTGGGCTACTTAGTTTAGGCCTACACAACTAAGACCTGAATCATTAAAATATTTTTGAAGCTGAACTTGGTCTAATAGTATGTATACATGTCATTAATTTTCTAGTCTAGAGATATTAAAATTAATAAAGCAGTTTTAAATAACTATTTCTTTGTTGAAATTAATAATTGTCATTAAAAATTTTTTTTTTTGGAAAAGCTGTTTTTTAGTAGTTTTTATCTATAAGTATCACTTCTTCTATGGATATATGAAATTGTGAACGTTAATAATATTAAACTTTTTTCAATTTATAGGTGCAATTGTAGTGACTACTCCACAATCAGCAGCATTACAAGTCACGAAAAGGGGCGTCAATATGTTCGAGAAACTCAAAGTTCCTATTATAGGCATGGTCGAAAATATGTCGCATGCCATATGTCATAAATGTGGAACGAAAAATTTTGTATTTGGCAACGAAACGAAAAAGACAGCAGACCAAATGGGGCTAGAGATAATAGAGAGCTTCGAAGTGGACTCTAACATGTCAGAATGTATAAACAGTGGTAAACCAGCTATATATGCACTTCCAGATAGCATACACGCAGAAAAGTATAGACAACTGGCAAACAAGGTATTCAAGTACATAAGTAATAACGATAAAGAAGCCAAGGCTACAAAACAATAACTTGTACACAAACCATTTAGTAGTCATTGAATTTTATTTAAAAATATTATACAAGTAAAATCTGTTTTATAAAAAGAGTTTTTTCTGACTTAAATTAAACATTATTGCGAACAGTAGTCCGTTCTCGCACAACTAGGTCTCCAATAAAATAACTAAATAAAAATATAAGGTCATATTTATTCAGAACATATTTCATTAAAAAATCCAACTTTTCTCACAAATTTATAATAAAAATCAATAAATAAAAAGCTATAAAAATATTTTTGTCTTTTATATTTTAATAGAAACAATTCTTCTATAGAACAAGGAAGAGCTGAGCTATTTTATTATATATTTTATTCAATTAAAAGTTTTAGAAATATAATGTACTTACTTCAAAATCTACATTCTAACCCTGTTAGTCATAAAAACTTAAACTGTCTCACAGAGTCAATAACGGCTATGAAATATTTCAAAATCCATGCAAAGGCCATGTTCTGTCACATATCAAAACAGGCCAGAACATGTTTTCAATAAGTGTTAAAATACGTTATAGTATTTAAATTTTTATGAATACCTTATGTTGTATTTATAGGTATGTATTGTTATTACAATAAATTGGTCATTTACTAAGTACATCTCTCTACATTTGACACAATAGGTATTTTAATGGATTTTTAAAATATTCTTTCATTGTATTAACTGTGCGTTTTCATTTCATGGTTTTAAGAAAATTGCCAAAGAAACTAACGTTACAGTTTTATAGAATTTACTGTTGAAGTGTATCTCTATACAATTTGTGATAGTGTATATCTATACAATTTTTACATAATATATATTAAAATATAATTGTTCTTAAAGGACAGCAAGCAATTTGCAAATATCAAATGGTAGACTAAAATAAGGTTAAAATTGAAACCTTAGGTTAAAATTAACAATTTTTTTATAAACAAGATAATATTTCAGTCACATATGTATATATATCATCTTTTTACAAATACATACATCATGATACAAATATTTAATTTTTAAACATTAAACTCGCATATAGGTTAGTTTACTTTTGTACCAACATATTTTTTAATATAATATATGGGACAATTACTTTAATTACACAAAGACAGACAAATGTTTATATTTATAAACTTATATAATGTTTAAATGAACACTTACGTTTAAATACACCCAGACTCAGGGGACTTCAACAAATTGTTTTTAGAAATTTTGGCCCTCGGCGGGAATCGAACCTGCCACCCATTAAGCTCAAAGCAGGGTCACTGCTAGCTACCCTGTGGGCATACTGTTTTTATTAAATTATTTTATTATTGGCCTGAAATATAATCTCTAAGACCTTTCATTAATTAGTTATAAAAATAATGTCCTCTAATTAAAATAAAATAAAATATTTTGAAATGGAATGGACAAATAATATAAAATAGCCACTATAAATGTCAGATTGTGGAAAAATGTTCTATACTCTTGATTCCTATCTAAGACAAAGGGCACATTGAATTAAAAAAAATACATATGATTATTTTAAATCAATGAACAACAACCAACTTTAATAATAATTGAATAACGAGAAGCCGAAATTGATACATTTAATATTATAAAAAAATATTTGTTTGTATTAAGGATATAATAGGGTCAACATTCATTTGCATCTCATTTATAAAAAAAAGTTGAATAAGTAATATGATTTTCATAAAGAACTTCAGACTGTTTTTGAATGACAATACATCATACACCTTGTTAGTGATATTAACTTATAGAGTTATTTTACTAGAGTAGGGAAGCTGGTCTAGAATGTGCCATATTACAATAAAGAAAAAGCAAATGTGACTGTATCTATCTGTCCCTCTTTTTTATGTGTGATTAGGCAAAGATGGAGTATATGTGTCCCCTTCATTATTTATTGTGTCATTATCACATACAGACCTGCCTGTGACTCGCCTACTCTAGTATACATACTTTGTTTTAACTTCATCATATTTAATAACAAAGATGTCATTTATACTATATTAAACCTTATTTATACAAATTTACTTTTAAAAGTTTTAATTTTTATCATTCGATTCATAGATTATTAAGTCGCTCACACAAAATATTTGATATATTTGACTCCCAATTTTTTTTGGAAAATTTAGAGATTGAAAAAAAAATTTTAGCATTATAAGTCGCGAAATATAAAGGTATCATTTAATAAAAAAATTAAGACAATACGATATATTGTCAATCATGACTCATTAAGCCATACATTTATTATACCAGAGTAGGAAAGCCAGCCTAAAATAAGTCATATTATAATGAAGAGAAAGCAAATGAGTGTGATCTATCTGTCAGTTTTTTATGTGTGATTAGACAGAGATGGAGTTACGAGTTTCATCACCCCCCTGATTGTCTATTGTTATTATCGCTTACAGGCCTGCCTATGGCTCCACTACTCTAGTATTAATAACTTTATGCATCAAGCCCATGGTATTATTGAGTTGAGCTTTGATTGTAAACATAATATGTTTTACTAACTATAGGTACAGATAAAAAAGGAGCAGAAATAAAAAGTTAAGCATTTTGTTATAGGCTAATAGTTTAACTCAGGCCTCGCCTGCGGGTTGCAAGGGTGCGAAGATTGGACGAAAACGGGGACTGAGGTAGGTACGGGCGGTCACCTCTTGTATATCACACACTACGGTCCTTGTACCCCGCATGCGAAGTATGAGTTAAATGGTTAGCGTATCGCACAGTTTTGCATGTACTTTATACAAATACATTAAATATTTTAATCAAATATCTAAAAGAAATACTGACGTTTTAGTCAGTATTTCTTCAGATAAGCGAATAAACGATAAGTTAAATGCATAATTTTAAAAATTCTTAACAAAATGCTTCACTTGGTTATTCAGCAAGACCATTTTATAAATCTGAGACTAATATAATGTTCACCTCTCAATAATACCATTTGATAGTGAGGAACAGCCAGTCACAGTTGGATCTCGCATATTTACATACAAACGTCACATATAACGCACCATCAACAATCTTATAGTTAACATTCTATGTATAGTCTGTGCACAGCGGACCCGGGGCCGCTTCTACCACTTCTTCTTGTGCTCGTCCATACTGACGCCGCCGGGCCCGAGGTACACTATCATCAGCAGGCCACCGATCACCGATAGTGTCTGGAAACAACAGTTTTTCTATAAGGATGAAGTGTAATGAAATTATAGTACCCGGCAATAAATAATGCACATCGAGAACTTAGAACGAAACAGCCGGCCAATTCGGTTTCGTAGAGCGCTGTCACTGTCACACACAGACTCGTCAGTCTATGCGACAGAGACAATGATCTATGAAGCAGAATCTAGCCGATTTCTCTCTCTGAGCCTCGATGTGCATTATTTATTGCTGTGTACTATAATTAGTGCGTATTATACTAGCTGTGATAGCCCAGCGGTGAGACCGTGCGACTCTTTCGAGGGGAACACGAGTTCATACCCGGGCAGGCACCAGAGTTTTTCTATTAAAACTCATGTGTCTAATGATAATTGCAATTAATCACACGCTTTTCGGTGAAGGAAAACATCGTGAGGAATCCTGCATATCTCTAGAGAACTCTAGGGATATGTGTAACCGACCAATCCGCATTGGAGCAGCGTGGTATGTCTTAGCTCCAACTTTACTCTCCAGAAACGGAGAGGCCTATTCCCAGCAGTGGGATTGTAACAGGCCGCTACTTTACTTTACTCTTTTACTATAATTAAATTTATAAATTAAAAACTGCAAAACAGTTACCTCGATACAATAAAAAAAAAAAAAGTCAAGTTAAAAAAGCTTTTAAGAATTTTTTAGACTTTGCTAGCGTATGCGTTGTTGTTCACACGTGCTAGTGATATTTTGGTGTTTTTTTTTGTCTTTTTATTGGTTTTTAAAGAAAAAATAGTTGGTATTTCTTATATTTACTATACTAACACTATTTGTTTATTGGTAAGTGTCTTAGTTAATATTTTTTTGTGTTTTATACGGAATAATTAACCTTACATTTTAAAAAATGGATGGTGATCCACCTCCCAAACCCCCTGATGAAGGTGGTACATCTAATTTAAATAGAAAACGTCCAGGCGATCTAAATTGTATCAATACTGATCCTGCTATCTCTAAAAAAACAATAGTAGATCTTGATACAGCTAATCCATCTATACAAACTACATACATTAATCCATGTTTTTCCGAAACCCCGCTGAGCTACTTAAAGGACGACCAAGGTCCTTTCATTGTCCAAGTTTCGCGGGACATTCCAGACCCATCCTCGGGAAGTTCTCTAAGGGCTATAACATTCGGCCAGTTTTTACATAAACACAAAATAAGTTGCATAGTTAACGATGGAGTCAAAAGCGTCGGCCGTAATAAAGTTACGGTAGAATTTACCTCTGCAATATCTGCCAATGATTTCTTGTGTAATCCCTTGCTAACTTTAACTAAATATAAAGCAATAATCCCTACATACAACATAACGAGAATGGGTCTAGTAAAAGGAGTCCCAGTCGAATGGTCAATGGAGGAATTTGTTCACTCTTTGGAGCTCCCTTCAGGATGTGGCGAGGTGCTTAAGGCTAGAAGGTTAAATAGGAAGGTAACTAATGACGGTGTAACATCTTGGGTCCCGACCCAGTCAGTTGCTCTCACTTTCAGAGGTCAGATGCTTCCAACCAAAGTATACTCGTATCACACATCCCTGCCTGTAGAGACCTATAAGCTTCCCACGATTCAGTGCCAGAACTGCTGCCGATTTGGACATATAAAACTGAACTGCAGATCTAAACCAAGGTGTTACAGGTGTGCTCAACCCCACTCAGGAGAATCCTGTGATATCGTAAAAGAGTTAGCCACATGCCTATTCTGTTCTGGCAAACATTTTGCTAATGACAAAGATTGCCCAGAGTTTGCTCGTCAACAGTCTATAAAGACAGTTATGTCTCAAGAAAATATATCATACATGGAAGCATCATCTCAATTTCCTTCTGTCCGCCGTTCCTATGCAGAGATAGCTAAAGAGATGTTTTCACCTGTTGCATATCCTCCTCAGAGACCCACCAAAAACCAGCCCACTACCAATTCCTATAGAAAAACTACAATCCGATTCCCTCGCCCTCATGCTCCTTTGGGGAAAGGGTATGATAAAAGAGCTCATCAGGATATTGTTGGTGAATGCTCTTCATCTTTACCTGTTGGCTGTGCTCTCAATGGTAATAATACCAATGACTCCTCTCCCTCTCAAAATAAAATTCTAGAAATCCTATCTGAATTCCTTTTAAACATTGTAGCTCCATGCAGTGAAATACCCCTACCGTCCAACGTTGCCCAAAACCTTTCCCGACTATTTAAAATCCTACAAAATGGCCCCAACAACGTTTCTGCAATGGAACTGTAACAGTGTCAGTTCCAAGAAACATGAACTTATCTCTATTATTAACCTGCACAACCCTGTTATTGTTGCCATCTCGGAGACATGGTTGAGGCCTGGATCTCGTTTTCGAGTTTCTGGCTTCTCCTGTTTAAGGGATGACAGGAATGATGGGTATGCAGGCTGTGCCCTATTTATCCGGCACTCCTTACCCTTTTCTCCTATTCCCCTCCCTCCATTTAGTCAACAGCTACATGCTGTTGCTATTCGTTCCTTGAACATCTCTTTTATATCTCTGTATATTCCCCACCCTTCCACTGCAGTCCTTCTGGAACTGCAATCAATTCTCTCAGCTCTTCCTAGTCCAGTGATTGTAATGGGTGATTTTAACATACATCACACATTGTGGGGTTGTCATAACTGTGATGGGTTTTCTCAGCAATTGGTTGACATACTTGACGATATAGATCTCTGTATCCTCAATGATGGCTCACCAACTCGCAGAGTTCTCCCTAATCAAGACCCCAAATCTGCAGTAGACCTTACTGTATGCTCCCCAAACCTTGCCTCTCAATTATCTTGGAAGGTTCTTCCATCCACATATGGTAGTGATCACTTTCCCATCATTACTACTTTGAATTCCAGAATTTTACTTCCTTTAAACCCTAATCCTGTGGTAAAATATAAAGTCAAAAAAGCTAACTGGTCAGGTTACTCCCAGTCCGTTGACAGGATGCTGGACTCTCTGCCGAGTCTGACGAGTGGTGGTAATTTTTTGATTTACTACGACCTCTTTATAAATTGTATCACTTCCTCGGCCGACTCTCATATACCCAAAAAACTCCCAACCAAAAATCACATGCTTTCCCCTCCCTGGTGGGATGAGGAATGCAGTGATTTATTTAGTCAACGAAATTCCGCTGAAGAGTCATATACAGCCTGTATGTCTCAAGTAAACTTTTTAAAGTATCAGAGAATTAACGCGAAAATCAAAAAACTAGTTAAAAAAAAGAAAAAACTGAGTTGGATTAAGTTCTGTGAAGCCCTTAGTCCTCGATCCTCTTCCTCAATAGTCTGGACTAAAATAAAGAAATTTCGACGATCCCTAAATGTAACAGATCCTTGTTCAAGCAATCCTTCTGAATGGCTTAACAATTTTGCTGACAAGTTGGCCCCACCTTTTGTTCCAAATAAGGACCTATTTCTTATCTCCCCAACACCTCCTATGTCAAATGAAATGGATGCCCTCTTTTCAATGTCTGAGTTGCAAACTGCTTTACATGGTTTAAAAGATACTACTCCAGGGGAAGATGGTATTCCATATTCTCTATTGATAAATTTAAAAGACAAAGCAAAGCTTTGTTTGTTAAATATAATAAATAAATGCTTTGAATCAGGTATTATCCCAAGTACGTGGAAATCCCAAATCATCATTCCTATCCTGAAACCTGGCAAAAATCCATCAGATCCTAATTCCTATAGACCTATAGCACTATCGTCTACTTTGGCTAAGGTCACAGAGCTTCTAATTAAAAATCGTTTGGAATGGATAATGGAAAGCAGAAATATCCTCCCCTCATCTCAATTTGGCTTTCGTAAAGGTTTAAGTTCAACTGACAGTTTAAGTATTTTAACAACAGACATTCGACTAGCCTTTGCTAAAGGTGAGTACCTTGCGGGTGTTTTTCTTGACATTGCTTCTGCATATGATAATGTCCTTCTCCCGTTGCTCAGGCAAAAAATGCAACAGCTGAGTATACCTCCGAGAATAGTACATTACATATGTAATCTGCTGTATTGCAGGTCTATAACAGTGAAACATCAATCAACTGTTCTTCCCCCCAGACTTGTCTGGAAAGGTCTCCCTCAAGGCTCTGTCCTTAGTCCTCTGCTTTATAGCATTTATACCCAGGATCTCGAATTGTCTGTCAATAACTTTTGTAACATCCTACAATATGCTGACGATATTGTTCTCTATTATGGTTCTGACTGTGTAGAGGACATATCCAGCCGTATAAATTCTGCTTTGTTTTATCTAGGCCAGTGGCTCACTGAACATGGTTTGTCATTATCAGTAGCTAAATGTCAAGCAGTAGTGTTTACTAGAAAAAGGTCTATTCCCGATTTCCTGTTTTCATATGAAAACCAACGCATCAACCTGGTTGATAGCGCAAAATTTTTAGGCATTTACCTTGATTACAGACTGAACGGATTTTCCCATACTGCACACATAATCAAAAAATGTGAGCAAGGTATTAATGTTCTTCGAGCTGTTGCAGGCGTATGGTGGGGGGCCCACCCCTATGCCCTTAAGTTATTATATAATGCATTAGTTAGAAGTCATATGGATTATTGTCTGTTTGTCTTAGAACCATTAAACGTGGCGGCATCTGAAAAGTTAAATAAATTACAATATAAATGCCTACGTATTATTTTAGGTGCTATGAAGTCGTCTCCAACTAATGCCTTACAGGTTGAATGTGTTGATCCCCCTTTGTCCCTCCGGCGCCAATTCCTTTGTGATCGATTTGTCAGTAAGATGTTGCAGCTGTCATCTCATCCTCTTTGGCCTAAACTTAATCTCCTATCCAGATTTCCTATATCCCGTAATTCAAAATCGTGCTTATTGGACAGTTTTATTAAATATTCCACTCTCCCCCATCCTACATTATGCTATCAATCCAATCCCCTATATTTAGTTCCTTATCAGTCTCTCATATATAACCCTCCCATTATTACAGATCTTGGTTTAGTAAAAAATGCGTCTGATACTAGGCTCAATTTTCTAACATATGTTCATCATAATTGGCAGAAATATCTTCTGATATATACTGATGCATCGAAACTATCACGGGATAGTTGTGTTGGTGCAGCCTGCTGGATTCCAAAGTATAAAATTATGATGAAATTTAAATGTCCGCCCGAATCCTCGGTGTTTACAGGAGAGGCCATTGCTTTGTTAGAAGCAATCCTGTTTGCCCACTCCCATAACATAAAACAGACAGTCATTTGTACAGACTCCCTTAGCTGTTTACTCTCCATCAGAGAAAATCCATTCCGCAGTAAATCAAGATTTCCCATTATTTTGAAGATTAGGGAGATGTTGTTCTCATGCTATCAAAATGGATTATCCATCCTTCTCGTTTATATCCCAAGTCATTCTGGTATTCCGGGTAATGAGGTTGCTGACCAATGTGCGAAAGCAGCAGTAAAAGATGGAACGCTAGAGCACTTCCAGAATTCCGCGCAAGATCTCTGTTCTCTAGCAAAGGTTTTCCTCAATAAATCATGGGACTCCTTTTATAAAACTTCAAAGTCTAAGAAGGGATCGTACTATGCCTTTTTGCAACCAGATATCCCAAGACGACCATGGTTTTCTCTTCATAGATATGCTGATAGATGGATTTTGTCCACAATCTCTAGACTTCGTCTTGGGCATGCATGCACACCTGTTCATCTTGCTAAGATCCGGATCAGGGATCACTCGATCTGTGAGTGTGGTCTAGATGAAGGTTCTATTACTCATATCCTTCTCAACTGTCCTAAACTCCTTCATCCCCTTTATGATGTTCTCCCATCCAAATTCCCTCGTCCAGTAAATGTTGAATATTTGTTAGCGTCCGTGTTTAGCCCATACTGTAGATTTCTATGTAAATATATTAAATATAATAATCTGAAATTGTAATGTATAGTTGTAAATATTATTAATACTATTGTTTTTTGTGTTTGTGACTAATTGTTACAGGTGAAGGTGATTAACTCAGAAATTCCCACTATTTATAAAATAGTATTTAGTTCTGTTTTGTGAAAATTATACCGTTTTAATCATCAGTTAACCGAACAATTTCCTGTGTGTACTTCATCCTACGTGACATTGGCAAAGTAATTTGTGCCCAGTTGGCACGCCTGAACGCCAAAATTTTAAAGAAAGAAGAAGAAGAATTTTTTAACCAATTGTCAAACGTCGAGGAGTTCTTTCATCTGGAGTCTATCCTGGCAGCAGTATCTGGTGATGCCTGTCATAAAAATGTATTGCCATTGAGACTCGACCAGTATCACCAGTAAAATTTCAGCTCATTCGGACCCTGGGGAAATGGGTCAAATTGAATGGTGGAAGATTCCACCTTCACATACATACACGAAAAGTTAAATGAAAGCATTTAAAAACCTCATTTTTGAGGTTAGATGATGGGTCTTCTCGGTACCTTTAGAGGGTGCCGGGGTACGGGCCTAGAGGCGAACCTCTTTGCCCGGGCTGGTCCTTGCAGGCCTTGTGGGCCTGGTCAGTATTCGGGCCGGTTGGCCCAGGTCACCTAAGTGACCTGAGGGAAGTCTGGTTCAGGTGTGGCGGTCGGGGAAAGGTTGAGGTTATTTAGATGCTCACATGGTCAGAGAAAAAAAATCAAGCACCATACCTGGAAGAAGTCGTACTTGAGGAAGTCGCGCAGTGGTTTATAGTTGGGCACGGACCACCACGCGTTGTGGTACAGGTTGAGGACCGTGAGCACCAGCACCAGCATCAGCGCGGACAGCTTGGTGCGGTAGCCCACCGTCACCAGGATCATCAGCACGCTGCCGAGCAAGTCTTGAACAATCTGTAAATTAAAACATCAACGTTACGTTATCCATATTGAGTATAAAGATGGCCTGTTTGCAGATGGCAGTGAGTCTGGTCCCGGCTCCGAAGGTCGAGAGTTCGATTCCCGGTAAGGGAATATCCAAAGTAATTATAGAATGATATTTCTACAATCCGCGATAAACTAAATAGAAAATATATATAGTGCTAAATGTATAGTGGACTATCCGTTTTTTTATACCCGATACATGCAGGATTCGTTAAAAACACATGCGCAAACCTCCACCACCGCCACCACAATACACAAGCAATACACACAATCACTATCACAAACTCGACAATCGTTTCACCCCGCAACCGAAGCATCGTCAGGTAAACATATTCAATAAAAAATTGTAGCCGCCGAGTCTAGGTGTATGTATGTATGTATTTATTTAAAACAAAAGTATTAAGTAACTAACTTTGCGAGAGGGCGACCGCGTGTGCAATAGTCCCTTATAATAATTTATTAAGTTTGTATGAACATAAAATAAAGAGGAACCAAAAAAACATGTGTCCAAAAGAGTTATGTGGGATATAAATATGTGATAACTTCAAATGAGGATTGAAAATACAAAATTACTGTAGTACTAAGACGATGTGGTGCTACAATTAGTCCGCCACCACAGCGAATGCAATTCTCCAGAAACATATAATAAAAATTATTTATTTCAAGCGAGGGTAGTTGGTGAAAATAATGACTGTAGTTCTCGGGAACGAAGACACCGCGGACCGCCAGTCAGTTTGTGACCATGGCGGATGCAACTCTGCCGAAACGTCGAACCTTATAAAAAGGTAACTCGATTTTGTCGCGATGTGACCCGTATCTTCATATATTAATAAGTATGAATCGCGAAAGTTCAAAATCTACTATATAATAAAAAGTAAACATAATAATAATTACCTGAAGGAAGGAAATTTCGAATCTAAGCAGCGTGATGAACATGAACGCCAGAAGGATCCTGCCGGCCAGCTGTAGGTAGGTCTTGGGCTTGTTCTCGCCGAGCGACGGCACGCCCGCGAACAGGCTGCGGCCCTCGGCCCGCGCCTCCGCCAGCACCAGCAGCAGAGCGCCGATGAGAGCCAAATTCCTCAGGAGGAACTGCACGTCCCACAGTATGCTATACGCGAACGTCTACCAACAATAAAACAAAAAATAAGTAGCGGCCTGTTACAATCCCACTGCTGGGAATAGGCCTCCTCTCACCGTTTCTGGAGAGAAGGGTTGGAGCTAAGACATACCACGCTGCTCCAATGCGGATTGGTAGGTAACACATATCCCTAGAATTCTCTAGAGATATGCAGGTTTCCTCATGATGTTTTCCTTCACCGAAAAGCGTGTAATAAATTGCAATTATCAATTAGACACATGAGTTTTTAATAGAAAAACTCATTGCTGCCTGCCCGGGTTTTGAACTCGTGTTCCCCTCTTAAGAGTAGCACGGTCTCACCGCTGGGCTATTACAGCTCTGCCAACAATACATTATAAATATTTACATTTCGACTGGCCCGTTGGCGCAGTGGATAGTGACCCTGCCTTCAGTTCCGCGGGTCGTGGGTTGGATTCCCACCGAGGGCCAACATTTTCTATACACAATTTGTTGGTTCTTCGAGCCTGGGTGTATATTTGTATTTAAGTATGTATTTAAAATTATATATGTAGTATATTAACCAGTTGTCTGTCACCCATAAAACAAGTACTAAGTTACTTTGGGGACGGACGACCGTGTGTGTAAGTGTCCCATATATTTATATTTATATTTCGTTGGTTACCGTTAAGCAATAGTATAGAATGTCTTCTTTTAATAGTTTTTTTTTTCAACTGTTATGGCAAATCAATCACGAATGCAAGTTAACAGCTTATGTTAACTAGAAATTATATTGCAGTAATGTTAACAAATAAATAAGTTTGTCAAGAAATTCGGCAATCCAAAAAACATCTATAATAATAGACTGCTTCCGGTGTTAAGAAATTTGAGTACATTGATGAATTGTGAGTTCAGCGATATAAGCTTGTTATGTAATAGGCTATCAGCCGGTGACTGATTACAACTATTAAAATTCTATTATTCACGTCGTATTACCCAACTTTAGTGTAATGTGAAATCAGAGATAATTTATATATTAACAAATATTTGATAAGGAAATTATTGCAGGACCGGTTTACTAATATATATTGTAGTTAATAAATTTATATAGTGTGGATTGAGTAATACGCCGTGTGGTATCCGGCAGAATAGAGTAGACCACCCTCCTTTCTTACTGAGGTGTCGTAAGAGGCGACTAAGGTATGTGCCGTGTGGTATCCGGTTGCATAGAATAGACTACCCTCAGTTCTTACCGAGGTGTCGTAAAAGGCGACTAAGGTACGTTGACGTCAGGCAGGCGGCCTGTCGTAAAATACGTGGCCAAATCAAGTGACAACATGTTGATAACATGTTGTGCCGACCCCACTTAGAGTGAGATAAGGGCAGGAGAATGATGAGTGTGGATTGAGTAGCAAGTCTGAATTTATCTAAATGTATCATACTTCCTACATAGATGAAAAAGGTACTTTGTTCACAAACATTAGTAATAGGGCCGCTCTTTGTACCCATCATTTAATAATAAACTATCTACTATTTACTTTTAAATCATCATCATCTATATTTTACTAAAACAAGAGCTTCGCATAAACTGGACAAATGTTTCACACCACTGATAATAGCAACCTATAAACTAGCAACGACTTTTATCGCAAGACAAATGCGGAATATACATATCACCTTTTGACACTATGGTCAAAATTGTGCATCACAAATTTAATTAAATTAGATACTAATTTACAATGCACATTTTAGTATATTTATCAAACTTATATAAAAATAAATACATTTGTAATTTAGCCGAATAGTTCCTTCCTTTTTTCCATATCCCACTCTAAGTGGGATCGGCACAATATGTTACAAACAAGTTGTCATGATTTGGCTACGTACTTTACAAACGGCTGCCTGCCTGACGTCAACTTACCTTAGTCGTATTTCCGTCAGTAACAAAAAGGGTGATCTATTCTACTCAACCGGATACCACACGGTGGGTCAATTTACTTTAGTTTTTTGCGACACCTCGATAAGAAATGAGAGTGGTCTATTCTACTCAGCCGAATACCACACAGCATATAATCCAACAGTGTGTATATGCCCTTATAGTTGCCGGAACATTCCATACACAACGTCGCAAAGGTCGTCGAAGAAAAAAATCACAGTAAGCTGATATGTCGGATTATTTAAGAATGTGGCAAGTCATCGTATTTTTTGAACTCGTGCCTACATCATACGCATTTGGCTATCACCGCGATATTTACGCCTAAATTTGGGAAACGAACAAATTGTACGGGTGTCGTGCCAATTGCCAAGTTTTAGCAAATACATTGTTTATTTGCCATTGTGTCAACATTACTGGTGGTATTACAACTAACTGGTATCTTTAAAATACTATATTTGAGGTGAACTTGTACATCATGTAGGTACATAAATTTATTCTTCGTAGTGGTAATTCAGAGGTAATAATCACGATGAATTCACATTAAATTGGCTTCATTTTAGCTATTTAACTTTTATGCATAAGAAGTATATTCTAATTATAACAAGATCGGTAATGTATATAATAATAATAATAGATAGAGTAGGAACCGACATAAGCTTGCTGTTCCTGCTTTGGGCTTTACAAAAGTAAATAATTCGTTTGCGGGTTTGGATATAATATTCTATAATAAAATTACGCAATCAATTTTATCTTTGCCATTACAGCAGTTTAAAAACACTATTTAAAAAGGCTAATACACTATACTATTGAGGATTACTTACGACGAAAAGAATGCGTGGATATAGCTACTCTTCAATTCTGTACAAGACAGTAATGACTAAATGTAACTAATAAGAATTATTCTTTAAAAACAGCAACTGCCGAGTTTCTTGTCGGCTCTTTTCGGAAGGAACAGCTTTCCGAACCAGCAGTAGACTTGACGATTCAAAAGCACTTGTTTTCAAGTTAACTTGAATAAAGACATTTTTGAATTTGAAATTTACATAGTTGAGAGATGAATGTGGATGGATATAGGTATAACTAGAATGAAACAGATGAAAGATGTATGGATTGTGTGTAGTAATATGCAATATGCTAATATATGCGCTGGCAGCGGGGTGCAAGGTGTTGCAAATGCATCCCCTGTCCGGAAAGAAAGTATATTTATTTATTTGTATATATAAGAAAGTTCCTTTTTTTCTTCATTGAACTAGCGGGAGCGTATGCTTTTCCACTGTATGTCTGTATCTTCTTCTTCTTCTTCGTCAGCCGATGGACGTCCACTGCTGGACATAGGCCTCTTCATGGGATCGCCACACCACACGATCTTGCGCCGCCTGGATCCAGTGGCTCCCTGCGACCTTTTTGAGGTCGTCTGTCCACCTCGTAGGGGGTCTACCGACGCTGCGCTTTCCGGTGCGGGGTCGCCATTCCAGCACCTTAAGACCCCAGCGCCCATCGGTTCTCCGCACTATGTGCCCCGCCCATCGCCACTTCAGCTTCGCGACACGCTGAGCCATGTCGGTGACTTTAGTTCTTCTACGGATCTCCTCATTCCTGATTTGATCTCGTAGAGACACTCCGAGCATAGCTCGCTCCATAGCTCGCTGAGCGACTCTGAGCTTTCTTATAAGGCCCATAGTGAGCGACCACGTTTCGGATCCGTAGGTCATCACTGGCAACACGCACTGTTCGAAGACCCTGGTCTTCAGACACTGAGGTATTTCGGACGAAAAGATCTCGCGTAGCTTCCCGAACGCTGCCCATCCGAGTTGGATTCGGCGGCTAACCTCTTTCTCGAAATTGGACCTACCCAGCTGGACCGTATGTCCCAGGTATATGTACTCGTCTACAATTTCGAGTGCTGAGTTCTCAACGATGACCGGGTGGAGCGGAACATGTGAGTTTGACATGATTTTCGTCTTACTCATGTTCATTTTAAGGCCCACCTGCTGAGACACTCTGCTGAGGTCGTCGAGCATTGTGTTAAGGTCCTCCAGACAACCTGCCATAACGACTATGTCGTCGGCAAATCTAAGGTGAGTGATGTACTCGCCGTTGATGTTGATGCCGTATCCGTTCCAATCCAAAAGCTTAAAGACATCTTCCAATGCAGCGGTAAACAGCTTCGGGGAGATGACATCTCTCTGTCGCACACCTCGCCGCATTTGGATTGGTCTCGTAGTTTTGTCTTGGATACGGACAGACATTGTGGCGTTTTCATACAAACACTTCAACACTTGGACGTACCGATAGTCGATTCGGCATCTCTGGAGCGATCTTAACACAGCCCATGTTTCCACCGAATCAAAGGCCTTCTCATAGTCCACAAACGCCAAGCAAAGTGGCTGGTAATACTCCTCGGTTTTCTGTATAACCTGCCGCAGCGTGAATATGTGGTCTATGGTACTATACCCTTTTCGGAAACCGGCTTGTTCGGGAGGCTGGAAGTCGTCAAACCTACGAGCGAGACGATTCGTTATGACTCTCGAGAACAGCTTATAAACATGATTCAGCAGCGTGATGGGTCTGTATGTATATAAGAAAATATACTTTTGTATTTTATATTGCATCTACACATACCTATTAAGTATAGATGCAGATGTAGCCCCCTGGAATGATAAAAAAAAAGAAAAGAGCGAGATTTGAACTTGACAAGAATGCGTGGTTATAGCTACTCTCCGACCATGTACGAGACAGCAATGACTAAATATAACTAATAATAATAATTATGTTTTGAGAAGAGCAACCGCCGAGTTTCATGCTGGCTCTTCTCAGTAGGAACAGCTTTCTGAATCAGCAGTAGAGTTGTCGATTCAACTGTATTTGTTTACAAGTGTACTTGAATAAGGAATATTTTGAATTTCAATTTAACAAATGATAGAAGTGACTAAAAGACGAAAACATTTTATGCCGACTTCACTTAGACTGGGATAATGGTAGCGGAATGATGATACTTTTTTTATCAGGAAAAAACACCTTATCCTACCCATCGCCACCAGATAGAGACGAATGGTGAATATTTCGGTCTCTTACCGAATAAAAAACCTTGGTGCAACAATACCCTGTGTGTATGCTGTGATAGCCCAGCGATGAGACCGTACGACTCTTTCGAGGGGAACACGAGTTCAAACCCAGGCAGGCACCAATGAGTTTTTCTACTAAAACTCATGTCTCTAATTGATAATTACAATTTATCACACGCTTTTCTGTGAAGGAAAACATCGTGAGGAAACCTGCATATCTCTAGAGAACTCTGGAGATATGTGTAACCTACCAATCCGCATTGGAGCAGCGTGGTAGGTCTTAGCTCCAACCCTTCACTCCAGAAACGGAGAGAGGAGGCCTATTCCCAGCAGTGGGATTGTAACAGGCCGCTACTTTACTTTTTTAAACACCGCCCCTATTATAATACACTGAGGGCTTATATGAAAATATTTTCATAAAGATTAAAGTCTAAAAAATAAAAAGAAATATACCTTACCTGTAAGACGACGATAAAGAACAGAATCCCGCAAGCGATGTCAACTTTTAATCTTCCTAACACCATCACGCAGCCTCCCAGTTGGCCTAACAAGTTTACTATCTGAAAAAAAATCATCTTCTTTACTTATTGTAAAACAAAGTCCGCAAAAGCTGTCTGTATGTATGTAATCGATTTTCTCAAAATCTACTGAACGGATTTTTGTTAGTTTTTACTAAAAGGTAGTACAATTCCTCCGAAAGGTTTAGGTTAATAGTATATAGCGGTTTTCTGTAAATTGAGTTGAAGAGCAATATATCAATATAATATACAATCGTAAGGCATTACGATTTTTGTCGTGGAACCTATCCTCCTGATGATGCTTCGGTTTCGGGGCGAAACAATCGTCGAGATTGTGGTGGTGGGTGTGTGTGCTGCTTGTGTGCGTTGTTGCTTGCGCCTTGGGGTGCATGTGGTGACTTGTCCTGCATGTATAAGGTGCGTAGATTTTGCCTGCTTCATACACATTAGCTTTGCATGCATTCGCTTAACCCGTGCGGATTATAGCAAAGTAGTTAGTTCTGTTATATTGCTTGTAATATGGAATTCCGCAAAGTAACGCCTGCTTCTATAAATCATTTGAGTTGAAGAGGTCGATTTACAACAGTTTTTAGTGAGGGTAGTAACAAACCGGTGTAGATTGTAGTTTCGCGGAGGCAATAGGTAATTTATAGAATTAGGCGTTACTTTGCAGAGATCCATAATACAAAGGTAATAATAAAATTATTTTGCTATAATCCGCGATACAGTAAATAGAAAATATATATAGTGTTAAATGTATAGTGGACTATCCGTATTTTCATACCCGATACGTGCAGGATTCGTAAAAACACACAACAACACGCAACAAGGTTGTTGCACAAACCTCAACCACTTCCACCACTATACACAAGCACTACACACGTTCACTATCACAAACTCAACAATCGTTTCGCCCTACAACCGAAGCATCATCAGGAGATAGACTCCACGACAAAATCGCAAAGCCAATAGGCCAAAGGCAATAGGTTTAAAAGCGGTGTAGGGTAGCAGAGAGCCAGTCTCCTACCGAGACTCGAGAACTATTACATCCTAAACAAAGATTACAGTATACATAATGAAAATCCTAAACTCTGATTATCACGCGGGCGAAGCCGCTCATATAGCCTAGTATCATATTAAAATAACATTAACAATTAGCACCTGTCTACTCTACTCTGCCAACAACTAACAGGAATAAAATGCGTGTTAATTATTTAAATATAACAATATTTTTCTATTTATAGCATAAAAATAAATCACGTAATTTATTCACTCGTTAAAATAATTATGTCCATAGCCGTTTACCTCAACGCGTAAACAACTTATTGACGAAGATGTGTTCAAGACTTTTTGACTGCTCAACATTCGAAATTTTATGTAACTAAATCAGGAACATGAAAATCTAACTTATACCTTAGCATTCAAATGGAAAATAAAGGAATCTAGTCGAACAATCAAGCGAAGTATTTAAGTATCTTATTCAAATTCAAAATATCTTTATTTAAATTCAGGGGACCTTTCGGGCGCTTCGAACGGGGTTTATCGGACGCCTGACTTATAGGTCCCCTTATGGACGGTCGGTGCGTCTGGTGCTCCCGATGCACCGGTTAGCGGAGGGGGGCTTCTCTTTTGAGGGGTCCCCACCCAGAGGAGGTGATTCTGGGATCAGAGTTGCTGCTGGTGGGGATGGGGTCAAATAAGGTACCCTGCCCCCGCCTCGGTAGCGTGGTGAAGCATACAGGTCGTTTTAGTCGGTGCGAGTCCGACATAACCACCGCCTGTTCCCGTCGGGCGGTGGTACCTATAAGGGGGATTTTACTGTTAAAAAAATTAAAAAAAATCTTTATTTATATTGGCTTTAACAAGCACTTTCGAATTGTCGAATTACAATGAAGCTATGATTAGTTCGGAAGGTGCTTTTACCGAGAAGAACCAGCAAGAAACTCATAGGTCACGCTTTTCAAAAATAAATATTAAATATTAAAAATAATATTACAATTTTGTATTTGTAATTGTTCAAAAATCAAAAATTACAATATAATATAGTGCGTAGCTGGCCGCAATTCAAATACAAGCGTTCTTATCATTAACATATTCCTCAGCAGTAAAATACGCAGAAACTATAACAGCACATAATAAGCTGTGGTAGCCTAGCGGTGATACCATGCGACTCTCTAGAGACGACATGGAATCAAACCCCGGGCAGGCACCAATGAGTTTTTCTATTAAAACTTATGTGTCTTATTGATAATTGCAATTTATCACACGCTCTTCGGTGAAGGAAAACATCGTGAGGAATCCTGCATATCTCTAGAGAACTCTAGGGATATGTGTAACCGACCAATCCGCATTGGAGCAGCGTGGTAGGTCTTAGCTCCAATCCTTCTCTCCAAAAACGGAGAGAGGAGGCCTTAGCCCAGCAGTGGGCATAGTAACAGGCCGTTACTTTACTTTACTTTTTTTTATAACAGCACTACTTTACTAGGTTATACTAGTAGCAAAGTAGTTCTGTTATAGTTTTTGTTATATGGAATTCCGCAAAGTAACGCCTGCTTCTATAAATCATATTAAAAAGTATAATAAGCTTTATGAATAAGTGTATTTTTAATTGTTTTTTTAAACTTGTGTAAAGGCAAGTCCAATTATGAAAAAATGTTATAATTTTGTAGGTTTGTCTCTCTTTTACATACGATCGAGCCATCACTTCGATGTGATATAACTATAGAGATAATGGGTACCTGGAGAGTGGGTACACAGCCTATATGGCATTTCGGTACTCAAGTTCGAACGGATAAAGTCGCGGACAGAAGGTATTTCGATCATCAAACTTCTGCCCTTATCCCACTCTAAGTGGGGTCGGCAAACAGGTTACAAACATGTTGTCACACGATTTGGCTACGTATTTAACGACCGGCCGCCTGCCTGACGTCAACTTACCTTAGTCGCCTTTTACGACACGTCGGTAAGAAATGAGGGTGGTCTATTCTATGCAGCCGGATACCATACGGCACATACCTTAGTCGCCTCTTACGACACCTCGGTAGGAAAGGAGGGTGGTGGTATTTCGATATAAAACGAATTTAAGAAGATTTTCTTTACGGGTTATTATACATTCAAGATTACTGTAAGCTCGTCGCTGACCAAAAACTCTGAGGCCGAATATAGGTCAATAGACATGATGAACGGTAAATACCCACTGGTTGGAATTTTTTTACTGATTGATTTGAACCAGAATAACGTTTACTTTCATCAGAAATAACGATATTGATAAAGAATAATACTGTTTAATCAGACAACATTCACGCTCGCAAATCGAATTCGATTGTAAAAGGAACTGGTTCCGAGTACATTTTTTACCGATTCATCTGCACTATTATTAGAATAGCGTTCACTTTCATCGGAAATAACGTTATTGGTGAGAAATAATCGTTCACGAATAACATATTTTGTACGCATGACAAAACAAATTAAATTGTAATGAAGACACTAACACTATATCGTGCATTATTAACGACTTTATAATATTAGAATATAACTTTTTTACGTGATCAATCTTTGACGACATTAATATAATTGTTGTTTGTCATTCGGCTAGGTAACTCAAAATAAATAAACAAATTAAAAAATAATAATGCTCTCCGTTTTCGGCGACAGGAATTGGAGCTAAGATGTCCAATGGTCCAATGTGGATTGGTAGGTTACAAATATCGCTAAAACTCTAGAGGTATGCACGTTTCCTCATGATGCTTTCCTTCACCGAAAAGCGTGATAAATAAATATATATATTAATAATAATGTATATATAAATATATATATTATATAATAATAAAATACCGATAAATTTCATTTATCAATTAGCCATTCAGAAAATTCATTGGTGCCTTATATAAGTGCAAGTATCATTGACCCAAGAATTCACGAGGATTATATCGGTTCCGCCATGACGTTACCTTTATTATACCTTTATAATGAATGAGAAAAATGAATAGGCAGTTTACCATTTAATCAAATACCCACAGGTTTCTGCAAACCAGGTTCGTTCACTATTCTGTTTTTCCTAGTATTTTCAATACTAGGAAAAACAGAAGAGTCTCGGGAGGAGTTGGTAATCTCTGACCGTGAATCTAAACTGTCAAACTCGTCTTAGAGAAAAGGGGTGACTTTCCTTATTGCGGTGCTTAAACCTCATTCTTATATCTTATAATTTATTTGTTTCTGTTGTCTGCCTTAATTTAATTAAAAATGTTTCATTTTAATGATAGTATATAAAATAATGGGACGCGTCCACAGCGATGAATCTAAACTGTCAAACTCTTCTGAGGGAAAAGGGGTGACTTTACTTATTTCGGCGCTTAAACCTAATTCTTATATCCTATAATTTATTTGTTTCTGTTGTCTGCCTTAATTAAGTTAAAAATGTTTCATTTTAATCATAGTACGTAAAAATAATGGACGCGTCCACAGCGATGAATCTAAACTGTCAAACTCGTCTGAGGGAAAAGGGGTGACTTTACTTATTTCGGCGCTTAAAGCTAATTCTTATATCCTATAATTTATTTGTTTCTGTTGTCTGCCTTAATTAAGTTAAAAATGTTTCATTTTAATCATAGTATATAAAAATAATGACACGCGTCCACAGCGTACCGCCTGTGAAGACCGATCATGGCTTTAAGATGCGTGTAAAGTTAATGGTGGTATTAAGACTATAGTCATAACAGCATCTCTAGTAAGTATATAGCTAAGATATACGTAAGATTGTATACCAATGACGGAATAGAAAGGACTAGTGAAACTTTCACCCCACGCTGAGATAGTTTCGGTACATAAAGCTATCTTAATTATAACAGCAAACTATAGACACGTCGTCTAACTTTTACTTATTGCGTCCACAGAACGAATGCGATAACAAATTATGAACTGACTAAGACTACCATCAGAAATAAAAGCTGTAGTTTTAGGAAGAAAAAACAACCTATTATAAGCAGTTATAAACTTTTTTTCTGTGTTATAGACATAATAGTCGCAGTGTAGCATCCGACTGAATAGAATAGACCTCCCTAATTTTTTATCGGGGTGTAGTAAAAGGCGACTATGGTAAGTTTACATCACGCAGCCGGTTGGTCGTAAAAAATTATCCAAAACATGTTGTGCCGACTCTTTTTGGAGTGAGATTAGGGTAGGTGAATGATGATTAGTCATGATAGCTTAACTGTAAAAAGCACTGGAGATTTATCCCTGGGAACCTGAAAGGTTTAGCAAAACCTCTATAAAGAAACACTAGTCTAGTCTTAGGACGAATAATGGTTTAACTGGAATGCATAGGTTCTCTATTATAAATAAATATATGGGACACTTTCACACACACTCATACATCCCCAAAAGTAAGTAACTTAATACTTGTGTTATGGGTGATGAACAACTGGTAGAGATACTACATACATACATTCTCCTGCCCTTATCCCACTCTGAGTGGGGTCGGCGCAACATGTTATAAACATGTTGTCATATGATTTGGCTACATATTTTACGACTGGCTGTCTGCCTGACGTTAACTTACCTTAGTCGCCACTTACGACACCTCGGTGATAAAGGAGGGTGGTCTATTCTATTCTGCCGGATGCCACACCGCTTTGGTAGAGATACTACATATATGATTTTAAACATCATACATACTTAAATACAAATATAAACCCAGGCTCGAAGAACCAACAAATTGTTTACAGAAAATGTTGGCCCTCGGCGGGAATCGAACCTGCGACCCGCGGAGCTGAAGGCAGGGTCACTACCCACTGCGCCAACGGGCCAGTCATTTATTATATTGCATCAAGCAATCCACACATCTGTGTTTAGATAATTTATAGAATTAGGCATTACTTTGCAGAGGTCTATATTACAAAAGTAACAAAAATATCATTCCATATATCTGTGATAAAGAATTTATAGCTTGATTATAGAAAAATAGTACTTTCATCACTTTTGCATCTGTTTCCAGTCAATATCATATACATATTACACATACATGACATTTATATTTATAAAAACGATTTTATTTATTAGATTTATTAGTCACTAGACTAAAAAAGATCAGTAGCAAATCATTTATGCAATTTTTACAAAAAGTGTGAAACCAAACAATGGTATCAATTATGTGCAGTTTACAAACACTGTGCATGAAATTGCATTAATATTTAAGTAACTTACTTTGTGCTGAAATTTAAAATAAATAGTTTGAATTCATGACAATTAGAGCCTTATCTATATAAAATATATATAAATAGATACATTTGGGACCAAGTTGTCCATCCAAATCACAAAATTTGTTGACACTTAACAGAAATTAAACCCAGGAACCTGCAACCCTCAGAGCTGAAGTTAGAGTAGGACACATGCACACAGGGGCTCAAATGCCATGCAAGCATTTATGTGCTTTTAAAAAACTTGGGAGTGCTAAATCTATATTTAAAATTATTTATATGTTATTTTGATAAAGGAAACTTTTGTGAGGAAATTCCTGATATTTGTGTTATATTCAAAATCCACCTCAGAGCAGTTTTAGACTTTCTTTAATTTAAGACTTAAAGCAAACTATTTACAGAAATTGAACAATGAGTTCAATTTCTGTTCATGTGGTTGCATTTTCTTTATGGATATAATAAAAAGAACATTATAATAGGGAATCATTTATATACAGGGCTGAACTTTGCAAAATTTACATTAAAAAAAATTTCTACAATAAGTATTAGCAAAGTTTTATAAAAAATTATAGCAAAATTGTTTCATAATTATTTTTTATGTAGTACTATTAAGAAAAGTTTAAACACATTAATTAAATATGTAATACATATAATTAGATGATAAGTAATTACACTCATTAATGGAATACTAATTTGCTAATGTTTATTCCACTTCAAATTACCAAAATTTTTTAAATAGTTTTGCATATGATGGTGTGTACCTAAAGTTGATCTTAAATATTGGTTTCCAGGTCATGTTAGTGAGACGCAACACTATAAATGCTCATTTAATGTGAACTAAAATACTTTCCGAGCACTAACTCTAAATAATCAATTGTTCATAAAATAAAAACCTATTACATTTATGAGACATTGTCCCTCCGCAGTGGTCCCAAGAAATATTATTATTTACATTATAAGCGTATGGTTCTAACAAATAAAAACTTACCACAAACACTGTTGCAAAGAATTTGCCACATCCCCAGGACATATCCATGTAATCCCGTTGTTCGTACCACTGAAACCACATTCGGAGGCCATCTTCAAGGAATGTGGAAATGAGGCACAGCCTTGCCACTGTAGGCAATACATGCTTCAGTTTTCTGATTACCTTCAAATATATTTTAATTTGTTTATTATGTAGACACAAGTGGTTCAAGTTTCACAAAACATGACCTACTAGAAACAAATTCATTCTAATGGCAACCCTCAGTGTGTTAGTAGAACAGGAATAATAAAGTACTTCTTAAGAATAAAAGATTGCTATACTATATTCTACCATTTAGTCAACAACAATTCAACTCTCAACTAAAGAAAATTAAAAATATAATAAAATAAAATATTGTTAAAATAATTTGAAAAAATATCAAACTAAGAAAATAAGTCTACATTATTTATTGTTTTATATTACATATATTATCAACATAACATTGACATATCCAAATTTGCTGCATTATATTTAAGAGCCATACAAGTTCACAAAACAGATATTATAATTATCTCTTCCTCACAAGTTTAATATGAATATAAGAAGCCTATCTTTAACCTAACTATTTAGGTAACAGAAACTACATCTAGAAATAATAATCTAATGTTCAACTTATTTTATCACTATAAATCTTATATCAGTTATTTAACAATTGCTCCTAAAAAAAGAGAATCCATATGGTAAGCCTGGGTTGTTGATATTTAAAGAAATTAGGCAAATTTTATTACAGTATTCTTAAAAATAAAACACTTGGAAATACATTTCAAAAACTATCAATATTACAGTAAAATCAATAAAATTTTAAAGATTTGTTCAATAGATATACATGAAACTCACATTTCATATTTTTACACATATGGTAATGTATTGTATAGTGATAAATATAAATTTATTTATGTTCAGTACATAAATTACCTTTATAAACTTTTCCCATTGGAAACACACATTGCCTTATACATATTTCTTCTTTGACTACAACTTTCATTTAAATAGAGCAAATAAAAGTTATAAAAAATCATATATTCAAAGATTTATTTTCAATGAATGTCCAAAATTAAAGATACCTGATTGACCTCTGGTTTATATTTTATTTGATTTTTTTATAAAATTAAACTGTTGTTACAAATGCTAATCTTGTAGATACAAAGAGACATTTTTTTCAGAATAAAAAAATACATCAATAAGTAACAAATAATGGTTATTTTAAAAGTGGAATTTAACGTAAATAAACGCAACAGGGCATACAGAATACAAGCGCGGTGACGTGACAATACCTATATAGTGCATGTCGGAATTAGCTTGCAAGTGTTAAACTAATATAAAAAAGGTAAAACAACAATATTTCCTTTACCTGGTCCGCTACATCTTCTGCGGTTGAAACATATTCATTGGGTATTTGCATTTTTAACCACAAAGTCACTACACCTACCACAAAAACGAAATTACACTAAAGTTGAACTCGTAAGTCGTAGTCGATGTTCGAGTGACGTGTGGACAGTTGGAAAGACTTCCTGTTCAAAACCAATTCCTTTAAATATTTTAAAACTTAAACATAATTCGTATTTATTTTTAATTTAAAATCAAAACTCATGTATATAGGAAACGTTTTATAAATTCATTTAACAGGCAATTTATCGAGTAAAGTATTTTAAAAATATAAACATAAATTTATACCGGATGTTTTTTCATATTATAGTCATAGACTACTAACTAAAAAAATATAGTCATGTCAAATAGTAACGTTTTTTTCAAGAAACTAATTTTGACTTATTAATCTTTTAGTATAATGGATTTTAAAATTAATATTTTGATGTCAGTCGTTTAGCACAAAGCATTGCTATCCGATTAAAGGCATAGTTTTAAGTTCATAAAAAAATCAAATAAGAATACTATTTAGCATACGAAATAGTTTTATTATTCGAATTTTGTAGGGTATACTCTACATTGGCTAAGGTAAATAAAGTATAATTTGAAAATTCAAAAATTTAATAATTATTTTTGAAGTCAAACCTAGTTTAGAATTGTTGATCAGTTTATTTAGTTAGTAGTCTATGTTGTAGATCATGGATGTTTCAATAGTTTTATATATTGTTCTATATAAATTATATTGTTTATGCTATTTTGTTATTAGTTGATGATATTCATCGGTGGTAAATTACGCTGACTATTGTTGTTAAATTAAAATATTCATTGTTTGGAGATTCTAGAAAATGTTAGAAGTTACATGCAACGATCGCTTGGGTAAAAAAGTACGAGTTAAATGTAACCCTGACGACACTGTTGGTGACCTGAAGAAGTTAATTGCAGCACAGACCGGTACCAGATACGACAAAATAGTTTTGAAGAAATGGTACACCGTCTTTAAAGACCACATCAAGTTGTCAGATTGTATCCTTTTTCATTTTACACCCTTTGTTAACTAACGTTATTCAGAAACTATTCTTGATTCCTCATAATAAACATTTTATGGTAGCACCGTGATACTCTACGTTCCGACGACCTATGGTTCAAATGTTTGATTTCAAGATCAGAATCGAGAATTTCTGGTCAAAGAAAAACTGTTGCTCTTAATTAACATTTACATATCAATAATTTTATTAAGAATGTATTTGAATAAATTAATAAATAAAAATAATTAGATATAGGAAAACTAGTTTTTGGAACATATTGCAGACAGTTGTATGATGGCTTCACAGTTTTTGTAGTGACTAAAGAGGCATCTTATGTTTTGTGGTGGAGTAGTATTCTAGAAATGAGGGTGATCTATTGATCACCCTCATTTCTCATCAAGGTGTTGTAAAAGTTGTTTAAAGTAAGTTGATGTCAGCAAGCTGGTCGGCCATAAAATAACTGGCAAAATCACATGGTTAATACATGTTGTGCCTACTCCACTTAGAGTGGGATAAGGGCAGGAGAATGATGATGAAGAAGCATAAATCTATTCCTAATTATTATACCCAAAAAATCTCTTTGAAACCTATTCTATATCTTTTTTGCTAGATCCATCTGAGTCATCTAGTCATTTGCTCTTTCATATTCAATGATATTTTAACCTGGCTATCATGACTGAGGTCAGAAAATGGTTCAATACACAAATTTTGTTATTTGTATAATCTTCAAAAGTAAGGTAGACATCTAAGTTTGAACTTCATATTACTATTTTGATTTAGTTTTCTTAATATGTTTATCAGATGAAATACATGATGGCATGAATTTGGAGCTGTATTACCAGTGATTTAATGTTTAATAATAACTCCTGTGTTTATAATTAAGTGATTTATATGGATGAGAGATGTGAATATGTTAATGAAATAAATTAATTATAACTTATTAAGATTTTGTTTTTAGTTTTATTTGAAATGCTCATTGTACCACTGCTCATCTCCAACTAACTTAACCTGTGCTATTAAGTAAATAAAAGATTTAAGTGAGGAAAGTAATTAAAATGTTTATGTGGATGGCCACTGGATTGCAATTTATGGAATTAGGTTTTACGTTTAAGTGTTCCATAATACGATACGAATAATAATGAATTAGGTATGCCTTACACAGCTTGACAACCATTTTGTCAATTCGTAATTATTTGGTATCTATTGTAGCGCTCACCTATTGTAGGTTTTTATGAATGAAAACACAAAAAAAATAGGTGATAAGTTCGATGTAGCATTTTATAAAAATTGTACTTTAAAAGTGGATAGATTCTCGTAAATTATGTCATGGAATCAGGAATAATACGGAAAGGCTAATACGTACAACCATAGATAATATACTATATATAAGACCTACAACAATCTTTTTTTTAACCAATTTCGTAATGTTATTTGATGTTATTTGTCAACGGATCATGGTTACGCATGTAATGTCTAAAATTTTTTGATTTTTACAACAAACTTGAATATAGTATTCATAGTAGATAAAACTGCTAATTTCGTCATTACCGCGACAGCGGAGCTCTTTTTGAATAGGCTACTCATCGTGTATGATAAGTATTAGTAAATAATTTAAAATGACTGAAATGGAAGGTATGTCGTGTTGCAGTATTACACGGAATCGACCTAATAAAGTTCTTATAATTTGCTTCCATTTTCAGAGTACAATCAGCAAAAACCCATGAAGACAAGCAAGCAACATAACGTATTACCAATATGGGGTAATGAACAAACTATGAATCTGAACCCTTTAATCTTAGCAAACATTCAAGGTTCTAGCTACTTCAAAGGTAGGTAAGCAAACAAAACAACCGCTCAGGACTACAAACATCATTTTCATCATTTGATTCATTTCTTTCTTTAGTTTGACAAAAATACAGTTACCTGCAAAATGCATCTTTTACTGACCAAATTTGTGATTCATGTGAGAATTAAAGTGTGCTGTTGTCTCCAGTGCATCTGTTCAAGTTGAAGACGTACCATGAGGTGGTTGACGAGATCTACTACCAGGTGAAGCATCTGGAGCCCTGGGAGCGTGGCAGTCGGAAGACAGCAGGCCAGACCGGCATGTGTGGCGGCGTGAGTATGTTATGATACAATATTTGTATGATTTTTATGAAAAAAGGAAATATTTACTTATTATAATAGTATTTAAGTGTTAAAGAGACCCATAATTTGGAAAAACCAGAAAACACTAGCTTTTCAAATAGTTTATAGACTGATGTCATAGATATCATTGAAATAAAAGTTAAAATGTATGTAACTCAATTATGCCTTATTTTGAATTTTGTCTTTTTAAAAGTATGCAGTATATTAAACAATTCATATTCTCATATTTAAATTGTTACAGGTTAGGGGTGTGGGGGCTGGTGGCATTGTTTCAACAGCATTCTGCCTTCTTTACAAGTTGTATACTCTGAGATTAACCCGCAAACAAGTCAATGGTCTGTTACAGCATACAGACTCACCTTACATAAGATCACTGGGTAAGAAAGGGTAAACATATATATCACAACTACCCACCCTTTCGGAGGTGTAGACCTGCACTTGAATTTATTATTGTGTATGTTATTATTTGTTATTTTATAAAAAAATCTTAATATATTCATTTAACTTATGTATTCTGATATATTTATGTAGAATATAAATAATGAATAAAAATTAATTTTAAATTGAAAACATTATTCTTAAAACTTTTATTTATCATGTCACAATAACAACTTAAGACAACTTAGCTTTTCATTTATTATATTGTAATAAATTTAATTTTTCATTAACAGACATCTTATAACGCAGAAAACCACCCCTTTCACATTGCACCTTGCAATTAATTTATAGTCTTCAATAGTTCCTAAAAAGTAATATTTAGGTTCATCTCTGTGTTAGTAATAACACATATTATAGTACCTGGCAATAAATAATGCACTTCGAGGCTTAGAAAGAGAAATTGACTAGATTCTGCCTTATAGAGCATTGTCTCTGTTGCACAGACTGACAAACCCGCGTATGACAGTGACAGCGCTCTACGAAATCGAACTGGCCGGCTGTTTCGTTATAAACATCGATGTGCATTATTTAATGCCGGGTAGTATGATTGACTTTAGTTCATATTCCCAAAAGAATCATGAAAAATATGTTACTTGTATAGGTTTTATGTACATCCGGTACACTCAGCCGCCCGGGGACCTCTTCGACTGGTACGCAGACTACTTGGACGATGAAGAGGAGGTGGACCCGCGTGCTGGTGGCGGTGGCTCCACCACGATCGGTGCTATCGTACGACAAATGCTCATCAAGCTGGACTGGTTCAGCACCCTCTTCCCTCGTATACCTGTACCCATTCAGAAGCAAATTGAACAGAGGTAGGTGTTAGTATCTGAATTAGAGTTATTTCTGCCACTACATTTTTGCCACAAATCTACATGGTGAGGATGATATTTTAATCTGTGATGTATTCATTATAATGTAATAATTTACTTTATTTATCTTTGTACTGGTGGTTTTCGAAATTCAAATAAATTAAATTAAATTATAAAAAAGAAAAAACAAAAAAGTCTCTCTGATATGCTGTTCCTTTTTTTTAAATTGACTAAATTTATGTTTGTACTGGTTGTTTTGAAATTCAAATAAAATATATTAAATTATAAAAAACAACTCAAAAAATGATTACATTTTTTTTATTATCTCACTGATATGCTGTATTCCTTACAATTTTACTTACAATGACTTTTGGTTCTTAACAATTTTCCCAGGAATCTTAGCATTTATAGAGTTCCATATGCTTATTTGAATTATTGTAAAACTATCCATGTGTTATTAGTAGTGATTATATACACTTTACAGCTTTGTTTACAGATTTCAAAAAAATCGTTAAAATACGCCAAGTAGTTTTCGCTTAAGGTGTTAACTAAGAAATTTAAAAAAATGTGCTTTATTTTTCCAATAATATATTTGTTTCATCTTGAAATATATTTTGGTACAATTAAAATTTTACTGCACACTATAATGTTTTTTTATAATATAACTATCGTGAGTGGTATTTATAGTTAATTTGTAGAAACAGGCTATACTCACGTCTTATTTTATCGTACTAGTTTCGTTATCTAGGCGGGAATTATTCCTGTCTCGATGACATCGTTGTAAAGAGCTCATAAATAAGTGCCCCGGATTGGCTCAAAACTAGTAGGGTTAACCCGATAAAATAAGATATGAGTATAGCCGGTATCTACACATTAACCACTACAATGATTCCTCATTTAATTCCATAAAGGACACATTAACTGCATATTTTTTTATGATTTTCAGTGATCGCATTTAACCGCACTAGTCACGGTTTCTGTAATGGAGTGAACGCGCTTGTTGAGGGCTAACGAGTTTCTTCGTGATGTTTTGGAGGCTGGTAACACTTGGGGCGTGATGTTAATGAATATCCTTTTCGATTCAGGCTAGGGGAGCACAATAGGCAAAGCAATGCCGCGAAACCGGCCAACTCGAACTACCGCGCCGGAAACAGTACCTACAACCCGGGCAGGGTGGACACGGACAGGCGCGAGCACGACGACCGGGATAGGAGGGATTATGGTGATGCGGACAGGTATAAATGTTTATTTTTGTACATTTTGCTACTAAGCTGTGATAGGCCAGCGGTGAGACCGTGTGACTCTTACGAGGGTAACACGGGTTCAAACCCGGGCAGGCACCAATGTTTCTATTAAAACTCATGTGTCTAATTGATAATTGCAATTTATCACACGCTTTTCGGTGAAGGAGAACATCGTGAGGAAACCTGCATATCTCTAGAGGATTCTGGAGATATGCGTAACTTACCAATCCGCATTGGAGCAGCGTGGTAGGTCTTAGCTCCAACCCCTCTCTCCAGAAACGGAAAGAGGAGGCCTATTCCCAGCAGTTGCATTGTAACAGGCCGCTACTTTACTTTTTTTGTTGCTACTGAGCTATAATAATATATGGGGCATTTACACGGTTGTCTGTCCACAAAATAAGTAAGTTATTGTGTTATTTTCTTTTTTAACTTATTTATTTATGCAGTAATCCTAGTGTTTACAAAATTCTTACTTAAATACTATATATAATTATAAGGCCACAAGTGGATTACACTTGAATTTACTTACGTTTAATAAGGATATATAGTGTTTATTAACACAACAAGCATATATAGTGTTAATACCTATTAACACTTTTTACATGACTAAAAAGTGTTAAGATTGTCAAATTTTTAGGGGCTAAAGACACTACATGCACGTAGCTAAAACACACACACACACACGCATCTTATTAGATCTTTGTTTCCGGTTATTAGAATTATTTTCTTTTCTTATTTACATTTTGGTGGAAAGGGTCTAATTTCGAATAATTTTTACTATAAGTTTTGAACTATACGCGGTTTAATAGAATTTGTAGCATAATTCGTTTTTTATTTAAGCATTTGTAATAATGGTGTATGGTGGGGTGGGTATATACATATATAAGTTATAAATATTTTCTATTATTTTTTTGAATATTGTTTTCATAAAAACCTTCTTCTGACAATAACGAACATATAAAACAAAGATTTATTAAAATTGGTGCGTAAGTTTCGAAGTCATGCACGTACAAACATTTCGGTGATTCAATGTTATTTTTATAGATATAGATATAAAACTATATGTTTTATTCACAAAAGTATGTAGCTTTAAATATACTGCAAACATATAGCAGAAACGCTTAGTCCTTTAAAATTTCTTTGAATGGAATCACGCAGTTTTGATTTATACATTGCGTGTGGTTGCTTTTCAAATAGTTTTAAAAAATCTGTTAATTTGTTTTTTCCACAATAGTATTCCTTACGACATAATGCTACGGAAGTAAGTATATATGTGTCGACAGTAGCAAAAGTAAGTTACCTGTTTGTAAGATTTATGGTAGAAATTAAAATAGGATGTAACAACCGTGTGTAGGGTTAGGGTCACAATTGTGTCAGGTAAGGCCAAAATAAAAAAATTACTTGATCTGATTTGATATATTGATGTACGTCGCACTTATTAGTAAGGTTACTTACTACACGGCTGTATAACCCGATATGAGAAAAAAAATATTGTCTTTTTGTCTAAAAATCTCTGGGTCTTTATTATTTCTAATCACTATATAATATATGGGGTGAAAACAGGTTCTATTAAACACCAAATAAAACGTAAAGCATGAAGTAAATATTAACATACCTTTTTTGGCGTGAGCAAGTAAAAAATACATTTATTGAAATATCTGATTTCGTCGTCGACTCAATTAGATCTCTACGATCGTTTCGCCCCGAAACCGAAAAACCAAAACCGAAACCGCATTATCAGGATAGGCTTCACGGCAAAATCGTAATGCTTCGCTTAACACACCCGGATTATAGCACAGTATTTCTGTTATAGTTTCTGTAGGAGACTTGTGTTGTGTGTTTATTCCTTTTATCAATTTCAGACATCAGAAAGACAGACCAGCGAGACGCGACGATAGAGATCGCGACAGGGAACGGGAACGTGATCGCGATCGTGACCGGCGCGATCGTGATCGTGACTACAACCGCGATCGTCGCCGCGACCAGTCGCGTTCGAAGGATCGTAATTTCAACCGCTCCCGGGACCGTCACCGCAACCGTTCGCGTTCGAAAGACCGTCGTTTTAGATAATATAAAGAGATTTGCATTTTTAAATCGTTTAAAAATCGTCTTAAATTTTAATTAAAATAAATTTGGTAAATGTTCGGAGTTTGTTTTATTACTAGTCTCTAAAAGAGATATCAGATGTGTCGACTTAAGTACCGAGATAAAAAGTCACTGACTTCAAATAAAAATCACATCTTTTATGACATTACAGGACACTTCGGTATTTACATATACATATATAGTATGAATTAATGACTAAGTACCGTGGTTGCACTTTATTAACACATCTAATTAACCAAGTATATTTCCTAAAATAACAAATTAAACCATTCTGGTTGGTTCATTTATTTTAAAGTAAAAGAAATCGAGACTATTAAAGCTAGTGGAATAAAAAGAAATTAGATCATAATAAAAATTATATCAATTAGAGCCTTTATATAAATAAATAGAAATATTACGAAAAATGCTTTGCCAAGTATAAAAAAAATCTTAGGAGCACGTAGCTTTATACTTTGTCGATAAAAGAAAAGGATTAAAAAAAAGAAAAAATACTTTACACGTCTTTATTAATTAGAATTCCATAGCTAAGCTTAAGCTTGTAATAAATATTTATTAATATTTAAACGTAGATACAGTTTAAGGAAATGATAGCAACTGTTCTAACAACAGTTTGCATTATGGATTAAGCTGCAGCACCTTTTACGTTTTCTTGTTGTTCAAATTTTGGATACTTCGCTTCAGCATTGGCCCAAGAAATTTTACTATTAGCTAAATCTCTAACAACTCCTGGTACTTCAACCAAAGGTAGTCTGATTTGGCCCATGCTATCTCGTTCTCTCAATGTCACAGTATGAGGCTCCTTCATGGTGTCAAAGTCTACAGTGATAGCGTAAGGTACGCCGAGCTCATCAGTTCTTGCATATCGCCTACCGATTGAGCCAGAAGAGTCATCAACTTTATGAGATACATCAACTGCAGTCAGTTCTTGAGACAGGTCTCTGACGAACGGCTGAAACTCTGCATTACCACTGAGAGGAAGTACAGCACACTTCATGGGTGCTACTGTAGCTGGCAAGGAGAAATATGTCCTTTGTTCATCCCCATCCCTCATCTTAAAATTGTGCTCTAAGATGCAGTATAGAATTCTTCCCACACCAAAGGAGGGTTCAATTACACTAGGTATTATTTCTTCAACATGAATTGTCTTCTGAGATTTTTTCACAACCACAAGATTTGGGGTCAATTTAAAATCACCATTTGGTGTGATTAGGATAAATTCACCATCATTATCTAGCTGCTCTTGGAGTTGCTCTAGTGCAGAAGAATCCATACCTGATAATGTGTCATTAATAATCTTTGCATCTTTTTTGAATTCCTTTCCAATTGTCGCCTTATTCGGCACTGCTTCCACAATTTCAACCTGCTTAGGAGCTGGAAGCTTTTTCTCAGCGGCAAGTCTTATACCAGTCGCTTTTGAGTGTTGGGTGAGATCATATGCAGATCTATCAGCACAGCCCACACATTCTACCCACCCATAGCTGGATAAACACTCTGCATCCCAACAATCACATGCATAGTGAGCCATTTCATTACCCATATGTTGTCTAAACCTAAGCTTTTTAGGGTCAATGCCAACTGCTATCATGTACAAATGAATCCTTGCCATAAAGTATCCCAGAGTCTCATTGTTGACAATACCCTTTGATACTGCTTCCCCTATAGTCAAAACTTCAGCTGGTTTACCCTGTTCTTGGCTATCTGCTGAGTAAAATAACATTTGGGTGTCCTTAACAGCCTCGAATTTTGGGTGATCTTTTGTATCACAAAAATGTTCTATCTCACACATAGTGAACTCTCTAACTCTGAGAAGCCCAGATCTTGGAGAGATTTCATTTCTAAAGGAGTTTCCAATTTGAGCTGCAGCAAATGGAAGCCTACCTTGATTGAATTCAAGAAGACGTTTGAAGTTTACGAAAATACCTTGTGCTGTCTCAGGTCTAAGGAAGCCTTTAACAAGACCAGATGGACCTATCTGTGTGTTAAACATAAGGTTAAACTCAATAGGTGGAGTAAGTTCGTTTCCACTAATTGGTGACTTCATATCAAATCTCTTCATAAGGGCTGACATTTCATCTGCATTCATACCATCTAGCTTTACAAGAATATCTTCTATTTCAACTTTCAGCTCTGCTTTGGTATTCTTCTCACTTTTAATTTTTTCCAAATGAGCCTTGATGAGATGATCCAATCTAAAGCATTCACCTGTTTTGACATCTTTAGTCATAAGATCAGCAAACCTTTCAACATGTCCAGAAGCTTTTAATACAGGTTCAGGAGTTAGTATTGAACAGTCTACCTCCAGCATTTGTTCTTGTAGAATAAAATACTTTCTCCATAATTGAATCATATTGCTTTTGAGCGCGCAGCCCATTGGTCCGAAATCGAATTGACCGGTAATACCGCCATATATCGCAAAGGATTGATCATAAAAGAATCTTCTCTTAATAAGGTCTTCCATTTTAGCGCGGTCAAATAATTCTTCCGTAGGTGCCAAACTTAATTCTTTATCTTCAAGTATTTTTTTCCTAGTTTTTAACTCTGCAACCGCTTTTTTGACATCGATTTCCGGAGCTTTATCCTCTTTCAGTTTTCTTACTAAATCTCCCTGTTCTTTAACGCTAGCTCGTAGAGGGGCGAGGATTTCTTCAATTTTTGGATCAGCCATAATTATTTCTCGATATGGATTTAGGATTTTGATCTTTCGATGGGGTTTATTGCCTCCCCAGTGAGGAAGATTATGAGAATGTCGCAATTGGGTAAATGCTAGGTTTTTACTAAAAATACTACAATTATAAACTAGCGTTAAAATATGTTTCATTTAAAATATGAAACCGTATAGTTTTAAAAACTACCACTCAGCCAAATCATCTGTTCGCGTGGCTGATGAAATTCAAAGAATATTGACAAGTGTTTCCACTGTCAAATATTTATGTACAAATGATTTTTTAAAACTTCTATTAACGGCCCGGAATAGAGTGTTTTAAAATCTTAAACAATTATGTTTAACAATTTATGTTTTAACTAATTCGATACATGTAAAAAAAAAATTAATTAATAACTATATAGAGGATGGTGTCTTAACAAATATCAAAATTACTCAGCAAAAGGATTTATCATTGGATGTTATGCGAAGCGATGCGGTTGTAAAGGCAGTAGACATACTTTTTTGTTGTTATACTTATGTTACTATTTTATATATTATAATAATTATTATGTTACTTTTGGATATCAATGGTTAAAAATTGTTCTGAGTTTATTGTTTCCTTTCACTTGGTAATATTATTAATTTTTAGTTAGCATCAGAAATATTTTTGTTTTGTTTTTATATACGGTGATCTGGCGACTATGGTGAATACAATGGCAGTATATCCTAAGTTAGGAATATATTCCGTTGTAAGTCGTTTATCATCAGTGAAAATATCATAAACAAAGAAAGGAGGATAAACCTATGATATAAGAATATGTGGCAACATTGTATTTTCTTTCTCTTTTATACTTTAATTCACAGCGTAAATCATTGTGAGATAAAGCGCGATGGAAATAGTTTAATTATTTGTTTTCTTTTGCAAATATTTTAGAACTTGACAGCACAAAGAAGTCGGCCATTTTATTGCTGGTTGAAGAACGGAGGGAGAAGCGAAGGCTTCTTCTAATTGTAGCTATAAATTAGTTTTTGACTTATTTTATAACAAGAAAATATTAATATCTCTACGTACAAACAAGTATACGTGTTTAGGATAAGTTTTTGGTGAATTTATGTATCGCGTTTTGGAAAATGGACGATCCGAATAGAATGATGGCGCATAGCGGTGGTCTCATGGGACCTCAAGGTTACGGTCTTCCTGGTGGCGATGGGGCACCTGCTGCTGGGGACGGAGAAGCGCGTAAACAGGATATTGGTGAAATCTTACAGCAAATTATGAACATTACTGATCAGAGTCTTGATGAAGCGCAAGCTAGGAAGCATACACTGAACTGCCATAGAATGAAGCCTGCTCTGTTTTCGGTGCTATGTGAAATTAAGGAAAAAACAGGTAAGTGGGCATACTTTTAGCTCTACAAAAAAAAACCTGTTATTTTAAACATAAGGGGTGAATATTTTTTGCCATTAGTTCTATCTCTCCGAAATACTCAAGAGGAGGAACCACCAGACCCTCAGCTAATGCGGTTAGACAACATGCTGATTGCGGAGGGAGTAGCTGGTCCTGAGAAGGGTGGTGGGGCAGGAGCAGCAGCCTCAGCTTCAGCTGCTGCAGGGGAATGGGGTAATTTATATTTAATATTAGCTTGACTGGCTTTTTAACATTAGCATAAGATAATGCTCATTTTCTGTGAATAATTTATACCTCTCAACATTTAGTGGATTTACTTGTTCAATAATTAGTTGAAAAATTAAAGTGACCAAAAACTCTTGGAATGTGGAGGCAGAATAAAAATATTAGTATTTATGTAATTTCAATAGTCTATAGTTTTTAATACAAGCATTGTCTAAACAATAGCTAAAGTATAGATATATCTGTATTTTAAACAATTGTTTTAAGCAGTTATTCTTAATTACTATTATCTAATGTTTGTGTTGTGGCATTTATGGAAACCTCTGTATGTTAACCATATTGCTAAGTTAATGTTACCTGGTATAACAGTTATACTTAATCAGAGTTGTATACTGCTGATTTTTCAAATTAAAAGTTAGATATATATAAATTTATTTCATTTACATTTGCATTAACCACTGAACTTAACACTATTTGATAAGCCATCCAAGCCAGCCAAAATGTCTAGTAAAATTTTTAGATTTTTGTGAAAGACTTCACTGAAGTTTACTTATGTTATTATAAATAACTCAGTTAATTTCTATGATGGTTATGATCCAAGTACGCTATAGCAATATTCTGAGCATGCCAAGATAGTCACTAATTACAGTATGGACTCATCATCATTCTCCTGCCCTTATCCCACTCTAAGTGGGGTTGGCACAAACAAGTTGTCTCATGATTTGGCTAATTACAGTATGGACTCTGTACTGTTTTTTTGTGAACTGTATACCTTGACTGTAACATTAAAATCATGATCATTATGTTTTTGTCTTTGTGTGCTGCTTGGGTGTGTGGTGTTTAGAATATGTAGAACATAGTGTCTTATTACTAAGGACTATAAGGAGTCAATAAGACCTCAAGATCTACCAACTAAGAATTTTCCATTAGAAGTGAGATTGTAATGTTATGGTAAATATATAAAAAAATTTGCATACACTAAATAATACTAAATTACCAAGGACTAAAGTGTGAAACAACAAAATCCTAAATGAGCTCATAAAATATACCAGTGCTTGACTGTTGCTATAATGTCAAAGTTTCTTTTATGGGGTTATAAAAATATTTGGATCTTTTATCAACATGCTTAAAATAATCATTTATGTGATGGAAGACTGATTTGTTTAAAAACAAAAATTTTTAAATTGATGACAACTTTCTAAAATAATAAAATAATAACCTTATATTGAAACTTTTAATATAAGGTTATTATTTTATTGTTCATGTGATTTTCATAACATATAATAATTAACTGTTTGAAGTTTTAATATTAAAGTTTCATAAACTATTATACTTTTTGTAATAAATCGTCTAAAAATGATCAATATATAATATTTTTGAATGATATCTGTTTCTTCTGGTCTTAATGTATGTTTGGTGCTGGTTTTTATGTTTTAATCTTGCTTTATGTTTGTTTAATAAATCTAGTATGTTCCACAATAAATTTAGTATAGGTGTTATGGTAAAGAGGTAGATTAAAGTATGGAACTAAGCTGCTGACAGAATGTCAGTTTTATCACTGTATAATTGCACATTTGCGTAGAGTCCATCATGTATGGCAATCATTTTGAAGATAATTTTAGTAATCCAGTTATACAGATTTTTTTAAACCAGTATAGTGCAATAACTAAAGCAATTATAAAAATATAAGCCAAATTTAATATTTGACAACACTAGTAGTAGTAAAAGTAAAGTAAAGTAATAAAGAATGGTGTCTGTAGCACTTTATAAAAATTGCTAAAATGTTAGCAGATTATTCTTATTGTAAACTTTAAATTCAAAAACAAAATATGCTATACTCAAATGAACTAAACAACTTTTGAATCATCAACTCTTTTGCTGGTTCTCAACAGTTAGCATATTGTATAGGGTTATATACCAGTATTTTGGTAGGCTGAAGGTTGTAGTACTAGCAAGCATATACTAACAGAAAGCAGTGGGTCAGGATTGCATGTTCTCTTTCTGTCCTGTTTGCTGCAACTTAAGGCACTGTGGCCCAAGCAGATAACGCGATCGAGCATTCCGACTACCGCGCGAAGCTGGCGCAGATAAGACAGATCTACCATCAGGAGCTGGACAAGTACGAGAATGCCTGCAACGAGTTCACTACCCACGTGATGAACCTGCTGCGAGAGCAGAGTCGCACCAGACCCATCACACCCAAGGTAAACTTATAAATAAGTAATATATATATAATAGAAAGTAATATTAATAAGTAAGTTTATCGATTTTATTATGTACAGTCCATCTTGTGCACCGATCTCAACCTATCTCTTATCTCTGTTACTGTAACGTAGGGGTTGTCTGTAAGAGATCTCTTTTGGTGATAAGACCGCCCTTGCACTTCTATTTGTTCTTATGTCCCTTGTGTTTGTTTTCTGTTTACTTGGTGTGCAATAAAGATTTAATCAATTATAATTATTATATACAGGGCAGTACCGATTATACGACATTAATTTTAATTTTAGTTACCTGTTGGGGCGCAGCAGTCTTCATAAAAAAAACAATTATTTTACCACACAATTAGGCCACAGAAATTATTTTACGTTTATTTTTAAAAACAAACACGATGTATAGAGATCAACAACCGTACTCTATTATTTACACGAAACGAAAAATAACCTTGACCTAAAAACTTAATAGTAGTGGTGCGAGGGATAGATGACAACAATGTTAATGTTTACTACTGTTTATGGAACAAAGCGGGCCACCAGGTCAGTCAATCACTACCAAAGCATAATCTCAATTAAATTAGATTTATTTCTTCGAAAATACATTTTTTAAAAACGATATTTGAGACGATAGACGGCAACTGGTAGATAGGTATATACAAATGTAATTATAAATAAATATACACACCCAGACTTGAAGAACCAACAAATTGTTTATAGAAAATGTTGGCTCTCGACGGAATCTAAACCGGAGCTGAAAGATCAATGCCAACTGCGCTAACAGGCCAGTCAAATATAATAAAATTATGTATAAGAATCGATAATAATGGAAAAAATATATTTGTCTATGGCAGGAGATTGAGCGCATGGTGCAGATAATCCACAAGAAGTTCAGCTCGATCCAGATGCAGCTGAAGCAGTCCACGTGTGAGGCGGTCATGATACTGCGTTCACGGTGAGTTAACAGGAAGGACAAAGTGTACTAAGAATAGAATGAAACTAAGATGACCCAGTCAACAGTAACAATTTTCGTTAAAAATACTTTTTGAAATATTTTTAACGATATTAAATTGTCCATAAATAACATTAAAATAAGGATTACAAAGTATCAAAAGTAATAATAAAATTATTTTGCTGTAATCCCCGATACAGTAAATAGAAAATATATATAGTGCTAAATGTATAGTGGACTATCCGTTTTTTCATACCCGAAACATGCCGGATTCGTGAATACACATGCACAAAACACTGCCACCACAATACACAAGCACTACACACGTTCACTATCACAAACTCAACAATCGTTTTGCACGCAACCGAAGCATCATCAGGAGATAGACTCCACTTGTCGAGTATGTGATAGTGAATGTGTGTATTACAATTAGGTTTAAAATGTACAACGCAGGTAACGTATGTGTCATAGACGTTTCGCGTAGATATTCACCATTGGTGCATGACATCCGTAGGGCCAAAGATGATTATAGGCCGCAACAATCACATACCCGATCTAGAATGTATATTATACTATTTCTGTGTTTTCATTCCTACAAGTAATGTGTAAAATAAAAACTGCTTTAACTATTTGCATATATATAAAAAATTTGGAATAAAGATTTATACCGGTAAAATACAGTTTCGTAGAAAAAGAAATCGTATTTTCTTTTATGGCACGTTAAAACCGTGATATACAACTAATTCATTCAAATATTATTTGTTAATAATAATAATAATATATTTATATGTATTAAATATATGTCAGTACAGTTATAACAATTTGGTACATTCTACCACAATATATTCAGCCATTTCTGGCATACAAATTCAGTCTTTACTGAAATTTAGCTAATGTAATCAGATTTTATTTTATTTATAATACAATACGCTTACGATTTACGCTTTTTAATTTCATTCTCTGAAACAAGTTGCCGTATTGTTTTCAAAATGGCGAGTCGATATCATCCTTGACCCCCGTTCAACGAAAGTGAACTATGTGCGAACGATTGCAGATTCTTGGACGCGCGCCGGAAGCGGCGCAACTTCAGCAAACAGGCGTCAGAGATCCTGAACGAGTACTTCTACTCGCACCTATCGAACCCTTACCCCAGCGAGGAGGCCAAGGAGGAGCTGGCGCGCAAGTGCGGCATCACCGTCTCCCAGGTACCAGGTTTATGCCCGCAGCTTGCTCTGAGCAGGAAGCGGCGCCTTGAGCAGGCGCATGTTTGACCTCCTCAAGGAGTACTTCTACTCGCACCTCTTCACCCCCACCCCAACGAGGAGTGAAGCGGCGTTGCGGCGTCGCTATTTCGCAGGTATTCTGAATTAACTGCCCCCCCAGTAGGCCTACCATCAACTTTTTGAAAGCGATTTAATTGCAATGCAATTCAAAATCGGTACCTAAACAAAATCGCTTTCTTTTCGTTCTATGAAGTGTTTTAAGTGAGTCACATTTGGATCGCACATCTACTATATAAATAAGAGTGAGTAAAACACGTTTGCGATTTAGTTACGTTGTAATTCGCCAACGACTTTAACTGTGCGTCTTTAACACGTCGATGGTATGAAAAAGCAAAACAATTCAGTTTAGGTCTTCAATTGAGTCGAAATAAGAGTTCATGGTAAGCCAGCAGCCCCTGATGTAATGAGATCTCCGTAAGCTTAATAAAGTCGATAACACAAAAGAAGGATAAGATTTTTTTTTAATTTTGATGAAGTCTAGATATTTCTCTACATCATATTATACATTTCTTGCTTACAGCAATGAACATTATAATAATGACAGAGAATGCCACCTTTCGAATACTTACAGAGTAATAAGATTTTAAGTAAGATTTTAATTGGTATTCTTACTGTAGCTTCACAATACATTTATAATAATATAGTGTTTGTGAAACAAAATATACATCTTTTTAATAAAAAAAGCGATATTAGTAATAGGCAAACTAGGAACCGAAATAAATTAATAATACCAAGGCTAAGGCTTCAGAAAGTACGTAGATCGTTTGTGGGCTTCGGTATACTTTTTTATAATAAAATTCCTCAATCAATTTTGGACTTGCCTTTACACAAGTTCAAAAAAGCAATTAAAGAGACTCTCATTAATAAAGCTTACTATAATGTTGAAGACTATGTCAATGATAAGAAAGCTTGGAATTAAATTGCGACCAGCTATGTACTAGACGATATTATAATCTAAGTTTGTTAACAATAGTTAATACAAAACTGTAATATTTATTTTTTAAAAGAGTGACCGCCGAGTTTCTTGCTGGTTCTTCTCGGTTAGAGCACCTTTCCGAACCAGTTGTAGCTTCAATTTAATTTTAATTTGACGATTCAAAAGTGCTTGTAATAGGCCAATTTGAATAAAGACTTATTTGAATTTGAATTTGAATTTGAAAGATATATGCATTTTAAAAGTAGTTAATAGAAATCTATTTATATCAAATATTATTCAGTCTTTTTGCCGTTTCCGAGTAAACCATGAAACATTGTAAGATTATTTGGTTGTTTAAAGGTGCTTAGTCGATTTCAAATACTACAACAGTACCTTTTTTAAATTACTATATGGAGTCCCGAATTTTCTTTTGTCAACTCATATAGCAATGGGTCTCTACGTCTGCGCCAAAAACCATAGTAGCCTAATAGCGTTTGTCGATAGATGCATTCCATTATAAACAGTTAACATAACATTAAATGTAATTGAATACCAAATAAACACATAAAACAAATATCTTACATACAATAATGTTGGAATACATGTTGTCTTACATTGATAACAAACCAAGCGATATCTACATATAAATTTAAAGTTTATGTGTGTATTGTTATTTGTTCAGAATGTTTGAAATAAAAGTAAATTTTGTATTTCCAGGTGTCTAATTGGTTCGGCAACAAACGCATCCGGTACAAGAAAAACATCGGCAAGGCTCAAGAGGAGGCCAACCTTTACGCCGCGAAGAAAGCCGCCGGTTAGTGTGATCGATATCTTTAATGTTAAATTTTTTATGTGTCATATATTCGACTTCTTAGTTTTGTTATTTTTTTTTATTAACTAAAAATTATATTGACAAACGGACCACATGGATGAAAAATTGTCATGTACGTTACGTGCGACGGCTGTATAGTTAAAAAAAAATATTTTATGAATCACAGTTCTTTCAAATGTTATTAAATACGAATTTAAAATACTCTTTATTTGATACAACTTATAAACAAATCGTTAACTCTTCTTGCTGGTTTTAAAAATTGCTAGTAAGAATTTCGAGTTTTTTGAATTTCACATTTTTATCCAAAGACGTATGATGCAATTTTTAATTGTTCCCTAAATTATATTTAATATAAAAAAATATATATATCAAAATAGTTTGAAATAATATCTGTGAACTGTAGACGTAAGTTTCAACATAAAAAAAAGGTTTAACCGTTTTTTTCTCATTAAAATAATTTATTATTTAATTCTTTTTTGAAAACATTAACAGAAAAAATTAATACATATTATATGAATTTAATAATGTTTAAGTTTCAATATTAGTTACTTATCCCAAATTTTAAGATGTAGTAATGCTGATGCATTACACGAAATATATTTCTTTTTAATATCCAATAATAAAAAAATATATTTATTATTACTACGTTACATTTTTTTATTAAATTGTTATATTGCGATTGTAGCTTTTTAATGAAACTCTTGACAAAGTCACATACCGTAACACCTGTAATAATGATTACTATAAATGACGTGTTAAACCTTTTTAAAATATATATTAATATATGGCTATATATTACTATTAACCCTTCGAACGATAGGTTCCCTTAGGTGATCATAAAACAAATTTTTGACATCCATTTTTATATCATGTTATATATAATAATTATACCTATGATTTGTATATTTTCTTTGTTATAAAATTCCCCATTGAATAGAATAAATCATTTTATAATAATAACTTACATTTATCGTTGGTGATGAAAACATTTTGAATTTTCCAAAATTGAAATATCATCCATAAAATCTCTTATCAAATTCACGTAAATTCTGGTAAAAAAACAATATATTTTTTTAAGACAAATCCGTGCAGCTATATGGATTAACAATACCATTTTTATTGGCGATTCAAAATTGGATCGTCCAATATATTTAATCTCTGAACTCTCTCTCACTCTCTGTCCAAGTACCAAAGATAAATGTAACTTACATTATTAATATAATATAAAAGAATTGGTTGCATTCGGTGGGGAGTTTTATAACGGCGACAATGGTATGCTAATCATAGGTATTATTATATAGTAAAAAAAATGATTCGAAAATAAATGAGACAAATTTTTATGCGACGATTTGTGCACATTGTGCACAACGACTGGTGAAGGGTTAACCATACTTACATACCCTAGTTTAAGAGATATATATGTATAAGATATTAGTGTTGTATGTCGTAATGTATGTGGGCCGCGAACTGTAGCCTGGTTTCCGCACACAGACCTGTCATGGGCGGGCGCGGGCAGGCGCGAGGCACGCTCTCCGGCCGGCCACGCCGCATACAACAGTAAACTGATTGCCCTCTATTACTAAATTAACAAATATATATACAATTTGAAAACGACCCAATATATATGTAACATATTTCAAATCGAGTCGATACTTGAATTTTGCAAAATTTACACTACTTCAACGATAATAATCGACTATTTAAATCGAAAAATTGATTTAAAACAGCAGTCTTACCATGTACTCTTATTGCGACTCAATTGAAGACCTAAACTGAATTGTTTTGCGTACTATGACGTGTTAAGACGCACAGTTTAAGTCGTTGCCGAATTAAATACTAAACTGAACCGCCAACGTATTTCATTCACTCTTATTTATATAGTAGATGTGCGATCCAAATGCAACTCAGTTAAACACACTTCATAGTACGAAAAGGAAGCAATTCAGTTTAGGTACCGACTTTGAATTGCATTGCAATTGAATCGGTTTCTAAGAGTTGATGGTAGGCCTACAGATATCTTGAAAATTTGATCAGCAAATAATTTTGTTATTAAGCTATAGTTAAAAGCTTTTCTTATATAATAATATTATATAGAAAACTATAAGTAAAGTTTATTGATATTCTATAATTTGTAAGATATTCAGCTATTCACAAAATCTTAGTGTATAACTGCAAACCTTTCAAATAATGCTATTGTATCACTTGTTTAGGCTTTTGAGTGTAGCAATTTTAATGATTGCTATCCAAAATTTTAATCATCTTGGATATTTGCTTACATAGTAATCTATTCAGTCCAAAATGATCTATTTGTCAATTAATCCCGAATCGTAATTAATTTATGGTAGAGAGATACATTACACAATTTGTAAGCAAACAAAAGCTGTAACGTACAACTAATTGCACTCTGTGTCATTTTTACATGTTCGTAGCAATATCGATCTTTAAATTTCTCATGTATTATTAATCTCTCATCCCACTTCTGGAATTGTATTAAGTGAAAGGTTTGCAGTACCTAGGAGCCGGTATATACTTTGTTCGTCAGTTAACACACGGTAAGCGAGCCGTTCTGTCCGCAGCAGCGGGTGCGTCTCCGTACTCCATGGGCGCAGCGTCGGGTACGGCCACGCCCATGATGTCGCCGGCGCCCACGCAGGACTCCATGGGCTACTCGCTGCCGGCGCCCGGCTACGATCAGCCGCAGCCGCCCTACGACGCGTCCATGGCCTATGACCCCATGCATCAGGACCTCTCGCCCTAGGCACGCAGGTACCATTAAATATTCGACAGAACAATTTTGATTGTTGTTGGATATAATTAAAAAAAAATGATTTCTAAATTATGTTTTTTTGTCTGTGACTTCTCCATCTTATGTTTCCACTTTGTCAAGTTAATATAAATTAATTTTTTATTGTAGTGGAAAGAGAGGAGCGGATTAATAAACGTAAAACTTATCCCACTTCTGATAAAAAATATACCACTAAAAAGAAATGTTAACTACATAATTAAGATCCTTGATAAAGACGTACATATTTTACAAATTATTTATTTTTGAAAATAATTGTATTAAAGAGCTAACTCGCGCAAAATAGAGCTGTTTATACCAATTAAATTGGGCAATCAGAGACTTAGAAGAAGGCGAGTTTCTTTTTTAGGCTCCACCAATTATTTTTTTATCTTTAGGAATATAAAGTAAATATTGTTGCAGGTCCAGAGCACAATCGCGCAGCTTCCACTAAATTGCCATTATCGTAACTTGCGACACCGCGACCGCCGGCGACGCGACAGTCGCACTTTAGTTGATAGTACCTTGTATACTACTCTGTCCCTACACTGTAGCTAAATCTATCTTTTATATGCGATTTCTATTGAAATTACACTAATTTTTATTGTATTATTTACAATTTACACGTTTACCGAGTATTTATTTTAGACAGCACGGTAATATCCTGCTGTTTGACATAAAGAAATAAAACGGAAATAAACTAGGTGATTGTGGGAATATATGCAAAGACTTTTAAATTGTCAAGGTCAAGGTTCAATCAATTAGATTTATTGAAGCTACACCTAGTTCGGAATGTTGCTCTTACCAGAGAGGAACCAGCATGAAACTCGGCGGTCAATCATTAAAACATTTTCAATTAAAATAATTAAACTTGTTTCTCGTGACGCTGTCAAAGCCTAACTAGCCTAAAGGGCTGACAGCATTCAATCCTATAATGGAGTATATAATAGAGTTTTCAATTTTAATGGAGTGAACGGCAGCATATTACCGTGCTTATATAATTTTACGGCAGCTCTCAAAAGTATTATTTTGGTCCAGTGATTGTTTCTAAAAGTTATTATTTGGACAGTATTATACCTACAAATGGCAGGATCTCGTTTCTAACCGTTCACTAAATAAATAATCCTCACATTATGGTGAATATAAATATACGATAGATGTAAGTTTATTGTAGTGTAATGTTTATCTGTAAGCGTTAATATATATTTCGCGCTGACTGTAGAGGGCGCGCCGGGCAGAAAGAATTTTGTACATTAACCTCTTAAAGAAAAAAAAATGTTGTAGTTAAGGTTTTAACTTTCAAAAAACATACATATTTGAACACTAAAATTTCAAATTAAACTAAAAAAAACATAATTTCATTTACAAATACTGTAATACCTAACTGGTAAGAAACAAATCTCGAGAATTTTCGAGATTTAAAATGGCGTCAGTATGCTTAGTGTACAGTGTTGATTGGAAATATCAAAAGCTCGTACAAGTCTTTTGTGTAATTTAAAACTTTAAAACAAACGAGCTCCAATTAATTAATTATTTATTTTGTATTTATTAAAGTCCTCCATCTTGACAATAATAATTTTTCTAACGACCACAGACTAATCTCTGATACATCACTTCCTTTAAATCTAGTATATATATATATAAATTCTTAAACTATACACACTTGACTTTTTCATAAAAATATAACTTTAGATTTATTACTAACTAAACAACTTTCTTGCATCATAGTTGTATTAATTACTCAAACCATATTCTAACTACACATTTTAAATTTACTTCAAATGATTTTAGTACATAATTTTAAATTTAATACTAGCAACCTACTTTAATACAACTGTTTTTTTTTTAAATTAATCAGTTATATAGTTACTTAACCACAAAGGCTTTTTAAGAATACGACCACACCTTGTTGTTCTATTTGCTCTTACCTCTTGACTCTCAGATGACTGTACTATATTATTACTGTTATTATGAAATGTATTTCCTTGGCTTACCTCCTCTTCTATTTTTTTTTCTGATTCTTTTGTTATATTACCATCATCTGACAAACAAGATTCACAATCATTTACTGCACTGTTTTTGAAGTCTCCATAATTATTATTTGAATGTCTTAGATGAAATGAATTTCTTACAAGAGTTTTCCCTTCGTGTGTTCTTACTTTATAAGACCTAGGTCTATTTAATTTATCAATGATTACTCCTGATTCCCACAACAATTTAATAGGGTTCCTAATTATCACACTATCCCCTTTTTTAAATTCTTTATCTTTCTTACAAGCATTCAAATTATAATAATTCTTTCTTATTTCCCTTTTTGCACTTATTTGTTTATAAGCATCCTTTGCCACATTTTTTTTGTTTTAAATGACTTTTTACAGCTGGCAATTTAGAACGTAATAGTCTCCCCATTAACATTTCAGATGGTGTATAATCAGTACCTAATACTGGAGATGTCCTATATTCTAATAAAGCTGCATATAATTCCTGTTGAGAGTTACACTTTTTAATCATCTTTTTGGCTATTCCGACAGCTTTTTCAGCCATACCAGTCGACCTTGGATAATATGGTCATGAATGAATTAAATCTATGCCTCCATCTTTACAAAAGTCTATTAGTTTCTTAGCATTAAACGGATTGTTGTCACAAATGATTTGACTTGGTATACCATGAATTGAAAATAACTTATCTAATTCTATAATTATAGTCTCAATACACTTATTGGGTATCTGTATTATAGCAAACCATTTCGAGTAATAATCTACAGTAATCAAATAGGTTTTTCTTGCATATTCAGCAATGTCCATACCTAGTTTTAAAAATAGTAACTGGGATTTTGTGACTGATTAAAGGTTCTTTTATTTTTTTAGTTAAATACTTTTCACAAATTTTACATTTTCCTATATACATCTCAATCATAGAAGCCATTTTTGGCCAATACAGTTAACCTCTTGCCCGCTTTTTACTCTTTTCAATTCCTAAATGAGTATCCCCATGAATTTTTTGTAACATTTCATATTGCATACTTTTTGGAACTATCACTTTGTCATCCAAAAATTAAATTTTATCTTTTAAAAATAAGTTGTCCTTTAGTTTGTAAAAATGATGTAAATTTGAGTCATTATTAATATAATTGTGCCAGCTATTTTGTACATACTCAATGACTTTAGATAACACCAAATCTTTAGAAGTTTCTTTTTTGAACATTTCAATCTTTGAACTATTTATTGGCAAATTATCCTCAATCTCTAAAGTGTGCACAACATCTAACATATCCGGATCATCATCTGAATCTACTTTAATATAATTTCTAGATAAAAAATCTGACACAAACATTAATCGACCTGGCACATATTCTACATAAAACCTATATTTGAGAAGTTTTAATAGCATTCTTTGTATTCTATTTGTGCATTTGTGTAGTTCTTTACCTACAATTGACACTAAGGGCTTATGATCTGACTGAACTTTAAATACATATCCATATATAAACTGATGAAATTTGGCTACCGTAAAACATATTTCTACCAATTCTTTTTCAACCATACTATAATTTTGTTCTGCAGAAGTAAGACTTCTTGACACATAAGCTAAGGGTCTCCCTTCCTGCATTAGGCATGCCCCCAGACCATCTTTACTCGCATCAGTTTGTATAGTTATTGATTTTTTCATATCAAAATATCCTAATGTTGGAGCACTACTTATTGCCTTCTTCAAAATATTAAATGAATTTTGTTGGTGTGCACCCCAAGTCCGCACAATATTCTTTTTAAGTAAATGCCTTAATGGTGCAGCTAGTTTTGACATATTTGGAATGAACTTATGCAAAAAAGTAACAACACCCAGAAATTTTTGTAAAGATTTTTTGTTATCTGGTTCTTTAATTTTTTAAATTGATCTTACTTGTTCCTCATCCGGCCTAAACCCACTATTAGAAAATACAAAGCCCAAATATGAAACTTCTTTAACTTTGTATTGAACTTTAGCTGAATTAAATTTAATGTTATATTTTATGGCAGATTCATCACTTCTTCAAGGACTTTTTCATGTTCCTCTTTGGTCCTTGTTGCTATTATTATGTCATCAAAATATATCTGAACTCCTTTGATGTCACCAAATATTTTTGTATTTTCTCTTTGAAAAATTTCTGGACTAGAACAAAGACCAAATGGCAACCTGTTAAACTTATACCTGCCAAAAGGTGTATTAAAAGTACATAGCAATGTAGACTGATTATCTAAAGAAATTTGATGAAAACCATCTTTCATATCTAATACTGTAAAATACATCATACCTGATAAATAAGCTGTTAACTCATCTACAGTAGGTATACCATAATGTTCCCTCATAATGTACTTATTTAATTCTAACAGACAGAGACACAAACGCAAAGAGCCATTTGGTTTTTCTACTATAATTAAATCATTAACCCATTCCGTTGGTTCTGTTACTTTTGAAATTATCTCACTATTTTCCAATCCATCTAAAGTCTCTTTAAGTCTTGGTTTCAATATCTCTGGAATTCTTTTTACTGGTTTCACAACCGGAATTGCATCTTCTTTAAGTCTAATTTTATATTCAAATGGTAATTTTCCAAGTCCAGTAAATACACTTTTATACTTTTCAACAAACAAACTTGCTTCACTAATATTTTTTAATTCAAAAATTCTTTTTATTAAGTTCAGCTTGACTGATGACTCTCTTCCCAATATAGGTGTCACCTCTCCTTTTACCACAATAAATTCTAAGGATTCTGACTCCCGACCCGCTGGTTTACATAAAACCTTGACAATACCTACAGGAGTTACATCGTGACCACCAAATGTTGTTATTTTCCTTTTATTTCACCCAGTTGAACGAAAACTGAATATGGCAATACATTTACATCCGCACCAGAATCTATTTTGAATTAAATTTCTATTTTGTCGCTTAAAACAACGCTGTGATACCAATCATTTCTTGCCATATTGTTATATATAGAATCAATTATCAAGGTCTCTAACATTTGTGAAGATCCTTCCATTACAGTCTTGTCTAAACTATTATTTAACTCATTTAAAGTCTTCTTTTTATTGTTACATTTAATTCTAAAATGATTCAAGCGACCACAATTGTTAAATTTTTGGCCAAAGGCAGGGCACTCATTTAATCCATGGTATCTACCACAATTGCGGCAATTAAACTTGTAATTTGAAGTTTTCTGATTTACTTCTTTGTTATCACATCTACAGAACCTCTCATAACTTCTAATTCTTTTTTACTCACTTCACTAGCTCTGCAAATCTGCAAAGTTTTATTTCAACTTAAATCGATTTCCCTTAATAAACGTTCTTGTAGTGTGGCATCCCTCAAACCCAGTATCAAGATATCTCTCACTAAAGACTCCTGCTGTTCCCCAAAATGACATTTGGCAGCTAATAATTTTAGATCTGTTACCAAATTGTCACAAGATTCTCTATCCTCTTGATGTCTTCTAAAAATTTATACCTTAGAAATAATGTGTTTTTTCTCGGCAAGCAGTATTTTTCAAAATTTTCCAATACAGTTAACAAAGATTCGTTGTCTAACTGAAACGTGTTATAAATTCTTATTGCTTCTGTTCCAATGCAACTTAACAGCATTGCAATTTTCACTTTTTCAGGTTTATTTTCATACTCATTAGCAGTAAGGAAAAGTTCAAACGCTTGTTTAAAGCTGGTCCAATTTTCTGCTAAATCGCCTGTCAGGAGTAGTTCCGTCGGAGGTTTAAACTCCATTTTTACTTTATTTTTATTTCGATGTGTATTAAAACACCTGACACCATGTGTAATTTAAAACTTTAAAACAAACGAGCTCCAATTAATTAATTATTTATTTTGTATTCATTAAAGTCCTTCATCTTGACAATAATAATTTTCCTAACGACCACAGACTAATCTCTGATAGACTTTAAATGAATTTTTTCTAAAATTATATTTTTATGCTGACGGGTCTATAGAATAATTTTATTATTCTTTGACAAGAATTGTGCAGAGTGAATGACCTTTACAATTCATATGGCGAACTTAATTAACTCTATCCTCGTAAGAATTCGACAAAGTGTTGGTAATTGCAATATTTACGATATTAATACCACAGATAACATTTGCGATAGTTTTAATTTAAATTTTAGTGCATCAAAGTATTGACGTAGGATATGAAAAAAGTTTAATTAACGAAATTCTTACTGCCAGACGCGTGTACTCGATGTATTGTTGCGGGTCAAGCGAGGGGTAGTGGGCCAACTGAAAAAAACATCTGACTGTGTTTTCTCGTTTCATTTGGGTTTCTTTCTCTAAATAACGTGTTTAGTTTAATTATCTAGGTCCCTGATTTCGTGCCTGGTAACAACAAAACATTAGCTTTTTAAATTCCTCTGTTGACCATTTTCTTCTCTTATCATCGTTTATGTTTTCAATGGCCCAGACGGGCCTGCAGAGTTACAAGAGGGCGTAGAGGCGTTAGCCGTAGTCCCTTCGGGTTCCCCGACTCTCGCTCGGCTGCTGAGCAGAGCCATATTTTTATATCCATCTATCATATATCTACAGTAATATTTTAAACCAGTACTTATTAGACTTGCCATTAATTATTACTTTTAGGAATCTAAAAATTTTCTAGTAAAAAAAAAGATCATGTAAACAAGAAACAATATAACCTTAGTAATAAAGTTTCTTTATTTCAATTACAAAAATTCAGTTCGTACAACGTGACTATATAACCCATAGTAGAATCATATAACAGTAATAAACGAAATATATTTTTGTCAATACATCTCTATGTTTAAAAGGAAACTTTGATATGATAATATATATGTAATTGTTGAATTGATATATAATTTATTTTATACTTTTCTACGGTCAGATGTTATATTCAGTTGACTCTTTGTCCTCGCCGTGACGGAATAATGTGTGCAATTTTAATATTTTATTAGTGAGGAATTGATTAAGCTCGACGCACACGGACTGTTTATCTATTTTTCATATTTCCTTTTTACCGGTATGATCTAAATTATATGATGCCGTGATGAGGTTGCTAACAGATTAAACGAAACGGTTGAATATCACAACTATCAAAATAACAGTGAAAGAAACTGAGGTTGTTTTCATTATACCTCTAGAATTCCAAGATATTATGGATATGCTGAATACCCAAGTACGGACCAAGCCACAAGCGGATGACAACTATCAGAACTAGCAACTATATAAATTCTAATAGTTCGTTATAATATGGCTGATAGTTTACTGTAATGTAGCTGATATTCGCTATAATATAGCTAATATTGACTACAATACAGCTGATAGCTATATTATAGATGATAGTTTGCTATAATATATCTTATAGTAGCTATAATATAGCTGATATTTGATATAATATAGCTGATAAGACGCTGTAATATAGTTGACGTTAGCTACAATATAGCTGTATGCTATATTGTAGACGATACTTTGCTATATCTGATAGTAGCTATAATATAGTTGATAGTAGCTATAATATATAAAATATTCTCTAAAATATGGCTGATATTCGATGTAATTTGGCTGATAAATCGCTGAAATGTAGCTGCTAGTTAACTATTATTGAGCAGATAGGTCGGTTTTGCTGTATACATTTTCACATGTCCGTAAGACAACATTGATGGCAACTTCGCCCACGGCATCGTACTAAAATATGAGAAACTTTTTTATTCATTACTTCTATTTAATATACCTACATGTTATTGAATAATTTAAACCATCGGTGTTGTGAATATCGTAACAATATATTATATTTTTTATTCGGTGCTAAATATAATGTTGCAAGCACATAATTTTATTTTTTCATGTAGCGTAATTAAGTGTTAATGAATTTTTTTAAATATTTTTCGTCGTTCCGATTGTAACGTGGCTGACATTTTGCAGCGTCACGAAATTAGTTTCACATAGAGGTAATTTTGGATATAAAAACTAAATAGATTTGATAGAACTATTTGTAGCGGATTTATATCGAATATATTGATATGCTAAAATAAGCAAGTATAATAAAAAAAAATAAGCAAGTATAATTTGAACCAAATAACTTCCTTGTGTTCATGTCGATACTAAAATACATTTTTGTTTATAATAAAACAATGAATCAGTGTAGATTATAACAAAATCACATTGCTTGTTAACGAAATTTCACAGTTATTTTATAATTTAGCTTATATACGCATGCTTAGTACTTAAATTAACTAACACTAAAAAGTTGTTTTGTAGTAAATTGTGATAAGCAGAGCCCAGCGCCTACAAAACGAGTGAGTGAAAAGATACCCAAAACTTGGAAGAGCAAGAAAACACTTGCTTTTATGATAGTTCGTAACGTGATGTCATAAATGGCATCGATATAAGCATTACAGTGTATCTTACTGAATTAAGCCAAATTTGGAATTCGGTCACTTTAATATTAAGCATGCGATGTATTCTTAACAAGTCTAGTCAAAAACATAAAACTACTAGCAAGATTCAAATCAAATCAAATCAAAATATTCTTTATTCAAGTAAACTTGTAAACAAGTGCTTTTGAATCGTCAACTTTACTGCTGGTTCGGAAAGCTGTTCCTGCCGAGAAGAGCCAGCAAGAAACTCGGCGGTTGCTCTTTTTAAAATATAAATCTTAGAACTAGTTACATTTATTTATTACTGTCTTGTACAGGGTAGAAGTGCACCTATATCCACACATCCTTATCATCTAAGTAATCTTCAACAGTATAGTAGGCTTTCTGTATAAGCCTCTTTTTAACAGTGTTTTTAAACTGCTGTAATGGCATGACCAAAATTGATTTCGGAATTTTATTATAGAATCTTATACCCAAACCCACAAACGATTTACGTACTTTTGCTAGGCGCAAAGCAGGAGTCGCAAGCTTATGTCGGTTCCTACTTTGTCTATTATATACATCACCTATCGTTTTATAATTCTTTATATTTTTATGTACAAAAATTACGTTATTTAAAATATTTAAAATATCCAAACAAAAATTCCACCTTCACATACATCAAGTCCAGTAAAAGCTCTTCAAAATATTCTATTCCGATATATTCGGTATAAATTCGTTTAAAAACAATTGAATTAATTATATAGTTAAGTTGATGTGTTCTTAATCAAGATATCTGAAACAGTATACGAAGAAAAAAAAATGAAGAGAAAATATAATTTGGATCTTTAAAATATAACAGTGGGCATTTAAATAAACACGCCGCTGTTGCGAATGTCCTTTACATATAATGCATACTATTTATACGATTTTAATAATAGATTTTAATGAGATTCGATTAATGTAGTTATATGAAGTAAACCAGCGGCGTGATCTCTTGTATACGACGAGTTCAATGTTATTGCGACCATCAGATTGAATAAATTACATTTTTGTGTAGTTAATATATTCGTTTTATTTGTTCTGAACCTTGCTTAACCTTATTTCACATATATAATTTCCTACTGTAGCGAATATACAGGAGGTATCAGAAATACTGGAAATTATGGGTACTTCAGGTCTTTGCACATCTTTGAAACTGAGAAAAATTTATCGATGAGCAAGGAAACGGCAATTTTTAAATCCAATGATCACGCTTGATCACATCGGTCAATATTTGGCTTTGAGATGCAAGAATCTCATTCTATCTTAGAGTAGGGATGTGACTTTGAGTGGAAAAAATTGATTACTGAATAATCGATTTTCTCCCTTCAAAAAAAACTTAATTTATCGGATATAAAAATCGATTAAACGATTTCTCTGACTATTTGTACAATTTTCTTCGTATATCAGAATAAAGACGAATTAAAGTCAACTAGTACGATAAGAAAATAACAGATGCGCTTTGCGATTTTGTCGTGGAGTCTATCTCCTGATGATGCTTCGGTTGCGGGGCGAAACGATTGTTGAGTTTGTGATAGTGAACCTGTGTAGTGCTTGTGTATTGTGGTGGAAGTGGTGGAGGTTTGTGCATATGTTTTTACGAATCGTGCATGTAACGGGTATGAAAAAACGTATAGTCCACTATACATTTAGCACTATATATTTTTTCTATTTACTATATCGCGGATTATAGCAAAATAATTTTATTATTACTTTTGTTAGATGCGCTGTTTGTAAAATTTGATTAAAACTTGTAGTTTAGCTACATTGGTAAACCCAACAACGCATATCTTATTAAAGAAAACCAGAAAAGGGGAGTAATAAAGGAAGTAAATAATATAATCGATTTTTAGAAAATCTATTTATAATGTATAGAAAATCGATTAAAATAATCGATTATTTTTTAACATACATACCTCGGAGATCTCAGTCTGAGATCGATTCAAAAGTGCCTGAAATGGTTTATTTGAATAAAGATTATTTTGATTTGATTTGATTTGATGAGTGCTCGTTTCCCCCGTTTGCAAAGCCTTGAAAGCCAGTTTTTTTTATAATTTGGATTCAATCTGCAGGTAAAAATGAGCTTAGCGTGATAAAAAAGCGAAGACCTGTGACTAAAATAAAGGGTTTTCGTAAACACTTTACTTTTCTTTTATTTATTTTTTATAGAATATATATTTTTTATAAATGTTTCTCCTTGTAAATACAATTTTCTTTTTCAAAAACATCTGAATTGGGGTTTTGGAACCTAGAACGGCATTTGAATTAACTTCAATGGGGAATATTGCTTTGATATACGAACACGGTTACGGAGCGAATTATCAATTAATCGGTATGTCGAGGTACTGTAAATAACTATATTCCTTGTATTTATTTATAAAACTGCTATATATCGATTTAGTAACAAAGCCTTACAACGATTTCTTTTAAATTACATTGCCTACCTTGAAGTTACTGCAAGTTTGTCGTGTATGATTTTTTTCAATATCAGTAGGTTAAGGTAAGCAACCAGACCTGACTGGTGATATTATAACCTAACGAGTAAGTAAAGTTCAAAAAAAAATAATAGAGGAAGCGATTGATATAAAAACTTAATAAAAATCAATACCAATAATATTTATAAGGTTTTTACGATTTAGTAGTCATCTATTAAGAACCTGTAAGCAGTGGCGTAGCTAGGCCTGGGGCTAAAAAAAGATAAGGACCTCAACTAAAATATTTTATAATATACTAGCTGTGCCAGCGGCTTCGCCCGCGTAGAAATCGGCGTGCCACAATTTTTTTCTACAATTCGAATTTTATACAACAGTAGTTATTGTGAGTTAACCATAAGAGATAGAGACATGCTATCGCGGACTTTATGTAGTGCTTTATAGATCTACAATTCTCTACTACATTACTTTATTGTATTTCTGATGGTTTACGCAGCGCACGCGACTAAAGTTCTCATCAAGCAAGTTTTTTAACAACTGCGCGATCTCTTCAACACAATTTACATAATACCGATATGTACTATATACTTAAACCATCCGGAAGTATTTCACTATCTTTTGGTGAAAACCGTACAAAAATCCGTTCAGTAGATTTTGAGTAAATCGACTAGATACAGACAGACAGCTTTTTGGGACTTTGTTTTATAATAAGTATAAGGGAGGGGTAGGGAAGTTCGGGGGTACAAGTACCGGTCTTATTTACTAGTTGCCTATCACCCATAACACTACTTATAAGTAACTTACTTTGGGAAAAAACGACCGTGTGTGTGTCAACATATATTTATTATAAATCTCACTTTTGTGGATAGCTTAAGAAATCCATGTGATGTATTATTGTTATTTTAAAAAGATGGGCTGATATTGTTAAGTTTTTTTATCCTGAGTACTTCTCTATCTGTGAGTTGTGAGTCTTAATACATATAGGTACATACGAGAATATAATTAATTAATAGTCATTGAATTTGCCGCGTAAAGTGAATAACACATTACGAATTACGCCACTCATGCCGTCAGTGGTGCCATTGCTGTCGAGGGGGGTGTTCGTCTATCTAGTTATGCTAAGGTCTATCGTGACCTTATCAAATTCATTGGCCGTGACCAAGAACTGTAAGTAGAACGTTTTGTATTTATTAAATACTTCTATGCATACCACAGTGTAACAGTATTTACATTACAACTAAGCATTTATAAAGGAATTTATTAATGAAAAAAACAAATACCTAAAACACATTAGGTATTTACTAATTTTTAAACCGGTAACAGAATAGTAAATATTATGTTGATTACATTATCAATGGGATTGGCGAAGATAATATTTTGATAACCTTTGTTGTTTTTATATAGTGGATTGTAAATTAAATATCTGTTCTTATTTTATTTGGTACTAACTGTGTCAGCGGCTTCGCCCGCGTGGATATCAGCGTCCCACAAATTTTATTTAGAATTCAAATTTGAAACATAAAAGTAGTTATTGTGAGTTAAAAATAAAAGATAGAGAAAAGCTATCGCGGACTTTTTTGTTGTAGTTTTATAGATCTACAATTCTCTACATTACTTTAGCTCTCTGCTAGTTTACGCTGCGCATACGACTAAAGTTCCTGAAAGCAAGATTTTTAACAACTACGCGACCACTTCAACACAATTTACATAATACCGATATGTATTATTTACCTATACCATTCGGAAGTATTGCACTGTCTTTTGGTGAAAATCGTACAAAAATCCGTTTATTGGATTTTGAGAAAATCAATTACATACAGACAGACAGCTTTTTGGGACTTTGTTTTATAATAAGTATAGATAGACTTAAAGGGAGGATTGAAGAGTTGCAAAGGTTATTTTTATCTTGCTACTGAACTTCGGATAGGCTGGAAACTAGTCTGGATAACAAATTCGCAAACCATGCGATTGGCTTTGCGATTTTGTCGTGGAGTCTGTCACCTGATGATGCTTCGGCTACGGGTGAAACTAATGTTGAAATTTTGATGGGGAATGTTTGCAGTGCTTATGTATTATTGCGTTATTAGTTTCAGGTAGTGCATGACTTTTAACGAATCCTACATGTATCAAGGTATAAAAGCTGCGATAGATGCGACTCTTTCGTGGGAGTCACGAGTTTAAACCCCAGGCAGGCACCAATGAGGTTATCTATTAAAACTTATGTGTGTTACATGCTTATCGGTGAAGGAAAACATCGTGAAGAAACCTGCATATCTCTAGGGAACTCTGGGGTTATGTGTAACCTACTAATCCGCATTGGAGCAGCGTGGTAGGTCTTAGCTCCAATCCTTCTTTCCAAAACGGAGATAGGAGGCCTATGCCCAGCCGTGGGATAGTAACAGGCCGTTACTTTACTTTTTTTTCTTTACTATGTGAATAGAGGGAGGCCTAAATAGTGATGGTTGAATTTAGTGAAGTATGATATGCATGTAAAAAGAGAACAGAAACGATTGACAGAAGAATGGAAAAGAAATAAATGTTGAAATGTATCAGATATGAGAACTCATAGTACACTCTACATTTTGAAATGTATCAGATATGAGAACTTACCTCTCTACATTTAGCATTAAATATACTTTTTTTCATCGTGGATAATAGCAAAATAATATTTTCACTACTGTTGTAATATAGATTGATGTATCATGGCATAGTATCGTCTAATTCTATTGATTTGGGTTAAAGAGTGTCAAAGGCTACTTTTATCCCTATACTCGACAGCCAAAATTTGGGACAGTAGCTAGTCCATGTTTAATTTCATCTGCATTCAAGATCTTTTTGGCCCAGATTATAGTCATGTTCATTAGTCGTGTGGTATCCGGCTGCATAGAATAGACCACCCTCCTTTCTTACCGAGGTGTCGTAAGAGGCGACTAAGGTAAATGCCGTGTGGTATCCGGCAGAATAGACCACCCTCCTTTCTTACCGAGGTGTCGTAAGAGGCGACTAAGGTAAATGCCGTGTGGTATCCGGCTACATAAAATAGACCACCCTCCTTTCTTACCGAGGTGTCGTAAGAGACGACTAAGGTAAATGACGTGTGGTATCCGGCTACATAGAATAGACCACCCTCAATTTTTTACCGGGGTGTCGTAAAAGGCGACTAAGGTAAATTGACGTCAGGCAGGCGGCCGGTCGTAAAATATGTAGCCAAATCATATGACAACTTGTTTGTAACATGTTGTGCCGACCCCACATAGAGTGGGATAAGGGCAGGAGAATGATGATGATTATAGTCATATTTATTCGTGTATTCGACAACGCAAAAACTTCTATAAATGTATTAATTTTATTTTATAGTAGCAAAGATGACCAGTATTCACAGCGCGTATAAGAACGAAGTTCACGACGTGCCCATGTCGGTTATAATAAGGCCTTTCTTACCCGAGTTGGATGAGACCAAGGTGCTGTCGCTTATGGACACGATACAGGTAAAAGGTTTTAATCTTTGTCATATATTTCACCAATATCAATACATATTGTTAGAAAATTCTTTATATTAAAAGACTCTTCAGATATTTATTATTTAATACACAATATAGATAACTTTAAACAATTACAATTACAATATTTATTTCTATTACTACTACTAGATCAACTACACACTTCGAACTGTCTGGTCTTTATTCTTTTTTCAGTTGTTTTTTTTCTTAGTATTTTCGCCATCTTTTGTTTTTTTTCACTATCTTACTAGTTAATATAACATTTTATAAACAATATATTCGCAAGTAGAAAATAGTAATATATTATTTGTTTTAAAAACACGTCATGAATACATAAGCAGTAATTTATATAAAATCTCATTTAATGTTAATTAAATTTATATCAAGACAGAAACCTTCATTATCTCCTTTTCTTAAATTCTTAATTCAAAATATTTTTAGCAATTACAATTACATACTCCAACAATATAATAAAATCGTAAAGATGTCGTATCTGTACATTTAATAGTTTTAAGAATAAAATAGTGTCGTCGTCACGAAACACGCTTCTAAACTTGAATAAGTTTAAGAAAAACTCCGTGTATATGTTGGTCGGTGTGTCGGTTTGTCTTTTAACCTGTACGTTTGTTACAACTGTTCGACAAACGACTGTCCGTCGCCAAAGTAAGTTACTTAAACTTATGTTATGGGTGTCAGAAAACTGGCAAGTAATAATAATAAATATATGCGACACTTACACACACGGTTATCCGTCCCCAAAGTAACTTAATACTTGTGTTATGGGTGACGGACAACCGGTAGATATACTACATATATAATTTTAAATAATAAATATTAATAATAAATATATGAGACTCTTACACACATGGTCGTCCCGTTCCCAAAGTAAGTAACTTAATACTTGTGTTATGGGTGACGGACAACTGGTAGATACATATATAATTTCAAATACATACTTAAATACAAATAATATATCCAGGCTTGAAGAACCACAAATTGTTTATAGAATATGTTGACCCTCGACGGAATCGAACTCGCGACCCGCGGAGCTGAAGGCAGGTTTACTACCCACTGCGCCAACGGGCTAATATATTCGCATATAATTTTAAATACATACTTAAATACAAATATACAGGCTTGCTCGAAGAACCACAAATTGTCTATAGAATATGTTGGCCCTCGGCGTAAATCGAACCCGCGACCCGCGGAGCTGAAGGCAGGGTCACTCACTGCGCCGACGGGCGAATATAATCGTATATAATTTTAAATACATACTTAAATACAAATATACAGCCAGGTTCGAAGAACCACAAATTGTTTATAGAATATGTTGGCCCTCGGTGTAAATCGAACCCGCGACCCGCGGAGCTCAAGGCAGGGTCACTACCCACTGCGCCAACGGGCCAATATATTCGTATATAATTTTAAATACAAATATACACCCAGACTCGAAAAACCAACAAGTTGTTTATAAGAAATATTGGGAATCAATCCCCTGAGACCCGCAGAGCTAAATTCGGAGTCATTGCCAATTTCGCAGAAACCTTATAATTTTTTGGCTTTGTTTAACTGCTGGTTCTATTATACAATAGAATTACATTTATTTTAATTACAATAGATTTTAATTTAATGAACAAGTTTTTCCAGTTTAATACCTATCTGTGGAATTTTAAGATAATAAACATTAAATTATTCAAATTATCTACACGAAGAACACGTATCAAAAGATTTCGCACATTGTTGTTATAGAATATTATCTCACCTCTATTTTTAACCAAAATACGTAACTACAGTATTAACATTAAACACGGAATGTGATATTTGTTAATACATATCCTTCCTACTAATATTATTATTATTATATTATTATTATTATAACATTATAAATGCGAAAGTTTGTGAGTATGGATGGATGTTTGTTACTCTTTCACGAAAAAACTACTGGACAGATTTCGATGAAACATTACATTTATATAGGCTATACATCGGAACAACATATAGGGTACAAATTGTTATGATTTTATGTAATATAACGATACATGTCAATAATGTCATAAAAATCTGGCCTCTGAGAGCTCTCGGCGTACGCTACATAAAAATGATACACAAAAATGAGTTACACAAAAATGATTTACCGTATTATGTTTATCTTAAATAATTCTAAATACAATTTATGATTCAAAATAAAATTATGAATCATAAATTTAATTTAATTACATACTGTGGCCAACCAAATTCCACGCGAGCGAAGCCGCGGGCAAACATTAGTAAATAAATATATTGGACACTTACACACACGGTCGTCCATCCCAAAGTAACTCAATACTTTTGCTATGGGTGACGGACAACGGGTAAATATACTGCATATATTGTTTTTAATACATACTTAAATACAAATATACACCCAGGCTCGAAGAACCAACAAATTGTTTATAGAAAATGTAGGCCCTCGGCGGCAATCGAACCCGTGACCCGTGGAGCCGAAGGCAGAGTCATATTTATAGAATAAATGGACTGGTTGGGTTCCTAAGAAATTTGAACGAAGACCCAGATGTATAAATATCTTCCACTTGAGCAAAGAGGTTGCTGAATCTAAGTGGCATAAGACCGTGGTTTTGAATTTCCTTGTAGCTGTGGAAATCGGTGAGAAAAATTCATACGAGAAAAATTACGATTTTAATGTTCTAACTGGTTCCTTATTTATGAAAATAATTTTTTTTTTCGTGTAATAATAAATTGTATGAGTTTTAACAACTTAATATGTCTACAGTCGATATTAAATAATTTTTATCTATAGCAACGTAACTGGGAAAAAGCAATGTTTACTTCGTATAACTTATCATTATTTCTATTTACTTTAAAAATCTGTGAGGTGATGTTATTAAACAGTGTAATGTAGCAACGGTATAATTCATTTGTACACATTTAATGATAACGCATTACTCTGTGACCTCGCTTTCATTCTAATTTTTTTTTTAAATTTCAGAAAGAAGAAGACCAAGGAATAGTCCCCCCGATAGATATTCTATGGATAACAGGGAGTCAAGGGGGTGATTATTATTACAGTTTTGGAGGGTGTCATCGCTTCGCTGCGTACCAACGTCTAAACAGACCAACCATTCCGGCTAAACTTGTGCGTTCTACCATATCTGATTTACGGACGTACCTAGGCAGCAGTACACCGGACCTAAAATGAATTGTGTCGGATACCATTTTGTATCCATATTTTTAATTTTGTATTATAATAAAAACAATGGACGTAAAATAGAATCGATATCATTTTACTCTATATAATCTTTCCCATGTTAATATTGAAAAATGCAAAGGGACAAAGGTTACTTAAAGCATAGAGAGAACAGATTTTGTTTTTTTTTTTAAATAGCCTGTCGCTACTCGCTTCAGATTTCACAATGTGTAATTATGATTACTATTCTTGTCGTTTTTGTTTGAATAATTTAATGTATATATATGATAATATTAGGGTTTAAAACTAATCGAACAAAATAATGCAAATATAAGGACGAACGCATTGAGAAATGAGTCTTTATTTTGTTAAGCCCATAGAGTTATTATACTAGAGTAGGGAAGCCATAGAATAGCCATTTGCTTTCTCATTATTGTAATAGAGCACATTTTAGGCTGGATATCAATAATCTAGAATAAAACCTCTATGGTTATATATTGGCGCTATTTAAATTTTTTATTCTGGTTTTTTAAAATAATGGATCTGGGGTTGCTTTGAGAGAAAATTGTATACAATAATTGTTATATATCTCACTGATAGAGCGTATTGAACCGATATTCTTTATATTAGCATTTTGTGTACAAAGCGTATTAGTTTGTTACTTAGGTACGTATGGAAATGTGTTTTGCATTGTAAATACACACAATTTTGAATGAATTCATAAAATCATGTATGCGTAAGTAGATTGTAGATATATCGTCAACAATAAATATTGTTAAAATTTTTATTTGTTGTATATTTCAAAACAAAACCACTGCTCGTGGGGATCAGCAACATTCAGTTGTATTTTTTTTACTACACCAACGCCCGTGAGTTCTTCGAACGGTGTTTACCGCCCGGTGTTTGCTTATACGTAAAGCATATTACAAAATTGAAAATTATTTGGATGATACGAAAGCCTGGATTTGAAAATCCTTTCAGCTTCATACAAGACAGCGGTTTAATAATGTATAATTGAAAATATTCAAAAGATTGACCGCCGAGTTTCTTGCTGGTTCTTCTCGGTAAGAGCAACATTCCGAACCAGTTGTAGCTTCATTAATCATATTGATGCTTGCCGATTCAAAAGTGCCTGAAATGGTTTATTTGAATAAAGATTATTTTGATTTGATTTGATTTGATTCATGCTATTTCAACTTCGCGACTCGTTAGGATATGTCCGTCCCTTTGGTTCTTACAAGAATCTCCTAACTTATGATTCGATCACACAGGGGTACTCAGAGTATACCTCTTTCTATTGCCCGAGCGAATCTGAGTCTTCTTATCACGCCTATGACGACCGTATTTTAGATCTATATATTGTCGATAGCAATATACCCTGTTCGAAAACTTTGGTCTCTAACACACAGTACGTATTGTTAATATAAGAGCTTAAAGGATTCGATTCCAGGCCGTTAAATAAACTAAAAAAAATAGTTAATATAAAGATAATAGGATTTATAAAATACTAGTTTATCTGGTGTTAGACAGTAAGTTATCTCAACGCAATCAGGTAAAATTAAACGACATTTAATTCCATAATTTTGTATTTCATGTGGCTGCTCCCTTAACCAATTACAGAACAGTGAGATATGCCATTTCTGTATAATATTTACAAACATGAACATAAATAATATCAAAATACATTTATACTACATTTGCCTAACGGGTGCTTGAATCTGTTACTAAAAAAAAGGCTTGAACACAAAATAATATTAGCACCAACAATTATTTTGAGTTTTTCAAACGAATGAAAAATCATGAATGACATAATCTGCTACGATATATATATTTTTTAATTAAGGGTACGTTTATAGGCGAACGAAATAATTGGATAAAGTAAAAAAAAATCAAGTAAAATGGTAAAAATGATTATTAAAATTTTTATTTAACCACAGACTAAAAACCCTGCTCTCTATTTCGAACTATCAGCCCGAACATCAGGCCTATCAAGAACTCTTATTGAGACTCAATTGAAGACGTAAAGTAAATTGTTTTCATTTAACTTAATATGACGTCTTAAAGACGCACACTTTAAGTCGTTGCCGAGTGACTGTTATCGAAATGCATCCTAAAACATTTGAGTAAAAGAGACAGAGTTATCTATAGTTCATATAACGTTTTCCTTTTCAAGCATTATGGCCCCAATGCAATCCACACTTCATGGTACGAAAAGAAACGGTTGAGTTTAGGTACTGACTTTGAATTGAATAGTTTTCTAAAAGTTCATGGTAGGCCTACTGGTATGCGAAGGATATTTCTCTTTTGGCAGCCTGAACCAACCACACACACATTCTGATCTATCTACTAAGTTTTTTCACATTTAAATTCGTATTTTTTTTTAAATACGTTCACACATATTATAAATTAACTAAAATAATTTAGTTCAAAACCTCTTCAAACTTGGAAAGTTTCCGTAATAATTAAACTGTATGAATAATCTATAGAAGGCGTTTATTTGCGACAATTTACACAACAACAAAAGTATTGATAAAATAATTTTGCGCATTAATAGCTTTTTTCACCAAATAGCTCTTATGTTACTTCTGTAAATTGTATGATATTACTAAAAAAAAAAAGTTCCAGTAAATATTGAGATATCTAAATTAATCATCGGTGGATGCACAAAATATTAAAAAAAAATTGTGAACAACTAAAACGTTCAAAATGACGATTAATTTTAATAAAATTACTACAATTTCTTGTTCACTTTTAAACATGTGCGTAATTGTTGCACAAATTGACAAGGTCTTTTTTTGGTTTTATAAACATTACGCATATTATTTACTAGGATTTAAGTTTCAATAAAAAAAACCAATAAAAAAATGTCCAATGACACGCATTATATCATAGATCGTAGAGTTGAGTCGACTCGTTTCATATGTGTTTTCACATATCTTAAATATAGTATAACTATAACAATTGCAATGACGAAAAACTTATTGCGTCTTAAATCTTTTCCCAAGAACTAAAATTCGAGTAGTATCTTTTATACTTGCTAAATAATTATAAGACATAATTAATTAAATATCCATTTACATAAAAATACAATAATGAACACTATAATATATTATTAGCACGTTGACAGAGATCATGAATTTTACAAGAAAATTATGCAAATATTTTCTTTAATGCTTGCTATTTGTATAATAATATCTGGCACACAAGAACAGTTAATTTAATGTTATACTATACAAAATCAACCGGAACTACATTTTATGATGCAGCTCTAGAGCTAAGAGTTTCTTATGAAATTAAAAAGTATAATTAAAACCATGACGTCTAAATTAACTTTTTTTAACAACCATAGAACAGTTCATTATAGTATTTAAAGAAGTAACTAGTGCGATATCTACAAGCAAAATTCATATATCTACACACAAAAATATAAGTTTTTTTTTATCATTTTCGCCACAAATAGCTTAAAAAGCCCAAGTCAATACCAAAATATCCTTATTAAACCAGATAAAACATGACAAAAATACATAATATATATTATTAAAATATACATCTATGTCACAACGATATTTATTATAATTTCATCAAAATAATTACAACAATGTACTGTTTGTTTTACTACAGAAGCTATAATATATTAAGAAGCATTTAACTTTTCAATAAATATATATACGTTAAACCAGTTCGGACAGGCGTCTGTTGATCCACACAGGTGTGGTTTCGAAATAGTGAGAGAATAACTTGTTTTTCATTTTATTTATTTAAAAAATGATGATGATGATGATGAATTGATTTGAATCTAGTAGTTGTTAAATAATAATAAATTATAATCCCTTTGTTACCCTTTAATAACTATTGGAGTCATTGGAGAAGTTGTTTTTAATCTTGGTAAAAATATTTTTTTTTTTAGTAGATCTAGATTATAGGAAACTACTTCCAACAGTTGCATTGGACAATGTTTCCGATCAAAAGAAGCTGAACGTAATTATAGGCGTTAAACAGTTCTTTACAGTTTAAATAAATGTGTGACGCGTGTATAAATGTAACTTAACGCGTGTATAAATGTAACTTAAGTAACGGTCTGCTACCAAGCCCACAGCTGGGCCAAGGCCTCCTCTCTCCGTGTTTGGAGAGAAGGTTTGGATCTAAGACCTACCACGCTGCTCCAATGCGGGTTGCTAGGTTACACATATCCCTAGAATTCTCTAGAGATATGCAGGTTTCCTCACGATGTTTTCCTTCACCGAAAAGCGTGTGATAAATTGCAATTATCAATTAGACACATAAGTTTTAATTGAAGAACTCATTGGGCCTGCCTCGGGGTTTGAACCCATGATCGTCTCTAGAGAGTCGCACGGTATTACTGCTAGGCTATCACTGCTTTAAAATGTAACTTATGCGGACACATTTATACACGTGTCTTTTAAATGATTATTAATATATAATAATGAGACGGAAAAGTCTATACCGTGTGGAACGACGGTTTTATGACTGAAGTGCAAATGGACAGTCAGTTCGAACAAGGAATTATTTGAACATCAAATTACATTTATATACACAAGACATTTTTTACTACTGCATCACAAGTTTCTCAGAAATTATGCATGACTTGTTTTTTCTTTGAATCCAGTAGAAAGTTTAACGTACATCTACTATATAGACACCAAATTCACAACAGTATATAAAGCAATGGTTACATATTATGTAAACCTTTTAAATTCATTAAAGAGTTCATTCATTCATTTTTAATTTATAATAATTAATATTCTCTTTAATAATTAATTATTCTCTACTTTACAAGTTAAGGTACATTCCTATACGCAACATATAAATCTATAGTTTTTATTGATTTACGCTGAGGTAAAGAAAAAAAAGGAATCTTGTCGTATAATCGAGTGAACGTTATTAAATACCTATTTATAAATAGGCCCGTGTGTAAAGTCGAAAAACACTAATTATTAACGGCTCCCGTATTAATGTGTACCTTTTTTTGTATGCGTTATAGATAGCCTGTCCATATTTCTTTACATTAATTTGCTATTTAAAATATAAAATTCAAAATGGAAGGAAATAATCATTGTATTTGTTACATTGTATAAAATTTCTCATTGGTTTAAAATTATATGGATTTTAAAAGCAATATTTAATTGTCAATATTTAATCAATTTATTTTTCTAAAAATATAAAATTCAATGTATCGTCAATTTGCCTATTTTTTTTGGGTCTAGTATTGTTTCGATCTCTCAGTCGAATAGTCTAATTTGCCTTGGACGACTTGTTTGAAACGAATGTGTTAAAAAGGATTGTAAAATGTTCTGGACACCTCACTACGGCATGTGTATTATGAAGAGTATAAAGCGGAAACGCTTTTAGTCTGTGCTCAAATCTCAGCCCCACTGGCACTCGCTATAAATTTTGATATAACTCTTTGTAATAAACGGGGATGATTGTATTTGATGACTGGATAGATATGCAGCTTTCTTCACGATGTTTGCCTTTATAGTTAATCGCGTTATAAATGATAAATATATCGCACGCTTAGTATTAAGCAGACCTAATTTAAAAACTTGTTTTATAAAAAGCTGTGATAAACCAGCGGTGAGACCGTGCGACTCTTACGAGGGGAACACGAGTTCAAACCCGGGCAGGCACTAATGAGTTTTTCTATTAAAAACTCATATGTCTAATTGATGATTGCAATTTATCACACGCTTTTCGGTGAAGGAAAACATCGTAAGGAAACCTGCATATCTCTAGAGAATTCTGGAGATATGTGTAACCTATCAATCCGCGTTGGAGCAGCGTGGTAGGTCTAAGCTCCAACCCTTCTCTCCAGAAACGGAGAGGAGGCCTATTCCCAGCAGTGGGATTGTAACAGGCCGCTTCTTACTCACTCTTACTGATTTACTTTTATAAAATTGTAATAAAGCATAACATAGCGCTTACAAAACTCGTGAGTGCCTTAAGGGATCCATAATTTGGAAAAGCATGAGAACACTAGTTTTTTTTAATATTACGTAACGTGATGTCGTAGATGGCAGTGAAATAAAGATTGCGGTTTATCTAACTCAATAAAGCCTATTTTTTTATTAGGTCACTTCACTATAATGCTAAGTGTGCGATGTATAAAGCATAAACGTTTAACAAAAAAACTCGTGGCTTGCTTGAGTTCTGTATGGAATAGGAATGTAAAATATTAATTGTTTAAAACTTAAATGTTCTATATTATTTAGTGAGTTGAAGATTTTGTTTATTTTTACATTTAGTTAGTAAGTTAAGAATTTGTTTCTCTTGGTTGGGCTAGATTATGACCATTTCTAATTTGTCGGGAGTTAGTAGAACGTAATCTACCACAGCTTCATAAACAGACAACTTTTAACATAACTGCGAAGTTATTTCTAACACCATTTAAATAAATTTGTTTGGCACTTGATCTCACTATATTTTGAAATGTATTTTCTGTTAATTTGTATAATTCAATATATACTCAAATATATGTATGTTTATAAAAGCTTTCTAAATGTTAAGGGTTGCCATTACAGAAACTTGTACCAAACTACTGGCAAAGCTATTTCTTGTTTAAAGGCGTTAATTTGCGGAAATCCATAATACAAAAGTAATAATATAATTATTTTGCTATAATCGCAAAGCTTTGTGATTTTGTCGTGTATCTCCTGATGATGCTTCGGTTCAGTTTGTGAAAGTGAACGTGTGTAGTGCACGTGTATTGTGGTGGTGGTGGGAATTGCTGCATGTGTTTGTAAGAATCCTGCATGTATAGGGTATGAAAAAAGTACAGTCCACTATACATTTAGCACTATATATACTTTCTCTTTACTTTTTCGCGAATAATAGCAAAATGACTTTACTATTACTTTAGTATCTTAGTGTCTTTGAGACATCAAACAATATAAATATACCTAAAATTTGAGAATAATATAACAAGTATTATTGTCATGTTAGTTTGAGAACAATGTGATAAAATTTTATCACATAAAGAACAAAGGCGTTTGCCTTGCTTTGTTAAATGTCAATAATTAAAGGCAGACTTACATCAGTCGAACAAATCCTCATTATATCCCAACAAACATATAGCATTCTCTCGTTGTTCTTTTTAAGTTCGCCAAGATTTTATAAAATATAGGTGCAGATAAGAACTATCTTTCGTTTACACAAAGAGCGAGAGAGAATGCCCTTGTTCTAGCTCTAGCTCTATGTTCGTTTGGTGTAAATCAGCCTTAAAAAGATAAGAGAGCAAATCCTCGCAATGTTTTAATCGGTTAGCCAGGGGATTAAGAAGTGTAATAAAATTGAAAGAGTTGACGAAACATCCAAATCCACTATCCACTCACTATGCCCTGAGTGAGCTACATCGATATATTGGCCTTTCAAAGAACGGGCAACACGAATCAGGAAAAAATAAATCAAAGATGAAGGAGAATTTTCAGAGCGAAGAGATGAGATAGAGAGCGAAAAGATTCTATAATGATTTGAATAGTATCCAAGGATCTAACTCACGCGACCTAGGAGGTACAACTCGATCAGGTATTTGAGTCTCAGAAAATAAGGGCGAAAAAAAGGTAAATCAGGTAACAACATATCGAAGATGAAGATGAGTTTTCAGAGTAATTAATGCAGGTAGAACGCAGAAAAATTTTAAAAGGACGAGCTTGAAAATAGATCAAGGTATTTGGGTCTATATAAATAAGGGCAAAAAAAGGTAAATCTGGTAAAAACATATCGAAGATGAAGCTAAATTTTCAGGCGATTGAAGACAGGACTTGAGCTTGAAATAGATCAAGGTATTTGGATCTTTAAAAATAAGGGCGACAAAGAGGTGAGGCAACAACAAATGTAAGATGTACGAAGGTCTTTACAGGTGCGACGGCAACTAGAGAGCAATAAGATTGTAAAAGGAGCTGAGTTGTAATTAAATATCTAACTCAAAATAATCAGGTACGACTAAGGTATTTGAGTTTTGAGAATAAGTGCGTCAAAGGAGCTATTTTATATGGTCGATTTTCAGGTAGAGAGCAAAGAGATAAAAGGAAGTGATACTATGTTCAAAAATCCACTAAATTACACTCTGTTACGACTCGGTTCAGAGATTTGGGCTTTTGAAGGTAAGAATAACAGAAGGGGTTATGTAACAATGGACCGTGCCTGGGGATTCTTCAAATGGATTTGAAAGACTGTTTGCTAGTCTTGAGACTAACAGTTAGTATTGAAGTAGAAGGCAAAGCAACGTTGTGAGACCGAAATATTAAATTTTTTTATTTAAGAATGTGGAATAAGATATCACTTAGGCTGATTTTTATAGCCATTGGAAATGTAAGGAATATCATTTAATATATAATTTCACAAGTAACATCGCATGCTGCCATATTAACTTATAAAAACTAGTTTTATAACGATACTCGTATTTATTATATTAATTTGAAAATACTAAGTGTCTATCTAATAACATTAATATTTATAGTTGCAAGCAAGTATTAAGTATGAGTAAAGGGAATTTCTACTTATGAAATTATACAAATTTCATAAGTAGAAATTGTTTTAACTGTCGTATTAGTTGATATTTTACATCAAGTAAACAACCATTGAGTTATATGTGCTAAATACTTTATATTCAAGTAATTTGTTTTGTTTTTTATATATTACTACGGTTAATAAATCGATTTCAGTTCAACTAATCTCCTGATTAATCATTTAAAGGAATATTTTGCATGTCAATATATTTATCGGGAATGCCAAAATTTTAGTGACGATTCACACAAAAATTGTACAAAATTTACGTTATTGTATACAAAGGAACATATTACCTTTAGTAACATACCTGCATAATATCGGCTAGCCTTTGCACATATAACTCAATCAAGTGAAATTATTTTTTTAGAGGTTCTAGGAATAAAGTTATATTATTTTAAACATGAAGTTAAAATTTTCTTTTACTATACATAGATCATTGATTTAAAATATTTATTTTTATATATAAATATGTTTCAATACATATATTTGCTTCGTAGTGTATAAGATATGATACTAAACATTTGTTAAATTTCTATCTACTTACCTATGACTTGAAAAAATAACTTACATAGTTCACAAAAATAAATATACATTTGACTGTGCCTAGAACGTCAACAATAATATATTTTCTTCTTATACGAACATATATTTCTAAGTAAAATATATTCGATATGGACTAACTTCACTGGGTACTCGGTCCAGTACTTAAATATTGCATTGGCAATACCGGAGATAATGTCAACATCTACGGATACAACCCTCTGTATACTCAATACAGTACAATGTGTTAAAGCACAAATACCTATTTAAAGCATTCATTTATATTAACACGACTTATAACACGTTTTTCTATAAACCTAATGTAACTCCGATCGCTTATTTATAGGCTTACCGTTTAACTCAGACCTCGCCTGCGGGATACAAAGGCGCGGAGGTGGGACTGAGATAGATGCGAGCGGTCACCTGTTGTATATCACGCTACTCACCCTAGCCCCTAGCACTTACCTCAGTCCCCCTTCTCGTCCTACCTCCGCACCCTTGTAAACCGCACGCTAAGCTTCAGTTAAACAGTTAGCCTATAGTGTATTTCCTTAACAATAACATGCACAATTCGTCACTATACACTTTAACAAACATATATTTTCATTTTAACATGTTTTTTTTTCACAAATTGTCTTTCTTAATCTATAAACGTCCGACCTATTAAATTATGCAATTCCATACACTTAAACCGCTTCATAGTTCAAAAATTAAAGAACGATCGATTAACGAGTGCTTGAATGAGCAATTACCACTTTTAAATTGACCGCAAAGCTGCCAACGTTACTCTAAAATATCTATTTTATCCAGCTGCCGAATATTTAATCCTACGGGATCATTTTTTTCACGCGATTATGTTCATTTTTCAATATCTCAGCAATATACATAAAAATATCTGCCAACAATCGTTAAAGCATATTTAAACGTCGCACTTTACCATAATTTTTCTCTCATAATTATATCTGAGTAAATCAGCTATCGAAGAATCCGACAAAAGTCGACAGTTTTTTATCACTGTATTTCACCAATATCCTTTTATTATCTGTGGGCGTTGTCTATTCACATTGACAATATCTGTCAATTGGGTTCAGTTGACAGCGACCGGCGCTCTCTTTATACGGTTTTCTAATAAAGCTAGGGTTTCGTGAATGAATTCCAATACTCACTGGTGAGATCCGCGGTGGGCGTGTCAAACTCAAGTTCAAATCGCTAAAGTCCTCAATCTCGTGAAACAAATGCGTTCTGCTCTATATTAATTATTCATGGCAAAATCATTCTTGTCATGTATTTTATTGTACTAAAGTTCTGACATTCTATGGGATAAGGTTTCCCTCGATGCTCCCATTTGCCTTCAGCTAACACGGAGCCGAGTTCTCTCTTGAAATCTCTCAAGTGGCCGTGATCTCGTTAAACGAGGTCGCCTTGGGAGTCGTCGTTATCGGCGGTAGGCGGGGACACGTAGTGCTGCTCGCGCTCGGCGAGGCACAGCTGACATCAGTCCAGCGCCCCTATACACTCGGGCTCCTCTCGCACGCAGTCCTTGGGGAAATAGCCCGAGCGATTGTCACCCTGAAAGATACGTAATAAGTACGTAGTAAAGTAAAGTGTACTTTAGATTATACGTCTGAAGTAGAAACTTCTTTATATTTATTTTATTTAGGCTAATCGCTTAACTTAGTCTTCGCGTGCGTGGTCTAAGGGCGCGAAGGTATGTAATACAGTAATGTAATGTGGCTTATATCGTCTTAGAAATATATACATATGAAACGTAACTGATTATGCGAGAAAAAGAGAATGTGCGTTTGCACCTCTTTCTTTGCCTTTACAGTAATATATAAAAATCTATTATACTTCTACTATCTACTATACTTTTCATAACGCTTACGTCATGCATTCACTAAGCTAACTCCCTAAGTCAAGCGTGGGTAAAGAAGTTTTACTTCAATAAATTATTTCATACCTTGTCTAGAGTGCGTCCTTTCCACCAGCCACGACTGTCCCCCTCCTTGCTAAGGATAAGCAGCTTGGAGCCGGGCCGCAGCGCTAGCTGGGACGACTCCAGAGGCCGGAAGTCGTGGATCACCGTTGCCACCACCCGCCGGAACGGCCAGCGCAGGCACGAATTTAACCTTTCAACGAAACATACGGATATATTAAACTACTCTCTCTTTCTCATACAGTATGATACAGAAAATAGGCCTGCACTGTGCCTTACATATCCTGGCTTTGAGCTCGGAATTCATAGCCATTATTCGATATCATTGTTACGTACGCATAGAAATCAGTGTTAAATTATGCACTTTATTAACTTATTGCACTAACAAAAGTTTTTTATATCTGTATGTTATTCCGATATACAAGATTGATTGTGTCAATTCCATCAATATTAGTCCAGCGGATGAGCCTTGAAAACGTAACAGATAGACATTTGCATTTTTAACATTGTTACGAAAATGCAATTTTTTTTTTCAAAATACAAAAAAAGAGTTCAAATTTGCTTGACGTTGTTACTCTGGAAGTCTCCAAGTTGTTTACAAATCTTGTTCAGTATTACTACCACTGTTTGAACTACTTCGGAGTAATGGAGAAATAGAACTTTCTGGATCAATCAATTTATTTGTTTATTATTTCCTTATTGAATTTCTCTTTACTTTTTTATTGATTTTTATAATTTTAATTTACTACATAAGCGGATGAATGGTGCGCCTTTGTGTATCAATTTTTTAAACAAGTGATCGTATATCGTAACTTCGGCTACTTTAATGGACTACGGACCTGCAGACCTACCATGAACTCTTATTGCGACTCAATTGAAGACGTAAACGACGACCGCGAACCGCTTTCTTTTCGTACCATGAAGTGTGAATTGCATTGGGGTCGTAATGTTTGAAAAAGATAACGTTATATGAACTATAGATAACTTTGTCTCTTTTACTCACATGTTCTTAGGCCGAATTCCGAACGCTCATTCGGCAACGACATAAAGTGTGCGTCTTTAAGACGTCATGATATGAAAAAGCAAAACAATTTAGTTTACGTCTTCAATTGAGTCGCAATAAGAGTTCATGGTAGGCCTGCTGTTCTGTGATTAATGAAGTTTTGAACTCAAAAGCCGTATCAAAGTTTATCACCCATTGTTTTCCTCCGTATAGTATATGCGGGTTGCGATGTGGGTATCTTACCTTGTATATACAAGACACATACATGTAATACACATGAATATACTCACACTAATACTAATGTACGAAGGAAACATTACACTCTTTCAAACGCACACACATCAGTAACACGGTAGCTTTTGTTGAAAGTGGGTGTGTTACTTGTTAATTAAAGTTTGAGCCTGTACTATATTCATACAAAATTAGTCTATAATAATACAATACAAGTCAACAGAACACTCCGATTACATTCCGTCACCAGACTGGTTACTTACCCGACAAAGTTCTCCGACAAACTAGTCTTCTCGTAGTAGGAGACCAGTTCCACGATGCTTCGGAAGAAACGCGACTCCGACAGGAAATAGTGCGGCACGTGGTCGATTGGCTTACGGCACACGCGCATGTGTTTCACTGTGTTGTCCGTCCTGGAATAAACAGGGTTGAAATGATTCAAAGATTTAGGCCCTACTTCAAGCACAGAGTTCCGTTATGCAAAAAAATAATGAATGCTTTTGTTATAACGAAGAGTCAGCAGAGTTAGCAACTCATTCGTTGGTCTCGGTATTATCTTTTACAAGAAAATTCCGCAATCCATACGAGACCAGTCTACAGAAAGGTTTAAATTAAGTGTAAGAGATATGCTTATACGTAAGGCATATTACAAAATTGAAGATTATTTGAATGATAAAAATGCCTGGCTTTAAATATCATTTCAGCTTCGAACAAGACTGCGGTTTAATAATGTAAAATTGAAAATATTTCTCAAATTGACCGCCGAGTTTTTTGCTATTTCTTGTCGGTAATAGCAACATTCCGAACCAGTTGTAGCTTCATTAATTATGATCCTTGATGATTCAAAGTGCTCGACAGAGCTTACTTGAATAAAGATAATTTTGATTTGATTTGATTATTCGAGATAGATTAAGTACTAGGTCCCCGCCCTTTGACGTGGCCAAACCTGTTAAAGGCGTTGTTATGCATGCATATTAGTGCGAGAAACAAAGTTCTGGGTAGAAAAGAGTCAATCTCAGGATCGGGACTGAAATTTTGAGCTTCCAAACAATTTTGTCGGTAATTGCTTTTGCTGAGCTAGTTTTACGCATTGCGAGTTTAAACCGCTGCAGAAAGGGATAGGGTAAATATCAACTACTCTGCTATCCTGAAAAGAAGGTTTTCTTAGGTCTTGCGTTACTAGTGGTGGGAATACTTGGTGTTAGTATCTATACTTATTACAAAATAAAGTCCCCAAAGCCTGTATGTATGTAATCGATTTTCTCAAAATCTACTCAACGGATTTTAGTAAGATTTTTACTAAAATTTAGTGCAATTCCTTCGAAAGGTTTATGTTAATAGCACATAACCGTTTCATGTAAATTGAGTTAAAGAGATCGTTTCACAACTTTTAGTGGGGGTAGTAACAAACCAGTTGTTGTTTAGAGGGGGGAATAGATATAAAAAGCGGTGTAGGGTATCGAGACTCGAGCGAAGCCGCACGTATTTCTAGTCTTTAATAAAATAAGTGTCCGTACTTGAGCGAGAGCGCGTACTGCGTGTCGTTATGAGAGGGCAGCGGCAGCGAGTGCGAAGAGCGCGGACGCACCCGCAGCAGGAACGTGCCGTCCACGCGCCGCTCGAGCCGCGCTGCCGCCGTCTCGCGGCCCATCTCGCCGACGTACCTAACGGACAACCACATTGCTTTTAAAAAGTACTGTTTTGAATAAATTGAAACGCGCGACGCGACGCGACCGGCCGGATCAACGACCTTTATGCATTCGATTGCCGACGCGAGCGGCCGACAGTTAGTAATGTTTCGAATACAATAAAGACAGGACGCGTGCGACGCTTTATTGTATAACGCACACGTGTAATTATGCGTTTCGGGTGTGGTTCTCAGATTTAGTGACGCGTTTAATCAGTGAAGCGTTTGAGAAGACGCGACCGTCCGCGGTTTTAGTGCGCGTTGGGGTTACTGTTCCCCGATATAGGGACGATTCAATAACGTGTGACCTTACGAAGGTTGTGTGCACACCGGGTGTTATTTGTGTTATTTAACCGCGTTGGTGAAGTGTATACTCCGGGAGAAACAGACATTACGTGTCCGTGGAAGACTGCAGAGGCGAGCCAACGGTTTCGGGAATCGGCCAAGTACATACAAGCACACACACACACGTACACATATACACGCAGTGATTCATGAGGCCGGACCGCATACAGCTGACGGCCGCATAAGGTAGGTTGAGACGCCGAGACGACGGGCCCAGGTCTCAGAGGTTGTTTCATCCGCCCGCACGTTTGTGCGGAACAAGTACCCCCGGTTTAATTACTTCATTAAATAAAGATATCGCCGTGTGGTAGGCAAATGATCAGTGGATTCATTTAATATCGTATCGTTGATATCAACCTGTATATAAATAGGTGATGTTAAAACCTTGTACCCTTTTTTGAAGAAATTTCCGATGGAGAAGTATGAAATTTTACAAGGTTAAGTTTAAAAAGAGAAGAAAATAATGCTTAAATATACATTCAATGCTGTGTGGTATCCGGCTGAGTAGAATAGACCACCCTCATTTCTTACCGAGGTGTCATAAAAAGCGACTAAGGAAGTTGACGTCAGGCAGGCGGCCGGTCGTAAAATACCTAGCCAATGTTTAACATGTTGTGACGACCCCGCTTAGAGAGGTATAAGGGTAATGATGATTAAATAAAGATACACGTGATAAATATTTAAAATATTTGAAATAATTCCTGTTTACACATTTTTAGTACGCTGTTTTTCCTAACAATTAATTTGTTGGGAAAAACATTACAATAAGTATTTTTTATTAGAAATATTACATTATTCTCAAGACTATTTTCTTCTTTTCTGTTCAGTATCAATGTCTATGCACATTTCGTTCGATTCTTCCGCATTTAATATAGATCAACATTATCCTTTACAATGTTTGATGTAAAGTTTACATCATACGAATCAAATACATACTTTAAAAGATACAAATTTAAATTATAACACCACCAAAAAAAATATTACCTCCACAAACCAACTCTTTCAATGCTGGTGTCTTTGTCAATGTCTTTTCCTTTTTTTGTCTAGACATTTCTAGTTTTAATAGTTTTTTTTTATTTGAATAAATAAAAAATTCACACGGGAAACATTTTATGACGTACCGATTTACCGATACGGGCAAAGCTGCGGGTACGGCTAGTTTTTTTATAAAATTCCGTAATCCATACTAGACCAGTCTATAGAAAGTTTTAAATTAAGTTTAAGAGATATGCTTATACGTAAGGCATATTAAATAATTGAAGATTATTTGAATGATATAAATGCCTGGATTTGAAAATCCTTTCAGCTTCATACAAGACTGTGGTTGAATAATGTAAAATATTGAAAACGTTTAAAAGATTGACCGCCGAGTTTCTTGCTGGTTCTTCTTGGTAAGAGCAACATTCCGAAACAATTGTAGCTTCACTAATCATATTGATCCTTGACGATTCAAAAGTGCTAGAAAGAGCTTAGAGATTATTTTGATGTGATTTGATTTGAGTACGTTGCATATCACAAAAGTTATTACTCACTAGTGATGGAAAAAATCACCAATTACTCAGTGATCATGATATGATTCACTCATCATATAGCATGATCTGCTATTGAATTCTAAATAACTGCTATTGCTATACAAAATTAAGGATATTCCATAAAACAGTAAAATAATGTTACAAAGACGTGTTATCATTATATCATATGTATGGAGGTTATGTGGCACTTTTACGATATTCCAAGGGAATGCATTTCCTAGAATTGGCCAAAATTATTGTTATATAAACAAATCTAATACTTATATCTGATTCAATATGGTCGATATTTCGGTATGATGACTTTCACGCTATTCTAGCTGAAAGGATTAAGAAGATTCCTAAAGATTTAGGAATTACATTTGTTTGTAATAACAATAACTTTGAATTTGATAGTGATAGCTGAATAATATAATAGACGATAGCATTTTTTGCTATTTATGCTTTTAGCGATTCAGCGATTACTGGCCTGAATGATTGATACAAACAAAAGTAGTCCTTATGTCTACTTTTGTAGTCTTTAACTGCAATGTATACATTGCATACGCATATAATCTAATCTAAACTAATCTAGGGTCGGGGACGCCTGTCGGTACAGGGCGGGTGGTCAGCTCCAATTCTGGTCTATTCCACCCATTTCCCCTCATGTTGGGACAAGGGTCTCACTGTTATCCCGACAGTGTCACCTGCTCTAACCTACCAGTTGCTCTTACAAACCTTATAATATCCCTGAAGGGGATATTTGTTAGGTCTTCTTCTTCAATTTCATCCTTACCTAGTGTCTCCCATCTTACCAGCGAGTACATAGGGCACTCAGCCATAATGTGGAGACTCGTTTCTTCTTTTCTTGCATACGCATATAAGGCCTACATTTGTTTGTGTACACAATAGCAATCGCAATAGCAGCACGATCACCGTGGTCAGCTTTGATCATATCATGGTGCGAATATGATTCTCAAATCGCAATCATGCCCAAGCTTATTACTCACCACATGTAGTAGTGTAGCGCGTTGTCGGGTTGGTGGGCGTGCGGCGGCAGCGGGGGCGCGGGCGCCGTGCCGCCGCCGCAGCGCCCCGACAGAGCGATGCAGTCCTTGTGCGCGCACGCGTTGCACACCGAGCATAGGTAGCCCTAAATTAATCACCTTATATAATCAAATCAAATCAAATCAATTAATCTTTATTTAAATAAACCATTTCAGGCACTTTTTTGGGCAACAAAAATCTTTTCTATATCGGCCGCTTTACCCCACAGCATTATTCCATATGACATAATGCTGTGGAAATAAGCAAATAAAGAAGTCGCGCTGTTTCAACATCGGTTAAATGTCTAATTTTTCTAACAGCGTAAGCGGCGGAACTAAGTCTTCCTGTGAGGACAGATATTGGTGCCCCATTGGAGTTTATCATCCAATACTACTAATACTAACAATGCCCCGTGGTTTCATCTGCGACCGTACCGATCCCCTTGTAGTGGAAAGTCTACGAAGTCGGACTATATTTTGTAGATTATTTAATTATGAAAAATAGTTATCATTTGTATTCTTGGAATAAGAACACATACACACAAACATACAAATCTTTCCTCTTTATAATATTAGTATAGATACACCTTAAAGCACTTGAAATATGGCTTTAAATAATCATTATACAACTGTGCCTCGATATACGAGTTAAAGTCGTTATTTAACCTTGCTCATATCTGAAAGCAATTTTTCCCTTTCAAATCAATTTAAATACCGTTAATAAGTTATAGCTCCCAAAACACCACCTTAGTTGTTTATTTGTTGCGCCACGTCCGTACATCCTCGCTAAGTCAATTAGTTACACTTTTTCTATGATTTCACACGTTCACTCAATAGATATCATCTTCTTAGCCATGGTTATAAAAATTAATGTGATGATGTTTTGTAAAATTACAAAAAGTAAAAATGCGAACCCAACTGGTCAAAAATGTTTCGAAAACGAGGGAAAGACAGTCTCAGGCGAGAAAACTGTTAAGCGATCGCTTAGTGACTCGTTACCCAAAAAACTCGTTCGTATATTAGGACGCTAGAATATCGAGCCACCCTGTGTTATTCCATTCGTTCATGTGTAATATTGCGCTTTGCGCTAACCAAGGGAAATTCAGATTCATATATATATTTTTATTAATAAATAAATCTTTAAAAAATATATATTTATAAATGAATCTTATAAGCTGTGATAGCCCAGCGGTGAGACCGTGCGACTCTTTCGAGGGGAACACGAGTTCAAACCCCGGGCAGGCACCAATGAGTTTTTCTATTAAAACTTATGTGTCTAATTGATAATTGCAATTTATCACACGATTTTTGGTGAAGAAAAACATCGTGAGGAAACCTGCATATCTCTAGAGAATTCTAGAATTCTCTAGGGATATGTATAACCTACTAATCCGCATTGGAGCAGTTGGTAAGTCTTAGCTCCAATCCTTCTCTCCAAAAACGGAGAGAGGAGGCCTTATTCCAGCAGTGGGCATAGTAACAGGCTTTTTTTAAGGTAACTTTACTTTACTATTTTTTAAATGAATCTTATATTTATGGACGATAGTTATATCATAGTTAAGTATTAAAATAACAGTATGTTTCTAAGCGAAACACAAAATCAATACACTCACCTGAAATATTCTACCTTTGAGAAATTTTGAACAATGGTGACATGTCGCTGGTTTTTCGAAAGTGTGCAATACAAACTTATGGTTCGTACTCCGACAACCAGCTGGCTCCAGGTTATCTCTGGAAGGATAAAATATCGTTTTAAATAAGCATATAATGATACAATACAAGCAAATAATATGTTAAGGTGGTACAGTCATGAAATGAAGGATGAAAATCACATGACCAAACGAGTGTTAAATATGGATGGATACATGATTAGAGGGAGGTAAAAATCAGATGGATGAATTGTGTAAAGTATGATATGCATAAATAAGAAGTCCTACTTAGACTGTGATAACGACAAGAGAATGATAAAAACAATATAAGATATATTAATTGAATTCCTGAATATCGTTACTCACTTGTCAAGACTTTCTTATTTTAGAAAAAAAAACATTACAATTAAATAATTTATAGAATTAGGCGTTACTTTGCGGAGATCCATAATACAAAAGTAATAATAAAATTATTTTGCATATATACCCGATACAGATCCGATAAAAACGGAGGTTTGTGCATGTGTTTTTACGAATCCTGCACGTATCGGGTATGAAAATACGGATAGTCCACTATACATTTAACACTATATATATTTTCTATTTATTGTATCGGGGATTATAGCAAAATAATTTTATTATTTCTTTTACATTACTGTTAATCATAGGCTGTGTTTTCCATATAATATTATAAACACGAAAGTCTGATTGTACAGCTTCTACGGCTAATGTCCTGGATACATATCGATGGAATTGGGAACAATTGAAGGATATACCGGATGAATCAAAAGAATACAAAACTGTTTTTCTTTCGGGAACAGGGAAAATTTAACTTGTTTTAAGATTGAAATATATGCGATTGAAGCCGCATCTTTATTTCCGTCAATTTTAAATATCAGTTATCAAACAACTTTCTTGATCAAATATCTAAAAAAAGATTATATAGGTTTGTATAGCCTAAAAATAATTGTGGAATTTTATCATAGAATAGTGCTATTTACAATTTATTATAAAACAAAGTCTCCAAAAGATGTCTGTATGAAGTCGATTTTCTCAAAAACTAAACTAATTTTTGTACGGTTTTACTTAAAGGTAGTGCAATTCTTCCGAAAGGTTAAGGTTAATAGTACAGTTAGTCGCGTGGGCCGCGTTAACCAACAGAGATACATTAAAGCAATGTACTAAAGAATAGTAGATCTAGGAAAATACTACAGAAACGTCCGCGACAGAATGTTTCTATCTCTTATGGTTAACTCACAATAAGTACTGTAAAGAGTAATTACAAGAGGTCGCTGCTATCGTGGGTATGCTAACGAGTGCAGCCGATGAATAACAAATAGCCAAATAGTGGTTGCCATGGATATAAACTAATAACAAGCAGCCATCTTGTGTGATATGACGCGTGTTTTTGTATTATTGTATTATAATTATAAATAATTGCGAATAAGGAAGTACAAGTTGAATTATAGATAAAGGATTCATTTATACTCACTTCTGAACATTCTTTATCAGTACTTTTATGTTCAAGATTTCAATTAAATACACTGATATCCGAAGCCGCTGTCACATCTAGTATACAATAAAATCTGGCCGATTTGTTTAAAATAAATCTCACACCGAACTTACATAGCCTCCTTAATTGTCTTGAGCCATTTCCGTCGGCATTCTTCGGTGCGTGCGTAAAGCGTGAAGGTGGCGTCCTTGGAGCGGCGCACGAGGTAAAACTGCGACGCCCACCGCGCGTCACCGCGGAGAGTTCTCCTACCGCAACCTTCCTCCACCCTGTACTCGGCCAGCCGGATGCCCGTACGGTATGAGTACTGATTCTCCTACACACCATCCAAACATTATTTAAAACCATAACAATTCGTTAGTTAAAAAAATAGAAAATTTTGCTATAATCTGCATTTTAACTAAAATGTGATGCTAAATGAAGAACACACAATTGATTGTAGTAACTTTTACATGTTAGGTATTGCACGTACCACAAACAACACCAAACACACTATACAAGCAGCGCACAAATTCATTGCGATAATCTCAATGATCGTTTCGCCTCATAATCCGAAGCATTAAGACGTAGGCCCAAGTGAACCAAAGGCAAACAAAACGTTAATTGTTCAATACACTTCTATCCAAACAATAAAGAAAATAATGTATCGAAAAGATTGGTTCATATCACATATCGCAATCTTAGTATTAAAGTGACTGATTTCAAAATTACGCTTAATTGAGTTTGATACATCGTAATTCCTATTTCAATTCTATTGTTACGTACAGGGGTTCTTGGATGTGGATACAAATACCTGGTGACTCGTTAAAACACTTTATTCAGCTTTTCACTACATACTTTTTACTTTTCTACTACTTAATACTTAAGTATTTCTACTATTTAACACGTAAGTATTAAGTAGTAGACATTAAAGTCTATATGCTGTCCGTTGTCCAATAAGAAAGCCGAGGTGATTATTATTTTACCGTTATTTTCGCTACGTATTTCGCTCTTGATCGCTATTCGCAAATTGAACGTCGAGACGCACGATACGTCTGCTATATATCGAACGAACCGATGACGGCAATGTTCGCGAACGTTCGCAAGTCCTTGGGGAGATCGTAAACAACCTTTCGTAAACACCTAAATGCTCCAGAGAATTAGCATCAAGCGAATTTAAACGCTGTGATGTATAGTATTCGAACTCTTTTTGCATGTTCATAAACTGCACAGTCCAATTTGAATTCTATGACATATGTATTACGAACTTTTTCCAATGTTCGTATTACTATCTATGCTATCACACTACGAATTATTAAAAAGCTAAGGCTTTCTTGCTCTTCCAAGTTATGTGTCTCTTTAACACTCATGATTTTTGTAGGCAATGCTTTATTGACATTTGTCACAATACCACTTTTTTAAATTAGGTCTCTTTAATACGTGCGATATATTTATACAGAATATACAGAAAGCATAATGGGGCTTTCATTGCTTAGTTGATATACATGCAATGCAACACGCATGCGCTATAAAGAGTTCACAGTAATGTATTCTAATTTACCTATTATATAGAACTTCCTTTTGACACGTTTACATTTATTTAAGTATCGAAACAAATAAGTTCAAATAAATTACTTTATTATATTATTACTTTAGTTTAACAATATATTTCTAACAATATTCTTTTTGTGTATAAAAAATATACAGAATGATAAAAACAATTGGCGATGTATGCAATACACAAAGCAGAAACCGTCGTAAGCTTGCGGCTCCTGCTTGGCGCTTTATAAAAGTACGTAAGGTGTTATGAGTAATAATTTAATAAAATTTGAGTGATAAGATTCTATATAAAAACCAGCTGTGCCAGCGGCTTCATCCGCATGGAATCAGAAAATTTTTCTCTGTAAATTGAAATTTTGAAGATAAAAGGAGTTATGGTGAGCTAACATTAAGAGATAGAGATATGCTATCGCGGAATTTTTTGGAGTATTTTTGTAGATAAACAATTCTCTAGTACAAGTAATGTATAGTGTATAGAGTTTTTTTTTCATCAACGCGACAACTTTACCACAATTTACATAAAACCATTATGTACTATTAACCTAGACTTTCCGGAAGATTTGCATTATCTTTTAGTAAATAACATACCAAAATCCGATCCAAAATTAATAGATTTTGAGAAAGTCTTTGTTTTATAAAAAGTATAGATTAAATGTGGTTAGGTTAGTAATGATAAAATTTAACTAGTTATAAGAATTATATTTTTAAAAGAACAACCGCCGACTTTCTTTCTGGTTAGGAACAGTTTTCCTAACCAGCAGTAGAGTTGAAGATTCAAAAGGACTTGTTTACAAAGCTACTTGAATAAAGACTGATTGAATCCTTTTTTATTTACTCCGTTGTCGCCGTTTTGACTACACGGCCTATAGAGTTGGCAACATTGTAAGCACTTTAGATGAGTAACAGTAATATAGTTATAGTTAAATTTGTTTTATTTGCTTTCGTTTGATGTTTGTTTGTTAATCTTGCTAAGAAACGTTGCATCTTTGTGTACTGCGGAGGTCCTAATAAATGCAACACAGTTCTCATGCGGTTATTATGGTCTATATTATTATATGTATGCATTTTTTACTGTTCCAAATAATATATTATTATTAATTTCGGGTAGCTGCTAATCATGCTTAAAATCAGCCGGAGTTTTCAACATTATAAATACTTTAGAAATAGAACAAATCAAAATGGCTCGAAGTTGCTGAAAGGTTATTGTACGGGCTGCTACTACCCTGTACTATCTTTTGTTGATAACTGATATTGATAACTGCGACGCTTAATTAATAGATTTATTTGATTGATATAAATAATAATGATTTGATAGTAATGAATAGGTTGAGCACGCGTGGCCGCTAACGTCGTACTGATTTCAAATTTGTATTAAGTGATATTAATAATATGGCGTAAATGCCGACGGTGCAAATGTACGTGTTAGCCCGTACATGAGAACCTCATATCGTCCATCTTTGCATCGCGTTGTTGTTGACTTATAGTATTCAACACACTGTTGAGTTTCTGAAGAATCGCTGGTTCCTTGGGAACGGGGACGGCCCTAATGTGGGACGCAACATGCGTTGATACGTTAGCCTCGTCCCATATCAGGGAAACGGCGTCAAGACCTGGAGCTGCGGCCGAAATGGCCGAATCCGGCAAGCGGCAAAAGTATGCATCTCTCGTTGAGAGTTATATATTTGTGCCGTTTGCAGTTCAGACCCTGGCCATGGAGCCAAAGTGCAAAATTTTTTTTATCCGTTTTAACACCTCGGTTGATCGCCTCTTCGGGTGACAAGAGGGCTGGCTCCTTTTTCGCACAAAGAATCAGCTTAGCGATTCAACGCGGACACGCTGCCAGCATTCTTGGGACTATTCCACGTGGGCATGATTTGTATAGTAGTAGCGTGTAAGTAATTTAAGATAGATATAACTTGTATATATTTATCATATGATGCCTTGCTGATATCCTCAATCTCCCAGAATTTTTGGATCTCTTCCAAATTATTTATAATTACGTTACATTGTAAAGTGTAGTCTGTAGCGTTAAATTTGAATATGGAGTTATTACAGGCAGCGTGTCAAACTACTTACTATAGTCCGGTGGGCCCTACCGGCCGCTCGGTAAGCACTAACGTTAGTAGGGGGTGTCGATATTTACTGTCGGGTAGATCACCTTGACGGGCTTGCACATCAGCATCAGCTTGTCGAACACGAACACGTATCGCGAGCGCTGCTTCTGGTCCTCGTGAGCCTTGACTTTGAGCTCGCCGTCGAGCAGCAGCCGCCCGTAGGCCGCCAGCGCCGCGCCGCCCGCGCCCAGCGCCGCACCATCCCAGTCTATTATGCTCTCCTGGTACATAGACATTTTTTTTGTTGTGTTTTATTAATATTGACTGGCTCGTTGGCGCAGTGGGTCGCGGGTTCGATTCCCACCGAGGGCCAACATTTTCTATAAACAATTTGTTGGTTCTTCGAGCCTGGGTGTGTATTTGTATTTAAGTATGTATTTAAAATTATATATGTAGTATATCTACAAATTGTCCGTCACCCATAACACAAGTACTAGGTTACTTACTTTGGGGACGGACAGCCGTATGTGTAAGTGTCCCTTATATTTATTTATTTATTATTACTTAATATACATATATACAAGCTGCGATAGCCCAGTGGTGTGACCGTGCGACTCTTTGGAGGGGGTCACGTGTTTAAACCCTGGGCAGGCATCAGTGAGTTTATCTTTTAAAACCTATGTGTCTAATTGATAATTGCTATTTATCACACGCTTTTCAGCATCTCAGGAAAACATCATGAGGAAACCTGCATATCTCTAGATAATTCTGGAGATATGTGTAATCTACCAATCCGCATTAGAGCAGCGTGGTAAGTCTTAGCCCCAACCTTTCTGTCCAGAAACAGAGAGAGGAGTCCTATGCTCATTATCAATGTGCGATTGTATCAGGCCGTTACTTTTTTAATAATTATATTAGCTATGCTAGCGGCATCGCCCGTAAAGTAAATTAATATTTGTATTACTGTATGAGTAATGTTCTCCATCGGCGAGAATCGAACCCGCGGCCCCCAGAGCTAACGGCAGATCGCGGCACAAGTTGCTGTGGTTCAGTCTGCTTCATCGTCATTGTCATATTTTAGCTGATTCCAAAATCTTATCAATCTGTATACTAAAACCTTCGTCGTCAATCACTGTGTTTTTGGGTGAAAAATGAGATAAGAAAATTTTAATATTAGTAGGAAGTTTAAGATGATATTACACATTGTTATTTTATGTAAAGAAAATCATCTGCAAACCTGCACTTTTGCTAGTAGTACCAACACCTCGCTATCGCGTTTGACCTCGTTGATGTATTGCGCGACATCCACCATCGCCTCCTTTGCCCGCTCCAATCCTCTGAACTCCTCATGGTTCTGGAAGGATTGGAAGAACTTTTATATACATTACAATATTATTACGTAACAATATTTATGGATAGAATATTTGACTGGCCCGTTGGCGCTGTGGGTAGTGACCCTGCCTTCAGCTCCGCGGGTCGCGGGTTCGATTCCCACCGAGGGCCAACATTTTCTATAAAAAAATTGTTGGTTCTTAGAGCCTGGGTGTATATTTGTATTTAAGTATGTATTTAAACTTATTTATGTAGTATATTTACCAGTTGTCCGTCACCCATAACACAAGTATTACGTTACTTCCTTTGGGGACGGACGACCGTGTGTGTAAATGTCCCATATATATTTATATTTATGTATCTATTTATATATTACTAGTGCCCCGCGGTTTCAGCCGCGATCCGTTCACACCGATCTAGGTTTAGTGGGTAGGAGTCTGACATAACTGCTTTCACCCCCGCGGAAAGCAGTACCCACGAAGGGAAGTCTACTAAGTCGGACTATAGATTCATTTTTGTAAATTAAAAATTTTGCCCCGAGACTTTTTAATCGTTAAGGCAAAGGAAGTTTTAACTGGAAATTGAATTATTTTAAATGGTATAGGCTATATCCGTGTATATCATCGGTATCCTTGGAATAAGAGCTAACTCACCAGTTGCGGCCTTGTAATGGTCGCTACAATGAATTTGTCATGGCATTATTTTCTTTACATTGACATTTTTAAGTTCGCTACATCTTTTGATTGGAATGTCCAATTTTCATAATTTAAAAGTATTTACCTGGTTTTAAAACAGTTTTTAATAAAATATCCTTTAATGGGATAAGGTTTAATATGGAGATATGAATAATATGGTTTAATTATTGACGATACTTTTGACAAATTTTACACTATGAAAATGTAGTTACATTGGCATAACTATAATATTCAGAGACATGGTATCGCGGACTTTTTGTAGATATTGATACGTTCTATAATACTGTAGAATATTTTTTGTACAATCATCAATAGTTTCCACAGCGCATGTGATGAAAGATTTTTAGAACTAATTTTTCCATACATTTTTAGTAGGGATTCCTATTTTTTTTTAATGTTATAAATGTCCATGTTGCTCAGTGAAGATGCAGCTTTTCAAAGATGAAAAAATTTTCGATTTCGGCCCAGTAATTTTACATAACAAACACAAATACAAATCTTTCCTCTTTATAATATTAGTATATACTATACTAGCTGTGCCAGCGGCTTCGCCCGCGTGGAAATCTGCGTGTCACAATTTTTTTCTAGAATATAAATTTTAAACATAAAAGTAGTTATTGTGAGTAAACCATAAGAGCTAGAGACATGCTGTAGCGGACTTTTTTGTAGTAATTTTATAGATCTACAATTCACTACTACTTTAGCGTATGTCTGCTGGTTTACGCAGCGCACGCGACTAAAGCAATTTTTTTAACAACTGCGCGATCTCTTCCATCCGTTCCGGAGTATTGCACTGTCTTTTGGTGAAAACCGTATAAAGATCCGTTCTGTATATTTTGAGACAATCGATTACAGACAGACAGCTTTTTGGCCTTTGTTTTATAATAAGTATAGAAATATATGGTGCCACCTATCATACGGTGTCTAAAAGAGACCGCAACGTTGCCATAAATCTGCAAGATTAACTACTTCTATTTTTATTTCTTATTTTTCTGTTTTCAACGAACGAATGAGAATAATTGAATCAATACTCACCGGTTGTGTTTCATGAACCAACTTGTCCAGTAGAAGGTGATACTTCAGCACTCGTTGCATCGGTACAGACAGTATGTCTCGCAGCTGTATGCGCCCGTCGCTGTGCTCCTTCTGACATTTCTAAGAGACAAGTATTATTAAAATTATTAATAATTAACTTAAAATTATTACTAATTCGTAAAATTGAGATGACGACGATTTAAGAAACAGTTTTTTACTCAAGTGATTTCAGTATCTCAATCGTCGTCATTATCTATCCAGCTGGCCTACCATGAACCCTTATTCCGACTCAATTGAAGACGTAAACGCAATTGTTTTGCTTTTTCATACCATGACGTCTTAAAGACGCACACTTTAAGTCGTTGCCGAATGAGCGTTCGGAATTCGTCCTAATAACATTTGAGTAAAAGAGACAGAGTTATCTAAAGTTCATATAACGTTATCCTTTTCAAACATTACGACCCCAATGCAATTGTACACTTCATGGTACGAAAAAAAGCGGTTCGCAGTCGTCGTTTACGTCTTCAATTGAGTCGCAATAAGAGTTCATGGCAGGCGTGCAGGACAGGCAAATGTTGTCTCTTTCTAATTCCATAATTTCCATATCTAAAAGAGGGACAGAAATATTTACCGCGAGTTGTTTGCTGAACGTCGAATCCCTTGCGTCGAGTGTCTTCAAAGTTTCCTGTGCGTTGGTCAGATTCGAGCAATAGTCCCCGTACAACAGTAGCCGTTCCCGCCACGTGAGGAACACATCCGCTAGTCTGGGCGTACCGTTACCCGGGACACAGTTCTCGGTGGCCAGTCGGAGCTGCTTCAATAATCCCGAATGTATATCATGGAGCTCCTGGAAAATAAATGAAAACGAATCAATCGTAGGCTTTAAGGTCCGTAGGGCAACTTAACTGATTAAATAGCACATCATAGGAAAGGGATAAAATTTGGGGACAGTATTTCTTAATGATTCTAAAGGGCTCTATACTGCCCTAGTCAGCTCAGTAATGTTTCAGCGGATCTCTTAACCCGGAATTATGTATCCATAGACAAGTCGCTCCGAAATATTAACCGTTGTTGTTTTGACGGAATCAATTAAATCTCTAGTTTTTTCATAATTTGAAGTTGTCAATCCGAATCTTTGGTCCGAAATAAATTCCAAATCAGAATCTGAAACAATAAATAATTGGTTCCGGTTTCCTTCGTCGGTAACGGCCTGATACTATCCCGTTGCTCGGCGGTTTCGCTCCGTTTTTGCGGAGAATGATTGGACTTAAGATCCGCCGCACTTGTCCAATCGTTAGGTTACATATATCCCCAGAATTCTCCAAATTCGGAGATGTGCAGGTTTCCTCACGATGTTTTCCTTCGCCGCAACCGAGGCATCATCAAGAGATACGACTCCACGACAAAATCGCTAAAGCGAAACGATTGGTGAGTTTGTGATAGTGAACGTGTGTAGTGCTTGTGTATTGTGGTGGCGGTGGTGGAGGTCTGTGCATGTGATTTTATGAATCCTGCATGTATCGGGTATGAAAACGTATACTCCACTCTACATTGATCATTATATATATTTTCTATTTACTTTATCGCGGATTATAGCAAATCTCCGCAAAGTCGTTGCCTTGTTATATCTAGAACTAGGAAGTTTATCCATATAGCCTAGACGTTAACAGAATACGCACCTTCACACCAAAAAATATGACTTGCATATCCTGGGGCTTCAAATAAGGCGTGAGCGGCCTCAGGAAGTATTTAATTATTTTACTAAGCACGTCTACATAATTGCACTCGGTGTCCACTAGCTCCCTTATAACATAATCTCTCTTCTCTAGACTGTGCGACGATGTCGCTAGCTGGAATCATAGTAATAATAAACCCAAATACCTCCATATTTAAATTATATGGAAATAAACTATGTAATTGGAAATAAATCGTTTCTAAACACATGTCGAAATTATTATATTTAAATTTGGAACGTATCTGGGGTTCACAGAAAACTATTTGTTACAGGTTTCCGTATTCTACCTTCCTTAGATATTTTTTTTTTGCAGTGTATTTTATTTTGGTGTTTGTAGGTTTGCGCCTGACGGGTATTTGATCTCATAGGAAATAAAGACCGTCTAAAGAAGAAATAATTGTATCATTACTTTTGTTCTATACAATTTGTATTTTATATTGTATATTTTGTATTGTAGCAAAAAACCAAAGTTATAGAATTTATTTGATCGCCTAATATGAATGCGCTTTAATGGAAGGAGTACGCTTTTTTGATATGTGGCCTAAAAAAAAATAATTTAATATTTTATTTGTTTGCAGACAAAATATTACTTGACCTCTAAGCACAGCTCAATCATTTAGCAATTTGTCTCGAACTCTTATAACATTGTTTTGCTAACCTATTTTATAAGTACTAAGTATTAGATAACGGTCAAATAGTCTCAATAACTGATTGAATATAATTCCTTGGATTATATTACATTCCAACAATTATTTTTTTAGATTTTAAACTATCGTTAGTAGTTTTCATTGTTTATCTATCTATAGAAACCGGCTATACTCATGTAGTATTCTATCGGGTTAGCCCGATTTTCAGTTCAATCCAACGATTCAATCGAACACACAAAACGGCGCAATTATGCGGTATAAAGATCTCATGAATAAGGGCCCCGTTTGGACTCAAAACTAGTCAGGCTAACCCGATAGAATTAGACGTTAGTATAGACGGTTTCTATACATAAACTAAGATTTTTTCATTCCGTATCATTTCATTCCAAGTTCAGATCTAAAAAATAGTGAATTTTTGTGAAATGCGGAGAATAGAGACCAGGTCTACTAGCGATACGAAATGTCAACCTAAGGGTACCAATGACGTCATTTTTTAATTTCATGCATTCTACCTTCCTTTTGTTTTTGTTTGATCTGCGCGTACAAGAAAGTTTTTGAATTTAAGTATAATTTCTAGATTAATGTAAATCTATGTAGAGTATTAATTTTTACTCTACTTCGTGTTCCAGATATTTTTTTTGTTACGGAAATTGAAAGGTCAAGTCAAGTCAAGATTTAACATAAATTATATTAAACCTGTTGCAGTTATACATAACAAAGTGTTGTTTTTTAAAATAAACATTATTATGCGGAATACCAGTATAGATTATAGAGGTATATATAAATAGGTGTAATAGACAAATTTCACAATGAATTAACGATTTATTTCCAAAATTCAAACATCTGCATACCAAAACAGATTATCTGCAAGCGCAGCACGGCTGATAGTTTACACGTCACGCTGGATGAATAGAAATTTAAAACGTCATTTACGAGTAAAAGTCGTTGCTTAAAAGCATTTCGTTGGCCGCGAAAACTTTCACATATCTCACGTCGGATACCAAAAAAAAATTATGACACATGTCACGATCAGCCGCGGTACGCAAATAGTTTTTATAGTATATACTAGAGTAGGAAAGACATTGTAAAATGTGCAATATTACAACAAAAAAAATAAAGACGAAGCCAATGATGGAGTATCTATCGGTCTCTATTTCTCATGTGTGAATAGACAAAGATGAATATACGAGTTTCATCTTCCTTCTCATTACTTCGTGTGTCATGATCACTTGCAGGCCTATCTATACTTTCTCTACTCTAGTATTAATAACTATATGACTAAGTAATCTAAGTCTACGCAATGTCTATGGAATCAAAACATCGAAAGGCAAGCGTCTAGTTGCAAACATTATTCTAAGCTATCATAGACAACCAACTACTTGGCGGGAAAAGAGCAAAACGGGCATCGGAAGTAATGAGTGTATGAATTATTCAAACAATGCTCGTAAACGTTGAGCTGGACTTTTACTTGTTCGCTTAAAATTCTAAGTGAGGCGTGAAAGCGGGATATAAAAATTAATCTTAAAAAAAACGCAGAATATTGCATATACATTTACAAGTTTCAAACTACCCCATAACTAGAGACGTTCATTAAAATTTATTACATAATTTACCACTGAAATCATACTAAATAGAAACCTTCACTTTCACATTCTTAATATTTAGATGGAACCAATTATATTAAAGTTATTTTCGACTTTAACATATTTTGCACTTATGGACGTCTAGATTCGAAATCGAACTTTTTACAACTGATATGTTAAATTCTTAAAATTAACACAAATAACCAAAATTTGAAAAAAAAATTTTTATCATTTGCATATTATTGTTTAAATATGAATATAATATATAAAATATGAATATAATATTTACTTCTAACCTTATCATCCTTTAAATACGCAATAATTAACCAAGTTTTATTTTATTATATTTAAGTCTAAATTAAAGAGTAATAAATGAAAAATATAAATCACATCTTTATTAATATGTCGATCAAAATCAACTTCGTAAAAAATACCACTGATTTCGCACGCTCACTATTTTTGATACAGTTGTAGTTTATTTAAAAAAAATAATTAAAAGTCAACACTTATTACTTCCAAGGCCTCGTATTAAATAAAAGAAAATTAAAAAAAAAACGCGTACTGTGCTGAAAGCGATCGGATGGTGCGGGACGGCGGGCGGGTCGTAGGCGGGCCCCTTGACGACGCAGAGGTCGTGGTAGATCTCCTCGTCGTGGATGCGCGCGCAGTAGCTCGCGTACTCACCGACGTCCCGGCTCGCGCACGCGCCGCCGCTGCGCACGCGTCCCATACAACACAGGCACAGATAGAGCTATTGCGGCTGCCGGCCGCCGAGTGGGCGCGAGCGTCCGACCGCAAGGAGCTTGCTCACCAACTCGTGCCGTGTAGGAATGTGCGCGGGCCGTTACGAATGTTTTTGTTTTGATTATCACATCGCGTGACCGTAACCGACCACCCATTCACTGTGGTTCCGGGACGCGTAAAAATCATATGTCTTACACCAGTGTCTACAATGTAGGCCCTACGCCCCACAGGGAGCCAGTTTGTTGCTTTCGTTCCGGACGATTTGAATACAATGCTAGATTTCAGTTCAAAATTTAACCTATCATTTAAGTTTATTCAGTTAAAACTTCAATTTTTTTATATTCAAAGTTATGTATGTCACATTTGGCACAAAAATTTTAGAAAGTCTAAAGTGGGCATGACGCAAGAAAAGGGGACACTGGTCTACACTGAAAATACACTATGGGCTAATAGAAAAGGATTCGTGTATCTCTTCTTAACAGAAAAATTATACTAAACCCGGACTATGATTTGTATATAGAGGTTTTTTACATAATTACGTCGATATGTAAATTATTACACAGCCGCGGCGAAGGAGAAAGTTCGATATATCATAAGTTTTCCCCTTTTACTACTACTACTATTAAGTACGCAATTATAGATATGTTTAAAAATTCTTTAAAATGATTCTCTCTTATATTTATATTAGATTCTGTATGAATAACGATTTATATTCGGAATAACAATAAAGTAAAAAAATAACTAAAAATCAAAACTACTTTGAGACTTAACAAAAAAAATGTTTATGAATTACCAAAAACTAAAATCAACCCTCAATCAATATATATAAGTAAACTTAGGACATAAAAGTATAAAAATGACTTATACTTATTTACATAAGTCATAGCATAAATATTCATAGACGATAGAAAGTTAAGCAGTTAAAAATATCGGAAGGAAAAACTCAATGGTAAATTATAATCAAAATCTTTAAAATTTATCTTGATAGAAACAATATTGTAAATTGTAGAGTTAATGAAACTGCATTACCTATTCGAATAAAATTGTTTTGAATTTCAGTTGCTAGTTCTATACTCGGTAGCGCGCGTTCCATACTTCATCTATCATAACCTATGTTTATAACCATTATTCACTCTAACATTTCGTTTATCGTTCAGAAAAAGCTTCACAAACAATTCCACGCTCGCAACTCGTTTTAGGTGAGAAACGTGGGAAGTGTGTTGAGTAAATATTATCTTAACATATTTTGTAATACAGAGAATATGTAACTATACCAAACTGACGACTTCAAAATATCCATATTAATATAACAAACTATGTTTGCGGCTTAGTCCGCATGAAAATCAATATACGTATTTAATTAAAAATATGAACATAAAAATAGTTATTGTGAGTTAACCATAAGAGATAGAGACATGCTGTCGCGGACTTTTTTGTAGTATATTTGTAGAATTCTCGAGTACATTAGTTTAGCATATCTCTGTTGGTTTACGCGGCGAATGCGACTAAAACTCCCAGGAGGCAAACTATTTTACAACTGCGCGAGCTCTTCAACACAATTTACATATAACTTTTTTACTATTAACCTAGACTTTTCGAAAGAATTGCACTAGCTTTTAGTAAAAACCGTACAAAAATTAGTTTAGTAGATCTTGAGAAAATCGATTTTATTCCCTCTTGTTAACCTCACATATATTGTCACCTCTTGTATATCACGCCGTTCTCATTCTACCTTCGCGCCCTTGTACCCCGCAGGCGAAGTCTAAGTTAAACGGTTAGCCTATAGTTTGCAACATCGATATTTTCTAATATCGCTTATAACATATTAGTTTCCTTTTAAAGTATGCAAACGACATTTCTACATATAAATAAAATCGAGTGTTCGTCTGGAGTTACGGCTTCACTGATAGGATAAATTGTGCCGAGGCTTCTATCGACAAATATCCGTACAAAATTAATGAAATTATTTGAAATTAACACTCATCTACAAGCAGATGATAAAAGCGTTTCTAAAAAGCCATTTATACATCTTTATTCGCTAAACAATGATATCAAAGGAAAGAAAGATGGAGACCAGGGGAACGATGCAGCTATTTCATACAGTACAGCTTTAAAAGGTGTATTAAGGTTGTAATAAGGAATAAAGACCTAATCAAGATATGAAAATAGGCTTAAGAAAACAGTCAATATGAAGAAAAATCTTTTAATGGGGTTCGCCTTAGTATTGATTGCGAATATGCGCGTTTTGTAAGCCGTATACAGAGCGTCAGATAATTTTTTTAGTTCCGACTACTCCATCTTTCTTTTGTTAATCAGAGACTATACATTTAAAAATTACATGTACGTTTTAATGGAACCATCATTCAAAATCATATGAAATTAAAGTAATTTGGCGGTATATATACATGTACGTAAAATATTGATATGAATGTTTCTCTATTATTTTCTCTTTATTAGACAAGATATGTATCTGAGTCTCATCTTCCATCTCTTATTATTTGATGCGACACTTTTACTATAGGCTAACCGCTTAACTCCGACCTCGCCTGCTGTGTACAAGTGCGCAAAGGGAGGACGAGAACTTTCAACGGGAAGATGCAAACGGGCGTTCCCCGCTTGCATCTACCTCACACCCGTTCTCGTCCTACCTCCCCGCACTGTCGTACCCCGCAGTCGAAGTCTGGGTTAAACGGTTAGACCATAACCATATGGTTTTAGCCGAAAAACTATTGAAGATATTACAATAACGAAGTCATTAAAAGGCACCCAGCAACTATATATGTAAAGTTAAAGTGTTTATAAGTACTTTTTTAAAGATCAGTTGTAGTAGATAACGCGTACGAATAAAAGTATTGAAAAAATACAAAAAACAAATAATTATTGTATTAGCATTGATGCGTTAGAGTAAGTTTCGTTTATAAGTACAAGTAAATTAAAAGATACAAATAAAGCTGAACTAAAAAAGGGCACGGACATAAAGTCTGTGGTATGTAATGTCAATTATTAAAAAAAAACGGTTAGGCCAATAACAAACCAGTCTCCCCTACTCTAGTATAAAAACAATGAAAATTATTACACGAGCATTTTTAATTATTTACTCGGAAGGCGCGACTTTAAATTTGATTGATTTATATTGAAATATTGATGATTTATTTAAATTAAGTACTTCAAGTGGACAATTAAATGTCGAACACTTAGATATAGAATTCTGACATGTACCAGATGCACTGGGGAGATAACGTACGATATCATATCGTTTTACTATTGAATTTAAAATGACGAATACATTCTTAGATATAGAAATTTTTAAACGAGTGTGAAGGGTTTACATGACAGAATCCATGCCGTTGTATAAAAATTATATCTTAACTGGCCCATTAGCGCAGTTGGCAGTGACCTTCGGGTTTAAATCCCGCCGAGAGCCAATTTTCTATAAACAATTTGTTGGTTCTTCTAGTCTAAGTATAATATCTATTTAAGTATGTATTAAAAATTATATACGTATATATTGACCAGTTTTCTGTCGCCCATAACACAAGTATTAAGTTACTTTGTGGACGGACGACCGTGTCCCATTCTTCTTTCTCCTACCCTTATCCCACTCTAAGTGGGGTCGGTACAACATGTTTTCCTCTTCCATTCTCTTCTATCATTCGTCAACTCTGGCGCTACTCCTTTTATACGCATGTCATACTTCACACATTCCAACCATCTCTTTTTAGGCCTCCCTCTAGTCACATATCCATCCACATTCATATTCAACACTCGCTTAGTCACATGATCTTCATCCCTCCTCATTACATGTCCATACCATCCCAATCTTGCACCTCTCATCTTTTCCATAATGGGCGCAACTTTCATACTTCCCCTAATATACTCATTTCTTATTTTATCTAGTCTTGTCACACCACACATCCACCTTAACATCCTCATCTCATTTGCATGCACTCTTCTTTCATCCATCTTTTTCATTGCCCAACATTCTGATCCATACATTACGACAGGTCTAATGACTGATTTATAAATTTTCCCCTTAAGTTTACGACTGTGTCCCATATATTTATTATTATTATATATATAAATATTGTGAAAATATTAGACAATTGAAGCTTATTATATCGGCGTAAGATAATATATATGAATCTTCATTTTTCATTAAAGAAAGTAAAAAACGTACATACATATTTTATACATAATTTAAGTTATTTTAACTATTAAGTTGACGCGAAGTCAATGATGAATGATAGTTCCAAGGCAATATTTTTCGTTTCCGCTGCCGGTTATCCCATTATATTTTACGTGTCAAACATTTTAGGCCTCAATTTCAAAGCCATTCACTCGGTTAATCTATTTTCAGCTTATTTACATACTCTATCCCAAACACGCTTTGAGTTTTGTTTGCATATTAATAGGATTTCCGAACAGCGGAAACGAGTCTGCGGCCTCAATCTGGCCGCCTATCACACAGGACCGTATCATCACGTACCATACAAGTATTAAGCTAAAGTATATTAAAGCTACATGTGAATTTGGTAGAAAAGTTTCGACGCGTGCTATAGAAACATCAATTATCTTGTAAGGCCGTTGGCCAAGATAATTAGACCATGAAATGTTTTCCATTTATATGCATATAAATATTAATAAATACGAAAGTGAGATTGTCTCTCCGTTTCGTAAGATTTCAAGGCTAATTGACAACGAAATATTACATACCATAGACTGCGACTATTTCCCATATTGGAATTTTTCTTTATCTATTGCAAATTTTTTTTCGAAATCTTATTATAATGATTGAGGATTATAATTTAATCAACGTTAAGTATTTTTTATACGTTAATATATCTTATAATATATAATATCTAACTACTCTTTTGAGTTATTGGATATTCACATATCCAATAACTCAAGAGAGGGTTAGTAACGTGGTTTTTAGTGTTTTGTTTTTTTAATTTAAAAATTAACGATTCTCATTAAACTTTTTTGTCTAATTATCTTAGTTAAGTGTTACAATAAATACTAGCTACGTTCCTATGTAATAAAGGTCTTGGAAAGTCGTCAAAAAATGACCACCTCAGGCATATCGGAAGAGAACTTGACGTAGCAGAGGTCCTCGTAAATCTCCTCGACTCGATCCTCGCAGGCAACACTCGGTATCGTGAATTGTATCCACGGAACTGCGTTCGTGTCCGTGTTCACTTCGTACTCCACCACGTCATAGGGGGGCGGTATCTCGTTCGAGAGACACGCACTATTGTCATATATGAATATTAAAAAATATATTTAAATTCAAATTCAAAATATTCTTTATTCAAGTAAACTTGTAAACGAGTGCTTTTAAATAGTCGAAATCTACCGCTGGTTAGGAAAGCTGTTCCTACCGAGAAGAACCAGCAAGAAACTCAGCGGTTGCTCTTTTTTAAAATATAAATCTTATTACTAGTTACATTTAGTCATTACTGTCTTGTACAGATTAGAAGCGCAGCTATATCCACAAATTCTTATCATCTAAGTAATCCTCAACAGTATGGTAGGCTTTCTGTATCAGCTTCTTTTTAGCAGTGTTTTTAAACTGCTGTAATGGCAAGGCCAAAATTGATTGTTCAATTTTATTATAGAGTCTTATACCCAAGCCCATAAACGATTTACGTACTTTTGCTAGGTGCATAAATCACAAAATATATTCAGAAGCTTCACTTCTGAAAATGTTGAGTAGATCATCCATTTTGGGACAATACACTATACTATTTTTATTTTAAATTAATTTATAGATACAACTGTCTGTTTGTTTAAGTTAATTATAAATTGTCTGTGTTTGACTGAGTCAATTATAGTTTATTTTAATTTATTTGTTAGTTTAAAATAGTATAGTGTTTTGTATCAAATAAATTATTCATTTATTCAAAAGTTATAAAAATAAATAATACAACTAGTGCTTAATAAATCTTATATTGCGATAGTTTATATATTTTTTACGATTTAATGAATTTCTTATTTACTATTTGTATAGAATATAATTAAGAATTTAAAGAAAAGCGCAGTTCTTTATTCACCCGCTTATCTAATTATCTTGATAAAGTAATAAATATGTAAATCGTACTTTCCCTTACAAATGTAAGGCAGATTCCACTGAATTAATTACTACTTTATCGTAACGTTTGATATGAATAACAAATCATCGTATTTTCGGTTTCGATTTGCCATATAATGAGACGCCATTCTAATCAAAATAAATTTAAGAAATTGGCAATAAGTCACTTTATATAATTAAAGAATTATCGAGTTATTGATTAGGATTTGCGTTATCTATACAATCAGACTATAGTGACAGAACAGTATAGTAGCGGCCTGTTAAAATCCCGCTGCTGGGAATAGGCCTTCTCTCTCCGTTTCTGGATAGAAGGGATGGAGCTAAGACCTACCACGCTGCTCCAATGCGGATTGGTAGGTTTCACATATCTCCAGAATTCTCTAGAGATATACAGGTTTCCTCACAATGTTTTCCTTCACCGAAAAGCGTGTGATAAATTGCAATTATCAATTAGACACATGAGTTTTAATAGAAAAACTCATTGGTGCCTGCCCGGGGTTTGAACTCGTGTTCCCCTCGAAAGAGTCGCATGGTCTCACCGCTGGGCTATCACAGTGACAGAACAGTAAACAAAACTAATGGTTCATGCAGCCCAGGGGGATTAGGAATAATCCAATTAATATTAAATAGTACGAGAGGCATTATCAATTATGAAAAAAGTTACGACTTAATTTTACGTATTTTTAAAAACGAAATAATTTCAGAATTTTGTCTTGTGACATAAGTAAATATGAACATGTATATTGATACCAAATAAAATGTTGAAACTTTTTGAAGCAAGCCTTAGTACTTGTTTACTAATCAAGCACGTAAAATTTAGACAGAATTCCAAACTCTAAGCAATTATGATTGCGTTCAAGCGATTGTCTGTTTGGAAATAAATATTTAAGATTTCTTATTAGAAAGCGTAGGATTATTATTTTATATTGGACAGCTATTTCACCTGATGGGAAAAGATAACGCAATATAATATAAAATCACCTGAAAGATACATGATAATAAAACGTTTTCTACACGTAACATTATTTAGGTTTCAATAGTTCGGTGAACTGTTTTTTCTGTTGGTCAGCACAAAATTGAAAACTATATTGCGGGTATTGAATGAATTAATAGTTAAATAAAGGCAGTCCTGTTTGAAGACCATGATTTAAGGAAAAAACTGAGATTGGAACTCACTCATTGAGTAATAATCGTAATGAGACCAGAAGTTTTATATATCTACAGAGATCGTCATCTATTCACATCCGTACCATGCGTGAATATGTTGATAAGTCGACTTACGTCCATTTATATGTTTAATCATTATAGATATTAGGATTGCCTAATTTATATGGTGAATATGTCAGTGAAGCCACTAGGTCTTTTGTATGGCACACACAAACTTATGAATAACTATAATAAGATAACTCTCTTAAACGTATACTAAACGTAATCTTATTTATGCAGTATAGAGTTATATATTTGCAGTTTAAAAAGACTGTTAAAAAGAGGCTGATACAGAAAGCCTACTATACTGTTGAGGATTACTTAGATTACCCTCCGACCCTGTACAAGACAGGTAAATGTTACCAGTAATTAGAATTATGATTTAAAAGAGTAACCGCCGAGTTCCTTCATGACTGTTCTTGGTAGGAACGGCTTTCCGAACCAGCAGTAGAGTTGGCGATTCAAAAGCACTTGTTTAGTTTGCTTGAATAAACAATGTTTTGAATTTGGAATATGGCTGCTCTGAAAAGTGTGCGTTTTAGACTTGTCAAATTATTCACGCTTGGTACTGCTATAACCGTGAAAGTTTGTCTGTCTATTACGCTTTTAGTGATAACTCTCTGGACCAGCTCCAGAAAAATAACACTTTTTATTTAGGAAAGGTACTTTAAAGATAATTTACTAGCATATGAAAAGTTAAGGCAAATAAAGTCGCAGCTACATCAGCTATAGAATATCCCATCATTTATTTAACTTTTGACACACTAACGGTTATGAAGTTCCGTAATTATATTAAAAAACACAGTATGGGCACCTCTATGTAAATAAAATCGTTTGTTTTTAGAAATAAAGACAGACATGCAATTTGGATATCACTATTTTAACTGTCAAAACCGCTGCGAGGTATCCTGCTGAATAGAATAGACCTCATTTCTTACCGAGGTCTCGTAAAAGGCGACTAAGGTAAGTTGAACCACCGTGTGGTATACGGTTGAGTAGAATAGACCACCCCTCTTTCTTACCGTGGGGTCGTAAAATACGACTAAGGTAAGTTGACGTCAGGCAGGCCTGTCGTAAAATACGTAGTGTGTCAAATCATGTGACAACATGTTTTTAACATGTTGTACCGACCCTATTTAGAGTGGGATAAGTGCAGGAGGATGGAATTTCTTAACTGTCAAAAGTTAAATGTTGGATATATTATACCTAGTATATTTATAACGGCAACACGTAAAGTATCATAACACTGTCACCTAATTCAAATCATAGTATGATGTTATGATTTTGATAAATTACATTATAGAATTTCTTATCGGTTTTTCTCAGTAAGAGCAACATTCCTAACACACTGTAACTATTTGATTGATCTTCGTTTTTGAAAATCGTTTGTTAGAATCTAGATCAATAAGGATTATTGTTATTAATCACATTTAAAAATTACGATTAAATGGAAGTATTAAAATTTGTCATCATATAGTTACCACAAAAAAATTGTGATTGATTTTCTCTATTTAATGTATGAAAATACGTAAATAAGAAATAATACTTACACAGATTGCAAATCTTTATAAATGTCCTCCTCTGATTGAGTACGTCTTGCTGAAAACGGCCTGAAAATAAAGAAATCAATGTAGAAAAAGTAACAGCACTATGCTAACGTAAAGTTTTGGCGGGAAACATTAAAAAATTGACGATAATCTGTAACTTGCTATGATGTGTTCGTTTAATAGCAACGTAGAGTGTCCTCTTGCTTACCCACAGCTATGTATATACTCACTGGTAAGATAGGAGATACTAGCTGAGGATGAAATTGTAGTTGAGGACCTAACAAATATCCCCTTCAGAGATATTATCAGGTTTGTAAAAGCAAAACAGGCAAATTAGAGCAAATGGTACTGTCGAAACAGCAGTGAAACACATATCCTAATACAGGGAAATGGGTGGAATAGTCTGAGTAATATTCTGTATTACATATATAGTTTTAATTTTTTTTTTTTGTTTAAGTACCACAAAAATGTACAAGTTATGTCTATCTTACATTACTTACACGCTAGTTCTATACAAATCATGCCCACATGGTCCCAAGAATGTTGGCAGCGTTTTCGCGTTGAATCGCTAAGCTGATTCTTTGTGCGAAAAAGGAGCTAATGAATAATAAATCAATAAATAAATAAATATATGGGACATTTACACACACGGTCGTCCATCCCCAAAGTAAGTAACTTAATACTTGTGTTATGGGTGACGGACAACTGGTAAATATACTACATATATAGTTTTAAATACATACTTATTATACATATATAATGATTAATTATTTTAATTAATTTATTTAATTTTAATGATTTTGTTGCTTTGCTACCTTTGTAGCCTTACTATACTAAATAATTGACTGATTTGTTGACACACTTGGCAATGACCCTGCCATCAGCTCCGCAGGTAACAGGCCAATTTGTTTGTTCTGTGAGTCTGGATTATATTTGAATATAATTATGTATTTTAAACTATATATTTACCAGTCATCTCTCATTCATAACTCACTTACTCTGTGGACGGACAGCCATGTGTGCCATATATTTATTTATTTATTGAATACTTAAACCACAAAGAAATTTGTTTTAATAAAGTATTAAAAACAATAAACTCACTGAATATTTTTCGCCAACGCTTTAGGAGACTGACTAAGTTTAGCCAACGTGCACAACACCCTGTGGAAGTTGGACAAGTCAAAGAGCATAGACGGATCAAACAGATCGGTTTCTCGTAGTTCAAATACTTCATGACAAGCTCGCAGAAACACTTTTATATTTCTCATGCACAGGAACTGAAATTAAATTCAATAAATATAACGCTACTTATATATGTAAATGAAAATATCATAGAACAGTAGAAACAATAAAAAAGTGAGAGAAAAAGTAGTGGAAATGACCGAAAGATGCATACTACATCCACTTTCTGGATGTAGTATGCATCTTTCATGGAGGATTATATATTTGTATGATTTGCAGTTGAGACCCTTTATAAAAATTCTTATCCATTTTTACACCTAATTCAATTGCCTCTTCAGGTCAGAAAGGGCTGTCTTCTTTTACACACAAAGATCAGCAATTCAACATGGAAATGCTGCCAGCATTATTGGGATCATTCAACATTAGTTTGATTTGTATAATACTATCATGTAAATAATTTAAGGTAGACATAACTTGTACATTTTTGTGTAAATTAATCCATCAATTACAAATATTATTGGAAAATGGAACTCAAAGAAAATAAGAGAAAAGGTATTAAAATATGAAGAACATTTTTGGTTTTGATAGTAAATTTTTATAGACAATATAATTATAGTAGCAATTATTGTTCTGTTATCTGTTATCGTAATTGACTTTTGATGACTTATAATCATAGTATTTATAATGAAGATCTAATCATAAATATTGAATAAAATTAATATTAACATAGCATATTAATAAACAATATAGCCTCGCTCTTCATTTTATACAATAAATAATACATACATACAGCAAATAATAATATTAAGTAGATATTTGGTAGATTTTTATGTGAGTCTGAATTAATATTTTGAGCCTTTCAAGTTAAGGTAATAGAAATTTACTGTTACAAAAAAAGAAAACATATTCTATTATTATTCTAGAAGCTTCTCTAGATTTTTATTGATTAAGTATTTCAATAAAGATTAGATTTTTATTTCATTAAAATTAAATTTATAGGATGCTTCACACAATTATAAAAAAAAACATTTTTTTATAATTTAAAAACAATATTTATTATTAATATTCCTAGGTTTAATTGATAAACATGAAACTTTATATACTACTGAATACAAAATAATTTTTATTTGGTTTGTTTAATCATAAAGTTTTATTTCCAAATATGAAATAAATCTTTCCTAAATAAACTACTACATAAACAAGATAACAAATCATACAAATTTAGAGCACCACATAATATGTATGTGAAATACTTCATTCATATTTCCTATTTAGATAAAAGCATAGCTTGAATATGATTGAATCAATGGGCCTCTGACCATTCATGAATGCATGCATAATTAATAACATATTGACATGAATGGGTGTCTCTAACTGTTTTTATTATCAATAAATTAAAGTAATTAATCATGAATAAGATTGGAGACGTGTTCATTTGGTCCATTTATAATATAAAAAACCATTTTAACGGCAATTATAATGAAGGTCGCGTAGATTTGCCTTAAATACCTGTGCCATCTGTGGACGTTGATTAACGTCTTTCATATCGATACAGTTTGGATGTAAGACGTTTAACAGGCTGCAGAGAAGTACACCATCCCGAAGCGTATATGCTAGATCGTGTGTAGTACTCGTTGCCCAATTCGCTTTATGATCCGGCCGTAACAAGCTACATCTCGTAAGCCAGGACGCGCACTCGCGCCACAGATCCTCTCCGCCGGTAGCCATGATTCACGTTCACGCTACACTACACATCGATCGTATTCTCACTAAACTCTGCTTTTCAATAATCAACGGGCCATTATTAACAAGGGTTAATTAATAATTGACACACAAATTGATACAACAAACATAAGACAGGCATAGCAGAACGAGTATTTTTGACAACTGAATTCTAGTGTGGGCATAGTAAAATTATTGAACTGCAAGCACAGATTCACAAATTAGTTGTGAATTGGCAGAGAGTAGTGCTCTGTTTAAAAATCATAGGTACTCTACTTGAACGTGAAATTGTTAATCATCTTTCTATCCTCTTAGATATACTTCATAAAATAGTATTTAATTAATTGCTGATAACTAAACATTTTATTGAGAAATAAAAAGAAAAATTACCTCTCGATATTACTCATGATATTCTCAATTTAATTTTTCTATTGGTAATTAATGTAATTTATCTTTCGTATGTAGTAGTTTATAAAAAAAGTTCTATAACGCCTCGTGAGGACGAGCGTAAAAAATACGTCGCGTTAAAATTCCGCAATAGGCGTTATGAGAAGTTTCGTATGGTATATTCAGCTTAACGCCCTCGCCCTATCAACTAAAATGGAACACTACACGATAAAAATACGTCGCGATATAAATACGATGTCGTCTGAAAAGATACCTGGATACCCATTTGTTTCATTTCGACGTAATTTTAACGCACGATAAAAATCGTCTCGTGGTTGCGAGGGGTAAATGTATACAAATTATTTCTCCAATGTCCAATGTTATTTCTCCAATCTGTGGTTAGAACTTCTTCTAAACTGATGGCAAATTGGCAACATTGATTTAGTAGGCGAAAGCGTTTTGTGGAGTCGTTCGAACGAAAACTTTATGTCAAAAAATTGTAGTTTTTAGATAATTTATTTTTTTTGCATTTTAAGTATTTGTGCATCGATTACATCGTTGGTGAGTCATAATTATTTAAAAATTTAGGTCTTATATTCTACAGTATTTAACAACTGCAGTACATTTTCTTATCTGACACACCCATCAGTGTATTGGGTACATACATGTATGAGTTTATTCATATCGCTTGCTGTATATTTCTAAAAGTTATTGGTGCATTACGATAGCAGGTAATTTAATTGTTATTTATAAAAGCTTATGATGCAGCAATGTGAGTGTTTCCTGCGGATATCTAAATATAGGCTAGACCGTTATCCTTATTAGGTTTATTTTGGAGCATTACGTCATTGTGTATAAGAAGGAGCTATAGGTAGTTATAGGTGAGTATAGGATGGGCAATGGACCGGGTCCGCGTGTACATTGCAACTTCCGAACCATTATGTCGCATTGCTAGCTGAAGAATCTGGAACACTGACGTTAACAAATTGACTTTCACAGTGTTTTATAAGGTTTTGTGCTTTATGCAGCAGTAAGTATTTATTACCTGCATTGCTGTCTAGTTTATTGATTGTGTAAAGGTTTTCAGACAACAGAAAAACTAATATATAATGAGTTTTACATTATTTATTCGAAAACAAGATATAGTATTGTAGTTAACAAAAAAAAAAAAATTAAAACTTAAAGGATTTTATTATTAAATTAAAAAATTAAAAGGATTTAATAGTTTTGGAAATTGATCTTTCAATTATGTTTCATATAATGGACTCCACCCTACTAACACTTGACCTAGATATTCAGTACTACAGTAATTAAATAAACCATATCTTTAACAATTTGTAGATTATGTGATTTATCTAAAACATTTTTAATTCTATAATAGAATGAAATGATAAAAATAATTTATAGTTACATTATTTATGGAACTTTAAATCATTATTCGATATCTGTGATTGTGTTAAATTTTTGGCTTCAGAGATTAGTTCAACAATGAATTCTCATAGTAGTCCTATTACATAATTGTGTTATGATTAAGTTCTTATGATTGATTTATCTTATATTAAACCAATCAAGCTAACTTTTACAAAATAATTATAAAGGGACATACTTGATTACAATACTTTTATTAAACTCATGATAATTAAATAAAAGCAGATTTGTAGACTAGCATAATAATTAAACTATTTCTTGTAGGTGTAAGCATTTAACTACCCTTTTAATTTTTAATGTCTAATTTTAGAATGGGAATATGAATAAAAAGAAGAAGTGACATTTGTAATTGTTTATTTTTTTAAAAACCTTGCTTATATTCAATACTAGTCAGTTCAATACAAGCAGTGTCTGTTTGTGTCAATTTTTTTTATAAAATATTCTAAATTATATAGTGTTTTTTTCCAGTCCCTGAAAGAAGGGCTAATTTTTAATTCTTCTTAGCCCTCTTTTTAAGATTAACTGAAATAAATTTCAGCAATTTTGTTCCAGTCAATTAAAGGTGATAAGGCATAACATGACCAACTTTTGCATGAATAGGTACTTGTATGCATTAACAAGTACCTAATTCAAAATCAGGCTTAACAGGTTAAATACATTGTAATCTTTATTTCAATGCCATCAATGAAATCACCCTACACTATTAAAAAACTTACTGTTTTCCCACTATACCATGTTATGAGTCTTTTTAAGACTCATTAGTTTTGTTGGGCTATGCATAATTGCAATTTGCTACAAAACAACTTTTAAAATTATGTCACTTTAATATTAAGCATGTGATATGTTTTCTGTATTTTATGTAGAATAAAGTCAATTTTTTTAAATCATTATAAAGTTTTTTTTTTTATATAATAGTTTCACATTACATTGTGATGACTCAATGTGACAATTATGTGATGTAATCATTTGGTGATGTCATTTGTATACTGACCTTAGGCAACTAATTAGCTTGTTTGGTAAGATAATTATACAGTCTAGTTTTTGAACATATTTGCTTTATTAAGCATTATTATTTTTATTAAGAGTAAAATAAATATTTTTACGTTTGCTTTTAGATGTTACATGGGATACTATGAATTGCTTATTATTCTAGATTTCATATGGTTCTTCTAGCCTATAAGGAGTAATGATAAAATATCAGGTACTAGACGTGGACTTTAATTATTTTAAATTAGCTGTAAGACCCTATCACCAATTCTAACAGACCACTACTGACAAAATTTAGCACAATTTAAGCTTATACATCTAGGTTAACACATAAGTAAAAAAAAACATTTTTGGACACAAGAAATAACATTTTGCATTCTTCAGGATACATAAATGCTTTCATAGGTCCAAAGAAGTATAAAGTACAAGTAGAGTAACAGCCTGTTACAATCCCACTGCTGGATATAAGCCTCCCATCTTCGTTTCTGGAGAGTAGGGGTGGAGCTAACACCTACTATGCTGCTTTAATGTGAACTGTTAGGTCACACATATCCCCAGAATTCTCTAGAGATATGCAGGTTTCCGCATGATAAATTCCTTCACAGAAAAGCGTGTGATAAATTGCAATCATCAATTAGACCCAAAATTATTAATAGAAAAACTCATTGATGCCTGCCCTGGGTTTGAACTCGCTACCTCACCACTGGGCTTCTTATATATATATGGAAAAATTATGCATTAAATATGTTTATATCTTAAATTTATATATTCTTATAGAGTATGATCCAATAATATGGTTTAAAAACAGGACACATGAATTTTTCTATCCCTCATAGAGGAAGGAACCACACCCACATAGGTTATTACACTCAATCAATTGATGTAGTCATATACATACTTGTCCTAGTTTACTTTAACATGTGAGCATAGTAACTATTATTATATGAAGAGTTGCAGAAAATAGACATTTATGCGTAAAATGTTCTAAAAATCCCTTCTATTAATTAAAATAAAATATTCAATATGATATAGTTAGTAAAATATTTTATAGCTCCTCTTAATAATGGGCGATTACAAACGATTGAACGCGAGCACGATTTCGTAGAGAGCATAATCGGGTGTAATCGCCAATCGTCGTCTAAGATTGCCTAGAGTCACCTTCAACTTAGAATTGTCGATTTTTGGGAATCGCTCGGTGATACGTATGATATACCGTACCACGTTTATCGTATGATAGATACTAAAGAAGACCGTGTGGATACTTGCACGATCGAGCCGATTATATGTTTAAGTCGTTGCCGAATGATTCTTCGGAATGCGTTCTAAAAACATTTGAGTAAAAGAGACAGAAATATCTATAGTTTATCTATATTTCGACCCCAATGTAATGCACACTTCGTGGTACGAAAAGAGAGCGGTTGAGTTTAGGTACTGACTTTGAATTGAATCGTTTTCTAAGAGAACATGGTAGGCCTGAAGGCATCACAATTACGCCTCTACTTTAAATATAGAAACGTCGTATAATATTTATATTGCAAACGCAAAATACAACATTTCGACGCATAATTCGCATAAGTCGCCCTTTCCGAAGAAAAAAGTCACATTTTTTATGCTTATATATGGGAGATGACTTGTTCTTCGGATAGAGCAAAGTGCTTTAGAATCGTCATACATTGATTGCGGAATTTTATTATAGAATCTTATACCCAAAGTACGACTTATGTACTTTTGCAAGGCGCAAAGCAGGAGCCGCAATCTTATGTCGATTCCTACTTTGTCTATTATATACATCATCTATTGTTTTAAATAATTTATATAAATAGGCGTTACTTTGCGGAGATCCATAATACAAAAGCAATAATAAAATTATTTTGCCACGCTTTGCAATTTCGTCGTGCAGTCTATCTCCTGATGATGCTACGGTTGCGGGGCAAAATGATTGTTGAGTTTGTGATAGTGGACGTGTGTAGTGCTTGTGTATTGTGATGGAAGTGGTGGAGGTTTGTGTTTTTACGAATCCTGCATGTAACGGGTATGAAAAAACGGATAGTCCACTATACATTTAGCACTATATATATATATTTTCTATTTACTGTATCGCGGATTATAGCAAAATAATTTTATTATTACTTTTGTATCTATTATTATATAATTCTTATAAAAAAAAAATAAATTACTTAAAATCTCGATTTCACGAACTTCACGATTCCATAATCAAATTACCCAATTAATTTGAGTCCTATCATACTATTGAGGATTATATAACTGATAAAAATGGGTCGATTTAACTAGCCCCCAACCTTGCTGCACAAATGCTGCAAAATATTCTTTATTCAAGTAAACTTGTAACAAGTGCTTTTGAATCGTCAATACCTACTGCTGGTTCAGAAAGCTGTTTCTACCGAGAAGAACCAGCAAAAAACTCGGCGGTTGCTCTTTTCAAAGAATAATTCTTATCACTAGTTACATATTGTTATTAATGTCTTGTATATGGTCGAAGACTAGCTATATCCACGCATTCTTATCGTCTAAGTAATCTTCAATAGTATAGTAGGCTTTCTGAATTAGTCTTTTTTTAATAGTATTTTTAAACTGTTTCAATGGTAAAGTTAAAATAGATTGTGGAATTTTATTATAAAATCTTATACCCAAACCACCAACTGCAACTTATGATAAACTCGCTGCACGATGAAAGTAGCAAAGCTGGTCTGGAAATCAATCTAAATAAAACTACCGTCATGACAAACCATACTAAAATACCCATATATCTCGAAAATGTGCCTTTAACCTACGTCGACAAATACATTTATCTGGGAAAACAAATTTCTTTTAACCATCTCAATAACGAGCTGGAAGTTGAGAGAAGAGTCAATATCACATGGAAGAAGTTCTGGAGCCTTAAAGAAATTTTAAAAACATGTCCGTAAAGTTGAAAAGCAAAGTCATGAACACCTGCCTACTTCCCTCATTAACATACGCCTGCCAAACCTGGAAATATAGTAGGAAAATAAAAAGTAAGATTATAACCAGCCAAAGAAGTATGGAAAGAAAGATTAAGAGGGTTCATAAAATCCGTAGTACTGACATAAGACAGACTACCAAAATCATCGACGCTCTTAGTCACTCACTAAAGCTTAAATGGCGATGGGCTGGACATGTAGCCAGACTCGGTGACAATCGCTGGACCAAAATAACCACACAATGGCAAGGACCATCTGGCCATAGAAAAAGGGGCAGACCAAACGCGCGCTGGGCTGACGATGTGATAAAGGTGGCAGGTACTGACTGGATGCGAGCAGCAGAAGACAGACAACATTGGTCATCTCTGGAGGAGGCCTTCACCTTCCATTGAGAGGGGTTCTTGCACAACATTAATATAGCAAACTTTTCCTATCACTAATACTAATATAACTTCTATTTTTATTTATCTAACTTTTTTATATTTGTTTTTTAAAAGTATTTGTACATTTAGCAAGAAATAAAACGCTTTTTATTTTTATTTACTTATTTATACCCAAACCCGCAAACGAATTACGAACTTTTGCAAGGCGCAAAGCAGGAACCGCAAGCTTATGTCGGTTCCTACTTTGTCTATTATATACATCGCCAATCTGAATTTGAATTTGTTACGTGTTCTTAAATATAATATGACTTCATCCAAAATAAATATTTATTTTATTTTATTAGTAGAAATTACACGAACTATATACGAAACAGCATTAGAGTTCAAAAGTCCTTAATTACAGGTTTATTTAAGGAATATTATAAATTTAAGTCTATGAAAAGCCTTAATAAGAAATTTTATTTAAAACTTTAACTTCACTGAGTAGTAAAGCTGTAAGCGATAAGGGGAATGAAAATGAATTAGACGGTTAAAGCTATTATAGTCCTAATAACGTAATCAATTAGCTGTACATGCTGCAACATCAAAAGAATAATCTACTTTACCAATATCATATCTATTTTGCAATGTTATATCAATATGATAAGACTGCTGAAGTATCATCACGTATTAGTTTAACTTTTTTTATGAAAAAAACAATATTATATAGGAGCATATAGTATACTAGAAATGACACAGCACATATTGTAGATAAGACCTAACCTACCACCATTAAACCACTTACAAAAATAAGAATATTATTTTGCGTATATTAAACAAATATATAATGCTGAATGTAGAGTACTAGGCATAGGGCACCACTCTCCGTTTTTGAAGAGAAGAATTGTAGCTTAACCTATCATGCTGCTCCAATGTGGTTATTGATAGGTTACACAACTGGAAAACTCATTGTCCGGGGATTGAACCCATGATCGTTTCGAGAGAGTCGCACGGTCTCACCACCGGGCTATCACAGCCTCCCTTAATGTTAAAGTGACCTAATTCAAATAAGTTTTTTGTGTGATAAAATTGCAATAAATGGTCTACAAAACTCGTGAATGTTAAATAGATACATAACTTGATAGAGCAAGAAAACACTAGCTTTTTTTATAGTTAGTATGATTTTATAGATGGCATTGAAATTAGGGGTTAGACTGGATCTAGCTAAATTAAGACTTATTTTGAATTCAGTTACTTTATTTCTAAGCATGTGATATATGGATGTATACATACACTCGCAAAGCATATCCTCTACCTAGTTCAGTGGGGTGGGGGGTATTTTCTGGGTAGGGAAGTGCAATGGTACCACCTTTTCACCTTTGCGACGGTCATGGCAGCGATGACTATCGCATGGAAGTGGTTTAGATAAAGTTTATTTTATGTATTTATTGTTACAGATAATTCGACACATCCAATATGGAGCAGATTCCACCGCCCAAAGAGGTGAAAATTCTCGAGACTGCTGAAGATATTCAAGAACGACGTGAACAGGTTCATATATCCATACTTGCTAATATAATAAGGTAGCACACCCAGCCCGCTTCACCGGGTTTAATTTATAGATATGAGTAGTAAAAAAACTGTCAAAGACAGCTCAAAAAAAACCTGTGTCAATCTGAACATTGTCGGAAAATTTTATCAAAATTGGTCCAACAGTTTCTGAGTCTATAAAGAACATACATACATACTTTCTGTTGTATAGAGAAGAAGATAGGACAGTCTATCTGATACGCTTATACGGCTAATGCGTTTGAGCAATTTATAAAAATCTAGCATATTAAAGCTATACCACGGGTTACAGAACTCGGAGAGCTATAAAGGATAAAAAAACAGTTTTTTTTTTATAAAATAAGAAAAATAAAATGTTTTGCAATAGGTTCCTTACACCTTTATTGAACTCACGTTGGTCTTACTAGTAACAGTGTTTGTTCATCACCATCCTCTTGCCCTTATCCCACCCTAAACGGGTCGGTATAACTTTTTACAAACATGTTGTCAAATGATTTGGCTACGTATTTTACCTTTGGCCGCCTGCCTGACGTCAACTTACCTTAGTCGCCTTTTACGACACCTCGGTAAGCAAATGAGGTTGGTCTATTCTACTCAGCCGGATACCACACGGTGGACCAGTGATTGTTATAGAATTAAAACATGTTTTTATATTCATATAAGCGGTATTTTATTTATATATCAAACTATACGATATGCATATTACATATCGTTCGGATGACGTCATATAACATATGACTTCAGCCGAAATAAATATAATGTCTTATGTTATGCTTTATAGTAGAAATTATTTAATTTGGACCTTGTATCAAATATCATTATTTTAGTTTAAGCTATTGCAAGGACGATATATAGTACTTATTCAAATAAATCATTATTTGCCTTTATTAACCTACTTAATATATTGCAGGTTCTAAACCGGTATGAGGATTTCAAGCAAGAGGCGCGCGCCAAACGTGAGAAGCTCGAAGATTCTCGTCGGTTCCAGTACTTCAAACGCGATGCAGACGAGCTGGAGTCCTGGATACAGGAGAAACTGCAGGCCGCCAGCGACGAGAGCTACAGGGATCCAACCAACCTTCAGGTACGTTAACTATATTCAACAGTATATAGAAGGTCTTCTCGATACCCTTGGGAGGGTGCCGGGATACGGGCCTCGAGGCGAACCTCTTTGCCCTGGCTGTTCCTTGCAGGCCTGTTGGCCTGGACAGTGATCGGGGCGGTTGACCCAGGTCGCCTGGGTGACCTGAGGGATGTTTTGTTCGGTGGTGGGGTCTGGGAATAGTAACTCCCAGAGCGCTGCGTCTAATTCGGGTGGTGTCATTTCCGGTAGGTGTGTCAGGTCAAGTGGTGTTGTCAAGTCCGGTGTCGCCCTCTCGCCCGTTGCGTCATCCTCGTCATCGCCGTCGTCTTCCGCGTCGGGCTGCGGTGACAGTGTACGAATACAACAGTAGTTAAATAATATAATTTACAGAATTAGGCGTTACTATGCTGAGATCCATAATACAAAAGTAAAAAAATATTTTGCTATAATCCGCGATAAAGTAAATAGAAAATATATATAATGCTAAATGTATAGTGGACTATCCGTTTTTTCATACCCGTTACATGCAGGATTCGTAAAAACACATGCACAAACCCCCACTGCTGTCACCACAATACACAAGCACTACATGTTTAGTAACACAAACTCATCAATCGTTTCGCCGCGCAACCGAAGCATCATCGGGAGACAAAAATCGCAAAGCTAAATTAATATATTTTAAAAAAAGGAAAAATATTTTAGTAGTTTTTTTGAAAAAGCGTGGTGCGGTTTATCCTTTTTGCTATACATATCGAGCATCCTGTATACACCTACTTAGTTTCTAGTGTATTAATGTATATGAATTTCGTGTTCGTAATATTTGCGTATTCATTTCAATTTCTAATTTGTACAAAGGGGTCGTAACTTTGCATCATTTTATTGTATTATACAAAAGTAATTATAGAGTTATTATGCTGTAATCAGTGTTTATTTTAAAACTACGACGCGGTATAATTTTGTAAGTTTCATCTAGAGTTTATTTTGTATAGCTCTAACTCACCTAAGTAATCTATAGATAGGCGTTCTTTGACTGAATTCAATCAACAAAAGAGTAATTAAAAATAAAAAAAAAATAAAAAAATTAACAATTTTTTTGTCATTACTTGTGCACTGTACAAGTGACACTCTTGCAATAACTATTTTATTCCTTTAGGCTAAGATTCAAAAGCACCAAGCGTTTGAAGCGGAAGTGGCTGCGCATTCGAATGCCATCGTGGTCCTTGACAACACCGGCAGCGAGATGATCTCTGCCGGCCACTTCGCCTCGGAGACCATCCGCAAGAGGCTGGACGAGCTGCACCGGCTGTGGGAGCTGCTGCTGTCCCGGCTCGCCGAGAAGGGCATGAAGCTGCAGCAAGCGCTGGTGCTTGTACAGTTCCTGCGGCATTGCGATGAAGTGATGTTCTGGATTCACGACAAGGTATATAAGACAACTGAGGTATTATTTAAAAACCATAGTAAATACCTGTTACAATCCCACTGCTGGGAATAAGCCTCCTCTCTCTGTTTCTCCAACTCTTGCTCCAATGTGGATTGGTAGGTTACACATATCTCCAGAATTCTCTAGAGATATGGAGGTTTCCTCACGATGTTTTCCTTCACCGAAAAGCGTGTGATAAATTGCAATTATCAATTAGACACATGAGTTTTAATAGAAAAACATTGGTGCCTGCCCGGCTTTGAACTCGTGTTCCCCACGAAAGAGTCACACCGCTAGGCTATCACAGCTAATGGTTAAGAGTGGGATAAGGGCAGGAGAATAATAATGAGGAATTATTAAAAAAAACTAATTAATCGAACAGTAAAGCTGTAACAGCCAAATGGTGAGAGTGTCTTTCCATGGGGTTTAAACCATGTCAGGTTCTAATGAGTTTTTCTGTTAAAACTTATGTGCCTAAATGACATATGAAATATCACACGCCGCATTGGAGTAGCATGGTGGGTTAAGTGATGTTCTCTCTAAAAACAAAATGGGAGAAAGAAAGCCTATGCTCAGTGGAATACTGACATGCTTTTACTTTGAATCGTTCAATGGTTTCAGAATATTTTTATTTATCTTTAAAAGGTATACAAATTGCTGTGATATTAGATAATTTGTATAATGTTTAAGTTTATATTATTGTAACCATGAACAAATTAAGAGCTAAGGTGTAGGAACACCCCTAAAAATACTTTGTGTTACAGGAAACATTTGTATGCGCTGATGAATTCGGTTCGGACTTGGAGCATGTGGAGGTGCTGCAGCGCAAGTTCGACGAGTTCCAGAAGGATATGGCCGCCCAAGAGTACCGCGTCACTGAAGTTAACCAGCTAGCAGAGAGGCTTGTGCTGGAGGGACACCCTGAGAGGGAAACCATTGTCACAAGGAAGGATGTAAGTGATTGTCATACGGAATATGCTCTAGGGTTAAATAGATGGGATAGATAGTAGAAAGGTTTAATTAGAAATAAATAAATAAATAAATATGAGGCAATGTGAGTCTCTTCGCGAAATTTAAGTTAATTTGGTATTTATTATTATTTTCTAGCTGTGTTCGCGGCACCGGCCGCATAGAAATCAGTGCGTCACAAAGTTTATCGCGGGTAAATCCCGATCCCGCACGAATTCTAAGAAAAAAGTCTATATGTTGCTCCACAACCTCCTTTTTCATCCAGTTTAGACCCTTATTAACCTTCATTCATACATTCAAGAAATGCTCTATCTTTTAGTTAAAACCGTATAAAGATCTAAAAGATAAGTACATTTTGAGAAAAATCGATCGCATACAGAGAGACAGCTTTTGGGGACTTTGTTTTATAATAAGTATGTAAGTAGTCTGTGTAATTGTCCCATTTATTTACTTGTCCGTATGTATGGTTTTTTAATTAATATACATAGGAGCTGAACGAGGCATGGCAACGACTCCGTCAAATGGCGCTAATGCGTCAGGAACGCCTATTCGGAGCGCACGAGATCCAGCGCTTTAACCGCGACGCAGATGAGACCATCGCGTGGATTTCCGAAAAGGACGTTGTCCTCGGGTCTGATGATTACGGACGAGATCTTGCCACCGTGCAGACTTTGCAGGTAATATATATCATATCAATAATGGTGCATATACATGAGATGAAGTTTGGAAGTCAGCAGGAGCTCTTCTCCTGCTATAATAAATCATTATTTATTGTACAGAGAATATACAAATAATAAATAGATCACATTTGATCTATTTATTATTTGTATATTCTCTGTACAAATATTATACATAATATATTTTTTTAAACTAAGTAAACTTGGGTAAACTAAAATGTTAATATGATACACAGCGCAAGCATGAAGGTGTGGAACGCGACCTGGCAGCGCTTGAGGACAAAGTGGCAACACTGGACGGCGAGGCTGCTCGTCTGGCCGCCATCCACGCCGACCACGGATCAGCAATACACTCCAAGCGGGACGAGATCACTCAGGCCTGGCAGCGGCTCGTGCAGAAGGCTCAGGTAATCAAACCACATGACAGTCAGTCACAGTCTTGAATGAGGTACAATTAAGATGAGCGTGTTCATATGGTTTAGAAGTTAAAATTACCAATATAATAGACAAAAAAAATACTTTATTTTTTACAAAACGTTAACAATAGAGATACAGGTCTATAACGTAGACCTTCCTTATTAATCATAGCCATTGGAGCTCATTGGAGGTAGCTATGAAAATTTGTTATGTGGACAAACAGACAGACTATGCACAGGACATTTTTATGTAATGTAGTGATGCTACTATCTCAAATCTACATCAATGTAAATGTTGTCCTTGACTTGATTCGTGTAACCGTAAGTCTTAATAAATATTGTCAGTTATGTACTATGAGTAGTTTCTATTCCCAAAAGAACAACAGGAATTTCTTATAACATATGTTGGCCTTTTATATTAGCTTAAATTGTACCAAATTTAATCAATATTTCTACAGCTGATTAGCCATGAAATAGTTTTAGATGGCCATTTACATTTGTGATTATAGTAATAAAGTTAATACATACCTACACTGTACAGGAACGTCGCACGGAGTTGGAATCGTCATACGCTTTGCACCGTTTCTTGGCCGATTACCGCGACCTGATCTCGTGGATGAGCGACATCCGCGCCCTCATCGCCGCCGACGACCTGGCTAAGGATGTGCCCGGCGCCGAGGCCCTGCTGGAGAGACATCAAGAGCACAAGGTAGGAAAATGTAGTTCTTCAAACCTGGGTTTACTTTTGTACTGTTTAAGTATTTAAAAAGTAAGTAAGTAATTATTTAAGTATATGAAATTAAGTTAAGTATTTAAATATATATAATTATATATCATATGTATTTACCAGTTGTCTGTCATCCATAACACAAGTATTAAGTTTATTTATTTGGACGGATGGCCTTGTTTGTTACTCTCCCATATCTCTACGTGATCAAACCAAAATGAGATCTATAGAATAACCAGAATCACCGACGTAGCTCAGCGTGTCGCGAAAATGAAATTGCGATGGGCAGGCAAATAGTGCGGCGAACCGATGGACGCTTGGGTGTTAAGGTGTTGGAATGGCGAAGCCGCACTGGTAAACGCATCATCGGTAGACCCCCAACGCCATGGATTGACGACCTCAAAAATATCGCAGGGAATCGCTGGATCCAAGCAGCTCGGGATCGTGTTATATGGAGATTATGGAATGAGTGCAGGACTTATGTACTGAAGTGGACGTCTATAGGTTGAAAAGAGAGGGAGAGATGTCTCTTCTCTGTGTAGTTTTATTTGTGCAATAACTTTATTGCACAAATAAAACCCTATTCTAGAAAAAATATAATACACAAATTGAAGCATTTCCACGCATTTCATACACATGCATGCAACCACACACACTACTCTCTACATGCAATACATCGACATACACACATACACACTTCTCTGGCGTCCTTAATATTTATTATAGGAATATTGTTAACAAATTTATAATGCTTAATTGGCTGTAAGTTTTTAACTTAAGTAATATTTTGAAAATTCATATATTAAGAGCTGTGGATTTTGTAAATGAAAAGATTAATAAATAAATAAATATTCTTCTAACTGTATTCTTCTTCTTCTTGAAATATATTTATTAAATAGTAGAGTTTTTTATGGACGCTGTGATAGCCTAGCGGTTAGACCGTGCGACTCTTTAGAGACGACATAGGTTCAAACCCCGGGCAGGCACCAATGAGTTTTTCTATTAAAACTTATGTGTCTAATTGATAATTGCAATTTATCACACGCTTTTCGGTGAAGGAAAACATCGTGAGGAAACCTGCATATCTCTAGAGAATTCTAGGGATATGTGTAACCTACCAATCCGCATTGGAGCAGCGTGGTAGGACTTAGCTCCAATCCTTCTCTCCAAAAACGGAGAGAAGAGGCCTTAGCCCAGCAGTGGGATTGTAATAGGCTGTTTCTTTATGGACGCAGGGTGAAATGGACGCCCGCGAGGACGTGATGAACGCGTGCGTGGCGAGCGGGCAGGCATTGGTGGAGGCGGACCACCGCGGCTCGTCCGAGGTGCAGGCGGCGCTCGACACGCTGCACCGCGACCGCGCCGCGCTGCACGCGCTGTGGGAGCAGCGCCGCGTGCTGTACCTGCAGTGCATGGACCTGCAGCTGTTCTACCGGGACACCGAGCAGGCCGACGCCTGGATGCACAAACAGGAGGTATACTTATAACATTTTAAATGATTTATAGAAGCAGGCGTTACTTTGCGGAATTCTATATTACAAGCAATATAACAGAACTAACTACTTTGCTATAATCCGCACGGGTTAAGTGAATGCATGCAAAGCCGATGTGTATGAAGCAGGCAAAATCTACGCACTTATACATGCAGGACAAGCCACCACATGCACCCCAAGGCGCAATTCACCAGCAACAACGCACACAAAAGCAGCACACACACCCACCACCACAATCTCGACGATCGTTTCGCCCCGAAACCGAAGCATCATCAGGAGGATAGGCTCCACCGACAAAAATCGTAATGCGCCGCGCTACCCATACAAGCCGTCTTAAATAGTTCAACTCCCACCAATACCCTCCCCTCCGAACACATTTAGCAAAACGGAACTTATAACATCTTTGAACTATTCCGTCTGTTATAATTTTTATTTTTTTCACTTGTGGTCCGGCCACACGTCAGCTCAGTCTGGATTTGACTTCGCAAAACAAAACTTTCATAGACACTTCAAAACAAAAGTTCTGATCACCATCAAACTGAACAGGATTCTCCACTGGTTAGATCTAAATGTAAAAACCGTTCCAACTGCTTCGGTGCCAGGAAGGAACACACATAAATACTATCTTTTTTTTATAATAATAGCTCACGTGAATAGGCATCTTTTAGGCATGCGCGCACCACCTTAGACTGTATCATTGCTAATCATCAGGCATGATTACAGTCAAGCGCTAATCTATAACCAATAAAAAATAAAATAAATATAATAGATTCCTAAAATAGTACCTGTGAAGAGGGTTTTGCTTTTTATAAAATGACTAGGTACTCTGTGGTTGTTTATACCAAATAAAGACCAACTGCAAAGTTATCAAAAGTTGGACTGTATTATCATCATAGTGTGATCTTAACAATTTTTTTTATTTATTTACATCCAACCTTTTGTGCAAAGTTACATAGACTGCTATCTATTACAGAAGTCTCTTCATCTTATCTATCATCATCATATAACTTCATATTAATTGGAATTATGTAATATTGCTTGTTTCGATGTTTTATTTAAAATTAATTGTGCTTTAGGACAATTGGAAAACCTCTAATTCACAGTTACTTCGAAGTACATTGAATTTAAATTGCCAAAGTTATGAAAAATGCTTAATACTAGTAATGCTTACTTGTACATATGACTCTTGTGTAGTACTCTGGACATTTACGGACATTAGCATATTACATAGATCAATCAAACTCTGAAACAAGACAGGAACATATACCAATAATTATCGTAATATTTATCAAATCTAATTTAATATTATGTTGTATCAGGCTTTCCTGGCTAATGAAGACGTAGGTGATTCTCTGGACTCAGTTGAAGCACTTCTTAAGAAGCACGAGGACTTTGAAAAGTCCCTGGCCGCGCAAGAGGAAAAGATCAAAGCTTTGGACGAGTTCGCGACGAAGCTTATCGAAGGGCAACATTATGCTGCCGACGATGTTGCGCAGCGTAGAGAGATGGTGAGTGTTGTGTACATAGAATCCATATAAATAAGCAGCAAAATAACACCATTTCATAAAGCTTTGAGTTTCACTTAATTCACATTCTCCCTCAACCTTTCTATTACCTTAAATTTGTGAATATTCCAATTCCGCCGTTTATTTATTTTTGTTCTTTGTGAGGTCTTAAGTAAACCTACACATTACAGTTTACGCAACATTGATAAACAGATTTTTAAAAATATAAGAATAAGAAATGTTCATTTAATGAAACTTAATTTCTTCTTAAATTTTTAAATTTATCTTATGTGATTAGAACACAGTAATTGTGTTCTCTACACTAGGTCTAGCCTGTATCGTAGAGGCTGACATATATTATTAATTTCCAGAGTAAATTAAATGTGAAAAAAATGTATACAGTTAGTATTGTAAAGATCTTTCTATATTCTATTTTGTATATCCCTTTCTTTCTTATATGATCTCTTTCAGACCTCAATTTCTTTTTAATTTCTTATGTGCATATATCCCTTCTACAGTAATTCGTCATTTAATTCTATCACATGTTTTATTTATTTATCAAATCTTGATGTTTGCAGCTCCTTGAGCGACGCGCAGCTCTTTTGGAAAAGTCGAGTCAACGCCGCGCACTTTTGGAGGACGCCTACAAATACCAGCAGTTTGAACGTGATTGTGATGAGACCAAAGGTGAGTAGAATCACGTCTTTAGCTAATATATGTAGGTTGTATCCATGGTTTAGTATGATCTCAATGTATTTTCATTTTATTATGATTCCATGATTGAATTGATTGATTTTTTATTTGATACTAGCTGAGCAGGCAAATGTTGTTTTGCCATATTAATTATTTTGAGATAATATTTAGTATACAACATAAAAACAAAAAATTTAGACCAAAAAATTTTAAAAAATGTTGGCAGTGGACAACCCTTATTCCTTAGGGTTATTAAAACTAGGAAGCCGATTGTTAGACCTACTAAGTATGCACATAAAATTTCATTAAAAACCGGTGAAGGCATTTTGGTGGAGTATTTTCGGAGGTTATTACATTGTGTTACGAGAATTTTATATATAAGATTAATATCAATAATGAAAATGTTAATCGAAACAAATATCAATCTTGTTTATTGAAAAAAAATCTGAATATAAATCTAAAATCTAAAAAAAATCTTAGGTTGGATCAACGAGAAATTGAAGTTCGCGACCGACGACTCTTACTTGGATCCCACGAATCTAAACGGCAAGGTCCAGAAGCACGGCAACTTCGAACAGGAGCTGCAGGCCAACAAGCCGCGAGTCGATGAGATCAACGCGCTCGGCTCCAAGCTACTCGAACAGGAACACTTCGCTAAACGTTAGTTTACATACATTACAGTCACATACTGAAAGATCAGTGGCGTAAATTACACCTATATAAATGCTGCAGGTCAAAGGGCACGACCCAGGGTGACAAAAAATAAGGAAATATAACTAAAATTGGAGGAAACAATCTCCAGCTATAAACAACCAGAATGAGAAATAATAGAAACAGTATATTGAGGAATGACTGTGACGGCTTGTAACAGGTTTAAAAACCGCGCATGCACAAATAGGTTTTCTATTAAAACTTTGTGGCTAATTATTATTTACAAATTTTAAAGTGCTTTCCGGCGATGGAAAATATCGAGGAGAAACTTACATATGTTACATATTCTATTCTAAGAAAGAGAAAGCATCTTTTATAAACGCAGATTAGGGCAAAACAATTGTCATTTCATGTCAATTGTCATTTAAATAAATATTATTGAAATATTAACAAAATGTTAGGTACAAATACAATATCCTTATACTTATATAATTAATAGTCCCAGAGTGATTCAAAAAGGGTTTGTCACTGCTTATTCTAGGGAATATCAGTGTTACATTAGCTGGTAATCATAATCTTTGTGCAATAGAATTAGTTAACTAATATTAAATTCTATAATTATATGTGCAGCTCAAATCGAAGCGCGCGTAGATGAATTGGGTTCTCTGTGGGAGAGGCTCGTGCAAGCATCCGAGATGAAAGGCAGCAAGCTACAAGAGGCAGCAGCGCAACAACAGTTTAACCGGGCTTCAGAGGACATTGAGCTGTGGCTGTCTGAGGTCGAGGGACAGCTGCTCAGCGAGGATTATGGCAAGGTCAGTTTAAATTCAAATTAAAAATATACCTACTTTATTGAAATAAACTTGTAAAAAAATTTTAATCGTCAAATATACTGCTGGTCCGAAAACCTACTCTTACCGAGAAGAGCCAGCAAGAAACTATCGGTAGTACGTTTCAAAATATAATTCTTATAACTAGTTACGTTTGTCATTGCTATTTTGTACAAATTCTAAAAGTAGCTATATCCACGCATTCCTATCATTTATGTAATGTAGGCTTTCTGTATCAGCCGCATTAGCTACTATAGCTTATCCCAAAACGCGCAGATGACTTACGTTCTTTTGTAGGGCGCAAAGCAGTGGCCACAAGCTAGGTGTATCCGAATCACATTGCTTTACACATGGCCCTTCCCTAATGATCTGATTCACTCTTTATTGTTCGCATGCTGGACGGTGACAACTATCTTCATATTATATTAACCAGGACCTGACGAGCGTCCAGAACCTGCAAAAGAAGCACGCGCTGTTAGAAGCAGACGTGAGCTCGCACGCGGAACGCATCGACGCGCTGCGCGAGCAGGCCGAGCAGTTTATAGAGCGCGGACACTTTGACGCCGACAACATCAAGGCTAAACGGGTAAGGTCCAAGGGCAAGTCATTGTAGCAGATCGAGAGTAGATCATTTCATTAATAGCTCAATTACCATCCTATTTTAGAAATAAATCGGTATTATCTTTGTGATATGTGCGGGACGACGGATGATGTCCAGCATATTATGTTAGAATGTAAGAAGTATGATGGGGAGAGAGAACACTTTATGCGGAAATATAATTTAAATAAATAAAACTTAGGAGTTCTAACTAGTGTTCTCTCTTACCCGTCTGCTGATATATTTAAGTTGATGATTAATATATTTGTACGTAAATGATATATATATATATATATATATATAAGTATACTATATATAATTTTAATATTTATGTGTAATTTAGGCGATGATGGGACTGGCATATCCTTGTAGGATATAAGTCCTTAAAAAAAATAAAGATAAAAAAATAATCGGTATTATCTGGTTGAACTTAAATTAATTTAAAACGAATGGTAAATAACTGGGCAAACATGTTAATGTTTGGATGTTAAGATTTAAGATTTTACAAGTGCACTTAAATTTTTTTCTTGGAAATTATCAAAATATTATTTATTCAAGACTGGACTTTATAGACTTTATATATCTTCAATATTTTAGTAAGCTTAATCTAGTAACATGTTTCAAGATATTTTATAAGTTTATGTTCGGACAGATGCGTATCGCAAGTCACTCTGTGCGTGCTTTTTTCAGAATAAATACGTAATGAAGATGCGTTCTTAAAAATGTACAAATTAACGTTGCTTGTCTACGATACTGCTAATACAGTAATATCCTTTAACGCGGATTTATTATAAAAAGTGGGATAATAAGACAAACAGACTAGAATTTTGCATTTATAATATTAGTACTTACACTTTACAGTATGTTACTAATCTTGCTAATTTTTTTTTTTTGTATTTTTCGTTCTATATTTTTACCGATCCATATTTTAATATTTGCTAATCAATTATGTTTATTTATTTACTTTAAATTATATTTTAATCTCTTATGTATGCTGTAATTATCTTTAATTAGGTTTACATGATGTACTATAAATTTAAGCAGTTTTTACTTTTCGCAGCATATAAGATGAATATATAAAACCTGTTGATGATCCTTAATAATGAAATAAAAGATAAATAAATAAGATAAATTAGTAAAATTATTCCTTAGGATGCACTCGTCGCTCGCTACACGGCCCTGGACAAGCCCATGGCGGTGCGCAAGCGGCGACTGCTGGACTCCCTGCAGGCGCAGCAGCTGTTCCGCGACCTGGACGATGAGGCCGCCTGGATCCGAGAGAAGGAGCCCATCATCGCTTCCACCAACAGAGGTCTTTAATACATTTTAAATTTTCACGACACATTATACTATGTTACCCGCGGCTTCCTTAAAATAAACTTTATTTTAAAAAAATATATTTATCCTAAATTTTAGCCTGTAAGCTCAGGAGATTAGCCGTGTAAGCGTGACATAAAGACACATGAACAGACTTTCATATATAAAATTTAGTAAAATTAGTACTGATTAATATCAATCTATATATTATATTATATCTATATATTATCTATATATTATACCCTAACTATTCACCTATAAAACAAGTATTAACTTACTTAAGGGTTGGATAGCCGTGTGTGTAAATGTTGCATAAAAATGGTTCTGATTAAAACTAAGTAGCTTCATTCTTCCGAAATTTAGATTATACATTTGATATTACATACAATAAGGATGGTATTACAATAAGGCTTAATATTAAAACTTCATATTAACAGACATAATAAGAACCGATTTAAACAAAGAACTGGTTCCCTTTTTAGATTTTTACAATCTGTGTGAAGGAGAACCAGCCCTCTCCCTTTCACATTAACATAATACATTTTATAAGTAAATAGATCGCATATTGCATTTTCTACAATTTAACATAGTTTAAGAAGAATTTACAACAATCATTGTTATATTTGAAATAACTACTACATCATAAAATCTGTTGGGATAGGATCTGATTTTCTACATATTTGTTAAAACCGCATTAAAATCCATTAGCTTGTTTTTCGCAGTTTATCACATTCAGACAGATGCGGCGAGGACTTGTTTTATTATATGTTTTTTAGTATCGATGCTAACCTTTCTAATATACAACTATCAATGTTTTGTATAAATTCACGCGCGCGACCGGCCGGATCAACGACCTTCATGCATGCGTTCGCCGCCGGTCACGTCCGCCAGTTAGTAATGTTTCGGATACTATAAAGACAAGACGCGTACGCCTGTATAGGACTTTATGGTATAACGCACACGTGTAATTATGCGTTTTGGGTGTGGTTTAGATTTAGTGACGCGTTTAATTAGTGAAGCGTTTTGAGAAGACGCGACCGTCCGCGGTTTTAGTGCGCGTTCGGGTTAATGTTCCCCGACTATAGGGACGATTCAATAACGTGTGACCTTACGAAGGTTGTGTGCACACCGCGTGTTATTTGTGTTATTTAACCGATATAGTGAAGTGTATACTCCGGGAGAAATAGACAGTACTGTCCGTGGAAGACTGCTGAGGCATGCCAACGGGTTCGGGAATCGGCTAAGTACATACAAGCGCACACACACACGTACACATATACACGCAGTGATTCATGAGGCCGGACCGCATACAGCTGACGGCCGCATAAGGTAGGTTGAGACGCCGAGACGGCGGGCCCAGGTCTCGGAGGTTGTTTCATCCGCCCGCACGTTTGTGCGGAACAATCAAGCTATTATGGGCAAAAGAGATGATGGATTACAGTGGTTTTTTCCGTTCAGGTCGCGATCTAATCGGCGTTCAGAACCTAATGAAGAAACACCAAGCAGTGATGGGAGAGATGGCCCAGCACGAGGCCCGCGTGGAAGCGGTGCGTGCGGCCGGCGCTGCTCTCAGGGATGGGGGGCACTTCGCAGCTGCGGACATCGCCGCGCGCCTGCACTCGTTGCACACCACCTGGACGCAGCTGCAGGAGAAAGCACTGCAGGTAACATATCGTTACTTGAAGCTTACTCATCTTGCTTCGACTTCCTCTTTTTTCCTCTTAAATCTCTCTTAAGCTGTGATATCCCAGCGGTGAGACCGTGTGACTGTCTAGAGACGATAATGGGTTCAATGGGTTATGTGTCTAATTGATAATTGTACAACAACTACAATATTTTTCCATTACACTTATTCAATAAATAAGAAACAATTTTCCAAAAGTCAACTCATTTAATCTTTTCCAACAAATGAACACATAATGACAGCGACAATGTTTTTTTTTATTACTGACCAACTATATGAAGGAGGTTGTATTTAAAACACGTCGTAACAATTGCAATTTATCACACGCTTTTCGGTGAAGAAAACATAGTGAGGAAACCTGCATATCTCTAGAGAATTCTAGAGATATGTATGGTTATACATATCCAATCCGCATTATAGCAGCGTGGTCTTAGCTCCAACCTTTCTGTACAAAAAACGGATAAAAGTCTATGCAACAGCTGTATGATAGCAACAGGATGTTACTTACACTCTAAAGCATCTCTCTTTTCGAAGTTGTTGCTTTCATGTGGTAGGTACGCAATGGGACCGAAGGTGTTCAAATAATGACGTGATGTATAACATATGTATATTTTATTAATCAAGTTAGAGTATCAGAGGGAGTAACAAAGAAAAATACTCTCGCTTATATACTGCGGATTTCTACAAGAGGGGGAGCAAAATGCAGCAAATAAATTGTCTCATACATTATATTTCCTATATGCCTATTTCACATAACATTTTTATTTATCCATAACTCACATGCTAGTTATTTAAAACTATGCAACATGTTATCTATAGTTTTGCCTTTTGAACTTTTTGTGGCTGTACAGAGTCTCATTATTTCCTCTGCAAAGAATTTCTACTAAACTCTAGTCATCCTATTAGAGGTTAATTTTATTTCTATATTATATATTTATATAATTATAATAAAATGCTTTTCCCATGTAAGCTCTCAACACCAAAACTTTGAGTCACCAACCTCTATAGGTTCTTTGAACTTTGTGATGCTATTACTATTTAACTATGTGATGTTAGTACTTTGGCATCACAAATCTGAGTTGTATCAGTCATTTAGGTTCTTCTTCTACGAATTTTCATTTGATCAAAATCCATGTGACACAGCCTTCTCGAACTTTCGATATATACTTATATAAGCAATCCATACAACCAAACTTGATAGATCCATGAGGAGACTTAGAATATCGATTGATAAAATACTTTACAATCTAGCATATAAAAGACTAGTTTAGATAAGAAATAAACTGGAACCCAAATGCAGTGTTCATTTTAATTAATAAGATTTTATCTATTAGCGCAAACAAGATCTCGAGGACTCCCTGCAAGCGCAGCAGTACTTCGCGGACGCCAACGAGGCCGAATCGTGGATGCGCGAAAAGGAACCCATGGCCAACACTCAGGACTACGGCAAGGACGAGGACTCCTCAGAAGCGCTGCTCAAGAAGCACGAGGCCCTCTTGTCAGATCTGGAGGCCTTTGGCAATACCATCAAGGCCTTGAGGGAACAGGCGAACGCTTGTCGTGTGAGTATGATGTTATCATTTAAACGTAGTGCCATACTGATATTGTAACGATCGTTGTGTGTTAGTATCATACGAGTTATTATACTAGAACAGCGAGCCGTGAAAGCGTGTAAGTGAGAGTGTCATAGTATATAATTAGTGGGAAATGAAATTCGTATACTTCATCCTTGTCTAATCACACATAAAAAAGAGAGACAGATCGATGTATTCTGATTCGCCTTCTCTGTATCGTAATTTCGTGATAGAGCAAATTTTAGGCTGGCTTCCCTGCTCTAGTATATCTATGTATGTATGATGAGTTTAGTTTCGTTGATTTAACGTCCCGTTACTTTTGTCTCATATAAAATTACATATTGATTTATATGATTTCTAGAAGCAGGCGTTACTTTGCGGAATTTCGTATTACAGAAGCTATAACAGAAATACTTTGCTATAATCCGCGTTTGTTAAAAGAATGTAATGTGAATTTTATTGCTTCCTACATTTGGCATTATATACATCCTCTGAACAAACGCGGATTATAGCAAAGTTGTTCTGTTATAACTTCTGTAATAATATTGATTGCGAAAATCAGATAATTAGTCAGTTGGATTATTAATCAATCAGACGGTGGATGCAACTCTCCGACACATCGAATCTTACATAAAGGGAACCCGATTTTATCGTAATGTGACCCGTTTGTTTGTATGATGGGCAGTGGGAGTCCGACACAACCGCCAAAAGCATACCCGTTGGATGGCGGCAGATTTTCCTTTTATAGAAAACAGGTTTATAATTCTGTAATTTAACTTTTTACAATGTTTATAGCAACAAGAGTCGCCGGTGGTCGACGTGTCCGGCAAAGAGTGCGTGGTCGCTTTATACGACTACGCGGAGAAGTCTCCCCGCGAGGTGTCCATGAAGCGTGGCGACGTGCTGACTCTGCTCAACTCCAACAACAAGGTATGAAATTAAGAATAACTAAAAAAAAGAATGTATCTGGTATGCAAAATTAATTTTCCTTATCGTCCATTGCTTGACTGAGAGTAGTATATTTTTTACACCTTTTCAGAGAGATTCCGCGTAGCTTGCCTACATTTTTCGTATATGAATTTGAAATACTTAACATTTTTACGTACGATTTGAAAATTTTGTATTCATTTGTTGTAGTGATTTTTATTTTGTCAGAAAAAAATTGTCAAAAATACATCATACTGATTAATAATGAAAAACTATGATCAACAGCCTAATATCTCAGGAACAGGGATGAAATGCTTACATTTAATCAATATTTCCTAGATATCAGTCACACACATGTATATCAGATTTTTTATATAAACTATAATAGAATTATTTTGCTATAATCCGCTTTAAGATAACGTATGTAATGCTAATTGTATGAAGCAGGCAAAATTCACGTACCTTACACATGCAGAACCAGTTACCACACGTGTCCCAAAATGCTGCCACCAGCAACCGCCCCGAAATGAATGCTCCATACCCTTAGCATAACATACATTCTCTTAACAAACGCGGATTATAGCAAAATAATCCCATTAAAGATTATGTTCTATGGAATTCCGTTGCTTGCTGCTATAAATTATTTAAAGATATTTTATGCGAAAAACACCCTCCTAAAGTCAACTCAAATAAACGGATTTAAATTTGATTTCTAAAAAATTCAGAAAATTCTATCACTTATTTCGTATGCTTGTAGTAGATCACCGACATTAGACGTTGATCATTTACAAATAATAAATATAAAAATATCATCTTCACTTAAATTGTGTAGTTTTTAACTGATTTCGTGATATGGCGCTGTTCATTAATTAATAAAGATCTTTTAATTATATTTCCCGTATCAACACCACTACTTTAAACTTAATATGAATATAAACACTTCCTTATGTTTCCTCATGTTCCTTATTATTTATTTCAATACAATGATAGTCTTAAGTTGGCTGTGCGCTATATTGCTTGAGGACGTGTTTATATACAAAAGGAGGAAAGATGTAGCTCTATTGTGTGTAAGTTTATTATATTAAAGTTATACTTTGATAATAGTAAAATGAGTTATAGTAGTTTATGATACTGTTGCATAATAAGGGTTCTTATAACACGAGTGAGGTTTAAAAAAACGAGCCGCAGGCGAGTTTTTTTATAGTGTCACACGAGTGTTATAAGACCAAGTTATGTATAGTATCATACACTACTTTATCTACTCTCATACTATAATACGTAAAACAATATTGCAAATAAAACCCTGAATATAACAACAAAGTTATTTTTACTTGTAATAATTATTGATGTTGTGAATATTCATTTTCCATTCCATGAACTCGTGGTAACATTTAATATAGTTGCTCCTAGATTTCGTCGGCAACAGGTTCACGGTCATGTTTGACGCAGTTTTCAGAATATCTGTTGGTGTACAATCACCACTATCCCCGCTTTCAGACATGTTTTTACACAAAAACTTATTTTTTTACAAACAATAAACTTCGTTTAAATATTGAAAGGATTTTTTAAATGTCGATCGATTGCGCATGCGTGTTGCGTCGCCGCGGACCCATTCATTGAAACCTTTTTTTTAAGGTAGAGGTTCAACCTCCTTGGTCCAGCTGGAAATTGTATAGGTGTATCGTTATGATTAAAAAGTTACATTATAATACAGGTGTCCATACAAGACCTGTATCGTAATGAAACTTTTTAATTTTTTATTTTTGTTCTGTACGTAATGTTTGTCATAAGAATTTTGTTTTCAGTTTTATAATCTTTGTATTATAGTATCAGAGTAGATAAAAATATAAATAAAACTTCAGTGAAATTTATGACGTATTGTAATTAAACACATCATTCTCCAGCCCTTATCCCACTCTAAGTGGGGTAGGCACAACATGTTACAAACATGTAGTCACGTGATTTGGCTACGTATTTTACGACCGGCCGGCTGCCTGACGTGAACTTACCTTAGTCGCCTTTTACGACACCTCGGTAAGAAATGAGGGTGGTCTATTCTATGCAGCCAGATACCACACGGCATTTACCTTAGTCGCCTCTTACGACACCTCGGTAAGAAAGGAGGGTGGTCTGTTCTATTCTACCGGATACCACACGGCTAATATTATAATTAAACAAAACAAGTTTCAAATTAATGGTGACTAAATAATTGTCATTTTTAGATATCATATTTTTCACGTAATTAAAAACTTTATGTTATTCAAAATGGTCTGAGAAATATAAGACCTACTTTTAAAATTTTGAGTGAAATAGGTGGTAGCGACGATACAACATTACATGAATTGATGGCGTATAAGATAACTTTGGTATGATTAAATCTTCTTAAATATCATCTTTAAAAAAAAAGTATTTAGATATAAAATAAGAATTAAGATCTGGCTTTGATATCAATGGTTTATTGTAGCTTATTAAAAAAAACATGAGAAAAAGACAACAATATTATGTTTACTCTCTGTCGCACCTTTTAGTTGTAGCGTATTTAGTTTTTAGGTCAAGGTTGGAATGACGTGATAGGGCACGGTCATTGATCTCTATAGATCGTGTTTATTTTTTAAAAAACGTAAAAAAATCCTGTGACTAAAATACTATACTAAATTAACTGTTTTTTTTATCTAGGATGCTGAGCCGTGTAGGTACCTAAAATTAAAATTAATGTCGTATGATCGATACCACCCTGTTTATTTTAGAGACTTTGCTTCCAAACTTTAGACGTTTTTCATTATCTAGTGGACTTGAATAATGATTTGTACAGGGACATCCTGATATAGTGAACTTTAAATTTTCGCGGTTAATCTTTAGTATTATATAATAAACACATGGGTCACGTCGCGATAAAATCAAGTTTTTATTAGGTTCTCATTGTGTGGTAAAGGGTAGATAAAGCTACAGTACTCAGGACCACAGAGGCCAATAGGCCCCCAATATGCCCAATGAATATGTTATATATAATCATATAATCCATATGATGTGGGTATAGGAATTCTTTGAAGACACCCGTGTGTCGTTTATGACCTGATAACAGATTTACAGATTTCCTGGCACATATGTTTTATCACGGTAACGGGAACTTTACAATAGGAAGTGAGGTTTTCTTCTCATTTACTTTGGTCGCGAATTGCAAAACAGATAATGTTACTGTTGTATAACAACTGAGCATAGATATTCTGGTTAACCACAGTATCATTGAAAATAATACTACTTTGTTGCTTACATGTCTACAAAAGTGATGTTATTTTTATGATCCAAACTTATTTATTGAATGCTTTTTCCTGATCATTTTATGTTTGCTGTCAATTATAAAAATTCAATTATAAAACTATTTTTTTTTGGTAAATAAAAACTGTTTTTGTCTTTAATTCTTCCTTAGGTGTTCTGTTCTATCAGTCTTTAATTATTATTTAGGTTACCATCTAGAGAATGAAAGAAGTTTATGCATGATTCTGTTCAGTTTTACCAACATCAGGCCATGATGGTGTAATGTTAAAATCTTGCTGCGTACTACATATACATCCATATTCTGTGAAAGAATAAGAAAGTGTAGTGCAAAGTGCGATCCTACTATTAGCAGTCCATTTTTTTAAACTGAAGACTCCTTTAACTTCACACTTCACATCAAAGTAAAGCCCATATATTTCAATAATTCCTACAAGTAATATCGAATGAAATGTTGTAATCCTTTTGTAGAGCTAACAAATAATTTTGTACCCAGGACTGGTGGAAGGTGGAAGTTAACGACAGACAAGGTTTCGTACCAGCAGCCTATGTCAAGAAGATCGATGCAGGCCTCTCGTCTTCGCAGCAGAACCTCGCCGACTCGAGCTCCATCGCAGCTAGACAGAACCAGGTTAGCAATTCATTATAATTTATTAAAATTTTTGCTGTCTTGTTTCTTCAAAAATAGAATGGTTAATACTGGAAAATCATAACCATAATAATAGTCCTGTACACTCACTGTCACTCCTAACCACCGCTGAATTTGTTTACGAATAAAGTTTCACGATTTCAATTGAATGAGTTACCGATATAACTTAGCGTTTCGCGGAGCTGAAGTGGCAATGGGCGTTGAGATCTTAAGGTGCTGGTATGGCAACACCGCAGCAAATATAAGGTGGACTGATGACCTCAAAAGGCCGAGGGGAGCCGCTAGATCCATGCGGCAAAAGATCATGTGGTGAGGAGATCATGCAAAGAGACCTTTGTCCAGTAGTGGACATCCGTCGGTTGAAGAATTATTTAAAAACAAAACATTGTTCGTAATTCTTGTTAGCTAATTTTTAAAAAAGCGCGATTGCTAAAGCTCTTGAATTTTTTGGTATTTCATTTAATGAAAATAATTTCTCATCTCTAGTCATTACATACATAAAGTCATAGATAATATCTTAAAATTATGCTCACAGATCGAAGGACAATACGACAATCTGCTGGGGTTGGCTCGTGAACGCCAGAACAAATTAAATGAGACCGTAAAGGCGTACGTGCTCGTCAGAGAAGCCGCCGAGCTCGCGACATGGATCAAAGACAAGGTAATTTTTTTATGATATCGTATTGCCGTAATGTTTTCTATTTATTTCAGAATGCTGAGAGCAGTTTTTAGCAGAGTAAACTTTACCGTTAAAATCACTTTATATTAAAGTATTGTTTTTTTTTTAATTATTATGTCCTACGATAACAATATACCGTGCAGAGGAAGACGGATATGACAAATTAGAATTTAACAATACCATACTAAGGGTGTGATAGCCTGTGCGACTCTCTAGAGACGACATGGGATCAAACCCCGGGCAGGCACCAATGAGTTATTCTATTAAAACTTATGTGTCTAATTGATAATTTCAATTTATCATACGCTTTTCGATGAAGGAAAACATCGTGACGAAACCTGCATATCTCTAGAGAATTCTAGGGATATATGTAATTTACCAACCCGCATTGGAGTAGCGTGGTAGGTCTTAGCTCCAATACTTCTCTCCAAAAACAGAGAGAGGAGGCCCTTGCCCAGCTGTGGGATAGTAACAAGCTGCTACTTTACTACTTATACTAAGGGTATTTGCTCAACTTTGGTTATGCATACTGCCAAAGTATGTAAGTTCTTTACATGATTATAATACGAAAGCGTATAGGCACTTCATAGACAAGAGCGGTCTGTCTTACTCTCCATCAGTTGGTTTCGATCACATATCGTAGCAATAGCTAGTGCAATTAAAAAAACCAATGACATCAGCAAACTTCAGGCTGTTTCACTAATGTCGCTACAGATCTTAATAGGACATTCCCTTAACCTACGTAAATATCTAATAAGTATTTTAGGTGTGATAATAAAAATTATTATTTCGAATAACGTCAAGTTAACAATATATTAGCATATAGCAAGAACAGTGGACCATTAGCTTTGATAATAATTTCTATCCTCAGGAAATGCACGCGCAAGTGCAAGACGTCGGCGAGGATTTGGAACAGGTGGAGGTGATGCAGAAGAAGTTCGACGACTTCCAGAACGATCTGCGCGCGAACGAAGTGCGGCTCGCCGAGATGAACGAGATCGCCGTGCAACTCATGACCGTGGGGCAGACCGAGGCTGCGCTCAAGATCAAAACGCAGATGCAGGTCAGGAGTAAATTCATAAACATGTAAATTCAAATACAAAATCAAAATATTTATAAGTCAAGTTGCCTTTTACAATCACTTCAGAATCGTCAAATGATAATGAAGCTCCCAATGGTTCGGAAAGGTTCTCTCACCGAGAAGAAACAGCAATAAATTAGGCGGTCGCTCTTTTTAAATAAAACTCACTCTTTTATAATTATCGTATATGATTATGTAACAAATCAAAAAGGTTACAATTTTAACTTGTATTACTTATATGATTGCAAAAGTATGTATTTAAGTAAACTTAAATATACACACAGCAGGCCCACCATGAAATCTTATTGCGACTCAATTGAAGGCGGAAACTAAATTGTTTTGTTTTTTCATACCATGACGTCTTTAAGACGCATACTTTAAGTCGGTGCCGAATGACCGTTCGGAATGCGTCCTAAAAACACTAGAGTAAAAGAGACAGAGTTATCTATAATTCATATAACGTTTTCCTTTTGAAACATTACGACCCCAATGCAATCCACACCACATGGTACGAAAAGAAAGCGGTTGGGTTTAGGTACTGACTTTGAATTGAATCGTTTTCTAAAAGTTCACGGTATGCCTACTGCTATCTAAACTATGCTAATTTATTTAATCTTTCATTTTATCCAGTCTAGCTTTTATTTTGATGGAAATATTTCGCTATTGATTAATGCTTATGTTTAAATTTTACATTCCAGGAGTTGAACTCCAAGTGGACGTCGCTGCAGCAGCTGACGGCAGAGCGTGCCGCTCAGCTGGGCTCCGCGCACGAGGTGCAACGCTTCCACCGGGACGTGGACGAGACCAAGGACTGGATTGCTGAGAAGGAGGCTGCGCTGGCCACCGACGACTTGGGTCGCGACCTGCGTTCCGTTCAGACCCTGCAACGTTAGTAACGGCTTTTTTTATATAATGATAAAAATCATGTCATAATCGAGGGATGCAAAGACTGTGTTGAGAGAGACCTAGGAAGCGATGGAAAGACTGTTTCGAAGAGGATCTAAGAAACAATGGAAAGACTGTGTCGAGGGGAGCCTAAGATGCATGGACAAAGTAACATGTTGGAGGTGGGAGGTCAGAGACATCGAAATGGAAAAGGCTTGAGGAGGCCATAAAATGTTGTATTGCTGTAGAAAGTAAGTAATCTCATAAAAGCTGAAACAGAAAAATGACTTAAATATTTAGTTCTTGCTCATAAGATAACCACCATGTTAATATGGAATATTGATTCAACAATATTTGCTCCAGTAATTTTTCGGTTAATAGACTTATCGCGAAAGGCCTAGACCAATATCTGAAGAACCTTTCGCATAATTATAGGATCAAGCGTAGGATAAGGCAGTATTGCTTGACATAATATGCATAGTGACGACATAATATGTTCTACAGTCTGGACTTCTTACTACCAAACCTTTCATCAAATTACTATTTAGAACCATGTTTTGCTAGTTACAATTTTATTTTCAAAATATTCTTGTACATAACAGAAATTACATTTTTACTTATCAAATTATTATTTAAAACTAAATTAAATGCTAATGAGTACTAAATAATTCGTTCGTTATAGGCAAACACGAGGGTCTGGAGCGCGATCTGGCTGCGTTGGGTGATAAGATCAGACAGCTGGACGACACGGCCAACCGGCTCATGGCCACTCATGGTGACTCCGCCGACGCTACGTACAGTAAGCAGCGCGAGATCAACGAAGCCTGGCAACAGCTGCAAGCGCGCGCCAACGCTCGCAAGGAGAAGCTGCTTGACTCTTATGACCTACAGAGGTACGCTAAACTTAACGAAATGGAATTGTAATGGCGATTCTACGCTTTAAGACTGTTGTGTAATCTATGGACATCAAATATCGCCTTGACTTAACGAATAGAATCTAGCCACTTTGAGGCATAGTTCTTTCTCTTTTAGATTAAAACTAATTGATGCTTATACCTATAGCGATGTTTCAAAGAAATTTCATAGCCCAGGAATTCACCAGAGATATACAGGTTTCTTTGTATTACAGCGCAAAGCGCATTTCAATTTCTTTATATAAATTTTAAGTTTTATACGAAACTTATAACTGCCTAACTCTCGCCTAAACCCATGAACCTTATAAAATTATTTTTCCTTTGAAGACACTTTGAAATAGGAAATTAATATAATTTATTCGCTTTTAGTGTAAAATATTCGTTTACACTCTTGATTTTCCCTTATAGATTCTTGTCAGACTATCGCGATTTAATGGCCTGGATCAACTCAATGATGGCTCTCGTGAGCTCGGAAGAGCTAGCCAACGACGTCACCGGGGCGGAAGCACTACTTGAAAGACATCAGGTTTGTAGCCTATGGTACTATATATATAGTAAAGTTAAAGTTCTTTATTTTACGAAACACACTACGTCATAGACAATAAACAATGTAAAACGTAAAAGTAAAGAAACTATTGTGTTTTTAATCGGCAATTTAGGTATTCTATTGCATAAAACATAATAATGCCCTTTTTATTTAATTATCCGAAATACACACTATGTCGTAGACCATAAACAATGTAGAGACTACATATTTAATTGCAAAGTATAGAAAAATGACTTTTTTATTTAATTATCTGAAATTATAGACAATAAACACTATAAAAAAAGTAAACAAACTATGATTTGTGTTAATAAACAGCGATTTAAATATTCTATTGCATATTATATGAAAACATTCTTACAGGGAAATCGACATAAAGTAATATTTACAATTTAAGAGTAAGAAACTAGTGTGTTATGATGTTTTTCTAGACCCAGCGTTTGGAGATAGACGCGCATTACGGCATACTGCCGCAGGTCAGACCGCACGCATGTGCTCCCAGCCTAATACGAACACACCGTTGATGTGTAATATATGGGACCATGTCACTTTAATGTTATCATCGCCTTTATTCAGCATCAAACCTTTTGAAAAAATTATATCACTCCAAAGGCACACAACATTGTATACTAGAGACTCATAATGACCTGATACTACATGCGTGTCAACTTATAAGTTAAAATGCCCTTAATTAAGTACAATGTGTTTTATCAATCCAAACCATAATAAATATAAATCATCATCAAGATAATGACACTAGGTTACACACACAGGTTAGACTACAAGATAATTAATTGTAAATATTTTTTCGTAAATGCCTAATTCTTTTTCTCAATAAAGTTATACAGAAACAGATATACAGATTGACTATCATATAACATTCATTACCCATCGATCGTCACTATGATTGAGAGATGGATTTTTCTAGTACCACAATCTTAAATATTATCCAATTTTCCATCAATTACCCCTAAGTTTGGAAATCCATTAAATTGTTGCCTTATGAGCAAAATGTTAGTGTGACATGGTCCCTCACTGTAGAACATTGGCGTCTTTACGTGATCTATTATTGAACTTTCCCTTCTTCTAACAAAAAACAAAACAAATTTATTGAACTCGCTGTAATCCTACTAAAATGATAGCAATATGTTTCGTATTAAAAAGACTTATTTGCAAATTAATACGTTAATTAAAAAAAACTAATTTAATTTGAGTCGTTAAGTTGGTCTAAAATCTTACTAAATTCGAAAGTACTATAAGCTTTATAATTTTTGTGTTTGTGTTAGCTAGCTAGGTATTATACTTAAAGTTGATTTTTCTACTATTCGTTTAATTCCATTGCTTTTCTAGTATAATCTTAGAACTATTTCTGTATGTATAATTTCTTACAACCTATATGACTACTGTTTTAATACAAAGTCCTGTCTCTTTAGTGTGTCTAAATCTTTAGGGTTAATATTAGTTTTCAAAATAGTTTAAACTTACATTGACTAATAAACTAGCACAAAAAAAATTAAACACTTGGGGATAGTATTGCCTATCAATAGGATTTTTTGGATTTAAAACCTTTTCTACAATATGATATATTTAATGTTGATATGGGTTTTATTGTTTTTCTGTGGGTTTTAGCTTAAAAAGTTTATTTGTTTTTTATTTTAGTAATTTAATCACTAGCGCGTCGTCTCATTTCTTCAATTAGCCTGAATAATGAAATGTGTTTTTGCCTTATTAAAAAAAAAGTTTTTTTTTCTAAACTTTAATTGTGGCAAACTTCATCTATATTCGTCCAGTAGAGTAATAAATAAATAAAGATACTCAGAGAGATGGACTTTTACATTTATAATTATTAGTATGAATTCTTGTCTTACGACGGATTGTTATACGATAATGTATGGTATTATTACTTATTTAACAATTACGTAGGAACACCGTACGGAGATGGACGCACGCGCTGGAACGTTCCAGGCTTTGGAGCTGTTTGGACAGCAGCTGCTCCAGGGTGGACACTATGCCAGCCTTGACATACAGGACAAGCTGAACGCTATGGCTGATGCTCGCCAGGATCTAGAGAAGTGAGACTGATATGTTACTTATATCACTCTAGCTGTAAAAGTGGCTTTGTCCGCGTGGAATTCATTATATAATCAAAGTTTTTCTCACGTAAATTCGTACACCGCGGGAATTCTAGGTTATAAATTAGCCCCTACGTTACTTGACAACTTCTGCTATCTAATCTAATCAGTCTCATCAAAATTGCTTTAACCTTTTCGGAAAATGTACTATTAACGTACGAAACGTATACAAAAATTTACGTATGTTTAGTAGATTTTGAGTAAATTCATCACATACAGACTGCCAGTTTTTGGGATCTGTTTTATAATATATATAGATATATATTAAATTTGTATAACATATATATTTTTGCTAAGAGCCATAGTTCAAAAATGTATACTTCTACATAATGTGAAATGAAAGTTTTTTTCACGCAGTCATCCTTTTTGCGGACAGATTACAGATGAAATAAAAGCGACTCGATGTGATAACATCTCTAGTGGAAGTGTTGCTTTAAGAGACAATTTATCATGTATATTGCTATTTCGGAAGTAAAAATGGGAATTTTATCTATATAAAAAATCTTCAATTTTTTTTATCAATATCGCACCTGCGAATTGGACGTGAAAACCTACATGGACTAACACATGCAGACTAACCACATGTATAAAAGTAAAATCGAGATTTATTTTCATAGGGCGTGGGTGGCCCGTCGCATGAAGCTCGACCAGAACCTGGAGCTGCAGCTGTTCTACCGCGACTGCGAGCAGGCGGAGGCGTGGATGGGCGCGCGCGAGGCCTTCCTGGCGCCCGCCGTCGACACGCCCGACGCGGCCGACAACGTCGAGCAGCTCATCAAGAAGCACGAGGACTTCGACAAGGCGATCAACGCGCACGTGAGTTACACTTTTATCTAAAGCTATATTTTACAAAGAAATAGATTGGCGACAATAATAGTGCCCTTTAACTGAACTGAACCTAAACTTAATGCACAATATTGAATTCTGTGCAATCCAAACACAGGCCGGACAGAACAGTGCCAACCACCCTACTTAATTAATGATTTTATATTTTAATATTCGTGGTTTGAAGACATAATTATAAATTATTAGTTTCGGGTACATACCACGGTAATTTGTTTTGATTCGCCGATATTTCGACCCAGTTGCATGGATCGTGGTCACGACGGAACTGCAGGTAGGCGGTACTTCAAGCTGAGATGTTAGGGGCAGTATCTAACTACGCTCCGTCTCGTTCTTTTTATCGGTGCGTCACGGATTGACACCCTAACTAGCCCGCTTCACTGGGCTTAATTAAAAGATAAAGTATTATCCACAATTTTACATGGGTTTTAGATGTATATAACTTTTGGGTGTGTATTCGCGTTTATTTAAGTATGTATTGAATACTTTATATATGATAATAGACAAAGTAGGAACCGACATAACCAGCTTGCGGTGCCTACTTTGCGCCTTGAAAAAGTACACAAGTCGTTTGTGGGTTTGGGTATAAGAGTCTATAATAAAATTTCGCAATCTACTTTAACTTTACCATTACAGCAGTTTAAAAACACTATTAAAGAAATCCTAATATACTATTGAGGATTACTTAGACGATAAGAATGTGTGTATAAAGCTACTCTTCGACCCTGTAAAAGACATTAATAACTATATGTAACTCATTACAACAATTATTCTTTGAAAAGAGCGACCGCCGAGTTCTTCCTGATTCTTCTCAGTAAGAACAGCTTTCCGAACCAGCAGTAGATGTTGACGATTCAAAAGCACTTATTTACAAGTTTACTTGAATAAAGAATATTTTGAATTTGAATATATAGATGATGTGTAAGGAATACTCGGAAGGGTTCCAGTCAATAATAATAATACACTTGAAGTCTTTAAATATTTTATAACTCCTTATTTGAAACTCTTCTAATAGACACGGTTTAATGCCACTATTTTTAAATTTGCTCTTATGTATACTGTCAACTTGAAAATGATTTTATTATAACTTTTATATTCTTATGTTATACAATAGGAAGAAAAGATTGCACAGTTGCAAACTCTGGCCGATCAGCTGATCGCGTCAGACCACTACGCTGCTGACCCTATTGACAAGAAACGGAAACAAGTATTGGACCGCTGGCGACACCTCAAGGAGGCTCTTATCGAGAAACGATCCAGGTAATTTTGACATAAGAAACATGACTATCGCTATCAACACGTAATAACATAATGATATTATAATAAAATTTTATTTTACATTTATCTTTCTGTTTTAAAATTTTTGCCATTTTGGGAACATCGATCGGAAATCGATGTCCGCAAATTAACGCCTACAGCATGATCTATTCTTTTAGATTGGGTGATGAACAAACTCTACAACAATTCTCGCGAGATGCTGACGAAATGGAAAACTGGATCGCCGAGAAATTGCAACTAGCTACCGAAGAAAGTTACAAGGTATGTAAAAGTTTCCCTTACAATGTACCCATCTACTTTCTCGCTCCTATAATTTTAATATTAGACGGTAAAATTGTTATTCATAGCCCCTTCTGACCTTTAGATAGATATAAACGTAACATGTTTGTCGCTAGGACCCGGCCAACATCCAATCCAAGCACCAAAAACACCAGGCGTTCGAAGCCGAACTGGCGGCTAATGCCGAGCGTATACAGTCCGTATTGGCTATGGGAGGGAACCTCGTGCAGCGCGGACAGTGCAGCGGCAGCGAAGACGCCGTGCAGGTAATGTTATAATTAGATTAATGGTAACCGTAGCACGTTGAACTATAGAAATGTCATAAAAATAACTATGCTCGGAGTATCTCTCAGGTACATCAAATCAGTAATGATTCATAGAAGGATGAAAGCATTCAAAGCTTTAAAATTAAAAAAAAATATTATTGAATAGGTGCACTGTTGTGTCGTTCGGTAATTAATTCAAAAATTATATTTTGAAAATATATCAACTGTTTTGTTTTATATACATTGTTATAATGATGTATTTGTCGTTGATGGTAAATATAAGTTGATTGTAGAAAAAATATCGCAAGCTTAGTATTAAATGACCTAATTTAAAATTAGGCTTGAGTTCGATAAATTGTAGTCCTTATTTCAATGCAATCTATGATATCACACTACGAACTTATAAAAAAGCCAGTGTTTTCTTGCAAGTTATGACTACTCTTCAACATTCATGAGTTTTGTACATGTTAGTGTGCTTATTGCAATTTGCAATAATAACTTTTTTTGAATTAGGTTACTTTAATACTAAGCGATACTGTGATATCTAATAAGGTATACTATAGTATAATGTAATAAGGTATTATATATAGCAGATTGACTTACTTCTAGAAAATGACTAAAAAGAGCTGAAAATACTTAAGCATATAATTCGGTTTTTGAACTTCAAAACTGATAAAACATATGTTTTCCGTATCTAATAGTAATTAAAACGGATTAAGTTAGGCAGTAATACAACAGAACTAACCACTTTGCTATAATCCGCACGGGCTAAGTGAATGCATGCAAAGCCAATGTGTATGAAGCAGGCAAAATCTACGCACCTTATACATGCAGGACCAGTCACCACATGCACCCCAAGGCGCAACTCACCAGCAACAACGCACACAAAAGCTGCACACACACCCACCACCACAATCTCGACGATCGTTTCGCCCCGAAACCGAAGCATCATCAGGAGGATAGGCTCCACGACAAAAATCGTACTGCCAAAATCGTACTGCAGTACGATTTTTGTCGTGGAGCCTATCCTCCTGATGATGCTTCGGTTTCGGGGCGAAACGATCGTCGAGATTGTGGTGGTGGGTGTGTGTGCAGCTTTTGTGTGCGTTGTTGCTGGTGAGTTGCGCCTTGGGGTGCATGTGGTGACTGGTCCTGCATGTATAAGGTGCGTAGATTTTGCCTGCTTCATACACATTGGCTTTGCATGCATTCACTTAGCCCGTGCGGATTATAGCAAAGTGGTTAGTTCTGTTGTATTGCTTGTAATATGGAATTCCGCAAAGTAACGCCTGCTTCTATAAATAAGTTAGGCAGTATTGTTAATCTATCTATACTTATTATAAAACAAAGTACCTAAAAGCTGTCTGGCTTTATGTAATCGATTTTCTCAAAATCTACTGAACGGATTTATGTATCGTTTTTACCAAAAGATAGTGCAATACTTCCGGATGGTTTAAGTAAATAGTACATATCGGTATTATGTAAATTGTGTTGAAGAGATCAAGCAGTTGTTAAAAAACTTTCTTGCTGGGAGCTTTAGCCGCGTGCGCTGCGTATACCACTAGAGATACGCTAAAGTAATGTACTAGAGAATTGTAGATCTATAAAATACTACAAAAAAGTCCGCGATAGCATGTCTCTATCTCTCACGGTTAACTCACAGTAACTACTTTTGTCTTTTATGAATTCACGCGGGCTAATCCGTTTTTGGCACAGCTAGTAATAAATAAAAAAACGTCAAAAAATGTTGAGTTGCGTTTTTGTGTCGTAGTCTATAAATTTTTTATCCAACTAAACATGTTGATCTTCTGTGAAGGCTCGGCTCGCTTCAATCGCTGACCAGTGGGAGTTCCTGACACAAAAGACGACTGAGAAATCTCTGAAACTCAAAGAGGCCAATAAGCAGCGCACCTACATTGCAGCCGTCAAGGATCTCGACTTCTGGCTTGGAGAGGTAATTACTGATAGAAAATTATTATGGAAATATAAAGTGTTACTCATATTGTTCTTATTTCAGTTACAGTAATGGCTTAATATCTAACATAAATAGAGAAAAAACAATTCATAGGTTACCTAATTTGTACTATATTTGACTGTTTTGATTTGATAGTAAAGTATTTCTCACAAAATTTCTAATTTAGAATTAACTTAATGTATCATATTTTATGTCAACAATTCTACTCTCCTGAGCTCTATAGCATTAAAGTAATATTAAATTGATTATTATTTTGTTGAATTTGTAATAATCATCATCATCCTCCTCCCCTTATCCCACTCTAAGGGGGGTAGGCACAATATGTTTTGAACATGTTGTTAGAGATAATTTGGCTAATTATTTTACGACCGGCCGCCTGCCTAGCGTCAACTTACCTTAGCCGTATTCTACGACACCTCGGTAAGAAATAAAGAGTAGTATATTCTACTTAGCCGGATACCACACAGTGGGTATAATAATTTAATCATGATTTAATTTAGTCTTCACAATTTATATTCTTTGTGTAGGTGGAGAGTCTTCTTACATCGGAAGATTCTGGAAAAGACTTAGCGTCAGTTCAAAACCTTATGAAGAAACACCAGCTTGTTGAAGCAGATATCCAAGCTCATGAGGACAGGATCAATGGTATGTTAAACAACAAAAACATTTAAATGCCATCAAACATGAGTATTATATGCATAATTTGTTTTTTTAATTCTGTAATAATTATTGCATTCAAAGAACTAAGCTAAGGTTACATTTCAGAAGTATCGATCTTTGTCTTAGTCTTTTTATCTTTCTATTTCAATCAATAGTTCTCCACTAGCCTTGCCTTTAAGAATGCTTGCGTCGAGCGGTTTACTGGGACCTGTTTTATATCAATCAATCAATCAAAATATTCTTTATTCAAGTAAACTTGTAAACAAGTGCTTTTGAATCGTCAACTTTACTGCTGGTTCGGAAAGCTGTTCCTACCGAGAAGAGCCAGCAAGAAACTCGGCGGTTGCTCTTTTTAAAATATAAATCTTAGAACTAGTTACATTTATTTATTACTGTCTTGTACAGGGTAGAAGTGCACTTATATCCACACATCCTTATCATCTAAGTAATCTTCAACAGTATAGTAGGCTTTCTGTATCAGCCTCTTTTTAACAGTGTTTTTAAACTGCTGTAATGGCATGACCAAAATTGATTTCGGAATTTTATTATAGAATCTTATACCCAAACCCACAAACGATTTACGTACTTTTGCTATGCGCAAAGCAGGAGTCGCGAGCTTATGTCGGTTCCTACTTTGTCTATTATATACATCACCTATCGTTTTATAATTCTTTATATTTTTATGTACAAAAATCACGTTGTTTAAAATATACTGTGAAGCAAATGTTAGATAGAATACCTGTTTCCTTAAACTTCTCTCGCAGGGAATCACGCGGACTTAAATTGTAGATGCCACGTATGGCTCTTTTTTGTTATATATTATATTTATAGTATATATATATATATACTATAGTTATAGTATATATATATATATATATATATATATATATATATATAAATATATATTATAGTATATTATAGTTTCTCTTACTGTTCTCTGCCCTTCCTCGCCACACGCTGGGTACTTTTGGACTTCTAGATCACTTTAACTAATCAAATTCACAACAAGTGCTTTTGAATTGTCAACTCTCCTGCTGGTTTGGAAAGCTGTTCCTACCTAGAAGAACCAACAAGAAACTCGGCGGTTGCTCTTTTCAAAGAATAATTCTTTTTACTAGCAGCTACATGCAATTATTAATGTCTTGTACAGGGTCTAAGAGTAGCTATATCCACGCATTCTTATCGTCTAAGTAATCCTCAATAGTTTAGTAAGTAGGCTTTCTGTATTAGCCTTTATTGTATAGTGTTTTTAAAATTCGATTCAACTTTGCCATTACAACAAATTTTCAAAAAAAAATATTTTGTTGAAGTTTATTTTATTATAGAATCCCAAACCCACAAACGACGTACGTGTTTTTGCAAGGCGCAAAGCAGTAACCGCAAGCTTATGTCGGTTCCTACTTTGTCTATTATATACATCGCCAATCGTTTTCTAATTATGTATATTCTTATGTACAAAATTATCAATCAATCAGTCTTTTACATTTCGTATAGTAAACAATAAATTACTTCGTGCGTTAGAATTTTTCTAAATTTCTTTTTGTTTTAAGACTTTTAGCCTTTGTTATATGTAATAAAATTTTTTTTTTAGATATGAACGCGCAGGCTGACGCCCTAGTATCTTCAGGTCAGTTTGACAGCGCTGGTATAGGTGCGCGTCGATCCGCCATCAACGAGCGGTTCGAGCGCGTGCGCGCACTCGCGGCGCACCGACGTGCACGTCTGCACGAAGCGAACACCCTGCATCAGTTCTTTAGGGACATCGCCGACGAAGAGTCTTGGATTAAGTTAGTAGTAATCTTGATAATACTCAATATTTATAAAACATTGAAATACTATGTATAATATCATAACGTTTAGACATTAACAGAAGTTATTACAGTATGAATATAGTATAAGAGTTATAAGGGTTGCCTGTAAGAGATTGCTCATAGCAATAAGGCCGCCTTTGCACACAATGTGCCGTGGCTGCCGTGGGCTTTCAGCGTTTATGAAAAAATGTTCTAAAATTTTAATTTCAGTTATAGTAGTTGAGCCTTAATGTTGTTGTTTTCTCTTTTTTTTATTTTTCCATTATTCTCTAGTGTTTATTTTTAGGTTTTTAATTGTGACTTTGTAACTAAGAATGATGTGTTCTTATATAATTGGTACTACATATTTAATTTAAAACTTTATGGGATATATTGGGTGATTTATCATGTAATGTAATAAATAAAATAAAATAGTGTTAACATTTTATATTTGGGAATTTCAGTTTAGGAATTTATCTCAATTACAATAAATACACTTAGACAATATTTAGTAGACCAATCCAACCAGCTAGCAATACAGTACATCATTGAATTGTATAGTATAAAATCTCTATAGACTACAGTTACCAATTAGGGTAGTTAATGAATGAAATATATATTTACTAATAAGTGTATCATGTATTCAGGGAGAAGAAACTCCTTGTAGCGTCAGATGACTACGGACGCGACTTGACTGGAGTGCAAAATCTCCTCAAGAAACACAAGCGGCTCGAAGCCGAACTGGCTAGCCATGAGCCAGCAGTCCAAGCTGTGCAAGAGGCCGGCGAGAAATTAAAGGTATGTGTAATAATTTTGTACTTGGAGTTTTTATACTTTAATGGTTAAATATCCTCGATCGTGTACTATTTTTTTTCCTATTTCTTAAGTATAAACGGGAACTTTTTATTCTATTAGTAGAGTGTGGTACGTAAGGTTAAATTGTACCAAATTTCATCAATATCGGTCTGGATTAGCCATCAAAGTGTGACGGACAGACATGCAAACAAACACTATTAGTATAAGATTATTATAATTTCGATTTACTAGGCTAGAGGCATAGAGACATGTAGTATATAATTAGGGCTTATAACATTTAAGTTGACTCCAACGAAGTCACGGCCACGACTTTTAATTTATAATTAATGATTTGACTGGCTCGTTGGCGCTGTGGGTAGTGACCCTGCCTTCAGCTCCGCGGGTCGCGGGTTCGATTCCCGCCGAGGGCCAACATTTTCTATAAACAAATTGTTGGTTCTTCGAGCCTGGGTTTGTATTTGTATTTAAGTATATATTTAAACTTATATATGTAGTATATCTACCAGTTGTTCGTCACCCATAACACAAGTATTAAGTTACTTACTTTGAAGACGGACGACCGTGTGTGTAAATGTCCCATATATTTATTTATTTATTTATTTAGGATGTGAGCAATGTGGGTGTGGCCGAGATCGAACAACGACTACGAGCTCTAGCGCAGGCGTGGGAGGCCCTGCAGGCGCTGGCGGCGGAACGCGGCGCCAAGTTGCAGCAGTCGCTCGCCTACCAACAATTCCTCGCTAAGCTTGACGAGGAGGAAGCCTGGATCAGGTAGGACTCTGAGTTTTATATCATCGTGTTAAAAGATCACTTAAAGAATATAGATCAGAATTACAACATGGATGTTGCAATAGGTCTCAACAATAATATACGACCTTAAAGTTAGGACAAACATTTATGAAACAGTTGTCAGATGCAACAGTGTATGGATCAAAATGTTGGGCAATGATTGAATGAAAAGACAGATGAAGGAAGAATACATGATGTGTATATCAACAATATATAAACTCTTCTCTTCAATTATCTTGACCAGAATAGCACCAGAAATTGATAAGGCACAACCGATTGAGCAGGCAGGTTTCAGACCACATTACTCTACTCTTGATCATATTCACACAATAGAACAGATTATTGAAAAGTACGAAGAATTTAACAAAGCACTATATATAGCATTTGTGGACTACTCCAAGGTTATCGTTAACATAACACTCATCCATATTGCAAGCTCTAAAAGAAAATAATATAAACAACACATATATAAAAATTATAGAAAACATTTATTCAAAAAGTGTAAGCAGAGTCACAAGACAAGGCAAAGAGTTCACAATCGGAAGAGGAGCAAGACAAGGAGACCCACTCTCACCAAAATTATTCATAGCAGTCCTTGAAAACATTTTCAAATGTATTGATTGGAGTCACACAGGCATTTGTATATCAAATAGAAGACTGACACATTTAAGGTTCGCAGATGATGTAGCAATTTTTAGTGAATCAGCCACAGACCTAGAAAAAATGCTACAGGGACTTGATAGTGAAAGCAGAAAAATTGGTTTTAATATGAATGCATCTAAAACAAAGATCATGACAAATCATAACAAAACGGAAATAAAAATAGAGGAAAAGCAAATAGAATATGTAGATGAATTTGTATACTTGGGTAAGCTGGTTTCCTTTAAAGCAGAAAATAACGAAAAAGAAATCGATAGGAGAATAAACATAACATGAAAGAAATTTTGGGCACACAAAGAAATCCTCAAAGGGAAATACAATATAAATATGAAAAAGATAATAATGGATTCCTGCATCCTACCAAGTTTGACATATGCAAGCCAGACATGGGTCTACACTGAAAAAATAAAGAATAAAGTTCTATCATATCAACATGCCATGGAGAAAAGTATACTAAATTTGAGAAAAATACATAAAACAAGAAACACTGATATTCGCAAAAGAACTAAGCTAACAGATGCTCTTCAGTATAGTTTGAAACAGAAGTGGAGCAAGATATTCAGATAAAAGGTGGACACTCCTAACAAGAAAATGGCGAGGCCCAGCAGGAAAGAGAAGTGTCGGAAGACAAAGAAAAAGATGGGTAGATGACACCATTAAAACAGCAGGAATTAACTGGATAAATATTGCCCTGGACAAAGAAAGATGGAAAAAAATGGAGGAGGCTTTTACCCATGGGGACCATTAATTTGGGAAGAAGCTATAATAATAATAATAATAATAATAATAATAATAACCCCCCCGTGGGACCACCTTGTCGTGGTGGGGGGGCTTACGGAAGCGATCAATACCCAGTCATTAACACCTAGACAAGACACTCGAATTTTAATTTATCTAATAATCGAGCTACTCTACTAAATGCCAATAACAACTAGGCAACCTTCCAACTAACGGTCCCAGCCTCAAGAAAGAAATGGAAAAGTCAACAAGGAAATACAATTTGAGGCCGCTACCCGGAGGTCGTCGGGGCACATCTGGAGTCGACGCTGGATGTGACAGCATGCGGACCGTCGATGGCCTGGGGCTGAGCAGGCGGGCCCCCGCCGGGAATGTACCCGAAGATACCACAGCCGATATCATCTCAACTCCGTCATCACCAATCTCATCTACCCATAGTCTCTTTGAGTCACCCAATTCATCGTCTTGCTCATCCCAAAACACACTTACATTCCGATCAACCACAATTTCCCCACTGTCGCTTAATGTTGCACGAGAGCCACTGGCTAATTCACTCATGCCCATTAGTGACACCAAGAACCCTACGCAAGGATCAAATCAAAACACCGATCATATCTGCGTAGAAACTACTACACACCTGACACATACACCTTACAATCGAGAAGATATACCAAATAGCAGGGTGTTGCAGGAAATGTTTCCGGCAACCACCCTTGGTGGTAAATCTAGACAGCGTATGAAATGGACTGACGAAGTTAATCGAGAACTTCTTCGCTGCTACTATAGAGTCACAAAATGCGAGACCGATCTCACTATTTATCGACCTTTACTACATCACTCATTCGTTCAAATCTACCCCGAGCTACAACACATAACACAGCAGAGACTATCAGATCAAATCAGAGTCATACAGAAAAACAACAGAATTAGTCTATCTGAACGTTTACATATCAAACAAGTGATTTCAGAAGAGATAGCAATGGAAAATGTCGATAGCGAAAACAATATTGATACGAACAACACTGATCACTCCCAAAATAGTCAAATAACAAATAATACTAATATTAGTACTATATCTAACATAACAGAAAATCGGATTATATCAACATCTGTACCGCTAATAGACACTATATATCCCACAATTTTAAATACACAGTCCTGCAATACATCAGAACAAATTTCTCACTCTATAGAAATATCTATACAGTCTTCATTTACACCAGAATCAATACAAAATAATACTAAAACATACTTAAATTACGAAAATATTGAAAATGTATTCAAAGAAAATCTAATAAAATTTAAAAATACTAATCCTACTGAAAGACCTACTATACCAAAACTACAAATCACACATTCGACGATTAAAACAGTAAACACGATAAATGACATATTAAATACATACCTACAGGATAAAGTAACACCAACAATAGAAGAAATACATGAAATAATATACTGTGCAGCTGTTACAACCACTTTTCTATACGATAAACAAAAATCAGGCAACAATAATCTAAATAACAACGACACCAGAGACCGAAACAAATCTAAATTACCACACTGGAAGAAACGACTCAGTACACAAATTGCTACACTACGCAAAAATATTAGTCACATGACACAGTACGTAAAAGGAAACCTATCACTTAAGAAACAACGCAAAATAAACCCTAACAATCTAACTAGTGATCAATTTATAGACCAACTGGACAAAAACAAACAAAAATTATCCGCATACGCGAAACGTTTACGTCGATACGAAGAAAGCAATAAGAGAAAAGCAGAAAATAATTCATTTAAAAATAATCAAAAACTATTCTATCGAAACCTAGACTCAAAACATATAAAAATTACAGAAGCACCAGAAGCAACACAAGTTGAAAATTTTTGGGAAAATATTTGGTCATCATCTGAGGAACATAACAGTAACGCAGAGTTCATAGAATTAGAACAGCAAGCAACAGAAAATATACAATTAATGCCTCCTATAGTGATAGATATAGAAGACGTGAAAGATGCGTTAAGAAAAACACAAAATTGGAAAGCACCAGGTCCAGATAAAATACAAAACTACTGGCTAAAGTACCTAACATCAACACACAATCACCTTAAAAATGCATTTAATGCGCTCATACAAAATCCACATAATATGCCAAAATTTTTAACACAAGGAATAACATATTTAAAACCAAAAGACTCAGATACAACAAATCCTTCTAAATATCGTCCCATAACTTGTCTACCTACTCTATACAAACTGTTGACATCAATCATTGCACATAAAATTAGCACACATATATCACAGAATAATATTATCCCCGAAGAACAGAAAGGATGCTGTAAAGGATCCATGGGTTGTAAAGAACAACTTATTATAGATTCCGAAATACATAACCAAGTCAAACAAAAACACAAAAACCTATTTTATGCATACATAGATTATCAAAAAGCATTCGATAGCGTTCCACATTCCTGGCTAATACATGTCTTAAAACTATATAAAACTGACTCTAACTTAATAAATTTCTTACAGCATATATTACAAACCTGGACAACGACCCTGAGTATTCATACAGATAGAGGAACAATGAAAACAAAGTTAATCACAATATCCCGAGGAATCTTTCAGGGAGATTCCCTTAGCCCACTGTGGTTTTGTTTAGCCATTAATCCTCTTTCTAGAATACTCAACAATACGAACTACGGTTATGTATTAGATAAACAACATAATACGAAAGTCACGCATCTACTCTACATGGACGACATTAAATTATACGCAGCAAACAGAAATCAACTCGACCATCTACTTACAATAACCGAACAGTTCAGTAAGGATATTAAAATGACATTCGGTACAGACAAATGTAAAATAAACAGTATAATTAGAGGTAAACATAAAGAAACAGCTTCACATATCTTAACACAACAGGAGGGCATTATTAGTAGTATGGAATTCCGAGAAACATACAAATATCTTGGTTATCAACAAAACACATCATTTAACCACACAGAAATCAAAAACACTTTAAAATTAAAATACCAACAAAGATTAAAAACGGTTCTAAAAACCAAACTAAGTTCAAGAAACAAAACTAAAGCTATAAATACATACGCCGTACCTATATTAACATATTCATTTGGAGTAATCAACTGGTCTGAAACAGAATTGAACGCACTTAACACATTAACTCGAACAACATGCACCAAACATAATATTCACCATAGTCATTCTGCGGTAGAAAGATTCACCATCAAGAGGAAAAATGGAGGCCGCGGGTTCATTGATATAAAAAATTTGCATTACATTCAAATAGAAAGTTTACGCACATATTTCCAAAATAAAGCCACTGACAGCCCTATACACAAAGCACTTGTAAATTCACCCACAATAGGAACACCGTTAAAATTAAATGATACACGATATAATCCTACCATTAAAATACAAACAGAAGAAGAAAAGATAGAAAACTGGAAAAAAAAGGCTCTACACGGAAAATACATCAAGCAATTGGAAGAACCACATATTGAAAAAGAGGCATCCAATAGCTGGCTTACAAAAGGTAACATATTCGGTGAAACAGAAGGTTTCCTTGTGGCTATACAGGATCAAATAATAAAAACGCGAAACTACTCAAAATATATACTCAAAGAAAAAATAGAAACAGACAAGTGTCGACTATGTCATTCAACAACAGAATCTATAGATCACATAACCGGAGGCTGCAGTGCCCTCGCCAATAAAGAATATACATACAGACATGACAATGTAGCTAAACATATTCACCAGCAACTTGCGTTAAAATATAAACTTTTACAAACTTATACACCGTACTACCAATACAAACCAAAGAATGTCTTAGAAAGTAAAGACGTCAAACTATACTGGAACAGAGACATCATTACTGACCGCACAATTCTAAGTAATAGACCAGACCTAACTTTAACACTTAAAACAACAAAAACCACATTCCTTATTGACATTTCGGTCCCAAACACTACCAACGTTAAACAAAAATTTTCGGAAAAAATTCAAAAATACATACCCTTGGCAGACGAAATTAAACAAATGTGGCACCAAGACATAGTAAGAGTCATCCCGATCATCATCTCTGCAACAGGTATAATTCCTAAAACACTTTTCAATGCTTTAAAAATCCTTGAACTCCCACAAAACTTGTATGTGCCACTACAAAAATCTGTTGTCCTAGACACTTGCTCCATAGTACGTAGATTTATGAACCCATCTTCTCTGCCATTACACAGCCTTAATTCTGAAACCAACAACTTACAAAACTCACATAAAACACTTTCTACACAACAGAAAAACACACAAGAAGTGGCTGAACCGTATATAACCACGTAACATACATCAAACAAACACACAACTGACATATTGTATCTAGTTTCTTGGCCTAGGCCCGTGCTAGGTACATAAACACCGACCTAAATGGTCGAGCCTTGACTTTGAAGATAATAATAATAATAATAATGTACTGTTTTTTCCCGTTCCCAAAAAAAAGAAGTAATTTCTTAAGGAATCTTATATATTAGCCTAGTATTCAAGCTTCAGATACGCCAAATTTTATTAATATTAATCGAATGCAATACTCGTACAGCGCAACAGATAGGCAGACAGACCTTTGCATTATAATATTAATATGCGTTATAAATAAGAAAAAATATATGGGACACTTAAATTCAATAACATCCATCTCCAAAGTAAGTAACTTGATACTTGTGTCATGGCTGAAATAAAAATACACACCCAGGCTCAAAGAACCAATAAATAGTTAATAGAAAATGAATTGGACCCAACAACCGTGGAGCTGAAGGGAGCTACTGCGCTACTACTAACGGGCCAGTCAGTTATGTTGTTGACATTATTGTTACACATAAACTAAATGTTTGTTTGTTGTGTAGTGAGAAGCAGCAACTGGTGGTGGTGAGCGAGTGCGGCGACAGCATGGCAGCGGTGCAGGGGCTGCTGAAGAAGCACGAGGCTCTGGAGGCTGAACTGGCGGCGCGCGCCGAGCGCGTCCGCGACCTCACCGCAGAGGGCGAGCGGCTGCTGGCCGCAGGAAACCTGCACGCGGATGCCCTGGCGCACCGCCTGCACCAGCTACAGGTGAACACTTGACACATCCTGCTATAGAAACACGACATAGGTCTGTAGTGTGTTAGCAGTTTATACCAACTAGAAACCAGCTCACATTCACTGTCTTTGGTCAACATTAATGTCCCCTCACGTATTCCCGGAAGCAATTCAGATTCAAAATATTCTTTATTCAAGTAAACTTAAACTTATAAAGTACAGAAATGACAGGCGACTGAGATAAGTTGACGTCAAGCAGGCATGTCGTAAAATACCTACATGTCGTAAAAGTAGCAACATGTTTAAAACATGAATTCAAATTCAAATTCAAATTTAAAATATTCTTTATTCATGTAAACTTGTAAACAAGTGCTTTTGAATCGTCAACTTTACTGCTGGTTCGGAAAGCTGTTCCTACCGAGAAGAGCCAGCGAGAAACTCGGCGGTTGCTCTTTTTAAAATATAAATCTTAGAACTAGTTACATTTATTTATTACTGTCTTGTACAGGGTAGAAGCGCACCTATATCCACACATCCTTATCATCTAAGTAATCTTCAACAGTATAGTAGTAGGCTTTCTGTATCAGCCTCTTTTTAACAGGGGTTTTAAACTGATGTAGTGGCATGGCCAAAATTGATTTCGGAATTTTATTATAGAATCTTATACCCATACCCATTAATATTTCGTTAATGAGATGCTCAAAATATAAAACTAATTCAGATAAACATTCCCCTCTAAATAGATTAGTATTATTATGTAATTACCTGTTGTCAAGAATTCTCGATCTGGATATATTTTATGACAATAGCAATAAGTTTCAAAATGGAATAAAAATTTTTTTTTTTAATTTTGTTTTTATGAGTAAGAGCTTAGAGCCGCTGTTTTATATTATAAATTATAGCATGTCATCAATACATATAATAAAATCGTTGAGATGTCAAATCTGTACATTTAATATTAAAAGAAAAAAAATAGTGTAGTCGTCTCAAAATACGCTCCTAAACATGAAACAATAGTTTTTAAAATTTTTGTCGGTTTATCTGTTTGTCTGTTTGTCGGTTTGTCTGTATGTCTGTGCGTTTGTTCCCGCTAATCTCAGAAACCGCTGATCCGATTCGGACGCGGTTTTCACTAATATATAGTCGGAAGTCTCACTTAACATATAGGGTATGTTTTATTCCAATCGGTCAGCAAATAAAAAAGATATGTCAATTTTAAGGTGAAAGGTCGTTTACTTTAATACTGGTACAGTAGGCCCAATGGAGTCTCACATTGACTGATAAACTGAAAGACGCTGCTGTCCACTAAGAGAGGTTTTACAAATTTCTTATGGTTTTGATTGAATCTTTCCAGTGCAAATTAATATCTTTGTTAAATAACAGTAATGGCATGAAGGAAATTAAATTTAAAATGGAGTAGTAGATAGTAGTAGTATTCGAGTAACGTAACAATTGTCATAGGAACTGCTATTTAACCCCCCGGATCGATTTGATTTTTGTGATGGAGATATTTGCAAGGTTGGATACCGATAGAAGCTATTGAGTATTACAGAACTACGGTCCACGCGGACGAAGTCGCGGGTAAAAGCTAGTTATTACCTATAATTAGTGGTGCAATTGTAATAATGAAATGGAAATGTATTTAAGAAAGTTTTATTGTAAACATTGTTGGTAGTATAATAAATAAATAAATAAACTACACTACACTACGAAGTTATACCACACATCCTTTGTCCATACCAAACAATATTACAAGCTTGTTGAACGATAACAAGTTAAAAAAGTTTTTGGAAAATCTTTTAACAAGATTTTAATCAAACACTTAACTATCCAAGTCAGTAAGTGATGTACTGAACCGTCGTTGTCGAAGAAGGAGACGAGAGATGTTCCCACAAACAGCTCTTAAACAAACCCTCCTGATAGAATGGCGGTCTGTAGACCTACCATGAACTTTTAGAAAACGATTCAATTCAAAGTCAGTACCTAAACTCAACCGCTTTCTTTTCGTTCCATGAAGTGTGGATTGCTTTGGGTAGTAATGTTTGAAAAGGAAAACATATGAACTATAGATAACTCTTGTCTCTTTTACTCACATTTTCTTAGGACGAATTCCGAACAATCATTCGGCAACGACTTAAACATATAATCGGCTCGATCATCGTGCAAGTATCTACACGGTCGTCCTTAGTATTATACGATAAACGTGGTACGGTATATCATACGTATCATCGCGATATTTTACTTAACTTTTACTCAAATGTTTTTAGGACGCATTCCGAACGAACATTCGGCAACGACTTAAAGTATATACGAAAATTCGAACTTTATGCAATATTTATGCTATATTTGTAAAAAAATAAATCATTACACAGTACTACCATACATCCATAGGTGACCTTTTTTTACACTGCTACCACTTTTAGAGAATGAGCGCCCACATTTTAGACAGTCATGTATGCAAACCGTTCATAAGTTAACACGTGTTATACTCTATTTCAATCATTATGAATTGCAGTCAAATTTCGACCACTGGGTGACCCTAGTATATGTACGTTTAGTTGTTACCTGTTTAAAGTTATAATTAATGGTGGTTAGGCCAAGCTCGAAAAGCTGACGTCCCTGGCGGCCCGTCGCAAGGCGGCGCTGGTGGACAACTCGGCGTACCTGCAGCTACTATGGAAGGCCGACGTAGTCGAATCCTGGATCGCCGACAAGGAGACCCACGTGCGCTCCGACGAGTTCGGCCGCGACCTGTCCACCGTGCAGACCTTGCTCACCAAGCAGGACACCTTCGATGCTGGTAAATGTTCTTACCACAGATTTACACCAATGACGTCATACACATGTATGAAATTTCATAATTTGCTGTAAACCGCGATTAGAAAAAAGCTACAAAATACTACAAAAAGAGTGTACTTACTTTCCGTTTCATGCACAAACAGTCGTTGTTGTAAATAATTCTTTTTTTTTTTGTATTATGGAATTCCATAAAGTAATGCCTTTTATTTAATTATCATAGACATGTATAGAAATAACTAAAAGAGAAAGCGCCAAATTAGGAACGACATTAGACCGGTGAGTCGGTTAAAATTAAAAAAAATAATTAAACAAACAGAATTTTATCTATTTCTGTTAATATGATTGAAAAATAATTCGTAATAGAGAGTACGTACGTAGAGTACGTACGTAGAGTCCAAATTAATTTGACTTCATTACTTTGAAATTTTAAGTTGGTTTGAAAAAAAGAAAGACATTAACCAAATATACCTCTAATACAATATGCTTCATTTTTTGTAAACCCTGCAAAAGTCACCTGTATAAGCAGACATATCGCGAGCCTCGAGAATCCAGTGTTTGAAAAGCAATTTGTGAAGTACTTGGTAGTGAAAGAAGCAGTGCAATAATGCCCTCTGCTACATAACTGGACTATGTTACTGCTTTATGATTGTAAATGCTGTATTTGAGCTGCAACAATATTACTACTAAATGAATCATCAAATGTGTAAGTCTACATCAAATCAAATCAAATCAAATCAAATCAAATCAAAATAATCTTTATTCAAATAAACCATTTCAGGCACTTTTGAATCGTCAAGCATCAATATGATTAATGAAGCTACAACTGGTTCGGAATGTTGCTCTTACCGAGAAGAACCAGCAAGAAACTCGGCGGTCAATCTTTTAAATATTTTCAATTATACATTATTAAATCACTGTCTTGTATGAAGCTGAAAGGATTTTCAAATCCAGGCTTTCTTATCATCCAAATAATCTTCAATTTTGTAATAATCATCAACGAACCTTGATCAATTTTTTCAATAGTTACTGGTACACGCAGGTTTGGCTGCGTTTGAACACGAGGGCATCCAAAACATCACCGCGCTGAAGGAGCAGCTGGTAGCCGCTGGTCACGAGCAGAGCGCGGCCATCGCACGCCGCCATGGGGACGTGATCGCACGCTGGCAGCGGCTGCTGGGCGACTCGGCCGCACGCAAGCAGCGCCTGCTGCAGCTGCAGGACCAGTTCCGACAGATCGAGGAACTCTACCTCACCTTCGCCAAGAAGGTAACATGATCCTAACGATATGATTTTAATTGGCAGAAGTATCAAATCAAATCAAAATAATCTTTATTCAAGTAAGCTCTTTCGACCACTTTTGAAACATCAAGGATCAATATGATTAATGAAGCTACAACTGCTACTGGCTACTACTACGTTAACCTTTGGTACTCGAGATACTTCCAGAAGAACCGAACGTTTGTTACGCTTGAATTCGGTCGACATCTCAGGATGACAAGAACCCCCAGTCCAATTTTTATTTTATTATAAAAACGTTAGGGTATCTATCTCTGTGGCAAGTACTTTAATTAGTTCTCGTGTAAACACAGATACTAACAAAAATTTTAGTTCGTTCGCTTCCGTAGACAAAAAAAAAAAAACGGCATTTCAGTACGCGCCTAAACTAGCTGACGGACGAATGTGTACGAATTTCAAGTTTTCTGTTTTTTTGGATTTCTTTAAACTTTACCCGGTAAGTTATGTTTTATATCATTACTAGACAATATTTGTGACCGATATAAGTTACTAGAACAATGATTTGTCCTATTTCAATTGATAAAAAGATGTAACTTCGATAGCCTATCGATGAACAACGATTCTACTTGCGATTTGCAGTGAGAAAAAAGTATGTAATTGTTATACGAAACGCTGTTAGAAACACTAATTCTAATAGAAAATATCATTTAGAATCCATATTCATCCGTATTTTTTTATCAAAGTGTATAGAATTTGTTATTTTCTTTGATAAACCACGTAAGGCGTCAAATTACACTCACACACTCGCAAGGTATTTGTATGTGTGCGTGCATTCCATAATGGCGGCCGAGCTGTTTGCAATATAGGATGTTCATTTTTTGTTTACTTGAATTTTTTTTTCACTTAGATGTTTTAATTTTTTGGTATATTTTTATTATTACGTTATGAATGTTCAGTGCTTATAATTGTTTTTTTGAGTTCCGAACTACAAAATAAAAAACGGAACGAACACACAATTGGTCTTATAGATCACTCTTGTGTCTGTCTGTGGGTTTCTCATAGCTGGGTCAAATCAGATGAAATTTGATAGTGATATAAAAAATATTTTTAGAATAATATAATAAATTATTATTTTTACCTATTATTTTGTTTTGATTAATTTTTAATCCAATATATCAGAATATTTACACGGTTAAATTTCTAATGTCAGAATATGTATAATGTATTACAAAAAATCCATACGTGGCGTTTACAATTTAAGTCCACGTGATTCCCTAAGAGAGAAGTTTAAGTATTATTTCTATTAATATTAGTAAATTGTTGTTTAAGATTTTACGTATTGTTAAGTGGTTCATTCAAATAAAATGTTTAATTTTTAATCCTCATATAAGTGAACAGTGTAAGTTTTTTTGAGAAATAAATTGTCATTAACAGAATTTAAATGTCGCCCTTACGAAAAAGATCATCCCGTATATGCTAGTGTACACACACGAAAATATTCAAACCCGGCGAGAGGCCGCAAGCAAAAAATGTTTATTTAGAAATTGTTTTGTCACAAGAGTTTGGTTGATAAGTGTACTTGTATTGTATGTCAATAAGTTAGAAATTTCATCTTCTTATTGAAAACAGAATTAGTTTGACGATAAATATCCATTATGATACATAAATTTGATCGAAAATGAACCTTATGGATTTACATTTTAAAATCTACTTTGTGAGATATTCTTCCTTTTTTAAAAATATTTTGTTTCTGGCTAGACATTTATAATTATATAATTCTATTTATGAATAGTGTATCTTTATGTTATAAAACGATATAAGTAATTACGGTAGTAATTACGCCCACAAGAAGGTTTTGAAAATGACCTTACAACGCGCGCGAGAACTGATTATCTTCAAATTTTTAACAAATGTTTGGGAGTGAGAAAATAAAATTATTATTATAACGACATGCATATTTTTATTTTTTATTAGAAACCTCATTTTATTGACTTTCTAGGGATATACAATATAAAAGAAACATTCTAATATATCCAATCAGAAATATTTTTTTTCGGCAATAAAACCCGTTTTTTCAAAAGCCGCTCGAAACAAAGACCTGTACTTACTAAATATTCAATGTATTATTATCGTTTTTGTTTCTTTTTATTGCCTATTCATCTGGCTTTCACAAATTGTCGCTTGGACTCAGAAAAACATAGCCAACAATGGCTTGAGTCAAAAAAATCGAGAGTAACGACCATGCGCGCCCTGACTTCAACGGCCATCCGATTATGGGCGTTTTTGAAATTTTTGAAACCGAAACCAATAGGTTAATAAACCGCAGTCTTGTATGAAGCTGAAAGGATTATAATCTTCAATTTTGTAATATGGTTTATGTTTTGCATATGTATTATACTTAATTTAAACTTTTCTGTAGACTGGTCTTAGTATGGATTGCGGAATTTTATTATAAAAGCAAATACCGAGAACAATGAATGAGTAATTGTAAATCACCTGCTACTTATCGTGACTTACATCTCCATACTTTCATATACTACTAGTATTGTAACAAAAAGTTCTATCTCTCTGGCTTTCACTATTTAAAAGTAGTCTTTTATACAGCCCAACTTGATAACCATAGGTCACTATGGTATTAGACTTATTTATAAAGTTATTAGTAATCGTACAATATTTAATTGTGCTTTTTGCTAGGCGTCTGCATTCAATTCGTGGTTTGAAAACGCCGAGGAGGATCTTACCGACCCTGTCAGATGTAATTCAATCGAAGAAATCAGGGCGCTACGCGATGCACACGCGCAATTCCAGGTGAGTTACTTATTTATTAATAAATTATCATACATTTTCATTATAAAACGAAAAATATTTAATAAAAACTTTTTGTTTAAAATTACTCGTTTTTCATATATTTGCATAAGAAAACTATCTGTTATATGGCAAACATTACTAGGCTCAGTTTATACCGGCTTTAGTCGGTTGACAGAGTTTGTCCGCTCGTTCAGCAATGAACCGAGAGCAAGCAAACACCATGTATTAAACAGGGATATTCACGAGAAAAAGTTCTTCTGTTATTGCTGCTAAATTGTCAAAGCTGTTAAAATTTAAAGCAATCATTCATTACTTTGCGGAGATCCATAATACAAAAGTAATTGTAAAATTATTTCGCTATAATCATTAATACTTATCGCGGATTATAGCAAAATAATTCTAAATAAATCATCTATACCCATTATCTGCAAGGAATAAAACTTTATATGGCATCCATTCATATATTTATAGATTTTATGTTTGCATGAATATTTTTGAAGCATCGACAGCTAGCTCGTATTTATTGTATATGTATTATATTATAACTCAAAGTGCTCGTGTATCGTGCAGGCGTCGCTGTCGTCAGCACAAAGCGACTTCGAAGCGCTGGCAGCGCTGGACGCGCAGATCAAGTCGTTCAACGTGGGCGCGAACCCCTACACCTGGTTCACCATGGAGGCGCTCGAGGAGACCTGGCGGAACCTGCGCAAAATTATAGGTGACGTTATTTATTTATTTTAAGTATAATAACCTCTTCAAACTTAAACGAAACACTATCATTTTTCAAGGCTAGCTTTGCAGTCGTATAAACTAAGCTACATATACCACATCGTCTGTAGAACCATTTTTTTAACTGTTGATTTCTGTGTTGAGTATTTGCGGGGTGTGTACTTGTATGTGTGTGCGACGATAATAATATAAGATAATAATTTTAAAAAATGTTATCGATATTACTAATTAATAATTACATAAAATTATACCACTTGCTAAAAATTGAATTATTTAAGGTCCATATATTTTTATAATAGTGTATGTAATTGTATCGTTTATTGTTACGTATATAGCGGAACGTGACGTTGAATTGACGAAGGAGGCTCAGCGCCAAGAGGAGAACGACAAACTGCGTAAGGAGTTCGCTAAGCACGCTAACGCCTTCCACCAGTGGCTGACGGAGACCCGGTACGTACATAACAGTATGGTGACGTTAACCATTCCATAGACAATAAGTTATTTTTAATGCTGCACCTGACTCGATCTCGACATACGCAAAAAAGTGGACTAAGCCTAGCGATAAAACAATTGATCAAAATAATAAAAAAAAGTTTAACGAAAACATTTTGTCTATAAGTAATATAACATGACCAAAGTAAAAAAAAAATAAAGTTCAAAATTTTTTTTTAAGTTTAAAAAAAAGTTGAAAAGTTTTAGTGATGCTATACTGTGATTCTGTACTGGTTTCGCAAGGCTCAACGATCAAAAATTCCTTCTACTCCTGCAACCGCTGAAAATCCACGTATAGGTCAGTTTATGGGATTTGCACGCCATAAAATGTTACACCGTTTGGATCGAGGGACTCAGACTGTATGTAGTCATCACTCGTAACGTAACTCGTAAGAGCAATATTCCCATCCAGTTGTAACTTTATTAAACATATTGATCCTTGACGATTCAAAAGTGCTTGAAAGAGCTTATTTCAATAAAGATTATTTTGATTTTATAGCATCTTTGTGCCTCGCAAATTGCTTTTGCTTCTGCGAAATTTTGTCAATAAAAAAATTAATAATATGCAACTTTTTGTGCTGTTCTGAACCCAAAGTATGCCTGGAAGAGATCACTGCGTAGTCATAGGGCCACCCGTGATACAACTCTAAAGCATTTGTCTTTTGATATTTTAAAATTATCGTGTACTATAGAGTGTATTTCGTTTTTATAAGTCTAAGTTATTCTAAACTATTGTTTAGTGTATTCGGAGGTTTACAATGTGAGATTGATGTACAGGTACCGGCTGCTAGGCTGGGACGGGTAACGTATCCGAATGATGCGTGTGTACTAAAATAATTCGCTTCTCTCGCTTGGCCAAAATGTTTACGTTTCGTACGACTCACTCTAAAAAAATGATTATTATTTATCTTTATGTCATCATTATTCATTCTCCTGCCCTTAACTCCACTTTAAGTTTCGTTGACACGACAATTTTGTCCCTTCCATTCTCTTCCGTCATTCATCAACTCTGGCGCTACTCCTTTTCATGCATGTCAAGTTTCACACAATCCAACCAATCCTTTTCGCCTCCCTCTAGTCACATGATTTCCATCCTTCCACATTATATGTCCATACATATTTACATTTCTCGTCTTTTCTATAAAAGGCAAAATTTCCAGACTCCTCGTTTTATATATACATATATGTAATACGAAGATGATGATCCATCTTCGTTATCTTTATGTATCTAGCTTAAATCATAGATTACAAAAAAATAGTTTAAAAGTAATCGTCTTGTTTTAGCAAGTTCATATAAATAAATATGTCTACTTCTGTAAATTTTATTTAGTATATACAAAAAATCTAGCGTTTTGGCCAAACGAACAGTTTACGCATTTCGTAAGTCGGTGTTTTTTTTTACAATCAGACAATTTGGGCGTAATTGTTGTACAGTGACCAGGAATAATGAGCGCTCCTGTAAATATTTATCATCTAACACTTTAGTTTCCCTTGTACTATTTTTACATGATCTTTTAACAAATTTTATGTTCACATTAATGTTGTAATATATTATTTCACTTCAACGTATAGCGACACCTACAAAGATTTTAGAACTTTCTGAAGACGTTATTTAGGTTACATTAATTTATTTCTGTTCCCTGTATGCTTTACTTTATTAAAAAATATATATTAATAATATATGAAAATACACGATTTTCTTTTTGTTTCTCTTTCGTAAGAGTATCTATCAAAAACTTCATTACTGGACGATCCAAAAGTGCTTGTGAAAGTAGATTTGTATAAACAATATTACATATAGATTTAAATCTTTCTTTTTGGTATACTTCTTCTTGGACTTCTTCTATTCTTGGACTTCTAATTCTTTTTGGACTTCTGTATAACCAAACTATTCTGAACACAATAGTTTGGCTTCTTAGACGTTGGTACTTTAAAATATGATAAATTTATTTTGACTTTTTTAATTTTGATATATTTGATTTGATAACAATAAAATAGTAAGACTGCTTCGCCATATTTCTTTACGAATTTTAGACAAATTTATATTTTGATCGTTTTTATTTCTTCATTTCATAACTATTATTTAAGAACACTTACGAGTATATAACATTTCACTCAGTGAAAACTTTCATAAACTTCTATGATAAATCTGACTGAGAACTATCTTACTGTTGTGCTAATTTTACTATATAAATGTTGTGTTTGGTATGTGTGTTTCGTTGTTATTGTATATTAAACATAAGGTCATGTGTTATATAAAGGGATCCCTGGGCCTTGTATAAATAAATAACGTTCTAAATAAAAAAACTGTTCAATAGATTAAATCATTAAAAAAAATTCTATACTGATGTTTTTATCTCAATCGAGATCGACAGCAAAGATGTTTTTTACGTTTAACAAAAACATTTTTTTATTTATTTAACACAAGCAAACCAAGCCTGTTTCGCCTTAATTTAAAAATAATTGTAGAAAAGATGATGTAAGATAAATATTAATTACAGTAAAAAAATGCTCTGATCGACAGGATTATCGGCTGGGACAATTTATAAAAATTACATTAGGCAATTTTTCATTAGTAATTTGTTTACAATATTAAATTCTATATAAAGTATTGCACGAATCTCTCATAATTCTTTCTACTAAGTCAAAATTTCGACGAATAATCTAGAAATAAAAGATTTAGTGTTTCAGACTGACAGAACAAACGTAAACAATGAATATTTAATTATTTCTACATCTCTGCTTTATAGGAATTTCTAACAGTGCGCGCGTTTAAAAAGGTATATCCTTAAAGGACTCGATTCCAGGCCGTTAATAAAATTAATTTAAAAAAAGGGATACAAAAATCCTTATGAATATATTTATAAATTATATATTTATTTGATATACACTTATAGTAATATACATTAAATAATGCACATCGATGTTTAGAACGAAACAGCCGGCCAGTTCTATTTCGTAGAGCGCTGTCACTGTCACTCATTTAGTATGTGACGTTTCACTCAGGTTCGTCAGTCTTTGCGTAAGAGACAATGCTCTATGAAACAGAATCTTCCTAATTTTCTCTGTCTAAGCCTCGATGTGCATTATTTATTGCCGCGTACTATACATTTACTTGTTCGTCTGTAGTACGTCTATGATGGAGGGGACCGGCTCGCTGGAGGCGCAGCTGGCAACACTACGCCAACGTGCCACTGAGGTCCGCGCGCGTCGGGCCGACTTGCGTCGATTGGAAGAGCTAGGTGACATCTATATTAATATTATACTTTTAAATGTGAAAGTAGAACTACTGTTACTTTTTATCCTATATGTTAACCTGAAGCTATGGCAAGCCTAGCGGTGAGACCGAGCGACTCTTCCGAGGGGGGCTTCGAGTTCAAGCCCCGAACCAAGTTCAGGCACGAACTCATTCTTCTATTAAAACTATTAACTAACAATTTATCACAAGCTTTTCGGTGAAGGAAAACATCGTGAAGAAACCTGCATATCTATAGAGAAGTCTGATTGGTAAATCGTGGTAGCTCCAACATTTCTCCCCAGAAAGGGAGAGAGGAGGCCCATGCACAGTAGTGGGATTGTAACAGGCCGTTACTTTACTATGTTAACCCGGTATATTAGCTAGACTTGTAGAAAATTTTATCGTTATCGCGCCAACGGAATAGCCGTGAAAGCGTGACGGATAAACTTTCGTATTTATAATATAAGTATCATTGATATTTAAAATTCTTCTTAACGAAAAACGTAGCTATGAGACTTGCATATATCTAGAGTATTCCTGGAATATGGTCAACTGGTCGTAAACTCCATCTCCTTAATTCAAAGGGTGGAGGGCGGTCTTTGTAGAGCATTAGAAAAGAAATGGACTTTTACATAATATATAATGTTACATAATGTATATATAATACGAGATCTAAATATGTATACATAAAAACTTTGATAATACTATATGCATAAAACTTAGAAACTGAATTAATATTCATATTGAGTTAGTGTAGTGGCCGTAAGCTTCAACTTTTCTCCCAGAGAGAGGTGTCTTTCGCCCGGGTGTAGGAAAATAACCGTCTTTATGCTAATGAGTATGTTTGACAGGCGCTGCACTAGAGGAGCACCTGATCCTGGACAACCGCTACACCGAGCACAGCACGGTGGGTCTCGCCCAGCAGTGGGACCAGCTCGACCAGTTGTCTATGCGCATGCAGCATAACCTGGAGCAGCAGATACAGGCCAGGAACCATTCGGGTTAGTGTTCGGATGTTTTCTACTAGATGTTTAGAATTTCCTAAATAATTACCATTTATATATCGCAAATTTTCAGAATTAAACAAACTTTTTTACATCTATAAACATTTAAAAGAAGCTTGAGACGTTATGTTTCATCTCTTTTGTAAATTTATAAAAAATAGCTTATTTACAAGCAAACAAATATACAAGAAAAAGAAATACCAGTAATATAGAAAGCTTTTTCCACAGTAATACCAATTATTTTTGTTATGTTTCACGTTTTATTTCGTATTTACATAATACCGATATGTATTATTTACTTTAACCATCCGGAAGTATTTCACTATCTTTTAGTGAAAACCGTACAAAAATCGGTTTAGTAGATTTTGAAAAAATCGATTACATACAGACAGCTTTTTGGGACTTTATTTTATAATAAGTATAGATGAGATCTAGTAATCCGCATTGGGGCAGCGTGGTAGGTCTTAGCTCCAATCCTTCTCTCCAAAAACGGAGAGGAGGCCTTAGAGCAGTAGTGGGCATAGTAACAGGCCGTTACTTAACTTACTTTCATAGATGAAACAAATTTTACAAATTATTATATTATATTATTAGAAATTTATGTGCCGCCTTATTGACATTAATAGTTTATCACGAGATTCCCGGGACTATGACCTACCAATTTAATGCAGCAGTATGGTTGGTCTAAGCTGTAGAGGTATAGTAAGTAACAAGCCTTTACAGTAACCGATTATTTTTCCATACCAGGTGTGAGCGAGGACGCGCTGAAGGAGTTCTCGATGATGTTCAAGCACTTCGACAAGGACCGCTCCGGGCGGCTCAACCACCACGAGTTCAAGTCGTGCCTGCGCGCGCTCGGCTACGACCTGCCCATGGTGGAGGAGGGCCAGCCCGACCCCGAATTCGAGGCCATACTCAGTGAGTGACTCCACAGTCGTACTTCAACCATAGGAAATGTTAGATTTTAAACTTTCGTAATACATAATAATTTATAGAATTTGGCGCTACTTTGCGGATATCCATAAAAAAATGTAATAATAAAATTATTTTGTTATAATCCGCGATACAGTAAATAGAAAATATATATAATGCAAAATGTATATTCGACTCTCCGTTTTTTCATATTCGATACATGCAGGATTCGTTAAAACACACGCACAAACCTCCACCACTGCCATGACAATACACAAGCACTACACACGTTCACTATCACAAACTCAAACGTCGTGGAGTCTATCTCCTGATGATGCTTATATAGCATAATAATTTTATTATTAATTTTTTATACATACTTATTTTAAAACTTGAAATTCGAAATACTCTTCAAGTACTTATGAACTGTCAAATGTTTTTAAAGAATCTAATACGATGACGCAGTTAAGTGTATTCTCCTGTATTGGGAACATGACTGGATTGCATGCGCAAACGTTTCGAGCAATGACAGCGCTCCATTCTATTATCTTTCGACCATATGATCTTAATGGATTGTTGTAGCAGGAACTGTTGTTAACTTAGTTACCATATCTGTAAAGACAATTGGTAATGAATTAAAACTTAAAAGTGTGGACGGTGTGTGAGAGATTATATCGTACGCTCAGTATTAAGTGACATAATTCAAAAAAGTTGTTTTGTGCTAAATTGCAATAAAGTGTGGCGCAGCTACAAAAATCGTGAGTGTTAAAGAAACTCATAACTTGGAAGAGCAAGAAAACAGTAGCTTTTAATGGAATGGATTAGGTGAAGCTATAGATTATTTCGAATTAGGTCACTTTTATATTAAGCATGCGATATATGAGAGCGTCACATGCGGTCTCGTACACGTTCCCCGTTCAACAAATCACATCAATTAGTTTATCACGTTTCTACCGTGATAACTGATTAATGGGATTTGTTGGTGAGCGGCTGTCAGGCTAGGTTAACTTTCGTTTATTAGTTGGCACTGAGTCATGATGTTGCCTACAGACGTGGTGGACCCGAACCGCGACGGGCAGGTGTCGCTGCAGGAGTACATGGCGTTCATGATCAGCAAGGAGACGGAGAACGTGCACTCCTCGGAGGAGATCGAGAACGCGTTCCGCGCGATCACCGCGCACCAGGACCGCGCCTACGTCACCAAGGACGAACTATACGCGGTTTGTATTTGACACAAATGATTTATTTTCAGTTTATTCGAACTTAAACAATCCTTTTGCTAGGGGTGGTATTGATAATATAAATATAAAAAATAAAGTTATACCAACCATAGCAACCATATACCAACGAATTTCCGAATCTGGTGTTTAAATTAAAAAAAAAGTATAATGAATTGTATTCACCAACGTTTTTTGAGCCACTGATGTTGTAGTTTTGTGTTGTGGTGTCCGTAAAAACCGTGTCATTAAATTTTCTTACGATACCCGCTGATATGTTTTTGTTCATGCTATACAATGATCTAATTATACTTCATTTCATGATGTTTAATTTCATAATTTTTTTTATTGCCCTCATGCAGAACCTCACCAAGGAGATGGCAGACTACTGCGTGGCGCGCATGAAGCCCTATGTGGAGCCGAAGTCGGAGCGGCCCATCCCCAACGCTCTCGACTACATCGACTTCACGCGCACGCTCTTCCAAAACTAAAGCTCGCATCGCTTCCGCCCTCCGCCGCGCAGTTGTGCACACCCTATATTATAACTCATTAAAAAAACACGAAAACTAAAAACTTTGTTTTTAATTTCTTTAAGCACATATCCTTGATAACTGCGCGGTAGGATACAGCGATTGTGACATGCTTGCGATATTCTATTTCTATACTTCGCTGTTTAATTTCTTATTATATATTCCATAAGGGTCATATTTCATTAGGAAGACGATGATGCTAAGACCGAAATAACGCCCGAACGGTCGTTATTATATGACATACATATCTCTACATAAAAATTGGTGCATTACGAATAAAAAATACTAAATGAAAATTGTTGGCGACGAGACAATGGTATATACAGTATCCCAATGGAATATGCCCAAAATGGACTCAATTACGCATTTCTATTAAATTTTTTAGAAACCCTTAGCTGTGCTAGTTGTTTGGAGGAACGTTTGAAAGAAAGCCTTTAATAAAAATGCTTGGAACTCGTTCTACTGTTTATGATGTTGCAAAGAACTTTAGTCTCTGTGTTGTATTAAGGACTCAAAACAGTAATTATAAGTACTTATCTAATGTTTGAAAGCCGTATCAAAAAGGTAAAATTATACTTAAATGATTATTTTTAAAGGAAAAGGCCTTGCTTGCTTAATAAGACACAACATGAGGATTCAAAAAGGACTGCACAAATATTGAAAATTTATGTACACATTAGGGACCTCATAGCTTTCAGTCTGTTTGTAATGAGTCTTATTTTTATCTAGGACTTAATTCATTATCCATGGTTATAAGGCTTAAAGACTTGAGTCCTTTGAATTTATTCATTATTTAAGCTGTATGTCTACAGTGCATAGTCAGTATTTTACCATCAGGTAAATTGACACAGTATGGGTGAATTCCTTCTCTCTGATATAAGCAGAGAGATACGAAGCTCCCGAGATGGATTTCTAATAAAACTGCTATTTAGGGTAAATATTTATTCCAATAGTTTTAATTACATTTCAATACATTTAGAGAAGCTAATGATTAGATATATTAAAATTAAGCTTAATAATTTATATTTGCTTTACATTTCACTGACATTATTCACATAAATTATTTTATTTTATTGTATTCTGTAATCTTTAACATTTCAATAAATATTATACATCTATGAAAGTGTCTTTGTCACAACGTATAGCTCATATGAAATAATAAACATGCAATAAATATAAAAATTGGCTATATACAGTTGACTCACTGTAAGTCCGTGTAAGTCGGAACTAATTATGTTCAAAATTACCAGCAGACAATTTTCTTTTTATTTCTCACTCGCACCGTACTATTTAGTTTTTAGGTCAAGGTTATGTTTCTTATTACATTATTTTGGAATGGCGTGTTAGGATACGGTCATTCATCTTTATAGATCGTGGCTCTTTTCTTAAGATCTTTAAAATAAGTCTGTTTGTTTTATGTACGTTGCGTACATGCCTAAAATGAATGAGTAATATATGGTCAGTACCATTATATTACTACGTCTAAAATTTGTTGTATCCATATTGATATATAGTACTAGTCAGTACTATATAATATGTATATATGGATACATCAAATTTTGGTGGGGCTTTACTGTTTATATCTGTGCCCGCTGCAGCAATCGGTATTCCTCGGTGGTGACGTGGGGTTTCAGTTTGTCCAGCAGTGGTTGCGGCAGAGGTTCTCGCGCCGGCTGCAAGTGCTTGATGGCGAGCAGCTCGCGTACCGCAGGCCTCGACCGCGCGTTGTACGTCAGACACCACTTGAGTGTTGCGATCAAAGATGACGGCAAATCTAAACGACAAAACGACCATTCTATAACCAAAATACTGAGTACGCAATACCACTTGGCAATTTAAAACTGAAACGCGTTTCATGAGTACTAATGTTATCAACAACTAAGTTTGAATCCACTTGAGTGTTATTATATAGTTATACCATTAATTATCCACTATATTGTTTTTCCTAATACTAAAGGAACCTTTTTATCAACCGATTGACGTCCACTGCTGGATATAGGTCTCATCAAGGGATCTCCACACCACATTATGCTGCCTGTTTGGATTCAGCGACTTTCCGTGACCTTTTTGAGGTAGTCAGTCCACCTCGTGGGAGTCTGTCGCTGCTGTCTTTACCGTTTGGAAGTCGCCATTCCACCACCCTAGGACCCCAAAGCCCATCGGGCTTCTATGTACCTTTAAGCGACAATGCATATGCGTAAAGCATATTACAAAATTGAAGATTATTCAGATGATAAGGATGCCTGGATTTGAAAATCTTTTCAGCTACATACAAGACAGCGATTTAACTATGTATAATTGAAAATATTTATAAGATTGACCGCAGTTTCCTGCTGGTTCTTCTCGGTAAGAGCAACATTCCGAACCAGTTGTAGCTTCATTAATCATATTGATGTTTGACGATTCAAAAGAACCTGAAATGTTTTATTTGAATAAAGATTATTTCGATTTGATTTGATTTGAATGAAATAGAGTAATAAACGAGACCGAGCGCTTGGAGATAGACGCGAATCATGACAGGTCAAAACGCAACCATGTGCTCTGAGCCTGATACTAGGACACTTGTCTGTGGCCACTTCAGCCTGCCTCAACTCACTTCGAAGACGCTGTACTTAGTTACTGTAGATGTAGAAAATGTACTAACGGTCGGCGGGAGGGTAGTCGATGGTGTGGTTGGGGTCGAGGATGGCTGCCAGCTTGGCCAGGTTGGGGATGTGGCCGAAGGGCGTGCGCCCGTACACCATGCTATACAGGATGCAGCCCAGCGACCACACGTCCGATCGGTACGAGATCTGGAAAAGAGGAAACATTTATGTTTTGCCAACATTTAGTAGATATGACTGATCATTCTTAGTAACTTTTAACATTTTTACACTTAAACGGGTTTTGATAGGCCTGTGATCAAGTGTGATGTAGATAATTTATTTTGTCTTTTATTAAATTGCCGATAAGCACTTATTAATTTTAAGAATAATGGTTTTATGTTCGGAAAAACATCGGAATTTTTTTTAATACGAAAAACATTTTTTATTCCATTGGATAATATATCAATATTGAGAGCCCTGCCACTGCATATAACTTCCTACTAATATTATAAATGCGAAAGTTTGTGAGTATGGATGGATGTTTGTTACTCTTTCACGAAAAAACTATTAGACTGATTTGGATGAAACTTTACAGTTATATAGTTTATACATCGGAATAACATATAGGCTACAATTTGTAATGATTTTATGTAATATAACGATACAAGTCAATAAAGTCGGAAAAAATCTGGCCTCTCGAGAGCTATCTCGGCGTTCGCTGCGTAAACCATTAGAGTTACACAAAGATGATGTACCGTAATATTGTTTGTCTTTAATAGTTCTAAATAAAAGTCCGCGATAGCATATATCTATCTTTTATGTGGAAGCCACTATGACCAATCATATGTCATATTGTGAATCATAAATTAAATTAAATGAGATACTGTGGCAGACAAAATTCCTAGCGAGGGAAGCCGCGGGAAAAAACTAGTAACTTATAAGATGATTTTCTGTTTCCATATTGCGCGTGGGAATGTTTCTAATTACTAAACACGCAGACCGAGTTTTCGCTCCATTTTTTCTAAAGAGTCCTCCAGTGATTTAATATATTTCAGGTCTTCTTGCCGGTTAGATTTGAGTTTATTGTACTTCATAAGTGAATCATATTTTTCAGCCAAGAAAGAAACAGATGAGCGTATCTCCTCAACCACAGAGAATAGTTAGTCAATTTTCACGGTGTGCTGCGCCTGCAAATCTCGAATCATTTTTCTCATTTCAGCCATAAAATTATTATAATCTCCATCAGATTCTGAACGCTTTCTTATGACGTTACGAAACGTTTTCGGGGTACTGCAGTTCAGAGCATCGCATTCATAAATATCTTCAACGCTTAGATTAGGTTCGGAAAAGGTTCCTACAAAATGAAGTGAAGACGTCACAACCATTGGCAGCGTTTGGGACGTACGATTAAGAGGCATCTTAATATGTTAACAATTTAACTCGACTAAGTACCAGGCGACCACAAATTTGTAAGGAATAAATGTGAAGAACTGCAGGGGTCTTCAACTTGAACTGAATGTAACAAAATATTGGTATCTTTTTCTCACTCAATGAATTTCGATAACATGTATTGTACAGTACTCACTGACTAATTTGTTAATGAGGGAGCAGGTGAGGAGACATGTCTCGTTCTTTACTGATGACTATACAAAGACGTAAATTTATTTAGCACGATTTACACACTGAATATTTGATTATTTTTATGATTATTTATTTAATTAATAAGCGAAAACAATGAATTGAAATGAACAAATAATTTCTTAAAAACACAACAGGACTAAGTTGTTTAGAGGTCTGGAGGGAAGGGGGGAAAATTAGTAATGTATGCGTTTTATGAATCATATTAAGTATGAAAACGGGGACTATAATCTAGTCTTAGCATCGATTGTCGAACAAAAACCTGCAGGCCTACCATGAATTCTTATTGAAGACGCAAACGAAATTGTTTTGCTTTTTCATACCATGACGTCTTAAAGACGCACACTTTAAGTCGTTGCCGAATGCGTCCTAAGAACATGTGAGTAAAAGAGACTAGAGTTATCTATAATTCATATAACGTTATACTTTTTAAACATCACGACCCCAATGCAATTCACACTTCATGGTACGAAAAGAAAGCGGTTCGCGGTCGTCGTTTACGTCTTCAATTGAGTCGCAATAAGACTTCATGGTAGGCTTGCTGCATTAATGAAATCTGTAAAGTAAAGCCTAATTTTATAAATTGTTCTGTACCAATTTGACGATGGCTCACATGAGGGTTAATGGTACCTTGATGTTGGCACTGTTGCCGTAGCCGCCGGCGCCCCCCATAAGCGCCTCGGGGCTGATGTAGGAGTAGGTGCCGGCGGCCTGCGCGCGGACCACGCTGGTCGCGTCGCCACTGACGGAGGAGGCGATGCCGAAGTCTATCAGCTTCAGCCGCCCGCACACGAGCAGGAAGTTCGCTGGCTTCAAGTCTGCGTGGATCACGCCTAGGTGGTCAAACGGTCAAGGAGTATACTCATATGGAATTATAACAACGGAAAGCTATACCCAAGACTTTATGTATTCATCTCTTCATAACACATTTAAACATTTTGGTTCAAATTCAAATCAACTGTTATTAAAAAATGTAAGATCAGTTGTTTTTAAATTCTCTTTTCATCAACTTTAACCTCATGGGTATTTCGGACTTGCTCAGACTAAAACAACCTGAGCCCTTTACCATACTGCTGATGGCTGGAACAGGGTACCGTTGAACACATTCCCCCAACCCTGACAGCAACTACTCTGAACCTAAGAATGCGCTTCCTCTGGGTCGAGGCCTTAACTTTCATTAACTTTAGCCTGACCTACTCTAAAAATAGTAAGGGACCCTGCATATATTAAGTTTGTTTCTATGGAATTTCTTTAAATTAGCATTCCACACTGGAGTATCAAAGTAGTTCTAACTCTTCCAACACTTTTATCCAAATAGGAGAGAGGTGGTTTGCCTAAGAGTGATAGTACAAGGTAGTGACAACCTGATAATTAATTCAAAGAAATAGTGCTTAATACATTTTGTCCTCAGAGTGGTTACTCACCATGTTCATGTATATAGTTGACCGCGAGGAGCATCTCCTCCCAGTAGTGCAGTACGAGGGCGGGCGGCAGGCCGGCGCCGCGCGCCCGTAGGAAGGACGATAGGTCCGTCTCGCCCACCTCCAGCACTAAGCGCAGGAACTGATTCGGTCTGTCGTACTCACTGCAACAACATTTTCAACCAAGTCAATCACAATCCTGTAGGCACCTAGGGTAAGCCCTATTCGGTAACATGCAAACAATAAGTTAGTCTTGATATAGTTGTGTCCGTAAGCTATGAGCCATCTTGCCAGGAAGTCTATGATAGGAAATGCCAGGAAGTAAACTTCTTGCAGAACCAATATCTTTTCTATAAAAATTTAAGTGCATGCATTGCATTGCATGATTGCATTGCAATGATACATATGTGGGTCAGACTGGTCGTAATTTTGAAACCCGTTTTAAAGAACATATGGTCGCTTTCAGGAATAATAAGCCACAAAATTCACATTTCGCTAAACATTTGTTAGAAAGCGGTCATAAAGTTCCTAATGACCATTGTTTCGAAATACTGCACACCTGCGAAAAAAGCTTGAAATTAAATATTTTGGAACAATTAGAAATCATTAAGCATAACAATGGCACCCTCATTAACGAGCAGATAAATGTCTCTAGTTCAAGCTTGTTGCACGTGTTCCGAGGTAAATAAAGGGTGGGGATGAACCAAGTACTATTTAACAATGCTTGTTTGGATAACGCTTCACTTTGCGATTTTGTCGTGGAGTCTATCTCCTGACGATGCTTCGGTTGCGGGGCGAAACGATTGTTGAGTTTGTGATAGTGAAACTGTGTAGTGCTTGTGTATTGTGGTGGAAGTGGTGGAGGTTTGTGCATGTGCTTTTACGAATCCTGCACGTATCGGGTATGAAAATACTGATAGTCCACTATACATTAAACACTATATATATTTTCTATTTACTGTATCGCGGATTATAGCAAAATAATTTTATTATTACTTTTGTAAACAGTGAAGGTTATTGAAAAATCATGTATTACAAAATTGTTCCCCTCTAAAAGTTCTAAATAAAAGTCAGCATATGTCTTACTTTCAAAGTTAACCCACTTTAACCATAATTAATATAATTATAAGGGTTTACTCAGTCCATGCAAACGTAGTTGCGCTTTAAAGCTAGTAACTAATAAAATTAGTAATTTAATGGAGGTTTAACTCTAAGCATAATATTAATACTCTAAATACGCAAAATTAACATGGGTTGCTAGTTACCAATAACTTACTAGTCGTAAAGGCGTATAACTCGGTCAGAGTTCTGAAGTTCTCTCAACAGCCTGACTTCATTAATGTAACCCTGGGCCAACTCCTGGTCAGTGGCCAAGTACACACATTTTATTGCATATTCACAGGATGAACCTACTTCAAGTACCTGTAAAGACAGCAATTATTGTATATATTCACAAATTTGCAATTACTTCTTGGAGTAATTGACTAATTCTACACTGCAACATTAGGACTTCTTAGTTAATGCTAATATTATACTTGGAAAATATTAATTCACCTTCATATTAAAACGCCTGCTTTTCTATAGGTGGAGAAGACAATTTCTTAACAATTTGTTACTCTTTCTTCACTTACTTATTTTTTTATAATGATTTTTCAGAATTATTGGACCACAAAAGAATACAATTTATACCAATATTAATGCATAATATGAATATTGAGGTTTTATATTATATATTTGAAGGTGGTATTAGGAATAAGTTGAATGAATTCTAATTTAGATAAGAATATATTTTTTAATAGAATAATTTATTAAAATATTTAAGAATTATCAAATATAAAATTCACTGTTTAATAATAAATTGATTGATTGAACGAGTAGCTTCTATTTCATCATGGTTAAGAGTCTATAACTTACTATCTAAATAAGGTAACACAGCTATACAATAAAATAAAAAACAAAAAAGTTTTAGTTAATTAACATGGATAGTGAGTAAAGTAAAAAGTAAAGTAACAGCCTATTACTATTCCACTGCTGAGCAAAGGCCTCCTCTCTCCTTTTTTTTTTTTGAGAGAAGGATTAGAGCTAAGACCCACCACACTGCTCCAATGTGGATTGGTAAGTTACACATATCCCCAGAATTCTAAAGAGATATACAAGTTTCCTCACAATGTTTACATTCTCCGAAAAGCATGAGATAAATTGCAATTTTCCTATTGGACACTTAAGTTTTAATAGTAAAACTCATTGAAGTTTGCTTGGAGTTTGAACCCATAACCTCTTAAAGGAGTCGCATGGTCTCACCACTGGGCTATCACAGCTTCATATGCACTCTTGAAAATATCTTGCATATATAGTATACTCTTGAAAATTGACATGAATGAGATCGCCTTTAGCACAAGAAATTATAATGCTTGAGTTAAGAGATCTCACTCTTCATAAAATAAGACATTACACAGTTTTAATATGTAAACAGTAAGTACACTAAGTTAAGATACTTATAATATAACAAACTATGTGTATGTAAAGTGAAATGTAAATAAAATACACCTTATAGACTTCACTGGATCCACCTGTACCCAATTTCTTAATATACATATACTTTTTATCTTTGATGCAAGTAGTTTTGAATAACACTTTAGAACTACTGGGGTTATTGGCAATTATCCCTTGAGGGTATGATGGAGTCGCCGCATACGATGCAGGCATAGGTCTTCTGTTGGATGGTGTTTCTGGCATTGGCACAGCATCACATGCCTGTCCTGAAGGTGGCTGTTGTTCCACCTTCTTCTGGTCCCGCCTAAACAGTTCGCATCTAACTCTATCTCCGTTATGAATCACTGTTTGAAGGGGCGTCTTTTTTTTACTTTGTCGCGCCGATCCGGGTGTAAATTTTTTTATCCCTGACTTAATTTTTGGCGTAACTTTTTTCAGTTTTTGAATATTGTTCGATATTTTCGCTGGCTCAGGTGTTTTCTGCGCTGAATTACCTGTCTTACTTTCTATTTGACTATTCTCACTCCTGGAACTTAATACATTTCGGTTTTTCGCATCGGGATGCGTATGTAAATTATTAGTTGCTTTTGTTTCTGTATTTGATAATATATTCTTATCATTTTTTTGCTGCGGAATCCTGATAGCGTTTTCTTTATTTTGGCCACTTTTTGTAACTTTTCTTTCAGAGGCAAAATCTTTTATTGTTTTCGTACACTTATACTGTGGTGTTGAAGATTTTTTTTGTTTGAGGGCCGGTGTCGTGGAAATAGCAATTTCCCTAAACGAGTCGTCACTGTCGTCTGTTGTAAAACTTGAGTCCGGAGTATCGGTTTGGTTCTGCAAAGGCATCAAATTTGCTAATAACGCCGATATCGGCATCGGCGCAAATTTAATGCTATTTGATGTCGATTCAGTATTCGTAGACATTGTTTAGAAACTTCTAGTTCACATTAACATATAAATCCATTTGTTATTTACAATTATCAACACTTTGGATTATATTGTAAGATTTTAGTACTAAAATAATAAATAATTTTCATAACATTAGAGTTCGTTATTTTTAAATTGACATTTCCAATGCATTCATAGACAAAAAATAGAAATATTACCAATTGACGTTCAATCGGTCTGAATATTCATAGACTACGTCTAATATCATAGACAAATATAATAGAGTTAATGACATATACACACGAATATAATATCGTTATCACATATTGACACAAAGTTTTTGTTTTACAATTTTTTTTCAAAATTATTGATAAAAAGTTGATTAGAAAGAAATATTTTTTTATAGAAAACCGAATATCGTTTACCCTACCAGGTTTCAACACCTTATAACTGATTCAGCACAGTTAAGTTATTGTGTGTTTGTTTCACTTGCGTAAAAAAAGAAAATTGGGAAAATAAAACTTTCACTTATTCTTTAAAAGCAATTTATTGATTCTATATCTATTTATTTATTTATTTTATAACAGTCTTTATGCTTAGAATCTAAATTTACAGTGTAATATATTTACATGCTTATTTAACTGATCATTTATTTTTTTGTAATAGACCAGCTACAATATTTTACGCATCCACATCTTCTACAGTTTTAGTTGGGTATCTGCAGTCCGGTGACTCGCACTCGCACTTTATCCATTTTGCTTTCACCGACCAAAACTTGTCGCCGTAGTCAAATCTGTAGAATAAATACATATAGTGACTTTGACTTTCTTTCTTTTATTTATAATGGTTTTCTGGCGTCGCGGCGAGTTCGGTATTCATCGCCCGCACTCTTAATACGCACGATAGCAGTGACCTCTTGTAATTACCCTTTACAATACTTACAAAAAGGAACTGCCCAATCGCGACACAACCTACAAGGGGCGCCACCTATATGCCGAATGTTCGCGCAAGCGGACCACAGCGCGCATGTACACCTCCACGGAATAGCCCCCTTACACTGTCGCCCACCTGAACGTCCTGGACTGCCAACCTGGACGCCAACCTGGACGTCCCTTACCTCGTGAGCTTCTGCGGTCGCCCGCATCGGTAAACGCGGTATTAAGGGACAATTAACAGGACGACGCGAGCCCGGACTAGACACCCCACTGGATTAACAACCCTACCGGATTTGTCACCAAGAATATAACACCCACGCAGAGAATGAAGGACGAAGATCATATCGCTTCGTACCCCGATCAACCCACGAGACACTTCCCCTCAGACTCAAGCAATTAGGCCAGAGCCTAGGCCAACAGGCCTAATTAAACACCCAGGTGAATGGCCTGCGGGGAATGGCCCGGGTAAGGAGGTACGCCTCGAAGCCCGTACCGCACCCGCCCTCGGGCGAGTGAGAAGACCCCTGACGACGCGCTATCGCGACACAACCTACAAGTGGCGCCACCTATATTCTGTGCCAAGCAAACGAGACGGATACTGACGTGAGCGCGCCGCCGGCGGGCAGGTCCCTGAGCGCGAAGAAGGCGACGTGCGGCAGGCGCAGGTCGCGCGCGGCGCTGAACACGCGCACGGGCGCCGCGGACGGCCGGCAGCTGTGGTTCATGAACCGCGCCGCGCTGCCGAACCGCGCCGCGTCCACGCACAGCTGCCGCTTGTCGCCGCACTCCTGATGCGACACACATTTTTTTTTTAATTTATTTATATAGGATCATCAACAGGTTTTACATATTAATCTTACATGAAAACGTTAAATTAACAATTTTTAGAACATTATGTCAACCTACTTAAAGATAATCAAAGCTTGCGTAAAAAAATGAAAAGTTTTGGTTAACAAAATATTTAAAGAAAGAAATTGATTTTGATTTTGATTGAGTAAAAAAATATTGTTTCAATTTCGTTTTAAATGTGAGGAGTGAGTCGCTAAAAATATCAATATTGACCTTTTTACTAAATATATTATAGGTTTTCATCATTCTATTAATTAATTAAAATATATAATACATCACATATAATACATCAATACATTTATGTTGAAAAGAATAGCCTAAGAGGTTCTTGATTGTTCTTCTAGGTAAGTTGATCCGGCTCGAAGGACCACAAAGATGTACGACGGTAGTAGCAACTACTAAGCTGTACAATCTTTGGTTGATAGATTGATCGACAAACTGCGACACTTAATAAATAGATTTATTAAATTTAAATTATAATTTATTGATATTAATGTGATAGCGATTTGATACTATGAGTACGCGCGGCCGCTAACGTAACTGTAGATTCAAAATTTAACATTTGACGAATATTTTTATGGAGTTATATATGTATCTTATTATAGTTCTTAAAAGTTAGCACATGATGTTGCCATCTATAATTAATACAGCACTTACTTCAAAAATAGTTGTACATTTAGTAGAAACAGGCCTTACTTTACGGAATTCCATATTACAGAACCTCTTTGCTATATTCTGAGTGTGTTGAGATAATGTATGTATGTATGTGTATGAAGCAGGAAAAATTCACATAACTTACACATTCAGGACAAGTCACCACACGTATCCCAAAATGCCTCCACCAGCCACAATACACAACCTTAACACACGCGGATTATAGCAAGATAGTTCTGTTATAGTTTCTGTAGTTGTATATTGTGTGCTCTATAGCTCTGTATAGTGTGTATATTGTTGATGGCATTTTTAAATAAACATCATCATTCTCCTGCCCTTATCCCACTTTAAGTGGGGTCGGCACAACATGTTAACATGTTGCCATATGATTTGGCTACGTATTTTTTGACCGGCCGCCTGCCTGACGTCAACTTACCTTAGTCGCCTTTTACGACACCTCGGTAAGAAATGAGGGTGGTCTATTCTATGCAGCCAGATACCACACGGCATTTACCTTAGTCGCCTCTTACGACACCTCGGTAGGAAATGTGGGTGGTCTATTCTATGCAGCCGGATACCACACGGCACATACCTTAGTTGCCTCTTACGACACCTCGGTAAAAAAAGGAGGGTGGTCTATTCTATTCTGCCGGATACCACACGGCACATACCTTAGTTGCCTCTTACGACACCTCGGTAAGAAAGGAGGGTGGTCTATTCTATTCTGCCGGATACCACATGGCTAGCATTTTAAAATAAACAATCTGGAAATAAATAAATGTCCGTAGTGAAGCGTGGGGTAACCTCGGCGAGGTCTGGCTTGAGGTCGAGCGCGAACATGTAGTGATCGTCCGGGCGTGCGTCGGCAAGGTCGCGCGGCAGCAGTTCCCCGCGGTACAGCGCCAAGAGCGCGCCGCGCGGCACGGGCTGGCGCGCGCGCAGCCCCCAGCCGCAGCGCCGCGTGCGGTACACCTCGGCCGGCAGCGCCAGCGAGCCCGTCGCCTCCATGCGGCTCACCACGCGGTTGCTGCACCGCTTCTGCGCACGATACGTATCATAACAATCGACGATCGAGTCGATAGATCCGAATACTTGTGACGAATGACTGTGCACGAGACGTGTCATAACAGTCGACGATCGCATCGATAGATCCGAATACTGGTCACGAATGACTGTGCATAACACGTATCATAGCAATCGACGATCGCATCGATAGATCCGAATACTGGTGACGAATGACTGTGCACAACACGTATCATAGCAATCGACGATCGCATCGATAAACCCGAAAACTTGCGACGAATGACTGTGTACGAGACGTGTCATAGCAATCGACGATCGCATCGATAGATCCGAATACTTGAGACGAATGACTGTGCACGACACGTAGCGATAGATCCTACTTGTGACAAATGATCGGTATTATCACCGGTCATCGCCAGCATTTTTTCCTAGAGGAGGGGAAATTCTCTATGCCGTGTGCTATCTGGCTGAGTAGAATAGACCACCCTCTTTCTTAACCAAGTGTCGTAAAAGGCGACAAGCACTAAAAACCTCTCCTCATTTTCTCCCTTCTACGGACCACATTTCGGCGTTGCTTCACCGTAGCCGGTAGCCTAAGGTTTTAAAAATACATACACTTGTTGAGTAAAATAGTTAATTATTTAATAGTAGAATAGTTATGGGTTATGATAAGTAAGTGGAAGGAGCAAATCTTGTATAAGCAGTTACCAGGTTACAGGCGCAGGTCTGGTTGCACTCAAACAGCATAGGCGGGTCGTGATGCGGGAAGTGCGCGGGCAGGCGGCCGCGCGCCGTGTACCAGCGGCGCACGCCCAACACGCAGCACGCGCACTCGCCACTGCTGCAGTCGCCGTCCTTGCACGTGCAGCCCTGGTGGGGTAACGCCCTGATTATATCCCACTTCTGGTTTTAGACCTCCTTTCATCTTTTATGTAAAACTAGCTATGCCTGCGACATCGCCCGCGTAGAATGTTTTTAACATAAAACTTGTCATTCTGAGACAGACACGATGTCGCGGAATTTTGTGTAGTATTTTTGTAGATCTACAATTCTTTAGTACATTACTCTAGTAAATCTCTGTTTGTTTACGCGATGCAAGGGACTCAAGCTTTTAGGAGTATTTTTTGCAACTGCCCGATCTCTTCAACACAATTTACATTAAACTATATTGCACTATTAACCTAAGCCTTCCAGAAGAATTGCACTACCTCTTAGTACATCCGTATAAAATTCCGTTCAGTAGACTTTGAGAAAATCACCAGACAAGCTGCTTTTAGGGTACATTATTTTATAATAAGTATAGATTAGCTTTAGGGGTTTGTTCTTATAGTCCGAGATCCCAGGACCACCCAGACGTGAATTATTTTCTCAGAAATAAAATGTGTAGAATAACGTAGTGTTAGTATGTACTATGAATGTATGCATACCAAATGCAAGGGGCTATAAAGGTAGGTAAAATTATACTTACATTTCTTAAAGTCTCAGTACTAATTTTTACGTATGTTTTAGAAAATATTATTAAAAAATACAAAAAAATACTGCCAGACTGCGATGGCGGCATTTTTTAGCAGAGGATTTTAAGCTACCAAAAAAAATGATGAACTTTATTTACAATCTTCGTCTGGATTTTTAGATATGATATTCAGGGAAGTAATTCAACAATTTTTGTAAGCAGCCAGACCAATCGGGTGGGCTTAATATTCCCCCAGAGACACACTAAGCCTCACTATTTGTTTGGGTGCGAGCGTCGGCATATGTGTTACCTATCAATCCGCGTGGCAGGTCTTAACCCAATTATTCTTTCCAGAAATGGAGAGGGGGCCTATACCCAGCAGTGGAACAGTAACAGCCGTTCCTTTACTTTACGTAACTCTATTTCTATGTTCACTAACTTAGTCCGTCTTGATTTCGGATCGCCACGCACGATCATACTTTACGTATCGTTGATACGTAAGTTGATGAGTTTGTGATAGTGAACGTGTGTAGTGCTTGTGTATTGTGGTGGCAGTGGTGGAGATTTGTGCATGTGTTTTTACGAATCCTGCATATAACGGGTATGAAAAAATGGATAGTCCACTGTACATTTAGCACTATATATATTTTCTATTTGAGCTGTGATAGCCCAGCGGTGAGACCGTGCGACTCTTTCGAGGGGAACACGACTTCAAACCTGGGCTGGCACCAATGAGTTTTTCCATAAAATCTCATGTGTAATTGATAATTGCAATTTATCACACGCTTTTCGGTGAAGAAAAACATCGTGAGGAAACCTGCATATCTCTAGAGACTTCTGGAGATATGTGTAACCTATCAATCCGCATTGGAGCAGCGTGGTAGGTCTTAGCTCCAATCCTTCTTTCCAGAAACGGAGAGAGGAGGCCTATTCCCAGCAGTGGGATTGTAGCAGGCCGCTATTATATTTTTTATTTACTGTCTAGCGCATTATAGCGAATTAATTTTATTATTACTTTTGTATTATGGATATCCACAAAGTAACGCCTAATTCCATAAATTATTTACGTATCGTTTTCGTCATGCATTCACAAATTGCCTTCGAGCGGAAGTGAGCATAAAAAAGGTTGACTTAAAAACCATACCTGCATGGTTTCGACGGTGTCGTCGATGGGCACGTGCGTCTGCGTGACGTGCTGCGACACGTACGTGAAGTCGTCAGGCAGCGTCGCGTCGTCCACCTCGTTGACGCACGGCACCGGGTGCAGCTCACGCCCGTTGGATATGTCACTACCCAACATCACGATACTTACATAACACTGCTTTTGAGTCCATCATCTATACTAATAGATTTTAAAAATTCTTTAAGAGTAAGATAGTACATTTATTTTGGAAGGCTATAGACTATATAACATCACGCGTGCGAAGCCGTTGTTGGCACAGCTAGTAGTAGTAGTCTCTTCATGGGATCTCCACATCACACGACCTTTCTCGGCTCTCTGCAACCTTTTCGACGTCAGTCCACCTCGTAGGGGGTCTAACGATCTTAAGACCCCCCCCCCAAGAGAACCTATCCTCCGTGTAGTATCCGGCTGAGTAGAATAGACCACCCTCATTTACCCAGGAGTCACAAAAGGCGAGTAAAGTAAGTTGACGTCAGGCAGACGTAAAGTACGTAGCCAAATCATGTAACAACGACTCGACTGACCCCACTTAGAGTGGGATCAGGCAGGAGAATGATTATAGAATTTATTTGATTATTTATTTAGCTTTCAAAAAGATTTCTATCACCAACATTTGGTGGTTGGTTAATTTATAGTAACGCAGTTAATTGCGATTTTGTCGTGGAGTCTATCACCTGATGATGCTTCGGTTGCGGGGCGAAACGATTGTTGAGTTTGTGATAGTGAACGTGTGTCGTGCTTATGTATTGTGGTGGCAGTGGTGGAGGTTTGTGCATGTGTTTTTACGTATCCTGCATGTAATGGGTATGAAAAAACGGATAGTCCACTACACATTTAGCACTATATATATTTTCTATTTACCGTATAGCGGATTATAGCAAAATAATTTTATTATTACTCTTGTAACGTAGTTTGGTACTCAAAATGAAATTATAAGCTGAAAAGCATATAAAATATTACCTAGAGATAATTTTGTGTCTTGGTATCTTGTCCTTGACGGCGAGCGTCATTTGCATGTTGAGAGTGATGGCGTCCAGACATCGGTCGGAACACACCTCAACGGGCAGCTCGCCCGCGGAGTTCTCCAAGTCGGTCTGGATAATGAAACAACGTAGGAAAATTAAAGAAAAACTACGAAACAGCTGGACTGATTTTAATGAATTTATCAGATAATCTTTAAAATGACCCATCCAAATAATCTTCGCTTTTTTTAAACTATCAATTACGGTTTTTTACCACTAATATCTTTTAATTATATACAGTGATACCGACAATATGACATTAATTTTAAACCTAGATAGTTTCGCACACACACACATACATCATATACATCATACATAAACATCTTCGCAGTCTTCATAAAAAAGATCAGTTAATTTTAAAAAGTACTTTAGCATACTAGACCCTATTTTACGTTTAAATATAAACATGATTTATAGAGAACAATGACCGTACCCTATTACTACACACGAAACGAACAATAATCTTGACCCAAAAATTTAATAGTACGGTGTGAGGGAGAGAAATAACACTGTTATTGTTTTCTTGTTTTTGGAACAAGCGCCTCATCTGGCACACATTACTTACAGATCTCAATCCAAATAAGTATTTATTTCTTTGAAATATTTTTTTTAATATGATATCTAAGAAGATTAAGTTATGCCAAAGTTGTGTGATATCCGGGTGAGTAGAATAGACCACCCTTATTTCTTACCGAGGTGTAGTAAAAGGCGACTAAGGTAAGTCGACCCGCCGTTTGGTATTTGGTTGAGTAGAATGGACCACCCTCATTTCTTACTGAGGTTTCGTAAAAGGCGACTAAGATAGGTAAACCTGCCGTGTGGTATTCGGCGGAGTAGAATAAACGACCCTCATTTCCTACCGAGGTGTTGTAAAAGGCGACTAAGGTAAGTCGACCCGTCGTTTGGTATTCGGCTGAGTAGAATAGATCACGCCAATTTTTAACCGAGGTGTTGTAAAAGGCGACTATGGTAAGTCGACCTGCCGTGTGGTATTCGTCTGAGTAGAATACATCACCGTCATTTCTTACCGAGGTGTCGTAAAAAGCGACCTAGGTAAGTTGACCCGCCGTGTGGCACCCGGTTGAGCAGGATAGACCATCCTCTTTTTTATCGAGGGGTCGTAAGATACGAATAGGTAAGTTGACGTCAAGTAGGCGTCCGGTCTTAAAATACGAAGCCAAATCATGTGCCAACATGCTTTAAACATGTTGCGCCAACCCTTCTTAGAGTGGGATAACGGCAGGTGGATATGAATTATGTCAAAATTATCTATTACCTACAATTGATCACTGGGTTCATTTGATGTCGCATCGTCGGTACTATCCTGTATTAAAAAAAACTCACTTTCGCTCCGTGCGCGAGAAGAATCACGACACACGCGTAATGGCCTTCCCTGGCTGCCACATGTCTGGAAATAACATTCATTTTAAAACGAAATTGTTCCATTTAGTTCTTTAGCTTGAATAGATTCACTGTTTCTCATCAGTTTAGATGCGAAAAATGTAATATGAGTAACACTAGGCGGTAACTTAATGGGTTCAGGCACGTAACATGACCCATCTTGTTGCAAGATGATACAGAGAGAGTTGTTGATGTACTTTAATTTATACGTTTATTTGGATAAACAATACTTTAAATAGTAAGACCCGACGAAAGCCAGCGAAGATGCAATGTCGTTCAATAAATCGTCTTGAAAATTATTTAAAGGAAAGTATTTCTAACAATAGTTAACACACCACATTTTTAAAACTTCAAATTATTTTTTGTTTGAATTGTCTTAACAAACACGAATCGCCAAGTTATCCAATACAATTTTATATCACATTTGTTGGCTCCGCTTCGAATCAACAAATGATGAATACTGTTTATCCGTAAGTACTAAATAATTATACAAATCCACTCCGCAGTTATTTGATCCGATTCAAACGAGCCAATCGCAGAGCAGATCGTCATCCCGGCATTCAAGGCTCTTTCAAGTTTGGGTTTGCAGTACATTCTTAAGCGTGAAGATTTCAAAGAAATAATACCAAAATAATTTATTTTATTACTTTTGTATTATTGAATTCCGTAATGTTACGCCTACTTCTCTAAATTACAAGTTCATGTTTAAAAGGCTTCAGGGACACAAGCAGTCTTGGTAGATCTTTCCGTGCCAGCAGGTAACAAAATATTGTGTGTCCCAGATAGCAGCACCTGTAATTTTTCCCTAACTTATAACTATCTTTATCACAAGAATAATGCAATTGGTTTGGGCGAAAAGCAGTAACAAACAGACACAATTACTTTCTTACATTTATAATTGTAGTAGGTACCTACTTCTGTATGCTTAAGTTCAAGGGCCAATCTTATTCTAGGTAATTCATACGTAATGAGTACAAATAAAACAAGTAGAAATATTTAGCAGGCATTTATGTTTTTGTAAAATCAACAAAAATATTATTGTATTTTTTTCATAAACTGTTATGAAAGATTATTTTTAAAATAAAACTAAAAATGGTATCTTTACCTTAGTCAATTACGTAAATTAAAGCTAACAAATAATAAGGGACCTACGTAATATTTCAAATTCAAAATATTCTTTATTCAAGTAAACTTGTAAACAAGTGCTTTTGAATCGTCAACTTTACTGCTGGTTCGGAAAGCTGTTCCTACCGAGAAGAGCCAGCGAGAAACTCGGCGATTGCTCTTTTTAAAATATAAATCTTAGAACTAGTTACATTTATTTATTACTGTCTTGTACAGGGTAGAAGTGCACCTATATCCATACATGCTTATCATCTAAGTAATCTTCAACAGTATAGTAGGCTTTCTGTATCAGCCTCTTTTTAACAGTGGTTTTGAACTGCTGTAATGGCATGGCCAAAATTGATTTCGGAATTTTATTATAGAATCTTATACCCAAACCCACAAACGATTTACGTACTTTTGCTAGGCGCAAAGCAGGAGTTGCAAGCTTATGTCGGTTCCTACTTTGTCTATTATATACATCACCTATCGTTTTATAATTCTTTATATTTTTATGTACAAAAATTACTTTGCTTAAAATATATTGTGAAGCAAATGTAAGAATACCTATTGCCTTAAACTTCTCTCGCAGGGAATCACTCGGACTTAAATTGTATATGCCACGTATGGCTCTTTTTTGTATAATATTGTGTAATAATAACTCAACACTGTGTGCAACATTTTCCGGTTGTTATTAACATGGAATAAACTAATAATCACAACTTTACCATAATAAATATTTATATTATAGATTTAACAAAAGAAGAAGCGACAAAAAGAGATTTATTATGTCAGGTTTTAAATACCTTAAATATATAAGTAATCAACATTTAAATAAACAATGATTGTAAAGGAAAATTATACTTGGAGATAACACGAATTAAATAAACATATAGTTAATAAAAGTTACAGATCACCTCGGTGACAGTTTTTTTTTAATAAATACGGACATAATAATTTAGTAACTTTGTACTTTATTTAGTAATTTATGTCGTGAAAATTGTTTCTTTACCTTTAGGTATTCCTGGAAGGGTAAGCCACCATTAATTTTTTAATGAAGCTACTTCCGATGCTTCGACAAACTGGACTTTGGGTCAAAGTTAACTTGTACGTCATTAATATTAATAAAATTAACATGACTTAATCGTGGATTAAGAAAATTCGCATTCGTCGGCGGGATAGTGATCATAAACAGCATAGCTGCACGTTTTCCACCAAAAATACGAACACAAAAACAGCCTTTTTAAATTTATATTATCTAAGGAACGAACAAAATGAGTTGGTAAATTCAAAAGTAATAATAAAATTATTTTGCTTTAATCCGCGATACAGTAAATAGAAAATATATATAGTGTCTAATGTATAGTGGACTATCAGTATTTTCATACCCGATACGTGCAGGATTCGTAAAAACACATGCACAAACCTCCACCACAATACACAAGCACTACACAGGTTCACTATCACAAACTCAACAATCGTTTCGCCCCGCAACGAAACATCATCAGGAGATAGACTTCACGACAAAATCGCAAAGCGAAGCGTTATCCAAAGAAGCGTTGTTAAATAGTACTTGGTTCATCCCCACCCTTTATTTTACCTCGGAACACGTGCAACAAGCTTGAACTAGAAACATTTATCTGCTCGTTAATGAGGTAGCCATTGTTATGATTAATGATTTCTAATTGTTCCAAAATATTTAATTTCAAGCTTTTTTCGCAGGTGTGCAGTATTTCGAAACAATGGTCATTAGGAACTTTATGACCGCTTTCTAACAAATGTTTAGCGAAATGTGAATTTTGTGTCTTATTATTCCTGAAAGCGACCATATGTTCTTTAAAACGGGTTTCAAAATTACACCAGTCTGACCCACATATGTATCATTGCATTCAGGACATTTTATTTTGTAAATACCACTCTTTTTCGGGCTTTCTAATTTATCTTTATTATTGCTTAATATCTTTTTTAAGCAGTTATTACTTTGTAAATTAGTAGTTGGTAAATTGTTCACTCTAGAGTGGCAGCCAACACATACCAAACGTCTTATAAAATGAATTACAGGCCATGGCCATTTTAAATTATTATTAACACAGTAACGAATATCTTCTTTGCATAAAAATTTATCTACATCTATATACTCGTAAATCCCCATTTTTTTGACACGAATTTGTTTTTATTTTGAATTTGTTTGTCAGTTTTTGGGGATCCAAGTAAATATAGTCGTAATTTCTTGTATTTCAAATCTTTTTCACGCTTTAAATTAAGAGAATTATCTGAAAAGAAAAGAGAATTTACATTACAAAAATTACCCGAACAGTCTCTTATACAATTATGGGACTTTTTCTGCTTCCCAATCTTTTATAACAATTGAACAAATATAAAATTATCTTAAAAAAGAAAGACTGAAGCAAACTTAAACAAACGCGAATTATAGGAAAATTATTCTAATATAGCTTCTGTACTATGGAGTTAGTTGTAAGCTGTGATAGCCCAGCGGTGAGATCGTGCGACTCTTACGAGGGGAACACGAGTTCAAATCCGGGCAGGCACCAATGAGTTCTATGTGTCTAATTGATAATTGCAATTTATCACACGCTTTTCGGTGAAGGAAAACATCCTGAGGAAACCTGCATATCTCTAGAGAATTCTGGGGATATGTGTAACCTACCAATCCGTATTGGAGCAGCGTGGTAGGTCTTAGCTCCAACCCTTCTCTCCAGAAACAGAGAGGAGGCCTATTCCCAGCAGTGGGATTGTAACAGGCCGCTACTTTACTTTACTTTACTATGGAGTTCCCGAAAGTTATGCCTGCTTCTATAAATCATTTAAAAAAGAAATGAAAGAATGTACCCGGGGTACGGGCGAAGAGGTTTCTTCTCGAGGCCCGTACCCTGGTACCCATCAGGATAACGAGATGAAAATTCAATGCAAATGAAAGAATTTAAGGTGTAAAATTACCCATAGAAACTTTCACACTCAAAGTGATAATTTATATATGATTATTAACCTATACAATGTACCATAGAAATTCGGGAGTATCGCAAGTAGTCTTTTATAATAAATAAAAACTATGTATTAGCTTGACTTAGGAGGAAAACTGAAGTGCTTACTACATACCTATAGCATTTCTTATTCAATATTTTTTTTGTCTCCCTTTAACATACATGTTATTGACACAAGTGTTCAGCTGCATCCATGTTCTCCTATGGAGAATTGGTTCTTCTTTCAATATTGTGGTACATTTGGCCTTACCAGGATTTCTTTTTTGGGTCAGCTCATCCTTAAAACGTTTTCTCACTATGTCAAGCTCGTCATCGGTCCAACGAACATGAATCCTCTTTTTTCTGATTGTTTTATTCGTTTTATCACCATTTAATTCTAATATAATTTCATCTTCTTTAATTACGTCGTAACTGTCTTCAGAATCATTGTCAGATTTACAATGTATTTCTATTTTTGTATTTTGTCTAGTTCTTTTCCTAGTTTCGTCAATATTTCTATTTTTATGTGTTTGCGCTACATTTTCTTTTGTTTTGCCCATTTTATCGTTTATATTATTTGTATCAGCTGTATCAATTTTTTTTTGTGTATGATGAATGATGTTATCCTTATTTATTTCGGTTGTTTTACATGATTCTTCGATTTCTATCAATCGGCTGCCAATTATGCCTTTCTGTAATGCTTCTACAGTTAATCTATAATTCTGAGAATGAATATGCATATCATGACCCATAAATCCTTCCAAGTGTTCTGTATATCTATCGTTACATCCAGCATGCACTTGCGACATCGTAGCGATATGGTGTCTCATTCCTGTGGCTGTTAACATTTCCGGCTTTTTTAATGTGCATTTTTCCTTTATGCGATTGAGGCATTTCCCTCCGTCAAAAGGCTCGTCAGTCAGTGGTCTTGCAAATAAATATCGATTTGTTTTTGAAATGTTTAGTTGTTCTCTTGAAGTTATGATGGTGTCTATATTTTCGCGCATCTTTTGGGTTAGTAAAACAGGCACAGCGCGTACCCGTTTCCCTGGTATTTGAAATATGTCTAGTTTATCAATAGCCTGTTTTTGCTCTGGAGTTAAAAATTTAAGGATACTTATTGGAATTTCGGTTTTTTTCCTGTTTACGTAAAAATGTAATTCGGCTTCGGCCACGTCGCCTGATCTTTTTCTATCTAGCATTATAATGTGTGCAATTGTAACTTCACACAAATTTTCATAGTTTAAAGTATTTACATCTCCTTTAAGGTTTTCTGCATATATTTCTTCGAGTTCATGAATTTTTTTAATTATTGTTTCTATGTCTTCGTCTAAGGGTAATATTGTTTCTTTTGTCATGTTTTTCTTTTTTCTTGCTTTCTCTGCGTTTGATGAAATTTCCCATTGCCAGTTTGTTTCTAAGATTAATTTAAATTCATCTAACCTCTTTTTCTTATGATCTTTAACAGCTGTAGATAAAGATTTGTCCAATATGATTTGAGAGTAGTACAAATCCACACAACTAAGTAAAGAAAGCCGTAGTCGTGCAGGTATGCTCGTAATTTTTATGTCACCGGTCTCATTACAAAATCCACACATTTTTTTAATAGAATTAATCAACAATTCGTATTTAAAAGGGTCAAGTAACTCTTCTAATGTAGTTATCTCAGGATTCTCATTTTTAACTACCTGCAATAAGTTTGCTAAATCCCGCATTTTCGAACAAATGGCCTTACGACTTCGACGCTCTTTCTTTTTTTTTAAAAGCTTTGTTCCGAAAGACAGGATTAAAAAGTCGCGTTTCACTATATTAGATATTTCATCATTACGTAAATGTGGCAAAATAATTGATTTTAATTCTTCACTAGCACCGCGTAAAGATGGTAAAATTGGTAATGATTTACTACAAATCACGCGTCTTTTAGCTCCTAAAAGACTTTCTTGATTAAAATCCTTCTCACAGTTTTTTAAATGCTTAAAAAACGTACTTCGTTTAAAAGTGCCAAGGCAGTTTTTGCAAACAACAAAGCTGGATGGACTACACGGTGCAACTGCAACTTTTCTTGTAACTCTTCTATTTGGTATTATATTTTTCCCCTGTTCATTTGCAACGCTATTATTAAATAAAAAGTTACCACGATTCCTTAATTTGTCTGTTATCTCTTGACGTCTTCTTTTTCTTTCTTTTAAATCAGCGTCGTTTATTGAGGTATATAGTAAAACTTCATGTTCATTTTTATGGTTGCGTTGAAGATGTCGTGAGAAATTAGTTACTAATTGTTTACAATAACAACAGGCGTTCTTGCGATTCCAGAGCCTAGGTTTTTTATTTTTAATGGACTCCTAAAATTAAAAAAAAAGGTATATTAAATGAAATTCAGTATTCGGTTAAATTCAAAATGACAAAATTCTAAGAAGTTTAGGAGATATTAAAGTTTAATGACTTGAGGAAGAAGGAAACGCGGCATTTATAATGAAATTTGATACACACGCATCATTTTTCCCATGTAATAAAGGAGGATAGAAACTTAAATAACATGGTGTTCAGCAATAACTAATTAGATATTGTTAAAAATGATGGGTGCAAGGTCACTGTTCAATCTGTTACACGGGTAGCTCAAAGTATGTAACAGGACATCCTTACATATTATAAAATAGTCTCGCCTCGTCTGTCTGTTAGCGATAAGCTCAAAAACAAATAAATGTATACATACTGAATCATACGGTTTTTACCAATAGATAGAGTGATTCCCGACGATGGTTATATTTATAAGTTGTTAAGGTTTTGGTTGGTTGAAATATATATGATTGAATAATTGTTCAGAAGGCCGGAAGAAGTTTAGCGGCCGGAGACGTTACATCGAAAATGCTGCTAAATCCGTTTGATATATAACAGAATAAAGTATAGGGCGATTATTACTCTTTTAAACGTCTACAAAAAGTCACATATCTATTGTAACTTTCAAAAAAATTGTCACGGGTAACGCATTAATGGGAATGATATTCAGACACATACTGCATTTATCCCTATCAACCTAGTAGCACCTCATTCTCATCATTATGATCCTTTACTGTATATAATTTAAATAAATATCTTAGAAATTATCGTAAAAACTATTAATAAAGCATATCTACGTGATAAAATGGTTTTTGCTCCTGGACAATCCTTTTATTTAAATCTGTTAGAAAAGAAAAATATATTAAAAAATTAGTACCTTAGTAAGTTTTGCTGTCATTGGCCTTTCCAGTAGTGGTCTAAATTCTTTTTTACTTTTTTGTTTACTAGTTATTTCGTTTGGTTCGTAATCTGACCCATCAGTGGCTGAAAAATCACCGGTGTCATCTTCATAGTCTGGGTCTAAATCAATTTCCGATTTCAATTCTGAATTTAAGTCTACTTCCATTGCCTTTTGTAATAAGCTCTCGTTGATTTTGTTCAGTTGCCAGGAATCATTTTGAGTCAGACTTTCATCGCTAGGTGGAAAAAATTCAATTAAAAAAAAAGAACTACTCGCACTCGGAAACCCTGTACGCGGTACTTAACAATTAACTGAACACCCGGACTCGAAACAAATCATTCTGGGTCACACAAAGCTTTGTCTCCGGTAGGAACCGAATCCACGATCCTTGGTTTTTTTAGTTCAGCTCATTAATCACGAGGCCAACGAGACAGTAAATGTCTTATATATACAATTTACATAGGTACCTCAGCTCACATAGCTCCTTATCCTACCGATTTCAGAGTGTGGTTAGATGAAAAAAATAGGTATGTAAAAAATAAAAATTATAGATTAAAATTAGGTAATGACGTATAAATAAACTTAATTTAAGCCGTAATAGCTCAATGGGAAAACGTGTGACTGTTCGAATTCGAATCCCAGGGCAGGCACCAATGCGTTTTTGTATAAAACCTTATGTGCCTAATTAATTTGTAAATATCTACAATTTAACATGCGCTTTTCGGTGAAGAAAACATCGTGATGAAACCAGCATATCTGAAGAGAATTCTTTGGATATGTGTAACCTACGCATTTGCATTGGAGCAGTCTAAGCTCCAAACCTTCTCTACAAGGAAAAGGAGAGAAGAGACCTTTTCCCAGCTGTAGGCTAGTACAAAGTACAGGCTCCAAAATTCCTTATTTCAAAACTAAAATACATTCGCACACGAAGCGGTATAGCAGCCGCCGTGTGGTATCCGGCTGAGTAGAAAAGACCACCCTCAGTTAAGAACTGAGGGTGGTCTACATAAATTTTTAATGGCAAGCTACACGGATATAATTGGATATAAAGTCATTACTTTAAGTAACACGACGAGTACCATTAATGACTTGGTATTTCATGAGATATCACGGAAAATTACATCATAGCTATATACCATTAAAAACCCCTCGATAGCCTCATTCGCAGGGGTCATGGGTACAGAACCCAGGCATGCGCCAATCATTTATTTTTGGTGAATGACAAGTAAGACCACGCTCCTTTTACCGAGGTGTCGCAAGAGGCGACTAAGGTATGTGACGTGTGGTATGCGGCTGCGTAGAATAGACCACTCTCATTTCTTACCGAGGTGTCGTAAAAGGCGACTAAGGTAAGTTGACGTCAGGCAGGCCGGTCGTACATTACATAGTCAAATCATGTGACAACATGTTTGTAAAATATTGTGCCGACCCCACTTAGAGTGGCATAAGGGCAGGAGTATGATGATGATGACGACGCGGTATAGCAGCGAATCGCACTTATGACATGTATATTCAGAAGTAATTGTAACGATAGGTACCTACGCTTACAAGGCAACTATCCCTACGACCCGTATGCGATTGAGGTTTAACAGTAGATCCTACATAACATATCCACCAGCTGAATTCTTTTAAAAACTTATAAGTAGATAAGTAACTAGCAGGTAAGTATATTACGAGATAATAATCACTTACTTTTCATGAAGTGTATTCTTCTCTATTGCTCCGGACATATCACAAACTTAAAATCACAGCTATAATAAACGCGATTACTCTTAAATTTATTTAGGTAATTAGCTCGCTCGTTCACGTTCTAACTTGTCGATGTTAGTTTGTCAAATGATCGGTTTTGGTTGAATAATCGACACCGACAATTTTAATATTTAAAAATCTTCATTCAATCTTCATTTCTTCCCTGTTTACTTTATAAATATCCCGTGTGTATGTATCTTTCTTACAGTTTATGCATACTTACGATAATTGTTGATCCGTTTGGGCACCTATGACACTAGACGTAGATTGCTCTAAATAAGTATCTAGTAACTAAAATAAACAATATCGATGTGTTACTGGAATATAAAATCGAACTGTACTTATGATGTACCTATTGGTTTTGTAAAATATGTGCTAATTCTATTGAAAACCTTAAGTTATGGTCAATTTATTTCCGCACTTTAAGGGATTATTCAATGAAAACGAAAGGCTTTTCTTCAAACTACTGTAAAAAGGATTAATGTCATAAAAATTGTTATGTTATGTCAATCAAAATATATATCACAAACTACCTAAACCCATGAGATAGTTACCACTTAGAATAGTTAAGACATTTACAACATTTACAATCATATATTATTTTATGTTTCTGTGTCATACAATAATATTTACTGAAAGGGATATTTTAATTTAAATTATAGCTTCATTTTATTTATTTATTTAATAAATACTAACAATGGGACAATTACACATACGGCCGTCCGTCCTCACAGTGAGTAAACTTAATACTTGTGCTGTGGGTGACAGACAACTGGTAAATATGCATATATAATTTTCAATAAATACTTAAAAAGATAAATATGACTACATATATAAATACGACAAAGACTCGAAGAACCTAAAAATTGTAAGAAATGTTGGCCCTCAGCAAGAATCGAACCCGCGATCCGCGGAGCCGAAAGCATATATATTGTATTCATCAATGTCTTATGTGCGAATTCTAAAAATGAATCATCGCACGTTAAGGCATCGGTCCCGCCTGTCATGATCTTCAATGACAGTCGTTAGGAAGCAGTCATTATTTTTTTTGACATCTTTTATTTCTATTTTTATTATTACTAGACTTTTCGACATAGTTTTAGTTTTAACTTTTTGACAAATTTTATTCAATTTAGACTTGATGCTTTTATTTGATGATGTACCTAATTGTAATATATATTTAAGAGCTAACATTATAAGACAATGCTGAATACGCCTTTAATGGATAAATATAGTAGTATAAGAATTAATATAAGTATAATGGTAAATGCATTTATATTGCATCGTTGGTGTATCAAATAAATAAATAAATAAATAATATCAGATAGCGATGAAGATCGGATGGCAGTCCGTGGAAGATATGATATTCAGCGGCAACCGGTTTCACCAATAGCTGTAGCTAGCAGTAGCCAGTAGCTCCCATATGAATGGGAATAATAATGGCTTAGAGGATGTTGATGATGATTGTAACTTGTTACTTATTTTGACAGTCTTATATATTATTATTATAAATTATTAAGTATTATTAATAAAAATAATTTGCTTACCCATCATTATTCAAACGAAGTATGTTAAGTAAAGTAACAGCCTGTTACTATGCCCACTGGGCTAAGGCCTCCTCTCTCCATCTTTGGAGAGAAGGATTGAAGCTAAGACCTACCACGCTGCTCCAATGCGGATTGGTAGGTTACACATATCCCTAGAATTCTCTAGAGATAAACAGGTTTCCTCACGATGTTTTCCTTCACCGAAAAGCGTGTGATAAATTGCAATTATCAATTAGACACATAAGTTTTAATAGAAAAACTCATTGGTGCCTGCCCGGGTTTGAAGCTATGTAGTCTCTAGAGAGTCGCGCGGTCTCACCGCTAGGCTATCACAGCTTTAAAGCTTAGCTTTAAAGCTTTAAGTCGAGGTATGTAATACAGTATTATTTTAAAATTTAATTCCAGTTGTAACAGTATTTCGATTCATTTCATGCAAGAAAAACAGTCCAGAAATGAGTTATAAAATTCAAATATATGACAGAATATCCCGGACGATGTTAAAAGTAAAGATTTATATTAGATCAACATATGCCTATTGACGCAGAATTATATAGTAGCAATGGCCTCTGGGGCCGACATTCACTGGTAGGGCGTCTCAACACTATATATTAATCATGGATCAAAAAGTGTCTAGAATGTATTGGATTTTAAGATCAACTAATGCTTAACGAAGACTTGAGAAAAAACCGTTAGAAGGAGAGCACAAAATAAACAAAAAAATGAACAGAAAAATATAGTCTACTAGTACATCACAAAATATGAGTGAGTGACACGATATGACAATCAAATATATCCTTTTTTTCATTGTGAATACAACTCAGGAGCCATTAAAACAGCTAATTTAAGAGGATCAAACAAGTACTTAGGAAATTTGCATGATCAAACAAGTAGCAGAAAAGGAAGGATATATATATAGACAAACAGAGAGAGAGAGAGAGAGAGAGAGAGAGAGATAATATATATAGATATATATATATATTATAGATATATAGATATATATATATTATAGATATATATATCTATATATATTATAGATATTTATATCTATATATATTATATATATATAGATATATATATTTATCCTGCAAGCAATTTGGCGTCTTAGTAACACGTAATTGCATTTAATCTGGCGTTCCCGCACTTTTGACGTCCGAATATCGGACGCCACTTTTTCAACGTGTGCACTAGCATCCTATGCGTTCTACTAATATATATATATATATATATATATATATATATATATATATATATATATATATATATATATATATACTATAAAGACAGGACGCGCGTGCGTCTGTTTTGAGAAGACGCGACCGTCCGCGGTTTTGGTGCGCGTTCGGGTTACTGTTTCCCGATATAGGGACGATTCAATAACGTGTGACCTTACGAAGGTTGTGTGCACACCGGGTGTTATTCGTGTTATTTAACCGATATAGTGAAGTGTATACTCCGGGAGAAATAGACAGTACGTGTCCGTGGAAGATTGCTGAGGCGAGCCAACGGGTTCGGGAATCGGCCAAGTACATACAAGCGCACACACACACATTCACATATACACGCAGTGATTCATGAGACCGGACCGCATACAGCTAACGGCCGCATAAGGTAGGTTGAGACGCCGAGACGACGGGCCCAGGTCTCGGAGGTTGTTTCATCCGCCCGCACGTTTGTACGGAACAATATATATATATATATATATGTAATGTATGTATATATATGTAATTAATAAGGATCTCGCTCTGTGTATATGTGAACGTATTCACAAAGGGGGTCTCATTGTGAGTGTATGCACATGGTAGTATAGGTATTCGCAGTGTGTATTCCCAAGGTCGTATCAGCGTGTGATAGTAGATACTAGGTCGTATGTGTGTGTATACTTACAAGTCTTGGTGTGAGTGTGTACGTTGGCGTGTACTTACATCGTCGTCTCGCCGTATACATACCACATTTGAGTGTGTATGTGAGTTCATAAGGGCGCTTCGGTGCGTGTGTGTGTGTGCGCGTGAGAAAGAGAGAGAATATGTGTGTGTGGGTACTCACAAGGTTTCGTTGTATGTAGTGTATGTAGTATGTACTCACAAAGTCGTCTCGGTGTGAGTGTGAACGTTAGCGTGTACTCAGTAGGTCCTTTCGGTTTGAGTGTGTATTTATTTATTTCTTTATTTGCGGAATATGAGTACAAAGTTCTTAAGAATTATTGTATAACGTATCTTACATATTCGCCCTTGCAGGCGTGCAAACGTTATATTATTACAGAATTAATACATTATAAAATTAAGTTAAATTAAGGAAAAAGAATGTCAGTTATACAAATAAATGTTATGTCTAAATGTCATAAATTACAATCTGCCAAAAATTCATTAATGTTATAATAAAGTTTATCCAATAAATAATTATGTTAGTACGTAATCACAAGGGCTAGTCGGTGTGTGTGTGTGTGTGTGTGTGTGTGTGTGTGTGTGTTTGATGTGTGTGTGCGTGTGTACTTACAAGATCGTCAAATTCAAATTCAAATTATTCTTTATTCAAGTAAACTTGTAAACAAGTGTTTTTGAATCGTCAACTTTACTGCTGGTTCGGAAAGCTGTTCCTACCGAGAAGAGCCAGCAAGAAACTCGGCGGTTGCTCTTTTTAAAATATAAATCTTAGAACTAATTACATTTATTTATTACTGTCTTGTACGGGATAGAGGTGCACCTATATCCACACATCCTTATTATCTAAGTAATCTTCAACAGTATAGTAGGCTTTCTGTATCAGCCTCTTTTTAACAGTGGTTTTGAACTGCTGTAATGGCATGGCCAAAATTGATTTTGATTTCGTCTCGGTGTGTACTCACAGGGGCGTGTCGGTGTGCGCGTTGGGCGCGGCCAGCGTGTGCGGCGCGGCGCGCAGCAGCAACGAGAGGCAGCGCGCGTCTCCGCCCAGCGCGCACCAATGCACCGCCAGGTTGCCCTCGTGGTCGCTGGCCGTCGCGTCCGCACCGTGCTCCAGCAACAGCCTGAAGAACCAACCATCAGTTATTGACGCAGGTGGCAGTGAATTTGGAGCTGAAGGCAGGGCTCAGAGGTTGTAGACGACGATTTCTCCGTTTCGTATTTAATAATAAAGATTAATTCATAAGATAGGTTGTAGAATAGAGTATTTTAAAATAAACATTTATAGTAATCGTCTTTTATTCGTAAATGGTTAAGTTAGTTAATAAGACATACGTGATAGTTATAAGTCGCTAGACTAAGAACCTTTGTTAATAGTTATTGTTAAATAAAGATAGTGCGAGTGCAAGCGCTACGCGTGTATAAAAGTGCCCCACCCGAGCCGCAACGGTCACTTCGCTCGCCGGCACGATAGCGCGCGCACGCCGCCACGCTCAAGAATCCACACGTGTTTTATTACTCGCTGTACCAATTATATCCGCTTCAGAGGTCGTAGATTAAATTCTCCCCAGCATTTTTAAGAATATTTTTTTTGGTTCGTTAATTACTTTTTGGACGAACGGCCGTTGTGTGATTGTTCGATATATTTATTTATTTACTCAATCCATGAAAGAGTAGGTTGGAAAAGGGTGAAAGTCCTCTGTTCCCAGTAGTGTAATAGTAAAGTACCCAGAAATGGGATATCAGTAGCGTTTATTTATTAAAATGAAAACTTCTATGGGCACGTTGATTGAACGAGACTGAACCGTCACGCTCGTCGACGGACACAGAGAGATATGACATAAATTAACCACCTCGCCATGTGATATTAAGTACACCCAATTAATCTCTTTTTGTTCTCATCATCATCCTCCTGGCCTTATCCCACTCTAAGTGGGGCCGGCACAAAATGTTGCAAACATGCTGTCATATGATTTGGCTACGTTTTTTACGACTGGCTGCCTGCCTGACCTCAACTTACCTTAGTCGCCTTTTACGACACCTCGGTAAGAAATGAGGGTGATCTATTCTATGCAGCCGGATACCACACGGCATTTACCTTAGTCGCCTCTTACGACACCTCGGTAAGAAAGAAGGCTGGTCTATTCTATGCAGCCGGATACCATACGGCATTTACCTTAATAGCCTTTTACGACACCTCGGTAAGAAATGAGGGTGATCTATTCTATGCAGCCGGATACCACACGGCATTTACCTTAGTCGCCTTTAACGACACCTCGGTAAGAAATGAGGGTGATCTATTCTATGCAGCAGGATACCACACGGCATTTACCTTAGTCGCCTCTTACGACACCTCGGTAAGAAAGGAGGCTGGTCTATTCTATGCAGCCGGATACCATACGGCATTTACCTTAATCGCCTTTTACGACACCTCGGTAAGAAATGAGGGTGATCTATTCTATGCAGCCGGATACCACACGGCATTTACCTTAGTCGCCTTTAACGACACCTCGGTAAGAAAGGAGGCTGGTCTATTCTATGCAGCCGGATATCACACGGCATTATTCTCTTTTTGATCTATCATTGTAATAAACAAAATTAAAAATAAGTAAATTATATTTTTAACGAATAACAAAGGTACTTGACGATATCGGCGTGCTTGTTCTCAGCGGCCCTCACGAGGGGCGTCCAGCCACCCTGGTCGCGGGGGTCCACGTGAGCCCCAGCATTCAAGAGTATCGAGCACACGACCTCGCTGCCGTATTGCGCGGCCATATGCAGGGCAGTCATACCTTCGGGACCCTAGAAAACCATGAACGATTTAACACCCTGGTTCATACCAATCAAAATAATCTTTATTCAAATAAGCTCTTTAGAGCACGTTTGAATCATCAAGGATCAACATCTATACTTATAATAAAACAAAGTCCCAAAAAGCTGTCTGTCTGAATGTAATCGATTTTCTCTAAATCTACTGAACGGATTTTGTACTGTTTTTATCAAAAGATGTCAAAAGAGTGCAATACTTCCGGATGGTTTAGGTAAATAGTATATATCGGTATTATGAAAATTGTGTTGAAGAGATCGTGCGGTTGTTAAAAAACTTGCTTGCTGGGAGCTTTAGTCGCGTGCGTTGCGTAAACCAGCAGAGTTAAAATAAAGTAATGTAATAGAGAATTGTAGATCTATAAAAAGACGACAAAAAAGTCCGCGATAGCATGTCTCTATCTCTCACGGTTAACTCACAATAACTACTTTTATGTTCAAAATTTCGAATATTCGGGAAACGTTTCGTAAATCACTGAATTCCACGCGGGCGAAGCCGTTGCCGGTACAGCTAGTGATCAATCAATTGAATTACTGATACTTACTGATAATTACTGATTAGGAATGATGCTCTTCAAAAAGAAGAATCAGCAAGAAAATAGGAAGTTAATCTTTAAAAAAATTTAAATTTTACATCATTAAACCACAGTCTTGTATGAAGCTGAAAGGCTGGATTTGAAAATATCCAGCCATTTTTATCATACAAATAATATTCAATTTTGTATTAGTATTTTTAATTAATAGTTGCAAAAATAAATCACCACAATGCTGAGCTGTTATAATGTATAGATAGGATTATATTACCACAACGATTTTACCACCAGGTCACTACACCGAACTAAGAAGAACTTGCAAGAAACTGGGTGGCTGCTTTTATCAGCAATAGTAACTATATGAGGGTAAATTCTGATAACACACAACACTGCATGTGGTTAGTTGCTGACTTACTAATCAACACGAAAACACCAGACAAAGTAACAACCTTACTTGGATCAGCAACATCCCACCTAGTAGCTGCACCACCTTGTCTATTCAAGACAAGCTATAACACGATCTAGACGCGTGAGCATTTAAAAGTTGTATGAGTCAACGTTTTCAAGCTTCGCTATTGAAAGGCAAACCCTTTTTACATAATAACCTCTACTTGTGCTTATGATCACTTGAGAACCCCGTTTCCGGTATACTCGGATATAAATCTAAAATCTGTTATTTGACTATTTTCTATGCCGACATATCACGCTTAGCTTTAAAGTGAGCTAATTCTAAATTAGGCTTAATTGAGTTAGATACATTGTTATCCTTATTTCTATATCATCTATGATATCACGAAACGTTTAAAAAAGCAAATATTTTCCTCGCCGTGTTCCAAGTTATTAAGTCTTTTTAACATTCGCGACTTTTAAAGACGCTACGCTACGATTTATTGTAATTTGACACAACTTTTTTGAATTAGGTTACTAATAAGCGTGCGATATATTTTACTACTTTGATATGCAACAATAAAAAACCCAAAATAACTAACCTGTTTATTAACATCACAGCCAACCGCCACTAAATACTTGATAACTTTAATTAGTTCATTGTCACTTGTTTTATTTGGATCATCATTGTGTTCTTCATCTTTCAAGACAATTTTATCCTCTTTCTCTTCATCATCAATTTCTTTTTTAATTTCTTTACACGCGGCTTCACCTTCTACAACTTCTTTTGTTGCAGCGTCCTCTGCTATGACTTCCTTTTCCACTATTGCTTTCTCTTGAATTTCATTGTCCTTTTTGTTATTATCTTTTTCTTTAATCTCCATTTCTATATCAGTTTCTTCTTTCACAATAGGTTCTTCAGTTTTAGTTTCGCTATCTTCTTCTTCGACGTCATCGTCTTCTTCTTTAACGGTGGATATTTCCTCTTCATTGACATCTGGCTCTGCCTCCTCTAGAGTTTCCTTGTCCAAAAGCGCTATAAATAAATAATATTGCATCTTCATCATCTAATTGAAACAGCTGCACTGCACTGCAATCATATCATGCGACTGCGACTGGCCCGTTGGCGCAGTGGGTAGTGACCCTGCCTTCAGCTCCGCGGGTCGCGGGTTAGATTCCCGCCGAGGGCCAACATTTTCTATAAACAATTTGTTGGTTCTTCGAGCCTGGGTGTGTATTTGTTTTTAAGTATGTATTTAAAATTATATATGTAGTATATTTACCAGTTGTCCGTCACCCATAACACAAGTATTAATTTACTTACTTTGGGGGCATACGACCGTGTGTATATCCCATATATTTATTATTATTATTGTTAGTGCTTTTCTTTCTTTCGCTCTTACGATTAATTTTTTTATTTTACATTACCAACGATGCTTATGCGCTCGTTTAGTCTCTGTAACGCTATAATATACACTTAAATAAATATACTTACATAGGATTGCCCGCATAAGTGGGGTCCGTGAAGCACTGTCCACAGCGTCGATGTTGGCTCCAGCATACTGCAGCAAGCATAGAGCGCTCAGTCGGCCGCGAGCCGCCGCCGCGTGCGCACATGTGCCGCCTTCGAGTTCCGCCAGCGGGGCGTTTATGTGGTCTCCGCGTACTTTAAAGTAAAAGTAAAGTAGCCTGTTACAATCCCACAGCTGGGAATAGGTTTTTCCGTTCCTCCGTTTCTGGAGAGATGGTTGGAGCTAAGACCTACCACGCTGCTTCAATGCGGATTGGTAGGTTACAAATATCTCCAGAATTCTCTAGAGATATGCAGTTTTCCTCACGACGTTTTCTTTCACCGAAAAGCGTGTGATAAATTGCAATTATCAATTAGACACATGAGTTTTAATAGAAAAACTCATTGGTGCCTGCCCGGGTTTGAACTCGTGTTCTCCTCGAAAGAGTCGCACGGTCTCGCCGCTGGGCTATCACAGCTCGGATTTAGACTAAATACGCGTCCAATTAAAACCGGACGAACACAATACTGACTTTGCCAAAGTAAATTACAGTGTAATACAAAAGTAATAATAAAATTATTTTGCTATACTCCGCAATACAGTAAATAGAAAAAATATATAGTGTTAAATGTATAGTGGACTATCCGTATTTTCATACCCGATACGTGCAGGATTCGTAAAAAACACATGCAAAAACCTCCACCACTTCCTCCACAATACACAAGCACTACACACGTTCACTATCACAAACTCAACAATCGTTTCGCCTCGCAACCGAAGCATCATCAGGAGATAGACTCAACGACAAAATCAATAATATCAATAATAATGTTATTCATCACGGTTTTACTATTTCAACGAATGAATGAGCCCACAGAAATTCTATATGTACCAATTTTCGGTATTAGCAGTTCGACAGGCTCTCCAACCATGATAGCCTCGTACAGGACTTGTATTGGATGGTCGGTCATTTCATCTTCGTCATCCACGTGTTCGAACAGCTTCTTCAGATCCGGCGGAAGCGAAGGCAGCAAATCCTCTGGAATTAATGACTCTTGACCCAGCTGTGAAGCATCGATTGAGGAGAAGCCAAGGAATGCTGGCGTACTGAAATTAAAAATAAAACTTTAAAAATTGGATAATTTTGTGTACAATTGATTTAAAATGATATTATTATGAGTGAATTATATGCTTTGTCTTGTACTGTGTGAAGTCAAGTGAACAAATAAACTTCTGATACGTGATGCTATTTATAGAGGATCACAGCTCGAGGAACACGTGTTTATTGGTGAATGAAAAATCTTCACAAGAAGTGCGTACGTAGTAGGTCTAAAGCTTTAATTCTTCTATGCATAAGCAGAATGGAGACATTTGCTCAGAATCCGAATAGTAAGGCTTGTAGCTGCTACAGATGCGACTGTATATCCGTGCGAATATGTAAGATAGTAATATGTTCATATGTGGTGGTGATACGAGTCGTGGTGGTATTGGCAGAAGGGAAAACGGTGATAGTGGTAATAGTGCTGGTAGTAGTGGTGGTGATTGTGGTAGTGGTGGTGGTGGTTGTGGTCGTGGTGGTATTGGCGGAAGGGACAACGGTGATAGTGGTAATAGTGCTGCTAGTAGTGGTGGTGATTGTGGTAGTGATGGTGGTGATACGAGTCGTGGTGGTATTGGCGAAAGGGACAACGGTGATAGTGGTAATAGTGCTGCTAGTAGTGGTGGTGATTGTGGTAGTGGTGGTGATGGTCGTGGTGGCGGTGGTGGTTGTGGTGGCCCGTACCACTGCTCGCGCTGGTCAGGCAGGAACACGCGCTTGTTAGTGCAGTGCATGTCGACGCGCACGCGCACTGCGTCCCTGTTGACGGGCAGCCAGCGGTAAGAGTGCACGCCGCAGTGCGGACAGCCCGCCCGCTGCTTGTCGCCGCCCGGGATGCCGCACTCCAGGTGGAACAGGTGCTGCTTCGAGCACTGATAGAATATACCCTGGGGAATGAACTGGAACTATCGTAACAAGCCAACCGACAAGCAAAGTTATACAGTTGTGGGCGCACAACAAAAGACACAGTTTTCCTTTCAGAGCGAAATAATTAAAGATCGTTTAAAATTAGACCAGGTTAGAGAATTAGTTCTAGAATAAAACACCTATATCTCTGTTCTTAAATAAATAAATAAAATACCTATTTTCGATACAACTAGGTACTATTTCTGAAGTACCTGTTCTTTATAACGTTATCCTACCGACTGCGCCAAATTTATATAAGGAGCAGCTATTGTAGAGTGTACAAATTTAACATAAAAATATAATTTTTATTTTACTTTTTTTCTGAAGAAAACATTAGTAACATAGTATAGTTCTTAAGAAGATTTAGATGGGTCTTTTCTAAAATAAATTCTATGAAAAGGTCATACAACATGTTTATGATATTGAGTTGGACAACCTGTGTGCAGAACATTCCACAAGTCGGGCAGCACATGTGCTTGGCGAGCTGTGCAGTATGCTGCCGGCACGCTAGAAAGTACGGAGCCCTGGGGCCGGCGCGTCGCAGGGGGTTCAGCCCTGCACCGGGCTCCCTCGAAGCCGCGTGAGAACACCCGACACGCACCCCATCTACCATCTCTATGGCTTGGCAGAATATTGGCTCTATGGACAAAAAGAAAAATATCTATTTATTACTGCCCCGTTGGTGCATGTAGCAGTGATTTTTTTCACTTCAAATCCAACTGAGAGCAAACATTTAAAAAAAAATTGTTGGTCCCTTCGAGTGTAGGTGTATTTATGTATTCATTTAAATTTTATATATCACTGTCACACATAATAAAAGTATTAAATTACTTTCGGGATTTACGGCCTTGTTCTATAATAATAATATTGTCCGATATATTAATTTATTTTAATTGCAAAGAACGTGTAAATCTCATAAGAATATTTAACGATAAAATTAAACGAAACGCACAGAGGAGGCCTCTGCCTAGCGATCGGATACTATGAGGCTGTCCCTTTACCTTGACAAAAGATAGTAAAAATGGCTGATTCCATTTATTTGATGGTTTATTAATGATACTTAATATTACCGGTAAGCTCAGATGGAGCTGCGTAGATATTGCTGGGCTCCTCGCAAAGGCACGTGGCCACAATGGTGGACGATTCTACGGGACCCGCAGCTTCCGAGGCTTCGTCTTCTGCACTGGCCGCCTCCGTAGCACTAAACGAACACCAAATTAGAAAGGAGGAGAAAAATACAGTATGCGGCAATAAATAATGCTCATCAAGGCTTAGAGATAGAAAATCGGCTAGATTCTGATTCATAGAGCATTGTCTCTGTTGCACAGACTGACGAACCCGTGCGAAACGTCACATACTAACTGAGTAGCAGTGACAGGGCTCTACGAAACCGAACTGGCCGGCTGTTTCATTCTAAACATCGATTAGCGTTGTTTAATGCCGAGCACTATAAGTATTTTAAAACTAACGTAACAAACTGTTCTGAGTGCTATTTAAGTAGTGAATAAATTCTTGTCTTAAATGTTTAAAGCTGTGATAGCCCAGCGGTGAGACCGTGCGACTCTTTCGAGGGAAACACGAGTTAAAACCCGGGCAGGCACCAATAAGTTTTTCTATTAAAACTCATGTGTCTAATTGATAATTGCAATTTATCACACGCTTTTCGGTGAAGGAAAACATCGTGAGGAAACCTGCCTATCTCTAGAGAATTCTCCAAAAACGGAGAGGAGGCCTATTCCCAGCAGTGGGATTGTAACAGGCCGCTACTTTACTTTTACTATTATGTTAAAAGCGGGGATCCCTAGCACAAGTAATATTCATTGCTTAAAAGGAGGTTCCTGGCAGTAAATATGTAACTTTTAGAATTAAGTGAAAGCAATAAAATTAAAGTAGTCTAATCGAGACTTGGAAAATCCGAGCTAATTCTATGAATTTTCTAATTTATAGAATTGCGTTACTTAGCGGAGGTCCATAATACAAAAGTAATTAAAATATTATTTTTAATATTTAATGATAAATGTAGAGAGTACATAAAACGCATGCACTACCCGCCACCAATAATACAACAATACATAAGCACTGCACACATTCACTATTACAATCTCAATTTTTTCGCCCCATAACCGAGGCATCGTCAGGACATGTAATCCCCGACAAAATCGCAAAGCATTTGCGATTTGTTTTTAGGAATATGCATGGATCAGGTATAAGATCGGACAATACACTCTACATGAAACTCATGCACTACCCGCCACCAATAATACAACAATACATAAGCACTGCACACATTCACTATTACAATCTTAATTGTTTCGCCCCATAGTCAGGAGATAGACTCCACGACAAAATCCCAAAGCATTTGCGATTTGTTTTTAGGAATTCCGCATGGATCAGGTATGAGATCGGACAATACACTCTACATTTAGAATTACATATATTTTCTTTTATCTTGGGTGATAGCGAAATAACCTTTTCTGTCATACGACAACCTTGAAAAGCTGGTCATTATTGACAATACAGAAGGCAACAGAGCATAAGACCAGTCGCTAACACGAAGATCTGACTACGTTAAGATGTCACCTCCTTACCTAAATTCTAACAAACGGTGACAATTACTTTGTGTGGACTCAATGTGGACGCCTATTCAGCCTTAATAAAAAAAAAACAAATTATCAACATACACTTTTGCTTCTTTTTCCGCATCTGGATGTGCCCCGTCATCTTCAAGCGAACGCGACCTCTTGCGTTTCGGTTCGTAATCACTGAGAAATAATGTACTAACTTCTTAATATAACTAGGTAGTATCAATTAGATCATAGATTCAAAACGTTATTTTTGGCATTTGCCAAAGCTTAAAATTGATATTATATTAAATTTCCATAGCACTAGCTGTATTTAAATCTTAAAATTTTATTGAAATAAATATATTAGCACTAGCCGTATTTAAATTTTATTGAAATAAATATATGGGACAATTACTCGCACGGCTGTCCATCCCCAAAGTAAATAACTTAATACTTTCTATTACATGTGACAGACAACTGGTTAATATATACATACATATATATACTTAAATAGATATATACACTAAGACTACAAGAATCAACAAATTGTTTAGAGAAAATGTTTTGTGTTGGGAATCGAACCCACGAACCACTGAAGGCCAGTCAATAAAAAATCAAATCAAAAACCAAAACAATCGCACTATATTTTTACAACATAGTATGCATTGGAATGCATTTACATTGAAATTATTAATGTATTTGAACTAGTTAGAAATATTATCTTGACTAGTTAGATATACTTTTTTGACTAGTTAGACATATTATCTTGACTGGTTACACATATTATCTTGACTAGCAAGACATATTATCTTGACTAGTAAGACATATTATCTTGACTAATTAGACATATTATCATGACTAGGTAGACATATTATCTTGACTAGTTAGACATACTATCTTGACTAGTTAGACATACTATCTTGACTAGTAAAGAGATATTATCGTAACTAGGTTAGACATAATATGTCTTACCTTTACTAGTTAGATATACTATCTTGACTAGTTAGACATACTATCTTGACTAGTTAGAGATATTATCGTAACTAGGTAGACATATTACCTTTACTAGTTAGATATACTATCTTGACTAGTTAATCATATTATCTTGACTAGTTAGACATATTATTTTGACATTAAGAAATGCCGATCGGCCTTATGATGGATTGAAAAAATAAGTTCAATTACTAGTTAAATAAAAATGTCTCTTCAAAATGTTCAGTCTTCCTATCCATTAAGTGGGAACTTTATTGGGATTCGTATTAATAAATACCTATCACTCGAGTTGTCGCGGTCGTCGATGTATCCGGGGTAGTGATACAACCCTGAATACGTTTTTCTAGAAGAACGCCGCAGTGGGGCGCTGTAAAGAAAAATCTGTATTCAATCTTGTAAAATTGCCAAAAGGCTTAAAGGCATTTAAGCTAAAACAAAGTATAAAACGAAAGAAATAAAACTGCAAATAATATAAAAGAATGTTGAACCTAATAAATCAAAACGCAATTAACGTAAAAAGTTATGCTTAAACCAAAATTGAAGAGAAGGAAGAAAAACTGGCAATAATAAAGAAGAAAGACGACAGATTACACAAGTTAACATTATATGCTGGTAATGAACGCGTACGCTGAATTGTTTTTCTTGGATCGTTTCTTCCTCACTGGTATCTCTGGACAGAATTCTTCATCACTTGCGCTAGCTTCATCGGCTTCCAATAGCTTGCTTATTACTTCAGTATCATCGTCTATCTCTTCATCATCATCTTCATCGTCATCTTCATCTTCCTCCTCCTCTTCATCTTCATCATCTTCATCGTCCTCAGCAGCCTCGTTGGCGGAACTTTCTGTTTTTCTAAAAGCAAGTTCATAGCCATAATGTAGCTTAAGTAAAGGAAATTAACGTTACATAATGGAGAACATACTTTTATTTGCCTTCATCTTTTTTATTTATTAATAATAATTACAGTAGAATCTCACTAATCCGGCACTATTAGAAACCGGAGGATGTCGCATTATTGGAATGTTCGGATTACTGGATTATAGTGAAAAAGTCATAGGTAATTAATAAAATAAAGCATTTCATAGACGAAATAAATTGTATGTAACATATTAAATTAACACGTCCATGTGTAATTACACAGTTTTAAAATAATCTTTAATTGAGGTCTATTTGACTGCAACTTGCAGTTCTTACTGAAAAAACTTTTCTCGCATGTTGCAAAGAATAATAATATCTTTGACAGATATGCCGTTTTCTTCTGCCCAATGCAGGTATAAAAAAAAATTAATACATCATCTGGTTTAACTCTTACAGTTGTGGTAGTAGTTGGGGGCTCCAATGTGCCAGATCATTGGACGTGTCGATCTATCGAAGTGCCGGAATAGTGAGATTAAACTGTATTATATAAATAAAAGGGTCACATCGCGATAAAATCGAATTACCTTTATATAAGGTTAGTTTCGGTACGTTTCGGCAGACCGGAACGCCGCGTTGTCTTCGTTCCCGAGTCCTAAGTCATTATCTTAAGCAACTACCCTCACTTGAACCGCACAATCCACAGTAATTCAATTTTGTCGAGACGTGATCCGTTTATTTATATAATAATAAATATGAATCGCGAAAGTTTAAAATTTACTTTTAATAATATTTAGTTTTTTCTTCCTTTCTCTAACAAATTAATTATATTACACTAGCCGTAACCCATTGGTACCGAGGTAAGATATGTACTTTGTCTACTAAAACTGAATTTGTTTTCTCATAAGTACCTTCTCTTGACAATAATTTACAAAACTTTTTTAGACAGAGTTCTCTATAGTTGATGGTTAAATAGATCAGAAATAGATAATTCTGTTTTAACCCTATTATAAAAATATACAATGTTATAGAACGATAGGATATATTTGAGTAATGAGAAATAATAGAATGAAAGATCAGGTAAACATTTGAAACTCCAGTTTGCTACACGTTTTTCAGAGTCAAACTAAAATACTACACCATATAATACACCTTGTTTGGGTGATGTGTCTCTTTGCTTTTCTTGTTGTGCCTGTCTTCAGGTACTATTTTGTTTATGGGGAAATAATAATAGTTGAGATTGTTCTAGTGAAATCAGATCTAGCATGCGGGGTGGCCGTTTTGTCCCACATCCACACCCTTTAGTGCCAGAGGCGAAATCTGGCTTAAAGGGTTAGCCTATAATGCTTGTGTTTCGTGGTGTTGGTTTGTGATATGAGTGGATACTTATCCTACATGTATAACGTATGATAACAAATTGTTCTCTTGCACACTATTTGGTATTGTATTACAAAGATTTTCTTTTTTTTAAGAATATTAAATCGATTTTTTTTTAAATTATTCTATCACTTTAATGGATAAGTCACAGAATTCTTAAAGATGTATAATATAAATTCTGGGAATTTATATGACACTTCTTTACTGTAATTTAAAACTTATAATAAACTACAACTGCTCAGTTTGCATGAGAGTAAGTGCTTGCAAACTGTATTTGAAAGAAAACTAATTGAAAGAAAGTCTGTCCCGTTCGTGCAGATGGCAGTTAGCCTGCCTTCTCAGGAACTGTTAGTGTATTTCTCTTTAAGAGATAATATTTTCTAAAAACAATTTGTTTCTTCTTCGTATCTAGGTGTATCCATATATTTATTTAAAAATTATATACATATGTATATATTTAGCAGTTGTCTGACATCCATAAGTTACCTATATTGGGAATGGATGGTCAAGTATGTGATTATCAAATATATTTATTTCAGAACCTTTACTAACTAAATATATGAAAGTTATTTCATTACCTGTTTTCTGCTTCACTAGATTCCTCATCCTTGACTTTACTTTTTAGGCCCAGGTTACATAAATGTGCTAATTTTTTATTAGAGCTATCACTTTCTCTGTCTGAACTGTCTGCTGTGCTCTCCTCCTGGACTTTACGTTTTGAAGTTCTCTTTTCTACTACAGGCTTACTTTCAGTATGCCTAGCCTGAGCTGAACGTCTTGTTCTGACACCTTCTTCAACTGTTTTATCGTTGGTTATTCCTAGACGGGCATTATTTTGTGTCTCCAAACCCATTCTCAACTCCTCATTGGCCAATATTTTAGCTGTGGGTTTGATCCTACGAGATAATCTTTGAGTTGGAGCAGGAGTTTCATATGACTTTTCCTTCCTAGCAATAGCATTTGCTATAACATCTGAGTAATCTTTACTCAGTCGCCTAGTAGACCTTTTTTGTGTACTGTCGTGTGAGTTATCATCTTCTGACTCCATATGACTCACAGTGTCGTCGTCAGACTCTTTCTTCATACCTCTAGTCCTACTGGATCTTCTAGGAGAAATATCCTCGTGTTTTTCTTCAGTGGAGACAATTTTCATGTTACTATTCCTTGCACCCGATTTTTCCGAACGAAAAGTTAACACGATACGTGGTTTCGGATCTTCTGCATCGGATTTTTTAGACACTTCACTTTTGTCGAGCTTATTTATTACGTGGTCAGACGACGTGTCGACACTGCCTTCCTGCTTGGTGACGGGAGCTTCGTCGTCAGTTTGCATGTTGTCAAGGTCGAATCTTATGCGAGGTCGAGGTTTGGGCGTCCTCGCTTCAAAATGTATCGTGGTGTAGTGCACACAATTTTTCTTAATTTACGCATATGTTATTATAACGTGACAATTAATTCAAAAAAATATTTTTCTTCATATTTAAACTTACATAGTAAAATTATATGGAATTTTAGTGTATATATAGGTATAAAGCGTATTGACAAAAGAGCGATATAAATTTTTTTATAAATAAACTTAGACAATGTGTTTAAGAAAGCGTACAAAATACGTGTTTTCCCAAACAGTCCCCTAACTTCCTATAAAGTTGCACACTCACACACAAAACTTCAATTATTTAATTAAATAAATAAATCTAAATTTTACAAGACCAAAAAATAAATATGACACAGAGTAAATATTTAATTAAATTACAGATTACTTAATTTGAATTTTGAAGTTAATACCACAGATCAGTTAACATACTAGGTAAGTAGTTTATAAACTACCTACTACCGATTCATACTCTTGATAGGTTGGTACGTGTGCTTTACATAGACCATTACAATTTTCTTACTTTAGTAGTAGTACTGTAGTCTATGGGTAATCTTAATAGTCTATGGTATTGTCTACTATGTTGTCTACGTCGAATTGTGACAGCAAAATAATATTTTAATAATTTGCTAGTAATTCCTTACGTTCTTTAATAATTTCTTGGCGTAATAAGAAAGCATTTGTCAACAAGCAAATTTTAAAACATTCGTTTCACACATGATTCACAATGGATTCAGAATTAAAAATAAGTACACGTAAAACAATGCACTCAATATGCCTAGGTCCTGAACATCTCTTACAAGGAGGCTATTTTAATGCAACACTCAGAAAACTCCAAGAGAACGACACAAGCATTGAACCCCATAATATCATGTACCCCATATTTCTACTGTGAGTACATTTGTTCCAAATAATCAGTTTATTTAATAAGAAAGACGAGAAGATAGGGTTCTGTATGTTGGGAATAACAGTATTTATTTATTATATCGTTCTATGTTGAGGAAGCTCAAGCGATAAATATGTATTATTTTAAATGGTTCATATTTTTGAATTGGTAAAAATATTTTAAGATCTTGATAATACAATACCAATGATTTTTTAAGCAAGCAAATACTATAATAATATCTACAAACATAAATTGTATTATACAGGCTGATATATTTGAGTGATTTTCAAAATTGCAATAAAATTTACTACATATAGTAATAATATCAAGAATTGACGAATTTGTATGATATGAAAAATATAACACATCATTTTAAAATAAATATTAAAATTTATTGCAGTTAAATTATTGCTTGTTGTAAAAATATGTTTTTTCAATATGTTAAAGAGAAAACGAAGATGACAAGCAAGCAGTGTCAAGCATGCCCAATGTGTTTAGATATGGAATTAATAAGTTGATTCCTGTACTCACTGAACTGGTGGAAAAGGGGCTTAAATCAATTCTTGTTTTTGGGATTATTGAAACTCTGCCTAAGGTGAATAATAAATTTTTCTTTTCATTTTAACATTTCACTAGTAATATATATTTTTTTTTCAATTATGTATTGAAATAATAGAAATTTGAAATTTCTGGTACCAAAAGAATATGAATAGAAAAATATTGTTGTGTTAACATGTTTATGACATGTTGTGCCGACCCATGACTGAGTGGGATAAGGGTAGTAGGGTGGTGGTGAGTAATATTCATACTTTATGTATAGAAACTGGCTATACTCAATTCTTATTCATAATATATATCAGGTTAGCAGGTAGCGGGGAAATGAAAAGTTCCTGCTATGATAACACTGTATACATAGCTCATGAATGAGGGCCCCATACAGGCTTGAAACTAGTCTGGCTAACATAAGCTAGCTTATTTTGCACTGCAGTTATTAACAGTTACAATATTCAGTGAGATCCTTATTTACAGGGTCCTTTTATGAAAGAATATTATAAAATATTAATTACAGTTATTTTATTTTAAATACTCATACTTATTTAATAAATTTGCCAAATAATATTATATAATGTAATAGTAAATGTAATTTTATTTTACATACTCATATACATACTCATTTAATAAATTTTACAAATAATATGTATATAGTAAATGGAAATATTTTTATTTTTCAAATAGTTAGTGAATAATTTATATAATTTTTAGGATGAACTTGGTACCAATGCAGATTCTGTCGATAATCCTGTAGTGAAAGCTTTGCCCAAACTGAAAGCTGCATTCCCTGAGCTGACAATAGCTTGTGATGTGTGCCTGTGCCCTTACACCTCCCATGGCCACTGTGGTATACTGACTGAAACAGGAAACATATGTCATGTTTCATCTATGAAAAGGCTCTCTGAAGTGGCATTGGCTTATGCCAAAGCAGGTGACATATATAGTCGATTACGAACATACTTTATATAATAATTAAAAAAAAAGCCATTATTGCTAATTAAAATAATATTTTATATAAAAATACTTTTGCCTTCCTAACATTGAATTGAACTAATTTACTTTCCCGCGTAGATGACGGTAGGATCACTAACCACTGCACCAATGGGCCAGTCAAATAGTATATAGTATATAGTATAGTTATTTATTATATAGATGGACATTATAGACATGTGCAATAGAATAGCAACAAACTTTAGATAGTTTAAAATTACTGATCTCTATGATAAATTCTATTATGATAATATGTCTAATTGATGATTGCAATTTATAACACTTTTTGGTTAAGGAAAACATCGCGAGGAACTTAGATATCTCTAGAGACTTTTGGAGATATGTGTAGTGAATCTTAGCACAAACAAAACTCTCCAAAAACAGAGAAGACATGCCCATAGGATATTAATAGGATGTTATTTTTGTAGTGTACATAACTAATTCTGCTCTCCATTGACATTTTCAAAAATTCACAATTTTAGTTTATTTTATTAATTTGCAGGTGCAGATATTGTCGCTCCTTCCGACATGATGGACAACAGGATCAAAGCGATCAAAGAGATTTTAGTGATGAACAAGCTCCATCAGCGGGTAATCTAGTACTTTATGATAATTTAGTTTTTTTTCAGCAACTGTTTATTGCAAGACCTACTTGTTTCACGGGGTCGATTCCCGATTCTTCGATTCTGGATGCATTTATGTATTTAAGTACAGGCTGGTACTTACCATACGCCATATATATTACAACACATGGAACGAAAAATAACCTTGATCCAAAAACTTATGTACTGGTGTTTTTTGAAAAACTGGCTAATCCACTCTACATTTAGTACAAGTAGTGATCATCATCATCATCAGCCCACTTCAGTCCACTGCTGGACATAGGCCTCTCCAATTCTACACCACTTAGCCTGATCCTGGGCTTACTGCTTCCATCCTCCGCCCGCTGTCCAAGTAGTGATACACCTGGTTCTATCACTACTTTTGTATTATGGATCTTCGTAGAGTAACGACTGATTGTATAAATATATTATTTCTTATTTATTTCTAGATAGATTTAAAAAAAGTTATTGTGTAAATAAACGGGTCTTTTTCTTCTTCTTGCAAGAGTAGCGGCTATGAGGGCCTGAGGGTCCAGCATCTCTTTGACCATTACTGATCTATTGTGATCGCCATTGCTTACAGTTCGCCACCAATGCCGGTGTCCTTGAAGAATTCAAGGATCTTCTTGGCGGCGAGTGCTTTCACTTCCGTAATAAACGGGTCACTTCGCGTCAAAATCTGATTTGTCTTATAAAGGAAATATACAACACACATATACAATGCTGTGATAGCCTAGCGGTGAGACCGTGCGACTAGAGACGACATAGGTTCAAACCCCGAGCAGGGACCAATGAGTTTTTATTAAAACCTTATGTGTCTAATTGATAATTGCAATTTATCACACGCTTGTCGGTGAAGGAAAACATCGTGAGGAAACCTGCATATCTCTAAAGAATTCTAGGGATATGTGTAACCTACCAATCCGCATTAGGGATATGTGTAACCAATCCGCATTGGAGCAGCGTGGTAGGTCTTAGCTCCAATCCTTCTCTCCAAAAACGGAGAGAGGAGGCCTGAGCTCAGCAGTGGGCATAGTAACAGGCTGTTACTTCATATACAATGTGGTAATGTACAATATAATATAATATATTATAATCAAATTCTGAAATCAATTTTGGCCATGCCATTACAGCAGTTTAAAAACACTGTTAAAAAGAGGCTTATACAGAAAGCCTACTATACTGTTGAAGATTACTTAGATGGTAAGGATGTGTGGATATAGGTGCGCTTCTACTCTGTACAAGACAGTAATAAATAAATGTAACTAGTTCTAAGATTTATATTTTAAAAAGAGCAACCGCCGAGTTTCTCGCTGGCTCTTCTCGGTAGGAACAGCTTTCCGAACCAGCAGTAAAGTTGACGATTCAAAAGCACTTGTTTACAAGTTTACTTGAATAAAGAATATTTTGAATTTGAATTTGAATACAATTTCCAGGTGTCGGTGTTGTCGTACTCGTGCAAGTTCGCGTCGTCGCTGTACGGGCCGTTCCGCGACACCATGAAGAGCGCGCCCGCGGCCGGCGACCGCAAGCGGTACCAGCTGCCGCCGGGCAGCGCCGGCCTGGCCGTCAGGGCCGCGGTAATATACACACTGTTTTGTACAAATTGTCGCGCGGCCGGCCGGATCAACGACCTTTGTGCATTCTATTGCAGCAAGTCACGTCCGCCAGCTTAGTAACGTTTCGGATACTATAAAGACAAGACGTGTACGCTTCTATAGGACCTTATGGTAGAACGCACACGCGTAATTATGCGTTTGGGTGTGGTTTTTTAGATGCCACGACTGTATTGACTTTTGATATTGATATAAGTATTTAGTGACGCGTTTTAACCAGTGAAACGTGTGACAAGACGCGACCGTCTGCGGTTTTAGTACGCGTTGGGATTACTGTTATATATAGGGACGATTCAATAACGTGTGACCTTACGAAGGTTGTGTGCACACCGGGTGTTATTTGTGTTATTTAACCGCGTTAGTGAAGTGTATACGCCGGGAGAAATAGACAGTACGTGTCCGTGGAAGATTGCTGAGGCGAGCCAACGGGTTCGGGAATCGGCCAAGTACATACAAGCGCACACACACACGTACACATATACACGCAGTTATTCATGAGGCCGGACCGCATAAAGCTGACGGCCGCATAAGGTAGGTTGAGACGCCGAGACGACGGGCCCAGGTCTCTGAGGTTGTTTCATCCGCCCGCACGTTTGTGCGGAACACACTTATAGTACCCACGAATAAACAATGCACATCGAGGCTTAGAGAGAGAAAATCGGCTAGATTCGGCTGACTGACGAACCCGTGTGAAACAACACATACTAAATGAGTGTCAGTGACAGCGCTCTACGAAACCGAACTGGCCGACTGTTTCGTTCCAAACATCGATGTGCATTATTTAATGCCGGGTACTATACTATACTTCATTGACCTGTCATCCTCTTTTTTTATCTCAGCGGTACCGATCTTTTAAACATTTTCAATTTCAACTATCAAATAAATGTTAAAAATATCATTAATTTGAATTATAATATGTAATTGAATATATAATATATAAAAAAATTATCTTCACTTTTGTAATATTTTGACTGGCCCGTTGGCGCAGTGAGTTGTGACCCTGCCTTCAGCTCCGCGGGTCGCGGGCTCGATTCCCGCCGAGGGCAAGCATTTTCTATAAACAATTTGTTGGTTCTTCGAGCCTAGGTCTATATTCGCATTTAAAATTATATATGTAGTATATTTACCAGTTGTCCATCACCCATGACACAAGTATTAAGTTATTTACTTTGGGGACGGACGACCGTGTGCGTAAGTAAATATAAATAAATATAAATATATGGGACATTTACACACACGGTCATCCGTCCCCAAAGTAAGTAACTTAATTCTTGTGTTATGGGTGACGGACAACTGGTAGATATACTACATATATAAGTTTAAATACATACTTAAATACAAATACACACCCAGGCTCGAAGAACCAACAATTTGTTTATAGAAAATGTTGGCCCTCGGCGGGAATCGAACCCGCGACCCGCGGAGCTGAAGGCAGGGTCACAACTCACTGCGCCAAGTGTCCCATATATTTATTTTTTTAATATATAACTTAATATATCTTTAAGCATATCTCTTACACTTAAATCAAACCTGTAGATAGGTAGTGCAATTGATATGTAAAAAAAATTTTTTGCTATTGCTTCCCAGTAAGAGCACTTTTCCGAAACAGTGGTTGATTCGACGTGATTGGTTGATTTGACGATTCGAAAGCCAACTTAACTTGAATAACGAATAACAAATTTAAATTTCTGCAGTCCCGGGATATATCGGAGGGTGCGGATTTCCTGATGGTGAAGCCAGGCATGCCGTACCTCGACATCGTGCGCCTGACCAAGGACCGCTTCCCGGAATACCCACTATTTGTATATCAGGTATGTAGGGGACGGAATCAAAATGTATAATAATTTTGCTTTGCTATAAATAATATTTTACTAATATTGTAAAAAAAAAGTAAAGTATCGGCCTGTTACAATCCCACTGCTGGGAATAGGCCTATTCTCTCCGTTTCTGGAGAGAAGGGTTGGAGCTAAGACCTACCACGCTGCTCCAATGCGGATTGGTAGTTTACACATATCTCCAGAATTCTCTTGAGATATGCAGGTTTCCTCACGATGTTTTCCTTCACCGAAATGATAAATTGCAATTATCAATTAGACACATGAGTTTTAATAGGAAAACTCATTGGTGCCTGCCCGGGTTTGAACTCGTTTTCCCCTCGAAGAGTCGCACGATCTCTCCGCTGGGCTATCACATCTCTATACACTGATATTGTAAATTAATAATATAAAAAAATGGTATGAAGGAACGTCCATCGTGTGGTGTACGCGAAACGGGTACTTAATATTCAAATTAGCAATACGTCAATCTCTCATACGCGCACTTACGTTTGAAAAAGTCCTCTTATTCCTTACGTGAGTATAGCCGGTATCTTTATTAACTATGAATACTACTCACGATAGTTTTAATTTAAAAATTTAAAAATTCGTATAGAACAATTTTAATGTTTAAAAAAAACCATTTCCATTCTATCTATAGTCTATGATAAGGGTAAAACTGTTTTTAAACTGAAGTTAGAAAAATTAAAAACATAGAAATCTAGTATGTTATCTCCGTGTATGTCTTACGCTTTGGCGGCTTTTAAAGCTTGTATACAAAGCTTTTATTACCGGTACTTGCATGCGGCTCGTGCTTTGCAGAAGTACGTAACTCGTTTGAGGCATAAATTCTTTAATTAATAAAGATAAATGGAGGCAACTGCCGAGTTTCTTGATGGGTCTTTTCGGTAGGAACAGCTTTTCCAAACCAGCAATACATTGGGCGATTTAAAACCACTTGCTTACAAGTTTACTTGAATAAAGAATCGAAAGAGAATCATCATCCTCCTGCCCTTATATGTATACCCCACTCTAAGTGGGGTCGGCACCAACATGTTACAAACATATTGTCACATGATTTGGCTACGTATTTTGCCACCGGCCGCCTGCCTGACGTCAACTTACCTTAGTCGCCTTTTACGACACCTCGGTAAGAAAGGAGGGTGGTCTATTCTATGCAGCCGGATACCACATGGCTATGAATAAAGAATATTAATATGAAATAATTTAAATTCCTAAGATTGTTCATCGCATCTTCATAAAATGTCAATGACAATTCTCTTAATATTTAATGTATTATAAAAGAAGTCGAATCCAAACTGAGTTACAATAACGCGTGTCCGAAACTTTAGTTCTACTTTAAAAATACTGTAACGTACCGTAACATATTATCCACAATGATTAAACGAACAAACATAAATTTATTTAGGGCGTGCGTACGACATCTAGGCGAAGACGAAAACAGATTAAGAAACAACAACGCGTTGCTGAACCGATAGTATAGGATAAACAAATTCACTATTTTCAGGGAACAGGGAAAAACTGTATTATTGAGGGTACTCGAAGACTTACTTATCGTGAACGAAGTAAATAGCCATAAAGACTAAGTATGACTATATTTCTGTTGCCCAGGTGTCAGGCGAGTACGCGATGATAGCTCGCAGCGGCGATGAGGACGAGGTGAAGGCCATCCTCATGGAGACGATGACCTGCATGCGGCGAGCTGGTGAGATCCTCGGTTTTCTAAAAAAGTCAGGAATGATAGGGACATAAGTTCAATACCACGTGAATTTGAGGAGTATAGAGATTTCCTATACCCAGCAGTGGGACAATAATAGCCCACGAGTTTGATGACGGCATTATTAATTTTACATTTACAGAAATAAAATCACTATAGTGAATTGCCTTTGCCTCCTCGACAAATAAATTAAAAACCATATTTTATAATTCTTTATTTAAATATCGTTAAACTCGTTACATACGTCATGGACATAAATAAATTAACACATTTACATAATTTTCATTCAAATTTATGGTGAAATCACTAAAACAGACCGCGAGCGTTAAAAAAAGACGATAAATTCTTGCGAACCAGCAGTAGAGTTGAAGATTCAGAAGAACTCGTTGACAAGTTTAATTAAATAAAGAATATTTTAAATTAAATGTTCTTAACCTGTGTTAATTTTATTCATATTTCTTATAGTGTATGTTTTCTATTCTTATCAAATCCGTATGCTTCCAGGTGCCGATTGCATCATCACGTACTTCGCACCCCTTGTTTTAAGCATAATATCAAATAAAAAATAAGGTGTTTCCTTTCCACGCCATAAATGACAGAAATTTTGTCATAAAAATAAGGAATAATAGGGTTTTACTTTTAGTGATGTATCCATAAATGAATCCGTATAAGGTGTCTGTGTGTTTTATTTAATGAATGTGCTCAATAATGGATGTTTTTTTAAGTACAGTATACTGTTGTATTAGTGTATGAATATATTAAACAATTTATATCTTGTTGTTTTATTATATGGACCTTATCTATTTATAAATACGCGAGAAAATGTAAATAACATAATTTTACTACCTTGACGGGAAAAACTTCATCTCACTTAAAGAAATTTTTAAATTTTTCTGGAATCAGTTAGTAATAGTAAAAAAAGTTAATAAAAATTTGGTTGTCTAATGACTGATCAGAACATGTACTAATTACTGGCGAAGTCTAAATTCTAAATAAATCTCCATAGTGTTTTCTCTAATTTACGTGATGTTGTCGATATAAGTCGAGTACGAAAAACAAAAATACCGAAAAAAAATGTATGCAAACACATTTAATGGATAACATTGGACAGGTTTTATATAAATTAATTTACCGTTTTAATTTGTGATCAGAATTCTTCACATGAACACTTAAATAGAAAATATAAATTTAACAATATTTCAGAGTATGAATGAGTTATTGCAAGAAACGTTAATACAATGTGCAATATTTTAAGTAGATAAAAACATTGATTTCTAAACTAAATTACTGGTCTATAGCAAAAGGACATATTTAAAAATGTATTGGTAAATTAAAAATTGGTTATTTTAACATACTAACATGCGGATAAATATATATTTTATCAAGTTTAAAATAAAAAAATATAGTAATAAAATTAAACTTTGCATCATTGATTATTCCAACTATGAAACATTTATAAAGGTTACGTGTAAGAGTTACAGCTACTTTCGAAATTTTAAACTACACGCCAAAAAACATTCGTCTAATACCGCGTTATTCCAGTCGTTTTTGGAAGAATACTCTACCAGTTATGAACGTGGGCCAATGAGTTGCGAACAAATCAGAAAATTTGACCCAATCGCTTGAGACATTGAATTACGTCATGAAACAGCCGGCCAATCGTAACAGCCCACGATTAACTCAAGCGCTAAATAATAGCGATGGCGGCGTGGACAAATTCAGTTTCTGTAGAACTATTGAAAGTAAAACATCCCTGCGCATAGTGAATTCATTCGTGATCCCTAGTGTAAAACGACGTGTCAGTGAATTGTAATTCTTATAAACGAAGTTCTTGATTTAATTGGTAAGTTTTAACAAGAAAATTTGCCTCAGCAAATCTCTTGTTGAAATAGTATCGCGATTTATCTTTCTAACCTTTCAATTTACTTTCTATCAAATTTGTCATTTTTATTTCTTTGAAATTTGAGCTTTCCCATTTTATAGAATTAACAAATTTCATATTTGTGCAGTCTTTTAAATTCTTATATTCCATGAAAGTCAAGTAATTGAATCCTGAAATGTATTTGAATGGATGTCTGTAGAATATTCTAGATTAGACCTTTGTGGACCGGCGCGATGGCCCATTTACACAATGCCGTTACAACCCGTTATAGTGACATTCTTCTAATATACGATATCCTATTACGATACGCCTCCAGCTTTCGACGATACACATTACACAGTATCCATGACGTGTCCTTTACGTTGCTCTGCCCTTGAGAGATTATTGAACTTTGATGGATATTAAATAGTTATCTTAAATATAAATCTCTCTAAAATTCCTTAAATACACCGATGATAAATGTATGTGGTGTAGTAATTTTCCTTTTTTTTTGGTTTCAGATATAAAGTATAGCATTGCATGGCGAAGATGCGGTGGTATTTGATAGCTTTGGCGTGTGCAGTGGCGGTTGCCGCCGATGAGAAGAAGGAAAAAGATAAAGACATCGGCACAGTGATCGGTATCGACTTGGGTACCACATATTCATGGTGAGTTCGCATCTCTCATATCTAATTTATCGACTTTATTTTACTTGATATATTTACTACTTTATTACAGTAGTTGAGAATAGTTAAAATAAGTCTTATCAAACGTTATTTAGTCTCGGAAACAGATACAAAAAAAATAAGACTAAAGAAAGTACAATAAAAATATATTAATGATAACTGTAACAAAATTGTACACTGGTGAACTTGACACATTTAATTATTCTAAATGTATAAAATTAAGATAGATGCATACTAAAACTATTTATTAAAATAATTTTAAGTTGATTAAAACTTTAAATCTGGTAATCCCAATTTTGGTTATTTTTCTCTTTTTTCCTAAGTATAGGATGTTCAAGTAACACCTACTACTCCTGTAAATTATTTAAAATATTCCTGTCAATGTTTGATATATATAGAGGTAATTTTTGTTTTCATTTACCGTTTAGTCTAATAAGCCAGAGCTAAATTTAAACTTGACTAATCAATTATATTTTCTGTTGTTCACAGTGTGGGAGTGTACAAGAATGGACGAGTGGAAATCATTGCTAACGACCAGGGTAACCGTATTACACCATCTTATGTAGCTTTTACTGCTGATGGTGAACGTCTTATCGGTGATGCTGCTAAGAACCAGCTTACTACAAATCCTGAAAATACTGTATTTGACGCCAAGCGTCTTATTGGACGTGAATGGACAGATACAACTGTTCAACACGATGTAAAATTCTTCCCATTTAAAGTTATGGAAAAGAACAGTAAGCCCCATGTGTCTGTCAAGACTGCCCAGGGTGATAAGGTCTTTGCCCCTGAAGAAATTTCAGCTATGGTCCTGACTAAGATGAAGGAAACTGCTGAAGCCTACTTAGGCAAGAAGGTCACCCATGCTGTTGTCACAGTGCCAGCTTACTTCAATGATGCTCAGCGTCAAGCAACTAAGGATGCGGGTGTGATTGCTGGTTTAAATGTTATGAGAATCATCAATGAGCCCACAGCTGCTGCTATTGCATATGGTCTCGACAAGAAAGAGGGTGAAAAGAATGTTCTCGTGTTTGACTTGGGTGGTGGTACTTTTGATGTGTCCCTTCTGACCATTGATAATGGAGTGTTTGAAGTGGTTGCTACCAATGGTGACACCCACTTGGGTGGTGAGGACTTCGATCAAAGAGTCATGGAGCACTTCATTAAGCTGTACAAGAAAAAGAAGGGCAAAGATATCAGGAAAGATAACCGAGCTGTGCAGAAATTGCGTCGTGAAGTAGAGAAGGCTAAAAGAGCTCTGTCATCCAGCCACCAGGTCAAGATTGAAATCGAATCATTCTTCGAAGGTGATGATTTCTCAGAAACCCTCACCAGGGCTAAGTTCGAGGAACTGAACATGGATTTATTCAGATCTACTCTTAAACCAGTGCAGAAGGTATTGGAAGATGCTGACATGAACAAGAAAGATGTAGATGAAATTGTGCTGGTTGGTGGTTCCACTCGTATTCCTAAGGTGCAACAGTTGGTGAAAGAATTCTTCAACGGAAAAGAGCCATCACGAGGTATTAATCCTGACGAAGCTGTTGCTTATGGTGCCGCTGTACAAGCTGGAGTACTCAGCGGAGAACAAGATACTGATGCAATTGTCCTTCTTGACGTCAACCCACTCACTATGGGTATTGAAACTGTCGGTGGCGTGATGACTAAGCTGATCCCACGTAACACAGTCATTCCCACGAAGAAATCGCAAATCTTCTCAACTGCTAGTGACAACCAACACACTGTTACCATCCAGGTGTATGAGGGTGAACGTCCAATGACCAAAGACAACCACTTGCTAGGAAAATTCGATTTAACTGGTATCCCACCGGCGCCTAGAGGAATTCCACAAATCGAAGTAACATTCGAAATTGATGCCAATGGTATCCTTCAAGTATCTGCTGAAGACAAGGGCACAGGTAACAGGGAGAAGATTGTGATTACAAATGATCAAAACAGACTCACGCCTGAAGACATTGAGAGGATGATCAAGGATGCAGAGAAGTTTGCTGATGATGATAAGAAACTGAAGGAGCGAGTCGAGTCTAGAAATGAATTGGAAAGTTACGCTTACTCAATTAAGAACCAGCTTCAGGATAAGGAAAAACTTGGTTCTAAGGTTGGTTGATATTTAAAATATCCAAAAAATTGTTTTTTATAAATAATAATGTATAGCCCTAATATAACCTTTTATTTCCTGTAGGTAACTGATGACGACAAGACTAAAATGGAAGAAGCAATAGATGCCGCGATCAAATGGCTCGAAGATAACCAAGATGCAGACTCAGAGGAGTACAAGAAACAGAAGAAGTCGCTTGAGGAAGTGGTCCAACCGATCATTGCAAAACTTTATCAAGGGCAGGGTGGAGTCCCGCCTCCTGGCCCCGGCGGTGAAGACGACGAGTTCAAAGACGAGTTGTAACAAAATAGACTGAAAAGTGATCATAGCCAAATGTGATCTACTAGATCACTAGATTACGTACATCGTAGGTGTGCTGTGTACATAATCTCTAATTATACATAACGTGTATAGGACATTGAGTTATTATACTAGAGTAGGGAAACCATAGACTTATTTTTGTGTAATCACGCATGCACAGATAAATATTCTTGGAGTGTTCTTAATTTAAATACTTGCAACATTTTTTAGCACACCTCAAAATGTTTGTGCGTTATGTACGTACAAAATGTACATCATTTTATTGGCGTAAATAAATTAATTTACTTTTAATTCTATAGTATATTTTTGTACAATTTTTAATACATTTAATTTTATACGTGGAAGTTTTAGGTTAGCTTTCAGCATTTCCATACAAATGACTTTTGCTCACTAAACACGCGCAAAAAAATCATGATAAGCCACATTTGGTCTTTATTGTCATATTAAGCTGGCTCACCTACTCTAGTATTTACAACTCTATGGTATATAGGATACGAAGTGTTTTAAGCTCGTGTTGTGTATTTATTAGTGTGTAGGGTGTCTGGGTGTGCGGCGGTACGGCAGGACCGTTTGAAACTTGTCGAATATGCTCTAGATTGTTAACCGTCGCGCGCTTGAGTGTCTGTGTGTTATTGTATAAAATGATGCATTTTTTATTTGTATTATAATAAAATTGTGAATTAAGATATCTGTTAAGCTAGTCTCAGATCACTCGGAGACTACCTCATTTTTATGTTAGTTCATTCCTGAATAATAATTGTTTTGAGACTGCTGAATTGTTAGTTCTTAATTAGCAGATTAATTTAATTGTAGTTATGATATTTTGGATAAAGTTAAGTACCATGGTACCTAATAAAAAAAGATTTCTATGAACGCATGCATTTTTATTTTTTGTGCTCACAACACTAGCTCGTCGGCGCGGACGTTGCGCAACTGCGAGCAACACTCGATGTTAAATAAGGGTGATGCCATTATCGCTGCTTGCACTTTCACTTGAACTTCATCTGCAATATTGGGAATTCATTTCATTTTGCTTATTTCCACAGCATTATGTCATATGGAATAATGCTGTGGGGTAAAGCGGCCGATATAGAAAAGATTTTTGTTGCCCAAAAAAGAGCCATACGGGCTATCTATAATATGAAGCAACGTGGTCCCTTCGCGAAAAGTTCAAAGAAATAGGCATACTGACTGTAGCATCACAATATATATATAGTAATATTCTATTTGTACGGAAAAATATAAGTACGTATAAAACAAAATTAGATGTATATCATAGACATACGAGAGGTTACAAACAGCTTGCGATACCTGCGTCAGGACTCAGTAGAGTTAGCAACTCATTTGTTGGTCTCGCTATTCGCTTCTATAATAAAATTCCTCAATCCATTCTAGACCAGTGTACAGAAAGATTCCAATTAAGTGTAAAAAATATGCTTATACGTAAAGCATATTACAAAATTGAAGATTATTTGGATGATAAGAAAGCCTGGATTTGAAAATCCTTTCAGCTTCATACAAGACAGCGGTTCAATAATGTATAATTGAAAATATTTAAAAGATTGACCGCCGAGTTTTTTGCTGGTTCTTCTCGGTAAAAGCAACATTCCGAACCAGTTCTAGCTTCATTAATCATATCGATGCTTCACGATTCAAAAGTGCCTGAAATAGTTTATTTGAATAAAGATTATTTTGATTGCATATTGTAAAAAAAACTTTATGCAGTTACCTTTTCCTACTACATACATATAAAACAAGCATTTGAATTAAATTGAGTCGTTAAATATTTATTTAATCTATTTGTTAGTATGGAATTTCTTTGACCTTTATTTATAAAATATAAATATTACTCCATTTTTTTGTACTATGATTTTATTGATTGTGAGTATATTATGTGATGATTTTTTTAGTTTTAAATAAGGTAGTTATAAATCTTCAGCCAATAAGCTAACAGTCCTGAGATTGTGATTCATAAAAAAATGTTTATAAATTGCCTCTCTTTCGTGAATGGTATTAAAGTAGATAAAGTAATTTTCAAATAATCTAGATCTTTTAAGATCTTTCGATCAATTGTCATAAAATATGTTAAGAACATTCCGGACGGACAAGCTGACCCACGACATTCCATATATTATATTTAAAATACATATTGCCTTATATGGTTATAGCGCGAATTTGGCATTTGAAAACGGGATCTTGATTTTAAGACTATTTATGACGACGTATTTTACATTTTGCATATAAAAAATACGTTAGACGCGGTTCTAGAATTATCTCAGCTCCTAGTATACGCCAATAGAACTTAATGTAAAACAATTCAAAGAATTATGATCAATACATATATCAATAATAATATTTTGCTTTTATCCACTATATGCTAAATGTAGAGTGTTGTATCCGTTTTCATACCTGATGCATTTTCCTAAAGGCATAAAAACGATACACTACAGACCCCCACCACATTAGATAAGCACTGCGCACAATATCTATAACCCAAAAGTTATAATAATAGCTTAAACAATTCGATAAAAATTTGTTAGAAAGAAGTCATAAAGTTCCTAATGACAATTGCTTCGAAATTCTGCACACCTATGACAAAAGTCTGCGACTCAACATATTGGTACAACTTGAGATAATTGAACATAACAATGGCACCCTCATTCACGATCAGATATATGTTTCTAGCTCAAGCTCGATTACACGTGTTGGGACGCAAAATAAAATAAATGGTGGGGGTTGAACCGATTAGTATGTAACTATGCTTGTTTGGATAGTATGAACTATGATTGCTTGGTTGGTTTCACCCCGTAAACGAAGCATCATCAGTAGATAGACTTCTCGACAAAATCGCCAAGCTTTTGGCAATGCCAAAGGTTTTTTAAACGCGAGGTAGAGAAAATTATTACTTTTGCATTATTTATTGCCGCAAAGTAACGCTCAATTCTATAAATTAATTATGACTAACACGAATGATGCGATTCTAATGTTGGAACTAACCAATAGTTTTGTTGGCATCCACTTCAACGGCGGTAATGCCGGCTGCAGCCCGGAGCTCTGCTAGGTTTTCGCTGAAGTAATTATCCAGCTGATTGTGATAAAGCAATATAAATGTAACACGAGACTAAAATCGACAGTGATAGGTAGCTTTATTAAGATTTGATAATTCGAAAGAGCTTGTAAAAGCCAACTAAAAAAAAAAGAATTTTAATATAGTTGGAGCTTCAATTTTATAAGATACAAGTTTCAAATTAGTTCAAACTCACAAAAAATGAAAAGTTTTACTACTTTAACAAATCTGGGTATTTTATATATTCCAATTTGTTTTCGGGTCAATTTGGGGTGTGGCAAAGGAGGGGTTCTATTACTTCATAAATAAAATTGAGTTACGAACGTAAGAAATTGAGACTCTATTCCTTAATTTTGTTATTACTTCTCGATAAAATTTAGTTTCTAGTTCTCAAGGAATGGAAGTTTTACTTCTAAGTTGGGTGATGTTCTATTGCACATGTCTATAATCTCCATCTATATAATATATAACTATACTATAATATTTGACTGGTCCGTTGGCGCACTGGGTAGTGACCCTGCCTTTAGCTCCGCGGGTCGCGGGTCCGATTCCATCCGGGCCATCATTTTCTATAAACAATTCGTTGGTTCTTCGAGCTTGGGTGTGTATTTGTATTCAAGTATGTATTGAAAACTATATATGTATATATATTTACCAGTTGTCGCTACACAACGCAGTAGGGTAGAGTAGAGACGCTAGCCGAGCGTCTTTGCACTTCTAGCGTCGTGCAACATCGCTTCTGCTTTCGCATAAATTGCCCTGTGCTACCAAATAATAAATTCGGCCACATAATGCGAAGAGGTGAGGCAATCTTGAAAAGCTGGTCATTATTGGCAACTTTGACAGTGTTCTATCTTAAAGAGCCACGATTCTCATCATTGAGAAAACGACGCAAGAAGAATTAGCAACAAAGAAGGCAAGAGACCACAAGACTGGTCGCCAACACGATGGTCTGACAAAGTGAAAGAAGCCACCTCCTCATCCAAATTCTAGCAGGCGTTGAGGGCAAGTTCAAACCGGAATAAATGGAGGCAGATCGTACGAAAGAAGGGCTTAGGTGACCACGATCCTCAGTGATGAGGGATCGACTGAAGAAGAAGGAGCTACCAAATAGTTCGACAAAAATTCACAATTCGCATGGTTGTTCATAAACGCTAAAAAGAGTTGTCCGCAAAAAGTGTTCCGCACAAACGTGCGGGCGGATGAAACAACCTCCGAGACCTGGGCCCGCCGTCTCTGCGTCTCAACCTACCTTATGCGGCCGTCAGCTGTATGCGGTCCGGCCTCATGAATAACTGCGTGTATATGTGTACGTGTGTGCGCTTGTATGTACTTGGCCGATTCCCGAACCCGTTGGCTCGCCTCAGCAGTCTTCCACGGACACGTACTGTCTATTTCTCCCGGAGTATACACTTTACTATATCGATTAAGTAACACAAATAACACGCGGTGTGCACACAACCTTCGTAAGGTCACACGTTATTGAATCGTCCCATATCGGTAAACAGTAACCCGAACGCGCACTAAAACCGCAGACGGTCGCGTCTTCTCAAAACGCTTTACTAATTAAACGCGTCACTAAATCTAAACCACACCCAAAACGCATAATTACACGTGTGCGTTATACCATAAAATCCTATACAGGCGTACGCGTCTTGTCTTTATAGTATCCGAAACATCACTAACTGGCGGAAGTGACCGGCGGCGAACGAATGCATGAAGGTCGTTGATCCGGCCGGTCGCGCCGCGTCGCGCGCGTGAATTTATACAAAACATAAGTACTAAGTCGTTATACCTCTGCGTCCAATTGCTTCTCGAATCCTGGCTTTGAAGGTAGAACCCTAGGGCCAGTTGGTGCGTCCCGTCCAGTGCACCAATCAATACCTTTAGCCATAACGCGCGACTTACAAACATCCCATCCAACGTTCAGGAAAATTATCCTATTGGAAGATAAGAAAGAAAGAAATGTTTATTTACTAAAAATCATTTTCATCTTTATTAAGTTACAATGCTTAAATTTACCATATGTAATTAGTACACACTAATTGTGGTCTCGACACTAGGTCTATCCTGTATCGTGGAGGCCAGCCAAATGAATTTCCAGACTAAATTAAAAACATGCGCTGCTTGAAGACCTTTTCTAAATGCTCTAGCTAAAGAAAATATAAAAACAAACTATTACAGGAAACTACTTATTTGAAAATATATCAATGTTTCCAGCATTGGCATCAAACGAGGGAACTCTGTAACGGTTAACTACTTACTGGGATGTGAAATTAGGTTTGTTTTTTTTGTAAACAAAATTGTTGTAAAAGCCTTTTTTAAACTTGTTCAAATTTTTCTTTAAAGTTTTTTGTATATGGATACTTCTTTAGATATTATAAAAACGAGGACGTTTTTTATATATTAAATATTTTAAAAAATCCAATATGCAATTATATTCTTAGACAAATAATTGTATTCACTTTTTGCAAATTCACTTTCACTTACAAGTTAGAAAGTCTTAAACTAGTTCAGTTCAGTATGATTCTACATTATACTAAAGGGAAAGTTACGGTAATACTATAACCATAGTAGATATATCTTTAGAGCTTTGACTTAGAAATCATGGATAGCTCGAGGTGTCGCGTCTTTGATTCCTGCCGAGGTTCAATATTTCTAAAAGGATTTGTTAGTTCTTCGAGTGTGGTTGTATTATATTTTATTTAGTATTCATCATCATCGTACTGCCCTTATCCCACCCTAAGTGGGGTCGGCACATGTCACAAACATGTTGCCTCATAAACTAACTAATTTCCTTTTATGCAGTCAAAAACAAGCCGAAGAGCCGCCACCTAGAGGCGGAATATTCCTTTCTCTAAATCAGCAGGACGCTTCCCTAGCATAAACGTATTTATTGTAATTAGTATTTATTTTCTATTTTTTCTTTTAAGTGTTTAATTATGGTATTATCTTATAATAACTCATAATAATAAAATAGTAATAGTAATATATTAATAATTAGAATATTAGGAGAATGTAGAGTTAATAAGTCGATATAGAGGATTAGGTTAGTTTTAATATATAAATATTTATTGTGTATGTCCGTGACATCATCTGTTGGGCTTCATCTGAAAATCAGTGCTGAATGTCTTAATTTCGACATTCAGCTAATACTGAGATAAAGCCTTTTCAGAATTATGTACTAGATATTATTTATTTAGATTAGTTTTCCTTTTTCCGTATCTTATCTTGTGTATAGAGCTGAATAAATATTATTTCATTTCATTTCATTTGGCTACGTATTTTACCGACCGGCCGCCTGCCTGCCTGACGTCACCTTACCATTGTCGTATTTTACGACCGCTCGGTAAGAAAGAGGGTGGTATTCTACTGAACCGGATACCACAGAGTGCGTCAACTTACCTTAGTCGCCTTTTAAAACACCTCGGTAAGAAATGAGGATGGTCTATTTTACTCAGCTGGATACCACACGGTGGGTCGTCTTACCTTAGTCGCCTCTTACGACACCTCGGTAAGAAAATGAGGGTCTATTCTACACAAAATTCGCCGTGTACCACACGGTGAATTTTCTTTAGTATTCATTTAAAAATATATCAATAAAGTCTGTCTGTCTGTCTGTTATGCTTCCACGGCAAAACCGGTGAGCCAACAGGAATAAGATGACATTGAGAAACGCCATCTACTCGTATTATCAAGGTTTTTATTCATGATGTGTCAAAGTGAAGTAAAATCTGTAATTTAAAAGAATTACATTCTATATCACGTCTTTTTTTAAAGAAAGATTTTATATATTGTGTTTTCTGTTTACTGGATTTTTAAATCTTTTTACACTGTATTTCACTGATTACTTTTCTTATTTACTTATTTAGCAATAATGCCTCGAAGGGAACCATTAAGGGAAAGTGCAATGTGACGGTTCGTGTAGCGAAATCAATACAGTAATTGCAAATTATCCCTCGGATTTTTACAATGGAGTTTTTTGCGGGGTTAGAGAGTGTCAAATGTCATTGTTTATTCTAGAAGTACGGTCCACGCGGAAGAAGTCGCGGCTAAAAGCAATTCTGTATATATATCTACCAATTATCTGTCACACATAACACAAATATTTAAGTTACTTTGAGGATAGAAGACGGTGTGCTGTTTGTTCCAAATCTTTTTTTATATACTTATTGAAATATAACTTTGGTTTTTAAATTCAAATTCAATTATTTTATTACTAGTTACATATAGTTATTACTGTCTTGTACAGGGTCGAAGAGTAGCGATATCCATGCATTCTTATCGTCTACGTAATCCTCAATAGTAAAGCCTTTATAGGTATAGGTATTAAAAAGGCTACTTTTTAATAGTATTTTTAAATTGTTGTAAAGGTAAATTTGAAGTAGATTGCGGAATATTATTATAGAATCTTATACCCAAACCCACAAACGACTTACGTACTTTTGTAAGGCGCAAAGCAGGGACCGCAAGCTTATGTCGGTTCCTACTTTGTTTATTATATACATCACCAATCTTTTTATAATTATGTATATTCTTCTGAATAAAGAAAGTTAATACCTATTAGGTGGAGTTGGGGAAAGGTCCATGAGGTCAAAATCAGTACCAGACATCGGATATCCCGTGAGAATCCACCCATGGTCGATACAGTCCTGAAAATTAGCTCAATACCTTTACAAATGAAAGACTATTATGTACTGTTTATTTGAAAGCTTTTTGATCTATTTTTGCCGTACTTGGTGAGTACCTTTTTTTTTAAATATAATTTATAGAACTAGCCGTTACTTTGCGGAATTTCATAGTACAAAGGTTATGATATCATAAATTTGCTATAAACTGCGTTTGTGAAGAAAATCTTTGTAATTCTGGTATAAGGTAGGTATCAGAAGACAACACAACTACACAAGCACCACACACATGTTGTCTTGGAGCCTCCACCATGTCTCCACGACAAAAACTCCAAGGAAAATCGCAAGGCGTTTTGCGGTTACTAATCCTGCATGTAAAAGGTATGACAACCTGAAGAACGTCTCCTCCTCCTTTATGTATGAATCTTATGGAATCCCTACAATACCCACTCACTCTTTGCGTAGTAATGTTTGGGCCAAAATTATGCCACAATGGTAACGAACCTTCCGCGCAATACGTCGTTTAACAATTTCGGCTTTCAGCTGCACGCTACAACCTAGCTTTCTCAACTTCTCGCCGACTCCATCGTGACGCACCAACGCCTCGTTATATAGATCGTCGAAATGCACTGCGATATATACACTAGTTTAATGCCTGTTTCGTTTAGTTCGTTCGTTCGTTCGTATAAAAATAGGTAAGCAACGGCCTGTTACAATCCCACTGCTAGTAATACGCCTCCTCTCTCCGTTTCAGCAGAGAAGGATTGGTGCTAAGACCTACCACGCTGCTCCAATGCGGATTGGTAGGTTACACAGATCTCCAGAATTCTCTAGAGATATGCAGGTTTCCTCACGATGTTTTCCTTATATTATAAATCAGGCGTATAGTATCAAAGATGGCTACGTCCACGACGCAAATTTTTTTAGAAAAAGATTAAAACGACTTTTTCAATTTTTAGTAACTATTCTAATGTAAAGTATTATTTTATGTATGCAGAATGTAATATATTAAGGAATTGTAAGCTTTTTCTGACGGCTAATTCAATACCTTTGAGTAAAAACTGATATTTAAGATGGACTTTCCTCATACAGTTTTGTTTCTAATTCTTGGACTTAACTATGTTTGTAGCCAAATGTTTACAATAAATGTAAAAGTTCATCTTTTATGCTTTCACGGCTGATCTGCTGGAGTAATATTTTGTTACAACATGCTTCAAATACAACCTCCTTTATATAGTTGGTGAATAATATATACAAAAAAAAAACACTGTGGTTGTCAATATGTCATTGAGTGGTTGAAAAAGATTGAATTTTGACAAAATTGCTTGAACGATTTTGGTAGAATTGAATTAAATACAATTATACACCCAGTCTCGAAGGACCAACAAATTGTTTATAGAGAATGTTGGCTCTCGGCGGGAATCGAGCCCGCGACCCGCGGAGCTGAAGGTCACTACCCATTGCGCCAACAGGCCAGTCAAAGAGCTGTTGCAATACAAAGAGCTGGCTAAGAATGCTTTACCTCATCGTTGGTTTTAAGGTTAATCCTAGCCATAAACTATATTCAAATTCAAAATATCCTTTATTCAAGTAAACTTGTAAATAAGTGCTTTTGAATCGTCAACATCTACTACTGGTTCGGAAAGCTGTTCCTACCGAGAAGAGCCAGCAAGAAACTCGGCGGTCGCTCTTTTCAAAGAGTAAGTCTTACTACTAGTTACATATAGTTATTGATATAGAAAAGAGACATACAATAAACAAGATCGAAATGTCTTGCGGCTGCAATCGCTTGCGTCCTTCGTCCAGAGCCCGAGGGTCCTATCAAAACGACTCGGTACACTCCTGGAGCGCCGACCGCGTGGAACCCTTGCCCAGGACCTTGGGCGCCCGCTGCTGCAGCCCGGATTGCGTTGAAGCATTTTATTGTTATTTTCTCCTGACAGTCTTCAGGGTCAATGTGGACTTCCTGTTAACGTTGAGGATATTGTTCGGTTTAATGCACCTAAGACGAAGACACGGGCCGCCTTTGCGATTGCGCTTGAAAGCAGAGTCGACTAATGTTATTTTAATAGTATGTCACTTCAGTCCACTGCTGAACATAGGTCTCTCCAATAACAGGCCACTTAGCCCGATCGTAGTCGTTTTGCTTTCACGCCCTGCCTGCTGTCCCACGTATGTCGTCACTCCATCGAGTCTCAGGGTGTCCTACACTACGTTTTCCGATACACTCCAGAACACGTCTACCCGGTCAACGGTTCTGCGACAGATATGGCCGGCCCGGAACTTTTAAAAACCGGTCATCGGGACTGGACCAGTATATAAAATTTCAGCTTAATCGGACACCGGGAAGTGGGTCAAAAAATTGCAAGATCCCAACTTATTATACATATATTGCAAGCTGAATAAAAGCTTTTAGAAAAGGAGTCATATACAATTATTATTAAGACATTCATTTGGTACAATATTATTCCTTAGCAAAGTATTTAAATAAAAAGCTGTTGCACTACAATAAATGTCTTATTCTTTATAAGGCACTTAAATTATAGCACCTTCAGCGTAGCCTTATAGGCAATTTTCAATCCTTCGAATTCCTGCTGGAAGAAGGAGCGGGCTGGAGTGAGAGGATTGTGGGACTGCGGAGCTGTAGGAGGTGGGGGCGTGAGGACCAATGTTATAGTGGGCAGGACACCGTCCTGCTGCAGACAACGTGCCTCGCGCACCGAGCACGGGTGATCTGTGGATTGTTAGACTTAAGCACTTTACATAAATAATAATAACATTGTTTTGATATAAGCTGTAAAGTAGTAAAGTAGTAAAGTAGCAGCCTGTTACAATCCCACTGCTGGGCATAGGCCTCCTCTCTCCGTTTCTGGAGAGAAGGGTTGGAGCTAAGACCTACCACGCTGCTCCAATGCGGATTGGTAGGTTTCACATATCTCCAGAATTCTCTAGAAATATGCAGGTTTCCTCACGATGTTTTCCTTCACCGAAAAGCGTGTGATAAATTGCAATTATCAATTAGACACGTGAGTTTTAATAGAAAAACTCATTGGTGCCTGCCCGGGTTTGAACTCGTGTTCCCCTCGAAAGAGTCGCACGGTCTCACCGCTGGGCTATCACAGCTCTAATATAAGCTGCGATAAAGTAAATTCAAATTCAAAATCAAAATTTCGCTTTACTTCATTGTTGTTTTATCGTTAATCTTAGCCATAAACTATATTCAAATTCTAAATATTCTATATTCAAGTAAACTTGTAAACAAGTGCTTGTGGATCGTCAACTCTACTGCTGGTTCGGAAAGCCGTTCCTACCGAGAAGAGCCAGCAAGAAACTCGGCGGTTGCTCTTTTCAAATAAAATTCTTATAACTAGTTACATTTGGTCATTACTTCTTGTACAGGGTAGAGTAGCTATATCCACGCATTTTTATCATCTATATATCCTCAATAGTAGTAGGCTTTTTGTGTCAACTTCCCTTTAACAGCGTTTTAAACTGTTGTAGTGGCAAAGACAAAATCGATTGCGGGATTTTATTACAGAATCTTATACCCAAACCCACAAACGGCTTATTTACTTTTGCAAGGCGCAAAGCAGGAACCGCAAGCTTATGTCGGTTCCTACTTTGTCTATTATATACATCGCCAGTCTTTTTATAATTATGTATATTCTTATGCACAAACATTAGATTGCTAAAAATATACTGTGAAGCCAAATTACGTTTCTTTTCTTTCTTTAGTTTTTCCAAAGTAATAGAATAGATATAGGATACATATAGAATTATGATATATAGTGTGTTTCATAAAAGACGTGTAAATGCGAGCGTCTAAAAACTAATATAAGGAAAGAAATAAGAGGAGAGGAATAAAAAAATAATAATTCATCTGTCATAGCTAAGAAGTCAGTCTATATACCAAACATAAGCCAACCCGCCTGGGGGACGGGATCCATCATAGTCATAACTTTGGTTACTTCCGACATCAGAACCGGCGAAATGCACCCGGGCTTGAAGGCGTCGTGCTAAAAACGTGACTTTCAATTAATTGATAAAATATTATGGAATATCTCAATCGATTTCCGCATTTACATCACGCAAACCTTTTGATAACGATCCATCACGCACCGGCGCGTGATAACGAAATATCCGAAATCTTTTATCATGTCACGAACCAATTTGTTTATATCTGGAAATCATTAACAAAAATGTATTTATAAAGACTGTTCGCGCCGTTTTTACTATTGTATGTAGATGGTCTGTGACAGTTGACAGTCGGTTCTGTTTTCGAAAATTGTAACAGTTTTTCTCTGTGTGTAAAAAGTATAAATTAAAGCAAAAGGAACTACAAACAGGTTTATTAATAGTGTATTCAAAGACCACTCAAGCGATACCAACAATGATATGAGAAATAAAACTGATTTGAATATTATTTTTCTGTCACTACTAGCATTAGATAGATTGAAAATACTGAATACTAAATCAAATACAAAATATTATTTATTCAAGTAAACTCCACTCAAAAACGAGTGCTTTTGAATCGACTACTACTGGAAAATTTTGTTAACAAAAACAAGCCAACAAGAAATTCGGCGGTTATATACGTATCATATCTTTCAAAGTATGATAATAATAAAAATATGATATATATATAACTAGCTACACTGCGTCATTGCCATGTTATTCATCAGGCGTGTAAAATCTTTAACAAAATATTGCCACAAAATAAATTGCAGCTAACAAACACTTTCGGGCATAAAGAAAAAAACCTTAACTTAAAAAACTTTAACTTAAAAACTTAAATCACATTAAGAAAAAACCCGAATACACACAGAAACCATTTGTCTATTTTAATAGTTACTTATTTTGAGTTCCGGCGAAACCAATAGAATAACTCGATCGACATCCTTGGTACAGTTAAGGCGGCGATGAAGGAAGATCTTCATGTGCTTCAGATGATCTTTTGGTAAATTAATAACCACATCCTGGATCATATCCTTGAATGTCCAAAAATATCAGATTTTTATACCAAAGTAATGAATTTTTTTGAATTATTAATTAAATAATTAATTAATTATTTTGGTATAATCCGCGTTTGTTCAAAAACTCTGTTTAATTCTAAGTATGGAAAGTATAACCCATACGCATTTCGGTGAAGGAAACATCGTGAGGAAACCTGCATATCTCCAGAAATTATAAGGATATGTGAGGCCTACCAATCCGCATTTAGCGTGGTAGATCTTAGCTCCAATCCTTCTCTCCAAAAGTTGAAAGAGGAGACCTATGCCCAGCAGTAGGAAAATCGTTAATTTACTTGCAAAAGTAATGAAAGAATTATTTTTCTATAATCCGCGTTTGTTCAAAAAACCTATGGAAATTTAAGTGTAGAGAGTACAATCCGTTTTTTCCGCATTATTGCAAAATCACTCTATGTTCAATGGAATTACGCAAATGACGCCTAATATTATATTATACATTTTTAAGTTATAGATTATACATTATATGAGTTTTAATGTTTTGAAAGTATACCAATAATTACCGAAAAGGTAATATAAAGTTATTCCCCAAATTCATTTCAATATACTTTTACAAGGTCTTATGAATTGGCTATTCTATAGATGGTTTGGATGAGCAACCTTTCCAGTTCCTTTCTTTCATTATATAATTCTTCTAATATAAATTTCGACATTGCTTTCTCGCCTAAGCTCGAAATAAATCCACACATTTTAATCAACTATAAAACTATAATACCGACTGAGGTAAAAATATCCTGTTAAAAGTTATTTGAAACTGCTATAATAGGATAGTTTAATTTTTATCAATATTATATACCTTGAAAAGCTTATAAATTCGATACTTTTCTAGGTAAGGAAGAAATGTTTCTGGCATTTGGATAGGTCTCTTTGTCGCATCAGTTTCTGTCATGACTTGTTCTAAAATTCAATAACCTCACGAAAACTTGTTACTATTTTAAAGCAAATTACAATATCTAAACATGTAAACAAATTATGAATCTAATATATTCCCGCGTATGACAGAAAATACAGAATATTTTTTGAACACTCTTTGATTAGCACCTACTTTAAAATAAAAAAGTACATACTTCAAAGTTTTCAGCCATTTCAGCTTTCATTATTATTATTTTTTTTTATCAGATAGATAAGTTATTTATACGTAATTATTTAATTAAAAATTAAAAAAAATATTAAGTAATTATATTAAAGTCGGAAACGTTTCAAAAGTAATAATTAAATTACTTTACTGTAACCCGTATTAAACCTTGTTATTAGTCTGCAACTTAAACAGCTGATTGTAACGACCAGTCACAAGTCACAACAATGATTATTCTTTTGAGGTTATGTTGACATACTTTATTGTTTTCCAATTTAAACCAGTAGGATGGAGTCGTCACTGCGGGTTAAATGTCATTATTCCATTGATAACTGTTACGTGCATTTGATAACAACCAAATATTAACACCAGTTATGATCAAACTAACTACTACGTATGGTCTACTACGTATACCGAGGTCATTTTTTGCTATAGCTGCAAATTAGTTGTTTTATGAATTTTCTCATCGGTTCTATACAATTATACCGGTTGTGAGAATTAGTACGTTGATGAATAGCGTCAGTGTCTGTCGTGTTTTCTTAGTGTATAGGATCGCTATTAGAATGTCTTCCACGAAGTTTTCTTACGAGGTATATTTATAATTTTTATTAAACTGTCGTATAAAACTTTGAGATAACGCTTATATTAAGATTATATTTTTTTATTGGTCATATTTTACAAGTCATACAGCCATATCAACAGTTAATGTAATTGATGCTAATATAAAAAAAACTTCCTCGTCTACGCCGTAACTTGACTTATACGTATCGTTCCTATTAATATGTTGCAATTTGTTTAACTAAATAATTTAAGTGAGACAGTATATTGTGACTTATTTATTTGATAAAAATTTATGTCTGTTGTCTAGTATCGCAGAAACCTTTTTTTTAATTAGTTCAATTAAGGAATAGTGAAAGTATTTATAAAGAAACAGATCATTAACCACTGTTTATTATAACTTAATGAAGGATATTTATAATAGATGGGACTTATTATTTTTCAAATTTCATGTTTTTGTCACTTGGTTTATCATAAACATCTATGGTATATTTACTAAGTATGTACTTTTATAAAACACAAGCGGTACAGCCACTCATTGCTGTGGCTTAGTCTAGTTTCAATCTCCACTTTGAAATGAAACTGTCATTTACAGTTGAAAAAAAAATACACTGATTGCCACCCAAGTTTACAGGCTTTGAATCCATCTAAAAAGTATCTGAAATGTTCTTTAAAATTGGTCCAGTCGTTGCAGATTTTATAAGAGACATACAGACAAACATTCATTTATATATAAACTAAATATATAGATTTGTAGAATCTCAAAATATAAGGTGCTGGCCACCTTGTTAGAAATAATTTTGAATTAAATATTGGAATTCAAAATTAGAAGCACTGTTGTTAGATTTAACAATACTTAATTCCTATGTATACCTGTTTTAGGATGCAGTTCACAAATTAAACTTGTTGCAATCAAATAAATCTACTATTGAACAAATTAGGAAAGATATTAAGACAGGTCAAGTAAGTAACAATTAATGTTGTAAGTGTAATTAATGATGCACTTGCCATTGCATTATTATATCAATTTACTAATAAATATACTGAATAGGTTTAAATTTCAGAGATGCACAAACTTGGAAGATATGAAGAACTATTTGTTGCGAACAGGAGTGACACTTTCAATGTTGGACCACCTCTCTGTGATACACGTAGCTGGCACCAAAGGCAAAGTAATTGTTTTGTACTTATAACCATTATAACCTGTGAGTTAATGAAGCAAAGAAAGCTGAGATATTTCATGTTAACTTATAATCATTTTTAACATGTTTTATTTCAATGATGATCATAAGAACAAAACTATGATGCAAAAAACTTATCAAACAGTGAATAACTAACTTTAACAACAGCTGAAACCTAACCGAAATATTAGACAAATCAAACTTGTATCAACTCATCGGCGCAGGCGTAGTCTGTCTCAAAATCGTAACCCCGAGGCGGGAACGATTAAACAACTAGGTACTCGGACTAGGTAACTAATCCAATAAAGAGCGGGCTTCCTCGTAATACATTTGGTTCCTAGTGTCCAAATTTTAACAATATTAATCGTTGGAGCCTAAAACAGACAAACATACTTTCTCATTTATAATATTGTGTGGAGTGTAGTGGTGGAGGAATTGATAATATTCAATATCTTTATTTAAAACGTTCTCAAATACACACAATTGCCGTGTGGTATCCGGCTGATTAGAATAGACCACCCTCATTTCTTACCGTGGTGCCTTAAAAGGCGACTAAGGTAAGTTGACGTCAGGCAGGCGGTCGGTCGTAAAATACGTAGCCAAATCATGTGACAACATGTTTGTAACATATTGAGCCGACCCCACTTCGAGTGGGATAAGGGCAGGAGGATGATGATTTTCAAATACAAACAAACAGATAACATTCACTCATACTCGTACCTTACCTACATACTTACTTTACCAACATACAATTCACTTATTTTAAGACACACATTCCACTACACTACACTACTTTGTCTGTTTTCCTTTTTACTTTGACTCAATAACCTATAAATGTTGTTCTTTTTAGTTTAATTTCAATTCCCTTTTTTATTGTAATGTTTTACGCCTGTACATATGGAAATTGAACCAAGAAAAGGTTGGCACTGGTTCCCAAAATATAGTTTAAACTAGCTTGGGAGCCAGGGACACAATAATCGTAAAAAAAATGTTAAGCATGGGTTGACGTTCGTATTATTGCAGGGGTCAACAAGTGCAATGTGCGAGTCGATACTGCGCTCGCACGGCTTCCGAACCGGATTCTACTCGTCACCGCACTTGGTCGAAGTTCGCGAAAGGATCCGCCTCGGCGGCAGCATGCTATCGAGGAATGAGTTCGCTGATCATTTCTTACGAGTATATGAAGCTTTACATAAAACACAGGTATTTATTACTAATTTTCTACCAAAATACCTCAGTGGCTAAAAACCAAGGCTTTTAAAGTCATCACTGAGAACTGTGCACTCGAAATTGTAGACTAGTATATATACCTGGGACATTAAGTCCGAGTAGGAAGGTCCAATTTCTAGACAGAGGCCGAAGTCAACTCGGATGGGCAGTGTTCGGGAAGCTACGCGAGAAATTTTCGTCCAAGATACCTCAGTTCCTGAAGACCAAAGTCTTCGAACAGTGCGTGTTGCCAGTGATGACACCCGGATCCGAAACGTGATCGCTGACTATGGAGTGAGGAAGCTCAGGGTCGCTCAATGGGCGATGGAGCGGACTATGCGCGGAGTATCTCTACTTGATCTAATCAGAAATGAGGAGATTCGTAGAACCAGAGTCAGCGATATAGCTCAGCGTGTCGCGAAGCTGAACTGGCGATGGGCGGGGCACATATTGCGAGAACCGATGGGCGTTTGGGTCTCAAGGTGTTGGAATGGCGATCCCGCACCGGAAAACGCAGTGTCGGTAGACCACAGACGAGATAGATTGAAGACCTCAAAAAGGTCACGTAGAGAAGCTGGATACAATTAGCACAAGATCGTGTGTGGAGATCCCATGAAGAGATTTATATCCAGCAGTGGACTTCTATCATTGACAAAGAAGAAGAAGAATTACTTGAAAAAAGATTATTTTCATTTGACTTCATTAGAAATTGGTCCACCCAAAAATTTATGAGTGATTGATTAAAGAACGGTATAGATTTTTCAGTCATTGTTTTTGTTTTAGGCTTTCGACGGTGATATGCCGAAGTACTTTGCATTCCTTACAGTACTGGCGTTCAACGTGTTTCTCAAGGAGAGAGTTGATGTGGCAATCGTGGAGGTCGGGATAGGCGGGATTGTAGATTATACCAACATTTTAAGGTTAGCATTTGACATCGTCACTAAAGACCAAATCTGAAATTTTATTGTGGTAATATTAAGTTTGAATACTTTCTGAACTCTGCATTTTAGATATCAATTAACGAAATTGTTTTTTTACCTCATTATTATTTTAAGCAAAACTCGTAGATGTCTCTCCGAGATTTCAAACTCAACTTTGAATGTGTGGTTCCTTGGAAAGACTTATGGGGTATTATTTTGTCTATATTATATGTATGTATCTATGTATTATATGAGGTTCGAGATAAATGTAACCCTTGATTAGATATTGGAAATCAACCATAATTAATAACAGTTATAAAACATTTGAGAGGTTTTCAAACGTAATGAAAATATTATGTTGCTATAAGCCGTAATAAAAGAAAATATATTTAATGTTTAATTTAGAGTGACCTATCCGGTCTCTTACATGAGAAGATAAGTTTTGCGATTTTGTTGTAAAGTTTTTTCCCGTTTAAATCCTTTCATTTTATTCTATTATTGAATATTTTAACATTAAAGTAGTTAATGTGAGTTAACTATAAGAGATAGACACATTCTGTCGCGGACTTTTGTAGTATTTTTTGTAAATCTATAATTTTCTTCTACATTACGTTAGTGTATCTCCGTAGGTTTACGGAGCGCACGCGACTAAAGTTCCCAGCAGGCGAGTTTTTTTTTACATTTGCGCGATCTCTTTAACACAATTTACATAAAACCGTAATGCACTATTAACCAGGTGTAGGTTAATAGTGCCGGAAGAAATGGACTGCCTTTTAGTAAAAACTGTACAAAAATCCGTTAAGTAGATTTTGAGAAAATCGATAGAATACAAACAGCAATTGGGAACTTTTTTTATAATAAGTATTGATTTCTTTTATTCATAGAAAAGTCCCAGTGGTCGGGATAACAGCGCTCGGTTTGGATCACACCGCGATATTGGGAAACACGTTGCCCGAAATAGCGGCCGCCAAAGCGGGGATCATGAAGCCTGGCTGCGAAGCTTACACTGTAGATCAACCGGCTGAGGCCATGTCTGTGCTGCAGGCAGTTGCAAATCATGTTACGGTAATAACTTATTAATGGACACTAGGTCTATATAGAATCCGTGCAAGGGGATGCAGTTCTATAGTTTTTGGAACCGCGCGAACTATTTAAGGTCCTTTGTCATTCTATTGAGTGATCCAATTTCACTGGAACCCATCGTTAGGGCTATTTATTGCTTTGCGGAACATTTAAGAGCGTTTGTCATTCTATTCATGGATCTAACACCACTACATGTGACTAGCCATCATTGCAAAATCGCAATTCCATCACTAGGACTTTTGTTTCTTTAATATCCAAGAATACCAAAGGGCCTAAACCTATTCTTTCTAAAAATACCAAAGGGCCTACGTAAAACCATAACGGTGCGACTAGCGTTTTTTTACGGAATCAAAGCCCGAGATCCCCAACATAACATAGACATTTACTCCAGAGAACTTGCGATCTATTAGTCCTTATCGGGATTCCTATGATCTTTTATGATGAGTCGCAATTCCAGTATGTTAAGATTATCCTAATCTTAACATACTAAGTACTAACTTAAGATATCCTTATCTTTGTCAAAAATTCAAGCGCTATTACCTCAAAATTCGGCCCAGCCGAAGAATAAAGTTACATATGATATGAGAGCTGTGATAGCCCAGCAGTGAGACTGTGCGTTTCTATCGAGTTAAAACCCCGTGCAGGCACCAATGAGTTTTTTCTATTAAAACTTTTCTGTCTAATTGATAATTGCAATTTATCACACGTTTTTCGGTGAAGGAAAACATCGTGGGGAAATCTGCATATCTCTAGAGATTTTTGGAAATATGTGTAACCTATCAATCCGCAATGAAGCAGCGTGGTAGGTCTTAGCTCTAACCCTTCTCTCCAGAAACGTAGTGAGGAGGCATATTCCCAGCAGTGGCATTGTAACAGGTCGCTACTCAACTTTTACTTTTATATGATATGTACAGACAGAAAATGTAACTTTATTCTTTGGATTGGGAAAAAATGGACACAAATCATGCTTTGTCGAGTTTGCGATCAAAATTTCTAAATGTTGGCAAGTTTTGCCTTAACGTATTGTTAGTTTTTATTAATATTAATAATATTAAATTCATCATCATCATCCTCCTGCCCTTATCCCACTCTAAGTAGGGTCAGTACAACATGTTACGAACATGCTGTCAGATGATTTGATTACGTATTTTACGACCGGCCACCTACCTGATGTCAACTTCCCTTAGTCGGTATTTTAAGACCGCTTGATAATAATGAGGGTAGTCTATTCTAACTCGATATCACACGGTGGGTAACTTACCTTAGTCGCCTTTTACGACACCTCGGTAAGAAATGAGGGTGGTCTATTCTACTCAGCCGGATAGCACACGGCGGGTCGACTTAGCTTAGTAGCCTTTAACGACACCTCGGTAAGAAATGAGGGTGATCTACTCTACTCAGCCGGATATCACAAGTCATATTAATAATATTAAATTACTAATATTAATTATTTTAATTAAATTATATTAATATTAATGTTCAAACTAGTCTTTACTTTCAGTGCCCCCTGAACATAGTACCTGAATTTAATACGTATGCATTTCAAAACGGATGCAAGGTGTCTATATGCTTAGAAGCGTATAGAATGAACGCATCCCTAGCAGTTCAGCTATCACATGCTTGGATGCGTATTACCAAAGGGATTACAGGAAATGTAATCCAGAAAAAACTTAATGGGAACCATATTAACGGGTGTTTATATGACATTGATGCGATGGTCAATGTTCTGTCAAAAGAAACGGTAATCGGATTGAAGGAATGCGTATGGCCGGGAAGATACCAGGTTATTGAGTCGGATTATGCAAATTTCTACCTAGATGGAGCGCATACAAAGGAGTCCATGGAAATATGTGCGAAATGGTTTCAGGAAAATAGCAGGTGAGAGGGATTTTTTTTGCCAGACAATCTTATCTTAATATTAGCTATCTATATGTGATCGACTTTCACAAAATCAACTGAACGGATTTTTGTACGGTTTTTACTAAAAGATAGTGCCAGTTTTGCGGAAGGTCTAGGTTAATAGTACTTTAGCGTTTTATGTAAATTGTGTTGAAGAGGCGGAACGGTTGCAAAAAACCTGTGGGAAGCTGTAGACTAACAGATATACACTATAGTAATGTACCAGAGTATTGTAGATATACAAAAATACTACAAAAAACTCCGCGCCAGCATGTCTCTTGTTATAGCTGGTTATTAATGAAATGGATTACCAAATAGAAATCTTATACGTTAACAAACTTAAATAAACGTTCTATATATTTCTATATACATCCTATATATTATATCTAAATTATAGGTAAACACATTTACTTAGCAATTCAAGAAATTCATACAAATCAGCCCAAAAATTATTACTTAAGAATTTTTTTAAGGAAGATTGAGAACCGAATATGTGTTAATTTTGGGACTCCTATGTAAAAATACGAATGTGTAACTACTGGAACTACAACAGAGTTACTGACTTTGACTGGCCTGTTGCTGCAGGTGGAGGTCGCGGGTTCGATACCTGCCAAGGCCCAAAATTTTCTCAAACAATCTGTAGGTCCTTCGAGAGAAATTGTATATGTACATATTAACCAGTTGTTACTTACTATGGAGAGGGACGACCGTGTGTGTGATTTTAAGTAACAAGTAACGGCCTGTTACTATCCCACTGCTGGGCCGATCTCTAGGATCAATAGGACACATAATTTTTCATAGAAAAACTCGTTGATGCCTGCCAGGGGTTTGAACCCATGATCGTCTCCATAGATTCGCACGATCTTACCGCTGGGTTATCGTAACTCCAGATTGTCATGTTTATTTATTTTATTTATTCCCCTACCCTATACTACTCTAAGTGGGGTCAGCACAATAAGTTTTTATCGTCCAGTAATTATGGCGCCACTCCTTTTATATGCATGTCATACTTCACACAATCCATCCATATAATTTTCGGCATCCCTTTAATCATATATCCATTAACAAGCAATTAATTGAATTAGGCGTTACAATGCGGAGATCGAAAATATATATGGTGCTAAATGTATAGTGGATTATCCGTTTTTTCATACCTGATACATGCAGGATTCGTAAAAGCATATGCATAAACATAACTTTCGTAGGTAAATAATGTGTCACTTACAAAAAAAAAAAAAAAATTATTTGAGTCTAAAAACAATTATAATTAACATTATTATCAGGCCAAAAAAAATATAGAGCAAAAGTGTAAGTTAGCAATTTACATATAAGCAATATACACTTACATATTTTATATAAATAGTGTTAAAGAGGTCGTATAAACCAACAGTGTGTATCTACACTGAAGACATGTAGCTGTCTAACTCTTATGGTTAACTCATAATAACTAATTTTATATTTAAAATTTAAATTCTTATTTCCATGCGGGCAAAGCCATTGGCACCATTGGTATTGGCTAAATATTCCCAATTTTCCTTTTGAAATACTAAAACTACATATACTACACAGTTGAGGATATTTTAACATGAAGGAAAACGAAGAAACAAGTTGTAAATAAACTTCATAATGGTCTTCAATTGTATCACCCAATTGTTAATTGACTGTCATTAACATCTAATAACCTGTCTATATCTGTTAGCCAAGATATCAACCTATCTACATACCCACCATCCTGTTTATAACTTAAAAGCAATAACTGCATATGTTGGAATGTCATAGGTTGTTCTAATAGATACTCCAATCTACCATCTCTCATGGACAGTAGTTTTATAAACACAATAGCTATTAAGGTCCATTGTAATGGTTTAAACATGATATTGTTTGCTTTTAATTGGAATGTATTCACTAGAAGATGAATATCAGAACTAACTGTCAATGTTAATAGACCTAAAGACCTTAGTAAGTCCGGCAATACCTTGTTCAAGTTATTGCACACTATTCTACGACGTAAAGCATTCTGTGCGTTCTTATCTACTAATGGTAAATGAGTTTTGTTTTCTTCTTCCACAGGTGTTTCTGAATGGTCTGGAACTTCAGTAATCTCTGTTTCACCTGAGAAAAAAGCTTTCACTTTTAACTGCATTTTCTTACTTTCCTCTTTAAGTATAGAATAATCGGGCAGGGGTTTGGTCTCTCTTGTCAATGTTTGTGTATCAAAATGTCTATCTTCCAACTCCAACATGTTTAATTTACGACATAAAGCTTGGTATTGATCATATGTATTTAAACTATAGAAAATATGTTTGGAATAGTTGTTCAGGTACTCTTGAATGCAGTCTCCTTTATCTTTTACCATTTCTTTAACTTTTTCTTCACCAAAGAGAAATAGCAATGTGTCTATTGTAAACCACTCTGCTAAACATTTTTCTACTTGGATAGTTATTGCAGTGAGTGAAGGTACATTGGATTTCTTATGAGGTAATTTTTTCTGTGTGTTATCTGTGATATCATTTGCATCTTCTCTCTTTAAGTATAGAGGTAAATTTATTAAAATGGGATCTAATGGTTTTACTGGCTTTTCTATAACTTCACCAACTATATTTAATGGATTATGTGAAAGTTTTTTCAATACATGTTCCTTTGTATCTAGAGTGTCTTTTGGATGTATTTGAGTGTTAATTTGAGTAGAAAGCTTCTGATCTAAGTTATCTCCTTTTTGTCTAGATTGCTTACAGTCACTGACTTCTGTTTTATGTGTACTTTTCTCGAAATTAGATTCATTGTGGTCTTGAATTTTATAGATCTCATCTAAAGTAGCATTGGTAAAATCATTTATAGACGTAAATTTCTGGCCCTCTGTTTTTAAGTCAATTCTCTCTGTTAAACTTAAATCTACCTCTTGTCCCATACTTCCTGTTGAATTGAATGGTAATAAATGGAACTTTGGTATCACTTCATACTCTCTAAACCATAATGGACTTGTTAACATTTGCCTCTTAATATGCATCGCAGACTTGTAACATATGTTGCTGCAAAAGTTTTTCCTTGTTGTTATGTCATAAACCTAAAAATAATTATGAATACACTCAGTTACAAAGATAAATTACAAATATCTTAACAGAACAATAATAATTAAAGTAGAAAAGAAGGTAGTTTAACAGCAATACAACAACAATACAACAGGTTTATGATATGCAATCTTGTGCAATAGTAGATTTTTTTGAGACTTATCAATATATAATTTATATGAGTATAAGAAGCCCGATAAAAACATGGTTGGATTTTAGAAAGTATGATATAAATATAAAAGAGTAGTACCAGAATTCACAAGTTATATGAGCGAATGGACTCGAAAAAAATGCATGTTGCACCAACTCCTAAAGTAAGATAAAAGTAAGAAAATGATAATTAATATATAAATTAAATAATAGTCGGATACTGTATTAACATACCTTGTTTGTTTTTACTGATATTCGATACTTTTGTTTTGGTATATCCTTTTGAGACAGAGCTTTTTGGCATATTGGATACCCACACAAATGCAATATAGATCTTTCTTCAATCACATCATCGAAATGTGTTTGGTTAATATCTGGCAAACATTTCAGAAAATAATCTTCTTTAATATCCTTTTCTATCAAATTCTCGACAATATTTTGTGCTCTGGCATTACATTCGCGTTTTTTCAAAATTGCCTGGCGTATTTGTTCTTTTGTCATTTCTTCTATCTTAGTTGGTTTTTGCCCAATTTTATTTTTGGGAGCTTCCATTTCATAAAAAATATAAAAGGTTCTTAATTTTTATATTCAGAATTAATCCAAAAAAAATTTTTGACAACAAAACAGACAAATAATATACAGAGAGTTCAATTCATAGATAATACACTATAATAACCTTCAATTTTACTCACCTCTTCTTTATCCTCCTTTTTCTTTATCAAAGTAATTGTTACAGAGAAAAATAAAACATATTGAAAGTACTTATAATCTTCAATACTAAGTACTAATACTAGAATAGATTCTACATATATAAAGGATTTATTTAAATTTTAATTTTTTTTTCTTTTGCAGATGTTGTGCTAAAATCTTGATATTTAGCGCCACTGGTGACAGAGATGCTGAAATACTTTTGAAACCCTTATGGAATATAGATTCTTTTGAAGCTGTTTTCTTTGTTATTCCTACGGCATACAAAGAAGTTATGAAGACTAATGACACTTATTCGTCGATGGAACATAAAGAGCTTTTATCGAGATGTAAAAATCATGCTCATATATGGCAAAAAGCAAACACAAAGTCGAAAACTATAGTATTACAATGTGTATCAGATGCTTTATTGAACATAAAAAATAATTACCCTGATAGATCTGTTTTGATAACTGGATCTCTTCATCTAGTTGGAGCAGCATTGTCAATAATAGATTGTAATATGAACAAAGATTAGTTAAAAGTATATATTCGATTGTCCTTATCTCACTTTAAGTGGGGTCCGAATAACATGTTTTTCTCTTCCATTCTCTCCTGTCATTCGCCAACTTATGTTATACTTATAAGTAAAATTTATCACGACAATAGATTTTATTCCACCCACAGATGTCACATTACGTAGTCTTTACGAAAGAGTTTTAAGTGTCTTAATATAAAATTATAATCTGGTAAAATATATAACATATGAGCTGTTTATGCCTTATTTATACTTTTATTGAAATTATTTTAATAAAATAGGTGCTTTGGAGGAACAATTGGTAAAAGTTTGAGATTTAATGACTCCAGTAAATTAGTCAAAGTAGGTTTACTCGGTTAATTAATATTTATAAAAAAAAATTGTTGTACTATAATACTAAAGTATAGTATGGTGAAAAATGAATACAGATAGTTTTTGCGATAATCCAATTGTCAATTTGGCAGATGTGTTTTGACATAATTGGTTAACTTGTTTTCTTTCAAACTGACGTTTGACGGAACGGACGATTTATTTGTCATATTTGTACAGTCTATAGATCTGGATTTAGTTAGTTTGCGGCTTGTTATAATATATAATTATATTATTCAAAATGAACGCTTCCAATAATATATATCAAATACTTTAACGCTATTGTTTAACTGCCTATATCGATATTACCAGCTTCTTTATCGAGTGTGAAGTACTATCAAGTTTACGGAATAGAAATCGCACAATCCTATTAAAATGTATGTATAATATTTACTTTTGGAATAGATAAATGATAACGATGTATTTATCACGCGATACCGTATAAGAGCTGTGAAATCGTAAACAGAATGGTATCCACGCCTGAAGACAAATATATTTTAGTTTAAGGTAAGTCAAATCATGTGTCTACAATGAGTAACATGGATTTTAAAATGTTATTATAGAAAATGGAATGAATTTTCGCTGTAAATAGATAAACAATAATCTTCAAAATTATTACCTTTTTTTATGTATACAGATTTGCGTCACAATTCATTGTTAAACTAAACATACCCCTTGAGTTAAAAAACTCCACACCTTTGTAATCTATTGATTTATATATTAGGAGAAATTTTTGATTTCGCTTTACACAGTTGTAATTCATTTACCATTTCTTCAAGATCTTCAGATTAAAGGCATTAAAATACATATAATTTTTTTGTACTTTATGTAACATTATTTTTGGTTTTAGGAATCTGTTATTATTTTATGTACTGATGTATGTCCTTGATTTGTATGTATTTTGTGTATAAATGAAATAAAACATGCATTTTGAATGATACAGGTGTTACAGATTTAACAAAATATATAATATATTTTATTCTTTACTATTTACTAAGATAGAATATTATTAGTAAATATAATTTGAATTCTTCTTTTTTGATACTACTTACCAAAACTGTTTTACTATAAATTGTCTCACTTCGTAGTTTAGCTGGAAGAGATCTCTGTCAAAGGGATAAGTTGAACTTTGTCCACTATTTTTTTATTGATAATGTTTATCTTACATTTTTTTATGGTACATAAATAAATAAATAGAATAGGGACTGATCCCATGGAATTTGTACTAGAATAATTGATTTATTATATGGCTTTGGCTTGACTTGATGACTTTTGTGGAACTTTTGTAGAGTGTATTGGTTATTAGTGTAATTTCTAATTAGCTTGACTATAGTAACACTTTAACAGATGTTATCAAAATTAACTGATAAAACTATTTGAAATAATTTATTCTTTATTTTCCAAATAATACTTTAAGTTTTTATCAACCCAAACATACGGAACAAGAAATTGTACATAAAGATATTAGTTATTATCTTGATAGGATATCAGTTGTTGCACAGAGTGAGTTCAACCTCCATAAACAACCACAGTTATATAGTGATAGAAAGACTTATCAGTTCTATCTATCTAATTCGGGGACACCTGCCATAGTAGTGCGGGTGGTCAGCTCCTATGTAGGACTATTCAACCCATGTCCCCATGTTGGGACATAGGTAAGACTTAACAGTTACAATAGATTGAATAAATCAGGGCAGTGGAGACGGTATTGTATTGCCTATTACATGCATGTATGCAACTGGTGAGCTATTACAGCTTATTTTTGTTTGTACTGTACTGGAAAAGAAATTAAAATAAAAAAAGTATTAAAGTGACCTAATTCAAAATTATCTTCCTTAAGTTAGATACTTTCTAATACTTATTTTAATGTCATCTATAAGATGACGCTGCAAACTATTGAAGAAGCTAGTGTTTTCTTGTTGTTCTAGTTTATGGGTCGCTTTAGCACTCAAGAGTTTTATAAATCTTTGAAAGATTACCCTCCATTTTATTCCTCTTGAAAGTTAGTTAAAAAAAAATTGTATATGTTAAATAATTTTTAAGTTGATATTTGATATGACTGAATCTAAATCAACCTGTGTTTTCATAATTATATTCTATTAACGCAAACATTCTCATTGTTCTTAATGTTTATATTAACAAAACAAAACCTAGTTATTTAAGTTTTGTCGATGTTGACGGGTTGATTTATCTATTGTGCTGAGTGATAGTCAATGTCAAAGTGGAACGTAAGTCGGTTGAAAGTCAGTAAGCCGGAACTCTCAATGAGCGAGTGTATCGCAACGAGTTTCCACGAGACAAAAGTAATTCCGTCATTGTAATGCCGTGACCGTGTAAACGAACAGTCGAGTAACCCTAACACTTGTCGCGTGTCTAGGAGAGTTACCAAAAACCGCAAACCTGATGAAAATGTGCGGGAGAGGCTTATCTCTTGGCAGACAGACGGCCTGTGGTCCGTTGCGCATCCTTACCATAGACTTATTAATCATAGAGTAAAGGGAGTCATAGAGCCTGTGATTGCGTGTCCAGCAAATAATGAGAGGGAAGAAGAGAGACCCTTACTTATCTTTGTATTACACATGCGCAGAGAACAATCATGCCGCATTTTCAAATACTTTAAACATTTTTTAGTACCTTCAAAATATTTGATCCATCTAGCTATTCTCCAGATAATGCTTAGTAAAAGAGGGCCAGATTGGTATCCTCGTTTGCTATCTCTTTTTTTTGGTAGATATATTTTAGGCTGTCTCGCATACTCTAGTATAATAACTTTATGATCGCAACGGGCGTTTTCGTCGTCAATGTAATAGGTTACAACGACGCGATACTATTACAGTGTGAAGACACGTTCATAGTTTATGTGTAAAAATAAATGCATTTATGTATGAACATAACCGGATATATTTCTGCGACATACAGTCCAACGGTACGGTTAGGTAAGTCCAATTTTGAGGTTAAAAGAGGTCAGTCGGTGAATCCAACTCGCGAAATCTTTTCGTCCAAACTACCTCATTGCCTGACCATAGTCATACGGATACGAAACGTAGTCCGAAAAGTGACTCGACTGAAGATGAAGCGAAATATGCTTTGAGTATCTCTACTCGCTTAAATAAGAGATGAGAATATCTGTAGAAGAACTAAAGTTACCGATATAGTTCAGCGTGTTGCGAAGCAGAAGCGGCGTTGTTGTCTAAAGGTGTTGGATGGCGACCCCGCACCGGAAAGCGCATTGTCGGTAGACCTTCTACGAGATGACGGACGACATCCAAAAAGTCGTGTGGAGCTGCTGGATCCCAGCGGATCAAGATCGCTTGATATGAAGATCCCGTGAAGAGAGCTATGCCCAGCAGAGGACGTCTATCGGCTGAAGAAATTAAAAAAAATCAACAATTCGTTGTTCAAATTGGACTGTACTAGCACTTTTGAAACGTGAAATTAAAATAAAGCTACGAGGGTTCGGAAAGGTGCTCTAACAGAGAAGAACCAGCAAGAAACTCGGCGGTTACTCTTTTCAAAAATTGGTATTAAAATAATGTATTTGGAATCGTTAACAAACAGAAATTACGATGTAATCTAGTGCGTAGCTGATCGCAATTTAATTCGTAGCTTTGTTATCATTAACATAGTCCTAAACAATATAATACGCTTTATACATAAGTGTCCTAAGAAACGAAGATGTATGGAAATATATATGAAGATTTTTACAAATCAACCATTCAATCCTCTCGTTCTGTCATTAATACATCCTTCTCGCCCATTCGCCGCTGCGTTCACAAATTTTATATTCTACACCTATCTAAGACACCAGTAATTTCTTTTAGTCAGGTGAGGATCCCATACCCTAACAATGCATATGTGGATGTGGTTCGGATACGACCTGGGCGAGTTCCTGTTCTCGGGACTGACCATCAACACGCGTTGGGCGTTTGCTCTCACCTGGATCGTGCTCTTCTTCATAGCTCTGCTCTTCGAGGGCTCCAAGGTATATAAGGCATATCTATGTTACACAAACAGTTCCAACAATAATAAATCATTTATTCTAATATACAAACAGGTAACACTATACTGACTTATACTTTACATGTACTGAGAAACTCTGGAATACGGTCACTGTATTTGTGTTAATGTTTTAGCCGTTTTAAGGATCTTGGGTTCGAATTCTGGGTAGGTCAGGTTAGAATTTATCACGTGCTTTTCGGTGAAGTAAAACCTCGTAAGGAAATCTGCATCTTTAAAGGTGATTCTTAGGATAATTGATAAATTGGACCAGTTTGGGTTATGGTCCTTCATAGTGCTGTAGTTGGTGTGCCGTAGTGTATCTATAGGTTCCAGTTTAGACTACTATAATAAGATTCACCTTATAATAAATTATCTTTATTCTGGGTTGGGAACACGCTTCGATCTAGCCTAGTTGTCAACCTAACCGATTGGGCCTAATTGGATAGATCCGAAAAGCCAAAAGATTTTATATTTTGATGCGATGATTTAATTGAGACCAGCTACGCACTTGATGATATTATAATCTATGTTTGTTAATAATGAAAAATACAATATTGTAATATTTATTTTGAAAAATAGTAACCGCCTAGTTTCTTGCTGGTTCTTCTCGGTTAGAGCACCTTTCCGAACCAGTTATGGCTTCATTTTAATTTTAATTTGACGATTCAAAAGTGCTTGTAAAGGCCAATTAGAATAAAGACTCATTTGGATTTGAATTTGATGCCATTACCTGTGGATACTGTTAAGCGATTTGTCTAATTCTAAATTAACATATTTTGTGCAATGTTCAGTTGACGATTGCATCCCGAGTTTTTAGTATAACAGATAGTCGAAATAACTATGTATAAGAATAATATAACTGAAATAATTTGGCGCCAAGATCAGAGCGTCGTATCTGTTGGCATGGTTGTCGGATAAGTAAAATTTTAATATCGAATTCAGAAATTGACCTTGGTACCAAAATATTAAGTCTAGTGATATCCGTAATATGTTTTTTTTATATTACCGAAAGAAAATGAGGATTTTTTAATCCTATAGTTTAGTTCGGTGTATAAATATATTCATATATGTGTATTCATTAACATTGCCGTGAAACGGACAAACAGACTTTCGCATTTATCATATTAGTAGTAGTTGTATGCGACGTTTTTGGATGTAGGTTCATACGTCATTGAAGCCCATGTTTTTACGGTAACAAAACTTATTTGAACATGATACTTCAATTGTATTCTCAAACTTGACAATTTTGTCCTGGGTTCTTCAATTTACAACTGTTTCCTATATAATTTTTGCATTCTTAAATAGGAAAAATGAATGATTTATAGAAGCAGGCGTTACTTTGCGGAATTCCATATTACATGCAATATAACAGAACTAACTACTTTGCTATAATCCGCACGGGTTAAGTGAATGCATGCAAAGCCAATGTGTATGAAGCAGGCAAAATCTACGCACCTTATACAAGCAGGACCATCCACCACATGCACCCCAAGGCGCAATTCACCAGCAACAAAGCACACAAAAGCAGCACACACACCCACCACCACAATCTCGACGATCGTTTCGCCCCGAAACCGAAGCATCATCAGGAGGATAGGCTCCACGACAAAAATCGTACTGTCGTGGTAGTTAAGTAAGTAGTTAGTTCTGTTATATTGCTAGGAAAAATGAAGATTTTATCTCTTATTTGGAAATTTAAATAAGTTTGCTAAATAACTATGTATCCTCAAATTCCCTGCGAGAGAAGTTTAAAGAAATAGGTATTCTTACATTGGCTTCACAGTATATTTTAAGCAATGTAATTTTTGTACATAAAAATATAAAGAATTATAAAACGATAGGTTATGTATATAATAGATAAAGTAGGAACCGACATAAGTTTGCGACAACTGCTTTGCGCCTAGCAAAAGTACGTAAATCGTTTGTGAGTTTGGGTATAAGATTATATATTAAAATTCCGAAATCAGTTTTTGCCATGCCATTACAGCAGTTTAAACACTGTTAAAAAGAGGCTGATACAGAAAGCCTACTATACTGTTCAAGATTACTTAGATGATAAGGATGTGTGGATATAGCTGCAGTTAAACCTTTACAAGACAGTAATAACTAAATGTAACTAGTTTTAAGATTTATATTATAAAAAGAGCAACCGCCGAGTTTCTTGCTGGTTCTTCTCGGTCGGAACAGCTTTCCGAACCAGCAGTAAAGTTAAAGATTCAAAAGAACTTGTTTACAAGTTTACTTGAATAAAGAATAATTTGAATTTGAATATATTATTGTTTCCTTTAATAGGGAAAGGCAGTATTTTAAACGTGATCTTTCAATTTAAATCTGTTTGCTACATATTTTGATTTCAACGACAGGTGTACGTGGCGGGAGTGCAGCGTGAAGCCCACAAAAGGCTAAACCCTTATCGGTCTGATGAAAGACGGAATCTGTTATGCGACCGGTGAGATACATTTTCTAGCCTTTTTTAACCTATAAAAATATTAAGTAAAATGAATAAGGCACACACATAACGCAGGGAAACTCAGTTCAGCTGCCTATGCCGTGAGAAAGATTACACAGTTTACGCATGTAGAAACATCTAGACTTGTTTATTTTGCTCACTTTCATAGCATTATGTCTTATGGAATACTGTTATGGGGTAAATGCGCGGATATTGAAAAACCTTTTTGTTTGCAAAAAGAGCCGTTTACAATTTATGCCCTCATGATTCCCTGCGGGATAAACCTACAAAGAAAAGTGTTCTTACATTAACTTATCACTTTTTGTGTATTTAGGACGAATTCCGAACGTTCATTCGACAAAGATTTAAAGTGTGCGTCTTTAATACGTCATGGTATGAAAAAGCAAAACAATTTAGTTTAACATCTTTAATTGAGTCGCAATAAGAGTTCATGGTTGACCTGCTGCACAACACTATGCCCGCGGGTCCTAGTGTGGCCCACGAACGAATTCTGAATGGCCCGCCTACGAATAATATAAAGTTCGCAGCGTGTAGAAAAAAAAGACCCATATATTAAATTGTGAGTGCTTCACACAACACGGCTTTTTCTAAAAACCTTACTACCGTGTTATAGGAGGGTTACCTGTGCTTAAAAGTTATCATTATTATATAGATGTTTTGGTGTTAATTAAAAAATAATAAAGTAGGTAACTGCCTGTTACTATCCCACTGCTGGACTTAGGCCTCCTCTCCCCGTTTTTTGGAGAGAATGGTTGGAGCTAAGACCTACCACGCTGCTCCAATGCGGATTGGTAGGTTACACATAACCCCAGAATTCTCTAGTGATATGCAGGTTTCCTCACGATGTTTTCCTTCACCGAAAAGCGTGTGATAAATTGCAATTATCAATTAGACACACAAGTTTTTAATAGAAAAACTCATGAGTGCCTGCTCGGGATTTGCACCCATGATCGTCTATAAAGAGTCACACAGTCTCACGCTGGGCTATCACAGCTTTTTTGGTATTAACTACATAAATATTATTTTTAAATAGTTGTAAGAATATTTTTGTATTTTTAAAATATGTTAGTAATCTTAATTATGCCGTGTGGTATCCGGTTGAGTAGAATAGACCACCCTCATTTCTTACCGAGGTGTCGTAAAAGGCGACTAAGGTAAGTCAACCTGCCATGTTGTATCCGGCTGAGTAGAATATACCACCCTCATTTCTTACCGAGGTGTCGTAAAAGGCGACTAAGGTAAGTCAACCCGCCATGTTGTATCCGGCTGAGTAGAATATACCACCCTCATTTCTTACCGAGGTGTAGTAAAAGGCGACTAAGGTAAGCCAACCCGCCATGTTGTATCCGGCTGAGTAGAATAGACCACCCTCATTTCTTACCGAGTCGTCGTAAAAGGCGACTAAGGTAATTGACGTCAGACAGTCGGCTGGTCGTAAAATACGTAGCTAAAACATGTGACACTATGTTTGTAACATGTTGTGCCGACCTCACTTAGAGTGGGATAGAGCAGAAGAATGATGATGATGATTTTAGTAATTTTAATTATCTTTAGTGTACATTTGATAATATGCTATTTGAATTGCACAGATAAAATATAAACAGTTACTATAGTGGGCCGCCGAAGATTTTTGTATCATACGTTTGGCTCGACAGTTTTAAAGGTTGAGCACCCTTGTTATGAACAGTTGTTGTAATAAAACTACATTGTATTTACACTGGCAGGGCAATGTGCATGTCAATGATAACATAAAACACACAATGCATGTTTATTTTCGATTAATGTTTCGTATCTATTCATTGCATTGATATAATAACAATTGTCTTCATGTATGTATGAATGAGCAGTGATAGCCCAGCGGTGAGACGTTTCGACTCTTTCGAGGGGAACACGAGTTCAAACCCGGGCAGGCACCAATGAGTTTTTCTATTAAAACTCACGTGTCTAATTGATAATTGCAATTTATCACACGCCTTTCGGTGAAGGAAAACATCGTGAGGAAACCTGCATATCTCTAGAGAATTCTAGGGATATGTGTTACCTACCAATATGCATTGGAGCAGCGTGGTAGGTCTTAGCTCCAATCCTTCTCTCCAATAACGGAGAGAGGAGGCCTTAGCCCAGCAGTGGGCATAGTAACAGGTTGTTACTTTACTTTTTACTTTTTTTGCATGTATGAATGAACCGTAGTTTATTCTACTCAAACCGTAGTTTATTCTATCTCACAATAATGCTCAGTATAGTTAACCGTACTAATAATGCCAAAGTCTCTCTGTCTGTGCACGCTTTTACGATTAGCGCGCTTGATCGATGATAAAAGTAACGGCCTGTTACTATCCCACTGCTGGGCATAGACCTCCTCTAGCTTAAAATTGCTCCAGCGCATAAGCCTTGATATTAGTGTCAATTTATAGTTTTTCTTTGTTGAAGGGAACAAGGTAACCCAATGGAGCCGACAACCAGCCGTAATGCCAGCTCTGGTCAAATGAGTCGGTGGGCCTCTTTAAAAGTCAGGTACAGTATAGAATAACATACCACAAAATCCTAGTTTCGAATCGTGATAGAAAGTCCAAATCTAATTGATTTTGTAAAACTATCGTCATATTCGTCAGAACCATGGTGAACGCCCACCAAACGCTGGTGTTCATGCTGCACAACGTGGTGGGCTACATGCTGATGTTAGCCGTGATGGTGTACAATGTACACCTGCTGCTCGCTGTCGTCTTTGGGATGATGCTGGGTGAGCTAATCGATCATCACTCTCTTGCCTTTATCCCACCCTAAATGCAGTCGGCACGACGTGTCTTTCTCTTCCATTCTCTCCTATCATTCGCCAACTAATGTAATACTTATAATAAAATTTATCGCGACAATACATTTTATTCCCACCACAGATGTCACATTACGTAATCTGTATTAAGCTTATAAGATCCGAAATTATATATATTGTTTTATTTACAAGATGTTCTATTAAATGAATCAATATAATGTTATAATAAAGTATCTTTTGATAATCTTTAAAGAGCTTTAAGTTTCTTAATATAAAATTATCATCTGATAAAATATAAATATGAGCTGTTTATGTCTTATTTATACTTTTATTGAAATTCTTTTAATAAAATAGGTGCTAACAATCATCAACTCTAGCGCTACGTTTTTTATATGTATTTTGCGTTTAAACCAACCATTTCTTATTCGGACTCCCTCTAGCCACATAAGTATCCATTACATATTTATTACTCGTTTCGCCATAATTTTCATCCCTTGTAAGTTAGTGTCCAAAGTAAATAATAAGAGGGAAAATGAAACTCATATACTGCATCTTTGTCTAATCGAAACTACCAATAGACTTTAAAATAGATAAACTGGCATTTAATACATTTAAACAAAAATTATTTCAATGGGTTTTAGCTAATTGCTTTTATATTGTTAAGGAGTACTTAGGTAGGTAATACATGAACATTTGTGAGTCCAATACAGAGCAGATTGTGTAATTATTATATTCTTGACATATTTTATAAAATCAATTTGACATAAAGTAGCGGCCTGTTACAATCCCACTGCTGGGAATAGGCCTTCTCTCTTCGTTTCTGGAGAGAAGGGTTGGAGCTAAGACCTACCACGCTGCTCCAATGCGGATTGGTAGGTTACACATAACCCCAGAATTCTCTAGAGATATGCAGGTTTCCTCACGATGTTTTCCTTCACCGAAAAGCGTGTGATAAATTGCAATTATCAATTAGACACATGAGTTTTAATAGAAAAACTCATTGGTGCCTGCCCGGGTTTGAACTCGTGTTCCCCTCGAAAGAGTCACACGGTCTCACCGCTGGGCTATCACAGCAATTTGGCATATATATATTTTATTTAATTTGACATTGTTTTCTGTCAATTAAATTGTAACTTTTGCATGCTATTTATTAGCGAAACAAGTTGCTCTTTTATTTATAAGCTTATTTAATGCCGTGTAATACCGTGTTTCATGCAAAATAAAGATTTGATTTGATTTGATCGAACGTAAAAAAAGGGAGAGATATCATTTTTTCATATGTGATAAAGATATCTATCAGTTTCATCTTCCTTTTCATTATGCGTTGTGTCACTATAAGTTACAGGCCTATATCTCCCCTACTATAAGTATATTAACTCATATGTCTCAATATCTATCGTATTATAAAGCTATTGTTCGCTAGAACATCATCATACTCCTGCCCTTATCCCACTCTAAGTGAGGTCGGCACACCATGTTACAAACATGTTGTCACATGATTTGGCTACGTATTTTACGGCCGGCCGCCTGCCTGACGGCAACTTACCTTAGTCGCCTTTTACGGCACCTCGGTAAGAAATGTGGGTGGTTTATTCTATGCAGCCGGATACCACACGGCACATACCTAAGTCGCCTCTTACGACACCTCGGTAAGAAAGGAGGGTGGTCTATTCTATTCTGCCGGATACCACACGGCATCTATTATTCGCTACATTATTTTTTATTAAAATGAAAGATTAATTGAGATGGTTATCAAACATTTAATGTGTGCTGTTGCAACTGAGAAACCGTGCCCTCAGTTTCAATATTTATATCTAATTATAATATTTAATTTGAGACACATTCTAATCGTTATTACAATGTATAATTAAAGTACTCTGGGCTCCTCGGTTACGTAAAAGTAGTAAAGTAGCGGCTTGTTACAATCCCACTGCTAGGTTAGGCCAAATCAACAGAATTCTCTAGAGATATGCAGGTTTCCTCACGATGTTTTCCTTCACCGAGAAGCGTGTGATAAATTGCAATTATCAATTAGACACATGAGTTTTAATAGAAAAACTCATTGGTGCCTGCCCGGGTTTGAACTCGTGTTCCCCTCGAAAGAGTCGCACGGTCTCACCGCTGGGCTATCACAGCTTACGTTATTAGCTCATAAATAAATTCAGAAGTTACAATAGAATTATTTTCTTATAATCCGCGTTTGTTACAAGAATTTATTTAATGTTAAGTGTACTGAGCAGGTAACGTTCACATACCTTATACATGCAGGACAAGTGACCACACGTATCGCAAAACGTCGACACTAACAACACTCCACACACTCACTACTACAAACTAAACTAAACGATCCAAGATTATTCGTGATAGAAATTAGATAGGATCGTATATTAAATTAGATCGTGTAAAAGACGATTATCAAACGCGGATTATAGCAAAATAATTCTATTGTAACTTCTGTACTATGTGATTCCGTAGAGTAACACCTGCTTCTATAAATCATTTAAATAAATTCAAATTTAAAATATTCAAGTAGATGCTTTTCAATAGTTTTCAAGCGTCTAATTTTTTTAAAGAAGCTACCAACTGATTTGAAACTTTGCTCTTGCCGAGACGAACCAACAAGTTAACTTTGAGCCATTCGTTGAACAGGTTACTTCCTGTTCGGTACTAAGTTGACGCTCCTCCAGATGCAGTGTTTCAACACTAAACGAATGGTGATATGTACTCCAGAGTGTGACGACACCGGTGAGTGTATGACAATTAATTATACAGATTCCCATTCACTTTCGACTCTTGCTGTCAACCTTTCCTAACTTTCAGAATCCTAGTAGGCTTTCCTTTTTCCCGCAAGAATCCCAAGAATTAAGAGGAATATAATCGCTCTTCCGGACTTAACCATGCATGCATTACGTATTTTCCCTGTTCCCGAAAGACCATATTTATATCTTATACAAACCGGTTACCCAAGTGTAGATCAATAGTGCCAAATTTAATCAATATTGGCATGCGGTTTCGGCGTGAAAGTATACAGACTTCCGTATTTATAATATGTAACGTTAATGAAATAAAAAATACTCAGAGTTGCGACTTATTCACTTTAATGTCTCAAAAGACATCCAGTAATGGTGGCGGCATATATTGAGGCATCCCCTATGGGGGCGACAGTATGGCGGCCCGGTTGACGTCACATCCGTTTTATTTGGCGTTACGGAATCATCACGGGGTTGGTTGTCAGTTATGACTAACGCTAACTAATGGCTAGCTATAAGGTTAACAGTTCGCTCACAACTCGGCTCGTTACAAATATTAGTATGGTTTAACACGTTCACGCCGCATCATGGGGCGAGTTTGTTTTTCGTTGCTCGATCCCATCGGGCAAGCTGACCTCCAGCGGTAATCAAAACGACGATGGCTCATCCCGTCCTATAATACCGACAATTATGTATAGTACCCAGCAATAAATAATGCACATCGAGGCTTAGAGAGAGAAATCGGCTAGATTCTGCTTCATAGAGCGTTGTCTCTGTCGCACAGACTGACGAACCCGTGTGGAACGTCACATACTGAGTGATAGCGCTCTTCGAACCAGAACTTGCCGAACTGTTTCGTTGTGAACATCGATGTGCATTATTTAATGCTGGGTACTATATCACCGGTGCTAAACCTCGTCGCGAACGTGATCATTTACTCCTTAACCCGTTCGCTCGCCTCAAGACCGTTGCAATACGGAGAAGTGCAGCTGGGAGGTGTGCGAGGGCAAGCTGTGCAAGCAGCTCGACGCGGTGGAGCTGCAGCAGACCGCCACGGCCCTCAGCCCGGAGCCCTACCGCCCCAAGTACCCTCCACGTAGAATAGGGGAGCCATAGGCAATGTGTGCCTTTGAGTGCAAATGTCCAACAAACAAGAGGTGCATGACCCAAAATGTGCATCTTTGTCAAAATTTTTCAATTTCAAAATGGTTATATTTTTTATTATGCAAAAAGAAAATTAGTTTGATATTTTCTAACATCCAATTTGATCCAAATGAATCCAATCGTCAAAAAAAGCGGGGCGGATAAGTAAACTCATTTGCTTTTTTTCTCTCGATGGACACAGTTTAGTCTGGCTCCCCTATTTTAGCATAATTCTTTTACCCGCTGCCATCCATATGCCCTTGTAGTATCTTGTATTATTTTTTGTTGGCTAGCTTAAGGCGCTGAACAGAGCTGGCACAAATTCAGATTTCGGAATATAAGCCACGCCCACAATTTCTGCGACGGCGTAGCGACAAAATTAATTTTTTAACACCCATTGTAGGTGTACACTATTTTATCCAAACTTTTTTTGTACAATTTATTTAAAAAACTTATGTGTAATTAATCTTATAAAACTAAGTATGCTGAAACTATAACTAAACACCTAAAAAAAGACATATTATCAACAAGGAACAATCACAAAAGGCGGCAGCTAGCGACACACGTCCGTATAGCAGCGCGCCTCAGCGATCACTGTCTATATTCGTAGATGTAAAAGAGAAGCGAGACGATGACTCGTTTCAGTTTTGCTATTTTCTAAAAAATATTTAATTTGAATGAAATATCTTAATTAATTCAAAATTTAAATCTTACATTCTCTTTATATTATAATGATTTATTAGTCTTATTAATTTTACCAATTTTTGTTGATAAATATTAGAGATATTTACGATCAAAGTAAAAATCAGAGGTCTATTTACCAATTTTTTTTATCGAAAAAAAGTATCGTAATCATGTTTTGAAATCTTACATTCTCTCTGAGATATGATGTATATTAACATATATTTTTCTTTTAATCGTCATCCCTATAGCTTTTGTTAAAAACGTGTTTAAAGTCAGCCTATTTGGCTCTGTTCAGCGCCTTAACTGTATTCAATACGCTTCGTAAAGGGCGCAGACAGCTGGTGCTGTTCGGAAAGTAATTTCATGTACATGAAATTACATTTTTTTACAGACTAAACTAGCAGTAGGGTTATGCTTTTCTAGTGGTTGTAATAAAATATAGTTCTATATTTTATGTTCATAAATGTGTAAGTAGATAGTATGTGTAGATATAAATGGATCTCCTGAAAATAATCCTGGTGGCGCCCGAACGCATCGTTGATTAGTAATTCCATTCTTTTTCAGCTTTTTCCATTCCATACCAGTTCCATTCCATTCCTAGTTTCATTGTATTGGATTAACATCAACTAATTATATCTCTCTGTCGATTAATAATACTTACCTTCAGCCCGCCAACTTCAGAATCAGCCTGGATTTTAGTACCGGCATATAAAATCTATATTAATATCAAAAACGAAATCGTAACAGACAGACAGCTGTCTGCTACGATTTCACAGTAAAATCCTCTGCAGCAATATTGATCAAATTTGGTACAATTGAAGTTTATATACTAGACTATATAGGTTATAAAAATCCCGTTTCTCCTTAGTGAAAAGGAAAAAGAACAAGAAATATTGTGGGTATTTTAATTAGTGTACAATGAGACGCGAACTATGTATACTTTATAGTATTCTAGGTTTGTTGTGGTTAATTTTAATGAAATCCCACCAAACATTATTTGCAACAAACAGAACATTTATAATGGCAGAATGTATAAATTGCCTGTAGTTTAATTGTAGATACAAAACATTTTACTATCTATGCTGTAGTTTTTTTAGACATTTGCTTACCAGATTTGTTTCGCATTTTTGGCATTTGTGTTGTAAACTCTGCCTAAAGTACCTTTAAAGAATGATATAGTAATATTATTTCAACTGTGCAAAATATACCGTAAAATATAGCGTTAAATCAGATATCCCATAAGGTTTTCTGTCAGTTAGTAATAACAAAATTTGCTTCTACCTACATATCGGATAAAATATATATTTTCAAGACCAAAGGACATCTCTATATGCCACGATAAAGCGGCACTGGCAAACACAAAAATAACATTGATCATTACAGGAGTTGGATCTGAATAACAAATGTTGCTGCTATACTATACTGCTGGTGTCTTATACGTAGTTTGATTTATTGTAATTTAGACTATTAAAATTACTGTAGTATTTACATGTAAATATTTCTGTTTTAATATCTTCTCTTATAAAAGTAATAATAAAAAATATTTTGCTATAATCCGCGATAATGTGTAGAGGACTATCCGTTTTTTCATACCCGTTACATGCAGGATTCGTAAAATAACATGCACAAACCTCCACCACTGCCACCACAATACACAAGCACTATACACGTTCACTGTCACAAACTCAACAATCGTTTCGCCCCGCAACGAAACATCATCAGGAGATAGACTCCACGACAAAATCGCAAAGCGGTTATATAGTAATCGGTTCAACCCCACCATTTATGTTACCTCTGAACACGTGCAACAAGCTTGAACTTGAATCTGACATATCTGATCATTAATGAGGTTACCATTGTTATGGCTTCTCTTCTTCTTTGTCAACCGATGGACCTCCACTTCCGTACAGAAGTCTCTTCATGGGCTCGCCACAATAATGTCTTATGCCGCTTGCATTCAGCGGCTCCCTGCAAACATTTTGAGGTCCAGTCAGTCCATTTCGTAGGGGATCTACCAGCATTGCATTTTCCGGTGCGGGTTCGCCATTCTAACACCTTGAAACGCCCATCAGTTCAGCGCACTATATGTCCCGCACATCGCCACGTCAGCTTCGCGTCATCATGAGCTATATCGGCGACTCTGGTTCTTCATTTAATATATCTCATTTAATATATCTCTGTTCTGTGTTCTGGCTCTTCTCGGCAGGAACAGCTTTCCGAACCAGCAGTAAAGTTGACGATTCAAAAGTACTTGCATACAAGTTTACTTAAATAAAGAATATTTTGAATTTGAATTTGAATAATATATATTTCATTTCCCAGCTGAGAATACAACACCGCCGCTCCTTGACTCCGCACAAAATTCCGAGTCGGACTTTTTCATATGTCAGACAAGAAATTGCATTCAGCCTTCACATTATTATCCCGGTACGGTGTCGCGCGAGACTGGCGAGTCGAGCGGCACCAGTTGTCAATACGGCGCCAAGAGGTGCCCCTCTAAAGTTGCCAGAGTGAGAAAAGCACAGAGCACCCATTGCCACCACGAAAGTGAGAAAGAAGATAGTCCCAGCGTCGAAGACGCCCAACTTCTTAGGCACGGCTGTTGTAAGGAGAAAGAGGAAGAGAAATGCTGCAAAACAAGTGTTGTAGTTCATGAAACGGACGAACATTGCGATAGGGAAAAGATTTCGGAAGTGAACGTCGATTCTCGCGAAGAAAGCCCTCAAGTTTCGTGTTGCCATAACACAAAATCGTCTAGTGGTAGTCAGGAGAACATAATTAAATGATAGTTATTTACATATACTTCATAGGTTTAGGTAATTAACTAAATGTGAACAAACAAAACCGTATGATTCAGGTGTGCCAAACATTTTATTGCAATAATATGATAAAGATTTAAAATACCTGTTTGTCATGTCACATGTCAAAAAAAGTTTTATAAAGTAAACAGAGTACAATACATTACATTAAATAATATTTGCATTTATTTGTTTCCAAGTTTTTAAAATTATTGATAGCAATCATGCCATAATAAAATGGTGGCAAGAATCGATAATTTTAAATGCTTTGAAAAAAAATGAATAAGAATAATATTAAAGGTAATGTTATCTGTTTAAATCTGCCTACTACAAAGAACCTTTAGTTAAGTACCTAAACCTACAGAGTATAGTTATATAGATATATTTTTAATGTGAACTATATTTTTATACAGGTTAGTTATTAATGATTTTATTATATTAGTGATTGATATGAAAGAAAAAACGTCACATAACTCTCTAATATTAAAATATCAAGGCGTTGTTAGTTGGTTTTAGATAAATATATAGACACGTGATATAGACGCTATTTCCTTGACAGTTGACAATTTAAGTTTAAAAATTGTTGTAAAGTTAATTTTGACTGAAAAATAACATGTAGATTATCGATAAGAGGGTTAGGACTCAATAGAAGGCATGGCTTCGGGGTTACCGTGGCTTCAAATTCATATTTCGTTCAGTAATTAAAAAACACTCTTATAGTATGCTATAAGAGTGTTTTTTAATTACTATAGGCACTCTTATAGTCAGGGTTCTTAATACGATATGTATTTCAGAATTTTTTAATAATTATTTTTATAGCACTTGTGTTAATGCGAATTATTTAGTTTTGAATTTTGTTTATTAATTTTAATATTTAGACATTAGTAAAAAAAAGCAATAATTGTATTTTGTTTAGTGTAATTTAAACAATGAGACTGCCCAGAGGCAATATGAAATATTGCGAAAAAGAAGCTATAATTTTTATGTTGTGCCAATTTTTGTTATAAACTTATGTTAATAAAAATATACGTAATTTTATCCCAGCATTTTATTCAATTTAAAAATCATAATGCAAGGCGAGTGTAAACAACCGTAGAGGTGATTGTTTTAAAAATCCATGATTGATGGACAGCTTTTCGTTCAGGGTATGCAAAGAATTATTTTTATAAAAAGGTTTGGCATGTTAGGCACTTATAGTATTTAAATTATTACAATATTTTATAACAACGATATTTTCCCTTTTCCATTTATTTAATAAATAAGAAGCAATTTTCTGATAAGTCATTCATTATTTTTTTATTATTTTCATGTTTTTTTTTCATTCTCATTTATTATTTTTCAACAACTGAACACAATCATCATTCTCATGCCCTTATCCCACTCTAAGTGGGGCGGCACAACATGTTACAAACATGTTGTCACAAGATTTGGCTGTCTTTTACGACCGGCCGCCTGCCTGACGTCAACTTACCTTAGTCGCCTTTTACGACACCTCGGTAAGAAATAAGGGTGGTCTATTCTATGCAGCCGGATACCACACGGCACATACCTTAATCGCCTCTTAAGACACCTCGGTAAGATAGGAGGGTGGTCTATTCTATTCTGCCGGATACCACACGGCTGTCAACAACTGAACTGAAAATGACTGCAACAATATTTTTTTCTATATTATTGATTAACTATATGATGGAGGTTGTATTTGAAACATGTTGTAACAATTTTATTATCTTAGGTTGGATATTAAAATTGCTGTTGTATGACAACTCCATTAATTTACCTTTTATAGCCGCATCTAACATAGAAGCGAATCCACACACATTTAGTAGAGAGTGGAAATTGGGGGTTATAAGTCTGCACACCACCAAAACAGATTCTAAGATAGAAACAAATTTTTGTAGTTTAAAGAAAGAACATCAGATTTCCTTATAATTTTTATTTATAATAGAACATTTAAATGAATAATAAAATATCTTACACTAACTTACAAATATGTTTTGTTTCAAATAATCACATCGTACGGCGGGCGCGGTTACTGACAATCAGAAATTCTTTGAGTTGAGATTCAGTAACAAATAAATATAGGGATCAGGTCGTCTTAAGAATGCTTATATTAGCGCTTGCGCAAGATCATCGACAGAAACTTTTTCCTTCCATTCGTCCGTGTTTCAACAAGCAGGCTAAGGTCGTTGAACAAACCGCCTTGTCAATTGTGTAGGTGAAAGTTAAAGGACCTTCAGTCACATTTTATAAATTATTCAATAGAGCTTTATTGACTAGCGTTTGCTTTTTCACGTGTACGCTGTAGAACTAAATGTCTTTTACCATTTGACCAATACTGAATAAGAATCATTGAAAATACAAAAATGACAAAAAATGGACTTAGGGTCTTTTAGGTTTCACTTACAGAATTGTCCACAATTCAAAGTAAAACTATTTTTTTCTTACATTCTTAACTTTATATTAATTTAAATAATTCTTTGAAGTCATATTCAATAATTTTATCTGTCGTAAATAAAGACAGACTATTATATTAGTCATATTCGAACCACAGACTATTATTACACTTTTAGACATACCCCACGTTCCATGTGACAAAAACTTTTTAATTTCAAAGTTTATCACAGGGAACGTGGCTTATTATACAATTAAAGATTATCCAAATTTTTAAAACCTTACATTCGTATGCAGCTTGGTAAGCACTTTACAGACTAGTATTTTTTTTTAACTGATATAAGCATTCTTAAGCGAAACTAATAATAATTTTATTAAAAAATAATAAAATACTTCTTCAATAAATACAATATATCTTATTTAAAGTCTATTGAATGATCAAATTGCACCGCACCCATAAACTGCGAGGCTCCAATAAACAATAATAAAATGACAACAATAAAGTTAATATGGCCGTTCACGTAAAAAAATCAAGGCATACTATAAAAATCACATATGTCAACAAAATTATAATTTATACAGGGGACTCCAAAACCTCACGACAAATGGACAAAGCGTGAGAGATCGGGTACATACCAACTCTATTACAAATAAGAGAATAGGTTTGACGAACTGCAATACGATGATAGTTTTATACTTTATGTATTAAATTAATGTATAAATATGTTTATTAAATAAATAAATATATATGGGACGATTGCAGACACGTCCGTCCGTCCCAAAACTAGCTTTATACTTGTGTTACGGGTGACAGAAAACTAGTAAATATGTATATATTTACTAGTTTTCTGTCACCCGTAACTACTATATGTATATATAGTACCCGGCATTTAATAATGCGCATCGATGTTTAGAACGAAACAGCCGGCCAGTTCGGTTTCGTAGAGCGCTGTCACTGTCACTCATTATGTGAAGTTTCACACGGGTTCGTCAGTCTGTGCGACAGAGACAATGCTCTATGAAGCAAAATCTAGCCGATTTCTCTCTCTAAGCCTCGATGTGCATTATTTATTGCCGCGTACTATATATTATTTGAAATAAATATTTAAGTAGAATACACCTATACTCTAATAACCAATACTTTTCTTAGAAAGTGTTGGCCGTCGGAAGGAATCGAACCCGCAATTCCTAGAGCTAAAGGCAGAGTTACTGTCACCTGTGCAAACTTTCTATCTCTAATCTCTTTCTATTTCTAAGTCTATCTTTTTTTTTTAAATTGAAACGAAAAATCTGCTCGCATTTAATATATATCTTGTTTGAAATTATACAAATTATCTATTTATCATCTAAAATATTCGTTTCATGTTTTAAATACAACCACCTTCATATAGTTGGTCGATAATATATAAAAAAAACATTGTCGCCGTCATTGTGTGTTGAGTTGTTGAAAGAGTAATAATAAAATTATTTTGCTATAATCCGCGATACAGTAAATAGAAAATATATATAGTGGTAAATGTATAGTGGACTATTCGTATTTTCATACCCGATACGTGCAGGATTCGTAAAATACACATGCACAAACCTCCACCACTTCCACCACAATACACAAGCACTACACACGTTCACTATCACAAACTCAACAATCGTTTCGCCCCGCAACCGAAGCATCATCAGGAGATAGACTTCACGACAAAATCGCAATGTTAAGCATTATCCAAACAAGCATTGTTATAGAGTACTTGGTTCATCCCCACCCTTTATTTTACCTCGGAACACGTGCAACAAGCTTAAACTAGAAACATTTATCTGCTCGTTAATGAGGGTGCCATTGTTATGCTTAATGATTTTTGTTTTTACGAATCCTGCACGTATCGACAATGAAAATACAGATAGTCCACTATAAATTTAATTTAAAATATATATTTTCTATATACTGTATCGCGGATTATAACAAAATTATTTTATTATTACTTTTGTATTATGGATCTCCGGAAAGTAACGCCTAATTCTATAAATTATTGTTGAAAGAGATTAAATGGGTTGACTATAAAAAAACTGCTTTAATTAAAAGGAAAAATATCGTCGTTATATATTCTTATAACCACGTAAGCGACGTAGATTTTATCAAAACTGGTATGACCGGACCTCTCGTCTAACATCCGGCAGACGTAGAGTTCTTGAACTATCCTATACATATTTAAAAAATACAGGGTCTAAGGACAATAATACAATTGGAATGAAGTAAGATAGGTTAGAAAAAGATTTCATTAGGACTAATATATATAACGATTAGTACTTGTAAAGTTATATTGTGTGCATTTAGACAATCAAACAAAGTGTTTCTAAATATTGCAAATATTACTAAATATCATTCCAGTATAAATAATGAAAATCGCAATAAAATAATTTATGCAAAGTTTATAAGATAACAGATAACAAAATATTGCGTGTTCTACATCGATAACATAATGATTTTTTTATTATAATTTTTTGAAAATAATATAGCTTAGTAATTTATAGAATTGGACGTTAAGCTGGTTAGGTCCATAATTCAAAAGTAATGAATATATTATTTTGCTATATTCCGCGAAAAAAGAAAATATACGAAATGCAGCTCTACATTTTGTTGAGATTGTGGTATTGAATGTGTGCAGTGCTTGTATATTGCTGTTTTATTATTGGTGGGTGGTAGTGCATAAATTTTTACGAATTCTGCATGTATCAGATCGGATATTATATTACTCTCTACATTTAGGAGTAATGCTAATATTTTTGAGTTGTATTATGGATTATAGCAAAATAATATTTTCATTATTTATGTTACATCGCTTAGACATATATCAGTTCAGTTAGGTATTTTTAATTGTTGAATTATCTATGTGAAATAAATAATACTAAACATAAAAATGCTGTTCCAAGATTTCTATCTAGAAGATTTGAAGACGCTCAATATATAAAATCAATATAATTTTGAAAGACAGGATATTATTGAATAGATAGAGCTTAGTATTCTCTAAATGCAGATATAAGGCGGTCTGTTGCAGGAGCCTTTCTTCAAAAGTAAGTAATAATGGAAATATTGTACTAATTTACACTTAATAGTTGAATAAAATGAAATCACAAAAATTCTATTTTATTTTAATTTAACTCTGATAACTAAAACAAGTTTTTAATTTAAATGGTGGCATAGATTATACAGTATTTGACTTTATTCTATGCAAATAAAATGTCAACTGAATCTTTATCAGTATTAAATTTTCTAAAGATTAATTAACTGATATGAAAAGTTAAACTTAAAGCGGATTTTTTGTAGATTCCAGTCTAAATGCACACAACAATTATTAAGACCAATAAAAAAAAGCATACATCCGTTTCCGCGAGCGCTTGACGTTTGAACGTTTTGAACAAAGAGTTTGTGTTTTTTTTATCAGTATTTACGGGCTACCCTTCACCTGAAATTCCCCGGTTTGTTTTAGTTTAAGTGCGTCCCGGGGATAGTCTGGACAGGGTTTTTACCTAATATCCGGTGATTCCAAATACACTTTTGTAATTACTAAAGTATTTAATATTTAATCCTTTTAAGTTTATGTTGATTTTTGACGAACATTCTTAAATAAATTTAATACGATGTTTATATAGTAATGACCAAATATAACTAGTAATAAGAATTATATTTCAAAAGAGCAACCACCGAGTTAGAGAGTAGGAACAGCTTTCCGAACCAGAAGTAGAGTTGACGATTCAAAAGCGCTTGTTTACAAGTTTACTTGCATAAAGAATATTTTGAATTTTATAATTTTGGACATTTCTGAAATTTTGTCTTTTGTTGGTAATTCAGGTAAAGGAAGCCCTACATAAACTTAACTAGAATATCTGAAGGAATCATCAACATTCAAGGATTGAAGTGACGTCTTGAAGTTAAAATGTTTTTTGATTAAAATATTATTTTTGGACTATTGCAATAATTCTGTAAACTAGTGTTCCGCAAGCACTCGCGGAAACCTCCGATCGCGATCACAGACGTTTGATTTGTATAAAAATAAAATTAAACAAACATACAACTTCCAAGTTAGTCGTATTAACGTTAGTCTTAAGGTGAAAAACTTACTTTATTCTAATAAATTATGATATAAATTATAATAATAGATTAGTTTAGCTGAGGGCAGGTATGACCTGAGACTTTACAACGTGGAGGCAAATATTTTTGCAGTCTTTAGGACTTGTATGCTACGTTAATAGCACATATATCGCATTATTATTAGTATTAAAGTGGCTAAACTAAAAAAAAGTTGATTTGTGGCATTTCCAATAAAACAACGTAGCACCTACAAATCAAGTTCGTTGTAAAATTTGTATGTACAAATTTGTTACAGCAAGAAAACACTAGCTTTTTTTTAGTAGTTAAAGCATATTGCCATATATCGCATTGAAATTAGGATTACAATGTATCCAACTCAATTAAGTCTAATTTTGATTTAGGCCACTTTAATACTAGACGTGCGATGTTATCCTAAAGACATTTTTTTAAAATATTCGTATATTTTTCGGATATTCGCGTATGGAACTAAAGAATCGCATCTCATCCTAACACAGCGACCCGCAAGTTGTTAGATAGTTTGGTGAGACAATGTTACTCAAAGCTTAATTAATCCCGTAGTCAAATTATTTGGTTAATCAACTAATCAAGGCTTATTTAAAAATGACTATACTTAAATGCCCTTAACATTTGTAAATTAAAATTGTTACGTCGAAATCAAATGATCAAATTGGGTCGATCATTTAATTTCGACAGTTTTATTGTATGAGGCAATAACCGTTTTAAATCGGACTTTTCTTGATTTGACTTTCATTAATTGTCATTTAAACGATATCGATAAAATAATCAAAGTCGCAACACTATTCGGTATAGCTGTGATATAAAATTAAGACATCTCGTTAACTCCATATCTTACAATATAATTAGTCAAATATTCAGAACATTTCAATATGCTTTTGGCTTCACTTGTAACTATTTGTGGCAACTTGTGGCTTTTTATATATTTATTTAAGTATGCCCAGTCCAATTAGCTTTCTAACTTCGTATAACTTAATAATCTTTGATTTACTTTGTGTAACATCATTAGGATATGTACTCGTTATATACAGGGGGGTACCAACCATCCGACATTAATTTTAAACTAGGTACCTAATCATTACAGCAGCCCACATTTAAAAAATCAGTTAATTAGTGAAGTATTTTCGCCACAGGAGTTTTTTGAGTTTAAAAAAGAAACTGATAGTGATCAATGACCGTACCCTTACATTCTAAATGCTATAAGACATATAACCTTGACCTAAAAATTAAATAACAGTTGCAATTGAGACAATTTTGAATGTTATAGTTTTCTTCTTGCGCGCCTACAGGTTAGCGAACCATTATAAACAAAGCTCCCAATTAAATTATATTTATTTTGATCGAAATGCATTTTTTTAAACTACATTTAGAAAGATTGAATTACGCAAAGTTATCTTGTACGTTTTAGTGATCAGAGGATTCATTTAATGTCAGTCATATCGTCGATAGCACTGTATATATATTTTTTTTGTAATACAGTGGCTTACAACTTGAATGAAGTCAAAATTCGATGAAGCACTAAATCAATAAATGAATAATCCAATTCAATTTGGTACTTCTGGCTTTAGTAGGGGCAATTAAACAGAATAAGTTATTAAGTCTAAATATCATAAGTTATAAGGCTTCTTTTTTTTTAAAAGAGTAACCGCCGACATTTGTTGACTCTTCTCGGCAGTTTTTCGCTGCTTTTCGAACCAGCAGTAGAGTTGACGATTAAAAAGCACTTGTTTACAAGTTTACTAGAATGAAGAGTATTTTGAATTTGAATTTGAATAGCTTTAATTGTTTCAATCATACAAAATAGTATGGAGTTACAATTATGTGTCAACTAACCACAAAATACTCTCTACCAGTTAAAGATACATAAATACACTCAGACGCGAAGAGCAAATTGTTTTTAGAAAATGTTGGTCTTTGTCTGGAAATCGAACTTGCAACTCGTGGAGCTGAGCAGGGTCACTGTCACTACTGTTTACGGGCCAATAAATCATTTTATTTCTATTTCTATAATGTCCATAGTGGTCATTATAATTGCATTGAAATGTATGAAAGTTGTCTAATTATATTGGTTAAGTGATACCTCTCAATCTTCTGCGGAGCATCATAAACTATCAATGAGTTTGATTTTCACTGTTGGGTGCTATTCTGCCAGTGTTATGCTTCAAGCCATCAGTTCCCAGTACTGTAGAAGCCGCTCACCGGTGGGCAAAGCCATGCTTTGGGGTCTTATGAAGTTAATCTCGATCGCTTTGAACCTTTTCTTCAATTCCGTATCAAATAACTGCAAAAAAAATTGTCTGTTAGTATTATTTGAACTAGAACTGTATATATATGATTGGATTAATTAAATATTTAATGTTACTTTCGGACATCCATAATGTAAAAGTAATAATAAAATTATTTTGCTATAATGTTATAAAAGTAATAATAGTGTATAATGCCAAATGTAGATTGGTCTATCCGTTTTCATACCTCATACATGCAGGATTCATAAAAATACATGCACAAATCTCCACTGCTGCCACCACAATACACAAGCACTACATACGTTCAGTACCACAAACTCATCAATCGTTTCGCTCCACAACTGAGACAACATCAGGAGATAGACAGCACGGAAAAATAGCAAAGTGACGCATCACTCAGCCCAGCCTGCTGGGCATAGGCCTCTTCTCTTCGTTTCTGGAGAAAAGAGTTAGAGCTGAAACCTACCACACTCGATTGGTAGGTGATACATATCCCAAGAATTGTCTAAAGATATGCAGATTTCCTCACGATATTTTCTTTCATCAAAAAGCGTGTGATAAATTGCAATTAACTAACGATTAGACACATAAGTTTCTATGGGCTATCACGGATTAGTAAACCAGCATAGTTATATACTAACTAGTTCAACCTCCACCATTTATTTTGCCTCTGAACACGTGTTACAAGCTTAACCCTTTCGCTACCAGCTTCACATATATGTGTCGACCCGATTTTCTTTGCTGCGACCGACGTCACAAATATTTGACGGATGTTCATTTTTTCATTTATAATAACTGTTATATCAAGCCATAATTAATATAAATAATAAGTACATTCCCACAAACTTAATAAAACAATTGTATCATTTTTAAAGAACAAAACGTCTGGGCTGTGGTCGCGGCTTTTGTTTTGAAGCTCTAGCGAATGGGTTAAACTATAAACGTGTATCTGCAGGCCTACCATGAACTCTTCTTCAATTTTTTTCTTCATGAACTCTTATTGCGACTCAATTGAAGACGTAAACGAAATTGTTTTGACTTTTTAATACCATGACGTCTTAAAGACGCACACTTTAAGTCGTTGTCGAATGACCGTTCGGAATTCGTCCTAAGAACATGTGAGTAAAAGAGACAGAGTTGATCTATAGTTTATATAACGTTATCTTTTTCAAACATTGCGACCCCAATGCAATTCACACTTCATGGTACGAAAAGTAAGCGGTTCGCGATAGTCGTTTACGTCTTCAATTGAGTCGCAATAACAGTTCATGGTAGGCCTGCTGATTCGGATCTACGTGTTCAAGATGTTGCTACGTGTAAAGGCGTCACGCGGTGCACTCTGACTGGCCCGTTGGCGCAGTGGGTAGTGACCCTGCCCTCAGTTACCGCCTAGGGCCAACATTTTCTATAAACAATTTGTTGGTTCTTCGAGCCTGGGTGTGTATTTGTATTTAAGTATGTATTTAAAACTATATATGCAGTATATAGAGCTGTGATAGCCCAGCGGTGAGACCGCGGTGGGGAACACGAGTTCAAACCCGGGCAGGCACCAATGAGTTTTTCTATTAAAACTCATGTGTCTAATTGATAATTGCAATTTATCACACGCTTTTCGGTGAAGGAAAACATCGTGAGGAAACCTGCATATCTCTAGAGAATTCTGGAGATATGTGTAACCTACCAATCTGCATTGGAGCAGCGTGGTAGGTCAAACCCTTCCCTCCAGAAATGGAGAGAGGAGGCCTATTCCCAGCAGTGGGATTGTAACAGGCTGCTACTTTTATGCAGTATATCTACCAGTTGTCTGTCACCCATAACACGAGTATTAAGTTACTTACTTTGGGGATGGACGACCGTGTGTGTAAGTGTCCCATATATTTATTTATTTATTTATTTATTACTCACGGCGGTGTCGTCCGCGGGATATGTATATAGTATATCTACCAGTTGTCTGTCACTCATAACACAAGTATTAAGTTACTTACTTTGCGGATGGACGACCGTGTGTGTAAGTGTCCCATATATTTATTTATTTATTTATTACTCACGGCGGTGTCTTCCGCGGGATATGTATGTAGTATATCTATAAGTTGTCCGTCACTCATAACACGAGTATTAAGTTACTTACTTTGGGGATGGACGAGCGTGTGTGTAAGTGTCCCATATATTTATTTATTTATTCATTTATTACTCACGGCGGTGTCGTCCGCGGGATATATATGTAGTATATCTACCAGTTGTCCGTCACCCATAACACAAGTATTAAGTTACTTACTTTGCGGATGGACGACCGTGTGTGTAAGTGTCCCATATATTTATTTATTTATTTATTACTCACGGCGGTGTCGTCCGCGGGCGCGAGCGGCAGCGGGCGGTCGCGGCGGTCGGCGGCGCCGAGCACGGCGGCGGCGGCGCGGCCCACGGCGGGCTCCCAGTGCCGCCGCAGCGCGCGCACCTCCCACAGGGACGAGCCGAGCGCGCGCGACCGCTGGGCGCTCGCCTCCTCCATCACGTACGGGTCGGTAGACACTGAAACGTATATATACGTATCGACTGTGAACTGGCAAATTGTCCTATCTTATTTTTGACAACTTTTCAGGAAGAAGAGAAAACGTGATTATTAATATATTCGCAATAATTTTTGTGTAATAAAAAACACGCGTGTGCGTTATAAAAGGAATGCCGTATACAGGCGCGCGCGACTTCTTCCTGTCGTGTCCGAAACATCGCTAACTGGCGGACGTGACCGGCGGCGAACGAATGCATGAAGGTCGTTGATCCGGCCGGTCGCGCCGCGTCGCGTGTCAATTTGTACAAAACAGTTGACTTTAAATATGTTTATTTATTTACAAATTTTCTAGTAGATAATACATGTTGATATGGTATATGATGGGCAGTAGTACCCAATGCCGTTAGTAAGTGATTTGGCTTAAAATTGAGATAGGACATATTGTCGGTTCACAGTCGATATATATTTTTTTACATAGATTAGAGTAAAAAAATATATATCGACTGTGAACCGACAATATGTCCTATCTCAATTTTAAGCCAAATCACTTACTAACGGCATTGGGTACTACTGCCCATCATATTCTTTTTTTTTCATTCAATTCTTTTTTTTTTTAATAGTGACATTACTTACCACAGACTTTATGTCCGTGCCCTTTTCTAGTTAGTTCATTTGTATTCTTTTTTTTTTAAGTTATTGTACTTAAAACGAACTTACTCTAATGCATCATTAATTAAGTATTTTTTTTTTAATCTGTATACTTAGTGTTCCGCACAAACGTGCGGGCGGATGAAACAACCTCCGAGACCTGGGCCCGTCGTCTCGGCGTCTCAACCTACCTTATGCGGCCGTCAGCTGTATGTGGTCCGGCCTCATGAATCACTGCGTGTATATATGTACGTGTGTGTGTGTGCTTGTATGTACTCGGCCGATTCCCGAAACCGTTGGCTCGCCTCAGCACTCTTCCATGGACACGTAATGTCTGTTTCTCCCGGAGTATACACTTCACTATATCGGTTAAATGACACAAATAACACCCGGTGTGCACATAACCTTCGTAAGGTCACACGTTATTGAATCGTCCCTATATCGGGGAATAGTAACCCAACGCGCACTAAAACCGCGGACGGTCGCGTCTTCTCAAACGCTTCACTGATTAAACGCGTCACTAAATCTGAGAACAACACCCGAAACGCAAAATTACACACGTGCATAAGAAAAATAATGCCGCGGAATCCCGCTGTCGTGTCTGCCGGGTGACTGCCGGGGCCGCGTTCGTAGTGAACGAATGCATAAAAACGACCTAGCTTGCGTTCGCGTCGCGTGGCGCGCGTCAATTTATTCAAAACAATGACCCTTTACAAGATTCTACAGTCTACGTTTTAGTCCAATATCAACTAATTTATACAGCATTCTCGCTTGTCGTGATAAAGGAAAAGCAAGAATGCTATTACAAATTTCAACATCCATTATATTGAGGTTAAATTTAGCGAAAAATTCAGACCTTTCAGCTTCATTCCGGACACACTCCAACAATATATGACAAATATCTTCAGCCTTACCACATATTAAGCAGCAAGGCGTTGACGTTTTTCTCATTAAAAAGACAAAACTGTTTAGCGGTAAATGTCCGGAACGTAGCCTTATAGCCATAACAACGTATATAGTATGTTATATTCAAATATCAAAAAAAATAATTCTTCAAGTAAACTTGTAAACAATGTTTTTTTGAATCATTAACTCTATTACTGGTTCGGAAAGCTATTCCTACCGAGAGCCAGAAGGCCGAAGAGCCAGCAAGAATATCGGCGGTTTCTGTTTTCAAAACATTATTCTTAAGGTGGAATTCCACCAATGTGCAGAACTGTGAATACACAGTGTGCGGCACATATGTTTACTTTGGTCGACTCACTCAAACAAACATTAACAAATTGTGCGCGAGTATTCCAAAAATGTTCGCGCACATTTATGCACATTTGTGCGCGTACACTTGTAACAGTGGACTCGCGTCCAATCGTACGCACTCGTTGTTCACGATCTCAGTTATGCTTCCGCTACTGGATCGAATACTTCTATCTTCTAACTTTAATGAGCAGTGGAGAAATTAAAAAATTATTAAGAATAATTTTATACACAATGTCTAAAGATTATAAAATATTCCAAAATGAACATGTTCGCGCACATTTGTACTTCACTGTGCGCTTACACAAGTTACCACAACATTGCCGGTGAAGACAGAAGTTAAAAGCGATATAAGCTTAGTACGAGCAGTGAGAGAACTTTGTACACAATCTTTGTAAGCAAATGTGCCGCACAATATTTTGGTGAAATACTCCTACCTAATCACAAACTTCAAAGATATTGAGTTTTTAAAGTACACGATTAATTGGCGAAAAATTTTGAAAGTTAAATCTCTATTGCTTTAATACAGAGAATACAGTTGCTTCTGCGATCGCCGCTCTTACACTATAAACTAAGTCGCAGTTAAAAATCTTTTTGTCTTGTCCACTCACTGATAGCCGGGGTGTCCTCGCAGCAGATCATGCGCTTCAGTGCAGGGTGTCTCAGCAGCAAGTTGGCGACCAGCTGTAGCAGGCCGCCCGCGTCCTCCGGCGAAGCAACCAACGCGAGTCGAGACAAACGCTTAGCGAACGCGGCCACCAAACTCTCGGGTAAATGCCTGAAACAATATTTATTAAAGACCATTTTTGCTGATCTACTTGCCTGAAATCTATATCTATACTTAATATATAAAGGTGAAGAGTTTGAGTGTTTGAAAGCGCTAATTTTGTTTGATTATTTGAACGCGCTGATTTTGTTTGATTGTTTGAAAGTGCTAATTTTGTTTGATTATTTGAACGCGCTAATTTTGTTTGATTGTTTGAAGCGCTAATTTTGTTTGATTGTTTGAAAGCGCTAATTTTGTTTGATTGAACAAGCTAATTTTGTTTGATTGTTTGAAAGCGCTAATTTTGTTTGATCGTTTGAACGCGCTAATTTTGTTGGATTGTTTAAAAGCGCTAATTTTGTTTGAACGCGCTAATCTCAGGAACTACTGGACGTAGATTACGTTCGACCCATTTGAAAAATTCTTTGACTGTAAGACAGTTCAATTATCGGGGACTATATATGACTATAGGAGGCTATAGACTATATAACATCATACTTAAATGAATAGGAGAGGAGCAGCAATAAAAAATATTGCGTTAACGGAACGAAACGCGAATGAAATTGCGTTTAAAACCTAGTATAGAATAGAGAAAGTAAATATCGCACGCTCAGTATTAAAGTGGCCGAATTCAAAATTAGTCTTAAATGAGTAATATATATTTCAATGACATCACACTGTGAACTATTAAAAAAAATTGTGTTCTCCAGCTCTCAAGTTTATAGATTTCGACGACTAATTATATTTATACTTATTATAAAAACAAAGTCCCAAAAAGCTGTCTGTCTGTATGTAATCGACTTTCTCAAAAAATACTGAACGGATTTTTGGACGGTTTTCACCAAAATATAGTGCAATACTTCCGGATGGTTTAGGTAAATAGTACATATCGGTATTATGTCAAATGTGTTGAAAAGATCGCGCAGTTGCTAAAAAACTTGCTTGCTGGGAGCTTTAGTCCCGTGCGCTGCGTAAACCAGAGATACGCTAAAATAATGTACTAAAAAAATATAGATCTTTAAAAATACTACAAAGAAGTACGCGACAGCATGACTCTATCTCTTATGTTTAACTCACAATAACTATTTTTATGTTTTAAATTTGAATTCTAGAAAAAAAATGTGACACACCAATTTCCACACGGGCGAAGCCGCTGGCACAGCTAGTACACAATAAAAAAATAATCTTTTTTAACATGGCATATTTCTGCATTCATGCAAAAGTAAAATAATGAAAGACATATTACGAAACCAGACTGAGCCACAGCGACGCGTGGCCTGACAGCTAGTTGCATATAGAAACTTACGTAGAACTGAGGAATATGTCTGCGAGGTGCATGAGCCTCTTCTTGTAGCGTGTGGCGAACATCTCCGGCTCGAACATGGCGTAGAGACGGTCGTACATGTCCGGGTAGTCGATGTTGTGGTGCCGCACCAGCTCCAGCACACCCTGGAGAGCCAGCATGCTGATGGGACCGCCTGTACAAGAACGATAAACCTTGAGTTAAACTGATGTACATCTTGCACAACATTATGTTGTAGTGAATTAAAATAGAAAAAATCGATTTTTCTTCCAACAAAATAAATCGATTAATTTATATCGAATAAAATCTATTGTTATTAATCAATTTTTATAAAATTGCTGTTTTAGTTCGCGATAGTCAATCAAAATTTGTAGCTTGACTACATTGGTATCATCTAACAATGCCTGTCTAAAAAAAAAGGTAAAAATGAGAGAAAAAGAGCTACTCTCTTAATATCGATTTTTGAAAAATCTATTCATAATTTTTAGCAAATCAATTTTTAAAAATCGATTGACAATCAACTAATCCCACACGCTTTTCATTTGAATCCTCTATTAATCAACCAATCCACAATGAAGCCAAAAGAACCATAAAAAAAATTAACTGCTATTTATATTTTTTATATTAACTTAATAGATAAAAAAGCACTGAAAAAAAATTGAACTTAAATTTATTATTATTATTATGTTTTCATTAAATAACAGTAATAGTGCGAATTCCACACCTTCATATAAACCCTACGTTGTTTTCGAAAGGTGTGTTAATGTATTTTTTATATCATAGTGATTTTGGAAAATATGTTTTTTAAATGCAGTGTGGTTGCTCTTAGCTTCAACTCTTCCCAACAAAAATGGAGAGACGAGTTCTAGGCCCAACAGTGGGATAGTAAGAGGTCGTTACTTTTTGAAATAAACATTTAATACTTCCTACCAGCATCAAGGCTGTCACAGAGCATGTCCGTTGCCAGGTGGGGCCTATTCAGCAGTGGCATCAGCCTCTCCACCAAAAGGAGCAGCGCGCGGCGGTGGGTGCGGGAGTCCTCACAGAGGGGCCATTGGCATGCGTAGTTCCAGCAACGGTTAGCGAAGCGTCGGCAAACAGAAGGGTTGTACGGGAAATATGGCTTGCCTAAACATGAAGAATACAAAAAATTTAATAAATCTATGCAGACTAGGGATGTGACTTACAGTGAAAAAAGTAGATTATAAAATAGTCGATTTTATTTCCTACAAAAGAAATCGCTTAATAAAAAACCGATTATCCTGAAACGAAAAATTGATTATTTAATAATCGATTTTTTTCTATTTAAAATTTGCTTTTTTATTACTTTAATAATTAGAATAAAGACTAATTCAAGTTGACAACTACGAATAAAAAATAACAGATGCGCTGTTGCATAATTCGATTAAAATATGTGGCTACATTGGTTTCATCCAACAATGTACATCTTATCCTAAAAGGCAAGAACAAAGGAGGGTAAAAAAGAATAAAAAGAGGATAATTAATATAATCGATTTATAATGTTTAAATAATCGTTTATTTTTTGACATCCCTAAGACACACTGTACACACCCACACACACACAATTCTTCATACTGTTACTGATATTCTTACTGCATTTCTATAAATTGTTGATTACTTTGCAGAGATCCATAATACAAAAATAATAATAAAATATAATAATTTTATTATTTCTTTTGAATAAATAATGTATTTCTCAACTTTATTTTGTAGTTTAATGAATAAAAAAAACAATTATTCACCTGTTTGCTTGATTGCAGTCCATGCAAAGAAGCATACCATTATGAACATAATACTATCAGTCTATACTATATATTTCAACTATTAGATATTGTTGTAGACAGTCTAACTTCAGAGTTGGAATACCACATGGACTCATGACACAGTCCATGTTATTTAAAGCAACTATCCCACTAAGATATATCTCAGTATTTAAAAAATAAAACTAAGTGATAAAAGAATTAAATTGAAGTAACCAAAGTTAAAAAGATAAAAAATAAACACTAAATGTATTTAGTGTGATAATGCAACAGAAATGGAGATGGGTTAGTGACATGATGAGAGATACATTGTCAAAATGGCGTAAAGACATAGAATACATAAGAATATATTAAATTTGTTTTGAATAGTATTTACCATCAGCAGCACAGAGCACTTTCATCTCCTTCTCATCACCATCTCTTTCTTTAGACTTGGGTTTGTTTTCAGTTGGTATCTCAGAGGCCAACAGCTTGTCCAGCAACTCAAGGAAGTTTTGCATATATATGTGAGAAGGTGATCTGAAACATTACTCAAGTTGTGGTTATACATCATTATGTACTCTATTATCTTATAATTACTGACATTGCTTACAAATTTTGATTCAAAACAAATTTTAATTGTTGGTGTCCATTCTTAGACTGCCTGTTTCGTTATTAAATAAATATACTTAAAAATGGGTCTATGGTGTCAAAACATTTAATCTTAGATGTAATATTTCCAAATTTACTTACTTTCGATATGCCACTGCAGCAAGAACTTTAAGACCATTTTGTTGCATGTCTCTATACTCAGTAAACTCCTGAAAGCGTGCAATTTGTGCTGACATAGAAATTTCAGAATCCAGTAGCACTGTGAAAATGTTCTGAAACAAAAAATATAAATGTACATAAATACAGTTTAAAGACTAACAACATAATTTAAAGAAGTAGGTGTTATTTTGCTGAATGATGGCATTCAGCAAAATAACACCTACTTCTTTGGCTTTTGTACTTTAGAGTACAAAAGTAATAATAGAATTATTTTGCTAGGCATTACTTTGCAACAAGTGAACAAAGTTGGAATTTAAACTGTCAGCTTAAAATGGATCAAAATTGGATTCAAAGAAGTCAGTTATATTCACAAACTCATATAAAAAATAGTGTAAAAACAGGTCAATTATTTAGCACTTTAGAACCTAGTTTTTGGAGAGAAATATAAATACCAATTAAAACCCATAAAAGGCAATGTAAATAATCTACATTCATACCTTAAGTCTAACAGAAGGAAAGAAATAACCAGTGGTAGGTTCAAGTGGATGCTTTCCTTCAGCTTGCAGCAACTTGCAAGCTGTCACTAGAGCTTGGAGACGGGAGCTGGTGCGTCCACATCTGATGCACTGCAGTGCACGGGTAATAGCAGCTTCATAACATTCACACAACCATCGTGTGTACTCAGCTTCTGGGCTTGTATCTGCAAAGATCATTTTTAATAATTTATTGTTTATTACTAGTAATTAAAAATAAAGAAGAACCATAAGAAATAATTATGGTGATATACATTTTTATACAAACATGCAATTAACTATATTTGTTATTGATCTGTATTGTTCTATTCATCCATTCCAAATTAATGATATGTTAATTTATATGATTGGTATTCAATTTAATATATGATTTAGTACACATATTACAAATATATATTGCTACAAAAATCATGTCTTAAATTCAAAACCATCCGAAATTAATACTTTCCTTATTCGAATGTATTCCGTTTTATACATGTTATGGTTGATTATAGTCAAATATTTAATGGTATATTTTTATTATTATATCACCTCAATTAGAGCCATTACAACAAATAAAATGTGTACTCAGCGGTTGACTTTTGTTTGGTTGGTTGATATTATATAAAATAACTTTATATAAAAGATAGCTAATTCCGTAACTAGCTTACACAAGATGCCCGTAGGTTTTATTGTCCCTAATTATATAAGAACGAAAATTCTTACCGATTAATAAACAGTTTAGAAGATTTAATATTCTTGGTCTGCAGACGACAAAAATACTTTTAAAATAAAATTAGTTTTAAACTAATAATTGCGATAAATTTAGCTCGTTTACACTAAAAATCAATAACTATATCACAAGCTTTTACCGCTTCACCTACCTAGAGGTTTTAAGGGGACGATTTGCTGGACTAAATCCCCCCTTTTCAATAGCTCCGTAAATATTACTTCGATAGTCAGCAGCAGCGGCGTATAATTCTCGGTTTCAGCCTGTAATAATAACAAAATCATTACCTACTTGTAACGTAACCTAAGACGCAATTTTGGTAAACAACAGACAAATAATAGAATGTATTTACCTCAAACATTTGCAGGATATCAGCGAGATTATTTGCATGTTTTTTGGAGTTTAAAAACTCATTTGCTTTATTGCGAAGCTGTGCCGAAATCATTTTGGACAAATTTTGTTGTACGGCAGCCATTTCTGTATTCAAAAGAATTTTTAGACACAGAGTAAATTATAAAATGTTCAAAACTTACAGTCAACACCACAGACTTCCAACTGGAAAACAGAGATATAGAATGTCGTCTATGGCATGAATTACGAAATACTAAGTACCTACTCTTAGTTTTATAAGTAATCAGTAACGAGTCAAAGCTTAGTTAAAATTGAAATAAGTAACTATTTTGAAGTAAATAAATACAATAAACAAATTTGTAAAATTTTATTTCAATTATAACCGATTATAATTAAGTCGAGTCTCAGGCTTAATATATAACTCAATAATAAGTATTGTGTTAAACAGTCTGTCACATAATTTTTCCCGAATTGACATTCTGAACATAAAAGTAGGTAATTATTGTGAGTTAACCATAAGAGATAGAACATCCTATCGCGGACTTATTTTTAGTAAAACTTTCAGTAGGCTGTAAGTACTCTGTAACCGTGACTTTCATAGACTCTGTAACTTTTAAAGTTTTAGTCTATGCTAACTTTTATACCGCTGTCAAATCAGCAAGCGGCCTGCGGCATTTGTTTTGATTTCAGGTTGTACATTATATAGTATTTGCATTTGATTCGTTATTCCGGGAATAATATAAACAATGGACGGAGACTTGTACGATGAGTTTGGAAATTATATTGGACCTGACTTAGAATCGGACTCAGATGATGAGCAGAGCGTCTACGGACAAGATAACCGTGATGCAGATGAAGACGCAATGGAAGAAGATGAAGATGCTGACGCCGAGCCAGAAGTGGCTCCTATGTCTGTTGTTCTACATGAAGATAAAAGGTCTATAATAATTTTAAATATATCACATAAATAGATAGATCAGTGTTTATTGCGAAATCAGTGTGTAAAAGCTACTAAAGCTGTTTCGAATTTTGAAGATTTCATAATTTTCTATATACATATGTGTTTTCGTATTCCCGTTAACCATCATAGTTGCTTCCACCAATTACTATATTATTACTAATCATTTAGTGGTAAATAAGTTTGTAAGTATAAGTTTTGTTGCATTGAGGTTGGAATTTGGCAAGTTAAAAGGCAGCCAATATACCTTATTTTTCATTTGGTATTTGGTGGTGAGTATTATTAAAAATATATTGTAAATTGTTATAAATTCGTACTATTTTCATTCATCCAAAAAAGAAATTCATTAAAATTAACATGCTATGTATTTCACTTCAGTACAGTTTACTTAACATTTTGAAGCTACAATTGGTTTCATAGGTTACACATATTCTGGTGTTTCTTCAGACTGTTTTTGTTCACCAGAATGCATATGATTAGTTGTAAATATCAATAGGATACTAAGGTTTTTATAGAATTACTCTACTCTACTAACTACTAACTCTAAACTAATGTTTTAATTAGCAGTGCTTGCAGATTCACCCACTAAATAAATGTGTCACAAATATGTATTTCAGTCAATTTACATCAAATCAAGGAGTACACTATCTTTTAATAAATATCGTACAAAAATCTGTTCATAGTTTAGAGAATATCACTCACAACTTTGGGACTCTGTTTTGTAATAAATATAATAATTTTAGGTATTACCCACAAGCAATTGAAGTATATGGACCTGATGTAGAGACTGTAGTGCAAGAAGAAGACACACAAGCTTTAGACAAGCCCTTGGTGGAGCCAGTTAAGCATAAGAAGTTCCAGATGCAAGAGCAGCAGTTGCCTGAGACTACATATGACATGGAGTATCTTGCGGATATGCTTGATAATACAAACCTAATGAGAAATGTAACGCTAATGGGGCATTTGCACAATGGTAGAATTTATTATTACCAGTTGTTTAAGTAGTTGTTTATTTTAGAATTGAACTTTTTATCCTGCTGCTGCTATTAATAATGCAGCAAGCTTTTTTTTTTCTTTATTTAATTTAGGGACTTTTATACAACATGTATATGCCAGTCCCATTTTGGCAAATACCACACCTAACCTAAGAAAGCAAATAAAAATTAACAAATCAGATAAAAATTACAAACATAAAAAATAATAACAATAATTAATCAAATAAGATTTATGAGTTTGCATAGAAATATACTTTCTGTTGATGCAGGACGGGAAAGTGTCTCAATAAACATACAAGTATCAAGTCTATTCAAACTCATAAGTCTGATAAAACACTCCCTGCCTATCTGGAATCTAGCACATTCTCAATGATTCTACATACATCACAATTAGGTGTATTATTTATTTTCATCAAATATTCAAATTTATATAACGGCATGTGTCCATAGCTAAGCCTGTGAGCAGTAATAATAATATTTCTAGAAATGCGGCAACCTTAAGACTTAATTAATATCCTTCATTTTTTTTAAATCTATTATTGTGCTTACCCCTTGAGCCATCTTCTTTACTGATATTTTCAATAAAAAAAAAACAATAATTGTTTTATTGTTTATTGATTTTATTGTTCTTGATTTAATAAAAATTATAAATGATTTTGCTAGACTGGATATTGCAATAACTTTGTGCATCTGTTAATATTTATATTCAATTATACAAATACATTGGGTCACACTGTCTGACTCCTAGGCTATCACAATGATTGGTGTTTATTGATGTATAAATTCTCAAATGTCGTTTTTTATTTTCAGGCAAGACATCCTTTGTTGACTGCCTCATTAGACAAACTCATCCTGGGACTATTAACAATGAAACCACCATACCTATGCGATACACTGACACACTATTTGTCGAGCAAGAACGTGGGGTGTCCATTAAATCAATGCCTGTTACTCTTATGCTTAAAGATATTAAAGGAAAATCACATTTACTAAACATCATGGATACACCAGGGCACGTCAATTTCAGTGATGAAGTTACAGCTGCACTAAGGATATCAGATGGTAAGAACCAGTTTAACTTATAGCAGGGTTGACCAACGTTGATGCATCAATATGTAATTTTTTAGTTTATGAATAGAAACTAATTAGATAGATTTATAGAAGCAGGCGTTACTTTGCGGAATAAAGACGCGAAAACACGATAACTTATGACTGAGTGCCCCGGATGGATTCAAAATTAGTCGGGCTAACCCAATAAAATAAGACGAGTATGGCCAGTTTCTATACATTAAATATGAATTAATTAAATTGTTTAAATATTTTTTTTTAACATATGTCTGATGAGATCATACTTTATAATTATTGAGAATATAATAAATAGTATTTATCAACTCAAAACTCCCCAAATACCTATACAATACAATACAAATATTCTTTATTGTCCAAAAATGATAATATACAGCACTGCTAATAATTCTAAAACAATTTAAGGAAATTAAACAAAAATAACATAAAAAATAAAAATAAATACCTACTTCCTACCTATGTAGCTTGTGAGTTTTGTGATCTGTGACTGTTAACGAAGCCGCGGGTAAAATTATGTAGACGATATAAAAACAGTTACATGAAAACGTATAGTAGTCTATATTTACATTTGGCATTACATTTATTTTATATTAACGCATGTTATAGTGAAATAATATTATCAAATCAAATCAAAATAATCTACATTCAAATAAGCTCGTTGAAGCACTTTGGAATTGTCAAGGATCAATATGTTTTATGAAGTTACAACTAGTTCAGAACGTTACTCTTACCAAGAAGAACCAGCATGAAATTTTGCAGTCAATCTTTTAAACATCTTCAATTTTACATTATTAAACCGCAGTCTTGTATGAAACTGCAAGGATTTTCAAATCCAAACATTTTTATCATCCAAATAATCTTAAATTGTATTATATGCTTTATGTATAAGCATATCTCTTACACTTAATTTTATTAATCATTACTTTGTATTATTATTTTGTATTATTGCAAAGTAACTCCTAATTTTTTAATTAAATAAAACAGCTGTTGACAATTGAAAGTTTTTATAATGTTTTTTTTAATTTATTTACTTTTACAAAATCCACAGCTCTTAATATATTAATTTACACAATATTACTTAATTCTAACTTACAGCCAATTACGGATTTGAAATTCGTTAACAATATTCTTATAAGGATGCCAAAGAAGTGTGTGTGTATGTGTGTATGTAGATGTGTTGCATGTGTGAAGTAGTGTGTGTGTATGGTTGAGTGCATGTGTATGATATTTGTGGAAATGCTTCAATTTGTGTATATATTTTATTATTGTTCTACATATTCTGAATTATATCCAGATTTTTTTTTTTAAACATTTCTTTGAGTTATTGAATATATCAACCTGGGTTATTAAGTTTTTTTTTCTATTACGTAATCGCATCGTCGGTAGACCTCTTACTAGATAGATCGAAGACCTTAAAAAGTATTGGGAAGCCGCTGGATCCAAGCGGCACAACCTCGTGTGGTGTGGAAATCTATTGAAGAGATATCTGTCTAGTAATAGACGCTTATCGGTTGAGGATCTTCTTCCAAAATTAAATAAATTTATATAATCTTTCAGGAGCTGTTTTGTTCGTGGACGCCGCTGAAGGTATAATGTTGAATACTGAACGCCTGCTAAGACACGCTGTGCAGGAACGTGTGCCACTTACACTGTGCATCAACAAAATTGACCGGCTCATACTGGAGCTTAAGTTGCCTCCAGCGGATGCGTATTACAAACTACGGCATATCATAGATGAACTCAACTCGATGTTCGAAACCAATCAGCCTCAAGATAACCCCGAAGCGCCTGCTACTGTGTTCTCACCGTTATTAGGTAAGTTTTTTGTATTCTTTTTACTGTCCACACAGAGATATTTTAACGAATACGAAAAGTTTATGTAAGTCTAGGTAAATCTTGTTAAATTTATTTTACTTTATTCATTACTGGAAAAAAAACAACTCTTACTAAGCTATTTAAGTCCCTTGGCTAGTGTTTTCCAACGTTTTTTGTTATGCCCCACCTTTTGTAACATACATAACTTTCACTATTAAAAATATAATATTTTACTTAATTTATGTTACAAATTAGATTTTAAGAAAAACAATTTGCATTTTTCGTTATATTTGGCACCAAAATTAGCATTGCATTTTAATGGCTTGTAGAATGGCATTTCGAATCGCTCCCTGACAAATGATAACTAAGGAATTATTAACAAAGCCAAATAAAAAAAGCATAAATTATATTTATTTTCTTCAAAAATACATTTTTTTTTTAATATATTCAAGAATATTGAATTATGCCAAACTTGTCTATTACGTACAAATGATAAGTCGATTAATTTGATGTATTATGGTATCCCACTTCTGGAATTGTGTCAAAATAGATTTACGTTAGAGGGTATGGTTTTTTTTGTCGTTTGTGGGTTTAGGTATAAGATTCTATAACAAAATTCCACAATCAATTTTAACTTTGCCATTACAGCAATTTAAAAATACTATTAAAAAGAGGCTGATACAGAAAGCCTATTATACCGTGGAGGCTTACATTGATGATAAGAATGCATGGATATAGCTGCTCTTTGACCTTGTGCAGGATAGCTATGACAGAATGTAATTAGTATTAAGAATCTTCTTTTTTAAAAGAGCTCCACCGAGTTTCTTGCTGGCTCTTCTCGGTAGGACGGCTTTCCGAACCAGCAATAGATTCGACGATTCAAAAGCACTTGTTTACAAGTTTATTTGAATAAAGAATATTTTGAATTTGAATTTGAATTTACATAGGATATTATTGTTGCTAAGGTAACGTCTGCTTCGCATCGTCTCTGTACGACGTATGCTTCACTCTGGAGTCGTTCGCGGCGATGTACGCGAGCGCGCACGACTGCGGGCTGCGCGCTTCTGACATGGCGGCCTGGTTGTGGGGCGACGTGTACTTTAACGCGAAAACCAGACGCTTCACTAAGAAGCAACCCCACGCTTCCGCTCAGAGAAGCTTCGTGGAGTTCATACTGGAGCCACTGTATAAGATTTTTGCACAGGTAACACTAGAAAATATTCAAAAGTAATAATAAAATCCGCGATACAGTAAATAGAAAATATATATAGTGTTAAATGTATAGTGGACTATCCGTATTTTCATACCCGATACGTGCAGAATTCGTAAAAACACATGCACAAACCTCCAACCCCTCCCACCGCAATACACAAGCACTACACACGTTCACTATCACAAACTCAACAATCGTTTCGCCCTGCAACCGAAGCATCATCAGGATATAGACTCCACGACAAAATTGCAAAGAAAATATTCATTTATTTTCATTAAACTTTGCAAAATCTCAATCATGAACTGTGATAGCCCAGCGGTGAGACCCCGGGCGGGCACCAAGGAGTTTTTCTATTAAAACTTATGTTAGACATCAGCTATACTCACGTCTAATTTTACTAACTTAACTATGAATACTCACGAAAGTTAAATTTAAAAATTAAAAAATAAAACTTATGTGTCTAATTGATTATTACAATTTATCACACGCTTTTTCGGTTGAAGGAAAACATCGTGAAGAAAACTGCATATATCTTGAGAATTCTGGGGAAATGTGTAACCTACCAATCCGAGTTGCAGCAGCGTAGTAGGTATTAGCTCCAAACCTCTCCAGTAACGGAGATAAAAGGCCTATCATGTCCAGCTGTGGGAATAAACTAATGACGCCAAGGTTGCGCCTGAAAATCATTTGTCCGTCTCGGTACATGTTTTTATAACAAAACTCATCAACATTATCTAGACTTGCCTTTACACAAGTTTAGATATTATATTAAACGATGCTGCTACATAAAGCTTACTATACAATCGAAGATTATTTGAGTGATAGTAGCATATCTTAACTGCAGTCAGCTACGCACCAAGCTGCAACGATTAATTTGTAACCATCAATCAAATTGTAAAAAAAAAGTATTAAAAAAAATGGCCGCCGAGTTTCTTGCTGGTTCTTTTCGGTAGGAGCAAACTTCCGAATCAGTGGTAACTTCTTGAAAACAATTGACGATTCAAAAGTACTGTAAACAGTCTACTTGAATAAAGAATATTTTGAGTTTGGGATTGTAATGGGCCGTTGCTTTACTTACAAAATTTCGTTAGACGCTTAAATAATTTTATCTTCGCCTTCCATCATACGATGTTCAATCATCAAATTCCTGCAAAACTAGTATTCCCTGTTCTATGGGAATTAAGACGTTCGACCGAACATTATGTAAAATTACTTTAAACCAGGATTCTTCAACCTGGCTTCCCTGAAACGTTGACAGGGCAACTGATCTGAGTCAAAAATATATGTAAAAACAATGTATAAAAAGAACATGATCTTGAACAACTTCACGATTTAATAAATAATTTACAGTAATGTTCATAAATTGTATTTAAAAAAATAAAGTAAAACCTGTTTTGCTACCTTCCTACTACATTTATCCCTGTAATTGTATATATTTTTGAGTAGAAAAAACATAATTATTGAGACTTATCTATCAGAAAGCTACACAATTTTGCATCTATAAATTAGCCATTACAGTTCAATTTAAATTGCTTATTAATAATTAATTAATGAATCTTTGACCTTCTGTTCAAAAGTTGCTTCGAACACCATACATATCATTCATATCAGTCTATCGAATACACAAAATCATTCGATTGAATATCGATTTTTTACGATTCTCACCAGTAACAAGGCATGTTGAACTTTAATATTATAAAATATTGTTGCCGAAATTGTTATATATTAATGAATGACAAACTTTGACAAACTATTTTCTTTATGAGTTTCAGGAAGAGAAGGAGAGAAAACTAATATAATATCAATGACAATTAGTATGGTCGTAATTTAACTTTTATATTTCAGGTTGTCGGCGATGTAGACGACACATTACCGGCCGTGCTGTCCGAGCTGGGAATCAAACTGACTAAGCAGGAAGCTAAACTGAACGTGCGCCCCTTATTGAGATTGGTATGCAGCAGGTTCTTCGGGGACTTTTGGTGAGATATCATTTAGTATATCGTTTTACACTATCACAATCCTATTGGTCAATATTTCTTGATTTCTTCGCTCTGCAGCCTCCGGTCCGTTTGACAGGCAGCCTAATCGAAAAAGTCAAGACACATAAAAATGACACATTGAGGGCGACAATGTTTTTTATATTATATTTTCTCATATATTATATATGTTCTTATATAATATTTACCATTCTTATATATTTCAATATATATTATATTTTTTATCATTTAATTTTTATACATAAGAATATACATAATTATAAAAAAAAGTGATGTACATAACAGACAAAGTAAGAACCGTCATAAGCTTGCGGTTCCCGCTTTGCGCCTTGCAAAAGTACATGAGTCGTTTGTGGGTTTGGGTATAAGATTCTATAATAAAATTCCGCAATCTACTTTAAGTTTACCATTACAGCAGTTTAAAAAACACTTTTATACAACTGTTAATACACAAAGCCTACTATACTATTGAGGATTACTTAGACGATAAGAATGCGTGGATATAGCTACTCTTAGACCCTGTATAAGACATTAATAACTATATGTAACTAGTAATAAGAATTATTCTTTGAAAAGAGCAACCGCCGTGTTTCTTGCTGGTTCTTCTCGGTAGGAACAGCTTTTCAAACCAGCAGTAGATATTGACGATATAAAAGCACTTGTTTGCAAGTTTACTTGAATAAATAATATTTTTGTATAATTTGAATATAAAAGTAACAGCCTGTTACTATGCCCACTGCTGGGCTAAGGCCTCCTCTCTCCGTTTTTGGAGAGAAGGATTGGAGCTAAGACCTACCACGCTGCTCCAATGCGGATTGGTAGGTTACACATATCCCTAGATTCTCTAGAGATATGCAGGTTTTCTTATGATGTTTTTCTTCACCGAAAAGCGTGTAATAAATTGCAATTATCAATTAGACACATAAATTTTAATAGAAAAACTCATTGGTGCCTGCCCGGGGTTTGAACCTATGTCGTCTCAAGAGAGTCGCACGGTCTCACCGCTGGGCTATCACAGCTTAATTTAAATATATTGTATACCTAATTATTTGAAGCATGTTCTATTTAAAACATGTTGTAACGTTATTGTTTCAGTGGTTTGGTGGATATGGTGGTCCGTCACGTACCCTCGCCCCTGGATGCTGCGCCTCGTAAGGTAGGCCACGCGTACCGGGGCGCCGCTGGCCCGCTGCACGCCGACATGATCGCCTGCGACCAGTCGGGCAGGCTGGTAGCGCACACCACCAAGATGTACCCCACCGACGACTGCACCTTCTTCCTGGTGAGCTTTATACGTGACTTATATTAAAATATACAAAACTAACTAAATAACTTATAAGACTATAGTTAATAACGATACCGGCTATACTCACGTCTAATTTTATCGGAGCACATACGTAGTGTCAAGAATATGGACACCAATGGTTCGGCCATAGCGGAGCATGTCCATGATTCGGGTACCAACCACTATATAAGGTTCGACAAGGCTTCCGTATTATCCAGGGAAAAATTTCTGGTACCTAGAAAAATACGTGAAGCCATTGAAATCAGCCGCTACCCGAATTTTAACAGAGATGGTGGTTGGACACTACCTCCGGCGTGGAAACCGATTTTTGACACTACCGGTTCATATAAAGACCGTTTTGAACCCGACACCGTAAGCGTCGCATGCACAAATTTCATTGGTGCATCCGACGAAGAAGACCAGAGCGACACGGAACAGTCGGTAGACGCGCGACCACTGCCGCAACCGTCTCCCCCCCCCCCCCCCGCCCCAGCCACCTACGAGGCGCGCCCAGCGAGCTGCTGCACGCAGTTCCCGCCGCGATAACGTCGTGCAAAGAGCTCATGAATAAGTACCCCGGACGGGTTCGAAACTAGTCGAGCCAATCCGATAAAATTAGACGTGAGTATAGCCGGTATCGTTATTAACTATGAATACTACTCACGATAGTTTAAATTTAAAAAATTTAAAAATTATAAGACTATATATAAATAAAGAAATATATGGGACATTTACACACACGGTCGTCCATCCCCAAAGTAACTTAATACTTGTGTTATGGGTGACGGACAACTGGTAGATATACTACATATATAAGTTTAAATACACACTTAAATACAAATACACACCCAGGCTCGAAGAACCAACTATTTGTTTATAGAAAATGTTGGCCCTCGGCGGAAATCGAGCCCGCGACCCGCGGAGCTGAAGGCAGGGTCACTACCCACAGCGCCAACGGGCCAGTCAAACACTAATCAATACATAGTAGTAATAATGCACAGTATAAAACTACGCTTACGTAGCTTATGCGTACGGTCGCTATTGTTTCACTTTGACCTCCATAGAGACCTCTTATCTCCCTACCATTGCTCACCTCTTTAGACTTTTTTTTAGAAATCTTACTTTAAATTTGAGGTACACCTGAACCCCCTTATTTCCACCCACATCCCAGTTAGGTTTGACCACCGAAAACATAGGCGTCCAAAAAGTGTCCTACATTAATGACCCTGGCGATCATATAACCATCGCAAACACAGTAACACGTAATACACACACAGCGTCTTCGCCGGCGAAGACGAAATCCCAGTTTTCTGACGTCGGTCGGTCGTGGCTACTCGCCCCCCTTCCGACGTCGCAATGAATAATCAAAGTCAAACCACCAGCCCTCCACTACGCGTCGCCCTAAGCCGTGGTCCGACCTCACAGAAGGCACCCTTAGGACGACGTTCCCCGATGCTAGTAGAGCTTCTGCGCTCTACTCTCTGCATTTCGTAGTTTGCTTTCGAGTTCATTTACCGATCGATATTTCAATACTCCTGAAGCGCGCTTTACGTCCGCTTATAAAGTAAATTGATTCCAGTAACTAACATATTATATATATCAGAAAATTCTATTTCTCTATGAAACCATATTCGTTACTGCAAGGGTAGGGAGGGATACGCGACGCAATTTGTAAACAATGGAAAGTTCCAGAATAATGATTAATATTATCACACCAATCCTCGTTCTAACCTCGACTCATACGATTATTAGTCGCTCACACGTTTAGATTATGTTATACCTCGTCCTGCTTACACAGGTGCGATCTTGTTGGGTCGTGACTGACCCAACTATTATCATTAGTTAGGTTAGTAGTGAATGTTGGTTAGATAGATCTGCTCCTGCTCACATTAAGTTCCCTTTGTTACTGGCCCGTTAGCGCAGTGGGTAGTAACACTTGCTTCAGCTCCACGGGTCGCGGGTTCGATTCCCGCCGAGGGCCAACATTTTCTATTATCAATTTGTTGGTTTTTCGAGCCTGGGTGTATATTTGTATTTAAATATGTATGTAGTATATCTACCAGTTGTCCGTCACTGATAACAAAAGTATTAATTAAGACGGACGACCGTGTGTAAGTGTCCCATATATTTATATTAATATTTAAAAAGGTCTTACAATATCATATCATGCTCACAGTAGCTTTATGTCGTGACATTAGTATATGATACCCTTATCGCTGCAGGTACTGGCTCGAATTATGTCAGGCACGCTGTACGCCGGGCAGACCGTGCGCGTGCTGGGCGAGAACTACAGCACGCAGGACGAGGAGGACTCGCGTATCATGAACGTTGGCCGGCTGTGGATATACGAGGCACGGTATAAGGTAAGCGGAAAGAGAGAGAGAGAGACATAAGATGGCGAAGGAGAGAGAGAGAGAGTGAATATCGCTGAACATTATGTTGACATTATTTTAATAATCTAAAAGTACTGTATTTTTTAAGCCTGTTGTGTCCACCTATAAATAGGGTAGTAGACTGTTAAAATGTGTATTTATAATTAAGTTGATAATTACTGTACACTCTGTTGGCGGACGTATGTGATATATAAATAAATAAATAAAGATACAGTAAGCCATTGGGTCTCAACTGGTATGTGATAGCTTCAACTCTGAGCCAAACTGATTGTTGTATTCTCTCCCTCGCATTTAGTTTTTGGGTCAAGGTTATTTTTCGTTGCGTACGTCTTAATAGGGTACGGTCTTTGTTCTCTATAAATCGTGTTTAAATTTTAAAAAACGAAATTTCTGTGGCTTAAATACTTCGCTGAATTCATTGATCTTTGTAGGGTGTAGAGGTGTGTAGGTAACTAGAATTTAAATTAATGTCGTATGATCTGTACCATCCTTTGTGTACATATACAAAAGTTTAAAATACAGTTTTTTCAAACTGTATTGTATAGTGTTCATTGCCTTCAACTCCCATCGAGTCGACCAACAGATCGACCAACGGATCAAACAAGAGGACCTTGAAATGTTATTTCTGATGGTGATATAGCCCTACTCAGAAAAACCTACTTCTTTTGGCCCTACGCCATATTCAAATTCACAATATTCTTTATTCAAGAAAACTTGTAAACAAGTGCTTTTGAATCCTCAACATCTATTGCGCGTTCGGAATGCTAGTGAGAAGAATCTCGGTAGCAACCAGCAAGCAACTCTGTGGTTGCTCTTTTCAAATAATTTTTCTTATAACTAATTACATATAGTTATTAATGTCTTATAGAGCGCTGAAGAGTAGCTATATCCGCGCATTCTTATCGTCTAAGTAATCATGAATAGTATAGTAGGCTTTCTGTATTAGAATATACATATAGTAACCGGCATTAAATAATGCACATCGATGTTTAGAACGAAACAGCCGGCCAGTTCGGTTTGGTAGAGCGCTGTCACTGTCACTCAGTTAGTATGTGACGTTTCACACGTGTTCGTCAGTCTGTGCGACAGAGATAATTCTTTATGAAGCAGAATCCAGCCGATTTCTCTCTCTAAACCTCTATGTATATTATTTGGTGCTAGATACCATAATACATTTTCATATAAAAAATATATTTACAGGTAGAATTAAACCGTGTACCAGCCGGATGCTGGGCCCTTATCGAAGGCATTGACCAGCCGATCGTTAAAACCTGCACCCTGGTCTCAGCTGATGAGGAAGAGGAACTGCACACATTCAAACCTCTAAGGTTTAACACTCAGGCGGTTGTCAAAATCGCCGTTGAGCCTGTCAACCCTTCTGAATTGCCCAAAATGCTTGATGGATTAAGAAAGGTAATAAAAAAATATAGCAATATTTAGTATTTGTTGGGTAATTAATCTGTCATCAGAGCCTTGTCGGTAGATGTTACAAGTCAATTTATGAGAAACTAGTTGTCACCCACTGCTCGAAATTCGACCTCAATAAATTTAAGTCATAATTTATCTATATCCATATTAATATATAATGCTCAAGGGTTTGTTTGAATGTACAAAAGTTATAGTAAAATTATTACTTTAAAATTATTATTTCGTTCTGTGTGTGTGTGTCAAATTTCATTCTCCTCCGTCCGCGCAAATTTCATAAAAAGGGGTCCAAAGTTTAAATAATAAATAAATGTATGGAACATTTACACATACGGTCGTCCGTCCCAAAAGTAAGTAATTATACTTAAATACAAATACACACCCAGGCTCGAAGAACCAACAGTTTGTTTATAGAAAATGTTGGCCCTCGGCGGGAATCGAACCTGCGACCCGCGGAGCTGAAGGCGGGGTCACTACCCACAGCGCCAACGGGTCTGTCAAATTTTGTGCATCACGTAGTAATATATAGATTGTGATTGCAGGTGAACAAATCTTACCCGGTGCTGTCGACGCGTGTTGAAGAGAGCGGCGAGCACGTAGTCCTGGGGACGGGCGAGCTGTATCTGGACTGCGTCATGCACGACCTGAGGAACATGTACTCGGAGATCGACATCAAAGGTAACACAGACATAGTAGCAGCCTTTCAACCATTTGCTTCTTCCCATCGTTTAAGTACAACGTTACAAAGTCATCATCATTCTCCTGCCGTTATCCCACTCTGAGGTCGTGTTGTAACATGATTTGGCTAGTTTTACGACCGGTCGCCTTCCTGACGTCAACTTACCTTAGTCGCCTTTTAAGACACCTCGGTAAGAAATGGGGGTGGTCTTTTCTACTCAGCCGCATACCACATACACGGCTGTACAACGTTACAAAGTGTTGGAACAACATACCGCTGCCTTTACGCGATCTGAAGCCTATTCAAAAGAAAGAATATTGACTGGCACGTTGGCCAGTAGGCAGTGACCCTGCCTTTAGCTCGGTTGCGGCTTAAAATAAATCTTTTAGTTCTAGATGTATTAACGTATTTAAGTTTTTATTTAAAATCATAGTACTTAGGTATCATATACTCAATAATATATAATCGTATATCATAGTACCTAGAATGGGGCCTGGCTCGGTTATTCTTTTTTAAAGATATAAATAATGGTATTTTCACCTCTCTAGTCCATTCGTTCACCACTGAACTATTACACTTTGCAAATGAAAGCAAAATAATCTTTTTATTCAATGCATATTTGCGCAGTTTTTCAATGCCTGAAAATGGGATATAATGTAATTTTTTTAATAAAACCTAGCTAAATCTATTTGTCACCACTGAAACACCCTACATACTAAGTTTCATTTAAATCATTGGAGCCGTTACCGAATTTCCGATTCATATAACATTAGCTCATTTAAAGATAGTCATCTGTAACGCAAGTATTAATTTACTTACTTTCGGCCGTGTGTAACATCCCATATATATTTATATTTATAAATGCCGTTTTGTATCCGGCTGCGTAGAATAGAACACCCTCATTTCGTACCGAGGTGTCGTAAAAGGCGACTAAGATAAGTTGACACATCGTGTGGTATCCGGTTGAGTAGAATAGACAACCCTCTTTTTTACCTAGGGGTCGTAAAATATAGCTAAGGTCGGTTAACGTCAGGCAAGCGGCCTTTCATAAAATAACTAACCAAAGCTTGTGACAACATGTTTGTAATATATTGTACCGACTCCATTTAAAGTGGGATAAAGACAAGAAGATTATGATGATATATTTATAAAGTGATTTCATGTCGCAGTTGCGGACCCGGTGGTGTCGTTCTGCGAGACGGTAGTGGAAACGTCCTCGCTGAAATGCTTCGCTGAGACTCCGAACAAGCGCAACAAGCTGACGATGATCGCCGAGCCGCTAGAACGTGGCCTGGCGGAAGACATAGAGGCGGGCGCGGTTTGCGTCACGTGGGACCGCCGTAGACTCGGAGAGTTCTTCCAGACCAAGTATGTCAATATAAGTTTGAATATGAATAGAAGCAGGTGTTACTGTGCGGAATTCCATAGTGCAGAAGTTGTGATAGAATTATTTTTGCAATGTGTGTTTCTATTAAAACTTATGTGTTTATACTTGCAATTTATCCCACTCTTTACGATAAAGGAGAACATCATGAGAAAACCTGTTTATCTCTGGAGAATTCTAAACATATGTGTAACCTACCAATCCGCATTGGAGCAGCGTGGTAGGTCTTAGCGCCAACCCTTCTCTCCAGAAACGGAGAGAGGAGGCTGAACTCTTATTGCGACTCAATTTAGGACGTAAACGAAATTATTTTGCTTTTTCATACCATGACGTCTCAAAGACGCACACTTTAAGTCGTTGCCGAATGAGCGTTCGGAATTCGTCCTAAGAACATGTGAGTAAAAGAGACAGAGTTATCTATAGTTCATATAACGTTATCCTTTTCAAACATTACGACCCCAATGCAATTCACACTTCATGGTACGAAAAGAAAGCGGTTCGCGGTCGTCGTTTACGTCTTCAATCGAGTCGCAATAAGAGTTCATGGTAGGCCGTTACTTTACTACCATATTATGTCTTACTTATGCTGTTATGAGATAAATTTGTATCGTGTTAAAAACGTAACATTGTTAATAATTTTCAGATACGATTGGGATTTGCTAGCGGCTCGTTCGATATGGGCTTTTGGCCCGGATGCCACGGGACCAAACATCCTCGTGGACGACACGCTTCCCTCGGAGGTCGACAAGCACTTGTTAGCGTCTGTCAAGGATAGTATTGTGCAGGGTGAGTAAATATGATGGAAAGTGAACACACACATATCACAATATATATTTGGCTATGTAAATAGTACTACTTCCTTCTGTCATCGACTGCTCTTGTAAAAATACGTTTTCAATATATCTGTGTTCTAAAAGTTCTCTTTTATTTATGTTTACGAAGTTCAATAAGTGCCGAATAAATTCGTACAAAATACAGAGCTAACATTAATCCATACTTGATACTCTTTCTCAATCGATGGCCGTCCATTGCTGGACATGGTCTCTTGGAATCACGTGGACCTCAAGAAGGTCACTACCTTCTTGAGGTCCACTTCCACTTTGTACCCCTACAAAGTGGACTACCAGCGCTGCTTCAGGCAATGCACAATATATAAGCACTTCCCACGTTCACTGTCACTAACCCAACAATCGTATTGGTGGTGGCGGTGGTTTGTGCTTGTGCATGTGTTTTTACGAACTCTGCATGTCTTCTTCTTCTTCTTCAGCCGATGGACGTCCACTGCTGGACATAGGCCTCTTCATGGGATCGCCACACCACTCTGCATGTATCAAGTATAAAAAAGGATAGTCCACTCTACATTTAGCATTATTATTTTTTTTTTTTTATATGTTCTATTTACTTTGTCACGGATTATAGCAAAATATAATAATATTACTCCATAAATTGCTTGTATTTAGGTTTCCAGTGGGGAACAAGAGAGGGTCCTCTCTGCGAGGAGCCGATCAGGAATGTGAAGTTTAAGATTCTGGATGCGGTGATCGCACAGGAGCCCCTGCATCGGGGCGGCGGACAGATAATACCTACCGCGAGAAGGGTATGTCACTATTTACTACTGGCCTGGTGTGACTGGCCCGTTTGCCCTTCAGCTCCTCGGGTCGCGGGTTCAGTTCCCACTGAGGGACTATTTTATATCAACAATCTGTTAGTTCTTCGAGTTTGGGTGCATTTATGTGTTTAATTATATATTTTATATTATAAAAGTATAAATTTACCGATTATCTGTCACCTATAACACAATTATCAATTACTTATTTTGGTGTTTAAGTGTTTGTAATTGTAAAAAAGGAGATATATTTCAATGTACTTGTGACTCAAAAGTAATAATAAAATTATTTTGCTTCGTGGAGTTCATACTGGAGCCACTGTATAAGATTTTTGCACAGGTAACACTAGAAAATATTCAAAAGTAATAATAAAATCCGCGATACAGTAAATAGAAAATATATATAGTGTTAAATGTATAGTGGACTATCCGTATTTTCATACCCGATACGTGCAGAATTCGTAAAAACACATGCACAAACCTCCAACCCCTCCCACCGCAATACACAAGCACTACACACGTTCACTATCACAAACTCAACAATCGTTTCGCCCTGCAACCGAAGCATCATCAGGATATAGACTCCACGACAAAATCGCAAAGCGAAGCATTATCCAAACAAGCATTGTTATATAGTACTTGGTTCATCCCCACCCTTTATTTTACCTCTGAACACGTGCAACAAGCTTGAACTACTTGTGACTTCTGAAATATTGTACTAAATCACTGTTTTTTTTCTAACTTTGCTACCCATTTGCCAGCTTGGGTTACCTGGATCTAAAGTATCTTAATATTATTTATTTAATTGATCCCCTTACTTAAATTCTAGGTCGCATACTCAGCGTTTTTAATGGCGACTCCACGTTTGATGGAGCCATATCTATTCGTCGAAGTGCAAGCGCCAGCTGACTGCGTTTCCGCAGTTTACACCGTATTAGCTAAAAGAAGAGGTGAGGTGAAAATAGAATGAAATATTTTAAAAAAGTTACTTCTTTAAAATATTTCATTCTTCCAAAATTTTCCGATCGTACATGCCAATTGGCTTCATATATGAAATAATTATATAACGATATGTTTTATAGGCTAACCATTTCACTCAGGCCTCGTGCGGGCAATGCGTGCGGGGACCGCCCGCACCTACCTCAGTCCCCATTCTCGCCCAACCTCCGCACCCTTGTACCCCGCAAGCGGAAACTGAGTTAAGCGGTTAGGTTTTAGTCAGAGGGCTTTACATGATTACATATCGTTATATTATTATTTCATAGTTGACGCCAATTGGCATACACGATCGCTAAATATTACAATTCATAAAGTAAAGTATATGACGCCTGTTGGAGTTGTCGGTCGTTAAAGTTTTCTCTTCTAACCAGTACTCAATGGTAATACAATAGGTATTATCATTGAGTACATTTATTTATTTATTTTACTTGGGAAACATATATTTAATTAGTATAAGTTTAAATTAGAAGTAAAATTAAAATTAAAAAAAACAAAACAAAATTTAACAAAATAAACTACATTTTATTATTTATTTAATAATGATAGATACGTTTTGAATCCATTATTGAACAGGTTAAGGTGATGATATTTGCTAGTATTATTCTAACGAGCTCTAGCGATGAAGGTGTTTCTTGTATAATTAGTTTTGCAGAAAGGAACGACAAAAGTAGATTTATTGCGAGCGCTTTTTCGAAGGCACCTCAATAATATTTGACTGAATAAATATGGGGAGTCAACTATGTTTAAAATCTTATAAAGAAACGCTTGATCCCTATGTTGTCTACGTTTCCGCAATGAATGAGTACATTAAATTACATACACATTTTTTCTTCATTTACAAGCTTTCCGTTCCAGGACACGTGACCCAGGATGCTCCCGTGCCGGGCTCCCCGCTGTACACCATCAAGGCGTTCGTACCAGCGATAGATTCATTCGGTTTCGAGACGGACTTGCGCACGCACACGCAAGGGCAGGCCTTCTGTCTGCAAGTGTTCCACCACTGGCAGATTGTGCCCGGAGATCCGCTCGATAAGAGTATTATCATCAGGTACATTACCTCTAGAAAGATTCACTATAATTATATGCGTCGTTGGATTGGCTTTAGTTCCCAATGATTCAGAGCTTATCTTTTCTGAAATTCGTGTGATCTCTACCAAATTGACAACAAACTTTTATTAAGAGCTTAAAATCAATTGCCATTTTTTCTTATAGTCTACTAAGAGCCATGCCACAAAAAAACTTTTATATCATATAGCTTATGAAAATCAAATATATCATAAATTAAGATATCAAATTAAATCATGTTTATTGATTAATGACTCTTATAACATTATTGTCATCATAGACAAAAAGAGTTGAGTCCCAAATGATATGGCAATGTTTTAAATATGTGTCCGGTTTGACCACCATCACATAAATGGCAAATTCAAACTTTTAAATGACAATTGTTTTGCAGACCTCTGGAACCCCAGCCGGCTACCCATCTAGCTCGTGAATTTATGATCAAAACTCGACGAAGGAAGGGTTTGAGCGAAGACGTTTCTATAAACAAATTCTTCGACGATCCTATGTTGCTAGAACTCGCCCGACAAGATGTACAATTCAATTAAATGTTATGCTAACTAAATTGTTTTTTTTTTTCATTTAGTATTGAGATTTTTTTACTTTATGAATATGAGCCGAAACAAATCAACATCTTAATAAATCATTTTCATCGAAAAACGGTGGTAGTGTATATATTACAACCTGTTTTCGTTAATCACCTCATGAAAATTCTTTATTATTTATTTTAAACTTTCATGTGTTATCGCTTACTAGTCCCCGTTAGATATTCTCAACAAAAACAAAATATTGTACACTAAAAACTTTTTCCTTGTTTAATATAAAACATAAGATACTGGTTATTAATTATATAAGAGTAGGGGAGCCATAGGCAGGACTGTAAGTGAGAGTGTCGCAACAAATGACAAGAGCTGGAAGTTGAAACTCAGATATTTGTCACATAGAGACATATAATAAGTCACATTTGCTTTCTCATTATTTTTGATTGACATATTTTAGGCTGGCTTCACTATTTTAGTATAGTAACAACTTTATGGTCCCACTGTATCATCACAATTTATTTTGGTATTACTCTATGCTCGTCAGATATTTTATAACATGTCTGTGTTCTGTGGTGTTGCAAACATGAAATAGACCAGTATAGTCATAGACTATTATAGTGTATTATCTATGATATACACGAGTTGAATATTTTTCCAAAACGATCGTTACTTGAATATATGGTTACTTGGCGTCCGGCGTCGCCTCGGGCCGTGTTCACTTTTTATTGATATTTGTACCTGTTAGTTGCGCAAGAAATCGAAAATACTTCAATTATCGTATAATTTGGGCTTTGTTTACTTGGAAGAATATTATTTGAAGTATTTGTATTGATTAGATTTCGTGATGGATATGGATAAATATGTAGGAGAAAATGGCGATGTTTTCGTTCACCGTTTGAAAGAGCTGACTGATGAAGAAAAGCAACGACTGGTTTTACAAAACTCACGACTGATTCCCGAGGCGAAAGCTGCGAAGCTGGAACGAGAAGCAAAGAAACACTGGGATATATTTTACAAGCGTAACGAGACTAAATTCTTCAGAGATCGGCATTGGACGACACGTGAGTTTCAAGAACTTATAAACTTTGATAGTGACCAAAAAATAGTTTTCCTTGAACTTGGCTGTGGTGTTGGTAACATGATTTTTCCGCTCGTAGAAGAAGGATTTTCGAATTTTTTCTTCTACGCATGTGACTTTTCACCACGTGCTGTTGAGTTCGTCAAAGCTAACAAGCTTTATGACGAGAGTAGAATGAAGGCTTTTTGTGCCGATTTAACTACAGATGATCTCTTCGAGAACGTTCATCCAGAGACTGTCGATATAGCGAGTTTAATTTTCGTCCTTTCCGCCATACACCCTTCCACGTGGGGACATGTTGCTAAAGTAGCTTATCGTACTCTAAAACCTGGAGGCGTCTTATTATTTAGAGATTATGGGCGGTATGATATGGCACAACTGAGGTTTAAACCTGGACACAAGATTTCGGATAACTTCTACATGAGGCAAGACGGGACAAGGTAATTTCTTGTAACATTAGAAAAGGCTTTTTGAACAAATTCTCTAAAGAATGGTGTTGGAGCTCAAAAACATTACTGAATTGTTACCACATTTTAGCTTTCAAATATTGTAATACATCAGATGCATCTTATACTTTGCCTCATATATTATAATGAATTTAATTATCTAGGATTTTTATTAGATCAATTTACATATTTCTTAGATTTGTGGCTTTCCTAACGAAACAGTTTCAGATAAAGGTGAACTTATGAAATGTAGAAAATATTAATCCACATTAATTTGTACTTGAAAAACAAAAGATCCCTTAAAATATTTTAATCGCATTGAGTATATTTATAAATATTGTCAGTTTCTTCATTGACAAATAGCTATGGAAAGATATTTTGTTTTTTTTAACAAGCACATTATAAACCTTTCCAAATTTAAAATTACTCAATTAAACATTTTTAGGAGTTATTACTTCACAGAAGAGGAATTGGCAAGTTTATTAACAAATGCTGGTTTTGAAGTTCTCATGAACACATATGTTCAACGGAGAACTGTCAATTTCAAAGAAGGACTTGATGTGCCTCGTATATTTCTCCAAGGAAAATACAGGAAGCCTGAATAAGTTGGTAAGCAAATACTTTATTTTAGTGGTCTCACTTGAACTGATAAACTTTTATGCCAATTTTTAAAATTGTGTTGTAAAAAGACTTAGGTTTACATTAGGATGAATTTATTCTATATGATGAAAAGTGCTAACCATTGATATCAGAATGATTTGCATGTATTATTAGCTCTATCTGAATTTTATTAAAAATTGATTTGATTCCAATGTCTGGCGTAAAATGTGTAACATTTTGTTCTTATTTGTTTCAGATGAAAATGACATTATATCACCCTAATCTCCATTAATAAGGTGATTTTTAATATATTTAATAGCAGTTTCAATATAAAATATCATATTTATATGTAACATCTTTATATGCAATCCTGATCTTGGAAAAATACCTCCCCTCTTTAATGGTAGAAGGATTGGAACTTTCACCTAACTAGAAGCTTCAATGAAATTTGGCATTTTATACATATCCTAGGTATTGTCTAGGGATATTTTGGTGTCCCAACATTGTTTTCCTTCATTATTACCACATGATTGATATAGATAAATAATATAAATGGGTACCTGCCTAATGGTATGAAAACAAAAGTAATAATAATAGTAACTTTTATTAGGAACAATACAGAAAAACTACATATCAATGAAAACGGTGATCCTGCAGAAGTATAAACTGTGTTGCAGTGATCAACATCCTCCTCATTTACAAAAATAGACAGTTTTCCTTATAGTAGTTAAAGTAAAGCAAAGACCTGTTTCTATCTCACTGCTAGGTATAGGCTTCCTCTCCTTGTTGTGAGAAGGGATGGAGCTTAGAACCATCATCCTGCTCCAATACAGATTGGTGGGTTACCCATATGATTTGAATTCACTAGTGGTTGCTTGCAGGCTATATGCAGGTTGCAAATAACAACAATAAGACATTTTTTTTTAAACCAGTAGTAAGACTTTACAAATCATTTTCAATGCATATATGGCTAGATAGACATGATATAAGATAAATATGACTAGATAAGTCTAGTCTGGATATGACTAGACTAGAAAATTGTACACTTCCCATCTAAAGTTTCCCAAGTTGAAATGTCTTTTTCCATATGTGATGACAGCGCAGTGCAGCTGAAAACCCTCTGTTGCCTCACAATTGGCAACATATTAGATTAGGGTATGGTACTTATTAAAAATATGGGTAAAAGTAGTTATAAAATTTAGTATATAGATTAAATTTTTTTTCTTTTTTTTCCATTTAGAGTAGGGTATGCAAATTGTGAGGTTGATGCAAAATTATAGCTTACAAAGCAATCTGAGAATTTTAAAGTATACTTTAAATTTCCATTTTGATTTTATAATATTAATTATGATTATTTTAAATTACAGATATAGAAAATTGCTGGGCTGGCATACTGGTGAGTTAAAAATTTTCTTATATTTCATAGATAACAAAATTTTATCATGATAAATCATTGAAGTATCAATATCTCTACCTGAAGATACCTGAATATTACCTTATATATCTAAGTTATAAAGTATGTAGATACTGAATATATTAATACTTTTTAATTGGAGATAGGAACATAATGTATAGTTTAAAGATTATTAGTGCTTCTAGAATGTCATAAATAAAAAATGATTTGACTACATAAAGCAATTTAGAAATTATAAATAAGTTTCATTAATCTAAAATATATCACCCTGTCTGAAGAATAAAGTAACTATGTATATAACATTATTCTTTGGATTGGGTGATATATAAATTATTGCAGTAAAAATAACAATTTTGCAGTAACAAACCTTCAATTTCAGTTGGTTATAGTCTTAACATATTATATGAAATTAATTTAATGATGACTTCATAGTTCATCTGAGTATTACCTTGATGTATATCACTCAATGTCTTTCGCTCCTATCTGATGTCAACTTTAGTATACAGAGTTATTGAATTAAATTAATTAAATACACTTACAAGCATATGTTTTTACAGATGTGGGAAAATGGAAACCAGCGGACAAACACCGAAACAAACAACAAATTACAACAAATGTAAGAATTTTTATTCATTAAAACTCAAAATATACTTAATGTTAAACATGATGACTAGACCTTCAGGTCTCCCTCAACAGAGAGAACCCAATATACCATGTTGACCAAACACGCGTCTGATTTTCTTACTACAAAATTGAGAAGATATCTATTATATTTGATAGTACAGCCTTTTTTTTCTGTTTTTTAGTTGATGGATCGTTAATACTGAATGCAGGTGCTATCTATATATATGAAGATAAAATTAAAAAGTAAGTATCAAGATGTTTTGCCAACACTGGATTTGTCTGTGATAAAATGTACAAACAATCCTATTTTTAAAATATAGTGATTATATAGTTTAATTTAATTTAATGGATACAAATACATACAAAGTTCGAAAATCTTACCTGAGCTTATGTTTTTATAAACAAAATTCTACAATGAATTTCAAACTTGTTGCAAAAGTTTTACTATTTGTAGCTTCAAGTATTAAGGTCACCTTTCCAAGCCCAGTGATAGCCCAGCGGTGAGACCGTGCGACTCTTTCGAGGGGAACACGAGTTCAAACCCGGGCAGGCACCAATGAGTTTTTCTATTAAAACTCGCGTGTCTAATTGATAATTGGAATTTATCACACGCTTTTCGGTGAAGGAAAACATCGTGAGGAAACCTGCATATTTCTAGAGAATTCTGGAGATATGTGAAACCTACCAATCCGCATTGGAGCAGCGTGGTAGGTCTTAGCTCCAACCCTTCTCTCCAGAAACGGAGAGAGGAGGCCTATGCCCAGCAGTGGGATTGTAACAGGCTGCTACTTTAAGATTCTTGAGCACCTCACAGCGGTTGCTCGAAGCTATGCGGGGCATCATTATGTATTGGCAAAGCAATACACACAACCCAACACAAACATTCACACCCAATAAACACTAACACACAAAGATACTCAACACACACACTTAAGATTCTTCAGTTAAACTTGCATCACTGAAGCCACAAGCGATCTCTGCGATTATATGATCAAGCAAATAGATGTGGCCCTTAGACAATAACCATAAGTTGTGATGCGTGGTCAGTATAGGTTGTTAGGGAGAGACCTGACCTATTGTATTGTAATGGTAAGTCTGACACCAGAACGTGTATCTATACCAGTAGCAGGATCAGAAAGGTTAGGATCAGGTTAGGACCAATTGAGATGTCACAGAGACTTAGAGCTGTGGAAACTATGATTCCACTAGATGAAGAAAAGAATCTCAGAATTGGGTTTATGTTGGTCTACATTCCTAGAACTTCCTCCTGTTTAAAAGATTAGATAGATAGATAAATAGGCAAGTAGTATGTGACTATTTCTGAGGGATTACAGGTTCAAACCTAGGACAGAACCCATTGAGTTTTTCTGTTAAAATATATCTACGTTTTTACTTTTGATAATTAAATTTTGCTTGACATTCAATGATGAATTCAGATAGGGACATCATAGTACATAATGCTGATGGCATAACTATCCTCACTGATTATTACATTGTTATACTTATATGCAAATACTGTGTAGTATTGTATTATATGAGTTAAATTGTTTACAGATTGGTTGCAACCTTGTCATGGATGGAAAAAGAAGATGAAAAGGTATTCAAATCAAATGAATTTTCTATTCTTTTAAAGTGTCTCCAGACTGTATTCTCTCTAATTAAGTAAATTTCCTATGCAATTTTATAGTTACAATTTAAAATACCTGCTGAACAATAATAAAGAAATGATAGCTTTTATAAAGGCTAGATATTATAAAATAGAATATTCTTTATTGCACCATGAAAAAATATTTATAATAAATCAAAAGCACTGAATCCGATATAAAGTTATAATTACTAAAGAACTTAACCAGTCTGGATGCAGCTTTAAACTCTTTCTCTTGTTTTATGATGATTTTAGATAGGGACATCTGAATATAATGCTGTTAACATAACTATCCACACTGATTTTATATTTTATTTATGTCTACTATATAATGTCAAGCTAGAATTATAACTACTATTTATTTTTAGATGCATATAAATTCATGCCAGTATGCTGATGAAATTTGTATGGGAATACAGTGTTATCATATATTACAAGGACGCAGAATAATTAAGAGCTATGAAAATTTCAATGAATGGAACTATCACTCAAAAATCAAAAAGGTAAAATTATTTATTTTAAGAAAGTAATTATATTTTATTTATGGCTATAATCTATGATTACCACTTTCAAAGATTAAGAGTTCAGGTGTAATACCAAAATAATTCGATCATTGTTTTTGTGTTATGGAATAATATAAATTAATGTCTACCTCAAAAAATTAACTTGGTTATTGACAAATAAAACACGGCGTATCATTGAAGCGTTTAATGCGAGACTGACTGAACATAATTGTTGCTTAACCTACCTACATATATAACAGTTATTTTATTTAGATTTATGCTTTCTGCCAGTGTATTACATCAGAAATGCAGATTTTGCTTACTCCTAGACTCTAGGAAGGGTCAAGGCACATGCCATTTCTAAGATATACTCAAACGAGTATATAAAACAATATTTTTGCACTGCCCCTGATAGTCGAAAGGCGAGTGCGTATTATGATAACCAGGGGGTATAACTGCAAGAAGTCGTGATATCGACGCCCAAAGTGTGTAGAAATCCCTATAGGATATGGGATCAAATCCTCAAGCGAAATTTCATTTGAAAATTCAGTTGTAATAATAAAATTATTTTGTTATATTCCGCGATAAAGTAAATAGAAAATATATATAATGATAAATGTATACCGGACTATCCGTTTTTCCATACCCGATACATGAAGGATTCGTAAAGACACATGCACTAACTTCCACCACCGTCACCACAATACACAAGCACTAAACGTTCACTATAACAGACTCGACAGTCGTTTCGTCCCACTACCGAAGCATCATCAGGAGATAGACTCCACGACAAAATCGCAAAACAATTGCTTCAGTTGAACTTTTCTACTGTGCGTGTAAAATCATAAGAACAATAATTCGTGAAATTAATAAACATTGAGTTTATTACTTAGTTTGGATATTAGAATATAAAATTCTAGCAATGTTATACTCAAACTTGTGTAATTAATTATCAACAGTGTAGTCATGATGCAGTGGGGGTGTTACTGTTTAAAAGAATATGATGACTGCATAGTTCACCTGAAATGTTATGACGACGAAATAACGTGTTCCGCTGTCTGAAAAATATTTCAGTATAACAAAAGAGTCTAAATAACTATCACGATTTTTATATCATTTGCTTTCTTGCAGAAACATTTCTATTAGACATCATATTGGAAAAATTCTTTGTGACACTTGTTGCTGAGTATGTCAAGTGAGTGAGAGTTTAAACATATGCTGGCAGATATATAAGCTTACATACATACTGAGACCAATTTCAACTAGCTAACTAGAAGAAACTGCATAAATAGTGAGGTAAGATAATGTATTTTTTTTATTTTTAACTATTATTATCTGGTGTGGGGTTAACTAAGATTATTTAGTAACCATATTACAATTAATAAAGATGTGTGTCCACATAAGAGCAGCTTGTTCTAACCTTCAAATAATTTCTCTAAAGAGAGGTTTTTATTCAGTTTTATTGTAGTAACTGACTGTTACTTTATTTTACTATGTAATGAATACAATATTTTAAAGGTAATGATATAATTTTTTTTCTCATCATTACTTATATGTTTATGGTATTCTACAAACTAAGACCTATGAATAGTTTATACAATTAGGCATTATTTCTGCGGAGATCCAACATACAAAAGTAATTATTCTGCTATAATCTGCGATGCAGTAAATAGGAAATATATATAATGCTAAATGTAGAGTAGGCTAGAAGGCTATCCGTTTTTTCAGAACATTTGTTTTTAAAAGCGATATCTATTATAAACCAATTTTATTTGTTTACATTTCTACATAAAGATAATGTAGTTATTCATCTGTGTCTTAATACTTTTCTAAATGATGACCAGACCTTCAGGTCTCCCTCAACAGAGAGAACCCAATTAACCATGTTGACCAAACACGCGTCTGATAAAAAATTTAATTTAGTTAAGGTTTTTATTTCTCTACAAATTAATACACTTTATTGTACTTGTAGGGTTCAACATAGAAGTTTCTACAAACTGAAAGTTATGAGCACTAAATCGGCTAGATATTGTATGTGAGTATGCCATAAATTGATTTTGTTTTTTAATCGTTTTTATACAGTCGAACAGGACTAAATTTGCTAAGTAACTATTTCTCAACTAAAACTAATTACAAAATAAAGACTTAAACCAATATTGGACATTTAATTTTTTTATTTTCTTATTCTATTCTAAATGATGACCAGACCTTCAGGTCTCCCTCAACAGAGAGAACCCAATATACCATGTTGACCAAACACGCGTCTGATTTTTCTTACACTTATCACATACTTGCTTCAATGAGTGCATTTCGCTTATTTCTTTCTTTTTGTTTCAGAATAACAGTGTACAGGTGTCTTCTAATTGGAGCTGCCTTCAAGCAAGTCGTAACCAAACCATTTTACTAATTGAAAATATACAGAAATATCGAAATGCATTGTTTTATTTATTTATTTTAGTAATCTAAAATCCCTTATATTAAAACACCAGGAAACTATAATATCTTAAAACAGCTTGATATTATCCCAATGATGGACCTCAGTGTTCGGAGTAAGGTTGAGCCAAGACCCACCATAATGCTCCAATGTGGATTGGTAGGTTACACATCCCCAGCATTCTCAAGAGATAAGAGGTTTCCTCGCAATGTTTTTCTTCTACAAAAGTGTGATAAATTGCAATTATAAATTTAACACAAGGTATTGTTAAAACTTGTTGCAAACACCAATAAGTTATTCTGAAACGGGGTTCCAATTCGGGATCTCAAAAATGTTTCGAGATCGCACCCCTGGGCTATCAGCTTCCATTAATATTAACTATATAAGCAAAGCAACGGCCTGTTTTAATACAACTGCTGGGCATAAGCATCCTCTCCATTTCTGTGGAGAGTGCATGGTAGGTTTTCTCACGATGTTTTCCTTCACCGAAAAGCGAAAACATTGTGCCTATTTGTAGTATGAGCTCTTGATCCCGCTTTAAAGAGTCGCACGGTCTCACCGCTGGGCTATCACGGCTTTTAACATTTTATGTGGTGGCAATAAAGATGTCCTGTCACGTTTGCGCAAGTCTGTTCAAACATTATTTGTCAAGGGTTCCTATTAATGTGGGAAAATCTACATTGCGTAAGTAGTAGATATTGTAATTTTGTATCTTTGCTTAAATAAAAATTATTTTAAAGATATCTATCTCCTTTTCTGGGTTCCTATCCACTTCCCCCGGACCTCCGTAAGGAGCTAAAGTGTCGTAAACCTGTGTATTTTGTTTAAAATACAATACAAAAATAAGAGTTCAACTGCAGGAGATCGACAACGCGTGAGTAGAAATACGCCTGTAAACTCATGTACGCCTGGTACTTGGCAGTTCAACGACGGCCATTGCTTTATCCGGGCCATATTTGTGCTAACGTCAATGGTAGCTAACACTAAAATCTGATTGGCCGACTAAAGTCCCTCCCTCCTAAGTGACAATTCCCTATTACGCAATTGTCTCCACCACTAAGCGTATAATTGCTTTAATATTAATTAAACACAACCAATGATTATAGGTATGCGCCAGCGCAGCCATTGTAGTTGTATTATCTAGCGCTATTATAGGTGAAGCCAACGCTATTTGTCATCACATCAACTGTGGTTATACCTCCTCAATATTGCGACTTTCCTGGTACTCAAAGATGGATCTCTACGATCGTTTCACCCCGAAACCGAATTGTCAGGAGGATAAGCTCCACGACAAAATCGTAACGCATTGCAATATTGCCTGCTTTACACACATTAGCTTTGTATGAATTCGCTTAAACCGCGCGGATTATACACAGTATAGTATCCGGCATTAAATAATGCACAATCGATGTTTAGAATGAAACAGCCGGCCAGTTCGGTTTCGTAGAGCGCTGTCACTGTCACTCTGTTAGTATGTGACGTTTTGCAAGGGTTCGTCAGTGTGTGCGACAGAGACAATGCTCTATGAAGTAAACTATTTTTTTTTAATTTATTTATATATAAACAATAAAGCATAATAAGGGAAACATACAGCCTAAGATAATACATATTTTACATGAATCTTCAATAGTTATACAGATGCCAATAAAGTTTCCACTAAAAGCTAATAACAAACTTACTGAACACTAGTACATTTTATTTTTAAATTTTGATTTTAACTTTTAAATTTATTAAAAAACAAAAAAACATAAGAAATTTCCAGTTATTAATAATTTTTATATCTATAATAATCAGTTATTGATAATAATTTACAGATTTAATATGAAAGTATAATTGGATGAACCACTAAATTAAAAAAAAAACTAGCCGATTTTCTCTGTAAGCCTCGATGTGCATTATTTATTGCCGGGTACTATAGTTCTGGGTCATGCGGTTTCAACGTAAGGCTTATGCTTAGGTATATGTGAATTAAAAGGGTATAAAAAAGGAAATGAATTTTATTATACTATAAAAAGAAACGTCGTCGTGATGTCTCCATTTGGTGCCGTCTGCCAGCGATGATCCACTCGTAGTCGCCGCGCTTTGAGTCGAAAGTGCCTTGTTGGAGGGAAATTAGCTTCAGAGTGAACCGCGGGCCTAATTCGCGCAGTTTAGCGCGCTTGCCGTCTGTAGTGAATTCATATCTGCAAAACATTTCCATATTAATTACAAATACAGTATAATCTCATTAATCCGGTACTATTAAAAAACCAGAGGATGCCGGATTATTGAAATGTTCGGATTACTGGATTCATTATTCTCCTGCCCTTATCCCACTCGAAATGGGGTCGAGACCTGTTAAACATGTTGTCACATGATTTGGCTACGTATTTTACGACCGGCCGCCTGCCTGACGTCAACTTACCTTAGTCGTATTTTACGACCCCTCGGTAAGAAAGAGGGTGGTCTATTCTACTCAGCCGGATACCACACGGTGGGTTAACTTACCTTAGTCGCCTTGAAATGAGGTTAGTCTATTCTACTCAGCCGGATGCCACACGGCGGAATACAGTATAATCTCACTAATCCGTCACTATTTAAAACCAAATACCTATGTGTACTAAACCCCGGTTTTTGGTGAAAACCGTACAAAAATCCGTTCAGTAGATTTTGAAAAAATCGATTACATACAGACAGACAGCTTTTTAGGACTTTGTTTTGTAATAAGTATAGATGAAGCTATCTACTTTTGTTTAAAAATTTGAATTCTAGAAAAAAAAAATATGACACGCTGATTGATTTCCACGCGGGCGAAGCCGCTGGCACATCTAGTAATAAATAAAACGTTACCTATGGTGCCTGAAGAATATATAGTCCCGTTGGTTGTGGAAGGTGACCACGCGCCGGCCCTTGAACTGTGGCTCATAGTGGAACAAGGCGCCGAGCATTCTACCCACCGTCAGCCCGAGCCGCGTGCAGAAGTTGTTCAATATTACCTACAACAGTACATCTATACAGCACTGAATTAAATAATTTATACAATTAGGCGTTACTTTGCTGAGATCCATAATACAAAAGTAATATTAAAATTATTTTCCTATAATGCTAATTAAGTAAATAAATGTAGAGTGCATTATCCGTTTTCGCAGATACATGCAGGATTCTTAAAAACATAAGCACAAACCTGTGGAGTACATCTCCTGATGCCTTAGTTGCAAGACGAAACGATTGTTGAGTTTGTGAGATTGTGAACGTGTGTAGTGCTTGTGTATTGTGGTAGTGGTGGTAGAGGTGGAGGAATAATACAATGGCTAATATTCTACTAAGATAATTGTAAACAATGATAATACAAAGGTCCACCAATGCGTCCAGAAGTCTATTAGCTAAGACAAGATTGGGAGAGGAAAACTCTGAAACAAAGTGAGCGCTGCAAAGTAGCAACCAATGCCTGCAACTATGTCCGAGTAGACTTATAGAAAATTAATGTCCCTACAGAATACTTCAAATATCAACATATGTGAAATTCAAAATTTAAAACATTCTTTATTAATTAGCTTTTGATATTGTGCTTTTGAATAGTCAACCTTCTAATCTAATCTAATCTAGAATCAGGGAAGCCTGTCGGTACAAGGCAGCTAAAAAAAAAGTAAAGTAGCGGCCTGTTACAATCCCACTGCTGGGAATAGACCTCCTCTCTCCGTTTCTGGGGAGATGGGTTGGAGCTCAGACCTACCACGCTGCTCCAATGCAGATTGGTAGGTTACACATATCTCCAGAATTCTCTAGAGATATGCAGGTTTCCTCACGATGTTTTCCTTCACCGAAACGCCTGAACCTGATAAATTGCAATTATCAATTAGACACATGAGTTTTAATAAAACCCTGCCCGGGTTTGAACTCATATTCCCCTTGAAAGAGTCGCACGGTCTCACCGCTGGGCTACCACAGGGTGGGTGGTCTGCTCCAATTCTGGACTATTCCACCCATTTCCCCCCATGTTGGGACAAGGGTCTCACTGTTATCCCGACAGTGTCACCTGCTCTACCTACCGGTATAGTCAACCTTACTGCTGGTTCAAAAATCATTCCTACTAAGAAGAACCAGCAAGCATACCATACTATAAGCATGTCAAAATCATATACTGTTACCTCAGGCCTATGTGCTGTAATTTCTCTGTGATCCTTTTTTAGTTCCTTAGTGATTTTACAACTAGACAATTTAAAATGTGCTGTAGGGCCATTTGGGAGGTGTATTAGTAAAAACCCATTAGGCTGCTTTTGGTTTTCATTTATTATTATCACATCTGTCACATGCTCCCTGATGGCTGATTGGACTATCCTTTTCACTGAAGACCTGTGAAAAAACACCATTTTTAATTACTCATACTCATTTCTTAAAAGCTGTTGTTTAATTTGTCGTGTATGTTTATAATAAGTTTGTACTTCTAAGTGAGGCTTAATTTAGTTTTAGACAAAATTTATTCGTGAAAATAATTTATAAAATTAGCCATTACTTTGCGAAGATCCATAATACAAAAGTAATAATAAAATTATTTTGCTATAATCCGTGATACAGTAAATAGAAAATGTATATAGTGCTAAATGTATAGTCATCATTAACGATCAGATAAATGTTTCAAGTTCAAGCTTGTTGTACGTGTTCAGAGGTAAAGGTGGGGTTGAACTGACTACTATATAATAATACTTGTTCGGATAATGCTTCGTTTTGCGATTTTCTCGTGGAGTCTATCTCCTGATGATGCTTCGATTGCGGGGCAAAATGATTGTTGAGTTTGTGATAGTGACCATGTGTAGTGCATGTGTATTGTGCTGGCAGTGGTGGAGGTTTGTGCATGTGTTTTTACGAATCCTGCATGTAACGGGTATGAAAAAAAAAATCGGATAGTCCACTATACATTTAGCACACTATACATAGAGAATATGGTATCGTGGAAGATAGCAAAATAATGTTATTACTACTTTTGTAATTTGTGAAAACTTGTAATTGGCTTATTTTATTTTCTTTAGTTTTGTATAAATTTAAAATAAAATAAAATAAATGTCAGTGAAGGTAGAATCTTGCAAGTTAAATTTCACCCACTTCCTGGTGTCTGATTGAGCTGAAAGTTTACATTCTAGTCCATTCTCAATGGCAATGTATGTGTATGATAATCATATCCTGATGCTGCTATCAGGATTGACTCCAGACTCAACAATTAACAGTAGGGTCATGAAATTTTATTAAATTTTTTTACTTGACTTCTTCTTTTATGTACTTGAGATATGGTCATAAGCACACTATTAATAGTATGAATGACAAATCAGTAATGCATTGCTATCAAGTTCACGGACTGATTGATACACTGTTGAACTAGAATGCATCCTTAATTATTTTTATTCCAACAAATCAAAATCCTATACTTATATATCTCTGAGTAGTAAGCAAATTTGTACCTAAACTCAAAGCAAGAATTGTTAATAAAACCATGAATAAATTAAATTTAATATTCATAATACTCTATTTCCATCAGCCTAAAATTAATAGCATAGTTATTTTCTTTTATATATTAACATTACATGTCAATGTGTTTTAAAGTAATGTGGTGTATCACCAAAGCACTGTCAAACCCCCAATTTATCTCTAAGGTGATTGGGAGGCCTTTGCTTAGAAGTTGGACAATTTTATTACTTCTACTTTACTGTTAATTGTACAGCCATTACCTACTGCAACTGGGCAGTTGATGAAAAATATAGTTTTTTAAATTCAACAATCCAATAATAATATAGTGAAGAATATGCACTTACCTTTGCCTATATCGAGATAATGCATTTGGAATCATCCTACTTAGCTCTTTTCCGAATATCCTTGTTTTTGTATGAGGGTTGTCTGAATATGTGATCAGTACTCTAGGCTCATAAGAGTTTTCAAAATAAGATGAGAGCTCATCTAATTCCATATCTTTTTGTGCCTAGAATTTTATGAAATGATATTAATATATTATTTCACTTAACCATCTTCAACAACTATAATGAATGTGCCAAAAAGGCTTTTGCTGCAGCCTTTCAATTCAGCCTGTATACTTATCAGGACTTTAAGTATATAAAGGATAAATTTATTGAAATTTATGTTTTTAAAATAGGAATGAATGTTTTAAAATAAGTATATAAAATAGGTATGATACAGGTAGATACTAGGTATTATTCTATCAATACTTACATTAAAAATATAAATCTATAAATATTTGTTTTTATTAATAGTATATCACTGACCTAGCAAAGACAGACAAATTAAAAAAAAAACTTATTTTCGTGCTTTTCCTAATATTAAGTATTAGTAATCAATAGTAAATGAATAAATGGAACAATTACTTTTGTATTATTATAATTGGTTATTAACTATGTTATGTTCAGACCCACATGACTTAATTGCCTAGAGAAATAGTTATTGTTTTTACCTGTTTGTTCTAATTATCAGTTTTTAAAGATAGGGCAATTAATCAATTTTATGATACTAAAATGCCCATTTATTTATATACGTGGGCATTTTAGTATCATAAAATTTATGGATGGATTGTGGAAAAAATGAAAGGACAAATTTTAAACCTCTTCTTTTTCATCTGCCTCAACATTTGCCAGCATAGTTTCATCTTTTTCGCGGAGAGATTCAAGTGTGTGGGGAACTTTTTTTGGCACTTCATCACCTTCCTGCTTTTTCTCCAACTTTCGTCTGTAATATATAAATATATCAATACCATTATTATATTTTATAATGACACGATTTGTACTACCATTCATAAGACCTCTAACAACATGATTAGGTACAAATAAGCTATTATTTACTTTCAAAAGTAATTTTATTCCAACTCATATCTAAAAAATAACCTATATTCTTTGTTTACTTACTTTTTCTTGTCTTTTCCGCGAGCCATTTTGTGATACTATATTATTATTATTTACGAATTTAGTATAATACAAAAATAATTGTACTTATTACAGATACTGAGTTTTCGAAATAGTTTAAGATTAGAGCATGTTTTTAAAATCAACACAGTTTATCTATATATTATATAACAGAGACAAATAATTAGCAATTAGCATCATAGACTACTAACTAAAATAAATAGCATGCATAGTGCATGCTTTTATTTTTACCATTTAAAATAACAAACAATGAAATATCGAAAAATGCTTTTCAATTTCATGAAAGTATATTTTTTGCCAAAAGATAGTAATATTATTATTTTGCCTTCACATACACGTATAATAATTAATCGGTTTCAAGAAAAAATTACGCTCTACCGTTGCTTTATAATCAGAAGTTGGTCAAATGTTTGGTTAAAGATTTTCATAATCGAAATGAAGATTTAAGTTAGAAATGAGTAGTACTATTACTCGCGCTCCAAATGTCGTTGTAAAGGCTTTAAAAGGCATTTCATATGACATGAGATGTAGTGTTGGAGGAAATTGTTACGCATCCTACGACGGCGCATGGGACCAATTAGTCAGTGCTCGAAGAACTCAAAATAGACAGGAGGCTATCACTATTCCTACGCAGAGTTTTTTTAATTCTTTGGACACATTGCTCGCAAGACTGGCGACTACCTCCGGAAACTTATTGTCACCAGTAATGTTCATGGCAAGAGACCCAGAGAACGTAGCCCGATGCGCTGGTCAGACCAGATCTGCACCACACTCAGTACAACAGTCTCCGAGGCCATCCACTTGGCCGAAAGCAGGAAAAGTTGGAAGCCCATAGTTAAGAACAAGAGAATCATGAGGTCACGTCCAACATTATTGCGGGAACAATGCAAGGCATTTCGTGAAGATTCTAATCCGATGATTCCTTGGCATTATGGTTTACGTAGACTAATTTCTTATAATAAGATTCGTAATAACTACGCAAGGAATTCAAATAAATTTAAACTATGAGCACTGATAACATTGGTCTGTAGCGTCATTAGGAATTTGTATTAAGCATTAATAATTACAGGTTAATACACGAATTAAAGTGAATAAGTCCTTTAATCTTTATTATTTTAAGTGCATTGATAAACAATTATCTTTGTTATCCATGTCATTTTATCTACAATAGAATAGATAAATCGCATGTTAATTTAACATGGATACCTACGTAATTTTTTAAATACAGTATATTTTTACTTTTGCATTTTTATATACCTATTGTACATTGTATGTTGCGAATTACAATCCCACTACTGTTGTTAAATATTACACACGAAAATTGTACAAATTTTATATAACTTTCTCCGACTTATATTTGAAATATCAAATTTATTAAATTTATTGCACATTCATTGCGTGGCCCATATATTTATTCATTCAGTCATTTGCAATGTAAGGTAGAATTTTGTTCGATAAATCTATACTTTATTCTTTGCCCAGTTAGATGGACTGCTATCTAGTTTATACAGTATTTACGTAATTGTCCTATTCTTTTTAACCACACCTTGTGGCTTATTTTTTTTCGTTTGAGTGAAACAATAGAACGATGTCGATCATTATCGATATAAGATGTTAGTGATAGCTTAACGTATTCAAAGCACAGTGTAAAGGTAAAAAGCCTAATAGCTTTGAAATACTGATGCTTCAAATACAGCCCATTTACTTACTAACTTGGATCATTGTTACAACATTGCCACGGTAATGATCTAGCCCTGGCTTATCTTTAACAGTCTAATGCTATTTTATAAAATTCAAATGTAAATTTTGAAACTTCTGCAACATGCAAACAGCATCCGAGCGGCAATTTACAGACAACGGCACAATACAACAAAAAATAATAACAGTAGGTTTTACGATTCCGATCCTTTGTCGCACCGGTATGTCATGTCTCGCAGTTACTTGTTATGTTTATACGAGACCAGCATTTCCCTCCTGCTTTGCTTGAGTCTTAAATAATTTAATATAGTTTTTTTTAATTAAATAATTTATTTTGATAATAATTTAATTTAATTTAATTTTCATTAAATAATTTAATTTAATTTAATTTAATTTAATTTTCATTAAATAATTTAATTTGACCCATGCTTCGGATAAAAAATAAACAAATACTACCTGTCTCTGCTAGTGTAAGCTTTTGAAAATAAAAAAAAGTCTATGGAACGTGAGTACCACGATTACATTGTTTCGAATTAGCTAGGTAGGCAGAGAAAAAAAGTTTTATTCATGTAAAATTGTGGAAAAATAATATGAGAGTATAATCTAAATAAAGATTAATGTGACAATTAAAATTTATTTTGGAATAAACAGCCTGACAATATTGTAATGCGGATAAAATAACTTGTCCACTCTAAATACTAAGTGGTAAGTATCTCGACGTTCGAGATATATAATCAATCTCTCGCATTACTTTGAAATTGCCGAATTTATTGCGGAACAAGTATAACAATATGAGGGGCCACTGAAAAAGATATCGTGATAATCTGAGGATTATCACGATGTCATGAGGACATTATTGTTAATCATCAAATGCATGATGAATTTCAATTAAGCATATTAGTTTTTATGGAAAAGTCATCGATGCCTGCGGTTTAAGCTCGCAGTTCCCTGATCAGCAGGCCTACCATGAACTCTTATTGCGACTCAATTGAAGACGTAAACGAAATTGTTTTGCTTTTTCATACCATGAAGTCGTTGCCGAATGAGCGTTCGGAATTCGTCCTAAGAACATTTGAGTAAAAGAGACAAAGTTATCTATAGTTCATATAACGTTATCCGTTTCCAACATTACGATTCCAATGCAACTCACACTTCATGGCACGAAAAGAAAGCGGTTCGCGGTCGTCGTTTACGTCTTAAATTGATTCGCAATAAGAGTTCATGATAGGTCTGCTGGGCAAACTATGGACTAATCGCTATTACCGTTCGAAAATCACAGTTTTAAACTTTTAAAATGCTATATCTACTCTCTGGTACTATAAGCAATGAATATTAGTTTGCAAGCCTAGCAACATATGTATTGTATTAGAACTCGTGTTATGGGCTTTGTGACACAGATGCTATGTATCAAATGGCGCACACCTGCGTTTATGACGTGTTGACATTAGGGTTTGCAACTCTGCACTTATTTCTTACTGCTGTTTCAACACTTAAGATATTTAAACGTTGCTTTGAATAAATAAAAACTAAAAATAGCACAAAGAATTATTTACTCAATATATTTATTTATTTATATTATAAAATGGTGTTTGTTGTGCGTCCAAATATAGATAGATGCTGTAAGTACGTTCATTAAAAGTTGCGTGAGACTTATTCGCCAAAGATTTTTGTGTGACTTGAGACTGCTTGAAGACAGGGGTGAGGGATCTCCCAATAGTGGGTGTTGCCAATATGAATATTTATTTATAATATAAGTAATTAATAAAAATAAATAATTTTATCGTATTTCTCATTAGCACAATTATTCGCAGAAGTGGCATCCCTGGATTGTTTCATACACACATTGTGTAAGCATACGATATTAATGCATCGTATCGTGACTTTTGCACAAACAATGTACCTGGACACGCAGTTTTCTGTGTTTATAATAAAAACGGAAATCCTTAGTAGATTAAGCATAATTCTAATTTAATGTAATCTTGTTTAAAATATTAAATAAAATCAACAATTTTTAAGAAGAAGATTATAAGAATTGTAGATTTTTTTGTAACACGTTTGAATCTAAGTGTCTGAAACTTTTTTAATGTTATAATTTATAACAAGTTTTTATTTTGTATAATTTTTTATAAGGTATTTTTATTTCAATACAAATTCTTTATTTAAAAAAATCTACAATTCATTATTTATGTGACTGAATTAATAGAATAATTTATAGAAGTTTTACTTGAGTAAGGAGCTCTAAAATCATAACCTTTACGGCTTTTATTTAATGCTCATTATTTTATTTTAATTATTTCTTATTTTCTATTACATTATTATCAAAGCCAAATAGTAAGAAAATATGATTGTCCAAAAATTTTTTATTAGATTATAGTTTTTAATATTTAATAAACTTTCAAGTTTTAGGCAAAATATCTTCAGTATTACGTCATGCTAACTTTCATGTTTTTTTATGTGAATCACTTTGTTAATCATATCTTTTTGCTTAACCGTATGTAAAGGAAGCATACCGAAACGCTAGTCGTCGAGGCCACGAGACTATTAACGCTTCCGGCGCCTCTTTGTAGACGAGTTAACCATTTATCGTAAATAACTGTAATTATTATATTAAAGTACCTGTTATGTCTGTCTAACACACGGACAATAACGAATAATTGAATGACTTTGATATAATTCAAACCATTTTCATAATCATACCCAGATTCAAATTAATATTGTGACCCGTACATGCAGATTATAAATATTAAATTTTTCGTATGTCACGGAATTCTGCAAAGTGTACGTATGTAAAGTGTGTGTGTTCAATTAGTTTACATCCAGTCTGCAAACAAAACATTTTTTTTTTTTTTTTTTTTTTTTTAACTCTCATTTACCCTGCAATCTGCCTCATCTAGGCATTTAGCTGGTGGTCAAGTGGTTTAGTATTGACGTGTATGGCATACGCCCAGTGGCCTATCCATTTTTAAAATTTAAATTTAGCGATTATGATGCTTATGATGGGAGGAGATCCTGTGGAGCCCTCCTTTTAAGTCGTTTGAAAGTGCAGGCCCTCGTCATCAAATTACACGCAAGTACGTTTGGATGGTTTTCAATACGACAGGAGTACAGCTTTAGCCTTTTTGTGATTTCCTCTTTTATTGTAGGCATGTTGAGGTCTCGATGCAACTGTGAGTTTGAGATGAACCAAGGAGCGCCCGCAATTATGTGGAGCATTTTGGATTGAAAGCGTTGCATAATTTCCAAATTTGAGTGGGCTGCAGTTCCCCAGAGTTCCGCTCCATAAGTCCAAATTGGTTTGATTATGGTTTTGTAGAGAAGAAGCTTGTTATCCAGTGAGAGGTTTGATTTGGCCAGGAGCCAGTAGAACTTGCGAAGCTGTTGACTGAGAGCTTTCCGTTTTGTGAATATATGCTTCCTCCATGTAAGTCTTCTATCTAAGTAAATACCCAGATAGCGTACGTCAACAGACGGGGGGATGGTTATTCCGTTTAGTAGGACGGTGGGACATGTGTCACGTCTAAGAGTGAATGTAACATGGACAGATTTATTCTCGTTAGCTTTTATTTTCCAGTCACGCATCCAAGTTGAGATAGAATTTAAGTTTTTTTGTAGCATTTCTGAAGCAATCACTGGATTTTCATGTGATGCTATAAGAGCAGTATCATCAGCAAAGGTCCCTACGAGAACATCCTTTGTAGTAGGTAAGTCAAAGGTGTATATTAGGTATAAAACAGGACCCATCACGCTTCCCTGTGGGACACCCGCCTTAATTTCTCGGAGATTCGAATTTTCTTCTCCATGTTTGACGTAGAAATGCCTTTGTTGGAGGTAGGATTTGATAATGAGGTAATAATTGACTGGTAGAGCTTGCATGACCTTGTAGAGAAGACCTTCATGCCACACACGGTCAAACGCCTGTGATATATCAAGAAAAGCTGCCGAGCAGTACTTTTTCTGTTCATATGCTTCATTGATCCTCCTGACCAGACGATGAACCTGTTCAACAGCTCCATGAGCTTCACGAAAGCCGAATTGGTGGGCCGGTATTAGTTCCGATTTGACAAGCTCTGGCGTTAATCGTTTGAGAATGAGAATTTCCATGATTTTGGAGGCAACTGGCAAAAGACTTATGGGCCGGTATGAGGAAACGCTTTCTGGGTTTTTGCCAGGTTTAGGAATGAGAATTATTTCAGCCACTTTCCATTGGGGAGGTATGAATTCCCTTCGCAAAATAGCGTTGTAAATCGCAGTTAATAGGGCAACCCCTAAGTAGGGAAGTTCTTTCATAGCTTTCGAAGTTATTAGATCGTAACCCGGGGCCTTGTTCAGACAGAGTTTCTTGATTGTTGAGTACACTTCATTTATAGTAAACTTGCTGATTGGAGGCGCTAGCTGGTGAGGTGTAGTAAGAGCTTTAATGACTTCGTCCACTTTTGTCGAACCAAGGTCAGCGTTTGGGGTAAAAACGTCAGACAAATGCTCAGCAAATAGTGCAGATTTATCCGCATCACTTTTTGCCCATGAACCATCATTACGGCGAAGTGGCGATCGAAACGGCATTGGTCTTTTGAGGGATTTCGTTATTTTCCACAAGGAATAGTCTGTTTTAGATGTCGCATCCAATCTAGCAAGACGTCTTTCTACTTCCTGGTCTTTGATGTTTTTGAGGGTGACTTTAACTTTTTTGACTAGTTTGTTGAACCTTTTTTTGTCGCAGGAGTGGCGAGTGTGTTGCCACTGCTTTCTGGCTTGTCTCTTTGCTTGTATTAAGTCGGTTACGATCTGTGGATACATGGGAACAGTTTCAGTGCCTCTACGATGAGGTGTAGCGTTCCAGGCAGCTGATTGAACACATGCGTTAAAGGCTTCAACAGCTGTAATGATGTCATCATCTGATTTTAATGGAATATTTTTCTGTAGTGTATTTTCGATTATTTGCCTGAAATATTCCCAGTTGGTTTTCCTTGTATGTATTTTGCAGGCTTTATTGACTTCTACAAAGTCGTTGTGCAGTTCTGCTATAACAGCTGAATGATCCGACGATAGGTCATATGCAGAACGACAGTGTAGAGTCGAGAGGGGAAGTCCTTTTGTGATAAAGAAATCTACCAGGTCTGGTTGCTTTTTTGGATCTGAAGGCCAGTATGTCGGTTCTCCAGTAGATTCAACCCTAAGATTGAACTGTTGCACGCTTTTCATAAGTTCTCGACCTTTAGTTGTAGTAACTCTAGCACCCCAGTCAGAATGTTTTGCATTGTAGTCTCCCCCAGCAATAAATTTGCTGCCCAATTGATTGAGAAACGCTGTATACTGTTCGCTTTTCAAATTATGTTTTGGGGGAATGTATAAAGCTGATATAATTATTGGTCCACTAGAACTTTCAATAGAAATGATAGTGGCTTGAAATGCTTCACTGCAAATCGGATTATGGACGAAATGTTTTATATTATCTCTTATGAGTATAGCAGATCCTGCGTGGGCTCCACCATCAGGATGATTTGCATGGTAGAGCTTATACTTTGGTACTTTGAAATAGCTTTTAGAGGTAAAATGTGTTTCAGAAATTAACATGAAATCTATTTTATGTGAATGCAGAAAATATGTTAGTTCTTGCGTATGATTTGGCAGCCCATTTGCATTCCACAAGGCAAGGATTATGGGTTTGAATGGATTTAGACGCGGGAGGGCAGGGTGGGCCGTCTGCTTCCCGCCTGGATAAAATCCTGATTACTTGATTGGTGAAGTGAACTCGAGCGTAACTCTGTCATTAAGCTTAGCATAAGATTTGTCATAGTATTCATTTGTTGCATCATTTGTTTAAACATTTCCATTAGTTCTTTCAGTTCACTATTACTTTCTGTTGACTTTTCATTTTGTGTTTGGTTAATAACCATGGTTTGTTCCTTTGGTTGGGACGTTTGTTTTGTTTCCTTCAAGTTAAATTGCTTTGAAGAAAATTGATTTGTTTTTCCCTCCTTAGTGCTGTTACGAACAACATCAGCGTAACGTTGGTTTAGCATTTGGGGTTCTAGCTGAGGTGGGTTTTTATTTATCAACTGTTCAGGTTTGTTAGATTTTATGCGAAGTGGTGGGTATTTCTGTTTCTGCAGCTCTTTATATACAGTGCAGCCTTTATAGTTTGCAGGATGATTTCCATCGCATAAAACGCATTTGACATCATCAGTTCTATCTGTCCTCAGGCAGGCCGAGGAAGCATGATTACCAGCACATTTAATGCATCTTGGATTGCGACGACAGTACGTTTTCGTGTGTCCATAGGATTGACAGTTGGCGCATTGGGGAATAGTGCGTTTTGGTTTCGGAGGCTCAATATTTACACGACAGTGAAGAAGATTTTTAATTTCATACACATCTTTGTTGTTTGAATTAAGTTTCAATTCGACGACAAACATATACAAGGGGATTTTCGTAGATGCTTGTTTCATATTCCATATGTTGATTGCGACATGTCCCATACTAGCCAGGGCTTCTTTTATTTCTTCTGTATCCGTAGATGGATGCATGTTTTTAAGAATTATTTTAAAGCTCCTTTCTTGTTTGGGTTTGTACGTGAAGTATTCAGTTTCTTTTGCATCCAGTTCTTTCACTATGGTTCTAAAGGCATCATTTGTTTTAGGCTGAATTTTGATCTGGTCTTTTGGTAAGACTTTTATTTCAAAAAGACCTTGCACAGTTTCGTCAAGCAGTTTGGTTAGGGGACGAATGTTTGTCACTTTATCGATAAATATTGGTGGGGGCTTAGGTATTCTTTCTGGTGGTTGGGTCTGAGGATCTTCTTTGTCTTCCACATTCTCAAGCAAAGAAAAGGAATTTGATGTTGGAACTGGCTGACTTAGCCAGTACGTACTGAGTTTGCACTGCTTTTGGTCTCTGATATTTTCAGGACTATTAAAGTCTCTTTTACGTTTTTGAACTTCAGTATTCTTTGCCATTTCAGAATTCTGAATTTCTTGAGCTTCCAACTGAGCGTTAGGACTAATATGATCTACGTTTTTTCTGTAGTCAGAAAGAGACTGTGATCTTTGTCTGTTAAACATGCTCGGATGAAGAATTTGTTGAGTGAGTGTTTTTTGGGGTTTTTTTAAGGTTGAAACTTCCATAGTTGTTCCCACGAGTAGGGTAGATTTAAGAGTCACACGACCGGGTTACTCCCATTCCGGTGTGAAGGCTATATACTACAACGTTCGCCAGGTGCGTTGAAGTTGGCGCTAATGACTATACTTCCCAACAGCCATGCATTCTATTGACGCGTGTCCCATCGTAGAATTCGGGGTAATTTTTTAGAGAGGTTTTCTTCCTCATAGCCCGGGCGATGAAGCCAAGACCACCGTTTTCGCGAAACATGACCACGAGGTTACGGGTTGAGAAGATCATTTCCTACCTTCCCGTTGCAGACTGGTTAGGTCTGGATTGGTCTGGTTAATTAACCGCCGCCAGAGACTCGGCGTTGTCGCACTTTGGCACCACCCAGGGGACACGTGTAGGGTGAGCCTAGGGTAAGGTGGTAATTCCTACGGACGCGTGCAACATTGCCCCCCAAAACAAAACAAAACATTTAAAAAATATATATTTTCAGTAAAGCTCATGATTACTCAGTTCAGCTCAAATGATTTTTAAAACAATGATTATGTGTCTTTCAGAAAAAACAAAAAATTATCTATGATATAATTATTTTATTTAATCATAATATTTTTGACAATTTTTTATTTATTTAGGTCTTTAAGCAATATCTTTCAGTAATCCTAAGAGCGTTGGGAATGCTAATATTAAATACATCCAGTCGATTTATTTACTGGGCTACTTTTTAATTGCTTGTTTGAGGGTATGTGGTAGGTAGATGATTAAGTGGGACGTTGAAGATGCGACCTGACTGGATGATTCATGGTGTTGTATATATACCTTTAACACTGTACATAGATGTGCCATAATACAATAAAGATAAAGTAAATGAGGTTCGTCGTCTATCTCTGTATTTGCATCATTTTGAAGGTGTACTAATAATTTTCTAAGCGCATGTGCGATTAGACAAAGATAAATATACGAATCTTATCTTCGCTCTCATTATTTACTGTGACAGTATGCTGTGCTGAATACCATAGAGCAATAATATTTTTTACGTATTGTGGTACATTGGTTTCAGGTCGGATAAATCAAATGAAACTATTGTAAAATTCCCACTGGTCTTTGACCGCAATTAATTAGCCCATTATCAGCAAAGATGATTTACTTTTTTGATACGGTGCAGTTAACACCGTTATGTGGTTAAGACTGCGATACTTTTCATTGCTCTCTAAACGGAATGTACTCATCTCTGACTATAGTTCGTATATACTATAAACCGATATATATTTTCTATAATTTTCTTACTATTTCTTGATGAAACATTTATAATATTTTATTTACATATAGAAAAAGAAATAAAATGATACCAATAAGATGTGAGTTTATCTAGTGCCTTATTTTTGTGTTACAACACAGCTTCGTGAAAGAAGGTAAACGCGCCGCTGTTAAGATTTGAAGTTACCTTTTGTAGACTCAACGGCAGTTCTAAGAAACCTATTGTTTGCTCTGTCCGATGCAAACAAAGAACGTATTTGAGGATCTTGTGAAAGCATCTAACAAGCTAGTTAAGGTCTTTTCAAAGAAATCTTTTACAACGATATTTTTGTTGTATTTACTGCGTTGCGTTGCGTTCGACGTTCAAAAATAACTAAATTGTTTTTTTTTTTAATATTGGTTTATTATATCGTCACTACAGAAAAACAATGACGCAACTGCTGAATTATATGATAGGAGACCCAAAAAAAACAAAACAATAATTAAATAATTAATAAAAGAAAAGTATATTACCTATATTTGTCAATATATATTATTTGATGAATTTTCACTGTTAGTATATTTTTTGGATCTCCTATAAAATTTTAGTTTTAGCCGTTGCGTCATTGTTCTTCGGGAACATCGATTATCTAAAGTACGATAAGCGAAGATTTTAATTAATCATTATAAAATAAATATGGTAGAAAGTATACAGGAATAAATTTATTTTACACAATAAATTTTAAAACAAAAAATACATTGGCACTTATAAAGAATAATCGTCGCAAGTCTGAAAGTTTTAAAATCTTTACGATAAAAAAGTTTTAAGTTAACTAATTAATATTATGTGCAGTAATTATATTTTCCATAAAAATATATTTCAACTGATGAATTGGTTCTTATGACAGTACAGTAATATGCGATTTATATATTTGTTGATTATCTGTGGACGATGCAATTTTAAGCTATTTTTTACTTACTAAAATCTAAATGGATACACGTAGTTAATAATGTATAGTGAATTTTTGAAATGCCACATTACCTAATTTAAATTAGGTATTAAATGATCAAGTCTAACGTTCTCTACTAACGTTGAGCTATACAACGCCATCTATTGTAAGGCCTGAACCTAATTTCATAAGAGATCTCACTATAGAAATTGTAATAGATGGCCATAGTGATTACGAAGGCTGATGATCGGATTTGTTTCTTAATAATGTATTGTCATTCGTCATTCATCATAATGTTATGGATCATTCGGGTTGTTACTAGTGACGGAAAAGAGCAAAGTATAATAAAACAAATAATGAGGCAGTAAATATATTCAGAAAATATCAACCACGATCGACTCGATTTCGTCAGTATAAAAAGTATACATATACAAGTGTATCGATTAGTTTAAAAAAATTACAGTATTCTCGAAAACCAATTTGTATAACTGATCTCTTAATACTAATAGTTCATTATTGCTTTATACAATATCGTATCGAGTATAACATTCGATAACAATGATATTTCATTAGATAACTACCTATAACTTAGGAATAAGCCAGCCGTCGCACACTCGATCAATCTAGTACACGATAAACACTTAATTTAGATATAATAATAATTACATATCACAATGAGACGTCCCTTCAACACTATTCACTCGCACACAAACAATAATACAAAATACAAAAACGAAGGCACGAGATCTACCTATTATCTACGACTATCGTAAACATGCTCTAAAAATGTTAATCTAAATGCACGCGCCCGCTGGCACGCATCAGTCGAAGTCGCCCGAGAAAAGGTATCAACTAACACAATTTTATATCAGTAATATAATAGTTTTAAAGCGGTTCTGGAATACAATGACTGGTCCGACGGAGGTCGTTCCCCGCGTCGGCTGTAGGTAATGGAATGTCGGCGCGCGGCCGCTCCCGGCGCTCTTTGTGCGGACGCGGCGGGCAGGTAGCGTCGCCGCACTGCGCCCGCCCCGGCACTTGCACGTCACTACTCCCCACTGTCCCACTGGCTCCCTACACAGTGTCCTTCCCTTCGAACTTCTTCGCTAAGTCACCCATCAATTCTTTATAAATAAGTGGGTCGATGTTCTTTCCTAGTTGGTAGAGCACGAACCAGTCACCGATTTGCAGTTTGCGAGCGACAGCTTCGACTTGCTCCTGTGGTGCGAGGCGGCTGCGTGCCCTGAGCAGGTACAGACGGACACGCGGTCCGGCTACAACTGCGGCACGGTAAATCAAAGAGATCCCACTAAGAATTGACAGGATTATGAACCAGAACCACAGGAATACATAGATCTTTTCGTTAACAATATTCAGTGGTAGTACACACAGCCCGTCGAACTTCTGCACCGTTCCTGATGGACCGTACTTGTGGAAGGTGCATTTGGTTACTTTAGGAAACACGCGTGCCATGGGGTCTTCTCTTTCTTCTGGTTCCATCTCCGTGAAGCGAACGACATCGCGGCCGTACGTCGAGAATTCACCATCCAAGAAGAAGTCCATAAAGTAAATCTGTCCCACCACGTTAATAAAGTTCAATACCTCACATATGAAGAAACGGAAGGCGTAAAAATTCTGCGTATGCAAGTTAGTATGAAAGTAGTCAACGAGTAACTTTTTACGGTCCGCTTTGCAATCCTCGCCGACGACGGGGCAATTTAAATCCAACACGAGCATTTTCACGCGCCCTCCTTCCCATGTCTTCCACAGATAACGGGGCACATAAAAAAGAATCGCTTGAAAGAACAACACAAAACACACCCACTGATAGTATTTGTGGTACTTCATCTCGTCCTGTCCGTCCACGTGAGACGCGACACCGGGCTGGGCGAAGTCGGTGCCCACGCGCCCGACGAGCCGGTTCGGGATCGTAAACGTAGAGTAGATCCAGCAATAGGTGTCCATGACGGCGTAGGGGATTTCATCGACGATGCAGTCTATAGGGTCCCCTATGTACTGCCGCGACGTGACGAGTAGCGAGAAGGCGATCAGGATGATCACGGTGGCCTTGTAGTGGAGACGAAACACATTGTTGTCGATGCATACCGAGTCGAGCTTGAGGAGGCCCTTCACAGAGCCAAAAACGTCAAACATGGCGGTTGAACTAGCCGCGGGCGCGCGGCGCGTCGATCGCGTTAGTCGGAAAGGCGGGCGTGCGGTTCGCCCTCGTGTCGAGTGCGGAATGCTCGCGGGACGAGGCACGGCGCGGGGGCCTGAGCCGGCGGCGGGGTAGCGGGCGGGGGTAGCGGGCGGGGGTAGCGGGCGGCGTCCCCCGCGCACACAGTCACAGTCTTCGGCTCTCCGCTCGGATCAACGACACAGCAGTGACCCTATTTCCACCTATATTCGTGGCGTCATCTGGTAGCCGCCGCCGCCAGCTACGCATCTCAAAACAAGCATTAAAATTACCCGCGGCATTACGAACGGCTAGCACAATTAAATACGCACTTATCTATTGATTGCATCATTTAACGAGTTGTCGATGAAAAGCCAGTGTGGCCTGTGATGATTTCGTGATAGACTTCAAATAGTTTAACGTTTAATTTATAATAAACCCACGGAAATTTGTAATCTGAATGTTAAACCTTTCTTCGTCATAATGTAAGGGTTGGTTAACGTAATGTATAACCCCAATATTCAAGGATTGCTCTTGATATTTAAACTTTTCTCGGATATAAACAAGTTAACTGGCACAGCGAATGTCAAACATGACGTTATCTTAAATAAACTTTTATTACAACTTGTAAATGGAGCAGTTATTACGTTGTATCATTGTAGACAGATTATGTATAGCTAGCAACAAGTTCCCATAACCTTTGTTAGTATGTACTTAGTTGTGTCACTTTCGCGCATTAGAGGTATTCCGCATTATATTATAGGAGGTAGAATTAAAAAAAACTAAGTTGTAGGTCGTTTTCGAGATAGGTTACTCTTTAAAAGAGATTTCATTATATAATTTATAGAACTATACGTTACTTTAAGTCCATAGTACAAAAGTCATGGTAGAATTATTTTGATAAAATATGCGTTTTTATTAAAAAGTTAATGTAATTCAGAAAGCAAAATCCGTTCTCATGCATTATGCATACAAGATTAGATACCGCATATACCACAAGACACCATCACCAACACACTACACGCATTCAGTATGACAATCTCAACGATCGCTTTGCTCCGTAACCGAAGCATCATCAGGAGATAGGCACCACGACAAAATAGCAAAGCAACGCATCATCCATAGTAATATACAAAAAGTTCAACCCCCACCATTGATTTTACGCTAACCAAGCACTATACACATTCATTACGATAAACTCAACGATCGTTTCGCCCGGTAACCCTTGGGTTACGGAATGCTTCCATCATCAGGAGACAAGTATCACGAAGAAATTGTACATTTTCTTTCGAATGTTTTACAATTAAAACAATAAAAATGAGTAAAGTAACGGCCTGTTACAATCCCACTGTTGGGCATAAGGCCTCTTCTGTCCGTTTGTAGCGATAACTGCTAACCATGCTTCTAAGACCTACCACGCTGCTCCAATGCGGGTTATTAGGTCACATATATCCCCAGAATTCTCTAGAGCTATGCAGATTTCCTCACGATGTTTTCCTTTAGCGAAAAGCGTGTGATAAATTGCAATTATCAGTTAGACAAACAAGTTTTAATAGAAAAACTCATCGGTGCCTGCTCTGGGATTGAACCCGTTACCACCTCCAAAGAGTCGCACGGTCTCACTACTGGGCTCTCACAGCTATATTAAATCAGTGTTGTTTAGAAATCAAAATACCTTTAATAGTACTCATTCGTTTAAGTGCTGACGTTAAGTTACAATTACTAAGAACATATAATTATCGATGTTCATTTACATTATAATGAGTGATAGTTAGTTGATATAGTTAATGGGTAGACATTGTAAAAGCCTGTCAAATATGGGTTAGATTAAAAAACTGACATCGCTTCATCGATGCAATCATTACTTTGCGAAATCCCAAATTACACGAGGCGTACTTGGCTAATTTAATGGGATATTAGAAATTATAGAAAAACAATAATAATAAATATATATAATAATAATTATATAAATATATAATATAATAAACATATAGAATGATACCGTCCGTCCCCAAAACTTACTACTTATGTTATGGGTGACAGACAACTCGTATATCTAGATAGATATTCGAGTTATTAGATAGATATCTATTCTTATTATAAAACAAAGTCCCAAAAAGCTGTTTGTCTGAATGTAATCGATTTTCTCAAAATGTAATCAACGGATTATTGTACGGTTTTCACCATAAGATAGTGCAATAATTCCAGATGGTTTAGGTAAATAGTACATATCGGTATTATGTAAATTGTGTTGAAGAGATCGTACAGTTGTTAAAAAACATAATTGCTGGGAGCTTTAGTTTTTAGCGTCCGCTGCGTAAACCAGCAGAGATACGCTAAAGTAATGTACTATAGAATTGTAGATCTATAAAACTACTACAAAAAAGTCCGCGATAACATGTCTCTATCTCTTATTAACCATAAGTGAGTTAAACACTCACAATATCTACTTTTATGTTTAAAATTTGAATTCTAGAAAAAAATTGTGACACACAGATTACCACGCGGGCGAAGCCGCTGGCACAGCTAGTAAATCTTTAAAAATTAAAATATCTCTGTAAATCGATTGTTTTTATAAATCGAGTCAGACATTCAATTGGAATGTCTCTACTTTACTCGTGAAAAGTTTAATAAAATATTGGAAGGGTTATAATTATATTACATACGTACTTTTCAACAAATGTGTACTTATCTACTAGTTAAACATTGACCGTCGAGATTCATGCTGATTCAGCTAGGTAAGAGCAACATTCCGAACCAATAGGCCTTGATTTTAAAGGAATTTACAAAATATTATTTAAATAAAGATTGTTAAGCTTATTTTGATAAAGATAAATTAGATTTGGGAGGTCGTCACCAAATAATGTTGCAATGAGATTTTTGCGAAAGATTTTGTTATTCATTACCCTTTAAGAGAAACGTGACGTATGCGTTTTACTCACCTCATATCCTCATTTCATATTGAAAGTGTTCCGAAGAAATATAACCCTTATCTAATCAGAAAACTTGATAAGGTTTGATTGTTCTACAATATTATATTCCACTTCAAGGTGTTTCTGTTGTTTGCAGTTTTCAAGTAAACCTGAATTTCTTCAATTATAGATTTACTGTGACAGCAGTTAAAAAAACTATAAATTCAAATTCAAAGTATAATTTATTCAAGTAAGTATGTTAAATTTGCTTTTGAATCGTCAACTCTACAGCCGGTTGGGAAAGCTGTTCCTACCGAAGCCAGCAAGAAACACGGCGCAGCTCTTAAATAAAGATTTATATTACTAATTCCATTTTGACATTGCCATCTAGGCTCTTGCACAAGCTCGAAGAGTAGCTATATCGACGCCTTCTTATCGTCTATATAATCTGCAACAGTATAGAAGGATTTCTGAGACGCGGATGATAGAAAAATATAATATTGTTTTCATAACATTTGTATTATAGACCTTCGCAAAATAACGCCTAATTCTTTAAATATTTATATAAAAAGCTTTATTAGTTAGAAGTCGTAATATGTTAATTTGCATTTGGAAACTTTGAGTTCACAACCAATTTGTAATCTCCTAGAACTACATGGCGATGATTTCACATTTATACATTTATACTCATCAATAAAAAAGCATGCTTTTGCCCAACTGTGGGATAACAATAAACTTTATGGTAAACAAGAAGTGCTGTAAACATTTTGTTTAAGGTAAAACTAATGCAGAAGGTACGTTCCCTGACCAAGCAACTTTTGTTATTCCTTAGTCATACTAATAAGAAACTCAGCAAAACATTACTAAGACTTAGTTGCGGTCTACGTGACCTTTTGCGAGTATTGAATTTCAAATGTAACTTGAAACGTATTTTCAACATGTAATAAGCGTGTCTTTAAATTGTTATTCAAGAATTTAAAATTTTATTCACAAAGTATCTGGCATTACAGCTGTAGACCATAGCATTATATAATATTTTTTAGTATTGACGCCATTTTGTTGTTTATTTAAATAGATTATGAATAAAAATGGCCTCTCGATACAGGATTGCTATAAAAAAAATTATTAGAATTTTCAATATAAGTGAGTAAATATTCATCATTACGTATTTTAATTATTGTAATTTCTGAAATGAAATATTATTGTAATTTCTGAATTTAGACTTGTATTTAACCGTGGCTCGTCAAGAAGGGATTACAAATTATTATGAAAAAAAAATAGCGTCGAATTTTCAATCGTAATGAGTAATTAATCATCGGTCCGTATTTTAATTTGAATAATTAATGTAATTTTTAATTAAGACTTGTATTTATGCGCCGCGGCACTTAAAGATAGGATTTTAAATTAAAACGAAGATACATAAACTAATTTTTCCTGACAATGGCAGAATGATTAACACCTAATTTGAGCTGTACAGGCTACAAAGAAAGAAAATAATAATGATAATAATAATGAGGAGGTTTACTCTGAAGTCCTAACCACCTTGGGTCTTTTCTCAGCTGTCCGTTAATTTGTTTTTAATATTTTTAAATGTATTTTCTATTTGTTATAAAATATTAAAAAACAAAATTTAATTTGAAATTACATTATGTACAAAATTAAAACAGAATAGTTTTGGCCAACCTGATTTTCACTCCTTAAATTCACCTTTTCGGGTTCAAAGTTTTAATTTAAAAAAAATTGTTAAAAATAAAGTAATGGATGGGGACCTTAAAAACGCATTTCATTCTCTAACGATACTCTTGCTCCATATAATAATATAACGCTAGAAGCCTTACGTGAAAAGCATCCTTTACCAATTTCAGATTCATTATTTCCCAATCCAGCACTCAATATTACAGATATTTTGCTTGGCTTTGGAAGTAAGGGAGGCTGTGAGGCAGCAGTACATTCTGCCTGAACTTTCTTAACATCTGGCGAGGCGGAAGTACTGCTGAAAATTGACGTAAAGAATGCTTTTAATTCGTTGGATAGGGCAACTCTGCTTAGCGAAGTATCAACACAGTTGCCTAAAATTTATCCATATGTTTGGCAATGCTATAACTTTCGTTCCAAATTATTCTTTGGCGATAATATTTTTAAGTCTAATGTAGGTGTTCAGCAGGGGGATCCTCTAGGTCCATCCCTATTCAGTCTAGGGATTCATAAACATATTTTAAATTTAAAATCTAAATTTAAGATATGGTATTTAGATGATGGAACATAAAAGATTTTAACCATGTTAAGCAAGAATTTAGCAAAATAGGTTTAGAACTAAATTTTTCGAAATGTGAAGTTTTTTTTACTGACAATCTGACTCCGGAAAATGTTTTAGAGGCCACGAAATTGTTTAATGAAATTGCCCCTAACATTAAAATAGTGCATAAAAGTATGCTTTGCCTCCTAGGTGCTCCTCTTTTAGACGAAGGCATACAACCTTTTTTAGACAGTAAACAAAAAATGTTTTCAGACAATACAGACAAATTGGGCATACTAAATTCCCACATTGCATTTACGATTTTAAAATTTTGTCTTTTTGTACCTAAATTTACGTATGTACTGCGTGCAAGCCCAATTTGGAAATACCCTGGTTTGCTCGATAATATAGATGCCACTTTAAAAAATACATTAGAAAAAATTTTGAATTTGTCTTTTGACGATAACTCATGGAATCAGGCTACTTTGCCGGTCAAATTTGGTGGCATAGGCGTGAGGAAAATTTCAAGTGTTGCTCTTCCAGCATTTCTGGCCTCTGTCCATAGTGTTAAAAAACTAAGTTCTGAAATTTTACAATCAAATTTATTTTCTTTGTCCTATGCAACCGAGGCTTTAGATAGTTGGAAAATTAGCTGTCCCAATGATGATATCCCGAAGGAATGTACCACTCAAAAACTTTGGGATGTGCCATTGGTTCAGCTTACACATAAAAATTTGATACAAAATCTTTCGAGTGACCGTGACCGAGCTAGGCTTCTAGCCTTATCAGAAAAAGAATCAGGTTATTGGCTTCATGCTCTCCCTTCTAAAAATCTTGGCACACTTTTAGATAATGAAAGTTTTAGAGTGGCTTTGGGTCTCAGATTGGGAACCACATTGTGCCTTAAGCACAGATGTGCATGTGGAAAAGAGGTAGACAGTTTTGGCATACACGGGCTTTCATGCCATAGGAGCTCTGGTAGGCTTTTCCGCCATGGTTCTCTTAATGACACCATCAAAAGAGCTCTTGCCACTATCGACATTTCTGCTCTTCTCGAGCCTTCCGGGATATGTCGGGATGATGGCAAGAGACCAGACGGTCTGACGCTAGTTCCTTGGGAACGGGGACGGGCCCTAATGTGGGACGCAACATGCGTTGATACGTTAGCCTCGTCCCATATCAGGGAAACGGCGTCAAGACCTGGAGCTGCGGCCGAAATGGCCGAATCCGGCAAGCGGCGAAAGTATACATCTCTCGTTGAGAGTTATATATTTGTGCCGTTTGCAGTTGAGACCCTAGAGCCATGGAGCCAAAGTGCAAAAATTTTTTTATCGTTTTTAACACCTCGGTTGATCGCCTCTTCGGGTGACAAGAGGGCTGGCTCCTTTTTCGCACAAAGAATCAGCCTAGCGATTCAACGCGGAAACGCTGCCAGCATTCTTGGGACCATTCCAAGTAGGCATGATTTGTATAGTAGTAGCGTGTAAGTAATTTAAGATCGATATAACTTGTACATATTTGTTATAAATAAAAAAAAAATATATAATTTGAAAATAAATGAATGAGTGAGTAATAATAAAAACCGAATCAGCTAAAAATCCGCAATGACGAGTATGGTGGGTCTAATCTCCTCCCCGCTCTCTAAAAAGGTGAAGAGAGGCTTAAGCCCAGCTGTGGGGTTCTTATTATTTTAAAATGGATTTCTACAAAAACAACTAATAAAACGACAAAAACCACTATAACGTTTGCAATAATTATTGTTCCTTTTTTTCCTTCATGAAGCCTTTGTGGTTTTATTGAACCATTCACTAGATTAATTAATGATTTTCATTCATGCGTGATTCAATTGTTTTATTCACTAATCTTACATTGCGTAAGAAATATACCTATTTATATGTACATGTTTTTCCCCCAAATCCAGTCCAAGAATTCAATACCATCATCATCTTCCTGCCCTTATCCCACTCTTAAGTGGGGTCAGCACAACATGTTACAAAGTTGTTGTCACATGATTTGGCTACGTATTTTACGACCGGCCCTCTGCCTGACGACCCCTTGTTAAGAAAGAGGGTGGTATATTCTACTCAGACGGATACCACACGGTCAACTTACTTAAATCGCCTTTTACGACACCTCGGTAAGAAAGAGGGTTGTCTATTCTGTTAAACCGGAAATCACACGGTGGGTCGACTCTAGTCGACCTTAGTCACATTTACGACACTTCGGTAAGATATGAGGGTGGTTTATTCTACTCAGCCGGATACCACACGGTGGATCAACTTACCTTAGTCGCCTTTTACGTCACCTCGGTAAGATTTGAGGGAGGTCTATAACAAAATCATGGGTAAATACATAATTTATCTCTAAGATAAACCAGCGACATTTAGACCTTAGACTATGTAAAACCTTATTATATCCCACGCTTAGTATTAAACTGACCGAATTCAAAAATATTGTTTTAAATAAATAAATAAATAAATATATGGGACATTTACACACACGGTCGTCCATCCCTAAAGTAAGTAACTTAATACTTGTGTTATGGGTGAGAGACAACTGGTAAATATATACATATATAGTTTTAAATACATACTTGAATATATATATACATCTAGACTCGAAGAAACAACAAATTCCAAATAGAAAATGTCGGTCCTCGGCGGGAATCGAACCCGCGACCCACGGAGCCGAAGACAGGATGACTGCCAACTGCGCCAACGGGCCAGTCAAGTTGTGTGCAAATTGCGATAAAACGTAGCCTACAAAACTCGTTACTGTTTAAGAGATCAAAAACTTGGACGAGCGAGAAAACACTAGCTTTTTAAATAGTTCATAGCGTTATGGCATATATAAGGATTACAATTTATCTAACACAATTACGCCTAATATTGAAATCATCATCGGCATTCGGCTCTTTAATAGCATACCATATCTATATATTTTTTTATTGACAATATACTTTTACTCTACTGGCTTTTTCTGTAAGAGAAATAATTGTACCACCGGGTCGGACGGGCGAGCGCGGAAGCACCATACAGATTACGAAATGTAACGAGTAGATTATCTGGCTCTATATGTGACGTATGTATATAATAGACAAAGTAGGAAACAACATAAGCTTGCTCCCTTGCCACTTGAAGAGGAAATTTACCGAAGTAATAGGATGAAAGACATTTTATTTATAGGTTTATACTTAACTTGGCATTGAACTCAAATCTCATCATCGGCAAAGTATAGCAATCGCACCAAACAGTTCCCACGGACATGTGATGGTATTTCAAAATAAGTCGTACATTACCATACAGCCCGTTAGTCGCGTCGCGGCCATTTTCTATGTAACATTTACCAGCCAGCGCGTCTCATGAATTTTAACCAGTTTTCTGTGAACTGCACGCAACTCTCAAAACTTATAAAGAGAACAGTGAATGTATCATTTATATAATTTGTACTTTTGTCTCTAATGGAGATACCAAAAAAGGTAAAATACAAGTCATGTTAAAAAAGCGTTAAAAGACAGTTTTAACAAAATTTCATGTCCCTACAGTCAACTGCGGAGGAGATCCTTCGTTTGGAGCCAATCCTGGCAGCAGCATCGGGTTATGCTTGTCATAAACATGCATTGTCATCGGGACACTCGGACACCGCAAAGTAAGTCAAATTTAACTTTTAAGATAACACCTTAATAATACCTAAACTAAACCTCTTTACCAAGAAAATTGACTCCATTAAATAAATGTTAATACCATAATTCTTGAACCTTATGATCAATAGGTCATCTGCTTTCAACGGATTCTAAGATACATTGGCCATATCGCAGAGATCTGAACGACCTGAAAAAAGTGATAATAGTCGTAAGGAATTTAAGGGTATAAAAAAATAGGTCGCCTCCCTATGCGCAGATAAAATCTCATATCCATTTACCTTTATCCTCTGTGGCTGCTCTAATGGCAACCATTAGAGCAGCCACAGTCAGGCCATAGTGGAAGTATGTGGTGCAAAACGTGGTGGGAAAGTTATTTAGATCCTAATACTAGGCACGGCTTCCATCAGTGAAGATACCACCAAGAAGAAGAAATAGTCGATTGGTGACGGGGCGTGATCCTCACTTAGGTATCACGTGTTCAAAACTCGGACGGTTATTAGCAAGTTTTTTATGATCAACTTTTTTGTGTTAATCAATATAATAATGGAAAATCACAAACACGCGTCAAAAGTAACTGCTTAAGAATGCTTTATTCAATTATTCAGAAAGAATGTCCTACCTTTCAAATTTTTTACATTCAAATTCAAAATCAATATATTTTTTATTCAAGTAAACTTGTTAACAATCGCTTTTGAATCGTCAACTCTACTTCTGGTTCGGAAAGCTGTTCCTACCGAGAAGTATCTGCAAGAAACTCGACGGTTGCTCTTTTGAAAGTATAATTCTTATTACTAGTTACATTTAGTTACATTTATTAAGAGAAACACCTACTTTTGCTGCCTACGTTTTGTTGTCTGTACGCCTTAAACCCAAAAATAACAGAATTGAGTGTTTTAGCACGAAGGTTTAAGTCATAGTAACTTGTTAGAATTTTCTTTTGAAAATCTTTTAAAATATGAGAAGTACTGATGAATATTTCGCAAAAAGTCAAGCCACCTAAGAATTTTCGTTGAAAGCGCTGCCAAATCTATTTGAGATGTCACAGCAATGTACGGTGAGGGGGCATAATTTGTTCTAGTACCCGAGAAGGGTCAAATTTATAAAATATACTAATAGTAGTTTATGATACTGTTGCATAATAAGGGTTCTTCTTATAACACGAGTGTGGTTTAAAAAAACGAGCCGCAGGCGAGTTTTTTTATAGTGTCACACGAGTGTTATAAGACCAAGTTATGTACAGTATCATACACTACTTTATCTACTCTCATACTATAATACGTAATACGTACGTTTTCATTCCATGAACTCGTGGTAACATTTAATATAGTTGCTCCTAGATTTCGTCGGCAACAGGTTCATGATCATGTTTGACGCAGCTTTCAGAATATCTGGTGGTGTACAATTACCACTATCCCCGCTCTCAGACATGTTTTTACACAAAAAAATATTTTTTTACAAACAAAACTAAACTTCGATTAAATATTGAAGAGATTTTTTAAATGTCATATATTGGCGCCAAGGCGCAAACATCGATTGCGCATGCGTGTTGCGTCGCCGCGGACCCATTCATTGAAACCTTTTTTTGAGGTGTATCGTTATGATTAAAAAGTTACATTATGATACAGGTGTCCATACAAGACCTGTATCGTAATGAAACTTTTTAATTTTTTATTTTTGTTCTGTACGTAATGTTTGTCATAAGAATTTTGTTTTCAGTTTTATAATCTTTGTATTATAGTATCAGAGTAGATAAAAGAATATAATACAATTTAACGAAAAATCAATGATTCTTCATAAATGACCGTTAATTTATAATCAATCATCAAATTGTCAATTGATCTTGCTTATCACACGCTTTTGAGTTTACGCATTAGTCAATCGCATTACGAACACATCGCTAGAGGGGCGTTAAAAATGGTTAGTCTTGATTGATAAGTGGGCGTTGGTTGATAAGCAGCTTTAACAGTTGCTCAAAATGTTTATTATAATTATAGGAAAGTCTTGCATACATAAATACGAATAGGAAAGGTACCCAACGACTTTAGAGTTAAAACTCTTCAGAAACTAACAGAACTACTTTGCTATAATCCGCGTGGAGCCTATCTACCACAAAATCGCAATGCACCTGAAGATGCTTCGGTTTCGGACCGAAACGATGGTAGACATTTTGGTGTGATTGTGTGTATTGCTTGTGTGCATTGTTGTTGGTGGAGGCGTCTTGGGATACGTGTGGTGACTTGTCCTGCATGTGTAAGGTACGTGAATTTTACCTGCCTAATACATTTATGCATGCATTCGCTTAACCGACGCGGATTATAACAAAGTGGTTCTCTTATAGTTTCTGTAATATGGAATTTCGCAAAGTAACGCCTGCTTTTATAAATCACTAGCTGTGCCAGCGGCTTCGCCCGCGATGAAATCAGTTGTCATAAAAAAATTTCCAACTTGAAATTTTGAATATAAAAGTAGTCATTGGGAGTTACAATACGTTAGCGTTACTATGCTGGTTTACGCAGCGCACGCGCCTACACCTCCCAGCAAGCTAGTTTTGTAACAACTGCTCAATCTCTTCAACACAATTTACTTAATAACGATATGTACTATTTACCTGTTTTGGTGAAAACCGTACAAAAATCCTTTTAGCAGATTTTGAGAAAATCGATTACATACAGACAGACAGCTTTTTGGGACTTTGTTTTATAATTATAAATCATTTAAAATTCTCTATTTATGTAAAAATTAAAGTAACATGCAATGTCACTATTCCCATATTAGGCTAGGCTTATATGCTATTAATATATAAATCAATAATATGCATCAATGTAGGTTACCTATATGCAAGTTTCCTCACAATGTTTTCCTTCGCCTTAAACTTGTGATAAACTGCAATTATAAATAAGAAACAAGTTGAAAAAAAAAACTCATTGATTATATTATGTAATAACATTTATATACAATTTTGAATACAGAAAACAATATTTCCAATAAATCCAAATATAATTATGACTAAATATTATTAGGATGTTAGAATGAATCACTCGTGTAAATTCAGGCATGAACTGATGATAAGACCTGCTTCGTGCTCAGTTAGTGCACTGTTTTATTCGTGCTCGCTTATCGCCATTTAAGCTTTTCTAAAAAACAGAGGGTATTTTATCAAATACTCTCTGTTGTAACATGAAACTAGTCGTGGTTCATCCGATAAATAAAGTCATGAGTATAACGGTTTCGATATACTAATTATAAATACAACTCACGATAGTTTAAACTCAAAAAACCGAAAAGTTTGCCGTTTCGTCCAAGTAAATGTACTGAATTTAATTACTGAGTCGTCTAAGAAGGACTGAAAAATGTTTAGACTTGATTTTCCTTTTTGCTGATTGCTTTTTAAGGTTATCGTGCATTGCGTTACGGTCTTCCAGAGAGAAATGTACTCAAGTACGATTGGCACACGACCTAGATTAGATCTATAATGCGCGATTAATTTATCGCAGATTATAGCAAAATAATTTTATTTTTACTTTCGTATTATCCCCGCAAAGTAAATATTTCCATAAATTATTTGTCCAATTGATATTTGCAATATATCACACGCTTGCCAATAGAACCCTGCATATCGCTTGAGACTTCTGGGGGCATTTGTAACCTATCAATTTTAAGCAGCGTCACGGGTCTAAGCTTCAACCCTTCTTTACAAAAACTGTGAGAGGAGACCCAGCAGTGGGATAGTGACAGCCCAGTTTTTTTTAATTGTTGTAGCACGTTATTTTTACATACTGTTGGCCCCTGAACGTCTATAATATATTAAAGCTGTCCCGTTGACGCATTGGCAGTGACTCTGCCTTCAGCTCCACGGATCACGGTTCGATTCCCGTCGAGTACCCAGATTTCTAAATTTGGTGTTTCCTCGAGCCTGTATGTATTTAAAATTAAACATGTATATATTTATCAAGGCCGTCTAGTATCCGGCTGAGTAGAATAGACCACCCTCATTTCTTACCGACTAGTCGTAAGAGGCGACTAAGGTAAGTTGACCCAACGTGTGGTATCCGGTTGAGTACAATAGATTACCCTCTTTCTGACCGAGGGTCGTAAAGTATGACGTAAGGTAAGTTGACGTTGAAAAATATGTAGCCAAATCATTTGACAACATGTCTGTAACATGTTGTGCCGACCCCACTTAGAGTGGGATAAGGGCGTATGACGATGTATGTATATTTATTATTTACAAGTTGTCTGTCACCCATAATATAAATATTAAGTCACTTACTTTGAGGACGGACGTCCGTGTGTGTAAGTGTCCTATATATTTATAATTATTTAAATCTAAAGGCTTCCACTACAAGCCTTTAACCTTGAGTACGCTTGCCTACTTCAGCAATAAAAGAATAGTCTATATAAAGGTAGCTAGCAATCATTGATTAATCAGTAGATACGTCTACAATTGCTAATCAACACTTGAAATCGTAAACTGAAATAAATTCATATAACAATAAACGTAATCTACTCGCGTGTATCGAGAACTTTGTTTGTTGTATTTGTATCAGTATACATTCGATAAAGGGTTCAATATTGTATTGAAGTGCTTCTTAGAAAAATAACGGTGATATGTTTAGTTTGTTATCTTAGTTAAATATAGTTACTTGAAGACTTCAATTCTTAATTCTAGTTTAATTCATTTGTTTTAAGCATACCTGTTTAAAAAGATTTAAATGCATGAATGTCGTGTATCATTTTGATATATATATAAATTTCGATCAAAATTAATTAAAGTTTCGGAAACGGTTCCAACAATTTAAATGAAATTTCATACGTAGGCAGTTTCGGGGGTAACAAATCGGTTTAGTTAGGTTTCATGTTTTATCCTTGTTTTCAGGCACTGAAAAACTGTTATGAATTTATTTCAAACTAGCTGTGCCAACGGCTTCGCCCGCGTGGAAATCAGCGTGTCATAATTTTTCTATAATTCAAATTTTAAACATAAAAGTACTTATTGTGAGTTAACCATAAGAGATAGAGACATACTATCCGGACTTATTTGTAGTATTTTTATAGATCTACAATTCTCTAGTTACATTACATGTACTAGTTTACGCAGCGCACGCGACTAAAGCTTCCAGCAAACTAGTTATTTCACAACTGATCTCTTAAACACAATTTATATATACAGACATAGAGCTTTTTGGGACCTTATTTTATAATAAGTATAGATAGAAAGACTAATTTCGCTGTACTTAATTGACATTGTCATAATAGCTCAAAATCACGAAAGAATGCGGTCGTCCTATTTGGAAACAAAATAACCATAAGTATCTATTATTTGTTAAAAATAAAAAAACCCAATTAGACCTAAGAAAACAAACAAGCTCAGTTGGGGACGATCGCAAAGTGAAAATACCCTGTATCGAATCCCAGCCCCAGCCCGATTATATTTTCCTGTTTTTTCAAGTTGCATATTTTTTATATCTTCTAAAAAAATTCCGGCAAAGCTTGGTCACCCGGGTATTCATTATTTAGATTAACTATAATAGAACTACTTTGCTATAATCCGCGCGGGTTAAGCGAATGCATGCAAAGCTAACGTGTGTGCTAAGCTATCATCAGGAGGATAGGCCCAACGACAAAATCGTAAAGCTATTACGATTTTGTCGTTGAGCCTATCCTCCTGACTATGTTTTGGTTTCGAGGCGAAACGATTGTCGAGATTTTGGTGGCGGTCGTGTGTATTGCTTGTGTGCATTGGTGCTGGTTGAGGCGACTTGGGATGCATGTAGTGACTTGTCCTGCATGTGTAAGGTACGTGAATTTTGCCTGCTTTACACATATTAGTTTTGCATACATTCGCTTAAACCGAGAGGATTGTAGCAAAGTAGTTCTGTAATATGGAATTCCGCAAAGCAACACCTGCTTCTATAAATCATAATTTCAGATCAATCATCTCAGAGTTAGTCATCTTCCATTCTCTCCATTCAAATTTCAGCGCTGGCCCTTCTACTTTTATAGGCATATCATACTTCCCACAGTCCATCAATGTTGTTGCCATCCTCATTCATAAATTAATCCAGCTTCACATTTAAAACTCTTATATAATATAATTCCTAAGACTGCATTAAATAAAAATATTCGTTACTCAAACGACAGACGCACTATCAAAATATCTGTCGACATTAGATACCACTCCTGTCTTTCAAAAATTCAGTTGTAAAACGGCATTAAGTTGTCACAAATATATATTTTATCTGATATTTCTGTTTTTTCCGAATCATAAATAATGTCGGCTAATACTTTGATACGTACGGTATCAACGCCATTCAAGAGATACGTGAATCCGCGTTATCTATGGTTTTTAAGAAATAAAACTTTGATCCAATGGGAAATGAGACAGAGAGAGAATGGCCTCGTACTTTTATTACACGCGTTATATTGGGTTCATTTATATGTTTGTATCACACTTAGTATTAAATGACTTTATTCAAAAAAGTTGTTTTATAGCAAAATGCAATAAAACGTAGCATAGCGCCTACAAAACTCGTGAGTGTGAAAGATAGAAATCCATAACTTGGAATGCTCTTTGAAGTACCTAATTTTTTTTTAATAGTCCGTAACGTGATGTTATATATGGCATTGAACCAAGGATTACAATGTATCGAAGTCAATAAAGTCTAATTTTGAATTAGGTTAGTTTAATTTAGTTAAAGTAATCGACTCATTTGAACTCAATTTTTACCCACTTTGAAAGGAGAGATTTAGTTCAAACTTTGCAGACTTATCAAGTATCGGCGACAATACAATAATTTGATAACTTTGTCTCACTTTTTCTTAATTTTAACAATTAATCGCACAATAAAAGACATAAATATAGTATAAGAAAACTAACAAACGTTGAATCCGTCACTGCCTTAGTTTATTAGTTTAATACTTTCACCTCTTAACAGAATAATCGCTTGTTTTGTATGAATCTCAACATTCAAAATGACGGGACTGAATTCACTAAAGCATTGTATTCAATTGCGCTGCTCGCTGTTTAACACGCTCCTAATTTCCTACTTGAACTTGATTAACTCATGGTTTAATTCACTGACCAATAAACGTAATAATAACGATAGATAGCCGATATTAGGAGGTACAGAATTCTTTAAACAAAAAAGAGCCATACTTGGCATTTACAATTTAAATTCGCGCGATTCCCTGCGAGAGAAGTTCAAGGAAACAGGTATTCTTACATTGGCTTCACAGCATATTTTTGTTCATTACATTTTTGTACATACAAATAAATGATTTATAGAAGCAGGCGTTGCTTTGCGGAATTCCATATTACAAGCAATATAACAGAACTACTTTGCTATAATCCGCACCTGTGCGGATTATAGCAAAGTAGTTAGTTCTGTTAAATTATAAAATGATTGGCGATGTATATAATAGACATAGTAGGAACCGATATAAGCTTGCGGTTCCTGCTTTGCGCCTTGCAAAAGTTCGTTATTCGTTTGTGGGTTTGGGTATAAGATTCTATCATAAAATTCCACAATCTACTTTAACTTTACCATTACTGAAATTCAAAAGTACTATTAAAGAAAGGCTTATTCAGAAAGCCTATTATACTATTGAAGATTACCTAGACGATAAAATGCGTGGATATAGCTTCTCTTCAACCCTGTACAAGACATTAATAACTATATGTAACTAGTGATAAGAATTATTGTTTGAAAAGAGCAACCGCCGAGTTTCTTGCTGGTGTTTCTCGGTAGGAACAGCTTTCCGAACCAGCCGTAGATGTTGACGATTCAAAGGCACTTGTTTAAAAGTTTACTTGAATAAAGAATATTTTGAATTTGATTTGAATTTAAACAAGTTAAATATTAAGTTAAAATAAGTAAGAGATCTTAAATAAGTTAATAAGTTCTTTAAATAAATGTGCGTTGAGCTAATGTGTCGTGTGGTGATCGTATTTAACGGTACCAAATAGATACCAAGGCCACAAATTTTTCCTACAGAAATTTAGTACTGTTTAACAAAAGAAGTGATACAATTTTACTAAATTTCAAGTTTAATATTTGAAGATCAGCATGCGACCTAGATATCAAGGCATCTAATAGTCACTTGAGTCTTGACAGGAGACTGACAATCTGCAACGCTTTTTATGCTTATTCGCTCTCTGAACTATAGGCACACTCGTTTCTATCAATATTTTTAGACCCATAATTTATTTTATAGCAGACCCTAGCAGTTTGTATAAGTCTATTCAAATTTAAATTTAAAATATCCCTTATTCAAGTAAACTTGTGAACAAGTGCTTTTGAGACGTCAGAATCTACTGCTGGATCAGAAAGCTGTTCCTATCGAGAAGAACCAGCAAGAAACTCGGTGGTTGCTCTTTTCTAAATAAAATTCTTATAACTATTTACATTTGATTATTACTATCTTGTACAGGGTAGAGGAGTAGTAATATCGACGCATTTTTATCATCTATATAATCCTCAATAGTATAGTAGGATTTAAATGATTTATAGAAGCAGGCGTAACTTTGCGGAATTCCATCTTACAAGCAATATAACAGAACTAACTACTTTGCTATAATCCGCATGGGTTAAGCGGATGCATGCAAAGCTAATGTGTATGAAGCAGGTAAAATCTACGCGCCTTATACATCCAGGACAAGCCACCACACGCACCCCAAGGCGCCTCCACCAGCAACAACGCACACAAGCAGCACACACACCCACCACCACAATCTCGACGATCGTTTCGCCCCGAAACCGAAGCATCGTCAGGAGGATAGGCTCAACGAAAAAATCGTAAACGCATTACGATGTTTGTATATGTAGTATATCTACCAGTTGTCCGTCACCCATAACACAAGTATTAAGTTACTTACTTTGGGGACGGACTGCCGTGTGTGTAAATGTCCCATATATTTATTTATTAATTTATTTATAACATTAACAGCGTTTTTAAACTGCTGTAGTGGCAAAGCTAAAATCGATTGCGGGATTTTATTATAGAATCTTATACCCAAACCCACAAATGCAAGGCGCAAAGCAGGAACCGCAAGCTTATGTCGGTTCCTACTTTGTCTATTATATCAATCGCCAATCTTTTTATAATTATGTATATTCTTATGTACAAACATTAGATTGTTAAAGATATACGTAAATATTTGTGAAGCCAAAGTAAGAATACCTATTTCCTTAAACTTCTCTCGCAGGAAATCAAATTACGGACTTAATTGTAAATGCCTCAATTGTATATATTTGAATTTAATCATACATTAAGTTCTGATAGCCGACTGGTGAAACCGTGTAACCTCTTACCCGGGAATCATGGGTTCGGACCCCAAGAAGGCTCCAGTGAGCTAATTTGTTTATATTCATGTGTTTATGTTCATTCATTGACAGATGCAATTAATCATACGCTTTTCCGTGAGGGAAAACATCTTGAGGAAACTATATACATATGTATATAGTTTCCTCAATTATATACCTAAAATTTTCTAGAGAGATATATATATATATGTATCTCTAGAAAATTTTAGGTATATATGCAACCTCCCAATCTGCATTAGATCGTGCGTCTAGCTCCAACCCCTCCCTTCAAAAAGGAGAAAGAAAGGGCTTTGCTCAGAAGTGGGATATAACACGCCGTTACTTTCTTTAACTGCATATATTTTTCTCGTGTATTGAATTCCGTAGAATGTCTATAGGAATATTTGCTCGTACCCACCGTCCATTTGAGGTCAAGTCTCCGATAGTAAAGCTGCGGGTAGCCGACCGGCGACCGCACAAACGTTATTGTTAATACACATCACGGGAACAAGGGTAGAATTACAAACATCATCATGACACGAATATCTCGGACATTGTAAACTAATCTACTCCGGCCTTGTGTGTATCGAAGTTTCTGATAAGATCATTGGTTTTATTCTCTTACACATTATTTTTTAACTCGTTACGTTTTATTTATTTTTTCTCTTCGCTGGCCCCATTGGGCCGTATTGGAATTTTTGAGTAGACTTTGAAAATGATATTTAAATGAAAACTAATGTATTAGAATAAGATCTATATACAATTGCACTTCCTTAACAATTTTGCTTTAAGACTCGATAAGAAGTTTACATGTTAATTATAACGCTCCCAGCTCAACATTGATTTTCAGTAACAGCCAAAGAAATCAAAGTCAAAACGTCCCGAATAATAAAGTTTACACTATAATACATCATATGAATTAGATTTTTATACCGTAACAAGCTGTGACAGCCCAGCGTTGAGACCGTGCGACTCTTTCGAGGGTGCCACGGGTGCCCGGGCAGGCATTAATAAGTTTTTATATTCATAATTATGTATCTAATCGTGTAATTACTGTCTTAAAACGGGATTTTTTCATCATATTAATCCTATTTTATCCCGGTGTACAGTAAGTGAGCCTTAATTGTGTCAAATTACATCAATATTAGTCCAGCGTTAGCCGTGAAAGGGCTTTATATATGAAGCGAAAGATAATATTAGTATATAACAAATAAATAAACAATACAGTTTTGATATACACAATATTTAACTAAAGCTTATGATTGATGTCATTATTTATTTATTCAAATTACATCTAACACCTTTACAATTCATTTACTTCATATCCATAAGCTTTGCCAACTTGTCTGGATATTGCACATTCCTCTTAACTATTACTTATCTGAATACATAAATAAAATAAATACACTTTAAATGTCACCGCTCCAACCAAACTAAGCCTAGCTTGTATTCTTGGTTACTAGTGCCTTCATACGTACTAATAACTTGTGGAAACTAAATACTTATTAAACAATATTAAACTCGTATCTTAATTTAAAGTGTGTACGTGAATGATGTTTGTATTTGCGTGAGGTGAGTGTGTGAGTGTTGGAGGTTTCTAACTTATGTACTGTTGTTTTATTATTGTTAATTGATAAAGTACCTATATTAATTATTGCGCTTTCTTTTGTATTATTTTATTCAGTTGAGCGGCGACGTTGCAGGAAAATTCGTGTAACTAGACTTCTACTATATTGACAGACGCTTTCAAAATTGAAAATGATCCCAACGGGAAATATCGTATGTTCTGGAAATGCCTTTAAGAGACGATTTTTATCTGTGCTATCTATTGAAGCTAAAGAGACTGGAATCACGAATCTTAGTTTTAATGCTTCTGCGCTCGCTCGTCCCATCTTAAATACCGCTATAAAAGCTGTTAGGACCTACAATTTGTATATTCGAAAAATATTTATAAAAAAAATTAACATGGTTCAAAAACTATTGTGTTAAATAGGTAAATTATATTTAACATTTATAATCCCTTGCAATATGTTAACAAAGAAAGATAATTGCATTATTATCTGTTATCAAATGAAATAACACAGTCGCTAGTATCGCTAATAAAAACTAATCACACATCGAGGCCTCGCCCACATTACACACATATTACGTATGAATCAATGACTGTGTATTTTTTTTTAATGTAATACAAGATCCTGACAGGATATTATTATAGATAATGAAAAATAATCTATTTAATTTATCCCTTATTTCAAAAAATATATATTCGTTTTAACAAAAAAAAAATATCGCTATATTAACGTGACCTAATTTAAAATTAGGTTTTATTGATTGGACACGTTACTTTGCGGAGATCCATAACACAAAAGTAATAATAAAATTATTTTGCTATAATCCGCGATACAGTAAATAGAAAATATATATAGTGTTAAATGTATAGTTGACTATCCGTTTTTCCATACCCGATACATGCAGGATTCGTAAAAACATGCACAAACCTCCACTGCCACTACAATACACAAGCACTACACACGTTCACTATCACAAACTCAACAATCGTTTCGCCCCGCAAACGAAGCATCATCAGGAGATAGACTTCACGACAAAATCGCAAATCTTTGCGGATTATAGCAAAATAATTTTATTATTACTTTTGAGTTGGACATAGTAATGCTTATTTCAATGCCACCTATGACACTACGAACTTTAAAAAAAAGCTAGGGTTTTCTTGCTCTTCCAAGTTATTGATCTAGAATAGAATAGCCTGTTTATTTATTTTTATTTTGTGTTGTGTGAATGAATAACATTCACACAACACAAAATAAACAGATTACATACAGAGAGCAATAACAACAGACATTATATAGAAAGTCAATTTAGAATGTGTCGTGCCAATGCCTCAGTTTAATGCTGGAGGTAAAAGAATACCAACAGCGCCTGTCGAGGGAAGTCCGAGTATGAAATAATTATCTATATGTACTACAAGATATTTATAGAAATCGATATTTAATATTATACTATAATTTAATTCGCTCTCTTTAACACTTACGAGTTTTTCAAGTCCTACGCACTTTATTGTAATTTGCCACAAAACACCTTTTTTTAATTAAAGTATCATCAGGAAATAGGTTCCACGATAAAATAGCAAAGCAACGCATCACCTACACAAGCAGTATTTGACGGGCCCGTTGGCGCAGTGGGTAATGACCCTGCCTTCAGCTCCGCCAGTCGCGAGTTCGATTCCCGCCGAGGGCCAACATTTTCTATAAACAATTTGTTGGTTCTTCGAGTGGATGTATATTTGTATTTAAGTATGTATTTAAAATTATATATGTAGTATATCTACCAGTTGTCCGTCACCCATAACACAAGTATTAAGTTGCTTACTTTGGATGGACGACCGTGTGTGTAAATGTGCCATATATTTATATTTTTATTTATTTAGTATTTTTTAGTATTATTTACAAATAATTCAACCCCCACCATTGACTTTGCCTCCAAATATGTTGTAACTTACTAATGAGAATTAGACCAGAGTGATAGGTAAAGTTTAATATAGTACCCGGCAATAAATAATGCACATTGAGAACTTAGAACGAAACAGCCGGCCAATTCGGTTTCGTAGAGCGCTGTCACTGTCACACACAGGTTCGTCAGTCTGTGTGACAGAGACAATGCTCTATGAAGCAGAATCTAGCCGATTTCTCACTCTAAGCCTCGATGTGCATTATTTATTGCCGCGTACTATACGTTCTTTTTTACTTAGAGCTCTTTTGCTAATACGATTGCCCAAAAAGCTTAGATGAGAATAGAGTCTCTGATTATGTATCTATCTGTCAATATAAGAGATAAAATACGAAATATTATCGTTACAATGACTTAGGTATCTAGAATGATTTCAGTCGAATGCCGCCTCGTTTATCTATGCAGCCATGATTGGTATCAGACGTGCTAGCGTAATGTGGCTCAAGGTTCATTGACAATATACAGGTATATGTCATAAAAGCCATAAATAATACTGCTCAGTTAGTATTAACAAATTATATGGTTTACATATTCGATTCAAATTTAAGAGTAACGTCATTAAATTTAATTTTTTGCGGTTAATACTGAATATTAAATAAATATATGGGACACTTACAACACGCTCGTCCGTCCCTAAAGTAAGTAACTTAATACTTGTGTTATGGGTGACGGACGTCTGGTAAATATACTACATAATATGTAATTTTAAATACATACTTAAATACAAATATACCCTCAGACTCGAAGAACCAACAAATTGTTTAAAGAAAATGTTGGCGCTCGGCGGAAATCGAAGCTGAAGGCAGGGTCACTACCCACTACGCCAACGGGCCTGTCGATTACATAAACATACGGGTTACCTTGTGATTAAATCGAGTTACCATTTGTATAAGGGTTCGACGTTTCGACAGAGTAGTATCCACCGTGGTGAAGAAGAAGATTCTAGACCAGTGTACAGAAAGATTCCAATTAAGTCTAAAAAATATGCTTATACATAAAGCATATTATAAAATTGATGATTATCTGGATGATAAGAAAGCCTGGATTTGAAAATCCTTTCAGCTTCATACAAGACAGCGGTTTAATCATGTATAATTGGAAATATTTAAAAGATTGACTGCCGAGTTTCTTGCTGGTTCTTCTCGGTAAGAGCAACATTCCGAACCAGTTGTAGCTTCATTAATCATATTGATGCTTGACGATTCAAAAGTGCCTGAAATGGTTTTTTTGTATAAAGATTATTTTGATTTGATTTGACTTGATTTGAAGAACTGACTGTCAGAATAACAGAGTAATTTTCGACCCTATTTTAAAAACAAGACAGGTTAAAAAAGGTTTTAAGAAAGTTTTATTGTCCTATTAACCGTTGAGGAGTTCTTCGTCTGGAGCAACTCCTGGCAGCAGCATCAGGTCTTATAATACTTATTATGAACTCTTATTGTCATCGGGACTGGACCAGTGTATAAAACTGCAGCTCAATTGGACAACGTCAAATTTAGCTTGCAAGATCCTACCTTTACATACAAACTTACGTACAAGGCAAATTTAATGAAAACTTTTTAATATATAAAGATAATAACCCCTAACACTATGAACGAACACATTAAAAAAAATGTTTTAGTCGGCTGTTCGGCTAGACTCTTTCTTTTTTCTTGGTCGGAAGATTTTGAAAGGGATTGGACATCATCATTCTCCTGCCCTTATCCCACTCTAAGTGGGGTCGGCGCAACATGTTACAGACATGTTGTCACATGATTTGGCTATGTATTTTACGACCAGCCGCCTGCCTGACGTCAATTTACCTTAGTCGTACTTTACGACTCCTCGGTACGAAAGAGGGTGGTCTATTCAACTCTACCGGATACCATACGGTGGGTCAACTTACCTTAGTTCGCATTTTACGACACCTCGGTAAGAAATGAAGGTGGTCTATTCTACGCAGCCGGATGCCACTTTGAAAGGGATTGGACAGTGCTGCCAATTATTGTTCTGTAAGTTTTAATGTGCGTTTCCGAACAAGTAAAGAGGCAGGAAACATTTGGCAGGTGACGTTTCGGGCGTGGTTCTAACCAAAGATTACAATACACATATATAATAGTTCTAACTTATTTTTCGTTTGACCGTGCATAGAAAAACAAAGACATATTGTTTATTATTTTCGCAAGCTTATAAATTTCAGAAGAGGGGATATAAACAAGATATATAACATTATGCAAGGATTAAGCAAAAATCCATGTTGCTAAGTGTGAAATTTAATGAAGATTTTTGAATAGTTATTATTGAATAGTTTTCTTATTAACTTTTATTTATGCAATAAAACCGGATATAATTATAACATAAATATCAGGTCATCAATCTCGTTAACGAAAAAGAAACTGGTTTCGAGCTGAAGCTTGGGCGGCGATAGATTTTTTTAACATACTTACTCATTTTGTAATCACCCAATTACAAATCAAACTAGAATCACTGTTGTCTAGACGAAAAATTGAACCGCTGTACTAATAAGTTAAAAAAAACATTAATAACGCAAATAAACCAGCGAAGGTTTATTCGCTGTATTAATGATTTTTTATAAGCTTGATTAAGTCAATTAATATTTGAGGGTACTTCGACTTAATAGTGGCAAGTACTGTTCGTAATCTCGATGTGGTAGTATGGAGAGTAACTAAAATGTAAGAGTAACTAAATTTTTTTTGTACTAATATTATAAAGAGAAAAGATTTGTATGTTTACATGTAAGTGTGTATGTGTGTATGTATGTTTGTAATGTTTTCACGCTAAAACTACTGGACCGATTTCAAAAATTCTTTTACCATTGGTAAGCTGCTTTTTTACTGAGTAACATAGGCTATATTACATTTTTTTTAATAGGGATCCCTAATAAAATTGTAATAGGGTGTGAAAAATTCAGTCATAAAAATCTTTCATCGCGTGCGCTGCGGAAACTATTGATGATAGAATAAAAAAATGTTCTACATTATTATAAAACGTGCCAATATCTATATAGGGCGGTCCAATTGCAATTATAAATAATCAAGTTTTGATAGAAAAACTCATTGATGCCTGCCCGGGGTTTGAACCCATAATCGTCTTTAGAGAGTCGCACGGTCTCTCCGCTGCGTTTCCATAGCTCTGAGCTCGGCTTAATTATATCTTAATTAAATTTAATAGGATAGCTTCACATCGCAACATATGAAATCCTGGTCGATTGACCAGTCTGAGATAAGAAAGAGACATTTAAATCTTAGATTACACGTTTGCCATCACCAATTAAGATACTGGTCAATTGGAAACCTGTCATTGATAAAGAGATGTAGAAAATTTTGATTGCGCCTATCCCCATCATTCGATGCCAGATGAAAGCTGTTACTGATAAGAAATACATTAATAATCTTAGATATGGAATACTATGGCACATAGAAATTTTTGTATGCGCGTTTCCCTCGTAGAGTTGTTATACTAGTGTAACCATAGGCAGCCTTGTGTGAAAAGTTTCGCAATTAATAATGAAAGGGAAACTCGTATACTTCATCTGTCTGTTACTTTTACGGCAAATCCGCTGAACCAATATCGACGAAATTTGACACAATTATGCCTTATATACCGGAATAATAAGGGTAAATATATAAATCCTGTAAATTCAACAGGAATAGGATGCAATTAAAAACACCATCAAATTCAAATTCAAATTCAAAATATTGTTTATTCGAGTAAACTTGTAAACAAGTGCTTTTGAATCGTCAACATCTACTGCTGGTTCATCTATTATTATTATATCAAGGTTTTTTATTCACGATGTATAAAGTCAAATTTGTAAGTTAAAGAAAGAGGTTTTATATAGGAGACTTAATGATCTCTCACATTAAAAATTAGAGTATAAAAAAAACATTTTTAAATGGTTCTTCTTACAATTTTTTCCAGAGCAAATTATTAGCAAGTTACCGAATTAAATAGAAATTTCATTAGATTTTTGTGATGGAGATATTTGCGGGGTTGGTGAGTGAAAGAAGCAACTGTTTATTCCAAGACTCAACGGTCCACGTGAACCAAGTCGCGGTTAAAAGAGCTTCTAATATCAGTGACAGAAACTGTCACTGATATTAGAAACATTAAAAATGTTTTATTGCATAGAGATTTAGAATTAATGTTTAAAGACCGGCTATACTCACGTCTTACCTAATTTAATCACAGATAAAAAAGAGAGACATATAATAAATCTTTTCCATAATTGTCGATGGACACGCTTTAGGAAGACTTGGCTTCACATTCAAGGCTGGCTACTCTAGTATAATAACTATATGATTTTTCCTATAATAAAATGATATTACGGGCAGAAACTGATACTGATAAGAAAAATATTACAAATCCTTGATTCCATAGAAACGTTTTTGATTGAAAGGTTCCCACGATCAGATGACATGGGGATGTGGGGATTGCTTTAATACCATGATAATGACAGTTCATTGATAAGAAAACATTAAAAATTACAAATGTAAATGTTGTATTTAACAATACTAAATAATCAAAATTAAATAAATGAATCAAATATCATGATACGATCTAATAAAATTAAGTGCGTCCCTAATGTTCACAAACTAATAAACATTAATAATCCCATTATTATCCATTAAAAGTGATAAAGATAAATCATTACTAAACATCGCCTAATTTATACGAAAATATGGGATAATCCTGACGCGCGCGCTTATTTAATCCACATAATTACTTCAGTCGAGGTAGACAGACGGGGCGATCGGGGTACGTGAAGTGCGGGAGGGGGGTCAGTGAGTAACACGGAACCCGTCAAACCTGCAACCCGTATCCCCTCTGCTACTCGCGAAATGCCTTTACAACCGTTAAACCATTTACCACTCTATTGCTAAAGAGATTAGATTCAAAATCGTTTGTCTTAAATCGATCTTTCTATTCCTTTTACATCTGAAGTCCAACATATATGGCGGCAGAGTATTCAATCTTCGCAGCTGAAACCTTTGATATAAGTGTGTTATTACTCTGTGCTTGTTAATAACTGAGAACATTCAAAATTCAGCTCTATTTCATTCACTTAAAGTTAAACACGGTATGCTGGATGTAGGATAAGTTAAGTCATTGTGTAATTCAAAATGCTAGTGCACAAGATTTTCGGGTTTGCTGCTTCTTGGAATTGATGGTGTGTTGTCATGACGGATTTTTTTAGAAAATTAAGTTGTGGTTTTTATTCTATGATTTATTATTCAGCTGGCGATAGGGTTTATTTGAATATTTGTTTAAGCCGCTGGTTTGTGTGGTGACCGAAATTTTTAAAGGTAAATGTTCAACTACGTACTACGTTGGAATAAAGAATAAAGTTTATATTGAAAAATATAAGGAAATGTAGAAATCAGTCATGATATAATATAATCATGATACGGCGTATATATATTCACCTATTTTAATATTGCAATCTACTGATTAGATTTTAATCTTATCACAGATCACATACCTTGTTATCACTACATATCATTGTCACTGACGTGATTTGGAGACGTGTATCGTCCGCTATCGAATAAAATCTAAAGGAATTCTCTATGGTAATCATTAAAATTGATGTGCAGTATTGCGGATTATTAGTTTACTTGCTTTTAATCCAATTTTGTATGCTTAGAGTAAGTACCGAGATAAATTAATTTTCAAAATATTTTTACTGGGGGTAGCCATGACTTATTTTAGGATATTTAACATCAAAGTCGACTCGACTAGTACGTAATGGACATACATACAGATAGACTTATATTATACTTATGTTAGTTACCATATTAACATGTATTAACGGGCACGTTTGCGTTGACCCTGCTTTCTGATAGTCGCGGTTTCAATTTCCGCCGAGCAACAAATTTTCTAAATACAATTTGTTGGTTCTTCGAGACTGGGTGTATTTATGTATGTATTTAAAATGATATATGTATACATTTACCATTGTCTGTACCATAACGCAAGTATTAAGTTATAGTACCCGGCAATAAATGATGCCATATCGATGTTTAGAACGAAACAGCCGGCCAGTTCGGTTTGTTTTCTCTTTCTAAGCCTCGATGTGCATTATTCATTGCCGGGCACTATACTTACTTTGGACGGACGACCGTATGTGTAATTGTCCCATATATTTATATTTATTAATTCACTTAATAAGTGATTCTTAATTAATTTATAGAATAAGCCGTTACTTTGCGGAGATCCATAATACTCCGTAATAGTAAAATTATTTTGCTATAATCCGCGATAAAGTAATGATTAATGATCAGATTATTTATCACTTCATTAACGATCAGATAAATGTTTAAGTTCGAGCTTGTTACATGTGTTCGGAGGGAAAATAAACTCTCCGCATATTCTGCATTTCGCAGCCTCGATGATGTTTCTGCATCCGCCCGCCTATAAAAGGCTGTTACGCTGTTAAAGCCGTTAGGCATAACAGCAGTTGGAAAAAAAATTGTGATAAAGCGGTCGCAGTTTTTTAAATCTCGCCTAAAGAGCTTAGGTCGCGTGCGCCGCCTTAACCATCAGAGATACACCAATGTAACGTACTAGAGAATTTCAGATCAATAGAAATACTCCGCGACAGCATGTCTCTATCTCTTATAGTTAACTCACAATAACTACTTTTATGTTCAAATGAATTACACTGATTTCAAAAAGCTGTGATAGCCCAGCGGCGAGACCGTATGACTCTGACCAATAATATGCCAGTTGCGTGACCAATAAGTTTTTCTAATAAATAAAAACTTATGTATCAAATTGACAATTGCAATTCATCACACGCGTTTCGGTGAGGTAAGACATCGTGAAGAAATCTGCATATCTCTAGAGAAATATGGGGATATGTGTATCCTGCCAATATGCATTGGAGCAGCGTGGTAGGTCTTAGCTCCAACCCTTCTCTGCAGAAACGGAGAGAGGAGGCCTATGCCCAGCAGTGGGATTGTAACAGGCCGTTTATACTTATTTCCATGCGGGCGAAGCTGGAGGCGCAGACTAGGATAAAAAAAGCTTTTTTCTTTGGTAACAACTAAAACAGACAATTTAGCAAAAGCAGATTATAGTGAGGAATACCGTCAGCGGGTTTCAAATTTAATAATAAATAAGAATTGGTTACAAATTTTGAGCATTTTATATAACTTGGTTAAGTAAAATGCTTTGTTAAAAAAGAGTGTGAAATCTGTATTCGAACTACAATTAAAGTTATTTTTATAGAAAACTATAAAAATTTAATATTCCTTTGTTAATGCGCTTTGCATTTTTAAAAGTCTGCTCCCACGGCTAGAAGTGTTAGAAAAAGTGTCAAAAAAAACTTGCTATGAACAATTGCCGCTACGAGGTTATTTACCGGGCCTTTTGATTTACGTTATGCTAAAATACGTCTGTTAATAATGATTAAGTATTTGTTGCTTTGTTGTACTTTATTTTTACTGATTTAACGCTTTGAGCGGCGCATATGGGTTTTTAAATTATAAATGTCAAAATAATCGATTATTACATTAATCGATTATTTTATAATTATAATCGGTTTTCTAAGCATTATAAATAGATTTTTAAAAAATCGATTACATTATTAACTCTATTTTTTTCTTGTTTTTTAAGATGAAATATGCGTTGGCTTAAACCAATTTAGTCAAACTATATAATATATTATTAATATTACTTTGCAAACAGCGCTTCTACAATATTATCTAATCGATTTTAATTAGTCTTGAACTAATAATTAATCTAAAAATAATAATATAAAATAATTTTCAAATAGTTTGATAAAACCGATTATGTTTAATCGATTATTATTAATCGATTTTTTCGATTGGGGTTAATCGATTTATATTAAGGGAGAGATCTATTATTTATTAATGGATTTTTCACTCAAGTCACATACCTATTAATAACACTGCTTTTGTTTCACGTGTGCAAAAAAAAGGCGGTGCGGCACTATGGGTCCAAAAATTTAAAATACTGCGGTGCAATTATGTATCTTGGAGTACTTGGTACATGCATCAGCCGTTTATGCACGTTGTACAATTAGGTTTATCAAATTTTACGTGTAATAACGTTCCTCCGCCTAGTGTTAAAATCGATTCAGGAAAAACTTTTGATTGCGTTAAAATGTCACCACCGTTACGAGTTTACGTGCATTCATAATAATTCTATGAGTAACAGTTACTTGGAAATTGGCAAGGTAATTACCGATTTTGTTCTTTTTCCTCTAACCAATGCAAATCCACTGCTGGACAGTGATACTCGTATGGCGAGACAGCGTCTTGCTAAAGTAGTTAAACAATACAAAAGTAATAATAAAATTATTTTGCTATAATCCGCGATACAGTAAATAGAAAATATATATAGTGTTAAATGTATAGTGGACTATCCGTATTTTCATACCCAATACATGCAGGATTCGTAAAAACACATGCACAAACCTCCACCACTTCCACCACAATACACAAGCACTACACACGTTCACTATCACAAACTCAACAATCAGGAGATAGACTCAACGACAAAATCGCAAAGCTTTGCGATTTTGTTGTGGAGTCTATTTCCTGATGATGCTTCGGTTGCGGGGCGAAACGATTGTTGAGTACATACCTTTACATACCGTTGTATCGATTCGGTTTCGTAGAGCGCTGTCACTGTCGAACACGGGTTCGTCAGTATGTGTGACAGAGACTCTATGTAGCAGAATCTAGCTGATTTCTCTCTCTGAGCCTCGATTTGCATTATTTATTGCCGCGTACTATACTTAAATTTAACGTGCAAGATTCCACTTTCACATACAAACATGCAAGTTAAATAAAAGCTTTAACAAAAATTACAATTTGATTAATAAAATTGTTACACTCTAATTAAGACTCAAATAAAAATTTTCTGATAGCTAGTGGAAATGAATTTCACAAAATGATTGTCCTGACGATAAATGAATTTCCGTAAAAAGAAGCTGAAGGGTGGCCGGAAGGTGGTAGCGTGAAAATATTTGACGATTCAAAAGTACTGTAAACAGTCTACTTGAATAAACATATAAAAAAATTATTGGTTCTTCGAGCCTGGGTGTGTTAAGTATGCATTTAAACTTATGTATGTAGTATATCTACCAATTGTCTGTCACCCATAACACAAGTATTAAGTTACTTTCTTTGGGGACGGACGACCCTGTGAGTAAATGTCCCATATATATATAAAAAAAAGAATATTTTGAGTTTGAGTTTGAGTTTGAAAGAAAGAATTACGAGTAAATTGTTTCGAGAGAAAAGGAAGAGAGTGTGTAATATGTTAATGTGTAAATACATCTCTATATAAATAAGTTGACGTTGATTGCCCTTATCGGGTGAGAGATACTTAAGCATGCCTGTTTATAATTGTTATGTAAATGTAAAGCAATATTTTATCTAAGGTTGTATGTAACAGCTGTCTCGACATGCGGAAAGGTCATCGCGTACGTTGCCGATTAGTAGACAAGTTTTTGTGATAGGAGAACTATTTATCGCGGATTTGCTCTGAAATTTATAACGAGGTATAATAGGCTGACGTCCGCCGTGTGGTACCCGGCTGAGTAGAATAGACCAATCTCATTTCTTACCGAGGTATCGTAAAAGGCGACTAAGGTAAGTTGATGTCAAGCAGACGGCCGATCGTGAAATACGTAGCCAAATCATGTGACAACATGTTTGTAACATGTTGTGCCGACCCCATTTAGAGTGGGATAAGGGCAGGAGGATGATGATGATGTATAGACTGACGTATTGGTTAAATTTATCAAATAAAGCACAGGCTATCCGTTGTTCGTGCATTGAATTCTAACCAGAGTGTTCCCTCTATTGCAAATTCTAATCTTCGAGAAGGAATAGGTGGCTTATCCGTTAAACGGGGCATTGGCCGATAATCCGTGCTTCTACTCACTCTTTGTTATATACATATAAACCGGCGATGCTGTTCAGCTAAAAAGTTATTTAGGCTTAAAGAAACGGCGACATTTTTTCAAAATATATAATTGGCACTTCCATCATTATGCCTCGCCTATTGTCACATTGACTTCGCGTGGCTTTAGTTTCTCTGATCTCTTTTAATTTAGCAAACAGTCACACAGACGAGACGGGCACGTTGTGTTATAATATGTAAGGATGAGTGGGCCAATTTTCCATCATCCATTTTCCCCTCTCATTATTATTCATATACATATTACATATTACAAAGCATATTACATTATATTTGCAATTCCATTTTTTATTATATTATTCTGAATATTGTGACTAATATTCAGAGTGGGTACGCGCTGGTTTGTCCTTTGCACGAGATAATATATCGTTTAAACAGCTCATGCACTATTTAGATTAGGTATTATTTATACTTTGTAAAAAAAAAATTCAAAAAAAATATCGTTTAATGTCATGAATGATAGCGACACATTAAGGTTATTTGATGATTACCATACAAGTAGGTCCAATCAAGAAGGGCACTCGGGTCATACGATACAGTAGCCATGTGTGCGATAACGCGCTCGATTAAAACCAAACGGAATGGTCAAGTACAAGTCAAATATTCACTTGTAAGTCGTAACTGTCCATAGATGCTTATTTGTTTTTTTATTTCTTCGATTAATAACACTGGTCAACAAAATATATACTTTTTTTTGTCACACGAAAACTTATGTTAAATTTTGAATATACTAGGGCCTTCAAGCAATAATATATCAAGGAAAAAAAATTACACGTCAGGTATCCTTGTGATATAGAAGCATATTATTTTTGTATTAGTAGAAAAATTAGGTGCACCTAAAGAATTTATTGTTTAATGTACCCATAGGTAAATTTCATTTTAGGGAATATTTAGCTTCTGGTAGGTCTCTTTTAGGATTCCAACAATAATCTGCTAGTATTCGTGGACTCCATTTTCCTTGGTAGCGCTTCTACATCAAGGAAATGCCCTGATGAAGCCAAATGAGAAAAAACAAAACCAAATGAGATTGCATCATGTGTATTTTTAAGGACATGTTACATCTCAAAGCTTTATATGACATTAGACGTTCATTTATTAAATCTTTGTAATTTTCCGCTCTATAGTTTCCTACATAATATTCGACAACGTTCATAAAACTTTTCCAGACAACTTTTTCTAGACCATTCAATTTCTCTACAAAATTTTTATCAGTTTCCGTATGTGTAGACCTACAAATATACCCTCTTTACCGTTTGCCTCACTGAGATTTGGGAATTTTTGTTCTAGATATGAAAATTCACTGCCCTCTTTAGTTAGCATAGCTTATATGATCTTTTGGGTCCATCCAAGTCATTGGTATAGCGAATGGAAAATGTCTCGGTTCTTATTTAGCCCAACCTAATAAGAGTCTCATACACGTTACATAACATATATTTGGAACCCAGGGTTTATCTTGATGCGACACAGGAAATCCAAAGCAATCAAAATAGCATTGTTCAATTAATAGCGTAAATTTCGACGCTAAGATGTAAAAGTTAACTCACCACACACAAAACAAAAATTGTTGGGATTGTTTAAACACTTTCTTGGCATGTTGACGATGTAACTAACATAAATAAAATGTAAGTTAGATAAATACAGTAGTTATACAGTTGCCGAAATAAAGTTTTCCTTACTTAAACGCGTTCTGAGGTAAGAAATGTATTTATAGCTTTTACTAAAAAACTGGACGTGACTGGAATGAAACTATATATTTTTTATTAATGATATATTGCCAACCTAATCAAAAATGACCACTAAGTTCATGTGACAAAAACAGTATTGAACAGTGTAATTTGAGGACATTGTTATAGAGCGCTCTCCATCCATAGATCTTCTGACATTTTAAAAAAGGACCCAACTTTAATGTCGTTAAATTAATCTATAATAAAATTGTAAGCTATGTAAATATATGGTACGTAGTATATAGTAATAGTAAGTAGTTTTGAGCAGATTAAGAAGATAGTATAACATGTAAAAATTAAACAGAATAAGGCATATAATTGATAATTAAATGTATATATGTGTTTAGGAATAAGACGCAATTACAAAATTTTTAAATGGCAAACACCAAAAAATGGAGCAACAAAGACTGATCATAATGTCAGAGGTATCAGAACAATAAAAGAAAAAACCTATCTCAGCTTAAGCCAGCTAAGCCAGCTGAGCGAGCCAAGATGTCACTGTCAGCTAGAAGCATGCCGCTTCAGATACTTCCGTACCGCTAAAATGAAATGGAGGTGATATCAACCGTGCCGCTATATTGTTCCTTCTACCAAAAGAAGAGGTGCATTCACTTACAAGTCGTCAAAGATCAACAAGATTTAATGAAGCTATGAGTCCTATATTTCTACTATTAGTTCTTTGGACACATCGCCAGGAAAGATGGCCATAATCTGGAGCAGCTCTTGGTCACCGGCAAAGTGGATGGTAAACGGTCATGAGGCCGCAGCCCCATCAGATGCTCTGACCAGATCCGCTCCACCCTGGACACCAAACTCCACGACGCACTCCACATGGCCAAAGACAGGAACAGATGGAAGGAAGTCTTACGTCAAAGTCTGCTTCCTAATCGTAGGGATCACGATCCTCAGTAATGAGGAATACGACGCGAGGAGGAGGAGGATAGTAGTATGAAGTAATAATCGCCGTCTCACACGTAGAGTTCAGTCTTCAGACCGCATCGGTCGTTCATCTCAGCACACAATATTATCGCTTGATTCTTTAACAAGGAGCTCATAATAAGATATCTGTAGTCATGACAATCGGCCATGATATGCCCACTTTATTGGTCATGCGATATCGCTGGCTCGACCTTACTGACCTTCTCAAGTGGTCCTGAATGCCTATCATTGACTCCAGGTACCATCTCATTAGTAAGTATATACTTACTTATTTTCTTCTGCGACTCATTATATTATTAACTAGCGATTCCCCGCGGTTTCACCCGCATAAATAGCGATCTCGTTGTAGTGGAAAGTTAATTAAGTCGGACTATACTTTTATTTTTGTAAATTGAAAGTGGCCCTGGGACTTATTAATAGTTAAGGCAAAGGAAGTTTTTACCGGAAATTGAATTATTTTAAAATGGCGTATATCCTTGGGTATCCTTGGAATAAGTGCTAACTTACCAGTTGCAGGCACTGTTATAGTCATCGCTGCAATGATTTTGTTATGGCATTATTTTCTTTAAATTGTCATTTTCCAATTCTTTACATCTTTTTGAATGGAAGGTCCAATTTTAATAATTTATAAAGTATGTTACAGGTTTTGAAATGGTGAAAGGATCAATACGGAGATATGAATTATAATGGTTTGTTTTGTCAGCACTTTTATCAACTTTTACAATGTAAAAAAGTAGTTATATTGGTATAACTATAATATAAGTTGGATATGAGGTAGTGCGGACTTTTTGTAGATATTGGTACGTTCTTTAATACTGTAGAACATTGTTTGTTCTATCGTCAATAATTTCCACAATTTTATGACAAACATTGTCAAACTTTATTACATTCCATTAGGAATTCTATTTTTTATTGACATTGTTATGCAGCCTATGTTGCTCAGTGATGGTGCAGCTTTCCAATGGTGAATTTTCGAAATTAGTTCAGTATTTTTTTTGTGAAAATATTACAAACATACGTACAAATCCTTTTTATAATAGTAGTATAGATAACTCATTATAAATGTTGCTGCGCCGAAAATGTTATAATTGGTGCAAAATATTCCTTTTAGTATTGTAACACAATATTTTCATAATTATGTCGGTGAAGCAGATAAATACCTCGTTAGGCCTGAGACATCTAAATATCTGCAAATACATCGTGGCTTTTCATTTAGCGTATTGGGGTGAAACAATCGAGGCTAATCACCTCATTTGTTTGTTTTTTTATTGTGATATGAGATATGGGACATTGAATGTTTTGTCATCGTCATGCAAGTGTGTAAGAATAAAACTCGAAGAAACTATAACAGAACTCCTTTGCTATAATCCGTGCGGGTTAAGCGAATGCATGCAATGCTAATGGGTGTCAAGCAGGCAAAATTCACGTATCTTACACATGCAGGAAAGTCACTACATGCATCCCAAGACGCCTCCACCAGCAACAATGCACACAAGCAATACACACAACCACCAGCAAAATCTCTACGATCGTTTCGCCCCGAAACCGATGCATCATCAGGAGGATAGGCTCCAAACAAATTTTCTAAAATTATTACGATTTTGTTACGGAATTTGGAATTCTTGCGGAATTCCATATTACGCAAAGTAACGCCTGCTTCTATAAAACTTACATTTCAAAGATTGATATATGCTAAGCTAGTTTTTTTAGTTGCATTCCTTTTTTTTTAAATTTAAGACCTTGTGAAACGGATTGCAATTTAAAACAAGTGAACATTAATCAAATTATAGCCAAGATTATCTTATCCATACTTATATTAAACGCGAAACTCTGTCTGTCTGTTACTATTTAACGGCTAATTCGCTAGTAGTAGGAAAACGTGAGATTTAGATCATTTCCTAGGTTCTTAAAAAAAATTCGCCGAAGCAGCTAATACAGCCAGTGACAAACATGAAATAATTTGTTATTAATTATACACTCACTCCGATTATGTCTCGACATAAAATATTGATGGATTGAACAAAAAGAAAGAATATGTTTGATAAAGTAAAATGCAAACTTTAATCTCTTCAATAGTATAGTTGGTTCAATTTTAGATTATAATATACTTGATTTATATATACGATACAAAAAACCCGTTTTTTAATTCGTTTTTTTTATTAATTAAATAATTTATTATTGAGGGTATTCGAACACTGAAGTTGAAGCGAACAAAGAAGCGGATACTTATCATATTATATTTAGTCATTAATCAGTTTATCAGAATTAGGTGCAGTCTGTGCCATATTACCGAAAATTGATAAATGATATCGATCAGTAAAATATAGAAATCGAATCGAAATCGAAAATACGATTCTGTTCTGATACGCAATAGATTCATACGCGATGTGCAATTATATAGAGATAAGATTCGTGAATGATATTTTAAGTGGAATGCATGATACATTTATTTATCTTCGGAGGAATCATGAAAGGTGCATCACTATCGTGTTTTTATCGTAACAATTAAATCTGACTAACTTAGTGATACTTAAAATGACCGTAAATTGCAATTTGATAATAAAGTCCGTAAACTTCCTGTCAATTTATATATTCTTTATTTAGGTATACACTTTATTGTACACCACAAAGAAGTAATAAGAAAAAAAACAACAAAAAGAGTATATAAATTGTAATGGAGGGTGTACACTCTCGCCCGAGACGCCTGGTACGAGACGTGTAAGCTCGGAATGACCATGTACACCCTCGAAAGTGAATAGCGACGCGCTCGCCGATTGTGCCACGCTACTACCCATTAACTCGGGCACAGAAACCGACACGGGAGCGGGAGCGGGTTAGACACTCCGAGAAGTTACCCTGTACGCTCTTCCACCCGGTTTGTTTCGGGGTGTCTTGCAGAGAGTGTACAGCCGCCATAAGGTACAAAAGTCGGTCTAATCTTTAAGTATCGATTTCTTCTGGACAACCTTATCTTAGGGTTAAAAAAAACTTTAAATAATATATAGAACTAGGCGTTACTTAATAAAAAATAAAAAAGTAATGATAATATTTTTTGCTATAATCCACGACAACATTCATCGCGGAAAATAATAATTTATAGAATTAGGCGTTACTTTGCGGAGATCCATAATACAAAAGTAATTATTATTACTTTTGTATCGCGGAAAATAATATTATCATGACACTTGTATTATGGACCTCCGCAAAGTAGACTCTAAACTGTATGAATTATCCAAAGGGATATACTAAACACAACTTTGATTCAATGATATATTATGGCTGTTCGTCATAATCGGCGATTACAAACAATCAAGCGCACAGAGCTGTGCTAGCCCAGCGGTGAGACCATGCGACTCTTTTGAGGGGAATACGAATTCAAACCCGGGAAGGCACCAATGAGTTTTTCTTTTAAAACTCATATGTCTATTTGATAATTGCAATTAATCACACGCATTTCGGTGAAGGAAAACCTCGTCAGGAAACCTACATATCTCTAGAGAATTTTGGAGATATGTGTAACCTACCAATCCGCATTGGAGCAGCGTGGTAGGTCTTAGCTCCAACCCTTCACTCCAGAAATGGAGAGAGCAGACCTATTCCCAGCAATGGGATTGAAACAGGCCGCTACTTTACTTTTACTTTAAGCGCACAATAATGTAGTGATCATAGTCAGCTGTCTACAATCGTCTACGATCGTCTTCTTCTTCGTCTTCGTCAGCCGATGGACGTCCACTGCTGGACATAGGCCTCTTCATGGGATCGTCACACCACACGATCTTGTGCCGCCTGGATCCAGTGGCTCCCTGCGACCTTTTAGGATCGGTCGTCTAGGATCCGGGAATAGTCGGTTTTTCAAGGGGAATCGCTGGGTGATACGAATGTATCGTTTGAAAATAGGGATGATTGTGTGGACATTTACACGATGATCGTGCCGATTATAGACGATCATACGATCATCGCCGATAGAAGAGCAGGCATTATACTAGTGTCGAACATGCCACATGATCACACATAAATGACGCGATCGAAATGTCGGAATAATAAAAAGCAATTCTAAATTAATGTTAATATTTTAAGTGGTGTTCTTAATACATTCGCTTATCTTTGTAGAGAAACATAAAAGACAATGCACTTATTCTGTGTTATCGCGAAATTATCGAAATAATTAAATCCGACTTGTACACGGAAATATCAACGACGGACATTAATGCAGTTTTCGTATCGCGATTGCTATCAAATTATAATTAAACCATTTGTCACGATTTAAAAAATTAATATCAATCAAAAAATAATAACCATTGGTAGAGAAAGAAATCTTAAAAGTTTAGGACGTCCTTCATCATCATGAAATTTTATAAAGTTATTGCTGCCTATTTAATTAAGTTCAGATTTTAAATATATATGCAAGAATAAATTATTATATTTTCTTAAACTATAACGACACTGAAGAATTCTTAAAAAATCTTCTATAATTAATAAATGAATTACAGAAGATTGAGTTGAATGTGTTGCTAAGTGCAAATCTTTTTTTTTTGCAAGAAAACCCATTATGGGTCCCATTATGTCGGACTCAAATCTTGAGAGCAATCGAAACGATTTCGCTAATTCTTTTGTTATATATCCTTGAAGTACGAGGATGGTTCTTATGGAGAGAAAATTTTTAATAATTGCATGAAAAAGTCTAAAACAACACTTTTCTATATTCACATACAAAAGTATTGTCAGTTTGAACTTTAACACGATACCTTAACGTTTTCGTATTAGTGGGGGGTTCCGGGAAGGCATAACAATTGATTATTAAATGACTTTAGAATCGTATAAATAATAAATCTGAAATTGTAATTTTCATTGTGATTATTAAAATGGATTTAACAATTTTTTTTATGTAATATATAATGTAATTGTTGATTTATCAACACGAATCTGGATTAACGCGAGAAAACCTTTTTGACAACAATTTCCACGGGAATGAAGCCGTTGGCATAGCTAAAGTAAAAATCAATTTGTATGCATATTTATCTGGTATATATTTAGATGCAGCGTAAGCGAGCAGCATCCGATAAACAGATACTATATCCAGGTTCATTAGGAGCATTTATCTGGAAGATAGATCGCGGGCGGCAAGGTCGGAGCAATTGCGCGCTTCCCGCGGGACCCTAACTATTATACCGATGCTATTATGCAGGTGCCTATTATTTATTTAAAAATAGACTGGATTCACGTTATTGTAAAACTAAATCATCAATCTCCTGCCCTTATCGCAATCTAAGTGGGGTCGGCACAACTTGTTTTAAACGTGTTGTTATATAACCACATTTGGATTTGGTTAGGTATTTTACTTACTTTAACTCAACTTACTCTAGTCGCCTTTTACGACATCTCGGTAAGAAATGAGGGTGGTCTATTTGACTTAGCCGGATATCACACGGCGAGTCAACATACCTTAGTTGCCTTTTACGACACCTCGGTAAGAAATGAGGGTGGTCTATTCTACTCAGCCGAATACTACACGATGAGTCAACTTATCTCAGTCGCCTTTTACGACTCCTCGGTAAGAAATAGGGTTCTCTATTCTACTCAACCGGATAGCACACGGCGGGTCAACTTACCTTAGTCTGATATTAACAATTCAAATTCAAATTTTAATTATTCCTCATAGGCTCATATGAATCAAATAAAATTTATCAATTTATCAGGCCACAAAAAAAATCGCAAAGCGTTTAACATGTCTTGGAGTCTACATCCTAATCGATACTTTCCTATCAAATTCTAAATTATGTGAAACCTGTTTCAAATACTCCAGGCAAAGTATTTTTATTACGCTCATGACCTAACTTAAAAGGTAACTGTTGACAGCGTCGTATACTTAAATGGCTACAATAACTTCTTTTATTCAAGACATATTATGAAATCGCTACTACCAAATATGCGCCATATTGCCGAGGACAAAACGTTACAAAAGTATAAATTCCTGCTTATATGGTATAAGATCATAAAAGCATATAGCTTCTCAAAGCAATTTTCATACGTTTACACGACTCAAACCTTAATGCTATTAATAATAAAGTTGAAATTCTCCTCGAGACATTGAAATATGTATTCTGGAGATATGATAGTGCCCGCGAAGATCGGATGTCGTTTGCTCGTACATTAATTGCAATGACGTAATAGCTCAATTAGAGTAAAAATTGTAATTAGGTAACGTATTATATCAGGTCCTTCATTAAGTAAAATATTTAAGCCACAAACAAGACGGTGAAGTGATCATTTTCATGCAATACATTTTAATAATCGAAATTAATAAAATGACAGTTCTTCCAACGTGCGCATATCACGGATAAATTACAGGATTGATACATTAAAAAAATATTTCCTTTTCGTTTTAAGAAAAAAAAATACCTGTGCCTGAACCTCGGTCTTTCTATCCTATGTTAACAAGTGTTTTTTTAATTTATATAAAGCTTAATCAATTCATTACATTCAAATTCAAATTCAAATTCAAAATATTCTTTATTCAAGTAAACTTGTAAACAAGTGCTTTTGAATCGTCAACTTTACTGCTGGTTCGGAAAGCCGTCCTACCGAGAAGAGCCAGCAAGAAACTCGGTGGAGCTCTTTTAAAAAAGAAGATTCTTAATACTAATTACATTTTGTCATAGCTATCCTGCATAAGGTCAAAGAGCAGCTATATCCACGCATTCTTATCATCAATGTAAGCCTCCACGTTATAATAGGCTTTCTGTATCAGACTCTTTTTAACAGTATTTTTAAATTGCTGTAATGGCAAAGTTAAAATTGATTGTAGAATTTTGTTATAGAATCTTATACCCAAACCCACAAACGACTTACGTACTCTTACAAGGCGCAAAGCAGGAGCCGCAAGCTTATGTCGGTTCCTACTTTGTCTATTATATACATCGCCAATCTTTTTATAATTATGTTTATTTTTATGCACAAAAATCAAATTGCTAAAAATATACTGTGAAGCCAACGTAAGAATACCTGTTTCCTTAAACTTCTCTCGCAGGGACTCACGCGAATTCAAATTATAAATGCCACGTATGGCTCTTTTTTGCAATACAAAAATTTTCTCAATATCAGCGCATTTACCCCATAACATTATTCCATAAGACATAATACTATGGAAGTAAGCAAAATAAACTAGTTTTGCTGTTTCGACGTCTGTAAACTGTCTTATCTTTCGAATAGCATAGGCTGCTGAACTGAGTTTCCCTGCGAGAGCTGTTATGTGTGTGCTCCATTGGAGTTTTGTATCCAACGTCATTCCCAAAAATACAGTTGTATTTTCTGTTTTTAGTGGTACATTGTCTATTAAGAGCTCATTTGCTGTTTTAGCTGCATTAGGTAATGCAAATTCTAAACATTTCGTTTTATTTGAGTTTAGTACCAAATTATTTAGCCTGAACCATTGAGATACCTTACATATCTTTTTATCCCTACTAAACATATATTTGTGTGTGCCTATGTGCTTTGTGTGTGCGTGCGTGTGTACGTACGCGTATACGTTTGCGTGAGTTTAGACTTTATGACAGTTTTGGCCGTTATTATATACAAAATTTCAAAAGAGACATGTGACAATAAATATGGACCAATATATTGCAACATCTTTCACATAAAAAAATGGCGATGAATATAATAGATATAAGCTTGCGGCTCTTGCTTTGCGCGTTGCAAAAGTACGTAAGTCGTTTGTGGGTTTAGGTATAAGATTCTATGTTATAATACAATTTCGAAAGAATTTTAGCGACCACTATTACAGCAGTATTAAAAGGAGGCTGATAATGAAAGCCTACTATACTGTTGTAGATTCAATGAATGAATGTACAAGAAAGTAATGACTGCTATAACCGCCGAGTTTCTTGCTGGCTCTTCTCGGCAGGAACAGCTTTCCGAACTAGTAGTAGAGGTTAAGGATTAAAAAGCACTTTTTTACAAGTTTATTTAAAGGAAAGTATATTTTGATTTTTTTTTTAAATTAATATTCTTATCGAACTGATACTTTTCTTGACCTGACGACGATTACCAAGTTACACCTATCCTTTAAAATCTCAATGCTTAATGCAGAAAATCCAATATGGCGATCGAATAATTTAAGAAAAATTTAAGGAAATAGGTATTCTTACATTTGCTTCACAGTATATTTTAAACAATGTAATTTTTGTACATAACAATATAAATAATTATAAAACGATAGGTGATGTATATAATAGACAAAGTAGGAACCGACATAAGCTTGCGACTCCTGCTTTGCGCCTAGCAAAAGTAATTAAATCGTTTGTGGGTTTGGGTATAAGATTCTATAATAAAATTCCGAAATCAATTTTGGCCATGGCATTACAACAGTTTAAAGACACTGTTAAAAAAAGCCTGATACAGAAAGCACTTCTACCCTGTACAAGACAGTAATAACTAAATGTAACTAGTTTTAAGATTTATATTTTAAAAAGAGCAACCGCCGAGTTTCTTGCTGGTTCTTCTCGGTAGGAACAGCTTCCGAACCAGCAGTAAAGTTGACGATTTAAAAGCACTTGTTTACAAGTTTACTTGAATAAATAATATTTTGAATTTGAATTTGAATTGAATAAATCACTTCTATGTCTTTAATTAAAATGGATATTCTTAAATTAACAGACAAAAGAACTGTTCTCGGTAGTTCAATCTGAAACCAGTCCAGTTTCGATCGATCGCTTACATAAATATAATAGTTAGTGGTGTGAAACGGGCTACGCCATTAACGCTGTGATGAATGTCCGACTGAGTCATCCTGTCGGGCACAGGTAGAAACCTGCTTTGTTTTTTCAGACGTCTCGCCCTGTCGCTAGAGCGGTGAAACTGATTTATCGATACTTTATAAGTATATGTCGCACGCTTTGATATAAAAGTGACCTAGTTCAAAAAAGTTCATTTGTGGTAGATTGCGAGAAGCGTAGAGTAGCGCCTTTAAAATTCGTAAGTGTTAAAAAGACACATAACTTGAAAGAGCATGAAAACAGTATCGATTATAGCAAAATAATTTCATTATTCATTTTGCATCTTCGCAAACTAACGTGTAATTCTTTAAATTAAGAAAACATTACCTTTTCGAATAGTTTAACTTAAGCAATAAACAATAACTTAAATAACTTTATGGTTGACAACACTATTTATTATTAATCAACAATTGCTTAGCAACCGTACGATTGTTGATAAATAATTGGTCCATAAACAAATCCCTAAATTGGAAAGAATTAAAACAATCATAAATCCTTTTGTTTTTAGTGTGTTAATACGGAATTACATAAAATAAGTTGTTATGTAAGATTTAGTAAAATAGTTGCTTCAAATAACGTATTCCGTCTTGAATACTGTCCCAGTCTCAACGTCGATTTTATATGAGAGTTAGTCGCTCCGTCGTCTAGAACGTGATTTCATGTGGAGTTGATATTTGTTGTTTGCAGGCCGTTTTTTTTTATTCGAAGAAGTTTTAGCAGTTCAAATTCAAACTAAACTTTCGAAGAATCGTTCTGATACTCTACTGATACTGATTCTGATACTGATTTCGATCAGATCGTCGATTTTTCTGATTGTTTTATGCAATTTAGTTTTATAAATTATAAAATCGGATATTTTCTGAATTATTTACTTGAAATAATTACTATAACATTTCTTCAAATGTTCTTAGACTTCTCTAAGATCGTTTGATTTTAAGGATATAGGAAAAAGCAAAAAATATAATAGATCAACCGTAATCGAGATTCTATTGTAGCTGTATGTTTCGGTAAACTAAACAAATAAAGCATTACGAAATATTAATGAAGAATGATAATTTTTGAATTCGTCATGACCTCAGATAATAATTCATTAATTGACGTTTCAATGTTTTCAATTAGACATAGTTAAGTAACGGGTAGATAAAATGTTTTATATCTTGCGTGCTTGACTTGTCATTAACGATTATTTTTTTGTCGGTCTCTATTTTAGTTTCCGTGTCATCTTAACATTTTGGGTGCAGCGATTACACGTCAAATTTGATAATCTTATTCACAGCGTTTATACACGTCGGCAAAAAATGTCTTTCCTGAAACAACGTGTATAAACGAATGAAGCTTTCAAGCATCTTGAAAGCTTTCTGCACTGATAGCGTCACTTTAGGTGAATTTTTGAACAAATGTATCAAAAACAGAACTTTCTTAATTGTAATTTATATGAGAAAATATAGTGCCCTCCAACAAATGATTGAAAAACCATATGCGCCGCTCAAATTGTTAATTAAGGAACGTTATTTCTTGATATAAATTCCATTTCATTCCAAGAATTTCAATACCACGTGTATATTTTTTTTAACCGTTTAAGTTCCATTGCACGTACACGCAGGATCTTAATATTAAAATCGTTTATTATTATATCCTACTTCCACTTCAGTTTTTTGACTTGATAATCTACGTTGGCCACACATCTAGAGAAATCTTCGTTTATGATTTAATCATGGGTCATCGCTTTATTATAATTCACTCACAGATTGACAATACCTAAGGAGGCTTTTAAGTACTTAATTCAATTGAATTATGCTTTATTTAGGTATTTAATACAAATCATACATTTCAGCAGGCGGAAATGTTATCAAGTGTGCACATCACAGCACAAATTCAAGTCATGCATGTTTTTTTATTTATTTTCTATGTTATGTTTTTATGTGGTGTCATAAAGTGTCATAATGTATAATATGTTTTTGAATTTAAACTATTGTAAATAGTATTTATAGTTTATGTATAGAAACAGCCTGTACTCACTCCATATTCTATTCGGTTAGCCCGAGTAGTTTTTGACTGAATTCCCGCCATTTAAAGAGCTCATGAATCGCTCGGCTAACCAAATAAAATAAGACCCGGTTTCTGTTAACAGACGTTAATAACTATTTGAATTGAGCAATAGTATAAAGATAGGTTGTTTGTACGTAAAAATCAAGCTAGTATAGTAAATCGCACACTTAAAGGATCTGTAAATGCCATTAGACCCGGTATCCACGAAAGTGGAGAGGAGAGGACAAGAGCGGAGATCTGATTCGTAGCTGTCAGGTTTTTTCCACCAAAGCAGAGAGGAGATAGGTAGTGAAGAGGACATATGAACAATACGTAGCAGACATGTGAGCTGTAAGAGCTTCAGTGCAAGTGTTGTCTACGAAAGAATGTCGTTACAAAAGTTATATTTTAATTTGTTTGAGGAATGTCGCCCGTCACCCGACTACACATTTCTCCGCTCGGCACTTGCTCGCTTGTGACACAAAATCCTACACAAAAATGAGACATCTCCTTTCCATTTGATCCATTTCCACCGAAGTGGAGAGCAGATGAGGAAATAACGATATCTGATTAGTATTGAAAAACGAACTCTCTGCTTTGGTGAATACTGGACCCTAAGCTGAAAGATTGAACAGGAAAAAAACAAGGTGAATCAATCACTTACTTACTATAAATAATTGAAGACAGTTAATATTTATAGGAAGGAAGTGAAGAATTCAATCACACAGATATTAATCGCCATATCGATTGATGACTGTAACAATGCTTGTCAAATCAAATTTCCAGTCATTTGATCAAATAAAATGGATGAATAATATAATTGTATTGGAAACATTAATACGCAATCAGATAACAATCGTCATAACAAAGATAAAAATTAAAAAAGATAAATGGAAAGCTAGCAAATATATGCTAGTAGTTTCAGATAAAGAAATGGAAGATGGAATACACAAAAAGGAAAAATGAAGCAAATTATTTACTGAATTAGACGTCACTTTACGGAGATCCATAATAAAAAAGTAATCAAATTACATTGCTATAATCCGCGATAAAGTAAATAGTAAAAATATATGATTCTAAATGTAGAGGGAACTATTCGTTTTTATACCTAATACATACAAGATTCGCAAAATCACATGCGGAAACCGCTTCAATCGATTGCTTGCCATGAGTCTACCTTCTTTTATAATTTTTTTAAATATGTCATATTTTATTACGCTCGGATACCTCACTTTTTGCGATTTTGTCGTGGAGTTTATCTCCTGTTGACGCTTCGGTTGCGGGGCTAAACGATTGTAGAGTTTGTGATAGTGAAAGTGTGTAGTGCTTGTGTATTATGGTGGCGATGGTGGAGGTTTGTGCATGTGTTTTTACGAAACCTGCATGTATTGGGTATGAAAAACGTAAGTCCACTATACATTTAGCACTGTATATATTTTCTATTTACTTTATCGCGGATTATAGCAAAATAATTTTATTATTACTTTTGAAATATTTATTTTTGTAAATTGAGTATGTAGTAGACTACATTTATGATTGTGTTCTACAGTTAAGAATGAAACGTGGGACAAAGTGCACGACATTGAAGCAGGATTTAATAAGAAGTATCAATTATAGTTGTAGCTAGACCACGTGCCTGCTATTGCGGGCGGATCTATGTTGTTATGCAAATCGTGATGTTGATTTTTATCACGTTGAACTTATCTACGTTACCTAAACAGGATTGCTTCTTACGTGAGCAACCTGACATCTGTAAATATTGTTCTTAATAGCATAGAGTTGGTATTCATTTTTGGTTAGATTTAATGGCAGTATGTAAGATTAACATTTGGCGATAGTGAGAGAGGATCTTGGTGTTTCATATTATAGGTCTATTACCATCCCACTTCTGAACAAAGCGAACTCCCTTCTACTCTCCTTATAGAGAAGGGTCGTAGCTCAGAACCAATACGCTGCTCCGAGGATTGGTAGGTTATACATGTATCAGGAATTCTCCAAGGATATCTAGGTTTCCTAACAATGTTTTTTTCAACATAGAGCGCTTACTAAATTATGATGATTAAAAAAATATATTGGCAAAGGCTCTATCGTTTACGGCCTGTAAACGGAACACATATAATCCGTTTAAGTAAGACCGTTTTATTATTTTTTATTTTAATCAACAATATGTAAATGTAAGTACGTACATAGTTTTTTTTAATAGAAAAATTAATTGGCAAAGGCCCCATCTGTTACAGCCTATAACCAAAACATGAATAATTCGCTTTGGATTTAGACCGCTATATCGATGTTATATGGCTTAATAAACAAAAAACCGCAATTGATTTAATTACAGAAGCGATCAGTTTCGTAATCAATAAGCTTACAATATCGACATATGAGCCTCACTATTCATGCGTAAACGCAGTAGTCGGGTCTACTTTCCTAACGGGCCGTGTTTCATCTCTCTTCGACATACCGCTGTCTATCATCCGTCCTTGTCTACGTGGGTGTAGCCCAAACCGGGTACAGATTAAGCAAAAAGGTTTGAAGGCTGATAAGACCCTTAATTGTGTACTCTTTGTTGATGGAATTCCAGCCTCTCAGTGATTCTCAATACGTTGTTAGGGAACTCGGAAAGGTGGATTCACAATTAGAGGAAATTAATTACTATTTTTAATAAACTAGAGACTATAACTCTCAGGCTGATTAATAGGTCTGGTTTGAGTTTTTGTCGTCGTGATATTATGTAATGCAATATAGTTTATTTTGAATACACATATTTTATAACACTAAGACAAATGTGAGAAAAGAAAAACTGTCGTAGGAAATTAAGAAAAAAATTCGCCATAAATAAATATGTATATGGTACATACCGACCCCAAAGTAAGTAGCTTAATACTTGTGCTATGGCTGATGGACAAATGGTAAATATACTAGATAATTTTAAATATATACATATATACACCCAGGCTCAAAGAGCCAACAAATTATTTGTAGAAAATGTTGGCCCTCGGCGGGAATCTAACCCGCAACCCGCGGATCTGAAGGCAGAGTCACTATCCACAACGCCAACGGCCCAGTGAAATGCGCCTTGTTTACAAAATGACGTAGAAATATAATAATGTCAAAAATATACGACTTAATTATTGAAATTAGTGTATTTTATTTTGCAGAAAATAGAAAAATAAAAAAAGACAGAAAAAAAATTACAACATACAACTAAAAATAATAGAGATGTTGATACCATCATTATTTGCTAATAGTGTAAATGGATAAATCAGCTTTAAGCTAAGAGGAGTGTCTCAGCGCCTTTATCACTTTGAGTTTTGCTGTAAGGCTTGACTTCTACGATTATTAAACACTCACGTGTTTAGATCGTGTTAGAACCTATCTTGGTAAAGTAAAATAAATATGATCCATCCATTTAATACATTTCAAAGTGGTATAAAATAATGTTTATCTACTCTGATACTATAATACAAAGATTATAAAACTGAAAACAAAATTCTTATGACAAACATTACGTACAGAACAAAAATAAAAAATTAAAAAGTTTCATTACGATACAGGTCTTGTATGGACACCTGTATCATAATGTAACTTTTTAATCATAACGATACACCTATACAACTTCCAGCTGGACCAAGGAGGTTGAACCTCTACCTTAAAAAAAAGGTTTCAATGAATGGGTCCGCGGCGACGCAAGACGCATGCGCAATCGATGTTTGCGCCTTGGCGCCAATATATGACATAAATCCATTCAATATTTAAACGAAGTTTAGTTTTGTTTGTAAAAAAATTATTTTTTGTGTAAAAACATGTCTGAGAGCGGGGATAGTGGTAATTGTACACCACCAGATATTCTGAAAGCTGCGTCAAACATGACCGTGAACCTGTTGCCGACGAAATCTAGGAGCAACTATATTAACTGTTACCACGAGTTCATGGAATGGAAACGTACGTTTTACGTATTATAGTATGAGAGTAGATAAAGTAGTGTATGATACTGTACATAACTTGGTCTTATAACACTCGTGTGATACTATAAAAAAACTCGCCTGCGGCTCGTTATTTTAAACCACACTCGTGTTATAAGAACCCTTATTATGCAACAGTATCATAAACTACTATTTATTTATTGCCCTATAACGTATATATAAACGTCACATACTAACTGAGTGACAGTGACAGCGCTCTAATAAACTGAACTGGCCGGCTCTTTCGTTCTATACATCGATGTGCATTATTTAATGCCGGGTACAATAAATTTAGTCGCGGTTAGAAGTTGCAAATAAATACGTCACAAATAGTCTCATATTTTTCGAACTTGTCAGCTATAGTGAAAGTTGTTTTGTAGTATATTTCGCAACAAATCATTATGCTTTTATTAGTTAACTCGATACCGATTATGTCATACTAATAACTTACTTATACGACCTCGTTTCTTTTGTAAAGGTTAATTTTGCTTTATTTGTAACAGCTATGAATGTGATCTAGCGTTAAAGAATCCTTTTAAAGATATCTCCAAAGTAATGATAAAATTGACTTAATGTAATAGTAATAATAAAATTGCTATAATCCGCGATACATAAAATCGCAAAGCTTTGCGATTTTGCCTTTAATGTCTTTATTGTAGTCCGCCTTGAAAGGAAATATATGTCATCAATCGATCAATAGATATTATAAAATAAAATTCCCCGCCGCATATGTCTGTTCGCGGTAAGCTCAAAAAGTACCAAAAGGATTTTCCATTAGGTTGCCACCAGTAAACAGCAGGCCTACCATGATTTAAAGCCTACCATGATTTGAGGCCTATCATGATGTAAACGAAATTGTTTGCTTTTCATACTATGACGTCTTAAAAACGCACATTTTAAGTCGTTGCCGAATGTGCGTTCGCAATTCGTCCTAAGAATATGTGAGCAAAAGAGACAGAGTTATCTATATTTAATATAATGCAATACTTTTCATACATTACGACCTCAATGCAATTCACACTTCATGGTACGAAAAGAAAGCGGTTCGCGGTCGTCGTTTATGTCTTCAATTGAGTCGCAATAAGAGTTCATGGTAGGCCTGCTGAACTGGAAGGGTTTTAATATTTTTTTAGGTAAAATATATCTGTCAAGCCCCCTGGGAGTTATCATCGATAAACGTTTGGGATATACCAAAACAATGCATGAATATATACGAGTACCTCTATAGCTATAGCTAGCACGATTTTTCAAGGTATAAAAGTAAAGTAACGGCCTGTTACTATCCCACTGCTGAGCCACAAGCCTCCTCTCTCCATTTCTTGAGAAATTGGATAGAGCTAAGACCTATCACGCTGCTCAAAAGGGTATTGGTAGGTTATACATAATCCCAGAATTCTCTAGAGATATGCAGGTTACCTCACAACGTTTTCAATTACCGAAAAGCGTTTGATAAAATGGAATTATGCATTTGACACATAAGTTTTTTTAGAAAAACTCATTGGTGCCTGCTCGGGGTTTGACCCATGGTCATCTCTAGAGAATCGCATGGTTTCACCGCTCGGCTATCACAGCTATAACACTGTAACAGTATGAGCATATAATAAGGGATGAAAATCACAATAAATGTTTAGAGACCGGCTATACTCGTCTTATTTCACTATGGACAAACCTCAACGGTGCCTTCGACACTCGTTCAAACCCGTTGAATTCGTTGAACCCGTATCTCGAAAGAGTCGTGAGGTCTAACCGCTGGGCTATCACAACTTCTTACAAAGTATGCTCTCGATTAATTAATTCAGCTTCACGGCTAGTTGATATACTTTACTGCAATATAACCAGTTAATAAATATTTATTAATTATAAATTTACATGCAAATATCACGTACCTCCATATTGGGAACAGGTCTCTCTTTAATGTGTGCGTTGGATGCGTCCGTGTAACGTGTGCGTACGCGCGTACGCACGTGTGAGTGAGTCACAGGTCAAATTGTGGTCAAGCTCGAGACTTGCCGTTGTCATCGATAAGGTCATAAAAAATTGTAGATGAACGAATCTTTATTTAAGAAATTGTACCCCAATAAGAGGCATAAAACCCATCTATATTTACTATAAAAGCTTTTATCTGTATGTGTTCGATTTTTAAAAATCTACTGAACGGATTTTCGTACGGTTTTTAATATGAGGTATTGCAATTCTTCCGTAAGGTTAAGGTTAATAGTACATAACGGTTTTACATAAATTGTGTTAAAGAGGTAGAACGGTTAGAAGTAAACTCGCCTACTGTGAACTTTAGTCGCGTGCGCCGCGTAAACCAACAGAGATACACTAAATTGATGTACTAGATAATTGTAGATCTACAAAAATACTACAAAAATGTTCTCAACAGCATATCTCTATCTCTTATGGTTAATTCACAATAATTGCTTTCATTACCTACATGGTGAAAAAAAAAGTAAGCTGTTACCAGCTATATTATATTAACCGCACTACATTATAATGTGATTTTTGATTTATCGAACAATTATTTAATTTTATTTTTTTATCTTTATTTGAAAAACAGACAATGGTTCCATAAATATAGACATATTTAAACATAAATCAAGCTTACAGTTAAGTTTCCACTAAATATGTTACACAAAGAACATTAACTTAAGAGTTTAACTATTAAGTGTTATACTATATATAATATATATATATAATTTGATGTATATCATAGACATACGAGAGGTCACAAACAGCTTGCGATACCTGCGTCGCGACTCAGCAGAGTAAGCAACTCATTCGTTGGTCTCGCTATTCGCTTCTATAATAAAATTCCTCAATCCATCCTAGACCAGTGTACAGAAAGATTCCAATCAAGTGTAAAAAATATGCTTATACGTAAAGCATATTACAAAATTGAAGATTATTTGGATGATAAGAAAGCCTGGATTTGAAAATCCTTTCAGCTTCATACAAGACAGCGGTTTAATAATGTATAATTGAAAATATTTAAAAGATTGACCGCCGAGTTTCTTGCTGGTTCTTCTCGGTAAGAGCAACATTCCGAACCAGTTGTAGCTTCATTAATCATATTGATGCTTGACGATTCAAAAGTGCCTGAAATGGTTTATTTGAATAAAGATTATTTTGATTTGATTTGATTTGATATAAATACTGTATATACTGTATAACTGTATATATTACACAGTATTTTGCTTATTTTAATTATTGACATAATTATTTTTGAAAAGAATGACCGCCAAGTTTCTTGCTGGTTCTGCTCGGTATGAGCACCTTATTGAACCAAGGTTAGCTTTATTGTAATGTAACGATTCAAAAGTGCTTCTAAAAGCCAACTTGAGTAAAGAACAATCTGAATTTAGAATATATCACAAAGTTTAGAAAAATAAGGCGTTACTAACCTCATAGCTATTTCGAGAGATTTTTAAGAGATGACACTTGGAAATTATGACTTTATAATTTATGTATATCTACTCGTTTATTTTCATATTATTGGAATATAATATATATATCACTGATCTTTTTTTTCAAACCTGGCAACCCTGGTACCATTTTCAAAAGAAATAAAACGTGTTATTGCAACATTAGCCTCATTACGAACTTTTATTTCCATATTCCAGTTTTTTGATACAGTTTGACTCAATAAGTGGATAAGAAGACATATTTTTGCCTTTCATAAATTTTTATATTTTATAATGACGATTTATATGTTGATCAAAATTGAAATAACTTTATCGTTATTATAAAGAAATAGTAGAACTGTTGTCAAAGTAATTATGAACGCGGTTTTTTATAGAATATCCATAAAAAAATTGATTAACACAATCTTGTACATTCATTTATTTATTATTTTAATTATTTAAAAAATTTAATATATACATCGATTAAAATATTTTTTTATTATGAAATGTATATATGGAAACTATATATATAAATTGGATTAGATTATTACCGGAACAGATTGTATGCGGAATATCAATTACCACAACACACATTGTGATAAATATAAAATATTAACCTTTCTATTCTATAATTGCATAATCTGGTCAATTACGAATAATTGATCCTTCAACGTTTACTTAGTAGGTACGGTAGGCACCTAGTATGTTTTATTATAAGTCAGTATCGATTTGATCAATATTTATAACATAAATAAAACTATTATGTCAGTTTTTATCGTAAAATAGCTACAAAGCAATATGTCGATACTGTACTGTGACCACAACAGATGTATACGGAATATCAATTATTGCAAAATAAAATATATAAATCATACAAATACATAAATATATAAAATCATGTATTCTATAATTGTCTAGTCTAGTCATTTACGAATAATTAACATTCCAAACTTTACTTATTTTGTACCTAATTTACCTAATAAGCTTTATCAAATATTTATGTGATACAAATCAATTCAAAATAATTTTAATTCAAGTAAGCTTTATACAAGCACTTTTGAATCGTCAAGGATCAATATGATTAATGAAGCTACAACTGGTTCGGAATGTTGCTCTTACCGAGAAGAACCAGCAAGAAACTCGGCGGTCAATCTTTTAAACATTTTCAATTTTATAGTTAATAACGATACCGGCTATACTCACGTCTAATTTTATCGGATTAGCCCGACTAGTTCCCGCCGCGATAACGTCGTGTAAAGAGCTCATGAATAAGTGCCCCGGACGGGTTCGAAACTAGTCGGGCTAATCCGATAAAATTAGACGTGAGTATAGCCGGTATCGTTATTAACTATGAATACTACTCACGATAGTTTAAATTAAAAAAATTTCAATTTTACTTTATTAAACAGCAGTCTTGTATGAAGCGGAAAGGATTTTCAAATCCAGGCATTTTTATCATCTAAATAATCTTTAATTTTGTAATATGCTTTATGTATAAGCAATATCTTTTACACTTAATTTAAACCTAAGTCATTTAGGTCTAGGAATTGAGGAATTTGTGGAATACAAGCAACCATTATGTCAGTTTTATCGTAAAATAGCTACAAAGCTTTATGTCGATACTGAGCTTTCTGGCCACAAAAATTTAGTTGCCTATTTTTTCGAAATAGCGGCAAAGAATGCAGTCGCGCTGGCTCTGGGAACGCACACATCTTCAACAAACTAATTTACTTTATTCTCTTGTGTGAGTGTAGATTACTAGTGGACCTAGATTAAATAAATAATAATAATAATAAATATATGGGACATTTACACACACGGTCGTCCGTCCCCAAAGTAAGTAACTTAATACTTGTGTTATGGGTGACGGAAAACTGGTAGATATACTACATATATAAGTTTAAATACATACTTATATACAAATACACACCCAGGCTCGATGAACCAACAATTTGTTTATAGAAAATGTTGGCCCTCGGCGGGAATCGAACCCGCGACCCGCGGAGCTGAAGGCAGGGTCACTACCCACAGCGCCAACGGGCCAGTCTAGATTGTCACTTTAATTTAAAAGGAAAGAAAGTAAACGATTTTTAAAACACAATTTACAAAAAAATCTAAACTTCATTATGTTACATCTCTTTACTTTTGTGTCCTGGTCAAAAAGTGCTATTAATTTTATAATATCAATCAATAGTAATGAAACTTGTTAACTGTCGTGCCTACATAAATTAACGTATTTATAGTTATAATTTTATCTTGTGCTTAATGTATTTTCGAATGAATATGTTAAAAGCCTTAATGCTCAAATATTAATTGAAAGTTAATATTGCAAAAGTATTTTAAATAAAATTTTAGTAACACGATACAAATATGTTACACATGATATTTTTTTTTACATTGGAAATCAGCGAATATAGATTTGATTTCGTTGATATATAATAAATACGGTTAAAATTCTATCAAATAAGAAACTAAGAAGTCGTAACATGTACAGAAGATGTACAGGCTTTAAGCTAAGACAGAAGAAAGTAAAATATAGAGCTAATAAGATTTAGCCTTTTTTGGCCTAAATATTTAACACAAGTAATAACCCGTTTTTTTCTACATAGATGCAAAAATCACAAGCGAATCAGCATTCAGGAATATAGATCGACTTCTAACTCCATATTTTGTTATTTATCTTCAAAATTATGACATACTTTCTATACATATTATAAAATTAAGTCACCAAAAGCTGTCTGTATGTATGTGATCAATTTGTATTAAATCTGATGAACGGATTTTTTTACGGTTTTTACTAAAAGACAATTGTTAGGTACGGCCGGGATTCGACTCATAATTCTAACGTTCTCTCATAGAAAATGTTACCAAATAATACGTCAACAAGAGATAACCGTACAACTATAAATTATGGAACACGCTAAACAAGTATTGACTGATTAAGTTCATAATAATTTGGAATCATTAAGCCAGGACGATTCTACCACCAGATCGGAACGCTGTCATCCACTGAGAAGAACTGGCAAGAAACTCAATGGTTGCTCTTATCACGAATATTAACTGTTTGACGTTAGATTCTAACAACACGAAATACTCAATATCGGTAACCAAATCAACATTAAGACGTCACAGCACTTTAAAACGTATGGACACCTTGAGAGGTGGTATTGGACTGACTAAACTGTTGAATGTCGCTTGCGAACAAGACTCGGGTCACAATATTTTACCCTCATTCATTCGGTTTTATTCCTCTACCCACCAAATGACAGATAACATAATATTGTAGACAAAATACTTCCACATTATTATTCTATGCATATTAATGTATTTATGTATGATATATAATTTATATCTGATTATTATAATTATGTCTAACAATTATACACGTTATACCGAGTCACCGTATGATATCTGACAATATCTAACACAATGCAATATTTCCGAAAGGTTTGGGTTTATAGTACATTATATTTTTATATAAATTGTGTTGAAGAGGTCACGCAGTTGTAAGAAACATTCACCTGTCGGGAGGTTATAATGCGTACGCCGCTTAAACTTGCAGGGACACACTAAAATAATGAATAAGAGAATTGTAGATGGACAAAAATGCTACCAAAATGACAGGAGTAGTATGTCTCTATCTCTTATGGTTAATTCCGATGTACTACTTTTATGTTAAAATGTTTAATTAAAAATATTACGCCATTTTACTTTCCATTTTATTTACCAGACTGTTTCTTCTATTTAATATCGATCCTTATTCATGTTTGTTTGTTCCATAAACGTTTGTTCGACGTTTAATATATATAAAAATTGTCCTTTACACCATAAGAATCCAATAACGTTTTGCGACATGGGTTCGGAGGGGAGGGTATTGGTGGGGGTTAACTATTTAAGACTGCTTGTATGGGTAGCGCGGCGCAGTACGATTTTTGTCGTGGAGCCTATCCTCCTGATGATGCTTCGGTTTCGGGGCGAAGCGATCGTCGAGATTGTGGTGGTGGGTGTGTGTGCTGCTTTTGTGTGCGTTGTTGCTGGTGAATTGCGCCTTGGGGTGCATGTGGTGACTGGTCCTGCATGTATAAGGTGCGTAGATTTCGCCTGCTTCATACACATTGGCTTTGCATGCATTCACTTAACCCGTGCGGATTATAGCAAAGTGGTTAGTTCTGTTGTATTGCTTGTAATATGGAATTCCGCAAAGTAACGCCTGCTTCTATAAATTAATCCAATAAATACTTCAGAAGATATTATACATTAAAATTATACGCCACCAGAATAAAATAAAGTGATTTACGCGGGAAAATCTTTGTAACGTACTGATTTTCACGTAGCTGAAGCCGCCGTCACAGCTATTTGAAGATAATGTATTAATATAAAGAATTTTATTAATGAATAATCTTACACATTTAAGCGAGTGACATTCACGTGAGGTGTTCCAATGGTAACGCTCCGCGTGTCAGCGGTCGTGACCACACATTTGCATTTTTTATTGCAACAAATGATTTTTAAAATCCGATAGCGGAGCCGGGCTTTCTGGGAAACCAGTAATATTATGACATCAAAAATCTGTATGCGATAGTGTAAATTAGCATTCATGGTATTTAGCGAAGCCATATTTAGCAATTTTTATGTTTAACAATGATATTGAATTGGTCTCATTTTATTAGTTTACATTTTTCACGTTTTTATCTTTAATTGTTTATATATAGGTTAATGAAGGTAAGCTGTGATAGCCTAGCGGTGAGGTACCGTGCGACTCTCTAGTGACCACATAGGTTCAAACCCCGGGCAGGCACCAATGAGTTTTTCTATTAAAACTTATGTGTCTAATTGATAATTGCAATTTATCACACGCTTTTCGGCGAAGGAAAACATCGTGAGGAAACCTGCGTATTCACTAGAGAATTCAAGGGATATGTGTAACCTACCAATCCGCATTTCAGCAGCGTGGTAGGTCTTAGCTCCAATCCTTCTCTCCGAAAACGGAGAGAGGAGGCCTTAGCCCAAAAGTGGGCATCTAATCTAATCTAATCTAAGGTAGGGGACGCCTGTCGGTACAGGGCGGGTGGTCAGCTCCAATTCTGGACTATTCCACCCATTTCCCCTCATGTTGGGACAAGGGTCTCACTGTTGTCCCGACAGTGTCACCTGCTCAAACCTACCAGTTGCTCTTACAAACCTTATGATATCCCTGAAGGGGATATTTGTTAGGTCTTCTTCTTCAATTTCATCCTTACCTAGTATCTCCCATCTTACCAGCGAGTACATAGGGCACTCAGCCATAAGGTGGAGACTCGTTTCTTCTTCTCCACACTCTGGGCACGCTGCATCTTCTTTTATTCTCATTATTGACAGGTGTCTGTTTAACAGGCAGTGCCCCGTAGTAATGCCTGTTATGATTGCCACATTTTCCCTGTTGTGAGACATTAGCTGTTTTGTTTTCTTAATGTCGAAAGATTTGAGAAACAGCTTTGATTGTCGGAACGTTGTGTTTCTCCATCTTTTACTCGATTCTATTTCTATTCTTTTATCTATAACGCGCTTTATTATCGTGTTTCCAATTGGGAGGAAAGGTTCTGGGCCAACAAATGTTTGACTCGCTCCTTTTCTTGCCAATTCGTCGGCTTTTTCATTCCCTGCATGCCCATGGTGTCCTGGGACCCATGCAATCGTTACTTCTCCAATTTCAGCTAGTCCGTTTAGTTCTTGTTTGCATTCCTTTACGATAGCTGAAGTTGTTTCTATACGGTCAAGTGCTTTTAATGCGGTTTGACTGTCGCTATAGATGACTATATTGTGTACTGGTGCCGTTAGTGTTTCTTTCAATTTCCTGGCGCACTCCATGATAGCCATCATTTCGGCCTGGAAAACGCTTGTATATTTACCCAGATTTATAACCTGGTGTAAATTTGGCAAGGCTGTAAACAATGCCAGCTCCTGCCAGCTTCGTGGATTCACGTCTAGATCCGTCCGTATAGCAGATGGTTTGACGGTTGTTACTATCATTTACTTCCCAGTCTTCCTTGACTCCTATGTGTATTCTATATTTCTTATCGAAGATTTTCTGTTTCTTGATCAGGTCACTTCTCTTGACGACCATCGACAGATTATCTCCGTAGATCTTCTCTATTTCAGTATGACCTTTATCCATAAAGTTTCCCTTCCACTGATGGAATACTCTCATCTTATACCATTGTTCTATTGCTTTCCTTTTGGCTGCTAGATCCAGAGGATATAATCCTAACAAAACCTCTAGGGCAGCGGAAGGGGTAGTTCGCACTGCACCTGTGATCATTAGTGTTGCTATCCTCTGTACCTTTGTTAAGTCTTTACTATTGACTCCGATCTTGGCTCTATGCCACCAAATCGAAGCGCCATAGAGTATTCTGGGTAATATAATAGCCGTATAAATCCATTTAATTATTTTAGGCTTCATACCCCAGGTCCTTCCTACTGCTCTTCTACATTGCATAAGCGCTATTTTTGCTTTATTGCATTGTTCTTTAATGTGAGTTCTAAACCTAAGGGTTTTATCCAGTGTGATCCCTAGGTACTTTATTTCTTTCAACAACTGAATCTCGACTCCGTTTATATTGAGTGGATTGAAGTTCGCTATTTTCTTTTTGTTAGTAAAGAGAACTAGTTTGGTTTTCATAGGATTTAGGTTTAGTCCCCTTTCCTGACACCATCTTAATGTTATTTTAAAGCTATTACTCATAATGTTCCTTATAGTGCTCAGGTCTCTCCCGGTTACTAAGAGGATACCGTCATCTGAGTATGCTTGCATGTAAGTCTTCATTTCATTAATTTCCCTAACTAATGAATCTAGAAGGAGACACCATAAAAGAGGTGAAAGACATCCTCCTTGGGGAAAGCCTCTGGTTGATTTTATTATGTGTGTTACTCCGCTTAACTCCACCGAGATAGAACGATGCTCTAGCATGTTCATTATCCAGCGGCCTACTTCATCAGATATACCTTCTCTACAAATAGAATTTCTAATAGCATTACGGTTTGCTTTGTCAAAAGCACCTTCTATGTCAAAGAAGCAACCCAATGCAAGCTCTTTATTGCTTAAAGTTCTTTCTATTCTTACCACTAGATTATGGAGAGCTGTCTCTGTTGACTTGCCCCCCATATATGCATGTTGATTTTCATGTAGTGGTAGATTACTTAGTTCTATATTAGTTCTTATATGGGTGTCCATCACTTTTTCCATTGTTTTTAAAATGAAGGAGGAAAAGTGGGCATAGTAACAGGCCCGTTACCTTTACGTTTTACGTAATGAAGATAGAGAACTTTATGATATCTTTACACTATCATAGCGTAACTAAATTTGTTCAGGTAGGACTTTTGAATTAGAGTTTGTTTTATACAAGCTATGATTGCGACTTCGTTTGCATCAATTTGCGTGCTCGAAAAAAAAATTTGTATTACCACCTTTTTTAATTTTTTAAATTAAAAAAAATTAGGGTTGATCGTAGATCTAGCAATAAAGAAGTCTATAAGACTCTTGAGCAGCCATCGTTCCCATATCTTTGGATATTATTAAGAGACTTCGACATTTACCGAACTTTGAAATACTTTACAGTTACGCTATCATTCGATATGCCGTTTTTCAAAGGTTCACCAACAAAGGTGCAACAAATTGGACTAAAATATTACAAGAAATTCTTTATTTAAAATACGTAGTTTAGGTAAACGATAAGGTTTATCACAAGAACTGATAACCTCATTATATACATTACCCACGTTCACCTAAACTAGAGAATACTTCAGATTTCTGACCCACATTTGTATAAGTGCAGTTTGAAAAATACGTGTATCATTGATGCGGGCGATATATTTAAGAATAATGAGTGATGTGTTATTGCGATAAATATTTATGAAGCAAAATCCACATTTTGCTTAGTCTATGACTGTTTGTCTTCCATCTGTATATAAAAAAAAACAATTTTAAGTCTCCTACGTGTGTGTTGTGTGATAAGAAACGGAGAGAATAAAATTATTTTGCTATAATCCGCGATACAGTAAATAGAAAAAATATATAGTGTTAAATGTTAGTGGACTATCCGTATTTTCATACCCGATACGCGCAGGATTCGTAAAAACACATGCACAAACCTCCACCACTTCCACCACAATACACAAGCACTACACCCGTTCACTATCACAAACTCAACAATCGTTTCGTCCCGCAACCGAAGCATCATCAGGAGATAGACTCGCAAAGCATTTTTTTTGCGATATATAACTATACTATATAACAAAGCTTGTTTGAATAATGCTTCGCTTTGCAATTTTGTCGTGGAGTCTATCTCCTGATGATGCTTCGGTTGCGGGACGAAACGATTGACACGGTCGTCCGTCCCCAAAGTAAGTAACTTTATACTTGTATTATAGGTGATGGACAACTGGTAAATATACTAGGTATATAACTTTCAATACATACTTAAATACAAATATACACCCAGGCTCGAAGAACGAACAAATTGTTTATAGAAAATGTTGGTCATCGAACCCGCGACCTGCAGAGTTGAAGGCAGGGTTACTACCCATTGTGCCAACGGGCCAGTGGAATCAATTAATTAAAAGTTTTACCAAAAACCTCAATGGTGCTTGCCCGGGGTTTCAACCCGTCAACCCTTGAAAGAGTCGCACGGTCTAAAATCTGGACTATCACAGGTATTTTGCACACACCATACACACAGAATTGATAGCCCAGCGATGAGACCGTGCGACTCTTTCGAGGGAAATACGAGTTCAATCCCAGGCAGGCACCAATGAGTTTTTCTATTAAAACTCATGTGTCTAATTGATAATTGCAATTTATCACACGCTTTTCGGTGAAGGAAACATCGTGAGGAAACCTGCATATCTCTAGAGAATTCTGGAGATATGTGAAACCTACCAATCTGCATTGGAGCAACGTGGTAGGTCTTAGCTCCATCCCTTCTCTCCAGAAATGGAGAGAGGAGGCCTATTCCCAGCAGTGGGATTATACCAGGCCGCTACTTTACTACTTTTACACACACAGAGTATTGGCTAGTTTGAAAGCTATGAATAACCTCTTAGGACACCTAGATTTACTTTACTTCTCTCGTGGCCGTAAAACTAGCTCCAAAACAATTTAATTATACTTGCAAAATCGATTATCGCTTCTTCCAAAATCCCTGTGCGTGTGTCGAATTAAGTTTTTCCTGTTTTGGTATTTCCAAAGCTTGCAACAAAATGATTCGGCTATTTAATAATGACTGACTAAAAGCAAATAATGAACAATATTTCCTGTGATTCATTTTTTCGAATGTGACTTGCAAACTTGAATGATTAAGCACGAACATGTTCCTGTAGAGAGCAATCATTAACTATGATTGCGTAAGATCGCCTACAACTCGGGAATCGTCATTTTTTCAAATCAAATCAAATCTTTTTATTTTCCATGAAACACGGTATTACTATTAGATAAATAAGCTTATAAATAAAAGAGCAAAATGTCCCGCTAATAAATAGCATGCAAAAGTTAAAATTTTAGTGATAATTACAGAAACTTTTTATTACGATGAATTTACAGAAAACAATGTCAATTTTAATAAAATAAATATGTGTTTTTACGAATCCTGCATGTAACGGGTATGAAAAACGGATAGTCCACTATACATTTAGCACTATATATATTTTCTATTACCTACCAATCCGTGGCAGCGTGGTAGGTGCTTGCCCGGGGTTTCAACCCATCAACCCTTGAAAGAGTCGCACGGTCTAAAATCTGCACTATGACAGGTTTTTTGCCACCACACACATAGAATTGATAGCCCAGCGGTAAGACCGTGCGACTCTTTCGAGGGAAATATGAGTTCAATCCCAGGCAGGTACCAATGAGTTTTTCTATTAAAACTCATGTGTCTAATTGATAATTGCATTTTATCACACGCTTTTCGGTGAAGGAAAACATCGTCAGGAAACCTGTATATCTCTAGAGAATTCTGGAGATATGTGTAACCTACCAATCCGCATTGGAGCAGCGTGGTAGGTCTTAGCTCCAACCCTTCTCTCCAGAAACGGAGAGAGGAGGCCTATTCCCAGCAGTGGGATTGTAACAGGCCGCTACTTTTATATTTTCTATTTACTGTATAGCGGATTATAGCAAAATAATTTCGTTCTTACTTTTGTATTATGGATCTCCGCAAAGTAACGCCTAATTCTATAAATTATTCAAATAAAAGCTTTTAAAAATACAAATGTATTACATAAGTTTTCCAGACATCTATTTTTGGTAACTATCAATTTATTTCTAAAATAGATATGATAGGCATGTTTTTATCAAATAACTATATACAGCAACGTATTTTTTAGTCATGTGATTAATATCTACAGAATACACAATTGTCAAAATAAAGAGGTAATTTGAAGAAACTGCAATCAATCAGTGTATATTAATCCTCAACTAAATCAGCGTTTATCACAGATTACAAATATGTAAGTATAAATGTGATTTTAAGCCTTGAATACGGAAAAATAGTTAAAAAAAACATTAAATCACGCGATAATTTGCGGTGGTATTACGATTGTGACAAGAATTTGCTGGAAGATTTATTACTTAGAATGATTGAAGTGAACTGATTGGTATGAACTTGTTAATATAAATTGGAAAATAGATATACTGCTTGCACATTTTTATAACTAAACTAGCTGTTCCAGCGGCTGTGTGGCTGCTGTGCCAGCCAGCTATGTAAATTGTGTTGATGAGATTGCGCATTGTTAAAAAAACTTGCTTGCTGGGCGCTTTAGTCGCGTGCGCTACGTAAACCAGCAGATATACGTTAAAGTGATGTAGTAGAGAATTGTAGATCTATAAAAATACTACAAAAAAGTGTGTGACAGTATGTCTCTATCTCTTATGGTTAACTCACAATAACTACTTTTATGTTTAAAATTTGAATTCTATAAAAAAATTGTGACACGCAGGTCTCCACGCCGGCGAAGCCGCTGGCACAGCTAGTGTTAGAAAACGAAACATCATGGGTATCGAGCAAAGTACGATCAGCTACTCGTAGTATATAAAAAGTTACAGTAGATGTTGCTTAGCTTGCTAGTTAATTTGCTCATTTTTATGAACTTCTCAAATATTACATACTTAGTTTATCTAGTAGTAGGCTATTCTTGGGTTATCACAGTCAAGAAACATTGAACCAAATAGTAAAAGTAAAGTAAAGTAAAGTAGCGGCCTTTTACGATCCCACTGCTGGGAATAGGCCTCCTCTCTCCATTTCTGCAGAGAAGGGTTGGAGCTAAGACCTACCACGCTGCTCCAATGCGGATTGGTAGGTTACACATATGTCCAGAATTCTCTAGAGATATGCAGGTTTCCTCACGATGTTTTTTTTCACCGAAAAGCGTGTGATTAATTGCAATTATCAATTAGACACATGAGTTTTAATAGAAACACTCATTGGTGCTTGCCCGGGTTTGAACTCGTGTCCCCTCGAAAGAGTCGCACGGTATCACCACTGAGCCAAATAGTACCCGGCATTAAATAATGCACATCGATGTGTAGAATGAAACAGCCCGCCAGTTCTGTTTCGTAGAGCGCTCTCACTGTCACTCAGTTAGTATGTGACGTTTCACATGGGTTCGTCAGTCTGTGTGACAGAGACAATGCTCTATGAAGCAGAATCTAGCCAATTTCTCTCACTAAGCCTCGATATGCATTATTTATTGTCGCGTTCTATACCTTTTCTTAAATATATTTGTTTTTACATTACTGCCAGCAACATCTGAATTACATCAATAAAATGGTTGCCTGTTCGAATGTTATAATTGTTTATCATGATATCTTATCATTATCAGATGATATCACTGACATACTCTACCTGGCTCAACAGTGAGACGCACGCCACTTCTGGCTGCTTTGTTTTAATCGAGGTTTCGCGGTTTGGTGATAAGTGGTATCGATAAAGAATTGAAACTGTATATTTGGTGTATGTGGAAGAGGGTAAGTAAGTGTTTTTATTAGTTGTGATGTTTAAAAAATGTTTCCAGTAAATTTTGGCTTAACGTAAGTAATAAGAGTTTTTAACTCTTATTTTTTCGTCATATGACCAAAAAATATTTTCATAATTTTTAGAAGCCATTTAACTCTATTGATTGCCGATATATGTGTCATGTAAACGAAAGATTTTCTTCAGTAAAATATCTCTGAGTTTTTTTTTGGATCGCTTAATAATAAAATTAGCACTGATTTGAACATATGCCACTCCTAATCTAGTGATGAGGTAGGAATCATATTACAAAATTGTAGATTATGGGGATGATAAAACTGCCTGGATTTGAATATTCTTTCAGCTTCAAACAAGACTGCGGTTTTAATAATGTAAAATTGAAAATGTTTAAAAGATTGATCGCCGAGTTTCTTGCTGTTTCTTATCGGTAAGAGCAACAGTCAGAACCAGTTGTAGCTTCATTAATTATATTGATCCTTTACGATTCAAAAGTGTTTGAAAGAGCTTATTTCAATAAAGATCATTTTGATATGATTTCATTTGATTTGACGATAGACGTATTCAATAGCGTAGCCACAATCCTACCAGCAGGCCTACCATCAACTCAATTGAAACGAAATTGTTTTGTTTTTTCATACCATGACGCCTTAAAGACGCACACTTTAAGTTGTTGCCGAAAGAGCGTTCGGAATTCGTCCTAAGAACATGTGGTGTAAAGAAGACAGAGTTATCTATAGTTCATATAACGTTATTCTTTTCAAACATTACGACCCCAATACAATTCACACTTCATAGTACAAAAAGAACGCGGTTCGCGGTCGTCGTTTGCGTCTTCAATTGAATCGCAATAACAGTTCATGGTAGGTCTGCTGAGTTCGGCCATACTCTTGACGTTTCTATGCAATGTTCACTAAGAAGCAGTGCAATACTAAAAACTGGAAAAAAAGACCGTGAAGGAGGCCCTTTACTTTTGCATTATTATATCTGTTATACTAAAACTTTTTTTTAAGGTGCAGTGGATGAACACTTATGTCTTAATCAAGGAATCAACATAATTCAAAATGCTGGTAGCATCTTTAAACACGCTCACGCCGCGTATGCGGTTTAACTTCTCTAAGCCAAGAATCGACAATATTGTCTTCAAGTTACACTACAAAGCGACTGTGACCATACTCTTAGCCTTTGTAATTCTGGTTTGCGCGAGGGAATACTTCGGCGAGCACATCAAATGTATCTCGGACCAAGGAGTGCCTGATCATGTTATACAGACATACTGCTTCTTTATGGCAACATTCACTATTGTAAGTAAAAGAAAAAAGTTATAAACGGCCTGTTATAATCCCACTGCTAGGCGTAGGCTTCGCTTCTCTCCATTTCTGGAGAGAAGGGTTGAAGCTAAGACCTACCACGCTGCTCCAATGCGGATTGGTAGGTTACACATATCTCTAGAATTTTTTAGAGATATGCAGGTTTACTCACGTTCCTGTTGTTTTCCCTCACCTCAAAGCTTATAAAAATATATATTTTACAAATAACAAACTAAAACATAGTTTCCAAAACCGAAAAGCGTGTGATAAATTGCAATTATCAATTAGACAGATAAGGTTTTAATAGAAAAACTCAGTGGTGCTTGCACCGGGGTTTGACTTGTGATCTCGTCGAAAAAGACAGTTTCACCGCAAAAAATGATAATACTGACTCTACCGAACTAGAAGCTCCTCATTTTATACAGATTTACTGGTAGTCTAGATAATAATCCTGTAACTTCGAAAATTGATTCGTATATAATCGTCGAATTGAAAAACCGTCGTAAATAAAAATAAATATCAAAATATTCGTTTTCTGTTAATTGTAATATACATTTTTAGTGCCGTGTGGTATCCGGCTGCATAGAATAGACCACCCTCAGTTCTTACGGAGGTGTCGTGAAAGGCGACTAAGGTAAGTTGACGTCAGGCAGGCGGCCGGTCGTAAAATACGTAGCCATGTCATGTGACAACATATTTGTGATTCCGCTTAGAAAGGGATAAGTGCAGAAGGACGATGCTAAGTTTGGCTTTGAGATTTACTTTAGATCGGCGCCATCTTGTAGCTATTTGAAGAATAAATTTATTGTTTTCACGTCACAGAATGACGAATTGCAGCCTTAGTCATCATTGTGAGTTGGGATGTCGTATTGTGGGCATATTATTCATAGGGTCGAGATTAGAAAGAATTGATGATATTATGTCGACCCGCCGTGTGGTATCCGGCTTAGTAGAATATACTACCCTCATTTCTTACCGACGTGTCGTAAAAAGCGACTAAGGTATGTTGACTTACCGTGTGGTATCCGGTTAAGCAGAATAGATCACCCTGTTCTTACCGAGGGGTCGTAAAATACGACTAAGGTAAGTTGACGTCAGGCTGGCGGCCGGTTGTAAAATACGCAGCCAAATCATGTGACAACATGTGTAACATGTTGTGCCGACCCCACTTGGAGTGGGATAGGAGCAGGAGGATGATGATGATGATATAATGTTGAAATAAAACACATAATACGTAATTCACAGTATTTTAATGCTTATGCGACCGATTATATAAAATGATCGATTGATTACTCAATGCATTCCTTTAATGCCTCTTAAAGTTAAGGGAAATTTAAAAAACGGTGATAAGATCTGTTGTATCGTATGGATCAGAATGCTGGGCTATAAAAAATACGGATGAAAGAAGATTGCTGGCAAATGAGATGAAATGTTAAGGTGGTGTGTTGTGTGACAAGACTGAATAAAATACGAAATGAAAACAAAAGTAATAATAAAATTATTTTGCTATAATCCGCTATACAGTAAATGGAAAATATATATAGTGCTAAATGTATAGTGGACTATTCGTTTTTTCATACCCGTTACATGCAATTAGTAAAAACACCGTACAAAAATCCGTTCAGTAGATTTTGAGAAAATCGACTACATACAGACAGACAAAATTTTTGGGACTTTGTTTTATAATAAGTATAGATAGATAAATAAATTATATGATTTAATTATTTATATAAATTTATTAGTACTACATGTGTGTGTGTGTCAAAAAAGCTGTGATAGCCTAGCGGTGAGACCGTGCGACTCTCTAGAGACGACATAGGTTCAAACCCCGGGCAGACACCAATGGGTTTTTCTATTAAAACTTATGTGTCTAATTGATAATTGCAATTTATCACACGCTTTTCGGTGAAGGAAAACATCGTGAGGAAACCTGCATATATCTAGAGAATTCTGGAGATATGTGTAACCTACCAATCCGCATTGGAGCAGCGTGGTAGGTCTTAGCTCCAACCCTTCTCTCCAAAAACGGAGAGAGGAGGCCTTAGCCCAGCAGTGGGCATAGTAACAGGCTGTTACTTTACTTTTTTTTTACTTTTACATGTGATTTAAGGTCCGTCATTACAACGAGAGTCTTCTCCAAGGTGGATTCCTGCCCCATCCAGGCGTTGGGCCCATACTTTCTACTGATAAGACTTTACACCACACATACTACCAGTGGGTGCCGTTTGTGCTCTTCATACAATCAATATGCTTCTATATGCCGCATTACATATGGAAAAAGAAGGAGGGTTAGTAAAATTTAAAGTACCTAACAGTTTTTTTTTGTAATCATTTATCAATTGTCAAATAGAGGAACTGTTTTTAACAATTAAATAATATTTTAAAATTAAGGTATCATTGACACATACACACACAACACTTTCAGGCACTCACACACACCTTACACACTTCATCTGCTTTTTTAGTATGCTTCTTTTTTTTTAATTATGATTTTGTACCAATTGTTTTTCTTTTCTTTTCTAGCTTATTATATATATACATTTTTATCTTTGTAAATGCCAAATTGTTCTGTTATAGTTGATAAGGGAATACTAGCTCCTGAAACACAGTTTTTCTACTTCAGGAGCTAGGGCTTCAATGCACAATGACATTTGGATGATAAATAAATATTATTATTATTATTATCAATTAGGCTGAAAGAGATGCTTGGAAAAAAATCGAGGAAATCTATACTCAATAAAAGAGTTCCTTAAAAATATTAGAGAAATAAAAAATTGTTTTCAAAAAATTTGCCACAGCTTTATAATAGACATAATAAATTTAATTTAATAACTTTAGTAAATAGACGTATATTATAAAATAAATATAAAAAAAATATATTTAAGGACTAAATAAAGGGCTGAAAAAATACAACTAGGCATTGCCTTGCGATTTTGTCGTGGAGCCTATCTACTGACTATGCTTCGGTTACGGGGCGAAATGATCGTTCAAATTGTCGTAGTGAATAAGTGTAGTGTTTGTGTTGTGTGCTGCTCGTGGTTGCGTTTTGTTACACGTGCGGTAACTCATCCTGCATGTATGAGATATGAGAACGGTTTTGCTTCATACACATAGCGTTACATAGATTTTCTTAACAAAAGCGGATTATAGCAAAATAATTATATCATAAGTTTTGTACTATGAAAGTCCTTAAAGTAACGCCCATTTCTATAAATTATAAAAAAATAATTAGGCATTGCTTTGGTGAGCTCATTACGTTTAGATTAGACCAACTTCTAGCAGATTCAACTGTGTTTATATTTATTAGACAGTTTTAGTTTAAACAATAACTCTTTTATTTTTTTATTAAATAAACACAACAGGTTACAACTAAACGATTAAATAATCGATTTATAGAAGCAGGGTTTACTTTGCGGAATTCCATATTACAGAAACTGTAACAGAACTACTATGCTATAATCCACGTGTGTTAAGCAAATGTATGTAATGCTAAGTGTATGAAGCAGACAAAATTTACATATCTTACACATGCAGGACAAGTCAACATCGAATCCGAAGACGCTTCCGCCGAGAACAATGCACACAAGTAATACACACAACCACCACCAAATCTACAAAACAAGTCTGCAAGTGGTAGTGCTTGTGTATTGTGGTGGCGGTGGTGGAGGTTCGTGCATGTGTTTTTACGAATCCTGCATGTATTGGTTATGAAACAACTGATAATCCATTATATATTTAGCATTATAAATATTTTCTATGTACTTTATCATGGATTATACCAAAATAAATTTATTATTACTTTTGTATATTTTTCATTGTTTTTGAGTTAGAAAGAATTATGACTTTTCCAGGTGGAAGAATAAAAGCTCTTGTAGATGGTTTACAATATGCAGGGTTAGCGTTAGCCGAAGAGGACATGAAAGTAGGGGCCAGTACGGTTCCATCCAAAGCGACCTTAGACAATCGAGTAGATATCATAAAAAAAGATATCATTTTAAGGTATTACTGACTAACTTTTATAACAAATTTTTACTAAAATCTGTATACGGATGACTGATAGAACACTTGCAATATTAAACGGTGTAATAAATGGTAGTCTCATTAAACGTTTAAAAAAACAAAATCAAATAAATGGCCATAAACTACAAAGAAAAGAAAGTTAAATGACATAATGCCTCAAAAACTATGGAAGCCCTACAATCAAAGATTTACAGTATACATTCGCCTACAACGTTCGGAACGGTTCGTACATATGTAGAATGTATTCATGTATTTTTTCTACACTGTAGTCTTTGGTTCGAGCGAGTTCACTTGCCCTAGACTTTGGAAGTCTAGGGCAAGTGAGTGCAGAAGAAACGTGAAATTTTGGAGTATTTAAAATATTGTGTTGGAAGATTTTCTTGGGCATGCGCTGTCACAGTAAACTGACTTAATTCCCGTGAACACTGGTTTACACAGAGCATAACATAATCGTACGAGATCATTGCGCCAACACTCAGCGCCATTTCTCAGTCTTTTTCATTTGTAAACGACGTTTTATTTTCTGACATCGGTCGGTCGTAGCTTCTCGCCACCCTTCCGACGCCGCAATGACTAATCTAAGTCATACCATCAATCCTCCACTACGCTTCGCCGTAAGCCGTGGTCCGGCCTCACAGGAGGCACCCTTAGGACGACGTTCCCCGACTTAAGTAGAGCTTCTCCGCTGCGCTGTAAAAGCCATTAGGGCTAACAGCATACAGACAGTTCGAAAAAAAAACGACGTTTTAAAGTACAATCGCAATGCCATACTATCTATTTCGATTACTTGTATTGACCCGACGCGCGCTTTGTATTTGCTAAAGTACACGTGTGGTGCGATTTAGCGGGAGGGAGTTAAATACATATATAATTTTAAATACATACTTAAATACACCCATACTTCATACAGAAAGAACCAACAAATTGTTTGAGAAAATTCTAGCCCTCTGCGGGAATCGAACCCACGGCCTGAGGAGGCTTCTTTACTGGTTCTTCAGGATAGGTTAATTGTAAAATGATCAATTCTCCACAATATAGTGCTCCTAAAAGTGTATTCGAATGAATCATATTTTGAATTGGAAATTATTATTTCAGATTACGAATAACTAGGACCTGGTCTACATGGCTGGTTCTGATGGAGCTAGCGAATTTGCTACACCTGATGTTCCAGATCTGGATGATAGATATATTCCTTAACGGTGCCTTCATGAACTTGGGGCCAGTCGTGCTAGAATTTAAAAAGTGGCGACAGATTGCTGATCCGCTTGAGACAATATTTCCCAAGGTAAATCTTAATTAAAAAATAAATCAGAATGTTCCTTATTTATGCTATAACCTGTGTTTAAGAGAATCTATTTTATACTAAGTGCAGCCGGCTATGAAGCCGGCAACATTCACATACCTTATACATGCAACACAAGTCGCCACAAGTATGCCAAAATGCCGCCACCAGCAACAATTCGCACAAGCAATACACACAACCACTACCACAATCTCTACGATCGTTTACACTGACCGACCGTTTAACCGAAGCATCATCAAGGCAAAATCGTAATGCGTAACGTACGATAAAATCATTACCATCTTGTCGTGGATCCTATCTTCCTGATGATGCTGCATACTGCTACTGATAGATGCCGGTGACTTGTCCTGCATGCGTAAGGTATTTGAATGTTATCTGCTTCATGCTAATGCAAATGCTATGCTTAATGCTTTCTTGAAGTATCTTCAAGATAGGGGTCATTTTCTTACAAATAATTATTCAATTATATCGTTATTTTGTTCCTATAGGTATCAAAGTGCGTCTTACATAGACAAGGTTACGATGGGTTACAAATAATTACTTAACGCAGAGTTCTCTACTTAATGCAGAGATTCCACGAATCTCATTGACCACATTTAAAATACAACAGGTTCTGGTGGGTCTTCTGCAACCATATTTCTACCATATTCCCAAAACTCGTTAAAAATGTGAACATTGGATCTAAATTCGCAAAATTGCGTTGCAAGTTCCAAACACGAATACTTAGTTTTTAAAAAAAGTGAGAACTGATGGGTAATAATTGTTCGCACTGTGAGTGGAGAGTGACTGCCGATTCAAAATTGCCTGTAAAAGCCAATTTGAATAAAAAATGACTTAAATTTGAATTCGATGTCAAAAAATAAAGTTGGCCTATCACAAAAGTTATTTCATATGACATCTACTCATAGCATTTGCATCAAGTCAGGAATCAATTCTCACTTATTTCATTTCACTATTGAAAACTTTTATTTTTTGTTGACTTCGCTTACAAATTTTGAATATTATTTTTCTGTCACGCAAACGTAGACCCTCGTCGAGTCTCCCGTAGACACCTGAGGGCGAACCTGGACCACTTTAGGAATTTAGGGTGTAAAGTGATTTAGCTTATCAAGGTGAAATCTCCAAGACGGGTTACAAATAATTATTCCTATAAATAACAAAGTACACCTTAAATACGGTCTCGGAAGGTTACAAATGATTCAATTACTCCTCTCATCAATATCAAATTCAAATTCAAAATATTCTTTATTCAAGTAAACTTGTAAAGAAGTGCTTTTGAATCTTCAATTCTACTGCTGGTTCGGAAAGCTGTTCCTACAGAGAAGAGCCAGCAAGAAACCTTTCAAAATAATTCTTATAACTAGTTACATTTAGTCATTACTATCTTTTACAAGGTCGAAAAGTAGCTGTATCCACACGTTCTAATTATTTTTTTATTTATTAAGGAAAAATCAGTGGCAGTTACATTAAAACATTAAATTAAAGTAGCACAGCACAAAAGGCATTAAATGCACTGCCTTTAGGTGTCACAGCATGCACATCATTATATTTATAAGGACAACAATGAACTACTTAATCTAAATGTAAATGTAAATGTAAATCTACAGCTCCAAGAACTGGAGATTAAGAATTATTTTTTTTAATGTAGTAAATGTATCGCTGAACACAATCAATCATGTAATCATCATCATCTGAATCATGTAAGTAATCCTCAGCAGTATAAGTAGGCTTTCAGTATAAGCGTCTTTTTAACAGTGTTTTTAAACTGTTGTAATGGCAAAGCTAAACTCTATTGCGGAATTTTATTATGACCCATTTCAGTATTACCAACCATGTTAGATCAACAGGCATATTAATTTAAATAAATTACTTTTTAATTGTGATAGCCCAGCTGTGAGACCGTGCGACTCTTTCGAGGGGAACACGAGTTCAAACCCGGGCAGGCACCGCATTTATCACACGCTTTTCGGTGAAGGAAAACATCGTGAGGAAACCTGCATATCTCTAGAGAATTCTGGAGATATGTGTAACCTACCAATCCGCATTGGAGCAGCGTGGTAGATCTTACCTCCAACCTTTCTCTCCAGAAACGGAGAGAGGAGGCCTATTCCCAGCAGTGGGATTGTAACAGGCCGCTACTTTACTTTACTTTTTTTACTTTTTAATTTGTTTTTATAGGTAACAAAGTGCACCTTTCACAAATACGGTCCTAGCGGGTCAATCCAGCAGCACGACGCCCTCTGCGTGATGGCTTTGAACATCATTAATGAGAAAATCTACGTCGTGCTATGGTTCTGGTTTCTCTTCCTCTTCATCGCATCACTCCTCGGTAATTTCCTGTTATTTATTTTTTAAATGTGGTGAGACGGCGATATATGGTGCAGATGTGATACGTTCAGTAATTCACAACTAGATGAAACGCCCTAAGGTTTTAGAGCGTAAAAGTGCGGCGTTAATTTTTAGTAAAAAAAGAAATCAGTTATACTTAGTGGGAGACCCTCAAAACTATTATACGATTAACGTGGTTTGTCTATTAGGCTTTCGTGATGGCTTTACTTTAAAATCCATCTTAATTGATTTAATTTAATTTTTATTAGTCGATCGAAGCGGCATAGTAGACATTCTGTAAGACCTATGTCTGTCTATCTGAAGAACCATTTCTTAAAGAAGGTAAATAATAATAATTATTATAAATTATAAGGGTTAGTAATAATGTGTTACAACGTGTTTCAAATAGTACTACCTTCAAATAGTTTTTTACCGTTTCACCCCGCAAACGAAGCATCATCAGGAGATAGACTCCAGTTGTGATAGTGAACGTGTGTAGTGCTTGTGTATTGTTGTGGCAGTGGTGGAGGTTTTACAAATCCTGCATGTAACGTATGAAAAAACGTATAGTCCACTATACATTTAGCACTATATATACTTTCTATTTACTGTATCGCGGATTATAGCAAAATATTTTTTATTATTACTTTTGAAATAAGAAACAATTTTCTCAAGTCAACTCATTTAACCACTTTCAACAAACTATCGCAACGACGGCGACAACGTTTATTTTTTTTTATATTATCGTCACGTTGGGCGTCAATATCACTTCACAATTTACTGTGGGTGTCAAAATTACGGGGGTTCGGTTTCCCGAAATAAAAGAAATAGTTTGGGCAGAACTTTGTATACTGTGAATGACTTAAAGAATAGTGTTCTTTAAAAACTCTTCAAACTTATAGAGCAGTGAGCCTAATTACTTTATATATTTTCTATTTACTTTATCGCGGATTATAGCAAAATAATCTTTATTAATACTTTTGTATTATGGATTTCCGCAAAGTAACGCCTAATTCTATAAATTATTTCTTATTTATTGAATGTAAAGGAAAATATCGTTGTTATAAATGCTTTTAATTTGTATTTATTTCAGCTGTAATATGGCGAGTCGCGTCCTTCTTCTTGTATCGACGCTCTCTCAAATTTAACGAGATGATATTCCGTCACGTGGCCCATAGAAAATTCAATCCCTACAACGTAATCCAAGTAGTCAATGGATGTCAGTTTGGAGATTGGCTCTTCCTGTACTATCTCGCGAAAAACATGAAAGGCATCGTGTTCCAGTAAGTTAATTTTTGATTTTACATTCTTTAAATATAGTTAGCGGTAAAAGATATTTCTTCTCTGACAACCCTTTTATAGGGTTTATATCTAGCTCTTTATACAAGGCAATCCTTCTAAAGGGTTGCCAGATATAAAGTTCTATCAAAAAAATAAAAGTGCTTGTTATATTAATATTCATTATAGCACCGTTGTTTAAGAAATAGAGTTGTGTTATTGAATCTATATAAATTATAAAAGTGAAAGTAATTCTGTTGTGCTTTGGTGGAGCAGTATTTATTGAATTTGATAAAACTTATATATCTGATTAACGTATAGAATTAAAAAAAACAGTTAAATCGCAATACATAAGTAAGGGTATTTAAACACTTTAATAGACGCGCGCCGAGATTACATATATAGCTTTTTTATACAAAAATAAAGGTGTAGTAATAAAACAGATCTGTGATTATGAAAGTTGAGTTTAATTACTATTAGATTTTATTCACAGACAGGCTATAAGTATTTCCTTCGAAAATTACTGCCTTTCTGTGAATAATTTCTAATTCATACTTCGGGAAAGTTGATATAAACCCAAATTAAATTAATATAGAAAATTAATAAGCCAAAAAGTTGCTTCTATCAGACTTTCTATTAAGACCGTGAACAGGCACCTAATTCCTATATGCCCCTTGCAATTCGCATAATAACGTTTTGGAAAGCAAAGACTAGGTCTCAGTTATAAAGCGCCGTTACTCGGTCATTAGATTTTGGGAACTAAATGACATATAACGGTGTCACTAGACATAAGAAAGTAAAGTAGCGGCCTGTTACAATCCCACTGCTGGGAATAGGCCTCCTCTCTCCGTTTATCTAGAGATATGCAGGTTTCCTCACGATGTTTTCCTTCACCGAAAAGCGTGTGATGAATTGCAATTATCAATTAGACACGTGAGTTTTAATAGAAAAACTCATTGGTGCCTGCCCGGGTTTGAACTCGTGTTCCCCTCGAAAGAGTCGCACGGTCTCACCGCTGGGCTATCACAGCTCTCACTAGACATATTGGGCATAAATAATTACATTGGGATTAATTTTTCGGTTTTACTCCTGTGATGATAGATCCTGTAATTTGTAATTGTATGAGTTGGAAATTTTGAAATGATCTTAATGTTAACTTAATAACACATTTTTTACAGACAACTGTTTGAACATCTCGCTGAAGAATTGGAAAAACGCGAAATGCCGTATGGAAATGATAGTAATGAGCAAAAAGGCGCTGAACCTATCCTATTAGGGAAAATAGATTACGATGACGAAACTTTACCGTTGAAGAGTGACGACAAGAAGGAAAAGTTTTCATAGCGGGAATATAAAGGAACTTTTTTATCTGTGATAGCATCTTGCTACAAATTTATTTTATTTAATAAGTCTTTAATTTATGGAATGCTCAATTTGTAATGTCAACATAACAATATTGTCACTATTCTTTAAATATTATAAGAATAGAATAAAATGTTCAAGGAGTTTGGAAATATTAAAAGATGAGAAGTACAAATTTGCCGAATATTAATTATAGAATAAAAAAAAATCTGCTCAAAAATTCACTTCTTAATTCAAATTGTTTTTTTTTAATATGTATTTGAGCACTAAGGCTGAAAGTGTGATGAGAATAAAATTTTAAGGTTTTTGGTGACCACAGACCCGCAATTTACTTTACTAGTGTTCAATAGGGTAGGGAAGCCATAGACAGGCCTTTAATTGAGAGTGTCATAATAAATAATGAGAATGAAGATGAAAGTCGATATTATCCGTATTTCACTTCTTGTCTTTTTTATTCTGTTACTCAAAGGTTGATTGGAAGAGATCCCTTTTAGGGATAAGTCACTTGTACATGTGCTATTTTTTCTTTCTCCCTTCTTACTCAATGTATGTACAATAAATTAATAAAGTCGTATTCTTATCTTTATCTAATCACTCGTAAAAAAGAGAGACGGATATATACACCCTCATTTGCTTTATTTTTTGTATTGTGGCACATTTTAGGCTGGCTTCCCTACTTTATGTATAATAAATAATAACTCTATATAATTTACTTCTTAATTCAAATTGTTTTCTTTTTAAACTATGTATTCGAGCTATAGACTGAAGGTGCCTTGTAAATTAAACGTTAAGATTTTTAGTGAACACAGACTCGCCATTTACTTTATTAAAGTCCGAACACATAAAATCGATGGAAGAATATATCGGTTTGCGAAGTGACCGTAATGAAACACCAATTCCAATGGTTAATTGGGACGATTGTTTCAGTTTTACGTTTTGGGAAAATTGCCGAAGCGATTACCTTTTTAAACAAAAGATTTATGTTACGGTTGTCGCATTGATTGTTCCGGATTGCGATGGCGTTAAAACACCCAAGTCAATTTAGTATCTATACTTATTATAAAACAAAGTCCCAAAAAGCTGTCCGTTTGTATCTAATAGATTTTCTCAAAATCTACAGAACGGATTTTTGTACGGTTTTCACCAAAAGATAGTGCAATACTTCCGGATGGTTTAAGTAAATAGTGCATATAGTTATTATGTAAATTGTGTTGAAGAGATCAAGCAGTTGTTAAACAATTTGCTTGCTGGGAGCTTTAGTCGCGTGCGCTGCGTAAACCAGCAGAGATACGCTAAAGTAATGTACTAGAGATTTGTAGATCTATAAAAATACTACAAAAATGTCCGGGATAGCATGTCTCTATCTCTTATGGTTAAATCACAATTACTACTTTTATGTTTAAAATTGGGATTCTAGAAAAAAATTGTGGCACGCCGATTTCCACGCGGGCGAAGCCGCTGGCACAGCTAGTTATTTGCTTAATGAATGCCGGAGTAGGAAATAAATAAATAATTTAAACTTTTTAAATATAGTGTTACTGAATAAGGCAGCGCGTTGGGAAGTTACTGTTAACATCACCGTCAAAATAACGATAATGTCATAAAAGTGGAATGAGAAAAATTAATAACATTTAAACATAGATACAGAAACAACAATATCTGTGCCTATTGTTGTTTCGGTAAATGGTCTTGTAACGAAAACATTTCAGAAGACTTATATACTAATTGTGTTCGCTTCAGTGTTGTGTAGTTTTCAAAACTCATTATAATTAATTTATAGAATCAGGCGTTACTTTGCGGAATTCCATATTACAGAAACTATAACAGAACTACTTTGATATAATCCGCGGGTTAAGCGAATGCATGCAAAGCTAATGTGTATGAAGCAGGCAAAATTCACGTACCTTACACGTGCAGGACAAGTCAACACACGTATCCCAAGACGCCTCCACCAGCCACAATGCACACAAGCAATACATACAACCACCACCAAAATCTCTACGATCGTTTCGCCCCGAAACCGAAGCACCATTAGGAGAATGGGCTCCAAGACAAAATCACTATGATTATCGCATTACAATTTGTCGCTGCATTTCTTTTTGAATCATTATTTGTCAATACCATCTTATTCACGCATTCATCTTTTCTATATTCTATTACCCGCTAAACGTTGCTTTGCCATATAAATTATTTCTAGAAATTTTCTAGTCAGTACATTATGAAAAAATAAAAAATATTGTCCAAAAAATATTAGGGAGTCGGGTATGAGAAGTAGATAGCCGATTCTCAGACCTACTGAATATGCAAACTAAATTTCAAAAAAATCAATGAAACCGTTTTGGAGGAGTATGACTAACATTTAGGTAATACAAAAACGCTTGTGTCAATGTATGCTCCTCTTGATCTGAGATCTTGAAGCCTTTAGGAAAGTCCGGTCTGCTGTGAATGTCCTAACTAGAACTCTTAGTACGTAGTAGTAGAAGATCCTACTATGAACTCTTATTGCGACTCCATTGAAGACGTAAACGACGACCGCGAATCGCTTTCTTTTTGTACCATGAAGTGTGAATTGCATTGGGGTCGTAATGTTTGAAAAGAATAACGTTATGTGAACGCTTATTCGGCAACGACTTAAAGTGTCTTTAAGACGTCATGGTATTAAATGCTTTTTAAAACAGTTTCGTTTACGTCTTCAATTGAGTCGTTATAAGAGTTCATGGTAGGCCTGCTGGTTAAGTGTATAGAAGCGTAAAGCACCTTCATACCACGTGCAATGATAATTCATTCCTCTACGGGTTTACTCGCGAGTGTTGACCCTGAACGGAGGCTTCGGGACGCTGTGACCTATTTAGAGAAAGGAGGATATTGTTTTAACTTTATTTGCCTAACGATTTTATATATTACCAATAATACTAGTACAAATGCAAAAGGTTGTCTATTGTACATTGATAAAATTCGGTACAACTGAAGATTCGTTAATGTATAGAAACCGGCTATTTATCTTTCCAGCCAAGATGACACCACATAAAGCGCTTATGAAAAAGGGCCACGTATAGTTTTAGCCGGTTTCCATACATTTCTTATGTATGGGGCATATACACTATAGTCAAAATGAAAAAAAAAACAACTGAAACTTATTTCCCGGGACAGCACAGAAAGTAAATGAACGGTTTGTTACTTTTTTTATTATACATTATTGTATAAGACAAAATAATAATTTATAAAGTAAATGTAAAACTTGTTGCCCATTTTGTTCTTGCATCAATAAAGTAACACAACTTCTCGCCTAAATTCTTCTTGTATGTCGCTAATGATTTCTTTTTTTAAGTACATCCTTTTACAATTTAAGCATAACACGCGGTGTATTGACAAAGAATAAAACATTCACGTTTTTCTTTCGATTACATAGAATACACGCATTGCATTATAGGGGGTACCTATACGCCTAAGTTAACACAAATAAAATCGCGGGTATCACTAATGCACAATAAATTACCGCTATAATAGATAACGAGATACTTGCGCCCAAATCAGCAACCTTTCAAATCTCACGCATCATTGTTTCTGTTTTTAATTAAGTTTGTAATAAACAAATGCGGGCATCATGTCAAAAGGTAAGAGAAATTTACAGCATTTCACTTTAAATTAAAAACTTATAATCTTAACATCAAATACTCATAGATGTTTTCCCTTTACTTGTGTCCAAAGAGGATACAGTATTATAACAGAAACTGACGCTGATTTAGGTTAGAATAATTACACTGTACTTTATTTATTCCTATTTTTAAACATATAAAATTGATAATTATGAAATATAAAGATCAATTAATATCAGTACAGTCAACACGTACGATTACTGCTTATGCCAATATTGCAACAAAGCAATCATGCGATATTCCGATAATCGGTACTGCAATTAGGTCATACGCCGCTCAAAACTTTGAAGTATGTAAATTTTCCATATGCTTAAATTAATACATTTGTTAAATATCAATGTGGATGGATATGTTTCTATTAGGAGGCCGAAAAATAGATGCATGGGTCGTGTGGAGTATCAATATGTCATGCATATACGTACACGCACGTAGTGGTAGAGTTGAAGAATGATAGAATATAGAGCGAAAAACAAGTTGGTCGGCAACCTCACATAGAGTGGAATAAGGGCAAGAGAATGTACTTACTTTTAAGAGAATGTACTTATCTTATTTATTTATCTGCTACATAAAAAATACTTTAAAAGAATTTATTTGACAAAAGTAATAATAAAATTCACAGAGTCACAATTACATTTTAAAAATTTACGGGTAGCTGATTGTCATGGTTAAAAGCACCAGACGTTCGTAACATTTTTAATATTTTAGGAGTAGCTAAATACAATGGTCAAATGTCGCCGCATATTCATCATCATCATCATCCTCCTACCCTTATCCCATCTAAGCGGGATCTGCACAACATGTTACAAACATGTTGTCAAATGATTTGGCTACGTATTTTACGACCGGCCGCTTGTCTGACGCCTATTCGTCGTGTTAAAAAGAGCTCGAAGTGCACAAATTAAATTAGAACATATCACCCCATCCGTAGAATAAAGTTACATGTCCTATATTGTTGCTTATGCTTAAATTAAATTTAGATAGTACAGCGTCCCGGAGCACACTGTCCTACCTGGAATTTTGGCCGCACAGGTAGCGCCCGACTGGTTCTGTTCAGATAGCACACACACACACTCACACACACTCATCTACAAAACGATCGTCTAGTAATGCATCTCGGAGTAGCTCGTTTAGGAACAGTTGAGACATTAATAAGGATTTTTTAATAATTTATAAAATTAGGCGTTACTTTGGGGAGATCCATAATGTAAAAGTAATAATAGAATTATTTTGTTATAATCCACTATAAGGTGAATGGCAAATATATATAATACTAAATTTAGAGTGTAAATTGTAGAGTAACTGTACGTTTTCATCCCTGCTACGTACAGGATTCGTAAAAACGCATGCACTACAAACCTCCACCACCGCCACCACCATACACAAGCACTACACACTTTCACTATCACAAACTTAACAATCGTTTCGCCCTGCAACGGAAGCAACGACATAATCGCGTGCCACGACAGTACTTTTGAAAGATTTCTTAATTTCCTGTAAAGATTTTTGCAATGTCTGACGCTTGTTGAATATTTCGTAAAGTTCACATCTGTTCGTTCACTCTGTAGATTTAGCTTTGTCCATAATATATTCAAATGGACGATTACAGTTTTAAAATTAAAATAACACAATAATTGAGAGTAACTTAACAAGTTGTCGCGAACGAAGTCGCGCGTTCAATTTGTATTTAATGTGTGAAAGTTGACATACCTACTCAATGGTCAATGGCAACGGTAACTTGTAGATGCACGTATTTGTAAATTTAATTTCTGTGCTATTGTGGAATTTTTTCATGGTTATATGTATATTAATTATGTATAAATGTATATTTATTATGTATATTAATACAAGAAAAATCTAGTAAGGAGGGCTCGATATTTTGTGAGATCCACAATTCTACAATCATCAATAACTTTCGAGAGCGTGAGTTTTTATTTCGTGATAACTCCAAAGCAATCCTTACAACGATTAATATACATTTTTTTTAAATGGCTTTCATGGGGAACACATAGTTGAATATTATAAAGATTTATTGGTAAATGTTAAAAATTGGCGTTATTCATAATATAATTTGCAGTACAAACTACTGAGCTTGCATCCAATTAATGTATGGCACTCCGGACTAAAAAATTTCACTGTCGTTACTGCAATAACTAATTTTGCTGCAATAAGCAATAACAGAACAAATCAAACTTAAATTAATTTATTCATATTAATACCAAAATTATGAAAACTTACCAATCTGTTTTTAATTCATCGTGTCATAAGTAACATTAGAAAATATAAACTGGTAGATTTTAATTAATATCTTAAAATTCCTAATTATATGATTTATAGAAGCAGGCGTTACTTTGCGGAATTCCATATTACAAGCAATATAACAGAACTAACTACTTTGCTATAATCCGCACGGGTTAAGTGAATGCATGCAAAGCCAATGTGTATGAAGCAGGCAAAATCTACGCACCTTATACATGCAGGACCAGCCACCACATGCACCCCAAGGCGCAATTCACCAGCAACAACGCACACAAAAGTAGCACACACACCCACCACCACAATCTCGACGATCGTTTCGCTCCGAAACCGAAGCATCATCAGGAGGATAGGCTCCACGACAAAAATCGTAATGGGCGAAACGATCGTCGAGATTGTGGTGGTGGGTGTGTGTGCTACTTTTGTGTGCGTTGTTGCTGGTGAATTGCGCCTTGGGGTGCATGTGGTGGCTGGTCCTGCATGTATAAGGTGCGTAGATTTTGCCTGCTTCATACACATTGGCTTTGCATGCATTCAGTTAACCCGTGCGGATTAGAGCAAAGTAGTTAGTTCTGTTATATTGCTTTAATTCCTAATTATATAAATGTTTGTTTAACTTGAGGATAGTATTTCATTTAATGTGAAACGGAACGTGATGTCAAAAAAAATTATTATTGAAATGTTGGCAACATTTCCAACAAGATGGCGGTAGCGCGCCATGATTATTAGAAGGACTATGGCACGAGAGTTATCTTTGTCTAACATTAGGTATTTTGATATAGCCTTCACTGTCATGCGAGTGCCGAGTAGATAAGTGCTTAGGCACCGCAACGGAATTGTAATCTGTGGAAAAACAAAATAAATTGTTAAGTGTGCGGATCGGCCGTGTGTTTGGTTTTATATCTTTACTTTTCAAAAGCTTACGATTGTGTGATATAATGATTGACATTATTATAAATAAAATTAGCGCTAAAATACCTTCTTGGAATAAAAAACTATGCGCTTAGATTCAAGACAGTAAAGTATGAATTTATATTACGAAATTTGACTTCATTTAGAACTCAGTGATTTTAGAGACATGAAGAATTAGTTACTGAATTGAAAAAATACAAATCGGACAATACTAAATTAACTGGTAAGTAAAACTTATCATTAATTAATTCAAAATATTTTATACAAGCCGACTGTATTAATGAAAATTAATAATTAAGTTTTTGCGGACAAAAACAAAATGTTATTATAATGAACTTTTATTATATTACGTCGTGTATAAAATTTAAATTTCGAATTGACTGAGTTCGTAGCAGATTGTAATTTTGCTTCCTATATTTGGATTGCGTCCCTAATTATTTTTTAAAATTACACATGTTCATTCGTGCAATATTCGTATTTTAGTAACACGCAGAGGATTAATAATTAATACTTTGGTAATTATGATAACAATTATTAATTTAATAAAAAAAAAATATTCTTTTGAGCAGTGGAATGAAGTAAGAGCTCAAATAAATTCTTTTTTTTAAATTACATTGTAAATAAAAAAATGGAAAGCCAATTGACGAAAAATTGCGTTTTCTTGGTATTTTGGGTAACAATATTTTGGACAATTGCTGGACTTTTATAAACATTAAAATGTATATATAAGATGTTATAGTTATTTAATGTTGGTTGTTTAAAAAAGCTTCTTTTTAAGATAAACATTGAGATGCAGATCTTTGAATCAATTTTCACTAGCGTTAATTTTAAACAAATGATCTAGCTTTTCAAGCAGTTACATTATGTATATAAAATATGACCTTAAATTGTTTAATAGCTATTTAATTCTTATGATTTTCATCAGTCCAAAGCTGTAGTCTCCAAATCAAAATGAAAAATGTTCTAATTTTCTTGGTGAAAGGCATATTGAGTTACATCCATCAAGCTACTCCACTAGAGTATAACAGCTTACTCATATCTCAGAAACATTTAGGTTTATGCAGTTTTTATCAAAGAAAGGGGTTTACTGTAGCTAATAGCTCTTACATTAGCCATGAGGCCATCAATAATTCTGCCTTCAAATAACTATTTCACATATATTTTGTAAGGTCCTTTTTTATTCATTAATATTGTAACTTGAATTACATCAGATATAATAATTGAAGATACTTTATACATAATTAACCAATTTACTCCAATCACCCATATGATGTTTGATTCTTAATAATGGCTTACATATAAAAATATTAATTTTAAGCTTACATTGTTACCTTATCAGAATGTTTCTCTTTGGAAGTGTTTAAAAACAGGTAATCTTTAAAGTAGCAATGGTTTTAATAAATCTTTATATATTAGTAAATGAGTGCTTGTGTATTTGTTCTTCGATGAAATCTAAATATACCAACTAATTAATTTGAATTTGGGTATGAGTATAGTGGAAGAGATCTAAAGTAGCCTGTTTTACGATATACCTCAGTACTTAAGTCAAGGCAGATTAATTCCCAAGACAAAGTAGAAGGTAGTAAGTCTTTAAAATGAGATTAAACTTAGTCATTCTGGTAATAGAAGATAAAAATAACTTTTAAGAATATTCTCAAACTCGTTCTTGGGTCTGTAAATAATATGGTCAATTTAGGATTGACTAAGATGTTTTTGAGTACAAAAATATATGTTTGTCATCGTTATTATTCCTGGTAATATATTCATGTTGTGCTAATCTACATTTAATTATTGCTACATACAGCAATTGTTACTAACGTAATGCATGTAATAAAACAACATTATTATAATTTTCTATGATGGTACAGTGATTATAAAGGATATTTTTCAAATGAAAGATAGTTTTTATAAATAGCAATGTACATATTTTTTAAATCCTTTAATATTGAATTAACTCTTTATAATAATAACCTTAATGGAAACGATAATTGCTCTTCCAATACTGTGTCATGTTGAAAACATTCTATAGCAGTGTCTCCCAATCTTATGTGTGCCATACCCCATCCTTTACAATTCTTCTACCCCCCCCCCCCATGTATATAATATACATAACTTTTAATATTAAAAAATGTGCTGTGCCTAGCGGTGCGACTGTGCGACTCTTTCGAAGGCAAGGGTTCATACCCCGCCAGTCTTCAATGATTTTTTCTATGATAACTTATATGTCTAATTAATAATTGCACTTTATCACACGCTTGAAGGAAAACACCGTGAGGAAACCTGCATATCTTTAGAGAATTCTAGGGATATGTGTAAGCTACTAATCCGCATTGGAGCAGCGTGGTAGGTCTTAGCTCCAACCCTTCTCTCCAGAAACTGAGAGGAGACCTATTCTCAGCAGTGGGATTGTAACAGGCCGCTACTTTACTATATAAGCTTTTTCCGTAAAATTTGGCACCAAAATCTAGCAATATATTTAATTGGTCTAAAGCAAAAGTGTTTTCAATTTGGCAATGAAAACTAGCATTTAATTCATAGGCTTATTAAACTCATGTCGAGTCCATTTCCGAATTGACCCTTTACAATCTTGCACAGTGTGAGTTTTAGAGTAATTGTAATTTCTAGGAGATTTAGAAATTTTAAGAAATTGCTTTTCTATCTGGTGATAGAATAGTTATTAACTGATTCATATATTAAAACAAGCTAACTACTTAATAGAATTAGGCGTTACTTTGCGGAGATCCATAATAAATCGCAAAGCTTTGCGATTTTGTCGTGGAGTCTATCTACTGATGATGCTTCGGTTGCGGGGCGAAACGATTGTTGAGTTTGTGATAGTGAACGTGTGTAGTGTATGTGTATTGTGGTGGCAGTGGTGGAGGTTTGTGCATGTGTTTTTGTGTGTGTGTTTTTACGAATCCTGCATGTATCGGGTATGAAAAACGGATAGTCCATACATTTAACACTATATATATTTTTTATTAACTGTATCGCGGATTATAGCAAAATAATTTTATTATTACTTTTGTAAGCTAACTACTGTTTGAATAAGATAATCATTAATCCTATTTAATTTTTTAAATTTGCTTTATATACCGTTTACATATTGATTTTTCTAGTTTATTCGACTTGCTTCAAATTCGCAATCGAAGTTATACTCGCGCTGCACTTTATTGTATTCTACGTAATATGTGTCAGCGTTTGTTTTAATAAGAGTAATTTACATATCTCTGGAGGAGTTATATTTCGATCTAGATATAGTCCTGTTCTTGGTGTACAATTATTTTTGAGGAAACAAAAATCGGGTTCATTGTTTTACAAATAGTACAAAACTAACTTGTACGCCATAAATTATTGAAGTGAAAACTTCTTTACCGGCGTTATGCACTTTTTGTGATAAGTAAAACATTTTAAACTCGCGTCGACATGTGACCTGATCGAAAATTCTTAAATAAATTAAATAAATTTATTTAAGAAATAAATTATATAAAACTAATAATTAAAATCTTTAATAAATTGTCATATTTGCGTACTATTGAGCAATAAATGATTGTGTTTTACTACTGATAGTATATTTATACTCATAATTCAAGCAATTCGTGCAAATTATTTCCTGACCATTCCAAAATATCAAAAATGCACAACGTTAATATTCAAGTTTTCACTTCAGCCATCAATACCAGAATGCAACCCGTTGATTTTCTCTTTGTTTTTACGTTTAGTTCGTTATATGATGAGGAGTTTCATAGCGGCACTCTGTTATATAAAGGGGTGATAAAATATGCTTTTTGCTTTTATCAGCGATCCAATAATATGGTAAAGTTTTTCGGCAATGAAAGTAAACGCGTAGTTATTTTATTTCCTTCTTATTTTGACAAAATAATCACATTGTTGACTTTTTAAATGTTGCTCTTAAGAGTTTCTTGCAATATTTTTACCGTCAACCGTTTCTTAACTCTAACCGAATGCACTTTCTCTTTGAAATCAAGTTTAAATATTTTTTTATGTCCTCGTAGTCTAGAAAGTCTGTATTAAATCTTTGGATTTTATGGAATTCACATGATTTGGCTACATATTTTACGACCGGCCGCATGGCTGACGTCAACTTACCTTATCGTGTTTTACGATACCTCGGTAAGAAATGAGGGTGGTCTATTCTACTCAACCGGATGCCACACGCAGTTTTGCACGCAATGCAGTTTTCTCTCCTATACCTTGCAATTACGTTCAATTGTTGCTCATTGTATTTTGTCTAATTAATAGCTTATTAAGAAAGCTGTGATAGCCCAGCGGTGAGACCGTGCGATTCTTTCGAAGAGGTCACGGGTTCAAACCCCGGGCACCAATGAGTTATTCTGTTAAAATTCATGTGTCTAAATGATAAATGTATTTTATCACACGTTTTTCGGTCAAAGAAAACATCATTCTCGTTCTCCTGCCCTTATTCTACAGAGTGGGGTCGGCACAGCATGTTTTAAGCATAGTGTAACATGATTTGGCTAATTTCCGTTAATTAAAGCTCAACAATCGTTTCGCCCCGCAATCAAGGCATCTACAAGAGACAGACTCCACGACAAAATGGCAAATATGTGCGATTTTCACTATGCATTCAGCACTATATATATTTTCTATTTACTTTATCGCAGATTATAGCTAAATAATTTTAATATTACTTTTGTATTATAGATCTCCGCAAATTAACGCCTTATTCTATAAATTACCTGTACAAGATAGTAATGACTAAATGTAATTAGAAATAAGGATTTTGTTTTGAAAAAAAGCGACCGCCAGTTTCTTGGTGGCTATTCACGGTAGAAACAGCTTTCTGGCCATGCCATTACAGCAGTTTAAAACCACTGTTAAAAAGAGGCTGATACAGAAAGCCTATTATACTGTTGAAGATTACTTAGATGATAAGGATGTGTGGATATAGGTGCACTTCTACCCTGTACAAGACAGTAATAAATAAATGTAACTAGTTCTAAGATTTATATTTTAAAAAGAGCAACTGCCGAGTTTCTTGCTGGTTCTTCTCGGTAGGAACAGCTTTCAAGCAGCTAAGCTTTCAGCAGTAAAGTTGATGATTCAAATGCACTTGTTCACAAGTTTACTTGAATAGAGAATATATTTAATTTGAAGTTTATCATCTATTTCTTTTTTGCGTGTGCGTAGTGAGGAAATGTCATTTTGAAGGTAAACCTAAAATGTTCGAAATATTTTCTAAATTTGGAACGGGCCAAAAATTTTTCTCTGCTCATGTGTGCTTAGACAAATAAAATATGCGAACCAAATCTTCCCTTCCATTATTTATTGGGACACTTTCACTTCCAGGCATGCCCAAGACTTCGTTACTCTAGTATGATAACTATGACTAATTATATTATGGATTTTACTCGTAGTGTTTGATTTATTACGCCTCATCATTACTAGCGAGTTCGTTTGGTTTTCGCAAATATTTACACCGCGTGGCACAAACAACAATTGTAAAAACGATGCCAAATATCCTTGGATTGTATGATGAAATACCTATTTGTTGTGGCGCACGTGCGTACATTAGGTCATGGACCGCATTTTTGTGGTCTCAAACCGCGGGTGGACCGTATAATTTGGTCCATCCTGCTCTCGCTTTAATCACCTTTAATGGTACATGGGTAGGGGCGGTCTCACTTGATTTATAATGGCTAGAATGGCCACCATAGATAGACCCAGACGTCAAACCTTTGTTACTTCTCGATAAGAGTATTAGAGTTCTGGTATAGCTGGACGAGTGTCTGTTGAAACGGAATGCTGTAATGGTATATTTTGTAGAGATGATGTTTGAGGGCTAGTCTGCCGGCTTTGATTTATTCTGTATCTGTAATTACATGTTTGGGAGTGCCGGCAAAATATTAGGGGCTTCGGTGTAATAAACTTTTATACACGATAGGGATATCGAATAATGATCTATCTTTATATTAACCGATTATTTAATCACTATAATCGATTTTTAAAAATTGATTTTCTAAACATTAAAAATCGATTATATTAATTACCCTCTTTTAACTTGTTTTTAAATCGATTGATTTTGAAGCGAGACAAATCTATTATTTAATAATCGATTTTTTTACACCAAGTCATCCGTTATACACGATATACGTCTGCTCAACAGATTGAAAAAATGGTCACAGATTATGCTCAAATAAATATTAAAAAAAAGGGTACAGATTAATCTTACAATATTACACTCCTTTCCTGCATTGGTTTTTGGTTTCGCTGCGTATTTTGATTTCAAAGACATTGGTTTTCTACCAACTCTTATGTCACTAAGCCACTCTTAATAAGTTCCTATGCATACCGTTATCGTGGATAACGTTAATATAAAATCTCTTTTTTGTAAAATCTATACTTTACCTTTACCGTTATTTCCTGTGCGAGTGCCCTAGCTGCTAGATATTCTCAGCAAAGTGTTAATTTTAAATATTTACTTAATTAACACCTTTCTATGAATCTGGTTATGTATTTTAGCTTTCTCTGGTATTGCGTAGTTACTAACTAATAATAAATATTTTGTAAAATTACACATACGGTCGTCCATCCACAAAGTAAGTAACCTAAAACTTGTGTCATTAAAATTTTGAACATAAAAGTAATTATTGTGACTTAACCATAAGAGATAGAGGCATGCTCTCGCGGACTTTTTTGTAGTATTTTTGTAGATCTACAATTCTCTGGTACATTCCTTAAGTGTATCTCTGTTGGTTTACGCGACGCACGCGATACAGCTCCGAGCAGACGAGTTTTTTTTTAACCGCTCGATCATGTCAATTGTTTTGAAGACTAAACAAAATTTACACGAAACCGTAATATACTGTTAATTTAAACCTTCCGGAAGAACCGCACTGCCTTTTAGTAAAATCCGTTCAAGAGATTTTGAGAAAATCGATCACATACAGATAGAGCTTTTGCGGACTTTGTTTCTATCTATTTTTCATACTCCTAAATGATAAGGGTTGTCAACCCCTAGCATTTTTTAAATATAATTTACATTAGAAACATTTAATTTGGTAAACCAACGTTTGCCCGGTCACCTAGTATAATTATATAAATATAAGTAAATATGGGTTTCCTAATTATGGGTTTTTGAGCACAAATTCCAAACTTTCTTCATTCAAGTAAACTTGTTACAAAATACAAAAATATGTATTTAAATCCAATAAATCGTTACAAGAAATACAGATTGAAACCTTCTAGTAAGCATAAAAATATTTGTGTCAGTAGGTACTTGTGTGTACTCTTCCATAACACAGGTAAGTAATAATTATTAAAAAGGTAAAGTACCATAAATAATATAGAATAGCTTTTAAATTAAATCGTATGTATGGGTGGGTGTGTAGTGCGTGCGTGCGTTTGTGTATGTTGTTATACGAGTGTGTATGTATGTGTGTGCATGTAGATCCATGTATTTAAGATATACATATATTGTAATGAAACTTCCGTATCTTCATAATTTAATGTTTTCAGCCAATCAGATGCAGTTATGGTAAGTGATGAGATATATATTACTTTTTTTATTAATTATGTTTTATATGTGTGACGCTTGTTCATTGTACTGACTGCCAGCAAAAGCTGGTTAAGTTTTAATAAAGATGTATCTAGAGTGTGTGTGTTGACAAGTGCTTTTGAATCGTCAACATCTACTGCTGGTTCGGAAAGCTGTTCCTACCGAGAAGAACCAGCAAGATGCTCGGTGGTTGCTGTTATCTAAATGTAATTCTTATAACTAGTTACATTTTGTTATTATTAATCTTGTACATTGTCGAAAGTAGTTATATCCATGCGTTCTTATCATCTATGTAATCCTTAATAGTATAGTAGATTTCTATATCAAACTCTTTTAAAAGTTGCTAAAACTGTTGTAGTAGCAAAGCTAAGAGTGAATCACACATTACGTTAATACAATTAATTTTGAAATGTCTGCCGAGTGATATCCGGCTGAGTAGAATAGACCACCCTCATTTTTTACCGAGGTGTCGTTAAAAGCCACTAAGCTAAGTTGACGTCAGGCAGATGCCGGTCGTAAAATACGTAGCCAAATCATGTGACAATATGTTTGTGAAATGTTGTGCCGACCCCACTTAGAGTGTGATAAGGGCAGGAGAATGAATGATTCTACATTCTTAAAATATCCGCCGTGTGGTATCCGGTTGAGTAGAATAGACCACCCTCATTACTTACCGAGGGGTCGTAAAATACGACTAAGGTAAGTTGACGTCAGGCAGGCGGCCGGTCGTAAAATACGTAGCCAAATCACGTGACAATATGTTTGTAACATGTAACATGTTTGTAACATTTGTAACATGTTTGTAACAATATGTTTGTAACCGACCTCACTTAGAGTGGCATAAGGGGATGAGAACGGTGACTATTTTTTATAATTTTAAAATATATCTATTTGATTGTACACACGGTGTTATAGATCTCAAAGAGATCACCTTATGGGGTAATAAGAGCTCTTTGATCTGATAAGTTCTTATTGCATCCACATAAACCTGCAACGAGAATAATTTACTTGAACGCCATGACCAAACGGGTCTCTTGTCTCGGTCAAGGCGAACGACTAGGCGTATTTACATCTGGTTTACAGCATACTCGATCGACTTAACTATTCAGATTGCGTCATATGCCCTAACATCGTTTTTAAGACCTCGTAATCTATCTATACTTATTATAAAACAAAGTCCCAAATAGCTGTCTGTCTGTATGTAATCGATCTTCTCAAAATCTCCTGAACGGATCTTTGTACGGTTTTCACCAAAAGGTTGTGCAATACCTCCGGATGGTTTAGATAAATAGTACATATCGGTATTATGTAAATTGTGTTGAAGAGATCGCGCAGTTGTTAAAAACTTGCTTGCTGGGAGCTTTAATCGCCTGCGCTGCGTAAACCAGCAGAGATACGCTAAAGTAATGTACTAGAGAATTGTAGATTTATAAAACTACTACACAAAAGTCCGCGATAGCATTTATAGCCTTATGGTTAACTCAGAATCATTACTTTTATGTTTAAAATTTGAATTCTTTAAAAAAATCGTGACACGCCGGTTTCCACGCGGGCGAAGCCTAGCTAGTTTATTAATATAATGAAAAGGATCAAGTCAAGGTCTCTGAAAGTTGTGCCCATTATAGAAAAGATGAAAGTACGAGATTAAGTTTGTATGACCGTGTAACGAGGAGGGATGAATATAAGGGTATTGACTGGCCCGTTGGCGCAGTGGGTAGTGACCCTGCCTTCAGCTCCGCGGGTCACGGGTTCGATTCCCGTCGAGGGCCAACATTTTCTATAAAAAATTTCATAGTTACTCCAGTTTGGGTGTGTATTTGTATTTAAGTATGTATTTAGGATTATATGTGTAGTATATCTACCAGTGGTACGTCATCCATAACACAAGTATTAAGTTACTTACTTTGTCCACTGCTGGACATAAGTCTCTTTCTGGGATCTCCAAAATACACGATTCAGTGCTTGTATCCAGCGGCTCCCCGCGACCTTTTTGAGCCGTTGGAGCGAAATAAGCATATGACATCAAAAAGTGGCTGGTGGCCAATGGAAGAAAGAGAACAGCAATGAATCGGGAGAATTGGAAGAACTTGGAGGAGGTCGATATACTAAGAGGAGTTCCGAAGAACTAGCAAAATCAAATTCGACTCATATATTATTATAAACATTTATCTTTTAATTACTTTACACTTAACTTTATTTTCTAATTTATATTTTAGGCATTTGACAATAATTCTTTTGTATAAAAATTATTTTGTGAGAAATAAAAAGGCCTTTCTCTGTGTTCTTGTGGTAAACTGCCTACCGTCCTTATGTCTGCTTTTAAGTAAATTCAAATCGCATCGTACAATTTAATTATTAATAATGCGCGATGTAATAGTCTATGTTTTCTGATTAATTGTATCTTTGTTAATGAGTGTTGTTATTTATTCTCTTGTTTCGTAATAAAATGGAATTATTACTATGTTAAGTTATTCCTTTCAATAAATATAATATCCTTGGCCTTTTCGCGCCCGTGCTTCGCGTCAATTTAACATTTTATTACTTGGTAAGAAGATATTTATTCAGACTAATACAGGAGAACTGAGAATGACGTAAAGGTTCTGTCAGACTCTTGCATAATATAACATCTATGCAGAAATGTAAATGTAAGGAAATGTATTTTGAAAACAACAGCTGAGCTTTTTGTTGACTCTTCTCGGCAGGATTTTGATTCTTGTAAGATGACTTGTAAGAGTCTATTTTATTAAAATATTAGCTGTGCCTGCGGCTTCATATGCGAAATCAACTCAACAATCGTTTCACCCGAATCATTAAGATATACTACATTCCATGACAAAATTAAAAATCGCAATCGCCTCTTTATGATAGTTATTACAAATATGAGAACGTCGAATAGGATTATCGATTTTTTTTATTTTTTATTCTGATACTATAATACAAAGATTATAAAACTGAAAACAAAATTCTTATGACAAACATTATGTACAGAACAAAAATAAAAAATTAAAAAGTTTCATTACGATACAGGTCTTGTATGGACACCTGTATCATAATGTAACTTTTTAATCATAACGATACACCTATACAACTTCCAGCTGGACCAAGGAGGTTGAACCTCTACCTTAAAAAAAAAGTTTCAATGAATGGGTCCGTGGCGACGCAACACGCATGCGCAATCGATGTTTGCGCCTTGGCGCCAATATATGACATTTAAAAAACCGTGAAAACATGACCGTGAACCTGTTGCCGACTAAATCTAGGAGCAACTATATTAAATGTTACCACGAGTTCATGAAATGGAAACTTACGTTTTACGTATTATAGTATGAGAGTAGATAAAGTAGTGTATGATACTGTACATAACTTGGTCTTATAACTCTCGTGTGATACTATAAAAAAACTCGCCTGCGCCTCGTTATTTTAAACCACACTCGTGTTATAAGAACCCTTATTATGCAACAGTATCATAAACTACTATTTTTAGATTCTCTGGATTTTACCTTCGTATTGGTAATTTGTATCTTATTGCTGCCTAAACACTTTTAATGTATAACGAAGAGCGAAAATTTAAAATATATTTATGAACATAACTCACTTCTGTATTTCATACGATAGTTTCGGAGCTATTTATAAAGCAAGACATAGCTTTGCTATTAGAGGGGAACGTTTTACGTTTATTATTAGACGAGCAAAATAAGTTTAAAGACCTCCGTAGCGCAGTGGCTGGTGTACTTATTACTGCAACCTCAGGGACCTGGACCTCGGTAAGAGCAACATTCCGAGCTCCTAATCAAGTGATGGGGTAGGAAGCATATTACAAAATTGTAGATTATTGGGATGATACAACTGCCTGGATTTGTATATCCTTTCAGCTTCAAACAAGACTGCGGTTTAATAATGTAAAATTGAAAATGTTTTAAAGATTGACCACCGAGTCTCTTGCTTGTTCTTCTCGGTAAGAGCAACAGTCAGAACCAGTTGTAGCTTCATTAATCATATTGATCCTTGACGATTCTAAAGTGTTTGAAAGCGCTTACTTGAATAAAAATTATTTTGATTTGATTTGATTCCATTTGTTCTAAACCGACATTGAGCTTAGCAGATTTATCTTAAGAAATAAGAAAGGCTATGTTTTGTGAATAAAGTCGAGATTTGTATTCTTTTGAGTGAAGTTTCATTTCTTCTATCGGCTCAAGTGTGGGTGCGTTCAATACTTTAAAGTAACGCCCTGTTACTATCCCACCGCTGAGCATAGGCCTCCTTTCTCCGTTTTTCGAGAGAAGGGTTGGAGCTTACACCTACCATGGTGCCTCAAAGCTGATTGGTAGGTTACACATATCCCTAGAATTCTATAGAGATATGCAGGTTTCTTCACGATGTTTTTCTTTACAGAAAAGCGTGTGTTAAATTGCAATTAATAAATAGACACATATGTTTTAATAGAAAAACTCATTGGTGCTTGCCCGAAGTTTGAACCCATGATCGTTTCCAGAGAACGTCACGGTCTCACCGTTGTACTATCACGACTGTAAAGTATACTTTAACCATTGCAAATTCGATAAACGTATTAAAAGGAAATTTTGTTTCAATGATGCACGTCGGTGTCAAGTTTACAAACAAACCTTAGAGTTTACATTATAATAAGTTATTGTCTCTTAGTGATCATCGATGCTTTGTTAGCAATAACATTTATTTACAAACAGCTTTTACTATTTGATAACATTAAATTGATATAAAAGCATGCTTAAGTACTTTTATCACTTACGATAGGCGTGCTCGTTACTAACACTATCGCACCTAATGGTAAGTAATACCTGTATAAATTACATTCGTAATGCTGTATATAGATACATATAAAAATCAATGTTTGTCTGTATGTCATTAATAGACTCGGAAACGGCTGGACTTATTTTAGGTTTAGCATAGTTTAATAATTTAATAATTAACCCGAACTTACATGAAATACACAATAAATAGCTCAGTTAAATTTATCCAATAAACATAAACAATAAATATATAAAAACTTTCTTTAAATTACAGATTTGACTTGACTTATTGATTTATCGTGAATAAAAAACTTTTATAGGTTGCTAATAGACGGCATGTCATCCTATTACCGTTGAATTAACGGGACTACTATAGCTTGTATGTTATCCCGGTGTATAAGAAATAATTTTACCAAATTTCTTTAATATTGGTTCAGCGGATTCGCCGAGAAAACATAACACACAGACATGCAGACCGATTTCGCATTTATAACATTAGTAAGGATATTTAGTCCTTAACATAAGAGGTAATTTATATTCAAAATCAGTAAAGGATATTGGTTTTCCTTTACTCTTTTTCATTCATCGGCAATCATGTGGTTTGCCATAGGATGAATTATTTTTAATTAACAAAGTGTTTAGAAACGATAAAAAAAAGTTTTTTCAATTTCATTACAATTGCTGTAATGTTTGATAGACTTTAAGCTATTGCTTCTAAAGATTAAATGCCTTGTAATTCTCTAAAGATATGTACGTTTCCTCACGATGTTTTCCTTCACATGTCTCTGTTACAGTCACTGCTGGATTGTAAAAATCATCATCATTCGACTTCTCTTATCCTAACTCTTAGGTGGGGTCGGCATATGTTTTTCTTTTCGATTCTCTCCTATCATTCGCTAATTAATAATGATATCAATTTGTCCATCGGTTTTTGAACCAAAATATTATATATGGTATAAAAAAAAGTAAAGTAGCGGCATATTACAATCCCACTGCTGGGATAGGCCTCCTCTCTCCGTTTTTGAAGAGAAGCGTTGGAGCTAAGACCTACCACGGTGCTCCAATGCGGATTGGTGGGTTACACATATCTCCAGAATTCTCCAGAGATATGCAGGTTTCCTAACGATGTTTTCCTTCACCGAAAAGATTGTGATAAATTGCAATTATCAATTAGACATATAAGTTTTAATACGAAAACTCATTGGTACCTGCGCGGCGATTTAACCGCTAGGCTACCACAACTCATATATGGTATACTATCTCATTTTTTTTTTACTTTTTAAGTAAAATAAGTGGGAAAACGTAAAACACATTTTTGCATTTACAATATAAGTAATAATGTCTAGTGCGAACTTTAATAGTTCCTGTGTATATATTTATTATGTTCGCCATAAGAAAATAGTAATTGGATTTTCAGCATATTGAGTTAATACGTGATGGATACGTCTTTTGTTTTGTTGCGTTGCGGAAATAAGTACGGACTGCAAATTGCACTTAGACTCAGCGTTAAAACGTAACTTGTGTATCGATCCTACAGTAGTTATGTTGCAATAGTAAAAGTATTTTGTTACGTTATCTGTTTGTACGTGTCCTCTTACACGCTATAGTGATAGATATGGCAGTTTGTGCACTCTCTCCCATATAGTTATTATACTAGAATAGGGAGGCCAGTTGAAAATGTGCCTTATTACAATTTCTCCTCCTTGCGTTGGTGTCCTCAATGCTGAGGGTCGTGACCCCCTCCACGGATTAATTTGTCACGGACAATGTTGCGTCATCGGTGTCTGTTCTTCGCAACGTGGATGACTTCATGCATATGACTGTCGAGTGTGGTGTGGCTTTGATCTGCCCAGCACATTGGACTTAGTTCTCGCGAACCTTGCCAGTGATGACTATCTTTTCGAGATTGTCATCACTCTTCCGGGCGATATGACCGAAATACTCAAGGACTCGTTTCAGGCAGATAGTCGAAAGCCTAGTTGTGTGACACATTAGTTCTTTTAGCTGTCCAGGGGATGCGCAGCATTCTCCTCCAGCACCACATTTCGAAGGCGTCCACACTATTGCGATCGAGTGTTCTGAGCGCCCATGTTTCGGCCCCGTAAAGGAATATGGAAAATACCAACGTTCTGACAAGTTTTTGTTTGGTGTCATTCCTTATGTTTCTGTCCTTCCATATTCCTTTTAACTGGCCCATGGCGCCTTTAGCCATTCCAATTCTGCGTCTGATGTCTACGTCACAAGAGCCGGTGTTATTACAATTAAGAGAAAACAAATGAGAGTATTATCTATCTGTCTTTGTTATGTTTGATTAGCCGAGATGAAGTAAATAAGTGTCATCTGGCCTAAATTAAATTGACTACCTATTTGGCGTAGTTGACAGTGACCCTGTCTTCGGCTTCGCCGGTCGCGTCTTCGATTCCCGCCGAGTGCCAACATTTTCTATAAACAATTTGTTTGTTCCTTGAGCCTTGTTGTATAATTTGTATTTAAGTATGTATTTTTTTTATTATTGTTATCCTTTTTCACTGTTTTGAAGACTTTGTGTGTGTGTGTTTCTTTATAATTTGTGTAATTATCTTATTATTTTAAATTTTTGTTGTATGTGTTGTCTGTTCTATTGTCCGTGATGTCACCTAGGCCGCAGCTGAAAATCGGTGCCGAGTGTTGTCATTGCTAATGACATTCGGTTCATGCCGAGCTGTGTAGCCTTTTCGAAGACTATAAAATTCAGACTAAGTATTTGTGTTCATGTATTTGTATTACATTATAGGTGTATATATTTATACGTGTAAATATTTTTCTATGTTTTATACAGTGTCTGAATAAATGTTTTTCTTTCTTTCTTACTTTCTTTAACACAAGTATTAATTTACTTACTTATTGGATTGACGACCGTGTGTGTAAGTGTCTCATTTATTTATATTTATATATTTATTTATCTACCGTCCGATTTTTTATTGTGACACTGTCACTTACAGGCCTACATATGGCTCCCATACTCTAAGTATAATAACTCTATGGTCAGACCACGCGTTTTATTGGTGAATGTCAATTGAGAGTAGGGTTGCCACATTTTTTCTTTACAATAACAGTGTTTATAATACTTTTTTATAAAGTACGGGTAGCAGCCCTGATTGGGAGTGACATGACAATTGGGCAATTTAGGGCGACAGACACACGATTGAGAGTGCAGCAATTGTGAGTGCATTGTTGGCATTATTATTGAATTCGGCTCATACTATGACGATTGTCAATGATTGTGGTGCAGTTATCTCAAAAATAAGGATTAAATTAATTTACTATTTACGTAATTAATTATGATCAACGATACTCGTAATTAGTTACGTGTCATTATAATACCGAGGATGAAGCAAGAAGTCAGATCTATCGACTAGAGATGTAACTTGGAGTGCATAAATCGATAAACAAATAATCGATTTTGGTCACTTCAAAATTAATCAATATGTAAAATATATTAAATCGAATCGAATAGATCGATAATTATTAATAATCTATTTTTTTTTACTGTTTCTAACATACGCTTTTCTAATATTATTAACACTGGTCAACAAAATTTTTACTTTTTTTTGTCACACGAAAACCTATGTCAAATTTTGAATATACTAGGGCCTTCAAGCAATAATATATCGAGGGAAAAAAATTTACACGTCAGGTATTCTTGTGATATAGAAGCATAATTTTTTAGTATATATAGAAAACTGAGCTACACTTAAAGAAGTTATTGTTTAATGTACAATAGATAAATTTTATTTTAGGGAATATTTAGCTTCTGGTAGGTCTCTTTTAAGATTCCAACATTAATCTGCTAGCATTCGTGGACTCCATTTCCCTTGGAAGCGCTTCTACATTAAGAAAATGTCCGGATGAAACCGCTCGCCTTGTTCATCACTCACAGCTACCCAGTTTGCAGGAAAAAAAACCAAATGAGAGTCCAGCATGTGTATTTTTAAGGACATGTTACATCCCAAAGCTTTATATGACATTAGACGTTCATTTATTAAAGCTTCGTAATTTTCCGCTGTATAGTTTCCTAAAAAATTTTGGCAACGTTCATAAAACTTTTCCAGGCAACTTTTTCTAGACCATTCAGTTTCTCCAACAATTTTATCAGTTTCCGTATTTGTGAACCTACAAATATACCCTCATTATTTTTTGCCTCGCTGAGATTTAGGAATTGTACGGGCTAACACGTACATTTGCACCGTCGGCATTTATGCCCTATTATTAATATCACTTAATACAAATTTGAAATCAGTACGACGTTAGCAGCCGCGCGTGCTCAACATATCAAATCATTACTATCAATCATTATAATAACTATCAATTAAATAATTATATCAATTAAGCGTCGCAGCTATCAATTTATCAACAAAAGATAGTACAGGGTAGTACAGGCTGCTACTGCAGCCCGTACAGGAATTGTTGTTTTAGATATGAAAATCCACTGCCCTCTTTAGCTAGCATAGCTTATATGATCTTTTAGGTCCATCCAAGTCATTCGTATAGCGAATGGCAAATGTCTAGGTTCTTGTTTAGCCCAACCTAATAAGAGTCTCATACACGTTACACAACATATATTTGGAACCCAGGATTTATCTTGATGTGACACAGGAAATCCAAAGTAATCAAAATAGCACTGTTCAATTAATAGCGTGAAATTTCGACCCTGAGATGTAAATATTAACTTACCACACACATAACAAAAACTGTCGGGATTGTTTAAACACTTTCTCGGCATGTTTACGATGTAACTAACATAAATAAAATGTAAGTTAAATAAATACAGTAGTAAAAGTTTTCCTTACTTAAACGCGTTTTGAGATAAGAAATGTATTTATAGCTTTCACTAAAAATCTGGACGTGACTGGAACGAAACTATATATTTTTTTTAATGATATTATTGCCAACCTATTCAAAAATCACCACTAAGTTCATGTGTCAAAAACAGTGTTGAACAGTGTAATTAATAAGAATTAAAACTAACTTAAGTGGACTAGTTTGAATAAAAAATAACATGAATGCGTTGTTTGCAAAATTCGATTAAAATGTGCATTTGGGCTACATTAGGTTTATACAACCTAATGTAGCCCAATGTAACCTTATCCTATCTTAAAAGACCAGATAGAAAAAGATTAAAAAAGAAACAGTTACCCTCTTTTTCTATTACATAATTGATTTTTTGCAAATTAATTTACAATGTTTATAAAATTTAGGTTATTTTATTCGATTATTTTGATTTAAATATAAATAAATATAAATATATTAATATTTATTTAATACTTAACTTATATTTAATACTTAACTTAATACTTGTGTTATGGGTGACGGACAACTGGTAGATATACTACATATATAAGTTTAAATACATACTTAAATACAAATACACACCCAGGCTGGAAGAACGAACAATTTGTTTATAGAAAATGTTGGTCCTCGGCGGGAATCGAACCCGCGACCCGCGGAGCTGAAGGCAGGGGAAGGAAGGGAAGGAAGGGGGTGCACTTCCCACAGCGCCTACGGGCCAGTCGATTTTATAATTAATGTTTAGAGTTCGGCTACACTCACGTCTTTTTTTATCGGATATTTGATATCTTCAATTGTATGTCAGTTTTGTAAACTAAAAGAAAAAAAAAACAAAATAACACACGTTTGTCGGTCCCCAAAATAATTTAATACTTCTGTTGTAGGTGACAGACAACTGTTAAAAATGTACATATATAATTTTTAAATTTAAACTATCATGAGTAGTATTTATAGTTAATATAGATACCGGCTATACTCACGTCTAATTTTATCGGATTAGCCCGACTAGTTTCGAACCCGTCCGGGGCACTTATTCATGAGCTCTTTACACGAAGTTATCAGGGCGGGAACAGGGAAAATTAAACGTGAGTATAGCCGGTATCTATATTAACTACCTATATAATCTTAAATACATACTTAAATAGATATATAAAGACTTAAAGAAACCAACAAATTATTTTCTAAAAATTTGTTAAATCTAAAGGCAGGGTCACTGCCACCTGCGCAACGAGCCAGTCATAACATGTCTAGTTCTGTAATTTCCTAGTTAGAAACAAACCAACAGTTATTACGATATTTTCATTTTCCGTAACCCGTATCAATGCCACTGTCATTGTTAATGGAAATTAATTCACTTGACACAATAGCGAAATAATTTAAGATCTTTTTATCCGCGACTTAATCGTATTTTTGTGTAAATTGTACGTAGATTAGTTCCATTGACCTCGTCTCCGTCACTTTGTTGTGTAAATGAGGAAATACCTGCCAAAACGGTGATATGTTGTTAAGGAAAACAGCTGATAGTAGTAAAACATTTGTGTGATACGTCATCGGTAACTATAAATAGTATAGAACAGCTGTTCCGCATTTATGTTTATTCATTCTACACTCTACAAATTCTAATTCTAATTCTAGTTGTATCCTCTGCCCTTTGATGGTTGAGTAAACCAAAATGGAAGATGAAAGGTAACTTGTTTATTTAAGTTAATGTGAATGCTTTATAGAATTAGGCGTTACTTTGCGGAGAACCATAATTCAAAAGTAATAATATAATTATTTTGCTATAATCCGCGATACAGTAAATAGAAAAAATATATAGTGTTAAATGTATAGTGGACTATCCGTATTTCATACCCGATACGTGCAGGATTATTAAACCTCCACCACTTCCACCACAATACACATGCACTACACACGTTCACTATCACAAACTCAACAATCGTTTCGCCCCGCAACCGAAGTATCATCAGGAGGTAGACTCCACGACAAAAGCTTTGCTATTTTGTCGTGGATTTTGTCGCGACTTAATCGCGGATTATAGCAAAATAATTTTATTATTACTTTTGTAATGTGAATGCCATTGGCATGATGACAAATTACAAATGACTTGTCAGTCATCACCTGATCACCTGACGCTCGTGACCTGACCTCATTTCTGAGGCTCGTGATCACCGTCAGGTGTCAGGATCAGCCTCAGAAAAGGGACCGACTAGAGATAGAATGCCTTTGGCATAAGCACGTATTTTCCTTGAACGCCAAGATGAATATATCTACGTTATATATTACTAGCTTTTAACCGCAACTTCGTTCTCGTGGACTGCAGTCTTATTATTTGAGTAAACCATAACACATTAATTATGGTTGAAGTGGGTTAATCTTAAAAGCTAGACATATGCTGTCGCGGACTTTGAACTTTGAAAGGGGAACAATTTTGTAATACATGATTTTCAAATAACTGTCAGCGTTTACTTAGCGCACGCAAGGAAAGCTTTAAGTTTTGCCGTTTACGCAAAATTTTTTATTGCTGCTCCCCCCCTATTCATCTGAGAGTGATGGTATATAGCCTATAGCCTTCCTCGATAAATGGACTATCTTACTACTAACTACTATCCAGTAGTTCCCGAGATTAGCGCGTTCAAACAATCAATCAAACAAACAAACAAACTCTTCAGCTTTATATATTAGTTTAGATAAGGTTGTATACAAATGGTCATTATTATATGTAATTGTTTTATTATCTAGGGCGTATGCTGGCCATTTCTAAAGGTGCAGGACTCCTTAATGTTAATCTACAAATCTTAAAGCATGCTTCAAGCCTTAAATTATTTGGCAAACTCGGAAGACACTGCGTGGTGAATCTTAGACAACGCCTCATTAAGAGATATGATCTATGTATCGTATGGTAGATTGTTATCGCGACGTGGCCTGTGTGATTATATAAAAATACCTATGCATTGTAATTTAACTGACTAACTTTAACCGAAGTAATGTGGTCCATTAAATTTGATATTTTGAGAGATACTTCATGATATCTGTAGGCCTACCATGAACTTTTAGAAAACGATTCAATTTAAAGTCAGTACCTAAACGCAACTTTCTTTTCGTACCATGAAGTGTGTTTGAAAAGGACAACGTTATATGAACTATAGATAACTCTGTCTCTTTTACGCTCTGTCTCTTTTAAAGAGACAGTCTTTTACTCAAATATTTGTAGGACGCATTCCGAACGGCAACGACTTAGTGTGCGTCTTTAAGACGTCATGGTATGAAAAAGCAAAACAATTTCGTTTACGTCTTCAATTGAGTCGCAATAAGAGTTCATGGTAGGCCTGCTGATATCTAAAAGTAATGTTAGTATTATTTTTATCATGTATCAAGATGCCTTTCGTAAGTAGGATATCAAAGGATCAGTAATTAAATATCTCATATCTTTATTAATTTATGATATACGACATGAGACATTGTCCATTGTCTATAGATAAAATGCACAGGCCGGTTTAGCATTCCCTGTTCATGTTACATCATTTGACGATTTAAGGATATTTTCAATGAAGGACACAAGAAGCCTGAGTGAGACATTCGTGAGACAACTCACCTTTTTCTAACAGTATTTATCATTTGCATAGACCCTTGAAGAGGCATCATTGTTACATTAATCGTTTTCCAAAGTATTTCTCAATTTGTTCACATTGTTTTGATCAAGGCAATTTTTTTTGATCGAGGAAAATTAGGTATAAGTAATTTTCTCATTTACATGCTAACCGTTTGTGTAATATTTCACGATAGAGATCAATTATTTAAATGGAGTTACAGATGTTTTAAAACATTATATTATCCAATTGTTTTGATGGTCGTGTAATATTGTTTTTTTAATTAGGAAAAAAACCCCTTAGGCGTCCGCCGTCCGGCGGGGACGAGAGGCTAGCGGCGGCGAGCGGGGTATGTTCGAATCGCACCAACTAAAACAATCAGAGTGCTCCACCACGCTGCTAGCGGCTGGGTTCGTTAAACAATGATGTCCCCAACCCCGCCAGCAGTAACTCTGAACGTAAAGTATGTCACTTCTGGGTCGGAGCCTCTTTAAAGTGACCCTTCCCTCCGCTAGACGATACATCGGGAGCTACAGATACATCGGCCGCCTCGGGGACCTTTTCAGGTGGGCGTCTGATAAACCCCGCTCGGAATGCCCGATGGTTCCCGTTAGGGCGGCAAAGGATAGTCTTGAACGATTCGCCTTCCCTCTGCTCACCAGCGGGAGATCGGATCCATTGACTCGACTTCCCGGATCCGCTCCGTCATCACTGCCCACGACTTAAGTGAAATAGTTTAATGAGGTATAAATTACGAAATTTGTACTGCATTCAATTTAAAATGCATCTGCATTAAATATAAAGTGTGTTGTTACGAGTTTGTAAGCCTCATTTATAATCGTCGTAAAATTTGTCCAAGGTATCTGCAAAAAATTTCCATCGAATTGTGTGTGGTTTTGAGTTCCAAATGGGAACAGATGTTTTTTATACAGCAGTAGTATTATCTACTGCAAGACAGACAAGATTATTGTCTGTATGTACATTAGAATGATCAGTTATCGGATAACTAAAATTTTTTTAAACACAAACATTTGTTTAGCCCACATAACCGACTGCTACAACGGTTGACATATTTACGTCGCCTGTGTAATTGATATTTTCGGTAGACCGCTAATGTTTCCACGTCAACGCCTTTATATCTCGCCTGTCTGTTTTAACCGTTATATGTTCGGTTAGTATTTGTCGCTTTTTTTATATTAACCGTCGAGAGATATATTAGTGTTTTCTGGACAGCCGCCTTTGTGTATTACTATCGATTGGTGATGCTGTACGTCTTTTATTTAGTATTGTCTTTGCCATTTGATATGGGATGAATCCATACCCATAGTATAGGTATAGACCTCATAAGAAAGTTCAGACTCATTCAGCGGGCGATGGAGCGAGCTATGCTTTGAGTGTCTCTTATGAGTATGATCAAATCAGAAATGAGGAATAACGTAAAACAATCAAAATCAGCGAATGGGCGGGGCACAAGTACCCGTTATAGTACCCGGAGCACATAGTTGCTAAGAACCAATCGGCGTTGGGGTTTGGGCCCTCACTGTAAAACGCAGCATCGGTAGACCCTCTACGACGTTGACGAATGATCTCATAAGGATCGCGTAAAAACTTTAGATCCTTTCAGTACATTTTGTGACAATCAATCACTTATATACCGATCACTTTGGGGTCTTTGTTTTATAGATGTACTAGCTTTTTCCCGAGGCTTCGCTCGTGCGTAATTTGGTCTGCCACATTAAGTTTCGTGACAGATCATTTTTAATATATATATATATATAATTTTATACATATATAATCATATGTATAAAATATGTATAATATATTTATACATATAGTAATATTCTATTTGTACGGAAAAATATAAGTACGTATAAAACAATATTGGATGTATATCATAGACATACGAGAGGTCACAAACAGCTTGCAATACCTGCGTCGCGACTCAGCAGAGTAAGCAACTCATTTGTTGGTCTCGCTATTCGCTTCTATAATAAAATTCCTCAATCCATTCTAGACCAGTGTACAGAAAGATTCCAATCAAGTGTAAAAAATATGCTTATACGTAAAGCATATTACAAAATTGAAGATTATTTGGATGATAAGAAAGCCTGGATTTGAAAATCCTTTTAGCTTCATACAAGACAGCGGTTTAATAATGTATAATTGAAAATATTTAAAAGATTGACCGCCGAGTTTCTTGCTGGTTCTTCTCGGTAAGAGCAACATTCCGAACCAGTTGTAGCTTCATTAATCATATTGATGCTTGACGATTCAAAAGTGCCTGAAATGGTTTATTTGAATAAAGATTATTTTTATTTGATTTGATTTGAATATATTTTTTTACTTAAAAAAGTTTAGTTACTCGTACATTTAAAATTTCAGATGTTTAACTTTAAAAGTGACAGATTCCATACAATCTTGACGCGCCGTGCCTATTAGGCGCTCTATGGCGCTCCATTAAAGTCAATCATAACTTTATGACTCTTTGGCCGAATTACTTAGTGTGAAAGACAAAATTTATCTACATGAAATACTTAAAGCGATAAATGTATTGATTTTGATAGGAGTTTAATACATATAGTAAAATGTACATTGTAAAATGGCTCCTGTAAAATCTAAGTTAATTACATTTATGGTTTACAGTTTTGGTCATAGTGGCTTCCACATAAAAGGTAAATATATGCTCTCTCGGACTTTTATTTAGAACTGTTCAAGAATAACAATACTAAAATATTAGTACACCATCTTTATGTAACTCGAGTGGTTTAACCAGCGTGCGCCAAGATAGCTCTCAGAAGCCAGATTTTTTTTCGCCTTTATTGACATGCATCATTTTGTTACATTAGCCTATATGTTATAACGATGTATAACCTATATTACTGTAAAGTTTCATCAAAATCAGTCCAATTGTTGTTTCGTGAAAGAGTAACGAAAATACGTCAATACATTCAAATTTTCACATTTATAATATTAGTAGGATTCATAATTGTCGTAAAATACGACTAAGGTAAGTTGACGTAGACAAATCATGTGATAACATATTTATAGCGTGTTGTGCAGACCCCACTTAGAATGGGATAAGAGCAGGAGGATGATGAATATTAGAAGGATTTATAACTTTAATTACTTCCATTGTGGATGTACTTTTTGGTAAAAAAAATAGTTATACAAATATTGGTCTAGTTGATTACATTTTGTTTCCAAAAGGTCTTTATATATTAGACCAGAGTTCCCAAAGCTTTTTCGTGTCGTAGACCCCTTGCCATGTTTTTCCGTGTTGGGTATACCCCCCACTTACCTGATATTGGTTTCCTGTAAATTTCTAACTGTAGTGAAGTTTAGTTTTAAAAACTCAAAGTAAAAAAACGTTTTAATTTATACATTTATTAATTGAATTTAAATTAAAACTACTCAAAATAAAATTTTGTGCAATGTAGCGAAGCTCTGAGACTGGGACTCTCAGATTTCTACAAGTTCAAAATGTATTGCGACCACAAAGCGAATACCAACATCCTACAACTTACACAATTTTATAAACATATATAATATTTTTTTTTACTTCATAGGTACTTTTATAAATAATGTATATGTGTTGATATTATAAGATAGTATGATGTAAGTAAATAGGTACTATCAGTGTATGTGTTGAGATCCATTATCGTGGACCCTCATTTTCATTTCATGGACCTCCAAATTTTTTTTCGCTGACGTAGAACTCTTGCAGGTTGTCATAGACCCATAGGGGTCGATATAGACCACTTTGAGAATCACTGTATTAGACCATATTGCGCATACTGATAAGTGAATAAACGGGTGACCAGCCACGAACAATTGCCCGTTGAGTACGATGTTTGCACAACTGCTCGCAATACAGTGAAGCATCATTACATGGGTTCTTGTCTTTGTACTTAAGTATTTGAAGTATGTTATCGTTAAGTTTATACTGCACTCAAATGTGTAGTGCAGTTTACTACCTAAGTATGATAACAGTGCAGTTTAAGTTTTATCAAAAAAACTAAGGCATATCAGAACTTTATCAAAATTATTGGCTTGCTTATATATAGTACGTGCTTTTAAACGTGACTTCGTTCGCGTGGACTGCAATTTTATTATTTGATTAAACTCTAATATTTATATTAATTATGGTTAAAGTGGGTTGACCTTAAAAGCTAGACATATGCTGTCGCAGACTTTTATTAAAAATTTTTAGAGGGGAACGATTTACAAAATCGTTAATGCATGATTTTTGAATAACTTTCACCGTTTACTTAGCGCATGCAAGGATAGCTTTGAATTTTGCCGTTTTCGCAATATTTTTTATTGCTGCTCCTCTACTATTCATCTTTACTGTTTTATAGTCTTATAGCCTTTCTCAATAAATGGACTATCTTACACTCCAAAGAAATTTTCAAATCGATCCAGTAGCTCCTGAGATTAGCGCGTTCAAACAATCAATCAAACAAGAAAACTCTTCAGCTTTATATATTAAGTATAGATATAGATTGGCCCTTAACACCACAATATTAGTCCAAATTTTTGAGGGTTTCATAGACACTGCATCTTTTTATGCGCTATTCCTCATCCTATATGGTTACCGGGTATTATTATGATGGTTAAATCGGACTCCAAACCACTAAAAACCTTTATAGTGGACGCAGCTTCTGGCGGTGATAGAAAGGATTGTAGCAATCTACATAACATGTAATCAATATTTATCAATCAATTTTTATATACATTTTGTAAACTTTTCATTTCGAATGTTCTATGAGAATGTGAACTGTATACTTCAGAATTATAGAAAGGGGTCAGTACCTTGGTAGTTTGTTAGTTATACATTTGACACAACAATCAAAAAGCTCAGTGAGCAAAAACAAATATACTTAGGCATTTGAAATATTAATATGAGTTTTGATGCATCTTACGTACGTACCCTTAGATGTTAAAAATATCCTAAAATTTGTTCTGTATTTGTTCCTTTTCCCGAAGCGAATACGGGATTATTTTATTCTATATGTTCGCCATTGTATCAAATTTCATAAAGCGCTGTAGTGAAAGTGTAACAGAGACATATTTCGCATCTTTAATATTACTATTATTAAACTGTATAATAGACAAAGTAGGAACCGACATAAGCTTGCGACTCCTACTTTGCGCCTAGCAAAAGTACGTAAATTGTTTGTGGGTATGGGTATAAGATTCTATAATAAAATTCCGAAATCAATTTTGGCCATGCTATTACAGCAGTTTAAAACCACTGTTAAAAAGAGGCTGATACAGAAAGCCTACTATACTGTTGAAGATTAGTTAGATGATAAGGATGTGTGGATATAGGAGCGCTTCTACCCTGTACAAGACAGTAATAAATAAATATAACTAGTTCTAAGATTCATATTTTAAAAAGGGCAACCGCCGAGTTATTGCTGGTTCTTCTCGGTAGGAACAGCTTTCCGAACCAGCAGTAGAGTTGACGATTCAAAAGCACTTGTTTACAAGTTTACTTGAATAAAGAATAATTTGAATTTGAATATATCTTAAATTAAGTATAGCACTGACTTACTGACGTTCTGTTATCAGAACCCGCATATAACCGTTATTGCGATCATGTTTCTTATCACAGTTATTCTGCAGCCCCAGATGTGATTTGATACACTATAATGTTATAGTTATGTTTGCTATGTGATAAAAGGGCGTTGAACTTTATAATATTTTTATGGTTAATGATTTGCAGCACATTAAAAAAAATACTAGGTAGGGAAAGCCTAATCTTTAAGCTATTTAATTAAATACAGTTGTTCTTCACAGAGACGGCATGCAATAGGGATGCGTATATATCTTAGTTTTTTAATTATTTCCAACAAAAATGTACAAGTTATGTCTATCTTAAATTACTTACACGCTAGTACTATACAAATCATGCCCACGTGGAATGGTCCCAAGAATGCTGGCAAGGTTTCCGCGTTGAATCGCAAAGCTGATTCTTTATGCGAAAAAGGAGCCAGCCTTCTTGTCACCTGAAGAGGCAATTAACCGAGGTGTTAAAATATTTTGCACTCTGACTCCATGGCCCTAGGGTCTCAACTGCAAATGGCACAAATATGAGAGATGCAATTAAAATTGAAATATATTATATTATATTTAAATTCTGAATTAAGTAATCCGGTAGATAGCCAAAGTAATCGACATAGCCCAAAGGATTAGTAAGCTCAAGTGGCAGTGGCTGGTCACATTTGTCGCAGAACCGGCAGCCGCTCGGGTAGACATGTTCTGGAGTGGACATCGCGCCTTGACAAACGCAATCTAGGACGCCTTTCAGCTAGGTGAAGTGACGATATCCTTAGGGTAGCTGGCGTCCAGAGATAGCTGGGTAGCAGAGATCAGTGGCGTGCTATCGCAGAGACCTATGTCCTACAATGAACGAAAACAGCGTGATGACGATTAAATTTGTTTGAATTACATGATTATAAGTCTAACATTCGTGATTTCAAATTTCGTGTTAACCAAATATTATTCAAGTGTTAAAAAACATGTAAATACCTTACAAATTCTTTGGTAAATTGATAGATCACGATCTTGTTAGCATATGAACGTATAAGTATTGATATTTATTTTTTTGACAAACTTCTCTGAGTATGTATTCCCTTGTGCGGTGATCTGAAGGCGAATTGAGATGTATTCTAATCATAGAGTTATTATACTAGAGACAGCCCAAAAAGAGCCTTCTATACTTATTATAAAGTACCAAAAAGCTGTCTGTCTGTATGCAATCGTTTTTCTCAAAATCTACGGACCGGATTTCTGCAAGGTTTTTACTTAAATGTAGTACATTTAAATGTAGTGCAAGCTGTGATAGCCTAGCGGTGAGACCGTGCGACTCTCTAGAGACGACATGGGTTCAAACCCCGGGCAGGAACCAATGAGTTTTTCTATTAAAACTTATGTGTCTAATTGATAATTGCAATTTATCACAGGTTTTTCGGTGAAGGAAAACATCGTGAGGAAACCTGCATATCTCTAGAGAATTCTAGGGATATGTGTAACCTACCAATCCGCATTGGAGCAGCGTGGTAGGTCTTAGCTCCAATCCTTCTCTCGATAAACGGAGAGAGGAGCCTTAGCCCAGCAGTGGGCATAGTAACAAGCCGTTACTTTAGTGCATTTCTTTCGAAAGGTTAAGGTTAATAGTACAATATGGTTAAATTCCCGCTGGGTCGGGATTCACGCGGGAAAATATTGTGACACACTGATTTGCACGCGGGTGAAACCACAGCCACAGTATTACAATAAAGAGATAGTGAGGTAGAGAGATAAGAAGAAGAGATAGAAGGATAGATAATAAATCTATCTATTTTTTGCACATGCACAGCGAGCATTGAAGGGAGTAAAAATGTTGTCAGTGTTTTTTAAATTAAGAATGCGCCATGGTACCATTTTTTTTCAAGTCCAAATAATCTTAATTCGATTAAGCTTTTTCAAGCGCTTTTGAATCGTCATGGATTAACATGATTAATGAAGCTACAACTGGTTCGGAATGTTGCTCTTATCGAGAAGAACCAGCGAGAAACTCGGCGGTCATCTTTCAAATATTTTCAATTTTACATTATTAAACCGCAGTCTTGTATGAAGCTGAAAGGATTTTCAATTCTTCAACTGTGTAATATGCTTTACGTATAAGCATATTCCTTACATTAAATTTAAAACCTTACTGTAGACTGGTCTAGTATGGTCGTGGTCTGATCATTTCTCTTCGCATGTATGATTAGACAAAGATAAGTATACAAATCTCACCTTCGCTCTCATTACTCATTGTAACATTTACGCCTCGTTCGGACGAGCGTAAAAAATACGTCGCGTTAAAATTACGCAATAGGCGTTATAAGAAGTTTCGTATGGTATATTCAGCTTAACTAACTAAAATAAACTTAAATAGACTAAAATACAACACTGCGCCATAAAATACGTCGCGATTTAAATACGCTGTCGTGTGAACAGATACCTGGATACCCATTTGTTTCAATTCGACGTAATTTTAACGCACGATAAAAATCCTCTCGTGCGTACGAGGGGTTACAGGCCTGCATATGGCTCCCCTACTCTAGTATAAAAACTCCATGATGATAGTACAGCCTTTTTACGTCAACACGATTGTCAAACACGAACTATTAATTGAATAAATTGCTGTATCAATCAATCATTCGCTTGCTGATTTAATAATTTTATACTAATTAATAATGCCATCGTAATAATGATTTAGGTACACGAATCATTTTTCCCACAGAATTCATGTTTAAGTAATGCAGCCTTTATTTATGACGTTGTAGAAATTGGTGTTGTTTTAATATTGATTAATCATTAATACCATCATCATCAATAATTTATAGAATTAGGCGTTACTTTGTGGAGATCCATAATACAAAAGTAATAATAAAATTATTTTGCTATAATCCGTGATACAGTAAATAGAAAATATATATAGTGCTAAATATATAGTGGACTATCCGTTTTTTCATACCCGTTACATGCAGGATTCGTAAAAACACATGCACAAACATCCACCACTGCCACCACAATACACAAGCACTACACACGTTCACTATCACAAACTCAACAATCGTTTCGCTCCGCAACCGAAGCATCATCAGGAGATAGACTCCATGACAAAATCGCAAGCCGAAACGCTTTGCGATAGTGGACGTGTGAATAGTCCACTATACATTTAGCACTATATATATTTTCTATTTACTGTATCGCGGATTATAGCAAAATAATTTTATTATTACTTTTGTACCATCATCAGCCTCCTACCCTTATCCCACTCTAAGTGAAGGAGGGTCAATTTTTTACAAACATGCTGTCACATGATTTTTATTTGTATTTTATTACTGGCCATCTTAGACTTACACAAACGACTTATTTACTTTTGCAAGGCGCAAAGCAGTAACCGCAAGCTTAAATCGGTTCCTACTTTGTCTATTATTTTGATTTAACTTCTATACGATTGTGCACCAAATAGCAATGACAAAGTGTTTTCTTGTAGTGCAGAGTAGAGGTTGGTTCTATATGCTCTTGTGTATTAGAAAAATCCTTTTCTGATATATATCGTGTGTTCCATATGACTCTCACGTTGGTTTGAAGTCTAGATTGTGAGTGGTGATGTTTGACTTTCTTTCACTGCTGAACATAGGTCTCTTCCCATGATCTCCATAAAACACGATCCTGTGACTTGTACTTTGGGAACGGACGGCTTTGTGTATAATTGTCCTATATATTTATTTATATAAATGTTAGAAGATTTTTTTGAGATGGTAAAATCTTAATATTTTTCTGTTTCTATTGTTACAGATGCTACCGACAATAATCTAATATCGCAACATTACTAATATACATTCCGCGATATCGAATCAATTATACAAGACTGATTTTAAGTAGTTGACGCACATTCCTCGAAATGTTATAGAAATCAAGACAAATAAAACAAGATGTTTAAACTACTTGGAGGTTTAAGCGTATACTTCAAGTACCAGCCGATAAAAACAGATAATGCCGTGTTCAGACTTCACAACGTGTTCACAACCGTGCTACTGTTGACATGTTCGGTGATTATCACCGCGACGCAGTATGTGGGACAACCGATACAGTGTATAGTAGGTGGAGGGCTTCCAGTGAATGTTGTGAACACCTTTTGCTGGATCACTTCAACCTTCACCATGCCGGATGCCTTTACGAGAGAGGTATGTTTTTATTTTATTTTGGTAATAGTCACTAACAAAATTGCATGAATTTTAATTGCAACATAATTAGGATTTAAAGTTTTTAAAAAATCAAAGAAAACTAATACAGATTGTCAAAAAATACAATTTAAGGGGGAGTTCAATGACAGATTTTATTTAATAGTGTGTTGTAAAATATGCTTTAAAAGTTTTTTTAAAGATATAAAAACACATCAGTTATTTGGAAGACAATTATTGAGTAGGTACATGAACCATTTGCAAATAAATATGTTTCACTCATTCATTTATTTACAAATTTCATAACATTATTTAATATTTCCTAAAAAAACATTAAATTTATTATCTATGTGTCTTGAACGGTGACGTTAACTGGTGCAAAGCTAGCCTCTATATAGGATTTCCTGCCATCATATATAAATTCGTGTTGTACTAACGAAAATACCTCAATGTGTTATGGTTACTAACAGATGTCACTGATTCATCTTTAAATATGGCAAATTAATGATGATGATTATTCTTTTTGATAAGTGGGGAAGTTATAAGTTGACTGTGTTTAAATAATAATACTTTTATTTTTTTAATTTATTTATTAAACACTGTTGGCACTCATATTTCAGATTAACTAGCTTAACGTTTAAATCAACACATTATCATGTGGTACCTAATTATAAATAGCACTACATTTCTTCGGAAACAACATAACACTAATTTTCGATGGTGTGGGCGCGTCTGAACATCGCTAAAGAGATATCAAATATTATGTAATTATGTAATATTTGTCTACATGAGTTCATAGAGGTTACGTATATCGTTGGTTTTAGATTGGATACCTACTAAAATTGGTTATGAATTCTTTAGCGGTTAATTTATGCAAATAATTTTAACACTATATACATAGAACTAGAAAAGAACATCATTTATTTTTTCATATCATCTTTCTCCTGCCCTTATCCCAGTCTATGTCTAACATGTTGCAAACATGCTGTCATATGATTTGGCTACGTATTTTACGACCGGCCGTCTGCCTGACGTCAACTTACCTTAGTCGCCTTTTACGACACCTCGGTAAGAAATGAGGGTGGTCTATTCTATGCAGCCGGATATCACACGGCTGGTCGACTTTCCTTAATCGCCTTTTACGACACCTCGGTAAGAAATGAGGGTGGTCTATTCTATTCAGCCGGATACCACACGACAAAAGATTGTATTATATTACAATATTATTATAATGTTCGCCGGCGAAGATGCTGTGTGTGTGAGTGCGTGCGTGCGTGCGTGCGTGCGTGTGTTCGCGCGAGCGTGTTTGTGTGTGTTTAAGAGTGAGAGTCCATGTTCATGTGCGTTCGTGCATATAGTTTTAGAATGCAAAAATCTTTATGAAAGTACTGTGGCGGTGAGATTGAGATCAGCAGGCCTACCATGAACCCTTATTGCGACTCAATTGAAGACGTAAACTAAATTGTTTTTTGCTTTTTCATACCAAGACGTCTTAAAGACGCACACTTTAAGTCGTTGCCGAATGAGCGTTCGGAATGCGTCCTGCAAACATTTGAGTAAAAGAGACAGAGTTATCTATAGTTCATATAACGTTCTTATTCAAACGCACTTCATGGTACGAAAAGAAAGCGGTTAGGTTTAGGTACTGACTTTGAATTAAATCGTTATCTAAAAGTCCATGGTAGGTCACTGTAGAGAGTATGGAGGTGGTATTCCGCAAACATAAGAGACAATATGTGATTCTCCGTATGATTTTTAAAATTTCTGGGGTACGAGAATGCTGATCTTTGAAACGGACGAACGCTCCACATAAAAATCTGTAACAAATAATTCTGAAAGAAGCGACCGGGTTCGTTGTTTCGAACCATGAATGAAACACAGCTGACGCTGTAAACAATAACGGCAAAACGAGCGAAAGTTCCGCTAAAATAGCCATGCACTAGCACTGAGCCAAACATACAGACGGACGGACAACCGACTGCCACGGACATGGCTGTAAACACGCGGCACAATAATGTTAAACTATTTGGAAATATGTATATCGAAAATAGTCCAATTATCTTTGTGTAGAGAAGTGAGTTTGCTTTACAGTATATTTTAAGTACAGGAACTATAACAGAACTATAGTACCCGACATTAAATAATGCACATCGATGTTTATAACGAAACAGCCCCCCAATTCGGTTTCGTAGAGCGCTGTCACTTCACTCAGTTAGCATGTGACGTGTTACACGGGTTCGTCAGTCTGTGCTATCTAGCCAATAATCTAGCCAATTTCAAACAGCCTCGACGTGCATTATTTATTGCCGCGTACTATACTTTACCACAATCCGCGTGTGTTAAGCGAATGCATGCAGTGCTAAGTGTATGAAGCAGGCAAAATTCGCGTACCTTACACATGCAGGACAAGTCACCACACGTTTCTTAGGACGCCTCCACCAGCAACAATGCACACAAGCAATATATACAAACGCAACCAAAATCTCTAATCTAATCTAATCTCTGTAATATGGAGTTCCGCAAAGTAACGCCTTCTTCTATAAATCATATTTTAAGTAATTTAATTTTTCTACATAAAAATACAAAGAATTATAAAACAATAGGTCATGTATATAATAGACAAAGTAGGGAACCGACATAAGCTTTCGGCTCCTGCTTTGTGCATTGCAAAAGTACGTAATGGTTTTGGTATTCTATCATAAAATTCCGCAATCAATTTTAGCTTTGCCATTACACCATTTTAAAAACCCTGTTCAAAGAGCAGCCTCATAACAGAAAGCCTACTATACTGTAGATGATAGGAATGTGTGGATATAGCTATTCTACTACCTCTATAAAACCTTAATTGCTAATTTAATTACTAAATGTAGCTAGTAATAAGAATTATTCTTTGAAAAGAGCAACCGCCGAGTTTCTTGCTGGCTCTTCTCAGTAGGAGCAGCCTTCCGAACCAGCAGTAGAGTTAAAAGCACTTGTTTACAACTTGAATAAATAATATTCTGAATTTGACTTTAAGGTTTGAGAATGAGTATTTTGACTCACTCTTACACCACTGTCAACAATATTTGTTTCAATAGTGGAGGTATCCGTAATAAAGCTAGTTAAATTCCGAACATTGACTTGATATACCTATTAGATGTCTTGCAACTAGGTCGCCGTTAGTGATGAAATTTGCCTTGCTTAGTGGCAGTCTCGTCGAGTCGTAAACGACTGGAGTGTCATCTGTTCGTTGTTTTTATCATGGATAGTATATGACTATAGAGTAACCATAAAAAAATATATTTTTGTTTGTGGTGTATATCTTTTATCCATCATTTATTTTAATTGGCTATCTTCTTTAGAGAAACTATAATTGTTCCAAATTTAATAATCCGTCTAATTTGAGAATCCGTCTGCGTAATTTTCATTAAATGGGTACAAAGTTTTCTAACCACGTATTAACATGTAGATTAAAAATTCCAGTCTATCATGAAAAACCAATGAACAAAGCTCGGTCGAAATATTACCATGGAATAATTGAGCAGTGCTTGTTTTGTGATTTTGATAAATTGGTGTTAAATTGATAGCTTGACACGAGGCAACTAAACGAGTGGGGGCCAGTAAGTTGACGTCATGACGCAGTATACCAATGAGCTCCATTAACGCTTAATTGTGATTAAAATCACAGACGTGGCAATTGATACTTGAATTGAAAATCCTTTCAGCTTCATACAAGACTGCGGTTTAACAATGTAATACTTGAAGATGTATAAAAAGACCATCGAGTTTCTTGCTGGTTCTTTCGGTAAGAACAACATTCCGAATCAGAAGTAGCTTCTTTAAATCTAATTGAGCCTCGACCATTCGAAAGTTCCTGTAAAAGCTTACTTCAATAAAGATTATTTTGATGAGATTGAATAAAGAATTTGAAACCTGAAACTTAAGGGTGACGTCAAATTTTTTGTAGGTTGCATAATCTTCTTCGTTCTCGATTTATGAAGTATTTGTTTCTGTATCTTTTAAGTTACATTGTATCCATTCGGAATAGTAGAATATGGTAATTAGAAAACTATTTTGACGTATACAGTATTTATATTTACAAACGGAATACAATAAATACCTTTGTTCTTTTATTCATTTAGTGTTTCATGCCTTACAGCATGAGTCCTTACATCACATAATTCAAAAGAATATTCTAGGAAGTATCGCGAAAAGAAATTTAGAAAAAAAGAAGTAAAGTAACACTGCTGCGCATAGGCCTCCTCTCTTCGTTTCTCGAGAAAAAGATTGGAGCCAAGACCTACCACGCTGTTCCAATGCGGATTGGTACGTTACACATATCCCTAAAATTCTCTAGAGATATGCCGGTTTCCTCACGATGTTTTCTTTCACCGAAAAGCATGTGATAAATTGCCAATTTGCAAAAAATTTACTGGGATCCGGCAGAATTGTTGGTATTTTTTTACCTCCAGCATTAAACTGAGCCAGAACCTTTTCATTGGCACGACACATTCTAAATTTACTTTCTATATAATGTCTGTTGTTATTGCTCTCTGTATGTAACTTGTTTATTTTGTGTTGTGTGAATGAATAAAGCTATTCTATTCTATTCTATTCTATTCCAATATAAGTTCTATTATTAAGACATATAAGTATGAACAGAAAAACTCATTGGTGCCTGCCCGGGGTCTGAACGCGTGACACCTCGAAAGAGTCGCACGGTGTCACTGCTGGGCTATCACAGCTTTAGAAAATAGAAAAAAAAATTAATTCGCGCGAAACTTAATCATTCACGAGTCTCAATCAGGGCATGATACCTGTTCTATTACCCAGGCGAAGACGAGCGATTCGGCTAGTATATGTAAAAACAGATGCCATGGAATTTTGATGTTGAACCGTATGACTACGACGTGATGATTCACAACCAGAACAAGCACCAATAATAATTTTCTTGAAAGCGTATGTAAGGCTTAAGCAATTACGGTGAAGAAAAAACCTTGTCTGATATATTTCTAGAGAATTCCTGGAATATGTGTAAAAGTCTTCAAATCCACATCGATAAGGTCTAGCTCCAATCCTTCTCTCTGTGCAGGTCTTCGCTCAGCTGTAGGATTATTATAACCGTACCCTACCATTTCACTATTTCTAACTATAATAAAATCTGTTAAGATTTTTCTAAAATATAAGTATAATTTAAAATCTGCCGTGTGGTATCCGGCTGAGTAGAATAGACCACCCTCATTTCTTACCGAGGTGTCGACCCGCCGTGTGGTATCCGGCTGAGTAGAATAGACCACCCTCTTTCTTACCGAGGGGTCGTAAAATACGACTAAGGTAGGTTGACGTCAGGCAGGCAGCCGGTCGTAAAATACGTAGCCAAATCATGTGATAACATTTTTATAACATGTTGTGCCGACCCCACTTAGAGTGGGATAAGGGTAGGAGGATGATGATGATGATGATGTAAGTATGATTTAAAATATATGAATGCATCATTCTAATAATATACGAGGTTACTGTGTGGGGGCACTCAAATATATGGAAATACACCGTGAAGTACTTTGTATTGATTAGCGTTGTGGCAGTAGTTGACTAATTTGCAATGCTTTGTTAAGATTATTTTCCTTACATCACTCCTTTATCTTAGCAACATTGTTAAATTCAAAGTTGTCTTTGTGTAAGGAACCCTAGCAACCGACATCGATAAGTAAATGAAACTCGTACTTTACATTGCTGTTCGTATTTTTATTTGATTTCCATATTCTCTGTCGGTCCGAACCAAATCCTTTTCTTCTTCTTCTTTACGTGTCAATCCAACTAATTTGGATTAAACTGCCAAAATTGGCAGTAAACTCTGCATTTGCCTTTTTTTTCGTATTACTTCTCTGTATACTACTTGTTAATGTTTCCTTTTCCACGTCCAATCACTGAGTGCAAAACGTGATCACCTGTAGCTATTACGAACCTTTCTTCCACACTCTCCATGTATCACAGAGACAACAATTTATCTTTCTACTAAACCATAGATAAGTAATACCATATAGACACAACCAACGCATATATCACAGATAAGGAATACAATAGATACACCAACACTATACTTGTTTTGGCCAGATGGAAGAGTTACGGAGCGCTCTTAATTTCCGTCAATTCCCAGATGTTTGACGTTCAGACCAAGATTTCTTGCTACGACCAATTCTTCTCTCCCCAGCAACTTTTCCTATCATTATCAAGTTGCATCAGATGCGTGATTAAGTGGCCCAGTAGCCATACCATCAACTTTTAGAAAACGATTCAATTGCAATGCAATTCAAACTCAATACCTACACTGAATCGCTTTCTTTTCTTACTATGAAGTGTGTTTAACTGAGATGAATTTGAATCGCACATCTACTTTATAAATAGAGTGAATGAAATACGTTGGCGATTCAGTTTAAGATTTAATTCGGCAACGACTTAGACTGTGCATCTTTAACACGTCATGGTATGAAAAAGCAAAACAATTTAGTTTAGGTCTTCAATTTAGTCGTGATAAGAGTTCATGGTAAGCCTGCGGGTATGCAATTCTACATTGTTTAATGATTGCGAAAAATTTGCTTTTTTATCCAACTCAGCATAGAGCTTCCTTATTGGTTACTTTTAGGTCCACCATATAGACGTCATATGTCTGTATTTCATTCGACATTTCGAAGCTTCTTTTTTATGCACTTACAAAACTCTTCACCCAAGGATCGCATTCTCTTCGTTGTCCGAAATTCCAATTATTTACCTCTTTTTTATAATATCGTCTTTTGTTTTTTTTTCAATTTTTCTCACTATTTTTAAAAACTCGTATCAATGCATGACATATTCTTCATTTCAATTTCAAATCTTACAATCTGTACAAACTCTTAACCTTCGAAAGGGAGTACAGTTTCGCATTAAATTAAGTATATAGATTCAAATTCTTGGCTACATAATACGCAATAATAAGTATCAGATCTTACAACTCATTATCCAAGGAAAGATCCAAGGTAGAAGAAAATCCCGAAGAAGAAGAATATCCTGGCTTAAAAATTTAGAAAGTGGTACAGTAACAGCGGTTCAATGGTACCGAGCGCTATTCCAGGCAACAGTTTCTTAAATAAAAATAACCATCATGGTTGCCAACCTCCGATAGGAGATGGCACGCGAAGAAGAAGATAGAATCAAATTGTTTGAAATCCATATTATTTCAAATCAAATCAAAATATTCTTTATTCAAGTAAACTTGTAAACAAGTGCTTTTGAATCGTCAACTTTACTGCTGATTCGGAAAGCTGTTCCTACCGAGAAGAGCCAGCAAGAAACTCGGCGGTTGCTCTTGTTAAAATATAAATCTTAGAACTAGTTACATTTATTTATTACTGTCTTGTACAGGGTAGAAGTGCACCTATATCCACACATCCTTATCATCTAAGTAATCTTCAACAGTATAGTAGGCTTTCTGTATCAGCCTCATTTTAACAGTGTTTTTAAACTGCTGTAATGGCATGACCAAAATTGATTTCGGAATTTTATTATAGAATCTTATACCCAAACCCACAAACGATTTACGTTACTTTTGCTAGGCGCAAAGCAGGAGTCGCAAGCTTATGTCGGTTCCTACTTTGTCTATTATATACATCACCTATCGTTTTATAATTCTTTATATTTTTATGTACAAAAATTACGTTATTTAAAATATACTGTGAAGCAAATGTTAGAATACCTATTTCCTTAAACTTCTCTCGCAGGGAATTTAAAATTATTTTTAATATTATAAATGCGAAAGTCTGTCTGTGACGCTTTCTCGTCCAATCCGATGAATCATTGATGAATTTTGGTAATATATAAACTTACTTCTCATACAGGCTAAAATTCAATTTTACATTGATAAATACATGTTCCATAAATAAATACATAGATGTGGTAGAGGTCGAAACAATCAAGGATAATAACAGAATGAATCTCGGTCGATTTGTTCAAATAGCTCGTGCTAGGTGCTGCCAATTGAAGAGTAACGATCCATTTCCTTCCCGTGACGTAGCAGTCAGTTATATTGTTTGAGTATTTCTCGTTTTATTGGTGAAATTTAGTTAAGAAAAAAATATTTATACAGTATCAAAAATGGATATATTAATGTCTATTAAGCAGAGCAGGCTAATGTATGCGGGAATGGAACGTTAGTATGATGCATGAAAAGGAGCGGCTGAGTGTGTGAGCGAGATAAATTGATGTGTGCAAGAGAGAGGAGAAATAACCCGGTTTAAGACGGCTTTCAATCAAAATTCACTCCTACATATGTAACTTGAAATACATAGACGATATGACAATACATTTATTAGTGCGTATGATGCTATATCAATACTACATATATAGTAAAGTAATAGTATGTTACCACTTAACTGCTGAGCATAGGCCTCCTCTCCCCTCTTTTTGGAGAGAAGGGTTGGGCTTAGACCCACCATGCTGCTCCAAATTGGATTGACAGGTTATATATATCCCCAGAATTCTACAGAAGATATTCAGGATTCCTCAAGATGTTTTCCTTCACTGTAAAGCGTGCGTTCAATTGCAAATATCAATTAAGACACATAAGTTTGAAGAGAAAAACTTATTGGTGCTTGACCAGGGCTTGAAACGATCATCGGAATCGTCTCACCGCTAGGCTAGGGTATTTTAATTAAAGGGCTATACAAAATAGAGGTCATATAAAAATTAAAGTTTGTCGCTATGTTCTTTATAGACACCGAAAAGGCTGGATCGAGTTTAATGAAATTTTCAGACATTCTTTAGAATGACCCAGTGGATGATCCTGTGAAGTTTGGTGGCGATCAGAGCATTTTTTTTGAGTTCTGTTTCGAGGGGAATTCGAAATCAGACGGAGCCACAGCAATGCGTGGCCGAACAGCTTGTTATTAAATTAAGTTGACAATACCCAAAGTATCCGTTATTATGCGTCTGCATATCGTCAATTTACCAATCAGCCTCTTTGATGTATACTTGACAGATAAACGAATTAGTACATAGCTTACATTTTGTATTGCGGATGATTGCTGTTATTAGATTAGTATATCGGAACGTAACGTAGGGTCAAGTGTTATCAGCATAAATATTAAAATTAAGACGCAATACGTTCATACTTGGTCACGGTATCACTAACCACAGGCACCTATGACCTTTTCTTATGTACTCGCTGGTAATGTGGGAGATACTAGGTAAGGATGAAATTGAAGTTGAGGATTTAACAAATGTTCACTTCAGGGATATTATCAGGTTTATAAAAGCAACTGGTAGGTTAGAGGTGACACTTTCGGCATCATGCATCTGACTCAGCATCTTGATTTCGACAACTTGAATGCTATTTATGTCCTGATTTACCGCCCACTTTTCGCTGCCCTTTATGAGGTCTTTAAATAATTTATAGAATTAGGCGTTACTTTGCGGAGATCCATAATACAAAAGTAATTATAAAATTATTTTGCTATAATCCGCGATACAGTAAATAGAAAATATATATAGTGTTAAATGTATAGTGGACTATCCGTATTTTCATACCCGATACGTGCAGGATTCGTAAAAACAAATGCACAAACATCCACCACTTACACCACAATACACAAGCACTACACACGTTCACTATCACAAACTCAACAATCGTTTCGCCCACAACCGAAGCATCATCAGGAGATAGACTCCACGACAAAATTGCATATGCTTTGCGATTTTGTCCACTATACATTTAATACTATATATATTTGCTATTTACTGTATCGCGGATTATTGCAAAATAATTTTATAATTACTTTTGTATATGAGGTCTTATTATACTTTAGTAATATTTAAGTTTGACTTCGGTATAGCGCTCTGTTTGAACGAAATAGGATAATTTGAATGACATAAAAAGTTTGCGTTTATTTTGTATTAAAATGATGATGTTAGATCGTTGGAATCTAAAGTGTTATTGTCCTCAAAACAATGCATTGTCTCGTGAGATAACGTGATTCACTGAATAATCCGTTCATCACGGATGCATGCGTTTCATTCATATTATTTGATTAATGAATTAGATACATGGGTTATATATATTGACTATAGTGTTAATTTTTTGCTAGATCCCGAACGGTTCGGTAATCCATATACAAAATATATACTAATTTTATAAATACGAAGGTACGTCTGTTTGTTTTTTACGCTTTAATGGCTAATCTGCTCAACTCATGTTGATAAAATTTGAAACATAAAAACTTATACACCGGGGTACTATATGAGACATAAAAATCCGATTTTTTACGAGAACAAAAATTTAACAAAAAATTCCCGTTTTTCACTTTTTTTAATCCTTTAAAAAATGTATCGTGAAACATTGTCATATTTTTAAGAATTGCTTACTTACACTAGCGGTATTGCTCGAGTAAAGTTTACGTTACTGAACAATAAATTACCGATTATTTAATACCCGTATAATTTGACCCTGCCTTCAGCTCCGCGGGTCGCGGGTTCGATTCCCGCCGAGGGCCCACTTTTTTTATAAACAATTAGCTGTGCCAACAACGGCCTCGCCCGCGTGGAATTCAGTTATTTACGAAACTTTTCTCGAAATTTTGAACATAAAAGTAGTTATTGTAAGTTAACCGTGAGAGAGAGACATGCTAGTGGTGACTTTTTTGTAGTATTTTTATAGACCTACAATTCTCTACTTAATTAATTTAGCGTATCTCTGCTGGTTTACGCAGCGCACGTGACTAAAGCTCCCAGCAAGCTTTTTAATAACCGCGCGACCTCTTCAACACAATTTACACAACACCGATATTTACTATTTACCTAAACCATCCGGAAGTATTGGACTACCTTTTGGTGAAAACCGTACAAAAATCCGTTCAGTAGATTTTGATAAAATCGATTACATACAGACAGACGTCTTTTTGGGACTTTGTTTTATAATAAGTATAGATTTGTTGGTTCTTCGAGCATGGGTGTGTATTTGTATTTAAGTATGTATTTAAAATTATATATGTAGTATATGTAGTATATGTAATATGTAGTACCAGTTGCCCGTCACCCATAACACAAGTATTGAGTTACTTACTTTGGGGTCGGATGACCGTGTGTGTATGTGTCCCATATATTTATTTATTTATTTAATACATTTTACGTTGGGAATACTGATGGAGGTGGGGTAAAAAGATGGCGGTTTTAGGGGGCAGGGCATTGACGGTCGGTAGGAGAGGAAGGTGTTGAATATTGGTTACCAGGTTAACCAGAATACCGGTTGAACATGAGACTGAATATATTATTGATAGCGAATAACGAAATTTGAGTTCTCTACACTAGTTTTTTTATAATTCATCGTAATGGATTGTAAAATCGTGCAAATCTTCTAGTCGCCTTGTGATTCTATTTTGAAATATTATATCAAAATAAGAGATCGTACTTCCGAGCGCATTTCAATGTTTTAGACTTAGATCTCAAGGTGTCACTCTCAGTGTGCCGACATAGTTGTGCAAGATGACTTGGATTTTGCCAACCTTGGTTCGCCTTCGATAATTATTGTATCTAGTTTTCTACGGTCCGTGTCACATAGTTGCTTAAGAACCGGAAAAAATAGACTGAATTTGCAAGCGTTATAATTCAATCAATGTGGTCAATGTGGCTAAAATGATCAATTTTTGCAACCTTCTAATTTTAATCTGTACTCTTTTTACTTATATTATACAACGATCCTTACCAAAATGGTATCGCTGCTAAATCCTGGAACTATTCTTCCACCGTTACGGATGCTAAGTCTAGAAAAGTCCCGTTAAAAGTATAGAGGGCCTTGAATCTCTAGTTTATTATCTATCTAACAAAATTGGAAAATAATATGTAAAATTGTTATATTGCATAATCATGCTCTCAGGAGTTTGTTTGACTTCAAACTATTAGACTAAAATGTTGCTCTTACCGACAAGGACGATGAAGAAGCGAAGCACAGAAGATTTAATTGGAATGGCATTCGTCGACCCTCGACAATGCTACTGCTCTTCAGCGCCGAGATGCCTTTTCTTTATCGATTTTTATTTCATTTATAAGACCAACTATTAGAATTTTACCATCATTTCTTACCGAGGTGTCGTAAAAGGCGACTAAGGCAAGTTGACCCACCGTGTGGTATCCGGTTGAGTAGAATAGACCACCCTCTTTCTTACCGAGGGGTCGTAAAATACGACTAAATAAGTTGACGTCAGGCAGGCGGCCGGTCGTAAAATACGTAGCCAAATTATGTGACAACATGTTTGTAACATGTTGTGCCGACCCCACTTAAAGTGGGATAAGGGCAGGTAGATGATGATATTAGCATTTTACAATACACAATTTCCAAACCGATATAGTAAGACGTGAGTATAGCCGGTTTTTTTACATCTATACTTATAAAAAAATCCCCAAAAGCTGTCTGTCTGTATGTGATGGATTTTCTTAAAATCTACTAAACCTATTTTTGTACGGTTTTTACTAAAGAAAAAATCAATTCTTCCGAAAGGTTTAGATTAATTAGGGTTTAATTTAAATTGTATTCAAAAGGTGGTAGAGTTGTAAAAAAATCTCGCTTGCGCTGCGGAAACCAACAGAAATACACTACACTAATGTACTAAAGAATTGTAAATCCACAAAATACTACGAAAAAGTCCGCGATAGCATGTCTCCGTATCTTATGGATAACTAACAATAACAACTTTTACGTTCAAAATTTCAAATAAAAACTGATTACCATGCGGGCGAAGCCGCAAGCACAGTTAGTGATAAACAAAGTGATAAACAAAAATCTCTCGCAAGTTGGTCTGTTTTCAACAAACGCAATTAGATACTGCGTATATTAAACACTAATCCTTACGTAATATATTGTATAATCGCATACTCAATGGAATTCATAGAAAATCTTATACTCAATGAAATAAATAGTAATAGTCTAGTTGGGTAATGATTCATTACCTAGCGGGCAGGATGACGTCATAAATCTTTTATGGTTGTTTTTCAGTTTCTAGTAACTGTTTACTGACCCATTAATATAACACTAATCCTTACGTATATTGTATAATCGCATCCTCAATGGAATTCATAGAAATTTTAAACTCAATTAAATTAATAGTAATAGTCTTAGTTGGGTAATAGTTCATTACCTAGCGGGCACGATGACTGTTTGTTTTCCAGTTTCTAGTAACTGTTTACTGACCTATTATTATACTACCTTTTTTATTTTGTGATTATTCGTGCCAAAGATATACGCCGTGTGGTATCCGGCAGACTAGAATAGACCACCCTCCGTTCTTACCGAGGTGTCGTAAGAGGCGACTCAGGTATATGCCGTGTGGTATCCGGCTGCATAGAATAGACCACCCTCATTTCTTACCGAGGTGTCGTAAAAGGCGACTAAGGTTAGTTAACGTCAGGCAGGCCGGTCGTAAAATACGTAGCCAAATCATGTGACAACATGTTTGGCTACGTATGTTTGTAACATGTTGTGCCGACCCCACTTAGAGTGGGATAAGGGCAGGAGAATGATGATGATCTGTGCCAAAGATGGCAGCTCAATGTTTATTGCGCATGAGATGGTGACTTGTCTTTGATACCAATGTAGGTTACACATACAAACAGAATTCTCTAGAGATATGCAGGTTTCCTCAAGATGTTTTTGTTCACCGAAAAGCGTGTGATATATTGCAATTATCAATTAGACACATGAGTTTTAATAGAAAAACTCATTAGTGCCTGCCCGGGTTTGAACTCGTGTTCCCCTCGAAAGAGTCGCACGGTTTCACCGCTGGGCTATCACAACTCTTGACATTCAATACTTGAATGGTTAATATTATATTTATAGAAACTTTACAGGTATTTTCTATTGCAGATGGGCAAAGAGGTAGCGCATCCTGGTGTGATGAACGAGTATGACAGTTCCCAAGACAAGAAGTACTACACCTATTACCAATGGGTGTGCTTCGTACTTTTCTTCCAGGTATGTAAATTTGTGACCTTTCGCGTTCCCGACATTTAATAATTTATGAATTTAGACGTTACTTTACAAAAGGTCCAAAATACAAAAGTTATGCAAATATGTTTTTGTTATAATCTTCTTTACAATAAAATATATGTAAAGCTAAATGTAGAGTGTATAGTCCATTTTATAATACGATGCATTCAGGAATTGTAAAACTCATGCACTACTAATCACCAATAAAAATATAGAAGCACTGCACACATTCACAATCACAATCTCAACAATCGTTTAGCCCCGTAACCAAAAAGCATCATTAGACTCAGGAGTGAATGAAAAAGACGGCTGAAAGAAGAGTGCATGCAAATGAGATTGTGAAGTCGGATGTGTGATGCGACATGAATAGATAAAATACGAAATGAGTATATAATAGGAAACGACTTGAGATCCAGTGATTAATCAATATAACTCGCGAAAGAAATCGTTCTAAGCTATATCGTATGCATTAATATCAGTGTAGTATGTAAGAGACCTTACGTGGATTGTGTGGTTCAAGTGAGGGTAGATGAATAAAATAATGACAAGTACTCGGAAACGTTTCTGCCGAAACGTCAAGCCTTATAAAAAGGTAACTCGATTTGGTCGCGATGTGACCCGTTTATTCATATAATAACTAGCTGTGTCAGCGGCTTCGCCCGCGTGGAAACCAGCTTGTCACCATTTTTTTCTAGAATTCAAATTGTAAACAAAAGTAGTAATTGTGAGTTGACCATAAGAGATAGAGACATGCTATCGCAGACTTTGTAGTATTTTATAGACCTACAATTCTCTAGTACATTACTTGAGCGTATCTGTGCTGGTTAACGCAGTGCACGCAACTAAAGCTCCCAGCAAGCAAGTTTTTGTACAACTGCGCGATCGCTTTAACACAATTTATGTAATACCGATATTTACTATTTACCTAAACCATCCGGACGTATTGCACTATCTTTTGGTGAAAACTACAAAGATTCGTTCAGTAGATTTTGAGAAAACCTACTAAACGGATAGGAAGTCTGAAAGTTGCGCCCATTAAAGAAAAGACGAGAAGTGTAAGATTAAGAAGGTATATAATTAGGAGGGATGAAAATCATGTGAGCAAGTTTTAAATATGAAGTGGATATGTGACTAGAGGAAGGCCTACAGAGATGGTTGGATTGTGTGAAGTATGATATGCATATAGAAGAGGTGGCGTCAGAATTGACGAATAATAGGAGAGAATGGAAGAGAAAAACATGTGAAACCACAATTAGAGTGGGATAAGGGCAGGAGAATAATGTATGAATATTTCTTTCATCAGCACATACAATTTCTTTTATTTATTTATCTGTGTTGTGTGGTTTTTTGTCTGTGATAGCGATACAAGGTTAAAATACAAAAAAACAATATTATTCGATGAACTGAAAAACTTAAAGATTAAAAATATAATTTAACGACCTCAAAAAGCTGTGATAGCCCAGCGGTGAGACCGTGCGGCTCTTACCGAGGGGAACACGAGTTCAAACCCGGGCAGGCACCAATGAGTTTTTCTATTAAAACTCATGTGTCTAATGGAGAACTGCAATTTATCACACGCTTTTCGGTGAAGGAAAAAATCGTGAGGAAACCTTCATATCTCTAGAGAATTCTGGAGATATGCGTAACCTACCAATCCGCATTGGAGCAGCGTGATAGATCTTAGCTCCAACCCTTCTCCCCAGAAACGGAGAGAGGAGGCCTATTCCTAGCAGTGGGATTGTAACAGGCCGCTACTTTACTTAACGATCTCACTTAAGAGTGGGTTAAGGTTAGGTATCCAGCTGAGAAGAATAGACCACCCTCATAACTTACCGAGGTGTCGTAAGAGGCGATTTAGTTAAGTTGACGTCAGGCTGGCGTTCGTAAAATACCTAGCCAAATCACATCACAACATCTAAAAATAATCTAAAATATTTTGTACCGACCCCACTTAGAGTGGGATAAGGATAGGAGATAAATTTTGCATTACGGAACTCCGCAAAGTAGCGCCTAATTCTATGAATGTAATATGTCGGTATTTTGACGTAATTTATTCTTCTTAGTGTATCCGGAACCACGTTTTCCTCAATAGGTCAAGTAACAGCGACTCATAAGTCAGTGGCCAGCTGGTTAGCATGTCTGTGACACCGTTAGGAACGGTCCAATTGTTAACAACCATAAGTAGACGTGTTCGTGACATCTGGAATTTTGGTTACGCACGTACTAAAGTATCTAATTAAATATAGTTTTTCGGTATTCGACTGACCTGTTATCTCAAGCGACAGTGAATTTGCTTTTATCTCCGGAGGTCGCAGGTTCATTCTCGCCGAGGGCCAACATTTCTAATTTTTTTTATTTATTTACATCAGAAATATACAAGTTATGTCCATCTTAAATCACTTACACGCTAGTACCAGTACTATACAAATCATGCCCACGTGGAATGGTCCCAAGAATGCTGGCGGCGTTCGTTCAAGAATGTCCGCCGTGTGGTATCCGGCTAAGTAGAATAGACCGCCCTCATTTCTTACCGAGGTGTCGTAAAAAGCGACTAAGGTAAGTTGACCCGCCGTGTGGTATCCGGCTGAGTAGATTAGCCCACGAGGGTGGGCTAATCTACTCAGCCGGATACCACACGGCTCGGTAATAAATGAGGATTTATTACCGACCTACCTACCTAAATAAATGAGGATTTATTACCGATTTTTACAACACCTCGGTAATAAATGAGGATTTATTACCGAGGTGTTGTAAACGGCGACTAAGGTAAGTCGACCCGCCGTGTGGTATCCGGCTGACTAGAATAGTCCACCTTAATTTCTTACCGACGTGTCGTAAACGGCGACTAAGGTAAGTCGATCCGCCGTGTGGTATCCGGTTGAGTAGAATAGGCCACCCTCTTTCTTACCGAGGGCTCGTAAAATACGACTAAGGTAAGTTGACGTCAGGCAGGTGGTCGGTCGTAAAATACGTAGCCAAATCATGTGACAACATGTTTGTAACATGTTGTGCCGACTCCACTTAGAGTGGGATAAGGGCAGAATGATGATGATTTATTTATTTATTTAAATAGGAATCCAACGAAATGTACAGAGTTTACAAAATAATATATAGGTACAATCATCTTAATATTACTACCCCGTACATCTCACTTATAGGCTAACTCAACATGAGATAAAAAAACGACATACAATGCTTAAAATGTAAATTTAAAAAAATTAACATATATAGTAATACCTAGAAAAAGAAAAAAAAAGAAAAAATTTATATAAATCAACTTGAGGAGAATTTTAAAATTGCTTTTATTTCTTACTTGGCTTTTGAATAATAGTTTTTGATTCTTATTTAATTAATAATTTATTTATTTATTATAATTTAGTAATGAGATAGTATGACACACCGAATAATATATTAATGTCGTCATATTTGCATCTTAGAAACAATGAATCATTTTAAGTTAATAAAATGAGTCAAAGGTAAGGAAAGCGTAATACTAAAATGAAACGTATGCTTATCCTTTCGGATGTATGCAAAATCCGTTGAAAGAAGTCTCATCGTATACTGGCACTCTCTGTTTTTTTTTTTCAAAATATTATGTATTCAAGTAAACTTGTACACTAGTTCTTGTGAATCGTCAAGTCTACTGCTAGTTCGAAAAGCTGTTCCCACCGAGAAAAGCCAGCAAGAAACTCGGCGGTAGCTTTTTTCATAACACAATACTTATTACTAGTTACATTTAGTCATTGCTGTCTTGTACAGGGTCGGAGCGTAGCTATAATCACACATTCTTGCCATGTAAGTAATCCTCAATAGTATAGTAGACTTTCTGTATCAGACTCTTGTTAAAAATGTTTTTAAACTGCTTTAATGGCTAAGCTAAAATTGATTGCGCAATTTTATTATATAATCTTATACCTAAGCCCACAAACGACTTAAGTACTTCTGCAAGGCGAAAAGCAGAAGCCGCAAATTTATGTCGATTCCAACTTTGTGTATTATATAGTATTCTATATTATAAAGTTAAATTCCGCAATAAATTTTACCTTTGTCACTTTAGCCAGCAGTTTAAAAACACTATTAGGGTTTGATACAGAATGCTAACTGTACTATTGAGGATTATACAGATGATAAAAATGCGTCGATATATAGCTACCCTCTACCCTGTACAAGATGATGACTAAAAACAGTAATAAGAATTATATTTGCAAGGAGCAACCATCGAGTTTCTTGCTGGTTCTTCTCAGTAGAAACAGCTTTCCTAACCAGCAGTAGAGATGACGATTCAAAAGCACTTATTTACAAGTTTATTTGAATTAAGAATGATTTGAATTTGAATATGGGTTAGAGTATAAAATTTTATTGTTAAACCTCGGTACTTTTCCAGGCCATAATGTGCTACACGCCCAAATACCTCTGGGACGCTTTCGAGGGAGGGCTCCTACGCACGATCCTCATGGGACTGAACGTTGGCATCTGCCACGCGGAAGAGAAAGAGAAGAAGAAGGACGTCATCATCGGTTACCTCATCAGGCATGAGAGGGTGAGTTATTCGTATTAGATCTTTGTATCTGTAGTACTTCTCTGTACTCACTACGCGCTTATTGCCTCCTCTTCGAAGTCCAGTGACCAAGTGTCTAACGTTTTTGACTGTATCTGGTACGAACCTTTCCTTCCCACTCCCGTGTATATCATAGACAACATTCTATCTTTCCACTATACCATAGACAAGTAATAGTTACGAAGCCAACACCGATATCATAGATAATGAATACATTAGATTCACAAACACTACAGTATCCTATAAATGTTATTTATAAGTAAGTATATTATTATCATCCTCCTGCCCTTATACCACTCTTAAGTGGGACCCACTGACTAGTGCTAATTATCTGTTATTTCTATTTATTTTTAATCTCTGCTTCTTTTAGTATGCCCTATTCTAGATGTAGGTATCAAATCTTATACACTTTACCAACGACTGACTCCATTGCAATTCACAACGCGGGTATAGCATCCAAGAACTTGAAGCGTTGAACTCAGGACATTAAATACGCTTAGCACGTCCCTATATTCCCAGCGTCAATTTATATTCCCCGTTCGTTGCCGATTGTTCTGCCTTTGCGAACTGTTGGAGTTAGTTAATTTTACTGTTTTAGATATAATTTAATTCAAATTCAAAATATTCCTTATTACATTACGCCTTGTCAAGTACGTCCAAATGGCGAAATGTTCGTCAAGTTTTCGTTCATCTAAATCATATTTCATAGCCGTATAGCCGGATACCGTGCGACTCTTTCGAGAGGGACTTGAATGAAAGTCTTGAAATCCCGTGCAGACAATAAGTTTTCCTGTTAAATCTTATGTCTAATTGATGAAATGCTTTTCGGTGAAGGAACACGACTTAAGAAATCTCGGCATATCTCTAGACAATCCTGTGTGTAGAGATGTACCGGCAGCAGCGGGATAATAACAGCCCGCTACTTATTTACTCAAACCAGTTGTATGTACAATGAAATGTTACAGACGTGCGAATTATATGATTCTTTTTCTGTTTTATAATAGTTATGAAAAATATAATATCACTCATGTTATATCTTTCATAGCTATTATAATCGATATTCTACATGTACGAATTACGTAGTTTTTTTGCTTATATGAAACTAGCCTTGACAGCGGCTTCGCCCGCGTGGAAATCAGCGTGTCTCGAATTTTTTCTAGAATTCAAATTTTAAACATAAAAGTAGTTATGGTGAGTTAACCGTAAGAGATAGAGACATGCTGTCGCGGACTTTTTTGTAGTATTTTTATAGATCTACAATACTCAATACAATAATACATTACATTAGCGTAACTCTGCTGGTCTACGCAGCGCACGCAACTAAAGCTCACAGTAAGCAAGTTTTTTAACAACTGCGTGATCTCTTCAAAACAATTTACATAATACCGTATTGCACATTTTTTGGTGAAAAACGTACAAAAACCCGTTCAGTAGATTTTGAGAAAATCGATTACATACAGACAGACAGTTTTTTGGGACTTTGTTATAAAATTAGTATAGATGTTAATAATATCTTAATTTCACAAACCATAAAATAAATATACCTAGATATCACTGAAAACAAAACGAACTATATAAAAGTAATGATACAATTATTTAGATTCAACGACAAAATCGCTAATTAAAATAATTCTATTACTACTTTTTGTTCTATAGAATTCGCGTAGTACTTCTATGAATTATTAAAAACTAAGTGACAGTTCTCTAGTTGAAATTCGCAGCATAGTAACTGATACGGTATTATATAACTTCGATCAGTATCGTATTTTACGTTGACTTTTTACTGTGTAGTCGAGCGTAACAAAAAGAGATCTTGTCGGACTATCAAAATTGCTCTGTTGATTTTTTCTGTCCGGTCATTGGCCCCCAATAGGTACAATGCTCGATTACGCAACCTTCATAGTTAACCATTGCTCCCCTATTGTTTACCTTCTATCGATCGCCATCTATGGATCTGAAAAAGAAAATGTTATTTTTATATTAATCGATTATTTCGTCATTACAATCAATTTTCTAAACATTATAAATCGTTTTTAGTTATAATCGATTATATTATGTACCTTCACTTTTTTACTCGCTTTGACAAAATATGCATTTTTGTCTTAAACCAATATAACGAGACCACATTTTTAATCGAATTTTGCAATCAGCGCATCTACATTATTTTCTAATCGCACTTCACGAATTTAATTAGTCTTTATTCAGTTAATTATTAATGTCAGGAAGAAAAAAATTCAAATACTTAGAAGTAAATCTAATAATATTAATAATTTTTAAATACCGATTTTTTTGAAGAGGGAAAAAACGATTATTTACTAATATCCATTCTTTTTTCACTCCAAGTCACATCCCTACACCATCTACAAATCGAGTTCGTCCGTGCAATTTGTTATATGCATACTTTTCCGGTTTTCAAAATGTGCACAATTTACCTTTTGTTCGCTCTCTCGGCTTTTCCGCGTTTATCGATTTAGAGTCAGCTGCCACTGAGCCTGAGTCACTTAATGAGTTTTGCTTCCCCGAATAATTCCCCTATCAAGGTTTCGAAAGCCTACAATGGATTAATTTTATAAGAACAGCAGTTGTTGGCTGTTGTAACTAGATCGCTCATAATACGTTTCAATTTAATTCTATTATTAATACATTCAATTATTTAGAATATCAGTGGTATAATATTTTAAAAAAAATCAGTGATTTTAATATAACAAAATCGACTTCACTTCCAAATAATGTTTCGCTGTTATAAGTACCTGTCATAGCGTCCGGTGTTCTGACATTGCGCGCCATTGTCGCACATTTTCGTTTTTGCATTATTCATATTAATAATTATTCCGCACGCTTCCGTCTGCAAGTTCTCACGTACTGTTATGCTGACTCGAGCTGCTTCATCGTTTTCAAAAGAACTACATATTCCTATTGATACATAATATTTTGTACCCGTTTTGTTCGTGACGGTCGTAGAGTAAATTAATTATGATATATTGTAGTCACATCATCATTCCCCTGCCCTTATCCCACTCTAAGTGGGGTCGGCACAACATGTTTTACCCATGTCGTGATGTGATTTGGCTAGGTATTATACGAACGGTGCCTGCCTGAGGTCAAGTTATTTTAGTCACCTTTTACGACACCTTGGTAAGAAATGATATATTGTAGTCACATTAGAAATTTAATGAAATCTGATATTTTACTATGAATAAAATAATTGAAGAATATGCAATGTTTTGCTAATGTTACTTTACTAGTTAGTGTCTATTTCGTTAAGTTTAAGATAAGTTAGATATTTCCGTCTTTTTGGGAAATAAAGATAGGAATTTTGATACTTTTTATTTTTTCCAACCTATGAACATTTATTCCAAGTTAAGCAAATAATAAAAAAAAGTCCACACCACACGTTCCTGTTCCATGTCTCCCTGCAGTTCCTTTGAGATCGTATGTCTATCCATGAGTTATTACTAAGATTCCGCTTTACAATGCCCGATTGTCACAACAACGGTTTGTGATCTCTGCCCTATTCAGTTCTTCCATAGTATATGCGAGTGCCACTTCAGCTGCAATCATGGGATATTTAGATAGTTTTGGTTTTTTTCTTTCATTACGTAAATGTACTCCAAGGTTGTTCCAGTGCTCGCTAAGCGACAAAGCTTTCCTATGAAGTCTAGAGTAGAGAATAACTTTAAAGTATCACTAATTATTGCCTTGAGTAGTGATGATTATGTAGATAAGAATACTTTATAAGCCGTATTCTGTTAGACGTGACTATGTAGCTAGGTGTTAATCTTTTCGGCTATAAAAACACGACCCGCATACTCGACTGAATGTCGAATATATTTGGTTTTCGTACCCGTCACTAATTGAAAGGTACAAACATAGTCACATCTAGTTTATTTCATCGAGTTTTTATCCTAGAGTGGATATAATAATATTTTATTTAATTTATTAGACTAACTTATTAGTTAGTCTAATAAATTAAATAAAATATTATTATATTATACTATAAACGCTATTGCGTTTTACAATACACAATTTCCAAACACATTTACACAACACACAACACAACACTTATTATAAAACAAAGACCCATAAAGCTGTCTGTCTGTATGTACTTGATTTTCTCAAAATTTACTCAACGGATTTTTGTACGGTTTTCACCAAAAGATAGTGCAATACTTCCGGGTGGGTTAGGTAAAATACATATCGGTATTATGTAAATTGTGTTGAAGAGTTGATAAAAAACTTGCTTGCTGAAAGCTAAAGTCGCCTGCGCTGCGTAAACCAGCAGAGATGCCCTAAAGTAATGTACTAGAGAATTGTAGATCTATAAAAATACTATAAAAAAAATCGCGAAAGCATGTCTCTATCTCTCACGGTTAAACTACTTTTATGTTCAAAATTTCGAAAATTCGGGAAAGTTTTGTAAATCACTGAATTCCACGCGGGCGATGCCGTTGCTGGCACAGCTAGTATATAATATAATTTAAATCTGTGTAAAACACCTTTAAAAGTTAGTACAACTTTTGTATGAATGATACAATTACCACTATCGTTACCTAATACCTAATGGTATAAAAAAGTTTCATTTTCCCTCTCAATATCTGCCTATAGCTACCCTACTCTAGTATAATAACTCTATGGTTTATTTACATACTCATTCATTCTCTTTATATTACTTGTATGGCTGTTCTCTATATCTGTTTTGCGGTACGTGCTTACTCGAGCGTGGAGTTCATTCAAGTGGCCACGTGTTTTCATGTAATTGTCTCTTCAACCGTCGACGGTTCGTTGTTATGGTTATTGTTTTTAGTTGTTTACATCTGTGATACTCGATTTTCTCACGTTCGGTACACTTTCGATCCCAGTTAAGCTATACTTCATCTATACTTATTATAAAACAAAGTCCCAAAAAGCTGTCTGTTTGTATGTAATCGATTTTCTCAAAATCTACTCAACGGATTTTAATACGGTTTTCACCAAACGATAGTGCTATACTTCCGGATAGTTTAGGTAAATAGTACATATCGGTATTATGTAAATTGTGTTGAAGAGATCGATTAGTTGTTAATTAAAACTTGCTTGCTGGGAGGTTTAGTCGCGTGCGCTGCGTAAACCAGCAGAGTTACACTAAAGTTATGTACTAGAGAATATACCATGTGTACTAGACAACATGTTACAAACATGTTGTCACATGATTTGACTCCGTATTTTACGACCAGCGACGATTTTACGGCCTGACGTCAACTTACCTTACGTATTTTACGACCCCTCGGTAAGAAAGAAGGTGATCTATTCTACTTAACCTGATACCACACGGTGGGTCAACTTACCTTAGTCGCCATTTACGATACCTCGGAAAGAAAGAGGGTGATCTTTTCTACTCAACCGGATACCACACGGTGGGTCGACTAACGTTAGTCGTCTTTTACGAAACCTCAGTAAGAAGTGAGGCTGGCCTATTCTACTCAGCCGGATACCACACGGCATATAAAATAACATACGTCATACATTAGAATAACATACTTATATCAAATGTTATGTATATTAACTGATATTATGGTTTCACATGACGTGTTGTATTGACTATACACTATACAGGCTACTCGCTACCGCTTTTTGTCCTAGCAACGGTACTTCCTACATGTCGCTGCGAGTCAATGCACGCTGTGGAATTGACGTAATGACTTTGTCAATCATTTTCTGAAACTACAAAGAGTGTGATCTCTGGCGCAGTAGGATTTTTACGCGCATCAAACAGGTCTTAGGATCGATTTCCTGGTAGCTTGATAATGATTTTATTAAAAAGTGACGATATTCTAATTTGGCTCCAACCGTGTATACTTACTATGGCATAGTTATATGGCATAGTGTTTGGAATTCACGTATGCGGGTCACTATTGTCAGAATAGTCTATCACTACCTTGCCTTTACGAGCAAGTAAAGTCAAAGTAAAGTAACGGTCTCTTATTATATTGGGCATAGGCCTCCTCTCTCCTTTTTTTTACGCTGCACCAATGCGAATTGGCAGGTTACACATTTTTACGGAAAACCCATTATGGGTCATCACCACGACGGGGACGAGCGGCGTGTATGACTCACCAACTGAAAGCCTTATAGTGTTCTACCACGCTGCTGGTGGCGGGGACTGCCCCAATCTCCGCCTGCAGCAGCTCTGTACCCCGGAGAGCACCACCTCCGCGTCGCAGTCTCTTAAACAGCCTCCCCTCTCTCCGCTTATCGATGTTTCAGGAGCATTAGATGCATCGACCACCTCGGGGACCTAACTTCAGCGAGCGTCCGATAAACCAAGTACCCCAGAATTCTCTAGAGATATGCAGTTTTCCTTCACCGAAAAAACGTGATACATTGCAAATATCAATAAGACACATAAGTTTCAACTCATTACAGCCTGCCGGGGCTTTAAATCTTTGACCCCCTCGAAAGTGTCGCACGGTTGCTCCACTGAGCTATCATCGTTTGCACACGAGCTTGCAAATATCTTTATAATAATGATGCAAAGATCTTTTCTTGGAATAAAGGACTAGAGCTCAGGCTCAGCTCGAATGTGAATTGACAGTTAACACAAAAAAACTTGAGGGATGTGTAGATTTCGTCGCGATTTCCTTCCATAAACATTAATTACTTTTAAGTATCAATTAGGCACAGTTTATTCAAGGAAAACTCATGCCTTGGGTTTAAAACTACAAACGCTCTAACTGCTCTGCCATCACGGTTTAGAATTATTAAATAATTCACGGTTTAAACTATTAATTAAACTGATATATCGGAACTGCTTACCATGAAGAAAGTTTAGAATTTTCTCATTAACACGTTTAACCTTGATACTGTTGGCAAGCCGTAACACTATCCAGTATCAGACGCATCAGCTTACCGTTTACTCAAAACACGATTGAATACCACTAACGTGTAAATTGACCCTTGCTTCATTCCGCGAACCAACTGTAACTGAATTAACAACACCAAAGTCGGTTTTAATACAATTAAAGTCGTTATTATCAATGGAACGGTCGTTAATTTCACTTGTACTAGAAAACATGAAAAACCAAAAGACTGCTGCCACTATACCTTTGGGTTGGACGAAAATTTGTAAATCGTCTCGCTAAATATTTTTTCATAAAGAAAATGCTTTTATAGAAGCAGGAGTTACTTTGCGGAATTCCATATTACAGAAACTATAACAGAACTCCTTTGATATTATCCGCGCGGGTAAAGCTAATGCATGCAAAGCTAATGTATACGAAGCAGGCAAAATTCACGTACCTTACACGTGCAGGACAAGTCACCACATGCATCCTAAGACGCCTCCCACTACGCGTCGCCCTAAGCCGTGGTCCGGCCTCACAGGAGGCACCCTTAGGACGACGTTCCCCGACGTTAGTAGAGCTTCTGCGCTCTACTTTCTGCATTTCGCAACCTCGGCGATGCTTCTGCGCTCGCCCGTCCCGCCCGGTAACGCTGTAAAAGCCGTTAGGGCTAACAGCATACAGTCAGTTCGAAAAAAAATAAATAAGACGCCTCCACCAGCAACAATGCACACAAGACAACGACATAAAATCATCAGAAGGATAGGCTCGTGGAGCCTATCCTAGCTTTGCATGCATTCGTTTAATCCGCGCGGATTATAGCAAAGTAGTTCTGCTATAGTATTTACTTTTTCATGGTGAAATTTATCACTCCAATTTTAACTTTATCTTTTTACCTTTCGTAAGATGAAACCCGTTTTTTGTGTGGAAATGGCAAGTTTTTGCCTATCATGAATCCTATAGTTAAAAATAACGGTACAACTGTTTAGAGACTTGACGGGACTGTATTATTTTGTGTCTTAATCATTTTCTATTTATTTTTTGTGATAATAACAGTTAGAAATAAAAAGTTCAAATGCTCCAACATTTTGGTTTGATTTTTGTGCAAGGGAGTGCAATTAACTCAAAGTTGTATTTCGTTTAGCTAGTCAAGTTAAAAAAGCCTTTATAAACAGCTTTCAACAAAATTTCATGTCTCTACTGATAAACTTAGAGAAGTTCCCTCGTCTAGAGCCAGACCTGGCAGCAGCATCGTGTCATGCTTACCAAAAACATGCGTTGTCATCCAGACTGGACCAATATCAATAGTTATTTTGAGAACCGCCAGCAGATAGTGGAGTGCTTGACTAAGAACGGAAAATTATCTAAATCATCTCCCCTACCTGTAAGTAGTGGTGTAGTACAGGGTTCCATCCTAGGACCCTTGCTATATTCGCTATATACTTCTGATCTAGTTGGGTATGTACAATCATCTTTAATTCATTTGTACGCAGATGACACACAATTATTCTTAAAGATTGCTACAGATTCTGGAATTAATTTTAATATTAGTATCTCAAATCTGAATAAAGATTTGGAGGCCATTAGCAACTGGTCCAACAATAATGGTCTATTGTTGAATCCTCAAAAATGTTCATACATTGTGTTAGGTACACAAAAGCAAGTAGATACAGTTCGTCAGAAAAAGCCATCCATTCGTGTGGGAAATAATCAAATTATCGAATCATTAGAATTACGCAATCTCGGAATTTTATTTGATAGTTCACTTCGCTTTAAAGAACATATTCAACAGAAAATATGTAAGAGCTACTCTGCTCTTCGAACACTTTATAAATTTAGACCATTTTTAAGTACTCCAGTAAGAAATAAGCTTGTAGACTCTTTGGTTCTTTCCCACCTCGATTATTGCGACGTGGTTTACGGACCATGTTTATATAAGCAAACAGAACAAAAAATACAGAAATTACAAAACTCTTGTGTTAGATTTTGTTACAACGTCCCTCCACGCTCTAATATTACACCGTTTCTTAATACTTTTAATATTTTGAACATGAAAAACCGTCGTACTCTAAAAATGAATATTATGATATATAATTTGCGCAAAAACGGGAAACCTACTTATCTAGCTTCTAAGATGAATTGGGTACAATACAATAGTGACCGTCATTATCGACTATCACGCCTAATAAACTTAATTACTCCTCGTCCTAATTTAGTTACTTTTAAGGGTAGTTTTCGCTTTGCTGCTTCCAAATGCTGGAACGATATTCCCCCTCCGATACGGATGTCTGATTCAGTTTCCAGATTCAAACTATTATGCAGACAATGGCTTTTTGATTGTCAAAAATTAGAAACTAATTGGAAGGCAATCAAACTTTTTTTAAATAAATATTAATTTTTCTTAAATTTTTAACCTTTTTGACAGCATATTATATTATATTTATAAAACCTTTTTATTATTGTTATTATTATTAATTTTTTTTTCATTTCGTTGTATTTAATTCCATTTTTATATTTTATAATTATGAACGTGACTAATATTCAGAGTGGGTACGCGCTGATTTGTCCTTTGCAGGAGATAATATGTCCTTTAAACAGCTCATGTACTATTTAGATTTAGATTTAGATTTTGTTTTTTCTTTTTTTTTGTTTTTCCCTCTTATTTAATTTTTTAAACACAATGTTGGCAGCATTCGTACAAGGCGTGGGCTGAAAAGCAGCTGAAGCTGAGTCCCACGACCTTTTCACGATACCATTGTTATATAAGTAATTTTAAGTGGAAAATGTAGTTTTCGTGAATAAAGATATTATTATTATTATTATTATTATATGTAAAATTTCAGCTCAATCGGAAATCGGGGAGTGGGTCAAATTCAACAAGCAAGATTCCACCTTCATATACGTATACGGCAAGTTGCATAAAAGCTTTAAAAAAAGAAGTATATAGATAGGGCTTGTTGAACCTATCGATGTCCAAGACGGCGAAAATTAGAAGAGCATTTTTCAAATAATTTATAGAATTAGGCGTTACTTTGCGGAGATCCATAATACAAAAGTAATAATAAAATTATTTTGCTATAATCCGCGATACAGTAAATAGAAAATATATATAGTGTTAAATGTGACTATCCGTATTTTCATACCCAGTACGTGCAGGATTCGTAAAAACACACGCACAAACCTCCACCACTTCCACCGCAATACACAAGCACTATCACAAACTCAACAATCGTTTCGCCCCGCAACCAAAGCATCATCAGGAGATATAGAGCAATTTTCATTCGCCATCCATAAGAAGAAGTTACACTAGAACTATTCTTTTCGAAATTACATACAAGATCAAAGATTTTTAAGAAGCTCTTATAAATGTAGTCATGAAATTGGGCCCTCCTTGTCAATGATGAAAGTGTTACTGCTATGCGTGGGTGTCGCACAAGGTACTTTATCGACCCCAATCTTTAAAATGTTCATAACAAAGGCTGGTTTGAAGTGCTACTAGAATAAAGAACTTAGAGCGAGGGACGTGCTCGCTAAGTATTGATATTCCATTAGTGCTTGTTAAAATAGACTTAATAGCTTACCAGATTCTACCTACACTTTTGATAGGGTTGAAATGCTGAAAAAATTATGATAATATTAAAAAAAAAACAACAAAAAACATGTTGTCACATGATTTCGTTATATATTTTACGACCGGCCGCCTGCCTGACGTTAACTTACCTTAGTCGTATTTTACGATCCTTCGGTAAGAAAGATGGTGGTTTATTCTACTCAACCGGATGCAACACGGTGGGTCAACTTACCTTAATCGCCTTTTACGACACCTCGGTAAGAAATGAGGGTGGTCTATTCTACTCAGCCGAATACCACACGGTGGACAAATGATGGATTTCTGTAATTTGGATATCAAATTGACAATATCCATATTCGTAGAAGTTAATTCAATTGCGCAATTTAAAAAGTGCGGGTATGATAGCAGAATAATTTCTTAACTCCCACAATAATATGCGATAGCTTGTGACCGTAGCGTGTTGAATGCTGACATCAATCGAACCTGCAATCATACTTTGCATGTCATTGAGAGTAAATCATTATGAATTCGCACAACCGGTCGTGGTGCGTTTATTACACGCATCCTTAAACTTTGAAGGATTGTGATTACAAGTAATGGTTGCTAATTAACAGAAGTATGTATATATCTTTTAATATCATTTACCAAGTAAGCTTTTTATAAGCATTTTTGAATCGTCAAGGATCAATTAGATTTAATGAAGCTGAACTGGTTCGGAATGTTGCTCTTACCGAGAAGAACCAGCAAGAACCTTGGTGGTCAATCTTTAAAATATTTAAATTTACATTATTTAACTGCAGTCTTGTTCGAAGTTAAAAGGATTTTCAAATCCAAGCCTTCTTATCATTCAAATAATCTTCAATTGTAATATGCTTTATGTATAAGCATAAAGTAAAAAAAAGTGAAGTAACGGCCTTTTACTACGCCCACTGCTGGGCTAAGGCTTCCTATCTCCGTTTTTGGAGAAAAGGATTGGAGCGCAGACCTACCACGCTGCTCCAATGCGATTGGTAGGTTACACATATTCCTAGAATTCTCTAGAGATATGCAGGTTTCCTCACGATCGTTTCCTTTACCGAAAAGTGCGTGATAAATTGCAATTATCAATTAGACACATAAGTTATAATTGAAAAACTCATTGGTGCCTGCCCCGGGGTTTGAACCCATGATCGTCTCTAGAAAGTCGCACGGTGTTACCGCTAGGCTATAACCATAGTTATACACATAATTTAAACGTTTCTGTAGATGATTCTAATATGGATTGCGGTATTTTATTTTAGAAAAACGAGTACCAAGACCAACGAATGAGTTGCTAACTCTGCTAAGTCACGCCGCAGGGATTACAAGCTTTTTGTGACCTTCTGGTATATCCATAATACACATCGAATTTTGTTTCATACATGTGAATATGAAAGAATGAATATTTTCCGCCGTGTGGTATCCGGCTAGTAGAATAGACCACCCTCTTTTCTTACCGAGGTGTCGTAAAAGGCGACTAACGTAAGTTGACGTCAGGCAGGCAGCCGGTCGTAAAATACCTAGCCAAATCATATTACAACATGTTGTGACGACCTCACTTAGGGTGGGATAAGGGCAGGAGAATGATGATGACATGTGAATATATTTTCGAATATTTTTTCTTTAGTTCGACAACGTATTTTTTTTTAGATTTAATTAAAGTAACAATAATATCAACCATATTCATCTATACTTATTATAAATTAATGTCGCAAACAACTGTCTGTCTGTATGTAATCGATTTCCTCCAAATCTACTGAACAGATTTTTGTACGGTTTTCACCAAAAGATAGTGCAATACTTCCGGATGGTTTAAGTAAATAGTACATATCGGTATTATGTAAATTGTGTTGAAGAGATCACGCAGTTGCTAAAAAACTTGCTTTCCGGGAGCTTTAGTTGCTTGCGCTGCGTAAACCAGCAGAGATACGCTAAAGTATTGTACTACAGAATTGTAGATCTATAAAAATACTACAACAAAATCTGCGACAACATATCTCTATCTGTTATGATAAAATCACAATAACTACTTTTGTGTCTTTTGTGACATACTGACTTCCACGCGGGCGAAGCCGCAAGCACAGCTAGTATATAATATAATCGAACTTACAAGTAAAGTACATTCGACCTTAAAATCAATAGTTATAAATAGAACGGGAAGTTCATAAACAAAATCAGTGCAGAGGCACAAAAGCGCCAGGTGTGATCGTTGCTACAAAGGGACACTGGCATCTGCCTTTCCTGATTTTTAGATAATAGGTAGGTAGAATAGGGGTATATCTGTTATGGTTGGGGTTCTTAGTCAAGTTTTTTTCTTTTCTTTTGTTACTATTTTTAGCGGATATTTAATACTGTGTACTTATTAAAGTATTATTTTCAGTATTGACTATTATGCATTTTATTCTCTTTATATTTCTAAAGCGATCATTGATTCGTTTATGCAATGGCTAAAACGACTATATATTTCTTGTTACTTATCTTATATTTATATTATCTCTCTTATGTATATATTTAGGTTATACATATCCCCAGAATTCTCTAGAAATATACAGGTTTGCTCACGATGTGTTCCTTCATCAAAAAGCGTGTTATAAATTGCTAATATTAATTACACTTACAAAATTAACAAACTGTCCCGTATTTATTCCATTAAATATGTCTTGTATATGTCAAACATATACAAGACATACTTAATGCAATAAATATTTTATTTTATTTCATTTAAAGTTTCTCATATAATTTTTAGAAAAAATTGAGCTTTCTCAATAAATTCAAATGATATCTATACTTAATAATGTATAAAGCTGAAGAGTTTGTTTGTTTGAACGCCTTAATCTCCGGAACTTCTGGACCTTGACTGGATTTGAAAAATTATTTGAGTGTATGATAGTCTATTTCTCGAGGAAGGCTATAAACTATATAACATCACGCTAAGATGAATAGGAGAGGAGCAGCAAAAAATATTGCGAAAACGTCAAAATTTAAAGCTTTCCGTACGCTAAGTAAACGGTAAAAGTTATTAAAAAATCATATTGTTGTGAGAATTAAGGTTCTCTGAGCTTCTGCGAATTTTTAATATGATGAAACGAGGTGTCACTTACTAGAGAGTTTAATAGCGACTGGTTAAATGGTAAACAAGAACATTTTTTTAAATACTATACTAATACCAATGCAACACATGTACAACAAAATTGTTCCCCTCTAAAAGTTCCAAATAAAAGTCCGCGACAGCATATGTCTGGCTTTTAACACCCTCAGCGCCAGACCCTAAGTGAGAGTTAAAAAAAAACACATTTTTTTTTGTTGGAATATGTTTAAATCTACATAATATATCATATATTGTTTTTAACCCCCATTTTCCCTTGGATTTTTATCCGTGTTACATTTAGATTGGCTTGGGAAATAGTTCATTTGAAATTCATACCTCCCAGGCCATGTGTATCTGAAAAGATACACAGGTACATCGGAAAATGCGCCAGGGCAGGGCTTTCATTTTGGTATAATAAATGTATAGAAAACGTGTTCCCAAAGGAAACACAGCGCGTTTACTACGTACAAAAATGTGTATGCTTTTGGATACACAGTGTTCTAGACACTGTGACAAAAAGATACACATAGCGCTTAAGGTGTTAAGATTAACCCACTTTATCCATAAGTAATATAAGTATTACAGTTTACTCAAATAATAAGATTGCAGTCCACGTGAATGAAGTTGCGTTTAAAATCTAGTCATTAATAAGTACAATTTTAATTGTAGGTACCAAAGAATGTTCTTATATAGATAAAGCCTCAGTAAAAACAAACACCGATATTATCATAATATTCAGATGTTACTACTCACCTTGAAATTTGCACTTTTGAAAACAACGCTTCCCAGATAGATAAAGTACGCGTTGCCTTTGTTTAATAAACACACGTTCAAGTTACATAAAGTTTATCTCGGCTTCAATATAAATTAAATAACAATCGGCCCGCCAAAGGAGTATTTGATGTCATGAAACAATGCCGCTTTAAGCTAAAGCAGGTCTCTCTTCATGTTATTTGAGTAAAACAAACTTTAATGAAAAGTCCCTTTTAATGATACTAAATAATTAATTTCACTTTAAAAGAAACTCATCATTCTCTCGTCCGTATCTCACTCTAACCCCTCGTACGCACGAGAGGATTTTTATCGCGCGTAAAAATAACGTCGAATTGAAACAAATGGGTATCCAGGTATCTGTTCACACGACAGCGTCTTTAAATCGCGACGTATTTTATCGTGCAGTGTTCCATTGTAGTCGTTAGGGCGAGGGCGTTAAGCTGAATTTACCATACGAAACTTCTTATAACGCCTATTGTGGAATTTTAACGCGACGTAATTTTTACGCCCGTGCGTACGAGGGGTAAGGCCTATTCCTTTCTATCATTCGTCAACAGTGGCACGTTTCGTTAACGTAACATCAGCAGGCCTAACATGAACTCTTATTGCGACTCAATTGAAGACGTAAACGACGACCGGGACCCGCTTTCTTTTCGTTCAACAGTGTTGGGTGACATAACCTTGTCACTCAATTCATACTGAGCTGTTTGCCATTTTCCCCTTTCTGTGCTATCCAGTATATATGTATGTATATATATACATGTATGTATGTATATATACTCCAATTAGATTTGTTAAGTTTATTTAAGGTTATATTTAAGGCATTTAGGTTTTTTAAAGATTATTTGTATAACTGTGTTTGTATACTGTATATGACAGGAAGTAGAAATAAACGTTTTTTTCTTTCTTTCGTAACATGAAGTGAGAATAGATAAGAATGATAACGTTATATATAAATTCAAAATTCAAAATTCAAAATATTCTTAATTCAAGTAAACTTGTAAACAAGTGCTTTTGAATCGTCAACTTTACTGCTGGTTCGGAAAGCTGTTCCTGCCGAGAAGAGCCAGCAAGAAACTCGGCGGTTGCTCTTTTTAAAATATAAATCTTAGAACTAATTACATTTATTTATTACTGTCTTGTACAGGGTAGAGGTGCACCTATATCCACACATCCTTATCATCTAAGTAATCTTCAACAGTATAGTAGGCTTTCTGTATCAGCCTCTTTTTAACAGTGGTTTTAAACTGCTGTAATGGCATGACCAAAATTGATTTCGGGATTTTATTATAGAATCTTATACCCAAACCCACAAACGATTTACGTACTTTTGCTAGGCGCAAAGCAGGAGTCTATACTATAGGTAACTCTGTCTCTTTTACTCACATGTTCTTAGGACGAATTCCAAACGCTCATTCGGCAACGAATTAAAGTGTGCGTCTTTAAGACGTCGTGGTTTGAAAATGCAAAACAATTTCGTTTACGTCTTCAATTGAGTCGCAATATGAGTTCATGGTAGGCCTGCAGATCATAATGGAGTTCACATTACACATATGCATCGTGTCTTAAGAACACAAACATGCGGGTATTGCCACCCACCAAGATTGGTTACTAATTAAGCAAGATCTGCGGCGAAACAAATAGTGTACACGTGTGACCTTATATATTATAGCTATTAGCTGCGCCTCGCAGTTCTGCAGGCTTGTACGTGGGAATAGGGAGTTAGACATTCATAGTGGGATGTATATCTAGATTATAGACGATTTGTTTTGTTTAATTTTCTAATGTGTTTTATTTTACGCCGTTTGGTATCCGGCAGAATAGAATAGACCGCCCTCCTTTCTTACCGCGATGTCGTAAGAGGCGACTAAGGTATGTGCCGTGTGGTATCCGACAGAATAGAATAGACCACCCTCATTTCTTACCGAGGTGTCGTAAAAGGCGACTAAGGTACGTTGACGTCAGGCGGGCGGCCGGTCGTAAAATATAGCCAAATCATGCGACAACATGTTTGCAACATGCTGTGCCGACCCCACTTAGAGTGGGACAATGTCAGGAGAATGATGATGATTTCTAATGTGTTTTATTTTCTTCTTCTTCCGATGTATGTCCACTCCTAGTCATAGATTTCTTCACAGGATCGCCACACCACACAGTCTTTTGCCACTTGAATCCAACGGCTCCCCGCGACCTTTTTGAGGTCGTCAGTCCACCTCGTAAGGGATCATCGTCCGTTGAACTGAACTAAGCATAATTTTCATGTTTCTTGTATACGAATTGAAGGGGAAACGTGCCGAATAAAATAAAATACAACTTCAAGTTTCGAGTGCTGGTGGCCAACTGCCCCCAAAAACATTATCTTTTTCTTTATTTTTCATTAGTACTGCCAGATTACCCACATAACAAAAAGTAAAAACATTGACCAATAGAAAAGAGTCAGTACACCAACTTTTATCAAAATATAATAGAATCTAACAAATATAATCAAACACTTGATTCGGTGAATATTAATATAAAGTTAATTTAAGACCGTGAGCCATCAGTAAAAAAAATTATATATCCAAAACTGTCGATTTTTGAACAAAAGCCGCTTTAAATGAAATAAGATTCAATAACAAAATTACATCACTAATACTGCCGGTTTTGTATAAGTACATATGTATATCTGATTATTAAAGTTTTCTCGAAATTTTGTGGGTGTATGGGTCAAACTGGCCTTTAATTCGAGTTCAGGGGGTCAAAATACGTACCCATAGGTCAATCCATTCTAGTGCCCTTTCACATTTTTTTTGCCGATGCTCTGCCGATGCTATTTAATAAAAACCGGAAACCGTATCATCCCTAAGTTTGCAACGTGCAAATTTATTTTGCAGACTCACAAACTCTACGCTCTAAGGTACTGGGGTTGCGAGTTGCTGTGTCTAATCAACATCGTGCTACAGCTGTGGATGATGGACGCATTCTTCAACGGAGAGTTCTTCTCTTACGGCACAAGGGTTCTCGGATACAGCGAGGTCCCACAAGAAGAGAGGTAACTGAAACTATTTTTACTTGAACTATTTATTATACTAATACTTTGAATTCAGTTTTAAATCCTTAATTAATTAATAATGCCAGCTAGCAGAAATGCCCAGATTTTTTCATTTTGCATATACCATTCGAAATTATGGAAATTGGCTGATAGTTAAGTTAAAGTGTTCGAAATATTTCTCCAAATTATTGAGGGTCAACAATGAAATTATTAATTTAGGGTAGTGACTGTTGTCACCAATGATTGTCAGTTTGTAAAAGTAGTAAAGTAGCGGCCTGTTACAATCCCACTGCTGGGAATAGGCCTCCTCTCTCCGTTTCTGGAGAGAATGGTTGGAGCTAAGACCTACCACGCTGCTCCAATGCGGATTGGTAGGTTACACATATCAACAGAATTCTCTAGAGATATGCAGATTTCCTCACGATGTTTTCCTTCACCGAAAAGCGTGTGATAAATTGCAATTATCAATTAGACACATGAGTTTTAATAGAAAAACTCATTGGTGTCTGCCCGGATTTGAACTCGTGTTCCTTGAAAGAGTCGCACAATCTCACCGCAGGGCTATCACAGCTTTTCAGTTTGTATTTCATTGCAACATCGTCTTGTAACAAGAATGTCACGCCTTTTTGTCTGATATGTGTCACCAGTGACATTTAGTCTTCGTTTATTATCATAGATAATATACTACATAGATAATATATAGATAATTCACTTATTGAAGTGAAGGGTATCTCAGAGCGGGAATGGTGTTGTTGTATTATACCGGTCGTAAAATACCTAGCCAAATCATGAGACAACATGTCTATAACATGTTGTGCCTACCCACGTAGAGTGGGATTAAGGCAGGAGAATAAAAATTTTGTATTATGGATCTCCGCAAAGTAACGCTTAATTCTATAAATAATTTACCATACTTTATAATTAATTCCAGATACGATCCAATGATTTACGTGTTCCCTCGCGTCACTAAGTGCACGTTCCACAAGTACGGTGCGTCTGGTACCATCCAGACCCACGACTCACTCTGCATCTTGCCGCTGAACATCGTCAACGAGAAGACGTACATATTCCTTTGGTTCTGGTACATCATCCTCGCTGTGATTCTAGTGTTGCTCGTTATCTATAGGTGAGTCGAAGATCATTACAAAAGTAACTACTATATGATTTTTCTGTAATCCGCAATTAGAGTAAATCTGTGTTACCGCTTTATTCTATATCCCTCATACATATAATTCCGTCCTACTCGCACGCTTACAATCACTGCATGAGGATCGTCGCTAGAGGCAACAAAGTTGCCAAAATTGGGCCTAACTGTTACAGCAGATATACACTAAAGTAATGAACTAGAGAATTGTAGATCTATAAAACTACTACATAAGTCTCTTATGGTTAACTCACAGTAAGTATTTTTATATATAAAATTTGAATTCTAGAAATAAAATTGTGACACGAAGATTTGCACGCGGGCGAAGTCGCTGGCACAGCGAGTTATTGTAATAAAATGTTTCTCACTCCCGAGTCATATGGTTGTTTGTTTACATTTAGTTAAAAAATTGTTTGTTGTTTGAGTCTGGGTATATATGCTTAAAAGCTGTGATAGTCCAGCGTTGAGACCGTGTGACTTTTCCAGCGTCTCACGGGTTCAAACAACGGGCAGGCATCTAATGTTTTTCTATTTAAACGTGGGATGGTACTAAATTCTTTTATTTTTTATTGCAGACTGATAATAATCTTCGTGCCATCGGTCCGGCCGCGCCTCCTGCATGCGCGTGCGCGCACCATCGCCATGGAGTCCGCTGTGATCGTGTCAAGACGAACTGACGTCGGCGACTGGTGGCTGCTGTACATGCTGGCGAGGAACATGGACCCTCTCATATACAGGTCAGTTATCATAGAGATGGATAGATTAACAAGTATGTAGAGCAGAGGTTAGCAGGATTTGTAGGAAACAAATCCAGAGACGTCAACATAGACGCCGATTTCCACGCACATCAATATGAACATAGAACAAACATATAACAATAAAATAGACATAAATTTACATAAATATAATCAAAAACTTACACACATTGATATAAACTTGCATTTACACACACATGTACATAGAATTATATTTACGCACATACCCAATGATCATATATATATATCATCATTCTCCTGCCCTTATCCCACTCTAAGTGGGGTCGGCACAATATGTTACAAACATGTTGTCACATGTTTAGCTACGTATTTTACGACCGGCCGCCTGCCTGACATCAACTTATCTTAGTCGCCTTTTACGACACCTCGGTAAATAAGGGTGGTCTATTCTACTCAACTGGATACTACATGATGGGTTAACTTACCTTAGTCGCCTTTTACAACACCTCGGTAAGAAATAATCATATAAAATAACTCATATCCATACATTTACACACACATCAATCATGACCATTTTCATATACAACTTTTAAAATGACCCCTTGCAATGATGCTATTGTCTATGATTCGCCCGATATTAACTAATCTGTATAGCAATCTTAAGTGATCAATGAAGAGTAAGAGTGCTATTAAAGTGTCCAATATCCACGACATTTAGTTTAATTCCGGACATAATCCAATAAAATTTGACCGAATAATAATGATAAAATCTATCACGTTTCAGAGAACTGATCTCAGAACTGATTAAACGTATGGGGGAAAAGAGCGGTCCAAGGGCGTGACGACCAGCCAAAGCCGAGGCACGCATCGCCATCGTAGGCGACTGACCGTGGCCGCACACGTTTGTATATATTTACTATGGAGCAACATAAAAGTGTATATCAATTCGAAACTGTATAATTATACACTACTGTATCATTATACACTACTATATTCTTTTGAAATTTATAACTGCGTTGATCGTTTTGACATCCCTAAAGGCTGCAAAGTACGCTGAAGTCTAGTATGTAATCAATAAATAGTGTATTTGTCTAATTATTAAATACAAATAGTGTCGAAAATAATATTTTATATGTTTATTAATAATCGACGGTATAATTTTATTGGTAAATCATTTTAGCAAAAGACTTCCGGATTAACAAACCTTTATCGGAATGTCGTATCAGTTAATATATTACGATATATTTATTTTATCTCTTTGCTAAAATGATGTTGGTATCGATTAAAATTATTTATATTCTGAAATTATTTTGAAAATTATACACTGTTAAAATTGTGAATGACTAAATAATATAATTTTATAATTTATAATACAATATTGTATAATTAATTTATACGATGGACTTAAATTCTCAACACAAGTATATACAGAAAACTGTAAAATACCATGATTTTGTCTTAAATATATGCTACACTTCTGTAAATTTAACTCGAAACTGTATCAGTGAAAAAACTTAACAGAAATATCGAGTATTTATTCTCCCAATTATTCTATAAGTGTTCGACTTAATCATATTATTAAAATACACTTGTATTTTAATAATATGAAATTAAATAATAATATGAATTAAAGTGAACTGACTTATACAATATTAGTTAAATACGATATATTTTTTTTACGAGTTTTGCAGTAATTTTTTTATTGACATCCATTTTCATAGATTGTTAATAGTATAAAAGATGCAGAAGTGTATTATTGAATATATGTATATATTTATGCAAATAGCACACATTTACACATTCGCTATATTTATGTTTATTTCTCTTATTATTTAAAACTTAAAATAATGACTCGGTTTTTTTATATTTATACTAAAATTTATTTGGAATTTTCTACAATAGACAATGAATTGAACTAATTTTTTTATTGTACTTTCTATTATCATTACTTCTATAAAATTTTGCAACCAAGAGATGCTATAAAATACTTTAAATGAACATAGGCCTTAGTATTTTTAAAGGTAGATGTAAAATAGAATAATTGTATTTTATTTTCACTGCCATTTAAGTATTGTTTTTATATTCAATAAACTAATAGATTTCAGGCAAATAAGGTTTAACGCGCATGTCGGTCATCATACCGACCTGTGAATGAAGTGATAGTAAAATCGGAAGATCTGTATATTTGAGTATAATTAGAGTAATATTGTTTTAATATATTTTGTTTTTTTTCATTTTATTTTTTACTCATTATTATGTTGGTAATCATAAATAGTTTTCATTTAATCATCATACATTTTTGTAAAAAATTTAAACTTTTTTTGTAAATTGTAGAATTTTTTCTAATATTTATCTGTGAAATTTAATTCTCGAATGATTCAAATCTCATATTTGTGCGTGTTTAAAAAAAATGGTTGTAATTCACAAGACTTTATGCCATTGTTAGATTAATTATATAAAACTACTCAAAATTTTTAAGGGACCTGATATTTTACTCGATTGACAACTTGTATGTTTTCTTATGGTAAGGTAGTTTCAGTGTTGCCATTACGTAATAATGTTTTTATGAAATGTAGCTGTAGCGTTTTTAATTACATTATATACAGTTTTCGAAGATGTTTTACCGTTTGCGTTAAGAAAATAGGTTAAATAATTAATTAATTTATAGAAGCAGGCGTTACTTTGCGGAATTCCATAGAACAAAAGGTATAGTAGAATTATTTTGCTATAATCCGCGCTTGTTAAGAGAATGTATGTAAATATTTACGTGTATGATCCAGGCAAAATTCACATACCTTACACATGTAGGACAAATCACCACACGTATCTCAAAATGTTGCCACCAGTAACAATGCACACAAGCCTGTCTGACTGTCCTGCATGTGTGAGGTATGTGAATTTCGCCTACTTCATACACCTAGCATAAAATACATTTTCTTAACTAACGCGGATTATAACAAAATAATTATATTATAGCTTCTGTTAAATAATTGAATAAGGTTTTTTTAAACCGTAATTTTTTTAAACTACAGCCAAATATGTAACGAAAAATACAGTAAACGGGTATTATACTTCTACAGATGTATGTTTTTGTGTATAAAACAATGAAATAGATATAAGCCTCAATTTTTCCATAGATATAATTAGTGCAAGTGCCAATAATATTAATAAACTGTTCAACGTAAGACTTACATTTTTATATGAAAAGACATTGATGTTTGCTATGCATATCGTTTTATTAGTTTATATCTGAGAGAAATACACTTTTTCAGACAATAGTTAGTTAATTTGAAATAACACAAGTCAAGTAGACAGTCTTGACAAGGTAATGGAAGTTTTTGGTTTAGAGATCATTAAAAACTGTGGTCCAACAAGTTTTTATTTATTTTTTGTTTAGGAATTCGAATAATCATGTCTCTAAGTAGCTTTCTAGTGAACTCAGTGGTTTATTGTAGACTCACTAGAAAACCAATTCTTAGAACTGTTATTTTATGAATTATTTCATTAATCTATTTTATTTAATCAAGACCCGTTTGTGTGAAAATGTTTTTTTTTAAATATTTAAATCAATTTATCTATACTCGTAGATTTGAGTATTTTATAATATGTGCGCTAAGAATTGCTTTTTATTTAGTTACGATTAAGTAACTAATTATATGAAGCAAATTTTTAAAAACAAATTTGACAGTTTTTTTATGGCCAAGTGAGTGGTGATGTGTTATTATTATTTTTTATCTATAACAATAATATAATGTATAATATTCATAGAGTAGGGAAACCATAAACAGGCCTGTAAGTGTATCACAATAAATAATAAGACAAACGATGAAACTAGTATTGAGTATACATCCATACATCTTTGTCTAATCACACATAAAAAGAGAGACAGATAGATACACCTTCGTTTTCTCTTTATTTTACGATGGTACATTTTTGGTTTCCCTACTTCAAGTATAAGAACTGTATGATAATATAACCCGTCTGAGGATTTAGGAAAAAGATTTTTAAATTATGAATTCGAAATACTTAGTTCGTATTCCGAAAATTATGAATTCGAAATACTTTTATTCGTATTCCGAAAATAACTTTTTTTTATGATAAACTTATGAGATTGAAACTGAAATGGAAGTATAGACTGCGAATGAAATGCCTTATGTATACAAACTTAGAGGGTAAAATGTTAAGGATTTTAATAGTAAGGGATTTATGGACGGTAACCAATCAGATCAGTAGGCGTTTTATAAGAATCACTGCGTTAACTTTCAGTTGTATTATTAAGAATGTAAATTTATAAACATTAAGTTGTAACAACACTATACAGTGACAATTTATCAAATTTCGTTCAAGAATCTCATCTTGCGTCTTTTCTATTATATTTGTTATGTATTCTAAGTTATAACTTAATGTACTATTTATAACGTACCTAAAACTGATATCGATTTCTAAATAAGCAATCTATAGTTATAGATGGTAGTTAATAAAAATAACGCCATCTAGCGTGATTAAACTAAACTAATACGACATATTCAAATTGAAAATATTATTTAGTCAAGTAAACTTTTAAACAAGTGCTTTTGAAGTAAGCGATTGACTATAAATATTTTATAGAGAGCTAAAATATTCCAATTTTATTCATTCAACTAGACTGAAATCATTTCACGTTGTAATCCTTCAATAAAAATACTCTATATATTAATTTTATATAGAAATTAACGTAAATCGAATATTCATTGGGGAAGAGTTATTTGTCTATGTTCCAATATTTCTCTTTAAGAGCAGCGAGTAGGAGAGTTAAAAGTCAACGTAATCTTTGATATAATAATGGCCTGATACGTGTTCATTGTTGCCCCATATTTTGGGGTCTTTTTTTATATATATTTTACAAAATTTATAGCCAACTTTAAGCGTTATCGGTTAAGTGAGAACTTGTTAAGTTTCCTCATGTGATGCCATCTCATTGTTCGTATAATATGGTGGGATTTTAATCAGAAAGTTTATTGAGTATGTTTGCTAAATTATAGAAATAGGTGATAATTTCAATTTAATTTAATTTTGTTAATTCCAAAGGAATAAAGTTATAATAGAATTTTTTTGCGATAATTCGTTTTTATTAAGGAAATCATCTGTAATGCTACATGTAGGAGGCAAAACTTTTTTCATAGCTTATAAATGTAGGATTAGATACAGCACGTATCACAAGACACCACCACTAACAGCACTACACACACTCACTACGACAATATCAACGATCATATTATTACAGATTATAGTACAAAAAAGCTATCATACCTTTTGTAATACAACTGCATTAAGATTGTGATAGAGCCCATATAAAAAAGGACTTAGTCATTTAATTTAAAGACGAAGATTCAATTGTTTTGTGCTGAATGCCCTCAAGTTTATAACTCGTTGAGCTTTCGTTCTGAAGAACAAGATAAACTTTTATTATAGCCGTGATTTTATTTGAATCGAAATACATATGACTTAATTATTAAAACTAATTACCAACAAAATTTAATATACTAGTGGTGCCATCTATGCATCATATCGTAAAACTACATCAGTTTGTAAAATTCATTATATTCCTATACTTATGATTAAAATCTCACCGTATTAGTATTTCATCTCATATGTAGTGTGTATCTGTGAATTGTGTTTCATTTGAAGCGAGTGTTTGTGTGAGTGCCTACGCACAATAAGCCGGTGTTGCCATAAATGTAAACAGTAAAAATCCCATCTTTTTAATAGTGATGGTTACATCAAATTTAACTATAATGCACTGTTAAGTTAATTTAAAATTGAAATTACTGAAATACATTTAATTTTGCATTTTCTATGCGTTAGTTAAAAATTTAATTTTATTTAGAAATCTATGACGCGTTGATGTTACGTGTATTTCCGAAAAACTAACCATACAATTTAATAATATATATTTTGTTAATATAACATATTCAATGATAAGAGTATTTCGTAAGTTTTAATTCGATTACTGTTTTTTTTTTCATATCAACATACAATTGGCTGAACACAAATAATTGAAGAAATCTAAAAAACAATTTTAAAATAACTTATTGAGTGACGTCAAATAACAATAATTGAATTTATTTGGTATACTGAATTTTTATATCTTTATGTTGAAACATAATCTAAATGAACTATGCCTAAGAGATTCATATACGTTAAATTAATAATCTGATAGTTTTTGGAAACAGAACAAAATAGGTGGTGAGAAAACAGTGATAACATATGCAATGATGCTTAAAAGCGACTTAAGAAGTTTTGATAGCCAAGCTGTTACAGCTAAGTGGTGCGAACGGTGGGTCTATAGGAGTCAACCCTGGGTAGGCACCAATGAAATTTTCTGGTAAAACTTATGTGTCTAATTGATAATTGATAATTGCAAATTATCACACGCTTATCACAAGAAAAGCATCGTGAGGAAATCTGCATATCCCTAGTGAATTCTGGGGATATGTGGAACCTATCAATCCGCATGGTTTATCGTTGTGATTATTGGCTCCAACCGTTCTTTTCAATAACGAAGGACAAATTTCTATTTATTGAAAGAAAATGGGTATAATTCATAAACAACAGACATTCTCAACTAATATGTCTCTTTTAGAGTAGCGCGCGCTATTACTTTTACTGTAGAAGAATTAACATTTATTCAAATAATGGTTAAATTACCATAGATAATGAAAAAGGTTATGTTTCGTTTCCATCAAATATAATTATTTGAGAACTTTTTAAGTACGATTCGGTGATATTCATGTATTATTTTTTGTGTGTCAATATATGCTTCAAGGCTATTTGGCTAAGTGTAATTTAATATGACTACAGTTACAAATAGCCTTTTTCGATATGATGTTACTATTAGTGAGCTATTGGAATTTGAATTTGAATTTGAATATAGTTTTCAAGTCGTATACTTTTGTACTTTGGTCTCTTGTCCTATTATATTTATATTGCTCAATTATTTTGCTATTAACAATTTCCATAACGCGATATATTCCATTTATAAATTGATGGATATTATTAGTTTCATTAAAGTTTTACTATAAAAAAGTGAAATTCAACAGCTCACTATGTTGTAGGGTTAAGTAAGTTTAAACTATCGCATTTATTTCATTTAAGAATTAGCTCCGTTTGAAATCTCAAAACATGTCAATTCGATTATTTTTTAACAATTTTATGCGGTTTTATTAATCAGTTGATTGACCTTTCTCTCAACTTACCTACTGTTGAACATTGATTTTTTTCTACAAAACATTGGTTATCTTAATTTCGATGCTAAAAATCACCATGCAAGGTACGTTTGAGAAGTCGATAAGCGAAGGGCCTCTTCGTGCTGGTGCGACTTGAACTGTTAATCAGTCGCCAATGTCTTGTCGTATTTACGTCATAGTAAACCATGATCAGATATTAACTATTAAGGATTACCCTTACCTAAATCCATCTTCACTTTAACGTGTTCCCAGTATTCAATCGGAATTTGCGTATTATAAACTCCCATAAGTACAGACCCACTGCCAGCTTTTGCAAAGTCTTTAGGAATAAGCTATCATAGCCGAATGGTGACACCATGATGGTCACTCCAGAGGTTTACGCGTTCGAACCCCGGGCAGGCATCAATGAGTTTTTCAGTTAAAACTTTGTATCTAATTGATAATTGCAATTTTTCACACGCCTTTCGGTGAAGGAAAACATCGTGAGGAAACCTGCATATCTCTATAGGATTCTAGATATACGTGTAACCTACGCATACGCATTAGATCAGCGTGATGGGTCTTAGCTCCAACCATTCCAAAAACAGAGGATTATGCTAATCAATGGGATAATAACAGGCCGTTACTTTATCTTTTTTATTACAGTAATATTGGTCCAATGTTTAAAATGATGACATCTATACTAGGATTATAAATGTGTCTGTCCTTACTTCAAATCCATATGTTGCAACTGATCGACGTGATTTATAGCACGGATAGTAGACAAAGTCGTGGTCAAGAGCTCGCTATTAATAAAGCCGCTGAATATTTTTTTTACAACATTATTAAATTGTGACACTTTATTTGTTATGTACAGAGCAATCTGAATGTATTAGATTATTAAATTATATTTTTAAAATTTAAGATTTTTAGTTGAAGGCGAATTATATAATATTGATTTTTTTATTTTGTCGTTTTATTTAATTTCAAATTCAAAATATACTTTACAATTTTCATGCAAACTTGTTAACAAATGCTTTTGAATCTGGTTCGGAAAGCTGTTCCTACCGATAAGAGCCAGCAAGAAATTCTCGGTAAGCTTTCCGCACCAGCAGTAGAGTTTAGTAGAGTTGAAGATTCAAAAGCACTTATTTACAAGTATATTTGAATAAAGAATATTTTGAATTTGGTCTCAGGATTTTCATCCCTCATTATATAATGATCCTGAAATGGGATGAAAGATGAAGTCCATACCACCAAAATCAAGCACTCCTCGTCTTTTCTATAAAAGGCGCAATATTCGGATTTCCTATTATACACAATTTAAAAAAGGCTAATACAGTAAGACTACTATACTATTGAGGATTACTTAGACTATAAGAATGCGTGGATATAGCTACTCTTCGACCCTGTACAAGACATCAATAACTTAATGTAACTAGTAATAAGAATTATTCTTTGAAAACCGCCGAAAAGAGCAACCGCAGAGTTTTTTGCTGGTTCTCCTCGGTAGGAACAGCTGTCCGACCAAGCAGTAGATTTTTACGATTCAAAAGCACTTGTTTACAAGTTTACTTGAATAAAGAATAATTTGAATATACTCATTTCATATTTTATCCAGTCATTCACACCACACTTAAACCTTAACATTCTCATCTCATTCGCATGCACTCTTCTTTCATCCGCCTTTTTCATTGCCCAAAATTCAAATCCAAGCAACAAGACAGGTCTCAATAAGTCTGACACGCTTTTACGACTGATTCGCTGAATCTATGTTGATTGTATTTGGCACAATTAAAGCTTATACCTGTGATAGCCTAGCGGTGAGACCGTGCGAGTCTCTAGAGACGACATAGGTTCAAACCCCGGGCAGGCACCAATGAGTTTTTCTATTAAAACTTATGTGTCTAATTGATGATAATTGCAATTTATCACACGCTTTTCGGTGAAGGAAAACATCGTGAGGAAACCTCCATATCTCTAGAGAATTCTAGGGATATGTGTAACCTACCAATCCGCATTGGAGCAGCGTGGTAGGTCTTAGCTCCAATCCTTCTCTCCAAAAACGGAGAGAGGAGGCCTTAGCCCAGCAGTGGGCATAGTAACAGGCTGTTACTTTAAAGCTTATACACTGGGGTAGCTTATAGGCTATAAAATTGCCTGTTCTTCTTTCGGGAACAGGAAAAGAAAGATATTGCATTATTGATGGTACTTAAATGCTTATGTTCGCACGAACGAATTCGTGGCTACCAGTACTAGTTATTGCCTATGTAATATTCATGTGTCAATTCTTGACAACTTTATCATGTTAGGTAAGAAGTAAATAAATATGTTTAATGACCATTGACTTAAAAACTATTCTATACTTTTTGAAACAAAATATTTCAAGATCTGAACCACATAGTTTGATAAAAAATTCTACTAAAATTAATCTTACTTAACTTAAGATTTTCAAAATGACAGTGATATCTTTTAAAAAGAACGTATACTGCAAGCTCAATCAAAGACTACAGTGTATATGATAAATTATTGCTGACATCATCAAAACTTGTCTTATTCCGTAATTCGAGAAGTTCCAAGAATTACCCATTCTCATGTGGCACGTGTGTATACTGTAAAGATATTGACAAATGACAATCTGACTGATTGATATTCTTAATTCTTATAAACTATTTACGGTGTTACTTACTTTGAAGCTTGGCAATACTAGAAACTATTGAACTATGTAAACGTAGATATATTAAAACATTTTTTTTTGCGATTTACTGTTTAGGGATATTTGAAATTACCAAATAGATAAGAATTATTCAGGATTGACGTAAGTTTAAATCACGTTAAATGCACTTTTTTTTTACCTGATTGCGAAGGAAATTGAATAGGGTATCGAAAAAATTGTCTATAGATGTTGATTTACGTATCGGAAAATGATACAGTAACTATTATTTTTACACTTAAGTAATTTATATTGCAATTTTGCTACTTCAGTTCATTTTATGGTGCAATAAATATTATTCTATCATCTATTTATTTTTCGTAAAGTGAATGAGACATGAGTAATATCTAATTGTTGTTTATGTTTAATTGTTGCAATGATAGCAAGAAATGGAGTTCCCGAGAATTAGGGAAACTCAATCCAAAAATATACCGTCAGTCATTATTTCTTATGAGGCCAAGCAATATTTGCTTGATTCAAAATGTTTTTGTACGATACTAGTTATATATAAAGCAGAAAAACTTCACCCCTAGCAGTTAATGGAATTATATTTTCTTCGTGGATCTCTTTGTAGAATGGATTTTGATATGAAACGTATCTTAAATGTTAAAGTATTGCCAATATTACTACTGTAGTACTGCAGTACGATTTTTGTCGTGGAGCCTATCCTCCTGATGATGCTTCGGTTTCGGGGCGAAACGATCGTCGAGATTGTGGTGGTGGGTGTGTGTGCTGCTTTTGTGTGCGTTGTTGCTGGTGAATTGCGCCTTGGGGTGCATGTGGTGACTGGTCCTGCATGTATAAGGTGCGTAGATTTTGCCTGCTTCATACACATTGGCTTTGCATGCATTCACTTAACCCGTGCGGATTATAGCAAAGTAGTTAGTTCTGTTGTATTGCTTGTAATATGGAATTCCGCAAAGTAACGCCTGCTTCTATAAATTATTGCCAATATACTAGGAATTTATTTGAATCATACCTACTTACATGAAACACAAAATAATTAAGTTTTTTTAGCAATATATATTTTAATGAATAGCTTGCGTGACCGACACTCCTGTAAACATTTTCAAGTAAATTCTGTAAGTTTTTTTATTTAGCCGGCCACTTGTATAATTTAAAGTTGTTCAAAACTTTATTCAAAGTATTATGGTTCAGCAATCGCTCCTTATTTAAATCTAAATATGAGGAAAACAGAAAACTATATCTGGCAGCCCGCGTTATGTTTTCGCGGGCGTAAGCAAAAGCGGGTGTTCAAAACTTCATCTCAAGTTTTGACTGAACTACCATCTTTTTAATTTATAATTTCGAAGTAATAAGTGACGTAACCACTTTAGACTGCCTTTCTGGTTGTAACATCCACGTGTTCAAAATGTATTTTGTCTCTTTATACTAATAGATATGATATAAATAGTAAATAATGAATCCCAAGGGTCCTGGTTGGATTTTGTGCCCTTCAAAGACATATCCTGGCTTTTTATATTACTTTAACAGAGTGAGTGGTGAAACTGTTTGGAATTTGAACTGCCTTCCAGTAAGTATTATTCGTTAAGATATATTTTTAGTGAATTTACGATATGGTGCTACCGCATTCCCGATTTACAATGTCCTTCAAGACAACATACATGCTCTTGTTACACAAAATACTTAGAATTTCAATACTGGGCTCACGTGGCTTGGCTACCCGTGGCTGAGAACAAAATTCTAAAATGTTTTTTGAGGGTTTTAGTTTTAAGCTGTTTAAATTGGTATCTAGTGAAAGTGGGTGTATCAATATATGATTTCTAAGGAATTATTGCCTTATATGTTGATAACACTTCTGGCAGTGTTAAATTTAGTATGATTTCTTGGTTCTAGTGTGAACATATATATAAGCTATATATATGTTAATATTTGAAGTGCAGGTAGGAAATAGTTCTTTTGAGAATAAAATTTTCTTTAGCATTATAAACCTGTTTTATTGACAAATTGTAAACATTACAGATCTTTTAACAAAATTTACAAATTTTCTATATCATGCTTGACTGTTTACTATGAGTTATATGATGTTAAATGAGTTATTGATTAGACTAGAATATTTATAGACTGGGTATGAACGAATATAGTATTCAGGTAAAAAGAGCCAGCACATTTAATATTTCTTGTTTTTTTTCAGATTGCTATGATATAAAATACTGTTTCTTTTATTATATAGAATTTAGTAAAATGACAAAGGGATTGTTTTGTTTATGGTTATATTAAATATTAACAATGTGACTTTTGTTGTAAATAGTTTTATTTTACACCTGAATACTTATCATTTATATTTGTCATTTTAATGGAAATAGAATCTATTGTCAATTTGATTAAATAAGTGATAAATAACTTGGTCTTCAAATTTTAATTTAAAAATAAAATAGTTTTAGAAATTATTTTTTAATGCATTAAAATTTTCAACCAAATTTAATGCCTTAAAAAATAATTATTATGAAGTAAAAACTTCTTTTTTTATTACTGCGAAGTTGCTTTCTCTCTACATGTAATATAGGTGAGCTTTTTATATTTGAATTAAATTCAATAGTTTTCTGTAAATAGCCAAGAATGGATAGATGCATAACAACATTAAAACTGATAATTTTGGCAAACAATCAAGTGTTTTTAATACATTTGTACCTAGGTGTATCCTTCTCAATAGTCTAAATTAAAAAATTTCTACAATTTTCTTGTTTTCTAGCAATCAAGTCCGCAAGGTGTAAATCCTAGCACACTGGAACGAAATTTAGTGCAAAATCGAAATACAAAAACTGTTGAATTCGGGAAGTCTGAATTCCCAAAGTACATAAATTATCAGAGCCATAAACAAAAGACAGATGTGAAGCGAACACATTCGTGGAATAGAGGAGTCACTCAAATAAACAACTTCTCGCCTCATAGTACTGAAACAGGACGATATAAGAATGTTCAAGTTTTTAAACAAAGAAATGAAAGCACACAAACAAACTTTACACCTTCTCAAAGCAACTGGTGGAATATTGACTCAAACTTGAAACACTCAAACTGTGTTCGAGAAAATGCAAAAATATCCAATCCGTTCCGATTAAAATCTCCTAAAATCAAAAGATTGACAAAGCATCATGAGCCTATAAGAAGTCCGATATTACAGAGTCTCGGTTTCAGTTATAGGAATGCTCAAATAAATCAGACGCAGGATATCACGAGTCAGGGCTCTAAGCAGGAAAATTTAGGTTCTGATGATTTGAGATGGAGAATAATGTTGAAAAAAATGCAAAAATCCGCCAGCGCAGCCACTTCACAGATGCGAACAAAGGGTAATTGTATTGATATACATTTAAAAAATTCCCTCCCGGTGATTGCCTCACTCAAACCAGTAGGGTTGCCATATTTTTTCGCAATTAAAGTAAATTGGTTATTATAGGTAGTGTAAAGTACATATTATCAGAACAAACTACAATTTATAATAATAATAAACCATTTATTGCAAGAACATAGGTAGATTATACATTACGCTATTATTTTTGTGGTCATCTTTGTTTACACTTTATGTGCAATTTAATTATATTAAGTATATTTTATAATAAATTTTTCGGTTCTTCGAGCCTGGGTGTATATTTGTATTTAAGTATGTATTTAAAATTCTACCAGTTGTCCGTCACCCATAACACAAGTTACTTACTTTGGGATCGGACGACCCTGTATCTAAGTGTCCCATGTATTTATATATTTATTGATGAAAATTGTGAAATTTCAATATATTTTTTTATCCTCCTGCCCTTATTTTACTCAAGTGGGGTCGGCATAACATGTCTAAACATATTGTTACGTGATATGACTAGTTATTTTACGACCAACATCAACTTTCCTTAGTCGCCTTTTACGACACCTCGGTAAGAAATGAGGGTTGTCTATTCTACTCAGCCGGATATCACACGGCGGCAAAAAAATCCCGATCATATACTAATTAAAGTATTTTCTTGTATTTTATTGTTCTCATTAAGTATAAAGGACAATTACCTGAAATATAGTACAGTACTTTATTATAAAGTACGGGTGGCAACCCTTATTACCATATAACATAACACGAAGAATAACGATGATTTATCGATACTTACAGATGAACGGAAAGCAGTTGTAGCACCTAATAGAAAGGTTAACTTTTTTATTGATATAACTGATGAAGAGAGTTTGAAATTAAATGGAGACATCGGAAACGATGGCGCGGTAGTAAGTGCAACTTAAAATATTAACAAAGTTACTATAAACACAGGTTTAATTTCGAAAAATAAATTGTTTCCATTACGATATTATCAAATATTCGCCACTAAGTGACTATTGGAACGGGTGCTTACTAACCTAACCTAACCTTTTTTTCAAAAGTAATAATAAAAATTATTTTGCTATAATCCGCTATACAGTAAATAGAAAAAATATATAGTGTTAAATATATAGTGGACTATCCGTTTTTTCATACCCGATACATACAGGATTCGTAAAAACACATGCACAAACCTACACCACCGCCACAACAATACACAAGCACTACACACGTTCACTATCACAAACTCAACAATCGTTTCGCCCCGCAACCGAAGCATCATCAGGAGATAGACTCCATGACAAAATCGTAAAGCCAATAATTTTTATTATTACTTTTGTATTATGGATCTCCGCAAAGTAACGCCTAATTCTATAAATTATTAAACCTTTTTTTGTTATTTGATAGGCTTTAATTTTACCAACATTATTTGTATAATAATAGTTTAGGTAATTAAGCCTCCCTCTATTTATATATTCAAATTCAAATTCAAAATATTCTTTATTCAAGTAAACTTATAAACAAGTGCTTTTGAACCGTCAACATCTATTGCTGGTTCGGAAAGCTCCTACCGAGAAAAACCAGCAAGAAACTCGGCGGTTGCTCTTTTTAAACAATAATTTTTATCACTAGTTATATATAGTTATTAATGTCTTGTACAGGGTTGAAGAGAAGCTATATCCACGCATTCTTATCGTCTAGGTAATCTTCAATAGTATAATAGGCTTTCTGAATTAGCCTTTTTTAATAGTATTTTTAAACTGGAATTTATTCATTTACATCCATATTTAAAACTCCTTTGGTCGCATGATTTTCATCCCTCCTCCTTACATGTCCATACCTTCTTAATCTATTAATTAATGCAATATATATGAGTAAAAACCGTAAAAAAATCCGTTCAGTAGAATTTGTGAAAATCGATGACATACAGACAGACAGCTTTTGGGGACTTTTTTTTACTAATATGTATAGATAATGCAATTCTTTAGAAAAGTTTAGGTTAATAGTACATAATCCGAAATTTTTATGACATAGAAAACTGGAACATAGAAAAGATTGTTCCTACTATTAATCGTAGAACTGGCGAGTTGTCCGTCGCCCATAACACAAGTATTAATTTACTTACTTAATGGATGGACGACCGTGTGTGTAGTAAGTGCCCCATATATTTATTTATTATTATTTATTACATTTTCAAAAAAATAGGGATCCTAATAAAATTGTAATACGGTGTGAAAAATCGTGTGGTACAGCCGCCGTGTGGTATCCGGCTGAGTAGAATAGACCGCCCTCATTTCATACCGAGGTGCCGTAAAAGGCGACTAAGACAAGTTGACGTCAAGCAGGCGGCCGGTCGTAAAATACGTAGCCGAATCATGTGACAACATGTGTCGATCCCACTTAGAGTGGGATGAGGGCAAGAGGTTGATGATGACGGTGTGAAAAATTTACTCATAAAAATCTTTCATTGCCTGCGCTGCGTAAACTTTTGAAGATCAAATAAAAAAATGTCCTACAGAAGAACGTATCAATAAAAGAAAAGATCTACAAAAAAGTCCGCGATAACAATTTGTCTAATTTTTATAGTTATGCCAATACTTTATTACATTGTAAAATTTGATAAATGTGCCGACAATAATACAACCATTCTATTCATATCTCTTTATTAATCCTTATCCCATTAAATGATATTTCATTAAAAACTGGTTCAATACCTATAAAATACCATTGAAATTATTAAAATTGGACATTCTAATCAAAAGATGTAACGAATTTAAAAATGTCAATGTAAAGAATATAATGCCGTAACAAATTCATTGTAGCGACGTTAGCGTTAGTTATTACTATATTGCACATAAAGTGGTAAAAGAAGATGACTATATAATATTGTTTAAAGCAGCCGGCGATTTTAATTGAAACGTTTTGGATATTGTGTGGTCCTGATTAAAGACATGCCTCGACTTTTACGATATTTCGAATTTAGCAGTTTTCGTATTTCGCGATTGCACCAAATTTTGTTCCAACGTATGGCTGTATAATATTGTTTCAAGCAGCCAGCCATGCCCGCTGTTCGCGAATGGAAGAATGAATGCGGTGGATGGATCGTTATTGCATTTGCGCTTAGACATTATTGACATCTCTGAACTTCACAAGTCCCCAAACATCCTTGCAGCCATTAAAAGCTCATGCTTTCAAGCAAGATCAGCTTCGTGCAGCAATTCGTGTCGAGATGGGTGAACTCCAACAGCGTACGAAATGGAAGGCGAAATGCAAAGATTTGGTGGTGATTGAAGAGCATAATTTGCCCCCGCTACAACGGCGCCTAGGCAGTATCACAACTGTTTTCCGGATCGGATTACGTGCCAAGAGTAGCTGACATCTGAAGATCCAAGACAATGTGGCGAGTTCTCAACAGCCTACTTCCACCAGCTAGCTGATTGTGCTGGAAAGGATGAGGTTTCAATGGCTGTGGGGATGTTCGGGTACTTGTGAAGTTCAGAGATGTTAATAATGCCTAAGCGCAAATGCAATAACGATCCATCCACCGCATTCATTCTGTCATTCGCGAAGAGCGGGCATGGCTGGCTGCTTGAAACAATATTATACAGTCGTACGTTGGAACAAAATTTGGTGCAATACCGAAATGCGAAAACTGCTAAATTCGAGATATCTTAAAAGACAAGGCATGTCTTTAATCAGGACCACACAATATCTAAAACGTTTCAATTAAAATCGCCGGCTGCTTTAAACAATCTTATATAGTCATTCTTTTTAGGACCATCTTCATTTACCACTTTTATCTCCAATATAGTTCATTATTAGGTGAATGTTCAATTTCTTTTATTACAAAAAACAATGTCCCGATCATATGCTAAATAAAGTATTTTATTGTACTTTTTTGTTCTCATTAAGTATAAAGGATAATTACCTGAAATAAAGTACAGTACTTCATTATAAAGTACGGGTGGCAACCCTTATTACCATATAACATTACACTAAGAATAACGATGATTTATTGATACTTACAGATGAACAGAAATCAGTTGTAGCACCTAAGAGAAATGTTAAGTTTTGTATTGATATAATTGATAAAGATATTTAAAATTAATTCGAGACATCGGAAACGACGATGTGATATTACCATTACTGGGTGCCGTGGTTAAAGTATTACTAAAATTTGGACCCCATCGTTTCCACATTTTTTTTAGTTATCGTTTATTTAATCACTTATGATATGTTACCATTTTATTATCTAGGTGATAGAAGCAACCACCGCATTTACAGTAACAACGAGAAGCATGTAAGAAAAGCTTAAAAGTTAATAACCTGTTTTATATCCCAGGATAGTAACTTTTTATCTTGTTTTTATCCCACCGCCGTGTGGTATTCGGCTGAGTAGAATAGAGCACCCTTATTAGTTACCGAGTTGTCGTAAAAGGCGACTAAGGTAAGTCGACCCGACGTGTAGTATCCGGCTGAGTACAAAAGACCACCCTCATTTCTTACCCAGGTGTCGTAAAAGGCGACTAAGGTAAGTCGACCCGGAGTGAGGTATCCGGCTGAGTAGAATAGATACCCTCTTTCTTACCGAAGGATTGTAAAATGCGACTAAGGTAAGTTGGCATCAGGCAGGCGGGCGGTCGTAAAATACGTAGCCAAATCAAGTTACGAGATGTTTAAAACACGTGGTGCCGAGCCCACTTAGAGTGGGATAAGGGCAGGAAAATGTACATATGTATCTTTATATTATGCTATCCTATTAGTGTACTGCTGGGCATAGACCTACTCTTTCTCTCTTTGGAGTGGAAGGTTGGAGCTAACACCCATCACGCTGCTCTAATACGGATTGGTAGGTTACACATATCCCCAGAATGCTCTACAGTTATGCAGGTTTCCTCATGATGTTTTCGTTCATCAAAAACCGTGTGTTAAATTGGAAATATTGATTAGACACAAAAGTTTTAACAGAAAAACTCATTGATAGCTACCGGGGGTTGAACCTGTAGCCCCTTGGAATGAGTCACGCGGTCGCAACGTTTGTAAAAAAGGTTAGGAAGTTATAAATAGTCATGAGTTTGATTTTATTTAACTTGAAGGTAGATTTGTCCCACTTTCCGGTGTAAGATCGAGCTGAAAATTTACATACTGGTCTAGTCCCGATCACAATGCATGTTTGTGATAAGTATGATGCTGTCAAGATTAGTTTCAGATGAAGCAACTCCTCAACGGTTAACAGTAGGGACATGATATTCTGTTAAAAATATTTTTAAAAGCTTTTACATTTAGATGAAAAATATTTTATTTTCTAATCATGACTTTCCGCCGTATGGTATCCGGCTGAGTAGAATAGACCACATTCTTACCGAGATGTAAAAGGTAAAAAATGAATAATAGGTTAAAATAGGCCTGAGTAAAATAGGCCACCCTCTTTTCTTACCCAGGTATCGTAAAAGGCGACTAAGGTAAGTCGAACCGCAGTGAGGTATCTGGCTGAGTAGAATAGATCACCCTCTTTCTTACCGAAGGATTGTAAAATACGACTAAGGTAAGATAACATCAGGAAAGGCGGGCGGTCGTAAAATACGTAGCCAAATCATGTGACAATATTGTTGTGGGTATTTGAATAATAAAGTAGTTGTCATTCAACAGTCGTTTCAATGACACAACATGGTGGCAGCGGTGGGATATGAATCCACGCCTCCGAAGAGACTGATGTTGTGCCGATCCCACTAAAAGTGGGATAAGGGCAGGCGAATGATGATTTTCTAATCATGATTTTCAGTGTATCGCCATCTATAAATGTCGTATAAAACAAAATCTTTTAATTTTCCAGACAGTCCCAAGTCGTTTAGTATTACTAAATCAAAATGGTACCTCCCAACGCAATGTTCTAGAAGATAATCTTTTCTTACAAAACACATCGACATTAGACCCGTTCGTTCTCAGTAAGAGTTTACAAAAAAATGATCTAATTTCATTGCGAACTAACTCTTTCTATGACGCAATTACATTAAACGAGACTTGCGATGGCTTGATGAGGTTGAATTTAAATGAACAACTATATACGAGGGATCAAACATATAGTAATGTGGAAGCGAAATTAAGCACACTCTGCGAAAAATACGAGAATTTACAGGACCATATAATGACTGCACGAATTGAAGAATGGATTTGCTGTTATATGCAAATTATGGAGCAATTCCTACATGACATATTTCAGGTGAGACCACTTTATATTAATTTCAGTACCTGGGTGATAGTATTTTTTTTATATATAACAAAGTGCAATACAAAAATTAAATTAATAAGGGCAGGGGATATATGGGACACGATCTGGGGTATTTTCACTTCTTTAGTCCGCTTCAGTCCACTGAGCTATAACAAATTTAAAGATGGTAGCAAAATTAACCTTCGCATTCATTTTATATTTTAGACGCCGTGTGGCATCCGGCAGAATAGAATAGACCACCCTCCTTTCTTACCGAAGTGTCGTAAGAGGTGATTAAGGTAAATGCCGTGTGGTATCCGGCTGCATAGAATAGACCATCCTCATTTCTTACCGAAGTGTCGTAAGAGGCGACTAAGGTATGTGTCGTGTGGTATCCAGCTGCATAGAATAGAACACCCTCATTTCTTACCGGGGTGTCGTAAGAGGCGACTAAGGTATGTGCCGTGTGGTATCCGGCTGCATAGAAAAGACCACTTTGATTTCTTAACGAGGTGTCGTAAGAGGCGACTAAGGTAAGTTGACGTCAGGCAGGCGGCCGGTCGTAAAATACGTAGCCAAATCATGTGACAGCATGTTTGTAACATGTTGTGCTGACCCCACTTAGAGTGAGATAAGACATACAGACCGTTTTGGGACTATGTTTTATAATGTGTATAGATGCGATAAATTTAAATCCATATTTATTTTAATACCTACAATACAGTCATATAAATCTCTGTTTATTTTTATAAAACAATAGAAAACGTTGAGTAAAAAGGGAATATCAATATGATAAATCGATTAAAACTTATCATCATTCATCATTTTCCTGCCCTTATCCCACTCCAAGGGGGGTCGGCACAACATGTTTATAACATGTTGTCACATGATTTGGCTACGTATTTTACGATCGGCCGCCTGCCTGATGTCAATTTACCTTAGTCGCCTCTTACGTCACCTCTGAAAGAAAGGTGGGTGGTCTATTCTATTCTGCCGGATACCACACGGCTAAAATCGATTGTTTTGAGAAATCGAATCATACATGCAATTCGGACATCAATACTTTAGCTGTCAAAAGTTAAGTAAATGATTGGAAAGATTGTAATTGTGTATATTCGATGTTAAAATCATTAACTTTATCTTCAGGTTACGAATTCAACAAAATTTGAACCGCCATGCTGGTTCCTTCAGGGTTTAAAGCGTTTCAAAGATGTTTTTTCGCATCACAAGGCTGTGTGCGTTCTAACAGACTTAATGTTATCTGTGTGCGGGTATTGTGTGGAGAAAGGTGAGTATAGAGTACTAAGAGGCAAGTTATTGTCTATGGTGTTAGTTCCTAAGGTGGTGTAACACTGACGTTTCATAGTAACTTCAAGTTTTAAAAGTGTCAACTTAACTGTCAAGTTGCTATACAAAAAAAAATCTTAAAGAATCTAAATCAATAAAACTTATTCTTATTTTTACTTATTTATATTATATTTTTATCAAACAAAAAAGTAATGAAATGAATTAAAACTTGAAGTTACTGTGAAACGTCAGTGTTACAGTGGTTAAATGGACTCTCAGAAGTCCAGCGGAGACTCGATGATGGTCTACGTTGGCGTGACAAAAAATGAAAGGGTGTTCAATATTCTTAATGAGTTTGAAGTAAAAAATTCGTTATCGGTGTTCTGATGGGTATTAAATTGAATGTTTTATTTTTATTTATTTATACACTCTATTGTACACCACAGAGAAAACATACAGGAAAGGGAAAAAAAAGAGCAATAAAAGAAAACAAACTGTAACGTACAAAAGGCGGTCTTACCGCTTAGTAGCGATTTCTTCCAGACTACCTTAGGGTTAAGGAGAACTGAAATGTGAAATGTTAAACTCGCATAAGAACACGTGACATGTAGGCCTACCATGAACTCTTATTGCGACTCAATTGAAGACGTAAACTAAATTGTTTTGCTTTTTCATACCATGGCGTCTTAAAGAAGCACACTTTAAGTCGTTGCCGTTTAAATTTGAGTAAAAGAGACAGAGTTATATATACTTCATATAACGTTGTCCTTTTCCAACACTTCATGGTACGAAAAGAAAGCGCTCGTTTTCTCAAAGTTCATGGTAGGCCTACTGTTAGAAACTTCATAAGACGGAGGGAGAGTATTCAATTATGCTCGTCTCATTTCTTAAAATAGAATCAATTAAATTTTTAATTTTATTTTGATTCTTTTTTATCAAATCAGTAATATTAAAACTTTGTGAAACCCATTGCTTGCTTAAACTAATTTGATGATTTCAACGGCCAAATTATTCTGATTTTCTTTTATGGAAATGCTTTTTATGACGGAACCAAGACCATCGATGAGACCTCTCTTAACACGTCTCTGCTCGAAAGTTTCTAATTGTTCTGATATTGATTCTTCTTTAGAACCAAGATAGTCAACGTGAGGCTTATATTTAGATAATGTCTTATTACTGAAATGTAGAGAGAAAGTATCTCCCTCTCTCTCTACCTACAATGTATAGTGTATATTCTCTATGGAGGTTTCCGTGGCATCGGGAAGAAAGCAACGAGTCATCTGGTGTGATGTGAAGGGTGTTTTATCGTATTAATTGTGAGCAAGGAAGTTCAAATTGAATTATAGCCATGGGTTTTATTAGTACTCATTTCTGAACTTTCTTTAACACTAGCTACCGTCAGCTCATACTATTATTGATCTTTCGAAGAATCGATAATCAGTTATCAATAAGTGCCTACCGCATCAGTACCTATCTCACTGTTGATAAACTATCTCACTCGCTGATCTTGCAAAAGCAAATAAGTCATTTGTGGGTTTGGGTAGATAAGATTCTATGATAATATCCCGGAATCGATTTTGTCTTTGCCATTACAGCAGTTTAAAAGCACTGTTAAAGAGAGGCTGGTACAAAAAGCCTATTGTACTATTGAGGATTATATACATGATATAAATGCGTGGATATAGCTTCTCCTCTACCTTGTACAAGATAGTAATAACCAATTGTAACTAGTTACAAGAATTTCATTTAAAAAGAGCAACCACCGAGTTTCTTGCTGGCTCTTCTCGGTAGGAACAGCTTTCCAAACCAGCGGTAGATTTTGACGATTCAAAAGCACTTTCTAACAAGTTTACTTGAATAAAGAATATTTTGAATTTGATATATCGGCAATATGTCCTATCTGTAATTTTAATGAAAATCACTTTTTAGCGTCATTGGGTACTACTGCCCATTATCAATCCAGTATCAACAGTATCTGCTAGAAAATTTGTACATAAATAAACATATTTAATGCCAACTGTTTTTTTATTTCATAAAAGTTATTGCGAACGTATTAATAATCACGTTTTTTCTTCTTCCTGAAAAGTTTTTAAAAATTATATAGGACAAATTGCCAGTAGGCAGCGAGTGTTTACCAGTAGTTTAGTTACAAATGTCAATAAGTCATTTGTGGGTTTGGGTATAAGATTCTATAATAAAATCCCGCAATCGATTTTATCTTTGCCACTACAGCAGTTTAAAAAAGCTGTTAAAGAGAGGCTGATACAAAAAGCCTACTTACTATACTATTGAGGATTACTTAGACGATAAGAATGCGTGGATATAGCTACTCCTCTACCGTGTACAAGATAGTAATAACCAAATGTAACTAGTTATAAGAATTTTATTTGAAAAGAGCAACCACCGAGTTTCTTGCTGGCTCTTCTCGGTAGGAACAGCTTTCCGCACCAGCAGTAGATTTGACGATTCAAAAGCACTTGTTTACATAAAGTGTTTGTTTGTTTGTTTGTTTGATTGAATAAAGAATAATTTGAATTGAGTACTATAGTATTAATATTTTACCTCATATAATTTAATTTAATATTCAATTAGTCGAAAATTATAGTTTTCCCTAATATTCGTACATGACTTTATCTCTTCTTATTGTCAATTTCAGGAATCGTTAGAACCAACATAAAACCTAAACAATTCATAAAACTATTCTGTGGTGGAATGTTGTTGATTGAAGAGTCTATGGTAAGTTATTTTCACATAGTTTCTTAAATTTTCTACTACTTCTATCGAATTCGACTGGTCGACTAGACCGTTGGCGCAAGTGGTAGTGACGCTTATAGCTCTGTGGGTCGCTTGTTTGATTCCCGTCGAAGCCCAATATATTTTAAACACAATTCCTTCTTTCTCCGACTCTGGATGTATATATTTAGTTAAGTATGTATCTAAAATTATATATGCCGTGTGGTATCCGGCTGAGTAGAATAAACTACACTCATTTCTTACAGAGGTGTCGTAAGAGGCGACTAAGGTAAGTGACATGTGATATCCGGCTAAGTAGAATAAACCACCTTCATTTTGTACCGAGGTGTCGTAAAAGGCGACTAAGGTAAGTCGACCCGCCGTGTGATATCCGGCTGAGTAGATTAGACCATCCTCATTTCTTACCGAGGTGTCGTAAAAGGGACTAAGGTAAGTTGACGTCAGGCAGGCCGGTGGTAAAAAATTTGCCAAAACATGGAACAACATGTTTAAAACATGCTGTGCCGATCCCTTAGAGTGGGATAAGGGATAAGGGCAGGAGAATCCTAATGTCTGTCTGGTCTATAATATAACATTGTTTTACAGAAATTAACTCAAGATGTAGACGTTTTGATATATAAGGACATGTTGCAACAATTAACTGCATCCATACGCAATCCTAATATTGTCTCTGATATGCAAGCGATAGACGTCGGATATTTAGGAGGAGTGCGATTTCGTAAGTATTAGAGATCTATACTTCTATACTAATATTATAGACAGGAAAGATTTGTATGTGTGTATGTTTGTAATGTTTTCACGCAAAAACTATTGAACCGATTTCAAAAATTCTTTCACCATTAGAAAGCTGCAACATAGGCTATATGAAATTTAAAAAAAAATAGGGATCTCTAATAAAATTGTAATAAGTTGTGAAAAATTTAGTCGTAAACATCTTTCATTGCGTGCGCTGCGGAAACTATTGAGGATAGAACAAAAAAATGTTCTACAGTATTATAGAACATGAATATCCACAAAAAAGTCCGTGATACCATATGTCTATTATAGTTATACCAATATAACTACTTTTTTACATTGTAAAAGTTGATAAATTTGCCGACAATAATCAAACCGTTTTCTTCATATCTATGTATCCTTATCCCATTAAATGATATTCTATTAAAAACTTTTTCAATACCTGTAAAATACTTTTTAAATTATTAAAATCTCATCCCAATCAAATGATATTACGAATTTAAGAATGTAAATCGAAAGGAAATAATGCCATAACAAATGCATTGTAGCGACCGTTATAGCAGGGCTTGCATTTGGTGAGCTAGCTCTTATTCCAAGAATACTAATGATACCCATTTTTTATAATTAAATAATCTACAAATAAATCTATGGTCCAACTTCGTAGACTTTCCACTACCACGAGATCGGTATGGACGCGGGTGAAACCGCGGGGCATTGCTAGTCAGTTATATTTATGAAAGGCATTCTTTATCGAAAATATTAAAGTTCGGTTTGTAGAATACGCTTGATATCGTATTAGAAAAATTAAATTCTGGTCAAAGTTTCGTTGGACTTTTTATATTTTCGTCTTTTGTGTACATGAACTTCTAGTAATTGGTTTGATGCCGCCGTAGATTTAAAAAAGTGTTCAATGGTCGCAAACACCAAGCCTAGGAAAGTAATGAAAATTTTTATTTAATCCGCTATAAAAGAAAAAAAAGGTAATCCAATCTAAATAACCATAATTTATAGAATTCGGCGTTACTTTGCGGAGATCTATAATACAAAAGTAATAATAAAATTATTTTGCTATAATCCGCGATACAGTAAATAGAAAAAATATATAATGTTAAATGAATAGTGGACTATCCGTATTTTCATACCCGATACGTGCAGGATTCGTAAAAACACATGCACAAACCTCCACCACTTCTACTACAATACATAAACACTACACACGTTCACTATCACAAACTCAACAATCGTTTCGCCCCGTAACCGAAGCATCATCAGGAGATAGACTCCACGACAAAATCGCAAATGTGTTTATACGAATCCTGCACTCATATGGTATGAAAATACGGATAGTCCACTATACATTTAACACTATATATTTTTTGCACTGCACTGCACATATTCACAAATTTATGACTGAGATTTAGTTTAATAGTAAATTATATTAGAAATCCAACATCGGGATATGTCCGCTAAAAACGCTGACTCACAGATTTCCACGCGGACGAAGCTGCGTGAACTGAAGGTAGATAATAATTTGAACTCGGAAAGTATAATAATTTTACAGATACGATGCAATCAGGAGGCCATTTTCACAGCAAAAGTCATAACGGAGCCACTAATATGTCAGGAACGGTACGAGTCTCACAGAAGGTATTACAAATTTGCAATTCAATTTTCAAATACATAAGTACTTTAACATATACATTTAACGTTTTTTTTTGTGTTATGGGTGACGGACGATTGGCATTGCATGTATATATTACATGCAAAAATATTAATACTTATTATATAAAAAGTTAAAAAAATAAGGTATATATTGTTAAATAACTGAACTTACTATTGAGGGAGGAAATTGAAAGATGTGTGGGAAAGAGACGAAAGATTCAAGATGGCTAAGACGTAAAGAAGAGAAAGAAATAAAAAGAAGTTATAATAAGTTTAAAGAAGTGTTTTTTATATATCAAAGAGTCAAACTATCCAGCCCCCCCTCCATGCATATATATCTGCAAATACATACATAAATACAAATATACGCCCCGGCTCGAAGAACCAACAAATTGATTATAGTTAATGTTGGTCCGGAACGGTTGGAATCGAACCCGCGACCCGCGGCGTTGAAGGTTGGGATCACTGCCAACTGGTGCAAAGCGCAAGACATTACAATTTATCATTTGCTTTGTCGAAAAACATCGTAGGGAACCAAGATATATCTAGATATCTCTGGATATAGGCCTTCTACAAAAACGGAGAGAGGAGACCTACATCCAGCAGTGAAATAGTAACTGGGCGTTTTTCATTAAATTTAAATTTCACAGCAACCAATAAAAAACAAATATGTGACCAATATAAATGACTCGGACTGCCGACCCGGGTTACAAATCAGCGATGATGGACCTACTGACATTTATAATACTGGATTGAATTTTGCTAATCATAATGACTCTCTTGTGAATATCAACATAATAAATGCAAATACACATAGGCAGAATACTGATAATATAGATCATAGAACAGATATTGATGTAAACGATTCATTTCATATAAACGCTCATGAGGATCTAAACAATTGTAATATCGATGATCAACGTTTAACTAGAACTGCTGTCTTAACTAGAGATTATAATGACGTAAACGGCTCGTTTAATGAAGGGATCGATGAAATGATCGTCAGAGGTAGAAAAGATAATCTAAATAACGATAATTGCAATTCGCAACAAGGAAATGACCATGGAATAAATGATAATGAAGTAAATAGGGTTTCGGTTGATGGAAATGTTAACAGAGATGAGACAGACGTGGAAATAAATACTATTGATGGTAATGTAATCGATGTAATACGAACCATGGTGAATACGACGAGGATGGCATTAGAAGAGCTGAAAGTTTACTGGTAAGTTGATTCTATTGGTCTATTTGATTCTATTTGGTCTAGTGATCGATTCGGGGTTATAAAACCCTTTTTTTAATACAGAAAAAAAACCCCCTTATGGGTACCGCTGACCGACGGGGACAGGCGGCGGTTCTGTCGGACTCGCACCGACTAAAACGACCTGTGTGCTCCACCACGCTGCCGATGGCAAGGACAGGGTATCGTTATACACACTGCCCCCATCCCCGCCGACAGCTCTGATCCCAGAGAACACCTCCTCTGGGTAGGGACCCCTCGAAAGAGAAGTCCCCCTCCGCTAAACGGTGCATCAGGAGCACCAGATGCACCGACCGCTTCGGGGACCTGTAAGCCAGGCGTCCCATCTACCCCGTTCGGAACACCCAAAGGTCCCTTGTCAGGGCGGCAAACGATGGGCTTGGACAAGTTGCTACCACCTGGACTCGCCAGCAGCAGATTGGATCCAGAACAAAAGTTCCCGGAAGCTCCGCCGCCTTCCTCCACAGGCCAGGAGGCCATCGTGCCCGCGATCGCTCCCTGCCCACCAATGTTTCATGTTACGGTGGACAAGGAGAGACCGCGCTCCAGGTAGGGACCCCTACGCCGTGGTGAGCGTTCCCGCCCCCACTGGGTAATTTTTTGTAGAGGTTTTCTCCCTCGCAACTCGAAGGTCCCCGTTCCCATTTCTGGACTTCCGGGTTTGCCGACGGTGGCCGATAACCATGTCCAGCCAGGCTTAAAGCAAACTCAACTGTACCCGCCGTCCTTTAGGGACCTCTACCCACCCCCCTCGGAGTCCCCGGCCCATCCAGATTGCCCTCTGCTCAGCAGAGAGACAACTGGATTGGCGACCCTACAGTGTTCCGTTCGCCAAGCCCATGGAATACTCAAATATGTATTATATTTGAGTATTCCAAAGGCCTGCAATCCAAGGCTGCCATTTCTGTGCATATCTTTTTTGTTTTATGAAAACTGAGATTTTTTTATGCTTTATGTGTTGTCTTACTCTTCTATGTACGTAGTTTAATGTGATCTCTTTGCGAATAAAAGGTTTTGATTTGATTAATAAACAAATGTAATTTCTTAGTGAAAACTGTTACAATGAGTTACGCAACGGGTGTCTGACTGACGGCAGGAAGCAATATCTTTGCGAGGCGACGAACAACGCGCTGGTGAAGGTCACAGCGATGCTTCTAGAATTAAAGGGGTAAGTTTGTTCTATCCATACTTGTATAAATGCGAAAGTCTGTCTGTCTGTTTGATAAGTATGCAAATAGATGAGGAGATAGGACGGCGATAATGAAACACACTGGTACTGTGAACGACAGTTCGTTTACTACTGACTTAAGCTAGAGGTGGGCCGCAATATACATCATTCCCTCACACATAGTTTTTTTTAACATAATGTTAATACTATATAACTATTTTAAACTTAGCTATAATATAACATTGAACTAAATATAACATTTTTATTTTAGAAGGGTGGAATAATCAACTTTTTTACGTAGTCGTTTGGATCGTGCAGGCGATGGTTGTAATGCCGCCGAGTCCTGGGGGACCTCTAAAACTCGGGATGATAATGGTTGGTCGTCCCTAATTGTTCCTACATTAGGTGACGTAAGGCATGGCGGAGTTCGGATATTGGCCTCCTGATTATCGGTGTCCCCTTCATTACTGTAACGATCAGAAGACCCCTCACTGGTGAAAGTTGATGCTTCACCACATTCCCTCTCCACCGGCATTCCTGTAAAAACCGTGTTATTTGTGTTCAAGCTATTTGAACCTTCTGTCGGAGATATATATTTCTCCAGGGCGGGTGGAGAATGTTGCGGTGGCGATGTTAGTCTCACAGTATCTTCACTTTTTAAAATATCTATCCCTTTATACTTCAGCAACTGGTCTACATGCCTTATACACGTGATATTGTTTTCTAAGCTGACTTTAAACATTCTTTTTCCAATGTGTTCCTTAATTACGCCTAATATCCATGATTCCTTCCTTGCACTGTACCACCGTAGCCATACCCTGTCCCCTACTTGAAAAAATCTACATCGTTTGACAGTTTCAGCTGTTTTCATTTTATTTTTAGAGACATCTCTTTTTTTCAATGGTAAAATTAAATCTAGACGCGATCTTAATGATCTACCGAACATAAGTTTTGCGGGTGAATGGCCGGTAGCACAGTGCACGGTGTTTCTATATTGGAATAAATATCCTAGTAATTTTTCTTGTACAACGTTTTTCGGAAAGCTTTGTTTTAAAATATTTTTTAACATTTTTTTACATGTGCGAACGGAATTTTCCGCTTGACCATTACTAGATGGATGATAAATAGGCGATGTTATATAATCGATACCATTACTGGAGCAAAAGTCTTTAAATTCTTTGGAGTTTATTTTGACATCATTATCAGAAACCAAGGTATTCGGAATTCCGAATATGGAAAAAAAATGTTTTAATTTATTTATTAAAGCCTGAGTGCTAGTACCTGCATTCATATAGCTGCATTCCAACCACTTAGAGAATGCGTCTATAACTACCAGGTATACTTGTTGCCCTATCGATAGGTAGTCTATGTGAAGCCGCTGCCACGGCCCGGCCGGCCGCGGCCAGGCCGCCGGCGGCGCGCTCGGCGGCGCCGACCGCTCACTCGCACATTCTTGACATGAGCCTACACATTTTTCTATCATCTGATCTATGCTAGGCCACCACATTCTGATGCGAGCATTACTTTTCATTTTAACAATGCCCAAATGAGTACTATGTAGCTCCTTTAACATCTTTTCTCTTAATGCTGATGGAATAACGACCTTATGGCCCCGCAATAAGATACCATTTTCATACTGTAAATCAGTTTTACAGAGAAAATAAGGACGAATAAGCTTACAATTTATTTTACGTGGCCAACCGATATTCATATATTTAATAACCGTTTGTAATGTTTTATCGCTTTCCGTCGCATTTTTTATGTCGCTAAACGTTACAGCGGGCGAAACCGTATCTAAAAACTTCAAAGCGCAATACGCGTCATATTCCACATCGCTTTTACATTCATCATTCGAAACCGGCGCGCGAGAAAAATAATCGGCAACTAAATTATTAGCGCTCGAAGTATACTGTACCGTATAGTTATACGCTGCCAATATTATCGCGTACCGTTGTAGGCGCAACGCTGTCGTCACGGGAAGACCCGTTTTATTATTAAATATCGACACTAGGGGTCTGTGGTCCGTTTTAAGAACGAACGGCTCGCTGCGTCCGTAAAGGTACTGATGAAAATGCTTAACTCCGAAGATAATCGCGGTAGCTTCTTTTTGAATCTGACTGTAATTGCGTTCGCTCGCTGTGAGCGATCGCGACCCGTATGCGAGCGGTCGTTCGCGGCCGTCGCGGTCGCGCTGAGAGAGCACCGCCCCGAGCCCCGCCGGCCCCGCGTCCACCGCCAGCACTAGCTGCGCGGTCGGCTCGAAATGCGCGAGCACGCGCTCCGAAGCGAGCTCGGCGCGTACGCGGCGCAAGGCGCGCCTCTGTCGCTCGCCCCACTCCCATGGCGTGCCGGTTCGCAGTAATTCATGAAGCGGGTTCATAATACTAGACGCGTTGGGAATAAAGTTTCTATAGTAGTTGACTACTCCGAGAAATCTTTTTACTTCTGTTACGTTCGAGGGCTCGGGCGCGTTCAGTATGGCCTTAACTTTATCGCCACTCGTGCGCAAACCATTTTTATCTATAACGTAGCCTAAATAAGTCACGTTTTCCTTAAAAAACTCACATTTACTTTTCTGTAATCGGAGACCGGCGTCGTTCAGTCTACGCAGTACCTGATTTAACCTTTCTAAATGCATTTTCCTCGTTGGAGCCGTTAAACATATATCGTCTAACCAAATACTAACGCCTTCTATTCCATTAAGTAATATTTCCATGGATTTTTGAAAGATAGCCGGCGCGTTGGCGAGACCGTACACTAAGCGCGTAAATTTAAACAAACCTTTTGTTGTGTTAATGGTGGTAAGCTCCTGGGACTCGTCTGACAGAATATATTGATTGTATGCGTTTTTTAAATCAATTTTTGAGTAGTGCTCACCCCCACCCAGCTTAGCGAATACTTCTTCGATCCTAGGCAAGGGGTACTTATCGATTATTAAATCTTTATTAAGTGTGACGGAATAATCACCTGCAATCCTAACTGTACCGTTTTCCTTTAAAACCGGCACTATGGGCGTGGCGTATCGAGAATGATTTACGGGAACTAATATACCTAAATTAACTAATCTAGTTAGTTCTGTTTCCACCTTCTCTTTCAGTGCGAAAGGCACCGGCCTTGGCTTAAAAAACTTTGGCACCGAGTTTTCCTTGAGCTGAAGCGTTATTTTAAACTTATTAAAAGAACCGAGTTCATCGCGCCATAAATTAGGATATTGCTCCAATAATGTTTTAACGTCATCATTATGACTAATATGACTTATTTTATTATTAATTACAGCAAGTGCTAAATCAAAGGCAGACATAAAATCTCGCCCGAGCAAGGGGGGGCCACAGGATTCAACAACAAAAATTTTAAGTAACTTTACTTGATCGTTAAATTTAATTTCAGACGGAAAATACCCCAATGGAGAAATTTTATGACCGTTATATAAACACATCTTCAATTTACTATTTGTCAATTTATAATTCGAAAACATATCTTTATACAATTTGTTTGAAATAACCGTTACCCCAGAACCCGAATCAAGTTCCATAGTCACAGATTTACCGCCTAACACCACATTTAACATCAAAGGTGTATCTGTCACATACCTTAAATTGAAGTTATGACACTCATCACAGCTGTCTTCCCCACCTGACTCCGTACCGTCTCCACCAATATTGTTCACACGCACCCGGCCACACTTATTTTTTTCCATACAAACTTTTTTTAAATGACCCTTTTTTCCGCACTTTTGACACGTATAATTTTTGTAACGGCACTTCTCTTTAGTATGATTTTTCATTCCACAAACAAAACACCGGTATTCTTCATTATACCCCTGTTGAACATGACCCGACGAAGGCGCACGTGAAGTTCGTGCGCGCATTCCTGCGCCTCCTTGTGTACACGACACCTTATACATTGTTTCCTCCTTAATTACCGCCGATGACTCCCTGCCAAAAATGGTCTTGGCTTCCCTAGCATATTCTGCCTGTTGTGCAATTTCTAAGGCTCGCGTTAAACTTAATTTCGAAGCATTCTGTTCGAATAATCTGTCCCGCTCGGGACCTGGCTCCAGGCCTAGGACGAAACGATCCGTAAGGTTTGTTTCCAGGGCTGCACCAAAGTCGCAATAGCTCGCTAAGCCTCTAATTCGTGCTGCCCAGTCTCCTAAAGCTTCACCTGGACTTCTCGACGCTCCGTGGAACCTTGCTTTGTCCGCAAAAGAGCACTGTTTTAATTTAAAATGGTTATCGAGTAGTGCAATCAAGTTTTTAAAACTCAGCACTTCCAGATCATTGGGATACGCTAGGTTACGTAACAATCTGTAGGTCTCGTCTGAGAGGTGTGTTATTAAAACCGCACTTTTATTATCTTCTTTTACGTCATTAATTTTTAAAAATTGCATTAATTTACCTTTGAAAATTGACCATTCTGTAATCTTGTGATCAAAGGTCCCTATATTCCCTATAAACGACATTTTATTTTTATAATTACACGTGCGTGGGTTTTTTCCGCTCGACGCCACTGATAAGTATGCAAATAGATGAGAGGACGGCGATAATGAAACACACTGGTACTGTGAACGACAGTTCGTTTACTACTGACTTAAGCTAGAGGTGGGCCGCAATATACATCACTGTTACGTTTTCACGGCCAATTCGCTGAAATTTGGAACAGAATCGATGATATTTGGAACAGTTAAGATAAATGGTATATCTTTTATAATTAGCAGCAATGCTATGAAAAAAACGAAATTTAATATTCACGTTTCGAAAAGCGTGATCATTGTAATAGTAATGCAATTTAACCCCACGGATCGATTTGAGACTAAGGACTGCCTAAAATGGGCTAAATTACAATAAAAAGGCAGTAAATGAGATTGTATCTATCCATGGGCGTAGCGAGTTACTGGAAAAGGGGGGCAGCTGCCCCCCTTACACGGAAAACTGACAACTCACAACACAGTGACACTATAAAAGGCTTGCATAGTACTTATAGTGCAATGAAATATAAAAATAAGTAAATATTCAGTAAGTAAGTAAGTAAGTAAGTAACAGCCTGTTACTATGCCCACTGCTGGGTTAAGGCCTCCTCTCTCCGTTTCTGGAGAGAAGGGTTGGAGCTAAGACCTACCACGCTGCTCCAATGCGGATTGGTAGGTTACACATATCTCCAGAATTCTCTAGAGATTTGCAGGTGTCCGCACGATGTTTTCCTTCACCGAAAAGCGTGTGATAAATTGCAATTATCAATTAGACACATGAGTTTCAATAGAAAAACTCATTGGTGCCTGCCCGGGTTTGAACTCGTGTTCCCCTCGAAAGAGTCGCACGGTCACACGGCTAGGCTATCACAGCTAAATATTCAGTAAAATTAATTAATTAATTGATATTAAAGTTATATAGTAATGACAAAAAAAATAATAATATTTGATATTTATAAATATCTAAATCTACTAAAACAATATAGTCTAGGATTTCTTCCCCCTCCCCTTGTATAAAATTATGGCTACGCCCTTGATAATCTATCTGTTCCTCTTTTTTATCTGTGATTAGATAAAGATAAGTATATAAGTGAGAGCGTCTTCATGGATATTATCCTTATATGTATCCAACCAGATTTCTCCTGGGTCACTTAGGGTTTAATTCTCTGGAAACTTGACGAGCACATGAACTTATTACAGTTAGTAAAATTTCTACTAACAAGATTGTGCTGTATCTTTGTCCCAAAAGAATATGGCCGTTACCGCCGTCTTTCTTCTTCTTTCTCAACCGATAGGCGTCCACTGCTGGACATAGGTCTCTTCATGGGCTTTCCAAAACACACGATCTTGTGCCGCTTGTATCCAGCGGCTCCCCGCGACCTTTTTGAGGTCGTCCGTCCATCGCGTAGGGGGTCTGCCAACACTGCGTTTACCGGTGCGGGGTCGCCATTCCAACACCTTGAGACCCCAACGCCCATCGGTTCTCCGCACTATGTGCCCCGCCCATCGCCACTTCAGCTTCGCAACGCGCTGAGCTATATCGGTGACTCTGGTTCTTCTACGGATCTCCTCATTTCTGATTTGATCACGTAGAGACACTCCGAGCATAGCCCGCTCCATCGCTCGCTGAGTGACTCTGAGCCTTCTTATGAGGCCCATAGTCAGCGACCACGTCTCAGATCCGTAGGTCATCACTGGCAACACGCACTGTTCGAAGACTTTGGTCTTCAGGCACTGAGGTACCTTGGACGAAAAAATCTCGCGTAGCTTCCCGAACGCTGCCCATCCGAGTTGGATTCGGCGACTAACCTCTTTCTCGAAATTGGACCTACCCAGCTGGACCGTATGTCCCAGGTATATGTACTCGTCTACAATTTCGAGTGCAGAGTTCTCAACGATGACCGGGTGGAGCGGAACATGTGAGTTTGACATGATTTTCGTCTTACTCATGTTCATTTTAAGGCCCACCTGTTGAGATGCTCTGCTGAGGTCATCGAGCATTGTGTTAAGATCCTCCAGAGACTCTGCCATAACGACTATGTCGTCGGCAAATCTGAGGTGAGTGATGTACTCGCCGTTAATGTTGATGCCGTATCCGTTCCAATCCAAAAGCTTAAAGACGTCCTCCAATGCAGCGGTGAACAGCTTCGGGGAGATGACATCTCCCTGTCGCACACCTCGCCGCATTCGGATTGGTCCCGTAGTTCCGTCTTGGATACGGACAGACATTGTGGCGTTTTCATACAAACACTTCAACACTTGGACGTACCGATTACCGCCGTATAACTAACTAACTAACTAACTTTTAATAGAGTGGCCTAACTGCGATATATTTACAGACCACTGGCTAGTGAAAGATTAGAGATAGTGAAAGATATTGTTGTCCACTTTTTAGTGAACGTTCTTGTTTGATTTAATCTGAATGTTAATTAGTGTTATTAGCTTTCTAATTAATTTAAATAAAAAAAAAAAATATAAAAACTTCCCTCTCATTTACTGCGACACCCTCAACGACTTAATAACTCCATGAGATAAATCATTTAGTTGAAATTTATTTTGTTGTATTATCTTCCAGCATCACTAAAAGAGATGAGTCAAACGACAGCCCGATACAACAGATTCTTGGCGATCAGGGAGAGTCGTACAGGTGAGACAATTTTCTTATCATGTACGTACTAGCTTTTATTCGCAACTTCGTCCGCGTGCACTGTTACCCTAGAATAAACAGTAGATTGTGTCACTCTCCAACCCTGCAAATATGTCCATCACAAAAATCAGATCGATCCGGGACGACTGAAAGATAGCGACTTGCCCAAGCCCATCGGATCCCACACGGTGGGTCAACTTACCTTAGTCGCCTTTTATGACCCCTCGGTAAGAAAGAGGGTGGTCTATTCTACTCAACCGGATACCACACGGTGGGTCAACTTATCTTAGTCGCCTTTTATGACCCCTCGGTAAGAAAGAGGGTGGTCTATTCTACTCAACCGGATACCACACGGTGGGTCAACTTATCTTAGTCGCCTTTTATGACCCCTCGGTAAGAAAGAGGGTGGTCTATTCTACTCAAACGGATACCATACGATAGGACAACTTACCTTAGTCGCCTTTTATGACCCCTCGGTAAGAAAGAGGGTGGTCCATTCTACTCAGCCGGATACTACACGGCATGTACATACATATAATAAAATCGTTATTAATAATAATTAATAGTATTATAAATTTATTATATAAATAATATAAAATTAATAACGATGTCTTATTAATAATAATCGCTTAAAAACTCAAAGACAGAATATGTTTATTGACATTTATTGCTTGTTCTTTCTTCTTTCACAGGATGTGTATAAAAAATTGCTTTTCGCAAACTCTGATAGTGGAAAGCACCTTGAAATATATATTACAGGCGATAAATACAGCGACTTACATGAAATAGTATATAAGTATTTCAATACACTATCTACATAATATGTTTTCAGTATACTGCAGATAGGAAAGATAATGCGTGATAAGCGCAGACATTTATAAGTTTAGTTTTATATATACGATAATTACAGAATTAAGCGTTACTCTGCGGAGATCCATAATACAAAAGTAATAATAAAATTAGTTTGCTATAATCCGCGATCAAGTAAATAGGAAATATATATAATGTTAAATGTAGAGTTGACTATTCGTTTCATACCCGAAACATGCAGCATTCGTTAGAACACAAACGTTCACTATCACAAACTCAACAATCGTTCGCTCCGTAAATATATACATAATCAATTTTAAATACATACTTAAATATAAATACACCCAGGCTCGAAGAATCAATAAATTGTTTATAGAAAATGTTGGCTCTCGGCGGGAATCGAACCCGCGACCCGCGGAGCTGAAGCCAGGGCCACTACCCACTGCGCCGACGGCCCAGTCAATATGGTTTACACTATATTAAAAAGCTGTGATAGTTCTGCAGTGAGACCATGCGAATTTTTCGAGAGGGTCATGGGATTCAAATCCTAACCTGTCACCAGTAAGTTTTTGTGTTAAAAAGTGTCTAATTGGTAATTGCTATTTATCACACGCTTTTCGGTGAAGGAAAACATCGTAACCTACCAATCCACCTTTGAACAGCGTGGTAGCTCCAACCCTTTTCAAAAAACGGAGAGAGGAGGCCCATGCCCAGCCGTGGGATATTTACAGACCGTTACTTTTACTATAGTAAATCTATTGTTTTATAATATGGTTAATAGTATGTTTACTATTTATGACCAAAAGTATAGGATTTGTGTACTTAAATGAATCCTGGTGATGTTCTCTTTATTCCTAATTAAGATATCTAAATATTTTTTTTCTATTAAGTAGTTATTATATAAGAATATGGTTATGTTTAAATTAGATAGGTATATAACTGGCTTAGTGTTAATTTGACACAATTATAAACAATTTTGTTAACACAGTTATAACTGTGGGCCATTTTCGAAGTGAAAACTTATTTAACAGCGTTGTGCACTTTTAGTGTGGGTAAAAAAAAATTAAATTCGCGTCAGTGATCCGATCGAAAATTCATAAGGCGGAGGAGGAGTAGACCCCCGTCGCGGCGTAGGAGAGCAAGTATTCCCATCTCTTTCTACCGAACTACGAAAATGTATGCCTGCACCTGCTGTTTCGTTTATGCGGCTCAGGGTGTTGCGCGAATGTGTCAAGCTTGTGTACGATAGGAGTAAATGATTATTGTATTTAACACATATATTGTAGTATTTAAGTAGCAATTCGTGTAAAATTATTCCCAAACAATACCAAAATATCAAAAATGCACAACGTTAATATACAAGTTTTCATTTCTGTCGGAACTCGCGGAACGCAACCCGTTGATTTATTAGTTAGAATTTTTTGTGTTATTATTATCTCTAAATATAAATTAATATATAAGATATCAAGATAGTTTGGAAGGTGTTGTACTGCGTTACAGCATTGTAGACTTACAGGGTTAGGGGACCCATCAGTTCTATTAGGAAAGTCTGGGTACCTCTGGAGTCTAGAAATCCCTCAATATTTGATAAATACACTCAAATCTCTGAGTGTACGTACTTTTTGATTGGACATAAAAAGGTTATAAACCTTATTGTAGCTAAAATGCTTGATTAGTTTTTCGTTTTTTCTTTGTTATCAGGTATGTGATTATTTTTCCAAAGTTAACTTGCCATATAGAGTCTAATAAATCTTTATAAAATATATAACTTGAAGTTTTATTTATTCCAATAAATATAGTTGGTATATATCGTTATTTATAATATGTGCTAAACTAAACTGTGCGGCCACTCGTTGCTGTGGCTTAGTCTGGTTTCGAATTCCGCTCGAAACAGAACTCAGCAGTTAAAAAAAACATGCCCCGATACTTAAGATCTGAAGATTGATAATTTTATTAAAATCGGTCCATCCGTTTCGGAGTCTATAAAGGACACAGAAAAACATTCATTTTTATATATATAGGATAAGCTGTGATAGCCCAGTGGTGAGATTGAGCGACTCTTTCTAAGAATCACTGGTTTGAATCCAAGGCTGGCAGTAATTAGTTTTTCTATTAAAAAACTTATATTTGATAATTGCATTTTATAACATGATTTTCGTTGAAGGAAAACATCGTGTAGAAACCTGCATATCTCAAGAGCAGTGGTGGGCAAATTTTTTAATCGGGGGTCACAAAGTTTGAGAAATTCTAGAGGGCCAGAATTATAGAAAAATGCACGTGTTAAAACGTAATTATAGCGTCATTATATACTGTCCATGTTGATGGATCCTCGCCGGGCCGGATTAAATGATTTTGACGACCTGAGTTGGCCCGCGGGCAGTACTTTGCCTATCTAGAGAATTCTACGGATATGTGTAAGGTAGAGCTGTGATAGCCCAGTGGTGAGACCGTGCGACTTTTTCGAGGGAAACACGAGTTCAAACCCGGGCAGGCACCAGTGAGTTTTTCTATTAAAACTCATGTGTCTAATTGATAACTGCAATTAATCACACGCTTTTCGGTGAAGGAAAACATCGCGAGGAAACCTGCATATCTAGAGAATTCTTGAGATGTGTGTAACCTACCAATCCGCATTGGAGCAGCGTGGTAGGTCTTAGCTCCAACCCTTCTCTCCAGAAACGGAGAGAGAAGGCCTATTGGGAATAGGCCTTCTCAGAGGCAGAGGGATTGTAACAGGCTGCTACTTTTATGTGTAAGGATATGGTTGGTGATCTTAATCCAATCTAATCTGAATTTTAAGCTTGCCTTTTCCTGACTTTTAGTGTTTCTACAAATGACAGCGTAATTAACCTTTCTTTTATAACAATATTTTACGGCATGTATTAAGCAAGTGCTCACAGCTCCTTTTTTTGCTGTGCACTCCGAGATGGCGCAGGTAGAGCCCTGAAAAGTGATTATAAGTGAGTTTCCTCCTTCCCCCCTTGTACAACACTCACAACTGTGTATACACTCTGACCATATCCCAACTTTTGGGTACTCTACAGATGGGTTTTAGTCCCATCTGAGAGCATTTGGCATATCATTTTGCAAGTCCGCTATTTTATTGGTGGAAATTCTTGCATGCTTTGGAATTCGGATTATTAAGTGAAATTTGTAATAATATTACGGCTAACAGCCATTGACATTCCTGCTCTTCTCGAGCCTTCCGGGATATGTCGGAATGATGGCAAGAGACCAGACCATCTGACGCTGGTTCCTTGGGAACGGGGTCGGGCCCGGCGGAAATGGCCGAATCCGGCAAGCGGCGAAAGTATGCATTTCTCATTGAGAGTTATATATTTGTGCCGTATGCAGTTGAGACCCTAGGGGCCAAAAATTTTTTTATCCGTTTTAACACCTCGGTTGATCGCCTCTTCGGGTGACAAGAGGGCTGGCTCCTATTTCGCACAAAGAATCAGTTTAGCGATTCAACGCGGAAACGCTGCCAGTATTCTTGGGACCATTCCACGTGGGCATGATTTGTATAATAGTAGCGTGTAAGATAGATATAACTTGTACATTTTTGTTATAAATAAAAAAAAAGCTAACAGCCTCACTGACTTGATTATACGAAAGCGCGAACAAGGCTTCGACTAAATCATAATTTAGGTTTGCATAAAAGTTTGCATCTGTTCATTTCACCAATACCAGCACTGGAGCGTTTGCCAAATAGATAAATTATTGTAGTATCGTTAAATAATAAATAAGACCTAAGATTATTGTTTAAACGTGCTGATTTTCAGTACGTTCTTAAAAATTGCCTTTTTCCTTTAGCTTCATGCGATTACATTTATATTGTGTGCAAATTAGATTCTGCTCGCGATTCCGTCTGGTGTACTGCAGTACCGAGGTAAATAAAAATCAACTACTTATCAAGATTCTCCTGCCCTTATCTCACTCTTAGTTTGCACACCATGTTTTTCCCTTCCATTGTTTTTCACCTATCATTCGTCAACTCTGACGCTTTTCCTTTTATTTGCATGTCATACTTTATACGATCCAACTCTCTTTATGCCTCCTTAGTCACATATTCATCAACATTCACGTTTAACACCCGTTTTGGACATATAAAGGGATGAAAATTATCATTTTGATCCCATTATATGTCGGAAATCGATTACATACAGACAGACAGCTTTTTGGGACTTTGGTTTCATAATAAGTATAGATAACATTATCGAAACTAAAATTTGTCAAAAAATATGTTATATATTAGCATCAATAAGTCCGTCCGTGCGTTGCTTAGTCGCACATTATTTGCGGGCAGCAGTCGGGGTAGGGCTTCGACATGTCTTCCACTATATAGCATAGGCCTGCTGATGGTCCGCACCTGAGGAGGGTATTCTCAAATTATTTTGTTTTAAGTGTTTGCGACCCTGTCTACGGTCGTGATAAGCTTTGTTAAGACTGGGAATCTTTCGAGGTGGTCACGAGTTCAAACCCCGTGCAGGCACTAATGAGTTTTTATGTTAAAACTTGTGTCTAATTGATAATTGCAATTTATCACACAATTTTCGGTAAAGGAAAATATCCTGAGGAAATTGTTCACAAGAAATTGTTTACACTGTTAAAAAGTTTACTCATAAATAACATTTTTAGATAGAGTTCGTATATGGTTTACTGACATTGGATGTGTCAGGTATGAGAACGGTTTCTGCATGCAATGCATGCATGCATTCAAGCGTAGATTTTTTTATAATCGCCGATTATACGTAAATAAATTCATAATTTCTTTCGAATAAACTTACGTCATTAATTCCAACATAGTTTTCTCGCAATTGTACTGCACACAGCTGCTATTAGACGGAGTCGATTTACCGAAGGGAATCACAGTATCCAACTCTTTGACGTAGCATCCTTCTATGTTTTCTGTAAACAAAATTATTCTAAAACAAATTTAACTTGAGTAGTTGCCGGTTTTAACCCTGAGTGAGGGTTAAAACATACAAATGAGGAGCAGGGATGTTAAAAAGATTATTTAATTATTGTAATCGATTTTCTAAACATTATAAATCGATTATATAAATTACTCTCTTTTAGAGAGTATCTACTCTATTTTTTTTTTGATATCTGTTGTTAGAAGACTAATTAATCTCCAAATTTCAATTGAATTTTGCGAAATCAGCAATTTTTATTCTTACTAATCCACTTTAATTAGTATTTATACTAATTAATTTTAATATTAAAAAAGCAACTTTGAAGTATTTAAAAATCGATTACTAATTATCGATTTTGTTACAAATCGTTTTTTTATGGAAGAAATATCGATTATATAACAATAGATTGCACTCCAATTCACATCCCTAACGAGGAGTTAATGTAAATGTGTATTCAATCTCGTGGCCAGAACAGTTCTACTCTTCAAAAAAGGTCTATCCCCAGGAATATAGTTATAGCCGATTTGGTAGGATTGGCAGAGACGGAAAATCATATCATATTATTACTTCAGCGCTTAAAAATAAGGTTCGTACAGATATATAGCTCACCAAATTTCTTTGGTTTCGGTTCCAAAGGTTGCTGCAAGGTGACAGCTGCGTAGACGATATAAACTGAAGCTAACAAAATGACTGTTTGCTTCGACATTGTGTACGTTAGTAATAGCTAAATGCAATTGATTACAAGTATATTATATACTGTTGGCTATTTTGACCTTCTTATCGCTAAAATATTCAATTAAATAGATAAATAACTAAATATTTATATTAATGTTATTACCGGGAATCTATTTCGTTCGGAAAATTATAGGATTTATCATCTAATGAGTTAATTGATTCGTCTAATCTTTACGAGTATTTATGAGCAAAACGCTAATTAATAATTATTGTTAATAATTGACATAATTAATTGTTTTGATGATATGAATTAGATATCACATATTCACAAATAGCAAATCCGCGTTGTTCCTAGACAACGGACACCTTTTTATTTGTGCATATTTTTTTTATATTTATATATATTTTTTATATTTATATATATTTTTTATATTTTTTTATTTATAATAATTCATCCCTAATTCTACGAGATTCGTATCTATCGATTGTAATCTTAATTTTTTTTTTCTTAGAATATTTAATCTTTATTTCTGAATTACACGTTAATTAATAATCTGTGGTAATAAGTAATAATTAAATTTCATGATATAGGTGAATAAAATTATAATACTAGAGTAGGGGATGAATCCGATAAATTTCCAAGACTGTCACAATATTTTTAATATGTAAGTTACTTAAGTTAAAGTAATAATCAATTTTTAATCTACCATTATTGCTAGAATCATTTCAAAAGACTTCGTACAAAGGGAAAACTTTATTTCAATTAAGTGTACAGTTAACTACCTGTGCCCGCGTCTTTGCCGGCGTGGAAATCAGTCTATTTAATTGAAATTTTTTACATAGATGTACTTTTTACATCTATAAGAGATAGAGACATGCTGTCCCAGATTCTATAATCAATAAGTACAACAGCTTAGTGATTTTAATTAGTAATTCACTCCTTGACACATATAAATAACTCTGTCTCTTTTACTCACGTTTACTTAGGACGAATTCCGAACGCTCATTCGGCAACGAGTTACAGTGTGCCTCTTTCAGACGTCATGGTATGAAAAAGCAAAACAATTTTGTTTGTCTTAATAATCAAATTATTTTGCTATAATCCGCGATAAAGTAAATAGAAAATATACACAATGGTAAGTGTATAGTATAAGATATAGATAAATGTTTCAAGTTCAAGATTGTTACACGTGGTCGGCGGCAAAATAAAATATATGGTGGAGGTTGAACCGATTGCTATTTAACTATGCTTGTTTGGATAATGCTTCGCTTTGCGATTTTGTCGTGTCGTCTCCTGATGATACTTCGGTTGCGGGGCGATACGATTGTTGAGTTTGTGATAGTGAACGTGTGTAGTGCTTGTGTATGGTGACAGAAGTGGAGGTTTGTGCATGTGTTACGAATCCTGCATGTATGGGGTATGAAAAAACGGATAGTCCATACGTACAGATACATTTAGCATTACATATATTTTCTATTTACTTTATCGCGGATTAAAGCAAAATAATTTTTATTATTACTTTTGTATTATGGATCTCCGTAACGCCTAATTCTATAACTTATAAAAGGCTGTACAGGACTCGAAATTGTAAACGAGATTATGTACGTGGGGACACTGTCAAGACGCGAAAGTAAAATTTTTGGGGATTAGTTAAATTGTTGGTATCCCCTTCCCGCGGATCTGATTGACAGTTAAGTTGACTGACTGACATGTATTCTGTTGTGTGTTCATTCAAATTTTAATTAAGAAATAAAATAACTCGGTTGTAAAATACCAGTGTTGTACCAGGATAGCATAAAATAGAGGAGGTAATAATTGTTTCCGCTACGTTAACATTGCCTGTGCTACGGTGCCTACGGTGCTACGCAAGATCAACTCCGCCCATCTACGCGTGCTACGATTAATCAATGACCACTGTTGGCTACGACAGACTCTTGTGGATTGCTGTATGCCTGGTACTTTGACGTAAAACTGGTTGTTTTAAAGTTTTATTTTGTCTTTAATTTTGTGGTCGGTAGGTACACAAGGTAACTAACTAACTAACTATAAACTCTAATATCTGCTGCATACCTAGTCAGTGATAGAACATTCAGAACAAGTGATTCATCTTACTTAATCGAGTGTGACATAAAGATATAGAAAGAAGTTCTTCCTTTACTATGTTGTCCTGGTATTATCGGGCCTAAATGTCCTAATTTGAGTGTTTGTTTTTTTTTTCGAACAATTTAATTTTGGGACTTCGTAAATTGAATTTATTTAATTTTCTTATTGTTCTTAATATTAAAGAATTATATAAAACAAAATTGTGTGGTGCAGACTTGCAAATCTTCACTTTTTACATTTTTAAATACTTTAATATAAAGACTAAATAATTAAAAAAATATGTATTTAAAAACCTAAAACAATTATTATTATTATTACTATAACTTGGTTATATTGGCGAGATCTGTTAGTCTAAAACACCTGTGTCTAAAATCCGTCTTCGAACAGTGCGTGCTGCCAGTGTGCCGCTTAAAAAATATCATGCTTACTAATTTATTGAATTAGGCATTACGTTGCGGAGGTCCATAATACAAAAACTAATGAAAATATTAATAGAAAAGTAGGATTTTCATAACGTTACAATTTTACTGCTGGTTCGGAAAGCTGTTCCTACCTGAAACTCAGTTCAGCAGCCTATGCTATTCGAAAGATAAGACAGTTTACAGACGTCGAAACAGCAAAACTAGTTTATTTTGCTTACTTCCATAGCATTATGTCTTATGGAATAATGTTATGGGGTAAATGCGCTGATATTGAGAAAATTTTTGTATTGCAAAAAAGAGCCATACGTGGCATTTATAATTTGAATTCGCGTGAGTCCCTGCGAGAGAAGTTTAAGGAAACAGGTATTCTTACGTTAGCTTCACAGTATATTTTTAGCAATTTGATTTTTGTGCATAAAAATATACATAATTATAAAAAGATTGGCGATGTATATAATAGACAAAGTAGGAACCGACATAAGCTTGCGGCTCCTGCTTTGCGCCTTGTAAGAGTACGTAAGTCGTTAGTGGGTTTGGGTATAAGATTCTATAACAAAATTCCACAATCAATTTTAACTTTGCCATTACAGCAATTTAAAAATACTGTTAAAAAGAGGCTGATACAGAAAGCCTATTATACCGTGGAGGCTTACATTGAGGATAAGGATGTGTGGATATAGGTGCACTTCTACCCTGTACAAGACAGTAATAAATAAATGTAACTAGTTCTAAGATTTATATTTTAAAAAGAGCAACCGCCGAGTTTCTTGCTGGCTCTTCTCGGTAGGACGGCTTTCCGAACCAGCAGTAAAGTTGACGATTCAAAAGCACTTGTTTACAAGTTTACTTGAATAAAGAATATTTGAATTTGAATTTGAAGAACCGGCAAGAAACTCGGCGGTTGCTCTTTTAAAAATATAAATCTTTAAACTAGTTACATTTAGTTATTACTGTCTTGTACAGGGTAGAAGTGCACCTATATCCACACATCCTTATCATCTTAGTAATCTTCAACAGTATAGTAGGCTTTCTGTATCAGTCTCATTTTAATAGCGTTTTTGAACAGCTGTAATGGCATGGCCAAAATTGATTTCGGAATTTTATTATAGAATCTTATACCCAAACCCACAAACGATTTACGTACTTTTGCTAGGCGCAAAGCTTATGTCGGTTCCTACTTTGTCTATTATATACATAACCTATCGTTTTATAATTCTTTATATTTTTATGTACAAAAATTACATTGCTTAAAATATACTGTGAAGCAAATGTAAGAATATCTATTTCCTTAAACTTCTCTCGCAGGGAATCACGCGGACTTAAATTGTAGATGCCACGTATAGCTCTTTTTTGTAATACAAAAGTTTTTGCACTATCAGCGCGTAAGCAAAAACATCTTTATTTCTTCTTTCTTGCAAAATAAACAAATTTTGCTGTTTGATTCATCTTCTCATTTCATCATAGCACATGATTCTTAAATATAAATCATACGCAAGCTTATTATGTTGTAGTGCTAATCGGTGACTACGGTCAGGCGGTCCAAAGTTGTTGTAATTTTAATTTCACGATGTTTATTGTAACGTAGTTGAAACCAAAAAATATATAATATATGTAACAAGGGACCTCTAAAAACATCCTTCGAATGAAACAATTTTTGTTGGTTATATGGCTATTTAAAAAACCTTAAAATAAAACCATCACATAACATAAACAAACAAATATAATTCGAAATGTTCACCAAAAACCATAGTACGGGCGTTGTTTCAAAGTAAAGTTCGCTGGTATATAATAACTATCTCTATATCATACAGGAATTGAAATATTATACTGAAAAATAACGCGTTTAAAAACTTAATCTAGCGTGGCCATTATAACGAAAATAAGCTATTACATTACATACTTTTTTGGTAAACAGCTATAGTAACCTATTTTTATCAAAATCAAAATATGACTGACATGTATTTAAATAGGCATGATACGTTTCTGTTGTTTAGTCGCACACTATTTCCGGACAGCAGTCGGGGTAAGGCTTCGATTTATCTTCCACTATATAGCACGGCAGATCTGCTGTGGTTAATCCGCACCTGAGGAGATTTTTTTTGAAAAGTTATTCTCTTTTAAGTGTCTGCGATATCATTTGGAGTGGCAACCCCAATTGAAAAACGCAGTATTTGTAGACCTGGAAGTGTGAAGAAAGACCTTTGGACGGTAGCAGAGATATACTGAATCCAACTTTAAAATATTTTTACAAGTATTCAACAAAAATAATCTAAATTAGGAAATAAATTTAGTGAAATGTATAAAAAATAGTATAAGCTGTATGTAAAAATTGTAATGTAAAATTAAAGAGTAAAATGTAAATAGCGTTAGAAACACTGTATTGGATTTAGAAGACACAAATATGAGAAATAAGCAGTATTTGAAAAATTTATTTCCAACTAGCAAGTAAAACTAGAATTAACTTAGCTCGGATAGGCAGGAGTCCCACCTGCGTTGGATGAAAGAGATGAATGCAAGAAAGAATTATACTATATGTTGTATGAATGATGAACAAATGCGAGAACTGGTATGAAAGAGTAAATCAAGCAAAAACAGGCTCCGATCATGTTGGAGGAGGTCGAGTATATATATGAAAAAAAAACCTTAAAAAAATATGGCGTGATGTTTAAGCTAAAATAACTGAAAGACATATATAATTACCAATAAATATTCATTAGTTAAACTAGAATAAGAAGAATTTGCATGCACTTGATGACCTTATAGTATTATACACCTTATAGTATATATATATATAGTATATACCTTGATTACCTTAGAGTATCTCAATAAATATGTCTTAATATGAACCTTAAATAATTTTAAGACGAGAAGATTTTAGACGAGTACCTGGGATAGATATCAATATCAGCATCATTATCCCACTCTAAGTGGGGTCGGCACAACATGTTACAAACATGTCACATGATTTTGCTACGTATTTTACGACTGGCCGCCTGCCTGACGTCAACTTACCTTTGTCGCCTTTTGCGACACCTCGGTAAGAAATGAGGGTGGTCTATTCTATGCAGCCGAATAACACACGGCACATACCTTAGTCGCCTCTTACGACACCTCGGTAAGAAAAGAGGATGGTCTATTCTATTCTGCCGGATACCACACGGCCATGGGATAGACATAAATATATGGGACATTTAAACACATGATCATCCGTCTCCAAAGTAAGTAACTTAATACTTATGTTATGGTTGACGGACAACTGTTAGATATACTACATATATAATTTTAAATACACACTTAAATACAAAGACACACCCAGGCTCAAAGAATCAACAAATTGTTTTTAGAAAATGTTGGCCCTCGGCGGGAATCGAACCCGCGACCCACGGTGCGGAAAGTGGGGTCACTACCCACTGCGCCAACGGGCCAATCAAAAATAAATTGTAATTGAACATTCGCGGTGAAGGAAAACACGAGGAAACCTGTATATCTCTAGAAAATTCTAGAGATATGTATAACTTAGGAATCCATATTACAGCAGCGTGATGGGTTTTAGCTCCAAACCTTCTCTCCAAAAAATGAAGAAATGAGGCCTATGCCCAGCATAGTAATAGGCCGTTTCTTTACTTACTACTTTTACATTGGATAGAAGCTACAAAGGTTCAATTTTGGGAAGGAGGTCAATTGCCGAATGCCTAAGTGGCATTGTGAGAAGTTTCATCTAAAATATCGCAGGGCCCAACGACCAAAGTCCTCGAGCAGTGATGCCAGTTATGACTTATGAAATCACAACTTGCCACAACTTTACTGAAATAAATTCACCATGAATGAACTTACGTCATCACTTGCATCAAAGGATCACCGCAATTGTACACCAAACAGCTGCTGTTCCCCGGAGCTGATTCGCCGAACGGAATCACAGCATCCAAATCTTCAACGTAGCATCCTTCTATATTTTCTGTGCACAAATTTACTTCATCAAGCGCAGATTTCACTTAGATAGGGTTGAAATATACACACGCAAATGAGTGTTCAATCTTGTACCCAGAGTTAGAATTGATTTATTTACGTGATTCTTTTTTACGTCTATTTCTACGATTATGATGATTTCTATGATTAAGATTTACGTTTAATTCTACTAACAAGAATAGATGCTGGCAGAAGTATTTTCTATTAACATGATTGCCTTACCTTAAGACGTCCAGTACTTTTTGTTGAAGGAAAAAACCATGAGGAGAATATAAATAAGCCAAGTCTATAATATGTCTAAACTATAGCCTACTAATTTTGATTAGAATTTGGTAATACTTTATCAAATTAATCAAATCCAATCAAATCAAAATAATCTTTATTCGAAGCTTTATTTAAATAAATTCATTTCAGGCACTTTTAAATCGTCAATATGATTAATGAAGCTACAACTGGTTCAGAATGTTTCTATTACCGAAAAGAACTAGCAAGAAACTCGGCGGACAAACTTTTAGATATTTTCAATTGTACATTATTAAACCGCTGTCTTGTATGAAACTGATAGGATTTTCAAATCCAGCATTCTTGTCATCCCAATTATCTTCTAAAAAAGATTGGTACAAAAATAACAGTTGCGATTTTGTCGTGGAGTCTATCTCCTGATGATGCTTCGGTTGTGGGGCGAAACGATTGTTGAGGTTGTGATAGTGAACGTGTGTAGTGCTTGTGTATTGTGGTGGAAGTGGTGGAGGTTTGTGCATGTGTTTTTACGAATCCTGCACGTATCGGGTATGAAAATACGGATAGTCCACTATCCATTCCATACTATATATACACTATATATACATACTATATATACATCCATCCAACACTATATATATTTTCTACTTACTGTATCGCGGATTATAGCAAAGTAACGCCTAATTCTATAAATTATTTAAAAATAACAGTATTTAAGCTTACCAAATTTCTTTGGTTTTGGTTGCAAATGTTGGAAACTAACAGCTGCGTAGACGATGCAAACTGAAGCCAACAAAATGACCGTTTGTTTCAACATTGTGAACGTTACTCAAACCTCAATCTACCAATTGGTGATTACAAGTACATTATATACTGTTGGCCGGTTTGACCTTCTTATCGGCAAAATATTTAAGTAAATAGTTGTGGCTGTTACCGAGAACCTATATCGTTCAGGAACTTATGGGATTTTTCATCTTATATTGATTCGACTAATCTCTGTACCTGGGTACAGTGGTGATATAAAAATTACATCATCATCATCATCCTCCTGCCCTTATCCCACTCTATGTGGCACAACATGTTACAAACATGTTGTCATATGATTTGGCTATGTATTTTACGACCGGCCGCCTCCCTGACGTCAATTTACCTTAGTCGCCTTTTACGACACCTCGATAAGAAATGAGGGTGGTCTATTCTACTCGGCCGGATACCACACGGCGGGTCGACTTACCTTAGTCGCCTCTTACGACACCTCGGTAAGAAATGAGGGTGGTCTATTCTACTCGGCCGGATACCACACGGCGGGTCGACTTACCTTAGTCGCCTCTTACGACACCTCGGTAAGAAATGAGGGTGGTCTATTCTACTCAGCCGGATACCACACGGCAAGGTGATATGAAAATTACATTATAATTATTTCCTTTATGAACTAATCACTAATGACATATCCGCGTTGTACCTGCTAAGGACAACTTTATTTTTAAAAGCTTTTATTGAAATGTTATCAATGTTTGTACGTGAAGATGGAATCTTGCAAGTTAAATTTGACTCACTTCCTGGTGTCCGATTGAGCTTGCATTTTATATACTGGTCCAGTCTCGATGGCAATGTATATTTATGATAAGTATGACCTGTTGCTGATGCCAGGGTTGGCTCTCAACTCCTCAAGACAAGGGAACTCCTCAACCGTCAAGTAGGGCTTTAAACAAGGCCTACGAACAATAATGATATGGAATTTTGTTAAAAGCTTTTTAAAAGCATTTTTAACTTGACTTGTTTCATTTATATTGCACGCTCGCATTCTCGCAAGCACACACTTGTGTGTGTTGCATGCTAGCTCACTGTCTGAATTTTCTATTATGCTTTTGGTCGCAGTAGGCGGTCTTCTGACATCAGTAGGACATTAAGAAGTTTTATTATTCATTCAACTACTTTTTTATGAGCTAAGATTAAGTATTGAGGTCTTGTAATCCAAACCTACCCGATGATACTGGACTATCTATTTTATACTCAACTAGCAATGCCCTGCGGTTTCACCCGCGTACATACCGATCTCGTGGTAATGGAAAGTTTTACTAAGTCATGACTATAGATTTATTTTTGTAAATTGAAAGTTCGGTCCTGGGACTTATCATTTTTTTCATACCTGATAGATGCAGGATTCGTAAAAACACATGCACTAACCTCCACCAGTGCCACCACAATACACAAGCACTACACACGTTCACTATCACAAACTCAACAATCGTTTCGCCCCGCAACCGTAGCATCATCAGGAGATAGACTCCAGTCTATCTCCTGATAAAAACGGATAGTCCACTATACATTTAGCACTATATATATTTTCTATTTACTGTATCGCGGATTATAGCAAAATAATTTTTATTATTACTTTTTATCTCATGATACCTAATTGAAGAACCGCCGTGTGGTATCCGGCTGAGTAGAATGGACCACCCTCATTTCTTACCGAAGTGTCGTAAAAGGCGACTAAGGTAAGTTGACCCACCGTGTGGTATCCGGTTGAGTAGAATAGACCACCCTCTTTCTTACAGAGGCGTCGTAAAATACGGCTAAGGTAAAATGACGTCAGGCAGGCGGCCGGTCGTAAAATACGAACCTAAATCTTATAACAACATGTTGCAAACATGTTGTTCGACCTCTATCGGAGTGGGATAAAGGCATGAGGATAATGATACCTAATTGAAGAAGATGTGTTAGATAGTTATCGACCTGTTAGTTATGGATCTGCAAAATCGAGTCAAACTTCTTGGTACTATTTAAAAAAAACGACTATCACTGAATTGCCTTCTGATAATGATATAATATATATAATATGTAACTTTTAATTATTCCGTTTTCTTAAATTTTATTTTTGCACACTTATCTGTTATCTACGTTCATTAACTACAGTGTTGTGATTTCTATATTATCTAAGGTTACTTCTTACGTAATTTATACAAAAACTTTACAGATAATTTTTTAATTAGGTGTATTTTTGAACATAGCTTCAATTAAGTGCACAATATTTACAATGATTACATAACTTATAGAATTAGGCGTTAATTTCCGGAGATCCATAATACACAAGTAATCATTAAATTATTTCACTACATTCGCTCGATAAAGTAAATAAAAAATATATATAATGCTAAATGTATAGTGGACTATCCATTTTTTCATACCCGATACATGCAGGATTCTTAAAAACACATGCACAAACCTCCACCACTGCCACCACTATACACAAGCACTACACACGTTCACTAAAGCTTCGCGATTCTGTCGTGGAGTCTATTTCCTGATGATGCTTCCTTCGGTTGCGGGGCGAAACGATTGTTAAGTTTGTGATAGTGAACGTGTGTAGTGCTTGTGTATTATGATGGCGGTGGTGGAGATTTCTGCATGTGTTTTTACGAATCCTGCATGTATCGGGCATGGAAAAAACGGATCGTCCAAAATACATTTAGCATTATATATATTTTCTATTCACTTTATCGTGGATTATATCAAAGTAATTTTATTATTACTTTTACAATGATTACGGGTCAATATTTGGTGTGGAAACAATTTCGATAGTACTCATTTTAAGGATTTAATTGTCTTTTATAGTGAGGAAAAGTTAAAAGGAAAAAATCAACTTTCTAATTGAATTTAGGATGTTTTTATTTTTATTTGAACTTTAAGGCTGGCATATATTGGGTATTTTAACTTAAGAATAAAAATACAAAAGTTTTTCATTATTTATTCGTTATCTTCGTTGGTAACTTTCTTTTCTCATTACATAGTCCGTCAATTATTATATAGGTACTTTGGCACAATATTTGGCGAATAACATGTTGCTACAATACAATATACTGATTTGCTTTTCTTTTGACTTTCTATAACAAATTCATCGTTTAAGAAAAATTTGCGCCGAATATTCTTTGTCTGAATAACGATTATATTTGTTCTTTATGTTACTTATATAAGATTTTGCAGCGTTAATAAAAAATAGTAACTTTATATTTCTCTATTTCTAAGAATCCTGGATTTTTCATACATTATTTAATTTTTTTTTATTAGTATCGACTGCAGATGTTTTAGTAAAATACTAAAAAAAATCCATATGTCTAAAGATTATATAATCATCCAATATTTGTTACAATTATAAAGTTGATAGCGTAATTTTTTATTATCTTTTAAAAAGATCGTTTTTTAGGATCTTTAAAAAGCATTGAAACGGTGAAAAAGTATGCGGAAATTTTTCTTAAACGATGATTTCATATTTGGTTAAAAGGCAATGAATGTAAACAATTAATTTTACAAACAACATATATTTTTGAATTCATGACGTGTGACAAGAGTACAATTTGAAATTGAGTGCGCTCACCGTTTACCGCACGCACGTATAAATAAAGTTTAACATTTGACTTTAGTTGAGAGCGTGAAGATCTAACAGTATAAGATCAGTCAAGAGAATGATTGCGCTCACCCATATGCAATGGCACTCATATTTTATATCAAACTAGCTGTGCCTGGGACTTAAAATAGTTATTGTAAATCAACCGAGAAAGAGACATGCTGTCGCGGACTTTTTTGTAGTATTTTTATAGATCTACAATTCTCTAGTACATTAATTTAGCATATCTCAGTTATTTTACGCAAGCAAGCAAGTGTTTTAACAACTACGCGATCTGTTCAACTCATTTACCATAATACCGATATGTACTATTTACTTAAACCACCCGGAAGTATTGCACTATCTTTTGGTGAAAACCGTACAAAAATCCGTTCAGTAGATTTTGAGAAAATCGATTAAATACAGACAGACAGCTTTTTGGGCTTTCTTTTATAATAGGTATAGATCTATTCAAACCCGAAATTCTTGAGTAGTAGTGTCTAAAAACCAAATAAAAAAATAATAATACGAGTAAGAAATGTGTTTTTATAATGAAATATAAATGCGGAATTTATTAGTCGAGCCTTTGCTTCAATACAATTGGGTGTAAAAAAAAATATAAAAAGCAAGCACCGCTAAAGTTGCTTTCCTTTCAGTGCGACACGAGGTTGCCATTGCGAAATAATTTAAATATGCCACGGTCTTATCACCTTTTTTTAGTCATTTACATTCATTGCATGATTTTAATGACTAGATATACAAACAGATCTCAACTTTAGTTGCACAGACAAGATCCAATATTAATAAATATACATAAATACCAGTACTTATGTCTGAGACATCGAAAAAAGTGACGAATGAAACTCAATTTAGCTATGGACTAAGAGGATTTTCGCCTTAAAAAAAATATTTTTGAAAAAAAAATTTTAAACATTACTTTCATATTTTATTAATAAGTAACATATTTTACTATTGGCGTATGTTACTTTATGTATAAGTGGAGATAACACACACATCTGAAGATATAATATTGAATCTTATCTTCCAGCTAAGTTCATATTTAATAACAACTTGTTCACTTGTTGAGTAAATAATGTACAATAAATAATAGCCTATATAAATAATTTAAAATATATAATTTAGTGAACACGTTCTTGCTATTAACAAATCTATTTTATTTAAGGACAACTTTTGCGTGTACTCAAGATAATTATAGAACTTAGTCTTAAGTACTTGCTTTAACTGTTTTCCGTTACTGATAATTAAATTGACACTTTATATTATTTTTTTAATAGTTACAAATAAACAACCATCACATTAAGAATATTCTCTACCTATAAACACAACAGCTTTCCAATATTTTATATTCTCTAATACGATTTACCGCATTTGTCTCTCCTCAAGTTCGAGTCTATATCCTAAATAATTTTGGAATTGTTATAATACATCTTAAACGATCCAATATGAGTCTAAGTCATAAGCTTTGAGATGTAACTAATCTTAACGAATTGTTTAAATTTTCAAAATTTCAGTCGTTTACGAAAACGTACTTACTACCTTGAACACGAATAATGAACGTTACATATCGAAGGAACTTATTTCAATTGTTAATTATATCTATATTGATGCTGATAATATTTGTATTATAAGTACAACTATGTTTATTTATTTGTCTAGAGTTTAACGTAAAATGTCTTTTGGCGCGCAAAAGGTAAGTACGTCAGTTATGCATGCCCAAAACGGACGCCCGACATAATTTTCTCGGTCAGAGAACATTTCTATTATGTAATTATTATTGTATTTTAACCCCAATTACGTTTACTAATCCTATAACACTTATTAGTTCCAATAATTATTGCTTCAATTTCCTTTTTGGTCTATCAAATCTTTGCAAGTGAGAAATCGTGTAAAAGATAAACGATGTGCCATCTGTGTGCTTATTCTCGAATATTAACTAGAGTAGAAAAAAAAACGAAGCGTTCCTGACAAACAGTAACTACGAGCAGCGAAACTATAAGTAAAATACTTCTAAAAGTTGAACACTAGATATTTCTAACGGGATAGCCACCATTGTCGACTTCAATAAGGCTTTTGATAGGATTCATCCTGAGATCACATTCTTAAATATTAAGTACAATCTATTATTGCATATTTAGAATTGCACTGTGACGATTACGAATACCGTTGATTTAAGTCTTTGACGTGTATCTTACACCCGCATAATAACAGTCCGGCCCGCTCGTGGAGTGCTGCAAGGGAGCTGACTTGGCCCGTTTTATTTCATCTTACATACGAACAAAGAAATTGTTCCCGTTGAAGTCTGTGACACTTCTTATGAGTTTCAGCGCACTTTAGACGGGCGGGTCCATGTCGCGCTGCAACGACGTCAGTCACGTGTGGAATACCCAACCCGGAATCGGAGGTCACGCGTCCGGAACTCCATGGATATGGTGCTGGTAGTTATGATTCAGTTTGTTAGCAAATTCATGCATTATATCCCGGAATATGACGGAGTCTAGGTTCTCTCCGAGGATGTATAAAAGGTACCAGTCACCCATTTTACTTCTTCTGACAATTGTATCGACGTTATCCCTTCGCACGAGTCTGAAGCGCATTCTCATCATATATACGCGCATGCGCGGTGAGAAGATGATAACTATTCTATATATAAGGGTGATGAAAGTGAGGAAACCAAGTATGACGAACCAAAACCATAGGAAAACGTAAATCTTCTCGTTTACGACGTTTAGTGGCAAGATACACAGCGCGTCATGTCGTTCAACCTCGCCTGACGATCCGAATTTGTTGAACAACGTACATTTCACCATTCTGTAAGAAAAATAGTAAAATATTAGTAATTTATTCTATTACCACAATAAAAAAGAATAATTACATATAAGAGCATATAACTGGCCATTGAAAAGAAAGATTTGAGTTTAGACGCCAACCCCGTTGCTTCAGTGCAAATTGGCAAGTATAGAGATTAAAAATATAGAGATATATATGCAGGTTCCCTCATGTTCTTTTCCTCCAACGTCAAGTTTATGATGATTTTAAAAAGTTAATTAAGCACAAGTTTTTACAGAAATAAATAAATGATAAATGCCCTTACAGAATATGAACCTGTAATTCTGGTAATAATCAAACGGTCTTACGTTTCAACCATCTCAGTTTGGATAATACATTTATGGATTCTAATTAACTAAATCACGAAACAATTTTAGTTGATATTGCTAAGGTAAAAAAAAAGGTAAAGCCCTTTTTATAGCCAGAAAAGTTTTTTTAAAGGTATAAAGAATTTACACATTTATAGTACCCTGCATTAAATAATGCACATCGATGTTTAGAACGAAACAGCCAGTTTGGTTTCGTAGAGCGCCGTCACTGTCACTCAGTTAGTATGTGACGTTTTACACGGGTCCGTCAGTCTGTGCGACAGAGACAATGCTCTATGAAGCAGAATTTAGCCGATTTATTATGCATTATTTATTGCCGCGTACTTGCTTACAATTTGGATTGAAAATAAGTACTTTAACGCACTGAGCAATAGGTTTATAAAAACTTACACAGAAAAGAAATGTCAATGAATCGATAACAACAATAATAACAAAACAGACAGACAAACAGACAACAGACAAAACATTTCAAAGGTAAAAGTACTAAAAGCTATTTAAAAAGTTTAAGGTAAAATTAAAGATAGATAATAAGAGCGAACCTTATATGCACTTGAGCATGACAAAAAAGTTAAAAACAATGCCCTATCCGAAGAACAATGTCACATCTCTCATCTATACTTATTATAAAACAAAGTCCCAAAAAGCTGTCTGTCTGTATGTAACCGATTTTCACAAAATCTACTGAACGGATTTTTGTGCGGTTTTCACCAAAAGATAGTGTTTAGGTAAATAGTTATAGGTATATAAGCTTGCTTGCTATGGGTTTTAGTCGCATGCACTGCGTGAACCAGCAGAGTAACGCTAAAGTAATGTACTAGAGAATTGTAGATCTATAAAAATAATACAAACAATTCCGCGATAGCATGTTTCTATCTCTTACGGTAAACTCACAATAACTACTTTTATTTTCAAAATTTCGACTTGGATTCTTTTTTGTGACAACTGATTTCGATGCGGGCGAAACCGCTGGCACAGCTAGTGTAATTTAAGCATAGGAGATGACTTTGTTCTTCGAATAGGGAGATATATGAAAAGTGAACCAAGTTACTATACCTTGGAAATATGTAGATCATAGGGTCTATCCGGTCTTCTTGATCCGACTCCATGTATGCTATGACGTCCAATCCGAACGTCATGAATTCGCCGTCAAAAAAGCGGTTCATCAGAAACATTTGCCCTTTAACAAGAATAATAGATTGATTGATTAGATTTTTCTAGTTTCAGCAAATATTTGAGTAAGTCTAATATGGCGTTGGTATAAATGAAATATTCTTCTATATCCAGTACCAGTTGCAGCCGCGTGTTGGTTCACATCAATTTAAGCTTTAAAATACCCTCATTTATACTGTATGTGTTTTCCTTATTCCCGAAAGTAAAACGGGGTTTTTATACCATATGTTAGCTTTGATATATGCCGTGTGGTAACCGGTTGAATATAATAGACCACCCTCATTTCTTATCGAGGGGTCGTAAAAGGCGATTTAGGTAAGTTGATGTCAGGAAAGCGGCCGGTCGTGAAATATATAGCCATATAAAATCATGTGACAACATGTTGTGCCAACCCCACTTAGGGCGGGATAAGAGCAGGAGGATGATGATTTTTGTTTGAGTCAATTGCGATTATCAGGCGTTGGTATAAATGGAATATTTTTTTATATTCAGTATCAATCGAAGCCGTGTCGTGGTTCACATGAATTTAAGCGTTAAACTACACTCATTGAGACTTTGTTTTTCCTAATCCGGAAGGTAAAACAGGCTTTTTATGCCATATGTTAGCTCTGATATATTGGATTTAAATGTATCAAATTTCATTACTATTGGTGGAGTGGTTTAGCATGCTTAGTCACTTCTCTATCAAGTCACACTCTAATTTATTTTCAAAAAAACAATGGTCACTTATATGAGAATATAAACTAATTACAAAAACTCAGGTGGTCACCAAAATACCTGCTCGTTCAAATGACTTTATTTAGCGCAATTTTCTAAAATGTGTTTCGCGAGAAGTTTTTTAAAATTGTTGAACGAGCTTACATGTTTAATATCCGATAGTAACTTATTAAATAGTAGTGCTCCTGCATGCGTGATATTTTTTTTTTGTTGATAACTTGTACATATATTTATAAACCGAGATGACCTAAAGGGTCATCCAAGATTATTATTCTACGTGCTTCTTAAGCATACTTCCGCCTTTCCAATAACAAAAGTATCTCCCTTCAGCGAAGCCGAATTTGCCGACAATGCAGGCCCTAGACGATTGAGGCTACAAACGTAGCGTAATATAAACTTAAACATATATATTTTATGCTTCTAACATTTTATAAATTAAATTTGTTATTCACTAAATCTCCTATTCCCTTTTTAATAGAATCACAAGTAATATTTGATTGCGTTATGATATTTCGAACTTCTGAAAAATAACAATTTAACCCAAAGTGCAAATTTTTTTTTATCCGTTTGAACACCTCGGTTGATCGCCTCTGCTAACAATGTTAGAAAACACTAAAAATGTTAGAATAGGAAATAGTCAAATGACAGTCTGTGTTGTTGTTAATTCCGGATGCGGCGTTCTTGAGTGATCGATAGCGGGGAAGGGACTTTTCATGTGAGTGGAGATTGGTCATGTGAGTGGGGATGGCCTTAAATAGTAAAACTTGACGTAATTAGAGATTCTGTTGGGATTCTGTCGAGAGTCTGTCGATCGTCTACGTTAACGTGATTTCTAGTTAAAGTGTATTTTGAGTCGATTAGTGAAGTCAAGCTGAAAGCGAATAGTGAATTCATACAAGTTTAATAGTGAGAAAGTGAAGATGTTACGATTCAAGATCTTCTGGGCTCGTTTTATATGTTCGTAATACATATAATTAACAATGACATACATTATAAATCATAATACCTATAAATATCGCAATGTAATATTAAACATCTTCTGGTTACTATATAAATCTGGTCGACCATATTTAAGTTTAATCTGAAACTGTATCAAAGAACCTCCTCACTTCACACTTTGGACAGCTATATATGTACTAATATATATTGATTATAATATTATTTATTTTATATATAAAAAACCCATATTCTTATAAGTATACAATTCTGGCAATAAAATTTTAACATAATCCAATGATGATTTCATTATTTAAACTAAACATTCTAGATTAAGAAGTTGTTTTTTTTATTAGGTGACTCAAAGTTATTTTGTATGATGGTCTCATAAGTGTGGTGAATGTCTTATAGAATTGTTTTGTGTGTATGTATGTACAAGGCTTTATGTAATATAAATATGAAAGTTTGTGTGTCTATTAAGCTTGCGCAGCTAATAAGCTAGGACTATAGTAAAACTTTTTAGAACTAAAGCGTATTATTGGCTAAGAGGTCTCACAAAAAAAATTGTTTCAGTAACAGAATAAAAAACACATGGTACATAATTGAGGGTATTTAAACATTTATGCTGACGAGCACAAAGTCCCAAGTCCAAGTATTTATACTTCAATTACACTCCAGCGTTAAGTTCTCTAAACACGCACTTTTAGCGGCTCAATGTTAACGCACAGCAAAATATCAGCACAACATCTGTGGCACGCGTCGCTCTGAATCACTAACTGGTATCACGTTTACAAATCACATGATATTGAAACATAGACAAGAATAATTTTTAAACCATACACCCAGATTCTAGGAACCAACAAATTGTTTATAGAAAATGTTGGCCCTCAGCGGGAATCGAACCCGTGACTCACTGAGATGCACCTGCACGAACGGGCAAGTCATAAAGTTTTTTATATATGTATTGTTGATGTTAACTTATAGGATTCCACCTGAATAGTGTGCAGCACATTTGTTTACAAAGATTTTGTACAAAGTTCTCGCACTGCACGTACTGAGCTGATATCACGTTTAGCTTCTGTCTCCACCGGCAATGTTGTGTGTAACTTGTGTAGGCGCACCGTGAAGCACACATGTGCGCGAACATGTTCATTTAGGAATATTTCATCATCTTTATTGTTAATATTTCACTTATTAATTATATACAAATTTATAATATATTTTTAGACATTTTCCTCATTAAAGATGCGTACAAACAAATGTTTTCGTTCCAGTAGTGGAAGCAAAACTGTGTTCGTGATCAACGAGTGCGTACGCGTCGACGCGAGTCCACTGTTTCAAGTGTACGCGCACAAATGTGCATAGATGTGAGCGAACTTTTGTAGAATATTCGCGCACAATATATTAATGTTTGCTTGATTGAGTCGACCAGAGTAAACATTTGTGCTGCACATTGTGCATTCAAAGGGCTGCATAGTTCTGCACACTGGTGAAATTGCACCTTAAGACTCACCTATAACGTTAATAAGAGCGAGCCCCTCGCACAGATAGTACCGGTATGCCCACCAGTTATGGTATCTCAGGTTCTCCCAGAGGTAGTCCAAGATTAGCTTCTTCTTCGTCTTCTTCTCGATCTCCGTGCATACCCCCACGTCGAGATCCATCATCAGAGCCCTGATTTTCCCTCCCTCCCACGACTTCCAAAGCCAGCGCGGCGCGTAGAACAACATCGCCTGAAAACAAAATAATAAATCTTTAATACTTAAATGAGTTAATTTGCCGTGTGGTATCCGTCTGAGTAGAATAAACTACCCTCATTTCTTACCGAAGTGCCGTGAAAGGCGAATAAGGTAAGTTGACCCGTCGTGTGCTATCCGGCTGAGTAGAATACCACCCTCATTTATTACCGAGGTGTCGTAAAAGGCGGTTAAGGTAAGTCGTGTGGTATCCGGCTGAGTAGAATAGACAACCCTCTTTCTTACCGAACCGTAAAATACGTGTCCTAATCTTGTAAGAACATGTTTTATAACTTGTTGTGCCGACCCCATTTAGAGTGAGATAAGGGCAAGGGGATGATGATTTTAATGAGTAAATCTTAATATCGGATATATAATCTGAATATCCCTGCGAGAGAAGTTCAAGGAAACAGATATTCTTACACAACAAGTATTCTTACACTGCCTTCACAGTATATTTTTAACAATTTAATTTTTGTACATATGAATATATGTACATAATTATAAAACGATTGGCGATGTATATAACAGAAAAAGTAGGAACCGACATAAGTTGCGGTTCTTGCTTTGCGCCTTGCAAAAGTACATAAGTCGTTTGTGGGTTTGGATATAAGATCCTATAATAAAATTCCGCAATCTACTTTAACTTTACCATTACAGCAGTTTAGAACACTATTAAAAAAGGCGATAAGAATGCGTGGATATAGCTACTCTTTGACCCTGTACAATACATGAATTACTATATATATATATATATGGATGAACGAATATATGCGTGGATATAGGTGCACTTGTACCCTGTACAAGACAGTATTAACTATATGTAACTAGTAATAAGGATTATTGTTTGAAAAGAGCAACCGCCGTGTTTCTTGCTGGTTCTTCTCGGTAGGAACAGCTTTCTGAACCAGCAGTAGATGTTGACGATTCAAAAGCACTTGTTTCCAACTTTTACTCGAATAAAGAATATTTTGAATTTGAATTTGAATATCGGAAAAGCTCCGACGTTTTACCTGAAACTTAGTGTGTAGGGTTTTCGGAAAAATCGATTTTGTTAGGTTTCATTAAAAATATATGACGTTTTATCCCAGTTTTCAGGCATTGAAGAACTGCTAAAATATAAATAGAATGCAAAGGTTATTAAATTTTGCTATCATTTGTAAATTTGTATTACCTCAGTTGGGAACGGACGGACTAAATAACCACGATCAAGTCCCAGATAGCACTAGCCTTTCTATCGTTATTTATTTTTTAATTGCATTATCTTTTAATTAAATTACTCACGTACACGCGTAGCTGAAAAGTCACTGAAGTTTGCTCATTTTTTTTTAATATACGTCGGTTCGTATTATATGAGTTGATAAACAAATACTTTTACTCACAAACGACGGAATTTAACAAAAAAAGAAAAAACAATCGAGTCATCTGGAGTCTGGGGTCTTCTGTTTGCGGGACCATCCGATTGCCCGCTATTATAAGTTTGTAGGTGGCGAAATTTACTCTCGTATTCTAATAATATTGTAGAAATTTTTCATTGCCTGAAATTATTATTCATATGAATACTTATTTATCAAAAATGAATGTTTATCTCTATTTCCCTTTTACACTACGAAACGGCTGGATCGATTATAATGAAATTTGCAGGTAATCTTTAGATTGACCCACTTGATTTTCCTGTAAAGTTTGGTGACGATTTTTTTTATAACTTCTATTCATATATCTTTGAATACAGCCCTGATAAGCGGCCTGGACATACTAGTTTATAATATAGTATTATGGAGGTTTATCAGCTGTTTTAAATATATTTAAAAAGTATATATGTGATTTATGTATAGAAACCGGCTATACTAACGTCTTATTTTATCGGATGAGCCCGATTAGTTTCCACTGGGATAACGCCGCATAAAGAGCTCATGAATAAGAGCCCCGTATGAGCTTGAAATTTCCGGGCGTCCGTTTAAATAAGATGCCAGTGTAGCCGGTTTCTGTACATTAATTATGAATATCACTCACGATAGTTTAAATTCAGTATACATGTGATTATTATTTAAATTTTCCGCTATTCTACTTTGATAACCTTGCTGTCGATTAAAACAGAATCCAATCATAAAAATATCAGATCAAATATACCATACAAGGCGCGTAAAGCGATATTTGTATCTATTCTTTAAATAATAAAGTCGAAAATGCCTTTGAATATTAAATTTATCTAACTAGACATATCGTAAACCAAGAGTTTATGGATATGAAGCATTAGTTACCTTTCATCGCGTCTGTTTATTTGCGGCATTCGTTTTTACTGTTTACTCAACGAATGGTGTATCGAAAGATATTTCAATTAGATCGTTTGAAACTTTATAATAATAAGAACTAAATTGTTTAATAATAAATAGTACGTAACATAGTTTCTTATCTCTTTTAGGTTACAAAAGTAATAAAAAAATTATTTTGCGATAAAGTAAATAGAAAATATGTATATATTAGCTGTCACAGCGGCTTCGCCTGCGTGGAAATCCTCGTGTCAATTTTTTTTTCTAGAAATCAAGTTTTAAATATAAAACCATAAGAGATAGAGACATGCTATTGCGGACTTTTTTGTAGTAGTTTTATATATATCTACGATTCTCTAGTACTATACTTTAGCGTATCTCTGCTGATTTACGCAGCGCACGCGACTAAAGCTCGCAGCAAGCAAGTTTTTTAACAACTGTGCGATCTCTTCAACACAATTACATAATACCGATATGTACTATTTACCTAAACCATCCGGAAGTAGTATCTTTTGGTGAAAACTGTATAAAGATCCGTAGAGTAGATTTTGAGAAAATCGATTACATACAGACAGACAGCTTTTTGGGACTTTGTTTTATAATAAGTATAGATAGATGCTAAATGTATAGCAGACTATCCGTTTTTCACACATGCAAAAACCTCCACCATTGCTATCACAAAACACAAGCACTACGTTCTCTATCACCCCGCAACAGAAGCATCTTTAGGAGATAGAGTCCACGAGTCTATCTCCTGATGTTGCTGAGGCATTTGCCCAGTAGTGGGATAGAAATAGATCGCTATTTTAGGGTAGTGAAATAGATGTATAATGTTGAGTTTGGAAACATATCCCTGAGTCAGTAGGTATAAATGAGCTGTTTAAAACAAGAAGGGGTAGAGATTTTAAGGCGCTGAACAGAGCCAAATAGGCTGACTTTAAACACGTTTTTAACAAAAGCTATAGGGATGACGATTAAAAGAAAAATAAATGTTAATATACATCATATCTCAGAGAGAATGTAAGATTTCAAAACATGATTACGATACTTTTTTTCGATAAAAAACATTGGTAAATAGACCTCTGATTTTTACTTTGATCGTAAATATCTCTAATATTTATCAACAAAAATTGGTAAAATTAATAAGACTAATAAATCATTATAATATAAAGAGAATGTAAGATTTAAATTTTGAATTAATTAAGATATTTCATTCAAATTAAATATTTTTTAGAAAATAGCAAAACTGAAACGAGTCATCGTCTCGCTTCTCTTTTACATCTACGAATATAGACAGTGATCGCTGAGGCGCGCTGCTATACGGACGTGTGTCGCTAGCTGCCGCCTTTTGTGACTATTCCTTGTTGATAATATGTCTTTTTTTAGGTGTTTAGTTATATTTTCAGCATACTTAGTTTTATAAGATTAATTAGACATAAGTTTTTTAAATAAATTGTACAAAAAAAGTTTGGATAAAATAGTGTACACCTACAATGGGTGTTAAAAAATTAATTTTGTCGCTACGCCGTCGCAGAAATTGTGGGCGTGGCTTATATGCCGAAATCTGAATTTACGCCAGCTCTGTTCAGCGCCTTAATAGTTTCATTCTCACTAGTTGAGTGTAAAGGTGGCGACGCATTAGGTGAATCTAATTTCAAATAGTATATTTATTTTATTTGCAGGAGATTCGGAAGTAATGATAATAATAATAAAACTATATATAACCTCACGAAAACGGCGGGATGCAAGTGTATTGGGCAATTTTAGAACTTAGTTTTAGTTCGGTAATTTTGCACATAAAAAGCTGTGGTATGTCTGTGGTATGTGGTATGTGGTAAGCCCGACAATGAGACGTGCTACACATTCTAGTGGATCACAAGTTCAAACCCCGCGCAGAACCCATTAATTTTTCCTAAAACTTATGTGTCTCATTGATAGTTACGATTTGTCATACTTTTTCGGTGAAGGAAACATCGTGAGGAAACCTGAATATCTCTAAAGAATTTTGGGGATATATATAACCTACTAAACCGCATTGGAGCAGCGCGGTAGGTCTTAGCTCCAACCCTTCTCACCAAAAACGGAGAGCGGAGGCCTATGCCCAGCAGTGGGTAGTAACAGGCCGTTAACTTTATGTTATACACCCATTTGTATACTTTCAAAAAAATTGTTCAATTGTTTTTGGTCCGGACTACGACATAAATAAGCCCAGAAAGCGTTACAGAAAGAAAAACATTCAGACTTTTGCATTCATAATATCAAGTACAGGCTATCCACTATATTCACTCTTATAGCTCCTCACACCAAACGTTGTCTTTTCGTTGGTAGCAACGTATCTTTCTTAGTGCAATAAGATTTTGTAGATAAATGAAAAAGAAAATAAACAAGTAGGAAGCAAAGAATTGTTTTATTTTATCATCCATTACGATTTATTTAGAAATACTGGGCCCGCTAATTTATTGCCTCAAGTTAATGCATGTAAAATTTACGTAATATTCTCGAGAAACTTTGAATATTTCTTGATAGTTTGTGGTGAACAAAATCTGTTTAATCTGGGCGCTGTGACAAATTATAACATTAACGGATTTTTCGATTATAAAACTGTTTTTACGAGGAATTAAAACTCAGACATAGATTAAATTATTGTTGCTACTAAAGCCCGCCGCTCAAATGATTAAAATATTTTTTTTATAGACAATTTGGCCATTTCGCCCTATCCGAAGAACAAAGTCACATGTACCATATATAAGCATAGGAAATGTGACTTTATTCTTCGTAGAGGGCAAATTTTACAAGCCAACTAAAAATATCCTAAATGTAATGTTATAATAATAATGTAATAGTTATAACATTTTTCTAAAATCCGAGTTTAAAAAAAATCTACGTAATGTTAAATGCTGTGTGTTTGTTAAAAATTGTTTTCTTTTTAATGTTCATAAAAGGGTTAAAATTTCCTTTATAGTTTTAAAATATTACAAGACAAAGTTGATTATTTATTATATATAATAGACGTAGATAACGTTTTAATATTTATGCGTTTTGATTTCATGGTACCCTTGGTTGGTATCTCTGGTACCTTACCTAATTCATTGGTAGGTATTTTTAATGTCACTCACTTGACGCAAATACACAAACCTACATAGGGAAAAAGCTTGTTACTTATATAGTACAAGTCCTATAATGCACCTAAGTAATATAACTTCAGCGTATGTTAACAATTTTTTTCAATTTCAATATTTTATTCAGTATAAATACGGATCTATTATCCTAAATATAGATCTAGCAGTTTGGCCACGAAGGCATAACAATCAGGCTTTCATATCGTAGTGTTCACTTATAATATATATATGATACTAATGTTGTGTGAATATAGCACAGGCTCAAACACTAACAAGTAACAACATGACACTACACGTCAACTATCACCTTAGGCTCTCGTGTTACTGACGTGTGTGTGCGTTTGAGACAGTGTTATGTTTACTTTGTACATTAGTGTTAGTGTAAGTTAGTGTGTATTCATGTATGTATTACATGTATGTGTCTTGTATATAAATATACAAGATAACATACACACATCTCAACCCGCAAACGTTACACATATCTATATATATAAAAAAGACGAGTTTCTTACAACACTCTAGATCTGCTGGACAAATTCTCATGATTTTAATACGTTGGATTTGTCTCCGCCCCGAATAGCAGAATACATCTTAAAAACAATGAAAAATCGACGAATACATAATTATGACAATAAATAAATGTTCATTCGTTTCGTATCTGTCATTTCTTGTCATCCTGTCAAATACTGTACTGATTGACATTTATAAATGCGTTCAGAAATGTATTTTTTGTAAACTTTTTAAAAAGGGTGAGTAATATTGTCTGTATTTTTTAAAAATCAATTAAAAAGGTTGAACAGTGCATTAATCAGATACATAGAAGTTCCTAAATTATTTATGCGTGCGTACAGAAATAATGGCAAATTATTAACATTTACGCGTGCGTTCTGAAATTTATCTTGTGTCATTGTATTACGTACATTAAAGCCAGCTAAAAGGTAACACACCATTCATTGACTATTAGGAGGTACGAAGTTCGTAGATTCATTGATCACTATTAGTTGATAGTGTATTTTTAACCCCTTGGTGTGTCGCCACCCTAAGCGCGATTTTGAACACAAGTTGGCGTATTGGTGAATGCAACAAGTGACTCAGTCGAGTGTAACACGCAACAGAGCGGAAAGATAAGAGATAGGAAAAATGCTACGTTTGAGGAAATGTTTCTAAGCTGCGAGCGACGATAAAGGAAATATGCACATTACTTTGGATCTAGAAATTTTCATGATTTTCATGAAAGAGTTTGCATTATGTCGCCATCTATGTAATAGATACAGTCGGATGGTGCTACGTTTTCCGGGTCTGGGCATCTTTTCTCATCAGTCCGAAAGCTACTTGCGGAAGTGTTCGTAAATTAGTATTAATTTTTATGCATGAAACCATACGTATTTATGTAGTTTTCGGGCATCCAGGGCAAAGTAAAACTCCGTAGATTTAATTAAACTTTAATTTTATTGCACAGCGCACACTAATCCTGACTACGTCGTCCGCGTCCTTCCTCTCTCTCCCTCTCTCATACTGTCTCGCTCATACACTCACTTACATTCCGTTTCACCTAACGTTCCATTCCCACATTCGGCCCTCCTGCACTCATGTCTGTCCTCAGGCATGCCCTTTGGTCTCTAAGGTTTACAAACAATAATCTTAAAACTAATAGAACTCGAAAAATGACATGCTTAAAGTTAACAATAAACAAACTTATACTTAATACAGCTGCAAATATGACATACTTAAAACATAAACTATGTAGGACATCTAATGGCACATTGTGAGACTCAACCATATTAATGAAGGAATGAATGTATCTGTAACAAAAACAAAAGAAGTAAATCATACCATTAAATAAGTTAGTGTCCCTATTCCCCTAAATCAATCTGCTCAGGCCATCTCTTCATCTGATCAGCAGCACTTGATGTCTTTATTGGTCCATCAGCACTGCTGTCTGTTTTCTCAACATCATAACGATCATTCCTCTTGCACTTAACAATTTTGTAAGGACCAAGATATTTGGGTTTTAACTTAAGACCAGGACCAAATTGTGTCCTTTTGATTGCAACTAGGTCGCCTTCTACATACTTAGTACTCTCCTTTCTGTTCTTATTAAAGTATTTTTTATTTTCATCTTGCATTCTTAAAATTTGTTCTTTGGCTAGCCTCCTTAAGTTTTCTCGATTTTCATCGAACTGTGAAATAGTTTCTTCTTCTAATAAATTTAATATTTTATCATCCTCTTTATTTCTCATTTTTACTCCCATTAACATTTCAAATGGTGTTGTTTTTATAGATCTCTGAAAAGTACTGTTGATAGCTCGTTGCACCTTACTAACATGTTTATACCACATAGAAGAATTTTCAATACATAACTTGGTTAAGAGGGGAGCAATAATTCTGTGTATTCGTTCCACCTGTCCATTGCCTCTTGGTACACCAGTGGTGATTTTTACATGACAGATATTTTCCTCTTCGCAATAACTTTGAAACTCTTTACTTGTAAATGCTGTCCCTCTGTCTGTAATTATTCTCCTTGGATTACCGAAGACCTGCTGATGTATTGTAAGTTTATTCAATGTCTCAGAGCTTGAGGTCGTCTTTGTAGGAAATAACCACACAAATTTAGTGAAAGCATCTATCACCGTTAGGATATAATTATATTGTTTCTTCGTTTCTGTTAATGGCCCAATATGATCTATATGCAGTGTGTCAAATGGAATACTTTCCTTTTCAATTGGACACAAAAACCCCTCTTGTTTTCCTTCTTTCCTGCGAGCTAACAGGCATGGGATACAACTCACTAAAAATTCATCTATTTTCTTGTCTACATCTCGGATATAGTAATTTTGATTTAACAATTCTCTCATCTTAACTTTACTAAAATGGCCATTACTATGTACTTTATTTATTATTTCATTTTCCATTAATCTAGGTACCACCAATTGTTTTTGTTCTCCCTTATACAACACGTCGTTATCTATCCAATAGTCTTCATAAGATTTTTCTTTTAATATAGTTTTTATGGCTTTTAATCCATCATCTTTCTCTTGCGCTTGTATTATACTCTCCTGTATAATAGTTAATACCCCTACTCTACTCAATGCATCTGTATGCTTCATTCTGGAGCCAGTCCTATGTTCAACCTCAAAATCATAATCATTTAGCATGAGTACCCACCTAGCAACTTTGGCTGTTAAATCCTTTTTCTTAAGAGTCAGCTGAAACGCTTGGCAGTCTGTGACAATTTTGAAATGAATGCCATAAAGATAATGATGAAACTTTTTTATTCCTTCAATTATTGCTAAAGCTTCTAGCTCATAACTGGAGTACCTGCTCTGCGTATCATTAGTCTTTCGGCTCATATAGTGTACTGGATGTAATCCTGAATTAGGATGGTACTGCATAAGTATTGCTGCTATAGCCACACTTGATGCATCTGTATGTAATTCTGTCTTCAATTTAGGATCAAATATCTTTATAACTGGTTTACTAGATAATTTATTTTTTAATGTCTGATAAGCTATCCTTTGCTCATCCTGAAATAAAAATTGTTTATCTTTTCTCAACAAGTCCGTTAGGGGCTTAGCAATTGCAGCATAATTTTCTATGTATTTCCGAAAATATCCAGTCAGTCCTATAAAACTATGTAACTGTTTCACATTTTGTGGTACTGGATATCGTATCACTGCATCAACCTTTTCTGCACTCGGCTTTACTTCTCCATCTTTAACTATATGTCCCAAATATTCAATTTCATGTTGTAATAAATTAGCTTTCTTCCAATTTAGTTGTAGTCCATATTGCGATGAAACTTCCAAGACTTGTTTCAGTCTTTCTAATGCCTGTTCTTCGTCACGAGCTGGAATTATAATATCATCTATAAATATCATTAAGATCCCTTGAGCTATCAACTCCCTGAATATAATAGTAACAAATCTCATAAAAGTTTTTGGACACGTAGATAATCCGAAGGGTGCACGTAGAAATTCATATTGTCCTTGATGCGTGACAAACGATGTCAATGGAATTGATTCCTCGCTGACCTGTATAATTCCTTCTTGTAACCACTCTTTAATTTGTTTCTCTACAATATGTTGTTCCAATAATGATAATCGACGAGGCCTTTGGGCAACTGGAATGTCATCTTTAAGCACTATCTTTAGTTTGATGGGTGCTTCCTTGGATTGTATAGGTCTGTAGTGCTGAACAAGCTGGGTCACCTCATCCTTTACCCTAGAATTTTTGATGTGATCTAATACCATACCTGAAAATCCTGAAAAACAATCAATTTTACCTATCCAATCACAGCTCTGTGGTAAAAATGTTACCATCCCTTCATTCATCAACATGGTTACAGTGCTTAAAAATTCCTGGCCTATTATTACATCATATGGCATGACTTTGCTTATCACTATATGAAATATTACATTATTATAGTATCTGTTATCTATTTCTAGGTTTACAAAAGTTTTTCCCATCGATTTTACCTTACAATCTCCTAACCCTGATAATATTACATTGTCGTCATGAATTTTCGTTAACAATTTAGAAAATAATGATGCCGATATTAAATTAACGTCACTTCCTGAATCTATTAGCGCATCAACACAAATGATTTCTAATTGTACGCTTTTAAAAGGTTTTTTACTGCACAAAACTTTATTATTTACGACTGGCATAACATCATTACAAAAAGTCGAAGTTGAGCGGTCACTGACATCTTTGACGTTTCGTTGCGCGGGAGCGTCATGCGTCGCTGTCACTTGGACATCTTCAATCTGTATTCGGGTATCGTCGCTGGTTGTTGTCGACCCGAACATGGCCGATCGTTGATATCCGCTTCCACCCGCCGCCATCTTACCATTCTGTGTCGTACCTGTTTGTATGTCGTCATTCAAGGTCGCCGTCTTACAATGAGATCGAATATGGCCGTATTTGTTGCAACCAAAGCACTTAAGACCTTTTTTACACATACTCGCGATGTGTTCCAAGCTTCCACAATTATAACATCGCCTTTTTATAGCTGTCACAACACTATTTTTAACCTTTTCTTTTCTTTCTTCACTACACTTACTTTTTATTTTTTCATATATTGCTAGTTTTTCTTTCAATACACTATACGTCGTTACCCCATATAATATCGCCTTGTTAGATTCATAGTCCTCTATTCCGTCAATAATGTATTGAATTGAAACATAATCTGGAAATTTTGCACGTTTTCCTAATTCTCTCATTGTGAGCATATATTGATAAAATGATTCATTCTTACTTTTTCTTCTAGCGGCCATTATTTCATGCATTTCTTTCGAATTTATGACTTCTGGAAATTCTTTTAATATTGCGGCCTTCAATTCCTCGTATGTTTTATGCACTTTCTCTGTTCGTAACCACAAGGCTGCCGTACCTGTTAAAGATCGACGCGCCATTATAAGGCGTTGTTGTTCGTTCCAACCGAAAATGGCTGCATTTTCCTCAATATCGAATGCCCACTGCGTTGAAGAACGCGTTTTATCATCACCGTTGAACTTAGTGATACTTCCTTCAACCAATCCGAACAATGATGCAATACTTTTTTCCTCCGCCATCGTGGCGTCGCTTCGTAACCTCCTGTGCACGCCGGCCGTCCTTTATGATCGTCGTCGTAATTTCGTCGTTCGTCCTCGATCTTTGCCTTGAATAATCCCGGACGAGCTCCCAAAATGTAGTTTTCGGGCATCCAGGGCAAAGTAAAACTCCGTAGATTTAATTAAACTTTAATTTTATTGCACAGCGCACACTAATCCTGACTACGTCGTCCGCGTCCTTCCTCTCTCTCCCTCTCTCATACTGTCTCGCTCATACACTCACTTACATTCCGTTTCACCTAACGTTCCATTCCCACATTTATGTATATTTAACTAATGTTAGTAGATTTCTCGAACTATGTAGAAACTTTTAGTGGGAGTTAAGATATCTTCTTCTTTAAAAAAAGGATAGATCCTGCTTGATATTGGTATCTTCAAGGCTCTTCGAACCACACTGGATTGAATAAATATCATATAAGAGATTCTAGGTTGACTGGCCCGTTGGCGCTGTGGGTAGTGACCCTGCGTTCAGCTCCGAGGGTCGCGGGTTCGATTCCCGCCGAGGGCCAACATTTTCTATAAACAAATTGTTGGTTCTTCGAGCCTAGGTGTGTATTTGTATTTAAGTATGTATTTAAACTTATATATGTAGTATATCTATCAGTTGTCCGTCAGCCATAACACAAGTATTAATTTACATACTTTGGGGACAGACGACCGTGTGTGTAAATGTCCCATAGATTTATTTATTATTATTATTTTTTTATTATGTAACCAATACATATTATTGAATGAAAATCCAGGCCTCGTCTGTTTATAACGATAAAGTTAAATTTTAAAGTGTTGTGGAAATCAGTTCAAATACGATGATAAATGTTGGAAAACAAGTCAAGCTGTCTAGGAGCTTTCACTGAAAAAAGAAAAAAGGTCGTAAAATACGTAGGCCAAATCATTTGACTTGTTTGTAACAAGTTGTGCCGACCCCACTTAGAGTGGGATAAGGGCAGGATGATGATTTGTATTTGAATTTGTAACACTTTGTTTCAGTACTAATTGACATCCGCGCTATATATTCCCGAGCATTCAATCGAAGGCAGGTCGCAATAAATCTGCAACAGTAATAAACTGCGACGGCATATAAATCATTGCGACATTCACGAGTTGCACGGACATAACTTTGTGACCGTGAAAAGTCACGGAATGAATATTAAATGCAAATCGCATCACAATGTCGCTTAAAGATCATGAGAATCGATTAGTGTTTTAATAAACACTGCAATCTGTAACGCAAATAACTGCTTGTTTTGTTATGAGCTTTGCAATTTTGTCGTGGAGTCTCAAGGGACTCCAACTTACACTACGCAACATCAAGATGTTGCGTAGTGAATGTGGTAGTGTTGAAAGCATAGTGATTTCTAGTACATAAAAAAAAGTAAAGTAACAGCCCGTTGTTATGCCCACTGCTGGGCTAAGGCCTCCTCTCTCCGTTTTTGGAGAGAAGGATTGGAGCTAAGACCTACCACGCTGCTCCAATGCGGATTGGTAGGTTACACATATCCCTAGAATTCTCTAGAGATATGCAGGTTTCCTCACGATGTTTTCCTTCACCGAAAAGCGTGTGATAAATTGCAATTATCAATTAGACACATGAGTTTTAATAGAAAAACTCATTGGTGCCTGCCCGGGTTTGAACTCGTGTTCCCCTCGAAAGAGTCGCACGGTCTCACCGCTGGGCTATCACAGCTCTAGTCTCTGTCTAGTACATGCGTTGTACGAATCTCGCAAGCATAAGGTATGAAACGGATTTTCGTACGGTTTTTACTAAAACAAAACGCGATTCTTGAGGAAGGTTAAGGTTAAAACTACACCACCGTTTATGTTGTGTTGCAGAGGTCACGTGGTTGAAATAATTCTCGCCTGCTGGGAACTTTACTCGCGTGCGGCGCGTAACCCAGCATTGATACACTAAAGTAGTGTACTAGAGAATTGTAGATCTACAAAAATACTACAAAAAGCTCAGCGATATCATGTCTCTATCTTTTAAGGTTAACTCAAAAGAACTATATATTACGATTCCCGCGAGGGCGGGATTTACGCGGATAAAACTTTGCCGCCAGCACAGATATGATACCGGATAGTCGAACTCTTCAAATAATTTCGTTATTACTTTTGTATTATAGATCTCCGCAAAGTAACGCCTAATTTAAATTAGATAAACAAAGGTTTAAATATCCGACGAGATTATCTGACCGACTCTCACCCACGCACACATACATATTTTAAATATGTTTTTTGTATTTTTATCTACATAGAAAGGTGGGAATGACGAATGCAGTACAGTTTACGCCAGTGTCGTTTGAATAATAGCATAAATTTGAAAGAAAAAAAAAATACAGTTAAAGTAAACTCGAATTGTTACTTGAAAGGGACAAAAAAAAAGTTAATTATACTCGAATTGATACTTGAAACAGGAAAAAATGCAGTTAATTAAAATCGAATCGAAGTAGAGATGGGTAATATTACTTCCTCTTCATATTAAATTACCATGAGCATTGAGACAAAATGAACTGTATATTTAAAAAATAATATCACCTTATATGACTGCTGTCTCACATCTTTTGTTATTAAATAGGCTAGCTTTTAAATTTTATAACTGTATTTTGTGTTTCTTTGCTTATGTAAACTGTTGGCGTGCCAATATGTGCATAAATAAATAAATTAAATCACGATTTATAGAAGCAGGCGTTACTTTGCGGAATTCCATATTACAAGCAATATAAAAGAACTAACTATTCCGCTATAATCCGCACGGATTAAGCGGAAATAAAATCACCTTTTTCTTATTTATTTTATTTAATAACCTTATCCTAGTAGCGGCCTGATACTATACCACTGATAGGAAAAAGCCTTCATTCTTATCTGGATAGAACGTTTGGAATGACCCAATCTGTACCAGCACGGATTGAAATACGTGTGGGTATTTTAGGAATTCTCCAAAGATATGTAGGTGTCATCACAACGTGTTAGGAGTAAACCGTATGACCGTCGCTTTTGGCTCAGCGAATTGGCCGTAAAACGTAACAGACATATAGAATTTCGAATATATAAAATTATTAGTTTGCTTAATTTAGTAAATAACCCATTTATATATAACCCACTTCAAATTGTAAAAAAATGTATTTAAAAAAAGAATGGCCGCCGAATTTCTTGCTGGTTCTTCTCGGTAGGAGCAAACTTCCGAATCAGTGGTAACTTCTTGAAAACATTTGACATTTGACTTACTTTAATTATACCTTGTGATAACTCATATAAATTTATTCTGTAAACTGAAACTATAATAAATGAAAACTTTTTTAAGATACATCTTTCTTTCGTAATATAGAACCAACTTTTGAAAATACAGATTTGACTTGACTTTGACACATGGTGAATAAGAAAAACTTTCTTAGGGTGATACTAGATGGCTTTTTTTATGTCATCGAATATTCAGGATTTCTATAGCCCCCGGTTATATTACCCCGGTATATATGGAATAATTATGCCAAATTTCATTGATATTAGTTCAGCGGATTCGCCGTGAAAACGTAACAGACAGACGGAAAGACTTTCGCATTTATAATATTAAGTGAGGCGTAATGATAATGCTTCTTATTTATCTTCATAGGTTATGTTCAGCCATGTATAAAAATAGTTATACTTTGTTAATATGAATAATTGCGGCGGTTATGTCGGACTCGCACAATCTAAAAAGACCTGTGTGCTCTACCACGCTGCCGATGGCAATGACAGGATATCGTTGTACACATTGCCCCCATCCCCGCCGACAGCTCTGATCCCAGAGAACACCTCCTCTGGGGTAGGGGCCCCTCGAAAGAGAAGTCCCCCTCCGCTAACCGGTGCATCGGGAGCAACAGATGCACCGACCGCCTCGGGGACCTGTAAGCCAGGCGTCCGATATATCTCGGTAGGGGGCTGATTTTTGTCACCGTTTACTCGCCGTTATACTCGTATTTTTCTTCTTTTTACACGTGTTCTCGTGCAAAATAAATGGTGAGAGTTGAATCACTTACTATATAACTATGTTTGTTGCGTGATTCGTCGCTTATCAATTGTGTCGTCGTGGATTTTATCTCCTGATTATGGCGCGAAAGTTCGTTTATTCTATATTTAGAGCCATTTTAATTGTTAGGCTTACAGCATTCTGTTTCTCAGCTTTGTAATAAACTTGAGAAATGAAAAGAGGGACTCTCATATCCCAACGTTCTCTACACGTTCTTCTATATAATATGTGTTCCGTCGATCGCCACTATATTAGTAACTATTGTTCATAGCATTTTTTTTTTTTTTTAATTTTAATCACGCAGATTATATGCAGTATAAAGATTTACCTACTTACATGTAAATAACTGAGATTACAGCGTTTCAACACTTATTGCGAAACACAAATGTTAGCGGTCCTAATTCAGTTTGTGTCGACTGTCGCGGTCATAACTCTAGACGACGGAAGCGTTGACACGGGCGACATGTTCCGACAAGTTCGAGATGATAGATATGCCCATCTGTTAGGATATTCGATTCAAACTAAAATATATTGTATTAGTCAAACCGTTCGGGCTTCGCTTGAGTTGTACAACATACTATGTGAGAGCCGCCATTGAGTAAATTTATTTACATGTGCTTTTACGAATCCTGCATGTATCAGGTATGAAAACGGACAGTCGACTCTACATTTGGCATTACAAATAGTCTTTTTTTACTTTATTACTTATATATTTTTTTATTTAAAACAAAAATATACAAGTTATGTCTATCTTAAAATACACGCTAGTACTATACAAATCATGCCCACGTGGAATGGTCCCATGAATGCTGGCAGCGTTTCCACGTTGAATCACTAAGCTGATTCTTAGTGCGAAAAAGGAGCTAGCCCTCTTGTCACCTGAAGAGGCAATTGACCGAGTTGTAAAACGGATAAAAATTTGTTTTCACTTTGACTTCATGGCCATGGTCTTAACTGCAAACGGCACAAATATATAACTCTCGATGAGAAATGCATTCTTTCACCGATTGCCGGATTCGGCCATTTCTGCTGCAGCTCCAGGTCTTGACGCCATTTCCCTGATATGGGACGAGGCTAACGTAACAACGCATGCAACCAGAACAGTCTGGTCTTTTACCATCATTCCGACTTATCTCCGAAGGCTCGTGAAGAGCACGAACGTCGATGGTGGCAAGAGCTCTTTTGATGATATATATTAGCGGATTAATTTTATTGTTACTTTTGTATTCACCAATCTATTAAGCCCATAGTTATTTTTAAATCGATAGCACAATGCTGAAAAGTAGCTCAGGAAATTAAATTTCAAAAATATGTCGCTCAACGTACATTTTGCACCCCACTTGTTTCAAAGTACACTTACGCCGAGACGCAGGCGTGTTTAAGACGCCTCTGTCCTTAGTTACTACACATGCTAAGAGGTTTAAAAACTTCCTGGTTTAACCTGATATTGATACATTTTTTTAAAGTCTTATCAGCCCAGCGGTGAGAGTTCAAACCGCGGGTAAGCACCAATGAGTTTTAGAGTATTAAAACTTACGTGTCTTATTGGTAATTGCAATTTCTCATGCGCTTTTCGGTGAAGGAAAACATCGTGAGTAAACCTCCATATCTCTGTACAATTCTGGGGATATGTGTAAACTACCAATCCGCGTTGGAGCAGCGTGTAATTCTTAGCTCCAACCCTTCCCTCCAGAAACGGAGAGAGGGGACCTATGCCTAACAGTGGGATTGCAACAGGCCGTTACTTTACTTTTTTACACGTTTGGTTTGAAATAAATGTTTTATCGCCAATCGGTAAGCAGACGTTGAATAGGAGTATTTGATAGTATTACGCTCCTAAATCAAAAAAGCAAGCCTCGGGAGTGCATTAATGAATTCATGCCGTTTAATTTGTGCAGAATATCCTTGATATATACAAATGATTCTTTGTCTGTATGTCAAATTCATATTCAAAATATTCTTTATTCTAGTAAACTTGTAAACAAGTGCTTTTGAATCGTCACCATCTACTGCTGGTTCGAAAAGCTGTTCCTACCGAGAAGAACCAGCAAGAAACTCGGCGGTTGCTCTTTTCAAACAATAATTCTTATCACTAGTTACATATAGTTATTAATGTCTTGTACAGGGTTGAAGAGAAGCTATATCCACGGCATTCATATCATCTAGGTAATCTTCAATAGTATAGTAGGCTTTCTGTATTAGCTTTTTTTTAAAAAGTATTTTTAAACTGCTGTAATGGTAAAGATAAAGTAGATTGTGGAATTTTATTATAGAATCTTATATCCAAAACCCACAAACGAATTACGAACTTTTGCAAGGCGCAAAGCAGGAACCGCAAGCTTATGTCGGTTCCTACTTTGTCTATTATATACATCGCCAATCCTTTTATAATTATTTATATTCATATGTACAAAATTAAATAACTAAAAATATACTGTGAAGCCAATGTAAGAATACCTGTTTCCTTGAACTTCTCGCAGGGAATCGCGCAAAATTAAATTGTAAATGCCACGTATGGCTCTTTTATGTAATACAACTTTTTTCTTGTCCTTTATAGACTCCGAAATGGCTAGACCGAATTTAATGAAATTTTCAGACAATCTTCAAGATGATACAACTGAATGCTGTTGCCAAGGAGTCAAAAAGTGCAATTTTTTTTATCCGTTTTAACACTATGATTAATCGCCTCTTCAGTTGACATGAGGGTTGGCTCCTCTGTCGCACTAAGAATCAGCTCACATTTCAACGCGAAAACACTGCCAGCATTCTTGGGACCATTCCACGTGGGCATGATATATAATAGTACTAGCGTGTAAGTCATTTAAGATAAACATAACTTGTAAATTTTTGTTGTCTATAAAAAAAATGCATTATTTTATTTTAATTTATTCATCAGAATACGTAACTATTGCAACATTTTATGTGTTGTGCAAATTAATAAATAAATTTTTATTCCAATTAAAAAAAATAAAAAAAAAAGGAGGAAAAAAAGGAAGGAGGCGTTAAAAAGGATTTCACTTTCAATTATGAACCGCTTAATACGACACGTGTGGTCCTCGGAAGCGACGTCGTCTTCATCACGTCTGAGCGTCGAGGGTCCTTGGGGCCGAGTGGGAACTCCTTAGAGTGGTGTGTGCTAAATTGTAATAAATTCCCCTTATTTTTTCAGATTATTTCACAGTAACGTATTTTATAATTCAAATTCACATTCTGTTTTCAAATTATAAAACAAAACTTATTATAAAACAAAGTCCCAAAGAGCTGTCTGTATGTAATTGATTTTCTCAAAATCTACTGAGCGGATTTTTGTACGGTTTTCACCAAAAGATAGTGCAATACTTCCGGATAGTTTAGGTAAATAGTACATATCGGTATTAAGTAAATTGTGTTGAAGAGATCGTGCAGTTGTTTAAAAACTTGCTTGCTGTGAGCTTTAGTCGCGTGCGCTACGTAAACCAGCAGAGACACGCTAAAGTAATGTAGTAGAGAATTGTAGTTCTCTAAAAATACTACAAAAAAGTCTGAGATAGCATGTCTCTATCTCTTATGGTTAACTCATCATAACTACTTTTATGTTTAAAATTTGAATTCTAGAAAAAATTAGTGACACGCTCATTTCCACGCGGGCGAAGCCGCTGACAAGGCTAGTAAACTTATAAAAAATTTAAACCGACTCTTATTGGTCGCAAAATTGCCGCTACTGAGATGAGACAAATAAATAAAATACATTGTTAAAATAATTCAGTTGACAATATTGTTATAAATTGGTATTATATACAAATCTTTGCTGAGATAGCCCAGCGGTGAGACCGGGCGACTCTTTCGAGGGGAACACGAGTTCAAACCCGGGCAGGCACCAATGAGTTTTTCTATTAAAACTCATGTGTCTTATTGATAATTGCAATTTATCACACGCTTTTCAGTGAAGGAAAACATCGTGAGGAAACCTGCAAATCTCTAGAGAATTCTGGAGATATGTGTAACCTACCAATCCGCATTGGAGCAGCGTGGTAGGTCTTGGCTCCGACCCTTCTCTCCATAAAGGGAGAGAGGAGGCCTATTCCCAGCAGTGGGATTGTAACAGGCCACTACTTGACTACTTGACAAATCTTTAATTTTGTAATATATTTAAATTATGCCACCGTGTGGTATCCGGTTGAGTAGAATAGATCACCCCTCTTTCTTACCGAGGCGTCGTAAAAGGCGACTAAGGTAAGTTGTCGTCCAGTCGGCCAGTCGTAAAATAATGAGCCAAATCATGTAACAACATGTTTATAACATTTTGTGCTGACTCCAGTTAGAGTGGGAGAGGGCAGGATGATTATGATTTAAATTATGTACGCGTCCCTATTGCATGCCGTGATAACCTTTAATTGAGACTGCGTTTAATTATTTTTTTTTGAGTATTTTAAAGTATTAATAATGTAAGTCTCGTTGGTTATCTTAAATAAATAATAAAAAATAATATTAATAAATAAATATATGGGACAGTTACACACAAGGTCGTCTGTCCCTATAGGCAATAACATAACGCTTGTGCTATGGTCTAAATAAGTATTTATGTTTCATATGATATATTTCAATTATTATTTTAAATGTACACACTCTAACTCTAAGAAAAAATAATTGTTTTTAGAAAATGTTGATTGAAATCGAACACGCTCCGCGGATCTAAAGTGCCAACTTTTCGAGAACTGTAATAAAATCACAGTACATAATTGGTGGTATTTTAACGATTGATTTGACGCGAACTGTGTTTGTAACAACCAATTTGAAAATACATATCTTTTATATAAAAGAGAAAGTATAGTACGCGGCAATAATTAATGCACATCGAGGCTTACAGAGAGAAATCGGCTATATTCTCTCTCTCTCTGTCGCACAGACTGACGAACCCGTGCGAAACGTCACATACTAACTGAGTGACACTGACAGCGCTCTACGAAACCGAACTGGCCGGCTGTGTAGTTCTAAACATCGATGTGCATTATTTAGTGCCGGCTACTATATGTATATATGTTCCTTGAAACCTTTAGATTGACCCAACGAAGAATCTTGTAAAGTTTGGTGACGATCGGTACATTCTTAAACTGCGTATAACAATTGTGTTTCGGAGGGAATTCGAAACCAGTCTGAGTCACAGCAACGCGTTACCTGAACGACAGTAGAGAATTTAAATTTGAATATACAACCTTCATCTAATATTGCACATGTATGTGAACATCGCATAACATTGAAAATAGTAACTTATTGAATGGGAAAATTCGCTTTTCCCACGCCTCTGTACAAATACCAAATTACTTACCGCTTCATTAGCGCACCGGAGTGACTTGGGAGCCGATATTTCATAGTTTACAGCGGTAAGATTGTAAAATGCGAAGTGCGAAACAATGTATGAATTATATTGTGTCGATAGTTAGCGTGAAACGTCTCACGCGAATATTTATAGTTTGATGGCGTTAATAAAAGTTTCGCTTTAAAAAGAAAAGGATGTGTCGAAAAAGATAATAAATTCTCAATTAATTATCACACACTCATTTATTATTTATTTGTAGAATTAGGCGTTACATTGCGGTGATCCACAATACAAAAGTAATAATTAAATTATTTTGCAATAATCTCAGCCGTGTGGTATCCGGCAGAATAGAATAGACCACCCTCCTTTCCTACCGAGGTGTCGTAAGAGGCGAGTAAGGTAAATGCCGTGTATCTGGTATCTGGATGCATAGAATAGACCACCCTCATTTCTTACCGAGGTGTCGTAAAAGCGACTAAGGTAAGTTGACGTCAGGCAAGCGGCCGGTCATAAAATACGTAAATAAATCATATCACGACATGTTTGTAACATGTTGTGCCGACCCCACTTAGAGTGGGAAAAGGGCAGGCGAATGATGATTTTGCTTTAATCTGCGATAAAGTAAATATAAATATAATTTTAGTGCTAAATGTACAGTGGACTATCTATTTTTCCATACCCGATACATGCAGGATTCTTAAAAACACATCCACAAACTTCCGAAACCGTCACCACAATACATAAGCACTACACACGTTCACTATGACAAACTCAACAATCGAGTCCTTGCGATTTTGTTGTGGAGTCTATCTTTTGATGATGCTTCGGTTGCGGGGCGAAACGATCACTATTAGTGATATCTTCCAGGCAACAAGTACTATATATTATGATGTTAAAACTAAAATTGTTTTTAGAACTTTTCCTCTGGAATCTTATAAACCCGTTATAAGGTAGGACCGGGAATATCATGTCGGTTTCTCCATTATATTACGTATTTACATCATAAGAGACGTATGATTTCTACACTAAAACTATAGTTACGATAAAAGCATATTTTTTATTAGAGATTTTGAACTTTCGCGATTTTGGGTCGCCTATCGGTGGTCTCGATGTGAACCGTATGTTAATATAATTATCTTTTTTTGCCTAGGTTTTTGTAAAGATAATGATTAAAGATAAATGGAAAATTTATAAATCGGTCATAAGAATTGTCGTAATGTATGGATCAGAATGTTGGGCAATGAAAAAGATGGATGAAAGAAGAGTGCATGCAAATGAGATGAGAATGCTAAGATGGATGTGTGGTGTGACAAGATTAGATAAAATAACAAATGAGTACCTTACACATGCAGGACAAGTCACCACATGCACCCCAAGGCGCCTCCACCAGCAGCAACGCACACAAGCAGAACACACAACCACCACCTAAATCTCTGATTGATGTGAGATTGTGGTGGTGGTTAACCCGTGCGGATTATAGCAAGGTAGTTCTGTTGTAGTGCATGTAATATGAAATTCCGCAAAGTAACGCCTGCTTCTATAAATCATTGGAAGAGGAAAACAAGCGGCCGGTCATAAAATACGTAAACAAATCATATCACGACATGTTTGTAACATGTTGTACCGTCCCCACTTAGAGTGGGATAAGGGTAGGTGAAAGAAGAAGAAAAATAATAATGATTAAAGAATCACTTTTGTATTGCACATTACGCACTTGTGTAATAACGTATAAATAAATAAATTCCACTCTCAGAACCAGGCCTCGGATATCTTTCACCGGCATTAGTGCATTGATCCAATTCATGTGAGCGCATCTCATTTTATTACGAAAATATACCTAACCTTTATCTTCTAAAGCGTTTGCAGATGCAGTATATTGGATACACTCAATGACTCAAGATAAAATAATTCTGAACATCTTAGAATATCTACTTTAGTATATAAAAAGTAAAGTAGCGGCCTGTTACAATTCCACTGCTGGGGGATAGGCCTCCTCTCTCCGTTTCTGGAGAGAAGGGTTGGAGCTATGACCTACCACGCTGCTCCAATGCCTATTGGTAGGTTACACATATCTCCAGAATTCTCTAGAGATATGCAGGTTTCCACACGATGTTTTCCTTCACCGAAAAGCGTGTGATAAATTGCAACTATCAATTAGACACATGAGTTTTAATAGAAAAACTCATTAGTTTGAGCCCGGGTTTGAACTCGCGTTCCGCTCGAAAGAGTCGCACGGTCTCACCACTGGGCTACCACAGCTATACTTTGGTATATGACTAGAAAATTCATTCTGAAAGAGGGCTTGCTTAGCGCATAAAGAATCAGTTTGGCGAAAAGACAGTTAACATCCTTGGGACATAGTACAATTTAATAAATAAATGATTTATAGAATAGGCTTTACTTTTCGCAATTACATGTTACAGACACAGACCTACTTTGCATTAATACGCGTGTTTTAAGCAAATGCATGCAATGCTAAGTGCAATGCAATGCAAAGTGTATAAAGCAGGCAAAATTCACGTGCCTTACACATGCAGGACAAGTCATCACACGTATCCCACGACGCCTCCACCAGTAAATATGCACACAAGCAACACACAACCACCACCAAAATCACTTTTGTTTATTCGCTGTTGATCGCTATTCACAAACTGAATGTCGAGGCGCACTACGTCTGCTTATATATCGAACGAACCGATTTTGAGAACATTCGATAGACCTTGAAATGATTGCAAACAAGTTTTTAAACATGTTTAATGTTTTGATACACGTCGAATGTTCCCGAGAATTAGCGTTAAGCGAATTTGCTCTCTATGACATATAGATTACGAACCCTTTTTCCATGTCCGTAAACTGCCCCAACCCAATTTGAACTTTATGACATGTGTATTACGAACTCTTTTCGCCTGTTCGTAACAATATTAGTAAGGATTTGTTTCAGGACCAATAAGTTGTTTCGCATTAATCGATAATTTTTATTTACTGATTGCACATTAGCGTTTCTGTCAATCATATTCGAATTTCGACACCTTTGTACGAAAAAACGGGTCAACGTTGTAAAGCAGTCGAAATATTGACGTCCGATGTAAACTCGTTTTGTTTGGGAGCGCGTCATGCGAGCCCGGTGTTTGGACAGTCTGTAATTTACTCTCCGTAATTGTAAACAGACTGACAATAAAAAAAGGAGAAACAAACAATGGCGACCGGCATCAGTGCATCATATGAAAGTAAACGACAGATAATGTGGGAACAATCGCTTGTGATTCATGTATTATCGACGGTGTACTTCTTTTGCTGTGTTTGCTTAAGAAGATTTGATGATTAAAAAACAAAAATAATAATAAAATTATTTTGCTATAATACGCAATAAAGTAAATAGAAAATATATATAATGCTAAATGTATAGTGGACTATCCGTTTTTTCATACCCGATATATGCAGTATTCGTAAAAACACATGCACAAAAATACACTCCACCACCGCCACCACACACAGCAGTACACACGTTCACTATGACAAACTCAATAATCGTTTCGCCCCGCAATCGAACTATTATCAGGAGATAGACTCCACAAAAAACTTGCAAAGTTGGCGATTGTTGATTTTGTGACAGTGAATGTGTATGTATAAAGTATGCTAACGAATATCCCACTCTATATTTAGAATTATATATATGTTCTTTTTACTTTATCGCGGATTATGGCGAAATTTTATTATAATTTTTGTATTACGGATTTCCGGAAAGTAATGCCTAATTCTAAGCAATTTTAATTTATTCATCAAAGTCATACCAACAGTCAGTTAAAACCGAAATGACGTCATTGCTTTAGATTAAAAATTGGTTTCTGATTTTGGGTCTCTTAAGCTATACAGCTTACAGTAAAGGAATGCACTTTTGTAAGTATTCAATCTAAAGTCATCATCATCATTCTCCTATGTGGGGGTCTAAGCGGGGTCGGCACAACATGTTACAAACATGTTGTCACATGATTTGGCTACGTATTTTACGACCGGCCGCCTGCCCGACGTCAACTTACCTTATTCGCCTTTTACGACAGCTCGGTAAGAAATGAGAGTGGTCTATTCTACGCAGCCAGATACCACACGACACTTACCTTAGTCGCCTCTGACGACACCTCGGGAAAAAGGAGGGTGGCCTATTCTATTCTGCCGGATATCACACGGCAAAGTATTCAATCTAAAGTAAATTATTAATTTATCGGTCAAATTTAAACAGTGAGGGGAAAACAACAAGAAAACCTGTCAAGGAACGTATACTCACTCATAATATGTAATTTTAAAATGACGAGCCATTCGAAATTAGCTATTCACGTGCACGTCCTACCACTTGTCTCGTGATCTCGTTAGAATATCGATTTTCGTGTCTCGTAAGACTTAATCGGAATTTAATTGATTTTTCATGTTTCCTATTCTCGATAGAATTTTACGTTTAACGTTGAATTTGATAACGATGGTAATATTTTAAAACATCTTATGGAAAATAATCATAATCGGCGATAAGGCGCGAGCACGATACGACTGTAATCGCCAGTCTTGTATGATCGCCTAAGATCTCCTACAACCCGGGGACACGCGGAAACGCATCAAATTGAATCGCTGGGTCATACCTATGATCGTGTAGACACTTGCACGATGGTCGTCCCGATTACAGCAGTAGATGTTGACGATTCAAAAGCACTTGTTTACAAGTTTACTTGAATAAATAAAATTTTGAATTTGAATTTGAGTACAGACGATCACAAGTTTAACGATCATCGCTGATAGTAAAGAGCAGGCATTATATTAAGAAATCAATAAACATGTGGGTCACTTACACGCACTGCTGTCCGTCCCCAAAGTAACTTAACGCTTGTGCTATGGGTGATAGAAAACTGGTCAATATATACATACGTATATAATCTTGAATACATAATTAAATATATATATACACCCAGAATCGAAGAACCAATAAATTGTTGTTAGAAAATGTTGGCCCACAACGGGAATCGAACCCACGACCCACTGCTGCTGAAGGCAGGTTACTACCAACGGGCTACCAACTTAACGTGCCAGTCAATCTATCGATTCTTGTATATGCCGTGATAGTGGAACGGTATAAAAGTTATAATAGTTTATGGGTAAGCAGGTTCAAATCCTGGGCAGATCAGAACGCTTATGAGATCTCTATAAAAAATTGTATGAATTTAATCATGTTAACAATTAATCTTAAAGAAACTTAATTCTTCTACTTAATTCTTCTAATCTTTTACGTAAAGCATTTGAAGATTATTTGAATGATAAAAATGCTTGGATTTGAAAATCCTTTCAGCTTCAAACAAGACTGCAGTTAAATAATGTAAATTTAAATGTTAAAAGCTTGACAAGCGAGTTTCTTGCTGGTTCTTCTCGGTAAGAGCAACATTCCGAACCAGTGTTGCTTTATTAAATCTAATTGAGCCTTGACGATTGAAAAGTGCTTGTAAAAAGCTTTCTTGAATACGGATTATTTCGATTTGATTTGATTTGGAAAAATCCGTACGGAGGCCTGCAATATAAACCGCATTAGAATGAATTAAGTAGTCTGTATTTTGAATAGACAGAACTACAGACTAACCGACGGACTAATAATAAAGTTAAGTAGTCATAAATGACTAGTTAGGTGTAGGCGGTCCGAATGAGTATACTAATTTTGCATTGATGTGAACTCGCTAAATGAACCTTATTAGATTCGCCATCATTAAAATTTTGTTAGTTTGTAAGTGGTAACTTCGTAGAATAAATGAAGGTTGGCTGCGTCATATTGTTCCGATTGGTCGAATAAAATTAGTTAAATATATGGCAGGGCTCGGTAACCTTTTATGACTAGTCATCTAGCAAGGTTTATCGGCGCGGGAATTGTTTAAAGTGAGTAAGCAGTGGCGCAGATATGGGGAGGCCTATGTCCAGCAGTGGACTGTGATAGGCTGATGGATGGTTGGATGGATGGAGAAAACAGTTGCACAGGAGCAAACCCACTCTCTAGTCCTTAATTACCAAATCCCGATGGACCAGTAAATTAAAATTGTTTCTGCGTTATAAAGACGTTTTGAAACGTCATCTGAACTACTGTACATTCCATCAGAGAATTGGGAAGAGCTCGCGTGCCATAGAGAGCAGTGGCGCAAGCATGTCAGAGGTGTTGTCAAGACCTTTGAAAGAAGTCGTCTACAAAATCTGGACGCAAAACAGCCTTTTTAAAAAGAACCGTCCAAGAATTACGTACTCATACACGTACAACTCTTCTCTACTGTGCACTCTGCAACAGGACTTTTAAAAGCAAATTTGGTTTTGCCAGTCATAGTCGCGCATCTTAGGATTTGACAAGGTTCGTCGTTGACGAATACGTCAAGGAGGACATCATGACTAATAATCACCATTCTTTTGCTCTCCCACTCTTAGAGTCGGTACAACATGCTTTAAAAATGTTGTTAGATGATTTGGCTAGATACTTTACGACTAGCCGCTTGCCTGACGTCAACTTACTATAGTCGCCTTTTACGACACCTCGATAAGAATTTAGGGTGGTCTATTCTACTCAGCCGGATATCACACGGCGCTGATTAGATCAGTACTTAGATATAGCTACTGTTCAACCCTGTACAATAATTAATGACAAAATGTAACTAGTTATAATTAATGTCTTGAAAACAGCAACAGCCGAGTTTCTTGCTGGCTCTTCTCGGTAGGAATAGCTTTCCGAACCAGCAGTAGAGTTAACAATTCAAAACCATTTGTTTTTAAAGTTTACTTGAATAAAGAATATTTTGAATTTGAATTTAAATGAAATGATGATTTGAAAATAAGACTTAAATAGAGCATAATTTTATATCTGGCTGTCGATGTGAAGTAAAGCGTATTTGTCAACTTTCATCATATCAGATTGTAGCAAAATAATTCATATAAAAAGCATTGAGAATCTTTATTTTAGGGTAGCCAATAAAAATTATTAAAATGTTACTCCTAACTAGAATGTTAAGCCAAATTCTTTCAACACTCGCGTTCCGTTATGTAATACAGAAACGGAAGCATTTGCAACAGAACGCCATAAATATACGCATGCCTTATTAAGTATTGCAGCTGAAATTCTGTTTTCGGAAGTTAAAAATAAAGGAGCTTATTATGGTAAGGAATAATGTGAAAATTAGGTCGTATTTGTATTTCGGAGGCGAGCGGCGTCTGTCGGTCGAATGCAAAGCATGATATTACGGCGATGATTTTCGCTTCGTTAACGCACATTTTTATACTGATGGCTTAAGGGGGGATTCGATTAGCGGTAATTTCGACAATATTATGCAACAGCACCGTCTTTGCTTATATTATTAAATCAAAATATTCTTTAAGCAAATAATCTTTTTAAACACTTTTGAATCGTCAAGGATATTATCGATGAAGCTACCACTGGTACAGAATGTAGCTCTTACCGAGAAGAACCAGCACGAAACTCGCTAGTCAATAATCCGCTTAACTCACGCAGATTATTGCAAAGTAGTTTTGTTATAGTTTCTGACCAAACAAGTAGTAAAAATGAACGTGGATGAATATACGAGGGAGGTTTAAAAAGGCTTGTGTGAAGTATGCATGCATATAAAAGGCGTCAAGAGTCAATGAATGATAGGAGAGAGAGGAAGAGAAAAACATGGTGTCTCGACCCCACTTAGAGTGGGATAAGGGCAGAAGAAAGCGTAGTATTTCTTGTATGGTTGGGTAGTTTATGTAAAACAAACTACACTAAGGTAAGTCGACCCGCCGTGTGGTATCCGGCTGAGTAAAATAGATCACCCTTATTTCTTACCGAGTCGTCGAAAAAGGCGACTTAGGTAAGTTTACCCACCGTGTGGTATCCGTTTGAGTAGAAAAGACCAGTCTCTTTCTTACTTTTCTTACATGTTTGTAACATGTTGCGCCGACCCCTCTTAGAGTGAGATAAGGGCAGGAGAATGATGATGATACAGTAGTTATCTTGAAGCGGAAAATACAGCTAACAAAGCGTAATATAATATGTACAGATGTGACTTAGAGTAAAAATCGATTGCCCTCTTTTTAAAGTAAAACGATTTGAAAATTTTACCAATTTTGTTTTTTTTAATATTATTTGATTTTTTCTAACTATACAATAAGTAGCAATTTTTGTATGTAATAATAAATTAAAATAAATCATTAGTAATAATTAATTAATATAAAGATTTATTTAAGCGACTGGTAAAAATATATAATAACGCACATGTGCCATAATTTGATTAAAATGTTTGGTTGGGCTAAATTGGTTTAATCCAAACAACTTATATCTTAAAAATTGAGTAAAAGGAAAAAAATTGGGTAATTTAATTGAGAAGTGAGTTATTACTATAATCGATTTATTAAAAATCGATTATATGGAAAGAATAACATCGCTATCCCCTATAGACTGACGGTAGGGGTATACTGTTTTTATTGGATTAATTAATTAATAGATTATATAATCTATTTAATAAAAATCGATTATTAATAATTCGAAAATGATTATTAAAAACCGATATTAAAAAAATAATAATCGATTGATATAAAAATCGATTGTTTTTTACAACGCTATCTTTTATAGATGGGTCAATAGACCACTACCGTCTACACTAAATCTGCTATATCAGATATAGGGAAATGAGAAATTGGGTCAATACGAAATTAGCTCGATAAGGCAGGTGAGCCGGTGTCGCAACAGACAGACGGCCAAACTATAACAAAGGCTGTGGACTGTTTACATTACGAACCGTTTTGAAATTTTTATTATGTGCACAGTAATGATCAGATGTTCAGGACCCGCTCGTTTTACGTAAGTTTTTGGGTGATTATAATATACATTAAACTAGTCGCTGAATATGGATCTCATAAGAAAGCCCGGAGCAGTGATAGCCCAGCGGTGAGAACGTGCGACTGTTTCGAGGGGAACACGAGTTCAAACCCAGGCAGGCACCAATGAGTTTTTCTATTAAAACTCATGTGTCTAATTGATAGTTGAAATTTATCACACGCTTTTTAGTGAAGGAAAACATCGTGACGAAACCTGCATATCTCTAGAGAATTTTATTGATATGTGTAACCTACCAATCTGCATTGGAGCAGCGTGGTAGGTCTTAGCTCCAACCCTTCTCTCCAGAAACAGAGAAAAGGGTTGGACGGCCGCTACTTTAAGAAAGCTCAGATTCGCTCAGCGAGCGATGGAGCGGGTTATGCTCAGAGTGTCTCTACGTGATCACATCAGAAATGAGGAGATCCGTAGCAATCAGAGTCGACGATATAGCTCAGCGTGTCACGAAGCTGAAGTGGCGATGGGTGGGGCACATAGTGCGGGGAAACGACCTGCGTTGGGGTCTCAAGGTGCTGGAATGGCGACCCCGCACAGCACAGCACAGCGTTGATAGACCCCCTACGAAATAGACTGACGACCTCAAAAAGTTAAGGGTGTCAAAACTCCTATACTCCATCTTTATCAAAGCACGCATAAAAAGAGAGGCTGATAGATCAATTTCATCATCGTCGTCATCCTGCCCTTTACCCACTCTAAGTGGAGTCGGCACACCATGTCATAAACATGTTTTCACATGATTCGGCTGCGTATCGGTCGCCTACCTGACGTCAACTTACCTTAGTCGCCTCTTACGATACCTCGGTTAGAAAGAGGCTGGTCTATTCTACTCAGCCGGATACCACACGGCGGTATAAGGTCGAATATCGATATAAGACCAAATTCACTTTTTTACACAGCAGTCCCAAACTCGTCGAGCTCTTTCTAACGATCTAGGATATATGTTTTTAACTTGGTTATTTTTGACGATACAGAGTTGCATAAGGACGTCTGTACCGAATTTTCATCGAAGAATAAGTTTACATCACAATAAAAGATCAATATTTATGCCAGTAATTTACTTATTGCTAGAAAGGCGAATACTGTCTTTAGTTTTTATGCTTCTAAACATTTTGTCTCTAAAATAGGTGCTACGTTAACTTGCAACTTTTTGGTTCTAATAATATTTGTATTAAAATAATACGTAATTACAGATACGGCCTTATGCCTCTCGATTTTTTAGAATCTATTAGACGTCAGTGGACATACAGTGTAATGCTTCGTACTTTTTATTTATAATAAACGAGGATACATATCTACATAATATGTAACTATAATTCTTAAAAGAAAACAGTTTTGAAAAGAGACAAGCAGACATAAAGGAAGACCAAAATACAGAAACACTCTCACATTTATAATATTTTTGATCTTATCAGAATTTGGAATACGACGCACTACAAATTACACAGTGCAAACACCATGCGACTTTGTTGTGCGAGATAAATCTGAGATCAGCTCAAAAGCAGGTCACTCTAATTAGAGCTAGGTGCTAAGCACACTTAAGGATTTGCTTATCAAAGTATTGTGCTAATTAAATCACGCTGACCTCCCCTCGAACCATGTGTAAAGTAGGTTATGCGTTACTATAAATTTGGAAAGAAACGCGAGACTTAGTAACCATAGGCTTGTTACAATCCCAATAGCTAGGGGTCTCTTGATTGCTTTTGAAGAAAGTGGTTGAAGCTTAGAGTTTACGCTGCTCTAATGCGGATTGATAGATAATACATATCACAGGAAACAGCCAAAGATGCTTATCGTTTTCTTCAACGAGAAGAAAATCGTAAATATCAATTAGACACACAAAATAGTTTGGAAAACTCAGATGTTGGGGTTTGACTCTTCTCACCTTTTTTTTGTGAGATAAATAAAGTTTAGACCCTTATGGGTGAGCAGAGTTATCTCTGCTTCAATTAGGAAGTTACTAGGTAAGGTTAGATAACCACGGAATGTTCTTGAGATATGGCCTCATTAGAAAGCTCAGAGTATCTCAGCGGACGATGGAGCGAGCTATGATTGGAGTATCTCTACGAGATCATCTCGGCGATGGGGAGATCCTTAGAAGAACCAAATTTACGACGTAGCTCAGCGTGTCAAGAAGCTGAAGGGGCAATGGTGCAAAGTGCAGAGAACCGATGGGCGTTGGGGGTCCTAAAGTGTTGGTGAACAAGTAGCGAACACCGGAAAACGCGGCGTCGGTAGACCCCCTGCGAGGTTCACCTCGCAGGGGGTCTACCGACGTCATATTCATATGACCTCAAAAAGATCAGGTTGAAGGAGTATGAGAGTAAGGTTTTATGCAGGTTTCCTCACGATGTCACTTCACCGAAAAGCATGTGATAAATTGCAAATATCAATTAGGTAAAAAAAAGTAAAATAACGGCCCGTTACTTTGCCCGCTGCTGGGCTAAGGCCTCCTCTCTCCGTTTTTAGAGAGAAGGATTGGAGCTAAGACGTACCACGCTGCTCCAATGCGGATTGTCAGGTTACACATATCCCTAGAATTCTCTAGAGATATGCAGGCTTCCTCACGATGTTTTCCTTTACCGAAAAGCGTGTGATAAATTGCTATTATCCATTAGACACATAAGTTTTAATTGAAAAACTCATTGGTGCCTGCCCAGGGTTTGAACCCATGATCGTCTCTAGAGAGTCGCACGGTGTTACCGCTATCACAGCTTTTTCAAGGTAGGTTTCATCAATTAGGTACATTAGTCTATGAGAAAAAAAATTTGATGCTTGTCCAGGCTAGACCACCCTCGTTTCTTACCTTAGTCGCCTATAACGACAACTCGAAAGAAATAACTCGGTGTCTGTTTTACTTAGCCGGGTACCACACGGCGGGATGACTTACCTTAGTCGCCTTTTACGACACCTCGGTAAGAAATTAGGGTGGCCTATTCTACGCAGCCGGATACCACACAGCAAGTATAGAGTAGAAATAATAATAATAATAATATAATATATGGGACACTTACACACACGGTCGTCCATCCCCAAAGTAAGTAAATTAATACTTGTGTTATGGGTGACGGACAACTGGTTAACATATACATATATAGTTTAAGTATGCTTAAATACAAATAAATACACACCCAGGCCCGAAGAACTGACAAATTGTTTATAGAAAATATTGGCCCTCGGCGGGAATCGAACCCGCGACCTGTAGAGCTGAAGGTAGGGTTGCGCCAACGGGCAAGTCATATATCGCATAAAACTTTGATGAGTACTAGAATATTCGATTGTTTTCTACAAATGCGTTCAGTATTTCCGCTATTATTCCGAGGAAACACTACTGTTTAGTTTACCAGATGAGTAAATAAACATCGAAGCAATACGTATAACCAGGCGATCCATTAAGATGACGGATCAATTCCTTTAAGCACCTGTGTGTAATCTCTGACGGAAATAACTTATCGGTGTGCGATTCCGATAGAATAGTTATGACTAATGAAAATAAATGAATATCTTCCATTTTGGTTAGTCGCCGCATCAAAAGCATTCTTATGGTAGAATAGAAAATAATATACTTTATCCTCCTCCTCCTTGCGTCGTTACCCCAATACTGGGGGTCGTGACCTCTTCATAAAAACACCTTCTCTTTGGCAATGGTCTTCCATCTGTTCCGGCTTTCGGCCACGTGGATGGCCTCGGAAACTGTTGTTTTGGGAGTGGTGCGGATCTGGTCTAGGCGCATAGGGCTACGTCCTCTAGGTCTTTTGCCGTCGACCTTACCGGTGACGATAAGTTTCCGGAGGTCGTCGCCGGGCTTACAAGCAATGTGCCCAAAGAACTCAAAGATCCTCCGCAGGCATATGTTTGAAGGTCTCGGTTTCTTGTTAATTTTGAGTTCTTCGAGCACTGGCCTATTTGTCCTATGCGCAGTCCAAGGGATGCGCAATAATTTCCTCCAGCACCACATCTCAAAAGCATCAATGCGTTTGCGGTCTTACGTTTGAGTGTCCATGTCTCTGCGCCGTATAAAATATTCTTTCCAGCTGTACTTATATACTTTATATTCAGATACAAATTAAAAATATTCTTTATTCAAGTAAACTTGTAATCAAGTGCTTTTGAATCGTCAACTCTTCTGTTGGTTCGGAAAGCTGTTAAGGAGAAGGGTCATTAATAAACTCGGCAGTTGCTCTTTTCTAATATAATTCTTATAACCAGTTAAATTTTCTCATTACTATCTTGTACAGGGTGGAGAAGTAACTATATCCATGCATTTTAATCATCTATATAATCCTCAATAGTATAGTAGACTTTCTGTATCAGCCTCCCTTTAACATTAATTTTAAACTGCTGTAGTGGCAAAGATAAAATCGATTACTTATTGACTAGCCCGTTGGCGAAGTGGGTAGTGACCCTGCCTTCAGCTCGGCGGGTCGCGGGTTCGATTCCCGCCGAGGGCCAACATTTTCTATAAACAATTTGTTGGTTCCTCGAGCCTGGATGAATATTTGTATTTAAGTATGTATTTAAAATTATATATGTAGTATATCTACCAGTTGTCCGTCACTCATAACACAAGTATTAAGTTACTTACTTTGTGGACGGACGACCGCGTTTGTAAGTGTCCCATATATTTATTTTATTTTTATCACGGATTATTACACTATTATCGACATATTTCAATCCATTTATATTAAACCATAACAAATTAACCACTTAAACCGAAAAGCATTATGAAAATTACTTGAGTATAAAAGATGTGGCAGCAAACTTTGTTTTATAATATGCAGCTATGTAGGGATAAAGTCCAAGTCAGTTTTAGCTTTTTTAAACAAAAAGAGAATATATAATATGCAATATATTAATATAAAAAAATAAAGGACGTATACAAAATTTTAAAATCCGCATGCCGTATGGTATCTGGCTGAGTAGAATAGACCAGCCTCATTTCTTACCGAGGTGTCGTAAAAGGCGACTAAGGTAAGTTGATCCGCCGTGTGGTATCCGGCTAAGTAGAATAGACCACCCTCACTTCTTACCGAGGTGTCATAAAAGGCAACTAAGGTAAGTTTACCCACCGTGTGGTATCCGCTTGATTAGAATAGACCGGCCTCATTTTTTGCCGAGCTGTCGTAAAAGGCAACTAAGGTAAGTTGACCCACCGTACGGTATCCGGTTGATTAGAATAGACCAGCCTCTTTCTTACCTAAGTGTCATAAAATACGACTAAGGTAAGTTGACCGGTTTGTATACGTAGCCAAATCATGTGACAACATGTTTATAACATGTTTTGCCGACCCCACTTGTAGGATAAGGGCAGCAGGATGATGATTTGTTAAAATCCGCGATAAAAGAACAAATATCTACTACTAAATGTAGTGTGTGTGACTGGCCCGTTGGCGCTGTCGGTAGTGACCCTGCCTTTAGCTCCGCGGGTCGCGGGTTCGATTCCCGCAGAGGGCCAACATTTTCTGTAAACAAATTGTTGGTTCTTCGAACCTGGGTGTGTATTTGTATTTAAGTATGTATTTAAACTTATATATGTAGTATATCTACCAGTAGTCCGTCACCCATAACACAAGTATTAAGTTACTTACTTTGGGGACGGACGACCGTGTGTGTAAATGTCCCATATATTTATATAATGCATCTGCCTGAAAATTTGTATGCACTACCAATCACCACTTTTATTCACCACTTTTATTCACCACCTTTATTCATCACCTTTATTCAGCACTGTACGCATTTACTACCACAATTTCAACGATCATTTCTCCTCGCAACCGAAGCGTTTTTATGAATCCTACATGTGTCAGGTATGAAAACAGATAGTGTATAGTGTACACTACATAATATAGTATATTACATTACATTTTCTTTTATCGCGGGTTATAACAAAATATTATTAGCATTACTTTTGTATTCTTGACCGCTGAAAAAATCTTATATAAAACTTACCTGAAAAAATAGGCAAAAGCACACCCATTGGTAGTATTTGTATATCTTCCTGTCGCTCATGTCTTCTTTACCCTTCTCGCGGCTGTTCCCGATGCCAGGATACGGCACCTCAACACCGACCTTCTTATGGAAGAAACTCTTCAGCGTGTACGTAGAGTGTATCCAGCAGTAGGTGTTCAACACGTCCTCTGGTATGTCCTTAGTGTGGATGCAGTCGATGGGATTCCCTACGTACTGCCTAGTTGTGACGATCAGGCTGAACGATATCAGCAGTATAACAGTGATGGAGTAATGCAGCCTGAACACCGGTGAATCGATGTGTACATAGTTAACCTTGATAAGATTCTTTAAACCGCGGAAAACGTCTAACATTTTAAACGCTTCGGTCCGACACGCACTTTTGGTCCGTCTCCTTCACTAACATTATTTCCCTTTAATCTATTTATTGTTTCGAAGCACCAGTTTTATTAATTAACATTTTATTTGTCACACATACGGTTCGTTGTTTTAAGGCACTTTTATTGTAATGGCAGTGTAATTGTTAGCATTATCACAGACACCGTTTATGCTGGTGTACTTTCTTTGGTATTTTTATGAACTTGAGAAACGATACCATTGTGTCATACTTTCTACGTTTCATAATTGTTTCTCATTTGTTCGTCACGTTCATGCTCTTTTATATCTCGACGTAGGAAGTTTAGTCATCGGTTTAGTCGCGCGGATTTTATTAATGATTAGAGCTGTAAGATAAAATTGGATATTGGGGCGTTTCTGAGAATTAATTATAAATTAGATCGCGAATTCGGGATCTGGGTGTGATTTACGAATGTGTCGTTCTCTACCGGAGCACTGGGCGGAGTGTCACGTGAAAATCGGTCAGTCGTAAAGAGTACGATTTTATTATTTCTTAATATATTTACTATCAACGCTTAAGTAATCTCTAAAGTTATATATATAATACATTGGAATAACATATAAGCTTCAAATTGCAATGATTTTACGTAATATAACGATACATGTCAATAATTTCGGAAAAGATCTGGCCTCTGAGAGCTATCTCGGCGTACGCTGCCTACACGAAGATGATGTACCTTAGTCGTCTGTATTGTTTGTTTTTAAGAGTTCTAAATAAAAGTCCGCGACAGCATATATCTTTTTATGTGAAAGCCACTATGACCAAAGTTGTGAATCGTAAATTTAATTAAATTAGATACTTTATATAGAAACAAATTCCTCGCGAGCGAAGCCGCGCGACAAAAACTAGTAATATTATAATAGAAAAAACATGACATAAATAATCCAATGCCATTTCTTAAGTTTATTTCAATGGAATAAGAACAAGAAATCGTTATTTCTGAGAAAATAATTTCACGACGATATATGTGAAACTTTTTTTACATTTACCTAACTGAATAGAAAATAATCAGAAATGTAATTTCCTAAGTTTTTTTTATTGTGTAAATGGCGTAGGCTTGTAAAACACTCTTAACTCAAATTAATTTAAATTCGAAATCTTTTATATCAATATTAAATATGTAATTTTAATTTAATCTTTAATTAAAGCATAGTATATATTTAAAAGTAAAGTAACGGCCTGTTACTATGCCCACTGCTGGGCTAAGGCCTCCTCTCTCCATTTTTGGAGAGGAGGATTGAAGCTAAGACCTACCACGCTGATCCAATGCGGATTGGTAGGTTACACACATCCTTAGAATTCTCTAGAGATATGCAGGTTTCCTCACGATGTTTTCCTTCATCGAAAAGCGTGTGATAAATTACAATTATCAATTAGACACATGAGTTTTAATAGAAAAACTCATTGGTGCCTGCCCGAGGTTTCGAACCTATGTCGTCTCTAGAGAGTCGCACGGTAAGGCTCACCGCTAGGCTATCACAGCTTTCATATTTACTTTATCATAACTTTTCAATTAATCTAATTTACGTTTTTTTTTTAAAACTATTGAGAAAGTTTACGAAAATTGCCGCTGGTCGTGAAAAAATTACTAACCTAACTAAAAACGTCGAACACTTTAGAAGCCATCATATCATAATTTTATTTGTGTCCAAACTTCAAAGAGAATGTCGAAACAACTCGGCGGGCGCAGGTGACTAGTATCATTTCTGCGAACGGCTCCGAATAGCTCAAAGAACTTGTTAAACGCGTAAATAATATGATAAATTGGGTCTGTCATAATACCATAAATCGCGGCATGATTGCCAATTGTCAGAAACTTCAAAAAATATTTAAATTTCAGCAATGATTACCAACTTACACTTGTTTATATGATTAGCAAATGGGTTATTATACTAGACTATAGAAGCTAACCAAAAATGTGGCATATCTAAATATTATTTATATACATAAAAATGAATTGCTGTTTGTTAATCCCGCTAAAACTCGAGTATGGTTGGACCGATTTGGCTAATTTTGGTCTTTAATTATTTGTGGAAGTCCAAGGGAAGGTTTAAAAGGTGAGTAAATCTGATAAAAATGCTAGGAATTTAATAAAAACATTTTTTTTTTAGAAACAGGGATTGGTTCATTGTCAATAATTTATATGATTATCGATAGACAAAAAAAGTAGATGTTTTAAAATCGATTTTGCATTATTTAAAATATCTTCACATCTATCCTTATTAATATTATAAATGCGAAAGTCTGTCTGTCTGTTACGTTTTCACGGCCAATCGACTGAACCAATATCAATGAAATTTGGCGCTTATACGAGGTAATAAATAGGCTATAAAAATCCTGTTTTTTCAACAGGAAAATCAGGATATTGAGAGACTCCATTTATTATCAATATATTAAGTTGTAATCATTGTAATAACAATTTCAATTGAATAATTTATAGAAAGAATTAAGCGTTACTTTGCGGAGATCCAAAATACAAAAGTAATAATAAAATTATTTTGCTATAATCCGCGAGAAGCTGTGATAGCCTAGCGGTGAGATCGTGCGACTCTTTCGAGTGGAACACGAGTTCAAACCCGGGCAAGAAACAATGAGGTTTTTCTATTAAAACTCATGTGTCTAATTGGTAATTGCAATTTATCACACGCTTTTCGGTGAAGGAAAACATCGTGAGGAAACCTGCATATCCCTAGAGAATTCTGGAGATATGTGTTACCTACCAATCCACATTGGATCAGCGTGGTAGGTCTTACCTCCAACCCTTCTTTCCAGAAACGAAGAGAGGAGACCTATTCCCAGCATTGGGATTGTAACAAGCCGCTACTTTACTTTTTTTATATAAAATAATTTTATTAAAACTTTTGAATTTCAATTTAATCCCCCCTAATCGATCTGATTTTTGTGATGGTGATATTTGCAGGGTTGGAGAGTGATAGCAGATAATGTTTATTTCAGGACTAAGATCCACGCAGACGAAGTCTAGGGTAAAATCTAGTATTATTATATGTCCCTTTATTTTTTTTATGAATTCATTTTAGAAATAACATAACATATAACAGATAGCGGATTTCCAAACTGTACGACAAGTTATTAATTTAACTATTAGTATAAAGTCACCGGACACAGTGCAGCATAACTAAGTATCACTTTGTTGCTTCCCTATTAAATATGTATACAATGTAAATGAATCAAATTAAGAATGATACATTGTACCAACAAAATGACTATTGCAGAAGAGGTGATTACCCTCTACGGCGAAAAAGCGCCAAACAGAATAAAACGTTAAAGAACTCGTAGTAAGGTTTCATTTCGTTTCTAATGTAACGAATTAAATTATTATGTATTATGTTTAAGCGTAAATTGTGCAATTTCCTTTGGTGAAATAATTAGTTTGTGTTCTTCTCGTTTAGAACTTTGTGTAATGGCGTTATAAATAAATTGGGTTTGTAATGTAATGTTTAATGTTGGGAATAGGGCTTACCAGCTTTGTTTTAAGTAAAAGGTTTCGTAAGTAATTATAGGCTGACTGTTTAAGTGAGAACTCGCCTGCGGGGTACAAGGGCGCTGAGGTAGAACGAGAACGGGTACTGACGTAAGTGCGGTCACCTATTGTATATGACGCTACCAGCGCCTCCCGTGTCGACCTCATTCCCCGTTTTTGTCCTACCTCCTCGCCCCTGTACTCCGCAGGCGAGGACTCAGTTAAACGGTAAGCCTATAATATTGCTATGTTGCTTTGCAGTGTATGAGTAGTGGGATAAGTACGCTCGAGCCTACGGCGGCAGATTTTTTCGACAGCTAAATTACTAATTTTTTTTAGCGATTTCGACGAAATAAAAACAATTTATGCATAAAAGTTTTTTGATGTCTTACAGAGAGACTGCAACGTGCATCATATTGACGACGAATTTTCCTACTATCTTTTTAAAGTGTTACGCCGCAGTAAATTTCTATATTCCATAGTAAAACAGCCATTCGCCGCATCCCAAGCAGTTAAACCCTCTCCATATATAATACATTGTATGAGTGACACGGCGGAAAATATTTATTGTTTATTGCAAAAATAACCTTTTGTATACACTGCTGACTACCGCAACATCATCAGAAGGATAGGCTCCACGACATTACATTTATGTCGTTCGTTGGTTCGGTTTCGGGGCGAAACGATCATAGAGCTTTTAGTGGTGGTTGTGTGTATTACTTGTGTTAGCCTTGCTACTATTATGAATTTTGAAATTCTTATATTTTACAATGACAACACTAACTAGCGGGAATGGAAGCGAAACGAGGAGAGGATATAAACAAAGCGGAGCGCTGGACGGCTCTCTCGGAATATCTGCGAATATCGTGAACGAGTGCTGAACGTTTTTGTGTTAAAGTTTAAAGAGATTATTATTAATATTTGTGTAACTAGTAGAAGAGAGGATAAGTTAACACTTGAGTGCAAAAAAAAATAATCGTAAAATCGATATCTATTCACTTTCATTAACAAGAGTTAAGAGTATTCTTACAAATTGGCTAAAAGATAAAAACGTATTCCGAAACTGAGGATCCCCTTAAAATAAATTTTTAATGCACTTATGTATCGAGGTACACACAGAACTACAAAACACTCACACACACTTTATCTCTCTCACACTCAAATACTCCGGGCTCGCAACACATATACGAAATTTTTGTTATCATTTCGGATATAAGATATTATATCTGGCTTATAGCAACAAATTTTCTAATTTTAGATTAGTGCATGATAAAAATTAATTCGCAATTATAACAATTTATTTTTATTTTAAAAATTATTGAATTTTTTGTACTATTTTGAGAAGGTTGATGTTCGCGGTACAGGGCGAGCTAGTGCGAGCATTAATAGATGTCTGTTGAGTTCATTTATAATGTAATTGTGAAATTTAAATAAATAAATAAAAATAAAAAATTGTTGCTCGTGGAGGCGTCTTGGGACACGTGTGGTGACTTGTCCTGCATGTGTAAGGTACGTGAAATTTGACTGCTTCATACACATAGCATTGCATGCATTCGCTTAACACACGCGGATTATAGCAAATAAGTTCAGTTATGGTTTCTATATATCAGAAGTTTTCCCCTCGCTTTTGATTCGAGCGTCGTTATACACAACTAGTTTTTGCCCGCGGCTTCGCTCGCGAGGAATTTGCAATGGCACAGTATCAAATTAATTTAATATTTATGATTCACAATTTTGGTCATAGTGGCTTCCACATAAAAGATAGATATATGCTGTCGGGGACTTTTATTTAGAACTATTTAAGACAAACAATACTACGGTACATCATCTTTGTGTAACTCTAATGGTTTAGGCATCGTACGCCGAGATAGCTCTCAGAGGCCAGATTTTTTCCGACTCTATTGACATGTATTATATAAAAACATTACAAATTGTAGCCTATATGTTATTCCGATGTATAACCTATATAATTGTGTATAATTGTATATATTGTGAAAGAGTAACAAACATCCATCCATACTCACAAACTTTCCCATTTATAATATTAGTAGGAAGTAGGATTGTATCGTAAACATAACGACCCGTTTCAATTATACCCACCACCCAAAAATTCTAGTGACGAATATTATGAATGAATAACGCAGTCTAATTAAAGATCATCCGCGCTGCCAACTTGGCCTAACGGGTGACAATTGAAAAATTATTAATAAATCTGTTTTATTAAAAGAAACAAACCATTGTTTTCGACGCCCTTGGCCCATATAACTGGATGTTAATGTTTTTTCAAGCGTGCTTTATCATCTGCGATTCCGCGTAATTGTATTTTTAGCCTGATTTTTATCTATTAAAATGAGGTATGGGTTTCGTTTGATAATTTTTTATTAACACATTATCTTGAGCGAATTCTCTGTAGGAGCGTTCTATTATAATACCAAAGTTGTATTTTTATAAAAAAAAGTTAGGTAAAGACTAGCCTCATACTACCACAAAAGTAATAATAAAATTATTTTGCTATGATCCGCGATACAGTAAATAGAAAATATATATAGTGGACTATCCGTATTTTCATACCCGATACGTGCAGGATTCGTAAAAACACATGCACAAACCTCCACCACTTCCACCACAATACACAAGCACTACACAGGTTCACTACCACAAACTCAATAATCGTTTCGCCCCGCAACCGAAGCATCATCAGGAGATAGACCACACGACAAAATCGCAAAGCTTTGCGTGTTGTGGTGGAGGTTTGTGCATGTGTTTTTACGAATCCTGCATGTATCGGGTATGAAAATACGGATAGTCCACTATATATTTAACACTATAAATATTTTCTATTTACTGTATCGCGGATTATAGCAAAATAATTTTATTATTACTTTTGTATTATGGATCTCCGCAAAGTAACGCCTAATTCTATAAATTATCATACTACCACGTTGAAGAACTGCAAATGATTTATATTTATTTTTTTTTAAATTTATTTAGCAAAACACAACAGATATGTCAACATTGTAATACAAATACTTAATACTATGACAAAATATACCTTATAAATATAATAAATAATAAATAAATATATGGGACAAACGGTCGTCCGTCCCCAAAGTAACTTAATACTTGTGTAATGGGTAACAGACAACTGGTAGATATACTACATATATAATTTTAAATACATAAGAACCAACAAATTTTTTATGGAAAATGTTGGCCCTCGGCGGGAATCGAACCCGCGACCGGCGGAGCTGAAGGCAGGGTCACTACCCACTGCGCCAACGGGCCAGTCTTATTTATTGCCTATCGGAATTATGCGCCGACAACATGCTTTAATATTATATGTCGTGTTCGCATCTTATCTATATTAACTAACTTATCTATATTATAATATATATTAATTAACTTATTAATAATTAACATTAGGAGCAGACATCTTTGCAAATTTTTACAATTATCGAAATCATATATTCATAAATAAACATATCTGAAAAATGCATACTGAATATTAGAGTTAAAGTTAGTTTCTAAAGGATTGCAATAATTTATATCGAAAGTGTAGAATTAAGAGATACCCCGTATAACATATAAAGAAACAGCCTGTTACTATCTCATTGCTGGACATAGGTCTCCGTTTTTGGAAAGAAGGGGTTGGAGTTATGACCTGCCACGCTGCTCCAATGCGGATTGGTAGGTTACACACATCCCTTGAATTATCTAGAGATATGCAGGCGTCGAGTTAAGGTGCCGTAATCCACGGAATCCGCTGAAGAAGCAAGCTGCAAGACAATGGGCTTCGCGGAATCCCAACCGGGTTACGGAATGTAACATGAATTTTATTTAAAAATTATAATTACTCATAATTCTGTCTTCAGTCAAGAAAGTCCTGTCTTTTTTTCATTTAATTATTAAAATATTGTAATATTAAATAAAATTATCTTTTTTAAAAAGACTTTCTATCGCCGCCATATCATAACTGGCGCAGTCGTGGCGGATTGTGACAATTGGTTAATCAAATTCTTGACCAATTGAACGATATTAATCGTTAAAATCACAATTCTAAATTGAATCTACGAAAGCGGCGCTGAGGCAGAAGAGTCCGGAGAGGAGATGCAGAGAAAATTGATCTTGTGGTGAGTACTCTCGCTATCCAAGTTCCTCTGTTATATTTCCTACCGTATAGTGTATTTAGTGTATTTTAATAGTGTTTCTGTCTAAAGGCTAATATCGCATTATTAGACATATTGACTCACTTAAGACGATATTTCGTCATAGTTTTAAATAAAATATTCGTATATTAAATCTATCGAATATAAAAATAAATTTAAGATACAAATTTTAAAAGTGTTTCTTTTTAATGGCTAATTCGCATTGTTAGGCATATTGATTCACTCAAGACGATATTGCGTCATAGTTTTAAATTACATATTCGTATATAAAATCTATCGAATATAAACATAATTTAAAGGTATTAAATATATATTAATTAATTAAATTAAAGTATAAAAATGGCTTTTCAAAATTGCGATGTTTCTGGTTATAAATTAATAGCAGATTTTATGCCACATTACGATGGGAACGTAAAACGATTAAATTATTACATAAGAGAGGTAGAAAATATTATGAGTGTATTAGACGAGTCCGCTAAGACACACCCGGCAACAGTTTGTTTAATAAAAAGTAGACTTAGTGGTGCCGCTATAGACGCGATAGCTTATGAAGAGTGTCTCGACTCATGGGAGCATATTAAAGTAGCCCTCATACGTAGACTACGAGAACCCCGTAACGAAATTCAAGTTATGCAAGAACTAAGTAGGACGCGTAGAAATAGGCAGGAGGACGCCGAGTCATTCGGTAAGCGGCTCAGAGAAATATTAGATACTTTGTTCTCCGTAGGCACGCACACAAATAAAGCGTATTATGAAAGCATGGTGATAGAACAATATATAAATAATTTAGAATTTCAAGTATCAATAGGCGTAAGAATAGCGCAACCCGCGACGCTAGAGTCAGCTATTGTTGCGGCTAGACAGGAAGAGACTAGAATTGCATATAATAAGACGTTTAATAAATTTAATAATCCTTCAACTTCTCAAGCAAGGTTAAAAGAGCCAATTAGATCCTTTAACGAGCAAAACCATAATTCATTTAAATTTAATAACCCACAATACCAGGCACCAAACCCGTCATATACACCTCGTCAAAATAACTATACCCCCGATCAAAGACAGAAGTGGATTCAATCTATGTTACCGTGGAAAAACCGCCCACAATCAGGCAATTATAGACCCCCTTTAGGTAACTTTAGGAACAACATCCCCCAACAACAACAGGTGAACCCACCCCAAAAGGTTTCCGACGTAACCATGAGGTCTATCACAAAGCCTCAGACACCACAGTTTGCCGTTGAGGAGCTGTTCTACTCAGGTGGACCCTCAACAAGTGAATCGACCTACTACGAGGAAGAACCCGAACCGTGCTACGAACAAGGTCAGTACCAATACTTTGATAATACTATCCCTAATGATCAGGAATTTCAATGTGAACCAGAAGAAGGTGAAATTCAGCAGGATTTTCCCCCTGGCTCAAACACCGAGCACCCGACGTAGTAAAGCTCAACCACTATAAAGACCACCTTCCGTATATCGAACTACCAGAATTTCAAGGCAAATTTCTAATAGATACCGGCGCATCACGCTCTATGATATCGCCTAGCGTTATAATTGATACCATATTCACAGAACTCATTGAATATGAACCATTCGAGGTTAAGACAGCACATGCTGTCACGCGTCACGATCAAGTAGCTTATTTACCCCTTCCCCCGGCATTTAATAGTGATATTATTCATAAATTCCTTCTTTTCGACTTTGACCCTAAGTATAAAGGACTTATAGGACTGGACTTATTACAAGCGTTATCGTGCAACATTAATATAAAAAATAAGATCTTATGTACAGCTGACGCAGAGATACCTATTTACTTTGACTATCCTAGTAAGAATCTTAAGATTGAACCAAGTTGCGAAAAAATTATAACAGTTAAAACTAACTATACCGACGGATATTATATACATGACGACTTTATGTGGTTCAATGGCGTAAAGTCCCCCGCAGCTATTGTAGAAGTAAAGAAAGGTAAATTCAATACTTCAGTAATTAATTTTAATTTTGACAATCTAACTCGCAGACTATTAAATTACAACCCTATAGAGACCCCGTAGAAAAAAGCAATTTAAATTCAATGCAAATAAATTCTGAGATTGAAAACGAATTATGTAATACCTTAAATAAAATACGTACCGACCATATGAACGAAGAGGAATCTCGTGAGATAACCAAGATCTGTTTTCAGTATAGAGATATCTTTTACTCTGAAAATATTCCTCTTTCTTTCACTTACGCGGTGAAACATCAACTAAGACTGACTGATCAGACTCCAATATTTGTACGAAATTATAGACAACCCCCACAACAACGTAAAGAGATACAAAACCAAGTAGATAATCTCTTAAATCAAGGAATTATTCGTGAAAGCATATCCCCATGGTCTTGTCCCGTACACATTGTCCCGAAGAAGCCAGATGCTTCTGGAAAAATAAAATGGAGACTTGTTATCGACTATCGAAGACTGAATGAGAGAATAGTAGAAGATAAGTACCCATTACCTAACATATACGACATACTCGACAAACTAGGACGAGCACAATACTTTACAACCCTTGACCTAGCTAGTGGCTATCATCAGGTTGAAATGCACCCCGAAGACATAGAAAAAACGGCGTTTACAACAGAAAGAGGTCATTACGAATTCCTTAGGATGCCATTCGGTTTAAAGAATGCCCCTAGTACGTTTCAACGGCTTATGGACCATATCTTGAGAGGAATAGACAATGTATTTACATACTTAGACGACGTGATAATAATATCGACTTCCCTACAAGAACATATTGAGAAGCTTAGACAAGTGTTTGACAGATTTAAAACTCACAACTTAAAAGTACAGCTAGACAAATCAGAGTTCCTACAAAAACATGTAAAGTTCCTAGGACACGAACTGACAGACAAAGGTATAAAACCAAATCAGGACAAAATCAAAGCAGTCTTAAATTTCCCATTGCCAAAGACTCAAAAGGACATTAAAAGCTTTCTTGGCCTAGTTGGCTACTACAGAAAATTCATAAAAGATTTTGCTAAGCTAACTAAACCTATGACGTTATGTTTAAAGAAAAATAGTAAAATAATACATTCCCCACAATTCCTAGAATCTTTTAATAAATGCAAACAGATATTGACTAACGCCCCTATTTTACAATACCCCAACTTTGATGAACCTTTTATATTGACGACAGATGCATCAGACATAGCCCTCGGTGCAGTATTATCTCAAGGATCTGTAGGTTCAGATAAACCTGTAGCTTACGCATCCAGAACCTTATCTGAAACTGAAACTCGTTACTCGACGATTGAAAAGGAACTTTTAGCTATAGTATGGGCAGTGAAATATTTTAGACCTTATCTTTATGGTAGAAAGTTTACTATCTATACAGATCATAGGCCCCTAACATGGTTGATGTCATTAAAAGATCCTAACTCTAAACTGACACGATGGAGACTGAAACTCGCAGAATACGACTATAACGTTATTTATAAAAAGGGACGACAAAACACCAACGCAGACGCCCTATCACGAGCTAAGATTTATCACAATAGTATTGATTCTCTAGCGGTTAACTTAGATGACAATAATGACGAGAACTTGATAAATCAGATATTCGAAAACGTCCAATCAGAGACAGAACCCCCATCTGAAAGAGTAGAAAGACAAGCAACCCCATCTAACGAAAATAATGACAACCCTAATAACGATAATCTACCCCAAACAAACACGCAACCCCCTACAATACAATCGGAATCGGATACTATGAGTGTCGTGACATTTGACCCCGATAATCTAGTTTCGACTAATCATACTCAACCTGATAATGAAAACAGAGGTATACCAATTTTATCAGATGCAATAGATCGACAGCTAAAACAATTTCATATAAGATCAACCCCTGGCTCAACTTATAGAGTAGATAATAGATCGACAACCTCACGAACGACTATTAAAGACGTGTTTATCCCAGTAAACAATACGGAAAAGGAAATAATTCAATTTCTTAAAGAGCATACCATTGCTGATAGAGTATTCTATTGTTATTTCCATGACGAAGATTTATATCTAGCATTTTCTAGGGTATATACTACGGTATTTAATAATAGAGGCCCTAAACTATTCAGATGCACTTCGCGCGTTACTCTCGTTGAAAATAAGTCAGAACAACAGGAAGTAATAAGAAAATATCATGAAGGCAAAACAATGCATCGTGGTATTCAGGAGACGTATAAAATTATCATTGGCCTAGTATGCTATTAACTATTCAAGCTTTTATAAATCAATGTACAGTTTGTTTACAGGCTAAATATGAGCGAAATCCACTTAGACCTCCATTAGCTTTAACTGAAACCCCCACTAAACCTATGCAACATCTATTTATGGATTTATATTCTACAGGTGGAGCTACCTTCCTTACTATCATAGATAATTATTCAAAGTACGCTCAAGCAGTTCCACTAAACGCAACTAGTAGCGTACACATTGCTGAAGCATTATTTAACATCTTTTCAATATTCGGAACACCCCTGAAAATAACTACAGACTCTGACTCTAAATTTGACAACGAAGTTATAAAGGAAATGTGTGCTTTACATGATATTAACATTCACTTTACAACCCCATATAACCCGAACTCTAACTCACCAATAGAGCGTTTCCATTCAACTATTGCAGAGATAATTAGGATACAGAGAATGACTAATAAAGACGATCCTATTCAATTAATTATGAAGTTTTCTGTAATCGCGTATAATAATTCTATACACTCCACAACAGACTACACACCCCATGAACTATTATTTGGACATACGGCTTCTAGGAATCCCTTAGAACTACATTACACTAAACAGTTTTATCAGGACTACGTAATTAAGCACCGAACGAACGCCGAAGCTATACAAGAATGTGTTGCTGCACATATGTCTAAGAATAAAGAACAAATTATCGCAAAACGCAACCAGGCAGCTGAAGCAGTTACTTTTAAGGTAGGTGAAACAGTTTATAAGCAGGTGGCGAAGACAGCGAGGAATGATAAGACCAAACCGGTATTTAAAGGACCCTACAAAATTATACATTTACATCCTAATAGTATAGCTGAGATTATAGGCAACCACCCTAATTCTAAATCAATTAGAGTACATTTCAAACTCCTACGAAGACCACATCTTGTTCCAGGACCCTCGTCTTCGGAGCCCTCTTGTTCCAGACAAGATCCGAACTTACCTTTGAACCCGTAGATAATGTTAATGGAATCCTTTTACTGCGACAAGGTTTTGTTATAAAACAAATTGATTCCTTGAACCTAGCTTGTGTTTATAATGTTACGCAATTGCATTTAGTTTCAATCGAACTAATGTCATTATATGCAAGTACTAAAGCAGCCGAAAACAACACTGCTTTGCAGGATTTACATAGGACATATAGAGATCAGGTAGAACATAACTTAGATATAATTAATAAGAAAATTATTTTTATTGCACCTAGGATAAGAGTAAGACGTGGTATTATTAACGGTTTAGGCTCAATAGTTAAGTTAATAACAGGTAATCTAGATAATGAAGACGCGATTCGTTTCGAAAGCGAAATAAATAAATTACGTAACTCAGTAGTTAAAATCCAAAAATCCCAGAAACAAACACTTTATTTGGCGGAAAATAATATTAATGAATTTTCTATTCAGTTAAATAAAATAAATAATAATCAAAATAGATTGGTATCCATTTTACAAAATATTACTATTAGCTCAAATACAACTATGAATCAATTGCTCTTTTTAGAGATATACGTTCAAATAAGTTTTAGTTTACAAATAATTTTAGATAAGTTAATGATACTAGAAGATGCGATGACGTTCTCGCAATTAGGTATAATGCACCCTAGTATTATAAGTCCCCGTAATTTACTATCAGAACTTAATATTATGCAAAGACTTTATCCCTTAAGGACTGTAGCAGATGTAAGTATTAATAATATTCATAAAATAGAAAAGTCTATTAATGTAAAGGCCTACAGCACAGACAACTCTTTAACATTTATATTAGAAATCCCATCCATTTATCATAAGATATATGATTATATACATTTATACTCCCTTCCAAATAAAGAAAACCTAACCATTATTCCTAAATCCAAGTTCCTTGCACTTGGAAGCGACGAGTATGCTTACCTGGAAGAAGAGTGCAAGAAGATATCAGAAGACACTCGACTCTGCAAATCTCTCAACACTAAAGTCACTGAGAATTCAGACGATTGTATCATATCCCTTATCAAACATCAAAATGGAAACTGTACCCGCGCTAAGATGAATCTAAAACAAGGAATTATCCAGAAAATCCGAGAAAACACATGGTTGGTGATAACGATAGAACCGGAAGAAATAAAAACGCAATGCGGAAGTAAAACCGAATATAGAAGAGCATCAGCCATATTTCTTATAACCATCACGGAAAACTGCAACGTAACCGTCATGAACAGGACCCTAGACTCGCACAGTAGTACCGTCACTATGAACGAGATTGTCCCACTACCGAATGAGAAAATCTTAGATCAAGAGGCAGTGCACTACGAACTACACATGGACGACGTTTCGCTGGATAACATCGCTAGAAAATAGAAGATGTTGATGAAACAGATTATAGTTCCTGGATTAATAAGATGGCTATTCCCAGTTGGTCCACCTTACTTTTATACGTTCTAATCATAGCTTTTGCAGTATGGAAGTTCTATCCACTCAAGAGTTCCCCCAAGGACCGGAAGCGCGAGGACGCTCCTGAAAGCTGCAGGACCAGCTTCCATCTTAAGGAGGGAGGAGTTAAGGTGCCGTAATCCACGGAATCCGCTGAAGAAGCAAGCTGCAAGACAATGGGCTTCGCGGAATCCCAACCGGGTTACGGAATGTAACATGAATTTTATTTAAAAATTATAATTACTCATAATTCTGTCTTCAGTCAAGAAAGTCCTGTCTTTTTTTCATTTAATTATTAAAATATTGTAATATTAAATAAAATTATCTTTTTTAAAAAGACTTTCTATCGCCGCCATATCATAACTGTCGTCAAAATGTTTTCCTTTACCGAAAAGCGTGTAATAAATTGCAATTCTAAATATGACAAATATTTTTTTTTATTCCCAAAAATTTAAAGACCCCGACAATTTCCGGGCTGTAGGCGATCGTAAGCGATTATAGACGAAGATTGACAAGTATAGTAGCCGGCATTAAATAATGCACATCGATGTTTAGAACGAAACAGCCGGCCAGTTTTTGTAGAGCGTTGTCAACTCAGTTAGTATGTGACGTTTCACACGGGTTCGTCAGACTGTGCGAGAGAAACGATGCTCTATGAAGCAGAATCTAGCCGATTTCTCTCTCTAAGCCTCGATGTGCATTATTTATTGCCGCGTAGTATACAACTGAGCATGACACATATAGAGACACGATTGTGCTCGCGCTTAATCGTTTTATAATCGCCAATTATAAAGAAACTTCAATATCTGTGGATCTGTTTAACTGGGGTGTAGGTTGCAGTTACCGATATAAGCGGTTTTGGATGTATATTTCATTTTTTGGAATATGTATTTCAGAGAATTTAAAGATTTTGGCTATAGTGGGCAGGTTTAGGTCTTGTTTATTTTGCTTACTTCCATAGCATTTTGTCTTACGGAATATTGCTATGAGGTAAATGTGCGGACAATTAAAATAATTGTGTATTACAAAAAGGAAACATAGGTGGCATTTACCATATAACTCCGCGTGATCTCTGCGAGAGTTGTTTAAGGAAATAAGTATTCTTACATTTGCTTCACAATATATTTTAAGCAATTTAATTTTTGTACAAATACAAAGAATTATAAAATAATAGGTCATGTATATAATAGACAAAGTAGGAACCCACATAAGCTTGCGGTTCCTGCGTTGCGCCTGCTAAAGTACGTAAATCGTTTGTGGGTTGGGGTATAAGATTCTGTAACCAAATTCCGCAATCAATTTTAGTTTTGCAATTAAAGGGGAACACAGAATCTGAATTGGTTCTATAATTTTTGAAGCCTTCTATCTTTTGGGATCGTTTATTAATTAAAAAGAACCTTGGCATTGATTATTTTGAAGGTTTTAATGTAGATTGGTGCAAACAAAATAACCAGAGATCTGAAACGATCATTCAAAGTCGAAGGTATCTGCTTTATGTATACAAGAAACATATCTAGAGGTTTAATTGATAAATGGAATAATGGTCACTCAGACGTAACTGTTTTCTGTCTAAGTAACCTTCGCGGGCCAATCGAAATTAATGCTTTCAATTACGGTTTAAAATACTGTATAGTACTCTAGCATACTAATACAGACTCTATGATTCTAGAAAGTAGGGAAATCATTTCTGGATCTCAGTACACGTTTCTATAACAAAATAGTTCAAGCTATATTGGCTTTGCCTTTCCATAAGTTTTAAGTTTATTTGTTAGGTATGAAAAGTGATAAAATTGAATCTCGACTGTGCGTTACAGGTTTGAATCTCGGGCAGATACCAATGAGTTCGTTTGATATTTGGAATTTATACACGCTTTTTAGTGATGGAAAACATTGTAAGGAAAATTATATCTCAGGTGAATTCCTGATATACATGTAACAGAGTATTGGAACAGCATAAAAAAAGTAAAGTAGCAGCCTGTTACAAACCCACTGCTGGGATTGTAACTGGGATTGGAATAAGCCTCCTCTTTCCGTTTCTGGAGAGAGGGGTTGGAGCTAAGACCTACCACGCTGCTCCAATGCGGGTTGGTAGGTTACACATATCTCCAGAATTCTCTAGAGATATGCAGGTTTCCTCACGATGTTTTCCTTCACCGAAAAGCGTGTGATAAATTGCAATTATCAATTAGACACATGAGTTTTAATAGAAAAACTCATTAGTGCCTGCCCGGGTATTCCCCTCGAAAGAGTCGCACTGTCTCACTGCTGGGCTATCACAGCTTGGTAGAACAGCGTGGTGGGTATAAATTCCTTTAATAAAGAAAGTACTTTTCCTTTGTGATAAATTTACTATTAATTACATAAACTAGCTGTGCTAGCGGACCCGCGTAGATATCAGTGTATTTAATTGAAATTCAAAACACAAGTAGTTATTCTGAGATAACTATAAGAGATAGAGACATACTATAGCAGACTTTTTTGTACTATTTTTATAGATCTATAATTCTCTACTACATTATATTAGTCTATCGTTGTTGGTTTAAGCGGCGGACGCGACTAAAGCTCCCAGCAGGTGAGATTTTTTTCAACAGCGCGACCTCTTCAACAAAATTTATATAAAACGGGAATTGTACGTTTAACCTAAACATTCCTAAGAATTGCATTATTTTCTAGTAAAAATCGTACTAAAATCCGTTTAGTACATTTTGAGAAAGCTACTTTTTTGTGGACTTTGTTTTATAATAAGTATAGATTTGTATAAAGTAAAATGAGAGATGAATGATTACGTAATAAACGGATTACGTAATAAAAATTGCACCAAAAATATAACATGAAGATATGAAAAATTTATCCCGATTGCATTTCTGGTACGAAAACGCAATATAAATACGACGCCCAGTCGAGTGGAAATCTATATGACGGTATAAATCTAAAATTTCACAATTATACCTACTTTATCTGTCCGATCTTTTCGTCTGTATATTTAAGCTTAGCTTATACTTAGTTGCTTTAAAAATTGGCCAAAAATGGAATCTTGGTGATATCGACTACAGGTTTAAGTACTAGTTTGAAGCAGCTGTTACTACCTTACTACTGACAAAGGATTTCTCTCTTTTATTGGTCAAATAAGCTTGGAGACCTCCTCTCTCTATATATATAAGCTTGAAGGCTTCTGTCTGTATGGACAGGCTTCGAGGCTACCCGCTTTTATTTTGGACAAGAAACTTCGATTCTTCCTCTCTGCTTTTGAAAAGCTTAAAGGCATCCCTGTTTAACTATCCTGTTGGCACAATGGGTAGTGCCTACCCCTGCCCTACCTATGCCCTACTTTAAGCTCCGCGGGTCGTGGATTCGATTCCCGCCGACGGCCATTTTCTATAAACAATTTATTTATTCTTCGAGCCTGGGTGTGTATTTGTATTTAAGTATGTATTTAAAATTAAATATGTAGTATATTACCAGTTGTCCGTCACCCATAACACAAGTATTAATTTAGTTACTTTGGGGATAGGCGACCATGTGTGTAAATGTCATCTATAGTAATCGATTTTCTCAAAATCTACTAAACGGATTTTTGTACGTTTTTTACCAAAAGATTATGCAATACTTCCGGATGGTTTAGATAAATAGTACATATCGGTATTATATAAATTGTGTTGATGAGATCGCGTTTTGTGCGAGTTGTTAAAAACCTTGCTCGCTGGGAGCTTTAGTCGCGTGCGCTGCTAAACCAGCAGAGATACTCTAAAGTAATGTAATAGAGAATTGTAGATCTATAAAAAAATACTACAAAAAAGTCCGCGATAGCATGTCTCTATCTCTCACGGTTAACTTAAAATAACTACTTTTATGTTCAAAATTTCGAAAATTCGGGAAAAGTTTCGTAAATCGCTGAAATCCACGCGGGCGAAGCCGTTGTTGGCACAGCTAGTCCTCAATATTTATTGTAATACACTCACTTACAGGCCTGTATAATAACTCTATGGCTTGTTCATATATATTTGCATATCACTACAGTGCCGAATGTCGTAAAGAGGCTACTTGTACTATTTAGGGATGGACAGAATCAGCAATCACACAGTGATCATGATATGATTCACTCATCATATAGCATCATCTGCTATTGAATTTTAGATAACTGCTATTGGTATACAAAATTATGGATATTCCATAAAAAAGTATAATAATATTAAATAGAAATGTTATCATTATATCATATTTATCGAGGTTATGTGGCACTTTCGCAATATTCCAAGTGAATGTATTACGTAGAATTGGCCAAAATTATTGTTACACAAACAAATCTAATTCTTATATCTGATTTAATACGGTCGATATTTCGGGATGATGTCACACTTTTACGATATTCTAACTGAAAGTATAACCTAGAAATAAAGACCGTATTGAATATGATTTAAGAATTTCGTTTGTTTTTGATAACAATAACTTTGTCCAGTGATAGCTGAATAATATTACAGCCGATAGCATTTTTTGCTATTTGCTATTTACGCTTTTAGCGATTCAGCGATTACTGAACTAAATGATTGCTTATACAAACAAATGTAGTCCTTATATCCTATACATTGCATACGCATATAAGGCCTACATTCGTTTGTGTACACAATAGAAATCGCAATAGCAGCACGATCACCGTGGTCACCTTTGATCATATCATGGTGCGAATATGATTCTCAAATCGCAATCATACCCAAGCTTAGTACTATTTAGTTAAATAATTTCTTTTCAAAACTCTGCACCCATATGTAAACAATATCCTACTTATTTTTTGTTTTCGTGAAGTGTTCTTGTTTTTATTGTAAACTGTATACTTATTGAAGGAGTCGCTTCAAAGTTAAAGACGGATTAAGACTTTTAAATAAAACTGCAAGTCAGATATCTTAGTGTTCAAAGAAATTATCAATCAGCACAATCTGAAATAGAACGGGGATTAAATTGCACCGACTTGAATATCAATGGCTGCAATATCGTAATTAGGAGATCGGAATGAAAGTAGAGAAAGGCCTTTTTTATAAGACCACCTCGAGTGTTCTTAAAATATTCTGTCTCGTAATAAGATTTGCCAAATTGATTTATTTTTCTCAAAGGATAGCCTAAAGTTTAGATTGGGAGAAAACAACTTGGAGCTTTTAACGATGTGATAATTATACAGATAAAAAGTAAGTAAAGTAATGGCCTGATACTATTGTACTACTGGAAATAGGGTTTCCGTTTTTTGGAGAGAAGGATTGGAGCTAAGACCTACTACCCTGCTCGAATGCGGATTGGTAGATTACACATATCCCTAGAATTCTATAGAGATATGAAGGTTCTCCAACAAAAACCCAATGTTAAATTGCAATTATCGATTAGATACAAAATATTTAATAGAAAAACTCATGTCAGGTACGGTAGAAGTCAGGTGGAAGGGACACTGTTTGACGGTAAAAAACATGCCTGCGTGTTGAAATTCAACTCAACTAAATTGGAATATGTCTACTCAGATACTGACTCGAAAGTGATAAAAACTCCTATATTTTATCTTTGTCTAAACACGCATAAAAAGAGATGCTGACCCCTATCATAATCACCCTCCTGCCCTTATCACACTCTAAGTGGGTTCGGCACAACATGTCATAAATATGTTGCCACATGATGCGGCTACCTACTTTACGACCGGCCGCCTGCCTGATGTCAACTTACCTTATTCTTATTTTACTACACCTAGGTAAGAAAGAGGTCTATTCTACTCTGCTGGATAGCACACGGCGGGTCAACTTACCTTAATCGCCTTTTACGACACCTCGGTAAGAAATGAATGTGGTGTATTTTACTCAGCCGGATAATACACGGCGGGTCAACTTACCTTAGTCGCCTTTTACGACATCTCGATAAGAAATGAGGGCGATCTATCTTACTCAGCCGGATACCGCATGGCGGGTCGACTTACCTTAGTCGCCTTTTAAGACACCTTGGAAAAAAATAGGGTAGCCTATTCTACTCAGCCGGATAGCACACGGCGGATCAACTTACCTAAGTCGCATTTTACGACATCTCGACCAGAAATGAAGGCAATCTATCCTACTCAGTCGGATACTAGATGGCGGGTCAAGTCGACCCGCCATCTAGTATCCGGCTGAGTAGGATAGATCGCTAAGGTAAGTCACCTTAGTCGCCTTTTAAGACACTTCGGTAATAAAGAGGGTAGTCTATTCTACTCAGCCGGATAGCACACGGCGGGTAACTTACCTTAGTCGCCTTTTACGACACATCGGTAAGAAATGAGGGTGGTCTATTCTACTCAGCCGGATACCACACGGCGGGTCAACTTATCTTAGTCGCCTTTTACGACACAGTATTTACCTTTGTTGTTAATGGACACAATTTAGACTGACTCTATGTCTCTAAGACCTAAGAAAACAAGCGTAGACTAAACGAAACATCAAATCACATCTCATGCAGATTATATACAGTGGTTTACGTCATCGCTTTTGGAGGCGAATGCAGGCCGTCTCTCGTCGGACGAAGCACATCGGGGCTTGCAATAATCGGGTTGGCTAATGTTTATGAATATCCACAACATGCTCTTTTATCTCACAAACGTTTCAAAATACACGTATGGTTTTAATCAACTTTGAAATTAAGCTCGAAATAATGTGCTGTATTCAAATAAACTACGAGTATTATAAAACAAACCAACAAAACTTAATTTGCCTATTCAGTTAGTACCTTAAGGAATTGTACGGAATATATTACTTCTAATATTAATTCTATATATCAGTATTATAAAGAATCATTATATATTATAAAATCGTTGACATGTCAAATCCTATCCTATCCTAATAATATTATAAATGAGAAAGTTTGTGAATATTGATGTATGTTATTTACTTCCACGAAAGCAATCGCTTTGCGATTTTGTCGTGGATTCTATCTCCTGATGATGCTTCGGTTGCAGGGCGAAACGATTGTTGAGTTTGTGATACGTGTGAACGTGTGTAGTGCTTGTGTATTGTGGTGGCGGTGGTGGAGGTCTGTGCATGTGATTTTACAAATCCTGCATGTATCGAGTATGAGAACAGATGGTCCACTCTACATTTAGCATTAGGTATATATTTTCTATTAAGGTTATCGCGGATTATAGCAAATTAATTTTATTATTGCTTTTGTATGTGAATTTTGCATGCTTCATACACTTAGCATAACATACATTCTCTTAATATACGCGGATTATTGCAAAATAATTCTACAAGCTACAATAGCTTCTGAAAGATAGTTTGGTTCAGAGATGGTTTGTACATACAGCCCATTTCTTATCTAGATACCAAAGTCCAGACGAAGTCATGGGCAGAAGTTAGTCGATTTCTAGCTTGCAGACAGCGTGCTACAAGATCAAAGACATAATACAATTAACTCATAATGAAAATGCTAAGCGGGTTGTCGACGCGGATATGTGATATGTCTTAGAACATTTTACTTCCGGGCTATTTGCAGGGTCTTAGTTCTTTTTTTATATAAATAAACTAGCTGTGCCAGCGGCTTTACCCGCGTGGAAATCTGCGTGTCACAATTTTTTTCTAGAATTAAAATTTTAAACATAAAAGTAGTTATTGTGAGTTAACCATAAGAGATAGAGACATGTTATCGCGGACTTTTTTTGTAGTATCTTTATAGATCTACAATTCTCTAGTATATTACTTCAGCGTATCTCTGCTGGTTTACGCAGCGCACGCTACTAAAGTTCCAAGCTAGCAATTTTTTTAACAACTACGCAATCTCTTAAACACAATGTACATAATACCGATATATTTACCTATTTACCTACCTATTTACCAAAACCATCCAGAAGTATTGCACTATCTTTTGGTGAAAACCGTACAAAAACTCATTCTGTATATTTTGAGAAAATCGATTACATACAGACAGACAGCTTTTTGGGACTTTGTTTTATAATAAGTATAGATATATGGGACACTTACATACACGGTCGTCCGACTCTAAAGTAAGTAACTGAATACTTGTGTTATGGGTGACGGACAGCTGGTTAATATACTACACATATAATTTTAAATACATACTTAAATACAAATACACACCCAGGCTCGAAGAACCAACAAATCTTATCCTACTTACCCTAATACCTTGCGTACAAACTAATATCATAAATGCGAAAAGGACATATAGTCTGTTTGGCCTGTCTGGCTATTAATCTGTCTATTATAGAACATAAATGAGGTTATTTTGTGAATAATTTCCATAAGCATGAATAACTTCCAATATCATTTAATAAAAAAGATACCTTCGAACCCAGATTTTCTTTCTTCACATTGTAAAAAACTATAATAATTATATCACCATAGGAACCTGATTATTACCAGCCAGTTTCAACATAGCTAGCAATAGTGAGTCTTAAACATTTTGACTGATTTATAGAAGCAGGCATTACTTTGCGGAATAAAATATTACAGAAACTATAACAGAAATACTTTGCTACAATCCGCGCGGGTTAAACGAATGCACGCAATGCTAATGTGTATGCAGCATATAGTAGTATAGTAGCGGCCTGTTACAATCCCACTGCTGGGAATAGACCTCCTCTCTCCGTTTCTGGAGAGAAGGGTTGGAGCTAAGACCTACCACGCTGGTCCAATGCAGATTGGTAGGTTACACATATCTCCAGAATTCTCTAGAGATATGCAGGTTTCCTCACGATGTTTTCCTTCACCGAAAACCGTGTGATAAATTGCAATTATTGATTAGACACATGAGTTTTAATAGAAAAACTCATTGGTGCCTGCCTGGGTTTGAACTCGTGTTCCCCTCGAAGAAAGAGTCGCACGGTCTCGCCGCTGGGCTATCACGGCTCTATGCAGCGTGAATGAACGAAATCGTAATCGTATACGATTACGATTTTGTCGTGGAGCCTATCCTCCTGATGATGCTTCGGTTTCGGGGCAAAACGTTTATAGAAATTTTCGTGGTTGTTGTGTGTATTGCTTGTGTGCATTTTTTAAATAACGTAATTTTTGTATATAAAAATATAAAGAATTATAAAACGATAGGTGATGTATATAATAGACAAAGTAGGAACCGACATAAGCTTGCGACTCCTGCTTTGCGCCTAGCAAAAGTACGTAAATCGTTTGTGGGTTTGGGTATAAGATTCTATAATAAAATTCCGAAATCAATTTTGGTCATGCCATTACAGCAGTTTAAAAACACTGTTAAAAAGAGGCTGATACAGAAAGCCTACTATACTGTTGAAGATTACTTAGATGATAAGGATGTGTGGATATAGGTGCGCTTTTACCCTGTACAAGACAGTAATAAATAAATGTAACTAGTTCTAAGATTTATATTTTAAAAAGAGCAACCGCCGAGTTTCTTGCTGGCTCTTCTCGGCAGGAGCAGCTTTCCGAACCAGCAGTAAAGTTGACGATTCAAAAGCACTTGTTTACAAGTTTACTTGAATAAAGAATATTTTGATTTGATTTGAAATCATTGTTGCTGGTGGAGGCGTCTTGGGATGCGTGTGGTGACTTGTCCTGCATGTGTAAGGTGCGTGAATTTTGACTGCTTCATACACATTAGCATTGTTTACATTAGCTTATCCCACGCATATTATAGCAAGTAGTTCTGTTATTTTGATTCTTAAATCGGCAACGTAAGTTAGTACTTTAATATATGTCTAACTGTGAAATACAAAATGGCTGGCAGGCAGGGTGGTGGTGGACGTATCAAATAGCGGAAGCTAGCACCCTTGACCTGCGACGAGTTTGGCCACAGGTTTGGCGGTTCTCGTCAGTGCCAAAAACACAATATCTGAGAACCACTGAAAATTGGGAAACAAAAAAAAATTCTATCGATACAAAGGTAGATTTAACTCTATAAAAGTACTGGCCTGTTACTATCCCACCGCTGGGCAAAGGACTCTTCTCTGTGTTAATCCATTGCGGATTGGTACGTTACACATATCCCTAATATTCTCTAGGGATATGCAAGTTCTTTCAGCGTGTGTTAAACTGTAATTATCAATTAGACACATGTACAAACAAAAAAGTTAGAGAGTTTAAAACTGTTACCCTCTCGAAAGAGTCGCGCGTTCTCACCGCTAGGTGCATTATATTTCTCTTTAATAAAGACAATTAATGAAAAAACAGTTAGCATTATTAGGGGATTATTCTCCTAATCCGAACGACCGTACTCGGGCTGATCTCTCAGTAAGGCTATTCTCGATTAATCCCCAAGACCCTGAGTTTCAAGATACAGGTACAGTGTCATTGGCAAGTAACGGATACTAAGAAACACTACTAGGGCATCTTGTAATACAAGAAAATGCGGATTACCTGCACGCTTACATGAAGAGCCCGTTGGCGCAAATGGCAGTGACCATTCTTCAGCTCTGGGGTCGTGAGTTCGCCCGTTGCGACCAACATCTATACAAACTATACAATAAAGTCCCTGAAAGCTGTCTGTGTGTATGTCATCGATTTTCTCAATTTTCATGCAAATTTTAGTAAAAGATAGTACAATTCTTCCGAAAGGTTTATGTTAGTATTACATAACGGTTTTATGAAAACTGTTAAAGTCGCGGGGTTGAAAAAATCTCGCCTGATGGGACCTTTACTCGTGTGCGACGCGTAAACCAGCGTAGATACACTTAAGTAATATACTAGAGAATCGTAGATCGACGAAAATACAACAAATCTGCGATAGCACGTCTCTGTCTATAATGGTTAACTCACAATAACTATTTTTAAGTTCAAATTATAAACAGAATTACTTTATTATCGAGATAGTTTCCTTCTATTTGGGCTCGAAATTAGTCGGGCTACTCCGATAAAATTAGACGTGAGTATAGCCGGTATCTATATATATTAACTATGAATACTACTCACGATAGTTTAAATTAAAAAAAAACTTTTCCTTCTGTTCATTATCAATCCTCATGTAAATAAAATAAATACTTAGCTACGTCACAAAATAAAAAATAAGTAAAAATTGTCCTTTACATTATAACGTCCCATCCGAGGAATAAAGTTACAGGTTCCATATATAAGCGTAGAACTTTATTCTTCGGATTTGGCGAATTATGTATTCAATAAATACTTTAAAATTGTATTTATTAAAAATCTACGCCAACGGAATAAAATAAAGGGAAAACACACAGATATCCATGTGGGTGAGGACGCTGGAATAGCAAGTTTTCTATAAATGTTTTTATTGTTTTCTAATTTAGACTATCGTGAGTGGTATTTATAGTTAATGTGTATAAACCGGCTATACTTACATCTAACTATATCGGGTGAGCCCGACTAGTTAAGAGCCCATCAGAGGTTCTTATCAGGAAACAGGAGGCTGTGGACTAACATGTTTGATACTTTTTATCCTAGAATTCTCGCGGGGTCAGGATTATCGCGGTTTTTTTAAAGACGCGGACAAAGACACATGGAAAAAGCATAATTTTTTTTTTTTTTATTTATTTATTTATTACTATATACATATATATGTTAAACATATTTTAAAATTAACTAAGGCATTGACAGACATGCAAGGATAGCATTGCGATAGTATAAAACTGTGTTGCATATGCCATCCTCCATTTAAACTAATATCTTATATATATACAAGTCAAGTTAAAAAAGCTGTTAAAAAATTTTCATGTCCCTACTGTTAACCGTTGAAGAGTTCCCTTATCTAAAGCCAATTCTGGCAGCAGCATCGAATCATGATTATCATAAACGTGCATTGTCATCGGGACTGGATCAGTATGTAAAATTGCAGCTCTATAAAAATAAGTAAAATTTCGGGAAGTGGGTCAAATTTAAGTCGCAAGATTCCACCTTCACACACACACGGCGAGTTGACTAGAAGCTTTTAAAAATGAAAACTAACGCTTGCAAAAATTGGTCCTTGGCGGGTTTAAGTCAGGAAATAATACGTTCGAACCGTGCAAAGAAACCGAGAAAGGTTGTTAGTATTAGAATATAGAACGGGATAACAGAATACAAAATCAATATTGCATTCTGCAGAAATACAAAAGGAGACGCTTATCACTTTAGCTCGGACAACAAAGGGGATCTGATAGTTTATGATAGATTTGGCAGATGCTCTCGTCAGATCGCCTGCCAATATTCTGAGCATCTGACAGTTGATGCCTCAGAGGATGCGCAACTAGTGGCGGTATTTGTAAACCAATAACAAAACATATTATGGCGAAATATACAAAACCCAGTTTTTTTTTTAAATCTATACTAAGTAATATATAAAGCTGAAGAGTTTGTTTGCTTGATTGACTGTTTAAACGCGCTAGTCTCAGGAACTACTGGACCGATTTGAAAAATTATTTGAGTGTAATATAGTCCATTTATCGAGGAAGGCTATAGGCTATATATAATCACGCTAAGATGAATAGGAGAGGAGCAGCAATAAAAAATATTGCGAAAACGGCAAAACTTAAAGCTCTCCTTAAACGGTAAAAGGTATTAAAAAAATCATGAATAACAAAATTGTTCCCCTCTAAAAGTTCGTAATAAAAGTGTGCGACAGCATATGTCTAGCTTTCAAGATTAAACCACATTAACCATAATTAATGTGTACTCAGATAATAAGACTGCAGGCTACGCGAACGAAGTTGCGGTTAAAAGCTAGTGTATATATGTATATAAAAATGAATTGCTGTTCGTTAGTCCCGCTAAAAATTAAGAACGGCTGGACCGATTTGGCTAATTTTGGTAAAAAAAGCGAGAGGTGATGTGATAAAAATGACGATCGGTTTTGCACTTAGGTAGTGAGAATGTCGAATATGATGACGTCATTCATTTCGTTCACAGCTAGTTTAGGTTTTAAACATAGGTTGCTCTTTTCAAGATATACTGCCGTCTGGTATTCGGTTGAGTAGAATAAACCACCCTCATTTCTTACCGAGGTGTCGTAATAATAATAAAAAAATAGTAATATAATAAAAAAACAATTTGTTTTTCCTTAGAAACATTATCATTAATTTAAGATGCTTCGATTCCGGTGAACTTGATAACGATCTAGCATTATAGAGATTTTCTCAAATCGCAGATTATAGCAAAATAAATTGATCATTACTTTTGTATGATGGACCTATTCAGACGTAACGGCCTCTTATCCCACGGATGGGCATAGGCCTCCTCCCTCCGGTTTCCAGAGAGAAGGTAATGTAAGCTAAGACCTACCACGTCATTCCAATGTGGATTGGTAGAATATTGCCAAAATTCTTAAAAGATAAGATTCCTCAAGATGTTTTGCTTCAAGGACACATTTACAATATTAAGTTTAGTTGTTTTTAAGAAACTGTTTAAATTGAAATTCAAATTCAAAATATTCTTTATTCAAGTAAACTTGTAAACAAGTGCTTTTGAATCGTCAACTTTACTGCTGGTTCGGAAAGCTGTTCCTACCGAGAAGAACCAGCAAGAAACTCGGCGGTTGTTTTTTTTTTAAATATAAATCTTGAAACTAGTTACATTTATTTATTACTGTCTTGTACAGGGTAGAAGTGCACCTATATCCACACATCCTTATCATCTAAGTAATCTTCAACAGTATAGTAGGCTTTCTGTATTAGCCTCTTTTTAACCATGTTTTTAAACTGCTGTAATGGCATGGCCAAAATTGATTTCGGCATTTTATTATAGAATCTAATACCCAAACCCACAAACGATTTACGTACTTTTGCTAGGCGCATAGCAGGAGTCGCAAGCTTATGTCGGTTCCTACTTTGGCTATTATATACAGCACCTATCATGATGTATATAATGTTCAAGTGTCTCATGATTTTGTCTGTGAACAGGTACCAGAAGAATACAAAATAGACGCCGCTAATATTAGCACCGGCCGAGCTCACGTTCGGAAAGTTAATAATGTACGAATTAGCTCATTGTGGCGCGGAAAGTTTAACAATGGCCCAATAAAACTGTAGATTCCTTTATTACATTACTTTGTCATTCACGAGATGTATATACTATTGTTTGAAACATTTAGAACCTGGGTAAAGCCGGAATATGCCAATAGAAAGTACCTTCGTAAGGTAAGGTATACAGGCAATCGTTCCCTCATTGCTGAGAACACCCTTTGTAAAATTGTCAACTGCCCGTTTCCGAGTGTTGCGATCGGGAGCTCGATATAGTGCGGTACTGATGGGTAGATGGGACTTAGAAGGTATACATATCATATAAATCATCTAAAAAAACTGTGGCACGCATGTCATGTTCGGAGACCAAGTCTCCAAACCAACCAAGTCCAACCAAATGTTTGAAGGATGTTAAAGGATGCAACTTGAAGAAAACTATTAAAAGAAGGCTGATACAAAAAGCCTACTATACTATTGAGGATTAAATAAATGATAATAAAGCGTGGGCATTGCAACTCTTCGACACTATATAGTTAAGGGAATCATATTTTGAAAATTTATTCATCATGTTACATTTATTTATTACTGTCTAGTACAGGGTAGAAGTGCACCTACCACATCCTTATCATCTAAGTAATCTTCAACACTATAGTAGGCTTTCTGTATCAGCCTCTTTTTAACAGTGGTTTTAAACTGCTGTAATGGCATGGCCAAAATTGATTTCGGAATTTTATTATAGAATCTTATACCCATACCCACAAACGATTTACGTACTTTTGCTAGGCGCAAAGCAGGAGTCGCAAGCTTATGTCGGTTCCTACTCTGTCTATTATATACATCACCTATCGTTTTATAATTCTTTATATTTTTATGTACAAAAATTACATTGTTTAAAATAAAGTTACGAGTAACTCAATTAGCTCAAAACTTGTTTGTAATAACTTTATTTCATATCAGTTCGGTAGTTTCCAACTCTTTCGCGAAGAGCGGTTGACTGTTATATTCACGAGACTATCAACTGATCAACTTATGTGAAGACTGAGTTTATACTTATCATTACTAAATTTATTATTAAAAGATTTTTAAAAACCTTATCTTATCATTAAGCTTAATTCCATTTTTAGGAAACAAGAGGTGAGGCTAATTTTTGCATAGACAGATTCAGTTTAGCAATAGAATGCGCAAACCCAGGTAGCGTTAGTAGAACTATAATAGCTTAGTTAAGTTACTAATTAGATATGCTTGTAATATGTAGAATTAGGCGTAACTATGCGGAGATCCAAATTTAAATATAATTCCATTCATTCTTGATGATTGATTCCATACAATCTTCGCGTGCCGCGCATATTAGGCACTCTATGGCGTTCGATTCAAGATTCAAGAAGATTATATCGTGATAAGTTTTAAACTATACGGCTAAATTACTTAGTGTGAAACACAAAGTTTATCTACATGAAATACTGAAAGCGACAAATGTATTAATTTTTATAAGAGTTTGATAAATATACTAAAATGTGGATTGTAAAATAGTATCTCATTTTATTAAATGTCAATTTTGGTCATAGTGGGTTCCACATAATAGCCGAGTGGTATCCGGCAGAATAGAATAGACCACCCTCCTTTCTTACCGAGGTGTCGTAAGAGGCGACTAAGGTAAATGCCGTGTGGTATCCGGCTGCATAGAATAGACCATCCTCATTTCTTACCGAGGCGTCGTAAAAGGCGACTAATTTTTGTAAAAGTGATGTGTGTATGAATGGATTTGTTAAGAATTTTTCGAATTAAGATGCAAGTGTGGTAAGCGTAATATGGTTTATGTTCATTAGTTTTACGTCTTTATATAATTTAACTGAAGGTATCAGGTAATCGTAATGGAAAGTAATTATATAATTTTATTTTGTGCAATTTGTACATCCTTAGGTGAGTCTTATGCGCGTATCCCCAAAGTTCAATTAGGTATAATAAATGTGGTTTTACTAAAGATTTGTATATTATGTAACATACTCGACGAGGGAGGCTATGGATTAAATTGCGCAAGGATCCTATTAAAGCTGATATTTTATTTTTAACATGTTTTTAATGTGTCTTCCAACTTAAGTAGTGACTTTATACCTTGGATTGAGACTGGATAGTGACCAAGTCTTAATCTAAGGTATGTTTCAGTCACTTTTTGCTGTAAAATTTTGTCCTTTTTTTATGTCAGGAAAACCCATTATGGGTCGTCACCGCCCGACGAGAACGAGCGGTGAGTATGTCGGACTCTCACAAACTAAAAACCTGACAGTGCTCCACCACGCTGCTGGTAGCGGAGACAGGGTAACGTTGAACACATTGCCCCCATCCCCGCGAGCAGCGGCGCTGTACCCCGGAGAGCGCCACCTCCGGGTCGGGGGCCTCTCTAAGCAGAGGCCCCTCCCACCGCTAATCGATGCATCGGGAGCACCAGATGCATCGACCACCTCGGGGGCTTAATCAAATCAAATCAAATCAAATCAAAATAATCTTTATTCAAATAAACCATTTCAGGCACTTTTGAATCGTCAACCATTAATATGATTAATGAAGCTACAACTGGTTCGGAATGTTGCTCTTACCGAGAAGAACCAATCAATCTTTTAAATATTTTCAATTATACATTATCAAACCGCTGTCCTGTATGAAGCTGAAAGGATTTTCAAATCCAGGCTTTCTTATCATCTAAATAATCTTCAATTTTGTATTATGCTTTACGTATAAGCATATTTTTTACACTTGATTGAAATCTTTCTGTGCACTGGTCTAGAATGGATTGAGGAATTTTATTATAGAAGCGAATAGCGAGACCAACAAAAGAGTTGCTTACTCTGCTGAGTCGCGACGCAGGTATCGTATAATTTCAGCGAGCGTCCGATAAACCCCGTTCGGATAAAATTTTGTTGTCTACCATAAGTGAAGAGAATGCAGATATTGATTTGTTGTTACTCTTAAACATAACGTAACTCGATTAAGGAACGTTGATAGTCAGTAAATTTTGTTGAAACCAAATGGATAACGTGTTCAGGTATTCTTGTGCTTGAATCATAATATCGGATATTGAGGTGCCAAAGTAAAAGAGACATGTAATTTATTCATATTTAGCTGTGATAAAATTCGTATAATCATAAAAAAAAACTAATATCAGTATTGGGATCACCCACCTCCATGACTGTACATAACACAAAAACATTACAGTCTGGCGAAAAAAAGGCGTCGGATATTAACCCAGATTGCTATTTATGCGCGCACGCATTATGCGAGCGCGATACATCATCGTTTGTATCGATGTATCGCAAATGGATCGCTCGATTTTATCTGCACGAAATAAATCGTTCGTTTTATTGCGAATGATGTCTGTTTCTGACGACTTTAGTTGAGTGTACCGATGTAAACTTTTAGCCCTTAGCGAGACGAAACGTAAGAGAAAATCGAGCAGGATAACCTTTACGTATCGATTCAAGCTCAAACTCGATCTCAAAATATCAAGATATTCTTTATTCAAGTATACTGTTTTCAGTACTTTTGAATCGTCAAATGTTTTTCAAGAAGCTACCACTGATTCGGAAGTTTGCTCCTACCGAGAAGAACAAGCAAGTAACTTGGCAGCTAATCCGGGTCTTCTCGGTACCTTTGAGGGTGCCGGGGTACGGGCCTCGAGGCGAACCTCTTTGCCCGGGCTGGTCCTCACAGGCCTTGTGGGCCTGGTCAATGTTCGGGCCGGTTGGCCCAGGTCACCTAAGTGACCTGAGGGAAGTCTGGTGAGGCTTTGGCAGCTAATTATTTTTTTACATAATTTATAGAATTAGGCGTTACTTTGCGGAGATCCATAATACAAAAGTAATAATAAAACTATTTTGCTATAATACGCGATACAGTAAATAGAAAATATATATAGTGCTAAATGTATAGTGGACTATCCGTTTTTTCCTACCCGATACATGCAGGATTCGTAAAACACATGCACAAACCTCCACCACTGCCATCACAATACACAAGCACTACACACGTTCACTATTACAAACTCAACAATCGTTTCGCGCCGCAACAGAAGCATCATCGGGAGATAGACTCGCGATTTTGTCGTTGTCGTGCATGTGTTTTTACGAATCCTGCACGTATCGGATATGAAAAAACGGATAGTCCACGATACATTTAACACTTTATATATTTTCTATTTACTGTATAGCGGATTATAGCAAAATAATTTTATTATTACTTTTTTTTACAATTTGATTGATGGTTACAAATTAATCGTTGCAGCTTGGTGCGTAGCTGACTGCAGTTAAGATATACTACTATCACTCAAATAATTTTCAATTGTATAACAAGCTTTATGTAGCAACGTTGTTTTTAGATAATTTCTATGTAAAGGCAAGTCTATTGCCTTGTTGAGGAATTTTGTTATAAAAATGTGTACTGAGACCGACAAATGATTCGCTAGATGATCTAGTATGTAGTATTAATTGTTATTATTGGCAATATATTTTGCGTGTGAAATGTACGTAATTATAAACTATGATCTTTAGTTTAGATGAAATCACGATGAAGAGTAAACTGTTTGAGATAATCCATATGGTTTTATGGAGACTAAACAGTTAACATATACGGCTGTATTTATTACACTTTTGCCTTACATTTGAATGTTAATGTCGATTATATTTGAATGTTGATATTGACAATTCCACATCGCGTTGACTGGAAAGTTGGGAGAGTTATATATTTATGCCGTTTGCAGTTGAGACCCTAGGACCACCAAATTCTATCGACTAAATGGTAATGCATTACGTTAGTCGTGGAGCCTATCCTTGTATAGTGCTTCGGTTTCGGGGCGAAACGGTCGTGGAGATTTTGGTTGCGTTTGTATTTTTTGCTTGTGTGCATTGTTGCTGTTGGAGGCGTCTTGGGATACGTGTGGTGACTTGTCCTGCATATGTAAGGTACGTGAATTTTGCCTGCTTCATACACTTAGCATTACATACGTTCGCTTAACACACGCGGATTATAGCAAAGTAGTTCTGTTATAGTTTCTTTAATCAAATGGTGACATATCATTATTGAAAATTGACCTCACATAATTTTTTGTAATTTTTTATAAGAATTTTGTCGATTTTTCTACTAACATGATTCAATATAACTCAATTGCTACTAAATAGTTTATGGATAAGCTAACAGTTTACGTTATAAATCTCTATTGCCTGGATTCCGAGTGATCTATAAATAATAAACGCGCAGTCGTACTCGCGCAAAACTGAATCGTTGAACCAATAACCGATGTACACATTTCATAATACGTACATATTTATGGGTCGGGAATCGAGTTATGTCTCAATTAATATCTCGATTATTAACATTAGAAAATATATTTAGACAATTTAATTACGGGCGTTATTTTGATTTAATCGTGTTTATTTATCAATCGCAAAATATAAGGAATATTTTTTTATTTAACAATTTAAAATATGCAATGGATGTTCAGGCCTACAGCCTAATGTTTATTATAAAAAAAAATGTATGTGCGGCAATAATTATCCATTGAAGAGTAATTTTTGTATCTGTGATTAGTTATTTAAATAATATAGTGTTCGAAACAACTTCGTATAATTTTCGAAACTAATGGTCATCGAGTGTTCGTAATTCGTATATAATTCATAATAACTGAAATAAAGAATACCTTGAATCATAATTGTTATTACGTTTGTCAATAAGACTATAGACATTAAAGATAAATTAACAAAAAGATACATAATATTAATGTCATCTCATTTACCACAGACGATAACCATAAACAATAGACTATATATGAGTACTCATATTTGTGTGTCAAAAATATGGTAGTGTGTGTTTTTTTATGATTTATGTATTTTTTATGTATAACTTGAAAAAAAATTGCATTCTACATAAACTAAAAATTTCTGCAAAATTTTCATAAAATGATACGATACATACGATCACATTTGGTTGAATATAAAGAAATACCACAATATCTTCAAAATACACTTCATTATTATAATACGTAATAGTTATAAATATTAAAAACTAGTCCTGAAAACGTAGAAAACTATTTAAGTACAGTATTATGTATCTTAAAATTTTATTTGCGACTTCTGCAGACAATTTCTTTAACTTGTACAATTTCTCAACTTTGTGAAACTTAAATATGAAATTTCTTCCACAAAACCATGATTGGACGAAAGCAAACTGACTTCCTTTATATGCAGCTCATTCTGATAATTTGCATAAAAATCTCGAATCCTTGCATTTTTGGCATCGTTATGTGTTCTTGAATTCAACACCAGTTTTCTATTTTTATAGCGAAATGTAGAAAAATTTTGTTTCTTTTGCTATTTAATTCCTTATCCAAAAATGACCTTATATTAAAATTCTGAAGCTGGTGGCAATATTCTCGGGTCCTTTGTAGCATAGACGCGTGTAAATAACTGTATAACTATCAACTATAAATTATTTTACTGCATTCCGTTAATTTTTTAATCTATTATAAAATGTTACTTTATTTTCATAATGAATTTGTATTTTTGAACTGTTTAGACTGTTAATTTAAAAACCTCAAGTAAATAAGTAGTCAATAAACATCAACCAGTTTCTTTTTCATGAAGTATTTTAATAGGTTGGCTATATCGGGCAGTTTTTATATTTTAATATGGCAACCTATGATTTTTAAAGGAACTAACTTTAAAGGAAATTAGATGTTCACCAACTTGAGAACTCCTTCTGGCCTATTACAATTAACGACTAAAGGAACAATGAATGAAATTTGTCTATATCCATTTCCGACATAAACATAAAGAGTATTCGAGTTTGACCTATCTACGACTAGAACAATGAAGTAATTTATAGGTTATTATTACGCGCCGTATTTCTTCTGTGCCTTTAATTATTTCGGTATTGGACCTGAATTGCATTTACCTGTGCAATAATTAAAATGTGTTTGAATATTCATGGCGATAATTATGACACGTGAATTTTCATTAGTGAAATGTTTATTGAGAATAAATCAAAACTGTTTTAATTAATTTAAACCTGCAGTGATCGCTTTGACAAATATTTTTCCTTTGTTGAGCTTTTATTAGCGCTGTTTTTTAATGATCAATTACTTTAATATATTGCCACTCCATTATAGTCTAGTTTTGGCTCATTTGGTATTAATGGATAAAAGCTTTTTTGCTATTGTTATAATATAATATTTTAAAATATTAGTTCACGTCCTCAAAATTCTAAAGTATTTTATTGATTGACTTCAAATAAAATCGCATTTCTATTTTTTATTTAATTTTGAAGTTTCATTGGATCGAGGATTCTGGACTGAATAAATTGAATTTATTGCACTGTTAATTTATTTAACATAATAAAACAAAATAAAATTTTAATATATTTTTCTATCATTTAATTTTAATAATCACATATTTCTATAATAAAAACATTCTCAAATATTTGTATTTTTAATATATTCTATATATTATATTATATTATATTATATATTCTATACTTGCCAGTTCTAAAAATTATATACACAAAGAAGTTAGAAGTTGATAGTCATTTATAAAGTCGTAAAAGATTACAACACCTTATCTCAAGTTCGTTTGTACTATATATCTTTTACCCGCTGACGTATTCTATTCAATGTTAAACACTTATTTATTTACACACGATTCCTATATTTATCATTATTTATTTGAGAGTGGCTATTCTCAAAGCGATTTGGGAGTTTAGAGGAAAAATGGTGTTGCTATATTTAAAATAGTGGAAACAAACGGAGTTCGATTTATATGCTGCTATATTTATCAACTTCGTTCCACTCTAGCGGGCAAAGTTCGATGATAAGGCAACATTCACACAAGCCGTCTTTGTCTTAAATTTTTAAATGGAATTCGCAATCATCGGAAGTGACAAAATTAGTCTTTCCTTTTCAAAAGGAAAACGCAGCATCGTTAGACCTCTTACGAGGTAGGCTGACGACTTTAAAAAACTCGCGGGGACTTATGTTAGAAAGAAGTGTCAAATCACACAGATAGCATCCTCTCAATATGTCTTTCATGTTTTTCTATTTGAAAAAGTCTTATATTTACTCCGTAATTTATTTATCATTTAAAAGCTGGTTACAAGTAAAAAACGACCAATTTATTAGAGTGACAACAAACTTTGAGTTATAAAGATAAAGTAAAATTAAAGTAAAGTAACGTCCTGTTATAATCCCACTGCTGGGTTTAGGCCTTCACTCTGTTACTGGAGAGAAGGGTTGGAGCTAAGACCTACCACGCTGCTCCAATGCGGATTGGTAAGTTACACATATCTATTCTCTAGTGATATGCAGGTTTTCTCTCGATGTTTTCCTTCACTGAAAAGCGTGTGATAAATTGCAGTTATTAATTAGACACATAGGTTTTTAACAGAAAACCTATTGGTACTTGCATATAGTTTTGACTATTAACCCTCTCGAAAGAGTCGCACGGTAACACCACTTGGCTATCACAGCTTGTTATGAAGATAAAATTGCAAAAATGGTTATTTAAAACTGATAAGTTAAAAATTTAGTGTTGCCCCATATCGGATACTAAGTTATGAATATTATGAAATAAGTTTCAAACTGAGTTAATTTTCAAGTAAATTAATCGAGAAAGAAAAAGAGAATTTTTTTTTATTTTTATGCTTCAGGTTTTTACTTTCGAGTACAATATACAATATTTTGTTTTTTCAAAAAAGTTTCCGAGAATATATGCTCGTAAATCTAACTCTTTCACAGAAAACAAATATCTTAAAGTTGTTTTAGAATTGTATTTTAAATTAAATGTCGCATGGAAGAGCAAAGATTTACAGTTAGCAGTCGAGAAATGCGTCGTTTTTATAAAAAAAATAGTTGAATAAATAGTATCTTGTAAAACTGGACATTGAAGATACAGAGCGGAGACCAAATAACGAAAAATGGATACTAAAATGGCTTTAGAGCGCTATAGCTGTGTACTACGTTTATTAAATTATCAGGAGTTCTGATTATATTCCCGCCGTGTGGTATCCGGCTGAGTAGAATAGACCACCTTCACTTCTTACCGAGGTGTCGTAAAAGGCGACTAAGGTAAGTTGACGTCAGGCAGGCAGCCGGTCGTAAAATACGTAACCAAATTCATTTGACAACACGTTTGTAACATGTTGGGCCGACCCCGCTTAGAGTGGGATAACGCCAGGAGGATGATGATGAGTTCTGATTATATTCATAATCCACAATAGAACATATCACACGGTAAGTATCCAAATGACATAAATCAAAATTAGGTGACTTAATTGAGTTTGGATCTTTAATTACATAAATGTGCGAATGGTGATTGTGTAAGCGCGAGGTATGACAGGAGGAAGCGAGAGAAGAGAAAGGAACGACTTACTACTACTACTACTAAATTTAAAGAAGTTTTTGCTTGACCCTGATAGTCCCGATTACCATTGATCCTTATCTCAAAGCCATCCATACCATCATAAATAGAAAATATATATAGTGCTAAATGTATAGTGGACTATCCGTTTTCTCATACCCGTTACATGCAGGATTCATAAAAACACATGCACAAACCCCCACCACAATACACAAGCAATACACACGTTCACTATCACAAACTCAACAGCTGCCTAACGTGCCTTAAGTTCCGAGAGTCGCGGATCGATACCCGCCGACGACCAAATTATTTAAACAATTTGTTGGTCTACGAATCTATGTTATAAATGTACTTAAAACTATATCGTGGAGTCTATCTCCTGATGATGCTTCGGTTGCGGGGCGAAACGATTGTTGAGTTTGGATAGTGAACGTGTGTAGTGCTTGTGTATTGTAGTGGCAGTGGTGGAGGTTTGTGCTTGTGTTTTCACGAATCCTGCATGTATCGGGTATGAAAACGGTAATCCACACTACATTTAGCATTATATATATTTTCTATATACTTTATCGCGGATTATAGCAAAATAATTGTATTATTACTTTTGTATTATGGATCTCCGCAAAGTAACGCCTAATTCTATAAAAAAAGGAAAGTAGCAGCCTGTTACAATCCCACCGCTGGGAATAGGCCTCCTCCCTCCATTTCTGAAGAGAAGGGTTGGAGCTAAGACCTACCACGCTGCTCCAATGCGGATTGGTAGGTTACACATATCTCCAGAATTCTCTAGAGATATGCAGGTTTCCTCAAGATGTTTTTCTTCACCGAAAAGCGTGTGATAAATTGCAATTATCAATTAGACACATGAGTTTTAATAGAAAAACTCATAGGTGCCTGCCCGGGTTCGAACTCGTGTTCCCCTCGAAACAGTCGCACGGTCTCACCGCTGGGCTATCACAGCTCTCCTAATTCTATAAACTATAATTAAAAACTAGTGCTTTCATACTGTTCTAAGTTACGGGTGTACTAAACACTCACGAATTTTGTAGGCGCTTTATTGCAAACGCCAAAAAACATTTCTTTTTTAAATTAGGTCTTTTTAATTACAAGCAAGCAATACAATTGATTTATCCAATTTCACATAATTGCAATCATCACTAAAATATTTATCACCCAATAGATATAAAATGAGCCAATAAAATACGGGATTATTATAGGGGTCGAACAAAATGATGCAAGGTTGTTCGTTTCCCAAGTTGTTTTTGACATAGTAACATAATGCGCGCGGGATCAAATGAATAGAAAGGAAATATTCAATAAACTTCCTTTTGCTAACAGTGTTTTGGCGTCTATTTAAATACCTACTCATGGGAAAGTCTTTTTTTCTGTTTCATTAACAACTGTAACTGTTTTTGAATTTAAACTATCGTGAGTGGTATTCGTTATTAACGTTGAGAGACCGGCTATACTCACGTTAGTATAGCCGGTCTCTCAACGTTAATAACTGTAGAGATCTTTCATTCTAAAAGTGCACGCCCCTCCAATGTCTCTACTCACTCACAAAAAACTTATGTACAGACGAAATACACGTAAACTTGTTATTCTAATTGGTTACTCAGTTGCCGGACAGACACGAAAGTAGGAGTACGCATCGATTATTGCCAAAAGTACAGTTAGCATATCATAAAAAAAGAGGATAAATATTTTTTATTTTTTATTTTAAATAATAATTAGACAAATTTTTTCTTTAATAGAAAAATATGGAGAATTTTATAAAACTATGTGGCAAAAAAAAATGGGCAAAACTTAACATCTATCATTATTTCATCATTAAAGCCATTGCTTTAATTAAGGAACGAATTGACATGATTGATAGAAATATTTGGGAAAATACGATTCGAAATGTGAATGATATTGAGATAGAATATATGAAAAATTTTGAATTTATAATTAATGTTGAGTCTGAATCTGAAGAAAGTGACGTGAGTGAATAGCGTTAAAATAGTAAATATTTATTGCGGTTTAATTTTTTTCTTTTTTTACTAATAAAATAAATGAACAGACTTCTGTACATTACGTTTTATTTATCATTCTAATAGTTGCATAATGAATATATGATATGATCTTTATTGAATTAAGTTGGCAAGCTAGCTCTTGATTGCGAATTCACCTGATGGATGCCGATGTAGTTTAAGTTTCTTGAAACAGGGTTTTTACACGACATCGTACCTGAATGCTAAACCGCTTGGTGGTACGTCTTTGTTAGAAGGGTACGTCTGAAGCATCTATCTAGTCAAGACCAGGGATAAATTTTAGAAATATACTAATATGTTTTTTCTAGGATTCGAATGCGGAACTTCCCGTTTACAATCCACAGCGCTTACTATTACTCCAGGGAAATGTTAAAAACTTACTTTTTATTCTAAAGAATGTTCAACATAAATTTGATTATAAATATTATATAATATTAATTTTATTTTTATGCAAACTTTACTTGTAATCCGTGTTACCGGATTGGTTGGTCAACCTGTGCACAAATGATAGGAACGCGTGACTGAATAGACGTGTTGTCTCATACAAAGCGTGCATTCTTCGCCATATAAATGCTTGACTTATTCGAGTCGAGCAATTAGTTGACCTTTAAGTGCGCGAATGAGTCGAGTCAACTTTGAAATTGCTGCGCGCACACATATAAAATAGTACAGTCAATATTTTCTCTCACACATGTATTTTGGTGGAGGGGCGTGCACTTTTAGAATGAAAGATCTCTAACTGTATGCTTAGTTCCTCGGCTTCCTCATATGAAAGAGTCATGAGCCATGCTATTAAATAGATAATTTCAGTATCTTATAAATAAATATTGTAAGATCTTGTAAGTCGTTTATAGAATTAGGCGTTACTTTGCGGAGATTCATAATACGAAAGTAATAATACAATTATTTTGCTATAATCCGCGATGCAGTAAATAGAAAATATATATAGTGCTAAATATAGTGGACTATCCGTTTTTTCCTACCCGATACATGCAGGATTCGTAAAAACACATGCACAAACCTCCACCACTGCCACCACAATACACAAGCACTACACACGTTCACTACCACAAACTCGACAATCGTTTCGCCCCGCAACCGAAGCATCATCAGGAGATAGACTCCACGACAAAATTGGAAAGCAATCTTGTAAGTTATCATCCTCCTGCCCTTATCCCACTTTAAGTGGGGTCGGCACAACATGTTACAAACATGTTGTCACATGATTGAGCTACGTATTTTAGAACCGGCCGCCTGCCTGACGTCAACTTACTTTAGTCGCCTTTTACGACCCCTCGATAAGAAAGAGGGTTGTCTATTGTACTCAACCGGATACCACACGGTGGGTCAACTTACCTTAGTTGCCTTAAACGACACTTCTTCTTTCTCCTACCCTTATCCCACTCTAAGTGGGGTCGGTACAACATGTTTTTCTCTTCCATTCTCTTCTATCATTCGTCAACTCTGTCGCTACTCCTTTTATATGCATGTCATACTTCACACAATCCAACCATCTCTTTTTAGGCCTCCCTTTAGTCACATATCCATCCACATTCATACTCAACACTCGTTTAGTCACATGATTGCCTTATACGACACCTTGGTAGAAAATGAGGGTGGTCTATTCTACTCAGCCGAATACCACACAGCGGGTCGACTTACCTTGGTCGCCTTTTACGACACCTCGGTAAGAAATGAGGGTGGTCTATTCTACTCAGCCGGATACCACACGGCATAATTTTAGATCTTGTAAGTATTCTATAAATTATTTTAAAATTTTTACTCCACATACATTAAACCGAGCTGTGATAGTCCAGCGGTGCGACCGTGCAACTTTTTCGAGGGGAACACTAGTTTAAACCCGGGCAGGCACCAATGAGTTTTTCTAATTAAACTCATGAGTCTAATTGATAATTGCAATTTATCACACGCTTTTCGGTGAAAGAAAACATCGTGAGGAAACCTGCATATCTCTAGAGAATTCTGGAGATATATGTAACCTACCAATCCCCATTGGAGCAGCGTCTTAGCTCCAAGCCTTCTCTTCAGAAAACGGAGAATGGAGGCCTATTCCCAGCAGTGGGATTGTAACAGGCCGCTACTTACTTTACTTTACATTGAACCGAACAAAGATTTAGCTAACGTATCTATTAATACATTCTAAACTACATTGTATAACGTAAAATTTGTCACAAACATTTGTAGCAAGTACATAGAGAAAAAAATTTTACAAATCGCTTCCAAAGCTCTTTTGAGAAAATGCCAAAGCTGAATCATAGACACAATCCGATATAAATGCTGTATTGAAAAACATTTCCGGTGACAGTGGAAACAATGGCTTTCACAATATTTTCGGTTTTGTTTTTTTTTTGTTACACGATCGGAAACCACTCGTGAAATAGAAAGGTCTCATTGAAACAATACTGCGGATACGGACTATGAATTTCCATTTTGACATTAAAAATAGCTGCTACATTTTATGCTGATATCAATGGAAATTCAATTTTGTTCTTTATATTTTAATCCGAAAAAATACTGTTTATTTTGGATTTTAATGTATGTAACTTAAATTCTAAATTTCCTTTATATTTATAATATTATATATGAATTTTTGAATTCTCAACTGTTGCTGTATGAAAAAACTGCTACTATATGAAATTACCATTAAGAACAAACAAAAATCTTGATGTTCGATTAACAATAAAATTAATAATTTATTTAATCCTCTATATATTAACTTTTATAATGCTACCGCTATTTAGTTGAATTGTTTAGGGAATTGAATTTTAGAATCTGTTGTACTGAACTAAAACCATAGAGTTATTATACTAGAATAGGAAAAAGTAGCGGCCTGTTATCAATCCCACTGCGGGGAATAGGTCTCCTCTCTCCGTTTCTGGAGAGAAGGGTTGGAGTTAAGACCTACCACGCTGCTCCAATGCGGATTGGTAGGTTACACATATCTCCAGAATTCTCTAGAGATATGCAGGTTTTCTCACGATGTTTTCCTTCACCGAAAAGCGTGTGATTAATTGCAATTATCGATTAGACATATGTGTTTTAATAGCAAAACTCACTGGTGCCTACCCGGGTTTGAACTTGTGTTCCCCTCGAAAGAGTCGCACGGTCTCACCACTATGCTGTCACAGCTTTTCAGATAGGAAAGCCAGCCTAAAGTGTGCCATATTACAATAAAGAGAAATGATACTTATTATCTCTTTCTCTTTTTTAAGTGTGATAAGACAAGGATACGCATACGAGTTTCACGTTCCCCTTAGTTATTTGTTTTGAAAAATCTCACTTACGGACCTGCCTATGGCTCCCTTATTCTAGTTTAATTTCTCTATGACTGAAACCCATAAACGTTTTAAATGGTTATTAAAAGATATACTATTTAGAAAGTACTATTTTCAGTGCCATTCGACCGTAATTTTTTTTATAAACATACTAGCTTTTAACGCAACTTCGTTCGCGTGAACTGCAGTATTATTATCTGAGTAAACCAGAACACATATTAATTATGGTTAAAGTGGGTTAATCTTAAAAGCTAGACATATGCTGTCCCGCACTTTTATTAAGAACTTTTAGAGGGGAACCATTTTTGTAGTACATGATGTTTAATAACTTTCACCGTTTACTTAGCGCACGCAAGGAAAGCTTTAAATTTTGCCGTTTTCGCAATTTTTTTATTGCTGCTCCTCTCCTATTCGCTATCTCCTATAGCCTTTCTCGATTAATAGACTATCTTACAATCAAAGAATTTTTCAAATTAGTCCAGTAATTCCTGAGATTAGCGCGTTCAAACAATCAATCAAACAAACTCTTCAGCTTTATATATATGTATAGATAATTCAATATAAAATAAAATAAAAACAATGCGCTTGTTTTCCACTAAGTTGTGGATTCAAAAAACGTATTTTCACATCTCTACATTTAGGTACTGTCAAAGTATTGATCTTTCCATTAAAAAAACCACATATTCATAGATAATAAAATATATTATGTTAAAAATAATGTGGAAACCCTAAGATAGTTTTGAAATAACCTTCGATATCCAATATCGAATGGTACATATGGACCGAAGTAACATTGATAACCGACACTTCCTTGACTCTAAATAGACTGTCTGGCGATTCGTTTTCATCAACGGAAAGCAAATATTCACTCCATTTGATACAAACTCGATCAATGTTACTGGAACTGAAAAAATAAACATCGCATTTGTTGGGGGGATTTACGATTGTAAATAATTGTAATACGCGTAACAGGTTTCTGTTACTACCAAGGCTTTCGGAAAATTCAAGGTCCGATGTTCTTTATTGCTTAATTAGGCTGGCCGTGGACTGTGATTTTGCATAGATGACGTTATTCGTTTTGGAAATACTAAAAGTGTATTTATGGTTATGCTTATTGCATCATCATCATCCTGCCCTTATTCCACTCCAAGTGGGGTTGGCACAACCTGCTACAATGCCGCCTGCCTGACGTCATCTTACCTTAGTCGTATTTTCGGAATGGTTATAATTTATATAACCATGCCGCCATTTTTATAAGCCAAAATTGTCTTATGTAAAAAAAATATATATAATTCATATAAGAAAGAACCAAAAGTAATGAAAATATTACTTTGCTATAATCTACGATAAAAAAATATATCTCACGCTAAATGTAGAGTGCCCGTTTTCATATCTGATACATACAGAATTCGTAAAAACTCATGCACTACACACCAGCAATAAAAGAACAATACATATCAAAAGTATCAGTAAAATATTATTTTTAAAAGTAGCACCTAATTCCATAAATTATTCTAGAAGGGAACATTTATTCATTACTGTTCATAGAACATTTCAGATTTTTTTTCTATTTTATATTATAATAAAAGGCGGAATACAGCGGAACGGCAATGGTGAACGAAAATTTAATATAACTCTAAATTATTGAACTACTGACGACTAATTTTTTATTGTAATTTTATTTGTCTATCTGAATATAATTATTCAAATATATTTTATTTGATTATAAGATAAATAATTCACATTCTTATTATATTTATCTTTAAAATCAATTTGAGTAAGTGATAAAAAACCGCATTATCAAACACTCCGTGTGTAAGACGCCTAGCCCCGATTAGTTTGTTTGATCGAGTCAATGGTAATATATGGCACTAGGTGTTTAGATCAATTTTCCGGTAACGTGTTATTTGTCGTTGCAAATGTTAAAACATTAGGTCAGTAGGATAGATTGTTGGGTAGAATTTTTGGCAGTGAGTGGGTGCTTACGTTTGATTAAGTATTTACGTTTGATTCGAAGGTAAACGTTTCTTACACTTATACTCCGTAAAAAGGTCGATCATTTAATGATCCTACGCTAATTCCTTGTAATTAAAGTGAAACAATTTTTGAAGTGAAAACTTCTTTACCACCGTTGTGCACTTTTTGTAATGGGTAAAAAATGTTAAACTCCGTCTGGACACGCGACCTTATCGAAAATTCGTCAGACGGAGAGAGAGTAGACCGCTCGCGGGGTGTAGGAGAAGAAGTATCCCTCTCTCTATATACCGCGCTGCGAAAGTGTATGCCTGTGCATACCTGTGTGTCTGGGTTCGTAAAGTAGGTAGATTACAATTACATTAATGTTTAGATACTCACGTCTTATTTTATCGGATGAGTCCGACTACAATTACAAGCAATCGCTCCATAATAAAATAATATAAATACAATTAATAATTTTAAATGCTTTCAAAAATTAATAAGAGTAATATTTAATGTAATGTAATATGCTGTAATCTACTTACTAAAATAACCTTGTCTTTTGACATGTTTAGAATAAGTTAAGCACTTAAACCTACGGAGTATAATCAATTTATAGACTTATCCATAACAGTAAAGTAATGCAATTATTTATAAATAAAAATTAATTAAAATCTCTGTAATGCTAAATATTTATTATTTATTACTTAATGACTTCGCTAGGAGGTCTTTTATGCCATACAAAACATAATGACGTAAACTGTAGTGAAAAAGGACCAAAACGCACTCTATTACAGTCGACGCTGTTTATTCATTGTCGAAACAAAGAGAAATTCAGCTTCCGTTATATTTATTTACAACTGCAGCTGAACTTTTGCCTGAAACTTTATATTGCGAAATTTGTAGACCAGCGACCCGCCTACGTTGTTGATTTTTTCTTTTTTTGAACCACCCGTTACATGTTTCTGTTGGCATTTTATAATTAATGAACCCATAAAAAAGGCAACACCAAGGCGGCGTTTGTCACTGTCATTATCTATACTTATTATAGAACAAATTCCCCGAAAGCTGTGTCTATATGTCATTGATTTTCCCAAAATCTACTCAACCGATTTTTATATGGTCTTTTAAACGGATTTTTATGGGGAAAATGCGCGGACAAAAAAATTGTATTACAAAAAAGAGTCATACGTGGCATTTACTATTTAAATTCGCGTGATTCCCTGCGAGAGAAGTTCAATGAAACAGGTATTCTTACATAGGCTTCACAGTATATTTTTAGTAATTTAATTTTTGTACATAAGAATATACATAATTATAAAAAGATTGGCGATGTATATAATTTACAAAGTAGGAACCGACATAAGCTTGCGGTTCCTGCTTCGCGTGTTATAAAAGTACGTAAGTCATTTGTGGGTTTGGTATAAGATTTATAATAAAATTCCACAATCTACTTTAACTTTACCATTACAGCAGTTTAAAAATACTATTAAAAAAATTCTAATTCAGAAAGCCTACAATACTATAAAGGATTACTTAGACGATGAGAATGCGTGGATATAGCTACTCTTCGACCCTGTACAAGGCATTAATAACTATATGTAGCTAGTAATAAGAATTATTCTTTGAAAAGAGCAACCGCCGAGTTTCTTGCTGGTTCTTCTCGGTAGGAACAGCTTTCCGAACCAGCAGTAGATATTGACGATTCAAAAGCACTTGTTTACAAGTTTTCTTGAATGAAAAATATTTTGTAAAAATTATAGGTGGTTCAATTCCCCCGGAAGGGTCAGGTTAATAGTGCATTACGGTTTGTACATTGTGTTGAAGAGGTCACGCGGTATTTAAAAGAACTAACCTGTTGGTAGCTTTACTCGCGTGCGCCGCGTAGACCACCAGAGATACTCTAAAGTCTTGTGTAGAGCATTGTATTTCTAGAAAAATACTACAAAAAAGTCCGCGCAGCATGTCTCTTATGGTTAGATAACAATAACTACTTTTATGTTCAATGTTCAATTAAATATACTAATTTTCACGCAAGTGGAATCGCAAGCACGAGAGTAGTTGTAGTTGTGAGAGGGCGGTTGACACTCGTATACACATCTTTGTCTAATCACGCATAAAAAAGGCACAATAGATCAACCTAATAGGTAAAGTATTTTTTTTTATTGAGGCTAATTATATTAATTAATTTCATTAATAAACAATTAATTAATAAAGATTTTCCTTTATAACTACAAACTAGAGGACAGATTAACGGATCAAAGTACTTCAACGCTCGGCTGTATTCAATGGTTTTGGTCCTTCGAGCCGGATCGTCAACGCCTAGGCTCACCTAATTTAACCGTGTTCCTTCAAACAAAAGACGCTTGCCGTTTTGAGATACGACACGGAATATTGGCTTTACTGGCCTGACCTTATTTAAGATACCCGCCCTTATGCGTCATGTTTTAATAGGGTAGAAAATATTTAACCACAGAGGTCTATACTATCATAAATTTAAAATATTTATACTAATATTATAAATCGGAAAGTTTATGTCTGTATGTCCATTCGCTTTCACGGCAAATCCCCTGAAGCAATATTTATGAAATTGAGTACATATTAAAGCTAATACACCATGTTACAACACAAAGGATAAAAAATCCTGTTTTTCCTTCAGCAACAGAGACATTTTTTTCGAACTGACTGTATGCTGTTAACCACGGGTAACACCGAGCGCAGAAGCATTGTCGAGGTTGCAACAGAGACAAAAATAGTCGAATATTGAGGGTACTTAAACCCTAAAATTGAGGAAAACGAAGTAGTGCACCCCACTATTACTATACTAAACCCTGCTAAACGTCAACTTATACAATTATCAAATGCTCTTTCGTATAGTTCATTCGCTTTGGAGTAATTGCTGTAATAGTATGCTGGTTCCTATGCCGTGTAGTAGCTGGCTGAATAGAATAGACCACCCTTATTTTTTACAGAGGTGTATTAAAAGGCGACAAAGGTAAGTTGACCCACATTTTCACATAATTTAGAATTTGATAGGAAAGTATCGATTAGGATGTAGACTCCAAGAAGATGTTAAACGCTTTGCGTTTTTTTTAGCTTGATAAATTGATAAATTTTATTTAATTCATATGAGCTTATAAAAGCCTATGAAGAATAATTAAAATTTGAATTTGAATTGTTAATATCAGACTAAGGTAAGTTGACCCGCCGTGTGGTATCCGGTTGAGTAGAATAGAGAACCCTATTTCTTACCGAGCAGTCGTAAAAGGCGACCGAGATAAGTTGACTCGTCGTGTAATATTCGGCTGAGTAGAATAGACCACCCTCATTTCTTACAGAGGTGACGTAAAAGGCGACTGAGGTAAGTTGACGCGCCGTGTGGTATCCGGTTGAGTAAAATAGACCACCCTCTTTATTACCGAGGTGTCGTAAAATACGACTGAGGTAAGTTGACGTCAGGCAGGCGGCCGGTCGTAAAGTACGTAGCCGAATCATGTGACAACATGTTTATAACTTGTTGTGCCGACCCCAATTAGAGTGGAATAAGAGCAGGAGGATGATGATGACCCGCCGTCTATATATAGTCATAGAAGCATGTTCGTTCGTACGTAAATGTAGGGAATCAATTTTTGAGATGTTAAGCCAAAAAAAAAAATATACGGTTACTAAATACCTTAATGACAATTTTTGATACTAATTTTAAGAATTTAATGTTTAATTTTCATTTGTACTCAATAATGCTATATTCTATTTAAAATTTTATTTATTTTTTAATAATCACTTTAATATTTTATAATTTATTTTCTATGGATTAATGTGACAAATTATAATTTTAAGAAAATATGAGTAAATGTTATGTAAATGTAAGAGTTAGTGAAATTGTTACTAAATGTAATCAAATAGTTAAAATTATTAAATATTTGCACACTGTTGATAACAGTCAATCGTGAAAGGGAATTTAGTGATAATTTGTAACCAGTTATAATACCCACAATTTTTCAAATAAAAAATAATTATTATAAATTACTATTGAGTAGATCTATAACACCATAGCTGTGATAGCCTAGCGGTGAGACCGTGCGACTCTCTAGAGACGACATAGGTTCAAACCCGAGCAGGCACCAATGGGTTTTTCTATTAAAACTTATGTGTCTAATTGATAATTGCAATTTATCACACGCTTTTCGGTGAAGGAAAACATCGTGAGGAAACCTGCATATCTCTAGAGAATTCTAGGGATATGTGTAACCTACCAATCCGCATTGGAGCAGCGTGGTAGGTCTTAGCTCCAATCCTTCTTTCCAAAAAAAAACGGAGAGAGGAGGCCTTAGCCCAGCAATGGGCATAGTAACAGGCTGTTACTTTACTTTACTTTTATAACACCATATTGAGTATTTGGGTGCATCTCGGTAACGTGGGCGTTTTTCAGATTCGTCGGCGTTCAATTTTCACCCTTACATTGTAAAAAATAAGGGTTATGGCTAATAAAATACGTTGTAACACATAGAGGGTGCTCGTGTTATCGAAGTGCGCGGTATCACAGTTTGAGTGCCACTGGATTTACCTAAATGTCAAGATAGACACTTGTAGTTTTTAGAACTATTTTCGTTTGTGAACCGGCTAGAATAACATTTGCTATTTATATGCAATTCTTTTTTGAAACTGACTATTAATTGTCCTGACCTTTACAGCGTCATCGGGCGGGAGAGTTGAGCATTGAAACGTCTTGAGGGTTTGCGATTTTGTCGTGGAGTCTATCTCCTGATGATGCTTCGGTTGCGGGGCGAAACGATTGTTGAGTTTGTGATAGTGAACGTGTGTAGTGCTTGTGTATTGTGGTGGAAGTGGTGGAGGTTTGTGCATGTGTTACGGATCCTGCACGTATCGGGTATGAAAATACGGATAGTCCACTATACATTTAACACTACATATATTTTCTATTTACTGTATCGCGGATTATAGCAAAATAATTTTATTATTACTTTTGTATTACGTCAGAATGTCGTAACAAATGAGTTAAAAAATCTATCTCAAAATAACTGTTATAATAATTCAGCCAATATTCCGGAGTATCTGACAACCGCAGTTATAGTGCCTTCTTGGCGAGCTAACCGGAACTTGATTTATAGTTAAGTTCAAGCACAAAGCGCAGTGACTGAAAATATATACACTACTATAAAAAAAAATTCCTATAGGCAAAACAATTGAATCTATACTAAAAAATAAATGCGAAAGTCGACCCGCCGTGTGGTATCCGGCTATGTAGAAGAAAGAGGGTGGCTCTTTCTTACCGAGGTGTCATAAAAGGCGACTAAGGTAAGTTGATGTCAGGCAGGCATCCGGTCGTAAAATACCTAGCCAAATCATGTGACAACATGTTTGTAACATGTTGTGCCGAATTCAGTTAGAGTAGGATAAGGGCAGGAGAATGAATGATGAGTAAAAAATAAATTCGAAAGTATTTATATTTGTCTAGCAACGTAACTAAATGGCCTGAGGCAAAGAAAGCTAGGGCCCTAACTAAACTACTTCAAATCTTTTGTTCCGAACAATATTTGACTACTCTTACTATAATTTATAGAATTAGGCGTTACTTTGCGGAGATCCATAATACAAAAGTTATAATAAAATTATTTTGCTATAATCCGCGATACAGTAAATAGAAAATATCTCAAAGCTTTGCGATTTTGTCGTGGAGTCTATCTCCTGATGATGCTTCGGTTGCGGAGCGAAACGATTGTTGATTTTGTGATAGTGAACGTGTGTAGTGCTTGTGCGAAGGAAGCGGTGAAGGTTTGTGCATGTGTTTTTACGAATCCTGCACGTATCGGGTATGAAAATACGGATAGTCCACTATACATTTAACACTATATAAATATTTTCTATGAACTGTATCGCGGATTATAGCAAAATAATTTTATTATTACTTTTGTACTCTTACTATGTACTCTAGATTTGTTAGAGTCCGATGTGTCCCCTGAGCTTCGGGGCCTCGGGCCCCGAACTAATCCTCCGTAGCTATTTCACTGTTAATCTGCTAGACGAACATTGATAAAATTTGGGACCACTAACAGTATATAAGCTTATCATTAGGAGATAGGCTTCGCAGCAAATACAAAAATCTTCACTGGCTTACCCTATCTTCAGATCCACGGGTCGCGGGTTCGATTTCCGCCGAGGGCCAACATTTTCTTAAAACAATTTGTTGGTTCTTCGAGCCTGGGTGTGTATTTGTATTTAAGTATGTATTTAAAATTATATGTGTAGTATATCTACCAGTTGTCCGTCACCCAACACTAGTATGAAGTAACTTACTTTGGGGATGGACGACCGTGTTTGTAAGTGTTCCATATATTTATTTTATTTTTATTTTACAGCGTTTTATTCAATATGATGAAGATTGTGAATTTATTTTGAAATTGACGCAATCACCGCTCTCCAGATTTGGTCTTTTGGTCGGAGATGGCAACTACAAAAGGGAAATGCCAAAGCAATTGACTCTACAATTAAGGCGAAGAGTGCTCGAGTCGGATCAAAACGGGCGGCTGGGGAGGTATTATCCGGATTTTGTATCTTTTTATAGACCACCGTATCGGTGCTTTGAGAATGAATAATACCAGAAAGATTGTATTTTATAGATTTTGTTAAATATTTCTTTAAGGAGTTAAAAAACAATGGCTATTTATATAACCGACAAAGTAGGAACCGACATTAGCTTTCTGATCCTACTTTGCGCCCTACAAAAATACTAAGTCGTTTGTGGGTTTTTGGTATAAGATTTCCACTACACGCGCCCTAAGCCGTGGTCCGGCCTCACAGGAGGCACCCTGAGGACGACGTTCCCCGACCTTAGTAGAGCTTGTGCGCTCTACTCTCTGCACTTCGCAACCTCGACGATGCTTCTGCGCTCGCTCGTCCTGCCCGGTGACGCTGTAGAAGCCACTAGGGCTAACAGCATACAGTCAGTTCGAAAAAAAAAGTAAAAGATAATAAAATAAAATTCCGCAATCAATTTTACCCTTGCCATTACAGCATTTGAAATAATTATTCAACGGAGGTTACTATATATACTGTTCAGCATTTCATAAATGATAATATGCATGGATTTAGCTACTCTCCGACCCTGCACAAGACAGTAATGACTAAATGTAACTAGTTATAAGAATTATATTTTGAAAAAAGCAGCCGTCGATTTTCACCATTATTGCTAATCGGTAGGAGCAGTTTTCCGAACCACCAGTAGAGTTGACGATTCAAAACCACTTGTTTACAAGTTTACTTGAATAAATAATGATTTAAATTTGATTTTGATAAAAACAATTAATTCTCTCATTATCAAACTAGTTTGCGATTTTGGTTATATGAATAGATTTAGAACACTTTCCAGATTTTCGTCTATCTTCATATAAACAATTTTTGGTAATATCCACGCATTTACCCCATAATAATATTCTATAAGACATACAAGAATCAACAATGAAAAGACACGTAGAAGAACCAGGATGAAATAGCGTTACTAAATATAACTGTACCAACGCAACAACTTTGGGTCTTAATAAAACAAAATAGCTCTATTTATCACCGCGTAACTTGCAGTCTCCTGAACGCGCTGCAGCTTATCGGCTTGCAGCTTAATCCGGCATTGTCCGTGGGCCGTCATCCGCCATGAAACCGCTGAACTTTTTTACGATTTCATAAGCCTTTTTATATTACTTATCTTTGGGCGCGTACGTAAATGTCAAAATAAGATTTATGCTAACAGCACGGGACAAAAGCTATAATATAATTGAATGTATGTAATGCTAAGTGTATGAAGCAGGCAATATTCACATACCGTACACATTTATTTTATTTTATTTATTTAGGAACAAACACTGCCTTTAGTTGTCACATGCATTATTATATATAAGGACAACAATGAACTACTTAATCTAAATGTAAAACTAAGGCTCCAACATCTGGGGATTAAGAATTATTTTTTTAATTTAATAAATGTGTCGCTGAACACATCTACAGATTGGCAAATTGCATTTTATTGTCTTGAAAACGTACTTAAGCTTAAGTAATGTACTAGAGAATTGTAGATCTCTAAAACTACTACAAAAAAGTCTGCGATAGTATGTCTCTATCTCTTATGGTTAACTCGCAATAACTACTTTTATGTTTAAAATTTGATTTCTAGAAAAAAATTGTGACACGCAGATTTCCACGCGGGCGAAGCCGCTGGCACAGCTAGTAATTATAAAGAGATTGGCGATGTATATAATAGATAAAGTAGGCACTGACATAAGCTGAGGTTCCTGCTTTCCTTGCAAAAGTACGTAAGTCGTTTGTGGGTTTAGGTATAAGATTCTATACTAAAATTCTGCAATCGAACTTTGTCATTACGGTAGTTTAAAAACACTTATAAAAAAGGCTAATGCAGAAAGCATACTTTGAGGTTTTCTTAGACGAAAAGAATGCGTGGACAGAACTACCCTGTACAAGAGAGTAATGACTAAATGTAACTAGAAATAAGAATCATACTTTGAAAAGAGCAACAGCCGAGTTTCTTGCTGGCTCTTTTCGGTAGGAACAGATTTCCAAACCAGCAGTAGAGTTAACAATTCAAAAGCACTTGTTTACAAGTTTACTTGAATAAAGAATATTCTGAATTTGAGTTGTCTTTCGTCCTAATAAGTAATCACATAAAGCTGTATTTTCCAGGGTTTTCACCCTTTGATATGAGTAGTTTCCATAAATCCCCGGTTTATTAACCGTGGCTTACTAATAGATATTTTATATTACACTAATTTAGAGTTAGTGAGAGTTACTTAATTTCTATATATGAAAATTTATGCTTAAGTGCATCACATTTAATTTAAATTTAAATTTTAAATCACATATTTTAACGCCTCCTTACTTAATTAATAGTTTTAAAGTAAATCTGTGTTTATATAAAATTTCAAATTTGGTTATTACGTAAATCGATTTTCCACCTAAAATTTTGAAAATATGCCAAACGACATAATTCATAGGACACACGTAATTATTATTCCGCTCCTGTTTCGCAGTTACTATAAATCAAACCTTAGTCGCTTCGCCAAAAGGCACTATAACTGTTTTGGGTTCTTTTACACTTGTCGGAATTAATTCAAACTAAACGATAAGCGAGTTTTCCTGAACCTTTAATTAAGGATCTGACTTTGATGCATTCATGTTGACACAAAAGTTGAAGTAAAACAACTAATATTGTTTTTGTGTATAATAAATACAATTTCTACTTATGAAACAAAGTATTTTCGTTTAGAAAACGTATTTAAAAGATTCTTTTAAAATATTATTTGTAAGAATTCATACTCCTTTACGTTTTTTTATTTACTCTGATATAGATAGTAACCTAGTCCTCCCAGCTCTAACTATCCCGACACAATAAACCATATGGATTTAATGCTGTGCTCTGATCTGAAGAAATTACAAACGATAACCTACTTGCCTTTGAGATATTGGTGTTGAAAGAGAGCCCTAATATAAAACAATGCACTGTTACTCTGTAAAGCTATAAGCAAGTTTATAGTATAGTAAAAAAGTAAAGTAACAGTCTTTTACTATGCCCACTGCTGGGCTAAGGCCTTCTCTCTCCGTTTTTGGAGAGAAGGATTGGAGCTAAGACCTACCACGCTGCTCCAATGCGGATTGTTAGGTTACACATACCTAGAATTCTCTAGAGATATGCAGGTTACCTCACGATGTTTTCCTTCACCGAAAAGCCTGTGATAAATTGCAATTATCAATTAGACACTTAAGTTTTAATAGAAAAAACTCATTGGTGCCTGCCCGGGGTTTGAACCCATGTCGTCTCTAGAAAGTCGCACAGTCTCACCGCTAGGCTATCACAGCTTAGTTTATAGTATAATTCTTATTAATTACGTCACACACATGCATGATATATTGCTGCTTTTTACTATTTTCTGCATGACATAATTTCGTGTTTCTTTTTTAATATATTCTACCTAAAAGTATTGTTGCTAGATTAGCAATTAATTAAACTCATTCGTTACAGAGTTAATTATGACATCTAGTGTACATCACATTTTGACGAACGTTACAAAGTCTAAACAAAGATTTTGAAAGCCATTGAATATTAAAATTAGGTTAAAGTATACATACGTGATTCTAATTCAATAAAACAGTATATAATGGCTACAGTTATCGCAATTAAAACAATACGGATCAAGTACGAACAGTCCGAACAGTTACTTGCACAAGCGAATAAATGTGATAAGACCCATAAGCACGACCATTGTGGAGATAAAATCTGCCGAAGCTTGCGGTACTTCATTTTACGCTTATCTGTAGGCTAAAAAATTTCTGCCCCATTGGCATATGCAAATTACCCGGAGGCGACCACAAGGGCTGGATTAACATAAAATATTTGACCTATCAACCACGGGTCATCGATTTCGAATATTCATGATTTAACTATATTAAATACTACTATAGATGTTCCTCATCGATTCCATTGGTAAGCTTCCCCAAACTACTTTAGTTCGAGGTTTTTTTTTCTGAATAAAAATATACTTTATGTTTAATTTTTTAATTTAAAGGACAACACTATTCAAAATATTTTTTATTAAAGTAAACTTGTACACAAGTGCTGTTGAATCGTCAACTTTGCTGCTGCTTTGGAAAGTTGTTCCTACCGAGAGGAGCCAGCAAAAAATTCGGCGGTTGTTCTTCTCAAAATGTAATTCTTATAACTAGTTACATTACTATCTTGTGCAGGGTCGAAGAGTAGCTACATCCGCGCACTCCTATCATCTACGAGTATGTAAACGTGAACAATTCGGGCTTTCCGTATTAGCTTTCTTTTAAACTGCTTTAATGGCACTGCTATAATTGATTGCAGAATTTTACGAGTAGGCATTACAGAATCTTAAAATTTATTTTTATTTAGCTCGTTTTTTTCAATAAATTGTCATAGACGCTAAGTTAGTAAACTGTGGAAAAGTGTGGAAAAAACGTTTACATCGTAAAATGTCAAAATAATTTTAGGGTTTGCTTATTAAGTAACTCACTTGTTTGCGAGTAATAGCTTTGACTTGGTGACGTGTAATAGAAAATACCACTAAAAGACCGAAGCATCATCAAGAGAATATTACGATAAAATCGTAATGCGATACATGCATGCATTGTGGCAACGTTTTGTAATACGTGTGGTACCTAATCCTGCATGTATAAGGTATGTGCTTACGGTTTCTGCTTCCTATACTTAGAATTTTTTTTACTAACGCAGATTATATGAACATAATTCAGTCATAACTTTTGTACATCACTTCAGTTTAGTCAGTCGTGACTTTGGATTATGGAAATTGTCCGAAACGTCAAACCCACTATGGGATGTGACTCGTGCGTTTGTATAACCATTGTTACGAATATGCGAAACAATTCGTAATACATACGTCATAAAGTTTAAATTGGACAGGGGCTGTTACGAACGTGAAAAATGAGTTCGTAAACTATATGTCATTTGTTCAAATTCGCTTGACGCTAATTCTCTGGAACATTCAGGTTGTTTACGAAAGGTTGCTAACGATCTGTTTACTAAGACTCGTGAACGTTCGCGAACATTGTCGTCTTCGGTTCGTTCGATATATAAGCGGACGTATCGTGCGCCTCGAGGTTCAGTTTGCGAATAGCGATCAAGAGCGAAATACGAAGCGAAATTAAAAGTGAAATAATGGACCTCGGACTGCATATAGACTGTAAGCATTAAGTTTGTAGTGGACAGTTGAATATAATGTTTTAACGAGTCACCAGGTATTTTCATCCAAATCCACGAACCCTTGTACGTAACACTATTATCAAAGGTCACTTCCACCTAATATAGAAATAGTCGAATAAAATACAAGGCAGCCGGGCAAAAGTGCAGCTGTCTAGTGGAATTTCTCGATATCTAGCGATGCGCGCTGCGGCTTGGCGCCGCTGCCACATCTCTTACATATTTAAGCTTCCTAGCTATGTTTTGCCTTCTGCCAAGTATTAAATATTAAGTGCACAGGCTCAAAGGGGGACTCCGTGCACGCTGAAAATCAGTCACCAATTATTGCATTGGAGCGACTGTTTAGTACACGAATTAAATTTCTTTTACTGTATCAAATCAAAATAATCTTTATTCAAGTGAGCTCTTTACAAGAACTTTTGAAGCATCAAGGATCAATTAGATTTAATGAAGACACAACTGGTTCGGAATGTTGCTCTTACCGAGAAGAACCAAAAAGAATATCGGCGGTCAATCTTTTAAACATTTTTAATTTACCATATTTAAACGCAGTCTTGTTCGAAGCTGAAAGGATTTTCAAATCCAAACATTTTTTGCGTTCAAATAATCTTAAATTTTGTAATATGCTTTAAAGTAAAGTAAAGTAGCGGCCTGTTACAATCCCACTGCTGGATATAGGCCTCCTCTCTCCGTTTCTGGAGAGAAGGGTTGGAGCTAAGACCTACCACGCTGCTCCAATGCGGATCGGTAGGTTACACATATCTCACGATTTCTCTAGAGATATACAGGTTTCTTCACGATGTTTTTCTTCAGCGAAAACCGCATGATATATTGCAATTATCAATTAGACATATGAGTTTTAAAAGAAAAACTTATTGGTGCCTGCCCGGGTTTGAACTTGTGTTCCCCTCGAAAGAGTCACACGGTCTCATCGCTGGGCTATCACAGCTCTATGCTTTACGTATAAATAATATACACTTAATGGTATAGTTTCTGTTTAATTGATAATTGCAATTCTCACATGGCTTTCGAACATCGTGAGGAAACCCGCATATGTGTAACCTAAAAATCCGCATTGGAGCATCATGGTTGATCATAGCTCCAGCCTTTTCTAGCAGTCGAATGTCAGGCCATTAACAAATAAAACTATTAATATATCAGTCTATACTATATTTACATTGTATTTAGTCTACGAAGTCTTTGCCGCTTTTCGAGACTCCACAAATGTTCTAGGGCTGTATCCCAAAAATTTTGTAATGATATATGGGTCTTTTAAGATGTTCTACTTTACAAAAAACAATCGTTAACCTGTAAATATCATTAAAGCATAAGTTTAATACAAAAAATCATAAGTGCCTGCCCGAAATTTATTAATTCAAAGATAATATTTGTGGATGGATATATGAAGGAGGCCGAAAAAGAGACGGTTAGATTGTGTGAAGAACAGAGTTGACGAACGCTAGGCGAGAATGGAAGATAAGAACATACTGTGCTGACCACTCTTAGAGTGGGATAAGGGCAGGAAAATGATGAATTTTAATTTCACTCGTTTTATCTTTGAATCATCATCCTCCTGCCCTTAACCCACTCTAAGTGGGGTTGTCACCATACGTTACAGACATGTTGTCACATGATTTGGCTACATATTTTACGACTGGCTGCCTGCCTGACGTCAAACCTTAGTCGTATTTTACAACCCCTCGTTAAGAAAGATACTATCTGGTATCCCTCAACTGGATACCACACGGTGGGTCGACTTACCTTAGTCGCCTTTTACGACACCTCGGTAAGAAATGAGGGTGGTCTATTCTACTCAGTCGGATACCACACGGCAGCTCGTTTTATCATTGAATATGAAGTTAACATCATTACATGAGTTTGCGAGCGGATGCTAATTTGTATTTAATGAAAAACGCAGTGAGGTAAATTTAGAAAGAAGTAGGTGGCACCTGTGCTGACGTCACGGGAGTTATAAAATCGTCCCGACAGTTTACTATCGGTACATCGATTGATTTATGGGATTCCAATCGCATCTTTAACGCTGTATTTATGTTACCCTAAACCCTGCTTGTACTATTGGAGCGAAAGTATAGAACGAACAAGTCAAGTTAAAAACTCTTAAAAAATCTTATAAGAAAATTTCATGTCCCTACTGTACTCAAAGGTTACTTTGAGTAGTTCTCTCATCTGGAGCCAATTCTGGCTGCAGCATCAGCAGGCCTACTATGAACTTTTATTGTGACTCAATTGAAGACGTAAACGACGACCGCGACCGCTTTCTTTTCGTACCATGAAGTGTGAAAGTGTGAAGGTCGAAATATTTGAAAAGGCTAACGTTATATGAACTATGGATTACTCTGTCTCTTTTGCTCTTTTACTCACATGTTCTTAGGACGAATAACGAACAGTCATTCGGCAACGACTTAAAGTGTGCGTCTTTAAGACGTCATGGTATGAAAAAGCAAAACAATTTCGTTTACGTCTTCAATTGAGTCGCAATAAGAGTTCATGGTAGGCCTGCAGGTCATGCTTATTATAAACATGTTTTGTCATCGAGACTGGACTAATATGTAAAATTTCAGCTCAATCGGACACCGAGAAGTGGGTCAAATTTAACTAGGAAGATCCACCTTACATACATACACGGCAAGTTGAGTAAAAGCTTTTAAGAAAAGTATATCAAACAGACAGTTTAGACCGTCAATTCTTATATATAACTAGAAATACGTCAGTAATTCAGTGTTTAGCATGGTATAGTCGCTCGAGTCTCGGCATGAGACTAGCTCTCTGATACCCGACACCGCTTTTTATACCTATTCCCCCCTCTAAACTACAATCGACACCGGTTTGTTACTACCCCCACTAAAAATTGTTGTAAAACGACCTGTTCAACTTAATTTACATGAAACGGTTATGTGCTATTAACTTAAACCTTTTGGAGGAATCGCACTACCTTTTAGTAAAAACCGTATTAAAATCCGTTTAGTAGATTTTGAGAAAATCGATTACATACAGACAGACAGCTTTGGGGGCTTTATTTCATAATAAGTATAGAAGAAGGTCCATTTGACATTATAATAAGTTAATGTAATCGATGATGTTAGCCCTGCAATAGATGACCCATTTGAGATGAGTTTAGAATTATAGTAAACAACCGTTATGATAAGAAAGATAGAAGAACAGTTTATAGGAAACCAAGGCGTACTCGCAATCCGGTCACGTCAACTTGAACGTTAAAATATCCTTAATTATGCATGTGTTTTTTTCCCTTTTTTTGTATTAAAAAAAGGGAAAGCTTTTTACTTTCTATGTTAACCCGAAATATAAGATTAAATTTTGAACAGTAATAACTCCAGTAAATTAGTAGTGAAAGCGAATCAGACAGATGGATTTACGCATTTATAATATTAGTACGGATATTTTTTGAATCGAAGTTGTATACTAAGTTAGAAATCGTCGCATTATGAAACATGCATTTTGCCCGCATCATACATTGTTTCTTTATGTTTTTATTTAAGTTGATTAGTTTAAATGTTGGGTAAAACTTTTTTGTATGTATTACAGATAAGAAATAAATAAATTCAATACAGATTACGAATAAATAAGTAACGGAAGATTTATAGAAGCAGGCGTTACTTTGCGGAATTCCATATTACAAGCAATATAACAGAAACAACTACTTTGCTATAACCCGTGCGGATTATAGCAAAGTAGTTGTTTCTGTTATATTGCTTGTAAGTAACGGAAGGAAAAGGAGAGCGTAAGTTGTAACATTGAGACGTGAGGACATTTGCGTAGAGATGCGGAAGAGATACGGAGAGAGGAGGCGAGGAGAGATGAGGAGCGGAGAGGAGAGGAGAGTAGTAACATTTTTTGACGTAGTTGTTGTTATTGTGTAGGCGGAGGTAATAAGTTGTCATATACATGGATTTATCATTTTTAAGAAAATCGTTTCTTATTTCTCGAATAAATTTAAAGGCAAAATATCGTTTAATTAACATTATCGATAATTGATAAATAGAGATATTAGAATAGCATATTATTTTTAGTCATTTTATCGTTTAATAATCGTAGAGCTAAGAAAACATTTTAGAGATAAATTATTTACTACTCCCCTAGGAACATAAAATACGACCGCAAATATTGAAATATCTCAATCCTGTAGGGCGTAAAGCTTCAGAAACAAAGATACGATTAGGAGCACATAAAGCTGTGCCGGGCTCGCTGTAAACGTCTGCGATGGGTTTTATGTGCTTCTAGAGATATTAATATTTAATTTCTTTTCTACAGTATCCTGATACTCTTGGACTATCATTTGAACTTGCATCTACCGTCTTTTGTCGTTCGAAAATCATATTTTTAAAAATGATAACTAGCGGTTAGGACAGTATTTCCTTACATGCAGCCCACGCCTCGAGGAGGGCAATTCCAAAATAGACCCGTCACGGTTTTAAACCATTTCACTCTAGGCCATTTAAATGCTTTATATGATAATCATGTGCCGTGTGGTATCCGGCTGCATAGAATAGACTACCCTCATTTCTTACCGAGGTGTCGTAAAAGGCGACTAAGGTAAGTTGACGTCAGGCAGGCGGCCGGTCGTAAAATACGTAGCCAAATCATGTGACAACATATTTGTAACATGTTGTTCCGACCCCACTTAGAGTGGGATAAGGGCAGGAGAATGATGATGTTATTTGATAATCATCTTCCTGCAAAACGTGTTCTAAACACGTAGTTGTATGATTTGGCTAGGTATTTTAAGGTAGGTCACCAGTCTGACGTCAACTAACCTTAGTCGCCTTTTATGACACCTCGGTAAGAAATGAGGTTGGTCTGTTATACCCTCCCTTACGGCGCCACTAGATTTGACGCTTTTGAAGTCTTAAAAAAGTTTATTTTCAAATAAACATTTTATTTACAATGAAAATGTATACGATATATTTATTTTGAAATTTAATTTAAATTTTAGGTCATATCAGTCATGTATGTGTCGTGGGCTGTACAGTCATATATCGCGTTGCATAATGCGGGATTATTCAAAGATTTATTTCCAACTGTGCGGATCAATTAAGTGAAAGCGATCGCCCCGCTTCGGGCAGCACCACTGGCAGATTACTTAGCACTCCTGCATTTGAATTATTGCCAATAATTTAATTCCAATTGAATTCGTTCACCAAGGAACTTCGCTATATTAATTCGCCGATGTCAGAGACCGCCGTGCATAATTTAACAGGAGTGCAATTCCATTTTTGTACTTACAAAACATTACATTTTCTACGACAGCATGGAAATAGTTAACAGTAACAAATAATGTTAAAAAAGGCTTTTAGCAAAATTTCATGTCCCTACTGTTCGTATGTCTGTCTGTACATATCGGTATTATTTAAATTGTTCTAAAGAGATCGAGCAATTGTTAAAAAACTTGCTTACTGGCTTAAAACTAGCTTTGGTCGCGTGCGCTGCGTAAACCAGCAGAGATACGCTAAAGTAATGTAGTAGAGAATTGTAGATCTATAAAAATACTCCGAAAAATTCCGCAATAGCATGTCTTTATCTGTTATGGTTAACTCACAATAACTACTTTTATGTTTAACATTTGAATTCTAGAAGAAAATTGTGACACGCTGATTTCCACGCGGGCGAAGCCGCTGGCACAGCTAGTGCTTATAATAAGATGGAAATGTATAATAAGATGAAAAATGTCTAAGAATATAAATAACAAGCATAATGAATTTGAAAAAAAAAATTAATAAACTAAGTACAAGTACAATTACATGGAAAATGGCAAAAAGAATTGTTAGTAAATGTTGCAATTATTCTAAGAGATGGAATAATTATAATCGCTTTGCGATTTTGTCGTGGAGTCTATCTCCTGATAATGCTTCGGTTGCGGGGCGAAACGATTGTTGAGTTTGTGATAGTGAACGTGTGTAGTGCTTGTGTATTGTGGTGGAAGTGGTGGAGGTTTGTGCATGTGTTTTTACAAATCCTGAACGTATCGGGTATGAAAATACGGATAGTCCACTATACATTTAACACTATATATATATTCTATTTACTGTATCGCGGATTATAGGAAAATAATTTTATTATTACTTTTGAATAATTATAACTATGACTATAATTTTACAATAAGTTATGAACACTTATCCGTGTGTAGGAGGAAGCACTTGTATGAGATTGTTTCTGAAATTGGACGCTGAATCGCAAATAATATCAATGGACGTTAAATCAAAGCCTTAAATATTTTAAAAACCGTTAGAAAATAGTGAAAAAAAAGTTTAATAGTCTCTATCTCTTATGGTTAACTACTTTTACATTAAAATTTCAATTCGCAAAAAATTTGAGACTCTCACAACTAGTTATTTAGATAATTTACACTCTACGTCTTTTATCAATTGCATGAACATTTATGTATGAGTTTTTAGTAAAGTAATGTAAAGTAGCGGCCTGTTGCAATCCCACTGCTGGGAATAGGCCTCCTCTCTCCGTTTCTGGAGAGAAGGGTTGGAGTTAAGACCTACCACGCTGCTCCAATGCGGATTGGTAGATTACAAATATCTTCAGAATTCTCTAGAGATATCTAGGTTTCCTCACGATGTTTTCCTTTACCGAAATGCGTGTGATAAATTGCAATTATCAATTAGACACATGAGTTTTAATAGAAAAACTCATTGGTGCCTGCCCGGGTTTGAACTCGTGTTCCCCTTGAAAGAGTCGCACGGTCTCACCGCTGGGCTATCACAGCTCTTATGAGTCTTATGAGTTTTTAGTAATAAATAGTAAATATAAATTATGAATTAATGAGAATATCGTAACCTTGAATAAATAAATCAAAAACAAAGGTTGAATAGATAGGAAAATGCGCGCCATTTTAAAGTTTAATTGTTATCCGAAACGCTCCATTTAAAGAGATACTTTCCATAATAAGTAATTTTTCTGTCTAGTTCGCTGAAATACTAAAATTATTTTTAACTTTACCTCGCAACATAAAAGGTTACAACTAGTAATTTTTATTAACACTATAAAAACTAATTTTAAATAAATCACGAAAAAAGATTCTATAGACATAGTGAAATAGTTCTTCCTGTTCCGGTAAAAAAAGAGATTAACAAAAAAACGCTCAGAGAAGCATTGTGTTCCCTTCGACGTATATTTCATTCAACAAGGGAGCTATTCTATAGTTACGCTGAAGTAACTGATTCAACGATATGTACGGATGTATTTTATAAAGAACTAATACGTATAGTACCTACCCGGCAATAAATAATGCACATCGAGGCTTAGAGAGAGAAAATCGGCGACATTCTCCTTCATAGAGCATTGTCTTTGTCTCACAGACTGACGAACCCATGTGAAACGTCACATACTAACTGAGTGACAGTGACAGCGCTCTACGAAACCGAACTGGCCGGCTGTTTCGTTCTAAACATCGATGTGCATTATTTAATGCCGGGTACTATACAAAGAGTTTCCTTCACTGAATCTATTTTTGCGGACTCTTATAATTTATAAAAGAAAATTGAGAAAATAGTTGATAGGTATTACAATAGAAGTCCATTGTTCACTTTCGTCGGAAGATATCGTAATAACACTTTGGCCTTCTTATAAAAAAAATAATATATATAGTTATAAAGATCATGATATGGATATATAATAAGGGGGGATGAAAATCGTGTGACTAAACCAGTGGTTAAATATGAATGTTGATGGATTTTTGGCAAGAGGAAGGCTTAAAAAGAGATGTTGACGATTCAAAAGCACTTGTTTACAAGTTTACTTGAATGAAGAATATTTTGAATTTGAATTTGAGATGGTTGATTTGTGTGAAATTTGACATGCATATAAAAAGATTAGCGCCCGAGTTGACGAATGATAGTAGAAATTGGAAGAGAAAACATGTCGTGAAAACCACAATTAGAGTGGGATAACGGCAGGAGAATGATGTCTCGGGACATTGAGAAGTGCTCAGTGTGATATCACATATAATTTTTAGTTGACAAATTTTAATAAAAGCGAGTTCTTCATATTCTAATTGATGTATTAAATAATACATTAAACTGATAGACGATAAATTATATGTTATGATATCGCGAGGAAGCTCATCTTGCTTCGTAATGAATGTAAATTTCCCAATGCAGCGAAAAGTGCTGACGTTCTGCCTGTTCTAGACTATTGGCGATGATCGATAATCGTGTGATCGCCTATAAATGGCAATAGTTAGTAAAATAATTTATAGAATTAGGCGACCTTGCGGAGCGACATCTCGACGATAGTGAACGTGTCTAGCGCTTGTGTATTTTGATGGCGGTGGTGGAAGTTTGTGCATGAGTTTTTAAGAATCCTCCTTGTATAGGTTATGAGAACGGATAGTCCATTAGCATTATATATATGATAGATCATATAATTAATGGCGGATTATAGCAAATATAGCCCAGCGGCGAGACCGTGCGACTCTTTCGAGGGGAACACGAGTTCAAACCCGAGCACCAATGAGTTTTTCTATTAAAACTCATGTGTCTAATTGATAATTGCAATTTATCACACGCTTTTCGGTGAAGGAAAACATCGTGAGGAAACCTGCATGTTTATAGAGAATTCTGGAGATATGTGTAACCTACCAATCCGCATTGGAGCAGCGTGGTAGGTCTTAGCTCCAACCCTTCTCTCCAGAAACGGAGAGAGGAGGCCTATTCCCACCAGTGGGTTTGTAACAGGCCGCTACTTTACTTTACTATAGCAAATAATTACATTATTACTTTTGTAGTTAGCAAAAACTAGATAAGTATTAGTTAATTAAAAGAACAGGGTTTCTTTTACTTCAAAAGAAGAATAAATGCTCAGTCTTCGATGAAGTCGTGGGTATAGGTCGTATTTTGTATTTCATAGTTTTCCTCCATAATAATAACCCAGTTCTATAACAGACACGTGTTCCGCGGTCTGACAGACGGGGAACAAAGTAAATGTAAAAGTTTCGGTTTGGTTTGCTAAAACAACAACGGAAGACAGTTTAATTAGAACTAACTGTCAAAGAGATTATGTATACTCGGCTTACCGGTAGTCGAATTACATAAAGGGAAATCTGGTTCATTTATCATTTGAAGTATTTAGAGCGTTGTAATTCAGTTTAAGTTTTACTATAGTTTCTCCACTAGATTACCAATCTCACTTCGCCATGGTTTACCTTGCGTTTGAACGAAGAAATACTTTAGAGACATATTTACGAATAACATCACAGTGAACAGTAGTTGTTTAGACCTACATCAAATTTATCGATTCCTCTGTACTCTGGGCTCTGAGTTTGACTTTATGATTTTTGTTGTTCCCGTAGGAAAATCAGGAATTTTTATTCCATACTAGCTGTCCGACCACACCCGTGTGGTATCCGGCATAGAATAGACCACCCTCCTTTCTTACCGAGGTGTCGTAAGAGGCGACTAAGGTATGTGTCGTGTGGTATCCGGCTGCATAGAATAGACCACCCTCATTTCTTACCGAGGTATCGTAAAAGGCGACTAAGGTGAGTTGACGTCAGGCAGGCAGCCGGTCTTAAAATAGCCAAATCATATGACAACATGTTTGTAACATGTTGTGCCGACCCCACTTAGAGTGGGATAATGGCAACAGGATGACTAGCTGTCCGACCACACTGGTTTCGATTTCCCTCCGAAACAGAACTGGACAGTTTAAAAAAAGCTCCGATCGCCACCAATCTCTATAAGAAAATCCGCTGGGTCAGTTTAAAGATTATCTGAAAATTTAATTAAAATCAGTACAGCCGTTTCGAAGTATATGAGTGACATACAGACTAACATTTATTTATATATACATGTATATAGAAGAAGAAGATGTTAGCCAGATAAACTTCAATTATACAAATTTTCATAAATATTTTTAAAAGTAAAGATCAGCTGTGAAAGTGTAAAAGATAAACAAATACACGGAGAGAGATTTGCATTTTTAATATTTGTTTGGATTTGGAATGGTAACAAAAAATTCTACACGATAATAAATTCCATTACATTAATATAAATACAAAAATATCAGCATAAAATATTAAATAAACAAAACAATAAAGATGTCCGCCCGAATGCGTGGTAAAATAAAAATACAGTAATAATAAAAATCATTTTTTCGAGAGTTTTACTACTTTCGCGTCAATGGATGGTCAATCGACTACGCCATATTATCTGGAGGAGAAAAGCGCGCGAAACAGAAGACAACAGATAACTAAACATTTTCGTTCCTAAACGGGAGCGTAATGTTGATGACAGATAACACCAAGGAGGTTCCATAACGACATTTTTTAAGATTTATACTCGCATAAATTAAATGCGTTATAGCATTAGCGGTTAATATTCGTTTGTCTCATACTTGGATGAAGGAAATATTGAAATAGTTACGGAATGAACACCTAATAAAATGTTTCGTAAAACAGTCTTTAATGTCAGGAAGAATCGTTTGATACGTTATAATAAAGTTTAATGACTGCGTTGAAACTTATATGATGTAAATTTGTAATAATGGTATTAATACGAAAGTCCCGATTTTCCTTAGTGTAGTTTATATAAATTGGGTATATTAAAAGTATATAATCAATTTTAACTTTGCTATTACACAAATTTAAAATAACTTTCAAAAAGAGTTTGATACATTAAAACTACAATACTATTGAGAATTACGAAAATGATGAATAAAGCACCAGAGATTAAGTCACACAAGATTGGTATCAAGAAGTATAACTAATTAATAGTATTATATTTCGTAAAACAACAACCGCCGAGTTTCTTTCTAGCTTTTCTCGATAGGAACAATTTTTGTAATAATTTCCTTTTTTTAAAAAAAGCTGATACAGAAAGTCTACTATTGCGGATTAGATCAATGATATGAATTCGTGGATATAGGTTATTCTTCGACCCTGTGCAGGAAAGTAATGACATAATGTAACTAGTTATAAGAATTATATTCGGAGAAGAGCAACCGACGAACTTGCTATCTCTTCTGGATAGCAGCAATTTCTTTAACCAGCAATAGAGTTGACGATGCGAAAGCACTCGTTTAAAAGTTAACCTGAATAAAGAGTACTTTGACTTTAGTTTTAAAATACTCTCAATTGTGTATCTTTTTTTTTCTGTTTCCGAACAAAAACGCGAAGCTTTTAAGCCTGTATGTTAGCTTAATATATGTATAATATAAAATAATACTCATTTCATTCAATTTCATTGATATCAGCGTAATAGCCGTTATAGCATAATAAATTGACGGACAGACAGCATTTCGCATTTATAATATAGATTATTCTCGTGCAATTTTTTATCTCAGCACATTTACTATCTTTTAGCGGACAAATTACTGAAACAGCTTTAGTAAAAATACTTAGAAGAGTATAATTATATCTCGGAGAGATGTATTTTATTTGTATGTTCTAATGATGTTGCTAAGGGTGAAACAATATTTTTATCTTGTGATATAACGAACTCCAAATCTACTGGTATACCTTACCAGTAGAACTTGTGAATTAAATTATGTTTATCTAAAATTATAGATAAAACCTTTAATTTATTTAACAATTACGATTATATATAAAATAATTTACGTTTTTTTTTATTTAACAAGCGATCGAAGGTACAGATTACAACCACTATGTTGTAATGAACTACTTTGAATTTCTTGTATTTTTTGGTGCGTAAATAAATAAATAATTAACTAACTTATGTTTTTCTCAAGCGACTACTAATAATCCTTTAATAGGTTTTATTTATTTAAGAAAAGTCAAAGATTACGACCGCTACGTAATAAACTAGTTTTATTTTCATATGCAAAGACAGTTTCGACGGCCGGACGTCGGCGTAGCCTGAAAAACATGATTAGTGGGTGTTTAGTGTAGTGGTACATTGTAATTCGGCGGTCGACCGTTTTACTCGACCGATATGGGTCAACATTGTCCAAACGCCTCGTGCGATGAACTACGAGCATTATCGTGGTATGTTTCGCAACACCGCGTAAATTTCTAACCTGCCTCCGGCGAGAATCGAAGCTTTCTCGGCGGAAACGTGAAAGCGGATTATATGACGTTTAAGGAATAGGGTTATAAAATATGTTTTCGGCGTTCGGAATAGGTGCTTCCCGCCGTTTTATGGCCCATAGACAAGTTTACGCGGCGATAGTCAATTCAATAGCTACCAACTAAAAAGTGCTATTACGTCGTTCAAAAACCACACTTAAACCGCACTTTTACGACTGACCGACATACGAGCTGCGCGTTAATTGAATATAACAAACATAACAAACCAGAAATATCGTCTGACAATAGACTCACGTGGCAACGTGGACGCGAGTTCCAGCGGCGACCGCCTCGGACACATAATTTAATGTACGCTTTTTATTTTGTCATTAACCTTCGAGGTGCTCCGGTTTCGAATCGGCAACGTTTTATTTTTGAAACACGGTTACGCGGCGTGGTGATTTCCGAACGTTTAACACGTACGGAAATCAGCATTTGTCCGAACTAACTATAGTGGATGTCACGCGTCGGGAAACGCCGGCCCCGAGCGACTCCTGAACGGCACTGAAAACTTTAGCGTTATTAAAACGTTGGTATCGAAAATATATAGTTTCGCGGCGCGCTTTAACAAGTTGCTCTTTTTGGCGGGAGCGGCGCGGCAGAGGGCGCGGGCGGCGCGTCGAGACGTTCTCGCCGACTGACCGGCTCGGCTGAAAAAGCTCCTTACGTTAAATACATAGGGAACCGCTTTGCAATCTATTTATAAATTTAAGTTGGGAGTGCGGCCCGCGCGTGCAACGCACACGTCGCCTGCCTACGTTAACATCATAATATTTCAAGTTATTGGGTCGACTGACGAAACACGTTGCGATGTTAATACTGATTTTTAATCGACGATGAGCTTGCCCTTGTTTTTTACTAGCAATGTCTCGTTTACAAAACAGCCGTAAGACCCGCAATAACTTATGGTTCAGAATGCTGGCCCCTCAAACAGAAACAGGTCCACAAATTACACGTCACAGAGATGAGAATGCTGAGATGGTCCGCGGGAGTCACACTTCTAGATAAAGTCCCCAACCATTACATTAGGGGAACTTTTAAAGTGAGACCCATTGCGGAAAAGCTGACAGAATCACGACTGCGATGGTACGGCCACGTTATGAGGAGACCAGTGGATCATATGACCAAAAAAATTTTGGAACTCGGAGCCGCGTCAAAGAGACCTGGAAGACCCCGAATCACATGGGTAAAAACCATAGCCGACGACCTCAAAAGGGAGAACATAGATCCACGGTCGATCGAGAACCGCCATCTCTGGAAAACCCTAGTTAGGAGAGCCGACCCCAATTAAAAATGGGATGAAGGCCGGAACATGATGATGAATGTCTCGTGGTTTCATCCGCGTACCGATCTCGTGGTAGTGGAAAGTATACTAAGTCGGACTAAATATTTATTTTTGGAAAATAAAAGTTCGGCACTGGGACTTATTAATGGTTAAGGCAAAGAAAAATTTAACTGAAAAAATTGAATTCTTTTAATAGCTATACCTTAGCTATATTCGTGTATAATATCATTGGTATCCTTGGAATAAGAGGTAACTCACCAGTTGCAGGCCCTGTTATAATATTATAATGGTCGCTATAATAAATTTTTGTATGGCATTTTTTTCTTTAGATTGCCTTTTTCAAATTCGTTACATCTTTTGATTAGAATATCCGATTTTAATAATTTTAAAAGTATTTTACAGGTATTGAAACAGTTAAGGATTAATACGGAGATATGAATAAAGTGGTTTGATTATTGTCGGCATTTTAATCGACATTTACAATGTAAAAAAGTCATTGTCATATTGGCATAACTATAATAGTTAGACATATGGTATCGCGGACTTTTTTGTGGGTGTTGATACGTTCTATAATACTGTAGAACATTTTTTTGTTCTATCATCAATAGTTTCCACAGCGCACGCGATGAGAGATTTTCAAGACTAAATTTTTCACACCTTATTACAAATTAGTTAAGGATCCCTTTTTTTTGAAAATATAATATAGCCTATGTTGTTCAGTGGAGAAGCAGCTTTTCAATGGTGAAAGAATTTTTTAAATCAATCTAGTAGTTTTTGCGTGAAAATATTACAAACATACAATAAACATATAATAAACATACATACGAATCTTCCTCTTTATAATATTAGTATAGAAGTATGGATAACGAATCTATCCCGAAGTTTATTTATTTATTTATTCGATACACCAACGATACAATATAAATGCATTATACTTATATTAATTATTATACTACTATATTTATCCATTAAAGGCGTATCTGCATTGTCTTATAATGTTAGCTCTTAAATATATATTACAATTAGGTACATCATCAAATAAAAGCATCAAGTCTAAATAGAATAAAACTGTCAAAAAGTGTAGTAATAATAAAAATAAAAATGAAAATTGCCTACAAAAATAAAAGTTCACATAACATCATGAGTTACATTGTGGCTTTTCGAGTTTTAAATGTAATTCACAAGTTATTATTTCGCTGGCCCGTTGGCGAAATTGGCAGTGACCCTGTCTTCTGCGCCTCACTTTGCAGGCCAACATTGTCATAATCAATTTGTTGGTGTTCTGAGTCTCGGTGTGTACATGTATTTAAGTAATTAATGTTGAGAGACCGGCTATACTCACGTCTTATTTTATCGGATGAGCCCGACTAGTTTCAAGCCCATACGGGGCTCTTATTCATGAGCTCTTTACGCGGCGTCATCGCGGCGGGAACTGCGTATAACACCTGGTCGCTCCGGTCTTCGTCATCGGATGCACGGAAGAAATTTGTGCAAGCGTCGCTTACGATGTCTGGTTCTAGCAGGCTTTCAGTAGAACTGGTAGTGCCAAAAATAGGTTTCCACGCTGGGGGCAGTGCCCATCCACAGTCCCTATTAAAGCCCCGTATGGGCTTGAATAGTCGGGCTCATCCGATAAAATAAGACGTGAGTATAGCCGGTCTCTCAACATTAATAATGAATACCACTCACGATAGTTTAAATTCAAAAATGTATTTAAGTGTTTATTTTTGTATATATTTACCAGTTGTCTGTCACCATAACTCAAATATTAAGTTACTTACTTTGGGTACGGACGACCGTGTGTGTAATTATCCTATATATCTATTAAAGTATTTCAAAAAATATATATATTTATTTATTGCCAATTAAAATGTAATCAGCATGCATGTGGTTTAAAAAATAAAAATAAAGGTATTTTAACATCATTCAATATTACCTTTATGTAATTTGATTGAGCGTCTGTTCAGAATACCTCACTACCTACTTCCGTTGTATACCGGAAGTTATTCTTCGTATATAATTATAATAACATATAATTATAATAACAAGTTGGGTTCAAAAACTATATTTAATTTTAATCTACATCACATTGGTTTGATTTTATTTACAAACATAACAGCTATGAAATCTTACGCACCGATAAAATTTGATTCGACGTAAAGCGGATTTACTAAATGTTTGATGTATGGGCAATGAAAATTTAATAGTTTTTATTTGTATTAACTAAATGCCTCTGCTGATCAATTGCTGTCGAAACTGTCAAAATACTTTCAAACACTGCCAGGGATACGTATTTCAAATTATTCTCTGCTGACGGAGGTAGCACTCTGTTTGTTTTTTCCACTCTATGTATAAATTCTTTCATAGATTACTAAACAAACAAACGCCGTGTGGTATCCGGCAGAATAGAATAACCCACCCTCCTTTCTTACCGAGGTGTCGTTAGAGGCGACTAAGGTATGTGCCGTGTGGTATCTGGCTGCATAGAATAGACCACCCTGCACATACCTTAGTCTCCTCTTACGACACCTCGGTAAGAAAGGAGGGTGGGTTATTCTATTCTGCCGGATACCACACGGCACATACCTTAGTCTCCTCTTACGACACCTCGGTAAGAAAGGAGGGTGGGTTATTCTATTCTGCCGGATACCACACGGCGTAAAACAGTCTACTTGAATAGAGAATATTTTCAGTTTGAGTTTGCAAAAGTAATAATAAAATCGGCGATAAAGTTAGCTATAGAAAATATATATAATGCTAAATGTAGAGTGTACTATCCGTTCTCATATCTGATACATCGCAAGGGCTTTGCAATTTTGCCGTGGAGTCTATCTCCTGATGATGCTTCGGTAATGGGGCGAAACGATTGCTAAGTTTGTGATAGTGAATGTGTGAAGTGCTTGTGCAAAGTGGTAGCGGTGTTAGAGGTTGTAGTGCATGTGTTTTTAAGGACCCTGCACGCATCCCTGCATCTTATATTTTCTATTTATTTTATCGCGGATTGTAGCAATATTATTTCAATATTACTTTTGTATTATAGATATCCGCAAAGTAAGGCCGGATACTTTTGTAGACGTTAAAACGTTTTACAAATATAAAGATTCTTTCAATGACAAAAATGGACTTGAAAATCATTCCAGCTTCGTAAAAGACGGACTCTGGTTGATGAAGGTTCTGTATAAGTGCAACATATCAGACCGGTAGATTTAATAATCTAATTGATTCTTGATGATTCAAAACTGTCTGAAAAAGATTATTTGAATAAATATTATTTTGATATGATTTAACAGCGTGAATAGAATATAGAAGCATATTTTGCTGAATTCCATAATAAAGAATTATTTTACTATAATTCGCGTTTGTTGTAACGCTAAGTATAGGAATCAGACAAGGTTCACATACCTTATACAATGAGGACCAGTCACCTCACGTATCACAAAACATCACCAACAACCATACAAAAGCACTACACACACTGACTACGACAAACTCTTAGATCGTTTCGCCCGGTAACCGAAACATCATCAGGAGGATAGGCTCCACGATAAAATAATGCTTGCGATTGGCATCACGATTTCGTCGTGGATTCTATCATACCTTCTGAGAGAACAGAACATTTGCCAAAAATAACATAGGGAAGAATTGGTCGAATTAAACCAAACAATTATGCAGGCCTACCATGAACTCTTATTGCGACTCAATTGAAGACGTAAACGAAATCATTTTGGTTTTCATACCATGACGTCTTAAAGACACACACTTTAAGTCGTTGTCGAATGAGCGTTCGGAATTCGTCCTAAGAACATGTGAGTAAGAGAGACAGAGTTATCTATAGTTCATATAACGTTATCCTTCAAACATTAACACCCCAATGCGATTCACACTTCATGGTACGAAAAGAAAGCGATTCGCGGTCGTCGTTTACGTCTTCAATTAAGTCGCAATAAGAGTTCATGGTAGGCCTGCTGCTCGGTTTCAATTTAAAACAATTTTTCCCGAAGTGATCAATCGCAGTAATAATTTAACGGAAAACTTGGCCAATGCCGAGCCGACAAATGCAGAAGTTGAAACTATTAAAATATTTGATTTCGTCTGCAAATTACAAAGCTTTTTATTTAAGTCAATTTGCACTAATCTGCTTTTTCTAAGATGTACATTTTATCTTTAATAGATTTATAGTAATTTATAGAATTAGTTGTAACTTTGTTAAGATCCATAATACGTAAAATAACTCCACGAATAAAAAAAACTCTGCGATTTTGTCGTGGAGCCTATCTCCTGTTGATGCTCCGGTTGCGGGGCGAAACGATTGTTGAGTTTGTGATAGTGAACGTGTGTAGTGCTTGTGTTGGGGGTGGTGGAGGTTTGTGCGTGTGTTTTAACTAATCCTGCATGTTTTAGGTCCGAAGAACGAATAGTCCACCTTTGCTCTATATATATTTCCTATTTACTTTATCGCGGATTAGAGCAAATAATTTTATTATTACTTTTAGATTTATAGCATGTACTAGCAATGTCAGCGGTTTCGCCCGCGTGGAAATCAGTGTGTTACAAATTTTTACCAAATTTAAATTTCGAGCATAAAAGTAGTTATAATAAGTTAACCATAAGAGATAGAGACGTGCTGTCGCGGACTTTTTTGTAATATTTTTATAGATCTACAATTATCTCTTACATTACTTGAGTGTATCTCTTTTGGTTTACGCGGCGCACGCGACTAAAGCTCCCAGGTGAGTTTTTTTTACAAGCGCGCGACCTCTTTAACACAATTTACATGAAATTATGTGCTTCGAAACTAAAGCTTCTGGAAGAATTATACTACCGTTTAGTAAAAAACATCGTTCATATGCAGACGGACAGCTTTTGGGGATCGAAAATCGTACTATAATCCATCCAATTACTTATCTAACTTATGACAGCTAAAGTAGTGATGTTCTAATTATCTGTCTCGATTTCTAAAAACAATCGATTTATCATATTGATATTCACTTTATAAGTCAATGTTTTTTTATTGTTTGTGTATTATGGTGGCGGTGGTGGAGGTTCATGCATGTATGGGGTATGAAAACAGATAGTTAACTCTACATTTAGCATTATATATATTTTCTATTTACTTTATCGCGGATTATAGAAAAAATTTATTATTACTTTTGCAACTTCAAAACAGTTGGCCTTTCGATAAAATGTCCAGAACCCTATTTTATAGAGTTCTATTTCCTAAAAGAATATACGACCCGATGTGTTCAGAGACTTGATCTTTGAGTCACAAAATGCCAAATGCGTCCAGTCTATTCCTTTATTGTTAAACCGCGACTTCGCGAATTCGTATTGTGTGTTAACAGAATATAATAAAATTCGTGAGAGTATAATCAACGATCGAATTAAATATAAATATATGGGACACTTACACACACGGTCGTCTGTCCCCAAAGTAAGTAACTTAATACTTGTGTTATGGGTGACGGACAACTGTTAAATATACTAGATATATAATTTTAAATACATACAAATATACACCCAGGGTCGAAGAACCAACAGATTGTTTATAGAATATGTTGGCCCTCGGCGGGAGTCGAGCCCGCGACCCGCGGAGCTGAAGGCAGGGTCACTCATTCAGTAGCAAGTGCAGTTAGTAAAAAGGCGCCAAAATATGAGGCAACAGTTGTTTTATTGTAATTGGAGTGTTCAAAATATTATATATAAAATTCTCGCGACACAATGTTAGTACGTACGTAGTAGTAAAAGTACGTAAGTCGTTTGTCGGTTTGGGCATAAGATTCTATAATAAAATTCCGCAATCTACTTTAACTTTAAGTTTAAAAATATTATTTAAAAAATGATTACTTAGACCATAAGAATGCATGGATATAGCTACTCTTCGACCCTGTACAAGACATTAATAACTATGTGTAACTAGTAATAAGAATTATTCTTTGAAAAGCCGAGCTTCTTTCTAGGTAGGAACAGCTTTCTGAACCAGCAGTAGATGTTTACGATTCAAAAGCACTTGTTTACAAGTTTACTTGAATAAAGAATATTTTGAGTTTTTTAGTTTAACCCTGCCTTCAGTTCCGTGATTCGCAAGTTCAATTCCCGCGAAGGACCAACATTTTCTAAAAACAATTGGTTGGTGCTATGAGTCTAAGTGTATTTTTTATTATAAGTTAAGTTACTGCCTGTAAAGTGCTAGCTGTGATTACTCACAGAGTCGATATCAAATTCATTAATTATTTAAAGATCTATAGGTGAAGCGTTCTAGAAATAAAATACAAATAAAACTAGTACGATCTAGAAAAGATAAAAATACCTTGGGCGTTTTATTAAGTGCACTCCCCCCGGGATGCTGTGGAGAGCGATTCACTTGGTATTTCTGTTCAAGTGAAATGTAGAATTCAATTTTGTAATGCACCTTTTACAACTGTATATCGCATTTGGCAGCCTAAAGAGGAATACAGAAATAGAAAAACTTTGTCTGCTTTATTTGTATTTCATTTTCATTTATAATCAGGGTATACCTATAAGGTAAGTTAGTATCAGGTAAGTTATTTACATTACATTGTCCATAGTATATATATACTATGGACAATGTAATGAGGAGTGAAGAAAATATCATAGATGACACTGAATCATCAGCTGGCGTGCGGGCTAGCCTCAGATATGTCCATCGACAGTAAAGTGAAAGCAAATTATTATTGTTTGTCTCTTTTGTTTATGTGTTATAAGACAAAGATAAGTAACTATATAAGTATCATCATCCCTCTCATTATTTGTTGTTCCATGTTATACATATAATTTTACGATCTATATCTATTTATCTATACTTATTATAAAACAAAGTCCCTAAAAGCTGTCTATTGGTATGTTATCGATTTTCTCAAGTAGAAGTCTGTTATTTTGTCACCACTGAGTCACCACCAGATTAGTATGCATGTACCATAAATCCCATGAATTCTAGAAAACTGCAGGTTTCTCACTAAGCTTTCCATGTAAATGAATCATAAGCAATTTCTATGGATAAAGTCATGGATGTCTGTCCCGGGTTTAAACTACGCATTGGGCCACATGGATTCATCATTTAGCCATCACCCCTTATCCCACTCTTAGCAGAGTCGGCACAACATGTTACAAACATTTTGTCACAAATTTTGGCTACGTATTTTACGACCGGCCGCCTGACTGACGTGAACTTACCTTAGTTGTATTTCACGACCCCTCGGTAAGAGGGTGGTCTATTTTACTCAACCGGATACCATACGGTAGGTCAACTTACCTTAGCCGCCTTTTACGACACTTCGGTAAGAAATGAGGGTGGTGTATTCTACTCAGCCGGATACCACACGGCGGCATTTAGCCATCACGGTAAAAGTACTAATAACGATATTTTATTGACGTCTCCAGAAAACAAGAATAATTAATTGAAATTGGAAGTGCGTCAATGTCTGAATACGAGAACATTCACAGATGGTTTTAATAGTACTACTAAAAATAGTGGTCGTCCAGACCACAATATGTCAATTACCGGTAATCAACCTAAATACAAAGGTTGTCTTCCAGAGTTTTTAGTCTCTGTAGCAAGGAAAATGCGTTGAGCGATTACTCAAGTCATAGGATTAAGTCCTAAAGGCTTTTGTTTGCTGATTTTTAGCCCCATAAACAACAAGATTAAAAGCGTATTTAGTTAATATTGTGTTTTTAATCATACTAAATAAAGTGTTTGATTTTATATTTTATCGTCAGTAATTTAGATTTATTTAGATTGTCCACACTTTCGAATTATATTTTTGCCGCGGTGGCGTTAATGATTGCCGTGAAAGCGTAAAGAGCAGACTTTCGCATTTACATTATTATTATGGATTCCTGAAATATTTCCATTTAGCATCCTCCTAATAAAGTGGTATCCGGCTGACTAGAATACACCACCCTCATTTCTTACCGAGATGTCGTAAGTGGCGACTAAGGTAAGTTGACCCGGCGTCTGCTAGGCGGCCGGTCGTAAAATACGTAGCCACATTACGTGACGAAATGTTTGCGAAATTACGAAATGTGCCGACCCCACTTATAGTGACATAAGAGGAGGATGATTAGCATTCTCCTAATAAAGAACACAAATTTATTACTGTTAGTTAACTTATTTGAAGCACTATAACAGAACTACTTGTGCCTATCCTCCTGATGTTGCTTCGGTTTCGGAGCGAAACGATCGTCGAGATTGTGGTGGTGGTTGTGTGTGCTGCTTGTGTGCATTGTTGCCGGTGGAGGCGCCTTGGGGTGTGTGTGGTGGCTTGTCCTGCATGTATAAGGTGCGAAAATTTTGCCTGCTTCATACACATTAGCTTTGCATGCATTCGCTTAACCCGTGCGAATTATAGCAAAGTAGTTTTGTTATAGTGCTTGTAATATGGAGTTTAGCAAAGTAACGCCTGCTTCTATAAAGCATAACTTATTTGAATTTTTTTAATCCATGTTCCGTATAGATACTGCTCCAATCTATCTAGTGATCGACGAGTGGAACTATATCTAGGGCAAGTTTTTATCTTCACAGAGCTTAAATATAAGTGGTGATAAATCCCGACACTAGGGGTACGGCGGGACTTAAAGAAAGGTGAAATGGAGGCGATAAAATAGGTGTTTAGAATGAAACATCACAGCTGCCGAACTATTTGTCATATTATGGGTGATATTACTAATTTATTGATCCATTGTTATTTATAGCTTTAGATGCATATTAGTAATACCCCATCCTCATCCTCCTGCCCTTATCCCACTCTAAGTGCGGTCGTCACAACATGTTACAAACATGTTGTTACATGACTTGGCTACGTATTTTACGACCGGCCGTCTGCCTGACGTCAACTTACCTTAGTCGCTTTTTGGACACCTCGGTAAGAAATGAGGATGGTCTATTCTACTCAACCGGATACCACATGGCGGTCATATTAGTAATACGCCATTGCATCAATTTTGAAATACCCTCAGTTGTGTATGTGTCAAAAATGGGAAATTTTGATCTTTTTGGGCATTTCGTGTAAAGTGGAAAAAAATGTGTGTTTCTGGATTTCGTTTGTAAGTTATCTAATTGAACTTGTTTAGGGCCCATAATTTTATTATACTTAATAATTTTTATGATATAAATTTTATAATTAAATATTTCTTAATTTTTCCATAATTTTTTTAAAATATTTCTTGTATGATTAATTATTTTAATATTCTTATTATTTTTATTATCCTCCGTGTCATCTAATATTTTATCTTAGTTTTAGTTTGATTTTTGTATTTTTCCTTTCTCTTGACTTATATGTTTAAATTTGTTTGTTCTTAGATTATCCTTTTTATTACATTCGTTACACTGTATAAGGAGCATGTTGTGTTCTCCTATAATTGGGGGTACACTTAGCTCATGGGTCAAATTATATTATTACTTTAATTTGTTGGATATAATTTGTACCTCTGTTGGAGTCACTAATTTAATAAATAAATAAGTATAGAAGCCTATAATGTGTCATATTACAATAAAGAAAAAACGAATGAGAGCAATCTAAAATCTATCTGTCTCTTTTCTTTATGTGTGACAGACAAAGATGAAGTATACGAGTTACTCTCTCTTATTTTTTATCGCGACACTCTCACTACCACCGAAAATATAGGCGAAAAAGTGTCCTATATGACCCTGACGGTCAAATAACGATCGCAAACACAGAAATACATAATACACACATACATACAATATACAATAATAACACATAACACAATAACAACACATACAATAATTAAAAAAATGACTAACAGGCCTGTCAATGACTTCTATCTTCTCGTATAATAACTCTATGACGGGGTCTGAATAAATAAATAATCATTTTTCAAACAGCTAGAGAGATATGCGATTGAAAAAATTTTTTTACAAAATTAATATATAAAATAAATATATGGGACACACACAAACAGTCGTCCGTCCTCAAAGTAAGTAACTTAGTACTTGTATTATGGGTGACGAACAACTGGTAAATATACTACATACATAATTTTAAATACATACTTAAATACAAATCTACACCCAGGCTCGAAGAACCAACAAATTGTTTATAGAAAATGTTGGCCCTCGGCAGGCCCCGCGAAACTCAAGGCAGGGTCACCCACTGCGCCAAAGGACCAGTCAATATAATAATTAATACTGTTTTTATTAAATTCACAAAAAATGTTATCGTCAAAATCTCCTAACCGTAATCCTTAAGCCACGTTTACTGACAGTTGTCACCACGTGTGCGAAGACTATAAAATGAAATCCGTCCGCGACGACGTAAACATTAACATAGTTTCGTTTCCGCGACGTACGCAAATAATTACGATTCGCGATGGACATTACGTGTTCGACGCTTTAGTACTCAAATAAATTATGATGGGAATCAAAAATATTTTCAAGTGAGCCACCGTTATAGTATAATATAGTAACAGCCTGTGTTTATCCCATTGCTGGGCATTGGAGCTTATATCTACCACACTGCTCCAATGCGTATTAGTTTATATCCCTAGAATTCTCTAGAGACATGCAGGTTGCTTCACGGTGTTTTCCTTCACCGAAAAGCGTGTGATAAATTGCAATTATCAATTAGACACAGAAGTGTTTAATCGAAAAACTCATTGGTGCCTACCCGGAATTTAAACCCATGATCGTCTGTAAAGATTGGCACGGTCTCACCGCTGGTGACACAGCTGCCGCTGCACTATCACAGCTTCCGCAGTCACAGTTGTCAAAGACCGAACTGTATGTGATGTGTATGGACCCAAAACTTTAGCTTACTCTTAAAAAAGATAGATATATAGATAGATAAAAGCTTTATTGCACAAACACATTAAAATATACATGAGAACTTACAGACAAATTTATGTTTACGTAAAAAGGGCGGTCCTAAGTTCAAATTCAAAATCAATTTGTCGCGGAGTCTGTCTCCTGATGATAATGATGATATTTGCGACAAAATCGCACAACTTTGCAAATTTGTCATGGAGTCTATGTCCTGATGATGTTAATGCGGGGCGAAACGATTGTTGAGTTTGTAATAGTGAACGTGTGTAGTGCTTGTGTATTGTGATGGCGCTGGTGGAGGTTTGTGCATGTGTTTTAATTGTGTTTAATGCGGCATATTTTAGGTATGAAAACGAATAGTCCACTTTTTACACTTTGTACATTTAGGATTATATTTTATTTCCTGTATACTTTATCGCGGATTATAGCAAAATAATTTTACTATTACTTTTGTATTATGGATCTTCGCAAAGTAACGCCTAATTCTATAAATTATTCAAATTCAAAATTCAAAATATTTTGTCTTTTGTATGTTTACAAAAAAGCAACAAAGCAAGAGTAAACGCAAGTGTATGTCGGTTTTTACTTTGTCTTTTATGTACATTCGTAATGATAAAAGAACTAATTCTCCATAACAAATTTCTTCGTTAAGTATATTTTAAGATTATAGAATATGGTTTAAAAATAATCACTTCTTACAAAGATGCCTGATTACAGATGGAGGCTCTCGATATCTTCGACGATGGGGTCACGACCTATTTGCGACTATGCATTATTATGCAGGCCTGCAAATCTCGCTTGATCAGCTTAGTTACCTTTTGTTAACTTTACGTTCTTTAGCACGAAGAAAGGGTGGGACATGTGGGATAAACCCATCCTACCGGACCTGCCAAGGTGTGTTTCTAAAATTCAAGTTGGAATTACTAGACTGACTTATTTGACCGAATATTCCTTGATGTGATATTTGCTTCTATTTGATATGTGGGATAAACCCATCCTACCGGACCTACCAATGTGTGTTTCTAAAATTCAATTGGAATTACTAGACTGACTTATTTGACCGAATATTCCTTGATGTGATCTTTGCTTCTATTTAATTTCTCCTTATATCTACTATGACATAATATAAGATCTTCTAAATTCCTTGATGTGATATTTGTTTCTATTTAATTTCTCATTATATCTACTATGACATGTGAGATCTTCTAAATTCCTTGATGTGATATTTGTTTCAAATTGATATCTCCTTATATCTATTATGACATATGAGATCTTCTAAATTCCTTGATGTGATATTGGTTTCTATTTTATTTCTACATAATTCAGTCAAAATTCCTCAATGTCATATTTCCATGCATTACATTTCTAAATATATTTACTATGATCGTCTAAATTCCTCGATGTGATATTTTATTAGAAGATGTAGGATTGGCTTAACTTTCTGTAGCATCTATACCAATTTCGACAATCTCATTCTTAGGTAAAAGATTGACAATTTCATGATTTTTAACGGTCTCTACCCTTACAAAGATAATAGATTCAAACTCCAGTACAAAAGAGTTTTCAATTTAAACGTATACGCTTGATTGATATGTAAAATTTAGCTCGCGGTTTTTTGTGAAGAAAACAACATGGAACCTATGAAATATTCCTTATATGTATAAACGAACTGCATTAGTATGAATTGACTCACTTCGTAGTTGGGCTGATAGAGAACTCTGTCACAGTGATAAGTTGACCTTTGTACACTTTTTTTTAATTAATAATGTGTTTGTTACGTTTTGTATGGTCCATAAATAAGTAACAATCCGCATTGGAACAGGATAGTCTAAGATAGAGCCTACTATCTTACTTTGTAAGACGGTTGAATAGTAACAGACCGCTTTTATTATTTATTCAAGCGCACGACTCTAATTTGAAATGAAAATTTTCAGGCTAGTAATAAAATATTCTGAAATAAACATTCCAGATGAAAATTTCACGAAACCATTTCTTTTTAAAAATAATTAACTCCTGAACTAATCCGCCGTGTGGCATCTGGCTGACTAGAATAGACCACCCTCATTTTTTACCGAGGTGTAGTAAAAGGCGACTAAGGTAAGTTGACCCGCCGCGTGGTATCCGGCTGAGTAGAATAGACCGTCTTAAGGAATATATATAACAGACAGACGTTGACGTTAGACAGGCGGCCGGTCTTAAAATACCTAGCCAAATCATTTAATAACATGTTGTTCTGACCCGACTTAGAGTGGGATAAGGGCAGGAGCATAAGGAATTAATTCTTGAACTAAATCAGAGTTCACGTGCATGCAAAGCCGGCTAAAGCTTAATGTTTTTTGCAAGCCTAGATATTTAGTTACCCTCTGCCGTTTTCCATTTGTTTATTAGTATTTGTATAGTCCGCCGAGAGAGTTTTGGCTGCTATATCTATTATTATTATAGATCTATATAACTACGGCAATTGGCTTTCCAAATTAATTATAACTTGACTGAATCTCGTGCCCTTCACAATTCGATTCATTATTAAATTTTAAAAAATCTAGGTAACACGTAATTTTTTAGATTATTTTTAATTGTATTTAACTATAACTAGAACTGTGGTAGCCCAACGGTAAGACAGTGTGTCTCTTTCGATGGGGTCACGAGTTCCAACCCCTATTAAACTTATTTGTCTATTAAAACTTATCTGTCTACTCTCTACTTATCTGGCTTTGCGACTTTGTCGTGGAGTGGAGGTAGGTTACACATATCCCCAGAATTCTCTAGATATTCTAGGTTTCCTCACGATGTTTTCCTTCACCGAAAATCGTGTGATAAATCGCGATTATCAATTAGACACATAAGTTTTACTAGAAAAACTCATTCTCTGCGACTCGAAAGAGTCGCACGGTCTCGCCGCTGGGCTATCACAGCTCAGATTGGCGGGTAAGTGAAGTTAAATGGCATCTTAAGTATCGTAGCAATAAGCTACGCCGTAACGAATAATGAATATATTACGCACGTTCGTATTAAATTGACCTACGCCGTGTGGTATCCGGCAGAATAGAATAGACCACCCTCATTTCTGACCGAGGTGTCGTAAGAGGCGACTAAGGTATGTGCCGTGTGGTATCCGGCTGCATAGAATAGACCACCCTTCTTTCTTACCGAGGTGTCGTAAGAGGCGACTAAGGTATGTGCCGTGTGGTATCCGGCTGCATAGAATAGACCACCCTCATTTCTTACCGAGGTGTCGTAAGAGGCGACTAAGGTATGTGCCGTGTGGTATCCGGCTGCATAGAATAGACCACCCTCATTTCTTACCGAGGTGTCTGTCGTAAGAGGCGACTAAGGTATGTGCCGTGTGGTATCCGGCTGCATAGAATAGACCACCCTCATTTCTTACCGAGGTGTCGTAAAAAGCGTGTGATAAATTGCAATTATCAATTAGACACATGAGTTTCTCATAGAAGTTTCACATAGAAAAACTCATTGGTGCCTGCCCGGGTTTGAACTCGTGTTCCCCTTGAAAGAGTCGCACGATGACGATTGAGTTTAGTACTTAGTGAAAAATAAATGAAAAGGTTACAGTTGTTTCCATAAAAATATATAAAATACCAATATAATACTGTCCAGCTATACAATGGCGTGATAAATACTGAAGAGGCCAATCAAAAGTCGTGTATTCAGCAAACGCACGGCTATAATGTCTTTATTATTAGGCCATTATTAGCTTCACGGGAAATTGGAATCTATTACTTATTAATATGGGCTATAACAGGATGCGAGAATTTTTCTATTTTGGTATAAAAGATTAGGTTTAAGTGATTAGTTATAATGAAATAGATATATCAATCATTGAAAACGCGAATCATCTAATGTTTATCAAGCAATACGTACCCGCGACTTTGTTCGCAAAATATATGTTTAAATACCCTCAATTATGTATTGTTTATTTGTATTCCTGTTCTTTAATAGCGGGAATTTTTATTCTATACGACAATCCAGTATATAAGGTTTAATTGCACCAAGTTTCATCAATACTGGTATAGCGGATGAGCCGTGAATGTGAAATACACAGACTCACAATTACAATATTATTATGGATTAATAATTATTCATTTATTAGATTATACATCCTTACAGCTGAAAGTTTATGCAGTATCTTGCCTTTAGCTTGCCCATAACAGATTGCTTTTAGAAATAAAGCCGCCTATTTTTAATACTTCTTTTTCATTTAAGCATAGTTTACATGCATTCTTTTGATTTAGAATAAAGTATATCATCTAAAAACCACACAAATCAGATCAAACCAAAATAATCTTTATTCAAATAAGTCATTTCAGGCACTTTTGAATCGTCAAACATCAATATGATTAATGAAGTTACAACTGGTTCGGAATGTTGCTCTTACCGTTGACCGCCGAGTTTCTTCTACTCTACGTTTCTGAAACTCGGCGGTCAATCTTTTAAATATTTTCAATTATACATTATTAAACCACTGTCTTGTATGAAGCTGAAGGGATTTTCAAATCAAGGCATTTTTATCATCCAAATAATCTCCAATTTTGTAATATGCTTTACGTATAAGCATATTTCTTACACCAAGTTTAACCGTATTTGTAGATTTGTCTAGTATATACACAAGATATAAACCACTTAGTTATAAAAGATCGATGATATCTGGCATCGTGCACGCCGTGCGGTATCCGGCAGAATAGAATAGACCACCCTCCTTTCTTACCGAGGTGTCGTAAGAGGCGACTAAGGTGTCTGCCGTGTGGTATCCGGCTGCATAGAATAGGCCACCCTCATTTCTTACCGAGGTGTCGTAAAAGGCGACTAAGGTAAGTTGACGTCAGGCAGGCGGCCGGTCGTAAAATACGTAGCCAAATCATGTGAATACCGACCCCACTGAGAGTGGAATAAGGGCAGGAGAATGATGATGATATTTGGCATCGTGCGACGGCACACAAGCGATAACTTTGGTTCAATATGAAACACAAATACCAATTTTCAGTAGCTGCCATTCTGTAATAAAAATATGAAGGTAATAAGAATGCACTGACCTGCAAGAACAGCATGAAGGCGACCCACTGGTAGTATTTCCCGTAGCGGCGCGGGGAATTCCCGGAACCCCGCACTCCAGGATACGCGCCAGCCTCCCCGGCCACCGTGAACGTTGAATGGATCCAGCAGTATGTGTTTAGCACGTCCTCCGGGATATCTCTGGTAAGGAATTGGCTTACTTGGGAATTCTTTTTTTGCACAGTTATCTCCCAATAATGCTGGGAAACATTGGGATTAATCATATTGTTTAGCTTTGATAAACTTAATTGGTATCGGCAGCCCTCATTAACTTAAATTTAAATGGTTCTTGATACAAATTGGCCTTTACAAACACTTTTGAATCGTCAAATAAAAATTAAAATGAAGCTACGACTCGGACGGTTCGGAAAAAGGATGGACAGAATCACCAATCACTTAGTGATCATGATTATTAACTCATCATATAGCATCATCTGCTATTGAATTTTAGATAACTGCTATTGCTATACAAAATTATGGATGTTCCATAAAATAGTAAAATAATATTAGAAAGAAATGTTATCATTACATCATATGTACCGATGTTATGTATAATGTATAACCTAGAAATAAAGACCGTATTGAATATGATTTAAGAATTAAGTTTGTATATAATAACAATAAATAGCTGAATAATATAATGGCTGAATAATATATTTATTGCTATTTGCTATTATTAGCGATTCAGCGATTACTGGACTAAATGATTGCGGATAAAAACAAATGTAGTCCTTATATCCTATACATTGCAAACTCATATAAAGCCTACATTTGTTTGTGCACACAATAGCAATCGCAATAGCAACACGATCACCGTGGTCACCTTTGATCATATCATGGTGCGAAAATGATTCTCAAATCGCAATTATACCCAAGGTTAGTTCGGAAAGGTGGTCTAACCAAAGAACCAGCAAGAAACAATATTGTATTTGTAATTTGTAAGAAACAAAAATTACAAGTTGATTAGTTGTGACCATACAATTATTTATCTATGTAAATAAAAATGAATCTTCAAATATGTTGCTGACAGCAGTTAAGATTCCGTAATGCTTGTATTCAGCTGAGGATGCAGGCCTAAAAGCCAATTGGCTTCGCGGAATCATCGGGATTCAACAAACGTTCAATTATAATAAATTTTAATCAAATTTTACTTCATTTGTCTTCAGCGAATAAAGTCTTGTCTTTAATTTTTTGTAATTAAATAATATTTTTTAAAAGGATTATTACTCGCCGCCTTACTCCACATAATTTTTTCTTATTTTAAAAAAACCCTATGAAACTTCAAATGAAATGAAAATTTTCAAGGAAAATAGGATAGCAACGTATTTATTTTTCATACCAATTTAATGTTAAAATTAAAACTTGGGCGATGCGAAGTTTAGATCGGTTAGTAAATTTATAACAATAATTATTATAACCTAACTTAAACTAGCGTTGTCTTGAAGGAGTCGCTACTTCGCGATAAAGCCGCTCATTATACGTCTAATAAAAAATGTTTAATCTTTTACTTAACTTCAGATGTCTATTTTATTATATACTTTTAATTTATTCTGATTAAATTTAATGTAAATTTCAGCGAGTAGCAGAGTCATAAGCAGGACTGAAAGTGAGAGCGCGGCAAGTGGTCCGCCCTAATAGTTTAAGGAAACAGGTATTCTAACATTTGCTTCACAGTATATTTTAAATAACGTAATTTTTGTACATAAAAATATAAAGAATTATAAAACGATAGGTGATGTATATAATAGACAAAGTAGGAACCGACATAAGCTTGCGACTCCTGCTTTGCGCCTAGCAAAAGTACGTAAATCGTTTGTGGGTTTGGGTATAAGATTCTATAATAAAATTCCGAAATCAATTTTGGTCATGCCATTACAGCAGTTTAAAAACACTGTTAAAAAGAGGCTGATACAGAAAGCCTACTATACTGTTGAAGATTACTTAGATGATAAGGATGTGTGGATATAGGTGCACTTCTACCCTGTACAAGACAGTAATAAATAAATGTAACTAGTTCTAAGATTTATATTTTAAAAAGAGCAACCGCCGAGTTTGTTGCTGGCTCTTCTCGGCAGGAACAGCTTTCCGAACCAGCAGTAAAGTTGACGATTCAAAAGCACTTGTTTACAAGTTTACTTGAATAAATAATATTTTGTTTTGATTTGATTTGATTTGATTTAATAGTAAACACCATTAGGACGGAGAGTAGAACTTCTGCGCTCTACTCTCTGCATCTCGGAACATCGACAATGCTTCTGCGCTCGCCCATGCTGCTCTATGACGCTGTTACTGAGACTTTAGGACTAACAACATACAGTTAGTTCGAAAAAAAGACTTCAACAAATAATGACTTATCATTGTCTAATCCCACATAAAAAGAGACGGATTAATACAGTCTCATTTGCTTTTCCTTATTGCAATAAGGCATATTTAAGGCTCGCTTCCCTGCTCTAGTATAAATTTATGAATAAAATTCAGCGCCGTGCAAAAATGTTGGATTACTTAGTGTCACGCAGCGCCATCTGTGTAAACACTGTGACACTACGTGGTCAGTCACCAACCTCGTGTGGATGCAGTCTATCGGGTTGCCCACAAGATGGCGCGTGGTGAGCGCCGCGCTCGCCGCCAATAGCGCCGCGGTCGTGGCCCCGCAGTGCAAGCGAAATGCTACCGAGTCGATCTTCGGATTGACACCTTGCTGTTGACAAATAAATATATGGGACACTTACACACACGGTCGTCCGTCCCCAAAGTAACTTAATACTTGTGTTATGGGTGACAGACAACTGGTAGATATACTACATATCGACTGTGAACTGACAAATTGTCCTATCTATTTTTGTCAACTTATCAGTACGAAGAAAAAACGTGATTATTAATACATTCACAATAATTTTAAAGAAATAAAAAAACAGTTGGCTTTAAATATGTTTATTTATTTACAAAATTTCTAGTAGATAATATATGTTGATACGGTAAATGATGGGCAGTAGTACCCAATGCCGTTAAAAAGTGTTTTGGCTTAAAATTGAGATAGGACATATTGCTGATTCACAGTCGATATATAAGTTTAAAAAAATTACTTAAATATAAATACACACCCAGGCTCGAAGAACCAACAAATTCTTCTCTTTCTCCTACCCTTATCCCACTCTAAGTGGGGTCGGTACAACATGTTTTCCTCTTCCATTCTCTTCTATCATTCGTCAACTCTGGCGCTACTCCTTTTATATGCATGTCATACTTCACACATTCCAACCATCTCTTTTTAGGCCTCCCTCTAGTCACATATCCATCCACATTCATATCCAGCACTCGTTTAGTCACATGATTTTCATCCCTCCTCATTACATGTCCATACCATCCCAATCTTGCACCTCTCATCTTTTCTACAATGGGCGCAACTTTCATACTTCCCCTTATATACTCATTTCTTATTTTATCCAATCTTGTCACACCACACATCCATCTTAACATTCTCATCTCATTTGCATGCACTCTTCTTTCATCCATCTTTTTCATTGCCCAACATTCTGATCCATACATTACGACAGGTCTTATGACGAAGAACCAACAAATTGTTTATAGAAAATTTTGGCCCTCGGCGGGAATCGAACACGCGACCCGCGAAGCCTAAGGAAACTGAAGCACTGCGCCAACGGGCCAGTTATAACACAACAAAAATAAAAATCTATTACGGCCTTAAATAAACCCAGTATAAAATGTATTACTGAGAATAACATAACGTTGGAATATATTTTCTTACTAGCACTACTCCTACCTTATACTTACTCTTGCCCTACTTTAACTAAGAAATTACTTCAAAAATCATTTTTGGGAAGCACAATTAAGTTAATTTTTTAGAATTTATTATTAACGATGTCATTAAGAGCTATATATGAAATAGAGCAAGTTAATAATATTATTAATCAAATACAGATAGAAAGGAAAGTTAAAAGTTAAAACCTTTGATTTGTATGGTGATGAAGAATTTCGTGTTAAATATACGAAAACACCACGCAAGGCCGATTTAATATTATTGTTCCCAGTTGATAGAGCGTTCTCGATTATTTGTCATTATTGCTGTTTGCGTAATATTTACAAAATAAATCTGTTTCTTCAATCACGAACAAAAATAATAAACACGATCCAATGATTTCACTTTATGTACAATTACAGTGTACATTATGTACACTGTAATCTTTGGACGATCACTATTCACAAAGTCGTCGTCTCCCGCCAAATTATAAATAGAAATGTCAAAGTCATGAAAAATTACAAAAAATGGCGACAGCTATAGACAAAATTTTACTTTTTCTTACGCATGTATAGCATAACGGAGGAATAGTCATGACGAGCTTACACCGAATTTATTTGTAAGAATATATTTTTCTCCTTAAACTTAGGATATTCTAAGCATAACTATAATAACTTACAAATTTTAAAAAAATACGAATGCTGCATATATCAGGTATGAGAACGGATAGTACACTTTAGATTACATATATTTTATATACTATAGCAAAATAATTTAGTCATAGTATTATGGATCTCCGCAAAGTAACGTCTAATTCTATCAATTATGTAACTATAACTTAAGGAAGCACTATTTAAGCCAATAATAGATAAGTTTAGATATCCTTATTTTCTAATTATTACATTATGATTAGCCCATTGGCGCAGGTGGCATTGACCCTGTCTCAGCTCCGCGGGTCACCGGTTCAAAATTTAAAAAAAATTGTTGGTTCTTTGAGTCTGGATGTAATTATGTATTTAAGTATTTATATAAATATTATATATGTTTATACATATTTACCAGTTGTGTGGCACCCATAAGACAAGTATTAACTTACTATTGGAACAGCCGTGTATTTAATTGTCCCATATATATTTGAAATAAAATATATGATTTTGCTATATTCCCAGATTAATAGTTAAAACAAATTGTCGCATAAACCGATAAATTCTTATCTTGGATTCTAGTAAAATAATTTTCATCTATTTCGTATTATCGTAATGACCTCCGCAAACTAACGACTAATTCTATGAATAATTTGGAATGAATAATAACATAAAAAAATTGCGACATTTACCAGTAAAGTTGAGTTCTTATGTCTATTTTCGCGCAAATTGTACTTATTAACTTCTCATAATTTTTCTCAAACGTCCAAGAAGGGGCGTTAAGTTCAAAATGCCTTCACGGTATTAACGATCAGATCCGATATTTAATTCCATACCTTTATGATTCCAAACATTTAGAGAGCATAGCTTACAGCTTGGTTTGTGATTATTTATTTATAAGCTATCCTACTGAGCTACCCGCTCCGAATTTTTATGGACGAGAATGTACGCCGCGTTCTCATTCAATATTAAATGCTCCAAAGTCCTGTAATATCCCGATTGAATAGGTGCATTTATATGTATTAAGAAATTGTTATTTACAATGAATGTATACTAATAAACTTATCAAAGACCAACACAACTTTAGTAAAATGAGCTAATAAACCAAATCTTTCGTCAAACTACTTTCGTAAATATTATAACAATTACATCTTTAGGATACAGACATATGTAATGCCCAACTTTTTAATATTTTTTTTTCAATTTTGAATTATTTTTAACGTTATTTTTATGCATGCACATATAAAAATTATTTACTTTTTAAATTACTAGCTGTTACCCGCGACTCCGTTCACGTGGACCGTTGAGTAAACATTAGCCTATGTCACAGCAGCCCTAAAAATATCTCAGTCACAAAAATCAGATCGATCCGGGAGGGTTCAATTGCAAATACTATAAAATTTATTAACAATTTACTAACATTAAATTCGGCATAATCATATCATTTGCTCTGAAAATAATTGTAAAAAAAATCATTAAAAAATAAATACCTTTTGCACACTTTATCTTTTAATGTGAGAGTTCATCAGGTCTCCTATCTAAAACCTATCTCTTTAACTTACAACCTTGACTTTGACCTATCGTGAATAAAAAATATACATTGATATAATGATAATAGATGGCGTTTTTAATGTCATCCTATTCCTATTAAATTTGTAGGATTTATACGGCCATGGAATTGATTGTGCCAAATTTCATCGATATTGTTTCAGCGGATTGGCCGTGAAAACGTAACAGACATATAGAACTTCGCACTTATAAAATTAGTAATTTATTTTAGTAAATTCAAATTCAAATAAGTCTTTATTCAAATTGGCCTATTACAAGCACTTTTGAATCGTCAAATTAAAATTAAATTGAAGCTACATCTGGTTCGGAAAGGTGCTCTAACCGAGAAGAACCAGCAACGGCGGTCACTCTTTTTAAAAATATATATTACAATTTTGTATTAACTATTGTTAACAAACTTAGATTATAATATCGTCTAGTACATAGCTGGTCGCAATTTAATTTCAAGCTTTCTTATCATTGACATAGTCTTCAACATTATAGTAGGCTTTATTAATGAGAGTCTCTTTAATTGCTTTTTTGAACTTGCGTAAAGGCAATTCCAAAATAGATTGAGGAATTTTATTATAAAAAAGTGTACCGAAGCCCACAAACGATCTACGTACTGAACGTAACGTATCTCCACTCACAACTAATACGTAGCAGAAAATTTGTTTTACTAGAGTTTTGAATTATGACTTAATTCAATAGATTCTCGGTGTGAAGACGAGTTTTGAACCTCTTACCCCGCCAGATAGCAGCGCATAGAGGCTGGTGAGGATCTCCATGGGCCTGCGAGACTGCGCGAGCCGCTCGCGCCGCCGCCACGCGCCCGCGCCGCCCGCGCTGCGCCCGCCGCCGACGCCGCGCCCGCGCCGGCCCCACGACACGCCCGACTCCCTGTCGAACGAACACACTTGTGAAACGAGCCCAGAAGGTCTTGGATCGTAACATCTTCACTTTCTCACTATTGAACTTGTATTGACACACACACACACACACTTTATTTCTATATACATAAATTATAAGTCTTGGTGGTTGAGCGGGGCACCCAGTAATACGAGCTCTCGCCTAGTACAGGGGCCCTTGCAAATGCTATGTACCTGTATTTTTAAAAGAAATAAAGTATTTTGATTTTGATTTGATTTGATTGATTCACCATTCGCTTTCAGCTTGACTTCACTAATCGACTCAAAAATACGCTTTAACTAGACACCACGTTAACGACGACAATCGACAGACTCTCAACAGAATCCCAACAGAATCTTTCTAATTACTTTTTTTTTGTTCGAATGTGTCTAATGCTGTTAGCCCTAATGGCTTTTACAGCGTCACCGGTGGGATGGGCGAGCGCAGAAGCTTCGCCGGGTAAAATTGATAAGTAAACGAGTGTTTTTAGGCACTTGCAACTTATTGGGAGCGTCGCCTTAAGGGTGTCTCCTGCGAGACCGAACCTCGGCTTAAAGCGGCGCGTTTTGGAGGACTGTATCTAACACATTGACTTTGAAGAAGTCTGCATCACGGCGGCCGCGGCAGAGGACTGCTGCCGCTTGACTCAAGCAAGCGGGGACCTCGTCTTCGCCGGCGAAGATGCTGTTTGTGTGTATTGTGTGTATATCTTGTTGGATGCTGTAATAGCATCGTCGGGGTCGTTGAGGACGCTCTTAGGGCGCCTGTGAAATCGGTTGGGGAAGTTAAACACCTTATAGTTGGACGTGGCCGCTATAAGGGGGTTCGGTTGAATTTCTAATTACGACAAGTTTCACTATTTAAGGCAATCCCCACTCACATGATAAGTTCCTACCCTCGCTATCGATTGCTCAATAACCCCGCATCCGGTGTTAACAACAACACAGACTGTCATTTGACTATTTCCTATTCCATACATATTTAGTGTCTGTTACACTTGTTGACAAACTCGCATCCATCACGATGCTTCTATACTGGCCCTGCGATAAATCACCTCACTGAGAGCAAGTGTATCGCAGCGATATTCTCCCCGTGGCCGGGTTATACATAATGTTAGGTTCAATTATTTATTTTAGTATATTTACAAATTATAACATTATTAAGAACAGTATTTGACTACTAGCGCCATTAGCACTACTTCCGGCAGCGATAAATGATTGTATCATAAATTAATTGAATATTAATATTTGAGTGTTTTGTTATTTATTTATTTTTATTTTTTTTTTATTTTGCAAGAACAATATTTATGACTTATATTATTACATTAGCACACCTTTCTAAAACCACGCAGGGTTTATATGAAGGTGTGGAGTTCGCATTATTTGTAGTAATCTAATAGTAATGAAAACATAAAAAGTTTAAGTTTAATATTTAAGTTTATAGGAAATAAAATATCAAATATAAGTAGAAGTTACTGTGTTACTAAGTTATAATGATATAATGGTTGATTATTGCAATAATGTTATTGCAAGTTAAAAGATTTTAGAATATGATACGTTATAATTACTATGAATTTATCTTGGTTGCATGCGTTTTCGTTCACGTGATATTGCCCTAAAATGGCGGTTTAACAAAATGATTCGGCAGTCAGACGAAAGCGTGCAATCACGATGGACTCTAAAGTGAGCAGAATGAATAAAGCTAATTTGTGCGAATCAAGTGTTTGTTTTTCAATAATAAACTATGAACGTGTCTACATGCGCCTATAGTAACGAATGTCATCGACGAGCAAAGCTTAAGGTGCAATTCCACCAGTATGCAGCTGTCCAGCACTGTGAATGCACAGTGTACGGCACAAATGTTTACTCTGGTCGAATCACTCAAGCAAACATTAACAAATTGTGCGCGAATATTGATCTCGATTTGTTGTTAAAGTATATTTCATACAATAGTAAGGTAAGGTACAATCAAGGTGTTACAATCCAACTACTGGGAATAGGCCTCCACTCTCCGTTTCTGGAGAGACGGGTTGGAGTTAAGACCGCATGGTAATGCTGCTCCAATGCGGATTAGTAGGTTACACATATCTCCAGAATTCTCTAGAGATATGCAGGTTTTCTCACGATGTTTTCCTTCACCGAAAAGCGTGTGATAAATTGCAATTATCAATTCGACACATGAGTTTTAATAGAAAAACTCATTGGTGCCTGCCCGGGTTTAAACTCGTATTCCCCTCGAAAGAGTCGAACGGTCTCACTGCTGGGCTATCGCAACTTTCATACAATAAGCCAGAGCTAATTCATATGTAAAGCCAACAACAGCTATAAGCATCTGCTGAATCTCCGAGCTATGTAATTTAACAATAAATATATAAATATATATCAACATTTATAATATTAAATGTACGTATAATGTACGTAGGTATATAAACACATTGATTTTGACGATCCACTATTAAGGAGACAAAATAAAACACCATATAGTACCCAGCAATACATAATGCACATCGAGGCTTAGAGCGAGAAAATCGGCTAGATTCTGCTTCATAGAGAATTGTCCCTGTCGCACAGACCAACTAACCCGTGCGAAATGTCACATACAGGGTGACACTGACAGCGCTCTACGAAACCGAACTGGTCAGCAGTTTCGCTCTAAACATCGATGTGCATTATTTAATTCCGGGTACTAAACTTAACATTGATTTTAAGATTAATATGCTCTCAGCAATCGTGTTTAAAAACTACCAATATTCACAGTTATCATCAAAGTCTTATTGATGTTAAATTAAAACACTTATTGAATAGAATATTTGTAAACTTACCGATAAAGAAAAGTATTTTGTCCGTAAGCCGGTATAACAGACTAGACAGCGTACAAATTGAAAATAAATGAACGATCTAACGTCTGAAGCGTTGCTTATACAGCTTGCTAGTAACTAAACCTAATTTTGAATGAAAACTAAAAACACGTACAGCGCCGTAAAAGATCGTAGGAACGGTGTATAGGTACATAAATAACCGTAGCCCGCGGTTTCACTCGCGGTACAATATTCAAATGCAAATTATTCTTTACTAGCAATACCCACGGCGTCGCCTACGTCGAAATCAATTTGTCACGGATATATTTTTAACAATTTACATAAAACCTTAGTGTTATATTAACTTTTAATAAAATCCGTACAAAAATCAGTTCTATAGATTTTGTGAAATTCGATCACATTCAGAAAGACAGCTTTTGGGGACTTAGTTTTGTAATATGTATAGATAGATTCAAGTTGGCTTATACGTGCCGTGTGGTATCCGGCTGCATAGAATAGACTCATTTCTTACCGAGGTGTCGTAAAAGGCGACTAAGATAAGTTGGCGTCAGGCAGGTGGCCGGTCGTAAAATACTTAGCCAAATCATGTGACAACCTGTTTGTAACAAGTTGTGCCGACCCCACTTAGAGTGGGATAAGGACAGGAGAATGATGAGATTCAATTTGGCTTATACAACTATCAAAACGTTAAATTTTAATGAAACTGCCACTGGTTCGGAAAGATTTTTTTTTATTGTTTAATAGGCGAACTCTTGACTGTAATCATGTCTAATGGTAAGCAATGATACAGTCTAAGATGGAGCGCGCTTACCTAGAAAATGCCTATTCACTCTTGGCTTGAAAGTACCCATATCGTAGGTATTGGAAAATTTGCTCTTACTGAGAAGCACCAGCAAGAACCTCGGTGGTCTTTTCTTTTAATTAAAATAATAATAATGAATTATCAAAAATGTTCAATAATATGCACATCACAATCGCCGATGATCGTTGAACGAGTGCAAGTGTCCATACGAATTTTCCCAGTATAAAAGTCCTATTCAAGCAGTAATTAAAGTATAAAAGTGCTATGTTATTCCAGGTTTAAATCTACAGGCACTATAACAGAAGTACCTTGCTATAACCCGCACGGGTTAAGTGAATGCATGCAAAGGTAATGTGTATGAAGCAGGCAAAATTTACGCACCTTACACATGAAGGACAAGTCACTACACGCACCCCAAGGTACCTCCACCAAAAACAATGCACACAAGCAGCACACACAACCACCATAAAAATTTCGACGATCGTTTCACTCCGACACCGAAGCATCATTAAGAGGATAGGCTCTATTGCGATTTGTCGTTTCACATACATATTAGCTTTGCATGCATTCACTTAACCCGTGCGGATTATAGCAAGGTAGTTGCCTGTAATATGGAATTCCGCAAAGTAACGCCTGCTTATATAAATCGTATAAATCTACCTTAATACCAAATTTCATAAAGATCTGTTTAGCAATTGAACCGCAAAAAACGGTACAGACTATGGATGTCACGGGATTCCAACTCCGATAGACATATCGGAATTTCTAACACATCTCTGACCTCACTAATATTCCAACAAATTGAGAACTTCCGATACATCTTCACATATGAAGTTAACGTTATATAGAGAATAAAAATTCGTTCTTTCCCTCTCGGTACGAAAAAAATCAGTAAACTAAAAAGAATACTTTGAAAAATTAAAGTTGACGTAAATGAAGTCGCTAGTACAAGTAATAAGTAAACACAAAGCAAATAAACTGTTACATGCTTACAAATTTGTCGTTTTGAGATATAGTTATTTGTCTGGCCAACTCACAGATGATAAATGTAACAAGTCAACCCCAAGTCACCCATTCATTTAAACGAAAAACGACCAAAATCAAATTTGGATACACTCCAAATTGTCTTTTCAACGTTAATAAATATACTTGAGTGTGTAAGGGCACAATCCCGGTTTAAATAAATCTTGAAATCAAATAAATTCTAACTACATTACGTTGAAATCTCCTCTTCAATCAAGACTTCAATCAATTCAAAGACATCCACTGTAGGACATAGGTTTCTTCAAAGGACATCAACGCTAATCCAGTGGTTTCTGTCTATCTTAAGAGTGTTTGCCTTAACAACATTTTCCAGTGGGGGGGGGGGGTCGTTAACATAGCATCTAGAAACTTCAACGTTCATCGGTTCTTCGGAGCTAAAATTGCATCAATCTATTTGAGACGACGATCAAATCAACTTCTCGCTCAATGCTCACCCTTGCAATGTATCACTAGATAGGTTGTCGAACCGATGATCTCTCGAATTCTTTCCCATTATTGTAATGACCAGCAATATAAATCAAGCTGAATGTTTTACACATCATCGTGTTTTAGACCGTATTGTGATCGTGGCATACTATTTATAAGTGTTCCAGGTTCGTCCCGAACAGATTTAGTTTAACGTAAACACTCGTTAACTAATACTAGACCTTGAACTAGAAATATATCTGTAATGAATAATGTTCTAAAAATAAAAGTGACTATTTTAGTCATCGAACTAACAGCATTATACACGTCACTTCTTATCTTAACAGGTAGTGTTTCTTTTATAAATACATTGACTTGACGTGTTTCATGTCTTAAACAGACGTATTAAGCTAAGTTCAAGTACAGAGTAAGAAAGTATTTTAACTATGCGCAAAGGATTAAACAAAATAGATTGAAAATATGGTTTCTTAGGTTTCAATGGTTACGCGTTAGGTTGACCATATCTACAAAAGTAATAATAAAATTATTTTGCTATAATCCGCGATACAGTGAATAGAAAATATATATAGTGTTAAATGTATATTGGATTATCCGTATTTTCATACCCGATACATTTAACACCATATATATTTTCTATTTACTGTATCGCGGATTATAGCAAAATAATTTTATTATTACTTTTGTATTATGGATATCCGCAAAGTAACGCCTAATTCTATAAATTATTTGACCATATCTATCATATGAAAAACAATATTAGATTCAACCTAAGTGTCGAAATATTTTTGTTATACTTAATTCTCACGGAAAGCTTTTCTTTACACAAATTCAAATTTCAAATTAGAAATTTTAATTATTCAAGCAAACTTGTAAACAAGTGCTAATGAATCGTCAACTCTACTGCAGGTTTGGAAAGCTGTTCCTACCGAGAAGAGCCAGCAAGAAACTCAGCGGTTGCTCTTTTCAAAATACAGCTCTTATAAATGGTTACATTTAGTCTTACATCATAGTACATCTTGTACAATAAACACACAGTAGAAACACTGGTTTTTCATTTTCTGTTGCTGGCTTAATTACACTAAGCTCAACTTCGATTAAGCGTAAAGTTATAAAAATAAAACAATACTGAAAATACTGTAATTTAAAGAAAAACATTTACCTATTAATAAAATTGCAATCAACTAATTTTGCAGAGAAATATCGCGTTTTAATTCTGCTGAACATCGCGAGAGAGATCTGAAATTGCTAGTTAAGATAAAGTAACAGTTTTGATTGAGGTTGCAATTTATTTCAGACTACTTTTCAATTATACGATATCTTTTCCCTAGGGTTCTCTTAATTCTGTAATCTTAAGTAAACCACTAATCAGTCTTACAAAGTAAATTATAAGTAAAGTAGCGGCCTGTTACAATCCCACTGCTGGGAACAGGCCTCCACTCTCCGTTTCTGGAGAGAAGGGTTGGAGCTAAAACCTATCACGCTGCTCCAATGCGGATTGGTAGGTTACACATATCTCCAGAGTTCTCTAGAGATGTGCAGATTTCCTCACGATGTTTTTCGTCACCAAAAAGCATGTGATCAATTGCAATTATCAATTAGACACATAAGTTTTAATAGAAAAACTCATTGGTGCCTGCCCGGGTTTGAACTCGTGCTCCCCTCGAAGAGTCGCACTGTCTCACCGCTGGGCTATCACAGCTCGTTTATAATTTAATTATAAATTTATAGTAAATTATAAGTAAATCATACTTATTAAATACGTTACAACTGTGAAAGTTATAAAAAAATGCTTTGTTTGAGTGCACTAATAAAAACCTCATTAAATTTTGCTATGGATATTATATTTATGAAACTATAGCATTTATTGCATTTGCCGCATATATTCACAAAATGAATTTTACTTTGAGATGCAACGGAAATAATTGAAAATGAATAGCACTGCGTGTTTGTATCACTTATTAAGAGTTTGTGATAGCCCAGCAGTGAGACAGTACGACTCTTTCGAGGGAATCACGTGTTCAAACCCCGTCAGACAGTAATGAGTTTTTTGTTAAGAACTTAAATGTCTAATTGATCATTGCAATTTATTACACGCTTTCCGGTAAAGGAAAACAACGTTAGAAAATTTGCATACCTCTAGAGAATTCTGGGGATATGTTTCACCTACCAATTCGCATTGGAGCAGTGTGGTTAGCTCCAAGCCTTCTTCCGAAAAAGGAGAGAGGCCTATGCCCAGTAGTGGGCATATAGTAAAGTTTACAGTTGCTGTCCTAGGGATTTGGAGGGTAAGCGCAAAAATATTAATAATAACCACACCACTTGGATATGATTGTTTAATTACACCTTGTAAATTGCTTTATTTAGAAATTTCCATGCTCGCACTAAAATACTTTTTATTCGAGCAAACCTGTAAGCAAGTGCTTTTGTCGTAAACTCTACTATACTAGTCCGAAATTTGCTCCTATCGAGAACAGCCAACTAGAAACTAGGCAATAGCGGTTTCCAAAATATAATTCTCATAAATAGTTACATTACTACAGCGATCTTCTGTAAGGTCTAACAGTAGCTAAATCCACGCATATTTGCCGTTTATGTAATCCTCAATAGTATTGTAGACTTTCTGTATGAGCCTACTTCAGGTGGTTATTTTAATTTTTCCAATTTTTTATGTATCGTAATAAATACTTTATTTAAAATACAATTAAGTATTGCAGAGTGGCAATATTTCACTGCGAATTTAATTTTCAATCCTGTAATCGACGTTCGCAAAGTTGCAATTACCTCTATTCCAGCATATTTCATGAGTTGCGAGATTTTAATTAAAAAGCAGATAATTATATTTACGATCCAACTTCACGTCTAAATTGCCGCGAATATATAATGACTGTGTTTTAAAAAGCGTTATTGGAAGCGTGTTCAATATATATGATGTTTTAATAAGAAAATTGTACTTTTTGATTTTAATTAATAGCAGTGAATAGTGAATTGCGCCTTGGGGTGCATGTGGTGGCTTGTCCTGCATGTATAAGGTGCGTAGATTTTGCCTGCTTCATACACATTGGCTTTGCATGCATTCACTTAACCCGTGCGGATTATAGCAAAGTAGTTAGTTCTGTTATATTGCTTGTAATAGCAGTCAAAAAGCGATATCATGCAAATTTGTTATTCTTAACATAATAATTGCTGCATAACTTGTAAATGTAATTTAATAGGTGTTTCATGCCCTTTTGAATAATCGAAATCACCTGCGATTATTTATTCTGTGCGCGCGAACTCCAGGCTCGGGCCGTCCGCCGGACGTCTTTCCCATCGGGCAGTCGTCGTGAGACTGACAGCTTAGCGCCTACCTACGATTTCCAGACAGCGCCATCTAACGAGTACCTACGACAACTGTAAGAGCGACCCATCAGTTAATTTTGTGGATTTTCTTGTTATTTATTGCTTATTAGTTATAATTATCATTTTGACGGTCATTTCGTTGAATATATATTATTTAAATAAAAGGTTGTAATATTCTATCAGAATTTTACTATATTATCAAGACATGTATAATATATATGTAGTTAATTTATAGAATTAGGCGTTACTTTGCGGAGATCCATAATACAAAAGTAATAATAAAATTATTTTGCTATAATCCGCGATACAGTAAATAGAAAAAATATATAGTGCTAAATGTATAGTGGACTATACGTTTTTTTTCATACCCGTTACATGCAGGATTCGTAAAAACATATGCACAAACCTCCACCACTTCCACCACAATACACAAGCACTACACACGTTCACTATCACAAACTCAACAATCGTTTCGCCCCGCAACCGAAGCATCATCAGGAGATAGACTTGTCGTGGTTTGTGCATATGTTTTTACGAATCCTGCATGTAACGGGTATGAAAAAAAACGTATAGTCCACTATACATTTAGCACTATATATTTTTTCTATTTACTGTATCGCGGATTATAGCAAAATAATTTTATTATTACTTTTATATATGTAGTTATCAACCACGACGACAACGACGATAACTTATTCTATAAATCAGAAATAAATTAATTTTGTTTAGATGATCAAGAATCATATAATATTTTTATGTACAAGTGTACATAAAAAAAGGCAAATTATCCGTTTCCAGAAAGAAAAAACGTAAATTTTTCATCTTATATGTTACACCAGTGTATAAACTTTAATTCCAAATTTATCAATATTAGTTTAACGGATAATATTAGTTAGCTTGAAACGTTACAGTCCGACAGACAGGTTGTCGTATTTATAATATTAGGGGGTTATCCACTCGGATGGGTGACGGCCATGGACACTTCTAGTATCACCTATATCCGTTTCACATTCGTTAATTTTATTCTGCAGAAGTACTAAAATTTTCCTTTACAGTTTACTGTATCTAACTACTACTATCTAGGACTATTTTTTTTAATAAAATCAAATGTATATACAATGACTTAATATTCTTATCAAATGGATAGTCTTATTGCTGAAAGAGATTGCTTACAGAACAAGACCGCTTTTGTACAGTTTAAATTTTCCTTCAAACAGTTATTAAAATTTTCTATGTACGCAAAGTCATAATGTCACAATGTTTTGTATTTTAAGGAGAATAGGATGCATTAACGATGAAAGTCCCCAAGTGGTTTGATTTTTACCGGAATTTTCAGCGATTATAATCATATTCTGAAGAATCTATACCATACCTAAAACAAAGGGTCACGATTTCTTGTTAAATTGCAAAGAAAAATGTGTAATCAGTTCCCGCCGCGATAACGCCGCGTAAAGTGCTTATGAATAAGAGCCCCATATGGGCTTGAAACTAGTCGGGCTCATCCGATACAATAAGACGTGAGTGTAGCCGGTCTCTCAACATTAATTATAACATGTAATCTGATTGATATTAGCGATTAATGACACGCTTTTTGGTGAAGGAAAACATCGTTAGAAAACCTGCATATCTCTAAAGAATTCTGAGGATATGTGTAACCGTATCATCCACATTGGAGCAGCGTGGTAGGTCTCTTAGCTCCATCCTTTCTCTTCTAAAATGAAAAGAGATAATAAGAGGCTGCAACTTTACTACCTTATACAAATCCTTATCAAATTATACACAAAAACCTTTCTGACTAATTACTCTGCATATTGGTGAAGGCAGTTTGAAGATATTTTCGATAGTTTTTGAGTTTATTGCGAACAAACAGACAGACACGGCGGAGAACTTTGTTTTATGTGTAGTGATAGGAGCTTGTGCAGCGAACAGGGGTAATTCCTTTGAACTTGTCCCACTGACTGCGCTGTGTGATATAAGCCAATTAGGTTGCCTGATAATTTACCGCGGCTTTACGCGTACCTTTTACGATTTTTTAGATAAGTCATCGTCTTTATCTCAGTGGTATACATTTTATTATGTTATTATATAAGGGTCATTGATGTAAAAATAGTCCAAAAACAACCAATTACTTTTTCAATTTAAACTTATTTCCCTAATTGATATTTCCCTATTTGTCATATGTGTAACCTACCAATCCGCATTGGAGCAGCGTGATATGAATTTCGGAAAGGGTTCCATTGATTGTCATGAAATTTAGTATGCATGGGGGATTTCGGAGGCAATATATCGATCTAGTTTACACTTTTAAAAAACATCAGCCTATACGTGTTTTAAGGCAATAAAACACTGCTACAATATCATTAGTATACAAAGGTAAATTTCACCACCATGTACAAGTTTATAATATCTCAGATGAGAAATCGAGCGTATCCGAATCCAAAAGACCCTAATTTGGGACCTGATGTAACCGGCCCGATTTTTTTTTCAATTTCTTTTTATTCTCAACACTTAGCTGTCCGGCCACACTATGCCTTAGTATATTGCTATGGCTCAGTCTGGTTTCAGTATCCCCACGTAACAGATATCAACATTTTTTTTTTCAAAATTGTTTCAATCACCACCAAACTTTACAGGATCATCAGGTGGGTCATTCTGAAGATTATCTAAATATCTTATTAAAATCGGCCGAGCCGTTTCAAAGTCTATAAAGGACGTACAAACAAACATTCATTTTTATCTTTTAACTAGAAATACGTGCGGCTTCGCTCGCGTCAAAATTTAGTGTTTAGCATGTTACAGTCGCTCGAGTCTCGGCATGAGACTGGCTCTCTGATACCCCACACCGCTTTTTATACCTATGCCCCCTAAACTACAATCGACAATCGACCCTCTAAACTACAATCGACACCTGTTTGTTACTAACCCCACTAAAAATTGTTGTAAAATGACCCCTTCAACTCAATTTACATGAAACGGTTATGTGCTATTAACTTAAACCTTTCGGAGGAATTGCACTACCTTTTAGTAAAAACTTTACTAAAATCCGTTCAGTAGATTTTGAGAAAATCGATTACATACAGACAGACAGCTTTGGGAACTTTATTTTGTAATAAGTATAGATAATAAAGGGCTCTTTATCAATGCATTTATGTCGTATCATAACGACATGTCATAACATGTTAAAAAATACTAAAGCAAATCTCGCCAACTTAGATATAAAGGTATTAAAAAATCTTGGAACGTACAAACAAACGGTTGGAAAATTTTTGCAAATGTAATTTAAAGTAGCATCGGTCGAAGCTGTACAAATGACATTTGCAGTTCGCTTAACCATTACTGTTACCTACTGTCTGCGTAACCAGATACGTATTTATTGAGTTTCAAATCTAGTAACAAAACTATTAACAATCAGTCAATTTTATCTTTGTCACGACAGCAGTTTAAAAGTACTGTTAAAAGGAGGCTGATACAGAAAGCCTACTATATATACTATTCAGGATTATATAGATAGCTAGCAATGCCCCGCGGTTTCACCCGCGTACATACCGATCTCGTGGTAGTGGAAAGTTTACTAAGTCAGACTATAGACTTATTTTTGTAAATTGAACGTTTGGTCCTGGGACTTATCAATAGTTAAGGCAAAGGAACTTTTTAACGGAAGGTATCCAAAGGTACACAATTACAATACGCTACAATTGTTATGGCATTATTTTCTTTATATTGACATTTTTAAATACGTTTTATCTTTTGATTGGAATGTCCGATTATTTTACAGGTATTGCAACAGTTTTTAATAAAATAGGAAATAAATTTAGTGGGATAAGGATTAATACGGAGATGTAAATAATACGGTTTGATTATTGTCGCCACTTTCATCAACTTTTACAATGTAAGAAAGTAGTTATATTGGAAAAACTATAATAGTTAGACATATGGTATCGCGGACTTTTTCGTAGATATCGATACGTTTTATAATAATGTAGAGATTTTTTGTTCTATCAATAATAGTTTCCGCAGCTAGCTTTTAAGGTTAACCCACTTTAACCATTAATATAAGTATTACGGTTTACTCAAATAAGACTGCAGTCCACGCGAACGAAGTTGTGTTTAAAACCTAGTTAATTATAAAAGGAATTAAGAAGTGAAAAGAAATCAGTTGCTCAGTGCTACAAATAGAAAATGCAAAATTCGGGATCATTGCACCTATCTATGATAAAGTAATGGTACTATTATTTGCCATAATCCACGTTTGTTTCTATCATTTATTTTGTTCAACGGAAATCCGTAACGTAACGCCTACTTTTATAAGTTAACCTAATCCTCAGACCTTGAGCTTGACGATAAAACTATATAATTTAATCCAATTAATACGGAAAAATCAGGGTATAAATGAACTCAAAAGTTATAGTACTATTATTTTGCTATAATCCGCGTTTGTTAAGAACAACTTATACGTGCAGGATTAGATACCGCACGTATCACAGACACAGCCACCAATTCAACACTACACAATCGAAGCATCATCAGAGATAGGCTTCACGACAAAATCGCAATGGTCACGCAAAAGTAACGGGGCTAAACGATGAGATTGTCGTAGTGAACGTGTGTAATGCTTGTGTAGTGTATTGTTGGTGGCAGTGTTTGTGATACGTAATGTAACTAATACGGCTACATGCAGATTAAGTAAGGTATGAAACGATTTCTGCTTCCTACATAAAGTATTACATAGATTTCCTTAACAAATACGGATTAAAACAACATAATCTATACTTATTATAAAACAAAGTCCCAAAAAGCCGTCTGTCTGTATGTATTTTCTCAAAATCTACTCAACTGATCTGTGTACGGTTTTCACCAAAAGATTGTACAATACTTCCGGATGGTTTAAGTAAATAGTACATATCGGCATTATGTAAATTGTGTTGAAGCGATCGCGCAGTTGTTAAAAAGATTGCTTCCTGGGAGCTTTAGTCGCGTGCGCTGCGTAAACCAGCAGAGATACGCTAAAGTAATGTACTAGAGAATTGTAGATCTATAAAACTACTACAAAAAAGTCGCGATAGCATGTCTCTATCTCTTACGGGTAACTCACAATAACTACTTTTATGTTTAAAATTTGAATTTGTGACACGCTGATTTCCACGCGGGCGAAGCCGTTGGCACAGCTAGTTATCTATATAACTATCACAACTTTTTTTAGTATGGAACTCCGACAAGTAACGCCTGCTTACAAAAGTAATAATAAAATTATTTTGCTATAATCCGCGATACAGTAAATAGTGCTAAATGTATAGTGGACTATCCATATTTTCATACCGATGATTATCATATTTCATCGATGTTTTTAATTTTTTTAGTTTAAAACCTAGTTTTTTTTAGTTTAGTTTAGTTTTGAAGATAGACTCCACGACAAAATCGCAAAGCGGCTTTGCGATTTTGTCGTGGAGTCTATCTCCTGATGATGCTTCGGTTGCGGGGCGAAACGATTGTTGAGTTTGTGATAGTGAACCTGTGTAGTGCTTGTGTATTGTGGTGGAAGTGGTGGAGGTTTGTGCATATGTTTTTACGAATCCTGCATGTAACGGGTATAAAAAAACGTATAGTCCACTATACATTTAGCACTATATATTTTTTCTATTTACTGTATCGCGGATTATAGCAAAATAATTTTATTATTACTTTTGTATTATGGATCTCCGCAAAGTAACGCCTAATTCTATAAATTATTTAACGCCTGCTTCTAAAAATTATATAAATGGATTGCCGACTAGTGGTTAATGTTGTAGATACTGATTAGTTAACCTTATTTATTCTTGTCAGCGATTGGTAAAATGAGAGCTACCCTTTGATCGATATGAATAGTTTGTTCTGCAACGATTATTCCGAACCGTTATAGTTATTTATAAGACCATCGACCCAATTCAAAGATAGTTAAAAAAATAAAATTTATTCTCTTGGCAGAATTCGTGACTTTTTACGCAATACTCCGTATCTTTAGTATAGTGTGACAGAGATAAAATCAACTATTTGTTTAAATAATTGCATTTTTAATAAAATTTACCGATAGGTCTTAGAAAAAATCGATTCTTAAGGATTAATTAAATAAACAAACCACCACTTCTTTCAAATCTTTAAAGCTCTAGTTAAAAGTTTTACAAGATATTACAACTTTGATACCAGGGAATCATAAACATTAACTTCGAAACGGCTAGACCGATTTTAATAAAATTTTCAGACAATCTTTGTGTAAGTTGGTGGTGACCAGTGCATTTTTACTAACTATTATGTTTATAATAAAAAAAGCTTAAGCTAAAAGGAAACCACAACATAATTATTTAATATCATATTTTAGATATCTGTAAAACTTAGAACCAAAACCAAAATGCACTCAAGATTGAGTATGCAATGAAGCATTTCCTAAAAAATTTTATTAAAAAAGTATTCCTCCTTATCATTTTTTCAAAATTAAAATATAATATAATAATATATTTTAAATGAAGTTATTCTATAGTCAAAAGGAAATTGTTAGGTATGATAGATTGCACAGATAGACAGTGAGTTTTTAAAAATTCCTGGAATTTGCATCCAGGCCTTTTAAATATTAATTTAAGCGTTACTTAAATTCATTGAATTTAATAACTTTTATTTATAAAATCAAGCGCAAGACTTTAAACACATTACTCGTATAGTATGAATCAGGGTACCAGGGTCTCCATTCCATTCAACATTAACATTCCAAGAGGTAAATATGTTTTAAATCTTACACCTGTAAACAATAATACAATACCGGCTATGTCTCCATGCAAGTCCTTGAATATGTCCAGAAAGAACCAGAAAAAGGAAGAACAGCACGAAAGCCCAAACGAACATGACGCAGAAAGTTCAGTCCACATTTATGCACAACACACATACACACATCGCTGACACCAAATATTACAAGCATCATTTTTCTGACACTCTCACCGACGCTCGTCAGCTGACTGGCGGCTTCTAATAAACACTATCGATTGAAAAACTTGTGCCAGTGACGTTTAAGAACATTACACGGATTTACATTAACTACAGAAAGAATAATGCCTTGAAGAATATACATTTATATCGGCCTTGGAACAACGTTCCGTTGAGTTTACAGATGACCACATGACCACCGAAAATATAGGCGTCCAAAAAGCGTCCTATATGACCCTGACGATCAAATAATAATCGCAAACACAAAAACACGTAATACACACACACAGCGTCTTCGCCGGCGAAGACGAGGTCCCAGTTTTCTGACGTTGGTCGGTCGTCGCTTCTCCCCTCCCTTCCGACGTCGCAATGACTAATCAAAGTCATACATCAGCCCTCCACTACGCGTCGCCCAAAGCCGTGGTTCGGCCTCACAGGAGGCACCCTTAGGACGACGTTCCTCGACGCTAGTAGAGCTTCTGCGCTCTACTCCCTGCATTTCGCAACCTCGACGATGCTTCTGCGCTCGCCCGTCCCGCCGGTGACGCTGTAAAAGCCGTTAGGGCTAACAGCATACAGTCAATTCGAAAAAAAAAGAGTTTACAGGAAAAATCATTATTAGAATTAGACTTTAGTTGATCGGAGTACGGTAAACTATATCTTTTATCTAAAGGTTTCATAAAAGAAAAATATACAGGTGAGTGTCCGACTCTTTCAAAGGGATCACGGGTATCAAACCCCGGACAGGCATCAATGAGATTTTCTGTTAAAATCATGTGTCCAGTTGATATTTGCAATTGATTTGGCACACGCTTTTCGGTGAAAAATAACATCGTGAGGAAACCTAGATATATCTAGAGAAATCTAGGGATATGTGTAACCTACCAATCCGCATTGGACCTCCAATCCTTTTCTCCAAAAACGGAAAGAATAGTCCAGCAGTGGGATAGTAACAGGCCGTTACTTCACTACTTTTATATATCAATATTACGTAATAAAATCTTTTCAAAGTTCTTCGTCGACAGAACTTATACGACTGCATTTATGGTTCGTAAAATATTCAAACTTAATATTTATGATCTAGAACGCCTTTCTGTCGCTGTCATGGAAACACTTGCACATAAAATACTTTTAGAGTGCAATTTGGTTATAACAATAGTGACAAATTATTATCAGAGAATTGAGAATTCCAAACGCGAATTATAAAAAGTAATTTCATTTAAGTAAGTTGTGACAGCACAGCGGTGAGACCGTCTCTTTCCAAGGGTTACGGGTTGAAACCCCGGGCACCAATAAGTTTTTCCATTAAAACTTATTTATTTATTTATTTGTTTATGGACCATAAAAAACGTAAGCATTATCAATAAAAAAACAGAGTACAACGGTCAACTTATCCCTTTGACAGAGATCTCTACCAGCTAACCTACGAAGTGAGACAATTTATAGTTAAACAGTTATGGTAATAATATCCTAACTTATGCACTAATAAATATATATATTTATATAAATAATATATAAAACTGATGTGTCTGATGTATATTTGCAATTTATCACACGCTTTTCGTTGAAGGAAAACATCGTGAGGAAACGTGCATATCTATAGAGGATTCTGGGGTTATGTGTAGGTCGTAGTTCCAACCCGTCTCTCTAAAAACAGAGACAAGAGCCCTACGCCCAGCTATGGGATAATAGCAGGCCGTTACTTAAGTAACGAATAAGAGAAAAATAAGTTAGGTTATGTAATTTTCATGGTTTCTAATGACAAACTAATCATTTGGCGTCTTAATATTTTTTTTTATGTTCAACAAAAATGGACAAGTTATGTCTATCTTAAATTACTTACATGTTACTATACAAATCAAGCCCACGTGGAATTGTCCCAAGTATACTGGCAGCGTTTCCGCGTTGAATCGCTAAGTTGATTCTTTGTACGAAAAAGGAGCCAGGCCTCTTGTAACCCGAAGAGGCGATCCAACGAGGTGTTAAAACGGGAAAAAACTTTTTTTTTCTTAATATTAAAAAATAATGAGCACGATAATAAAACAAAAATAGTGATGATTGTTGCTACAAACCGCAAGTAACAAAAAGCGACAAGATTGTTGTGATTGTGGTAGTGAATATGTGAAGGATTATCATGGTTTGTAGAGCATGTGTTTTACGAATCCTGTACATATAAGGCAAAATTATAGCAAAATTGGAGTATGATTATTTTTGTTTGTGTTTTATTATTGTAGAATTTATGTCTATGTGTCTATTTAACTGTATTGTGGTCGTATCGAAATATATGAAACCTCAAAACAGATCGTGAATCTCCACTACACGCGATTCAATTTCCGCTCTTTTTCCGCCCCAACGAATTCGTTCCCGACATACGATATATTGGAAAATAGGGCCCAAGGAGTTCTGTGAGATATCTCATTATAGTTTTGTGTCAATGTCCAGGGATTTCGAATTTCAAAGGTTAAAGGATTTATATCGAAAGTATTCAATGTCCGTAATATTGCAGACTTTTCTTAGACTCCGACTTATCTATCATATTTCAAGTATAAGTTATTAATACCGTTTAAATAATTAGAGAATGCTTTTAAATCTATATTTATACTAATATATAAAGCTGAAGAGTTTGTTTGATTGATTGTTTGAACGCGCTAGTCTCCGATTTAAATAATTCTTTGAGTGTAAGATAGTCCATTAATCGAGGAAAACTATAGACTATATAACATCACGCCAAGATGAAAAGGCGAGGAGCAGCTATAAAAAAATTTGCGGAGACGGCAAAACTTTCCCTGGGTGCGCTAAGTGAACGGTGAAAGTTATTCAAAAATCATATTCTACAAATGCACAAACACATAATGCACAAACCTCCACCACTTCCACCACAATACACAAGCACTACACACGTTCACTATCACAAACTCAACAATCGTTTCGCCCCGCAACCGAAGCATCATCAGGAGATGGACTCCACGACAAAATCGCAAAGCGTTTGCGTTTGAGGTTTGTACATGTGGTTTTACGAATCCTGCACGTATCGGGTATGAAAATACGGATAGTCTACTACACATTTAACACTATATATATTTTCTATTTACTGTATCGCGGATTATAGCAAATTAATTTTATTATTACTTTTGTATTATGGATCTCCGCAAAGTAACGCCTAATTCTATTAATTATTCTATATAAAAGTCCGCGACAGCATATGTCTAGCTTTGAAGGTTAACCCACTTTAACCACAATTAATATAAGTAAAACGGTTTACTCAAATAATAAGATTGCAGTTCACACGAACGAAGTTGCGTTTAAAAGCTAGTTTATTTTATACAGCATTCCAAAAGGATTCTCAATTTCTAGGTATTTGATGTTACATAATTTACAAATACCAATATCATTATGTGTGCCGTGTGGTATCCGACTGAGTAGAATAGACCAACTTCATATTACAGAAATTATAACAGAACTACTTTGCTATAATCCGCGTGGGTTAACCGAATGCACTGCTAAGTGTATAAACAGGCAAAATTCACGTACCTTACACATGTAGGACATATCACCACACGTATCCCAAGACGCGTCCACCAGCAACAATGCACATAAGCAATACACACAACCACCACCAAGATCTCTACGATCGTTTCGGGGCTAAACCGTTCTATTATAGTTTCTGTAATGTAAGGTTCAATAATTTAAGAACAATTTTTAGGACAAACGTTTTAATTTATAATTGTATTTTTGTTAAATAGACTAAATAGAAATCATTTGACTATTATTATAGATTTTAAAAGGGACGGTACCAGGTGGACTGGACACAGTACGTTTTGTGAAGTGTTACAGTGAAGACGAAAGTAAATTGTAACGTGTTAATATTGTGAGAAATAAATATATATAGTTGGAATTGTAAAGTAGGTTGTATTACTTCGTGCGGCCGTTCTTACAGTAATATAGAATTCCGCAAAGTAACGCCTAATTCTATAAATCACCGACCTCATATCTTACCGGGGTATCATAATATCATAAGATAAGACGATTTAGGTAAGTGCCATGTGGTATCCTGCCTAGTAGAATAGAGCAACCTCATTTCTCACCGAGGTTTCGTAAAAGACGACTAATTTAAGCTGACATCAGGCAGGCGGCCAGTCGTAAAATATCTAGCCTAATCTAATCACAACATGGTTAAAACATTTTGTGCCGACACTATTAAGAGTGAGTTTTTTGTAAAAATTTATTGATTATATAATTTCTAGATATAGGTATAATTAGTTTAAGCGTGTATTGTTGATACAAATTCAATATTCGCAATTCATTGCTGTAAACCATATTCTACGTTTTATTGTATAAATATTAATGCGAAAGGCTGTGTATTCTTTTGTTGCACTTTCACAACTGATTTGCAAGAGCAAAATTAATGGAATCTACTACAACTTGAGTATTATACCGGGCTAATCGTATCCTACTTCCTACTAATCCTACTAATAATATAAATGCGAAAGTTTGTGAGTATGGATGGATGTTTGTTACTCTTTTACGAAAAAACTATTGGACGGATTTAGATGAAACTTTACAGCAATATAGTTTACACATCAGAATAACATATAGGCTAAAATTTGTAATAATTTTATGTCATATAACGATACACGTCAATAAAGTCGAAAAAAATATGGCCTCTGAGAGTTGTCTTGGCGGACGCTGCCTATAACATTGGAGTTACACAATGATGATGTACCGTAGTATTGTTTGTCTTGAATAGTTCTTAATAAAACTCCGCGACAGCATATATCTACTTTTTAGGTGGAAGCCACTATGACCAAAATTGTGACGAAATTTCAAAAAAAAATTCAAAATACCAGTATTTCACGAGAGCGATGCCGCGGGCAAAACTAGTATATTATAAATTAAAATATCTCGTTTATGTGATAACGTTAGTCACGTTTACAGATTGTATAGCTAAATAACGGGTGGTTAAATTATAAAGGCTGACGTTGAATGTGAACCACACCTAAACGTCAAGTTTTTTTTTGCATTTTATTTGACATTTCTTAATTTCAAACTACCTCAATTTAAACCATGGAAAGAAATACAAAAGTTCATTCAGTCTTATTATGAAAATGGGCGTTCAAATCAAAATGCATATCGTGCACTTCGTGATTTTTCGTTCAATTTAATCGTCCAAATGTGCGTGCAATCGGAAAAATTGTGCAAAAATTTGCAAACTGGGTCTGTAGGAGATGTGAAAACACCAGTGTATCCTCGTACAGCTCGTACTGCATAATTCGGCACATTAACGGCATAGCACCTCAATTATGCCTCAGCGTCATCAAAAATTTGGACTATCGGATGGAGGTGTGCCGCCGAGGCCGCGGCGGCCATTTGGCCGATATTTTGTTTCATACATAATTGAGCCATAGCATATTATCATAATAAAAAGAAATAACAATAATTTCCTAAATAATTTGTTTTTTATTCAAAATCAACATCGGCCCTTAAAATTTAACCACCCAATATTAGGCTGAGCTGTCACAGCTTACTATACATATCTCTAGTATATTTCTTTGCAAAAAACTTCATTCCGACCGTATATACATGAAGAAGTTTTAATTCGCATTGGCCTCGCAAATTTCTTTTTCTGACGATATCTATAAAGTTTACCTTAACTTTGAAACGTCTACAATATTTGTATACTAAACAGACAATTTTCCCTTTTGTTTACAAAAGGAATATAAACAGTACCCTCTAAACCGTCATAACCATTCCAACGAAACAAAATGGCGGCATTAAATATGCCCATTTTATTGCTCACCGCGAAATAACTTGAAATTTTGATTTATATCGATTTAATATTATACTGGATTCACACGGATATGCTTCTTTTATTAGATATATTAAATAATAAATAAATATAAGTTAAACACCGTGGTCGGCCGTCCCCGAAGTAACTTAATACTTGTGTTATGGCTGAAAGACCGCCGGGTATCCGGCTGATTAGAATAGACCACCCTCATTTCTTAACGAGGTGTCGTAAAAGGCTACTAAGGTAAGTTGACCCATCTTGTGGTATCCGGTTGAGTAGAATAGACCGCCCTCTTTTATATCAAGCATTCGTAACATATTAAACAAATATTAATTTTCTCTTTTATTGGAATTAAGCAAAATCATTCGTTGTTATTTAAAAAAAAAGAGATACTAATGCATTCTCAAATAACACTAAGTTTTATTTCTAAAATTATCTATCGATAGCTCAACATGGACATGTAGTCCTGTCTTAACTATTTAAGTAAGGTTTTAAAAAAAATCTTTCAAAGAACGTTTTCCTGAAAATAATTTACATAAAAAACCAGATTTCTTACCGAGGTGTCGTAAAAGGCGACTAAGGTAAGTTGACTCACCGTGTGCTATCCGGCTGAGTAGAATAGACCACTCTCTTTCTTAGCGAGGGCTTGTAAAAAACCGATTAAGGTAAGTTGACGTCAGGCAGGCGGCCGGTCGTAAAATATGTAACCGAATCATGTAACAACATGTTTAGAACACGTTGTGAGATAAGGGCAGGAAAATAATGATGATGACGATATACTCGATACAAACAGAATTTGTTGACTTTTATCTATGTTTAAGATTACACTACGTATTATTTGAATAATAAAATAACGTTTTCAACGAAAAGTAACTAGAAAAACACGTCTGTATATTTCTGGCGTTACGTTCAGAGACCCAGTGCGATCGGTGTGGAATTTTAAAATAGCCGGTCAAAGGTCACTAAGAGGATACGTGTCACAGATAATAAACTGAATTCACATAACAGAAATATACCCATAACGAGTCTCATAATTTTTTCTATAAAAAATGAACGTGTTCAATATGATGTTGGTCTTTTTTGTTGTTGCGATTGCAGATGGGAATGAGGTAATTATTATAATTCTTACATAAAATAAAAAATGGTTGCCGTGTGGTATCCGGCTGAGTAGAATAGACCACTCTCATTTCTTACCAAGGTGTCGTAATAGGCGACTAAGGTTAGTGACCCACCGTGTGGTATACGGTTGAGTAGAATAGACCACCCTCTTTTTTATCGAGCAGTCGTGAAATGTGACTAAAGTAAGTTGACGTCAGAAAAGCGGCAGGCCGTAAAATCCATAGTCAAATCTTGTCACAGAATATTTCAAACATGTTGTGTGACGTCAGGCAGGCAGCCGGTCGTTAAATACTTACCCAAATCTTGTGACAACATGTTTCTAACATGTTGTGTCGACCCCATTTAAAGTGGGATAAGAACAGGATGATGATGATATATAACTAAGAGTATTCTTATATTTAAGTTGACGTGAATTCACAGGTATAGTTTGTTCTCCATTACGGACTCTCAAATCGAAAACAATTAAGAGTGAAAAATTTACGGAAACATTTTTATGGAGTGCATGAAAGTGAAAATAAAAGTGTTTTTCGGCTTAATATTTTACACATTCAGTTCAATGAGTCCACAACCAAGTCATACTCTTGTTTTTCACTAGCTAAAGACTCTTTTGTGAAGACATTGCGTGGACATAGCTACTCTTTGACCCTGTACAAGACAATAAAAACTAAAAGTAACTAGTAATAAGATACAGAAAGCCTATTATACGGTTGAGGAGTACTTAGATGATAAGAATGCGTGGTTATAGCTACTTTTCAACGCTGTACAAGAAAGCAATTACTAAATGTAACCAGTAGTACGAATTAGAATTTGAAAAGGGCAACCGCTGAGTTTATTGCTGGTTCTTCTCGGTAGGAACAGCTTCTTGAACCAGCAGTAGTTGACGATTCAAAAGCACTTTTTAAAAAGTTTATTTAAATAAAGAATAATTTGAATTTAAATCTGACAGGCAACTAAAAGATAGGAATGGATACCCGCAACTTGATGTTAAGTGAACTTTAAATTCAGACTTTTCTGCAAGCTTGTTTCAATTTTGTTCTCCACAAAGCGGTACTTTAAGCCGAGTTATAGTCTCACAGAAGGCATCCTTAAGGCTATGTTCCCGAGATACCTGTCTATTGTAAGATTTACTTTCATTGTTTCTCCCTCGCCAATGATTCTGTTCCTGATGACAACTTTAAAGTTTTTCGAAAAAAGAGCTTTTTGTTTTTCCGGATTGTAAGTTCTATAGATCATATTCCTTCAATTGTTAGTTTATCGACATAAATATTTTATTTATAATCACTCGACATCATCCTCCTTTTAGCCTTTATCCTACTCATAAGTGGGGTCGGCACAACACGTTACAAACATGTTGTCACATGATTTGGCAACGTATTTTACGATCGCCAGCCTGACGGCAACTTACCTTAGTCGTATTTTACAATACCTCGGTAGGAAATGAGGGTGATCTATTCTACTCAGCCGGATACCACACGGAAGGTCGACTTACCTAGTCGAATTTTACAATACATCGGTAAAAAATGAGGGTGTCTATTCTAGTCAGCCGGATACCACACAGCGGGTCGATTCACCTAAGTCACCTCGGTGAGAAATTAGGGTGGTCTATTCTACTCAACCGGATACCACACGGCATTTTAGATATAGTTCACTCATATAGTTATCATACATAGAGTAGGGAAACGAGCTAAAATGTTCCCTAGTATCATAAAATGACCGACAAAGATGAAGTATAAGAGTTTCATTTTTCCTCTGATTATTTATTGTGTCACTATCACTTACAGGTCTGCCTATAACTCCCTTATTGTAGTATTAATTCTAAGAGTTCACTAGACTGATATAGTTAATGTTAAGTTATTACAGTATGGTTAAAAAATATTTAAATAAAACATTTTTACGCTTATAAACTCATTTTGTTGTTTAGGATTATTTTCAAAAAAATCGCCGCCTATCCAAAGCGATCGTCGAAGCATTCCAAGATAATCATTTCGATGCAGAACTTCTATTCGACCTAAAGAAGGAGAATCAAGTCTACCTGAACCGCACCATGTCTCTACTCATCAAATATATTGTGAAACGGTAACATTTTATCCGGTAGCCGGATTATTTGTAAAAGCTTACAAGCTATGACTTGATCTTTATTCTCCTGCCTTTATCCCACTCTGAGTGGGGTCAGCACAATATCCTACAAACATGTTGTCACATGATTTGGCTACGTATTTTACGACCGGCCGCCTGGCTGACGTCAACTTACCTTAGTCGGCTTTAAGAAAGAGGGTGGTCTATTCTATGCAGCCGGATACCACACGACACATACCCTAGTCGCCTCTTACGACACTTCGGTAAGGTGGTCTATTTTATGCCGGATACCACACGGCATACAAGCTATGACTATAAACCGAAATAGTAACGGATAAGAATTTTTTTGTTGTGATTTTTAACAATTATTGTAAAATATTTGTATTTTTTTACGTCAATCTTTAAATTATGCAGTATATTTGATTACCTAACTATTATTCTAGTAATTTGTGTAAACTTCGCTGGTTGTGCATTATTTTTTATGATATATTATATGTTTGTTTCCCTTATATAAATAAAATAAAAAAAAAAACAAATAAAAATTGTGTTTAGAAATAACACGTCTATAGAAAAATATTAGTAGATGTATAGAAAATCTTATAAATAGTAAAGTAAATAGTAAAGTAACGGTCTATTACTCTCCTACTGCAGGGCATAGGCCTCCTCTGTCCGTTTTTGGAAGAAGGATTGGAGCTAAGACCTACCACGCTGTTCCAATGCTGATTGGTGGGCAACACATATCCCTAGAATTCTCTATATATGCAGGTTCCCTCATGATGTTTGCCTTCACCGAAAAGCGTGTGATAAATTGCAATTATTAGACACATTAGTTTTAATAGAAAAATTAACTGGTGCCTGCCCAGTGATTCGCACGGTATAACCGCTGGGCTATCACAGCTTATAAATCAAAGTTTTACAAATGCGTAATATGAATTCCAGGGAGGTAGACAATTACCGGTCTCGGCGGACGGACGCAATCAGCCGCCGTGTCTACTCTTCACTCATCATGAAACTAATTGACATCGCCAAGGTTCTTGTCCTTAATTTGACTTAATTCAAAAATGTCTGAGTGAGTCTGATTCTTCTATATGTAATATTGTATGTGTTTAAATTTATGGGACAATTACACACATGGTCATCCATCCTTAAAGTAAATGACATAGTACTTGTGTAATGGGTGACAGATAACTGTTAAAGTAACAGCCCGTTATTATGCCCACTGCTGGGCTAAGGCCTCCTCTCTCCGTTTTGGAGAGAAGGATTGGAGCTAAGACCTACCACGCTGCTCCAATGCGCATTGGTAGGTTACACATATCTCCAGAATTCTCAAGAGATATGCAGGTTTCCTCACGATGTTTTCCTTCACCGAAAAGCGTGAGATAAATTGCAATTATCGATTAGACACATGAGTTCTAATAGAAAAACTCATTGGTGCTCGGGTTTGAACTCGTGTTCCCCTCGAAAGAGTCGCACGGTCTCACCGCTGGGCTATCACGATAACTGATAACTGTTAAATATAATACAATACAATATACTTTATTGCACCACATAAAAATTTAACATAAAATATAAATAAAATAGAAAACAGTTTAAATTAAGTGCTACAACAAGGCATCGCTAATTAGCGATTTCTTCCAAGCAACCTTTGGGCTAGAGAATCTATTAATACCGGGAAAAACAGTGGTGATGCTTTATAAAATGAGTACAAATACACAAAATAATACATAAATAAAATATAGTAGTGTATATAATATATAGATATATGTAATGAATATTATAGATACAATCCAAATATACATGTACACGTAAAATAAAAACATAAAAAATACAACAAAATGTATAATCATACATATACATATAATTTGAAATACAAAAATACACCCAGAATATTCACATGCGGCTCCCGCATAGCGCTTTGCAAAAGTACGTATAGTACCCGGCAATAAATAATGCACATCGAGGCTTAGAGAGAGAAATCGGCTAGATTCTATGGCATAGAGCATCGTCTCTGTCGCAGACTAACGAACCCGTGTGTGACAGTGACAGCGCTCTACGAAACCGAAGTGGCCGGCTGTTTTGTTCTAAACATCGATGTGCATTATTAAATGCCGGATACTATAATACGGTTGTGGGTTTGGGTATAAGATTCTTTAATAAAATTTGGCAATCAATTTTAGCTTTGCCATTACAGCAGTTTAAAAAAACGATTATAGGCTGGTACAGAAAGCCTACTATACTGTTGAGGATTACTTAGATGATCGGAATGTGTGGATATAGCCACTGTTCTACCCTGAACAAGACACTAGTTATAAAAAAGTATTATTTTGAAAAGAGCAACCGGCGAGTTTCTTGCCGGCCCTTCTCGGTGGGAACAGCTTTCCAGACCATCAGTAGAGGTGACGATTCAAAAGCATTTGTTTACAAGTTTACTTGAATAAAGAATATTTTATACAAGTTATATCTATCTTAAATTACTTACACGCTACTACTATACAAATCATGCCCACGTGGAATGGTCCCAAGAATGCTGGCAGCGTTTCCGCGTTGAATCGCTAAGCCGATTCTTTGTGCGAAAAAGGAGCCAGCCCTCTTGTCACCCGAAGAGGCGATCAACCGAGGTGTTAAAACGGATATGTTAAGAATATTTTGAATTTAGAATTTGAATATTATGCAATTCTCCAATTAACAGAAGTGCTCACAACTTTTGCCGCAGCTGTTGCTGGTGGAAAATAACAGAAAGGAGATAATAACAAAAAAATCGTATGTCCCTGCGGGCGACAAAGTTGACAAAGAAGAAGAGGAAGATAAAAAAAGTATTTTATCTTTAGTTCAAAGTCAAATTTTATACTATATTCGTTTAGGATCTACCACGAAATTCAAGTGCAGCGGGCCGCATTGACACAGCGCATCGTTACTACATGTCAGTAGAAACACGTGACATGCACGATAAAATGGCTGATGTGCAAGTCTTCCATGCGTGTGCAAGGCTTTATGACGTCATGTTTACAGTAAGGGCAATTCTCAATTTGACCATAGACTTTATCCATAAATAAGGAAGTGGTAAATTTTGGTATATATGTGTGTAATTTTTATTTATTTATTGTATTTTTGTGCATTATTTTAAAAATATTACTAGCTCACCCGGTAAAAGTTGTTTGTCATGTAAATTATTTGAACAAATGCTAGGAGTGAACAATTATATAAACCTTATCACTTAGGTGTAAAAATAAATGAATAAATAAATATATGGGACAGTTACACACACGGTCGTCCATCCCCAAAGTAAGTAAATTAATACTTGTGTAATGAATGGGTGACGGACAACTGGTAAATATACTACATATATAATTTTAAATACATACTTAAATACAAATATAGACCTAGGCTCGAAGAACCAATAATTATTTTATAGAAAATGATGGCCCTCGGCGGGAATCGAACCCGCGACCCGCGGAGCTGAAAGGAGAGTCACTATCCACTGCGCCAACAGGTCAGTCAATATAGATAGTATGTATAAATATAGATAGTAGCCGATTCTCAAACCTCCTGAATATGTATATAAAATTTCATAAAAATCGGTCGTTCATACTCCCTGTATGGTAACTAATATGACACTAGAATTTTTTATAAAGATTTAGCATGCTATACTCCTCTATATAAACAATGACTATACCAAACTTTGTGTACTACATAAATCTGTCTAGTAACGCTTAATTCTATAAATTAACAGTATTTTACTTAAGGCGCTGAACAGAGTTAAATAGGCTGACTTTAAACACGTTTTTAACAAAAGCTATAGGGACGACGATTAAAAGAAAAATATATGTTAATATACATCATATCTCAGAGAGAATGTAAGATTTCAAAACATGATTACGATACTTTTTTTCGATAAAAAAAATTGGTAAATAGACCTCTGATTTTAACTTTTATCGTAAATATCTGTAATATTTATCAACAAAAATTGATAAAATTAATAAGACTAATAAATCATTATAATATAAAGAGAATGTAAGATTTAAATTTTGAATTAATTAAGATATTTTATTCAAATTAAATATTTTTTAGAAAATAGCAAAACTGAAACGAGTCATCGTGTCGTTTCTCTTTTACATCTACGAATATAGACAGTGATCGCTGAGGCGCGCTGCTATACGGACGTGTGTCGCTAGCTGCCGCCTTTTGTGACTATTCCTTGTTGATAATATTTTTTTTAGGTGTTTAGTTATAGTTTCAGCATACTTAGTTTTATAAGATTAATTAGACATAAGTTTTGTAAATAAATTGTACAAAAAAAGTTTGGATAAAATAGTGTACACCTACAATGGGTGTTAAAAAATTAAGTGTGTCGCTACGCCGTCGCAGACATTGTGGGCGTGGCTTATATGCCGAAATCTGAATTTACGCCAGCTCTGTTCAGCGCCTTAACGAAACTTTTGCTGCTAAAGCTATAATTTCTCACAGACACCCCGGATTATGGCAGAATTAGGCAACTTGGATGACTTAACGCCCAGACTTCTCGTCAAAAAACTTAAGGATATGGAGATCAAACCAGTGCATTTGGGCGTTGCATTGCTTATTCAGGTAATTCAAATTGATATTGTAAACTTGTAAGCAATTAGACACTATAACAGAACTACTTTGCTGTAATCCGCATGGGTTAAGCAAATACATGCAAAGTTAATGTGTATGAAGCAGGCAAAATTCACGTACCTTGCACATGCAGTACAAGTCGCCACATTGCCTGCCTCATACTCATTAGCTTTGCATGCATTCGCTTAACCCGCGCGGATTAAAGCATAGTAGTTCTGTTATAGTGTCTGTAATATGGATTCCGCAAAGTAACGCCTGCTTCGTAATAATATAAATCATTTATAAGCAAGTGTTTCTGAATCTTCAACTTTACTGCTGGTTCGGAGAGCTGTTCCTACCGAGAACAGGCAGCAAAAAGCTCGGCGTTTGTAATTTTTGAAAATATAATTCTTATAACAAGTTACTTTACCAATATCCGCGCATTCCTATATCTAGGTTATCCTCGATAGTATTCCTGCCTCCTAGTAGGTTTTCTATATCAGCATCCTTAACAACTAAAAGTTATTGCGGAATTTTATTATAGAATCTTTTACCCAAAACCGCAAAACGACTTACGTACTTTTGCAGGGCGCAAAGAAGGAGCCACAAGCTTAGGTCGGTTCTTCTACTTATATTTATATTTATATTTATTTATTTGATACACCAACGATACAATATAAATGCATTAACCATTATACTTATATTAATTCTTACACTACTATATTTATCCATTAAAGGCGTATTCAGCGTTGTCTTATAATGTTAGCTCTTAAATATATATTACAATTAGGTATATCATCAAATAAAAGCATCAAGTCTAAATTAAATAAAAATTTGACAAAAAGTTAAAACTAAAACTATGTCGAAAAGTCTAGTAATAATAAAAATAAAAAATGTCTAAAAAAATAATATATAACAATTAATGAGATCGATGCCACAAATGTCCGTACATGTATATTTTATTCCTAAAGCTAGTAAAATATACTTTGTATATATACATAAAATATGTGATAAATTGCAAATATTTATTAGGCACAAAGTTTAATTTAAGTAGATTTAAAGCCCTTAATTTAAGTTTTCGTTTGTTTACTTTAACTTTAGGTAGGTAGTTTGTAAGAGATCACTATCAGTGATAAGGCCGCCTGTGGACATGTTTTGTTTAATTATAATTTTTTATGTACTGTAGTTTGTTTGTGTGCAATAAAGTATTTTATTATTATTATTATTTTATCATAAAAACTCATTGATGCTTTTGCCCGGAATTTGAACCCATACTTCCTATACTAACTCCTATAACACACGGGTTCAGCGTTCGAATTTCACAGATTTCTCAAGTCAACGATACTTGTTAATTTTACAGTACTACCTTCGGAATACAGCAAATTTTGCAATCAGATCTAAAGCGATTGAAGTGCTTTCTACAAAACCGCAGATGAACCCTAAAGTTATCGATATGCTGAAAGCGCTGGCTTCCAGACTGTTACCATTCGCTGAACTGCTTGATGTCCACTTAGCACACGCAAGTCCAGCTTTTAAGGATACCTGCCCATCAACATGGTTGGGTATCGTTAATAATAAACAACCTTAGACACCGATATGGTTTTCTTCGGCTTTTTTAATTTATTCGTATAATTTAATAAATTAAAAAATTAAAATTACAATTTGTCTTTTACGACACCTCGGTTATAAATGAGGGTGGTCAATTCTACACAGCCGGATACCACACGACGGGTCAACTTACCTTAGTTGCCTTTTACGACATCTCGGTTATAAATGAGGGTGGTCAATTCTACTCAGCCGGATACCACACGGCGGGTCAACTTACCTTAGTTGCCTTAGTCATTAATATGTTTCTTTTATACAAAGGTAACTTAATTATCCGTGAAGTGATTTCATAACCGCATCAGATGGCCTAAAATAAATGGAAAGTATTATCCATATCTCACCCTTACCTGAAAGTATAAGCTTGTCGAGAAAACCACTTAACCACTTATTTAATAATAATTAATAATTTAAATTTATTAATTTATTAATTATTTAGCATTAGCGTTAACTTTACTACATTATAAGTCTGCTTTATAGCTTTATTATTTATAATAATAAATCAATAATTTTTATTTATAAAAGCAGGCGTTACACTGCACAATTCCATATTATAGAAACTGTAACAGAATTACTTTGCTATAATCCGCGTGTATTAAGCGAGTGTAACGCTAAGTGTATGAAGCAGGCAAAATTCACGCCAATCTAACTGAAAAGTCTAATTTTTCTTTCCCACAATTTTTTTTAACACAAAAATTCGGCCCATAAAGTTTTAGCATTTAACGTATTGTAACAATGGTATAATTATATGAGCTGTGATAGTCCGGTGGTGAGACCGTGCGACTCCTTCGAGGGGAACACGAGTTCAAACCCGGGCAGGTACCAATGAATTTTTCTATTAAAACTCATGTGTCTAATTGATAATTGCAATTTATCACACGCTTTTCGGTGAAGGAAAACATCGTGAGGATAGAATTCTCTAGAGATATGCAGGCGAATTCTTCACATCTGTCTTCATCTCACTTCATCTGTCTTCAATGTGTCACCGCTGTTCTATTTTCAATGATGGTTACCATGACTGCGACATATATATAAGATTGAGCGGTTTATATAATTTACTAAAGTTTACTGGCTCTAGGTAACCAATCCCATAGCTAACTCTCAAAGTGGAATCGACCTCAAAAAGCCTTTGACTCCTTTAAGTTTTACGAAGCGCTTGCTGGGCGTTAGCCAAACATCGGGAATATCGAATTTGCATATTCTATGCCCCTACTTTGCTTGGTTAAACGAAACGGGTAATATATTATAAGACTGGCTTACAAACCTCTTAATATAGAAGTAAATTGCACATTTTGAATGCAGTTTGCATTTGAGAACGGCAAACAGAATTTTGGTTTTAAAAATGTGAATAAATGGTTGGTTAAAGTCTTTGGTGAGAAGGCGTTATTTTAAATTTATCATTGGTTTATGTATTTATGAAAGTTTATAATCATTTATTAATTATAAAAAAGTAAAGCGAAGTAGCGGCCTGTTACAATCCCACTGCTGGGAATAGGCCTCCTATCTCCGTTTCTTGAGACGCTGCTCCAATGCGGATTGGTAGGTCACACATATCCCTAGAATTCTCTAGAGATATGCAGGTTTCCCCACGATGTTTTCCTTGACCGAAAAGCGTGTGATAAGTTGCAATTATCAATTAGACACATAAGTTATAATTGAAAACTCATTGGTGCCTGCCCGGGGTTTGAACCCATGATCGTCTCTAGAGAGTCGCATGGTGTTACCGCCAGGCTATCACAGCTTTCAAGGAATCAATAAAGGCTATTAATAAATATGTATATTAAGTAGGTCTGAGAATCGGATACTATTTATTTTTCATACCCTAAGTGATAAGGCTTGTCCACCCCTAACTTTTTCTTGTATTTATTTATAATGTACACTAGAAATTACGTAAAAATAATTTATAACGAAAAAAAACGTTTTCCCATAGCAGCTAGTCTCGGTAAATAAATCTCTAGCAAAAAAATATATATGACAATTACCACACGGCGGGTCGACTTACCTTGGTCGCCTTTTACAAAACCTCGATAAGAAATGAGGGTTTTAATGTTAATTATTGTCAGGAAAACGTTCGAAAGAAAGATCTTTATACCTTTACATTGTAAAATTTTAATAACATTACTTAAATACTTAAGACAGGACTACATCTGCATGTTGAGATATCGATATTTGAGAATGCATTTGTATGTCTTTTTGAAAAATAACAACGAATGATTTTGCTTAATTCCGTCTCAATGCATTCCTTAAAAAGTTAAACATTTTATGACATCATAGTGACGTCATAAAATTTCGACAAGAATTGGTGTACAGTCAAATTGCAATGTATATAAAGCACGAGAGTACCAGGTATATCCCAATGGTCTCACCACGTGTGTAGATGCAAAAGTTTTTATTAAACAAAGCAGATTTATCGTCTATAAAACGCAAATTGCTGCTGTACGTTTGATGTTAATATATGTTGGGCATCGAAACGAGCTACCAGCAATGTCATAATAGCTGTATTCAATATAATAAATAATTACGAAACAAAGCCCCAAAAGCTGTATATCTGTATATGATCGGTTTTTACATATTTAACTCAAAAGTTTTAAACTTGGTTTAATCGAAATGTGACTAATTATTATACGTGTCTCTGACATTTTATTTCTTCAGAAATAAAGCATGCTTTCCCTACAAACTTATTCTTAAACATTTTTTTATTAATTCAAATGAAAATAAGTCGAAACTTTTTTATAGAATTAGGCGTTACTTTGCGGAGATCCATAATACAAAAGTAATAATAAAATTATTTTGCTATAATCTGCGATACAGTAAATAGAAAATATATATAGTTAGTTAGTGGACTATGCGTATTTTCATACCCAATACGTGCAGGATTCGTAAAAACATATGCACAAACCTCACAAACGGCACCCTCATTAACGAGCAGATAAATGTTTCTAGTTCAAGCTTGTTGCACGTGTTCGTAGGTAAAATAAAGGGTGAGGATGAACCAAGTACTATATAACAAGGCTTATTTGGATATTGCTTCGCTTTGCGATTTTGTCGTGGAGTCTATATCCTGATGATGCTTCGGTCGAAAGATTGTTGAGTTTGTGATAGTGAACGTGTGTAGTGCTTGTGTATTGTGGTGGAAGTGGTGGAGGTTTGTGCATGTGTTATTAAGAATCCTGCATGTATCGGGTATGAAAATACGGATAGTCCACTATACATTTAACACTATATATATTTTCTATTTACTGTATCGCGGATTATAGCAAAATTATTTTATTATTACTTTTGAACTCGAAACTTGTTTCTCATTCCGCTTATGTCATGCCCCAACCTTATATACTCGTACAATCGTCATGGCAGCGCAAGCGCATTACGCTATGTGTAATTTACGATCAAAGTTATTGCTGTACCAATTTCAAATATTTATAATACTAGCTGATGCTTCCGACTTCGTCATCCTCTTTGTTAAGCGGAAAATATTTTTAGAAATTATTTTTCACTAGCGATTACCAATCAGTTTTTTAAGCATTACCGCCGTTTGGTATCCGGCTGAGTAGAATAGACCACCCATATTTCTTACCGATGTGTAAAAGGCGACTAAGGTAAGTTGACCAGCTGTGTGGTATCCGGCTGAGTAAATTAGACCATCATCATTTCTTACCGAGGTGTTGTAAAAGACGACTAAGGTAAGTTGACCAGCCGTGTCCGGCTGAGTAGAATAGACCACCAATATTTCTTACCGAGGTGTGAAAGGCGACTAAGGTAAGTTGACCAGCCGTGTAGTATCCGGCTGAGTACATTAGATCACCGTCATTTCTTACCGAGGTGTCGTAAAAGGCGACTGAGGTAAGTTGACCCACCGTGTGGTATCTGTTTGAGTAGAATAGAACACCCTCTTTCTTACCGAGGGGTCGTAAAATACGATTAAGTTAAGTTGACGTCAGGCAGGCGGCCGGTCGTAAAATACACAGTCAAATCATGTGACAACATGTTTAAAACATGTGCAGACTACGAAGGAGGAGAATGATGATGATTTGTAAGTGATGGATTAAGTCTTTACTTTGCTAGTTAAATACATAATACAAAAATAATTAAATCTTAATTTTAACAACTTAAGTTTTGAAATATTGGGTGGTTAAATATTAAGGGCCGATGTTGATTTTGAATAAAATACAAATTATTTAGGAAATTATTGTTATTTCTTTTTATTATGATAATATGCTATGGCTCAATTATGTATGAAACAAAATATTGGCAAAATGGCCGCCGCGGCCTCGGCGGCACACCTCCATCCGATGGTCCAAATTTTTGATGACGCTGAGGCATAATTGAGGTGCTATGCCGTTAATGTGCCGAATTATGCAGTACGAGCTGTACAAGGATACACTGGTGTTTTCACCAATCAATCGTTTCGAAACGATTGTTGAGTTTGTGATAGTGAACGTGTGTAGTGCTTGTGTATTGTGGTGGAAGTGGTGGAGGTTTGTGCATGTGTTTTTACGAATCCTGCACGTATCGGGTATGAAAATACGGATAATCTACTATACATTTAACACTATATATATTTTCTATTTACTGTATCGCGGATTATAGCAAAATAATTTTTATTATTACTTTTGTAGCTTGTTAGGTTAGCTCCAATCTTTCTTTCCAAAAACGGAGGGTGAAGGCCTATGCCCAGCAATGGGAATAGTAACAGGCCGTTACTTTACTTTTTTATTATTTGTATACATTTGTTAGTAGAAAACCGTAAATTAATAGAGCCGTAGGTTGGCGATCACTGATCTATTAATGAAGTTCATAACTTGAAAATGATGAGCTTTCATGTGATATTAAAGGAAAACGTCATTGCTACTCGACTTTATTGCGAGTGTGACCCGAAGCGGCGTGTCAGCCACTCGTTACCCCATTGACACTTCGAGACATCGCAACTCGACTGTTCAGACGCGGTTATTTTTAACAGACTCACGTGTTGTTAAAATATTTTTAGTTTTGTAACACATATTATATAGACAAGCTGTACAAACGACTTATAGTACCAGGCAATAAATAATGGACATCGATGTTTAGTTCGAAACAGCCGACCAGTTCGTAGAGCATTGTCACTGTCACTCAGTTAGTATGTGACGTTTCGCACGGGTTCGTTAGTCTGTGCGACAGAGACAATGCTCTATGAAGCAGAATCTAGCCGATTTCTCTCTATAAGCCTCTAGAACGAAACAGCCGACCAGTTAGGTTTGTAGAGCACTGTCACTGTCACTCAGTTGGTATGTGACGTTTCGCACGGGTTCGTTAGTCTGTGCGACAGAGACAATGCTCTATAAAGCAGAACTAGCCGATTTTCTCTCTCTAAGCCTCTAGAACGAAACAGCCGACCAGTTAGGTTTGTAGAGCACTGTCACTGTCACTCAGTTAGTATGTGACGTTTCGCACGGGTTCGTCAGTCTGTGCGACAGAGATAATGCTCTATAAAGCAGAACTAGCCAATTTTCTCTCTCTAAGCCTCTAGAACGAAACAGCCGACCAGTTTGGTTCGTAGAGCACTGCCACTGTCACTCAGTATGTGACGTTTCACACGGGGTCGTTAGTCTGTGCGACAGAGACAATGCTCTATGAAGCAGAACTAGCGGATTTTCTCTCTCTATGCCTCGATGTGCAAGGAAGTTAAGGAAAGAAAGAAAAGAATAAATAGGGACATTAAAACCTTTGAATGAAAATGAGAAAGTGTGTATGCATATTTCATATAGACTCCGAAAAGGGTTGACTGATTTTAGTTAAATTTTCAGACAATCTTTAGATTGACCTGTAAATTTGAGTTAAAGTTCAAGTTAAAAAAGCTCTAAAAAAACTTTTAAAAGAATTTCATCTCCCTACTGTTAACCGCTGAGGAGTTCTCTTGTCTGAACCCAATCCTAGCAACATCATGTCATGCTTATCATAATCATGCATCATCTTGACTGGAGCATCATCACTCTCATCATTCTCCTGCCCTTATCCCACTCTAAGTGGCGTCGTCACAATATGTTTTAAACATGTTGTAACATGATTTGGCTACGTGTTTTACGACCGGACGCCTACCTGACGTCAACTTACCTTAGTCGCTTTTTACAACACCTCGGTAAGAAATGAGGGTGGTCTATTCTACTCAGCCTGATACCACACGACGGATCATCTTGACTGGAGCACTATATAAAATTTCAGCTCAATCGGACCCCGGTAAATGGGTTAAATATAACTTGTAAGGTTCCACCTTCACGTACAAATAAGTCAAGGTAAATTAATTTTTTTGATAATATCTATATTAAATTCTAATTTAAATTCGCGCGATTCCCTGGGAGAGAAGTTCAAGGAAACAGGTATTCTTACATTAGCTTTACAGTATATTTTTAGTAATTTAATTTTTGTACATATGAATATACATAATTATAAAAGGATTGGCGACGTATATAATAGACAAAGTAGGAACCGACATAAGCTTGCGGTTCCTGCTTTGCGCCTTGCAAAAGTTCGTAATTCGTTTGTGGGTTTGGGTATAAGATTCTATAATAAAATTCCACAATCTACATTAACTTTACCTTTACAGCAGTTTAAAAATACTATTAAAAAAAGGCTAATTCAGAAAGCCTTATTATACTATTGAGGATTACCTGGAAGATAAGAATGCGTGGATATAGCTTCTCTTCAACCTGTACAAGACATTTATAACTATATGTAACTAGTGATAAGAATTATTGTTGGAAAAGAGCAATCGCCGAGTTTCTTGCTGGTTCTTCTCGGTAGGAACAGCTTTCCGAACCAGCAGTAGATGTTGACGATTCAAAAGCACTTGTTTACAAGTTTACTTGAATAAAGAATATTTTGAATTTTGAATATAAATATGGCCCGGCAAAGCGGGCTGGGTATGCTAATACTTTTTATCCTCGTCTAAGCGGCCATTAGCATATTTTATGAAGTTGCGAAAACGACTTGTCTTATATCTATATACTAGTAACTCTACCCTCCACATCAGGCTTCTTATTCCCGTTACAAATATCAAAGGGATCGTAATTCAGTTCACTGTCAGTATCGATCGGCGCTGGTCAAGTATCTGGGCTAAGCCTGTCCGCCTGGGAAGCCATTGCTACTTATTTTGTTTTTTTTTGTATAGTCTATGGCCTCGATCCGTGCTCGTACCATTGTTAATGCACGACAAACAAACGTCACTGTCATCGAATGACAGAACAAATACAGATATAAAATTTAAAAAATATTTTTAATAAATCTCGATAACTGTTCCACAAATTTGTACTTATCCTCATACATATAAATATTATGAATGCAAAATTCTGTCATTTTGTTAATCTTTCTGTCTGTTACGCACTCATGTTTCCGAATAAAAAACAGGAACTTTGTTTATATATTTTTTTCACCTTATACGTTAGCCCCGTATATCAGCTTTCAGCGGTTTAACCATGAAAACGCAATGAATAGTGACACGGAATTACGCATCAATGTATTAGTATTAATTTTAGAAGTAGATAATGGCATTATTCTTTGTGAAATATTATATTTTTTTAACGTAAGGCTATTCTGGACTACATATCCGTTGTACATTTACAGATTTACAGCATTGGCTAACAATGATATCCAAGGGAATTTATCTACCCCCTATTATAGCCGGGCCGTGGAGTCAGCAGGCATAAATTCCGGGATCTTATTTATCGAGAAAAATGGCCCGCTCACGCACAAATACCTGCTAATGCACTGGGGGAATTATAATATGTCTGCGAATCTCTTCTTGGATATCAATGAATTGGGGATCCGATAAATTTGTGGTAGGAAGTAGGTAATAGGTATTAGAGAATTGTTTGCTGTTCTGCACTTTTGGCAAATATTTCCCAGTTGCCAAATCGTTATATTACACGCTTGGAAAAGCATTTTTTTTCGAACATCCTGTAAGCTCTAATGGCTTTTACAACGTCACTAGACAAACAAGTACTGGCATTATAAAGGACAGGAAATATGGAGACGCCAAAGAAATAGCAAAGAAAGAAAAAAGTTATTATTAAAATATTTTGCCACAAAACGCGGATTATAACAAAATCATTCTAAAATTACATTTCTTCTATGGAATTAAGTAAACTTACATAACAGTAACTATGAAATAATTTTAAAAATTAAAATGATATGATCAATTATGTCTTCCCAGAGACTTTCCTTTCCCTTGCTCGTGGCTTCGCTCGCTAGGGATTGTCTGCCACAGTATCTAATTTAATCAAATTGATTCACAATTTTGGTCATATTGGCTTCCACATAAAAGATAGATATGTATATATGCTGTCGCGGACTTTTATTTAGAACTATTAAAGACAATCAGTACTACGTTCCATCATCTTTGTTTAACTCTAATACTTTTGGCAGCGTACGCTGAGATAGCTCTCAGGGCCCAGATTTTTTCCGACTTTATTGACATGTATCGTAATATTACATAAAATCATTACAAATTGTAGCCTATATGTAATTCCAACGTACAACCTATAACTGTAAAATTTCATCCAAATCCGTCTGATAGTTTTTTCGTGAAAGAGTAACAAACATGCATCCATACTCACAAACTTTCGCATTTATAATATTACTAGTAGGACTAGTAGGACTAGTAGGATAGATATATAGAAGTCAGTAATGTCACGTTGAAATTAATACTCATAATTATTATGTGATAGAATTATCTAATAGTTCTTTGTGTTATTGCTCATTTATGCGGTAGAGTTCTAGAGTAAAGTACTAAATTCCATTCTACATCACCATGTTTCGGTTCTCTTCCCATTTTTAAGTCTGGTCGACGCTCTTACCTATCTTCCTCCAGAGGTAGCGGTTCTGGATCGTCTGAAAATCTATCCCTTTTAAGGTCTAAGTCTTTTATCTATTTAATTTGGGATCTTCCAGGTTTTTTGGCGCGGCTGTTAAATTCCATTTTACAAGATTTCATATTTCTACTCCCGAAAATTTAACATAAGTTTTTATTAGTAGAAGCTTTGTATATACAAGTTATGCCTATCTTCAATTACTTACACGCTAGTATTACACAAATCATGTTCATCAGGAATGGAGACAGCGTTTTCGCATTGAATCAATAAGCTAATTCTTTGCACGAAAAAGGCCTCTCGCTGGTCAAAGAGATGCATACTATAGCCGCTTACCATATTTGGCCAATTCCGCCGCAGTTCCGGGTCTGAAGTTAATATCAAAGTTATAAATTCTAATTCTATATTAATACAAACGAGTTGGGCCATGCTTTCAATGGGACCAACTTATCAATGGATTTTGTAAGATCTTCTCATTTATTGCTGTCTCTCCGTAATCCGGAAGAATTGTTCTGTTATTTTCTTTTTAAATTTGGTTGGAGAATGCCAGAACTTCTTTAGTTGTTGTTAAATAGAAAATATAAGTTATCTTAGTATAAATAAGTATTTTAATAAATTTCTATGGGGGGAACTATAAAAAAAATAATTGTAGTTTGAGGTTATGTTATTTTGTACGAATTAAATATCCTAATAACACATTAAAAACGTAAGGATGATTGTTAAAAATTTATGGTATCTTTATTGAAGTAAAAGGTAATGATACCTTTGGTATCATTATAGAAATATCAAGAAGGTATCATTATTGAAGTAAAAGTATCATTATTGATTTTTAAATTAGAATGATGTTATTGAAAGCTATTGTAACGTCGTAATTATTTTTATTTACCTACTAAAAACCAATTCCTGAATTCTTATTTGATTTCTAATTGACAATTAATAAATCCCTTTTTCATTTAATCATTCATAAAATCATCGATTCAAACAATACAAACATCAATTTGTAGTCATAATTGTTTTACAGAGCATAAGCATTAAATGTAACGGTTAATTAGATATTTTTATTTTATTTATTTATTTCTACCCTTTATTAATTCCTTGAACATAACACATATTATTACATAAAAAAATATTGTCGCAATAATTATGATAATTTCATTTGCTATTAGACATTAAATCAAACTAAATAAAATGGTGGGGTTTCTGTAATGATTTGATCCAACTCTGACACCCTTCTTTGGGATTATTAAAGCTTATTAACCGGTAAAAAATAAAAATCATAGAAATCCCTGTTTTTCTTTCGGGAACAAGCGATAACAAATTGAGGGTTAAATACCTTAATTTAATTTGGCGAACGCCATTGTACTGCCAGTGATAATATAATCATTCATTCTCCTGTCCTTATCCCACTATAAGTGGGGTCGGCACAACATGTTACAATCATGTTGTCATATGATTTGGCTACGTATTTGACTACCAGCCGCCCGCCTGACGTCAACTTACCTTAGTCGCCTTTTACGACACCTCGGTAAGAAATGAGGGTGGTCTATTCTATTCTGCCGTATACCACACGGCATTTACCTTAGTCGCCTCTTGCGACACATCGGTAAGAAAGGAGGGTGGTCTATTCTAATCTGCCGGATACCACACGGCTTTGCTAGTGATTATATAAATCGCAGATTATAGCAAAATAATGTTATCATTTGTATTAAGTATATTTGAATAAAATATAAGAAAGAGAATCATTGTTTCTTTCGTGCGCGAAAACTAATTAACGGCGGATTTCATTATATAATATTATTGTCCGTACATAGATTAGATAGATAGAGACATATATTATTGTCCGTACATAGTCAGGCGCGCAGATATGGGGAGGCCTATGTCCTGCAGTGGACTGAGATAGGCTGATGGATGGATGGATGGATGGATGACATAGTCAGGGCGAGTTGACTCGTATATGAGAATTGTTATCAAGCGGAATCGTTGTGTGAATGAAGTTTTCAGTTTTCATTGTTTTGTTATGGAGCGGACAATACACGCGAGTGTCAGTGTGAATGGCATGGAATTTCATTATATAAGTGGGCCATTTTAAAAGAAGTATGAGATGAACGGACAGACGACTGAAACGATTAATTTAGGGTTTATTGTTCCACCATACAGTGTTTTTTTCTGTACCGCAAAAAAATTATGTTCGTGACCGAAATGTATCGCACGCTACTATGCGTTATAGTCGATTCATAAAGTGCAGTTATTGGTTTAAAAATATGTTAAAAGAAATGTTAGGAGAGAGAGTAGAAGAGAGAAAAGAGCGAACGTGTATAGTGCTTGTGTATTGTGGTGGTGGTGTTGGAGGTTTGTGCATGTGTTTTTACGAATCCTGCATTTATGAAGTATGAGAACGGATAGTTCACTCATTTATTTATCATTAGCATTATATATTTTTTGCATTTACTTAATCGCAAATTATAGCAAAATAATTTCATTATGACGTTTTTGAATGACCAGTTAACATTTTGTTGATTAAGATAAGTCTAAGAACTTATAGTATCCGGCATTAAATAATGCACATCGATGCTTAGAACAAATAGCCGGCCAGTTCGGTTTCGTACAGCGCTGTCACTGTCACACACGGGTTCGTCAGTCTGTGCGACAGAGACGATGCTCTATGAAGCCAAATCTAACCGATTTCTCTCTCTAAGCTTAGATGTGCATTATTTATTGCCGGGTGCTATACTTATGAATAAGAGAAAAGTTTTTATTATAGAGTAAAGCTACTTTTGTTCCCTGCAATATATAGTCACCGCATTCTATCTTGTTAAAACTTTTACCGCAAACCAGACTGGGATGAAGTTGCGACCGCGAGCGCGAAATATGGAACATTTATCAGAACGGATTCAGAGACACAATGATTGTCCACAAGGAACGTATGAATTGAATCAAAATATAAACTTTTCAGTTTAGACGACGTTGCGATAGAGTGGACAATGCGGACACATGATTGTGTTTAACCGGCAAAATTGAATGTATACAATATTCTTTACAATGTAATACAATTATAGTATTTCCAACCATTTATCTAACTTTGACGTATACACGTCTGTGAAGTTCCATAATAATTGCATAAGAGATCACAGTAAACAAATGCATTGCATTAATGACACATGATTGTTTTCTACTAGGGAACTGCTCAACAGCTTACAGTAGGGACGTGAAATTTTATGTACTGGTCCGATCTCGATGTCAATGCATGTTTATGATAAGCATGACCTGATGCTGATGCCAAGAGCTATTGTTATTGCTTCGGTTTTTGTTGATGCGAGAATGGAAATTCAGTCAAAATATTTGCTATTGGTTTCATATCATTATATTATCATTTATATCACTTATAGTATTGTTTATTTTTATTTTATTTTTTCTTTTTTCACTTCTTTTCTATATCTCTAGAATTTTTAGCATGTCATTCTATATTGTGGTAATGCAGAGCATCCATATTGTTTTACAAAGTTGGCAAAACAAACAAGTCTGCAGAATTACTGATATTCCTTAACACAAAATTCTTAGGAGTCAGATGTTCTCCCACTTCAACGGCCAAATTATTACTTTTCTGTTAGTACCATTTTGCAAAAGTGGGTTACACGACAATATTGTTAGAGATTAATTATAAATAAATAAATAGATAAATAAATAAAGAGTAGCTCTGGAGCTACTCTTTATTTATTCATTTTGTTTTCATCTGGATGAGGGAAGTGCTCAACGGTTAACAACGGACATGAAATTATGTAAAAAGCTTTTTAACTTGACTTTTTTGTACAGCTCGAGGCTGTTCTAATTCAATGTATGTATTCTACAAACAAAATTTTGGATAGGTTAATAAAAGTGTAAAGTCTGCTGTAGATTCTAAAAAAACATTATCTACTGTACTGATGGCTACATTAGCATCTTGTATCCATCAGTATAATATAAACAAACCCATATTAAGCAATAAGCTTTAATATGAGCTTCTGTATGAATTAACGGAATTCCTACAAGCTAACGACCTAGGTCTGAAATATACAAATGAAATCGTCTTGTATTCAGTTACTAATGCGGCAGATCATTTAAGGCGGCCATATTGCAGGGACCATTTTGGCGCGCTACAGCGTCACGTCAGTTTGACAGATTGGGTGCGTTCAAGAGATAAGGAAATACTAATTTATGCAGTGGTCACATTAATTAATCATTGTCACATGTCCGAATTGTGTGAAACATATTGTAACTTGCACTGGTAAAATAAACTTTGATTTTCTTAGGCAAATGTTACAATAATTAATACACAGAAAAGATAATCACGTAAAAATAATAGTATAAAACATTTAACACAAAGCTAACTGCTCCTGTTTTACGCTTTGCAAAAGTTCATAAGTTTGTGGATTTGGAAATAAAATGCTATAATAAAATTCTGTCCTAACAATTGAAAACTAATAAAAGAAAGCAGATATAGAAAATCTACTATACCTTAGTACGTATGGAGGATGACATAAATGATAAGAATGCTTGGATATAACTGTTCGACCTTGTACAAGACAGTAATGAATAATAGTCAATAGTTTTAATAATTATATTTTAAAAAGAGTTTTTGCTAGCTCTAGCAGTTCCAAACCAACAGTAGAGTTGACAATTCGAAAGTAATTGTTTGCCAGTTTACTTGTTTGAAGAATATTTGAATTTTAATATGTATGTATGTATCACATCTAGATATTAGATAATAAATAGTATAGAAGATAAATTGTTTCTACATAATCTTGATTCATAATAACTTTTAATATCTAGCCGTGTGGTATCGGGCTGCATAGAATAGATCACCCTCATTTCTTACCGAGGTGTTGTAAAAAGCGATTAAGGTAAGTTGACGTAAGGCAGGCGGCCGGTCGTAAAATACGTAGCCAAATCATGTAACAACATGTTTGTAACATAATGTGCCGACCCCACTAAGAGTTGTATAAGGGCAGGAGAATGATGATGACTATAATTTATATTGTCATACATGTATAGATAATTGATGTGTGTTTACACATCAATTATCTATACTTATTATAAAATAAAGTCTTAAAAAGCTGTGTGTCTGTATGTAATGGATTTTCTCAAGATCTACTGAACGGATTTTTGTACGGTTTTCACTAAAAGATAGTGAAATACTTCCGGTTGGTTTAGGTAAATAGTACATATCGGTATTATGTAGATTGTGTTGAAAAAATCGAGCAGTTGTTAAAAACTTGCTTTCTGGGAGGTATAGTAGCGTGCGCTGCGTAAACCAGGAGAGTTACGCTAAAGAAATGCACTAGAGAAATGTAGATCTACAAAATACTGTCTCTATCTCTTACGGTTAACTCATAATAACTACTTTTATGTTCAAAATTTCTATTAGGATTTTTTTTGTGACAACTGATAACGACGCGGGCGAAGCCGCTGGCACAGCTAGTTATAAAATACTTCTTATTAAAACTCCTAACTAAGTAACACTTTGAATTGAAATTAGCGGAGTCAAAAGTATATCCCTTATCATAAAAGTTATACGATGCTATAAATGTAGGTAATTACAATTTCAGTTCGTTTAAGCCGAGATGATGCCCGCTAGACCAACTTCGGCGGTTAATTTAAGTGACTTGAAATGACTTTTATAAATCGCTCCATAAGATACAGATGTCAATGTGTCGCGAAAATAGATACTTATTAAATATTTCTACTGAAATAAATATTATTACAAACTTAATTTAAACAATTTATTGAAATACTGTATACACCTTAGCTTATTTTAAGGTTTCACTATTTATACTTACAAACTGTAAAGAAACAAAACAAAAATAACTTTTTGGTCCCAAGAATAGGAAATAGAAATAGAAAGAATCACGTCAGCTAATGGAGTTTAAAGTTTCTTTTACAATATATTAGTTTTATTATATTAGAGTCTACTTTTGAGAGAAGTACTAATTTATTAAAATGAATGCTTGTCTGTGTGTCCTTTATAAAGTACAAAACGGTACAGACCGATTTAATTAAAATTTCAGACAATCTTTAGAATGACCCAACCTGATGATCTGTAAACTTTTAGTAGCGATCTAAGCATTTTTTTCAACTGTTGCGTTCTGTTCGAGGTGAATTAGAAATCCAAACTGAGTCTAGCAACGCGCGAACAGCTAGTAAACTTATAAACATTAGCGGCCATTACCAACAGTCATTAAATTAAATTAACATATCTGTGCGTCTCTCAAAATTCGATTTCTTTCACGAGCCAATTATTAAAAGTTGAATATTGTCTATGGCATGACTCATATTGAAAGTAGACATTGTAAAATAAAGTCGAAAGTACTGAATGAAAATGACGGGACAGAGTAGTCGCATGGATATTCGTTGATACTCAACCGACTTCCCAACTGTTCCCTTAAACTAAAAACGGGAAGACGCGTGTCCCGACATAATTAATAGTAAGATTCCCTTCGGGTCCGTGTACGTGCATACCTCCGCTTAAAGAACGTAAATTTGTAAATTAACAATCTTATTAAATTATTATAAAAGTTTAAAACGTTTAAGGCTCCCGATAAAAACAAAATATTATTCAAAGTTACGACATAAATGCAAATTTAAAATATTCTTATTCAAGTGAACTTGTAAACACGTGCTTTTGAATCGTCAACTCTACTGCTAGTTCGGAAAGCTGTTCCTACCGATAAGTGCCAGCAAATTCGGCGATTGCTCTTTTCAAAATATAATTCTTATAAATAGTAAGATTTTGTCATTACTATCTTATAGATTGGTCGAAGAGCAGCTATATCTTATCATCTATGAAATCATTAAGAGTATAGTAGACTTTCTGTATCAGCCGTTTTGTAATGTCCAAGCTAAAATTGATTGCGGAATTTTATTATAGATTCTTATACCCAAGCCCACAGACAAATTACGTACATTTGTACTTTTTTTACGCAAAGGAGCCGCAAGCTCATGTCGGTTCGGAGTTTTTTAAATAAATACATCACATTTTTTATATTTTTAAGCACAAAAATTTAATTGCTAATAATATACTATGAAGCAAATGTAAAAAAAACAAATATCCTATCATCCTCCTACCGTTATCCGACTCTATGTTCGGTCGGCACAACATGTTACAAACATATTGTCACATGATTTGGCTACGTATTTTATGACCCGCCGCCTGCCTGACGTCAACTTACCTTAGTCGTATTTTACGAACCCTCGGTAAGAAAGAGGGTGGTCTATTCTCGGTAGGAACAGCTTTCCGAACCAGCAGTAGATGTTGACGATTCAAAAGCACTTGTTTACAAGTTTACTTGAATAAAGAATATTTTGAATTTATTTATTTATTTATTACGTTACAGGTAATACTTATTTAAAAATTTTAAGTATATACAATAAGGCCATAACAAGATTACAAAATTTATAAACAGATTATTTATATTAACAGAGTAAGGAAAATATAGATATGTTATGTAGCAGAACAAAGATGATATAAAAGATAAAACTATATATAAAAATTGTAAATAAAAATAAAAATATTATTTAATATTTGAATAAATTTAAAATAATATTTGAATTAATTTAAAATATTATTTGAATTTGAATTTGAATTTTATTTATAACAAGGAACTTGACTCTATAAAAAACTCAATTTACGTCATAATTTTGTATAAAAATACAGATTATATTTACATCTTCCTGCATACGCGAGTTCAGCTTAATATATTTGGCTTATCTTAATTAGGGGTGGTTGTGGGGGTTATGGGAATTACGCAGTTTGTCAACTTCTCAACCAGCTCCCAAACTCCATATCTTAATGCTTTATAGCCCTTGATGATAACGACTGCATAAATGAAATATTACGTAACTTGTACACGATTATTAGTTGCTGATAGATTACGTGACATAAATGTAACGTTATTTCTGGTAAAAGTAGCGGCCTATTACAATCCCACTGCTGGGAATAGGCCCCCTCTCTCCGTTTCTGGAGAGAAGGGTTGTAGCTTAGACCTACCACGCTCCAATGCGAATTGGTAGGTTACACATATCTCCAGAATTATCTAGAGATATGAAGGTTTCCTCACGATCTTTTCCTTCACCGAAAAGCGTGTGATAAATTGCAATTATCAATTAGACACATGAGTTTTAATAGAAAAACTCATTGGTGCCTGCCTGGGTTCGAACTCGTGTTGCCCTCGTAAGAGTTGCACGGTCTCACCGCTGGGCTATCACAGCTTTATATATGATATTTCTGGTACTAAAAATTAAATTAAATAAAAGTGACTTATAGACCTTTTTGATAATGTTTCAAACACCGAAAAAGTTTGAGATTTTCGCCTTAATTAAAATTAACACAAGTAATGATCTATGTGAAAATCTATGGAATGCTAAGAAGCAATATCCGTATAAAATATACGTGCAGGATTAGTAACCTCACGTACCACAAACCACCATTACATAAGCACTGCATACGTTCACTATGACAATCTCAACTGTCGTCTAGCCCCGTAACCGAAGCATCATCGGGGGTTATGCTCTCGAAATATCATTGTTAAAAGCTTTTTAACAATATCATATTACTATACATTTCAGTTCTTAAATATATTTATTTACGCATAAGGACCCTATTACTTTACAAATTTTTCAAAATTTATTAGAAATATTAAAGTTCCCCCGAGAGAAAGAATGAAGAACAAAAAAAATTTCAGCTAAAGTAAGTTTCGAATTTAATATTTTAAATAAGAAATAATCATGAAATCCCTCAATCTGTTCCAATTCTTTCATTTCAATATGTTACTTCAATTGAAATCAAACAATAATGAAAAACTTTATGAAACTGTAATCCCCAGTAAAAAATATATATTTCATGCTTTTTATGAACAAACCACTAACCATTTACCACTATTAAATAGCATACTATAACCATAATGCACCATGACTTAAGTATTATCAGGAGATAGACTCCACGACAATATCAGAAGGCATTAAAAAATATTTAATATTCCATATTTAGGAAGTATATAATTAGCCTTGACATTTAATAAATTTGTGGCTATAAATATCCATAGATAATCTGTGAACATCAAAGAAAGTGTCAATGAAAACAAATCCGAGCATCACTAAAGGGGAAAAGCGACGTGAAAACTCAGCTGATAGAGCTAACGAACCCTATAATGACACATACGGGAACACCGGGGGTCGTTAATCGCCACCCCAAACTCCGTCACTGTTATAAAAAAGTCACCACAGATAAAAACGGAACGTTATCTCTGTTGCATAACAAACCTTATTTCAAGAGCAATAAGACCGCATAAATATGCATAAATACACGTACGCACGATTCTTGTCTAATTTGATTATTGTCCGACATATTGAATTTTTCTGAAGAAGTAATACAAATAAATTGTTACGTAGAACTATCGGAAATGAAATCACACAAACTGAAAATATTTAAAATAAAACAAGACAAAAACAAAAATTTCCGAGTCTTACTCAACAAAAATGCACTTTAGCCAACTCAATAATGGACTTACCAAATTTTAGATCCTAACAGTAATTCAGTCATCCATTCGTTTTTGTTACATTGTTTTCATTAAATGTCTCTTTCTTGTACCTTTTTTATTAATAAAAATCATTGCAAACACTTATAAGTACGAGATTAATTTAAACTTGCAAATTTAATAAACACTTAAATAAACCACGCGCAACTCGAAATGTACAAAGTCCTATAACGTCCATGACTACAAATGTATTCATAACAAAAACAAATTAACATCACACAAATAATATATCAATATAAGATGTCACAAACACACTCATTCCTCTAGACAACGCAAGCCACGTGTGAACGCCGCACTAAACCAATCATAACTAACGCAAAAAATCACTCCATAAAAAAAGGAAATTTCCTTTTCGCGCCAAAATGCTCGACACCTGTACATTTTAACAAAATATACGAGTTGAACGAACCGTAAAGCTTTAACGCTTTGATCTTTTACGTTGAACTCTTCAGTTTAATTCACCGGTAACTCATGAAATCTGGGACGGTGAAGTTTATTTTCTGAAATGAGACAAAGCTGTGAACGCGCATGGGATTTTTCTTATTTCTCTTATAAAAAGTTAGGTCTGTAAAATATTTTGGTAAAAAATTAAATATCGCAAGTACAGAATGAACAATCATCAATCACGGAGTTTTGTTATCTGTGTTACTTGAACGCACCTGAAGAGAAAGCGCGCGAAGCTCATCTGTCAATTTCGATGACGCCAAGGTTTGCCCCCAAAACCTGCCATTCAATAGACACCATTCAGACGTAAGCATTGTTCTTAAGCACATATCAGCAAAATACGGTTGTAAGAAAGGAACGGTTTTTTTTAATTTGACTATCAGGTTAAGTTTTGTTACGCGTGGAAGCCGACTAACACGCGAAATGCTATAGGGCGACTGGGGCGAGCTGGTGTCGCTGAGAAATTTAACGATCCCACGTATTTTTTATTATTCGAATCATTTCTTCACTGAACAGTAGGCCGCTCTATTTATAAAACGCCCTACAAACAAATGAGTTTTGTCTAATATTTATTTCATTGTTAAATATCGATCTACAAAGTATTTGAAATTTTTTATAAGAGGACTAATTTCCTGCTATCCTATTTTTATCTTTGAATTTTCTTTATAAAATATTTTCTCATGCGACTCCATTAGAGACTACGCCATTTTTAAATCATTTCACTAGACTGAATAGTTAACAAGCTGTACCAACTAATAAATACAAACCTCCAAAACCACCACGAAACCACACTAGCAGTGAACACATTCACTACTGCAGTCTTAATAAGTTTCTTAATAAAAAAAATATCTTCCGTTTCTTTGAGTATTTGTCGTAAAGTCCGACACGGGGCGAAACGATTGTTGAGATTGTGGTAGTGAAGGTGTGCAATACTATTATGGTTTGTAATGTATGCTTTTTTACGAACAGAATGTATCAGATATCAAAACGGATAGTACACTCTACATTTAGTGTTATAAAAAATTACTCTTAACGAGGATTAAAGCATAAGAATATTATTCTTTTGAATTAGGAATCTCCGCAAAATTATAAATTCTATATATTTTCTTACGTATTCATTCGATGGAAAGTGCTTGGTAAACTAAAAGTGAAGTTTAAAAAAAAAAACTTGGCCTGCTTTACCCAAAAAAAAAGTCACGCGCTCTCACACTGAAACCATCATGGCCCTATTATCTATTATTTTCATAGTACTTGAGTACATATATCAAAAAATAGAATAAAGGTTTCATATTATAATCATATTTTACAATAATAGCGCAATTGAAATAAATCATAGACGCAAGAGAAAAGGTAAATATTTTATTTTGTTATTTATCTGTATCAAGAGTTATGGTCGAACATTTTTCAATATCATCTGTTGGGCGTAGTACAGAAATAAATATGTACGTGTCTATCATTTTATGAGCATTATGTACCAAGCAGAACTCTCACAGAGGTGCGAGTACGCCTGCAGGGTATTTAGTATCACAATTTTAGGGTTTTAATATTTTATTTAATTTTCTTTAAATTTATTTTAGTACAAAGGTAATGATAGAATTATTTTGCTGTAATCCGTAATTGCCGTAATATTATTTGAGAGGTCGTGTAATTTTTTGCATTTATTGTATTTTTAATGAAATATAAAGAATTATAAAACGATAGGTGATGTATATAATAGACAAAGTAGGAACCGACATATGCTTGTGACTCCTGCTTTGCGCCTAGCAAAAGTACGTAAATCGTTTATAAGATTCTATGATAAAATTCCGCAATCAACTTTTGCCTTGCCATTACAGCAGTTTAAAACACTGTTAAAAAGAAGCTGATACAGAAAGCCTACTATACTGTTGAGGATTACTTAGATGATATGAATGTGTGGATATAGCTGTGTTTCTACCCTGTACAAGACAGTAATGACTAAATGTAAATAGTTATACGATTTATATTTTTAAACAGAGCAACAGCCGAGTTTCTTGCTGGCTCTTCTCGGAAGGAACAAGTTTCCGGACTAGCTGTAGAGTTGACGTTTCAAAAGCATTTGTTTACAAGTTTACTTGAATAAAGAATATTTTGAATTTGAATTTGCTCTTCGAGCCTGGGTGTATATTTGTATTTAAATATGTATGTATAATTAAATATGTAGTATATCTACCAGTTGTCCGTCACCCATTTCACAAGTATTAGGTTACTTACTTATTTTGGGGATGGACGAACGTGTGTGTAAGTGTCCCATATATATTTTTTTATATTTTGTAATAACGAAGATTCCCTGTGGCTGTGCAGAGCTATTCCAGTCGCGCTATCACTGAGAGTAAATCTAATACAATACAGCCGCAGTACACACTGAAATAAAAACGTACTTGGCATATTTTCTTAGAGTTATATTCTGTCTTACATATTCAGGCCGTAATAGCCGAATGGTGAGGCCGTTTGACTCCGGATTGAAGCCTTAGCGGGTAAAAAAAAGTTTTTTTATGAACTAAATCATTCGTCAGGATACCTGCAGAGGTAGCTCTAGTGAATTCCTGGGATATCCATAATCGTTTAGATATACTTACCTATCCGTATCGGAACTATCTTCGATATCTCTGGTGGGCCTAAGCTTTAACACATCCCTCTTTAAACAAGAAAGAAGACGTTAATCTGTTAACATTTTTAATCAGGGTCTTCCTCATTTTCATTCTCCTGCCCTGATCCCACTATAAGTGGGGTCGGCACAACATGCTACAAACGTGTTGCCACATGATTTGGCTACGTTTTTTACGACCGGCCGCCTGCCTGACGTCAACTTACCTTAATCGCCTTTTACGACACCTCGGTAAGAAAGGAGGGGTGGTCTATTCTATTCTGCCGGATACCACACGGCGTTAATCAGGGTCTTCCTATAGTTTCAAATCATAAGTGACACGTTCTTAGTTTATATATGGAAAACTGTTGCACAGAGAGTTATTAACTTAGAGTAGGAGAGCCAGCCTAAAATGTCTAGCCATATTACAGTAAGGAAAAAACAAACGATATATTTGTCTCTCTTTTTTTATTTGTAATTAGACAATTTATTTTCGAACTGACTGTATGTTGTTAGCCCTAACGGATTTTACAGCGTCACCGGGTCGGAAGGGCGAGAGCAGAAGCATTGTCGAGTTGAAAATATATATTATTCTGTTATAAGCATGGATCAGACATTAAAACTGTCATCTATAAAAACTTGTTTAAAGGCAATGCATGCAAGGCAGGCTCTTCTCGGAAGGAGCAGCTTTCCGAACCAGCAGTAGATAGATGTTGACGATTCAAAAGCACTTGATTACAATTTTACTTGAATAAATAATATTTTTAATTTCGATTTCAATTTATGGGGGCGCGATAAAAATAATACTCCCTAACTAATACAAGTCATTTCGATACCGCATAAATGGACGCCATAAACCGGAAAAGCGTTGTTAAGAAAAGATATACAAGCGCATTAAGTATTTGGCGCGGTACCCGCCACCATGGCCCGAGGCACTTCTGAACGCCGGATATGGTTGTTATGGTCTACAATTCTCATTGTATGACCCATAAATTACTTATGGCTCTGAAATTTTGTACTGCGTTTAATTTTAATGTTCTATACAATAGTTGAAAAAGCCTAGATAGCCCGTAAGAGCGAGTGATTTTACAGATTTAATCCCCGGCTGAAAATCTTGTGTATCAATGAGTTTTTCTGAAAATTTATGTGCGTAATTGATGTTAATATATTATATATAAAAGTAACTGTGCCAGCGGCTACGCCTACGTGGAAATCAGCGTGTCAGGATTTTTTCTAGAAATCAAATTTTAAACATAAAAGTAGTTATTGTGAGTTAACCGTAAGAGATAGAGACATGCTATCATGGCCTTTTTTGTAGTACTTTTATAGATCTACAACTCTCTAGTACATTACTTTTGCGTATCTCTGCTGGTTTACGCTAAAGCTCCCAGCATGCAAGTTTTTTAACAACTGCTCGATCTCTTCAACACAATATACATAATACCGATATGTACTATTTACCTAAACATTCCGGAAGTATTCCACTATCTTTTGGTGAAAACCGTACAAACATCCGTTCAGTAGATTTTGAGAAAATCGATTACATACAGACGGACAGCTTTTTGGGACTTTGTTTTATAATAAGTATAGATAGATTCTCGTGTCACAATGTTAGTTACCACACTCCTCGACATTGCTTGACCGATTTCTGTTTTGTTTGATTTTGTTAAAAGCATTTTTAACTAGACTTGTTTATCCTTAGCCCGGTATACTCACATAACATTCAATTGTACCAAATTTCATCAAAACTGGTTTTATGGAGAAAAATCGTTATATACAGAAATACTTTGACATTACATTATTAGTATGGATATTAAGTATTCTAAGTAAAAAAATCTCTTGTGAAAATTTAAGCAAATAAGAAAATTGTGACATAAAATTAATCTCAGCTTTCAAGAACTCGCCAAAAGAACTCGCGTGCCAAAAGACAATAGCAAACTCTTAATAGCTCCATTTTTCACATTGGATTTCTCTGCAGTCATTGTTCAATTGATAATGAGTTGAATTAGATTTAATTAATATAAGATAGTTTTAACTAATTATGACAATTAATGGTCACTCCGTTATATGATCAAATAGTAAATGTAAACTTTGACCACAACGCCATCACCACTCTTAGTCATTACTTATTACCACTATTCTATTAACAGGAAGTAATAGCCCAACTTTTAGGCCCCATAAACAATGGTGGATACAAAAGTTAAGAGATAGAGACATGCTGTCGCAGACTTTTTTGTAGTAGTTTTATAGATGTACAATTCTCTAGTACATCACTTTAGCGTATCTCTGCTGGTTTACGCTACAGCTCCCAGCATGCAAGTCGCTAGTCAGCAAGCAATGAGGTCTCTGACACGACACACCCGACTAACATTACGTCATAGATAATTAGGGTGACGTCACGTGTTAAAGGGCAATTCCTACCAGGACAACAGAAGTCATGTAGAGCTCATCGCTAAACATATTTTTCATGGATATGTTTATTCTAGACTCTATGTTTTACATGCTAAACTTTTAATTTCTTTGCTTGGTATTGACAAAGATACTACAACAGTGCTATCGTAAAGTGAAATATACCTTATTTATACAGCAACAAAGCTCAAATTTAGCAAATTTCAGACGTCTATCTCATCTCAAGCCCGATCTCGGTAACATTATACCCTCATTTCTGTTAACACATACAAAGAAAAAACTACCATACTACGAAGTAATTAAAGTATTTTTTCAATTAGTGTACTCTCGAGTACTTAGTCCGTTATGATCGGAAATATTTTATTGCATTCCAAGGGATGAAGTGGCAATGTGCTTGTGGGAAAGAGATGAACCTATATAAAACGGTACGATATGGAGAGAGTGCGAAATGTACTTTGATTTACGCCCATCCCCGTCTGGAAATGGCGTTAAGTGTACTTTGGTCCGGTTTTGTATCTGTAATTTACAAACGGCAACTTCTCCCTTGCTGTCTGGGTCATTTTAACTTCTAGATTTAACTACCATTGCGTAATATTTTCTCTATATTATGTATTGTTACTTTTAAATAATTCTATTATCTACAATTTATAAAATTAGGTGTTACTTCTACCAGTTTTTTTTTACATCTGCGCGACCTCAATAACAATGTAAAAAGTAGCAGCCTGTTAAGGCGCTGAACAGAGCCAAATAGGCTGACTTTAAACACGTTTTTAACAAAAGCTATAGGGATGACGATTAAAAGAAAAATATATGTTAATATACATCATATCTCAGAGAGAATGTAAGATTTCAAAACATGATAACGATACTTTTTTTCGATAAAAAAAATTGGTAAATAGACCTCTGATTTTTACTTTGATCGTAAATATCTCTAATATTTATCAACAAAAATTGGTAAAATTAATAAGACTAATAAATCATTATAATATAAAGAGAATGTAAGATTTAAATTTTGAATTAATTAAAATATTTCATTCAAATTAAATATTTTTTAGAAAATAGCAAAACTGAAACGAGTCATCGTCTCGCTTCTCTTTTACATCTACGAATATAGACAGTGATCGCTGAGGCGCGCTGCTATACGGACGTGTGTCGCTCGCTGCCGCCTTTTGTGACTATTCCTTGTTGATAATATGTCTTTTTTTAGGTGTTTAGTTACAGTTTCAGCATACTTAGTTTTATAAGATTAATTAGACATAAGTTTTTTAAATAAATTGTACAAAAAAAGTTTGGATAAAATAGTGTACACCTACAATGGGTGTTAAAAAATTAATTTTGTCGCTACGCCGTCGCAGAAATTGTGGGCGTGACTTATATGCCGAAATCTGAATTTGCGCCAGCTCTGTTCAGCGCCTTAATCCAACTGCTGGGAATAGGCCTCCTCTGCCTGTTTCTGGAAAGAAGGGGTGGAGCTTAAGACCTACCACGCTGCTCCAATGTGGATTTGTAGATTACACATATCTCCAGAATTCTCTACAGATATGCAGGTTTCCTTACGATGTTTTCCTTCACCGAAAACCGTGTGATAAATTACAATTACAAATTAAACACATGAATTTAATAGAACAACTCATTGGTGCCTGCCCGGGCTTGAACTCGTGTTCCCCTCGAAAGAGTCGCACGTTCTCACCGCTAGGCTATCACAGCTTTACAATGTACTAAAACGTACTATTAACGTTAACCTTTCGGAAGCATTGCACTGCCTTTTTTATAACAACGGTACTAAAATCAGTACAGTAGATTTTGAGAAAAATACAGACAGCTTTTGGGAGTATAGATATACTTAGAAAGATTTTGTGATGTTTCAAGTTATCGCATACTCAATGGGTTCTCTTATTATATTTTTTTTTTTCGAACTGACTGTATGCTGTTAGCCCTAATGGCTTTTACAGCGTCACCGGGCGGGAGCTCTCTTATTATATAATATTTCAACCCCTATGGCCATTCGACTTTTCGTTATACTACTGTGTTGCTATGATCGCCTAGTACTTGAACCTCAAAGTACACGTGCTTGTCAATGTAGTTCTCACGATGAGGTAAGGAATGAAATTTTTTGTGTGTTTTTTTTCTTTTAATTTTTTTTTAGGTCCGTTCGTTCATATCTAACTGAAAAAGCTGTGATGGCCCAGCAGCGGTGAGACCGTGTGACTCTCTAGAGACGTCATGTGTTCAAACCCCAGCAGGCACCTTTGTCTTTCATTTAAAACTTATGTGTCTAATTGATAATTGCAATTTATCACACGCTTTTCGGTCAAGCAAAACATCGTGAGGAAACCTGCATATCTCTAGAGAATTCTAGGGATATGCGTAACCTACCAATCCGCATTGGAGCAGCGCGGTAGGTCTTAGCTCCAATCCTTCTCTCCAAAAACTGAGAGAGGAGTCCTTAGCCCAGCAGTGAGCATAGTAACAGGCCGTTACTTTACTTTACTACTATATTATATTTAATTGAGATGTCATTAATTCCTCATAATATTCCTTTTTCTAAAGTTAACAACAATTATGATCATTTGCAAAACCTAATGCAGCTAAAACAGCAAATGAGCTCTTAATAGACAATGTACCACTAAAAACAGAAAATACAACTGTATTTTTGGGAATGACGTTGGATACAAAACTCCAATGGAGCACACACATAACAGCTCTCGCAGGGAAACTCAGTTCAGCAGCCTATGCTATTCGAAAGATAAGACAGTTTACAGACGTCGAAACAGCAAAACTAGTTTATTTTGCTTACTTCCATAGCATTATGTCTTATGGAATAATGTTATGGGGTAAATGCGCTGATATTGAGAAAATTTTTGTATTGAAAAAAGAGCCATACGTGGCATTTATAATTTGAATTCGCGTGAGTCCCTGCGAGAGAAGTTGAAGGAAACAGGTATTCTCACGTTAGCTTCACAGTATATTTTTAGCAATTTGATTTTTGTGCATAAAAATATACATAATTATAAAAAGATTGGCGATGTATATAATAGACAAAGTAGGAACCGACATAAGCTTGCGGCTCCTGCTTTGCGCCTTGTAAGAGTACGTAAGTCGTTTGTGGGTTGGGTATAAGATTCTATAACAAAATTCCACAATCAATTTTAACTTTGCCATTACAGCAATTTAAAAATACTGTTAAAAAGAGGCTGATACAGAAAGCCTACTATACCGTGGAGGCTTACATTGATGATAAGAATGCGTGGATATAGCTGCTCTTTGACCTTGTGCAGGATAGCTATGACAAAATGTAATTAGTATTAAGAATCTTCTTTTTTAAAAGAGCTCCACCGAGTTTCTTGCTGGTTCTTCTCGGTAGGAACAGCTTTCCCAACCAGCAGTAAAGTTGACGATTCAAAAGCACTTGTTTACAAGTTTACTTGAATAAAGAATATTTTGAATTTGAATTTGAATTTGAAATATTTTTTATTTAAATTTAAATTCAAAAAATTCTTTATCCAAGTAAACTTGCAAACAAACTCTTTTGATTCATCAATTCTACTGGTTCATAAAACTGCACCTAAACACAATTTGTACAGAGTTTTCTAAAAATGTAATTTAAATCGGTCCAGCCTTTTCGAATTCTATAAAGGGCATACAGACAAACACTCATATTTATATATATAAGAAGATTACCAGATATGGATGTATGGATGGATGGACGTTACTTGTTAGTGTTTGTTTTTTAATATATAATAAAAATATATAATAGAAATATATATATATAGAAGAAAAACCCTGTGATCAACCGCGTTACGTAATGTTGCTTGGTATGTACTAGGAAATCAGAACTACGTAGGAGTTTTGCGTTGGTAACTACTTGTTGCTATTGAAGAGTTGCGTGATCATCAAAATTGCACTTTATGCATGCATTAAATGTAAACTAAAAATTCAATTACAATGATTGGTTGATTTATCGAAGCAGGCGTTACTTTGCGGAATTCCATATTACAAGCAATATAACAGAACTAACTACTTTGCTATAATCCGCACGGGATTGTGGCAGTACGATTTTTGTCGTGGAGCCCGTGCGGATTATAGCAAAGTAGTTAGTTCTGTTATATTGCTTACAATGATTGGTGTTAATAAAAAGTTCGTTCGATATTAGAGACCTCGTCATCAAAAATATTTGAATACGTCTCGTTCACATTGCGTTTCGAATAAATTTGTTTAATCCCGTGAACTATATTATCTAGATGTTTCACCTAGTGCATGCAAATTTACAGAATAAAAACTAAATTAAAATTATGTCAATATACTACTTTCGTGTTGGATGTCAATAAAATCTAATGTCTCAATTTTTCTATTATTTATCTAATCTTATTTGTCTAAAATGCTTATCTAATTTGTTGTTTTAATTTTTTATATTTAAGTATTCGTCAATTGTATAGAAGCACCTTTCTATAAGCTACATTTTAAGTTTAGATTTAAAAAGATTATGAGTAAGTTCCCTCATCATTTATGGAATTTTATTGTAGACGACAATGGATTTTATTGCACAACTATGCGATAGTAAGGTATCGTACAAAATGTGTATATAATAATTATTCATATAGCTTTTTATAAACATAAGGTCAATAGAATTTATTATTTTGTAAACTAAACCTTTTATCATCTTTAACATTCTATCTTTGCAATTTTGTTCGTTCCTTCTAAAGTTTTATTATTCGAGAGCTTTTTACCTATGCATCATGACTATATCAATAAAGTTTATATATGTAATTGTATAGAACTTTTAATTATAAGAAGCTTTAAGTAGAACACGCTGCATGATTAACTAAGAATTATGTGATCTAATTGGTAATACATAATTAATTTAAAAATATATAAGATATTAAGTTTGGATTATTTAATATGTAATGCTGTTGGAGATCCGAATAAATAAATTTATAAACAAAGTAAATAAATATCTTATCAGAAACTTAGCATCTAAGTATTTGTTTATGGAAACGATTCTTCACAAAGAAAAGAATTCACGAAGTGAATAGATGAGAGCAACATAAAGCACCGCAATGCACCAAATTGTAACTTTAGAGATGCACTCACGAATTCATTACTTATGGTTGGAGCACACTAGTTTAGACCCGAAGCGAATCGAAGCAAATATCGAAGTGCAAATATTTTTGTTTTAAACAATATTATTCGCATGGCTTAGGTTCATTTCGTCGTCATCGGTATAGCTTCAGTCTAGTTCTGACAGTGCTCTTTTTCTTTTTCCTCTTCCTGAATTTCCTTTTCCACAACTGTCGATTTATGGAAAATGCTTAGGATCAACGTGACGACGAGTTTCATTGAACTATTGAAAAAAAAATCCACGTGTTTGTCCTCAAATGAATAAAAACTTTGATAGCCCAGCAGTGGGACCATGCGGCTCTCTATAGACGATCATGGGTTCAAACCCCGGGTGGACACCAATGAGTTTTTCTATAATTACTTATGTGTCTAATTGATAATTGTAATTTATCGCATGCTTTTCGGTGACGGAAAACATCGTGAGGAAACCTGCATATCTCTAGGGATAGGTGTAACCTACCAATCCGCATTGGAGCAACGTGGCAGGTCCCAACTCAAATCCTTCTCTACAAAATAACGGAGAGAATATGCTAGTGGGATAACAACAGGTCGTTACTTTACTTCTTTTTATTTTACCCATGAATACGCACGCTTTCATAAAACTATGCTTTTGTCGTGAAGAATTTGGTGCTTCGATTCGCTTCAACGTTGCACTAGTATGAACCAAACCCTTAATGCAAAGTGCACCGTACATTTTCTTACAACCACTGAATCAACTGAATCAAGTTCAATTTTTAAACTTTTAAACGAATTTATTCCTGGTTGTTTTTTACCAAGAGGCTTGTGTTTGTACCTCCATACAAAATTGACTGTATTTATTAGGTAAGGTGTAGGAAAAGGGTAGAAGATAAAATGAAATGAATCAATTAATTCACTTTATTAACTTAACAATACGAAAGATCAATCCATACTAGTCGTATATGTAAAGTCTTTCTGTCTACTGTTAACTGTTTTTATATTGAATTAATAAATAAATATATAATTCCGTTTTCATTTTGGGTACCGAAAAGAGTCCAACAGAAAACAAATTGCTTTTAGAAAGGCAGAGTTGAGGAAGGGTGAACTCAGTGACCAGAAATCGAACATTGTATCAGGCAATCAAAACTTCTGCTTGCTAATATAAAAAAATCTATACATATTTCGCACTTATTAAGTTTTTAATAATAAAATCAAGTAAAATAATTTTAAGGAGCCTGTAAAGACATTTTTATCAGCTGCGTAATATGGACTGGTTTACGTTCTAAAATTAAAAGCTAAATAACTTACTAAGTAGTAAAGTAATTATAGTAAAGTGGGGTGGAGTCGGAGAGGAGGAGCTTCGTGATCACAACACGTGTGTTCCCAATCATTGTACCAGGCCACCATAATTGTGTAAGAAATCCCAGAGTCAAGCCACTTGTTGCTGACTTGCGTGTCAAGTTCTGTTTACAATACATACATACACGTATATAGAATATAACTATAGAGAGGATGGGAGGAGCTCCGTGATTGAACCACGTGAGTTGGCGATCTTTGTACTAGGCACGCAAAAGTTTATTAGAGATGTAGAAATAAAACCAACCTGTTGCCAGTACAAAGCGTCTATAGAAAGAAAACTTTCTGCTTCAATTAAACAATGGTGGGAGGAGCTCTAGAATTCCATGTGCGTTCACAAATCTCGTACCAGGCAAACAAAGTTGCAAAAGAGGTTCTACAATAACAGCAACTGAACTTAATAGCAGTTTTTTCTGTTATGAAGGAGATGTACTCATATGTCTTTCTCTATATAATATAAGGAGGAGCGATTCGTCCATGACACTTGCCAATCCTTGTATTAGGCAATCATGACTATACGAGAGGCTCTATTATACCCGTCTGTTACATATTTTGGGTACTTGGTCTTTTTATACAGATAATAGGATCTCTAAAACAGAAATTCATGATCACTATACTCGTACCTCATTCATAAGTCTTTAAAAAACATTTTTTATAATGCTGAGTAAATAAGCATTTCAACATCTTTTCTTATTTTAATAAGGAGTAACGTGATTTTAACTCACACTGCAATATTATATGTAAAAAAATAGAGCTGTGTAAATAGTTGCTATATATTAATATACAAGTGTCTCATGTATTGATTTGTTTGCTTGCTTTTCCTTATGTTCTATGTATTTCATTTTACCATTTTTCTCAAGAAAGTTTATTGGTTGTTTTATCTAATCACGGATTACAGCAAAATAAGTAAAGTAAATAAGTAAGTATTATATATTTTTCGTATTATGGAACTCCGCCAAGCAACGCATGACTTTATTAATTACCTCTCACATGACGTTATTCCAGGTTCTGAAAATTTTATATCAAATTTATGGGTAATATTCCTATAAATGACATGAAAAGGGACACCTTCGTAAGTTTTACAAATGGGATATCGCTAATGTAGCTTTCAAATTATTTCACTAATGTCTTAATCAATTATGAGATCTTGGTAATGCAAATACAAATATCACGGTGGTAGCCGTGTTTCTATGTAATCCCCATTAAAATTTACCTCTGTATATAATTTAATCACGCTTCTTTCTTTCTCCCTCTTACTCTGTCTGTCTCAATTTTCTTTACTAGGAGTGCAAGACATTGTATCAAACTTAGTTTGCAGGTACCAGACCATCATAAAACAACGTAGATTAGTAAACTTTAAGGACAAAGCACAGAAGAAAATTTACTAAATCTCACACACCGTGCGCAAAATTTTCTTAAAAAATGAGCTCAAAGTTTTGGTTTTAAGTATGAATTATAAAGATTACATTAGCTTATAATTATTCTGCATATTTGGAGCATAAAGCCACTTGGGGAGATTTAAAGTGGTGCAATGAAAACTATTATGAGAATCACATTTAAAAGACATTTTTTGAACAACTTTATAGTTTCTAAACCAAAAACTTTACTTTTTCTTCATTTTCGACAGTATATTTTATCTACAATTTACAGATCATACATTGAAAGATTCTCTGTAAATAATGAAACTACAAAAGAGATGACATCTTCATTTCCCTCGAAAAACTACCAATACTGAAGTGTATCAAACCGCAGGACTTAATGCCCTCAAAATGCGCACTGTTGCCATCTTTTGGGTTTTTAAATATATTCAATGCCGCCATCTATAAGGTTTTTCTTGTAATACGAAGCGGTTGTGGTACCTGCAGTGAGGATCTAAGCAAAACACGTGTTTTAGTGATAGATTTACCAGGCAAACAAAACCGTACAAGAGATTTTCTACAAAAATCCTACACACGACATTCTAGTTTGCGTAACAATGAAAATTGAACCTTAAGTCTTATACTTCTGAACTGTGATTTGATGCATTCTAATGTGTTGGGGCGTATCCACATAGAAATGTAATACTAGAATAGGAAAGCCAGCCTAAGATATGCCATATTACAATAAAGAGAAAGCAAATGAAGTATACACTTTTCATCTTCCCTCTCATCCAAAGGCAAAAGTAATAATAAAATTATTTTGCTATAATCCGCGATACAGTAAATAGAAAATATATATAGTGTTTAATGTATAGTGGACTATCAGTATTTTCATACCCGATACGTGCAGGATTCGTAAAAACACATGCACAAACCTCCACCACTTCCACCACAATACACAAGCACTACACAGGTTCACTATCACAAACTCAACAATCGTTTCGCCCCGCAACCGAAGCATCATCAGGAGATAGACTCCACGACAAAATCGCAAAGCATTGCGATTTTTTTGCGAATTGGCTTTACCATTTATTTATTTATATTTATTTACAATAGTGAACCTGTGTAGTGCTTGTGTATTGTGGTGGAAGTGGTGGAGGTTTGTGCATGTGTTTTTACGAATCCTGCACGTATCGGGTATGAAAATACTGATAGTCCTCTATACATTAAACACTATATATATTTTATATTTACTGTATCGCGGATTATAGCAAAATAATTTTATTATTACTTTTGTATTATGGATCTCCGCAAAGTAACGCCTAATTCTATAAATTATTCCCTCTCATCATTTGTTGTGTACTGCCACTTACATGACTGCCTATAAGGTCCCCTATTTTAAGTATAATAATTCTAAGGTGTTTGGGTTGTTAGGTTGCATACAGAGTTATACTTAAATAAAGAATTTATTTTTAAAGTATTACTTTATGTAATTTAAGCACAAATAAAATACTCATTCATGTTATTTAAACCGTCTCCAATCACCCGATTGTGATTAATCTCGGTTACGCTTTTGATTATGTTAGGAGGGTTCGAATTATCAACGAGCGACGGACATTTTGTGTTCCATACACGCCGGTCCAAGCAAATGCCCGATTCAATGCTGATTGTACTAGGAGATCAAAACTATAAAGGGGATTCTACAGTTATAACCTGTTGCTAACAGCTTGATTATTATTATTGGTTTTGATCGTATAAAAAACCATTTATATTAAGCACATTGATTATCTGTAGAATATGGTTCTAAGATACTATTCAATTTATACGTCTAGAAGGTAATTTATAGGTTCAATATATTAAAAAAAAATCATCATTCATAAAATTTTAGTGGAACCGTAAAAAAGGGATAAAAAAATGGATATAACAGATTGTTTAATAACAAATAATAATAATATAACTAAACTAGCTCGCTTGCAACGCAGCTGTAGTATTTTTTCTATAATTTCACATTTTGTATAAAAAATTGAATTTTTTACTTTTTAATTCCTTGCAATACAATAAATAGTAATATAAAAAATACCTTTAAAACTTTTTTTAAAGCGAATCTTTTTTAAAACTAAGGGACCAAATAATTTACAAAACTACTAGGAAAACAGAACTGGAACTATCAGTACTATAGTGTACAAATACCAGATGAACATAATCTACGAAGAACTCTCAATATAGTTAAACCATTTGTTTTATAAGCACCAAAAGTCGTAAATATATTGCACGTTTAGTATTAAAATGACCTAATTCAAAAAGTAGCAGTTTTGTAGTAAATTTTAATAAAACATAGCGTAGCGCCTTCGAAACTCGTGAGTGTGAGAGACCCATGAATTGACAAGGGCAAAAAAACACTAACTCTTTTAATAGTACTCAGCGTGGTATCAAATGGTATTAAAATAACAATAACTATGTGTCTGAATCAATTAATCATTCACCACTTACAGAGCCTGGGACGCTTTTTTTTCTTATAATTTCAGTAAGCCATTCTTTAAAGATTTGACACTGCGGACTTTTCAGTAGAGCTATTCATATTGAAATATTGGAATACAAATTCCTATAATAATGAAAAGATACTTGCGAATTGATTTCTAGCGATATTTTCAAAAATTATTATCATATTTTAAAAGCAAAGGGCATTGTGATAAATATGGAAACCTATATAGGTGATAATGCAAAAATACGGCATATCTCGCGAATACCATCATCATTATATGAATAATAAATATCAACCACCACCCACCCCCAAATCGAAATTGTGATTCACAAAACACGTGCCTTACTGAGATTGTACCAGCCACTCAAAATAATACAGGAGATTCGATAACTAAAACCACATGTTTCTAACAGACTGTCACCACGATAAAAACTGCGCTCAAATTACCTAGACATAGAATAATATTCGCAACTCTTAGGTGAAAATATTTCTGTAAACGCATACATACATCAAAACTAATTTACACCATTTACATCGAAAGAAGGATCCGCCCACAATTTTATGAATCGCCTGAACTGTTTATATATTTCGTGATTCCAAATGTTTGAAAAAAGCAATTTATTTATTTTATCATCATCCTCCTGCCCTTATCCCACTCTAAGTGGGGTCGGCACAACACGCTAACACGTATTTTACGACCCCTCGGTAAGAAAGAGGGTGGTCTATTCTACTCGACCGGATACCACACGGTGGGTCAACTTACCTTAGTCGCCTTGTACGACACCTCGGTAAGAAATGAGGGTGGTCTATTCTACTCAGCCGGATACCACACGGCGGGTCGACTTAACTTAGTCGCCTTTTACGACACCTCGGTAAGAAATGAGGGTGGTCTATTCTACTCAGCCGGATACCACACGGCGGGTCGACTTAACTTAGTCGCCTTTTACGACACCTCGGTAAGAAATGAGGGTGGTCTATTCTACTCAGCCGGATACCACACGGCAACAATTTATTGTTTTTATACTGACCTTAAATGGGAGGCTGGGAGACTTTTTCGTAGAGTATGTCGTCCACGCCGCTCCCGCCGGAGTTTAGCGAAGCCACTTTTATTTGAAAAATCACTAACGTTATTGTTCTTCTGCATTATTAATTTACACAGCAACCGAATTATCGTTAATATTTCGTGTATAATTTATACAAAAGTCCATCGAACACATTTACAATAATTGACGACAGCGAGTCCCGTGGTCACGTGTTGCGCGGCCGACCGATCTTTTGTTTTTTTTTTCTTGAGAAATTTTTTAACCATCTACCCACACCACCTAAGGTGCAGTAAGCCCCGACTACCCTCGGCGGAAAAAATTGCCCGAAGAGAAACATTTTCAATCATAAGCAAAACGCTTTCGATGTTCAAACAAATATTTTTTTTAAGTACCTAAATCATTCAAACATCACTTTATTCAGTTTAAATTAAGAAAAAGTAAAGTAAAGTAACGGCCCGCTACAATCGCACAGCTGGGCGTAGGGCCTCCTTTCTCCGTTTCTGGACAGAAGGGTTGGAGCTAAGACTTACAACGCTGCTTCAATGCGGATTGGTAGGTTACACATAACCCCAGAATTCTCTAGAGATATGCAGGTTTCACGATGTTTCCCTTCACAGAAAAGCGTTGATAAATTGTAATTATCAATTAGACATGTTTTAAAAGAAAAACTCATCGGTGCCTGCCCGAGGTTTGAAACCGTGACCATCTCGAAAGACTCTCATGGTATCAACGCTGCTCAATCTACTCAAATGCTCAATCAAATCATAAATATTGAGAGGTTATTAAGTTCCATTTCAATTATTATAACAATTGGATTAAATTTTATTACGGAAGTATAACTGACTAAAAAACTGTAATCGTTTTTAATAATTACACAATTAAATAATAATTTCAAATCAATGACAAGATTTTTTTTAATGTACTAAAAAAATCGTATTAACAAGAATAGAATTTTATAGACTTTTGCTTTGAGATGTTATTAAATAATATAAATCCCCTGACTCACCCTCGCTTCTACCCTAACGCTCATGATTGATTGATTATGTCGGGAGAGGGAATCCGAACCCCTCAGTGACGAAACACGTGTCGAAGCGATGTTTGTACCAGGACTTCAAAATTAGATAGGAGATATAACGATAAAAGCAAACTGTTGCATCAATGCAATATATCCGGCCGTTGCTATGCTTTTATTACCTTGTTTTTATTAGATGTGTACATTTCCTTATTTTTATTAATCATAGGAGTAGAGTAGTAAAACGTAATTTTGCAATAAAAATTATATATATTTCTTTGATGCTGTAGGTTAATCATTAGTTATTCGAAAACCCTGCCAAGCACTCCTCAAGCAAGTCTGTTTAAAACTTTCTCTCGTAATATTTTGGTGCGCGTTAATAATTCAATAAACTTTAATATAACATACCATATTTAAATAGCCTTCCGAATACTTTGTCTTTATTAGTTTTTCCAACCATTTATTTAACTTTTGACATACAGGCGTTTATAGTTCTGTAATTATTACATTAAAAACCACAGTAGACAAACGCATTACGCTTGACGCTGCCTCATGCATCAACAGCACGCCAAAAAACGGTAAAGTAAGCGGCTAAGTTAGCTTGCTATCATCTATCCTATGCTGGTTGGTAGATGCCGATAGTATTTCTAACACGTGTTTTGTTCAAGTTTATACTATGGGCACCGAACCATATAAGAGGTTCAATGACAGAATTGATTTGTTGCTATTCCAGACTGGCAAAGTCTAAGAGTTGAGGTTTCAGTTTTACAGGTGTCATATTCTTCGATGTCGCCAAAGCCTTCGATAAGGTCTGGCACGCAGGCTTAATTTACAAGCTGCTCCAACTAAATATACCAGACCGACTTGTACTCATCTTACGAGAGTACCTGACTAATCGCACCTTTCGGTATCGCATAGACGGCACTTTGTCGTCTCGTCGCACAATTCGTGCTGGTGTCCCTCAAGGATCTGTGCTGGCACCCTTATTGTACTCGCTCTACACGAGTGACATTCCACGGGCGCCTATCAAAGAGCGTACACATCTTCCCCATTTCGCGGATGACACTGTATTTACTACATCCCGCCGGCCTCAAGTAATAACTAGACGTCTCCAGAAAGCGGTAGACAGCCTCGGACGCTGGTTCCGTCAATGGAGAATCGAAATAAACCCGGATAAAAGTACAGCCATGCACTTTATCGGTAATCGCTTTCGATCTCACATAGACATACCTACGGAAATATCCCTTTACAATACACCGATTCACTGGCAACAGAAAGTCAAGTACCTAGGTGTCACCTTTCAACCTTCCATGACCTTCCACGAGCACATACACATAGTCTGCAATAAGGCTGCGTATGTAATGGGACGACTTTATCCGATGTTATGCAAGAAAAGTAAGATGTCGCATCGCAACAAAGTGACACTCTACAAAACTTGCATAAGACCAATAATGTCCTATGCGAGCGTTGCGTTTGCGCACGTTTCAAAATTCAGATTGCTCAGGCTCCAAAAACTATAGAACCGATTAATGCGGACAGCCACTGGTTGTCCGTGGTTCATGCAGAACGTTGACCTCCATAGAGATCTCGACCTCTCTAGCATTACTCACCTCTTTAAACGTTTTTCGAAATCTTACTTCGAGAAATCTGAGGTACACCCGAACCCCCTTATTTCAGTTGCTTCTACCTACATCCCAGTTAGGTCCGACCATCGAAAATATAGGCGTCCAAAAAGCGTCCTGTATGACCCCGACGATCAAATAACGATCGCCAACACAGAAACACGTAATACACACACACAGCGTCTTCGCCGGCGAAGCGAGGTCCCAGTTTTCTGACGTCGGTCGGTCGTGGCTTCTCGCCACCCTTCCGACGCCGCAATGACTAATCTAAGTCATACCATGAACCCTCCACTACACGTCGCCCTAAGCCGTGGTCCGGCCTCACAGGAGGCACCCTTAGGACGACGTTCCCTGACTTAAGTAGAGCTTCTGCGCTTTCAGTCAGTTCGAAAAAAAAAAAGGTTTCTTTTTGAATTCAATGCTGAAACTAAGTTGTGAAGACAAAATTTACTTTGTCTTTTACATATGAGAAGTTTTAATATTCTTACCGTGTGATATTGTATGATTTATTAAAATAATTTATAGTATTAGTACATTGCGGAGATCCATAATACAAAAGTAGTAATAAAATTATTTTTGCTATAATCCGTGATAACGTAAATAGGAAAAATATATAATACTAAATATAGAGTAAAAACATCGCAAAGTCTTGCGATTTTGTCGTAGAGTACTACTGATGCTGCTTCCGGTCCGAGGCGAAACGATTGTTGAGTTTGTGATCGTGAATGTGTGGAGTGCTTGTGTATATAGTGGTAGAGGTGATGAGGATTTGTAGTGCATGTGTTTTGCAAATCCTACACATATCAAGTATAAAAACGGTAGTCAAGACATTTAGCAGTAAATAGCAGGAAATAGTTGGCTCGAGACAGCTAAAGATAGAGACAACTGGGATTCTTTGGAGGAGGCTTTTACCCGTACGGGGTCCATTCATAGAATTAACTAATAGACTAAATACTTTTATAATTTACTACAATTTTATCTATTCAATTTTAATTTTGTCATTTTTAACGATTTACTTTTTAACATAATATATATAGTTTTTTGACATTTATAAGTTTTTGACATATAATTCAACATATTAATATAATTTTTATTTTTTATTTTAGAGAATTTTTTGCTATAATAATATTGTAATTAGTAAATGTAGTTTTTTATTTTTTAATTTTGTGTTAGTAATGAACTATAATTGTAAATGTATGGACTCAATAAAGCTGAATTATTATTATTATTATTATATATTCTAATTACTTTATCGCGGATTATAGCAACATAACTTTATAATTACTTTTGATAAATAAAAATTGTGCATTTCCTTTTCTTTTATGTCATCCTATTAATACAGGAATACAGCTGTTTCATTGTTTTGGACTGTTAAGGTATTATTATTGTTTACCCATAGAATTAATAAACTAGGTGTAAGGCATATATATACCAAATAGGATATAACATCTGAAACAAATTTGGCAGCTTTAATGATGAAAAATCGAACATGGCTTGACTTTTCTCGAATTTTTATTAACAATTTAAGCCATATTTCAACAAATTTTGACAAAGCTCTTAACTGTATGCATTTAAAATTTACAATCACTCTGTCTTTTAGTAAACAACTGCATGGAAATCCGTTCAGTAGTTTTGATTTATAACGTAGGGGGACTTTAGTTTGTTATATAAAGCAAAGTAATAAATTATATGATGGCTATACGAAATACATTTTATTTTGCGTGTTTTAATATTTTCATAGTGCAGAGTACCACCACATCCAACATCGTTACCAACACGTACACAATTTTTCATTACAAGATACACCTATTCAATAGAGTACAATTTTCCTTGCGGCTGGATTTTGCGGATAGTCTGAAAGCAACAGGTGGTCAAATACAATGCAAAAAGCCTCTCATTAATTTATGCTCGCCTAGTACCAACATCGCTAAATCACGTGTTTCAATTCACGTGAGATGTCCGGACCGTTTTTTTTTATATGCCCCGGACCTTTTTTGGTTCCTGTTGTGTTCGTTCTGTTCATAGAATTATTATACTACTTATACTGCGTCCATCATATATCAGTCTTTTGACAGCTCACGCTCATTAAGTTTTGTATTGCTTACGTACAAATATCATACAAATAATATTTGTACTTTATGGATGGGTACCGCCCACTTAGTGATGTCACACATAATGGTTACTACGATTATGCCACAGATTAAAAATAATCGGTAGAAATCGATGTTACGAGTATTAAAAGACATTTAATAACATTATATAAAGTTTTACTTTCTTCTTAGTTAATACATGAATACAAATAAAACAATCAGGATATTTTAATTTATTTTATTAGCACGAGTCGTCGGAATGATAATCAACACTAGACTCCTCCGATGAGGAGTCTTCAGTAGCAGTTATTATTAGCTCTTGTGTAGATAATATATTATCAAACGCAATATCACGTTCCCAATCAGAGAATATTACTCTTTTAGTTCTTTCCACCACACTTGCCCAGTTCTCGGCCGTTACGTGGGTGCAAGCATTTTTTAGCAATTGCAACATTTTATTCGCTGTGAATGGGGGGCTTGTATTGCATCTCGCAGCATGCCCTTTTACTTGTGCCCATATAAGTTCTATTGCGTTGTACTGGCAGTGGTATGGAGGAATCCGAAGAACAGTATGGCCATATTATTTATCCTTTATTGTACACCAAATTAAAAATTACAAACATATGCTTAACACTACACAACATAAGAAATTTTGTAATGCACAAAAGGCGGCCTTATCGCTTATCAGCGATTTCTTCCAGACAACCTTTGGATCAGGAAAACTGTACAGTACAGAGTAGGTAGGCGGTGTATAATAATAAACTTAAATGCTAATGAGTACAAACTAATACATAAATTATATAAATGCTCATATTATAATACATATTTTATACAAACTAATAAATAGATAGATATACATACATACACATATATGTTACATATTACGTACATGAAACTTAAATGAACTATTTTATATATATATCGTCGCAGTATTAGGACAAAGAAAGATAATACTTACGTACACGGTTTTTAAAAATGTCTAGAGAACGTGAATTGCGTATGTCTAAGGGAAGTGTGTTCCACAATTTAATGGCTCCAACAGTAAATGATTGGCTGAAAAATTTGGTTCTGTGAGCAGGCATCTTAAGAACCATTTTTCTTGAGTCACGCAATTCGGTTTGCACTCCAAGGAATTCGAATTTTTCCTTTAAGTATGAAGGAGTTTTTGGATCGAACAACACACAGTACAGAAGTGAAAGTATATGCAAATTCCGGCGATAACGAATGGGAAGCCATTTGAGGTTTTGACGGAAAACTGAAACATGGTCATACTTGCGCAAGCTAAATATGAACCGAATAGCAAGATTTTGAAGTCGCTCAAGTTTATTTAATTGTTCCTCGGTCAAATCAATATAGCTTGCGTCAGCATAATCGAGAATAGAGAGTAGAAGAGAATGCGCCAACATAGTTTTGGTAGCAATTGGAAGGACTGATCGTAATCGCCGTAGCGAACTTAGTGCCACAAATGTTCTCTTGCTAACCTCTTGAATTTGAGAGGACCACGATAAAGTATTATCTAAGTATACTCCAAGATCTTTAGCACTGGAGCAATATGGGATTGCAACACCTCTATATATAACTGAAGGAAGGTTTTGCCAATCAACTCTTGAAATCATCCAAGGGCTGCCGATAACGATGGATTGCGATTTTGCCGGATTAACACTAAGACCATAACGCTTGCTCCATTCAGAAATTGCCACGAGGTCATTATTTAATTCTGCAATGGCAGTGGAAACATTTTCAAGGGGTGAGGAACGGTAAATTTGGATATCGTCTGCATACATGTGATAGAGAGAAGAAATATTAGAGGGTAAGGAATTAATAAAGATTGCAAACAATAACGGAGATAACACGCCACCTTGAGGTACCCCAGTAGAGACGTTGGACCATGATGAATATATCTCGTCAACGCGTACGCGCTGTCGACGTCCACTGAGGTAACTCTGAAACCACTCAATCACTGATGGAGATATGTTAAAGGAACGTAGCATGCTCACTAAAATATCAAAATCAACCGTATTAAACGCACTGCTGAAATCCAACAGAGTCAAAATAGTGAGCTGCTTACTATCCATAGCCCTACGAATGTCGTCAGTAACTTTAACAAGTGCTGTAACCGTACTATGACCAGGACGAAAACCGGATTGTAAAGGACTAAGAAGAGAGTGCTTATTAAGGAAAAGACTTAATTGTTGACATACGAGTTTTTCAAGAATTTTAGAAAGAAATGGTAAAATCGATATAGGACGATAGTCAGAGTTATTTACGGGACAGGTTTTTTTAGGTAAAGGAATAACGTACGCACTTTTCCAAGACTCAGGAAATGTACTAGTGCAAATGGAGAAATTGAGGATATGTGTAAATACGGGAGTCACGATGTCTAGGATGGGAATAATCATATTACGGCTAATACTGTCAGCACCAACAGCATTCGATGACACGGACAGTATGTTCCTTTTAACATCACATTCAGTAAATTGATTGAAGGAAAACTGAAGAAAGTCTGGAGTTGGGGACGACGAAAGAAGATTAAGTGTCCGCTCTTTTTCAAAACTGTCGATTAAATCACACGAAGAAAAGTGGTTATTAAGGATTTCAACATCAATGTTGATCGAAGATTTGTCATAAGATTTGCCAACTCCAAGAGTTTTGAGAAATTTCCAAGTTTTAGCGGATTCGCCATTTTCAAGTGACTTATGAATGTGACGTCGTTGTGCATCTCTACACGATGTATTGCAGCGATTCCGAGCCTTATGATATTTTATTCGGTTTTCTTCTGAGTTGTTTTGTTTAAATTTGTACCTGGCTTTATTTTTTTTATCTATTAATATTTTTAATTCATCAGATAACCAAGGGGCCGGCAAATGTTTAATTTTAACTGGCCGTACAGGAGCGTGAATATCATATAAGTTAGTTATTAATGCATTAAAATTCTGTACTTTAGTGTCAATTGTATTAGCGTTTGTAACGGAACTCCAATCCAAACAACGAGCATCCTCACAAAGCTTGTCCTTATCAATACTACCAAAACTACGCTGAAGAAGTATTCTCGATTTTGCCTTCGGAGGACGGACTTTATAGGAAAGATAAATTAGGTCATGAAAAGAAAACACATCAGCGGGGTACTGACCGTGTTTGCTAATGAAGTCTGGAGAAGAAACCATTATAAGATCAAGAAGGGAGGGGATACAGCCAGGGCAGTTGTGTGTAGCATTAAGGGGTGGTATATGCAAATTACAGGATTTAGCTACAGTCGTAAGTTTCTTACTGCGCGTGTCGCCTTTTAACAAACAAGTATTAAAGTCTCCCATAATAATAGAGTGGCTGTATATAGGACTTAAATCTTCTAGTAATTTTTCGAAGGACTCAAAATAATTTAGGATAGACGGAGGGCAATAAAAAACACCAAGAAGAATTTTAGAATAAGATAAGTTGACTTCAACTAGTAGGTGTTCTGCCGCATCATTTAAAGGGGGTTGTGTCGAGGAGCTAATTATTTTAAAAGGAATATAAGCACGCAAGTAAATCGCCACTCCACCGCCCCCTTTACCAATACGATCATTACGTACAAGCCGAAACCCAGGAAGTGAGTAAGATGTTGAGGGTAAGCATGGTTTAAGCCACGACTCCGAAACTAGGACAGCATGAATGTTACGACATTCAAACGACGCAAGCATATCAGGATAATGAGCCGGAATACTTTGTGCATTTATATGGATAACATTGAAATTTTTCAGAGAGTCTGAGAAACATGAATTGAGGGCGACATTTAAAGGAAGGAAAGTTGTACTGTGGAAACTTTCATCACTAGACATTTCATCACAAGACGATAGGGAAAAAAATTTATCACTAATAATACTGTCACTAGACGACATAAGCAATTTATATAACAAATTATTAAATAAAATAAGTATATATATATAATATATATAAATACAAATAATTATGGAATAATAAAAATAAAAATAGTACCTTTTTTTCTCACGCTTTCCTAACCCGCCAGCTATATGGAATACAAACAACAATGAACAAGAGTACATTTGTGCTAAACGAATGATAGTTAAAAATATATATATGGAAACATATATTCTTAAAAATTAATAAAAACAACTATTATGCAAAGTAGAAATAATATAAGCTAATAACTCTAACAATTTAAGTATGTAATAGTTTAGTAAAAAAAAAAATAGAAACGTAAGATTTAGGAATAATAAACAGAGCGAGCAGTCACAGGACGTCAAACATCACTGTTATCGACATTGATATATTATGTCATATTCTGCTGCCATTTCATTGATTACATAGCGTTTTGCTCTCTTTTTGGTTTTTAATATTTTTATTAATTCAACTTTTAACATTGAGTCGTCCACATTTTCTCCATTGTCCCGAAGCCAATTAATTATTTCATGCTTTTTATTAGCCTGTGTTGGCATTTTGTCAATTTGACGGGAGTGGTAGGGCGCATTATCAATATCAATATTTTCAAAGAAACAATAAGTTTTCTCAAAGTTGGAATTTCTTTTCTCAAGTAGTAATCATATACATGACGACGAATAGCGTCAGCGTCAAAGTCATCAACAGCTGTCACCTTATGAGCCCGGCGCTTTCTTTTTGGTGTAGATGGTTTGTTTTGCTCCAAGCCGCTCCTGCCGTAGGCATCAGTAGTGATTTTAGTCACAGTTGATAGACTGATCCCCAACGCGGCTGCAACACGGTTTCGGACTTGCGTGATAGGTATAAGAGGCCCGCCATTTTGATTTTCTTGCTCAAAATACTCATGAAATTTTAACACTAACTGTCTCGATTGTGCTTTCAACACACGTCCTTTCGGCATTTTCACGATCAATTAATATAAGTTTCACAAAAGTTTTTCCGAGGAATAAAGCTACTTAACTCAAGGTGTAACAGATGCGAGAGAACACTCCGCGAACGTAAATGCGTGTGACTATCACGGGCGTTTCGTTGAGAGTGACAGATCACGTCAAAATGGCGGCCGAGCGGAAGGTCTGTTGATGTTGCCAGTTGATGTATAATATATTTTTTATGATTATAATAAATACACACGGATTAACATTTATTTTCAAAAAACTAAGGCAATATTAAATCAAAATGTTGATTTCTATATCTGTTATTAGTTTACGTAGGTTATCATTAATCGAATTACTTAGGTACGTAATTCGATTAATGATAGTAGGTACTATAATCGGAATGGTATCGCATACGAGAATCTTTAGGACATCACTAAATATGTAAATCGTCAATCTGTCAAAAGATGGTTAATATAATGGACAGTGTATACTAGAAGTAGGGGAGCCAGCCTTAAAATCCATAGACACTAAAAAAGGCAAATGAGGTTTATTATCTGTGTCTTTTGTTTATGTGTGAATAAACAAAGATAAGTATATTAGTTTCATCTTAAAATATATTATACCCTAAAAGTAATTCGCCATTGCTTAATTTTGTTATAACGCAAGCACCTCTTAAACCTCAGAAATTCATCAGAATCCTTTTACTTAAACCATAAGCTACAAAATGAATGTTATATAGGCGTTATCGCAAAACCAACCATCGCGTCTCAAAATATTTATAGAGGGGAGGTGACGGGGCGATTGTTGAGATTGTATTAATGAATGTGTGTGTAGTTTAGTGTAATTATTTTGGCGGTAATAATTATTCGTGTGTGCAACGAAATGAACAGTACTTTCTAAAAATTTTTTCTTTTGTTGCGGATTATGGAAAAATTATCTCAATATATATTTTTTTTAACAAGATTTTTTTTTTTTTTTCTGTCTAAGATCAGTCTCAGGACTATAATTAGATTTGATGTGTTTGCTTTGACGTTGGGATTAATCTCATCCTACGATGAGACAATCCTCTGTATTAATGTATGTTATACATTTTTTTTTTATATACTTTATTTATTTATTTTTGTTTATATGCTTGCTAGCCGTGCCCTTTTCAAGCGGTGTTTGCTAGCATTTGCATTTAGTAGCATCACAGCTAAGTTGTTTTTGTGGCTTTTAAGCCTTAGTTTATATAAATCATAAGACCTTATGTATCAATTTTTTTACAGATCAAGGCTATTATTAAAATATATTAACAGTTATGCCATCTAGGTTTTTGTTATGAAACTACTAAGTACTAACTGAGACCCAATCTCTTTTTCTATACAGACGCCATCCTTAGAATATATTTTCTACAAGTAAGTTTTACTCCGTACACGCGAGATGGCAGCAAACGTATTTCCATATACATACTCATATGTACTTGAAATATTAAAGTTCATAAACCTTTTATACTTCTAATAATTCTAAGACTTCATAATTTCACCGATTAGTTAGTTTTATTCTAGTTTTAATTATGATTTTTCTTTGAAAACCATATTGATAATTCAACGTATATTTTATGGTGAAGGCGCATGTCATTCTGAAAGCTTAATTATACCTAATAATTACTGGATATGTATAATTAATGGATAGATTTTTTTTAAGGGATTTAGGGACTAGATTTGGCAGTGTGGGATAATGTGGCAGTCAGTTTACCTTTTTTTTTTAGCAATAAGGCTTTAGAAAAATTCTACCTTATAAGAAAAAAAAAGTAAAGTAGCGTCCTGCTATAATCCCACTGCTGGGAATAGGCCTCCTCTCTCCGTTTCTGGAGAGAAGGGTTCGAGCTAAGACCTACCACGCTGCTCCAATGCGGATTGGTAGGTTACACATGTGTCCAGAATTCTCTAGAGATATGCAGGTTTCCTAACGCTGTTTTCCTTCACCGAAAAGCGTGTGATAAATTGCAATTATCAATTAGACACATGAGTTTTAATAGAAAAACTCATTGGTGCCTGCCCGGGTTTGAACTCGTGTTCCCCTCGAAAGAGTCGCACGGTCTCACCGTTGGGCTATCACAGCTCTTTCTACCTTATAATCGTTATTAAATAAAATCGACCAATGTCAGTCAGCCATTCAATGTATTAAGATTCAAATATTAACCGAAAATAATTTTATTCCAGAAAGTATAATAATTCTTTTTTTAATTTCTTAGACTGACATAAAAATTATTTCTCAAGTGAATTTCATTATTAAAAACTTTTATTTACTTGCAAGGTATTTATCGAAAGTGGAATCTTGCAAGTTAAATTTGACCCACTTCCCGATGTCCGATTGAGCTGAAATTTCCAAGCAGTCCCGATGACTATGCATGTATAAGCATGACCATGATGCTGCTGCCAGGATTGGGAACTCCTCAACTGTTAGTATGGACATGAAATTTAATCAAAGCTTTTTTTAAAAAATTTCAACTTGACTTGTTTTATATATTGTGAGAAAATATATATCCAGCAATATTAGTACACATTAATTCTATTTCATAATACGTGTAGTTTTACTCAGCATTAGTTGAAAATAATATTAGAATAGAATAGAGCGATGCCGTTAGTGCCGTGTGGTACCCGGCAGAATAGAATAGACCACCCTTCATTCTTACCGAGGTGTCGTAAGAGGCGACTAAGGCAACTTGACGTCAGGCAGGCGGCCAGTCGTAAAACACGTAGCCAAATCATGTAACAACATGTTTAAATATGTTGTGCCGACCCCACTTAGAATGGGATAAAGGCAGGAGAATGATGATGAGAATAGAACATACTTTATTGCATCACATAAATTTACAATATACAATATATAAAAAAAACAACACTATAATTCTAAGTGGAACAATATGGCCGCTTCGTTAACTCTATGTTAATTTCTTCCAGGCAACCTTTGGGCTAGAGACATTCACGGAAATAAGGTAGGCAAGGTGTGTATTATTATCGTTTACTGAAATATCGTGATGCTATATCCCGATACGATAAAAGAAAACAAACAGCCGAATGAGTCTTTTATGAAATTAAACATAGTAGAGGGTTTTGGTGGTGATAAATAGATTTTATCTAGATTTAATTTAAAAAAAATTGTTTTATCCCTGTTTTCAGGCGTTGAAATAATGCTGAAATATGCATTGAATACAAAGATTAATTTTGCTGTCTATACTAATATTATAAAGAGCAAGGATTTGTGTTTGTTTGTATGTGTGTACGTTTGTAATGTTTTCATGCAAAAACTACTGGACTGATTTCAAAAATTCTTTCACCATTGGAAAGCTGCTTCTTCACTAAACAACAAAGGCTATATGACATTAAAAAAAAATAGGGATCCCTGATAAAATTTCATCACGTGCGCTGCGGAAACTAGTGAGGATAGAACAAAAAAATGTTCAACAGTATTATAGAACATTAAAAACTATTTTAATACCTGTTTTTACTATTTTAATAAAAACTACTTTTTAAATTATCAGGCTTAAAATCCAACGTCCCAATCAAAAGATATTACGAATTTAAGAATGTGAATCGAAAGAAAATACTTAATGCAATAACGAATTCGTTGTAGCGACCGTTATAGCAGGGCGTGCATTTGGTGAGTTATCACTTATTCCAATACTAATGATACCCATTTTTTATAATTAAATAATCTACAAATAAATCTATAGTCCGACTTCGAAGCCTTTCCAGTACCACGAGATCGGTTTTGACGCGGGTGAAACCGCGGGGCATTGCTAGTCATTTGTAAAGTTGTAATAGCTTAGTGGGGAACGAATACCCCATACCATCTTTTTTTATTATTGCATTTTATTATATCTTTAAAAAAATACTGAGGAAGGACCGGCCACCAAGGTTAATTAATGATAAAAAAATAAGGGATTTTCTAATTTTAAACGCCACAGAACCTTAGTCGGATCATTCTAAGCTTCTCCATTCGAGAGTAGCTTCACAGACTACGTCATAACTTCTCAAAGTATCCAATTCTAGCGTTATAACATCAACTGCATCGGGACAAGTCGACTCATCAAAATCCGGTATATCGTCATAATACTCGTCAGAACTGAACTGATATTCGCTTCGACGCTGCTTAGATATATTAGGATTTATATCAGGGCTTATCGTCTCTTTAGCACTCACCGTTGCTGTTTTGACTTCAGATTTATCATTTCCATTTACAGTATTATTGGAATTAAATTTTACTTTATTGCCTTTGGGTTTTATACTTTTCATAAGGCTAGGTATATTATTTTTACATTTATTGTTAGAACTCTCTTCTTTCTTGTAAGGTATAGCGTCTGCTGAAACAAACTCTACTAACGCTGCATCATTTCTTAAAGTGTCCCGATACCTCTTTACTTTATCATCAAAGGTTTCTACGCAGCCTGCATCAAAATCCTGATCTCGTAAGTGTGATATGTGCCATTCTCTATCGTCCAATTCTTCTATGAATCTTCTCTGAGGGTCGTTTGTCTCTTCTTTTAATTTATGTTCATTGTGTTCTCCATACGTAACGTATATCAATTTTAATAAGAAATAAATAGAAAATAATAATGTATTAAATAGCATTCTAATGCTAAATTTAACAAAAGTACGTTTCCTTAGAAAAATCTATGAAAAATTAATCAATAATTTCAGAAATGTTTACTTAAGGTTGGACAAGCGTAAATGCAATAAAAACCCTGATCAAGTCATTGCTATGTGTAGTGTAAAACACGTAAGAACTTGTTTTAATCTTAACAATGTTTAATCGTAAGTTACCTATAGAACCAACAGTTTTTATGTCTAATGAAACTAACAACCGAAAATAAAATAAAATAACTTTAATAGAGGTTGTTTAAGTAATTAAATGCTTAATGTCTATTAATCTTATATTCATACAAATAAATGACTATGCAGTTAGCAATAGACAGTTACTTTAGATTTTTTGGGCACATCAGGTTTGTGGCCTTTTTTCTTGTTTTTTTTCTATATATAATTTCTTACATATAATTTGTTTCATATTCATTAAAACAACTTTCGAGCTTTTTTCCTATTCATACAATTTTGCTCAGTTCAATGATAAAGTTCAGCAAATAATTAAGCTACAATAAGCTGTGATAGCGGTTAAACCGTGCGACTTCCGGGGCTTTCGCGGGTTCAAACCTCGGGCAGGCACTATCTTCAAAGAAGTCATTGTTCTTTGTTAAAACTTATGTATCTAATTTATATTTACAAATTATCTCTTTTCAATGAAGGAAAACATTTAATGAAGGAAGAGAGAAGGCCTATGCACAGCAGTGGCATATGTTAAATATTCTAATTAAAATATTCTTCTTTAGTTTTTTATTGTATCATTATAAGTAAAGTAGTGGCCTGTTACAATCCCACTGCTGGGAATAGGCCTCCTCTCTCCGTTTCTGGAGCGAAGGGTTGGAGCTAAGACCTACCACGCTGCTCCAATGCGGATTGGTAGGTTACACATATCTCCAGAATTCTCTAGAGATATGCAGGTTTCCTCATGATGTTTTCCTTCACCGAAAAGCGTGTGATAAATTGCAATTATCAATTACACACATAAGTTTTAATAGAAAAACTCATTTGAACCCGGGTTTGAACTCGTGTTCCCCTCGAAAGAGTCGCACGGTCTCACCGCTGGGCTATCACAGCTTTGTATCATTATACAATGGAATATCTCGTAATAAGGTTGAAATGTATATAACTATTTATTGAAATTAAGAATTTGTGCTAGCATTTAAGGAAAACAAGATTTTGTCAGATGGTGCAAATTCGATTTATTTGAAAAGAGAATGGCGAATTGTAAAAGAGGAACCATAAGCAAAGACTACAGTGTACATATTGAAACCATAAGTTTGTCGACGTTAATTTACATTGACACAAAATATCATAATCACGGACAAACATATTAATTCGTACAAATTAATATAATTAAACGTTAAATACGACAAAGGATGTAATTTATATCCGTACAGCAATAACAACTTAATACGACATTAAAGAAGAAACCCACCCATCGTGGCTTTATAGATCGTTATCTATCATCTAACTAATCCATTCATCTCGAACCACCCCACCAGGCACTAGAAAATACTTCAATTAGGTACCCCCCGCGCAATCAAAACAGCGCAATTACCGACGACCCCTTTAATAAACCCTCGTTTGCTCAAAACTGAAATAAAGACGTATAAATAATCACAATTTTCGAGCGCCCTGAAATTACCATCTCGTTTGAATAAATTGACAGATAATTTGACATCGAGACCCGTACAAGTTTGGTGGAAACGCTACACAGCGAAATCAACGCTTTTAATATTCCAACGTTCAGTTGAGACAAATATGTACGTGGAAGAATGAAGCGCTGCGAACGCTGAACGCTCGTCACGGATGTTAACAACTCGCTAAAAGATGCAAATTGACAGCGGTTGGCAGCGGTGATTCGAAATGGCGCCAAACATTTGCATAATTTGTTACAAATGGCAATGTTCAGTACCAATTCAAGGGATTGAAGGATGATTGAAATTCTGATTTATAATGTATCGTCGTTTTGAAAATCGACTTTAATGGTTTTGTTTTTTCAAGCATATTCAAAATTCAAATTCAAATTCAAAATATTCTTTATTCAAGTAAACTTGTAAACAAGTGCTTTTGAATCGTCAACATCTACTGCTGGTTCGGAAAGCTGTTCCTACCGAGAAGAACCAGCAAGAAACTCGGCGATTGCTCTTTTCCAACAATAATTCTTATCACTAGTTACATATAGTTATAAATGTCTTGTACAGGTTGAAGAGAAGCTATATCCACGCATTCTTATCTTCCAGGTAATCCTCAATAGTATAATAGGCTTTCTGAATTAACCTTTTTTTAATAGTATTTTTAAACTGCTGTAAAGGTAAAGTTAATGTAGATTGTGGAATTTTATTATAGAATCTTATACCCAAACCCACAAACGAATTACGAACTTTTGCAAGGCGCAAAGCAGGAACCGCAAGCTTATGTCGGTTCCTACTTTGTCTATTATATACGTCGCCAATCCTTTTATAATTATGTATATTCATATGTACAAAAATTAAATTACATATTATATCTACGTAACATATTTATTCTACGACGGTAAAATACACAACTTCTATACATATCATAAAACAAAGTATACAAACGCTGTCTAAAAGATAGTCTAATTCTTGAACACGGTTTATACTACATTATGGTGTTTTGTGATATTTTATGTGGATTTTTTGTAATTCTTTTATTTAAATAAAATAAATATAGACTTATGTGTATTATATCCATTCGTATGTATATTTGAAATGCCGTGAGTTTAAATCTTTTGTAGATTGTTACAATACAGGGTCCCACTAAAAGGGTGTATCGTACCGAAAGGCAGTTATAGAGCTACTTATATATATGCCAAAAATTATTAAACCTAGGAAACTGGAAAAGTTGTATTTCTAATTATCCCAAATTAAAAATAAATATTACTATTACTCATTCAATAATAACTACAAATTACGACATATTTATCAGGAACATTTATATATTGACTTTAGATAGATAGAAATAAAATCGAAATTTTGTGTGAAGTGAACGCACGTCAGCTAAACATCTATCAAATAATACGGTAACATATCTACGATAATTCTATTGATCTAGTAGGTAGTCATGTACATCACCTATTTAGTATATTTCAAGTTGTAACAAAAATTTAAATAAAAAGATGATATAAAGGTAAATACATTTCTCCGGATTCTCGTGCACCACCACCGTACACATAACACCATTTACATAAAGGGAAGATTCGACATGTAAATTATTTGAATTTAAATAGTAATACTGTCAAATCGTTAGTGTTATTTACTATGTTAGAGGTCTTTTAATAGTACAAATAACAAACGAATTTATCAACTTAATTACTACACGCTACTACTATACAAATCATGCCCACGTGGAATGGTCCCAAGAATGCTGGCAGCGTTTCCGCGCTGAATCGCTAAGTGATTCTTTGTACGAAAAGAAAAAGGAGCCAGCCCTCAGTCACCCGAAGAGGCGATCAACCGAGGTGTTAAAACGGATAATTTTTTTTTGCACTTTGGCTCCATGGCCCTAGGGTCTCAACTGCAAACGTCACAAATATATAACTCTCAACAAGAGATGCATACTTTCGCCGCTTGCCGGATTCGGCCATTTCCGCCGCAGCTCCAGGTCTTGACACCGTTTCCCTGATATGGGACGAGGCTAATGTATCAACGCATGTTGCGTCCCATATTAGGGCCCGTCCCCGTTCCCAAGGAACCAGCGTCAGACCGTCTGGTCTCTTGCCATCATCCCGACATATCCCGGAAGGCTCAGAAGGAAGAGCAGGAATGTCGATGGTGGCAAGAGCTCTTTTGATGGTATATTAAAAAAAAAAACGAAATTCCTTATAAAGTCAAACATTAGTACACAAAATAAAAATGTAAACAAACTAGAAGAACTTAACAGTAAATAGATTAGTACCTTACTAGTGTCCCTACAGTAGGGCAAAAATACGCCGGTCGCCGAGTTTCTAGGTCGAAAGAAATTGAGTAGTTAAAGAAATCGATTCGATTCGATCGATATCGATTCCATACTTTTGATCGATAATTGTTAATTTGTGCCAAAATACTGCCACAGTTCACTTTTGTTACGCGGGATTCTTCTAATGACTTAATTATTAATACAAACGGAGATACACAAATATAATGAGAGCACAGAATAACAGTGAGTACTTCTAGACTATAAATCAAATAATAGTGAAACAAAAAAAAAAAATATCCTAATATTTTGCAAAAAAACGATCATCAACGAAGGAGTGATTGGATGAGTAAAATTATAAGTATTTAAACGGATCGAATAATTTCGAACTCAATACATTGATGCAGCTAGGTGAAAATGAAACGTCTACATCAAGGGCATAGCGAGGCCTCTTAAAGTGCTTTGTAAGCAGAATTCAAATCACCGAATTGCTTTAAAGTTATTGAAAGTTTTAGGTACACTCTTTGAATCTCTGTATTTATTTAACTGGCTGAACCAACAAACAAATAAATAAATCATAGGATAGGCAATAAATTTAGGAAGAAATTGCTTCGAGGGGCCTCGCTGATGTAAGTTCTCCACGTCTACATTAGTTCACTCTAACCAACTAACTCAATGTGTCATGCAATACAACAGAACTAACTACTTTGCTATAATCCGCACGGGTTAAGTAAATGCATGCAAAGCCAATGTGTATGAAGCAGGAAGCATCATCAGGAGAATAGGCTATCGTGGAGCCTATCCTCCTGATGATGCTTCGGTTTCGGGGCGAAGCGATCGTCGAGATTGTGGTGGAGGGTGTGTGTGCTGCTTTTGTGTGCGTTGTTGCTGGTGAATTGCGCCTTGGGGTGCATGTGGTGACTGGTCCTGCATGTATAAGGTGCGTAGATTTTGCCTGCTTCATACACATTGGCTTTGCATGCATTCACTTAACCCGTGCGGATTATAGCAAAGTAGTTAGTTCTGTTGTATTGCTTGTAATATGGAATTCCGCAAAGTAACGCCTGCTTCTATAAATCAATGTGTCATGTTTAAAAAAAATTCAGTATGAAAACGAAGTTAGGTGGGTAATTTATTTGACATGATATCTGTCAAAAAGTACTTGTACTTAACAGGTATCGAATACAGATTATCGATTATTATCGATAGTTTTTTCGAGTCCCTTTTTCGGTAGAGTAAAAGGGAAACGCATGCGGCGGTCAGTGACCTGTTCGTTCGGAAAGAAAATAACAAAAGTAATGAATTTAGATATTTAGTATGTATTTGTAAGCCTTTTTATCGAGATGTGTGCAGTGGTTAGCGGCTAGCGGCTGTTGTCTTGTACTATTAAAACGTAAAATTGACAATAAACAATGCGTCTTAGTAGTTTTATAGGGCTGTCACAATGGATATTTTGTAACAGTGTGAATGTTACGTTTAACACCTTGTAACACCATAGTGCAATAACTTTTGTGATTTTTCCAGCGGATATTGTATTACTATACGTATCACTACACACGTTTTGCGGTATGATACACCCTTTCCGTGGCGTCCTGTATCTATACTTATTATAAAACAAAGTCCCAAAAAGCTGTCTGTCTGTATGTAATCAATTTTCTCAAAATCTACTGAACAGATTTTGTACGGTCTTCACCAAAAGATAGTGCAATACTTCCGGATGGTTTAGGTATATAGAACACATTGGTATTTATGTAAATTGTGTTAAAGAGATCGCGCAGTTGTTAAAAAACTTGCTTGCTGGGATCTTTTGTCGCGTGCGCTGTGTAAACCAGCAGAAATACGTTAAAGTAATGTACTAGAGAATTGTAGATCTATAAAACTACTACAAAAAAATCCGCGACAGCATGTCTCTATCTCTTATGGTTAACTCACAATAACTACTTTTATGTTTTAAATATGAATTCTAGCACAGCTAGTAGTTAATAAACGTAAAGCTGACAAGTTGATGAACTCGTTATTAATGCTAGAGTAGGGGAACTAGGCAGACCTGTAAATGATAGTGACAATAAATAATGAGAGGGAAGATGAAACTCGTATATACTTCATCACACATAAATAAGAGAGACAGATAGATTTGCTTTCTTTTTATTGTAATATTGCACATTTTACACTGGCTCTCTACACTAGTATAATAACTATGGATAAACTACATTTGAAATGTCTGTTTATATGTTATCTTCACTGTTAAAAGCTATTTGAAATCAGATGACTTCTACCAAAGATTTAGACTTGAAAATTCTTCATTCAATTGTGCGTCGGGACGCCATTTTTCTTTTATTTATTCGAGTCCTTACTTGCAATATTTTTCTACACACCTAGTTTTTTCGTTAATATCAAGAAATAAGTACGTACAATAAAAATAAAACTCAAGACAATTTTTTGAAAATATTTATTAAACAAAAAAAGACATTTTTAATACAATTCACTATGATAACTAATAGAAACAATGTATACAGTAAATAATAAGTTAACTAACGCATATTTACAAAGGTATTTATAATATCTACTCTAGATTCGAATACACTACAAAAAAAATATTGCTCTACATTACGTTATTCCAGTAACTTAGATTGAATTTGAATAGCTAATTTATTGTTTAATAAATCCATTATTTTTGCGAAAAACAAATGCTAATATCTTAAAACAGGCTTGTGGCCTGAACTGTGTTTAGACCTGTGGGCGCAGGTCACCTAGGTGACCTGAAGGATGTCTTGTTCGTTGAAGGGGTCTGGGAGTAGTAGCTCCCAGACCGCGTCGTCAAAATCCTTGTCCGGTGGTGGTAGTGTCTCGTTCGGGTGCAATTGAGGAAAAAGCAGCAGGGGGGTCATCTCGCTACCCCTAGGGGTGGCGGGGTACGGGCCTTGAGGCGCACCTCTTTGCCCGGGCTGGTCCTCGCAGGCTTGTGGCCTGGACGGTGTTCGGGCCTGTAGGCCCAGGTCACCTAGGTGACCTGAGGGATGTCTAGTTCGGTGGGGGGACTGGGAGTGGTAGCTCCCTTGAGGAAAAAGAGATGATAGACAATTGTTAGATCAACCTGTTCACAGATGGCAGTGCATGTACGCTGGGTAGGGTGGGAGAAGTGCGCAAGCCAATGGTAGCGCGTGCGCAGAGAGTTCCCTCTCGCCCGTGGCAGCCTGCGCACGTAATTGTTCTAACCGCAGTTGATTTTGCCGTTTCCATTTTGTTCTGAGGAGAAAATTTATTATCAATCCATAATATTGTTTTAGTCCGCACCAGTTGTAGCTTCATTAAATCTAATTAATCCTTGACGATTCAAAACTGCTTGCAAAAAACTTACTTGAATAAAGATTAATTTGATTTGAAAATTAATAATAAAAATTATTTTGCTATAATACGCGATACAGTAAATAGAAAATATATATAGTGTTACATGTATAGTGGACTATCCGTTTTTTCATACCCGATACATGCAGGATTCGTGAAAACATATGCACAAACCTCCACCACTGCCACCACAATCCACAAGCACTATAAAATATAAATCTTATAACCAGTTACATTTAGTTATTACTGTCTTGTACAGGGTAGAAGTGCAGCTAAATCCACTCATCCTTATAATCCTCAACAGTATAGTAGGCTTTCTGTATCAGTCTGTTTTTAAGAGTGTTTTTAAGCTGCTGTAATGGCAAGGCCAAAATATATAAATGAATAAAGAAATATTCATATAAATCTTACCTCCTATTCTGATACCACGTCTTGACCTGAGTTTCACTCAGGTTTAAAGCATCAGCAACATCCCCTCGGTCCGCCACGCTAAGATACTTCTGGCATCTAAATTTGCGCTCCAAGTACGCTAACTGAGCGTGGGTGAAGGCTGTTCTTCTACGACGCGGCTTACGACCTGATGATGGTGTGCTGACATTGCGACTTGACGGTTGACGATCTAGTATAAAAAAGTAAAAAATATGTATCATCTAAAACAAAAGTAATAATAAAATTATTTTGCTGAAATCCACGATACAGTAAATAGAAAATACATATAGTGTTAAATGTATATTCGACTATCCGTATTTTCATACCCGATACGTGCAGGATTCGTAAAAACACATGCACAAACCTGCACCACTTCCGAAAATAATTTTATTATTACTTTTGAATTATGGATCTCCGCAAAGTAACGCCTAATTCTATAAATTATCATCTAAAATACTGATGACAGGATATATTTTACTTCCAAAAACTACTCACTAAATAAAACTTAATTAATAACCAGGTGACGAAGACATTGTTATTCGGAATCACGATAAAAACAATAATATTTTGTTTTCTTTCAAATGTCTACGCCTCTTGAATACAGTTGTATCAAAAAAGTCTAATATCTTTAAATGCGCTAATCTTTTATATGTATAGAATCTGAATTTTGGCAATGACTCTAAAGATTTTCATGAAACTTAGTATGTAGGGCGTTTTCGAGGTGATAAATCGATTAAGCTAGGTTTTATTAAAAAAAACATTTTAGCTCTGTTTTCAGGTATGAAAAAACTGCTAAAATATTCGTTGAATACAAAGGTTAATTTTATAACACTATATTTCCTGGCAATACCTGAAGTGTCCTGCGGATCACGTTGCGAGCTGCCCGCCATTACAGATGCGAAACCGGCCAAAAGCTGCGTCTGGAATGAGCTCTTCGTCAAATCCATCGACCTTCCATAAATACTGTCCGAAAGAGAGCCGGCAATCTCAAACGCGCTTTCCCCATCCTTATGCCCTTCTCTATCCGTATGTCTGTATAGTTGAAAGAGCGATCCTTCGTATAACTTCATTGACTCTTCGGGTCTTTCGTATTCATGGTCATCGTCTTTAAACGGTGATGAGTATCCTGATATTCGATTCATATTGTACTCAGCTGGTGAAGACTGCTCTTTATCACGTTCTTTGATATTATCAGGTTTGTTAAAGCTCTCAGCATCATTCTCGTATGCCTGTATGTCTTTTGGTGTTGAAGTGTCAGAGCGATTGTCCCCAACGGATATATCGTCATCGAGATCGGATTCCTCATGGTTGTGGCTGACTGCGGAATCGCATCTGGTTGAGGGTAACTCTTCAACCTCTTGAGCTGTACCTAGGGATGGAATATCTTGGTTATATTTTGAATACCACTAAATCTAGATTAACATGAATATAGATTGCGATAATTAATTTCTAGAATTAGGCGTTACTCTCCGGAGATCCATAATACAAAAGTAATATATATCTTTACGATATATTTACGATAAGTATATCATTTCGATTTTGTCGTGGAGTCTATCTCCTGATGATGCTTCCGTTTCGGGACGAAACGATTGTTGAGTTTGTGATAGAGAACGTGTGTAGTGCTTGTGTATTGTGGTGGCAGTGGAGGAGGTTTGTGCATGTGATTTACGAATCCTGCATGTAACGGGTATAAAAAAACGGATAGTCCACTATACATTTAGCACTATATATATTTTCTACTGTATCGCAGATTATATATAGCAAAATAATTTTAATATTACTTTTATAAATAATTTCCTTATGTCATTCAAATTATTTATCGCAAATTCTTAATTTTTGATATCTATACACCAAAACTGTTTTACCATAAATTGTCTCACTCCATAGAGACTTCGCTGGAAGAGATCTCTGTCAAAGGGATAAGTTGACCTTTGTACATTGTTTTTTTATTGATAATGTTTTTCTTACGTTTTTTATGGTATATAAACAAATAAATAAATAAATAAACATATATTTGATCCAGAATGGCCATCATCAGAAATAGCAGTTGTCTTCATACTCTGTGGGCTGTGCTTGTGGGTGGGAAATTCAAAAGAAGAGTTGGCAGCGTTTATAATTATTTGTCTCTAAAAGATTCATACAGTAACTTGAATAGAATTAATTAAAACAGTTGCAACAACGATTATTCGCCTGGATTTCTTAATTGTATGGTGATTTGTCGAAGACACGGTGCGCTGGCTCTTTTCATGCCGATCCCTTGTTAAAAGATGGCTGCCCCGCTGCCACAGTAACGACACTTCGCCTTTCATTATGTACAATGTAATCTTTGAATGTAATCTTAGATTTCGCCTGAGTGATATTCAACGTCACTCAATTTAACATTTTAAATTGTTCGAAACATTTCGAACGCCGCCATATTTTTACACACGGTAATTTTTTATTAATTTTATTTGCTCTTGTTACACATCCTCTCACACACACTCATGCACATGGCGTATTACGCACCGAGAGGAACTACTAGGAGTATTATTATTTCGTTATGACGTTTTTCATTACAACAAAGGGCATTTCTTTTTCAACTGATGGAAGGCGACTACTGATAATAAGTCTCTTTAAGATTTATCCACATCACACGAGTTTCCTGTGAAACTTGGAACCAGGGACTCTTCAGAGTCTTTCTCAAGTTGTTAGGAGAGTCTACCTACACTGGATTTACAGGTGAAAGTCGTTATTCCAACGCCACGGACAACGACGTCCTTTTATGTACTGTGTGCCCCGCCCATTGTAACTTCAGCTTTGCGACACACTGAGCTATGTTATTGTTTTTTGATTCCTTTACGGATCTCCTCAGTCCTGATTTGAGCAAGATATATAGCTCGCTCTATCATTCATTTTAAGGCTCTGAGCTTTCTTATGAGGCCCATAAGAAATAGCTCATTTGAGTAACTAACCCCTCCACCCTCAAGCCCAATAATCGCCGAACTGTGACTAAGTGTGGGAAATATCCCAACTAAAAGAAAAAGAAGCGTCTCATACTCGAACCGTCAAATCATATTGTTGTGTAAACTATAATTATTTTATTTACATTTATAAAATAGTAAAATAGTGAATATAATCGGAATTTATTACTTTATATTTACCGTACCATATATTATAATCATAAAAAAGAATCATAGATCAATTTTCATTGCAACATTCTAATTGTATTGTGAATACTGACGTAAACGATATTTCTGTATAACTTTTTAACCTACTAAAAATATAGAGGCGAAAGTTTGGCTGTGTTTTTTTACAAAGATTGAATAACACATATTTAACAATCGTAAAAAGAAGATAAAAATAGAATGGCGAAATAATGACGTTATTCACGCCGCCGATACCGCATACCATAGAGCCAACAGGCATCGCTTGAAACTAAGACTTGACACTTCCACCCACAAACGGGATCGCGCACAAAAGCGGGGCCACATAAAGACGTCAGTTTTAAAAAAGGAACGGCCATAGACACGAGTTTCTGCTCTAATTAATGCCTCGGGGCGTTCCGTTTCGCTCTCGAGCAATTGAATACGGTTTTTGAATGGTGTGTTTTAGCGCGCGCTGAAATCTTGTCTATGACTGCGTTTGTGTCTTTTAATTTGCATGAAAATGGTGGAGAGTGGGCATTCACAGCGGGTCGCTTTTCATAGTTCCACAGCTAAACATTAGTACGGCTCGCGTAATGGCGTAGCGGTTTCCGATTACTCGTTATTTTGCGGGAGCTGAAGTGGTCGGGATTCGAGTGTTTCTCTCGTTATAATATTCGCATAAATATGTTTTAGCGATACCGGGGGTCGTCGAGGACTTCTTAATGTTTTCGCATGGATTCCACCTACCAAAACCTCGTTATGTTTCGTCTTTGTGAGGGAAATTTATTGGCATAAAGTTCACACACACACAATATATAATATAAAATAAATTCGGAAAAAACACTATATTTGTGATACGATAGTAATGGGCTGTTCCAATCCCACTACTGGGCATAGGCCTGCTCTCACCTTTTCTGGAGAGAACGGTTAGAGCTAAGAACTACCACGCTGCTCCAATGCGGATTGGTAGGTTTCACATATCCCTTGAATTTTGTAGAGATATAGGTTTCCAAGATGTTCTCCTTCAGCGAAAAGCGTGTGATAAATTGCAATAATTAATTAGACATAATTTTTAAAGAGAAAAATTCATTAGTATCTATTATTGAAAGTTTTAGCAAATTTGCAAATAAAACAACAATTATTGTCACATCCAAGACTTTTTGGAGATACAAGATAGGACATTAGTACTCCATAGAATTAGAAACTGACATAACAGTTTCTATATTCTTTGGAGGGGGCCTTCGCCCAATTGTAGGAAAATAATAAACAGCTACTTAATTTTCTTTGTGTACTTATTACAAATTCTTCTTATTACATATTTGAACACCATATTTACTGCAAAGATAAGAAGATATGAAATGTCATTTGTGATTGTTTTTTTTTATTAAAATAGGGCGCCAAATGAGCGGCATTATTTGCAATTTAGATCACTGCGGGCCACCGACGGTATTATGCCGAACAAGCTCTCGATTATACAAAATGCTCGTCGATTTGTTATTACTATTCTGTAGTGAATGGAAACTAATTTGACGTTAGAGATTTACAAATATAGAATAAAATAATAAATAACCTTAAGGTTATTAGAGAATGTATTAACTTTTAAATATAAATCTTTTTTTTTCGAGGTTTGTGCGTTGTATTGTGTTACACTTCACTCTTTGTTACACTTCACTATTGTAGACACATTGAACGCTGACACTAGACTGACTAGAATAGGCCCAACTGCCTTATTTATAACCTTTGTTGTTTACTGTTTCCGTTTTATGAAACAAATGACATTTGACTACTTCCGTCTCCCACAAATTATTAAAATATTCCTATTAAGGCGCTGAACAGAGCCAAATAGGCTGACTTTAAACACGTTTTTAACAAAAGCTATAGGGATGACGATTAAAAGAAAAATATATGTTAATATACATCATATCTCAGAGAGAATGTAAGATTTCAAAACACGATTACGATACTTTTTTTCGATAAAAAAAATTGGTAAATAGACCTCTGATTTTTACTTTGATCGTAAATATCTCTAATATTTATCAACAAAAATTGGTAAAATTAATAAGACTAATAAATCATTATAATATAAAGAGAATGTAAGATTTAAATTTTGAATTAATTAAGATATTTCATTCAAATTAAATATTTTTTAGAAAATAGCAAAACTGAAACGAGTCATCGTCTCGCTTCTCTTTTACATCTACGAATATAGACAGTGATCGCTGAGGCGCGCTGCTATACGGACGTGTGTCGCTAGCTGCCGCCTTTTGTGACTATTCCTTGTTGATAATATGTCTTTTTTTAGGTGTTTAGTTATAGTTTCAGCATACTTAGTTTTATAAGATTAATTAGACATAAGTTTTTTAAATAAATTGTACAAAAAAAGTTTGGATAAAATAGTGTACACCTACAATGGGTGTTAAAAAATTAATTTTGTCGCTACGCCGTCGCAGAAATTGTGGGCGTGGCTTATATGCCGAAATCTGAATTTGCGCCAGCTCTGTTCAGCGCCTTAATTACGCTTCTTATTACGTAATCACATAATGGTAAATGTATTTAAGAGTATTTATAAGCATATTTAACACAATATATAACATATATTACAATTATTTTGCTTTAATGAGCGTTTATCAAACGAAATGGTAGGTGATAGAAACAAAAACTGTCCTCATTACTTAGACATGTAGGATTAGTTACCGCACGTATTAGAAAACACCGGCACACACTACATACTTTCACTATGACAATCTCAACGATCGTTTCGTCCTGCTAGTACAAAAGTAAATGCTTCAGTTATGAAGCATTTACTTTTTTACTATGGAATTCAGCAAAGTAACTCCTACTACTATAAATTATGTAAAAAAAAATGGACCATAGTCATAATTATATGGCTAGTATGTTAATACTAGCTAAGCCAGCAGCTACACCCGCGTGGAAATCAGTGCGTCACAAATTTTTTCCCGAATTTAAATTTTTAATATAAAAGTAGTTATTGTGAGTTAACAATAAGAGATAGAGACATGCTCTCACGAACTTTTTGTAGCATTTTTTAGAACTACATTTCTCTACTACATTGCTTTAATGTATTTCTGCTGGTTTAGGCGGCGCATGCGAGTAAAGCTCCTACCAGGTGATTTGTACAACCGCGCGACCTTTTTAACGTAATTTACATAAAATCGTAATGTAGTATCAACTTAATCCTTCCGCAAGAAATGCAGTATCTTTTAGTATGAACCGTACAAAAATCCGTTAAATAAATTTTGAGAAAATCGTTCACATACAGACAGCTTTAGTGGACTTTGTTTTATAAATATAGATTGAACTTTAAAATAATTTCGTTCATTCGCTTATAATAGAATTACTAAAACGTAAAACAAAAAAATATAATAAAAAAGTAAATCGGTTATATCGCAATATGACCACTACAATTTTATAATTAATAATTAATATTAATAGATAAAGTTTAAACAATAATAATAAAACTTTAAGTCAATTATAATAGCAAACACTATATAAATAATCACAGCCGTGTGGTATCTGGCTGAGTAGAATAGACCACCCTCATTTCTTACCGAAGGGTCATAAAATACGACTAAGGTAAGTTGACGTCAGGCAGGCGGTCATGAAATAATTAGTCAAATCTGTAACAATATGTTCATGTTGTGCCGACCCCACATAGAGTGGTGGGACAAGGGCAGGAGAATGATGACTTCTATATATAATCAATTTATTCACAATATAAATAAAAAGCTTTATTATATTACTAATAATATTAACAAGTTAGAATACGTTTATAATTAAAAATTTGAGTATCAAAAAATTTCATAGTCATCTATACAGCGGCGTATATACCGCCGTACATTAAGCAATTGGCTTAATAAACGAAACACTTGCCACCGATTACAATTCAAAAAAAAAAAGAAAGTCAAAAGTTTTATCATCTGTAATCAATGCATCGACAATCGTCAATCAATTACGCCGCGTGCTCGGCGCGTGCGCTTGTAAGGGGCGCCATGCTGTTCTCGAGAGCATATGCGTGTGTTGCTGAATAATTATCACTTGTCGGAACAAAAATGTATGAAGTGTGCGGTTTAGAGAACAAAACATCGAAATAAATATACATATTTATTTTACTAGCGATAGGCCTCAAAACGATGGCTGGATTGCGTCAAGTATGACATGCATATTAAAAGGAGTAGTGCCGGAATTGAATGTTGGAGAGAATGAAAGAAAAAAACATGTTGTGCCGACCCCACTTATAAAGAGTTAAAGGCAAGATATATTTTACTAGTGATACCTGCAAATTTATTAAGCATTTTCAATAATGATATATTATGCGTTTTTACCGAGTTTCCGAAATTAGAACGTGTTTTATTTTCATATGCCCTGCTTATATAAACAGATATATAAGCTTTAATTGTATCGAATTTCTCAATATTGGTCGGTATATACCGAAGAACTTGTGTAAGCATAACAGACAGACAGACTCGCAATTGTAATTAAATTATTAATTTAACTAAAATTCCTTTGTTAGGAATGGAAACTTGCAACACTATAATCACGTGGCCGATACCAAGGAAGGGACTTGCTTGTGGAGTGAAAATCTATACTTATTATAAAACAAAGTCCTAAATAGCTGTCTGTCTGTATGTAATCGATTTTCTCAAAATCTACTGAACGAATTTTTGTACGGTTTTCACCAAAAGATAGTGCAATACTTCAAGATGGTTTAGGTAAATAGTACATATCGGTATTATATAAATTGTGTTAAAGAGATCGAGCAGTTTTTAAAAAACTTGCATGCTGGAAGCTTAAGTCGCGTGCGCTGCGTAAACCAGGAGAGATACGCTAAAGTAGTGTACTAGAGAATTGTAGATCTATAAAAAGAAAGAAATAGAGACGCATGCTATCGCGATAGCATTATTATTGATATTTCTTATGGTTAAATCACAATAACTACTTTTATGCTTAAAATTTGAATTATAGAAAAAAATTGTGACGCGCAGATTTCCACGGGCGTAGCCGCTGGCACAGCTAGTTCTTTATAAAAGATGAAGCTCGCCACATCAAAGGCAGTCTTGTTGCAAAACTTGGCTCACACGGTTATTAGCTTACGCTTACGCGGCTAGACCGTTTTATCCCTTGGAGTCTTGCTGTAAAGCTTGGCTTATACGATTATTCACAACCGTGTTACAACCTGTCTTGGTAAAACAAGCAGGTGTAACGAGTCCAATACTGTATCGTTCTAATATTGTTCAGGTAGATCCTCGTGTACCTACCTACATTGAGTTAATATTAAATATTAATATTAACTCAATGTAGTATTATTTCATTTATTGTATCACTGTAAAAGTAAAGTAACAGCCTGTTACTATGCCCACTGCTGGGCGAAAGCCTCCTCTCTCCGTTTTTGGAGAGAAGGCTTGGAGCTAAGACCTACCACGCTGCTCCAATGCGGATTGATTAGTAGATTAGTTGAGTAGATTACACATATCCCTAGATTCTCTAGAGATATGCAGGTTTCCTCACGATGTTTTGCTTCACCGAAAAGCATGTGATAAATTGCAATTATCAATTAGACACATAAGTTTTAATAGAAAAACCCTTTGGTGCCTGCCCGGGGTTTGAACCTACGTCGTCTCTAGCTAAGTCGACCGACCGTGTGGCATCTGGCTGATTAGAATAGACCACCTAATATCTATTTGGTGGTCTAGGCATTATTATCATCCGAATAATCCTATTTGGATGATAAAAATGTCTGGATTTGAAAATCTTATCAGCTTCATACAATACTGCGGTTGAATAATGTAAAATTTGAAATGGTTAAAAGATCGACCAAGAGCAATATTCCGAACCAGTTGTAGCTTCATTAATCATAATGATAGTTGACGATTTAAGCGCTCGAAAGAGCTTATTTGAATAAAGAATCTTCTTTCTCCTGCCCTTATCCCTCTCTAAGTGTGGTCGGCACAACATATTATAAACATGTTGTCACATGATTTGATTACGTATTTTACGATAGGCCGCCTGCCTGACATCAAATTACCTTAGTCGCCTTTTACGACACTTCGGTAAGAAATGAGGGTGGTCTATTCTATGCATCCGGAACCACACGGCACATACCTTAGTCGCCTCTTACGACACCTCGGTAAGAAATGAGGGTGGTCTATTCTATGCAGCCCGATACCACACGGCACATACCTTAGTCGCCTCTTACGACACCTCGGTAAGAAAGGAGGGTGGTCTATTCTATTCTGCCGGATACCACACGGCGGTATTTGAATAAAGAATATTTTTAATAAATTTGAGCGGTCCAACCGTTCTCTCCAAAAGCGTAAGAAAACTTTTGTCCAAACTTGGAATGAAAGGCTGGTACTATATTAAAGTAAAGTTTGTTTTTAAATTTGTAATGTTATCATTTAAATACACGGTCGTATTTCACGATTTTTCCAATATTCTTCGTAAAACTTCACTGTAACTATAGTTTGCAATTGGTCACATTGTTATCTCGCTCAGTTTTATTGCTCTTAAAAGATATAACTGTCGTCGAATTCGCCCGCCGGACACAAACTTAAAATCCCCCAACGTGTGGAAAGCGCACCCCTAAATCCATATCCGTTGTCTATACATATAAAAGGAATCTGTACTTATTTAAAATCTGTTGTTTAAGTTGCTTTGTATGTTAAATTTGACCCAATTATTGATCAAAGCATAATAAGAATTATTACTGCGATAATTATATCACAGTAAAGTAATTCTATAAATTATATGATTTATAGAAGCAGGCGTTACTTTGCGCAATTCCATATTACAAGCAATATAACTATACTATAATCCGCACGGGTTAAGCGAATGCATGCAAAGCCAATGTGTATGAAGCAGGCAAAATCTACGCACCTTATACATGCAGGACAAGCCACCACATGCACCCCAAGGCGCATCCACCAGCAACAACGCAAACAAAAGCAGCACACACACCCACCACCACAATCTCGACAATCGTTTCGCCCCGAAACCGAAGCATCTTCAGGAGGATAGGCTCCACGACAAAAATCGTAATGGCATTACGAAATTATTATAGAATTACTTTACTTTGCGGATCTGCGATATTACAATATTAATATAAATTATTATTATATTATTGATTATAAAAAAAGAGCCATACGTGGCATACACAATTTAAGTCCGCGTGATTCCCTGCGAGAGAAATTTAAGGAAATAGGTATTACATTTGCTTCACAGTATATTTTAAGCAATTTAATTTTTGTACATAAAAATATAAAAAAATATAAAACGATAGGTAATGTATATAAAAGACAGTAGGAACCGACATAAACTTGCGGCTCCTGCTTTGCGCCTTGCAAAAGTACGTAAATCGTTTGTGGGTTTGGGTATAAGATTCTATAATAAAATTCCGCAGTCAATTTTAGCCTTGCCATTACAGCAGTTTAAAAACTGTTACAAACGGCTGATACAGAAAGCCTACTATACTGTTGAGGATATAGCTACTCTACCTTGTACAAGCCAGTAATGACTATTATAAGAATTATATTTAAAAAAAAGCAACCGCCGAGTTTCTTGCTGGCTCTTCTCGGTAGGAACAGCTTTCCAAACCAGCAGTAGATTTTGACGACTCAAAAGCTCTCGTTTACAAATTTACTTGAATAAAGAATATTTTGAATTTGAATTGAATTTGAATTAGATTTTTTATTCATTTATGGTCTCTATAATTATTTACAATTTACCTACTAAACTAACTAAACTATTCAACTATTAAAATTGACCCACTTCCCGATGTCCGATTGAGCTGAAATTTTATATACTTGTCGATGTCCCAATGAAAATGCATATTTATGATAAGCATGACCTGCTGCTAGCATTGACTTCAGACGAGGGAAATGCTTAACCTGGTTAACACCAGGGACATGAACTTTTGTAAAAAACTTTTTTAACTTGACTTGTCTTGATTAATAAAACCTTTTGGTAATGAGGGGGGATTGGAGCGCCAGTGCACTGCTTGCACCCGGGCACCTGTCGTGCTTAAGACTAGCCTGGATGAAATTATCCTAATGTATCCCACATTTATGAAATTAAAAATTGTGTGTAACGCCACACTAAGGTAAAATTGCACTCAGTATGGTTAAATCAATAACCTGCTGATACCAATTTATAGCTGGGATCCCTACTTCTAAATATTTAATAAAAACTGCAATTTATTTTGGGTATAAAAAAAACTTTTCTTTCAAGTTTTCAAGAAAGTTCTAGTTCTAAAAGTACTGGTTTGGAATGCTGTTTCTACCGAGAAGAGCCAGCAAGAAACTCGTCGGTTGTTCTTTTCAAATATAATTCTTACAGCTAGTTACAATTAGTCACTATCTTATACAGGGTAGAGGAGTAGCGCGCTCCGCATATCCACGTGTTCTAATCATATATATAATCCTCGACATATTATAGTAGGCTTTCTGTATCAGCTCTCTTTTTAAGTTTTTTTTTTTTTGCGTAATAGGCGTGCTCTTGACTGTAATCATGCCTGATGGTAAGCAATGATACAGTCTAAGATGGAGCGCGCTTGCATAGAAGATGCTTATTCGCTCTTGCTTTGAAGGTACCCATATTATATGATTCGGGAAAAATAGATGCCGGGAGAGAATTCCATTCCCTTGCCTTGCGCAGTAAAAAAGAAGACGCGATGCGCTTCGTGCGCCTTCGTGGGATGTTGATAACGTAAGGGTGGAACTTCTCCCGGTGCCTAGCGGTGCATTGATAGAATGGTGATGGAGGGACAAGGTTATGGAGTACTACAGCACACTCTCCCAAATATATCCTGTAGAATACCGATAGACAGGCAACCCTGCGCCGATGATGAAGACTAAAAAAAAAAAGTAAAAGTAACAGCCTGTCACTATGCCCACTGCTGGGCTAAGGCCTCCTCTCTCCTTTTTTGGAGAGAAGGATTGGAGCTAAGACCTACCACGCTGCTCCAATGCGGATTGGTAGGTTACACATATCCCTAGAATTCTCTATAGATATGCAGGTTTCCTCACGATGTTTTCCTTCACCGAAAAGCGTGTGATAAATTGCAATTATCAATTAGACACATAAGTTTTAATAGAAAAACTCATTGGTGCCTGCCCGGGTTTGAACCTATGTCGTCTCTAGAGAGTCGCACAGTCTCACCGCTAGGCTATCACAGCAAGACTAAAAACTGTTATAAGATTATTATGCAATAAATTTATTCATTACATAATAATCTTATAACAGTTCAATTCATTTTATTATAGAATTTTACACCCAAACCCATAAACGATTTACGTACTTTTGCTAAGCGCAAAGCAGGAGCCGCAAGCTTTTGTCGGTTCCTACTTCGTCTGTTATATATATATATCACCTTTCGTTTTATAATTCTTTATATTTTTATATACAAAAAATTAAATTGCTTAAAATATATTGTGAAGCAAATGTAAGAATACCTATTTCCTTAAACTTCTCTCGCAGAGAATCACGCGGACATAAATTATAAATACAACGTATGGCTCTTTTTTGTAATACAAAAATTCTATCAATATCCGCGCGGTCACCACGTAACAATATTCCATAAGACATGATGTTGTGGAAGTAAGCAGAATAAACAAGTTTTGCTGTTCGTTATGATATACTTTAAACTTTCAAACCAAATTTTAAGCCCCACACATATCCTTTGCCGTGTTCAAGAGTCCAAAATTATTGCCTTAAAATAAATTAGTGACTTTTAGCATCCGTATAAAATTATTATTACCCGAAAACTTAGTAAGAAAACAGTAAGGTCTCCTATTGACTAACGTTATTAACTAAAGCATTCGATTTATTTATAGATTTAGGCGTTACTTTGGGGAGATTCATAAAAAAAGTAATAATAAAATTAATTTGCTACAATCCGCAATAAAGTAAATAGGAAATATATATAACGCTAAATGTAGAGTGGACTATTCGTTTTTTTACCCTAAAACATGCAGGATTCGCAAAGCTTTGCGATTTTGTCGTGTACTCTATCTCCTGATGTTGCTTCGGTTGCGGGGCGAAACGATTGTTGACTTTGTGATAGTGAACGTGTGTGGTGCACAAGTATTTTGGAGGCGGTTTTGGAGGATTGTGCATGTGTTTTAACGAATCCTGCATGTTTCGTGTATGAAAACGAATAGTCCACTCTACATTTAGCATTATATATATTTCCTATTTACTTTATCGCGGATTATAGCAAAATAATTTTGTTATTACTTTTGTAAAGCATCTGAAATAGTTTTATTTCTTCCATAAGGTATTTTTGTGTCGCTGATGAGGTTTTTAATCGAATAAACGAACATTAAAAAGAACTTTTTTCCTCAAGTTTTCAAGAAAAGTTTATTATATGTTATACTTGTAACTTTAAAACAAGGTTTTAGGGCCCGTACACATCCTGCACGTGCTCAAGTGAGCCTGTCCCGGGTACTAATAAGCAGGTAATTTGCAAGTATGCGCTCGCCCTTCCATGCGGGTGAATACATTAGGATGTAATATTGTATTTTAATTAACAAAATGAATTTTTCATATCTGACAATTGTAAAGTTAACTAGTAGATGCGTTTTTCTGTATAATTGGGTACATCAGGCATAGAGTTACTATACTCCCTACTACTATAATATATAATTGGTAGTTACCCTGCGTCAGCACTGCGTGTCGCGGGTTCGATTCCCACTGAGAGCTAATAATTTCTATAAACAATTTGTTGGTTATTCGAGCTATTTTTTTTTCTTTATTGGTAATCAAACAGCGTTTCACAAGTTTTAGTAATGAATAATTCACATTGCTATTTAAAAATAAGGCCAATAAGAGATTACTCTAAATAATATAAGTAAACTTAAATTTAACAGTAAAATGTATATTTCATGTGTGTGCATTGTGAGTGTGATGTGTGTGCGTGTGTATGTGTGTGTTGAGTCTGGCATGCGTGTATATATTTATTTTCCCTTTTTTTTCGAAACTACAATACAAATAAGCATTTATATTAAAAAATATATATATTATACATACTTTATGTTTTATGTAATATATTGATTTCTCTTTAATTGTGACTTAGAAAGATAGAATAGGTCAATTTTGTAATACTTACAAGCAATATAACAGAACTAACTACTTTGCTATAATCCGCACGGGTTAAGTGAATGCATGCAAAGCCAATGTGTATGAAGCAGGCAAAAGCAGACAAAAATCGTACTGCCACTCAGTACTCAGTACTCAGTTGTCAGTACGATTTTTGTCGTGAAGCCTATCCTCCTGATGATGCTTCGGTTTCGGGGCGAAACGATCGTCGAGATTGTGGTGGTGGGTGTGTGTGCTGCTTTTGTGTTCGTTGTTGCTGGTGAATTGCGCCTTGGGGTGCATGTGGTGGCTGGTCCTGCATGTATAAGGTGCGTAGATTTTGCCTGCTTCATACACATTGGCTTTGCATGCATTCACTTAACCCGTGCGGATTATAGCAAAGTAGTTAGTTCTGTTATATTGCTTGTAATATGGAATTCCGCAAAGTAACGCCTGCTTCTATAAATCATTTGTAATACTTTTTACTGTAACTCTGTTATAATCGACGTAAGATTGAGTTTTTGCCGTTTCTTTTCGTTACATGTAATAACGGGGTATGACGTGTCCTGTAAGCCGGGACATGTAGCAGTATAGCAGATAGCAAACTTGGACAATCTAGTTTACTAGTTAGGATTGCCTGTAGTAATGCCTGTAATACAAAAGTAATAATAAAATTATTTTGCTATAATCAAATTTATAGCAAAATAGTTTTATTATTACTTTTGTTTTATGGCTGTATTCTATTTAAAATTATATTTGTAGTATGTTTAGCAGTTGTCCGACCCAAAACACAAGTGTTAAGTTACTTTGGGGAAGGAAGACCGTGTGTCTGTGTAAGTGTCCTATATATATAGTTATACTTATCTATTTACTTAGAGTTGGCGAGTCATAAGCAGGCCTGTAAGTGACAGTGACACAGTAAATAATTTGAGGAAAGACGAGATTCATATACTTTATCTTTGTCTAATCACACGAAAAAGAGGGAGACAGATAGATCACCCTCATTTGCATTCTCTTTATTGTAATACTAGCAATGCCCCGCGGTTTCACCCGCGTACATACCTATCTCGTGTTAGCGGACAGTTTACTAAGTCAGACTATATATTTATTTTTGTAAATTGAAAGTTTGGTCCTGAGACTTATCAAGAGTTAAGGCAAAGAAAATTTTTCATGGAATGTATACATAGGTACACAAATACAATACGCTACAATTGATATTGCAATATTTTCTCTATATTGAGTTTAAATTCGTTACATCTGTACATCGTTCGGAGTGTCCGATTTTAATAATTTCAAAAGTATTTTACAGGTATTGAAACAGTTTTAATAAAATATCATATAGTGGGATAAGGGTTAACACGGAGATGTAAATATTATGGTTTGATTATTGTCGCCACTTTTATCAACTTTTTCAATGTAGAAAAGTAGCTATATTGGTAAAACTATAATAGTTAGACATATAGTATTACGGACTTATTTGTAGATATTGATACGTTTTATAATAATGTACAACTTGTTTTTGTTCTATCATCAATAGTTTCCGAAGCGCACGCGATGAAACACTTTTATGACTAAATTTTTTACAGTTTATTACAATTTTAATAGAGATCCCTATTTTTTATAATATAGCCTATGTTGCTCAGTGAAGAAGCAGCTTTCCAGTGGTGAAATCGGTCCAGTAGTTTTTGCGTGAAAACATTAGAAACATACAAATCTTTCCTCTTTATAATATTAAGTATAGATAGTATAGATATCGACTGTGAATCGGCAATATATCCAATCTCTAATTTAAGCCAAATCGCTTTTTAACGTCATTGGCTACTACTATCTACTAGAAAATTTTGTACATAAATAAACATATTTCAAATAATGTTTTTTTTTATTTCATAAAAATTATTACGAATGTATTACAAATCACGTTTTTTCTGCTTCCTGAAAAGTTGTCAAAAATAAGATAGGATAATTTGCCAGTTCGCATTCGATATCACATTTTACCCTAGCTTCCCTACTCTACGTATAATCTAGCTCTACGATATCATGTTACTTGTTATTAGTGTACTTGCTAATAAATTAGCATTGTATTGAATTAATTTCTTTTGTAAACTAATCAAATACACACTCATGAGGTAAGAGAATTAATAAGTAGCCTAAAGTACCATCTAGTGATAACTTTTCTTTTATTAAAACTATCCTTTCAAATTCAAAACAGAAAACAAATTTATTCAAGTATCTTTATTAGCTCTTTGGAATACTGAATGAATTATTTCGCTGATTGCATAATACAGAATCAAAATATGACGACGTTATTCATTAAAGACTTGCGCTGCCCGCGGTTACGCCCTCGTTGTCGATTTAGTCGTTCCGGAGAACGTACTATTAACCTAAATAATCCTACCTAAATTCTTGAGGAAGGAATTGCATTATGTTTTAGCAAAAACCGGTCAAACATCTGTTTAGCAGATTTACGCATACAGACAGACACCTTTAGGAACCTTGTTTTATAATATGTCATCAACATCATCCTCCTCCTGCCCTTATCACACACTAAGAGGTCCGTACAACATGTTACAAACATGTTCACACATGATTTGGCTACGCATTTTACGACCGGCCGCCTGCCTGTAGTCAACTTACCTTAGTCGTATTTTACGACCTCTCGGTAAGAAAGAGGGTGGTCTATTCTACTTAACCGGATACCACACGGTGGGTCAACTCACCTTAGTTGCCTTTTACGACAACTAGGTAAGAAATGAGGGTGGTCTATTCTACTCAACCGAATACCAGACGGTGGGTCAACTTACCTTAGTTGCCTTTTACGACAACTAGGTAAGAAATGAGGGTGGTCTTTTCTACTTAACCGGATAGCACACGGTGGGTCAACTTACCTTAGTCGCCTTTTACGACACCTCGGTAAGAAATGAGGGTGGTCTATTCTACTCAGCCGGATACCACACGGTGGGTCAACTTACCTTAGTCGCCTTTTACGACACCTCGGTAAGAAATGAGGGTATATAGGGTATATTAATCCTTGAAGATTTAAAAGTCTTTGAAAAAGCTTATTTGAACAAAGATTATTTTGATTTGATTACATTTAATACGTGAAGAACAATTTTGTATGATACAATTTTTAATAAATTGTTTATTGAAATTTAATTATTGCAAATTTATTGTCAGTTTTCCATTTCTCAAGGACGATGGAGACTGCAACATCACATCGGTCATACCTATGTGGGCGGAAATTAAGGCTTTGCTGCAATTAACCAACACATATTGCCGCTTTCAAAAGATCGTCTTACGAAGCGATCATAATTATGTTAAGATTAAATTCCTTAATAATGAAGAATGAATAAAAAAGGAATTCAGGATATTAAAGTAAAATGTATCGATAAATTGCGTTTCAAATAATAAGGAACTAATTAAACATTTATTGATAACGCCTATTGTTAAGACGCCTGGATATAAGATCAAATTCACAGTGCGCTATAATTTTAATAAATATTTATTTATTTTGTGTAACTCCTGTATTTTCAATACTTGGAAACGTTTTACGGAGAAGCGGGTACGACGAATACTATCTGGTAAAATGGATGCTTAAGAATTCACAATATAATAAAAAAAATTCACAATTAAATATTCTTTATTCAAATATTAACATAATATTAGGTCCTTACATATGAAATTGGCGTTTTCTATGGGAGGAACATAAAGTCGTTTTTTTTTAATGAAATATATTTAATTAATCAAAGTATGTACCATTGCTATGTATGCATTTTTGCATTAACCATCTCATAGGTAGTTCATTGATCCCCTTACTAAAAAAACCATTCGGGCGGGAATCAATAAAATCTTTGAAGGCGGTTTGGACTGCTCTATCGGAGTTGAATTTTTTTCCTTGCAAGTAGTTATCCAAATTGCGAAAAAAATGGTAATCTGTTGGAGCAAGGTCCGGAGAGTACGGTGGATGTCTAAGACATTCTAATTGAAGCTCCTCTGATTTGGTAGCCGTCTGTTGTGCAGTGTGTGGTCTAGCGTGTCCTGAAGCAGCGATTGACCAGCCTCGGTTGTTTAGCAGCTAGCTTTGCCATCATGGTTTGCAGTTGCTGACAATAGATATCTGCCGTAATCGTCTGGCCAGATTTAAGAAAGCTGTAGTGAACGACACCGGCACTAGTCCATCAAACACTTACAAGCAACTTTTTTTTAGTCAATTTTCGCTTAGGGCAGGATTTGGCTGGTTCACCAGGGTTCAGCCATTGCGATGAGCGCTTCCGATTATCGTAGAGGATCCACTTTTCATCACAGGTAATGATTCGATTTAAAATTCCTTCATTATTGTGCCGGTTGAGTAACATAACGCAGCAGTCAAGCTTTTTCACCTTCCCAATTTGCTTCAAGTGGATTAGAATAGTTTTATCACTAACACCGGAGCCTGCAGCTAACTCGGACGTGGTTTGCGATGGATCCGCTTCCACAATAGCCTTCAATTCTTCATTATCAACTTTGGTCTCCGGCCGTCCACGAGGCTTGTTCTGCAGGTCGAAATTTCCAGAACGAAAACGTTGGTACCAAAAACGCACTGTGTTTTCTTTTGCGACACCGTCACCATACACATCATTAATCCTTCGAGCCGTTTCTGCAGCACTGGTGCCACGGTGGAACTCATACTCGTAAATAACGCGATATTTCATGTTTTCCATTTTGTAAACAGAGTGACACAAAGAAGAAAACAAAAGAAGAAAATTAATGAATTAGAAAACAAATGAATTAGGGGGTTTGAAACACAAATGCATGAGTAAATAGCTGTATGAATTTGAATTTGTAATTCCTAACCATAAAGGTAATATTTGAGATCAAAGTGGCCAGTACGACAAAACGCCAATTTCATATGTAAGGACCTAATATTAGAAAAAATATTATTTCTTAAACGTATTCATAACTCAGCATATCTATGTATAATGCTACAGATATATCACACGTAGCACATCGTAGCTACGGTATTCGTAGCAACGTAGCAGTGTTTTAAGCGAATTCATACTTATCCTACTAAATTATGAAACACTTTGAATTGTTAAGTATTAATTATTTGAAATTGAATGAAGCTCGTACCGAGGACTGACAAGAACTCGGCGGTCGACCGTTTAAACACTTTACAAAGCACTTTGCAAATCGCTTTGCGATTTTGTCGTGGAGTCTATCTCCTGATGATGCTTCGGTTGCGGGGCGAAACGATTGTTGAGTTTGTGATAGTGAACGTGTGTAGTGCTTGTGTATTGTGGTGGAAGTGGTGGAGGTTTGTGCATGTGTTTTTAAGAATCCTGCATGTATCGGGTATGAAAATACGGATAATCCACTATACATTTAACACTATATATATTTTCCATTTACTGTATCGCGGATTATAGCAAAATAATTTTATTATTACTTTTGTATCATGGATCTCCGCAAAGTAACGCCTAATTCTATAAATTATATATCTAATAGCTATGCCTGCGGCGTCGCTCGCGTGGGAATCAATGCATTTAATTGAAAAGTATTTATTGTGAGTTGATTATAAGAGTTAGAGACATGCTGACGCGGACTTTTCTGCAGTATTTTTGTCGATCTACAATTCAATAGTACATTACTTTAGTGTATCTCTGTTGGATTACGCGGCGGCGGTTACTTTTTATAAATGCGCGACCTCTTCAACACAATTTATATAAAACCTTAGTGTACTATTAACTTTAACCTTCCAGCAGTATTGCGCTATCTTTGAATAAAAACCGTACAAAAATCAGTTCGGTAGATTTTCAGACAATCGATCACATCGCTTCTGAGGATCTTGTTTTATAAGTATACGAGTATATTGTATTAAGTTGTTATAGTCAAGCGGTGATACCGTCCTAGTCTTTCGCGGATTCGAGCCCGGGGCAGGGGAAAACATGATGAGAACTTTGGGGATATGTTTAAACCTACTAATCAGCAAAACCACAATTTTTTTGGAAAATCATGTCAATAGATCACTTTTTAAATTCGTATAATCACATATTATCATACAGGAGATAAAAGAAACTGAAAGAGTAGTCTGTCTAGATATGATATGGCAGAGACTATTCGTTCCTATTGTACTTATTGTACTATAGAATTATAGAATTGGCAATATGCCATAATTTCTGATGATTTCCAGATTCACAGGCGGAACTGTCTAGCGCAGTTGCATTGTTGATTTACATCGATAATCATCGAGAGGTTTGCTGCAAAGTTATCAGCGATGCATGCGACTTTATATTAGAAAAGATTTTTAATAATTTATAATATTACTCAAATTTTACCTATATGTATATAATTCAGTAAATCAGGGGGGAGGATAGAACAAGAGACTACGACAACAATACGAAGGCATAATTCGAGATCACAATTTACGAGGTTCACGGTCAGATCACAGTGGTGCCACTATACAAAAACTAGGAAATGAAACTTGACTACTGCCATGTATAAAAGAAGTTCATTAGTTTTTCAAATTTCAAAAATATTCTTTATTCAAGTGGACTGTTTTCAGTAGATATTTTTGAATCGTTAAATGCTTTTAAAGAAGCTACCATTTATTCAGAAGGTTCTTCTACGGAAGGTTCAGCAAGAAACTCGGAAAAACGTCTTGCAAAAACTCGAGAACCGATCTGGCTAATTTTGGTTTTTAAATATTTTTAGAGCTCCGGGGCAGTTTTAAAAGTACAGAAGTTATTATTCATACAAATCAAACGTCGAATACTAAACGTAGACAAATAAAACACCAGAAGGTACAACATATATGCAATTACCTACCAGGAACTCCAACACCTGGTCTCAAGACGTCTCCAAGAAGGTCCTTTATAAGAAACGATTTGTGACTGTCCTGCATTCTCGTTTACATTTACCACAGACTATAAAAATTAAAAACGATCACATCGCACTTAATATAAAAGGGTTAAAATTATAAAATCAAACTTTTCTTCATTTATTGTTGTCAGTTATTCAACAATTAAAACTAATTATTCATGTCAATACAATTAGCGGATAATTAAGCGGGAAAAAAATCGATTAACAGTATGTCATTCGAATACCGCGAAATTAATGACAGCTGCACTTTCCCGCGCATCCGCCTTGACTGTCAGCCATGTTCAAATCGCTCAAGCGGGAAAATCTTTTCATTTAGCAACGCCCTACCCTAACCGATGTTACATACATTTTCTTGCGGTTTTCACCCAAAATACCGCTTAAACGGGTTTTAAAACGCGTTTAGCATGCGCAGCTATCTACGGGCGGGGTTTGCGGCTCCTCCCATTGGGATCCAACCAATGGTTGGCTCGCCGCAAAGTTTTCCAGGCGAATGATTTGCAAAGCACGTATTGAATCGAGGGTTTAGGGCCATAGTTATTGAGTTGGTTTTTAAAAGGCCGTTTTGAATGTAAATCGAAAAGTTAAGCGAGGTAAAGAGGCTGCCCGCAGATCCCCAATTAAATTGATAGTAGCTTGACGAGTGGCTCTTTCGGAATGGATACGTAACTGTTTTTTCTTTTTCAGGAAATATTCATGCTTTAAGGTAAAGCGGTCGATTGCTTTTGCAATAATCTTTTCGATTTGTTTTTAATTAACGTTCTCGATGTGGATGCTTTATCTAAATCTATAAATGGTTTTTTGTTATAACAAGCTCTACCCGCTGTTACTTTCGCATCAAAGTAATCTTTAAAATACCATCAATTATGTGCAAAATTAATGTTTAGTTACCGGCTGGCTATACTCACGTCTTATTTTATCGGATGAGTCCGACTAGTTTAGAGCCCATTTTTTTAGGAACTGACTGTATGCTTTTAGCCCTAAGTCTTTACAACGTCACTGGGCGGGACAGGCGAGGTTGCGAAATGCAGAGAGTAGAGCGCAGAAGCTCTACTAGCGTCGGGGAACGTCGTCCTAAGGGTGCCTCCTGTGAGGTCGGACCAAGGCTTAGGGCGACGTGTAGTGGGGGGCTGGTGTATGACTTTAATTAGTCATTGCGACGTCGGAAGGGTGGGGAGAAGCCACGACCGATCAACGTCAGAAAACTGGGACCTCGTCTTCGCCAGCGCAGACGCTGTGTGTGACGTGGCTTAGAGCCCATAAGGGCTGTTATTCATGAGCGTTACTGCGGCGGGAACTGCGTGTAGCAGCTCGTGGGCGCTACTCGTGAGCGACTGGGCGGAGGGAGGGACGGTTGCGGCGGTGGTCGCGCGTCTTTTATGAGCTCCTGCAGGCCTACCATGAACTCTTATTGCGACTCAATTGAAGACGTAAACTAAATTGTTTTGCTTTTTCATACCATGACGTCGTAAAGATTTACACTTTACGTAGTTGCCGAATAAGCGTTCGGAATGCGTCCTAAAAACATTTGAAAGAGACAGAGTTAGGTACCTATAATTGTTTCAAAGTTATGGAGTTACCTGGAATGCGTCCTAAAAACATTTAAAAGAGACAGAGTTACCTATAATTCATATAACTTTGTCCTTTTCAAACACACTTCATAGTACAAAAAGAAGTTGGGTTTAGGAACTGACTTTGAATTGAAAAGTTTTCTAAAAGTTCATGGCAGGCCTACTGGTCGCTACTCTGGTCTTCGTCATCGGACCTGCTGCAACTACCACGGGAGTTTAAATGTAATATTAACTTAAAAACTTAACTTAAGTAAACGAAATATGTGCGTTTTATTGAAACGTGGGTGAGCAAATAAATATTTTATTTATAATAAAATTTATAGGAACCAAATTTGTACACCTTCAGTGTAAATACATATGTACAGCATATGTTCTTACGATTCGAAAACAAGCCACAAAAATTTCATAAAATAATTTTATTGAATTATATAATACGTGTAAAAATGGGAAATCCCTGCGTTATATGGAGAGAAACACGCGTTATACGAGGGACTGAAATCGCGTCATGCGAAAACGTGTTATAAGAGTACCGCGTTATAGAGGGGATTACTGTATAAGCTTTAATTGTAGGTACTATATTTCATCACTCTTGGACCCCTTTTAGCCGTTAGAGCGTATGAAATTGAAAGATAGATTTTCTCATTTATATCATTCTCCTCCTGTCTTTATCACACTCTAAGTGGGGTCGGCACAACATGTTAAAAACACACATTGTCACACACATCATGCTGTCACATGATTCGGTTACGTAATTTACGACCGGCCGCCTGCCTGACATCAACTTAACTTAGTCGTATTTTACGACTCCTCGTTAAGAAATGAGGGTGGTCTATTCTACCCAGTTGGATACCACACGGCAGAGATTTTCTCATTTACAATTTCAGAATATTGTTACTATCATTCCTAGGCTGCAATAGCGGGACATCTCAAAAAACAAAAGTAATAACATAATTAAATAATTATATGCTATATAATCGGCGATAAAGCAAATAGGAAATATAAATAATGCTAAATGTAAAGTGGAGCATCCGTTTTCATACCCGATACATGCAGGATTCGTAAAAACACATGCACAAGCCTCGACCACGGGGAACGGCGGTGGGTATATCAGACTCTCACCCATTAAAACGACCTGAGAACTCTACCACGCTGTTGCTGCCGATGACAGGGTACCGTTGGATGCATTGCCTCATCCCCACCAGCAGCAACTCTAAATGCCACTTTTAGAGAGGCCCTTCCCTCCGCTGCTCGATACAAAAAAGAGCCATACAAAATTATAAAAGGATTGGCGATGTATATAATAGACAAAGTAGAAACCGAGATAAGCTTGCGGGTCCTGCTTTGTGCCTTGCAAAAGTAAATAAGTCATTTGTGAGTTTGGGTACAAGATTGTATAATAAAATCCCGCAATCGATTTTATCTTTGCCACTGCAGCAGTTTAGCGCTGTTAAAGGGAGGCTGATACAAAAAGCCTACTATACTATTGAGGATTATATAGATGATAAAAATGCGTGGACATAGCTACTCCTTTACCCTGTACAAGATAGTAATAACCAAATGTAACTAGTTATAAGAATTTTGTTTGAATAGAGCAACCACCGAGTTTCTTGCTGGCTCTTCTCGGTAGGAACAGCTTTCCGAACCAGCGGTAGATTTTGACGATTCAAAAGCACTTGTTCACAAGTTTACTTAAATAAAGAATAATTTGAATTTGAATTTCATACATCGGGAGCACCAGATGCATCGACCACCTCAGCGACCTTTCCATCCACTGCTGGCTTAGGTTTGTTTTACACCACACAGCTGCCCGTATTGAGGTTGTCAGTCTATCTCGTAGAAGTTAACTAACGCTGCCTTTTCCGTTGCGAGGTCTCCATGCAGGTCGACAGAGGTTGCGGACTTTGTTGTGTAATATATATTGATGATGTAGATATAAGCTTAATTTTATAATTAATATAATTAATATTGCTCACGCCTTGAGAGACAGAGTAAGGCGGACAGACTTTTGCAAATATATATTAGAAATTCAATATGATAAAGAAGACATCCATCGATTGACAAAGAAGAAAACAAGACGTCTCTTATGCTCTTCAATACCTAATTACTTATGACTGATATGACTGAGAGTATACCACTCTCCTCGAATACATTCTCCGATGTTTTTATTTTAACAATGATACTCCACAAACCCAAAGATAAGATAAATAGTACAACTAGAAAAGAGATAATTTTTTAACTGGTTGATTTTATACAGACCGATAAAACATTGTAACTTGCTAGGCCGATATTTGAATAATTTGTTTTAGCTACAAACATTTGCGTATTTTAAATCGCGGGGTTTCGGCTCTGAAGAGTAAAGAATAAGTTATCTTATCAATTTTAGAAGTTTATACGTTCTTAAGGTTTAGGTAATTTTACGAGATTCTACTGTGGTATAGATTGGAATCGAGTTCACACAAGTGTATGTACTTGTATATTAAGGATGTGTGTATTTGTCCAAAAGTATCCCAATCAGGTTGGGTTGAATAAAGCTAGTGGTAGCTATTTCGTAAGCATCATTCCGATATTCGCCGCTCCTCATATTTTAGTCCCCATGCATGCGACTTAGCAATCGAAAAACTTATTTTTTTTTTAACTTTCTTAAATTGTGGTGGCGGTGATGGAGGTTTACATGTTTTTACGTATCCTGCATGTATCGGGTATGAAAAATCGGATCGTCCACTACACATTTATCATTTTATATTTTTTCTATTTACTCTATCGCGGATTATAGCGAAATAATGTTATTATTACTCTTATATTTTTTTTTATTGATAGTTTCAATTTATTACTCTTTTCGTTAAAAGAAACCATCGCGAGGAGACCTGGATATCTCTGAAGAATTCCTGGGATGTGTAACCTACCAATCCGAATTGGAGCAGCGTGGTGGGTCCAAGCTCAAACTCTTTTCATCAAAAACAGGCCTTTGCCCAGCTGTGAGCGATAACAGGACGGTACTTTACTTTTTTGTTAAATAACTATTATAAGGCTTATACCGAAAGCCTTATACTATTGAGGATTACATGAATGATACAGATGGATTGAATTATTCGAAACCTAGATTAGAATCTTGCAGGATATAGCATTGACAAATTTTAAGTTGTTGAGTTATTTTTCAAACAAACAGTTACAGCTGAATTTCTTCCAGACATTTCAGGTGAGGAACAATTTTTCGTAACATCAATACAGTTGACAATTGAAAACTAGTTGATTACAAGTTCATCTAAATATACAGTATTTTGTATTTGAATTTGTGTTATAGTGAAAAATAGTATTGAGGTGAGCTATATATCTCCCCATCCGAAGAATAAAGTCATCAAATCAAATCAAAATAATCTTTATTCAAATAAACCATTTCAGGCACTTTTGAATCGCCAAGCATCAATATGATTAATGAAGCTACAACTGGTTTGGAATGTTACTCTTACCGAGAAGAACCAGCAAGAGACTTGGCAGTCAATCTTTTAAATATTTTCAATTATACATTATTAAACCGCTGTCTTGTATGAAGCTGAAAGGATTTTCAAATCCAGGATTTCTTATCATCCAAATAATCTTCAATTTTGTAATATTCTTTACATATAAGCATATTTTTTACACTTAGTTTGAATCTTTCTGTACACTGGTCTAGAAGGGTATGGTCTAGTCACATGTCATATGCTTATACATGGGACATGTAATTTTATTTTGTCTGTACATTAGTCTAAACCTTTGCAAGTTGCACAGTAACAATTTGTCCAAAATCTGCCTTTGAATTTACTTAATACACTCTTCCTGTTCATTGACACAATAAAAGTTGTTTGCAGGCTAGCAGTATAGTCAGTTTGAAAAAATCAAACACACTCCTAATACTAATTTAAACCGTAAAATACTGACAATAAAACAACTGTTAGACAAATATATAGTCTATATTAATTATCTATTTAAATAGTGTGACAACCACAAGTAGTGTTCTTAAATAGAGCTTACAAAGGTAATTCAATCACAAAAGTGTTTTACATAAAGGAGTTTGAATACTGCAAATGAATTAAAATTTCACAACAAAGGACAAAACAATTATGCTCTAGTATATGCATATAATTATATAGAAGGTTGAGAGGTTTTATATTTAACATGTTCGCGATGGTGTGTACCACCGGTGGGACACGCTAGTCTGTCTTATGTGATGGGATGAACCACCAGTGGTACATACATAATTGTTCCATCGAGTGGGATGAGCTACCGGTGGTACACGCCGGTGTCAATATCAATAACGTAAGGCAGTTTCATTCAGTCCATCTGTGTTTACAACTAGTACACACATAATAAAGTCTCATTTCTTCTTCGGCGCGTCTCGTCTGGCCCTGAAAGAATACTGCTTCTCTGTGGTTACATTTAGGACACATATGATCTTTCGTACGCGGCAAAGTTGGATCGCTCACTACGTCTGGATTTATGTGCGTTAGTTCATCTACTTCGTGCATAATTTTATTCACATATACACAATTCGAATCTGCTAATTGTTTGTAATCGCAATTTCTACAAGCGTACAGCAGGACTTTGTTGTTTTTATCTTCTCGCGGATAAAGCATGTTATTGCACTCTTGACAAAATTGAATACCGACGTAACCTGGGCCTCCATCCTTCCTACCTATATTCATTTCAAATGTAAATTATTTAGCTATTATATTTAAACTATGCCTATTATTATTAAATTTTGTTATTCCAAAATATTATTTCAATATGAAATCTTATAGAAAATACGTAACAGGAAATAACCCACGAATCAAAACAATAAAATAATTACCATAGACCATAAGATAAATATATCATAGACAACTAACCAATGCAGACAAGAAAAACAATCAATGAAAACAACAACAGACAAATAATAAGAATATAAAGTAAAAAACATCTTAGTGTGAAAAAACAAACCTAAATACAAGCGTGAACATATATGTACATTTGCTTGCATATAATATAAAATCACAGACTTGTAATAAATCAGCTTTGATAAGACTAACTTTAAACCTGCATCACATAATTCTTTCATAGTACTTACCTTGTAGTTAAGTAAGGAACATACACTAACCAATATATGCTTTTTAAATTGATGTGTAGATATCAAGAACTTTATTAATTTGGATTACTAAATTACACAGATGCGGTCTTTCATTTTATATTATTCAATAGTACCAACCTATTAAATACCTGAAATGCCTCTAAATCTACGTAAACGTTCATGAAATGAAATATCGGCATTACTCAATACTTAACAACTCATTTTAAGTCTAAACTGAATAAAATTGACTTATTCTGCTTTATTCTGCTAAATGCAAATGTTTAGATAAATAAATGTAAGAAAAAAAATAACCGAAATCAGTACACTATTTACTTTGTACGATTATCAACGATCTGAAGCTTTTCGATCATACTTCTTCATTTTAAAACTACAAGGATAAACTAGAACTTTAGCGTCTCATTCCTTATAGTCACAATCACACAATTAATGTAGTCTATACTCTATAAGTGGGTATCGGAACTCCGCAATGAAAAAATGTAGTCCTCTAGTTTATTTGATCATTTGCTATTTTTTTGGAGAAGACGTTACATACGACGATACGTCACAATATCTCTTGAGATTTGACTCAGTTGTGCCTCAGGTATGTTGTTTTATAATCAATTACGTTTAATGGTTCAACGTTGAGCACGTTGAATTTGGTTTCAAACTATAAAAAATCAATAATAATGTTTTTTACTTTTTGCTGCATTCTTTGAAATTTCGTTAACATTTTTATTTATTCTTATCATAGTTCTAGAATATAGTCTGTAATTTAACGTCTAATGATATTTTAACATCCAACTAGCAACACTATTTTTTTTCCTGCGATTGCCAGCCATGTTGATTTGAACGCCCTGGTTGGCTGAACTTTATTTCTTTTCCCATCCGTAGCCGATTGGTGTCGTGCTATCCAAATGGGTAAGAAATAGTTTTGTGCGGCTTTATTGAGGTTTCTAAGTAATTATAGTTTTGAATTGTGTCGAATAAGTGTAATTATGCTTTAAGCTATGTGAAAGTGTTATATCCTTCTATATTATTTAGAAGTTATAAAAAAAAGTCATAGTATCTGCATGCTTAGTTGTCGGCCATGGCGCAGACATGTTTTTCTCGTGGTGTCTTAAAAAATCTATTTTCATCCCACTCATGCTACGATGGTTATGAGGTACAATATAACATTTGCCATTCATAACATCGTATGTATAGTATAGTATATCGATTTCGGTGTCTTCCGCAAACATAAGTGGTAACCGGTATCTTACCATTTCAGGTAAGCCCCGTGGAATACGCACGGCGCGTAAGCACGTGAACCATCGCCGCGAACAGCGATGGGCAGATAAAGATTACAAAAAAGCCCACATGGGCACTAGGTGGAAGGCTAATCCCTTCGGTGGCGCATCTCACGCTAAGGGCATCGTCCTGGAAAAAGTGTAAGTATAATCTACGTTCCAGTATTACCCATACAGTACAGTGCATGTAGTGTTTTTATTAGTTATCTCTTAAAAGAAAGTGTTATAGTGTGTCATTTATGTGAATAAAGTGTAACGGCAAACAGTGCGTGTGTACGTGCAAGAAAGTGTGTCGGCGAAATTGTCTCCGGTCACGTAGTGGTGTTTCCACGCGCGGTATTACTCCTGTGAATGTGTGTACGCTACAATCACAGGATAATACTGCGAGTGGATTCGTCGCGTCTCGTCGGTTCTACGCAAGTCGCAAGTTCGTCGCTACGTGCGGGTCAATAACCTTAGCATGGGGAGTGTAAGCATGGTGTTTATTATACTTTACATTTATTCATGAAAGCTTTTTTGTGTACAATAAGTTTATAAGCAAATGTATAAATTTCTCAAGTGGAATTCTGATTCTGTTGACTCATATTTTGGTGCTATGTGATTAATTAATGATTGAATTACTTAATTAAAATATTTAAAAATTGAACTGCATTAATTCTAATTTTGTAAGAACAATATACATAGTGTTCATTTGTTAAGCATCTAAAAGTAATTATATAATGATTTTGTTATTTAAAATCTTTACTCATTTTAAAAACAAATTAAGAATATCCAAAATTTTGTTTAGTTGTCTCTTATTATCATGACCTAAATTTCCTAAATTTGTCAGGATTTTTGTTTGTTGAACCTTTTTGTTTATTTAAAACTTGTCCAATTTTTTCAATTGACTAAAACAATATAATTTATTTTAAAGATGTTTATATCAATATTTCTAGTGGTGTAGAAGCCAAGCAGCCTAACTCTGCCATCAGGAAATGTGTGCGAGTGCAATTGATCAAAAATGGCAAGAAGGTGACAGCTTTTGTGCCACGTGACGGTTGTCTTAACCATATTGAAGAGAACGATGAAGTTCTAGTAGCAGGCTTTGGTCGTAAAGGTCATGCTGTTGGTGATATTCCTGGGGTTCGGTTTAAGGTTAGAACACTGTATTCAGTTTAAATTCAAAATAGTCTTTATGCAAGTAAACTTGTAAACAAATGCTTTTGAATCGTTCACATCTAATGCCGGTTGGGAAAGCTGTTCCTTCCGAGAAGAATCAGCAAGAAACTTGGCGGTTGCTCTTTTTAAAATATAATATATACTAATTTAATAACTTACTAACTTATAGAGTTATCAAAAGATGCTATTATCGTTTCTTGGCGAGTAAATACTCCTACCAATGATTAAAATTATGTAAGATTTCTATAATATTGAATCTAGAAACAATCTAGCTAGCAAAGATTTTACAGCAATTAAGTATTGACAGTAACAACTTCCAGTCTTGGCATATTGAGTGAATTATCTAATAAATTAACAACTTGAATATAGTCAAATAATAGCCTCTTATTGACCCAAATTGTGGTAAAAATTTGTCAAAGGTTAACTAGCCTACAATGTGATTTTAGGTCATGTTTAAGGTTACATATGTATGCACCCTTCACCTTAAGTTTTTCTTCAGAAAATATGTCAAAAGTAGTAAATAATATTGAGACAGGCAGTTTGATAAAACTTAGTAGGTGCATTTTAAGATATATCATTGTTATTAAAGATAAGCTATCTAACCAATTTGAATTTCGAAATATGTTTATTGCATAATGAAATCATCTTAAAAACAATATTTTGTGCATTTATCTTTTATATTGTTATTGCAGGATTTTTTAAAGAAACTTATTTGGTACTACTTTTGCCTGTTTTGTTGATTAATTTTCTATCTCTGAACTAGATGCATTTTGTATGGCTAAGTTGTTGTTATTTTTTGAATTTAATTTAAATTTATGTGACTTGTTAAACTCTTATATCAATAGCAATGTCTGTATTAAAGATATTTGAGTAGAAATTCAACCCTGCACTTTTTAAAATGACTGCAACTCTGGGGCATTTTGATCATTGTATCTAGCTGCTCCTTATACATTTGTTATATTGTGAACCCCACCTCAGTTGCTACAGTGAAGATTATGGAGTGCAAAGTGTTAATAATTATGCAATAATGTTTTAAAGCTTCCCCAGTTATTATAGATGTGATATGCTGTGTAAACCATTTACTAATATTATCCACATCCATATTAATGCTTTTCTTTTTTTACAGGTGGTCAAAGTGGCCAATGTATCACTTTTAGCGCTGTACAAAGAGAAAAAAGAGAGACCTAGATCATAGATCTACATCATTTGTGATAAGGTAATTTTTTCCTTATATTTTAACACCCTCAGTGAGGTATGCAACCATTTTTGAATATCATTTATTAATAATTAAATTCATTTATTGTTTCTCTTCACACAAAAACAATTGTAACAATGCCATTCTTGAGAATGCAATTAAAATTGGTGTGATAGACTGATCCCTGTACTAGTTGGCCTGTGTTACAGACAACCAGACATAAACAAACAATCATTCTTCTATGGGTTATTTTGACAATTATATTTCCTTACTAAGTTACCCAAGCTTTACAAAAATGATATGTAGTAACAACTGTAGTTTAAATTAACTAAAAGTTCAATCAACGAATAACTAAAAATATATTGAATCATGGTAAAAAATACAACTTCAAATTTATGATTACAGAATCCTATATAAAATGTTTAAGCATTCTGTACTGAATTTATATCACCCGTATATATATATATAGTATTAAAGTGGCCTAATAGAAAATTAATTCTTATTTGAATACCATTTTAACATCACACTCCAAACTATTATAAAGCTAGTTTTCTTGCTCATTTTAGTTATGGCCTCTTTATTACTTACAAGTTTTGTAGGCTCTACACCACATTTTATTGCAATTTAAACAAGTATATATTTTTTTAGTTAGATAACAGATAGTCCTATTCTACTTTATAATAAACAATGATGTAATGAAACCAAATTATTTGCTACTGCTGAATGCCATGACGTGAATCTTTTTCTGACATGTGGTAAATGAAAAATTAAGTTGTAATAAAATGAGATTGAACCTAATTTTGTTTATTTTGTTTCAGTGCTGCTGAAAGTGCTGTGTTGTTCATAAGTGTAAATTTATAAAAATGGTAAAATCAAGTACACAATAAAATGTGTATGCCACTTATGTGTTTTATTTCACAGAAAGAAATTGTACCTATTCATAATGAGTTCATGATAAATGTTTAAGTTTACCTAAATAAAACAAAGCGAGAAAAGTTTAAGGAAATAAGTATTCTAACATTTGCTTCACAGTATATTTTAAATAACGTAATTTTTGTACATAAAAATATAAAGAATTATAAAACGATAGGTGATGTATATAATAGACAAAGTAGGAACAGACATAAGCTTGCGACTCCTGCTTTGCGCCTAGCAAAAGTACGTAAATTGTGGGTTTGGGTATAAGATTCTATAACAAAATTCCGAAATCAATTTTGGTCATGCCATTACAGCAGTTTAAAAACACTTAAAAAGAGGCTGATACAGAAAGCCTACTATACTGTTGAAGATTACTTAGATGACAAGGATGTGTGGATATAGGTGCACTTCTACCCTGTACAAGACAGTAATAAATAAATGTAACTAGTTCAAAGATTTATATTTTAAAAAGAGCAACCGCCGAGTTTCTTGCTGGCTCTTCTCGGCAGGAGCAGCTTTCCGAACCAGCAGTAAAGTTGACGATTCAAAAGCACTTGTTTACAAGTTTTCTTGAATAAAGAATATTTTGAATTTGAATATATAGATAGTTTATAGAAGTAGGTGTTACTTTGCGGTGATCCATAATACAAAAGTAATAGTAAAATATTTTTTTTTGCTTTTCCTTTATTGTAATACATTTTACCGGCTTTAAAAGTCTTAAGTATAAATGTAATATTCATATTACTTGTAGGATATGATTGTAGGAAGGAATTAAAAAAAATCAAATTATTTCTAAATATATTTTTATTGCATACATTTTAAATTCCTATAAAGTGAGCTATACAATACTTTGCAGTCTAATTAACATTCTAGGCAAGATAATAAATAAATACCTGAAGAGTTGAAGCATACAGATTATAGACAGCTCTTATTACATTCATAAACTTAGGTATTAAAAAATTATACGATAATTTACTATATTTGTTTATAATTACGATGATAACTCGTTACTTTAATGTTAATTTGTTCTTAACCTGTTATATTAATTCTTATACAGAAAACCTTTCTATCGTTTACATAATATAACCATAAATTATCTATAGAAAAAATATTAGTCTAAAATTTCAATTATAATTTTAATTAAAAAAGAACTGAACTAACCATAGAGAAACATTGACAATAAATAATGGGAAGAAAGATAAACTCGTATACTACATCTTTGTCTAATCACACATATAAAAGAGAGACAGATACACCCTCATTGCTTTCTCTGTAATGTTATACTGCATATTTTAGGCTGGCTAAATTCATGTATATATGTACGTGAAAGTTTAAAATTATAGCAATAATAATATTCTAAATATTGGAGATTAGATTAAATACGTATAAAACAGATACATGTTGTTTTAATAAATTATTTTGATTATATTTAAACATTAGAATACAATAGAATATCCATAAAAACTTTAGTGCAAAAGAAACTAGTGTTTTATACCTAAGCCTACATTACGCGTACGCACTAAAATATACAAAATTTATTTTTTATATAAAAATTCAGTAAATGTTGACCTAATATACAGAGTATAGAGAGAGGAAACAACAAACATGAGGAAAAATGAATTTCATGTTCTATACAACCAGTAAATTGTAAATATCGGAAAGCCGTACCAGATATTTTCATCAAAGCTGTGATAGCCTAGCGGTGAGACCGTGCGACTCTCTGGAGACGACATAGGTTTAAACCCCGGGCAGGCACCAATGAGTTTTTCTATTAAAACTTATGTGTCTAATTGATAATTGCAATTTATCACACGCTTTTCGGTGAAGGAAAACATCGTGAGGAAACCTGCATATCTCTAGAGAATTCTAGGGATATGTGTAATCTACCAATCCGCATTGGAGCAGCGTGGTAGGTCTTAGCTCCAATCCTTCTCTCCAAAAACGGAGAGAGGAGGCCTTAGCCCAGCAGTGGGCATAGTAACAGGCTGTTACTTTATATTTTCATCCAAAATCTCTGAGCGTTTAAAGACTAAGATAGTGTTTCCCAATGTGAGGGACCACGCCCAACAGGGGGGGGGGGGGAATTAGAAAACAATGGTAGAATAGATTGCAAGTTCTTCCTAAAACCTATCCATTTGAGTTTCTTAAATGAACGATACAATCTTTTAATACTATATGTTACGCAAAGAGAGGCATAAGAATTGTAGAAAGGGTAAGGTGGGCCATGACACAAAAAGGATTGGAAAACACTGGACTAAAATCTCGAAACACCTAAGGACAAGTGCGTATTGTGGTATACCGAAAAGTGATATCTTAGATAAATAAAGATGACATATAAAAAATTGATAGCAATAAATTTCTTAATCATGTATCTAAATTATATATAACCGGATATGCTTAAATTTATTATTATACCACGGATTACAGCAACATTAAATAATCCACTATTATCTATGTACAACAAAATGTATGAACCGAAAAAAAACTATTGCAACTACATATATTACCGGATATACATGTCGCGCGTTTAGTTTTAAAGAGACCTAAATCAATAAAGTAGACTGGCCCGTTGGCGCTGCGGGTAGTGACCCTGCCTTTAGCTCTGCAGGTCGCGGGTTCGATTCCCGCCGAGGGCCAACATTTTCTATAAACAAATTGTTGGTTCTTCGAACCTGGGTGTGTATTTGTATTTAAACTTATATATGTAGTATATCTACCAGTTGTCCGTCACCCATAACACAAGTATTAAGTTACTTATTTTGGGGACGGACGACCGTGTGTGTAAATATCCCATATATTTATTTATTATTATTTATTAAAGTTTTGTGACAAATTGCCTACTAATTCGTGAGTGTTTAAGAGATAACTTGGAAGAACAAGAAAACGCTAGCTTTTTTAATAGCTCGTAGCATGATCTCATAGATGGCATTGAAATTAGGATTACAATGTATTAAGTCACTCAATCAAGACTAATTTTGAAATCGGTCAGTTTAATACTAATCGATATATTCTTCAATTTACGCTTAACCTGATTAATTCTAAGCCAAAGCTGACTAACTCGATGTTAAGAAATATTATACCTAAGTTTATAAGTTGTATTTTTAATTATAATTTACAATATCACGTCTGCCATCAGATTTGGCAGACGCCACAGATCTTATTCGAAAACATTTACAATTAATAATCAAGCTCAAAATACTAATACCATAGATTACATCGCGTGTACAGAATAAAATCGGACTGTTTAATAATTCGGAATATATCTGATCGATTATATGGAAATAATTTATTTATTAGATTCCAAGTGTGAAAAATTCACTATAAGAGAGCATTAAAAAAAAACGAATAATTTTAAGCAATTTTTTTCAATATTCTCAGCACGCAGTTATCTTTGAAAACGAACTACGCTTTCGTTCCCAAATTATCCGGGAGAGATTCAATATAATTCAAAAAGGAATTTAATAAAACGTGGGTATTTAAAAGTTAATTAGTATAGCAATTTCCGAATTTTTTAATAGTCCAATCTCATTCTGTAGATTATACAGGCTGCTACCGACCATACAAGATTAATTTCAATTTTAGATACCCTACATCAAAAAAACAGTTATTGCAGTGAATTATTACAGTCACAGGAATTATTTTGTGTTTTAAAATAAAAGATACATGATTTTATAGAGATCAATGACCGTACCCTATTATTCCAAATATTGTAATACGGCACAACGTTGACCTAAAACCTAATTAGTGCAACACTTGCATCCGGTACTAATTAGGTTTTAAAATACATTTTTTTTAACTATATTTAGGAAGATTGAATTATACCAGAGCATAGAATTATCTTTTACGATTAAGTGATTAGTGGATTCATTTGTTGTATCGTCGATACCAATCTGTATAGTGGGCGTTCGTTGATATCGAGTTAAGTTACACTTACATATACTATACACAGACCGCTAGTAGTCTGAAAGGTGGATTAAAGACTTATAGTACCCGGCATTAAATAATGCACATAGATGTTTTGAACGAAACAGCCGGCCAGTTCGGTTTAGTAGAGCGCTGTCACTGTCACTCAGTTAGTATGTGACGTTCCACACGGGTCCGTCAGTCTGTGCGACAAAGACAATGCTCTATGAAGCAGAATCTAGCCGATTTCTTCATATACGCCTCGATATGCATTATTTATTGCCGCGTACTATACTTGACTATTTGAGTACCAAATGCTCCATACTATCAAAAATAGATGGAATTTTTAAGAAAACTTTGCAAAAATACCTTTAATGCTAACTTTAAAGGTATTTTTGCAAATAAAATAATCGCTGTACACGCTAAGAAAATTAAAGGTAAAATACTACTGATAAGCTTATATTATGCAATAATATAGTGAATAATATAAAAAATAAAGCTTTTTTCGACATCCATAATACATTATATATATAAGATTTTTTACAAAAATAAACTTAGGGACAAAAGTCCATACTTCGGATTTTTGAATTTGTTAAAACTTAGGTGGTTTCGTTCACGGCATCTTATGTTCCTAAAGTAAATGGGGGAAGGATAAATAAGGTCATAAAACCTGAAATATATTCGGTAGAAAACCGAAATGAATGTGGCAATAGACAATAACGTTTGTAGAGTTAATTTCGGTTGTAAATTCGGTAACCTACTTGCGATGGAATATATGTTAAATACCTGATATTCCGATATATCAAGATTCTTTTATGTATTTATGTGGCATTTTAACTTGTTTTACTGCGTACAAAATAATAAAGTGTTGCAAGGTTGTTCAAGCAACGCTCTTCCGATGTAAGGATATTTGGAGGTTATATCTTGATGTACCTAGATTTTTTACCCCGATGTACATTGTTATTATCACCAACTCTAACGGTGTTGAATTGGGGTATTTAGTGTCTTAAGTCCTGAGTTAGCTGTTTCCTGGTAGTCGAGGAAACAGCTATGTAAAATTGTATGACTAAATCTATCTAAAGTAATGTAGTAGAGAATTGTAGATCTATAAAAATACTACAAAAAAGGCCGCGATAGCATGTCTCTATATCTCACGGTTAACTCACAATAACTACTTTTACGTTCAAAATTTCGAAAATTGAATTCCACGCGGGCGAAGCCGTTGTTGGCACAACAAAGTCCCAAAAAGCTCTCTATCTGTATGTAATCGATTTTCTCAAAATCTACTGAACGGATTTTTGTACAATTTTCACTAAAAGATAGCGCAATACTTCCGGTTGGTTTAGGTAAATAGTACATATCGGTATTATGTAAATGGTGTTTAAGAAATCGAGCAGTTGTTAAAAATACTTGCTTGCTGGGAGGTTTAGTCGCGTGCGCTGCGTAAAGCAGCAGAAATACGCAAAAGTAATGTACTAGAGAATTGTAGATCTATAAAAATACTACAAAAAAGCCCGGGATAGCATGTTTCTATCTCTTACGGTTAACTCACAATAACTACTTAAATGTGTAATGTGTTAAATTTCGATTTTGGATTTTTTTTGGGACAACTGATTTCCACGTGGTAGCTAGTAATAAATAAATGTTAGCATAGACCATAAGTAAAATCTCTATCTGGAATTTCGCCGTGGTGGATTCGAAGAAAGAAGAAAATGTATTCATATATAGTAGATATATTAGTAATAATGTTCTAAAGTATATTTAAGAAGTCTACGAATTGAATTATATTAATTTATGATTTATATAAATACAATATACCTCATAATTATTCGTTTACAGTGTGTTCCGACGACCGCTGCGAGCGACGCCGCGGTACATTTTAAACCGGAATTCGATGTTTCGCGCTGATCTCTGAAATTGAAAATATTCTAGTACAGTAGTCCCATTTCCCATTCTCATAAATTAATAAAATAAAATAAATAAATAAATAAATATATGGGACATTTACACACACGGTCGTCCATCCCCAAAGTAAGTAACTTAATACTTGTGTTATGGGTGAGAGACAACTGGTAAATATATACATATATAGTTTGAAATACATACTTAAATACATATATACACCCAGACTCGAAGAACCAACAAATTCTAAATAGAAAATGTTGGTTCTCGGCGGGAATCGAACCCGCGACCCGCGGAGCCGAAGACAGGGTCACTGCCAACTGCGCCAACGGGCCAGTCAAATTCACCGGTTATTCAAATTCAAAATATTCGTTATGCAAATGAACTGTTTTCAGTAATTTTGAATCGTCAAGTTTTTAAAGTTACCACTGGTTCGGAAGTTTGCTCTTACCGAGAAGAACCAGCAAGAAACTAGGCGGTTATTCTTTTCGAATATTTTTTTGAACAATCTGATTTTTAATGAAAGGTACAGGATCAGATACGAGTAAGTCAGAAACGGTGGGGGTAATGAAGGGTAGAGGAAGAGCACATTTTCATTACGCTGCGGGGGGGGCATATTGTCAGATACGAGTAAGTCAGAAAAGGTGGGGGTAATGAAGGGTAGAGGAAGAGCACATTTTCATTACGCTGCGGGGGGGGGCAAATTGTCAGATACGAGTAGGTCAGAAAAGGTGGGGGGGGGTAATGAAGGGTACAGGAAGAGCACATTTTCATTACGGTACAGGGGGGCATATTTCAGATACGAGCGGGGGGGATACTGACAGAGCCAGGAAGGGTGCATTTTCACTACGCTGCAGGGGGGGGGGGCAAATTGTCAGATACGAGTAGGTCAGAAAAGGTTGGGGGGGAGTAATGAAGGGTACAGGAAGAGCACATTTTCACAACGGTACAGGGGGGCATATTTCAGATACGAGCGGGGGGGGATACTGACAGAGCCAGGAAGGGTGTATTTTCACTACGCTGCGGGGGGGGCAAATTGTCAGATACGAGTAGGTCAGAAAAGGTGGGGGGGGGGAGTAATGAAGGGTACAGGAAGGGTGCATTTTCACTACGCTGCGTGGGGCGTTTATTGTTAGGCACTAGTGAAGGGGGGGGGGGTACTGGAAAAGTTAAGAAGATTGTATTTTCACTACGCTACGGGGTAGGCATGTGTACTTTTTGGGATAGAGGTTAGCTTACCAGCGCCTGCCCCCGCTAGGAGTCGGTGCTGGAGGGCGGCGCGGGCGGTGGGGCTGGGTAGTCCATGGTCTTGATGTAGGCCACCGCGGCGCAGAACTGCGTCCACCAGTACAGAGCCTCGCCCGACAGCGCGCTGCCACCCAGGGCGTTCACCAGCTCCAGGGTCGACAGGAGGGACGGCGGGTTCACCTGGACACCATTTTAGAACTGCATTATGGACGTGGGTTATAAGGCAACTCGATAGAGCAAAGAAACCCTTTTTTATTTTCAGAGTTATTTCGCCTAAGCGAATATGCCACTCCGTACATTACCATACAATAAATTCTAATACATGAAATAAACTTATCTATTTTCTGCACCGATTTTAGGTAAATGTAGCAAATCTTTAGCTTTTCTGGATAATGGGAAGGCCAAAATTTATAATTACAGTTACAATTATATTACATCCAATTGACAGTTTAGAAGAAAAAAAGTAAAGTAACGGCCTGTTCCTATGCCCACTGTTAGGATAAGGCCTCCTCTCTCCGTTTTTGGAGAGAAGGGTTGGAGCTAAGACCTACCACGCTGCTCCAATGCGGATTGGTAGGTTACACATATCCCTAGAATTCTCTAGAGATATTCAGGTTTCCTCACGATGTTTTCCTTCACCGAAAAGCGTGTGATAAATTGCAATTATCAATTAGACATATAAGCTTGAATAGAAAAACTCATTGGTGCCTGCCCGGGGTTTGAACCCATGTCGTCTCTAGAGAGTCGCACGGTCTCACCGCTAGGCTATCACAGCTTATGAACAGTTTATCGACTGTGAACTGGCAAATTGTCCTATCTAATTTTTGACAACTTTTCAGAAAGACGAAAAAACCTGATTATTAATAAATTCGGATTAATTTTTATGTAATAAAAAGCCAGTTGACTTGAAATATGTTTATTTATATACAAATTTTCTAGTAGATAATACATGTTGATACGGTAAATGATGGGCAGTAGTACCTAATGCCATTAAAAAGTGATTTGCCTTAAAATTGAGATAGGACATATTGCCGGTTCACAGTCGTTATGCCATAATATTTACCTAATTAATTACCAATAAATTACCAATTTCCTTTAGGAACAGAAAAATAGTTCAGAAGTGAGGGTATTTTAACGCAAATTCGACTAATACTAATACCTTTATAACTAATACCTTTATAATGACGAAAACAAGTGCGGGCGTGAGATCATCGGCAGCGGGCGGTGAGCCGTCCGTGAGCGCGAGCGTCGACACCAGCGAGCGTACGCACCGCAGTACGCACGTCACCTGAACAAACAGTCGTCTATACATAAAATAACTATATCATTACAACAGTTTAAAAATACTATTTAAAAAAAGAATAATAATAATACAGAAAGTGTTCCGCGCAAACGTGCGGACGGATGAAACAACCTCCGAGACCTGGGCCCGTCGTCTCGGCGTCTCAACCTACCTTATGCGGCCGTCAGCTGTATGTGGTCCGGCCTCATGAATCACTGCGTGTATATGTGTACGTGTGTGTGTGTGCTTGTATGTACTTGGCCGATTCCCGAAACCGTTGGCTCGCCTCTGCAATCTTCCACGGACACGTAATGTCTGTTTCTCCCGGAGTATACACTTCACTATATCGGTTAAATAACACCCGGAGTGCACACAACCTTCGTAAGGTCACACGTTATTGAATCGTCCCTATATCGGGGAATAGTAACCCAACGCGCACTAAAACCGCGGACGGTCGCGTCTTCTCAAACGCTTCACTGATTAAACGCGTCACTAAATCTGAGAACCACACCCGAAACGCAAAATTACACACGTGCGTAAGAAAAAGAATGCCGTATACAGGCGCGTTCAAGCCGCGCGCGGCCTCCCTGTATCGTGTCTGCCGGGTGACTGCCGGGGGCCGCTCTCGTAGTGAACGAATGCATAAAAACGACCTAGCTTGCGTTCGCGTCGCGTGGCGCGCGCCATTCTATTCAAAACAGAAGTACCTACTATACTATTGAAGATTACTTAGACGATAAGAATGCGTGGATATAGCTACTCTTCGGACCTGTACAAGACATTGATAACTAAATATAACTAGTAATAAGAATTATTCTTTGAAAAGAGCAACCGCCGAGTTTCTCGCTGGTTCTTCTCGGTAGGAACAGTTTTCCGACCCAGCAGCAGATGTTGACGATTCAAAAGCACTTGTTCACAAGTTTACTTGAATAAACAATAATTTGAATTTGAAAAAAGTAATAATGAAATTATTTTGTTACAATCCGCAAAAGAGCACACACAAATGCAAAATGTGGGTTATCCGTTTTCATACCTGATACATGTATTCGTAAATATTCGTAAATTTCACTATCACAAACTCCACAATAGTTACGCCCCGCAAATGAAGCATCAGCAAGAGATAGACTCCACGACAAAATAGCAAAGATATTGACTTTCCACAATGGCTTGCTATACCTTGTCTCTGGGTGTGCGGTAGACTGGCAGATATCTCAGCTGGAGCTGGGCGTGAGGGAAGGGCGCGGCCCACAGGTGTCTTGGCGGCACCCCGGCTCGGATAGCGTTAGTGCTCGCCGACAGCCGACGAATGTGATCGCTCAAAACTCTGGATAAGGCGAAAAAATAGTAATTTATTTGGTCCTTCAGACCGGATCTTCTTATTCATGTGTTTTGGTTCAACCCAACACAACTTTTTCCTTCAGGAATAGAAAAAGACACTTAGGATATATTTAAAAGTATTTTGAAACAAGTTGACATGAACGTTTCAGATACAACTGGTATCTACAGTGACCGGCGGAAAAAAGAGACCACCTCATCTTTCTAGTTTAGTTTCGAAATATTATGAGGATTTAATTAAATTAATTAGAGGAATTAATTAAAACTAAGCATCTTTTTTTTGGACGCATTGGAGCACGCAGTAGTGAAGTCTAAAGAGGCCATACTAAATATTAATCGTGGTTTGACCAAATTTTTTCTTAACAATTCTGTATTAAATAAAAACGGTCTCTTTTTTGTCTATAGGTATGAAAATGGGGTATGAAAAAAACTGATAGTCCACTATACATTTAGCACTATATATATTTTCTATTTACTATATCGCGGATTATAGCAAAATAATTTTATTATTACTTTTGTATTATGGATCTCCGCAAAGTAACGGCTAATTCTATAAATTATGCATATTTTGTTTTCCACAGGTTTTTGTCATTTCATTTTACAATATTTTTTTCATTTTTACTGTGTTTTTCCATAAGAAAAATATTAATTTAAGTAAAAATTTTCATGACATTAAAATATACGTCATGCTTGTTTATGTCCGGTTGCTAGGTTTATCATTATTATTATATTGTGTTACTTTCAATTTATTTTTGTACAATAAAGAGATTACATTTTTTTTTATATTTTCTTTTAATACTCACTGATCTCTTGCAATATCGCCATCGCCGTTTGGGAAAAGCACGTGCAAATATAGTCTCGCGAAAACGGCTCGTTCGACCGTTATTTCAGCACTCTCCAGTATAGTCGCTGTCGCTCCTGGTGCAATGTATTCAATATAATAAAATATTATCGATATAACTATTAATAAGTGATACCAAAGATTCACTAAAATAATGATATTGTTACGTACGTAGGGATTCGTGGAGTTGGATGAAAATATTTGGTGACTCGTTAAAAATACCTTATTCAGCTTTTCACTACGAAATAAGAACTTGTAGTCTCTATAAAATCCGTTGTTCAATAAGAATGGCGAGGTCACTATTATTTAACTTTTATTTCGCTTGTTTACTCGCTCTTGATCGCTATTTGCAAACTGAATGTTGAAGCGAACATACGTCTGCTTATATATCGAACGAACCGATGACGACAATGTTCGCGAACGTTCGCGAGGCCTTGGTAAAATCGTAAACAACCTCTCGTAAACACCTGAATGTTCCAGAGAATTAGCGAATTTGAACCCTATGGCATATAGTTTACGAACTCTTTTTGAATGTAAGTAAACTGCCCCTGACTTATTTGAATTCTATGACATATGCATTACGAACACGTTTCGTATGTAACAATATTTATTATAACTATTTGCTTACGAAGAGTTGTTTTCTTAAAAGTTAAGCCTTAGGATACAGTTTTTTCAAAACGTCGGTTACAAATTACTCAAAAAAAAAAATATAACACTTAAAAAGCGATCATACTGCTAAAGCAGAGTACCCTCAGATACATAAATAACCACTATCTCTTTTTATAAATATAACTTTTTATTTTTTATCTTTAACTTATATAAATATTCTTTCCACACACACGCACACATACACACATTTAGATATGTTTGTGTGTGTATGTTTTGTATTAATTTAACTTAATTTATATATGCTATGTAAAGGTTATAGACCCAACCACAGCGCAAGGTGTGATTACCTTTAAGTGGGTCTACATCATAATCGATGTAACCTGTTGGTAATTCTCTTATAAATAAATAAACAAAATTAACACAACCATTTTATGAATATTATTACCAATTTATGATTTTATGAATGACCTCACCATTACATTTAATATCGCTCTAAATTGCCCTAACTCTAGATGTCTTTAGTTTATATAAAATAACTGTATTGAAAATGGGATCTTTATTGAATGAGTATAACTATTTAAACTACGTTTAAGGCTAAAGGTCATAAGTAAATGAATGAATACCCACCTTCCCAAGATGGGTCAGATTTAACTTCGGCGGTGATTGCCTTTATGCTGGCTGTCAATCTGGTAGCCCTTTCGTCCATTAGCTCACCACCTAGTGGATTAATTATGAAAAAAATATTATTAAAAAAAAACAATGAAACTTCACGTTATTTTTTTTGTGTCAAAAAAATAGATAGGAAGGCGGTGGACGTATCCAATTGCGGAAGCTGCCATCCATACCGTGGCTGAGTTTGGCCACATAGTTTGGCGTTTTTCGGCAGTGTTTTAAAATCATACAAACCGAGAAGCACTCAAAATAGGAAAAAATCTACCTATGGATCTAAAAAAAATAATAATAAATATATGGGGCACTTACACACACGGTCGTCCGTCCCCAAAGTAAGTAACTTAATACTTGTGTTATGGGTGACAGACAACTGGCTGGAAGAACCAACAATTTTTTTAAAGAAAATGTTGGCCCTCGGCGGGAATCGAACCCGTGACCCGCGGAGCTGGAGGCAGGGTCACTAACCTCTGCGCCAACGGGCCAGCCTGTTGGGAGGTAACTTACACTGCAGAGTGACTAACTTATATCTAAACATTCAATTTCTTAAATTTGTTTAATGCTAACTTATATATATAAATTATATATGTAATATAATTTAAATATAAATATACACCCAGGCTCGAAGAACCAGCAAATTGTTTACACAAAATGTTGGCCCTCGGCGGGATCGATTCCCGCCGAGGGCCAACATTAGTAATAATAAATATATGGGGCACTTACACACACGGTCGTCCAACCCCAATGTAAGTAACTTAATACTTGTGTTATGGGTGACAGACAACTGGCTGGAAGAACCAACAATTTTTTTAAAGAAAATGTTGGCCCTCGGCGGGAATCCAACCCGTGACCCGCGGAGCTGGAGGCAAGGTCACTAACCTCTGCGCCAACGGGCCAGTCTAAACGTTATGGCTTACGAATGTCGGTCTCTGAGTGCGTGCGTACCGTTAAGTAGTGCGTGCGCGTGCGCGTGATGCGCGGCGAGGCGACGCAGTGCGGGCCCGCGCTCCAGCTGCTCGAGAACGCGCGCCGCGGCCGCTGCTCGCGCACACCCGCACCACTCCCACCGGACCAGCTTGATCTGGCTGAACACCACCAATATAACAGAAATGACTTCATCATCATTCTCCTGCCCTTATCCCACTCTAAGTGGGGTCGGCACAACATGTTAACAAGTATTTATTATATCTAAGCTGTTGCTTCCGGCAACGTTGTAATAATGTCTGAATCTCCAGGGTCAGTAACAGCTAGTGTGCATACCCTATAGTATTTACCACATGCTGTGCCCAATTCAATGTTGTTTCCACTATAGTGATGAACTCCAGTTTTGGCTAACAAAGCATAATACTCAATTTCAGATTTCCTTAGGGGTGGTGCATTTTTAGCAATGATGACTAGTTTAGCCTTGCCCTGACGTAGAGTCTTGAGAGTTTGCTTGTAACCAAGACAATATTTTCCAGATTTCATTACCAGAGCCAATCTGGAATTTATAGACACAATGGTCTTTTTCTGTTTCTTTCGCGAACGGCGATATCGCTTCAGACGCAACTCAAGGTAAAAAAAATTACAAGTAAAAAAAAATTACAAACATGTTGTCACATGATTTCGCTAAGTACTTTACAACCGGCCGCCTGCCTGACGTCAACTTACCTTAGTCGCCTTTTACGACACCTCGGTAAGAAATGAGGGTGGTATATTCTATGCAGCCGGATACCACACGGCATTTACCTTAGTCGCCTTTTACGACACCTCGGTAAGAAATGAGGGTGGTATATTCTATGCAGCCGGATACCACACGGCACATACCTGTGTCGCCTCTTACGACACCTCGGTAAGAAAGGAGGGTGGTATATTCTATGCAGCCGGATTCCACACGGCACATACCTTAGTCGCCTCTCACGACACCTCGGTAAGAACGGAGGGTGGTCTATTCTATGCATCCGGAACCACACGGCACATACCTTAGTCGCCTCTTACGACACCTCGGTAAGAACGGAGGGTGGTCTATTCTATTGTGCCGGATACCACACGGCGAAATAACAGAAATGAGTTATTAAACGTTATTACTCTTAGTTATTTGCATACTAATTTTTAATACAATCTATACTTATGCTGTGATAGAGCATAAGTATAGATTCGTCTAGAGACGAACATGGGTTCAATCTCGGGCAGGCAACAATGAGTATTAAAACTTATGCAGTACAATACAGTACAGTAGCAGCCTGTTACAATCCCGCTGCTGAGAATAGGCCTCCTTTCTCCTTTTCTGGAGAGAGGTGTTGGAGCTAAGACCTACCACGCTGCTCCAATGCGGATTGGTAGGTTACATATATCTCCAGAATTCTCTAGAGATATGCAGGTTTTCTCACGATGTTTTCCTTCACCGAAAAGCGTGTGATAAATAGCAATTATCAATTAGACACATGAGTTTTAATAGAAAAACTCATTGGTGCCTGCCTGGGTTTCAGCTCGTATTCCCCTCGAAAGAGTCGCACGGTACTCGCCGCTGGGCTATCACAGCTCGACTTATTAACAAACAGGATTCTCAAAAAGCTGTATGCGATGGATTTTCTAAAAATCTACACAATGGATTTTTGTGCGGTTTTTACTAAAAGAAATACTTTCTTGCGGAAAGCTGTCTGTGTGTTCCATTTTGCTTTGGTCGTCGTCATCGAATGCACCAATGAAATATGTGCATGGGTGCATTGGTCGATACCATTTAAAGCAAAGCATTATCCAAACAAGCATTGTTATATATAGTTATACAGTATATAGTTCGCTTTGCGATTTTGTCGTGGAGTCTATCTCCTGATGATGCTTCGGTTGCGGGGCGAAACGATTGTTGAGTTTGTGATAGTGAACGTGTAGTGCTTGTGTATTGTGGTGGCAGTGGTGGAGGTTTGTGCATGTGTTTTTACGTATCCTGCATGTATCGGGTATGAAAAAAATAGTCTGCTATACATTTAACACTGTATATGTTTTGAATAAATTGACGCGGCGCGACCGGCCGGATCAACGACCTTTATGCATTGGATTGCCGCCGGTCACGTCCGCCAGTTAGTAATGTTCCGAATACTATAAAGACAGCACGCGCGCGCGCCTGTAGACGACTGTATTGTATAACGCACACGCGTAATTATGCGTTTTGGGTGTGGTTCTTAGATTTAGTGACGCGTTTAATCAGTAAAGCGTTTGAGAACACGCGACCGTCCGCGGTTTTAGTGCGCGTTGGGTTACTATGCCCCGATATAGGGACGATTCAATAACGTGTGACCTTACGAAGGTTGTGTGCACACCGGGTGTTATTCGTGTTATTTAACCGATATAGTGAAGTGTATACTCCGGGAGAAATAGACAGTACGTGTCAGTGGAAGACTGCTGAGGCGAGCCAACGGGTTCGGGAATCGGCCAAGTACATACAAGCGCACACACACACGTACACATATACACGCAGTGATTCATGAGGCCGGACCGCATACAGCTGACGGCCGCATAAGGTAGGTTGAGACGCCGAGACGACGGGCCCAGGTCCCGGAGGTTGTTTCATCCGTCCGCACGTTTGCGCGGAACAGCGGATTATAGCAACATAATTTTATTATTACTTTTGTATTATGGATCTCCGCAAAGTAACGCCTAATTCTATAAATTATGTAAAATGGTGTTTGCGTGCTCACGTCTGCAGGTCGTGTAGCGAGTGCGCGAGTGCGGCGCGGCACGAGGCGAGGTACGCGGCGTAGGGCCGCCGGGCAGCGAGGTCGGCCCGCAGCGCCGCCGCCAGTCGGGCCGCACGCGCGCCGCACGCGGACAGCGCGCGCGCCGCCGCCGCCGCCTCCGCGCTGCCGCCCGCGCGCACCCACTCCGTCAGATTCGTACTCGTACAACGCTGTGCAGAACAAATAAATCAATAAATATATCGACTGTGAACTGGCAAATTGGCTTTCTGTATCAGCCTCTTTTTAACAGTGGTTTTAAACTGTTGTAATGGCATGCCCAAAATTGATATCGGAATTTTATTATATAAGACTCTCAACTTCCTGAGAGCGTCGCCGTGTCCGTCTCCTGTGAGACCCAAAGACCTTGGCTTAAAATTGCTCTTGATAGCTCGTAGTGCGCGTTCACTCGCCATAAGGCCTAAATCAGAAGTGGGATAGTACCACGTAGTTTATATCGACTGTGAACTGGCAAATTATCCTATCTTATTTTTGTCAACTTTTCAGGAAGAAGAAAAAAACGTGATTATTAATACATTCGCAATAAATTTTATCAACTAATAAAACAGTTAGCTTTAAATATGTTTATTTATTTACAAATTTTCTAGTAGATAATACATGTTGATACGGTAAATGATAAGCAGTAGTACCCAATGCCGTTAAAAAGTGATTTGGCTTAAAATTAGAGATAGGACATGTTGCCGGTTCACAGTCGATATGGGTCACACACACGGTCATCCGTCCCCAAAATCTATTCTAATAATTTAAACAATCTATTCTATAAAGTAACTAATCTTAGCAGAGCATTAGCAGAGTTAGCAACTCATTTGTTGGTCTCGCTATTCGCTTCTATAATAAAATTCCTCAATCCATTCTAGACCAGTGTACAGAAAGATTCCAATCAAGTGTAAAAAATATGCTTATACGTAAAGCATATTACAAAATTGAAGATTATTTGGTTGATAAGAAAGCCTGGATTTGAAAATCCTTTCAGCTTCATACAAGACAGCGGTTTAATAATGTATAATTGAAAATATTTAAAAGATTGACCGCCGAGTTTCTTGCTGGTTCTTCTCGGTAAGAGCAACATTCCGAACCAGTTGTAGCTTCATTAATCATATTGATGCTTGACGATTCAAAAGTGCCTGAAATGGTTTATTTGAATAAAGATTATTTTTATTTGATTTGATTTGACTTACTAATCCTACTAATATTATAAATGCGAGAGTTTGTGAGTATGAATGGATGTTTGTTACTCTTTCACGACGAATCCGCTAAAACAATATCGACGAAATTTGGCACAATTATTCCTTATACACCAGGGTAACATATAGGCTATAAAAATCCTGTTGATTCTACAGGAATAGGATGACATTCAAAAGCGCCATCTATTATCAACCTATCAAGGTTTAACATGACAAAACAACGTTTGCCGGGTCAACTAGTACTTTATAGAATAGATTGTCTGTATCCTACTATCCTACTTTCCTACTAATATTATAAATGCGAAAGTTCGTGATTATGGATGGATGTTTGTTTCTCTTTCACGAAAAAACTAAAAGACGGATTTGGATGAAACTTTACAAAAATATAGGTTACACATCAGAATAACATATAGACTACAATTTGTAATGATTTTATGTAATATAACGATACATGTCAAAAATGTCGAAAAAAATATGGCCTCTGAGAGCTTTCTTGGCGGAAGCTGCCTAAACCATTGGAGTTACACAAATATCATGTACCGTAGTATTGTTTGTCTTGAATAGGTTTAAATAAAAGTCCGCGACAGCATATATCTAGTTTTTAGGAAGCGACTATGATCAAAATTGTGAATCATTCATTTAATTAAATTTGATACTATTTTAAAATGCACATTTTATATATTTATCAGACTCTTATGAAAATAAACACATTTGTCGCTTTCAATATTTCATGTAGATAGACTTTGTCTTTCATATTAAGTAATTCAGCCTAATAGTTTAAAAGTTATCACGATATGATTGGCTTGAATGGAGCGCCATAGGGCGCCTAATATGCGCAACGCGCAAAGATTGTATGCATTCCCTCAGTTTTTTTTTAATAAAAAAAAAATTCATCTAAAATAATCTACCATGAAACTTAATGTGGCAGACCAAATTTCACGCGAGCGAAGCCGCGGGCAGAAACTAGTATATACATATATAATGTAAGACGTGTCCTGAATATTTGCAATGCCCTAACCGGGCAAATATGTAATGTATTGAAGCAGATTAATGATAATAAATAATAAATAAATAATAGAAGTATTACTTTGCGGAATTCTATATTCTATCGTGGAGCCTATCCTCCTGCAGGCCATGAACTCTAATTGCGACTCAATTGAAGACATAAACGACGACCGCGAATCGCTTTCTTTTCGTACCATTAAGATTAAATTTCATTGGGGTCGTTATGTTTGAAAAGGATTACGTTATATGAACTATAGATAACTCTGTCTCTTTTACTCAAATGTTTTAGGACGCATTCCAAACGCTCATTCAGCAACGACTTAAAGTGTGCGTCTTAAAGACGTCATAGTATGAAAAAGCAAAACAATTCAGTTTAGGTCTTCAATTAAGTCGCAATAAGAGTTCATGGTAGGCCTGCTGATGATGCTTCGATTCCTGGGCGAATCGAATAAGTTTCAATGGCACTCGTTAACAAGTTTAATAAAGTTACCTTTAATGTTATTTTTAGGTATTTTGCTTTATCGCAAAACCACTGCAACGTCTTGCCGCAATGTTTCTGCATCTTTGGAGGGAACTTTATTTTATATTATTGTCTCCTCGATGATACTTATGATGTTCTCACACGGAATTCGTGTTGGCGTAAGCGTAAGGTAACTTGATTTTGCCGCGATGTGACCCATTTATTTATATGATAATAAGTATGAATCGCGAAAGTTTAAATTTGCCAAGTTTAATAAACAATATCATAACTTTAAATTCTTTAATGTAAATACTTGACTCACATTCGGCACATATTCGACGCAGTGGAAATCGGTGTTCGACAATACGACCCTCAACCGCCGCTTCATGATGTTGAACACCTCGGGATCGTTCAAGTCCACAACACCTTCGCATCTGCGGATAAAATACTTAGATAATTTATATAGTTAGCGGCAAACTTCAAACGCATCAAACTTTATCAAGATTGCTCCCGCTTATTAGCCGTGAACGTAACGGAAAGAAATACAGAAAGACTTTCGCATTTATAATATTAGTATGGACATATTTTTCAAAATCTGAATTTATATAAATTATTTAGGATATTATTTACCATTCATACCATATTTTCGATATTATACAAAGCGAATATCGTCTCACATCTAAATATAGGGCAATGCATGGAGATAATAAATTTAAATGTAAAGTATTTTTTTAAATCTTAAAAATGTAATCGTAATGTACTAAAATCCTAATCTTGAAAATTGTTTATGTATGTAAATAAATCGATTAAAGTTTCGATTAAAATTATTCTTTATTCAAATTGGCTTTTACAAGAATTGTTGAATCGTCAGATTACAATGAAGCTATGACTGATTCGGAAAAGTGCTCTTTCCGAGAAGAACGAGCAACTCGGTGGTCACTTTTCAAAATTAACACTTTAACGCGTTACCTTGCGGAGATCCATAATGCAAATGTAATAATAAAAAAATAATGACAAAATCGCAAAGCCATTGCGATTTTGTCGTGCAGTCTATCTCCTGATGATGTTTCGGTTGCAGGGCGAAACGATTGTTGAGTTTGTGATAGTGAACGTGTGTAGTGCTTGTGTATTGTGGTGGCAGTGGAGGTTTGTGCATGTGTTTTAAGAATCCTGCACGTATCGGGTATGAAATACGGATAGTCCACTATACATTAAACACTATATATATTTTCTATTTACTGTATCGCGGATTATAGCAAAATAATTTTATTATTACTTTTGTAAAATACTTTAATACATCCAGTGTTTACGTTGGAGAAAATGATAACATTATATTGCTATAAGCCGCGATATAAGAAAGTATATGTAACACACATTTTTATTCTGATATTAACAAAGGCTATAAGCTTAAAGCTTAAAGGGCGTAAAGTTAATAATTAAATAAGGTGTATCTAATTTATATTATCAATAAAAGGTAGCGGCCTGTTACAATCCCACAGCTGGGAATAGGCCTCCTCTCTCCGTATCTGGAGAGAAGGGTTGGAGCAAAGACCTACCACGCTGCTCCAATGCGGATTGGTAGGTTACACATATCTCCAGCATTCTCTAGAGATATGCAGGTTTCCTCACGATGTTTTCCTTCACCGAAAAGCGTGTGATAAATTGCAATTATCAATTAGACACATGAGTTTTAATAGAAAAACTCATTGGTGCCTGCCCGGATTCGAACACATGTTCCCCTCGAAAGAGTCGCACGGTCTCGCCACTGGGCTATCACAGCTTTACTATCAAAATCAAAATCAAAATTATTATTACTATCTATACTAATATTATAAAGAGGAAAGATTTGTGTTTGTGTGTATGAGTCTATGTATGTATGTTTGTAATGTTTTTGCGCAAAAACTACTGGACTGATTTCAAAAACTCTTTCACCATTGGAATGCTACTTCTTCACTGAGCAACATACGCTATACTATTTTTTTTAAATAGGGATCTCTAATAAAATTTCAATAAGGTGTAAAAAAAGTTCAGGGATCAGGGATTTACCTATCCATATCGGGTCCGTCGGGCAGGTCATGATGTCTGGAGGCCCGCCGCGGCGTAAGGTCTGCAGCGCGCCGGTACTTGGCGAGGATCTCCTCAGAGGTCTCACCTTCACGCACCTCCCGAACCACCTCCTCACCACCCACATCCTCTTCGGATACCTTCATGTCTACAATTTAATACATAATATGCATTTGTATCAATAATACCAAACATTATTATATGACATCGAATACGAAATGAAAAAAATGTTAGGATGCGTACTCAAATCATGATTATGACATCATGTTATTTACTATATATTACTTATACCTATGATTTCTATATCATTTTTTTAGTTTTAAAAATGAATACAATAAATCATCTTATAACAAAAACGTACATTCATCGTTGGTGACGAAGACTTGTTTTGCAAAGTTGTATGATGTATGAAATTTCTTATCAAATTCACGTAAAGAAACATATTTTTTTTTAAGACATATTAATGCAGTTATATAGATTATCAATACTATTTTTTTTTTGAAAAATTATGTTTAAAAAAACTTTATTTTTTTTTTTTTATTAAACTTTATTGAGCAACTACAATATATGCATATACAAATAATTGCACAAAAGGTGGGCTTAATGCCTTAATGCCTTTACTTTATAGTATAGATAATAGATACTAATTCAAATTCAAAATAATTTTTTGAATCGTCAACTCTACTGCTGGTTCGGAAAGCTGTTCCTACCGAGAGGAGCCAGCAAGAAACTCGGCGGTAGCTCTTTTCAAAGAATGATTCTTATTACTAGTTACATATAATTATTAATGTCTTGTACAGGGTCGAAGAGTAGTTGTATCCCCGCATTCTTATCGTCTGAGTAATCCTCAATAGTATAGTAGGCTTTCTGTATAAGCCTTTTTTTTAATAAAGTTTTTAAACTGCTGTAATGGTAAAGTTAAAGTAGTCTGCGCAATTTTATTATAGAATCTTATACCCAAACCCACAAATTACTTTAATCCTGAATAGTATAGTAGACTTTTTGTATCAGCCTCTCTTTAACAGCATTTTTAAACTGCTATAGTGGTGAAGATAAAATTGGGTGCAGGATTTTAATATAGAATCTTATACCCAAACCCACAAATGACTTATATACTTTTGCAAGGCCCGAAGCAGGAACCGCAAGCTTATGTCGGTTCCTTCTTTGTCCATTATATACATTGCCAATCTTTTTATAATTATGTATATTCTTATGTACAAAAACTAAATTGCTGAAAATATATACAGAAACTAAAAACGAACGGTTCCCACCTCCATGATGGTGCGAGCGTCCCTTGTGCCGGAACATCTTGATCTTGTGCAGGAGGTTGCCACCAGAACGTTTCACGTTGTTCTTCAGATCATCCAGATTGTTCACCAAACCATCCTCACCCATTATACGTCTCCTGAATGTGTTAATTAAAATGATATAGAAGTTAATCAAAATCGATAAATTGCCTACACTATACTGGGATGTATAAAAAAATGTAATTTTATTACATTTTTTAAGAAAGCTGTGGAATTCTGAGCTTGTTCCGACACGCTCTTAGGTTTTGTGAATCACCTTCATGTACCCACAAAACTTACTGTATGCTGTTAACCCTAACGGCTTTCACAGCGTCACCGGGCGGGACGGGCGAGCGCAGAAGCATCGTCGAGGTTACGAAATGCAGAGAGGAGAGCGCAGAAGCTCTACTAGCGTCGAGGAACGTCATTCTAAGGGTGCCTCCTGTGAGGCCGGACCACGGCTTGGGGTCACACGTAGTGGAGAGTTAATGGTATGATTTAGATTAGTCATTGCGACGTCGGAAGGGTGGCGAGAAGCCACCACGTACATCCTAAGACGCCTCCACCATTACGATTCTATCGTGAAGCCTATCCTCCTGGTGATGCTTCGGTTTCGGGGTGAAACGATCTCCGAGACTTTGGTGGTGGTTGTTTGTATTGCTTTTGTGCATTGTTGCTGGTTGAGGCGTCTTGGGATACGTGTCGTGACTTGTCCTGTATGTGTAAGGTACGTGAATTTAGCCTGCTGCATACACTTAGCAGTGCATTCGCTTAACCCGCGCGGATTATAGCAAAGTAGTTCTGTTACAGCTGTGATAGCCCAGCGGTGAGACCGTGCGACTCTTTCGAGGGGAACACGAGTTCAAACCCGGGCAGGCACCAATGAGGTTTTCTATTAAAACTCATGTGTCTAATTGATAATTGCGATTTATCACACGCTTTTCGGTGAAGGAAAGGTGAGGAAACCTGCATATCTATAGAGAATTCTGGAGATATGTGTAACCTACCAATCCTCATTGGAGTAGCGTGGTAGGTCTTAGCTCCAATCTTTCCTTTGAGGCCTTAGCCCAGCAGTGGGCATAGTAACAGGCTGTTACAGTTTCTGTAAAACTTTTTACTCACCGCTGGGTCTTCTCCGCCGTAGCATCGAAACTGATGCTCTTCGGGATAGCCCCCGTGGATGCGATCTTGGGTGGCGGACTGATTCGTCTCTCCGTAACATTCTCCGAGTTCACATCCTGACTGGAACTCTTATCCGAAACTGATGTCTCCACGCTGTTAACCGACAACGTACTTAAAGATATATTGCTCTCGTTTCTCGCTTCACGTTTCTTCTCGATACGCGACGAGCTTATATTGACGATGCTGGTCCTTATTTCGGACTTCACTATCCTGGATGTGAAGTTGTTGAGGTTCGAGGAGATCGTGGCTGAGCTCATTCGCGTCATCAGGTCGGATATGGCTGAACGGGGTTCGGGGTCAGGGCGGTCTGATTCGATGCCGGAATCGAAGCGACGGTCGAATTGCGACACGGACATAGCGTTGTAGGAACTCTCGCTTGAGTTCAACGACCTGGAAAGGTACGAAATCATTTATCAGCGATTATACCTAAGTTGAGAACACAAGATATTTTGTGTGTAAATGTTTGTTTGTTTGTTTGTTTGATTGTTTGTTTGTTTGTTTGTTTGTTTGTTTGTTTGTTTGTTTGTTTGTTTGTTTGTTTGTTTGTTTGTAATCTCTTTATTGCATGTGTTAATGCAATGGCGGGCTTATTCCGTAATCGGAATCTCTTTCAGCCAACCACTTAAATTTTGACAAAGGTTTGGTGTCGAAGAAATTGAATTCTCAAAAGCGGACATCTTTGCAGAAAACATTTCGGATAGTTCGTCCATATTTTGTTTAAGTTCCAGAATAGGATCCATAGCTAGATAGCAAGAAACATCAGAGCATTCAGATAAAATTGTGTCACGTAAAATAGTTGGTGTGTTGCAATTAATTTATTTAGCTCATAAGTAAAATGACACGGAGAATTTAAAAAAAAGCTATTACAAAAGAAATGTATCTCTTGCAACAAAATAAAAATTCGGAAAAATTGTTAATTGTTAATGTTAATGTTAATTGTTCAAGATAGACAGGTGACGAGAGAGAAGCATCAACTTCCTGTCCATATCCCACTCTAAGTGGGGTCGGCACAACATGTTACACACATGTTGTCATGTAATTTACGTATTTTACAACCGGCCGCCTGCCTGACGTCAACTTACCTTAGTCGCCTTTTACAACACCTCGGTAAGAAATGAGGGTGTCTATTCTACTCACCCGGATACCACACGGCATTGACGAGAGATAAGCATGCCCGTTAAAAATTGTAACTCAACATCATCAAGGCTTTCAATAATTTATAGAATTAGGCGTTACTTTGCGAAGATCCACATTACAAAGGTAATAATAATGTTATTTTGCTATAACCTGCGATAAAGTAAATAGAAAAAATATATAACGCTAAATGTAGAGTAGACTATCTATCCATGCCGTGTGGTATCCGGCAGAGTAGAATAGACCACCCTCTTTCTTACTGAGGGGTCGTAAAATACGACTAAGGTAAGTTGACGTCAGGCAGGCGGCCGGTTGTTAAATACGTAGCCATATCATGTGATAACATGTTTGTAACATGTTGTGCCGACCCCATTTAGAGTAGGATAAGGGCAGGAGGATGATTATATACCAAAATATATTGACATATGAACGGTCATGACGTCATCTTACCTATCCATCAGATCGTTGTCGTCGTATCCCTTGGAGGTGGAAGGCAGATGGTATTTAGAAGGGAAGCTATCGTCCACCCACTGGCTGGTGGCGTCGGAGCCAGAAGCACAGCCCGAACCACTGGGCACTTCCCCACCGGCTGCTTCTTCCACGGTCGACTCCGAAGGTGCACTGTTGCTGAACGATAATATCCTTATTAATATTATAAATAAACTAGTTTTTGCCCGCGGCTTCGCTCGCATGGAATTTGATTTGCCATAGTAACTAATTTAATTAAATTTATGATTCACAATTTTGGTCATAGTGGCTTACACATAAAAGGTAGATGCTGTCGCGGACTTTAATTTAGAACTATTAAAGACAAACAATACTACGGTATATCATCTTTTTGTAACTCCAATGGTTTAGGCAGCGTACGCCGAGATAGCTCTCAGAGGCCAGATTTTTCCCGACTTTAACGAAATGTATCGTTATATTACATAAAATCATTACAAATTGTAGCCTATATGTTATTCCGATGTATTACCTATGTAACTATAAAGTTTCATCCAAATCCGTCCAATAGTATTTTCGTGAAAGAGAAACAAACATCCATCCACACTCACAAAATTTCGCATATATAATATTAGTAAGATGCGAAAGTCTTTCTGTTTAATAACCAATCTTTAAATTTGGCATACGTATTCCTTATACACCGGGGTACCATATAGGCTATAGAAGTTTATAGCTAGTTAAGTCTTATAACTAGTTTAGCCTCTCTTAATGTTTTATTGGTCTATTGCTTAGTTTTTTATATAAGCTGTGATAGCTAAGCGGTGAGACCGTGCGACTCCTTAGAGACGACATGGGTTCAAACCCCGGGCAGGCACCAATGAGTTTTCCTATTAAAAAAAAACTTATGTGTCTAATTGATAATTTCAATTTATCACACGCTTTTCGGTGAAGGAAAACATCGCGAGGAAACCTGCATATCTATAGAGAATTCTGGAGATATGTGTAACCTACCAATCCGCATTGGAGCAGCGTCGTAGGTCTTAGCTCCAACCCTTCTCTCCAAAAACGGAGAGAGGAGGCCTTAGCCCAGTAGTGGGCATAGTAACAGGCTGTTACTTTACTTATTTTTTAGTTTTATACATTTTGGTTCTCTTAATTTGTCTTATAATGTAAACCGTTGGAAGCGCGCGATTTGATACGCGCTTCTAGAAGTCCTGTTAATACAACAGGAAGGCCTTCAAAATAGAATGGCTTTCAAAAACACCATCTAATATCAACCTATTAAACTTTTTTTTCACGTGTTAAAGTCAAGTAAAAATTGTAATTCAAAGTAATTTCTATATCACGTTGTTTGGCTAACATCGAAAGAGTTAGTTTGAGCAAGTTTTTATATATTTTGGTTTCTGTTTTGACTGAATTTTGTTCATTTGAATTTTGAAGTTTCAATGTATAATTAATTTAAGTAATATGGGCTATTTATTCAAATAAATAAACTGATATTATAAATGCGAAAGTCTGTCTGTAACGTTTTCATGGCCAATTTACTGAACCAATATACATGAAATTTGCCACAAAAAATGCTTATGTATAGCGGTAACATAATAAAATTCTATTTTTTATACGGTAGAAGCAGAAGATCCAAAAACGCTGTTTATTATCGATATACCAAGGTTATTTTAGTCACTAATTGTCAAAGTCAATTCTGTAAATTAATGAAAAGGCACTATATTACGCTGTTTGCCTTACGTCGAAAACGTTATTTTAAGAAAGTTTTTATATATTTAGGTTTTTGTTTATTGGAATTGGAAATTTAACTGAGCGATTTTAATGTATATTTCATTTGTGTCATAAATGTAATGTATATTTATGATTCACATTAATTATTAAAAAATAGTTATCGAGCTATTCTCTCGAGAAAACGATAAATCTTTCTCATTTTTCCCTTTAGTTTTTTCCCATATTTCATTTTAGTGATGGAGATATTTGCAGAGATTGGAGATACTGATTATTCCGAGACAACAAGTCCACACGAAACTTCGAATGAAATTTTGGGGTAAAAGCTAGTAGTATTATATTAACATTCCTCTTTTAAGGAGGACGATTTAATCATTTTTTTATTGGACATACACGTATTTATTTTTTTATCTTTCATTTTTGTTATCTAGTTGACTAGTTTTTATTTAGTTACATTAAACTGATCAATGTTTTAGGAAATTCATGGTGAAGATTGAAAGATAATAGTTTACTTTGATGTCCTTTTTTACTTCAATGCTCCTTACGACTGATTTTATCACTTTGGTGTCCCTGAACTTTACTTTTGAAAATTTGCTTTAATCTCATTTTCGATTCCGAAAAAACAAAGTAATTAATATTTCTGCGATAATGTATTAACATGTTCTAAATTTTTTACTTCAATGTTCCTTCCAACTGATTTTATCACGGACGACTGATTTTATCCCTTTGGTGTCCCTAAAATATACTTTTTAAAATTTGCTTTGATCTCATTTTCGATTCCGAAAAAACAAAGTAATCAATATTTCTGCGATAATGTATTAACATGTTCTAAATTTTTTTCTTCAATGTTCCTTCCAACTGATTTTGTCACGGACGACTGATTTTATCACTTTGGCGTCCCCTGAACTTTACTTTTGAAAATTTGCTTTGATCTCATTTTCGATTCCGAAAAAACAAAGTTAATTAATATTTCTGCAATCTTAATTCTTATATGTAAATTAATATTAAAATGTTCTAAATTTTTTACTTCAACGCTCCTTACGACTGATTTTGTCACTTGGGCGTCCCTGAACTTTACTTTCTCAAATTTGTTTTAATCTCAATTTGATTCCGAACAAAAAACAAACTACTTACAGAAAGATTTCAATCAAGTGTAAAAAATATGCTTATACGTAAAGCATATTACAAAATTGAAGATTATTTGGATGATAAGAAAGCCTGGATTTGAAAATCCTTTCAGCTTCATACAAGACAGTGGTTTAATAATGTATAATTGGTAATATTTAAAAGATTGACCGCCGAGTTTCTTGCTGGTTCTTCTCGGTAAGAGCAACATTCCGAACCAGTTGTAGCTTCATTAATCATATTGATGCTTGACGATTCAAAAGTGCCTGAAATGGTTTATTTGAATAAAGATTATTTTGATTTGATTTGATTTGACTAATTAATATTTCTGCGTTAATATATTAATATTTATCACAAACCTTTGTACGTTAAAATTGTTCTGCGGCGCGTAATCGAACACGTCCGCTGACATCGGCGGCGCCGTACTGGGACTCTCCGGTGCGGACGCGTAGCACGTCATCACCTGAACATGAAGTACATATCGACTGTGAACCAGCAATATCTCCTATCTCAATTTTAAGCCAAAACACTTTTTAACGTCATTAGGTACTACTGCCCATCATTTACCGTATCAACATGTGTTATCTACTAGAAAACTTGCAAATAAATAAACATATTTAAAGTCAACTGTTTTTTATTACACAAAAATTATTGCGAATATATTAATAATCACGTTTTCTCTTCTTCCTGAAAAGTTGTCAAAAATAAGATAGGACAATTTGCCAGTTCACAGTCGATATAAAGAAACTACGTGGTACTATCCCACTTCTGAGTTGGGCCTTATGGCAATTTTAAGCCTAGGTTCGGTGTCACAGGAGACGGACACGGCGACGCTCTCAGGAAGTTGAGAGTCTTATATAATAAAATTCCGATATCAATTTTGGCCATGCCATTACAGCAGTTTAAAAACACTGTTAAAAAGAGGCTGATACAGAAAGCCTACTTTACTGTTGAAGATTACTTAGATGATAAGGATATAGGTGCGCTTCTACTCTGTACAAGACAGTAATAAATAAACGCAACTAGTTCTAAGATTTATTTAAAAAGAGCAACCGCCGAGTTTCTTGCTGGCTCTTCTCGGTAGGAACAGCTTTCCGAACCAGCAGTAGATGTTGACGATTCAAAAACACTTGTTTACAAGTTTACTTGAATAAATAATATTTTGAATTTGAATATAGTACTTCCAAATTTTTCCCAGGCGAAGTTTACCCGCTCAAATTCTACGGTGATGCTGCAAAAGCCGTTAGGGCTTATATAATTTTATTACGTACCGGATATCCGTTGACCAGTATGCTCTTCCTGTTTTCTATAGAGTAGTTGTGGGTCGGCGTGTGTGGAGTGTGCGTGGGAAGGTCCAGCTCTCCGCCGCGGCATAACGCCGCCGTAGCGCTGAGATAACCGCCGCTCCTGACGGAATAATAATACGTCAATACTATCCCACTGCTGGGCCAGCAGTTCGTGCGAACCTTAATCTTACTCATATTTTTATACGCTGCAGAAACCTGGACAGTCCGGGAAATTGAGATGAAGAAGATAGATGCTCTAGAAATGTGGTGCTGGCGAAGAATGCTTGGGGTAAGATGGACCGAATTACGGACGAATGTGTCGATACTCCAAGAGCTAGGCATTAAGCAGCGTCTGTTTTCCACGGTACAGTCCCGTATACTCTCATTTTTCGGACACGTTTCAAGACGGGGCAGTCCATTGAACGTCTCGTTGTCCAGGGAAAAGTGGAGGGCACAAGACCGCGCGGAAGATCGCCCATGCGATGGACCGACCAGATCAAATCTGCTGTGGGTGGTCCGGTGTATGAGTGTACCCGAATGACTGCAAACCGGCGAAAATGGCGAGACATTGTGAAGCGCATAACAGCAGCTCCTACCAAACCCACTACTTGATGCCGATTACGACCGCTCTGTCAAGAGCGTTACGATTGAGAAGAAGCTGGGCCATAGGCCTACTCTCTCTGTTTGTGAACAGAAGGATTGGAGCTAAAACCAACCACGCTGCTCCAATGCGGATTGATAGGTTACACATACCTCGAAATCTCTAGAGATATACAGGTTACGTCACGATGTTTCCTTCACCGAAAAGCGTGTGATAAATTGCAATTATCAATTAGACACATAAGTTATAATTGAAAAACTCATTGGTGCCTGCCCGGGGTTTGAACCTATGATCGCCTCAAGAAGGTCAAAGGTTTCTCACCGATGGGCTATGACAGCTTACGTCAAAAGGTCTCATGGCATTTATTAGTATCTTCCCGGTATTTTTTATATGCCCCTTGTATTCGTACATATTACGTCATTTTATAACGATCGATATTCTCATCTCTTATATATAATGCAAACCTGTTAGGCAGATGAGGTCTCGTGTGTCGAGGGCTACTGATGTCTGACCGCTTGGCGTTACCGTTCTGAATGAAACAAAACATATGCTATACTAGACCATGTAGCGCTGAGGCCGTACCGAGTTACCTACTAGCCGGCATATAATGCGATTAAGCACTTTTTAATCACTTCATTTAATACCCAATACGATTTTTAATGGGTGTGAGAAGAAAGCAAGTCTCAGTCAGTTTACGCAAACGTCAACCACAGCTTCATGCAGCGGACACTGCAAATAAACTGTCGAGGCATAAGCGATTGACGAACGGCAACGATAAGTTTTCTTGAATAAAGAATATTTTGAATTTGAATTTACCTTGGCCCAGTATATAAAATTTCAGCTCAAATCGGTACACCGGGAAGTGGGTCAAATTTAACTTGTAAGATTCCTCCTTCACATACAAACATTGCAAGTTCAATTAAAGCTTTTAATAAATGGATAAATTTCCAAACTTATTATATATAACTTAGCTATGCCTGCGGCTTTGCCCGCGTAGAATTCAGTGAAATTGAAATTTTAAACATAAAGTTAGTTATTGTGAGTTAACCATAAGAGACAGAGACATACTGTCGCTGACTTTTTTGTAGTAATTTTATACATCTACAATTCTCTAGTACATTACTTCAGTGTATCTCTTAAGGTTTACGTAGCGCACGCCACTAAAGCTCACAGTAAGCAAGTTTTTTAACAACTGCGCGATCTCTTCAGCACAATTTACATAATAACGATTTGTACTATTTACCTAAACCATCCGAAAGTATTGCACTATCTTTTGGTGGAAACCTTCCAAAGTCCGTTAATTAGATTTTGAGAAAATTGATTACATACAGACAGACAGATTTTTCGGACTTTGTTTTATAATAAGTATAGATAACTTACGGCTATTTGGTGCAGTTTGGTGGTAGAAGTGGCGGTGAGTGGTAGCAGTTCGTCGTGGTGGGAGGCGCGTCGCGGCCACGACGTGTCCGAACGTGCTGCGACAGACACGCAGTCGTCTGTATCCACCTGCATAACGCCAATATTATAAATGCGAAAGTCCATCTAACTGGGTAGTGACCCTGCCTTCAGCTACACGGGTTCGATTCCCGCCGAGGGCCAACATTTTCTATAAACAATTTGTTGGTTCTTCGAGCCTGGGTGTATGTTTTTTTTTTTACCCTAGCGGTGAGACCGTGCGACTCTCTAGAGACGACATAGGTTCAAACCCCGGGCTGGCACCAATGAGTTTTTCTATTAAAACTTATGTGTCTAATTGATAATTGCAATTTATCACACGCTTTTCGGTGAAGGAAAACATCGTGAGGAAACCTGCATATCTCTAGAGAATTCTAGGGATATGTGATAGCTACCAATCCGCATTGGAGCAGCGTGGTAGGTCTTAGCTCCAATCCTTCTCTCCAAAAACGGAGAGAGGAAGCCTTAGCTCAGCAGTGGGCATAGTAACAGGCTATTACTTTAAGTATGTATTTAAAATTATATATGTAGTATATCTACCAGTTGTCCCTCACCCATAACACAAGTATCAAGTTACTTTGGGAACGGACGACCGTGTGTGTAAGTGTCCCATATATTTATTTATTTCTCAGTTTGTTACGCTGGATTAATATTGATGAAATTGGGTACAATTAAAGATACACATATATTGACGCTGACATAAATTATAGTAAAATGTTGCAAGTTTTATAAGTGAATTAATTTAAGTTGCTATATATTGTTACGTATAGAGTTCGTGGAGTCAGACAAAAACATCTGATGAGCCATACAGAAAATTCATTTCAGGTTTTCAGCACTCAAAGAACAATAGGCCTACCATGAACTTTTAGAAAACGATGAAATTCAAAGTCAGTACCTAAACCCAACAGCTTTCTTTTCGTACCATGAAGTGTGTTTGAAAAGGACAACGATATATGAACTATAGATAACTCTGTCTCTTTTACTCAAATGTTTTTGCCGAACGCTCATTCGGCAACGACTTAAAGTGTGCGTCTTTAAGACGTAATGGTATGGAAAAGCAACAATTTAGTTTACGTCTTAATTTAGCTTTAGAGCTCTTTACTGATTACTATTCAACTACTACATTTCCCGGCGGTATGCGATTCCTATGGAATCAAATCAAATCAAATCAAAATAATCTTTATTCAAATAAACCATTTCAGGCACTTTTGAATTTGCAAGCATCAATATGATTAATGACGCTACAACTGGTTCGGAATGTTGCTCTTACCGAGAAGAACCAGCAAGAAACTCGGCGGTCAATCTTTTAAATATTTTCAATTATACATTATTAAACCGTTGTCTTGTATGAAGCTGAAAGGATTTTCAAATCCAGGCTTTCTTATCATCCAAATAATCTTCAATTTTGTAATATGTTTTACGTATAAGCATATTTTTTACACTTGATTGAAATCTTTCTGTAACTGTATGAAACTAAACAAATAAAAGATCCAAAGTAATTTCTATAAGCGAATTTGAACACTATGTTATCAGATTTACGAATCATTTTTGCATGACCGTAATAATATCTTACCTCAGTATTCCGGTCGCTGTCGGACGCGAGCACGTCCATACTCCAAGCGGACTCGCTCGCTGTTTCGGACGCATCCGGCGCGACTGCGTTCGCATTAGAACCTATTAGACATATAAAAGATACTTTTATACTATCAATAGAAGATTTTTTACCCAAAGAATTTTTTTAAATAGCTCAAGTTGTTTAATAAATAATAAGAATAAGAATATCTTTATTTATATAATTGCACTACTATTATAACTATGCACTTATACAACAACAAAAGTTCAAAAACACGGATAATAGCAGTGCAATGGTATAAAATGGTAGCTACTCAGCGATTGTTGAGCTGGGAAGCCCAACACTGATTTTCAGTAGCAGCCGAAACCTAAAACTAATACGTCAGTAACAACATAAGAAATAATAAAATAAATTAACAATATAGAATCAAAGAATATAAAAAATGAAGTAAAACCGCAATAGAAAAATACTATATAATAATTTATTTATAATAATAGAACATCTATACATGTGACTTAAAAATATTACAAGTAAGCGTGGCACAACTATAAGGAAAATATGTGTAATGCAGCTTATAATCATAATACTTGATAATAATATATATAAATAATATAGTGTATATACATATTAAAAATAATTACGATAAGTATTTATAGAATTAGGCGTTACTTTGCGGAGATCCATAATACAAAAGTAATAATAAAATTATTTTGCTATAATCCGCGATACAGTAAATAGAAAATATATATAGTGGTAAATGTATAGTGGACTATCAGTATTTTCATACCCGATACGTGCAAAGCGATTTTGCGATTTTGTCGTGGAGTCTATCTCCTGATGATGCTTCGGTTGCGGGGCGAAACGATTGTTGAGTTTGTGATAGTGAACCTGTGTAGTGCTTGTGTATTGTGGTGGAAGTGGTGGAGGTTTGTGCATGTGTTTTTACGAATCCTGCACGTATCGGGTATGAAAATACTGATAGTCCACTATACATTAAACACTATATATATTTTCTATTTACTGTATCGCGGATTATAACAAAATAATTTTATTATTACTTTTGAATTACGATAAGTATATTAAGTAAGTAATATAGTATGTATCTACACTCCCTTCTGTTTATCTAGCAAAAACATCTTATATTTTACACGGAAAGAGTGTAACTAACAGTAGTCCTTAAGGCACGCATTTATAGCGCGAAGTCAGCGGATCCGCGAATATCCGAAATAGATACAGCGTATAACCAATCGTTAATTAATTAATACTTGTTAGACGTATCCATAATAAATTTATCATCACCTGCCTTCTTTAATTTCGCACCACAACAAGCAACTCCACACAAGTACTTTTTCTTTACAAGCAATATAACAGAACTAACTACTTTGCTATAATCCGCACGGGTTAAGTGAATGCATGCAAAGCCAATGTGTATGAAGCAGGCAAAATCCACGCACCTTATACATGCAGGACCAGCCACCACATGCACCCCAAGGCGCATCCACCAGCAACAACGCACACAAAAGCAGCACACACACCCACCACCACAATCTCGACGATCGTTTCGCCTCGAAACCGAAGCATCATCAGGAGGATAGGCTCCACGACAAAAATCGTAATGAATGAATGCATTACGATTTTTATCGGATTATAGCAAAGTAGTTAGTTCTGTTATATTGCTTGTAATATGGAATTCCGCAAAGTAACGCCTGCTTCTATAAAATTACTTTTTCTTTTGTGTGACCCACACTTTTTTCGTAATAAAACTAATATTTATCGATGTTTTTAAATTTTTTAGTTCAAAACCTAGTTTTTTTTGTGTATTCCTGGTCAACAGCACAGTGTACTGTCTCGCTCAGTTCACTGTAAAGTTGTCATGATAACTGATATGTCTATTTTTTGGGGCTTAACGCCTAGATTGACTGGCCCGTTGGCGCAGAGGGTAGTAACCCTACCTTCAGCTGCACGGGTCGCGGGTTCAATTCCCGCCGAGGGCCAACATTTTCTATTAACAATTTGTTGGTTCTTCGAGCCTGGGTGTGTATTTATATTTAAGTATGTATTTAAACTTATATATGTAGTATATCTACCAGTTGTCCGTCACCCATAACACAAGTATTAAGTTACTTTGGGGACGGACGACCGTGTGTGAAGTGTCCTATATATTTATTTATTTATCTCTTCTCTAAGGTAAACGCTGGTTATTTGCAGTGTTACTTATCATTTACACCTTACATACTTATTTATACATTATATACTATATATTATTTATACGATACCTTGACTGGCAGCAACTTGCGTGTGTTCACACGAGTCGCCTATAGTCTCCGAGTCAGAAGCCAACACGTCCGTGCTCCAAGTGTCCGACATTATACTTATAGTCTCGTCACCTTCTAGAAGTTTCTGGGAATTGAAACATTAACAGTTAATATTTTTTTATATTTGAATGCATGAATACTTCTTTTTAATTTAATTAATATAAAGTATGTATCTTTGATTAAAAAGTTCGCTATAATTATTTTATCCATTAATTTTTGTAATCTATCTATCGTTCTAATTATTATATCAATTAATCTATTTATTCAATATAATTAAACTAGAATTTCTTCCATAAATGAAGTCAGTTTAATGAAAAGCTTCGACAATATCATTATAACACGAATGTAAATTTCGCCACCATATAAAAGGCTATCGGGTGGTCACTAGAAAATCCCGACTCAGATCAGAAGACTATTATTCTATTAATTAATTGTAATTTTTGATTCGTTATACAATTATATATTGTTGAAATAATTATTTTCGAAAAGAGTGACTGCCAAGTTTCTTGCTGGTTCTTCTCGGTAAGAGCATCTTTCCGAACCAATCGTAGCTTCATTGGTAACTACTTTAAAAACATTTGACGATTCAAAAATTTTGAAAACAGCCCAGTCGAATAAAGAATATGTAGAATTTGAATTTGTAATTTGACGATTCATAAGTGCTTGTAAGCCAACATGAACAAAGAATTATTTGAATTTGAATTTAATTAAGGTAAATTTTTGAGAGCTTTTATAGCCGAGCGGTCACGAGTTCAAACCCCGGGCAGGCACCAATGAGTTTTATATTAAAACTTATGTGTCTAATTGATAATTGCAATTTATCACACGCTTTTCGGTGAAGGAAAACATCGTGAGGAAACCTGCATATCACTAGAGATTTCTGGAGATATTTGTAACCTATCAATCTTCATTGGAGCAGCGTGGTAGGTCTTACCTCCAAGCCTTCTCTCCAGAAACGGAGAGAGGAGGCCTATTCCCAGAAGTGGGATTGTAATAGGTCACTACTTTAGATGGTTAATTTTTAGAAAAGTTCTCAGATGCTCACTTTTATTTCGAATTTGCCAAATTTGTCCTCGATATCGTTTCTAGCTTGTTTCATGAGTTTCGCGTGCGCCGCGCTCGCAGCTTGGTTCACGGGGGCGTTGGCTTGGATTCTGTCAAATTATATAGTATTAATTAAAGTATGTGTGTACATAGACAACAATCTGTACCCACGGAGTTCTTTGTGATAGCCTAAATGTTAAAATAATTTCAGTTATGCTATATCTGTCTCAAGTTTGATATTATTTTTACCTGATCTGAATACGTTATGCTGTTTTTACTATATAAGACTTACTTCAATTTCCGCTAAACGTAGAATGGTTCGTCTTTCATAAGAACCTTAAAATATCTTCTAGTAAAGTAGGTTCTATATCACGATATAGAACCTACTTAAAATTACAGACTTCACTTGACTTTGACACTTCGTAAATATCAATCGAAAGCTTATAGAACTTAGAAGTAAACTAGAGCGAAGACTCTAAAATGTGCTTAAAGAAGGACAAAGACAAAAATCCCAGAAGTAAGATTATTAATCTCGATAAAAATGTGATCCTATCCTTTAAATTGTACCAAAATATACCTACTTAACAAGCTGTGATAGCCTAGCGGTGAGAACATGCTACTCTCTAGAGACGACATAGGGCCAAACCCCGGGCAGGCACCAATGAGTTTTTCTATTAAAACTTATGTGTCTAATTGATAATTGCAATTAACCCACGCTTTTCGGTGAAGAAAAACATCGTGAGGAAACCTGCATATCTCTAGAGAATTCTAGGGATATATATAACCTACCAATCCGCATTGGAGCATCGTGGCAGGTCTTAGCTCCAATCTTTCTCTCCAAAAACGGAGAGAGGAGGCCTTAGCCCAGCAGTGGGCATAGTAACAGGCTGTTACTTTACTTACTTTATACCTACTTAGAAAATTACATTGAAATAGGTTCAGTAGTTTGGAAGATTAATATAAACGCACACATAGAAGCATATTACAAAATTAAAGATTATTCGGATGATAAGAAAGCCTGGATTTGAAAATCCTTTCAGCTTCATACAAGACAGCGGTTTAATAATGTATACTTGGAAATGTAGAAAAGATTGACCTACGAGTGTCTTGCTGGATCTTCTCGGTAAAAGCAACATTCCGAATCAGTTGTAGCTTTAATAGCATTAATCAGATTGATCCTTGTCGATTCGGAAGTGCTCAAAAGAGTCTGGAATAAATAATATTTTGATTTGATTTATTTGATGACACTTCTTGACACATGACACACTTTCAGTCACGCCTTTTATTTTTACCAAAACCGATCACCAAATTGTAAAAATGCGGATTCGCTTTTCCAAACAATTGCAACAGCTATTCATACGATTACTGTTGGCACTTTTTTAATGTAATGTTGAAAGAAAAATAATAAGCTGTCATTCTCGGCAAAGTGTCATCAAAGAAAGGGCACATTTTTATTTTTCCCTTATTTATGATGTTTGTCCCATTAATATAATATCAAGCAGTGGTCAATCTCGGAAAAGGTCCAAATTAAAATCATTCAATTAGAATATCTGAAACTTTACCTTCTGGGAGGTACATCGCAAGCGGCGTCACCGTCTGTAACCTGCGACGAAGGTGTCTCCCGACCGGATATATTCGGGCTACCTCGCCCGCTGACATTAGCCGACACCTAGTAACAATTATATGAAGTCAAACCTTTTTGTCTACAAGCAATATAACAGAACTAACTACTTTGCTATAATCCGCACGGGTTAAGTGAATGCATGCAAAGCCAATGTGTATGAAGCAGGCAAAATCTACGCACCTTATACATGCAGGACCAGCCACCACATGCACCCCAAGGCGCAATTCACCAGCAACAACGAACACAAAAGCAGCACACACACCCACCACCACAATCTCGACGATCGTTTCGCCCCGAAACCGAAGCATCATCAGGAGGATAGGCTTCACGACAAAAATCGTACTGCGCCGCGCTACCCATACAAGCAGTCTTAAATAGTTCAACTCCCACCAATACCCTCCCCTCCGAACACATGCAGTAAAACGGAATTAGATACATTTACTTGCTCGTTAATTAAGTGACCATTGTTATTTTTTATTATCTCAAGATGCTCTAACGTATTGAGTCGGAGTCCCTTATCACAAGTGTGGAGAATATGAAATGAATGGTCATTAGGCACTTTATGACCGCTTTCTAGCAAATGTTTTACAAAATTAGAATTTTGTGGTTTATTATTCCTAAACGCAGCCATATGTTCCCGGAATCGAACCGCAAAACTTCGGCCAGTCTGACCCACATATGTACCACATATGTACCCACATGGGTGGCTGGTCCTGCATGTATAAGGTGCGTAGATTTTGCCTGCTTCATACACATTGGCTTTGCATGCATTCACTTAACCCGTGCGGATTATAGCAAAGTAGTTAGTTCTGTTATATTGCTTGTAATATGGAATTCCGCAAAGTAACGCCTGCTTCTATAAATCCTTTTTGTCTGTTACACTAGAAACAACCTTGAGAAGATAATGATCACTGGTTAGTTAATAGCTGAAGCTATCAGTCGGTACGGCATCTTCTTGCTACCCCTGACTTGGGGGAGTGATAAGGATCAGTCCCCCTAAAACCACTTAACCTAATGTTCTATGTAGTTACTATTAAAATATTTAATATAATTTAAACTCGTCATTGTTTTTTTATTTACGTTTTATGAATTGGACACCCATAAATTGGCTAAGGCTTCTTCCATGCCCTTCAATTTGTACCAGTTGGTAAGTTGGTAACCCAGATCTTAAGTTTAAGATATTGTTTATCCAACGTCCAGTTCTCTCCAGTAGTTATCCCAAAATAACTGTAAGTCGCTTAAAACTGAAGAAAAAACGATCACTGTTTCGGTAGAAGCATAAAGAGAAAGAGGCCGCAGTTGTAACTCGATGGCCCGATCAGACCACCATGTCGCTTTCCATTCAACTCCATGATGTCTCTCAGCACTGAGAAGAACGGCACAAGGATTATAGAAAACCTTTGTGTATATTACAATTAGTAATTTTATCTTTTAGCCATCATCCTCCTGCCCTTATGCCACTCTAAGTCGGTCGGCACAACAGCACAAACATGTTGTCACATGATTTGGCTGCGTATTTTATGACCGGCCGCCTGCCTGATGTCAACTTACCTTACTCGTATTTTACGACACCTCGGCAAGAAAGAGGGTGGTCTAACCTACTCTAAATTAAAATTAAATTAAATTACTCTATCATACCACACGGCATGATAGAGTAATTTTAATATAAAATTAAATACATTATATTCTCCTGCCCTTATCCCACTCTAAGTGGGGTCGTCACAACATGTTACAACATGTTGTCACATGATTTGGCTACGTATTTTACGACCGGCCGCCTGCCTGACGTCAACTTACCTTAGACGCCTTTTACGACACCTCGGTAAGAAATGAGGGTGGTCTATTCTATGCAGCCAGATACCACAAGGCGTAATTTTAATATAAAATTATTTATTTAAAACTCACTTGCTCTGAAATTCGTTATAACAATTTAATTGAGGAACAAAGCGCAACTTCCCGGACCAGTATTAGCCTCATTAAATCTAACGATTAAAAAATTAAAAAGACGACTAAAAATTGCTCAAAGCTTACGCGAATAAAGATTTTTTTTTATTTATACAATTAGCAAGCAGCTCACCATGTCGGACAGATTGTCGTTCTGATCTTCTGTCTCCAGCTCGAGGCTGGAGGTGACGCTGTGGTTGGAGGCAGCTTCAGACACCGCCTCCAGGTTGTCCGAGGTGTTCCCCAACGAGACCTCGTCGTGGGACACAGAGAATCTAGACAGACAAAACAAATTCAACTTTACATTAAAAATGGTCAATTTTTAATAACGTATTACAGTGTAGAATAATCACAAATAGACGAATAAAATAACTTAAGAAAAAAAAAGCAAGCAACAAAATTGTTAAAAAATAGATAATTCATTGTTTAGTCACGGGGTCTTTCGTATTTCTAATATGTTTTAGTAAAACTGTTTTTGCTTTGCGCAAGTCCTTTAATAACGAAAAAGTTTATAACAAATACAATAAGAGATGATTCAAATGACAAGAGCGAATAATGAGTAGTCAGTCTTCGGGTCGCTAGTAGATGGCGCTAGTCGTTTCGCCAATATTCATAATAAAATAAAAGTAAAAAAAGTAAAGTAACGGCCCGTTACTATGCCCACTGCTGGGCTAAGGCCTCCTCTCTCCATTTTTTGTTAACAAGGATTGGAGCTGAGACCTACCACGCTGCTCCAATGCGGATTGGTAGGTATGACATATCCCTAGAATTCTCTAGAGATATGCAGGTTTCCTCACGATGTTTTCCTTTACCGAAAAGCGTGTGATAATTGCAATTATCAATTAGACACATGAGTTTTAATAGAAAAACTCATTGGTGCCTGCCCGGGGTTAGAACCCATGATCGTCTCTAGAGAGTCACATGGTCTCACCGCTAGGCTGAAATTTCATAATAAAATACATACAAATATATAATTCAACATCATACACTAATACTTTTCGGAAATAGGGAAAAACCTATGTTGCTTCATCGAAGTCACGGGTACAAATACTGTATGATAAATTGACCACTATATAAAATACCAGTATATTTTTTTTAAAAACAACAGTAATCTTAACCTGGTTCGCTTTTGCACTGGTGCTGTTGCGCCTGCCGGGGCCAGGTTGCCGCCCTCACCCTCACCTTCGGTCTCCACTTCCCCCTCACCACCCCCGTAGTAACATTCGAGGACCTTCGATTCAGGCACAAGACCTACAAGTGGAAATTAGTGTTACAAAAGTATTTCGGGATGTCCGCAAGCAAAAGTATTATTTACTCTAATCAAACCCAATTCCTGCAGCGTTACTGCTAAGACAAGCACTGACAGACTAACTCCTTACATCTACCCGCTCCTTTACTTATATTGAGAATAGCCCGCCAAAACTTAGTCGTTATTACACTACTATGCAACCTTATTTATTTTATGCATTATGTTATCTGTAATTTATTATAATATTTGTATTTTATCATCGGCCTATATATATTATTATTATATAACAATCATTTTATAAAGATCCATGTGCGCCACCGGAAGTAGATAGACTATGACACATTACGCGCGTTAGTGGTATTCAACATTAGTGAAAATTATAAAATAGTCAAAGTAGCGTTCGGAGAAAAGGGTTCGATCTTAGACGCTTGCAACTAAATAAAGGTAGATTCAAAGTAAGAAAATATCTGCCACATTTTGGAATTGTTTCTGCCGTTCAACTAATACTTATTCAAGTGCCAGTTTAAACGTGTACCTTCTTTTTAAGTCACGTAACGGTGGTGGTATATTGTTCCAGCATTTAGTGGCAGCATATATAAAACTACCCCTGAATGCAGTGGAATGTAGTCGTGATATTCTGAGCTTGTTCCTAGGTTTTGTGAATCACCTTCATGTACCCACAATCATTTTTTTCCCGAGGTGAGTCGGTTTTATTCGAACTGACTGTATGCTAATTTATAGAATTAGGCGTTACTTTGCGGAGATCCATAATACAAAAGTAATAATAAAATTATTTTGCTATAATCCGCGACACAGTAACAGTATTTACTGTATCGCGGATTATAGCAAAATAATTTTATTATTACTTTTGACTGTATGCTGTTAGCCCTAACGGCTTTTACAGCGTCACCGGGCGTCACTTACCCACATAGTCCTGCTCGTTCACGTTGACCAGCTTGATGACGAGCACCTCGGGCTCCAGGTCGCGGTCCGAAGGCCTCTCGTCCGAAGTGGACCGCGGGATACGGGACCTGCTAACCTTGCCCAGGATACTGCGCTTGCTGTGCCCGTTTTCAGACACGGTGTCTTTCACGTCTGATGGCGATGATCTGGCAAAGAAAATAACCCCACTGCTGAACAAAGGCCGACTCTCTCCGTTTTTAAAGAGCTAAGTTGTTTTTCTCGCAGACAATCAAAAAATTTCAATATTCGCGCATTTACCCCATAACAATATTTCATAAGACATTATGCTATGGAAGTAAACAAAATAAACAAGTTTTGCAGTTTCAACGTCTGTATCTTTCAGACGGCGTAGACCACTGAACTGAGTTACTCGGCGAGAATTATTGATTCCTCATATCACCAGAATTTTCTAGAGATAAACGGGTTTTCTCGCGATGTTTAATTTCACCGAAAAGCATGTGATAAATTGCAAATACTAATTAGTATGTCTAATTAGCTTAAACCGGAAATCTCAATGGTGCCTGCCCGGAGTTAGAGCCGTCACCCCCACGGTAAAGAGCGCACGGTCTCACTGGTGGGATATAACAGCTTTATTTTATAATAAAAGATAATTTTCCTTATAGCTATTTAATACTGCAATAGAAAACGTACATTGGTAGATCTTTCGTAATCCAAGTTAAAAACAAAAAGGTCGTATACAGTTTAAACACGAGGTCGTAAAAGTAAAACTAACGACCTGTTACTATCCTTCTGCTGAACATGGGTCTCCTCTCTCCGTTTTTGAGAGGATTTTCGGAGTTCGGGGTTCGGAACTAAGAACTACCACGCTCCTTCAATGCAAATTGGTGGGTTACGCATATCCACAGGATTCTCTAGAGATATGCAGGTTTCCTCACGACTTTTCTTTACCGAAAAGTGTGTAACAAATTACAATTATCAATAAGACACATAAGCTTTAGGAGAAAAACTCATTGATGACTCCATGTCATCCCCTCGATGTCACGCGGTCTCACCGCTGGGCTTTCAGCTTTATTCTATAATAGAAATCATTCTCTTGCCGTTATCTTACTTTAAATGGGGTTAGCACAACATGTATCACATATGTTGTTACATGTTTATTTATTATATTTTTTTCTTAATTCTCTTTCTGAAATCTTTTTACTGTTGCTCCGGCATAAGTAATCTTTCGTAATACAAGTTTAGACAAAACCAAAAAGGTCGGACACAGATACGTATTTCAAGCACGAAATCGATGTGTACGTTACTGTGTGTTAATCCATATACGTATACGGGTTTCGTCTCACCTTAGCGCCGTGAAATCCGGCATCTTCCTTAGCAAATCATGGAGTCGAGATCGATAGTTAGGTTCGTTGTTGGACACCAGAGCAGCCAGCCGAGCACCGCCGCCACCATCGTTGTCTGTAAGAGCGTTACCCGGATCGCTGGAATGTAAATCTACGAATGAAATACATACGAAGCATACACTTCAAAATGTATATCGGTCATATTTACTTCGTTCACAAAAGTGCGAATAAACCTTTAAATGCATCCTCTATACTGGTCACACTGGGAAGATCTTAGCTATAAGGATATATATATATAAAATTCTCTACTGTATACATATATATATATATTATCTACTTTTTTACTATATAAAATTAAATATATTACAATAGCAGGCGAATTAAATTATAGTATAATATTAAATAGCGATTTCTATAAATATATTGTAGTACATATATTAGCTAGATAATTATTTCATACTCGGACTTCCCTCGCCAGGGATCCGGCAGAATATCAGCGCTGTTGGTATTCTTTTACCTCCAGCATTAAGCTGAGCCAGAACCTTTTCATTGGCACGACACATTCTAAATTTACTTTCAACATAATGTCTGTTGTTATTACTCTCTGTATGTAACCTGTTTATTTTGTGTTGTGTGAATGAATAAAGCTATTCTAAACTATTCTATTCTATTCTGAATCCACGAATAATTTATAGAATTAGGCGTTACTTTGCGGAGATCCCTAATACAAAAGTTATAATAAAATTATTTTACTATAATCCGCGATACAGTAAATAGAAAATATATATAGTGTTAAATGTATAGTGGACTACCCGTATTTTCATACCCGATACGTGAAGGATTCGTAAAAACCCAAACCTCCGCCACTTCAGCCATAATACACAAGTATTACACACGTTCACTATCACAAACTCAACAATCGTTTCGCCCCGCAACCGAAGCATCATCAGATAGACTCCATGATCTCCTACTGTATCGCGGATTATAGCAAAATAATTTTATTATTACTTTTGTAAATACACGAAGTCAGACAAAAAATACCTAAGGAGACCACATGTCCAAACGACTATCAAATATATGACAGACCCTTTATAGACATTTAGCATGACTGTTGAATCCTTAAAATTCATCACCATGATATCTTTACTCGGCATAGAGCAGTCTTAAACAAGTCATCTCACTTAACTATAGACGATAGTGTGATATACAAATTACATCCGATACGCTCGTGGAGTTGATGCTTTGAGAGCTTTAAAATAAGTAGCGAGGTTTCCGAGGATATTTGTACAAAACGAAAAACTCTCGGTAAACATCCTGCTGATATTGACTACCAGAAATTAGATTCAAATGTCAAGGAAGTTGAAGTTAAAGTTTAAGGCCATATAGCAAAACTTTTCAATTCGCTAAATTGTACAAAATTACGTCAATTCTAATGAAACGGAAACTGAAAACATGCACAATTATCAAAGATTCAGATGAAACCATAAATGGAATTGTATTAATCGCATTTTCCAACACTTCTAAATGGAAGCCCTTATGAATCACTTTGGAGCAGTCGTAATGGCAACGAAACTGGCTAGAGCCAACAAAACCCTCATGATCGGTGACATAAACCAGCTCCCCTACATCGATAGGAACAACCTCTTCACAATTAATTATTATCGGCCAACCTCCATAAGAAACGTAAATCAACAACTGCTCTGTACGCATAGGAACCCTTTGGACGTGGCCTATGCCATTGGTGAGGTATACGATGGCATATACTCTTCCAAAGCTCAGGTGCGCTCTCTAAATTCCAGAGGTATGCAGGTGCTTCTATACCAAATACAGAAAACACGCTGTACCTCACCCATACCCAGGGCGAAAAGGAATCCCTCAAAGCCAAAGGTTATGGAAACGGATCGGGCTCAAGATTGCATACCATACACGAAGCACAAGGAGCTACATTTGAAACGGTGGTGATTGTACGTACAGAAAGCAAAACCATTAAACTTCACAACAGCGTCCCTCATGCCGTAGTAGCGGTAACGCGTCACACGGTCAAGTGTATTTACTACACCGATAACAACGATGACGCAATCGCTTACTTCATCCTTAAGGCAATAAAAGCACCATCTACAGAGATAAGGGACCAAAACATCAAAATGGCAATAAAAGACAAAAATATGGAGGTGGCCGAAAAACTATTGAAAATATTAAAATAATATAAACAAAATAAAAAAAAAAGAATTAAAAATAAAAAAAAATTAAAAAAATTAAATAAATAAAAAATTAATTAATGATGTATTAGAGTAAGTTCGTTTTAAGTACAATAACATAAAAAAAAAGAATACAAATGAACTAACTAAAAAAGGGCACGGACATAAAGTCTGTGGTAAGTAATGTCACTATTAAAAAAAAACACTTCTAAATGACATGAGAAAGTAAAGTTAAAAAAGCTTGTAAAAAAGTTTTTAACAAAATTTCATGTCTCTATATGTCCCCTGTAGGCCTACCATGAACTTTTAGAAAACGATTCAATTCAAAGTCAGTACCTAAACCCAACCGCTTTCTTTTCGTACCATGAAGTGTGTTTGAAAAGGACAACGTTATATTCAAAATTCAAATTCAAAATATTCTTTATTCAAGTAAACTTGTAAACAAGTGCTTTTGAATCGTCAACTTTACTGCTGGTTCGGAAAGCTGTTCCTACCGAGAAGAACCAGCAAGAACTCGGCGGTTGCTCTTTTTAAAATATAAATCTTAGAACTAATTACATTTATTTTTTACTGTCTTGTACAGGGTAGAGGTGCACCTATATCCACACATCCTTATCATCTAAGTAATCTTCAACAGTATAGTAGGCTTTCTGTATCAGCCTCTTTTTAACGGTGGTTTTAAACTGCTGTGATGGCATGGCCAAAATTGATTTCGGAATTTTATTATAGAATCTTATACCCAAACCCACAAACGATTTACGTACTTTTGCTAGGCGCAAAGCAGGAGTCGCAAGCTTATGTCGGTTCCTACTTTGTCTATTATATACATCACCTATCGTTTTATAATTTTTTATATTTTTATGTACAAAAATTACATTGTTTAAAATATATTGTGAAGCAAATGTAAGAATACCTATTTCCTTAAACTTCTCTCGCAGGGAATCACGCGGACTTAAATTGTAGATGCCACGTATGGCTCTTTTTTGTAATACGAAAATTTTTTCACTATCCGCGCATTTACCCCACAGCAATATTCCATAAGACATAATGCTATGGAAGTAAGCAAAATAAACAAGTTTTGCTGTTTCGACATCTGTAAATTGTCTTATCTTTCGAACAGCGTAGGCTGCTGAACTAAGTTTCCCTGCAAGAGTTTTTATGTGTGTGCTCCATTGGAGTTTTGAATCCAAGGTCACTCCCAAAAATACAGTTGTATTTTCTGTTTTCAGTGGTACATTATTTATGGAGAGCCTATTTGCTGTTTTTGCAGCATTAGGTAATGCAAATTCAATACAATTTGTTTTCTTAGAGTTTAGTACCAAATTATTTACCCTGAACCAATGGGCTACTTGCGATAAACCACTGTTTACTTCGTCAATATTATGGTCATTTCTATTTACTTTAAAAATTAAAGATGTATCATCCGCAAACAGTACAATATCGCAAATATTCACATATAGTTATCTATATAACTCTGTCTCTTTTACTCAAATATTTTTAAGACGAATTCCGAACGCTCATTCGACAACAACTTAAAGTGTGCGTTTTAAGTCGTCTTGGTATGAAAAAGAAAAACAATTTAGTTTACGTCTTCAATTGAGTCGCAATAAGAGTTCATGGTAGGCCTGCTGTTGACCGTTGAAGAGTTCCTTCGTCTGAAGCCAATCCTGGCAGCAGCAAGACATGCTCATTATTGAAATGCATTATCGGGACCGGACCATTATATGGAATACCAGCTCAATCGGACACCGAAAATGGGATAAATTTAACTTGCAAGATTCTACCTTTACATACATACACGGCAAGTTGTATAAAAGCTTTAAAAAATTTAACAGCAAAGGCTTTATTTTGCAAAACCTAAAATGATCATTCTCCTGCCCTTATCCAACTGTAAGTGGGGTCGGCACAACATGTTAGAGATATTTCATTCTAAAAGTGCACGCCCCTCCAATGTCTTTACTCACTTATACCAGTCGAGCAATTAGTTGACCTTTAAGTGCGCGAATGAGTCGAGTCAACTTTGAAATTGCTGCGCGCACACATATAAAATAGTACAGTCAATATTTTCTCTCACACATCAAAATAATGTAATTGTGTAATTGTAATGGTGGAGGGGCGTGCACTTTTAGAATGAAAGATCTCTACAAACATGTTGTCACATTATTCGGCTACGTATTTGACGTCAACTTACCTTAGTCGCCTTTTACGACACCTTAGTAAGAAATGAGGGTGATCTATTCTATGCAGCCGGATACCACACGGCACGTACCTTAGTCGCCTCTTACGATACCTCGGTAAGAAATGAGAGTGGTCTATTCTATGCAGCCGGATACCACACGGCACGTACCTTAGTCGCCTCTTACGACACCTCGGTAAGAAATGAGGGTGGTCTATTCTATGCAGCCGGATACCACACGGCACGTACCTTAGTCGCCTCTTACGACACCTCGGTAAGAAATGAGGGTGGTCTATTCTATGCAGCCGGATACCACACGGCACGTACCTTAGTCGCCTCTTACGACACCTCGGTAAGAAATGAGGGTGGTCTATTCTATGCAGCCGGATACCACACGGCACGTACCTTAGTCGCCTCTTACGACACCTCGGTAAGAAATGAGGGTGGTCTATTTTATGCAGCCGGATCCCACACGGCATTTACCTTAGTCGCCTCTTACGACACCTCGGTAAGAAATGAGGGTGGTCTATTCTATGCAGCCGGATACCACACGGCATATACCTTAGTCGCCTCTTACGACACCTCGGTAAGAAATGAGGGTGGTCTATTCTATGCAGCCGGATCCCACACGGCATTTACCTTAGTCGCCTCTTACGACACCTCGGTAAGAAAGGAGGGTTGTCTATTTTATGCCGGAAACCACACGGCGGTAATTTTTTTTTTTTTGGAAAAATTAAAACGATGAGGTGAAAGAAAAACTATCTTATCTAACATTCCTAAATATATTTCAAGACTTCAATATACTATTGGAAAAAATACAGACACAGACGTGGATAAATCAATTTGACAATAATATATATTCCATAACTCTCAGAGTTTGGGAAGATGAGCCTCGAATTTTCGAAGTCATATTTTCTAACCTAAGATAAAATAAATATGAATACTATCAAAAAAGACTAACCTAAATACATCAGAATTGTGCGTTGGCCCGTTTGCATTTTCCTCGCTGCCATTTTGAGTGTTGTTATTAAGTTTGGATGAAATTTTTCGTAGGAATGTTATCTGGAACAATCGATTTGAAATTTAACTTTCGTCCTTAAGAAAATAAATTATAAAAAAATTTAATAATGCTCAAAACTCATTTGACATATAAAAAAAGTAAAGTAGCAGTCTGTTACAATCCCACTGCTGGGAATAGGCCTCTTCTCTCCATTTCTGGAGAGAAGGGTTGGAGCTAAGACCTACCACGCTGCTCCAATGCGGATTGGTAGGTTACACATATCCCCACAATTCTTTAGAGATATGCAGGTTTCCTCACGATGTTTTCCTCCACCGAAAAGCGTGTGATAAATTGCAATTATCAATTAGACACATAAGTTTTAATAGAAAAACTCATTGGTGCCTGCCCGGATTTGAACTCGTGTTCCCCTCGTAAGAGTCGCACGGTTTCACCGCTGGGCTATCACAGCTTACATTTGTCATAACGGTTTTTAAAACCATCACGCCGCGTCAGGTCAGTCAACCATTACTAACAAAGCCAGATCTCGATTAAATTATATATATATATTTTTAAACGATATTTAATAAGATTGAATTATGCCAAAATTTTCTATTACATACAAATGATCAGTGGATTTATTTATTTGTTATTTTCTTTTTAGTCGACGACTATAAGGGTTCGGATGTACCTCAGATTTCTCGAAGTAAGATTTCGAAAAACGTTCAAAGAGGTGAGTAATGGTAGCGAGGTCTCTATGGAAGGTAAGCCGGTTTACCAGTGGTTTACCTCAAAAAGAAGGCTTGCAAGATGTAACTTCAACTTTCATTTTCAATAGACCAGTACCAATAACAGTCGTTTATTAAAGACAATCGTCGGTAGTAAACTTCACACTCACCAATAGATGTCCGTCCGGTACCGTGAACAACGCGACCGTTGAGTGCGTCACCGCGTCTGTTCTGAGGGGCGCGTCGGGGGGAGGGGCGGGAGGCGGGGGGGCAAAGGAGTCTCCCGCCACACCCTCCACCAGCGACCACACACACGATCGCTCGAACTTCATATACAAGTCACGGACCTTGGGCTCTACCTGTAATAGACGTTTGACTTGATATGTAATATTACGTAGTAAGTAATAACAGTAAATCGCGGTATATTTACCATAAAAATATATGAACAAATCTATGTCCTTTACGAGTATAAATGTATGTCGGTTTAACTACTATGAATACTAACACTATACCAAGAATGGACGAATGAGTCACAGCCTGGACGCAATCAGGTTTTAACTTCTTTTTATTTACTTGTATACGCTTTAACGGATAAAGGTTAGACATGCCTCGATTGATCCGACGACTTGTTGGTTTGAGGCAAGGAAAAAGCAACCGCATTTATAAGTTCCATAGGTCGAAAAATATACAGTAGTCACTGCTATTAACCGAGACAATGGGTGTTGGCCTCCATTAAATATACTGTTATTTACTTTACTGTTAAAGAATGTTCAGAAGTGAGTATTAATTAATCCTCAATCAATAATTCAACATGTACTTCCTTATTCGCAATTAATACAATAATACAAAACACGTGTCATATCACACAAAATGGCGCCTTCCTATTCCATGGAACCACTAGTCTGAACCATCTGCGGCTATGTTCGTTATACATCGGCTGCACTCGGTACACGCACGACAGCAGCGACCTCTTGTAATTACACCTTACAGTACGTATAGTACATACACATAAAAACAAATTTTAAAAAATCACGAAAAAAGATTCTATAGACATAGTGAAAAAGTTCTTCCTGTTCCGGTAAATAAAGAGATTAACAAAAAAACGCTCAGAGAAGCATTGTGTTCCCTTCGACGTATATTTCATTCAACAAGGGAGCTATTCTATAGTTACGCTGAAGTAACTGATTCAACGATATGTACGAATGTATTTTACAAAGAACTAATACGTATAGTACCTACCCGGCAATATATAATGACATCGAGGCTTAGAGAGAGAAATCGGCTAGATTCTGCTTCATAGAGCATTGTCTCTGTCGCACAGACCGACGAACCCGTGTGAAACGTCACATACTAACTGAGTGACAGTGAAAGCGCTCTACGAAACCGAACTGGCCGGCTGTTTCGTTCTAAACATCGATGTGCATTGTTTAATGCCGGGTACTATAGCAGATTCGTTTCTATTCTAAAAAATTACTTCATAATCTTTTCGAATACCCGATTTGCAGCCTATGTAACGTTATTAAATTATTTCGTCTATGGAAATTATGTTTTATTATTGCTTATATACTAGTCTACTAGGCAGAATAGAATAGACCACTCTCCTTTCTTACCGAAGTGTCGTAAAAGGCGACTAAGGTATGTTGACGTCAGACAGGCGGCCGGTCGTAAAATACGTAGCCAAATTATATGACAACATGTTATAACATGTTGTGCCGACCCCACTTAGAGTGGGAAAAGGGCAGGAGAATGATGATGATGATGATCATGATGATGATGATGATGATGATGATGATGATGATGATGATATTGCTTATATACTAATCCGAAGCTAGCTAACGGCAGGGCCAATACTACGGTGTTGGCCCTGGAGTGGTCTAGATGTGGAACGATAAATGCTGGGCTTTATATTATAAAAAAATCAATCATGTGGTTGGTTCTCTCCAAAAAACGGAGAGAGGAGGCCTGTGCTCAGCAGTGGGATAGTAACACGCCGTTATTTACACAAAGTTAGTGACGACGGGCTTATACCGAAATCAGCATCTCTTCGAGCCAAACACTTATGTTTGGCTCGAAGAGATGCTGATTTCGGACACAGAGGAGAAATTAAAAAATAAGTAAAACTGGGAACTGCCTTCAGTTACGTAGAACCAAAGTTATGCATCCTCCTTATTCATTATGCTTCTCCCTATTTCTTTTTATAGTCCATATAGTGAGTTTTTTCATTCATATAAATAATTATATGCAATCAATCCATAATATTTATAATTTTTTGTACCGACATGCAGATCCAAATATGTTGATAATACATTTATTTATCGTGCATGCAGAATGTATAATAGAAATTGTAAGAATTAAGATTTTATGCATGATAAAATGTATATTTTTGGAGAAAAACTTGGAATTTGGTAATTTTTATGATACTAATCAATAAGTGATATTTAATTGATTTTTTTTACCCCTTTTTTTGGCGATATTTATTTAGTAAGTGCTCTTTTAACTTTATTTTTTATTATTGCTATTTTTTTGTTATTGATATAGTTATAAGTTTTTTTTTGTATCTTTGGAAAGTTCGCTGATTTTTGTCTACCTCAAAAGTTTAATATTTAAGTTTTGTTATAATTGTTCGTTTCCGCCTTAATAAATAAATATTTTCGAAGTCGAGATTGGTGTGATTGGCTAGTAAAGCTGTTACGCACAAACGTGCGGACGGATGAAACAACCTCTGGGACTTGGGCCCGTCGTCTCGGCGTCTCAACCTACCTTATGGGGCCGTCAGCTGTATGTGGTCCGGCCTCATGAGTCACTGCGTGTATATGTGTACGTGTGTGTGTGTGCTTGTATGTACTTGGCCTATTCCCGAACCCGTTGGCTCGCCTCAGCAGTCTTCGACGGACACGTACTGTCTATTTCTCCCGGAGTATACACTTCACCAACTCGGTTAAATAACACAAATAACACGCGGTGTGCACACAACCTTCGTAAGGTCACACGTTATTGAATCGTCCCATATCGGGGAACATTAACCCGAACGCGCACTAAAACCGCGGACGGTCGCGTTTTCTCAAAACGCTTCACTGATTGAACGCGTCACTAAATCTAAGAACCACACCCAAAACGCATAATTACGCGTGTGCGTTATACAATAAAGTCGTCTACAGGCGCGCGCGCGTCCTGTCTTATCGTAATCCAAAACGTCACTAAGTATCGGCGCTCGCGTCGACAATAGAATGCAGAAAGGTCGTTGATCCGGCCGGTCGCGCCGCGTCGCGCGTCAATTTGTACAAAACAAAAGCAGTAATTCTGGATCTCACCTCCTGATACCTGGCCAGGCACAGCATCTGTATGATCTGGGCGACCTGTATGAGATTGCAGCGAGCGATGTACGAGACAGGAACCTCGACCACGCCGTGAGCTTCGGGGTTCACTATGGCGGGACATATGAAGTGATTTAACACCAGATCAGTGCATATAGCGTGAATCTCGCGGTCGGTGGTCCTGTAACATAATAATATTAATTGACATTACATACCAGCATTGAATCATTAATCATTATACTGAATACTTATCCATATCAATATTATACATGCGAAAGTGTTTTTGTCTGTAATGTCTATTCAAACCTGGTGCTATTAAGGCTATATACATGGCTAATATACAAGATAATAAAATCGCAGTTTTCACTTAGGGATAGGAAAAATTACTCCGCATAATAAACGTACTTTCAAGTAACTGCGTACATAAGTAAAGGTACTTTCGGTTAGTTTATATAGGATAAATGACGCTTTTCCTTCGGAAAAAGAAATATCACATATTTGAGGGTATTTTACGACGTTAGTTGATACGTATGTTGTCTCGGGTAACAGGGCTGGTATGACTTTTTCCTGTGACGGCATGACTAGATTCAAAAATGTCACGGGGATTTTTAGAGGCCAGATTCAAAAAATTTGCGGGTCCAGGTTACTGTGCTGTCTGCGCCAGATCCGAACCTGCTTTGCGCCGACCTTGGCGGGTAAAGCTCACAACAACTAAGAAACTGCTTAAGAAGGTTCACGACCGAGAAGATGGCCGCCGGGAAGATCAGCCCAGTGCTCCTTCAGCGAAGCCGTGAAATTGCTGGTGAGATTTTACGGGGACTGTCCAAATCCTATCGAGTGCTACCTTAGCACGCTATATATTCAAAAATTTTAGAAAAATTTTTGGGACCTTGTTCAAAAATGCGTTGTACCTTGCGATGAACCTGGCTGGTAGAATAGCAACTTCACCTGGAATATTGTTTGAGTAGGTGTACGATCTGCTGCACGATCCACGCGATGGCCGCCAGGAAGTTGGCTCAGTACTCCTTCAGCGACGCCGTAAAGCGGCTGCCAAGGTTGTATAGCAATTGTGGAGTGGGGGGCCGGATACAAAAAAATGGGGGGTTTGTTCGAAACTTTTGGGGGGCCTAGTTCTAACTTTTGGGGGGCCTAGTTCTAACTTTTGGGGGCCTGATTCAAACTTTGGGGGCCTGATACAGCGTGTATAAACTAAAGCAACTTCACCTGGAATGCTGTTTGAGTAGGTGCACGATCTGCTGCACGATCCAGGCGATGGCCGCTGGGAAGTTCGCCCAGTGCTCCTTCAGCGACGCCGTGAAGCGGCTGGTGAGGTTGTACAGCGACTGTACGGTCCACTTCCGGTAGCGCGCCATCTTGGCGGTGTGCTCGTTGCTGTTGGGCTGGCCGAACTTTTTGAGACGGTCTGCTGGTGAAAACCTGTATGAAAAGTATTCTTTAATAATATAAGTAATTCTTTATTGCATTCGTTACTGATCGATTTTGTTTAATATTATTTCAATTTCTGTCTTTCAAGCTTTTTTATTTTTTACAGGACTTACGACTAATAATAATAATAATAATAATAAATATTTAGACCTTTCTTATGAGATAACCACCTTGTGGAATGTTGATTCAACAATAATTGTTCCTATTGTTGTTTCGATTAACGGTCTGATTGCGAAAAGCCTCGATCAACATCTTCAGAGGCTTTCGTTTAATGGTTGGATCAAGAGTCGGATACAGAAGGCGATATTACTCGAAACGACACGCATTGTGAGGAAGTTCCTCACTGTGGAGCCCTAGCCACCGGTAGCTTGGGTATTACCCCGCTTCCGGCGGTCGGCGATTTTTTATATTTTTAAATGTTTTTTTAAATTTTTTTTTATGATTAAAAATATTTAAAAATGTAAAAAGTTAGTATTAAGAGAAATAAAAGAAAATAATAATAATAATCATCTTTATTTGGAGAATATGGGAACAACACTAACAAGTTATTACAACAAGTATAGCACAGCCATAAATTGTCATATAAACTGAAAATGTCGAATATAATTAATCTATCATTAATAGAACATTGTTACTAAAAATAATTAAAGAGTTCAATTTTAAATCGGCTTTATCTTAAATCTAGACTACTAGAGTTCTATCTATTTCTTAAACAAGATGATGATGACGAAATTTACCATCGTATTCTAATGATATTGCAGCAGTTGAACGCTGCCTGCCAATCAAGGAAACAACAACGCTTTCTATAAATGAAATCTAGCTAGATCATCCACACCTCAATTATCGTCCCCAAAATCCTTGCATACTAAATTTGATGAATATCTTTGGTGCCGTTACCGACATTCAGATTATATAATACTAGCTTTTAAGCGCAACTTCATTCGCGTCGTGGACTGCAGTCTTATTATTAACAGTTTACCTATATGAATCAACCATAATTAATATAGGTAAACCGTTATATCTATATTAATTTTGCTTTAAGTGTTAACCTCAAAAGCTAGACATATGCTGTCGCGGACTTTTATTTAGGACTTTTAGAGAACAATTTTGTAATACATGATTTTTCAATAACGTTCACCGTTTACGTAGCGCACGGAAATAAGCTTTAAATTTTGCCGTTTTCGAAATATTTTTTATTGCTGCTCCTCTCCTATTGATCTTAGCGTGATGGTATAGCCTATAACCTTCCTCGATAAATGGACTATCTTACACTCAAATATTTTTTTCAAATCGGTACAGTAGTTCCTGAGATTAGCGCGTACAAACAAACAAACTCTTCAGCTTTATATATATAAGTATAGAGTATAGATATGATACGATATATGATTTTAGCTCGAAGGATCATTGCAGTATTTTTACCTCTCCATCGCTTTATCAGGGTCGATGTCCAGGAAGAACTCGTCTTCATGCAGCACCGCCATCACGGGCGCCTGCAACGCCGCTATGAGGAACTGCCGGGCCGGCGTGTGCCCGTCGCGGAACACCGCGTACAGTGACGGAAGCGCACACTTGTTCGTTCGGATGAGTCTAAGAAAAAGTAAGTAAGGAAAAAAACGTTATATAAAGATGTGTTTTCTTAACGTGCCATCTTTTCGAAGTTCGACGATCGTTAAAGCAACTCGAACTTTTCCGTACATACGATAGTCGAAGTTCGAAAAAATCATACGTTTATTTAAGTAAGTCTGATTAGTTAAATTTATAATAAATAAATGGACAGACGCAACTTTGAGTACCGCTGCTCTGAATGAGAGTATCGCCATTGCAGTGGTTAAAAACACTGTTAAAAAGAGGCACATACAAAAAGCCTACTATACTGTTGAGAAGTAATCCTCAAAGATGATAAAAATGTGTCGTAGCTATGAGCTATATAGCTACCCTCCGACCCTGTATAAGACAGAATGACTTGAGAGCAGCAGCAGCAGTAAATAGTAATAAGAATTATGATTTGAAAACAGCAAGCGCCGAGATTTTTGCTGGCTTTTCGCTATAGGAACAGCTTTCCGAACCAGCAGTAGAGTTGACGATTCAAAAGCACTTGCTTACAAGTCTACTTGAATAAAGACTTCGGCGAAATTGAATCGGCGTAATCTTTTTATACAAGATATTCTTCGTCGGCATAGAGTTTCCTTGAATTTTACATGACAAGCCGCAGCAATTTATTAAGAGTAACTTCTCGAGCCTTTTTAAAGATATTGTATGCGGTTATCATACAAAAATGTATACAAAACACAGTATTAAAGAACGTGACATTCTAATACTATGACTTCATTGCAAACCAATACAATCGACCAGGGTTGTCACTACAAATCTTCAGAGAAACTACGTATGTTGCATCAGCATTATAATATCGTACAATCTCAAAACGAACAAGACACCCTAGATATTTTAATAATACAAGACGTTCTTAGAGAATAAATTTGTCACTATATCGCGCAACGATTGGCTCCTAGATCTAGGGTTCATAATTAGCACTTTAAAAAAGATTATATACTTTGAACATAATGAAGTATTTATAGTTAATAGATTTTATAATAAATCAAATCAAATCAAATCAAAATAATCTTTATTCAAATAAACCTTTTCAGGCACTTTTGAATCGTCAAGCATCAATATGATTAATGAAGCTTCAACTGGTTCGGAATGTTGCTCTTACCGAGAAGAACCAGCAAGAAACTTGCAAGTCAATCTTTTAAGTATTTTCAATTACACATTATTAAACTCCTGTCTTGTATGAAGAATCTCCGAATAATCTTCAATTTTGTAATATGCTTTATGTATAAGCATATTTTTTACACTTAATTGGAATAATAGATTTTAGAAACAAAATTTAAAATATCTACCGCCGAGGTTCATCCTGGTTCTTTTCGGTAAGAGCCAAATTCCGAAACAATAGTAGCTTCATTAATCAAATTGAACCTGAACATTTAAACGTCCTTTAAAAAGCTACTTGTACTTGTACTAACCTCAAAACGATTGCATTGTTTTTTTTTTACAAAATTTCTACTAACGTGGCATCCCTGTTCATCAATATAACGGTTAATGTCATCGGCTATTCTGTCTCTTTATGCGGTTATTCAGAAGAATATCCTTATTGTATTTAAATAATAACTCCATAAAATGGTTTAATGTTAAATTAAAAGATAAATAAAATAACAAGACTCCTGTCTTTTTTTTTGGACAAAAGAATTGGAGAAGCTTAGATGCTGCTCAAATACGAATTGGAAGGTTACACATATTTCAGAATCTGGAGATATGCAAGTTTTCACAGGATGTTTTCTTTCGTCACAAAACTGCTTAGTTAACTGTAATCATTTAAACACAAGTTTAAAAATAAAAACTTGGGTCTAAATGTTCTATGATGATCTACCATTCTGGCCTTACATATCTACGAGATTAAGCTGGTATTTGGACTTCGCTTGCGTTGGCTGTGGTTGACACACGTGTCGCGGCCATTTTCTTTATCTAATTTGTTTGTTTAAAGGGAAATAGTCAGTGTTTGTGTATTTTATTTGTTAATTAATTGGTGGTGGTAAGTGTATTCTGTGTTTTTGTTATCGTTCTCATAATGGAGATCGATAAACCGCCTGATCCCGGTGGTTCTACACGTAAACGACATGTTGAAGACGCCATTTCCGATCCTACACCTAAAAAGACAATAATTATTCCGGCCCAGGCCTCTCCTTCGGTGCAAACAATTTACGTTCATTCTTCTTTTGCTGAAGGTCCAAAAGCATACACCGAAGATGACAAGGGTCCTTTCATAATCCACGTCTCCAGAGAAATATCGGATCCTTCTGCTGGTACGACCATCCGGGCTATATCATTCGGTCAATTTCTGCATAAAAACAAAATAAACAACATTGTTAACGATGGTATAAAAAATTTAGGTCGCAATAAAATCAGTGTAGAATTCACAACTGTATGTGATGCTAATAGTTTTTTAAACAATCAGATTTTATCATTGTCTAAATATAAAGCAGTTATTCCTACTTATAACATTACTCGGATGGGCTTAATTAAAGGTGTACCGGTGGATTGGTCTATGGAGGAGTTGGTGGACTCATTAGACCTACCTGCTGGTTGTGGTCAGGTTTTAAAGGCCAGGCGACTTAATAGGAAAACTTATAAAGATGATGTAGTCGCCTGGGTACCTACACAGTCAGTAGTTTTAACCTTTAGGGGTCAGATGCTTCCCTCAAAGGTATATTCCTTTCATACATCTCTACCTGTGGAAACCTACCACTTTCCTACGATACAGTGCCTTGGTTGCTGTAGGTTTGGTCACATTAAAGCGCAGTGCAGATCCAAGCCTAGATGTTTTAAATGCAGTCAGTCTCATACAGGAGAATCATGTGAGGTCAGCAACGATAAATCTACTTGCCTTCATTGCTCTGGCTCACATTACGCTTCAGATAAGAGTTGCCCAGAATTTTCGCGTCAGCAGTCAATCAAACTTGTAATGTCACAAGAAAATATTCCATATATAGAAGCAGCATCTCGTTTCCCTCCCGTCCGCAGATCCTATGCAGAGATGGCAAGAGAGATGTTTTCTATCCCTACTTACAATAATTCATTGCCTAAAATAACTTCTCCCACTAAATCATATACTAAAACTGTTTACCGTAACCCCCGTCCCCGAGCACCAGTTGCAAAGGGATATGACACTGATACTCATCGAACCATTATTTCCACTCCCTCCTCTTCTCTAGCCAATGGCAGTGCTTTAAAGCTTGCACAAAATGATTCCTCTATGTCACAGAATAAACTATTGGAATCCCTTTCCGAATTCCTCTTAAGTATTGTCCTACCATGTAGTGATATTCCTTTACCGCCCAACGTTGCCCACAATTTAAACCAACTTTTCCAAATCCTAAATAATGGACCCAATAGTTCTACTTCAATGGAACTGCCAAAGTCTTCTCAGTAAAAAACAAAATCTTATTTCCCTTATCAATATGCATAATCCAATCATTTTGGCCATCTCGAAAACATGGCTTAAACCTGGTTCCCGATTTCGGATTCCAGGTTTCTCCTGTTTGCGGGATGATAGGAGTGATGGTTATGCAGGAAGTGCCATTTTTATTCGGCACTCTCTTCCCTTTTCTACTATCTCACTTCCCCCTCATAGCCCTCAGCTTAACGCTGTTGCTGTGAGAGCTTTTAACATCTCCTTTCTTTCCTTGTATGTACCTCATCCTTCCGTGTCTCTAATCCCAGAATTAAAATCTATTATAGCTTCTCTTCCCAGTCCTATAATAATAATGGGTGATTTTCGTGATGGGCGGGTGATGGGCGCCCATCACACTTTGTGGGGGTGTTACTTTTGTGATGTATTTGCGTCTTTGTTGGTTGACATTTTTGAGGATCATAACTTATGCATCCTTAATGATGGCTCTCCAACCCGCAGAGTTCATCCGTCTCAGAATCCTAAGTCTGCAGTGGACCTTTCCCTATCTTCTCCTTCTTTTGCCTCCACATTATCATGGAAAGTGCTTGCAAGTACCCATGGCAGTGACCACTTTCCCATTGTCCTCTCATTGAATAATAGAGCCATTCCAAAATTAAATCACAGACCTTTATTAAAATACAAATTACAAAAGGCAAATTGGTCAGGCTATGCACAAACAGTTGATGATTTGATTGATGCTAACCCGGATTTTGAAAGTGATGGGAATGTTTTGTTATACTACCATCAATTCATGACTTCTCTTTTACTTTCGGCCGATTCCCATATCCCCTCTAAGCGCATCAAACGTAACCAGTTGCCTCCCTCTCCCTGGTGGGATGAGGAATGCAATGAGTTATGTAAGCAAAGAGAGTTAGCAGAAAAATTATATTCATCATGTATGTCTTTTGAAAATTTTATGAAATATCAACAGATTAATGCCAAAATAAAAAGATGTGTCACTAAAAAGAAAAAAGTCAGTTGGACTAATTTTTGTGAGTCCCTAAATCCCAGATCACCTTCCTCAACTGTGTGGAAAAAAATCAAAAGTTTTCGTCGTTCTCTTGAATATGTTGATCCTATTTCTAATAACCCATCTGATTGGCTTGAGGATTTTGCTGACAAAATTGCCCCCCCAACTGTCCCTTATGTTGACTCTTTTCCTTGCTTTACAACAACATCTATTGTAGGCGAAATGGATGCCCCTTTTTCTTTTGCAGAGCTTGAAACTGCTCTCAATGGCTTAAAAGATTCAAGTCCAGGGGAAGATGGAGTGCCTTACTCTTTCCTTTTTAATTTGAACTATAAAGCAAAATTTTTCCTGCTTGGCTTATATAATAAATTTTTTGAAACTAGTGTCATTCCTGATTCTTGGAGATCTCAAATCATTATTCCGATTATAAAGCCTGGTAAAAACCCGTCAAGCCCAAGTTCATATAGACCTATAGCGTTGTCATCTACGTTAGCAAAGGTTATTGAAATCTTGATAAAAAATCGCCTGGAATGGGTACTAGAGAGTAGAGGGATTTTGGCTCCTTCCCAATTCGGATTTCGAAAAGGCTTGAGTACTACAGACAGCCTCAGCATACTCACTACAGACATTCGAATAGCCTTTGGTAAGGGGGAGTACCTCATGGGAGTCTTTCTTGATATTGCTTCTGCATATGACAATGTACTTCTTCCGGTGCTCAGGCATAAAATGCAACAGCTGAGTTTACCTCCGAGGATAGTACATTTCATATGCAATCTGTTATCTGGCAGAACAGTACTGGTTAAACACCAGTCTCTCAGTATTTCCCCCAGAACTGTCTGGAAGGGTCTTCCCCAAGGCTCCATCCTTAGTCCCTTACTGTACAGTATATACACTTATGATCTCGAATTGTCTGTAAATAACTTTTGTAACATCTTACAGTATGCTGATGATATAGTCATATATACTAGCTCAAATTCAGTAGAGGAATCATCATGTCGTCTGAATTCTGCTCTCTATTACTTAGGCCAGTGGCTTTCTAATCATGGTTTATCTTTGGCTGTAGATAAGTGTCAAGCAGTGATCTTTACCAGAAAAAGAACCCCTCCTTTCATTAATCTCTTGTATGAGGGTAAGCATATTAATTTTGTGCATAAGGTTAAGTTCCTTGGTGTTGTTCTCGATAACCGGCTGAACGGATGCGCTCATATTGAGCACTTAATTAAAAAATGTGAAAAAGGCATTAACGCGTTACGTGCAGTCTCTGGGGTTTGGTGGGGTGCGCATCCTTATTCTTTAAAATTACTTTATAATGCTTTGGTTCGTAGTTACATGGATTACGCCACCTTTGTTTTAGACCCTATGAATAAAGCTGCCTCTGAAACACTTAGTAAAATTCAGTATAAAAGTCTCAGAATCATTCTGGGAGCCATGAAATCATCCCCAACAAATGCACTTCAAGTAGAATGTGTTGACCCACCTTTACCCATTCGTCGTCAATATCTATCTGATCGTTTTGTCGGCAAAATGTTACAGCTGTCGTCCCATCCCCTTTGGCCGCGATTAGTCCAGTTGGCTCAAGTTGTCCGTCCTCGTAATCCATCATCCTATTTGCTAAATAGTTTTAAAAAATTTACAAACCTTCCTTATCCTCTATCTGTCTTTCTAATTAACCCTCTGTATAATATTCCTTTTAAAGCTCTTGTATTTAACCCACCTATACTCACAGACATTGGTTTGATTAAAGGAGCTCCTGACACAACTGTAAAATTTAATAGTTATATTTATTAGAATTGGAAAAATTTTCTTCAAATCTACACTGATGCCTCAAAGTTAACTTCGGAAAGCTTTGTTGGAGCAGCCTGTTGGATACCTAAATACAAAATATCTTTACAGTTTAAATGTCCTCCACAAACATCAGTTTTTACAGGAGAGGCCATTGCTTTGTTAGAAGCAATCCTGTACACTGATTCCCATAATCTACAACAGACTGTTATATTTACTGACTCGCTTAGTTGCTTATTCGCCATTAAGGAAAATCCTTTTAGGAGTAAAACAAGACATCCTATTATTTTGAGAATTAGAGAGGCATTGTTCTCATGTCAACAAAAGGGTATAGCAATTTTTTTGGTCTGGATCCCAGGCCACTCTGGCATTCCTGGTAATGAAACTGCGGATTCATTTGCTAAGGCAGCTGCTAATGTAGGTTCTTTAGAATACTTTAAAAACTCAGCCCAGGACATTACTGCTCTTGCGAGAACCCATTTGTCAAACTCTTGGAATACAAATTGGAATGCAACAAAATGCATTAAAGGTAAATATTATGCCTCAATCCAGACTGACATACCAAGACGTCCCTGGTTTTTCTTTCAGAGATATGCAAATAGGTGGGTTGCATCCACAATCTCACGGCTACGTCTTGGTCATAATTGTTCCCCCCATCATTTGGCTAAACTTAGGATAAGGGATCACTCAATATGTGAATGTGGCTTGGATGAAGGCACTGTGTCTCATGTTTTATTTTCCTGCCCCAAACTCCTTTACTCCCCCTTTGATGTCATCCCATACAAAATCCCTCGTCCCTTAAATGTTGAGTTTTTGTTAACCCTTGTGTTTAGTCCTTATTGTAAATATTTGTGTAAATACATAAAAATAAATAAAATAAAGTTGTAATAGCTGATTAACTTCTGTAGTATACTAACACTTATAATTATAATATATGGTACAAATAGTTTTGGTTTTGGGTTATATGTTGTGTTGTCTGTATTGTTTTAGGTGAAGGCATAACAAGAAATTCTGGCTATTATCACATCTGCAAAATTAAACCGATCATTCAATTTGGAACTGGTTAACTCTTATTACCGTGATTCTTCCATTCCACGTGACATTGGCGAAGTAATTAGTGTCGTGTGACGCTCCTAAAAGCCATTACAAAAAAAAAAAAAAAAGCTGGTATTTTCATGGCAATGAAAATTGATAAAAATCACCAAAAGTGTTTTAAATATGATATACAAGTTGTTGCCTAAATGTTATTCCGATGTATAACTTATACAACTGTAAAGTTTCATTCAAATCGGTCCAATATTTTTTTCCTGAAAGAGTAACAAACATCCATCCATACTCACAAACTTTCGCATTTATAATATTAGTAGGAAGACTATAGGGAGGCCGAAAAAAAGAGGAATGGATTGGGTGAAGAATGATATGCATGTAAAAGGAGTAGAACCAGAGTCGACGAATGATAGAGGAGCATGGAAGATGAAGACATATTGTGCCGATCCTTGACCATTTAACTGTCTATATTTCTACGTTTATCGTAATTCAAGATAATGATATCTATCTAAGAAAAAAAAGTAAATAGGAATAATTACAACTTGATAAAGGTTCAAAATCAAAGAATAGATAGATATATGAATAAGACACTTAAATGATATATTTAGGAACAAGAATTTGCTTTTCTCGTTAAATTTGAGGCCGAAATTTTGCATTGCGTTTAAATGGCCCGGAGCGAAGGTTAAACTCGAATTGAGTCCATTTTCGAATTGTCCCTATTTGGGGCTTTGGCCTTATATTGGAAAACGTTGCCTTAGAGATAAAATAGTGAGGAAATTCAATGTGTATTTAATTTTAGTAATGAGAATGTCGAGATGGGATATCCGATGACTCAAATGACAAAGCGATAACTATGAACGTCATGATAATATTGGCTACACCTACATAAGTATCGGGTGTACCCGAATAGTCGTTTTCTATTGCAATCTGAGAGCTAATACCTTTTATAGTTCGAATTTCAACGTAGAGTTTTTTTCTAGAATAATGAGAGAGTAGGAAGCGGAGTTGACTTGTAGTTAAGGAACTAACAAATGTCCCCTTCATTATTATTTGTTAAAGTGACTGGTAGGTTAAAGCAGATGTCTATGTTGGTACAGCAGTAAAACCCAACACAGAGAAATGGGTGGAATAGTCCAACACAGGATCTGACCACTCGTCACACACCGACAGGCGTCCCCGAATCCAGATAGATAAGGAAAAAGAAGGCAGTGGAGGATGCTAGCAAATAGAACATTTACTATCATGATGTAATGTCACTGAGGAGTTAAAAAGGAGGTGTTATATTCCATGGGAATTCAATACTCCTGTGGGTATTATTATATAAATAAAGGGGTCATATCGCGGCAAAATCGAGTTACCTAACTGACTCAGTTGACCATGGCGGATGCAACTCTGCCGAAACGTCGAACCTTGTAAAAAGGTAACTCGATTTTGCCGCAATATGACCCGTTTATTTATATAATAATAAGTATGAATCGCGAAAGTTTAAAATTTACCACTCCTGTGGGTGTTCCATAAAAGGTTTTCTGTGTAGGAGAAAAAAATCCTTAATTACAATTACTTACTTTCTTGGATCACTTGAAGGAGCCATTTGATGCTTGATCAGTGATCTTACGACTGCCAACAGGCGAGTCCTGTCGGCAGAAGATCTGCAGCTCCCGTATAACCCAGCTACTAGTGATGAAGGAAGACTGGGTGGCATGTGGTCTTCACCAAGCATTAGGCACAAAGCCATAAGGTGGGGAGTATCTCGCAGCCATCCTAACAGCTCCCCTAGCGCTTGAACCTCCTGTTACCAAACAGTTTTGTGATTAAAGTGAAGTAGCGGGCTGTTATTTTCCCACTGCTGGGCATAGACTTCCTCTATTTTTATATTCTTTTATATTCAAACTAGCCGTGCCAGTGTCTTCACCCGCGTGGAAGTCAACGTGCCACAAATTTTCTCTAGACTTCAAATTTTAAACATAAAAGTGTTATTGTGAGTTAACCATAAGAGATAGAAGCATGCTATCGCCAACTTTTTTGTACTAGTTTTATAAATCTAAAATTCTTTAGTACATTACTTTAGCGTATCTCTGCTGGTTTACGCTGCGCACGCGACTAAAGCTCCCAGCAAGCAAGTTTTTAACAACTGTGCAATCTCTTCAACACAAATTACATAATACTGATATGTACTATTTACCTAAACTATCTGGAAGTATTGCACAATTTTTTGGTGAAAACCGTACCAAAAAAACGTAACCAGCAAATTTTGAGAAAATCAATTACAGACATACAGTTTTTTGAAACTTTGTTTTATAATAAATATAGATAGCAAATGCCTAATTCATAAAATAGCAATAGCATAACAAAAGTGGGTGGATCTTCATGACTCAGCAATTAAAGATAAACAAAAGATGAAGTAATGTGACTAAAAATTATGCATATTACAGTAGTCAGTACAGCAACAAAACATGACCACTAATTTCTTAATTGCGATTTACAGATACCTCAACGAATATTCATAATGTGAAAGTAGTATTCTTTATAATCTAGAACAATTTTCATATTTAAATATATATATATCCATCCATACGTCACTGGGAGTAATGACCTCAAAAAGGTCACAGGGAGCCACTGTATCCCAACGACATAGGATCATGTTTTACAAAAATCATGGGAAGAGACCTTTGTTCGTATTATAAACACTAAATTGTATTTTTAGGATCTGTCAATTTCAAAGAATGTATTTTGTATTTCACTCATTGAGATTGATTATGGAGGTAATTGAAAATTTTATGGACTCTTTCTCAAGACATTTTTGATCACACATAGTTGTGAGCTGAAGTTGCTTTAAATTTATTTGATCATAATTTCAATTATATGTTATATTACCAAGTTTCATACATTGGTGCAAGTAATATTTAATCGCAAGAGTTGAAAATATCACATTCTACATAATTGTGAATAAAATTATCTTCAAGTAACTTTTATATATAATTTAACAAGGTACTTTTAAGAACAGACAAGCTATAATAGTCTTACAGTGGCAGTGAGAATTCCCTGTTGTTGGTTGCAAGTTTATATCGCTTTGCATCAGAATCTAAAGTTTAATCATTCTGTTTAAAATAGAAAGGAAGCCTGTACTAGACATTGGGATAGAAACAAGCTGCACTATACATAAACTGCACTATACATTAGGGGAAATGGGTGGAATAGTCCAGAATTGGAGCTGACCACCTGCCCTGTACTGACAGGCGTCCCCGATTCTAGATTAGATTAGATACATAAACTGTATTTTATCTTGTACTCATATTGCTTAAGCATAAAATGATTAGAAATAAATAAATACCTTATATTTCAAAACCTTGTGAGCATCAATAAATGTTGTTCCTTCAAGGAAACTTGCTCGTTGGCATGCTGCAACTGATTCAGCTTCACACCTTGATGTTATTAAATTTGTGAGGTTTTGTCTCTGTTGTGAACATATCCAAGATGTTTGCAAGAGCTCTAAAACACTTTTCTCTACTTCTTCATTGAGATTCTGTAGCAACTGCCTTTCTGAGTTAATGAAGATTTTTTCCCTTCGCAGCTGGTTCGCTAACTCTGCAATATTCATACAGCCATCTGACGTCGGCTGCATCATCCTGCTTTGTTACACTTATCAGCAATATAAATCGTTCATTACTATATTATATTTTTATTTTAGTAGAGTATACGAAAATAATAACATGTATTTCGATATGATCGGAGTTTTATGTGATAGCTAATACATAGACATAACCACATACAATGTCATTTTTTTTAGTGGGTATACGATTATTGAAATATCACAAACAAATAACTTTGCACAGTATTTAGCCCAGCAAAAAGATGCAAAATGAATCAAGAATCAAGATAACTTGAATGAAAGGTATTTTTCGTTCATTAACATTAGCATATGTCAAAATCAAATATATACAAAACATCGATTAAATGCAAACAAGAAAAGATTCATAATAAATATAGTAAGTCCAATGTTTAGATCGAATTTTTGGTATTTATTATTTTTATCAAGCGTATTGATATTCTTAATTTAGATAAAAAAAATTCTGTACAATTTCCTACAAAATAATATATCATCGAACAATGATTTATAAACGTATGCGGAGTGAATATAGACTATAATATTTACGTAATGATGTAATGCATTGTATTAAAATCGATTTCTAAAATACATTCAAATCGATAACTTCAAAATTCTAATATAACACATAATATATATTATGTGTTATACTAGAATTTTATTTATGTTTTTCGAAAAATAAACACGATCCCTTATTTTTAGAATTATTTTGTACATCATTTAATTTTAATCTGTTTGTTTGTATTTGTTATTTTTTCATTTGTTGATAGTTTCTTGTAAATCGATTTTCTCGACTATACCATCAATTTGCTAGGTTTGTCTTTGTCAAATCATGGCTTTCATACCCATCCCTATTTTGACGGAGAAAAGAAATCTTTGGACTGCAGCTTTTTTACTTTAATATTTGTGTAAATAATTAAAATAGATGTTTCGAAATAAGTGTTTAGATGTGATAAGTGGACCATTTTAGATGCTATAATGTCAGAGAGTTCAATTGAAGGAAAATTAAGAGGTTTGCAAGAGCGCTTAGAAAATGAATTGCGTATTCGAGAGGGTGCTTTTCACAATCAAGGTGGACTTGGGGCTTCCAAGTCTGGAAACAGTCGGAGACCAAGGCCCCGTGAGTAGCATAATAAATAAAGGTTTTAGCGTACACTTAAGTCTGACCTTTATTTAGAAGCTTCTTCACTGCTTTAGTGTGCCAAAAAAATTTGTTTTGCTAACACTTCTGTACAATAAACACAGGTTATGCTTAGTGATAGCTCTACAGTATATCATCAAAGATGTAAACGAATTTTTAATTTATATTCTTTTTACCGCTCTAATGTGAATAGCAGCAGTGCTTCAAAGAAATACTTTTACACTTAAACTCTAGCTTTGGTTTTGTTATTTTCATCAATATTGTTATTACTACACACAGCTTAGATAATGTTCTACTCTTCTGTGATTTTTTGTTAAAATATAACATATGGGTTATTGTGTAAAAAAAGTGAAGCAATGCATACATAGTTATATTATTAGTTTGTTCACTTATAAGAAATATTTTATCCCTGTTCGTACATTTGGACCATTTGTTATTGCTTGTACTGTGAACATAAGAACTTTATACTATTTTTGACAGAAATTATCCCATAATATTCAATACATAATATAAGAAAAGACAACCACATATCACACAGTATTAAAGTAGCAACATTCATATTTAGGCTTGATTGAGATATTACAAATGCTAGTGTTTTCCCACTGTCACACATAATCACAAGTTTTGTAGGCTCTACAATATGCTTTGCTGCAGTTTGCCACAAAATTACTTTTTGAATAAGGTCACTTTATTATTAAGCATGAGATATATTGCCTATCCTTGGGATAAAGTTAAGTTTCCTAAGTATGTAACATAGGACAGTTAACTTTATTCTTCAGATTCAAGTTAGTTATTTCATATATAATATAAAACTAGAAAACTAGAAAAAAGTGTATTATTATAAGTTTCAACATGTAGGTATAGAATTATTCAACAATGCAAAGTAATATGTATCACTAGATGATGTTTAGCATTGAAATTAGTATTACTTCCTTATCTTTATTTGTATGTTGTTTACAGTGAAATATATAATAAACATAATTAGTCTTATAGCTATGTATACAATGCATTATAAATTCTTACAATTAATAATTATTTCTAATCCTAATCTACTTTTTTCAGCACCCATGTTTTCAACGAGAGATATACCAGCTTTCCCACCAAGATCTCCACAAGCTGTTGATACAGAGTATAGAATGCGAGAGGTTTACAAAGTATGTTAATAAATGTGACATGGAAAAAATTTAAATTTAACTATTGTATTTCAGAAGTAATGCTAAATGTAGAGTGTTTACATTCTTATACCCGATACATCCAGAAATCAGTAAAACTTATGGACTACCTTCAACCAATAATACAAAAATACACAACTGCACAATATGCACTGCACTCATTCACTACCACAATTTCAACAATCATTAAACAAAGCCTTGTCAGGAGACTCTTTCTGATTGTATATATTAACTTGATATGGAGTGATTTTTTTTATTGTAAAATTTACTGCTGTATTAGACGATTCTCCCAACAGAGATAGGACATCTACCAGTCTTTCAAGTCTATGTTTAGAATAAGACAAACTTGATATGGTAACCTTGAAAGAACACAATTTTTATTCACTTCTATTTCTAATTCCAAATATATAATAAAATAATAATATAGTTACTTCTGTTCTTGGTATTTATTAAACAGGTGAGTGGCAAACTAAATGTGGATGGCACAGAGTACAGATCTCACATAGATGACCTGCAACAGCTGGGCGAGCTAGGCAGCGGCACATGTGGCCATGTCGTGAAAATGTTGCACAAACCATCTGCAGCTATTATAGCTGTTAAGGTAAGTAAATATCCTATAATAGGGAGCTAAATATGGAGACAGACAGATTCAGAAAACTCAGACTGAGGCTACGTTAGTTTGACAACCATTTTGATACATCGTTGGCGCAGTGGCCCTGCCTTCAACTACGCGTGTCGTGGGTTTGACTCCCGCCGAGGGCCAACATTTTCTATAATTTGTTTGTTTTTCAAGCCTGGATGTATATTTGTATTTAAGTATGTATTTAAAATTATGTAGTATGTCTACCAGTTGTCTCTCACCCATAACACAAGTATTGAGTTACTTACTTTGGAGTGTAAGTGTCCCATATATTTATTTATTTATTTGATGATTCAAAAGTACTGAATACTATATATTATTATATATTTATATTGTCTTTATATATTATATATATATATATATTTTATTATAGCCCACTTGAGTAAAATAATATTTTGAATTTCAATTTTGCAGCAAATGCGTCGTTCGGGGAACTCGGAAGAAACTAAACGTATTCTAATGGACCTTGATGTGGTGGTGCGTTCTCACGACTGCCCCTACATCGTGCGGTGCTTGGGATGCTTCGTGACAGATGCGGACGTGTGGATATGCATGGAGCTAATGGCATCCTGCTTCGACAAGCTTCTGAAGCGACTCGGCTCGCCTATCCCTGAAGCTATATTGGGCAAAGTTACCGTGGCGGTAAGTGGAATAGAAATCACGGAAAGTTAACACGTGCCTTACGGTAAACAAAAACATAATGAAAGAATAACATGTGTAACGTAACGTATAGTACCCGGCATTAAATAATGCACATCGATGTTTAGAACGAAACAGCCGGCCAGTTCGGTTTCGTAGAGCGCTGTCACTATCACTCAGTATGTGACGTTTCGCGTGGGTTCCTCTGACTGTGCGACAGAGACAATGCTCTATCTAGCTGATTTTCTCTCTCTAAGCCTCGATGTGCATTATTTATTGCCGCGTACTATACTAGTAACGCGGATTACGTATTTTCCTCACTGGAATAACAGATGGCGCCACTGGTACTTCACTTCGCGCTATAGTAATTTGTTTTCAGTAATTTTATAGAAGGTCGATACTTGCGATACAGGGCGATGTTATATTACTTTTATTTGTTGTTAATTCCTTTCCACTCTAAATAAATGTGTGTAGTGCTTGTGTATTGTGGTAGTGGTGGTGGAGGTTTGTGCATGTGTTTTTACGAATCCTGCATGTATCGGATATGAAAAAATGCATAGTCCACTATACATTTAGCATGATATATAAGCTGTGATAAGCCTAGCGGTAACACCGAGCGACTCTCTAGGGACGATCATGGGTTCAAATCCCGGGCAGGCACCAATGAGTTTTTCAATTAAAACTTATATGTCTAATTGATGATTGCAATTTATCACACGCTTTTCGGTGAAGGAAAACATCGTGAGGAAACCTGCATATCTCTAGAGAATTCTAAGGATATGTGTAACCTAACAATCCGCATTGGAGCAGCGTGGTCGGTCTTACCTCCAATCCTTCTCTACAAAAACGGAGAAAGGAGGCATTAGCCCAGAAGTGGGATAGTGACAAGCCTTTAAGCTTTTTTATTATCTTCGCCATGTGTTATCCGTCTGAGTAGAATAAACTACCCTTATTTCTTACAGAGGTGTCATAAGAGGCGGTTAAGATAAGTCAACCCGCCGTGTGGTATCCGGCTGAGTAGAATAGACCACCCTCATTTCTTACCGAGGTGTCGTAAAAGGCGGCTAAGGTAATTTGACGTCAAGCAGGCGACCGGTCGTTAAATACGTAACCGGATGACAACATGTTTGTAACATGTTGTGCCCGACCCCCTTAGAGTGTGATAGGGACAAGAAAATGATGATGTTTTTTTTATTTAGTAGGTATACAATAGAAATAATAGACATAATAGGAGAGTATAGACAGTTTTCCTTCCCATTCTATTCACAAACGTGAACCAAAAGGATTTCTAGTAAATCAGGGGTAATTCTCTTTGGCCTCAGTAAAGTAAGCGTTATTCCTTTCACAAATGTAGATGTTTTGAATAAAATGACGCGCGCAACGCGACGCGAACGCAAGCTAGGCCGTTTATGCATTCGTTCACGACCAGAGCGGCCCCCCGCCAGTCACCCGTCAGACACGATAGAGAGAGGCCGCGCGCGGCTTGGACGCGGCATCCTTTTTCTTACGCACGTGTGTAATTTTGCGTTTCGGGTGTTATTCTCAGATTTAGTGACGCGTTTAATCAGTGAAGCGTTTGAGAAGACGCGACCGTCCACGGTTTTAGTGCGCGTTGGGTTACTATTCCCTGATATAGGGACGATTCAATAACGTGTGACCTTACGAAGGTTGTGTGCACACCGGGTGTTATTTAGCCGATATAGTGAAGTGTATACTCCGGGAGAAACAGACATTACGTGTCCGTGGAAGAGTGCTGAGGCGAGCCAACGGTTTCGGGAATCGGCCAAGTACATACAAGCACACACACACACGTACACATATACACGCAGTGACTCATTAGGCCGGACCACATACAGCTGACGGCCGCATAAGGTAGGTTGAGACGCCGAGACGACGGGCCCAGGTCCCGGAGGTTGTTTCATCCGTCCGCACGTTTGCGCGGAACAGTAGATATAAGCTGTTGTATGTTGTCCAGACGGTGAACGCGCTCTCGTACCTGAAGGACACCCACGGCGTAATCCATCGCGACGTGAAGCCCAGCAACATCCTGCTGGACGAGCGCGGGAACGTCAAGCTGTGCGACTTCGGCATCAGCGGCCGCCTCGTCGACTCCAAGGCCAAGACCCGCAGCGCGGGCTGCGCCGCGTACATGGCGGTGAGTGACTGACTCAACACAATACTTAGGTACATCAGCGGGCCTACCATGAACTCTTATTGCAAATAAGAATGAATGATTTACCTGTATCAATGCGCAAATCTCCTTCCCTATAAGCATTTAACATCAGCAATTTTCACAGACTAAAAAATATTTGTCTCAAGTCATTTAAATTAAATTTAGCTTATTATCAATATTAAATTACATTTTAATCAATTCAAATAATCACTATTATCTATTATTTTTTTTCATTTATTTTTCAATTTTAATCTATGTATAGTGTTTCGTTAGTTTTATTTTTCTTCCTTCCTTTTTTTTCTATCATCAATTTTTTTTTTTCATTTTCTTTCTGTTACTCATAGGTTGGCTGGTAGAGATCCCTTTTAAGGATAAGTCCGCCTTTTGTTTATACAATAAAGATAAATAAATAAAAAAAAAAGAAATGTATACGTGCTATATGCAAAGCAAATGTTCTAGATACCTGTAAGCCTTTGTTTAAAACGCTCAATATATTGCCCTTGCCCTATATTTATATCAAGGAAATATGCATATTTGTGAAAAAATATCCTGACTATTTTAAAAGTAATGACGCAAGGTATAGAGATAGTAGATTACTATTACCCAGAATAAAATTATCGCTTTACAAAAAAAAAATGCATACTGTATGTCAATTATAATATACAATAAGCTGCCTAAATATATAAAAGACTTATGTCTTCCTAAATTTAAATTAAAGCTACATGAGTGGCTATTATCTCATTGTTTTTATTCGATAAATGAATATTTAAACTTACAGACTAAGCCCTTACAAAAAATAAGATCGAAAATTTAAATTTGTTGCTGTTACTTATGTAATTGAAAATACCATTATTAAATGCTTTACAGCTATGTAAGTTTTTAAAATTTTAAATGTTAATGCTAAACCGTTTCTTATATTTGTATGCCATTTCTTGGTATTACACTAAAACGAACAATTGTAACACCTTTTTGTAAGTTTGTAAGTGTATTATGCAAAAATAAATGAATTTGAATTTGAATTTGAATTTTGGGAGTGACCTTGGATTCAAAACTCCAATGGAGCACACACACAACTCTTGCAGGGAAACTTAGTTCAGCAGCCTACGGTCTTCGAAATATAAGACAATTTACAAATGTCGAAACAGCAAAATTTGTTTGTTTTGCTTACTGCCATAGCATTGTGTCTTATGGAATATTGCTGTGGGGTAAATGCGCGGATAGTGAAAAACATTTTCGTATTACAAAAAAGAGCCATACGTGGCATCTACAATTTAAGTCCCCGTGATTCCCTGCGAGTGAAGATTAAGGAAATAGGTATTCTTACATTTGCTTCACAGTATATTTTAAAACAATGTAATTTTTGTACATAAAAATATAAAGAATTATAAAATGATAGGTGATGTATATAATAGACAAAGTAGAAACAGACATAAGCTTGCGACGCCTGCTTTGCGCCTAGCAAAAATACGTAAATCGTTTGTGGGTTTGGGTATAAGATTCTATAATAAAATTCCGAAATCAATTTTGGCCATGCCATTACAGCAGTTTAAAACCCCTGTTAAAAAGAGGCTGATACAGAAGGCCTACTATACTGTTGAAGATTACTTAGATGATAAGGATGTGTGGATATAGATGCACTTCTACCCTGTACAAGACAGTAATAAATAAATGTAACTAGTTTAAAGATTTATATTTTAAAAAGAGCAACCGCCGAGTTCTTGCTGGTTCTTTTCGGTAGGAACAGCTTTCTGAACCAGCAGTAAAGTTGACGATTCAAAAGCACTTGTTTACAAGTTTACTTGAATAAAGAATATTTTGAATTTGAATTGCGACTTTGCGACAGGCTCGAAGAACCAACAGATTGTTTATAGAAAATGTTGGTCGTAGGTGGGAATCGAACCCGCGATCCGCTTAGCTGAAGGCAGAGTCACTACCTACTGTGCCAACGGGTTAGTCAAATTTAAGTAAAAGCCATTTAAGTATGTATTAAAAATAATATATGTAGTATATGTCCGTCACCCATAACACAAGTATTAAGTTACTTACTTTGGGGACGGACGACCGTGTATCGCATATATTTATTTATTTATTTATTTATATATTGGACCGTGTATCGCATATATATATTTATTTATTTATATATTGATGTCCTTGCAGCCTGAACGAATAGACCCACCGGATCCGAGCCGGCCGGACTATGATATCCGGGCGGACGTGTGGTCGCTGGGCATCTCGCTGGTGGAGCTGGCTACTGGAGTGTTCCCTTACCGGGACTGCCAGAACGACTTCGAAGTGCTCACCAGGGTACGTATTTTCACTATTTTTTATGTAAGCAATATTACCTTAATCAGCATTAATAGAGCTGTGATAGCCTAGCGGTGAGACCGTGCGACTCTTTCGAGGGGAACACGAGTTCAAACCCGGGCAGGCACCAATGAGTTTTTCTATTAAAACTTATGTGTCTAATTGATAATTGCAATTTATCACACGCTTTTCGGTGAAGGAAAACATCGTGAGGAAACCTGCATATCTCTAGAGAATTCTAGGGATATGTGTAACCTACCAATCCGCATTGGAGCAGCGTGGTAGGTCTTAGCTCCAATCCTTCTCTCCAAAAACGGAGAGAGGAGGCCTTAGCCCAGCAGTGGGCATAACAACGGGCTGTTACTTTACTTTTTTTTTTTATTACCTTAATATCATTAATAAAATCATAATAAATATATGGGACACTTACACACACGGTTGTCCATCCCCAAAGTGAGTAATCTATTACTTTTGTTATGGGTGACGGATGTACTTAAATACGAATACACACCCAGGCTCGAAGGACCAACAAATTGCTAGAAAATGTTGGCTTGGTGGGAATTGAACCCACGACCCGCGGAGCTGAAGGTAGGGTCAATACCCACTGCCAGTCAATATCTTTTCTGTGTTCCTTTCACTAAATCTGTATATGCAGGGAACTCAATAGTTTGTCGACTGCTAAGAAACTATAATCTCAATACACCCAGGCTGATATATTCAATGACTCAAAGGAGTGTTTTAGAAAAAAAATCTGGATATAATTCAGAATATGTAAAAAAAAATTAAAATTACATATATATATACATATATATATATATATATATATATATATATATATATATATATATATATATATATATATATATGGAAATTTTGAACATAAAAGTAGTTATTGTGAGTTAACTGTGAGAGATAGAGACATGCTATCCCGACATACAGACAGACTTTTTTGGACATTGTTTTATAATAAGTATAGATTATTGTTAATAAAATTAAAAAAAAACGTTTTTGGCTGTAAGAAAAAATTGAGTAAAATTTTGTAAAGTAATAGTTTAGCTGTGGGATTTTGTAAAAGTAAATAAATAAATAAATTAATTAATTAAAATACTTAGAACCTAAAAGTTGAAATAAATAAATAAATTAATTAATTAAAATACTTAGAACCTAAAAGTTGAAGAGGAGGCCCTTTTCTAAAGTCTTACGTACAAATTTTTAAGACAAAAGTGAACAGGCGCATCGTCAAGCTCGGTCTTTATTAGGCTGCATCGCTTCGCTTTTCATCAAGTAAGACGCAGCCAAGCGTTTAGCCAAACTAAAGCCAAGCTTTAGTACAATATGGCTAGCCATATTGTACTAAAAAAAAACATTATCGACTACGATCATTTCCGAACCGACTCTACTGAGTTGACGATTCAAAAGAAATTGTTTACAAGTTTACTTGAATAAAGAATATTTTGAATTTGAAAGGCCAAAGGCCGAGAGCAGAGGTCGTTGTGGCTATGTACATATAGTACGCGGCAATAAATAATTCACATCGAGGCTTAGAGAGAGAAATCGGCTAGATTCTGCTTCATAGAGCATTGTCTCTGTCGCACAGACTGACGAACCCGTGTGAAATGTCATATCGACTGTGAACCGGCAATATGTCCTATCTCAATTTTAAGGCAAATCACTTTTTAACGGCATTAGGTACTACTGCCCATCATTTACCGTATCAACATGTATTATCTACTAGAAAATTTGTATATAAATAAACATATTTCAAGTCAACTGGCTTTTTATTACATAAAAATTAATCCGAATTTATTAATAATCACGTTTTTTCGTCTTCCTGAAAAGTTGTCAAAAATTAGATAGGACAATTTGCCAGTTCACAGTCGATATACTAACTGGGTGACAGAGACAGCGCTCTACGAAACCGAACTGGCCGGCTGTCTCGTTCTAAACATCGATGTGCATTATTTAATGCCGGGTACTATACTTAAAATTTATCCTAATGTCGTATCACAAACGTCACCGGATGATCGGATGGTATTGAATTTATGAAAAACTTAATCAAATTTTATATATACTATTTAAGGTGATAGCGGACGACCCTCCTCAACTCCCGGACAGTAGCAATTTCTCATCAGAGTTCAAATCATTTGTATCACAATGGTAAGTGACCGAAATTTAAAATAGAGTTAAAATACAAAACCACACATAAACACAGGTATTATAAACCTTGTCTAGAAAATGATGGATAATATTAAATATAATATAAAATTAGATTAAGAGTAATTGGCTCAAAAGACACAAAAGATTGATATTATGTTACATTAGATAATCTAATATAATTACTATTCCCAGAATTGCATATTAAAATGGTTTAATTAGCTCTAATCTGTATCTAATCTGTAAAATTATAAATATTCTATGAAAGAAATATTAAAGAAAGACAGAGTTGTAGTTTTATTTCATTTTCTTAATTCGTAAATAATATATTTCATCATCATCATTCTCCTGCCCTTATCCCACTCTAAGTGGGGTCGGCACAACATGTTACAAACATCAAACCCACTCATGGGATAAGCGCAGAAGAATGATGACATTTAGTCAAGTACTAAACCTATGGAGTATAGAATATTTAATTTATAGAAACCGGTTATACTCACGTCTTATTTTATTAAGGAGTTAGCCCGTCTAGTTTCGAGCCCACGCTGTGATAGCGTCGTGGCGAAACTACTCGGGCTAACCCGATAAAATAAGACGTGAGTATAGCCGGTTTCTACACGTTACTACTAATACTACTCACGATAGTTTAATTAAGAAAAAAGTACAATGCTCTTAATGTTTCTTCCAGCCTTACCAAAAACTACAGACAGCGGCCGAAATATGCGAAGTTGTTAGAGCATCCGTTCGTGGTGAAGTCAGCGCGCAGTTCGATATCGGTTGGCGCTTGGTACGCCTCTTTGCCGATTACAGTACACAGTCCGCAATCCAAGGCTGGCTGTGGTTCAGGGTCAACGCACTCTGTTAACGCGACCAGCAATGGAGTGGAACCGCCGGTAACTCCTCAACCTGTGAGGAACTTCGTCACCAGCTCGCAACACTGGACGCCGGAGCAAGCAACACCGACACCTGGAAGGTATGTTATCAATGCTCAAAAGACGTCTGTGAACGAGTTAAGTGAACAGAACACGTATTCTCTATAACTCCAGCTCTGTTTGCATTATCTTTGGTAACGACGATGCGACGGTAAATGAATCCACTAATCACATGTACGTAATAAATAACTTTGTCATAATTCAATCTACTTATATATCTTTTAAAAAATAAATGCATTTTCGAAGAAAACAAACAATTTAATTGAGATCAGAGCTGTGATAGCCCAGCAGTGAGACCGTGCGACTCTTTCGAGGGGAACACGAGTTCAAACCCGGGCAGGCACCAATGAGTTCTATTAAAACTCATGTGTCTAATCGATAATTGCAATTTATCACACGCTTTTCGGTGAAGGACAACATCGTGAGGAAACCTGCATATCTCTAGAGAATTCTGGGGATATGTGTAACTTACCAATCCGCATTGGAGCAGCGTGGTAGGCCTTAGCTCCAACCCTTCTCTCCAGAAACGGAGAGAAGACGCCTATTCCCAGCTGTGGGATTGTAACAGGCCGCTACTTACTTTACTTTTAATTGAGATCTGGCTTTGTTAATAATAGCTGACAGACATAGCGCGGCGCGGTTGTTCAAAAAAAAAAAACAATAACATTATACTTTTCTCTCCCTAGCACCAGTACTTTTAGCTTTTTGGTCAAGGTTATTTATTCCTTCCTGTCTCGTAATAGGGTAAGGTCGTTGATCTCTAAAAATCGTAATTATTAAAAAAAACGTAAAATAACAGATTTTTTTAAATCTAGGGTGCTGAGGTATGTACCTAAAATTAAAATTAATGTCGTATGATTAGTACTATATACGATTGCTCTCTCTATCAATCTCTTTCGGTTTCTTTCACTCACTCTCCCTTTTCCCTATGTTACTCTCTTTCTAGTTATGTTTTTTCTATGTTTATTTCATTCTTTTTCTTTCTGTTTATTTTACTACCTCTGACTGTCTCTCTTTCTTTATTTATCTCTCATTTTCTGCTGCTAGAGTGGTGGGCATAAAAGGCCACTGTTTATACATGTGTGTATGAAGTTGATGAAAGTATATGAAGATTATACAATCAGTTTAAATAGACTTTCTGTAAAAGTATTATCTGATATATAATATATTATTAATATATTTTGTTATTATTAGGAAGTAATTCGGCTTCGCCCGCGTTGAAATCAGCGTGTCACTATTTTTTTCTAGGTCTCAAATTTTAAACATAAACGTAGTTATTGTGAGTTAACCGTAAGAGATAGAGACATGCTATCGCCGACTTTTTGTACTAGTTTTATAGATCTACAATTCTTTAGTACATTACTTTAGCGTATCTCTGCTGGTTTACGCAGCGCACGTGACTAAAGCTCCCAGCAAGCAAGTTGTAACAACTGCACGATCTCTTCAACACAATTTACATAATACCGATCAATCAGGAACAATCCAGAAGTATCGCACTATCTTTTAGTGAAAACCGTACAAAAATCCGTTCAGCAGATTTTGAGAAAATCGATTACATACAAACAGACAGTTTTTTGGGACTTTGTTTTATAATAAGTATAGATAACGCTTATTTATTAAGAATTTTATTTAACTAAAGTCGATCCGAACGAATTTGCTAGTCAATAATGATTTGACAAGCTGTGATAGCCTAGCGGTGACACCGTGCGACTCTCTAGAGACGACACAGGTTCAAACTCGGGCAGGCACCAATGAGTTTTTCTATTAAAACTTATATGTCTAATTGATAATTGCAATTTATTACACGCTTTTCGGTGAAGGAAAACATCGTGAGGAAACCTGCATATCTCTAGAGAATTCTAGGGATATGTGTAACCTACCAATCCGCATTAGAGCAGCGTGGTAGGTCTTAGCTCCAACCCTTCTCTCCAAAAACAGAGAGAGGAGGCCTTAGCCCAGCAGTGGTCATAGTAACAGGCTGTTAAATGATTTGACTAGTAGTTAACCACCAGTTAACAATAATTTCTTTGTTTTAGAGCGTGGTGGGCGAGCACGTCGAATCCGGGCGGAAGCAGTTCGCAACCCGCCAGCCTGGAAGCAGACCTGTCAAGTCATTCGCCTTACCCCAGACGCAGGTGACGTACTGAACACTATGGATAGCTCCTTATTCAATCGATAGGACTGGAAGTCGATAGTCCACTGCTGGAAATAGGTATTTAAAGGGTCCAAATCAAATGATCTTGTGAATAAAAAAGCAATTATTTAATAATTTTTAGCAATTATTTAGCTATGACCCTAAAGCACTTCTAAATAATTTTTAAAAGGAAGAATATAAAGACAGTCTATTATACTATTGATTATTATATTATGAGTGATAAATATGCTTGGATTTTACTATGTATTCTCTAAATTTGAGGGATTTGAGGGAGCAATGACTAATTGAAAACAATAATAGGATTACAAAAAAAAGAGCAACGGCCGAGTTTCTTGCTTCCTCGGTAGGAGAAATTTTCAAATTAATTTTTTAGTATAGATGATGTCTTTTCTCTAAGTATGTGTAGAGATAAACACTATTATCTCTACAATATACACAATATTCATACTCTAGAGATATTAATATTCATCTCTAGTGTATTAATAGACTACACTACTTTATGTATTATATAATAGATGAATATAAACACAAGGCACGTTTGAATGGATTGTATGATCTAAACCATGTTACACCTGATAGTCCTATCGAGTCCACGTTCAGAATGGTCTGCTTTCCAGACGGATTGTTCGACATGATTTTTCCGTGCAGTTCTTATATAATATTTAACTACAAAAGTAATAATAAAATAATTTTTCTATAATCCGCGATCAAGTAAATAGAAAATATATATATTGCTAAGTGTATAGTGGATTACCCGTTTTTTCATATCCGATACATGTAGGATTCGTAAAAAACACACACAAACCACCACCACCGCCACCACAATACAAAAGCACTACACACGTTCACTATCACAAACTCAACAATCGTTTCGCCCCGCAACCGAAGCATCATCAGGAGATAGGCTCCACGACGTTTGTATTGAAAGGCTTTGCGATTTGAAAAATGGATAGTCCACTATACACTTAGCATTATATATATTTTCTCTTTACTGTATCGCGGATTATAGCAAAATAATTTTATTATTTCTTTTGTATTATGGATCTCCGCAAATAATTCTATAAAATATTTAAGTAGTTTTTTGTGTGAACAGGACAATCGATGCGTGCGCGTCGCCGCCGCCCGCGCCCGCACGCCGAGTCTCTGCGGACAGTCGCTGGAGGGCGTCGCCAGCGGTAACTAAATACCAACTTTTATTAATTTATTTTTTCTCTGGTTATTTTATTTTACAACTTGCTTTCCCCTTTACGATTTTTACAACAACAAATACACTTTATTGCACAAACAAAAATCATAAAAGAAATACAATAACACATATTTTACGTACACGATACATAAGATTGGATAAAATAAGAAATGAGTATATAAGGGGAATTATGAAAGTTGCGCCCATTGTAGAAAAGATGAGAGGTGCAAGATTGGGATGGTATGGACATGTAATGAGGAGGGATGAAAATCATGTGACTAAACGAGTGTTGAGTATGAATGTAGATGGATATGTGACTAGAGGGCGGCCTAAAAAGAGATGGTTGGAATGTGTGAAGTATGACATGCATATAAAAGGAGTAGCGCCAGAGTTGACGAATGATAGAAGAGAATGGAAGAGGAAAACATGTTGTACCGACCCCACTTAGAGTGGGATAAGGGTAGGAGAAAGAAGAAGATACATAAATATAAAATTATAGTAAACAATATACACATGTTGTACAACGGGCGGCCTTATCACTAAATCAGCGATCTCTTCAAGGCAACCCACGACTTTTATCTTTTTTCATAAATTGACTAGTATGATTAAAGTTGCAATTAAAGGTTTTTCTGATTTATTGCAAAGTTTAAAAAATATAAAAGACGTACCATCAACTTTTAGAAAACGATTCAATTGCAATGCAATCCAAATTCGGTACGTAAACTGAATCGCTTTATTTTGATACTATGAAGTGTTCTTAACTGAGTTGCATTTGGAACGCACACCTACTATATAAATAAAAGCGACTGAAATACATTTCCGATTCAGTTTATGATTTAATTCAGCAACGATTTAAACTGCGCGTCTTTAACACGTCATGGTATAAAAAAGCAAAACAATTCAGTTTGGGTCTTTAACTGAGTCGCAAAAAGAATTCATGGTAAGCCTGTGTTAGGCCTACCATGAACTTTTAGAAAACGATTCAATTCAAAGTCAGTACCTAAACCCAACCGCTTTCTTTTCGAACCATGGAGTGTGAATTGCATTGGGGTCGTAATGTTTGAAAAGGATAACGTTATATGAACTATAGATAACTGTGTCTCTTTCACTCAAACGTTTTTAGGACGCATTCCGAACGCTCATTCGGCAACGACTTAAAGTGTGCGTCTTAAAGACGTCATAGTATGAAAAAGCAAAACAATTCAGTTTAGGTCTTCAATTGAGTCGCAACAAGAGTTGGCTTGTTTTTTTTTCTTCCACCATACCAGTGATCGTTAGATACTTCAGATTTTTTCCATCTTTTACGATGTATATGACGATAATTAAGCTATTAATGTAAAAGCCATTAACTCTACTTTGACTTTACCATTACAGCAGTTTAAAAACACTATTAAAGAAAGGCTAATTCAGAAAGCCTACTATTCTATTGATGATTACTTAGGTCTTAGTCGATAAGAATGCGTCAATATAGCTACTCTTCGACCCTGTACAAGATAATAACCATATGTAACTAGTAATAAGAATTATTCTTTGAAAAGAGCAACCGCCGAGTTCCTTGCTGGTTCTTCTCGATTCAATTCCTAGATTCAATATTATAGAAATCTTACATAATTTTAATCATTGGTAAGAGTATTTACTCACCAAGAAACGATAATAGCATCTTTTGATAACTCTATAAGTTAGTAAGTTATTAAATTAGTATATATTATATTTTAAAAAGAGCAACCGCCAAGTTTCTTGCTGATTCTTCTCGGAAGGAACAGCTTTCCGAACCAGCAGTAAAGTTGACGATTCAAAAGCATTTGTGTACAAGTTCACTTGAATAAATATTTTTTTTTTTTTTTTTATTTATTTATAACAAATATATACAAGTTATATCTATCTTAAATTACTTACACGCTACTACTGTACAAATCATGCCCACGTGGAATGGTCCCAAGAATGCTGGCAGCGTTTCCGCGTTGAATCGCTAAGCTGATTCTTTGTGCGAAAAAGGAGCCAGCCCTCTTGTCACCCGAAGAGGCGATCAACCGAGGTGTTAAAACGGATAAAATTTTTTTTGCACTTTGGCTCCATGGCCCTAGGGTCTCAACTGCAAACGGCACAAATATATAACTCTCAACGAGAGATGCATATTTTCGCCGCTTGCCGGATTCGGCCATTTCCGCCGCAGCTCCAGGTCTGGACGCCGTTTCCCTGATATGGGACGAGGCTAACGTATCAACGCATAATATTTTGAATTTGAATTAGAATTATCGATTGAATGTTGGGAGAATTTATCTGCTACAAAGTTCTTAAATAGACAAAATAGGAACCGACATAAGCTTGCAGCTCCTGCTTTGCGCCTTGTAAGAGTACGTAAGTCGTTTGTGGGTTTGGGTATATGATTCTATAACAAAATTCCACAATCAATTTTAACTTTGCCATTACAGCAATTTAAAAATACTGTTAAAAAGAGGCTGATACAGAAAGCCTATTATACCGTGGAGGCTTACATTGATGATAAGAATGCGTGGATATAGCTGCTCTTTGACCTTGTGCAGGATAGCTATGACAAAATGTAATTAGTATTAAGAATCTTCTTTTTTAAAAGAGCTCCACCGAGTTTCTAGCTGGCTCTTGTCGGTAGGACCGCTTTCTGAACCAGCAATAGAGTCGACGATTCAAAAGCACTTGTTTACAAGTTTATTTGAATAAAGAATATTTTGAATTTGAATTTTGAATTTGAACTTATATTTATATACTTTTCTTCATTTTACATACAGAGTTCCGGCAACACGAGTCCAATAGTATTACAAAGATTTTACCACCAAAGCCAGCAGAGGAAGTCTAGAGTAGACCTGCATTCTACGCCCAGACATCGGAGGTATCTTGTCATGATATTTATAGAATACTAGCTTTTAAACGCAACTTCGTTCGCGTGGACTGCAATCTTATTATTTAAGTAAACCGTTATACTTATATTAACCTTAAAAGCTAGACATATGTTGTCGCGGACTTTTATACAGAACTTGTAAAAAAAAAAAGTAAAGTAACAGCCTGTTACTATGCCCACTGCTGGGCTAAGGCCTCCTCTCTCCGTTTTTTGGAGAGAAGGATTGGAGCTAAGACCTACCACGCTGCTCCAATGCGGATTGGTAGGTTACACATATCTCCAAAATTATCTAGAGATATGAAGGTTTCCTCACGATCTTTTCCTTCACCGAAAAGCGTGTAATAAATTGCAATTATCAATTAGACACATAAGTTTTAATAGAAAAACTCATTGGTGCCTGCCCGGGGTTTGAACCTATGTCGTCTCTAGAGAGTCGCACGGTCTCACCACTAGGCTATCACAGCTTATATATACAGAACTTGTAGAGGTGAACAATTTTGTAGTACATGATTTTTAAATAACTTTCACCGTTTACTTAGCGCACGCAAGGAAAGCTTTAAATTTTGCCGTTTTCGCAATATTTTTTATTGCTGCTCTTATCCTATTCATCTTAACGAAATCTTATGTAGTCCATACCTTTCCTCGATATCTTGACTATCTTACAGTCAAACAATTTTTCAAATCGGTCCAGTTGTTCCCGAGATTAGCGGGTTCAAACAAACAAACTATTCAACTTTATATATTAATTATAAATAGTATTACCTGAACTCGCGACGCTCGAGCCATTATAAAATACCCTCAGTTTCCAAAATAAAAATGGGACTGTTACATATTATATGTTAGCCCTGTATATAAGCTTTAAATTTCATCAATATCGCTCTAGCGGATAAGCCATGAAAGCGTAACAGACAAACTTCCGCATTTATAATATTAGTATGGAAGTCATTGGTTGGACCTGGACGGAAAAACAATATAAATTTAAGAAGTTTTATACAAAAATAAAGTATAGTACCCGGCATTAGATAATGCACATCGATGTTTAGAACAAAAAAGGCAGCCAGTTCGGTTTCATAGAGCGCTATCTCTGTCACACACGGGTTCGTCAGTCTGTGCGACAGAGACAATGCTCTATGAAGCAGAATCTAGCCGATTCCTCTCTCTAAGCCTCGATGTGCATTATTTATTGCCGGGTAAAAAAAAGTAAAGTAACAGCCTGTTACTATGCCAACTGCTGAACTAAGGCCTCCTCGCTCCGTTTTTGGAGAGAAGGATTGGAGCTAACACCTACCACGCTGCTCCAATGCGGATTGGTAGGTTACACATATCCCTAGAATTCTCTAGAGATATGCAAGTTACCTCACGATGCTTTCCTTCACCGAAAAGCGTGTGATAAATAGCAATTATCAATTAGACACATGAGTTTTAATAGAAAAACTCATTGGTGCCTGCCCGGGCTTTGAGCTTATGTCGTCTCTAGAGAGTCGCACGGTCTCACCGCTAGGCTATGACAGCTTGCCGGGTACTATAAATATATTGTTTTTTTATTATACAAAGTGGTACCGATGATATTAAATGAATTTACTCATCACTTAAACATACCAGATTATTATTATAGCTTCTTTCCAAAATTAATGGTCCCCATGGCCTCCTCCATCTTTTTCATGGCGATATCCATCCAGTTTACTCCTGCTGTTTTTATTATGTCATCTGTCCATCTTTTTCTTTGTCTGCCCATACTACTCTTTCCTTCAAATACCCTCAGTTATAGTACCCGGCAATAAATAATGCAAAATAATAGCTTGTCTTTCATAAAAAAAAACCTTTTCCTTTCAGCCTCAGTAGGGAACACAGTACGGGCCGTTCACCAGAACCGCCGCCCCGAACCGGACGCCATCACCACCTCGCTCATCATGAAGGTAATTTATTCCTTAGTTTATTAATAACAAATGTAATAAAAAAAAACCCTGCACCGCTGTCACTGTCGCTCGTGAGCTCCTGCCAAGGTGACAGACACGCAGTCGTATGTATCCATCTGCATAACGCCAATATTATAAATGACTGACCCGTTGGCGCAGTGGGTCTATTTGACTGACCCTACATTCAGCTCCGCGGGTCGCGGGTTCGATTCCCGCCGAGGGTCAACATATTCTAAAAACAATTTGTTGGTTCTTCGAGCCAGTTGTCCGTAACACACCCATAACACAAGTATTAAGTTACTTACTTTGGGGACGGACGACCGTGTAAGTGTCCCCTATATTTATCGGAGTAGCACATTGGGTCTCAGGTCCAAATAACAACATCAGTTGGAAGAGGCCTATGCCCAGCTGTGGGATAGTAACTTTTACTTTATTCCAGTGTTATTGAATGTAGATTAACAACTTGACAGGCCACTTGGCGCTGTGTGTAGAGATCCTGCCTTTAGCTCCGCAGGTCGCGGGTTCAATTCCCGCCGAGGACCAACATTTTCTATAAACAATTTGTATTGGTTCTTCGAGCCTGGGTGTGTATTTATTTATTTATATTTATATTTATATTTAAGTATGTATTTAAACTTATATATGTAGTATGTGATATACCTCGCTATATATCGCTATATCAAGAGCTGTGATAGCCTAGCGGTGTGACCGTGCGACTCTTTCGAGGGGAATGCGAGTTCAAACCCGGGCAGGCACCAATGAGTTTTTCTATTAAAACTCATGTGTCTAATTGATAATTGCAATTAATCACACGCTTTTCGGTGAAGGAAAACATCTTGAGGAAACCTGCATATTTCTTGAGAATGCTGGAGATATGTGTAACCTACCAATCCGCATTGGAGCAGCGCGGTAGGTCTTAGCTCCAACCCTTCTCTCCAGAAACGGAGAGAGGAGGCCTATTCCCAGCAGTGGGATTGTAATAGGCCGCTACTTTACTTTACTTTACTATGTAGTATATCAACCAGTTGTCCGTCACCCATAACACAAGTATTAGGTTACTTACTTTGAGACCGTGTGTGTAAATGTCCCATATATTTATTTAATTTGTTTTCAGCTAACGGTAGTATGGAATTCGAGCCTCCGCCGCTACACGATAGACTCCACCCGCCCTCACCTTTACTGTTAAGCAATGATAGGTGAGTCATTTATAGAAGTAGATATTAATTTTGCGAAATTATATTGTACAAAAGTATTGATAAAATTATTTCGGACTACGCACTGCGAACAAATAAAAGTATTTTATAATCAGCCGTTTATTTACGGAGGTTCTTAATACATACTTATGTATTGTATTGTATATTGTATATTGTATATTTTAATTACTTAATTAAAATATTATTTTATCGCAGACTATAGCTAAATAATATTTTAAATACTTTTGAAGTGACGAAGCTTTAATCTAGGCGCGAATAGGGAATTGTTAGAAAACGACCGAATAGAGATTTTGAATATTTTGAAATCGTTCTTTCGACGTTTTCTAACGACGGAAGAATGTTGCGCGTATGATTTTATACTTATGTATAGTACCCGGCATTAAATAATGCACATCGATGTTTATAACGACACAGCTGGCCAGTTCAGTTTCGTAGAGCGCTATCTCTGTCACACACGGGTTCGTCAGTCTGTGCGACAGAGAGATACAGACAGATACAGATATTAACAATGATTTTGAAAATCTTGATATATTCTTTTTATCGTCTGTTCAATATAGAAACAGAGTTATCGAAATTATTAAATCAATTAAATGAGACAGTTAAAACACAACTCTTATAAGCATAATAACCATTATCTAAGAAAACACTCTCTAACACAATAATTAATACGTGGGTAACGGTGCGGGTTACACACCAACATAATTATGAATATTTCATTTAAGTTTAAATATGTAATCCTAGTGTGTAATTGTTTGTTATCCTAATAAAGAAAAAAAAAAAAGAGAATGCTCTATGAAGCAGAATCTAGCCGATTTCTCTCTCCTCTTAAGCCTCGATGTGCGTATTTATTGCCGGGAACTATACAAATTTTTTGATTTATGGTTCAAAATGTTCAAAATAAGACAATTAATATATTTTCGTACGGAACATTTCGTAGTTATTGAATATAATTGTTAGTATAGTAAGCACAATATGTTTAGGTTCGCCGTGTGGTATCCGGCTGAGTAGAATAGACCACCCTCTTTTCTTACCGTGGTGTCGTAAAAGGCGACTAAGGTAAATCGACACGCCGTGTGGTATTCGGCTGCGTAGAATAGACCACCCTGTTTTCTTACCGAGGTATCGTAAAAGGCGACTAAGGTAAGTTGACGTCAGGCAGGCGGCCGTTCGTAAATATCTGGCCAAATCATTTTACAATATCGACTGTGAACCGGCAATACGTCCTATCTCAATTTTAAGCAAAATAACTTTCTAAGGGCTTCGGGTACATCATTTACCGTATCAACATGTATTATCTACTAGAAAACTTGCAACACTTTTTTATTTTTTTATTTTTTTATTTCATAAAAATTATTGCGAATGTATTAATAATCACGTTTTTTATTCTTCCTGAACAGTAGTCAAAAATAAGATAGGACAATTTCCCAGTTCACAGTCGATATGCTTAAAACTTGTTGTGCCGACCCCACTTAAGAGTGGGTTTAGGGCAGGAGAATGAATGTGGAAGCACAATATGTTTTCACACCTGGAACGTGCAGGATAAGCAAAATATTGACTTGTCCGATCGTCTATAGGCTATCGGAAGGGCGCAGCCAAAGTCTGACCCGCGCTGAACTGCGAAACGGATACCGGACGGAGTTATCCGCGTCCGCGCAACCGAAACATCACCACGACGACCAGGGTGAGTCCCTTATCCGCTCCATGAGGTACGGCTAGAGGGTAGTGTGAGTCCATTGAGTCCCTTCACTAGACTCGCTCCAGTCCAGTGAGTCCCAAAACTTAGTTCGTCTTGCTGAACTGAATTACGGCTATATTCAAATTCAAAATATTCTTTATTCAAATAAACTTGTAAACAAGTGCTTTTGAATCGTCGAGTCTATTGCTGGTTCGGAAAGCCGTCCTACCGAGAAGAGCCAGCAAGAAACTCGGTGGAGCTCTTTTAAAAAAGAAGATTCTTAATACTAATTACATTTTGTCATAGCTATTCTGCACAAGGTCAAAGAGCAGCTATATCCACGCATTCTTATCATCAATGTAAGCCTCCACGGTATAATAGGCTTTCTGTATCAGCCTCTTTTTAACAGTATTTTTAAATTGCTGTAATGGCAAAGTTAAAATTGATTGTGGAATTTTGTTATAGAATCTTATACCCAAACCCACAAACGACTTACGTACTCTTACAAGGCGCAAATTAGGAGCCGCAAGCTTATGTCGGTTCCTACTTTGTCTATTATATATATAAGTTAGTGCAAGTCTCAAAACTTCGCTGGGCTCCATTACGGCTAAGAATTACATGCTTAGCCAGTCAATAATACCAGAGTCCACTGAATGGGCAAGTCCCTATACTTAGCTGAGCTCTCTGAGGCAACTTCTACGTGGTCGAGTGTTGCAATTATTTAGATATGCTAAAACTTGATTTTTGTTATCAAATTGTGATAAAAGAGTTAATGGATTAGGACTATTAGATACATATTTAAAAATCATCATCAGTCATTTGTAATAGAAGTGACCATGCCTTCAGCTCTGCGGGTCGCGGGTTCGATTCCCCCCGAAAGCCAACAGGCACAATTTGTTGGTCCTTCGAGCCTGGGTGTATTTTTTTATTTAAGTATGTATTTTAAAATTATATATGTAGTATATCTACCAGTTGTCCGTCACCCATAACACAAGTATTAAATTACTTTGGGGATGGACGACCGTGTTTGTAAGTGTCCCATATATTTGTTTATGTTATTTAATATTTTATTAACTTGGAGAGTTTTGCAAAAAAAATCTCTTAAAAAGTCAGGATTGTATTTCTCGATCTTTTTATCTTATACGTTTTAAGTGTACTATTTTCACAATAATAGATACAGAAAATATAATGCAATTATATAATTTATATTATTATTATGAAAATATTATGGGAATTTGTAGAAATCTAGTTATTAGGGTTTATTTTTGGATTTTATTTATTGAGATTAAACTATTTATATTCCATCGCTTGGGACTTCTCTTATATTCGATGATACATAAATACTATGTATTAAAGCGTTCATCTTAATTTCTACCAATGAATAAATTATAAGAAAATATGGTAAAAAAACAGAGGTTTTGTCCACAATAATTTTTTCTATTCTGTTTATTTAAAACTTAATAATTTACAAAAATCTTATTGCATTTTTAATTTACTTAAAGATTAAATAATAAGAATAAAAGGCACCCTTGTCAGTATTTTAAGATGGAATAAATATTTTGAAGTTACTGAGCGGATTTCGTTGTTATAATCATAAGTAAAGTGCGAAACACTTAATCCTTAATTTAAAAAGACACACAAGACATGCACAAAAAAACATGATTCACTATCTCTCATTTTGATTCACCTTTTCCATAAATTTTGTTTACTAAGCAATTGGAGTTAAGGTATATTTTAATTTGTACCTATGTTCTTTTACATGTTTTGTGTATATATGTTCTGGAGGGCAGCCAGCCTATGATGTAAGCCGTAAATACTAATTGGTGTTGATGCTGCGCTTGCCACTCTCCGCCATTTTGTTTTTTCGTGGGAAGTGATTGTATGTTGAAAGAGAAATATGTACACTATTTACAATATTAATATTGAGCAAAAAAAAATTTGTGATATAAATTATAAGTTTACGTAATAAATTATTTATAAAGTAAATAAAAAATTATGTTTTAATGGGTCGTAACAGGGTCAGTGTCAATTAAAAAATTACCTTGCAATAATTTGGTTTTTGATTATTTCATGTTCATATCTTTATTTTATCCACAACTATCATTCTTAATACATTCCATAATACGTGTACATAAACAGGATGATTCAAATACGATCAATTCGCCATATCACAATATATCACTCCATATATTTGTCTCACGGTGTCCCCGTAATTGTTGTTCATGTAAATAGGGCTATAGGATAAACCAAATAATACGCTTAGTGCTTTGCGGTTCTGCTTACGCCAGACTACGATATCGGAGGACAAATAGTATGTCTCGTAAAGTAAAGTAAAGTAATTTGGGGCTAAATTATTTAGTCTGACCTAAACTTTATCGCATTCCAAACTGGTGATGTTAACGTAATGTATTTTACATGTGCGTGGCAAAATATTTCATCAAATCCCGAGGCCAGTAGTATTAAGTAGGGATGTATATAAAATAATCGTTTTTTTTTAACATTATATATCGATTTAAGTAATTACCCTTTCTTTCTTTACTTTTTTTTTGAAATGAGATATGCGTTGTTGGATAAAACCAATGTCGCCAAACTAAACATTTTAATAGAATTTTGCAATCAACGCATCTATGTTATTTTTGATTCTTACTAGTCCACTTTGATTAATCTTTATTCTAATTAATAATCGACATGGTAATTTTATTATTATATACAAAAAACAACAATTTTTTGAATAGTTTAGTTTAGAAAAAATCGATAATCTTTTATGTTAATCGGTTTTTTTAATCGATTTTTTATACATCCCTAGTATTAAGTGTAAGCTAACTAACATTTGGCTTTGTTGAAGTTATGATGCAGGATATAGGTACGTTTTATTCTTACCCAATTTTTGTGTCTCATATTTAAGGGCTAATATTTTATTGTTGGGTAAAGACCTAAACAAGTTACAACGGTTACAAGCCCTTACAACCTTATCGTCTTTGTTTCTAAACTGTATATCATAAGTATGTGTAAGTTATGTTGTATGTGCGTGCGATGCGTAAATATTCGAATGTGTAGCAAAATTTTAAAAAACTTGCTCGTTCGCCTTAAGTAATTGGAATTGGAAGTGGACATTATTAAAATATGTGATAAAGCTAATAATCTCATATCCCCTAAAACTATTATAATCATGTCTTGTGTAACTATTTGTTTAACTATTTGACACCCGCACGATGACCCTGCCAATTTATAAACAAACACACAATCAACGAACTTCGCGTATATAAAGTGCAGAAATTGCAAAATTAACTATGGCAAATATAAACCTAGTAATGATTAGCTTTGCAATTGGGACCATTAGGACATTCCCCTAAATATATATAATCTAAATACCCAAATCATTCTAGAAGGCATTTCTAGAATCGGCATACTAAATAATGTAATTCACTTTTCATTTTAGTTCCATTTCGAATACATAATTGGTTTTGTTTGATAATCAATCAGAGAGGTCCTTTTGAATGATTCACAACGTACAATTTCTCTTTGAGTTATTTTGGAATTGATTAAAATTGACAATTGTAGTTGGATAATAATAAATTTTGAAAGGACAACGCAATTCAACCTCATATATCGAATCAGGAGAGTTCAATCTAGAATTTCTAATTTTGATCTAGAAACGTTTATTCCAAAATTTCAATTTGTGAATTCAGAGGATTATCGTTGCCTCTGACTTTGTTGGTTATTTGCTTTATGTGGTATATTGTACCGAGAGCACAGTGTTTTATAACTGATAAATAGCAGTACCAATGATTTTATGAGCGTCAAGATTAATTTTCAAGTTTTACTTTTTTATCAGTCAGACTTTAGCATTGATTTGTAGCTGGTATATTGCCACAAGGTATTTGGTAATTTGTATTGCGGATTGATGATTTTAGTTATCGATCACAGCAGGCCCGCCATGAACTCTTATTGCGACTGAATTGAAGACGTAAACTAAATTGTTTTGCTTTTTCATACAATGACGTCTTAATGACGCACACTTTAAGTCGTTACTTTGAGTAAAAGAGACAGAGTTATCTATAGTTCATATAACGTTTTCCCAATGCAATCCACACTTCATGGTACGAAAAGAGAGCGGTTGGGTTTAGGTACTGACATTGAATTGAATCGTTTTCTAAGACGTAAACTAAATTGTTTTGCTTTTTCATACAATGACGTCTTAATGACGCGCACTTTAAGTCGTTACCGAATGAGCGTTGGGAATGCGTCCTAAAACATTTGAGTAAAAGAGACAGAGTTATCTATAGTTCACATAACGTTTTCCCAATGCAATCCACACTTCATGGTACGAAAAGAGAGCGGTTGGGTTTAGGTACTGACATTGAATTGAATTTGAATAAGCTGTGATAGCCCAGCGGTGAGACCGTGCGACTCTTTCGAGAGGAACACGAGTTCAAACTCGGGCAGGCACCAATGAGTTTTTCTATTAAAGCTCATGTGTCTAATTGATAATTGCAATTTATCACGCGCTTTTCGGTGAAGGAAAACATCGTGAGGAAACCTGCATATCTCTAGAGAAATCTGGAGATATGTGTAACCTACCAATCCGCATTGGAGCAGCGTGGTAGGTCTTAGCTCCAACCCTTCTCTCCAAAAACGGAGAGAACCTATTCCCAGCAGTGGGATTGTAACAGGCCGCTACTATACTACTACTATTGAATTGAATCGTTTTCTAATAGTTCATGGTAGGCCTACTGATCTGTATTATAATCTAACGGGTTTTGAAATATTATTTCGCTACACATTTGTATATTTGCGCCCGCATCGAACTGTGCTTTGCCGCTGTCCTCACGCGCCCAACATCAGCCTGTCTCACGCGCCTCGCTCACACCCTAACACCGAGCTAACATGACCCACACTGGGACAGCTTTGGTTCAAGCTTATTGTTATCAAGGAGGGCTTGGTTTCTACGACCTACTGTTATCTTATCTGAATTGCCCAAAAGAGATATATTAATACAGTAGTATGTTGGTACAATTTGTACCAATCACGGTTTGAATGATCAGTTTATACCCGTTCGTTTATTTATATTATATAATGACCTGATATGATATGAATTTCAATTGAGTTAAAAATAAACAATTATTAAGGGATATACAAAAGACTAGAGGTAGACCAAAGAAAGGTGAATGGATTGTGTGTAGAATTCAAATTCAAAATATTCTTTGTTCAAGTAAACTTGTAAACAAGTGCTATTGAATCGGCAACTTTACTGCTGGTTCGGAAAGCTGTCCCTACCGAGAAAAGCTCTCCTCTTTTTAAAATATAAATCTTAAAACGAATCGCGTTCTAGAATATTCGAATCTTTAGAAATTGTTATTACCGCCTGCTTTCGTTTCGTTTCAATTCTGTAAGCGGTTTCGTTCTACGGCCTTTATAAAACTCGAGGAAATGAATTCTTGGTTAAATCCCGGCTCGATTTTATTTCGTAGGAGATATAATTAATGTACTTATACGTCTTTGATTTTAAATAAAGTTAACTTTACTTAGTTTTAGTATGTGTATTTCTTGAACGTTTATTTATTACTGTCTTGCACAGGGTAGAAGTGCAGCTATATCCACACATCCTTATCATCTAAGTAATCTTTAACAGTATATTAGGCTTACTGTATCAGCCTCTTTTAATAGTGTTGATTTTTAACAGTGATATGCTTATAAAAGGAGTAACGCCAGAGTTGACGAATGATTGAAGAGTATGCAAGAGGGAAACATATTTTGCAAACTATAGTAGGATAAGGGTGAATGATGAACAATATCATTATATCAATATAAGTAATTGTTATATCATATCAAAATAATCTTTAAACATGAATGCAAGCGCTTTCGATTTTATCAAGGATCAATAAGATTGTAGCAATAAAAGAAAAATTACATATAAAATTAAAAAGAAAATTATTCAAAGCTATTTTACTCTGTTTATATTTCTCATTTTATAAGTCTTATTATTGTTTAAACAATTGTTTCATAATATAAGTAAAAGTGTAAATAGTTTAAATAAACGAACGGGTTGTAAGCTGGTGTTATATATACTAAAGCCAGTAGCGTGGTGTATGGGTTTCATCATCAAATCATGGTCCGTCATGGCTTTGCTCATCGCTCAGTAACATTAGCCAGGCATATGGTATAGCACCGGGGAGCTCTTTGATCCTTTATTCCGCTAGAATTTTCTAGATATATTGACCGAACAATTTTAAGGTTATAAGAATTTGTTTTAATTCTGTTGTGTACTTTTCGTGGGTTAGATATTACCGGATTGAATTATGAAATTAGACCGCCTAATTTGTATTTTTTTACTACTAAATATATATATTTTCCTACTTGCTATAAATATCACAAAATAGGACTTAACACATTTATAGACGTAATAAAGGCATGATAAGCCCTTGCCTGTAATTAAGTAGGTAAAAAATTTAATAGATTACCTACATGAAGGTACTATGAGGGCAATGTTATGCCTTATAAACCTTTGGGAATCTTTAAAAAGCAGTCAGAAATTCTTAGTAAAATGTTAGCAGCCGCGCTTGTTGAGGCTACCATATATCGTTTATGAATTGGTATTATTATTGTTAATTTATTTAAAATATCAATCATCAAGAAACGCGCCTAAATTTAATGTACCAACCAAATATTGTTTCGTTGGTAAAAGTCCGTACAATTTGTAACGGAAATACGTTTTTTCCACTTTATTTTCGGTGATATTCTAGTAAAACTTAACTACTGCTCGTAGCATTGAAACTTAGTGATAGGTTATATAATGGCTTCCGGTAATTAGTAAGTCCACAGCCACCCTGATACTACCAATTAGGTCGACGAGTGAATGTTGGTTGATCTAGTATCGGGGATATTTTTTCCCCTTAATTTTCGGTGAGTTAAAATAATGGCGTCCGCTATTTGATATATTCCCCACAATCCCGATATGTTAGGCCAATGACAACTGAAGGTCGGTCGCCATGTTATCAGGATTACGCTTTTTTACCCTATACTTCGGTGATTCTCTAGTGAAACAGTACTATTTGATACGTCCACCATCGCCCCAATGTTAAAGCGATGGGTACTGGCGATCTGTTAGGGATATCTTATCCTCTATTTTCGGTGACTCTCTAGTGAAAATTACCCACCACTCAGTTAGACAATCAGTGCGCAATGTTATCCGGAGTAAGCTTTTTATCCTAAACTTCGTTGATTCTCTAGTGAAACAATAGTATTTGATACGTCCACCATCGCCCCAATTTTAAAGCGATGGGTACTGGCGATCGACCTTTTAGGGATATCTTATCCTCTATTTTCGGTGACTCTCTAGTGAAAATTAACCACCACTCAGTTAGACAATCAGTGCGCAATGTTATCCGGAGTACGCTTTTTATCCTAAACTTCGGTGATTCTCTAGTGAAACAATAGTATTTGATACGTCCACCATCGCCCCAATTTTAAAGCGATGGGTACTGACGATCGACCTTTTAGGGATATCTTATCCTCTATTTTCGGTGACTCTCTAGTGAAAATTAACCACCACCCGTGAGTTAGACACTCAGTGTTAGGTCAGAGTGATGGCTTTTGCTATTTTATAAGTCCAGCACCATCGTGATATGTTAGGAGTATGTTAGGTTTACGTTTTCGGTTAGGTCGAGTGTTGATGTAATGTACGGTGCGATCAAAGAGCTCCGCCGGTAAGAGTGGGCAGCGTGCGTGCGTGCGTGCGGGCGTGCGGGTGGGGCGGTGCGGGCGCGCGGTGACGGTCGTGCGTGGTGTAGGCTGGCTGCACTCGCTCGCGGGCCTGCTAAAGCGGCGGCTCAGCGGGTACGTGAAGTGGCATCACGTTGCAGCGCGCCGGGACCCCGTGCACTCGGCCGTCGCGCACCACAGGTGACCTTTTATTCTTCATTTTGCATGCTAAAGCTTTTGAATCTATAGACGTTGGTGTAGTTTTACATACTAATGCCTTTAAGGACTAGACTATTGTGTTGTTTAAAATACTAAAGCTTTTGAATCTATAGACGTTGGTGTAGTTTTACATACTAATGCCCTAAAGGACTAGACTATTGTGTAGTTTAAAATACTAAAGCTTTTGAATCTATAGACGTTGATGTAGTTTTACATACTAATGCCTTTAAGGACTCGACTATTGTGTAGTTTAAAATACTAAAGCTTTTGAATCTATAGACGTTGGTGTAGTTTTACATACTAATGCCTTTAAGGACTAGACTATTGTGTAGTTTAAAATACTAAAGCTTTTGAAGAAACGTTTGACGATGATATAAAGTAAAAAAAGTAAAGGAACGGCCTGTGACCATGCCCACTGCTGGGCTAAGGCCTCGTCTCTCCATTTTTTGGAGAGAAGGATTGGAGCTTTTGGTATTCGAAAAGAGATCAAGGTTTTCTAAAATTCCATAATTAATAGTTGACTTTTATATTTATACCAGAACAGAAGAGCAATTGGTTTTTACGAAACACTGCTTTGTCTATTCTTATCCTAAACGTAACGTGTATAAAATTTCCAGATCATCAAAAATAATTTATATTGATACTCGAAACTTCATTTACACATTTAGTATTAAAGTAACGCCCTGTTAATATGCCCACTGCTGGGCTAAGGCCTCCTCTCTCCGTTTTGGATTGAAGGATTGGAGCTAAGACCTACCACGCTGCTCCAATGCGGAGTAGTAGGTTACACATATCTCCAGAATTCTCTAGAGATATGCAGGTTTCCTCACGATGTTTTCCTTTACCGAAAAGCGTGTGATAAATTGCAATTATCAATTAGACACATAAGTTTTAATAGAAAAACTTATTGGTGCCTGCCCGGGGTTCGAACCTATGTCGTCTCTAGAGAGTTGCACGTATCACCGCTAGGTTATCACAGCTTAGCATAGACGATGATACAGTTTTACATATTTTGAAGGACCGTTGAATGATGGTGTATTTTTACATAGAATGACTTCCAAGCACCGATAGATAATGGTTTATCGATGGTGTTGAACTAACTTAAACTTACAATTCAAATTCGAATTCAAAATATTCTTTATTCAAGTAACCTTGTAAATAAGTGCTTTTGAATCGTCGACTCTATTACTGGTTCGGAAAGCTGTTCCTTTCGACAAGAACCAGCAAGAAACTCGGCAACGCTTTTCAAATATAATTCTTATTAGTGGTTACATTTAGTCATTACTGTCTTGTACAGGGTAGCGGAGTATCCACACATCCTTATTATCTATATAATCCTCAATAGTATAGTAGGCTTTCTCTATCAGCCTACCTTTAATAGTTATTTTAAACTGGTGTAATGGCAAAAATGAGCTGTGATAGCTCAGCGGTGAGACCGTGCGACTCTTTCGAGGGAAACACGAGTTCAAACCCGGGCAGGCACCAATGAGTTTTTCTGTTACAACTCATGTGTCTAATTGATAATTCCAATTTATCACACGCTTTTCGGTGAAGGAAAACATCGCGAGGAAACCTGCATATCTCTAGAGAATTCTGGAGATATGTGTAAGCAAGCGTGGTAGGTCTTAGCTCCAACCCTTCTCTCCAGAAACGGAGAGAGGAGGCCTATTCCCAGTGGGATTGTAACAGGCCGCCACTTTTAATGGCAAAAATAAAATTGATTGCGGAATTTTATTATAGAATCTTATACCCAAACATTGTTATAATTCACTGTTATAAATGATATAACATCATTATGATATATGAATTCATTCAGCTGTGATAAATTCAGATTCAAATTCAAAATATTCCTTATTCAAGTAAACATGTAAACAAGTGCTTTTGAATCGTCAACTTTACTGCTGGTTCGGAAAGCTGTTCCTACCGAGAAGAGCCAGCAAGAAACTCGGCGATTGCTCTTTTTAAAATACAAATCTTAGAACTAGTTACATTTATTTATTACTGTCTTGTACAGAGTAGAAGTGCACCTATATCCACACATCCTTATCATTTAAGTAATCTTCAACAGTATAGCAGGCTTTCTGTATCAGCCTCTTTTTAACAGTGGTTTTAAACTGCTGTAATGGCATGGCCAAAATTGATTTCGGAATTTTATTATAGATAGAAAACGATAATGTTGCCAGATGGGGTACGAGCGAGAGTTGGAGCGTGCCCGCGTCGCCACTGCCGCCCCGCGCGCCCCCGCCGCGGCCCGCCGACTAGCGTCGACACCCACAGCAACACCCACACCCACACCCACACCATCCACTTGGACACAAAACGACACGAGCCATTACACTTGTTACTTGACTGTAATTAGTTAACGTGTTCACCATCACGGCACGTCAACGTCGCAGGTACACGGTACACACTAACTTGGAAACGTATCAATGCATAATAATGTTTGAAATAAAAGTTTTAATAAATTTCACGGTCCTACTGATAAACTAAGGAGTTCTCTCGTCTGGAGCCAATCCTGTTAGCAGGTCATACTTATCATAAACATCCATTGTCATAGATAATATACGTTTATAAGAGCCAATAGGTCATCATATTCGAATTCAAATTCAAAATATTCATTCTTTATTCCAGTAAACTTGTTGTTACGTGCCGCACACGCGTGCGTTCTGCTAACCTCCAAACGCAGAGCGGGCCCATGGTACCCCGTCGTTAGCTTACCTTGAAGAATGTGACGTCATCCGTGCCGCCATATTGTTTGTTTTGTTGTAGCATTATGTCATATGGAATCATGCTATGGGGTACTGCGGCTGATATTCACAGGGTCTTCGTTTTACAAAAAAGAGCTATTCGTGGTATTTATAATATGAAACCTCGTGATTCTTTAAGGGAGAAATTCAAAGAAATAGGCGTCATGACTGTAGCTTTTCAATATATTTATAGTAATATACTATTTGTAAGAAAAAATATTCACCTTTATAGTAAGAATAGTGATAGATACGACAGACACACTAGAAACCGAAATAAACTAATGACGCCAAGGTTGCGCCTCCAAAAGGTTCGAAAATCATTTGTCGGTCTCGGTACACGTTTTTATAATAAAATTCCTCAACATTATCTAGACTTGCCTTTACACAAGTTTAGAAATTATCTTAATACGATGCTACTACATAAAGCTTACTATGCAATTGAAGATTATTTGAGTGATAGTAGCATATCTTAACTGCAGTCAGCTACGCACCAAGCTGCAGCGATTAATTTGTAACCATCAATCAAATTGTAAAAAAAAATATATTAATTTAAAAAAAAACAATGGCCGCCGAGTTTCTTGCTGGTTCTTCTCGGTAGGAGCAAACTTCCGAATCAGTGGTAACTTCTTGAAAACATTGACGATTCAAAAGTACTGTAAACAGTCTAATTGAATATTTGAATATTTTGAGTTTGAGTTTTTTGTTCTTGATTGGGAGACGAGGCCTCCTCGATGTATGTGTGTGTGTGTGTGTGTGTGTGTGCTGCCGGAATGGCCGGGTCGCCTACTGGTGCACAAATCACGACACAAGCAACTCGCAATACTTCGAACCACAGCAGTCAGTAACCGATCTATCGCCCAACACCGCGTTCCGATAGTTTTTATCGTTTAACAGCTATCGGTTCAATAAACGCTCATATAACCTCAATTATCATGTGTTGAATAATTAATTAGAATTCTAAGTGAATGAAAGAGCAATGAAACGCGCGCGTTTGCACTTTCACTCAATGCCACGAATTCGCCCGGCATCGGGGTCAGCTGAAAAGTACTAAATAGTTTACAAATATTTCGACCTCGTGTACGCGACGTCGTACAACAAGCATGTTCCGCACAAACGTGCGGGCGGATGAAACAACCTCCGAGACCTGGGCCCGTCGGCTCGGCGTCTCAACCTACCTTATGCGGCTGTCAGCTGTATGCGGTCCGGTCTCATGAATCACTGCGTGTATATGTGTACGTGTGTGTGTGTGCTTGTATGTACTTGGCCGATTCCCGAACCCGTTGGCTCGCCTCAGCAGTCTTCCACGGACACGTAATGTCTATTTCTCCCGGAGTATGCACTTCACTATATCGGTTAAATAACACAAATAACACGCGGTGTGCACACAACCTTCGTAAGGTCACACGTTATTGAATCGTCCCTATATCGGGGCATAGTAACCCAACGCGCACTTAAACCGCGGACGGTCGCGTCTTCTTAAACGCTTCACTGATTAAACGCGTCACTAAATCTGAGAACCACACCCAAAACGCATAATTACGCGTGTGCGTTATACAATAAAGTCGTATACAGGCGCACGCGTCCTGTCTTTATAGTATTCGAAACATTACTAACTATCGGCGCTCGCGTCGACAATCAGATGCATAAAGGTCGTTGCTCCGGCCGGTCGCGCCGCGTCGCGCGCGTCAATTTGTACAAAACAAGCAAGTTTCATCTTTTTTACATCATATAAAAATACTGTGCTAAGTTCTGTCACCCAGTTACTGAGCTTAAATTGTAATAAGCTTTATCAATATTCGTCACACATCAGCGGATCAGCCGTGTAAACAAGACATACAGACTCTCATGTTTATAATATCAAAACCGATCGTTCTTATTGTCCTCTCATAATAAAATGTACCTTTTGTATTTAATTCAATTAATATGTTAATATAAATGTTATAACCAATGACGATTACATTGCAATATACATTCATCACAGGTGATTAATCACAGTGTGATAAATAAAATAAACTTCATCACAATGAATTATCATATTGATTTTAAGTAACGAATTTTCATTTTCAATTTATTTCATTCACTCATTTTTTTATTTATTAACTAAAACGTAAATATTATATATTATATATAGTATATATATTATATATAGTATATATATTATATATAGTATATATTATAGTAAGTATACTATACTGCTTTATAATGTATTACATAGTTATTTAAAAGTAAACACCGCATTTATCATAAAGAATCTTACATATTTAGAAAAAACTAAAAAAAATAATATTAATCTGATATTTAATTATAGAAAATAGATAGAAAAGAACAAATAAAAATACCGTTTTCCCTAAATTCACAAAGATCCCCAAAATTTAAATTATGAAAATATTACTATCATGCAACCAGGATGGTTTTTAGTTTTGAATGCGATTAAACGTGTTGCGAAATTAATTACATTGCAAATATAAAGTACGTATCGTGTACTTGCGTCGTTGATAATAGATAATTATAAGGGTGTTACAAAAATGTGCGCTTTGCGAATATAATAAAACCAAATAAAATAAAGACTTTAAATGTTAGATACACATATGTACATTGTGTTGTTATTTAATGAACAATAAAAATTTCTGTAACTATATCTAACTGTTGTCTATATTTTTTTGAACATAGAGATATAGTAAAGTAGCGGCCTGTTACAATCCCACTGCTGGGAATAGGCCTCCTTTGGACAGAAGGGTTGGAGCTAAGACCTACCACGCTGCTCTAATGCGGATTGGTAGGTTACACATATCTCCAGAATTCTCTAGAGATATGCAGGTTTCCTCACGATGTTTTCCTTCACCGAAAAGCGTGTGATAAATTGCAATTATCAATTAGACACATAAGTTTTAATAGAAAAACTCATTGGTGCCTGCCCGGGTTTGAACTCGTGTTCCCCTCGAAAGAGTCGCACGGTCTCACCGCTGGGCTATCACAGCTTAGACCACCAGACATATAGTACCCGGCAATAAATAATGCACATCGATGGTGAATTTTAAACTTTCGCGATTCATACTTATTTTAACTCACTTACTGTAAGGTAAGAGCTGTGATAGCCCAGCGGTGAGACCGTGCGACTCTTTCAAGGGGAACACGAGTTCAGACCCGGGCAGGCACCAATGAGTTGTTCTATTAGAACTCATGTGTCTAATTGATAATTGCAATTTATCACACGCTTTTCGGTGAAGGAATCGGGAGTAAACCTGTATATCTTTAGAGAATTCTGGAGATATGTGTAACCTACCAATCCGCATTCGAGCAGCGTGGTAGATCTTAGCTCCAACCCTTTTCTCCAGAAACGGAGAGGCAGGCCTATGCCCAGCAGTGGGATTGTAACAGGCCGCGACTTTACTTTAAACGGGTCACATCAGTCAGTTCGTGACCATGGCGGATGCAACTCTCCCGAAACGTCGAACCTTGTTAAAAGTTAACCCGATTTTGCTGCGATGTGACCCGTTTATTTATATAATAATAATGCACATCGATGTTTAGAACGAAACAACCGGCCAATTCGGTTTCGTAGAGCGCTGTCACTGTCACTCGGTTAATATGGATGTTTCACACGGGTTCGTCAGTCTGTGCGACAGAGAAAATGCTTTATGAAGCAGAATCTAGCCGATTTCTCTCTCTAGGCCTAAATTTGCATTATTTATATCCGCGTACTACACATATACTGTTTTTTATTATACAAAGTGGTACCGATGATATTAACTGAATTCACTGATCACTTAAACGTACCAGATTATTATTATTATAGCTTCTTTCCAAAACTAATGGTCCCCATGGATAAAAGACTCGTTCCATGTGTTTCCATCTTTCATGGCAATATTCATCCAGTTTATTCCTGCTGTTTTTATTATGTCATCTACCCATATTTTTCTTTGTGTTCCCATATTTATCTATCTACTAGGCCTCGCGATTTTGTTGTTAGGAACGTCCACCTTTTATCTGTGTATCTTGCTAAATTACGTGCCCATCTGCACTTCTGGTTTAAGCTATACTAAAGAGCATCTTTTGACTTAGTTCTTTCGCGAATATCGGTGTTTCTTGTGGTGTATACTTACCAGATAACTATGGCATAATTCAATCTTAGATATCATTTTAAAAATAGTATTTTCAAAGAAAATATAATTTAATTGAGACTTGGCTTTGTTAGTAATGGTTCATTGACCTGGCGCGGCGCGCTTGTTCAGAAAATACCAGCAAAATTATAACATAGTTTTGTCTCCCTCGTACTTGTTGTACCGTATTTAGTTTTTAGGCCAAGGTCGGATTGCTGTGTACGGTCATTGATTTATATAAATCGTGTTTATCTTTTTGAAACAACGTAAAATAATTCCTGAAGCTAAAATACTGCACAGAATTACCTGTTCTTTTATGTAGTGTGTTGAGGCGTGTAGGTACCTAAATTTAAAAATAATGTCGTACGGTCAGTACAACTTTAGAAATAGTATATAAACGGGATGATTTTCATAACAAACGCTGATTATAGCAAAATAATTATATTACTACTTCTGTAAAATCGAATTGTATTAAGTAAAGCATACTTTTACGAATTATAGATGAACAAGTTGAAGTAAGTATTAAATAAAACGTAACGTGAACTCGCAAAGCTAATCGATTGATCGCCTGCGTTGTCTTTAATACCTATACAAAAGTAATAATAAAATTATTTTGCTATAATCCGCGATACAGTAAATAGAAAATATATATAGTGTTAAATGTATAGTGGACTATCCGTTTTTCATACCCGATACGTGCAGGATTCGTAAAAACACATGCACAAACCTCCACCACTGCCACCACAATACACAAGCACTACACAGGTTCCCTATCACAAACTCAACAATCGTTTCGCCCCGCAACCGAAGCATCATCAGGCTACACGGCAAAATCGCAAAGCAGTCAAGCTTTCTACTGTATCGCGGATTATAGCAAAATAATTTTATTATTACTTTTGTATTATGGATCTCCGCAAAGTATAACGCCATATTCTATAAATTATTAATATCTATAGTTCAAATGAGATGAAAATTACGCTTTGTGTATATAAAATGGTTCAGAATATATATAAAGCCAAATAAATCGTTAAAACAAAATAGACGTCGAATTATAAAATTGAAATCATCATCATCATCCTGCCCTTTACGTCACAACAATCACAACATGTTCCAAACATGTTGTCACATGATTTGGCTATGTATTTTACGACAAGCCGCCTGCCTGACGTCAACTTATAGTACGCGGCACATCGAGGCTCCGAGAGATAAATCGGCTAGATTCTGCTTCTAGAGCATCGTCACTGCCGCACAGACTGACGAACATGTTGTCACATGATTCGACTACGTATTTTACGACCGGACGCCTGCCTGACGTCAACATACCTTAGTCGCCTCTTACGACACCTCGGTAATAAATGAGTGTGGTCTATTCTATTCTGCCGCATACCATACGGCGTCCCTCAGACATCCCATAGAGATCGTTAATAACTAAATAATTTCAAACACTCCTTATGTTTCACGGAATTAAACCAAAATAACGCTTCTTATATTTTAAAATTATTTAATGATCATAATACAAAGCTTTAGATAATTAAAATGTATATACATTAATTTACAATACTGTAGAGTTATATATAAATATAACATAGTTTTAGTGCAGTAGAACACCAAAAAAAACGTTCAAGTCATATGAATTTTTGTGTAAATATTATATAATATAATATTAGGGTAAATACGGCTAATTTTGTCAACGCGAGATTTGTTATAATAATTGTATATATCTGCCGGAATTGTGTACGATGTTGATTGAATGAAGAACGGTTTTGGTAGATGTCTTTGCTTGTTCGGAGTCTACTATGAGAGTATGATTATTATACAAGGAAATAAATAAACATTTATTTGAATAAACTATTTCGTTTCATTAAATGTCTACGTGGACCCTCACAGAGATGATGTGCGAAAAAATTGAATCCTTCGAAATGTGGGTATACAGGAGAATGTTAAGGATATCCTGGAGAGTTAAAATAAACAACGTCACAGTGTTATGGAGACTAAAAAAAAGTGGAAATCTCTTATTAAAAAAAGGAAACTTGAATATGTCGGCCATATTATGAGAAATCCCAAACATGAATTGTTGCATTTGATCGTACAATGAAAAAATTAAGGGAAGGCGAAGTGTAGGATGAAGAACATCCTGGCTAAAACACCTACGCCAGTGATTTGGCAAAAGCTGTTCATTATTTAGAGTCGCGTCATTAAAGTTCATCAGGCCTACCATGAACTCTTATTGCGACTCTATTGAAGACGTAAACGAAATTGTTTTGCTTTTTCATACCATGACGTCTTAAAGACGCACACTGTAAGTAGTTACCGAATGAACGTTCGGAATGCGTCCTAAAAACGTGTGTAAAAGATATATGTTGGACATATATCTTTTACACATATGTTTTTAGGACAGAGTTATCTATAGTTAATATAACAATTCACACTTTATGGTACGAAAGAAACTGTTCGGCTTAGATACTGACTTTGAATTGAATCGTTATCTAAAAGTTCATGGTAGACCTACAGATGGCCTTAATGATCGCCGAACTTCGCAAGAAGATGGCATCCTAAGAATGTCTACGTAACAAAATTTGAATATGGGAAAATTACACTTTTTTGTCCGTCCCATAAGAAAGTTAAATACTTGTTATGGGTGATAGACAACCAGTACATATATAATTTTAAATATTTAAATAGCTCGACAAGCTGTGATAGCTCAACGCTGAAACCGCCTGACTATTTAGAGAGGCACCAATGAGTTATTCTTTAAAAACTCATGTGTCTAATTGATAATTGCAATTTATCACACGCTTTTCGGTGAAGGAAAACATCAAGAGGAAATCTTCATATCTCTATATAATTCTAGGGATATGTGTAACGTACCAATGCGCATTGCGGCAGCGTGGTAGGTCTTAGCTCCAACCCTTCTCTCCAAATACGGAGGGAGAAGGCCTATGCTCAAGTCAGATAGTAGCAGGCCATTATATACTACTTTTACCCAGGCTCGAAGAACCAACAAATTAATTGAGGAATGTTGACCCACGGCGGGAATCGAACTCGTAGCTCCCGGAGTTGAAATAGCATTACTACCTGCGCTAACGGACCAGTCTTATAGTATATCGCTTTGTAAAAAAAATATTATATTCTTTTATCCTGAATACTTTAATGTTTAGTATATTGATTTAATAAACAAATATGTAAGTTTAAATATAAAATATAGATATATGGGCCACTTACACATACGGTCGTCAGTCGCCAAAATAAGTAACTGAATAATTGTGTTGTCGGTGACAGACAACTGGTAAATACATTTAATTTTAAATAAAACTTCGACCCTGGGGTGTCCCAGGGTCGAAGAAATAAAAAAATATTCATAGAAAATGTTGCCCGTCGGCGGGAATTGAACCCGAAACCCGCGGAGCTGACGTGGTCACTGCCAACTGCGCCAACAGGCCAGTAAATGTATAGTTTATAGGATATCATACCTTTGTTAGGCGTCTTGTGTCCTTGGAGAAAGATTTGACTTTGGACACTACGCTGCCCAAAGCGGGGACATGAACCCGTTTATTACAATTTTCATGACTATTTTGGTCTAAGACAGATTTTCTTTACACCTCAAGTAGGAATTAAAAAACAAGTAAAATAAAGTAACTTTAATGATAAACTTTGTACAATATTTTGTGTTCTATTAACAAGCTAAATATTAAATATAAAGTTACTGAAATACACTCTTAAATTTACGAAAAATAAACAAAATTAAAAGTCAATAAAATAAATGGAAATTCCTACAATACACAGCAAAAAACAAAACATTGACAAACATTTTAATTAATGAAATAATGCGGTGCGATATAAATAATATTTTCAAGAAATAAAAAAAATGAAACATTTTCTTTAATATTGGTTTTGGGGCAATATTTAAAATCAACATTTGAAGCATTTCTGCAAGGGTTGACACTACCTAATGTTGTGACGATATTTGGAATATAGCTTTAGACAGCGAGCAGGTTTTTAATCAACGATCCAATTTTATTTTTTAAATTTTTTGGCGGGCTGGACACATCAATAATCTAAAAACAATATTTTTAATAAACTCTAGTACAAAAAAATATGAAATTAAAATAGATTTCAGTTTAGTATGAATAAATTGTCTCATAACAATATTACAAGCAATATAACAGAAACAACTACTTTGCTATAATCCGCACGGGTTAAGCGAATGCATGCAAAGCCAATGTGTATGAAGCAGGCAAAATCTGCGCACCCTATACATGTAGGACCAGCCACCACATGCACCCCAAGGCGCAATTCACCAGCAACAACGAACACAACGATCGTTTCGCCCCGAAACCGAAGCATCATCAGGAGGATAGGCTTCACGACCTATCCTCGACCTATCCTCCTGATGATGCTTCGGTTTCGGGGCGAAACGATCGTCGAGATTGTGGTGGTGGGTGTGTGTGCTGCTTTTGTGTTCGTTGTTGCTGGTGAATTGCGCCTTGGGGTGCATGTGGTGGCTGGTCCTGCATGTATAAGGTGCGTAGATTTTGCCTGCTTTATACACATTGGCTTTGCATGCATTCGCTTAACCCGTGCGGATTATAGCAAAGTAGTTGTTGCTGTTATATTGCTTGTAATATGGAATTCCGCAAAGTAACGCCTGCTTCTATAAATCATAAGAATATATTAATGGTAGAAAATCTATTTAATAAATTCAATTTTAAAAATGCTTGGAGGGCCGTAAGTGTCCCGCGGGCCACGTGTTACTCATCTCTGGCTTAAGAGGATTTTAGATAGCACGGATCGTGACAAATATGACTACATCGTAGAGAGTAATAAAGTTTTAGTTTTTATTATAAAGAAAAATACAAAATTTCAATATATGTATTTCCGCTACATAGCATCTTCGAAACAATCAGTATTTTTTTATTAATTTATAGAATTAGGCGTTACTTTGCGGAGATCCATAATACAAAAGTAATAATAAAATTATTTTGCTATAATCCGCGATACAGTAAATAGAAAATATATATAGTGTTTAATGTATAGTGGATTATCAGTATTTTCATACCCGATACGTGCAGGATTCGTAAAAGCACATGCACAAACCTCCACCACTTCCACCAAAATACACAAGCAATGCAAACAAGCATAACGCTTCGCTTTGCGATTTTGTCGTGGAGTCTATCTCCTGATGATGCCTCGGTTGCGGGGCGAAACGATTGTTGAGTTTGTGATAGTGAAACTGTGTAGTGCTTGTGTATTTTGGTGGAAGTGGTGGAGGTTTGTGCATGTGCTTTTACGAATCCTGCACGTATCGGGTATGAAAATACTGATAATCCACTATACATTAAACACTATATATATTTTCTATTTACTGTATCGCGGATTATAGCAAAATAATTTTATTATTACTTTTGTATTTTTTTATTAATTTGAAAAGGGTCATAGTTTATGGCTTTAATTATTTAAATTCTCACTTTTTCAATTTAAATATTGATATACATAATTTAAATATTGTTTGTCCTCTACATAGCATCTTCGAAACAATCAGTTTAGTATAAGAATTATTTTTTTATTATTTTGAATAGGGTCAAACTTTATGGCTTTAATAATTTAAATTCTCACTTTTTCAGCAATTCAATATCCGAAGATTACCAAAAAATCTTAATACATAATCTCTTTGGCTACAATTAGGCGTCAAGACTCGCATTGACATTCTTATCAAATAATCGCTATAAATTATATACAGGAGCAATCGAATGTTTTGACCGAAGTAATCAGCTAAGCCAAAATAATCACTTTTGAATACACACTAAATGAAATAAAGTTGCTTTCGCCAACAAACGCAAGTAAGGCACCTCCTAACAAACAAAAGTTAAGACATTGTCATACGTTATCAAGAAATATATTTTCTTTTACTCACACATCCTAAATCCAAATAAATACACAATTTACAGCTTCTTTGTTTTAATGGCCAATAAAGATAAAATTAGGCGCATATCATTACACCGGAGTCAAGATACATGGCGAACACGTGTCAATAAATTTAAAATAATACGAGGGCTTAAAAGGTTTTCTTTTTCGAATTTTATGTTGTTGTTGTGAATTGGGAGTTTGATGTTAAATAAATTAAATAGCCGGATGTTGTGATATATAGACGAACAATGAAAACAGTCTGTATTCGCTGCGAATGAAACTTTGCAGGTACATTAGTGAGGTAGAGAATAATCTATCGATATAATGTTGGATCAATAATATATTATACTACAACATGTTTTCGCACTTTGACACCTTTAAAGTATTATACGTACTTTGTACGAGGTTCGGTTTAGTCGAAGGTTGCGTATAAGGGATTATTAATCATAAAACAGTAAATAATCTGGGTAATAATACATTAAATAGATACTTAAATATAACAACCGAGGTTAACAGCCGTTTGGAGATAGAATTACGTATTTGTCAGTTAATGTAATGAAATTAATCGCTTTATTTGACTAGTTAGCTTCTACCATATTAATGACCTTCAGTCCTTTAATATACTTACGAAATTCTGTATAATCCACTGCTTCTACATTCTTACTTGTAAAAAAATATCTCTGTACAAGACGAATACTATTACAAACAAATGATTTTGGCGGTTTTCTTCAATTTTTACTTACCAAATAACTTATCATTCTCCTGCCCTTATCCCACTCTAAGTAGTAGGTAGGTATGTTTTAAGCATGTTGTAAAATGATTTGGCGAGGTATTTTACGACCGGCCGCCGGCCTAACGTCAACCTTAGTCGCCTTTTACGACACCTCGGTAAAAAATGAGGGTGGTCTATTCTACTCAGCCGGATACCACACGGCGTTACCAAATAACTTATGTAGGATACTTATTAAATGATATTTTAGACTCAAAGAAAGTTCAAATAAGAAAGGCTATATGAATAATGGTTTAAGCGCTTTAAAAAATATATCCAAAAGAAGATAAAGATCATTTGCTTTCCAAAAATAAGAGAAGTTATAAATCGATAAGTTATTAAATATTGCTGATTAGATCACAACACTACTTTTAACAAAATTAGAGTTAGTAGATAGGGGACAAAATTTTGTTTACTATTATATAGTTTCGCTTAAAATTTTAACTTTGGCATTGAAAATACTAAATGGCATAGAATTTTAGTTACATTAAGAACGACGCAGTACCTGCAAATATATAAATAAATATAGAAATACCATATAACTAAATATTTTAATAAATAACAATGTTAAGCGCCTATTCTATTCGCGTATTTATTATATTAATAATCTGTGTCCTAAATCGAAAAACGAGCCCAAAAGAATTTATGTGAGTTAATATACCTTATAGGTACTTTAAATTATAAGTACATAAATCAGTATTACGTTTTATAAATGACTAGTAGTAATATACTAGGTGAAAGTATTTAATGATAATTAAAGAAACGGTAATAAATATTACATTTGTTGAAAAATTAACTATTCTTTAACATATTATTGGATCAAGTTATTAATTATGTTGGATTTGGATTAAAAAATCAAAGAATGTATGTGACTTTTTAAAAGTACACATGCGTGTTGCAAAAGTGTTGAGTTTTTGGATGAACTTTCGACAAAACTTAAGGGACGTAAGTGAGTCGCCATTGCTCTTTTTCCCTACCATATTCTTCCACAAGTTTTAAATCACAAAAACGAACAGACTTGTCTGAATCAAAATTAAATTTTAGATAGCTATCTCCTTATACTTAATACCTGCATATTTCTTTCTCCTTCAATCAACGTAACGTCCATTACTAAAACCTTAAAAGAAGTGCATAACAGCTTACAATCAAAGCAAACCGTAAAAATACGCAATAAAATTACAATGTGATTACAAAGCTATCGAATAAATATCTTAAAAGCTATTGGGACTTACTCTTGTCATAATAGAAATATAAATAACTATTTACTTGCGGCTGCCTCAAAGTGAGAATCAGGTCTCTGAATCTAAACATACAGATAATACACTAGGTAGGCGTAGAAGCCAGCCTAAATTATTGCTATCGAGAAAAAAAGCAAATAACTACTTATCTATATCTCTTTTTTATCTGTGCTTAGACAAAGACAAGGAATCTCTTATATTACCTCACTTTTTATTTGTTAGACACTCGCACTCTCAGGCCTGGCTATGGCGTACTCTATATCTCTATGAATCTAATAGACGCTAAATATTAATCAATAATTACACAATAAGACAATTATATAAAATTATAAAACGATAATTGACAATAAAATATGAACAATGAAATGAATGAATTATGTTTACGAATATGAATCAACGAATTAATAAATTCTCATTATTGCTTTGAAGGTACTATGGTACCTTGGTAAGATACCATGATACCATGATACGGAAAATCACAATTTTGGTATCAGTCCTTAGAATAATTTAAACTTATTTTGTTTGAACTATTTTTGGCAATGATACTACATATTTCTCTCACTAAGTATTGATATTTGTTTTTCAAACAATTCATAGTTAAAATACAAAATTGATTATATTTAATAACACAGATAATTAAAAAAAATTACAAAAAATATTTAAAGAATATATAACCTAACCTTTTTTTAAAGACACTAATCCGTCTCAATTTTAAATTTAATCTGTCACTAACAATTATTAATTAGATAATACGTAAATAAATTTAAAAATATATTTTCACGCCAAATATAGTCAATTTAAGGTAAATCGCCCAAATATCATACACGAATAAATGAACAAATTAAATTTGCTTTTAACATTAATACACATACGTATTGCAAAGGCCGTAAAATATTCTGACTTTATTATAGTTAAAAAATAAATGGATGATCCAAATTTTTCCAAACGAATAATCCTAAATAGAAAATTTTCTAGTTTAAACGATATGTGTTCACTGTTTAGAATTAGTCTCCAATAATAATGTCAACATAGAATAACTCAGTATTAACGTTTTCATATCGAACCAATCTCTGTACAATTCTTTTCAAAGAACATTCACTCACAATACGGCTGTTCCAACAAGCTACAATCATTATAACTGAAATCACTTGTATTAACGATTTCAGTTAAAAATAACTAATAAATTTATATTAATACGGTAGGGCTAAGATACTATTAACGATTTTTAATGAGTGGATTGAATTAAACTGTCTTAACAACATAATAATGACGTCTTGTAACTAATAATAAGAAATATATTTTTAAATGAAATCAACCGCAACCGTTTATCGCAGTCGATTATTTGAATCAATTAGATTTAACGAAAGGTATTGACTTGTAAAAGTCAATTGAAAATGTACTAAGACCTCTTAACTTAAGATTGTATCTTGAAGCTTTAAGAAGATATACTTATGCAATTAAATGTATATAAAATGTTTCGGGTAATTAATAAATGATTCAATGATATTCTTTAAATAAGTTATTATCAGGGTAGAAATACAGCTACTTAACGATTTCTTAATCAGGTTTACAACCGTTTACAATATGAAATTATTTATAGCAGCTATTCAATACATCTTCATCAAGGTACTTCGCTAATAATAGGTAACAATAATCTAGCGATATTTATACTCCAAAACTTTCAAGACGATAAAAAAATGTATAGAATCTTACATGAAATTTTTTATCTGTTATTAGATAAAGATAGGTATATAAGATTCATATTCCCTCTCATAATTTATTGCGACCCTCTTACTTACGGGCCTGCCTATGCCTTCTCTATTTTACCTCTACGGGCATAATACGCAATACATATTAAAAACTAAAGCGGTATATAGCGGTAGTTTGATTTTATTTTTAAGTGACAGCCTACTATCACTTTAGCCGCTTCTGAATGTTAACTTAGGTGAAACATCCGATAAAGTAGTATAGTACGCGGCAATAAATAATGCACATCGAGGCTTAGACAGAGAATCTTGATTCTGCTTCATAGAGCATGGTCTCTGTCGCACAGACTGACAAATCCGTGTGTGACAGTGACAGCGCTCTACGAAACTGAATTGGCCGGCTTTTTCGTTCTAAGTTCTCGATGTGCATTATTTATTGCCGGGTACTATACTAACGCGTAATGATTGCGACAATCTAAGTAAATTCTACAGTGTATTGTGTGCGCTAATTTCGATAGAATTGTCCCTATTGGATAGTTTTTGACGGTCGGTGTGAAACGTCTCTATTACTAATAATACATAAATAACAACTGAATATTAAAATTAATGTGGGCGTCCTATCTTCCCGCCCCGCTGTGGGCTCGTGGGCGTGGACGGCGACAGTGGGCACTGCAGACCAAACTTGTCTGATGGACTCTTCTTGAGATACTCCGATATGTGCTGCACTATCAAGTCTATGGCAACTGAAAACAAAAAATATTTAGCTATGAAAAAAAATTATCAAATTTTAATGGGCGATAGATATTTTACTCGGCTGTGTTCTAACTTTTGGTTGCTATTATAGAGTTATTAATAATAAAGTAGGGGACTCATAGACAGGCTTATTGTAAGCAATAGTTACACAATAAATAATTAGAGGGAAAATGAAATTCGTATAGTTTATATTTATCTAATCACACATTAAAAGACAGACAAATAGTTCACCCACCATAACTCTACGGTATTAAGGTTCTAAAAATAAAAATCAGGTAAATAATTTATAAAATTACGCGTTACTTTGCAGAGATCCATAATACAAAAGTAATAATAAAAGTATTCATAATTATATGAAGCATCATCAGTGATACTGAACGTGTGTAGCGCTTGTGTGTTGTGGTGGCGGTTTTGGTTTGTGCATGTATTACGGATCCTGCATATATCGGATATAAAAACGGATCCAATCTACATTTAACATTATATATATTCTCTATTTAATTTATCGTGGATTATAGCAAAATAATTTTATTATTACTTTTATAGAACAGGTACTTGTATTTCAGCAAAACATGTAACACCTGTAATGGCGCAGTTCGCCAAAGGCCAGTTAAAAATAGGCAGTGCAGGTTCGAATCCGCCATAACAATATTCCGAAGGTTTAATAAGATCCTGTTTTATATCAAGTATTACATTATTTATATTACATGATAAACTAAAATTCCATCTAGAGCATTTAATAGAATTTAAAAAAATAAAATGGTTTCGATCAAATCTTTCATTTTAAACATCTACTCAATTATTGGATTATTACTGTTTTTAAACTTATTTCATGATCAAGACAGGGACTCATATTTGCTTAATTCATAATAATTTTTAGTGTATTTGTGTAACTTGGCTTTTTCAAATAAAAACATCAACATCAATGGGAACAGGTTTTTTAAAAATAACATATTACCAAAAAGCTTGTTCCAAATATATTTTAATAATATAATGCTTTTTATTACAGCATGTGTCAAAGAATTACGAAAACTATTTTGGTGGTAATTAAATTGTTTACCTTAGCCTTGATTTTTTTTTATTTCTACCAGAAACACAAAGTTAGATATTTTGACATAACGCAATTTTTTTTGTCTTTAAATATAGCTCCTAGTTATTTGTCTGTGTTTGAATGCTAGACTTTTTATTCTTTTAAATAAATATACTCTATATTTAAGTTAAAAAAGAAGTTTTCTCATAATAATAACTCATCATGTTTATTTAATTAATGTTAATTTTAATATCACTCGAAAATAAAACAATAATGACTTGCAAACATTTTATTGTTATAAACTTCGGCGTAAGCCCTAAATGCGTCTTAACCTACAAGTAGTGTAACAAGCAGGATTATTGGACATTTGTTTCTTTGTGCACTAGTATACCACTTCCGGTTCGAACGTAGAAGAGGGCCAACGATTCACTGCTCTTTTTTAAAATATTTAAATTAAAAATATTTATGCATAATTTACAAAACAATTAATCCTTAATTCTTTAAGATTAAAAACAATCTCAGATCGAATATTGTTAATCAAACATAAATCGATCTGAATAAACTTAATCAAATATATCTTAAGTCTACACCGTTACATTGCAATTACTTAATTCAAACTTAGAAATAAACCGTATTTTAAAATAATACTAAAATTAAAAGTACTTTATCGTACAACGAAAATAACCTATTTTAGGGAACAGAATTTTTATAATTATACTATTCATAGAATATGTGTAAAAACGGCAGTATTGCGTATTATATTGAAATCCAAAATGCAATATTTGTGAATAGTAATTAAGTATTTAAGCTATACAAAATGTCAAATACGTGTATTTGCAAACCTTAAAAAAAATAATACATTTTTAATATCATTTTGTTCTATTTTTAAATTTGAGAACGCTCTGTGTTCTATTTTTTTTTTGTAGTACTAAATAATAACAAGGCAAATACATAGAAGGCGATGTTTTAAAAAACTTATTAAATTGCTCGTAATAATACTTACTTCATCTACTATATTTATTTGTACGTTGGAATCTGATTTTTAAATACATGGAAACACGTTGCTTTTAAAATTGTTTGAGGTTATATCGTTCTATATATTATTTACACAATAATTTTTTTAATTATTTTTCATATTTATTTTAAAGTTACGAAAAGCATTGCGTAATATCTATACTACAGGTAAGTACATTGTTCCATATCTTCGAACGGTTTCAATATAACACTTATTAATAATGACTATCTATATTACATTATAAAGATATTTTTGCAATTTTAGATTTATTAATTTTTTTTTCAACATTTTCACTACATTTTATCACATAAGTATTTTAATTACTGGAATTCGGATGGAGATCGTATTAATACATACGTTATTGCGCGATGTAAATCAATAAAAGTTATTATCTAATATTTATCGGTAAATAAGCAACCTAATCGGAAATAAAATAAAAAAAACATTCTAAAATATAACGTTCGTATTTCAAAATACAAAGTTAATTTGTCCATGTTTTTTAACAGGTGGTCCGTTTGTCAATAACTGTTTATATAAGAATTTTAATAGATATAGAGAGATTTGCTTAGACAAAACGGTTTAATACACAAGATAATTTCTAAGCAACAAATCAAAAGTATATTATTTAAAACTTTCCTTTCCTTTAATACTTTTTTCCTCAATCAATACGCGTTCGCCTCTGGATGCAGGTCTTTTTAAATTATTTCTATGCAATATTATTTTGTGCTACTTGTATTTAGCAATTACCTGCCACTTTTAAAAAAATCAACTTGAAATATATAACCGATTTATAAAAAAGGAATTACCCACATGACTGAAATTTTTAAGGCCTATGTCATGTTACTTGGAATGCCGGAAAAAGCGCAATGTTTAGATCTTGAGAAAAAAAGATGAGGTGCTAATTTAAAGAGCAAATGAAAGATTTACATTTTCAAGAATTTTTGATTACGTTACGATCCTAAATATAAACTATAATACATAACATGAAACAATTAGCCACTTGATATTTATATTATTTTATATATATTTCTGTCATTGCATATATAACTTGTTTGTAATGCTCCGAAATTAATTTCATCGCCTTAACTTGTTTCGGCGCAAATTCTAATAAAAACATTTGTGCAATCAAAAATATTTAATTTGGGCCCTTGAATAATTACGTCATAGCAATATAAATTTCATAATCCAATCTATTTCAGTTATTTAAGTATTCATTACATATTTGTTCTCAAGAAGTTAATTCTTATGACTCTTTTCTTATGACGTAATGTCATTGAGGATTGTTAAAATGTCTATATCTATGTAAAATATATAAATGCGTTATATAGAACACAATACATTATAATATAACTAATTTGTTGAGTTGAAGGAAATTTAAGAACAAATCTCTGAAACACAAACTTGTCTTACAATGTGAAACTTTGGTGATAAATAGTTTCACGCGTTACCTACATTACAAAGTACCTAGATAACTGAGCCTTGTTAGGTATTTTTTTTAAGATATGAAAAACATTAAAAAAAGATAAGGCATGTGATATCTAGAACCAGTGGTGAAGGTTAGTGCATATGTTTTTACGAATCCTGCATGTATCAGGTATGAAAAAACGGATAGTCCACTATACATTTAGCACTATATATATATTTTCTATTTACTTTATCGCGGATTATAGCAAAATAATTTTAATATTACTTTTGTTTCGTATTACATTATTTTGGAATGCCGTGTTAACGTATGTTCATTGATATCATGCTAAATAATTTGTGGCTAAAATACTTCATAAAATTGTCTGTTTTGTTTTATATAGAGTGCTGAGGTGCGTAAGTATCTAAAATTAAAGTCATATCACCGGTACCACCATGTTTATCAATGTAATATTACTAGTACTTTGTCAGAGATTTGTCACATAAATAACTTCAACTAGGTATACTTTTGTGTATAAAAACAATATAAAATAGCAAAATTATTGATTATATTGGTACTTTTGTCGCTTTGACTATATAGAAATAATGGGTTGTTATATACTTGTTATATATTGAACACCTAACCCTTAATCTATGCTTAGTTTCAGCCTTATAAATAACGGTGTCCGTTCACCTTAACATCTAAATAATACATTAAGTACAGTTATGTACTACAGGGAGAGCCATCTGTATCTACATATGAGAGGAAGATTGTTTATTTAGGAGTTTCATTGAATATATCTCACGATCGGAAAAATGTTATTAACTTCTATAAAAACACGTGTTATGGTTGAATCCATCATAACGTTTGTCAATCGCGAATCATAGCAAAATAATTCTATTATCATGTTTGTTAAACGTGAATCATAGCAAAATATTTATATCATCACCTTTTTTAATCGCAAATCATAGCAAAATAATTCTATTATCACGTTTGTTAAACACGAATCATAGCAAAATAATGATATCATCACGTTTGTTAATCGCGAATCATTGCAAAATTATTCTTTTATTATGTTTGTTAAACGCGAATCACAGTAAAATAATTCTATTACTTTTGGACTCTAGATTTTCGCAAAGTATTTTTTCGAAATCGCAAGTATTTCTATAGATTAAATATATGTTGTTTTCATTTCTAAATCAATCAGGTAAAAAAACTCTCACATGTATAAACATGACTGGAAGATCACTGGACTGTACTACTATAATAAAAATATATGCAAAATACATTTGTTTTCGAATGAAACTAAATATACATACCATCTTATATTATGTAGAATTAGCACAACGCAAGGCAAAATCTAAATTATTAAGGAAACTAGATCTGTTCACAGTTTAGTAAAAATTGACGTTACTTTATTGTAATTTTTGTTTGGTAAAGGTGGAATTCCACCACTGTGCAGAACTGTGCAACACTGTAATGCACAGTGTGCGGCACAAATGTTTACTCTGGTCGACTCACTCAAGCAAACATTAACAAATTGTGCGAGAATTTTCTAGAAATGTTCGCGTACATCTATGCACATTTGTGCGCGTACACTTGAAACAGTGGACTCGCGTCGACGCGTACGCACTCGTTGTTCACGAACTCAATTTTGCTTCTGCTACTGGAACGAAAGCATTTCTTTCGCGTACAAAGAAATGCTTTCGTTTTGCACCTTTAATGAGGAGTGGAGGAATGAAAAAAATATGAAGTATAATTTTTATAGAAAATGTCTACAAATATATTGTAAATTTATATATAATTAATAAGTGAAATAATAATAATAAATGGTATAAAATATTCCTAAATGAACATGTTCGCGCACATGTGTGCTTCACTGTGCGCTTACACAAGTTACACACAACATTGCCGGTGGAGACAGATGCTAAACGCGATATCAGCTTAGTACCTGCAGTGCGGGAACTTTGCACACAATCTTTGTAAAAAAATGTGCTGCACACTATTTTCGTGGAAAAACAATATTTTAATATTTATTTTTGAAAAGAGTGACCGCCGAGTGTCTTGGTCCTTCGCGGTTAGAGCACCTTTCCGAACCAGTAGTAGCTTCAATGTAATTTGATGATTCAAAAGTGCTTGTAAAGGCCGATACGAATAAAGAATCATTTGAATTTGAATATAACTTTTATATCAAGAAGTGCTTTCCACAAGCAGTTAGTTGGTTACAGTAAAGACTATGAATCTTAACTTCGACGCGTAGCGGACAGAACTTAATGAACAGAAATAAATCCGAAATAAGAAAAAGCCTTGCGGTGCGTTCACGCAAAACTAGTTTTTATCATACATCATATTCTAAACTAAAACCTAGTGACGTAAGAATACGGTATATAAACATGGTAATGGACAAATATTATGTAAACTTCAAGTAAACGTAGTTACTGGGACAATATGCATAGTTCGACACGAACATCATCAAAACGGACCTTCGAAATTACAGATAATAATCTTAACCGTTATAAATGCACAATTTAGTCAACACAATAAGTATTTCAAAAAGGATTTCTGTATTTTTAATATTAATATATCACGAGTTTAAAATCATATAAAAAAATATTTTAAATTAAAATAAATTTAAATTTAAATTAAATATTTAAAATTATATTAAAGAATTATTTTTTTATTATATTTTATCGTACACGGTAACCCATTATCTTTTACGATGTGTACACCGTTACCCGTTACCTTTTACGGACCGTACACCGTAACCCGATATCTTTTACGATCAGTACACCGTAACCCGTCATCTATTACAGGCCGTACGCAGTACGCGTTATCTTTTACGGACTGTACACGGTAAACCGTTATCTTTTACGGACCGTACACCGTAACCCGATATATTTTACGATCAGTACACCGTAACCCGTCATCTATTACAGGCCGTACGCAGTACGCGTTATCTTTTACGAACCGTATATCGTAACCCGCTATATTTTACGACCCGTGCGAAAACGAAACCCGTTATCTTTTACGGCCCTTACCTTAATCAGTTTACGACGAGATATTGAAGTATGGAATAATAATAAAATGCCATACATCGCAATTTCCTTGAAACATCCCAATAGTTTGTTAAAATATAACATACAAAACGGATCCTATATAAAAAAATCCTTTATCACTCTATTATTTTAATTTGTATATGTAGAGAAACAAACTGAAACTCCAAAAATTCAATATAGTAAAGTTAGTTCAATAAATTTTCGAAAAACACCCAATGTATCGCGAAGGTCCGTCTTAAAATAACTATACCACTATCGACTCAAAGTGTCTTCCGAACTCCCAGACAGCCTGCGCCCGTTCCGACCCTCTTCAACTTCTAAATGCCCATTGCAGCCGTTCACCATCTTCACTGGCCGTTTCTTGTACATTATATCCCATATATGATGGACGATAAGGTCTATAGCCACTGCAACAACGGAAAACGGACTCTAAGTCACGGCTGACAGGGTCTAATTTAGCAGCTACATGTGAGCATAGCCGCTGCAAGAAGTTAACTCAAACCGAATTTAGGGGGAATGCTTGTTGCAGTGGCTATGACCTCAAATGACACTCACCTTTCGAGGAAGATTTGGACGACAAGTGATAAGAGACGTAAAAATAAATACCTACCTGGTGTAAAAATAGACAATTCAACATATACGCTATCTAAACGATCACATAAGTCTGGGTTGAAACTGAAAGGACAAAATAAAACCGTAAATCAAAATATTGTATCTGATTTGTGTGTGTGTGTGTGTATTTGTGTGTTCCTGTCGGAGCGAGTGCCCGTGTGTTGATGTGTGTGTAGAAGAGCATTGATGTGTGTGCGTGTGTGCCCGTGTGTTGATGTGTGTGTAGGGAAGCATTGATGTGTGTGCGTGTGTGCCCGTGTGTTGATGTGTGTGTAGGAGAGCATTGATGTGTGGGCGTGTGTGCCCGTGTGTTGATGTGTGTGTGTGGGAGGACATTGATGTGTGTGCGTGTGTGCCCGTGTGTTGATGTGTGTGTTGGAGAGCATTGATGTGTGTGCGTGTGTGCCCGTGTTGATGTGTGTGTAGGAGAGCATTGATGTGTGTGCGTGTGTGCCCGTGTGTTGATGTGTTTTTGAACGTGCGTATGCGTAGCGTTGATGAGTGTTTGAGTGTGGGTGTATGGGTGAGCGTGCGTTGACTTGTGTGAATGCGTTCGCTCGCAAATGTGTCTTTGATTGTACTTGCGTGTTTTCAATAGTTTTCTCAAAAACAGTGTCAGCGGGTCAAATCAAAAAATTATGGTTTTGAAATATAATATAACATGTAATATCAATAATTCTAGATTTAACTCGACAGCATGGAAACTAGACCGAATTGCAAATACATTATTGCTAATACAAAAAGTTTAATAAAGTAATGCCAAATTTGTCATCATTTTTTTGCCCTTATCCCACTCTAAGTGGGGTCGGCACAACATGTTACAAACATGTTGTCACATGATTTGGCTACGTATTTTACGACCGGCAGCCTACCTGACGTCAACTTACCTTAGTCGCCTTTTACGACACCTCGGTAAAAAATGAGGATGGTCTATTCTATGCAGCCGGATACCACACGGCACTTACCTTAGTCGCCTCTTACGACACCTCGGTAAGAAATGAGGGTGGTCTATTCTATGCAGCCGGATACCACACGGCACTTACCTTAGTCGCCTCTTACGACACCTCGGTAAGGAAATGAGGGTGGTCTATTCTATGCAGCCGGATACCACACGGCACATACCTTAGTCGCCTCTTACGACACCTCGGTAAGAAAGGATTGTGGTCTATTCTATTCTGCCGGATACCACACGGCTTAAAGTATTACCAAATTTGTACGATTTTCAATAGAAAATTTATCTTCGACGATTTTAAAAAGCTTACACATATTATGTTTGTCAATTGTCATAATTAAGTGACACCATTATCGATAATTTTTTTTTATTGAGGGTATATTACATTTTAACCATGAAACCCATACAATCAAAGTTTCACATACATGTTTTCACACACAAGTGCACTAGGCATTTTGTTTTGCTTATAAAAATGAAAAAGTTTTTAGAATTCTTCATATGTAACAAGTAATATCCAAACGCTCGTATTTAAAATTGAAGACGCATTTCCCCTCGTTTTTCTTTTAAAAGGTTATATTAACTTATTAGAAACCTATTTTTACTCACAAAATCAATAAATGAAGTCAATCATTGCAGGCATTTCATTTAGTATAAAGAGACACGATAGTTTTTTTAAACCACAATGGCAACAACTACTTAGAAATAATAGTGATGTATGATTTAAAAAGAAAAATATATATTCAGTCTAGTAACAGATCTGAGGTAGCATTAAAATCTTGTTATTTTTATAATTACAATACTAGATTTTCTGATATCGATAAGTTATTGATTTAGACTTTCATCCGCTTGTCTATTGATTTTTATTAAAACTCAAATTAAAAAAGTACAATTTCCATGGACACATAAACTCACCTAAGTTATCTGCGCCGCGCGGAATGATGACGTCAGCAAACTTTTTGGTCTGTAACAAAAATTGAAATACTTAAAAAAATTGATTCAAAATATTATATTTTGTGCTATTATATAATAATATATGTTGCTTTATTGTAATATAATATTTAATATTATATGTTGAGCTAAAGTCATGTGGGAAATTCCCATACAGACTGATGTTACTGTAACCCACAATAGACCAGATTTAATATATGTAAATAAAGTCAACAATAAAACATTCTTAATAGATATTACAGTACCATCAGACTATAACATAGGAGCAAAAGAAGTAGAAAAATTAAGTAAGTATCACTTATTAAAAATTGAAATAAGTCGTTTATGGAAGACCCAAACAACGGTTAATCCAATAGTAATCGGTGCTACTGGAGTAGTAGCTAAAAGTATATCAAAATATGTCGATTGGCTTTATTCAGGCATTAATATTACTATCCTGCAAAAACAAGCAGCAATACACACACTGACCATACTGAGCAAAGTTTTAGGAGATACCATATTCATACATAACTCACCAGACAGACATGAAAATCACCCACAACGCCCATCAGATACACAAAACATGCAAAATACACATAAAAACACGACCACTTTACAATCGCCAAACACAACACAATCACCCACTGAATCAAACACAACTGACTTACAACACATACATACTCATAAAAAAAGGAAGAAACGAAGAAGACAAAACAAAAACACACGTCATAATATAGAGAGAGCACCGATTTTGGACAAATGAATATCTTTTTTCCCGTGGGTAATGGGACGAGATATTTATTAAAACCGACGCTTGAAACGTCGAGCAAAAAAGTTAAATAATATTATGTTGCTTTATTGTATAAGTTTTCGATTATCAAAAACTTATACGATAAAGCAACATTAAAAGTTGTTCATCATTCTCGTGTCCTTATGCCACACTAAGTGGGGTCGGCACAACATGTGTAAACATGTTTACATGTTATTTTACGACCGGCCGCCTGCCTGACGTCAACTTACCTCAGACGCCTTTTACGACACCTCGGTAAGGAATGAGGGTGGTCTATTCTACTCAGCCGCATATCACACGGTGGGTCAACTTACCTTAGTCGCCTTTTACGACACCTCGGCAGAAATGAGGGTGGTCTATTCTACTCAACCGGATACGACACGGCGGGTCGACTTACCTTAGTCGCCTATTACGACACCTCGGTAAGAAATGAGGCTGGTCTATTCTACTCAACCGGATACGACACAGCGGGTCGACTTACCTTAGTCGCCTTTTACGACACCTCGGTAAGAAATGAGGCTGGTCTATTCTACTCAACCGGATACGACACGGCGGGTCGACTTACCTTAGTTGCCTTTTACGACACCTCGGTAAGAAATGAGGCTGGTCTATTCTGCTCAACCGGATACGACACGGCGGATACAAAAAGTTGTTATTAACGAATTAATCAAAACCGAATTTAAACGAAGAAATTGATTCCTTTCTTAGATTTTTTAGAATCTGTGAAAAGGAGATTATATTGTGTGTAACCTTATTACAGCATAAATTACAGCATGTTTCAAAACACTATAAAAAAAAGGCTAATACACAAAGCCTACTATACTATTGAGGATTTTTTTTTGAGGATTCAAAAGCATTTGTTTACAAGTTTACTTGAATAAAGAATATTTTGATTTGATTTGATTTGATTACTTAGACGATAAGAATGCGTGGATACAGCTACTCTTCTACAAGACATTAATAACTATATGTAACTAGTAATAAGAATTATTCTTTGAAAAGAGCAACCGCCGAGTTTCTTGCTGGTTCTTCTCGGTAGGAACAGCTTTCCGAACCAGCAGTAAAGTTGACGATTCAAAAGCACTTGTTCACAAATTTACTTGAATAAAGAATCTTTTGAATTTAAAATCAAATATGAATATCATACCGGCAAGCAGAACTCCTCGAAGGCCGGCTTCACGAAATTCATGTACTGGTTGAGAACCTGTTCTAAGTCACGACCACGCTCCATAATGTCGCGGGGAACTGAAATTGACGATTTAGCAGTTAACCCATTGACTATCCCACTTGTGGGCATTGGGCTCCTTTCTTTTGGATTGCTTCGACCCATCATGCTCCAAATCATCAGCCTCCTGCCCTTATCCAAATCCAAGTGGGGTTGGCCATGTTACATGTTGTCACATAATTTATAGAATTAGGCGTTACTTTGCGGAGATCCATAATACATAAGTAATAATAAAAAAATATTTTGCTATAACCGCGATACAGTAAATAGAAAATATATACAGTGTTAAATGTATAGTGGACTATCCACTTTTCATACTCGATACATGCAGGATTCGTAAAAACACATGCACAAACCTCCACCACTGCCACCACAATACACAAGCACTACACACGTTCACTATCACAAACTCAACAATTTGTACATACAACAATTTTTGTACATATGAATATAAATAATTATAAAAGGATTGGTGATGTATATAATAGACTAAGTAGGAACCGACATAAGCTTGCGGTTCCTGCTTTGGGCCTTGAAAAAGTTCGTAATTCGTTTGTGGGTTTGGGTATAAGATTCTATAATAAAATTCCACAATCTACATTAACTTTACCTTTACAGCAGTTTAAAAATACTATTAAAAAAAGGTTAATTCAGAAAGCCTATTATGCTATTGAAGATTACCTAGAAGATAAGAATGCGTGGATATAGCTTCTCTTCAACCCTGTACAAAACATTTATAACTATATGTAACTAGTGATAAGAATTATTGTTTGAAAAGAGCAACCGCCCAGTTTCTTGCTGGTTCTTCTCGGTAGGAACAGCTTTCCGAACCAGCAGTAGATGTTGACGATTCAAAAACACTTGTTTACAAGTTTACTTGAATAAAGAATATTTAGAATTTGAATTTGAATTTGAATAATCGTTTCGCCCCGCAACCGAAGCATCAACAGGAGTAAGACTCCACGACAAAATCGCAAAGCTTTGCGATTTTGCGATTGGCTTTGCAATTTTGTCGTGGATTCTGTCTCCTGATGATGCTTCGGCTCCCTAGAATATTTTAGGGCTTTTCTAGATGATGTGACTCACCTCGTCTTGCCAGTCTAGTGTCGGAATCTGTGTCGACGAAAAGCTTCATGTGAAACAGATCGCGGACCTCAGGAAAATAGAACACCAGGATCCCTTCGATGAGCACCACATCAGCCGGGTAGATGGTGTGCGAGCGATGGCTGGAGGAATGGACGATATCTTATACCATCTACCATCATTTATCGTTATGGATATGCAAAAGTGATTCGTAATACCTGATACATAGAGTTCACATCGCTTGATAGATATACAACTCGAATTTTTAGTGTTTATTTATGTATCAAATAAAATCAGTGAGGAATTCGGCGTACGAAATAACCAAAACCTAAGTATTATGTTTTAGTAATAAACTGTTTTAGGTTAAACGTTTATTGAGCTGTGTAGCAAATGCAATATATCAATTTCAATACCCACTTAGTTTTACTTTTATTATAAAAAGGTAAATGGTGTAGCTATGACATTAGTTACCTCAGCTACGTTACTGCACTATGGTTAGAAGTATCCTATTAAATCACATAACCATTATAAATAAACCTGAAGTTGGGTCGGCACTTGGAAAAGAATAGAAGCCCAATGATTAACGATTTTTCTTACTATATGCCTTGTCCAGAACCACTTTGGCAACAGAACTTAGCTCCAGCTAGAACAATGTCTTTTTTGTCCACTTATTAGGTGCAATAATGAATCTCCCAGCCTGGGATTGGCATTCTCACTTATCTGACCTATTTTAAACTATATGCCATATAAAGTTCTAGTTTAACATACATACATTAATTTGAGAAATTCTTTTTAGACCCTTCCTGAATATAGATTTTGAAAATATGTAAGTTCTTATGGGGCTATTGAGCTAAAATCCATGTCTTTTTATATTTAAACCATGGGAAGAAATAAACATTCTTAAAAGATATTGCAGCAAGACAAGCTTTTGGAAAACTTAACAAGTTAAAATAAGGCTTTAAAAAAGACTTAAAGTCCCTTCCGCCAATTTGGAGCCAATCCTGGAGATAGCAGCAGTTTCATGGTGGGCCCACTCAATACAACCAACCCACTCACCACCCAATGGGTGTGCAAAATTTCATGTCCCGACTGTTAACCGTTGAGGAGTTCCCTTGTGTAGTCAATCCTGACAGTAGCATCAGTCATAAATATGCTGAACAAATATGTAAAATTTCAGCTCAATCGGACATCAGTCTTTTTCTTCTTTCGGGAGTAGCGACTATGCAGGGCCTCTCGGCCCAGTATCACTTTGACCATCGCTGATCTATTGTAATAGTCACTGCTTAGATTCACTGCCAATGCTGGTATCTTCTAAGAACTTCTGAATCTTCCTGGCAGCTAGATTTTTAACCTACTTCGGGCGTAAAATGTGCGTTCCGAGGAGAGTATCGATTTTGAATACTTTATTCCCATAATGATATACAAATATCAATGATATGCGTAACCTAACCTAACCCGAATTCTAAAGGTCGATATCTTGAGAAATTATGTGGTCCAGGCGACTAAGACCATGGTACCGGATTTTAACGTCCGAGAGTCTAAGATGAAGCTCAGGAATTATTGGGTGAAATATTATATTATATGGGTCATGCATTTATAATCAATATCACCCTACGTCAGCTAATAAGTAGTTCTTTGATACTGTAACATCATTCGATATTAAATTTACTTCATAGATGAAACTTAATTATATATATGGGACACTTACACACACGGTCGTCCGTCCCCAAAGTAAAACCTAATACTTGTTATGGGTGACGGACAACTGGTAAATATACTACATATATAGATTTAAATACAAATATACACCCAGGCTCGAAGAACTATCAAATTGTTTATAAAAAATGTTGGCTTTTGCTTAATTTGCAAGAAACTTAACATACAAGTACAGTCAAATAAAAGGTTAGCGTGACTTACCTAATAGAGTTTGAGATGTAATCATATTCTGGAACCTCAACTTTCTTCCCAGCAAGTATATCCTTCAGTACAGTTAAGAGCTTTCTATCATCAAATGCATCTGGATGGTCAAAGTTGAACTGCCCACGCTCAGCTCGTAAGCGCTCCGATGTGGTAAGTGAGCGGTAGAAGGAGTCCTGACTGATGCATACTACTCGTCTCTCTGTCTGCTCTTTGTGCTGCTGACCAAGCTTCTCCATAATGCGTTGACATACTGTGGACTGGATTTAAAAAATATATTGCATGTTTATATTAATACATGGCTGCCAGACCTGGGCACTAACAGAACAGATGCTGAACAAAATTAAAGTGTGTCAAAATTCAATACAGAGAAGTGTAGCTGGAGAAAAAAGAAGAGATAGAATAAGGTTACAAAACATAAAAAAAGAACGAAATTCAGAAAAGCCGACAAAATATTCAGAGAATTAAAATGGCGATGGACAGGTCATATGTTGAGAGAAAATAAAGACAAATGGATTAAGTCAGTAACAGAATGGTACCCAAGAAAAAGTAAAAGAAACAGAGGTAAACAGACCAAACGCTGGGAAGACAATATTAGGGACACAGCAGGACCATTTTGGCAGAGGATAGCTAGGAATTGCACTGAGTGGAAGTCATTAGACTTTGTCGAAAGCCAAGCTATGGAAGAAGTAAATTAGTAATTCAATGTAGTAGTTAGGAAGGCAAAAGTATTTTTTATGTAAAACTGTATTTTAATTAGCAATAAAGGCTTATTTTATTTTGGTTTTATTTTATTTTATTTATTTTTTATTTTTGCTAATGTCGGCATGCATAGATCATATGGATCTGTTACTCCTTAAAAAAGGGTAATTTATTTTTAATCAAGTTTTAGAGCTCTTCAGTATAATCTCACTAATCCAGCACTTCTATAGATCGACAAGTCCAATGATCTGGCACCTTGGAGCCACCAACTACTACCACAACTGTAAGAGTTAAACCAGATGATGCATTGATTTGTTTCAATACCTCTTGAAACTTAAATTATGCTTCCCAGATCTTTATTGCTACCTATATTGAATTATGGAGATGCTGTTTTTTTAGATCTTTCAGAAGAACTGTTGGCTAAGCTCGAATGGCTTCAGAATGTAGCTATTAGATATATTTATGGACTTCGTAAGTTCGACCACATCAATGAGTTCCGTCATAAGTTAAATTGGCTTCCTATATGATCCAGAAGAAATTTACATATTCTATTACTTCTTTTTGAAGTACTCTTAAATCCTTTAATTTCAATATATCTTAAAGGGTGTTTCAACTTCTTGTCTGATGTTGGATGTGGCCGGCTAAGATCTATAGATACATTAGATCTTGCCCTCTCTAAATGCTTCTCACTGACTTCTCACTGATTTAGCTTTCAAGGTGTAAAGCTGTGGAATGATTTACCGGTATCAATCCGCAAATCTTCTTCCCTATCAGCATTTAAGTCACAGACAAGAAAATATTTGTCTCAAGTCATTTAGATTAAATTTAGTAGCTTATTATTAGTATTAAATTAAATTAGTAGATGATGTATCCACTAACCAAATTGTTATATTTAAATTAATTTAAATAATCACTATTATCTATATTGCATCATTTTTCAACATTAATCTATGTATATAGTGTTTCGTTATTTTTCTTTTCCTTCCTTCCTTTATCATATCATAAATCATATTTCACTTCTTGTCATTTTCTTTCTGTTACTCACAGGTTGGCTGGTAGAGATCCCTTTTAGGGATAAGTCCGCCTTTGTAAATGTGCTATTTTATTTTTTTCCTTTCTTTTTTTTATATTTTTATGTTTGTCCAATAAAGAAATAAATAAATAAATAAATAATGAGGTTTTTAAGCAAGGACTGCAAGTGGCACAAAACTAATTAAGGATTACTTTAAACTATGTAATTACTTATGTACATATTAATTTAATATATTACATACAATTTAATGCTTTATTTCATTAATTAGTATGACTTTTTACTATAATCCAGCAATCTGAACATTCCAATAATCCAGAATCCTCTGGTTATTAATACTGCCGGATTAGTGAGATTATACTGTAATATAATTGCTCAGTAGCGTTATACAAACTGACGTTGACAGGTGTGTTTATTTTGTTACAAAAAAAAGTAAAAATGGCTCCCATATATATGAACAACTAAGGGCAAGCAAACAAAGGAACACACGTTTACATCATTAATATTAGCATAGATTTCTGGTAATCATTCAATTTATTCTTTAAATACATTAGTAAACAAGTGCTTTTGAATCATCCTCTCTTCTGTTGGTTAGGAAAGCTGTTCCTACCGAGATAAGCCAGAAAGAAAGCAGCATTGATCATCAAACAAGTTGGATTTATGAAGCCTCTGACAGACAAGACCATACAAAATTATGACATATTGTAATTTTACATGCCTACAATGTCAACACTGCATATGAACTGATCACTAATTCTACTATAGAAAAGGTGCAGTAGAAAGTTAATACTTCAAAAACAAAACTATAATCAAAGCACTAGGGAAAATATTTATGTAAAGATAATGAAGATTTAAATAAAGATGATATTCTTATACTATAAGATTGTCTTAAATAATTACCTTAGCCTATTATTTATTGAATTCTATTATTTGGTGTTAATCAGAGCTATTCAGTATAATAGTTTTAATATGAAGGAAATCCAAAGAAATAAAACATGAAAATATGCATGTTCTTAATATCAATTGTACTGTAGGTAATAATAAAAATTATTTTGCTATAATCCATGATACAGTAAATAGAAAATAGTATAGTATAGTATATATGGTTATGGTTTTGGGTATATCTTGTGTTGTCTGTATTGTTTTACGTGAGTTGTCTGTATTGTTTTAGGTGAGGGCATAACAAGAAATTCTGGCTATTATCATATCAGCAAAATTGAACCGATCACTGAATTTTGAACTCTTATAACTTTGATTCTTCCATTCCATGTGACATTGGCGAAGTAATTAGTGTCATGTGACACTCCTAAAAGCCATAAATCCAAGAATTGAATTGATTTGAAAATGTATATAGTGCTAAATGTATAGTGGACTAAAACAGTTAGACTAAAAAAAACAGATAGTCCACTATACATTTAGCACTATATATATTTTCTATTTACTGTATCGCGGAGTACAGCAAAATATTTTTAAATAATTTATAGAATTAGGTGTTACTTTGCGGAGATCCATAATACAAAAGTAATAGTAAAATTATTTTGCTATAATCCGCGATACAGTAAATAGAAAATATATAAAGTGCTAAATGTATAGTGGACTATCCGTTTTTTTTTCTGTACCCGTTACATGCAGGATTCGCAAAAACACATGCACAAACCTCCACCACTGCCACCACAATACACAAGCACTACACGTGTTCACTATCACAAACTTAACAATCGTTTCGCCCCGCAACCGAAGCATCATCAGGAGATAGACTGCACGACAAAGTTGCTTTGCGTATCGCGGATTATAGCAAAATAATTTTATTATTACTTTTGCAAAATATTTTTATTATTACTTTTGTATTATGGATCTCTGCAAAGTAACACCTTATTCTATAAATTATGTACTGAAGGTGTTATATTGTAGGAAGATAAAATATTCAAATTCTAAATATTCTTTATTCAAGTTAACTTATACACAAATGCTGTTAAGTCGTCAACTCTACTGCTGGTTTGGAAGCCTGTTCCTAACAAGAAGAGCCAGCAAGAAACACGGCGGGTGTTCTTTTCAAGATATTACTTACAAGTTACATTTAGTCATTACTATCTTGTACAGGGCCGAAGTAGGTACATCCATTATCCACACATTCTTATCATCTAAGTAATCCTCAACAGTGGTCAATCAATTTTGTTATTATGATGCATACTGAAATCAATGATCATTTGTAGTCTAATGTCTTATGGTAAATCGTGTGCGTATCTCATCTTATATACAAGTAATCTTTTAACAACAACGGAAGTTTGTTTATTAACAATGATAATGATTGAGGTTATAAAACATTCCTCTCACACCCACAAACAATAATCATATAGAATATACATAGCGCAGTTTTCATTTATACTATGCATTATAAATTTAATCGTTGCGTAATCATCATCGAGATGGGAAAATCGATAATTCTGATAGAAACTCTATACTAACCTTCCCGCTTGCCGTGCCGCCTGCCACACCAATAAGAAACGGAGTTTTACTCTCGAATCCATTGGTGTCCGCAAATTCTGCGTGTTTAACACTCATTTTATGCGTATAAATAAATCTAATGGATTTTCTTAAAAAAATACCACTGTTCACGGCAATACGACTTTTTTGAACGACATTTGACATTGACATTTTTCAACTTTTAAACCTTAACAAATTGCTTCGGAATCTGGATTTTGTATAGGTCATAGACAATAGAAAATTGGAGGCAACTAATATTTGGTTTGGGTATAATTGAAATATATTATAACAACGATATTTTTCCTTTAGACTTATTCAATAAATAAGAACCAATTTCCTCACAAGTAAACATATCATTTCAACTATATGAAGAGGTTGTATTTAAAACATGTAACAATATCATTGTTTACTTGTGAATAACTTATTAACGTTTGTTCAACGATCGCAAAAATTTATACTTGTAAAAGTAATAGTTAACAAAGCTTTAAGTGGTGGTTCTGAATCTTCTGTTTGTTCGAGAATGCAACATTCAACCGTTACGATATGACGTCATTAAGATAAACTAAATTTATAAATTTTGCGATGAATTCTTGTTTTTGATAAATGTTTCCCCAATGATAATATGCATATCATTGTAAATTATTTTTTTAATAAAAAAGCATATTTAATCTTTAAATTTAGTTGAAAAAGTTGGTAATTTTACGTATGTTTATTTTTCTCCTAAAACGGTCAAGTAACTAAAAATGTGAATTCAACAATTATATTTGTCCAGTAATTATTTAGTTTTTATTTAAATTAAAATGGGTCAATGTTAGATTATGAGTAAAATATCCGGTTATTAGAACTGTTTAAGTATTAAAAAATTTTATAGAAGAAAAGGAATCTAAATATAAAAATGATAAAACTAGGTATAGGATTTAAAATATATTTCTAAATAAAAGCCATAATAAAACAAACAGTTTCTTAATATTTTTAAATAAGTGCACTCATATAACAAAGTGCAGAAGTTTTTTATTGAAGTACTCTACGGAATGTATTCTAACAAAATTCGACGTAACATAACCAAGAGATTTCTAATATTAATTTAAAAATATAAAATTGTAAACAACTCTATCTCGATTTGTTCACCAATCAAATACTGTGTACATGAGATAGATAATACAAAAATAAACGTGTCATAAATTATATGTTGAGATTTCGGAGTTTCTTATCAGCAACCCTTAATGCTGTAGCCATGTCCAACTGTTTGACTCTGAGACGGGCCCATACAACATAGTCTTGCAATCCAATGATTTGAGCTGCCATTAGAGCTGCACTATCGGGATATATAACGGTCGCGCAACCCAGGCCTGATGGTACGGATAGCGATGACCAGATGTCCTAAAAATCAAAGATTAATAACATATTCAGGTTAACTCGGCACCTTTTTTAAATACAAACTCAAATTCAAAATATTATTTATTCAAGTAAACTTGTAAACAAGTGCTTTTGAATCGTACCAACATCAACTGCTGGTTGGAAGTAAAGTAAAGTAGCGGCCTGTTACAATCCCACTGCTGGGCTAAGGCCTCCTCTCTCCGTTTCTGGAGAGAAGGGTTGAAGCTAAGAACTTCCACGCTGCTCCAATGCGGATTGGTAGGTTACACATATCTCCAGGATTCTCTAGAGATATGCAGGTTTGCCTCGCGATGTTTTCCTTCACCGAAAATAGACACATGAGTTTTAATAGAAAAACTCATTGGTGCCTGCCCGGGTTGAACTCATGTTCTCCTGGAAAGAGTCGCACGGTCTCACCGCTGGGCTATCACAGCTCTTTCAGCTGGTTGGAAAGCTGTGTTTTCCGTCACATTTCCTTTCTAAAACTCTGTAAAATACTCATATAACGTTTAATATTAAACTAGTCGAGTTTTAACAAAACTTTTAACAACATTTCATATCCCTACTGTTAACCATTGAGGAGTTCCCTCATCAGGAGCTAATCCTGGCAATAGCATTAGATCATGTTTATCATATTTGTCATCCGGACTGCATCAGTATGTAAAATTTCAGTTGAATTGGACACCAGGCAATGGGTTTAGTTTAACTTCCTAAATTCCGGCTTCACATATATATACGGCAAATTAAATAAGAGCACATAAAAATTTGATTGTTCACTAAAGAAACTTAAGTGACAGATTTTTTAGGAAGAAATCGTTTTGGCACGGAAATCTAGCATTGTTATTTAATGGCCCCGAGCAATCAAATTGCAGTCCCACATTAGGAAACACTGAGTTAACTGATCTAATAAAGAAACAAGTTGCTAATAGAAACTAAAAAGAAACCACAATGCTGATTACGATAAAAACATTTCATTGTTCATCAAAATTTACTATTGTGCACTAGACATTTTTTTTGAATAAGTTACAAAATTTTATTTTTTTGGTCTAGAGAATGGTCTCCGGAATATTTTGAATTTAAATAAATTTACCAACCTGAACAAGTTTGTCCGATGGCGGTGGGCAATTAATGACTGGATAGGAAGTGTTGCCTGATAAAACAGGCCCAAGACCATTAGATCGTCCGGCTACGGCAATGAACACAAGCGCACCATGTGTATCCTCATATTCTTGCATAATACGAAGGGTCTCTTCTGTAGCCTTGTGAGCTGAAGTTATACGTAGGTCTACGTCTAAGCCAAATTCACGGGCAGCTGAAAGAATAATACTTTTTTAATAACTCGTTACACCACCACCACGAACATGCGAAAAGAGTTCGTAATACGTATGTCATAGAATTCGAATTGGACGGTGGCAGTGTTGCGAACATGCGAAAAGAGTTCGTAATGCATATGTCATAAAGTACAAATTAGACGGGTATAGTTTTCGAACGTGTAATAAGGGTCCGTTAACTATGTCATAGGGTTAAAATTCGCTTGACGCTAATTCTCTGAAACATTCGGGGTGTTTACCGAGGGTTGTTTACAAAGGTTGTTTATGATCTCCCAATATCTCGTGAACTTTCTCGAACATCGGTTCGTTCGATAAATTAGCCGACGTATCGTGCGTCTCGAGATTCAGTTTGCGAATAGCATTCAAGAGTGAATAAACAAGCGAAAATTAAAGTGAAATCATAGTCACCTCGGCATTCTTATTGGACAACGGTCTTTATAGAGACTGTGAGTACTAAGTTGAATAAAGTGTTATTAACGAGTCACCAGTTATTTTCGTCATCATCATCAGCCCACTTCAGTCCACTGCTGGACATAGGCCTCTCCAATTCTACGCCACTTAGCCCGATCCTGGGTTTTCTGCTTCCATCCTCCGCCCGCCGTCTTACGTATGTCGTCACTCCATCGAGCCCCAGGGTGTCCTACACTACGTTTTCCGATTCGCGGTCTCCACTCCAGAACCCGTCTACCCCAACGGACATCGGTTCTTCGACAGATATGGCCGGCCCATTGCCACTTCAGCTTGCTTATGCGCTGAGCTATGTCGGTGACCCTAGTTCTCTGACGGATTACTTCATTACAAATATGATCCCTCAGAGATACCCCGAGCAGAGGCTCTTTCCATAGCCCGCTGAGCGACTTTAAGCTTGTGGACCGCCTTAACTGTTAGTGTCCACGTTTCGGCACCATAATTCATGACAGTTATTTTCATGCAAATCCACAAACCCCAGTACTTAACAATAATATCAGCTAATATCTTTACTTTTCCAAAAGATATCAGTGGCGAGGGCGCGGCACTGATGTTTTGCGTTCCTGAACGTCGACAGCATTATCAACATTATTTACACTACCACTTTAGGAGGTTCCAGCCTTGCTTATAACTTTATATTACATATATTTAAAACAAAACGAATAAAAAATATCTTGCTATAATTCGCGATACAGTAAATAGAGAATATATTTAGTGCTGAATGTATAGTTGACTATCCGTTTTTTTTATACCCGATACATGCAGGATTCGAAAAAGAACACAATTCTTTTGCGATTTTGTCATGGAGTCTATCTCCTAATGATACTTCGGTTGCGGGGCGAAACGGGGTGAGAATTTCATGACTTCCAGCAATCTAATTTAAAGGACTCAAACTGCCCAACTCAGCCAATATAAGCAATTCAAGTCACAAAACTATTAACATCAGTTCTTTCAACTTATCATTTGCAATCTAGTTACCTTTAGCAATTTTCTGACAGTGTTCCTGATCGGCCGGCGAACCCATGAAGACGACGACTTTATGATGGATTGTTGGCTTCAAATGATCCAATTGGTCCTCCACCCACGCAAAGTTACGTTTAACTGTATCCAAATCTGCTGCCGTGACCGTTGTTAAGTTCCGGTACACCTATTTATTATTAGTTCCAATATATTACTACGTTATTGTTAGTCAATTTGTCGTGGTTTAATATTTATATAAAAGTAAGCATGTCTTTTTCTAAGGTTATTTTTGTTGTGAGGGTTCGAAACCGGCAACACGATTATACAGTCTTTTATAAAAATTGTAAGCAGTTTTCTATTAATAAACATGGTTGTTCATTTCAATTATTTTTTTTGTTTTGAGAGGCCCAATATATATAAAAAAGTTGGTTATTAAATGATTAGTACAGTATAGTAATCTTAGTAATTTTTAATATGTAAAACGTACTATAGCGAGCCTATAAGCGTGTCATAACTTTTTATGACTAAGACCTTAAGAGTATAATTACACGAACATGTTCAACATTGTGGGTAGACACAGATTATATAAGCAAAAGCTGGTCGAACGGCAGTAACGTCTTGAATAATATGATCATATCAGAAACCGATTTCCAGTTATCTCAAAATCTTCCGAAAACATATGTTGCATTTCAGGATTAAAGTTTTGTTTATGAAAAGGGAAACTAAGCACTGAAGTTAAATACCTGTTTGTCAACCATCAATCGTTTGTCGCCAGATGGCCACAGTCTCCAAGAATCGGAGTCAATGACATCAGCCAGAAGAATGTTTCCTGAAAAAAAATGTAGGTATATTATCTTTTATGCTAAGCATAATGTGGCCATTAAAGTAAAATACCAATACATACCTTCAACGTCAACTCCATATTCAACCTTCATATCTATGAGAGCACAATCTCTGAGTGCCCAAGCTTTTTCCAAAATCTCGAAAACTAGAATTGTGACTTTGCGCATGTAATTTACCTCGTCTTGACCTGGACAAATTTTGTTTCGTGTTATTATTAATATCACAATATTGATGAATAAGAAATGCATGTCCTTAAGTAAATTGGGTGTATTTCAAATTTGAAACCACTTAAATAGATTTTAATCAAGTTTGATTATCTGGTATGACATTTTGATGTTGTACAACCGTTTCCCGATATCCCAATAACATTTTTAAAGGAGTATTTTGTTTAGTATAATAATTTCCCTTAATATTATTTCAATATTATGTTTTATAAATGTAACTTCGTATAGTGGCAATGAACTTCGTTATTTAGTCCATTAATAAAATTGATAAAATTCGATTGAGACAACCGATAGAGTATACACCATTATCCATCAGTACACAAAATTAACATATTGCTATAGTGTTTGCAAAATTATATACATGTAAAAATTTAATGTTCTTGCATTTACTGATTAACGGTCGTTGTTTGTCCCTGCGTCGATTCGCTTAATCAAAACTCTCTTAGGGTTGCACTAAGCGCAAAGGATGTGAAAAATTTCTTTGCCAAAAAGATCCTGGAGTTTTTGAAGGAACTTTTTTGAAGGATCGTATTTCCAGCGAACTGTATGATCATAATAGATCAGCAATGGCCAAAGTGGTACTGGATCTTGAGGTCCTGTATAGCCGCTACTACCGGTTGAAGAAGAACGCTCGTTATTTCAAATATATTAGCACCAATTTGTCCCTCAGTCCGGTATATTGTTAAAAAATATACTTTGTTTCTTTACTCACCGATAGCTAGTCCGTTGATATTAAAATTTGCAGACACGATCTGGTCCTCAGACCACTGTGGGTCATGATTGGCGTCATCTTTGAAAAATGTCTCTTGTTTTGGTGGGGTGAAACGGAACCCCTCAGGAACGCCGGGATTGCGCTTTAAGAAAGACCCTGTAGCTAATCGCCGTGTAACCCACTCGATTGGTACCATCTCACACTTTTTGGATACGAAAGCAGTTGCTGAAGCGATTTCTACATAGGCTGTTTTAATACCTGAAGGTAAAAAAAAATCAATAACAAATACTGCGTGTTAATATCAATGTTCGCGACAACTTTAAATTTACCCAATTGTATATAGTTTTTGAATGAATAAATAAATAAAATATATATTTAGTTATAGGATAGTAATGTAAGATTAGTAATAATAATAAATAAATATTGTAACAGATTAGGAATAAAGACGCTAGTCCATCGCGTATATATTTGCTCGTCCGGGAGCTAGTATGGGCTCCCGCAGTTGCCGGCCGCGAATGTGTATAGACATAGCGATCGGCGGCCCAATTAGGACAATCCGATATAGTCCTCCACAGCGCGTCGCTTTAAGCCGAGGTCGGGCCTCATAGGAGGCACCCTTTAGGCGACGCTCCCAGGATGTTGCGAGCCTCGCTCGAGACTCGCTCTCCACGTTATAACACCCGGCGATGCTTCTGCGCTCGCCCGCCCTCCCGGTGACGCTGTCAAAGCCTTCAAGGCTAACAGCATTAGTTAGTGTCCGAAAAAAAGCCCAATTAGGCACTCTACGACATTCGACTGCAGTACGCGAAAACGCTCTTTAAGTGATCGGCGCGGGGGAAAACCAAGCAAGTGTAATCAGTGTTTTATTTATTGAACCGGCAATCAAAGTTAACAAGTGTGGGCTGCCGAAAGGGCCCACAATCAATAAGAACCTAACGATGCCATTAATATGTACGTATGTATGTATTAAAAGAATTAAGTCAGGTTCAAAAAGCTTCAAAATAAGTTTTTAACAAAATTTTATCCCTACTGTTATCGTTAAGGCGTCTTGATTCAATCCTGGCAGCAGCATGCTTATCATAAACATGCATGTCATCGGGATTGGAGCATTAAGTAAAATCTCAGTTCAATCGGACCCGAAAGTGAGTCAAATAGAAAATGGGAAACTTGCAAGATTCCACCTTCACATACATAAAAGGAAAGTTAAAAAAAATCTTTTAAAAACTAGGTGTCTTTATAATAATATGTGACTATGTAGAAAGGTTGACTATGAAGAACTATCAATAATTAATTATCCTAGTTAAAATACCCAAAAAGGCTTGTACCCAAAAAGGCTTGAAACAAACGAACGAAATAAAACAAGTTTTACGAAAGGCGGGAAATTTTCATTTTTGAAATGACAACTTATTGTTAATCCTGACGGCTTTTAGGATTTCGAACGCAAAATATATATTTAAAAGTATATAAAAATAAGAAAGACCTAAATGAATTAACAAAAAAACATATTGTATAAATATAATTGACAAATAAATAAATTTATATCATTGTCGAGATTTAGGTCATTATCTCTCGGTGATGGTAGCATTATCTTCGCCGACCGAATTATGACCGATATTGACACTGAGATTTCGTATCTGTAATGCGTCAGGCCACAATGTGTGTATATTTCATAAGACTTGGCTACATTGAGAACATTATCAAGTTATTTTCTTATTTTGGGTCACGAGTGTCACAAAAACACTCGTCAACATTGCGCGAGAAACAAACCAACCTTTGACGTCGGGATCCGTTTAAAAATTATACGATTGTTTATGGCTAGAACGAATTTTAATAACTGCTTCATATGTTGCCGTAATAGATTTAAACACTCTATGAACATTTAACTCTGTGTGCGTCGACCCGAAATGTAGTCTATATCTAGAATTTTATTTTTGAGAAAATGACTGGAAAAAATTGTTGTTTTCGAATTAAATGTGACCCTCCTTTTTTTCAAGAGTATGTAGAATCCAATTGACATTGTATCGCCAAAAACCCATAGAGTTATTATACTACAGTAAGGACGCCCATAGGGCTGTAAGTGGTAGTACAATAAATAACTGACTAGCCTATTAGCGCAGTGGGTAGTGACCCTGCCTTCAGCTACGTGGGTCATGCATTTTCTATAAACAATTTGTTTTTTCTTCACGCCTGGGCCTGTATATTTTTATTTAAGTAAAAGAAAAGGAAAGTAGCGGCCTGTTACAATCCCACTGCTGGGAATAGGCCTCCTCTCTTCGTTTCTGGACAGAAGGGTTGGAGCTAAGTCCTACCACGCTGTTCCAATGCGGATTGGTAGATTACACATATCCCTAGAATTCTCTAGAGATATGCAGGTTTCCTCACGATGTTTTCCTTCACCGAAAAGCGTGTGATAAATTGCAATCATTAATTAGACACATGAGTTTTCATAGAAAAACTCATTGGTGCCTGCCCGGATTTGAACTCGTGTTTCCCTCGAAAGAGTCGCACGGTCTCACCGCTGGGATATCACAGCTCAGTGGTATTTAAGTATGTATTTAAAATTATATATGTAGTACATTTACCAGGTGTCCGTCACCCATAACACCCGTGTACCTCATCTTTGTCTAATCACACATAAAAAAGAGAGACAGATAGATTGTATTTGATTGATTGAAACCCTCATATGCTTTTTTCTTAATTGTAATATGGAACATTTGGATGGAGTAGTCCACTCTTAGGATACTCTATGGGGAAGCCAGTCTAAATTATGCTACAATACTGTAAAGCTGTGATAGCCCAGCGGTGAGACCGTGCGACTCTTTCGAGGGGAACACGAGTTCAAACCCGGGCAGGCACCAATGAGTTTTTCTATTAAAAACTCATGTGTCTAATTGATAATTGCAATTTATCACACGCTTTTCGGTGAAGGAAAACATCGTGAGGAAACCTGCATATCTCTAGAGAATCCTGGAGATATGTGTAACCTACCAATCCGCATTGGAGCAGCGTGGTAGGTCTTAGCTCCAACCCTTCTCTCCAGAAACGGAGAGAAGAGGCCTATTCCCAGCAGTGGGATTGTAACAGGCTGGTACTTTACTGTAAAGAAAAATAAAGAGGAACCAAATGGTACTGAATCTATATGTCTTTATACTCACGTACAATGTATTTGAAATGGTATTTAGACTGATTCTTATCAACTTAAATATGTTAGTTGCCATTTTATATTTCCGCCATAAAATTTAAATGAATATCTTAACAGTTTTCGTTGTAATTAAAAATAATGCGCGCTATATATAAAAATGAGTCATTGCAAAGTGCGGTCTGTCAACACTATATAATTTTTGGTTTTGGTCGCTATATAACTTTTTTAACTTGACGTGAATTATTAGAGAATTATATTTTCATAGAGAAACCGCCGAGATTCTTGCTGGCTCTTCTCGGTAGGAACAACTTTCCGAACTAGCAGTAGAGTCGATGAGCAGATGATTCAAAGACTTGCTTAATAGTTTACTTGAATAAAGAATAATAAATACGTTTTTGCAGGACGAAACACCCACAGATGAGACAACCGATGGACTCCATTTGGTGTAGGCCCGTGGTTTTCATTCATACCGTAATTCCTAAAATTCCAAGAAACTACAGATGATTTAAAAAAATTAATAATAAATATATGGGACACTTACACACACGGTCGTCCATCCCCAAAGTAAGTAATTTAATACTTGTGTTATGGGTGACGGATAACTGGTAGCTATACTACATATATAAGTTTAAATACATACTTAAATACAACAAACACGTCCAGGCTCGATGAACCAACACATTGTTTATAGAAAATGTTGGCCCTCGGCGGCAATCAAGCAGTGAGCTGAAGGCAGGGTCACTACCCACTGCGCCAACGGGTTTTTTGATTTGAATTTTAAAACTTACCTGCAGCCTTGAGTATCTCGAACACTTTTGCATTCGTCTGATTGGATATAGCGGCTTTGCCTTCCAAGTCGTGTGCTTTGACACCATCTCCTGCTGTGATCCTATCTTTGTTCAGTAAGAGACAGTGACCAGGAGCATCCGGTAGATCGAAGACTTGCTTCGTTTTACCCTCGATTATGAGTTTCCCGAGATTAAAATCAGCAACTAGAATTAATAAATTAATTTAAAATTATCATGGGGTGGCGGTTATATTACAGTCTGGTGGCGACTTCCCCTCGAAGTAAAACTATCAATGTCAGTTTAAAAAAATGTCCGATCATCTTACACTTTACTAGATTATCCGCTAGATTAATCGAAATATTTTCTAATAATTTTATTAAAATCGGTCCAATTATTTCGACCTATAATGGGCATACATACTTTCTCATTTATAAATATGGATAAAGTACACTAAACTATGAAATAATGCGAGAATTTGGAACATAAAACTCTATCCATACTGTCATTTAGTCTATCTTTTAGCGATATCGCTTAAATTTGTCAGAATTAAAGCTTATGCACCAGGGTAAGATATAGGATAAAAAGCTCGGTGTTTCGGTGCTCGGTGAAGTGGAAAATATCAAATTGTGAGGGTACTTAAAAACCCTTAAGTTGGCGTGAGCAACGTCACCGGTACTAGTTGAAAATATATAATACTAGCTATGCTTGCGACTGCGCACGAGTGGAAAACAGTATATGCATTTGAAATTTTTGAACATTCAGAAGTAGTTATTGTGAGTTAACCATAAGAGATAGAGACATGCTGTCGCGGATTTTGTGTAGTATTTTTATAGATCTACAATTCTCTAGCACATTATTTTAGTGTATCTCTGTTGGCGCACGCACGAATTATATTATGGGTGGTGACTGTTGGGAACACAAAACTCACTATCCAAATAAATCTATTTATTTATAGTTAATTAATTACGCCGTGTGGTATCCGGCAGAATAGAATAGACCACCCTCCTTTCTTACCAAGCTGTCGTAAGAGGCGACTAAAGTATGTGCCGTGTGGTATCCAGCTGCATAGAATAGACCACCTTCATTTCTTACCGAGGTGTCGTAAGAGGCGACTAAAGTATGTGCCGTGTGGTATCCGGCTGCATAGAATAGACCACTCTCATTTCTTACCGAGGTGTCGTAAGAGGCGACTAAAGTGTGTGCCGTGTGGTATCCGGCTGCATAGAATAGACCACCTTCATTTCTTACCGAGGTGTCGTAAGAGGCGACTAAAGTATGTGCCGTGTGGTATCCGGCTGCATAGAATAGACCACTCTCATTTCTTACCGAGGTGTCGTAAGAGGCGACTAAAGTGTGTGCCGTGTGGTATCCGGCTGCATAGAATAGACCACCCTTATTTCTTACCGAGGTGTCGTAAAAGGCGACTAAGGTAAGTTGACGTCAGGCAGGCGGCCGGTTGTAAAATACGTAGCCAAATCATATGACAGCATGTTTGTAGTATGTTGTGCCGACCCCACTTAGAGTGGGATAAGGGCAGGAGGATGATGAGATGATGATTTTTAATCCCCTTAAGATATGACTTGTGGATCACATATATTTTTTATGTGTCGTTTTATATTATCTCCTATTTAATTGATTTAATACTTGTCCAAAAGTTTTTTATATAATATATTATAAACACTTCAATATAAGACTTTATTCAACAAAAAAAGCTTGAAATGAAATAATTTATTCTGCATTTTAATGAAACATATAAATATAAAACCTGTTTTGAGTACAAAAATAATACATGAACACAACTCTTAATACTTTTATATACAATATTACGATTAATATCTTAGACCAATTTCTACCGATATTAAGTTAATCTCGGTTTCAAAAGTTCAAGGTGGGCCGAATGATAAGTGATATGTTTTTACAACTAAAAATCTTATATGTAATGAATTCGGTGTTCTTTAAAGTAAAAACTGATTCAAAATAATCTTTTTATTAGGTTTATATGTAAATACTAGTAGTACCAGCGACTTATTTTTTTTTTTTTTTTTCGAACTGACTGTATGCTGTTAGCCCTAATGGCTTTTACAGCGTCACCGGGCGGGACGGGCGAGCGCAGAAGCATCGCCGAGGTTGCGGAATGCAGGGAGTAGAGCGCAGAAGCTCTACTTAAGTCGGGGAACGTCGTCCTAAGGGTGCCTCCTGTGAGGCCGGACCACGGCTTAGGGCGACGTGTAGTGGAGGACTGATGGTGTGACTTAGATTAGTCATTGCGGCGTCGGAAGGGTGGCGAAAAGCCACGACCGACCGACGTCAGAAAACTGGGACCTCGTCTTCGCCGGCGAAGACGCTGTGTGTGTGTATTACGTGTTTCTGTGTTGGCGATCGTTATTTGATCGTCGGGGTCATACAGGACGCTTTTTGGACGCCTATATTTTCGATGGTCGGACCTAACTGGAATGTAGGTAGAAGCAACTGAAATAAGGGGGTTCGGGTGTACCTCAGATTTCTCGAAGTAAGATTTCGAAAAACGTTTAAAGAGGTGAGTAATGGTAGGGAGATCGAGGTCTCTATGGAGGTCAACGTTTCGCATGAACCACGGACAACCAGTGGCTGTCCGCATAAATCGGTTCTGTAGTCTTTGGAGCCTGAGCAATCTGACTTTTGAAACGTGCGCAAACGCAACGCTCGCATAGGACATTATTGGTCTTATGCAAGTTTTGTAGAGTGTCACTTTGTTGCGAAGCGACATCTTACTTTTCTTACATAACATCGGATAAAGTCGTCCCATAACATACGCAGCCTTATTGCAGACTATGTGTATGTGCTCGTGGAAGGTCATGGAAGGTTGAAAGGTGACACCTAGGTACTTGACTTTCTGTTGCCAGTGAATCGGTGTATTGTAAAGGGAAATTTCCTTAGGTGTGTCTATTTGAGATCTAAAGCGATTACCGATAAAGTGCATGGCTGCACTTTTATCCGGGTTTATTTCGATTCTCCATTGGCGGAACCAGCGTCCGAGGCTGTCTACCGCTTTCTGGAGACGTCTAGTTATTACTTGAGGCCGGCGGGATGTGGTAAATACAGCGGTGTCATCCGCAAAAAGGGCAAGATGTGTACGCTCTTTGATAGGCGCCCGTGGAATGTCACTCGTGTAGAGCGAGTACAATAAGGGTGCCAGCACAGATCCTTGAGGGACACCAGCACGAATTGTGCGGCGAGACGATAAAGTGCCGTCTATGCGATACCGAAAGGTGCGATTAGTCAGGTACTCTCGTAAGATGAGTACAAGTCGGTCTGGTATATTTAGTTGGAGCAGCTTGTAGATTAAGCCTGCGTGCCAGACCTTATCGAAGGCTTTGGCGACGTCGAAGAATATGACACCTGTAAACTGCTTGGTTTGTAAACCTTGCAAAATGTGCTCCGTGAGGCGGTGCACTTGTTGAACACAGGTGTGATTTGGACGAAATCCGAACTGTTCGTTCGGAATAAGATTTTGGCTATCAACTACGGATTTTAATCGGGCGAGGATGATTCGTTCGTATATTTTCCCTAAGCTGTTTAGTAGACTAATGGGACGATAGCTAGTCGGGATGTTTCGGGGCTTTCCCGGTTTAGGGATACCTATCACTGTAGCTTCTTTCCAATCATCAGGAAAGGAGCATCCGACAAGGAGGGCATTGAAAATCAGTACCAGTAAGTGGATGATTTGGTTAGGAAGGCACTTTAGTGCTCTGTTGGAGATGGAATCAGGTCCTGGGGCTTTTTTGGAGTGTAGGTTTTTAATAATGGTGCGGACTTCTTCTCCGGTAGTGGGAAGCAACGGCTCGCTTTCGGGAGTCGTCACAGATAGATCATCTACTACCTTTACCACTCTGGAGTGGAATTCGGTGAGTTCGGGTCTACTGGGGTTGGGGGAACATTGCTCTTCCAAGCTGTCCGCCAAGCATTCGGCCTTTTCAGCGTCGTCAAACGCAGGGGGAAGATTCGGACGAAGTAGTGGTGGGGTGGCTGCGTACCCATCCGCTTTTAGAGATTTCGCCAGGCGCCAGTAAGCCTGGTGTCCTGACTTAATCTCCGAGAGCTTTCTATCCCAGGAAGTATTGTGAAATGAGGCTAGTTTTTGTTTAACCTCTTTCTGCAATCTGTTAAGCGTATTACGATTCTCTCGAGTCGGATATCTGTCGCGTGCCCTAGTGGCAGCACGTTTTTTAGTTATTAATTCTCGCAGGTCATCTGGTAGTTCTCTACAGCGGAAGTTGTCGGGAATTTCCCTAGAGCAAACCAGCGACTTAACGCCACCTTAATCGTTTAAGTACCTTCAATACTACAAATGTTTCTTCTCTTCTATCGAAAGAAAAACAGGATTTTTTTATCCTCTATATTAACCCGGTATATAAGCGACAATTGTGTCAAATTTTACCAATAGTAGTTTATTCTAGTAGGTCTAGTGGATTGGCCGTGAAAGAAGACAGATAGAACCGACAGATTTTCGTATTTATAATATTACTATATATGTATACCGCAATCGTGAAAATTTTGGTTATACATATTTTTATATGACATATTTTATATACGAGATATTATATTATATAGGAGTTATCTCATATTTTATTTTATACTAGCTGTCTGACCACGATAGGAACTTAATAGGTTAAAAAAACTTACTCCGACCGCCACCAAACTTTACCGGATCATCCGCTGGGTTATTCAAAAGTTAGTCTAAAAATTTCATTAAAATCGGTCGGACATTCAATTTAATTTAATTATAAGAAGATAAGAGTTTATAATTAATATTAATAAAGTTGATTTTTATACGATGATTGCACACAGTTGTAAAGTTGCATCATTTACAATTTATTTAGCAAATAAGTAAGTAATTTCTTGTTATCTTAAATACTTTGAAATGTAATAACAGAATCAATGAACGATATAAATAAAAATATAAGGAAAATGAGTTATAAATTACGATTCTAGATATAAGTACGCATAGTCTTTACCATCGTATTAGCCCTCGTACGCACGGGCGTAAAAAATAGGTCGCGTTAAAATTCCGCAATAGGTGTTATAAGAAGTTTCGTATGGTATATTCGGCTTAACGCCCAACGTCTAAAATGGAACACTGCGTGATAATACGTCGTATATTAGATGCGCTGTCGTGTAAACAGATACCAGCAGGCCTACCATGAACTCCTATTGCGACTCAATTGAAGACTAAACTATATTACCCAGCAATAAATACTCCACATCGAGGCTTAGAGAGAGAAAATCGGTTAGATTTTGCATCATAGATCATTGTCTGTGCCGCACAGACTGACGAACCCATGTGAAACATCACATACTAACTGAGTGACAGTGAAAGCGTTCTACGAAACCGAACTGGCCGGCTGTTTCGTTCTAAATATCAATATGCATTATTTATTGCCGGGTAATATAGTTTTATTTTTCAATTGAGTCGCAATAAGAGTTCATAGTAGGCTTGCTGGATACCCATTTGTTTCTTTTCGACGTATTTTTAACGCACGTTAAAAAAACCTGTCGTGCCTACGAGGGGTAAGTCTGCGGCCATAGATAACACACTATATAAGATGCTGTGGATACATTAGACAGCCCAAAATCGATTCATGCGTACAGCCACTGGCTGTCCGTGGTTCGTGCGCAACGTGAATCTCCATAGAGATCTCGACCTTCCCACGATAGCCGATCTTTTCAAACGATTCTCGAAGACTTACTTCGAGAAAGCGTCCACACATCCAAACCCCCTTATAGCGGCCGCGTCCAACTATAAGGTGTTTAACTTCCCCAACCGATTTCACAGGCGCCCTAAGAGCGTCCTCAACGACCCCGACGATGCTATTACAGCATCAAACAAGATATACACACAATACACACACAAACAGCGTCTTCGCCGGCGAAGACGAGGTCCCCGCTTGCTTGTGTCAAGCGGCCGCAGCCGTCTGCCGCGGCCGCCGTGATGCAGACTTCTTCAAAGTCAATGTGTTAGATACAGTCCTCCAAAATGCGCCGCTTTAAGTCGAGGTTCGGTCTCGCAGGAGACACCCTTAAGGCGACGCTCCCAATAAGTTACGAGTGCCTAAAAAACACTCGCTTCCTATCAATTTTACCCGGCGAAGCTTCTGCGCTCGCCCATCCCACCGGTGACGCTGTAAAAGCCATTAGGGCTAACAGCATTAGACACATTCGAAAAAAAAAAAAAAAATTAGACAGCGAACTGCGATAGGAGAGCTTTAAAACAAATACATTGTCAGCGTGCCTCGTGGCTTGACTGTTTGCCTTATGTTGCTAGTGATTTACGCTTTAATTGGGGTCTGCTCAAAACGCCGCAGCTTAAGAGTAGGGCTGTCCATTATAATGTTTTAAATGACATCATACTTTTTACTGTTAAACAAAATTAAGGTAAGAAAAAGCTTACAGTAAACGCTGTAAACGCTTACAGAATTTCTCATTTAGTTGCAGCGCAGGTACAAATAAATTACAATGACTTTATTTGTAATTGTGGTGGTGTGTATAAGTTAAATAAATTAAATACTGTATATAATTATAAAATACTATTTAATATTCTTTACCATCATTCTCCTGCCCTTATCCCACTCTACGAGGGATCGGCACAACATGAGACAAATATGCTGTCACATGATTTGGCTACGTATTTTACGATCGGCCGCATGCCTAACGACAACTTACCTTACTCGTATTTTACAACCCTTCAGTAAGAAAGAGGTTGGTCTATTCTACTCAACCGGATACAACACGGTGGGTCAACTTACCTTAGTCGCCTTAACGACGCCTTGGTAAGAAATGAGGATGGTCTATTGTACTCAGCCTCATACCACACGGCGGATCGACTTACCTTAGTCGCCTTTTACGACATCTCGGTAAGAAATGTGGGTGGCCTATTCTACTCAGTCGGAAACCACACGGCATACGATTTAATATTCTTCTCAGACCTAAATATGTATGCTATATTTGTATGCTATTATTATATGTAATAAAGTATATGTTAATATTATGTTTGCAATAAAATACACATTAATTTTTCTGAAATACACTTTAATATTCTTTTCAGACCTAAATATACTTGATTTCTTTTAATAAAAATTGGCAAACCTATTTTAGATAGGCTTTGGTTATAGAACGTCTATAACATAGACTCGTAAAAAGAAACCTTTATCGAAACCACAAATAAGTGTATCTATACTCTAGAGGCTGTATTTGGGTGTCAACATAACACTAAGATCGTATTTCTGTGATCTGATCAACTATTTCGTGTAATAATACAACATACAAAATATCTAGGGGTGAGTCAGTCTTTTTATTTATTCATATATTCACTTCTGTAGGTATTTATCGGAAAATAGAAATCATAATGTGCCGAGTTTAAATATAATTAATAACTTCATGATTAACTACTTACAAAGGTTTTATAAATCACAAAAATACTATAATATATAATATCTATACTAATATTATAAAGAGGAAAGATTTGTATGTTTGTTTGTATGTATGTTTGTTACGTTTTCACGCAAAAACTACTGGACCGATTTCAAAAATTCTTTCACCATTGGAAAGCTGCTTTTTCACTGAGCAACATAGGCTATATGTTATTTTCAAAAAAAATAGGGATCCCTAATAAAATTGTAATAACTTGGTAAAAATTTAGTCGTAAACATCTATCATCGCGTGCGCTGCGGAAACTATTGATGATAGAACAAAAAAATGTTCTACAGTATTAAAGAACGTATCAATATCCACAAAAAAGTCCGCGATACCATATGTCTAACTATTATAGTTATGCCAATATAACTACTTTTTTACATTGTAAAAGTTGGTAAAAGTGCCGACAATAATCAAACCATTTTATTCATATCTCTGTATTAATCCTTATCCCATTAAATGATATTTTATGAATAACTGTTTCAATACCTGTAAAATACTTTTTAAATTATTAAAATCCGACATCCCAATCAAAAGATTTTACGAATTTAAGAATGTAAGTCGAAATCAAATATCGCCATAACAAACCTAACATACCGTTATAGCAGGGCCTGCACTTGGTGAGTTAAGTCTTATTCCAAGAATACTAATGATACCCATTTTTATAATAAATTAATCTACAAAATAAAACTATAGTCCGATTTCGTAGACTTTCCACTACCACGAGATCTGTATGGATGCGGGTGAAACCGCGGGGCTTTGCTAGTAATATATAATATTATAAATGCGAGTCTGTTTTTCTGTTACGGTTTAACTAATCCACTTGAGCGATATTGATGAAATTTGGCTCATTTAAAGCTTATACACCGTACTAGCATATGTGTTATAAAATAATTATTTCGGGAACAGGGAAAAGATACGTATTGCATTAATGAGGGTACTTAAGCCCTTAGGTGTGTGTGTGTTGTCGCGGGTATCACTAGTATGATATTATATTCGTGCTTTTTTTTAGCAATACATGGTCCAAGTTTATCCCAGTTTATCGTCAATTGGTGGCGTCAACAATCTTATTTAATTGATGTAAAATAAGTATAAAACAAGCGACTGGCGAAATAGCGAATAATTTGTGCAACTTAAATTAAAAGTATAAAAATCTATCCGCTATTGGATCAGCAGTCATTAACAGTATTAATTATTAGCATCTAAATCATATAAATATTAAGTAACCTACGTGCGTTTCCATTTTGAGAATGAGAAAACTATTATTTGTATAATAGTATTTGGTATTATGTATTGTATTGTGGGTAGGAAAGTGATAAGATTTATATCTAGTAGTATTCAATCAAATCTAACAGAAAAACTATGCATTTTATGGCTAAAAGTATTCTACAGGGTCTATTGATTCAACATACATACATATGTCGAGTTCGTTGTCAATTAATTAATGTTGTTTTATATTGAAGAATGCAAGAATGCTTCAATGAATTAAGTATTAAGTACCTAGAACAGTATAATTTTATAGCTTCTAAGACGCCATACAACATATATTACAACAAAAAAGATCAATCTAAATTAGTTTCAAGGCCGCATATAAAGCTTCCTTGTGCCGAGTCAATAAGAGAATAAAAAAAAGACCGGTGTACTGTAAACCCGATTAAATTAAGGTGAATGCGTTTTGAGAGAACACTATCAAATATAAACAATTTAAATCAGCCGGATAATATATGTTGTACAGCGGTAATATTAAGCAACGTGAACTTACCTTTTTTTGGGGAAGTCATTTTTTACTACTGTTGAGATAGAAATGGCTGGTTCACGGGAGAATAGATCGCACGTCAGGTCTGTAGAGTAGTGGATGCCGTTTTTAAATCTATAACCAGCATTAAGAACATTACCACGTGCTTGTGTACGCACTACTTTGACATCTGACGGGTTGGACAAGCCTGATAACAAAGTATTATAGCGAGCATACATCATTTTGGTACTTTATAAGATTATGTTATTAAGTTAGCAATAGGAATAGAATGAATGCAGGATGGATGAAGTGGCGACAGGTCTCAGGCACAATATGTGACCCCCGAATGCCCCCTAAACTAAAGGGAAAAATTTACACATCGGTCATAAGACCTGTCGTAATGTATGGATCAGAATGTTGGGCAATGAAAAAGATGGATGAAAGAAGAGTACATGCAAATGAGATGAGGATGTTAAGGTGGATGTGTGGTGTGACAAGACTTGATAAAATAAGAAATGAGTATATAAGGGGAAGTCTGAAAGTTGCGCCCATTATAGAAAAGATGAGAGGTGCAAGATTGGGATGGTATGGACATGTAATGAGGAGGGATGAAAATCATGTAACCAAACGAGTGTTGAATATGAATGTGGATGGATATGTGACTAGAGGAAGGCCTAAAAAGAGATGGTTGGACTGTGTGAAGTATGACATGCATATAAAAGGAGTAGCGCCAGAGTTGACGAATGATAGAAGAGAATGGAAGAGAAAAACATGTTGTACCGACCCCACTAAGAGTGGGATAAGGGTAGGAGAAAGAAAGAAAGAAGAAGTTATTAAGTTAGCAAATTTATACTTAAAATAGGAGATTCGAACTGTCTATCTGCCTGTTGCGCTTATAAGGTTAAAATGGTTGATAAAATATTGATTAAATTTGGCACAAATAAAGCAATACACTATATAATAAAACTAGCAAGTCCGCAACAGCTATCTGTATGTGATTGCTTTTCTCAAAATCTACTGAACATTTTTTTGTACGGTTTATTAATTTACTATTGACTTTTATTTATTTTATTAATTCCACGTGGACATGATTTGTATAGTACTAGCGTGTAAGTTATTTAAAGACATAACTTGTACATTTTTAATTTACTTATGGTTTAAAATCGCTTTTATGGTCTATGTATGATGTTAGATTAGATTAGATTTGATTTGATGTGATTGATGTGATTTGATTCAAAAGTGCTAGAAAGAGCTTACTTGAATAAAGAATATTCTGTCTTGCTAAAAATATTTTTAAACAAATGATACGAATAATCCAGGGGTGGCTTTAAATTTTGATAAATGGAAAATTTATTTAGCATTTATTTGGCCTAAAAAGAATAAATGCACAGCTAGCTAATTGATAAGCTGTGATAGCCTAGCGGTGAGACCGTGCGACTCTCTAGAGACGACATAGGTTCAAACCCCGGGCAGGCACCAATGAGTTTTTCTATTAAAACTTATGTGTCTAATTGATAATTGCAATTTATCACACGCTTTTCGGTGAAGGAAAACATCGTGAGGAAACCTGCATATCTCTAGAGAATTCTCTAGGGATATGTGTAACCTACCAATCCGCAGTGGAGCAGCGTGGTAGGACTTAGCTCCAATCCTTCTCTCCAAGAACGGAGAGAGGAGGCCTTAGCCCAGCAGTGGGCATAATAACAGGCTGTTACTTTACTTTACTAGCTAATTGTATTTAAATAGTTTTTAACAATAAATTGTCATAGCGGCCGATTCTGTATCAAAACACCTCAGCCGTAGTATATTTACATCTCTCTCATTCCCTCTTGCGAGCTTACTCAGTCGCACGCGCAGTTTGCTTTCAATTCAAAATTAAATAATGTACGGACAGTCAATTATTTCTTGATACTTGTGCCTTTACTACGCTTCATCGATTTCGTTGTTGTTTTTATAACTTAACTCTAGCTTGGTTTAGTTTTGCGCAGTTTTCTCAATACGGTAAGTTGTATTTAAGATATTTTTCGGAATTTAACAAATATAGTCAGCTGTTATGTATAGGTTAGAAAAAAGTAAATATAGTTCATTACACGAGGAATATAAATAAAAAGATATCTAATTTATGAGCCGCTATTTTGCAATGACTGATTCTATGTTTTGCGACTAAGGTTCATTGATTGCATAGCATTTCGGATAACATTTTTGCAAATATTCATATTAAAAAGTTACTATGTAAATTGATATACATTGAACTTTTCTAAATACTTATGCGCGTAATAATCATAGATGAGCTGTTAATGCAATTTTTATTATTATCTAAATACTTTTTGATAATAATCGCATTGAAATTACTAATCTCTTATTAAAAAACGATTTTTCCTTATTTCATAATAGTTTTTTTTCATATAAAAAATTTGAATATTTCTTGACGTTGTTTCTTGAATATTAATGTTCTTTTAATTTACTATTTATAACTTAATTAAATATACTTTTTTCAAATATTTTTGACGTCATTTGTCTATCATAAAAATTTACTGCTGAGGGTTTTAATCTTCAGCTAATTTAGTTATATACTATAATATGCCCATATTATTTTAACCTCTGCCTTATATGTGATGACAGCATATTGTTTCATGAATTTCATGATTAGATTAAACTAGACCCAAAATAAATTAGGTGGGAAAAATTCTATCAAAATTGAGGCAGCAATTTTGTGGATAGGATTAAAATAAAAATGGCACTATAATATAACAATTTCTATTTATGGTTTCTATAAATGTGTAGCCAGCATAATAAAAACTAATTACTTTGGTACAATACTTGAAGTTTTATATATTATGGTGATAAATCATTGATCAAAATAAGCTTAATTTAATAGTTCTTAGACCATTGACCTTTCCTCTAAACTTCGGAGTGTTTCATGCTTGGTTATTATCTGTCAACACTTAGTTTCTATTATTATAACTAATATTTAGGCATAATTATTACTCATAGATAAATTTTATTTAAGAATCGTTAATTGGTTGATTTCAAAAGTGGTTGCATGGAGAAATAGCAGTTATTTATGCTACACATCTTTTTCTATATATAGAATAATTATAATAATGAGTTGCAATTCACATTATACCAATAGTATTTAGGCTCAATTTTATTAGTGTATTTTACATGTATATAATATGTTATCATCCACTTAGAAAAGGAACATGTCACTATTGCAGAGAATCTTAAATATTTTTTTTATTTGTCCATCATCTAAATACTGGTGATATTGTCTATGTAATTGTAATTTACATATGCTCCTAAAGCAGTAACTTACTGTCATATTTCTTTACCCATAAACAGATGTGCTTTATAAAAGTTTTGATGGTGATAGCATGATGTATCGTTTATTTTTATAAAAAAGTAACTGATCCAACAGAGATTTTCCTGTTATAACTATTTAAGTAAGGGTCTTCAATTCCTCTAAACTTACAATCTTTTTTTTGGAGGAGTAGACGAAATGTAGGCAAAAAAAAATTACTGACTAACAGCACCAAATGTTGAATATTTACTCAACCTTGAAGTGAAATTGAGGGAAATTCTGGTACTGTCTTCAAAATCTATTGAAGATTTAAAGAACTCTGAAGCAAAAACTTAGATCATTAATCGAGATAAAATCTATCTTGTTGAACCAATATAAAACTACCAAGAACAATTTAATTTGAATCGATTCATTCATTTTGTAGATAAGCGTGAACGCACATCTTGACACGGTATTTTTATATATAGGTAACTGGCTATCTGGCCACGCGTTGTTGTGGCTCAGTCTAACCCTCCAGTCGAGAGCTTCTCAAATTATGGGACGTAGCAAAATTCTGGGGTCAAGAGATTTTAATGTCAAATATTTATATATACCATTTTATAACATCACTAGAGTTGGCGGAATACAGTGGACTTGCAGCGTCTAGACACGCGCATTTGTTGAAGGTTTTGAGCTATCTCCACCGACAGATAGATTTTTGTTTCAAAACGAATTCTAAAACTATACATTTCATAGGTATTTGTAAATGTATGTTGTTACCTAATAAATAAATGATCAATAAATATTAATTTATTTTTCTTTTATATTTGTATGGGGTCGTCAAGAAACTCGCAATCATAAATGGGGTCGTGTATGACAAAAAAAGCCCTGCTCTAGTCGTAAGTCTCGAAACAGAATTCAACAGTTAAAAAAAATTCTCGCGCTGGGTCATTTTAAAGATTGTCTGAAAATTCTTAAATCGGTTCAGGCGTTTCAAGGACGTACAGACAAACATTAATTTCTATATATAAGAAGATATCAATTCACCTGTATTGTGTTGATTACTGTATTTAATTGTATTATGAATTATATTGTTTCCTTTAACAGCGTCACTGCAATGCAAGAACTTCCGCCGTTTATTTTTCTCGCCACATATAACATTTAAAATGCAAATCAAAGAATGATTAAACAGTTAGCTTTTAGACATAAAAATAATAATATAACTATTGGTATATATAAGTTTGATCAAAAGTCGTATGCAGAATGCAGTATTTCTTGAAAAGGCACGTATTGTGAGGAAGTTCCGCACTCTGGAGCCCTAACTACCGGCAGCTTGGGATATAACTCCGCTTTTGACGGAAGACGGTTTATTATGTTTTTAAATGTTTTTGTCGTTATTTTGTATTTGAAAAGATAAAAGTTAGTTTTAAAAAAGGAATATAACTTTAATTTAACTATATAACTGTTGCTTGATCATCATCCTGCCCTTATCCCACTATAAGTGGGGTCGGCACAACATGTTACAGACATGTTGTCACATGATTTGGATATGTATTTTACCACCGGCCGCCTGCCTGACGTTAACTTACCTTAGTAGCCTTTTATGACACCTCAGTAAGAAAGAGGGTGGACTATTCTATGCAGCCGGATACCACACGGCACATACCTTAGTCGCCTCTTACGACACCTCGGTAAGAAATGAGGGTGGTCTATTCTATGCAGCCGGATACCACACGGCACATACCTTAGCCGCCTCTTATGACACTTCGGTAAGAAAGGAGGGTGGTCTATTCTACTCAGCCGGATACCATACGGCGGAATTCTATTGTACCAATCATCAATTTTATTTAAATAAAACTAGATTAAAAAATCTGAATTTAGAGACTCGGTTTAGAGGTTTAGAGTTTAGTCTAAACGCGAAATTTTAAAAGCTAATTTTAAACTTGACTTGATATTTTAGTTATTCGTTCATATTACAGCAAAATGATATTACTGTGTGAAAACTTATCGTTTAGAACGACCGTTCAACTCAAAGAATTTCGAATGTCATTGTGATAAGTTTAATCAATAGTTAGTTTATACCTCCACACACCTACTGTATTCAGGCGTATACACGTGCCGTTCTTTATGGAAATAAATTCGATTGAAAAAAATTAGAATAAGTATAAATTTACTAGGTCACACCGTTATATGTAGAAGTACATACAAGAAAAAAAATGAAAAATAGTAAAAAAAACAAGAAAATAAACTAACCTACATGGATTCTATAGAGAAACATTAAAATATTATGAATGTGACGCAAAAAGGATCACTTTAGGATTATTTTAGGGGGGTAGGTTGACGCCAATTTTTCAGTGGCTCCTTTGATTTTCAGTGGCTCCTTTGAGTCTTGCGCGCGACAATGCTATGTATAATACGAAACAAAAAAAAAATGAAGTGAGTAACGCGTAATAATACGTAATCGTATAGATACAATTTAGTGCAGATTTGAAGTAAAAAAAAATAGTAATAATATAATTACAATATAATATGATAAAATAAACATACGTGTTATACGAAATATAATAACTTAATGTTTGGATTTTAATTATAATGTGGCGAAATAGTAAATAAATTACTATTCTTTTACACCGATTTAGTAATGAAGAATCTAGCTTCTACGATTATAAAGTAACTAGCAAAGCCCCGCGGTTTCACCCGCGTCCATACAGATCTCGTGGTAGTGGAAAGTCTACGTAATCGGACTATAGATTTATTTTGTAGATTATTTAATTATATAAAATGGCTATCATTAGTATTCTTGGAATAAGACTTAACTCACCAAGTGCAGGCCCTGCTATAACGGTAGGTTAGGTTTGTTATGGCATTATTTGATTTCGATTTACATTCTTAAATTCGTAAAATATTTTGATTGGGATGACGGATTTTAATAATTTAAAAAGTATTTTACAGGTATTGAAACAGTTATTCATAAAATATCATTTAATGGGATAAGGATTAATACAGAGATATGAATAAAATGGTTTGATTATTGTCGGCACTTTTACCAACTTTTACAATGTAAAAAAGTAGTTATATTGGCATAACTATAATAGTTAGACATATAGTATCGCGGACTTTTTTGTGGATATTGATACGTTCTATAATACTGTAGAACATTTTTTTGTTCTATCACCAATAGTTTCCGCAGCGCACGCGATGATAGATGTTTACGACTAAATTTTTACCAAGTTATTACAATTTTATTAGGGATCCCTATTTTTTTTAAAATGACATATAGCCTATGTTGCTCAGTGAAAAAGTAGCTTTTCAATGGTGAAAGAATTTTTGAAATCGGTCCAGTAGTTTTTGCGTGAAAGCGTAACAAACATACATACAAACAAACATACAAATCTTTCCTCTTTATAATATTAGTATAGATAATATTATAAGTATATTTCAAAAATTTTTGTTATAAAAATGTATTTTCAGAATACCGTCAGCGTGGTAACATTTCTTATGTCCAAAAGTTGTAGTTCGTTTTGTTATTAAAGAAAAGTACAGTAGAGTATTTGAAGGTATATTTAAGTTACTGTAACAAAAAGTAATGAAAATATTATTTTGCTATAGTCCGCGATAAAAAAAACTATGCGTAATGCTGAATGTAAAGTGTACTATCCATTCTCGTACTTGCTGAATTTGTCAACACTCGTACAAAACTCACCACCAGTAACACAATAATACACAAACACTGCACACATTCACTACCACAATCTCAACAATCGTTTGTTCCCGTTACTGAAGCATCGTCAGGATAATGACTCCACGACGAAATCGCAAAGCGATGCATCACCCAGGCAAGCAGAGCTATATAGTAATAAGTTTAACCCCCATCGTTTATTTTAAAAATTAATAATAATAATCATCATCATCATCCTCCTGGCCCTACCCCACTCTAAGTGGGGTCGGCCGCCTGCCTGACGTTAACTTACCTTAGTCGCCTTTTACGACACCTCGGTAAGAAATGAGGGTGGTTTATTCTACTCAGCCGGTAACAAGTGTAAATAGAAGAGATTAATGTTTGAAGTTCAACATAAGTTGCTGCAAAACTAAAGTAAAGGGACGGCCTGTTACTATTACACTGCTCAGCATAGGCCTCCTCTCTTCGGTTTTTTTTTTGGAGAGAAGGATTGGAGCTAAGACCTACCACGCTGCTCCAGTGCGGATTGACAGGTAACACATATCCCTACAATTCTCTAGATATACGCAGGTTTCCTCACGATTTTCCTTCACCGAAAATCGCGTGATAAATTGCTATTATCAATTAGACACATAAGTTTATAACAGAAAAACTCATGGCCTGCCCGGGGTTTGAACTCAAGATCGTCTCTAGAGAGTTGCAACAGTCACCCTGCTGGGCTCACAGCAAAAATAAATAACCAACAAATGTTAAAAAAAGTAATCGACAAATGATTTCCAATTGCAGTATTAATAACAACTGTTGAATATCTTTTTGCTAATGCATATACTAAAGATCTTTGCCCTTCAATATAATTAGCTGATTTTATATCTAAATAGACATATTGACTGATACGCCGCATTATATAGGCCAATAACATATTTTCCTTCATTCTATTACCTATTGATAGATATATTATATTATTGTTTACATCAAACCAGCATTGGCATGATTTTTCACTGATTATCATTGCATCATGTCGAACGAAAATATTTTGACGCAGCAATACGAGTATTATCGTTATTAATAATATTTAACCTAAAAGGTTACGTAGAGTTTGCAATAATTCCCCTACATTGTTATAATACGTCTAGTAAACAAATTGTATATTATAGACAAGACAATCTCCAAATTAAGCCTTGTAAAAATAAATAAGTGTTTTGTCGGTTCGGGTATAAGATTCTATAGTAAAATTCCGCAATCGATTTTATCGTTGCCACTATAGCACTTAAAAAAAAAGAAAGCCTACTATACTATTGAGGATTATATAGAGTATAAAAATGCAAGGATACAGCTACTCCTCTGCAAGATAGTAATGCCCAAATGTAACTACTTATAAGAATTATGTTATGAAAAGAGCGACTGCTGAGTTTCTAGCTGGTTCTTCTCGGTAGGAATAGCTTTCCGAACCAATAGTAGAGCTGACGACTCAAAAGCACTTGTTTACAAGTTTACTTGAATAAAGAATATTTAAAATTTTTAACTGTTCTCGAACTCGAACAAACTGCTGTATGCAGTATTTTCGGTTGTCAGAGCATATGTTTTTATTACCACCACTGACATCATAATACACAAGCACTACACACGTTCACTACCACAAACTCAACAATCGAAAAAATCGCAAAATATTTTGCGCTGGTGGAGGTTTGTGCATGTGTTTTTACGAATCTTGCATGTATCAAGTATGAAAACGGATAGTCCACTCTACAAATTTCAAATTCAAATTCAAAATATTCTTTATTCAAGTAAACTTGTAAACAAGTGCTTTTGAATCAATAAATCTACTGTTATTAATAAGAATTATGTTTTGAAAAGAGCGACCGCCGAGTTTCTTGCTGGTTCTTCTCGGTAGGAACAGCTTTCCGAACCAGCAGTAGAGTTGACGATTCAAAACACTTGTTTACTTGAATAAAGAATATTTTGAATTGACTTGAATGTGGTACACAATGATGTTACATAAATATAATCTAGAACCACACATTCTACCTATACGCTCGCAAATAGTACTTGGTATAATTATACTTTTTATTAAGTCCTGCCTGGGAGAGATCCTTCTAGCAATCAGGCAACATATTGTACCGATACTGCTTATGACTTTTACATGTATTGTTATGATATGCAATAAAGTGCAATAAATTATTTATCTACGAGTATCTACTTTTTACATAACCTGTATAACGCGGGTGAAATCCCTTGTTCTAAATATAACTTTGGCATTTAGTTACTAATGATAAAATTGTTTTATGTACTCATCACATAAAGTTTATCTTTAAGTTGTTTATAGCTGCTGTTGTGGAAAGATACACTTAATGTCATTCGATAACTGACCCCCTGCAGCTCAGCTGTGCACGTGATAATGACGGACGGATATCTAAAATTGCGTGTACTATTAATTAATAGTTATTATGAAATCATGCGATATCTACCAATTAATTGGATCAAAGGACATTGCTGTTATTTTTAAACTAAGCGTTCTCTCTCTTCTTCAGTCCACAACTGGACATAGGTCTCCTTATGTTCAAATTCAAATTCAAAGTATTCTTTATTCAAGTAAACTTGTAAACAAGTGCTTTTGAATCGTCAACATCTACTGCTGGTTCGGAAAGCAGTTCCTACCGAGAAGAACCAGTAAGAAACTCGGCGCTTGCTCTTTTCAAACAATAATTCTTATCACTAGTTACATATAGTTATTAATGTCTTGTACAGAGTTGAAGAGAAACTATATCCACGCATTCTTATCGTCAAGGTAATCTTCAATAGTATAATAGGCTTTCTGAATTAGCCTTTTTTTAATAGTATTTTTGAACTGCTGTAATGGTAAAGTTAAAGTAGATTGTGGAATTTTATTATAGAATCTTATACCCAAACCCACAAACGAATTACGAACTTTTGCAAGGCGCAAAGCAGGAACCGCAAGCTTATGTCGGCTCCTACGGTCGGTATGGGATCTCCACACCATAGGATCTTGTGCCTCTTCGATTCAACGGCTCCCCGCGACTTTTGAGATCACAAGTCCAACTCGTAGGAGGTCTATCGACGCTGCGTTTTCCGGTGCGGGGTCTCCATTCTAAAACCTTAAGACCCCAACGCCCATCGTTTCTCCGCACTATGTGCCACACCTATCGCCACTTCAACTTTGCTGAGCTACGTCGGTGACTCTGGGTCTTCTACGGATCTCCTCATTTCTGATTTAATCACGTAGAGATACTCCCCGCATTGCTCGCTCCATCGCCCCCTGAGTGACTCTGAGCTTTCTATGAGCCCACAGTATGCGATACTACGGGTCTCATAGTATGCGAAAACCAGAATCTCCACTAGTGTCAAAAAATGTCGTTTAACGTCTTAATTTCATTGTTAAATCATAGCGACCATTAAAAAAACAGCTTCTTTAAAACGCTTTACAAACTCACAAAGTAACTGTATGTTTTTATATATACGAAAATCCTGAAAGGCGTATTAACATAAAACAAATTCGCTTCATCGCCCGTTGAGTGACTCTAATCTTTCTTAATTTCATTGTTAAATCATAGTGACCATTAAGAAAACAGCTTCTTTAAAACGCTTTACATACTCACAAAGTAACTGTATGTTTTTATATATATATGAAAATCTTGAAAGGCGTATTAACATAAAACAAATTCGCTTCATCGCCCGTTGAGTGACTCTAATCTTTCTTATGAGGTCCATAATCAGTAACCACGTTTCCGTTTATCCGTAGTCATAATTGGCAACACGTACTGTTCGAAGAAGAAAATATATCGCGTAGCTTCCCAATAGAAGCGTTAAACATTGAAAATTTAAAGTTATGCAAAAGCTTATTCTATTCATACAAATACAGACAATCAAATCATTAACTATTTTCATGGGCGCCGATAAGATTTTCAGGGAGTTGCATCTGCAACTTCACTTAGCTACATAACTATAAATTACGAACAAAATTTAAGTATATATTTAAATTTATATAAGTATATATTTATCAGTTGTTTGTCACCCGTAAAATAAGTATCGAGTTACTGACTTTGAGGACAGACGACCGTGTGTGTAGGTATCCCTTATATTTGTTCATATTTAAAATACTTTGCCAAATTTGTAGCAAGCAACAGTGATGAAACCTTAACATTTGACGTCAAGACTATTAGGGTCCCATTTGCGATATCATTGCAAATATTTTGATGACCCCTAGAGTTGTTGCGATTATTCAATCTAAACCTTATACATCGTTATTTCTGTTAACTTAGAGACCAATTTTGATTAGTCTCGTATAAACAATTGTCGTCACAACCCAGTTTGGATAATAAGAAATGTTTTGTTAGTTTTATCAGTTGACTGTTATTGGAATTTAATAACACACCACTTGAGTGCGTTTGTATTGTTAATATTATTTTATCATATAGTCATTTAATACGCTCTCTATTTCGAATTATATTGGTTATGAATTTTACTATAAAGTAACGGCCTGTTACTATTCCCACTGCTGGGCTAAGGCCTCTTCTCTCCGTTTTTGGAGAGAAGGATTTTAGCTAAGACCTACCACGCTGCTCCAATGCGGGTATACATATCCCTAGAATTCTCTAGAGATATGCAGGTTTCTCACAATGTTTTCCTTCAGCGAAGCGTGTGATAAATTGCAATTACAATTAGACACATAAGTTTTAATAGAAAAACTCATTTGTGCCTGCCCGGGGTTTGAACCCATGATCGTCTCTAGACAGTCGCACGGTTCCATCGCTGGGCTATCACAACTTTTTTTTTATAAAATTTAGAATTTTACTATAATATAATTAAAATAAAAGTGGCATTAGTCTTATTTTATTAGTGTTCTAAATCTGTATATAAGTTTTTTATTTATACAATTATATACACATATATAATTGTATAAATAAAAGGATCACAGATAACCAAACAAGTAGTTCAATAAAAACGTTATTAAAATTAGTGACTGACTTACGCATCTATACTTATTAAAAAACAAAGTCCCTAGAAGCCGTCTGTTTGTGATGTGATCGAATTTCGCAAAAATCTACTGAACAGGTTTTTGAACAGTTTTTACTTAACGGTCAGTTAGTTACTACTAACTTAGTGTAATTCTTCCGGAAGCCTAAATCCTCGTGCGCACGGGCGTAAAAAATATGTCGCGTTAAAATTCCGCAATAAGCGAAAGGAGTTTCGTTTGACATATTCGGCTTAACGCCCTACGCCCTAACGCCTAAAATGGAACACTGCTCGATAAAATTACATCGAGTTTTAAATGCGCTGTTGTGTGAACAAATATCTGGATACACCACTGATAACAATCCCAAAAAAATAAAAAGGGAGAGATTGTATATCAATGGGATACCCATTTGTTTCATTTCGACGTATTTTAACGCACATAAAAAACCTCTCGTGCGAACGAGGGGTTATTAGTCGCGTGCGTTGCTTAAACCGACATACCGATACATTAAGTAATGTACTAGAGAATTGTAGATATACAACAATACTAAAAAAAATTACGCTAAAGCGAGTTGTTATCTCTTATAATTAACTCACAATAACTAGTTTTATGTTCAGCATTTCAATTCGGGAAAAAAACTGTGACATACTTAATTCCACGCGAAACTTTTGGCAGAGCAAATTTATAGTATTATGCATATATAAATGAATATGTGTGATAGAGGAACGTGCTTTCTGAACTCATATTTGTCTTAACAAGTAATTGACTAATGTATTCTGCTTCAGATCAAACATGGACGGTCCTGCAGGACCATCGCCATGTCGCCTGCGCGAGGGCCGTACCGAGCTGATCACGACGCCAATGAAGAGACTGAAAGTGCATGACTCAAACGACCAGGCGAACTGCCAGAATGATAGCTGCCAGTGTGACAGAACGCAAAGTGACGTCAAAATACAAAGCAAGAGGTTTGGCAGAGGCGCTGTCGAATCAGGTATTATTTGTACTATCTCTCTCTTCCTAGCTATTAATCCCACATGGTGGTGTGGTCAGCTTGCCTTATTTTTCTTTTCAGCTTTACTCAACCCTGAGCCTCATCGTTGGTTACTTTGCATGCCCTCTTATCTTTTAGCACTACTTCTTTCCGGATGCAAAGATGTAGTGATAAATTTACAACGTACGGTTGTAAAAGAAAGAAGATGGGGATTGTTTAAACGTCTACGATTGATAAAGAAAGAATATTATTCCCTTTGATGTTATTAATATATGAACTTGATTCTATATAGAGTTTATCTCTCTCTTGAGTTTATGTTCAAATGCTCGTGAAGATTTTATTTCGAATATTTTGCTGGAAATCGCGAAGTACAATCAATTCAAATTCAAAATATTCTTTATTCAAGTTAACTTGTAAACAAGTGTTTTTGAATTGTCAACTATGCTGCTGGTTAGGAAGCTGCTCCTAACGAAAGAAATATCCTATCTATATCCACGAATTCATATGATTTATGTAATTTTCAACAGTATAGCAGGCTGTATCGTCTTTCTTTGAATAGTTTTCTTCAACTACTGTAATTTCTAAAATTAAAAATTGATTGCAGAATTTTATTATAGAATCTTAAAACCAAAACCCACATTATATGTGTAACTATGTAATTATGTAAGCGATATCTTAAAGATATTCTATTATCAACGTTAGCCAAATAATTGTTATCGTTAACCGTGACCTCTAGTGATTTTAAAACGGCACGTGCAATGATAAATTTAGTACACTTTCGCTATACATTATTAGGTAATTGTTAAGTTAAATTGTTAACATTTAAAAAATATTAAAAAATTATTTAATGTCATTAGATTCGCCGTGTGGTATCCGGCTGCATAGAATAGACCACCCTCATTTCTTACCGAGATGTAGTAAAAGGCGACTAAGGTAAGTTGACGTCAGGCAGGCGGTTGGTAGTGAAATACGTAGCCAAATCATGTGACAATATGTTTGTTACATGTTGTGCCGACCCCACTTAGAGTAGGATAAGGGTAGGAGAATGATGATGATATTTAATGTGATTAGATTATGATTAAGGTCTAGATTTAATCCATTTAAGTTATAGTATCCGGCATTAAATAATGCACATCGATGTTTAGAACGAAACAGCCGGCCAGTTCGGTTTTGTAGAGCGCTGTCACTGTCACACACGGGTTCGTCAGTCTATGCGACAGAGGCAATGCTCTATGAAGCAGAATCTAGCCGATATCTCTCTCTAAGCCCTCGATGTGCATTATTTATTGCCGCGTACTATACTATTATTTGGAAAAGGATAGGATCTGTCAACGATCTCGTCAGATAGCAAACAGTGCAGCCTCAGATAGACCGCGGCTGCCCATGAAGTAACTATTCGCCCTTATTAGCGGCGCATATTATTACTTATATCTTTAAGATACATTAACATGTTCATATAACCCGTCCAAATGTTCAGACTACAGAACCCTTGTGATTATTTTATCTCGTTATATTACATAACTTAATCATAGATGTGTTCATTAAAATAATTAGCACACTTCAATCAATCATATCAATGAATTTAATATGATAATGTCATTTCATATTACTTAATGATCACGTGACAATCTGACAGTTGTATCACGTGATGTTACATTATTTTAATTGGTTTATCTATACTTTTTATTATAAAAAGTTCCGATCGATTTTGTCAAAATCTAGCGAACGGATTTTGGTAAAGTTTTTACTAAAAGGTGTATGCAGTTCTTCTGTAAGGTTTAGGTTAATAGTACATTAAGATCTTATGTAAATTCTGTCGAAGAGAATGCTTGGTTGCCTGCTGGGAGATTTAGTCGCGTACGCCGCCTAAACTATCAGAGATACACTAAACTCTAAAGTAATGTACTAAAGAATTGTAAGATCTACAAAATACTTGTGGTATTGGTTAGATCCACAATTCCAAAAGTTCCAAAAAAATCGAGTTCAAAAATTCCGCATCAGCAAGTCTCCGTCTCTTATGTTTAACTCACAATAACGACTTTTATGTTGAAATTTTCAATGAAAAATATTACGTTATATTCGAGAATCTTTTCTTCTGTTCAGAATTAATCCTCACCTAAATAAATGCGTTCGTTAGCTTTGCCATTTAATGTAGATCAAAATTGTCCTTTACACCTTTATATGAAACAAATAAATAATTAAGAAGACGTTATAGATTATAGATAGAGCGCGTACCGCGAGCAGAGCTAGTTTAGCGGCCGCTGGAAAACCGATGTCTACCTCAAGGGTCAGATATAGGAGTTCCTGGATGCATGATTTCATGCATCGTAGGTTATTTCTTCACTTACCATCATTAGAGGTGACAGTGGAAACGGAAACCTTCCAGAAACTATATAAAGATATCGTTGACGATCTAATCAAATCACATTTTGATATCTAGATCCAGTTTCTGCCAATTATCCGACTAAATATGATAGAACATTGTCTTCCTACCAAGATCCTTAGTTTTGAATGATATTTTACTTTGCAGGATTAACTCATGAGTGCGGAGTGTTTGGTGCAATCGGTATGGGAGAATGGCCAACCCAAGTGGACGTCGCACAAGTCATATGTCTAGGGCTGGTCGCGTTACAACACAGGTAACTTATTTCTAACACAGACAACTTATTTCTAACACAGACAACTTATTTCTAACACAGACAACTTATTTCTAACACGGGTAATTTATTTCTAACACAGGTTATTTATTTCTAACACAGGTAACTTATATCTTACACAGGTAACTTATTTCTAACACAGGCAACTTATTTCTAACACGGGTAATTTAATTCTAACACAGGTAACTTATGTCTAAAGTAGGTAATTTATTTCTAACACAGATAATTTATTTCTAACACGTAATTTACTTCTAACACAAGTAATATATTTTTTACACCGGTAATTTATTTCTATCAATACGTAGTAGTTATTTCAATGGAGATAGTATCCACGGCGTCACAGGTTCAAATCCCGGGCAGTCACTAATGAGTTACAAAAACTTGTGTAGGTCACTATTTGCTATACATTTTAATGAAGTTAAACATCATGAAAACTGTATCTTTTAAGAGGATTCTAGTATTCCAATAACTTGTACTTGTGTACAAAATAGAAGTAGATTTTTATATAACAAAGAAAAAAAATGTGATACGATTAATAATTATTTATTCGATGGTACAAAACACACTGACAAATTAAGTTGACGTCAGACAGGCGGCCTGTCGTAAAATACGCAGCCAAATCATGTGACAACATGTTTGAAACATGTTGTGCCGACCCCACTTAGAGTGGGATAAGGGCAGGTGGATGACGATGATTATGGTATAAAACACACTGACGTATACAGAGTGTACCAGAACTAAAAATAAAAAAAATTTTTGGGGTCACTATCCATCTCGCTCACTTTTCACTCGCTTCACTATCTTTCTCTCTCTTACACATTAGATATCTTTCTCAAACGTTTATAATGCCAGAACACGAGTAGTATTTATTATGCATTAAAAAAATAATGACCGTTCGTAAAAAAATTGACTTAAAGATGACAAGTGTTGTACTATTTTGAAATCTGCAGGCCTACCATGAACTCTTATTGCGACTCAATTGAAGACGTAAACGAAATTGTTTTGCTTTTTCATACCAAGACGTGTTAAAGGCGTTTAAGTCGTTGTCGAATGAGCGTTCGGAATGCGTACTAAAAACATGTCAGTAAAAGCGACAGAGTTAACTAGAGTTCATAAAACGTTATCCTTTTCAAACATTACGAACGCAATTCACACTTCATGGTACGAAAAGAAAGCGGTTCGCGGTCGTCGTTTACGTCTTTAATTGAGTCGCGATAAGAGTTCATGGTAGGCCCGCTGGAATAAAAAGGCCATCTTTTAAAGCTACTTGCCTCGTTTAGTGTGGTACATTTTTTTTATGAAGTCTTAAAGTTTAGTCAACCTATTTTTTTAAACTTTGCCTCCATTAAATCGTTCTTTTAACGTAACTAAGACATTTGTTTGTGTGATAAGTAATTGCTTTAATAGCGTGGTTATTAAGCATTGCATACATAAAAAAATACCGTCAAAATACTGAAAATTGTGATAATAGTACCGAAAGATTTGCTATAGGGTGTCTTTCTCTTTTTTGTTAAAGCTGGTATAGCCTGGTACTTTACCCAGTCCCCGCTTGACTTTAAGTTTTGGGACACCTGTATATGATTTGAAAACCATTGAATGAATAGCGATGAGATAAGATTACAAAACTCTAACAGCGTTACGATTATTTTTTCGGTATTCGTAAAGAGGTCAAGGTTTTCTAAAATTCCCCAATTAATAGTTGACGCTATTGTATATTTGTACCAGAACAGAAGAGCAGTTGGTTTTTACGAAACACTGCTTTATTCTTATCGTAAACGTAACGTGTATAAAATTTCCAATTATCAAAAATTCCAAATTATCGAAACTTCATTTACACACTTAGTATTAAAGTAAAGTGGGCATAGTAACAGGCCGTTACTATGCCCACTGCTGGGCTAAGGCCTCCTCTCTCCATTTTTTGGAGAGAAGGATTGGAGCTAAGACCTACCACGCTGTTCCAATGCGGATTGGTAGGTTACACATATCTTCAGAATTCTCTAGAGATATGCAGGTTTCCTCACGATGTTTTCCTTCACCGAAAAGCGTGTGATAAATTGCAATTATCAATTAGACAGATAAGTTTTAATAGAAAAACTCATTGGTGCCTGCCCGGGGTTTAAACCTATAATCGCCTCTAGAGTCAAACTATCTCACTGTTGGGCTATCACAGCTTTTACTTACACACAGCTTTAACTTAGTATTAAAGAGACCTAATTCAAAATTAAGCTTAATTGAACTACATTTACATTTTAAGCCTTATTTTAATGGATTAATGACTTTTAACTATGACTGGCCCGTTGGCGCAATGGTCAGTGACCCTGCCTTTTGCGCCGCGGGCTGTGGATTCGATTCCGACTGATGACCAACATTTTCTATAAACAATTTGTTGGATATTCGAGTCTGGTTGTATATTTTTATTTAAGTAGGTATTTAAAATTATATAAGTATATATTTACCAGTTGTAAGGGTTAAGTTACTTATTTTAGGACGCATGTGTGTGTAGGTGTCTCATATATATATTTATTTATTTATGACATCACGCTATTAAAAGAGCTAGTGTTTTATGCTCTCCAGTTACGGGTCTCGTAAACGAATTTTGTAGGCGCTACGCTATGATTTATAGATACTCGTATTTGCCAAAAAACATATTTTTTAATTCGGTCACTTTTATACTAAAAATGCGATTTGGATTTATAGATGAAAGGTCAATTTTCAGAAGAGCGTAAATAAATACTAACAACACGGAACTATAATTTGTAATCATATCCTAATAGTTATTTTTTTATGAACCTTGTTAAGGGACAGGCGATAAACTCTAGTTTATTACATTACAATTGTATAAAAAACAATAACACATTAAAAGAATTTTGACCTTCGGTATTGACGTGTTTATGTAAACAAAACAACAACAAAACATTAATAAAAACCTTAGAAAGGAACGTTTTGAAATATAGTTAACTAGCCAGCAGCTTCTCCCGCGTGGAAATCAGCGTGTCACAATTTTTTTCTATAATTCAAATTTTAAACATAAAAGTAGTTATTTGAGTTGACCATAAGAGGAGAGAATAGAGACTTGATAATAGGACTTGTGTAGTAATTTTATAGATCTACAATTCTCTACTACGTTTTTTTAGCGTATCTCTGCTGGTTTACGCAGCGCATGCGGTCAAAGCGCTGGGCGCAGGCAAGTTTTTCAACAACTGCGCGGTCTTTCCAACACAATTTACATAATACCGATATGTACTATTTACCTTAACCATCCGGAAGTATTGCACAATCTTTTGGTGAAAACCGTACAGAGATCCGTTCAGTAGATTTAGAGAAAATCGATTACATACAGACGGACAGCTTTTTGGGACTTCGTTTTATAATAAGTATAGATATACTAGAGAAGCAGCCTAAAATGTGTTCATCGAACAAAAACAGAAATTAAATGAGGATATATAAAATTGACTGGCCCGTTGGCGAAGTAGGTAGTGACTCTGCCTTAAGCTCCGCGGGTCGTGGGATTGATTCTCGCCGAGACCCAATATTATCAATTATTATCATTAAGATAGAAACGTATAATAGGATTGCTGAAAATAAAATGTATATTGGCTTTATAAATAGCATTTTAGCTGATCCCAATTCTGATCAAGTTAAAATACTATATAATTTTGTCATAAAATCGTTTAAAATAAAGATATAATAGATTTTAAGGAATACAAAAATTGTTTAGACGTAAGTAAAAAAGGCAATATAGGATTGACATGTACTATTAGTATAAAAGTGAATAAAGATAAAAAACGAACCATACAAAAAAGTAAGTATGGATTATATTTCATGAGTAGCAGACCTCGACCTCGAGCTGTAATAGTTTAGTTTGTTTTCGAATATCCTCCTTTCTCCCTTCCCTATTCTTTCTTCACTTCTAATTTTATCGAGAATTGTTCCTATAGGGACTAAGACTATCCATATAAAGACCTTAAGTTGTACTTCTTCTTTTTAGGATACCATTTTCTTGCGAAGTTGCGATCATTAAGACCACCAGTAGGCCTACCATGAACTTTTAGAAAACGCTTCAATTCAAAGTCTGTACCTAAACTCAACCGCTTTTTTCCATGAAGTGTGGATTGAATTGGGGTCGTAATGTTTGAAAAGGAAAACGTTGTATGAATTATAGATAACTGTCTCTTTTGCACAAATATTTTTAGGACGCATTCCGAACGGTAATTCGTCAAGTGTGTGTTTTTAAGACGTCATGGTATGAAAAAGCAAAAAAAAATAGTTTACGTCTTTAATTGAATCGCAATAGGAGTTCATGGTAGGCCTGCTGAACTTTTGATGACGCGACTCTAAATAAAGAATGGGTGCCTTTGTCAAACCACTGGCGTAAGTCTTTTAGCCAGAATGTTTGTTCTTCGTCCTACACTTCGCCTACCCTTAATTTTTCCTTTTACGATCAAATTCAATAATTCAAATTTAGGATTTCTCATGATATGGCCAAAATATTCAAGTTTCCTTTTTTTAACAGAATATAAGATTTACACTTTTTTCTTTAGCCTACCTAACACTGTGGCGTTGTTTATATTATCTCTCCAGGATATCCTTAACATTCTCTTGTATACCCACATTTCAAACGATTAAATTTTTGTGCACATCGACTCTGTGAGAGTCCACGCTTCGACGCCGTACAAGAGAATGGAAAAAATATAACATCGTGCTAGTCGTACGCGTAGCTCGATTTTCAGCTTTTTATTGCACAAAGTGACTTTAGCCTAAAGAAATTGTTACGGGCTAATTCTATGCGATATCTAATTTCCACACTGTGGCCCCCTTGTTATACTTGGTATTACTTAATTTGTTTCAGAGGCCAAGAGTCAGCCGGTATAGTTACATCGGAGGCCAAAAGCGCACGGACGTTCAACACGCATAAGGGAATGGGCCTTATCAACAATATATTCAACGACGAGGCCATGAAGAAGCTGAAGGGCAACCTTGGGATCGGTCACACTAGGTTAGTAAATAAAGAGCGATAAACAATACCGGAAGTTTATATTTTGTGGTTAAAATTAAATTTGGGGAATAATCACAAAGTTACGTACTAAGGTTTGTTTTTTGTTTATTCTTGTATTCGCCGATATATGCCTTGAGTGAAACACGCACTTGAATAATTTTCATGCGCATTAAATGTAATGGTTAGGTTAGAAATAACTACTATTCCTAACTATGTACGTAAAGAATACATTACCATAAATAACTTGGTTATTTTTTGATGTCATTTAAAAACGTGTTTTTTAAAGATTTTTAAACTATATTTTTTGTTTTATGAAGATGCAATGTAAAAATCGTAACTCGATAACATGACCCGTTAGGGCAGGTGGTTGAATTTCAGCTGCGAGTGTCGCGGGTTCGTTTCCCGCCGATGGCCAACACTTTCAAAATACAATTGTTTGCCCTTCACATATCGCACATTAGGGTTAATGTAACCGATTTTTAAACTAGGCGTCATTGAGTTAGAAACATTGTAATCGTTATTTCAATGCTATCTGACATCAAGCTACGAACTATTAAAAAAACTAGGGTTTTCCAAGTTATGAGTCTCTTTAACATTCACGAGTTTTGCAGGTGCTACGCTTTATTTCGATCACTTAATACTAAGCGTGCGTTATGCATTTTGGGAACGGACGAACGCGTGTGTATTGCCCCATATGTTTATTTAAGGATTAGTCGACTCAAAGTGTTAATCGTGATATTCTTGGCTAGATACTCTACATCAGCAGCATCCGAGGAGGTTAACTGCCAGCCTTTTGTTGTGCATACAGCCCACGGAGCCCTCGCCGTAGCCCACAACGGCGAGCTGGTCAACTGCAGTAGTCTTAGGAAGATGGTACAGCATCCATTCTAATAGTATAAATAAGTATCCACACTAAGAACCAAAAAGATTCAAAGATTAGACAAATGCTTCTAGTTCAAGCTTGTTACACTTGTTTGGAGGCAAAATATATGGTGGGGGTTGAACCAATTACTATATAATTATGCTTGTGTGGCTGATCCGTCGCTTTGCGATTTTGTCGTGGAGATAGACTCCTGATGATGGTTTTGTGGCGAAACGACTGTTGAGTTTGATATTGAATGTGTGTAGTGCTTGTGTATTCTGGTTGCGGTGGTGGTGGTTGTGTTTTTACAAATCTATACATAATTACTTGATACATATCAAGTATGAAAACGGATAGTCCACTCGACATTTACATTATATATATATATTTTCAATTTACTTTATCTCGTATAATTGCATGATAATTCTATTATTACTCTTGTATTATGAATCTCCGCAAAGTAACGCCTAATTCATAAAATTATCTTATTAATTTTTGGGTTTCGGTACTTAACTAAATAAATGTAAACAACCAAAACCATGCGACTATTTTATTACATCAATATTATTTAAACAATGAAATTGAAATAAAACGACAATCGTTAAAATGATTTTTTATTTAATATTTATTTTTGAAAATTAAATATTTATGTCTTTTGTAGATAATTTAAATAATTTCTTTATTGAAATAGTTCTTCATTTAAATTTCTTTAATTTTTTTTTAATTAATAATTTATTTAAATAGTTCCTTATTTAAGTAATAATGAATTATGTATTTAAATAATTTAATAATTTATTTAAATAATTTCATCATATTTTACTGATATCTTTTTCTGCAACTGATTTACGGAAAATAATGGTTCTCATAAACGTTTCTCCTTTCACAGGTGTTAGGTCGCGGTGTTGGTTTATCGACTCACTCTGATTCGGAATTGATCACGCAGGCGTTGTGTTTAAATCCGCCTGAAGGGGAGACCAATGGACCCGACTGGCCTGCTAGAATCAACCATCTTATGAGGTATCTATATAATTAGTGACGGATTTACGCCTAGGCCCTAGAGATTCAGGCTTAAGGTGGCCAAAATTTTCATAATGCCAAAATTTTAGTTCAAAACATCTATTTAAAGGAGGCTGATACAGAAAGCCTACTTAGCCGTGTGGTATTCGGTTAAGTAGAATAGACCACCCTCATTTCTTACCGAGGTGTCTTATAAGGCAACTAATGTAAATCGACCCGCCGTGTGGTATCCGGTTGAGTAGAATAGACCACCCTCAATTCTTACTGAGGTGTCGTAAAAGGCCACTAAGGTAAGTCGACCCGCCGTGTGGTATCCGGTTGAATAGAATAGACCACCCTCATTTCTTACCGAGGTGTCGTAAAAGGCGACTAAGATAAGTCGACCCGCCGTGTGGTATCCGGTTGAATAGAATACACTACCCACATTTCTTACCGAGGTGTCTTAAAAGGCAGCTAAGGTAAATCGACCCGCCGTGTGATATCCGGCCGAGTAGAATAGACACCCTCATTTCTTACCGAGCTGTCGTAAAAGGCAACTAAGATAAGTCGACCCGCCGTGTGGTATCCGGTTGAATAGAATACACTACCCACATTTCTTACCGAGGTGTCGTAAAAGGCGACTAAGGTAAGTCGACCCGCCGTGTGATAACCGGCTGAGTAGAATAGACTACCCTCATTTCTTGTCAAGGTGTCGTAAAATACGACTAAGGTAAATTGACGTCAGGCAGGCGGCCGGTCTTAAAATACGTAGCCAAATCATGTGACATGTTAACATGTTGTGCCGACCCCACTTAGAGTGGAATAAGGGTAGGAAAATGATGATGATTTAAGTGATTAATTTCGGTCCCCAACTGGGATGTAGTTAGAAGCCACGGTTATGTTAAAACTTTGCAGATTTTCATCACATTGCAATACAATGTAGATTAAAAAAAAAGTAAAGTAAAGTAACAGCCTGTTATTATGCCCACTGCTGGGAATAGGCCTCCTCTGTCCGTTTTTGGAGAGAAGGATTGGAGCTAAGAACTACCACGCTGCTCCAATGCGGATTGGTAGGTTACACATATCTCCAGAATTCTCTAGAGATATGCAGGTTTCCTCACGATGTTTTCCTTCACCGAAAAGCGTGTGATAAATTGCAATTATCAATTAGACACATAAGTTTTAATAGAAAAACTCATTGTTGCCTGCCCGGGGTTTGAACCTATGTCGTCTCTAGAGAGTCGCACGGTCTCACCACTAGGCTATCACAGCTTAAGCAATGTAGATTATGCCATTACAATTAATGTTACTTTTATTTCTCACTTGTTCATCATCTGCGACCTCTGCTCGTAGAATTTTAACTGCGCAGACTTGTAACCTTAAATCCTATTTTATTTTAGTAATAATTTTGATGTATTAGACGTAAGTTTACCTTATACAGAAATTAGATATTTATAAGGGGGTTCGATTCCCGCCGAGGGCCAACATTTTCTATAAAAAAATTGTTGGTTCTTCGAGCCTGGGTGTGTATTTGTATTTAAGTATGTATTTAAAATTATATATGTAGTATATCTACCAGTTGTCCGTCACCCATAACACAAGTATTAAGTTACTTACTTTGGGGACGGACGACCGTGTAAGTGTCCCATATATTTATTTATTATTATTTATTTATAAGGCCCTATCTTTACAGGCTGGCTCCTCTAAGTTATTCCCTAGTGATAATGTTGAAGGATAAGATATACGCTGTCCGGGATCCGTACGGGAATCGACCGCTTTGCCTTGGAAAAATATTGCCTTTGGGCTCCTCGTGTGAGTAAAATTATATACGGCAAATTCTTACATATTTATTTATTTATTTATTTTTAAATGACAAGCCAACAACATTTATGCATAAAAAACACAAATACAAGAAACAAAATAAGACACATAGCATAAATATCACAACAGGCGTGTACAATTGATTTTCAACATTTATGACAAATAATGTGGGGGTTAAACATAAAACAAACAAACCAAAAGAAAAAAAAAACTATTTAAAATTTAAGTTTTAAAAATAAAAACAATAAATGGAAAAAAGAAAAAAAATACATTGTTCATATAAATAAATGATAATCTATAAGTCTATATATAGCTGCTGTAGCTGTAACTGTTATTATTTTGTGTTTTGAAATCTTTACGTAAAAACTCCAGAGTGTCACGATTTACTGGGTATCCTAAAACCTTTCATTTAAGTTTCTTAAGTAATTTTTTTAATTAAAAGTTATAGATATAACATAGGGTGTAATATCCCTCCCAAAAGGTGAAAATGGCGCAAAAAAGGTTGGGCGACCCTGATCTTAACTATTCTTTGCTTAATATTTAATTTCCAAACGCATCCTATTGAACACAAACAGTTTGTTCGTCATTTTACTTGTATATATAGACTAGCTGTCCGTGCAAATTTTAAACATAAAAGTAATTATTGTGAGTTAACTATAAGAGATAGAGACATGCTATCGCCGACTTTTTTGTAGTAATTTTATAGATCTACAATTCTCTAGTACATTACTTTAGCGTATCTCTGCTGGTTTACGCAGCGAACGCGACTAACTCACAGCAGGCGAGTTTTTTTTACAACTGTGCGATCTCTTTAATAAAATTCACATAAAGAAGTAGTCTACTATTAATCTAAACCTTTCTTAAGAATTGCGCTATCTTTTAATAAAAACCGTACAAAAATCCGTTCTGTAGATGTTGAGAAAATCGGTTACATACAGACAGCTTTTGGAGATTTATTTTATACTAGCTGTGCCAACAACGGCTTCGCTCGCGGGGAATTCAGTGATTTACGAAACATTTCCCGGATTTTTAAAATTTTGAACATAAAAGTAATTAAAAGTTAACCGTGAGAGATACAGACATGCTATAGCAGACTTTTTTGTAGTATTTTTATATATCTACAATTCTCTAGTACACTACTTTAGCGTAAGTCTGCTGGTTTACGCAGCGCACGCGCCTAAAGCTCCCAGCAAGGAAGTTGTTTCACAACTGCTCGATCTCTTCAACACAATTTACATAATACCGATATGTACTATTTACCTAAACCATCCGGAAGTATTGCACTATCTTTTGGTGAAAACCGTACAAAAATCCGTTCGGTAGATTTTGAGAAAATGGATTACATACAGACAGACAGCTTTTTGGGACTTTGTTTTATAATATACTAGAAATACGAAATAGAATATCAAAACTTAGCGTTTAACATGTTACAGTCGCTCGAGTCTCGGGATGAGACTGGCTCTCTGATACCCCACACCGCTTTTTATACCTATTTCCCCCTCTAAACTACAATCGACACTGGTTTGTTACTACCCCCACTAAAAATTGTTGTAAAACGACCTCTTCAACTCAATTTACATGAAACGGTTATGTGCTATTAACCTAAACCTTTCGGAGGAATTACTCTACCTTTTAGTAAAAACCGTACTAAAATCCGTTTAGTAGATTTTGAGAAAATCGATTACATACAGACAGACAGCTTTGGGGACTTTATTTTATAATAAGTTTATATTCTATATTATTTTATTATTAAGCATAGAATATAGATAGATAGCTATGAAATATCTTGCAATGTTAATTTTAAATTAGATTTGAGTTTGAGAGAAGTTGCCAAGGTCTCTTTGAGTAAATGTTGTGTAATAAGAATTCGCTATTACATAAGCGAATCGTTTAATGTTATTGAACTGAATATGGGCTTTTTATATACGTGAACTTGAACTTTGACTGTCTTTGAAGTAGTTACTTGTATTTTTATCGTGTTAGGAGATAATGCTTTGTATGGAAATGTTATGAAATAGGTCGACAACGTATTATGATTAAAATAGATACGTGCGATAAAAATAATAGAGATCACGGACAAGTATTCTAAGCATTCCTTTATCATTCCTAAGACCACCTATAACAGATATGTAGGTAGTAATTGATAGAATTAGTGGTTACTTTGCGGAGATCCATAATACAAATGTAATAATAAAATCATTTTGCCCAAAATCGGCTATAAAGTAAATAGAAAATATATATAAATTTCCGTTTTCATACCCGATACGTGAAGGATTCGTGAAAGCACATGCACAAACTGCCACATACCACCACAATACATAAGCACTACACTCGTTCACTATCACAAACTCAACAATTGTTTCGCACCGCAACTGAAGCAATTTTGTCGTGGAGTCTCCTAATGATGCCTAATTAAAATACAACTATTGTTGCTAACAGAATTGGTCGATGTAAATTAGGGAATATTTTGAATGTACTGGAATCAATATGGGATCGTTTATCATTTCGAATTATTTCTGATCATCCTACTTTCGTATTATATGAAAATAAATTCAATTGGTGATTGATAAATTAAAAAAATGTATGTATAAAAAGCCTTATACTGTTATTTTTTATTATTGCACATTATGGTAAAAATATGGTCATTATTAGTATATGTGCCGTAACCATAAGAGCATGACATTGTTGGATCGTGTTGTCCAAAAAGAATTCAGACCACAAATAATACAGCTTGTAAAGATTCTTTGAAAACATTTGACGATTCAAAAGTACTGAAAACAGTCCACTTGAATAAAGAATATTCTTTTGAATTTGAATATAGTTATTCAAAGCATATATAAAACACTATAGTATGAGTTGATTCAAAGTGTCAACTTTTTTTCTGCGAATAGCAGGCCTACCATGAACTCTTATTGCAACCTAATTAAAGACGTAAACGACGACCGCGAACCGCTTTGTTTTCGTACCATGAAGTTCGAATTGCGTTCGTAATATTTGAAAACGATAACGTTATATGACCTATAGATAAATCTGTCTCTTTAACTCAGATGTTGTTAGGACGAATTCCGAACTTTCATTCGGCAACGACTTAAAGTGTGCGTCTTTAAGACGTCATTGTATGAAAAAGCAAAACAATTTCGTTTACGTCTTCAATTGAGTCGCAATAAGAGTTCATGGTAGGCCTGCAGATTATATACTACTGGCTTTAACAGCGCATAATGCGTTACTCAATTGTGTAGACTTTTTCAAATTTGTGAGATTAAATTAACTGTCATTAAAATTGTTGCCAGAATAAAGTGAAAGTGATAAAAAATGACTTATTTTTAATTCATATAAATTTAGCTGGTTTGTGTTTGATTTTTGAGCAACAGGTTCTAATTTAAATAATAAGCTCATCATGTTTAATGATCACTCATCAAAGTGTCTCTTACAGATGTCTACAAACAGTCATCATCGAAGCATGCGGCTGGTATGCACGTTTCATCATATATTATAATTATCATATCATTCCATTTATATATGAAACTAATAATAAATCATTCGAGTGTTACTAACTTCAAAAAGGAGTCACCTCATTATATATCATGTGATTGATTTATAACATCTGATGCCTTTATACGAAAGGAAAATGCTTTTTCACTTCACAGACATAAAAATATAGCGACTTTATTAGGGTTAAAAAAAGTAAAGTAACATCCCGTTATATCCCACTGCTGGGCATAGAGCCTCCTCTCTTCGTTTCTGGAGAGAAGGGTTGGAACTATATTATGGTTATTTTATTATGTTATTTTATAAGGTTATTACGGTTATTAATATTAGGGTTATTTCCTAGAAACTATTAAAATTGTTAAAATGATTCAGCACTTTAGATAATAATTAGTATTATCATTATTGGATTTGATCCTATTGATCTCATGAAACTATTTCCTGGCATAAATTACCAGCATTTCATTAAGTTCTCGTGTCAATAGTAATTGGGCGTTTAAAATATCTTATTATCTCTGCATGATGGAATGAGAAATACAGAGTTTCGTACTAGATTTAATCCAGGAAACCCAGGAAAGAGTAAATGATGAAATTGGACCTCCAAAAATAGATACCCACTCAGATCCACCCAAGTCAGTCATAAAAACTCAATCATTTCGTATTTGCTCCCATAACTAGGTCAATCCACCTACATCACTTATAATTTATACTCATGGGAGAACGGCACCATAGACAAGGTAAACAGACGAATGCGTGTGTCTACTCTATTTTTCATTTTTGCCGTATTACATTATGTATTTTGATTATTTTCAGTTTTAATGAACGGTTGTGCAAAGAATGGCGTGGACGATAAGGCTGAAGGTTGGGTTGTATCATCAGAATCTTGCGGGTTCTTATCGATTGGTAAGCTTTTTTTTAAATTTACGTAGCATAAGGTAACAAAGGTACTTTACCTTTTTACTATACTAGCTGTGCCAGCGGCTTCACCCTTGTCGAAATCAGTTGTCACAAAAATTGGAATTTTGAACATAAAAGTAGTTATTGTGAGTTAACCGTTAGTGATAGAAACATGCTATCGCGGACTTCTTAGTAGTATTTTTATAGATCTACAATTCTCTAGTACATTACTTTAGCGTAACTCTGCTGGTTTACGCGAACAAACCTCCCAGCTAGCAAGTTTTTTTAACAACTGCTCGATTACAACACAATTTACACAATACCGATGTGTACTACTTACCTAAACCATCCGGAAGTATTGCGCTATCATGTACTGAAAACCGTACAAACATCCGTTCAGTAGATTTTGTGAAAATCGATTACATACAGACAGACAGCCTTTTGGGACTTTGTTTTATAATACGTATTGATTTCATGTTTCTTATGTATATTATTTGACAACCGTATTCCGGAACGTGGGTAAGGCATATACTTATTATACTAAAGCAGGAAAGCCAGCATAAAATGGCAGACTCATCTCTATTTTTTAATCTGTGTTAATTCAGAGATAAGTATATGAGATTCATCTTTGCTCTCATGATTTGTTGCAAGACTATCACTTATAGACCTGCCTATAATAACTCTAAATACTTTATAGTATAATAACTCTATAGGGTAAGGATTAGTATCGGCCTGTTACAATCCCACTGCTGGGAATAGGCCTCCCCTCTCCGTTTCTGGAGAGCTAAGACCTACCACGCTACTCCAATACAAAACAATAAATAAAAGGTCATTCAACATTGAAGCTAAACGTTAAGCGGTGAGACCGTGCGCCTCTTTCGAGGGGAACACGAGTTCAAATCCGGGCAGGCACCAATGAGTTTTTCTATTAAAACTCATGTGTCTAATTGATAATTTATCACACGCTTTTCGGTGAAAGAAAAAATCGCGAGGAAACCTGCATATCTCTAGAGAATTCTGGAGATATGTGTAACCTACCAATCCGTATTGGAGCAGCGTGGTAGGTCTTAGCTCCAACCCTTCTCTAAGAGGCCTATTCCCAGTAGTGGGATTGTAACAGGCCGCTACTTAACTACTTTATAACGTTTTAGGCGCTAGATATGTCCGAGAAGTGTTGCCAGGTGAAATAGTTGAGATGTCAAGGCACGGCATTCGTACAGTAGATGTGGTGGAGCGACCTGCTGGGAAACACCAGGCTTTCTGTATCTTCGAGTACGTGTACTTTGCACGGGCGGACAGTTTGTTTGAAGGTACGTTCATTGCCCATTAATTTGTAGACCTTTCCTAGATCTTAACTAATCTAGATCCTTCTTTGCCTATATGTACTTCGCACGGGCAGACAGTTTGTTTGAAGGTACGTTCTTTGCCCATTAATTTGTAAACCTTACCTAGATCTTAACTAATCTAGATCCTTCTTTGCCTATATGTACTTCGCACGGGCAGACAGTTTGTTTGAAGGTACGTTCTTTGCCCATTAATTTGTAAACCTTACCTAGATCTTAACTAATCTAGATCCTTCTTTGCCTATATGTACTTCGCACGGGCAGACAGTTTGTTTGAAGGTGCGTTCTTTGCCCATTAATATGTAGACCTTACCTAGATCTTAACTAATCTAGATCCTTCTTTGCCTATATGTACTTCGCACGGGCAGACAGTTTGTTTGAAGGTACGTTCATTGCCCATTAATTTGTAGACCTTACCTAGATCTTTACTAATCTAGATCCTTCTTTGCCTATATGTACTTCGCACGGGCAGACAGTTTGTTTGAAGGTGCGTTCTTTGCCCATTAATTTGTAGACCTTACCTAGATCTTTACTAATCTAGGTCCTTCATTGCCTTGTCATTCATTGAATTGTCTAATTTGACCTTTTCGATGTTGTGATGTGATGTGTACAAGACAGTAATGACTAAATGTAACTGTAGGTAAATGTAGTTATACGAATTATATTTGGAAAGAGCAACTGCCGAGTTTTTTTGCTAGATTTTCTCGATGGGCTTTCCGAATCAGCAGTAGAGTTGACGATTCAAAAGCACTTGTTTACAGGTTTACTTGAATAAAGGATATTTTGAATTTGAATGTCTAATTTGACCGTTTCGATGTTGTTTGCAGGTCAAATGGTGTACTCGGCGAGGTTGCAGTGCGGGCGCATGTTGGCTCGCGAGTCACCCATAGACGCGGACATAGTATCTTCCGTTCCAGAGTCTGGAACGGCTGCAGCGCACGGTTACGCTCGACAGGTTTGTTATAATGTATAGAGATTGGCTATATTTATTTTTATATATATCGAGTTTGTCAAACTTGCTTCGGATCCATCCGATTTCTTCTACTATGAGATCTTTTAATAATAATAATAATCTTTTATTGATTCAAACATACAATTTTGACATAATATATTGGAAACCTGGCCCTAAACTAGAATAAACTGTGTTTCAGGAGCCAGTGCCCTCCCTTATTAATAAGTCATACAGTGTTTGTATTTGTTTTTTAATAACAAAATTTAAAACTAGGTAGTTCTAAGTTATTTTTATTTATGATATATAATATGGGTGTATGTAAGTGTAAGTATATTTTTATTTATTGTGTGTGAGTTTGTGTGTGTGGGTGTGTGTTTGTGTGTGTGTTTGTGTGTCGATGCGTGCGTGCGTGTGTATATGTGCGTGGGTGTGTCTATATAGTTATCGTAATATAAGCTTATGGTCAGGAATCAATTTAGTTAATAAGATTTTCAGTCGAGTTGTAGTCATAGATATTTAACCACTCTATTACTATATTTTTTAGCTTAAATTTATTTATCTTTAAAAGATCTCATAGTAAAAGAGGACGATGATGTTTGTAGAGAATATAGGGGCCGTTGGTTTTCCATGCTTGATTCCTTATTAAATTGGTCCTTGGATTTATACGACGCTTATGGAGTTAATAATTTATAGAAGCAGACGCTACTTTACCGAATTCCATAGTACAGAAGTTACGATAGAATTATTTTGCTATATCCGCGTTTCTTAAGAGAATTTTGATCACGTTCACAAACCTCATATGTGCACCCAGTCACCACACATATCACAAAACGCTGCCACCAACAACACTACAAAAGCACTACACACACTCACTACAACAATCTCCACGATCTTTTCGCCCCGTAATCAAAGCATCATCAGGAGGATAGGCTCCACGTCAAAATCATAACCCGCAACATTAAAAACTTTTCGGTTGATAAGTCTAATATAGATTGCGGAATTTTATTGTAAAAGCGAGTACCGAGACCAACGAATGAGTTGCTATACATTATTAAACCGCTGTCTCGTATGGAAAAGTGTGTGTGACTTTGTTCTTTAGATAGGGCGATATTATCACCGTGCATTTTATATGTATAGATTTATAAGCTGTGATAGCCCAGCGGTGAGACCGTGCGACTCTTTCGAGGGGAACACAAGTTCAAACCCGGGCAGGCACCAATGAGTTTTTCTATTAAAACTCATGTGTCTAATTGATAATTGTGATTTATCACACGCTTTTCGGTGAAGGAAATCATCGTGAGGAAACCTGCATATCTCTAGAGAATTCTGGAGACATGTGTAACCTACCAATCCGCATTGGAGCAGCGTGGTAGGTCTTAGCTCTAACCCTTCTCTTCGGAAATGGAAAAAGGAGGCCTATTTCCAGCAATGGGATTGTAACAGGCTGCTACTTTACTACTTTCTTACAGATTTATCATTTCTCATCCTCTACAGTCAGGTATACCGTTCATGGAAGTGCTCTGCAAGAACCGATACGTTGGCAGAACGTTCATCCAACCTTCCACTAGGTTGCGACAGTTGGGAGTGGCTAAGAAATTCGGCGCCCTCTCTGAGAACGTCCGCGGGAAGAGGATCGTACTCATCGACGACTCCATCGTCAGGGGGAATACGATTGGTCCAATCATCAAACTGCTGAGGGATGCTGGGGCAGCTGAGGTAAGGATATTAGAGAGAGGAATATATCCTATGTTGTGGCATCTGCCGCTGGATAGTGGACTGTATTTTATTGTTTAAAAAATGAATTATTACATAGTTTTAGTATGATGCGGCGCATGACCGTTAGCTAGTGAATTTCATCGTAGAGTGTCGTTCGTCCCGGTCGCAATCTCCCCCCACACTGCCTCCCTCGATCTTCGTGTGTGGATGAAATATGTACATATATGAATTACGCTTGATGTATGATAATGCTGTGGTAGCCCAGCGGTGAGACCGTGCGACTCTCTAGAGACGACATAGGTTCAAACCCCGGGCAGGCACCAATGAGTTTTTCTATTAAAACTTAAGTGTCTAATTGATAATTGCAATTTATCACGCGCTTTTTGAAGGTGAAGGAAAACATCGTGAGGAAATCTCTAGAGAATTCTAGGGATATGTGTAACCTACCAATCCGCATTGGAGCAGCGTGGTCGGTCTTAGCTCCAATCCTTCTCTTCAAAAACGGAGAGACGAGGTCTTAGCCCAGCTGTGGGCATAGTAACAGGCTGTTACTTACTTACTAGTGTGTGATTGTGTGTGTTTGTGTTTGTGCGGGCCTACGCTGGACCAATATTGATAAAAATTTGCCAATTTTCTTAGCCAACCAATCATCTATACTTTAGAATTTGTCACAGTCTTCCCAAGAGATCTTTTACCCTCAACTGTTCCTTGGCATAATTTAAGCTTATTCAATGTGTTCCGCACAAACGTGCGGACGGATGAAACAACCTCCGGGACCTGGGCCCGTCGTCTCGGCGTCTCAACCTACCTTATGCGGCCGTCAGCTGTATGCGGTCCGGCCTCATGAGTCACTGCGTGTATATGTGTACGTGTATGTGTGTGCTTGTATGTACTCGGCCGATTCCCGAAATCGTTGGCTCGCCTCAGCACTCTTCCACGGACACGTAATGTCTGTTTCTCCCGGAGTAAACACTTCACTATATCGGTTAAATAACACCCGGTGTGCACACAACCTTCGTAAGGTCACACGTTATTGAATCGTCCATATATCGGGGAATAGTAACCCAACGCGCACTAAAACCGTGGACGGTCGCGTCTTCTCAAACGCTTCACTGGTTAAACGCGTCACTAAATACTTATATCAGTCTCAAATGTCAATAAAGTCGTGTCACTACTGAGAATAACACCCTAAACGCAAAATTATACGTGTGCGTTATAAAAAGAATGCCGTATACAGGCGCACGCGGCCTGTCCTTATCGTATTCGAAACGTCACTAACTGTCGGCCGCTCGCGTCGGCAATCGAATGCATAAAAAGGTCGTTGATCCCGCCAGTTGCGTCGCGCGCGTCATTTTATTCAAAACACAAAGGGATAACATATAATAAAATTGCTAAAATTGCGGCTATCACACACAATTTATTAGATTATTTATTTAAAAGATCGTTGAACTTTGGTCTGATTCAACAGATTTGTCTTCGTCCCCAGGTACACATCAGGATAGCGTCGCCGCCCCTCAAGTACCCGTGCTACATGGGCATCAACATACCCACGCGGGAGGAACTCATCGCCAACAAGATGGACGCGTTCAAACTTGCCGAGCATGTCGGTAAGTGATTAACAAATCAAATAAAATCAAATCAAAATATTCTTTATTCAAGTAAACTTGTAAACAAGTGCTTTTGAATCGTCAACTTTACTGCTGGTTCGGAAAGCTGTTCCTGCCGAGAAGAACCAGCAAGAAACTCGGCGGTTGTTTTTTTTTTAAATATAAATCTTAGAACTAGTTACATTTATTTATTACTGTCTTGTACAGGGTAGAAGTGCACCTATATCCACACATCCTTATCATCTAAGTAATCTTCAACAGTATAGTAGGCTTTCTGTATCAGCCTCTTTTTTAACAGTGTTTTTAAACTGCTGTAATGGCATGACCAAAAGTAACGATAATATTATTATTACTTCTGTAATACAAAAGTAATAATGAAATTATTTTGCTATAATCCGAATACCGAAGCATCATCAGGAGATAGACTCCACGACACGACACGACACGGTTGCGGGGCGAAACGATTGTTGAGTTTGTGATAGTGAACGTGTGTAGTGCTTGTGTATTGTGGTGGCAGTGGTGGAGGTTTGTGCATGTGTTTTTACGAATCCTGCATATATCGGGTATGAAAAAACGGATAGTCCATTATACATTTAGCACTATATATATTTTCTATTTACTTAATCGCGGATTATAGCAAAATAGTTTTATTATTACTTTTGTATTCTGGATCTCCGCAAAGTAACGCCTAATATTATAAATTATTTATTACTTCTGTATTATGGATTTCCGCAAAATAACGTTTTGTTCTAAAAATTAGCAATGAAAATATTATTTTGCTGTAATATAAGACTACAGATAAAAGAATATATCCGATCTCACGGGTTGGAATATGGCTGATGACCATCATTTTCTATAAATAATTTGTTGGCTTTTAGAGTCTGAATTTAAGTATATATTTAAAATTATATAACTATATATTTACCAGTTGTCCGTCACCCATAACACAAGTATTAAGTTACTTACTTTGGGGACAGACGACCGTGTGTGTGTAAGTGCCCCATATATTTATTTATACTTATTATTGGACGTTAAAATCAAATCAATGAATCCATGATGATACTTTGGTTCAGGGATCAAACCGATGAATTATTACAAACTCTATGACAAAACTGCAGAACTTAGGGATTTTATGGCGAATCCCGCATGCATATACTTATTATAAAACAAAGTCCTAAAAAGCTGTCCGTCTGTATGTAATCGATTTTCTCAAAATCTACTGAACGGATTTTTGTACTGTTTTCACCAAAAGATAGTGCAATACTTCCGGATGGTTTAGGTAAATAGTACATATCGGTATTATGTAAATTGTGTTGAAGAGATCGCGCAGTTGATAAAAAACTTGCTCGCTGGGAGCTTTAGTCGAGTGTGCTGCGTAAACCAGCAGGGGTACTCCAAGTAATAGAGAATTGTAGCTCTATAAAACTATTACAAAAAAGTCCGCGATAGCATGACTCTATCTCTTATGGTTAACTCACAATAACTACATTTATATTTAAAATTTGAATTCTAGATAAAAATTGTGATTTACACGTGACGCTGATTTACACGTGAGCGAAGCCGCTGGCACAGTTAGTAATGTATAAATGCGGATAATAGACTGTTAGCATACATCTATTTTCTATAATGTATCATAGCAAAATAATTTATAATTTTTTGTTTCGTTTTCTATTCAAAATGTATTCTTTCTATACAGGTGCAGACAGTCTCGAATACCTAAGCGTGGAAGGTCTAGTTAGTGCAGTGCACTACAATATGAAAGTGGCCCCCAGTGACGGAGTGGGCGGCCACTGTACGGCGTGCCTCACGGGAGACTACCCCGGGGGCCTGCCCGATGGTGTGGACTGGTGAAAATAACTTTATAAGGAATTGGTAAAGATTAACTTGCAATCTAATAGGGTACATGATGTAATTAATGTGAAATATTGTACTAAATGAAAGACTTAAAGTCCTTGATTCCAGATCTTTCACAAAATATTTATTACATGAAACGCCTTAAAGGATTCGATTCTGTTAAAAATCGATCACCTATAAAAAAAAATAGGGTACATGATGTAATTAATGTGTAACGTGTGTGAAATGTTGTACTAAATGAAAGACTTAAAGTCCTTGATTCCAGTTATTTACTAAAATATTTATTACATGAAACGCCTTAAAGGATTCGATTCCGCGCCGTTAAAAATCGATCACCTATTAAAAAAAATATATATAGAATTTGAAAATAGAACTTCTTACATCGCTCTATAAATATTCATATAGTGAATAATATTCACAAACTCAAAAAGCGGTCTGTGGATTGACTTGACATTTTTATACGTTACATTTATACATAATAGCGTTTATATACTTATTTGATATACCCAGAGTAAGAATTCCATTCTATGCGTTTCCCAGCATTAATCCTTTATAAAATTTTTCAATAAGAAAAAATCACACAACAAAAATCCTTTTAGTAGATTTAGAGAAAATCGATCAAATACAGATATAGCTTTTGAGGACTTAAAGTAAAGCGATCCGGACACTGGTTGCTACGGCTCAGCTTGTTTCGAATTTTCCTCGAAAGAGAACTCACGTTCACAGTTAAATAAATGCTCAAAGGATAGAAAAAAATCACGTTCTGTTTGAACCGTATGTTGGTGGCCACAAAAATCGAGAGTCGTTTATACATTACGCAAAATATACTTATATACTACTTTATATACTATTTTATGTGTTCTAATGCAATAGGATAAAAAGATTTCAGATATTGATGAAAAAAAACATTTTCTTTTATTCGAAAAAAATTATACATCTATTAAAGAATAATTGCGACATATTTATTTATCTGTTTTGTTTGATATTTCTCAATAGATTTCTCAAAGTCAATGAAAGTGAAATTATTTAGTCATTATAAAAAGAATATTGTGGCATTTAAATGACTCGGAATCATGTTCAAATGATTCAAGCAATTATGTATTGATTACACTATTTTTTTAGTTTTAAGACTCTCAGTAGTGACCGAAGCGCAGTGGCCGTTGGGTCACCTTAATATCAGATGACCGAGATTCGATTCCCAGTCAATTCGTCATGTACTCTACTTTAAATTGTTTCTATTGATACTTATACTTTATGATGTATTGAGGATATTATCAAATTTTCTGTTTTATACGCATATCCGTTTCCTGTGTCGTAAATTAAAGAATATAATTCTTGTTTTTCTATATAAAATATAGTATATACATATAGTAAACATATAAATAAATATAGTATTTACCTTAAAGCTATTATTTGTTTAATCTGAAATCAAACAAAAATATGTCTTAATTTTAATAAAAAAATAAATCGAATCTGGACATAATAAATCATAACGTTATCCATCTCGTATATACTTATTTATATTTTTAAATGTTAGGCATTAGGTTTTATAGTGTCCTAATAATTTGTATATACTCTCAATAATGAGTAATGAATAATGTTCCGCACAAACGTGCGGGCGGATGAAACAACCTCCGAGACCTGGGCCCGTCGTCTCGGCGTCTCAACCTACTTTATGCGGCTGTCAGCTGTATGCGGTCCGGCCTCATGAATCACTGCGTGTATATGTGTACGTGTGTGTGTGCGCTTGTATGTACTTGGCCGATTCCCGAACCCGTTGGCTCGCCTCAACAGTCTTCCACGGACACGTACTGTCTATTTCTCCCGGAGTATACACTTCACCAACGCGTTAATCAACCAAGCGGTTAAATAACACAAATAACACGCGGTGTGCACACAACCTTCGTAAGGTCACACGTTATTGAATCGTCCCATATCGGGGAACATTAATCCCAACGCGTACTAAAACCGCAGACGGTCGCGTCTTCTCACACGTTTCACTGGTTAAAACGCGTCACTAAATACTTATATCAATATCAAAAGTCAATACAGTCGTGGTACTATCTAAAAACCACACCCAAAACGCATAATTACGCGTGTGCGTTCTACAATAAGATCGTATACAGGCGTACGCGTCCTGTCTTTATAGTATCCGATACATCACTAACTGGCGGACGTCCGGCGGCGAACAAATGCCCAAAGATCGTTGATCCGGCCGTTCGCGCCGCGTCGCGCGCCAATTTATACAAAACAAATAACGATTTTTTGCATATAAGAATCATGCAATTTGTCTTTGTAAATGTTCATAGACCTTTACAAATGACCTTAAAGGACTTGATTCCAGGCCGTTAATAAACAACTAAAAACAACATTGCCAAATTTAAGGAACTATATATTGAATAGTTTTTTAATTATATCGCAAGCTGCAAACGTAAATGTGAAAATGTGATTTTACTAATTCCGTTTACGATAAGACGGTCTTTAAGACCTAAATAACAGAAAAAAATACATTTTTATAAGATATATTCTTTCAATTGAAACGAAAGAATACACCGAATTGAAAACATTCAACCCTTCTTTCCCCAAATTCTTTGTCGATATTATACAATTTAGGGATTATATTTATATTCTTTACATACATATTTGAGTATTTGGTTATTTTTAACGGTTCGTATAAATTGTCGATATTGTTTACTATGGATTTATTTGATTACGAATTCATAAGGGATTATAATAGATATAGTAAAAATTTAATTTTTCCTAAAAAAATTATAATTTAGTTATTTTTTAATTTTTTTAAATATACGTTTATATTCTCTCAAATTAAATCAAAGAAAATCGATGCTGCACATTAGAATTTATCAATGCAATGAACTCGTATATATCTGTGTTGATATTAAGTGTTGCCATTTTGGAAACTAAAAATATGTATCTACTTTTTGAAGTCTTTGTCACATAATAATGACTTTGAACAGTAGGAATTATTATCACGTGATCATGACTTTGAACAATAGGAATTATTATCACGTGATATAGACTTTGAACAGTAGGAATTATTATCACGTGATATAGACTTTGAACAGTAGGAATTATTATCACGTGATATAGACTTTGAACAGTAGAAATTATTATCACGTGATAATGATTTAGAACAGTAGGAATTATTATCACGTGATCATGACTTTGAACAATAGGAATTATTATCACGTGATATAGACTTTGAACAGTAGGAATTATTATCACGTGATATAGACTTTGAACAGTAGGAATTATTATCACGTGATAATGATTTAGAACAGTAGGAATTATTATCACGTGATAAAGACTTTGAACAGTAGGAATTATTATCACGTGATATAGACTTTAAACAGTAGGAATTATTATCACTCAATAATTCCTACTGTTCAAAGTCATTATCAAATGACTGAACAGTAGGAATTATTATCACGTGATATAGACTTTGAACAGTAGGAATTATTATCACTCAATAATTCCTACTGTTCAAAGTCATTATCAAATCACTGAACAGTAGGAATTATTATCACATGATAATGACTTTGAACAGCGGAAATCATTATCACGTGATAATGACTTTGAACAGTGGAAATCATTATCACGTGATTATGACTTTTCAAAGTCTAAATACTGTTTATTTTTCAAAATAGCTAATATTTTTAATATTTGCATATTAATGAAACAAATTTTCATGGATCTTTGTTGATGTTGTTAAATAAGGATTATAATTAAGTTTTGTTTTCTTTTTTTTATTAAAATTGCCTTAATTATTAAACATTGTTAAGGTTTTAAAGTAATAGATGTAGTAAGGAGTCGTGCTGGTTTCGACTGTTGACTTATATACAATTCTACATTAAAATATTTAGGATATCCTCTTAAACGATAATCTCATGAACAACCTTTAATAATATTAGTAAAAAAAGAAGCTTGTATATAAGACATATATAGGGTGGTACCAACGATCGAAATTAAATGAACACACTTATCATTTGTTCGTAGTAGATAGATGACTTTGGCACAATTCAATCTCCTTATATATTATAATATAAAATAAATATAATTTAATTGAAATCTGGCTTTGTTATTAATGGTTTAATGACGGCGCGATGCGTTTGTTAAAAACACAGGAGAAAAGAATAACATTGTTGTTTTCACCCTCAAACCAGACTTTTTGGTTTTTGGGTCAAGGTTATTTTTCGTTTCGTGTTTCGTAATAACGTACGGTCGTTGATCTCTATAAATCCTGTTTATTCTTTAATACAATGTAAAATAATTACTTTGTCTATATTACTTCGGTGCTGAGGTGTGTAATATTAAAATTAATGTCGTTCGATCGGTACCATCTCGTATATGATAAAAATCTCTTATTACGTACGAGAAAACGAATAAACCAATACATAAGGTATTTAGTACACACAATTGATTTCAAAGAAAAGTCAAATACAGCTTGTATATCATGAATGTCAAGAAATAGATGTATTATTTGGGCTGTTATAATCATAGAATTATTATACTAGAATAGACAGGGCTATAAGTGAGGGTGTCATAATAAAAAATGAGAGGGAAAATGAAACTCGTATACTTCATCTTTGTCTAATCGCACATAAAAAAGAGACAGATAGATCAACCCCATTTATCTTCTCTTTCCTACTTTAGTTTAATAACTCTATGAATATAATCGGACTGGCCCACTAGGGTCACTACCCACTGCGCCAACGGGGATGAATCTCCGCGGGTCGCGGGTTCGATTCCCGCCGAGGGCCAACATTTTCTATAAACAATTTGTTGGTTTTTCGAGCTTGGGTGTTCATTTGTATTTAAGTATGTATTCAAAATTATATATTTAGATTATCTATCAGTTGTCCGTCACTTATAACACAAGTATTAAGTTACTTTGGGGAGGGACGTCCGTGTGTGCGTGTCTCATATATTTATTTATTAATTTGTCATTTTGTGGTTTAAGAGGGTCTTTAAATATTCTAATATAATTCTATGATATTAATGATTGGTCTATGGAGAAATTGTCTTTGACGAATCCTACTCACGCTTGACCGTCTCTCTGTAGGCCAAATAAGTTAAGCTCTCGAATAAGTTCCTTTTTGTACCGTGCCTTTCGAATAGATATAGATCTGAAATGTTTAATAGATTTTGTAGTTATATTTAAGTTGTACATTCCGATGTTTTATTTTTTATATAAAATAAACATTTATAAGGGATTTGTAATGTTTTTTATTCATTTGCCGTCCTTTAAAATTTATTATTATAAAATAACTCACAATTAAATTGAACATTTATCAAAAAATGGTGACAATATAATCTATCTATACTTATAATAAATCTGTAGAGAGGTCAATTCTGTAAATGAAATATATTTGCAAAATAACAAGAAATTTTTAAATATTTTTTTAATACATGGGACACTAACACACGATTGTCCGTCCCCAAAGTAACTCAATACTTGTGTTATGGGTGACGGACAACTGGTAGATATACTACATATACAGTTTTAAATACATACATAATTACGAATACACACCCAGGTTTGAAGAACCAACAATTTGTTTATAGAAAATGTTGGCCCTTGGCGGGAATCGAACCCGCGACCCGTGGAGCTTAAGTCAGGGTCACTACCCACTGCGCTAACGGGCCAGTCGTTCGTTGTCTATATCTATACTAATATATAAAGCTGAAGAGTTTGTTTGTTTGATTGATTGTTTGTTTGAACGCGCTAATCTCAGGAACTACTGGACCGATTTGAATAATTCTTTGAGTGTAAGATAGTCCACTTATCAAGGAAGGCTATATACCATCACGCTGAGATGAATAGGAGAGGAGCAGCAATAATATTGTGAAAACGGCACAATTTAAAGCTTTCCTTGCGTGTAAAGTAAACGGTGAGAGTTATTAAAACAACATGTATTACAAAATTGTTCCCCTCTAAAAGTTCTTAATAAAAGTCCGCGACAGCATATGTCTAGCTTTTAAGATTAACCCATTTTAACCATAATTAATATGTGTTACGGTTTACTCAAACAATAAGACTGCAGTCCACGCGAACGAAGTTGCGCTTAAAAGCTAGTTTAATATGTATGTGGTAGGTTACGATCAGTTCCCCGCAGACTGCCTGGTGCAGGTCGGGCAGTTCCTCAGATGCCCTGCCTGCCGACCACAGCCTCTATGTCCTCGACCTCCTTGGCGCAGGAGGCGGTCAGCACCAGCGGGCCACCTTCAGTCAGCAGCACGTCGTCTTCTATCCTGATGCCGATGCCGCGGAACTCCGGCGGCACCGACTTGTCTTTAGGACCGATGTAGATACCTACACGGAGAAAATAATACTAATGTTCCGCGCAAACGTGCGGACGGATGAAACAACCTCCGGGACCTGGGCCCGACGTCCCGGCGTTTCAACCTACCTTATGCGGCCGTCAGCTGTATGTGGTCCGGCCTCATGAGTCACTGCGTGTATATGTATACGTGTGTGTGTGTGCTTGTATGTACTTGGCCGATTCCCGAAACCGTTGGCTCGCCTCAGCACTCTTCCACGGACACGTAATGTCTGTTTCTCCCGGAGTATACACTTCACTATATCGGTTAAATAACACCCGGTGTGCACACAACCTTCGTAAGGTCACACGTTATTGAATCGTCCCTATATCGGGGAATAGTAACCCAACGCGCACTAAAACCGTGGACGGTCGCGTCTTCTCAAACGCTTCACTGATTAAACGCGTCACTAAATGTGAGAATAACACCTTGCTTGCGTTCGCGTCACGCCGCGCGCGTCATTCTATTCAAAACAACTAATATATAAAGCTGAAGGGTTTCATGCACTATAACAGAACTACCTTGCTATAATCCGCACGGGTTAAGCGAATGCATGCAAAGCCAATGTGTATGAAGCAGGCAAAATTTTCGCACCTTAGACACGTAGGACAAGTCACCACACGCACCCCAAGGCGCCTCCACAAGCAGCAACGCACACAAGCAAAACACATAACCACCACCACAATCTCGACGATCGTTTCACTCCGAAACCGAAGCATCATCAGGAGAATAGGCTCCACGACAAAATCGCTGAAGGGTTTGTTTGTTTGTACGCGCTAATCTCAGAAACTACTTGACCGTTTTGAAAAATTCTTTGAGTGTAAGATAGTCCATTTATCGAGGAAGGCTATAGACTATATAACGCTGAGATGAATAAGCGAGGAGCAGCAATAAAAAATCCACATGTGATGTGGATTTTTTATTGCTGCTCCTCCTGCCCTTATACCACGCTAAGTGAGGTCGGCACACCATGTTAAAAACATGTTGTCATGTGATTTGGCTACGTATTTTACGACCAGCCGCCTGACGTCAACCTACCTTAGTCGTATTTTACGATACCTCGGTAAGAAATGAGGGTGGTCCATTCTACTCAGCCGGATACATCGGATCACACGGCATAGCAGAATTTTAAGGTTTATTAGGCCCAAGGTTACTGAAACCTCTTCTAACCAGTTGCCGGATTAGGTGAATAGATATACCGCCATTGGTCGGTCGCCAGAGCCTCGTCTGTTTTTCAGCAGGGGACACCACGAGCAGGTGAGGTTGGCAGTTAGGAATGTCTTCCCCCTTATCCCCTACCAGAGAGAGAGAGAGCGTGGACAAAATTCACCTGGCTCCACGGTGACCACCATGCCAGGTTTGACGGGCACGCGGCGCCGCACGAGGGGCGCGTCGTGAACGTCCAGCCCCAAGTAGTGGGAAACGTGGTGGGGACACAGCCGGTACGCCTTCTGCGGACAACCACATCACCACCCATATCACCACGAGTCGCGACCAACGAGCTGCTGCAAGCAGTTCCCGATATAAAGCCGTATAAAGAGCTCATAAATAAGGGCCCTAGATTAGCTCGACTAATATTATATCCCTTACTAGTCAGGCTGACCCGATATAAGGTGAACCGGTTGTCATCGTTGACCTGCCCTTATCCCACTCTAAATGTGGTCGGCACAACGTGTTTCTCTTCCATTCTCTCCTAGTAAAAAAAGCATCAGCTTGTTACTATGCCCACTGCTCGGCTAAGGCCTCCTCTCTCCGTTATTGGAGAGAAGGATTGGAGCTAAGACCTACCACGCTGCTCCAATGCGGATTGGTAGGTTACACATATCCCTAGAATTCTCTAGAGTTTCCTCACGATGTTTTCCTTCACCGAAAAGCGTGTGATAAGTAGCAATTATCAATTAGACACATAAGTTTTAATAGAAAAACTCATCGGTGCCTGCCCGGGGTTTGAACTTATGTCGTCTCTAGAAAGTCGCACGGTCTCACCGCTAGCTAGGCTATCACAGCTATTATTCCATTCTCTTCTATCATTCGTCAACCTTGGTTCTTCTTGGAACTTCTCTTATATACATATCGCCCCATCCGAAGAACATAGTCACATTTCCTATGCTTATACGTGGCACTTGTAGCTCCAACCATCTCTTTTAAGGCCTGGCAGGGTCCCCATTTAATGTTGCGGCTATGAGCGAGTAAGATGATACTGTTTTATTTTGTCTTACCAATCAATATATATACAGTGACTCACATAAATATTCGGACACGAAGTTGGTTCGAATAAATCGCTCAGTACAACGAATACCTATGGAAGAATCGGGTTGGTTTTTTTTCTAGTAATAAGACATTCATCCAAGTCAATAGTAATATATATATTTCAATATAAATCCATATCTGTTCGTTGTAAAAAAATATAAAGGAATGAATGGAAGGGTATTTTTATCTATGATAGTGTCATAAAAATTAAATTGCCAACACCTGTGGTGCAAATGCAGCTCTAAACCATCACGCTGCCTCCGCTGTGTTTTACTGTTTCTCTCGTATTTTGATAGTAGTATTCTTCGTTGAGATTTCGCCTAAAAATTACTTCTTATTACTAGAAAAAAAAACCGACCCGATCCCTCCATAGGTGTCCGCTGTACTGAGCGACTCATTTGAAAATACCACAAGTGTCCGAATATTTTCGTGAGTCACTGTATGTTGGGTGACACATTACACAGTACACTCTAGTCATATATTAATCCACATTTGTGTGATGATTTTCATCCCTCCTTATTACATGTCCATACCATTTTAATTAACTATCATTATTATCGATCGGTAATATTTAAATTAGTTAATCGTGTGTGTATATACAGGATGTACCCAAACTCAACGTCAAGCGGGAACTGGGCTTACCAACATCAAAAAATCTAAGAAAAATACTACAACTGTCATATTTCTGAAATTGACGAAAATGGACACCTTATGTCAAAATTTTCAGTATTTTGATGGTTTTTGCTTAATTTCGGCAATGGTTCCAACGATTATCATGAAATCTTGTATATAGTGGGTTTCGGGGGCGATAAATCGGTCTAGCTAGGTTTAATGCAAAAAAATGACTTTTTATCCCTGTTTTCGGGCACTGAAAAACTCCTATAATATAAATAGAATGCAAAGGTTAATTTTGCTGTCATTTCTAAATTTGTAGTAGGTCAGTTGCGATCGGGTGGACTAAAGAAGTGGAAATACGGGATCAAGTCCCAGATGTCACCAAGCCTTTCTTTCTTATTTTTTTTACGTTTTTATATTTTTTTATCTTCCAATAAAATTGCCGAGCAAGGTTCGATTACCTATTATTTCGATTACATGTACTACTATCTTAAATATTCTGAATTAGCATTTATTTTAACAAATTAATTAGTATTCAAATGATTCCTAAACAAAAATAAATATGAGAAATATAGAAAATAATTGGAGCTTATGACCACCAATGCTCTAATAAGGATTAGTATTTTTTATCCTTGATCGAAAAAAGAAAACTAGTTGTAGGGGCGGCTTTGTTCGCGTCAATTTAGTGTTAAGATAGCCTCAATTGATTTTTCCAAATATACATGGACCTGCGGCTTCGCCCGCGTGGAAATTTATATATAAAAATAGTTGTTGTAAATTAACCATGAGAGACATGCTATCGCGGACTTTTTTTGTAGTGTTTTTATATATCTACAATTATCTACTACATTACTTTAGCGTATCTCTGCTGGTATACGCAGCGCACGCACCTAATGCACAATGCATTACACTATCTTTTTGTGATAACCGCATAAAAATCCGTTGAGTAGATTTTGAGAAAATCGATTACGTACAGACATAGAGCTTTTTTGGGACCTTGTTTAGAGTATAGATTATAGATACCCCAATGAGCTCGTTGGTGTCTATGTCCCTCGGCAGGATGCCCTCCTGCTGCAGGTGCGTGCCCAGCAGCCGGCACATGTGGTCGAACAGCTGGTCCAACGATGGCCTTTGCTCCCCGAGCAGTTCTATTAATCGTTTCTGGAATTGTACATAGACAATAAATATATCTACGTATTAAAGTGACCTAATTCAAAAAAGTTGTTTCGTGGCATAATAGAACAAATTTACTTTTTGATAAAATCGTTACCAAGGCAACTAAAATAAAGAGAAAAAGACATACCTGTACGGAGAGAACCAGCTCATACAGTATCCTTTGGTGTTTCGAGAACTTTCCACTGACCGGCCACGTTCGAGATATGTCAGAGTTGTAGAGCCATCTCTGACTGCCTGAAATAGACTAACTTAGAAACTTTATTCTAGTTAACTGCACAAAATCGTGTCAAATCATGTGACCAAACGAGTGTTCAATTCAATTCAAAATATTTTTGAATCGTCAACTTTACTGCTGGTTCGGAAAGCTGTTCCTACCGAGAAGAACCAGCATAAAACTCGGCGGTTGCTCTTTTTAAAACATAAATCTTAAAAATTAGTTACATTTATTTATTACTGTCTTGTACAGGGTAGAAGTGCACCTATATCCACACATCCTTATCATCTAAGTAATCTTCAACAGTATAGTAGGCTTTCTGTATCAGCCTCTTTTTAACAGTGGTTTTAAACTGCTTTAATGGCATGCCCAAAATTGATTTCGGAATTTTATTATAGAATCTTACTACTTTTGCCGTTATGTCGTACTTATGTCGTTTCCTACTTTGTTTATTATATACATCACCTATCGTTTTACAATTCTTTATACTTTTATGTACAAAAATTACATTGTTTAAAATATACTGTGAAGCAAATGTAAGAATACCTATTTCCTTAATCTTCACTCGCAGGGAATCACGGGGACTTAAATTGTAGATGCCACGTATGGCTCTTTTTTGTAATACGAAAATTTTTTCACTATCCGCGCATTTACCCCACAGCAATATTCCATAAGACATAATGCTATGGAAGGGAGTATTATATACATCACCTATCGTTTTATAATTCTTTATATTTTTATGTAAAAAAATTACATTGTTTAAAATATACTGTGTTAAATATGAATGTGTATGAATATGTGACTAGAGGCCGAAGAAGAGATTGGACTGTGTGAAGTATGACTTATTAAAATAGTTGAGTTATAGTTGAAGAGCTATGATAGCCCAGCGGTGAGACCGTGAGACTCTTACGAGGGGAACACTAGTTCAAACCCGGGCAGGCACCAATGAGTTTTTCTATTAAAACTCATGAGACTAATTGATAATTGCAATTTATCACACGCTTTTCGGTGAAGGAAAACATCGTGAGGAAACCTCAATCTCTAGAGAATTATAGGGATATGTGTAACATACCAATCCGCATTGGAGCAGCGTGGTAGGTCTTAGCTCCAACCCTTCTCTCCAGATACGGAGAGAGGAGGCCTATTCCCAGCAGTGGGATTGTAACAGGCTGCTACTTTATAGTTGAAGAGAGAAACATGTGCTGACTACAGAGTGGGACAAGGGGCAGGAGAATGTGTTTGGTCTAACAAAAACTTACCAGAGTCCACGAGCAGCATGTCTTGGTCGTTCAATATTTGGTTGTTCGACACGTAATGTATGTGGGTCGCGCGAGACCCGCCCGCGACCACCGGTGGGAAGGCGCCGTGCTCCGCGCCCGCCATCCGGCAAGAATACTCCAGGACTGCTGAGACAGCGTGCTCAGATATACCTGCAGAGGGTAGTAATGGCCTTTTACTATCCCACAGCTGGGCGTAGGCCTGCCCTCGAGAGGTTTGAGCTAAGACCCACTTCTTCTTCTTCTTCAGCCGATGGACGTCCACTGCTGGACATAGGCCTCTTCATGGGATCGCCACACCACACGATCTTGCGCTGCCTGGATCCAGTGGCTCCCTGCGACCTTTTCGAAGTCGTCTGTCCACCTCGTAGGGGGTCTACCGACGCTGCGCTTTCCGGTGCGGGGTCGCCATTCCAGCACTTTAAGACCCCAGCGCCCATCGGTTCTCCGCACTATGTGCCCCGCCCAGCGCCACTTCAACTTCGCGACACGCTGAGCTATGTCGGTGACTCTTGTTCTTCTACGGATCTCCTCATTCCTGATTTGATCTCGTAGAGACACTCCGAGCATAGCTCGCCCCATCGCCCGCTGAGCGACTCTGAGCTTTCTTATAAGGCCCATAGTGAGCGACCACGTTTCGGATCCGTAGGTTATCACTGGCAACACGCACTGTTCGAAGACCCTGGTCTTCAGACACTGAGGTATTTCGGACGTAAAAATCTCGCGAAGCTTCCCGAACGCTGCCCATCCGAGTTGGATTCGGCGGCTAACCTCTTTCTCGAAATTGGACAATTTCGAGAAGACCCACTACGCTGCGTAAATTTGTCCCATTGCTGGACCTTATATTTTTGGCTTGGAGTTACGACAAACCACGCTGCTCTAATGCGGATTGGTAAGCTACACATATACCCGAATTCTCTAGAGCAGTGATTCCCAAAGTGGTCTATATCGACCCCTAGGGGTCTATGACAACCTGCAAGGGGTCTATGTCAGCGAAAAAAATTTAGGGGTCCATGACATGAAGATGGGGGTCCACGATAGTGGATCTCAACAGATACACTGATAGTACCTATTTACTTACATCATACTATCTTATAATATCAAAACATATACATTATTTATAAAAGTACCTATGAAGTAAAATTATATTTGTTTATAAAATTGTGTAAGTTGTAGGATGTTGGTATTCGCTTTGTGGTCGCAATACATTTTATTTATAGTTTATTTTATGGTTATTTAATGTTACGTATATTTTACATAACAGATACAAAATTTTATTTTGAGTAGTTTTAATTTAAATTCAAATAAATGTTTAAATTAGAACGTGTTTTAACTTTAAGTTTTTAACACTAAACTTCACTACAGTTAGAAGTTTACAGGAAATCAATATCAGGTAAGTAGAGGGTCTACCCAACAAGGAAAAACATGGCAAGGGGTCTACGACACAAAAAAGTTTGGGAACTCTGCCTTAAATGATCTTTGATATTCGAATGAACGATTCAACATACCTACCGGGTTTTGTACACGCCATTGCCAAGTTAACCGACTGCGAGCCAACATAACACGTTTCCTTCATCAGCTCTACCTCAGCAGGGGATTTGATCACTCGCATTTGATGCAGGGTTTTCTGGGGCTCGCCCAATGATAGGTGGCCTGTGCGGAGAGCTGATCTTACTATAGCGTGGATTTCAGGGTTCGGTGGATTCTCGTTCTGGTACCAAACGACACCTGGTTTAGATGAGGACACTATCCTGAAATGGATATTATGAATTTATTTAATACTATTTTATTTATAAATTAATAAATATATAGGACACTTACACCCACAATTGTCCATCTCCGAAGTAAGTAACTTAATACTTGTGTTATGGGTGACGGACAACTGGTAGATATACTACATATATAAGTTTAAATACAAACACACACCCAGATTCGAAGAACCAACAAATTGTTTATACAAAATGTTGGCCCTCGGAGGGAATCGAACCCGCGAACCGTGGAGTTTAAGGCAGGGTCACTACCCAATGCGCCAAGGGGCCAGTCTTGTATTGGCAGCTGTGATAGCCTAGCAGTGACACCGTGCGACTCTTTTGAGAAATTCACTGATTTGAACCAGGTGCAGGCACCAATGAGTTTTTCTATTAAAAACCTTATGTGTCTAATTGATAATTGCAATTTATCACACGCTTTTCGGTGCAGGAATACATCGTGACTGCATATCTCTAGAGAATTCTAGACATATGTGTACCTATCAATCCGTATTGGAGCAGCGTGGTAGGTCTTAGCTCCAACCCTTTTTTCCAGAACGGAGAGAGGAGACCTATTCCCAGCAGTGGGATATTAACAGGCCGGTACTTTGTCTCATAATATGTAGTAAAAAATACCTATGTATATAATTATCAAAAGTCTCCACAGGATGTGCTTCATTCACAGCAAACAGTGAGGCAGCTACTGAACAACCAGTTCTCGGACCCTCCCATAGCTCCGCATGACTATCCTTATCATGCACAAACAGCATACTCTGAAATAAGGAAATAATTTGTTGGAAATTGTTTGAGCAGAGTGTGTTGCATATGTATGATGTATAATTAAAATTATATGTATTTTTTTTATGAGATAATTACACACACAGTCGACCAACCCCATAGTAATACTTCTGTTATGGGTGACAGACAACTGGTAGATATCCTACATATATAATTTTAAATACATACTGAGATACAAATATACACCCAGGCTCAAAGAACTAACAAATTGTTTATGAAAAATGTTGGCCCTCGGTGGGTATGAACCTACAACTCACAGAGCTGAAGGCAGTTACTAACCATTGCGCCAACGGTCCAGTCAAAGTTAAAAATATATAATGCTTTTACCTTATAATTGTCATCTAAAGCAGGCTTCAACATAACCAAAATAGCTGATGGTTCTAGACACCCTGTCAAGTAGAAAAAGTCTGAGTTCTGTCTAAATACATAGGGAATCTTTTCTGACATGTACTGTTTACATGCAGCAGGAATAATTATCTGAAACAAATCACAAAATTGGATATACGACATTATCATATATGATTGTTTGCATTACACATTTTTGAAAATATGATTTGTTATAAACAGAAAATTCCAGTTTTTTTTATATGGTATCATCTCATTAAACGTTTTTAAAAATCTTCTAAATTAATTATATGAAAGAAATTATATAAATATATAATACCAGTATATAATATCTCATCATTGACCTTTCCTGATATAAAGGAAACTAATAATGTTAATAAAGCATTTGAATAATTTGATGAGCCACTATGGCTAAGCAGTTAAAGGACTTGATTTCTGCCAAGGATTTGCTGGTTCGAACTCAGAGTTTTTTTTTAAATCACATCTTACTATAACAATTAGACCACTACAGAAATTAATTCAAATAATCTGGTTAATTATTATTTATAATTTCTAAAGACACAAAAATAATTAATTTGTTCTGTATTGAGTTTTGTCAAAGTAGATCTAAAGGTACTTCTAAAACACACACTCATACTGTTTTCTAGTTTCTTATAAAAGAAAACTTAAACTATAAATTGGGTATCATTTAACTTCATAAAAAGGCGAAAAAAAGTATAACGTAAAATGTACAACAAACTTACAATATGTGATTTATGTATATGTTCTGATACTTCCAGTAATTTTGATATCAGTTTATCTCTTCTGTCTTTATACTCCTGTTGAGTGATACCACATGTTAACTGACCTTCAGGTATCAGGTGAGGATGAGTGTGGCAAGTAGGCTGCCCCAAAATACCCTTGGGAATTTTCGTTGCCGACAATGTAAGCATATCTGGTGGATTTTCCACATTTGACATGCATCTTACTTGACTAAAAGAATTCTTGATAAGCTTTCGGGGATATCTAATACCTAAAACAACGAGTATATTGTTATTAATATAAATTAAACAGGTATACAAGAGAGGTGATAAATAACCTGCAAACTCACTGAGAGGAGATAAGAACCGTCGAAAATAATGCATTCTTAAATTGAAAACCCAAAATTATAATTAACAATTTACTTATAAACAAAATCGTGTGGACTTAGAACTTTCAATTCTTCCTATCTTAAATAAAAACTTAACATAAACTTTCGTTTTGTTTGCCAAATTTTTGACAATATAAATAGAATCACAGACTAATGACACAATATGTCACTGACCTTCTCTTAAAGTAGATAGACAAATACATTATAAATAATAATTTAATTTTAATATTAACATTAATTATAAATGAAAACAATTATAGCACTGAGAGTGATATGAATAAAACTTTACTTTTTTAAACACGCAAAGTCGTCCCCAAGGAACTTAATGTGCTATGGGTTACATACAAGTGGTAAATATGTACATATATAATTTTACATATATACTTAAAATAAATAAATACACATTTAGAATCTAAAAACCAACATATTGAACTAAGAAAATATTGTTCCTCGGCGGGAATTGAACCCGCTACCCGTGGAGTTGAAGGCATGTTCACTGCTTCCTACACCAACGAGCCAGTCTTTGAGATTTGGTGGAATTATTTAAAAAACATTTGAATCTTTACAGCGTTGCCACTATACGTTGGATAAAGATATAATGCGCTGTTGTATCTAGTGTGCGTTCGTCTTCAGAAATTTTTCAACGCTTCGCTAATTTGGTTCTATTATGTTCTTATATAACTTGTATACATTATCTGCATGAAACAATAAATAAATAAAGTACCGCTTAACATACTTTTTTGTTATTACCATTTAACTTTCAGTATGAGTGATTTCACTTTCCCCTAAACTTGTAATATGTAAAGTGATGTTTAAAAATTATACACGCACGCGAGATACACGATTCCGATACATATGATTTGCTTATTAAAGCATACGCTACGAGAAATAGTAGTAAAAAAATGTACTTGATTAAGGAAGAGGTATAATTTGTGAATATTTTTTAAAAATGCGTTTTAAATAAGATGAAAAATTATGAAAATCTCTGGAAAAATAAACCACTAGAGACATTTTTTTCGAAAATGTTTTTCATACCAATAACATATTTAATAAAGATGACAGCAATAATAGTTTTTTTTTATTTTAAAATTAAATTTGAGTGACGCTAAAGCTGCACTCCCAACGGAATGATTCCAGTACACGTCGTTCGTCAGCTTAAAGTTGCCTCAGAGGGCGGTAGATGTATCTAGGCTTCTGATGCATCGTCAAACGAAGGGAGGGGGCTATGTTTAGAGGGGCCCCGAACCAGAGGTGACACTCTGGGGCTCAGAGTTGGTGCTGGCGGGGGTGGGGGCAATGTGTACAACAGTACCCTGTCCCAGCTATCAGCAGCGTGGAGGAGCACACAGGTCGTTTTATGAAATTTGATGTATATCATAGACATACATAAAAAAAATTGTATCACAAAAAAGGGCCATACGTGGCATCTACCTACAATTTAAGTCCGCGTGATTCCCTGTGAGAGAAGTTTAAGGAAATAGGTATTCTTACATTTGCTTCACAGTATATTGTAAGCAATGTAATTTTTGTACATAAAAATGATGTACATAATAGACAAATTAGGAACCGACATAAGCTTGCGACTCCTGCTTTGCGCCTAGCAAAAGTACGTAATCGTTTATGGGCTTGGGTATAAGATTTTCATAATAAAATTCCGAAATCAATTTTGGCCATGCCATTACAGGAGTTTAATAACACTATTAAAAAGAGGCTGATACAGATAATACTGATAAGATCTATACTATTGAAGATTACTTAGATGATAAGGAGGTCTGGATATAGCTGCACTTCTACCCTGTACAAGACAGTAATAAATAAATGTAACTAGTTTTAAATTTTATATTTTAAAAGAGCAACCGCCGAGTTTCTTGCTGGTTCTTCTCGGTAGGAACAGCTTTCCGAACCAGCAGTAAAGTTGACGATTCAAAAGCACTTGTTTACAAGTTTACTTGACTAAAGAATATTTTGAATTTGAATTTGAATTGAATACAAGAGGTCACAATAAGCTTGTGATTCCTGTGTCGCGACTCAGCAGAGTTAGCAACTCATACGTTGATCTCGGTATTCGCTTCTACACTAAACCACTAGACCAGTCTGCAGAAAGGTTTAAATTAAGTGTAAGAGATATGCTTATACGTAAAGTACATTACAAATTTGAAAATTATTTGGATGATAAAAATGCCTGGATTTGAATATCCTTTCAGCTTCATACAAGACTGCGGTTTAATAAAGTAAAATTGACAATGTTTAAAAGATTGACCGCCGAGTTTGTTGCTCGTTCTTCTCTGTAAGAGCAACATTCTGAACCAATTGTAGCTTCATTAATCATATTGATTCTTGACGATTCAAAAGTGCTTGAAAGAGCTTACTTGAATAAAGATTATTGTATATATAGACCCATAAAATGGAATACACCATCGTAAACAATTTATTATGTCATAAATCGAAAGAATTGGCATATACGAGGATATCAGCATATACGAGGATTTTTTATTTTCCGAAATTTAAATTTTTTATCATTCAATTGCTCTTTTTTCGCACAAAGAATCAGCTAAGCGATTCAACGCGGAAACGCTGCCAGCATTCTTGGGACCATTCCATTTGGGCATGATTTGTGTAGTACTAGCGTGTAAGTAATTTAAGATAGATATAACTTGTACATATTTGTTTTGCCTTTCTCAAGAACCACTCTGTGTATTGGATAAAACTGCATGAAAATAGGTGTAGTCGTAATTAAGTTTATCACTAACAGATAGATTACGGCAGGGGATTTCGCAATATAATATTTAGTAATAAAATAAAATGCAACCTTTCCTATATGGTAGAATTTGTATGTGGGTGGAAAATGACGAAATGTCGGTGAAAACTAGATGGTAGCGCGTTGAAATCTAATGTTCCTAAACTTGGCGCGCAAACAATTTCCTTATCGAATTTTCTATATTAAAGACGATTGACGTTGGCTCCTTCCCCGACATCTCGTCACCTTATTTAGAAAGGACATATTTACGTAATTTTCTATGAACCAATAATTTTGGGCAAGTACTCCTTATGGAAAAGCGACTCTAAGCTCCGTGGGTTGGAAGGTCATACATTCACCATTGCATGCGTTGGCAGTCAGTGCGGAACGCCCTGCGCGCGCGCACGTCGCTTACTTATAGCCTGAGAGAACGAAACGATCGCGAACTGTGTCGAACGTGCCGTTACAATAGTGTTTCATAATCTGTGATTGTTTACTTTTTTAATTTACACACGATTGGACGGACCGCATTCAGCCAACGACTCCAAAGAGGTTTGTTCAACTTTATTATTTTTCGAACTATACAGCGTTAGGAAAATCAAACGGAACGTAAAGGAAAACTAAACAACTCGCAAAAAGTGCGAAGTCAATCCCACGCTCGACGCAATTCATTGATATTTGGAACAGATGTTTTCTTATTGTTGTGATTTAGATTTTTCTAGCTCAGCGATATTGCGGTTTTAACTTATGCTAACGAACGGGCCCAGTTTGCATTCACTTGCATCGTTTTGTACGCTACTTCATAGTGTTACCTAATACGTGACCTCGCGAATTTATTATAAGGTCTGCACGACGAAGGTTTTTTATTGAACAAATTATCAAAAGCGGCCAACTGTGACCGCTTCCGAGAGAAGTTCGCGATCAAGATGAGCTTGTTTTTTGATGTTTGATCATATAAGATAATTGAATATTTAGAGATCGTGGATATGTTATGACACAGTCCAAATGTCTGGTTAATTTACCTACACCATGAAGAATTATCGAAGCTGTGATAGCCTAGCGGAGAGACCGTGCGACTCTCTAGAGACGACATAGGTTCAAACCCCAGGCAGGCACCAATAGGTTTTTCTATTAAAAACTTATGTGTCTAATTGATAATTGCAATTTATCACACGCTTTTCGGTGAAGGAAAACATCGTGAGGAAACCTGCATATCTCTAGAGAATTCTAGGGATATGTGTAACCTACCAATCCGCATTGGGGCAGCGCGGTAGGTCTTAGCTCCAATCCTTCTCTCCAAAAACGGAGAGAGGAGGCCTTAGCCCAGCAGTGGGCATAGTAACAGGCTGTTACTTTATGAAGAATTATCTAGCTAAATACATGACGTACAAAATTATTAGGTTTTTTGTTGATTATTAATAACTCTAAATTTTTCATTCTTTACATCTGAGTATCGTAATATCGAACATTAGGATGAAAATTATTGAAATCTTCATCGAAACTCATAATTAAAAATACTATGAATTAATTTTACGTTTTATAATTAATGAATGTTGTATATATACTGATTGCAGTTGAAACGAAAGTTAACTTAAATATTTTCATAATAAACAAATTAAGTTTCTTAAAATATTGCATAAAATTTAAAATTAATTTTAAATAATTTAAACGCATTGCAAAAGAACAGAACGTTGGTATTTTAGTAGACTAAAAAATGTTGTTTTATGCTTATATATAAAATGCTAATATATGTGCTATAATTTGTAAAATGTAGAGTTAAAATGAGAAAATTTAGAATTTATATCATTCTTTTATCAATAGAATCTAAAGAAGAAACTCGCAAAATCCTCGAAAATCTAAAACAATGAAGAAATTTTCATCAGCTTTAAGAAACGTTTTTATATTAATTTGTAATGTTCTCTAGTAAGTAGAAGGTAAATATTATATTTTATCTGAATAAACACATGTTCCTGATATTAATCCTTAGTTTAGATATTAACATAGAGTTAACCAACACGAATCATTATTCTATTAAATGAATTATAGAAGCAAGCGTTACTTAGCGGAATTCCATATAACAGAAACATAACAGAACTACTTTGCTATAATCCGCGCGGGTTAAGCGAATGCATGCAAAGCTAATGTGTATGAAGCAGGCAAAATTCACGTACCTTACACATGCGGGACAAGTCACCACATGTATCCCAAGACGCCTCCACCAGCAATGCACAAGTAATACACACAACCACCACCAAAATCTCTACGATCGTTTCGCCCTGAAACAGAAGCATCTTCAGGAATATAGGCTCCACGACAAAATCGTAATGCAATATATATAATGCGTGATATTCTATTAATAAAGGATCCTAGATCAGTAGTCATAATTCAAATTTTCAAAATAGACTAATTTAGGAATAATTGTAGAGAATCAGTATAAATACGTGTTTGCGATTAAACAAATACCACTAGCTGTAAACTGTGATAACCCAGCGGTGAGACTATGCGACTCTTTCGAGGAAGTCACGGGTTCAAACCCCGAACAGTCACCAATGAGATTGAGTGATGAGTGTCTGATTGATATGCAATTTAACACACGCTTTTCGGTATAGCAAAACATCGTGAGGAAACCTGCATAAATATAAACAATTCTGGGGATATGTGAAACTTACTTATAACCAATGGAGCAGCGTGATGGATCTTAACTCCAACCCTAATGCCCAGCAACGGGATATTAAGAGATTGTTATTTACGTACAACAAAATGTAGAGTTTAATTTACGCAGATCATAGTACAAGGATCGTAGTTGTTGCCGCAAGTTATTATAAACAATGAATATGCATATAACATTGTGGCTGGATAGAAACCGAGAAAATGCAATATTAATTTCAAATGTTTATATTACAGCCACTATATTTTTCGCTGGAAATTCATTTCAAAATATTCTTTATTCAAGTAAACTTGTAGACAAGTGCTTTTGAATCGTCAACATCTACTGCTGGTTCGGAAAGCTGTTCCTACCGAGAATAACCACCAAAAAACTCGGCGGTTGCTCTTTTCAAAAAATAAATTTTAATCACTTGTTACATATAGTTTTTAATGTCTTGTACAGGATCGAAGAGTAGCTATATCCACGCATTCTTATCGTCTAAGTAATCCTCGATAGTATAGTAGGCTTTCTCTATTAGCCTTTTTGAATAGTGTTTTTAAACTGCTGCAATGGTAAAGTTAAAGTATCTTGCATAAAGTTGAAGAGCAGCTATAGCGTGGATATAGCTTCTATGCTATACTATAGGATTCGAGGCGAAACTATCGTAGAGATTGTAGTAGTTAGTGTGTGTAGTGCTTTTGCGGAGTGTTGCTGGTGGCGGCGTTTTGTGATACGTGTTATGACTCCCACTGCCCATATCACGTTGTCTGCATCATACACTTAGATCCATACTTAGATTCTCTTAACAAACGCCGATTATGGCACAATAATTCTATTTTAACTTCTTGAAGTTTTAGTTACTACCTCAAATGGAAAATACCTAAACATTATATTTTTAATGAAGGTATAAAGAATTATGTCTAGGTTTAACTGAGGCCAGATTTTACGATTGAGATAAGAATCGAGGTAACTCTAACATAATATATTGTTTTGCATACACAATATATAATTTTATTTAACATAATGTTCATGTCGATTACACTTCAGTACACATATTAAAAATTAAAAAGTAAAAAAGATATTTCCTGTTAACACTGAATTAAGAGATGATAAAGTTTCTGCGAATCTCCTTAAAGGATTGAACAATTTCAAATTCAAAATATTCTTTATTCAAGTAAACTTTTAAACGAGTGCTTCTGAATCGTCAACTCTACTGCTGGTTCGGAAAACTGGAAACAGCTTGAAACTCGGCGGATGCTCTTTTCAAAATATAATTCTTATTACTAGTTATATTTAGTTTACTACATTACTATCATGTACAAGGTCGAAGAGTAGCTATATCCACACATTCGTATCTAATTAATCCTTAACAGTATAGTAGACTTTTTGTATAAGCGTCTCTTAACAGTGTTTTAAACTGCTGTAATGGCAAAGCTAAAATTGATTGCGGAATTGTATTAAAGAATGTTATAGCCAAACCCACAAAAAAGTCTTGCAAAAGTAAGTAAGTAGTACTTACCTTTGCAAGACGCAAAGCAGCTTATTAGCAAGAACCGCAAGCTTATGTCGGTTCTTACTTTGTCTTTTATATCATCATCATTCTCCTGCCCTTATTCTACTCTAAGTAGGGTCGGCACAACATTTTTGAAAAATGTTGTTACATGATTTGGCTAGTTGTTTTACGACCGGCCGCCTGTCTGACGTTAACTTACCTTAGTCGCCTCTTACGACACCTCGGTAAGAAATAAGGGTGGTCTATTCTACTCAGCAGGATACCATTACTTTTTCATTACTTTTTCGATTATATATATTGTCAATTTTATTATAATTATGTATACTTTTATTCACAAAAATGAAATTGCTAAAAATATACTGTGAAGCAAATATAAGAATACCTATTTCCTTAAACTTCTCTCGAAACAGATAATGTCAGTAGATCCCAAAAACAAAAGAAGCAACAGAAAAATGATCAGACGGGAAGATTTTTAGATACATTTAAGTCAATAGTGTGTACTTACGAAGACAAAAAGCACTCAACATCGTCAAAGTATTCATTATAGAGAGTATATAAATGATAGTTATTAAAGGATTTCACGCCTATGTACATAGTTAAGATTAGAGTTAAATGATGTACTTGTGACTTCGCTTGACTGCTTCGATCAATTTTAGTTTTAAAATAACCTCAATTATGTATCACTTTGCTTTTTCTGTTCCTTGTTGGCTTATAGGAGTCAACTATAATAAATTTCATCAATATCGATCCAGTGGGTTAGCCGTGAAAGTGTAATTGATAGACAGACATATTTTTCATTTATATTATTAATCGTAGTGTGGGAATATTTTTTTTTTATTATTATAGTCGCACGTAAACGGGGGTTGTAAAATACGATTAAGGTAAGTTGACGTCAGGGAGGCGGCCGTAAAATAAGTAACCGAATCATGAGACAACATATTTTTAACATGTTGTACCGACCACTTAGAGTGGGATAAATGCAGGAGAATGATGTAGGCAGCAGGCATAAATCTTGCAGTGTATTCTGCTATTAAATGCGTTTGAAAGGAGCATTACTTTGTGTTAAGGCAGCTTAAAGCTCGAACAGGGCTTAATGCCTAACCATGCGAGCATCTAAGTACGTCTAACGCGCTATTCACAGGGCTGCTGTGGAATGCGCCTACCACTTGAGTTTCCGCCTCAGATGCGCCTGCGCCGACGGCGGCACAGTAAAATGGCGGTCTGACCTCAAGCCACGAGATGTAGCGACTCGAACTATATATAATTTATAGAATTAGGCGTTACTTTGCGGAGATCCATAATACAAAAGTAATAATAAAATTATTTTGCTATAATCCGCGATACAGTAAATAGAAAAAATATATAGTGCTAAATGTATAGTGGACTATACGTTTTTTCATACCCGTTACATGCAGGATTCGTAAAAACATATGCACAAACCTCCACCACTTCCACCACAATACACAAGCACTACACAGGTTCACTATCACAAACTCAACAATCGTTTCGCCCCGCAACCGAAGCATCATCAGGAGATAGAGATAGCTTTGCGATTTTGTCGTGGAGTCTATCTCCTGATGATGCTTCGGTTGCGGGGCGAAACGATTGTTGAGTTTGTGATAGTGAACCTCTGTAGTGCTTGTGTCTTGTGGTGGAAGTGGTGGAGGTTTGTGCATATGTTTTTACGAATCGTGCATGTAACGGGTATGAAAAAACGTATAGTCCACTATACATTTAGCACTATATATTTTTTCTATTTACTGTATCGCGGATTATAGCAAAATAATTTTATTATTACTTTCGAACTACATATATTCTTTAAATGTATTTGTAAAATATCTGAAAAAAATTATATCTCCCAATTTCATCAAATACTGTTTATATTTTGAAAGCTTTTATTTAATTTGACTTGTATATTATATAAAAGTAGCAAAGTAGCGGCCTGTTACAATCCCATTGCTGGGAATAGGCGTCCTCTCTCCGTTTCTGGAGAGAAGGGTTGGAGCTAAGACCTACCACGCTGCTCCAATGCGGATTGGTAGGTTACACATATCTCCAGAATTCTCTAGAGTTATGCAGGTTTCCTCACAATTTTCCTTCACCGAAAAGCGTGTGATAAATTGCAATTATCAATAAGACACATGAGTTTTAATAGAAAAACTCGATGGTGCCCGGGTTTGTTAAGGTGAAATCTTGCAAATTAAATTTGATCCACTTTCCGGTGTCTGATTGAGCTGAAATTTTACATACTGGTTCAGCCCCGATGACAGTGTACGTTGATGACCTGATGCTGCTCCTGGGATTAACTCCAGACGAGGTAACATTTTCCAGCTTTTATTTAACTGCGATTCTGTTCTATCACTAATTCTTTACCAGCAATCAATTTCGCCTTAAGGAGCAATTACCTAAAGTTTAAATAAACTGTTCGTATATTATAGTAAATGTAAACATCATGTAGGGTAGGGGTTTACCGGATTAAATATAATTTGTAAAGGTCTATTTATTTATGCAATCCAAATGCTGTGTCAAAGCATATAAATTAATATGTTATAATTTTATTTTTTATTGATATTATCTTGTTCATTGTTTTATTAAGAAAAAAATATAATACAAATATATATTAAGAATATTAAGAAAACTGTACTCATTTCGATGTACATTAATAACATCTCTCATATTAAATTACTATGTTAAAGTTTAAGTTATTAATTTAAAAAGATTTCTTAGTTTATGATACTACAAAAGTAATAATAAAATTATTTTGCTATAATCCGCGATATAAATCGCAAAGCTTTGCGATTTTGTCGTGCAGTCTATCTCCTGATGATGCTTCGGTTGCGGGGAGAAACGATTGTTGAGTTTGTGATAGTGAACGTGTGTAGTGCTTGTGTATTGTGGTGGAAGTGGTGGAGGTTTGTGCATGTGTTTTTACAAATCCTGCACGTATCGGGTATGAAAATACGGATAGTCCACTATACATTTAACACTATATATTTTTTCTATTTACTGTATCGCGGATTATAGCAAATTTTTTTATTAATACTTTTGTATTATGGATCTCCGCAAAGTAACGCCTAATTCTATAAATTATTTATGGTACCAATTTCGCTATTTATTAAAAATTATAGAATTGATACCACCGACTAACTATAAGAATTATTTTCAATTCTCCCAGCCCAGCGAGGGCCCAGCGAGTTACGGGCAAGGGGGGGCAGCAGACCCCCCTTACACTGAAAACTGTAACATTGGAAAACTAACAACTCACAACATAGTGACGCTATAAAAGGCCAGCATAGTACCTATAATGTAATGTAATATAAAAATAGGTAAATATTAAGTAAAATAAATTAATTAATTGATATTAAAGGTATATAGTAATGGCAAAAAAGTAATAATATATAATATTGATAAATATACAATATAGTCTAGGATTTCTTGCCCAAGTATAGAATTTTGGCTACGCCCTTGATGTGGTCGTAGAGTATTCAAGTCATTATAAAATATAATACACTTAGTTTATAATATGATAACGCCGTATAATTTCTAGACATTTAAAGCATTCTAAGTAAATCTAACGATATAACAGAGCTTGGAATGTTCTTGCTAGGCATGTAACTTTCGGCCCCACATGCTTTTGCGCCGACGGCTATATCGCCTCAAGTAATAGACTATAGCGGGATCTGTATTTTTTGTTTGTTCTCTTTATTTTATTTATCTATATCAAGTTTAGTCTGTTGAATGACTTGAATCTACAATTGCAATGTTATAATTTAACTAAGGAATTACTTTGTAGTAGAGACGAAATTAAAGATTACTATTATAATTTTATTTAGTGTTCATGGAAATTACTTAAAGCGTTGAAAGCGGACTTATTAGGATTATATCAGCCTTATCATCTTACAGTTGTTTCAAGTTGTATAGTGTATTTATTCGATTACTTTAGTTTTAAATTTTGTAAAAAAAAATCTATGGTCCAACCTCCTGTTTCTTTTGTTATGTTTATTTTCCGAGGTAAACAAATAAACACACGAAATACTGATAAAGCAAAATATCAAAATTTTGTTCACCATCCCATAGCCATCGTTTAGAAGTTGGATCTTTCAGGCTATTCGTTTCGTAATAAATTATATATATAATATATATCGACTACTCTCTGTTTTCTGACGCTAAAGTTCAATATTAAACAATACCTAAACATTTTCGTTACGCTACATCCAAGATCGGAAGTGGGATTGTGTTTCCCTTTACTATATTATTTCCTATACAATTTCTTATCGCTTACAGTTCACAACTTAGAATAACATTTTAAAGCCCATAAACCTACACTATTCCCTCGTTATTAACGAAACTAATTCCGAGAGTAAGCCGTTAACTCGGGAATGGTAATGAGATTTTGTATTTTTTTTTAATGTTTTTTAGTCAAGTGCTGTCAAGAGGGTCCTTTCTGTTCGTAACTCGATTGAGAGACAACTTTCTTTGTTTGTGTTTCATTGAGAGTTTTAAATATATGACGTGCGACTCTGATTCGGTTTTTTTTAATTCTCAAACTCAAAATAAGTTATATTGTATTCTAAGCACTATTAAAGTCGGTTCCATTGAATTATCGAGAAATTAACGATAGCTAAAGATGATTCTATTGAGGATGTTGCAATAGGAATGAGAATTCTTTTACACTTTTATATTATTTAAATATCTATTTTATTTAACATAGCTATTTCTATTTTCTTTTTGGTAACAACTAAACAGTGTATTCGTCAATGTAATCTGGTTACAAACTGTTACACAAAAGGAGTTTAAATGCCTTAAATGTAAAAAAAATAACGACTTTCTGCCATTTCAAGTCAAGGTAATAGAAAACAGAGTAAGCATTTTGTAAGTTTTGTAATTCACTTACGGTTAATAAATTTTAAAAGTCAATAGTTTACAGAAAGCTATTCACACACAATTTCTTTTTTTTTAAATTGACCATGAAGCTAAAAGCATTTCAATATAGAATTTAAAAAAAATATATTTAAGATGTTACCGTTCATTATAAAAGAGTACTTGTTTGTACTTTGGATTTAGTAGGTAATAGTAATAATAATGTGGTATCATTCATCTGTCGGAAAGCAACATTGTATATAATTAAAAAGCAATAAACTTTTTTAAGCTCTACGATTACATTTATAAAAAATATTCCCATAGAGACGCACCATAGACTTTGTACAAAGCGGCGTAATGAGATAATACAAAAACACTTTACGTCCAAGACTATGCTGAGCGGGTCTACAGAATGTTGTTTTTTTTATAATAAGTTTGCACCTTTTTATAGCTTTAAACAGAAATACAAAATATTGTTTGTTATGTCTGTTTAAAATGACTGTTTACAAATCAATTTGAATTGCAGAAAATAATTCAGTAATTTAACTCATGAATACTAGAATTATTTTCATACACATTCAATTGTCTATGTCCAATTCGGATCGAATTAAAATATACTACATATTTTGCCATAAATAGTTTTAAATATCCACAGATTATAATGAATATAAAATTAGCTAGGTTTAAGTTAATAGGGCTGACAAGTACAATTTGTATAGTTGTCGTGAAAATAAAGAAAAAAAAATGTCTATAGACAACAGACATTTTTTTTAGCTATAAATTATGTCTTTTTGAATATAAATTACATTTGTGTCCATTACTATCCTATAATAAAACTTAGTCGTTCCTGAAATACTTATAATTATATAAATAAATAAATAAATAAATAAATAAATATATGGGACATTTACACACACGGTCGTCCATCCACAAAGTAAGTAACTTAATACTTGTGTTATGGGTAACGGACAACTGGTAAATATACTACATATATAGTTTTAAATACATACTTAAATACATATATACACCGAGACTCGAAGAACCAACAAATCCTAAATAGAAAATGTTTGTTCTCGGCGGGAATCGAACCCGCGACCCACGGAGCCGAAGACAGGGTCACTGCCAACTGCGCCAACGGGCCAGTCAAAGTCAGTTATATGTAAGCCGCTTTAATTTCTTTTCGTTCTTAAATAGTATTAATTACATGTCTTAAAAAAATACAAACGAAAAATGTCAACAGTGACTCTCGGCAAGTCGAATCTTCAGATAATTTTTAATCAGCCTATAGTTTTTTGTTATAAATTATTACATTTTAATAATTCCAATGGCGTAGGGTACATAGACGCGGGAATAAACTATCTCCCTATTATGCTGTCTTGCGGATAGTTAATGCATCATTATTTACAGTGGATATCGCAACCTGCTGTGAGCAATCGATATTTTATGCGCGCTTTTTTATCTGTCGCACGTTTGAAACTCGCTATAAAACCTCCTTGATCACTTGTATTTTTTTTTATATTTATAGATAGACTTATTATTTTCGGAACATATTAATGAATTTTAGCAGTGATAAATATATTCTGTGATAAGCAATATAACAGAACTAACTACTTTGCTATAATCCGCACGGGTTAAGTGAATGCATGCAAAGCCAATGTGTATGAAGCAGCCAAAATCTACGCACCTTATACATGCAGGACAAGCCACCACATGCACCCCAAGGCGCAATTCACAAGCACGATTTTTGTCTAGAAGCCTATCCTCCTGATGATGCTTCGGTTTCGGGGCGAAACGATCGTCGAGATTGTGGTGGTGGGTGTGTGTGCTGCTTTTGTGTTCGTTGTTGCTGGTGAATTGCGCCTTGGGGTTCATGTGGTGGCTGGTCCTGCATGTATAAGGTGCGTGGATTTTGCCTGCTTCATACACATTGGCTTTGCATGCATTCACTTAACCCGTGCGGATTATAGCAAAGTAGTTAGTTCTGTTGTATTGCTTGTAATATGGAATTCCGCAAAGTAACGCCTGCTTCTATAAATCATATTCTGTGATGAAAATGCTTTTTCATATGTTTTAGGCCGCAAAATTTCATATGCAACATAAAGTTATGTTTGACATTTTTTTTACATGATTTTACATTTCTACGTATAAAAAAGTTTATTCAATATTTGTACTGAAGTTCTAATAGTAACTGAATATCCTCGAGTGAGCCATAGCAGACCGCAGTTATTCCTATTAAAGATATGTTTGTTTAATAAATAAGTCATAATATGTTTAGTAATTTATATAATAAGTAATTGAATAGAAATAATGTCTTAATACTTTTTTCGAAGACTTAATTTAATAGATTCACGATGTATCAGTGAGTAATTAAGCCCACCTATTTTTAAAAAAATAATATAGAGCATCGTAAAAAAATGACTAAATAAAATTATTTTGCTATAATCCGCGATAAAGTAAATAAAAAAAATATATAATGCTAAATGTAGAGTGGACTATCCGTTTTCTCTACATTTAGCATTATATATTTTTTCTATTAAATCTATCGCGAATTATAAGAAAATATTTTTATTATTATTTTCGTATTATGGATCTCCGCAAAGTAACGCCTAATTCTATAAATTATCTAAGTAATTAAGTAAAGTAAAGTATTTTTCCTTAAAACATCCAAGTCCCAAATTTTATTGTACGCTACACATCTTGTGTACTATAAATTTTTGTTTATAATTTTACGAACGTTTATAATTTTACGGTTGCCATGACGAGAAAATATTTGAAATTTTAACGGTAAACTTTACGGTTGGTGCCTCCCTTTTTAGAGGGTTGCAGGGTGTTTGATAATTACTTTTACCGAAAATTGGGTTTGGATGGCGCGAATGTATGATAAACTTAACAAAGTTGGTTTTGTTGTGAACATCTAAATTCATTATATTAAAGCTCATTAAAAAACTAAGATTTCAAGCTTTCGTCTTTGATGCTCATGTAGAACAAAAAATCAAAATCACCATAGAGAGGCAATTTTTATATCGTAATTAAAAAAATATCGTTAAATATGAGTATACTATAACGGTATAAATATCGTCTAGTAACTATATTAACTGTACAAGGACATAATTTAATAATTTCTTAAGAAATTATAATCGCGATAAAAACTTAGAATATTAACTGCAAAATAATAGCGTTTAACTAAAATGATTTTGAATAATTATTTTTGAATCTTGCGTTTTGTTTTAAATATTATACATTACATTTGATTTATAGGACTAGCCAACACAATTACGAGTATATGCTTTCCGTTGACCTTTGGCTGTAACCACTTGGTTCAAACTTGATCCATTTTAGTCTAGCCTTAAGATATCATGAAACCAAGCCGGCCTGCGGTGGTTATTACCCATTATAGTGCGTCGGCACCAGACCATAATACCATAATGGTGTAATATTCCTAATAGGACGTGATTAGTCCCTGAGGCGATTCGGCTGATTTTTAAAATTAGGGCGTTCCTTAGTGTGTATTGATATTTGCAATTTATCACACGGTTTTTGGTGAAGAACAACATCGCGAGGGAACCTGCATATATGTGAAAAATTCCTGGGATATGTGCAACGTGGCAGGTCTAACCCGTCTCTAAAAATAAAGAAATAGGATACTTATGCCCAGCAATGGGATGTAGCAGGCCGTTACTTTACTTTAAGTCAAACTTTGAGTCAAAGCTTGACTTTTTAAGTTGCATTAATATCACAGAAACGAAGCTTTACACTCTACGACATTTCCTAGTTCCTAATATAACAATAAGATAAATCTTATGAGTGATTCAAAGACAGTAATTTTTCCTAAATTTTAAATACGCTGGTAGACCTAATCGTTTTCACAGCATCAACGGATGAATTAGATGCAAATGTATTGACAAAATGTAATTAAAAAAGTTAAAGTTCTATCTAGAGATAAGAAATGTATCTGAAGGTTGTTTAATTGAAGGTCAAGCCTCTGCAAAGTCCGACATTTATCAAAAGACTGATGCTATAGAATAAGGCAGTCTACCGATCTTCTAATATTGTCAAAAAAGAGCTTGTTTTTGACGGTGAAGATTCTGTGTTTAAAAATTCAATTCAAAACTTGATAATTATTACCTATCGTAAGTATTATGCTATAGTAGATATACTATTTAAAACAGTGTCAGTTAAATACAAAAAACAACACGTGACTCATTTAAAATATAATTTATTACTTTGTAGTATGTAACGTGTTAAAAGTACATGATATAAATAGTACTGTAACTCTGAACAGTGTGACTGTATTAGTTATGATTACGACTCTATAAATTGTTGCTATGAAGGCACTGTTTTATACATAAATTTGATTTATTTTTATTTATATATTTTGAATCTTCATCAACTTCAACATTGATACTTCATTGGTGAAAATTTTTCTTATCGAGAAAATCGAATTAGAACCCTGGCGGTAAAAATTTATTCTCTTCTTAATCTTATTAAAATGTATCGGTGGGTAAATCTTATTCTCTAAGAAGAGATCTTATTAAAATAAAATTATTATTATAATGTGCGCAAATTTTTATTATTCTTGTTTGTAAGAAGATCGAGGTACAGTCACATCTATGTATATGTGTTCTATTATCTTTGTAAATAAAAATATATCACAAAACATATTTTTTAAAATAATTCATGTTAATATAATGATACAGAGTTCCAGAATCAAAAGAAGCATCTTTGGCTATCACGCATTCTTCGTGAGAATTAGATAAAATTTTATTCATCATCGTTCTCCTGCCCTTATCCAACTCTAAATGGGGCACAACATGTTATAAACATGTTGTGCCCCATTGTTATATGGTTTGGTTTGTTATCTTACGACCGGCCGCCTGCCTGACGTCAACTTACCTTAGTCGCCTTTTACGACACCTCGGTAAGAAATAAGATGGTCTATTCTACTCAGCCGAATATCACACAACAGGTTCATCTTACCTTAGTCGCTTATTACGACATCTCGGTAAGAAATAAGGGTGGCCTATTCTACTCGGTCGGAAACCACACGGTTGGTCAACTTACCTTAATCGCTTATTACGACACCTCGGTAAGAAATTAGGGTGGTCTATTCTACTCAGCCGAATATCACACAACAGGTTCATCTTACCTTAGTCGCTTATTACGACATCTCGGTAAGAAATAAGGGTGGCCTATTCTACTCAGTCGGATACCACACGGTTGGTCAACTTACCTAAGTCGCTTATTACGACACCTCGGTAAGAAATGAGGGGTGTCTATTCTACTAGGCCGAATATCACACAACAGGTTCAACTTACCTTAGTCGCTTATTACGACATCTCGGTAAGAAATAAGGGTGGCCTATTCCACTTAGTCGGATACCACAGGGCGGGTCAACTTATCTTAGTCGCTTATTACGACACCTCGGTAAGAAATGAGGGTGGTCTATTCTACTCAGCCGGATGCAACACTGCAGACAAAATTTTATTAATTAAAGATAGATTTGACAATTGAAAAATGTTTTAGGAGTTTTTTTTAATAACAAGTTCATATACACTTCATAACAATATAAGTGGGACATTACTGGCACCGTACCGAATTAGGTAATATGACGATTATACTAAGAACACTTGTGTACACAGCGAAACCAAATGGAAGTTGGAACTTGTCTTTCCCGTAAGTGGCGCCGGGTGGCAATAAAAATGTTGGCTTTGAAGCGCCTTGCTCTGTGCCGTGGTTTTGTACTGTTATGTCGTAAAATGGCGTGGAGTTATATAAAGTTTTAACAGATTAAAAATGTTAAAAAGTTTCTTCACCCATAGGTCAAAGGACCTGCTCATTATAGACATCTATGGTAATTTTTAATATAAATTTCGTAGATTATTCACAGCTTCACAATTCACACTACATATACATAGATAACACAGATTCACAATTGATTATTTTGCTATTACACTGTTGGGAATAAAAGTAAAGTACCAGCCTGTTACAATCCCACTGTTGGGAATAGGCCTTTTCTCTCCGTTTCTGAAGAGAAGGGTTGGAGCTAAGACCTACCACGTTGCTCCAATGCGGATTGGTAGGTTACACATATCTCCAGAATTCTCTAGAGATATGCAGGTTTCCTCACGATGTTTTCCTTCACCGAAAAGCGTGTGATAAATTGCAATTATCAATTAGACACATGAGTTTTAATAGAAAAACTCATTGGTGCCTGCCCGGGTTCGAACTCGTGTTCCCCTCGAAAGAGTCGCACGGTCTCACCGCTGGGCTATCACAGCTTGCTATTACACGTACAGATTAAATTACTTAATTGAAGATAGTCCATTATGCTATTGAGGATGATTTAAAAATTCCCGTATTTAATTGTAATTAGACATTTTACAAGAACCAAATATATTTTTAAGGAGCAATCGCCCAGTTCCTTGCTTGCTCTTTTCGGCGGAAGTTTTTTGTAGAGTTGACAATTCAAAAGAGCTTTAATATCTATTCAAACGAAGAAAATGTAGAAATATCCTTAAAGGGATCCCCCTACCTACCAGCAATGGAGATTATCTGTTGAGATATAAAGAAGGTTCTCTCTCATTGGGAGGTAACTCTGCTAAATTCTACGTTGTAATATAATTGAAAATACTTTGAATCGAAGTCTGTTGTATATGAATACAAAATTAATTAAAAAATATATAGAATTTCGCGACTGTGGCCAGTATACCAAAAATTATTACAGCGCATAAATAATAAATATATTGTAACCAGAGCCGCCATGTCCTCATCTATCAAAGAATTTTTATTATTTTTATATCGCAGACTTAGCGCAACATAAATTATTTATTACCCAGTTTAAAACTATTTATTTGACTAAATTATACGCATAAATTATCAATTATTTAATGAATATTTTGTTGAAAAGATTACAAACTTAACGACTTAATTCTGAGGTTGTATTGTTTTAAATATGGTTTAAAGAAAAGCTTTTGATATGTTTTTGATCCCTATGTCTCGATCAAAAGATCTCGTGTAGTTTTATAAAGTTATTCACAAACATTCCAATTGATTATTTGAATAAATATTGCATTTAAAATTATTATTAATTTTGTGTCTGTATTAAGAAATTGTAGATTCTAAACAGACGAAATATGGTTATTATTTTAGGTGTGTGAATTTTACGAAAGCGTTATAGAGAGCGATGACCGGCGATTAGCTTTGGCTTTTTTTATGGCCGGCGTCGCAGGATGTTTGTACGTGACTCTGATATTAGTTCCAACTGCTCAAACTCCTTCGCGATTTAACATGTGACAAAAAACTTAATAGTCTTAGTATATCATAGCTTCAGTTTTTATCATGGTATCAATACTATTATTATAAAAAATGATCTATCGCACTTTGACATTTTCACAGCGGGAATTTTTTATCGTTTACTTATTTTATCGATATATGAACTTAATTTGTACCAAATTTTATCAATACTGATTTAGCCGTGAAAGCATAACATTCAGACAGACGTTTGCATTTATATTATTAGTATGGATTTCCTCGTATTTAGCATTACATATTTAGACCTTAAATCTTTCGTTAGAAAATCTAATTAAATCAAAATAATCTTTATTCAAGTCAGCTTTTGCAAGCACTTTTGAATAGTCAAGGATCAATATGATTTTCATATCCAAGTATTTTTTTAATTCGAATAATCTTCAATTGTGTAATATGCTTTATGTATAATCTTATTTCTTATAATTAATTTGAACTTTTCTGCACCCAATATGGTATGTGGAATTTTGTTGTAAAAGCAAGTATCGAGAGCAACGAAACGACAAATGCAAAGTAGCGACATAGTACTCACAAGCTTATTGTGACCTCTCGTATATTTATGATATACATCAAATTTTGTTTGATACATATGAATATTTTTCCTACGGAGTGAAACCGCGAGAAAAGGCTAGTCGATGTGATTGCGTGTTTTGTGTGTGAGAAATTTGGTGAGGAGAGGAGAAGAGGAGATGAGGGTCGGAGAGTGATTATATGACCTTTTTTGGACAAAATAATTTCTTATTCGTGAATAATTTATAGAATTAGGCGTTACTTTGCGGAGATCCATAATACAAAAGTAATAATAAAATTATTTTGCTATAATCCGCGTTAAAAAAAAACCGACCCGCAACCGAAGCATCATCAGGAGATAGACTCCACGACAAAATCTATCTGAGTTGAGTTTGTGTTAGTGAACGTGTGTAGTGCTTGTGTATTGTGGTGGCAGTGGTGGAGGTTTGTGCGTGTGTTTTTACGAATCCTGAATGTAACGGGTATGAAAAAACGGATAGTCCACTATACATTTAGCACAATATATATTTTCTATTTACTGTATCGCGGATTATAGCAAAATAATTTTATTATTACTTTTGTCTTATTCGTGAAATAAATTTCGTTAAAGAATATTGGTAATAACATCTAATACACGGAAAAATTGTAGGCGCTGTATTGGACGTAGGTGACTTGCGACAAGGCCTTGTCCGGTTGGTATTGAGTTGACGTCATTTCTGAGTCAGGTCCCCGCTTAGTTGTCCTTAGTTTGTGCCGGTTTTAGTGCCAATATTTTATACGTTTGCTAGCTTGATTAAGATTGTCAATGTATATCAGAGTTTGCTCGTTAGTGTAAACAATGTTTTACTCGCTCATTTGATTTGAATTTGTTATCGAATCAATTCTTTCGTTGGTGAACACGCACATTAATAACGTAAACATTTTCCTTACTCTACGCACAACAGTTTCTGTTAAAGCTTAGGTGTTTCTTTGATATTTACAATTTATCACACGCTTTTCGGTGAAGGAAAATATCATAAGGAAACCTGCATATCTCTGGCGAATTCCTGAGATAGTTTATGTATGGAAACCGGCTATACTCAGCCATACAGCTTGGTGGGCCTTCATGGATGGATCCAATCCATCGCATAAAAGATAGAGGACGCCTGTTCCCAGCAGTGAGATATATCAGTTATTTTAGTTTATGCGAGCTTCGTTGCGCTGTTTCCTTCACGGAAAACTCACGCTGATAGCTTATTGTCATCTAAGCTAAGTTTTTATTTAAAAAAAGGCCGTGGCCTTCCAATCAAGGGTAATTCAATCTCACCATTTGATATGAAATTAGAATAATTATTATGTCGCAGTACAAGTTTATATTTGCCACATACAATTTAGAACTGAAAACAAATCGAACCTTTTGTTGCTGCTAGAACAATCAATACAAACCTACGCTTGACACCTATACTTGTTTTTGCACGGAAGTTCGGGCGAACAATACTAATTTGTAACCTTCTACAACCAAAAAAAAGATACACACTTCAAATTGAAATAGTATATTTATATACAGGGACCTCTATTCTCTGTTTAGGGTCTAAACCTAAGAATGAACGGTTTATAACAGGTAAATTGCAAGAAAAATATTTATTTAAATAATACATTCCCATAAGCTTTTACATAAGCTGTGATAGCCTAGCGGTGAGACCGTGCGACTCTCTAGAGACGACATGGGTTCAAACCCCGGGCAGGCACCAATGAGTTTTTCTATTAAAACTTATGTGTCTAATTGATTGCAATTTATCACACGCTTTTCGGTGAAGGAAAACATCGTGAGGAAACCTGCATATCTCTAGAAAATTCTAGGGATATGTGTAACCTACCAATCCGCATTGGAGCAGCGTGGTAGGTCTTAGCTCCAATCCTTCTCTCCAAAAATGGAGAGAAGGCCTTAGCCCAGCAGTAGGCACAGTAACAGGGCGTTACTTTAAATAATACATTCATATTGATTTTTCATTAAAAATTCCGTAAAATTGAATTTCCCATATTCTATTATTGTCTGTCTGTAATTTGCTTATTAATCTGTGGCTACAGAAAATTAATATGAACAATGGCTGCACTTCGTGACTGCGTTAATTTGCAATATTTGAAAAATAATATAGAAATTTATGCAAAATGTTTTTAAAGTAGTAATAACTGCGGGTATTGCATACACATTTTTAAAAGAAATATATAACAAGACCAAAGACAACGACGCGACTATAAGAATAACTTTAACCACTTTTTAGCGATCATCGAGCGATATCAACGAATACAAATTAATCTTTAAATAAAAGGTCGCAATGCCGCGCCCAGGAGTAATGTGAAATAAAAACGTTTCCAGATGATAATCTCTGTGGCGAGGACGTAATCTGTAATCAGCTCTTAATTACCCACCGCATCAGATAATAGTGATCAATGATGGTACCACTTTTACGGGGTACGTCGTTCATTGCATTTTCAACAGACTATAATAAAAAAAAATATATGCCCTGACTTATTTATTTTAAAATTAAATACGATAAGGAGTTATAAAATAGGCTCTAAGATACGATTTATAGGAGCAGGTATTACTTTGCGGAATTCCATAGCCGACAGGCATTGCGATTTTGTCGTGGAACCTATCCTCCTGATGATGCTTCGGTTTCGGGGCGAAACGATCGTCGAGATTGTGGTGGTGGTTGTGTGTATTGCTTGTGTGCATTGTTGCTGTTGGAGGATGCATGTGGTGACTGCATGTGTACGTGAATTTTGCCTGCTTCATACACATTAGCTTTGCATGTATTCGCTTAACCCGCGGGATTAAGGCAAAGTAGTTCTGTTATAGTGACTTTAAGATACCTTTATCGTCGTATATAATATTTTATTAAAGCTGTGATAGGAATATAACAGAACTAACTACTTTGCTATAATCCGCACGGGTTAAGTGAATGCATGCAAAGCCAATGTGTATGAAGCAGGCAAAATCTACGCACCTTATACATGCAGGACCAGCCACCACATGCACCCCAAGGCGCAATTCACCAGCAACAACGCACACAAAAGCAGCACACACACCCACCACCACAATCTCGACGATCGTTTCGCCCCGAAACCGAAGCATCATCAGGAGGATAGGCTCTACGACAAAAATCGTACTGCGCCGCGCTACCCATACAAGCAGTCTTAAATAGTTCAACTCCCACCAATACCCTCCCCTCCAAACACATGTAGCAAAACGAAGCTGAAACGAACGAACGAACGAACGAAGCAAAAAGCTGTGATAGCCAAGCGATTGGACCGTGCGACTCTTTAAAGAAGTAACGAGTTCGAACCCGGGGGAGACACTAATGAGTTTTTCTATGAAAAAATAATTGTCTTATTCATAATTCACACGTGTTCGGTGAAGGAAAATATCGTGAGAAAAGCTGCATATTCTGCGAATTCTATCACAAAAAGTAATCGATATTTTGCTTTAAAACCACCTCTTTCTTCCAATGAAATTCCCATAAAAATCGCTTAAGCCGTTCCGAACGTACTATTGACAATAAGTCATTATTATTATTTTACACAAGTATTTTGGGATGTCCGCAATCAAAACTACTTACTCTAATCAAACCCAATTCCTGCAGCGTTACAGGTAAAGACAAGCACTGACAGAGTAACTCTTTACATCTACCCGCTCCTTTACTTATATTCATAGCCCGCCAAAACTTAGTCGTTATTACACTACTATACAACCTTATTTATTTTATTTATAAATAATACTAACACAAATTGTGTGTGGCACGAATTCAAATCTAATCGGAATCTGTATGTCAATTACATACATATCTTAATTACCTACCGCATCAATTAATGCCGGACGGTGATTGTGCGAGTTCGAACAAACGAGTGTTTGTGGTAAATTAAGATAATAGAAATAGAATTAGCTCATTCAATGCTTTACTCATTATAAGCATTTTAGAAACAACGAAATACTTTTACAACCTATCCAATTCTGAACAATTGATTGTATACTAATTCTTATTAATTATCGCTGATATTTTGTTATAATTAAGATGTCGAATGTATCCAGCTGAGTAGAATAGACCACCCTCATTTCTTACCGAGGTGTCGTAAAAGGCGATGTGATATCCGGCTGAGTAGAATAGACCACCCTCTTTCTTACCGAGACGCCGTTAAATACGGCTAAGGTAAGTTGACGTCAGGCAGGCGGCTGGTTGAAAATACGTAGCCAAATCATGTGACAATATGTTTGTAACATGTTGCACCAACCCCACTTACAGTGGGATAAGGTCAGGATTAATAATTAAGGTTAAACCCAATTTTCGATATCGTAAATTCCCCTTTCAGTGCATTTTGCGCATTTATCGACGAACGAATCGAAAAGTTTAAAAGGAGTCTATAAAAAGAAAAGTTATCAGGCTAAAAAAGTTATAATTTAAGTTGCGAATACATAAGACCGGATAAAATATTTTTAAAAACTGTTCTTGAACTTGCTTGAATGAATATGGATATTTATAAAGGGATATAAAGTTGCAATCTTGCAAGTCAAATTTGATCGACTTCCCGGTGTCCTATTGAACTGAAATTTTACATACTAGTCCAGTGTCGGTGACAATGCATGTTATACATATCATAAAACAAAGTCCCCAAATCATTTATAGAATTAGGCGTTACTTTGCGGAGATCCATAATACAAAAGTGATTGTAAAAATTATTTTCGTATAATCCGCGATACAGTAAATAGATAAATAAATAAATAAATAAATATATGGGACATTTACACACACAGTCGTTCGTCCCCAAAGTAAGTAACTTAATACTTGTGTTATGGGTGACGGACAACTGGTAGATATACTACATATATAAGTTTAAATACATACTTAAATACAAATACACACCCAGGCTCGAAGAACCAACAAATTGTTTATAGAAAATTCTGACCCTTGGCGGGAATCAAACTCGCACCCGCGGAGCTGAAAGCAGGGCCACTACCCACTGCACCAACGGGCCAAATAGAAAATGTATATAATATATAAATGTATAGTAGTAAATTCGTAAAAACATATGCACAAACCTCCACCACTGCCACCACAATACACAAGCACGACACACGTTAAATATTACAAACTCAACAATCGCTTCGCCTCGCAACCGAATCATCATCAGGAGATAGACCCCAGGACAAAATATCAAAGCAAAGCATTATCCAAACAAGCATCGTTATAGAGTAATCAGCGCAACCCCACCATTTATTTTACCCCTGCAACACGTGCAACAACTTTGGACTTGAAACATTTTTCTGAGTCCCCATTGTCCTCAAAATCTGTTTGATTTTGAGAAAAAGGGATCGCATCCTTTTCTCAAAATCTACTGAATGGTTTCTACTATACGAGAGAGAAATTCTTAAGGAAGGTTAAGATCAATATATTACATAAGAATTCTCGTCGGGTTGGTATTTATATAATAAAAAAAAAACTTTTAAAACCTTTGTGACACTGATTTTCAAAAAAGGCAAAGCTGCGAGCGCAGTTGTCTTATGATAAGCATGACCTGATGCTGTTGCCAGGATTGGCTCCAGACGAGGGAACTCCTCAACGGTTATTATTTGTTAAATATACTTTTTATTTTTATTTTAGATAACTCCTTTGGAGTAACTCCTATTCTATTTAAATGATTTATAGAAGCAGGCGTTACTTTGCGGAATTCCATATTACATGCACTATAACAGAACTACCTTGCTATAATCCGCACGGGTTAAGCGAATGCATGCAAATGCTTAATCCGTGCGGATTATAGCAAGGTAGTTCTGTTATAGTGCATGTAACTCCTATTCCTTCGCACTGGGCGTTCTTTCCCATCTTTTTATTAGTAGCTGGTCAAGATAACTTCATGATAATATGCGGTGTGAGTCATTTATATAATTGGCCCATCACTTTAAGTGTTAATAATTGCTCAACCATATAAAAGTAAGCCGAATGAGTTATCCGCGTGATCCCTCGGGCGTTTAATTATGCCAAGCAATGTAAACTTGGGCCTTATTCCTTTTTTATGCGTTGTTCTTGCCAGGTTTATAAATAGAGATTGTTCATTGTCGCAACACTTAACACAGTTTATGTTTACAACTTCACGCTTAATTATTGAGAAGATATTTTAAAAATTCATAACTTGTAGCTAGAGCGACTTGTACGAGAATATAGTCAAGGAGTGTTGCGTACAACTATAGGTCAAATAATACGAAAATATCTGTCTCCAATTTCAAATTCAAAATATTCTTTATTCAAGTAAACTTGTAAACAAGTGCTTTTGAATCGTCAACTTTGCTGCTGGTTCGGAAAGCTGTTCCTACCGAGAAGAACCAGCAAGAAACTCGGGCGGTTGCTCGTTTTAAAATATAAATCTTAAAACTAGTTATATTTATTTATTATTGTCTTGTACAGGGTAGAAGTGCACCTATATCCACACATCCTTATCATCTAAGTAATCTTCAACAGTATAGTAGGCTTTCTGTATCAGCCGCTTTTTAACAGTGTTTTAAACTGCTGTAATGGCATGGCCAAAATTAATTTGGGAATCTTATTATAGAATCTTATACCCAAACCCACAAACGATTTACAAGCTTATGTCGGTTCCTACTTTGTCTATCATATACATCACCTATCGTTTTATAATTCTTTAAATTCTTATGTACAAAAATTACATTGTTTAAAATATACTGTGAAGCATGTAAGAATACCAATCCTGGAATTAGGATAATGGGAAAAGTTCATCCATTTCCTATGGAATTAAACTGATTATTAAAATATACTCGTAGTTTTGTCTGCTTTCGATAATATCCATCCGCGTAAAATTTCGCAAACTAACAATTTAGCTTTATTTAAATCTCTAGTCATCATAAAACAAAGTTCCCAAAAGCTGTCTGTATATCGATAGATTTTCTTAAAATCCACTAACGGATTTTAGTTCGGTTTTTATTAAAAGGTATATATAAAGGTATATATAAAAAGGTTTATAGTGCAATTATTCCGGAAGGTTGAAGTTTATATTATATGGGTTTCATATAAATTGCATTAAAGAGGTTGCGCAGTTGTAAAAAAATTCGCTTGCTGGGAGCTTTAATTGCATGCGCTGCGTAAACCAATCGAGATACATTAAAGTGATGTACTAAAGAATTGTAGATCTACAAAAATACTACAAAAAAGTACGCCACAGCATGTCTCTATCTCCTATGGTTAATTCACAATAACAACATTTATTTAAAAAAAACATTTTCACGCGGGCTGTGACTTCGGGCAATGTGTATTATGACTGTACCCAAACAAATCACTCAAGTCATAGCAGATCTCCGTTTTGCTGATAAATAAACCGAACACATACACCGTGTCAAAACTTATAGTATAGCGACTGTGTATTAATAGCCATCGAGATCGTATAAGTTATTTTTTTTTGGTACGAAAAATTAAGTTGGTTATGGAAACATGGTATATCTCGGCGCGTAGCTGAGCGACCTATCGGCGACCATAACTTCTTCACACAATTCAATCAAAACCACGAGAAACTCAATATAAATTAGTTTAATTTTATTCAAAGTCCGAATTTTCTTAATAATAATCGTTACTTAGCAACCAGCGTTTCCTTTTCATGCTATTTACAATCGATTTATTTACCACTTTCGTAATAAAAATAGTTTTAACAGATGTAAATTATTAATACAGACACTTTTTCAATTTAAACACTATTTCTTTTATTACACAAATTATCTCATAATATTCAAATATTTTATTCAATATAAGACTTAACAAGCGGACGGAAATGCGTCATAATAACGTTCAGTTATTTATTATAGAATCCAAGGAAATGCAAAGTATAGTTTTAAAACATAAAGCCAGTATTAAACCAAATATTACGATTTGACATTTATAAGCGTTGCTAGATGGCACTATTTGACGGCGCCCACATATACTAGAGCTATGTGTAAGAGTAGAGATTATAAGTTGTTTTTTTACTGTTTTTTAGCGCCGCGTTTCAAATGGAGCGCATAAATTGCGGTTAACCTTATCCCGAAGGGATACCGCTGAGTGTGCAATAGAAAGATAGAAGAATAGGCTAAGAACCGATGTTATATTAATGCTGTAAGTTGGCTTCAAGAGGTTTTTAAACATATAAACGTGCTTGTGACCGCCGTGTGGTATCCGGCTGAGTTAGACTGCCCTCAATTGTTATCGATGCATTGTAAAATGCGACTAAGGAAACTTGACGTCAGGCAGGCGGCCGGTCGTAAAATAACTAGCCAAATCATTTAACAACATGTTTAAAACATGTTGGTCCAACCCCACTTAGAGTGGGATAATGGCAGGAGAATGATGTGAATGATGAAACGTGCTTGTGAAAAATATATATACTTTGCTTTATGTCTATTCTTTTGGCTGTCTGACGTCAACTTACCTTAGTCGCCTTTTACTACAACTCGGTAAGAACGGAGGGTGTTCTATTCTATTCTGCCGAATACCACACGGCGTTGTTTAAATTCAGAATCATTCAAGTATATAAACAGGGCTAACATATAGAATGAAATTCCCCGTATTTCGTTCAGAAACGAAAAATATATTGTACGAATTGAGGGTATTTTAACGCCTAAAGTGAAGCGAATTTCGCGTTTTACAATTTAAAGGAAATAGGAATTATTGAATCTTGGATTATAGTAAAAAATCTTAAGTATGTTTTTATGACGTCTAACATATTGTTTATATAAAAACATATACTAGAGCCTTAAATGCCTCAAAAGAGAAATCAGATGAGGTTACATACTGTAGGTCTTTTCTATGTATGTTTATATGTGATTGGACAAAGATCTTTCTCTATATCTTTCTCTCAACCAATACACGTCCACTATTGGATATAGGTCTCTTCTAAGGACTTGCACGCTACACGATGTTGTGCCGCCTGTATGCAGTGGCTCACTGCGCCTTTTATAACGTCGTATGTCCACCTAGTGGGGTTCTGCCTACACTGCTTTATCCACGCTAGCACCTAATCAAAGTCCATCGGTTCTTAGAAGTAGTTGACGATAACTGTGTGAAGATTAGTATGGGTCTCTTATAAAGTAACAACCTGTTACTATGCCTCCCCTATTCTATTTTAATAACTCTATATTCGTCCTATGATATTTGACATTATCAGTAAAAATATTATAGTATAGTAAGTAATAGTAGTATAGACCTGGTAATATTCCACTGCTGGGTATAGGCCTCCTCTCTCCGTTTCTGGAGAGAAGGGTTAGAGCTAAGACCTACCACCCTGCTCCAATGCGGATTGGTAGGTTACACATATCTCCAGAATTCTCTAGAGATATGCAGGTTTCCTCACGATGTTTTCCTTCACCGAAAAGTGTGTGATAAATTGCAATTATCAATTAGACACATAAGTTTTACCAGAAAACTCATTGATGCCCGGCCGAGGTTGAACTATTTACCCCCTCGAAAGAGTCGCACGGTCTCAACATTGGGCTATCACAGCTTACTTGGTCTCTTATATTCCCTCTTTAATTATAAATTGGACACTCGCTCTTATAGGCTTGCCTAAGGCTCCCTACTATATATTATTGTATGCTGAAAAATCATGGTTTTCTGTGACTCTCAGACTAATAATACCGTTCACACTACTTGGCTAAAGGTGATAGCTTTGTTCGTTGTTAGTACTTGTTGCAGAACATTCTGTATCGCCCTGCACGTTCAATGCATGGTTTGTTTTGCTAGCTTATTTTTATTGATGGTTTATCTTATTAATACAATACTACGCTTCTCGCGGTCAGATGTATTCCTTTTGCATCTCCAACAGGTATTTAAGAGGAAATGCTGTATCAAAGTCTCACAAGTTTAAGATCTATTATAAGGTATATTCTTGCCTAGTTTTTACTTTCGATGTGATAATTTGCATTTATTATAAATGCAAATTTATAAATGTTTTCCTATCGATATAATGCATAAATAAATATGGAACAATTAGCCACAAGGTCATCCGTTACCACATTGACTAACTTAATACTTGTGTTATGGGTGAGAGACAACTGTTAAATGTATTATATAATTTTAAATGAATACTTAAATAAATCCAAACTCGAAGAACCAATAATTTGATGTAGAAATCAGCGGCAATCGAATCCGCGACCCGCGCAGCTAAAGGCAGGGTCACTGCCACCTACACTAACATATAAAAATATTCATAGACCAATATAGTTTACTTCTTGTTTTCAAGGAGGCTAACTAGAAAAGTAAATACTTAAGTAAACTCTTTGTTGCGGTGAAAGCAGGAAGTTATGCAAGTGTTGTGCCGACGTAATTACGTCGACGATGCTGAGGTTCTTTGTCAAGCCATGGAGCGATTTTATTGTTCCCACTGTATTTCCTAGGTTCCTTTATGGGTAATAAAATATGCATGTGCGCAAACTTATGAAATGGAAGGTTATGTATTTTAACAATATTTCATTTTGTTTAAAACATACATTTTTTTCTATTATATTATATCTCCTTATTTATTTTTAAAAAGATTATACATTTATGAATGATGGTAAATTCCCAACATTTTATATTCTATATCATTCGCACAACGCGATATCGATCTTACGATTCGAATTGCATATTATCGATCATTTTTCATTTTAGTCACGCCTTATACGTTATATGTGATGGGGAATATACAAAGGCACTTTGAACTTTCTTATTTCGTTTTTGTTTTTACATTTTGCACTTTATTAACACTTGGTACCAATTCATGAACACGTAAATATAAGTTGAAATCGCAAAGATCAGTTTTTTTACGTTAGTTGTAGTTCATTAATATTTGTTCAACTGAAGATCAATCACAATCCATTTGTGTAAATGCGATGCAGTTAAATTCATCGCCCATTGTAGTTTGGCCTATTTTATAATATGTAAATCTTAGCTTTTCAAAAATTGTAGTTAGTTTACTTAACTATTACATATTTTTGCACAAAAAATATTTTGACGATCCTTAAAATAAAAATGTTCATGGTATTTTTAATCAGTAATATTTAATTTAATTTAATTTAAATTTAAAATACATATATAATTAACAAAAATTATAAACGGTAATTCGTAAAACGGAACGTTGAAGGTCGAACGTCACTGTCTTTTGTCAATGGAACGTCTAAAATAGGCACCGCAAATTTGTGCGAGAAACTTCAACCTTTTGGCGAGTTAGAGAAAAACACGTCAGTATTTAGCATTTTTAAGCTCGAGAAGTGTTAAATGATTCTCATTTTTATTTAATCTTATGAAGAATCAAATAAATATTTAACATTGTTTAATTAAATTAATTTAAAACACATCATTTAAGTCATTCTGTGCGTTCTTTTAGTGTTTGTTCAATATGCAAAATTCAGATTTCTTCAATTAAAGTTCAAAAGGTGGTAATATTCACACATATTTTTGTATTTTTAGGCGGGTTGCGAGATGGAAATATATAAGATGATCGAATTAAATGTATGTGCTTGGTTAATTGCTTTCTCTACTGTATTCTGCTCCTTTCAACCACCTGCACTCAATCTTGGTACACTAAGTCAAGCCAATACAATCGGCGAGTGTCAATCTTGTAAAATATTTATCCAATCATTCCAAAATGGGCTCGACAGAACTGCAAGGGGGAAATACGAGGGTGGGGATGCAGCATGGGAAGAAGAGAAATTAAAAAAGTCGTACAAACGTAGTGAAGTTCGATTGGTAGACATACAAGAGGGCATATGTAAAGAAGAAACAAAATATGGGATCCAGTGCTTTCATATAGCTAATAAGGCTGAGGAATTCATAGAGGAATGGTGGGCTCAAGATCCTGATGAGTCCACAGACTTGTTCACGTATATTTGTATAGAGAAACTAAGATTATGTTGTCCCAAACACCACTATGGGAAAGACTGTAAGCCTTGTTTTGGGGATCATGAAAATTTATGTAGCGGTAATGGGAAGTGTCGAGGAGATGGTACTAGGAAAGGAAATGGAACATGTTGGTGTGATATTGGATACACTGGTGAAATGTGTGAACAGTGTTCATTTGGTTATTTCCTGGCCTATAAAGATGATAATAAGATGCTGTGTTCCGAATGCCATAAAGCTTGTCAAGGCGGCTGCAAAGCAGGTTCCCGAAAAGACTGTGCAGCATGTAAACCTGGCTTCAAATTTGACACAACAGATGGTTGTATAGATATAAATGAATGTGATGATTTGAACAAATGTGGGAAAAATCAGGTTTGCTTGAACTCCCTCGGTTCATTTAGTTGCGTGGATTGTGACAAGTCATGTCAAGGCTGCCATGGTGTCGGACCAGATATGTGCAAAAAGTGTTCGCAAGGTTACTCTGTAAAAGGAGATTTTTGTATCATTGACCAAGATGAGGAAGACGAGAGATCTGAGATATTGGCCAAAACAAGGTAAAATTTTATTTCTGTTAGTATGATTTTTGATGGATGATGTTTGTTTAACCTTTGTGATATTTCTTACAGAAATGAGGAGCTCTAAAGTTTCAGTGTGGTCATTGTTTTTATAGGTAACTGAATAATATTCTAATTTTTGGTGGTGGGCATTTACTAACCAACTATAATGTTATTTATGCAACTTTTATTAACTTAATGTTAATATTGAACATTTATGGTCTAAAGCTACTATTTATAGGGACCTAAATAAAATTTTCATTAGTATTGTATGCAACTTACTATTTATACTGTATGTATATACTGATACAAAAGTTGAAATTCAAAGTATCAATTAATCATCAATTTTAATTACAAATCTCATAAATAATCTTAAATTAAATACAATATTTTATATTTAATATTATTATTTCTTAATATTCGTAAGTTAAATAAGTTTACGTGTCATATATTTTAAAATGTGCTATATGTATATTGCAACAAATTAAATATTAAAGTAAATTGAAGAAGCATCTTTGTATTCTGATTCTGGAATATTTATTAAATCATTGAACTTGTCATAAGAGTTATGTTATACTGGTTCTATTTGATTTGTGCCTGAAATATTTATTTCAAAATTACACCGTAGATGCTATGATGTTAACAATATATTTAATTCAGCATTTGATGTTGTGTATTTTGTTTTTTTTTTTAATATTGCTTAACAACAAAATATTTTTTAGGTATACCACATACATTGGTTTAATCATAGCGACGGGAATCTTGCTACCCAAATCAACATCTCTCGCAAGTGTTGTTGGCTTCATGGTAATGTCTTACATCATGGTTGCGGAGTATTATTGCATGATAAATGGGCATACAGGGCTTGTGAATCTATCAAACTATGACCTATTCCAGCTACTTCGTATATAAGTGCTAATAATAAATTCTAATTGTAAGCTCAATGTAAATTTTGTAAATGTATTTGTCACAAGCTACCTAATATAACAAAAATATGCAATTAAAAATAAACATTCTTTATTTTTAGAATTATACTATATGTATTGTAGCACATTATTTAGTCATTTGTCAGGTCACTCAACATTTTATTCTGAAATGTAATATTCACTAATAAAAAAATTGACTTAGTTCTTAGAATGCATAGATTTTATTAAACTTTGACATTAGCTTTAATAGTCTGTGGGAAAATTAATAAATCATAATTAATTAATTAACTACAATCATTATTAATTATTTTTTATATTGTCCTATCTATATATAAAGTTACATTTTCTATGCTTATACATGTGACTTTAGTCTTCGGATAGGGTGATATATTTTATTATATATGTTTAATATCGTTATTAACTAATAATTAATTATTGATATTATTAATAAATTATTTGATAAGTTATTCAATAATGCTATTTATTTATTAATTATTTGATAATTAATTAATTATGAGGGACATAATTTTACTCTTTTATATTGGTGCTATGGTATGAACTACTTGTTTATGTGATAGACTGAGCACAAACATTGGATCTTAGAATTACATAAAAGTGATTTAAAAAATAATAATTAAGAGCAGTCTTATTGTGTTGATGGAATTCAGTTTAAGTTCAAGTCAATATTAAGTGTTAAGTAGTTAGTATAAAATAGTTGATAGGATAATTATTAATATTAGTTGGTAAACATTAACGTGTAAGTGTCGCATTAGGTTTTTTTACTAGGAATATAATAGTAAAAGTATTGTATTATGTAGTTGGGAGTTACGGGTTTGCCTGGTCAGGCACCTATGATTATTGTATAAAGACTGTGCATAATTGATATTTGCAAGTTAAAATTCACCTTTGGTAGTGGAAAGTGTTGTTTGGAAACCTGCATTTCTCTGGAAAATTTCCAGTATTTGTGTAACATGCCAGTCCACATTGAGGCAATGTGGAAGGTCGAACTTGTGCCCAACAGTGTGATAGAAACTGCTGGTACTTCAAAAATATTACCTTACAATTTGAACTAGAAGAATTGGTGTTCGGACATCTATTGTCTCCAGAGGCATGCAGATTTCTTAGTTTTGATACATCTCTGGAGTTCTTGTGGTATGTGTAACCCACCAATCACCATTACAACAGCTTGGTAGGAGTAGGTTAGCAGCTCTTCTCTCTAAAAGGTGATAAGATTTGTCCAGTGATGAGATAGTATCGGACTGGTACCTTTATACAGGGTGGAACCAACAATACGTCATTAAATAAATTCTCTGGTCATTTGTTCATAATCAAATCTCTTCCTCGCACCAGGACTATTTAGTTTTTAGGTCAAGGTTGTTTTTAGTTTGATGGGTCATAATAAGGTACGGTCGTTGATTTCTATAATATATATAATAGTGATTATATATTAAAACGGAAAATAATACGTGTGTCTAAAATACTTCGCTGAATAAACTGTAGTTAGGTAGCTGAGGTGTGTGGATTGGTACCAACCTGTATATATTTACCTGTCAATTTGCACTGAAAGAATTTGTAGGTGTCCTGAGTGATCTTTGGGTAGCAGTGAGAAAATAGCAGGCTTTATTAGGAAGTTGCGGGTATTATTAGTGTATTACGGTATTTAATAACACTGATTTACAAAGAAATAATAGCAGATAAAATTTTAAATTGTAGTTATACATTTTGATACCGACTCTGTCTTGGTAAGTAGTATAGGCACCTAAATTGTTTAAAAAAATCTCACCATCATATATAAGTTTATACTTTTTTATAGACAGAAATCAGTGTTCAACTTCCAAATATTCTTCATTCAAGTAAACTTGTGAACAAGTGCTTTTGAATCGTCTACTGCTGGTTCGGAAAGCTGTTCCTACCGAGAAGACCCAGCGATAAATATAATTCTTATAACTAGTTACATTTGGTCATTACTATCTTGTACACGGTAGAAGAGTAGCTCTATCCACGCATTTTTAACATCTATACAATCCTCGATAGTATAGGAGGCTTTTTTTATCATCCTCCCTTTGACAGTGTTTTTGAACTGCTGTAGTGGCAAAGATAAAATCGATTGCGGGATTTTATTATAGAATCTTATACCCAAACTTGGGGTCTACTGGGTAACCAAATCTGTGAGGCCCCCGAATAAACGGGGCCTTCAAATAAGCGAGGCCCCCAAATGTGAAGGGCCTCAAATACGCTGGATCCTTCATAGGCTACTATTTCTGCGTGTATAATCCGTCAGTGGAATATAACATTAAAAATCTTGCCCAACTGAATTGAAAACGTCATTATCAGATACAGTCCTTCGGAGATTTATATGTTATCTTAAGTTAATTTATATAAATTAAGTAAAATTATTTATTTAACTTATAAAATTATGTGTTACTTTGAGGAAATCCATAGTACAAAAGTAATGGTATTATTATTCGCAAGACTGCGATTCTGTAATGGGGCCTTATCATTAAAGTGACCACACGTCCTGATTATGTTCCGAAGCATGTCGATTTCTAAAAGTCTCACTTTGTAGAAAATATCTGCATTTATAATTAAATATTTAAGAAAATAGTGAAGAAAAGTATGGAGCTCATATTTTTTTTTATAAAAAAATATCATTAACAACATGTTTAAATTGTTTATTTTTTACAAATATTTTATAGTACCATTAATAAAAACATTTTTATGCAAGTATATAAATGAATGTATACAATAAAATATATATAACTAAATTGTAATTCTCATTTAGTCCCATTTGTCTGGCTTTGTTCAATGAAAATGTGGTCACTTTACTTATGACGTTTTAATTATGTAACAGTTGTTGAGATTGTCGTAGTGAATGAGCGCAGCTCTAGGTCACAGCGGTTTGTGTTGTTTATTAAGACTGTATATTTAAGTTAAAATAGATGATGCACATTTAGAATAACTTAGGTTTTCTTTCAACGCGAGTCATAAGCAAAATAATACTATCACTACTTTTGCATTAATTACACCGGCACACAAAATAAAAAGTGGAAACTGGCTACGTATCCGACCATCGAAAATATAGGCGTCCAAAAAGCGTCCTGTATGACCCCGACGATCAAATAACGATCGCCAACACAGAAACACGTAATACACACACACAGCGTCTTCGCCGGCGAAGACGAGATCTCAGTTTTCTGAAGTCGGTCGGTCCTGGCTTCTCGCCACCCTTCCGACGCAGAAATGACTAAGTCATACCATCAGCCCTCCACTACGCGTCGCCCTAAGCCGTGGTCCGGCCTCACAACACCCTTAGGACGACGTTCCCCGACGCTAGTAAAAATTCAGCGCTCTACTCTCTGCATTTTGCAACCACGACGATGCTTCTGCGCTCGCCCGTCCCGCCCGGTGACGCTGTAAAAGCCATTAGGGCTAACAGAGTACAGTCAGTTCGAAAAAAAAAGTGTCTACGTAGGTTTAGAAGCTTGTCTAAATGTAAACATGTCATAAAAAGATTCTCCTTAGTTGGATTACATTATACTACCCTAAAATCACACACATTTTTCACAGTATTTAATCGATTGCATTTGCATCAAATAAATGTAAATATTATTTCATGTAATGTATTGTAATCTGCCTACTTTAAGACAGGTATTTTAAATCTTTTCTAGAAAACAAAGGAAAATATTCAATATACTATAATAGTACAATATCACAGAGTGGCTTTATAAAAGATTGATTTGGTTACGATCATGCGAAAAGAGTTCGTAAAGTACGTGATAGAGAGTTCAAATTCTCTTGACACTAATTCTCTGTCACATTCACTTTGTTTAAGAATTGCTTTGTGTATCCCCTCTAGGACTCGCGAACGTTCGCGAACATTGTTGAAATCGGTTGATATATAAGCAGACGTATTGTGCGCCGTGACATTCAGTTTGCGAATAGCGATCAAGAGCGAATTAAAAAGTGAAATAATAGTGATCTCGGCTTGGGTTATTGGACTGCATAGTGACTGTAAGTACTAATTTTGTAGTGAAAAGCTGAATAAAGTTTTTAACGAGTCACCAGATATTTTAATCCAAATCTACGAACCACTTTACGTAACAATATTAAGTAACATCAGATATAGATTATTTGATATAATAACTTTGCCAGAATTGCAAATTGTTTAATTCGGTCCAATCTGCATTGGATGGATCTATTTCATAAAATTAAATGTTTATAGTTTTGATACTAAAAGCATAAATATAATTTATAAAAGTAAAAAAAATATAATAATTTTATAAAAGAAATTATTTAACTATGCAGCATTATTTCAATTTCTTCATGTATAAATCACTAGCTGTGCCAGCGGCTTTGCCCGCGTCGAAATCAGTTGTCACAAAAAATCCTAATTGAAATTTTGAACATAAAAGTAGTTATTGTGAGTTAACCGTAAGAGATAGAAAAATGCTATGGCGGACTTTTTTGTAGTATTTTTATAGATGTACAATTCTCTAGTACATTACTTTAACGTTACTCTGCTGATTTACGCAGCGCACGTGACTAAACCTCCCAGCGAGCAAGTTTTTTAACAACTGCTCGATCTTTTCAACACAATTTACATAATACCGATATGTACTATTTACCTGAACCATCCGGAAGTATTGCACTATCTTTTAGTGAAAACTGTACAAGAATCCGTACAGTAGATTTTGAGAAAATCGATTACATACAGACAGACAGCTTTTTGGGACTTTTTTTAATAATAAGTATAGATATTATTGCAACAAAATGTTTGCCACACCTGAGTTGTATGGTTTCTTTTACATTTAGTTAAGTAACTAAATCCATGGAGCATAAATTTGACTGTATTTTAAGTTTTCTGAAAATTTTGAATGTATTGGTCAAACTGACTTTAAAATTACATTTAGTGTGTACATACTTGCCTATAGGTCGGTCATGTGAAATGCACTTTCCACTTTTTTTGTGCCGGTGTTATTTATTATTATTTATATTAAATATAAGTAATTTTTAGAAATAAATTGTATAATATGTATATATAAACATGGGAACTCAACTATTGGAATTTTCGAAGTTATTTGCACTTTTCTGACTAGACACCTTACTTTATAATATCTTCATATATGTAGTAGATATCTCTTTCACCTATATGCTATATATCGCCATACTTGATTATTTCATAATTATGATAAATTGTTAGTTTTTATTAGTTCAATTATAGTTTTTAAGTTGTAGTATTATTTAGTACAATATATTTTTTGTATAGTTATGTTTGATTGATAATTTGTTTATATGTGAACCAAAATTATTGAAATAAATTTAGGGATTCAAATTCATGAGTAAAATGTCTTTTATTTTATATTCTTCCCTCGGAAAAAACAAACGTACGGAATTAACACATTATGGATCATCATCATCCTCTTGCCCTTATCCGACCCTAAGTGGGGTCAGCACAACATCTTACAAACATGTTGTCACGTGATTTGGCTTCCTATTTTACGACCTGCCGCCTGCCGGACGTTAACTTACCTTAATACTATGGTTTTTTTTACGACTACGAATACATCTATCGACGCTATTAAGTCTGTACAAACTACAAACAAGCACCGAAGCTTCTACTAAATTCCCCTATAAGGCTATAGGGGAAAGCAGACTCTGCAAAGAGCGCAGCCTTGATTTCGGGACGTGTGCGAACATGTCACGCGTAAATTGTTACTTTGTTGCGAAGTGACAGTTTACTCCTCTTGCATATAATCTGATAGAGTCTTTATTTCCGAATCATCACCCTATGTATATCGGGGGCAACTAGTCTCCCTAAAGCAATTTCGTTTTATTACGACGCTGTGCATCGCCATCTATCGTTCAGTAGGCAAGGGGACGATTTTATACAAAAATAACATTCAGCGTTTAACAAAACAATCCAAGTGCCTGTCATTTCTATCAACATCATGTTAGAATTATTTGTGTAAGATTCTTCGCTATACTATTTAAAGTTGTCACAAAATTGGTAGTACACTGAACATTTAAGAACATCTGCGGGTCGAGTATGAAGTCACGCGTGTCAGGTATTATGTCACGACCATGACACGGTTTCATATTTGACACGTTATAATAGACTCAAGTTATAAGCTAATCTGGGTTAAGTAATGTCGTTATTCAGAGAATAATTTAATAAGGCGCTAAGAATCGCTCAGCGGGCGATGGAGCTGATTATGTTTGGAGTATTTATATGTGATCAAATCAGAAATTAGGTGATCCATGGAAGAATCAGAGTCAGCGATATAGTTCAGCGTGTCGCGAAGCTAAAGTGGCGATGGGCGGGGCACATAGTGCGGAGAACCTATGGGCGTTGGGGTCTCAAGGTGTTGGAATGGAGACCCCACAACGGAAAACGCAGTGTTAATACGCAGTGGACTGATGACCTCAAAAAGGTGGCGGGGAGCCGCTGGGTTCAGGAGGCACAAGATCTGGTGTTGTGGAGATCCCATGAAGGGACATGTCCTGCAGTGGACGTCGATTGGTTGAGAAAGAAGAAGAGAATACGTTGGCTTTACGTTTTTAGCTATGTTGTCTTTGCTCACATTTCTAAAAGTTTGTATTTGGAATGTTGACTATAATTATACTACCCGGCAATAAATAATGTACATCGAAGCTTAGAGAGAGAACATCGGCTAGATTCTGCTTCATAGAGCATTGTCTATGTCGCACAGACTGACGAACCCGTGCGAAACGTCACATACTAACTGAGTGACAGTGACAGCGCTCTACGAAACCGAACTGACCGGCTGTTTCATTCTAAACAACGATGTGCATTATTTAGTGCCGGCTACTATACGTTCTTTCATTTTGCACAAGGTTTCATTCATTTTTGAATGGCCCGCTGGCGCAATGGGTAGTGACCCTACTTTCAGCTCCGCGGGTCGCGGGTTCAGGGCCAACATTTTCTATAAACAATTTGTTGGTTCTTTGAGCCTGGGTGTGTATTTGTATTTAAGTTAATTTTAAATTATATATGTAGTATATCTACCAATTGTCCGTCACTCATAACACAAGTCATTCATAAGTTACTTACTTTGGGGACGGACGACCGTGTGTGTAAATTTCCCATATATTTATTTATTTATTTATTACATTGTTCCGTGATACTGGACGTTGCGGTAAAAACCATGAATAGAAAGGCTGCTTATAAGTTTGTGATAAAATCTGAATACACATAATGTATATTAGTCTAAAGCCAATGAAATCGCGTCTGTTTATTACTTGAAACCTAACTTAGTTGTGGGCGGGTTAGCTAGCAGACAGTCATTGCATTTTGTTCTTTATTTATAGACCAATAAGACCTTAGTGTTGCCTGGTGATTGTATGTACCTGTCAATCACCCACGCGGTTGCGTAATATGTCGCGTTATGCAAATTTTGTAATAATGAATCTTTACTGCCACCGTAAAAGGTGTTGTCGAATTGGGCGTGACGGTAGAAGTTTTTGTCAATTGTGTTTTATTTTAATTTTTAAGCAATTTTAACATTTGTATAATAATATTGTATCTATATCTATATTTATTATAAAAGAAAGTCCCAAAAAGCTGCCTGTCTGAATGTAATCGATTTTCTCAAAATCCACCGAACGAATTTTATACGGTTTTCACCAAAAGATAGTGCAATACTTCCGGATGGTTAAGGTAAATAGTACATATTGGTTTCATGTAAATTGTGTTGAAGAGATCGCGCAGTTGTTAAAAAACTTGTTTGCTGGGAGCTTTAGTCTCGTGCGCTGCGTAATCCAGCAGAGATACGCTAAAGTAATGTACTAAAGAATTGTAGATCTATAAAAATACTCCATAAAAGTCTGTGATAGCATGTCTCTATCTCTTATGGTTAACTCATAATAACTATTTTAGTTTAAAATAAGGATTCTAGAAAAAAAGTGACACGCTGATTTCCAGCGGGGGAAGCCGTAGGCACAGCTATTTGATAATAATTATTGTATTGATTTTAGTGTATTAGAAAGTTTAAATATTGACATTAGCCTCGATTTGAGGGGATATCAAAAAAAAGATAGGGTAATTAATTTTGGCGGCATTGTCACTGGGGTGACGAAAAATATTTAATATAAAAGTAATTACGCGTAATAAAGTGTTTTAAGAATTGTTTTGATATATTATTGGAAACCTTTCTAAGTATTTTAATAATTGTTATAAATATTATTCAGTATTTGTATGGTATGATTAGTTAAAGAATATACCTATATGGCCTCTTTACAAAAACGTGATATCTGTGAAAACATAACTTTAAAAGAGATCAATTTCAAATATTAAATGTTGATAAATTTAAAAATATTGATGATTTTACTGTGGAAGAACAATTAATAATTTACAATTAATTATTTTTTGCGGTAATTAATGTGCTTTTAATTTTAAACAAAACAAAAAAGATATAAAAAAGTTCTTGTAAAGAGGCGATATATATTTTTAATTTATTTTATGTATAAAGGCCAGTGTTACAACAAAATAAAAGATATAACTTTTTAAATATAAAAATAATAAATTTCTAAATTAAAAAAGAAGTAAAAAGTAATATAAAATCTATTTTTAATTTCATATGCACTGTTTGAGCTAATGTTGTCCGTCGGCCCCAATGAATACTAAACCGATGTCCGTTTGTATTAAAAATATACTTCTCGCGAGAATACTTCGATAAAACAAGTATTATATTATTTATAAATATTCTATAACACAGTAAAATGCATCAAATACATCCATTAATCATTCTTAATTAAAATAGCTATTTCTGTTTTATATAGACATTAAGGTCTGTGTTGCATAATACATTAATAATTACATTTGCTATATATAAGTTTCAAGCGAAGAATTAATCCGGATATAGAATCAGAGACAGTCTAGAGTTAGAAAGAATATATAGTATAGATAATTAAATATGCACAGTTTTTAAATATGTATCTGATTTGTAAACGCAGGCGTTACTTTGCGTAATTCCATATTACAAGCAATATAACAGAACTAACTACTTTGCTATAATCCGCACGGGTTAAGTGAATGCATGCAAAGCCTATGTGTATGAAGCAGGCAAAATCTACGCACCTTATACATGCAGGACCAGCCACCACATGCACCCCAAGGCGCAATTCACCAGCAACAACGAACACAAAAGCAGCACACACACCCACCATCACAATCTCGACGATCGTTTCGCCCCGAAACCGAAGCATCATCAGGAGGATAGGCTTCACGACAAAAATCGTACTGTCAGAATCGTACTGTCGTAATCCGTGCGGATTATAGCAAAGTAGTTAGTTCTGTTATATTGCTTGAAATATGTATCTATTATTTCCAACATATATAACACTTATACCTTATACTTATATATAATACTTTGCATTAAATATAAGTCTTTATATGCCGTGTGGTATTCGGCAGGATAGAATAGACCATCCTCCTTTCTTACCGAGGTGTCGTAAGAAGCGACTAAGGTAAATGCCGTGTGGTATCCCGCTGCATAGAATAGACCACCCTCATTTCTTACCGAGGTGTCGTAAAAGGCGACGAAGGTAAGTTGACGTCAGGCAGGCGGTCGGGCGTAAATTACATAGCCAAATCATATGACAACATGCTTGTAACATGTTTTGCTGACCCCACGCCGAGTGGGATAAGGGCAGGAGAATGTTGATGATGATTTAATAGAAGTCTTTATCGTTTAATCATGCGTTCTGTTATTTTTAATGTAACATTTGCTGTTAAATAATACGATTAACAATCTCTAAACCTTGAAATCCGGTTAAATGAGTATGCGTCCGCTTTTATAATATAATATCCGACATCAAGTCAGTTTAAAAAACGAGTTTTTGAATCAAATGGGAGAATAAAGTATCCAAGATGTTTCCAGTTTAGTTATAAAAACAATGGCGACTGCGAAAAGTCGTTTTTGAACATCTTATTTCTTTTATTGCTTGCCGTTTTAGTATGTTTTAATTATTTTGCTTTTATCGGCGACAGGTTTTTGCTTAATTAGGGTCTGATGATGCAATGCTATTTTTTGACCTCAGCAAATCAAAATAATCTTTGTTAAAATAAGCTCCTTCAAGCACTTTTAAATCTTCAAGGATCAATATGATTAATGAAGCTACAACTGGAACGGAATCTTGCTCTTACCGAGAAGAACCAGCAAGAAACTCGGCGAAAAATTTTTTTACATTATTTATCCGCAGTCTTGTATGAAGTTGAAAGGATTTTCAAATCCAGGTATTTTTATCATCCAAATACCCTTTAATTTTGTAATATGCTTTACGTATAAGCGTATTTCTGAAACTTTATTTAAACCTTTCTGTAGACTGGTCTAGTATGGATTGCGGTATTATTGCAGAATCGAATACCGAATCCAACGAATCAGTTGCGTACTCTACTAGTAGAGCCGCCACAGGAATCACAAGCGTTAGTCGCTCTTTTTTTTTAAACGATGTATAGTGGGCGGCAATAAATAATGCACATCGAGGTTTGAGAGAGAAATCGGCTAGATTCTGCTTCTTAGAGCATTGTAACACAGCCTGATGAACCCGTGTGTGACAGTGACAGCGCTCTACGAAACCGAACTGGCCGGCTGTTTCGTTCTAAACATCGATGTGCATTATTTAATGCTGGGTACTATACGTCAACTAATAGACTTAAGACGATTGAACACAGCGGCTTTTGGCTATCCTTTTGAAGTCTCTCGTCCACTCAAGGGGTTTTCAAATGCTTGTTGAGTGCTTGGTCATCAGCAATTTAGACCCTCAACGTTCATTGGTTTTTTCGTACTATGTGGTTCACCCATTTATGCTTTGCAACTTATCCTGTTTCGGTAATTTTTGTGTTACTTTCGTATTCATAATATTAGCATGTATAAGAACATTTTATAGAAAACGAAACATTTTATTGACGCGAAACAATCTTCTATTACAGTTTCCGGTGTCACGCATCGTTTATTGGCTTTGTTTTGATTTCGGAAGTGTTTGTAATAATTAGGGACAGAAAACTCATTTAGTGCCGGTCGCGCCGTTCGTGTCACACGCTACACGCATTGTTTTTAAGGCCAGTGTCAAGATTGTTTATTCAATTGACGTGTTGTTTATAATGCTGAGCCATTTCAGCTTACTCATTTCCATATAATTTTTATGCTAGAGTATACCAGCCTAGAATGTGCCTAATGGCGCCGTCATATTCTAGCAACACTGCAATCATGTGACCAATAGTAAAGTGGGGGCCTGTTTTTATGAATTGTATATAAAAGGCGAAGCTCGCCAACCGACAGCATGCTTGTTGTAAAACTCGACTCATACGGTTATTAGACGCTTATGCGGCTAGACCGTTCTATTACTCGGAGTCTTGCTGTAAAGCTTGACTCAGACGGTTAATTAAAAATCCATGTGCTTTAGACCATGTTTCAACTTGTCTTGGTAACACAAGCAGGGTTTTCGGACATTACCACGGAACCAAAATGTTACTCTTACTGTGAAGAATCAGCAAGCACCTCGCAGTCAATCTTTTTAACATTTTTAGTTTCCTTTTTTATTGCATTCCTGTACGAATCTGAAAGTTATATCAAGTGCAAGCATTCTTGTCATTCATATAATAATCTTCAATTGTGTTATATTATGTTTTACATGTAAGCATAGCAATTTAATATGTATTTATTATGTATAAAATAAATAAATATAAATATATCGGACAACTACGCTCACGGTCGCCCGTCCCCAAAGTTAATACTCGTGTTACGGGTGACAGACAACTGGTAAATATATACATATATAATTTTAAATACTTACTTAAATACACACATACATCTAGACTCGACGAATCAACTAAATGTATTTAGAAAATGTTGGCTCTCGATAGGAATCGAACTCCTGACCCGCGGAGTGAAGGCCGCGTCACTTCAAAACTATACAAACGAGCCAGTCGGAGATATTTCAGGAGCTATAACAGAACTAATTTGCTATAATCCGCGTTTATGTATGTAATGCTAAGTGTATGAAGCAGGCAACGTTCACATATCTTACACATGCAGGACAAGTCACCACACGTATCTCAAAATGGCACCTCCAGCAACAATACACACAAGCAATACACAATATGACTGGCCCGTAGGCGCAGTGGGTGACCCTGCCTTCAGCTCAGTGGATCGCGGGTTCGATTCCTGCCGAGGGCCAACATCTTCTATAAACAACTTGTTGGTTCTTCGAGCCTGGGTGTGTATTTGTATTTAAGTATGTATTTCAAATTATATATGCAGTATATCTACCAGTCGTCCGTTACCCATAATCTAAGTATCAAGTTACTTACTTTGGGGACGGACGACCTTGTGTGTAAATTTCACATATATTTATTTATTTTGTATATTATTTTATTTACGCCGTGTGGTATCCGGTAGAATAGAATAGACTACCCTCCTTTCTTACCGAGGTGTCGTAAGAGGCGATTAAGGTATGTGTCGTGTGGTATCCGGTTGCATAGAATAGACCACCCTCCTTTCTTACCGAGGTGTCGTAAGAGGCGACTAAGGTATGTGCCGTGTGGTATCCGGTTGCATAGAATAGACCACCCTTCTTTCTTACCGAGGTGTCGTAAGAGGCGACTAAGGTATGTGCTGTGTGATATCCGGTTGCATAGAATAGACCATCCTCATTTCTTACTGAGGTGTCGTATAAGGCGACTAAGGTAGTCGACGTCAGGCAGGCGGCCGGTCGTAAAATACGTAGCCAAATCATATGACAACATGTTTGTAACATTTTGTGCCGACCCCACTTAGAGTGGGATAAGGGCAGGAGAATGATAATTTATTTATTTTATTTACTTAATCTCCACGATCGTTTCGCCCCGAAACCGAAGCATAGTCAGGAGATAGGCTCCACGACAAAATCGTAATGCAACGCGAATCTATAAAATATAATATTTGTTTTCAATGTTTGTGACAAAGCATGATATTTACTGAGCAGTTAGCACTTGTAATGGAGGTAATATATTTACATTGTAATGCGTTATCGATGCTAAACAGGGTAGCGAAGCAAGTGGCAAGTTTAGAATCTTTGCGGAAGCAAAACGGGTCCGACTCGTTCTGACCAGACGATTAGATAACGTGGAATGAAACACTTCTAACCTTCGATGCGTTTTTATGTTATACCGAGAAAATAGAATGTAACTGTACATTAGTATTATTTATGTATTAAGTTAATTTGAAGATAACTGAGATGATACTCAGACAGTAATAACTGTCTGAGTATCATCTGTCATATGTATATCATAGACATACGAGAGGTCACAAACAGCTTGTGATACCTGCGTCGCGACTCAGCAGAGCTAGCAACTCATTTGTTGGTCTCGCTATTCGCTTCTATAAAAAAATTCGTCTATCCATTCTAGACCATTGTACAGATGAGTACAGATTCCAATTAAGTGTAAAAAATATGCTTATACGTAAAGCATACTACAAAATTGAAGATTATTTGGATGATAAGAAAACCTGGATTCGAAAATCCTTTCAACTTCATACAAGACAACGGTTTAATAATGTATAATTGAAAATAATTAATAATCTACAAAACTATCTCTTTGATAAATATTAAAATAAAAAAATATGAAATTTAAAAAAAGTTAAGATTTCAGTTCTGTGTACTACCATTTTACTATAATTAGCGTTCTAACAATATATTTATGGATAAAATAAATAAATGGGACATTTACACACACGGTCGTCCGTCCCCAATGTAAGTAACTTAATACTTGTGTTATGGGTGACGGACAACTGGTGAATATACTACATGTATGAGTTTAAATACTTACTTAAATATAAATACACACCCAGACTACAACAATTTGTTTATAGAAAATGGCTCGCGGCGGGAAACGAACCCGCGACCCGCAGGAGCTGAAAGCAGGGTCACTACCCACAGCGCCAACGGGCCAGTAATAATAGCAGTAATTTAAAAAAGTGAATGTTTACAGTAGCTAAAATTATTATTTTCAAAGACATATTACGTCATTTTAGATTATGTCTATTATAATAAAACTTGTTCTATAATTGCAAGCTATAAATTAGACAGATTTATAGTGTGATCCGTTGTGTAAAAATAATTTCTGGCAGCCATAGTTAGAAAGGTAGCGAATTCTTTTCTAAACCTGAGAATTAATTTCAAATTCGCATAACAATGGATCCGATCACAATATTTTGTGAATGAGAATGTATTACGATTCGCAAAAATTAATCATTCTCACATTCCTAGTTACCATCGTATCTTTAGAATCCGTCAAGAATATATAATATTAGTTGTATGTTCATTGGTTTATGATAAGTTACTAGTGATAAGCACAATTTCGTCCGCGTCAGTTTAATGATTAAATCATAATTTTCTTGCCTTTATCCCACCCTAAGTGGGGTCGGCAAAACATGTTACAAACATGTTGTCACATGATTTGACTACGTATTTTACGACCGCCTGCCTGACGTCAGCCAGGTGGCCGGGCTTACCTTACGGACTTACCTTAGTCGTATTTTACGACACCTCGGTAAGAAATGAGGGTGGTCTATTCTACTCAACCGGATACCACACGGTGGGTCAACTTAACTTACTAGCCTTTTACAACACCTTGGTAAGAAAGAGGGTGGTCTATTCTACTCAACCGGATACCACACGGTGGGTCAATTTACCTTAGTCGCCTTTAACGACACCTCTGTAACAAAGAGGGTGGTCTATTCTACTCAATCGGATAAAACACGGTGGGTCAACTTACCTTGAACTTACCTACGAAGAAATGTAAATATACTACATATCTAATTTTAAATATATACTTAAATACAAATATACACCCAGGCTCGAAGAACGAACAAATTGTTTATAGAAAATGTTGGCTCTCGGCGGGAATCGAACCTGCATCTGCGGAGTTGAAGGCAGGGTTAGTAGGCAGAGGCAGAGGTCAGGGTGGGCAGGAGGAGGAGGATATGTAGTATATTTACCAGTTGTCCGTCATCCATAACACTAGTAGAGTTACTTTGGGGATAAACGACCGTGTGTGTGTCACATATAAAAGTAGCAGCCTGTTACAATCCCACTGCTGGGAATAGGCCTCCTCTCTCCGTTTCCGGAGAGAAGGGTTGGAGCTAAGACCTACCACGCTGCTCCAATGCGGATTGGTAGGTTACACATATCTCCAGAGTTCTCTAGATGTTTTCCTTCACCGAAAAGCGTGTGATAAATTGCAATTATCAATTAGATACATGAGTTTTAATAGAAAAGCTCATTGGTGCTTACCCGGGTTTGAACTCGTGTTGCCCTCGTAAGAGTCGCACGGTCTCACCGCTGGGCTATCACAGCTTCTGTGTGTCATATATATTTAGTTATTTATTTACAATTTTGTCGATTTAGAAGGGCCGACTTACGAATACATAGAAGTACAGTTGAGACTATTAAGTATGCGATACACATAACACAGCGGTACAACTTTGAAACGGGCATCATCTCTTTTGTACTTGTGAATTATAGTTACAGACTACAGTGTATCAAGCAGTAAGTGCACGCCCGTGGTTTACCGTTCCCTACCGTTAGTTAGATGACTTTTAAACTCTACGACACGATCTGTGACCTTTTGTTTTAGATTTATTTAAATGTTTACGGCTACAGATTACGAAACTAACAGATACCTCAGCTGCGTTGTGAACTTATTTTAATCCTTACTAGTATAAAAGTTAAAACGCCGTGTGGTATCCGGCAGAATAGAATAGACCACCCTCTTTTCTTACCGAGGTTTAGTAAGAGGCGACTAACGTATGTACCGTGTGGTATCCGGCTGCATAGAGTAGACCACCCTCATTCTTATCGAGGTGTCGTAAATGGCGACTAAGGTAAGTTGACGTCAGGCAAGCGGCCGGTCGTAAAATACGTAGTCAAATCATGTGACAACATGTTTGTAACATGTTGTGCCGACCCCACTTGGAGTGGGATAAGGGCAGGAGGATGATGATGATAACAAGTTAAGTTAAAATGCTTTTAACAAAATTGTATGTCTCTACTGCTATCCGCTGAGGAGGTCTCTCGTCTGGAGTCAATTCTGCCACCACCCAATGTTATATAGCAAAACAAATACTTTCAAACTTCACCTCCTTCGTCTCCTTTTATTAGTATTTTTAAACTGCTGTAAGGCAAAGCTAAATTTGATTACGGAATTTTATAATAGAATCTTATACAAAACACACAAACGACTTATATATAGTACCCGACAATAAATAATGCATATCGAAGCTTAGAGAGAGAAATCGGCTAGATTCTGTTTCATAGAGCGTTGTCTCTGTCGCACAGACTGACGAACCCGTGCGAAACATCACATACTGAGTGACAGTGCTTGCGTAGAGCGCTATGCTCTACGCAACCGCACTGGCCGGCTAAAAAAAAAGTAACAGCTATGATACTATGCCCATTGCTGGGCTAAGACCTCATCTCTCCGTTTTTGGAGAGAAGGATTGGAGCTAAGACCTACCACGCTGCTGAAATGCGGATTGGTAGGTTACACATATCCCAAGAATTCTCTAGAGATATGTAGGTTTTCTCACGATGTTTTCCTTCACCCAAAAGCATGTGATAAATTGCAATTATCAATTAGACACATAAGTTTTAATAGAAAAACTCATTGGTGCCTGCCCGGGGTTTGAACCTATGTCGTCTCTAGAGAATCGCACGGTCTCACCGGTAGGCTATCACAGCTGGCCGGCTGTTTCGTTCTAAACATCGATGTGCATTATTTAATGCCGGGTACTATACTCTTGCAAGGCGCAAAGCAGGAGCTGCAGGGTTCAGGTTCAGGGTTCAGATCAGATCCTACTTTGTTTATTATATACTAGGAATGTGAAGTGAGGTCAAAAAATCGCTCATAATGTAACCGATTTTTCTTCCTTCAAAATAGATCGGCTTGTAAAAACCGATAAACTTTTATATACATCTCCAATTTTTCTAAAAAAGTTCGAAGCTTTCTATAAATGGAATTCAAAGGAGTCAGTTACATATATAAATACAGCTGAAACTAATATAATGCGTGTAAAAAGACAGACAGACCTTAACATTTATTATTATATTAGTATGTATGTAGATATAAGTATTGCGAGCGTGCGATTAGGAATTCGGCGCGTGACTTTACAGACTCCTTAGGACCTGCCTCCGATTCTTAGAAGGTTGCTCGTGATTGCCGTATCATTTAGCAGGTTTTAGACCTCCACATAATTCCCGCTAGCACTTATATAACAAGGTAAAGTCGTGAATATTTTGACAAAAGTAATATAGCGTCATCTAAAAATAATTCTTACTAATATTATAAAATTGAAAGTCTTTTGTCGCTTTCAAGGCTAATCCGCTAGACCAATATTGATAAAATTCCGTGAAATGAATTTAACATTTCAATGTATGGGACATTTATAAACACGGTCGTCCATTCTCAAAGTAAGTAACTTAATACTTGTGTTATGGGTGACGGACAACTGGTAGATATACTACATTCATAATTTTCAAATACATACTTAAATATAAATATAGGTACACCCAGGCTCATAGAACTAACAAATTGTTTATAGAAAATGTTGGCCCTCGGCGGGAATCGAACCCGCGACCCGCGGAACTGAAGGCAGGGTCATTACGCTCTGCGCCAACGGGCCAGTCAATAATTGCCTCGATAATTATATTTATCTTTTGTTATCTAAGTAATTGACGAAAAACTTTTTTAACGGAAGACTGTCTTTACTGTTTTTTACATGGATTTTTCTGTATGTGTAAGTTAGAATATGTTTTCGTATATTTCGATTATTACCTAGATCAAATGTCCTGTCTGGGTTCAATTGTAGACGTCATAAGTACACATGGGCGGATCCATTACGAATTAGTCACGCAGGTTAACGGTCAAGGAAAGCGGAACGGCGCCTTATTGTCCACATCCTATAATACCTATGGTATATCATTTGAATTTTAATTCTTCAATGTCAATATATGATTCAGATTGTTTAGAACTCAAACCGCCGTGTAGTAGTAGAATAGTCTATTTCCATTTCTTACCGAGATGTCGTAAAAGGCGACTAAGGTAAGTTAACCCACCGTGTGGCATCCGGTTGAGTAAAATAGACCACCCTCTTTCTTACCGGGGGTTCGTAAAATACGACTAAGTTGTGTGGTAAAGTTTTCCTAGATCTAAAATTATACCTAATGCATTGTGTCATCTTCTATAATTAGCAATTGAAACTTACACTACTGTTGAGAAGTTTTAGCCGTGTGGTATCCGGCAGAATAGAATAGACCACCCTCCTTTCTTACCGCGGTGTCGTAAGAGGCGACTAAGGTAAATGCCGTGTGGTATCCGGCTGCATAGAATAGACCACCCTCATTTCTTACCTAGGTGTCGTAAAATACGACTAAGGTAAGTTGACGGCAGGCAGGCAGCCGCTCGTAAATTACGTAGCCAAATCATGTGACAACATGTTTGTTGTTTGTAACTTGTTGTGCCACCTATAGTGGGATAAGGGCAAGAGATGATTGAATTCATAAATTAGAATTCAAACTCACGACGTAATATCAATTGTTTTAAAGATTTATTGCATCCATCTCAATTTATAAACAGAAATTGCATAGTTTCTTATAATCATTTTCATATGTAAAACAATAATAGGGGGTTTCGGGGGGTGTTGAATCAACCTGAATCGAAGTTTCATTTTTAGAAAATGTCGTTATATCGTCAATGTAAATGTATATATTTGCATCGATCCAACGAGATCCAACGCGTGATTCCCTGCGAGAAAAGTTTAAGGAAATAGGTATTCTTACATTTGCATTTTCTTGATCAGTATATTATAAGCAATGTAATTTTTGTACATAATAATATAAAGAATTATAAAACGATAGGTGATGTGTATGAAAGACAAAGTAGGAACCGACATCAGCTTGCGACTCCTGCTTTGCGCCTAGCAAAAGTACGTAATTCGTTTATGGGTATGGTATAAGATTCTATAACAAAATTCAGAAATCAATTTTGGCCATGCCATTACCGCAGTTTAAAAACACTGTTTAAAAGAGGCTGATACAGAAAGTCTACTATACCGTTGAAGTTTACTTAGATGATAAGGATGTGTGGATAGAGCACGTAACCTAACCAGCAGTAAAGTTGACGATTCAAAAGCACTTGTTTACAAGTTTACTTGAATAAAAATATTTTGAATTATGAATTTGAATGGAAATGCCAAAATACAATTACAGTATCCAATTGACAGTTTATGGCTGGATTTTATTTTTCTGATACTGCCTTTCTGAGAAAAACTATTATTTGTAGCCTCAGTAAAGCTCGGTTACACAGGCATTAAACATAAATTGTAACAACATAAATTATGTTACGTAACACTGGCAATTACAGAACCCATTATTGTATCGAAAGTAATTAAAACTTTAATGCTCGCGGAGTTGGAATCGTGCTCGCATAATACTTTAATAACGTTGAATCTTCTTATAAGAAACTTTAGGCAACTCGCCCACGTCAGACTTTTTTAGGATTTAGCAATCGGGTCAATAATCTCGCAGGATTTGCTTTAATTTTATGAACGGCTTGCACAGGCCCCTTATGATGCCTATCGTGAAAATTCTAAATGAAATCGAATCTTATTAAAACTATATAAATGCGAAAGTTATATTATTAATATTCTAAACAGAAAGTATCTAGCTCTATGTCTGTTTGTTTGTCACAGTTTCATGGCAGATTCGTTGGAGCTATATTGATGAAATTTGGTCCAATTAAAACATGTCAAATATGAAACAATTTGTTGAGTCGAAAACACGAGAATCAAAACCTATCAAATGTTCAAGAATATGTTATGAAATAAGTGAATGCCGTTTATTTTTTTACTTAAAGTAGTGGCCTGTTACAATCCCACTGCTGGGAATAAGCCTCCTCTCTCCGTTTCTGGAGAGAAGGGTTGGAGCTAAGGCCTACCACGCTGCTCCAATGCGGATTGGTAGGTTACACATATCCCTAGAATTCACTAAAGATATGCAGGTTTCCTCGCGATGTTTTCCTTCATCGAAAAGCGTGTGATTTATTGCAATTATCAATTAGGCACATGAGTTTTAATAGACAAACTCATTGGTGCCTGCCCGGGTTTGAACTTGTGTTCCCCTCGAAAGAGTCGCACGGTCTCACCGCTAGGCTATGACAGCTCATTTATACTTACATGAACTTACATATTTTTACTTAAATGATATTAAATGAGATGATGAAATAAGCTGTTAATTATTTAATTTCATGTCATTTTTTTGAAGTGTAGAAAGATGAGATCTGGACAATTAGTGGCGTAGTTCAGGGGTACTATTCAACATCGTTAGTTTCGAATCCGACGTACTCCAGATTTGTCGTAATCCAGATTTTTCGGACTCTAGATTTGTCGTTATATATTCCAAAAACAAAAATGTACGAGAATTGTTCGGAATTTCTTTGTATTTTTTCAAATAAGTTGCTATTATCAAAGTCGCGTTCCTGGAATTTGGTTTATTTACAATATTCCGAATGTGGAAGAAATTTTCTCGTCAATTTATAGTTTGTAAGGAGGGCCCTAGGACGCTGAATCGTCTAGCACTGATAGCTACATGACTGTGGGTAATTTAATCATTCTCGAACGTTCTATTTTCCATCGACAATGCAAAATTTGAAGATAAAAAAAAAAGTTTTCTTGCAGCCCAGTTCGTAACCGAGCAAGTCTCTTTATTTTAAAAAAAGACAGACAGACTCTCATTTTATAGATTAGTCTGAATTTATGCCGATAAAAATCGTAAGCCGATTGTCGGACGTGAATGGCGAGCCCTAATGGCCTGGGGCGAGCGAACCAGATTCGTTAATATCGATTTTCGGCGCACGTACATGGCTATAATGGGGATACAGAACTTTTGCTTTTATAACCTCTCAGGATTGTGCTCTTAGTATTATTGGCTATACGCGCTAAGCTTTATTTTTCTTTTTATTGAATAAATTCTTTTTGATCACTGCGGTATAAATAACTTCAAACTATTATATTCGCTTATGATGGGTATTCCTCATGGTGATATTACACTAGAGTAAGGGAGCCATAGGCAGGCCTGTAAGTGAATGTTACAATGAACATTGAGAGGAAAGATTAAATTCGTATACTTATCCTTTTCTACAAATAAAGAAAAAAGAGACTCATATATAAGAAAGACAGATAGGTATCGTTTTCTTTATTTTTATATCTTTTTTATTGTAATATGTTGTCATTTAGTAATTATAGTAGAGTAGTATGTACGTATATTTTAACTGAAATAATTATTTAAAAGAAAAAATGTGTGTGTTTTTTTTGTACGTTTTAACTCTCCAACGGATAAATATTTTTAACGAAATTTTGGAAAATGTATGGTCACACATAAAAATTTCTTGATTTATAGTCAGATATCTGCAAGAAGGTAATGCATAGGTATAGGTAGGTATAACATACTTTTCACATATCCCTCACACGCCTGATTAGGGCTTTACTCGCGTGCGCCGCATAAACCAGCAGTATTAACACACTAGACTAATGTACTACAAAATTGTAGATCTACAACAATACTAACAAAACCGCGACAGCATGTCTCTATCTCTTATAGTTAATTCACAACAACTACTTTCATGTTACGCCGTGTGGTATCCGGCAGAATAGAATAGACCACCCTCCGTTCTTACCGAGGTGTCGTAAGAGGCGACTAAGGTATGTGCCGAGTGGTATCCGGCTGCATAGAATAGACCACCCTCATTTCTTACCGAGGTGTCGTAAAGGCGACTAAGGTAAGTTGACGTCAGGAAGGCGGCAGGTCGGAATATACGCAGCCAATATCATGTGACAACATGTTTGTAACATGTTGCAAACCCCACTTAGAGTGGGATAAGGGCAGGAGAATGATGAACTACTTTCATGTTTAAAATTTCTATTCACACTGATTTCTACGCGGGCTAAGGCATACTATTGTATTATAAATATAACTTACAACAAATGATTTATTCTTTCGGAACGGAACCCTAAATCTAAAGCAAATACATCGAAAACCTTCGCTGTTTACAAATATGGTTGTACACATCATTTAGCAAGTTTTCAATAGCCCTTTGTACGAAGAATTAAGGTCGACATTTCGCTTAGCTCATTGGTTCTATACCGACAAGCCGGCTGCGAATGTCAAACGAGTCACATTGAAAGGTCCTTGGTTCGAACCCTGGAATACAAAAAACTCTTGGAATACGTTTGATTGCGCGTATGATGAATCGTAAATTGCAAAAAACGTCGGGATAATGATCCGTTTTGTTACAAAGGAATATTTGTTACGGAGTTTTATTTTAGTTGTTAAAAGTTTAGTAGCATGATTTTCAGTAGATTATTTTGCCAAAATATAAATTACAATAAAGAATTTCTTAAATAAGAACCCTCAATTATTTACTATAGGTTTTTTTCTGTTCCAGAAAAAGGAACAGGAATTTTATTATATATAATGTGCTAAATTTCATAATATTGGTTGCATGGTAATCATTTTAGTACCGGCCGTCTGTCTCACGTTATCTTGCCTTAGTCGCCTTTTACGACACCTCGGTAAATGGGGTTGGTCTATTCTACACACCCGGATACCACACGGTGGGTCAACTTACCTTAGTCGTCTTTTATGACACCTCGGTAAATGGGTTTGGTCTATTCTACACACCCGGATACCACACGGTGGCTCAACTTGACTTAATCGCCTTTTACGACACCTCGGTAAATGGGGTTGGTCTATTCTACACACCTGGATACCACACGGTGGGTCAACTTACCTTAGTCGCCTTTTACGACACCTCGGTAAATGGGGTTGGTCTATTCTACACATCCGGATACCACACGGTGGGTCAACCTTAGTCGCCTTTTATGACACCTCGGTAATAAATGAGGGTGATCTATTCTACACAGCCGGATACCACACGACGGACAATCCGTTCTCATATCTTAGTAAAAGAAAAAAATGTGTACGTCACATATCAAATAGTAAAGTTATAAACAGATTATTAAACGAGTAAACTTAGCGCTGAAATGTAGTGTTTGTAAATCGGATTGCGATTAATAAACCGCATCTTTGAAAAAAGCCTCTTATTTTATAAACAGTTAATAGTTTACAACAGGCTTGTTCTCTTGTTTAATTGGCACACATCTTGATTGACCTGTTTCGTTTGCAGATATCGACCGACTTAAATGCGGCCCTTGAAAGGGCTGGAAGGGGACGTCAAATAAATAAGGTATCTACTTGTTTTTATATATTAACTACCTTTTGCCCGCAAGCGCGTCTGTCTTGACTTTAATACTATGATAGATATCACATTAAAAGTTTCTTCTTTTATCAAGAATCACATAAGTTACTAATACTATGAATTTCATTTTCAATTCCAATTAATTTAGAAATTGAATTGGGCAAAATGATCCTCCTACGAAGAATGCTGTCATGCACTGAAAGAACCTTATAAAAATTGCTGTATAATATTACTTGTACATTATTAGCAACAAAAGATAACTTGCAATATATAATATATGTTTTTAATTTCTATACAATCTTTTTTTAAAGTAAACATATAAAAAAATGTTAGTAAAATTAGTTATTAATATAATTGAAAACTTTATGCTAAATATAGGTCATTTTTTTTAAAGTTTAAATCGTTCGAAAATTTGTCCTTGATGCGTTAAATTTCATAATTTGACTTACTAACTTTTGTACACATATTTTGGAAATAATTAATTAATTTAATTATGAAAATATTTGTTCATTAAAATTTTAGATTTAATCGAGCCGGGCATCTGAATACCAGGCTATTACGATTCTCAATTACAAATTTTCGAGTCAGTATTTAAGTTACGAGCGGGAATAAAGTTTACATGCATCAATAAAAATAAACGTTCTCTATGGTGCTTTCACGTCTTGCTAGCGGCAATATTTTACATCCTTTTAATAGCGCATACAATTTCACACCCATCTTGTATCAATTAAAACAATAATAATATTTCACACGATACGCCTCCAGCCTTACATTGCAACATACAATAAAACTACGGGATATCTACTCGATTGTCATCGCACTTTATAGCAAAAGAATTAATACCGTCAATGAATTATAAACTCTCTTACCTTATGATAAAGTTCTTTTACGTATACACCGTTGGCGCCAAACGTAGGTATGTGGACCAGAGACAATATAGAACAAACTGCCATGTTGGTTGTCTATGCACAACGATTTATGGAGCGAACTGAAGATTTAATTCCTCCATTTTTTAATATTTTTTTGGAATGCATTTGCTATTTTTAAACGTTTTTTTTACAGTTATAGTAACACTTCGCATAGCAATTTAGATCCCATCATGCATACCTTAACTGGTTATTTTACTATTACATGTGCATCTTCTGAGAATTCAATTAGGCAAATGAAATGTTCTAATAGATGTGTACTAGCGTAAACACTATGCATGAGGTAAAATACTAACCATAGATTTTTATTGCTTTTTGTAAACACGCTATACACACCTATTATTAGAAAAAATGAAAAAAAGTTGTCGATGTCTTTCTAGGGTTGACTGTATTGCACTTAAAAATGTAATATTATTTAATATCTAAATGATTAATATAAAGAAACCCCGTTCGTGTGGAAATTTTTCACAAAAATTTTCCGCAGATACGGGATTGACGCGGGATTAAACAACCCATCAAAATCAGTTTAGCCGTATCGGAGAATTGCACTACCTTTTAGTAAAAACCGTACAACAATCCAGACACAAGATTTTGAGAAAATCGATCACTTACAGGCAGAAGACTTTGTGGAACTTTGTTTTGTATTATATAGAGATTCAAATTTTAAATATTATCTAATCAACTAAACGTTAAATAAGTGCTTTTCATGCTGTGTGGTATCTGGCTGAGTAGAATAGACCACCCTCATTTCTTACCGAGGCGTCGTAAAAGGCGACTAAGGTAAGTTGACCCACAATGTGGTATCCGGTTGAGTAGAATAGACCACCCTCTTTCTTACTGAGAGGTCGTAAAATACGACTAAGGTAAGTTGACGTCAGGTAGGCGGCCGGTCGTAAAATACGTAGCCAAATCATGTGACAACATGTTTTTAACATGTTGGCCGACCCCACTTACAGTGGTATTAGGACAGGAGGATGATGATGTTACATAAGTGCTTTTAAATCTGAGCTCTACTGTTGGTTCGGAAAAATTGCTCCTACTAAGAACCATCATTATAATTTGACGATTTGGAACTTCTTGCAAAGCATAAAGAATAAAGTGAATAACACAAGTACCGAAGTAATCGTATAAAGTTGCCTTTCCAGCTATTGTGGATATGATACTGCGCATTTTTATGTTAGGTCATAGCTTTAGGTCTTGTATGATACTCGTAATATCCCACACGTAAATGTCATTTTCCAAATAGTCCTTTTTAATCAAATAAATATTCAAATTTATGTGAACTAAACCTGTTTCATCAACAAACATGCCTTAGTCTTTTAAATTATAAAAAAAAACAAAATTATTGTAATGTAAGTAGAATATACCAGACCATTAATTCTTTCGAAGTGGGTCATAGATTTACAACCTATTTTTTTTTTTTTTTTTTTCTAATTGACTGTATGCTGTTAGCCCTAATGGCTTTTACAGCGTCACCGGGCGGGACGGGCGAGCGCAGAAGCATCGCCGAGGTTGCGAAATGCAGGGAGTAGAGCGCAGAAGCTCTACTAGCGTCGAGGAACGTCGTCCTAAGGGTGCCTCCTGTGAGGCTGGACCACGGCTTAGGGCGACGTGTAGTGGAGGGCTGATGGTGTGACTTAGATTAGTCATTGCGGCGTCGGAAGGGTGGCGAGAAGCCACGACCGACCGACGTCAGAAAACTGGGACCTCGTCTTCGCCGGCGAAGACGCTGTGTGTGTGTATTACGTGTATCTGTGTTGGCGATCGTTATTTGATCGTCGGGGTCATACAAGACACTTTTTGGACGCCTATATTTTCGATGGTCGGACCTAACTGGGATGTAGGTAGAAGCAACTGAAATAAGGGGGTTCGAGTGTACCTCAGATTTCTCGAAGTAAGATTTCGAAAAACGTTTAAAGAGGTGAGTAATGGTAGGGAGATCGAGGTCTCTATGGAGGTCAACGTTCCGCATGAACCACGGACACCCAGTGGCTGTCCGCATAAATCGGTTCTGAAGTCTTTGGAGCCTGAGCAATCTGACCTTTGAAACGTGCGCGAACGCAACGCTCGCATAGGACATTATTGGTCTTATGCAAGTTTTGTAGAGTGTCACTTTGTTGCGGAGCGACATCTTACTTTTCTTGCATAACATCGGATAAAGTCGTCCCATGACATACGCAGCCTTATCGCAGACTATGTGTATGTGCTCGTGGAAGGTCATGGAAGGTTGAAAGGTGACACCTAGGTACTTGACTTTCTGTTGCCAGTGAATCGGTGTATTGTAAAGGGATATTTCCGTAGGTGTGTCTATGTGAGATCGAAAGCGATTACCGATAAAGTGCATGGCTGCACTTTTATCCGGGTTTATTTCGATTCTCCATTGGCGGAACCAGTGTCCGAGGCTGTCTACCGCTTTCTGGAGACGTCTAGTTATTACTTGAGGTCGGCGGGATGTGGTAAATACAGCGGTGTCATCCGCGAAAAGGGCAAGATGTGTACGCTCTTTGATAGGCGCCCGTGGAATGTCACTCGTGTAGAGCGAGTACAATAAGGGTGCCAGCACAGATCCTTGCGGGACACCAGCACGAATTGTGCGGCGAGACGATAAAGTACCGTCTATGCGATACCGAAAGGTGCGATTAGTCAGGTACTCTCGTAAGATGAGTACAAGTCTGTCTGGTATATTTAGTTGGAGCAGCTTGTAAATTAAGCCTGCGTGCCAGACCTTATCGAAGGCTTTGGCGAGGTCGAAGAATATGACACCTGTAAACTGCTTGGTTTGTAAACCTTGCAGAATGTGCTCCGTGAGGCGGTGCACTTGTTGAACACAGGTGTGTTTTGGACGAAATCCGCATTGTTCGTTCGGAATAAGATTTTGGCTATCAACTACTGATTTTAATCGGGCGAGGATGATTCATTCGTATATTTTCCCTAAGCTGTTTAGTAGGCTAATGGGACGATAGCTAGTCGGGACGTTTCTGGGCTTTCCCGGTTTAGGGATACCTATCACTGTAGCTTCTTTCCACTCTTCAGGAAAGGAGCATCCGACAAGGAGGGCATTGAAAATCAGTACCAGTAAGTGGATGATTTGGTTAGGAAGGCACTTTAGTGCTCTGTTGGAGATGGAATCAGGTCCTGGGGCTTTTTTGGAGTGTAGGTTTTTAATAATGGTGCGGACTTCTTCTCCGGTAGTTGGAAGCAACGGCTCACTTTCGGGAGTCGTCACAGATAGATCATCTACTACCTTTACCACCCTGGAGTGGAATTTGGTGAGTTCGGGTCTACTGGGGTTGGGGGAACATTGTTCTTCCAAGCTGTCCGCCAAGCATTCGGCCTTTTCAGCGTCGTCAAACGCAGGTGGGAGATTCGGACGAAGTAGAGGTGGGCTGGCTGCGTACCCATCCGCTTTTAGAGATTTCGCCAGGCGCCAGTAAGCCTGGTGTCCCGGCTTAATCTCCGAGAGCTTTCTATCCCAGGAAGTATTGTGAAATGAAGCTAGTTTTTGTTTAACTTCTTTCTGCAATCTATTAAGCGTATTACGATTCTCTCGAGTCGGATATCTATCGCGTGCCCTAGTAGCAGCACGTTTTTTAGTTATTAATTCTCGCAGATCATCTGGTAGTTCTCGACAACGGAAGTTGTCGGGAATTTCCCTAGAGCAATCCTTGAGAGTATTACATAAGTGGGCTGTGAGATGAGCGGTCGCTGCTTTGGCAGTTTCCACTGAATCTATACTGTCAGGAATTTGTTTGAGGTGCTCTGAATCAACAAAGTGGAGACGCTCACTAAGTTTTTTCCAATCGATTATAGATTTACTTTGAACCGACGCGGTTAGAGGGGGTCCTAGCTGTAGTAAGACCGGGCGGTGGTCGGAATCTAGGTCGTGAACAACTTGTATGCTATGAAGCTGCAGGGTAATGTTTTTTATTAGTGCCATGTCAATTGTACTGGCAGTCTGAATGGGGTGGGTGGGGCGAGAGTACCGTGTGGGCTCGTCTGGAGCTAGAATCTCAAAGTTAAGGAACGGGGAATTGTTCAATCTATGTAATAGATTGCCATTGGCATTTGGAGACGATCGGTTCCATTGACTATGTTTTGAATTGAAATCACCGCCTAGTAAGACGGCATCTCCAAGTCCTAAAAGCGTCCTAATGTCGCTCTCCAGGAGAGATTTAGATGGACTATTTACAACCTAGGATCCAGTGAGTGTCTTTTGTTAAAACTTACGATTCTAATTGAATATTTGCGATTTATCACACCCTTTTCAGTGAAGGAAAACATAGTTATGAAACCTGCATATCTCTTGAGAATTAGAAACGGACAGAACAGACTTATGCCCAGCTGTGGGTTAGCGATGGGACGTTACTTTAAAAACCAACAGGTTAAATAATTTATAGAATTAGGCGTTACTTTACAAAAACTTTTTACTTACAAAAACGACAAAATCGCAAAGCGTGTCGTGGAGTCTATCTCCTGAAGATGCTTCGGATGCGAGGCGAAACGATTGTTGAGTTTGTGATAGTGAACCTGTGTAGTGCTTGTGTATTGTGGTGGAAGTGGTGGAGGTTTGTGCATATGTTTTTTACGAATCCTGCATGTAACAGGTATGAAAAAACGTATAGTCCACTATACATTTAGCACTATATATATTTTCTAATTACTGTATCGCGGATTATAGCAAAATAATTTTATTATTACTTTTGTACCAACAGGTTAATTAATTTTATAAATCCGTCAGCAAACATACCTTAGTCTATTATATTATTTAAAAAAAAAAGAACATGAACAGTTCGAAATTCAAAATTATATTAATTTTCGTTTAACACCTCGCAAAAGGCGTATGTATCTTTGATTTCGTAAATTATTACGATAATTCGACAACATACCAATTTGTAACACTTGATAATAACATAATAAGGTATTCTTACACTTGTAACATTGTAATGATAGCGTGCTTGCTTGTCTGCTGCCTGGCATTGACGTTGTTCTGTATTAAAAAAATAATTGTACGTGGATATAAGCCCTTTAAATTTAAATTCAAATTCAAATAAGTCTTTATTCAAATTGGTCTATTACAAGCACTTTTGAATCGTCAAATTAAAATTACTGTGCTCTAACTGAGAAGAAACAGCAAGAAACTCGGCGGTCACTCTTTTAAAAAAATAAATATTACAGTATTGTATTAACTATTGTTAACAAACTTAGATTATAATATCGTCTAGTACATAGCTGGTCGCAATTTAGTTCCAAGCTTTCTTATCATTGACATAGTCTTCAACATTATAGTAAGCTTTATTAATGAGAGTCTCTTTAATTGCTTTTTTGAACTTGTGTAAAGGCAAGTCCAAAATTGATTGAGGAGTTTTATTATAAAAAAGTATACCGAAGCCCACAAACGATCTACGTACTTTCTGAAGCCTTAGCCTTGGTATTATTATAAATTATCGATTTCGAATTATCTGTATACTGTTAGCCCTAACGCTATTTAAATTAGAATTAATTATTGGTTACGTTACTTTAAGCTAATATATAGATACCTTTTTGGCTCTGAGTAGAATAAACAATTACTAATTTTAAAAATATGGTTTTACTCATAATCGTTGCTTTGCCATTTTATTATTCTTTTTTTTTAAACTAACCTCAATCTTGTTTATAAAGGTGCCTGAAATGATAAACCTCCAAAATCTACAACATTACGTAATTAATGTTTAGTGACAGGTTATACTCACGTCTTATTTTATCGGATGAGCCCGACTACTTTCAAGCCCCATATGAGCTCTTATTAATGAGCTCTTCAGTGGTCGCGTCTTCTATGAACTTCTAGTCGCTACTCTGGTCTTCATCATCGGATGCATGGAAGAAATTTGTGCACGTGACGCTTTCGTCTTTCGCAACCGTGGCCATCCCCGCCCCAGCCGCTCATGAGTCGCGCTCAGTTTTTCGGAAAATGATAATATGCTGTTAGCCGAAGTGGTTTTTGCTGCGTCACCGGGAGATATGGGGCGAGCGTAGAAGCATCGTGGGGGTGAGGTGGGGCGCGCCTCATGAGAGACTCATAACATTATTAGAACGTCGCCTTAAGGGTGCCTCCTATAAGGCCGAACCACGGCTTAAAACGACGTGTCATGGAAGACTATGACTGGATAAAGAGCTCATGAATAAGGGCCCCCTTATGGGCTTGAAACTAGGCGGGCTCATCCGACTAAATAATTGAGTATAGCCGGTCTCTAAACATTAATTATTAATACCACTCACGATAGTTTACATTAAAAAAAAACTACTTACATATAAGTGCTGCGAATGTAATTTGAAGCAATATTCCGATGTGAGATTTGATACCGAGTCATGGCTTCATATTACTTCGAAAGGTAACCTGTAATTCTACACGTAGAAATGTATAGAGAGATTTTCTTAATTCAGTCCGCAGAATATTATCTTTCATTGCACTTGTTATTTAATCAATCTATACTTCTATACTTATTATAAAACAAAGTCCCCAAAAGCCTGTATATGATCGACTTTCTCAAAATTTACTGGACAGATTTTAGTATGGTTTTACCAAAAGATAGTGCAATTCATCTGAAAAGTTTAGGTTAATAGTACATTACTGTTTTAAGCAAATTGTACTGTAGAGGTCGCGCGGTTGTGAATAAAGTCGCCTACTGGGAGCTTAGTTCGCGTGCTTCGCGTAAACCAACCGAGACATACTAAAGTATAATACCTGGTAGTAAATAGTGCACATCGAGGCTTAGAGAGAGAAATTGGCTTCTTAGAGCATTGTCTCTGTCGCACAGACTGACGAACCCGTGTGAAACGTCATATACTAACTGAGTGACAGTGACAGCGCTCTACGAAACCGAACTGGTCGACTGTTTCGTTCTAAACATCGATGTGCATTATTTAATACCGGGTACTATAATGTAATAGAGAATTGTAGATTTACAAAAAACACTACATAAAAAGTCTGCGACAGTTATCTCGATTTCTTATAGTTAACTCATAATCACAACTTTTATGTTATGGGAAAATTTTGGGACCCACTGATTTCCCCGCACAGCTAGTACCTCGTAAAGTGAAAAAAAAACTTGTACCAAGGACAGCTACAGCAAGTATGATAATGTTCATGTGACGCACAGCCCGTAGGTGTGACTGTTTGTCCAATTTATGTCATAACCGCTCTTTTGTATTTATCTATATCCATAGTTTATCCGTGCTTTTTAAACTGCTGTAATGGCAAAGATAAATCTTTGCCATTACAGCAGTTTAAAAAAAACTGTTAAAGGGAGGCTGATACATAAAGCTTACTATTGTGTTGAGGATTATATACATGATAAGAATGCGTGGATATAGCTACCGTTTGACCCTGTACAAGATAGTAATGTTACTACATATATGAATTATTTTAAAAGAGCAACCGTCGAGTTAATTGATGGCTTTTCTGGGTAGGAACAGCTTTCCGAACCAGCAGTATAGTTGACGCTTCAGAAGCACTTGTTTACAAGTTTACTTGAATAAAGAATATTTCGAATTTGAATTTGAACTTATTATAAAACAAAGTCCTCAAAATCTGTCTGTCTGTTTGTGATCGATTTTCCCAAAAAACCTAATGCACGGATTTTTGTACGGTTTTTACTAAAAGATAGAGAAACATACCCTTTTTCAAATGATTTATAGAAGCAGGCGTTACTTTGCGGAATTCCATATTACAAGTAATATAACAGAAACAACTACTTTGCTATAATCCGCACGGGTTAAGTGAATGCATGCAAAGCCAATGTGTATGAAGCAGGCAAAATCTACGCACCTTATACATGTAGGACCAGCCACCACATGCACCCCAAGGCGCAATTCACCAGCAACAACGAACACAAAAGCAGCACACACACCCACCACCACAATCTCGACGATCGTTTCGCCCCGAAACCGAAGCATCATCAGGAGGATAGGCTTCACGACAGTACGATTGGCAGTACGATTTTTGTCGTGAAGCCTATCCTCCTGATGATGCTTCGGTTTCGGGGCGAAACGATCGTCGAGATTGTGGTGGTGGGTGTGTGTGCTGCTTTTGTGTTCGTTGTTGCTGGTGAATTGCGCCTTGGGGTGCATGTGGTGGCTGGTCCTACATGTATAAGGTGCGTAGATTTTGCCTGCTTCATACACATTGGCTTTGCATGCATTCACTTAACCCGTGCGGATTATAGCAAAGTAGTTGTTTCTGTTATATTACTTGTAATACCCTTTTTCTTTTATAAGGAAATAGGTATTCTTATATTTGCTTCACGGTATATTTTAAACAATGTAATTTTTGTACATAAAAATATAAAGTATTATAAAACGATAGGTGATGTATATAATAGACAAAGTAGGAACCGACATAAGCTTGCGACTCCTGCTTTGCGCCTAGCAAAAGTACGTAAATCGTTTGTGGGAATGGGTATGGTATTCTATAATAAAATTCCAAAATCAATTTTGGCCATGCCATTACAGCAGTTTAAAACCACTTTTAAAAAGAGGCTGATACAGAAAGCCTACTATACTTTTGAAGATTACTTAGATGATAAGGATGTGTGAATATAGGTGCACTTCTACCCTGTACAAGACAGTAACAAATAAATGTAACTAGTTTTAAGATTTATATTTTAAAAAGAGCAACCGCCGAGTTTTTTGCTGGTTCATCTCGGTAAGAACAGTTGACTACATTGTGTAACCTACCAATCCGCATTGGAGCAGCGTGGTAGGTCCTAGCTCCAACCCCTCTCTCCAGAAACGGAGAGAGGAGGCCCATTCCCAGCAGTGGGATTGTAACAGGCCGCTACTTTATGCTCCTTTTCATCCTCTATATAGAAAAAGAAAGAAGATAGAAAAATATTTATTTAAACATTGCATAAAGCATAGACAAATACAGTACAACACTTTAGTAGGATATATGACGTTCTCCCATCCAAAATTCCTCTTCCCTTAAATGTTGAATGTTTGTTAACGTCTGTATTTAGTCCCTCTTGTAAATATATTAAATGTAATAAAATAAAATTGTAAATAATTTATTTTTAAGTATATATATAAGATATATTCATATTCTGTTGTCCTGTTGTTTCAGGTGAAGGGTTAAACGTTAAGGTTCCTACTATTTGTAAAAAAGCAAAATTTTAGTTTTACTCTCCGTTTCACTGTACAATTGTCTTTGTGTGTTCTCCATCTTGCGTGACATTGGCAAAGTAATCTGTGCCAACAGGGCACCCTAGTAAGCCATAATTTCAAAATTCAATTGAACGGACAGTTATTGATTGACCGCGGTTAATACTGAATGTTAACCTTCAAAGAGAACTATAGCTTCCTTAGCTACGATGCAGTAGCTAGTAGTGCCTCTCTATGTCTTCGAGAAAACGAATATATATCTGAACCCACTTATATCAGTGGATCCACCTACACTCCAGTTAGATTGACTTCAGCTTAAATACAGACCTATAATATCATAAATGTTACAACGACGTTCTTAATTTTCAGTTACAAATAAATTGTTGGAGATAGATGTTATCTATCCATATTAATGCGAAAGACTGTCTGTCACGTTTTTATGGTTAATCCGCTTAAGCAATTTGGATTCCTTCTTTTTTTTAGAATATAAAACATTCCGCTTTTCTTTTTACGTGTACTTAAAAATTTATAGTGCACAATTGAGGGTATTTTCAAAAGTTGACGCGACCGAAGTCATGGGTAACAATAATATTTTTATCAACTAATGAAGCTTTATATTTGAAATAATCAAACTTGATCGACGTGCTATAGTACTCGTATAATAAATAATAAAAAAATAAAAAATAAAATAAATATATGGGACACACGGTCGTCCGTCCCCGAAGTAAGTAACTTAATACTTATGTTATGGGTAACGGACAACTGGTAGATATACTACATATATAAGTTTAAATACATACTTAAATACAAACACACCCAGGCTCGAAGAACCAACAATCTGTTTATAGAAAATATTAGCCTTCGGCGGGAATCGAACCCGCGACCCGCGGAGCTGAAGACAGGGTCACTACCCACAGCGCCAGTCAAGTATCAATAATGATAACGCTTCTATGTTATCGGTTGTATTTGTACGAACTAGTCGTACTGTTATAACTGATTCAGTCCCCAAAGCCTCTTTGATTCATACATAGAGAGATTTAGGCAAGTGATAATAGCAATGATAAATACAGCCAGCCGTATTTAAACGATCGCGTCATGCATTAAAGCGGTACATACAAAAGACTTCAACGTCACAGCATGTCGTGTAAAATTCTAAGTCCATTATGCGATTGACTCTAAATTATACTGTATAATTATTCAAATAAGGGCTAAATTAGGATGTACTTTATACTGTCTTTCTGAACCTCATTCTCGCTAAGGCCAAAGTCAACATATCGACCACAAATATTGACTATACACCATACAACGGTGTGAGGAAACCGGTGCAATAAACTTTGGTGTTGAGATTGTTTTCTTCGAAGCTTATCATGTATAAATATTGGGTAAAATGCATATAAACCAGGCGTAAAAGTAAAGTAGCGGCCTGTTACAATCCCACTGCTGGGAATAGGCCTCCCCTCTCTGTTTCTGGAGAAAATGGTTGGAGCTAAGACATACCACGCTGTTCCAATGCGGATTGGTAGGTTACATATATCTTCAGAAGTCTCTAGAGATATGCAGGTTTCCTCACGATGTTTTCCTTCACCGAAAAGCGTGTGACAAATTGCAATTATCAATTAGACACATGAGTTTTAATAGAAAAACTCATTGGTGCCTGCCCGGGCTTGAACTCGTATTCCCCTCGAAAGAGTCGCACGGTCTCACCGCTGGGCTATCACAGCTCTGGCCAGGCGTGGTAATGAGCTTCTATCCCTTCACAGAGACTACTCTCTGTATAACCTACATAATAAATAAATAAATAAAATATGGGACATTTACACACACGCTCGTCTATCCCCAAAGTAAGTAACTTAATACTTGTGTTATGGGACAGACAACTGGTAAATATACTACACATATAATTTTAAATACATACTTAAATACAAATATACACCCGGGTTTGAAGAACCAACAAATTGGTTATAGAAAACTAGCTGTGCCAACAACGGCTTCGCCCGCGTGGAATTCAGTGATTTACTATACTTTTCTTTGTGAGTTAACCGTGAGAGATAGAGACATACTACCGCGGACTTTTTTGTAGTACTTTTTAAGATCTACAATTCTCTACTACATTACTTTAGCGTATCTCTGCTGGTCTACGCAGCGCACGTGACCAAAGTTCCCAGCAAGCAATTTTCTTAACAACTGCGCGATCTGTTCAACACAATTTACATAATATCTATATGTACTTTTTACTTAAACCATCCGAAAGTATTGCACTATCTTTTGGTGAAAACCACAAAAAAACCGTTGATTAGATTTTGAGAAAAACAATTACATACAGACGGACAGGTTTTTCGGACTTTCTTTTATAATAATTATAGATGTTGGTCCTCGGCGGGAATCGAACCCGCGAGCCACGGAGCTGAAAGCAGGGTCACTACCCACTGCGCCAACGGGCCAGTCAATAATCGAACGATTTAGTCGATTTTATTATCTGACATTGACTTTTGATTTGGTCGTGGTGTCTATCACTTTATGATGCTTGGTTACAGGGCGAAACGATCAAATCAAATTAAAACGAGCTTTATTCAAATAAGCTCTTTCAAGCTTTTGAATCGTCAAGGATCAACATGATCAACGAAATTCGCAATGTTGCACCTACCGACATGAACCAGCAAGAATCTCGACGGTCAATCTTTTAAACATTCTTCAGTCTTGTATGAAGCTGAAAGGATTATCAAATCTAGGTATTCTAATCATCTAAATAATCATCAACTATGTAATATGATTTACGTATTAGATAGTTTTTAAATACATATTTAAATACAAATACACACCCAGGCTCGAAGAACCAACAAATTGCTTATAGAAAATGTTGGCCCTCGGCGGGAATCAAACCCGCGACCCGCGGAGCTGAAGGTAGGGTCACTACCCACTGCGCCAACGGGCCAGTCAAAATAAAAAAAAGTCAACTTATAAAACCAAACTTTTTGCTATAACGAGCGGCGATTCAAAGATGGCTGCGAAGATGTTTACGCGCCAGCAAAATTCTTATACTTTTTTCTCATTCTTGTGTAAATAGACGACGGTATTACGCTTTTTGTGAATCCTTTAAGCACTTGTTCGTTTTTCTATGGTACCAAGGTCGCATTGAACAGAGGAACGAGTTTTTAGTCTGCAGACAATTATGTTTTTCCACGAAAAAAATATAAAATTATTTAAATAATTTATAGAATAAGGCGTTACTTTGCGGAGATCCATAACAAAAGTAATAATAAAATTATTTTTCTATAATCCGCGATACAGTAAATAGAAAATATATATAGTGTTAAATGTATAGTGGACAATCGTTTCGCTCCGCAACCGAAGCATCATCAGGAGATAGACTCCACGACAAAATCGCAAAGCAAAATTGTTGAGTTTGTGATATTGAACGTGTGTAGTGCTTGTGTATTGTGGTGGCAGTGGTGGAGGTTTGTGCATGTGTTTTTACGAATCCTGCATGTAACGTTTATGAAAAAACGGATAGTCCACTATACATTTAGCACTTTATATATTTTCTATTTACTGTATCGCGGATTATAGCAAAATAATTTATATTACTTTTGTATAAATTCATTTAGTATCAGTTTCTGAAATTCAATTTATTAATCTTAATTTTCTTACAAATAAATCCTTACTTAATATTATAAATGCGAAAGTCTGTCTGTCTGTCTGAAACAATTTTGATAGGTTAATCAGGATTTCTGTATGTATCATACATTTGTAAACAAGTTTTTAAGGTCATTTTACGCATGATCAATATAATTGCTGGATTATCGAAGACATGCCAAGCCGATCGTGAAGGTGACACCTTGGAACTTGAAAACCGGATCCATCCTTGCATCCTCGTAACTTTGTGGAGGTAAGGTCTTCTCTGAACGATACATATCAAGGTTATGATATAATCAGGTTCCGATTAAGTGGCCGTTATCATTCTATATCAATCTTCAAGCACTTAAGGGATGAAAGTTAAGTATAAATTAATAATAAGGTAACGGCTTTAGAAAGTTCGTTTCGTTTGTGGACTTTTATATACATTATTATAATAAAATTCCATATTCTATTTTGGACGTGCCTTTACACAAGTTCAAAGAAACAATTAAAAATGCACTTATAAAGCTAACTAAAAAAATAAATAAATATATAAGAGACTTACACACACGGTCGTCCGTCCCCAAAGTAAGTAACTTAATACTTGTGTTATGGGTGACGGACAACTGGTAGTTATACTACGTATATAATTCTAATTACATACTTAAATACAAATATACACCCACGCTCGAAGAACCAACAAATCGTGTATAGAAAATGGTAAGAATGAGGATGGTCTATTCTACTCAGCCGGATATCACACAGCGGGTCGACTTACCTTAGTTGCCTCTTACGACAACTAGGTAAGAAATGAGGGCGGTCTATTCTACTCAGCCCGATACCATTATATTATTTATATCTACCAACATTTTATTGTAGAGCTTAATTATAAAATACTAAGAATGTATGTAATGTATTCTACGCTGGTTTCCGTTGACTCCCTCGTCAATTTGCGGTCAAGTTATGTGGTAAAGTTTTCCTTGATCTAAAATTATACCTTATGCATTGTGTCATCTTCTATGATTAGCAATTTAAACATACACTATTGTTGAGAAGTTTTAGCCGTGTGGTATCCGGCAGAATAGAATAGACCACCCTCCTTTCTTACCGAGGTGTCGTAAGAGGCGACTAAGGTATTGCCGTGTGGTATCCGGCTGCATAGAATAGACCACCCTCCTTTCTTACCGAGGTGTCGTAAGAGGCGACTAAGGTAAATGCCGTGTGGTATCCGGTTGCATAGAATAGACCCACCCTCATTTCTTACCGAGGTATCGTAAAAGGCGACTACGATAAGTCGACCCGCCGTGTGATATCCGGCTGAGTAGAATAGACCACCCTCATTTCTTATTGAGGTGTCTTAAAAGGCGACTAAGGTAAGTCCACCCACCTTGTGGTATCCAGCTGAGTAGAATAGACCGGGGTGGTCTATTCTACTCAGCCGGATATCACTATCACAGGATAGCCACTATTTGACCCCGTAGAAGATATTAATGACTTAATGTTACTTTTTATAAGAGTTTTATTTTGAAAAGTTAGTTAACTAAGAAAAGTTAGAAAACTAAGTTAAGTTGACGTCAGGCAGGCGGCCGGTCGTAAAATACGTAGCCAAATCATATGACAACAAGTTTGTTTGTTTTTTGCTTTTAGGATGTTTTACTTAAGGCATCTCAACGGAGTTAGAAGTTAAACTAGCTAATATATAATGACTAGATAATTTTAATAGAGTTAAGGAATAACTTAGTTAATACTTTAAGAAAGCCTCTGGAGAGAAGAATCTCCGCTTTAGAACCAACACTCTGTTACTACGCGAATTGACAGTTTACACATTTTTTTTATGGGACACTTACACACACGTTTGTCCGTCCCCAAAGTAAGTGTGAGTGTTGGCCCTCGGAATCAAACCCGCGACCCGCGGAGCTGAAGGCAGAGTAACTTCCCACTGCGCCAACGGGCCAGTCAAACATACAAGTATGTATGGAATTCTTCCTTAGTTACTTCCATACTTAAACGGGAACAATCCGCATAACTGATTGTAAGTATCGTAAATTTTTTAATTTACATAAATGTATGGACGTTATTAAAAGGGTCGTCTTAAATTGAATGTAATTTATTTTCAGATTTAAGCCCTTTGTCTACGAAGACAAAAGCAATTTTGGGCGACACTACGCTTGCCCAAAATTGTTTTCAGTAATGCAATTAAATTAATATATTTATACTTTTATTTTATTTTGGCAATTCAACATAGAATGCATGTTTCTCTTTTCAAATACAAACGTTTTTACATCATCATCCATTTACCCCACATCAGCATTTGATAGGATTTACTGTCATGGAAAAAAGTAACGATCTGTTACTATCCCACTAGTGGGCATAGGCCTCCTCTCTCCGTTTTTTGCAGATTGCTGGTTACACATAACCTTAGAATTCTCTTGAGATATGCAGGTTTCCTCACGATGTTTTCCTTCACCGAAAAGCGTGTGATAAATTGCAATTAAATTGTGATAAATTCTAATAGTTTAATATAGTACAAAACGTAACCGATATAGAACGTTTAATGTTCTTGCATTTAGAGTCGATTTTTCTAGTTATTAAAAAAAACATAAAAAGTGCATTTTAAAACTGTTCGCTGCTAAAGCAATGAGATTGCAGTAAGTTAGAGATCTTTCATTCTAAAAGTGCACGCCCCTCCAATGTCTTTACTCACGCACAGAAAAATTATGTACAGACGAAATACACGCAAACTTGTTATTCTAATTGGTTACTCAGTTACCGGACAGACATGAAAGTAGGAGCACGCATCGATTATTGCCAAAAGTACAGTTAGCATGTCATAAAAAAGATGAAAAAATAATTAGAATTTTTTTTTCTTTAATAGAAAAATATGGAGAATTTTATAAAACTATGTGGCGAAAAAAAACGGGCAAAACTTAACATCTATCATTATTTCATCATTAAAGCCATTGCTTTAATATAGGAACGAATTGACATGATTGATAGAAATATGTGGGAAAATACGTGTCGAAATGAGAATGATATTGAGATAGAATATATGAAAAACTTTGAATTTATAATTAATGTTGAGTCTGAATCTGTAGATAGCGACGTGAGTGAATAGCGTTAAAATAGTAAATATTTATTGCGGTTCAATTTTTTTCTTTATTTACTAATACAGACTTCTGCACATTACGTTTTATTTATCATTCTAATTTTAATAGTTGCATAATGAATATATATGATCTTTATTAAATTAAGTTGGCAAGCTAGCTCTTGATTGCGTATTCACCTGATGGATGCCGATGTAGTTTAAGTTTCTTGAAAGGGTTTGGAGATTAAACGTGTAACCATCCAGGGTTTTTACACGACATCGTACCTGAATGCTAAACCGCTTGGTGGTACGTCTTTGTTAGAAGGTTACGTCGGAAGTATCTATCTAGTCAAGACCAGGGATAAATTTTAGAAATATACTAATATGTTTTTTCTAGGATTCGAATGCGGAACTTCCCGTTTTCAATCCACAGCGCTTACTATTACTCCAGGGAAACGTTAAAACCTTACTTGTTATTCTAAAGAATTTTCAACATAAATTTGATTATAAATATTATATAATATTAATTTTATTTTTATGCAAACGTTACTTGTAACCCGTGTCACCGGATTGGTTGAAATTGCTGCGCGCACACATATAAAATAGTACAGTCAATATTTTCTCTCACACATTAAAATAATGTATATTTGGTGGAGGGGCGTGCACTTTTAGAATGCAAGATCTCTACAATAGAGTGCCTTATTCGTCAACGCTGTAACAAGAATCGGCATGCACGTCCCAAAGATGTCATTAAATAAGAACGTGTTACTATATCGAGGCGAGCAAGCATATAATATAGAATACATATAAGTACAAAAAATTGTTCTTACTTACATTTCGACCAGTTTATTCATAGATACTAGAGTAGTGGAGAGGGAGGGGGGAGGAGTAAAGCAATTAAGGCTATCTGTTATCTGTTTGCATATTATGTAATTAGTACCTTATTCGGTAATTTTCTAAGGTTTAAAAAAATGAAAAGAAAATGCAATGATATAGAAAAAGAAAGGGCAAGTGATACTCGGACTAGGTATTCTTACAGTTGTTTCACAGTATATTTTAAACGAGCGTCTGAGTCAAACGGTTAGCCTATGGTTATAAAAGCAACTTCCGAGTGTCTTGCTCTAATCAATGTCGGTAGGAGATTTCCAAACGAGCACTGGAGTTGAAAATTCAGGAGCACTTATTTACAAGTTTCTTTGATGAATAAATATCATGAATTAAATTAAAGAATTGGGCGCTACATTAAATGAATCTCAGTGTTTTTTTACACCGCCCTCATCGTGCATATAAAATAAGCAGAAGCACATTTCTAAGTATTGACCGATGTGCATAGCATTGTATGCGATGATGCATAGAATGACAATCGTGTTGATTCAGAGAATTTACATAAGTACCATACGTAAATACTCTAAGAGTTTTTTGTATGAGTGTTTCTTGCTTTCCGGCCGGAGTTTTTCATATGAGTAACTAAGTCTACATTTACACGTGTATGGGTATGTACGCCGATGGGAGAGGATTTACGATGATGTATGTATGTGTGTGAAGATTTCAACTCCGCCATTGCCGGTCCCAGACCCTAATTTAAAAGGAGAAGGGTTGGTATAGGAGAGACCATACATCATCATTCTACCCTTATCCCACTCTAAGAGGGATCAACACATGTTAAAAAACATGTTTTCACATGATTTGGCTACGTATTTCGCGAACGGCTGCCTGCCTGACGTCAATTTACCTAAGTCGTATTTTGCGAACCCACCTTTAAGAATGAGGGTGGTCTATTCTACTCGACCGGGAACTACACGGTGGGTCACTTACCTTAGTCGCCGTTTAAGACACCTCGGTAAGAAATGATGGTGGTCTATTCTACTGAGCCGGATAAACACGGTGGGTCAACTTACCTTAGTCGCCTTTCACGAAACCTCGGTAAGAAATGATGGTGGTCTATTCTACTCAGCCGAATACCACACGGCGGGTCGACTTACCTTAGTCGCCTTTTATGACACCTCAGTAAGAAATGATGGTGGTCTATTCTACTGAGCCGGTTAACACACGGTGGGTTAACTTGCCTTAGTCGCCGTTTACGACACCTCGTTAAGAAATGATGGTGGTCTATTCTACTCAGCCGGATACCACAAGGTGGGTCAACTTACCTTAGTCGCCGTTTACGACACCTCGTTAAGAAATGATGGTGGTCTATTCTACTCAGCCGGATACCATACGGCAAATAGGAGAGATCGTACCTGGCCGTAAAACCGTCAACGCCGAGCTACGGGCGGCGAGTCAAGTAACGCAACAACTTCGTTGCAAGCGCATGAAGCGGCTACAGGAGTTGAAAGGATTTAAATGACCTCTAAAAGTCTGAGAGTGGGGATTTGGGGACCCACGCTGAAACAACTCCCAAGAAAACCCCCACATATGGGTGTCACGACCCTCAGTATTGAAGACATCGACGCGAGGAGGTGGATGTACGGAAAACTCAAAGCTATCATGTAGTTTATAAATGACATAATAATCATGTTATTTCAAAACTTATGTATCATACGTAAGTTTTAGGGGGTCGCATGCCTTCTGGTGTTGTGATAGCCCATAGGACGGTGCGAGTCTCTAGACACGTTCGTGTGTTGAAACCTCGAGCAGGCACCGATGAATTGTTCTAAATTAATTGTGAATTGCAATTAATCACATGCTTTTTGGCGAAGGATAACATCTTGAGGAAACCTGCATATCTCTAAAGAATTCTAGGGATATGTGTAACCGACCAATTCGCATTAGAGCAGTGTGGTAGGTTTTAGCTTCAATCCTTGTCTCCAACGGAGAGAGTAGACCTATGCTCAGCGGTGGGATTACTTGAAGCTGTAACAGTAAAGTAAAAGAAAGTAAAGACTTTCTTTTACTTTTTAGGACGTTTAAAGCAATGAATCTCTTGTATACGGTCAAATACAATACAATGTTAGAAATTTATTTAAATTCTACATTATACTGGTGGTATAAATAATGGAGGTTAATTATCAACTACTAAGAAGTTAACAAACAACGCCTCAATTTCTTAAGCTGTTTTCAAATCCCCACCACTGTTTGTGACAAATGATGACTAATTTCAGTTTTTCTTGTTTCGTTAGGAAAATTAAAATTTGTTAGATTCATCTTAAAAACTAAAAATAATATTATTTTAAATTTAAAACTGTTGTATCTAAGCAGCTTTATTTAATATAGCTAATTACTTTTATTAATCTTTGTTATAGGAACTAGACGACAATGTGACGAAGTGTTCCCGCCAAAACAAGTGTCAGCCATCTTGAGTTATCATAGACAATATTTACAGGTACAATAATTTTCATTATTTTTTCAAATCTCTATTCAAGATTATTAAATTATTATTAAAATTATTATTATTAAATTGCTATTTATGCTCGACATTATTGTGCCATTTTGAGCTACAGTTTTCATTGAGTTATTTATTAATACTTTATGACACTAAATGAGTGAAGATGAAATTCGTAGACAACGCTCCAACGATTTTCATGAAACTTTATGGTTTCGGGGGTAAGGTTTGAGGTTTAAGGAAGGTTTTTTTTTTAAATGACGTTTTATCTCTATTTTCAGGTATTTCAAAACTGCTAAAATATGCAAAGGCTAATTTTTCTCCCAATTGTAAAGCCTTATAGCTCGGTGGGAAACTAGCAGATTAACGAAATTTAAATAACCCAGATATCACTAGCACTTTTTTGTTTTTTTATTGGATTTTTATATTTTAAAAAAATCCGACCAAATCTCGGTCACCCTTCTCGGAATAATAAAAAAAACAATCTTTTTATATTTTAAATAAAATTAAATTATATCATTATAATAGATATAATAATTATACAGTGTGCATTTATTGTAAATTTAAACTTTAAGCTCTAACTATTAGGTATCGATTTTAATTGAGAATATTTTTTTCAGATTTCTCTAATGTTGGTTGATTTTCAAAAGCATATTAATCTCTTAGAACTATAAAATCTCTTGAAATTTACTGTTAAAAAAGAGGAAAAAAAAAGATTTAGTTATGTCGATCTTTTCTCTTCAGTACAAGTTTTTCTCAGGTTTTACTTATAAATTAACTTAACACAGGTCATTCACTTTTAAAATCAATTCGATGACGCCTAGTAAAAACGCAAACGTTAAATAACTGGCAACAAAAACATAATGAAAATAGCAAATCGCTTTTGGGCGAAAAAATAACGGTTTATAAAGTAAACATTTCGCAAAGCCTAAAATAAAAACAAGTTCGATCTCTGGATTGCAATTTTAAATCAAATCAAATCAGAATAATCTTTGTTCAAATAAACCATTTCAGGCACTTTTGAATCGTCAAGCATCAATATGATTGATGAAGCCACAACTGAGGTGAGGTAAACTGAATATCTTCAATATTATTCTAGGGATGTGTGTAACCTATCATCCGCACCGGAGCGTAACAGGTCCTTACCCCAACCTTTCTCAAAAAGATATAGGTATGAGGCATATGCCCAGCTGTGGACGAGTCGTTACTTTACTTTTTCATTTGAGTCCACTAATGTGTAAAATTATTAACATCATTGTCATACGTAACTTGGATGTAATTTAGCGGTTTCAGTATCTAGTTTCACTATCGAGGATTATATAAAAATAGATTAGATTTAATTATATTCCGATGTGGCTCACTATAAAAAAAAAAAGTAAAGTAACAGCCTGTTAATATCCCACTGCTGGGAATAGGCCTCCTCTCTCCGTTTCTGGAGAGAAGGGTTGGAGCTAAGACCTACCACGCTGCTCCAATGCGGATTGGCAGGTTACACATATCTCCAGAATTCCCTAGTGATATGCAGGTTTCCTCACGATGTTTTCCTTCACCGAAAAGCGTGTGATAAATTACAATTATGAATTAGACACATGAGTTTTAATAGAAAAACTCATTGGTGCCTGCCCGGGTTTGAACCTATGTTCGTCTCTAGAGAGTCGCACGGTCTCACCACTGGGCTATCACAGCTTGGCTCACTATAGAAATGAAAAAAACAACAGGTGTAAGTTTCTTTAAAAAAGAATTGATGTTGCAAAAGAACTATAGGCGAAGCGTTTAACTCAGTCTTCGCGTGTGGGGTACAAGGGCGCAGAGGAAGGACGAGAACGGGGACAGAGGTAGGTGCAGGCGTGATACACAAGAGGCAACCTCTTGTATATCACGCTACGAGTACTCGCCCACCGTACTCGTACCCCGCACGCGAGGACTGAGTTAAACGGTTGACCTATAGAAGAAGTGTATTTTAATGAATTCGAGTATATAGATGAACATTATTTGCACTAGACCTAGATAAATATATCATAACGATCGGAAAAATAAAGATAAAATTTCAAAACTGTAAACACAAAATCTAGAGAGATCCCACACATGTTCTTCAATTTTGCCTTATAAATAGATGCTACTTATTCAAACGCACGACAAAGATGCGTGTGCGTGCATTACATAATAAATTACTTCAAAGCTTTGTCATCGTCAACGTACTTTGATAATGAATGCATTCACAAATACCTTTATTGTGACTTGACAGTCAAGCAATAAATGTGTTTATTATTTCCCAGTCATTATTTGAATACCAAGTAATTATATCTGTGAATTAATTAGACACTGTCATAAGGTACTTTATTAAGATATAATACTATGTTATGACCATGTTGTTATAACGATAACCCCTAGTATGCATGAGAGGTTTTTTGCCATGCGTTAAAAATACGTCGAGGCTTTAGGGCGTAGGGCGTTAAGCCGAATATACCATACGAAACTCCTTATAACGCCTATTGCGGATTTTAACGCGACGTATTTTTTACGCCCGTGCCCACAATGCGTTGAAATGCAACACCGGGAAGCTGTGATAGCCTAGCGGTGAGACCGTGCGACTCTTTAGAGACGACATAGGTTCAAACCCCAGGCAGGCACCAATGAGTTTTTCTATTAAAACTTATGTGTCTAATTGATAATTGCAATTTATCACACGCTTTTCGGTGAAGGAAAACATCGTGAGGAAACCTGCATATCTGTAGAGAATTCTAGAGTCTAGACCTACCAATCCGCATTGGAGCAGCGTGGTAGGTCTTAGCTCCAATCCTTCTCTCCAAAAACGGAGAGAAGAGGCCTTAGCCCAGCAGTGGGCATAATAACAGGCTGTTACTTTACTTTACTACTTTTACAACACCGGGCGATAATAATACGTCGCGTTTTAAATGCGCTGTCGTGTGAACAAATACCTGGATATCCATTTGTTTCATTTAGACGTATTTTTAACGCACGGTAAATAACCTCTCGTGCGTGAGGTTAGGTGCGAGCACGATCGTGTCGAAGGCATATTCGACTGTACTCGCCAATCATTGTCTATAATATTACCAAAGACCTCTGATATGACTGGATGCTATTAAAAGCTGTATTAGACTATTTGTATTTCATTTAAAATAAATAATGTATTGAAGTTATATACTCCGGTATTAATATCATGTATTTTAAACCCGTATATATTAAGGAATTTCACTCCATATAGAATGAAAGGGTATTTTAGTTTGCATTCATAAATTCTTACAGATGTCTCGTCATTGTGATTTATTAACATCTTGATAGAACACTATCTTACAAAGTTGCTATAACTATATCGTGATGCAAATACTGTACGAGATGTCTAACAGATCAATGCGAACCCTTTAACAGACTTGCATTATAGTAACTTTCAATTTTATTTGTTCGAGATAAAGTCAATTTTTGAAATTTCATTTTGAGACTAGAGTTACCAGCAGTTTTGAGTATATAGGATAAGTCTTGGTATTATTCTTTATTTAATTAAAACACTGGATTTGTTATTCTGGGGATTACCATAGTATCTTCTTTTGCGTAGTGCCCTAATACCCATGGAATATTTTAAGGATGTACTCTGCCACTCCAGTCTTATAAAATGTTGAGTAATGTCGCTTAATTTCGTTTTTCAACGTATCACCTCGCTCCTGATTTAATCAACTTCAAAAATTCATTTTTTTTCTTTGTTTACTGGTAGAATTTAGATATTCTTAACATAATTTTCTTGTAAGTACATTGTTTGTATTAAAACAATAAGTTTGAACAATCACTGGAATAATATATTCAATATCACCCTTTAAACTGTTAATTACGGATAGTGTAAGTAGAAAGGAAGGCAAAATCTCCGATCTGACAGAAACACAATAAGTTATCAGAACAGATATAATGGCTTAACGGACTTTTTATTTAACTAGGGGTATGTCAAAGTAACTAAAGTTGTCTGACTTTTTATTAAACAAAGTTATGTTTAAGGTGACTAATTTCCGAAATATAAGTCAATTGTCGATCAATGTATCACATTTGAAACTCTAAACGTAATGTCATGTAAAATAAATCATGTTAATAGAGTTTTTACAAGCCTGCGAGCATTTTTAAAATCGATGATAAATTACGTATAAGAGAGAAATTAGATCACGTTTACCGGAAACAAGCGACTTTTGAATATTCTTTCAAGGTTCAGTATAAAGTCCACTTACTGGCAATCCAGTAACGCAAACCTAAATAAAAATTCTAAAAAAATAGCGGACTAGTAGATATTTATTACATTATTTATTATTTTTTCCTTTCCCCTTGTTATGTGTAAACTGTTATTATATTAAATATTCAATATCATAGGTATAGGCTATAAGTTTTTTGATTTTAGTTTAGGGTATGTTAATATTGTTTTATTATTATTATTGTGTGTTGTTTTATATTAGTAAATGTATATAAGTATATATTAGGATAGTCCGTGGTAACCACCAAGGGTGCCACCTGAAAATCAGCTTTGCAGTATTTTACAATACATACTGCAAGTCATTGCTGAGGTGGCTGCCCTTTGACCACGTTGTTTGTGTGTGTTATTGTTACTTTTGTACTCTTTTTCTTAAGCGGTCAATAAAACTTGATTTATTTATTTATTTAATCTTATCAAATTGCTTTATCATCGTCCTCGTGCCCTTATCGCACTCTAAAGGGGGCGGCAATACATGTTTTGATCATGTTGTTACATGTTTTGGTTATTTATTTTACCTCCCTGACGTCAACTACCTTTATTCGCTTTTTACTAAACCTTGGTAAGAAATGCGCGTTCTACGCAGCCTGATACCGCACGACGGGTCAACTTACCTTAGTCGCCTTTTGCGAGACCTCTGTAAGAAATGGTGATGATTTATAGAAGCAGGCGTTACTTTGCGGAATTCCATATTACAAGCAATACAACAGAACTAACTACTTTGCTATAATCCGCACGGGTTAAGTGAATGCATGCAAAGCCAATGTGTATGAAGCAGGCAAAATCTACGCACCTTATACATGCAGGACCAGCCACCACATGCACCCCAAGGCGCAATTCACCAGCAACAACGCACACAAAAGCAGCACACACACCCACCACCACAATCTCGACGATCGTTTCGCCCCGAAACCGAAGCATCATCAGGAGGATAGGCTCCACGACAAAAATCGTACTGCAAATCTATTCTACGCATTCATTATATCTATTCTATTCTATTCTATATCTATTCTATGCGGTCTATTTTACGCAGCCGAATACCACGTGGTGGCTTATCAAATTACTTATAGTGTACAAATAATCAAAATATATTTGAGATTTGGGACTGTCCTGAAAAATACTGGATTTATGTTTGACATGTGTAGGCCTAACAAGCTGTATGGGAATGTACGGCTATCTCGATCCACTCGTTACGGACGACACTTCAATGGCAAAGGAACTGGTATGGACACATGTACTGGACTCTCGCTTAATTGTTTGCAATTTTGCACTTTAATATTTTATTTGCGGCACAGTACTAATGGAATAGAAGAAACAGTTCTGTAATTAATCAAACCAGTTTTTGACGTATTTATATCGTTTATATTTTTGCTTCTTTTTCAAAGCAAGTCCAGAATGTAAAGGAATTTGTAAGCAAATAAGGATTGTATCATTGATTTTTTTGACGTGGAATCAATTGTGCAACTGTACGATATCAAATCAAAATAATCTTTATTCAAATAAACTGTTTCAAGCACTTTTGAATTGTCAAAGATCAATATGATTAATGAAGCTATATCTTCGGAATGTTGCTCTTACCGAGAAGAACCAGCAAGAAATTCGGTAATTTTAAATATTTTCAATTTTAAACTATTAAACCGCAGTCTTTATGAAACTGAAATCATAACAACATAATAAAATATAACAACATAAAATAAATAACATCCAAATAATCTTTAATTTTGTAATATGCTTGACGTATACGCATATTTTTTACACTAAATGCAAACCTTTCAATAGACTGGTCTAGTATAAATTGCGGAATTTTATTCTAGAAGCGAAGTTGCTAACTCTATTATATTGTTTTTGCACATGCTTAAAGTTTCTGCCATAATTCGCAAAGCTATTTGCTCCCTTTAATTAATTTACCTTTTTTTTAATCATGGATGCATGGATTCTACGCTTAAGCGTTATTGAATTTAGTTGACTGCATTACAAAGTTAAATCAGTTTCGAATGATTTGTTTAATTTTCAAATAAATACGTTTTTTAAACCGAACAGCTTTAGAACGTATGCGACTTTGTTCTCCTTTACATCCATTCAAACCCATTCATGCATTATTCAATTCAACTTTAGTTCTCATTCAGGTATTCAGTAATTTAGCTCTATGTACACATTTTCTACTTAAATTGGGGGTAAAGCAATCGTTCATATTTTGAATTAGCTTAAGAAGGAACGTTTGAAATGCATCTCATTTCGTTATGCATTGCTGTGGCTCTGTCTGGTTCGAATTCGCCTTGAAACAGAACGCAGTTAAGAAAATGCTCCGATGCATGAAAATGCACCAAACTCTTACAGGACCGTCCGTTGGGTCATACTAAAGATTGACAGAAAATTTCATTAAAATCGGTCCAGCCGTTTTGTCTATGAAGAACATACAGATAAAAATTCATATTTATATATCAAAATTGTTATAATGCAGAGGAATAGACAAGTAACATGACAGATGTCAATATTAATAACGTAGTGTCTCTTTGATTTATATGTAATAAAAATTAATGAGCAGAATATTCGGTACCTTGCACTTACTTTACACAAAAAACAAACAACATCGCCTTGGAATATTATATTCATCCTGTTTCACTACCACGAAATATTATTTTAATGTTCTTATACTTTCCACACCTTCGTTTTTTGACAGAAAGCGGTCATTTATGGTAATCAATGTATGAGAAAATTGGTCGCCATTATTAACAAAAAAAACATAAAAGACCGCCTTCGCTTCAACGTACAGCGGCGAAATTTGGATAATGCCACCATAATTGATTACACCGCTCCTCACTAAGGAAAGTACTTATAAATAAGGCGCTTTCGTATGGATGTCGGGTATTTCAAACCAATTTACATTATCCTACAAACATTTAAGAATTCCAGGACAAAAAATATTGTCTATCGTTGGATAATTAGTTATATTTATATCATTTACAGACACATACTCGCTTATTCGCACACTCATTTCCTTTCTCTTTATTGTAATATGGCAGATTTTAGGCTTTTAGATTTCTCTTCTCTACTCTATGACAATTTTACTATTGAAATTATGAATATTTGATTAATATCTAATTTCATTTTAAACTTTTCTTCAATAACAATAAAATGTTATGTTTTAACGTTTCAGTTTTATGTTTGTTACCACAGAATAGGGTGGCTACTACTCCTACTCTATAATAACTCTATGATATAAACTCAACAAAAAGTGAATGCAATCAAATTTGTGTCACGATCAAATATAGACAATGCTATTAAAGTGTTCTAAATGCAACACATTCAAATGTACCGAGATATTAATTATTTGGAGTGGAGGAACCAGTCTTGAAACCAGTCCTGTACGAACGACTTGTTGGTGACTGGTGTTGCAAATAGCCCGGCTTACTCAATAAGGAACTATGAGGGCACGCTCGCAATTAAGTTGACTGCAATGAAAGGCGAACCGTTTTTAAGACAATTGGCAATGGTAATCCAGGAATGTTGCGGGTAACGATGTGGACTACGAATAAGTTAACTCTATTATATTGTTTTTGCACGTGCGTAAAGTTTCTGTCATAATTCGCAAAGCTATTTGCTTCCGACTATTTTTTTTTAAATCATGGATGCATGGCTTCTACGCTAAGCGCCATTAATTTTTTAAATAACAAGTTTTTTTTGTTATGATTTAGATGTTAGGTCCTACGCGATTTTTATAAAGCAAAAAAGTTTTTTATTTGGAGATGAGGTTTTTTATTAGATGGAGATGAGGTCCAGACGTAAAATGCTTTTAGTGCATGGTGTGTCGGAGCTTGTCAAAGATGATCTATCAAATAACATCTCTAAGTTTCTATCAGATCATCTCAAAATCTCTGTACCGGTGGATTCCATTACACAGTGTCATTATCTGGGCCCTATCAGATCTGATAAACATAGAGCTTTAATTGTGAAGTTTAAGGATGTGGCTCTGAGAAATAAAATTTGGTTTGCCAAGACAAATTTAAAAGGTAGTGGAGTGACACTGTCTGAGTTTTTAACTCGAGGCAGGCATGAAGCATTCACAGCAGCTCGGAAACGTTTTGGCGTATCAAAGTGCTGGACTAGGGATGGGTACGTTATGGTGCTCAGTCCTGATGGAAAACGTCACCGCGTAGTCTCGTTGTCTGACCTGAAAGCAATTCCCGATCCTGCGGTTGTTTCTCCAGTGACGGCGAGTTCGAGCGGTACATCGGTAGGAAAAGATAGTAAGGTGATTACTAGACCGAAAAGAACTTTCAAGAAGTAGTTTTTCTTCTGTCTAGGATTCTTAAATGTTCCATGTATATAAATATATATATATGTATTTATAATATAATTCAATACCTAGTATTTAATGTATTTTTTCATTAGGTAACCTTTTTTTTTTTTCTCTTATTTGTTTCTTAATGTTATTTTCATATATGTTCTAAATTTATAAATTTGCTTTGCATTTGTATAGCTAAATCTTATGTGAATACAATATCTATGTAACTATAGTCATCTACGGAGATAATTCACTACCTTGCTTTAATAGAATTGTTTTTATTTATTTTTTATAGGTATTTTTACAAATTATTTATTTTGTTTTGGTCCAACTGACAAGTGACATTGTCATAAGGGTAATGACATAATTTTACGGCTTTGGATTCTAGGAAGTTTGTCAGTCATAAACTTATAATTCCCAAGTTTACCGAATATATTCTAATCTACTAAAATTGTCGCCAAATATTATTGTTATTTGAAATTTATATATAAGTTTATTTTCACTTACTTTCGAAATTTCATAAATTATGTTATTTTTATACCTCATTTAGTGATTACTTTTGTATGGTAGACTTAAGCTGTTTTTTTGTTGTCATTTTAGTGAGCTATTTCCTTCTTTGTTGGATATGTTAAGAAACCTCAGAATAATTATTATGATTACATTTCAATGTTTCCCTCCCATACAGCTGGTGGGTGTTGGACATAGTTGTTTGATACTTTATTAGTTGGTTGTTTATTTTATTTTCAAAACTTTATTTTATTTATTATTATTTATTTTTATAATATACTTATTTTTAGTCGTTATATTTTATTAATATTTCAATGTCGTCCCCAAATGTTAGTATAAATAGTGACTTGTTTATGTCTCTGTCTTCCAGCAACGAGGCGCTTAGTGAAAACAATTACCACAGTACATCTTCTCCATCCCTCAATGTTACCTTAGATTCTTATTTCTCAGACTGTGTGAAGAATTTCAACATAGTTCACATTAACGCCCAAAGCATTCCGGCTCATTTCACTGATATGCTCGTGTCATTTGAGTCTCAGAATATCCATGCCATTCTCATTTCAGAATCTTGGCTTAAACCCTGCTTACCATCCGTTTCCTATTCGCTTCCTGGATTTCACCTCATTCGCAATGATCGCGCTTCAAAAGGGGGTGGAGGTGTGGCGATCTATTTAAGATCCTATATTCCATTTAAAATAATTAGCTCGTCTGGTCAACCGCCTCCTGATGATGTCTCTGAGCACTTGCTTATTGAGGTGACTCTATCCCAGTGCCGAGTCCTACTTGGAGTTTTTTATAACCCATCACTCCTTAATAATTATTTCCTCTCCTTTGAAAAGCTTCTCGAAAATTTTGTTCCCTCTTACAGCCATACAATTATAATGGGTGATTTCAATACATGTCTACTTAAAAAAGATCACCGTTCCCGAAAATTGTTATCACTCACAGAGGCCTGTAATATCCATATTTTACCTTCTGCTGCCACCCATATTTTTCCTAACTGTGCTCCTTCTCTTCTTGACCTTATTATGGTATCTTCTATTGATTCTGTTTTTAAGCACGGACAGTGTTCTGCCGTTGCGTTTTCTCATCATGACCTTATATATATTTCATATAAACTGCGACCTCCAAGAATTAAACCTAAACTTCTTCTGCGACGTAATTTTGGTGGGATGGTAGTCGATAATTTACGCAACGATGCTCGGCAAATTGACTGGTCGATCGTTGAAGCGAACAATTCTATCGATCAAAAGGTTAATATTTTTAACTCCTTACTCACACAACTCTTTGACCTACATGCACCAATAAAAACTGTAAAGATTAAACATCTGCCAGCACCTTGGCTGTCTGATGATCTGAAAGATAAGATTCATAAGAAGAACATTGCAAAATCCAAGCTGAAGTCTAATTATACTGAGGCTAATCGACGCAATTACACCAGGGCCAGGAATCGTTGCAATACACTGTGTAGAGATGCACAAAGGCGCCACATTCACACATCAGTCGAGAACGGCGACGCATCCAGAGTTTGGAAATTTCTCGAAACTTTAGGAGTTGGTAAAGCTAAAAAAACAGCTGTAACATATAATATTAATATTGACTCACTGAATCAGTATTTCTCAACTTCTCAAAACAAATTTAATCCTTTAAATAAAATTACTACCCTACAATCTCTTTCAACAAAACCAACTCCTGACTACCCACCGTTCTATTTCAACCAATTATCTGTATGTGATGTTAAGAAGAACATTATGTCTATCTCATCGAATGCCGTCGGTGCTGATAGCATTAGTCGTAATATGATAATCCCGATCCTTGATATTGTTGCTCCTATATTAACCCATATTTTAAATGTATCCATATCCTCTTCTAAGTTCCCGGAAGCATGGAAGTCTGCTCAAATTGTTCCTTTACCAAAAAAAAATAATCCTGTTATTTCCTCTGATTTTCGTCCAATTTCCATTCTACCCTTCCTATCCAAAGTCCTTGAAAAGATGGTTCATCAACAATTAAATGTATTTTTGAATAACCATAATATACTTAATGCCCACCAATCAGGCTTCCGCCCTGGACATAGTACGGCTACTGCTCTTATCAAAGTTACTGACGACATTCGCTGGGGTATGGACAGCAAGCAACTTACTGTATTGACGTTGCTGGACTTCAGCAATGCGTTTAATACAGTGGACTTTGATGTGCTGTTAAGTCTGTTACGTTCTCTTAACATATCCCCATCAGTAATTGACTGGTTTCGGAGCTATCTCATAGGACGACGGCAGCGCATCCGGGTTGAAGACAGTTTTTCAACTTGGTGCGATGTTACGTCTGGAGTGCCCTAAGGCGGCGTGCTATCACCCTTACTTTTCTCCATCTTCTTAAACTCGATAACTCATAACTTATCTTCTCTCTATCACATGTATGCAGACGACGTTCAAATTTATGCGCAGTCTACGGTTGAGAATCTTGGCACAGCTATCTCTAAAATAAATTATGATCTGGATAAGATATCACAATGGAGCCAATCCTATGGTCTTCATGTTAATCCCCAGAAATCTCAGGCTATTATCATTGGTAGTCCTGGCCAGATTTCTAAAGTTGATTGGACTAGTCTTCCGTTGGTTAAATTTAATGGAGTCACGATACCCTATGGTGATGTAGTTAAGAATTTAGGTATTTATATGGACAATACTTTGAGTTGGTCGCATCACTTAAAAGAAGTGAGTAGGAGGTCTTTCGCAGCTTTGAGTTCTTTGCGTCGATTACGTTATCTTCTTCCTATTCCTACCAAAATTATGCTCGCACAGACTTTGCTTCTTCCTATACTTGATTACGCTGACACGAGCTATATAAATTTAACCCAAGACCAGTTAAATAAACTTGAGAGACTCCAGAACATTAGCATTAGATTCATATTTAATTTACGGAAATATGATCATATTTCCGAATTTCGTGCTCGTCTCAAGTGGTTACCAATCCGTTTTCGCCGGAATTTACACTGTCTTTCTGTTCTGTACTGTGTGCTTTTCAAGTCCCCAAGTCCGTATTATTTAAAGAGTCCTTTTAAATTTTTGGCACCCTATTATCGTAGACCCGTTCGCCAAACGACCATGCTTACATTAAAGATGCCTGCGCACAGCAGCATGTTCTACCACAATTCTTTTACAGTTCAGGCCATTAAGCTTTGGAACTCTTTGCCATTGCCCATAAGGCAATCGCAAACCTTATCTTTATTTAAAAAGCGTGCTAAACAGCATTTTTTGTCTCTTGCTGTATTACAGTGACATTTGAGGTGTGACGATTTTTATATATCTTAATTGAAATATATTTATATATCTATTTGTATATTGTATGTATTTGTTTATATATTTATGCATATGTATGTATGTATTTGTTTATATATTTATGTATAAGTATGTATATTTTAGTTAATATTCTTTGCTGTATGTACACACACCACCTACTATATATCTGTAACTTTGTCCTTTCAACAAACTGGTTGGCTGGAAGAGATCGCTATTTAGCGATAAGTCCGCCAGATTGTATCACTACTTTTGTCTTATTTATTATTGTTGTATTTAGTTTTATTGTTATTAATGTGGTGTTCAATAAAAGTGTTCATTCATTCATTTATTTGGTTTATTTAACGGCCTGGAATCAGGCCTTTCATAATAAGCAAAAAGGTGACACCTTCACGCCACAGACAAATAAATAACGCGGTAGTACCGCGTACGTTATACATATATGCTTTTATAACTTAGTATTTTTATAATAAATAAAGATAATAAAATAACGACTTGATAAAGAAGAAACTATGGATTAATATTTTAAAAAATCACGGTAAAAAGAAATGAATATAATGTGATTTAAAAAATTATTCACTTATAAAACAAATTAATATGCTGCCATAAAGAGAATCAATAAATGATGAAATAAAGGTTTTTTTAATTAAATTGCCTTACTTAAGAAAATCTGAATGTTTAACAATTCAGTTGTAGAATATTTATGATGTTAGTAAGTATTAAATAACACTAGTATTCCGAAACAACAATAATATAAGAAAATGTCTGTAAATATACATTGTTGCATTGTTGAATGTTGTAAAACATTAAAACATATTGATGTCTTGAAATAAACAATTTAGGCTTAGATTATTAGTCTATGATCATCAAATTAGAAAAAGTACAATTTACATATAAAAACTCGTTAAAGGTTAGACATGAAATATATTTATCTTTTTTGTATATATTTCATTAATATTAATGAACGTCTGAATGTTAGTAATGGCGAAGATCACGACAAAATTTATAACAGAATTATGTTAAAACCAAATCAAGTTTCCAGATGATGTCATATGAATATAAAGTTTATTTATTTATTTATTTATTTATTTATTTATTTATTCAGTAATCCTACAGCGTTTACAAAATTCTTACTTAAGTACTATATATAATAATAATAAGGCCAGGAGTGGATTACACTTACTTAAATTAAATTAAATTAAATTGTTTAGCAAGAATATATAGATAAGACAAAAAAAAAAAATTGCGTGTGTGTGTGTGTGTGTGTGATGCATGCATGTAAGTGATTTTTTTTTTTTTTGTTTTACCCTTTATAATTTCACAATCTTTGTTTCTGGTTAATTTTAATTAGTTCTCTTTTTAATTTGCGTTTAGTTATGTGGAAAAGGTCTAATTTAGAATAATTTTTATTATATGTTTGAGCTATACGCGGTATAATAGAATTTCTAGCATAATTTGCTTTTGATTTAGGCACTTGTAATAATGGTGTATGCCGGGTTCTGTAGGAAGGGGTTCTGAAAAATATTTGTGACAAGAGATCAGGACAATCAATTTGACCACTTATGATTGCTTGCAGTAATAAAATGTCACTTTGTTTTCGACGATTTTCTAGTAAGTCAATTTGATAGTAATTATACGCGCCTTCGTAAGTATCAAAAAATTTACAATCCTTGAATGATAAGTATTTGACAAATTTCTTTTGAATAGACTCTAGTTTTCTAATGTAAACTTGGTAACAAGGGGACCAAATGTTACTTGCATATTCCAGTACACTTCGCACAAATGCATTAAACAAGATCTTTATGCAGTCTATGTTATTAAAAGTTCTAGTAACACGTTTGATAAAGCCAAGCTGTTTATAGGCTTTATTCATAACTTCTTCAATATGCTGACTCATAGTCAATTTGTCATCTAAATTAACACCTAGATCTCTTACAGATTTTTGCTGAGGTATTTGTACCCCCTCGATAAAATAATCATATTTAACTGGATTTACCTTCCTTGTTATTATCAAGTGATGGCATTTTTTACCATTTACAGTTATTCTATTCTCGCTATAGAATAATGCTAAAGAGTTTAAATCTTGTTGTAATTTTTTGGAATCATCGATACTCTTGATTTTTAAAAATATTTTTTTGTCGTCGGCAAACATCAGAAATTTAGAATGTTTAAAGCATTTACCAATATCATACAGATAAGCATTATACAGAAGCGGACCCAATATGGATCCTTGAGGCACACCAGACTGATTAGTTCTAAAGTCACTGCGGGCACTACCAATTACAACAGCTTGCATTCGATTCAAAATATAAGAGCTGAACCACCTTAGCAAATTTCCACGTATCCCCAGTAAACTCAGTTTTTGAAGAAGGATGACGTGATCCACACGATCGAAAGCTTTTTCAAAGTCAGTGTATATCACATCAACCTGGTAACTCTGATCCATACTCTTTAGAACATAATCAGTAAAAATTGCCAAGTTTGTGACTGTGGAGCGATTTTTCATGAAACCATGTTGCTCATTGGGAATTGATTTATATATAACTGGGCTAACGTGTTTGTAAACGACTTTTTCAAATATTTTACTCAATGTGTTTAAAATAGATATAGGGCGGTAATTAATAATTTGAGTTTTAGATCCGTTTTTATGGACCGGTACAATCAATGCCTCTTTCCATTTAGTAGGAAATATACCAAATTTATTAATCGAAAGATTGAAAATAATAGAAAGAGGCTTTGCAAGATGAATATAACATTTTTTGAAAAATAACGGTGGAATACCATCACTTCCAGGTCCTTTGTTAATATTAAGGTTCTTAAGCAATACCAGTATAGCCTTTTCCTCTATATGAAGTTTTGAAATAATATCGTCATAACCCGAAGTAGAAGCAGACATGGTGTTATATGAGTTCGCTGGCTTCATAAAGACACTATCAAAGTACTCGCTGAATCCATTGCTGGCTGATGTTTCATCATTGTACGTTTTGTCTCCCAGAGAAATTTTTTTAGGATAGTTACCTTTACCACCACGCAGGGATTTTATAAAAGAGAATAATTGTTTCGGTTGCATAAGTATATATTTTTGCATGCGTTGAGAGTAATCGTTGTAGCATTTTTTTTGACAATGCTTTTGCCTAGTTCTGAGAATTGCAAATTCATCATAGTCTCGGGGATTTTTATGTAATTTCCACTGGGTATGCTTTGCAAGTTTTTCTTTAATAATTCGCTTCAGGGAGCTACTATACCATACAGGAAAGATCGACTTGTCATTTAATTTAAGTGGGATATATATTTTTATTGCTTTACGCAAAATTTCGTAGAAAGTATCCAGGATTTTGTCAATACTATCAGCTGATAATTTTTCGTACCAATTGATGTTTGACAAATATTCATTGATTTTCGAATAATCACCTTTGTAAAAATTTGGTCTAATTGTAGCTTTAGGACGAGAATAAGAAATCAGCAGGTCAGACAGGTTGAATTCTAAAGAGGGGTGATACAAGTCTTCTGGTACAAGGGGATTTTGACTACGTTGAATTTCAATATCTATGTTTGTGAAAATCAAGTCTAAAATGCTGTTTTTTATGTTTTTAATTGTATTATATTGTGTAAGGCCTGATAAATTGCACATGTTTATAAAATCAGTACTGGCATTTTGTAACTCAAGTGAACCTTGTCTTTGTTGTACGGGACCGGAAACTGCCCATTTTATATTCGGTAAATTAAAGTCTCCGGCTACAATAATATAATCATTGGGACATTCCAAAACAATTTTCGCAAGACATGTGGTTATAGATCTTATACGTTGCGGCAATAGATTATCAGGTGGTGCATAAAATAGACCAATATGTAGATTGCGATGTTCATTACCCTTGATCGATTGCGCTGGAACTGTTGCCCATAAAGATTCCACTTCAGAGCACCTCCATTCAGGTCGATACTGTATGTGAAGAGTCTTAGAAGCACACAATAAAACTCCACCGCCTAGATTTTTCAATGAATTTACTTGGTTCCTATCACATCTTAATACCTCATACCGTTGGTCACAAATTTCGCCATTATAGATTCCATCAACTAGCCATGACTCAGTTATAAAAATAAGTTCATAATTATGGTTTTTAATGTTTTGCCGAAATTCTTCAGTTTTTGTTCGTAAGCCACGTACATTTTGATAAAATATCTCAATCGGTTTTATTATTACTTTTGTAATGGAGTTCCAACATAAATACAATTGCCGCAAATATAATAATAATAATAGGGACGTGGCTTATATTTATTGATAGCTTTAATCCATAGACCAATTGATTTTTAACCGGGGCAAGATACTGAAAGGTTATTAATATAACCAGTTGTGTATAACTGTGATACTGAGTAATTATGTTTTGTGAGTGTTTAATTTGTGATTGGTGATGAGTGACATCTAAAATGAAATCTAATTTAAAGTTAACAAAATTTGTGTGAGAAAGTAAGCCAATTAAATCTAAATTTACAGTCATGAGTCCAGCAGTCACGTATGCTAATATAACACCGTTAGTTAATTTATTTTGGTCAAAACTTTTTTGTTCTGAATGTTTAAAGCTGGTGATTCCTCGTTCTTTCGTAAAAAAATATTACCGTTCCGCACCCAAACAAATTTATAAGCTTTTTCTTTTGCTAAGGTTCTGACATGGTTAAGTAACATTTTATTTCCTGGGGTGAGATGTTCATTGACGAAAAAGCGTTTCTCTGTACCTCTTAGTCCTATACAAGTTGTTGTCACACCCTTTTGCCTCTTTAAGCCTGATAATATTTCATCTTTAGTCCTTCTGTCTCTTAATTTTGCAACAATTGATTTTGGACGTCCAGGAACACTTTTTTGAGGTTGCACTCGATGCGCAAATTCGATTTCGTTTTGGGTAAGATCAACTCCTGCAAAATTTGCTATTTTTATCATTAAATCAACTGGCGACTCGTTTTTTATCTGTGGAAGCCCCACAATCTCTAGGTTGTTCAGCCTTGCATACTGTTGTTGTTTTCCGATTTGCATATGAAAATCCATGACCTGGGCCTCAGAACCGCGAACGCGGTCCTCTAGCTTAGTAAGATCCTTCTTAAGATTTTCATTCTCAATTTGTAGTTGGTTATATGAAGACTGTAATTGTAAAACTTCGGCTGTCATAGTCGTTATTTCATTCCTAATATCAGCAAAAATAGTTGTCTTAAGATCTTCTATGATTTCTTCCTTTACTAGACGAAGTTTTGCGTCTAATAATACCTCAAACTGACCCATAAGCTCAGTATACTTATGTGCACTGATAGGACTATCGCTATCCATAGGATTTACACGCGGATTTTTATTTTGAGTTTGCTGCTCTAACGGCGCCATTGTGCTACTGTTATCTCCTTTTCGTTGAGCAACTGCACAAATTTGACATTTCCATTGAGTCCGAGAAGCTGACTCCTCATTGTAATTGACACATTCCGAGTGATAATGCCGGCGACAGATGACGCATTTTATTCGTCTTTGTGTTACGCTTATATTTCCCTTGCATAATTCACAATTACCAGCCATATCTCTTATTTATAGAGATAATTAATTTTTAAGAAAAAAAAAAAAAAAAAAAATAATAATAATAATAACAAAGATGAAAAAATAAAAATAAAAATAAAAATAAAAATGAAAAAGAAAAGTTATATATGGTGTGGGTATCGAACTCGTTCGGTTAACACTACAACACAATTTGACGCAACTTCCACTAAGCTACGAGCTTGATAATAGAGTGGCGAAATTTTTGTATTGTATAAAAGAATTGTAAACAAAGCACTTTTTGTTCTACCTACTAAAGTAATAATTATTGTATTTGTACCGTAATCTAGCACAGATCAGTGTCCACTTTCTCACACATAACAATGAATTTTTAGCAATTTGATATCAATTTTAGTTAGATGTTTTGTTTAATTTGCACTCTTTACAGTTTAATCAAGAGAGAGTACTTTTTAATCACTTATCGTTAATTATTTAGGAGAGTGAGAATGAAGTACGTGTAGTTTGTTAAACGTCAAAATACTGTATCTAAAGTTGATGTAGTGATTAATTTTGATGGCAAAAATGAACTCTTTGAGGACTTTATAATTGAGTAATAGCATAATTATGAGATTACTTGCCAGAAGTAAAAGATCAAAGTTAATTTCCAGGTTTAAAAAAGTCCGCTGCGGCAATCCATCTGTCATTATGTCTTTTATAACGTCCTAAATCCTATGCCCCAGCAAATCAGAAATTTTAATCCAAGAAAGACTGGCCTGTTGGCGCAGTTGGCAGTGACTATGTTTTCAGCCCCGCGGTTCGCGGGTTCGATTTCTGTCGAGGGCCATTTTCTATAAAAACATTGGTGGTTCTTCGATCCTGGGTGTATATTTGTATTTAAGTATGTATTTGAAATTATATATGTATATTTACCACTTGTCTGTCCCCATAACACAAGTATTAATTTACTTACTTTGGGGACGGAAGACCATGTGTGTGAATGTCCTATAAAAAGAGGAGTTTTATTTAAGAAGGTTTAAGTTCCTGGGATATTATTATTAGATATTATCTCCTTAAATAAAGTAAATTTTTCACCTGTAAACTTTGCTAAGTCTTGGGATGCTTTATATATACCTTGCTGTAAGATTAATAGCCTAGTGTTCTCAATGGCAAGAGACCGAGAGGACGTAGCCCTATGCGCTGATCAGAACAAATCCGCACCACACTCAACACGTCAGTCCCCGAGGCCATCCACGTGGCCGAAAGCAGGAGCAGGTGGAAGACCATTGTCAGAAAGAGACTCTTTTCATGAAAAGGTCACCCCCAGTATTGGGGTAACGACGCAAGGAGGAGGAGGGAAGGTTAATGAACACATAACGTTTAAAAACTCAAGGAGTTAGTAGTAGTGTTTGTGTCTACCACCTGTAAGTGGAACACGGCTTGGTCAATATTGAAACAGATGTAAGCTAAGCACGCCAATTTACATTAATGAATACACTCCGAACATTTCAATGACTGAATCACCGAGATGGTCTATAAAGTTTAGACAAAGTGAAAAATCTATTTGTACACATGTTCCTGTTAAACTAAATGTTTAAAAATCCTCAATAATATATTTTCTTATGGAATTATTTATCCTATTTTTTAGCCTGGTATATAAGCTTAAAAAAATAAATACAATGTTAAAATAATATTCAATTTAGCTGTGTTCTAGGTAAATCTTTAGATGGTCATGCGATGAAGATGACAGTTTGTATATTTTGTCTAATTGGTTCAACTGTTTATGTTTTATAATAAGCGGTAACGCGATATCTCCGTAAGTAGTGTCTCAACTTGCGGCCATATGACGAGTATCATTGACGAGCAAATTTCAAAGACTCGCCGAAACGTGACGGACTCGCTGTGGACCCGTTGCGACACATGACGGACGCATTCGCAGCGAGTCTGCTACAACACGCGACGGACTCGCCGCGAGTCCGTTGTAACACATGACGGACTCGCCGCGAGTCCGTTGTAACACATGACGGACTCGCTGCTCGCCCGTTATGCCTCGTTCGGACGAGTATAAAAAATACGTCGCGTTAAAATACCGCAACAGGCGTTATAAGAAGTTCCGTATGGTATATTCGGCTTAACGCCTTCGCCCTAACGACTAAAATGGAACACTGCACGATAAAAATAAGTCGCGATTTAAATACGCTGTCGTGTGAACAGATACCTGGGTACCCATTTGTTTCATTTCGACGTAATTTTAACGCACGATAAAAATCCTTTCGAGCGAACGAGGGGTTAGGATACGCGACGGACTCATAGCGAGTCCGTCGTAGTCTGCAACAGGCGCGCCAGCCGTTCTCCCGTCCCGGACACCATATTATATATAAAAATTAAACCCACCAACACTTGCGATGATAACCGACTAAATTACAGCAGCTTTGTAGCGATACATTTGTAGAGTTAATGCTTTATCGCGCTCAGGAATCATTCGCATGCCTTAAAAACATCCACAGTAGAAAATGCTATATCAAAACTAAAACTGAGTCAGAAGTTGGGAACAAGAGAAAGAGAAGTATGAAAATTAAATTACTTATTAGCCTGTGACACCATCATCATCATCCTCCTGCCTTTATCCCACTCTAAGTAGAGTCGGCACAACATGTTAAAAACATGTTGTCACATGATTCAGCTACGTATTTTACGACCGGCCGCCTGCCGACGTGAACTTTCCTTAGTCGTATTTCACGATCCCTCGGTAAGAAAGAGGGTGGTCTATTCTTCTCAACCGGATATCCACACGGCGAGTCGACTTACCTTAGTCGCCTTTTACGACACCTCGGTAAGAATTGAGGGTCGTCTATTCTACTCAGCCGGATACCACACGGCTATACTCATTAGTCTGTGACATGTTATTGAATAAAGTTTACTGTAATTTGCTTATACTCAATCAAATTCGGCCTACTTTATCTTGTTTTTATGAATACTCGTTTCCTTTTCCTGTGTTCATGTGAACTTTTTATATCATTATAGATCTTATAGATCGTGATGTATTCGACTTATTTTTTTTTATAATCAATAATACTTGATTGGCATTCAATTAGTTCGAGCTGGCACCTACTAGTGTTTTTTTGTTGGATAATCCGTTAGTTTTTACAAGCTTGTTTATATTGTTTCTCATATTCAATTTGTCTTTCCGGCGCAAAATTTATAATTCATCTTTGAAGAACCTGCTGGCATCCGGTTGAGCTATAACATTAGTTGTACACAGCCCATGTTTATAGAATTAGGCGTTACTTTGCGGAGATCCATAATACAAAGTAATAATTTATTTATTTATTTATTTATTTATTTATAAATTGGAAAACAAACAGCACTTAAATTATTACAAAGAATTATTACATAAAATTAACACGCATGCCAACAAAGTTTCCACAAATGAATGAAGGAAGTGAACAATACAATAAATATAAATATAAAAGATATGTAAGATAAATGTAGAAAATTAAAATTAAAAGTATTAATTAAAAGAAAAAAAAAATAAGTAAAAGATTAACAAATTAAACTATTTAACAAATTAAACTATTTATATATATAACATTAGGTATATTATTTCTTCAATAAAGATATATATGTTTTGAATCCATTATTGAAAAGGTCTAAGTGATGATATTTCCTATTATTATTCCGACAAGCTCTTGCAATGAACGCGTTTCTTGCATAATTCGTTCTACGAAAAGGAACGACAAAAGTAGATTTGTTGCGAGCACTTATTCGAGGGCACCTGAATGAAATTTGACTGAGCAAATATGGAGAGTCAACTAGGCTGTTTAAAATCTTATAAAGAAATGCTTGATCCCGATGTTCTCTACGTTTCCGCAATGAGTAAAGTCTTGGATAAGAGCCAAATTTGTAAAATATTCTTTTGAAAAACTTCTCTTGAACTTTTTCGATTAAGTTGATGTATTTTGAGTATTGCGGATTCCAGACAGTCGATGCGTATTCGAGTAATGATCTAACGTATGCGTTGTACAATATGACTAATGTATGAAGGTTTTTGAAATCTGCTCCTTGTCGAAAAATGAAACCAAGCATCTGATAAGACTTTTTTGTTATTTTTTCAATATGTTTATCAAAGAAAAGCTGGTCATCTAGAAGAACTCCAAAATCTTTGACTTCAGTTACACGTTTCAATTTGGTGTCAAACATAGAGTAGTTATAGGTTATTTGTTCCTTTTTCCTAGAAAACGTAATTGTACAACATTTATCTAAATTAAGATGTAAACTATTATTAATACAATATTGACCTAATTCATAAAGGTCTTTTTGTAATTTAAGGCAGTCTTGATTATCTTTAATAATTTTGAAAATCTTGGTATCATCTGCATATAATAAGACTGAAGAATTTTGAAAACAATTAGTGACGTCGTTAATAAAAATGTTGAATAATAAAGGCCCAAGGTGAGAACCTTGAGGAACACCGGACGTAATTGGAACGAAAGTTGATATGAAACCTTTAACAGCAACAGCCTGTGATCTCTCGCGAAGATAAGATGTTAGCCAACGGAGTAGATCGCTGTGGACACCGATGAATTCTAGTTTTTTTATAAGAACACTATGAGGAATTTTATCAAATGCTTTAGAATAATCGGTGTACACTACGTCCACACGATGACCAGCCTCCATTGCTTTTAAAACAATGTCCAGAAATTCACAAAGATTAGATTCAGTGGAACGCTTTATTACAAAACCATGTTGATTAGGAGTTAGTAAAGGTCTAAGTAATGGAAACAAGGCGTCGCAAATAATCTTTTCAAAAAGTTTAGGAATGATTGATAATTTAGAGATGGCACGATAGTTTTTAATATCACTTTTATCCCCACTTTTGAAAATTGGTGTAACTAAGGACTTCTTCCATTCAGCTGGTATACAACCAGAGCTCAATGATTTCTGAAACAGTATAGTTAGGGGCAAACAGAGAAATTTACTACATTTTTTTATAAAAATAGGATGCAGTCCATCTGGACCGCTATCCTTATTTATGTCTAATTTTTTCAAATAACGTTCCACTATCTCATAAGTAATTTCGACAGAGCTGATAGTTGTCTGATGTAAACTAATATCACTATAGTCAGATCTTGGAGAAGTATTTTCCGCTTCAAATACGGAATGAAAGAAACTGTTAAATAAATTAGCGATTTGTTGCCCGTTAGATTCTATTTGTGAGTTTAAGTGCATAGTGTCCGGTATATTATTATGACCTTTTTTAGATTTTATATACGACCAGAACTTTCTGGAATCACTCTGAATGTTGCATTCAATTTTTTCTAAGAAAAAATTGTAACATGTAATCTGTAAACTTTTGGTTAATAGTCGAATCTCTGAGAACTTATCATAATCACTCTCGCGCCTATAAATCTTCCATTTCCTGTGTAATTTCCGTTTTTTATTAATTAGCCTTATTAATTGTCGAGAATACCAGCACGGATATTTATTACCTTCACGTATTAACTTTAAAGGAACGAATCGCTCTATTAAATTATTTATAATACTATAAAATATTTTAACTGCTTGATTAATGTCTTTGTCTTGTAACTTCTGCTCCCAAGAGATATTTGACAATTCCGCGTTAATATTATCGTAGTCTGCATCATAATACAGACGAACCGTACGACGCGCTTGTTGTAAATGGCGCTTAGGTAAATCAAGATTTATTTTTATTTTTATTTTTTTTATTTTTTTTTTTTTATTTTTATTTTTTTTTTTTATTTTTTTTTTTTGTATAATAAAATTATTTAGCTATAATCTGCGATACAGTAAATAGAAAATATATATAGTGCTAAATGTATAGTGGACTATCCGTTTTTTCATACCCGATACATGCAGGGTTCGTAAAAACACATGCACAAACCTCCACCACTGCCACCACAATACACAAGCACTACACACGTTCACTATCACGAACTCAACAATCGTTTCGCCCCGCAATCGCAAATACTTTTGTATTACAGTCCATGCTATTCTAAGAATTATTATTTTTTGGAATCTAAAGTCAATTTGTATGACACAAGTAAATTTACAAAAGTAATAATAACATTATTTTCCTATAATCCGCGATACAATATATACATATAATCCGTGTATCGCGGATTATAGCAAAATAATTTTAGTATTACTTTTGTATTATGGATCTCCGCAAAGTAACGCCTAATTCTTTCTATAAATGAAGTAAATTTAGTTTATATCTAGAAATTTTATGACAGCAATGCGGTTTCAATAACCTGTGATAGCCCAGTGATGCGACTACTTCGAGGGGATGCAAGTTCAAACCCCAGGCAGGCATCAATAAGTTTTGTATTAAAACTTATGTGTCTAATTGATATTTACAATATATCACATGTATTTTGGCGATGCTTCGGTTATAGAGCGAAACGATCGTTAAGATTGTCGTACTGAATGTGTGTTCTGCTTGTGTACTGTGTTGTTGGTGGTGGTTTCTTTTAATAGGTGCGGTAACTAATCCTCCATGTATAAGGTATGAGAACGGTTTTGCTTCCTACACTTAGCATTACATAGATTTTCTTACCGAACACGTATTATAATAAAATAATTCTGCCATAACCTTTAGTTGGTTAAGTTTATCTAATCATTTCTCATAGAATTATTGATAAAGGTCTTCTTCTCTGCATCAGAGTATCTCATTAGTCGTAAACTACTTGTAAAACAAAAGCAACCTGCTTCCAACTCCCACGGACAACAGGCATCGAACAGCAAAAAGTGAAAGCTGTTACAACCAAAAAATGTAATGAGGAGGTCGTCCACAATTACGTCATATCGCCTACACTTATGCAGTCTGTACATATGTATTACCATCACCATAAGGCTTAAAGTCCTTTAACAGGTTATTATAAGTGTGTTGCTTGAGTAACCTTCGATGCGGTGATGTATGGATTTAAACTTTATAGATTCGGTTTGTTTTTTTTTATCAAGTTTTATTTTGGGCGGGGGACTTTATTTTTACTTGTCATGGCTGCTGTATTTATTTTATTATATTCTTAGAAGTTTTTATATATAACTTGATCTACCTATGACTTAGTTCACTTAATATTAAACGTTGAATATTTTTATATTCTAACGTAATAATTTCATATCTATACTTATTATAAAACAAAGTTCCAAAAGCTGTCTGTCTGTATGTAAACGATTATCTCAAAATTTACTGAACGGATTTTATGAAAATTTTTCTCCAAAAGATAGTCCAATACTTCCGGATGGTTTAAGTATATAGAACACATGGGTATTATGTATTATGTAATTGTGTTGAAGAGATCGCGCAGATTGTTAAAAAACTTGCTTTCTGGGAGCTTTAGTCGCGTGCGCTGCGTAAACCAGCAGAGATACACTAAAGTAATGTAGTAGAGAATTGTAGATCTATAAAACTTCTACAAAAAAGTCCGCGACAGCATGTCTCTATCTTTTATGGTTAACTCACAATAACTACTTTTATGTTTAAAATTTTAATTCTAGAAAAAAATTGTAACCCGCTGATTTCCACGCGGGCGAAGCCGCTGGCACAGCTAGTTTTATATATAAAAATTGTAGCAAAGGTTTTGTATTGGTAATTTTTAAATTTTCCACAGATAAGGTGTCGTATTGTTTGGTACAAAGATCGAAGAAAAAAAAACAAAGTCTAATCGACCTTATATTACCTGATATAGTATTGATCAGAGCTACCTGGGTTTTATTGCAATACATATATTATTTGGGTAGGTTCATGCCTAAGTAAGTGGTCTGTATACTTTTCCGACACCTTTCGACTACAATTTAACTTCGCAAAATAACGCTATCTCGAGAATTGAAGATTATTTGGATGATAAAAATGCCTGGATTTATAAATCCTTTCAGCTTCATACAAGACTGCGGTTAATAATAATGTAAAATTGAAAATGATTAAAAGATTGACCGCCGAGTTTCTTGCTGGTAACATTAACATTTCGAACCAGTTGTAGCTTCATTAATATTTTTCCTTGACGATTCAAAAGTGCTTGAAAGAGTTTACTTGAATAAAGATTATTTTAATTTGATTTGATAAGTGATATAGGGCAAGGTGATGTAAAATAATCAAGATGACTTTTGAATTTTTTAAACCAAATAAAGTGGGATACAAAAATAAGCAGTAGGAACGGAACCAGCTTATTTACCAAGTTATCAAATATGGCAGTGATGTTATGCTGCAAGTTTTTATCTTCATCAAAAGCCATAAACTGATGTGTCACGACCCGTTTCTGGATTTTCATGTCCTGTTTGGTTTTATTCGTGTAAGAGGCATCCGCTTGCCGAAATTTGAGGTTATTTATGTGACAGATAGTAGAGGGTTTTATTGGATACAGATCTGGACTTGGTTGTTGTATGATTAGCTAATTATTTTTATCTGATGGGGAGGAATATATCATGGAAATTATGAGAAACTTGTGCTAATGGCATCATGTATTTGGCTCTATGCTGTCTATATATATAACTATATGCTGTCAGTCCTAACGGCTTTTACAGCCTAACCAGGTGGGAAAGGCAAGTACAGAAGCAACGTCGAGGTTAACTTTTCCCTTTACCCAATGTGATTTAACATTGAATATATTTTTTTAAATGACATGGAATACTCTCCACCGTGTGGTATCTGACTAAGTAGAATAGACCTTACCTTCATTTCTTACCGAAGTGACGTAAAAGGCGACTAAAGTAATTTGACCCATCGTGTGCTATCTGGACAAGTAGAATGGACCACCCTCTTTCTTACCGAGGTGCATTATTTAATGCCGGGTATTATACATAGCTGTAGCTTCCATCATGATCCTCCTGCCCTTATCCTACTCTATGTGGGGTCGGCACAACATGTTACAAAAATGTTGTCATATGATTTGGCTACGTATTTTACGGCCGGCCTGTCTGACGTCAACTTACCTTAGTCGTATTTTACGATCCCTCGGTAAGAAAGAGGGTGGTCTATTCTACTTAACCGGACACCACACGGTGGGTAAACTTACCTTAGTCGCCTTTTACGACACCTCGGTAAGTAATGAGGGTGGTCTATTCTATTCAGCCGGATACCACACGGCATATACCTGTAGCTTCCGTATAGTATTAATAACTCTATGAGGTACAGTCGGAAAAAATAACAGGTCCAAAAAAGGAACGTTAACATGTCTAAGATTTTTATTACGAATGATAATATCCTATAGCCCTATAGAGGAATTTGGTAGAAGCTTCGGTGCTTGTTTGTACAGATTTAGCGTCGATAGGTGCATTCGTAGTCGTAGTAGGTATAAAAGGCATAGTATTAAATTAAGTAAAATGCTTAATATGTTAGTTCGAGGTGTCGTAAAAAACGACTAAGGTAAGTTGACGTCAGGCAGGCGGCCGGTCGTAAAATACGCAGCCAAATCATGTGACAACATGTTTGTAACATGTTGTGCCCACTTAGAGTGGGATAAGGGCAGGAGGATGATGACGATTAAATGAACTATATATGATAATATTTATATTTAAATTAGGCATGTGTTGCAAGCAAAAAAAACCAACGAAAACATATAAAAACTCTTTAGCCAAGTTCAATGGCCCTCGGTATCGCAAAATGGCATGCCTGGCCATAAATTTGTCTTTTAATGTGGCCCATACATTTTAAGATTTGCGAAGTCAAATCCTCGAATTGAATGTTGGAACTCAACGTAGTTTTATGATGCCATTGTTAAAATATTTTTTTGAATTTCTTTATTTAGTATGTTTATATTTCTCATAAACTTATGCACTAGAGTAGGAAAGCCAGAGTAAAATATGCCATATTACAGTAAAGCGAAATCAAATGAGACTATCTATGACTTTGACTTGCCCGTTAGCGTAGTTGGTTGTGACCCTGCTTTCAGCTCCGATGGTCACGGGTTCGATTCCAGCCGAGGGCCAACATTTTCTATAAACAATTTGTTGGTTCTTCGAGCCTGCGTGTGTATTTTTATTTAAGTATGTACTTAAAATTATATATGTAGTATATCTACCAGTTGTCCGTCACTCATAACACATGTATGAAGTTACTTACTTTGGGGACGGACAACCGTGTGTGTAAGTGTTCCATATATTTATATATATTTATTTATTTATCTGTCTCTCTTATTTATGTGTGATAAGACAAAGATAAGTATACAATTTATCACTCACTGCGAGCATAACGTTTTTGTCGTGGAGCCTATCCTCCTGATGATGCTTCGATTAGAGATCGTCGAGTGAGTGTGTATAGTGCTTGTTTCGTGTCTGGTCGTGGCGTTTTATTGTGGTTATACGTGTGGTGTTCTTTCACATATAAGGTATGTGAAAGTTGTTTGCTTTCCGCACTTAGCATTTTATAAATTTTCCTTACAAACACGGGTTATAGCGATATAATTCTATCTTATGATGAAATGAATCTTCTAAATTATGGAATTCCGCAAAGTAACGCTTGATTCTTTAAATTATCTAAAGCTTATGTACTGGGAGGTACTGGGATATAGGATAAAAATCTGCTTATTTCTTCAGGAACAGTAATTTTTTTTTAAATTGAGTGTTTTTATCACTAAGTCGATGCGAACGCATTTGCGCGTATTAACAGCATCTATTTACTTTAAATATATAATAATAAGTAAATGGGACATCTACACACACGGCTCCTCGGCCCCAAAGTAACTTAATACTTATGTGTTATGAATAAAAACAACTGGTGAATATATCCATACATATATCATTTTAAATACATACTTAAATAGATATACTCGAAAAGAACTAGACTCGAAGAAACAAATTGTTTATAGAAAATGTTGGTCTACGGCGGGAATCGAACCTGCGACCAAAACAATCCAGAACAAAATATACGGTAGTAGGAAAATCGTTCAAAACAATACAAAACGGTGGTGTTATAACAATCCATTATTATATGCAATTATTGCCGTGTGGTATCCGGCAGAATAGAATAGACCACCCTCCGTTCTTACCGAGGTGTCGTGAGAGGCGACTAAGGTAAGTTGAGGTCAGGCAGGCGGCCGGTCGTAAAATACGTAGCCAAATCATGTGACAACATGTACATGTTGTGCCGACCCCACTTAGAGTGGGATAATGATGATGATATGCAATATATTGCGGTTCAGTTTTTTTATGCTAAGCTGTGTTAGTACAAGCAAATAAAGAGATAATTCTGCAGGTATTAATTTGCAAGTAGCATGATGTGTAATTTAAATAGATGACTTAATGGCGTGAGTGATTACATCTTATATTATGCAGCAACGTGTGCAGGAGAATAATGATGGCAGATCTATATCTGTATATTTTTATTTACTGGTAATCCGAAACTTCTCTAGGTTCAGATTATAGGTTTATCCCCGTTTTCTCTCGCTGCAAATTTAAGATTTTAAAATAATAATGAAATAATTTTGCTTTAAACTATATCTATAGTAGTAAAGTAATTGCCTGTTAATATCCCACTGCTGGGAATAAGCCTCCTGTCTCCGTTTTTTTTTGGTGAAAAGGATTGGAGCTAAGACCTACCACGCTGCTCCAATGCGGATTGGTAGGTTACACATATCCCTAGAATTCCCTAGAGATATGCAGGTTTCCTCACGATGTTTTCTTTCACCGAAAAGCATGTGATAAAAAGCATTATCACATGCTATATATAAAACTGAAGAGTTTGTTTGTTTGTTTGACTGATTGTTTGTTTGTTTGAACGCGCTAATCTCAGGAACTACTGTCACGATTTGAAAAATTATTTGAGTGTAAGATAGTCCATTTATCGAGGAAGACTATAGATTATATAACATTACGCTAAGATAATAGGAGAGGAGCAGGAATAAAAAATATTGCGTAAACGCCAAAATTTAAAGCTTTCCGTGCGCTAAGTAAACGGTGTAAGTTATTAAAGAATCATGTATTACAAAATTGTTCCCCTCTAAAAGGTCTCAATAAAAGTCCGCGACAGCATATGTCTAGCTATTAAGATTAACCCACTATAAGCATAATTAATATGTGTTATGGTTTACTCAAATAGTGCCGTGTGGCATCCAGCTGCATAGAATAGACCACCCTATTTCTTACCGAGGTGTCGTAAAAGGCGACTATGGTAATTTGACGTCAGGCAGGCGGCCGGTCGTAAAATACGTACCCAAATCATGTGACAACATGTTTGTGACATGTTGTGCCGACCCCACTTAGAGTGGGATAAGGGCAGGAGATTGATGATGTTTACTCAAATAATAACACTGCAGTCCACGCGAACGCGAACGTTTAAAAGCTAGTCCTACAATAAAGTAAATAGAAAATATATATAATGTATATAGAGTGGACTATACGTTTTTTGAAGATTAAGTTTAGACGAGATTTCGCTTACTTGATCCTATTAGTAAATAAGTATATCGAATAAACAGCAATGTAAATTTTAAGAGCTAATTATTTCGAAATATATTTTTCATTATTATACATGATCATAGCGTTTGTCAATGGAATAAGTTCCTGTCACCATTTGCCATATTTATTTCCAATCAAGGTATTTTCAAGCCATTTACGTTCTTATTTGTCATTTCATTATATCATTTCAAATAACAAAAGAAAGCTTATTTTACTGAGTGCGTTATGGAGAAAGGTTGACAAAAAATCTTTTGTGGCAGACTTGCATATCGTGGGAAGGTTTTCTACTTTCATTTCATAATGTACATTGTAAATGATGAATTTTTTATATATGTAGTTTTTACAACGTTTCAATTCGCGACAAACAAACGCACATTCAGTTTCATATATATATGTATTTTGATAATTTTGTTTTACTTTTTAACTAAGAGAGAACAATAAAATATTATTTTGAAAAAAATAGGTTTTATTTGGTTTAAACTGCCCAGTTTTATGTAAAACAATAGAATATTATTCAATTTTTCAAAGTTAAGTTAAGAATGTTAATTGAATTGATACCTATAGTATCTTGGAATGCGGTAATGAGAAGAATTTATTTCCAGAAACGTAAAATGTATTTTGTTAATCACTAAAATGTATTGAGAATATTTTTGTTAGAACGACAAAATAAATTAAAAAATTTTTTAAATTATTCTTCTTCTTCATCGTTCCCTCGCTGCTGAGGATCGTGACTCCAGTTCACCTCGGCTACCAGCTGCTTCCAAACGTTCCGCTCAGCTGCCTGGTGAAATGCGCAACTGATTGGCACCTTAAGCTGTTCCGTAACCTGGTCTGACCATCTTTTAGGACTACGTCCTCGAGGCCTTTTTCCCTCAATCTTCCCGGTAATCATCAGGCGTTCCAGGTTATCGGTACCTCTGCGTGCAACGTGACCAAAGTATCGAATAACACGTTGCAAGCAGATGGAAGACAGGCGCTGTGCATTGTCTAGTTTCAATTGCTTTAAAATTGAGACATTGGTGCGGTGGGCTGTCCATGGGATCCTAAGCATACGACGCCAACACCACATTTCAAAGGCGTCAATTCTGTGCCTATCAGCGGCTTTAAGGGTCCATGTTTCTGCACCATATAGAGCAATGGAAAAGACAAGAGTACGCACGAGATGTATTTTCGTTTTCTGCGTTATGTTCCTGTCTGTCCATACTTTGCACAGTTGAGTCATTGCTGTCTTCGCAATACCAATTCGCCTTCGTATTTCGGTTTCACTGCTACCCTTATTTGTTATTACGGAGCCAAGATTTTTTTTATTACAATAAGTATTAATCTAAAATATATTAATATTTAAATTTAAAATAAATAATATAATTTTAACAGTTTGTAAATTTAATAAAATCTTCACGTAATTAATTAAATGGTTCATTTTTGAATAAACCGAACATAATAAGGCAATTTTTATTCATAATATATGAATATATAAATAGCGTCTCGAGGGTGTTGAAATGGTTATTAGTAACAGAGAATCATATTAAATTAATTCACGATTTCTTTCTTTTCAGATTAAAGATGGCGCTAGTTTGGTGCATTTTGATGTGCATGCTGTCGGTAGCTCAGTCGCAGTCTAACTACGGCTCTCAGGCCAACAATATTGAGTACCAGGGCGGGGATAAACTCCCAGAACAGACCGTGCTTGATGGAAAGGTAAGTAATATAAGTAAAAATTGTTTTATAAATTTTTTAGTCCTTCTTTCTTTCTCCTACCCTTATCCCACTCTAAGTGGGGTCGGTACAACATGTTTTTCTCTTCCATTCTCTTCTATCATTCGTCAACTCTGGCGCTACTCCTTTTATATGCATGTCATACTTCACACAGTCCAACCATCTCTTTTTAGGCCTTCCTCTAGTCACATATCCATCCACATTCATACTCAACACTCGTTTGATCACATGATTTTCATCCCTCCTCATTACATGTCCATACCATCCCAATCTTGCACCTCTCATCTTTTCTATAATGGGCGCAACTTTCAGACTTCCCCTTATATACTCATTTCTTATTTTATCAAGTCTTGTCACACCACACATCCACCTTAACATCCTCATCTCATTTGCATGTACTCTTCTTTCATCCATCTTTTTCATTGCCCAACATTCTGATCCATACATTACGACAGGTCTTATGACCGATGTGTAAATTTTTCCCTTTAGTTTAGGAGGCATTCGGGGGTCACATATTGTGCCTGAGACCTGTCGCCACTTCATCCATCCTGCATTCATTTTATTCCTCACATCGCGATCAATTTCACCGTTCTTTTGGAAAAGCGAACCAAGGTACCGGAAGTCGGAGCAGACTGGCAAAACAACACCATTTAAGGTTATTGGAGAAAAATTGGAGAGACCACTGAAATCACACTGCATGTGTTCTAAATTTTTTAGTCCTATAAATATTTATTTGAGATAGTAAAATATTAGAGATAAAGAAAGATATTACAGTGTTATGTACTATATCATACTTAGAATTTTAAGTGTTAATATGAATAATGGAATGAAATGGCTTTTTTAAATCAAATCGTTCAAAAACACTATTTGTAAACGTAGACATTTTTTTTCAAATAAAATTGAATAATTGTACTTTACACTACATTTCTTTGTGAAGATTGTTGTCTAATTATGCAGATTATTTCTTCGTAAAGAAAATATATAATGAGTTTACTGATGAATTTTATAAACTGATAATGAAATTATATGAACCAGTCATATCAGGGCTTTAAGTATTTAAGTAACTTACATCTTTTATGAAAATGTGCTCTTTCCCAATGTTTATGAGGTTTTTACTTGGCGAATTTAGAAATAGTTTCCTGTTTTATTTTTATTTTTCTGTGCTGTTTTCGTCGAATCGGAATAATTTCCTCTTTTTATAAGTATTAGTATTAAATTAGACCGACTCTGCGTTTCCCTCAACTGTCTATGGATGAGTATAATATCTTAAATCGCCCGCCTCAAAAAACTTACCTCGAGTTTCTCAGTTTAAATTGTATACAGTTTTAAATAACTTTAAACTATTATTTTTTTGCCAGCGTTTTATTGTAGAAATTAAACGACATTTTCTCACTGAACGCCGTGAGTAATAAAGGAATAAACTTAACTCGTGCAATAAAAAAGCAACAATGAAAAAGTGAAATTCTCTCATTCATAAAAAGTCTTACACCGTAATGGTTACATTGTAACTAATTACAGTTGTATGTTGCCGTTAAAGTTCCATATACGACAATATATAGTTTGCCCAGATAATCGGGAACACGCGGCGTTTGACGTTTGAGTTGTATAATTTTTGTTTAGAGAATCTTTTACATATTATATTTTTATGAGCCCTTCTGATAAACTTGATTTATTAGATCGATAGTGGATAACGATAGCTTGGTATTGATTTATTATAATCCGCGATTAGTTTTACGAATCGTAATTTATTACGGTTTTGAAAACTTACTATATATTACTAAGGTCTTATTTAAGGTAAGGTATTATTTAAGGTCTTGCTTACTGAAACTTAAGGTGCAAAAGTAATAATAATAATAATAAATATATGGGACATTTACACACACGGCCATCCGTCCCTAAAGTAAGTAGAATATTTGTGTAATGGGTGACGGACAACTGGTAGATATACCACATATATAAGTTTAAATACATACTTAAATACAAATACACACCCAGGCTCAAAGAACCAACAATTTGTTTATAGAAAATGTTGGCTCTCGGCGGGAATCGAACCCGCGACCCGCAGCGCTGAAGGCAGGGTCACTACCCACAGCGCCAACGGGCCAGTATTAAAATTATTTTGCTATGATTCGGGCTACAGTAAATTTAAAATATATAATGCTAAATGTATAGTGGACTATCCGTTTTGTCATACCCGATACATGAAGGATTCGTAAAAACACATACACAAACCACCACCACTGCCCCCACAATACACAAGCACTACATACGTTCACTATCACAAACTCAACAATCGTTTCGCCCCGCAACCGCATCGCAAAGCTTTGCGATTTTTTCGTGGATCTCCATCTTCTGATGATGCTTCGGTTGCGGGGCGATTGTTGATTTTGTGTTTCGGCAAGGACTATTGATACTTCATGAGGCTAATTTTGAAAACGAAAAATATTGTCCTGTAGGCACTATAACAAAACTACTTCGCTATAATCCGCACGGGTTAAGCGAATGCATGCAAAGCTAATGTGTATGATTTTGCCGTGGATTTGCATTGTGATTTTGTCGTGAAGCCTATCCTCCTGATGATGCTTCGGTTTCGGAGCGAAACGATCGTCGAGATTGTTGTGGTGGTGAGTGTGTGTGCTTTGTTGCTGGTGGAGGAGCCTTGGGATACATGTGGTGGCTTGTCCTGCATGTATAAGGTTCGTAGATTTTGCCTGCTTCATACACATTAGCTTTGCATGCATTCGCTTAACCCGTGCGGATTATAGCGAAGTAGTTTTGTTATAGTGCCTGTAATATGGAATTCCGCAAAGTAACGCCTGCTTCTATAAATCATTGTCCTGTAGCTTAAATACTTCATCAAATTAACTGTTATCTAAAGTTGACTTTGAAACATTCAGTCCTCTAACCATCACTACAAAAATTTCATATAATTTTTTAAGTGCTAGTCTTTATGCTGTCAGCCTGGATGTAAGTTATTCAATGCAACATAGTAGACACTCGCAATGTTAACAGCGCATTGTAGTGGATGTTCCAACGAGCTGATGGGGACGGCTATTACTGATAAAATCCTTGCAGGCACAGTGTGGTTACATTGCTTAATATGACACGTTATTCGCGATACACACCCTCTAGTTTACGGAAATCTATATTTATACTTATTATAAAACAAAGTCCCAAAAAGCTGTCTGTCTGTATGTAATCGTTTTTCTCAAAATCTACTGAACGGATCTTTGTACGGTTTTCACCAAAAGATAGTGCAATACTTCTGTATTACATAATAATTGCGTTAAAGCGATCGCGCAGTTGTTAGAAAAAAGCTTGCGCAGAGCTTTAGTCGCGTGCGCTGCATTAACCAGTAGAGATACGTTAAAGTAATGTACTAGAAAATTATAGATCTATAAAACTACGACAAAAAAGTCTACGATAGCATGTCTCGATCTCTTATGGTTAACTCACAATAACTACTTTGAATTCTAGAAAAATTTATCCTTATCTATAGATTTCCACGAGGGCGATGCCGCTAGCACAGCTAGTTGATGTATAAAATCAACAGCATATAGTATGAGAAACGACAAATGAACAACTTAACTTTGACTGGCCCGTTGGCGCAGTGGGTAGTGACCCTGCCTTCAGCTCCGCGGGTCGCGGGTTCGATTCCCACTGAGGGCCAACATTTTCTATAAATATTTTGTTGGTTATTCGAACCTGGATGTATTGTATTTAAGTATGTATTTAAAATTATATACGTAGTATATCTACCAGTTGTTCGTCACTCATAACACAAGTATTGTTACAAATCACCGTGTCACAAATTTTTTCTAGAATTCAAATTTTATACATTAAAATAGTTATTGTGAGTTAACCATAAAAGATAGAGACATGCTATCGCGAACTTTTTTGTAGGAATTTTATAGATCTACAATTCTCTACTAAATTACTTTAGCGTATCTCTACTAGTTTACGCAGCGCACGCGACTAAAGCTCTCAGCAAGCAAGTTTTTAACAACTACCCGACACAATTGATATAATACCGATATGTACTATTTACCTAAACCATCCGAAAGTATTGCACTATTTTGTGGTGACAACCGTACAAAGATCCGTTCAGTAAATTTCGAGAAAATCGTTTACATACAGACAGACAGCTTTTCAGGACTTTGTTTTATAATAAGTATAGATTATTATTGCGTCGCTAACATGAATTATATCGTAAGTCAATGGAAACATGCTCAGAATGAACGCTGCCGTAGGCCAGTAATTAGCTGTATGGATTTATGGCGAGGGCGTCGTGTATCGACTAAATATAGATTATGTTTAAAAATATTTTTTGGCTCCGACGTGCAAAAGTGCGACTTTGATTTATTTTATTTACTTTGATATATTTATTGCTCTTGAATTCCTATGACTCAAGAGCTAAAAATATACAAGGTACTAGTGTGATTCAATAGAAAACGAAACGTTTTTATGAATGATGACGAAACGCGCATCGGCGTCTCTTAATTGGTTTTTTTGTGTGATGATTTGTTTTGTTTCATGAGAATAATAATTTATAGAATTTTATACTCATAGAACAAAATTAAAATATAATTGCTGGACAGCTTGAATGAGTCCAGTAAATATTAAAATTGGTTTGTGTTATGTAGTAGATGATTTATATATTTCTCACTAGACTGGCCCGTTGGCGCTGTGGGTAGTGACTGTGTCTTCAACTCCGCCAACATTTTCTTTAAACAAATTGTTGGATTTTCGAGCCTGGGTGTATATTTGTATTTAAGTATGTATTTAAAATTATATATGTTGTGTATATACCAGTTGTCCATCACCCGTAACACGCGTATTAAGTTACTTACTTTGGGGACGTAAGACCGTGTGTAAATGTCCCATATATATCTTTTAATACTTTTTCACTATCTATGTATAAGTAATAAGTGGAAACTAAATTTGTTATGTGAATTAGTAATAATTTACTTTATTTATGTTCAATTTACACTGTTTGTTTCCCAAATACAAAGAAAATAAAATAAAAATAAATTAAATCTAGCGAAAAATATTCTCATCGAATAAAACAAAATTCGCGATATTAAATTATAACATCACTTCGCAAATTTAGGTTTCTTTTATTATTATTATGCCAAGTGTAGAGTGCACTATCCATTCTAATATCTTATACCATGCGAATAGTAAACAGCACGCATTACACTAAGACAATCTCAGCAATCGTTTTAGCCCTGTAACCAAATTATCAACACGAGATTCTACGACGCAAATTAAAAAGGATGTATTTTCCGATTATCATAAAAGTCATCTTTTACAGGTGACCCAACTGGATGACTTAAGCCCAGTTATCTTCTTGAACAGAACGAGAGCGACTCTAAATTGCGCTGCAGGATCTATGCAGGTAAGTTATAAAAAAGGATATGAAGGCTAAATTACTAGCGAGAAGAAACAGGTAATTAACTTTCTTTCCACAGAAGTACTAGGACCGTAGTTTACATTTGAGTTTTTCAAAAGTATTGTACCAAAAAATTGGTTCTCAAGTTTCATATTACGTCTTTGATGATGAATATTATTTAATCCATACTAATATTATAAATGCGAAAATCTAAAGATAATCCCGAAGATAAAACTAAACTAAAGATAAACTATTTTTCTTCCGAAACAGGAAAAAATACTTAGTACTTGAAGGTAAACACATAGTACTAGTAATTGAGGGTATTTTAACACTTAAATTGATACGAATTTAATCGCGGGTGTAGCTTATTCGAGTTTATGATAATTTTAACAATTATCCTCATCAATACTGACGTAGTGACGTAACTCACGATGCTTTAGATGAAAGTTGTTTGCTTCCTTTCAAGGCACACAGTATTATGCTGAATTTAAAGCCTTTTCTATACTGTGCTACATACATTTTTTAAAATTAAAATTAGGTTTAGTTTGTATATCTGTGTATGTTATGTGAGCACACTTATAGAATAAACGATTTTCATTTTCATTTAACAATCATCCATTATTGAGTAATCGTGACGTGATTTATTTAGTAATGCGTGCGTTAACGTTTTCTAGATCGAGCTGAAGTTCCATCAGAAGTTCTACGGTATTGCGTACGCGGATTTCGATCGTCATTCAGCATGTCAAGTTACAGGGAAGGGCGCTACCTCCTACAAACTAGAACTGCCTCTGAAAGGATGTGGCACCAAGCAGGTGAGAGCACAATGCCTTCTAACTTAATTTGAATTCAAAATACTATTTATGATATTACACTGTTGTGATTGGTATTTGTAATAAGGAGGGATGTAAACCATGTGGCCAAAACATCTTTAAGTATCTGTAAAGATATATGACTAGAGAGTGGCCAAAAAAAGGATGGATTGTGTGAAGTATGATATGCTTATGAAAGGAGTAGCGTCAAAGTTGACGTTGGAGATAATGGAAGATGGAGACATAATATGCTGACCCAACTTAGAATGGAATAACGGTAGGAGAATGATGTGAATATGCTTACCCTACTTACATTAGGATAAGGATGAGACAATGATGCAATTGTTATTCGATTTAATGGATAGAAATCGCTATTATAACATGGATTCTGTCGATCAATAATATTTATATTAACGTGAATTCAATAAGATTATTAGAATGCTTAGAATCTTATAATTTATAGATTTATAAAATGTTGATTCCTTGCATTAATTAAGTGTTAAGAATCTTTTAATGTACGGATTCATTGTTTCGATTGCATCAATAAAATAGAAAATTTTAGTTTAAAGGTTTATAGTAACGTGTAATCCATGCATAATTAAGTGCTACGAATCTTAACTTTAAATATTTACTGTAGTGTGGATTCCATCGAGTAATTAAGTGCTAAGAATCTTAAGTCTAAAGATTTATCGAAGCGTGGATTCTATCGAGTAATTGAGTGCTAAGAATCTTAAGTCTAAAGATTTACCTTAGCGTGGATTCCATCGAGTAATTAAGTGCTAAGAATCTTAAGTCTACAGATTTATCGAAGCGTGGGTTCCATCGAGTAATTAAGTGCTGAGAATCTTAAGTCTAAAGATTTACCGTAGCGTGGATTCCATCGAGTAATTAAGTGCTAAGAATCTTAAGTCTAAAGATTTATCGAAGCGTGGATTCCATCGAGTAATTAAGTGCTAAGAATCTTAAGTGTAAAGATTTACCGTAGCGTGGATTCCATCGAGTAATTAAGTGCTAAGAATCTTAAGTGTAAAGATTTCTCGTACCGTGGATTCCATCGAGTAGTTAAGTGCTAAGAATCTTAAGTTTAAAAATTTATCGTAGTGTGGATTCCATCGTGTAGTTAAGTGCTAAGAATCTTAAGTCTAAAGATTTATCGTAGCGTGGATTCCATCGAGTAGTTAAGTGCTAAGAATCTTAAGTCTAAAAAAAATTAATAATAAAATTATTTTGCTATAATCCGCGATATATCCGCGATGTATCGCGGATTATAGCAAAATAATTTTATTATTACTTTTGTATTATGGATCTCCGCAAAGTAACGCCTAATTCTATAAATTATTTAAGTGTAAAGATTTATCGTACCGTGGATTCCATCAAGTAGTTAAGTGCTAAGAATCTTAAGTCTAAAGATTTATCGTAGCGTGGATTCCATCGAGTAATGAAGTGCTTAGAATCTTTTAGTTTATAGGTTTATAATAAAAATAGGTTTATAAGAATATTTTAGACTTTTATTTTAATAAAAGTGGTAAAAAGCTTTTACTTTATAGAATTATAGGAACGCGGATTCCATCGATTAATAAAGTGCAAGAAATCTTTAAGTTCAAAGATTAAGTAGTGTGCATTCCATTGCATTGATTAATCTACCGATTTATAGTTACGCAGATTTTATTGAGTAATTAAGTGTCAATATTCTTTTAGTTTACAGATTGACGTAGCATAAATTCCATTGATAAAATTATTTTAGGATCCTCTTCGTGTTTTCACGAACAACATTGTGGTGCGGTTCCATCCAGGTCTGGAGATGGATGGGGATGAGGTCATCACGATAGTTTGCCGCTATCCGCCGCCTAAAGTTGTCGCTGCACCTAACCCATTTATTAATCCTGTGTAAGTTTTCCAATGTGTGAACAAAAGTTAAATCACTGCATTTTAGTATCCAATTGCTGGGAGGTCTTCCCTTTCCTTTTGGAGAGAAAAGTTGGTGTAAGACCCATCACGCTGCTATAATGCTGATTGGTAGGTTTTACATATCTCAAAATTGATCAGAGATTTGTGGGGTTTCTTACGATGTTTTAACCGAAAAACTTGTGGTGAAATGTTGTGGCTTCGGCCGTCTCGTGCAGTTGGCCTCGCCAGTTGATTGGCAAGGTACCTTGTCAGGAAAGCCTGGAGCCTCAGTATATCTGAGTGGCATCCCTTTTTATAACACCACACTTATGTAGTTATTAATTATTACTTACTTATATTTTATGTAGTTAGCTTTATTAGTTCATAGATATATAATGTATATCTATTGACTAATATATTCGTTTTTTTTCTACTTTTTTTTATAATCAATGAGTGGTGTTAAAAATAAAGAGAGAAAATAAATAAATAAATATAACGTTATTAAATTAATTAATTATTAACATTATTTTATTACATATATTTAATAAAATTAATTAATTTTTTGTAACAAAAAAGATCAGTGTTTTCCCGGGCTTCGAATCTGTGAACCCTTAGCAAGAGCAGCAAGATGTCATCGTTAGTATATAGACTAACAAAGCTTTTTAGGTTTATGTGTGTAGATGCGGATTATTCCAACCTCTTTATTTATATCAAACCATATATTAGGTTTGGAGGATTTTTTTTATTTATACCATACTTTTATTAAGACCGTTTTTTATTTAAGATTTTAATTTTTGATCCCAATTTCTTTATATGGAATATTTACTCAAATTTATAATAACAGAAATATAAGCAACGTATTTCAGTGCATCCATATGTACTTTAACTATATTTTCCTAGTACGTAGCATAAGTTATTATCTGATTCGTTCACGCTACTCATTACAGCAAAGTGATCACTTTGTTAGAAACATCCTTCAAAACACTGAGCCGTGAAATTATGGCTAAATGTGAAAAACGTGTTTCAATTAATGTCCGAGACATGTTCTCTGTAAATAAAGAATGATATTTTTAGCATAAACATTTTTTAGTTTATTTCGAGCTATACACAAAGGCATTTTATTTGGCATTTGTAAGTTTAATGTTACTGTAAACTAAAACAGAGTTAATAAATTTCCATACTTCGTTGTCTATTAATTTATCTGAGTATTTGTTTGCTCAAGGATTTAAGTTTTTTACTTCTTTCTTCTATTTCAGGCCAGACACGAGATTGCCACTACCAGCACCACTTGCAGGCACCCATATATTGATGATCATCTGTGCTATCCTGTTCCTAACGCTTCTACTCTTAGGTCTTGGGGTATCGTACCTCTGCCTGAGAAGGCGAGCAATTCCTGCACCGCGAAGACTTATAGATGACTCTTCCGCGTCGATAATCAGCAGAGAGAGCATTCAAGGTATAAATGGAATTTCACAGGATCCTAAAGCATTCGCCTATATTAAAAGAGCTGTGCTCTACTGACCGTAATTTGCAATCGTAAATATTGTTAAGATTGATTCATAAGATAAAGTAGTTGTATTTTTGGAAAATTAAGTGAAGTTATTTGGAAAAGATTAGTGAGAATGTGTTCAAGATGTTATGTATAAGCATCTTGAAATCACTGTAGCACTCGGCCAGCTGGAATAAATATTTTAGCTTCACAGTCTGTTGTAGATAATTCGATTGCTATACAAGTGCCGCATAGAATGTCTAAACTTTCTTTCTACGGCCGTAAAGTTTTAGCTTTGGGAGGAGTAATTGCAAAACTGGCTATTAAAGAAATTATGCTATTTGTAATAAGTTGTATAAGTCTTGGTTGTAGCTTAAGCTAAAGAAGTGTAGAAATTTCTAAAAAACAAACAGAGAAAGCTGCATTAAGAACTTTTTATGAGTTCCTTAAGAAACAATTTAGAAAGACGATCAAAATTGTGTGTTTGATGTTACAGAGGTAAAGATTCCTCGAGCACACCCAGTTTATCCAGTAGCGGCAGAAAGCGCAAGTGTTGCTTCTGATACAATCCCGTCTGATTATCCATCGGAGACACCGAGCGAAGCAGATCACGGTCATACCAACCAAGCGTTCATGATCGACGAATATCAAACAGACGGTGAGGAATTTGGTACCTTAACTCGTTTTAGTAACAAGGAACTGAACTTAGTAACCAGTAACGTATCTATTACAGTTAAAACCGTGTTAGATGAAAACAACTATTTCTTCCATCATTTATTACTCGGTTAAGTAGATAATAAACTGATATTTAAAATTAGATTAGATCAAAAAATTGCTAAAATAGATTCTCAAATTGATTAAAATCTTAATAAAAATTTATTACATGTATCTAACGACTAAGGTAAATGCCGTGTGGTATGCGCATGCATAGAATAGACCACGCTCATTTCTTACCGAGGTGTCGTAAAAGGCGACTAAGGTAATTTGACGTCAGGCCGGTCGTAAAATTGTAGCATGTTGTGCCGACCCCACCTAGAGTGGGATAGGGGCAGGAGGATGATGACATGTATTTAACACTTTAATTTTAATTTACATCTGACATCTATTATAAAACGAACGTTTAAGTATGATATGTCAACGATAACACCATACTGCAATTCCAAAACATTATATGGAAGAACTGTGTTACTATTACATCTATCGTTTCACCAAAAGGTTATGGTGAATCACATGAAGCAAGCATGTCCAATTCACGTATGCATGGAAGCGTACCGCCAGCGTTTGATGTTCGAGTCCGAGTTCAAAGGCCACCAGCACCACCATCTCCTATTTCAACCATAACAACTACAGAAGTTGATGGCGGGAGTATGAGGTTAGTGATGAAAACCAAATATATTTCGGATATGTTTTCCAATGTTACGTGATTTAGTTCAACGATATGTATTATATGAAATATTGGACCCATATGACTTCCTTGTAGCAACTATTTCAAACAAATTTTCAGATGTATTTTAAACTGCGTCAATTACTTTCTAATAGGGGATATAATACATTAATTTGTTTATCCAAAAAAGTTAATGATATAATACGTGATTTGATATAAGGGATATATGGTTATATCAAACCAATTGCTCAATATTTGATAAAATGTAAATTTAATGTCTAATTTTACGATGTTCCATGTGTCATGTTCAGACAAACGACAATGCTAGAGGAGCATGAACGCCAAGAATCCTTGCGCACAGTGTCTCCGACAGCACTACCTTTGCCAGCCCGTGCTGCTCACGCCGTGCCACCAGAACGTCCCCCACGTCCACCAGCACTTTATACCGAAGTCAACCGTGGGAGACAAGTAAGCGATGATACTTGTCAAAAAATGTATATCAGATTGCTAAAATGATAGGTTGGTTTGGGCATTTTATTTAAAGAACCTTTATTTATCTTAGAATACAAACAGTTTTTCGATTACTTAAATTTCTAAACTATTTCATCCCAGTAAATCCCCTTGAATTGTCAATCAAATTCAGCGCAAAAGTTATTTGCATTTTACCTCATATATGTTACAAGAAAGGGAAGTTATATTTTTATAGCTTAATGGGAATGCGATGTGTGATATACAACGTTTATTTATTTACTTAAAATGATGAAATAAATGATCGCCAAATCCATCACTTATAGTAAAATTTTATTTCTAATCAACTGTTTTATTTGAGTTTCTTTCTTTCTTTCATTTATTCTAATAGTTATTATTACATAACCTATACTCATTGTTTTGCACTCTAACACTATTGTTTTTTCTATAATGGTTGTTTTTTTATCAGCCTTTTTTTTAATAAATAATACTCATTACCATTGTAATACTACAATGGCTACTAACACCTTTATTTCTTTTTATTCCAATTATATTCGCACTCCTCATTTTGATAAGTTAATATCATATTTACTGAGAGGTCTTAAGTATATCAGGGAATTGTGATTACTTAATTTCGATTATGAATTAATCCAATTATACCTAGAGTTTTTTTTATCACTACTCTTTTTTTCGATGAATAGAGTACCACATGCTAACAATGTATGTTTTATATTCGCACTCCTCATTTTGATAAGTTAATATCGTATTTACTGAGAGGTCGTAAGTATATCAGGGAATTGTTATTACTTCATTTTGATTATGAATTAATCCAATTATACCTAGAGTTCTTTTTATCTCTACTCTTTTTTTCGAATAATAGAGTACCAGATACTAACAATGTATGTTTTAACAAATGACCTAGATTATTTTTAAATGTTTGAGCATCTGTGATTAATTTATAACCTTGATACAAAAGTAATAATAAGATTATTTTGCTATAATCCGCGATACAGTAAATAGAAAATATATATAGTGTTTAATGTATAGTGGACTATCAGCATTTTCATACCCGATACTTTCAGGATTCGTAAAAACACATGCACAAACCTCCACCACTTCCACCACAATACACAAGCACTACACAGGTTCACTATCACAAACTCAACAATCGTTTCACCCCGCAACCGAAGCATCATCAGGAGATAGACTCCACGACAAAATCGCAAAGCGAAGCGTTATCCAAACAAGCGTTGTTAAATAGTACTTGGTTCATCCCCACCCTTTATTTTACCTCGGAACACGTGCAACAAGCTTGAACTAGAGACATTTATCTGCTCGTTAATGAGGGTGCCATTGTTATGCTTAATGATTTCTTATTGTGATAGTGAACCTGTGTAGTGCTTGTGTATTGTGGTGGAAGTGGTGGAGGTTTGTGCATGTGTTTTTACGAATCCTGCACGTATCGGGTATGAAAATACTGATAGTCCACTATACATTAAACACTATATATATTTTCTATTTACTGTATCGCGGATTATAGCAAAATAATCTTATTATTACTTTTGTATTATGGATCTCCGCAAAGTAACGCCTAATTCTATAAATTATTATAACCTTGATTTATCATTTTCATTAAAACCTTCTTCATTCACACATTTATCATATGCACCATAACAGGAATGGGCGCGTAGGCCGCGCTCTATCGCCTCGCTCAACACCGAGATGACTGACACGCACTCTGTCACCGAAGTCACCGATATGTCGCACGCCAGAATGTTCCATATTAAGGTTTTTCACATTGCGTTTTCATTACATACCCACGTCGTGACTATGGTGATGGTTATTTTAATGGCGTTATTCCTTTTTTATAATTAGTTTAGCATTTTGTTTGTTATGTCACTAAGCATTTGAGAATCGCTGAGTTTCAGTCATATTTTAGTCGCAAACGAGCTTCCGCAATATCACGATCTTATGAAATTAAATTGTGCTGTAGTTCTAGATATAAAGAGTTACATATATCACCTTTTATTGTAGTGGATAGTATCAGATCGCTTAATTGCTATTTCGCTGATTTCAGTTTCCCTTTTATTTTCTAAACTTAGCATACTCAAATCTGTTGCGAAAATGCGATTTAAATAAATGATTGTTGGTTTAGAAACCTCCTCTGCCGCCACCCATGATGAAAGAACGTCACGAAATAGAAGAGCATGAAACGCTTATGGAGAGTCTCGAACCTATTCCGGAAACTCCCATCATGCCAGCACGGTAAGAAGGAATTAAATTTTCCTTTCATATTCTCTTCATTTATTTAGTTTGCTACAGTCTAAATTTAAATATTATTCGCAGGAAACCTGAAATAACTTCGCATGTGGTGGACGACGTTTTCCTTCGAACGATCACCGAAAAGAAAACAATCGAAGATATCGAAAGACACAAGCGCCTGGTGACCGAATATCGCCAAGTGCCCGCGCCACCGCCACATTTCGACGTCACAATTCGGAACCATACTTTACCTGAAGCACAATGGGAAAACTTCTCCGACATAAGTAGTGCTTCTGGCATGACTCTGACGCCGAAGATGGAGAGAGTTCCATTATCGCTGCCGCCACAGAAGTTTATTGGTAAGATTTCATCATGGGCAACATAAGCAGTTGTCATTTTCTAGATACTGTTAAATAACAGCAAATCCGTAGTTGAGTAAATTGGATAACCTCATCGCTTCCATCTCAGTGCTATGTTCAATACCTCTTTTTTTAAGAATTTTAAATCAACAGTAAGAAAATCTTTCCTAATACCAATTTAGCGTTTAACCTCGCCAACGTGTTGTTAGTTGGTAACTACGCTTCAACTGGTAAAAGAGCAAGGTTTAATTTAATTCTACAATTTGCATGGTCAATTACAGTGTTGTGCTGAGCTGGAATCAATTTTCAAGTGTCACCGTATTTATAGTTTGTTCAGTTATGAGCTTAAACTTGCTTGTTTTATCCATTTAAACTTCGCAGTATAAATACAATATATAGCAAAAATAAATAGTAAAATGTTCTTCTCATATCAACCAGTCATTCTTTCTTCATAGCTCTCGTCTATAAATATTCCTAATTCATGAAAATGATCTCCATTTTTCAATGTTTGTTAAGCTCTTTCGTCATTGATTGAATATCCTCGAGTATACGGCACCAATTATTTTGGTCAGCACAATTAACAAGCTTATTTGGTTACTGATGAAAACCTTGTCGGCTTCATAATAACATACAGCATAAACAGCTGATGTTGCTTTGGAACCGTTACAACAAGATATTGCCGAATCACAGTAATAAAATTTGACTTCATTTATAATATTTTGTAGGTAAAGGTGGTCCTGATCTATTCTCCCCGGAGTTGATCAAGCAATCAGGTGCAGTGTATCAGCCAATGTCTGCTGATCTGCCCCTGCTGCCTGAACTACCACCAGCACGGAATCCACTGTACAGAGAGGAAGATGACGAAGATGTAGCAGAGCCAACGCCGGCACCTCCTGTGCCAATCAATTGGAGCGTACTGACAAGAGTACTGAAGACTGAGGCACAAGATGAGGTATACTCTTCTCCTTGCATTTTATAAAAAAACTCGCCTTTAAACGCAACTTCATTCTTGTGGACTGCAGTCTTATTATTTCAGTAAACCGCAATACTTATATTAATTATGGTTAAAGCGGGTTAACCTTAAAAGCTAGAAATCTGCTGTGGCGGACTTTTGTTTAGGACTTTTAGAGGGGACCAATTTTGTAATACATGATTTTATAACTTTTACCGTTTACTTAGCGCATGCATGGAAAGCTTTAAATTTTGCTGTTTTCACAATATATTGCTGCTCCTCTCCTGTTCATCTTAGCGTGATATTATATAGTCTATAGACTTCCTCAATAAATGGACTATCTTACACTTAAAGAATTTTTAAAATCGGTCTCGTAGTTCCTGAGATTAGCGCGTTCAAACAAACAAACGAACTCGTCAGTTTTGTATATTAAGTATAGGTCTTCATCGCGTCTATCTATGTCCGATGAACTTAAAAATTACCTTTGTGATCTTCATTTAACTCTGCAATATACACGCCATCAAATTTTTTTTCTTTTGTAGGTGCTTTCAGAAACTGAGCGTTCGTACCGTTTGACTCGCGAGGAACGTCTTCGTTGGCGGGAACTCATCACTCATGAAAGTACCCTTCGTCGTGAGTTGGCGCGTTCTTCCACTCGCGAGGACTTCACCAGGGTAGCTCATGATCACCGCTTCGCCCCGTTGTACACACCGCCTAAGTGGGAAGTCATCATTCGTATTTTGGCCCCGCCTCCAGATAAACCCAAGGTATTTCAAAAGAGCGTTTATTGAAAAAACTAACACAGAACACAATGTGGGCAGGAACCTACTTAACTATCATATTACAATAAAAATATCTATCACTCGATTAGTCACCTGTAGGTTAGCTGTATTCCCTAAGTCAGCAACATTCCGACAACATTCTGTATTGCATCTTAAAATGCCCAACATAATACTGATTATGACTTGACGCTTTTAATAATATATGGTCGCGATCAGAACGTGATAGTCCCAATAATCAAGACCAGGCATTTCTATATCTTATTCTAATGCGAATCCCATTTCCGCTGTTAACAACAAACAAATAAGATTTCAATATGAATGTTCATTTAGCTAGATACATAAATTACCATTAGCATATTATCAATTTTTGAAGATTAAGGACTAGTAACGATTTCGCTAGATGATCGAAAGCGAATGATGCAGTTTAAAGTGACTAGCAATATTCAATTTTGTTTAGTAGCGGCCTGTTACAATCCCACTGCTGGGCATAGGCCTCCTCTTTCCGTTTCTGGAGAGAAGGGTTGGAGCTAAGACCTACCACGCTGCTCCAATGCGGATTGGTAGGTTACACATATCTCCAGAATTCTCTAAAAATATACAGGTTTCCTCACAATGTTTCCCTTCACCGAAAAGCGTGTGATAAATTGCAATTATCAATTAGCCACATGAGTTTTAATAGAAAAACTCATTGGTACCCGCCCGGGTTTGAACTAGTGTTTCCCTCGTAAGGGTCACACGGTTTCACTGCTGGGCTATCACAGCTTTGCAATTTTGTTTAAGATCTTATAAATTAGGAGAACATATCATATCATATACACGTTCATAGAACCGATACCGCAAGAAGACAGAATGGGAGTCGAGATCACGTCGCAGTTCTTTACCGACTCTGTACGAATACGATAGCGACGCCACATCCCTTCGGGAACCGCAACGCTCCAGACGGTCTTCGTACCGCAGCGACCATGTTGACATGAGGTTAGTATTCTTTAGTCCCGTGCACGTACAATTTTACCGATCTAAGACCAAGAATTTGCGGATTTACATTTAGGAATGATAGATATTTTAAGTTTATCATGTGCTTAAATAAACCAGTAAAAGGAAATCTAGTTATTTCTCGAGGATTCTGCGATATATTTGGTAATTAGTTAATTTGGATACTGGATGAATGTTTGGAGACCTTTCAAAGAAAAAATTAAACCGGAGGGGATTTGGTCATAACATAAAGAAAGAACATATTAACAAGAGGGGAAACGTTTGATGGAGATAGGATATAAGATCTTATAGTTCTAGCGCGTCTCAAGTTAGTGAGACAAGATGAGATGAGACTGCGAGATGATGACTGAGAGATGCAGAGGGAAGAGTAGATAAATTCTCTGAAACATCTGGAGGAGGATGTTCGAGTGCCGGAATAAGAGAATAAATAATGAAGATCATGAGAATTTTTTTTTTCATTCTCCTGCCCTGCCCTACTGTTAAAGGAGTTAGCATAACATGTTTTCTTTTTTGTTCATTTTCTCCTATGATTTGCCATACTTCATATAATCCATATATCCCTTTTTCAGCCCTTTTTTTCCCTCTAGTCACATGTATAACCGCATTCGTATTTAGCTCTCTATTAGTTAAATTACAGCGGCCTCCATTGTGTGTCCATATTATCTTAATCTTCACAAACAAAGATATATGTACTTTATATTTGATAAAAGTGGTAAGGTTATAGGAGATTGAGATGTCAAGGGTGGAATAGATTCTTTGGATAATAGTGTTGTATTGCAGGTCGATGTCAGAGATGATGGTGGACTACGCGCGAGAGCAAGCGGACACTCACTCCGAAGTGTCAGCAGGCACTCTACTTGGAAGATATTACGACGACGACAGTGACTCCGAACATCCTTACAACCAAAATCCGTAAGTTTTTTTAATATGGATATTTTGCAATTTTAAGAGATAAAAAGCTCATGTAAACACATCATTCTCAAACGGATTTAAGATTACGGAGTGTTTCGATGATAATCTCATCAGCTTTAATGTCATCTTTCTTCTGCCCACTCTCTAAGCGGGGGTCAGCAAAACATGTTTGGTTGTCACATGTTTTGGCAAATGTTAATTTACGACCGGCCGCCTGTCTGACGTCAACTTAAGTGACTCGAACCTCGGTAAGAAATGAGGTTGGCCTATTCTACTCAGCCGGATACCACAAGGCGGGTCAACTTACCTTAGTCACTTTTTACGACACCTTGGTAATCAATGAGGGTTCTCTATTCTACTCAGCCATAATGCTACACGGCGATGTCATATTTCGACCAATTTAGACAAAAATCCTGAAAAATTGACATAAACCTTCCCCATGATCAGTCTAATGGATGACATGAAAATCCCTATTATTATTTTTGGTTTTTGGGAAGAGATATACAGACAGTGATACAAGCGGTAGGGTGCCTTGCAGTAACAAGTACAACTAATTATAAAATTGTAACTTACAATATTCTATCGTTACAAAACTCTGAAAGATTGTTTTTTACAAGCAATGTAACAGAACTAACTACTTTGCTATAATCCGCACGGGTTAAGTGAATGCATGCAAAGCCAATGTGTATGAAGCAGGCAAAATCTACGTACCAGATTTTGCGATTTTGGTACGTAGATTTTGCCTGCTTCATACACATTGGCTTTGCATGCATTCACTTAACCCGTGCGGATTATAGCAAAGTAGTTAGTTCTGTTATATTGCTTGTAATATGGAATTCCGCAAAGTAACGCCTGCTTCTATAAATTAAAGATTGTTTTTTATTAATTTAATTAATTTATTTAGATCATGGCGTCACTCGTTACACCGGTCGGTGAGTCAACCGTCATTGGCGCGTTCTGCGACTGAACTGATGGAGCAGTGGACTGCACCCGATGGTGATATTACCCCCACTCCTGGACGCAGAGTGAGAGGTAAATACTCTCTTCTTCAGTTTCACGCACAAAAAATATAATTATTATGCAATTGTAGGTAATTACGCTATTATGGCGCTGTAATTTCAATCAATAGATGATTACATTCGTGCACAATAATTTTGGTATAGATGTTTGATATCCAAATAAATAATCTAATGAAGGTGTCATTATTAATAATATTCTGAAAGCGGTTTGAACACATCAGGGTCGTCCCTATTGCAACAACTATTTACCTGTTATTATAGTAACTGTTAATAGCGAAATGGCTAATAGAGTTTCATCGCTTCGATATCGTAGGCTAGTTAGAAGAGAAATGAGTAAATAGGCAAAATCTAAAAAATCTGGGTCCACTTTAGATTAGTAGGCCAAATCGTAGTGATACATACGTTTTTCTTCATTGAAACAATATCAAGTTGGGAATTGGCACAGGAAAGAGATTTTCATTACACATCTTTAATATAGACTTATTATAAAACAAAGTCCCGAAAAGCTGTCTGTCTGTATGTAATCGATTTTCTCAAAATCTACTGAACGGATTTTTTACGTTTTTCACCAAAAGATAGTGCAATACTTCCAGATGGTTTAGGTAAATAGTTCATATCGGTTTTATGTAAATTGTGTTGAAGAGACCGCGCACTTGTTAAAAAACATGCTTGCTCGGAGCTTTAGTCGCGTGCGCTGCGCAATCCAGGAAAGATACGCTAGTAATGTATTAGAGAATTGTAGACCCATAAAGACACTACAAAAAGTCTGCGATAGCATGTCCCTATCTCTCACGGTTAACTCACAATAACTACTTTTATGTTCAAAATCGAAAATTCGGGAAAGTTTCGTAAATCACTGAATTCAACGCGGGCGGAGCCGTTGCTGGCACAGCTAATTAAAAATAAATTTCCGATAATAACCTTTTTTGGTTTACTATAATTAAAAATTAGGGTAGTTGTAACTTTTCTTTTCATTTTCTCCGTATTTTTTTCAGGTGCTCAAGGACTAACGACTTTCACTTCATCCGAAGTACGTACATTCCAAGCTTCTAGAGAATGGCGGGATTAAATATAAGTACGAGAACGCTATCAGAAATTCTAAATGTTTATAATATCTCAAGAAGTGATAACATAGTTAGTAGAAAAAAGTAAATTAAGTTTAGGTGTTCCGTGCCTTAGACGAAAATTAAATTTTCTAATATAACATTTAAAAGAAATCTTCATTTCTTTTTATAATTTGTTCGAATCAGGTCATATGTATACGCTTTTTTGTACAAGGCATATATTATATGTTCATTATGCTAAAGCAGAACTTATAACAATTTATACATGTGGGCTTTCTGAAATTTCATAATATAAGAGCCATGATCTTCGTTAAGACCTTTAAGACCTTTGTTGACCTTTAAAGTTGCAGTCGAACAGGGCTTAGGACGGCCGGTGAGTGATTATAATTTATAACACACAGCTATCCGACACACGATTTATTTTGCTTTACCAATGACGTATTATATGGTTTGAACTTTGAGGTTATTACGTTTTGTACATACATAGCCAAACGCGATGATAGAAAAAAAAAGAGATTTGATACATTTTTCGGACACTAACTAATGCTGTTAGCCTCGAAGGCTTTGACAGCGTCACCGGGAGGGCGAGCGCAGAAGCATCGCTGGGTGTAAATACGTGGAGAGCGAGTCTCGAGCGAGGCTCGCAACATCCTGGAGCCTCCTATGAGGTAGACGTGTCCGTTATTTCACGTCACTGTATACAATAACCGGTTACGTGCTATGAAACGGAATAACTAGTTACGTGTGCAAAGGCGAAGTAGTTATTTTTGTAACTAGCTACTTTCGTAGCAGCTCTCATGCGACATTACGTTACGTTGCGTTTGCGTTCCGTTGAACTACGTTACGGCATCGGCCTACTGCATTAACGACTACAAAATGTCACTTGTAACGAAGAATAACGAACATAACTAATCCCTCAACTGTCAATCGTCTCTGAAGTAACTGTAACACTTCAGTAGAATCACGTATTAACCTTGGCTAAATTTCATTACTGTGATACAGTTTCGAATGAGTAATTAGTTACGAAAATAACTAGTTATAAAACAGGTTACATATTTGCCGTCACTAGTTGCGTTACGTTACGCGAAAATCACGTAACGACCCACGTCTAGTCACGATCTCATTTGTTTAAATATCTAAAACAACGTCTGGGTAATGAAAAACCATCATCATCATCATTCTCCTGCCCTTATCCCACTCTAGTGGGGTCGGCACAACATGTTAACATGTTGTCACATGATTTGGCTACGTATTTTACGACTGGCCGCCTGCCTGACGTCAACTTACCTTAGTCGCCTTATACTACACCTCGGTAAGAAAAGGAAAAGGTAAAAAAAGACACCTGGATAATGAAAAACCAACAATTGAATAAACTTTTTTTGTTTTTCAACGCATCATAGTATGAGGCCGGACCTCGGCTTAAAGCGACGCGCTGTGTAGGACTATATCGGACTTGTGGAATAGTCCTGTCATAACGGGCGGGGTTGAAGTCGATTTGATACATTTTTTTTTTTCGGACACTAACTAATGCTGTTAGCCGAAATGGCTCTTATAGCGTCACCGGGAGAGGGGGCGAGCGCAGAAGCATCGCCAGGGGTTTAAACTGGGAGACGCGGGTGAAACCGCGGGGCTTTGCTAGTTGTAATATAAATCTACTTATATACTTAGTTGATCATGTATCACTAAAAGTGTGATAAAATTTCACTGCCGTTTGTGTATTGGGACATGACATTTTGAATTATATTATTTGATAGACTTATTTGCTTTACGGTTAACAATTCTATGTCTTAACAAGTAAAATTAAAAAAGATTTTAACAATTTCATGTCCCTAATGTTAAACGTCGAGACCCCTCGTTTGGAGCCAATCATGGCAACAGCATCAGTTCAAATTAAATATATTCAGATTTTATACACAAGTATGATATACATAAGGAAATAAATATTTAATATTCGTCTTATCTCGATTGTCAACGCAATAATATATTTTTGTCTTGGAATGTTTTTTAATGCTTTCGTGCAATTTGTGCTTTTTTATAATGTAGGTTCTTAGTATTAATACAAAAGAATAAATATTTTACAACGCTTTCTTATTTAGTTCCGTTATAACTAAAAAAACAATTAGTCATATAAGTTTATGAAAGACACTGTACAAATCAGCTAAATAGAACTTTTTATAGAATGTTTATTAGGATGATATTTTATAATCATTGAGATAAAATTAAAAATATTAATCCTTCTAATAAACTTGTATACAAGTGCTTTTGAATCGTGAACTCTATTGTTGCTACTAAATTAATTTGTTGTTTTAAAACCTTATTTCGAAGTTATTTGTTAGTTATAAAAGCAGTGACGTCATTTTTCTTATACTGCCATTCATTAATTTTTATTATAGTATAATGCTTTCTTAATGTCTTATTTAGATGTAAATATTTTTGTCTATGGATTGTAAAAAACCTAGCGGCCGAGGCAAGGCGTTGATAAAAAAAAACATTGTATTTAATTCCTGCTTACATAAATAACAGCGGAATAAGATCATTAATTAAAACCCATTTGAAATATAATAATATTGCAAGTTAAGTGATTAAAATCATATAAAATTTTAAATATTAAAAGTAAAGTAAAGTAAAGTAACAGCCTGTTACTATGCCCACTGCTGGGCTAAGGCCTCCTCTCTCCGTTTTTTTTTTGGAGAGAAGGATTGGAGCTAAGACCTACCACGCTGCTCCAATGCGGATTGGTAGGTTACACATATCCCTAGAATACTCTAGAGATATGCAGGTTTCCTCACGATGTTTTCCTTCACCGAAAAGCGTGTGAGAAATTGCAATTATCAATTAGACACATGAGTTTTTAATAGAAAAACTCATTGGTGCCTGCCCGGATTTGAACTCGTGTTCCCCTTGAAAGAGTCGCACGGTCTCACCGCTAGGCTATCACAGCTTATTATTAACTATCATAAATATTAGTTGAAATTAAATATAACTTAATTCTTCATTGCTATATAAAGGTTGGAACCTGCTTGCTATCTTTCTAGTATAAAAAAGTTGGCATATACGCTGTTATTTTATCTGTGAATTAAATACATTTTACTTGCCTTGATTGCTATGTGTGTGTGGGACTTTGGGCGATGGGGTGTTTTATAGTGCTCAATGTGAATGCCTAATAAAATAGTTTTATATTAACAGCTTTTTTTAAAATAAAGCATTATAAGAATAATTTTAAGAGTATTCTCAATTTTTTATAATCTGTTACATAAAAAATCTATACTAGGTCTTGACTGTATCATATTGAGTCAAATAACGATTATTAATTGAAAATTAATATGGTGCTAAGGTACTTAAACAATTGTAATAACAAAGTTATATTTACTGATATTATTTGTATTTTGATAATTTTAATCAATATACGTGCCTTAACAATTTGTCGTTTGTTTCGTTTATTTTTATTTTTTACTAGATACGGCTACGCGTTGCTGTGGCTCAATCAGGTTTCGATCTCCTCACGAAATAAAACTGTCATTGACAGTTTAAATACTCTCCATTAGCGCAGGTCTTGAGCTTCGTGGGTTGCGGATTCGAATCTCTCCAATATTTTAACATAAGCAATTTTTCGAAGGAACCAATTCTTCGAGTCTGAGTGTGTTTATATTTATTTAAAACTAGCTGTCCAGTCACGCATAGCTGTGGCTTCGTCTGGTTTCGATTTCCCGATCGTCACCAAACTACAAGATTATATGGGTAAATATAAAGAATGTCTGAAAATTTCATTAAAATCGGTCCAACCGTTTCGGGGTATATATAGGATATACAGACAAACATAAACTTTTTATTTATTTATTCGACTATTTTACATAAACAAGAATTTATAAAAATTTAAAACAAAATTAGAGCTATATATAATACTAAAAAAAGTATGTATACATATTTACATACATTAACACTAAATCAAAACCGTCGATTCCATTGCAGTCACAACATTCATTTATATATATATATATATATATATATATATATAAGATTTGAAATTGACTCCATAATAAGCTTCGTTTTTATTATTTTGGTTGGCAATAGAGAAGTCTGGCATATTTAAATGTAAAATCGTTTGTGTTCACCTTTCAGTTGCTTCCACCTACAGTTAGGTCTGACCACCGAAAATATAGGCGTCCAAAATGCGTCCTGTATAACCCTGACGGTCAAATAACGATCGCAAACACAGAAACACGCATCAAACACAGCGTCTTCGCCGGCGAAGACGAGATCCCAGTTTTCTGACGTCGCAATGACTAATCAAAGTCATACCATCAGCCCTCCACTACGCGTCGCCCTAAGCCATGGTCCAGCCTCACAGGAGGCACCCTTAGGACGACGTTCCCCGACTTAAGTAGAGCTTCTGCGCTCTACTCCCTGCATTTCGCAACCTCGACGATGCTTCTGCGATCGCCCGTCCCGCCCGGTGACGCTGTAAAAGCCGTTAGCCGTTAGGGCTAACACCATAGAGTCAGTCATAAAAAAAATGTGTTTCACCTAGTAGTACTTCCGAATCGAACAACGGGTTAATGTTGAAGTGGTGATAAGGGCCGAAGTGTAACATAATATTCATTTTTAAAAGTCTATAAAAGACAATATCGCGGGCAATATCCCGCGGAAACCCAAAAAAATACAATATATACCGATAGCTACTAGAATATCAGCACATAAGAGCTGTGATAGCCCAGCGGTGAGACCGTGCGACTCTTTCAAGGGGAACACGAGTTCAAACCCGGGCAGGCACCAATGAGTTTTTCTATTAAAACTCATGTGTCTAATTAAAAAACTTGGTCGGTGAAGGAAAACATCGTGAGGAAACCTGCATATAGAATCCTAGAGAATTCTGGAGATATGTGTAACTTACTAATTCGCATTGGAGCAGCGTGGTAGGTCTTAGCCCCAACCCTTCTCTCCAGAAACGGAGAGAGGAGGCCTTTCCCAGCAGTGGGATTGTAACAGGCCGCTACTTTACTTTACTACCAGAATATACATTAAGCTTGATTTTAAATATTATCTTACTTAATAGAGAAGTACAAGTTTGAAATTCGAATAATAAAAACATACAATTTATATATTCTATTCTTTATGGTTATCACCGGCAAGGGTTAATGGGAATCGGTCAAGAGGTCGCAGCCCAATTAGATCTGATCATCAGACCTACCATGAACTCTTATTGCGACTCAATTGAAGACGTAAACTAAATTGTTTTCCTTTTTCATACCATGGCGTCTTAAAGACGCAAATGAATGCAGGATGGATGAAGTGGCGACAGGTCTCAGGCACAATATGTGACCCCCGAATGCCCCCTAAACTAAAGGGAAAAATTTACACATCGGTCATAAGACCTGTCGTAATGTATGGATCAGAATGTTGGGCAATGAAAAAGATGGATGAAAGAAGAGTACATGCAAATGAGATGAGGATGTTAAGGTGGATGTGTGGTGTGACAAGACTTAATAAAATAAGAAATGAGTATATAAGGGGAAGTCTGAAAGTTGCGCCCATTATAGAAAAAATGAGAGGTGCAAGATTGGGATGGTATGGACATGTAATGAGGAGGGATGAAAATCATGTGATCAAACGAGTGTTGAGTATGAATGTGGATGGATATGTGACTAGAGGAAGGCCTAAAAAGAGATGGTTGGACTGTGTGAAGTATGACATGCATATAAAAGGAGTAGCGCCAGAGTTAACGAATGATAGAAGAGAATGGAAGAGAAAAACATGTTGTACCGACCCCACTTAGAGTGGGATAAGGGTAGGAGAAAGAAGAAGACGTCTTAAAGACGCACACTTGTTCGTTGCCGAATTAGCGTTCGGAATGCGTCCTAAAAAAATATGAGTAAAAGAGACAGAGTTATCTATAGTTCATATACGTTATCCTTTTAAAACATTACGATGCAATGCAATTCACACTTCATGGTACTAAAAGGAAGCGGTTCGCGGTCTTCATTTACGTCTTCAATTGAGTCGCAATAAGAATTTCCGGTAGGCCTGTTGGTCCGTGCCACACTGGACATCAAACTCCACGATGTACTTATGAGCGGCTAGCCTTTTGCGTGATATAAAAAACGTCTAGTCAATTTCATGTTTAATTTTTTAATATTAATGTTAAAAATTATAACTATTATATGATAAATATTATTATTATATAAAATTAATTATAATAACGTAAAAAGATTTCTATCTGTATGTTTAATGTAATATTAATTTAATAGTAACTAAATGTTTATTGAATTACGCAACTCGTCTTGAGAAAACGCTATGACGTAAGGGAGGGAAAAATGGCGGGATTGTTGGTGACTTATAAAATAAGACTGCTTGCTGTTAGGGACAGAGCATTTTTAATCGTTGTGTGTTCTAGTGTCGAATCAGTGTTACTCTGCCCGAATAAAGTTTAAAAAGTGATAAATGCGTAAATATGGATAATACAGACTGTGTCGATGGTTCGGCGCCGACATACTCCACATGGCCAAGGACAGGAGCTGATGTAAGGAAGTTCTATGTGAAAGTCTTCTTCCTAATCATAGGGATTACGACCCTCACTGATGAGGAATGCGACGCGAGGAGGAGGATTCATTATGGTATATATTTTTTAATAAGTTGGTAGTTAGAATCGTGCTTTAGTCCAATTCGGATAGTTTCTATATCGGTATATCTAGATGTGTTTTTTTTTGAGAAATATGTAAATTCTGTTACAGGTGAAATGAAAGGTAAGTAAGAAATTTAAGAAGTTTATTCACGACATCGGAGACGAGAGGTAACAACATAAAATTAGAACCCGCAGGTAATAATATTGTTTTAAAAAAAATAAATTCGACGATTAAATTTTAAAACACTTCAAATTTATGTAAAATTTAGCTTACATGAAATATCAATTTGCATAGACCACCTGAAATAGTTAACGATCCACATAATAATCAAAAAGTCGAACAGTTTAAATTACGTTTAAGCTCCTGAATTATTAAAAGAATTTTACACAATACTTAATAAACACTTAACGATAAAGTATATTAAAGACGTTAATTTTCAATAGTCAACAGCGTTACAAGAAACCAGTTAAAACAATTGTTACACAAAGGTCCAAGCCATTTGTTATAAGAGCTTATTAACTACTTTTACTATATGTACATCTACTTATGATAAACTTCCGACCACAGTTTTTCAACAGGTTTAATGATAAGCATGTTAGGCCTTACAGAGTTTCTATCTACAACAATATTTCAACCTTTATTCTACCTACGATATGAAGTTTTGTTGACAGGTCCCTTTCGTCAGTATTTGGCAAATCCTTTCACATCAGACTAATTTTGGCATCCTAGCTAATTTCATAACTATCTGATTCACTCACTGCATCAACTTCTCTAAAGCAAACAACCGCAATATCTCAGTCTGTAGCAACTTCAACTAATTCTTTCACCTGGTCCATTTTAAACGTGAACGCTGCCGCTAGATCTAGATTTACACGAATTCTACTTTCTTTGTATATCTTTCTACCATTACAAGACGATGAACACTTAAATGCTTTCAAAAGTCTTTTAACTTTTTAAATGTCTATATTTGGCTGATGGAGCCGCAAGATTGACGTCTTCTGGTCACCTGTTTCCAAAATCGTTTCTCGAATTGTTTCTCCTGTAACATGATATTAGTCATAAAGTAAAAAAAAGCACCATATTAGTACTAATTGAAAAAAGAAAAATACATAATCATAAAGTTCTAGTATTTCATGTAGTGACATCTTGTTGTGCTTTAAATTGTGTTGATTTTATTTCCAAAAGAATATATCAAAAGAAAGTGTATCTAAACGTGACAGCAAGAAATCGTGTTAAAGAAATGACTTTGCACTCTAGAAGATTAATTTAAAACTACAAAAGAAAGGAAGGGAAGCTCAAAGCGGGGCGAATGAAAAGCGGAATGGATTTTATTAAAAATATATTTTAAAACACTCCATCAAAATGGACAGATCAGTTCGATTAAACAGAAACAAGAGTTCTAACATACTTATAAGCTGGATTTAAACTCTAGAAAATAAGCAAGTTTAATGGACAAAAACCCTTAATGCAAAGATTTATAAATAGAATAACAATTTCACCATTGCACAGTTAAATACAATAAAAGCTGAAGATAGTTTTCATAAAACACGTATTCGAGATTCTTATATTTTAAAAATACATTTAAATTCAAATGTAAAAGGCAATAGTATTGACCAATTCATCGCTTAATTTCTAACATTATTTATCTACTCAATTACTTATTAAAATGTAATACCTTGTTGAAGATAACAACATGAAAATTGATTTATACAATGAATATTATTATTATTGAATCCATTAATAATAACGGTAACATATTTCAATACATTCACTACGATTATTTATTTTGAGCTGAAAATTATCGGTATAATATTGTTCATAATATAGAATATCTGTTTAAATCCAGCTCCTGTTATTGTGTTACAAACAGTTATGATTAATTTTAATTAGTAAAGATGATGTTTTATATATTCTAATACCAATATATTGCAGTTAAGTAGTCCATGTATCTAACAAAAGTACAATAATTAACAATCATGACAAAGGCCATGGTATAGCTAGAAATAACGTGGAGTATCATAAATATTCCGATATAAGAGTAAAATGAACTTAAATATATTATTTGTTTGCTTTGTTTTTTGTACCAGATAAAAATTAGGCCGAAGATGTTCTAGCTACACCAATCATAGATCACAGGTCAAGATAAGTAGGACAAACTGATGCAAAATTACGTTTGAATGCATCAAGTCATATTGTCTATCTTGCTTTGTAATCTGAGATGCCAATGGACTCAGGAAGCTCGTGCGTGCTCAGATATGGCCATTGACAAAGCAAATCTTGTAATAGCCGTTGTTGCTCACAGTGCTTCGACGGGGGGAGAAAGGCCGAGCGTTCAGCAGGAAAGGCTCGCGGCGAGGGCTATCGGATGACGCTCGGCGTCGAAGGAAACCCAATCTGTTTTAATTTTACTAACGTTACACTTAAAATATAAAAACGATCATACTATAATGTAATTAGATAGAAATTACCTTGTATAACTCTATCTAATTATTGAGATAACTAAAGCAGAACATGATTTTACAGTGGTAATAAACAATTAGTGGTTTAAAAACAAAGATATTTAAGATATAAGCTATTAGCTGTGATAGGCTAGCGGTGAAACCGCGCGACTCTCTAGAGACGACATAGGTTCAAACCCCGGGCAGGCAACAATGAGATTTTCTATTAAAACTTATGTGTTTAATTGGTAATTGCAATTTATCGCACGCTTTTCGGTGAAGGAAAACATCGTGAGGAAACCTGCATATCTCTGGAGAATTCTGTTGATATGTGTAACCTACCAATCCGCATTGGAGCAGCGTAGTAGGTCTTAGCTCCAATTCTTCTGTCCAAAAAACGGAGAGAAGAGGCCTTATCCCAGCTGTGGGCATAGTAATAGGCCGTTACTACTTTACTTTTACCTACTTATTAATAAACAAGTAGTGAATTGTTTTTTCTAATTAAAATCTAAAAAAAACAATCGTCTCAAAATAAGGGTGTAGCTTATACAATTGCAAATTATTAAAATATTAGGTACAATGTAATAATGAATTTTGCAATTTCTGCCTAGTTTCTTTCGTGCTGACTTCAACAAGTAGACGTTGCCTTGGCGTTATGCAATGTAATGATTACCTTTGCTTCATATTTTTTTTAACGAATGTGTAAGTTAGTCTTTGTGAATGTATATTTATTAGTTACTCACATCTTCCCGTTCTGGCATTGAGAGCGCGTCCGCGAACGCATCGTCAGAGCTTCCGCTCGTGCCAGTTGCTCCATCTCCATAAGTTTCGGTTCGCTTTCTGGAGCTATAATAATGAATATGTGTCGGTTATTTTGTCAATAGTAAATTGAAAAAATAACCGATTTTAAAATCCGACTCAGCAACAGTAAAATTTGTCAAAGATATTATTAAAACGTCAATAGTTTAAACTGTGTGGAATGTTTAAACTGTAGATCAGTATTAACGATGCTGTCCTCCTCCTCCTTGCGTCGTTACCCCAATACTGGGGGTCGTGACCTTTTCATGAAAACAGTTTATTCCTAACAATCGTCTTCCACCTGTGGCCATCACATGGCTATCGGCCATGCAATGGTCTGCAACCCGCATAAAACGTAGCACGATTGTAAGTAATGTATCTGACGTTTTGCGTAGATGCCCAAAATCGGTGCATATCATCCGTAAGGCCACTGATGATTATAGGCCGCAACACTTAGTTCAGCTAAATATACATGACCTTCAAGCCTTGGTTGCTTGCTGTTATAAATTACCTTTCCAGGCATATACAGAACTGCGCGAAGTAATATGAGGGGCGGTGCGGCACAGAGTTACAGCGTCCGCGCTCGCCACGCGACGTACCAGCGAACGTTGACATGCTGCGCGAAACGACCAATGGTCGCGCCCGCCACCCTGAGGACATTTCAAAATATAAATCTAGAGAGAAAAGTAAAAAAGTAAAAAAAAATATAGTAAAAGGCAACTCTATCACAAGACTTGCCCTTTTCTCTATTTCGATCATTTGGAAGTTATCAAGTCTGCATTTTATTTGATCAAAATGCCCTCCCTTTAGCTCTGTTCCCAGTCTTAATTGCTAAATATACATGACTAAAACAAAGTTATTTATTTGCCTCATCTAAAAACTGATAAATTGAGCAAATAATGGCTTTCGTTTCTATTTACGTAGAATTAGAACCAGAGCTCCCTAGAAGAATTAGAACGACCAAGATGGTATGTTACCTTCGCGAAGCACATATTGATACACGGTACATATTGATGTACCCCACTGATCTTTTCAATGAAAGAACTGATGAATATTGTGATCCTAAGTTGTTGGAATCGAATTTAATTATTTTCTCACCCATGCAACTTCCTGTTCCGCCAATATGTCCTTCCCCTGGTCGAGCGCCAGTCGCATTTCCGCTCGGGGACTGAGCCGTTCCGGTGATGGTGGTCTCACCTCCTCCCGTGAACACTCTGCTACTTGTGGTGGCTCCGAAGCTGTTTCAAGAATTTTCCATATTTTTTTAACAGTTTTAAAGCAATCAAACTTTATGCTATTGTTGTACTTGCTCTTTGCACATTCTGCGGTTGGCAGTAACTTCTGCCGCCAATCTGGCGACCGCCATAGCAGTAATGTCCATGACTAATCGTAAAAACTTTGTGGTACCCTGTGTCTTCACCAAACCTAAGCCTACCAGTGCCGAGTGACATTCTTGTGCGTGATATCCACGCCAATTTCGGGAGATAGACGTTCTAAAAGGACGGTGATTAGTTTTACTTGTCGATCGCAGATATGGTGTAATTTGAGGTTCACTGGACACATCCACTCAGAACCAGCAAAATCTATATAAGGTCATTTGACAGCCGAAGAACAAGTGTATTAGTAACAGTCATTATATGCATTGAAGAGCATTTCTTTTCTTTTCTTTGAGAATTCTCTTACGCAGCACATATTGGTGAAGAAATCAAATTATTTTATGAGAGATTCCTGCTTATCAATTCTTAGTGTAACTCTTATATTATGTCTTTAAAATATCAGGATTTTAAACTTGCCTGGTGACAGCTGATGTAGGGGTGTGGGGTTGTGGATAGTGGTGCGTTCGAGTGTGGAGGGCGTGCTGGCTGAACTGGCTGAGCCCCGCCGACCGCCTCCAACAGATGCTCGCTCCACACACTCTTTTGAAACTGGTCAATGATAAGATATTTAAAAAAAACATTAATTTTAAACGTTTGTAGACTCAAGATGTAGTCTATTATTTACTAAATTACTTAAAGTATATTTAATTTCAACGATTACAAAGTCCAAAAGTTTGGAAACAATATTTTGCATTAATCCACAATTTAAGGAAAAATTACTTTAATGATAAACATATAATAGGATAGGAAATATATGAACTCTAAAATTCCGATTTAGTCCGAAATTGAGGCATCATCTTTGGCTTTATAATGAAGAAAATATAGGCCCATATTTTCTTTATTAGTTAATTTTTGCCAATGCATTGCTTCATACCAGATTGTAAGGGCATCGAAGGCGCCTCGTTGGTGGGAGTCCGGTCTGGACTCAGCTCTGATGCGGCGCCACCAGTGGGCTCCTCTCCAAGCCCCTCGGGCTCCGCGTCGCACACACCGTCCTCTGCTTCTGCAGAACAATCGACCTTAAAATGAACATGATTAAGTCCGATTTCCTTATCATCTTTTTCAACTTTTTGTGCTTATAGTATTTTAAAGATTATCTGTATATTATTATGATTTAATTTGAAACTACTATTAAAAAGACCCAAAACATAAGCCTGGACAACTAGTGATTGGCTGTAGACTTTATAGTGGATGATTTACCGAGTCATTTTAATTTTTTAAACGTGAAATAAAACTGTAAATACATAATTAAAAGATGTACTGTTAAGCTTGTTTAACTTTACCTTGAATTAATTAAATATGGGTTTGGCAAAAGTAAGTTTAATCTGTACTGTACGAAGTCCAATTATTTTTGAGCCTGTACATTTGTAAGCTGCGAGATGAAGCTGCAATAACGTGAATACTGTACGTTCTTAAACAATATTTAATAATAGACATTCAGGTGTGAGGTGCGTATGTTTTACATGCTAGGAGTAACAACATGAGTTTTAAAGGAGATAATTATTATGCGTATATGTCCTTTAAAACAAAGATTGCATGCATCGTGCGTAGTATTGTATGTAGTCATTAATTAAATACAGAATATAATTGTAACTTCGTCCTCTCCTCACCTTTCACATATAGTCAAGAAGTCCACTTTGCTGTCAAAATGTACTTTGTTAGTATTTACATGTAGAGTGTTACATGTAGTTTACACTACTGTGATAGATTCAGATTAGTTACCGTTATTATTTGTAATTTCAATTTGATAGCTAATGTTAAATTACTGTTATGTTGTCTGCGCTATAGAGAGAATTAAAAAAAAATCTACTATGTTTCTCACATTGTAAATCTCCTAATTAATAGCCTTATTGAGTGCAATAAAAAATCGATTTTATCACTCGTTATTTAACGCGTTGGTACGAAACTGTTAATTTATAAAGATTTGATCCTCTTCGTAAAAATAATGATAAATATGAAGGTTTTCTCAATTCTGAAGTTAATAATAAAAATATATAATTTGAATAGTTAACTAAGATAAAGGACACCGAAAATATCGTGGAAACAAATTTAAAGATACAGTTAGAAATTAAAGATTTTTGTGTTGTCTTTGAATACACATTTAAATAATGTAATATAAATAGATATATTGTTAATTTAATTAATCGATGATATAAACTTTATGTATAACAACTGATTGAAGTGATTATACTCGTATATTCTAGCGATCTATCACCCCTTTACACGGTTAGGTTAGCGACAGCGAAAGGCGTATGACGCGCGGGTTTGCATCAAGTGATTCGGTGTTAATACGGAAAAAAATCCATCTTATTACAGGTTAGAATGCGAAAAGCATACATCTTTAAAAAAAAAATTGTTTCTTGAACGGACGTTATTGTAGATCTTTAACAGAAATCTTTAACCCGACCATTGTGGTTTTATATATTTTAAAGTTTTAGGGCAGCGTTTATGATAAAAGTTCCACCATAAACAAGAATGTTAAACAAATTATTATCATATTTCAACCAATTTGCATACAATTCACAAATTATAAACTTAAACCTTCCTCATTATTTTGTCTATTGAAACTAACCGCATGAAAAATTGGTCAACAGTTATTGAGCTTATCAAGAACAAACAGACCGACAGCTGCACCTAAGGACTTTTAATATACAGTGTTTATTTCTTCGCTAAGATATGATATAAAAGTGAAGATTGAAGCTGATTTAACTATAGAAAGGCTGATTTTAGTTATAGGAAGGTCTATGATGATTAACTAAGTTTTCTAGACATATAAGAGCTAAACCTCACCTGATTCGGAAGCAGAGGGCGGTCGGTGCGGCGCGTCGCAACAGACGTCAGCATCGAGGCCACGCTCGCTGCCCTGCGCCAAGCGCCGCACCAGCGGGCAGTCACAATGTGAGATAAAACCTAGCTACCGGCTTTGGGATATACTACATACGAAGACCAATAATGTCCTATACGATTGTCGCGTCACGCAATAGTCAGATTTCCCATGTTCCAAAATGCAGAGCCGATTCATGCCGACCTCTCTCTCTATCTATTTTCCCAGCTATGCATCCCACATGGTGGGGTCAGCCTACCTTATACTTCTCTTCCACTTCGCCCGGCCATGGACATCGTCGTCGCTTACTTTACATACAGTCTTATCCTTTATCACTACTTCATTTCATTCATGCCGACCGTCAATCTCAATTGCTTAATTCATCGCTTTTTAAAGTTGTACTTGGAGAAAGCTGAGGTACACCCAAATCAGCAGATATCAGGCCTCAACCTACCGTAAGGTTGAACCGAAAAAATATTCAACATGACCGTCTCAATCAAATAACGATCGCAGACACAGGCTGCTCTGCATAAAAAATTTGCTGCCGATAAATGTCCTAGTTTTTTGAGGTCAATTGGTCGTAGCTTTTTAATATACTTTTGACAGCGTATACAAAGAACACAGTTCATAGTTTAGCCATCTGGCCTCCAGTTCAGGTTGCCCTAAGCCAGTTGGTCCAGCCTCGGTGGAGGCAAACTTAGAACGACGTCTTCTAGAAGTAGTAAAGCTTCTGCGCTCTACTTTTTGCATTCAACAACCTCTAGGATGCTTTTGCGATTGCCAATACCGTCTGGTTACGATGTTAAATCCGTTAGGCTTAACTGTAGTCAGAAGAATACATACATTGAATTTATATGAAACTTCCACTTTCGGCTCCTACTTTGCGCATCACAAAAGTAAATCGTTTGTGGCTTTTGGTATACGATTTTATAACAAATTCTAGTCAGTTCTAGTTGATGTCGTTACATCAGTTCAAATACCTATTGAAAATGCGTATATAGATAGCTTAATATAATGGCAAGGATTAAATAATCCTTGGCGATAATGGCGAAAGTACTTTCTTACTTGAAAAGTACTTGGGGTCAATTATAGTTAGGATTCTCTTAAGACAGCAATGTCTAAATATCACTGGCTATTAGAATTATATTTCTGAAAGAACAACTGCCGAGTTTCTTGCTGGCTCTTCTCTGTAGGAGCAATTTACCACACTAGTAGAGTGGAAGATACCAAGTATTTGTTTACTAAACCTATATAAATTATAACTGAAACGAATTAATTGTTTTGTAGTAATATGTTAAATATAAAAAATATATACTTTACGTACAAAATATAAATACGACATTCCCAAGTGTTTCACATTTATTGGATCAGGGTCATGCAACATTCTACTTACTATGCATATCGCATTTAATTCTATGCTTTTGTTTGCATGCTTGTACATTGTCCATACTCCATCGACACCCACTTAACATCACATCTACTTAATATTATACAGCATCCGTCAAACTTGCCTATTCATAAACGTACTAATGAATAACAGTTCTTTTAAATTTTGCAGCTTTCATTTTATATTTAAGAATCTTTAAAATAATGATAGGCAACTTTGACAGACTTAAACACCAAACATCGTCAACATTTCGTTATTGTCTGATTTCAATAACAGTTTGTTGTCCTCATATTAGAAAAAAATTGTCTAGATTGTTCGCAATACCATGTTTCGTGTTGTAAACAAATATATATATATATGGTAGTCACCTGGTCATCAGAGTTTGTGGGTGTTGGTTTATTATCTTCACTACCACTATCGGAGCCATCTTCTTCCATCAAAGGTTCTAATCTTCTTCTAAAAACATCTCTGCAAGAAAAAATATTTTTAAATTAATATTTATTTTTAGCTTCTCAGCTTCGGGTAGTAAAACATTGTTTTTGTGTGAGATCAATTCATTAATTTTCGTAGTTTTTTAGTTAAATTATATAACAACATTTGCTATTTTGATTTAACTTCATAAGATTTGTCTACTTCAATCAATAAAAATCCACAAATCATATTAGATTTGCCTAAACAAAGGTTTAAATGAAATGTAAGAACTGACGCCAATACATATTACACAATTGATAAAATTACATACAAATGATATACAAATACTGGACTTAAAAACCATTTCAGTTTCGTACAAGACTGCAGCTTAGACAACGAAAAACTTATAAAAGCTTAATTGAATAAAGATTATTTTGATTTGTTACGATTTGGAATTGGTTATCGTGGTGTTTTGAATTAATATAAGTTTTTTTAATTACCTTGGCAAAAGAGGCCTTAATGTAGTAGGTCCAGTTATTGTTGGTGCCATCAACAGTTCATCCATCATTAGCTCTGTGTCATCATCACCAGCGTACGATGAAGAAGACTTAGTTGGTGACTAAAATTATAAGGCTCTGTTCATTAAAATAAAAACTATCACAAATGTAACACTGCTTGTATCTTTAATTATGTTAATGATTTAATATTCAAAATGAAGTCTTTGATATTGACCTCTTCAAGACTAACGATAACTTGCTGTGACACGATAACTGTGTTGAATCCAATCAGTGCTTAAGATTTGCAATTTTATTATATTAACCTAGTTGTTTAAGAAATGCATTAACTTGTAGGGCGATTACTTTACAGTATCGTTCCGACATCAAAAGATTTAGCGAAACAGTTTTTGCAGGAAGATTGTAGCGAGCAACTTTCAGAATCCCATCATAGAAACGTATCCAAAAACATTCAAACACTTCATATATTTGTAAAAAATAGCTCCATATTCCATTTTATATACTCGTTTTATTCTACAACAGATAACAATTTCTTCACGATGATTAATTGACTTAACACTTTAATTAACAAGATTAATCCTTTTAAAGCGTTATCGGGTAGGTGCATCGTCTAAGACGAGAAATAAATCAACAATTAAGAAGACGCATGATCCATTCTCAATAGACCCTCGACTGAGACCGAATCACGCCTCAGGGTAACGTTAGTGAAGGTTCGTTGTAGACTAAAACGCCAGAGTAGTATGAAAAAGATCTTACAGAGAGAGTCCCATGATCAGAATCCGGTAAATTATCTGAGAGATCGCCAGAAGATGGAGTGCCCCAAGCTTCTTCCCCACTAGCCCCGCTTCCTTCACCCGTTTCAACAGTACCCTCTTCAGTTCCAATAGCCGACTTCCAGTCTCCAACACCGAGGCACCTATTGAATTTTTTTATTAAACATCGTCAATATTTTGTCAATGTTGTTTGAACCGGAAAATTATCTATCTCAAAGAGACTAAATTCTATATTAATCTTGCTATCTTTAAACATTAAAATAATACTACATCTCAATATAGTAAATCTGTCTAATTAAAATAAATCAACTATATATATATTTTGAAAAGTTTCATTAACTTTTAACGGTTAATATGAATAAAGTCTTCTATTGATTATAAACCAGTTCTAGCATAAAAAATAAGCTATGAAATAGCTACTTCAATACCATAAAATAGATTCGTTTTTATTACGAAAATTATATCAAATAAGTAAATTTAAAATTGCTAAAGGTATCTGTAAATCTAGCAAAATCTATGAAGTTCTATTAAACGTTGTAAATCATTAATTGAATAGCGTAATATTTTCTACAGTTATCGAAACAAGATGTTTATGTAAACATACTCAGCGTTTCTTATCCCACTGTGTCGTTATCCACCTAATTTAGAAGAAATATTAAGATTATTATGTAATATTTTAAATAATATCATTTAATTTTAATGTAGAAAAATTAATCAAAATATATCAAGTATAACAGTTAAAGTACATATAAAGTTTTACATTAAAATCGCACGCTAACTTGGGTTCACTTTAAGACGAAATATAAGCTCTGAATACCAACCGCTCTAGGAATGACGGTTGCTTATGGGCTATTGAGGTGTTGGGCACACTTTCTGTATGGCTAAATATATTCATCTTTTCTACAACGAATGAGCCGGCTCGTGCAGTCCAGCCCATTATTCCGCCGGCTGCACTAGTAACTATAAAAATAATTTCATTTAATAATCAATAAAATTTACTTTTGAAAAATTACATACAAGATAACTTTACCTGTGCTATATGATTTAGAAGCATCAGGGTCTTGTGCAGTCAGTCTTATGTTACCATCATCAGTCTCATCGGATGGCAGCCTTTCGAGGCTTGACATTGTACCATACCTACAAACATTAAAAAATATTCGACTCCATTATTTAATATATAATAATAAATATAAAGTTTTTGGATTAATTAAACTTTCTACAACTAACCTTTTAAGTGACACGTAAGGTAAATCATCTGGAACATCTGGGGAATCAGGAGATTCATCTACGAGTTCATCCTAAAATAAAAATCAAGATCAGAATATAAAAGATGCAATGATATAGAAATAACAATACTGTATTCTATACGTACAGTCTTATTAGTCACATTATTATAATCAGGAGTTGGCGGGACAACTGCTATATTAGGGACAGGAGATTCAGACTTTATTGAACCAAGACTTTCTGGTCTCGAATGAACTTTATTTATACTTGTTGCAGAGAGTTCAAAATGTGTTCTCTTAAATGGTTCAACTCTCATTAGATGTGCTGTAGGGTTGATAGCTGAAAGACCCATTAACATTAGAGGGCCTAGTTCTGAATCCTCATCTGACAGTACATCATTGGCATTCACATTCATATCATCAAACACCTCAGACTTGTTACTTATATCACCATTCATTTTACTAACAGCTGATATACCCATTCTTGGTGATCTCCGTAGACCTCTTTCTATTCTAAAGTCATTATCATCTTCATGTATTGAATCGTCATCCAAAAAAACTGATGATGTTTTAAGGCGTGTACCGACATTTTCTCGTTTTGTTATTATATTCATGCCTAGCACTTTATTTAACACAGTTTCAGCTTTTTGTCTCGTTCTTTCATCTTTTCTTAAAGAAGCTGGCGATGGATAATTTGAAGTTTTGGTTTTCGATAACATAATGCTTTCCACACATTTAACTTCATTTAAGTATTTCTCTTGAGCTATAACACATTGAACTTGGTTAGCTATGTTTGAATTGGACATTCTTAGGTCGTTTGAACTAGAATTAAATACCATAGAGCTACATGTAGTGTGGCTAGTGGACAGAGGACTATTTCTACTACTAGAAGTGGGACTAGGCGATGTAATAGAATGTTCTTTTCTAAGTTCCAAATGGCTCTTTGTGTGACTGTGACTTCTTGTAATGCTTGTGTTTAGAAGTGATGAATCGGTTTTTAGTTCATAGGACTTTGATTTGAGCATTCGCTGACTTTGTTCTATTGAATCAATTACTTTCAAAGCGGCCTTAGGGGCATCCTCAGGGCGTATCCTAATAGCACCTTTACGTTCTAAATGAGAAAAAATTTTTTGTTTACGATTACCACAATTTGCACTACAGATGCTAGTGATACTTTTATTTGAGGTCGAATTTTGTGGTGAAGCTTCAGGTTTTGTCTTAGAAGGTACTGATGGTTCTTTTTGAGATATTAATGGACTATTTGGCTTAGATAAGCACTTCTTATGACACTGCCGGCAGACCGGGATTGTATCAACTACAACTGGACTTGTACGGACTGTTATCTGAAATAGAAATAACATAATATATTTCAAGTCTATCATTATGTTAAGTATTATTTTTTTAAGTACCTACCTGACTACCAGAATTACTACTTTTGGATGGACTCATATCATTTTCCTTCTTTTCCACGTTATTAATAATAGTAACTTCCTTATTTTCAGTGTTATTCTCTATAAGTTCGGCTACGTCTAAAAGGTTTAGTTCTTTTGATCTTTTCCTGAGCTCTTCTATACTCCACATCTACAATAAATATAATGTAGATCTTCAAGATTTTTTCTCTTTTAATATTATGATCACCAACATGTTTTTCACGTGTGATTATAATGTAATAAAACATTCGAAAACCTATATCCTTTATATTATATATTTATATCTGTTCCATTTATGACATTTACTTTCAAGTATGCGCCATTACCGATGCGTGAAACTTACCTCCATATCTGGTTCCGGAGGGTCCAGTTCTTCAGCTTCAGGTAATTGAGTCATCCACCTTTGTAAGTGTAATGTTGACCCTCGACTTCTGTTACTTCTTGGGGCTTCAACGGCGCTCCCACCCGCACCTGTTTGCGTTTCCGCTGAGCTGCGGCGCGTCTAAAATGTTTTGTAATACTGATTGTGGTACCCTTTTTCTTAAGATGTTAGATTAACGGATGTTATGAGTATCTACTGATGTTGACTCCAGTATATCATTAAATACAGTTTTCGCAATCATTTCTCCAATTTTTTTTATTTTTATGTTATAAACATTTAAGCATCTATTTCTGTCTGATACATTTTTTATGTGCCAACTTTGGTAGACGTTACGTTATGCTTTGTTGCTATTTGCCACAAAATAACTTTTTTGAATTAGGTCGCTGTACTAAGCGTACCATACATATGATACACACGTAAATCTAAATAAAATCATACATATAAATGTAAAAATTTATAAAGAGAAATGGGTATTCTTAAAAGTCATATGATATTTATGCAAAAATAATGTTTACTACTTCAATAGGAACAATTTAATAGTAGAGATCAAGTGGATATAAAAAAGGTTGTAAAAATAATTACAATAAATAAAGCCAGGCAAAATGAGTGACGTTCATCTTTCCATGCATTCCATAAAATTTAAATAAATTCAATATAATTATTTAAAAAAATTATAAGATTAAAAAAAATAATAAACATGTGACAGACACTAAGTACTAATTTTAAACAATTAAAAATACTTACCATTTATATTATTTTATCAAATTAGCTGAGCTGGTATGATTGAACACTTTAGTATAATATTAAAGTCAATTTTTAAAATATATAAATACCTGTTATAATGCTATCTAAGCATTTGTCAAAGATACATGCATTACAACACTGTTTAAATAAATGTCTTCGTCTTAAATATAATGTGCCCGCAACGTACGAATATAATTATTTAAAGTTAGTGAGTTACACAGAAAAATGGTAGATAATTCAACTTTAAGTTAGCCCATGAAAAGATCATTTTCGATTAAAAAATTCGTTAGCGTCGCAAAAAAGGATTCATGTAACATAATAAAATAAAATTACCACTGACAAAGTCACTTTATTCACCGATCATTAGAAATTTCTGCTCCGATCTAAACAAAACATCCAAATTTTATATTAAATTGATCATAAGTTGAACCCAGAACAATAAGTAAAGACTTTCTCAAAATTATCATTCTTTTCCTCATTATCTTAAAGACTTACTATACACAGCCAAAGACATCGAAAATTATTGATTCTACTACCAAATATTTCGCATTAAAAGTTAGGTCATATACATGTAAAATCCCGGACGTAGGTTATGTGAACATTTTACGATGCTAGCGATTATAATACGCGCTTTTCTATTTTAATTATATTGTTATTATGGACATAGTGTCAATATGTGAGCATCATGTTATTGAAAAAGCAGTAACTACAATTTTACTAAACACAGTAATTATAACATCAACTACCATTTTTCCTTGTAACACATTTTGTTCTAATGGCAATGCGTTAATTTAAAGAAGCAATGCAGAAATAAAAATGATTTAGTGAAACTACCATGGATTATGAAACCGATTTCACAACTAATCGCCAAATATCCACATGACCTGTACAATTTTGCAAGGTTATGACAGACATAGTACTAAGATTTTGTACATAGAAAATTATTATCACCAACTTCAATAAATTTGTAAATAATAAGACTAACATTGCCAGTAAATAGTCAACTGAGGTAAATAGTGAAGGAAATGCTGGAGGACTTAAGTGTTTCAAATCCTGAATCATTAACAAAAATTTATTAAGAAAAGGACGGAAGACTCATGAAGCAATGATTATATAAGAAAACTATTAGTTTGAAATCGTAAAAATATTCCTACTCATTGGTACCCTATAGTTACATTTTTGACACTGAATCTTATATTAAGGTAAATTGTAAAAGTTATCGCTATACATATTTGAGTATAAGCGAGTAATAACAACTCAGTACAGTATAGTATTTTTCAGTTCAATTTTGTTAATTCCATTTTGACATACCCAGTTGTATTGTTTCGAAAGGGTATCAGACTTACAGCTAGATTTTTATATTATCAAAAGCCAAAATACCAATTTTTTGGGAATACTGTTCAAGTTCCAAAATATGTCTCTTTAATTTTTTTGCCACAACCTTACTCTTATTTCTGGACTCAAAGCATATTTAACAATCCTATGAAGTTAACACGCCATGTCCGAATATTTACACAGTTTTTAAAACGAGCCAATTTCTCAATTTTATTAATTCTCAAAACATCAAGGGGTATGTTTCCATTGAGAATCCTTTAGAGAGTTTATCATGTTAATTTTTTTGCTGAGTATTGATCCGAAGATAGCAAGCATTTACTAAATCCGGATCTGACTCCGCTGATCAAAGTTCCAGATAAGCAGGCGGTGTTGGTCTTTCTGGAAGTGGTACACGAGGTAAAAGAGGGTCATCGGGTAGAAATATTCGTTCTTCAACTGCATGCTTATAAGAGGGATCGACATCTAAGTCAGCTAGAGCTAGGTCAGCCTCGAAAGATTCCCATCTGCAGGGAGTTATTTCAGAATAATCTTCTCCCCCATCGGGAGTCAGTTGGGCGCTAGGGGACGGTGGTACATCGTTCTTTTCTATACTCGATGAAGAGACAAAATGGGACGAGAAAGTTTGGGAATCGGCAGGTGAGAGATTTGCTGAAGGTGTTTCGGGGGTAGGTGCAGTTCTCCAAACAGTACTCAAAGGTCCTCTGACAGGACGAGGTTGTGGAGAAGTTGAACTGGACCGGACATCGAAACTGACGCGAACTTCTTTTTCCGGACGCTCTTCAACGAGCATGTTAAGATGTGAACGGTAGGAACTTGCCGGCAGTAGGGCGAGGCTTGAGTGTCGTTGTATGCTCGACCCCGATACCTGTCGCTGTTGGGAGTCGAGCGTTGCTAAGCTGAAGGTCAACTGTGGATCAGGCGAGTCGAGCGGCGAACCAAGTGGTGTACCTGACATTGTGTGCGCGCGATAACTGTAATAGAAAGAGATTGACTCGCGTATAATAATCATACAGATGATACAGAACAATCCTACACAGAACAGGCTGATACAGAAAGCCTACAATACTGTTGAAGATTACTTAGATGATAAGGATGTGTGGATATAGGTGCACTTCTACCCTGTACAAGACAGTAATAAATAAATGTAACTAGTTCTAAGATTTATATTTTAAAAAGAGCAACCGCCGAGTTTCTTGCTGGCTCTTCTCGGCAGGAACAGCTTTCCGAACCAGCAGTAAAGTTGACGATTCAAAAGCACTTCTTTACAAGTTTACTTGAATAAATAATATTTTGATTTTGATTTTGATTTTGATAAACGGTCATAATTAAATTAATGTTGCCAATAATTTAAATATATCTTACATCTTATATTTGAAAATTTGATATCTAGATATAGCCAAAACGTTCCAATTATAAAGCGAATTCCAAGAGGAGCAAGAATATTATTGGCAAGGTCACTATCTCACGCCATCCAAAATACTTTATCAAATTCGGTTTCATCTTGGCAAAATCTATTTTTGTTTGCTTATAAGCATTTTCATGTCGATAAATCCAAAGCCGGGTCATTATGTACAAAATTAAAACAGAATAGTTTTGGCCAACCTGATTTTCACTCCTTAAATTCACCTTTTCGGGTTCAAAGTTTTAATTTTAAAAAAATTGTTGAAAATAAAGTAATGGATGGGGACCTTAAAAATGCAACTCGCATTTTATTCTCTAACGATACTCTTGCTCCACATAATAATATAACGCTAGAAGCCTTACGTGAAAAGCATCCTTTACCAATTTCAGATTCATTATTTCCCAATCCAGCACTCAATATTACAGATATTTTGCAAGTAAAGGATGAGGATACTTATGCAGCTATAATGTCATTCACTAGTGGATCTGCTGGTGGCATGGACGGGATAACGCCACAACATCTCAAAGATCTTGTGAGCGTTTCAGCTGGAGACGCCGGCAGAGCTCTTTTGAGTGATATTACTAGACTTTGTAATCTTATGTTATCTGGCAAAGTAAATTCATCCTTTCTACCTTTCCTTTACGGAGCTAGACTATGCGCATTCAATAAAAAAGATGGTGGCATACGCCCGATCGCTGTTGGTTGTACTTTTCGACGTTTGGCATCTAAATTAGCATGTAAACACATAGTTGCTACCCTAAAGGAAAAGTTTCAACCTATTCAAGTTGGCTTTGGAAGTAAGGGAGGCTGTGAGGCAGCAGTACATTCTGCCCGAACTTTCTTAACATCTGGCGAGGCGGAAGTACTGCTGAAAATTGACGTAAAGAATGCTTTTAATTCATTGGATAGGGCAACTCTGCTTAGCGAAGTATCAACACAGTTGCCTGAAATCTATCCATATGTTTGGCAATGCTATAACTTTCCTTCCAAATTATTCTTTGGCGATAATACTGTTAAGTCTAATGTAGGTGTTCAGCAGGGGGATCCTCTAGGTCCAGCCCTATTCAGTCTAGGGATTCATAAACATATTTTAAATTTAAAATCTAAATTTAAGATATGGTATTTAGATGATGGAACATTAGGAGGTAACGTGGACGATGTTTTAAAAGATCTTAACCATGTTAAGCAAGAATTTGGCAAAATAGGTTTAGAACTAAATTTTTCGAAATGTGAAGTTTTTTTTACTGACAAACTGACTCCGGAAAATGTTTTAGCGGCCACGAAATTGTTTAATGAAATTGCCCCTAACATTAAAATAGTGCATAAAAGTATGCTTTGCCTCCTAGGTGCTCCTCTTTTAGATGAGGGCATACAACCTTTTTTAGACAGTAAACAAAAAATGTTTTCAGACAATACAGACAAATTGGGCATACTAAATTCCCACATTGCATTTACGATTTTAAAATTCTGTCTTTTTGTACCTAAATTTACGTATGTACTGCGTGCAAGCCCAATTTGGAAATATCCTGGTTTGCTCGATAATATAGATGCCACTTTAAAAAATACATTAGAAAAAATTTTGAATTTGTGTTTTGACGATAACTCTTGGAATCAGGCTACTTTGCCGGTCAAATTTGGTGGCATCGGCGTGAGGAAAATTTCAAGTGTTGCTCTTCCAGCATTTCTGGCCTCTGTCCATAGTATTAAAAAACTTAGTTCTGAAATTTTACAATCAAATTTATTTTCTTTGTCCTATGCAACAGAGGCTTTAGATAGTTGGAAAATTAGCTGTCCCAATGATGATATCCCGAAGGAATGTACCACTCAAAAACTTTGGGATGTGCCATTGGTTCAGCTTACACATAAAAATTTGATACAAAATCTTTCGAGTGACCGTGACCGAGCTAGGCTTCTAGCCTTATCAGAAAAAGAATCAGGTTATTGGCTTCATGCTCTCCCGTCTAAAAATCTTGGCACACTTTTAGATAATGAAAGTTTTAGAGTGGCTTTAGGTCTCAGATTGGGAACCACATTGTGCCTTAAGCACAGATGTCCATGTGGAAAAGAGGTAGACAGTTTTGGCATACACGGGCTTTCATGCCATAGGAGCTCTGGTAGGCTTTTCCGCCATGGTTCTCTTAATGACACCATCAAAAGAGCTCTTGCCACCATCGACATTCCTGCTCTTCTCGAGCCTTCCGGGATATGTCGGGATGATGGCAAGAGACCAGACGTCTGACGCTGGTTCCTTGGGAACGGGGACGGGCCCTAATGTGGGACGCAACATGCGTTGATACGTTAGCCTCGTCCCATATCAGGGAAACGGCGTCCAGACCTGGAGCTGCGGCGGAAATGGCCGAATCCGGCAAGCGGCGAAAGTATGCATCTCTCGTTGAGAGTTATATATTTGTGCCGTTTGCAGTTGAGACCCTAGGGCCATGGAGCCAAAGTGCAAAAAAATTTTTATCCGTATTAACACCTCGGTTGATCGCCTCTTCGGGTGACAAGAGGGCTGGCTCCTTTTTCGCACAAAGAATCAGCTTAGCGATTCAACGCGGAAACGCTGCCAGCATTCTTGGGACCATTCCACGTGGGCATGATTTGTATAGTAGTAGCGTGTAAGTAATTTAAGATAGATATAACTTGTATATATTTGTTATAAATAAAAAAAAAAAAATCTTACATCACACCGTTTGATTTATAGTTACTGGTATTGTGTTGTAAAAAAAATCTCATAGTTTTAAAATAGTTTTAATAATTACATTTGTCGCTGCAGTAAACTCTGCCACACAGCCTTTAAGTCAATTGAAGGTGCTCGAAGCACGATGGGCCGAGAGCGCGCTGGAGTTCGCGGAGCACATGACACTAGTGGACTTTCCCCACCAGCTCGACCCAAAATCAGTCGGAATTCAGTTGCTAGAACAAAATTAGATAATAGAACAAATACAATGTGAGATATATATTTTTTTATATTTTATTTTTATTTATTTGGAAAATGAACAGCTTAAGCTAGTAATACATTTCCACATATAAACTACTTAATTAATAGTACTTTCAGGTACATTTTGTAAGCAAAAAGAACAGAAAAGACCAGTAAATTAATTTAACGAAGTATGGGAATCGAGTCAAACCACATTCCAGACTTATGTATGTTTTATATATAAGGATAATTATTATTTTGACTTTTAAGTACTTCAACAACGATTCAACAACGATAATAAATGATGAATAAAATTATTATAATAGATTTCATGTTTATTGAGCAATTACCTTTTTTCCTAACATTGAACTGAGCTTCGGAGACGGTCCCAAGAGCAACAGGCTCTTCTGTTACAAAAAGGACACGATCCCTAGACACGGTGGCAAATAGCAAAAGATCACTGAATAATAAAGCCCAATAGGGTCGGATCGTTCTGCCTTCTACTCTAGACAGTTCTCCGCCGAAGATCCACTGCCGTCCTGCTGTGCTTAATACGAATGGCTGGAAATTAAACAGTATTTATTTTATATTAATCTAATTTTTATTGACATATGTTACATGTTTAATTGAACGGAGTTTAAGGCCAAGACACGTTATAATCTGTTGTTGATATATTTATTACTGACACACTATTAAGGCTCTAGGTATCAATATACGGTACAACTATTTCGCATTGGCATCCGGCTTATTAGAATAATAATTCATTACCAGTATTTGAATCACCAGAATAAGGTTACTTGCAATCTGTCAATTCACCTGCCAAGTCTAAAGATTAAGGCATCTACCTTTGACTTCTTGCAGAATAGTATTAAACTGATATTTTTAGCTTTTCTTATAAATTTTTCAATATTATCTACATGTTGAGATATTCTCGTTACATTTACGGGGTGTAACATCCCAAGGTATATTGTCCTTGATAGTTACCTTACATCTAGTGAACACGAGTCGACTCTCAAGATCAGCAACAGATAGCAATGGTTTCCCATCTCCAGCGAGCCCCATTAAACCTGATCCCGCTGTTACGTCTTGATAAGTGCACTGGAATTTTTAAGAGACAAAGACAATGTAATTGAAAACTTTCATGAATGCGGTTGCTATTCTCCCGTCTTCTTTTTTAATATCTTATCCAATTACCCTAGAAGACTGAATACTATTTTATTTACGTCTCTTTTAAAATAAAAAATATTTGTGGAGTCATCCATGTTTATTTAATAATATTACACGATATTTATAAAAAAACTATTTTTAACTCTACATCAATTTTACATGAAGTGACCTTATTTTAACGCTCAAATTATGTAAAGTAAGTTGCGAGTACATGTAAATTATAATAAATCTGCAATGATTCGATTCTAAATATTGGCATCATTGACGGAACCAGTTAAAGATAAAAGAAACAAAAGTTTCTTGTCGTAAAATCAATTTGACAAATATTAACCTGCAATTGCTCCACAATAACTTGGAGTTGCTTCTTTTCAAGTTGATCATAAGGCCCTAATCCATTACAACTAGCTGCTGCTCTCATTAATCTAAGAAGCTCTCGGAACTGCTCCAGTGGTTTGTGGACCAATGACGTAATATCTGGCCTTCTTCTTGGGATCGGCGGACTGGTACAAAACCTTGAAAACGCTCCACTGGGATCTTTTGATTTCTTTACCTATTGGAAATTTTCTTGACTTTAATATTGAGATCTTCTATAGAACTAATTGAAGTCAAAACTATAACTCATAGTTGTTACACCATTTAACACATATTAACCGAAATTTTATGTACCGAAAATAAGAAATACTATTTAATTATAATTAATAACCTTTATATATCAGCTAGAATACTTACTAATACGCAATCGGCTCTTTTCAGTCCTAAACAATATTTCTTATAAAGGCTAAGAATCATAGGCGTCTTTTGCAAATACACGGCGACGACCGTTGACGTCTGTATTTCGCCATCATCTTGAACTATTTGGTCTAAGATTTCTTCTGATAATCTGAATATCTAAAAGAATATATAGCTTTTTTATTGTATCTGTAGTTGACTTTTTATTCCAAAACTTCTACATATTAGTTTAAATGAGATTTTTTCATTCTAATCTTTCTGTCAAACAATCGACGATATCAGTTACAATTATAAGAAAACTCAGAAACTTCTAATGGCTAATGCAATGACTAAGTGCTTTTAAGTTTCAAATAACATTAATAATACTAAGAAACGAGGTTATATTTGAAGCATTTTAATTAATCCAATCAAAAATACGCAAATCCGTGAGAAACTAAGATTACTCCCCATTTATATAAACATAAAGGACCGGTAGATTTAAGCGACAAAATAATCATGTGCGTGGATAGCAAATCTTAATGTCTATAGAGACATATAGATATAAGACGCGCATTAGTAAAGATAAAGGGAAAATAATTTTCAAATGGACTCTTAGAATAATTTTCCATTATAATGTTTTTATTAAGACTTGATAAGTCATCAATTTAAACAAATTAAGACTCCTATATTATCGGAATAACAATGCTTTGGTTGATCTTCAATCAATGAATACCATTGTACGTACCTCTTCGATATTTTGAAATAACAACTGGTGATCACTTGGAGCGATAAGGTCTGCTCGTTCAGATAGAGGAGAAACGAATCGGACTAGCCCAAACTGTAGGCAGGTTGCATAATGTTGTTCCCTCGCTACAAGTGCTAGAAGCGCTCGCTTCCTTCCATCCGTCGACAGTCCTGTTGTCTGTGGAAAATCCAGTAATCTAAAGCTATGCATTGTTGTCTCTTTTCAAACGATTCAAAAGCACTTGTTTACAAGTTTACTTGAATAGAAAAATTCGAATTTGAATTTGATCCTTATAATACTTATCGTTCAAGTTACTTTATAAAAGCATTGAAAGCTATAGAGATTTAGTTTTTTTAGCTGAGTCCGTTGGCTCAAATGCTAGTCCATGATCACAATTGCTTTGGCATTCACAACGCTGAAGCGTTTACGAATCTCAATCGCTTAACTTAGTCTATACTTGCCTGACCTTCAGCGTATCTTAGCAGATGGTAACTGACTGTGACTTTTGATCTAGCATCTTCTAACATACTTTTAATACTAAAATAATGTTATATTGTATTGCACAAAGCGTCATTTTAATTCAAATGTATTTAATATAACATTAATATTATACTTGTTATACCTGTCTTTTTTAACGTACTAAAATGTTTTTGTTACTAAGATCCTATGTTTTGTGATGATAATATGCTTTTTAAACTTTGTTACTTCCAGCAAAATTTTGCGATTAATAATATTAATATAAATTTATATTAATATTTTGCAATTAATACATTTGTAGCTTACGTATTTCGGGGAACCCCGCTTATTTGGATTAGTACCTAGTTGTTTATTTGTTCCCGCCTTGTGAATGTGTCTTTGAATTTGAGTGAGACTACGCCTCCGCGGTCGAGGTTGTACATGTCTCAATTGTTTAAAGTTTCCGTTAAATTTCGGCAAGATGTTTAAGATAATTAGTTTCACTGTTTTATAAGTTTGTAGTGTAATAGTTTTGTTCTTAAAGTCAATCATAGTATACGAAGTTCTGCCCAAATTATTTCTTTTATTTCGGGATACCGAACCCCCCGTAATTTTGTCACCCACCGTAAATTGTGAAGTGATATTACCACCCAACGTGACAGGCGCCTATCATGCTATTAGGCGTCGTTACGTGACATATCTCAATTCTATGCAGTTGATGCAAATTCATTTTAAATTCGATTTAAATATATTTTAGTATCTTTGAAGTGCTTTATAATTTACCTTCAGTGCAAATGATAACGTCTTTAATGAATCACATATATAACTAGTGTGTATTGCTATTCATATGGATGTAAGTGTTCATTAAAACCTTTTTAAAAGAGCTTTAAATACATTACTGTTATTATCAAGATCAAAAAGTAAAAAAAAAGAAAGGTTAGATATTCCAGATAACATTCGATAACTTTTATATTATTTTTTTTTCTATTCGTTATCGGATATTTTTTCTCCAATGAAAAGCATGGATAATATAATATACACATAAAAAAATATCTATATATTTATATGCAGATATAATCCGCAAGTTTTTGTTTGCGTTAACGCGCAAATTGGCGTCGTAAACAATATTAAGGCCCAATCGTTTGCCATGACGGCAAAACAGTCCTTCTACGGCGGATACAATTTTAGCCCCGGGGTATTCATATACCTTGCAATAAAAACCAAAGATTGGTTATCTTTGATACATTGCGCACTTGTCAATGACGAAAACATCGTGGCCTGTAAATTATAGAAATCCTGGATCTTATGCACTTGCAAATTTGGATTACAGGTTATCCTTCTCTCCAAAGAAAAAGAGGTGCAGCAGATCTCATCACCTTTGGATACTACTACGGTTTAAGAAAAATTTGCCTTTAAAAAATATTTGCGTCTCCTGTATACTAGACATATGCTTTTTGAACAATTTACGTGACGGCCCATGTTAGTTATATTTTGACCTTGAATAATAATGGAGGTTTGTATCGCTACAAGCATGTAGCAGAAAATAGAAAGCTTTTGTCTACGTCATTAACGTTTGTTAGTAGGTGGAGCAATTCGGTAACTCGTGATTTTTACAAACAAAAACCGAGGTCTAAACATTTAAACAATATTTTGATGATAATTGAATTATTGGTAAGATCTTAAAAGTATATTTCTGGGTATAAGGTTCTATAATAAAACTTCGCAATCAATTTTAGCTATGCCATTACATTGTTAAAAGTAGGTTGATACAGAAAGCTTACTATACTGATAAGGATTACTTAGATGATATGAATTCGTGGATATAGCTACTCTTCTACTCTGCACAAGACAGTAGTAATAACTAAATGAAACTAGTAATAAGAATTATATTTTGAAAAGAGCCAGTGTCAAGTTTCTTGCTGGGTCTTCTCGGTAGGAACAGCTTTCCAAATCAGCAATAGATTTAACAATTCAAAATCACCTGGTACGAGAACTTGAATAAAGAATAATTTGAATTTGAATATAATTTAAAAAATAATTCAAAAACGTTCATTAATTTATTACTGTATTATGTATATGTATTATGTATTTATTATGTATGTATATGTATTAATAAAATAGAAATCAAAATAAAAACAACAATCTAATTATAAGCAATAAATTTATTTGCACTTAATAATAACATAAATTAAAAAAAAACAAAATAACCATAACAGGAACCGATTTTAATGAATTACGAAAATAAATTATGAGTTAAAGAGAACTTAAAATGTGATTTGTACAAAATAAACAAAAGTCACTAACACAAAGTTCTAAATCTAAAAATACAAAACTTATAACACACGAAAACCTACGAAATAATAAATAAAATAAAGTTAACAAAACAAATATTAACAAAAAACATCAATCTTAAACGTAACTATTCCCCATTAATTCATAAAATTTTGATCATGATAATTAGAAAGTAATCGCTATTGATATAACTATAAATAATTATAATGATCATTTAGATTTTAAACCACTCTCTTATAAAACTAAAATTCTGTACATGCAAGGTAAATCAGATCAAGCAAAATTAATATTATAATGGAATGTATTAAGAAGATCTAATTATCTAGTGATATCTACAAAAAATAACAGTAGCAATAAAAATGACTGTACATCATTGTAACAGTTAGAAAAGGCGAAATTATAAATCAAACACACACTTATTATTAATAGTAATAATAGATTAACAAACTTTACAGATAAATTTCATTATCGACCAAAGATCAAACTACGTCAACACTAGCACCAGTTTTCTAAAAAATTCGAATTTTGACCATAAATTAAGGAAATCATGTACAAAATTTTAAAAGATGACTAGTATGATTTTAATTCGAAGTGATTGGTCGCTAGGGGAAAATGTATAGTTAAACAATGATGTAAAAGAATCTGGCAACGCAAAAAAAGCACATCTATAAAGGCAGCCTTATTTCTAAAAAGAAGATCCCTTTTAGAGATAAGTTCGCCAGTCAACGTTTGAGTAAGAGAAGGGAAAAGACAAGAAGTGAAATACAGGTGATATAGAAAGAAAGAAAAAGATACCCAGATGAATATTTGCGCTCTAGATAACAAAAACGAGAAGAAAATAATGCAATAGTAATAATGTTATAATTACAGAAATTTGTGTGTTTCAGCATCTTTGGTTGTTATAAAAATAGCATTGAACTTTAAATAACAGATTCACTTGCGACCAACTTTTTGTAATTTGAGTGCCAAAATTAAACTATTATACCATTACCGACCTCTTTTGAAAACGTAACTTGAGGCAGGTGTAGTTTGCGTCTGTCTAAGGATTGGCTGGTCGAAGAACAGGCCGTTGGAGGTCTAGCAGCTGCTGCGGGGGAAGCCAGGGCTGCAGCCCGAGGGGACCTCGGAGCTGGAGGTGGCGTTAATTCTGGGGCCGGTATCGTGACTTGTGCTAACCGTGGCCTTATGCCAATTCCGTTTTGTGGTATACGTCTAAATGTTTCTAAGCACAAGGTTTGACCTGCGGACCTAGAAGTTAATAGAGATTAGTAGTGAAATTGGTATTAGTAACGTATTTATTTGTTTGGGCAGTTTTTACCCTTTGAACGCAGGCGGGGTTTGAACTGAGACAAGTTGCGGGTTGGTGACAGAAAAAGAATTTCTGTCGGTCGCGCAACAACCTGCGTGGGCGTAAATTAATTAAAATATCGGTGGTTTTTGGATTTTGACGTGATAAATACATATAAGTATTAAATATAATTTAATTGGAAAATATAACACTATATTTAATAATTCACACACTATATCGTTTTGTTATATAAAAATATAACAAAACGATATAGTGTGTGAATTATTAAATATTAGTGGATGAGTCCTTCATCCTCAAGAAACCCTCACTGCGGAGTCAAAGGTGAGTTTTTTGAGCATTTGTGGTGCACAAATTGCCTGTTGTCTGTCTTTGCTCACCAACTGCTGTTATCGAAGGTATGCACTAGGCGCGACCACATTCAATTAAACAATATCAGTTTAATATAAACTGCCACAGTAGCGAAATACGATAATAACCCAAATAAGTTTTTAACAATAACTTACTTTACAAGATTTCGGACCTCCTCTTCTGAAGCCGTGACTACGTTTTTGTTTCCAACAAATACAATATAGTCACCGGCTCTAAGGCCTGCCCTTTCAGCTAAGCCTCCAGCTGCTACTCTTTCTACTTTAGGAGGGCGCGTCCAAACTACTGTGAATCCAAAACCACCGCTTGTCCCTCGAACTAACCTGAGATAAAAATAGCGTTATTTTTATAACATTCTAACGTTACATCAAGGCAAATACATATTTAAATATATATATCTAGATACAATAGTGCAGATGTATAATTTAATAAAGGCTAAGAAGAACATTTTGAGTTATTTTTTCGGAATAAGCCGTGCAATATTGTTCATTATTGTTGATTTAGCTAATTAATATAAATAAAGTATTCCAGCTAAAAATAGATCATTTTAAGGATTTGTATTACATAAAGTTTTATCTAGTCCAGCGGTTGCCTGGGTTTTATTCGTGTTTTAGTAGAGTTTTTATCTATTAAACAATTTTGCTAATCACGGGTCACGAAATACTAAGTATAGCAGATTGCCAATAATAATGTTTACATTCTTCATCTTTGAAAGAATTCCAAGACAATCTCTATAAGCATGGTGAAGTTTCATCGTATAATTAAACTAAACTTACTTTCTAGTAGTTGTGAAAGGTGTCCTTCCATGTCTCTGCGCCCTTCGTGGTGCAGCAGGGTCCTCAGGGGGATCAAGTTCCAAATATCTAAGGAACAAATGCTCGTCTGCTTCGCGTTGCAACGCCGCTGCAACTTGCGCTTGATTTGTTGAAGGGCCATTTGATGCTACGCCTAATTATAAAATTGATTTTTATTTTTAAACTGTTGGCAACATTCCTTTGATAGCACGTTCTTGACGGTCGTTTTTGAGAGTTGCCGCCGAGTTGCGAGGTTAAATTGGTCGGAATAGCTGCGACTCGTTTATTACTCCGGCATTAGGCAGACGAAAGTATATCCAGTGTATACTTCAAATAATTTTGTACGGCTTAGTATCTAAGTTCAAGTTAAGTTTCTTTAAAACATATTTCTCAACGAACCATTTTAACATTTAATTTCTAAGATAAATAGCAAAATAGCGATTTGTCATGAAACGATTGTCTATCTAACTATAAGCTTTATCGACACTTAGTTGTTTTAGTGCTTTTTACATTTTTTTTATATGACCTTAATTGTTTATTTCTAGAATATAATTTATTCAAATAGACCTGTAAATCATAAGGGTATTTAAAAGTTAATTAAACTAATTGAAATTTTTAATTGAGTTGTCTTAGAATCTCATATCCAGTTCAACTATCATGGTCTATATTTTCATTAGCACTAACAAAAAATTTCTGTAAGATTTAAAAAATATGTCGTACACCTACTCAACACTCAAATTTAATGAATTATTCAATGACATCATTAAATGTTTCAGTAATGAGTAATGAGGGTAAGAGAATAATTAAACGAATTCTCAGTTCTACTTTAAATGAATAGCTCCTAATTAGTTTAGTTTATAATTAATTTGAACATAAGTATTGCTGTATGAAGGCACATCTTTGGGAACAGATACGTTAAGATTACAATGATTAGACGTATATCGCAACCTTAATTGCTTAATTAAGTGTGCGGGTATGTAATAATTATTAATGAATTTCAAAAATGGAAACGCAGGTGAGAGAATAATTCACACTTGGTTGCAACTTTCACCGTACACAATTAATTCAATTATATAATGTAATACAAAATTTATGCACAAAAAATTGTGTAATATAATATACACATGACTATTTCGTAGATAAAAAGCTAATTATCTTTATAAGGGATCTCCGTATAATAGTATTAAACTTATCAGAGTGTGGTAGGATTTGAATTAATTTGTTATGTGGCTTAAAAAAAGAGTTGTAAATTACGAACAAGAAAAAATATTTTTATGAATATATGCAAAATAGAGTTTTAAGAGTTAATATGCCATTATTAGATAAAGATCCAACTTTAAAACAATTGGATTGGTCTCTAAATAGAAACAAAAAAGCAGAACTTAGTATTTTCTGCTGATGATGACAACGATGATTCAGAGTAGATATAAGTGGGATGTAATTAATACGTATAATAAGTAAATAAATTAATAAAGATAGTAAATAAAATTAGTATTGAATTCAAAGACTATTATTGAATAGAATTTATTTTGACTGATGTTGCGAAAATATCAAAGAATGTTTTGTTAAACAATGAAGCTCTTAAAACGAAAAAAACGACTGTATTTAAGAAAATGTACTTAAGATTAAAAACTCAATAGAACATAAGCAAAAGTAATAATAAAATTATTTTGCTATAATCACGATACAGTAAATAGAAAATATATATAGTATTGAATGTATAGTGGACTATCCGTATTTTCATACCCGATACGTGCAGGATTCTTAAAAACACATGCACAAACCTCCACCACTTCCACCACAATACACAAACACTACATACGTTCACTATGACAAACTGAACCATCGTTTCGCCCCGCAACCGAAGCATCATCAGGAGATAGACTTCACGACAAAATCGCAAAGAACATAAGCATTTTAAACTCGCAGGTAAACCCTTTTATGCGGTTTACGTAGTTCAGAAAAATAGACAGTTTACTAATTTTGAACCAGCGAAACTTGTTTATTTACATAGCATTACATTTTATTTATTACTATTACTGGTTAAATTGAAAACACTCAATATGTTGAACAATATGATCATATACATCATTTAAATTGAATGAATATTCCAGAAGTTATCATTAGGTAAAAAGTTACGCAAATTTAAACTCAAACGCTGAACTAAATTGAGGTATAATATGCTCTATTACCGATGCGAAGTAGGTCACTAGTACTGAATAAAAATGAGGAAATCCGAAAGACCATTTTCATCAGTTAGCTAAGTGTCGGAAACTAGTTATAAAAGACGTTGAACAAGATTTATAAGCAACACCGGATGTACGGAAATGATAAATGTTTGTTACCCTTGTCAGCATTTTCTTTTGCGCCCTCATTGGTGCTGGTCTCGATGTTATCAGTGGCCATCTTGCGTCGCTCGGTCACGCGACAATCCTGCGCCGCGCTCTGGCGCCCCTGCTGCAGGAAGTACGTGCCGGAGATGTCGCTTTTAATTGCATCTTTCAACGGAAACGAGACACATCCTAGAAACTCGCTCCGTCTGTAACAAAAGAGATTGCTCACGCTGTAATTCAAAATATTATTTATTCAAGTAAACTTGTAAACAAGTGCTTTTCAATCGACAAAATCTACAGCTGGTTCGGAAAGCTGGTCCTACCGAGAAGAGCCAGCAAGAATCTCGGTGGTTGCTCTTTTCAAATAAAATTCTTATAACTAAAATTATATTAAGTTACATTTGGTTATTACTATCTTGTACAGGGTAGAGAAGTAGCTAATTCCGCGCATTTTTTATTTATCTATATAATCCTCAATAGTAGGCTTTTTGTATCAGCCTCCCTCTAACAGCATTTTTAAACAGTTGTAGTGGTAAAGATAAAATCGATTGCTTGATTTTGTTATAGAAACTTATACCCAAACTCACAAATGACTTATTTACTTTTGCAAGGCGTAAAGCAGGAACCGCAAGCTTATGTGGGTTCCTACCTTGTCCTATATAATATACATCGCCATATATATACATATATTTTTTTTATAATTTTGTATATTCTTATGTACAGAAACTAATGTATATATTATGTACTAAAAATACATTGTAAAGCCAATGTAAGAATACCAATACATGTTAAATTTACCATCTCAAATATGGCTAGTCTTAAACGTGATAGGCATATTATTTTTTCCTTTAAAATATCTTATACCTTAATTCTAAGATCAGGAACGTGGTTGTAATACTAAACTAAATATATAAATTAAACAATACATGACATCGAAATTATATTTACATAAGAAAGAAGTCAACCTTTATATTGAAACAGAAAACAGAAATTTCACTACATACAAGATTGCGAAGAAGAAAACTAAATATTTTCAACAAACAGTGAATATTTAGAAGAAAAACACATACACGATAGAAGAATCAACCCATTGACTAAAGATATACGGGTGAGTACTAATTAACAAATAGTGTTTCTTACACATATGAGCTTCTATTATAGGTTCTATAATTAAACGATAATATCATAATAGATGACCTCAATTCACCTCCATGAATGTAATTAGATGGATATGCGATGAATAAAAACGTAGGCGTCACGGTGACTGTACAGAGATCCATTATCATAATGTGCGGCCGTTTGAGTCCCAAATACATGCATGAATTTGGAAAATTGATGCCTCATTGTTGTTCATAAGTGGGCCAAATGCCATTGACATTAATGCACTGCATCGTTTAAGCCACATTTAATCTATGATGGCTGTTGACCTTTTTATCTTCTTCTATCTTAATCACTTAATATTTTTCCAATTCAACTTTCATAAAAATTCAAGCTTTCATTTCTTCTTGGGCACTATATTCATGACGAAGCTCTTATAATTTCAATTTCCTTCCGTTGTTCATATGTTTTGGACTTTTACCAAATTTTCGTGTTTCTGTTCCTGCTCCATTTTGACAAATTTTAATTTCCAACTTTTTGTCATGCACGTCTTTAAGTATTAATGAATCGACAAAAAATTTAAATTGATTTTTATTCTTTCAAAGTCATTTTTGGATATTCAAATCTTTTAAAGTATTTTAAATATAATTTAACTCTTAAATAAAATATGAATAGAATCAATTATAGTATTAAACTCATTAGTTGCTAAAAATTCTGATTTAACACAGTTTATGGCGTAGAAAAATTCTCAATCGTATAAATTAAACAAACATTAATGGCTAGCAGCTTGAACAATCGATTTTTACTTTACTACTTTCACTAGTAGTTGTAGTACGAAAAGCTTTGCATGTTTAAATCGTTTCACAACATTTGAAAGCGAAAGTTTTCGTGACCTTGTTCTTTAAGTTTCTATAATTACTAAGTCCTTGCCAAGTCTATTGCGTCAGCTTGTGTTCATTTATTCTGACACATATTGTCCTTAATCGTACTTGTGTGAGAACGCCAGATAAAAATGTAAATATTTGTTTTTTATTGAATAAGCATTCTTATTTTCATTGCGAATTACAACTGCAACTATTTTAACCATTGGTGTAATATTATGAACTTAATTTCTTCTAGATATAAAGCGTTCTAGATTTTTAATTATAAAATTAATATCGATCGTTTTATTACATACGATAGATTACATCATTTATGGTATTTAAGATTCAATGGCTTGAAATTTCAGCCAGCCAGGATCAGCTGGTCGATATCATAAAAGTAATATTAGACATATGTCTTGAATATGATTTTTTATGATTGTCGTATACCGAGTCATGTGGCAATTAAACAATCATTCCAGTTAAGAATGTTTCTCTCAAAGAAAATGTTTTCACATTAATATTAAAGTATTCTTTTGTTGATTTATACACATCAATTTTATCTTAATTCTTATCATAAACATCGAAACACATATCTATAAGGTGTTCGTGCTTCCCTAAGGTTTCACAAAAGCTTCTAAGCATGCAAGGGCTGTTCCAAAAAGCCTTTTTTCTTCTCGTGACATTGGATTGCGTTTCCATGCGGACTAGAGTGACGGGGAACACCAAGCGGGAGTCACTTACGGTGATAGATGTCACTCTTCTTCGAGTATTGGCGAGCTGCCAGTGTACGAGGCGTCAGTTTTTTCAGGCATATCAGCTGGGAGACTATTTTTCCTGGCTCTGGGTTCCGGTGGGTCCCATTCAGGTAAGCTATTCTTTCTGCAAAGTCGTGTGTTACGGTGTGCATGCTGATGAGAGCAATGTTGCCGCGGCGGTGGTTCTTCTCGTCGGGACTGGCTCAATCCAGCGACGGTTTGGGAGACGAAAGACATCTCGATTCACTGATAGGTTTGATCTAATGAAACATTGAAGTTAATTTTAGCTATTTATTGTGTACTTCTATCGCTTATATCATTAAGGAATGCTAGCTGTGCCAATGACTTCGCGTGAAATTTGGTGTTTTACGGAAATTTTCCCGAAATGAAATTTTGAACATAAAAGTAGTTATTGTGAGTTAATCATAACAGATAGAGACATGCTGTCGCGAACTTTTTTGCAGTATTTTTGTAAATCTACAATTCTTAAGTACATTACTTTAGTATTTCTCTGTCAGTTTCCGTAGCGCACGAGACTAAAGCTCCCAGCAGGAGAGTTTTTTATAAAAATACAGTTTACATAAAACGGTTTATATTATTAACCTAAACCTTCCGGAAGAATTGCACTACCTTTTAGTAAAAACCGTAGAAAAATCCGTTCGGTAGATTTTGAGGAAAATCGATCATATACAGACAGTTTTTTGGGCCTTTTTGGGTTTCATAATAATTATAGATATCATCAATATCATTCAAGTTGCATTAATGATTATTTATAAAGACGATGAGATCGTGGTAATCGTAAAAAAAGTAAACATTATAATCATGAGTAAAATCCTAAATTAATATTTTGGTTTTATATTGGAATAAAGTAAAATTCTATTTTCAAAATATCAAGTACCTAATTAATCAAACAAATGTCAAGAACGAAATGGGAAATTTGTAGTTCAATTTTAAAACTACTTGAGAACAAATAGTCGGCGAACATGCAACAATTGTATAATTTATTTTTTTGCCGTTTCTTCAAGGATTGGATGACCGTTAAGAATCTCTCAATCAGATACTATAACAGAACTACCTTGCTATAATCCGCTCGGGTTAAGCGAATTCATGCAAAGCTAATGTGTATGAAGCAGGATCCTCCTTATGATGCTTTGATTTCAGGGCGAAACCATCGTCGAGATTTTGGTGGTGGTAATGTGTATTGCTTGTGTGCATTGTAGCTGGTGGAGGCGTCTTGGGATGCATGTGGCGAGATGTCCTGCATGTGTAAGGTACGTTAATTTTGCCTGCTTCATACACATTAGCTTCGCAAGCATTCGCTTAACCCGTGCGGATTATAGCAAAGTAGTTCTGTTATAGTTTCTGTTATATGGAATTCCGCAAAGTAACGCCTGCTTCTATAAATAATCTATCAATCAATAAAAAAAAGCATAACCATGAACAAATGTATTGTTATATTCAATTCAATGAATTTAAAAAAATATATATTTAACTTCCTACACTTGTAAGGGCATACATAATGGATGTCACTGGTATTTGTGAGCATTCGTAGGTCGTATCACATAGGGGAGTTTTTTTTAAATAAAAATATCTATTTTTCCTTTTTTTTTCTTTCTTCTCTATTATGCGGTTTACACAAGAGAAAATTTTGGCATCAGCCCAAAAAGTTTATGTAGACATAATATCATGCGAAAACTTTCGTTTGTGTTATAAAACCAATCTAAAAATTTCTTTTTTCCCTCTTCACTCACTTGTATCTGTTGTTATAATGATTTTAATCAAATCTGCACTCAGACTGAACGAATATTTTATGTCACTGATAAGTACATCTTGTTTTTGTATCTAAACAAATTCAATAAAGTAATTAAAAAAACTATACTTCTAAAAACCTTATGCCGCAGTTTGGTATCCTCATTTCTTACCAAGGTCTCGTATTCGGCAGAGTAGACCACCCATATTTCTTACCGAGGTGTTGTAAAATGCAACAAGATAAGTTGACCCGCCGTGTGGTATCCGACTGAGTATAATAGACCACCCTCATTTCTTACCGAGGTGTCGTAAAAGGCGAATAAGGTAAATTGACCTCAGGCAGGCGGCCGGTCGTAAAATTCATAGCCAAATCATACGAAAACATGTTTGTCACATGTTGAGCCGACCAACCGGATTTAACCGGATACCACACGGTGTGTCACATATTTTACGACCGGCCACTTGCCTGACGTCAACTAACCATAGTCATATTTTACGACCCCTCGGTAAGAAATGAGCGTGGTCTATTCTTCTCAACTGGATACCACACGGCAGTTCGACTTTCTTTAGTCGCCTTTTCCGACACCTCGGTAAGAAATGGGGTGGTCTCTTCTACTCAGCCGTAAACAACACGGCAGAATATATAGTCTAATTGGTATCGCCGATGAAAAAGGAGAATTTTCTTAGTAGCAAATAACGGACTTGTTATTTTCAACTTCAATATCTAAGGTTTAGATGTATATACATATATATACAGGTAAAATTGATATAAACATGAAACACGACCTTATCGTATGACATGAACATAAGCGATGTATAAAAAAATTATGTCTATGTAAAACTTCTCGGCTTGACACTTGAGTTGCCAATTAGTTTAATTGATGATTAGGATAGGGATGAATGTGGTAGAATATGTAGGGCGAACTGTTAGCTGATGTAATATAATTAGAAGAAATAGCGAGACTTGTGTCAATTAGTTTGAATTGCGATCAATAGTTATGCAACCTATCAATGAATTTTTTTCATTTGTAGATAGTGATTTAGATTTAGAAGTCTATATAGTAGTAAAGTAAAAAAAGTAAAGTAGCGGGCTGTTACAATCCCACTGCTGGGTATAGGCGTCCTTGGAGCTATGACCTACCACGCTGCTCCAATACTGATTGGTAGATTACACATATCAATAGAATTCTCTAGAGTATGCAGGTTTCCTCACGATATTCTCCTTCACCGAAAAGCGTGTGATAAATTGCAATTATCAATTAGACACATGAGTTTTAATAGAAAAATTCAATGGTGCCTGCCCGGGTTTGAACCCGTGTTCCCCTCGTAAGAGTCGCACGGGGCTATCACAGCTCTATATGGTATAGACATATTTTTCATTAAGTTACTATTTATTTCATATACGCTCTACCTATAATTTAATTCGCATTGAGTTTTTAAATACCCTCAATAATGAGTTTTTTCAATTATGTTTTGTACCTATTCCCGATGGAAAAAGTGTACCAATTTATAAAGTGATTATAATATTATATACAGGATTATGCATGGCGGGTCAACTTACCTTTATCGCCTTTTACGACACCTCGGTAAGAAATGAGTGTGGTGTTCTACTCAGCCGGATATTACATGGCAGGTCAACTAATCTTAGTCGCCTTTTACGACACCTCAGTAAGAAATTAGTGTGGTGTTCTACTCAGCCGGATACTACATGACGGGGCAACTTAGCTTAGTCGTCTTTTACGACACCTCGGTAAGAAATGAGGGTGGTCTATTCTATTCAGCTGGATACCACACGGAGGCTATATACAACCTTGTAACAAACGTAATAAATATATACAGTGTTAAACAGAAGTACGATCGCGTTTTACGACTAGGGTGGTAGGTTTATGGGTAATGAACAGTTTGTTTTACGCCTCCACTATAGTGGCTGTAAAGGCACCCTCAACAAGATACACAACTGTACTAAAATGGCCACTTTTATGTAACATGGGTTAAAACCTTAGTGGGAATTATTAAATAAGTAAGAAAAAATCCCAAAAATAATAAAAATAGTAGATTAAATGTAATATGATTTATAGAAGCAGACGTCACTTTGCGGAATTCTATATTACAAGCACTATAACAGAACTAACTACATTGCTCTAATCCGCAACGGGTTAAGCGAATGCATGCAAAGCTAATGTGTATGAAGCAGGCAAAATTCACGCACCTTATACATGCAGGACAAGCCACCACAGGCACCTCAAGGCGCCTCCACCAGCAACAATGCCACTACCCTGTGTGTTCGGAGGGGCGGGTAGTGGTGGGGGTTGAACTATTTAAGAGTGCTTGTATGGCTGGCGCGGCGCATTACGATTTTTGTCGTGGAGCCTATCTTCCTGATGATGCTTCAGTTTCGGAGCGAAACGATCTCGAGATTGTGGTGGTGGTTGTGTTTGCTGCTTGTGTGCATTTTGCCTGCTTCATACACATTAGCTTTGCATGCATTCGCTTAACCCGTTGCGCATTATAGCAAGGTAGTTAGTTGTGTTATAGTGCTTGTAAATGTAATATAATTCAGTCAATGTATCATCGCAAAGCACTTTGTAGATATTGTTACGTACAGGAGTTCGTGGATTTGGATGAAAATACCTGGTAATCCGTAAAAACACCTTATTCAACTTTTCACTACAAACTTAGTACTTACAGTCTCTATACAGTCCGTTTCTCAATAAGAATGCCGAAGTCACTATTATTTCACTTTTATTTTCGCTTGTTTATCCGCTTTTAATCGCTATTCGCAAACTGAACGAACGAACCGATGTTCGAGAACGTTCGCGAGACTTTGCGAAGATCCTAAACAAACTTTGTAAACAATCTTATCGGTAAACACGCCGAATGTTCCGGAGAATTAGTATGACGTAAAGTTCATGAACCCTTTTTACACGTCCTTAAACTATCTCCGTCCAATTTGAACTGTTTCGCATGTTAGTAACAATATTAAGATAGAAATCTAAAATATATATAATAAGAAATTTTTAAAACAAGATATTATTGTAAGTTTAAACGGTATGTAAAAACAGCTCCTTTTGCAGCAATGAAGTGCAAAAATTTTGTCAGCATCTTACATAGTGTAATACCATGAATTAAGTATTGTAAAAATCACTTGGTAAACTAAGCTCTGATTATTTTAGAGGAAACGGGAGGGTAAAAAAACTATAGTGGGTAGTATTCATAATCTTTGTATTTAAAACCGGCGGTGGAATTCCAATTCATGCTGCGATAAAGCCTTAGCTTATAAGACGTATAGCCTTTTTCTATACATAAATAATAATAAATATATGGATCACACACACAGTAGTCCGTCCCGAAAATTAATAATATAATTCTTGTATTATGGGTGACAGAAAAGTGTTAAATATAAACATATATAATCCTACTAATATTATAAATACGAAAGTTTGTGAGTATGGATGGATGTTTGTTATTCTTTCACGAAAAAACTATCCAGACGGATTTAGATGAAACTTTACAGTTATATCGATTGTACATTGGAATAACATATAAGCTACAATTTCTATGATTTTATGTAATATAACGATACATGTTAATAAAGTTGGAATAATTCTGGTATCAGAGAGCTATATTGGCGTACGCTGCCTAAACCATTGGAGTTACACAAAGATGATGTAGCGTAGTATTGGTTGTTTTGTATAGTTCTATATATTCAAATTCAAATAAGTCTTTATTCAAATTGGCCTATTACAAGCACTTTTGAATCGTCAAATTAAAATTAAATTGAAGCTACAACTGGTTCGGAAAGGTGCTCTAACCGTGAAGATCCAGCAAGAAACTCGGCGAAATAAAAGTCCGTAATGGCGTATATCTATCTTTTATGTGAAAGCCACTATGACCAAAATTTAAATCATCAATTTAATTAAATTTGATACTATTTTACAAAGCACATTTTAGTATATTTATCAAACTATTGTAAAAACTCAACAAATTTGTCGCTTCATGTAGATTTCATGTACATAAACTTTGTCTTTCACACCAACTAATTTTGCCGAATAATTTAAAAGTTATCACGATATGATTGACTTCAATGGAGCTCCATAGAGTGCCTACTATGCGCGACGAACAATGATGTTTGGAATTCGTCAGTTTTGAAGTTAGCCATCTGAAATTTTGGATGTACGAGTAACTAAAAAACTTAATGTGGCAGACCAAATTCCACGCGAGCGAAGCCGCGAGCAAAAGTTGTTGTTTTATATATATACACGAAGGCTCTCAAAACCAACAACTTATTTATAGAAAATGTTGGACCTCGGCGAAAATCGAACCCGCGACAACGAGCTGAAGACAGAGTCACTGTCATCTGCGCCAACAGGCCTGACACTATCTTACATAGATTTCTTTACTTGAATTCTCTTGCTTTTATCAGACAATTTTTTCAAGTTTTTCAAGATAATGTAATAATGTAAGTAACATTACTATAAAAAACAAGCTAGAAATTTGGCAGTAATTTTTTGACTGAAAACATTTCAATTATAGAAGTAAAATTGTAAATTTATATAACAGATAAAATATTTAATCTGCTCTCATTTATTATGTTCATAATCTGCAATTATGTCATGCATTATGTACACATATTATACAAATATGATTATAAGAATAGAGAAAAAAACATGAGCTCATAAACTTTCATTTAAATTCTTTTTCTATAATTTGTTATCTTTACTTTTTTTTGGAAAAATATTAAATTAATGTTTGAAATATATAACTTTAATTGCTATTCATACTACAGTAACCATTTTATGTAATTAATAGAATTAGGCATTACTTTAATAAAGTTAAAATATCATAATTGAATTATATTATGTACTTTTTTATATTATGTACGTTTTTAATATTACTTTACATTACATTACATTGTTAATAATTTCAGTAAACCAAAGTACTTTTATACACTAAGCATCGAGAATTTACTAATTTTACTTTTAGTAATAAATTAGTATCAAAAATATCCTAAAATAAACGTATAAAGCCTTTTATGTAAACAAAGTATAACCATGGACAAAAGTAATAATAAAATAATAATATATATATTTTCTATCTACTGTATCACGGATTATAGCAAAATAATTTTATTATTACTTTTTTATTATGGATCTCCGCAAAGTAACGCCTATTTCTATAAATTATATAACTATGGGCAAGGAAGTCAACCTTGCGGCAGCCCTTTTATCTTGAGGGATGAAGATGAGTGTATTATTAACACGTATACCTTAAATATTTAACAAAGCCTCTATATTCTGAATTTCGTAGTAGTAGAAATTGCCAAATTCATAAATAATTCGAACGACTAAGCCTTTTTCCTACTTTGGAGTAATGGAATATCGCATAAGAATTTTCGTTCACTTAATTGCAAACAGTTTAAGTTAAACTAAACAAACAAACTAAAAAAACAAAGAAAACTTCAGAATTGTATCAATCTCAGAATATATATGCCATATACAAAACCGGCTAATGAACATTCATGATAAAAGAGTTTTGTAAATTATTTACGTAAAGGCTTTCTTACACTTTAAAATGAATGATTCAAAAACAGGTAATGGTAAAATTATTTTGCTATAATCGATAAATAGGAAAAACTACTACACTACAAGGCTTTGCGATTTTGCCGTGGAGTCTATCTGCTGATGATACTTCGGTTGCGGGGCAATTGTTGAGTTTGTGATAGTGAACGTGTGAAGTGCTTGTATATTGGGATGGCGGTGGTGGAGGTTTGTGCATGTGTTTTAACGAATGCTTCATGTTTCAGGTATGAAAATAAATAGTGTGGTATCCGGCTGAGTAGAATAGACCACCCTCTTTCTTACAGAGGTGTCGTAACATAGGACTAAAGTATGTTGACGTCAGGCAGGCGGCTGGTCGTAAAATACGTGGCCGATTCATGTGACACCATTTTTATAACATGTTGTGCCGACCCCACTTAGAGTGCGATGAGGGTAGGAGGATGATGATTTCCTATTTACTTTATCGCGGATTATGGCAAAATAATTATACTATTTTGTATTATGGATCTCTGCAAAGTAACGCCTAATTCTACAAATTATTTGAATGATTCAACAATCAAAAAAACTAGATACTACGTTGACGAGCTAAATAAGAAGAATACGATGTCATTCTCAAACTGAATAAAAAATAAAAATATATAATATCCTTTTTAGAAGTGTATCAAACAATATAAACTTTATACTATTTATTAAATTCCAATAAATGATAGTTCGAATTCGAGTATTCCAATAATATTAATAGAAATGGAAATATTTTGTCCAACAGCGAAACATTCATTCACATTGTACAATCATGCAGAATTGAAGGGTGGAATGTTCTGTTATATTGAAACCCCCACCCACCCCGAGTGGGGTCGGTATAACGGAATATACAACCTCAAAGAGCCATACCGAGAAAACTATTTCCATTACATATAAATATTGTAGATAAGAGGGGTATACTTATAGAGGGGAAACTAATCTCTCGTCTGTATATACCATCGTTATTCACAGTTTCTTTGATTGCCCTCAGTGCAAAGCAGAAAAATGTATTCCTAAAATACGTAACTGCTGACCAGATCTTCAATTACGGATAACATATATCACGTATTTTATGCTGTGTGGTATCCAGCTGAGTTGGATAGACCATCCTCGTCGACGTCCTACTCGACGTCGTAAAAGGCGACTAAGGTAAATTGACGCACCGTGTGGAATCCGGTTGAGCAGAATAGACAACGCTCTTTCTTACCGAGGGGTCGTAAAATACGACTAAGGTAAGTTGACGTCAGGCAGGCGGCTGGTCGTAAAATACGTAGCCAAATCATGTGAGAACATGTGTGACATGTTGTAGCGAGCCCACTTAGAGTGGGACAAGGGCAGGAAGATGATGTACCACGTATTTTGTACCTAGCGCCAATAAATTAATTTGTAAATTCTCGAAATTGATGGGAAATATATTATTGACAGAACAGCAATATGATCACTAACATGATAGCCATGGATGATGAAGTTGTAATTTACCAAATTTTAACCATCAGTCATAAGGCAATCATCAATCTTAGCAGAGTTGCCGATAAAACAAGTGTGGAAGCTGTAGTTGCTATTTACGGATTTATTTTATTCTAAGACATAATAAATCTCTAAAACGTGCATCTTTGCACATATTGTTATACAAGTCTCCATTTATTAGAAGTTAATTTATTAAAGTAGCAAGATGAAGAAGCTATATTATTAAAAAAGCCTATCGAGCAAAATAAAGCAATAAATTTCTAGCTAACAAAAATGTAAGGAGCACAGAAGAAAGAATAAGAATATTGGAACATTGTTCCAGAATATTACAGTTGCAAGTTACAATATAAGAGGATTTGTTCATTACAGGTGGAACATTAAGAAAGGCAACAGTAAATTTACTATGTACTGTTCTATAGTATACATGTTTTATGAGTTAGTTCGTTGGTTTATGGCCACTAGGTAAAGTTTGTGTAACGCCTCAGTTAGTGGACATAAAACCACTGTAATGTTGACCTGGTTCTTTAAAGGAAATATTTAGATTGGCGAAGGCTTTTAGACTTGGTAGTTACACGATCTTTCTTTCTTTGAACATTTAAGTTCTAAAAATACGTTGACCTTTTTGTATTTGACCAACTTTGACGATAAGCGGCAATAGCTCTTCTAAGTTGAACTTGTTTCGTATGCTTAAGATATACTTCACGTGTATCACGGTATAATAGGAAGATGGAAGATTAAGATTATTAAACCAATTCTTTTACATTTTAGGATTTGGTTAAGCCTAATTTTACTTATGCAATGTATCTTCACCGAAATTTCTAATGATTGATATCGGCAAATTCGGCTGCGCTGCAATTTGATTGTATTTTGACGTCAAACAGACAGATCTTTCCAGTTAATCATATTCACTTGCAACGCGACGAAAATATTTTAGACTGCTTAATCTATCTACTAGATAGTAGTAATTATAATGTAATTAAAACCAACTATACAGTCAAAGAAACACTGGTCGACGAAGGATATCTTGACCAAAAAATCTATAGCAGTAGTTTGGCAAAAGTACGTGATTCCTCTTCAGAGTCGCGGTATCCAGAGTTCGAATTGCCATAATGATCGCTGAATATCAAGAGAAGATGGCACCTTGAGAAGAAGGATAAAGTCCATGGCTCCGCACGGGAAAAGACCAAAACCGCCTGGTTCTTACTCAGTAGTCATCGGGAGTTGATATTGAAAGATAATACTGAAGAATGCAAGCCACGTAGCTGGCCAGTGACTTCTATTGGACATCTTAATTCTTAACATCCCAAGTATTGGAGAAAGTAAAAATAACAGATCTAATGCATAAGAGAGAAAAAGAATGCTTAAACAATAGATAGAACACTGCTATAATTAAAAAGCAGTTGTGTTGAAGAATGAAGCGACATTTTGTTTGAAAGGCAATTAATTGTTGCTCAATTGCGTCTCCAAGCGGATAACAGAAAATAAGACTGAAGATAATATAAAAACTCATTCCAACGCAATGAAAAAAAACAATTATATTTCTAATTAGCTTTAGAGTGACTAGGGAGACGGACAGATCGCTAATGATGAACAATTGTGTCTCGAATACAGACGAAGAGGTATTGTCAATTACAGGCTAGTTGTATCTTTTGTTCCAACCATGGGATAAATATGCCATGCTTTTTGAAATGATGATATATTGATTGTATACTGAAATCAGACGAAGTAGGCTGCATGCAGAAAAATTGTATCTGAACTTGAATTGACTGAAGTTGGCTGATGATGTTGATGATGATATCTTCATCGTATCTACGAGGTACTACGAGTTTTTTTGGATTTGGATTGGATCTTCTCTTTTCTAATTTGATTACGTTCAGACACTCTAGCATAAATCGCTTTACTACCTACCATGCTGCACCAATAAATTGGTAAACCACACACATTACCATAATCCTCAAGCAATATTCATGTTACCTCACGATCTTTTCCTTTAACTAAAGACTCAAAAGTTAAATTAAATTGCAAATATTAATTACGTAAGTAACTTTTATATTCAAATTCCACATTATCTTTATTCAAGTAAACTTCTAAACAAAGTGCTTAAGGTAAAGATAAAATTGATTGCGGAATTTTATCTTATATTCTATAGAATAGGAATAGATAATATAAAAATAGAATCTTATACCCAAACCCACAAACGACTTAAGTACTTTTGCAAGGCGTAAAGCAGGAGCCGCGAGCTAGTCGGTTCCTACTTTGACTATTACATACCTCACCGATTTTTTTGTTACAAATAACTAAACTTCCCGGGGCTTAAAACCTAAATGTTCTCGTAAGAGTCTATAGATAAATTCAAGTTCGAATTCAAAATATTGTTTATTCGAGTAAACTTGTAAACAAGTGCTTTTGAATCGTCAACTTTACTGCTGGTTCGGAAAGCTGTTCCTACTGAGAAGAACCAGCGAGAAACTCGGCGGTTGCTCTTTTTAAAATATAAATCTTAAAACTAGTTACATTTAGTTATTACTGTCTTGCACAGGGTAGAAGTGCAGCTATATCCACACATCCTTATCATCAAAAAATTTTTCTAAAAAATAAGAATAGATATAAATCTATTCTTATTATAAAACCAGTCCTCAAAAGCTGTGTGTATATGATTGATTTTCTCTAAATCTAGTGAACTGATTTTTAAACGGTTTTTACTAAAATATATTGCAATTCTTGAGGAAGGTTTAAATGATAAGGATATCATCTAAGTAATCTTCAACAGTATGGTAGGCTTTCCGTATCAGCCTCCTTAAACAGTGTTTTAAACTGCTGTAATGGCATGGCCAAAATTGATTTCTGAATTTTATTATAGAATCTTATACCCAAACCCATAAAAGATTTACGTACTTTTGCTAAGCGCAAAGCAGATGTCGCAAGCTTATGTCGGTTCCTACTTTGTCTATTATATACATCATCTATCGTTTTATAATTCTTTATATTTTTATGTACAAAAATTACATTGCTTAAAATATACTGTGAAACAAATGTAAGAATACCTATTTCCTCAAACTTCTCTCGCATATGTAATATAAAAAGAAATTGTCCATTCATCCATTGTTTAACATCGATTATCAATAGCTTAAGCTATAAATAAACGCCATGGTTTATTCAAGCTGTTGTACCATCGCGTTACCAGTTTTGGTTTTCGGTTTACATTATTCATGGGATTGATTTCAACACAGGAAATGGTTCAAGGCTATAGAAGACTTATAGCTTTATACAGTTAGAACAATGACTTTTCGCATTTATAATATTAATTTTGAAAATGGGTGTTGTTAAATATTTCAAATGAACAAATATGTTACTAGTTAATATATAGAAAGCGGCTATACTCACGTCTAATTTATGTCGGATTAGCCCGACTAGTTTTGAACCCGTCCGGGGTACTTATTCATGAGCTCTTTACACGACGTTATAGCGGAGGGAACAGTTCCCGCCGCGATAACGTCGTGTATAGTCGTGAGTATAGCGAGTATCTATAAATAAATAAATATATGGGACATTTACACACACGGTCGTCCGTCCCCAAAGTAAGAAACTTAACACTTGTGTTATGGGTGACGGACAACTGGTAGATATACTACATGTATAAGTTTAAATACATACTTAAATACAAATACACACCCAGGCTCGAAGAACCAACAATTTGTTTATAGAAAATGTTGGCCCTCGGCAGGAATCGAACCCGCGACTCGCGGAGCTGAAGGCAGGGTCACCCACAGCGCCAACGGGGCAGTCAATATATTAAATATGAATACTATTCACAATAGTTTAAATTTAATATACGTTACTGATAACATTATCGATAAGGAGAGTGCGATGGAATTCATTTATGGCAAAAAAACCATTGTTATATTACGATTGCAATGAAATGCAAATGTTTGCATGTTAATTGCTAATTATTACTAACAGTCACACGGATGAAATGAAACAAGTCAAGTTAAAAAAAGCTTTCAACAAAATTTGATGTCCCTACTGTTGGCCGTTGAGAAGTTCGCCTGGAGCCAAATCCTGGCAGCAGCATCTCGTCATTATTATCATAAACATGCATTGTCATCGCAACTGGATCAGTATGAGAACAGCTCAATCGGACACCAGAAAGTGGGTCAAATTTAACTTGTAAGATTCCACCTTCACACACATACGCGACAAGTTAAATGAGAGCTTTTAAAAATTAACGCACAGATTATGAAAAGATGTAGAATACAAATAAGAAAAAAATGCTCTAGAAATCTATTCTTATTATAAAACCTGTCCCCAAAAGCTGTGTGTATGTGATTGATTTTCTCTAAATCTAGTGAACGGATTTTAAACGGTTTTTACTAAAATATAGTGCAATTCTTGAGGAAGGTTTAAATTAATACATTACGTTTTTATATATTCGTAGATTGCGTTCAAAAGGTCGCGCGTTCGTGTAAAAAAAATGGCCTCCTGATCGCGTGCGTCGCGTAAACCAGAAATATACTAAAGTAATATACTAAAGAATTGTAGATTTATAAAAAGACTACGATTAAGTTCGAGACAGCATGTCTCTAATAGTTAACCCACAATATCTACTTGTATGTTAAAAATTTCAATTTTAAGTTATTTACGTGCGTACATCGATACACCGATTTCCACTCGTTCGAAGTCGCGGGCACACGCTAGTTATATAGATATTTATGTTTCAAAAATAATATAATTACTCATCTTTATGATCGATGGATATATTTAAATATCTATGCTCGACAATATTTTAAGGTTTAGGTACGCTCTTTGATATAGGCAATCACAAAAGTTAGAGAGTTTATACATAGTTATTATGTAGTAACCGACATAAGTTTTCGACTCCTGCTTTGCGCCTAGCAAAAGTACGTAAATCGTTTGTGGGTATGGGTATAAGATTCTATAATAAAATTCCGAAATCAATTTTGGCCATGCCATTACAGCAGTTTAAAACCACTGTTAAAAAGAGGCTGATACAGAAAGCCTACTATACTGTTGTAAGTAATCTTTACTTAGATGATAAGGATGTGTGGATATAGGTGCACTTCTACCCTGTACAAGACAGTAATAAATAAATGTAACTAATTCTAAGATTTATATTTTAAAAAGAGCAACCGCCGAGTTTCTTGCTGGCTCTTCTCGGTAGGAACAGCTTCCCGAACCAGCAGTAAAGTTGACGATTCAAAAGCACTTGTTTACAAGTTTACTTGAATAAAGAATATTTTGAATTTGAATATGCTTTAGAGTAATCAGAACAGGGAAATCAGCCTTAAATTATATTACAATAAAGAGAAACAAATGAGGTTATCTACTATCTCTCTTTTTTCCGTGTGATTAGACAAAGATGTAGTATACGAGTTTCGTCTTTCCTCTCGTTATTTCTTATTTCATTTGTCACTTACAGGCCTGCTTAGGCTCCCCCATTCTTATTACAATATAATGACTTTGTTACATGTCATTTTATTATTAGTCCATTTAAAGTTTTAAAAAATAATATGAAAATTGATTTATAGAAGCAGGCGTTACTTTGCGGAATTCCATATTACAAGCAATATAACAGAACTAACTACTTTGCTATAATCCGCACGGGTTAAGTGAATGCATGCAAAGCCAATGTGTATGAAGCGGGCAAAATCTACGCACCTTATACATGCAGGACCAGCCACCACATGCACCCCAAGGCGCAATTCACCAGCAACAACGAACACAAAAGCAGCACACACACCCACCACCACAATCTCGACGATCGTTTCGCCCCGAAACCGAAGCATCATCAGGAGGATAGGCTTCACGACAAAAATCGTACTGCGCCGCGCTACCCATACAAGCAGTCTTAAATGAGAAAATATGAAAATTTTCTCCTGATTTCGATATTTCAATATTTCCATGTTTTCATTTTGTATAAGTCAAAGTTCTAATTGTATAAGCCCTTTATATCCGTTTAAATAAATGCGGGATTAAGAAATGTTTTTATTCAATTCAGACGAAAACCTCGTTCACGGAATCTGCATTTATTCATTTTAAACAGAGTGGAAAAACTGTGAGTTAAATATGAAATTTCAAGCACACCGACCTACATATCATGGTGGAATTCAATACAATTAAAATTCAATATATTCTTTAACCTGCTAAGCTGTGATAACCCAGTGGTGAGACTATGCGACTCTCTAGAGACCATGAGTTCAAACCACCAATAGGCACCAATGAGTTTTTATTAAAACTTATAAGTCTAAATAATTTATAGAATTAGGCTTTACTTTGCGGAGATCCATAATATAAAAGTAATAATAAAATTATTTTGCTATAATCCGCAATACAGTAAGTAGAAAATATATATAGTGCTAAATGTATAGTGGACTATCCGTTTTTTTTTTCATACCCGATACATGCAGGATTAGTAAAAACACATGCACCACTGCCACCACAACACACAAGCACTACACACGTTCACTATCACAAACTCAACAATCGTTTCGCCCCGCAACCGTAGCATCATCAGGAGATAGACTCCACGACAAAATTGCAAAGGGAAGCATTATTCAAACAAGCATTTATATATAATAATCGGTTCAACCCCACCATTTATTTTACATCTGAACAGCATAACAACCCTCATTAACTAGCAGATAAATGTTTCTAGTTCAAGCTTGTTGCACGTGCAGACAGCTTTTGGGGACTTTGTTTTATAAATTATATGATAGCATGATGTAGCAGATTCAGTTTCTGCAAAATTGCAAAGTAACTAAAACAAAATAACAAACAAAACATAATCAGTTTCACTTTGATGTCACCAAAGTTTTCATTAAAAATCACAAAAGCTTTGGGGGCTATTAAAAACTCAATTTATTTTACAATTTGCCTCCTCGTTTTCGTTCGTTCATTTTTCCATTTTAAAAATGTGATTAACAGAAGCAGTGTCGATGTATATCGGCTTTTAAGAGTTAATAAACTCGTTTAAGCCTCTAATTTATAGAAGCAGGCGTTACTTTGCGGAACTCCATATTACAGGCACTATAACAGAACTACCTTGCTATAATCCGCACGGGTTAAGCGAATGCATGCAAAGCCAATGTGTATGAAGCAGGCAATATTTACGCACCTTCTACATGCAGGAAAAGCCACTACACGCACCCCAAGGCGCCTCCACTAGCAACAATGCACACAAACAGCACACACAACCACCACCACAATCTCGACGATCGTTTCGCTCCAAAACCAGGGATAGGTTCCACGACAAAAATTATTTGCATTGCGATTTTTGTCGTGGAGCCTATCCTCCTGATGATGCTTCGGTTTCGGAGCGAAACGATCGTCGAGATTGTGGTGGTGGTTGTGTGTGCTGCTTGTGTGTATTGTTGCTGGTGGAGGCGCCTTTGGGATGCGTGTAGTGGCTTGTCCTGCATGTGTAAGGTGCGTAAATATTGCCTGCTTCATACACATTAGCTTTGCATGGATTCGCTTAACACGCGCGGATTATAGCAAGGTAGTTCTGTTATAGTGCTCGTTTAAGCCTCATCTGTTAAAGAAATCACCAAAGATTACTTTGCTGGTACTGTATTGAGTAATCTTGCATTAGTTCTTCTACGAAACTTGTCGTTTCTGATACGTTCAGCTGAGACTCTTCAAGTACAGTGCTTTCTATTGTCTTTTGACTATCTTCTTTGTTAACCACATATTTGGCGACGTGGTTTATATCCATAGGTGATCAATGGTAAAATGTACTTTTGTTGCAAACTTTGGTCTAAAAGATTTTGGACAAGATCTCCATCTGAGCCAGATTGGGCGACTATCTCAAAATTTAACCTATGGAAGGTTTATTCATTCGTTCTCCTTCCCTTATCCCACTCTTAAGTGGGGTCGTCACAACATATTAATTCAAATTCAAATTCAAAAATTCAAATTAGTTTATTTGCCAAAAACATGGTAACAACAGGTGGAACAAGATATTAGAAACATTTAGTATCAACATGTTTAGTCATATATCTGACATGCAAATTTTATTAACTTATTATTATATTTTATTATTTTATTATTATGAATTATTTTATATCAATCTAATTGTAATGTCATAATGATTATAATATTTTATTTATATTATATATTTAATTGCATATTAAATTCAAGAAACTCTTCCACCGAGTAAAAACATTTATCGACTAACCAGGAATGTATTTGCTTTTTAAACAAAGGCAAAGGCATATCCTTAATTGATTGCGGCAATTTATTATATATCCGAATCATCATATGATGGCAACTTTTAGAACTGAGAGCGGTTTTACAAAACGGATAATGTAACTTGTTGGGATATCGCGTGTTAAATGAAACAATGTTAGAGCACACTTCAAAGAATTCCGTCCTGTATTGTTTAACAAAGCATGCTATCTCATAGATGTATATGCATGGCAGCGGTAATACTTTGAGGTTCCGAAACAATGGTCTACAGGACTGTGTTGGGTCAGTATTGAATATAGCACGAATGCACTTTTTTTGGATTATAAATGCTCTATTGCTATCACTAGCATTTCCCCATAGTATAATACCATACCGAATTACAGATGCTACGTATCCGTGATATGCTATTAGAGCTGTTCTTAAATCAGTTATTTTCGAAATCCTTCTTAACACGTAAACGAATTTGTTTATTTTATTGCAAATATTCTTAATACTAAAACTCCACGTGCAGTATTCGTCAACGGTTATACCCAAGAATGTCATTGTTTGTAATTGCTCTATAATTTCATTGGAACATGTCACTGTGCGTTTAAGAACACTCATTTTTCTATTTTTAAATATAATATATTTCGTTTTGTTAAAACTTAAACGTAGATTGTTATTAATTAGCCATTTATTGATGTCATGTAATGTTTTATTTATTGAACCAGAATTGTCACTATTCTTCTTACATGGTATGACAACTGATACATCATCTGCATACATTATACATTTATGTTGGGTGCAATTTGGCAGATCATTAATATATAGCAGAAAAAGAAGCGGCCCCAATATACTGCCCTGAGGCACACCAAAAGGATTGACTTCTGACTCTGATCTAAAAGTAGTAACATAATTTTTTTCATTGAGCTTCGATATTTCAACCAATTGCGTCCTATTACTTAAATAGCTCTTTAACCACGATAAACACTGTTCGCGTAATCCGTAGATTTCACATTTTGTCAATAATAAATTATGTGATACGTAATCAAAAGCTTTCTTCATATCGCAAAAAATAGTACAGGCTGGATTTCCTTTGTCGATGTGTTTAATAATCTCTTGAACTAGCATAAATACTGCCATAGTTGTTGATTTCTCTCTCTGAAACCCAGTTTGCTCATGTTTAATTATCTTATATTTCTTCACAAAGCTATTTATTCGCTTAGCCATCGCTTTTTCAAAAATTTTTGAAAACACGGAAAGTAGTGAAACTGGTCTATAGTTGTTTACAACATGTCGTCACATGATTTTGCTGCGTATGTTACGACCGGCCGCCTGCCCGACGTCAACTTATCTTAGTCGCCTCTTATTACACCTCGGTAAGAAAGGAGGGTGGTCTGTTATATGCAGCCAGATACCACACGGCACATACCTTATTCGCCTCTTACGACACCTCGGTAAGAAAGGAGGGTGGTCTATTCTATGCCGGATACCACATGGTGTCTGTAGAAGGTTTATTACTAGGCTTTATTTACGTTAATGAGATCCAACTGTTGATATACCCTACTGAGGTCTTCTAGAAATGTTATAGTTATCAAATATACAGGATTATATTTGATAATGAATAAAAAATGGTGAGGTATATAATAAACAAATAAGGAACCGACATAAGCTTGCTGCTTTTGTTTTGCGCCTTTTGCTATTACAGAAGTTTAAAATAACTATTAAAAGGCTGATACATAAATCCAATTGCCTATGACCTAAATTAGCAATGGCGAATTTATTTGAAATAACGATAGATAGATAGTTTGTTACCTTTCCTAGGGTACTCATTCGTAGAGACAATTTTTATTGGAACCCGCAGTAGGGTTGGCGTTTTAAAAGCACTTGTTTACAAGTTTACTTGAATAAAGAATATTTTGAATTAAATTGAGAATAATTGATTCATAGCCGTGTGGTATCCGGCAGAATAGAGCCAACCTCCTTTAATCTGCATCAATCCGGCTGCATAAAATACACCACCCTCATTTCTTACCGAGGTGTCGTAAAAGGCGACTAAGGTAAGTTGACGTCAGGCAGGCGGCCGGTCGTAAAATACGTAGCCAAATCATGTGACAACATGTTTGTAACATGTTGTGCCGACCCCACTTAGAGTGGGACAAGGGCAGGAGAATGATGATGAGAATAATTGATTCAGGATTTGTGTCACAATACAATTTGTAGAGTATTTTTGCAACGTTATTGTATTTCTGTATAATAATTTATCTTTTGACCACACCTACAGGGGCACGCCTTTCATTATCTATACTTATAACAAAATAAAGTCCCCAAAGCTGTCTGTCTGTATGTAATTTGATTTTCTCAACATCTACTGATTTTAGTACGGTTTTTACTAAAAGGTAGTGCAATTCCTCCGAAAGGTTTAGGTTAATATTAAATAACGGTTTCATGTAAATTGAGTTGAAGAGGTCGTTTTACAACAATTTTTAGTGGGGGTAGTAACAAACCGGTGTCGATCGTAGTTTAGAGAGAGGAATAGGTATAAAAAGCGGTGTAGGGTAGCAGAGAGCCAGTCTCATGCCAAGACTCTATAACGTGCTAAACACTGAATTTCACGCAGGCGAGCCGCACGTATTTCTTGTTTTGTATGTGTCATAACTTATATAATTGATGTCACGTCGTTTGATGATGGTTACAATAAACTAGAGCGTTCAAGAGTTTTCGATAACAATAACTTGGATTAGTGCCAAGCCTCATATAATCTACAAGAATTGCACTGTCCTCCGCTAGACGTTGAGTTGTTTTCGTGCAATTAATTCGTGCATTTTGGGAAACTATAATAGAACTTTGATATTATCGTGTGCTAAGAGAATGTATGTAATGCTAAGTGTATGCAGGCAAAATTCACATATCTTATAAATGTAGGACAAGTCACCACACGTATCTCAAGGTATGCCCTCACCAACAACAATGCACACACATATAGTACCAAGCAATAAATAATGCACATCGAGGCTTAGAGAGAGAAATCAGCTAGATTCTGCTTCATAGAGCATTGTCTCTGTCACACAGACTGACGAACTCGTGTCTGACAGTGACAGCATTCTACGAAACCGAACTGGACGGCTGTTTCGTTCTAAACATCGATGTGCATTATTTAATGCCGGATACTATACAGCAGTACGATTTTGTCGTGAAGCCTATTCTCTTGATGACGCTTCGGTTTCGGGGCCAAAGGGATTGTAAAGATTTTGGTGGTGGTTGTGTGTATTGCTTGTGCATTCATACATTTACTTAACACACGCGGATTATAGCAAAGTAGTTCTGTTATAGTTTCTTTAATATGGAATTCCGCAAAGTAACGCCTGCTTCTATAAATCATTACATTTTCGCTTTTATTTGCATTAACTTTTTAATAAACGTTTTCTATTAAATATTTTTTATATAAATTAAATATAGGATATATTAATTTATATCGATTTGTGATGGAAAATCTACTGACTGGCCCGTTGGCGCAGTGGGTAGTGAGCCTCAGCTCCGCGGGTCGCGGGTTCGATTCCCGCCGAGAGCCAACATTTTCGATAAACTATTTGTTGGTATTTGTATTTAAGTATGTATTTAAAACTATATATATGTAGATATTTACCAGTTATCCGTCGCCCATAACACAAGTATTAAGTTACTTACTTTGGGGATGGACGACCGTGTGTGTAAGTGTCACATATATTTATTTATTTATCTATACATAAAGAAAAGATTGACGAAAATAATAGGCTTGGATATAATTGCAAAAAATCCATGTCATAGAGTAAAGAATAAAGATGTTTATCGGTCTCAGGATAAAAAAAATATATATCTCATATTAGACAAACAGAGTCATTGCTACTGTATTCTGCAGAATGATAACACGCTATGATTTTCTATTTGAATTGACATACAAAAAAATCCTTGCTAAAGAACATCTATTAGGGCATGGATAAATTAAGGATGGTAAATAATTAAAAGAACTAAAATACCGAAAATTAAAAAAGTCAAACCCTAAGTTAGCTGGTCAAATGTATATACAAGGTATATACAAAAACGTTATAAGACGAATCAAATAGATAATATACAGTAACTCATGTGTTTTTCTCATTTAGTTACTATACTAGAGTAAGGAAGATAGCGTAAAATGTACCGTATTAAAATAAAGAAAAAGCAAATGAGGGTGATCTATCTCTCTCTTTTTTATGTAAGATTAGACAAAGATGAAGGTATACGACTTTCATCGTCTCTCTCATTATTTATTGTGCCACTATCACTTACAGCCTGATACATTTTTTTCTGTAATCACGATAATATTTAGAAAAGTGATGATGATTACATGACAATAAAAAAGACAAGCCAAAGACAAAATTACGATACTGAACTAAACTCCTTACTTACATGTCTCGATAAAATTTTGAAAACATTGATACATCAAGCTATAAAACATCACAAAAGTAATAATAAAATTATTTTGCTATAATCCGTGATACAGTAAATAGAAAATATATATAGTGTTAAATGTATAGTGGACTATCCGTTTTTTCATACCCGATACGTGCAGGATTCGTAAAAACACATGCACAAACCTCCGATGGTTTGTGATTTTTTCGTGGAGTCTATCTCCTGATCGGTTGCGGGGCGAAACGATTGTTGAGTTTGTGATAGTGAACGTGTGTAGTGCTTGTGTATTGTGGTGGAAGTGGTGCAGGTTTGTGCATGTGTTTTTACGAATCCTGCATGTTTCGGGTATGAAAAAACGGATAGTCCACTATACATTTAACACTATATATATTTTCTATTTACTGTATAGCGGATTATAGCAAAATAATTTTATTATTACTTTTGTATTATGAATCTCCGCTTAGTAACGCCTAATTCTATAAACTAAAAAACATTTATGAAGTAAAAGATAACATTCCAAAATGAAATTAAATAGTATAGTTGAAATACTTTAAGTTGAAATAATTACGTGACACGAATATACAGAATATTGACCATTAATTTAAACAATTATAAATATATATTATAATTGTACATGTTAAGATATTAAAAAATAATAACACATTACTATTATTAAACTATAAATTATATAACAACTCGTATAAATAGATTTGGCAAAATTAATGATAAGTAAACAGAAATATTCCATAGCTAAATTGGGCTTCATATTAAATGGACCATAATGTTAAGACCGACATATCAAGACATGATCACCTTGACATGAGTAAATTTTGTATCAACAGTGAACGCCTTAGATTTCCATATTAGTTCTTTTTTAATTTGCCAATTATACTATATCGAGAAAACAACAATTACGTTCAGTTATTAAAATAATTGAATAAAAAATGCAATATAAGCCAAATACGTACATTGCGCTAAATTTGAAAAAGAACATAATAAGGATCTTACCAATTTTACTCCTATCTGATCCAATATCACACTACACCAACACAACGTGTCACAACAATGTATAAGTAATATCCAATGCGTAATTTTATGAAAAGGTTGTATGGACACTTTACGGAATTGAGTCCGAAACGCGACTGCCCGGGGTGCGCCGGCGGAATCGATCGGTCTGCGCATATTCCTTCGCGCCCCGCGTCACTCCAACCACCCCCTATATCTTATTTATGAAAGCAATGCCAGGGAAAAGTGAGAAACGCTCACCATAACCAGTCCCCTTGCGTGGCTACTATAATACAACCGTTTTATCACTGTAATCTAAAGACAGCAAAAATACGCCGTGTGGTATCCGGCAGAATAGAATAGACCACCCTCCTTTCTTACCGAGGTGTCGTAAGAGACGACTAAGGTAAGTGCCGTCTGGTATCCCGCTTCTTAGAATAGACCACCCTCCTTTCTTACCGAGGTGTCGTAAGAGACGACTAAGGTAAGTGCCGTGTGGTATCCCGCTTCATAGAATAGACCACCCTCCTTTCTTACCGAGGTGTCGTAAGAGGCGACTAAGGTAAGTGCTGTGTGGTATCCGGCTGCATAGAATAGACCACCCTCCTTTCTTACCGAGGTGTCGTAAAAGGCGACTAAGGTAAGTTGATGTCAGGTAGGTGGCCGGTCGTAAAATACGTAGCCAAATCATGGGACAACATGTTTGTAACATATGTGCTGACCCCACTTAGAGTGGGATAAGGGCAGGAGAATGATGATGATCTAAAGACAGCAAAATATTGAAAGAAATATATTCCAATCCGGAACCAACGTAAAAATATTGTACACTGGCATTAATATATTGTTTTAATGAGAGCGTTATATAAGCACCAAGGATTACTTTTCTACTCTTTGGCAAGCTTATTACGCAGTCAATCATCGTTTACCCAACCTAAATTTATGAAGATATCGGTATTGAATGGAAGGACTAGGATATGATTATAATCTAAACTATTTTCTAAACCATACGATTAGCATGATCTTTATAATAATGACATGGAAAAATAATACATTTAATAATAATAGTCAATATTTGAATAAAGTCATTATAATCATAAAGTATTGCTCATCTCACTGTACGTTGATGAAATAAAAATTTAAGTATTTCTTACATATATATTTTACTATTTCCAATATATTATAAGGTTTTTTTTATTTTTTATTTATAACAAATAAATAATAAATAATTTAAAATAAATGTACAAGTTATATCTATCTTAAATTACTTACACGCTACTACTATACAAGTCATGCCCACGTGGAATGGTCCCAAGAATGCTGGCAGCGTTTCCGCGTTGAATCGCTAAGCTGATTCTTTGTGCGAAAAAGGAGCCAGCCCTCTTGTCACCCGAAGAGGTTCTCAACCGAGGTGTTAAAACGGATAAAATTTTTTTTTGCACTTTGGCTCCATGGCCCTAGGGTCTCAACTGCAAACGGTACAAATATATAACTCTCAACGAGAGATGCATACCTTCGCCGCTTGCCGGATTCGGCCATTTCCGCCGCAGCTCCAGGTCTGGACGCCGTTTCCCAGATATAGGACGAGGCTAACGTATCAACGCATGTTGCGTCCCACATTAGGGCCCGTCCCCGTTCCCAAGGAACCAGCGTCAGACCGTCTGGTCTCTTGCCATCATCCCGACATATCCCGGAAGGCTCGAGAAGAGCAGGAATGTCGATGATGGCAAGAGCTCTTTTGATGGTGTCATTAAGAGAACCATGGCGGAAAAGCCTACCAGAGCTCCTATGGCATGAAAGCCCGTGTATGCCAAAACTGTCTACCTCTTTTCCACATGGACATCTGTGCTTAAGGCACAATGTGGTTCCCAATCTGAGACCCAAAGCCACTCTAAAACTTTCATTATCTAAAAGTGTGCAAAGATTTTTAGACGGGAGAGCATGAAGCCAATAACCTGATTCTTTTTCTAATAAGGCTAGAAGCCTAGCTCGGTCACGGTCACTCGAAAGATTTTGTATCAAATTTTTATGTGTAAGCTGAACCAATGGCACATCCCAAAGTTTTTGAGTGGTACATTCCTTCGGGTTATAAGGTTATTTAAGACAAAAAATCATGAAGTGTAATATACATATAGAGTTAAATAGAGTCAAACACTTTTTCAAAATATATCTTATAGCTTAGCATTAGTCAGACATTCGTTGCCATTTCGCTGTGATCCACCGAATCCAAATTGCGAAATTGTTTAACAGAACTCTGTATCTGTAGAGTTCTGCATGATCATGATCCATGCATGATCGAATGTAAAGCTAATAAAAAACTGTTTCGATATCATTTATCATGATTTTGCAATCGCTTTTATGATCATATTTAGGGCGAACATCGTGGCTGTTCGAGGACATTGCAAGGAGCCTAAGAGGAACACGTGTATAGTTTTCGCCCCGTAAGATTGTTCAAAACCAAGTGAAGTTGCCCAAGTTCTTCACCCTCACGCATAATGATTGCCAGACTCTAATTATGTTCGGGAAATAGGGCACCAAAAAAAGAAGTTGTCGATGTTCGATTCTACAGCAGTTGTTCCTTGGACTTCATACATATTCTAAAGCCCAACGCAGCGCTTTAGAAATTCCTGTTTACTAAAGGATGTTACTTTAAAATCTATTGTTATAAACTAACCTGTATTTCTTATCTCTGTGCCACACAGAAATATGCAGCATCTGATGATCGTAGACCGCAGACGGCAGTGGCAATCTCAGGTGTCTTTGGAACTCAGGTTCTCTCTTTCCGTACAGCACTGATGTTCGTTGGAATATTGATCGCTGCGATGGCAAACTTTGATCTTCCGCAACACCGCTGATTACGACCTGATGTTAAAAAAAGGACAATAATAGTGACTGTTTTGAATAAAATAACGCGCGCGAGGCGACCGGCGGGATCAACGACCTTTTTATGCATTCGATTGCCAACACGAGCGGCCGACAGTTAGTGACGTTTCGAATACGATAAGGACAGGCCGCGTGCGCCTATATACGGCATTCTTTTATAACTCACACGTGTAATTTTGCGTTTCGGGTGTTATTCTCAGTAGTGACACGACTTTATTGACATTTGAGACTGATATAAGTATTTAGTGACGCGTTTAACCAGTGAAGCGTTTGAGAAGACGCGACCGTCCACAGTTTTAGTGCGCGTTGGGTTACTATTCCCCGATATAGGGACGATTCAATAACGTGTGACCTTACGAAGGTTGTGTGCACACCGGGTGTTATTTAACCGATGTAGTGAAGTGTATACTCCGGGAGAAACAGACATTACGTGTCCGTGGAAGATTGCAGAGGCGAGCCAACGGTTTCGGGAATCGGCCAAGTACATACAAGCACACACACACACACGTACACATATACACGCAGTGACTCATGAGGCCGGACCACATACAGCTGACGGCCGCATAAGGTAGGTTGAGACGCCGAGACGACGGGCCCAGGTCCCGAAGGTTGTTTCATCCGTCCGCACGTTTGCGCGGAACAGTGACAATAAATAAAATAATGGTCAATATTCCAAAATTGTTTTGCTATTGCATTTGTATTCGAATACTTTAATGGTGTTAAACTAGAAATACGTTTCTTTGATGTACAAATTCAGAACTTCCTACAATTATTTCATTTGCTTTAAGTTATATAATTATACGAAATTTTAACTTTGCCAATATTAAGCGTTTTCTTATCTATAAATTTACGTTATACAGATTAAAAATTAATACCTTTGCATATGCATTGATATCGTCAACTTTTCCCAAATTACGCTGAAGATCTCGACAGCGAATTACTGCAATAAAAAGGACAAATTATTAAAACTTTCATTATTGCGTTAATTGTGCTAATTAAATATAATAGGGAACGATATCCACCACTCACCGTGCACGTCTATAATGTCATTTTTCGTTACAATCTCCAGATCAATAGTTCCTTTTAAGGCTTGGAATCGATCAGCACTTCTTTCTAATCTGTTACTAGCAACACTACTTCGTTTTTCTTCGCTGCTATTTATACTGTATTCTTCGGGAGAATACGTAAGACAACGTCTGGAAGTCTTGTGCTCTAATATCGGTGTTACTATACTGTTTGATAGTAAATCTTCTTCTAATTTACTCGTTTTATAGGCTCGCTCTTCACTAAGTACAGTACTAGATCGTTTTAGGTTTGGTAACGGGGTTATAGGACTGGGAATACCATTTTCTAATGTTAAACCAAATAGTTCACGTGACCGTTTGTTATGCACCCACTCTAATGGTTTAAGACTACTGTGTGATACGTTCGACTTATTCGAATTATTCAGTTGACAGTCTTTTTTAAATGTAATGTGCCCGTTATATGATGAACTTAGTGGTTCGCATAACGATGTATTTTGCAATTCTGTTACTGGACTAGGTAAACCCATCTCTAAAGTAAGTATTAAAGAAGATTTCGATTCAATCTGTTTTTGTTTCCATAGACTGTCATTGCTTACCGTTGATTTTTTTCTACGAATGCATTTTTGTCTTCTCAACATATTGCTCTGACAGTTTTTAATTGCTGAACATAAATCCGGTGTCGATGCTGATGATATTTGTTCCAGATTTCCTTTTTCACTTACAGATGTGCTCATTGATTGGGACCTATTTAGAAAAACATTCATTTCTTCATAATTACTTGATTTGGGTTCTAATTGGACACAGTTGTCAGGAGTTCTTACTTCTCTCTCATTATAACCATCACCATCATCTAAAATAAATCCTCCAATAGGAACGTTTTTTAGTAATTTATCATTAAATCTATGAATGGGAGTTTTCTTTTTAGTAGGTGTCACTTTAGGAGATACAGAGTTTTCTCTTGACAAATTCACATATCTAGCTTCTTTAATCAAATTTGTCTTTTTTTCAGTTTGTGGTCTTACAAACAAATCTTTGATCGATTCAACTGTAGGTATTTCCTCTTCTATTGAAATCTTATCTTCCGAATGCTTTTGGTTAAATATTCGTCTTTTAGATTTTACTATTTTTGTGCTTTTTATTATGTCTTCTATCATTCTTTCTAATGTAATATCTCCCATCTGAGAAGTGGATACTGTAGATTCCGATACACTGTTTAATGATTCTTTACCAATAATAAATTTATTTTCCATTTCGGTTGTAGATTCTTCATCTCTCAATGGAATAGTAAAAGGGTTATCAATTTTTGGGAAAAATTCAGTGATATCATCATTACAAACATTCCTTTGTGACTTAGTGTGCGCACTCATAGCACTAAATCTAAGAGCAGCTAATTTTACAGACAGGGGAGTAATGGATACTGGCGAGCAGCCATCTCTGACTAAAGAATGGACATCTTTTTTGTCAACTGAAGGAGATTTAAAAGAACTTTCAAACTCATTTGATTTTTTTCGAGTTCGTTTTAACGGCCTTATATTTGTTATACTTCCTTCATTTTTGTTAAAATATAATGGATTATCTGTAAATACACGATGACCAAATATCGGTAAAGTAGACTTCTCTAGTTTCGTTTCTTGTGTTACTGGTTTTTCAACGCAGTTTAAAACTAAATCTTTCTCATATTCAATTTCTACGAGACCTTCGCTCATAGTCTTTGTAGTGCTAACTGGTATTTTACTTTTTATTTGCTTTGCTATCACAAGAGAATTTCTGATACTACCAGATGACATACTTAATCTATCGGATAATTCATTAAGGGATGGCTCAGAAATACTGTGACTCAGTTTTGTTTTCAAATTGTCATCTTGTCTTTTCCTGTCTGATTTATAGATACAACTATTCCTATTAATAACTCCATTGTTATTGCAGTTAGTCATTTCGAGTTTTCGTTTCTTGGCTTCTCTAACCCTCCTACTGTACGTAGGAGGAGTAGGAGGTAAATCGGGGGAAATATCATCTTTGGATGTGTTTCGGTAAAATTTTCTTTTTTCAATATTTGGAGTACCAGGTGTTGGGGTTATGTTACTAACATCTTTTAATGCGTTACTCTCACTTTTCTTAATATACCCTTCCCTATAATGATTCGGCGTATTGCCTATAAAGTTAAAATTTTCCTTATCAACATTTCGGCAGCTATTTTTTCGAGCAGCAGTACCCAATGATCGTCTTTGATATCGACTAGGTTTTTTGCTTTTTTTGACAATCTGTGCATCTAAAGATCGTCTTGTTTTATCGTTACATGTCTTATCTGTACAAGATTTTGCAGCGTCTGTCTGTTCATCTTTGTTTATTTGAATATCTTGATTCTTTTTACCGTAAACTGTCCACTTAAGCATTTTTAATCTGAAACAAGACAATTTTAGTACAGTTAGTATGTTATTTAATATTATTTCGTAATACTTATTGTTATAACGTGAAATTTTACATTTTTAATCAAATAAAATATTCATTGTTTATATGAATTTTGAATGTGAAATTCCAAAAAAAAAGGCAATTATTACCATATTAAATTTCATACAAATTGAGATATTATAAACATTTTATCTGTTCGTGTCTTACGCTTTCACGTCTATTGTGCTGGACCAATATTGATAATACTTGGAGCATTTAAAACTTCATATTGCCTGACACTGAATATTAAAATTCCCATTTTTTATGTAAGTTTGGAGCGAAGATCAACCTTTACTTTATATTTTTAGATATGAGAGTAAAGTCTGAAATTTATACCTAGAAAAAGAAAAGAAAGTATAAAAGTTCTAAAGTTACGATCTTTAGATTTAGTATAAAGTCAATATCCGTAACAAATGACTGAATGGCGTTATGATGCTGGAAGCAATAAAAGATAACGGTTGGACGATAAAAACTAAATTATTGTGCCAAGTGTTATTGCTACGATATTTACTATATATTTTCTCTCATTAAATGTTAACTGAAGTATCCACCAGTGTATTCCAACGTATGCTGAAGACCCACAGGAGGGGAAATTTGATTTTTAAGGGGGAGGATTTTTTTAATTGGTTACGCATCAGGGCGCGTCTCTTGCTAATATAGGCTCACCTTTAATCCAAATCTTTGGATAATTTATAGAATTAGGCGTTACTGCGGAGATACAAAAAACGTGTGTAGTGCTTGTTTATTGTGGTGGCGGTGTGTGCATGTGTTTTTACGAATCTTGCGTGTATCGGGTATGAAAACGGATAGTCCACTCTACATTAAGCAATATATATATATTTCCTATTTACTTTATCGCGGATTATAGCAAAATAATTTTGTTATTACTTTTGCCAAATCTTTGGTTTATAGGCTTTGCATTTTCACCATTTGGCCATCACGATTGTACACATGTGGAAATATAAAATTTCAGCGGTCCAGCCACGCGGTGCTGTGGTCTATTTTCGACTTCTCCGTGAAACAAAGCTGTCATTGATAGTTAAATAAATAATGCGATCTCCACAAATTTTACAGGATTATCTGGGTCAATCTAAAGATTGTCTGAAATTGCATTAAAATCGGTTTAGCTGTTTTGGAGTCTATAAGTAACAATAACTACATAAATAGATTAGATATAAAAAAGAGAGACAGATAGATACACCCTCATTTGCTTTCTCTTTATTTCTCTACTAGCAATGCCACGTGGTTTCACGTCCATACCGATCTCGTGGTAGTGGAAAGTCTACAAGTCGGACTATAGATTTATTTGTAGATTATTTAATTATAAAAAATGGGTATCATTAGTATTCTTGGAATAAGAGCTAAATAACCAAATGTAGGCCCTGCTATGACAGTCGCTACAATGAATTTGTTATGGCATTATTTTCTTCAGATTTACATTTTTAAATTCGTAATATCTTATTATTGGGATGTCGGATTTTAATATTTTAAAAAGTATATTACAGGTATTGAACAAGTTTTTAACAAAATATCATTTAACGGGATAAGGATTAATACAGAGATATGAATAAAATGGTTTGATTCAATCGGCAATTTTATCGAATTTTGCCATGTAAAAAAGTAGTTATATTGGTATAACTATAAAAGTTAGACATATGGTATCACGGACTTTTTTGTGGATATTAATATGTTCTATAATACTGTAGAACATTTTTTGTTCTATCCTCAATAGTTTCCGCAGCGCACGCGATGAAAGATGTTTACGACTAAATCTTTCACAACTTATTACAATTTTATTAGGGATCCCTATTTTTTTTAATGTCATATAGCTTATATTGCTAAGTGAAGAAGCAGCTTTCCAATGGTGAAAGAACTTTTGAAATCTGTTCAGTAGTTTTTGCGTGAAAACATTCAAATTCAAATTAAAAAATATTCATAGAATTAGGCGTTACTTTGCGGAGATCCATAATACAAAAGTAATAATAAAATTATTTTGCTATAATCCGCGATACTGTATCGCGGATTATAGCAAAATAATTTTATTATTACTTTTGTAAAAAATATTCTTTATTCAAATAAACTTGTAAACAAGTGCTTTTGAATCGTCAACATCTACTGCTGGTTCGGAAAGCTGTTTATTAAATTTTAAATAGTATTTTTAAACTGCTGTAAAGGTAAAGTTAATGTAGATTGTGGAATTTTATTGTAGAATCTTATACCCAAACATACACATAACATTACAAACATACACGCATACACACAAACATACAAATCTTTCCTCTATGATATTAGTATAGATATATGGCACATTTTACCTATAACATAACATCTCTATGCAATTTCCACAGATCATTCGTCATATGTACATAATTTGACACGTTATTAGAGAATCCGTTATAAAGCTCTAACACTTCTCGAACAATTTCACAGTATATCAAAGATATCGTGGTGTTATATATCCGATATTAATCGCTTCTTTCGTTTACCTGATGGACGTCCTCTGCTGGAAATAAGTCTTTTTATTGGATCTCGTGTAGCTGTGATACCCCAATGGTGAAGAAAGAAGAGTCGCACGGTCGACTCTTTCGAGCGGAACACGAGTTCAAACTCGGGCAGGCACCAATGAGTTTTTCTATTGCGAGAGAAGTTCAAGGAAACAGGTATTCTTACATTGGCTTCACAGTATTATTTTTAGTTATTTAATTTTTGTACATATGAATATAAATAATTATAAAAGGATTAGCGATGTATATATTAGACCAAGTAGGAACCGACATCAGCTTGCGGTTCCTGCTTTACGCCTTGCAAAAGTTCGTAATTCGTTTGTGGGTTTGGGTATAAGATTCTATAATAAAATTCCACAATCTACTTTAACTGTACCATTATAGCAGTTTAAAAATACTAATAAAAAAAGGCTAATTCAGAAAGCCTATTATACTATTGAAGATTACCTAGATGATAAGAATGCGTGGATATCGCTTCTCTTCAACCCTGTACAAGACATTAATAACTATATGTAACTAACTAGTGATAAGAATAATTGTTTGAAAAGAGCAACCGCCGAGTTCCTTGCTGGTCCTTTTCGGTAGGTTCAAATTCAAAATTCAAGTAAACTTGTAAACAAGTGCTTTTGAATCGTCAACTTTATTACTAGTTCGGAAAGCTGTTCCTACCGAGAAGAAACTCGGCGGTTGCTCTTTTTAAAATATAAATCTTAGAACTAGTTACATTTATTTATTACTGTCTTGTACAGGGTAGAAGTGCACCTATATCCACACATCCTTATCATCTAAGTAATCTTCAACAGTATAGTAGGCTTTCTGTATCAGCCTCTTTTTAACAGTGTTTTTAAACTGCTGTAATGGCATGGCCAAAATTGAAATTACATATAAATCATTATACTGTGTATAATGCCTATATTACAATGAAAACGCACACAACGTGGATATATGCGAGAGTGCCATTGCCGTGTGGTATCTGTTAGATTAGAGTAGAACACCCTCATTTCTTACCGAGGTGTCGTAAGAGGCGACTTAGGTAAGTGCCGTGTGGTATCCGGCTGCGTGGAATAGACCACCCTCATTTCTTACCGAGATGTCGTAAAAGACGACTAATACCTTATTCACCTTATTTAGTTGACGTCAGGCAGGCGGTCGGTCGTAAAATATGGAGCCAAATCTTGTTTGTAACATGTTGTGCCGACACCACTTAGAATGGGATAAAGGGCAGCAGAATGATGATATGCTAAAGTGCCACTACCAAGTGAAACATTTTGAATGGCCCGTTAGCGCAGTTGGCGGTGACCCTGTCTTCAGCTCCGCGGGTCACTAATTCGATTCCCGCCCAGGGCCAACATTTTCTATACTTAAAAAATTTGTTGGTTCCTGAGTGTATATTTAAATTTAAATATGTATTTAAAATTATATATCATATTTACTAGTTGTCTGAAACTCATAACACAAGTATTAAATTACTTACTTTGGGGACGGACGACCGTGTGCATAAGTATCCCATATATTTATTTATTTATAAACCTGCTTCGGCACTTTCTAGTAGTAAATGCATGTTGTAGATATCTTTTATAAAGATTTATTCAAATTATATTTTCATAATTTACCTAATTTTCATCCATATATACTACAAACGGCGGTGAAAAATATGCTAATCGCAAACAAGGAACTAATTCTAATATGAAAGAAATAAGCCTATGAATGCTACCCTCAACCCTAATCCCTAATCAACTCAGTTAAAAAGAAAACTAATCACTTAAGAATATAATATTAAATAGTCATTCTTATGCTAACTCTTGCTTCGGAAATCTTTACAAATTTAATACCTTTGTTGGTGTTCAAATATGGCCGATTTCATCTCGGTTACGCGGAGGCAATAATTCATATTTCCCGCTGTACCAAATTGACTGTGTAATTAGAATCTTGGCGCGTTTTATACCCGCCATAGTCTGACAGACACATGCTGAGTTCAGAAACCAGTGTGTACACAAAACGACCCTGAAGAATTCGCGAACTAAATACAACACCGCAAAAACAGGGCGTACGTCTCGGTTCCATTATCCTCTCCCTTGCTTTTCAAATTACTATTGAATTTAAGATTTCACCGGAGCATTTTTAAATATCCAATGCACGTCTCGACTCGAGAACCATGGGGTTACAGAACAAAAGTTTCTTATTGAACATAGGTTACTTTGCAGTCAATCTATATAAGGTTTCTGAACGTGTAAGGGAATAAGGTTTAGATTTATGTAAAATTCAAATATGGAATTGTATGGTGCGTGCTCTGCGTCAACGGCATTCGTTTGAATGAAATGGAACACGTTTTAGTGAATTTCGAATATGGAACGTCCGAGTCAAATACCTAAAATAGTTTTTGAGCGAATTTGAACTTAATGGCGTTTGGAATAAGACTTGATTTAAACAACCTGACAAAGACCTGGAGATTTTAGTCAAAAGAACAACCGGCTTGTGCCAAAACGGATACTTTTATATACATTGAAAAGAATTATTATGTTTCAATGATGATGTAGATGCAATCTTGAGTTCACTTAAATTTATACATGAATATATTCTAAATATTTATTTATATGATTTATAGAAGCAGGCGTTACTTTGCGGAATTCCATATTACAAGCAATATAACAGAACCAACTACTTTGCTATAATCCGCACGGGTTAAGTGAATGCATGCAAAGCCAATGTGTATGAAGCAGGCAAAATCTACGCATCTTATACATGCAGGACAAGCCACCACATGCACCCCAAGGCGCAATTCACCAGCAACAACGAACACAAAAGCAGCACACACACCCACCACCACAATCTCGACGATCGTTTCGCCCCGAAACCGAAGCATCATCAGGAGGATAGGCTTCACGACAAAAATCGTACTGCAGTACGATTTTTGTCGTGAAGTTGTTTTTGTGTTCGTTGTTGATGGTGAATTGCGCCTTGGGGTGCATGTGGTGGCTGGTCCTGCATGTATAAGGTGCGTAGATTTTGCCTGCTTCATACACATTGACTTTGCATGCATTCACTTAACCCGTGCGGATTATAGCAAAGTAGTTAGTTCTGTTATATTGCTTGTAATATGGAATTCCGCAAAGTAACGCCTGCTTCTATAAATCACAAAAGTATGATCGAATTATTCCACGTTTTAAAATCTATGTAATGCTAAGTGTAGAAAGAACAATCCGTTCTCACACCTTATACATGCAGATCTAGTAACCGCACGTACCACAAAACACCACCACGAACATATAACACGGGCACCACACACATTCACTACGACAATCTCAACGATAGTTTCGTCCCGTCACTGTAACGCACCGAAATGTTTTTCGATTTTGTCGTGCATATTTAAATTGCAAAAAAAACTGCGGCACAAGTAAATATCTTATAAAAAAGCGAAATTTTCACAGCAAAATCATGTTAGTTACCTATCTTTCTAAATTTAATTTCCTACCATAACCAATTAACTACCATAAACAAATGTAAAATGTTTGTCGTTAGTCGATGGCAGGTGTTCCCTGTCCATAAATAATTCATCCCGGTCACCCGGCACCCCTTCAGGAGTCAATGTTTACAGAATATTGTTGACATTTTACGGTCATTTAAATAAAATATTAACAGAAACGTTTCCGCGGTTATGCGCTTGAATAGTTGTATATTTTCACGAGTATAACACGGGTTCTTATAGAAAAAAGAATGATCAATTAAAAAAACTGAGTGAAGTATATCAAGTGAAGTAACGGCCTGCTAATATCCCACTGCTGGGCTGGCTCCTCTTGAAGGGATAGAGGTAAGACCTACCATGTTGCTTTAATTCGGATTGGTAGGTTACATATATCCCCAGAATTCTCTGGAGATATGCAGGTTTCCTCACAATGTTACCTTTCACCGATAAGTGTGTGATAAATTACAATTATTTTAACAGAAAAATTCATTGGTGGCTATGGACTTAATTTATAGAGTGAGGTTACACTCACGTCTTATTCTATCGGGTTAACTTGCCGCGGTGACGTCGTTTAAAGACCTCAAGAATAAGGGCCCCGGATGGGCTCGAAACTAGTCAGACTCACTCAATAGGATAAGACGTGAGTATAGCCGGGTTCTATACATTAACCGTGACATACTAAACCGACAAATGTTTCACTTGATATTTGCGTAGATGCTTAATTACTTGTTAACAAATAATAATTGTTAATAACTTCGTTACGGGCCGAAACGATTGTTGAGTTTGTGATGGTGAATGTGTGTAGTGCTTGTGTATTGTGGTATAGGGTATGAAAAAACGGAGTCCACTATACAGTTAACATTACATATATTTTCTATTTACTTTATCGCTGATTACAGTAAAATAATTTTATTATCATTTTTATATTATCGATCCCCGCAAAGTAACGCCTAATTGTATACATTATAAATTGCTTAATAACTGTTTAAAGTGAAAAAAGTAAGAAACGCGTAAAAAAACCTATTTCTCTTTACGTACTTTTTATTTGGGTATTGAAACCATAACTATTGTCGAATATAAATGATCTTATAATATTTATTGTCTTTGACTTAACGACAAAACCTACGCAAACCAGAGCGTGGGATTTTGGTAACAATCCAATATTGCAGCATAACGACACAACGTTAAGTACTCCAATTATTGAAGTTTATCCAACTACCACGCCCTTTTCCGTAATTACCCCTTAATTCGATCTTGCCAATTCGATCTACATATATTTCCACTTTTTTCGAATGCATTATGTCAATCCCGTTGCTTTAATTGAGCTATAAACGTTTACTAATTGCATATCCAAACAACTAGTTATGTTTGACAGTTTAAACTATCTCCTGACGTAGTTACCCTGAAGGTTATAAGCTGGACTAACTTAGACCGAATTTCCCCTTCCTATAATGTCACCACTATAATGTCATTATGTCTCTATAAGCTGTGATAGCCCAGCGGTGAGACCGTGCGACTCTTTCGAGGGGAACACGAGTTCAAACCCGGGCAGGCACCAATGAGTTTTTTTATTAAAACTCATGTGTCTAATTGATAATTGCAATTTATCACACGCTTTTCGGTGAAGGAAAACATCGTGAGGAAACCTGCATATCTCTAGAGAATTCTGGAGATTATGTGTAACCCATCAATCCGCATTGGAGCAGCGTTGTAGGTCATAGCTCCAACCCTTCTCTCCAGAAACGGAGAGAGGACGCTTATTCCCAACAGTGGCATTGTAACAGGCCGCTTCTTTATAATGGCAGTTCGGAAGCAGGTCGCAGTGACCCTTCAACTCCGGAGGATCTCGGGTTCGATTCTAGCTAATGACTAGCATTTTCTAGTGTCATACTTCTTTGAGTTTACCAGTTTACTTTAGTGTGTGTGTAAGTGTCCCATATAAAGTTTTATACAGAGATAAAAAAGCTTTATTTTTGTATATATTTTAGCGTGGCAGATCTTAGCACCAATCTTAGAGAGGAGGCCTATGCCCAACAGTGGGATTGTAACAGGCCGCTACTTTACTACTTTAAGTTTTATACAGAAATAAAAAAAGCTCTATTTATGTATATATTTGTGGCAGATCTTAGCACCTATTTTATTTTCCAAATAAAGGAGAGACTTATGCCTAGCAGTGAGATAGTAACAGACCGTTATTTTTTACTTTTAACTTTTATTTTCATAAACCTTATTTACCATATGTTGAGCACATTAATATGATATTTAAGAATCTATACAATAGATCTATGTGCAACTGTGTAAGTCGAACGGTTAATAAAGCATATGTATATGTCTATTTTACTATTTTTTATAACCCCTTCTACTAAAACCAAGCGAACATGTTACTACCTAAATTATATCAAATATGAATATCTGGTGTGCAAGGCGAAGCTTACCATATGGTGTTATACCATAGATTAATATCATAGATAACTTTTTGGAGCATACTGTCGTGACGTTGGTGTGCCCACTCACGCACTAAATAGGTATTTACCAAATTATAGGTTGGTTTTTCGAAATTTCGAAACGATTTTTTCTAGTACCACCAGTATCACCACACTTATTTTTTTATTATTATTTTTTATTTATTCTTTGAACAATTCTAGCAAGTACATTTTACACCTATAACTGAGACAAAAGCTCCAGACTAACATTATTTATTTTTGGTGTATAGCAATATACAGCCCAAATAGACTTAGGCCTGTACTAGGGCTAGCAAGAGTCAATAGGTTTTCTATTTTGCTTAATGGCCAGGTAACGGCTAATATGAAGAATATGAATAATATTATATTTAAAAAAATGAAAGGGATGAATAGCGAATTAGAGAAAAAGAAAAGAAAATGACTTATAAACCTTTCTGTATAAACAAAAAAAATACAACAAACCCACCACCATGAATATAATTCTGTGTGTGTTGTGTGTGCGTGTTTGTGTTAACATGATAATCCTATATTTTGTTGTCATGTGCATTTTTATATTTAAGTTGTTAAGTAACATATTTTAGTTTAAGCCGTGTGGTATCCGGCAGAATAGAATAGACCACCCTTCTTTCTTAACGAGTTGTAAGAGGCGACTAAGATAAATGCCGTGTAGTATCCGGCCCCATAGACTAGACCACCCTCATTTCTTATCGAGGTGTGTAAAAGGCGACTATGGTAAGTTGACGTCAAGCGAGCGGCCCGTCGTAAAATACGTAGCCAAATCATATGACAGCATGTTTGCAACATGTTGTGCCGACCCCACTTAGAGTGGGATAAGGGCAGGAGAATAATGGTGACGAAGTAACATAATTTAGTTTGAGTTGCATTACAATATAAATTTTTGCATGTGTGTTTTAAGTTTTTTTTTTTGCAACGGATATCGCGCGCAATCTATAAAATGTGATATCTGAACAGGCAGTATATTATACAGGCGTGGCGCCATACGTGTGAAGTGTTTACTGGTAAACACTTCACACGTATGGCGCGGGTTGGTGATCGCAGTGCTTACTACGTCGCACCGACCGTGCTGCAACTGACTGTCGGTTTGGTATAATTTAGGTCAGCTATATGAATGGTTATATCGCCATTTATCGGTCGCCAGAGCCTCGTCGCTTAATCAGCAGGGTGTACCGCGTGCAGGTGTGGTTAATAATTGAGGAGACTGATCAGGGCAAGCCTCCCCACTACACCCTTCCTTGTTTCCTTTTATTTCCGTCGGTTGATAAAAGAGAAGAAAAATTGTTTTACTGTAATAACATACATCTGCAAACGTAACTTATCCCATCTTAAATTTTTACAGACTTCGTATCGTATTATATTTCGATTATATAATAAAAATCGATTGAAAATTAATATATTTAACACGTTAGCAAATTTTCTGAGTTCCTTCCCTAATTATTACACAGGTTAGATATTTATTACATGACCATCGGCAGGAATAGCATTCATATAGGAATAGCAATTCTCCATAGCATTATGTCTTATGGAATAATGTTATGGGGTAAATGCGCTGATATTGAGAAAATTTTTGTATTGCAAAAAAGAGCCATACGTGGCATTTATAATTTGAATTCGCGTGAGTCCCTGCGAGAGAAGTTTAAGGAAACAGGTATTCTTACGTTAGCTTCACAGTATATTTTTAGCAATTTGATTTTTGTGCATAAAAATATACATAATTATAAAAAGATTGGCGATGTATATAATAGACAAAGTAGGAACCGACATAAGCTTGCGGCTCCTGCTTTGCGCCTTGTAAGAGTACGTAAGTCGTTTGTGGGTTTGGGTATAAGATTCTATAACAAAATTCCACAATCAATTTTAACTTTGCCATTACAGCAATTTAAAAATACTGTTAAAAAGAGGCTGATACAGAAAGCCTATTATACCGTGGAGGCTTACATTGATGATAAGGATGTGTGGATATAGGTGCACTTCTACCCTGTACAAGACAGTAATAAATAAATGTAACTAGTTCTAAGATTTATATTTTAAAAAGAGCAACCGCCGAGTTTCTTGCTGGCTCTTCTCGGCAGGAACAGCTTTCCGAACCAGCAGTAAAGTTGACGATTCAAAAGCACTTGTTTACAAGTTTACTTGAATAAAGAATATTTTGAATTTGAAAGAATATTTTGAATTTGAATAGACCAGAATAGTTTTTTTTTTATTGTCTATGTGATCGTGGATTTTCGCGGAGTAGAAAATAAGTTTTGTTATTCCAAGTTCAAACTATCTGTATTTGAAATTTACAGCAGATGTTCTAACGTGGAAGGTACTTTAGGGTTTCAATTCCAAAGTGATTGTTATCCACAACAATCGTTGATTTACTTATAAGAAATTGGAGTAACAATAATTTCGATTGTGCAATCTGGAGCAGATCCTGAATCTTCATTGTTAACATATCACGAGATACCTTTTGTTGTTTAAGGAAGTGTGCAAAATTTGATGTAGATGCGCCCTTACGGTTCGTAAGGTCAGAAACTGCAGCTGTCTGTACGTAGATGAACTTTATTTTTTAATCTATAATGGCGTTTTGACATTGACATGTGACGTGAACTTATTTTTTTCTTTTAATTTCGAAGGCGAAAGTCTTGTTTAGAAATGATTCGGTCGGAGTCGATTTTTTCAAAGAACCTTCATGTAAATGCTATGATTTATTTTCGACAACAATGAGTTCTTGCTATGGGAAATTTACGAGCATACCGAGGGGCGGGTATATCGGGTACCTGAACGTTAGTCTGGTTATTATTACTAAAATTCCCTAGGTGCTTTACCGCCCCGTCGTTCATGTAATTTATTGAAGTTTTCATTTATTTATTATATGAGAACTGATATATTCAAATTCACATTAAAAATATATTTATTCAAGTAAACTTGAAAACAAGTGCTTTTGAATCGTGAACTTTACTGCTGGTTCGGAAAGCTGTTCCTACCGAACAGAGCCAGCAAGAAACTCGGCGGTTGCTCTTTTTAAAAATATATATTTTATAACTAGCTACATTTAATAATTACTGTCTTGTACAAGTGATAGTCTAGCGGTGAGACCGTGTGACTCTCTAGAGACGATCATGGGTGACGCCGGGCAGGCATCAATGAGTTTTTCTATTAAAACTTATGTGTCTAATTGATAATTGCAATTTATCACACGCTTTTCGGTGAAGGAAAACATCGTGAGGAAACTCTCTGTGTGTGTGAAAAATCTCTAGAGAATTCTAGGGATATGTGTAACCTACCAATCTGTATTGGAGCAGCGTGGTAGGTCTTAGTTCCAATCCTTCTCTCCAAAACGGAGATAGGAGGCCTTAGCCCAGCAGTGGGCATAATAACAGGCTGTTACTACTTTTACAGGGTAGAAGTGCAGCTATATAATTAACTTAATATAAAAAAACAAATGCATATTACATACAAACAAAGCGACAAAAAACTCACACTAACACTAATGAACCAAAGAAACATTACACTGTCTGAAACGCACACACGTTAGTACACGAGAGCCTTTGGTGAGAGTAGACGTGTAGTGACATGTTACTTGTAGTGCGTGTGGGCCTGTGCTATATTCATACAATATTAGTCCATATTAATACAACAAATTGTACACTACAGATGTGTTAATCACAACTTAAATTAAATTCACATTCAAACTATTTTTTATTCAAGTAACTTGTAAAGTAAATGAAAAATCTTTATTCCGTAAATAACAGAAAGGGCTCACAGCTTAGCATTGCCGCATGTCATCACATACGGTGCTGATTTTCAGCTGCTGCCCGAGCAAAATAACAGAAACCAGTAAACAATATATATAAAAATAAGCTAGATACAACCAAACATGAATAAAATTATAATAAAAATAAATGTAAAATACCAATATTAAACTAAAAACTACAAACTAACATAAATCAAGACAAAATAATATCATAATATCAGTTGTATTTCCGTGGTATAACTTAAAGATGAATAAAAGAAAGAAAGAAAAAAAAATGTTGCTTAAAAAAAAATTAAACATTTCTTCCTATAATAAATGTAATTTTACTCTGTTAACTCTAACTGTGACTAGTTATAAGAATTAATTTTTGAAAAGAACAACCGCCGAGGTTCTTGCTTCGTCTAGATAGGAACAACTTTCTGAACCAGCACTAGAGTTGACGATTGAAAAGCACTTGTATACAAGTTTACTTGAATAAAGAATATTTTGAATTTGAATTTGAATATGTTGGTAATTAAAAATATTTATGCGGCTCGATTTTTAGAGGCCCATTTTCCCCGAACAATTTTTAGATAAAAAAAACCATAAATAAAAATTAAAAACAAGAACAGTTAAAATTACCTAAACGATAGTACTGATACTAAACTACTATTAGAAAAATGTAGCTTAAAGATAATTGAAATGTAAAGAGTTTATAACAAAGGCGTAAAATTTAAACTATCGATAAAATCTTCACAGGGTTAACTGTAACGGCAATAAAACCTTTTATTGTAATAGTAAGCAATATATTTTTCTACTGATTCGAACCTACGACTTAACCCCTCAGCTATTTTATTGTTAAAATTTTGCCCCACTTTCTTACGATGCTTGCAAAAAAACATAAATCAATTGTTATCATTTAAACAGTTCGTAGATCCATTTTAAGAACATGTTTATTTCGAATATGACATGTCAATTTTTCAAAATGGTATAGCGAAGGGTTAGGTCCTGTTTGGTAAGCTTTAACTACCCACACAGACCCAAAATTTATTCCCATATGATTGATTACATTTATTTTTTTAAAGCATTCAATATTAATATAACAAATATTTCGTGCAATAATAAAAATGTGAAACAAACATTTCACGCTGAAGCTGTGTGTAGAAAAATGAAATTCTGCACCAGCTTCTTCCGCAAGCTTAAAGCTCTGGTAGCCCAGTAGTAAGACTCTGCGATCGAGAAGGTTACGGGTTCAAACCCCGGGTAGGTACCAATGAGTTTTCTTATAAAACTTAGGTCTCAAATAGTAATTACAAATTATCGCACGACTTTCGGCGAACGTTCACATTATGAGGAAACCATATCTCTAGAGAATTCTATCAATATGTAACTATCTAAATGTAAAAAATAATTTTTTTGTGCTTAAGAATATACATAATCTACATCATCATACATCTCCTCTTAACCAGGCAATAAGGGGGAAAGTCATAGAGATGCTTGCTAGCTCTTCTCGGTAGGAACAGCTTTCCGAACCAGCGATAGAGTTGACGATTCAAAAGCACTCAATAACAAATTTATATAAATAAAGAATATTTAGAATTTGAATTAAAAATTTAACCGATGTTGTATTACTTAGGTTCTCTCTAGAACTATAGTTTTGAGTTGCCAATTTTTAGCAATCGGGTATATGCTTTTTCTCAAATGTAACTTGTAACTTAAATCGAATCAATTGCGTATCATTAGGTGACATAAATTTTTCTGAATAAAAAATCCCTAATATTCATGGTTTGAAAAGATGAACAGAGTTTCTTTCCGAATTTGTAATTATAAAAAATTGTGAAAAAACGTCTTAGAATATGGAGAAGAGATAAAGGCAAAGCGGATGGTCGAATGGTAAAAGTACGTGATTTTTACAAGACTGGTTTGAGCCTCGACAAAAATCCTATGGTGAGTATTTTGTAAAATCATAAGTTCTGTATTATTTTTACAATTCACAAGGCTTATTTAAGGGGAAGGAAAAAATGGTTAGTAAAACTCGCATAGCCCTAGAATTCCAGGGGTATATGCAACCTTACAATCCAAATTTATGCGATCCAGTGCAGCGCCTAATATAAATGCCGCGTCGAATAATAACGGATTAATACACCTCTTTAAGTCAGTGCTTCTAAGGGACAGAAACATAGCTTACCGTCAGGTGTTATAGTGGTCAAGCGTGAGTCCACTATCGACAAAAAGTGCTTAGCAAATTGTCCGTACCAATGTGGTAAGGTCCTGGGAACGGGTCCCCTAATCCTTAAAACCAGGAGGTCAGCAGGCCAAACAGGGTGATTTATACCCATAGCACCTGGGGAAACCAAAAATTTCCTAAGACTAGGTTCTTATACTGCAATAAATAAGGGCCACAATTTAACAAATCCTCCTGAACAACGCTAAAATGGCAAAAATAATCTTCATTTGCTAGACATAGGGTTTAAATTGCGATAAATTATCAAAAATACGAATATAAATAATTGGGGATTAACTATTTGTATAGCGATGAGTAGGAATTGATATTGGACGTGTAATGATAATTCAACATTGGCTATAAATTATAAGAATCTCTGGGACGCTTTGATTTATCTGATACTCGTATATCTTTTGAAAATTATTTTTGTGTTCTAAGATTTATTTCACAATATAAATGTGGATTGCGCCTAGCTGTCTATTGTAGCTTTCTGATGATGGTTTTCTGCTGCAAGACAAAGGTTTTACCCAGTAATTTGCAGACTATGCGATCTTATGCCGTGGATTCTAGCGATATTCCCGGAGATGTGGTGACTTATCACAGTTTTTTTTTTCTAGCTGACTGTATGCTGTTAGTCCTAACGGCTTTTACACCGTCACCGAACGGGCGAGCAAAGATGCATCGTCGAGGTTGCGCAATGAAGAGCGCAGAAGCTCTACTAGCGTCGGGTAACGTCGTCCTAAGGGTGCCTCCTGTGAAGCTGGACCACGGCTTAGGGCGACGCGTAGTGGAGGGCTGATGGTATGACTTTGATGCGACGTTGGAAGGGTGGCGAGAAGCCACGACCAACCGACGTCAGAAAACTGGGACGTCATCTTCGCCGGTGAAGACGCTGTGTGTGTATTACGTGTTTCTGTCGTCATCGAACGTTTAAAGAGGTGAGATATCACATTCATACTACTAGCCCTCCATTACACGTTGCCCTAAGCCATGGTCCGGCCTCACAGTAGGCATGTGATGGAGTTCCCCGTTGCTAATCAAAATCTGATGACTAATTAAAGTCATACATCAGCCCTCCACTACGGGTCGCCCTAAGCCGTGTTCCGGCCTCACAGGAGGCACCCTTAGGACGACGTTCCCCGACGCTAAAAAGCCTTTAGGGCTAACAGCATGCAGTCAATTCGAAAAAAAAAAAAAAATTAAAAAAAAATCTGCTCAGTAAAAAAAAAACACTTTGAGGTAAAGCGCATTCACATCATATTTGGACATTTTATGACCACTGGGCTATCACTACTCATAATAAATGATCTTTATCAAACGCCTAATTAATTAAGTCCCTCGTATCACCCTTACTTACTCTTTATTGCTTTAAAATTCTTTATCGCCGCCATACTTCCGTCTTCTTTAGGAACGTGAGAAAGGATATTTTAGTGAATCAGAGTGATTATAACTAAAACTTTGTATTTAATTAAACAATTATAACGATATTATACTTAAAAAGTTGTTGTTTCGGTCTGTTACACGAAGATTTTTGGGGTCCAGTTTAAAAATAACTTTGTCGGGCTGTCACGACTTTGTCATGCGGATATGGCTATCTTTAATACGATTTATTTTTTGTCAGATCCCATATAAATACTAGGGGTACCAACGAATCCGTTCACGCCAACGTAAGCGTTTAAGTATTTTGCTATAATCCGCGATACAGTAATAGAAAATATATATAGTGTTAAATGTATAGTGGACTATCCGTATTTTCATACCCGATACATGCAGGATTTGTAAAAACATATGCACAAACCTACACCACTATACCACAAAACACAAGCACTACACACGTTCACTATCACAAACTCAACAATCGTTTCGCCCCGCAACCGAAGCATCATCAGGAGATAGAATCCACGACAAAATCGCAAAGCTTTGCGATTTTATGATAATACGGATAATCCACTATACATTTAACACTATATATATTTTCTATTTACTTCATCGCGGATTATAGCAAAATAATTTTATTGTTACTTTTGTATAACAATATGTGTTTTTCCGTAGTACCTAAAAAACCGGGAATTGTTTAAACGGTGGCAACATTATAAATTTTCGGGTACCTGTAGTCATGATTAAAATCATCCGTAGTTCGCAACTTTGTAAATTGTAACGAAAGAAAATAGGGGAGAGTGGAAGTTGTAGCATAGAGACGTGAAAGCTATGGTAAGGTTTGGTGACGGGCGAAAAGGTGCGGTGAGGAGAGTAATAGTACCATTTGACGTAGTCGTGATTTGTGCGCCAAGTTGCAAAGTTGTTAAAAAGAAATAAGTTGATTGACTTTTGAAAAAATCGTTTCTTATTTCTTGAATAAATGTAAAGGAAAAATACCCTTAATACAAAATATCTTAGGAGCATTACATATAATGATAAAAATGTCCCGGATTTGCTGAAACTTTGTAAAAAGGGTTAAATTAAAGTTACCAATTGACAGTATAATAATCTCTATATAAGGTCTCTCTATAGGTAAAAGACCTTATGTGGATTGTGCGGTTCAAGTGAGGGTAGTTGGCGAAAATAATGTAGCGGATACAACTGCCGAACCGTCGAACCTTATATAAAAGTAATTCGATTTATTCGCGATGTTAGCCGTTTATTTATATAAGTAGTTTTTACCCGCGGCTTCGCTCGCGAGGAATTTGGTATGCCACAGTATTTAATTTAATTAAATTTATGATTCAAAATTTTGGTCATTGTGGCTTACACATAAAAGATAGATAGATATATGCTGTCTCGGACTTTTATTTAGAACTATTAAAGACAAACAATACTACGGTACATCATCTTTGTGTAACTCCAATGGTTTAGGCATCGTACGCCGAGATAGCTCTCAGAGGCCAGATTTTTTCCGACTTTATTTATATGTATCGTTATATTACGTAAAATCATTAAAAATTGTAGCCTATATGTTATTCCGATGTATAACCTATATAACTGTAAAGTTGCATCCGAATCTGTCGAATAGTTTTTTCGTGAAAGAGTAACAAACATTCATCCATACTCACAAACGTTCGCATTTATAATATTAGTAGGAGTACGATAATAATTATGAATCGCGGTGAAGTTTAAAATCAACAATTGACAGTTATATCAAACTGCAAGCTGTTACGTGCTATAAAATTAACCCTTTTATAGTGCATAATTAAATGCGTGCTCCTCGTTTGAATCTAAACAAATAAATTACAATGACAATATGCTTATAAGACATTTTTATTGTTTGGTTAATGTTTATGAGGAAGTATTAAGCGACGACGAGTGCTATTACGGCTGTTATATCACAAACTATTTTAATTATTAACGCAAAGGGTTAGATAATATTATCTATTGCGTATAAGTTTGTGGTGAAAAAGGTTTTTGTTCGAACTATTTGTTTTTATATTTACATCTGTTGTCTATGGTACGTAAATATAATTGAATAGATAAGGGTGGATCTTTTTCAAGTATCTATATTAATCAAATTTATCAATATTAGTTCGTTTAGTTGTATCAAACAAAAATAAAAATGTCCAAGATGTCTTATTTATTTATTTATTTAGGGACTCCAACAGCGGTACACAAAATAAAGTAATAATATTATTTGACACATGAGCTAAGTGTATCCCCTAATTATAGGAGAACACAACATGCTCCATATACAGTATAAATGAAAAGGATAATCAAAATACATACAAATTTAAACTTAAAAGTCTAGAGAAAGGTAAAAGAAAAATACAAAACTCAAACTAAAACTAAGATAAAATATTAGATGACACGGAGGATAATAAAAATGATAAGAATATTAAAAATATTAAAATAATTAAAGATGCAAGAAAAATATAAATTAAAGTGTTAATCATATTCTAGTTCTAAAAAAGTTCTTAAGAGTAAAATAAAGTTAAGTAATGGCCTATACATATATCCTTAGAATTTCCACATAATAGCTCAAAATAGACTGATGACTAGCCCATTGGCCCAGTAGGCTTTGACCCTGCCTCCAGCTTCGCGGGTCGCGGGTTCGATTACCACTGAGGGCCAACATTTTCTATAAACAATTTGTTTTTGGTTGTCAGGGTGTATAGATAAATAAATATTTACTAGATGTTTGTCGCCCATTAAGTATTAAGTTACTTTGGAGACGGCAGCCGTGAGTTTCGGAAATTCTTGGCACCCTATTAAACAATTAATAAAAGTTAATTGGAAACTAGATTACGTAATATTTTAAACAAAAAAAAACCTATGAAGTCAAAAGCACTAGACTGTAAAGCAAAGTTCTCACAGAAAAAAAAATAAAGCCGTGCAAAAAATCCACACGGTCCGCTGAATCGCAAGGGTGCCTTATTATAATCTATTTACTCTCGCCTCTCGTTTATTCCTACGTGCAGAGTGTATGTTTATCTCATTCTTACACTAATTAAAGGCATAACTGACCCTTGAAGGTGAGCTTGATATATTTAAGTGCGTGAGAAGTGGTTGTTGTGATCCTTTGTTTTATTGTATGCTCGTTACGCGAGTGTGTAAGGGTATTTACGTTTTTTCATAATTCTTCAACTCATTGACTTTTATAAAGTGCTGATTCGAAAAAACTGTATCGTCAGCAGCAAAAGCTTTGGTTTTAATTTTACGGATTTCAAATTAGATTAACGTGGATAACATTATAGAGTGCACGTGTACTGAATAGTGATCTTGGATACCGGAGTCATACAGATTAAATTATCACTGGACAAAGCACACATTTAGTTAGCTCTGAGTACAGTAATGGTCTGTTACTAGCCCACAGCTGGACATAGGCCTTCTCTCGAAAGGTCTGAACTAAGATCTACGGTGTTCTATTGCAGATTGTTACGTTACACATATCCTCACTTTTCTCTAGAGATATATAGACTCTGGGTATGCTGAATTAATTATCGATACTACATGCTTTTAGTTGTAATGGCTTTTACAACATCACCCGGCGGATAGAGGAGCACAGAAGAATCGTAGAGGACGCAAAATGCGTAGAATAGACGTAGTGACGCCGGTTTTGGGCGTCTCGTAGTGGAGGAAGTGGTATGATTGATTATACATCACGCTGATGGAAATGGGTTTTGCAATTGTGATTTGATTGTCAGGATTATAAAGGACGCCTATGTGTTTGAAGTGTCGCTCGCAATGGAACTTAGGTGGAAGTCAGTGGTACTTCGAGTTCTGTTAATCTAGGTTTTTTTATATGTAACTGCGATAAATCAGATAAATCAAAAAGGGACGTGTTTATACGAAAACGCTTCCAATAAAAAATAGTTTTCACGTTGTACTTAATATATACTTACTTAATAAATGAAATTAAATGTAAATACCAAAGACAATAATAAACACGCACATATAATTTTGGTTTAATCATGAATAAAATACCTTAGTGACTGTAATTAAAAAAATAAAATGAAAATTAATTCGAATTAAAAGAAACTCATTCTAATAGTCGCCTACATTATATCAAGTCATTATTCCAATAGGTTGCTAGATCGAAGGTCGGTATATCTTTGATTGCATCATTTTTTTCATTCTAAGCCTTCGTTTTGTCCATAGACAAAATAGACAACTTTTTAAATCCAATCCCATGTATAAAAACGAAGGTTCCGAACAAATCAGATAACTCAACAAGGATTCTCTACCTGATTTTACCTCCTATACAAACGGAGCTAAACCAATAGAATTTTGATATTATAGTTGTTTGACACAGCTAACGTATTTCAAAATTTAGTTATATTCTTTTCCAGTGAGAAGTTATTTATTTATTTTTTATTTAAAAATACTAAATTCTATTATAATGCCCCATAGAAGAATAATGTTACATGTCCCATGTATAAACATAGGAAATGCAACTTTATCCTTCAGTTTGTTTCAATTTGACTGAACTTTGACGAAACGAAAATCTTTGTACAGAAAGATGATCTTAGTGTCGAGGATAATACGAATGTTAAAAGTGCGTCGAATAATTATATTATGACTTTGCAATAAAAAAGATTTACTGCCTATGAAGTATATTTTGAGCAACAAACATTTTTTATGGCTTTTCAAACGCGAACAACTATCAGAACTAAAAGTTAAAAAAAAATCGTAAGAGTTTATAGTAAGTTTTTTAATCTTTTATAATATCAAAATATTTGCAAAATAAATTTTAGTCCAACAGTACAAATATTTTTGAAGATAAAAATAATTCACCAAAACATTGGTTCTATTGAGACAAATCATGAATCCTAATTACCCACTATTACTATCCCACTGTAGGCTTTTTGTAGAAAAGGGTTGAAGCCAAGACCCACCGAGCTGTGATAGCCTAGCGGTGAGACCGTGCGACTCTCTAGAGGCGACATAGGTTCAAACCCCAGGCAGGCAGTAATGAGTTTTTCTATTAAAAACTTATGTGTCTAATTAATAATTGCAATTTATCACACGCTTTTCGGTGAAGGAAAACATCGTGAGGAAACCTACATATCTCTAGAGAATTCTAGGGATATGTGTAACCTACCAATCCTCATTGGAGCAGCGTGGTAGGTCTTAGCTCCAATCCTTCTCTCCAAAAACGGAGAGAGGAGATCTTAGCCCAGCAGCGGGCATAGTAACAGGCTGTTACTTTACTTTTTTACTTTAAGACCCAACATGCTGCTCCAATGCGGATTGATAGGTTCCACGTATACCTTGAATTCTCTATAAATATGCAGGTTTGCTAACGATGTTTCCTTAACCAAACAACGTGTTATAAATTGTAGATATCGATGGGGTAAATAAGTTTTAACAGAACCGTTTGAACCCGTGACCCTACAGAAAGAATCGCAGGTTTCACAGTTAATGAAGATATTAATCCTCATTAAAGCGTTTATAAAATTTTTGGAATAATTCCAAACTCCAAAAATTATATAAAGGCTTTTGTATGAAAAATAAAGTCTGTATCATCCCTTATGCATCTAAGGATGCGTTCCCCATTGAAAGGCGTTACAACTTTTTTCTAATTTACACTTACCGATAAAAAAAGTCCTTTCAAGATGTATCCTAGACACAACACATAGGGCTTCTATCACATACAGAAACCACAGAAAACAGACACATCTCACATAGACGACCACAAATGTTAACTTCGCAAGAATTTTCTGCGAAACTTTCGACAAACTTCGAAAAATTGAACGCGACGCGAGCTTTCCCGCGCAAGGTTTGCGTTCGAATAACATTGTATGGGACTCACCTGGGGACAGCGTGACATTTGCGATGTATTATCCGTCTCTCTTCAACCTGTTGTTTTTTCCTTATGTAAAACAGAGAGGGGCAATCTATTGAAGGGACCCCAAAGATGTTCCGTGGGGCTACTTTTTTCTTTTACCGGTGTTTTGTTTTCGCGCCTTATCTTCGCGGGATCGTTTGATAACCATATCTATTTGATAAAATATCATAGAAAAAACCGTTCTTGGCGAAGCTTCTGCGCTCGCCCGTCCTTCCGGTGTCATTGTCAAAGCCTTAGGGCTAACAGCGTTAGTCAATTTGAAAAAAAATAAAATTATTGAAACTATATAACTAATAGGAAATATATATAATGCTAAATGTAGAGTGGACTATTTTCCTACCTGTTACATGCAGGATTCCCGAAAACATATTCACGTTCCTCCACCACCGCTTCCAAAATACGCACACATTCACCACCACAAACTCAACAATCGTTTCGCCCCGCAACTGAAGGATCGTCAGGAGACAACGCGACAAAATCGCAAAGCTATGCGATTTTCTATTTACTTAATAACGGCTTGTAGCAAAGTAACGCCTAATTCTATAAATTAACTTAGATCCAGTTAATCCAAAACCATAATAATATTATTAATGCGAAAGTCTGCTTGTCTGTCTTTCACGCTTTCACAGTTAAACCGCTGGACTAATATTGATGTAATTTAGCACAATTAAAGTTTATATACCGGGATAATATGAAGAATAATAAAACCCCGTTCTTTAACAAGTGAAATAACACATATTGATTGAAACATAAGTTGCCGACTCTCATTACAGCAATTTAAAACAATTATAAAAAGGAGGTTGCTACGCCGTGTGGTATCCGGCAGAATAGAATAGACCACCCTCCTTTTTTACCGAGTTGTCCTAAGAGGCGACTAAGGTATGTGCCGTGTGGTATCCGGCTGCATAGAATGGAACACCCTCATTTCTTACCGAGGTGTCGTAAAAGGCGACTAAGTTAAGTTGACGTCAGGCAGGCGGCCGGTCGTAAAATACATAGCCAAATCATGTGACAGCATGTTTATAACATGTTATGCCGACCCCACCTCAAGTGGGATAAGGGCAGGAGAATGATGATATAAAAAGGAGGTTGCTGTAAAAAGCCTATTATACTATTGAGGATTATATAAATGACGAAAATTCGTGAACTTAGCTAATCTTCTACATCGCACGAGATGGCTATGATGAAATATAGGTAACTATAGAAATTCTTTTCTTAAAAGTGCCGATCGGGCTCTTTTCGGTAGTCACGACTTTCCGAACCAGTAGAGTTATCGATTCAAAAGCACTCGCTTAGTATTTTACTTGAATAAAGAGTATTTTGAGTTTTAGTATATAGTAAGGTAAAAGTGGACCAAATAATAATGCGTGTGAAAACATTAGCAATAAGTAAGGCATTCGACTCATCACTTACCCGTTACAGTGAACGCAATAGAAATGAGTCGGCATAGCGGTCCGATCGCGGTCAGTGGATTCGAGACCGGGGCAATTAAACAATTTCCGTTCATAACGTGGAAATCTGATTTTGTTATGTTTGCCTCTTTGATGCGGTTTATGGTTTTGACGGCGTTCTCTCGAAAACCTAGCGAGACAACGAGTCTCTATTAATAATTAAAAAGTGTGTAAAACTGACTTGAATAAAGATTTTGTTTTAAGTATATTCAAATTCATAATATGATTTATTCAAATTAAGTTGTAAACAAGTGCTTTTGAATTGTCAACATTACTGCTGGAAAGCTGTTCCTACCGAGAAGAGCCAGCAAGAAACTCGGCGGTTACTCTTTTTAAAGTATAATTAATTCTTATAGGAATTATTATAGGATAATTACACAGGTTCATCTGTCCCTAAAGTAATTCAATACCGAATGTATAGACAGACAACAGATCAATATATACATATAATATAATTTTGAATACATACTTAAATACGGAAATACAGCCTTAATAAAACAACCAATAATATTGTGATTAGAAAATATTGGTCCTTGGTGGGAATTGAACCCACGATCCAGAGCTTAAGGTGATCGAGTCAATAACGCTTCCACCAATTCGACATTATCATCCAGCTAACGGCGTGTGCCTTTATAAAAAAATTAATGTTTGTCTATCCCTTATATATTCCGGAACGGCTGGACTGATTTAAATGAAATTTTCACATATTCTTTAGATTAACTCAGCGGATGATCCTGTCAAATTTGCTTGCGATCGGTTGACAGTTTTTTTACTAATGATATATATAAATTAAGCCCACCGAAGCGGGCTGGGTATGCTAGTTATCTATACTTATTATAAAACAAACTCCCAAAAAGCTGTCGATCTGTATGTAATCGATTTTCTCAAAATCTACTCAACGGGTTTTTGTACAGTTGTCACCAAAAGATAGTGCAATACTTCCGGATGGCTTAGGTAAATAGTATATATCGATATTATATAAATTGTGTTGAAGAGATCGCCCAGTTGTTAAAAAACTTGCTTTCTAGGAGATTTAGGTGCGTGCGCTGCGTATACCAGAGATTCGCTAAAGTTATGTAGTAGAGAATTGTAGATCTATAAAAATACTACAAAAAAGTCCGGGACAGCATGTCTCTATCTCTCACGGTTAATTTACAACTTTTTTATACTTAAAATTCCACGTGGGCGATTCCGCAGGGACAGGTAGTATTATTATCTATTATAAGTAACTATAACTAATCTTTTATTAAGTAAATCACAACTGCAATACGATGTCGTCGTGGATCCTATCCTCCTGATGATATTTTGGCTAAAGCGCGAAACGATCGTAGAGATTTAGGTCGTGGTTGTGTGTATTGCTTGTGTGCAATGTTGCTGGTGGAAACGTCTTGGGATACGTGTGGTGACTTGTCCTGCATGTGTAAGGTATGTGAAATTTGCCTGCTTCATACACTTAGCATTACAGACATTCTCTTAATTCCGCAAAGTAACACTTGCTTCTATTAGTCATTTAAATCACAGTAGTTGCTTTATAACTTATCAAGTATTTTTTTAGTTATTTTATCACATACTACAGTCCATTGTACGCGTCTACCGTAAGTATGAAATAACGACATTTTTTTAATAAAAAAATGTAATAATCTTTACGGAAACGAATAGAAACGGTATAAATTCATAGTGTAACGAATCATTCATTCATTCGATCAAACTGTGACGCAATTGAATGATATTAAAATCGTTTAGTTTCATTGGAAAAAATGCAATAAATTTCAAGTTAATCCCGAAAGTTTTTTAAAGGAATGTTCGGTATAACTTTTATTTGTTTGCTTACAGAAGCGTTATTTTCTTTAAATATAGCTAGCTATATGCTTTTTATACGTATTTTTTGCTTAATACTTGAATCTCCCTTTTTTGGTTTACATTTTAAATTAAATATGTTTATTATTAATGTTGAGAGATCGGCTATACTCACGTCTTATTTTATCGGATGAGCCCAGTTCCCGCCGCGATAACACCGCATAAAGAGCTCATGAATAAGAGCCCCGTATGGGCTTGAAACTAGTCGGGCTCGTCCGATAAAATAAGAAGTGAGGATAGCCGGTCTCTCAACATTAATAATGAATACCACTCACGATAGTTTAAATTTAAATATATTTAGTTTGTCCAGAAACGTTAAAAAAAATATTTGCTTAACATGCTAAACATTAATTACAATACAATTGCGCTACAAGAATTGTAGCGCAATTGTATTGTAATTAATGTACTACTGTCAAAGAAAACAGATTAAAATGTATTTTGTTGTTTTTTTTAATGATATATGCACAGATAAAAAAATATATAGAATTTTATACACAAATTAGAATATGATCAATTAAAACTATATAGATATGAGGATAAATAAAATTCAAAAGTGTTACGTAATATTATAGATCTGTAATATTACTTTCCCATTAGAAAGTGTGTTCGTTTGTCTTTCTTTCATATTTAAACAGAGCAACTGATCAATATGTTTCAAGACCTAGTCCCGATATAAATTACAATTTCGAAAATTAAAATTCATATTTAATTATAACTATTAGTTATAAATTTGTTATTTATTTACGACGCAACTTGCCTCGACCGTTATTAATTTTATTATCTACTTACAATTAAAAATAAAGTTATGTTAACAAGGATATTATGTAAATTATTAAAAAATAATTCTTATCAGTATTTTAACGATGTGACCCATCCAATAATCAATCTAATTAGATGCCTAAAATTAATAATGAATGAATGTATGACACAATATAAAGCTTGAAATCGTTATTTTAGAAAGTTGACTTGATAAGGATGAATAGCATGCGCGCTAATCCGTTAACCATTAGTAAAAAAAAGCTTATAGAAATATTATAGCGTTCGATAAGTTTAAATAATTAACACTAAAAATGATAAATAGGTGGTCGATAACACCGAAGTGTTGAGCTTTTGACATTTGCATGCATATTCATGGATTTTATTGTTTTAAACTGTCAATCCACAATTAACATTTAATGAGGGTAGTTTAGTAAGAATTGGAGTGTATTTAAATGTTCAGAGACGTCGAAAGTAATGTTGCGCACCTGCTACGGAATACAGTTGTTCTCAACCTCAATTAAAATTTTGAAACTTACCGTTACTATTCCACATTTGAACATGTCCTTTAATTCAAATTCAAAATATTTTTAATTCAAGTAAACTCGTGAACAATGCTTTGAATCGTCAACTTTTGTGCTGGTCCTGCAAACTGCTCCTAATGGGAAGAGCGGTTTTGTTTAGAAAAAGTGTAAACTGATTCTGTACGTGAATGGTCCCTGAGAGTAGACACATACCGCAAAGGGTCAGGTCAGGGTCAAGGTCAAGGAGAACTATGTCGTGCTAATTCATCGGTTAACTTACGCTGATGAGTTTTGTTCACATAAAGTATAATCCATTAATAATATAAAATCCATTAATAAAATAAATAATAAGAAGTAAATATAATTAATACATTAAAGAATGCTAAAAGTAAGGACAGTATTATTTTGATGTAATCCGTATTTGTATAATTTTACTAGCTTTTAAACGCAACTTCGTTCGCGTGGACTGCAGTCTTATTATTTGAGTAAACCATAATACTTATATTAATTATGGTTAAGTGGGAACCCTAAATGCTATCGAGGACTTTTATTTAGAACTTTTAGAGAGGAACAATTTTGTAATACATGTTTTTTGAATAACTTTTTTCATTGCTGCTCCTCTCCTATCAGTTGCTCTGTTTAAATGTGTAAGAAAGACAAACGAACACACTTTCTAATAGGAAAGTAATATTACAGATCTCTAATATTACGTAACACTTTTGAATTTTATTTATCCTCATATCTATACTCAAACTCAAAATATTATTTATTCAAGTAGACTGTTTACAGTACTTTTGAATCGTCAAATGTTTTCAAGAAGTTACCACTGATTCGGAAGTTTGCTCCTACCGAGAAGAACCAGCAAGAAACTCGGCGGCCATTGTTTTTTTAATTTATATATTTTTTTTTACAATTTGATTGATGGTTACAAATTAATCGTTGCAGCTTGGTGCGTAGCTGACTGCAGTTAAGATATGCTACTATCACTCAAATAATCTTCAATTGTATAGTAAGCTTTATGTAGCAGCATCGTTTTAAGATTATTTCTAAACTTGTGTAAAGGCAAGTCTAGATAATGTTGAGGAATTTTATTATAAAAAACCGCAAACCGTCAGGTTCCCTATGATTAAGTATTTTGAATCATTATTCATCATTTTTCCTACCCTTATCCCACTTTAAGTGGGGTCAGCACAACATGTTTTGGCTATTGGTATTTTACGAGCGGCCGCCTGCCTGACATCAACTTACCTTAGTCGCTCTTTTAGCAAAAGTACTGAACAGTCTACTTGAATAAAGAATATTTTGAGTTTGAGTTTACATTTACATCAAAATACGTTGATTTTTTATTGCATTTTGACAACAACTGTCCAATACTTTTGTTAACAAATGTTAGTATTGAGTAAAATGTTTTTACGAATCCTTAATTATAGAGCCCGTGACAGGTGGATACGTTCTACCTAAACTTGTTTTTCAATGTTACTAAATATATATTAACTTTGACTGGCCCATTGGCGCAGTGGGTAGTGACCCTACCTTCAGCTTCACCGGTCGCGCGTTCGATTCCCGCAGAGTGCTACCATTTTCTATAACACAATTTGTCATCATCCTCCTGCCCTTATCCCACTCTATCCGGGGTCGGCACAACATGTTACAAACATGTAAATTATTTGGCTATGTATTTGACGATTGGCCATTTGCCTAACGTCAACTTACCTTCGCCTTTTACGACACCTCGGTAAGTAATGAGGGTGATCTTTTCTACTCAGCCGGATACACGGCGGAACAATGTGTAAAATTATATAAGTATATATTTGCCAGTTGTCCGTCACTCATAACACAAGTATTAAGTAACTTATAGTACGCGACAATAAATAATGCACATCGAGGCTCAGAGAGAGAGATTGGCTAGATTCTGCTTCATAGAGCATTGTCTCTGTCGCACAGACTGACGAACCACTGTGTGTGACAGTGACAGCGCTCTACGAAACCGAATTGGCCGGCTGTTTCGTTCTAAGTTCTCAATGTGCATTACTTATTGCTGGGTTTACTTTGGGGACGGACGGCCTTGTGTGTATATATCCCATATATTTATTTATTAACTATTATTAGACCGAGAAATTTAATTTTATATCAAATACCCTATGATAGCCCAACGGTGAGTTTATGTGACTCTGACCAAAGGGTCACGTACATATCTGTAAAGTAATCCTGGGATACCCACATTAAAGCAGCGTTATTGGTCTATGTTTTTATCCTTATTTGCGAGAGGATAGTGGAGGTATTTGCCCAACAGTGGGATAGTTACCAGCTGATCATGAAAACACGGTAGCAATTTACTTAAATAATCTTATTGAAGATTAAAGAAGGTACTAATTATTTGAAATTAAGCAGAATTATTTGAATGGAATGAAATAAATTATTTTTGTACTCTTCTACCTTGCACAAGGTAGATATGACGTAGTGCAACTAGCTATATTCAAATTCAAATTCAAAATATTCTTTATTGAAGCAAACCTGTAAACAAGTGCTTTTGAATCATCAACTCTACCGCTGGTTGGGAAAGCTGTTCCTAACGAGAAGGGCCAGCAAGAAACTCGGCGGTTGTACTATTTTAAAATATAAATGTTATAACTAGATACATTTAGTCATAACTGTCTTGTACAGGGTAGAAGTGTAGGTATATCCACACAGTCTTATCATCTAAGTAATCCTCAAAAGTATAGTAGGCTTTCTGTATCAACCTCTTTTTAATAGTATTTTTAAACTGCTCTAATGGCAAGTCCAAAATTGATTGCGGAATTTTATTATAGAATCTTATACACCTACAAACGATTTACTTACTTTTACCAGGCGCAAAGCAGGAGTGGCAAGCTTATGTCGGTTCCTACTTTGTCTATTATTTACATCACCTATTGTTTTATAATTCTTTATATTTTTATGTACAAACATTAAATTGCTTAAAATCTACTGTGAAGAAAATATAAGAATACCTATTTCCTTAAACTTCTCTCTTTTTCTTAAGAATTACATTCTGCAACTGCAACTGCCAAGTTTCTTGCTGGTTCTTTCGGTAGCAACAGTGTTCCGCAGCAGAAGAGTTGAGCCAAAAGCAAATTTAAGTTTACTTGAATAAAAATGTTTTATATTAGAATTAGATTTTGAGACTATAATGATCAGGTTTCCCATGCCGTTTAATTAGTCCGAACACCTGCGCTCACTCGCCGTGACGTGGACGGTTGACGAAACATTAACGCCTTATATTTATCTAATTTAGTTACTGACACATTCGAATAATGGGTAGTTTATCTATCCACTTGTTACCATCTCCTGCCCTGACTTCTTGGGCAAGGTCTTCTATATCCATTTTAGAGAGGCGGCGCTTTCACTAACAAAACAGCTCCAATGCGGATAGTTAACAGATATCCCAATTATTTATTTTCCTCCCATTACGATTTTGTTGTGGAGCTTATCCTCCTGATGATGCTACGGTTTTAGGGGCGAAACGATCCTACAGATTGTGGTGTTGCTTGTGTGTATTGCTTGTGTGCATTGCTGCTGGTGAAGGCGTCCTGCATGTGTAAGGTGCGTGAATTTCGCCTGCTTGATACACATTTCCATTGCATGCATTCGCTTAACCCCGTGGACTATATCAAAGTAGTTCTGTAATATGGAATTCTGCAAAGTAACGCCTGCTTCTATAAATCATTTATTTTCCTCGCTTCCTCACATAAATAGATAATGTTATTATTTGACTGCTGATCAAAATCTTCTCTTCTGGTTGAGAAGAATAATAGCTTTTACATTACTTTACACGGAGAGAGAAAGGAGAGCTATTGTGGTCCGCTGTAATATGCTGGCTCGCAGATTCGCACGCTGCACGGTAAAAACAACGCTCTTCAAGACTTTTTGTGAATCACTTTACACGTGCGGTCTGTGGATCAACTATACGCAGAGGACCTATAATGCTCTTCAGGTTCAATACAATGACGCCTTCAGGGTGATGTTGGGGCTCCCGCGCTATTGCATACTGACGACTTTGTCACTGCCAGGCGCAAACGAATCGCATCGCTGTTGCGTAAAATGCGCGTAGCTCTAACATCATGCTGAGGGTCGTTGGTAATAAGCTGGTTGTCCCATACTGAGCCACTGGATACGGACAATGCACCGGTTAGTGGGGCGAAATATATGAAATAGGTTAAGTTTAGAGTTAAGGTTTACTAACATATATACCCTCAACAATGCTTCCGTGATCGCTTATAACTCATAAGTGCCTGAGGTTAACTACTCTAACCGTTGCTGTTTATTAAAGTACTAGCTTTTACTTTAGACCTCGTCCGCGTGAACTGTACTCCTGGACTAAACAGTAGCTTTGTCCCTCTCCAACCCTGCAAATCGACTTATCCATTGGTGCAGTGGGCCATGACCCTGGCTTCAGCTCCGCGGGTCGCGGGTTCTTTACTTGTTTCTTTTTTGTTACAGATTATCAATGCGGTATTTTTTGAAATTTGATTTAAAAGTAAGACGTCTAGAATATTTATATGTATCTATTTATTAATTTTAAAAATGTAATTATTTTAATTTAGTATAACCAACAGATAGCCGTGTGGTATCCGGCAGAATGGAATAGACCACCCTCCTTTCTTACCGTGGTGTCGTAAGAGGCGACTAAGGTAAATGCCGTGTGGTATCCGGCTGCATAGAATAGATCACCCTCATTTCTTACCGAGGTGTCGTAAAAGGCGACTAAGGTAAGTTGACCTCAGGCAGGCGGCCGGTTGTAAAATTCGTAGCCAAATCATATGACAACATGTTTGTAACATGTTGGCCGACCCCACTTAGAGTAGGATAAGGGCAGGAGAATGATGAATGATGATATAACCAACAGTGTCAGTTTCATATATTTTGAAGTTCTCGCAAATTAAGTTGCGGGTAATGTCAATAAGTTATTCTGTTAGTAGTAATTTCCTTGGATGTTAAAAATGAACCGACAGACAAAACAGTGGCGCCATATTGTGCAACAGGTGCACCGATTTGTGCGGGGATAAGATGGGATCTAATAATTTAATTCAACGCCGAAATGACTCACGCTATGCTTTTAACAAATTAGCGGGTAGTAGATTGTTAATTTAACCTTTGGTCATTGGACCAAACTATTACACTAGATACATACATATATAGATTACACTACTGGAGAAATGAGCGTAAATTTTCATCACGGGAAAATATTCAAAAGAAATATTCCTCATAAAAGGTTCTTATATAATTTTTTAAACTTTTATTCAACTTGCAGTGCATGTATAGTACCTGGCATTAAATAATTCACATCGATGTTTACAACGAAACAGCCAGCCAGTTCGGTTTCGTAGAGCGCTGTCTCTGTCACACACGGGTTCGTCAGCCTGTGAGACAGAGACGATGCTCTATGAAGCAGAATCTAGCCGATTTCTCTCTCTAAACCTCGATGTGCATTATTTATTGCCGGGTCCTAATTTGAAGGTGGAATCTTGCAAGTTAAATTTGACCAACTTCCCGGTGTCTCGATTGAGCTGAAATTTATATACTGGTCTAGTGACGATGACAATGCATGTTTATGATAAGCATGACCTGATGCTGCCAGGATTAGCTTCAAGCGAGGGAACTCCTCAACGGTTATCAGTAAGGAAATGAAATTTAGTTAGAAACTTGACTTGTTTACAGTACATTGTATAACATAAGTCGAGTCAGTGATGGTACTAAGATCTGTAAAGACATGTTGATTCAGAGTTTATTTATTATACAATATCTACTTAGCACATAAAGTTGAAGAAAATAGCATAAAAAGTATTAAAATTTCTTTAGCAACAAGCATCACGTGTCTAAATAATCTTATATATGCACAAGCACTATTAAAAACTAAGTTCACGAATCGTAATCGAAAGATTGAATGAGGAAATTAAACATGACGAAATTGAATTTGCGGATCGTGTTCAACCCCAAAAAACATGTAGGAATAGCCAAACCTATAATTGTGAAATTAAAGACAGACTATCTAAGAATTAAATCCTTTCAAGCTTGAAGATGAAAAGGGAAATTTCTGCGAGAGATATAGGCATTGAGGGCGCAGACAAAAACAAATCGTCAACGACCATTTAACCCATAAACTACATAAGATATAGATTATAAACTCCTTTATTTTCTTCGAGTAATGAAAGTCGAGTATGACTCCTATTTAAGTATAATATGTGTGTTAAATTGTATATTAGTATTTTTAAGAAGCCAATGTTGATATATTTAGAGACTGCCAATAAATTTAAATAAAGGATAAAACAAATATTAGTCAAAAGCCAAATAAGAAATAAGTTCAATTTTAAAATTCTTCTGAAATTGATTTATATAAATTTTCCTTTTTTTTTCTTTCTCGAGTTATTAGTATATAAGTTAATTTTTTGTGTATTTTTTTAATTTACATTTTAAGCATTGTCTGTCGTTTTTTATTTTATTTTGAGTCTATAAGTGAGATGTACGGGGTAGTAATATTAACATGATTCTTATATATTATTTTGTATACTCTGTACATTTCGTTGGCTTCCTTTTTAAATAAATAAAAAAATAATCTATGATGTTAATACGTAAAATGCTCAAAAACCACCACAAAGCATTGTGACCATGATGTCCCATGGAGACTATTAAATTCCGTGACTTGACTTAATAAATGTTAAATAATTTTCAACTTTATTTACAACTCCATAAGGTTGATTTTCTTAGTATGTAAGGTCCTGATATATTTCACGTCAATGCGTATTGAACAAAATAATTATTGACAATGTTACGGGTGATTTATATAGTGTTCAATAAAAGTGTCGATTCATTTTATTGTAATTTAATTATCATTACTTTTTCGTTTATTGTAAAAATGTGTTAAATTGGTGCAAAGAAAGGGAAGTAATAGAATGACTGCGCATTTTTGTAGTGTGTTTTCGCGCGTTCAATTCGTAGACTGATTTTTTTTTTTTTCGAACTGACTGTATGTTAGCCCTAATGGCTTTTACAGCGTCACCGGGCGGGACGGGCGAGCGCAGAAGCATCGCCGAGGTTGCGAAATGCAGGGAGTAGAGCGCAGAAGCTCTACTTAAGTCGGGGAACGTCGTCCTAAGGGTGCCTCCTGTGAGGCCGGACCACGGCTTAGGGCGACGCGTAGTGGAAGGTTCATGGTATGACTTAGATTAGTCATTGCGGCGTCGGAAGGGTGGGGAGAAGCCACGACCGACCGACGTCAGAAAACTGGGACCTCGTCTTCGCCGGCGAAGACGCTGTGTGAGTGTATTACATGTTTCTGTGTTGGCGATCGTTATTTGATCGTCGGGGTCATACAGGACGCTTTTTGGACGCCTGTATTTTCGATGGTCGGACCTAACTGGGATGTAGGTAGAAGCAACTGAAATCAGGGGGTTCGGGTGTACCTCAGATTTCTCGAAGTAAGATTTCGAAAAACGTTTAAAGAGATGAGTAATGGTAGGGAGATCGAGGTCTCTATGGAGGTCAACGTTCCGCATGAACCACGGACAACCAGTGGCTGTCCGCATAAATCGGTTCTGTAGTCTTTGGAGCCTGAGCAATCTGACTTTTGAAACGTGCGCAAACGCAACGCTCGCATAGGACATTATTGGTCTTATGCAAGTTTTGTAGAGTGTCACTTTGTTGCGGAGCGACATCTTACTTTTCTTGCATAACATCGGATAAAGTCGTCCCATGACATACGCAGCCTTATTGCAGACTACGTGTATGTGCTCGTGGAAGGTCATGGAAGGTTGAAAGGTGACACCTAGGTACTTGACTTTCTGTTGCCAGTGAATCGGTGTATTGTAAAGAGAAATTTCCTCAGGCGTGTCTATGTGAGATCGAAAGCGATTACCGATAAAGTGCATGGCTGGACTTTTATCCGGGTTTATTTCGATTCTCCATTGGCGGAACCAGCGTCCGAGGCTGTCTACCGCTTTCTGGAGACGTCTAGTTATTACTTGAGGCCGGCGGGATGTAGTAAATACAGCGGTGTCATCCGCGAAAAGGGCAAGATGTGTACGCTCTTTGATAGGCGCCCGTGGAATGTCACTCGTGTAGAGCGAGTACAATAAGGGTGCCAGCACAGATCCTTGAGGGACACCAGCACGAATTGGGCGACGAGACGATAAAGTGCCGTCTATGCGATACCGAAAGGTGCATTAGTCAGGTACTCTCGTAAGATGAGTACAAGTCTGTCTGGTATATTTAGTTGGAGCAGCTTGTAAATTAAGCCTGCGTGCCAGACCTTATCGAAGGCTTTGGCGACATCGAAGAATATGACACCTGTAAACTGCTTGGTTTGTAAACCTTGCAAAATGTGCTCCGTGAGGCGGTGCACTTGTTGAACACAGGTGTGTTTTGGACGAAATCCGAACTGTTCGTTCGGAATAAGATTTTGGGTATCAACTACGGATTTTAATCGGGCGAGTGATAGCGCCGAAGCAAAAAAGTCAATGCTAGGTGTCTTTTTTTTATACAGGAAAAACCCTTTATGGGTACCGCCGCCCGACGGCGACAGGCGGCCGGAAAGCCTAAACTATTGAAGATTACTCAGACGATAAGAATACGTGCTAGTCCTTGTACAAAACATTAATGACGAAATGTAACTAGTAATAAGAATTATACTTTGACTTTTCAAAGTATAATTCTTATCAACCGCCGAGTTTCTTGCTGGCTCTTCTCAATACGAACATATTTCGAAACCAGCAGTAGAGTTGACGATTCAAAAGTACTTGTTTACAAGTTTACTTGAATAAAGAATATTTTGAATTTGAATTTGTACGCATACATCAACATCCCTGACAACAGTAGCCACCCAAAATATGCTACTCCTATTGATGTTATATATGGACGCTTTCACTCAAACCGACGTATTAGGAATATCTATTGAATCAGCAACTTCAAGGAACTTTTCTTTAACTAGAACCGATGATGCTCTAGTATTGTAATAGTATCAGAGGACACACAGACACAACCTAAGATATTTTATTATCAGTAGTAAAGAAGCTATAACAGACCTACTTTGCTATAATCCGCGTTTGTTAAGCGAATGTATGTAGTGCTAAGTGTATGAAGCAGGCAAAATTCACCACAACAACAAGTCACCACACGTATCCCAAGACGCTTCCACCAGCAACAATGCACACAAGCAATACACACAACCACCATCAAAATCTCAACGATCGTTTCGCCGAACCATCATCAGGAGGATAAGCTCCACGACAAAATCGTAACGATAACGATTTTGTCCTGCATGTGCTAAGTACGTGAATTTTGCCTGCTTCATACACTTTGCATTACATACATTCGCTTAACACACGCGGAATATAACAAATTAGTTCTGTTATAGTTTCTGTAATATGGAATTCCGCAAAGCAACGACTGCTTCTATAAGTTATAATTAATAGTGTTAATATTATATTACGTGAATCTATGTTATTTAATATTGTCAAAGCCGTGAATCCGGTAAAGTAAAACGTTGGGTTTATGAAAGTGTAAATCTCTACATTAATTTCATATAGTAGATTCACTAGAGGTAACGACCCACCCAAATATCCAATTTAAATCAAAAAACACCAACTGTTTTCATTATAACAGAACACGCTTTGTTTATAGTGACCTTTGTTGACACGACACGACACGACTACCACACGACTGCAACGCGAATTAAAAGTTGAAGCTAATTGCGAAGATTATGGGTTTTGGGCTGGAAAATATTTGTAAATAAAATTATTATTGCCTCGTATGCTATAAGTAACGACTGACTTAATTTGGCAGTGATGTGTGTGTAACTTTTTATATATGTGTTAAAATAATAATCATATATGAGTTAGTGATCGTTAAGCTGTGAGAGTCTAGCGGTGAGACCGTGTGACTCTCTAGAGACGATCATGGGTTCAAACCCCGGGCACCAATGAGTTTTTCTATTAAAACTTATGTGTCTAATTGATAATTGCAATTTATCACACGCTTTCGGTGAAGGAAAACATCGTGAGGAAACCTGCATATCTCTAGAGAATTCTATGGACATGTGTAACCTGCCAATCGCATTAGCAGCGTGGTAGGTCTGAGCTCCAATCCTTCTCTTAGAAAAAATGGAGAGAGGAGGCCTTAGCCCAGCAGTTGGCCTAGTAAAAGGCCGTTACTTTACTTTTAACTTTTTACTTTAGTGATCGTTGAACGTTGAAGTTTATGTTTTGTATTATAATATAATACGTTTCTTAGGTACACAGGATCTAGAATTCCTTATTTATATAGATTATTTAAAGTTATATTATAATTGGATTATAATTTCTCACCTCATGAGGCAGGTATTCTTGAAGACGTATAAAACCATTCTATAAAAGGTATTGCGTTCCAAGCCTGACTTGACTAATCCTCCGATGGTGTTATAAACTTATTATACTGTGATTAATTATAACTTTTACTTATCGAAAACTACACACTTAAGTTATTGATATAATAACTTCAGTTTATAAACGTAATATTGTACCATTATATATATGTGGTACATTTTTTTTATCACAACATTTGTTCATCCTACACCGTTTCGCACAGACTAAATAACATTCTAGTAATACAGTTGTGAACATGCGGTGACATTAGAGGAATCGTTGCAAATAAATCTGATATTATAAAAACACCCCCAAAAATGTAGGCTTTGAAACGATTTAACAAATTAGATTATCTGTAACAGCTGTGAATTCAACAGTTATCTACTTTTATTGCCATTTAATATCAACTAAATTGGTATGTTTAAACTTGAGTTACTGCTAATAGAGCTATCAAATAATTTAACAAAAGTTTGAAGTCTAAATTGAGTTATTGCAATTGGAAAGACAATTTAAAATTACAATTTTTGCAGTTAAAACAGATGAAAACGCTTTTGTTTCGATACGATAGGATATTTTTGTGTAAGATTTTTATACAAAGAAGAAAGTAATATGATAAATAAATAATAAGTAAATAAATATATGGGACATTTACACACACGGTCGTCCGTTCCCAAATAAGTAACTTAATACGTGTGTCATCGGTGATGGACAACTGGTAGATATACTACATATATAATTTTAAATACATATTTAAATACAAATATACACTCAGGCTCGAAGAACCAACAAACTATTATAGAAAATGTTGGCCCTCAACGGGAATCGAAACCGCGACCCGCGGAGCTGAAGGTAGGGTTAAGCGTAGATAACCATAGAGTAATTATCCTACAGCACCCTTAGGATGAAGTTCTCCGACGGTAGTAGATCTAGTAGAGGGCTTCTGCCCTCTACTCTCTGTATTTCGCAACCTTTACGTTGCTTCTGCGCTCGCCCGTCCGAGTATGTTATAGTATGTTAAAATTGAGTCGGTTACATGCCGCACGCTTCGTATTAAAGATGCAGATTTCAAAATTAGGCTTAATTGAGTTAGATACATTCTAATCCTCATTTCAATGCCTTCTATGATATCACGATACGAATTTAAAAAAACTGTGTTCTTGTTATGTGTCTCTTTAACACGAATTTTGTAGGGGGTACGTTACCCTTTATTGCAATTCGAACAACTTTTTGGAATTCGTTCACATTAATACTGTTACGAACATACGAAAAAAGTTTGTAAACTCTATGTCATAGGGTTCAAATTCGCGTGACGCTAATTCTTTCGGACATACTAGCGTGCGATACATACTGCATGTAGGTATAAAGCGTGTCATTATCCCACTTTAAGTGGGGTCGGTACAACATGTTACAAACATGTTGGCAAATGATTTGGCTACGTATTTTACGACCGGCTGCCTGCCTGACGTCAACTTACCGTATGTTACGACCCCGCGGTAAAAAAGTGGGTGGTTTATTCTACTCAACCGGATATCACACGGTGGGTCAACTTACCTTAGTCGCCTTTTACGACATCTTGGTAAGGAATGAGGGTGGTCTATTGTACTCAGCCGAATACCACACGGCGGGTAGGTATAAAGCGTGTAAAAAGGATAATTGTCATCTAATCTATCTCTCTCTGACACTCAGCCCGTTATTTTCTATCTCCTACAAACGTTCGTTAATACTAGAAATAGAGTAACAACTACATTTTAAATCGTGTGTAACTAGGTATGCAGTTACAGTATTTAATATCACTATAGCAAGGTGGTTGCAAAGGTCGACTATGTTCGTTACACGCCTTGACCTTTGGTTTTTACAGCAAATATTTTATACCAGGGTGCATTTTATTAAACTTTCCTATGGTATTTCTGCTGATTCTATCACTACTTACGTAGTTTAGAAAACCTCAATGTAACGTCTACTTCTATAAATTATTTAATTTCATAACATGTCTATAGCACCTTGGTTTCCGATTTAACTGGAGTTTAGTATTTATTTAACTCCTATTTTAATAATTAAGAGATTAGATGTTACTTTGCAGAGATCCGTAATACAAAAGTATTATACATTATTATATTAAAATCCGCGGATTTAAATATTAATAATATCATAATTACTATTGTCTGATAATTCTGGGTGAAATTTGATAGCCATGATTAGCCGTAAAGTGTAACAGACGCGCAGACAAACTTTAATATTTATGATTTATAGAAGCAGGCGTTACTTTGCGGAATTCCATATTACAAGCAATATAACAGAACTAACTACTTTGCTATAATCCGCACGGGTTAAGTGAATGCATGCAAAGCCAATGTGTATGAAGCAGGCAAAATCTACGCACCTTATACATGCAGGACCAGCCACCACATGCACCCCAAGGCGCAATTCACCAGCAGCAACGAACACAAAAGCAGCACACTGGCCGAAGTTTTGCGGTTCGATTCCGGGAACATATGGCAGCGTTTAGGAATAATAAACCACAAAATTCTAATTTTGCAAAACATTTGCTAGAAAGCGGTCATAAAGTGCCTAATGACCATTCATTTCATATTCTCCACACTTGTGATAAGGGACTCCGTCTCAATACGTTAGAGCAACTTGAGATAATAAAATATAACAATGGTCACTTAACGTTCACGTTAACTTAAAATTAACGAGCAAGTAAATGTATCTAATTCCGTTTTACTGCATGTGTTCGGAGGGGAGGGTATTGGTGGGAGTTGAACTATTTAAGACTGCTTGTATGGGTAGCGCGGCGCAGTACGATTTTTGTCGTGAAGCCTATCCTCCTGATGATGCTTCGGTTTCGGGGCGAAACGATCGTCGAGATTGTGGTGGTGGGTGTGTGTGCTGCTTTTGTGTTCGTTGTTGCTGGTGAATTGCGCCTTGGGGTGCATGTGGTGGCTGGTCCTGCATGTATAAGGTGCGTAGATTTTGCCTGCTTCATACACATTGGCTTTGCATGCATTCACTTAACCCGTGCGGATTATAGCAAAGTAGTTAGTTCTGTTATATTGCTTTTAATATTTATAATATTAGTATGGATTTAGAATTTATGTATACCCTTTTTTGTACTTGCCTTTATAAACTACAAAAAAAGCAATTAAAAATACACTTATTGTTCGCAGTCCATTAAAGTATTGAAGATTATGTAAATGGTAAGAAAGGTTCGATATAAGTTCCAACCAGCAAAGCACTAGATTATATTCAAAGCTTTTTTGTTTATTGATTAATTATATATTATTTAATTAATTATTTTTGAAAAGAGTGACCATCTATTTGCGAAGAATACTTTTGTAAGAATACATTTCTGAAACGGTAGTAGCTATATTATAATTTCATCATTCTCCTACCCTCATCCCACTCTAAGTGGGGTCAGCACAACATGTTACAAACATGTTGTCTATTCTACTCAGCTGGACATCACACGGCAGGGCGACTTATCTTAGTCACCTTTTACGACACCTCGGTAAGAAATGTGCCATCATTCTCCTGCCCTTATCCCACTCTAAGCGGGGTCGGTACAACATGTTACAAACATGGTGTCAAATGATTTGGCTACGTATTTTACGACCTGCCGCCTGCTTGACGTCAACTTAACTTAGTCGCCTTTTACGACACCTCGATAAGAAATGAGGGTGGTGTATTCTATGCAGCCGGATACCACACGGCACATACCTTAGTCGCCTCTTAAGACAATTCGGTAAGAAATGAGGGTGGTGTATTCTATGAAGCCGGATACTACACGGCACTTACCTTAATCGCCTTTTATACGACACCTCGATAAGAAAGGAGGATGGTCTATTCTATTCTGCCGAATACCACACGGCTATAACCATATTATAATTTGATAATTCAAAATGATATAACGTCACGTGTACTAAGAATAGTTTAAATGCCGCGTCGTATCCGGCTGAGTAGAAAATACCACCCTCATTTCTTATCGAGGCGTCGTAAAAGGCGACTAAGATAAGTCGAACTGCCTTGTTGCATCCGGCTCAGTAGAATAGACCACCCTTATTTCTTAACGTGGCCGAACGTAAAATATGTAGACAATCTTGTGACATTTTCATGTATTAGGTCCTTACATATGAAATTGGCGTTTTGTATGGGAGGAACATAAAGTCGTTTTTTCTTTAATGAAATATATTTAATTAGTCAAAGTATGTACCATTGCTATGTATGCACTTTTGCCATCTCATAGGTAGTTTATTGATCCCCTTACTAAAAAAACCATTCGGCCGGGAATCAATAAAATCTTTGAAGGCGGTATGGACTGCCCCATCGGAGTTGAATTTTTTCCTTGCAAATAGTTATCCAAATTGCGAAAAAAATGTCAATCTGTTGGAGCAAGGTTCGGAGAGTACGGTGGATGTCTAAGACATTCTAATTGAAGCTCCTCTGATTTGGTAGCCGTCTGTTGTGCAGTGTGTGGTCTAGCGTTGTCCTGAAGCAGCAGTGGCCTAGAGTGATTGACCAGCCTCGGTTGTTTAGCAGCTAGCTTTTCCATCATGGTTTGCAGTTGCTGACAATAGATATCTGCCGTAATCGTCTGGCCAGATTTAAGAAAGCTGTAGTGAACGACACCGGCACTAGTCCACCAAACACTTACAAGCAACTTTTTTTTAGTCAATTTTCGCTTAGGGCAGGATTTGGCTGGTTTGCCAGGGTTCAGCCATTGCGATGAGCGCTTCCGATTATCGTAGAGGATCCACTTTTCATAACAGGTAATGATTCGATTTAAAATTCCTTCATTATTGTGCCGGTTAAGTAACGTAACGCAGCAGTCGACGCGCGTTTGTCGGTTTGCTTTACTCAATTCATGAGGTACCCACCTTTCAAGCTTTTTCACCTTCCCAATTTGCTTCAAGTGGATTAGAATAGTTTTATCACTAACACCGGAGCCTGCAGCTAACTCGGACGTGGTTTGCGATGGATCCGCTTCCACAATAGCCTTCAATTCTTCATTATCAACTTTGGTCTCCGGCCGTCCACGAGGCTCGTTCTGCAGGTCGAAATTTCCAGAACGAAAACGTTGGAACCAAAAACGCACTTTGTTTTCTTTTGCGACACCGTCACCATACACATCATTAATCCTTCGAGCCGTTTCTGCAGCACTGGTGCCACGGTGGAACTCATACTCGTAAATAACGCGATATTTCATGTTATCCATTTTGTATACAGAGTGACACAAAGTAAAAAACAAAAGAAGAAAAAACAAATGAATTAGGGGGTTTGAAACACAAATGCATGAGTAAATAGCTGTATGAATTTGAATTTGGAATTCCTAACCATAAAGGTAATATTTGAGATCAAAGTGGCCAGTACGACAAAACGCCAATTTCATATGTAAGGACCTAATATTTTCCGAAAAAAATATATATACAAATTAAGAACTTCAGTGCATTCAATGTCGCGCGCACATACTATTCATATACACGCGGAACAAATCGCAAAAAAATATACCAGCATTTTCGCATTAAATTAAAACGAACAAAGGAAATATAGGCTTAAAATAAAATCACGCTTCGGAATTAAAATAATAACCCCGCGTTATTCATTACGGAGCATGTCCGTGGTACGGTTTAATTTAACCCTTGTCTTGCGCTCGGGGGTGTGGCGACCCGCCGCGCCCAGCGAGCGGCCGCCTTTGTCCCCACGGCCGAGTGGACAAGGAGTTTAATGAATTGACGTGTAATGAACACTATTGACACGCGTATAACTGTTATTGTACGTGTTTTTTCGCCTGCAGCGTCAATACTCACTGCGGGGTTAGAGTTTCGATATAGACGTTGGCGAATAACGTGTTTGATAAATCGCATTTTATTTCGTCCTCTTCTTCTTCACGCCGTGTCGCCATGTACCCTGTTTGGTACATCACGAAACTGAGTAATCTTTCGAATGTACAATATAACACATATTGATAACTGATTTATCTGAATAGCTACATGTATCGTATACTGATTATATGACTGATAGGTAATACGGGGTCTGGTCCCCTGCTGGTATTACCCTCGGGGTCTGTTCCCCGGACTGATTTAACACACAGGGTCTGTTCCCTGAACTGATACAACACACAGGGTCTGTTCCCTGGACTGACACAACACACAGGGTCTGTTCCCTGGACTGATACAACACACAGGGTCTGTTCCCTGGACTGATGCAACACACAGGGTCTGTTCCCTTGTCTGATACAACACACAGGGTCTGTTCCCTGGACTGATACAACACACAGGGTCTGTTCCCTGGACTGATACAACACACAGGGTCTGTTCCCTGGACTGATACAACACACAGGGTCTGTTCCCTGGACTGATACAACACACAGGGTCTGTTCCCTGGACTGATACAACACACAGGGTCTGTTCCCTGGACTGATACAACATACAGGGTCTGTTCCCTGGACTGATACAACACACAGGGTCTGTTCCCTGGACTGATACAACACACAGGGTCTGTTCCCTGGACTGATACAACACACGGGGTCTGTTCCCCTGATAGTGGCCTCCGACCTCCCCTACAGCCACCCCATGCCTCGCTTTACTTGTATGCTTTAACCTGATACTTTAAATCTCTGATTCCGATGCTACACTCATAACTCTGAATATCTGAATTCCCGTTACACACACAATATCAAATATAGATCTGAATATACAACAATAAGAGATAAATCTGAATCACTTACATAGTATCACCAGTACTGCCTCTAACACAAGTCACAACACTACTGCCCGCTTGGCGCGCTCGCTTGCCATACCGGCTTGCTACCTACCTTCCCCTCTGATGTCTTACTATTTATCTTATTTTTATTTCGCGACTACCTACTGAATTCGCGACACGCCGTGTGGTATCCGGCAGAATAGAATAGACCACACTCCTATCTTACCGAGGTGTCGTAAGAGGCGACTAAGGTAAGTGCCGTGTGGTATCCGGCTGCATAGAATAGACCACCCTCATTTCTTACCGAGGAGTCGTAAAAGGCGACTAAGGTAAGTTGATGTCAGGCAGGCAGCCGGTCGTAAAAAAGGTAGCCAAATCATGTGACAACCTGTTTGTAACATGTTGTGCCGCCCCACTTAGAGTGGGATAAGGGCAGAAGAATGATTCGTCTTCTTCTTCTTCATCATGGTCAACTGCTGGACATAAGTCTTTAAGGGATCTCCACAACCCATGATCTTGAACCGCTTGGATCCAGCGGCTCCTCGCGACCTTTTTGAGGTCAGAGGTAGACCCCTACAGGTGGACACCTTGTAGGGGTCTACCAACGCTCCGTTTTGCGGTGCAAGGTCGCGATTCTAGTACCTTAGGACCTCAACGCCCATTGGTTCTGCGTACTACGTACCGCGTCCATTGCCTCTTCAACTTCGCTACCTTAGTTTTGTTTCGTAAGTTTCTTGAATTACTAAGGAGCTATCTTGTCACCTCCATCAATATTACAATCTAGATAATAAAACCGTAGACAATATTCGATTTCACGTGTAATTAATAACGCTATTGACATGCGTATGACTATTATTGTACGGTTTTTTCGCCTGCAGCGTCAATACTCACTGCGGGGATAGAGTTTTGATATAGACGTTGCTCACGAATAGTGTGTTTAATAAATTGCATTTTATTTCCTAACGTTCTTGACTTACTAAGAAATTATCTTGTCACTTCTATCAATACTACAATCAAGTGTAAAAAATATGCTTATACGTAAAGCATATTACAAAATTGAAGATTATTTAGTTGATAAGAAAGCCTGGATTTGAAAATCCTTTCAGCTTCATACAAGACAGCGGTTTAATAATGTATAATTGAAAATATTTAAAAGATTGACCGCCGAGTTTCTTGCTGGTTCTTCTCGGTAAGAGCAACATTCCGAACCAGTTGTAGCTTTATTAATCATATTGATGCTTGACGATTCAAAAGTGCCTGAAATCGTTTATTTGAATAAAGATTATTTTGATTTGATTTGATTTGATTTGAATCATGTGTATAAAACTGTAGACAACATTTGATTTCACGTATAATTAATGACACTATGTCTATTATTGTACTTGTTTTTTCGCCTGCGGCGTCAATACTCACTGCGGGGTTGGAGTTTTAACGGAGTTGGACGAATAGTGTGTTGAATAACTCGTATTTTATTTCGTTAGGTTCTTGAATTTCTATTCAGCTATCTTGTCACTAATAGCAGTGCTAGAACCGTGCAACTTATTCGAGAAGATCATGTGTTAAAATCACCAGGCTAGGTGCTAATGAGGTTTTCGAGTTCCTTTTTTTCTGAGTAATATGAATTTAAAATATATGGGACAATTAATCACACGGTCGTCCGTCCCCAAAGTAACTACCTTAATGCCTGTGTTAAAGTTGACAGAAACTGGTAAATATATGTATATATAATTTTTAAATATATACTTAAATATACAAATACACCTAGACTCGAAGAACCAACAAACTGTAAAAATTTGCCCTCGGCGGGAATCGAACTCGCGACCCACTAATCTGAAAGCAAGATACTACCACCTGCGCTAAAAGGCCACATATATTTTGATTATATGTCTCCAAAAATCTTTGAAAAGGGTCACAACAGCTTCGATACTGTGTCGCCATGGCTACAAGAACTCAAGTATCTTATATATAGAGTTAAGAAACGTTGTTATAAAAAGAGAAAAAAATATTTTACACATAAATTTAAAATAAGATGCTCGGACAAAAAAAATCTCCTCTTTATCTTACACCCCAGGTTTTTTTATGGCTTACCCACGTTTTTTATTCACGGAAGACTGATAAAAAGGTACATTATCCAACATTTACGAAGGGGTGATGCTTTGCTTACCAAAAGAATTAATGTGACAGCCCGTCAGTTATCAATTTGGAGCAAAAATCTTCGCATTGTGTAGTGATCTTAAAGAACGCCCTAGCAATATAAAATAATACCCCTCTTTTGGTTAAATTTACGATCACTTATTTGACCATTCTCATCCTTATAGAAACGTAATAAAGGGAATGCCGAAGACATAGAATTTCACTGCTGCGATAATTTGTGATTTGAGATGTTTGCATAAATTATTCTCAGTTTACTTTCGTTTATTAAGTGTGATTTCGTTGTGATATCATCTATGGTCTTAATCTTTTTTTTTCTATTATAATTCCAATTTTTTATATATTATTTTTTAGGGAAACAGTACAAAAAAAACTTAATAGCTTGGGAAAAAATTCATAAACCGTTTAACCAATAAATTTTACTCTAGTTTATACATACTTATAAAGGCTAACAATAAAAGAAGAAATAAATAATTCAGAATAATAAGAATAATTAATACTTAATTAACAATACAAAATTTAAAAAAAAATTTTACTTTTATATGTAATACATATACAAAGAAAAAAAAATATAATAGTTAATATATTTACCAGCTATACTCACGTCTAATTTTATAACGTCGTGTAAAGAGCTCATGAATAAGTGCCCCAGATGGGCTCGAAACTAATCGGGCTAACCCGATAAAATTAGACGTGAGTATAGCCGGTGTCTATATATTAATTATGAACTACTCACAATATTTTAAAATAAAAAAATAAAAATAATAATTGAAAACACAAAAAAAATTACAAAAAAAAGACAAAAGAAGAAAGAATTAGTTAGGGTTGTCACGAATAAGTTTTTTAAACTGAACTAAATTGATGGCAAACATATCAACGTGTTTATATTGATTATTATATTGTTACAAGCTCATGAAATAAAAATATTACCACCGAAATTTCGGAATACCGAATACCGAAATAAGTTCTGCACTGAGTAGTATGCAATAACGAACGGTTTCTGGCACTCAACCTTTGACATCTGAAATAGATGTGGCTTAAAAGTACTGGAGAGTCTAAATGAATAAACAAAAGTAATAATAAAATTATTTTGCTATAATCCGCGATACAGTAAATAGAAAATATATATAGTGTTTAATGTATAGTGGACTATCAGTATTTTCATACCCGATACGTGCAGGATTCGTAAAAACACATGCACAAACCTCCACCACTTCCACCACAATACACAAGCACTACACAGGTTCACTATCACAAACTCAACAATCGTTTGTCAGGAGATAGACTCCACGACAAAATCGCAAAGTCGCAAAATCGCAAAGACTTTGCGATTTTGTCGTGGAGTCTATCTCCTGACAAACGATTGTTGAGTTTGTGATAGTGAACCTGTGTAGTGCTTGTGTATTGTGGTGGAAGTGGTGGAGGTTTGTGCATGTGTTTTTACGAATCCTGCACGTATCGGGTATAAAAATACTGATAGTCCACTATACATTAAACACTATATATATTTTCTATTTACTGTATCGAGGATTATAGCAAAATAATTTTATTATTACTTTTGTATTATGGATCTCCGCAAAGTAACGCCTAATTCTATAAATTATTTAAATGAATAAATTTAAATAGCCAAGGTCTTAATAAAGTTACTTCCGTAAAATCAGTTGTTACGAACAATTTTCAACAGATTTTGTTTTGACTCTGTCGGGGCCATAAAATCGAGGTTTTCGCGTAACCTGGATTTACACTTATCTCTCCAAGAAAATAATTGAATTTAAAAAAGAAAAAATTTCACCGTGTGGTAACCGGCTAAGTAGGATAGACAACCCTCATTTCTTAACGACGTGTCGTAAAAGGCGACTAAGGTAAGTTGACGTCAGGCAGGCGGCCGGTCGTAAAATACGTAGCCAAATCATTTGACAACGTGTTTGTAACATGTTTTGCCGAACCCGCTTAGAGTGGGATAAGGGCAGGAGGATGATGATCTCCAAGAAAATAATTTTATCTTATGACCTTAATAGCTGCTCTAAGCTGACAATTCTCTAAGTATAGCCGGATGTATCCCCATTTTCTCATTGCAACGTGCAGTCTAAAAATCAATATTGAATTTTATGAAAAGAATTTAGTGCCCACTCCTGACTTTTACCCTAAATCTTAATAGAAACACGCTTTTTGTTTAGCAAATCGCAGTTTTTATTCACGATAAACAAAAATTGTAATCAAGTAATACTATTAAAACCTAAATGATTCCATTGCCTATATAAAAAAACAGTCAATTCATTCAAGTCACTTTCTGGAGTAATATGTAGAGAGAGACCCTTATAGAGTTTTCTTATAAGCTTAACTGACATTCTAAAAGGTCGTGTAGATTCGTAATTTCTTACATACATCTGCTAACGGTCGGTAATAACATTTATGGAGCTAGAATTTGCCTAGTATTTACCATTGCACGCGAATGTGTCCGGTGTTAGTGAAATGACAAATAGCTATTTACTATTTTTGCTCAGGCGGCGGCTATATTTACCATGAACTTGCTTAAGAGCAGGAATTAATATATTAAAAATCTGAAATCTCTTTGTCTGTCTGCCTGTTATGCTTGTTGCGTTGTAGATTATAATGATGACATTTTGAAAAATTAAATCTTATATATTATATACCAAGTACCTATGTAGTATAATTTTTTCCGGTTTTCTTTCATAAACAGAATACTGAATAATTGAGGGTACATTAACTCTTAATTAGATTTTTTTATAGCTGATTAAAGACAAATTATTTTATTAATAGCATGCTCAAGTAACTACTATAAATTGTACTATACGAGTATATCACCATGGGCTGCATTAGTGGCTCAATTCAAATAACAAATGTTTTGGACTAAGAATAGGTAGGTGTAAATCTTGAATTACACATTCTGTATATTCTGAACACAAAATTCGACACATGTGATTTTTTTCGAACACTAACTGATGCTGTTAGCCCTAATGGCTTTTACAGCATCACCGAGAGAGTAGGTTTTAAAACTGGGAGAACGAGTCTCAAGCGAAGCTCACAGCATCCCGGGAGCGTCGCCTAAAGGGTGCCTCCGAGGCAGAACCTCGGCTTTAAGGGACGCGCTGTGGAGGACTCTATAGGACTTGTTCCTGTGAAACAATTTGCTATATCGGCCCATTAAAGTTTCTTAGAAAGAACTACTTTAGCGCGGCGCAACACGGTACAGCGCTATCTAGTGCGGCATAGCAATAACGGCGCCGATACATTATTTTCAGCAACAATACCGGCAGAACTAATAATTCAATATTAGGCCGTAACTAGTAAGAAACTCAGCGGTTGCTTATTTCAAAGAATAATTCTTGTTACTAGTTACATATAGTTATTAATATCTTGTACAGGGTCCAAGAGTATCCATATCCACGCATTCTTATCATTTAAGGAATCCTCGACTGTATACTAGGAATTCTGTATCAGCCTGTTTTTGACAAAAACTGCTGTAATGTCAAAGCTAAAACCGATAGCGTAATTTTATTATAAAATCTTATACCTAAACCCACACATGAAATACGTACTTTTGCAAGGCGCAAAGCAGGAGCCGCAAGCTTATGTCGGTTCCAAGTTTGTCTATTATAAACATCATTTATGGTTTTATAATTGTTTATATCTTTTTATATACAGAACTTAAATCGCTTATCCTTTCAAAAAGTTTTTTTAAAGTGCATAGAAACTGTAGTTTTCTTTGAAAGCTCACAGAATCATACTCAACGCATTGGTCAATAGCTCCTAACGAGACCCCAAACGAAAGACGCTAAGCCTCGCATAAATCCACCTAAATTGGAGCGCGAAGATAACAGAAAGTAAGGAAAATATTAACGGACCGTTACGTCCTATTCAAGATTAGGGAACAAGATCAGCTGCAAGCAACACAATGGCTGCTCTGATTCCATACACCCTTCACCCGATTGTCAAGCCATTGTTGCTTTAAAATGTAGCTTATTCCAAGGGAACTTCCGTGTGCGAAAACGAAAACGTAGACAATACCCGGCCCTTCGTATGTTTTTCAAAGTCCAAGGAACTAGTTCTTTTTTTTGCATGTAAATCTTGATTTATTCCCGTCAACAATGTTATGGGAATGTGAGGGCTGAAAGCACTCGAGTTGGTTTATGGGGTGGTATATATTGTAGAATTAACTTTAAATAATAGAGCCACAATGTGATCTTAGAGAAATCTGATTGTTGAGGGCGTTGCCATATCAGAGAATAATATGAATGAGTGTTGAGAGACCGGCTATCCTCACTTCTTATTTTATCGGACGAGCCCGACTAGTTTCAAGCCCATACGGGGCTCTTATTCATGAGCTTTTTACGCGGCGTTATCGCGGCGGGAACTTGAAACTAGTCGGGCTCATCCGATAAAATAAGACGTGAGTATAGCCGGTCTCTCAACATTAATTATGAATACCACTCACGATAGCCTAAATTCAATATGATATGATAGCCCAGCGGTAAAAACGTGTAACTCTGTCGTGTGTCATGGGTTCAAATCGCGGACAAGGACCGTTGAGTTTTTTTTATTTAAAATTTGTGTGTAATTGATAATTTCACGATATCACATGCTTTTCAGTGAAGGAATACATTGTCAGGAAACCTCTATCTCTAGAGAATACGCATAGGAGCAGCGCGGTAGGTCTTAGCTCTCAGGTATAAAATATCATACCCAAACCCACAAACATAAATTATACACAATGCGGTAATTTGTTAAGCGGCATATCATAAGATGTATATCTGGGTTATTTGTAACTTGTCAATCTACATTGTAATAGTATTGTGGGACTAAGCTCAAATTCAAAAGTAATAATAAAATTATTTTGCTATAATCCGCGATACAGTAAATAGAAAATATATATAGTGCTAAATGTATAGTGGACTATCCGTTTTTTTTACCCGTTACATGCAGGATTCGTAAAAACACACGCACAAACCTCCACCACTGCCACCACAATACACAAGCACTACACACGTTCACTATCACAAACTCAACAATCGACGACACACCACTACTGTGTTGAATTAACGATAAAATAAAAAAACTGGAAAAACGATTATTGTTTGCATTATTTCATTACAAATGGAAATGTCCAATACGCTCGTAAATTCGTTGTCCGCCATTTTTCTCTTTGTACGCAAAACCTCTTGGGATAAATAAATATAGGTAAACCGAATGTAGTGAATTTCTGTTTAATATGTGGGTACAATATAAATTACCTCTCGCACTTTGCGGAAATATTGTACGCCGTGTGGTATCAGGCAGAATAGAATAGACCACCCTCCTCTCTTACCGAGGTGTCGTAAGAGGCGACTAAAGTATGTGCCATGTGGTATCCGGCTGCATAGAATAGACCACCCTCATTTCTTACCGAGGTGTCGTAAACGGTGACTAAGGTAAGTTGACGTCAGGCAGGCGCCGGTCGTAAAATACGTAGCCAAATCATGTGACAACATGTTTGTAACATATTGTGCCGACCCCACTTAGAGTGGGATAAGGACAGGAGGATGATGATGATGATAACCTTTACATATACTCAGTTTATTACAAAATAATTCTTATTGTATGGCTATAACATTGTTTAACAGACTCTCTGACAATATCAAAAGTATGACAGTTCCCAATTTTAAGAAAATGCTGTTTGAAACATAATAGTTAAATAAATAAATAAATTTAGTAATTAATTTTTATATAGAAAGAGGTTGTGCAGAAAAGTAATTAAAAAACAAATAATAATCAATATACCTTAATTATTTATTAAATAAACTATAATACTATTATAGTTTATTCAATAAATAATTAATTATTGATTATTCAATATATACTTTAATGAATTTTTGGCAGATTGTAATTTATGACATTTAGACATGACATTTTACTTATATAATTGATGACGAATGATAGAAGAGAATGGAAGAGGAAAACATGTTGTACCGACCCCACTTAGAGTGGGATAAGGGTAGGAGAAAGAAGATTTTACTTATATAATTGACACATTAATTTAATTTAATTTTCCCTCAGTTAATATGTAGACACCAGCTAAACCCACGTCTTATTTTATCTCGTTAGCCCGACTAGTTTAAAGCTCATCCGGGGTACTTGTTTATGAGCTCTTTAAACGAAGTTATCGTGGTGGGAACAAATTGCTCATGAATAAGTGCTCGAGATGGGCTCGAAACTAGTCGGGTTAACCCCCGATAAAATTAGACGTGAGTATAGCCGATGTCTAATAATATCCGATGTAACTATGAATACTACTCACGATGGTTTAAATTTAAAAACTATTTTTGCTTATATTAATTTAATTTTATAATGTATTAAGTAATTCTATAATAATTTAATCTTCGCACGCCTGCAAGGCAGAATATGAAAATACGTTATATTTTAATTCTTAAGTACTTTGTACTAATATTCCACAAATAAAGATATCTATACTTATTATAAAACAAAGCCCCAAAAAGCTGTCTATCTGTATGTAATAGATTATCTCAAAATCTATTGAACGGATTTTTGTACGGTTTTCACCAAAAGATAGTGCAATACTTCTGGATGCTTTAGTGAAATACAACATATACATAGGTATTATGTAAATTGTGTTGAAGAGATCACGCAGTTGTTAAAAAAACTTGCTTGCTGGCAGCTTTAGTCGCGTGCGTGTCGTAAACCAGCAGAGATACGCTAAAGAAATGTAGTAGAGAATAGTAGATCTACAAAAATATTACATAATAGTAAGCGATAGCATGTCTCTATCTCTCACGGTTAACTCACAATATCTACTTTTATGTCCAAAGTTTCGTAAATCACTGAATTCCACGTGGGTGAAACCGTTGTTGGCAAGTGACTAAGCTTTATTAATTAAACACACACTCACACGCACAAAGAGAAAGAAAAAGTGTCACCTGATGCCTTCCTAAAGAAATTGTTTATAGCCTTATCCTTAAAAAATATTTCATGAACATTTTATTAAGTTTCATAAATATAGTAAGTAATAGCTTACTGCTAACTGAGCTGAAACTTTTTCATCCTATTACTGTATTAACGTATTAATTACATTTGTTATACATTGTAAGAGGTAAGGCAAAATTATCCTATAAACAAAAACCAAAATTTATAAAAACTCTTCTTAACTCTTTCGACGAAAGATAAACGACTTGAAGCTTTAAAATGGAACCTCTTTTAAATTTCAGATTTGAGTTAACTTTGATGCATAGTGAATTAAAAAGCTTTGATGGGTTGATAATAGATGGCGTTAAAAAGCTTTTTTAATTCCTAATAATTATTTAGTTAATAATTATTCGAGAACTATTGGCCATTGCAAACGACAGGGCAACCAATTACCCCTCTTGAAGATAAGTTTAAAGTGGTTAAGTCGGTCTTGGGTCTTGGCATACGACATTGCGTCGCACGAAACTATTTTAAAGCTAAGCATGATCAAAACCTTATCAGGTTTATTTTATAATGAGTAGGCTTATCTGACAGCTGATAAAGCAGAGTTAAAAACTAATGCTAAAACCACACGCCACTACTAAAAATAACATGTAAATTAGTATGACTTGGCTTTTAACTCTAACACTTACAATCGAGGTCGAGGTATAGAGTATGTCCATATTTATTTATTTATTTATTTATTGATAAGGCTTACAAACTAGAAATCATATACATTAATAAACTAATATAAACATTCAATATATCATCTTTTCTATATATTTCCAAATTATAGGTACGCACAACATTTACATAACACTTCAAACAATAATTGATGAAAATTTTGATATAAAAATGAAAAACAAAAATATTAGAATAAAAGGAGTTATTTTTTAAAGGTTAAAAAATAAAGTTAAATTTGAAGGTTTTCCAGAATACACTTTCTGAAACATTGTATTGTATCAAAATAGATATCAACAATTTTTTATTATTGTTAGTTCCATTCATTTTACAAATAGCTTCATGAAAAACTTCATTATAATTTCTGAGTATATACGCTATTTACTCTCCTATAATGTCTATTATTTCTATTGTATACCCACTAGATAATAAAAAATATCATAATTTTCCTGTCCTTATCACACCCTAAGTGGGGTTGGCACAACATGTTACAAACATGTTGTCACATTGATTCGGCTACGTATTTTACGACCGGCCGCCTGCCTGACTTCAAATTACCTTAGTCGCCTTTTACGACACCTCGGTAAGAAATGAGGGTGGTCTATTCTACTCAACCGGATACCACACGGTGGATAAACTGACCTTAGTCGCCTTTTACGACACCTCGGTAAGAAATGAGGGTGGTCTATTCAACTCAACCGGATACCACACGGTGGATAAACTGACCTTAGTCGCCTTTTACGACACCTCGGTAAGAAATGAGGGTGGTCTATTTTACTCAGCCGGATACCACACGGTGGGTTGACTTACCTTAGTCGCCTCTTACGACACCTCGGTATGAAATGAGGGTGGTCTATTCTACTCAGCCGGATACCACACGGCGAAGATAATAAAAAAGCATAAAGGCTTGATACTATCCCACTTCTGGACGTAGGTCTCTCCGCTTTTGGAGAGCATGATTGTAGCTAAGACCTACCACGCTGCTCCACTACGGGTTGGTAGGTTACACATATCCCCAGGATTGTCTAAAGATATGCAAGTTTTCCTCACGATGTTTTCCTACACCGAAAAGCGTGTGATAAATTGCAAATATAAATTACTCATATAACAGAAAATACAATAGAATTAGTTTGCTATAATCCGTGTAAGTTAAGAGAGTCTATGTAATGCTAAGTACATGAAGCACGCAACGTTCACATACCTTATACATGCAACTCATCTATCAATCATCACTTATCAATGCACTCTACATTTAGCGTTATATATATTTTCTATTTACTTAATCGCGGGTGATATAGCAAAATAATTTCATTATTACCTTTTTACCTTTGTATCATTTAAACATATATTTTTTCGAAAAATCATAAATGCTTGCTCGGGTACTGAACCCGTGATATATTGGTATGAGTCACGCTCTCTCAATATTCGGCTATTATGGCAATTAAATACACACTCACAAACACAAAGGGAAAGAAAAAGTGTCACCTGATGCCTGCCCAAAGAAATTGTTTATAGCCTTCGATAAATTTTAGCTTACCCTTTAAAATTTATTTCATGAACATTTTATTACGTTGCATAAACATATTATTTAATAGCTAACTGCTAACTGAACAAAAACTTTTTCATCCTATTACTGTAGAATCAACAGGATATATAGGATAAATAGCGCGTATTAATTACATTTGTCATACATTGTAAAAGGTAAGTTAAAATTATCCTATAAAAAAAAATCAAAATTTACAAAACTCTTCTTAAATTAACTCTTTCGACAAAAGATAAACGAAGAGTAGCTTTAAAATGGAGCCTCTTTTAAATTACAGATTTGAGTTGACTTTGATGCATAGTGAATTAGAAAGTTTTGATGGGTTGATAATAAACATTTTAAAGTCATATTATTCCTGTAGAATTAACAGAATTTCTAGGCCCTGAACGAGTGATAAACATACATCCATTCTCACAAACTTTCACATTTATAATTTTAAGTATTATAGGATAGGATATAGCAAGTCAATAAAAGTAAACAAATTCAAATTCAAATTCAAAATATTCTTTATTCAAGTAAACTTGTAAACAAGTGCTTTTGAATCGTCAACTTTACTGCTGGTTCGGAAAGCCGTCCTACCGAGAAGAGCCAGCAAGAAACTCGGTGGAGCTCTTTTAAAAAAGAAGATTCTTAATACTAATTACATTTTGTCATAGCTATCCTGCACAAGGTCAAAGAGCAGCTATATCCACGTATTCTTATCATCAATGTAAGCCTCCACGGTATAATAGGCTTTCTGTATCAGCCTCTTTTTAACAGTATTTTTAAATTGCTGTAATGGCAAAGTTAGAATTGATTGTGGAATTTTGTTATAGAATCTTATACCCAAACCCACAAACGACTTACGTACTCTTACAAGGCGCAAAGCAGGAGCCGCAAGCTTATGTCGGTTCCTACTTTGTCTATTATATACATCGCCAATCTTTTTATAATTATGTATATTTTAATGCACAAAAATCAAATTGCTAAAAATATACTGTGAAGCTAACGTAAGAACAGTCCAGAAATTCAATTTATTCAAATAGATCAATAAAAAAAATCAAAATGTCATTGCAAGATCGTTAACGAAGCCGGTTGTGCCCTACCGGCGAGGTTAAGGGTCAAAACAACGTTGATTTATTTGTAAATACACCCTTAGGACTTGTATCTGGTTCCTCGAATTGAAAACGTGTTATAGGAACGCAATTAGTGGGCTCTTGAAGTTTGTGAAACTTAATGGACATTGCCTTTTGTTGGTGTCCATTCCATTCAATGACAAGAAAGTGGTCTCATACTCACAATTGCTGTTTAGCTCCTGGGAACAGAATTATTTAAGACCTAAGATGAATGCTGATAGCCGATTTAGTATTTTTACTAAACTGTAATGTATCTTTATTCTTTAGCACAAAAAAAGGTACTTTATCGTAAAAAGAATGGATGTAATAGAATTCGTTACTGAAGGAAGTACTTTAAAGTTTTGCTATTTAAATCTCGGGAATAATTATGGAGCTTATGTCGCGAAATATGAAGAATTGTAGGTAAAATTAACCGCCGTGTGGTATTCGGCTGAGTAGAATAGAACACCCTCGATTTCTTACCGAGGTAAAATACAGTGTCAAAGTGTTGAATAAAATAAAAATTATTCAACTGTCAACGTTTATTATCTATACATATTATAAGACAAAATAATATGCTGTGTGGTATCCGGCTGAGTAGAATAGACCACCCTCATTTCTTACCAAGGTGACCACCCCACTTAGAGTGGGATAAAGGCAGGAGGATGATGATGTAGGAAACATTAACTTTATGAAACAAAACTTTACAAATATTTGCGGGTAGAAAAATAGTAAAATAAAATGTTTACAATAAAAAGGGTAGGTATTTTAAACGTACGATGCAGCGATCGCCATTTGTCGACCGCTTCAGTGTAGTGAACGCCGTTGTGTGATCTCGAAGGAATTTAGGTGAGTAGTTTGAACTATTATTATCATCAGTAACAGCATCTCACGTTACGTGTATATCGTAAAGTATAGTCTCAGAGAAGAGAAGGTATTCTGCACTGTGGCTTAAAGTAGAGGTCTCAGATCAATGACAATAACAAACAGCTATACGTGGCATTTACAATTTAAGTCCGCGTGATGCCCTGCGAGAGAAGTTTAAGGAAATAGATATTCTTACTTTCCTTCACAGTATATTTTTAGCAATCTAATGTTTGTGCATAATATACATAATATAATAAACTCAGTTCAGCAGCCTATGCTATTCGAAAGATAAGACAGTTTACAGACGTCGACAAAACAGCAAAACTAGTTTATTTTGCTTACTTCCATAGCATTATGTCTTATGGAATAATGTTATGGGGTAAATGCGCTGATATTGAGAAAATTTTTGTATTGCAAAAAAGAGCCATACGTGGCATTTATAATTTGAATTCGCGTGAGTCCCTGCGAGAGAAGTTTAAGGAAACAGGTATTCTTACGTTAGCTTCACAGTATATTTTTAGCAATTTGATTTTTGTGCATAAAAATATACATAATTATAAAAAGATTGGCGATGTATATAATAGACAAAGTAGGAACCGACATAAGCTTGCGGCTCCTGCTTTGCGCCTTGTAAGAGTACGTAAGTCGTTTGTGGGTTTGGGTATAAGATTCTATAACAAAATTCCACAATCAATTTTAACTTTGCCATTACAGCAATTTAAAAATACTGTTAAAAAGAGGCTGATACAGAAAGCCTATTATACCGTGGAGGCTTACATTGATGATAAGAATGCGTGTATATAGCTGCTCTTTGACCTTATGCAGGATAGCTATGACAAAATGTAATTAGTATTAAGAATCTTCTTTTTAAAACAGCTCCACCGAGTTTCTTGCTGGCTCTTCTTGGTAGGACGGCTTTCCGAACCAGCAGTAAAGTTGACGATTCAAAAGCACTTGTTTACAAGTTTACTTGAATAAAGAATATTTTGAATTTGAATTTGAATTTGAATTATAAAAAGATTAGCGATGTATATAATAGACAAAGTAGGAACCGACATAAGCTTGCGGTTCCTGCTTTGCGCCTTGCAAAAGTAAATAAGTCATTTGTGGGTTTGGGTATAAGATTCTATAATAAAATCCCGCAATCGATTTTATCTTTGCCACTACAGCAGTTTAAAACAGGGAGCCTGATACAAAAATCCTACTATACTATTGAGGATTATAAAGATGATAAAAATGCGTGGATAGCTACTCCTCTACCCTGTACAACATAGAACCAAATGTAACTATTTATAAGAATTATATTTGAAAAGAGCAACCACCGAGTTTCTTGCTGTCTCTTCTCGGTAGGAAAAGCTTTCCGAACCAGCAGTAGATTTTGACGATTCAAAAGCACTTGTTTAAAGTTTACTTGAATAAAGAATATTTTGAATTTGAATTTGAATGTCGGGTTCGAGAAACACATTCTTCACTGCGGCTCAAGCGAGGAGTCAGATCAGTGATAGAATTGTGAGTTTCGAGTGACGTCCATAGAGAATGACGTCACTGCGGTGACGTCATGTACCCCGGCTATAAGTTTGCTATAAGTTATCGATTAGGCCTTTAAAGGTTGCATTGTAAATTAGAGAATTTTCCGTGCCGACAGCTTATATGAGATGTTTAAAGCTAATGAGTTTTAACTGCCGTATTTGTTTGCAAGTCTTTAAGATTTAAATCATCTTCCTCCTACCCTCATACTTTTGTAACAGAACCAGTTAAATTTCTTTTAAATATAGACCGAATCTTTTTTATAATGTTGTAGTCATTTATTATAGACTAGCTGTGCCAAAAACGGCTTCGCCCGCGTTGAATTAAGTGATATATGAAACTTTTCCCGAATTTTCAAAATTTTGAGCATAAAAGTAGATATTGTGAATTAACCGTGAGAGATAGAGAAATGCTATCTCGCACTTTTTTGTAGTATTTTAATAGATCTACAATTCTCTACTCCATAACTTTAGTTAGGGTGATTTACGAAGCGCACGCGACTAAAGCTCCCAGCAAGCAAGTTTTTTAACAACTGGGCGATCTCTTCAACACAATTTACATGATACCGATTTGTACTATTTCGCTTAACCATCCGGAAGTATTGCACTATTTTTTGGTGAAAACCGTACATAAATTCGTTCAGTAGATTTTGAGAATATCGGTTACATACAGACAGACAGCTTTTTGGGACTTTGTTTTATAATAAGTATAGATAGTTATTGCCATACAAAATGAACTCTTTGCCAACTGTAACTTCCTCGATGGTACACATAGTCTATTTTGCCTACGACTTCTAGTGTTATTAACCTCAGACAGAGTTGTAAACATATATAAATGTTTTTTGACGAATACAAGTAATCCACAAATGTAAGGTATAGTGTAAGGCATGGTAATGGTAAAAAGCATGGCATTTTACCATAAAGGTTTACAGCTGTCTAATATTTGGGTTCTAGTAATCGTTCGAAGACATGCTTTTGGTTTAGTTACATCACTAATGAGCTGTGATAGCCCAGTGGTGACACCGTGTCGTGAGGAAACCTGCATATCTCTAGAGAATTCTGGAGATATGTGTAACCTACCAATCCGCATTGGAGCAGCGTGGTAGGTCATAGCTCCAACCCTTCTTTCCAGAAACGGAGAGAGGAGGCCTATTCCCAGCAGTGGGATTGTAACAGGCCGCTAATTTACTTTTTTTTACATCACTAATCCTCTTCTACGTTTTGACCTAAGTCATGGTGCGTCAAAGAAGATCTCTAGAACGATGGTGACATTTTACCTTTAATAGATAAACTTAATATTACGCGTAAAATTTTCATTTCGTCACTGTATAACCTACTCTAATAGGCAGGTGCGTACAATTTGAAAATTTAATATTTCGTAATTTCCTCAACACGCACGCATTGATTGACACAAATTAGCATTCTACCCTCATTATTAGTAATGCAACAAATAGTAAATTATATGCGTGGATTTGAACATGCGTCTGAGCATGTCACACGCGGTACATTAATTTTGATATTATTTTCCTGTTGGTTTTCGGTTAAGTGGGTTTCGTTTCGCTTACGGTTAGCGTTCAGCCGTTAAATACATTCTTAAATCGAATATTAACAGACTTGACGCCTTCTATGGTGCGCTCTTCAACCCTAATCCGGAGAAAGCATGGTATTCTGCCCAAACCTAATTTAGCAAAATATGCAGATTCTGTTCAGACTTTTTTGACGAGCTCTTTACGTTTAGTTAGTTAAACTAGTTTAGTTTCAGGGTTTAATAGGACTCGCATGCACATGAAGTGCGAACGCCCTTTAATTCCTTTATGGAAACGAATCCTATATGTAGTAGGTATGAAAACGGATTCTAAACTATACATTTTGTATTAACATACATTTTCCGTTTATTGCGGATTGTGCCAAATTATTATTTTCAAGAAGAGGCTCAACGGTGAGATCGTCCTGTTTTTATGATAGGGTTGCGGTTTCGATTCTCGGGCAGCCACCAATGAAATTCTTTGTTTAAACTACTATGTTTAATTGATATTTCCAATTCATCACACGCTTTTCTAGAGCTGTGATAGCCCAGCGGTGAGACCGTGCGACTCTTTCGAGGAGAACACGAGTTCAAACCCGGGCAGGCACCAATGAGTTTGCTATTAAAACTCATGTGTCTAATTGATAATTGCAATTTATCATACGCTTTTCGGTGAAGGAAAACATCGTGAGGAAACCTGCATATCTCTAGAGAATTCTGGAGATATGTGTAACCTACAAATCCGCATTGGAGCAGCGTGGTGGGTCTTAGCTCCAACCTTCTCTCCAGAAACGGAGAGAGGAGGCCTATTCCCAGCAGTGGGATTGTAACAGGCCGCTACTTTGACTTAAAATAAAGATCAAATGTTAAGCAAAACGAGATACTCAGAAAAGGTGTTGACAACTGTCATGTTGACATTGACATGTCACCACGGCCTTGTCTGTCTGCACACAAAGCGACTAAAAATCAGCATCTGTATTTGCTTATACCTACGCTAGACTTAACACCAACAAATGTTTGAATGAAATTTGTTAGGGTCAGCTTTTTAAGACTAAATGTCCACAAATTCGCTTTAGTCAGACACTTTCCCGTGAGATATGCAAACAGATAAAGTAGTATAACTCCATTAAAATAGTATTTCGCGAATCATAGCTAGAATTTAAATCTACATCATTTTCCTGCCCTTATCAACTAAGTGGGGTCGTCAAAAAATCAAACAAGTTGTGGCTAATTTTTACAACGTCTACCTGACGTCAACTTACCTTTTGAGACACCTCAGTAAGAAATTAAGGTGATATATTCTACTCAGCCGAATACCACACGGCATCTTAAAAGTCCATGTTTAATTTGAACAGATTTTTATTTAATTTTTCTTTTGCTAGTAAGTTAATGTTACCCGCTCTTATAAAATTAGTACATTAATGTTGGCACAGTCGCATAAATAGATAAATAAATAAATTAATTAATATATGGGACACTTACACGGTCGTCCGTCCCCGAAGTAAGTAACTTAATGCTTGTGTTATGGCAGACAGACAACCGGTAGATATACTAAATATATAATATATATTATATATATACATATAATGAAACCTCATTGGAGCAGCATGGTGGTTCTAAAGTCCTTCTTTACAAAGAGAAGTAAAATAACGACCTCTTAATAGTCGTTACTTTACTTCTCCCACCTTTTCCTATCCACTGTAACGAATTGGTAGGTTAAATATATCCCCAGAATTCTTTGGATATACGCATATTACTATATTTTACTTTTTAATTCTACATGCCTCAGAAAATTTCCAAATAATTTCCTTACTCCATAATCATAGTAACAACGTTCGTTGTAGCTTTTTTATTCCTCTATTAACTAACTGAATACGTAACTGAACTGTTTAGTATTTTAAACCACATTCATAAAGCTTGTTGATACCCTTTCAAATTCGATCTATTGATACCACTAATTAAATAACGGATTGAATTTATACTCTCTCGCTTCTCATTAAAGATTTATAAACAAGCATTTCCGTTTACACTATTTTGTAATTACTCAAAACAGTTCCGATTTAGCTACCCTTGTAATAAGATATATGAATTCAAAAGCATAAAGTCAAGTAATTTGAGTACTAATTACGGATGAAAGAAAAAACTAAATTCGCTTTACCGTTGTTAACGATTCATCCCATCACTATTGCAGCGATATAAGATCGAAAATTCTATAGGAATTAATTCCAAAAATGTTATCGTAAAATTGTTTACGACGCATAAAAAGAACTCAGCTGCCGGTCCCTTTATTATTTGAATTGGAATAAAATATTGCGTCTTAAAGTAGTCCCGTTCATGAAATTCGCGAGAAAAAGTGCGGTTAAATGGTTTTTTCGAATTTGTAGTGTTGGGGTAAGTCGATGGTTCTTTTTTATCGTATTTAACTTTTATCGGAAAAAATATCGTTTTAACTATGCTTCTGCGATTTATTAATCTTATTATTTTTGTTATTATTTACTATTTTAATTTTCACTGTATAATTATTGACCGATAATCGATATATCGATTATATAGATCTTGACATATAAATAAAAATTTAATTCAGAGTTTAACTCAAGTTTTAGAATGAATATGTAATTTTAAACATTTTTTGATAGTTATCTGATTATTATGATTACTTCCATATAAATGTGCTATACATTACATACATCCATAAAAAAGCTGTCTTATTATATCGTTATGTTCGGTGAAAATAATAAATTATAAGTCTTTTTTATTTAGTATAACCAATGGTAGTACATTGACATATTATTTAAGTGCATAATACTGGCGTACAGATTGTAACAACCTTTTACAAATATACGATCAGACAATACACATACGAAACTAAGAAAAACCGAAACCTAAACTAAACTCTTGTTACGATCCGTGAATATTGTTACAATACAGAGAACATGACGTAAACAATAATATTATATTACATGCGATGCCATTTATAGTTGTTATTTAAAAAGAGTTTGAAGTTAAGATTTAAAGTTTGATTTTTATGTTTCGTCGGGATTTTATTTGTGGTGGTCAAAAAATTACTCCGTTAAGTAATTTAACGTAAATGTATAGAATTAGAAGTTACTTTTCGGAGATCCATAATTCAATATATTAATAAAATTATTCAGCTATAATCCGCGATAAACTGAATAGGAAATATATATAATGCTAAATGTAGAGTGGACTATTCGTTTTCTAACCTGAAACATGCAGCACTCGTTAAAACATATGCACGAACCTCCAAAATACACGAGCACTACACACGTTCACTATCACAAACTCAACCATCGTACCGACACCGAAGCATTATCAGGAGATAACTCCACGACAAAATCGCAAAGCCCTAAATATTAAATGATAATATTAAAATGAAGATCTAACATTAAATATTGGATACATATATATGTAGATATATATATATATATATCATATATATATATCAAATATATATATATATATGTGTGTGTGTGTGTGTGTGTGTTTGTGTGTGTTTTTATGTATATAGTGTAATTGTAATGTAATGTTAAATATTAGATTAGATTACATTAGTTAATAGCTTATGTTCGTAGTCACTGCCTTCCGTGGCTATCTCTGAAAACCAGCATCAGAAGCTTCACTTCTGAAAATGCTGAGTAGATCATCCATTTTGGGACAACACACTATACTGTTTTTATCTTTTTGTTTTAAATATATTATAATTATAACTGTGACTGATTGTTTAAGTTAATTATAGTTTACTTTAATTTATTTGTTAGTTTATAATAGTATAGTGATTTGTGTCAAATAAATAATTCATTCATTCATTCATTCGTTCGAAAAACTCTCAATAAAATTAACTATGTATCTATATCGACATTTATAAATGGTATATATCACATTACTAAAAGCCAGGTGTGGCGCGTGCTACGAACAGTGTATTTGCTTCTCAGACGACGTAGATAAAAAAATTGTAGACGTGAAAAAAATTATCTGTAAAATAAATATTTGGATTTATAACGACGCCGTAACGTCCTCTAAAAGTAAGGACGAAATTGAAGCTGATGACCTAACAAATATCTCCTTCAGGGATATTATAAGGTTTGTAAAAGCAACAGGTAGGCTAGAGCAGGTGACACTGTCGGGACAACAGTGAAACCCTTGTCCCAACAAGGGGAAATGGGTGGAATAGTCAAGTATTGGAGCTGACCACCCGTCCTGTACCGGCAAGCGTCCCCAAAATTAGATAAGATAAGATAAGATAACGTCCTCTAAAAGGAACATATAGACTTGTTAGGACTTCCTCATGTGACACATCTATACTCTATCTACTATACTACTCTATACTCTATGTATAAAGCCGAAGAGTTGGATTAATTTTGTTGTTTTATTGCGCTAATCTCAGAAACTACTGGACCGATTTTTTTTGAGTGTAAGATACTCAATTTATAGAAGAAGGCTATATAATAGACTATATAACATCACGTTAAGATGAATAAGAGAGGAGCAGCAATAAAAAATATCGCGAAAACGGAAAAATTTAAAGCTTTCCTTGCGTGCGCGGTAAACGGTGAAGGTTATGATGTACTACAAAATTGTGACCCTCTAAAAATTCTAAATAAAAGTCCGCGATAGCATATGCCTAGCTTTTAAGGTTAACCCACTTTAACCATAATTAATATAAGTATTACGGTTTAATGAAATAATACGACTGCAGTCCATGCGAAGTTGCGTTTAAAAGCTAGTTTTATATAAAATTATAAGTTAAAAAAAGTTGCCTTCGAACTAAGAAGTGAAAAATAAGAGCACTATTTTGAAAAAAAAATTTATAACTTTGTGACATCTTTTTATTATTGTAATGACTTAATGTAACTAGTTGTAAGAATTATATTTTGAAAAGAGTAACTGCCGAGTTTCTTGCTGGTTCTTTTCGGTAGGAACAGCTTTCCGAACCAGCAGTAGAGTTGACGATTCAAAAGCACTTGTTTACAGGTTTACTTGAATAAAAAATATTTTTACCTTGAATTTGTCTATACTAATATTATAAAGAGGAAAGATTTGTATGTTTGTTTGTATGTATCTATGTATGTATGTATGTTTGTTACGTTTTCACGCAAAAACTATTACACCGATTTCAAACATTCTTTCACCATTAAAAAGCTACTTTTTCACTTAGCAACATGCCTATGTTGATGTCATTTTCAAAAAAAATAGGGATCCCTAATAAAATTGCAATGAGTTGGGAAAAATTTAGTCGTAAACATCTTTCATCGCGTGCGCTGCGAAAACTATTGATGATAGAACAAAAAAATGTTCTACAGTATTATAGAACGTATCAATATCCACAAAAAAGTCCGCAATACCATATGTCTAACTATTATAGTTATGCCAATATAACTACTTTTTTATTATTGTAAAAGTTGATAAAATTTCCAACAATAATCAAACCATTTTATTCATATCTCTGTATTAATCCTTATCCCATTAAATGTTAATATTAATAATAACTGTTTCAATGCCTGTAAAATACTTTTTAAATTATTAAAATCCGACATCCCAATCAAAAGATATTACGAATTTAAGAATGTAAATCGAAAGAAAGTAATGCCATAACAAATTCATAGTAGCGACCGTTATAGCAGGGTTTGGTTTCGGTGAGTTAGCTCTTATTCCAAGAATACTAATGTACCCATTTTTTATAATTAAATAATCTACAAACAAATCTATAGTCCGACTTCGTAGACTTTCCACTACCACGAGATCTGTATAGACGCGGGTGAAACCGCGGGGCTTTGCTAGTTACATATATTAACGTGAAACTTAATATCCTTATTAAGTTTCACGTTAATATATGTAACTAGCAAACCTTTAAAAAGCGGTACAAAGTTTTATTGAACGTATACAAATGTATGTATAAGATATAGAATAGTATTAACTGGGGTACATTGTACATGAATAAACCAACTAAAAATTTCTTATAAAGGTCTTGCGCAATACGCTCCTTTCAGAAATAAGTATACCGTATTATTAGTAATTTGTCGTAGATTTATTGTCAAATTCAGTAACTTACGGACAACAATAGTATTGTCAAACAATTTGTGCCGACTAGATTTATTATCGAACCCAACGGAATATGTTTTGTATGCGTATAATAGTGATATTATGAAGTAATATAACAGAACTAACTACTTTGCTATAATCCGCACGGGTTAAGTGAATGCATGCAAAGCCAATGTGTATGAAGCAGGCAAAATCTACGCACCTTATACATGCAGGACCAGCCACCACATGCCCCCAAGGCGCAATTCACCAGCAACAACGCACACAAAAGCAGCACACACACCCACCACCACAATCTCGACGATCGTTTCGCCCCGAAACCGAAGCATCATCAGGAGGATAGGCTCCACGACAAAAATCGTACTGCTAAGTACGATTTTGTCGTACGATTTTTGTACGACATGTACAATTGTAGATTTTGCCTGCTTCATACACATTGGCTTTGCATGCATTCACTTAACCCGTGCGGATTATAGCAAAGTAGTTAGTTCTGTTATATTGCTTGTAATATGGAATTCCGCAAAGTAACGCCTGCTTCTATAAATCATATTATGAAGTAACAAACTTAACTGTCCCGCGACTTTGTTTGAGGCAATTGATGTATTTACATAGCTACAATTCACTGAAACTATAGGCGTCCAAAAAGCGTCCTATATGACCCTGAAGATCAAATAACGATCGCAAACACAAAAACACGTAATACACACACACAGCGTCTTCGACGGCGAAGACGACGAGGTCCCAGTTTTCTGACGTCGGCCGGTCGTGGCTTCTCCCCAACCTTCCGACGTCGCTATGATAATCTCTACTCTCTGCTTTTCGCAACCTCGACGATGCTTCTGTGCTCGCCCGTCTCGCCCGGTGACGCTGTAAAAGCCGTTAGGGCTAACAGAATACCGTCAATCGGAAAAAAATGCTACAACAAAAAAAAATTTGCTACAATTATGTAGTTTTTTCTTGTTCTTGACGGATAAATGGAAATTATTTTATTCTACATGTATACCCGGTATATACGCTTTAATGTCTTATGGAATACTGTTATGGGGTAATTTCACGGACATTGAAAAATATTTTGTATAACAAAAAGAGTCATACGTTTACAATTTAAATTCGCGTTTAAATCCCTGCGAGTGAGGTTTTAAGAAACAGATATTATTACATTTGCATCACAGTATATTTTTTATTTAATTTTTGTACATAAAAATATAAGGAATTATAAAACGATAGGTGATATACATAATATACAAAGTAGGAACCGACATAAGCTTGCGACTCCTGCTTTGCGCCTTGCAAAAGTACGTAAATCGTTTGTGGGTTTGGGTTTAAGATTCTATAATAAAATCAATTCAATCGAAATCAATTTTGGTCATGCCATTACAGCAGTTTAAAAACACTTTTAAAAAGAGGCTGATACATAAAGCCGTAAATACTGTTGAAGGTTACTTAGATGATAAGGATGTGTGGATATAGCTGCACTTCTACCCTGTACAAGACAGTAATAACTAAATGTAACAAGTAATAAGAATTATTTTTTAAAAAGAGCAACCGCCGAGTTTCTTGCTGGTTCTTCTCGGTAGGAACAGCTTTCCGAACCAGCAGTAGAGTTAACAATTTAAAAGCACTTCTTTACAAATTAATTTGAATGAACAATATTTTGATTTGATTTGAAATCGTTCTAAATTTTATTTATATGGCTCCAGTGGATTAGCCTAGAAACCATGAAGACAAATTTAAGCATTTATGATATTAGATTTATGATTCTATGCGTCATAAACTAAGTCGTAAGTAATGCTTCATTTCAATTCGGTGTGCTTAATCTTGCCTTTTTTTATTTGGGGGTTGTTTTAAAGAATTGCGCGGGCGGCATTGCATTTTCAACAAAGGAATCTGGAGCGTATCGGCACGTGGAGCAGCTGGGTACATTTCTTATGTATTCAATGCATTTTTGTGCAATCGAGATGAATACGTTTGTAGCAATGATTATACAGTGGAAGCCAAGCGATACTGGTTTGTTATTTCATTTTTTTCGTGCAAGAATAAAAAATTTATAGGACAATGACACAAACGGTTGTCCGTCACCAAAGGAAGTATAGTACGCGGCATTAAATAATGCACATCGATGTTTAGAACGAAACAGCCGGCCAGTTCGGTTTCGTAGAGCGCTGTCACTGTCACTCAGTTAGTATTTGACGTTTCATACGGGTCCGTCAGTAATAATAATAATAATAATAATATTCTTTATTGTACACCAAAAGTAATAAACAAAAAAAAAATACAAGAAGTTTGGTACAGTAGGCGGCCTTATCGCTAAAGAGCGATCTCTTCCAGGCAACCTTAGGGGAGAGAACTTAATATTTATAATGTTAATGGTAGGGGTGCACAAACTACAAATACAAAGTTTATAAATTGTATACGATGACACAATAAGGAAAGACAAAAAGTGAGATTAAAAAAAAAAACAGAAAGTAATGTTAACATATGAGGTAAAAGAAATAAAAAACAATAAAAGAAAGAGAGATTAGATAAAACTGAATTATGTAGTTAAGTAGTATTGTTTGACCTTAGTTTTGAAAATAGAAAGAGTAGGAGATTTTCTTATATCAAGGGGAAGTGTGTTCCATAAAAGTACAGCTTTGACAGTGAAAGAATTTCCATAAAAAGAAGTAGAGTGAGAAGGTATTTTAAGCCGCAAATTGTGATCGGAACGTAGAGAGAGAGTGTGAGTATCCCCTAGATATAGAAATCGTTTCTTTAAGTAACTAGGAGTATTTGGATTAAACAGAACACAAGTAAAGAAGGTGTAGAATATGAGTATTCCATTCCAGTAGTTATAAGATTTATATTTTAAAAATTGCAACCGCTTAGTTTCGTACCGGCTCTTCTTGGTAATAACAGTAAAGTTGTAGAGTTGACGATTATTAAGGACTTGTTTCAAATTTACTTGAATAAATACTACATTGAATTCGAATTTTTACCACAAAGTTATACGTACATAATTTATTATTATATATATATAGATTTCAAATAATATTACTATGAGGCCATTTTATGTCTATTATTATCCAAACAATAGTATCTATTTACCAAAATAGTTTCATTACGACATGAGGGTACGTAATAATCAAATTGTTTGTACAGATATGTCGAATCATTAGATAGGGGCGGCAGATGGCTTGGAATTTAGTGGTTACAGATTTTGCACTTCATTTCAGTGTGATTTTCTACTAGTCGTACCCGTGACTTTGATCGTATTAACTGTAGTTTTAAACTACATATTATTACATTACATTTTATTACTTACTACTTTATTTATTTGTGTTATGGGTGATGACAACTGGTAAATATCTACATATATAATTTTATATACATACTTCAATACAAATATATAACCAGTCTCGAAGAACCAACAAATAGTTTATAGAAATCATCATTCTCCTGCCCTTATCCCACTCTAAGTGGAGTTGGACCCCATGTTACAAACATGTTGTCACATGATTTGGCTACGTATTTTACGACCGGCCGTCTGCCTGACGTCAACTTACCTTAGTCGCCTTTAACATCTCGGTAAGAAATGAGGGTGGCTATTCTATGCAGCCGGATACCACACGGCATTTACCTTAGTCGCCTCTTACGACACCTCGGTAAGAAATGAGGGTGGTCTATTCTATGGAACGGATACCACACGGCATTTACCTTAGTCGCCTCTTACGACACCTCGGTAAGAAAGGAGGGTGGTCTATTCTATGCAACCGGATACCGCACGGCATTTACCTTAGTCGCCTCTTACGACACCTCGGTAAAAAATGAGGGTGGTCTATTCTATGGAACGGATACCACACGGCATTTACCTTAGTCGCCTCTTACGACACCTCGGTAAGAAAGGAGGGTGGTCTATTCTATGCAGCCGGATACCGCACGGCATTTACCTTAGTCGCCTCTTACGACACCTCGGTAAGAAAGGAGGGTGGTCTATTCTATTCTGTCGGATACCACAATAGTTTATAGAAACTGTTGGAATTAATATTGGTCCAACAGATTAGCCGTGACCAACAGACTTAGACTTTTTTTTAATAAATATATGGGACACTTACACACACGGTCGTCCATCCCCAAAGTAAGTAATTTATTACTTGTGTTATGGGTGACGGACAACTGGTAATATACTACATATATAATTTTAAATACATACTTAAATACAAATACACACCCAGGCTCGAAGTACCAACAAATTGTTGATAGAATATGTTGGCCCGCGGTGGGAATCGAACCCACGACCCGCGGAGGTGAATGTAGGGTCACTACCCACTGCGCCAAAGGGCCAGTCAAAAAGTTATTTATAATATTAGTGTAGACAGCGATAGATAGAAGTCAGGATAATTAATCATTCTCCTGTCCTTATCTTAGATAAGAAAAACGTGTTGCGCGGACCCCACTTAGAGTTAGTCTAAGTGGGGTCCGCGCAACACGTGTTTCTTTTCCATTCTCTCCTATCATTCGTCAACTCTGGCGATTCCTCCTTTTATATGCATGTCATACTTCACACAATCCAACCATTTCTTTTTCGGCCTCTTATTTACCACCCTGATTTAAAATCAGGACCATGCATTTGACATTCACACAAAGTCAATTTTGCAAAATACGCTAAAATAGATAAGATCATTTTCATAAAAAGGAAATAATTATATTTGCTATTATCGATGTTATCGGACACGCGCCCAACTGCATTTGCAATTATAATGCCACTGATTTGACGAAACGATTATATTTACGCGATTATTTTGTGTGTGTACGTTGGTATGGTAACCACAAAATAAATAATACATATATTCAAATTCAAATTGAAAATATTCTTTATTCAGGTAAACTTGTAATCTAGTGCTTTTGAATCGTCAACATCTACTGCTGGTTCGGAAAGCTGTTCCTATCGAGAAGAACCAGCAAGAAACTGGGCGGTTGCTCTTTTCAAACAATAATTCTTATCACTAGTTACATATAGTTATAAATGTCTTGTACAGGGTTGAAGAGAAGCTATATCCACGCATTCTTACCTTCTAGGTAATCTTCAATAGTATAATAGGCTTTCTGAATTAACCTTTTTTTAATAGTATTTTTAAACTGCTGTAAAAGTAAACTTAATGTAGATTGTGGAATTTTATTATACAATCTTATACCCAAACCCCACAAACGAATTACAAACTTTTGCAAGGCGCAAAGCAGGCACCGCAAGCTTATGTCGGTTCCTACTTTGTCTATTATATACATCGCCAATCCTAATAATAATCATATAATTAAACTAATCGGTGTTTCATTACACATTACAAATACTTACAGAGATATATTGCATATTGCATAATTATACTTATTATAAAATAAAGTCCCCAAAGCTGTCTGTCTGTATGTAATCGATTTTCTCAAAATCTATTGAACGGTTGTATAGTACGGTTTTTACTAAAAGGTAGTGCAATTCCTCCGAAAGGCTTAGGTTAATAGCACATAACCGCTTCATGTAAATTGAGTTGAAGAGGTCGTTTTACAACAATTTTTAGTGGTAGTAACAAAGCGGCGTCGATTGTAGTTCAGGTAGTTTAGAGGGAGCAATAGGTATAAAGTATAAAAGGTAAAAGCGGTGTAGGGTATCCGAGAGCCAGTCTCCTGCCGAGACTCGAGCGACTAAGAATGCTAAACACTGAATTTCACGCGGGCGAAGCCGCACCTTTTTTTTATAGTTAACCATTAAGAAAGAGACAAAATGCGTATGTTTAAAGAAAAAAATCAAAAATGTTTTATTTCGTTAACCATACTATAGTACCCGGCATTAGATAATGCACATCGATGTTTAGAACGAAACAGCCGGCCAGTTCGGTTTCGTAGAGCGCTGTCACTGCCACTTAGTTAGTATGTGACATTTGGCACGGGTTCGTCAGTCTGTGCTATAGAGACAATGCTCTATGAAGCAGAATCTTGCCGATTTTCTCTCTCTTAGCCTCGATTGTTAGGATTATTATATCATTTCATATGGATTCGTAGTATTCTGCATATAGTGTTCTTGCATAAAGCTTGTCATGATACCTAGTACTTGTATTGATACTATTTGTCATAATACCGCGAAGGGTCGTTGTTGCTCCCTTCCATTCTTGTTTACTTGGGGGGGATCAGTTCTCTGAGCAGGCAGTCTGGTTTTGTAACGTGGTAGCTAGAACACCTATCATAAGGTTGAGAAAGTGAAGTCGTGAAGTGCTTGTTTAATTTAATCTTGGCTGTCCCGACACGATGCATTATTTATTGCCGGGTACTATACGTAACTTAAGCTGACAAATTTCTAATACATTATTTTCTATCAGCCTTCATATCCCATTTCGTCCCTTTACAAACGTACCAATATCGCACGCGACATTTGTTCAATTTAATTTTAATGATGATGGCCCCACGCACGTCTGATGGCTTTTTAAATGTGTACACATGTATTTGTAATTGCTGGACAATTTGTAACAGATGTTATTGTTTACAATTATCTTATTAGTGGAAGATACTGAGACTAATTTCACTTGCATAACGAAATCATTAATAAACAATCTTTATTGAATTTCACAATAATGTGCCGTACATACTCGATGAAGCAACCTCATTCTCGCAAATCCAAGCAAATCGCATCTCCAATACATGCATACTTTACCTTGACTGTCAATGTCTCATTTTACTTTTCTCAAAACCCGTTATGGGTATTCAGGTCCAGAGAAAATTTATTATTGATAATTTCGTACAGCCAATATGCTGTGAGCCCTGACGTAGACATCTTCGCCAGGACAATTAAAGAATTATATTCGAGCATACAAAATGCAGGCTAGACAATGTCCGGAATACTAGCAGACCTAGTCTTTAAAATGTCTCTTATGAAGTTTGATCACATCTTAGTATCAGGTGTTGGTTAGGGTCGGTGGCATGAGTGTAAAGACACTCTCGGCTATGGAAGATTCAAATTCAAATGCAAAATATTCTTATTCAGTAGATAGTTTCAAGTACTTTGAAACAAAAACTCTGTGAACTATATATATTTGTGTACTAAATATGTGTTTGTAATAGAAATTTGATCATCAGGGTACCATGAGATACGCCTAGGGCGCTTATATTTTCGGTGGATTCATTTTAAATAATCGATTTTAATAGCATAAGTATTATGACTAAATTTCCTTTCAAAGTGTCCTTTAATTTTCTACTGTGACCTAAAGAGATACAACTTTTAGATAAATAACTACTTACACATTTCGATGTATGTGCATGTGAATAAATAAAATGTACCGAAGTCGTTGTAACCACCAAATTACATCTGCGGCCCGCATCGCCGCTACAATGGTGTAAACAAACATCCTCTCTAACACCGAGTGGGTGCGAGCTGGTAATATGGAAATGATTGTATCAAATTGTTTACATATACATAGCTCGCTGGTAAAGCTTAGTAACCTTGATAGCCCAGCGGTGAGATCGTGCGAACTTCTAGACACGATCTTTAGTTTTTTTTTAAATTCTCTAGACATATACAGGTTTTCTCATGATGTTTTCCTTCACCTTAAAGCGTGTGATCAATTGCAATTATCAATTAGACACATGGGTTTTAATAGAAAAACTCATTGGTGCCTGCCCGGGTTTGAACTCGTGTTCCCATCAAAAGAGTCGCACGGTCTCACCGCTGGGCTATCACAGCTCTTGAGTGGATAAAGAATTTTTATTGACTGGCTCGTTGGCGCAGTTGGCAGTGACCTTGCCTTCTGCTCCGTGGGTCGTGGGTCCGAGTTCCGCCAGGTCCCAAAATTTTCTATAAACAATTTGTTGGTTCTTCAAGCCTAGGTGTATATTTGTATTTAAGTATGTATATATTTACCTGTTGTTTGTCACCCATAACACGGGTATTAATTTACTTACTTTGGGGACGGAAGACCGTGTGTGTAAGTGTCCCATATATTTATTTATTTATTATAATCGAAGCCACTATAATTTTGCATACAGTAAACAACTATTGTCAATTTTAGACAAAATATAAACAGCAATGGATAAAACACATTGCGGGATCATACAACGCACCTATCATTAAGGGTGCGCGTGCGCAGGACGCCCGAGTACTAACATTATTATCTGTCACTGCCACTCGCCAATCGATCGGGGCTCATTATTTATTACCTATCAATTTAATAATAGTTTGTTTGTTTGGTGTCATTGTAAATTACATCTATGTGAAATGATTAAAAAATATCGTATGATTAAAAAATATCGCGTTATGTATTAGTATATTGGACAAATGAAATTACTAACAGTTTTATAGGGCATAGCCAATAATGCGAAGAAGAGAAGATATAATAGAATTAGTTTGCTTTGCGCATTGATGCTTTCGAGATGTGGTGCTGGAGAACCGCATCCCATGGATGGCGCATAGGACTAACACTGACTTCAGTGCTCGAGAAGCTCAAAATAAACAAGAAACTGAGGCTTTCGAACATATGCCTACGGAGGATTCTCGAGTTCTTCGGGCACGTTGCTCGCAAGCCTGGCGAAGATGCAGAAGCTCATAGTCACGGGCAAGGTCGATGGCAAGAGACCGAGAGGACGTAGCCCTATGCGCTGGTCAGACCAGATCCGCACCACGTCACACACTGAACACGTCAGTCCCCGAGGCCATCCACGTGGCCGAAAGCAGGAACAGGTGGAAGACCATTATTAGGAACCAACTGTTGTCATGAAAAGGTCACGACCCCAGTATTGGGGTAACGACGCAAGGAGGAGGGGATTTCGCTTTAAGCCGCGTTTGTTAAGAGAATGTATCTAATGCTCAGTGTGTGACTCAAGCAAAATTCACAGTGCCTGTAAAGTTAATTTTGAAAAAAATATTATACTGATACGTGGATTCTCTTGAATTGCTACTGTGAAAATTTAAAATCCAAAATTGAAATTTTTGCACAATTTAAATCGTATCGCACATTTGTGTTGACCAGATCTAATCGAAATTCAAATCAGGAGTACGTTTTTGCAAATAATTGCATCACAAAGGTCGCAATTGTGAACGGTTTAATTGAGAGAAAATGTCCTGAGTGTAGGCGTACCTTAATTGGCCACCCCAGGCTATAGAGGTCACTAGTTTCTTAGGGTTGTACTTGTTAAAAGTTTTATATAGGTAACTATACTATTTACTATAACTATAATATTAGTTTGTAAGTATATTTTTTTGTTTATACGGCTGTATCGCTCTAATAGTTTTAGCTGCCTATAAACTTATAAATACTTATTTATAAATTTTCCTTAGCGATACTAATCCGGAATTAAATTGGCTCTTTTATGCGGTAGAATTTATGATTCAAGAGCAAAAAGTAAGCGTTAATCTTTTTATCTATAACTAGGTAACTGGTTTTCTTGATTTTTTATATTATGTTCAATCTACAGGTAAAACTGCGGGGCTAGTTTATTCTTATTTTATATTACTACTACAGGCCATCATACAGGCGTTCATTCGTAGTTCACTCAGAAAGTCAACTATGGTCGGTTGTAACTTCCCGCAACAATTCCAACGAAGTGATGAAAATCACAGTCATACTACCTGCCTCCCAATACAGATCATTCTAAATCATCGTTTGCATGAGGCACGTTTAGAATGATATATTTCGATGCTATTAGACTTTACGTACTCTTCGCATTTCGCTTTCTTGACGATGCTTTTGCGCTAAAACATTCCGCTTCATGATGATAATAATCATCAATATTAACTGAAAAGGAAAGAAAGACATCTAACTGTCACCACGTCAAATCTCTGTCCGTCTTCTAGAAAGCCAATATACATTCGAACTTACTTATAACAGTACTTTCCTCTTATACTTCTAATAGATGGGCACAATACATATATATAAAAGACGATATTTTTCCTTTAGGCTTATTCTATAAAAGTCAAACCATTTAATCTCCTTTAACAACTCAGTACACATTGACAGCCACAATATTTTTTTGATATTATTCACCAACCATATGAAGGAGGTTGTATTTGAGACATGTTGTAACATAATTTATAGAATTAGGCGTTACTTTGCGGAGATCCATAATACAAAAGTAATAATAAAATTATTTTGCTATAATCCGCGATATAGTAAATAGAAAATATATATAGTGTTTAATGTATAGTGGATTATCAGTATTTTCATACCCGATACGTGCAGGATTCGTAAAAGCACATGCACAAACCTCCACCACTTCCACCAAAATACACAAGCACCACACAGTTTCACTATCACAAACTCAACAATCGTTTCTTCAACATCTCTCAACAATCGTTATCTCCTGATGATGCTTCGGTTGCGGGGCGAAACGATTGTTGAGTTTGTGATAGTGAAACTGTGTAGTGCTTGTGTATTTTGGTGGAAGTGGTGGAGGTTTGTGCATGTGCTTTTACGAATCCTGCACGTGTCGGGTATGAAAATACTGATAATCCACTATACATTAAACACTATATATATTTTCTATTTACTATATCGCGGATTATAGCAAAATAATTTTATTATTACTTTTGTGTTGTAACATATATAGAATACAGGCAGGTTTTTATCGCAAGGTTTTTATCCAATGAAACAAAGTCAGAAGCGATTGTTATAATTTTACTTTAAGCAAATTGCCAACCCTAACGCGTGTCCTAGACTTGCGGCGTATTAAATGAACCCAATAATATCCACATTATTACGTTGAACGTGTAATTTACTCCTAAACAGTTTGCTTGACGAAAATAGTTAAAGGCTTTAAATATAAAAACGTTACATAAGGTTTGATAGAAAAGTAGAAAATAATAAGTCAAATGTTGGCCTTTTTATTGGCCAAAGGAGTAAAAATGAACTAGTTAATAATCGCGTAAAAGCAATATAACAGAATTAACTACTTTGCTATAATCCGCACGGGTTAGGTGAATGCAAGCAAAGCCAATGTGTATGAAGCAGGCAAAATCTACGTACCTTATACATGCAGGACAAGCCACCACATGCACCCCAAGGCGCAATTCACCAGCAACAACGCACACAAAAGCAGCACACACACCCACCACCACAATCTCGACGATCGTTTCGCCCCGAAACCGAAGCATCATCAGGAGGATAGGCTCCACGACAAAAATCGTACTGTAGTACGATTAGTAGTAGTAGTTAATATACTTTATATTGTTTTTTTTATTATTAATTTTGATACAATGGTTTTTATAGTGAATGTATGAAAACGGGTTACACTGACGTCTTAATTTTTTGGGTTAGCCAGACTAGTTTCGAGTCCATCCGGGGACTTATTCATAAGCTTTTTACATAGCGTTTTCGCGGCGGGAACTGCCCAGTTCCCGACATGAATAAGAGGTGGGTATAGCCGGTCTCTATACATAGTTTATGTTTAAAAAAAAAATATTTGGATAGTTTCATCATTCTCCTGCCTTTATCCCACTCTAAGTGGGTTGGCACAACATGTTATAGACATTTTATATGATTTGGCTATGTATTTTACGACCGGCCGCCTGCCTGACGTCAACTTACCTTCGTCGCCTTTTACGACACCTCGGTAAGAAATGAGGGTAGTCTATTCTATACAGCCGGATACCACACGGCATTTACCTTAGTTGCCTCTTACGACACCTCGGTAAGAAATGAGGGTGGTCTATTCTATTCTGCCGGATACCACACAGCTCAAAATATTTTGATAGTTTAAATTATAAAATTGTTTTTTTTAATCTATTTTCATTTGATTTCTAAATTGTAAAATTCAGTACAAGAAATATAGCTGTTTTGATAAGTGATTTAGACAGGGGTTTTCTAATGTTATTGATCCAATTTCGAAACTTACAGTGACCGTACGAAATTATTAAAAACATTACAGCAGATGCATTGACCCTTTAAAAACCGCGGGTCCATTTGTGCCCCAGTTTTTATCCGAATCACAAATTCTTGATCACGTGCCCATTGTTAACAATGTAAACTATTTTATATCAACAATAACCAATTGTGTTATGACCATTTTTGCGTTAGGTTTAAGGTTATTATTTAGTTAAAATAATTACACGCACGCCATTGGACATGGGTTGGAATTTTTTCAAGTAATTACGGCTGATAAATAATTTAGTTAGGGTGGGTGTATTGAGTTTCGATGTTCTGTGTTCGTTATGATAAGAAAGTATTAATTAAGCTCGGTTAACGTGGTTTTTTGTTGGTAATAAAAATGACAATGACAATAAATAACCTGTTATTTTAACCGTTTTATTAAAGTGCGTATTATATGCTTTTAAGCATAATAAGGTGTTTAAATTTTAAAGTTTTTTTACGCATGTATTTGAATTTTTTTTGTGAACATTCTCTAAAGAATAATTATCATTCTCCTGCCCTTATTCCACTCTAAGTGGGGTCGGCACAACATGTTAGAAACATGTTGTCACAAGATTTGGCTACGTATTTTACGACCGGCCGCCTGCCTGACGACAGACTGACAGCGACCTTAGTCGCCTCGGTAAGAAATGAAGGTGGTCTATTCTATGCAGCCGGATACCACACGGCAATCTCTAAAGAATAATAATGTAGTTTAATTGAATATTAATAAATTCAATTCTTATCGTGCATACTCGACTCACGATTAAGTAACAAGCAAAATAGTTTTTTATGAATAAATACACCTTAAACATAATCAAATTCAAATTCAAAGTATTCTTTATTCAAGTAAACTTGTGAACAAGTGCTTTTGAATCCTCAACTCTACTACTGGTTCGGAAAGCTGTTCACACCGAGAATAGCCAGCAAGAAACTCGGCGGTTGCTCTTTATTTAAACATTATTATTATTAATAGTTACATTTAGTCATTGATGTCCTGTACATGGTCGGAGAGTAACTATAACCACTCATTCTTATCATCTAAGTAATCCTCAAACAAACTATATGTCCTCTTCCACCGAGACATTATATTCATAATACTAGTTCTTCTATATTGATGTTGATGATGGTATATATATGAGTCTGTATATAATAGCTTTTCTATAGAATTGAATCAATGTAATCAGTTAAGGCATCACATTCATAAGGATAAATTAATTTAAATCATTAGATATAATCTAAACGAGAAGGCCATTGTCCTCCATGGTATTCAAATTCAAATTCAAAATATTCTTTATTCAAGTAAACTTGTAAACAACTGCTTTTGAATCGTCAACTTTACTGCTGGTTCGGAAAGCTGTTCCTACCGCGAAGAACCAGCAAGAAACTCGGCGGTTGCTCTTTTTAAAATATAAATCTTAAAACTAGTTACATTTAGTTGTTACTGTCTTGTACAGGGTAGAAGTGCAGCTATATCCACACATCCTTATCATCTAAGTAATCTTCAACAGTGTAGTAGTAGGCTTTCTGTATCAGCCTCTTTTAAACAGTGTTTTTAAACTGCTGTAATGGCATGGCCAAAATTGATTTTGGAATTTTACTATATAATTTTATACCCAAACCCACAAACGATTTACGTACTTTTGCTAGGCGCAAAGCAGGAGTCGCAAGCTTATGTCGGTTCCTACTTTGTCTATTCTATACATCACCTATCATTTTATAATTCTTTATATTTATTTATATTGGTATATAAACATACACCAGAATAAACTACTTTATTTTACGTTATATATTCCATTAATAATAAAAGAACTTCTAATTAATGGGTCATTAAAGTTATCGTGTATACTATAAGTCAATACGTCAGTCGTAAATCGTTTAAAGGTGAAATTAATCGACCGTTTACCATAAAATGGAGTAGAAGGCCACAAAACCGCAAACCGATATCGTACGTACCGCACACAGCCATGAGTGACATAAACGACAATAATTTTATATGTAAATGAGGAATATCTTAAGCGGGATCGAAATACCGTGCGCTGGGCCACGGTTAAATAAACAACCGTCTACACAAGTGCTTAAAATTATAAATACTCTTTTAAAAGAAAATCTATACGGTAAACAAAAAATGAAAATAAATAAATCATATTCCAATACGTAGTATAATAAAGAGGATTTTTTTATTCGGCCATCAACTATATATACATTAAATACGTGTCAGATTATACATGTACTTCTACCCTGTACAAGACAGTAATAAATAAATGTAACTAGTTCTAAGATTTATATTTTAAAAAGAGCAACCGCCGAGTTTCTTGCTGGCTCTTCTCGGCAGGAACAGCTTTCCGAACCAGCAGTAAAGTTGACGATTCAAAAGCACTTGTTTACAAGTTTACTTGAATAAAGAATATTTTGATTTGATTTGATTTGATTTAAGAAATTTAAACTAAATGCTATACTAATTATAGATGGCAACAACATGTACAACAATAGTACACATCTAGCATAGTAATTAAATGATGAGTTAGTATACACTTATCAGAGCTAAGATGTTATGGAGTATACAAATAGCAAAAGCTAGTATTGATAAGACAAATTATGTGATTACATGGTCTAAAGTTGCTGAGACCATATAATGAGAAGTTTTAAAAGGGATTTTCTAAACATTGATTCGGAATCGTTATTTATATATACTGATTGTATATAAATAATAATGATAAATTGACCAGAAAAATATTTCAAACCAATGATTTTTCATTACCAAGTAATGTTTGAGATTTAAATATACTTACTTATAAAACTAAGCTTTTAAACATCGTATAATCAGTAAGAATTATTATCATACTTTTAAGGTTAAATTCAGTATTAGAATGTGCTAGTAAAAATTTATGAAGTATATACAGTATACTTTAAGAATGATATTTGCCATACAATGAGGTAACGCTGTCGTTATATTAGGAACCCTTCGTTGCAGTGGAATCGATGGTTCTGAATGAATGTAAATATATGTATTTTTTGTTTCTTCTTTTTTCTAATCGGTTTATAGTTTATATTAAAAATATTTTGCTATAATTTTGTTAATTTTAAATTCCAAGCAATATAACAGAACTAACTACTTTGCTATAATCCGCACGGGTTAAGTGAATACATGCAAAGCCAATGTGTATGAAGCAGGCAAAATCTACGCACCTTATACATGCAGGACCAGCCACCACATGCACCCCAAGGCGCAATTCACCAGCAACAACGCACACACACCCACCACCACAATCTCGACGATCGTTTCGCCCCGAAACTGAAGCATCATCAGGAGGATAGGCTCCACGACAAAAATCGTACTGCGCCGCGCTACCCATACAAGCAATCTTAAATAGTTCAACTCCCACCAATACCCTCCCCTCCAAACACATGTAGCAAAACGGAATTAGATACATTTACTTGCTCGTTAATTAAGTGACCATTGTTATTTTTTATTATCTCTAGTTGCTCTAACGTATTGAGTCGGAGTCCCTTATCACAAGTGTGGAGAATATGAAATGAATGGTCATTAGGCACTTTATGACCGCTTTCTAGCAAAGCTTCTAGCTTTTTTCTAGAATTTTAACAATGGTCACTTAATTAACGAGCAAGTAAATGTATCTAATTCCGTTTTGCTACATGTGTTTGGAGGGGAGGGTATTGGTGGGAGTTGAACTATTTAAGATTGCTTGTATGGGTAGCGCGGCGCAGTACGATTTTTGTCGTGGAGCCTATCCTCCTGATGATGCTTCGGTTTCGGGGCGAAACGATCGTCGAGATTGTGGTGGTGGGTGTGTGTGCTGCTTTTGTGTGCGTTGTTGCTGGTGAATTGCGTCTTGGGGTGCATGTGGTGGCTGGCCCTGCATGTATAAGGTGCGTAGATTTTGCCTGCTTCATACACATTGGCTTTGCATGCGTTCACTTAACCCGTGCGGATTATAGCAAAGTAGTTAGTTCTGTTATATTGCTTGTAATATGGAATTCCGCAAAGTAACGCCTGCTTCTATAAATCATTTAAATAATTTTAAATTCTTTTTCACTTAATATTTATTAAGATTTATAGATTAATAATGTATGTCTATTTTTTTTTGGTTGAATAAGTTTTGTTTATAGCTATGTACTCGGCTGTACTGTATAGTGCATGTAGCATATGTCCATACAGCACTAATTTGAATACAAGGGGTTAACATGTGACGAAGCAGCCGGCACAAACAACGATAATATATTTTGGTAACGACACTTTTCCTTGACACTATGATCTATCATCGATACCATAAGCTCACCTCTTGTAAAACATGCTATATTTGCTAAATAAATAAAAGGATAGAAAATATATCGCGCGCTTGGTCGGTCACCAGCACAATGGTCTGACAAAGTGAAAGAAGCCACCTCCTCATTCAAATTCTCATCATCAGCCTGCCCTAATTCAAACATGTTGTCACATGATTTAGCTGCGTAATTTACCATTCGCCGCCTGCCTGACGTCAACTTCTCTTAGTCGCCTTTTACGACACTTCGGTAAGAAATGAGGGTGGTCTATTGTACTCAGCCGGATACGACACGGCAGGTCGACTTACCTTAGTCACCTTTTACGACACTTCGGTAAGAAATGAGGGTGGTCTATTCTACTCAGCCGGAAATCACACAACAGTCCAAACAGTCTCCATTTAAAACTTTTAAAACTTCTTTAAACTAATGTAATGGCTAAGCTAAAACCCAAACCCACAAATATATAAACTATATAACGACTGGCCCATTGGCACAGTGGCTAGCGACCCTGCCTTCAGCTCCGCGGGTTTCGGGTTCGATTCCCGCCGAGGGCCAATATTTTCAATAAACAATTTGTTAGTTCTTCGGGCTTAGGTGTATATTGGTATTTTAGTCATCATTCTCCTGCCCTTATCCCACTCTAAGTGGAGTCGGCACAACATGTTGCAAACATGCTGTCATATGATTTGGGTACGTATTTTATGACCGGCCGCCTGCCTGACGTCAACTTACCTTAGTCATCTTTTGCGACACCTCGGTAAGAAATGAGGGTGGTCTATTCTATGCAGCCGGATACCACACGGCATTTACCTTAGTCGCCTCTTACGACACCTCGGTAAGAAATGAGGGTGGTCTATTCTATGCAGCCGGATACCACACGGCATTTACCTTAGTCGCCTCTTACGACACCTCGGTAAGAAAGGAGGGTGGTCTATTCTATGCAACCGGATACCACACGGCGTGTATATTGGTATTTTAGTATGTATTTAAAATTATATTAGGTCCTTACATATGAAATTGGCGTTTTGTCGTACTGGCCACTTTGATCTCAAATATTACCTTTATGGTTAGGAATAACAAATTCAAATTCATACAGCTATTTACTCATGCATTTGTGTTTCAAACCCCCTAATTCATTTGTTTTTTCTTCTTTTGTTTTTTTCTTTGTGTCACTCTGTTTACAAAATGGAAAACATGAAATATCGCGTTATTTACGAGTATGACTTCCACCGTGGCACCAGTGCTGCAGAAACGGCTCGAAGGATTAATGATGTGTATGGTGACGGTGTCGCAAAAGAAAACACAGTGCGTTTTTGGTTCCAACGTTTTCGTTCTGGAAATTTCGACCAGCAGAACAAGCCTCGTGGACGGCCGGAGACCAAAGTTGATAATGAAGAATTGATGGCTATTGCGGAAGCGGATCCATCGCAAACCACGTCCGAGTTAGCTGCAGGCTCCGGTGTTAGTGATAAAACTATTGTAATCCACTTTAAGCAAATTGGGAAGGTGAAAAAGCTTGAAAGGTGGGTACCTCATGAATTGAGTGAAGCAAACCGACAAACGCGCGTCGACTGTTGCGTTACGTTACTCAACCGGCACAATAATGAAGGAATTTTAAATCGAATCATTACCTGTGATGAAAAGTGGATCCTCTACAATAATCGGAAGCGCTCATCGCAATGGCTAACCCTGGCGAACCAGCCAAATCCTGCCCTAAGCGAAATTTGACTAAAAAAAGTTGCTTGTAAGTTGTTGGTGGACTAGTGCCGGTGTCGTTCACTACAGCTTTCTTAAATCTGGCCAGACGATTACGGCAGATATCTATTGTCAGCAATTGCAAACCATGATGGAAAAGCTAGCTGCTAAACAACCGAGGCTGGTCAATCGCTCTAGGCCACTGCTGCTTCAGGACAACGCTAGACCACACACTGCACAACAGACGGCTACCAAATCAGAGGAGCTTCAATTAGAATGTCTTAGACATTCACCGTAATCTCCGGACCTTGCTCCAACAGATTACGATTTTTTTCGCAATTTGGATAACTACTTGCAAGGAAAAAAATTCAACTCCGATGGGGCAGTCCAAACCGCCTTCAAAGATTTTATTGATTCCCGCCCGAATGGTTTTTTTAGGAAGGGGATCAATGAACTACCTATGAGATGGCAAAAGTGCATACATAGCAATGGTACATACTTTGATTAATTAAATATATTTCATTAAAAAAAAAATAACTATGTTCCTCCCATAGAAAACGCCAATTTCATATGTAAGGACCCAATATATGTAGTATATCTACCAGTTGTCCGTCACTCATAACACAAGTCATCATTCTCCTGCCCTTATCCCATTCTCAGTGGGGTCGGCACAACATGTTATAAACATGTTGTCACATAATATGGCTACGTATTTTACGACCGCCCGCCTGTCTGACGTCAACTTACCTTAGTCGCCTTATACGACACCTCGGTAAGAAATGAGGGTTGTCTATTCTACGCAGCCGGATATCACACGGCACTTACCTTAGTCGCCTTTTACGACACCTCGGTAAAAAGGAGGGTGGTCTATTCTATTCTGCCGGGTACCACACGGCAATCACTCATAACACAAGTATTAAGTTAACTACTTTGGGGACGGACGACCGTGTCTGTAAGTGTCCCATATATTTATTTATTTATTATTTATTTATATTTATTTGCTTAGCAATCTGTCGGTCAGTTACGGGTACTGGTCTTATGGACCAGATGCACATCCAATGAGCCGTAAAGTACATTCGAGCGGCGACAATTAATGGATACACATTTATTGAACTTTAATGCGAACTTTTACTCCGTAGAGTAGTGGTCGTTGACCCGTATAACCAGCACAGACATTATTTGATACAAAAGTAATAATAAAAATTATTTTACTATAATCCGCGAAACAGGAAATAGAAAAAATATATAAGTAGTGCTTAATGTATAGTGACCGCAAATCGCAAAATTAGGAGATTTTGCGATTCGCGATTTTGTCGTGGGTTCTATCTCCTGATGATGCTTCGGTTGCGGGGCAAAACTATTGTTGAGTTTGTGATAATGAACGTGTGTAGTGCTTGTGTATTGTGGTGGCAGTGGTGGAGGTTTGTGCATATGTTTTTACGAATCCTGCATTATCGGGTATGAAAAAACGGATAGTCCACTACACATTTAGCACTACATATATTTTCTATTTACTGTATCGCGGATTATAGCAAAATAATTTTTATTATTACTTTTGTATTATGGATCTCCTAATTCTATAAATTACATTATTTAATGTTCAAATATTGTACAGTAAAACAAAGTAAAGGCCCTTTTACTATCCCTGGGCGTAGGCCTCCTCTCTCTGTTTGAGGAGAGAAGAGTTGCAGCTTAGACCTATCACGCAGCTCCAATGCGGATTGATAGGTTACACATATCCCTAGAATTCTCTAGAGATATGCATGCAGGTTTCCTCACGATGTTTTCCTTCACCGTAATGATAAATTGAAATTATCAATTAGACATGTAAGTTTTAATAGAAAAACTCATTGGTGCCTGCCTGGGGCTTGAACCCATGATCGTCTCTAGAGAGTCGCACGGGGCTATCACAGCTTCTCACCGCTGGGCTATCACAGCTTCAAATAAGCAAATATTGTATAGAAATCCTAAAATCACACATCTAAGTTAGGACGCTTCCATCTGGAGCAGTACATTCCACCCTTTTTGTGCCCTGCCCTACTTTATCTACAAAACTTTTCTTTATACACAGGATATATTTTGGAGAGTGTGCTGAGGTACTCCATAACCTTTGTCCTCCATCGCCTTTTTATCATCGCTAAGCATCGAGAGAAGTTCCACCCTTACGTCATTGACATGCCACAAAGGCATTTCCTGGTATATTGCGCACAGCAAGGGAATGGAATTCTCAAATTTTGAAAAATCGATTTACAATATGGTGAATAGGCATCTTCCAGGCAAGCGCGCTCCATCCTAGACTGTATCAACGCTTACCATCAGACATGATTGCAGTCAAGCACTCGCCTGTTAAGCAATCAAATCAAAATCAAAATCAAAATAATCTTTATTCAAATAAACCATTTCAGTCACTTTTGAATCGTCAAGCATCAATATGATTAATGAAGCTACAACTGGTTCGGAATGTTGCTCTTACCGAGAAGAACCAGCAAGAAACTCGGCGGTCAATCTTTTAAATATTTTCAATTAAAGTAGCGGCCTGTTACAATCCCACTGCTGGAAATAGGCCTCATCTCTCCGTTTCTGGAGAGAAGGGCTGGAGCTAAGACCTACCACACTTATGTTACACATATCTCCAGAATTCTCTAGAGATATGCAGGTTTCCTCACGATGTTTTCCTTCACCGAAAAGCGTGTGATAAATTCCAATTATCAATTAGACACATGAGTTTTAATAGAAAAACTCATTGGTGCCTGCCCGGGTTTGAACTCGTGTTCCCCTTGAAAGAGTCGCACAGTCTCAGGCTATCACAGCTTAATATTTTCAATTATACATTATTAAACCACTGTCTTGTATGAAGCTGACTAAAAAGGACCCCTTTCTGAAAGTCTTATATCCAAACATATGATAGGTTAAATTAAAATCACTAGTAGGTAATTAAATTGTAACGATTTTTAACCATTATTGTTACATATAAAATAAGGTAATTAAAATTTATGACGGTGTCAATGATCGAAAAATTCAACGCCATTGAAAGACAATCGATATAAATTATGGGTTTAGATTACGAATAGACGAGTCTATTTGTGGTAACTTTTAATTACTGGGTGCGGTCACTGTGTAATGCACCCTTAAGGAAACGGAACCCGTTATGAGAACACTTAATGGACTGTGGTTAAAAGTGTGGTGCTTCCTTTTATGATAAAATAATTGTATTCTTAGAAGTGGCAGGAAATCCACTTAAAAATTTTAGTTTTCTCACAGTCAACAAAGATCAGCGTACAACTATAACATATTTAACAGGTTAAGTTAATATAATTTGGAATTATTATGCCAGGACGATTCTACCACCAGTTCGGAACGCTATTATCCGCTGAGAAGAACTGGCAAGAAACTCAGTGGTTACTGTTATCACGAATATTAACTATTCGAGGTTAGATTCTAATAACAAAGAACACTCAATGTAGGTAGGTAGACGCGGTTCCACCCGAACAGTATTAGTTCGACACAGTAACACTAATTACACCTGCTTGTTTAACCAAGACGGGTTGTTACACGATCTCCTCGTGACAGAGGTGGAGCACGATCTCTCCCTGCCCACCGTGCCCGCCGCGTTAACCAACAAAGATACACAAAAGTGTTGTACTAGAGAATTATAGATCTATAAAAATACTATAAAAAAGTCCGCGACGACATGTCTCTATCTCTTATAGTTAACTCACAATAACTACTTTACAAGGTAACTCGATTTTATCGTGATGTGTCGTTATTTATATAATAATCAGTATTTATCGAAAGTTTAAAATTTACCATAGCAAGATTACACCTTTACATACGTAGATGGCAAGTTAATTCAAAGATTTAATAACTGTCGTTTCCGAAATGCGGTTTATATTTTAATAAATCGGTACAAAATTAAACCTTATCTAAACATTTGATTTAAGCTTACGGAGTAACCATATTAATAAATTAACTTTATTAAACTAAGGAAGCTAATAAGAGTCCCCCTCCGACTAAATAACTTCACGCACCGAGGAATAAAGAGCCATTTTCGAATTGATAATAAAGTATAGCAAGCGAAGCATGGAGCGTTAGCCTGTTCTATTTAAGGGGTGACCATAGAGTGAACATTATCTATGCTATTAATTATAAATAACTTGTAATACCAAAGACTAAAGCTGTGATAGCCTAGCGGTGAGACCGTGCGACTCTCTAGAGACGACATAGGTTCAAACCCCGGGCAGGCACCAATGAGTTTTTCTATTGAAACTTATGTGTCTAATTGATAATTGCTATTTATCACACGCTTTTCGGTGAAGGAAAACATCGTGAGGAAACCTGCATATCTCTAGAGAATTCTAGGGATATGTGTAACCTACCAATCCGCATTGGAGCAGCGTGGTAGGTCTAAGCTCCAATCCTTCTCTCCAATAACGGAGAGAGGAGGCCTTAGCCCAGCAGTGGGCATAGTAACAGGCTGTTACTTTACTTTACTTTTACCAAAGACTAAAGAGAGAATGGTCGTTATCAAAATCCAATCCGACCTTATTCAAATTCAAATTTATAATTAGGCGTTACTTTACAGAGCTCCATAATACAAAGGTAATAATAAAATTATTCAAATTCAAATTCAAAATATTCTTTATTCAAGTAAACTTGTATACAAGATCTTTGGAATCGTCAACTCTATTCCTGGTTCGGAAAGTTGTTCGTACCGAGAAAAGCTAGCAAGAAACTCGGTGGTTGCTCTTTTCAAATATAATTCTTATTACTAGTTACATTTGGTCATCACTATCTTTTACATGGTAGAGGAGTAGCTATATTCACGCTTTTTTATCATTTCTATAATCCTCAATAGTATAGCTTTTTATATCAGGTTCGGAAAACTGTTTCTACCGAGAAGAGCCGGCAAAATGCTGCGGCGGTTGCTCTTTTTACATTTAGTGATCTTGTACAGGGTCGAAGAGTAACTCTGTCCACGAATTCTTATCATCTATATAATCCTCAATAGTATAGTAGGCTTTTTTATCAGCCTCCCTTTAACAGTGTTTTTAAACTGCTGTAGTGGCAAAGATAAAACCGATTGCGGGATTTTATTATAGAATCTTACACCCGAACCCACAAACGACTTATTTACTTTTGCAACCGCAATGTCGGTTCCTACTTTGTCTATTATATACATCGCCAATCTTTTTATAATTATGTATATTCCTACCCACATACATTAAATTTCTAAAAATATGAAGTTGTTGTATGAAAATTGCATGATAATCCATTATATTAATAATCCAAAAGTCTGTCTTTTTGTTATTTAATATATTATAAATTAATTACAGTGAAATAGTTACCTTTACTTTATTTTCAGAAATAATAAAATATATCATCATTTTAGACATGACATTCTCTTAGAGAGTAAAATTATTTTACTGAAACCTTTGTACTATGTACTGTCTTAAACAAAAGTAATAATAAAATAATTTTACTACAATCCGCGATACAGTAAATAGAAAATATATATAGTGTTAAATGTATATAGTAATTGGTTCATCTCCACCATTTATTTTACCTATACTTATATATTACTATGTTATATATTACTATATAACAATGCTTCTATGGATAATGCTTCGTTTTGCGATTTTGTCGTGAAGTCTATCTGCTGATGATGCTTCGGTTGCGGGGCGAAACGATTGTTGAGTTTGTGATAGTGAACCTGTGTAGCACTTGTGTATTGTACAGGCAGTGATGGAGGTTTGTGCATGTGTTTTCACGAATCCTGCATGTATCCTGAAAAAATGTTTAGTCCACTATACATTTAACACTATATATATTTTCTATTTACTGTGTCGCGGATTATAGCAAAATAATTTTATTATTACTTTTGTATTATGGATCTCCGCAAAGTAACGCCTCTTAAAGCTTGAAACTTGTATCTTGTATTAGATATAAATACGAGAAGTTGTCTATTTGTCAATAGACAAATAGACAACTATAATATAAAATACCTAATAAGGTACACTTGTAAAAAAAAGTAAAGTAACAGCCTGTTACTATGCCCACTGCTGGGCTAAGGCCTCCTCTCTCCGTTTTTGGAGAGAAGGATTGGAGCTAAGACCTACCACGCTGCTCCAATTCGGATTGGTAGGTTACACATATCCCTAGAATTCTCTAGAGATATGCAGGTTTCCTCACGATGTTTTCCTTCACCGAAAAGCGTGTGATAAATTGCCATTATCAATTAGACACATAAGTTTTTAATAGAAAAACTCATTGGTGCCTGCCCGGGGTTTGAACCTATGTCGTCTCTAGAGAGTCGCACGGTCTCACCACTAGGCTATCACAGCTTAGGTACACTTGTAATCCAGCAATATTAACCAATTTAACGCACATATATAATAAAATATTTCCGTTTTTGTCACGGCAATAGAGTAATACACATTGAATAATTGAGGGTACTAAAACGCTTATGTTGGCGTGAATAAATAAAACAATTTTTAAAATTTAAATTTAAATTTATTTTATGTACATTATATTTCGTTAATGTTCCTAATCTCATGAGGATAACAGAGTGGTAACATAATTTTGGCATTTAACTGATCGTTGAAATAATATATTAGACTGTATTATTCTTCTTTAAAGATATTGCTTACGTATCAGTGATTCATGAATGAAACCATTTAATGGTTATATCTTAATAGCAGCATGATTTTAGCCTCTGGGTATTTGCAGTTTCAATAGAAAGTGTCAGATCATTGCAAAGGGTTGGCTACCTTTTATAATACCATCCCCATAAAACAGGTATTAAATACACCCCTTATTTTTCGAGGGATGAATGTTTTCCTAAAGGTTCAAATGTTTTCCAAATCTCGAATAGGATTTAAAGAGTAAATTCAAAAACATCGACGAAAGAAAAATTCACGATAGTTAAAAGCTATTCTTTCTTTAATTACCTACCTGTCTTTTGTTGGCTTAAGAATTTAAGGATATTCATAATTTTAAGATTATAAGAGCCTTTAATTTAACTTAAAGCTGATTAAGCATAAGTGTAAAAAAATTATATTAAGTATTTATTTTTATTTAACGAAATTTGTTTGTTTAAAAAATACATATAAAAAAGCAAAGTAGCGGCCTGTAATTAACCCACTGCTGGGCAAAAACTGCCTCTCTCCGTTTTTGGAAAGAAGGATTGGAGCTAAGACCCACCACGCTGCTCCAATGCGGATTGGTAGGTTACACATTTCCCTAGAAAATTCTCTAGAGATATGCAGGTTTCCTCACGATGTTTTCCTTCATCGAAAAGCTTGTGATGAATTGCAATTATTAAGTAGATACATAAGTATTAACAGAAAAACTCATTGATGCCTGCCAATTTTTTAAATTTTGTGAAGGTAATAAAGAATTTAAAAGATTATTTTAAATTTTCAAGAAGAAAACCGGGAAAATTTCAAAGAAAATAGAAATAAAACACTTTTATCTCTCATACAAATTCCTTAAACCAAAAACTAAATCTTTTTGTTACTAAGTTCGCTGAATTAACTACTATTTAAATAAAACGCAATACTCAAACTGTGTGAGCTGTGATAGCCCAGCGGTGGGACCGTGCGACTCTTTCGAGGGGAACACGAGTTCAAACCCGGGCAGGCACCAATGAGTTTTTCTATTAAAACTCATGTGTCTAATTGATAATTGCAATTTATCACACGCTTTACGGTGAAGGAAAACATCGTGAGGAAACCTGCATATCTCTAGAGAATTCTGGAGATATGTGTAACCTACCAATCCGCATTGGAGCAGCGTGGTAGGTCTTAGCTCCAACCCTTCTCTCCAGAAACGGAGAGAGGAGGCCTATGCCCAGCAGTGGGATTGTAACAGGCTGCTACTTTTACTCAAACCAGTTTTTATAATCCGGCAAATGCTGCATAGTCATCTATAAAATATATAAAACATCTCTATGACCGGAAGTTGGTCATTATGCTTTTGTGATACACGTCAATAAACAAACATTAATAGTAGAATACAATAGACTAGGATGATGGCGTTAAATATAAAAGTTATTAACGTGTTGAATTCAAATTACTTTTATAAACACTTTTAATAATTTATAGAATTAGGCGTTACGGAGATGCATAGTACAAAAGCAGTAATAAAATTATTTTGCTATAATCCGCGATAAAGTAAATAAAGAATACTTTTTTTTAATACTTTATTTATTAGATTTTAGTCGATAGATAAATTAATTCATGATTGATTTTTTATATGTATGATTTCGTTTTCAAACTACTATCACGTAGAGCTAGAGATACCAAATTTTGAATATCAAACGATGTATAATTTAATACTTTATTGGTTTAAAATAAAAAAACGCAATTAAAACTAAACTTGATATGATTGAAAATTACGTAAAAACGCCATCTTTTGTCAAACTATAACATTACGTCAAGTAATTTGATTATGTATTAATTCTCTACGTAGTTCTTAGAGATACGAGTAGATGGCGCTGTAAGTAGTATATAATAGAAAAATTAATTTACTTTGCTAAAGATGGCGATGGCATATAATATTCGGCCACATTAAAATATCTTAACTTTACTGTTATTATTTTGAACTATAATTAATCAGTTAAACTTATATTAAACACTCGTTTTTTGTATTATTTGGACTTGCCTTTACACAAGTCTAGATAATATCGATCCTACAATCCTACTACTTCGTTATTAGTTATAGCTTCTTTCAAAATATATGTCGATTAAAAGTATTTGATCAGTGTTGAGTATTGACAATTTATAAAATTAAAAAAAAAATTTGTTCAATTTGTGAGTTTTATGGTCTATACTGTCCCATTAAAGGGTTCAAATGCTTAAATTTGCTTGATTGAAACATATAATTAAGCACGTAGCTACAAGGAAGAAAAATTACGCGCGCAGATCCGGTCACGTTAAGGCAGGTTTAAACGAAACGAACATAAAACTAGAGCTAGAACGAAAGCATTGTTCGATCTTTTGTTATAAACGAAAAATCTTTGTTAGCGTTTACCCCATAATAAGCAAGAATGAACATCAAGGACTAAAATTTTTGCACAAGATCGGCCGAACGAATGCTTTAAAGAAGCCGATCCGGGAAACGATCGCATTCAAACACGCATTGAATGCTGTATTCATCACGTATATAATAGGGTAGTATAGTACCCGGTTTTAAATAATGCACATCGATGTTTACAACGAAACAGCCGGCCAATTCGGTTTCGTAGAGCGCTGTCTCTGTCACACACAGGTTCGTCAGTCTGTGCGACAGAGACAATGCTCTATGAAGCAGAATCTAGCTGATTTTTTCCCTCTAAGCCTCGATGTGCATTATTTATTGCCGGGTACTATATAATCCCTTTCTTTTTATATGCGTAATTACACGAATATCAATTTATAAGATTCATTTTCCCTCTCTAATAATTGTTTCCGACACTCAGTTACAGGCATGCCAATAGCTTCACTAATCTAGTAGGCAATAGGCATATTAACTCAATGGTTATAATACACATTCCGTAAAACACTTAATCATTTCTACCCTCCAGCATCTCATCATCCGACATACCGATATAACTTTAGAAGAAACCGTAACTTCCTCTGATTTTCATGGGTCATCACTTTAATCGCCCTAATCATAGGAGAATGTCCACATAATGTATATCTAAGCCAAAGAATAAATATCACAGATGTAACACTTCATTTACAAAATCGGACTCGTACAATGAACAAACAAGGAGTGACTCACGAAAATATTAAGAAAGAAAATATTAATAATACTAGAAAAAAAAATGATTACTATTATTTTCCATTAACTTATTATTAGAAAAAAAGCAACTGTGCCAGCTGCTTCGCTCGCGTAGAAATCTGCGTGTCACAATTGTTTTCTAGAGTCCAAATTTTAAGCATAAAAGTAGTTATTGTGCGTTTACCATAAGAGATAGAGACTTGCTATCGCAGACTTTTTGTAGTAGTTTTATAGATCTACAATTCTCTGCTACATTACTTTAGCGTATCAATGCTGGTTTACGCAGCGCGACTAAAGCTCTCAGCAAGCAAGTTTTTTTAACAACTGCTCTATCTCTACGACACAATTTTAGATTATACCGATATGTACTATTTACCTAAACCATCCTTAATCCATCCATAATACCTATATGTTGTATTTAACTAAAGCATCCGGAAGTATTGCACTATATTTTGGTGAAAACCGTACAAAAATCCGTTCAGTATATTTTGAGTAAATCGATTACATACAGACAGACAGCTTTTTGGGACTTTGTTTTATAATAAGTATAGATATTATTCTTCATGAGAAATAATGATCAAAAGCCTCTTTCAGTATATTATCAATGCAAAGCCGTGATGGAGGAACGGTTGTAATTGTGATTCTTACTACGAAGTCATAGGTTCAAATTCCGGAGAAGCACCTGTGAGTTTTTTATAACAACTTATATGTTTAATTTATATTAACTATTCGTCTTGCAAAAGTAATAATAAAAAGCGATTTTGTCGTGGAGTCTATCTCCTGATGATGCTTCGGTTGTGGGGCGAAACGATAGTTGAGTTTGTGATAGTGAACGTGTGTAGTGCCTGTATATTGTGGTGGCAGTGGTGCAGGTTTGTGCATGTGTTTTTACGAATCCTACATGTATCGGGTATGAAAAAACGGATACTCCACTATACATTTAGCATTATATATTTTTTCTAATTACTGTATCGCGGATTATAGCAAAATAATTTTATTATTACTTTTGTATTATGGATCTCCGCAAAGTAACGCCTACTGACTATTCATCTTGCACTTTACGATGAAGAAAAACTCCATTGAAAATTCTAGGTATGAGCTTTTACTCTTGACTGGCCTGTTGATGCAGATGCCAGTGACCCTGCTTTCAATTCTGTGGATCGTGGGTTCGATTACAGCTACAAACATTTTCTATAAACAACTTGTTGTTTATTCTGCAATTAAAAATTTACAGAAAGGGCCCACAGCTCAGCGTTGCCGCGTGTCATTACTAGGGCTAATAAACACACGGCGCTGGTTTTCAGATGTTGCCCGAGTGATATAATATAAACCAGTTTAATATAAATATAGATGTAAATAAAACTAGACACGATAACAAATATAAGCATAAAAATACAACGAAATGTAAACTAGAGGTATCAAATATAACAGATGAAATTATAACAGAAATAAAAATAATTAAAGAAAATTTAATAAATTAAATCAGTTGCATTGTCAAGTTTAAGTTATGAAATATGAATAAAATAGTTAACGTACGTAACAGCCCGTTATTATGCCCACTGCTGGGCTAAGGCCTCCTCTCTCCGTTTTTGGAGAGAAGGATTGGAGCTAAGACCTACCACGCTGCTCCAATGCGGATTGGTAGGTTACACATATCCCTAGAATTCTCTAGAGATATGCAGGTTTCCTCACGATGTTTTCCTTCACCGAAAAGCGTGTGATAAATTGCAATTATCAATTAGACACATGAGTTTTAATAGAAAAACTCATTGGTGCCTGCCCGGGTTTAAACTCGTGTTCCCCTCGAAAGAGTCGCACGGTCTCACCGCTGGGCTATCACAGCTTTAATAAAATAGTTAAAATAGTTAATTAGGCACAAATATCCCTTTTTTTATTCTGCTTATGTTTATAGATAAACCCTCTACAAATTTTATTCACGTATAGATAACATACCATTCAAGCCTTGAGCTAGCTCATTGATGCCTCTGGGTAGATAGAGTTTCCCATAAAATTTTGTAAGAAACATAAATTGTTTATAGACCTATTAGATATAGATAGACTATTTTGTTATTTTATACGCACAGTTTATTAGTATTATTACGTTGAAATGTTTTTTTTTTACGTTTCTGTTACAACAAATCCGTATCAAGAAAATGGCTATCAAAATTTTGAAAATACTGTCTAATGATCAAATTTAAAAAAGTTCTCTTAATATCCTTTATCAGTCATTTTTACGAATTTGTTTGTATTATATATTCATATGCTTTTTTCTTTCAAAATGGTAGTATTGTTACGTAGAGTGGTTCGTGGATTTGGATGAAAATACCTGGTGACAAGTTAAAACACTTTATTCAACCTTTTAATACAAACTTAGAACTGACAGTTTCTTTACAGTTCTTCGTCCAATAAGAATGCCGAGGTCACTAATAATTCACTTTTATTTTCGCTTGTTTATTCGCTGTTGATCGCTATTCACAAACTGAATCTCGAGGCTCACGATACGTCTGCTTATATATTGAAAGAACCGACTTCGAGAACATTCGATAGCCTTGAAATGATCGTAAACAAGTCTTTTAAGTAAACATGTTTTGATACACTTCGAATGTTCCAGAGAATTAGCGTTAAGCGAATTTGCACTCTATGACATATAGTTTACGAACACTTTTTGCACGTTCGTAACAGTTTTAAAACACAGTAGTTTTAAACAATATCATACTATTGGGATGGTATGGACATGTAGTGATGAGAGATGAAAATCATGTCTGTCACCAAATGAGTATTAGATGAATATCTGCCTGACGTCAACATACCTTAGTCGCCTCTTACGACACCTTGGTAAGAAATGAGGGTGGTCTATTCTATTCTGCCGGATACCACACGGCACACAAAAAATATTAAACATTATATAATAATATATATACTACATATAAGCAACATAACAATATTACGTAAACATAAATAATTTTTTTATTGATTTATAAGAGAAAAATAGTGTGTTTTCAGTTTCATTTTTAACGAATGTACGGAAGTTGTATCTTTTTAAATGCTATCGGGAAGGGAGTTCCATAGATAACCATTAGATCATTTAGAGTTGGATAAAGGTAAGAGAAAGAATTCTATTATATCTGCCGAGTATAAAACACTAGCTGTGCCAGCGGCTTTGCCCGCGTGGAAATAAGCGTGACACCATTTTTTGTCTAGAATTCAAATTTTAACCATAAAAGTAGTTATTGTGAGTTGAGTTATTGAGACTATAAGCGATAGAGACATGCTATCTTTAGGACTTTTTTTGTATTTTTATAGATCTACAATTCTCTAGTACATTACTTTAACGTATCTCTTCTGGATTACGCTGCGCACGCGACTAAAGCTTCTAGCAAGCAAGTTTTTTAACAACTGCGCGACTTCTTACATACAATTTATATAATACCGATATGTACTATATAGGTATATACCTAAACCGTCCGGAAGTATTGCACTATCTTTTGGTGAAAACTGTACAAAAATCCGTGTAGTAGATTTTCAGAAAATCGATTACATACAGACAGACAGCTTGTTGGGACTTTGTTTTATAATAAGTATAGATAACAAATGTTCACCTACGAATGTTCTTTTTTAACATTTTGAACTTACAATCCTAGCCTCATGTCGTTAAGCCGGCAACTGTACGGTCGCTTACCGTGAATCCCATAACTGTATGAAATTTTGCATGCATATCGATGTTTGCATAGCGGTATGCATAACGCACCGTGACGGTTAGAGAATCGCGGTAAAAGCAGTAGATAAACAATATGATAACCATATAAAATAATATAGACAGCTTTAGGTAGCAACATAAAATTTACTTCATCGATTTATTTCAAAACTTTCCAACTTACTTAAATAAAAATTACTTTTGTTAGGAAATTCTTCGTATTAAAAAACTCTTAAGATATTTATTATTTAATACACAATATAGATAACTTTAAACAATAACAATTACAATATTTATCTGGACTTTTTTTCATTTAATGTTAATTAAATTTAGATCAAGACAGAAACCTTAATTATCTCCTGTTCTTAAATTGTTAATTCAAACGTTATTAGCAATTACAATTACATACTCTAACACTATAGAGACAAATTTAGTAGAGACAATTTTTGTTAAAACCTTTTTTTTAAACTTGACTTGTTATGTGTGATTAGACAAAGATGAGTAGTGGTCTCTCATCTTCCCTCTCTATTTGCCACAAACTTTTACTCACAGACCTGCCCCAATCCTCTGCTCGATGTTTAATAACTCTATGTCATCAAGTTACTTTAAAGCTAAACCTATCATCGAACCAACCGAAATCGTATCCAGAATTTTGTGAGATCCAATCACTATCCATCCTATACCAGTGTACAGAAAGATTCCAATCAAGTGTAAAAAATATGCTTATACGTAAAGCATATTACAAAATTGAAGATTATTTGGATGATGAGAAAGCCTGGATATGAAAATCCCTTCAGCTTCATACAAGACACCAGTTCAATAATGTATAATTGAAAATATTTAAAAGATTGACCGCCGAGTTTCTCGCTGGTTCTTCTCGGTAAGAGCAACATTCCGAACCAGTTGTAGCTTCATTAATCATATTGATGCCTGACGATTCAAAAGTGCCTGAAATGGTTTATTTGAATAAAGATTATTTTGATTTGATTTGATTTGATATCGTCACAGAGAGTTTTCTCAGCATAGTCATTATACTAGAGCAGGAGAACCAAACAGGAGACTAAAATGTCTCTCTTTTTTTATGTGTGATTAAACAAAGATAAGTGTGGGCTTCTTATCTTCCCTCTCTATTATTTATTGCACACTTTTACTCACAGATCATGCTGTGATAGCCTAGCGGTGAGAACGTGCGACTCTCTAGAGACGATCATGGGTTCAAACCCTGGGAAGGCACCAATGACTTTTCTATTAAAATTGTGTCTAATCGATAATTGCAATATATCACACGCATTTCGGTGAAGGAAAACATCGTGAGGAAACCTGCATATCTCTAGAAAATTCTAGGGATATGTGTAACCTACCAATCCGCATTGGAGCAGCGTGATAGGTCTTAGCTCCAACCCTTCTCTCCGGAAACGGAGAGTGGAGGCCTATTCCCAGCAGTGGGATTGTAACAGGCTGCTACTTTACTCACAGATCATGCTGTGATAGCCTAGCGGTGAGACCGTGCGACTCTCTAGAGACTATGGGTTCAAACCCCGGGCAGGCACCAATGACTTTTCTATTAATAGTTATGTGTCTAATCGATAATTGCAATATACACGCATTTCGGTGAAGGAAAACATCGTGAGGAAACCTCCATAACTCTAGAGAATTCTAGGGATATGTGTGACCTACCAATCCGCATTGGAGCTGCATGGAGGTTTTAGCTCCAATTCTTCTCTGCAAAAAACGGAGATAGGAGGCCTTAGCCCCAGCAGTGGGCATAGTAACTGGCCGTTACTTTTACTCACAGGCCTGCCTACAGTCCTCTATTTACTTTACTAGCAAATGCCCCGCGGTTTCACCCGCGTCCATACCTATCTCATGGTAGTGGAAAGTCTACGAAGTCGGACTTTAGATTTATTTTGTATACATTATTTAATTATAAAAAATGGGTATCATTAGTATTCTTGGAATGAGAGCTAACTCACCAAATGCAGGCCCTGCTATAAGTCGCTACGCTGAATCTGTTATGGCATTATTTTCTTTCGATTTACATTCCTGAAATTATAATATCTTTTGATTCGGATGTCGGATTTTAATAATTTAGAAACTATTTTACAGGTATTGAAACAGTTTTTAATAAAATATCATGTGTTCGGTTAAGGATCAATACAGAGATAGGAATAAAATGGTTTGATTATTGTCGGAAATTTTATCAACTTTTACCATTGTAAAAAAGTAAAAAGTAGTTATATTAGTATGACGATAATAGTTAAACATATGGTATCGCGGACTTTTTTGTGGATATTGATATGTTCTATAATACTGTAAAACATTTTTTTGTTCTATCATCAATAGTTTCCGCAGCGCACGCGATGAAAGATTTTACGATTAAATTTTTTTACACTTTATTACAATTTTATTCTTCTTCTTCTTCTTCAACAGATGGACGTCCACTGCTGGACATAGGCCTCTTCATGGGATCGCCACACCACACGATTTTATTAGGGATCCCAATTTTTTTTTAAATGTCATATAGCCTATATTGCTCAATGAAGAAGCAGATTTCCAATGGTGAAAGAAATTTGAAATCGGTCCAGTGGTTTGTGCGTGAAACATTACAAACATACACGCAAACATACAAATCTTTCCTCTTTATAATATCAGTTTAGAGGTATAGATAGGCTCTATGGCATTCAGTCAGTTTAAAGCTAAATCTGTCATCGAACCAACCAAAATCGAGAAACTTGTATGATCCAATCAGAGCGTCAGTGGCAGTTTTCTCGGTGTTTAAACAAGCAATTAAGCGCGTAATGGCGCATGTTCGGTTCTTTAAAACATATCATGAGGGCATAGCACACCGTGGGAAGGCTTCGGGGAGTATAACCTGAATGCCCCATCCCTCTCCAACTTTCAAGAGCTCAGATATGACCGTCCTTGTCAAACCAAATTCGTGACCATAAGATTGGGCATGTGAAACGCGAAAGTCTTGCCGCTCTTTTTGTATCGTGTGCTTAATAGTACTGATGATGGTTTGATATTTTGTTCTCGAAATGAATCAGTTAATGATTGTCCGTATAAATCATGTTATGACGTCATCACGGTTTGACTTGTACTAAAATCAGAAAAATTGTAAAGGTAGTGAATTCATATTAAATTATAAATGCGAAAGTCTGTCTTTCAGTCTGTCTTCGCTTTCAGGCGTAATCCGCTCGACAAATAATGATAAAATTTTGCACGATTAACGAGCTTATTCACCGGTCTAATATCATCATCATCCTCCTGTCCTTATAGCACGCTAAGTGGGGTCGGCACAACATGTTACAAACATGTCGATTTGGCTAAGTATTTTACGACCGGCCGCCTGCTTGACGTCAACTTACCTTAGTCGTATTTTACGACCCTCGGTAAGACAGAGGGTGGTATATTGTACTCAGCTGGATACCACAAGGCATAAAATAATGATACAATTTTGCACAATTAAAGCTTATTCACCGGCCTAATATATAGGATAAAAAATTCCCATTTTCTTTTTACCAAAACCTCGATGATCGCTTCGCCCGAAACCGAAGCATCATCAGGAGGATAGGCTCCACGACAAAATCGTAATGGTGGTGGTTGTGTGCATTGCTTGTGTGCATTGTTGCTGGTGTAGGCGCCTTGGGATGCATGTGGTGACTTGTCCTGCATGTGTGGGGTGCATGAATTTTGTCTGCTTCATACATAGCATTGCATACATTCGCTTAACCCGCGCGTATTATAGCAAAGTAGTTCTGTTATAGTTTCGGTAATTAGAAAATGTTCGCCCTGCGCGGGAATCGAATCCGCGACTCGACGAGCTGAAGCGTCACTGTCAACTGCGCCAACGGGCCAGTTCAAATTCAAATTTAAATTCATAATCTTCTTTATAAACTTTTTTTTCTTCTTTGTAAACTTGTAAACAAGTGCTTTTGAATCGTCAACTTTACTGCTGGTTCGGAAAGCCGTCCTACCGAGAAGAGCCAACAAGAAACTCGGTGGAGCTCTTTTAAAAAAGAAGATTCTTAATACTAATTACATTTTGTCATAGCTATCCTGCACAAGGTCAAAGAGCAGCTATATCCACGCATTCTTATCATCAATGTAAGCCTCCACGGTATAATAGGCTTTCTGTATCAGCCTCTTTTTAACAGTATTTTTAAATTGCTGTAATGGCAAAGTTAAAATTGATTGTGGAATTTTGTTATAGAATCTTATACCCAAACCCACAAACGACTTACGTACTCTTACAAGGCACAAAGCAGGAGCCGCAAGCCTATGTCGGTTCCTACTTTGTCTATTATATACATCTATTATATGCAGTATATATCATTGCCGTTCAGATATAAATTTAAAATAAATATAGCTTAACTAAATTTTTTCCCCAGCATCTGTAGATCGCAAGTAGTTATTCCTCGCCCACGCACCAAACACAAAAGCATGACATATATTTCCCATGTCACGGCTTTGTACCGCCATTCATTCTGATATGTCAAACAACTTTTAAGTAATATGATATTTATCATACTCTCTCAAACTAACCATGTATTCGTAACTTTCCTCGTCTAATTTTTTTTTACGGATTCTTTCAACTTTCATTTTAAAAATTCCTTGTAATTTCTATAATAAGGTTATACGGAGATCCGTAACAGGCCGTTCGTAAAATACGTTGTTATAATGGGGGAGGAGGATCATGCTAAGCGTGACGAGATGTGACAGTGGGGGGGATTATGCTTAGTGTGACTAGATGTGAAAGGGGGATTATGCTTAGCGTGACGAAATGTGACAGTGGGGGGGATTATGCTTAACGTGACGAGATGTGACATTGGGGGGGATTATGCTTAGCGTGACGAGATGTGACAGTGGGGGGATTATGCTTAGCGTGACGCGATGTGACAGTGGGGGGGATTATCTTTAGCGTGACGAGATGTGACAGTGGTGGGGATTATGGTTAGCGTGACGAGATGTGATAGTGGGAGGATTATGCCAAGTGTGACGACATGTGACAGTGGGGGGGGGCATTTGCTTAGCGTGACGAGATGTGACAGTTCGCCGTACAAATGTCTCATTCGAGTATTTTTCTTTTTCAATGTTTACCATGATACACTTTCATTCAAATTATTTCGTATTTAGTTAATATTAAATATACAAATATTAAATATTTCCTCTTCTTCTTTTTCAACCGACGGAGGTCCGCTGTTGGTCATAAGTCTACTTAAGGGATCTCCACAGAATATGATCTAGCGCCACTTCGTTCCAGCGGCTTCCCGCGACCTTTTTGAGGTCGTCTGTCCACCTCGTTGGGGGTCTTGCAACGCTGCGTTTTCCAGTGCAGGGTCGCCATTCCAGCACCTTAGCACCCCAACGCTCATCGGTTCTACGTACCACGTGCCCCGCCCATTCCCACTACAGCTTCGCGACCACAGAGACCACGTTTCAGATCTGAAGGTCATACTGGCAACACGCACTGTTCGAAAATCTTCGTCTTCAGGCATTGGGGGTATTTTGTACAAAAATATTCCAAAGCTTGGGAAGCTATATGAGATTTTGCAAAATTATATTTTAAATAATCTTCCTCTTCTTGACTGATCATGACGCTAAGTTGTAGATAAACCGCCAGTTTTAGGACATACCGGTCTAGAAGAGTATCTGGGTTCTTAGTACCTTGTGTTTGTTTGGGGGGTGTAAGAGGAACCTACAATACCGCATACGTCATCTATTATCATTGATCAATAGTTTATATCATCAATTTATATTTGGTTATATTCAATAAACAATACAGTCACAACCAACAGCAGGCCTACCATGAACTCTTATTGCGACTCAATCGAAGACGTAAACTAAATTGTTTTGCTTTTTCATACCATGACGTCTTAAAGACGCACGCTTTAAGTCGTTGCAGAACGAGCGTTCGGAATGCGTCCTAAAAACATGTGAGTAAAAGACAGAGTTATCTATAGTTTATATAACGTTATCCTTTTGCGAGCCCAATGCAATCCACACTTCATGGTACGAAAAGAGAGCTGTTCGGTTTAGGTACTGACTTTGAATTGAATCGTTATCTAAAAGTTCACGGTAGGCCTACAGGTTATTGTTTGTATTTAGAGCAGATATCATTGTGCGAGCAACATTTGACTGGCGCGTTGGTCCAATTGGTTGATTGATGACCCTGTCCGGTCTTTGGTTCAATTTCCGCTGAAGAACAACATTTTCTATAACCAATTAATTGGTTCCTCGAGTCTAAGTATATATGTATTTAAGTATTGTTTTAAAATTGTAATTATCTATACTTATTATAAAACAAAGTTTCAAAAAGCTGTCTGTCTGTATGTAATCGATTTTCTTAATATTTACTGAACAAATTTTTGTACGGTTTTGACCTAAAGATAGTGAAATATTTCCGGATGGTTCAGGTAAATAGTATATATCGGTTATATGTAAATTGTGTTGAAGAGATCGCGCAGTTGTTAAAAAACTTGCTTGCTTTGGAGCTTTAGTCGCGTGCGTTGCGTAAACCAGCAGAGATACGCCAAAGTAATGTACTAGAGAATTTTAGATCTATAGAACTACTACAAAAAAGTTCGCGATAGCATGTCTCTATCTCGTATGGTTAACTCACGTTAACTACTTTTATGTTTAAAGTCTGAATTCTATAAAAAAATTGTGACACACTGATTTCCACGCGGGCGATGCCGCTGGCACAGCTAGTAGGTATATATTTACCAGTTTTCTTTCACTCATAACACAAGGATTAAGTTACTTTGGGGATGGTCGACCTTTTCGGTGAAGGAAAACATCGTGAGTAACCTTGCATATCACTAGAGAATTCTGGAGAAATGTGTTGCCTACCAATCCGCATTGCAGCAGCGTGGTAGGTCTTAGGTCTAACCCTTCTCTCCAGAAACGAAGAGAGGAGGCCTATTCCCAGCTGTGGGATTGTAACAGGCTGCTACTTTACTTTTTTTAATATATGCGACGCTGCTTGTAAAGTCTTAGATAAATAATTACAGTCCTCATAAAATTTTCATACGGTCCTGCCGTATATGAAAATCAATTCTAAAGGAGTGAATTTACGAAAAAACTTTTGTATAATAAAACACTCTCAAAGTAAAACAGCTAAATAAAAATAAAAAACTTATCTTTAAACCAAAGTGGGTCCCGACTTAACCATAAATATCTTTTTTATACCACTTCTCACCGTTTCGAAACCCTCCAATAATTATACGCTTATTAGATTTAGTTCGTTGAAGTAGTGAGTTCTTTTTGTATAGTTTTTTAAGAAACAGATTACCGCCAAGGAAACAAATATAAATTAACTTTATAAGTACCAGTTATCCCTGAGTATACTTCATGGTTTTATCTACAACTAGCTAATATCCATGACTACGTAAAATGTATAAGATTCTATAATAAAATTCCGCAATCGACTTTTATCTTTGCCACTGCATCAGTTTAAAAGCGCTGTTAAAGGGAGGCTGATAGAAAAAGCCTACTATACTATTGACGATTATATAGAAGATAAAAGTGCGTGGATATAGCTACTTCTCTACCCTGTACAAGAAAGTAATGACCAATTGCAAGCTAGTTATAAGAATTTTATTTGAAAAGAGCAACCACCGCGTTTCTTGCTGGCTCTTCTCGGTAGGAACAGCTTTCCGAACCAGCGGTAGATTTTGACGATTCAAAAGCATTTGTTGATAAGTTTACTTGAATAAAGAATATTTTGAATTTGAATTTGAATAGTACAAATGTTATAATATAATTATTTTACTACTAGTTGACCCGGCAAACGTTGTTTTGCCATGTAAAATACTACATAATTGACTTGATTTTTGACGCATTGTGAATATCTATTATCAACCTACCAAAGTTTTTTAACTTTGGTAGGTTAATAATAGATAGCGCTATTGAACGTCATCCTATTCCTGTAGAATTAATCGGATTGTTATAGCCTATATGTTACCCCGGTGTATAAGGAGTAATTGTGCCAAATTTCGTCGATTTTGTTTTAGTGGATTCGTCGTGAAAGAGTAAGAAACATCCATCCATACTCACAAACTTTCGCATTTATAATATTAGTAAGAAAATCCGCGTGTGTGTGACATACATTATTCATGCAAGGACCAGCCACCACACGTATTACAAAAAGCCGCCATCAACAACATACCACACAAGCACTACACGCACTCACCACGACAATGTATACGATCCTTACGCCGCGTCACTGTAGCATTATAGGTAACACAAATCCCCGGAATATATCTATCACTGAAACGCGTGTGATAAATTGCAAATATCAATTAGGCACATAAGTTTTATCAAATAAAAACTTATTGTTGTTGTTGCCCACTCGAGGTTTGAGCCGGTGACCCTCTGGAAATAAACTTATCGTTAAGCTATCCCAATTTCAATTATTCCCCTTTTTGCTAAATCATTCATCCTTTTTTCACTGTTTTTTAAAATATTTTATTCATCTCGCGATGTGAATGTGGAATAAAGTAACAGCCTGTTACTATGCCCACTGCTGGGCTAAGGCCTCCTCTCTCCGTTTTTGTAGAGAAGGATTGGAGCTAAAACCTACCACGCTGCTCCAATGCGGATTGGTAGGTTACACATATCCCTAGAATTCTCTAGAGATATGCAGGTTTCCTCACGATGTTTTCCTTCACCGAAAAGCGTGTGATAAATTGCAATTATCAATTAGACACATAAGTTTTTAATAGAAAAACTCATTGGTGCCTGCCCGGGGTTTGAACCTATGTCGTCTCTAGAGAGTCGCACGGTCTCACCACTAGGCCATCACAGCTTGAATGTGGAATCTTGCAAGTTAAATTGAACCCACTTCCCGGTGTCCGATTGAGCTGTCAATCCCGATGACAATGCATGACCTGATGCTGCTGCCAGGATTAGCAGGTGAGGGAACTACTCAACGGTAAACTGAAGGAGATTAAATGTTAAAATATTTTTTTAAAGATTTTTAAATTTACTTGTTTCCTATAAACCCATGTGATTACTTGACATGGTTTTTATCTTCTTTTATACATTTATCAAATATTACAATACACTTGTTAGATATATGCGCCTGTGAAGCCTTCTAAGCTCTGTTACGGAATACCTTTCCGGAACAATGCGGAAGGAGCGACATTCGATGCGCACGTTCATGTGGCGAGCTTCATGCGAGAATGCATAATATTCATGAAACAGAATAGCAATGTTGAAAAGTTGTATAGAGAAAAAACTTTATTTAAAGCCTACACATTCATCCTCCTGTCCTTATCCCACCATGAGTGGGGTCGGCACAACATGTTACAAACATGTTGTAACATGATTTGGCTGTTTATTTTACGACCGGCCGCCTGCCTGACGTCAACTTACCTTAGTCGTATTTTACGACACCTCGGTAAGAAATGAGGATGGTCTATTCTACTCAGCCGGATACCACATGGCATATTTAAAGCGTACACATTGTAAAGGAAATAATTTATAGAATTAAGCATTACTTTGCGGAGAAAAGTAATAATAACATTATTTTGCCATAAATCGCGATGGAGTTAATAGAAAATATATCTTACTAGAACTAGAACTAGTTCAAGCTTATTGAACGTCTTTGGATGCATAATAAATTGTGGGGGTTGAACCAATTACTATATAAAAATGTTGGTTTGGGTGATGCATCGCTTTATTATTTTGTCCTGAAGTCTATATCCTGATGATGTTTCGTTTGCGTTGTGAATGATTTGAGTTTGTTACAGTGGACGTGTGTGGTGCTTGTGTATTGTGCTGGCTGTGGAGCAGGTTTGTGCATGTGTTTTTACGAATCCTGCGAGTATTGATAACAAAAGATATATATAATACATTTAGCATTATCTATATTTTCCATTTACTTTATCGCAGATCATAATAAAATATAATTTTCATTACTTTTTTTATTTAATCTATTTTCTCTACATACACATTATTACATATACATTTTTCTACATACGTGAACTTTTAATCCACACTTCTCTGTATGTGCAATTTTCTTTAAAAATGGCATAAGATTTTAGCATCATGTATTAAATTTATACACACACAGATTAAGCATTAAATTTCAGATTTTCATATGCAAATAATTGCGCAAAACATAAATTGTCTCATCATAAGATATATAGAGTAAATATTTCATATCAGTGCTTATAACTTACAGGCTTAAACGCTGAGCAAAAATAAATCTTTGATGTACGTTTAGTGTGCTTTTATTAGCTTATGTCGAATGAAAAGTTATTCCCTGGGACGACAAAGCTCACCACTGCGCCAGAGGCTGCAAAAAAAGATTATTCGCGATGTATCACTTTTGTTTTTACCATTCAAGGCGAGTTCGAGTATAAGCTAAGGATGGACAGAATCACCAATCACTTAGTGATCATGATATGATTCACTCATCATATAGCATCATCTGCTACTGAATCTTAGATAACTGCTATTGCTATACAAAATTAAAAATATTCCATAAAAAAGTAAAATAATAATACAAAGAAATGTTATCATTATATCATATGTATCGAGGTTATGTGGCACTTTTACAATATTCCAAGTGAATGTATTACCTAAAATATGATTTAAGATATTGAATTTAATATGATTTAAGAATTGCGTTTCTTTGTAATAACAATAACTATGTCAAGTGATAGCTGAATAATATAATAGCCGATAGCATTTTTTGCTATTTGCTATTTACGCTTTTAGCGATTCAGCGATTACTGGACCAAATAGCATTATGTCTTATGGAATATTGCTGTGGGGTAAATGCGCGGATAGTGAAAAAAATTTCGTATTACAAAAAAGAGCCATACGTGGCATCTACAATTTAAGTCCGCGTGATTCCCTACGAGAGAAGTTTAAGGAAACAGGTATTCTAACATTTGCTTCACAGTATATTTTAAATAACGTAATTTTTGTATATAAAAATATAAAGAATTATAAAACGATAGGTGATGTATATAATAGACAAAGTAGGAACTGACATAAGCTTGCGACTCCTGCTTTGCGCCTAGCAAAAGTACGTAAATCGTTTGTGGGTTTGGGTATAAGATTCCGAAATCAATTTTGGTGATGCCATTACAGCAGTTTAAAAACACTGTTAAAAAGAGGCTGATACAGAAAGCCTACTATACTGTTGAAGATTACTTAGATGATAAGGATGTATGGATATAGGTGCACTTTTACCCTGTACAAGACAGTAATAAATAAATGTAACTAGTTCTAAGATTTATATTTTAAAAAGAGCAACCGCCGAGTTTCTTGCTGGCTCTTCTCGGCAGGAACAGCTTTCCGAACCAGCAGTAAACTTGACGATTCAAAAGCACTTGTTTACAAGTTTACTTGAATAAAGAATATTTTGATTTTGAATAATTGCTTAAACAAACAAATGTAGACCTTATATCCTATACATTGGATACACATATAAGGCCTACATTTGTTTGTATATACAATAGCAATCGCAATAGCAGCACGATCACCGTGGTCACCTTTGATCATATCATGGTGCGAATATGATTCGCAAATCGCAATCATACCCAAGCTTAGTATAAGCCGGTGGCGCGAAAACCGGCCAGTCTCACCGCGTTGGCCGCACAGTGTGCATGCGCCGGCCGCCATCTTGCCCGTTGCTATGGTGACGCGACGTAATATAAACTCCTTTTAAAAGTATAAATTGCTTAAAACTTAACATAAGTGCGTGTGATTTAAAACCTGATTGTGTTTCCAAAATGGTATGCTTTTATACATGCGTTGTTTTCGCTAAACCTGTAAGTGCTCGCAGATAAATTGCGTTTTATAATTTTTCTATAACGATATCGTCTCGTGTTATTACTCCGATGTAGATATTTGACACATTAACAATTAACATTGAATCGATGTTATTATAAAAGAAGGAGTCATTTATTACAAGCAACCGGTATAATTCTAACCTACATTGGTCATGATACCAGTTCTTAGACGGACGTCTGACGTCGGTAACTAGTTAAGGATGAACCAGTAGCTTTGGGAGAAGATAATCGCCATTTCTTACCAACATACAGTATTGCGAAGAAATAGAAGACATCAAGGGTGCCAAGATTGTAAAGTATTGTTTAAAAAGACTTATTAATAAGTGTTCCTTTAGGTACAGGCTAGTCTCAGTTTGTATCCAATGTCCAACCTCTTCATCGATCTCTCCCACCATTTGAGTACCTCGATTGTTGCACCTATACTATTTCGACGACTATCCACGTCCATTTGTGTGGCGCGGAAATCTTAAGGACCTATGTCCAACCTTCATCACCATTCTCCTGCCCTTATCCCATTCTAAGTGGGGTCGGCACAACATGTTACAAACATGTTACATGATTTGGATACGTATTTTACGCTCGGTCGCCTGCCTGACGTCAACCTACCTTAGTCGTATTTTACGATACCTTGATAAGAAAGAGGGTGGTCTATTCTACTCAATCGGATACCACACGGCACATACCTTAGTCGCCTCATACGACCCCTCGGTAAGAAAGGAGGGTGGTCTGTTCTATTCTGCCGGATACCACACGGCGTCCAACTATGTCAAAACTTCATTGGTTGATATAATTGCTTGTAATAATTTACTATAATTATAGACAATTTGTATTGTTGGTTTCTCAAATACAAATAAAATAAATTAAATAGAAAATTATCTATTTGAATGAAATATACACCTTACGAACTTTTCGGACGCCTATTGATAGACGAAGAATAAGATCGATTGTATATATTTCATCATTGATAATGTAATCGCGAATTAGACCAAAATAAATTCATTATTAATTTATATAATTAGGCGTTACTTTGCGGAGATCCATAATACAAAAGTAATAATAAAATTATTTTGCTATAATCCGCGATACAGTAAATAGAAAACATATATAGTGTTAAATGTATAGTGGACTATCCGTTGTTTCATACCCGATACATGCAGGACATACTGACACTGCGGGCTCGCATCCCACCCTTAGGACGACGTTCCCCGACGCTAGTAGAGCTTCTGCGCTCTACTCCCTGCATTTCGCAACCTCGACGATGCTTCTGTCCCGCCCGGTGACGCTGTTAAAGCCGTTAGGGCTAACAGCATACAGTCAGTTCGCAAAAAAAAACGGGCTCGCAACACAAACGCAATCACGCACATATACAAAATTTTGTTATCATGATTCGGATATAAGAAATTATATCTGGCTTATAGCACCAAATTTTCTTAATTTTAGATTATTGCATGATAAAAATTAATTCGCAATTGTAACAATTTATTTTTAATTTAAAAATTATTGAATTTTTTTGGGAAGGTTGACGCTCTCGGTACAAGGCGACCTAGTGCGAGCATCAATAGATATCTGTTGATTTCATTTATAATGCAATTGTGAAATTTAAATACATAAATTAAAAAAAAAATACTATCGTGATTTAAATCGTCATCGGATGGAAATCAGTGTGTCAAACAAAATTTTCCTATTTCAATTTACATTAACATTAATTCAATTCGTATTAACTTAAAACCTTCCTTAAGAATTATACTTTTATCTTTAAGTAAAATCAGTACAAATATCTATTTAGTAGATTTTGAGACAATCGATCACAGATAGACAGTTTTTGGGGACTCTGTTTTATAATATGTATATCATCTATAATACTTACTTTTCCAACTCATATTGTTTGAGGAAAATAGACAAGGAAATCCATACTTAAACCGTATAGGAAATTACGGTCCAAAGTATATTCTACTGATTTATCGATAGTATAGTTGGGGGTCCCATGCGATGCTTCTTGCATAGATTTTCCTTTTAGCCTCAATGAGCTGAGTTGTTCATTCATTCAATCATTAGAGCATAGAGGTTCTAATGAAAGAGAAAACTGGTTACCCGCGAAGAGGTTAAAATTAAAGTGTTCACCAATATTCCACACTACGTCCGTCCCTAGTGTAAGTATAGTTACCGGCATTAAATAATGCACATCGATGTGTAGAACGAAACAGCCAGTCAGTTCGGTTTCGTAGAGTCTGCTGTCACATGCGTCAGGGACAATGCTCTATGAAGCAGAATTTTGCCGATTTTCTCTCTCTAAGCCTCGATGTGCATTATTTATTGCCGGATACTATAGCTTGTATTGACTGGCCCGTTAGCGCAGTTGACAATGACTCTGCGTTTAGTTTTACGCGTCGCACGTTCGATTTAGTTTAAAAGCACTGTTACAAAAGCGGCTGATACAGAAAGCCTACTATACTGTTGAGGATTACTTAGATGATAAGAATGTTTATATATACACAATTTTACCCTGTACAAGACAGTAATGACCAAATGTAACTAGTTATAAGAATGATATTTTAAAAAGAGCAACCGTCGAGTTTCTTGCTGGTTCTTCTAGGTAGGAACAGCTTTCCGAACCAGCAGTAGAGTTGACTAATCAAAAGCACTTGTTTACAAGTTTACTTGAATAAAGAATATTTTGAATTTGAATTTGAAGAACTAAACTTAACAGAATATCGTACATTCGGAGTACACGATTAGATATAGTATGTCGCAAAGCTGAAGTAGCGATATGTAGGGCGTATAGTTGACAATTCAAAAGCACTTGTTTACAAGTTTACTTAATGAAGAATATTTTGAATTTGAATTTGAATTTGATTCCCACCAAGGGCCAAGGATTCTTCATGCGTTACGTATGTGAACGTAACAAACTCTTAAGAAACGCGGATAATAGCAAAATAATTCGTCATCATAACTTCTGTATATACGTAATAACTTGTATAAATTATTTAAAAATTTGTTAAGTGTTTGCTTCCTTGATATTTATAACTAAAAAACCATAAACTTAAAAATGGATCAGCAGACCTATCATGAATTTTTATTGCGACTCAATTGAAGACGTAAACTAAATTGTTTTGCTTTTTCATATCATGACGTCTTAAAGACGCACACTTTAAGTCGTTGCCGAATTAGCGTTCGGAATGCATCCTAAAAACATGTGAGTAAAAGAGACAGAGCTATCTATAGTTCATATAACGTTATTCTCTTCAAATATAACGACCCCAATGCAATCCACACTTCATGGTACGAAAAGAAAGCGGTTCGGTTTAGGTACTGACTTTGAATTGAATCGTTATCTAAAAGTTCATGGTAGGCCTACCGGTTCTAAAATGGAACTTAAAGATACAAAAATATCTTTTCTATTTATCCAAAACCTGTCACTGATTACAGAAAATACAGTATTAATGTTTACCGAACGGCCGGTAGAGTTCAAGGATGCTCGAAACCGGTCAAGTGCGAGTTGCTTATCGACCAGGGTCTCGTTCGTAATAAGCCACTTACGTTTATTTATAAATGTTTACCATTTACAACACTAGTATAGCGAGGAAAAATAACTTGAAGAAAGCTTACAAACAACCGTATGAAACATGTGAATGAACGAAAGGAAACTGCTACACTCATATTTTGGGTCCAAAATGAAAATGGGACCCATTCATAGATTTTTTATAAAGTAACTATTACTCAAAATTTAGCTGATTTTGTCAATCTAACAGCAGAGTTATAAAAGATTTAGTAAGGTTAAGGGGTTATGAACTTCTTATATGTTAAATAACTGATTTTCGAAGTATGCCATATTTTTTAGCATATTATATCGGTGACTTCTGTTCGTCTACGGATCTCCTTTTTTTTGACCACATAGCTATACTCCTTTTTTTTCGAACTGACTGTATGCTGTTAGCCATAACCGGCTTAACCTTTTACAGCGTCACTGGGAGGGACGGGCGCAGAAGCATCGTTGAGGTTGCGAAATGCAGAGAGTAAAAATGTAGAGAGTAGCAGAAGCTCTATTAGCAATGGGGAACGTCGTCCTAAGGGTGCCTCCTGTGAGGCCGGACCACGGCTTAGGGCGACGCGTAGTGGAGGGTTGATGGTATGACTTAGATTAGTCATTGCGGCGTCGGAAGGGTGGCGAGAAGCCACGACCGACCGACGTCAGAAAACTGGGACATCGTCTTTCTTCATCGGCGTGTGTGTGTATTAGGCGATTCTGTGTTTGCAATCATTATTTGATCGTCAGGGTCATATGGGACCCTTTTTGGACGCCTATATTTTCGGTGGTCAGACCTAACTGGGATGTAGGTGGAAACAACTGAAATAAGGGGGTTCGGGTGTACTTCAGATTTCTCGAACTAAGATTTCGAAAAACGTTTAAAGAGGTGAGTAATGGTAGGGAGGTCGAGGTCTCTATGGAGGTCAATGTTCGCACAAACCACGGACAACCAGTGGCTGTCCGAATTAATCGGTTTTGTAAAAAAAATACTCCACACATCGCGCGATGAGCGACCCTGAGCCTAATTATGAGGTCCATATTCAGCGACCACGTATGTCATCATTGGCAACACGCTTATCGAGGACTTTGGTTGAATAATATTCTATTCATAGGGAAGAATATCCATATGTACCAAAAAAAATAGATGTAGGTATATCAGAGACATACTAGACATACTAGGTCACAATAAGCTAGTGAATCCTGTGTCGCGACTCAGCAGAGTTACCAACACATTCGTTGGTTTCGGTGTATTTGCCTCTGTAATAAAATTCCACAAAACATATCAAACTTGCTAATAGTACACGGCAATAAATAATGCACATCGAGGCTCAGAGAGAGAAATCGGCTAGATTCTGCTTCATAGAGCATTGTCTCTGTCACACAGACTGACGAACCCGTGTGTGACAGTGACAGCGCTCTACGAAACCGAATTGGCCGGCTGTTTTGTTCTAAGTTCTCGATGTGCATTATTTATTGCCGGGTATTATACACAGATGTTTAAATTAAAAGTAAGAATGCTTATACGTAAAGCATATCACATAATTGAAGATATAAATGACAAGAATGGACTTGAAAATTCTTCCAGCGTCGTACAAGACAACAGCTTAATTATGTAAATTAATATGTTTAAGAGTTTGACCGCCCAGTTCCTTCTCAGTAAAAGCAACATTCCGAACCAGTAGCAGCAGTTGATCATTGTCTTGAAGGAGTTTATTTGAATAGAGATTTTAATTAAAGCTCTACAATGGTAATAGATTTTGATAGTTTCTGCGATCTTAACACTACCTTCCGACTATTTAACATCACTTCTACGCGAGATCTTTTCGTCCAAGGTACCTCAGTGCCTGAAGACTAAAGTCTTCGAACAGTGCCAGTGATCTTCAAATCTGAGACGTGGTCGCTAACCATGTGCATTATAAGAGAGCTCAGAGTCGCTCAGTGAGCGATGAATGGCTATGCTCGGATTGTCTCTATGTGATCAAATCAGAAATGAGGTACCCACATGGTACCCACAGCTGTAATTACAACAAAGGACATAACCACTGAAACTTCCTGATTTTTGTTTACCAGAACAGGTTTGGTTAAAATTTAAGTACTTATTTATTCGAGTCATTCGAGAGCGTCGATAAAAAATTGACAAAGACGCGGGTGGGCCATTAGCCCTCTTTTTATACTAATAAAGCCAACATTACCAGTTCAAGGATATGGTATCCGATCGTGTGGAGTGCCTTTTAATAATGGAAGATCAGCGAATTTCTCCAGTTGCAAAAATGGTGCAAAATATCATAGACAACTGAGCGTATCTTGAATACGTATGCGTTAGTTAAATCTAACATTAGTGTTTTATAATAAACTGAGACTAATTTTAATAGATAATAGACAAAATAGACAAAGTAGAAACCGACATAAGCTTGCTGCTTAACGCCTTGCAAAAGTACGTATAGTAAGTAAAAGTAAGTTGCTTATGAATGCAAAGATGCTATATGAAGCAGAATCTAGCCGCTTTTCTCTCTCTAAACCTGGATGTGCATTATTTATTGCCGCGTACTATAAGTCGTTTGTGAGTTTGGGTGTAAGATTCTAAAATAAAATTCCACAATCAATTTTATTATGCTACTACAGCAGTTTAAAAGCACTGATAAAAAGAGGCCGATACAGAAAGCCTACTTGTACCTACTGTTTTAGATATTTGTATTACTTAGATGATAGCACCGCGTGGTTATAGCTACTCTCCGGCCCTGACAAGTCAGAAATGACTAAATAACTATTCATAAGAATTATATTTTAAAAAGAGCAATAATAGTTTCTTGTTGGCTGTTCTCGGTAGGAACGGCTTTTCGAACCAGCAGTAGCATTGACGATTCAAAATCACTTGTTTATAAGTTTTAAGTTTTTTAAAGGCCGTTAGGGCAAATAGCATACAGTCAGTTCGAAATAAAACTCCTTTACTTTTTATATTATTTTAGATATTGAATGAAGGTCTGAAGAAATTTTATATTTTGGCTGTATCTGTGCGATATCTTAGAAAGAAAATAGGCTTATTTTCTTTGATTAAACCTATTTTTTTCTCTCCGAAAATTAAATTACAAAAAATTATCCGATAATAACAACTATACAATAAAATTACTATTACGATATAATTCCGCAATCTGTATTAGAATTATCTACAGAAAAGTTTAAATTAAGTTTAAAAACTATGCTTATACGTAAGGCATATTACACAATTGAAGATTATTTGAATGATAAAAATGCTTGGATTTGAAAATCCTTTCAGCTCCAAAGAAGATTGCAAATAAATAATGTCAATTTAAATGTTTAAAAGATTGACCGCCGAGTTTCTTGCTGGTTCTTCTGGGTAAGAGCAACATTCCGAACCAGTGTAGCTTATTAAATCTAATTATTGATCCTTGACGATTCAAAAGTGCTTGTAAAAAGCCTACTTGAATAAAGATTATTTTGATTTTGATTTTGATTTATACTTTGGCGTATCTATGAGATACTTTCCAGATATTCTAGAGAGAAAATAGACTTACTTTCGTAAACTAATTTTTTCTCTCTTAAAATTAAATTACCAAAAATTATCCGATAATAAGCAATTATTAGCGTAAAATTAAATTAAATTATCGACCCGTATCGTTGTGTTTCACTCCAAATACCAAATTGCTGAAATCATTAATTTAACGTTAAGTTAACAACCACGAAATTTAACTGTTAATTGCAAACAAACAGCTGCACCGTTAATTTAACATTGGACAAGTTTTAATAGTGCATTCACGAACTCGCAAATATATGTGAAGGTTTCATTGCGTAAATATGAAGGAATCGATAAACAATAGTCCAATTCTTGATTTAACTTTTGACAAGTAAAGTAGTGATGGCCTAATTCTTCTTCTTCTTTAGGTGCCTCTCCAACTAGTGAAGGTTGGCAGTCAGCTCTGCATATGCCTTCCTATTTATAGCTAAATGGAAGAGTTCGGGAGCGCTCTTAATGCCCGTCCATTCCCGGATGTTTCGTAACCAAGATTTCCTTCGACGACCAGGTCTCCTCTTTCCAGCAACTTTTCCCATCATGATCAGTTGCAATAACTCGTATCGTCGATGCCTGAGTACATGACCCAGGTATGCAACTTTGCGTTGTTTGATGCTTGGGAAAAGTTTGCGTTTTTGTCCAACTCGTCGTAGAACGTCCTCATTGGTTACTTTTTGAGTCCATGATATAGACATCAAACGTCTGTATGCCCACATTTCGAATGCTTCTATACGTTTCCTGAGATCCTCTTTTATGGTCCAGGACTCGCATCCGTATAGAAGCAGGGGCCAGATGTAACAGTGCATAATTGGCCTAATTGCATGTCTCAATTTCTAAAAGGAATCGATTTATATTCCCTTTTTACTCAACGTTTTGTATTGTTTTATAGAAATAGGCAGACATTTAAATGCTATAGATATTGAAGGTATTAAAATATTTACTTACATTTATCGCATTAATTAAAAATTACGACAAAAATAAATCATTCTACTCAATTAGCTTACTTGGCTAATATAAAGGAACAAAAATGTTCTTACAGGAAAAGGAAAAAAACCCATGTTGCAGTATGGAGTGTAATTGAATCTGAAGTCGATGCAAACGAATTCGAGGGTATCTGTAATATTTATTAAGAACGAAATAGCATTACTATAATTATACATTATTGATTGTGAAGAGTGTTACGCTTTGGAACTCTGTCCCGGTGGATATTCGTCATTCTGAGTCGGTGCACGTTTTTAAGAGTCGTTTGAAAAACTACTATTTATCTATTTGTTAATATTAGTATTTAGTATATTATAGGTAATATTAGTATGTATTATACTATAGGAATATGTATTAAAGTATGTATCTTATACAGTATATGTGTAGTATTAGTATTCAAATTTGTGTAATCTATTATACTTTATGTATATATACAAAATATCTTCTCCATTATCTTTCTGTCGCACCAACCTATTCTTGTTCTAAGATCCTTTTAAGAACTTACGGGTTGCCTGTAAGAGATCGCTGTAGGCGATAAGACCGCCCTTGCAAGTTCCTTCAAATTTCTTATTATTTCTTGTACATATAATATGTATGTATTTTTTTTTCTTTTTCGTCTGTACGCAAAAAGTATTAATAAATAAATAAATAAATTATTCGTAAAAGTTCTTAAAAGCTTTTAAATATTTTGTATTGTTTAATAACATATGATTTAAACTTTCGACACATCTTGCACAGTCCCTGTGGCGCAGAGGATAGCGCGTTGGACTTCTAATCCAAAGGTCGTGGGTTCGATCCCCACCAGGGATGTCTTCGAAACATCTTTTATTCATTTTGTTATTAAAATGTTTTATATGAAGGTCACATTTCGGAACATTATCTTACTTGTTTAGTTATTTTTTTTGATTTACTGTTATTCTTTTTATATAAAATGCGTTATTGCTAAAATGTTTTTTCGTATATTTTTATTAATCCATTTCTTATAAATTATTCTTACATGAAATAATTATTATATTCTTATGCTTTAATCCGCGATTAATATAGCAACATAATATTATGATAATTAAAGTATGCATCATTATTCATCGTTCTCCTGCCCTTATCCCACTCTAAATGGGGTCGGAACAACATGTTTTAAACATGTTGTTACATACCTTACTTACTTAGTCACCTTTTACGACACCTCGGTAAAAAATGAGGGTGGTCTATTCTACTCAGACGAGTACCACACGGCGGGTCGACTTAACTTAGGCGTTTCTTACGACACCTCGGTAAGAAGGTCTAGTTTAATTTTCTTAAAGTATGCAATTCTGTAAAATGTTTTTAAAAATTTATTTTATCTTTGAGTTATCGTCTTTTATCTATTGCGGGTTGGATTTTGACACAAATAAAAAAAATTTCTTCCCAAAAGGCCGGGAATGGCGGCTAACGATAATTTTCCTTATCATACAAAAGTAATAATAAAATTATTATGCTATAATCCGCGATACAGTAAATAGAAAATATATATAGTGCTAAATGTATAGTGGACTATACGTTTTTTCATACCCGTTACATGCAGGATTCGTAAAAAACATGTGCACAAGCCTCCACCACTTCCACCACAATACACACGCACTACACAAGTTCAGTTGAGTTTGTGATAGTGAACTTGTGTAGTGCTTGTGTATTGTGGTGGAAGTGGTGGAGACTTGTGCATATGTTTTTTACGAATCCTGCATGTAACGGGTATGAAAAAACGTGTAGTCCACTATACATTTAGCACTATATATATTTTCTATTTACTGTATCGCGGATTATAGCAAAATAATTTTATTATTACTTTTGTATTATGGATCTCCGCAAAGTAACGCCTAATTCTATAAATTATTCCTTATCGTAATTAACTTATAGAGATAAAGTATAATCAAAACAAAGGTAGCAGGTACTATTAACAAAAATTATGCACTCTACCTATGTATGTAATTTTAGAAATAGCATAAAACATCAAAATGATATGAAAGTTGTAATTTAATATGAGCACAATTCCAGGACGTAAATTTCCATGATAAATATATCCGCGGAATTGTAACTTAAAAATTAGGATCCGTTAAGTTAATTCAAATTCAAATTCAAAATATTCTTTATTCAAGTAAACTTGTAAACAAGTGCTTTTGAATCGTCAACTTTACTGCTGGTTCGGAAAGCCGTCCAACCGAGAAGAGCCAGCAAGAAACTCGGTGGAGCTCTTTTAAAAAAGAAGATTCTTAATACTAATTACATTTTGTCATAGCTATCCTGCATAAGGTCAAAGAGCAGCTATATCCACGCATTCTTATCATCAATGTAAGCCTCCACGGTATAATAGGCTTTCTGTATCAGCCTCTTTTTAACAATATTTTTAAATTGCTGTAATGGCAAAGTTAAAATTGATTGTGGAATTTTGTTATAGAATCTTATACCCAAACCCACAAACGACTTACGTACTCTTACAAGGCGCAAAGCAGGAGCCGCAAGCTTATGTCGGTTCCTACTTTGTCTATTATATACATCGCCAATCTTTTTATAATTATGTATATTTTTATGCACAAAAATCAAATTGCTAAAAATATACTGTGAAGCCAACGTAAGAATACCTGTTTCCTTAAACTTCTCTCGCAGGGACTCACGCGAATTCAAATTATAAATGCCACGTATGGCTCTTTTTTGTAATACAAAAATTTTCTCAATATCAGCGCATCTACCCCATAACATTATTCCATAAGACATAATGCTATGGAAGTAAGCAAAATAAACTAGTTTTGCTGTTTCGACGTCTGTAAACTGTCTTATCTTTCGAATAGCATAGGCTGCTGAACTGAGTTTCCCTGCGAGAGCTGTTATGTGTGTGCTCCATTGGAGTTTTGTATCCAACGTCATTCCCAAAAATACAGTTGTATTTTCTGTTTTTAGTGGTACATTGTCTATTAAGAGCTCATTTGCTGTTTTATTTATATATTATAATTAATACGTTTAACATAATTTATTACTTATTAATTAAAAATAACCATATTAATTTAGCAATAAAATACATCACGACTCGAGCAAAATTCTTGACATAAATTCAAATTACTAATATCAAGTTTTACAAGAAGGCCGACGTGTTTATCGCGGCTTCTTTCGGTCAGTCGGTCAATAAGTCGATACATTGCCGCCATAACTATAAAGGTGTAGGTGGGTGCTGCTTTATGTTGTTAAGGCCTACTTTAAAAAGGAACAAGTACATACACGCGTCTTTGTGCATCAAGGGCGATGATAATTATATATTTGCTGTACTTATATCTATTTTTTTATAGGTTATAGATAGTATACTTAGTAGACCACCCTCATGTCCTACCGAGGTGACGTAAAAGGCAACAAAGATAATTTATAGAATTAGGCGTTACTTTGCGGAGATCCATAATACAAAAGTAATAATAAAATTATTTTGCTATAATCCGCGATACAGTAAATAGAAAATATATATAGTGTTTAATGTATAGTGGACTATCAGTATTTTCATACCCGATACGTGCAGGATTCGTAAAAACACATGCACAAACCTCCACCACTTCCACCACAATACACAAGCACTACACAGGTTCACTATCACAGATATGAACATATGGTCGCTTTCAGGAATAATAAGCCACAAAATTCAAATTCCGCTAAACATTTGTTAGAAAGCGGTCATAAAGTTCCTAATGACCATTGTTTCGAAATACTGCACACCTGCGAAAAAAGCTTGAAATTAAATATTTTGGAACAATTAGAAATCATTAAGCATAACAATGGCACCCTCATTAACGAGCAGATCAATGTCTCTAGTTCAAGCTTGTTGCACGTGTTCCGAGGTAAAATAAAGGGTGGGGATGAACCAAGTACTATTTAACAACGCTTGTTTGGATAACGCTTCACTTTGCGATTTTGTCGTGGAGTCTATCTCCTGATGATGCTTCGGTTGCGGGGCGAAACGATTGTTGAGTTTGTGATAGTGAACCTATGTAGTGCTTGTGTATTGTGGTGGAAGTGGTGGAGGTTTGTGCATGTGTTTTTACGAATCCTGCACGTATCGGGTATGAAAATACTGATAGTCCACTATACATTAAACACTATATATATTTTCTATTTACTGTATCGCGGGTTATAGCAAAATAATTTTATTATTACTTTTGCAACAAAGATAAGTTAACGTCAGGCAGGCATCCTATCGTAAAATAACTAGCCAAAACACGTTTAAAATGTGTTGTGCCGACCCCACTTAGAGTGGGATAATGGCAAGAGAATGATGACATATCAATTTTTTTTATCATTCTTGATCGTGTCTATTAAAGACGATCGAAAAATTGAAGCTAATACGCACGAAAATTAAACAATAGGGTGTCCTCCTTAGAATATAATATGCCTACCACCCATGCGAAGCAAAACGGATTCATTAATGTTTCATTAATACTAGAGTATAGAAGTATTTTGAATTCTCCGAAACATAGTTATGTAAATAAATAAGACCTATTTATGTGTCTATTGTAAACGATGGCGTATTAAGGTCACGATGTAAATAAAAACTAGTTTAATACTGCGGTAAGATATTCCATTGATTTAGTCTAGCAAGGTCGCATGTGTCTGCTTAATGTGAATAAAATCGGCTAAGTGAATGCTAGAACACACGAAATTGTGTTCCGTTGTATTTTTTAAATGAAGTACGAACAAATGAATTGTTTATTTTCTTAAGATATGCTAACAATAGAACATTTAATGAATAAATTAAAATCAGCAATTGATAACGGTATAATGCCTTAAATTATGGAAGTGCTTAGTACATGATTTCAGAATTAACTAACGAAATTACTACTAAAGAACGTGAAATGTGCAAACGTTAAAATACAGGGACATTCAGGAATCATTCTTTTATATTCTAAGCATTATTGGCACTTCACAAAGAATGACTTGACTCCATGCTTTTTTCACAATAATACGTCCATTTTTTGTTTATTCTACCTATAATAAGAGTAATTATTTTTTACTTGATTGTGCTATAAAGGCGTGTTTGTTTTTGTTTATTTAAACTTTATTTATTTAATATGCACATAGTTGAACAGTACTTTTTATTTCGGTTTTGCATACATACGAATAAGCGGGCCGAAGCCAGTGAGTAAAGTAAAGTAAAGGTCTGTTACTATCCCAATGCCGGCCATGGGCCTCCGCTGTCCATCTTTTGGAGAGAAGGGTTGGAGCTAAAACCTACCACGCTGCTCGAATGCGGATTGATAGGTTAATCATATCCCTAGAATTCTCTAAAGATATGCAGGTTTTCTCACGATGTTAAATGGAGGCTGATACAAAAAGCCTACTATACTATTGAGGATTACATAGATGATAAAAATGCGTGGATATAGCTACTCCTCTACCATGTACAAGATAGTAATAACCAAATGTAACTAGTAATAAGAATTTTATTTGAAAAGAGCAACCACCGAGTTCCTTGCTGGCTCTTCTCGGTAGGAACAGCTTTCCGAACCAGCGGTAGATTTTGACGATTCAAAAGCACTTGTTTACAAGTTTACTTGAATAAAGAATATTTTGAATTTGAATTATCAATTAGACACAAAGTTTTAAATACAAAAACTCCGAAAAGCTTTTACCGAAAAGCGTGTTGTGATAAATTGCTATTATCCATTAGACACATAAGTTTTAATTGAAAAACTCATTGGTGCCTGCCCGGTTATTGAACCCATGATCGTCTCTAGAGAGTCACACGGTTTCCCCGCTGTGCTATCACAGCCCGTAACTCCATAAAATATACGCAAATTGGCATACATTCGGCAACTCATAGACAGGAGTTGCCGAACTACGGAACTCTAAAATATATCATTGTTGTTTTCCTTATATGGCATTCTATTTATATATGAATCACGACGTCCCCGCTTCGTGTGCGTCCAACAAGTTATGAGGTTGGACGATAAAATACAAAATAATCAAACACAATAGCAATGATGTGAACACACTCTCCTTGAGTTGCAAAACACTACGTGCGTACACTTTGTTATTGGATATATTCTAAGGTCCCTTTTATTGATTTGACCTCGGAGATTTACTTTAACTTACTAGACAAGGAAAAATATTCCATACTACTTTTTATTAACTCATGTGACCGAACGATTGTTAAGTATGAATGTGGATAGATATGTGGCTAGACGGAGGCCTTAAAAGAGATGGTTGGAATGTGTAAAGTATGACATGGAAATAAAAAGAGTAGCGCCAGGGTTGAATAAATAAATAGGAGAGAAAGGAAGAGAGAAACAATCGCCGATCCAACTTAGATAAGGGCAAGAGAATGATGACTACTTCTTGTTAATTCGAGATAACCTCGAAAACTACTGAATAGATTTTAGTAGTTTTTCCCTAAATCTTATTCAAATAAGCCATTTCAGGTACTTTGGAATCGTCAAACATCAATATGATTAATGAAGACACGAACAATGGTTCGGAATGTTGCTCTTACCGAGAAGAACGAGTAAGAAACTTGGCGGTCAATCTTTTAAATATTTTGCAATTATACATTATTAAACCGCTGTCTTGAAGCTGAAAGGATTTTTAAATTTTTATCATCCAAATAATCTTCAATTTTGTAATATGCTTTACGTATGAGCATATTTCTTACACTTAATTTAATACTATCTGTAGACCAGTCGGTCTATTATGGATTGCGACATTTTATAGTAGAAGCGAATACCGAAACCAACAAATGAGTTGCTAACTCTGCTGAGTCGCGACGCAGGTATCACAAGCTTTTTGTGATCTCTCGTATGTTGACCTCTTTTAACATACCGATATATTTCGTACAATTTCATTAACAGTCAATTTAGTTAACATTTCGTGTTATATACGTGTATTGTTGAATATGTTGGTTAAAGTCTAGCGGTCGTCTGAGTTATTTATAACGTTATAAAATCGATAATGAATTTTAGAAGTTGATTTATTAGAACCGGACTCTAAATTAAGGGAATTAAAAATATGCACTCTAGTCCTTTTTGTGCAACAAGTACTCTCTTAATGAATAAACTTTTCTTTTCCTTCCCGTTCAATACTTACTATATTTACTATTAATTGCCCTCGCACTAAGAGTACATAAACTTAGTGAAGGCCCTAAAGTGACTCATTCACAACCGAGTGTACAATTACCATACAATAAAACCCATGAAACAAGTGTGTAACAATGTGACATAAATAAATTGTACTAATGCGAATTCTAGTGCGCGCGCCAAGGTCGACGCGGCCGGTTCCGTTACGCGCATCCCGTCCTCAGAGCATACCGCGGTCGGACACGTAGAAAATAGTCATGAACTTGTTCTGGAAGGATAGCTTATATGTTGAGGAACGAAGAAATCATTAGAAGAATGATACAACAATTTTTAATGAGGGTAAAGAAAAAAAATTGTTTATTTCCATTAACTCCTGTAGAAGCTGTGATAGCCTAGCGGTGAGACCGTGCGACTCTCTAGAGACGACATAGGTTCAAACCCGGGCACCAATGGGTTTTTCTATTAAAACTTATGTGTCTAATTGATAATTGCAATTTATCACACGCTTTTCGGTGAAGGAAAACATCGTGAGGAAACCTGCATATCTCTAGAGAATTCTAGGGATATGTGTAACCTACCAATCCGCATTGGAGCAGCGTGGTAGGTCTTAGCTCCAATCCTTCTCTCCAAAGACGGAGAGAGGCGGCCTTAGCCCAGCAGTGGGCATAGTAACAGGCTGTTACTTTACTTTTTACTTTTATTAACTCCTGTGACTATGAAACAAGGTTTTGAGATCTTCTTATAAGTATGATAATAGTTGTGTTAGAAAATCTCGCTCTTCCATAACACTACTTGTTATATATAATACTAGCTGTGCCAACGGCTTCGCCCGCGTGTCACGATCAGCGTGTGAAAATTTTTTTCTAGAATTCAAATTTTTGAACATAAAAGTAGTTACTGTGAGTTAACCATAACAGATAGAGACATGCTATCGCGAACTTTTTTGTAGAATTTTTATAGATCTACAATTCTCTAGTACATTACTTTAGCATATATCTGCTGGTTTACGGAGTGCACGCGACCAAAGCTCCCAGCAAGCAAGTTTTTTACCAAGTGCGCGATCTCTTCAACACAATTTACATAATATCGATATGTACTATATACCTAAACCATCCGGAAGTATTGCACTATCTTTTGGTGAAAGCCGTACAAAAATCCGTGCAGTAGATTTTGAGAAAATCGATTACATACAGACAGAAAGCTTTTTGGGACTTTGTTTTATAATAACTATAGATATTTTTAAAACTCTACAATAAACAATAATAATAAAAGTAGCAAAATAAAAATAAATTAGGAAACAAACAAAGAAAACCGATAAAGTCTCAAAGATTGTGTCGCAATGACTAATCAAAGTCATACATCAGCCCTCCACTACGCGTCGCCCTAAACCGTGGTCCGGCCTCACAGGAGGCACCCTTAGTACGACTTTCCCCAACTTTAGTGGAGCTTCTGCGCTCTACTCTCTGCATTTCGCAACCTTGACGATGCTTCTGCGCTCGCCCGTCCTGCCCGCTTACGCTATAAAAGCCATTAGGGCTAACAGCATACAGTCAGTTCGAAAAAAAAAAGTATTTTTATCTGTCATTCAGTATGCTTCTGAGAAAAAAACAGCGATAAGTTAATGAGTCAAATTGATAGCATGGTTCCGATAACGTGTAGATAATCGCCTGCCAATACTATCTAAAGTAGTTTTAGTTCATTATAACATTTGTCAAAACAGTATATAATAATAATAAACAAAATAAGTCATATTTTCCTTAATCTAAAAGAAAATTAGTGTTTTTATAAATTAATTTCGTTTTCTGTAAAAGATAGCGTTATAATAGTTTAATAATAAATTAACCAGAATTTGTTTATTTAGTGATTAATCATGTGAAACATTAATACGAAGGGGGAAAAAAGTTTTTATACGTGTTAATACTTAGCGAATTAACAATTTAATAATTGTGTTTTGGTATGATAATTTTTGGAGTGATATTTTTGGTAAATGATGTTATTGAGATGAATTTCCTGTTTTTATATTATGGTGGCTTGATAGTGAAGTGAATGTCAAAAGGGAAGACAATTAAAAACTAATTTGTAAGTATTTATTTTAATTATTACGGCTTTCTAATAGCTAGGTGTACTGTGTGCTTTAGGAACACAACAGGATTTTCAACTTTATTGAAATCATACTAATTTTATAAATAGTATTAATTTCATGTTCAACTTGCAATTTTATAAATAGTTGTGATTAAATTAACTTAAAATTATCGCAACCGTTTTTTACCTTTATAAGTTGGTACGTTTATTGCTGTGATAGCTCAGTGGTGGGTCTGTGCGACTCATTAGAGGGTTTCATTTTCATTAGAGGGTTTTATGGGGTAAATGCGCTGATATTGAGAAAATTTTTGTATTGCAAAAAAGAGCCATACGTGGCATTTATAATTTGAATTCGCGTGAGTCCCTGCGAGAGAAGTTTAAGGAAACAGGTATTCTTACGTTAGCTTCACAGTATATTTTTAGCAATTTGATTTTTGTGCATAAAAATATACATAATTATAAAAAGATTGGCGATGTATATAATAGACAAAGTAGGAACCGACATAAGCTTGCGGCTCCTGCTTTGCGCCTTGTAAGAGTACGTAAATCGTTTGTGGGTTTGGGTATAAGATTCTATAACAAAATTCCACAATCAATTTTAACTTTGCCATTACAGCAATTTAAAAATACTGTTAAAAAGAGGCTGATACAGAAAGCCTATTATACCGTGGAGGCTTACATTGATGATAAGAATGCGTGGATTTAGCTGCTCTTTGACCTCGTGCAGGATAGCTATGACAAAATGTAATTAGTATTAAGAATCTTCTTTTTTAAAAGAGCTCCACCGAGTTTCTTGCTGGCTCTTCTCGGTTGGACGGCTTTCCGAACCAGCAGTAAAGTTGACGATTCAAAAGCACTTGTTTACAAGTTTACTTGAATAAAGAATATTTTGAATTGAATTGAATTGAACGGGTTCAAATGTCCGGCAGGCACCAATGAGTTTTTCTGTAAAAACTTGATGTGTCTAATTGATAAATGTAATTTATCATACGCTTTTCGGTGAAGGAAAACATCGTGATTAAACCTGCATATCTCTAGAGAATTCGAAGGGTCTATGTAATCTAACAATGCGCATTTGAGCAGCGTGATAGTTCTTAGCTCAAATAATCCTCTCCAAAAAAGGGGAGAGAGTATACCCTATGCCTAGCTGCGTAATAACAGGCCATTACTTTTTTTTTAATAAGTCACTAAAAGCTACATGGTTTCTTTGTTTAGTAATTCATTGATGACGTATAAAGTATATATAAAAAAAAAGAAAAAAGAACTGAAAATATCTTGATTTTGATGCACTTGGAGTTAAAGTGTATTTTCTATATCAGTATATAAATATAGTTTTTTTCGTAGCTTGAGCTGCAATCATATTTAGAACGTGTTAAGTATAAAATATTAGATAACGTCACGGAGATCGTTAGAAAAACCCATCAAAACTTTATGCAGTAAGACAAATCTTATGGACCGTGGTACATTGGAGTTAATTCATAAGAAAGTCTATGAAATAATCCGAGTTATAATAACGCGGAATCCGTTTCGCGTTCACGCAAATATCATATTTCGTCGGCAGAAACAATCTAACCGTAAACCGTGAAGATTTAGAAAGCCCGATGCCTTTGCCTTTTCGTGGAGAAACTGTGCAAGATCGCTTCACAAATCCAATTAAAGTATCGTGAAGTAAAACAAATAGGTATATTAATTTGGGCGTTATTTTTTATTTTGTAATAATAAAATGCCGCAACGCTTAAACCGACTTTTTATTTTTTCAATTAAATTTTATATACTATACTAGCAATAACCCGTGGTTTCACCCGGATCTCGTGGTAGTGGAAAGTCTACGAAGTCGGACTATAGTTATATTTGTAGATTATTTAATTATAAAAAATGGGTATCATTAGTATTCTTGGAATAAGAGCTAACTCATCAAATGCAGGCCCTTCTTTCTATAACTACATGTCGCTACAATGAATTTGTTATGACACTATTTTCTTTCGATTCTTAAATTCGTAATATCTTTTGATTAGGATGTCGGGTTTTTATAATTTAAAAAGTATTTTACAGGTATTGAAATAGTTTTTAATAAAATATCATTTAATGGGATAAGGATTAATACAGACATATGAATAAAATGGTTTGATTATTATAGGCAATTTTATCAACTTTTACAATAATTTAAAAGTAGTTATATTGGTATAACTATAATAGTAAGACATATGGTATCGTGGACTTTTTTGTGGATATGGATATGTTCTATAATACTGTAGAACATTTTTTTGTTCTAACCCCAAAAGTTTCCGCAGCGCACGCGATGAAAGATGTTTACGACTAAATTTTTCGCAACTTATAACAATTTTATTAGGGATCCCAATTTTTTTGAAAATTTCATATAACTTATGTTGCTCACTGAAGAAGCAGGTTTCTAATTAAATTTTTGAAATCGGTTTAGTAGTTTTTGCGTGAAAACATTACAAACATACATACATACAAACAAACATACAAATCTTTCCTCTATATAATATTAGTATAGATATTATATATATTCTTTAATTATTATATATTAGGTTATTAATTGTTTATCTTATTTTCACAAATTCTTTCTGTATCAAAAAACAAAAGGTTATTTATTTCATTTCATTTATTCCAATTCGGTTCCAGTAAAAATTAAAGTTTAAAATTCAGTTTTAACCTAAAATTTAACCTTTAAGAGGTTCAAAAATAGGTTAAAAGAATTAAAAGGTTCTTTCTTAAAGGTAAAATTTTCTTAAAACAAGGCATAAAATTGCGGAAATGCGGTTTTCTGGTAAAACCGCGAACAGTGTCCAGTATTGCATTTGCACTTTTTTTTAATCCCTCGAAGCGATCCCATACCGCTCGTCACGGTCGCTAAATATCAACAAAGAGGTTTTGTTTCAAATCTGGTTCTTGCTCGAACTAGGGTTGACACTTGACAGTAAATATCTAATTGTTAAATTATCCAATCTCTCATGTTTATTTATTTTTTTTCAAGGGAAACAATCAGTATATGAAAAACTTAATAGCTAGGAAAAAAATATATAAATCACATAACCAATAAAGTTTCCACTAGTTAATAAATACATATAACAATGTAAGGAGAAATATTGAATAAAAATATTTATAACACAATTTTACACAAACACACACACACACACACTTTATCTTGTTATCATAGTATCATCATCATAGTCTCATGTTTATCGCGATCTAAAGCGTAGGGCACCAACTTTCTAAAGATATGTAGATTGGTGAGCGGTGGGAGCATCCGATTCTGTCCAGGGGGCCATAAGTTCAATCCTGGGCAGGCACCAATGAGATTTTCTATTAAAACTTATGTGTCTTATTGATAATTGTAATTTACCACACGCTTTTCGATAAAGGAAATCATCGTGAGGAAACCTGCATATCTCTAGAGAGTTCTGGGGATATGAGCAACCTACCAACTCCCATGGACCAGGATGTTGGGTCTTAGCTTATGCCCAGCAGTGGGATATTAACCGGTTATTACTAAATTTAGATCAACCAACCATGTTCTCTTATTCAAAAGCGCGTTATAAACTTTAATTACCAATTAAGGCATGAAGTTTTTATGGAAAACATTGGCTCTGCCCGGGCTTAGAACCCGTGACTCCCTGGTAAAAATCAGGATCCATCACCAGTTTATGACACCAACTAACTTTTCTTATATAAATGTAATAACATCAGTGTTGAACATAAATGTTATAGCCTTGAAGGTCGCTAGTCAGAAAATCAGCAGACCTACCATGAACTCTTTATCAGAATATTACTTAGTTGTTAAATAATCATAGTAACGTAAAGTTTGTTGTGTAATTTTTGTAGCTTCTACCCACAGGTAGAACACCGGCTCTGTCTGTCTTGTTACTTAAGATTAAGTAACAAGAAGAAAACAGGCACTCCCCACTCATTCTCCAGCCTATTTTATAATTGCCTTCATACGAAAAAAAATTACGATGTTTGAACGTGGATAAAAAAAACCATTTCTCATTTGGGCCTAATAGGAAACTTATAGGAAGTCAGCGACCACTTTTCAGGTTCGTAGATCATCACTGCTTACATGCACTGTTCGAAGACTTTGGTCTTACGAACATTGTATCTATATACATTGCAAATGAATCTAACATAAGGTGTGTCAAAGCAACTAAGTTAACAATAGAAAATTATGTCAAGTGTTTGCTTTACGTATTAATATATTGATAATTCTGTCATTGGTTACCTATATAGTTTTACAAGAAAACAATACTATATTTAACGGTACAGCGTCATCTATGGTGACATGACAAAAACTTTAATTATTATTTCAGTTGTTTAACTAGTTTCTTAAAAAGGGGTCCACACAATAGACAATCTGAAAAATTCAACCAAACCAAAGGTTCAACCTCGTATAATATATCTCGTACAATCGTATAGGGTTATCTTTCATCAAGCTAATTCACCACTTTGTTCGTAAACTCCTATGCAACTCATGGTCTTTGTACTCGCCGATCCGGTCACGATCTCTTGAATGTTACTTTTCTTATTATAGGATTATTGATAACAATTTATATAGTGTTCCATAATCGTTTGTTAGCTGGTGATTTGTTTATCACAAGGTTGTAGCCGCATATTGTACCTTCTTTAAAATAATCAAATTGACTACTTTTAATTACATACTGGTTGAACACGAAACAAATACACATAAAGTTTTTTCCGTTATACAAGTAATTATAGCCTAGAGTTTAGAGCGCAAAATATCGATGTAATATAGACTATAGATTACAAGACCATTGGGCTGTTAATATCTCACTTCAGTGCAAATGCCTCCTATCTCCTTTTTAGAAGAAAGAAGAAGAAGGGTTAGACCTTAGACCCTTACCTCGCTGGCTTATTGTGAATTGGTAGATTCTAAATGTCCTCAAAATCTTCTTAAGATATATAGGTTTCATCATAATGATTTTCTTCACTGACCCCCACGTCAAAGTATAGGAGAAAATCTATCAGTTTTTTATCAACATAGGGACATAGACGCGGCGGGTGACTTAGTTTCATATTATTGTTTTAAACATACAAAAATACACAGTTCGTGATGTTTAAAACATAGAGTTCAAATTCAAATAATAGGCACCTTGGTTACGTTACTGAACCGCCCTGCAGGCCTACCATGTACTCTTATTGCGACTCAATTGAAGACACAAACGTGATTGTTTTCATACCATGACGTCTTAAAGACGCACACTTTAAGTCATTGCCGAATGAGCGTTCGGAATTCGTCCTAAGAACATGTGAGTAAAAGAGACAGAGTTATCTATAGTTCATATAAAGTTATCCTTTTTAAACATTACGACCGAAAGGCAATTCACACTTCATGGTACGAAAAGAAAGCGGTTCGCGGTCGTCGTTTACTTCTTCAATTGAGTCGCAATAAGAGTTCATGGTAGGCCTGCTGCTCTATGACTTTAAGAAATGAAGTTTTGTACTGAAAAGTTTCTGAACGACTCGTCAAGTCTTTCTATTAAAATCTATGAACCCATGTCATACATAGTCGGGGAATCATAGACAGGGCTGTGAGTGCGAGCGTCCAACAAATAGAGAAAGGGAAGAAAAGAGACCAATACTTATCTTTACCTAATCACACATAAAAAAGAGACAGTAGTAGTCTCATTTGTCCTCTTAAAAGCCTTTGTTATTAACTATATTAACTTACCGTGTATGTATGTGAAGGTGGAATCGTTAAATGTGACCCACTGCCCGGTGACCAAATGGGCTGAAATTTAACACACTGGTCCAGTCTCGATGATAATGCAAGTTTATGATAAGCATGAGTTACTGCTGTTGCCAGGATTGGTTCCAAACGACGAAACTCCTCAACGGTTACAATTGGTCCATGAAATTTTGGTTAAAGATTTTTTAAAAGTATTTTAACTTGACTTGTTTCTTATGGATGCATTTTAGGTTGACTCCGTCACTCAAGTGTGATAACCCTCATAGTATTTACCCAAATGTCAAACGAATCTTAGACAGCATGCTCCTTTGTACCGTACCAATTAAACTCATACAAAAGCGACGTAGATGTTTTCTGTAGTTCTTAGCCTTATTTAAAAGCAATTTGTGTAAATACCTACGTAGCTCAGATAGCCGTGTGGTATCCGGCAGAATAGAATAGACCACCCTCCTTCCTTACCGAGGTGTCGTAAGAGCCGACTAAGGTAAGTGCCGTGTGGTATCCGGCAGAATAGAATAGACCATCCTCCTTCCTTACCGAGGTGTCGTAAGAGGCGACTAAGGTAAGTGCCGTGTGGTATCCGGCTGCATAGAATAGACCACCCTCCTTCCTTACCGAGGTGTCGTAAGAGACGCCTAAGGTAAGTGCCGTGTGGTATCCGGCTGCATAGAATAGACCATCCTCATTTCTTACCGTGGTGTCGTAAAAGGCGACTAAGGTAAATACGTAAAATACGTAGCCAAATCATGTGACAACATGTTTGTAAAATGTTTTGTCGACCCAGAATGGGATAAGGGCAGGAGGATAATACCTACGTAGCTCAGAATGAGAGAAACTTTAACTAACCTAACTTTGCCGAATCTAACCTGTGTATAATAATACTTGCATGTCGTGTTCATTTCTAGTAGGTTATTATCTTATGTATATCTAGTAAATAATAGCCAGTTTAATGAACCAAATAAAAAAAAGTATAATAATAGTATATGACCGCTGTACGTAACAATATATAAGGAAGATTAATGGTCTTTATATCTCACGTAATCCATGCGTAGTTACAATAATGGCAGTAACTTTAGCGTAACCAAAAACCATGCAACCACAAGAGGCCACTTATCGCCATTACCATGAGAGTCCATCAATACACCCCGACATGGTACAGTTCTTCCCGTGTGAAACCCATCTTCGGAGCAGTAGACCAGAACTTTGTAAATTGCCTAATTATTTGGATTTATTTCTGCTGAAACAGAAAAACTGCTTTACGATGATTTTTTGCTTTACTTTTGACTGACGTTTTTTCTCATCAGTATCATGCGTTATCACTAAATTTATAATTAACAGAATTAGGCCTTTAGCTATTAAAGTTCCATAATACAAAAAATAAGAATTATATTGCGGTAAACCGCAATTACAGGATGTCTGTGTAATTCTAAATGGGCTAATAGGGCCTTATGCAGGATTTGTTAAACGCATGAAAAACAAACCACCACAATAAACTAGCACTGCACATATTCACGAACACAATCTCCGTTTAGCGTTTAGCCTCCGCAACCGCAGCAATTATTAATTAAGTCGTCTTGAAACTTAAATAAGTGGATTTAAATACGTTGCCTATGCTCCATATCTAAAAAGTTCTAAAATAATTAATGAATCTCGGTATATTAGAATATCTATACTTCCCTTTACAACAAGTTTAAAAATATAAACCTATGCTACTTCTTATGTCTTACTATGCGATTGTAGATTATTTGAGTGATAATACATCTTGACTGCTGTCTGACTGCAACGTTTAATATGTACTCATATCAAATTAAATCATTATTATTTTAATTGAGTATCCTCCGAGTTGCTTTCTGGTCCTTCTCGGTAAGAGCAAACTTCCAAATCAGTGGATTTTTTAAAAATATCATTTGACGACTCAAAGTTTATTTAAATAATGGATATTTTGAATTTGAATTTATATAAAGAGAAAGTATACATCCCACACACTTAGTATTAAAGTGACCCAATTAAAAATTATCTTTAATTGAAGCTGTGATTGTGATTCTTTCGAGGGGAACACGAGTTCAAACCCGTGCAGGCACCAATGAGTTTTTCTATTAAAACTTATGTGTCTAATTGATAATTGCAATTTATCACACGCTTTTCGGTGAAGGAAAACATCGTGAGGAAACCTGCATATCTCTAGAGAATTCTGGAGATATGTGTAACCTACCAATCCGCATTGGAGCAGCGTGGTAGGTCTTAGCTCCAACCCTTCTCTCCAGAAACGGAGAGAGGAGGCGGAGGCAGGAGTATCCCCACCTGTGGGATTGTAACAGGCCGCTACTTTACTTTTTTTTTAAGTTAGATACATTTTAATCCTTATTTCAATTCCGTCTATGACATTACGCTACAAACTATAACAAAAGCTAGTGTTTTCTGGCTCTTCCTAGTTCTCCAAGTCTAGTTTACCTAGTCTCTACAACACTTACCTGTTTTGTAGGCGCTTTATTGCAATTTGCCACAAAACAACTCGTCTGATATTTTCTGACAATTTTTAGATTGATCCAGCGAATACTAAACTTTGGTGACAATCGGAGCATCTTTTTGAATTATAATTGACAGTTTTTTTGTATGTCGTGTGGTATCTGGCAGAATAGAATAGACCACCCTCCTTTCTTACCGAGGTGTCGTAAGAGGCGGTTAAGGTATGTGCCGTGTCGTATCCGGCTGCATAGAATAGACCACCCTCATTTCTTACCGAGGTGTCGTAAAAGGCGACTAAGGTAAGTTGACGTCAGGCAGGCGGGCGGTCGTAAAATACGTAGCCAAATCATATGACAACATGTTTGTAACATGTTGTGCCGACCCCACTTAGCGTGGGAGTGATGATGAAGAATATACATAATTATAACAAGATTGGTGATGTATATAATAGACAAAGTAGGAACCGACATAAGCTTGCGGTTCCTGCTTTGCGCCTTGCAAAAGTACATAAGTCGTTTGTGGGTTTGGGTATAAGATTCTATTATAATAAAATTCAGCAATCTACTTTAACTTTACCATTAAGGCCTTTTAAAAGGCGACTAAGGTAAATTGACGTCAGGCAGGCGGGCAGTCGTAAAATACGTAGCCAAATCATATGACAACATGTTTGTAACATGTTGCGCCGTTCCTTAGAGTGGAAAAATGTGAATGATGAATTGACAGTTCTTTTTTTCGAGGGGAATCTAAAACCAGACATAGCCAGAGCAACGCGTGGCTGGACCGCTAGTTAAAGAATATAGTTAACTAAACACCTTTTGTCTTGAACTGAGAGTTCGGCATTCCTCCCCACCACGATCCCATCATCTCGTGACTGAAGTATTTTTCCTATCGCTTAATTAATCAAAAGTCAGATAATACTATCTTATCGCAGCAATGTGACGGAGGTTTATTGTTAATTTGATTTTTCTTTGTGTCAGACGTGGGCGCGCGCGCACTGACGTCACGGGATGGCAGCGTGGTTGTGCGCACTCGCCCTTACGGTCGCCACTGGGCTGGTGGGCGCGCAAGGCCCGGAGAAAAGTGAGTACTGTTAAATAAGTTATTTTTGTTATTAGTTATACATATACGCTTTACTTGCCGCAATAGCTGATTTGGGCGACATCTGACTCATGCCAAAATGTCACTGGTTCATTTGAATAATCAAATTAGCTTTTTGTTAGTTACTAATTACTCCACCATATGGTATCCGGCAGAGTAGAATAGACCACTCTCATTTCTTACCTAGGTGTCGTAAAAGGTAAGTTGACGTTAGGTAGGCGGTCGCTCGTAAAATACCTAGCCAAATCATTTTACAACGTGCTTAAAACATGTTGTGCCGACCCCACGTAGAATGGGATAAGGGCAGGGGAATGATGCTACTACTAATTAATATGTTATTAAACTTACGCGCGTAATTAAGATTATGATTAATTTATGCGATATATGACTCTTATTAGGTTAAGAAATCATGTATATACTTGATATTTAAAACTTATAATCCGATTCTCGCTAAATGAAAACATCGTAAGAAATTCTACGTATTTTGAAATTTGTGAAAAAAAAATGAGAAAGGAGTATCCAATCCAATTGAGCAGCATGGCCAACCATTCTCTCCAAAAATAATGAGAAAGCCTGCGCAGCAGTGGAATAGTCACTACTGATATAAAAAATACGCTTGACGCTAAGACCGTTTCCCTTACTCTAGTGTAATAACTCTGTAATAATAACTCTATTTTCCACTGGAAAACGCAGCGTTGATGGACTTACGACCTCATAGAGATCGTGGGAAATTGTTGGTTCCAAGCGGTACAGGTTCGTGTTTTATGGAGATCATGGGATGATACCTATGTTCAGCAAAGTACTTCTATAGATTGAGAAGAGAGAGCGAATCTTCTTGGAGTGCCTCTCCGACTAGCGAAGGTTGGCAGTCAGCGTCGTAAATTCATCCTTATCTCTTGCTAGCCGGAACAGATCAGCGGCTTTCGCGATCTCCTTCCATTCCCTTACGTTGCGAAGCCAGGATCTCTGTCTGCATCCAACACTCCCTTTTTCCGGATATCTTTCTCAATAAGATGAGTTTCGGAAGTCCATATGTCGTGTCTGAGCACATGCCCCAAATATGCGACTTTTCTCATCTTAACGGCCTGTAAAACTTCAGGAAACGATAGGAGATGTGGGCATACAGGTGCATATTGGCTATAAGCTGGACCCAGAAAATCTCGAATGTGGAAGTTCTGCGACGCATCCATCAAAATCGGGAACTTTTGCAGACTGTAAAAATGAGAAAGAATGATTTATAGAAGCAGGCATTACTTTGTGGAATTCCATATTACAGAAACTATAACAGAACTATAGTACCCGGCAATAAATAATGCTCATCGGGGCTTAGAGAGAAAAAATTGGCTAGATTCTGCTTCATAGAGCATTGTCGCTGTCGCACAGATTAACGAACCCGTGTGTGACAGTGACAGCGCTCTACAAAACCGAGCTGACCGGCTGTTTCGTTCTACACATCGATGTGCATTATTTAATGGCGGGTACTATACTTTGCTATAATCCGCGCGGATTAAGCGAATGCATTCAATGCTAATGTGTATGAAGCAGGCAAAATTCACGTACCTTACATTACGTTCAGCAGGCAAAATTCACGTACCCTATTTTGTTTCGGGTCGAAACGATATAGATTTAGGTGGTGGTTGTTTGTATTGCATGTGTGTATTGTTGCTGGTGGAGGCGTCTTGGGATTTATATGATGATTTGTCCTGCATGCGTAAGGTACGTGAATTTTTCCTGCTTTATACACTTAGCACTACATACATTCGCTTAACCCGCGCGGAATATAGCAAAGTAGTTCGGTTATAGTTTCTATGAGAAAGAATAATTCGATCATAAAGTTAAGGTAAGTTAAGTAACGCCCTGTTACTATGCCCACTGCTAGGCTAAGGCCTCCTCTCTCCGTTTTTGATGAGAAGGATTGGAGCTAAGACCTACCACGCTGCTCCCATGCGGATTGGTAGGTTACACATATCCCTAGAATAGATATATGCAGGTTTCCTCACAATGTTCTCCTTCACCGAAAAGCGTGTGATAAATTGCAATTATCAATTACACATGAGTTTAAATAGAAAAACTCATTGGCCTGCCCGGGGTTAGAAACCTATGTCGTCTCTAGAGAGTCGCACAGTCTCACCGCTAGGCTATCACAGCCTAATTCAATTATATAAAAACGTAATTACACAGATTAAAATACATGATTTGATTTATAATGTTTACAATTAAATAAAACAGTAGCGAGAGCGATTCTTTGTAAATACTCGATAAGAGAGATAGTTGTAGTATTCATCTCAAATCTTATCAAGATTGTTATCTTAGGCACGATTATCACGTACATATCTAGGGTTTCTATATAATCTTATATACCTACGCGATTTGATTTCTATAAGTAAATTAACGCCGTGTGGTATCCGGCTGCATAGAATAGACCACCCTACGTTCTTACCGAGGTGTCGTAAGAGGCGACTAAGGTATGTGTCGTGTGGTATCCGGCTGCATAGAATAGACCACCCTTATTTCTTACCGAGGTGTCGTAAAAGGCGACTACGGTAAGTTGACGTCAGGCAGGCGGCCGGACGTAAAATACGTAGCCAAATCATGTGATAACATGTTTGTAACATGTTGTGCCGACCCCACTTAGAATGGGACAAAGGCAGGAGAATGATGAAGTAAATGACACCCTAGTATACTCTAGATCAGGATAGACGAATCTTCATGTATTAACATATAATTATTTCTAAACAAATGTTCAACGATAAAGTCGTACAATCCAAGATATTGTCTTTGTGATTCAAAAGTAATAATAAAAATTATTTTTCTATAAAGTGATTATTAGAGGTGTAAGAGTAACGACAAAAAGCGTACCCGTATGTGTTCGTTACTACAACAAGTAGTACTCGTTACTATCGTGTCGGTACTTTATTCGTTACTTTTGATACCTGCTACCATAGCATTAAAGTAACGTAGTCGTATTCCTGTACGGTATGATATCGGCGCGACATATTACTTACTTACTTGCATACCTAACTGCGTAAGGCGAATTTTTTTTTTTTACAAAATCTTGATTTAATAAAAAAAAGGTAGAATTGTAGAATAGTTAAAAGCACAAGTAAATTGTAGGCGGAATCTACTGGATATTGAAATGGATTTATTATTTTAACTGTGAGAATAAAATAAAACGTATTATGTAGTTAGTAATACGTACCAATACGAAAGATGCGAGTAACGAGTAACGAATAGCATTAGTGAGTAACGATTCGGTACTCGGTACTAGATGGCGCACCCGTTACTCCGTACTGAATCATACGGTTTGCTTACGGCTTTAGTGATTATTGGGAATAGATTTATTAGAACTATCTTATCCGAACGGAGCGTTCCTGTTTCCAGTATTCTAAATTTAATCACAATATAGATTATAAGGACAAAATTATATTACTAACATCGCTAACTTAAATTTATAAAGAAAATATCATAGACATTTAATAAGAGTAAACGCAAACGGTGCAACTATGTGATATCGCGCTAATAAGGCGGACAGACAGTACTGTTTTACTTAGTTCTACTTAATATTATAAATGCGAAAGTTTGTGAGTATGGATGGATGTTTGTTACTCATTCACGAAAAAACTATTGCACGGATTAGGATAAAACTTTATAGTTATATAGGTTATACATCGGAATAACATATAAGCTACAATTTGTAATGATTTTATGTAATATAACGATACAGGTCAATAAAGTCGGAAAAAAATCTGGCCTCTGAGAGCTATCTCGGCGTACGCTGCCTAAACCATTAGAGTTAAAGATGATGTACCGTATTATTATTTGTCTTTAATAGTTCTAAATAAAAGTCAGCGACAGCATATATCTATCTTTTATGTGGAAGCCACTGAAGGCCACTGACCACCTGGCTTACGACTGTCCAAAGGGACATGAGGAATTTGGGACTTTCCAAAGAAGATGCCTACTGCAGAGATAAATGGCGCCGACTGATTGGAAAAGCAGACCCCGTATAGCGGGATAATGCGAGGACAATGATGATGATGTGGAAGCCACTATGACCAAAATTGTGAATCAAAAATTTAATTAAATTAGATACTGTGGCAGACCAAATTCCTCGCGAGCGAAGCCGCAGGCAAAAACTAGTTAGTTCATATGTTGCATCCACTTCGAAGCAAATTCTGAATCCCATTACTCATGTGTTTGTTATTTACGTGACATTGGCAGAGTGATTTGCGTCTAATTTGAGCTGTACAGGCCATAAAGAAAGATAAAGAAAGATATGATTACTCCAGTTAATTAAAATTTTAACTTTTAACTGTTACAAAAAAAAATTATGTTGACGTTACACAAAATCATGTGAAATATGTCATACAACAATGAAATCGTGTTATGTAAAAATTTCTATAGCCCATTGTATATAATTGCGAAGATTTAACACGTCATCCCTGATACGGCAGTGAAAATAGTTAAAAGAAAAATTGAATGAAGCCTAAAAACTCCCATTCTCGTATCGATGACAGAAAGAATCTGTCAATGCATCCTTACATTCATACATTTCCTATTGACAATCACTTAGATTTCTTTTCCGGTTCGTTGTCATTGGTTTTATGTCAACAGTTGTAAAGAAATCATAGAGTTATTATTCTAGATTAGTAAATCCAGCCTAAAAATAAATATTACAATAAATAGAAAGAAAATCGGACCATCTATCTGTCTCTTTTTTATGTATAATTAGACAAAGATGGGAGTTTCGTCTTCCTTCTCTTTATTTATTATGATACTCTTACTTATAGGTCATATGGTCATAAGACCTGTCGTAATGTTTGGATCAGAATGTTGGGCAATGAAGAAGATGGATGAAAGAAGAGTACATGCAAATGAGATGAGGATGTTAAGGTGGATGTGTGGTGTGACAAGACTTGATAAAATAAGAAATGAGTATATAAGGGGAAGTCTGAAAGTTGCGCCCATTATAGAAAAGATGAGAGGTGCAAGATTGGGATGGTATGGACATGTAATGAGGAGGGATGAAAATCATGTGATCAAACGAGTGTTGAGTATGAATGTGGATGGATATGTGACTAGAGGAAGGCCTAAAAAGAGATGGTTGGACTGTGTGAAGTATGACATGCATATAAAAGGAGTAACGCCAGAGTTGACGAATGATAGAAGAGAATGGAAGAGAAAATCATGTTGTACCGACCCCACTTAGAGTGGGATAAGGGTAGGAGAAAGAAGATACTCTTACTTATAGGCCTATGGAAGAAATTCATTCTAGTAAGAATTAAAGTTACATTTTATAGGTTATATAAAATTAGTTATTTTCGTATTTTTCGTTTACTTTAAAATGTGCTATAAGGGTAGGTTCACATGAAAATCGCTTAACGCGCGTTGAATGCGCACAAAATTTTGTTATAGTGTTATATTGCTTGCTAGGTATTAAAGAAACATTGCTACGGCTTTCCTAAGAGCTTTTCCTTAAATTCTTGCCTGAATAAATGCTACTTGTCGTGTTCCATATTGCGATATGGAATATGAGAAGTAGCATTTGACGTCCAGCGGGACGTTTCTCTATTTCATTTATTAATAATTCGGTATTGAAGACTTTTATAAAATTTCTCTATAAACTTAGCAAATCGTAAATTAAATAATATATAAATATCCACGTAAAATGCGCGCGTTCAACTGAAAAGCATCATAGAAAGCCAATAATCTTAACGCGCGTTAACGCGCGCTTAATCAATTTTTTTTCCGAACTGACTGTATGCTGTTAGCCGTAACGGCTTTTACAGCGTCACCGGGCGGGACGGGCGAGCACAGAACCATCGAGGTTGCGAAATGTAGAGAGTAGAACGCAGAAACTCTACTAGCATCGGGGAACGTCGTCCTAAGGGTACCTCCTTTGAGGCCGGACCACCGCTTAGGGCGACGCGTAGTGGAGGGCTGATGTATGACTTTGATTAGTCATTGCGACGTCGGAAGGGTGGGGAGAAACCACGACCGACCGACTTCAGAAAACTGGGACCTCTTCTTCGCTTGCGAAGACGTTGGAGTAATCAAAACGCCCGTAAGCATGTATAAGGTCTGACTAAAATGTATACAGTTGAAAACGCGCGTCATTAAAACGGGCGATTAAGCGATTGTGATGTGAACCTGCCCTAAATGCAAAAATAGCCCTAGTTATGATAGTTAAAATAATAAAATGAATTACACCGGATGAATTACATTAAATATGCATGATACAATTAATATAACAGGCGGATCTCGTTACATGTGTAATTACGTAAAGTGTGCCATTCCGTCGATGTTCAATTGCGCAAGTGAACAAAACGATATGCTTTCACTTTTATTGCGAGCTACTAACAATGAGGAATAAGAATCGACATTAGGAACAATTAATAACAATTATTTATTGAATGGAATGATTTAGCTATTATATAATTATTATATATAAGTTTGGACTGCAGTCTTATTATTTGAGTAAACTGTGTTTCTTATATTAATTATGGTTAAGGTGGGTTAACCTTAAAAGCTAGAGATACGCTGTCGCGGATTTTTATTCAGAACTTTAGAGGGGAACAATTCTGTAGTACATGATTTTGAATAACTTTCACCGTTTACTTAGCGCTTTAAATTAGCTTAGGAATGCTTTTTGCCGTTTCGCAATATTTTTAATTGCTGCTAATCTCCTATTCATCTTAGCGTGATGTTGTCTATAGTCTATAGCCTTCCTTGACAATTGAACTATCTTACACTCTAAGAATTTTTCAAATCGGTCCAGTAATATCTGAGATTTTTGCTTTCAAACAATCAAACAATTAAATAAACTGTAATAGTAATTAGTAATAGTAATTACTAATTAGTATAGATACAGATTTACTGTCGTGAACGTTACTTTAGGTTCGGAAAACTGCTCCTACCGAGAAGAGCCAGCTGTTTTAAGTAAAGTTAAGTAATGACCTGATACTATCCCACTGCTGGGAATAAGCCGCCCCTCTCCCTTTTGGGAAACAAAGTATGGAGCTCAGACCTACCACACTGCTCCAATGCGGATTGGTAGGTTACTCATATCCCCAGAATTCTCTAGCGATATGCAGGTGTCCTCATGATGTTTTCCTACAACGAAAAGGTAAAAAGGATAGGGTATGGTGAGGGTCGATAAACTTATTGGGGCCCATGGTTTGAACCCGTGATTCTATCATCACAGCGCCTTGCTGTTTACAAAAAATAATTCTTATAAATAATTATATTTTGTCATTGCTATCTTGTACAAGGTCGAATTACTACTATTCATCTTATCTAACAACTATTTTTACGTAATCCTCAATAGGAAATTTTTTGTATCAGCCTCTGTTTAATGGTTTCATAAAACATCTTCTTCTTCTGTTGAATTCTTCATTAGTGAAGGTCGTGTCGTAAATGAAAATCCTTCATAGTTCTTACAGTCTTCCTCCATTTCTCCCGGTTTTCGGCCTTTCTTAGGGCGGAAGTTACGGAGAGACCAGTAAGTGTGGTCACTTGGTCACACCAGCGGCTAGGTGATCGGTTTCCTTCGACCTTGCCCACTATATTATCAACTTGTCAAGGTTATCTGGTTGACGGCGAGCAATGTGACCAAAGTATCCAGGATTCGTTAGTAGCACACTGTAGAGAGGCGAACCTTAACTTTTCATTGAGCCATGGTATGCGAAGCATCATTCTCCAGCACCACATCTCAAACGCGTCAATTTTCTTGCGATCTTTTGCCCTAATCGTCCACGATTCCGATGCGTAGAGGAATATTGAAACATATATCTCACGATTAAATTGCTGTTAATAAAAGGTGCTTCTTCCATTTATGATAAGAATCGCTGTACCCGACACGTGTTATGGTGTGCCCTCAATTCCCCGATAAGGCAATCGCAAATACCTGCTTTGACATAGTTACTCTACTGGTGTGTTGACTCACCTCAATGAATACTTATAATCACCTGCATATTGCTTCCAAAAATAGTTTTTCTTGGTGTAATTGAACTCTTTGATATATCGTATATGTGTATTCGATGATCAGGTTGTTTTTTTTCTTCTCATGTCTAGTTTAGCCACTATTGTTTCATTTATTCCATTAAGTTAACTTATGATGCTATCTGGCTGAGTAGAATGGCCCGCTCTCATTTCTTACCGAGGTGTCATAAAAGGCGACTAAGTTAAGTGTCCTGTGGTATCCTGCTGAGTAGAATAGACCACCCTCATTTCTTACCGAAGTGTCGTAAGAGGCGACTAAGGTAAGTGTCTTGTGGTATCCGGCTGAGTAGAATAGACCACCCTCATTTCTTACCGTGGTGTGATAAAAGGCGACTAAGGTAAGTATCGTGTGGCATCCGTCTGAGTAGAATAGACCACCCTCATTTCTTACCGAGGTATCATAAAAGGCGACTAAGGTAAGTGTCGTGTAGCATCCGTCTGAGTAGAATAGACCACCCTCATTTCTTACCGAGGTATCATAAAAGGCGACTAAGGTAAGTGTCGTGTAGCATCCGTCTGAGTAGAATAGACCACCCTCATTTCTTACCGAGGTGTCATAAAAGGCGACTAAGGTAAGTGTCTTGTGGTATCCGGCTGCATAGAATAGAGCACCCTAATATCTTAACGAGGTGTCGTAAAAGGCGACTAAGGTAAGTTAACGTCAGGTAGGCGGTCGGTCGTAAAATACCTACGTAGCCAAATCATTTGACAACATGTTTAAAGCATGTTGTGCTGATCCCACTTAGAGTGGGATAAGGGCAGGCGAATGATGATTCAATATGTAAGATCACGAGAACGAAATGGTTGGTACTGTTAGATAATCTCTTTTTTGTGCGTGTAATAAAATATTTTACGCCTATTTACTTGATGGCTAACTCGACCAAAACATAAAATCTAATGGCCCAACTAATCAATTATGAACGTTAAAAGACGTTCTGATTTTAAATGAACCGGAACAGTGAGTTAAAAAGTTATTATTTGGCTTTTATTTTGTTTAAAACGCAAAATTCCAGTAATTAACTTGATTTAAACCGTGCAATGTCATCGCGGTCACTGTCTAAAGAGTTGTACAGTTATTTTACATCTGAAGCTGTGAATTGTAATAGAGTTATTATATTTAGAGTAGGGAAGCCTAAAATATGCAACATTAAAATAAAGAGAAATAAATAGTTTTTAAATTTAAACTATCGTGAGTAGTATTCATAGTTAATAAAGATACCGGCTATACTCACGTCTAATTTTATCGGAATAGCCCGACTAGTTTCGAACCCGTCCGGGGCACTTATTCATGAGCTCTTTATACGACGCTATCGCGGCGGGAACTGATGCTAAAATTAGACGTGAGTATAGCCGGTATCTTTATTAACTAGAAATAAATAGAAAGCAAATGAGAGCATATATCTATCCGTCTCTCTCTTTTAGGTGTGGTTAGACAAAGATAAAGTATATTTCATCTTCCCTCTCATTATTTTTTGTATCACGATCACATAAAATTCTGCCTATGAGTCTCCTACTCTAATGTAATATTTAGTTAATACTAAATAGCTTTTGTTATGTTAAATAAACGTGTATATGGTATGTCCATATACATGCAAGTTTAGTTATCACTTGTATTACAATACACTGCCAGAAACGTGGAGCCTATCTCTTGATGATTCGATGCTTCCGTTATGGGGCGAAACGATCGTAGAGATTATCACGGTGAATGTGTGCTGTGCCTATTTGGTGTGTTGTTGGTGATTTTGTGATACGTGTGATAACTAATATCGCATTTATAAGGTATGTGAACATTTTCTACTTTACACATAACAAACCCGGATTATAACAAAATAATTCTATTACAGGTTATCATAGGTAATACTATGGAATCCCGCAAAATAACGACTCTATAAATTAATTATTTATAATATTATTTATTGTCATAACATAGGAGCCCAGCGGCGAGACCGTGCGACTCTTTCGAGGGGAACACGAGTTCAAACCCGGGCAGGCACCAATGAGTTTTTCTATTAAAACTGATGTGGCTAATTGATAGTTGCAATTTATCACACGCGTTTCGGTGAAGGAAAATATCGTGAGAAAACCTGCATATGTCGAGAGAATTCTGGAGATATGTGTAACCTACCAATCCGCATTGGAGCAGCGTGGTAGGTCTTAGCTCCAACCCTTTTCTCCGGAAACAGAGAGAGGAGGCCTGTGGGATTGTAACAGGCCGCTACTTTTTTTAAAATTCTCATATGTCATATCCAAAACGCATTTTATAATAAACCAAAATGATGAAGACAAGATATAAATTGATCATAACGCGCTCAAAATATAAAAATAAAAACCTAATAAAGGAATAAATCACACGCCTAAATCTCTGAGATAATAATATTACCCACTAAGCAAAACTCTAAATATTTGTATCTTTAAACGAATATTATATTCAATATTATTTACGAAGAATCGTTGAAAGTTGCCACTGTTGCCATACAAAAATACCTCTCCTTGAATAAGATATATTAAAATCCTTTAGGTACGCGAGCAAACAAGCCGTAAACGGTTTGCTTGCATAGCGTCTCACGATGACTGAGATCGTGTCAACTCACTTATCTCAATTGTGCTGATAATAATTGATTATACACAGGTAGCAATTTTACTACCGGGTTCATTCAGAATAACGCACACAGATCGATTTATTGAAAGTATGATTAGGACTAATGTAAGTCGACCCAGTGTGTGGTATCCGGTAGAGTAAAATAGACCACCCTCTTTTTACAGAGGTGACGTAAAGGCAAATAAGGTAAGTCGACCCAGCGTGTGGTATCCGGTAGAGTAGAATAGAACACCCTCATTTCTTACCGAGGTGTCGTAAAGGCAAATAAGGTAAGTCGACCCAGCGTTTGGTATCCGGTAGAGTAGAATAGACCACCCTCTTTCTTACCGAGGTGTCGTAAAGGCGACTAAAGTAAGTCGACCCAGCGTGTGGTATCCGGTAGAGTAGAATAGACCACCCTCTTTCTTACCGAGGTGACGTAAAAGGCGACTAATGTAAGTCGACCCAGCATGTGGTATCCGGTAGACTGAATAGACCACACTCTTTCTTACCGAGGTGTCGTAAAATAAAATATTAGTTTTGCTATAATCCGCGATTTTGTTATATTTCGCAATAATATTAATTTTACTTATCGCGATTCTATTGTGGATTATAGCAAAATTAATATTTTCATTATTTTTTGAGTTATTAGCAACGTAATATTTGCTTTCCTATTATTGGCAAAAAAGTTAAGAGAAGCTGTAAAATACCTACGCCATATAGAATTTGTAGGTTATTTATAACCCACGTTGATTTAGCATGGTGGGCTTAAGCTTCATATCACGCCATTCAACAAAAAGTATTAACTTAGCAATAGTAATACGATAATAATTAATTAGCTTTTAGTTAAATTTGACCCACTTACCGGTGTCCGATTAAGTTTAAATATTTACATACTGACATATCGTGACCTGATGCTACTAGGATTGGCTAGAGGAAGAAACCCCTTAACAGTTAACAGTAAGGAGGTTAAATTATGTCAAAGCTTTTTTTAAGCCTTTTTACTTTACTTGACTTGTTTTACTGTTTAATTACGCGACTCAAGTTGTGTGAAAACAAAACATGATAGGTATAAAAAATGTATGCCACCTTCACAAAACAAACTGTAACATTGACTGTCCCTGAATTAAAATAAACGTAACAATTGCAAACCTTCGCAGCAAACACTCGTATCGTTTAGCACTAATGTAAAATATAATAAAACTAATACATAATAGCGAAGCCATAGTCAAGGTCGCGTACTAAGAACAAATATGGCGTCATAACGTTCGGGAAATACCGTCGGAATAATTCAAAATGTATTTAATTTGTATTGTAATTATTATGCAATCATTTCTCTTTCCAGGACGGACGGGAAATGTATGTAAGGTGGACATAGAATGTCCCGATAACGCGTTTTGTCGACAGAGCAGTTACTGCGTCTGCAAAGATGGCTTCGTTTACGCGGCTGTCAATAGCACACATAAAGGATGTTTGAAAGGTAAGTTTTTTTAAAATTTATTTGGCCGCGGACACGTACTTAGATTCCTAATAATTATATAATATTTAGGCGATATATATAATAGACAAAGCAGGAACTGACATAAGCTTGCGGTTCCTGTTTTACGCCTTGCAAAAGTAAATTAGTCGTTTGGGTAGTTAGGGTTTGGTTATAAGATTCTATAATAAAATTCCGCAAACGATTTTAACTTTGCCATTGCAGCAGAAAGTCTACTATACTGTTGAGGATTACTTAGACGATAAGAATGTGTGGACTACTGTTCAACCCTGTACAAGACAGTAATAACTAAATGAAACTAGTGATAAGAGTTTATAGTTTGAAAAGGGCAGCCGCCGTGTTTCTTTTTGGCTCTTCTCTGTAGGAACAGCTTTCCGAACCAGCGGTAGAGTTGACCATTTTAAAAGCTCTTGTTTAAAAGTTTCAATGAATAAAGAGTATTATGAATTTTACTTTGAATATAAATTAGGTTAATCTATTAAAAGTCTATTAATTGTTTGTTTTTTAAATTGTTTAATTTTTGCACACAATTGGCGAAATGGCGTGTTGTTGATAATTTGTGTGTAGTGCACACGTTATACAAAATCCTTAAAGTATTAAGGTATGAAAACGGATATTACACTAGATACTGCATTACACAGATAATTTATATAAATAGGCGTTACTTTGCGCAATTCTATACTACAAAAGTTATGATAGAATCATTTTACTAGAATCCGCGTTTGTTAGGAAAATTAGTTTGTTATGTAATGCTAAGTGTAGGAAATACAATCCGTTCTCATATCTTATACGTGTAGGGTAGGTTAACGCACGTATCACAGAAATCCACCACCAACACTCTACAAAAGCACTACATACATTTAAGACAATCTCAACAATCGTTTCGCCCCGTAACCAAAGCATCATCAGGCGATAAGCTCTGAAAGGTGCCAAATTATAGCAAAATATCTATATCTTAACTTTTGCATTACATAAATCTGTCATCGCGGATTATAACAAACTAATATCATACTTGCGTAATAGGCAATTACTTTTGTATTATTATGAATTTCCGGAAAGTAATGTCTTCGCTAAATTATATATTATACAAGTAAACGTTTAAATTTTTATTGCTGGTGAATAAACTAGCATAGAGTAGAATAGTAGAGTAATAGACAGGCTTCTTAGTGAATGTGTCATAATAAATAACGAGAGAGAAGGGCTCACTTGTATACTTATCTTTATCTAATCACACATAAAAAAGCGAGACATGTAGATACAGTCTCATTTGTTTTCTCTTTATTGTAATATGCCACATTTTAGGCTGGCTACTTCCCTACCCTAGTATAATAACTGTATATAAACTTGATTAGAAATGAAGTTTTAATTTAATTTGCTACCTAAGCATGCATAAAACTAAACAGTTTATTGTTCGATTTTGACTAGTCTTTTTTATCACGCAATCGTGTTAATTCGTTGCTGGCTAACTTATAGAGTGTAGTCATCAAAATAGTATAAAGGTAATTTAATGCTGACGTTAAATTATTTTAAAACATACGATGTTAAAATTGACATGTTTTATCAAATGATTTGATAATGTATATTAATCAATTTTCATAATTTATTTACAGAAGTTACTTTTATAAAATCATTCACAAATAAACCTGTCTAGATCTTCTTTTAGACAGAAGTAACGCTTTTCCAATTAGATTCTTCCAGCAGGCCTACCATGAACTCTTATTGCGACTCAATTGAAGACGTAAACGAAATTGTTTTGCTTTTTCATACCGTAACGTCTTAAAGACGCACCCTTTAAGTAGTTGCCGAACGAGCGTTCGGAATTCGTCCTAAGAACATGTGAGTAAAAGAGACAGAGTTATCTATTCATATAATGTTATCCTTTTCAAACATTACGACCCCACTGCAATTCACACTTCATGGTACGAAAAGAAAGCAGTTCGCGGTCGTGGTTAACGTCTTTAATTGAGTCGCAATAAGAGTTCATGGTAGGCCTGCTGGTACCTTACACATAACCTTGAGTAGTACAGTAGGGAAGCCATTGGCAGGCCTGTAAGTGAGAGTGACCAACAAATAATAAAAGAGATAAGAGTATGCTTATCTTTGTGTAATGAAGAGAGATAGATAAGTTTTTCATGTCAGGAAAACTCATTATAGGTCGTCACCGCCCATCTGAGACGGGTGGCGGGTATGTTGGACTCGTATCGATTAAAAATCTGACAAAAGTCCATCCGTTCACAACGTTAACGTTGCATACATTGCCCTCATCGTCGCTAGCAACCGTTCTTTACCCAAAAGTGCGCTACCTCTGGCTCGGTGGCTCTCTAAACAGTGGCCCCTAACTCCGCTAATAGATGCATTTGAAGCGTCTTTTTTGAACGTCTGATAAACCCCATTCGGAACGCTCGAAGGTCCCCTTACAATAATCCGCTGTTTATAATAAGTCATCATCCTTTTTCCCTTATTCCACTCTAAGTGAGGTCAGCACAATATGTTGTCACATGATTTAGCTAGGTATTTTTCGACCGGCCGCCTGTCTGACGTCAACTTACCTTAGTATTTTACGAAACCTTGGTAAGAAAGATGGTGGTCTATTCTACTCAACCGGATAACAAGGTGGGTCAACTTACCTTAGTCGCCCTTTACGACACTTCGATAAAAAATGAGGGTGGTCTATTCTACCCAGCCGGATACCACACGGCGAGTTGACTTTCCTTAGTCGTCTTTTACGACACCTTGGTAAGAAATAAGAGTGGTCTATTCTATTCAGCCGGACACCTCACGGCGGGTCGACTTTCCTAAGTAACCTTCTACGACACCTCGGTAGGGTGGTCTATTCTACTCAGCCGGATACCATTCAGCATGTTGTATATATTTGGTGAAAATGCAAAACAATTGTTTTTTTTACCGAATTTCTTATGGACTCCCGGAATTTTCCAGAGGCTCGAAATGGTGAAGAATGCGTACAACATATCCAGTGCCACTCGACAATGGGAGTTCACTCCGAGTGCACCAACGGGCTGTGCACCTGCGCCCCAACCGCGCACTTAGAAACGGACCGCTGTTACGAGACTGCGGGTAAGTGTCTACTTTTTGAAAACTTGGATATAGATTATACGATAATTTGTATCTGTATCAACATTTTTTGACTCATTCAGTAATCGGCGAGCGCTGCGTGGTGGATCAGAACTGCTTCCTGGGTGTTATTGGCCCAGAGAGAGAAGCGTTTTGCGTGCGAGGCTACTGCACTTGTCAGTTACAATTCAGTCCGAGGGACAACGGGACCAGGTTAGTGTTATTTTAGAACAGAATAGAATAGCTTTATTCATTCACAAAAATAAACAGATTACATACAGAGAGCAATAACAACAGACATTGTATAGAGAGTAAATTTAGAATGTGTCGTGCCAATGAAAAGGTTCCGACTCGGATTAATGTTGGAGTCAAAAGAATACCAACAACGCTGATATTCTGCCAGTCTGATTCTTAAATATGTTCTACAATATATTTATAGAAATCGATATTTAATACTTCTATTCGCCTGTTATTGTATTATATTTAATTTTATTATAATATATATATTCTAATAGCTAAGATCTTCCTAGTGTGAACAGTATAGAGGATGCTTTTAAAGGTTTATTAACACTTATTTTCTGTCTTCTTCTTTTTAAACGGATGGACGTCCTCTGCTGGACATATGTTTGTTTAAGAGATCTCTACACCACAAGATCTTGTGACGATTGTACCTGGTTTGGCTGTCACACCAAAAAATTTAGTTATATTGATATAGATACCGAAAAGAAAAATCAACGAAGTTTTGCAGTTTTCGATTCTATGGTTGCATTTTATTTCCCTAGATTCTAAACAGCATTCTGTTTTTTTTTACTGAATAAAAATGTCTAAGTTATGTCTCCCTTAAATTAAAATGTGTTTGTGAAAATATAATAACGAGCTCTTTGCAGATGCGTCCGCGACGCTGTTCTGGGCGAAGAATGCGAGGATGAGCTTCAATGCGCAGGGGTAGGTCTCGAGTGCCGTGGGACGTGTCGGTGCAGGGATAACTGGGTGGCATTCCAGGATATCAACGCTTGTGTCGAATGTAACTAGTGATTTTATATTTAAGTACCTGTAGTTCGTCATTTTTTTACTTACCATCACCAGCAATCGACCAAGATCTGGGATCTATTGACATTATATATACAGGGGGGTCATGCCTATAGTGTTTACTTTTATCACATTTTTATAAACCTAGGAAAAACTCTGCCGTGTGTTTATTTTTCGTATTATTAACTATCACTCGTCGCAAATCTTGTTCGCGTTTCTACTAATATTAATGATTTGTACTTAAACATTCAAATTAACTTGTAAACAAGTGCTTTTGAATCGTCAACTCTAGTGCTGGTTCAGAAAGCTGTTCCTACTGAGAAGAGCCAGCAAGAAACTCGGCGGTTCTTTATTCTTATAACTAATTACATTTAATGATTACTACTTGTACAGTGTCCAAGGGGTAGCTATATCCACACATTCTTACCATTTATGTAATACTCAACAGCATAGTAGACTTTCAGTATCAGCCTCCTTTTAACAGCTTTTTAAACTGATGTAATAAAAAAAGGAATCATTATTGTAGCATTCTTACTCAACAAATGACAATGAATTTTAGGTTAGAACAACATGGCGCAGTCGGTAGGATAAATCTACTAAACATGGATTAAACATTAATGTATTAAACAAATTTAAAAAATTTATTATTATATCTACTGGACATAAAAGTTGTTAAGTAAAGCTTAAAGCTTACACAATTAAACCGACAGGCAAGCTTATTGACTTAATTTATTTCTTTTTAAACAGCGGCAAAAGCTCTCGACGATCCTTGCCAATACGACGTCCAGTGCGACGCCCTCGCTGGTATACCTGAAGCACCCTCTCCCGGGGCAGCCTTGTGTCTTGGAGGCGTCTGTTCTTGTGCGTATGACGCAAGGGCTGTCGGGAATCCTGCCCATTGCTGGCGTAGGAAGAGACCCGGCCAGGATTGTAATAGGGATGAGGTAATATCCTTATCATTTAGGAGTAAAAGAATCATCATCCTCTTTATCCTCCAGCCCTTATTCTAAGTGGCACAACATGTTATAAACGCGTTGTCACATGATTCGACTACGTATTTTACGACTGGCCGCCTGCCTGATGCATCTTACCTCAGTCACCTTTTACGACCCCTCGGTAAGAAAGAGGGTAGTCTATTCTACTCAACCGGATACCACGCGGCGGGTCAAATTACCTTAGTCGCTTTTTACGACACCACGGTAAGAAATGAGGGTGGTCTATTCTACTCAGCCGAATACCACACGGTGGGTCGGCTTACCTTAGTCGCCTTTTACGACACTTCGGTAAGAAAGAGGGTGGTGTCTTCTACTCAACTGGATACCATAAGCAATTAGGATTAAAAAAATGGCTATTATTATATCATTTAGCCTTCTCTGTCGTTGGAAGAGTAGACTCAGCACGCTATAATGTGGTTCACGGGTGTGGTACATATAAATGTCTTGCCATTAATATTGTCACAATTAAAAAATATATATTACTTTCGAATTGTGATTCTTGAAACTTCCTCTGTTTGTGACATAAAAGGATTTGTCCGTCCACTTAGTGTTTGTACGAAAAGCCATGTTTGTATGAAGGAGCATGAAAAAGTATAAAATATATTTAATATTGAGAGACCGCCTATAAAAGTAAAAGTAAAGTAGCGGCCTGTTACAATCCCACTGCTGGGAATAGGCCTCCTCTCCCCGTTTCTAGAGAGAAGGGTTGGAGCTAAGACCTACCACGCTGCTCCAATGCGGATTGGTAGGTTACACATATCTCCAGAATTCTCTAGAGATATGCAGGTTTCCTCACGATGTTTTCCTTCACCGAAAAGCGTGTGATACATTGCAATTAGACACATGAGTTTAATAGAAAAACTCATTGGTGCCTGACCGGGTTTGAACTCGTGTATTCCTCGAAAGAGTCGTACGTTCTCACCGCTGAGCTATCACAGCTCGCGACCGCCTATACTCACGTCTTATTTTATCGGATGAGCCCGACTAGTTTCAAGCTCATACGGTGCTCTTATTCATGAGCTCTTTATACGGAGTTATCGCGGCGGGAACTGCGTGTAGTAGTTCTAGTGAAACTAGTCGGGCTTATCCGATAAAAAAAGACGTGAGTATAGTCAGTATCTAAACATTGATTATGAATACCACTCACGGGTGGTCACGGGTTCGAACCCCAGGCTGAGTTTTTCTATTAAAACTTGTGTGTCTTATTTGTGTGTCAATTTATCACACACTTTTCGGTGAAGGAAAACATTGTGAGGAAACCTGTATATCTCTGGAGAGTTCTGGGTTACACATATGTGTAACCTACCAATCCGCATTGGAGCAGCGTGGTAGGTCTTAGCTCTAACCCTTCTCTCCAGAAACGGAGAGAGGAGGCCCTATGCCCAGCAGTGGAACTGTAACGGGCTGTTGCTTTATACCACTCACGATACTTTAAAAGCATAAAAAATGTTAAAGATTTATTAAGACAGAGCTTGATTTTTACTTAACATACATTGAACGAAATATTATTTTGAATTGACAATATTACAAACTTAATAATTATTTATATATATTAAAATATTTGGCAGGAATGCGTATCAGAAGAAGACGAACCGGGATATTGTCTCTCAGGTCGATGCACGTGTAAGACCTGTTCGCCGGACGCAAGAGATTTCGGTGGAGCCAGCACTCTGTCCTCACCTTTAGCAGCCGCCATCTTGTCTATGGCCTTTATTTTCACGCGCTAACCGCCATTTTGGAAATCCCGCGCCATTTTATGTTTTCTACAGATAAGATCAAAGCATACGTTTTTTAATAATACCATTTATAAAAAAAATATTAAGACGTTTAATAATAGTTTTATGTTTCAGAAACTATATATATATCTGAAATAAAATTAGAAACATCGCGATATTTCTGTAAATGAATTCGAAGTTAATTTAACTATTACTTAAATCATTACATATAATTATACATTTGCAAAGTTTAACATGATTATAATTTATAGAGTTAGGCGTTACTTTGCAGAGATAATAATAAGTAATAATAAAATTATTTTGTTATAAACCGCGATAAAATCCGCGCAAAAGAATTTCATTATTACTTTTGTAGAATTATATTACTTTAATCCGCATTTAAAACAAAACTTACTTGAGAAAATTCTCGGTTTATAGCAGAATAAAGCGTAAAGTAGCACCCACTTGTATAAATTCCTAGGGGACTAAACTACTATCCTCATTAAGGATTTTATATATTTTGTTGTACAAAATTTAACTGATATTTCGGATTACAATCGAATTAGAAAAATTCTTAAAAAACCGGGCAATTGTGAACATTGAAAAAATATTTATTTCAATTTCATAGCAATGGTTAAAAAGTTTAAATGTTAATTTTTGGATAAATCGATCATATATTATAATATAAAAAAGGTCAAAGGTATTTTTGACCTGAATTACATACGCGTATCGTTATTATCAGTCAATAAATTTTGACAATAAAACTAGAATACAATGAAATTGAGATCAATAAAATTTGACGGCGTTTGTATCATATTAAATAATAATGTTAGATATTGTTTTAACTAGTAGACTAAGTCGATCGAGTTAAGCCAATGAGGCATTGGCTTATTTCAGTTAAGCCGCTTGAAATCAATATTAAAAATTCCTTAAGTGTTGTTATAGAATTAATGTACTTAATTAATGATTAAATTCTACGGATTGGTTAATTTATTTGCACAAATTAGATGCTAGGATGTTGTTGGTAGTTTTCAAAGTTTACGTTAAGTTGTAAATAATATATTATCTGCTGTTATTTGTTGTTGTATTGTATATTTTAGTTAACTCTATGAATGTTTTCTTCCGCTGACATCAAGTATTTTACGAGTGCAATTTTTCATGTTAGAGAACAGTTTTGTGAATGGGTAGTTTTATGCCAAAGAAAGTTACGCGAGCTATGTATGTAAATAAAGTATATTTATTACAAAATGTTTATTTTTTTGGTGCCAAAGGATATTTAATTCCGTTCCAGTTATATATAAAAAAATTCATCATTCTCCTGCCATTATCCCACTCTAAGTGGGGTCGGTACAGCATGTTACAAACATGATTTGGCTACGTTTTTTACGACAGGCCTGACGTCAACGTACCTTAATCGCCTTTTACGACACCTCGGTAAGAAATGAGGGTGGTCTCATGAGGAGACGAATCAATAGAAGACGTCTATTACTTAAAGAAAATATATCAACAGGTGTATCCCAAAGATATCTTACTTTGGATTAGATAGATGGATAAAAACTTTATTGTACATAAAATCTATACTTATTATAAAAGTCCCCAAAAGCTGTCTGTCTGTATGTAATCGATTTTCTCAAAATCTATTGAACGGATTTTTGTATTGTTTTTATTAAAATATAGTGCAATACCTCCGGATGCTTTAGGTTAGATACATAACCGTTTTACGTAAATTGTGTTGAAGTTCGCAGTTCGCACATTTGTATAGTACCAGTAGAGATATACTAATAGTATGGGCTAGAGGATTGTAGATCTGCATAAATACAACAAAAAGTCCGCGATAACATGTCTCTATCTCTTGTGGTTTTTAATAACTACTTTTATTTTCAAATGTTCAATTAAATACTGATTTCCCCGCGGGCGAGGCTGCAAGCATAGCTAGTTAAACAATAAAAAATACAGATATTCATAAAGTATTTGGTAATACAACAGACTTAACACTTCGAGTGATTATTGTCACCACTTTTACAACTTTTACAATATAGAAAAGTAGTTATACTGTCAAAAATATAATAGTTATGTAGTAGTAGTGTATATAGCAGGCCCTGCTATAAAGATCGCTCCAATGGTTATGGCATTATTTTCTTTCGATTTATATTCTTAAATTCGTAATATCTTTTGATTGGGATGTCGGATTTTAATAATTTAAAAAGTATTTTACAGGTATTGAAACAGTTTTTAATTAAATATCATTTAACGGGATAAGGATTGCAGAGATATGAATAAAATAGTTTGATTATTGTCAGCAATTTTATTAACTTTTTCAATGTAAACAAGTAGTTATATCGGTATAACTATTATAGTTAGACATATGATATTACGGACTTTTATGTAGATATTGATACGTTTTATAATAATGTAAAACAATTTTTTGTTCTATCATAAATAGTTTCCGAAGCGCACGCGATGAAAGATTTTTTTGACTAAATTTTTCACACCTGATAACAATTTTATAATCCCTGTTTTTCTTGAAAATGTAATATAGCCTATGTTGCTCAGTAAAGAAGCAGCTTTCCAATGGTGAATATTTTGGAAAACCACCGTGTTGTATCCGGCTGAGTAGAATAGACCACCCTCATTTCTTACCGAGGTGTCGTAAAAGGCGACTAAGGTAAGTTGAGGTCACGCAGGCGGCCGGTCGTAAAATACCTAGCCAAAATCATCTTACAACATGCTTAAGACATGTTGTGCCGACCCCACTTAGAGTGGGATAAGGGCAGGACAATAATGTTGCTCAGTAAAGAAGCATGGTGAAATTTTTTGGAAAAAAATTTATTTTGAAATCGGTCCTGTAGCTTTTGCGTGACGGTGCACAAATCGTTGCTTAGAATATTTGAGATTCATTTTTGGATCATTTTTTGTATCTTTTATACAGAACCGATATTAATATATGATAATAAATATATTTTATTCTATTTATTATTTTATTATATTTACTATATGTACTATAATATTACTTTATTATTTCGTATTACTTTTAATTCTACTTTTGTTTCTTAGTTTATGTTTTCTTTATTTTAAGTTTTATTCTAATTTTAATTTTTTATAGTTAGTTTTGAATTTTTATTAGAACCTTTGTCAAAATTTAAGTCGTTGAAAGAGATTCCGATTACGGAATAAGCCCGCCATTGCATTAACACATGCAATAAAGAGATTACAAACAAACAAACAAAATCTAAACTCACATCAAGCATTTGGCAGTCGCGGAGTTAAATGTATAACGTTTCTTCTGCCGGTGAGCGATGACTGCAAGGCCAGGCGTACACTGGGTGATGACACGGCATATATGAAGGGGTTAAGAGCGGAGTTCACGTAACCCAGCAGACTGCACCACAACCAGGTCTTATCTCCCACGATATCGTATATCGAATCTGTAAAAGACTTATGTACTCTCATGCGAAGTTAATGACGTGTTAGAACAATAAATACGTAATACGTACGTAACGTAAAAAAGTACGCAAATCGTTTGTGGGTTCGGTATAAGATTCTATAATAAAATTCTAAAATCAATTTTGGCCATTTCAGCAGTTTAAAAACACTGTTAAAAAGAGGCTGATACCGAAAGCCTACTATACCGTTGAAGATTACTTAGATGATAAGAATGTGTGGATATAGGTGCACTTCTACCCCGTACAAGACAGTAATAACTAAATGTAACTAGTTTTAAAATTTATATTTCTCTCTCCAAAACCTCCGTTTTGTTTGAGGAGGTTTAGCCCAGCAGTGGGATAGAAACAGGACGTTACTTTTATTTTAATGAAATTATGGCTTACCTAAAGGCAGTATAACAAAGTAAGGTGTCCAGCAAACTAGGAATAGCCCCATTAACACCACTATAGTGCGAGTCGCGCGACGCTGGAGTAACATACTGCTCCTAGAATATCAAAAATGTTAGGAACCCGCAAAAATTATTCGTAATGTTTAAACGTAGAGTTCAAATTCGATTATCATATCTCTGGCTTTGGGATTTGTATAATGTCATAATGTCCACTGAGAGATAGATCTTGCTGGATGTATTATTTTACTAAATAAGCGGACGTATGGCGCACCTCAAGGATTCAGTTTTCGAATAGCGATCTCGATCGAACTCGGATGGGAAACAAATGATTGAATAGTGACCTCCACTTCGTTAGTTGTTTGGTCTAAATTAACTGCATTTTCCAGTTGAGTTGCAATTCCAGCATCTTAACAGCCCAAAGTCCATCGGTTCTTAGAACTATATTCCTATTTTTCTATATTCATATATTCCCATATCCCTATATTTCTAAATTGCTATATTCCTATATTCCTATATTCCTATATTCCTATATTCCTATATTCCTATAATCCTATATTCCTATATTCCTATATTCCTATATTCCTATGTTCCTATATTACTATATTCCTCAGCGCGACCCATTGGGCTATGTCCGATACGATTTCTTCTAATAAACTCATTTCTAATTTGATCACATAGAGATACGCCGAGCATCGTTCTTTCTAACGACCGCAAGCCGACTCTGAGTTATCTAAGGCATAAGTCATAACAATATGACCAAATTTCAGAATCATGTCATTTTGTTAAAGTCTATTTGAACAGTGAAGATTGCGAAATAGAAAAATTCGAATTTGAATTTGCATGAATAATTAAATGAAGTCTTACTTGAAGTTAACTTTTTCTGACGCCGGTCCGCGTGGAATATTCGTTGTGGGTAAATTCAAATGACATGCTTTCGGTGTTGTGTTGCTAAAAAAAAGAAGAAAATATTAAAGTGCTAGGCATCTAACCATCATGTCACTCATCATATAAATCGAATCAATTTAAATTAAATTAAAAAAATACATATTTAATCAACATTCTCCTGTCCTTATCCCAATCTAAATGGGGCCGTACAAAATGTTTTAACCATGTCGTGATATGATTTGGCTAGGTGTTTTACGATCGGCCGCCTGCCTGACGTCAACTTATCTTAGTCACCTTTTACGACACCTCGGTAAGAAATGAGAATGGACTATTCTACTTTGCCGGATACCACACGGCACTTACCTTAGTCGCCCTTTACGACATCTCGTTAAGAATTCAAGGAGGCTAAAAGTGGAAAATCTTTACACTGAAAGAAATGTAATTAAGTTTATGTAGAAACAATTCAAATACTTACACATCTAAATTGTGATTATCATCCATTTTATCGTTGGATTTCGGTGTTTCAATCTTTGTTACACGTTTCTTCTGTTCTGAGTTCTGGAAAACAAAATCTACAACATTAATTAAAATTGCTTTTTTTGCTTATTTTGGAAAGTGATGTCAAACAAGCAATCTACTTCTGTACGTAAAAGTAAACTTTACATATCTAGGACATGCTATTGGTCATAAAAGAAGCTACTTGCTACTGCTATTATTGGTAAAAATTGAGCAGAGAGAGTGATAGAGAAGAATTTGTATCTGCTTCTCATGTATCAAATGCCTATTAATTATTCCATCTTTGAAAGTTGAAGGTGTAAATCTGTTCGTCCAAGATTATCGGGAAGCGAGACATAAATAAGAAGAAAACAATTCAGGATGTATTTCATCAAAGGCTTCAGAAGATAAGAGTATCAAGGTCAATTTAGCATTAACAACATTGTTATAAAAAGCAAGCTTACCAATCCTTCTCGACGAGGCGACGCACATCCTCGGTGAACCCGAATCGGCGGCGGGGCTGAAAGAGCCCGTAGAATGAACACGTATAGAGTGACGATGACGCAAGCCGGCAGGTAGAAGGAAAATGTTATACTGAAGAACACATATCTGCAAAGAGAAAACAAAAGAATATGTTTTAATATCTGAAAGGAAAGCATTTGACAGTTTTAAAAAGATTCACAGGATTAAATCAATGACTTTTCTATATAAAGTAAGTTTACTTGGTATTTACAATTGATCGTGTACTTTTCACCTATAGAAAATTTAAAGAAAATTGTATATCAAAAACTCTGATTGAAGGATATTAGAGGACTTTGGCTAGCAGTGGAAAATTCTGCTAATTTTACACAAATTTATTTATTTATGGGGATAATACGGACTTAGAATGAGAAAATTAAAAACCTAGAAACTTTGAGCGAGCCATGAATTGAGCTAAGCGTTAAGTGCTTGAGCTGATCAAAAACAAATACTAATCAGAATAGAAAGCGAGAAACAAATGTGGCAACGGCCGTGGCTTGTTACCAGCAAACCTACCATGAACTCTTATTGCGACTCAATTGAAGACGTAAACGACGACCGCGAACCGCTTTCTTTTCGTACCATGAAGTGTGGATTGCATTGGGGTCGTAATGTTTGAAAAGGATAACGTTATACGAACTATAGATAACTCTGTCTCTTTTACTCACATGTTCTTAGGACGAATCCCGAACGCTCATTCGGCAACGAATTAAAGAGTGCGTCTTTAAGACGACATGGTATGAAAAAGCAAAAAAAAATCATTTACGTCTTCAATTGAGTCGCAATAAGAGTTCATGGTAGGCCTGCAGGTGTGACAATGCTTCTTTTGACTGGCCCGTTGGTGCAGTGGGTAAATTCAAATTCAAATTCAAAATATTCTTTATTCAAGTAAACTTATAAACAAGTGCTTTTGAATCGTCAACTTTACTGCTGGTTCGGAAAGCTGTTCCTGCCGAGAAGAGCCAGCAAGAAACTCGGCGGTTGCTCTTTTTAAAAAATAAATCTTAGAACTAATTACATTTATTTTTTACTGTCTTGTACAGGGTAGAGGTGCACCTATATCCACACATCCTTATCATCTAAGTAATCTTCAACAGTATAGTAGGCTTTCTGTATCAGCCTCTTTTTAACAGTGTTTTTAAACTGCTGTAATGGCATGACCAAAATTGATTTCGGAATTTTATTATAGAATCTTATACCCAAACCCACAAACGATTTACGTACTTTTGCTAGGCGCAAAGCAGGAGTCGCAAGCTTATGTCGGTTCCTACTTTGTCTATTATATACATCACCTATCGTTTTATAATTCTTTATATTTTTATGTACAAAAATTACATTGTTTAAAATATATTGTGAAGCAAATGTAAGAATACCTATTTCCTTAAATTTCTCTCGCAGGGAATCACGCGGACTTAAATTGTAGATGCCACGTATTTTTTGTAATACGAAAATTTTTTCACTATCCGCGCATTTACCCCACAGCAATATTCCATAAGACATAATGCTATGGAAGTAAGCAAAATAAACAAGTTTCGCTGTTTCGACATCTGTAAATTGTCTTATCTTTCGAACAGCGTAGGCTGCTGAACTAAGTTTCCCTGCAAGAGTTTTTATGTGTGTGCTCCATTGGAGTTTTGAATCCAAGGTCACTCCCAAAACTCGAAGGTAGTAACCCTGCCTTCAGCTGCGCGGGTCCGGGGGTTCGATTCCCACCGACGGCCAACATTTTCTATAAAACAATTTGTTGTTTCTTCGAGCCTGGGTGTATATTTGTATTTAAGTATGTATTTAAAATTATACATGTAGTATATCTACCAGTTGTCCGTCACCCATAACACAAGTGTTAAGTTACTTACTTTGGGGACGGACGACCGTGTGTGTGAATGTCCCATATATTTATATTTATTTATTCTAACACCTTAAAATCCTAACGTCTATATGTTCTTCGGACTAATTCCAACAAAGCCAGTTTCATGAAACAGTACGCAGTATTGCATTTTGAGTCTTCTTGTCTCTGATGTGTGCATCTTGTGATGACCATGCAGAGATACGCGAAGCATCGTTGACTTCATTTTCCGTTGTAAAGCTCAGAGCTTTTGACGCAAGGGCTAAGGGGCAAGCTCTGCGCTAACTAAGGAGTTAGCGAGATTTTACTTAAAGGTCCATTAAAAATCAGTCTCATTTTACCTCACTCTTACTCTCTGGGTAAGTGTAAGGACACTTACCCAGTATTAATATTGACCGTGCAAGCCTTTTCGGTTTCTCCGGGATGGAAATGTTTCGGTGATGGTATGAACGCTGCCGGCAATGCGATCAGCGTAGCGATCATCCACACGCCGACTACCAGCCTACGGGCGATCCTGGTCCGGCGGGCTCTGCACAGGGGGGCCGTGATCCCAGACCATCTCTCCCAGCCCAGAGCACAGATGGAGAGTATAGATGCTGTGCAGCACAGCACGTCCAATGTGCTCCAGCACGCACAGATGACTCGGTCTATAAATAATTGAGATTAATGCAAAAGTTATAATAAAAATTATTATGCTATAATCCTCGATACAGTAAATAGAAAATATATATAGTGCTAAATGTATAGTGGACTATCCGTTTTTTCATACCCGATACGTGCAGGATTCGTAAAAACACATACACAAACCTCTACCACTGCCACCACAATACACAAGCACTACACACGTTCACTATCACAATTGGTTTCAGTTAAATCTCTTTTAAACTGAGTCAAAATTGAGTTCAAAGGAGGCGATTACGTACATATAGTACCCGGCAATAAATAATGCACATCTAGGCTTAGAGAGAGAAATCGGCTAGATTCTGCTTGATAGAGCATTGTCTCTGTCGCACAGACTGACGAACCCGTGTGTGACAGCGCTCTACGAAACCGAACTGGACGGCTGTTTCGTTCTATCATCGATGTGCATTATTTAATGCCGGGTACTATACGTAAAAGATAAAAAAGAAGAAAGGATGTAATGATAAGTAATTTAGATGCAACAATGACAGCTTTTTAAAGTAAATAAATAAACTTACTCAAATTAAACACGAAAAGCTCCCTAGCTGAGGCAATTGGGAGGACAGCAACGCCTACCAACAGATCTGCTGAAACGAGGCTCATAAGCGGGTAGTGGGAGGGAGCCCGCCTCGCCTTCCACAGCGCTACCATAACGGCCACATTTGAGAGTATAGTAGTGATGGTGATAGCCGCCGTGGTAGTCCCAGCTGCCCACCAGCCTGTATCCGTCTCGCCACGCGGCTGCAACCACACTATCCGCTTTTAAAGTTATTCTATCCTTTGTAACAAGATAACAGCTTTTTAAGTTGTTTTGTTGATGATATAATTAATATTATATCATCTTGCCGTGTGGTGTCCGGCTGAGTAGAATAGACAACCCTCATTTCTTACCGATGTGTCGTAAGAGGCGACTAAGGTAAACGCAGTGTGGTATCCGGCTGAGTAGAATAGACTGACCCCATTTCTTACCGAGGTGTCTTAAGAGGCGACAAAGGTAAGTGCCGTGTGGTATCCGGCTGAGTAGAATAGTCCATCCTCATTTCTTCATCAGCTGTCGTAAAAGGCGACTTAGGTAAGTGCCGTGTGGTATCCGAATGAGAAGAATAGTCCACCCTCATTTCTTACCTAAGTGTCGTAAGAGGCGACTAAGGTAAGTTGACGTCAGGCAGGTGGCCGGTCGTAAAACACCTAGCCAAATCATATCACAACATGGTTAAAGCATGTTGTGCCAACCCCATTTAAATTGGGATAAGGACGGGAGAATGATTAATTATATCATCTATCTATTCTTGTAGCCTTTTTCACTAAAAGAATCATTTTATATACAAGTCAAGTTGAAGAAGATTTAAAAAAAGGTTTAACAAAATTTCATGTCCCTACTGTTAATCGTTGAGGAGTTCTCTCGTCTAGAGTCAATCCTGGCAGCATCAGATCATAATCATCATAAACATGCATTGTTATTGGAGCAGTATGTAAAATATCATCTCAATCGGACACCGGGAAGTGGGTCAAATTGAACTTGCAAGATTCCACCCTCACACACATACACACGGCAAGTTAAATAAAGGCTTTTATTAAGAAATACTGGCTTGTACAAAACCTAATTGATCCAAAACCGAAATCCACTATACCAATTGAAAAATATAAATCAATAATAAATCATTCTCCTGCCCTTATCCCACAAGTGGTCGGCACAACATATTACAAATAAATTGTCACATGATTTGGCAACGTATTTTAAGACCGGCCGCCTGCCTGACGTCAACTTACCGTAATCGCCTTTTACGACACCTCGGTAAGAAATGGGAGTGGTCTATTCTATGCAGCCGGAGACCACATGGCACATACCTTAGTCGCCTCTAACACCTGGGTTAGAAAGGGGGGTGGTCTATTCTATGCAACCGAAGACCACACTGCACTTACCTTAATCGCCTCTTACGACACCTCGGTAAGGAAGGAGGGTGGTCTATTCTATTCTGCCGGATACCACTCACAGATAAATCAATAGTAAATATTCGCCATTAATAACTATATTGTGTTAGTAGTTATATCTTTTATTGAGATCTGCCTTTTATTGAGTTAAAAGTGCGTGACATCTTCAACATAATTTACATTAAACCGTAATGTGCTATTTAACGTACGCCTTCCGGAGGAATTGCATTACCTTTTCATCATCATTCTCCTGCCCTTATCCCACTCAAAGTGGGGTCGGCACAATGTTACAAGTTGTCATATGATTTGGCTACGTATTTTACGACCGGCCGCCTACCTGACGTCAACTTACCTTAGTCGCCTTTTACAACACCTCGGTAACAAACGAGGGTGGTCTATTCTATACAGCCGGATACCACAAAGCACAATTGCATTACCTTTTACTAAAAACCGTATAAAAATCTGTAAATTAGATTTTCAGAAAATCAATTACATACAGACAGACAGCTTTTAGTTACTTTTTTATAATAAGTAAAGAAGTGATATTTAAGAAATCTCAAATCAAATTCGGACTATTTTCTTGAAATAGTGGTGTATTTTTTTATTTCGCATTTGAAACAATTTGAACGATAATGTGTACAAATTGCAATCACTGTCAAAAAGTTTTTAAAAGGAATTTGGAATTTTACGTGACATCATATCATATGGAAACTAATAATGATATTGCTTTGTTCAAAATTATAATATTTAAATTAGCAAAATTGATTATACGGAATTGTCGATAAACCGCTGGTAATTCTTCTTATAGCGAAAACATATAATTTTCTTCATAAAACGACATTCAACGATAGAAAGACAATAAATGATAGAACAAGAAATTACTATCAGAATAATATTGTTGTAGAATCACATAATTACAGTATAGTAGTCTTTTTTCTAAAATTAGATAAACACCAATACTTACTTGTTCGTTGATCTCATTAATCTATTTGATCCAATCTGATTGATTATAGGAAAAACATTTATACACGCCACCTTTCACAAACTTCTAATCACGCCCACTTGTTAAACTTAATTTTACAAATGTTATAAATTTAATTTACGGGTAAAAATATTAGTTCACGTCTTCTTACTTCTAATTGTATCAACTGATTTCTGTTAAACATATCTTAACACATCAAATGTTTTTTTACGTTTACTTTGTGGGTAGATTTAAGTATAAATATACTACGTATGAAGTTGAAATAAAATATGTAGGTAGTTTTATATATGCAGATAAGAAAAACACATTCAAATCATACCTGTCTGAGAAATTGATTGCTCATACGATTCTTTTATATTTAAACACCTCACTATTTCGCAAATTTTATTATGTAAAAAGGATTTGTATACAATTTATAAATGCATGATTGCGTTTGACGTTTTTAAATTAGCAGTATATCTACTTCAGTGTACTTTTTATATTGAAAAATATGAAGCAGTTAAATGTTTGGTAATAAGTATACATTAGAATATTACAGTTACAGAAAGAAATCCTTTAAGAGAAATACGTTTTGCTTCTGTAATAAAACTCCGCTTATAGAATTGTCTTAACATGAGTTAAAAAACGTATTAAAAGTGTAATGTGTGAGCTTACTTTTTTGGTAATTATTTGAACTAATAATAAAAAAGTTATCAACATATCTATAAATGTAAGTGTCGAATAATCGTAATTTCTCAAAAGGACTTTTTTCTAAATAAATATATATTTTTCTAATGTAACTAACTAGTAAATTGAGCATATTTTTTTTAATATTCGCCATCAATGACATAAACGCGATGTTTCCGATGCCAGTACAAAATTCGCACATCCTACGATACTTCTGCTCGTCATCTAAAGCTCAAACTCATCCAATTGGCGAGGACGTAAACTTAGAACCAACATCATTTAAAAAGTAAAGTACGGCATGTTACTATCCTACAGCTGAGCATAGGCCCACCGCGCTGCTCCAATGTGGATTGTCAGGTTACACATATCTTTAGAATTATCTAGAGATATGCAGGTTACCTTCACCGAAAAGCGTGTAATATACTCCAATTATGATTAACACAGTAAAACTCATTGGTGCCTGCTCGGGGTTTGCACCCATGTACCCTCGAAAGAGTCCCATTGTCTCACCACTGTGCTATCACAGCATTATCTATACTTATTATAAAACAAAGTCCCTAAAGGCTGTCTGTCTGTATGTAATCGATTTTCTCAAAATCTACTGGACGGATTTTTGTACGGTTTTCACCACAAGATAGTGCAATACTTCCGAATGGTTTAGGTAAATAGTACATATCGGTATTATGTAAATTGTGTTGAAGAGATCGCGCAGTTGTTAAAAAACTTTCTTTCTGGGAGCTTTAGTCGCGCGTGCTGCGTAAATCAGCAGAGATACGCTAAAATAATGTACTAGAGAATTGTAGATCTATAAAACTACTACAAAAAGGTCCGCGACAGCACGTCTCTATCTCTTATGGTTAAATCACAATAACTACTTCTATGTTTAAAATTTGAATTCTAGAAAAAAATTGTGGCACGTTGATTTCCATACGGGCGAAGCCCTGGCACAGCTAGTTAAAAATATCATAATAAACTCACAGAAACAACCATTTTAAATTTATTCCTTTATTGTCAATTATTGGAAAATTCATTCTCCTCAAACTTTAGAATCTTACAATGAAATGCATTTAATAAAAATAATGATAAAAATGTATTTACAGGCGACTTAAACTAACAATTCTTATATTAACGTAATAGTTTTATTACAATTCTTATAATTGTTTAAAGGCACCCGGAAATTGACGATAGTTACGTTATGTGCCTCGGTGTATACACGTATCAATTAATATTAACACTAATATTGTGCCAAGAACTTTATGTTTTACAAGTCGATGTAATAAAAACATTTGGTAAATTTTATTTAATAACGAATCACAAATATGAAGAAATATTAATACGATATTCAAAACTTTGATAAAATTTAGTGATGCGAATTAATTTCATATTATCGATAAATAAATATAAAGTTTGTATATGAGACATATCTTTCGGAAAATATAAATATTAGTTATAAAATTTAAAATCTAATTCATAAGGTGATTTACTGAAATTAATTTTCATAGTAAAATTTAATTCAATGTGATTCTATGTTAAATTGTTATCAAACAGTATATACCAATAGCAGATCCAAACAAAAGATTTCAATTCTTTATGAAATTGAACGAATATTCGAATATTCCGATATTATTCTGGATACGTTAAATCTTAACTATAAGTTGTGATCTAAACTGAAACTAGACCAGTTAAAGAATTCATTGAACGGTTTTACACACTTTTGTACTTTACAAACTGTAATTTCTTAACTTTTTTTAAATTCATTTACTTACTTATACTTTATCAATAGGAGAATGCATTTAAAGGAAGCACGCGTTTCGATAATAACGTACCCTACTTATGTCTACTAGTAATACACAATTATCACTAAAAAAAAATTAATCTGTTGAAAAATCTTTGAACGAACTTAACGCGACTAAATTACGGTCGCCATTTTTAATTGATAGAAGAAAATTTAAAAAATTATTAATAATATTATAAATGTTTTTTTTTCAAAAGGAAAAGCTTTAAATATAATGTTTTTAAATAACATTTTTGAAACTTGATATTTTAGTATACGATTATTTAATACCAGGTATTTAGTGATGTAACTATTATTTGATATTTGAAATCTATTTTCGGACATTTTTTTCGTTTAAAATGCTATAGCATTCGTCAATACCAATTTTTGAATTGAAACTATCGTGAGTGGTATTCATTATTAATGTTGAGACCGGCTATACTCACGTCTTATTTTATCGGATGAGCCCGACTAGTTTCAAGCCCATACGGGGCTCTTTCATGAGCTCTTTACGCGGTGTTATCGCGGCGGGAACTGCGTGTACCAATTTATCAATCTAACAATTAAAACAATTTATTATGTATAAAAAAGTTTTAATCGCTTAATCTAGAATGTTTACTTGAGTTCCATTGCCCTCCATCAAATAAAAAAAAAAAGATCGCGGGCTGTTCGTTTAAATCTTTTCTAATTTCGAATTACTTCGAAATTCAAATTATAAAACTCGGCTCATTGGCACATAACAATGACACACAGACGAGAAATTAAAACTAGGCCTACAAAAAAACTACGTAGATCATTTTTGTTTCACGATTCGAGATATTTTTTAAATATTAATTTTATCGATATAAAATAATATTTACAATAGTGTAGGCGAAGGTGAAGCGCGGGAAGTTTTTAAAACTTAGCTAAAAAACATTACTTATCAATAATATATTACAAATAAATGATGGTGAATTTGACAATTCTAACGAAATTGAGCATGATGGTCCCAAGATTGTTACATTTAAAGCGAACAATGGAATGATGAGATCTTACTGTACGATTAATCGTACTTTTGGAATATACGTTTTGTTTTAAGGTGGCCGAACGTTTTAAAATAATGTGGGTAGTGACCCTGCCTTCAGCTCCGCGGGTCGCGGGTTCGATTCCCGCCGAGGGCCAACATTTTCTATAAAAAAATTGTTGGTTCTTCGAGCCTGGGTGTGTATTTGTATATAAGTATGTATTTAAACTTATATATGTAGTATATCTACCAGTTTTCCGTCACCCATAACACAAGTATTAAGTTACTTACTTTGAGGACGGACGACCGTGTGTGTAAATGTCCCATATATTTTTTTATTTTATTTAGTCTTATACAAAGAATATTGTAAAATATTATCTTAGTTTTATTATAGATATTAATACAGAGGTTATAGAGCGAGAAACCTCATTTACGAATAAAGAACAATTTATTGATGTAGGTTCTAAATATATAGCCGATAAAACAGAGCTTTTCATTCATTTGATTCGCTCTGGCTATGGTGAAATGATATAAGAACCTATAATAGCAATTCATTTATTGTGTTGCCATAAAAAATCTATTTAACATTATAAAGCGATTTTTTGTTGTTAATAAAATTTATTATCATTTAAAACTAAATTGAACTACTCTTTAACTGTTAATTAATGAACGAAATGTGATTTAAAAAACATGATACTGCGCCATTTCTTGCATTTCCGCCTGTGATGGTTATGACAAGTTACATTTTCTAATGAAATCATTATTCTTAATATGTATGTATATATGAAATAGCCATTTTATATTTCAATGTACTTATTTATTATTTACTGACAAAACGAATTAAAGATCGCGTAATTATACAACAAATTACCATTCAGTGGTTTTGTATTTTCAACACGATTTTATTAAAATGAGAAATATAGGAACCCAAAATATCAAGCCACCTTAAAACAATATAAATGGAAGCAATATTGGAATGATATAAAAGCGGAAGATATAACAAACCTAATGTTTACTAAAAAGATTGATGCCTGTTGAAGACAATTTATTTAAAAAATTTGCATTTAAAATGTATTTTTTTATAAAAATAGTTTTTATAAATATTAAAACAATATAAAAATCAACAGACTTCAATCTTAGTCTAGACTTAAATCTATAAATTTTGCTTAAAAATAAAAAAAAATCTACATACACTACAGTACATTACATATTACGTGCTAAAGAATCACACATAAATAATTTCCTTTCACGTCAATACGCAAAACAATCTCATATGTTGATACATAATTACCATTTAAATATATTTCAAAAACACAGCGTTATAAAACACAATATAAAAACATATTTAACAATAACAAGTACTGCACGGTGTCCGTGTTACAAATCGGTATACTTTTCAGAAGTTTTTAATTTAATAAAACACACATTTACAATGTTATATAAAATACCTAAAAATTCATTTCAATATACGATATTAAATTTTTTTTGTGACAAGTGTAAAATAAAGTTAACTAATTCATATATTATTGTCATATGTCATGGAATATTGTCATTTTGTAAATGCGCTTAGTTACGTCATGGCTATACATATCAGTCTATAGTCTACGGCACTCTAGCACCTTGAGATTTCCAAACTTTCATTCGACAAAACTATTCTATGTTTAGCACGCATTCATGTGCATGGTTACAGAAAACTACTATAATAGTAGATTTTTATAAAAAGGCAACACCTGTCAATACATACATAGACAAGTGCTCAATAACAATGAATTAAATTTAGTTTAAAAAATATAGAACTACTATAATAGTAGATTTTTATAAAAAGGCAACACCTGTCAATACATACATAGACAAGTGCTCAATAATAATGATTTAAATTTACTTTAAAAAATATATAGAAAAATGTTCCAAATTTGAAACATAAGTAGACTAAAAAAATGATTTAAATTATAGTATTGGCAGATTATACAAATGAGACTTAGGTAGTATCCAAATTGTTCCTAGTTTGAAATAACATCAGTTCGTCATACATCTGTCAATAACGTTCTAATTACAAAAATTGTTGTTGATGGCATGTCACTGTAGATTATTGAAAAGTTCCAAATTTAAAATATAAGAAGTAGACTAAAAGAAACAAATATTTTAAACTTTAGCATAGACAGTTCTACATATAAGATTTAGGCATTTTGCAACTGTTTCAAATTATGAAATTACGTCAGTTTGTTGTTCTAATCATACGTCGTTCTAATTACAAAAGTTATTTTTGTCGATGGCATGTCATTTCTACAGATTATATATAAAAAGCTTCCGTTGCACCTTTGTTCGCTTGTTGTATGTCGTTTGGTGACAAGGCTGCGCGGTCTGACCAGTCCGAGTGGGGTGACTGTGTGAGCGGCGTCTGAGGGGAAGGCGTGGACCAGTGGTCCGGGGACTCCGGTGAGGGCGTCGGAAATGTATCCCCCATACCCCAGCTGCCATACAGACCTACGTGTAAAATAGAAATTTAGGAAAATTACAAAAAAAAATACATAAATATTACGAGTTTCATTGCTACATATTCCTATAGTTGGATTTTAAAATCCTTTCAGCTTCGAACAACACCGCGGTTACACGTTGTAAATTTCAAATGTTTGAAAGACCGCCTAGTTTCTAGCTGGTTCTTCTTGTTCAAAGCAACATTCCGAAACAGTAGCTTCATTAAATCTAATTGAACCTTGACGATTCAAAGTGCAGAAGCTGCATTACGATTTTGCCTTGTGTTTTGTGTTTTGGAATCTATACTCCTGATGATGCTACGGTTTCGGGCCGAAACGATCTTAGGTTGTGGAGGTTGAGTTGCTTGTGTGCACTGTTGTTGTTGACATCATTTAACACATCAAGGTAAAGGTCACATATATAAGGTTGTCTCATCATCATTCTCCTGCCCTTATCCCACTCTAAGTGGGTCGGCACAACATGTTGTAATGTAAAAAAAAATTGTTTTTTCTTGTGTTTCTTTTTTTCTTTTGCAATAATTTTTTAAACTTTAAACTATAAAATCATTGTCGACTTCGAACAGAAAGAGCGGGGTTCTTTGGCAAAGTTATTTGTTACTTAAAAGAGGGCCCCAGCACATACTCAGAAATAATGTACTTTTTGATTTTGATTTTTTGAAGGTGTGTTTGACTTACCAGACATAATGCATTATTAAGGTGTGTTCGACTTACCAGACATAATGCATTGTTAAGGTGTGTTCGACTTACCAGACATAATGCATTGTTAAGGTGTGTTCGACTTACCAGACATAATGCATTACTAAGGTATGTTCGGCTTACCAGACATAATGTTGGTGATGGCGGGGTGCTGCGCCCCCTGCACTTGGCCCAGGGCTGCAGCGTGCGTCATCACCGCCTGCAGCTGCGCGTTGTGCTGCCCGTTCGCACCTAGATGAAGAAAAAGTAAAGTAACGGCCCGTTACATACCCTTTGCTCAGCTTCTGTTTTAGGAGAGAAAGTTTGGACCTTCGACGTACATGCTGCTCCTATCCAATCTAATTCAATTTTTGTACATAACAATTTATATAATTATAAAACGATTGGCGATGTATAATAATAAATATATGGGTCATTTCCACACACGGTCGTCCGTCCCCGAAGTAAGTAACTTAATACTTGTGTTATGGGTGACGGATGACATACTTAAATACAAATACACATCCAGACTCGAAGAACTAACAGTTTGTTTATAGAAAATGTTGGCCCTCGGCGGGTATCAAACCCGCGACCCGCGGAGTTGAAGGCAGGGTCACTACCCACAGCGCCAACAGGCCAGTCGAATGTATATAATAGACAAAAGTAGGAACCGACGCTTGCGGTTCCCGCTTTGCGCCTTGCTAAAGTTTATAAGTCGTTTGTGGGTTTGGGTATAAGATTCTATAATAAAATTCCGCAATCTACTTTAAGTTTACCATTACAGCAGTTTAAAAACACTGTTTAAAATAGGCTAATACAGAAAGCCTACTATACTATTGAGGATTACTTAGACGATAAGAATTCGTGAATATAGCTTACTCTTCTACCCTGTACAAGACATCGACAAGTATATGTAAATAATAATAAGAATTATTCTTTGGAAAGAGCAACCGCCGAGTTTCTTGCTGGTTCTTCTCGGTAGGAACAGCTTTCCGAACCAGCAGTGGATGTTGACGATTCAAAAGCACTTATTTGCAAGTTTACTTCATAAAAGAATATTTTGAATTTGAATATGCAGTTACACATATTTCCACATATAAATTCTGCAGATACATGCAGGTTTATTTAAGATGTTTAACTCGATCGAAAAGCGTGTGATAAATGGCAAATTATTAGGCACATATAAGCTGTGATAGCCTAGCGGTGAGACCGTGCGACTCTTAAGAGACGACATAGGTTCAAACCCCGGGCAGGCACCAATGAGTTTTTCTATTAAAACTTATGTGTCTAATTGATAATTGCAATTTATCACACGCTTTTCGGTGAAGGAAAACATCGTGAGGAAACCTGCATATCTCTAGAGAATTCGAGGGATATGTGTAACCTACCAATCCGCATTGGAGCAGCGTGGTAGGTCCTAGCTCCAATCCTTCTCTCCAAAAACGGAGAGAAGAGGCCTTAGCCCAGCAGTGGGCATAGTAACAGGCTGTTACTAGGCACATAAGTTTTAATAGAAAAACTCATGGTGGCTATAATTGGCGGAACTTTCATACTTCCCCTGATATACACATTTCGTATTCTATTAAATTAAATACATATCAAAATATACGACCAGTTGATTTCTAACACAGTTTTATTATTAAATAAAACAGTAGTGAGAGCAATGCTTTATAAATATTCGATCAGAGGAATTAGTATTATTTCATCTTCAATTTTATCAAGATTATTATCCCAAGCAAGATTATCTTACAAGTTTTAAGGCTTTTTTTATATTATTTACTTATTTATCTACACGTTTTGATTTCATTTCATTTAAAATGTAATAAGCACTCTAGTATGATCATCGTACGATACAAAGCTACTTACTTAGATGCGCAAGCGCAGAGTACGCGGCCGCGTCGAGGTGATGATGGCGCAGAGCTGCCATGTGCGCTGGTGACGTCGGTAGCGATGGCCGCGACTTGCCTGGTGATGGAGAACCTAGAAAAACCACTGTTTTGTACAAATTGACACGCGCGACGCGGTGCGACCGGCCGGATCAACGACTTTTCGGCATTCTATCGTTGACGCGAGCGCCGATAGTTTAGTGTGATGTTTCGGATACTATAAAGACAGGACGCGTACGCCTGTATACGACTTTATTGTATAACGCACACGCGTAATTATGCGTTTTGGGTGTGGTACTTGGATGTAGTGACGCGTTTAATCAGTGAAGCGTTTTGAGAAGACGCGACCGTCCGCGGTTTTAGTGCGCGTTCGGGTTACTGTTCCCCGATATAGGGACGATTCAATAACGTGTGACCTTACGAAGGTTGTGTGCACACCGCGTGTTATTTGTGTTATTTAACCGATATAGTGAAGTGTATACTCCGGGAGAAACAGACATTACGTGTCCGTGGAAGATTGCTGAGGCAAATCGGGAATCGGCCAAGTACATACAAGCGCACACACACGCGTACACATATACACGCAGTTATTCATGAGGCCGGGCCGCATACAGCTGACGGCCGCATAAGGTAGGTTGAGACGCCGAGACGACGGGCCCAGGTCTCGGAGGTTGTTTCATCCGCCCGCACGTTTGTGCGGAACATCGGTTTTTGTATAAACCCTAGTGGATACATACCTATATACGCGTGCGGGGACGTGGTCTGGTTGCTGTGCGTGGGCGAGTGGTTGGAGTAGGGCGGCGACAGCGAGGCGCCCAGCGCGCCGCCGCCGTACTGCAGCGCCTGCCCCGTCTGCGGGCACACGTACTGCACGTTATATTAGTATCGCCGAGCACGACACGACAACAAAACCTATACTTATTATAAAACAACGTCCCAAAAAGCTGTCTGTCTGTATGTAATCGATTTTCTCAAAATCTACTTAACGGATTTTCGTACAGTTTTCACCACAACATAATGCAATACTTCCGGATGGTTTAAATTTGTTCGGTATCGGTATTATGTAAATTGTGTTGAAGAGATCGTGCAGTTGTTAAAAAAACTTGCTAGCTGGGAGCTTTATTCGCGTGCGCTGCCTAAACAAGCAGAGATATGCTAAAGTTATGTAGTAAAGAATTGTAGATCTATAAAAATACTACAAAAACGTCCGCCATAGCATGTCTCTGTCATGGTTAACTCACAATAACTACTTTTATGTTCAAAATTTCGAAAGTTACGTAAATCACTGAATTCCACGCGGGCGAAGTCGTTGTTGGCACATTTAGTATCTAATAAATAAATAATATTAAAAAATAAATATATGGGACACTTACACGGTTACCAATCCCCAAAGTATTGCACTATCTTTTAGTGAAAGCCGTACAAAAATTCCTTCAGTAGATTTTGAGGAAATCAATTATATAAAGACAGACAGCTTTTTGGGACTTTGTTTTATAATAAGTATAGATAATAAAGAGTGATGCATACCTTGACGCAGTCGTCATAGCTGGGCGGCTGCTTGTGCTGCACGAGCTGGTCGACGGGCGGGAACTGCGCCATCGCGTTCGAGTACAGCGACGTGGCGTCGTACGGCGACGGAAGATCCTAGACAATGACAAATCATATTCACCTTCTAAATTCTTAGCATACAATATTGGAGTATATAGTATAGTAACGGCTTGTAACATCCCAATACTGGGCATAGAACTCCTCTCTTTCTGGAGGGAAGGGTTGGAGCTAAGACCTACCACGCTGCTCCAATCCGGATTGGTAGGTTACACATATACCGTAGTATCCTGTGTAGTGTAATATCCGTTTTCATATCTTAATATTGGCAGGATTTTGTAAAACGTCTTCACTACAAATCACAAACACCACCGCACTTGTCAATTGTGTGCAACAATTAAACAATTAAAAAAACACACAAACAAACAATTAATAGACTTTTAATAAGTAAAAGTAAAAAAATAACGGCCTGTTACAATCCCACTGCTCGGAATAGGCCTCCTCTCTCTGTTTCTGGAGAGAAGGATTGGAGCTAAGACCTACCACGCTGCTCCAATCCGGATTGGTAGGTAACACATATCCCTAGGATTCACTAAAGATAAGCAGGTTTCCTCACGATGTTTTCCTTCACCGAAAAGGGTGTGATAATTTGCAATTATCAATTAGACACATAAGTTTTAATAGAAAAACTCATTGGTGACTGCCCGGGGTTTGAACTCGTGACCACCTCGAAAGGGTCGCACGGTCTCACCGCTGGGAAATCACAGCTCAATATATTGAGAAAACATTGTCATCATATTACTAGTTGACCTAGCTAGTGGCTTCACCCGCGTGTTACAAAAAAAATTCCAAATTGACATTTTGAACATATAAGTAGTTATCGTGAGTTAGCCTTAAGAAATAGAGACATGCTATGCCGGATTTTTTGTAGTATTTTTGTAGATCTATTATTCTCTTGTACATTACCTTAGTGTATCTCTAGATATCTAGATCTATCGATGGTTAGCGCGACGTACGCAAGCAAAGCTCCTAGTAGGCGAGTTTTTTTTTATAATTTACATAAAACGATGACGTATTATTAACCTGACCTTCCGGAAGAATTATTTATCACGATTTTTAAGTAACAACCATCCAAATATCTACCACAACATAATTTCTTGTTGTTATTTCTTTTCTATGTGTGTAAACTGTTTATTATGAGTTGTTTGAATGAATAAAGTTATTCTACTCAAATTGAATGAAATAAATGAAAAATAAAAACTGCTACAAAAGAAAATTAAATATCATTAAATACTTCTCTTGTTTATCATCAATCATAAATCTCATGCCCTTGACAATTGGATCAATTTAAAAACTACGAGAGTTCAGTATTATAATATTTAGACTTGTAATAAAAATCTAGACGTACCTGTAAATTTTGTAACGGTGATTCAACTGGGCTGAGACTGAATCCCAAACTCTCCACGCTTTGTGGTACTTCTTGCGCGACCTTCTTATTGTTCTTTTTTACGCTAGGTTTCCTATTTAACAATAAATACTTTAGTTATTAATGCAAAACAAAAGAATAAGTCACTTATGTAAATTAGGAAAAGATTGGGCCCAAAATGTGCACCCTGAGGGAGCTTTATAAAAAGATTTATATCTCAATAACAAACTATACATATCTATTTATGCTTTCAATGAATCCTATGAAAAATATCAATTTAAATATTTGGAATCATTAATATTAGGTAGTAATTTTTCATTTCATCATCCTCCTGCACTTATCCCACTCTGAGTGAGATCGGCACAACATGTTAGAAATCTGTTGTCACATGATTTGACTATAGTACGCGGCAATAAATAACGCACATCGAGGCTCAGAGAGAGAAATCGACTAGATTCTGCTTCATAGAGCATTGTCTCTATCGCACAGACTGACGAACCCGTGTGTGACAGTGACAGCGCTCTACGAAACCGAATTGGCCGGCTGTTTCGTTCAAAGTTCTGGATGTGCATTATTTATTGACGGTTACTATACGTGTTTTACGCCTGCCTGACGTCAACTTACCTTAGTCTTATTTAACGATCCCTCGGTAAGAAAGAGGGCGATCTATTCTACTCAACCGGATACCACAAGGTGGTTCAAGTAATTTTTGTTTTTTTTTATTATTTTGATAGGAAAAGGAATGAAAAATAGTAAGAATAATAATATTGCACGGAATAATGCAGTAATAATAATGCACGAAAATTTTACGCAATGAAATAGTAATAGGACGTGGTAGGTAAATTAATTCGAACTGAACCTCTAAACAATAACTATATAGCAGTCACGAAGATATCGTGTTGGCAATTTTTATTCGCCCCTTTCGTCGAGTAAATAAAGTTCATAAATTTAGTATAACAGTCAAAGTATCGGTCCTATTACTATCCATTATCTAATGTTTTTTTACATAGTAATTTGTGGTCTCTGATATCATCCTTAGTCAACCTATAATATTTCTAGTTTCTTTTCACAGCCAGTAGGTCTGTGGCACCCGATTTTTACATAATATATAAGAGGGACAAACAAACAAGGTTCAGTGAAGCTGATCTCAATTTTGTCCATAACGGGTTATGTTCACTTCTCTCATAAGTAAAGCATTCATGAGCAAAAACATACGTGGTAACAAGACTATTCCACTGTTATTCGTGTCTAATATCGATTCAAATCCCATATCTTTTAACGTGACGATAATATAGACAACTGAGTCTAATACACAGAACTGATGGACGTTGGGGTCTTAAGGTGCTAGAATGGCGACCCCGCACCGGAAAGGATTAAAAAGAGATGGTTGGATTGTGTGAACACGCATACAAAAAGAGTAGCGCCAGAGTTGACGAATGATAGGAGAGAATGGAAAAGATCATGTTACGACCCCACTTAGAGCGGGATAAGGGTTGGAAAATGATAATTTCATTTTATATTAGGATATATACTGTACCGCAAAAACGTGCGGGCGGATGAAACAACCTCCGAGACCTGGGCCCGCCGTCTCGGCGTCTCAACCTACCTTATGCGGCCGTCAGCTGTATGCGGTCCGGCCTCATGAATAACTGCGTGTATATGTGTACGCGTGTGTGTGCGCTTGTATGTACTTGGCCGATTCCCGATTTGCCTCAGCAATCTTCCACGGACACGTAATGTCTGTTTCTCCCGGAGTATACACTTCACTATATCGGTTAAATAACACAAATAACACGCGGTGTGCACACAACCTTCGTAAGGTCACACGTTATTGAATCGTCCCATATCGGTAAACAGTACCCGAACGCGCACTAAAACCGCGTCTTCTCGGACGGTCGCGTCTTCTCAAAACGCTTCACTGATTGAACGCGTCATTAAATCTACAAACCACATCCAAAACGCATAATTACGCGTGTGCGTTATACAATAAGGTCGTATACAGGTGCGCGCGCGTCCTGTCTTATCGTAATCCAAAACGTTACTAAGCGGCGGACGTGACCGGCGGCAATAGAATGCATAAAGGTCGTTGCTTTGAATTTATACAAAACATATACTAACCTCCTGATCTGCGAGGGCTGCATGTTGTTGTCGTAAGCCTGATCCAGAGGACTATCTGGGCCCGGCTTTGCACGGGGTTTCTTGGGCTTGCCTTTACTTTGCGTCGCACTGATCACCGTGGGCTGACTGATGAGTTGCGGATGTGGATTTGGTGAGGCTGTGGACAAATACTTGTATCAGATGTAGTCGCTGACGCACGAGGGTGGCTAATGGTGACCCCTGAAAATCAGCGTCAGTAGTGAATTACTCATTACTGACAAAGCTGAGAGGTTAACAATTTGGGCATCACACTATGCAGGCTACATTTCTTTTATTTTATTATTATTGTTATTTTTTAATTTAAGGTTTTTTATGGTTTGTCTGTTTCTAGTTGTTTACCTTTGTATTATTATTATTTTATCTTTTATTATGTTTATAAGTTACTTGTGTAGTGTGTTGGACCAATAAAATTATTTTCTTCTTTCTTTCTTTAAATGTGTTCTGAACAGATCCTTTAAAAATTGCCGAAACGAAACCTGACAAAAGATTATAAAACAAAAGCGAAAACATGAAAATGCCCGACACACAAGCATATTTTATATTTACGACTGTCAAGGTCTGCTCGTTACCATTGGATATGAGATAATGGCAATCGTTAGGGATGTTTAAAAAATTGGGTTAAAGATTATATCTTATGAACCGCTTTAACAAGCTGACAATAACTTCTAAATTCTAAAATTATGGCCACAGTGTATATGGACAACTAATAAATACATACATATATAATATTAATAAATTCTTAAATACATATATACACCCAGACTCGAAGAATCAACAAATTACTCTTAGGAAATGTTGATTCTTGGTACGATAGAATCTTATACAATCATATTAGTCGTTTTAATTCTTGTACGACGCACTATCCCTGACTAATATTTGCGATTTTCGTCGTCTTATTTGGTTGAAGTACGTTTCAAATTCATACAGCGAAAACTTATATCATACTTACGCATCAAATGGTGATGCTGCGGCGGCCTGGGACAGTGCTCGTCCAGCAGACGCACAATATCATCGTGCATCCTCTCTTGGGCGACATCTCGAGGCAGCCGATCCATGTGGTCTGTGATCTCTCTGTTCGCCATGGCGTCTAGCAAGGCTTTACAGGCACCATACGAGCCTTCCCGCGCACCAAGAAACAATGGTGTTTCGTCCTAAAATAATAATAGAATGAATTGATAAATTCGTTCATTTGTTAAAATAAGATAACAAAGATTCTTAACTAAAATTGTAAATTATATTACCTTGTCATCTTGCGCGTCTCTATTGGCACCATGTACTAATAGAACGTTCACAGCATCCACATTATTGACCGCTGCGGCCCAGTGCAGTGCGGTTTTACCGCTATTATCAGCTGCATTGATATCAGCATCTGCATTTATTAGATCCTCAACCATGCCTTCGATTGCGAGCCTAAAATACAAATACAGTTTATAACCTTAGCTTAGGTTAGTTTGTTCAACAAAGGGACCATGGGTTCAAGCCCCGGACATACACCAATAATTTACTCTGTTCAAACTGATGTGTCTAATTGATATATGCAATTTAACACATTGTTTGCTCTGTAGAAAAATATTATGGAGAAACCTGTATATCCCTAAATTCTGAGGATGAGTGCTACCTACCAATCCACATTTTTTAATGTCATTAATTGTTAAGGAAAAATATTTTTTAAAGTTATTTATTTATTAAATTGTAATCAGTTCCATACAGAGTTCCGTCGATTAGATACATACATACGTACCATCTTAATACACTCTTATACTCTAGGATTCGCAAATCCTGCATGTATCGGGAAGGTATGAAGGATTCGGATGCAGCTTTGCGTTTTTTCGTGGAGTCTATCTCCTGACGATGCTTCGGTTGCGGGGCGAAACGATTGTTGAGTTTGTGAAAGTGAACCCGTGTAGTGCTTCTGTACTGTGGTGGTGGTGGAGGTTTGTGCATGTGTTTTTACGAATCCTGCATGTATCGGGTATGAAAAAAGGGATATTCCACTATACATTTAGCACTATATATATATTGTTCCGCACAAACGTGCGGGCGGATGAGACAACCTCCGAGACCTGGGCCCGCCGTTTCGGCGTCTCAACCTACCTTATGCGGCCTTCAGCTATATGCGGTCCGGCCTCATGAATCACTGCGTGTATATGTGTACGTGTGTGCGTGCGCTTGTATGTACTTGGCCGATTCCCGAACCCGTTGGCTCACCTCAGCAGTCTTCCACGGACACGTACTGTCTATTTCTCCCGGCGTATACACTTCACTAACGCGGTGGAATAACACAAATAACACCCGGTGTGCACACAACCTTCGTAAGGTCACACGTTATTGAATCGTCCTATATCGGCGAACATTAATCCCAACGCGTTCTAAAACCGCGTCGCGGTCGCGTCTTATCTTTATAGTATTCGAAACGCTTCACTAATTGACCGCGTCACTAAATACTTATATCAATATCAAAAGTCAATACAGTCGTGGTACTATCTAAAACCACACCCTTCACTGGTTAAAACGCATAATTACGCGTGTGCGTTTACAATAAGATCGTATACAGGGCGCATATCGTACATGCGCGCGGGCGTCCTGTCTTATCGTAATACAAAACGTTACTAAAAACACTACGTAATAAACGCGAGCGGAGAGCGTACGTGACACACCACTCGAATTCACAGTCAAGTCAGCCTCGACGCGAGTTTACCGATAAGCTCCGTTGGCTAGGCGCGCGCCGCGCGGCGCGCTTGAATTTATACAAAACATATATATTTTCTATTTATTGTATCGCGGATTATAGCAATATAATTTTATTATTACTTTTGTATTATGGATCTCCGCAAAGTAACGCCTAATTCTATAAGTTGTTTCATCCGTCTTTTTCATTGCTCAACATTCTGATCCATACATTACGACAGGTCTTATGACCGTGCTATAAAAAAATTATGAAATGAATGACCGTGTTATATACGTTACCTGGCCGCTAATATAAGTGGTGTGGTTCCATCATGCATTCTAGCGTTCAGATTTGTAGCTCTATTCCGCAGTAGGATCTGGAAAACGCCCATGGCGTCCGCAGCCACTGCGGAATGTAGCGGTGTCCGTCCTGTATTGTCTTGGGAATTAGCGTCCGCGCCCGCATCTAACAGCCGCTTAGCTGCATCGGCACGTGCGTACCTATGAGAATTTTTCATATACTTGTATTTATATTTAGGTTTTTTCCAACATTTTTCCAACATATATACAACAATATTTGACAGTATATCTAAGAAATACATTTCATAAATGAAATTGTTAGGTTCAACACAAATAAAATAGGGACATGATATATAACTAAAAAGTTTAATAGTGTAATTATTTAACTAGTCATAATTGTAACTGTATTTCTATACCGATTTTCATGTTCCTTAGTTATAGATTGCAATTAATGCGCTGGGATATGTAGATAATACTATACATGGTCAGGGTTGCTTTATTATTATTCTGTTTTGCTAAACACATTTAATTTATATACAGTGGTCAGTTTTTTTTAAATTATTAATTAATTTTGAATCGTTTCGCATAATCTTTTTGGATAGTTTTTGGATATTTTATAGGTTTCTAGAAAGGTAGCTTCCTTTTAGACAAAATTACATACAGTTCATGTTTCACTTACCTAGCAGCGAGATGTAAGCTGGTCTCTCCAGTTTTATCCATGGCAGCGTTCAGCTGTGCTCCCTGTGCGACTAATTCCGATATGATATGTGCTGTTTGTTCATCCTCCACATCTGATCCATTGTCCAAGCCTCCACCCCTTATGGCTGCTACCATCAGTGGTGTCATGCCGAGTGGACCTCTCGCATTCACATCTACGTGGCCGTCGTGCTGGAAACGGAGATAAATCATCATTCACACATAGCCAAAGAAATTCTTAAAATAGTATTGTTTAAATATTGAGATTTTATTTTGGATTATGCCAAAATACGTTACTGCCGTTTACAACAAACTCATGTAACTTAAATCTAAATTTTTTGCCCCGCTTTAGAATATTCCAATCTTTTAAAATGACCAACTATTCGTCCAGATGATTTTAATAACTTCAAATCTGGCCAATTGTCAAGTTCAAGCGGAACACAATGGTTAACGATTCCATTCGTTTGTATTCGAAAATTTATAAATCTGGCCAAATTGTATGGATTCAAGCAGAACACGAAAAGGGTCAACATATTTGTAAAATATTACAAAATTTAAGAAGAGGTCTAAAGGAAATCAATTGAGTTTTAAGTAATATACTCACGATAGCAGGCGGTGTCATCATACTAGGTGGAACTCTTATGTCTGCAGCATCCAAATGTTGTTGTGTCCAAACTCTCGGTTCGTGGCCAGCTTCTTCGTAATCCGTGATAGCTGTATGGTCAGATGCATAACCTCCCGGTGCTCCATTAGCGTCACCTGGACCCCGAGGTCTTTTTGCCCTGGGCGGAGCGGATCCGTCGTCGTCTTCATCAGACCAATGCGGTGGACCCAAATGACCCCCATTTATATCTACATCCATACATCCAATGGTGCCTTTGTTCAAATTCCGCATTTCTTGGCCATCCGGACCTCGACGCCTCGATCGGCGTCTTGACGAGGAGTTATTTCGTATGAATCCTTCGGGGAACCAAGTAATGCCGGCTGCTCGCTTTCTTTGAGCCGTCACCAGAACTCCTATTAGAAGCCCGGCTAAAAGAACTAATATCACACCAATGAACACATATTTGGAGTTTGTTGGCAATTCATCGTCTTCTGGGGTATTGACGCCCTTAACTTGGAAAATAGGGAAATCTGGTGACAAAGAATGCTTCGAAGCGGTAGCTGCTAAAAATTCAGCAGCTTCGCGAGCCGAGAAGAAGCACTCAGATCCGGACATCGTAGTGCACTTTCTATTGTCAATTTCTAAGTACACTTGCACTCCTGATTGACCTCTTTCAGTATAGACTATGTGATGTTTCTTTCCAAATTCAGTATCTTGTAGGCCAACGTCAGTGGAACCCTTCCATGGAAACACCATATCGTTGCCCAAATGGTCTTTCTTTATGAGAACAGTTGTCCGTAGCTGATGGCCCAAATCTCTTAGGAAGGCAATAGAATTTTCTTTAAACGTTCTCATATCCATAAGTAGAATAACGGACATCACACCTTCAGCTAGATCGGGTGGTTCCTTCTCACAATCTAGACCGTCCCAGTTACACTCAGCGTTGTTACAGCCATAATCACAATAACCATTAGCGTAATGCTTTTGACAATAAGCATCGTATACGGGGTTACATTTTTGCAAAGATTTCTCACAATCGCGACCATCGAACAAACATGCTTGAGTATTGCAAACCTCATTACATTCCCCGTTCATGAACACTTCCCAGCATTTTATTGGAGCTGTACAGTTTGCCCAAGGGTTGATGCCGAGCGAACAATCGTTTCCATCAAATTCGCATGCAAAAGTATTGCATTCTTCGTCACAGTGATGATCGCCTTGTTTTTCTTTACAACCTAACTTAACACATTGTTCTCTTTGGAAGGCTAAGTCCAATTCTTGTAAAGTAAGTCCAGGATTTTTGCTGTATACGCCTGAAATGGGGCTTCCGTAGCCACCTCTCGATTGGGGGTCGTGAATTTCGCAGTTTTTACCAGTCCATTGCCTAGGACAGTAGCAGAGGAAATCGCCAGCCTTGTCTATACATCGAGCTTCAGGGTGCTTACATGGATTGGTAAGGCATTCATTCATAGAATCTATTTCACAATTGATACCAGACAAACCTGAAGGACAATCACAGACATAATCACCGTTTTCCGATGTTCGGCAATACCCTCCGTTCTGACAAGGATTTGAATCGCAGGCATAACCAGAGTATTCACAATTCTTACCATAGAAGCCTTGAGAACATAAGCACTCGAGTCTACCCTGGATGACAGTGCACACCCCTCCATTTTGGCATGGCGAGTTGGCGCAGAAATTGACCTTGGCGTCGCAATGCCTGCCCATAAACCCTGGCTTACAGTTACAGTGATAATCGTTGATCAGTTGCACACAATCTTGAGTTCCAGGATTCGAGCATGGATTTGAGAGGCACTCGTTTATATCGCCTTCACATCTCGGTCCAACGAAACCTGCAGGACATTTGCATTCGAAACCACCAACTTTATCGATACACGTGCCGTTGTTGTGACAGGCGTCTTGTTTGCAATCGTTCACGTTGATTTCACAGATTTTTCCCAGGGTTCCGAATGGGCACGAGCAAGAGAAGTTGTTTATAAGATCGTGGCAGGTCCCTCCGTTTTGGCATGGGTTTGGAAGACAATCGTTAACGTTCAATTCGCAGTTTTGTCCTTGGAATCCTTTAGCGCATTGGCATTGGTAGGTTCCAACAAGGTCTTTGCAAACTGCTCCGTTTTGACATGGAGCGGAATCGCATTCGTTGATTTCCTTCTGGCAATAAGATCCCGTGTATCCGTCGAGACAGTGGCAGCGATGGGAGTTGCCGATATCTTCACATGAGCCGTTATTGCATAGTTGTTTCAGTTTGACACCTGTTAAGATACGGGCGTTCATTATTAAAACATTTAGACCTGATATGATACAATAGCCATCCAGAAGAAAGAATTGCAACTGCTCTTTACATGTTACTCATAGGACTTATTACAAATTTGCAGTAGGGTTTGTAATCTATTCTTAATTTCAAAATATTAAAGTGGTTTTCTTATAGTGGTTATGAATTTTTCAGTCTAGATCTGTTGTTTTTGACGGATAGAAAAATGTTATATAAATAATGGATAGTGGAAGAATATATTTAAGGTGTCTTAAATTATTTACTTACCTTTCCGAATGCTAGCGTCTTTACAGGAGACCATTTCCACGTCGCACAGTTTACCAGACCAGCCCGGTGCGCAGGTACAAGTGTACTGTGGGCCTTTTTGCGAACAAGTTGCGCCATTTTCGCACGGATTGTTTTCACACCTGATGGTATATTGAGTTAGAAATATTTAATAAATTATTATGAAACAAAGTCCCTAAAGCTGTATGTATGTGATCGATTTTCTATAAAACTACAGAAAGGATTTTTGTACGGTTTTTAATAAAAGGTTGTGCAATTTCTCCGAATGGTTTAGGTCAATGGTATATAGCGGTTTTATGTAAATTGAGCTGAAGAGGTCGTTTTCCAAAAGAATTTCAGTGGGGTTAGTAACAAACCGGTGTCGATTGTAGTTTAGAGGAATAGGTATAAGATGCGGTGTAGGGTATCAGATAGCCAGTCTCTTACCGAAATTCGAGCGACTATTACATGATGTCTACGCGGGCGAAGTCACACTTATAGCCAGTATTTAATAAATGAAGTGAATGCCTGCCTATACCTGTATTTCTATCTATCCCTCTAGTTTAAGATTCATTATTTGACTGGCCTTCAGCTCCACGGGTCGTGGGTTCGATTCCCGCCGAGGGCCAACATTTTCTATAAACAAATTGTTGGTTCTTCGAGCCTGGGTGTAAATTTCCTTTACTTTACTTTTATGCATTTAAAACTTATATATGTAGTATATCTACCAGTTGTCCGTCACCCACAGCACAAGCATTAAGTTACTTACTTTGGAATGGACGACCGTGTGTGTAAATGTCCCATATATTTATTATTTATTTATTAACAGTCTTCAACATTATTAGTGCGAGAGCGACTTTGATCAGCCAGTACAAAAGTAATTAGTAAATAACAAAAGACCAGTGATAGTTAAAAGTTATGTTTGAACTATCAAATTAAACAAACATACAGCGAAATCGTATACAATATAAATTAGTAGAATTACATGGTATAAGAAGTGCTTCTGATTTCTCCTTCGTTTGATATTCAAAAAAAAAAACAAGGATAATATATTTATTTTATTCCTTTGAACTCTATTTTAACTATACTATTCCCGGATACCGCAAAGGAAACCTTTCTGTCCTTCACCATTTATTTCCGGTAACATGTTTTGCCCTCTTTTGTTGTTCAAAAAATAACTCATTTTAAATAATTACTTTTACTTTTTATTTCGATTTGAATGATTTCTTACATTTTATATTTTACTTTTTGCTTTTTTTTATTTTATCTCTTAATATTATATTGTTTTTATGAATGAGTGCTGATTGTAAATAAACGTTGTTTGGTTTGATTTGATTTGAATAGAATCATAACCAGTATATGTATAGTATCCGGCAGATTAGAATGGACCACCCTCATTTCTTACCGAAGTGTCGTCAAAGGCGATTAAGGTAAGTTGACCCGCCGTGTGGTACCCGGCTAAGTAAAATATACCACCCTCATTTCTTACCGAGGTGTCGTCAAAGGCGACTAAGGTAATTTGATCCGTCGTGTGGTACCCGGCTAAGCGAATAGAGCACCCTTATTTCTTACCGAGGTGTCGTCAAACGCGACTAAGGTAATTTGATCCGTCGTGTGGTACCCGGCTAAGTAAAATATACCACCCTCATTTCTTACCGAGGTGTCGTCAAAGGCGACTAAGGTAATTTGACCCGTCGTGTGGTACCCGGCTAAGTAGAATATACACCCTCATTTCTTACCGAAGTGTCGTCAAAGGCGACTAAGGTAAGTTGACCCGCCGTGTGGTACCCGGCTAAGTAGAATATACCACCCTCATTTCTTACCGAGGTGTCGTCAAAGGCGACTAAGGTAAGTTGACCCGCCGTGTGGTATCTGGCTGAGCAGAATAGACTACCCTCATTCCTTACCGAGGTGTCGTAAAAGGCGACTAAGATGAGTTGACGTCAAGCAGGCGGCCGGTCGTAAAATACGTAGCCAAATCATGTGACAACATGTTTGTAACATGTTGTGCCGACCCCACTTAGAGTGGGATAAGGGCCGGAGAATGATGATAATGATGAATATTATGAGATAAAATAACCATAAAAAAAAGCAAAAAGTAAAATATAAAATGAAAGAAATCATTCAAATCGAAATAAAAAGTAAAAGTAATCTTTAACATCAGTTACTTTTTGTACAACAAAAGAGGGAAAAACATGTTACAGAAAAGAATTGGTGAAGGACAGAAAGGTTTCCTTTGCGGCATCCGGGAATACTGTAGTTAAAATAGAGTTCAAAGGAATAAAATAAATATACAAATCATGTAATAACATTTGAAACATGTTGTGCCGACCCCACTTAAGAGTGGGATAAGGGCAGGAGAATAATGATGAATGATGAATAATCATAACTTAGGAAATATTTACATGCAGTGATCAAGCACCTTTTTTTTCTGTGAATGTAATTAAAACAACTATTTGACTGGCCCGTTGGCGCTGTGGTTAGTGACCCTACCTTCAGCTCCGCGGGTCGCGGGTTCGATTCCCGCCGAGGGCCAACATTTTCTATAAACAAACTGTTGGTTCTTCGAGCCTGGGTGTATATTTGTATTTAAGTATGTATTTAAACTTATATATGTAGTATATCTGCCAGTTGTCCGTCACCCATAACACAAGTATTAAGTTACTTAATTTGGGGACGGACGACTGTGTGTGTAATTGTCCCATATATTTTTTTATTTCTTTATTATTACCAGTCCACAAAGTCTTCGCAGTGCTTGCCGGTGTAGCCGTAGGGACAGTGGCAGGTGTAGTAGGTGACGTGGTCGTGGCAAGTGGCGCCATTATCACAGGGCGAACTGTCGCACATGTTTATACGGAACTGGCAGTTGGAGCCAGTGTAGCTGAGGACAAAACATATAAAATTTACAAAAGCAATAATAAAATTATTTTGCGCGATATAATCCGCGATACAGTAAATAGAGAATGTATATAGTGTTAAATGTATAGACTATCCGTATTTTCATACCCGATACGTGCTGGATTCGTAAAAACATATGCGCAAACCTCCACCACTTCCGCCACAATACACAAGCACTTCACACGTTCACTATCACAAACTCAACAATCGTTTCGCCCTGCAACCGAAGCATCATCAGGAGATAGACTCCACGACCAAATCGCAAAGCGAAGCATTATCCAAACAAGCATTGTTATATAGTACTTGTTTCATCCCCACCCTTTATTTTACCTCTGAACACATGCAACAAGCTTGAACTAGAAACATTTATCTGCTCGTTAATGAGGGTGCCAGTGTTATGCTTAATGATTTCTAATTGTTCCAAAATATTTAATTTCAAGCTTTTTTCACTTTAAATAGCAGATTTACACATTTAGGTATAAAAAAAATATATACCTAAATGTACACACACACATAATTACGTCCTAATCGACGTAACCTGTTGGTAGTCCTATTATTAATAAATAATATGTAGATAATACATTCAATAATATGTAGAGGGATGAAAAATCATCTCACCGAATGAGATTTGAATATGATTGTGAATGAAAATGTGAGCAGAGGGAGTCCGAAAACAGATTGACGAATCGCGTAAAGTATGCTATATGATATGCATATTTAAGGAGTAGCCCCAGATTTGACTATTTTTAGAAGAGAATGGAAGCGCAAAACATGTACTGACCCCACTTAGATTAGCACTTATAGACGAATGTAAGAAATTTTCTCTTTCAAAATGGTCAAGAATTTAACACAAGTAGGCAGTTATTCTGTTAATACTGATGGCACGAGAATAATGATAAAACTTACCCAGGAGGACAGGAACAGTTGTAAGAGTTGATGCCGTCAATGCACGTCCCGCCGTTCATACAGCTGGATTCGGTGCAGTCTTCATCGTTGGTCTGACAGTTGATGCCAGAGAAACCCAGGGGGCAAGTGCAAGTGTAGGATGCCACGTACTGAAAACAAAATCATTGTTTTAATTTTGTCATCATGTCAGTAATGTTAATATCAGTTATCAGAATGTTAAGATGGATGTGTGGTGTGACAAGATTGGATAAAATAAGAAATGAGTATATAAGGGGAAGTATGAAAGTTGCGCCCATTGTAGAAAAGATGAGAGGTGCAAGATTGGGATGGTATGGACATGTAATGAGGAGGGATGAAAATCATGTGACTAAACGAGTGTTGGATATGAATGTGGATGGATATGTGACTAGAGGGAGGCCTAAAAAGAGATGGTTGGAATGTGTGAAGTATGACATGCATATAAAAGGAGTAGCGCCAGAGTTGACGAATGATAGAAGAGAATGGAAGAGGAAAACATGTTGTACCGACCCCACTTAGAGTGGGATAAGGGTAGGAGAAAGAAGAATTACAATAATGTATATATTATAGACCATTTTAAGACCATCTTACATAAAAAAATGAGTTTGACCGATTTTTATGAAATTTTATATGTTTTTTTTTATAATGTACACTAGAAATTCCATAGAAATAATATATGGCAAAACAGCTAGTGATTTCTATAAACAGGTTAAAAAAGTAAAGTAGCGGCCTGTTACAATCCCACTGCTGGGGCCTCCTCTCTCCGTTTCTGGAGAGAAGGGTCGGAGCTAAGACCTACCACGCTGCTCCAATGCGGATTGGTAGGTTACACATATCTCCAGAATCCTCTAGGGATATGCAGGTTTGCTCACGATGTTTTCCTTCACCGTAAAGCGTGTGATAAATTGCAATTATCAATTAGACACATGGGTTTTAATATGAAAACTCATTGGTGCCTGCCCGGGTTTGAACTTGTATTCCCTTCGAAAGAGTCGCACGGTCTCACCGCTGAGCTTAACCATACCATACAACTCTATAAACATGCCTGTAAGAATTTCTTTAATCCAATGGGCGCCTGTGCACGCCTTAAATTTCAAATTTTATTTTGAATATGTGTATAAAGTTTTATAAAAAAATTCATTTGTTTTTTTAAAAGTAAGGTTTTTTAAAAAAGAGAGGTCATTTTGAATACTGGTTTATTTGTAATTAAAGGTACATCCAAGAAAGAGCTACGTGAACCTGGAATGGGTTGACCTGTTTCATTATATCGTTACAATGTTGTAAATTGACTCAGCAGCAATGGCCTTCGACCAGTCAGTACTAGAGACGACCATATGCTTGTTTTTTTTTTAACCACACGGTCGTTCGTCCCCAAAGTAAGTAACTTAATACTTGTGTTATGGGCGACGGATAACTGGTAGATATACTACATATATAAGTTTAAATACATACTTAAATACAAATACACACCGAGGCTCGAAGAACCAACAATTTGTTTATAGAAAATGTTGGCCCTCGGCGGGAATCGAACCCGCGACCCGCGGAGCTCAAGGCAGGGTCATTACCCACAGCGCCAACGGGCCAGTCAAAATTTGTGTGAAAATTTTATATATAACATTTACAGGAGAATTCAAATACCTGGTTGCAAGTAGCGCCGTTCATGCAGGGCCGCGACTGGCACTCGTCGATATCAACCTCGCAGTGTTTGCTCGCAAATCCACTGGCGCACACGCAATTATAGTCCCCGATACTGTCCAGACATGTTGCGCCGTTCTGGCATGGAACTGTGGAACATAAATCGCGTCGTTTTATTAAAAAAAAACTACGTTGATTGATTCTATCTGTGCATATACATTGGCAAGATGGTAACAAATGGAAACAATGTCTGAGAAACTAAAGTGACACGCTATAAAATGAAAAATACACAAAAAAATGACAGATTCAACCATCTCTCATAATATATGTTTTGTATAAATTCACGCGCGCGACGCGGCGCGACCGGCCGGATCAACGACCTTCATGCATACGTTCGCCGCCGGTCACGTTCGCCAGTTAGTGATGTTTCGAACACGACAGGAAGAAGCCGCGCGCGCCTGTATACGGCATTCCTTTTATAACGCACACGCGTAATTATGCGTTTTGGGTGTGGTTTTTAGATTTAGTGACGCGTTCAATTAGTGAAGCGTTTAACAAGACGCGATCGTCCGCGGTTTTAGTGCGCGTTCGGGTTAATGTTCACCGATATGGGACGATTCAATAACGTGTGACCTTACGAAGGTTGTGTGCACACCGCGTGTTATTTGTGTTATTTAACCGATATAGTGAAGTGTATACTCCGGGAGAAATAGACAGTACGTGTCCGTGGAAGACTGCAGAGGCGAGCCAACGGGTTCGGGAATCGGCCAAGTACATACAAGCACACACACACGTACACATATATACGCAGTGATTCATGAGGCCGGACCACATACAGCTGACGGCCGCATAAGGTAGGTTGAGACGCCGAGACGACGGGCCCAGGTCTCGGAGGTTGTTTCATCCGCCCGCACGTTTGTGCGGAACAATATATTTAGTAGTTATTCGTCATAATATCTTAGTACATACTCAGTCAGTCAATACTCCGGTAGTTATTCGTCATGATATCTTAGTCCATAATTACACAGACAAAACTTCCCAAATGTACCTAACGTCGAATCGATGGATTCAACATCAGCAGGCCTACCATGAACTCTTATTGCGACTCAATTGAAGACGTAAACGAAAATGTTTTGCTTTTTCATATCATGATGTCTTAAAGACGCACAATTTAAGTCGGTGCCGAATGAGCGTTCGTAATCCGTCCTAAGAACATGTGAGTTTCTACTCACATGTTCTTAGGACAGAGTTATCTATAGTTCATATAACGTTATCCTTGCCAAACATTGCGACCCCAATGCAATTGATACTTCATGGTGCGAAAAAAAAACGGGTCGCGATCGTCATTTACGTCTTCAATTAAGTCGCATTAAAAGTTCATGGTAGGCCTGCAGGGCCCCATAAACCCTTGTGGAATCTTCAATGCAACTACTTACTTCTCCATACAGCTAAGCGGTTAAACGTGCTTAGCGGAAAAAAAGAAGGGAGAAAGAATCCAGTTCTTTTGCCTAAGGAAAGCGGGGTAAGGCCTTTATCTGTTGCAACAATATCCCTATTTGATTGTTTATGTTAAAATATGAATATTCTCTTAAGCTAACTTTATAAAAAAGTTTAACGGACTCATCCGATAAAATAAGACGTGAGTACAGCTGGTCTCTAAACATAAATTCGATGGTGTATAAACATTAATCGATAGCAGGATGTATGATGCCATTCACGCTGCGAACAACAGACCACGTTGGAGCAACATATTTCGCATTAAAGTAAGTGGTGAGGGTCACGACCCTCAGCATTGATGAGAACGACTCGAGGAGGAGGAAACATTAATTGTGAATACCACTCACGATAGTTTAACTAACTTTAAAAAATAACATTTAAATTTTTAAATATTTCTTATAAGAAAGCTCAGAGTCGCCCAGCGGGCTATGGAAAGAGCTATGCTTGGAGTATCTCTACATGATCAAATCAGAAGAAGGTCCAAAGTAATGGACATAGCCCAACGGGTCGCGAGGCTGAAGTGGCGATGGCCGGGGCACATAGTTCGAAGAACCGATGGACGTTGGGCAATCAAGTTGCTGGAGTTGCGACCCCTCACCGGAAAACGTAGTGTAGGCAGACCCCCACTAGGTGGACAGACGACCTCAAAAGGATGGCGGGGGGCCCTGAATATCTTTCGATTATCCTGAATATCCTTGCGTGAATATCCTTCGAAGAGACCTATGTCCAACAGTGGACGTCTATTGGTTGATGAAAGAGAGAGATAGAGTAATATCATAAGCAAAGTCTAAATATGTCAAAAGTACTTATTACTTTTGTATTATGGATACAAAGACCCTGATTAACGCCGTTCGGTATCCGGCAGTAGACCACCCTCTTTTCTTACCGAGGTGTCGTAAGAGGCGCCTAAGGTAAGTTGACGTCAGGCAGGCGGCCGTTCGGTAAAATTCATAGCCAAATCATGCCGCCCCACTTAGAGTGGGATAAGGGCAGAAGAATGATGACTTTTGTATTATGGATCTCCGCAAAGTAACCCACAATTTCTGTTCCGCGCAAACGTGCGGACGGATGAAACAACCTCCAAGACCTGGGCCCGTCGTCTCGGCGTCTCAACCTACCTTATGCGGCCGTCAGCTGTATGCGGTCCGGCCTCATGAATCACTGCGTGTATATGTGTACGTGTGTGTGTGTGCTTGTATGTACTTGGCCGATTCCCGAAACCGTTGACTCGCCTCTGCACTCTTCCACGGACACGTAATGTCTGTTTCTCCCGGAGTATACACTTCACTAAATCGGTTAAATAACACAAATAACACCCGGTGTGCACACAACCTTCGTAAGGTCACACGTTATTGAATCGTCCCTATATCGGGGAACAGTAACCCAACGCACACTTAAACCGCGGACGGTCGCGTCTTCTCAAAGGCTTCACTGATTAAACGCGTCACTAAATCTGAGAACCACACCCGAAACGCATAATTACACGTGTGCGTTATAAAAGGAATGCCGTATACAGGCGCGCGCGGCTTCTCCCTGTCGTGTTCGAAACATCACTAACTGTCGGACGCGACCGGCGGCAATCGAATGCATAAAGGTCGTTGATCCGGCCGGTCGCGTCGCGTCGCGCGCCTCAATTTATACAAAACAACTTGTTACTTTTGGTATTATGGATACAAAGACCCTGATTAACGCCGTGTGGTATCCGGCAAAATAGAATAAACCACCCTCCTTTCTTACCGAGGTGTCGTAAGAGCCGCCTAAGGTAAGTTGACGTCAGACAGGCGGCCGATCGTTAAATAAATAGCCAAATCATGCCGCCCCACTTAGAGTGGGATAAGGGCAGGAGAATGATGTTTGTATTATGGATCTCCGCAAAGTAACCCACAATTTCTAAATATTTCCTAAATTCTTTTTCAGGTATATTATTACTACTCACTGTGACAACATGTTTGTAACATGTTGTGCCGCCCCACTTAGAGTGGGATAAGGGCAGGAGAATGATGACTTTTGTATTATGGATCTCCGCAAAGTAGCCCACAATTTCTAAATATTTCCTATCGTACTGCAGTACGATTTTTGTCGTGGAGCCTATCCTCCTGATGATGCTTCAGTTTCGGGGCGAAACGATCGTCGAGATTGTGGTGGTGGGTGTGTGTGCTGCTTTTGTGTGCGTTGTTGCTGGTGAATTGCGCCTTGGGGTGCATGTGGTGGCTGGTCCTGCATGTATAAGGTGCGTAGATTTCGCCTGCTTCATACACATTGGCTTTGCATGCATTCACTTAACCCGTGCGGATTATAGCAAAGTAGTTGGTTCTGTTATATTGCTTGTAATATGGAATTCCGCAAAGTAACGCCTGCTTCTATAAATCATTTCCTAAATTCTTTTCCAGGTTTATTACTACTCACACGAGGCACAGTCGTCGGTGTTGATCGCGCAGTCCTTGCCCTCGTAGCCGCGCGCGCAGAGGCACGCGTACGAGCCCTCCGTGTTGATGCACGTGGCCTCGTTGTGGCAGGGCGCCGACACCGCGCACTCGTCCACGTCCCGCTCGCACAGCGCGCCCGTCCAGCCCACCGGGCACTGGCACGTGAACTCCGCGTACGACGCCTCCGCCACGCACCGACCCCCGTGACGACACCTGGTTGAATTTTACATTCAAATTCAAAATTCAAAATATTCTTTATTCAAGTAAACTTGTAAACAAGTGCTTTTGAATCGTCAACTTTACTGCTGGTTCGGAAAGCTGTTCCTACCGAGAAGAGCCAGCAAGAAACTCGGCGGTTGCTCTTTTTAAAATATAAATCTTAGAACTAGTTACATTTATTTATTACTGTCTTGTACAGTTTAGAAGTGCACCTATATCCACACATCCTTATCGTCTAAGTAATCTTCAACATTTTAGTAGGCTTTCTGTATCAGCCTCTTTTTAACAGTGGTTTTAAACTGCTGTAATGGCATGGCCAAAATTGATTTCGGAATTTTATTATAGAATCTTATACCCAAACCCACAATTTACGTACTTTTGCTAGGCGCAAAGCAGGAGTCGCAAGCTTATGTGAGTTCCTACTTTGTCTATTATTATTTTTTTTTTTTATGAAATAGGATGGCAGACGAGCATGCAGTTCAACGTTATCACCGCCGCCCACGACCTCTCGCAGAGCGAGTGTGCTGCCGACCTTTAAAAAGGTGGAAAATACGCTTTTTGAAGGTATTTATGTCGTACCGATCCGGAAACACTGCTAGAGGGAGATTATTCCATAAAATGGTGGTGCGCGGAATAAAATTACTGGAAAACCGAACTGTAGTGGATCGCCACGCATCCAGATGGTAAGGATGATATTGTAACCTGTGACGTACAGTGCGGTTATGGAATTTGGCGGCAGGAATCAGTTCTGTAGCTCACTGGAACACTCCCCATGAAAGATGCGGTAGAAAACGCACAGTGAAGATACGTCTCTACGCATCGCCAAAGAGTCCAGCTGTTTGCTGATCACCTGGTCCCCGATAATGCGAGCTGCTCTGCGCTATATGCGATCGAATGGCTTTAGTTGGTACTGGGGTGCACCAGCCCAGAGATGAGAACAGTACTCCATGTGAGGCCGGACTTGTGCTTTGTACAGCGCTAGTCTGTGGGCCGGCTTAAAGTACTGCCTCGCTCTATTGATGACACCCAATTTTTTGGAGGCCAACTTAGCCTTCCTTTCCAAGTGATCGCGATACTTGCAGCTATTAGAGATGTCTAGACCCAGTATTTCAATACAATATTATATACATCACCTATCGTTTAATTATTAATTTTTCATTATTATTTAAAAGCACGCTTACTGGTTAGGTGAACAAGGGTCCAAAGTGTTCTCGCAATTGCGGCCCGAATGCGGCGGAGCGCACACGCATCTGTACCCATTGACTAGGTCAATACACGAACCGCCATGCAAGCACGGGTTGCCGGCACAATCGTCGATGTTGGTCTCACAGTTCACACCTTGAAAATAAATAATACAGATCATATAATTTAATTTATTTATTTATATATATATATTAATGAATAATGACATTTTTAAGATTAACTAAGACATTTTGCAAGGATGGCATTGCGAAAGTATAAAACTGTTTTCCATACTCACAGTCAAAAATAATCAAATTAATATGATAAAAACAAAAATAAAATATTACAATAAAGACAGTATAATGCATAGTAATATCGATCCTCAATAGTATAAATGAATGCCTGTTCGCCTTCAAGGCTACAAGCTAACCCGCCGGACAATATTGATAAATTTTAGAATGGTAAAAAGAAATAGTATGAAAGCAAAGGAATTTTTATATTTGAAAGGAATTTTATAATCGAAGATTTTTAATAAACTATCTAACAAAGGACACAGTACTAAAAGCCTTAGATAAACTATCAACATATATAAGATTTTACATTTTACAAATGTTCACAAAATTTTAAAAATATAAGACAAAATATAGGATATAACAAATATGTAATATTTTTGCTGGTATTTAATGGTGAAAATCATATAAATATGAACATATACGGCACGTAATCTAAATTTTGAGTATATGCATCAGTGGGTTGGACCCTACTACTGTGTCAGTAGTGATGTACCACGTACTATCAAAAGTCAAAATTTCTTTGGTCGTCAGCCGATGGATGTCCACTGCTGGACATAGGCCTCTTCATGGGATCGCCACACCACACGATCTTGCGCCGCCTGGATCCAGTGGTTCCCTGCGACCTTTTTGAGGTCGTCTGTCCACCTCGTAGGGGGTCTACCGACGCTGCGCTTTCCGGTGCGGGGTCGCCATTCCAGCACCTTAAGACCCCAGCGCCCATCGGTTCTCCGCACTATGTGCCCCGCCCATCGCCACTTCAGATCGCGACACGCTGAGCTATGTTGGTGACTCTAGTCCTTCTACGGATCTCCACATTCCTGATTTGATCTCGTAGAGACACTCCGAGCATAGCTCGCTCTACGCCCGCTTTGACTCTGAGCTTTCTTATAAGGCCCATAGTGAGCGACCACGTTTCGGATCCGTAGGTCATCACTGGCAACACGCACTGTTCGAAGACCCTGGTCTTCAGACACTGAGGTATTTCGGACGAAAAGCCTGCCAAATAATTAAAATTTTCGGTCTTCCTTTTTTGGTGTTCCTGGGTTACCTAGTGAACCGCTGTAGCTAGAGATGTACCCACATGCTCTTAAATGTCACTTACCAGTAAATCCGAGCACACAGTCGCACTTGTACGCGTTCAGCCGGTCGTGACATGTGCCGCCATGTTGGCACGGGTTGGAACTGCACTCGTCGATATCACGCTCGCACCGCTGACCTGTTGACAGATACTATCTGGTATTATCTGGTATCCGGTTTGCGGTTTGACACACCCACAGTAGTACAGCAGTAATAAATAATAATAAAAATAGGGCAGATCCTTTTTGGATATTATCTGGTATCCGGTTCGCGGTTTAATATACCCAAATTATTATATCGAGGATGTTTAATGCGGTACGGCTTCCGATATATCTACCATTAATAATACGTATAGTAAACATTTTACACGTCTTATATTTATAGGAGTAGATCCGGCTCGAAGGACCAAAATGTTAAGAATGTATTTAATCCTAACCAAAATATTATATCAAGGATGTGCGGTACGACTTCCGATATATCTACCATTAATAATACGTATAATAAACATTTTACACGTCTTATATTTATAGGAGTAGATCCGGCTCGAAGGACCAAAATGTTAGGAATATATTTAATCCTAATGCTATGCCAGATTAATATGCAAGATTAATGTGTACGATGAATAAACTAATTGTAGCGACGCCACGCGTCTGTATTTAAATGTCTAATGTATCACTTTAGGCATAGTGATATAAATAAGCACCGAACAAAAATTATAAATTGATTAATTCACGGCCTGTTTAGCGGAAGTTTAGGGGAATAAGTGTTCTTACAACAGCTACAAAGTATATTTTTAGCAATTGGTGCATGAAAATATAAGAAATTGCTAAAAAACAATTGTTGATGCACATCTATACTTATTATAAGCTAAGTCCCCAAAAGCTGTCGATGTGAGCGATTTTATCAAAATCTACTGAACGGATTTTTATACGGTTTATCCTAAAAGGTAGTTTTATTCTTGAGGAAGGTTTAGGTTAATAGTGCTTTGCGCTTAAATTCTCGTGGGGTCGGGATTTACACGGCAAGAAAGCTGGTATTAGACAAAGAAAGATCTTGCTTTGTGCCTTGCAAAATCTTTAATTGGTCTTGGCTCACGATTCTAAAAGGCACTTCATTTACTTGAATAAAGTATATTATTTATTATTTAATTCTTTTTGCATACATTAACAGAAAAATATATATACATATTATATGTATATTATACACGAAGTTATTTGCAAGAACTTGCAAGGGCGGGCTTATGGCCTACAGTTCTCATCGTATATTATTTGAGTCGTAGAACGTATTATCATAAGCATAATTTCGTTTTAAGTTTTCCAGCTTAATTTCGAAGCTTGGTTTAGAGAAATCTGTTTTTGGTTCGCGTCTACCCAAAACCTTGTCAGGTAAGGTTTGTTAATGATGTACCTCCGTAACCTGGTAGACAGTGGCAGATGAACTGGTTGACGCCGTCTTCGCAGGTGCCGCCGTTGATGCAAGGGTTAGAAGCGCACTCGTTCACATCGGACAGACATCTGGAATCAATCAAATCAAATCAAAATAATCTTTATTCAAGTAGGCTTTTTACAAGCACTTTTGAATCGTCAAGAGTCAATAATTAGATTTAATAAGCTACACTAGTTCGGAATGTTGCTCTTACCGAGAAGAACCAGCAAGAAACTCGGCGGTCAATCTTTTAAACATTTAAATTTACATTATTTGATTGCAGTCTTGTTTGGAGCTGAAAGGATTTTCAAATCCAAGCATTTTTATCATTCAAATAATCTTCAATTGTGTAATATGCCTTACGTATAAGCATAGTTTTTACACTTAATTTAAACTTTTCTGTAGATAATTCTAATACAGATTGCGGAATTTTATTGTAAAAGCGAGTACCGAGACCAACGAATGAGTTGCTAACTATGCTGAGTCGCGACGCAGGGATTACAAACTTATGTGACCTCTGGTATATATATCTATGATACACATCGAATTTAGTTTGATACATATGAGTATTTTTACGTACGAAAATAATATTACTGTATATATATTGTGATGCTACAGTCAGTATGCCTATTTCTTGGAACTTTTCGCGAAGAGACTCACATTGCCTCATATTATAGATAGCCCGTATGGCTCTTTTTTGGGCAACAAAAATCTTTTCTATCGATATACCCTACAGCACTATTCCATATGACATAATGCTGTGAAAATAAGCAAAATAAACAAGCCGCGCTGTTGAATTGGAATGGAATGGTAAAATACAGATAAATAACATACAAATAAAAGTATACAACTAAGTATAGTGCTCATTAAATAATGCACATCGATGTTTACAACGAAACAGCTGGCCAGTTCGGTTTCGTAGAGCGCTGTCACTGTCACACACGGGTTCGTCAATGCGTGCGACAGAGACAATGCTCTATTAAGCTTTAATAATGCTTTAATAATCACACTTACATTCGAGTAGCTCTTGCTACTTTTAGCGATATTTGAAATGTGTTTAAAAGCTTATGATAATGTTTAGTGTAGTTTTAGTTTCATATAGTGTCAATAACTTTGTCGAGTACATACCTTGCGTCATAGTACCCCCGAGGACATTCACAGCGGAAGCCGTTGATGCGGTCGATGCATTTGCCACCGTTGGCGCAAGGGTTGGACAAACATTCGTTGATGTTGGTCTCGCAGTGCTGCCCCGTGAAGCCGGGTATGCATTCGCAGGTATACCTACATAGTAAAAGTAAAAAGTAAAGTACCAGCCTGTTACAATCCCACTGCTGGGAATAGGCCTCTTCTCTCCGTTTCTGGAGAGAAGGGAGCTAAGACCTACCACGCTGCTCCAATGCGGATTGGTAGGTTACACATATCTCCAGAATTCTCTAGAGATATGCTTTCCTCACGATGTTTTCCTTCACCGAAAAGCGTGTGATAAATTGCAATTATCAATTAGACACATGAGTTTTAATAGAAAAACTCATTGGTGCCTGCCCGGGTTTGAACTCGTGTTCCCCTCGAAAGAGTCGCACGGTCTCACCGCTGGGCTATCACAGCTAACCTACACAGAGTAGAAACATATTTATTACAGACTAGATTTTACCCGCAACTTCGTTTGCGTGTACCACAGTCCTAAAATAATAAGCTTTTGTCTCTCTCAAACCCTGCAAATATCTCTGGATTTTTATAGCCAGTGACGTGAGTATAGCCAGTCTCTAAACATTAATTACGAATACCACTCACGATAGTTTAAATTAAAAAAATTCCAATAACTCTCTAAAGATATGTAGGTTTCCTTAACCGAAAAGCGTGTGATATATTGCAATTATTCATTCTTCATTCTCCTACCCTTATCCCATTCTAAGTGGGGTCGGTACAACATGTTTTCCTCTTCCATTCTCTTTTATCATTCGTCAACTCTGGCGCTACTCCTTTTATATGCATGTCGTACTTCACACATTCCAACCATCTCTTTTTAGGCCTCCCTCTAGTCACATATCCATCCACATTCATATCCAACACTCGTTTAGTCACATGATTTTCATCCCTCCTCATTACATGTCCATACCATCCCAATCTTGCACCTCTCATCTTTTCTATAATGGGCGCAACTTTCATACTTCCCCTTATATACTCATTTCTTATTTTATCCAATCTTGTCACACCACACATCCATCTTAACATTCTCATCTCATTGGCATGCACTCTTCTTTCATCCATCTTTTTCATTGCCCAACATTCTGATCCACACATTACGACAGGTCTTATGACCGATTTATAAATTTTCCCTTTAAGTTTAAGGGGCATTTGGGGGTCACATACTGTCCCTGAGACCTGTCGCCACTTCATCCATCCTGCATTCATTCTATTCCTCACATCGCGATCAATTTCACCGTTTTCCTGTAGAAGCGAGCCAAGGTACCGGAAGTCGGAGCAGACTGGCAAAACAACACCATTTAAGGTTATTGGAGAAAAATTGGAATGCCCTCGAAAGAGTCGGACGGTTTCACCCCTTGGTATATGTTACCTTAGCAATACCAGCGATTTCGTTCATCAACGGAGAGAGGAGGCCTATGCCTAGCTGTGGCAGTAATAACAGGCCGTTACTTTACTTTTCTTTTTACAATAACAAGCGACATCAGAAAACGGGAACTTTGCGTTGTTCTGCAGATTGATTGTGAAAACGTAACAGACAGACTTCCTCATTTATAATATTAGTAAGGACTAGCTGTGCTGGCTTCGCCCGCGTGGAAAATATTGTGACACAAAAGTAGTTATTGTGATTTAAGTATAACAGATAGAGACATGCTGTCGGGGAATTTTTTGTGGTATTTTTGGAGATCTACAATTCTGTAGTACATTACTTCAGTGTATCTGCTGGTTTACGCGGCGCACGAAAATTAATCTCCCAGCAGTCAAGTATTTTTACAACCACGCGACCTCTCCAACACAATTTACGTAAAACCGTATAAAAATCTGTTCAGTAGATTCTTTGTTCGTTGTTTTTATTAAATTCTTAGCATTTCTATCACATTTAATCGCAAATTTTTCCTGATTTCTAGCAATTCATTTATATATTAGGTCCTTACATATGAAATTGGCGTTTTGTCGTACTGGCCACTTTGATCTCAAATATTACCTTTATGGTTAGGAATTCCAAATTCAAATTCATACAGCTATTTACTCATGCATTTGTGTTTCAAACCCCCTAATTCATTTGTTTTGTCTTCTTTTGTTTTTTTCTTTGTGTCACTCTGTTTACAAAATGGAAAACATGAAATATCGCGTTATTGACGAGTATGAGTTCCACCGTGGCACCAGTGCTGCAGAAACGGCTCGAAGGATTAATGATGTGTATGTTGACGGTGTCGCAAAAGAAAACACAGTGCGTTTTTGATTCCAACGTTTTCGTTCTGGAAATTTCGACCTGCAGAACAAGCCTCGTGGACGGCCGGAGACCAAAGTTGATAATGAAGAATTGAAGGCTATTGTGGAAGCGGATCCATCGCAAACCACGTCCGAGTTAGCTGCAGGCTCCGGTGTTAGTGATAAAACTATTCTAATTCACTTGAAGCAAATTGGAAAGGTGAAAAAGCTTGAAAGGTGGGTACCTCATGAATTGAGTGAAGCAAACCGACAAATGCGCGTCGACTGCTGCGTTACGTTACTCAACCGGCACAATAATGAAGGAATTTTAAATCAAATCATTGCCTGTGATGAAAAGTGGATCCTCTACGATAATCGGAAGCGCTCATCGCAATGGCTTAACCCTGGCGAACCAGCCAAATCCTGCCCTAAGCGAAAATTGACTAAAAAAAAGTTGCTTGTAAGTGTTTGGTGGACTAGTGCCGGTGTCGTTCACTACAGCTTTCTTAAATCTGGCCAGACGATTAGAGCAGATATCTATTGTCAGCAACTGCAAACCATGATGGAAAAGCTAGCTGCTAAACAACCGAGGCTGGTCAATCGCTCTAGGCCACTGCTGCTTCAGGACAACGCTAGACCACACACTGCACAACAGACGGCTACCAAATCAGAGGAGCTTCAATTAGAATGTCTTAGACATCCACCGTACTCTCCGGACCTTGCTCCAACAGATTACCATTTTTTTCGCAATTTGGACAACTACTTGCAAGGAAAAAAATTCAACTCCGATGGGGCAGTCCAAACCGCCTTCAAAGATTTTATTGATTCCCGCCCGAATGGTTTTTTTAGTAAGGGGATCAATGAACTATCTATGAGATGGCAAAAGTGCATACATAGCAATGGTACATACTTTGATTAATTAAATATATTTCATTTAAAAAAAAACGACTTTATGTTCCTCCCATAGAAAACGCCAATTTCATATGTAAGGACCTAATATATATACATTATTTGTTAAATTCAATCTTTAATTATTTTAATCATTTTAACCAACTGATAGTACATTATATTGACAAAGCAGAACTGTACGGCAATCACTATAAAAAAAGTAATTCATTTCTTCAACATCGGTCGGTTGAGGTCTAATAAAGAAGTCAGTTAAATTTTGATAGAATGAGAGTATATTAAGGTCAAATTTTATAAACTACGAGAAAATTATAGTTTGGAATAATATTTAAGAAATTTTATATTTTTCAATTGAATGATGTTATTTTTAAACGAGTAAAATCAAACATATGCACACATAATTAAAAAAACTTACTCCAAATAATTGTTGCTGCATGTAAAAGAAAACGAAATTTGTTAATTTCACTAGATTTTACAGATAACAATATAATAACTAGACTCTAACCTCCGCAACCTCCGCTCGTAGAATTTTATCGTATATCGATATAGTTATCTACTACCTGCGAAAACTTGTAATTGGTATTATTTATTATTAACTATGTTATTCACTATTTTGTTGTTATAGCTGTAGGTTTTCCTTATCAAATGAAATAAAATAAAATGAAATGAAATGAAACGAAAGGAATTGAAATGAAATGAAATGAAATGAAAGAAATGAAATGAAATGAAATGAAATAAATAAATATAGTAATACCTGTTAATTCCATCGATACACGTGGCCCCGTTCCTACAAGGATTGGAATAGCATTCGTTGACGTTGATCTCACAGTTGTGACCCGACGTGCCTGGTTTGCAGCGGCATTGGTAACCATCTATGAGATCTTCACAATGACCTGTCGAATAACGGAAACAATAAACTTTGTACATATATGTATATAGCTGAAATATTTTACCAATCTTAAAACGATTAAGTCTTATATTGCGCTTTAGTAAGAAGCTTATTAGAGTACGCTTCCCAAATCTGGGATCCCAATTTTTATTTATACATAAAGCGTATTGAAATATCCACAAAAATTCATTCGTTTTCGATTGAAGAAGATTTAGAGAAAATAAATCAAATACAGACAGACAGCGTTTGGAGACTTTGTTTTATAATATTGTTACGATCATGCGAAAAGGGTTCGTAATACATATGTCACAGAGTTGAAATTAGACGGGTGCAGTTTACGAACGTGCAAAAAGAGTTCGTAATCTATATGTTATAGGGTTCAAAGTCGCTTGACGGTACATGGAACATTCGGGGTGTTTACGAAAAGGTTGTTTACAAAGGTTGTTTAAGATCTCCTCAGTTTGCGAATAGCGATCAAGAACGAATAAACAAGCGAATATAAAAGTAAAATAATAGTAACTTCGGAATTCTTATTTGACCATGGACTGTATAGATACTGTAAGAACTAAGTTTGTAGTAAGAAGTTGAACAAAGTGTTTTTAACGAGTTACCAGGTTTTCATCCAAATCCTAGTACGTAACAATATGTATAGATGTGGGTTTGGGTGGGTTTTAGTGATATAAAAGACTTACCACCGAATTGGCACGGGTTTGATTCGCACTCGTTGATCTGCGTCTGGCACACTCGGCCCGTGTATCCGGGATGGCAGTTGCAGGTGAAGCTGTTATCTCCGTCGATGCACTCGCCGCGATGACATGGGGCTGAGAGGCAGTCGTTTATGTTGGTCTCGCAGGACATACCTGGGAACGGAAAGAGAAAAAAATTGAAATAAAAAAATATTATAAATATAAAGAAAAATGCCGTGTGGTATCCGGCATAGAATAGACCACCCTCCTTTCTTACCGAGGTGCCGTAAGAGGCGACTAAGGTATGTGCCGTGTGGTATCCGGCTGCATAGAATAGACCGCCCTCATTTCTTACCGAGGTGTCGTAAGAGGCGACTAAGGTATGTGCCGTGTGTTATCCGACTGCATAGAATAGACCACCCTCATTTCTTACCGAGGTGTCGTAAGAGGCGACTAAGGTATGTGCCGTGTGGTATCCGGCTGCATAGACTAGACCACCCTCATTTCTTACCGAGGTGTCGTAAGAGGCGACTAAGGTATGTGCCGTGTGGTATCCGGCTGCATAGAACAGACCACCCTCCTTTCTTACCGAGGTGTCGTAAAAGGCGACTAAGATAAGTTGACGTCAGGCAGGCGGCCGGTCGTAAAATACGTAGCCAAATCATGTAACAACATGTTTCTAACATTAGATGTTGTGCCGACCCCACTTAGAGTGGGATAAGGGCAGGAGAATGATTATAAATATAAAAAAAATGTAATACTTCTAACTAATTATTGCTAACTTATACAAAGTCGGAAAGTACTTCAATCCACGTGTCGTAAAATTTGTGTAATTATTAATACCTCTCTCTAGTATTACAGTAAAGCTATAATGTAATATATAAAAATAAATGTTTGTAGATCCTTTTTAGGCTCCACAACGGATCGACCAATTTAAACGGAATTTTTAAACAATATTTAGAATAGTCCAGTGGATGATGCTGTAAAGTTTGGTGGTAAACGGAGCATTTTTTAAACTTCTGTTTCGAAAGATATTAGAAACCAGACTGAGTCACAGCAACGCTACCTCTTCTAAAATATAAAAAAGAGATTTTTCTGATAATTTTAACAAATTCAAAAAACCTCCATTAAGATTTTCGAATTCTTTTGCCATTTAATTTTCTAGTACAGTTCTTGACCTGTGATAGCCCAGCGGTGAGACCTTTTGACTCTTTCGAGGGGAACACGAGTTCAAACATGGGCAGGCACCAATGAGTTTTTCTATTAAAACTCATGTGTCTAATTGATAATTGTAATTTATCACACGCTTTTCGGTGAATGAAAACATCCTGCATATCTCTAGAGAATTCTGGAGATATGTGTAACCTACCAATCCGCATTGGAGCAGCGTGGTAGGTCTTAGCTCCAACCCTTCTCTCCAGAAACGGAGAGAGGAGGCCTATTCCCGTCCCCAGTGGGATTGTAACAAGCCGCTACTTTACTTTACTTTTACAGTTCTTGTAGTGGGTTCACTTCTCAATAAGGATGAAATTGATCGCGACGTGAGAAAAAGAATGGATGCACTTTGCATGAAGTGACGACAGGGCTCAGGAATAATATCCGAAGCCCTTAAAATTAATAGGAAATGGTCATTAGATCTGTCGTAATGTATGGATCAGAATGTTAAACAATAAAAGTAACTGATGAAAGAAATGTGCATGCAAATGAAATGAGAATTTTTATGCAAATGTGTGGTATGAATGTTTGATAGAATAAGAAATTGGTATTTTAGGGAAGTATGGAATTTCTCCCGATTATAGAAAAGATCAGACATGTAATAAAAAGGGAGAACATGTGGCCAAAAGAGTTTTAAATACGAACGTGGTTGGAGATATAAATAAATAAATAAACAATATATATATGGGACACTTACACACACGGTCGTCCGTCCCCAAAGTAAGTAATTTTCATACTTGTGTTATGGGTGACGGACAACTGGTAAATAAACTACATATATAATTTTAAATACATACTTAAATACAAATATACAAGCTCGAAGAACCAAAAAATAGTTGATAGAAAATGTTGTCTCTCGGTGGGAATTGAACCTGCGACCCTCGGAGCTCAAAGCACGATCACTACTCACTGCGCCAACGGGCCAGTCAAACTCAAATTTGATTAAAGGGAGGCCAAAAAATGGATGGCTTATGTGCAGTATGATTGCATATTAAAGGAATGGCGCCAGAGTTGACGAATGATCGAAGAAAAGATGAAACGTATGGTGCCGACCTCATTTAGGGATAAGGGTAGGAGAGTAAGGATGATGATGATCTCACCAGTGTATCCAGGAGGACACTCGCAGGTGTATCCAGCGATAGAATCATGACATGTGCCTCCGTTTCGACAGGGACTCGATGCACAGTCGTCGATGTTCACTTGACACCGCGCACCGGTGAATCTGAAACAATTTATTTATTTATGTACCATAAAAAAAGAGAAACATTATCAATAAAAAAAGCGTACAAAGGTCAACTTATTTCAAAAATTTTCAAAATTCATACTATTCTTTATTCAAGTAAACTTGTAAACAAGTGCTTTTGAATCGTCAACTGTACGCCTGGTTTGGAAAGCTTTTCCTGCCGAGAAGAGCCAGCAAGAAACTCGGCGGTTGCTCTTTTTAAAATATAAATCTTAAAACTAGTTACATTTATTTATTACTGTCTTGTACAGGGTAGAAGTGCAGCTATACCCACACATCCTTATCTAAGTAATCTTCAACAGAATAGTAGGCTTTCTGTATCAGCCTCTTTTTAACAGTGTTTTTAAACTGCTACCTTCGTCAGAGATCTGTTCCAGATAACATAAGAAGTGTGATAATTTATAGTAAAGCAGTTTTGGTACGTGGATATTTTAAAAATATATAATTTAAGTTTATAACTGGCTGAGTACAAAATCGTACCAACGACCATGTACTCAGAATGTTATATAGAAAGGATATACCCATCCTTTGCGGAAATGATTAGGGCCCCGATGAGTTCGACAATAGTCGGTGTTCCGCGCAAACGTGCGGACGGATGAAACAACCTCCGGGACCTGGACCCGTCGTCCCGGGATTTCAACCTACCTTATGCGGCCGTTAGCTGTATGTGGTCCGGCCTCGTGAGTCACTGCGTGTATATGTGTACGTGTGTGTGTGTGCTTGTATGTACTTGGCCGATTCCCGAAACCGTTGGCTGGCCTCTGCACTCTTCCACGGACACGTAATGTCTGTTTCTCCCTGAGTAAACACTTCACTATATCGGCTAAATAACACCCGGTCTGCACACAACCTTCGTAAGGTCACACGTTATTAAATCGTCCCTATATCGGGGAATAGTATCCAACGCGCACCAAAACCGCGGACGGTCGCGTCTTCTCAAACGCTTCACTGGTTAAACGCGTCACTAAATCAGAGAATAACACCCGAAACGCAAAATAACACCCGAAACGCAAAATTACACACGTGCGTAAGAAAAAGGATGCCGCGTCCAAGCCGCGCGCGGCCTCTATCTATCGTGCCTGAAGGGTGACTAGCGGGGGGCCGCTCTGGTAGTGAACGAATGCATAAAACGTCCTAGCTTGCGTTCGCGTCGCGTCGCGCGCGTCATTTTATTCAAAACAGTCTGCTTTGCCCGATAGGATAAGCTGTGAATATAATATGTGTAGGTTTTTATACATAAACCAACCCACATCTCCAGAGCATCATATTGTTTCTCAAGATCCACCTCTTCGCAGCGTAAAGCAAAATGGGAAACACAGGGGTCTGCACAGGCCGAATCTTGGTAGCTTTTGTTTTTCCATATTTTCTTGAATCTGTCCATTGCAGTTCTAGCTAGCTATATCTATACTTATTATAAAACAAAATCCCAAAAACTGTCTGTCTGTATGTAATCAATTTTCTCAAAAATTTACTGATCGGATTTTTGTACGGTTTTCACTAAAAGATAGTGCAATACTTCCGGATGGTTTAGGCAAATAATACATATCTGTATTATGAAAATTGTGTTGAAGAGATTGCGCAGATGTTAAAAAACTTGCTTACTGGGAGCTTTAGTCGCGTGCGCTGCGTAAACCAGCAGATACGCTCAAGTAATGAACCAGAGAATTGTAGATCTATAAAAAATGTCCGTGATAGCATGTCCCTACCTCTTATGGTTAACCCACAATAACTACTTTTATACCTTACCGAGGTGTCGTTAAAGGCGACTAAAGTAAGTCGACCCACCGCGTGGTATCCGGTAGAGTACAATAGATCACCGTCTTTCTTATCGAGGGGTCGTTAAATACAACTAAGTTAAGTTAACGTCAAGCCGGCGGCAGGTAAAAAAATATGTAGCCGAATCATGTGATGGCATGTTTTTAACATGTTGTCCCCATCCCACTCCCATCTCCTCCTGCCTTTATCCCACATAAAGGCAGGAGGATGATGTCTCTTTGGTTTACAGAGCAACACGATTTTATTTTGCCATTCCCAAAAATTACTCTTGGGATGGGAATTTTCTTATATATAAAGAATAAATAATTATAAATATACTGACCCAATAACACAGGTGCATTTGAACGCGTTGATCATATCGTGGCAGACGCCTCCGTTCAGGCAAGGGTTGTTCGCACACTCGTCTATCTCCACCTCGCACTGGGTCCCAGTGAAACCTGTGAGAAAATGATTTATTAATGCTATAATAATCAAAAACAACTGCGGTGAGACCATGCGATTCTTTCAAGGGGTCATGGGTTGAAACCCCGGGCAGGCACCAATGAGTTTTTCTATTAAAACTTTTGTGTTATCACACGTTTTTCGGTGACGGTAAACATCTTTAGGAAACCTGCAATACCTGCAAAGAATTCTAGGGATGTGTGTAACCTAGCAATCCGCTTTAGAGCAGCGTGGTAGATCTTAGCTCCAACCCTTCTTCCCAAAAATAGAGAGAGAAGGCCTATGGTCGGCATTGTCATAGTAACAGGTCGTTACTTTAATATTATAAATGCGAAAGTCTGTCTGTCTATCTAACAAAACTAATGTGCAAAATTTATAAAATTTAGTAGAGTAGTAATTTTATATTGTACACACATTATATACCCAGGGCTTGTATAAAGAGTAAAAATACTCCCGTTTTTCTTTCTGAGAAAAAAATAAATTCTTCTTCTTGATTCTTCATTTCTCTATATGAACTTTAATAATGTAAACTCTCGTACGTACTGTACGTAATTGGTTCAAAAGGATAAAAAGCTCATATACAAAAGTAAAAAAAATGCATACATAGATAGAGTTCAAATCAAATAAAATCAAAATAATCGTTATTCAAGTAAGCTCTTTCGAGCACTTTTAAGTCGTCAAGGATCAGTATGATTAATGAAGCTACAGCTGATTCGGAATGTTAGTTATACTGAGAAGAACAGCAAGAAACTCTTTTAAACATTTTCAATTTTACATTATGAAACTGCAGTCTTGTATGAAGCTGAAAGGATTTTCAAATCTAGGCAATTTTATCATCCAAACAATTTTCATTTTATTCGTCCCTACTTATCATACCTTTCCCTTTAAGAAAGCGCGTTTTATTCACGCATTTATTTTAATTCATTTTATGCATTTATTTTAATATTTCCAACTTGACTGTCGTTAGTTTCAAAGATAAAAAGGGAAACAAATTTAGCTTCACATAATAATATGCATAGATAATCAAAATCAAAGAGCATCGTCTTTGTCGCACAGACTGACGAACCCATGTGAAACGTCATATACTGAGTGACAGTGACAGCGCTCTACGAAACCGAACTGGCCGGCTGTTTCGTTCTAAACATCGATGTACATTATTTAATGTCGGGTACTATATTTTACATTTCCAATTTGTCTTAACAGTGAATTTAATAAACTCACTTTAAAACAACGACAAGACAATTACCAAATAAATTAAGCCGTTAAAACAAAAAGATTAAAGAATGTCACTAAAGTGACAACGTAAAGCAATCCGTGGTCCCGTAAACCTGATAATCGATGTGCGCAACACTGTTAGTTTTCTCGGAAGAAACAAAATGGTATGTCAGCTGTGCAGTATAGCCTCATTGGCTTAATTAGAATGTTGAAGTGAATGTGAAGGGAACGTTCGTCGAATTAAAATGTACGGTACGACGGAGGCAGATAGACGGACTATGGCACGTAAAATCCTTTACAATTTTGATGCTATCCTAATCCGTTCTATTATTTGGCCTGGCCTAAATATTTTTTGACTGGGCCGTTCGCTCAGTGAGTAGTGACCCTACCTTCAACTCCGCGGGTCGCAGGTTCGATACCACCGAGGGCCAACATTTTCTATAAACAATTTGTTGGTTCTTCGAGCCTGGATGTGTATTTGTATTTAAAATTATATATGTATATACCAGTTGTCTGTCACCCATACAACACAACTAACAACAAAAACAACACTAACACAAGTATTAAGTTATTTGCTTTGGGGATGGACGAACGTGCGTGCAAATGTCCCATATATTTATTATTATTATTATTATTTATTTTTGGTGAACTCCTGGTATAGATGTAACGTTAATTCACATAAGAGGATGTTAGGTTTACGCTTAAACTAACAAAAAAATTAGCCTTTACCCAGCTTTGGAATAAAATGATATTTTACTACCATATTGTCCCACGAGGCTGATATGATTTATAGCGTTAGGTACTCCTCTATCATACGCCGCAATCTAAACTAACCAACACTAAAATATGAGATATAGTCGATAAAAGTAATGCATTGACTATTTCGCAAATTCAATCAGATAACAAAGCAACCTTTTACCCTATTATCGGGCCCATTATAGTTTAAACAACAATAAATAATTCAAATTCCAATTTTCAGAGCAATAAAATGTTATGCAAGCATTTGTATAGCTGACATGGCCTATTGAGCCTTTATCGTGTCTACCAAAATGGTAGTTAGGGAGGGGAGGCCACGCCCTGTGCGCGAGCGCATATTACCGCCGAGGTCGTGGTCTAAATTAGGAAAGATTTCATATGAAAATCTCCCAGGTGCAGCTTTTGCACCCGCGCCATCTCGACATAAACATAATAAACATAAAAAAAGCTCTAAATAGGTTCAGAATCAAAAAATTTAACATGTCTAAATTTTTTTAGTTAATATATAAAAATATTAAAATCCGTCATGTGGTATCCGCCTGAGTAGAATAGACCACCCTCATTTCTTACCGAGGTGTCGTAAAAGGCGACTAAGGTAAGCCGACCCGCCATACGGTAACCGGCTGACAACAATACACCACCGTCATTACATACCGAGGTGTCGTAAAAGGCGACTAAAGTAAGTTGACCCACTGTGTCTATTCTGTGACTAGAAAATATATATTCATATAGTACGCGGCAATAAATAATGCACATCGAGGTTTAGAGAGAGAGAAATCGACTAGATTCTGCTTCATAGAGCATTGTCTCTGTCGCACAGACTGACGAACCCGTGTGTGACAGAGACAGCGCTCTACGAAACCGAATTGGCCAGATGTTTCGTTCTAAGTTCTCGATGTGCATTATTTATTGCCGGGTACTATACATGGTAATCCTTATTTAAATACCATCTATGATATCACGTTACGGACTATATCTAACTTAATTAAGTATAATTTTGAAACCTGCATATCCCTAGAGAATTCTAGGGATATGTGTAACCTAGCAATCCGCGTTGGATCAGCGTGGTAGATCTTAGCTCCAATCCTTCCCTCCAGATACGGAGAGAGGAGGCCTATTTCCAGCAGTGGGATATTAACAGGCTGTTACTTTACTTCTACTTTTAATACTAAGCGTGTGATTTCTTGTTACCCGCTTTCGTATGTACTTTATACCAAGCGCAATCGTCACGATTTCGGATCACAAGCCACAATAAGAATGTCCGGCGCGGTCGCCGCTAATGTAGGTTTGTGCGCATATTTGATTGTATAACGCTTCAGACACGTCTCGATCAGCATTTTGGGAATATCGAGAGATGCAAGCCAGAATTAAAATATGTTTTAGGAAGGCAGATTATTGCTAAAATCTCTTGTTTAGTTATATCTAACAAGCTTTACGCGACACTACATTCGGGTCAATTTAAGTTTTCAAATACCCTCAAATATGTTATAACAATGTTCATGCTTAACTTAACACTTTAATAAAATATTCATACATAATATACAAATACTAATACTGATGTCAGGCAGGCGGCCGGTCGTAAAATACGTAGCTACATCATGTGAGAACATATTTATAACATAAATGATGACAAATGATAACCATATTTTTATAAAGTTGATACCTTAATAAAACCTACCTCAATTAAAATATAATTCAATATAAAATTTAGTCAATGGAAAAGATCTTTGATTTTCATCCATCGTTATCGTTGCGACCATAACAAAAAAAATACACGTCAACCGCCATATTAAAATATATCTAATTCTGCTGTGCATTTTAGACATTAATTATTCTATGGGATATTATACTAATTTAGGGAAGCCAGCCGAAAATGTGTCTTATAAAAAAAGCAAATAAGGTTTTAATAATAAATATTTTAAATAAATAATTTTTATCAGTACTTTTTTATTATGGATCTCCACAAAGTAACGCCTAATTCTATTAATTATTCAAATGCGGTTTCTTTTTTGCGCGTACGTAGTGAGCAAACGCCATTTTGAAGGTATACTAAAAATGTTTCACGAAGAACACGATTATTTCTCTTCGCATGTGTGAGTAGACAAATATAAGCATACGAATCTAATCTTCCCTCTCATTATTTATTGCGACGCTCTGACTTAAAGACCTGCCTATGACTTAGCTTCTCTAGTATAAATACTCTACGGCCATCTATACTTATTATAAAACAAAATCCCAAAAAGCTCTTGTCTGTCTGGATGTAATCGATTTTTTTCAAAATCTACTGAACAGATTTTTGTACGGTTTTCAACAAAAGATAGTGCAATAATAATGGTTTAGGTAAATAGTACATATCGGTATTTTGTAAATTGTGTTAAAGAGATCGAGCAGTTGTTAAAAATCTTACTTGCTGGGAGCTTTAGTCGCGTGCGCAGCGTAAACCAACAGAGTTACGCTAAAGTACTAAAGAATTGTAGATCTATAAAAATTCTACAAAAAAGTCCTCGATAGCATGTTTCTATCTCTTACGGCTAACTTACAATAACTACTTTTATGTTCAAAATTACAATTTGAATTTTTTTTTTGACAACTGATTTCAAAAAGCGGGCGAAGCCGCTGGCACATCTAGTATTAAAATGTATAAAAATAAAAAGAAAGCAAATGCGGGTGTATTATCCGTCTCTGTTCTTTACATGTTATTAGACAAAGATAAATTAGTATAAGATTTTCATCTTCCCTCTCATTACTTATTATGTCGCTATCAATTACAGGCCTATGATCCCCTACTAGACTAGCCCGTTGGAGCAGTGGGTAGTGACCCTACCTTCAGCTCCGCGGGTCACGTGTTCGATTCCCGCCGATCACCAACATTTTCTATAACCAATTTGTTGGTTCGTCGAGCCTGGATGTGTATTTATATTTAAGTATGAATTAAAAATTATATATGTATATATTTACAAGTTGTCTGTCACGCATAACACAAGCATTAAGTTACTTTGGGGACAGACGACCGTGTGTGTAAGTGTCCCATAAATTTATATGTATATTTACTCTATAATAATCTTTATGATTTTAGACAAATCAAATCAAATCAAAATAATCTTTATTCAAATAAACCATTTCAGGCACTTTTGAATCGTCAAGCATCAATATGATTAATGAAGCTACAACTGGTTCGGAATGTTGCTCTTACCGAGAAGAACCAGCAAGAAACTCGGCGGTCAATCTTTTAAACATTTTCAATTATACATTATTAAGCCGCTGTCTTGTATGAATAAAAACTTGTTTTAACTACTAGGAAAGAGTGAAATAAAATATTTTCAAACCGTCAACAATAAACAACTAACGGACATCTGCAGACTAAAAACCCGGGTGCAAAGCCCTGAGGGTTATGTTTTATTCTATTAAAAAAACCATATAATGTCGTCATACCGCGCACCACGTTTGCCCTTATTAGTCCACTTGCCAGACGGGTCTGGGATCACTCATGCGTGAGATAAATGCTATCAACCGACCACTCTGAGTGCACCCGCGTTTTTTAAGTTCACGCACACACTACACATTTTCGATCTATAAAACCTTTCGTTCACACATTATGAGCCTCCTGCCCTTATCCCACTCTGTGGGCACGTATTTGGCTACGAATTGTACGACTGGCCGCCTGCCAGACGTCAACTTATCTAGTCGTATTTTTTACGACCCCTCGGTAAGAAAAAGGGTGGTCTATTCTACTCAACCGGATATGTGGTATCCGGTTGAGTAGAATGGTGGGCCAACTTTAGTGAATTATAGATCTAAGAAAATACTACAAACAAATCTGCGGCAGTATGTCTCTATCTCTTATTACTTCCCCAACCGATTTCACAGGCGCCCTAAGAGCGTCCTCAACGACCCCGACGATGCTATTACAGCATCCAACAGTATACACACAATACACACACAAACAGCGTCTTCGCCGGCGAAGACGAGGTCCCCGCTTGCTTGTGTCAAGCGGCCGCAGCCCTCTGCCGCGGCCGCCGTGATGCAGACTTCTTCAAAGTCAATGTGTTAGATACAGTCCTCCAAAACGCGCCGCTTTAAGCCGAGGTTCGGTCTCGCAGGAGACACCCTTAAGGCGACGCTCCCAATAAGTTACGAGTGCCTAAAAAACACTCGCTTCTTATCAATTTTACCCGGCGAAGCTTCTGCGCTCGCCCATCCCACCGGTGACGCTGTAAAAGCCATTAGGGCTAACAGCATTAGACACATTCGAAAAAAAAAAATATATCTCTTATAATTAACTCTCAATAACTACTTTTATGTTTATCTATACTAATTATACAACCAACTACCCTAAAGCTGTCTGTGTGTGATTGATTTTCTCGAAATCTACTGAACGGATTTATGTACGGTTTGTATTAAAGGGTAGTGCAATTCTTGAGGAATTTAATCGTAATGTTAAATTCCCGCGGAGTAGGGATTTAAACGAGACAAATGAATTTAAAATAACCTTTGTTCAAATAAGCTCTTACAAGCACTTTTAAATCAAGGATCAACATGGTTAATGAAGTTACAATTGGTTCGGAATGTTGCTCATACCGAGAAGAACTAGCAAAAAACTCTACGGTCAATCTTTTAAACATTTTCAATTTTACATTATAAAACCGCAGTCTTGTATGAAGCTGAAAGAATTTTCAAATCTAGGCATTCTTGTGACACTGAGTTTTTTTTTTAATTGATAAGGCTTACCAACAAGAAATCATATACATTCATAAACTAATATAAACATTCAATTTATCATCTTTTCTATATGTTTCTTAATTACAGGTACGCACAACATTTACATAACACTTCAAACAATAATTGATGCAAATTTTCTAATAAAAATGAAAAACAAAAATATACACTTGAAAAATATAAAAGTAAAATATAAGTAAAAATATAAAAGTACAATATGAGTTCCACGCGGTTGAAACCGTAGGTAGGCACTGTTAGCAAGATATTAAATTATTAAATTAAATATGTATATTTGAGATCTCAAACAGGTAATAATAGATCTGTTCATCAGTATGCGCGCGTCCTAATCTTCGACCTTTGATTAAACAACCTTTTCAAATTGTCTGTATTATACAACACTCGTACTTCGGTCTTAGCTAGATAATTTGAAAAGTCGCTTCAAACATTCCCAAGTGCATATAAATAGATGGGTTCGCAACTTGGGCGGTTTATGTCACTAGAGGGGACGGTTCCAGTGAGTGGTTCCATCCGCATCATTGCGCCGCTGACATGTTTTGTGTACTTGACAGTGCGTTCAGGTTGATATGAGCATGTGGGTATCTATTACATAGATATAACTTGCTTGAATACACATTTGGCTTAGAACTTAGCCTTAAAATATATCTAAAAGATAGAGAGAGATATATATATAAAAGAGAGAGGGAGAGAGCGCTGTGAAAGCCCAGCGGCGTAACTTTTTCGAGGGGTCACGAGTACGAACTCCGGACAGGCGCCGATGAAAGTAATAATAAAAAAAGTAATAAATAATAAAATTATTTATTATTACTTTTGTATTATGGATCTCCGCAAAGTAACGCCTAATTCTATAAATAATTTAAAGGCACCGATGAGTTTTCCTGAAAAACTTATGTGTCTAATTGATATCTGCGATTTATCGCACGCGGTTAAGGAAAACATCGTGAGTAAACCTGCATATCTATATCAATCTAGGGATATATAACCTACCAATCCACATTGGAGCAGCGTGGTAGGTCTTAGCTCCAATCCTTCTACCTAACAACGGAGAGAAGAGACCTATGCCCACCAGTGGAATAGTAACAGGCCGTTACTTTACTTTTATATAAAAGAGAAACTATGTATGTTTGTTCCGTATAGCTTTCGAAATGATATGATTTTTTAGACAATCTTTATATGGAGTAAATAATCTTGTAAAGTTTGATGGCGACAGTTTAGTTTCGATGGGAAATCGAAACCAGACTGAGCTATCGCAACGCGTGGCCGGAACGTAGTTGGCGCTAAGATATAAAAATTTATATAAATAGTAAAATGATATCGTCATAAGTAACGTACTTGTGATGATATCATTTTGCTATAATCCGCCATAAAGCAAATAGAAAATATATTTTATTCTAAATGTAGAGTGTACTGTTTTCAGATCTGATATATGCAGGATTGATAATAACGCATGCACTACAAACCATCACCACCACACTACACAAGTGCTGCATACATTCAATACCACAATCTAGTAGAATCCATCTTTATAGATCAGATGCAATAGTTCAATCAAGACACTCAGAGATTATACTCGATTGAGAATCGTATACTCAACTTTTGGGAATCTAACACAAATCCTTAGAGCATTATTCATTTAATTAATATTTATTTAACGGAAATACCCTTTGACTTGTGGTCTAGCTGACTGAATAATTCCATATGGCACAGAATCGAGGAAAGGAATATTTATTGCATCATTTTTATTTCATCCTTTGTGTATAATGTGCATATATTATTCCATGTATATAGTGTTTCGTTATTTTTCTTTTTCTTCGATTCTATTTTCATTATCCATTCCTGTCCTTTTCCTTTTGTCACTCAAAGGTTGAATGGAAGAGATACCTTTTAGGGATAACGCCTTTGTACATGCGCTATTTTTTTTGCGCTTACTATGCGCTCTTTTCTAACATTATGTATGTACAATTAAGAGATAAATAAAGGATCAACACGCAAAAAAGTTATATCGATACCAAAACAAGTATCTTTGCAAATAAATAAGTGCTTTTCTAATACAAAATATATGCTTTATAAATGTACAACTCAAAAATATATCTTATTGCATTCTCATAAGGCATATATTTGTATAAGGGACCATGTTTCCGCGTTCGCGGCGGGAGCTCAGTTCGTCATGGGAAATGACGCGACCATGGTTGTCTATGGTGAAGAAATCATGTTGCCTTAATTAAGTTCATTTCTTTCGATTAATTTGCACTAATATGACATTTGTATTTAGTGTTTAGAACCAGAGTGTTTTCATCTTCAGTCTTATTAGTCGTAGTATATTACTTTAGCTTTTGATAATACTAGACAATAAAGAATTTTAACATTATAAATATGAAAATCTGTTTGTATGTTATGCTTTTACAGGTAAATAAATGCTTTTGAATCAAAATCTACTGCTTGTTCGGAAAGCTGTTCTTACCGAGAAGAACCAGCGAGAAACTCTTTGCTGCTCTTTTCGAAATAATTCTTATAACTAATAACATTTAGTCGTTACTATCTTGTACACCGTCGAACTGTAGCTCTATCCACGCATTTTTATCCTCTATGCTATCCTCAACAGTATAATAGTAGAAGGTTTTCTGTATCAGCCTGTATATTACGCAATTGATCTGCTCCGTGTGGGTGTTTCGGTAAAGTATAGTAAGGATCATAAAAGCCAAGAATATACTGGCACAAAGAATAGGCAAAAGTTTCAAAAAAGTAGGACAGAACGTTCACACAGTCATCCCTGCCCGATGCACTTTGCAATCCGTCTCTCTCTAGCTAATGATCATCATCGGCCCATCACGCTGTCAACCGAGGGGCAAATTGTAACATGGCAGGCGGTAGGGACTTGAGTGGTACCGTTACCTTCACTCATTGATTCATTTTACTCAAGCCATTGCTTGCGACAGTATTTATTTAGCACCTACAAATACGAAATTGCTAGCTTCCGTTTACGACTTTATCTTCCCGGAATTTATTACTAAGATATCATCATCCAAAAGTAATAATAAAATTATTTTGCTATAATCCGTGATACAGTAAATAGAAAATATATATAGTGTTTAATGTATAGTGGATATCAGTATTTTCTTTACTTTTAAAATAATTTTATTATTACTTTTGTATTATGGATCTCCGCAAAGTAACGCCTAATTCTATAAATTATATCATCATCCTTTTGCCCTTATACCACACTACGTGGAGTCCGGCTCGACATGTCATGAATATGTCACATGATTTGGCTATGTATTTTACGACCGACCGCCTGCCTGACGTCAACTTACCTTAGTCTTGTCTTGCGACCCCTCGGTAAGGAAGAGGGTGGTCTATTCTACTCAGCCAGATACTGTGGTATCTGGCTGAGTAGAATAATTTATTACTAATAAAAATGATCCTTAATTCTCTGGACTACCTATCGCCTATATTTATTATTGAAGTTTAAACTCAAATTTCAAATGTTGTTTATTCAAGTTGCCATTTCAAGCAAGCAAGAAGCACTTTCAAATCGTAAAAATAATGAAGCTTACACTGGATTGGAAAGATGCTCTTACGAAGAAGAACCCAAACGGAACTAGACGGTCACTCTTATCAAAGTCAAATTTTAAAATCGTTACCTTATAAAATTTCCAAAGAAATATAGCTAACAAAATCCTGAAAAGTACAGTAAAGAGTAAAGTAAAGTAACGGCCTCTTACTATCCCACTTCTGGGCACAGGCCCTCTTCTCTCCCCTTTTTTGGAGAGAAAGATTGAAGCTAAGACCTACCACGCTTCTCCAATGCGGATTCGTAGTTTACACATATCCCAGAATTCTCTATAGATATGCAACGGTGTTACTCTTCACCGAAAGGCGTGTGATAAAATGTCAACTATCAATTAGACGGTGATTTGAATCCGTGACCTTGATAGAATAGTACCGCTTATTCACAGCTTTTGAAACGTTTTTTGAAGATTTTTGAAACGTGAAAGTATAATAGCAGTGTTCAGCACAAACGTGCGTTCGGATGAAACAACCTCCGAGACCTGGGCCCGTCGTCTCGGCGTCTCAACCTACCTTATGCGGCCGTCAGCTGTATGCGGTCCGGCCTCATGAATCACTGCGTGTATATGTGTACGTGTGTGTGTGTGCTTGTATGTACTTGGCCGATTCCCGAACCCGTTGGCTCGCCTCTGCAGTCTTCCACGGACACGTAATGTCTGTTTCTCCCGGAGTAAACACTTCACTATATCGGTTAAATAACACAAATAACACGCGGTGTGCACACAACCTTCGTAAGGTCACACGTTATTGAATCGTCCCTATATCGGGGAACAGTAACCTGAACGCGCACTAAAACCGCGGACAGTCGCGTCTTCTCAAACGCTTCACTGATTAAACGCGTCGCGCCGCGTGGCGCGCGTCAATTTGTTCAAAACAAGCAGTAAAAGCGTCTCACTTACCAGGCATGCAAACGCATCGAAATGTTCCCGGATCGTCCAGACAGGAGCCGTCGTTCCTGCAAGGATGACTCTCGCACTCGTTGACATTGGTCTCGCAGCGTGGTCCGGTGAAACCCACGGAGCAGTTGCAAGCGAACGAGCCAGGCGTGTTGACGCATATGCCATCGTGTTCGCATGGTGATCCTAAGGAAAAAGTAAATTTAAATGTTAGCCAGAAAAGATACATATCAAGCACGAAATCAAGAAATCAACCGAAATCAACATCACCATCATCAAAACAATATGTAAAAATCCATACATTATCCTCAAAACTACTGAACAAAGTACGAGTATACTTTGATCCAACTTAAATCAGGTATTACCTTGTTCACATTCGTCGATATCCTCCGAGCAGTCCAAACCCTTGTAGCCAGAAGCGCAAGAACAGGTGTAGGAACCGTTGATGGGGCTGGTGTCACAGATTGCGTCGGCATGACACGGGTTAGATGTGCAAGCGTCGTCCAGATGACAGAGAAGACCTGATAAAAATAACAGAAATAAAGCATAACAAAATACAAAAGCGTTAAAATGAATCAACGGTATGAGTTTTGAAAATAAAAGTTATTCAGATTAATAGGAATCCATTTAGAAATGACATTATCATCATCCTTCTGCCCATATCCTATTCTAAGCGTGGTAGGCACAACATGTTGTTAAATGATTTGGCTACGTATTTACTACCGGCCGCTTTCCTGAGGCTGAGTAGAATAGACCACCCTCATTTCTTACCGAGGTGTCGTAAAAGACGACTAAGGTAAGTTGACGTGAGGCAGGCGGCCGGTCGTAAAATACGTAGCCCAATCATTTGACAACATGTTTGTAACATGTTGAGCCGACCACACTTAGAGTGGGATAAGGGCAGGAGGATGATGATGAAATTTTATTTTAACTGTTGTCGAACCACTCACCAGTTTTCCCGGGCGTGCATTTGCAGTAGAACGCCCCAACTCTATCTATACACGTGGCCCCGTTGAAGCACGCGGCGCCGGCGCAGTCATCGATGTTCACGGAGCACTCGGGGCCCGTCCATCCGTTCACACAGATGCACGAGAAACCACCGACGGAGTTGGTGCAGGTTGCTCCGTTCTGACATACCAGCGGCCTGTTATAAGTAAAACAATAATAATTAAATTATGGGACACTTACACACACGGTCGTCCGTCCCCAAAGTAAGTAACTTAATACTTGTGTTATGGGTGACGGACAACTGGTAGATATACTACATATATAATTTTAAATACATACTTAAGTACAAATATACACCCAGGCTCGATGAACCAACAAATTGTTTATAGAAAATGTTGGCCCTCGACGGGAATCTAACCCGTAACAGTCAAATTAAGAACCTTAGCCTTTGCCATTAAGAACCTTTCGCTAATAACAATGAGAATTATAGTACCCGGCATTAAATAATGCACATCGATGTTTACAACGAAACAGCCGGCCAGTTCGGTTTCGTAGAGCGCTGTCACTGTCACACGCGGGTTCGTCAGTCTGTGCGACAGAGACAACGCTCTATGAAGCAGAATCTAGCCGATTTCTCTCTCTAAGCCTCGATGTTCATTATTTATTGCCGTGTACTATACGTTAAAGCAATTCACTTGTAATGCATGTGGGTTAAGATGTGTAATTTTTACCTTGTACCTATAACACACAAGACACACATATAATGCTTATATAAATATAATCGTACATAAACACCCTAATACTAGTGAATAAAGGAAATCTTACACTGCCTCCAGCGCACCACGTCAGTAACACCAAAGCCCTTGACGGAAGGGGAATGTGTAGCGAAATACTTTTAGTACATGTTTGGGCCATGATTGATACTTTTATTGTACGAATATTGCTATATTCAAAAAGTATTGTATTTCATACAATAGATCCGAATTTTCGAAATTTTGAACATAAAAGTAGTTATTATGAGAAATAGAAACATGCTACCGTGGACTTTTTTGTAGCATTTTTATAGATGTACAATTCTCTACTACATCACTTTAGCGTATCTCTGCTGGTTTAAGCAGCGCACGCGACTAAAGCTCCCAGAAAGCAAGTTTTTCAACAACTGCGTGATTTCTTCAACACAATTTATATAATACCGATATTCACTTAAACTATCTGGAAATATTTCACTATCTTTTGGTGATAGCCGTACAAAAATCCGTTCAGTAGATTTTGAGAAAATCGATTACATACAGACAGACAGCCTTTTGGGACGTTGTTTTATATTAAGTATAGATATAAAAATTATATGGCTTCTCGGTATAAAATAGAAGGCATTTAACAAAACAGGTCACAGTTAACGTAATCCGTAGTTTCACAACAAAGGCCCATAGGCTAGGTTCGAACTGGCAAGCCGCGGGCGCGTGCTCTTGCGCATGTTATATCTGATTTAAAACGACCGACAATAATACCGGTTACATTAGAGGCATAAGTATAAATCCAATCAGTACTGCGATTATAATCATCTACATCTATACTTATCTATACTGATTATAAAACAAATTCCCAAAAAGCTGTCTGTCTGTATGTAATCGATTTTCTCAAAATCTACTGAACGGATTTTTGTACGGTTTGATTTTTGTAATATATAATAATTTATATAAGAAGGAATTATATTAGGTTACTTACAATCTGAATAATTCCGAAAAATAAATTATCACGTTTTTCTACTGAGTTCATCGCTCTCACGGGGAGTCGGGATTTTTTAGTTTTGGCTATTTAATTGTGATAAAAATTTAGTCACAAATTTAATTACCGTCTATGATCATTTAATATGCGCCATCGATACCATAAATCATATTCTTCGATAAATAAGACACAAGAAAGCAACGCAGTCTCTTGAATCGTTCAAAGAAGATTTAAGATTGATGATGACGTACGATGGCAAATGCCTTCCGTGTCGAGGTCATTGCCACTGGGCTTTACTAAAGAATAAGAGATATATTGTGGTGTAGACCTATTAAATTACAATATTTGATTCAAGAAAAATAACTAAATACAAGAAAAATAATAGTAAATACAAATATACGAATAGGCTCGAAGAACCGACAAATTGTTTATAAAAAATATTGGCCCTCGGCGGGAATCAAACCCGACCCGCGGAACTGAAGGCAGGGTTACTACCCACTGCGCCAACGGGCCAGTCAACTACTGATTAAAACGTCACTACTAAAAAAAAAAAATTATATGTAATCTAAAAGGTACACATCCCAATGGAATTAAAATATTTTGCCATCACTGACGTTATCAGAAGCACATCTGGGTTTTAGACAGAGATGCTAGCCAGCAGAGGAGTTAAGTGAGCCAGAAGAAAAAAGAGTTGAATATGTCACGTAACATAAAAATATAAATACATTATAAATATAAAAGAAATTTAAATAATTAAAAATTTAACAAAAAAATTCAAAAGTGGTATTTATATGTATAGAGCGACACAGCGAGACCTCAGTTAAATATGGCAACCCAACATAATATCCATCTTCTGACCAATAAGTTTTACCAAATCAAGAGTAAGACGAGTCATGATTTTATGCAGCTGTTTCCACATAAGGGATTACCTGGGTACATAGATGAATAAATCGCAGAAGATTGATTGCCCATGTAGTTGACAACACTCGGATTCACTTAGTCACTTCTCATGAAATCATTGAATATCCTTCTTTAGAACCAAATTGTCGAATGAAATAAACGCTTGGAATACTCAGAGTCAGGTAGTTGAGGTTTCAAACAATGAGTTTTCTTTAAACTTATGGTATGTTTTGTAGATAATGGTATTTACAACTCAAATGAGTATATAAGGGGAAGTATGAAAGTTGCGCCCATTATAGAAAAGATGAGAGGTGCAAGATTGGGATGGTATGGACATGAAAATCATGTGACTAAACGAGTGTTGGATATGAATGTGGATAGATATGTGACTAGAGGGCGGCCTAAAAAGAGATGGTTGGAATGTGTGAAGTATGACATGCATATAAAAGGAGTAGCGCCGGAGTTGACGAATGATAGAAGAGAATGGAAGAAGAAAACATGTTTACCGACCCCACTTAGAGTGGGATAAGGGTAGGAGAAAGAAGAAGAAAGCATTTACAACTCATCATGCTCTTATCGTGAAGGAAAATATAAGGAAACCTGAAAGTTCCTGCATATTCTCAAGATATATTCTATCCACTAATCGGCACTAAAGTATCGGCTCCAATCTTTCAATCCATTAAAATAAAAGGCCTTTGTTCAGCTATGAGCTGTGATAGCCCAGCGACGAGACCGTGCGACTCTTTCGAGGGAACACGAGTTCAAACCCGGGCAGGCACCAATGAGTTTTTCTATTAAAACTCATGTGCCTAATTGATAATTGCAATTTATCACACGCTTTTCGGTGAAGAAAAACATCGTGACCTGCATATCTCTAGAGATTCTGGAGTTATGTGTAACCTACCAATTCGCATCGGAGCAGCGTGATAGGTCTTAGCTCCAACCCTTCTCTCCAGAAACGGAGAGAGGAGGCCTATTCCCAGCAGTGGGATTGTAACAGGCCGCTACTATTGTCAGCTATTGCGTAATATCAAGCCACTACTTTTGTTTTGCTATTTTTTGCTCCTCCAATAACATCATCATAATCTGATAAAATAATGTACCTACGACTCGTAAAAGTAACAAGTAAGAAGTCATTTTCGATTTACATCTAATTGAACTGCAGTGTGGAATCCGCTGAGTCGAGTAGACCACCCTCATATCTTACCGAGATGTCGTTAAAGGCGATAAGGTAAGGCGCCTGCCTTAAAACCGGTCGTAAAACACTAGCCAAATTATATCACATTATGTTGTGCTGATTCCCCTTAGACTGGAATAAGGGCAGGCAAATGGATGATGATATTTTAAATTGAAATACGTGCATAGGGTTACCAGATTAACGTAGAGTGATATCAGGATTGTCTAAAATAGAATGTATAAATTAAAAATAATGAAGCACTTATCGCTAGTTAGACGCTCTTTGAATTGTATTACAGGTGTCAATCGGTTATTTCAGAATTATAACGATTCTTTGGTACAGAGAACTCAACAATGGCAACTGGATAGTTTGCAACCCTAATATTACTCCGTTACTAGCGTATTTAGTAGATAATGAAGCAAAGGTGTCTCCATCAAGGAACACCTTAAATGGACATCATTAACAAGCTTACAATTCTCAGTCTAATAAGAAATCAGATTGAAGCATTATTTTATTTATTTCTAGATTTTATTGCGCATACATGATGATGGACAATAAATAGCATGTTGACTTCGACAACTATGGTAGTGTAAGTTTTCTATAAAAAAAGTTGTTTCTTGATTAATCTTTCGCGAAATGGCCATCGTATACCAATCTAGGACGCAACTTCCCCTTAAATAGACTTATGGTTGATGTATTTAATAATGGGTAACCTAAAGGTGATTTAATAAGTTTATTCATAAACGTAGATATATGTAGATATAAGATAGATATATAATGTTCCTTATTTGATCACTTACTGCGAGAGAAATTTAAGGAAACAGGTATTCTTACATTGGCTTCACAGTATATTTTTAACAATCTAATTTTTGTACATAAGAATATATGTACTAATTATAAAACGATTGGTGATTTATATAATAGACAAAGTAGGAACCGACATAAGCTTGCGGTTCCTGCTATGCGCCTTGCAAAAGTACATAAGTCGTTTGTGGGTTTGAGTATAAGATTCTATAATAAAATTCCGCAATCTACTTTAACTTTACCATTACAGCAGTTTAAAAACACTGTTAAAAAAAGGCTGATACAGAAAGCCTATACTATTGAGGATTACTTAAACGATAAGAATGCGTGGATATAGCTATTCTTCGACCAGACAAGACAGTAATGACTAAATGTAACTAGTTATAAAATTTATATTTTCAAAAAGAGCAATCGCCGAGTTTCTTGCTGGTTCTCGGTAAGAACCGCTTTCCGAACCAGAAGTAGATGTTGACGATTCAAAAGAACTTGTATACAAGTTTACTTGAATAAAGAATATTTTGAATTTGAATTTGAATACTATAACTTTAATTATTGCAATTAATCCTGTGATTATTGTACTGAATATTACATGTTGGATCCATTTTAGTACAGCTATTGTTTTGTAACTTTTTTTGTATCGTGTGTTAGGCGTGGATGAAAATATTATCATTTCGACGCCATTTCTTCTTCATTTCTATACGTATACTTGAACGCTGTGCCGACAGACGGGGCAATTGATTATCGTGATTAATGTTAAGAAGATAATCCTAAATTGAATAGCTATAGGCTACCGCTGTCAGTTACAAATGATAGCGATGAAGCTTGCAATGAAGAACCCTTTACATGTCATTGAGTAGTGATATTGATTTAAAACATACTTTAGATGATAGTTACCTTCATAATGTGTAGCGAATTATAAGTTATATCACAGGATTAGTATTAAAGTGACCGAATTTAAAATTAGTATCCTTATTGACTGGCCCGTTGGCGCTGTCGGTAGTGACCCTACCTTCAGCTCCGCGGGTCGCGGGTTCGATTCCCGATTTGTTGGTTCTTCGAGCCTGGGTGTGTATTTGTATTTAAGTATTTAAAATTATATATGTAGTATATCTACCAGTTGTCCGTCACCCATAACACAAGTATTAAGTTACTTTGGAGACTGACGACCGTGTGTGTAAATGTCCCATATATTTATTTCTTTTATTTTATTTATTGTATGTCAACTATGACATCATGCCTTGGACTATTAAAAGAAGTAGTTTTTCTTGCTCTTCCTAGTTATGGATCTTTTTAACATTGACGAGTTTTGTCGGCGCTACGCTTAGCTTAGCGCGTATTGGCAAATTTCAATTTGCAACAATCGATTTTATTGATTTAGGTCACTAAAATACTAAGTGACCTAAATCAATAAAAGCTCTAACCTCGAATTTATGCAGCTAAACTGAAAAGTTCTAAAACCTCAATTATGTGTTACGCATTTTTACCCAATTCCCGAAAGAAAACGGGAATTTTTATCTAATTATGTTTTCCTGATATATAAGATATAGCTACAACAAATATCATATACTTATATTTATCTTGCGGATTAGCGGTGAAAGTGTAAGGGACAGACAGACAGACATTTGTAGTGGGAGACTTTGTTTCATAATAGTAAGGATAAATCAAAAAAGAAACTCAAAATTACAACCCCCGGCATACACTAATGACTTTTTTAATAATACTAAATACAATATTAATATTTTAAATCTAGTATACGCTTTTATGTGAAGAAAACAATTGTGAGGATACCTGCATACCTTAATATAATAAGGAGATATGTGCAATCTACCAAGCTGTGATAGCCCAGCGGTGAGACCGTGCGGCTCTTTCGAGGGGAGTTCAAAGCCGGGCAGGCACTAATGAGTTTTTCTATTATAACTCATGTTTAATTGATAATTGCAATTTATCACACGCTTTTCGGTGAAGGAAAACATCGTGAGGAAACCTGCATATCTCTAAAGGATTCTGGAGATATGTGTAACCTACCAATCTGCATTGGAGCAGCGTGGTAGGTCTTAGCTCCAACCCTTCTCTCCAGAAACGGAGAGAGGAGGCCTATGCCCAGCAGTGGGATTGTAACAAGCCGCTACTACAAACCCGCACTGGAGCAGCGTGGTAAATCTGCTCGAACCGTTCTCTCTCAAAAACTTTCTCGAACCATTCTCTCTCAAAAACCTTTTCGAACCATTCTCTCTACAATCTCTCTCGAACCACTCTCTCATTGGCCCAGTAGTGTGATAGTGGCATTCCGATACACTATACCTTATTGTTGATTACGTAAAACATTGTCATTTGATATTCTTTTTAATTACCTATCACACCCTTTTTTATCTCTAGCTTTCAAATCAATGCCTTTAAAGCTATTTAAATAGACATACATAATAAGTTATTTTGTCATTAATAATTTTGTTGCTTACAACTATAAACTACGTAAAATACTACTACTTTCTATGGTCCTTACTATCAGCTATATAAACTGTTTGTTCTTCTTTCCAAAAATTTGAAGAAAAGATGACCTGTGCCCAGGATTGGAAGTGTTATTCTTTAAAAAACTTAACTGTTCATTGCGTAAAACATTGACATTTGATATTCTGACAGAATGGCCCGTTGGCGCAGTGGGTAGTGACCCTGCCTTCAGCTCCGTGGGTCGCGGGTTCGGTTCCCGCCGAGGGCCAACATTTTCTTTAAACAATTTGTTGGTTCCTCGAGTCTGGGTGTGTATTTATATTTAAGTATGTATTTAAAATTATATATGTAGTATATTCACCAGTTGTCTTTCGCCCATAACACAAGTATTAAGTTACTTACTTTGGAGAAGGAAGACCGTGTGTGTCCCATATATTAATATTTTATTCTTTCTAATTTACCTATCACATCGTCTTTATCTGTAGCATTCCAATCAATTCCTTCAAAGCTATTCTAATAGACCTATACAATAAGTTATTGTGATGATATCAACTATAAAGTACGTAAAATACTATCAGTTTTCTATCGCATTTACCATCACCTACAACGTTTACGATCAGTAGCAACGATTAACCGTTAAATATCTTCTTAAAACCATTCCAATTTACATTAGCTACCGCATTTCGAATCTACGATTCCCTTATCTGTGCTTTAGGTCGCTACTCGTTTCTATAACGCGGTACGATAATTGCCTTTAAAACGCCTGTACCGATGATTAGAATAATATGAACAGTGGCGAGGCTTCATGAATAAACATATATATTTACCCTTTCTCTAAATGGAGATCGTAGGGGAAATTTGGAAGCCGCTTTAATGGTTTTTAAGTTACGGATATACGAATGTTGGGAAATAGTATTATGGGGATTTCCATTGACTATAGGATGTTAGTCTGAATATTTGTAGATAATTGTAAGGAGTTAACGGATGGTTATTTAAATTTAAAATCAATTATACGTAAAGTACATATAAGTAAAGTAATTTGTAGCTCGTAAAGTTTGAGTTTTAAGTAAAAACTTATAGTAATCGTGGATGAAAGTGTCTCTCTTGATCCTAGATTTTTCGGGCCGTTGGCACAGTGGGTAGTGACCCCGCCTTCAGCTCCGCGGATCGCGGGTTCGATTCCCGTCGAGGGCCAACATTTTTTATAAACAATTTGTTGGTTAGTCGAGCCTGGGTGTATATTTGTATTTAGGTATGTATTTTAAAATTATATATGTAGTATATTTACCAGTTGTCCGTCACCCGTAACACAAGTTACTTACTTTGGGGATGGACGACCGTGTGTGGGTCCCATATATTTATTATTATTATTAATTTGTTGCAAATTTTTGCTGTTTGCTGTTGCATATCCAATGTGCTTTGCACGCGTGGGTTCGGATTCCTTCCTGGTTGCCTCTAGACAGTATGGGAACACAAGTGTAACGCACCGTTGCTATATTCGCACTGTTTTAACAACAGGTACGCCGCGGCGAGGAGGCACCCTCGCGAACATACATATCCGCGACATACACATATACAACATTATTATAAAAACACATTTTAGGAATGGACCAGACTGCAACGATTAATATGAAATCATATCAAATTGAATTTTTTTTTTTTGTTTTTGTAACATTATCCACTTTTTTGGTAGTTTTTCTCGGTAGAAACAACTTCCGGATCAGTGACAGCTTATCTTATTAAACAGTTAAAAAAGTTTATAATTATAAAGCTTATGTTATGCTCTACCATCAATATTTACTATCATCTACGAACGTCACGTCTTAATAAAATAAATACTTAAATAGAAACTGTACGGAATAGTCCGCAATGATATTATATCAAAAAATGGCAAGTATTTTAACATATTCTTTCTTTAATCCTGGCCAGAAATAAATTCTGTAAGTAATTTTTTAACTGCATAGTGTAAAAACATATCTTATCAATACTTTCAGTTTAGAACAAGTTAAGTCATAAATTAAAATTCTGAATTAGTTTTTAGGTTTGTGTGGCATCCTTAGCTTCTATGTTTTCTTGTCAGTGCAAAATACACCTTAGATCTATTGCAGTAAGTACAAATTGGTGTGGAATGAAATTCTTTTGAAATCCAGTGCAGTGATTCGGAAGATATGGGTACGCGGTTATATTTTTTGACAACTTTAACCATGCAATACGGAAATATAATATTCTTGGACACCAATGGTTTTCATAATTAATAAAGTTAATAACCAGGCGTTTATTTCCGTATAGTAGCTGTCCGGCCACGCGTCACTGTGACTCAGTCTGGTTTCGATTTACCCTCAAATCAAATCTATCATTGATAGTAAAACAAATTGATCAATCGCCACCAAACTTTAAAAGAGACTCCGCTGGGTCAATCTTAAGATTAACTAGTCTCATCCGATAAAATAAGACGTGAGTATAGCCGGTCTCTCAACATTAATAATCTTAAGATTGTTTGAAAATTTCAAAAATATCCGTCTAGCCGTTTTGGAATCTATGAGGAACATACCTACATACTTTCTATTTTATACTGAAGTATATAAATAAATATATAATTTCACAAAGATGGAATTAAGATTAAGATAATTTTCTGCAAAAAGTACCTCGAAATTTAGTTAACCAAAGCTTACTTCTATAATTGGTATAACTATTACAGAACCAGACGGTTTTAATAGTTATAAACTAACAAAAAATCTCCCAAAAACCTGTCAAAACTAGAAAAGAAACAACAAAGGATCAATGACCGTTCGATGAGATGAGTCGTAATTAACAGTCGATGTAGAAGGCCGTTCATACAAAACCGATACATCGATATCTCACATTTTGATTGATACAATTAACTCATTCGGTCCAGACGTTGGAGTAACTTTTTTACACGACTTTTATATCGGAGACTTCTGAAATTTATGATCTACGTGTCCAATTGTACGGTAATTATATCAATTCCTTTAATTATGTTTCTTATTTGACGAATCAATTGTGCTCCCACACTTATGTGTCTGTTCCAACTAAAGAGATCGAAAAATCGATTTTGATGTAATTAAGCATCGATGTTAAGGCGTCCTACGTGAGCGATTTGGATGCGAAAAATAAACAGTCGATACCTATTGGAGTGGGCCACGTGACCGAACGCAAGTAAGGTGCGATGCGGTGCGATACGAATTGAAGCGAACGCGAAGTTAGCTTGAAATTTTGGCGATCTGTCAACTGTGTGTAAACCTGGCAATGGACATCGAGAACTTAGAACGAAACAGCCAACAGATTCGGTTTCGTAGAGCGCTGTCACTGTTACACACCTGTCGTCAGTCTGTGCGACAGAGAGAATGCTCTATGAAGCCGAATCTAGCTGATCTCTCTCTCTGAGCCTCGATGTGCATTATTTATTGCCGCGTACTATAAATACTGTTATGTCGAAGTCAAAATTTTAATTAATACTACATATTTCTTGAGTTACATTAGTTTATGTCCGTTCATGATAAATGCTTAATGGCAACTGAATTGCGGAGGGTGCAGGGCGATGTAGGTAGAGGATATTTGGCGCGAACGTAGGACATAGCCGCCACGTCATACAAAATCGCATTGAATTCGCATCGAATCGTTTCGCAATCGCGTTCGCGATGCGTCGCTCACGTAAGAAACGTCTTACATAATGAGATAAGAAATTCTTACGTAACATAAGACTTTCTAATCTCACAGGCAATACACATGTTTTTTTTAATTATGTGGTGTTGCTTTTCCTAATTTTACAACTGGATTAAATTACTGTAAGGAGGTTAGAGCCACTGCATGTCCTTTTGCAAACTAGCATTTACTGTACAAGGTTCCCATTCCCTTTATATTTTAAACAATATTCTCACAGAAAATCTGCTAACTGAAAACTGGCCCAATCATATAGTATGAAATACAGTTCCTTCGATTGCTCATTGAACATACCTTACCCACCTAAGTTCTTGTAGACCAAGCATAACAGGTTTTTTAAAACAGAAAATACATTTCGCTTTTCAGTCGCTTTGTTTCATCAAGAATGTAAAAGTAAAATCCTAGTGATAGCATCATAGTAAAATAATAGCAATGGCATTAAGGCTATTAAGGCAACCAACAACCTACACAACCTTTGCAGGATATCTTACCTCAAAGCACATTCGTCGACGTCCGTCTCGCAGAGGGTGCCGCTGAAGGCGGGAGAGCACTCGCAGGTGTAGGAGTTCAGTCCATCCACACAGGTCGCACCGTTCTGACAGAGATGACCAGGGCAATCGTCGATGTCGATCTCACAATTCTGCCCGCGGTAACCTATGAATTACATATAAGTATGTTTTAATCACACATTCATTTCTGAGTAAAAGTCCGAGATAAGCCATGGATGTCAATCGGTTGAATTTCTTTTGTAGTCGGGCATATCCCTTGTTATTTCATGTTAACCTTATAAACTCATGTATTTATGATTTATAACTATTTTATTCATATTCCATAAATAATTTATAGAATTAGGCGTTACTTTGCGGAGATCCATAATACAAAAGTAATACAAAAGTATTACTTTTGTCATATTCCATAACTTAAACTTGACAATGCAACTGATTTAATCCAATTTATTTAATCTTCTTTAATTATATTTTATTATTTTATTTTGTTAAAATTTTATCTGTTATATATGATATCTCTAGTTTACACTTCAGGCACCAATGAGTTTTTCTATTAAAACTCATGTTTAATTGATAATTGCAATTTATCACACGCTTTTCGGTGAAGGAAAACATCGTGAGGAAACCTGCATATCTCTAAAGGATTCTGGAGATATGTGTAACCTACCAATCCGCATTGGAGCAGCGTGGTAGGTCTTAGCTCCAACCCTTCTCTCCAGAATCGGGGAGAGGAGGCCTATTCCCAGCAGTGGGATTGTAACAGGTCGCTACTTTACTATGTATATATTCGCCAGTTGTCTGTCAACCATAACACAAGTATTAAATAATTTTGACAGTCGTTTTGTAAATGTCCCACATATTTATTTATACAGAAGTATATAAGGATATATTAAATATTTCAGACTCCGTCAATACTTTCAATTCATTTTCACACACATCGTTTTGGCGTGTTTAGTTTAACGTGTTATTTCAGTAACACTGTCGATGGATTTAAACAGTGTCTTCGGTTTTTTTTCTCCCTCATAAACGGAGCACATGTGCGCGTGGGAACTTGGGGCTAATGAAGGTAACGAGGCTGCAGACTTGCTAATAGTTAGTTAAGACCGTTGTTCGAACTAATGCGAGGGATTTCAACACCACAGCGGACTAATTTTTTTCTTCAATCACATCATCATCCTCCTGCCATTATCCCACTCTAAGTGGGGTCGGCACTACATGTTACAAACATGTTGTCACATGATTTGGCTACGCATTTTACGACCGGCCGCCTGTCTGACGTCAACGTACTTCTTAGTTCAACTTAGTCGCCTTTTACAACACCTCGGTAAGAAATGAGGGTGGTCTATTCTACTCAGTCGGATAAAGTAATATTACGTATAAATACATTCATATTTTGATATTAAATATAATTATCTGCTTTAATAGCTTTAAAGTATAGTTATTAAATCATTATCTAAGGTTTTATGAAAATTCGCAAATAAGCACCAAATAAGCAAAAAAATATCGTTAGTAACACTAGACATATTTTATAACAGCTTATTTTGACCACCAGACTAGAATATCCAGTCTGTATATTTAGCATATTGTGTGGACACTATTAAAATAAATTTAGTGCTAATGACCCGACGTTAATTGAAAAATAATATAAATTAGACCAGATGTTGATTCTTTGGGATACAATGAACCCTGTGAGAGCGAAAAATGTAAACATATTTTGTTTATATCGGTTTTTAGATGTATAAAAACTTTATTCCACGACTTATTTTAATTACAACATCACATACACATAGGAACGTGGCATCCGGCTGAGTAGAATAGACCACCAACATTTCTAACCGAGATGTCGTAAGAGGCGACTAAGCTAAGTCAACCCACCGTGTGGTATCCGGCTGAGTAGATAGACCACCCTTATTTCTTACCGACATGTCGTAAGAGGCGACTAAGGTAAGTCAACCCGCCGTGTGGTATCCGGCTGAGTAGAATAGACCACCAACATTTCTAACCGAGATGTCGTAAGAGGCGACTAAGCTAAGTCAACCCGTCGTGTGCTATCCGGCTGAGTAGATAGACCACCCTCATTTCTTACCGACATGTCGTAAGAGGCGACTAAGCTAAGTCAACCCGCCGTGTGGTATCCGACTGAGTAGAATAGACCATCATCATTCTTATCGAGGTGTCTTAAAATATGACTAAGGTGAGTCGACGTCAGGCAGGCGGCCTAATGGTAAGATACCCGTGAGGGTGGATATTTTACCAATATTAAAAAAAAAACAAGAGAATATCTTTTGAAGTACTATAAAAAAGTTAAGTGTTTGCTATGTACTGAGACAATAGTTTATTATTTCCCCCTTCAACCTTTGAATTTATATTTAAGCACTAATAAGGGGGCACACGACCACTACGTCACGGATTACGTCACAATGTATGAAAATCCATATTAAATGAAAGTCTGTCTATCTTCCTGTCCGTAACGCTTTCAAAACGCTTTCTTTTAGCACAATAAAAGGGCTAACATATAGAATAAGAAAAAAATCATTTTTGCCCTCGGGAACTCGAAAAAAAAACTACGAAAATGAGGAAATTTAAACACTTGACGAGAAAGAGGTCGCAGAAACCACTAATATTTAATGCGATGGAAAAATGACAAAAGTTCATTTTCATTTTTTCATTTTCTACCACATCATAATACAACGGATCTATGTTTTTTTTTGTAAAACAATAGTTGAAAGTTGCTTTAATTTCGATTCTACAGTTTACGTAAACGACGTCGAGCAACAGTTTTGATATGAAATTCAAATAACCTATTATAGAACATTGCTCCACAAAATTACCCTTGGAGATTGGATTGCGACAACTCAATAACATCTCAAGAGAGGATTTGAACATTGTATAAACATTGATTACCGTACCTATACACTATGATCTAAAAAACCCTACACGAAATTTTTACCTTTAACATAAATAATAATATAGTCGAAAATTGTATGGATTTATTTAAAAATTTAAATCAAATTCCTTGTAATAAATTATACACGCTATAATAAATCTTATACCATAGTGATAACAGCGAAAATCGTCTAAAACTTATACGTGTCGAATCGAATGTACAATTAAGTCGCTTGACCGACACTATAAAGTTCATAAAAATATAGTTCTTATAGCAATACTCGAACGTCCAAAATCCTCAGAGCTAACGTAAGATTAAATGTACAATCAAATTCAAAAATAAAAACCTTATGCTTTTAAAAATCTCATATCGAAAATAATAACATGGAAAATTGTCTTGACTGTGTTGATGAAATGTAATTGTTGATACTGAGATAAAAAAGCATCAAACTTAGAAAAAGAATTAAATAAAGCAATTTATCAGCTAAGGATGTGATAATAAGCGAATAAACACTGAGAATCACTAACTTAAAAAAATATATTATAAGACATGATATCCGAAATGTCAGTAACGTTGCCATAGTGGGTTTGAAACTGGGGTATGCACTAATGACTTTAAAATATATATTTCGCACGCTTAGTATTAAAGTGACCTAATTCAAAAAAGTTGTTTCGCGGCAAATTGCAATAAAGCGTTACCTAAAAAACTCGTAATTAAAGAGACCCATAACTTGGAAGAGCAAGAAAATACTAGTTTTTTTATAATAGTTCTTAGTCATACATGGCATTGAAATAAGGATCACAATGTATCTATCTCAAACAAGACTAATTTTCAAAAGTAATAATAAAATTATTTAGCTATATTCCGCGATACAGTAAATAGAAAATATATATAGTAATAAATGTATAGTGGACTACCCGTTTTTTCATACCCGATACATGCAGGATTCGTAAAAACACATATACTTATATATTTTCTATTTACTGTATCGCGGATTATAGCAAAATAATTTTATTGTTACTTTTGTATTATGGATCTCTGCAAAGCAACGACTAATTCTATATATTATAACTAATTTTGTTTTCTGTCAATTACAAAGCGTGCGATTAGTCTTATTAAATAAATATGAATTAATTCGTCTTATTAATTTCTTATTAATAATTAATTTGTCTTATTTAATAAATATGAATGAATTCGTCTTATTAATTTCTTATTAATAATTAATTTGTCTTATTAAATAAATATGAATGAATTCGTCTTATTAATTTCTTGTTAATAATTAATTTGTCTTATTAAATAAAAATATTGTCTCTTTACTACGATCATTTCGCTAGCGTGCATATCTCAGAAGAATTTATAGGATATTCCTATTTTTGCTTTTACTACGCTCTATTAATAGCCAAGTCTTTTTTTTATTTCAGTGTTAGAAATACATACATGCATATGCGATGATTGTTAGTTGACATTATGTATGCAGAATAGATCAAAGTGTGTTTGAAAATGAGTTTTGACAATACCATTAACATATTATGTGTGAGAGTGTGGGCGCCCTTCTTTCCCATACATATGGATAATTAATACACGGAAGCTGTTGACTCTATTTTTACGCCGTATCTAGGGCTGCCAAACATGTTTTTTACATTATAACGATTGCTTTATTAAGTAGTTTAATTATCACTATTGTCATAAATAATTTTTTTTCGAACTGACTGTATGCTGTTAGCCCTAATGACTTTTACAGCGTCACCGGGCGGGACGTGCGAGCGCAGAAGCATCGCCGAAGTTGCGAAATGCAGGGAGTAGAGCGCAGAAGCTCTACTTAAGTCGGGGAACGTCGTCCTAAGGGTGCCTTCTGTGAGGCCGGACCACGGCTTAGGGCGACGCGTAGTGGAGGGTTCATGGTTTGACTTAGATTAGTCATTGCGGCGTCGGAAGTGTGGCGAGAAGCCACGAACGACAATAAATAACTCATATATAACAGTCATAAATAACAGAATATACATATGTATGAGTGAATGCATCTCTTTCAACCAAAGTGATGTGGCAAAAAATATTATTTGTTTAAAACAACATAAAATATATTCCCCAGATAATTTATTTATTTTGTATGCTGTTTGCAAGACTATAATAAGATAAGGTCAACGCCCTCAAACCGCGGATAGGTACTAATGTGTTTTTCTTAGGTACATTATGTCTTGATATTGATATTTACAATATATCAATTGGTGAAGGATAACATTTTGAAGATATGTCCGGAGAATTCCTAGGACACGTGTAATCTAAAATTGGAGCAGCGAATTTTTTATAATAAGATGCACTTTATCCTTAAAGATATTATTATTGATATTTATAGTTTATTACTATTACTAATCACAATACTTTAAACTCTTCGCCCTTTCCCGTGTGCGCAATTTGTTTAATAAAGGTTACTTTAATTAGGGTTCTAATAATAATTATTAGAATTATTAGTTAGAATCATCAATAAGAATTATAACCATTCATCATAATATATCGTACCAAAACATTTTAATGGTTACTATTGTGCTATGTATTTTTCTAGTCATACCGTAGTTGTTACTATAAATGATTTAATTATTTTCTGGAATTAAAATAAATAGATCTCGGAGTAACAATGATATTTTTTGTGACAGCCCTGTGACAAGATCAGGCTTTTTAGTAATTCCTAAGCATCTGCTTTTATATTAGCTTGCGTTTGTCTCGTCGGGGGCAAAGTCCTCATATACGAATTTATTATCAGAAACTAGTAAAGGATTTTTATTTTTGAAATCGATAGCCAATGTTTTCACTCAAGCACAAACATATCTATGTCAATTATTAATTTTTCATTTACCTTTTACCGCCAAAGCTTCGCCCTGAGTTTTTTTTATATTAACCTGTAAATACTCTTTAAAAGTTCATTAATAACGTTATTTGTGCGTGAAAATTAAAAAAATATATATTTTAATAGTATTTTAACTCCAGGCAGGCACAAAAGAGTTCGTGTTATAAAACTTATGTACCTAATTGGTATTTGCCATTAATTACACGTTTTTCGTTGAAGAAAAACATCGTGAGGAAAACTGCATAGCTCTGGCGAATTTTTGAAAGAGGTGTAACCTACCAATGCGCATTGGAGCAGCGTGATGGGTGTCAGCTCTAATCCTTCTACTCAAAAAAAATTAAGATCAAAAAAGTTTACGTTAGGTGTTTAAACAAAATAACCAATTAACATTTTGTACACTTGATTCTGTATTTTCGGCTGTAACATGATTTCATCATCATCATCCTCATCCTCCTGTCCTTATCCCACTCTAAGTGGGGTCGACACAACATGTAAAACATGTTGTCGCATGATTCGGCTACATATTTTACGACCGGCCACCTGCCTGACATCAACTTACCTTAGTCGCCTTTTACTACACCTTGGTAAGAAATGAGGGCCGTCTATTCTACTCAGCCGGATAACACATGGTGGGTCAACTTACCTTAGTCGTCTTTTACGAAACCTCGTTAAGAAATGAGGGTGGTCTATTCTACTCAGCCGGATACCACACGGCGGTGTAACATGATTTCATATCTCTCATAATAATAATCGAAAAGATATATTTTATTGATATAAGTATTATGAACGACTCTATATATTGGTAACTAGAAGGAAAGTTAGTACGCACTAAGATTCAAACCGACATTATATGTCGCAATCCGAGGTGCAAAGGTACCGAAATACCTCATCAGCGTCATTCACCGTATAATTTACCAAAATTGTTATAATTTCGGTGGTAATTTTTGCAATCGTTATATAAGAAGGATTTTGAGCTTTAATACAGAGGCGTAAGGTGAAAAATTGCCAGTTAAATTACAGTGAGAAATCGTATCGTGCATCCTCAACTCAGCAAGCCAAATGTCACTTACGTCATTGTTTCGGACCAGATATATGGGGTTCATTAGCTACATTTCATCATCTAAGCGAAATCCTTTAGAATTACTTAAATAATTTACAGAATTAGGCACTATATAGCGTAGTTTCGTAATACACAAATTAATGAATCAAATTGTTCTGTTTCGATTACCTAAAATATAACATCATCATTCTCCTGCCCTTATCCCATTCTAAGTGGGGTCGGCACGACATTTTACAAACATGTTGTCACATGATTTGGCTACGTATTTTACAACCGGCCGCCTGCCTGACGTCAACTTACCTAAGTCGCCTTTTACGATACCTTTTTTTTAAGGAGTGAGGGTGCTCTATTCCATGCAGCCGGAGACCACACGGCAAAATTACCTAAAATCTTTGTTGTGCAAAAAATAAAATGTATGGTACATTTTTCATAATGCATTCATATACGAATCCTGCATGCATTAGGTATGAAAACAAATAATTCACTGTACTATCATTACTATCCAACTGTTGGGTATTGACCTCCTCTCTCCGATTTTGGAGAGGAGGATTGGAGCTAAGACCTACCACGTTGCTCCAATGCGGATTGGTAGGTTACACATATCCCCAGAATTCTCTAGAGATATGCAGGTTTCCTCACGATGTTTTCCTTCGCCGAAAAGCGTGTGATAAATTGCAATTATCAATAAGACACATAAGTTTTTAACAAAAAAAATCATTGGTGCCTGCATCGGAGTTAAAAAACTACTAAAATAACAATTTTTAATTTTTTTAAACATTTAACGTCGATTTAACGAGCAGGTACAGTTTATTATAAAAATAAGACTGAGGGAAAAGTCCAGGAGGTAAATTAAAAAGTAATAATTCACGTAGACATTTTTTATGCCGTGTAGTAACCGGCTGCGTAAAATAGACCACCCTCATTTCTTAGCGAGGTGTCGTAAAAGGCGACTAAGGTAAGTTGACCCAACGTGTGGTATCCGGTTGCGTAGAAGAGACCACCCTCTTTCTAACCAAGGTGTCGTAAAATACGACTAAGGTAAGTTGACGTCAGGCAGGCGGCCGGTCGTAAAATACGTAGCCGAATCATGTGACAACATGTTTATGTGTGTATATAACATGTTGTGCCGATCCCACTTAGAGTGGAATAAGGGCAGGAGATGAATTCACATAAACATTTTTGTGGATGAGAGAAAACCCCCATTAAAGAGTCGCACAGTCTCACCGCTGGGCTACCACAGCTTTCAGCATAACATTATACATAAAAAGAATTATTTATAGCCGGCTTATATTTTATAGTGGTCGTTCAAGCCGGGTCGTGTTAGCCGCGGGCCCGTTCTCCACAGACTAACTCGTAGACACGCAACGCATGTTTTCTCTATTGTTATAACATTCTCATGAGTTTTTATACAGAATTATGTACGAAAGGTCTAAGGTACTAGTAAATATTACACCATCGTAAATTACAGCGGTCACAACTTTTTTAAACTACGTAGATATGACCACGCTTAGAATTGTATTGGGACAGTGTGTTGACTCTGCATTATTAATTGTAGATTAGAAATTATTTAGATTGTGGGATTTGAGAGACTTGTAAGATGTTTACTGGTATGGATGGTAACAGATTGACACTTTCCTATAGATGTTCAACAGCCCTCCTTTCATGAGCTCCGCGGGTGGCGGGTTCGGTTCTCGCCGAGGGCCAACATTTTCTATAAACAATTTGTTGATGCTTCGAGCTTAGGTGTATATTTGTATTTAAGTATGTATTTAAAAATATATATATATATATCTAACAGTTGTCCGTCACCCATAACACAACTATTGTAACCTTGGGGACGGACAACCGTGTGTGTAAGTGTCTCATATATTTATTATTTCATTAAGTGAGAAGGATTGGTGTTTAGAACCACCACGCCAAACCAAACCAGTACCAAACGATTACAATGGAGCAATAGATATTCGCAATGATTCTTTATTTTATTTATTTTTATGTATGTAACATAAAAAACGTTAGAAAAAACGTTGTACAAAGATCAACTTATCTCTTTGACAAAGATCTCCAACTAACCTACGAAGTGAAACAATTTATATTAAAGTAGTTTTGGTACGCAAATATCAAAAACATAAATATATAACACCATAAGGTATAAAGTGCACCCTCTTTCTTACCGAGGGATCGTAATACGACTAAGGTAAGTTGAAGTCTGGCAGGTGGGCGTTCTTAAAATACGTAACCAAATCACGTGACAACATGTTTGAAACATGTTGTGCCGACCCCACTCAGAGTCGGATAAGGGCAGGAGGACGATGGATGATGACCATAAAGTATAAAAAAATATATCCGTTTTAAAACCTCGGTTAATTGCCTCTTCAGGTGACAAGAGGGTTGGCTCCTTTTTTCTCACAAAGAACCAGCTTAGCGATTCAACGCGGAAACGCTGCCAGCATTCTTGGGACCATTCCACGTGGGCATGATTTGTATAGTAGTAGCGTGTAAGTAATTTAAGATAAGACATAACTTGTACATTTTTGTTGTAAATAAAAAATTAAAAAACTTTACACCATAAATATATTATATACATGATATGATATATGAAATAGCATAATAGATATATATGTCAACATAAACATTATGAGAGTAAAGAAATATAATATTTATAAGGAATATTTTTTATTTGTTATTTCCAGCTTACCACTATTATTACAGGGATATATATTTCTAGCTATATATTTCTATACTTCTAAGTTTGAAAGTATTGGAGGAAAGGCTAAGGCCATCATACAAAATATTGTTTGGCAACGAGTTTCACGGACGTTCTTTTGCTACTTTTAAGATTAAAAAAAAGAATATTAAGGTTGGAAACTATAACAGAACTACTTTGCTATAATCCGCGTGGGTTAAGTGATTGCATTCAATGCTAATGCTAATGCCTGCATTAAGATTTTGTCTACCCTATCCTCTTGAAGATGCTTCGGTTTCGTGGCGAAATGATCGTAGATTTTGGTGGTGGTTGTGTGTATTGCTTGTGTGCATTGTTGTTGGTGAAGGCATCTTGGGATACGCGTGGTGACTTGTCCTGCATGTGTAAGGTACGTGAATTTTGCCTGCTCAATACACTGTATGCATTCGCTCAACCCGCGCGGATTATAGCAAAGTAGTTCTGTTATAGTTCTGTTATAGTAAGGAATTCTGCAAAGTAACGCCTTCTATAAATCATTATATAAAGGTCGATTGACCAATCGATTTACATAACATTTTGGTTTATCTGTGCAAATACTCTTTGATTGTGCGTTGCGAAATAGTTAAATGCTAAAATATGTGGGAGAAACCGGCGTGAACTTTAACAAAGCGCTCGTACCTAACGAAGTAATTATTATGTAAATTGTGTTAATTTTAACGGCCTCTTTTGCACAGTGGTTACGTTGTTCGATGTAATTCGCTAGATTTTGTTATAGAACAAAAACCTTGTCTATATCTATATCTAATGACATGCTTGTTTTTGAATTCTAATCTTAACTTGTTTAAAGAGATTCTTTTAAATTCTCAGATATCGCATCTTTTCTGTAAGCATATAAACTGATTATATCAGCAACAGTGGTTGGTTCGATTGTCGGTTACGATTTTCGGTATGAGACTCAATTAAGTTTTACAAAACTTTCGTCTCCAATCTGGTTTAGTGGTGGTCGGTTTGGACCGTTAGTATATACAAGTTGTTCAGTTAAACTATTTAGTATTACCCTGTGAGATAAATGCGCTTACAACATAGAGTCCATAATAATTTGTCAAATGCTGAAATAACAAAATAAAAAAAGACTATTTAAATCCGTTTGGAATAAAAAAAGTATACAGAAAAACAAAAAGTTAACGGCGCGATAACGCCGTGTAAAGAGCTTATGAGTAATGGCCCCAGTGGGCTTGAAACTAGTCGGGCTCACCCGGTTCTATACATGTACTATGAATACCACTCACTATAGTTTCAATTTAAAAATAACGGCAACACTCAAGCGTAAACCAGAAGAGAAGAGAAGAGAGCTGACTGGGAGGAGCTTCTCATTCACACCCCATATATAAATACACTTACCAGTAGGACAATCGCATTCGTAACGGAGCTGGTCGAGCTGTGTGCACCGCCCACCGTGTAGACATGGCGACGGTTCGCACGGCACGTACTCCGTATCGCAGTCCCTGCCGGTGTACCCCGGCTCGCACACACAGGTGTACGACCCATGGGTGTTGAAACACCTCCCATGATGACAGGGTCCCGAGCCGCTGGAGCATTCGAACACGTCCTCAGTACACCGAGCCCCCGTGAAGCCAGGCGGACAGACACACGAGTAGCCTACAGTCGTCGTATTGTCCGCGACGCAGCGTCCCCCGTTTCTGCAGGGTTGAGATGCGCAGTGATCTTCGTGGGAGCATTCTTCACCTGTCAACAAGGAAACAGTGTTTAAAAAAACCTCAATTATAACATACTCAAGGGTAAAGAATTCTTTTACGTTTTTTTTTTTTAATCTTTATTATACACAATAATTTTATCTACAACTAGTTTTAACATCTAATGCCTTATTATATAATTTAACTAAAATATTTGCAGCGGCTGATACTGGATCAGCTAAAATAATATTCAAACCACCAGTTGAGAGTAACACTTTATAGTTAGGTAATAGTGTACGTCTCATTACCTGGTTTCGGCCAGACTCCATCAAAATATGGATAACGTCCTCTACAACATTACAGACATTACAATTTGGTGTAGGGACTTTACCCATCAAGTAAGCAAATTTATTAAATGGGTTGTGACCGGCCCGCAATCGTGATAAAACTAATATGGTCTTCCTATCGATTATAGTTGTTTGAAACCAAGGTTTTTTTAAAGGTTCAGCTTGGATAGTCTTATACCAAATGCCTTTTTCCTTTGATCTTCGGTCAAAGAACTCTTTCCACAAGTCGTAACATCTATTTTTAACTAAATATAAACAGTCAGTATAAAATGGTGTAACTGATATTTCAACGCCCTCATAAGCTGCTTCTTTTGCTAACTGATCGACCATGTCATTGCCTGCAATATTTATATGAGAGGGAATCCACTGTAAAATTACTTTTTTGGATCGATTGTTCAAAGCGTGAATAAGTCCTAAAATGGAATACGCTACGGGGGTACTTCTAACACTAGAGGTACATCGAGCAAGGTGTTGAAGTGCGCTTTTACAATCAGATAAAATAACAAAATCTTCGCCATCGATTGAATCAATATATGATAAAGCTTCCAAAATTGCCATTAATTCAATATACATAATAGAAATACTACCGTTAATTTTAAACTTCATAAACTGCTCTGATTGAATATCTAAAAAGGCAGCCCCGCACAAATTATTATCTTTAGAACCATCCGTAAATATTTTGTAATATCCTTTGTAGTTTTCTGTTATATAATCATCACAATAATTTTTTCAAATAGTCTATTTCATAATAACGCTTTCCCTCTCTTATATTGCCAATGTCTATATATTAATTCTTTTACGTTTTACTTCAGTAATGACTAAATGTTACTAGTGATTAAAATTTACACTTTGAAAAGAGCAACCGCCGAGTTTCATTCTGGCTCCTCTCGGTAGGAACAGCTTTCCGAAACATCGGTAGAGTTGACGATTCGAAAGCACTTGTTTACAAGTTTACTTGAATAAAGAATATTTTGAATTTGAATTTAACGCGTTATGATGTGCTATCTTCGTACAATGAAACATGACGTGAGATTGTATTTATATAGTTACTTCATTTTTAGTCGTTAGGAACACTTTAATAGTTTATTAAGCAAGTAGTGTAATGATATTACCATTTTTCGCAAGTTCTATTTTTGAGTTTCAATTTACGAAACCCTTGCTTACAATCAATAACTCTTACCGTTGACCGTATCCGGCCCAGAGGACCACTAGTTTTTTCTAAAATTGGTTGAAGATATTATTTTTATCATACATAGGTGGTATTTAAGTTTAGCTTTAAGAGTCCGTAAATGAAGTTTTCAGATTTTTAAATTTAAAAAAATGATATGTACATGTAAAAAATACAAGGTTGCTGCATTTACAGCACTATAATATCATATCAAACGATCTATTAGTATCGTATAATCGATCAACGCATGATACTGAAGCGACAACGTCTTTCATTTTAATTCATTACCAGTCGCTCAAATTCGGTTTGTACGGGAAAAATTAATAATGCATGTTCTTTAAAGGATGACGGATTAACGCTCGACTATCTCGCTTGACGATCTGAGATTAACGCGCGTATCTAGCAGAGATATATCTCTAGTGATGGTCTTTGTTCGAATAATCTAAACATTAAAATATGTAGTTTTTATATTATTCACGCAGGAAAAACGGTTTTTATCCCATATAAGCCCCGGGATATCCCAATATTTCAATTCGTCCCATCAATATCGTTCCAGTGGCATTCCATTGAAAGCGTAACAGATTAACTGGTAGATAGATTGGTAGATAGATTGATAGAAAGACTGTCAAAATAACACAACCAAATAATACTATACTTGTTTGGTTTGGCTCAAATATGAGGTTGAAACTTGCTCTTCTTAAGGAAACCGTTCAAGCGTTTCTAAGCCACTATATTAAAGATCTATCTACCCTGTGTACGTCCGTAAGTTTAAAATAATAAGAGATATTGTCACTTGTTGCCTAGAGTTAATCGAAGCCACCCACAAGAATCAGATATAAGGATATAAGATTGCAATTTAGAGAAGATAATTTAAGCAAAATTTTGATTTTATTTTCAAATATTCGTCCTTAATTTACATTCAACTTTTTGGTTTATTAAGCGAGTAGAAATTTTCAAAATGAAAGGTGCCTTTGATGTTGAAAATCGAGATTATAATCAAAACATTCCGTTATAAAAAAACTTAAGATTCAAAAGTATCAAAAAGTTTACTTCCTGTCGTAAATATGATTCTTATGTGTAATATTATTTGTGAATTATGAACAACTAATAATCAATGTATGAGATCGATATGATAATATCCGAGATGTTAATTTATTTTTACAACCACGTCGATAACCTTAAACAAAAATCAATAAAAGTTAAACATTTTCCCATAATTTCGTATTCAAAGCTAATTAAATGACGCGGCGATGTGTGAAATAGATCCACCGATATATATAGCTTCATTAGTGATCTCAATTTGTAATGTGGTCATCGATCAAACCAATACAACTCATTAGGTGTTTATGGATAAGAAGTGATCGAAGCTCAAAAAAAATAATAAAACGAAAATCTATTTATAGGGCTAAAAAAAGCTTGATATCTTTTTTGTACTACATACACAAAGTAAAATTACAAGTACGTAACAAACGTATACAAAGTAGTGTGCAAAGGCGGTTCTTAATCGCTTGGAGCGATCTCCTCCACCTTTGATGTGAGGATCATAGTGTAAGTTAGTTGGGTTTGTGCGCAAGAATTAAATTACTACAAATAATTACACTTAACAATAAAAAAAAAGGTTCATATGAATAAAATAATTAAATACAACAACGAAAGAGACCGCAAGACTGTTTCCAAGGGGTCATAGAATCAAATACCGGGCAGGCATCAATGAGTTTTCTATTTAATCTTATGTGCCAAATTGATTAGCAATTTATCACACGCTTTGCGGCGAATGATAACATCGTAAGGAAACCTCCATATCACTAAAGAATTCTGGAGATATGTGTAATCTACCAATCCGCATTGAAGCAGCCTGGTAGGTTTTAGCTCGAACCCTTCTCTCCAAAAACGGAGTGAGAAGGCCTATGCCCAGCAGCGGGATAATAAGCGGTCGTTACTTACTTTAAAAAAAACGAATAGAGTGAGTGATTTATTAATTGAGTAATAACAAAACTGATATGAACGAAACATTTGATAATATCGTCGACTAGATGTACTCTATAATATTAAAATACGCAATAAATTACAAACTTGTGAACGAAATCTCGGCGTAGACAACAAAAGATTTTTCAATGGATTTCTACGACAGAAAAATCTTGTATTAGCTAAATTCATTGGGTTTCGTTCCGAACGCCTCTTAAACTAGTGGGAAGTCCACAAACACTGGGTTTCCTCTCTGCTTCAGCTCTCCGGTTAAAATTGCGAGATCAACAACCGTCCAAACGTACCCGCTGTCGGCGTTATACATAAAGCATAGCTCTAACCATCACCTGCTCACTGATTAAATTCTCTTATAAGGCCTTTCGACAACGACCAAGACTCAGAGGCATAGGTCATCTGGCAACACGCACTGCACGATGATAAACTTAACGATCAATATTTCCAATCAAATATATAATCTGTACTTAAATCGGAGAGCTTAAGACTTTAATAAGCGTTATTGAAACGAAAGCAGCTTTTAAATATTTAATAAGTAGATTCAGTCAGCGTCTATTACATTTTATGAACTCAAATATAACTTGTCATGTTAAGTAGATGTGATTTTATATCAAACTCGTTTTAAAAACATAATATTCACAGTTAACAAGTCTAACGGAATACTTCTAGGGGTCAAATTGTCGAAACGTAAACCAATAAAAATGGAATAATCATTATCTCTAGCTACTTAATGACAACCGTTGCCGATGTTGTAGTTTTAAGATGAGATAAATAGATAACGCACGTGTAATAATGTCAATGTCGTGACTTTGGAAATGTTAAAATAGTTGAAGGAAATTAATTAAAGTAAAGTAGCGGCCTGTTACAATCCAGCAGTGGCTGGGAATATGCCTCCTCTCTCCGTTTCTGGAGAGAAGGGTTAGAGCTAAGACCTACCACGCTGCTCCAATGCGGATTGGTAGGTTACACATATCTCCAGAATTATCTAGAGTTATGCAGGTTTCCTCACGATGTTTTCCTTCACCGAAAAGCGTGTGATAAATTACAATTACCAATTAGACACATGAGTTATAATAGGAAAACTCATTGGTGCCTGCCCGGATTTGAACTCGTGTTCCCCTCGAAAGAGTCGCACGGTCTCACCGTGTCTATCACATGGGGGGGAATTAATTATCTGGCACTAATAAAAAAGCTATATTAGGCGAAAATTTAAACTATACTGTTGAGTAGAATTTAAGTATTAAAAGATTAACTTAGAAATTCATTCTTGTCGTCTATCGTGGTTGGGTTTTGGTTAATTTTTTCACCATCTCTGTTCTAGAGAGTCCCGGCTTGACCCATGGCCTGGTGCAATGCACCCGGGCGCCGCTTTAGGGGGTGTCGCGCCAAAACGTTTTGGTGATGGGGAAGGGGGATTTAGATCTCCAGAGTACTGCTTGCACACGATCGCTTGTTGTGTTTAAGTCGGGCCTGGTTGAAGACATGCCGAGCCATGCCGTACTGTTTATAGTTCTATTGAGAGCAATAATTTGTGATATATTCAATGTGTTTTATGAGATAAGTGCATCATGTTTAAGAGCGCCCACGAGATTTCATACCCTTAACTTTTCCTGACTCTTCCTCTACTTTCTACTGGAAGATTTGTCACGTTAAACCTCAACTCTAGCTTGGATATTGCTCCTAAAAAGGAAATTTTCGTATAAATTTACACCTTTATAACTTGTTTGTCGTTGACTACCCTAAACCATAACCAGATTAACATATCGCACTTTTAGTATTAAAGTGACCGAAATCAAAAAAGTTGTTTTATAGCAAATTGTAATAAAGTTTAGTATAGTGCCTACAAAACTCATCAATTAACACTTGACCCATATCTTGCAAGAGCAAGAAAACACTAGTTTTAATATTTCATAGCGTGATGTCATAGATGGCAATGAAATAAGGATTACGATGTATCTAACTCAACTAAGCCTAATTTTGAATTATGTCAGTTTTATAGTAAGCGTCCAACATCTTTCGCTACTGAAAAACAAAAATCGATATCAAAAAAATCCATTACTAAACAAAGCAGCGAGTAAAACCACTGTATTTATTATAGGTGAGCAATTTTTGAATTTAAACTATCGTGAGTGGTATTCATAACTAATGTTTAGAGACCGGCTATACTCACGTCTTATTTTATCGGATGAGCCCGACTAGTTTCAAGCCCATATGGGGATCTAATTCATGGGCTCTTTACGCAGCGTTATCTCAGCGGGAACGGAAACTAGTCGGGCTCATCTATTATTAAACAAAGCAGCGAGTAAAACCACTGTATTTATTATAGGTTAGCAATTTTTGAATTTAAACTATCGCGAATGGTTTTCATAATTAATGTTTAGAGACCGGCTATATTCACTTATACTTATACTCTTCTTTATTGGATGAGCCGGACTAGTTTTCGTTCTCGCCGCGATAACGCCGCGTAAAGAGCTCATGAATAAGAGCCCCATATGGGCTCGAAACATTAAGTATTTATTATACTTTAGAAATTTATTAGGCATGATTACTTTTTTAGCTTTGATCCCGAGCGAGATGCAATGTAACTCATTAATAAACTATGTCACCGCTCTCGATTCAAGAAGCGCATTTTCGTAACTTTTCTTATGGAACTAGTATTTGATCGTTCATTAAAAAACTAATTACCATTGAAACATGTGGCAATTTGAATGAGTACTTTTTATATGATTACTTTTTTACCGTCTTGTATTATATGAACTATGTACTGGTTGTAATAATTGAAAGGAAATTTAACATTAAAACGCTATTGCATAACTTTTTCTACAGAAACACGTCTAGGGCGTATGTGAAACGTAAATTTAAAGAACAACTATAAGCTGGTCCAGTGGTGAGACCGTGCGACTCTTTGGAGAGGAACACGAGTTCAAACTCGTACAGGCACCAATGAGTTTTTCTATTAAAACTTATGTGTCTAATTGGTAATTGCAATTTATCACACGCTTCTCGGTGAAGGAAAACATCGTGAGTAAACCTGCATATCTCTAGAGAATTCTGGAGATATGTGTGACCTACCAATCCGCATTGGAGCAGCGTGGTAGGTCTTAGCTCCAACCCTTCTCTTCAGAAACGGAGAGAGAAGGCCTATTCCCAGCATTGGGATTATAACAGGCCGCTACTTTACTTTTACTTTTTATAAGCTGACGGAGGGAGGAGCTTCTGTTTAGAAAGGCCCTATTCGGGTGGGAGAACATAAGTTTTAGGAGCCTAGTGGGGATGAAAACAATGCTTAGGTAGTTGTGCCTTCACTACCAGTGGGGTAGAGCATAGTCAGGTCCTATTTAGTGCGAGTTATGACGTAACCACATTCAGACCTTCCTTGTAAAAATATGCACCCAAAATGAGTCTTCTGATTTAAGAACAAGTTTCATTATCAAGTGTTATTCAAAAACTGTTGTTTTTACGTATTAAGTTACGGAAGTCGACAGCAAAGCTTGGATCAACAGCTAAGGACTTTGGTCTTGCTCGGACAAGCAGTCTAATCCAGGCGAAATTTTTTTTGGTGCCAAAAAGCATGGGCTTTTTCCCCAAAAAAAAGGAACGTTAATTTTATCTCAGACTAACTCTCAGGGGTTTCGCGTGGATGTTTGAATATATAAAAGTTATTATGAGTTAACGATAAGAGATAGAGACAACATTTGTGTAACATGTTGTGCTGACCCCACTTAGAGTGGGATAAGGGCAGGTGGATGATAATGAACGACAAGAGATAGAGATGTGCTATCGCGTACCTTACTCTAATACATATCTCTGCAGATTTATGAGACGCACACGAGTAAACTCCCAGCAGACGAGTTTTTTTAACAACCGCACGACCTCTTTTAACACAAATGTAGCAGTAAAGTTGACGATTCAAAAGTACTTGTTTACAAGTTTACTTGAATAAAGAATATTTTGAATTTGAATTTGAATTTGAACAATTTACATAAAACTTTAATTTACTACTTTTAGTAAAAACCGTATAAAACTCCGTGCAGTACATTTTGAGAAAAAGGACATACAGATAAACAGCTTTTTGTTTCGTAAAAATCCCTTAAAACCGTTGGAGCGTTATCATGTAATACTAGATATACTTGCGACTTTGTACGCGTATTTTATACATTATTTCTTTCTCATTCTTCCATACTTTTGCATAAATAATATTAGTATGAATTAGCCTTTATACTATTAGCAGTATTTATAAGCATGAAGAAAAACATAAAACATTTAAGAATCAATACGTGCTCGGTCACACTATGAGGCAATGCAGCGAATCCATAAAAAACATTGCAGTCGCCTATTTATGCGGTTGCAACTTGTCATGGCAATTTTTTTTAATTCTCTTAACGTTTTTTATGTTTCGTCAGTCAATTAAGAAGTCTTAAATCCGATAGACACTTGAGTGAGATGAATGCGCACGCACCAAATTCGTCATCATTAATTGGAATGCCTAGCTGAGTAATCGACTTGCGCCAAGCGACATCAGGAATTTAGTTTGATTGGTGGAACAAGCTTAATTGATGGTCACAGTTTCGACACATGCACATAACATGTTTAAGGTGGATTGTAAAAAAACAGTAGCAGCCTGTTACAATCCCACTGCTGGGAAAAGGCCTCCTCTCTCCATTTCTGGAGAGAAGGGTTAGAGCTAAGACCTACCACGCTGCTCCAATGCGGATTGGTAGGTTACACATATCTCCAGAATTCTCTAGAGATATGCAGGTTTCCTCACGATGTTTTCCTTCACCGAAAAGCGTGTGATAAATTGCAATTATCAATTAGACACATGAGTCTTAATACAACTTATTAGTGCCTGCCCGGGTTTGAACTTGTGTTCCCCTCGAAAGAGTCGCACGGTCTCACCGCTAGGCCATCACAGCCCTAGGTGAATTGTACAAGCAAATATATATATTTTTTGCGTGGTATCCGGCAGAATAGAATAGACCACCCTCCTTTTTACCGAGGTGTCGTAAAAGGCGAGTAAGGTAAGTGCCGTGTGGTATCCGGCGGCATAGAATAGACCACCCTCATTTCTTACCGAGGTGTCGTAAAAGGCGACTAAGGCAAGTTGACGTCAGGCAGGCGGCCGGTCGTAAAATACGTAGCCAAATCATGTGACAACATGTTTGTAGCATGTTGTGCCGACCCCACTTAGAGTGGGATAAGTACAGGAGAGTGATGTTGTACGAGCAAATATTTTTTATACGTTAATTTATATAAACGGAAGAATAACGAAAATCTAAAGGGATAAAGAAAATTATTGTTGAGATACAAACAACTCGAATTAAAAAAATATAGAAGTCGACGTAACTTTTCAGAATTCCATGGTACAAAAGTTATGATAGAATTATTTTCTTAACTAAGAAAATCTATGTAATGCTAAGTGTAGGACGCAACACCGTTCTCATACCTTATATATGCAGGATTAATTACCAGACGTATCACCAAAATCACAGTGCACAAGCTTTACACTAGGACAGTCTCAACGATATAATAATTTTATTATAACACATCTTTTCTTCTATCACATAATTTCTTGCAACCTCGCACTATCGCGGTCAATTGATGCTACAAAATTATATCAATACCAGCCAAATTTACAGATTTCCGGATTACACATTACGCACGTTAAATATGAATGTGGATGAATATGTAACTAAAAAGTACCATTCACGTGTATATGTATATGTAAAAAAAAGATGGTTTGATTTCGTGAAGTATGACCTGCATATAAAAAGAGTAGAGTCAGAGTTGAACTCTGACAGAAGAGAATGGAAGCGACAACCATTTTATGCCGAACCCCATTTAGACCAGGATAAGGGCAGGAGAAGATTACTATAACTACAAAACTTATATAACTACAACAGCACCACTACAACGCGGAGTAAAATACTAGAGGCGCTATCTGTTATTTCAGTGAGAAAAATACATGTGTTACGACGTTATGCTACACTCTTTAATTATAATTCACCTTAAACAACCGCTTTCATAATACATTAAAATATATATCTATACTTATTATAAAATAAAGTCCCCAAAGCTCAAAAATCTACTGAACGTATTTTAGTACGGTTTTAACTAAAAGGTAGTGCAATTCCTCCGAAAGGTATAGGTTAATAGCACATAACGGTTTCATGTAAATTGAGTTGAAGAGGTCGTTTTACAACAATTTTTAGTGGGGTTAGTAACAAACGGCTGTCGATTGTAATTTAGAGGGGGGGAATAGGTATAAAAAACGGTGTAGGGTATCAGAAAACCAGTCTGATGCCGAGACTCGAGTGACTATAATATGCTAAACACTGAATTTCACGCGGGCGAAGACGCACGTATTTCTAGTCGGATATAAAGTAAAACTATAATTTGAAAAGGGAGATTATTAAATAATTAGGCAAATATATTTGATGTTTGAAACAGATGTCGGATTATAACAATATATTAATCAATTAATTTTAACACTGACGTAAATCGCTCATTGCAAATAGTTACAGCACGACTATTTGGAGACCTGTGGCCCATTAACATTTATATCTATGTGCTATCGTGTTTTTTTATTACTTTGGCTGCAACTGCCTTGGAGAATATTCAAAATTATGCTGAATGAACGAGTTGCAGCGAACATAAAAGTTTGGATCTTCCAAAAATATCATCAAAATTAATTTCTATTACCTAACCTTAATCTAATTAAAACCATCAAATGCATATAAAAATCGATGAATAAACAACATTATAATACCAACTTATAAAGAGATTATTGCGTGGCAAACGAACAGTGATCTCAGAGACTATAAGATCAATCTATATACAAATCATTGCATCGCATCCGAACAGTAAATGTAAGTATGTAAGTAAATCTTTTGCTTCTGCATTCGTATGTATTATTACGTACTAATACATACGAATACAGAAGCAAAAGATTTACATATTCGTTACAGTTCTCCTTAACCCAAAGGTCGTCTGGAAGAGATTGCTACTAAGCGATAAGACCGCCTTTAGTACGTTACAATTTGTTTTTTTTTACTGCTGTTTTATTTATTCCAATTTTTACTTTGTAGTGTACACTAAAGTGTATAAATGAATAAATAGCAGTAGTTCAAGCAATTATCCATCTCCGATACCATATACAAGTATATATATGTATATATCACAGGCACTATAACAAAACTACCTCGCTATAATCCGCACGGGTTAAGCGAATGTATGCAAAGCTAATGTGTATGAAGCAGGCAAAATCTACGAACCTTTATACATGCAGGACAAGCTACCACACGCACCCCAAGGCTCCTCCACCAGCAACAAAGCACACAAGCAACACACACACCCACCACCACAACAATCTCGACGATCGTTTCGCTCAGAAACCCAAGCATCATCAGGAGGATAGGCTCCACGACAAAATCGTAATGCGCCGCTCCACCCATACAAGCAGTCTTAAATAGTTCAACCCCCACCACTACCCTGCCCTCCAAACACATGTAGCAAAACGAAATTGGAGACATTTACTTGCTCGTTAATTAAGTGGCCATTGTTATTTTTTATCATCTCAAGTTGCTCTAACATATTGAGTCGGAGTCCCTTATCACAAGTGTGAAGAATATGAAATTTATGGTCATTAGGTACTTTATGACCGCTTTCAAGCAAATGTTTTGCAAAATTAGAATTTTGTGGTTTATTATTTCTAAATGCAGCCATATGTTCCCGGAATCGAATTAATATGGAATTCCGCAAAGTAACACCCGCTTCTATAAATTATATACATATATTATAGCTAATCTCCGAGACTACAATAAATTTATACATAGATTATAGCGTCAAACAGTAGCTATCTCCGAGTTTATAATACCAATTTATTTATCCAATAACTGGACCGCAACTGGAGCCATCTTCGAGTATTACAACAGTTTATACCAATTTATATGTCACGTAATACTAAATTTCAGTTTTCATTCGACTAATACGAAATGAAATAGCCATGTCCAAGAATATTATATCAATTTGTTGGTAATGATAAAGTCGCATGATATAAAAATGATTGCGAAAGAGGAAGCGTAAATTGCTATACTTTCTCCTTATTTCCGTTAGCTTTTCGCTTCATACGCGACTTTGGGTATTATCGAGATGTATATTTGTGGTCTTGCATGGTCTTGCATCTATAAATTCAAGTAGTTAAAATTATATTTCTCACACAAATCATCATCCTCCTGCCCTTATCCCACTCTAGGTGGGGTCGGCGCAACATGTTATAAACATGTTGTCACATGATTTGGCTATTTTACTACCGGCCGCCTGCCTGACGTCGACTTACCTTAGTCCTATTTTAAGACACCTCGATAAGAATGAGGGTGGTCTATTCTACTCAATCGAATACCACAAGGTGGGTCAACTTCCTTAGTCGCCTTTTACGACACCTCGGTAAAAAATGAGGGCGTCTATTCTACTCAACCGGATACGACACGGCGAGTCAACTTACCTTAATCGCTTTTTACGACACCTCGGTAAGAATTGAGCGTGGTCTATTCTACTCAGCCGGATACCACACGGCATAATTTCTCACACAAATAATACTAGTTAATTATGAAGTAAAATGACCTATCTATATATAAATTTATCTATGTATATATAAAAGTCTTTTTAACATAACCTAAATTGTTATTTGTTTTCTCTTCTATAAACCCCCGTATTAATAGAAACCAAATGTTCAGTGTATAACGGAGTATGCCAAGATAAGTACAGTGGCTACCAATCATTTTATTATTATTTTTATTTTTAAGTTATTATACTAGAGTATGGTAGCCAAAGGCAGGCCTGTAAGTGAGAGTGTCATAATAAATAATGTGAGGGAAGATGTCGTATACTCATCTTTGTCTTATCACACATAAAAGACAGTGAGATAGTTACAGTCTCATTAGATTTTACGCCTCGTACGCACGGGCGTAAAAAATACGTCGCGTTAAAACTCCGCAATAGGCGTAATAAGAAGTTTCGTATGGTATATTCGGTAAAACGCCCTATTCCATGTGAATAGATATCTGGATACCCATTTGTTTCATTTGGACGGCAAAAACCTCTCGTGCGAGCGAGGGTTATGCTGGCTTACCTACTCTCATATAATAACTATGCTTCTAACTGCCTCTTGTATATAGATTGCATTTGATCTGGATTAACGAACATGATACTTGATATCCCATCGCTAAGTCAATGCGGACGAACTCACAGGCAGAAAGTAATATGTAAAAATTTCATACAAAACTAACGTTAAGCTTGTTTCGCTATAAACCGACGTGAATTCACTTTTATTTTAAGACTTCTTTAATACTATACAGTTACGGAAAAATATGCTCAATTCTAGTGATTATTTTAAATTTAATTTTAATGAAATTATTATTTAAATTATAATTATTGACTTTTTTATACTCTGTGAATTGTACTAGCTGTGCCAGCGGCTTCGCCCGTGGAAATCAGCGTGTCACAGTTTTTTTCTAAAATTCAAATTTTAAATATAAAAGTAGTTTAGAGTTAACCATAAGAAATAGAGACATGCTATCGCTGTCTTTTTTGGAGTAGTTTTATAGATCTACAATTCTTTAGTACATTACTTTAGCGTATCTCTGCTGGTTTAGGCAGCGCACGCGACTTAAGCTCCCAGCAAGTAAGTTTTTTAACAACTGCGCAATCTCTTTAACACAATTTACATAATACCGATATGTATTATTTTCCTCAACCATCCGGAAGTTTTGCACTATCTTTTGGTGAAAACCGTACAAAAATTCGTTCAGTAGATTTTGAGAAAATCGATTACATACAGACAGACAGCTTTTTGGGACTTTGCTTTATAATAGGTATATCAGTATAGATTTGAACAATCTAATCGCCAACCACACCTATAATTTCACTTTAAGTACTCTTACCGAGACAACAATTGAAAGCTTGTTAATTGCATTACGAAAACCGAAACCAACCGCCATCTTTAGAATTGATAAAATAATTACGCGTGTAAACAAATTTCTCCACGCTGCTATTTATTATAAACTCTATTACGATGAAATAAGTGGATAAAAGATTAATGTCAGCGAGTTATTGAAAGGTTAAATTAAAAAAATGCACATAGTTAAGACAACTTTCAAAAATATTCGTTTCTAGTTCCATCTTGTAATTGTTTTATAATTGTCTATGGGCATTGTATTAAGAACACATTCTTTTATAGCAAATAATAAAAAACAATATTATTTATGGATTTTATACGATTAACTAGCGCGATGCGTTTCTAAAGACGCAAGGTTATGTAAATAAGACTATAATCTAGGGGTCTGAAATTAATAATAAAATAAAAATTGTCTATAGCTAGATAGGTTCCACTGAGACATTGATTTACCCCAAACAAAAAGCTAAAATAAACCTTTAAAAATTACCCAAAATAAAAAGCTTACTACTGATTCTGTGTACTATATGGTATATGAACACCAATTTAAGATTTTCCATAAATAACTCTAGGAGTTTCATATGTATTTGACGCGTGAAGACATACTACTGACTGGCAGTCAGTGGGTAGTGACCCTGCCTTTAGCTCAATGGGTCGTGGGTTCGATTCCCGCCGAGGGCCAACATTTTCTATAAAACAATTTGTTGGTGATTCGAGCCTGGGTGTATATTTGTATTTAAGTATGTATTTAAAATTATATATGTAGTATATCTAACAGTTGTCCGTCACCCATAACACAAGTATTAAGTTACTTACCTTGGGGACGGACGACCGTGTGTGTAAGTGTCCCATATATTACACTTACACATGGGACGTATATATATATATATATATATATATATATATATATATATATATATATATATATATATATATATAGTTGCGTTGTCTTTCGGTTTTCATGTCTTCACGTATATATATATATATAAATATATATATATATATATATATATATATACGTGAAGACATGAAAACCGAAAGACAACGCAACACATTAATAGACCCTAATATTGGGGCCTTAAAAAGTCACAGGAAGCCGCTATATTAAACGGCACAAGTTTGCTAAAACCGACCTATGCACAGTGAACATATATTGACTGAATAGAAAGAGACTTGGGAGATTATTTTATGTCTAAATACCGAAATTTAAGACCTGCAATATCGTATTTCGAACAAAACATCTGTCAAAAATTTTTGCCCTTAATAATTCCTTCCAACTCATTTTTACGCACCTTCATAAGTTCATACCTACCTAAATTATTTAAACTTCAGTCAATAATTAAAAACATACATTGACATCACAGTTTTATGAAACCTCTTTTAGATGTTTTAGTTATTATAAAAAACGTCATTAAAAACAGCTTCCCAAGGAACAAAGTCTGATTACAGCCGCAATAGTTCCGCAATTTATTCATATCTTGTACAAGTTTAGCGAACACCTGTTGTATTGCCACAAACAGTCATTCACCGTATATAGAATTTATCTAATGAGCATCTGAGATAGGGTTGTCACCGTTAAATTAAAACCGGGATTAAAATATAATATTTTGCTTTTGATAACTCTCTTCTTTCTCCTACCCTTATCCCACTCTAAGTGGGGTCGGTACAACATGTTTTCCTCTTCCATTCTCTTTTATCATTCGTCAACTCTGGCGCTACTCCTTTTATATGCATGTCGTACTTCACACATTCCAACCATCTCTTTTTAGGCCTCCCTCTAGTCACATATCCATCCACATTCATATCCAACACTCGTTTAGTCACATGATTTTCATCCCTCCTCATTACATGTCCATACCATCCCAATCTTGCACCTCTCATCTTTTCTACAATGGGCGCAACTTTCATACTTCCCCTTATATACTCATTTCTTATTTTATCCAATCTTGTCACACCACACATCCACCTTAACATTCTCATCTCATTTGCATGCACTCTTCTTTCATCCATCTTTTTCATTGCCCAACTTTCTGATCCATACATTACGACAGGTCTTATGACCGATTTATAAATTTTCCCTTTAAGTTTAAGGGGCATTCGGGGGTCACATACTGTCCCTGAGACCTGTCGCCACTTCATCCATCCTGCATTCATTCTATTCCTCACATCGCGATCAATTTCACCGTTTTCCTGTAGAAGCGAGCCAAGGTACCGGAAGTCGGAGCAGACTGGCAAAACAACACCATTTAAGGTTATTGGAGAAAAATTGGAGGTACCACTGAAATTACACTGCATAACTATTATGGTTTAATAGAAAAGTCGAGTTCTTGATTCAAAAGCACTTGTTTACAAATTCACTAGAATTAAAAGTATTTTTAATTTGAACGGTATCGAAATACTATTGTGGCGAACCCTGTATTAACGCTGAAATACCTGATATATAAGTAACCTACCACTTCTTTCCGCATCAGTGTACAACGTCCTGAATAAAATTTGATTTGTTTTTATTTTTAGATTTTTAAATTAAATCGGTTCGAAATCGAGCTAGAACCATTTGAAAATTAATTTATAGAAATAAGAGTTCATGAATTTGAAAATTATCGCTATTGGAATGTAAAAATAAAAACTTTTGGAAAGTCTCGATTTAAACAACCCAAAACTCTATACTAAAATAGTACATTTAGTTCAAATATGCCTATCGAGAAACACACTAAATTATTTCAAACAGTTGGCAGCCCTAATCTAATAAGGAATCATCAGATAGCTATCTAGTATTAAAGATTAATAAACGCAGTCATATTTCAAACCAGAACACTATTATGCTGTCATATATAGATTTATTAGTATTGCTTATTATAGAATATAGCACTGCCAATTCAAGCGCGCGCATAACTTTGATCCTTCATACCGCTTGAATAACCTTATCTATTCATATTGGGTCGTGAAGATAAAATTGTGTATAGTACCCGGCAATAAATAATGCACATCGAGAACTTAGAACGAAACAGCCGGCCAATTCGGTTTCGTAGAGCGCTGTCATTGTCACACACGGTTTCGTCAGTCTGTGCGACAGAGACAATGGTCTATGAAGCAGAATCTAGTCGATTTCTCACTCTGAGCCTCGATGTGCATTATTTATTGCCGCGTACTATAAGTTTTTTAGCACATTACAGTCACTTTTAATAATAAAAGTTTGTGAATAAAATTGCAATAAAAATGAATGTTATATTCAATAAGTATTACAGATACATTTAATAAATATAATAAAAATAAAAAAATTCTACAATTAGGCGCTATTTTGCGAAAATCCATAATACAAAAGGAATAATAATGTTATTGTGATATCATCCACGACAAATAAATAAAAAATTCGTAATGATAAATGTAGAGGGTACTATTCGGTCTCATACCTGATATACGCAGAATTCGTAAAAACTAATGCACTGCCTACCACCAATAATACAACAACACATAAGCACTGCACACATTCACTACCACTTAAAATGAAACGTCACTAGTTCCAGTTTGTGCAGTAATATAATCATTAGTTTCGTTATATGAACTTCCGCAAAGTAACACCTAATTCCATAAAGTATGGATTCGATTAGAATTCATTATGTTCTACGCATGTAATACAAGATGCTGTGAATGAGTTAAAATCCATATTCATCATATTTTTCTTATGCGAGTTGCAGACCGGAAGCTAAGGTACTATGAAGCTAAACTAAGCCAGCTTACAAAAGTAATAATAAAATTATTTTGCTATAATCCGCGATACAGTAAATAGAAAATATATATAGTGTTTAATGTATAGTGGACTATCAGTATTTTCAATTACAAAATCGCAAAGTCGTCGTTTGTCGTGGAGTCTATCTCCTGATGATGCTTCGGTTGCGGGGCGAAACGATTGTTGAGTTTGTGATAGTGAAACTGTGTAGTGCTTGTGTATTGTGGTGGAAGTGGTGGAGGTTTGTGCATGTCCTTTTACGAATCCTGCACGTATCGGGTATGAAAATACTGATAGTACACTATACATTAAACACTATATATATTTTCTATTTACTGTATCGCGGATTATAGCAAAATAATTTATTTTTTATTTTTATTTATTATTTATTATTACTTTTGTATTATGGATCTCCGCAAAGTAACGCCTAATTCTATAAATTAAGCCAGCTTAGCTAAGATAAATTAAAAATATGTCCTGTGCGCAAGCGGACGCTCAATCAGCGTTGTAACGTTCAATTCGATGGACGAAGGAAGTGCGGGTTAAGGGGGAGGGGCTTAGCTTAGTTCGTTTAGCTGCGTATTGTCATACAAAACTAACTTAGCTTCACATATTTTGGTTAGCTCACATAGTTTACGTAGTTTGCAGTCTGCACACAGGTATGAAAAACTGCGTTAGCTATGCGAGCTGAACTAAACTAACTTAGTTGATTTATAGAAGCAGACGTTACTTTGCGGAACCTTATACATGCAGGACCAGCCACCACATGCACCCCAAGGCGCAATTCACCAGCAACAACGCACACAAAAGCAGCACACACACCCACCACCACAATCTCGACGATCGTTTCGCCCCGAAACCGAAGCATCATCAGGAGGATAGGCACCACGACAAAAATCGTATTTTTGTCGTGTGTGCTGCTTTTGTGTGCGTTGTTGCTGGTGAATTGCGCCTTGGGGTGCATGTGGTGGCTGGTCCTGCATGTATCAGGTGCGTAGATTTTGCCTGCTTCATACACATTGGCTTTGCATGCATTCACTTAACCCGTGCGGATTATAGCAAAGTAGTTAGTTCTGTTATATTGCTTAAACTAACTTAGCTTAGCTCTTGGTCTGCAACCCGCATTATTCTCTGAGACTGCGGCAGATAAAATGATTCATCAAATGACAATGTAATGATAGCTTACCTGTGTACCCGGGTGGACAGTCGCATTCGAAAGTATGCAATGACGTAAGTCTACAGGTAGCTCCGTTCAAACAGGGTGCGGAATCGCAAGCAGCCGGCACGCGGATCTCGCACAATGATGCACTGAATCCGAGGGGGCAGTCGCAAGCGAATGATGGTGGCGCACCCCCAGCACCAGTCCTGACTCGACAAGTGCCGCCGTTCTGACATCGTGGACTAGATTCGCTGTGGCAAGGGTTCAGGTGTTGGCAGAACTCGCCGGCGTAACGGGATGTGCAGCTGAAACAAAATATAAAAATTTAGTATTTCGCATCGAGTTTACGGCTTTAACTTGAGCTTTAGCTTTAAATCTACAGTAATCCATACCAATACTATTAATGCGCAAGTCGGTTATGATTTCACGACTAAATCGTTGGACTAATCGTCAATATTGATTAAGTTTGGACAATTGAAGCTTATATACCGGGCTCACATGCAGACTATAGGCTAACCGTTTAACTGAGTACATGCGTTCAGAGGTAAGACGAAAACGGGGTGTGGGCTGTCACCTCTTGTATATCACGCATAGGGGCTCGTATCTAGCTCAGTCCCCGTTTTCGTCTTACCTCCGCGCCCTTGTCCCCACATGAGAGGGCTAAGTTAAACGTAACCGTTTACCTATAGAAAAATTCAGTTCTTTCTTCGGTTAATTTCCCTCAGTTAATGACTACTAAAATACGGACACAAGCTTTAATATTCGATTTAAAATACGTTTATTTATTTATTTCTAATACTATACATTTTAATTGTCACAATAAAATGTCATTTGTACGTTTACAATTAAATAAGTATGTATAAACGAAATAATTTGCGAAAAACTTAACAATTCTCCAAACACAAGAAATTGCGTAACCCTAAATATTCAAATACCTAAAGATTTTAGATTCAAACCTTCCAAGAAACGAACTTTGATCGAACTACCTGTAGTCGACATAGGTACACCTACTGAGCACTATCGTAGCGAGCGAACGACCATAAATAACGCAGATACGTCGGGACACGTTCCGGCGACAGCGCGCGAGCCTTTATATCCCTCGGACGGGGTGTTACGTATTTGAATACATTATTTATAGTAAATTTTATTTCAAAGTGGTATTTATATTAAATAGTCGGCCCGACCGTACATTTTATGCACTATGTGAAACTCGTCGGTCGTGGGTTCTCGTCACCCTTCCGACGCCTCAATGACTAATCTAAGTCATACCATCAACCCTCCACTACGCGTCTTCCGTAGCCGTGGTCCGGCCTCACAGGAGGCACCCTTAGGACGACGTTCCCCGACTTAAGTAGAGCTTGTGCGCTCTACTCTTTGCATTTCGCAACCTCGACAGTGCTTCTCCGCTCGCCCGTCCCGCCCAATGACGCTTTAAAAGTCATTAGGGCTAACAGCATACAGTCAGTTCGAAAAAAAAGGGGTCTCAAGGTGCTCGAGTGCCGACCCCGCACCGGCACCAGCTTGACATCAACAATTTATTTTGTATTAATACCTACTTATGACGTATGAAATAAATTCATATCTTCTGGCATTGTAAAATCTTGCTTTAAGCTGTATTAAGGGGCGATGACACAGAAACATGTTCCAACGTATCTGCATAATTTATTGTTGCCCACTAGAAACCATATTTATGATGGTCATCTATAGAATTAGACGTAACTTTGCGGAGATCCATAATACAAAGTAATAATAAAATTATTTAGCAAAATAATTTTATAATTACTTTTGCATCTTTATTAACAATAATAATGAGGTGATATAACATAATTCCTTTTCTTATGAAAAAAGAAAGAAATTCCCTAGTTTAATATTCGTGAAACTTTCACGAAAATTAAACTAGGGAATTTCTTTGATTAACACTAGATATACCAGCGATTTGAATATACCTATTTCTACCAAACCAGTCAAAATGACTGGTGCATAAAAAACAGGCTTCTTGTGGTTTCTAGTCTATATTTACTCTTAAAAATGACAAAAATAAAGTTGAACAATATTAATTAAGTTTATAAAACGTACTCTCTAATTATAGCTACAAAAGTCATAACATCATTTCTGAAAAAATGTGTAATATAGTAGGAATTTTGGATTGAAATTGACGACCAGTCTAAATGACTAAATCTAGTGTTAATATATAATTGAGTTTTGATAGCTAACGCTAACCTCCCTAAAGACCCTCTAACGGGTGCGTTAAGGGCTCTGATGTTACTGACGTGGTGCAGTTGAGAGATGGCAGTGTAAGGTTTTCTTTATACACTTCTATTAGTGTATTTATTGTATAAGTAAATATAGTCATTTATGTATGTGTGTGTCTTATCTATAAATATATAAAATATTAACGGCAATACAACTTATAAGAGTTTGTGATAAGTAAAAAATATTATGTGTCTGCCTTTTATTTACTATTCCCCATGAGAATTTTGATGAGGGAAACACTATGATGAAACTAACATATCTCCAGACAAAAGATCTTTTCCAAAAGTGAGATAGTAATATTAGTTATCATAAAATTCGTGTGGTAGAAACAATTTCTAGGATTGTGTTCAAAGTTGTTTAACTTTATACATGCAGATAAAAATAAGATTGAATGCACACAAAAATTAACACGTCCGCACTTCGCAAAAACGTATAGATTTCATTACAACCGCCGCGGTTCTCAGAAAGCAATGTCAAATGTTTCCTTGTAAGAGATCGATGTGTATGCATGAGTTTCCAAATATAAACCACCTTTGATTCAGACGTCCGTCAAGTAAGAAATATGTCGCTCAAGGTCCGACATTGCGTTGAAGTATGAATACAGAAAGAGATCATGTGTCGAATGTTACTGCATTAACTAAGTAGTAATAATTTCTGTCGTTTTCCGATAAAAAACTTTTAATAAAGTACAAAAGGCTGAGTTAACACTAAATTAAGCGTTCTCTAGCTTTCCGAGGTGTCGTAAAAAGCGACTAAGATAAGTTCTCGTAAGGAAGGCGGTCGGTCGTAAAATACAACTGGTAGATATACTACACACACACACACAAACACACATAAATATATATATATATATATATGTATATATATATATATATATATATATTTTTATTTATTTATCTTTCATAATTCCATGATAAATGAAATTAACAGATATCTATTGATACTAGCACTAGGTCGCCCTGTACCGCGAGCGTCAACCTTTCCAAAATAGTTCAAAAATAAAAATAAATTGTTACAATTGCGAATATATGTGACACTTACACACACGGTCGTCCGTCCCCAAAGTAAGTAACTTAATACTTGTGTGATGGGTGACGGACAACTGGTAAATATACTACATATATAATTTGAAATACATACAAATATACACCCAGGCTCGAAGAAGCAACAAATTGAAAGTAAAGTAAGTTGGTAGATGATATAAAGTAATCTAAAGTTTAGATTACTTTATTTTACATAAGTCTTTTTTTCTGCATACTTAAATACATATCGAATCAACGCTCTCAAAACAACTTAACGCCAAGTTTATTTAAAGAATTAAGAAAGCATTACACGCATCTCAACTGTTAATATGTCAATATTATTTCTGTAAACGTTCACTCGATCATTATCGATTCTTAAATCTACTCGGCCGAGTGGTGTTAATTGCTGGAGAGGCGATGTAAAATAATATTAAATACCGGATAACGCTTACTTTAACAATATTAAAACACGCCCACGTTCCAATTATTAGTAGACCTCCGTAGCGCTGTGGTTAATGTGCCGCCTGATTACTGGTAAGTGCTGGGTTCAATTACCGGTATTAGATGCAATTTTCGATAAATACTATAAACGCCTCGCCTGCCACGTATAGTTGTATGGTTTTTTAAAATAGACATTGATTCGTAAGAAAGGTTTTTTTTTTTCAAAACTTGTCCCTCTGATTTGGGACTTTACTTTCTTTTATTATTATGTCTTAAGATTAATTACATTTTAGATCTGTCTACAGTTATTTCTTATCCTTAAATTTTCACATATTATACAAGCCTTCCTTATTCTAACAGCAGTGTGATTATTTATTACATTATTCATCTTACATACTAATTTTCGTAAGAAAGGTTTAGATATACAATTAATCAAGATATCATTAAATTGGTTGAAATATAACATTAATTTTTGATAATATCGCAAAAGTCCAGCCGCCTAAAATCTTTTTTCTTACCGAGAGATGTCGTAAGAGGCGACTAAAGTACGTCGACCCGCTGTGTGGTATCCGGCTGTGTAGTATAAACCACCCTCATTTCTTACCGAGGTGTCGTAAAAGGCGACTAAGGTGAGCTGTCAGACAGGCGGCCAGTCGTAAAATATGTAGCCAAATCATGTGACAACATGTTTGTAACATATTGTGCCGACCTCACTTTGAGTGGGATAAGGGCAGGAGCATGATGATCATTTTGACTTTTTAACAAAATTAACGATAATATTATTTTGCTATAATCCACTATTAACTTTTATGACGGCTTATAAAATCATAATTAAATTTAAAATAAATACTCGCGTAATTTATATATTTTTTTAAGGATTTATTAAAGATTCCAAATCGATGGTTGAACACGCAAATATTTGGTAATGATAACGCGATATAATTCGTCTTCTTTCTACGGAGTCTTCTGATTTTAAGTGATTACTTATTGGCTTTAAATCATGAACACAGTACATACAGTCCTAGTTTTCATTTCAGTTTCTCCTCAAGGAATACATTTGCTGTGTGCAGCGTGGGCGGCAAGCGATCCACGCGCCCACGCGTTGACCTCAACTGCAGCGGGTGGTTGCACCGTCCATATACCGTGTTGTATGTTTCATGCATTATGGCCGTCTTATCTGGACGACATAACACGAAGCCTTTGTTGAACTTGTGGGTAGAATATAAATCTTAAAGAAAATGTTTTAATGATCTAGGACTTTTGCGATTAAGGGCAAATAATACCAGCCTAGTGAGTTGGGAGATATAAATATATGGGACACTTACACACACGGTCGTCCATCCTCAAAGTAAGTAACTTAATACTTGTGTGATGGGCGACGGACAACTGGTAAATATACTACATATATAATTTTAAATACATACTTAAATACAAATATATACCCAGGATGGAATAACCAACAAAATGTTTATACATAATGTTGGCCCACGGCGGGAATCGAACCCGCGACCCGGGGAGTTGAAGGTACGGTCACTACCCACTACGCTAACGGGCCAGTGATCTCAAGAAGAGACTATTTAGTTGCGAAAGTAAAAATTTACTGAAATTACGTCTTTTGACCCATGGAAGTAAATTATAGTGAAATATCACAATGCCGATAGTGCAAGATTACAATTTTTTGGCTAAGTTAACTCGATTAATTAAAATAAAAAGTTGCAAAAGTTCACCATCTAAACTCATAGTTATGACCATGTTCAATAAAAAAAAATTGCGATTGTGACTTATTTATAAAGCTGCTTAAATAATTATATTAAACCGAAACGCAAAAGTATCATACAAGATACTTTTGTGTAGAAACAATTAAAATATATGGTTAATTTTTTGTTCCTTATTGTTCGAATGTCGTTGTAATAAAGATCCTTAGGCATCAATCACTTCCCATCCGTTTACCAAAATTTATAAAATAAGTATAACCAGAAATAATGAAAAGTAATAATAAAATTATTTTACTATAATCCGCGATACAGTAAATAGAAAATATATAAAATATAAAAGCTTTGCGATTTTGTTGGGGATGTTTATCTCCTGATGATGCTTCGGTTGCGGGGTGAAACGATTGTTGAGTTTGTGATAGTGAACGTGTGTAGTGCTTGTGTATTGTGGTGGCAGTGGTGGAGGTTTGTGCATGTGTTTTTACGAACCTGCATGTAACGGGTATGAAAAAACGGATAGTCCACTATACATTTAGCACTATATATATTTTCTATTTACTGTATCGCGGATTATAGCAAAATAATTTTATTATTACTTTTGTATTATGGATCTCCGCAAAGTAACGCCTAATTCTATAAATTATTCAGAAATAATGAATCAATTCTTCAAACACACTCACAATAGTAAAAATACCGTTTACAACTCTTTAATACGCTTTAGGTAAATCTTTCTAATTTCGAATGTGGTACTCAGACATGCTTCTGTATGTACTGCGCCTAAGTTTACTAGAAAAAGATGACAGAACCTGGCTACTGGTTATCTATTAACAACAATGCGCTATCGCAAACACGCTTTTGTCTAAACGTGGTATGTTCTCTAGAAAGTAAATCTTCATTATAGGACGCGCCATAAATTATTATTAAAGTTATCGGTGATCTAATTACGGTGAAAAAGCGAGAGCACCAGGCACAGGAACTGGAGCGCTGTTCGATGATAAAATAGGCTATGTTAGTGCGTTTAACTAACACCGGCGCGCTGAGTTATGACACCGAGAGATAGCTGTAAGACATATCCTGGATCGAGTACACGTTAAGTATAAGTAGTTACTTTGGAACATAATTAAAATAGTGTGACACTACGGATAAGAATTCTGATAGCCCAGTGGTGAGACCGTGCGACTCTTTCGAGGGGAACACGACTACAAACCCGGGCGAGCATCAATGAGTTTTTCTATTAAAACTCATGTGTCTAATTGATAATTGCAATTTATCACACGCTTTTCGGTGAAGGAAAACATCGTGAGGAAACATGCATATCTCTAGAGAAATCTGGAGATATGTGTAACATACCAATCCACATTGGAGCAGCGTGGTAGGTCTAAGCTCCAACCCTTCTCTCCAGAAACGGAAAGAAGAGGCCTATTCCCAGCAGTGGGATTGTAACAGGCCGCTACTTCACTTACAGTACGGTGACGCAGTATTACAGCATTATAAAGATTATATGTAACCTACCCTTCTAACAAACTAAGAACAATTACCAATTATACAATCGTTAGTTTGCTAATTGTTTGGTTAATAATATAGATATACACTAAACTAATGTACTAGAAAATTGTAGATCTACAAAAAGTCCGGGACAACTCACAATAACTACTTTTATGTTTGGCAAAAAAAATTTGTGACACATTTTCACGCGGTGGAAGCCGCAAGCACAGCTAGTTAATAGTAAATTAGTTAGTTATTGTAAATTTGGATATATAATTTTAGATCTTAGCAAAATTTTATAACAGTTTAATAAAGAATTTGATCGCATCTGGCTTTAGATAAAAACATCTTTAGCTTAGTCAAAGTTGAGGCTATAAAAATACATTTATTAATGGGATCAAAAGGTGATTTTTATTCAAGCAGGCGTTATATCAAAACATTTGATAATATAAAAGGAATGATTGATGCAGGTTTCCTCACGATGTTTTCCTTCACCGAAAAGCGTGTGATAAATTACAATTATCAATTAGACACATGAGTATTAATAGAAAAACTCATTGGTGCCTGCCCGGGTTAGAACTCGTGTTCCCCTCGACAGAGTCGCACGATATCACCGCTGGGCTATCACACATCCGTAATAAGCTATTGATAAATGATGAAATAGTAAAATCTGCTCTCCCATCCTATACATCAGTGATTATGAATATACAATATATTTTATAACTTACTTTTTTATATCTTATTGATTATCTTATATTATTTCTAAGAAGTGTTCTTAAACATATTTAATTAATTTTATAATGAGAACATCCACTTAAAGTGGTTTACGTAGAAGGCGTGTTAGATAACTTAAAAATATTTAGACATTAAATTAAACTTAAAATTTCAATATATTTAATTGCAAATTTGTTTAAAGACATTAAAATGGTAATTTCAATAAAGATTATTCACGTTTTTATAAGTTTTTTATCTCTTGTAAATGCCAACCATGTATTATATGTATATCATAACATTTTCACTCGAAACGAAATAACAACACTGGCTTCTTAAAGGTCGAGTATTATATCTATTTCACTAGATTAAATAAAAAAATTGATAGAAACGTGCTAACGGGTTACAATTATTAATTGCCTTTACTCACAAATTTTTATCTTGCGTGTAGACAGAGATTCATCATTTTTATGCCTCAAAGTATTGTTTTCATGCAACCAAAAAAAAAAAAATTTCCATAAAGCTTTTCACAAACAAAATTCTTTTCTATTCTATATATTTAATATTTTCATTAATATTAATAAGATAAGATAAGACACTCTTTATTTTTGTTTGTGATAGTGAACGTGTGTAGTGCTTGTGTATTGTGGTGGAAGTGGTGGAGGTTTGTGCATGTGTTTTTACGAATCCTGCACGTATCGGGTATGAAAATACGGATAGTCCACTATACATTTAACATTATATACATATATTTTCAATTTACTGTATCGCGGATTATAGCAAAATAGTTTTATTATTACTTTTGTACGTGTATTTAATAATAGCTCGATTTAGGTACTATATGTACATCAATTTGCCCTTTTCCAAACCACATTACATTACTAACAATTATCCGCACATCTATGTCAGCGGAAAGGTACAGAAACAATAATGTTCATGTATTCCATTGATAGGGGATCTAACGGCCGCCTCCGTGACTATAAATTGGAAAAGGGTTGCCAAGGTTGGTGTAAGGCAATAATTTATTTCACTCGACAGGAGATCCCGTGTCGCCGAGAGCGCGCTCAGGGCTTGCAATAAATAAATAGCTTTTCATGTAACTGTTTGGTTATTCGATATTCTGTAACGTTCGTGAACTTTAAAAGAAATTAAGTGCAGTTTTGGGAACGAGAATTCTGTTTATTTCACCTGGTGTTGACAATCTGAATGGGCTTTTAAGATTTCTATTTCCACAGTAGAATGAGATATTAAAGGAATGGCATTTTGCTATTAGAGCTGTTGATTTAAAAGCCATTAGGGCTCACAGCAAATACTCAGTTCAAAAAAACGATTTAAAAAAATTTCAGTATCAATATATTATTATTTTACATATAGATGTTATTATTTGCAATCCGAATGAATTATTACCCAAATCTTTCACATAAGACGTCTTAATGAATAAGACGTGAGATGAGGATGCTGTAAGTGCCTGCAGTAATGAGTTCATTACACAATATCTAAATTATTCCAATCTGTAACTAGGGCCAGTTTTTCAGTCAAACCTCTTTGTATTACAGTCTATCTTAGTTTCAAAATCAAATCAAATCAAAATAATCCTTATTCAAGTAAGCTTTATACAAGCACTTTTGCATCGTCAAGGATCAATTAGATTTAATGAAGCTACTACTGGTTCGGAATGTTGCTTACCGAGAAGAACCAACAAGAAACTTTTAAACATTCAAATTTATATTATTTAACTGCAGTCTTGTTTGTAGCTGAAAGGATTTTCAAATGCAAGCATTTTTATCATTCAAATGTAATATGGCTTTCATACAAGCCAATTCTTCTAAACGATTTCAACGGTTTTACGTTATAAAAAGACTTGCTTGAACGAGGTAAGAAACTATCTTCATTTATGCAACACCGTTATATTTTACAGCTACATAATTCCCGTCATTAAAGTATACTATGTAAAGAAACTTCAGACTTTAAGACGGCTAAGCAGGAAATATTAGCAATCCCGCACAAATGAGTGCATCTGTCCACATACGGGACGCAAGGCATGTAACTGTCCATCCATATGCGATGGCGGACCTAATGAAGACAGGAACTAGACTGGTCGGAGCTTTGTGAGAAAAACTTCCACAAAACAGTTCGCTTCCCATCGCTAGTAGTGCTTCTTTAAACGTTTTTTACGTACGCCATGTTTAATAGATGACAGGTCAAGTTAAAAAAGCCTTCAACAAAATTTCCTATCCCTACTGTTAACCATTAAGTAATTCCCTCATCTGAAACCAATCCTGGCAGCAGCGCCAGGTCAGACTTGTCATAAACATTGTCATCAGGATTGGACTAGTATGTAAAATTTCAGCTCATTCGGACACCGGAAAATGGCTCAAATTTAACTTGGAAGATTCCACTTTTACATATACAGCAAACTGACTTTCATATTTGAGCATTTTTTTAGTTTCAAAAAGAGACCAATCCCCAAATAACTCGGATGTTTAACCTTAAGTTAAACGAAATCTTTTCTTCCAAAATACACGTGTGCAGTTTACAGTAATGCCTAAACAGCAGGCATACCATGAACTCTTATTGCGACTCAATTGAAGACGTAAACTAAATTGTTATGAAAAATCATATCATCACGTCTTAAAGACGCACACTTTAAGTCGTTGCGGAATGAGCGTTTGAAATGCGTTCTAAAACATGTGAGTAAATGAGACAGAGTTATCTATAGTTCATATAACGTGATCCTTTTCAAACATTACGAACCCAATGTAATCCTCACTTCATGGTACGAAAAGAAAGCGGTTCGGTTTAGGTACTGACTTTGAATTGAATCATTATCTAAAAGTTCATGGTAGGCCTGCTAGTCGTGTTTCCAGTGTTCTGAAATCTCTCGCACTTCGCACTTTGTGCTAAAAAATAACCGTGAATTTAAGTTAGAAATACTTATCTGTGGGTGCCTAGTAATAGACTAAAATCTTTTTTTCCTGATCCTGCTTGCAAGGCAAACAATTTAAGAACGAATACGATATCACACAAACACAGGTTATATTTTAAGCCTCTAGAGATGACATAATTAAAAAAATGTGATATTCCTTGCTGGCAATCAAAGAAAGAAAAATTTATTGTTCATTCTAAATAACGGACATAACTTTCCGGTTCACCTATTAATATATATCGCGGCATATTATATCTAATAAAAAGCAAAAGCACTCACAAAAAAATATAACTAATGCATAACTGTCATTGTTTGGCTATTTACTGTCTGAATTTGAATTTCATCTTGATTATATAAAGTAGCTTTTATTTTTATTTAGTGTAATGAATTAAAAAATAATAAAATTGTTTAGTAATCTGTAGGTTTGTGAGATATTTTTAGAAAATTTTAGTAACGAGAATCTATCTATACACATTATAAAACAAAATCCTCAAATGCTGTCTTTCTGTATGAGATCGATTTTCTTAAAATCATAACGGCTTTTTAAAGTTCTTACTAAATTTCAATTCTTGAGAAATGTAGGTTCATGCTCTCTCTTTGGAACGGTTAAAGTCGAAAATAGAGAAGAATAACTTCTCTATTTTCGAGCAACGTGCAGGATACTTTTTATCCTAGAATTACCGCGTGATCGAAATTTAAGCGGGAAAATTTTGAATCAAACGGATTTCTAAGCTGGCAATGGCGCGGGTACAGCTGGATAAACATAAATAAAACTATTTCTTAATTTTTCCATATCAATTTAGTTTTTTGTCTTTCTTTATTATTTAATCGTCCAAGTTATCTGAAGTAATGATGAATACTAGCCGTGAAGTATTATTAAGTATTAATAATGCTGAGCAAGTCCAAGCGAATATTTTACATATATTAATAAAAATACAATAATATATTTTCCAATAAACATGTTATGGGAAGTTATCATATAAATACATATAAATGATTAACTACGTTAACCATTTGAAATGACAACTTAAGGAATTAGAGTGTATAGGGGAAGCAACCATTTATTTTACAATAGTTAAGCTTCTAACCCAACATAACCTCGTAAAGTAGATATAGATTTGGCTTTGGACAAGGCACATAGTTTAAAGAAGTTGGAATTGGAACTCATACGTAGCATTGTGAAACCCCCACCAGGTCTCCAGAAAGGTCACAAGGAGTTGCTGTAACCAAGCGAAAAAATAATTATTTGGCATCTAATACCTTAAAAAAGGACTTTCAGTAATGAAGATGACGACCGGGAAGAAGACCTTAAAAACCCTATATCTGCCAATGAACTTGAGAAAGATTTTAGTTGAAAACACATCAACTGCTTTGCGACTACTTACCCAGTATACTGAGCACAATCTTAGTCCTTTGAACTGAACCACCCACTACCTGTAAATCTTAGCGATAGGACTTGTAGACGCAGAGATAAGAGAGCTCACGATGCTGGTAATTGACGTTATAAGAAACGGTAGGGATTTTTACTCTTTATATCCCCACTATAAGACAATGTACCTGCCCACCTAAGAATGGGAAATAAAGTTAATAACCATACTGATAGCATCGAATACGCTGACGTTATTTCGCTATTAAATAAATGACAATATAAACTGATATAAAATAACATTAAGAACCTTAATAGCTATACGGTGAGTCCGCGTGTCTAAATCCCAAGTCCCCTTCAATATTCCTTAAAACACTCATGTAATTCATTGTAATGAATTAGAACTGGTCATGCATTTCCCGACAAAAGAAATACAGCATAAGAAAACCTTTTTTGGATATATATAAGTTGCATAGAATAGAAATAGAAGTTGCCTATTTGTTTCAGAGCGACAAGAATGGTTATTCCAGTTTCATTGTACATATTTGATCCGTTTCGCGATGTAGCTTTAACGGTAGACTGATAGCTAGTCAACGTTGAAGAAACCTTTTATCAGATTATAATTCGGACAGGAAAATCTTTACGAACTTTATAGACCCAAAAAAGCGCAAGTTATGGTTATCTTTAAGTAGGTCTACATCCTGATTAAGATTTAACTTGTTGATAATCCTAGTGTACATAAATAAATAAATAAGGTACCAGATTCTGAATACCGTGTCACACTTCCGTGCATGAATAAAAGGGGGCGAGACGCAGGTCTAATAAGTATGACTATTTTTAATTTTTGCCTTATTTTGCTTGTTCTAACTATTTTTATTATTATTATTATTTTTTACTTTTACTCTGTATTATTATCATTTAATTCGTTATTTCTTTACGACTTTTATTGATATTTTATATTTTAGGTTTTAATTTTATATTTTAATATATTTTTTTGTGCATTAAAGCGTTTCGTGTGAATAAATGTTTGATTTGATTTGATTTGAATTACATATTGAAATTGCAATCAAACCTAGGTCCTCAAATAATAAGGCAGCACCACAATCAATGTGGAGGTTTTCAAATGATATCAATAAATTTGATCGGGCATTCGATAAAACTAGCGATGCGATGACGCGCTGTATAAGAATGAGCGAAACAGCATTTTAGATATCGCTTCTAATGTCGCAATGCAAATCGAATGAAAAATGCACGCGTGCCGACCGGATTATGCTGAATTACATCTCGAACTGAAAATCGAATCAATCAACACACCAATAACTGCAAGTTGAAGATCGTGAGAAATTACGTTAATGAAAATGGATCGGGAGTTCGATCGAACTTGCGATGATCGCGTAATCACTATTGCAGCCGGATAAATAGATCAAAATTTCAATTTCGCTACACGATTGGGCGAGAGAGAGGCGCAGGCGCAGCGGCCTGAATACACTGGGCGTGGCCTCGGTAGCGGGTGGAGTCGGTTGACCGAGATTCACTTTGACCTGAGGTTATCTATACGGATATTATCCTCGCAGGTAATATAAAAAAAATTGTTTAAACATCCAAGATTTCGCGATGAAAGCACATCTACTTTACCTACAGAACTGATATTTCTGAGTTCTGTTCCTATTGATAAATGATAGGCAAATGTATCCTCTCTCCAAGAAAGGAAGGCTTTGGCAGCATACTACATGTGTCATTTATTCCACATTTATAATCTCTTTAATAATCTAATAAATCGCGTATGTGTACTATCTGAATGCTGCAAAAATTTACCGGATATAAGTAGAATATTAGAAATACAAATGGGTGTAAAGGTAAACTTTGCCTTGGGAAAATTTACTGACGTCTAATTTTGTCCCTAACAAATGATGAATACCTCTCAATATAATCTCTTTTTAATAAGATAGACACTAAACGGCCTCTTACTTTATCTCTGCTGGGCATAGGTTGCCTCTCTCCGTTTTTTAGAAAAAAGACCTTCCACGCTGCTCCAATGCGGATTACAATACAGAAAGCCTACTATACTATTGAGGATTACTTAGACGATAAGAATGCGTGGATATAGCTACTCTTCGACCCTCTACAAGACATTAATAACTATATAAGTAATAAAAATTATTGTTTGAAAAGAGCAACCGCCGAGTTTCTTGCTGGTTCTTCTCGTTAGGAACAGCTTTCCGAACCAGCAGTAGATGTTGACGATTCAAAAGCTGTTATAAAGATATTGTGGTGTTAAAAATGTAGAATTTGAATTTGAATTTTAATTCGTAGGTTACACATATTTCCCAGAATTTTGTATAGATATGCAGTTTTCTTGACGATGTTTCCCTTCAACGAAAAGCGTGTGATAAATTGCAATTATCCATCTGCTCGGGCTTGAACCCGTCACCCTGCTTACTCGGCACTAGTAGTAGTTTTTTTTTTAAATTATTTAATTTTATGTAAAGTAAAAATAAATTACTTTATTGGACGAATCACTATAGAATTAAATGTCAACCACTGAATTAAGATTATAACAACAAATTGCATATAATAAAACATTTGATAAACTATTTAAAAATATCAATAGCTATTTAATTCTAAATTGGTGTTTTTGATAACACGTGAATTGCCCAATTTATAGCTATCAAAATTAATCCACGAGAATTTTTAAGAATTCGTACAGATTTTTATTATTGCTCGATAGGAACAATTTTATTATTGCTCTGCTCGATAAGAACAAATGTACAGTTAAGACGAATCGGGAGTACTTAAGTAACGATAAAATTCTATCTAATATTAATAGTAAATACATGGTGATTTATCTAAATAATAATATTACTTTGTACTATGGATTTCCGCACTATGCCTGATTCTAAAAATATCAAAGTATTTGCAAATGACTGTTTGAAAAAAGAATATTTGGAACGTATTGAATCTAAATTTTCAATATTAAAATCGGCTCGGATCGGAAAGCGGAACAATAAAATAAATATTAAGAGCTATTCGATGTAGCAGGTCGAACTAACATAAAGTTACATATGTTTAACGTAATTCTGAGAGTAGCATTGCCACACCCTAAATTTCTATTTAGATTTACGGATGACGATAATAAACCGTCTAATAACCCGAGGTTTGAACCCATGTCGTCTCTAGAGAGTCGCACGGTCTCATCGCTAGGCTATCACTAGTGGGGGGGGCCGTACTTAAGTAATGATAAAATTTTATTTTATATTAATTGTAAATACATGGTGATTTATCCAAATAATATCACTTTATACTATGGATTTCCGCACTACGCCTATATTTTTACTAAGAATACTACCGTTATTTATTTATTTCGTCCCTATTGTTTAATTAAGTTTAAATATTTTAACTTAGATAAGTATCTAAAATTCTCAGAAGTATACTTATTATCAGTGGTACCCGTGACTTCGCTCGCACCAATTAAAACGTTAACGTATACCCTCAACACGTACAATTATATATACATATACTTACTTATAACTCCATACTATGCTGAGAGACAGAAAGAGTTTCGCATTTATTACATTAAGTATGGATTTGCGTAGCTGAAATAATCTTTAAAAAAAAATTGAAATGATAGAGAAAATTGGGGATTTACAGAAATTGCTAGAGCAAATAATAAAGTTAACGTGATATAAATTATGAAATTGAATGATTAATCTAGTTATTAATACTTTTAGTGTGTAATGTATTTTTATTTATTTTAATAGATAAATCCGTGGATGTACGGATAAAACCACCATAATTATAAAGTCAACAAAGCAAAATTACGCTCTATACTCAACGGCCAATCGTTTGTTAAATGTAACTTACTAAGAATTTGTAAAACAGTAAAGCTAATTGACTATTTAAATAAAATCTTGTACCATTGTTATTAAATTGTAGAACAACATATGTTTTAGTTTATCATAAGTTAACTCGCGTTAATTCAAGCTGCCACCAACAAAACGCAATTAGTAATAAACAAGAGACAACGCATCGAGTTTAAAATAAAACCAAGTAATTCTCGACTGACTTAATGAATGCATTAATTGTAAAACACCTCGGAGCTTTCAAGTAACAAGGAGTAAGATATATAAAGGTGTCAAAACAATGTTATACTAATTCTGACAGATGTGACGTCAACAAAATTAGTCCTCTGCCAAATTAACGCCTTTATACTAGTTGACAGAAGTGATTCACTTTCAAGACATAATAAACGCGTAATCATCATTCTCCTGCCCTTATCCCACTCTAAGTGGGATCGGCAGAATATGTTACATACATGTTGTCATATGATTTGGCTACGTATTTTACGACCGGCCGCCTGCCTGACGTCATCTTACCTTAGTCGTATTTTACGACACCTCGGTAAGAATTGAGGGTGGTCTATTCTATGCAGCCGGATCCCACACGGCATTTACCTTAGTCGCCTCTTACGACTCCTCGGTAAAAGGAGGGTGGTCTATTCTATTCTGCCGGATACCACACGGCTAACATAGTAAACGCATAAAGGTTAAATAAAACTTATATAAAAGAAACTATAACAGAACTACTTTGCTATAATCCGCGTGTGTTAAGCGAATGCACACAATGCCAAGTATATGAAGCAGGCAAAATTCACGTACCTTATAAATGCAGGACAAGTCATCACACGTATCCCAAGACGCCTCCACCAGCAACAATGCACACAAGCAATACACGGAATCACTACTACAATCTCCACTATCGTTTCGCGCCGAAACCGAAGCATCGTCAGGAGGATAGGCTCCATGACAAAATCGTAATGCGCATTACCATTGTGTGTTGCTGGGATACGTGTGGGGACTTATCCTACATCTGTAAGGTACGTGAATTTTGCCAGCTTCATACACTTGGCATTACATACAATTACGCGAATTATAACAAATTAGTACTGTTATAGTTTCTGTAATATGATATTCCGCAAAGAAACGCCTGCTTCTATATATATCAAAGTCATATAAAGCTTTTACTCAGGAAAATGTGCGTAAGTATTTCTCTTTTTCAATGTCTAGACGTCGTCGATTAAACGGAATACAAAAGTTTGTGATAGAATTGTTTTGCTATAATCCGGGTTTGTTGAGAAAATCTATGTAATGCTCAGTGTAGGAAGCAAAACCGTTCACGTACCTAACGCCGCCCGCATTGCAATCTTAGCGTTGAGCCTATCTCCTGATGATGCTTCGGTTATGGGGCGAAACGATTGTTGACAATTGTCGTTGTGTGTGTTGTTGGTGCCGGTGTTATGTGATACATGTGATAACTAAGCCTGCATATGTAAACGGTTTCTGCTTCCTTCATTTAGCTTACATAGATTTTCTTAACGAACCCAGATTATATCAAAATGAATTTTAAGATAGACTTGATAAAATAAACTAATATCAAAATTAACTTAATACTGCTTAATTCAGAAGAGTATGGTATTGATATCAATCAACTTCTGGAGTATGTCTGGTAATAAGAAACTTCTGGAGGTATATTTTTATAGCATTAACTATATATTTAACTATTAAGGACTTTGAGATCACGCGTTCTAATCATTTGGCAATTTCCATTCAGTTAAATCACATGCTAATTCAATTCAAGAAATAATATATAAATATAAATCAAAGACAAAAAATGAAAATTTTCTTGTTCTGAAACCGGTTTAAAGATATTCGAGTGATGAGACAGAGATATCACAGATGGCTGAATCGATTATTTAATTAATTTGACGGCGACAGAATAACCGAGCGCTTGAGAAAATTTTAATGTGATATATCAAAACTCTGATGGAACATATGACGTTACACCCTAGACATCAAAATATATATATAAATATATGTATGGGACACTTACACACACGGTCGTCCGTCCATAAAGTAAGTTACTTAATACATAATTGTGTTATGGGTGATGTACAACTGGTAGATATACTAAATATATAATTTTGAATACATACTTCAATACAAATATACACCCAGGTTCGAAGAACGAACAAATTGTTTATAGAAAATGTTGGCCCTCGGTGGGAATCGAACCCACGACTCGGAGCTGAAGGCAGGGTCACTACCCACTGCGCCAACGGACCAGTCAGACATAGTAGCAGTCTCAGTATTAGGACCTCAACGATCTATCGTTTAACAGTCGTATGAGTCTACATTCAGTTCAGAATAGCACTCAGTCTCACTCACGAGCCTTACTTGGTTATAATATTTGGTATAATCTTCAATATTACGTAAGTACTGTCAAATAAAAATTAACAAGTTTTACAAGTGAACAAGTTAATTTCAATTTTGAATCGTAAACTCTACTGCCTGTTCGGAAAATTACTCCTAATTAGAAGAATAAGCAAGAAACTTGTCGATTCCTTTTTTCAAAATATAATTCTTATGATTACACTTCGTTTTAGTCATCATGTACAAGGTTAGCGAGTAGCTTAATCTACGCACTTTTATCATTTAGGTAATCCCCAATAGTATAGTAGGCTTTCTTTATCAGCATCTATTTGATAGTTATTTCAAAATAACGAGGCTCAAATAAATTAACTTACTTAACAATATTTCATAATCAACCTCCTGCCCTTATCCCACTCTACGTGGGGTCAGCACGACATGTTACAAACATGTTGTCACATGATTTAGCAACGTATTTAACGACCGGCCGCCTGCCTGACTTCAACTTATCGAATTTTACAGTCGTATTTTACGACTCCTCGGTAAGAAAGAGGGTGGTCTATTCTACTCAACCGGATACCACACGGTGGGTCAACTTAGCTTAGTCGCCTTTTGCGACACCTCGGTAAGAAATGAGGGTGGTGTAATCTACTTAGCCGGATACTACACGGCATTTTTAGTAAGAATATTTTCATAATTTATAATAATCTCTTTAACAATTATTGAATTATAAAATTAACTGATTCTTGGAAAGGAACTCGTGTGACAGTGGATACCTTACTGTAGGTAAATATAAACATCTATCGAACTCATGCGAACTGAATATGATAATTAGTTTAGAAATTATCATAATTTTATCACGAGACGGATTATAATCTGATAATTGAGCAATCTATGAAATAAATACAAGGCAGAGATTGCCCCATAACGTGTCGTGAGAAAAGACGTATGATGGATCGATTGAACATAATTATATCGTTGTCGTGTTACGTACGTCCCGTAAGATTTTGCTATCATCTTAGAACTTTATATTTTTTTATATACAACTTTTTAAATGTTATTCAAGTTTAATTTATAGAATTAACGTAACTTTGCCATAACATAACATGATTTGATACAAAAGTAATAATAAAATTATTTTGCTATACCCCGCGATAAACTAAATAGAAAATATGTATAATGCTAAATGTATTGTGGACTATCCGTTTTTTCCATGCCCAATTCGTAAAAACACATGTAAAAACCTCCACCACCCCCATCACAATACACAAGCAATACACGCGTTCACTATCACAAACTCAACAATCGTCTCGCCCCGCAACCGAAGTATCATCAGGAGATAGACTCCACGCAATATGAACTTCTAAAGACAGATTAAATATATTTTAAAGTGAAATAAATTGAACATAAATTATAAGTTTTAAAAGTTTTTTGTTACAAACTCTACACGTCATATCGTTTGCGGCAACTTTATTCTTAAAATACCCTAACTTGTGTCCTAGAGGTTCGTTTCTGTTCCAGAAAGAAGGGAATTTTTATTTCGCAGACGCATCATTAGTACGAAATCTCATAAATAATTCGTTAGAAGATTAGCCATGAAATCATAAGAGATAGATAGAAAGACTTTCACATTCTTAGTATTAGCTTCCGTGCATTCATGGCCGCAAAATTCTAAAACTTTGTGAAATTTCTAAAACTTTTATATTCAAATTATTCTTTATTCAAGTAAACTTGTAAACAAGTGCTTTTACATCGTCAACTCTACCGCTGGCTGGGAAAGCTGTTCCTTTGAGAACTTCCAACAAGAATCTCGGCGGTTGCTCTTTTCAAAGTATAATTCTTATTACTAGTTACATTTAGACATTACTGTCTTGTACAGGGTCAAAGGGTAGCTCTTTCCGCGCATTCTTGTCGTCTAAGTAATTCTCAATAAGATAGTTTAGTAAGATAGTTTTCTTTATTAGCTTTTTTTCAGTATTTTTAAACTGCTGTAATGAAAAAGTTAAAATTGTTAGTGTTGTAAAGTAAAGTACAGAACTTTTTATATTTTTAGATTGAGCTACAATGCAAATCGTAACAGATAGACATACACTATGATTTATAATATTAATATGGATATGAGTAACAAAAAAATCTCTATTCCAAGCAATCAAGGTCAACTCGTGCCAGTCACGGCATCACAGGTCAAATCGCACCCGCAGTCTAATAGAAAGGAACCGTCAAGGCGAATATATCTAAATTAACGAACTGCCTGAATATCCATACAACAAACTTAGAAACGGAAATATTCTGTCACAAAGTTTTAATAGATTTACTCATTCGCGCTTTCATTCATCTTCTATATGCAAATAAACTGTGTTATAAAATAAAATAAATATAAATAAATATATGGGACTCTTAAACACACGGTTGTCCGTTCCCAAAGTTAATACTTGTGTTATGGGTGACGGACAACTGGTAGATATACTGCATAAAAAAGTGAAGTAGCGGCCTTACAATCCCACTGCTGGGAACAGGCCTCCTCTCTCCGTTGCTGGAGAGAAGGGTTGGAGCTAAGACCTACCACGCTGCTCCGATGCGGATTGGTAGGTTACACATATCAACAGTATTCTCTAGAGATATGCAGGTTTCCTTACGATGTTTTCCTTCACCGAAAGGCGTGTGATAAATTGCAATTATCAATTAGACACATGAGTTTTAATAGAAAAACTCATTGGTGCCTGCCCGGGTTTGAACTCGTGTTCCCCTCGAAAGAGTCGCACGGTCTCACAGCTATACTACATATCGACTGTGAACTGGCAAATTGTTCTATCTCATTATTAATAACTTTTTAGGAAGAAGAAAAAACATCATTTATTTTTAATTTAAATATTATTTTAATACACTAGCTTTTAAGCGCAACTTCATTCGCGTGGACTGCAGTTTTATTATTTGAGATAACTACAACACATTAATTATGGTTAAAGTGGGTTAACCTTAAAAGCTACACATATGCTGTCGTGGACTTTTATAAAGAACGAAAAGAGGGGAACAATTTTGTAATACATGATTTTTTAATAACTTTCACCGTTTACTTAGCTCACGCAAGGAAAGTTTTAAATTTTGCTGTTTTCGCAATATTTTTATTGTTGCTCCTCTCTTATTTATCTTAGCGTGATGGTATATAGCCTATAACCTTCCTCGACAAATGGACTATCTTACATTCAAAGAATTTTTCAAATCGGTACAGTAGTTCTTGAGAGTAGCGCGTTCAATCAATCCAACTCGAATCGAGTAACTTTTGTACAAGGTTCGACGTTTCGGCAGAGTTGCATCAACCGTGGTCACGAACTGACTGGAGCGCCGCGGCGTCTTAGTTCCCGAGTACTACAGTCATTATTTTTGCCAACTACCCTCACTTTTTATTAAGCACTTTTAGAGGGGAACATTTTTGTAATACATGATTTTTAATAACTTACTTACTTTTACTTAGCGCACGAAAGGAAAGCTTTAAATTTTGCCGTTTTCGCAATACACTTTTAATATATTTTTTATTGTTGCTCCTCTCCTATTTATCTTAGCGTGATGGTATATAGTCTATAGCCTTCCTCAATAAATGGACTATCTTACAGTCAAATAATTTTTCAAATCGGTCCAGTAGTTTCTAATGCGTTCAAACAATCCATAAAACAAACAAACAAACAAACAAACAAACAATAAACAAACTCTTCAGCTTTATATATTAATTCTATATTAATATATAAAGCTGAAGAGTTTGTTTGTTTGTTTGTTTGTTTGTTTGTTTGTTTGTTTGTTTGTTTGTTTGTTTGTTTGTTTGTTTGTGTGTTTGTTTGTTTGTTTGATGGATTGTTTGAACGCGCTAATCTCAGGAACTATTGGACCCATTTGAAAAATTCTATATCAGTATAGATAAGTATGAATTGCGAAAGTGAGACTTTAGTTCAGCATGATTTATGTTTGTTTCGATTAGATTTCCGTCTTAGCATCTCTCACCTCTACGAAACGGAATCGAATGAATAAATTAGTCATATTTGCGCCACATCCGCTAATCTCACAATTCACAGTAGTGAAACATATTAAATTATAAATTATAATAATCTCATTCAATTCATTCATTCTCACAGCAGTTATACAAAGAGACGGACGCCATTTATAAACGTAAAACTTCAAATAAAGACAATTTAAAGTGAGCAAGAAAATTACAATAGCTGAAATATTTATTTAAAAATTTAAATTGTTTATTTTATTTTATAGGGACAACTTTCAGCTAGTAGCAGCCTGTTACAATTCCACTGCTGGGATTAGGCCTCCTCTCTCCGTTTCTGGAGAGAAGGGTTGGAGCTAAGACCTACCACGCTGCTCCAATGCGGATTGATAGGTAACAAATATCTCCAGAGTTCTCTATTGATATGCAGGTTTCCTCACGATGTTTTCCTTATGTAACCATACAACGCAATAAATAAAATGAGTCACGTGAATCGACCAACTAACAGAGCTTCTGCAAGCAAGAACCGATCGCAAAAGAGAGCTCTGTTTTTTTTCCGGACACTAACTAATGCTGTTAGCCCTAATGGCTCTTACAGCGTCACCGAGAGAGTGGGCGAGCGCGGATGCATCGCCGGGGAGAGAGCTCTGTTAATGACCTAGGCACTTATATACCCCTGGATGGGCGGTAACTATAATGTTGCTAGCGATAATAAATTGAGACACAGATTAAAAATTGTTGATGTCTACAATATGTATTTTACATATCTTAATTTATAGTATAGTATGAAACAGCAACAATTAATTTAAACGACAGTTTCAATTGAGGAATGAAATAATGATGACGTAAGTAATCTCATGATGAACCTCGAAACTGCCTTATTTTTACTGTTCGGCATAAAAATAGAATTACAAAAGTAATTAAGTAATTATCGTGCTATAATCTGAGATAAAGTAAATAGGAAATTTATATAAAGCTAAATGTAGAGTGGACTATTCGTTTTCATACCCGAAACATGCAGGATTCGTAAAAACAAATGCACAACATATCTCCTGATGATGCAACCGAAGCAGTTGCGGGGCGAAACGATTGTTGAGTTCATGATAGTAATGTGTGTAGTGCTTGTTTATTGTGGTGGCGGTGGTGGAGATTAGAACTGGACAAAAACTACTTTTGTGAAAAACGGTTTCAACGAAACCGACGCAACGACGTTTGACGAAACGGTTTCAAAAAACAGTTATTTAAAAACGCTTTAGAACTTTAGAATATCAGCTTTATTTTCATATGTGCAAGGTATATTAAGTAGTAAGTTTTTTGAAAGTGTTTGTTGAAACGACTTTAGACAGTGATCGCCCCGTCTCGCTTATTATAACCGTATTTATGGAAGGTGTGATAGGGCAAAATTTGCTCACGCATTTATCGTTGCGTGCTCGTCTTTCGATATATAACGGCCCATCGAGACGACTGTTTCTGCTGTTGACAAAAAACCGTTTGTTCGTTACGCAGTGTTTCGGGAAAAAACGTCCAGCTCTAGTGGAGATTAGTACATGTATTTTTAAGAATCCTGCATGTACCAGGTATGAAAAAACGGATAGTCCACTTTACATTTAGAATTATATAAATTAGTATACAGTGACAGGCACCTTGCTATAATCCGCACGGGTTAAGCGAATGAATGCAAAGCTTATGTGTATGAAGCAGGCAAAATTTACGCACCTTATATATGCAATCAACACCATCACAACAATCAACAGTCATCACACACACCCCAAGGCGCCTCCACCAGCAACAAAGCACACAAGCAGCACACACAACTACCACCACAACCTCGACGATCGTTTCGCTCCGAAACCGAAGCATGATCAAGAGGATAGGCTCCACAACAAAATCGCAATGATCGGTAATATGGAATTCCGCAAAGTAACGCCTGCTTCTATAAATTATTTAGTATACAGTTAGTTAAACTATAAGACTTTGCAGTTAGTATCGCGGTATCTCGCCTACATTTCACTTAGATACGTTGGTGTATACACCAAAAACGTTTTATATGTTTAAATAATGCACAAAGCGCGTCAGTATCGGCGCACGCGTCCCGCGTTCCCACGCGCCCACACACGCGCAACGGTGTGCGTACGCGCGCGCGTGGACGTGTGCGGCGCGCGCGCAGCTTGCGTACCGGCCATAGACTAACACGTTAGGAATTTACGTTGCAATTTTTTTCCATTCAGATTTCAGGCGTCTCTGACAGCGATATAAAGTTATTATACTAAATTATACGAGCCTACCTAACATGTCTACCTAAAATAAGACAAAGATAAGACAAGCAATATAACAGAACTAACCACTTTGCTATAATCCGCACGGGTTAGGTGAATGCAAAAATCGTACTGCAATCGTACAAAAATCGTGTCGTGGAGCCTATCCTCCTGATGATGCTTCGGTTTCGGAGCGAAACGATCGTCGAGATTGTGGTGGTGGGTGTGTGTGCTGCTTTTGTGTGCGTTGTTGCTGGTGAATTGCACCTTGGGGTGCATGTGGTGGCTTGTCCTGCATGTATACATGCAGGACAAGTACGTAGATTTTGCCTGCTTCATACACATTGGCTTTGCATGCATTCACCTAACCCGTGCGGATTATAGCAAAGTGGTTAGTTCTGTTATATTGCTCGTAATATGGAGTTCCGCAAAGTAACGCCTGCTTCTATAAATCAACAAAGATAAGAATATAAGTTTCAGCTTCCCTGTTTATTGCGACACTCTGACTTACAGACCTATCTATAGCTCCCCTACTCTAGTATACTAACTCTATGGGTAGCGCGAGGAGGTAGGTTTTAGTCTGATAACTAATATTTGTGTTACTATGATGCAGAATGTATCGAATGCAAAGCAAACTGCGCAGCTTCCGTACCATAGGCTAACACATTAGGAATTTAAGTTGCAATTTTTTTACAATCAGATTTTAGACGACCTCTTTGGCAGAGTGGAGTAGGTGTTAACTAATATTGGTCCTACTATATTTGAAGATGTATCAGCTGCGAAGAGCTAAAGCCTTGCCATCTAATGTATCAATAAAGAAAAAACATCCCTAACGCAAATATAGATACGATCAATTTAAATTACAATCAAAAGCAAAAATTTGGATTTCGATATGTAGAAATGGCACCCTGTTCCGTAAAACGCATCGCCGATAAACTCATAGGTAGATAGACTTGAAAAAGATCGAAGAAATGGATTCGGAATACAAAATCCAATAGCGTGAATTATTTTTTTTGGAAACATATGTTCAGCAGAAAGAAGAAAGTAAAATGGTAAATGATAAGAATATGATGTTACTCGTAATAGAATATAACGCATAGGCTTCCTCTTTTTTTTGAAGACAAGTATTGGAGCTTAGCTAGTCATCATTCTCCTGCCGTTATCCCACTCCAAGTGAGGTAGGCACAACATGTTACAAAAATGTTTTCACATGATTTGGCTACGTATTTCACGACCGTAGAAGTGATTCCAAACACAACATTCAATAGCGTGCCACCTTTTTTGGGAGATATATCTACAGCAGAAAGAAGAAAGTAAAATGGTCAATGAAAAGAAAATTATGTTGCTCGTAATAGAATAGTTAGCTACTCATTTGTTGGTCTCGCTATTTGCTTCTATAACAAAATCCCTCAATCCACTCTAGACCTGAGTACAGAAAGATTCCAATCAAGTGTAAAAAATATGCTTATACATAGAGCATATTACAAAATTGAAAATTATTTGGATGATAAGAAAGCCTGGATTTGAAAATCCTTTCAGCTTAATACAAGACAGCGGTTTAATAATGTATAATTGGAAATATTTAAAAGATTGACCGCCGAGTTTCTTGCTGGTTCTTCTCGGTAAGAGCAACATTCCGAACCAGTTATAGCTTCATTAATCATATTGATGCATGACGATTCAAAAGTGCCTGAAATGGTTTATTTGAATAAAGATTATTTTGATTTGATTTGATTTGAATAACTAATCTATGCGGCTGTTTAATCTATGGTACACATAATCCCATCTGCATCCGCCAATCTCGAATTGATAGATGACAAGCAACGTGAGCCGAATTCGATCCAAGGCTGTGACACCGGATTATGTAATACAAATTGTTTTAGCTACATTGGAAACAATAAAACCTGTTTTAGACTAGATGTGATATAATGGGTGCGACAAAAGACTCATGAATCAAACAGCAAACAAATCTAAAGTAAAACTACCACTTAACCGCGTTCGTTTCTATAACAATCGATTCTGACTGTTTTTATGATGCGTTGCGTATAATGTTTCACAATCCGAGACCTATATTATACTCGTTTTTCCTCAGAGTATTTCTAGTAATTGCTTATGCAATTATTTGTCAAGTATATTTTAATAACAAAAATAGTTGTTTTCATATTATAAAATGCGATTTGCGAAAATTAAAACAATTGCCATTGATATTAATACCTGACGGATATATCATCATCAATCTCCTTATCCCACTCTAAGTGGGGTCGGCACAACATGTTACAAACATGTTGTCACATGATTTGGCTACGTATTTTACGACCGGCCGCTCCCCTGACGTCAACTTACCTTAGTCGCCTTTTACGACACCTCGGTAAGAAATGAGGGTGGTGAATTCTATGCAGCCGGATACCACACGGCACATACTTTAGTCGCCTCTTACGACACCTCGATAAGAAAAGAGAGTAAAGTAAAGTAAAGTAACAGCCTGTTACTATGCCCACTGCTGGGCTAAGGCCTCCTCTCTCCGTTTGTGAAGAGAAGGATTGGAGCTAGACCTACCACGCTGCTCCAATGCGGATTGGTAGGTTACACATATTCCTAGAGAATTCTCAAGGGATATGCAGGTTTCCTCACGATGTTTTCCTTCACCGTAAAGCGTGTGATAAATTGCAATTATCAATTAGACACATAAGTTTTAATAGAAAAACTCATTGGTGCCTGCCCGGGGTTTGAACCTATGTCGTCTCTAGAGAGTCGCACGGTCTCACCGCTAGGCTACCACAGCTTAGACGAAACGAGAGTGGTCTAGTCTATTCTGCCTGATACCACACGGCGTCCCTTATTGAAGACAATTGAAACCTTTTTTGAACACTTAAGGTGTTAAGGTACCCTCAATTATGTATTATGTTTTTTTTTAATTTAAACTATCGTGAGTGGTACTCATAATTAATGTTGAGAGACCGGCTATACTCACTTATCTTCTGTCTTATTTTATCGGATGAGTCCGACTAGTTTCAAGTCCACACGCGGCTCTTATTCATTAGCTTTCTTCTTTTTTCTGCGATAAGAGCCCTGCATGGGCTTGAAACTAGTCCAGCTCATCGGATAAAATAAGACGTGCGTCTAGTCGGTCTCTAGACATTATGTGTTTTCTAGATAATTTTTAATCCTATACGTCGGCCCGGCATCATCATAAATCCGGTATTATCATTATAAATTATGTGACCAAATGAGTGAAAGTAATAATTATAGTCATAGGGATCGCGTGGGCCTCAGTTTATTTAGTAAAGTAAAGTAGCGGCCTGTTACAATCCCACTGCTGGGAATAGGCCTCCTCTCTCCGTTTCTGGAAAGAAGGGTTGGAGCTAAGACCTACCACGCTGCTGCAATGCGGATTGGTAGGTTACACATATTTCCAGAATCCTCTAGAGATATGCAGGTTTCCTCACGATGTTTTCCTTCACCGAAAAGCGTGTGATAAATTGCAATTACAAATTAGACATGAGTTTTAATAGAAAAACTCATTGGTGCCTGCCCGGGTTTGAACTCGTGTTCCCCTCGGAAGAGACGCACGGTCTCATCGCTAGGCTATCACAGCTCTACGGAATACTAAAATTTATTATATAAACTAGAATCCCTTGGTATAACAGGGCCAGTACTGAATTGGATGAATTCTTATCTTGTATAAGACAACAGTTTTCATTATTCTTATTTTTAAAAATCATAAAGAGAATCTGTGAAACGATTTTATTGAACGATAAAACCACGAAAAATGTATATAGTGGTTACACTTACTACGGTCTCGTGTATCATAATAAGATAAGCCGTCATCGCGTTACGTTTCATTATTATACGTCCACTTCTCCATTCTCATAGTTTAAGGGTAATGAACCCTTTGTTCCGTGAATGCTGTCTCGTGTGATTGTGCTCAACAAGTTTCATGATAACGGGAACAGCCGTTTACTGCTTTAGATTGTACTTTGAAATGTTTATATGGATTCTTATTATACTCAGTAACGCCACAAGTCACGGAGACCACACGGTCTCCGGCAGAATAGAATAGACCACCCTCCTTTCTTATCGAGATGTCGTAAGAGGCGACTAAGGCATGTGCCGTGTGGCATCCGGCTGCATAGAATAGACCACCCTCATTTCTTACCGAGGAGTCGTAAAAGGCGACTAAGGTAAGTTGACGTCAGGCGGGCGGCCGGTCGTAAAATACGCAGCCAAATCATGTGACAACATGTTTGTAACATGTTGTGCCGACCCCACTTAGAGTAGGATAAGGGCAGGGGAATGATGATTATTATACTCAGTATGTTTGGGTCGATGTCTTCCCAAGAAGTGAACGATCATTTGGAGGGTAAAATAAATACAAAATAAATAAATATATGGGACACTTACACACACGGTCGTCCGTCCCCAAAGTAAGTAACTTAATACTTCTGTTATGGGTGACGGACAAGTGGTAAATATACTACATATATAATTTTAAACACATACCTTAGTCGCCTTTTACGACAACTGGGTAAGAAATGAGGTTGTTATATTCTACTCAGCCGGATACCACACGGTGGGTCGACTTACCTTAGTCGCCTTTTACGACAACTCGGTAAGAAATTAGGGTGGTCTATTCTATTCAGCCGGATACCACACGGTGGATCAACTTACTTTAGTCGCTTTTTACGACAACGCGGTAATAAATGAGGGTGGTCTATTCTACCTCAGTTCACCACACGGTGGGTCAACTTACCTTAGTCGCTTTTTACGACAACTAGGTAAGAAATGAGGGTGGTCTATTCTACTCATCCGGATACCACGCGGCATACCCACAAAATATGTATTCAAATTTAAATAATATTCAAGTAAACTTGTAAACAAGTGCTTTTGAATCGTCAACTCGGAGACCGTTGTCCTAATGAATCTATTATTTTTGATTTGTAGGGAAATGTAAAAAGTGATTAACAAGAAAAAAAACTAAGTTAGTAGAATTGAAAATTTATAAAAGGAATTCGAAAAATATGCATTAAATGAACATATAATAAAGTTTCGCGAATTTGATTGCCGTAATCAATTGCTTCCTCCGCCCCAATTTCGTTGAAAAAAAATACTCTGTTGTGCTTACTCGACAAAGCTATACATTAACAAAGGGATAAGCGTCACTTGCTGATGCACGTGTGTGATGTAACACGATACACTTTGATAATTCCGTATTGTAGAGACCTATACCCCTGTGGCTCTTTCGCAGTATAATAATGGGGTCGCTAATGAATGAATGTCTCTACAAGGGTTGCCAACTCATTTAAAAAGAAATAAAGTATATAAAGTGTATTTACGTGGTATAAAGCGGATATATGAAAAAATATATGTGATGCTAAGTGTAGGAAACAAAATCCGTTCTCATATCTTATACATGCAGGATTAGTTACCGCACGTATCACAAAATACTACCAACAACACACTACACAAGCACTACACACATTCACTACAATAATCTCAACGATCGTTTCGCCTTGTAACCAAAGCATAATAAGAAGATAGACGACAAAATCGTTAAGTAGAGAACAGAGATTTGAGACGAATATCAAACTGTATTTAAAAAAATTGAACGGTATGCATATTATACAAATTTAAAATACAAATTACAAAGAACTTCTCGCGAAAAATAATCTATGGTCTTTTTTTAAAACATCATACGCGTCACAACAACTAGGTATAACTAAAATTATGTCTTTGGGATTTTTTTGGGAAAATTTTGGGATTTGACTTATTCACTTATTCGTGACTACGCTGAGCGCCCTATGACTAAATTAAAAAAAAACTTGCGTGCGTCCAAGGCTAAAACAAACAGTATTAAGCATTTTGATGCTAACAACATAATATTGTATACTTTATTTTAGTTCAACTGTAAAAAGTATAAAAGCAATAGTACTAGTAGTACTACTAGTAATAGTAATAGTAGTATTTTTAACAGTAATTTTAGTTGGCAACCCTAGCCTCTACCCAGATAATCGACCCTCTTATGTTGAAATTTAGATATAAGGCGTTAATACAAAACCATTAACTACCTAAAGTCCCTTTAATGAGAACATTTTGTACTATCATGCAATCATTGCTTGTTTTAATACATCATTGCCAATTACAATATAATTTAGTACATTATAAGTAAATTATTTGATAACACAATGCGCAGTGTGGTATACGGCAAAATAGAATAGATCATTCTCATTTTTTACCGAAGTGTCGTAAAAGACAACTAAGGTAAGTTGACTTCAGGCAGGCGGCCGGTCGTAAAATACGTAGCCAAATCATATGACAACATGTTTAATATTACAACATATAACATGTTGTGCCGACCCCATTTAGAGTGGGATAAGGGCAGGAGAATGATGATATTTGATAACACAATATTTTTCGATTCAGCTTCAATTTATAAGGAATTAGAAATTCAATCTATTAGAAGCCACGTCTTCCAAAGAATTTTGCATGCAATTTTAATTTCAAAAAAAAATATATTTAACATATACTAACTTTTGATCATTTGAATTATATTTTTAAAATGTCGTTGAATAAAATTTAATTTAATTTGATTACAATCAAAATCCAAACCAGCCTTTCTGTTGAAACTATTTCAACTGTTATGTAAGTTTTAAATATTAATGCAAATCAGAATGGATATAACTTACGTCGTGATAATATCGATCCTACTACTCTTGAACCTAAAAATACGCAATTTTATAATAGTATGGATGATACTTCATTCTAAAATACAAACAAAAAAATGAACGACTAAGGAAAAATAAACTTATAACGTTCCGTCAATTCATTCATTGAAATCCGACGTCGAGGATGCTACTGCACTGATCCATATAAGTAATCTATAAAAAGGACCAGCATTCGCACTAACACAAATGTATTACATAAATGAAGCAGTGAGCAAGATTAATAAGACCACTTAGCAGCCTACAGGAATCGCGTCAGAGCTTGAAATGCGCTTCGTTGGTCGATTGCAGATAACGCATGCCGAACGCCATATGTTAAGCCTGAGAACCGTAATTTTTTCTCGGGAGAAATTTAATACGTTGACCGTGACTATAAATTCGCAAAATTTTCTTAATCTTCTCAGCAACACCTAAATATCGATCTCATATCTCTTATTGCGACTCAATTGAAGACGTAAACTAAATTGTCATGCTTGTTCACACCATGACGTTTTTAAGACACTTTAAGTCGTTGCCGAATGAATTTGAGTATAAGAGTCAGAGTTATCTATAGTTCATATAACGTTTCCTTTTCAAACATTACGACCCCTATGCAATCCACACTTCATGGTACGAAAACAAAGCGGTCGAGTTTAGGTACTGACTCTGAATTGAATCGTTTTCTAAAAGTTCATGGTAGGCCTACAGTTCAGTGAAAATGTTGTCCTTTATACATGGGCGTAGCACGGTCCGGGCAAGGGTTGCAAGTGCCCCCCTCCCCCCTTACAATAGGAAACTGTCAACTCGCAACATATTGACACTACCTCACCTTCATTATGAATGTGAGCTCACATAAAAAATACCTTGGATAAACCTTAAAAAAAAATAACTTGGATAAATAAATAAATATGGCTACAGTTTTTGGAGCATATATTATTTTTTGGTGCTAACATTATCAGCTGTTCATGCAAGAATATTGCAATCTATATGATTGCAATATTCTATTAGGCAGTGTTTTCATTGAAAGCTTCTACGCAGCTTTACAGTCGAAATTTGCAACGATTTACACAAAATATTCTCAAATCATACAATTTATTATTTCTCGTTAATTGTTATGTGTATCGATGAAGACTGCGTGAAAATCCGTTCAGTACTTTTTGAATTTATTGCGATGAGACGGGGCACTTGTTTTATAATTCGTAAAAGGATTTGAGAATTGTGAGCTGAATAACTTTATTTTTAAAATTGCTAGTTGTCAAGATAATTTAAATAGAATATAACGAAACGTCTGTTCTTGAAGGTGACAATTTGACAAGGCTATTATAGTGGCAATGGTTTATGGTATATATGCCCTTGAAAGCGGAACAAAAGGCGAGATGTTATCTCGGACTATTTGCATAAATATTGAATTGGGCGTGTCGTCTCATGGAAATGGGACCATGAATATGTAACAATAGGACCACGGACCTGTTCCGATAGAGATACAATTATTTCCTTGCTATCTAGCTAAACCAGGCAACATAATAAAGATGGTACTCATTCCGAAATTGACAGTGTCCATGGGTATTACACTATATTAAAACACAAAATTATATAAAAATGATCTAGAAAACACAATTCCATACTCGTTACAAACCAAAAATATACATGATATCAGAGAAAACAAAAGTACAAATCACATTTTAAGTACGAATGATATAAGCTTAAAACAAAAGAGATTTAAAAATTACTTATAGAAATTTAACATCTCAGCTCAAAGTTTTCTTTAATTAAATAGGTTTTCGCAAATGATTTAAACGTTTAACACAGGAATATATTGGGTTAAATATAATAAAGAGAAGGTAGTGCTCAATTAAATTAAATATTAACCGTAAATAAGAGATTCTAAAGTTTACGCCGTGTGGTATCCGGCAGAATAGAATAGACCACCCTCATTTCTTGACGAGGTGTCGTAAAAGGCGACTAAGGTAAGTTGACATCAGGCGACGGCCGGTCGTAAAATACGTAGTAGCTAAATCATGTGACAACAAATTCGTAACATGTTGTGCCGACCCCACTTAGAGTGGGATAAGGGCAGGAGAATGTATGTATGTAAGAGATTCTAAAGTTTGTGAATTTAATGAGTCTAGCCTGAACGGTCAAGCTCACCGTCTTTAAATGATTTTTAAAAGCAGGCGTTATTTTGTGGAATTCCACATTACAGAAACTATAACACTATATAACTACTTTGCTATAATTTGCGTGTGTGATTTTAAAGTTCTAAAGTTTTAAGTTATCGTAGATTCTAAAGTTGATACTTAAGTTCTCATCTGAGTTTAAAAAAAAGAATTACATTCTTCGAACTGAAATTATGCTTTTGGCAATTACAACAGGCTGGTATCAGTGTAGGATCGTGATGGTGGTGCGACAAACGTAAGGTTATACGCGCCGGCGTCGGCGGCTCTAAGGCCCATAAATCTTGGGGCGGCAGAGGACGTGCGCAGTCCCTTATTATAGCGAGACATGATTGCCCTCAGGCTCTCAACAAAACGAACGCTTAGTAACGAGCGGACACGAATGCGACTTGATTCTTGTGCTTTTTCCCTTTTCGACAATTACAGTTCAAGGTTACTATTGAACAGTGATACAATATTAAGGCCTATTTGCTTCATCTATAACAAAGGCGCGCTCATAAAAAGTGACCGTAAACAACAGCGGTACGTCGTGATTAGAATACTTAACCGCGGGGAAACACGAGTTTTGGCATATGGAGAGTGTCACAGTTTTTTTTGTAATAAATTCCAGCTTATATTCTGGAAATACCTTTGTATTTGGATATGCTGTAGTAGCAATGTTTTGTAAATAATACTTAATTATAATTTAACTCGAAAATATTTTTATGTTATCAAAATCAAAATAGAAAAAGTGAAGAAGAAGCGGCCTGTTACGATCCCACAGCTGGGAATAGGCCTCATCTCTCAGTTTTTGGAGAGAAGGGTTGGAGCTAAGAACTACCACGCTGCACCAAAACGGATTGGTAAGTTACACATGTCTCCAGAATTCTTTAGAGATATGCAGGTTTCCTCACGATGTTTTCCTTCACGGAGAAGCGTGTGATAAATTTCGATTATCAATTAGACATATGTGCCTGCCCGGGTTTTAACTCGTGTTCCCTTCGAAAGAGTCGCACGGTCTCCCCGCTGGGCTATCACAGCTTTAAATATCAGCTCAAAATAAAAAGGCTTCACTTAAAACTTGAAGATGATATATAGTACAACAATATGAAACTAAAATGATGTTACAAAGAATAATGAAATCATGTACTCAGAATCACGACGGCAACAAGAAAACAGAATGTGAAAACATGACATCCGGGTGCGAGTTCAAACGGGCATCAGAGCAAATTCAAAATGGAAACATTCAATTTTATCTCATATCGAATCAATGAGATCGAGCGGGGTCAGATCAGCATGCTAAACGGCGCAACAACTCGGGTAGTCCCAAAGAAAATCAACAACATATTACTGTTTCGCAGTATACGATGACTCGACTGAAGCTATTAGCATTAATCGCACTTTAATACCAACCTTTACTCCATTCAGAACACGGAACAATCTCAATTAACTTAATGCTTTTTATGACTTAGAAAACTAATAATAAAATTATTCTGCTATAATCCACGATATAAAGTAAATAGAAAATATATATAATGCTAAATGTATAGTGGTCTATCCGTTTTTTGATATCCGATACATGCAAGATTCTTAAAAGCACATGTTTAATACATTTAACATTATATATTTATATTTTTTATTTACTTTATTGGGGATTATAGCAAAATAATTTTATTATTACTTTTGTATTATGGATCTCCGCAAAGTAACGCCTAATTCTAAATTATTTAATTAAATTAAGTAATTAAAGGCGTTTACCAACGTAAGATAAACTAAAAGGCTCCTAAAATTGCAAATTGCACTCACTCCATAGGTTTTGATCAAATTTCTGTTCAAGTGCCAGAACTTTAGTGACACAAAATTTATATAAGCTTTGTTATTTTATATAAGACTTGTTTAACAACAAAACGTTATAAACAACTTCAAATCGACACTGTTCTTCTTTTTTTAGTGAATTTCAAGTCCACAATGAAATCTAGATACACCGTACAATATCTGCGATACCTTTATGTATTAGAAAATTAGTTGTTGTCGTGCCTTTTCTCTCTCTCTCTCTCTCCGGTCGTTTCTTCATGACTGAAGATCGTGGTCCTGGCAAGACTCTATTCTTGACTTAATCCATTTTTTCCAGCGGCTTCTATTCGTGGCCACCATAGTTACCTCATAAAAGTGTTTGATCGTGCAGAACTGTCGCAATTGGTCAGACCACCTAGTTGGTGAGCGGCCTCTTGGTCTTTTGCCTTCGGTATTGCCTGTGACTATTAATTTCTCGAAGGCATCGTCTCCACGCCGCATGATATGGCCGAAGTATTCCAGTAAGCGTTTATAGCATATGGAGGAGAGGCGCGTCTTTATTTTCAGCTGCGAAAGAATAGATGCATTAGTGCGCTTGGCAGTCCACGAGATCCGCATCATTCGCCTCCAGCACCACATTTCGTGCCTTTTATTGCGTTTTAAGTTTTGCACAATATATTGAGCATTGTCCCTTGTCGTTAAAATTTAACAATTTCAACTCAATTGATACCAGATAGTTTGATGTTTGAAAATTGAGCAAATACTCTTCAGCAATCTCATGATAAGGTACCAGTGGTTAAGGGCCGAGTTGTAATGGTAGCCCGGGGCAGTACAGCCAATCGCGGCCGATGTTGCCTAAGGGCGCAAACATCGTTCCCACAAATCCGTTACAGTTAAGGTACGTTCTTATACAAAGATTGAAAACGTTGCCAAATTTCAATTTAAATGTACACTTTTGCATGAAGCAAATCTAGATTATACTGCATTCGGTCGTCTCACATTGTTCTTATACTAGTTAAGTAAGGTGAATGATCGTATTTACATTTTATTTAATAACAGTGGGAAAAAATAAATCTTAGTGTTGTGTACATGAGTTTGACCTTACATGTTTGAGTCTTTAAATAAAATACTCAAACCGAAACTGTAGTAAAGCAAAAGTAAAGAAACGGCCTGTTACTATCCCACTCCTGGGCATAGATCTCTTCTCGCCTTTTTTAGAGAGGTTGAAGCTAAGACCTACCACGCTGTTCCAATGCGGATTGGTAGGTTACAAGAATCCTTTAGTGATAAGCAAGTTTTCTCACGATGAGGTTTTTTTCACCTAAAAGCGTGTCATAAAAAAGTTTTAACGGAAACTCATCGATGTCTGCCGAAGTAGCAGCATTGAAGCTAAGATCTACCACGCTGTTCCAATCCGCATTGGTAGGTTACACATATCCCAAAAATCCTCTAGTGAAAAGCAGGTTTTCGCACGACGTTTTCTTTCACCAAAAAGTGTGATATAAAAAAGTTTTAACAGAAAAACTCGTCGGTGCCTGCCCGGAGTATTAACCCGGGAACCTCGAAAGAGTCGCACGGTCTCACCACTGGACTATCACAAGTTTTTTTTACAAATAGAATATTGGACTATTTCAAGTACAAATTATTAGTAACAAGGGGTTTCGCGACATGCTTAGCGCCCACTTCAGTACTTTTTTGTAATTATAGAAAATCATGAAGTATATTTGACAGAAGTAATAATAAAATTATAATCCACTATACAGTAAATAGAAAATAATGCTAAATGTATAGTGGACTATCCGTTTTTTCATACCCGTTACATGCAGGATTCGTAAAAACACATGCACAAACCTCCACCACTGCCACCACAATACACAAGCACTACACATGTTCACTATCACAAAATCTCCTGATGATGCTTCGGTTGCGGGGCGAAACGATTATTACTTTTGTATTATGGATCTCCGTAAAGTAACGCCTAATTCTATAAATTAAGTGTATTTGATTTAGAACAATGATTGTTGAATTCCAGAATATATGTTTGACTATTTCGTTAGCTAAACTACGGTTTGAATACGACTTAAGGACACAGTTCTAATGAAACCCTCCATCATACTAACAAGGTCCTTAAGCCCTCGGACACGAACAAATCATATCGTCAAACTAGTTATGGTCACTCGTGATGTAACGACTAGGTATGCAAATTGTGCGCGGGCGCAGGCGGGTCGACGACCGCCATGTTTGCCGCGTCCCATTGGCTCCGCAGAATCGATTTGTAACATGCTCTCGACGAGATAAGGTCAATGCCGAAGCGTCTTTCATCTGCTACCGATTTACTTGAGATAATTTGTTTTCTATAAAGTTTTGTCGTGCACTACTTGTTGCTTTAAATTTATTTATCACCTGTGTTCGGTTTTCAAGGGCGCTAAATTTGTACTTGAATGTATATAATAACTGTGAATTTGTTCAAAAAGATGCTTTCGCCTTCATCTAATTTTTGACTTTATCTATATTTATTATAAAACAAAGTCCCAAAAAGCTGTCTGTCTGTATGTAATCGATTTTCTCAAAATCTACTGAACGAATTTTTGTACGGTTTTCACCAAAAGATAGTGCAATACTTCCGGATGGTTTAGGTGCATAGTACATATCGGTATTATGTAAATTTAGTTGAAAAGATCGCGCAGTTGTTAAAAAACTTACTTGCTGGGAGCTTTAGTCGCGTGCGCTGCGTAAATCAGCTGAGATACACTAAACTAGTGTAGTAGAGAATTATAGATCTATAAAACTACAACAAAAAAGTACATGACAGCAAATCTCTATCTAACACGGTTAACGCACAATAACCACTTTTATGTTCAAAATTTCGAAAATTCGGGAAAGTCTCGTATAGTATAAATTAAGTAACTTAATCAAATGCATAATATCACAATTTGTACATTTATGTGAGTAAACTAAGATTAATGGAACTTCAATAAAGGTCCAGCTTTTCCGCTTTTGCATATATTTTTTTGTAATAATGGCATATTTTTTACGATGTTGAATAGGCATTCATATAGATATTAGCCTAGTAAAGATACCCGCAACTTTATTCACGTTAACTTTAGTGTTAAAATACCCTCAATTCGGTAGCATATTGTTTTTTCCTATTTAAGCAGAAAAAAGGTTTATGCTTAATATGATAAGAGATAAGATTAGCGGTAAAAACGCCACAGCCAGACAGACAGACTTTTGGTTTTATAATAGTATGGATATCGCCAAAATATTAAAATATACTAAAATAATCAATATAAGAATACGAATAGAATACATTCATTAAGCTCAAAGTAAATTATAGCTTCACATCCAACCGATACAAGACCTCTGTTCTTGATTCATCTTACGACAGTACGTGCTTTGAATCATCTCTCTGTCGCGGGACCGGTCTTCAAACTATGATAATTATAAGGTAACAACTCTTTGTACTAATTAACCTCACCTCAATGAAGTGAGCGGTACTGATGTCTGGGAAATAAATTGTAAAGCCAGCGCAGAAAAGCGTTTTTTACTTAATAGCTCATAGTATTTAAATACGTATTTACTTGAAACATAATCAACTTTATTCGATCAGTTAATAGGAAACCATCATTCAGTTGTGAAAACATTAAAACGTTCAATTACATTAGATATTACCATAAACAAAAAGGTTTATAAAAAATAATTTATAGAATTAGGCGTTACTTTGCGGAGATCCATAATACAAAAGTATTAATAAAATTATTTTGCGTTAATCCGCTATACATTATATATTGTAAAGCGGATTATATCAAAATAATTTTATTATTCCTTTTGGTTTTCAATAACACGAAATTTAAAATAATAACATATTTATATTAATCAAAACCATCATTGAGCGTCCATTAAATTTGTTTTCAAAATAAGTAGCTGTAAAATTCAAAGTATGTGAGCACAATTTACTCCATAACGCACATATAGGTACATATAGTAACCGGCAACAAATAGTGCACATCGAGGCTTAGAGAGAGAAAATCGGCCAGATTCTGCTTCGTAGAGCATCGTCTCTGTCACACAGACTGACAAACTCGTGTAAAATTCACATACTAACTGAGTGACAGTGATAGCGCTCTACAAAACCGAACTGGCCGGCTGTTATTTCTAAACATCGATGTGCATTATTTAATGCCGGGTACTATAATAGCAGTTTTACTTTCTGTCTATATTATAAATCATTACATTAATATTTCAATAGATGAGTATAATTAAGATTGTATTATTCTAATAAAGGATTCGTTCATATTAGACAACTTTGTATTAATGTAATTAACCATAATTGTTGGGTGTTCTTACAATTAAGAATTATGAAATGATGCGGTCGTAAAGCCGATCCCTGAGGCACTCCAATAAAAGCCATCGCTTCATTTGTCCAAAGACGATCAATTGGTGCAGCGAGCGAGCTCAAAGCAATAAAGTCTGTTAATGGATCAACAATAATAAAAAGCGGCGAACAAAAAGCTCCAGACATTTTCAAATCCCTTTATAACCACCTGCGATATTTCATATATCGATCACAATGGCGGGTATATCGCTTTATGGCGTCGAATAAAACGTTCAAATAAGCAAAACATCTGAGGAAGATTTTGAATAAGTAGATACTAAGCAAAATTGTGTGAATTTACTAATTAAGTTACTAACCAAAATATGTGAATTAGAAGTATATGGAACTTTAATATTTACATTTTAATTTAATCTTTATTAATGGCAAACTAACACAAATATTCACTCAGTTTACACGATTAACTAAGTTCATGGCTACAGTTTGCATTTCACCAAGATCAATTGGACGCAGTCAAAGCACGCAGTTAACATTCTGAACGCCCGATTCTCAACTTTTAATTCGCTTGAAAGACTTTTTATTAGTCATCATGATTGTCCATATTTTGCGGATTCTTTTTTTATCTTTTCTAAATAGTTATTATGAAGAATATCTTTATTTGATTAAAAACCAAAGTAAATTTCCTAAATCCACAGAAACATCGCAAAATTTTATTTCGATTAGATTACTTATATTCAAGCTGTGAATATAAGTAATCTAAATGTGTAAGCTGTGATAGCCTAGCGGTGAGACCGTGCGACTCTCTAAAGACGACATAGGTTCAAACCCCGGGCAGGCACCAATGAGTTTTTCTATTTAAACTCATGTGTCTAATTGATAATTGCAATTTATCACACGCTTTTCGGTGAAGGAAAACATCGTGAGGAAACCTGCATATCTCTAGAGAATTCTAGGGATATTTGTTACCTACCAATCCGCATTGGAGCAGCGTGGTAGGTCTTAGCTCCAATCCTTCTCTCCAGAAACGGAGAGAGTAGGCTTATTTCCAGCAATGGGATTGTAACAGGCCGCTACTTTACTTTTTTACTTATATTCAAAAGATAAATAACGAAAAGTCCAATATCTATGCTGGGGTAAATCATCTGAAATCAAATATTTTTTTATTTTAACGCTGAGCTTAAACGATAGCGTTAAAAGCATAATTATATTTTTCCTTAAGTGGACATCAACAACATCAACATCGCTTGATTAATCCAACCCTGGTGTTTTGTGAAATACCTCGGATTTAGATATCTCAGATTTTATGCTTCTTTTAAAATGCTAATGGATTATATAAGCTCTTTTGAGATAAGATTAATCCCCAATTCACAGTGAGACATCTCGGGTATTGAGTCTGAAGACATTGATTATTTGTTTTATTTTCCGTACCATTGCGAGGGCTTATTCAAATTAAAGGGTAATCGGTCGGCGACACCGTACTCAACTTCTTATTTTTCCAACCATAAACCATTTCTAAAAGACATTAACGACTAAGCAGTAAGCTATACCGATTGCGAGTCAGAAAAATATAACGTTATTTTTATTTTACACTCTGCAAACTTGTTAATCCTGCTTCGTGAGAATCCGTTGGTTTAATAAGTCTCAATAGCATACAAGTCGATGGTGAAATTACGTGACGTCTAGGAAAACTTGGAGAAAAAATGCAGATTCTCCATATATGATTTCAACAAGAGATAAATTGATCTTCTGTACTAAAGCGTCTAGTGTTTATATCTTACATGCAAACATGTGAAATATTTGAATTTTTTATTATGAGAAGTTAATAAATGACTAAATATTTAAATATTAGTACCGATATGAAAAATTTATGTTATGACTCTTTTATTTTTGTAATATCGTTGATCGTTCGTTTGTAAGCTGTGATTGCTTAGCGATGAGACTTTGCAACTATTTCAAGGGAGTGACGGCCTACGCAGGCTACAATGAGTTTTTCTGTCAAGACAAAAATTATTAATAAGAATTATTTTCAAAAGAACCGAGTTGCTGGATGGCTCTTCTCGGTAGGAACTTTCCGAGGGCTTTCCGGATCAGCAGTAAAATTCAGGCGCAGTAAAGTAAAAAAAGTCAATTACTTTTGAATCGTCACCTACGTATCTATATTTTGGGGATTTATGTACTTTAGCTTCAACACTTATCTCCAAAAACGGAATAATAACAGCCTTAATTTTTATCAAGTTGGTATCGTTAACAATATCGATTTTCATTGCAGTAATTAAGAAATCTTATGCAGTAATTTGAAACTTACAGGATATGTTCACTTTAATATAATTGTCATAATATTATTCCTACACGTTTGATTCAGTTAACAATATGTAACTAATAAAACATAATTTAAATAAACATTTGCTAGGCCATCGATAATGTTTATAGTCAAAGCATCAACTTATTGCTCTCATAACACTTCAAGTCACCGAGACGCTCAGATCAATGGACTTTGATGAACTTGGCCAAAAAAGCATGAAGATTTCTTTGAATAAACATTCATCGTAATCGATTCGAGGCTTCATCTCCAAGTGTTTACTTAGTAACAGTCCGCCTTGAATAAATCGATTTGGAATGGAGATTGACGATCGCACAAAAGTGAACTCTAATCAAAACACTTAAACCGTGTATTTGATCGATGTAGGCAGATGAAACATTGATGCACTTGCTAAAGTAAATCAGATTTTAAGATTCTCAACAGATGATGCACTTTTGTTTGTTGACACTATTTTGGCCCAATGTTATCCGCTTTTTTCTGGCAACTGTTACCTTGAATCTAGAGCGCTTTAAATAACTGAACTATGAAACTTTTCAATATCCCAAAAATATTTGCAAATTTTTCAATTTGATCTTGAGACATAATCTCAATATGCTGGACATATGAAAAACTGAAGATATGAACGGTATGGACTCCTGGAACTTATTTTGATGGGCAGGAGAAAAATGCATCGAGCGCAAGAAGAAGTTTTAGTCAACCAACATAAAAGGGTGGAAAGAACTCGCAAGTACTGGTTCAGCTTGTTGCTTCGTCAGATATACAGAAGAATATTAATATCTCAAATAGTTAGTAGATATCGTAATCGAAGAAGAAGTAAATAATATATATACATATGTATGTAGTTTGTAGGATCTATGGATTAGGACCTATATATTATATGTCGGAATAGGAAAAAGTATTATAGCGGAATTGGGGTTTTTTTTGTATAATCCGCTTCCTCTGATATAGGGGTCAGAGCCGTGGTCTATCTTATTTTATATTTATGCTAGTACAATGTTTTATACTTAACTATGTAAGTAATTTCCAAACATTATTTCTCTTATTTCTAATTTCGTACATGTTTTATTACATTTTTTGTTATTTCGATTTATAATTTTTACTTTTCATCTATGCTACTTATAACTGTATTATTTTACAAGTATTATTTTATTCTATTAACAATCTTTTAAATTTAAAATTAACTTTGCTATTTTTTATACAAGGCTTATTTTTATATTAATTTTAAGTTTTACAGACATTCTTTCCAGGGAGAATTGTAAATCTTACAATTATGTAGCTAAAATCCGGAAAATATTGTTTTCTATACATTTAATATGGACGTTGACAGTTCCGCTTTGTTTAATATAAAAATATTAAGATTTAATTAAAATTATCTTTCATTTTTCTTAATTAATTTGTTTATTATGATGTATTAAAATATTTATAGCATGCTGTTTCTGCTCTGCACCTTTATTTACTATTTCTTACATTGCTCAGCGGAATTGGGGTTCAAGTATAGCATAGTTTACCATATTGAAGTAAAACGTTTTGAACATAGATTCGTTAGGCTATTATAGGCCTGATCATCTAGGAAGGATCATTAGTCTTGTTTAGACGATACAGTCTCATCTGATCATTACTGAACCGACGACGTATATGTCATCCGTCACGTGTCACATATCTGTGTCAGTTCAATAAGATGTTATAGTAAGTCCGTTCCTACTTTCTACCATTTTTAATGTGTCCTTATTTTAAATATACGCACAATCAATTAATTGTGAGCTCTTGCAGGATAACAATATAATGATTCACTCGCTGCAGGAAAGTTATTTATATAATTACCGATTTCCTAAATCATTTGGGGTATTGTGCAGGCGTTGACCCTTTCCATCGATCAAGGCTGGGCGTGTCGTGCCGCTCAGATTATGTAAAGGCATTACAAGTAATAACAGGTTGAAGAGCAAGATCTCCGAACAATACGTTGCCTTATTTATGAGTGGTATGCATCTATCTTTACATTATTCGTTCGTCATTCGCATGGAACTGAATCAAGTTACGATTTCGACTATTGTTACATGTAATCTTTTTATTTTTACCGGCGTAACTATAAAATGAGTCACTTAGTATATCTATCATTTAATTAGCCATTGTGTTAAAAATTGTTAATCTCTTTAATTGTATTAAAAGTAGTAAAATAAGACTAAAGGAAACAAAATAAAGCATGAGTAGCAGGGCAAGGACCTTTTTTCTGCTTTTGGAGTGAAGAATTGGAACTTAGACCTAACACGCTACTCGAATTAACATTGACAGATTACATATAAACCAGGAATTCTCTACAGAAATTTAGATTTCTTTCTAAGGTTTTCCATCAATTATGGTAATTAAATATCAATAAAACACATATCTTTAATAAAAACCTGCGACCCGATAGCAATAGTCAATTCTCATTAAGATTACAAGGTTGCCTTATATTTTAAGGTATACAATCTTATATGGTGACTTTTTATAAGGTAACTTACAAATTTGATTCTATAAACAAATCGTCATAACAACGCTTTGCTATATAGATACATTTTCAAAAATAACTAAACAGTGCACTTTCTTTTCTTCAGTAACGAGTATCCTAAATACCAAACTGGTTTTGAATTCGTGAAGAGATCACTTCGTGATTGATGACACAACAAACACATATCACACACAACTCTCTAATTAGGAATATTAAACAGATGCACCGCATTCTGATGCATCTATTTAACGGCACCAGCGTTAAGTACTACTAAATGTCATGCCATATATTTATTAGACCCTTCCTTACTTACAACGACCTCTTTCACTTGACAGGCTTCTTTATTCCATTTTAAACGTTAATTGAATTCACTTCTCACTGTTTCGATAATTTCACTTTCCTATTACTCAATGTTAACATTCTAATTATATGCAGCAAAGTAGTCATAGAACATACAATAGAGGCGATAGAAAAAACATTTACATAGCTTAATTATTTTTCTTTTCTGTTTTTAATCAATGGACGAATGTCACTTTCTACCTTTCCAGACTCTATGCTACCTTTTTAAGGCACCAGCTTAAAAAGGCGTAAATAATGTGTAAAACCCAAACGTCTGCCGCTTTTTGTAACTATAGCTTATTGCTATTTTGTCTTCGTTTGACTAGTGGTGGTGATTCGATTAATCTGTTTCTTCTAAAAATAAATTCTAAAGTCAAATCAAAATTATCTTCATTCAAATATGCAAGTTTTCAAGTTTTACTCTTGAATCATCAAGGATCAATTGCAATAATTGAAGCTACCACCCAAAAAAAAAACAGCGAGAAACTCGGCAGTTAATCTTTTAAACCTTTTAAATTTATTTAAATGAAGCTGGAAGGATTTTCTAATCCAAGAATTTTGGTCAAGCAGAACTATTACGTTCAATATAAATATTAATACAATATAATACGAGTACCATGAAATTAATCTATGAAAGTTTTATGGATATATTAACAACTATAAAACATGCATTGCCAAGAATCCGTTTGTAACACAGAATATCGTCTAATCCCTCTCACAATTTCTCATTGTCCATTGATATGCAGCATCGGTACCAACGTCAATCGGCTAATTAGAAATTATAGCTACTACTAAAAGGTAAGTTATAGTGGTACCGCTTGATTAAATTACGAAGAGTAATCGCTGACAGCAGAGATGGCAGTACGCGTGTTTGCAATTCTAATTGGTACGGAGCTAATACATCTGGTTAAGTTTTACTAAATATTCTTTTACACGATAAAAAACAGTGGACCAACCAACAAGTTATCAAACTTGAATAGAAGAGTCATAGGAAGGCCTGTAATTGAGTAACTCAACAAAGGATGAAGAAGACGACGAATGAGAGGGAAGACGAAGCCCATATCTTTGTCTAATAACATAAAAAAGAGGGACAAAATAAGTCCCATTTGCTTTGTCTTTATTGTCGATAAGCATATTTTGCGCTGGCCCACCAACTCTAATATGGTAACTCTATGGAACCAACTGCGACTGCTGACTTTACGTGATCTTAATGCCCGGTTTCACCAACAACCCCTAAACTATCACTTTGCTAAGGGACACCTAACTAAATGGGACTCCTAAACAGACCCCTTACTTAAATTTGATTTCACCAATGAATGTTACCCCTAACTATGGGACTCCTAACTATGTGACGTTTTTTTTACCATAATAGTGCGTGACTTGCTATCGGTATTTACGATTGATAAGAAATAAAAAGTTTTTGTGCAAAATTTTAATTTATACTATTGAATAAGAATAAGGGAAAGCAATATATCTTCTATGTTATTTCTTTTATGCAATATTAAATATTTTTGATCAAAATTTTATGTATAATGGTAGTGTACATTGATTTTTACTCTATATTTTAAAAGTAATGCTGTCAAGTTGTTACCTACGCCATAATTATTAATATCTTTCAAAGCCTACAATTGTTGTGTGTACATCTTGCGAATGGAACTGTGTATTTTAGTTATGTTTAGCAAATTATACCAGTAATATGCTAAACATAACTACACACATTTTTTCAACTTATTAAGTATAGTTAGATGAGAAGAAACTAAGATCTAATAAAATAAATAGTCCTTACTCACCTATTATCTGGGTATTCCAAATAAGGCTCAATAATTTCTAGTAAATACAACACTGTCGATTTATATAACCTATATCTCTTAAAAAAGTCTACTTCATCAAAATTTATAAAATAATTTGGCCGCTTTCGAAAAAGTTTTGGTCTTCGACTTCTATTCACGTCAAAAATAGTATCAATAGTTTCTAAATTATCGAATAAATCAAATAAATCACTGTCCATTTTCGTCTTGTAGTTTCTTTTATAGTTGTGTGTCGGTTTGGGGAGTCGACAATCCACTCCTCAAATTTAAGAGTCCCCTAAGCGGTTAAGTGACCCCTAAATGTTGGTGAAACGAAAACAGTCTCCTAAACGTCCCCTAAATATACATAGGGGTCTCTTAAATTGTAGGGGATGTCGGTGAAATCGGGCATTAGTGTTGTACCTTCATTTTTCCGTATAAGCTGCTAGGCGGCTTGATGTTTTTTAAATTTAAATATTCTTATCATATTTCAACTCAATAACACAAATCTTAGAAAAATCATTCACTTAATGTACATCTACATGTGTGTAAGTATTTGTGTGTGTGTTTCTACCTTTTTGATATCCAACGGCTCAACTCAACTGTATTGTACAAAATATGAAGTACGGGTATCAATAAACCCGATATAATATATAATATATTATAGCAAAATTACCAGTCCCAAAAATAGACTACTATTAGCATAATCTATGGGCCAGAGGTGACACCGTGGGGTGGAACTTGCAAAACCACCATTAGCAAAGAGAAAGCTAAAAGTAATGTTCAGATATTTCAAAGTTAGAACATAGGAGTGTTTTTGGGTTAATTATAACGTAAGTAATGACCAACGGCATAACGAACAATACCATGCATATCATAAAGCGAAGGCAATCACATCGTTTTGTCTTCAAATCCATTGAACTCTTTAATTGATGACTTCGAAGCAGACCTCGTTAAGCAATATTGCAAAAGCTATTAATATGAATGAGTTTGGAGGCGGTCCTTTATCATTAGAAATTTTATTCTCTCCGATGTAATAATTTGTGATTTAGATATTTATTTAGATTTATATAAATATATAAAATTATTAGTACAACAACATTTGAAATTCGCAATTTCAAAGATTAGGTTTTAACAATTTAGTTTAAAAACCCCAATGGTTACTAACGGGACAATACACAGTCCTACTTCGTCTTAACAAATACGTTTGTTTCAATGATTGGTTTTTTCCTTATTTCTTTATATTAATGACATTCTCATGCCCGATTTCACCGACATCCACTACAATTTAAGAGACCCCTATGTATATTTAGGGGACGTTTAGGAGACTGTTTTCGTTTCACCAACATTTAGGGGTCACTTAACCGCTTAGGGGACTCTTAAATTTGAGGAGTGGATTGTCGACCCCCCAAACCGACACACAACTATAAAAGAAACTACAAGACGAAAATGGACAGTGATTTATTTGATTTATTCGATAATTTAGAAACTATTGATACTATTTTTGACGTGAATAGAAGTCGAAGACCAAAACTTTATCGAAAGCGGCCAAATTATTTTATAAATTTTGATGAAGTAGACTTTTTGAAGAGATATAGGTTATATAAATCGACAGTGTTGTATTTACTAGAAATTATTGAGCCTTATTTGGAATACCCAGATAATAGGTGAGTAAGGACTATTTATTTTATTAGATCTTAGTTTCTTCTCATCTAACTATACTTAATAAGTTGAAAAAATGTGTGTAGTTATGTTTAGCATATTACTGGTATAATTTGCTAAACATAACTAAAATACACAGTTCCATTCGCAAGATGTACACACAACAATTGTAGGCTTTGAAAGATATTAATAATTATGGCGTAGGTAACAACTTGACAGCATTACTTTTAAAATATAGAGTAAAAATCAATGTACACTACCATTATACATAAAATTTTGATCAAAAATATTTAATATTGCATAAAAGAAATAACATAGAAGATATATTGCTTTCCCTTATTTTTATTCAATAGTATAAATTAAAATTTTGCACAAAACCTTTTTATTTCTTATCAATCGTAAATACCGATAGCAAGTCACGCACTATTCTGGTAAAAAAAACGTCACATAGTTAGGAGTCCCATAGTTAGGGGTAACATTCATTGGTGAAATCAAATTTAAGTAAGGGGTCTGTTTAGGAGTCCCATTTAGTTAGGTGTCCCTTAGCAAAGTGATAGTTTAGGGGTTGTTGGTGAAACCGGGCATCAGTCTCTTAAATCATTCTAGAGACCTGGAGTTGCAACGAAATGACCGTGTCTGGTAAGCGACGAAATTATGCATCTCTCATCGAGAATTATATAAATGTGTCATTTGCAGTTGAGAGTTGGGTCATAGAGTTTAGATTCAAAAATTCTTATCCGATATAAGGCCTCGGCTAATTTCCTTTTCAGGTGATAAGAGAGATGGCTCCTTTTTAGACAAAGAATCAGCTTAGCGATTCAACATGAAAATGCTGCCAGCATTCTGGGGACCGCATTCCGCGTGGGCATGATTTGTATAGTACTAGCGTATAACTTTAATTACTATAATAGACCAGCCTCCTTTATTACCGAGGTGTCGTAAGAGGCGACTAAGGTAAGTGCCGTGTGGTATCCGGCTGTATAGAATAGACTACCCTCATTTCTTACCGAGGTGTCATAAAAGGCGACTAAGGTAAGTTGACGTTAGGCAGGCGGCCGGTCGTAAAATACGTAGTCAAATCATGTGACAAAATGTTTGTAACATGTTGTGCCGACCCCACTTAGCACTCTAAGTAAGGCATTAAGGATAAGGGCAGGAGAATGATGATGAATAAATAACTTGATTATTTTCGTTGTAAATAAACAATTTTTAAAATATTTATTATTTGTTAAAATCCAAAGTCAATTCAGGCAAAATTGCATCACCTATATTTAATCATTTTTACCACTGAATATTAACGTAAGTATAGATATACCTTTTGTTTACATATCTAAGACCCAAGTCATCATAAAGATTCATAAATCGTATTGATTGCGAAGGTAATCAAAACATTAGAGCAAATGTAAGTACGATATTAAAACAGCACGAGTGTTCTCTTGTACCCGAGTCGTGAGCTCCAACCGCCATTATTTCATTAGAAGAATAATTGATAGTTAACATTTATGTTGTAACATTAGATTGATAGCTCGTGTTACGTGTCAAAGTTTCAGAACGCCTGTCTAAATAACATAACCCTATTGTGGGTGGTGGTCTTGTTAATTTCTTTTTCTGCTAATACTAAGGCAGTTCGGTTTCAATGAATGATTAAGCACATTCGATATATCATTGCACAGTAATGCAACGTTGGGAATCTGTAATACGCTAAAAATAAAACTAATGAAGTTATGATTCGAATAAAAAGGAAAATAAATAGAGTCCACATAATCATCATTTTTTAAGGAAATGTGAGGAAGGCAACGTCCTTTGTGGTGATGTGTATGTAGAGAGACATTTTTCCATTGCAATAGGAGAAGACTTTGTACTTCTAATAAAGGTGTATCCTGATACTTAAAATTAATGTATTTTTAAAGAAACATAACAAATGAACAGAAATATATAAGACGTGGAGTCTATGAAAGAAATAGAAAGCGCGTAGTTATGAGCATAAATGAGAGATGAAAACCACGTCCATATCATTTAAAAATATGAATGCGAATCTTCCAAATGAGATGGGTGTATTGAGCGAATGAAAAATAACATAAGCATGAGATGAATTGACGAATTGTAGAAGAAAATGGAAAAGAGGATTTGCTATAACGTTTCTTGTTAAAGTTGGCAAGCGAGATGAAAATGGTAATTTAAGATATTTACTTTTTAAAAAATCACATTATTTTGAATGACTTTCGCTTTTAGTGTAGAATTGTTGTATATTAAATTTGCCCTACTTATAAAACCGTGAACACATATCAAACAACCAGGAGGGCCATTAAGAAGAGGACACACGACAGCACAAGTCGAAGCGAAACGTGCTTTACTTTATCGCGATAGGGACCTCAGGTGTTTTCACGTATGATGAACACGGTATAGACATCTTCAGCTCTATTAATAGAACTGTAAGGTTGTATATAGCTTGCAGTGATCCTGACGTAGAAATTTTTAAGCATTTAACTTAACTCAAGTTTATTGCTCATACTGTCATCAAGATTATTCAAATGATAGAACAATCTAAGACAAAGGTAAAATTACACTTGGTTCACGGTCATGTTTTTGAGTTACCTGGAACGGCTGTTATGGAAGTTGTTATGATAGCTGATAAACGTAATTCTGAAATGGAATTGTTATGTGCATTTAGAAAAACAGGCGGAGACGCTAAAAATGAACACGTTTTCTTGGAATCAAATATATTCAGCTGGATATGTTTAAAAGGGAATGCTGAATATTTCCTAAATTAGTATTAAAGTATACATTATTCAAATGTACAATCCCTTCATTTCACAATCGTGAAGTTATGAAACTATTTCTGAATATTGTTACAGACACGAGGCAATGTAAAATTCGGCGTGTGCTCTTTTCTATATATATTGTTATAACTTCGAAAATAGAAATTATAGGATTTATAAAATCAATTGGCACCATCATCAAAGCAGCTTTTGCCTACACTTTAAGTTCGTAGATTTAAATAAATAATAAAAATAAATGTATCGGACACTCACACGCGGTCGTCCGACCCCAAAGTAAGTAACTTAATACTTGTGTTATGGGTGACGGACAACTGGTACGTATACTACATATATAATTTTAAAATTTAAAAATTATAATAACAGGCTCGAGAACCAACAAATCACTCTCCTGCGCATTGACTCTGTATTAAAAATCACTATCCCTATTAAAGTGCCATTTGCGCCATTAGGACTGATAAAGTTTATTTTGAATTCATAACATAAATATGGATATAAAAAGGACAAAGTGGGAATAGACAAAATAGGAACCTTCATAAGTTTGCGGCTTTCAAAAGTACGTAAGTCGATTATCGGTATAAGATTCTACAGTAAAATTCCGCTATAAATTTTAGCTTTGCCATTACAGCAGTATAAAAACGGTGCTAAAAAGAGGCTGAGGCAGATAACAACCTACCATAAGTGTTGAGGATTAATTAATAAGATGATAAGAATGTGTCGATATAGCTCTACTCATCGACCATGTACAAGACAGTAAAGACTTAATATAACTAGTAATAAGAAGTATGTTTTGATAAGAGCAACCGTCGAGTTTCTTGCTGGCTCTCCTCGGTAGTAGCAGCTTTGCGAACCAGCAGTAAAGTTGATGATTTAAAAGCACTTGTTTACAAGTTTAATTGAATAAAGAATATTTTGAATATGAATTTGGACTTTAGAAAAAGGAGAACCCGTCAAATTACCCAATGTCCATAGAAATACTATAGGTACTAATTTTAGGATTGTATTGTACATCGATAAAATCTGATAAAGGTACCTGCATCGATAGCCGTACCAACGAATCCCTTTAAGGTCAGAATAATGCTCATTAAAGTGGTTTTCTTCAAACTGACATTTCAATAACTGTGTATTGAAATGTAAGGTTTGGATCGAAGGTAGTGTGAAGGTTTATGTTTCCGAAGTGATGAAATCATTAAAATTATTGGATGCGAATTCTATTTTATATTATGTTTTATTATTAAATTGTTTCTTACTGTGAGAAACAGAGACCTAATATTCAAGTTAGGAAATGAATACATTTAACGCGTAGGATGTTATTACTGATGTTGCTTATAGTAAATCGAAGGTAAAATTTAAGCAACTTAATAATTAAGTTTACGGATCGAGGGTATCACTATTAATAATCTCATCAATTTACTTTACCTAAATAGATTTTTAAAAGATCTTAAAAGTTTCACTCCAACAGAATGTGTTGATGAAGAATTTTCTTAATTAAGTGTTAGTAGAAGTAATTTATAGAATTAGGCGTTACTTTGTGGAGATCCATAATACCTAAGTACAAAATCGCAAAGCAATTGCTTTTTGCTTTGCGATTTTGTCGTGGAGTCTATCTCCTGATAATGTTTCGGTTGCGGGGCAAAACGATTGTTGAGTTTGTGTTAGTGAACGTGTGAAGTGCTTGTGTATTGTGGTGGAAGTGGTGGAGGTTTGTGCATGTGTTTTTACGATTGCTGCACGTATCGGGTATGAAAATACGGATAGTCCACTATACATTTAACACTACATATTTTTTTTATTTACTGTATCGCGGATTATAGCAAAATAATTTTATTATTACTTTTGTGCTAGCAGAAGTCATCAAACATGTTAAGAAGAAATAAATTAAAAAATAAAAGGACAAAATTTTAAAATCTTTTCTTCTACGGTTGATTTTTACACAATTTTCGGCTACATATTCCTCTAGGGTAAATATATTAGAAAAGGGTAAATATATGAGATCTTCTGCTATCAGACTTTATTGGACCAACACTATCCAGTTGGAAGTTAAAATAATTTCTATGGCTGTATAATTCCCCTCATATCATCTAAGAAGCAAAGATCTGCGTGTGGCCTTTCAGCAAGATTTAAACATTACGCTTACGAATTGCCCATTACCGTGCATAAAACAGATTTAAGTCTCAAGCACTGCTCAACGCTTTACCAGTATGGTCTCTGATCTGTTTATGCTAAATACCCATTGAAACTTACCCACAAGATCGTGATATTTGCATTAAGAAATCTTCATAAGGCAACCCAATAAAAGGTATTAACCAAAATGCATTATTTTTATTATTGTTATTTTAACGCTGGGTAGAAATCATTTATAGTTATTTCATGTCTCTTAAACACTTAAATTAAGTCAATAAAAATATTTATACAATGAAAACAATATTCTTCAAAGAGACTTCATTGCAAACTGAATGATCTAAAGTCTATATTATATAATAACAAATATTACAGGACCTGAATGCTGGATACAAGAAAAACAATCAATCAGGACCCTTTTTTAAGAGGAACTAAGACAGCATGGACAAATTGCACTGATCTCACTGCATTAGCGATGTGACACGAATTGCGCGACACTATCTACGCGACATGGACTGTGCGACTTTCTTGACAATACGAACTGCGCGACACAGACTCCGGGACACGGACTGCGCGACACGGACTGCGCGACACGGACTGCGCGACACGGACTGCGCGACACGGACTGCGCGACACGGACTGCGCGACACGGACTGCGCGACACGGACTGCGCGACACGGACTGCGCGACACGGACTGCGCGACACGGACTGCGCGACACGGACTGCGCGACACGGACTGCGCGACACGGACTGCGCGACACGGACTGCGCGACACGGACTGCGCGACACGGACTGCGCGACACGGACTGCGCGACACGGACTGCGCGACACGGACTGCGCGACACAGACTGTGCGACATAGAATTCACACACAGATTGCGTAATTTTAACAATTAACAGAAATAGAGTAAATAGTTAACCACTATTAAATAAATTAACCAAAGTTTGGATCACCGATCCTTATTGTTTGATTGATTGGTAGGCTATATTGGTATGATCAATCCGACCAGTTTTATCTTTATTTTTCGAAAAGTTTTAACACCTAGAGCTACAGAAAATATCCTTTCTTTATGTGGGAACGATTTCTAAAAATATATTCCCGTATTATTAGAATATATTCCATTATTCAAATATTTTCAGATATTCATATTTTTGCCACGGCGTCGAGTTACCTGCGCGCACATAGCCATTGTCTTAAATTCACCTTAACCGGTTCCCGAGATAATGACACCAAAAACGGCCGCATCCACGCATGCCTACCTAATAAACCTAAGAGAAATTCCAGTCGAAAGTAGTTTTATTTGGAACTTTTGAAATACCGCTCAAAGGCAAACCGAGCAAAAAATTATAAACGTTCTATAATATTTGCCCAAATTTCGAAACCTTTTACCGATGTCTTTCGATAAATTCTCGGTAACAATCAGATTGTTCTATGTTTAACATCGATAAAAATTGTAAAATAGAAAAGTATATATTAAAAAATCTAGTATTTGAGAATAGCAGATTACACAAAAACAGTACAACTCATTTAATTTGGATTTAAATTGAAGAATCCAAAACAATCGGCAGCCGCCAAAATAAAAAGGTCGCAAGGCTACTTCCAGCATCAGCTTACTATTATATTATAATTATATAGTTAATTATAGAAATTTAAATAAACTGACGAGGGGAACACGATTTCAAACCTGGGCAGGCACCAATGAGTTTTTCTAATAAAACTCATGTGTCTAATTGAAAAATGCAATTTATCACAAGCATTTCGGCGAAGGAAAACATCGTGAGGAAATCTGTATATCTCTAGAGAATCCTGGAGATATGTGTAACCAACCAATCCGCATTGGAGCAGCGTGGTAGGTCTTAGCTCCAACCCTTCTCCCCAGAAACGGAGAGAGGAGGCCTATTCCCAGCAGTGGGATTGTATCAAGCCGCTACTTTACTTTACTAAATAAACTGAGGCCCACGCGATCCCTATGACTATAATTATTACGTTATAATGCAAGTCTGCCATCATCAGCAAAAAAAATATCAATTTTATTCAGGAAATCTTACATTTTACATTGTGCTCTCATTTTCGTAAAACGCGGTCACTTAAAATTAACCGTACGTTGTCATTTTTTTTAAACCCACAATCGAAACTGAATCATTTAGATTATGAAGAGCATTCATCGCAATCTATTTTATGATTTTGTAAAATGTTCTAAGATTACAAAACGATTTCGAATATAAAAATAAAAAACGCAGCAAGAAAAAACAGAACAAATATAAGATAACGGCATAGAGATTCCAGTTTTTTATATGGTTTACATAGAAGTTCTTATCTGTGGTAAACGTACATCTTGGCACAAGAACGCTGATTACACATCCTGTATTTTGTAGCATAACATAAACCGTTATACTACAACTACAACATTGCTGTAACGACCTTAATGGTGGGTACTTTCTTAACATCAGAGCTAAGAAACTAAATTGAGTATAAAAATTATCAAATTGAACTTTCTGTACATATACCGGATCCCAAATTATAAAATACAGATAGTATCATGTTTACTGCTGAACATTTCCAAAAAGTGTCTTTCTGATTTCTCACGGTCCGTGACAAGTCATCTTAAAACGAATTTGAGGAAGTTCAGGCTATTATCTTTTTGAAACCAAATCAAATAGACCAACAGAAGTATGATTTAGAGATCCCTTTGTATCGATGATTAAAATAAAACAAATCACTAGCAGTAGTTTTTAAAACAATTTATAACGATTCAAGTAGTTCCGGGTTTTAATCTCACTCATATAAATAACTTAGATCACATCTTACCACTAAATCCTGCGGAAAAAACGGTACTCATAGTCTTTAAGCTGTACTTGCAACTTGTTCCCTAAGGAAAAACCGGTTTTTATCTATATGTTAGTCTATATAATATAATAGTATAAAAGAATATAATGTATATAATAGTTAGACGTACAAACACATTGCAAACAAAACAAATATTGTTTAAACTGACCTGATGATTGCTCTCGAAAGTACTATTATCAAGATATCGATTTATAATGTAATGGATGTAGAATGATTTATAGAAGCAGGCGTTACTTTGCGGAATTCCATATTACAAGCAATATAACAGAACTAACTACTTTGCTATAATCCGCACGGGTTAAGTGAATGCATGCAAAGCCAATGTGTATGAAGCAGGCAAAATCTACGCACTTTACACATGCAGGACAAGAATCGCAACAACAACAAAAACAACAACAAAAAGCTCCACGACAAAAATCGTAATGCATTACGATTTGTGTCGTGGAGCCTATCCTCCTGATGATGCTTCGGTTTCGGGGCGAAACGATCGTCGAGATTGTGGTGGTGGGTGTGTGTGCTGCTTTTGTGTGCGTTGTTGCTGGTGAATTGCGCCTTGGGGTGCATGTGGTGGCTTGTTCTGCATGTGTAAGGTGCGTAGATTTTGCCTGCTTCATACACATTGGCTTTGCATGCATTCACTTAACCCGTGCGGATTATAGCAAAGTAGTTAGTTCTGTTATATTGCTTGTATGTAGAATGTTAAAAGTTAAATTTAAATTTTTATTTAAATTAACCTCTACATTGTGGAAATGATAACTTAGCCGCTGATTCAGAGAATCAAGTCCGCGTGAAATAATTTTCTTAATCTATTTATATAATTAAATATTTTACTTCTTAAAATTCTTGTCTTATGGAAAGCAATAAAGTATTCGATTTCAACATCAATTACTTATTCATTAACCTTTCTTAATAATCACCTTTTTAGAAGAACACTTTTAACTATTTCATTCAGTTGTGACTATACAGAACCCATACACAATTAAAAACTTGACTTATTTTTTCTATTCGGCTCCGTTTGCTCGCGGCGTAACAAGGCAGCACGACTGCAATATTACAGTAATGCGTTTCTCCTCCTATATTATAAACGCATTTACTTTAATGGATTGCCTAACATTATGTACGAGATTCAATATAAATTTTTTCTCTCTCATAATAATGCTTATAAAAGGATACCTATTATCCTCGAAATAATTTTTAGAATTAGGCGTTACGTTGCGGAGATCCATAATACAAAAGTAGCAATAAAATTATTTTGCTATAATACGCGATAAAGTAAATAGAAAATATATATAATGCTATACACCCGATAAATCGCAAAGCGATGTTGTCGTGGAGTCTATCTCCTGATGATGTTTCGATTGCCGGGGGAAACGATTGTTGAGTTTGTGATAGTGAACGTGTAGTGCTTGTGTATTGTGGTGGCGGTGGTGTAGGTTTGTGCATGTGTTTTTACGAATCATGGATCGGGTATGAAAAAACGGATAGTCCACTATACATTTAGCATTATATATTTTTTCTATTTACTTTATCGCGGATTATAGCAAAACCAAATTTTATTATTACTTTTGTATTATCCTCGACATTAATGTCGAAACTTTTAACATGCAGTCATGTCTCGGAAAAAGTATAAATCCAAATTATGTTAAGAAGTGATTAGAAATTCAAGAGTGCGGCCATTTAGTGAGCTTTATGTAGTTACAGAATATAATAGACACCGGTAAGTAAGCAAATGGGAGTTAATAAAACGAGCGATGAAGGAAAAGGCGCGGTCGATTCGCACGGTTCTTGCGCAACCCGCGTAATAGGTGTCTTCTGTATGTGTAGCGAGGACAGTTGGGTAATTGTATACATCAAATACATTTTAACTATTTCACGACCCTACAGCACTTGAGGTCATGTAACGATATTACGGGTGTTTATTTTTCGAACAATATAGTGTAATTTCAACATCGTCATAAAGGGGCTAGAAAATCCAGGAGCACCTTTATGAGCGCGAAAAGCGCTTAATAAATCACAGGAATAGAAGGACAGCAGCAGAGATATAAGTTCTTGGCTTAACTTTTTCGACATTTTCAAACATCGACGTCATATTTTAACCAATTTTCAAAAGATGTTAAACCATTCATCATTCCATTATCATCATCCTCCTGCCCTTATCCCACTCTAAGTGGGGTCGGCACAACATGTTTCAAATATTTTGACATCGGCCGCCTGTATGAAATGCGGAGAGTAAATCGCAGACTCTCAGAAGTCTTATGTTGCCTCCAGTGAAAGAATATTATGAATTGAACTGAATTAAGTTTTAGATGTCTTAATGAGTATTACCAAAGAAATTATTCACTTACTCGTTGCACTACCTTTGCTTCGTCTTACTTGGTTCTGTTTTGCTTGGTTGGTAGACAATGGATTACGCAAATTTCAGTTGTATAATACAATCGTGAAGCACGTTATTGTCGCTCACGTTATACTATGTTACACGGTAAGCTGATAATTTGACTTAGTATTCGACAATTTCATCGACAGACATTTCCATAAATAGACATTATTGAACCTTCGACTGGCCCGTTAGCATCCTCCTCGAATCACATTCCTATAAAAATTTGTTGGTTCTTCGACACTGGGCACATATCGTGCCGACCTAAGGTGGGATAAGGGCAGGAGAATGATGATTTCGTACTAGGCGCGATCGAGGCCTGCTATTTGCAATTCAAAGGAAAAAAAATGCCGCAAACTGAGGAGCAGTGATCATCATCATTCACATATTTAATATAAAGTGATATTCAATTTATAATGATTAGAATAATAAATCTACGATGTTTAGCTATGGGGCAACTTTTGTTAATACGTTTTAAATGGTTGAAATTTTTGTTATTAATTTCGTCATCGATAACATAATGTTTAAATTTATAACGAAAATATCTTTGAAGTTACTTCAATTATATAAAGAAATCTTGAAGCAATTGTTGAAACATATTAAAGGAACAATCGCCAAAACTAAAGGAAATTAGCACGTGGATAAAAAAACACTAAACCTACACAAATTCAAAGATTATTTTAGACATAGGAGTGTTGATAGAGTTTCAAGAACATATAACTAAGTCAATGCTAAAATTATTATCCGTTCTTAAGCCATCTACGCATATAAAAGATAGTCTATCCCGAGCACAAACAATGGTATCTCAAGCCCATAAAGCAAGCAAAAACACAATGGCGGGGCTTGTATCATAAAGAAAATCAAAGGGTTCTTTGATACAGCTTAAATGAGCACAGCGTGTTTATGATAAATATTTTTAATAGTGATTTTTGTTTTTTTTTAATATCATTCTTTTACTTGATGTTATTTTTATTTAATGAGGGGAAGTATGACAGTTGTGCCTATTACAAGAAAGATGAGAGGCAATTAAGAGCTTTATCAGATAAAGGAAACATGAATCATATCTGTATGTGTATATCGGAAGCATTTCTCTGATTTGGAACTAGGAATGTCACTTAGAATGGAAAATCGATTGATAAATAATTGACTTTTGTCCCTTCCAAATAAATTGATTTTTAAAAAATCGCTAAATTCGAGATGAAAAAATCGATGTTTTTTTAAATTGAATATTTGCCTTTTAAATCTTAATAATTAATTACATTAATGAGTAATGAATGTGGATAAGTACCAAATAAAAAGCAACAGATGCGTTATTTGCAAATTTTTATTATTTCAATCTAATTTCGCGTAGTTTCGCTACATGGGTTTCATCTAACAATGCATATTCTTATCTTAAAGCACAAGGAAAAAAAGAAAAAAAATTAGAAAAAGAGGGTAACTAATATAATCAATTTTCTAATGTTTGAAAAAATAAATATAATTAGAAATCGATTATAATCATAACATAATCGAACAATATAAAAATCGATTTTATCACATCCCTATTTGGAACCAACCAAATTTCATTCCAGAAAAAAGAAGAAAGGTTAGCGGTGAAATCCTTGTCTTATATTAAAAAGTTATCCGTTGATAATAGCATCCTTCCAATCCTTAACAGTGGGATAATAACAGGCTGCTTTTACTAGTAGATTCTTAGAAGTGAATAATAAAAAAATTCAAAATTCAAAATATTCTTTATTCAAGTAGACTTGTAAACAAGTGCTTTTGAATCGTCAACTTTACTGCTGGTTCGGAAAGCTGTTCCTGCCGAGAAGAACCAGCAAGAAACTCGGCGGTTGCTCTTTTTAAAATATAAATCTTAGAACTAGTTACATTTATTTATTACTGTCTTGTACAGGGCAAAAGTGCACCTATATCCACATATCCTTATCATCTAAGTAATCTTCAAAAGTATAGTAGGCTTACATAGTAGGATACAGAGTATCAGCCTCTTTTTAACAGTGGTTTTAAACTGCTGTAAAATATAATACATTACAATAGAAAATTGTAAACAAAACTTCGGTATAAATTATTATAAATCTAAATAATAATTACGATTAAACTAATAAGGACGCCCATACGTGTATATTTATTTATTTCGTTTTATTATCGCTTAGAAATATCTGACGCATACATAAGTTGTATAATTTATTAAATTATTTTTTCTATTTAATGAAATGTTAATGTATTATATTCACATGTTCTTCTTAATTTTATCTTGTCTGAAAACGCTATTTAAATTTTAATTCTTTTGTTACTGTTTTGACCTTTAAATCAAGATCATTTGAATATCTCTATCCATAGATAATTCAAGTATTCAAATTTAATTATATTATTAGTTCAGCAGTGTCTCAAAATAAATATGAGCAGGACTTAATCATCTGCCTTATTCCGCACTGTTGATAACTATGGCACCGAAATTGGAGACGAATATAGCACACGCTTAGTAATAAAAGGACCGAAATAAAATTAAGCTTAACTGAGTTAGATACATCAATCCATCAATGCCATCTGAGAATTCACACTACGACCTATTAAAAGAGCTTTTTTTCGAACTACCTATATGCTGTTAGGCCTAACGATTTTTACAACGTAAGTAAAGTAGCGGCCTGTTACAATCCCACTGGGAACAGGCCTCCTCTCTCCGTTTCTGGAGAGAAGGGTTGGAACTAAGACCTACCATGCTGCTCCAATACGGATTGGTAGGTTACACATATCCTCAGAATTGTCTAGAGATATGCAGGTTTCCTCACGATGTTTTCCTTCACCGAAAAGTGTGTGATAAATTGCAATTACCAATTAGACACATGAGTTTTAATAGAAAAACTCATTGGTGCCTGCCCGGGTTTGAACTCGTGTTCCCCTCGAAAGAGTCGCACGGTCTCGAAGCTAGGCTATCACAGCACAGCTATCACGGTTTACGTACTGACTTTGAATTCATTCGTTATCTAAAAGTTCATGGTAGGCCTACGGGTAAGGCGAGCCAAGAGCATAATATTTAGAAGTAGGTATTAATTAAAGAGCTAACGCGAGTTGCGCTTCTCAATAATCATAAATCAAAATTTTCGACGGCACTCCTATGACCTCATTACATATTTGCTTAGAATAAATAGCACGTAAATGTATAAAGAGCGCCATAAATGACGCGCGGCGGTTCAAATTTCAGGAAAGAGGTTAATGAAATGTTATAAAATTCGAAGAACCGAAAAACCAAAGATGTTAACTAAAAAACTATAAAATATATATACTAATTACTAATCCTGAACGTTTAAAAGATTGAAAGTAGATAGCAGGGATCGTAGTCTTGTCTAAAATATCAATCGCGTAAGGATTAATAATATTTTAATTTTAATATAGGAACCTGATACGTACGCTTAAGGAGGTAAAAGTCACGTTAAAACGTCTAAATATTTTAAAACCTTCTATGATTAGGGTTCTGATAGTTTTAATTAAATATTATCTTACAAATATCTATTAGCAACTGCTTTCTAAATACTCCCACGACGCTAAGAAGTTTGTAGCCTAATCAAATCATTTTTCAACATTTCAGTATTTCACTGTTTTATTTGAAGTCGTAAGAAAATCTACATATAGCATTATTTAATTATAATATAAGTATTATTACTATTTACTATTCATCCGAGATATATGTTAGCCATTTCTATAACCTTCGTATCTGCAATTGTATCTAATTTTATCAATATTACAGTGTTGCTATCACAGCTCCATTACTGGAGCTGTGATAGCCCAGCGGCGAGACCGTACGACTCTTTCGAGGGGAACACGAGTTCAAACCCGGGCAGGCACCAATGAGTTTTTCTATTAAAACTCATGTGTCTAATTGATAATTGCAATTTATCACACGCTTTTCGGTGATGGAAAACATCGTGAGGAAACCTGCATATCTATAGAGAATTCTGGAGATATGTGTAACCTACCAATCCGCATTGGAGCAGCGCGGTAGGTCTTAGCTCCAACCCTTCTCTCCAGAAACGGAGAGAGGAGGCCTATTCCCAGCAGTGGGACTTTAACAGGCCGCTACCTATTATAAGTGAAAACTGTTATATACAAACATAATTTAAATAAAATTTATAAATAGACCCAGATTCGAAGAACCATTAATTTGTAACCAATATTTGTGACCCCTAGAAGTAAAAGGCAGGGTCACTGCTGCCTACGTCAACGGGTCAGTCAAAATTATTAACGATAAAACTAAAGATGACTTAGTACAACGAATAAATGAAGCCCAGAAAAACAGTCTTTATAATATTGGTATGGAAAATATGTAATTTTCATTTTTTCCAATTTTATTCAACCCTTTGTATTTAACGTGATTAATTTTTTTTATATTCATATACTAAAAAGAAACAAAGTTTAAAGAAATTAGTAATGGTCGAAAACAATTGGCGCAGAGGTTGCGCGGGCGCATGATATCACAGATCTAGGACGCCCGCCCACTCCCATTAGCCGGTTCGCCGACACTAGACACATCGCCAGACATCTCACTGTCATTATCTATGATATCTTCAGATATATCTTTAGATTTTTTATCTCTCAAATCTCGGACAGGCAAAACTTCGTCCGCGTTAACTTTTGTTCCACAAAACGACATTGTATTTATTGTATGGTTTATGTATCTTATGATTGTACTCGAGATTTCTTAAGAGGTTATTCCGTCTATAACGGTTGTTTTAACATGCGTCATTTTACCTAAGAAAAATGTTCATAGAAATGAATAGTGTGGGTTTACCTTTCCATCTGTATAACAATAGTTTTATTATTTTGTATATCTATTTAAAGTGATAAGGCTCTTTTGATTTTTCTATTAATAACACTTAACATTAATTATCATGTTCATATTCATGTCTGTTTCACTTTTATTATTCTCTTTTTACATTTTTTTTATATGTTTAGTGACAAAAATAAAATAATTGAAAAAAACATTTAAATCGTAAAAAAATGCTAATGTCTTAAGCTATATATAATTAGAGCTCCAGAGTGAGGATCTTCATTACAATACATGCTGTTTCAAATAATTCTGCCTTCTGCATCCGACTCTTGATACAATAACTAAGCAAAAGCCACATTAGATTTTGACCGTCGTACCGTCGTAATTAGGTCGTTAACCAAAACAATAGGAACAATTATTCATTACATTTCTTATAAATATTTACACATTTTTTCCTCTTTACTTTCGTTTAATAAAATAATAAACTAGTTAAAAACAAAGAAGCAATTTAGTGTGTGGGCGTAAAGTAAGTACCATCGAAAGGCATAAGAAGTCTCACCTTGTTATCAGATGATATCAGAGCACACCGTAGCGGGCGAGCGATTTTAATGAGCCCCGCAATGATGGAAACAAAGACCCTGGCCATATACGATTATGGTTACTACCATCGGTTTGCACGCTATGTTGCGAAATGAGACCGACTAAATCGCGAGTGAACGTAACGACAATGTGATCGATCTGAATGCTTTTACACACTATTATTCAAATAAAAATACTTGTTTGAGGAAAAAGTAATATTAAATTACCCATGAAATCAGTGAATATTAATTACCTTTCACGTGATTTAAATATACCGAGACAATCCGATCGACAGATTACACGTATTATTATACAACCAAAGCGCGATAAAATCGAGTTTGGATTGTGCGGCTCAAGTGAGGGTAGTTGGCGAAAATAATGACTGTAGTACTCGGAAGACGACGCGGCGCTCCAGTCAGTTCGTGACCACGGTGGACGCAACGTCGAACCTTATCTCTTCGATTATTATAACTTCGATTTTATCGCGATGTGACCCGTATATTTATATAATAAAAAGTATGAATCGCGAAAGATTACACGTTCCCTAGGAATTTTGAAGGGATGTGCAAGTTTCATCACAATATTTTTGTCCGCTGACAGAATTAAAAGGGTTTAGATAAGCTCGAAGATAATTTATGATTAAGTAATGCCCTTTTTTCCTTATATTCGTATTATCATTTATAACATAATACGTCTACTTTTGTACAAACAAATGGTAGGGGTCATTCGGACGTTTGGGCGATAATGAACGACGTATATGGCAATTCAAAGCATGGTGTGAACTAGCAACGACATTAAATTTTGCCATATATGTAAAATATATCGAATGCAGTTTTAAACAACCTAAGGTACGAAGCGACTGCTACCGTATTTGAAAGATCACCTTAAAAAAATACTATTTAATTTATATTCCATGTAATTGTGGACGTTTTCATATAAATTAACAATAAACAAATAAATATTAATATACTAGGAATCTAAAATAATTAAAAGTCATTTCTTGTTTCTTAGATTGTTCTTCAATACCTGTTATCAAAGTATTTATTGTTTGATGATAGCACTAGGTCTGTCTGAGAACATGAGTTATTTAGAACACTAATGTACGATGAAATTTAGTTAGTATCTATCACTATTAGAATCAATCCTAAATGTTATAATAAAAGAAATTTTAATAGCTCCAAAAAATCATAATAACGAAAACTTTATGCTACAATTAATTGTAAAATGAATACATCGAGCGTTCCAAATACAGCATCTTCTGCATAACATTGCTCAGTAATATCGTAACATCTTAAAGAATCGCATGTCTAGTTTAGATATCTTTACAAATGTGAAATTTCTTTCTATTCTTCTGGCTTAAACCGCTGGATCAATATAGAAGAAATTTAGTAAAATTGAAGCGTATATATCGGGTTGACGCATAAGATAAAAGCATTCCCTTTTTTTCTTCGGTAATAGGTAAAAAAATAGAATATAAAATAAGATCATAATTGAGGGTACTTTAACATTAAGGTAACAAAGTCACGGGTACAACCAGTAGTTAATAAATTGAGCGTTAAAATGTACACTAAAATTTAAATATCGTGTTACTTTGACATCTATAACATAAAAATGGCCGTGATATACAAATATCACCGTCATTTTCTAACTGTTATTTTTACTTAATAAAAATGTCCATCACCTCGTCTGTCTGTCTGTGTGTATATTTTAAGAATACCTTGCTATAACTGTTTTAATTTTATTTATAAAGTTATACGTGAGATGCCTTAAACATTTCATATATTATTATAAATTAATATTTTACACCATCTATACTAATATTATAAAGAGGAAAGATTTGTATGTTTGTTACGTTTTCACGCAAAAACTACTGGACCGATTTCAAAAATTCTTTCACTATTGGAAAGCTGCTTTTTCACTGAGCAACATAGGCTATATGTCATTTTCAAAAAAAATAGGGATCCCTAATAAAATTGTAATAACTTGGTAAAAATTTAGTCGTAAACATCTATTATCGCGTGCGCTGCGGAAACTATTGATGATAGAACAAAAAAATATTCTACAGTATTATAGAACGTATCAATATCCACAAAAAAGTCCGCGATACCATATGTCTAACTATTATAGTTATGCCAATATAACTACTTTTTTACATTGTAAAAGTTGGTAAAAGTGCCGACAATAATCAAACCATTTTATTCATATCTCTGTATTAATCCTTATCCCATTAAATGATATTTTATGAATAACTGTTTCAATACCTGTAAAATACTTTTTAAATTATTAATATCCGACATCCCAATCAAAAGATTTTACGAATTTAAGAATGTAAATCGAAATCAACTAACGCCATAAAAAACCTAACCTACCGTTATAGCAGGGCCTGCACTTGGTGAGTTAAGTCTTATTCCAAGAATACTAATGATACCCATTTTTTATAATTAAATAATCTACTTCGATTTCGTAGACTTTCCACTACTACGAGATCTGTATGGACGCGGGTGAAACCGCGGGGCTTTGCTAGTACAATATATTTTTCGGTTAAAAGTAAAGTAAATTAACAGCCTGTTACTATGCCCACTGCTGGGCTAAGGCCTCCTCTCTCCGTTTTTGGAGAGAAGGATTGGAGCTAAGACCTACCACGCTGCTCCAATGCGGATTGGTAGGTTACACATATCCCTAGAATTCTCTAGAGATATGTAGGTTTCCTCACGATGTTTTCCTTCACCGAAAAGCGTGTGATAAATTGCAATTAGACACATAAGTTTTAATAGAAAAACCCATTGGTGCCTGCCCGGGTTTGGACCTATGTCGTCTCTAGAGAGTCGCACAGTCTCACCGCTAGGCTATCACAATTTTTTTTTCGGTTACCACAAGATAAAAACTAGCGCGGGAAATTAACTCCAGCGCGAGTTTTACTAAAAGAAAAGTAAGCTCAAGTGCCCGTGCAATTTCGCGGCGGGTCGCTAGTGTTAAAATATTCCTTACGTGGCACCACAAGTGAACCGCATTAACAACACAATGGACAAAAATGTTCGTTTTTTACGCAATTAAGACCCTCTAACGCGGAGGGTTCGCACATCTGTCGAAACAGAAAAGGGCATGCCGTTTGAACGAACACATTTCTGGTATTATTATTTATTATATGTCTATGAATATTATTTATTTAATTGACTTGAATTTATTAAATAAATAAAAATGATTAAGTTTGCAAAAACTGAAATCAAGTGACAAAGTGAATTATCTCAATGTAAATCAAGTAGCAACCATTCTTGTGAACTATCACCAGAATAGTTGCTACTTGATTATTAAATAATTAGACTACTAAATAAATGGCAGCGGTTTTGTTAGCGATTACATAATTCCAAAAATAGCAGAAACAAAGTAGAATTTAGTTAATTACAGTCTGTTTTGATAAAGAAGTAGTAAATAATGAAAAATATTACAATAAATTCATGTTTAATAATTCGTCGCAAAAAAAATCCAAAATCAAATTTGGTTAAATTTGATTTTGGCATTTTTTTCTTGGTTGGCACTTCGATATAATAATAAAGGATTAAACCGCCTTTCATTGATAAGTAAGAGTTTCATCTTCCCTCTCATTATTGATTGAGACACTTAATTAGGGATGTTACGGAGGTGGGTTTACCGTAACCGTAGTCGGAATTGGAGATTTCATATTTGTATTATCGGAGCCGAAGTCGGAATCGGAGGTGGAGTCGGATGCGGAGGTTTCCACCTTTGTTCCTTCATTATTAATTTAAAAATTAACCCGTAAACTGTTCTTTGAGAATATGACCATCACGATTAAAATAATTGAATACCTAAGCCTATACCTAATAAAATAAACGAGAGTTGCGCCACGAGGGGCGCGCGTGCATTCTGTCCGCATTAGCATGACAATTTCACCTTCGTTATACCTCCGACTAAAATTTATCGAAGCCGGAGTTGGAGTCGGAGCTGTGAATTCCATCGGAAGTCGGAGGTCCGTAGCATCCCTACTCTCAATTACAGGCCTGCTTGTGGCTATGCTACTCTAGTATCTACAACTTATATACGTAACAAACTGTACCCACGAGTTCATTTGCGTCGACTTAAAAATAATAAAATATCCTCAAATATGGCATTGGTGACTATTCATGTTCCGAAGAAAAAACCATAGTACTAACCATACTAATAAAAGCGTCAATTTTACCAATTTTTATATATATTGTTCTATAAGATTAGCTTGTGAAAGCGGAACAGACAGTTTTTTCCAAACTAACTGTATGCTGTTGGCCCTAACGACTTTTACAGTGTCACCGGGCTGGATGGGCGAGCGCAGAAGCAACGTCGAGGTTGCGAAATGCAGAGAGTGGAGCACAGAAATTCTACTAATGTCAGGGTAACGTAGTTCTAAGGGTGCCTCCTCCGAGGCCGGACCACGGCTTAGGGCGACGCTTAGTGGAGGGCTGATGGCTTTGATTAAAAGACCAACCAACGTCAGAAAACTGGGTAACAAACAGACAGACGGTAACATTTGTATGAACATAAAATCGAGAATACTTAGAGCTTAGTTGTGTTAATTGTAATTATACGATTTATAAACAGAACAAAACATTTATTCTAGAATAGTATTAATAAAACATGCATCATGGATACTTACTTGCAAAAATACTCTCCCCGCGGCGAAGACAGACACGTTCCGCCATTTTTGCACGGCGACGGCGAGCAGGAGACAAAACCTGAAATAATGGAGAGTTATTAGCATTCATGCGCACAAGAATTTTACTCAATTAGTTTGAAGACAATGTTGCGTATCTGGAATAGCCGCTTTCGGGTAGTAACATCAATTTTGAAAAGCCAAAAGTAATAAAAATTGAAAAAGAAAAATTATCTAAATATTTAAATTCTAGTTTTTGCCCGCGGCTTCGCTCGCGAGTAATTTTTTCCGCCATAGTATCTGATTTAATTAAATTTATGATTCACAATTTTGGTCATAGTAGCTTCCACATAAAAGATAGATATATGCTGTCGCGGACTTTTATTTTGAACTATTAAAAACAAACAATACTACGGTACATCATCTTTGTGTAACTCCAATAGTTTAGCTAGCGTACGCTAAGATAGCTCTCAGAGGCCAGATTTTTTCCAACTTTCTTGACATGTATCGTTATATTACATAAAATTATTACAAATTGTAGTCTATATGTTATTCTGATGTTTAACCTATATAACTGTTAAGTTTCATCCAAATCCGTTCAATAGTTTTTTCGTGAAAGAGTAACAAACGTCCATCCATACTCACAAACTTTCGCATTTATAATATTAGTTTAGTAGTAGGAAGGATTTTCTACCTATCTATCTGTATTTTTGAGAAGCATTGGTCAGACTAAATCAAATTTAGCCTTCTAAGACGAAATAAAGTCGTTACCCAAACATGCTAATAAGATAATAAAAGCTAAATTATTCAAATGACGATAATATCATTACCCATAATATCACTATCCGCATTCCTTATAAAGAAGCTTATTCATTAGGCTGGTTGGTCAAAATTTTGGTCGGAATCAAAGTAGTCCATAACAAAAGTTTGGGAACGCTTTGAAAACTACACGAGGTCTTATCCTCAGATAGCCTCTGTGCTTGAAGATTATGGACCTCCATGCAGGTTTGCTATGGTCTTTGAAGATCATATTCGTCAACACCAGTACTCTTAGTTAGTCAAGTTACTTACTTTGGGGACGGACGACCATGTTACATGTTACATACATTAAATTCATGGTCTAATAAACCGAAAAATATGTAAACCTGGTTCAAAATTGGGTACCTGGATATTCACAATAGACTTTAACTTCTATTCTTAGATCCAATTTTTTTTTCTTAGGTCTAAGAAACTTGCCTTAACTATAGGAAAAAACTTACATAGATACCGAATTTTTTAAGAATGCGTTTGAGTCTAAATATTACGCTTTGAAACGACAACTACATCATCATTCTCCTGCCATTATGCGACTCTAAATGGGGTCGGCATAACAGGATTGTTATAAATATGTGGTCACATGATTCGGCTACGTATTTTACGATATCAACTTACTTTACTCGTATTTTACGACAAGTCGGTAAGAAAGAGGGTGGTCTATTCTACTGAACCGGACACCACAAGGTGGGTCAACTTACCCTAGTCGCCTTTTACGACACCTCGGTAAGAAATGAGGGTGGTCTCTTCTACTCAGCCGGATACCACACGGCATAATTTATGCAAGACATAAAAAGTAAAGTAATGGCCTGTTAATATCCCACTGCTGGGAATAGGCCTCCTCTCTCCATTTCTTGGAGAGAAGGATTGGAGCTACGACCTACCACGCTGCTCCATTGCGGATTGGTATGTCACACATATCCCTAGAATTCTCTAGAGATATGCAGCTTTCCTATGATGTTTTACTTCACCGAAAAGCGTGTGATAAATTGCAAATATCAATTAGACACATAAGTTTTAATAGAAAAACTCATTGGTCTGCTCGGGTTTGAACCCATGTTAGTCTCTAAAGAGTCGCACGGTCTCACCACTAGGCTATCACAGCTTCATGCAAGACATATATGCGAATAATTCTATGAAAATTATGTCAAGTCCAATCAGTCAACCCGTGTTAATAGACCAAGAAATCGTTAGTCCGTATCTATCGGAATAAAGTTTCGTGAAAGTCAATAAACTTGTTATGTTTACATTTGTCCAAAAAAATTCGTTCCCACGCACGTGCGTCCATCCGATCTGACAAGTTTGTTTATGAAATGATAAGACCAAGTATCCCGTAACGGGATTATTTGTTGCGGTGTTGTGAAAAGGTGTCAGGCGCCTTTTTACTATTCAAATTTTATGCCTCACTAAAATGTCTGCCCAAACACCTTTGTGCTCAGTGAAGGCGAGGAGTTACACTTTCTCATTCGTTTTAGTAGCATGTTGGTTGGATGAATTCCTCAATCCATTCTAGACCAGTGTACAGAAAGATTCCAATTAAGTGTAAAAACTATGCTTATACGAAGCATATTACAAAATTGAAGATTATTTGGATGATAAGAAAGCCTAGATTTGAAAATCCTTTCAGCTTCATACAAGACAGCGTTTTAATAATGTATAAGTGAAGATATTTAAAAGATTGACCGCCTGAATTTCTTGCTGGTTCTTCTCGGTAAGAGAAACATTCCGAACCAGTTGTAGCTTCATTAATCATATTGATGCTTGACGATTCAAAAGTGCCTGAAATGGTTTATTTGAAAAAGATTATTTTGATTTGATTTGGATTGGGAAACTGAGAATTTTTATTTATTTTCAAGACAAGATATAAAATTGGTCTATATAAAATTCTACAATGTTCTAAAATTTAACTTAAGAATTTAAATTATCGTTTCTCGTAACATGTGCCTTGCCGTAGTTAATGTATAGAAATCGGCTATACTTACGTTTTATTCTATAAGGTTACCCTACTAGTTTTGAGCCCATCCGGGGCACTTATTCATGAACTCTTTACACGAAGTTGTCGCGGCGAGAACTGCCTAGTTACAGTGTCCTGGATGGATTCGTATAAGGTTCGTGACCACGGTGGATGCAACTTAAATATGCTTAAACGCAACTTGATTTTATCGGATTATTTTTTTTTAAAAGCAACGGCCAATGTTCTTATCTATATATGATTTTTCTCGGTTTTCTACTCCAAACCAGTGGAAGTTTCATTACAATTTTAGGATAAAATAATGCTTGTAAAAACTAATTTGAAAAGAGGGAGATATTGGAATATTTAATTAAAATCATGCTTAAACGTATGAACGGACTTAAATACTATTTCTAATAACCAACCCCTCAAAAACCATTCCACTCAGTATGTGTTCATTTCAAAAAAATACAACATATCGTCCACCACAAATATTGTGGCCCAGTGTATAATATAACAACATTTCATATCAACTTCTTATCAATAACTCCAAAATTCAAAGAAATTTATGCGACAAATTCTCGATAGGCTCGGTCAATATTTGGAGGCTCTCGAATTTTGTTGTTATACGCGTATCGCGTAAATTTTGTATCAAAATATCAAAATTTGTAGGACTTTCGCACAAATGTTTGCACAACGTTATCGTATTAACTGACATGATATACGACATACAGTCATTCTTCGTTTGCACCTAACAGGGCAAATAGTGAAAATTTTATAGACTTAATAAATACATTATAGATCACATGACCAACGAACATCTATACTTATTATAAAATAAAGTCCCCATAGCTGTCTGTCTGTATGTAATCGATTTTCTCAAAATCTACTGAACGGATTTTAGTTCGGTTTTTAGTAAAAGGTGCACAGTGCAATTCCTCCGAAAGGTTAGGTTAATAACACAATCGTTTCATGTAAATTGAGTTAAAGAGGTCGTTTTACAAAAAAATTTAGTGGGGCTAGTAACAAACCGGTGTCAATTGTAGTTTAGAAGGGGGGAATAGGTATAAAAAACGGTTTAGGGTATCAGAGAGCCAGTCTCATGCCGTAACTCGAGCGACTATAACATGCTAAACACTGAATTTCACGCGGGCGAAGCCGCACGTATTTCTAGTTTTTAATAAAATTAAAATCACACGAAAATCTATGTAAAACAGAGTCCTCGCAATCCATTCGAGGTTTCCATTCTACCACATCATAGCGGTCTACCAACGCTGCGATTTTCGGTGCGAGATCGCCATTTCTACACCTTTATTTCAATAGTACAGATAGCAAAAATTATTGGTTTTAATCCTACACTAATATTATAAATGCGAAAGTTTGTGAGTATGGATGGATGTTTGTTACTCTTTCACAAAAAAACTATTGGACGGATTTGGATGAAACTTTATGATATAAGTTATACATCGGAATAACATATAGGCTACAATTTGTACTTATTTCATGTAATATACCATGTCGAAACCTAATTTGGCAGACCAAATTCAACGCGAGCGAAGCTGCGAGCAAAAGCTAGTAAGTTATAATAAAGAAACACAAAAGAATAATTTTTTTTTAATATTTATCCGTTTTAACACCTCGGTTGATCGCCTCTTCGGGTGACAAGAGGACTGGCTCCTTTTTCGCACAAAGAATCAGCTTAGCGATTCAACGCGGAAACGCTGCCAGCATTCTTGGGACCATTCCACGTGGGCATGATTTGTATAGTAATAGCGTGTAAGTAATTTAAGATAGATATAACTTGTACACATTTGTTATCAATAAATTTAAAAAATAAAAGAATAATTTAAATTTAAACAAAAAACAGGTCCATAGTATGAAAGGCGCAAACACCAGTCATTACAAACTTACATACAAAACGACCGCTAAATATATCAGGAGATGCAAAAAGATGTCAACGTTTGAGTTCTTGGACCCTTTCCGATCCGATCATTCAGACTATTTTGGTGGTCCCGATTCTTGATCGACACGTCAAGATAACACGCCTCGATTCTAGCTGATTTAACATTGTATCCGAATAATTTGAATCAACTGCCAGACATGAAATCAAATAAGGAGAATATATTGTGATTGGAAGGAACACTTTCTTGTATACTTAGGACACTCGCTTCATCGTTCGCCTCAACTTTGGTGTTTAAAAATATTCTCTATTGTGTAATTCGTGACTTTAACGTTCACGGAATAAAAACGGGAATGTTATCTTATACGTTTAACCGGTTACATCATTTGTCACGGCTTAAATTGTGACAAATTTCACCAATATTGGTCCACCGGTTTTGTCTTCAAAGCATTACATACACTCAGACTTTCGCTTTTATAATATTAGTATAGATCTAATCTATCTACATATTATCCATAATACAAAAGAAATAATAAAATTATTTTGCTATAATCCGCGATACAGTAAATAGAAAATATATATAGTGTTAAATGTATACTATCCGTTTTTTCATACCTGATACTTGCAGGATTCGTAAAAATCGCAAAGCTTTGCGCTTTGCGATTTTGTCGTGGAGTCTATCTCCTGATGAGGCTTCGGTTGCGGGGCGAAACGATTGTTGAGTTTGTGATAGTGAACGTGTGTTGTGGAAGTGGTGGAGGTTTGTGCATGTGTTATTACGAATTCTGCATGTAAAGGGTATGAAAAAACGATACTACTATAGTCTACTATACATTTAGCACTATATATATTTTCTATTTACTGTATCGCGGATTATAGCAAAATAATTTTATTATTGCTTTTGTCAAAAATATAAACAAACCGATTTAACACTGAACTTTACGATTAGGATCGTTATTAGTAACAACGCGTCATTTAAAAAACAAAAAATCTAAGCGGCAAGTATGATCAAAAAGTTTCAATTACACCCGCCATATCGATTTACCGGTAGCAAAAAATCGATTATACATCAATTTAAGTGCACGTTCTTAAACGAAAGCAAATGACTTTTGCAACTGGGCTTTTTTCGCAACTACCCGACATCGCAACGCCATACAAAGTCCTCGGCAAAAACCGGGCGAAGTTGTTCCTCCTTATAAGGCCAGCTATTGTTTTTATGGCCAGCTGTCACCGACCTCAAGCTTAAGGCACTGATGGATGTTTGTCGGTGTTCATTAAATTTACACAAAATTAATGTTTCGTCAGTTTATCGTTTAATATAACAAAACGTTATTATACTGATCTGAACCAATCATAAATTTTTTACCACCAAAATACCTGCATATAGAGTTATTTGTATGAATTCCGTTACTACTTACACGATATAATTGAGCTTTCATTCGCAATATTGCCTTATAAATGACGAAGTTTATATTGGTAGCAAACAATGAATTATAATGAAAAAAAATGATAAAACGATCGATGTTGGAGTATCGATATATCATGAAAACCTTATTTTTCCCAATATGTTCGGGAATTTAAGGTTTCAGAGTAGAAAGATACGCAAATCGATAAGGGTATGTATTTTCATATAACTTCTTAATGTGGAATTTTAACGGAACCCTTAATCGCTTAACTGCTTATAACTGTTACCACTAAATATATTTAACGAGATATTTAGAAAAATACTTAGTATTCTTCGAGGGGTGTCATTTTGGTACGACCCATCTTATAGTTTTCGTTATAATTTTGCTTGTTTCGGATGTAAATTTGTTTTTAATAGAATTAATTCTGTTAACCCTAACGACTTTTACAGCGTCAACGGTAAGGTGTTAATAAATAAATTATGTATTGCAAAAGGCTTCCCTTAAAAGTTTAAGGATTTAGCTGCTCTCATATTATCTTATTTTTTTCTTCAGGATATATTTATAGTATAATTTTTGGGTTGAAAAATATATTTATTTTTAAACCGATTTCTAAAACAGATAAAGAAACATGGCTAAACGGATAAGGAAATCTTTTATCGTTTTAGTATTCGAACTATGAGATATATATATATATATATCTCATTATATATGAGACATATATAATGAGATATTATAGAGCTGTGATAGCCCAGCGGTGAGACGGTGCGACTCTTTCGAGGGAAACACGAGTTCAAACTCAGGCACCAATGAGTTTTTCTATTAAAACTCATGTGTTCAATTGATAATTGCAATTTATCACACGCTTTTCGGTGAAGGAAAACATCGTGAGGAAACCTGCATATCTATAGAGAATTCTGGGAATATGTGTAACCTACCAATCCGCATTGGACAGCGTGGTAGGTCTTAGCTCGAACTTTTCTCTCCAGAAACGGAGAGAGGAGGTCTTTTCCCAGCAGTGGGACTGTAACAGGCCGCTACTTTGCTTATTCGACCTAACGATAATATGAATGATAAAAATACTTCGATTATATAGTGAATGAGACTACTTTAATAATTTTTTTGAAAAGAGCAATCGTTTTTACACAACTCAACTGACAATTCAAAAGTACTTGAATTTGATTTAAGAGTTTTATATAAATAATACATGTTGTTGTATTCATAATTTTCTTTCGCAAGCCTTTGAATGAAACAGCAACCGTCAAATCTCAATGAAACATATATGAATCAACGAGCTTGACGCCACTCGCTGACCCACAAAATACTCATTACAAGAGATAACTGGCCGTGGGAACGGTACAATGATAAGAGCAAAGTTTAAAAATAAAAAAATTCGCCTACAAAACACGCTTCCGCGAAATGGCCCGTGAGAAGTCAATACGATCACATCCGCCCGATTAACATACTGATAACTTGAGCAAATCCAAATTGACGGGTTATGGTGTGCGTCCAGGACATTATCACTAATATTTTTTTAAACGGAATCCGAGATATAGAAAATTTGTATTTATATTTTCGATCTATTGCCTAAACTTATCAGCCTCGGTAATCCTTATTTCCTCTCTTAGCAAGCAAGATAGTAAAGCCCTGTTTTTAGCAGTTGCATTTTTGTGCTAATAGTAAAGTAGAAAAGTAAACAGGCCGCCTGTTACAATCCCACTGCTGGGAATAGGCCTCCCCTCACCGTTTCCGGAGAGGGGAGGAAACCTGCATATCTCCAGAATTCTCTAGAGATATGCAGGTTTCCTCACGATGTTTTCCTTCACCGAAAAGCGTGTGATAAATTGCAATTATCAATTAGACACATGAGTTTTAATAGAAAAATTCATTGGTGCCTGCCCGGGTTTGAACTCGTGTTCCCCTCGAAAGAGTCGCACGGTCTCGCCGCTGGGCTATCACAACTCTGCGCTAATATTATTACTTAACGCAATATAATTCCTTTAAAACGTTGAATGGTATAGGTCCAAAGTAATGCCTAGACGTAGTTAACCGCAAAAATCTTTGATAAATGTAAACCTAACTTTAGCTGATAAAAAAGAATACCAAATTGCACTTTTTGTTCATGAAACATAATAATGATACTAATACGCCGCGTCTGGTTCTTTTTCCAACTACAAAAAAGTAGAGTTAGTTATTTTAAAATGCTGAATACATTTTTGTATTAGACAAATGAAGTATCGTTAGATGCACTTTATTAATATATCGATCGTCGAGATTTTGGTGGTGGTTGTGTGTGCTGCTTGTGTGCGGTGTTGCTGGTGGAGGCGCCTTGGGGTGTGTGTGCTGACTTGTCCTGCATGTGTGAGGTGCGTAAATTTTGCCTGCTTCATACAAATTAATTAGCTTTGCATGCATTCACTTAACCTGTGCGGATTATAGCAAGGTAGTTCTGTTATAGTACCTATTAGTATATCGTTAAATGCACTTTATAAAGCTATGTAACATAACAGTAAAATTAAAATGGCGTCCCTTAAATTGAACTGTATATCAAGTTGTAGCTTACTTTCAGATCTCGATTTTTTGGTCGCGTTTTAGTGTACAAAAAATCTTAATGTAGCAAACTTCTAAAATCATACTCCCCATCATCATCATACTCCTGCCCTTATCCCACTCTAAGTGGCTTCGGCATAACATGTTATGTCATGATTAGGCTACGTATTTTACGATCGGCCTCTTGCCTGACGTCAACTTACCTTAATCGTACCACCCTTTGTCTTACGACACCTTGGTAAGAAAGAGGGTGGTTTATTCTCCTCAACCGGATACCACACGGCGGAAGTGTTACAAATATTGATTACACATTATATTTTATGTAACACATATTATTTGTAAACATTTGTGTAAAAAACGTAAATTCATAGTTACGATATCATAGTCTATCTGGGTTGTATTTGCTTATCATAACAGCCACTGTGTCCGCAACAGACAATCGCGTGAGCGAAATCGTTTGAATAGCAAAAAATACAAGGCATTCATGGAAAATGGCCGACGATCAATTAGCGATTTTACGTCAAATATCTACAACGTGTTTGACAGTACGACGGATATCGTTTTGGATGGAATTTTAATTGCATATCGGTGCCTTATAAAATGAATTATCACTTGACTGGGTCGTTTTCTTTTTACAAAGTGAAAACTTTTTAAAGTGTGATTCTGGGTAAGGATATTGTATATTATTCATATTGTATATTATTTATATATTTGGCTACACACAAGTCAAAAAATAATATAACGTGCCCGAAATTTCGTTTTGATTCTGTTGACAATTGTGTTCAGCGTCAAAGCATATAAATGAGTACAGCCCACGAATGTTGTTAAAATACTATATTCCCTTCTCCAATCTTTCTTACAAGTTACTCGAATAAAAATCCACAAGAAATATTTTATTTAAACAATCTGAGCATAGATACGGATTGAAACGGTTATTCAGATTGCGGTAGTGAATGTGTGCAGTGCAAGTTGTGTGTGGTAGTGCATGGGTTTCAAAAAAATCCTTCATGTATCAGGTATGAAAACGGATAATAGACTCTACATTAAGAATCACATATATTTTATTTTATCACCGATAATAGCAAAATAATTATTTCTTTTATCTAAGGTTATTATTATTAAAATATAATTTAACTATATTTCTTAATAATTTTTGTACTAAATTATACTATTTACTTAACTAAGGTAACCTTAACTATTATAGAAACTAGCATTTAGCAAAAAGTTAAAACTAAGATATCTCTAAGTTAGATATATATATCCGATCCCAAAGTAAGTAGCTTAACACTTCTGTTATGGGTGGCAGACAACTGATAGATATACTACATATATAATTTTAAATACATACTTAAATATACACACAGGCTCGAAGAACCAAATTGTTTGTAGAAAATGTTGGCCCTCGGCGGGAATCGAATCGACGACCGGCGGAGCTGCGCCAAAGGGCCAGTCAGAAAAGATACATTTACATTTAATCGAAACCATCGATTCCATATCAATGGGGCAAGGCTCCAAAAATACTGGCAACGTTACCCCTTTGTATGGCCCAACTTATTCGTTGGCCAAGGTAGCTAGGTACGCTCTACGAGCCTTCTAGATAAATCATTGAAGATGGTAGGAGCGTCCGGGCCCCATGGACCTAAGGTCTCTACACCAAAAGGCACAAAAATGAAGCTACGTCGTCATATTTGCGCCTCTTAACATGTTTTGCACTGCTAGGTGCCGCTCCCGCAATAGTAGAGGTCCCTTGAATATGGGATGCTGCTAACTTGCCTACGCATGTAGCATCTCAAACAAGTGACCTCCCCAGTGTAATAATTGGTAACTGCAGAGTAACGCCTTATTCTATAAATTATTTAAAAAAGCATATAAATTATACTTATAGTTCTCTTATCTCGTAACTGACCATTTTTGGGATACTGATCGAGCGGAAATTTGGTCTTTAACAGCCAATTTTAGATAAAATTAGATTTATTTTATTGACGACATCTTTTCACATGACCACTATCTCACCATAAATGATATTACAGTTGCGACGGAAGCGTAGTAGTTCAAAATCGATCTTGTTTCATCACCGTAAACTAAAAAATCTATACATATTATAAAACATAGTCCCTAAAAGCTATCGGTCTGTATGTGGTCGATATCGTCAAAATATACCGAACGGATTTAATACGGTCTTTACAGCTAGACTCCACGTGATGAAACGATCTAGCGCGTAAGCGTCTAATAACCGTATGAGTCGAGTATTACAACAAGACTGCCTTCGTTGTGTTTTTTTTCGAATGTGTCTTATGCTGTTAGCCCTAATGGCTTTTACAGCGTCACCGGTGGGATGAGCGAGCGCAGAAGCTTCGCTCGGTAAAATTGATAAGTAAACCTGTGTGGCGAATTCCGCCTTTTATAAACAATTATTGCTCCAAAACCAAGCCTCCGCTCTGCAGGCCTATCATGAACTCTCAATTGCGACTCAATTGAAGACGTAAACGAAATTGTTTTGCTTTTCTTACCATGACGTCTTAAAGACGCACACTTTAAGTCGTTGCCGAATGAGCGTTCGGAATTCGTCCTAAGAACATGTGAGTAATAGAGACAGAGTTATCTATAGTTCATATAACGTTACCCTTTTCAAACATTACGACCCCAATGCAAGTCAGACTTCATGGTACGAAAAGAAATCGGTTCTCGGTCGTCGTTTACGTCTTCAATTGAGTAGCAATAAGAGCTCATGGTAGGCCTGCTGGTATCGGTCACGCGATCATAGTGATGTGACTATACAAAAACTAAAGAAATGACACTTGACTATTGTCATGGATGCGATTTTAATGGCGGTTAGCCGAAACTTTTAGTCAATATTAGTGTGAGTTTACACCAAACAACACTTTCGTATCAAAAGAGGGACAAGGTGACATTTCGCTCGGGCTCGTAGTCCCTAACGGTGGCCTCAAATCATAACGTAATTGCGGATGCCCTCTCTATTGCCGCATCCGCCTGACATGGCTTTGATCAAATGCTATATATTGATTTAAGCACTCTATTACGGACAAGCACTAATAAAACATGTAATGGCAATTATAAAACGTATTTTATGTATAAGGAGGAAATAAGTATGTCATAAACACTGTAAATAATATGGGAATTAGCTAATAATAATATTTTAGATCGATTCTGATCGAGTTGAAATCCTACTAATCCTACTAATCCTACTAATATTATAAATGCGAAAGTTTGTGAGTATGGATGGATGTTTGTTACTCTTTCACGAAAAAACTATTGAACGGATTTGTATGAAACTTAACAGTTATATAGGCTATACATCAGAATAACATATAGGCTACAATTTGTAATGATTTTATCTAATATAACGATACATGTTAAAAAAGTCGGAAAAAATCTGGCCTCTGAGAGCTATCTTGGCGTACGCTGCCTAAACTATTGAAGTTACACAAAGATGATGTACAGTAGAATTGTTTGTTTTTAATAGTTCTAAATAAAAGTCCGCGACAGCATATATCTATCTTTTATGTGGAAGCTACTATGACCAAAAATGTGAATCATAAATTTAACTAAATCAGATACTGTGGCGGACCAAATTACTCGCGAGGGAAGCAGCGGGCAAAAACTAGTAGTATTATATTAGCAAAAATGTTGTTGAAGAAATAGATTCTTAGAATGGAAGGTCTAGATTTAAGAAGAAGGGTACTATCTCACTGGCATGTACGGACTTGTGTATAAAAGTCCTGTAAAGATTAAGATTACAAAAAAGTAACTACTTTGTACTTATATACTATTGACAAGGTACTTGTACAAAATATATCAAATTGCAACGTAACAGTAAATAGTATTTCAAAAGATAAATAAATTCATTTACATAGTTTCGAAATTATGTACACACATAAATACACATTTAAATCTTGGTGAAAATGTTTTTTTGTTGCTCTGAACCTAGCTGAACTGAACATTTTATCTCTAACCATCAGTTAAATATGATTACTTAGACTATTGATCACTCCGTGGTCATAAAATGACAAATATGAAGGAGTCAAACTGACTCAATTTCAAAAATAATAAACACAATTTTATTTTTGTCCACTCCTTAAATTCAATTTCAAATTCTTTATTCAAGTAATCTCGTAAACAAGTGATTAGAACTCGACTAGTTCGGAAAACTGTTCCAACCGAGAAGAGCCAGCAAGAAACCCGGCGGTTGCTCTTTCCAAATATAATTCTTATAACCAGTTACATTTAGTCACTACTGTCATGTCAGGGTCGAAGAGTAATTATATCCACGCATTATTATCATCTATATAATCTGCAACAGTATAGTAGGCTTTCTATATCACACCTTTTAAAAGTGTTTTAAACTGTTGTATTGGCAAAGCTAAAATTGATTTGCTTGTAAATGAACATGTTAAATTCTATTCGATATCTATAACCGCAATACTCAACCTGCAATTTTCATTGTCTTAATATAATAATAGTCAAAGAACATTACTACTATTCAACAACAACAAACGTTAATCATAGAAGTAATGAATATTAAAATGCTAATTTCAAACAAAAAAAACCTATTATCCATTATACCAAAGAAGTATTAAAACGCAACGCTTAAGTAAATGAATAAACATCGAAAATTTGCATTAGCAAACAAAACATAAATCACTGATATTAAAACAAAATAAACCTCAATGAGGACTGTAATGAGTCCGCGATAAATTACCTTTTATAACTAAGGAACAGTTAAGCGAACCTCTCAAAGGAATGAAAAAGATACTTAACGGCGACGCGTCTCGAGGCTAACAGTTATAAGATGATTAATGTTTGAATCAACCGCCATTATCATTTCTTCAGTGGTAAGGGAACAAAGATTGGAATAAGGCTCTGCGGTCCAAAGTCTAATTACCACTGTCAACGATCGACGAACATAGTGACGGGCGGGTTTGGAAAAGAATGGCAGTGTATAATAGATAGATAGATAGATAGTAGATGTGGGAAATGTTACAAGTATACAAGTCAGGTTAAAAATGCTTTTGATAAAGCTTTCAAAACAAAATTCAAAAAATTCAAAATTCAAAATATTCATTATTCAAGTAAACTTGTAAACAAGGGCTTTTGAATCGTCAACTTTTACTGCTGGTTCGGAAAGTTGTTCCTACCGAGAAGAACCAGCAAGAAACTCGGCGGTTCCTCTTTTTAAAATATAAATCTTAAAACTAGTTACATTTAGTTATTAATGTCTTGTGCAGGGTTGAAGAGAAGCTATATCCACGCATTCTTATCTTCTAGGTAATCTTCAATAGTATAATAGGCTTTCTGAATTAGCCTTTTTAAATAGTATTTTTAAACTGCTGTAATGGTAAAGTTAAAGTAGATTGTGGAATTTTATTATAGAATCTTATACCCAAACCCACAAACGATTTACGTACTTTAGCCAGGCGCAAAGCAGGAGTCGCAAGCCTATGTCGATTCCTACTTTGTCTATTATATACATCACTTATCGTTTTATAATTCTTTATATTTTTATGTACAAAAATTGCATTGTTTAATATATACTGTGAAGCAAATGTAAGTATACCTATTTCCTTAAACTTCTCTCGCAGGGAATCACGCGGACTTAAATTGTAGATGCCACATTTCACGTTCCTAATTTTAATCGTTGAGGAGTTCCCAAATCTGGAGCCAATGCTGACCACAGCATCAAATCATCGGGACTGGACCAGTGTGTAAAATTTCAGCTCAATCGGACTCCGGGAAATGGGTCAAATTTAACTAGCAAGATTTCACCTTCACATAGATACATTGCAAGTTAAATAAAAGATTTTAAAAAGCGTAGTAGTCATATAATACGAGATAATACTATAATTAAAAAAATACATATCGTAATTAAATGTAACCTGATTATAAATGACCACAAAAATAACACACATAACATTGATATTGATGGACTATCTACCGCCGAGTTTCTTACTGGTAATCATATTGATTCTTGACGATTAAAAAAAAAAGCTGATAAAGTAATTTATAGAATTAGGCGTTACTTTGCGAAGATCCATAATACAAAAGTAATAATAAAATTATTTTGCTTATTATATTTGCGGATTATAGCAAAATAATTTTATTATTACTTTTGTAAGCTGATAAAGCTTATATGAATGATGATTATTTTGATTAAATGCAACATTTGATTTTTATGCCGAGTTTTCATAGACACAGTTTTTTTCGAATTGACTGTATGCTGTTAGCCCTAATGGCTTTTACAGCGTACAAAATAGACACAGTGTCTCCTATCTTTCCCTTCACCCTAAATCTTAAGAAGAGTCATAACTGATGCTTTTTTCAAGGAAACACCGGGGATTATAAAATCCATCTACTACCAATCCACTACCCAACATGGAAAAAATTGCTATTTGCCAGCAAAAGGGAGTAGTTTCATAGATAAATTAAGAAAGAATGAAGGAAAGAAAAACTTTATAAATGACGTACACACCATATACATGAAATAATGCAAAAAAAAACAAAAGCAACAGACAACAGACAACATACAGCTATAAATTAATAAACGTATTATGCCATTCTCTTCAGAAATGAAAAATGTCGAGATACTAGGCTTTAAAATTCATTCATTCTTTGCCCCGATGACGTATATGTACACTTAAAATTCACTAAGCAAAATAGCTTTCACGTGTTCCATTAATATTTTAATCGAGCACTTAAAAGCACAAGTTTCTTCCATTATACCCTTTATCTCGAACGCAGCAAAACCAAGGCCTACGATGTATTTCCCTTGAACTTTCACAATAAGTTCGCTTCTTGCACCAAGATAACAGACAAAAAGACCGGCCGACCCCCATTAGTCTGCCCTGATATATGTGCGTCCGCATAATAACAAGCAACCGTTAGTTCGCCGAACAAATATAGGCATAATGTTGCGCAGGATTCGATGTCGCTATTTTGCAGAGAACTCATTGTATTATACCTGGTATGGAATGCGAAATGGTTACGAGATTATGCGAAATTGACAAGTGAAACTTCTATGGTATGGTTATCGAAATAACTGACGTTTTGTAATTAATTCGGAATAAAAACTTACATTTGAAATGTAAAATTGATTTGGCGGAGAATTTGGAGATGTCGACGTTTTTAAAATTGGAAAAGTGATAGATTGCATTACACTTATGTCTACCATGAATTCTTATTGCGACAATTAAAGACACAAACTTAATTAATTTTGCTTTTGCATACCATGTCTTAAAGACGCACACTATACGTCGTTGCCTACACGCATACTATAATGCGTCCTAAAAACATTTGAGTAAAAAAGACACACGCCGTGTGGTATCCGGCATAGAATAGACCACCCTCCTTTCTTACCGAGGTGTTGTATGAGGCGACTAAGGTATTTGCCGTGTGGTATCCGGCTGCATAGAATAGACCACCCTCATTTCTGACCGAGGTGTCGTAAAAGGCGACTAAGGTAAGTTGACGTCAGGCAAGCGGCCGGTCCTAAAAGATGTAGCAAAATCATGTGACAACAAGTTTGTAATATGTTATGCCGACCCCACTTAGAGTGGTATAAGGGCAAGAGATTAAGACAGAGTTATCTATAGTTCATATAACGTTTTCCTTTTCCAACATTACGACTTCAGTGCAATCCACACTTCATGGGTACGAAAAGAAAGCGGTTGAGTTTAGCTACTGACTTTGAATTGAATCGTTTTCTAAAAGTTCATGGTAGGCCTACTGTAGTGATAACACTTCTAAACGACAATTATTAAGTTTTAATCATAATTGCTTAAACCAATTTTGACATTTTCAAAGTTATCCTCACAGTTAATAATAAGAAGCATAATAATCAAGAGTTTAAAAGTAATAATAAAATTATTTTGCTATAATCCGCGATACAGTAAACAGAAAATATATATAGCACCACAGCTCAACTACAGCCAACACAATACACAAGCACTACACACGTTCACTATCACAAACTCAACAATCGTTTCGCCCCGTAACCGAAGCATCATCAGGAGAAAGACTCCACGACAAAATCGCAAAGCGAAGCATTATCCAAACAAGCATTGTTATATAGTAATTGGTTCATCCCCACCATTAATTTTACCTCTGAACACGTGCAACAAGCTTGAACTAGAAAAATTGTGCATGTGTTTTTACGAATCCTGCATGTATCGGGTATGAAAAAACGGATACTCCACTATACATTTAACACTACATATATTTTCTATTTACTGTATATTGTTGTTATAGTGTATAGTGTTCTATTACTGTGGATTATAGCAAAATAATTTTATTATTACTTTTGTATTATGGATCTCCGCAAAGTAACGCCTAATTCTATAAATTAATCAAGAGATTATTGCAAGAGGTTATTTAAGTTTCCGGGGTAAAAGGGCAACTATCTAAAGAAGGCAGTCCATGGTACAGTTCAATCAACTCTCCGCTAAATTGTCCATTCCATCAATCAATCTTTCCACACGAGCACTTTGTTAACTTAATTACAGTGCGGTTCACGTGTGACAAAAGCATCTCACGGCATTGTTGTGTGATGAATCGACGAACAATTCATTAATACAGCCGCTTGTGCACACGTACAATGGATGTCAAAATCTTGGGACGGTGTATGTGTACCGATATTTTATCCATAGTTGATAGAAGTGATTAGCAACTGCTCTGAGCAACCGCTGCGCAAATTATTTGCGTTTTTGTACATTTTATTTATCTGACCTACAAATGTAATATGTATGTATCGACGTACACAGCTACACAAACACTCACACACACCTTATCTCTCTCCCTCTCTCACACGCACATACTCACACTCCGGACACACAACACAAACGTAATCACGCACACATATACGAAATGTTTGTTCTCGTGAATTTACACTCCCTGTATTGGGATCCTGGGAATAGTGATCTATACGGAAAGGAATAATTAAGACTCGAGATGGACAGACAGCAACTTTCTATAAGGGAAACATGACGTTACGCCGAGTCCTATGCCTAGCAGAGAACATCCCAGCAATAAAATAAAGTATTGTTAAGTATTATGTATTAGTTATAGCATGTAGAGGTTTCAAAATCGTAAGCTAATCATCATTCTCCTTTCTTTTTTTTTGTCAGGAAAACCCATTATGGGTCCCGCCGCCCGACGGGGACGAACGGCGGGTATGTTGGATTCTCACCGACTAAAATCCTGACAGTGCTCCACCACGCTGCCATCGCACCATCGCCATCCATCCATCGCCACCATCGCTGCCCACGATCTCTCCCGTCCACCATAGCACAAATCACAATGTATTATAGCACGTAGAGGTTTCAAAATCGTAAGCTAATCATCATTCTCCTACCCTTATCCCACTTCAAGTGATGTTGGCACAATTTTTTTTATCTTCCATTCTCTTCTATTATTCGTGAACTTTTTTTATATGCGTATCCTTCATCCATCTTATTTAGGCCTCCCTCTACTGGTAGATAAAATATATTTCATATCTAATCATATTTAAAATCGTAATCGAATACAAATAAAATAATAATCAAATTTATAAGATACTGATATCCTTCTTAATGTTTTTTTTATTTACGTTTAATTAATTGGATTCTCTCGAGATACATTACTTCAGAAAAAAATATGGACATATATAAAATACTTATTGCTTATCAAAACAATATTCATATCGTTATCTCGATCAATATTTTGCTACTAATAAAATTTATGTCTCAAATCAGTTGGAAATTCTAAGGCTTTACATAATTTTGGCATTTATTAATCGTTCAATGTATTTTAAATCTGATATGATGATAAGCATCGTCATTAGTTTTATATTCATCTTTAGATATAAAATAAATACAGCTTCCGTTAGTTTGCGAGTAGAAAACTCGAAACTAGTCCATGTGTTTATTAGGATTTTTAAACAATATTACATATGAGAATATTGTTCATACTATGTTTTTACGAATCCCGCATATATCGAGTGAAAAAATCCGACAGTCATACATTTAGCATTTTATATATTTTCTGTTTACTTTATCGCGGATTAAAGCGAAATAATTTTAATATTACTTTTGTATTATGGATCTCTGCAATTTCTATAAATATAAATCTATCGTAGAAACGATATAATAAAATCATTGCACATAGAAGTACACCCAATAAAAATAAATTTATGGCTTGGTGAAAATGTAAACTTAGCCTCATATTATTAAACCTTAAAAGGATTGACTCGATCTATACCATACAACGAAAGTCGTTATGGTAAGATGAATTTATCATTTTTATTATACTGAAGAAAAAAAAACATGTATCGGCAGCAGGTCTTCCGTTTATAGATAATACATACAGACAAAGCCATGTTATACATTCTTTCTGATACTATTGGATTGTAGCTATATCTAGTTTAATAATAATTAAGATAGAAGAACGATTCTATAGCTTTTATTTTATCTTTAACTAGCTGGGCCAGTGGCTTCGACTGCGTGGATATCAGTGTGTCACATAATTTTCCCAAATTGAAATGTTGAATGTAACAGTAGTTATTGCGAGTTAACCGTAAGAGATGGAGACATGCTGTCGAGGATTTTTTGTAGTATTTTTGTAGATCTACAATTCCCTCGTACATTACTTAAGTGTAGTATCTCTGCTGTATTACGCGGCGCACGCGAATAAACGTTTCAGCAAGCGAGTTTTTGTACAACCACAAAACCTCTTAACACAGTAATGTATGATTAACCCAAACCATCCGAATGAATTGCACTATCACTAAGTAAAAATCGCACTAAAATCTGTTCAGTAGATTGAGAAAATCAATCACAAACAGACAGACAGCTATTGGGGGCTTAATTTTGTAATATGTATAAATATCAAAAAGTAAGGCACACACAAAATATAGGTCCTTGCTCAATCGAACTAATTGAGTACAAGAGTAGATAATAAGATTACGAATTTATTAACTTGATCTAAAAACTAGGATAACGCAAGTGAGACACACTATTAAATGCAATACTCAGTTTCTGAATAGCTTGAAATATAAACACGTAAAGTTATACTAAATTGGTTCTTCTGGACCAGACCATAAGCTAGGACCATAAACCTAGTTTCAATACCATATAGAAATCATCAAACTCAAGTAGATATAATTGATGCTATTTCAAAGCGCAATGCATGCCGATCGAATAAAATTACGTCTATGATAAGGTGTAAAGGTCAGTCGTCGAATATAGCTCGGATGGCGCTTCGGAAGATACCCGAGGTCTTTTCGTCCAAAATACCTGAGTGCCTAAAGAGCAAAGTCTTCGAACAGTACGTGTTACTAGTGATGACATAAAGATCTGCAGGCCTACCATGAACTCTTATTGCAACTCAATTGAAGACGTAAACGACGACTGCGAACCGCTTTCTTTTCGTACTATGAAGTGTGAATTGCATCGGGATCGTAATGTTTGAAAAGGATAACGTTATATGAACTATAGATAACTCTGTCTCTTTTACTTACACTGTTCTTAGGACGAATTCCGAACGCTCATTCGGCAACAACTTAAAGTATGCGTCTTTAAGACGTCATGGTATGAAAAAGCAAAACAATTTCGTTAAAGTCTTCAATTGAGTCGCAATAAGAGTTTATTGCGACTCAATTGAATTGAACTGATACGTGGTCGCTGACTGTGGGTCAGAGTCACTCGGCGGTTGATAGAGCGAGTTATGAGGAAATCCGTAGAAGAGCCAAAGTCACCGACATACCTCAGCGTGTCGCAAAGCTGAAATGGTGATGGGCGAAGCACATAGCGTGGAGAACCGATGGGCGTTGCGGCCCTAAGGTCGCATTGACGCAGCGTCAATAGACCCCTTCGAGGTGAACTGATGACCTCAAACTTCAACTGATGTGTCGTTAGGTTAAAAGATAAAAAGGGATAAAAAGTTTAGCTTCACGTATGTAATCAAAATCAAATCAAAAAGATGAGCCCGAACCGGAAAACGCATCGTCGATAGAACCCCTAAAAGGTGGACAAAAAAGTCCCGGGGAGCTGCTAGAGCTAAGCGGCACAAGATCGAGTGGTGTGAAGATCCCGTGAAGAGGCCTATGTGGACGTCCATCGTTTGAGTAGGGATGTTACGGAGATTTTACTTCGGTTCCGAAAGGTCGGAAGCTCTGATTGAATTCACACCTCCGAATCCGACTCCGGCTCCGATAAATTTTAGTCGGAGGTATAACGAAGATGAAATTGTCATGCTAATTCGGACAGAATGCGCAACGCTCGTTCATTTGTTTATTTTCAGTATTAATCGTTAGACGCGCTTAAGTATTCAATTATTTAAATCGTGGTGGTCATATTGCCTAAGAATAGTTTGCTGGTCAATTTTTTAAATTAATAATGAAAGAGACAATGGTGGAAACCTCCGCATCCGACTCCACCTCCGATTCCGTGTTCGGCTCCGATAATACAAATATGAAATCTCCGGTTCCGACTCCAGTTCCGGTAAACCCACCTCCGTAACATCCCTAGTTTAAGGGTAAGAGATAGAGAAGGTGTAAAGTGATTAAATACGATTCTGATATAAACTACATGTCAAAACGGCCCATAAATTGATCTAATCTAGCAAAGTATATTCGCCTTCATAAATACTAGTGTTGCAACGGTGAGTTCTAGGCGTGGGCTGTGATAAATTGACCCAACAATTTACACCCTGAGCCCTGACTAATGCTGGTCTAATGAACCGGCGACGTAGAGATTATAACAAGGATCGTAAGGATAAAAGTTATGCGTTTCTGTATGAATAATTACATTCGCGATACGAAATCACAGGAAGTGTACGTAATTATAGAATGAAATATCTCCGGCGACAACGTTTATTATGTATTGGGGGCATTTCGTGGAACCGTGGCGAGCTAATGTAGCTTAATTAATATATTGCTATAACTTTGATCTGAATATATTAAAATTTTAGAATTTAATGAAATCATTGACCAAAAAATATCTATTCTAAATATATTCTAAAATTTGGTGTAAAATTATAAACAAATCAAATAAAAATAATCTTTATTCAAGTATGCTTTTGTATGCTCTTTTGATTCATCAAGGATCAATTAGATTTAATGAAGCTACAACTGGTTCGGAATGTTGTTCTTACCGAGAAGAAACAGCTAGAAACTCGGCGGTCCATCTTTAAAACATTTTTAATTTACATTATTAATAATAAATACTCATTTTCATATTTGTATTTAAGTACGTATTTAAATCTATATATGAATACATTTGCCATTTACCAAATTCACTCATAACACAAGTTTAAATTAAATTATTTACTTTTGGGACGCACGACCGTATTTATAAATGTCCCAGATATTTATTATTATATAGAATAAAAAACTGTACTTCTCGCGGGAACAGTAAAAAATATTGCATTATTAAGGATACTTAAACGCTTCAGTTGACACTAACGAAGTCACAGGCAGATCTAGTATATAATAAATCTATTAAAATTTATATTCACAGCATTCACTTAAAACCATTATTCAGAATGTACGACAAGTTCTCTCCGCTATATGCAAATTTTACCCACGCTATTTCCATGTTCCGAGGCATACAGATATTAAAGTATCCGCACTTATCTCGGCGATAGTTGTGACAAATCGTCCCTGCGGGCCGTACGCTATTGACTTGCTATCAGTTAGACAAAGGTGATAGCTCCCGGGGCGGAGCACGGTTCAATTCCAGCCACACGCATTATATACTGGAAACATTGCAACAATTTTCAAGACTGCATTGTTTTGTAGGAAAGTTACATTGCCATATACGTATCGAACTTTCCATCGTTAAAATAGTGACAGAAAATATTTTGCGTCTTTCGTGAGAATTAACTCACTATGGCTGGGACATCCATTTCATCGAGTAATAAATATAAGAATTAATCAATTAACATTTATATTGTTTAAAATGAACACTTCTATTAACTACATAGGAATCATCATTGCGGAATTGATTATAAAAATCGCGAGATCGTGGCAAGCATTTTTGGTCTATTATACTAAGATTTTTTTGGAAAACAAAATTATTAACAAGAATTATCTCACCAAGAATTTTCATTCATTTTATTTAGGAATTAAAAAACTTAATATTACTTTAGACGAAATATTTATAAGTAAAGGAAAACTGGGCACCTTTATGTTTTAGATTAGGATTATAATACATCATCATCATCCTGCCTTAAGTGTTAACATGTTACAAACATGTTGTCACATGATTTGGCTACGTATTTTACGACCGGCCAGCCTGACGTCAACTTATCATAGTCGCCTTTTTCGACACCTCGGTAGGAAAGAGGGTGGTCTATTCTACTCAGCCGGATACGATACAGCGGGTCGACTTAACTTAGTCGCCTTTTACGACATCGGTAAGAAATGAGGGTGATCTATTTTTACTCTGCCGTGTACCTCACGGCATATAAGGATAACAATACATTTAAGTTTTAATCTAAACTGCCATTTATAATCTTTAAGACATGTATAAATATAATTAATACAAACAAATCTATCTATCTATACTTATTATAAAACAAAGTCCCAAAAAGATGTCTGTCTGTATGTAATTGATTTTCTTAAAATGTACTGAACGAATTTTTGTCCGGTTTTTACCAAAAGATAGTGCAATACTTACGGATGGGTAAGGTAAATAGTACATATTATTGGTATTAAGTAAATTGTGTTGAAGAGATCTAGCGTTTGTTAAAAAACTTTCTTTCTGAGAGCGTTAGTCGCGTGCGCTGCGTTAATCAGCAGAAATGCGCTAAAGTAATGTACTAGAGTATTGTAGATCTATAAAAATACTACAAAAAAGTCCGCGACAACATGTCTCTATCTCTCACAGTTAACTCACAATAAATACTTTTATGTTAAAAGTTTGAAAATTCGGGAAAAGTTTCGTAAATCACTGAAATCCACGCGGGCGAAGCCGTTGTTACATAGCTAGTTAGATAATAAATAACTTAGAACACAACTTTGCCCATTACAACATAATAACATTGAAACTTTACTCACGCTAATAAAACGCGAAATGAGCAAGCTCGACCTTACTCAAAGATTAATCGTCCTATTCTAAATCGGATTTATGCGTCTCCTAATGGCTATTAGAGCTCTATTGCAGGACCACTCGCCGACATCCGCCTGCATTCAGCCGTCGAATTTCCTATTGCTGACAATTGTTCGATTTCTGACGGTTGAAATTTTATGAGCCCCATAACATAATAAAGATCTTTGCCAATACGAAAGGGTTTAAATTGGCAATTTAAGATCTATGCATCATAATTTTGTCATGCCGTGTGGTAGCCTGCTGAGTAGAATAGACCACCGTCATTTTTACCGAGGTGTCGTAAAAAGCGATTAAGGTAAGTTGACCCATCCCCGAGGCGTTCGATGCATCTGGTGCTCCCGATGCAAAGATTAGCAGAGGGAGAGGTCACTGCTTAGAGAGGCCCCGACCCGGAGGTGACGCTCTCCTGGGTACAGAGCTGCTGCTGGCGGGGGTGAGGGTAATGTGTACAATGGTACCTTATCCCCACCACTAGCAGCGTGGAGGAGCACTGTCAGGTTTTTAGTCGGTGCGTGCCGACATACCCGATGCTCATCCCCGTCGGGCGGTGATGACCTATAACGGGTTTTCCTGACATAAAAAAGAATAGTTGACCTATCGTGTGGTATCCGGCTGAGAAGAATAGACCACCATCTTTCTTACCAAGGTTTCGTAAAATACGACTAAATTAAGTTGACGTCAGGCAGGCGGCCGGTCGTAAAATACGTAGCTAAATCATGTGAAAAATTTTCTGTAACATGTTGTACCGACCCCACTTAGAGTGGGATAACGGTAGGAGGATGCAATATAATTTTATCAAGGAGCCTATCTCCTGATGATGCTTCGGTTTCGGGGCGAAACGATCGTTGAGATTGTCGTAGTTAATATGTGTAGTTCTTGTGTAGTGTGCTTTTAGTGTTGATGTTTTGTAATACGTGTGGTAACTAATCCTGGATGTATATATGAACGGTTTCTGTTTCCTACATTTAGCATTACATAGACTTTCCTTAACAAACTCGGTTTATTGGTAGCGGCCAGTCCACTGTTATAAACAGATTTTACCGTATATTGAATTCTTGGATCTTGGTTTCAATTTCAAATTACATTGGACTAAGTTAATTTAATGAAAATTTAGTTATTGTTATTTAAATAAACGGGTCATATCGCGACAAAATCGAATTACCTTTAAACAAGGTTCGACGTTTGGGCAGAGTTGCATCCACCGTGGTCACGAAATGACTGGAGCGACGACCTGATGGTGCAGTTTAAGTGAGGGTAGTTGACGAAAATAATGACTGTAGTACTCGGGAACGACGACGCCGCGGCGCTCCAGTCAGTTCGTGACCACGGTGGATGCAACTCTGCCGAAACGTCGAACCTTGCATACGCCTTACCTTTCAAACGCCACCTAAACGTGTGCCAGATTTCATCCGAAAATTGGGAAGAACTCGCGCGTCATAGAGAACAATGGCGTAAACATGTCGGTAGTGCTGTCGAGGCCTTTGAACGCAGTCGTTTACAAAATCTTGACGCAAAACGTTTTCTTAAACAGAATCGCCCCAAAATTGTGTATACATATACATATAACTCTTCTGGCGAACTATGCACCTTGCAATAGGACTTTTAAAATAAAATTTGGATTTGTCATAGTCGCGCACATTTACGAAGTTAGCCAGGTTCGCCGTTGACGAAATACGTCAAGGAGGACATCATCATCAAAGGTAACTCGATTTTGTCGCGATATGACCCGTTTATATAAATAATAATTAGAAGGAAACGCGAAAGGTTAAAATCTGCCATTTAGTCAATGTATAAGGTGGTGACAAAATGAATCAAAATGAATTTCCCATGATGAACAAAATGAGCGAAACTTTTCAAAGCCAGATGCTGAAACCAGAATTGGTTTATCAAACAAATGGGCATACTCTTGTTGCTTTTATTTGTAATCACCAGACCTTGCACTGTATAATAATCAGAATGATCTATCAGCGTACCATTTTATTGAGGCGAGTAAATAACACCGTGCATGGTCATTATTGTGAAGGTCAAGCCAACTGGTGGCCGCTTTGTCATAGTGTTATTAAGTGGGCTTGAGATCTTATTTAAATAACTGTCGCAACTAGCTATGATCTCAGATTTAAGAAAAAGTAAGATGGAGCGAGTGGACAGAACTAAATCATAAAGCATTTGATTGGCTTACTATATGACAATAAGTCGGCTAAAAAAGCGATACAATTCGTAGACGCGGATGATGTTTAGCCTTTATCGTCAAAGTCGTTGGTGAAGAGGATGTAACGTGGATAGCTTGAAACCGATTTAGTTTGCGTTAACTTGAGTTTAAAAATACCGTCAGTATATCCTTTTTAAAGGTTACCGAAGGATAAACAATAATTTTTGATGTGAACACTTCTAAGGGCGCCTTGATTGTGCGCACTGAACGAAACTAAGCCGTCACGTTCAATTAAGTAGCGCTAGTTCGGGTAAAGTCGGCTTGAGTCAACTAAGAGAGCGAGAGAGATATATTGTTAACGCTTTTCTGCTGATCTCTGCTATACTTGCTCGGCAACTGTTTTACGCTCTTATCGTTGCCACAAAGCCGTTAGTGGATTTTTTGAAATATACGTTAGATTTGGATATGTAATATAGAACGAAAATGGTAAATTTAAATGAATATAGAACGAGAAAAATCGCTTTGATGAAGTTTTCACTTCTGCAGAGTCTTCTTCTTCTTTTTCAACTGATGAACTGCTGCTGTCCACTGCTGGACATAGGTCTCTTTATGGCCTTTCCAAACCCCACGATATTGTGCAGCTTTGATCCAGAGGCTCCCCGCGACCGCGAAATTAAGGGTATACACCGGCAATGTGTACCCTTAATGGATATATACTGCCGAGTCTTAAACACACCCTAGAATTTTTTTTAATCCTATATGTCAGCTAATTATATGAGCTTCGATTGAACCAAAATCATCAATGCTGATCCATAGGATTAATCGCGAAAACGCAACAGATAGACTTTCGCATTTATTATATTGGTATGGATGTGCCTAACCAAAATAGACGTCATATAATGCCACGGTAAAAACCACAGAGTTATTATACTAACGTAGGGAAGCCAGTCTATGATGCGCCATATTACAATAAAGAGAAAGCAAATGAGCCTATCTGTCTCTCTTTTTGATATTTGATTAGACAAAGATACGATTATACGTATTTCATCTTTCCTCTATTTATTGTGTCACTATCTCTTACAGGTCTACCTATAGCTGCCCTACTCTAGTATTAATAACTCTATGCGAAAAACCGAGAACAACGCCCAAAAACAAGTTTCCACTTCGATTTTTATAGACTTGTTTAATATATTATCTGTTATAATTATTTAAATGAATTCATGAGATACAAGATTGCGTTATAAAAATTAAGTGATCCGGAAAAACTTTCAGAAGGGACGGATTATATTAGGTTAATACATATTAGAATAGATTAGCGTATACGAAGGCGTATTAAAATGTCCGAGCAAAAACCTTGTAAATGTTGATAAGTGGTTCTCACAGCCTGTCTCCGACCAGATCGTAGTTATTTAATATCCTTTATATATTATACAACTGAGCCGTGATAAAACATGTTGATTTTATCTAATAATTTGTTGGATTTGCTACTTACGTAGTAAAGTAAAAGGTAAAGTAACGGTTTGTGACAATCTCACTACTGGGCACAGGCCTTCTCACTCCGTTTCTGGAGAGAAGGGTTGGAGCTAAGACCTACCATGCTGCTCCAATGCGAATTGGTAGGTTACACATATCCCCAGAATTCTATAGTGATATGCAGGTTTCCTTACGATGTTTTCCTCCACTGTGATGAATTCCAAGTATCAATTAGAAACATAAGTTTTAATAGAAAAACCCTTTGGTGCCTGCCCGGGATTAGAACTAGCGATCCCTCTTAAGAGTCGCACGGTCTCACATACAGTCTTAAAACATACGAAACGTTCAGATGGCACCACAAATTAGACATAAAAATTAATATCTAACCCAAACAGATCGAATCACAAAAAAATACTTTTATGACTTAAATAAATACCCAATTAGATTTAGATAATTCCGAGACGCATATACGGTCCCTAAAGAGTTATAAATCTTAATTTATTAAATTATTTATTCATACTGCGATGCCGCTGCGAGATTTTTCCCTTCGCGCCATACCGAAGCTGCGGGACATCCGAGTGATTACATAAAAACTAGAAACTTACGCCCGTTTAAGACTCTAATAAAAAGTTTAGACCATAATTGAATCGATATCATTATAATTTTGTTTACGTTTTGAAATTTTATGTCTCCTGGATTTAGTTAATACTAGCTGTGCCAGTGGCTTCGCCCGCGTTGAAATCAGCGTGTAGCAATTTTTTTCTAGAATTCAAATTTTAACTATAAAAGTAGTTATTGTGAGTTAAGAGATAGAGACATCACAGACATTTTAGTAGTAGTTTTATAGATCGACAATTCTCTTGTACATTGCTTTAGCATATCTCTACTGGTTTACGCAGCTCAGGCGACTAAAGCTTCCAGCACGCAAATTTTTTAACAACTACGCGATCTCTTCAACACAATTTACATAATACCGATATGTACTATTTACTTAAACCATCCGGAAGTATTGTACAACCTTTTGGTAAAAAGTGTACAAAAATCCGTTCAATAGATTTTGAGAAAATCGATTACATACAGACACACAGCTTTTTGGGACTTTGTTTTATAATAATCTATCTATAGATAGATTAAGAAAAGTTGCATTGAATTTTGGAAAAACGTACCAGATAACAGTTAAGCTGCAAATAAAGACTTTTATCTACTCTAACCAGGGGTTCAGCGACGCGTTGCTGTGACTCAGTTTGGTTTCAACCTCCCCATCAGAGGAACAACTCATGATCCTCCTATCCATATCCTACTCAAAGTGGGGTCCGCAGAACATGTTAAAAACATGTTGTCATATGATTCGGCCACGTATTTTACGACCGGCCGCCTGCCTGACGTCAACTTACCTCAGTCGTATTTTACGACCCCTCGGTAAGAAACATGGTGGTCCATTCTACTCAACCGGATAGCACACGGTGCGTTACCTAACTTTAGTCGCCTTTTATAACACCTCGGTAAGAAATAAGAGTGGTCTATTCTACTCAGTCGGATACCACACGGCGGGTCGACTTACTTTAGTCGCCTTTTATAATACCTCGGTAAGAAATGAGGTTGGTGTAGTCAGCCGCATACCACACGGCATCATCAGAGGAACAACTAACATTACATAATTAATAACCATTCATTAATCAAAATCTATTAATATAAATAAAGCTATTTGTAGTTCGCCAGGACCCCGATCTCAAAATCCTTGCCGCCGCTTCCCATCGAATTTAAAAAAAACAACGTTCAAGTGCCCGCCATCTGGCAACTACATGTGTTAATAATCTACATATGCGTGGATGATTCAGTACGATCCTATTGGAATCACATTGATGGAACGAGTAACCGATAGGGTTATGTGTTAATTTGTAAGCGTAAAGGTGAAATTCCACCAGTGTGCAGAACTGTGCAGCACAGTGTGCGGCACAAATGATTACTCTGGTCGACTCACTCAAGCAAACATTAACAAATTAGCGAATATTCTAGAAATGTTCGCGCACATCTATGCACACTTGTGCGCGTTCGCTTGAAACAGTGGACTCGCGTCGCGTACGTACGTAGTCGTTGTTCACGAACACATTTTTGCATCCGCTACCGGAACGAAAACATTTGTTTGTACGCGCACATCTTTAATATTACTATAAAAAATAATTTTATAGAAAATGTCTAAAAAATATTTAAAATTTGAATATAATTAATAAGTGAAATAATAATAATAAAGATTATAAAATATTCCTAAATGAACATGTTCGCGCACACATGTGCCTCACTGTGCACTTACACAAGTTACACACGACATTGCCGGTGGGGACGGAAGCTAAACGCGATATCAGCTTAGTACGTGCAGTGCGGGAACACAATCTTTGTAATCAAATGTGCTGCACACTATTTTGGTGGAATTCTACTTTTAGAAAATGAAAGCTTTTTCTTCTTATTCTTCAACCGATGGACTCCATTGCTTGACATTAGTATCTTTAAGGAATCTCTACACCACACCATCTTGAGCCGCTTGGCTATAGCAGCTCCCCGCGACTTTTTTGAGGTCGTCAGTCCACCTCGTAGGGGTTTACCAACGCTGCGTTTTCCAGTGCGAAGTCGCCATTCCATCACCTTAGAACCAATGCCCATCGGTTACCTCTCCCGCCCATTACCACTTCAGCTTCGTGACGCAATGAGCTATGTCGGTTACTCTGGTTCTACGGATCTCCTCATTTCTATTTGATCGCGTAGAGATAATCCAAGCATAGCTCGCTCCATCGCCTGCTTAGTGAGTCTGAGCTTTGTTATGAGGCCCATAGTAAAGCGAATTCTGCTGCTGGTTCGGAAAAGTGTTCCTACCGAGAAGAACCAGCAAGAAACTCGGCGGTTGCTCTTTTCAAATATTAATTCCTATTACTAATTACAGATACTTATTAATTTCTTGTAAAGGTCGAAGAGTAGCTATAACCACGTATTCTTCTCGTCTAAATAATCCTCAATAGTATAGTAGGGTTTCTGTATTAGCCTTTTATATTAGAATAGTAAATAGTTATCTCCTTAGAGCATTAAAAAAATTATGTAAGAATAACATAGACTTAGACTTTTTCCTTACATCTGTAACCTCTGCTCGTAGAATTTTTACTTCTTTTTTATATCAAAAATATAGTGTAATATTATATATTATGTTTAAGTATTATAAATTTCGTATCCATGCGAGCATATCGATATAATCCATCTTCTTTCTGCGGAAACCTGTAATTGGCCTTATTTCATTACTTGTGTTACTATGTTGATGTTTAATTAATTGATAAAATATTTTTGTTTTGGATTTACTTCTTATGCGATCCGAGTAAGTATATGCCAACAAGTCTTATGTACAAGTAATATGGTCAAATATCAATGATTTTTTGCGTAAATTGCATTCAAAAAACCTTACGTAACTCAAATTGCGAATACGTACGAGTAATATTTTAGTAATAAATATCGCTGTGATTAATAAAGTTTCCTTTGTATATCAAAAAGTTTTAGCTTGACATAGTAACAAACACAAAAATGCCAGAAGAGTTAAATCTTAGTAATTTAATACTAAAATGAGGTCAAAATTTGTATCGAAAATAGTGGGTATTGTGATATAATTTTCTATAAAATATAAAACTTAATTTATTTAATTAACGAGTATATAAACAACTAAAAGCAACTTTACTGATGCTGGTAATATAACAAATAACGTCGTGATCAATATAATTAAAAAAAAAATTCAATTCTCCTAATTCATATGGTGCGATATCTTTTTCGATCTAAAACACCATCCTTACTATCAGGTGAGATTCAATTTAAGTTGAAACCTGTCATCTGTAAAGTTTTTTAAAACCTTTAAGTGCAACGAAAAAATAATTTATAATACGATACAACTAATTAACCGGTATGTAAATAACGTATTAAAGAATTTTGTATAATGACCGCGGGTTGGTGGTCGCGTTTGTGAGACGGCGCCTGCGCAGAGGGACGTCTGTAGCGACATTAGACGTCCGTGCTTACTTTTATTTTTGGGTCCTGTCCATCTTTTTACTAAGTTCATAAATTTTGATTTACTTAAGATCGCAGCAGTTTCTCTGTAGTACCTATATAAAAGGAAAGAATATTTAGATTTGGGTATCGCATTGTAAATCCTAATAGCTGAACGATGAGCTGCTATAATGCAGAACACTAAGTTTCGACTCGCCGTGTGGTATCCGGTTAAGTAGAATAGACCACCCTCTTTCTTACCGAGGTGTCGTAAAAGGCGAGTAAGGTACGTCGACCCGCCGTGTGGTATCCGGCTGAATAGAATAGAACAGCCTCATTTCTTACCGCGAGGTGTCGTAAAAGGCGACTAAGGTAAGTGCCGTGTGGTACCCGGCTGAGTATAATAGACCAGCCTCATTTCTTACCGCGAGGTGTCGTAAAAGGCCACTAAGGTAAGTGCCGTGTGGTACCCGGCTGAGTAGAATAGACCAGCCTCATTTCTTACCGCAAGGTGTCATAAAAGGCGACTAAGGTAAGTCAAGCCGCCCTGTGGTATCCGGCTGAGTAGAATAGATCACCCCTCATTTCTTACCGCGAGGTGTCGTAAAAGGCGACTACGGTTAGTCGGTTTGCCTGTCCCCGACAGTAGCGTGGTGGAGCATACTAACCTTACTCAGGTTTTAAGTCGGTGCTTATCCAAACACCCGCCGGTTTTTCTAATATAACAAAAGTTTTATATATATCCTCACTATTTGTGTTTTTTTATAAAAACTAAAATAAGTTACACGTGGCCGATGTTGAATACGCTTTTTATAAAAGCATTCCCTTACGATACCATTTCGTTAAAAAAAAAAGATCCGAGTGGGGCAACGTCGTCGAAGAAAAAAACAATCGGATATAGAACACTTGGCTTCTGGACCCCAAAGGAAACATTTAGAGCACTTCGATAGCAATCACGGTATTTTCGACTTATTACTTCAACAATATTTACAACGTTCGTTTCTACTTTGGTTTGTATTCTTTATATATGGGACAATGTAGAACTTTTATTTATTTCTTTATTGTACATAAATAACAATATAAAAAAGAAAGAAAAGAAAATAGCACACGTACAAAGGCGGACTTTTCCCTAAAAAGGATCTCTTGCAGTCAAACTTTGAGTAACAGAAGGAAAAGGACAAGTGTAATATGAATAATGAAAAAAGAAAGGAAGAACAAGAAAAATAACGAAACACTCTATACATGTATTTATATTAGATAGTAGTGATTACGTTTTACCAAATTAGAAACCGACATAAGCTCCTGCTTTGAGCCTTACAGAAGTGCGTAAATCATTTTTGGGTTGAGGTACACGATTCTATAATATGATCAATAGTCTTGCCATTAAAGCAATTTCAAAGAATCATTAAAAGGGTGCTGATATAGAAAGCCTACTACACTATTGAGGATTATGTTAATGCCAAGAATACGTGGATTTCATTTTGTTTCTAAACAACTATTTCATTTTGTATCTTATTTTTTTAATTAGTATACTACATGCTTAAGGCACTGTCCCGTCTAGCCCTTCAGTAGCTAAAAATCCTCCTCGTAACTGTACGAAGCACAATAGCAAATAATCTCGTTGGAATCCAATTATATTTAAGTCCGTGCAACTTTTTCTGTCCGCCGTAAACAGCTATGAAGTAACTCTTCGCGGCAGATTTTAATGTCCACTTTTTATGCACATAACATTATAATGGGAACTAGTTTCTGTTCACACAACCAGTCCGCTTTCGATGGTGTAACGGTCTTTTGAGAAAAGTTAGTGAGCGAAAACCAGAATTTAATATAAGAACGCCTCGGCATATAAGCAAATGATAAAGAATGATTATTTTAAAATATATCTGAACTTCGTTTTTAAAATCGTCTTAAGGACTATTATCTTTTGATTATAAATAGTATGTAGTATATTTCTATGTATATGACTTGTGTGTATGTATATATATGTGTTGGTATGATTTATATGTAATTTTATGATCGAATATAATTGTTTTACTTGCAAGCAATAATTTAAAACAATAATTAAATTAAATTAAAAAAAATACATTACGTTCTTAATATATATTAAATAAACATCAAAAATTTTAGTAAAAATATATAGCCAATCATTAAATGAAACAGATTATCAAAATACTAATATGTCATATTAGTAACATCATTATTGTCTTATTCTAATTCAAATTCAAATTCAAATCAGTTCCAATAAAGAAATATTAGATCCAAAATTAACATAACTAAATTCTGAATTGAAAATTAAAAAAAAATTAAATATGTTTCTCTTAGTGAGCCAATTGAAGTTGAATTTTAAAGGAACTTAAGATGACGTTCAGGCTAACAATATTTTTAGCTTATTTCAAAATAATGTCCATAGCAAACTTCTAATTCACATTTTTACAAACAGGACTAGACAACGGTCCCCTATATTTAAAGGAACTCAATATTATACAGTTAAATATATATCAACAAAAACGCCGGAATGTATCATCCTATAACAAAAATCGATATACTTTGACCAACTTAACTCAGACGCGGACTGACAGATACGCAACCAGAGCGAGATAGACAATAAAACACCGGTGACAGAGAGGGACGCAGACAGTAGTACGTTGGTTGCAGCTGTCGCTCACGTCACAAGGGCCCAGGGAATTATTGGACCCGCTCGACCGTGGACTTGAATAAACATTTGTGAAAGCTATGGAACGTTAACAGTAACATTATTATTACATGCGATACGTCCTTACTGATGCGCAGGCGACAGTCGATTTGCTTTCAAAATTAGATGAAATAAATAATTTATAGAATTAGGCGTTACTTTGCGGAGATCCATAATACAAAAGTAATAATAAAATTATTTTGCTATAATCCGCGATACAGTAAATAGAAAATATATATAGTGCTAAATGTATAGTGGACTATACGTTTTTTCATACCCGTTACATGCAGGATTCGTAAAAAAAAAAAAAAAACATATGCGCAAACCTCCACCACTTCCACCACTTCCACCACAATACACAAGAACTACACAGGTTCACTATCACAAACTCAACAATCGTTTCGCCCCACAACCGAAGCATCATCAGAAGATAGACTCCACGCCAAAATCGCAAAGCTTTGCGATTTTGTCGTGGAGTCTATCTCCTTTGCGGAGATTCATAATACAAAATTCATAATTAAATAACTTTAAAATATATATAATGCTAACTGTATAGTAAAATATCCGTTTTTCCGACTCAAAAATGCTTTGCGATTTTGTCGTGGAGTCTATCTCCTGGTGATGCTTCGGTTGCGGGGCGAAACGATTGTTGAGTTTGTAATAGTGAACCTGTGTAGTGCTTGTGTATTGTGGTGGAAGTGGTGGACGTTTGCGCATATGTTTTTTTTTTTTACGAATCCTGCATGTAACGGGTATGAAAAAACGTATAGTCCACTATACATTTAGCACTATATATATTTTCTATTTACTGTATCGCGGATTATAGCAAAATAATTTTATTATTACTTTTGTAGATGAAATAATTCGTGAGAGACCTATCCAAAAATATTATTTTTTATACAAAAGAAATAATAAAATTAAATTGCTATAATCCGCAATAAAGTTAATAGAAAATAAATATAATCCTAAATGTATAGTGGATTATCCGTTTTTTATACCCGATTCGTAAAAACACATGCACAAACCTCCATCACCGCTACCACAATACTACACACTACACACGTTCACTATCACAAACTCAACAATCGTTTTGCCCCGCAACCGAAGTATCATCAGAAGATACACCACGACAAAATCGCAAAGCATTTTTGAGTCGGAAAAACGGATATTTTACTATACAGTTAGCATTATATATATTTTAAAGTAATTTAATTATTACTTTTGTATTATGAATCTCCGCAAAGTAACACCTAACTCTATATATATTAATATTTTTTTATCATTACACTTGGATAAGTTATTTTACACAATTATTACTTTAGTAGCCTTTTTCTTTAATTTGTTTAAATTCTTATCCATTATAGCCCGTCGTACGCACGAGAGGAATTTTATCGCGCGTAAAAATTACGTCGAATTGAAAAAAATGGGTACCCAGGTATCTGTTCACACGACAGCGTATTTAAATCGCGACATATTTTATCGTGCATTGTTCCATTTTAGTCGTTAGGGCGAGGGCGTTTTTTTATTTTTATTTTATTTTATTATTTGGAAAACAAACAGTATACTTATGCTAATAACATTGACAAAACTAAAACTAATACATAAACCAGTTAAATTTTCACTTATTAAATAAAACAAATACAATAAGAGTAGAACAAAAAACATAATAAATTACTAATTAACGTCTAAAATTAATTTCTTAAATTTTATGCATGAATCGGAAAACAAATCAACGTTGCGGAAATCGGTATTGTATTTTTTGCATGCTCTAAGCGTGCTTAATGCTTAATGCTTTTTGCATGCGTTAAGCTGAATATACCATACGAAACTTCTTATAACGCCTATTGTGAAATTTTAACGCGTCGTAATTTTTACGCCCGTGCGAACGACGGTCACGGTAGTCGCGACTTCGGTTGTGTCAAATTTTGAAAATACCCTCCTCCACGACAAAATCCTAATTATCGTACATCGTAATCGTAACATAACGATTTTGCTGTTGGAGGCGTCTTGGGATACGTGTGGTGACTTGTCCTGCATGTGTAAGGTAGTGAATTGTGCCTACTTCATACACTTAGCATTACATACATTCATACACATTAGCTTTGCATGCATTCGCTTAACCCGTGCGGATTAAAGCAAAGTAGTTAGTTCTGTTATATTGCTTGTATTATGGAATTCCGCAAAGTAACGCCTGCTTCTATAAATCATTGTTGCTGGTGGAGGCGCCTTGGGGTGCATGTGGTGGCTTGTCCTACATGTATAAGGTGCGTAGATTTTGCCTGCTTCATACACATTAGCTTTGCATGCATTCGCTTAACCCGTGCGGATTAAAGCTAAGTAGTTAGTTCTGTTATATGCTTGTAATATGGAATTCCGCAAAGTAACGCCTGCTTCTATAAATCATTTACATACATTCGCTTAACACACGCGGATTATAGCAAAGTAGTCCTGTTATAGTTTCTGCAATACTATTACTACTTAAATAGTGTACGAAGTTTCCTATTATTATTCTTTCTCATTGTTCCTTATTAACGCATGAACATTCCATATGCAATAACAAGAACGCTTCGCGACAGTTATGGTGTTTGCGGAACCGCATTAATTACAAATAGCGACAATTCACCAGCCATAAATCCATAAATGGCTTTAGTTATTCTATGTTCTGTTTCTATTGTCTCTGCAGGGCTGTTCTAAATGTAAGCAACGGACTGGATAAGAGCTTGCAAACAATTAGATTCTCGTACTTGCCCCACGGTCGTTCGTGCAACAATCACAGATAAGGTAGCCCATAAATAACCTCTAATTACTTCCTTTGTTCATCGGGAATTAGAAATGCTTAGGGCTGATTAAACTTTACTTTAAAACTGAACATTCGATCTAATTACGTTTGTCGATAAACTCTAATTATCTCTGAGAAACGAAGCACGTGTTTATACAAAAAGTATTTTCCAAAAAAATCTTATGTAGTAGATTTTGGCCGTACCATTACAGCAGTTTAAAAACACTGTTAAAAGAGGCTGATACAGAAAGCCTATTCTACTGTTGAGGATTACTTAGATGATAAGAATGTGTGGATATAGCTGCACTTCTACCCTCTACAAGACAGTAATGACTAAATGTAATTAGTTATAAGATTTAGAGTTTAAAAAGAGCAACCGCCGAGTTTCGTGCTGGCTCTTCTCGGTAGGAACAGCTTTCCGAACCAGCCGTAGAGTTGACGATTCAAAAGCACTTGTTTACAAGTTTACTTGTCGTGTCGTAAAAGGCGACTAAGGTAGATTGACCCCGGTGTGGTATCCGGCTCAATAGACTAGAGCACCTTCATTTCTTACCAAGGTGTCGTAAAACGCGACTAAGGTAAGTTGACCCGCCGTGTGGTATCCGACTGAGTAGAAAAGACCACCCTCATTTCTTACCACGGCGTCGTAAAATTCGACTACGGTACTAAACAACTAAGTATGGTACTAAATACCTAGCCAAATCATGAGCAACATATTTATAACATGTTATTCAAACCATAGACACCTACAAAAACAGTAACCGATTGCATATTGGTTTCTTCTTTGCCTAATATCTCTTCGCCGATTTAAAAGAAAAATTAGTTCGAATTCTCTCATTTTAATTTGTATCATTTCTCTCTCATCTGATCATGTGAATAAGTTGAATTATCATCATGCTTGAATAATCATCAAGAACAATTTGAACTTGAGCTACTATTTAAGCGTTACAAGATTAAGAAACAAGAAAACTATCTCAGAGAATAAAAGTAATTCCGATTCGTTATGACTTATACTAACGGTTCTCCGCCTTACACGGCTCATAAGTAATTTATATGTTAACATCTGTTAACATAATAAAATAAGTATTGAGGAAGATAGCACCAGAACAAGAAACTCTCTTCTTAGCCGAATCTAAGTGGAGTCGGCACAACATGTTTCAAACAAGTTGTCACATGATATGTTTACGTATTTTACGACCGGCCGCCTGCCTGACGTCAACTTACCTTAGTCGCTTTTTACGACACCTCGATAAGAAATGAGGGTGGTCTATTCTACTCAGCCGGATACCACACGGCGCAGAGCACCAGAACAACAAAATCAATCCGAAAAAACATATTTTCAAAAATCCTGGAACTCTAAAGACGCTATTCTGTATTTGCATGTGTTTTCACACATTACGATTTAGCGCTTAGTTAAAGGATTCAGTTTTTGATTTTGCAAAAGAAAAGGTCTATCACGAAATAAATCAGGCCGTACATATGTCTTTGTTAATCATGTAAATTTTGCACCGCATCCGAAACCAAGAGGCGTAAGTCAGTTATCCATAATAATATTATAAAAATGCGAAAGTCTGTTCTCGGTTCGTCTATTTGTCTGTTACGTTTTAATAGCATATCCGCTAAACCAATATTAATGAAAATGTTATGAGTGACAGACAACTGGTATTTAGATATACTACGTATATTATTTTAAATACTTACATACTTAAATACAAATATTCACCCAGGCTCGAAGAACCTACTTTTTTTTTACATAAAATGTTGGCCCTTGGGTGGAATCGAACCGGCGACCCGTGGAGCTGAAGGCAGGGTCACTATCCACTGCGACATCGGGCCAGTCAAACTCGAAATCACTGGTACAACTATATATAAAATAATATGTATAAAACAATATAAATCTCTATAGGAGTATTCATATTAGGAGTACATTCGTGATAAAAAGTATAACTAAGTAGAAATTTGTTTTAATAACAGTTATAACTTAAGTTAAGCTTGCAGACAAATGTTCGTGTCACAAAAGGTATTAAAATGCTAAGTTACGTTAGGCCGTAAAGTTTCTTTGTTGATACTCGTCTGATACCGTTAACCGCTCACTCGGCTGCGTCGGTCAAAGTGTACACAAATAATACTATCTTAGAACTAATTGTAAAGATACTAATGACAAACGGCAATTAACTAACAATTCTTTGCAACATAACATAAATCGACAAGTCAGCGAAACTTATTAATAGATATATTATGAATATATCAAGAATTGACACTTAGGATGTTCATTGAAAAATGTTATAAAATTACAGGTAATACTTTATTCGTGTTACTATAAAAGCTCTCGGCATTCATTCATCTACGGACCTAATAAATAACTTTTTGTAAAGAGAAAAAGGCGGAATCGATTAATTAATCATCGAGCGAGATGACGCTTAAATCGGATTATTAGAGGTAACACATATCGCCGCTACCAACATAAAGACAATAATAAAAAATATAAAGGTCACAAAATAAATTAATCGCTAGAATCACAAATATTAGGTCGACTTTCCTATAAACAGATTAGCTAACCCATCATCTAACAGTACAAGGTGCATGTATCGCCCGCCATTGCCACAATCTGTCTTGTATATCGGACCCATTGTGGAACATCGATTTTGATAGCCATATAATATTCGAGTGTATTGAACTCCGTTTTTATTAGACTCTAAGTTCGTGAACTCATCGTATCTTTATATCTTGATCGGTAGGTATTATCACTTTGCTAAATTGACGTCTCGTCTGATACATGATAATGAACGCTTAGTTTGTGATCGTTAGGAAATATTTAGGAATGTCACCTTTCCACTAAATTTAAATAAAAAACGTTGGATTTCAAACAAGCCAGAATAGAATATCGCTACAGAGTGACAGAATTAGAATTAACGAAAAATCCAAAATTAAATAATTCACGATTTATAGAAGCAGGCGTTACTTTGCTGAATTCCATATTACAAGCAATATAACAGAACTAACTACTTTGCTATAATCCGCACGGGTTAAGTGAATGCATGCAAAGCCAATGTGTATGAAGCAGGCAAAATCTACGCACCTTATACATGCAGGACCAGCCACCACATGCACCCCAAGGCGCAATTCACCAGCAACAACGAACACAAAAGCAGCACACACACCCACCACCACAATCTCGACGATCGTTTCGCCCCGAAACCGAAGCATCATCAGGAGGATAGGCTCCACGACAAAAATCGTACTGCGCGTGTAGCCTATCCTCCTGATGATGCTTCGGCTAGCAAAGTAGTTAGTTCTGTTATATTGCTTGTAAATAATTCACATTTTAAAACTCTTATAAAAATAAATCGTCATTTATATTAGTTATATTACTTATTTTTGGATTTACGTAAGAAGGAAATGCAAGCTTTTGCGATTTTGTCGTGAAGTCTATCTATCTCCTGCAGGCCTACCATGAACTCTTATTGCGACTCAATTGAAGACGTAAACGAAATTGTTTTGCTTTTTCATTGCATGACGTCTTAAAGATGCACACTTTAAGTCGTTGCCGAATGACCGTTCGGAATGCGTCCAAAAAACATGTAAGTAAAAGAGACAGAGTTATCTATAGTTCGTATAACGTTATCGTCTCCAAATATTACGACCCCAATGAAATTCACACTTCATGGTACGAAAAGAAAGCGGTTCGCGGTCTTCAATTGAGTCGCAATAAGAGTTCATGGTAGGCCTGCTGATGATGCTTCGGTTGCGGAGCGAAACGATTGTTGATTTTGTAATAGTGAACGTATGTAGTGCTTGTGTATAATGGTGGCGGTGGTGGAGGTTTGTGCATGTGTTTTTACGAATCCTGCATGTATCGGGTATGAAAAACGGATTGTCTACTATACATTTAGCATCATACATATTTTCTATTTAATTTATCGCGGAATATAGCAAAATGATTTTATTATTACATTTGTATTATGGATCTCCGTAAAGTAAAAACTAATTCTATAAATTTTTGGATTTAATTGAATCAAGGTAACTGTCCCAAATTAAGAGATGATCGCACACAAAACCAGTTGTGATGGTGTTTAATGGCGTCAACTCATTAAGTCGTAAATAGAAAGCTCCCCATGAAACCCTAAGGTTTGTTATAGTGGCCACTCGTGTTATGGTAATGGCCGTGAGTTATGGTTCTGCATTAACTTGGTGAAAAGCCCGGTCGTGATGACTAATGGATGTTAAAGTTATTGTCAATAAAACTTACTGCCTACATCTTAAATATGCATACCAGATATTCTTGTTTGATTAAAAGGTAAAGTTAAATTTAACAGGCATAAAACTTCTAATAAAGGCTTAGTTTCATATTGATTAACGGCTATATTTCCCACCAAACGACCTTATGATCATTGGTCGGCGCAATCCCGTTCAATGGCTAATAAATGGTTGGAACTTAAACCGTATGGTAATTTTGTCGGATATACCATATATGTCTCACTGAGAATAAGGCGGGGTTCACGTTTTGCACGTAATTTGGACGGGAATTGAAGCAAAGCACTTGAACTGATTTAGGATCAGGTACGAGTTAGAGCATTGTTCGCTTCATCCTAGCAATTTGAAATGATTTGAGCGATTTCGTCCATTCAATTTCCTAATTTCAACATCCTATGAGAATTTGGCTTTTTTTACTTATAAAAAATATCGTTATATTCTTCCTAATATATATTAAGATCATGTTTCTAAATGTTTTATCATTTAAAAATTCCCAAATAAAGTGTTTGAAACATGACCGTGCAATGTTGAACACTCATTGTCATTTCAGTGGATATTTGTTAAGAAGTATTAAAATTGAAAAAACACACGATTACGAAATACCTTGTAGGGTTTTTTTCTAAATCATCATACTCCTGTCCTTATCCAACTCTAAGAGGGGTATGCACAACATGTTACAAACATGATTTGTCAAATGTCACATGATTTGGCTACGTATTTTACGACCGGCCGTCTGCCTAACGTCAACTTACCTTAGTCGTATTTTACGACACCTCGGTAAGAAATGAGGGTGGTCTTTTCTACACAGCCGGATACCATACAGGGGGTGGACTCACCTACGTCGCCTTTTACAACACCTCGGTAAGAAGTGAGGGTGGTCTATTCTACTCTGCGGGATACCACACGGCATGGTTGTTTTTTTTTAAATGATTTCAATAATTTAAATATATACGATCTGACTATTAAATGAATATGGAGGAAAATATAATTAACAAATATATTTTTATGATATACGTAAACAAAATTATCTTAGACTTATGATTACTTAAGTTACGAAATATTTGGTTCGACTTGTGTGTAGGCGATAGAAGCAAACTACGGAAGTAATAATTTTACTTGCGACAAAGATTTTGTAAGCGTGTTTGTAAAAATAATTTTTGAATTGCTGATCTCGAGACCGAGTTTTCGGTCCCGGGCAACTGAACGATTGACGACTCTAAATACTTGTGCATTATTTAATTTAAAAAGTAAAAAAAGTAAAGTAAAGCCTGTTACTATGCCCACTGGTGGGCTAAGGCGTCCTCTCTCCGTTGATGGAGAGAAGGATTGGAGCTAAGACCTACCACGCTGCTCCAATGCGGATTGGTAGGTTACACATATCCCTAGAATTCTCTAGAGATATGCAGATTTCCTCAGGATGTTTTCCTTCACCGAAAAGCGTGTGATAAATTGCAATTATCAATTAGACACATAAGTTTTAATAGAAAACTCATTGGTGCCTGCCCGGGGTTTGAACCTATGTCGTCTCTAGAGAGCCGCACGGTCTCACCGCTAGGCTATCACAGCTTTTAATTTAAATATACATTTAATATTCTAAATCTAATAAAGGACCTACAGATAGCAAATTCAATTATTATTCATAGACAAAAGCGGGATCAATAAAAGACGTTACAAAAAACCACTCAGCATATCAATATAAATTACACCCACAAAGCACAAGATTAATATATAAAAGGAAAGGAAGGTAACAAAACATTAGTATGATGAAGCATATAATTGTGACCACAGACTATAAACTGTGTATAGTACATAATCTGTGTAAATCATAGACTATCACGCGAGCTGATTCACAGTTCCAAGAAAGCGGAAACGACCGAATTCCCGCTCTTTTTGTATTACGGCCCCTGTAGAACAGTTGCCACGACAGTTTTTGTATCGATCAGAGCAGAGCGAGAACAAAAAAATATGAAAAAACTCTTCATTCCTCAACCAATAAGAGATTGCACGCTGCGATTTATTTTTTCCCTATTACGTAATATACTAAACTTTGTATGAACGATTCAGTTTTGTATATTTAGCTATATAGATACCTATGCTTTGACTTGGTACAAATAAATGGGGGAATATTTGGTTTAAGTCAAAGACAATAACTCATAAACATTCTGGAAACAGTTTTTAACATTCATAATTCATCTTACTTATCTAACCGTAAGTGTAGGGTCGCAATGGATGGTGAACTTTCTGAACCGTACATTGTATCGTCCGGTGTTCCTCAGGGCTCTAACTTAGGCCCACTATTTTTTAACATTTTTATTAATGATATTAATAATATATTCCGACATTCTAAAATTTTTTTGTATGCTGATGACTTAAAACTGGCTAGAGTAATTAGGGACAAGAGTGACTCTGACTTATTACAACAAGATCTGAATAATCTTACACAATGGTGCAAAATGAATAAAATGAACCTCAACTTATCTAAGTGCTATCATATGAAACTAACGCGGAAGAGAAACATAATTTCAACATCATATAAAATTCAAAATACACCTGTAAATGAAGTATATGAAATGACAGATCTTGGTATAGTTGTGGATACGAAGTTAAACTTCAAAAACCACATCAACAACATTTTAAAATCCGCATATGCTTCACTTGGATTCATATTACGTTGTTCTAGGGAATTTAAACAACCTGATACTGCACTATATCTTTATAATAGTCTTGTCCGCAGTAAATTAGAATACTGTTCACCAGTCTGGTCTCCGACGTACAAAGTATATAAATGTAGGATCGAACGTGTGCAAAAAAAAATTTCGCGTTATCTGGCATTTAGAATGAAACTCCCTAAAACATATACATACCCGGAAAGATTAAACCATTTGAAAATGCTTTCACTCGAGAATAGAAGAATCCTTTTAGATATGACATTTCTCTACAAAGTACTTAATAATAAAATTGACTGCGAAACAATTGTTAGTAAAATTGGTATAAATGTTCCTTGTAGAGTACCACGTAACCCGCGTCCTCTGTTTAAAGTAGGTAAGCACAGAACTAATCTAGGTAGAAATGCGCCAATACCACGACTTCTAGAAGAATACAATAATCTTACAAAGATATCTGGTGTAATTGATATTGCACATGACTCAATTGGCCGCTTTAAATACTCTATAAGAAAAATTCTTGTAAATGGTTGACTACCTTTAAAGTAATTTTTTTTTTAAACTTATTATATTTATTATTATTATTAGTCTAGTTATTATTGTTATTTGCTATTTTATTTTTTTAATTGCTATCTTGACATTTTGATTTTTTTTGTAATGAGAACTTAGTATATTTTTGTTTTTTGACATTTTGATGCTTTAATATGTTTGACATAATTTAATATTCCAATTGTACTGTATTTTTTTAAGCATGTTGTGTCCACCTTTAATTAGGGTAACATTAGACCTTGCATTTGTATGTAATAATAATTAAGTTTGACAATTACTGTATACTCTGTTGGCGGACCTATAGAATAAATAAATAAATAAATAAATAAATAAATAATCGTTTCATTAATTACTAACATTGAGTCCTCCTGCCCTTATCCCACTCTAAGTGGGGTCGTCACAACATGTTACAAACGTGTTGTCAAATGATTTGGCTTTTTCGATATTTTACGACCGGCCGCCTGCCTGACGTCAACTTACCTTAGTCGTATTTTACGACCCCTCGGTAAGAAAGAGAGTGGTCTATTCTACTCAGTCGGATACCACACGGCGGGTCGACTTACCTTAGTCGCCTTTTACGACACCTCGGTAAGAAATGAGGGTGGTCTATTCTACTCAGCCGGATACCACAAGGCATTCATAAATTACTAACATTAAAATACTTATACGACTCTATTTAAAATATTGTTTTTATTAATTTTCACAAATGTGACCTTAGGATAACTTTTCTATCTATCTGACGAAACCAGCATTATTATTTTCAAAAAGTTTGTACCATTATCATACATTAACTGAAAGATCTAAAGAGGGACAAGTAGACAGAGTAGTCTGTTAGATTTTTACGTGAAAAACTATATAGTAAGTGTTTAAAAAAATTCGTAAAAGGAGTATACATAAATTTTAATATAAGCCACTGATAAGTTGAGACGCAGTGCCTCACGCCATACCGCTGCGCAGGCGCAATGCGGGTTGCGGGTCGTGCGTCGAACACCTGCGCGCGCACCCGGCCCAGGGTGCCCGAGGGGACGGAGCAGGTAAAAGGCCCGACGTTGAGATTTTTGAACGTCCTTTAAACCAACTTTTAAACGCTCCACCGTGATTATAATTTTGCTAACCTGTTTACGTTGTGCGAAATCGCTGATGATTCATTCGAAGTTAGAGTTAACGAAACTGGTTATTGCCCCCAAAACGATTACTAATCTCACAGACTTTTATAACAGATGGTTATCTTATGTATGGCATTCAAATACTAAGATAGACATCTGTTAATGATATTCTATTTTAATTTAATTTTTTTGAATTTTTAAATGTCGAATATTAACCATAGAGTTATTATGCTTAGAGTAAGGAAGCTATAGACAGGTCTGTAAGAGTCCTGTGAGAATGCCACAAATAATAAAAGGGAAGATTAAACTCCTGTATTTCATCTTTGTCTCATCTGTTTCTATACTAATATTTAAAGCTGTTTGATTGTATGAGCGCGCTAATCTCAGGAACTACTGGACAGATTTGAAAAATTCTTTGAGTATAAAATAGTTCATTTATCGAGGAGGGTGATAGACTATGATTCACGCTTAGTGAATAGGAGAAAAGTAAAAACGGCAAAAAATTAAAGCTTTCCTTGCTAAGTAGACGGTAAAAGTTATTCAAAAATCATGTATTACAAAATTATTCCCCTCTAAAAGTTGACAATAAAAAATCCACGACAGCATATGTCTATCTTTTAAGGTTAAGCCATTTTAACCATAATTTAAATAAACGTTACGGTTTACTCAAAAATAAGACTACAGTACACGCGAACGCAGTTGCGTTTAAAAGCTAGTCACAAATAAAAACAAAAAAGACACCCTCATTTGCTTTCTCTTCATTGTAATAGGGAACATTTTCTGTTGGCTTCCCTACTCTTAGTATTATACCTCTATGATATTAACCGAATAGTTCTTCTTTAGGTTTAAAGATATTCATTGAATAGAACAGAATAGAAATATGATTTTCACCTTTTAGAAATGAATTTGCATCGTCTCGAACTTCCGTACTGAGAAATTATCTTACTTAATGTGCCTATTTAATTTGCTGGATATTAGTTAATTAATAAGATAAGATATATAAGTAACATCTTACTTAGTCAAAAACTTTTACATCAGATTCTTTGTATTTACCGATCTTGTTCTTTTATTATTATATACAAATAAATTCAAGATTTTTCTTTTTATAGTTATATACATGTATCCGCTGTGTGGTATCCGGTTGAGTAGAATAGACCACCCTCATTTCTCACCGAGGTGTCGTAAAAGGCGACTAAGGTAAGTTGACGTCTGGCGGCGGTAACATGTTGTGCCGACTCCGCTTAGAGTGGGATAAGGGCAGGAGGATGATGATCATAAGTTATATACATGTATATACAGAATTAACAATATGTTCTTTATGTTATCATTTAAATATAGTCATTACCATACCATCCCTTACAAAGATATATCAATTTAATCTCACACTTCTCAAATCTTTTCATTCATAATTCATGTTCATCAAAATTTCTTCAACAAAATTATTCAAAGAAATTCCAATAAAATCATAAGTATCGTTGTTTGTTCGAATCCAGCTCAAAAAACCGCATATAAAAACTTAAGTATTAATTATAGCTCTGATACCGCGCATCATGTAATTAGACGGTGTCGAAACCATTGCGGTCATTTCAGCCATTAACATGTCGTGTTAGATGTTATGGCGTACCAAATTATTATCGTCTCTTGTATCTTTGACATAATGGTTGTTACTTTTGTTGAACATAAGAAAACATATCTTCTATTATATAAAAATGAATCGCTGAATGTATTGCTGGCTGGCCCGTTGGCGCAGTGGGTAGTGACCCTACCTTCAACTCCGCGGGTCGCGGGTTCGGTTGCCGCCGAGGGCCAACATTTTCTATACACAATTCGTTGGTTCTTCGAGCCTGAGTGTATATTTGTATTTAAGTATGTATTTAAAATTATATATGTAGTATGTTTACCAGTTGTCCGTCACCCATAACACAAGTATTAAGTTACTTACTTTGGGGACGGACCACGGACGCACATTTTGACCGTGTCTGTAAGTGTCCCATATATTTATTTATTTATTTTGTTTTATTGCTTAACGCAGAGCAGAGAACCGATTTCAACAATTCTTTTTTTATAATATTCCTTGAGGTACTCGAAAGATCCTTAAGGAGATAATTTTTTTTAATTGCCTGAAAATGTCTAAAAACAACACTTTTCTATATTCCCATAGAAAAGTATTAAGTAAGTCGAACTTTAATACTATACCATAAAGTTTAAGTGTTGTGGAGATGTTCCAGGAAGGCAAAATACGAATGACTCTTCAGTGTGATTTTTAGTGAATGTTAAAAACAATTTTAAGTGTTTTATAATTTTTATTTTTCGACATATCGTAATTGTTGACTTATCAACTTCTTTCTTACTAGATTACCCGGTGTCCGAATAGCAGAATAAGTATTCAAAAAAAGAATTTAAGGACCGACTGTGAAGAGAGCATGTTAGGCGGTACGAAGTCCCTTGGGGTTAGCTAGTATTTATATGAAACTATCAAAATCCCAGCGACGTCATCCTCCGCTTCGATACTTATTTAAACAACCTTTTCCCCACGATCAAAAGACTGGAAAATTAAGATGGTTTGTATTTTAAAGAACCAAAAACTATATTATCTATATATAACTAAGGTGTTACAAAAACGTTTTTTTTTACTTCTTTGACCCTTTGGATTGGACCCTCTAGAAAATTCTTCTTTACTATAGAATGGTTAATAATTACTGAAATATTAAAACTAGTTTCAAGGTACAAATAGGGCTAATCCGATAAAATTAGACGTGAGTATAGCCGGTATCTTTATTAACTATGAATACTACTCACGATAGTTTAAATTTAAAAATAGTTTCAAGGTAATAAATTAGTTCAAACGCGTACAAATTATGTCAAGATACATCGACTAATGGCGTTACTACATATGTTAACAAAATCCCATAAACTACACGTTACGTCACTTCCTGCTCGGTGATAGGTTATATTTTATCGTTCGCAGTACATCTGATAAATAGTTTTAATCAATTTTAATTGATTAGTAGCTTGTTCGTAATAAGTTTCGAATAGGTTAGACAAGTGAACTCAAGTTATTTATATTTAGAACTAATAAATATAGGGTAAAATATATTTAGGTGTATAAACTTTATAGTTTACATATAATTAATTGCTTACATTCAATAAAATTCATCAAAATAAATACTTTATAATATGAAATATTAAAACAAATACAATATGGCCACAAAAAAAATTCAGTAATGAACTTCATTTTAAAATTCTCGCATATTTTTGTGGCTTTAAAATGATTTTGTATATTGGTTTTTCTTACGTAAAATATTATTATAGCTTTCCTTTATTAAATATTATTAAATCTTACTTATTGAATCTTATTTAATTGTTTAGAATATACGCGCACATTACGTTACGAATATATTCGCGAGTGCTTGTGTCGTTATTTGTGCACCAGTGGGAGACTGGGGTTTGATTCCCGCTTTTTGGCGGACCCGACTGTTCTGGCAGCATACTTACAAGCATACACGGCCACGCACCCACATACACATACAATAATACATCGAGGACCCCAGGCCATCAAGGCTCCCGATCAAGGTAAGCTAACGAAGGAGTTCTGAGCCCGCTCTGCGATTGGAGGTTAGCAGGCCGCACGCTTGTGCGGCACGTAACATTAATCTTTATAAAATATTACGTATAGCTTTCCTTAATTTAATAAATTTCGTTATAAAAGGTCTTTCCTTCTATCTCCGTATTAAAAGCACATATAACTCAGCTACCAAGCAAAACAGCGATAACGTCTATTACGTTTTAATTACCTAATAAAATGTTTTAACAAGGATGTGTATCAGAATATCTTGGGCGCTAACACCGATGACGCGCATTAATTGACTTAATAGTCCTGACCTTCTCAGACCAGTAGCCCAGTGATCGTTAATTAATGCGCCCGCGCACCAGATGTCGGGCTGCAATTACTACTCACAGGTTACAGGATAATCCCAGTAATTAGCATCCTATGGACCCAAGACGCTACGTTTGAACACGTATTATTAGGACCCGCTTATCGGAATGCGTCGGTCTTTTGTTTCGAGTGGCTACTTGGACCTGAGTCAGAAATAAAGACCTTGAGATGCTGAGTGTTTTAAATTACTAAAGGAATACAATAGAACCTTTATAGTCGAGGGTAGACCGCTAAATTACGCATGATTCTATTTTAAAATTGCTAGTATGTAAATTTTTATTTTTTTGAATATTATATACTAAATAGCTATTAATAAAAGTCATATTTTATACATATATTTTTAATTTTATTTGAATCATATTGACTAAGCGAATATATCTCAAAGGTTTGCGAGTGCATAGCTCACGTAGGCAACTTTATTTAATATGATTTTTGATATATGAGGGTGTCGTTACCTAGATGTCGTAAAAGGCGACTAAAGTAAGTTGACTCACCGCGTGGTATTCGGTTGAGTAGAATAGACCACACTCAATGTTTACCGAGGTGTCGTAAAAGGCGAGTTAGGTAAGTTGAACCACCGTGTGGTATCCGGTTGAGTAGAATAGATGACCCTCTTTCTTACCCAGATGTCGTAAAATATAAGTTGGTATAGGTAAAGGTAAAGGCAAAGGTAAGTTGACATAAGGTAGGCGGCCGGTCGCAAAATACGTAGCCAAATCATGTAACATGTTTGTAGCATGTGGTGCCGACCCCACTTAGAGGGATAAGGGCAGGAGGATGATGATGATGATGATGGAAAATAACAAAGGCAATTTTTTATCTCGGTAATAACATCCACATAGATAAACTCGCGGGCATTTTAGTTTTTTCTAGCTTTTCTCATCAGTGGTATAAAAACTTCTAATTTAGACTCCAATCTCGTTGTGTAATCGCTTGGAAAGAAAACCGTCCGTTTGTGAGAGACTGACATATTAATTATTTTTTAAAATTACCGTTTAACTGCCTGAGCGAAGATAACTGCGGTTATTTTTATCAATTAAAAAAGTAGGAAAAACTATTAATTACAATGAAATCTTTATTGCAATTTAAAGTTATAATAAAATTAATAATCACTGAAATGAAAATGTGCGGATTTTTTATGCTAATATTGATCTCATTGCATACAACCTTTGAATTTTATAGAAATCCATACTAATATTATAGATGCGAAAGTTTTTCCGTCCGTTACGCTTTCACGGTAACACCACTGGACCTAAATTGATGAAATTTGGTATATTTTAAGCTTATATACCGAGCTTACCATATCGAAAGTAAAAAAATCCTGTTATGAGCTTCGGGACCAGGAAACAAACAAACTACCCTCTATTATGTGAGGGTATTTTAACACTTAAATTGACGCGAACAACTAAGCCGCGGCTACATTATGTATATTATAAATAGAGAGTGAACAATAATTGTTACATGAAAAAAGCTATTAAATTTCAGTTCAAGAACGAAAAACATGAAATTTGTATTTTTTTATATTCCGTGGTAACATATGAACATAACAAAAACAAAGTCTTAGATCTCAAGGAGGTCTTAATTGTGTTGTTTTAGGGGCTATACTTGAGGGCGTGTCACATTTATAACACCAGCCTTCGATTGTATGTCTCTATAAATCATACATTTCAACGAATGCTGCATGTTTCAGGTATGAAAAACAAATAGTTATATATTATATATATTTCCTATTTACTTTATCGCGAATTATAGCAAAATAATTTTACTATTACTTTTGTATTATGGATCTCCGTAACGCCTAATTCTATAAATGATCTATAAATCATAGTCCAACCATGCCCTATAGTAAAGGTTCTGAAAATTAATAATAAGGTTCCCAAATTTACGAACGGCTCCTACGAGATTATTGACCAGAATGGACGAACACAAAGTACGCTCTCTCTACTTAATCCTTCTTCTGGGTCTCCTTATAGGATCTCGACACCACACGATTTTGTGCCAATCTTATACCGCTTGGATCAACGGCTCTTCGCGACCTATTTGAGATCTTTAGTCCACCTTGTAGGGGATCTACCGACGCTGCGTTTTCCGGAGCGTGGTCGCCATTGCTACGCCCATCGATACTTCAGCTTCGCGACACGCTGAGCTATGTCGGTGACTTTGATTCTCCTACGGATTTCCTTATTTCTGATTCGATCCCATATACTCTAAGCATAGCGCGATCTATCGCCTGCTGAGTGACATTGAGATTACTATGAGGCCTGTACTATTCGATTACTATGGGTCTCACATTATGCGAAAACCAGAATCTCCAATAGGGTCATAAAATGTCGTCCTAAACGCGACTTCTTCATACAGGGTCGTGGGCTACGTTTAAAGACTTAATTGCATTTTTAAATCATAGTGCCGTTTGCGAATGCGGCGAGGAGGATCAAACTATGGAACATATACTCCAACGTTGTTCCATACACTCATAACCAAGGTCCAGTTGGAGACCTGTTTGATCTCCCTCCTTCATTCAGAAATTGGCTGGAGGACTTGAAAATTGACTTGTAAATAAATAATAAATATAATATAATATTGTACAATTTAATAATTTGTAATTTTTATAAATATATTTGTTTTTTTATTATTATATTATATTTGACATTTTAATTATTATTCTATATTTGACATTATTTATTATTATTTAGTCGACGCTTAAAATTTACTGACATAAATGCCATACGATAAAGAAAGAAAGAAAGTGCCCATTAAAAAAACAGCTTCTTTAAAACGCTTTACAAAGTCCCAAAGTAACTGTATGGTTTTATTATATATACGAAACCCTTGAAAGGCGTATTAAAACAATAAAGCTACAAGTGCAGGTAACAACCCAACAAGTGCACATTGAAATGAGCTTGGGCTGTGTTTATGATACTCAATGAATCATGAATGGTAGGAAATCGCTCGTTTCGACAACACTGTACCGCATTCGAGGACGTTTTTCCGGCCTTTTAGGATCTGGGTCGTTCATCTTTAGCGCGCTGTAATTTGAATTAATAACCACGACGTTCCTATCTACGTAACATTTGTCAAGAATTGTTGCTATTGTAGTCATTTAAAACTAGATTTATTTCAAGCTTTTTTGCGAATAGCTTTCATAGCTACCCTTTTGCGACTAGCTTTTATAGCTACACTTTTGCAAATAGCATTCATAGCTAGCTTTTAGCGAATAGCTTTCATAGATAGCTTTTTGCGAATAGCTTTAGTGATAAAAACATCACTAGTATTCTATTGATACGTTGACGATTCAAAAGCACTTTTTTACAAGTTTACTTGAATAAAGAATATTTTGAATTGAATTGAATTGATATGAAGTTTAGCATAATTAACTAACTTCGAAGAAAACGATGAAGAAGAGAAATAACTTCATTGCATAACAAATAAAAATACAAACCGAAAAAGAACATAAAGATACTTAGATTATAGATACGGTTCAATGTGCAGAAGGAGGTCTTATCACTATTGTGATCTCAAACCAACCTTTGAAAGAGAGGATCTTTTGTATAAATATCCACGAGTTAGCGTATTGCACTCAGAGAAGAAAGCAAAAGAGGAAAATAAATACAATGATGAGAAAAATAAACGACTAAGGTAAGTTGGACTCATCACACGGGTAAACAGAATATACCACTCTCTTTCCTACCGAGGGTTCGTAAAATACGACTTAGGTCAGTGGACGTCAGGCAGGCGGCCGGTCGTAAAATATGCAGCCAAATTGTGTGACATGTTTTTAACATGTTGTGCTGACCCCACTTAGAGTGGGATAAGGGCAGGAGGATGATGATGATATTTTTTTATTAGTGTATTGAGGGTTGTGATGTGTGATTATTCTTTTGCATATTTACATAAAAACACAAACATATCATACATTCATCGATATCCATACACAGTCTCTAACGCACCACGTCAATAACACCAGGGCCGCGGGCGAGAGTGGAGTGACATACTATTTGTGCGTGTCAGAGAAACTCATACACCACAATTAGAATTAAAAAACCAAACATACAAACAAAGTAATTAACAGCCCTTTGTTATGATATCAGAAAATCTACTCAGTAACCTTCATGAATCAAACTGATGACAGGACAAATTCAAAACATAATGGCATAAAAAGTTTAATAACAAAAACTGACCAATGTCAGCGATACGGACAGACAATTCATACACCGAGGCCATTGCAACTATATATATGTGTATCTTAACATGATTTTGTGTGGCTAAATTAAAGTTATTTATGGGATACTTAGCGATATCAAACACGCCTCTAATTTTAAGTTTATTACGACATTAATAGTCGTTGTGTTGTTTAAACTTCATCGCAAATAAATTAGTCTAGTTTATAACAATTTTATATTATATTTGGCGTCGAATGTAGAAACCAAAGGTTCTCACAGGTTTTAGACAACGATGTTACGTAACGTACTCATTGACTAAGAATTCTAAATCAAACTAATAAATCAAATATTATGATGATAGATACAATATAAACACAGAGTACAGAGTAGAATATATAAACAGAGTAGATTCATTTGCTACAGTTCTAGACACAACAACGCCGCGAAATAACCTTATTACTAAACACAGAGTGGATTTTTAAATAGTTGTCCGAATATTAGGATAAACCGACTAAATTCGTTCTATAGATGCAACAAGGTACTAAGGCTTGAGCCACATTGAGTTACATACTCAATGTGGCTCAAGCCTTAGTACCTTAACTCTAGTTAAATTTTATTTATGGGACTGAATTGTACTCTAGTACAATTCAGTCCCATAAATATTTAGACGGATATTTACGTTGTCGTCAGCATCGCGTATATACCCAAAAATTCTGACTAAGCTCAAAGATAATTTCACAAAAATTGGACTTGCAGAGTCACAAAGATTTGAAAACTGAGAAATCACGACACAAATAATACACATATATATATGGATGGGGGTCTAAATAATTTCTATATATGTGCCAAAATATCACCCACGATATTCTGAAATGTAAAAAGGTTTAGTAAACATATTATGATGGACATTTAAAACAGGCGGAGATAATAATGCAAAAATAATAAAAATAGCTATCATTATAACTCATATCAGACGTGTTCTAATCAAGGAGTTAATAGTTAAGAGCCATAAAGACAACATGTCAAAACACGATCCACCATATCATGGTGTTGCAGATAGCAGAGTTCACACGCTCCGATAGAGCTTCGAACCTTCCGGCGACTTGTCCAGACCTGCACCCGATATCGGCCCGCTTCCGGCGGACACCGCGGTTGATACCATACTGCCGATACGACATTGACCCACAGAATGAGTAAACATTTGTGATTCAAACGGTAAATAGTACAGAAAATTCAAAACGTTAGAAAAAGCTGTGATAGCCAAACGGTGCCACCGTGTGACACTCTCCAGGAGATCAAGGGTTCAAACTCAGACACCAATCATTTTTTTTAAACTTATGTGCCTAATTGATATTAGCAATTTAACACTTTAGGCGAAGGAATCTCTTGAGGATATGTGTAATCGACAAATCTGCATGAGAGCGGCATGGTTAGTCTAAAATCCAATCCTTCTCTCAAAAAAAAACAGGGAGTAGACCTTTGTGCAGAAGTGGGATAGTAACAGGCTGTTACTTTACTTATTATTTTATTTCAAACGTTTAATAAAGAAAAACAAATTTCAAATTACGAAAATATTGCAGTTACATTTTTGGATAATAGGGCATCCATACATTTCATATTATGGCAGAGAATGCTCAGAGCGTAGATATGTATTTGGACCTCTGTTCTAAGTAACTAAAATCTAAATTTTAAACATTTGGGCACTTCATAAAGTATTCTATCAGCACCCACTTCCAAGCAAGCAAGATTATACTAAAGTTTAGTTATAGTCTAGTATAAAAACATAAGTGTTAAAGTAGGTATAAGTAGGGTACGATATGTCCGACATAATCTCTAAGCGATTAAAAAACCATTAATAAAGAAATAAAAAATAATGATACACTAATTACGTGAGGTGCTTTTTTATATCGTCCTAACCCTTGCGATACTCAGATACAGTGAAAATTATTTTGGATTACCATCAATCCGTTTTGCTTTAAATTAACTACTAGCTTCAGCAGTACATATAATAATCGAGGAAGGTTGTTCAATCTTTTTTTTTCTTCAGAGTAGAATGCCAGCTGCAACTTCTGATTCATTTGAGATAAGAAACCACAAGTATCCTTTACGCCATAACCGGTCTCAAAATTACATAAATAATCACAATTCGATCAACATACACATACATCTCGCACAAATAATAATATCACTAGAAGCCCTGGTTATACAGTCTTGACATTAAAATAGACCACGAAGTTAAAATCATTGGACAAGTCACAAAAACACGACAATCCCTGCTCAGACATTACGCCCCAGTTGGCGGCGAATTATTTCATAATCCAATTACAAATATATACGTCAAACCTTGCACTGTGTCATGCAAATTACACACGCATCAACGCATTACAACCTGATTGAACCAAACTCCAACCACTATATATGATTAGCTTACTTACGCTCTCTCTGATTAATTTCTCGATACAGTACATTCATACCAAAGATTGACTCAACATGTACGCATATTAATTAACTCATAAAAATCAATTAAAGGTATGCACGTTTTACCGCTACCTATATTTTAATTACGAAACGATTGAAGACAGATTGCAATGTAACGAAAACGGTAATAAAATTTATTATGTGAAAGGAAAAAGCTACTTAAAGCGATCATTTGTTCTTAAATCAAGCGCACTGAAACAGTTATTGAAAAGTTAATGGTGTAATTGAAATATCATTATGTATTTTACGGCAATTCGCTTAGCAATGATTTATATCCAGTGAGCGGTTTTGTTCTTTATAGATCCAGTCTTAATCAGTTTTCATCGTATATCACGATTTTGGAGCCCAATCGCGGATCGCAGATAGAAATTTACAGTAAATCTCAATTTGGACCTTGGATGAGGTACAATGATTGATGAAACAATATTCCTATCGTAATGCGTTCTTGATTGCCTCACCGTTATGCCTTGCCTCCAGTTTTCGTTGCCCGTGAAACAATGGTACGATTACGAACAATAGTGATAGGTGATTGTTATCTTGTGGTTCTGTTTATTTTAATTCGCCAGTTATTATTGCTGATCAGGTTCTAGTTTTATAGAACTTATCAACACGAGCATAACAAACGCATAATAATTTAGTCTAATATTTCGTAATGTTTATTTAGTTTACAAATGTTTTAAATAACCTTGATATATTTTCAACATGACCACTGACAGGCTGTCTGTGTTACAGTTATCTCAACATCATCAGCTAAAAGAATTCTAAAATCTACATTGATAGGTATTTTAATTGCGATATCAAAAATTGCAACAGACATGCTTCGTTCTTCAATCTATATTATCTATATAGAACAATACAGTTCAATCAATAATACTAAGGAAGATACGTTCTTCTTAGAATAATTAAAATTCTGTAATTTGATTGACTTATGGGACTGATGAGGCTGAAGAGCGCCCTGAATGAATAAATATGTATCCTTCAGAGGTTTTTATTAACATAAAGATTATATTTGAACAACTCTCACATTATCTTACACATAACTCCTTTATTTCTATTTTAAAATTTTTAATCTCTCCGCCGTGTGGTATCTGGCTGAATAGAATAGATCATCTTCATATCTTACCGTAGAGAATACCTAACCACGCGATAAGAATATCACCTAAGTAATCCTCAACAGTATAGTAGGCTTCCTGTACCAGCCTCTTTTTAACGGTGTTTAGAAACTGTAATGCAGAGCTAAATTGATTTTGGAATTTTATTATAGAATCTTATTCCCAAACAAACAAACCACTTTTATAGGTAACCAGCAATAAATAATGCACATCGAGGTTTAGAGAGAGAAATCGGCTAGATTCTGCTTCATAGAGCATAGTCTCTGACGCACAGACGAACCCGTGTGTGTCAGTGCCAGCGCTCTACGAAACCGAACTGACTGGCTGTTTCGCTGTAAACATCGATGTGCATTATTTAATGCCGGGTACTATGCGTAGTTTTGCAAGGCGCAAATCAGGAACCGCAAGCTCATGTCGGTTCCTACTTTGTTTATTATATACATTGCAACAATAACTTTATGGATATGCTATGGAATCTTACTCAGATTTATAGAAGCAGGCGTTACTTTGCGGAATTCCATATTACAAGCAATATAACAGAACTAACTACTTTGCTATAATCCGCACGGGTACGTGCGGATTATAGCAAAGCAGTTAGTTCTGTTATATTGCTTACTCAGATTTCTTAAAAGGTATATTTAAAAAAATCATACACTTCTTCAGCGAAATTTTTTAATTTATGTTAGGAGATTATTACGCCTCCAGCGTTTAACGACGATCAATAGCCAAGTGAAAGGATTAAAAAGACTGCAGTACTGATCCGAAACCCAGATTAACTTTAAATATCAACAGTTTATTTTCAAGCAAACCGGTCGCGTAAAATTTGAATATAGATTCAGCGTTCATACAAACGTGTTTTTGTTGAATGCATCGTAAAATATTTTTTTAAATACTTCATGCTATCTACGTTGCAACATATAGAGGTATTTTATTTTATTACTTGAAATTGTAGCTTTGTAATTATTTTTACAACAGTTTTAAGTGCCGGCAGACCCTACGAGATTGACGACCTCAAGAAGGTCGCGGGAAGCCACTGGATCTAACTCTTCTCTAAAAACCACAGTTACAATAATTATTGAAATGGCAAGAATCAAACATAATACTATTCAAATGTGATTCATATAATGAATAACATTAAGTTTTTTTTGGCAAAATTTTGAAAACACACTTTTTGACAGTCATAACATAATTTTGAGATAACGATGAAATTATTTAATTTTGTTTCACTGCTTATTTCTCCTAATACCAAAGATTAGTTTTTGTCACGGCATTTATATGTTTGTAAACTTTAAGGAGTCTTTTAAGTTTTTCCGTCAAGTTAAGCATAATAAAAGTTTTATTTATAAATTATTACCTTGAAAATACAAGAAGTGTCAAATGGTACAATATACCAACATGTTTTGAACAAAATAAGTAAAACCATTCATGTATACTAGCATCAGACAAGGACCGTAGATTGACCCTTGAGGGACACCTTTAACAATTACCTATCCAGATGAGCTATCATTAATGTATATTTTTGCGATCTATCGCTAAGATAAATCAAATCAAATCGAGCCTAAAACTAAAAGGATTTTACAATCGTGAATCGATACACTTCCATGGGATTGTAAATATGTTAATTTACACTTGCTAAGTGGCCAGGTTGCGGGCAAACGACGATCATAATAAATCTAGATGCAGATAAGACTTTCACGTCTAGCCTTCCGCGATCGCAATTAGCCAAAGATCTAATATTTATTAGCCAGCTCGTAACTTTGTAAAATTGCTTTCTTAACAAACGAGGATATAATTCAAAGGCGAAAAAGTAGACACGTTATAAATGGGGCGAATATACAACGGGTTCCATGTCATTAAAGGTGGTGGTGCAGGGGTAAATATGTAAAGGACAGGAAAAACACAACTAGTATTTTACCATCTGAGTCGAACAAATGGTGAACACGGCTTGCCGCATATGTATCAAATTCAAATTCAAATTCGAAATATTCTTTATTCAAGTAAACTTGTAAACAAGTGCTTTCGAATCGTCAACTTTACTGCTGGTTCGGAAAGCTGTTGCGATTTTGTCGTGGAGTCTATCTTCTGATGATGCTTCGTTGCGGGGCGAAACGATTGAGTTTGTGATAGTGAACGTGTGTAGTGCTTGTGTATTGTGGTTGCAGTGGTGGAGGTTTGCGCATGTGTTTTTACGAATCCTGCATGTAACGGGTATGAAAAACCGGATAGTCCACTATACATTTAACACTATATATATTTTCTATTTACTGTATCGCGGATTATAGCAAAATAATTTTATAATTACTTTTGTACTAAGGATCTCCGCAAAGTAACGCCTAATTCTATAAATTAATTAAATATGCAAATACATTCATATAACGTACAATCAATCAAATAGTAGGGTTACATCGACTTTAAGCTTAAAATGTTTGTTTCAATGGTTTTGAAGGTTCATGACAAAAAATAGGACATTAGAATGCATAATAGTTGTCGATAAACACATTAACAGTGTGGGACTGCACTCGGACATGTGATACGTGGGAAATGAACCCTGGACCCTTGGTTCAAAGGCACGATAAAAGCTCAAATAGATGGTAATATAAATCTATTTGCCTATCGGATTTCTTTTAAACTAGTTCGGTGCACCGTCTTAAACTTTAGTTATTGACAGACTTCAATTAACTCTATCTGTAAGTATTTTAAGTGCAATTCATTCTAACAGTGTTATAAAGTAGTTTGAGCTGTTAATATTTTATTTTAACTTGTAACTTATTTTTATCGTATTGATCGTCAACAATGTTAAAAGGGAGAAATTGCGTTGTGTGGTATTGGTCTGTGGGTATTTTATTAAAATACTAGCTATACCAGCGGATTGGACCGCGTAGAAATCAGCGTGTCACAATTTTTTTGTAGAATTCAAATTTTAAACATAAAAGTAGTTATTGTGAGTTAACCTTAAGAGATAGAGGCATGCTATGGAGGACATTTTTGTAGTATTTTTATAGATCTACAATTCTCTAGTACATTACTTTAGCGTATCTCTGCTGGCTTGCGAAGCACGCGACGCACGCGACTAAAGCTCCCGGCAAGCAAGTTATTTAACAACTGCGCGATCTCTTCAACACAATTTACATAATACCGATATGTACTATTTACCTAAACCATCCGTAAGTGTTTCACTATCTTTTGGTGAAAACCGTACAAAAATCCGTTCAGTAATTTTGTAAAAATCGATTACATACAGACAGACAGCTTTTTGGGACTTTGTTTTATAATAAGTATAGATAGATAGATATACAAATAAATATCGTGAGTGTGTGGGTTTTTTTAATGTGTGCGTATACCAATTTAGCGACACAACAACTAAAAGGATTTTGAGTACATGTACTCAATGTATAACAGGCCCAGAACTACATGTAGTTCTGGGCCTGTTATAAAACATACATAGGATGATCTTTATACCGAAAAAAATTATAATCGCAGAGAAAATATAAAAAAAATCATATTTCTCAAATTCTCCCCCGTGTGGTATCCGGCTGAGTAGAATAGAACACCCTCATTTCTTACCGAGGTGTCGTAAAAGGCGACTAAGGTAAGTTGACGTGAGGTAGGCGACCGGGCCAAAAAACTGGCCAAATTATATTACAACATGTTTAAAACATGTTGTGCCGACCCCACTTAGAGTGGGATAAGGGCAGGAGAATGATGAATGATGATGATTTGTCAAATTCTATCAACAGATTCTAAAACATACACAGAATGCTCTTTATTCGGGGAAAATATATAATCCCCGTAAATAAATAAAAAATCAGTAGTCCTCCAAAAACTATCAACAAAGTTTACTTTTTATATTTTAAACTATTATACAAAGGCACGCACCTAGTATTTTTATACATAGAACAAAATTTTAAGAATCGGGGTAACCTAATACTAGTCTAAGAACCCACCTGACTTTTACACCGCGGTTTAACCACAAGTAAATTGTCTTCATCGAAAAAAAAACAATAATGATTCAAAAGAACTTGCAAAAATTTGCTGGAATAGAACATGTATGTAATGAGATTTTTATCGCCACTATAAATATGATTCACTAAAATTTGAATAAAAATAAAGATTCTCTAAGAGGTTCACTAAAAATTATTCACATTCATTGTAATGGAACTAATGTATCTTGGAAGAGATAACAGGATTTCTCAAACACACTCAATTAGTATAAAAAATATCATGCAAAGAAATATAAAGTGTAATGCAAAATGTAATGAAAAATGTTTAGAATTGTTACACGTGTATGAATGTAAATGAGTAATATTAAATGGTTCTAGTAGTACAGGTATGAAATAGTTTTGACTAAAACATATGAAATGGTTTCAGTAGTATACAGTATTTTATTATACTGCGATGGGATTCAGAAAAATCTAAACTTATTTGAAATTTAAATAACTTTTGATCAATAGCTTTATAATTTATAGTAACTCTCAAAAGATAAATTGGAAGGAGCTTGCGGCTCCTGCTTTGCGTCTTGCAAAAGTACGAATGTCGTTTGTGGGTAGAATATTCTATGATATATTCTAAGATAAAATTCCGCAATCAATTTTACCTTTGGTATAACAGCGATTTTAAAACACTGTTAAAAGGAGGCTGATACAGAAAATCTTCTATATTGTTGAGAATTACATAGATAATAAGAATGCGTTGATAGACTCTTTGATTCTGTACAAGATAGTAGTAATAAGATGTAACTAGTAATAAGAATTATATTTTGATAAGAGCAACCGCCGCAAAGTTGACGATTGAAAATACATAGTGGACTATCCGTATTTTCATACCCGATACGTGCAGGATTCGTAAAAACACATGCAGAAACCTCCACCACTTCCACCACCATACACAAGCACTACACACGTTCACTATCACAAACTCAACAATCGTTTCGCCCCGCAACCGAAGCATCATCAGGAGATAGACTCCACGACAAAATCGCAAAGCTTGCGATATCGAGGATTATAGCTTTTATTATTATCGCGGATTATTATTACTTTTGTATTATGGATCTCCGCAAAGTAACGCCTAATTCTATAATAAAGATTATTTGTATAAAGAACATTTTAAATTTAAATTTAATTACTTTCTGCTCATTTCAAGATTAATAATCATAAACCTGGAATTAAAGAACAGTACTTTGAATAGGAGCTGTGATAGCCCAGCGGTGAGACCGTGCGACTCTTTAGAGATGAACATGGGTTCAAACCTGGGCAGGCACCAATCAGTTTTTCTATTAAGACTTATGTGTCTAATTGATAGTTGCAATTTATCATACGCTTTTCGGTGAAGGAAAACATCGTGAGGAAACCTGCATATCTCTAAAAAATTCAAGGGATATGTGTACCCTACCAATCTGCAATGGAGCAGCTTGGTAGGTCTAGAGGATATGAAATATTTACTTTACTTTACTTTACTTTAGTTTGAATAAGGTGCCAGACTGCCTGGTAAGCCTGACTTCGCTATAAGCACAGTTAGTAACATTGTTTTAGAATAATAACTCCCATTTTATATCCTAACCAGAGGTAGATGTCAATACCTTAGACATTCCGCATATTCAAATAACTTCCCGAAACTCAGCTAAAGCTAGAGCTATGTTTGGTGTTCGTGACAACGGCGCGGGCGCAGGCTTATTATTAAAGCAAACGGAGGTACCGATAACCACTTGCGCATATTCAGACGATACTATGTAAACACTACTTGTATGTTGAACCGTGTTCAGATCTTAGATGTACGGCTTAGAGTTGAGAATAGAAGTTATTTGGCCTGTAACCGGTTTGCTCGGACCGGAGACAGGATATTCTCAAACCCCTGATCATTTTTTATGAATTTTTAAGAGGATTAATATATATTTAACGTGTGATGAATTTACAGACTGATAAGAAACGAACCTTGTTTTGTATATATTCCATTATTTAACAATATTCTTCCTGAAGCCATGGCCGTCCATTATTGGAAATAAGTATCTTCTAAAGACTACCGCGTTATAGCATGCATATTCTTTTGTGAACATATTTGAAGTCGTATGTTTATCAAGTGAGGACTATACCAGCGTCTTTCGAGGATTTAGAGAAAGAACCCTAAAGTTCATCATTCCTCCTAGCAATACAACTGAAATAAGTAATAAGTAAATAATAATTATTGGATCATTCTCATCGGATCATTCGTGACCCAAGAAGGTGTTATTAAGTACAAGCAGAAACAGTTCTGTTGAAGATAGTAAAATTTTCTAAGCACCGATTCCAATAGCGGAAGCCGTCGCCCCTGCCCTGTGACAAGTTTGGCCACAGGTTGGGCGTTTCTCGGCAGTGGTACAAAAAAAAATACCTTAATTATTAAATTATGTACAACGCTCTGCGTCATAATGCTGACGATCAAATCCCAGATGCAAATACAGAGACACTTTCTTTGCCGGCAAAGATAAGATGCCAGTTTTCTGACGACGATCGGTTGCAGCTTCTTTCCACGCTCTCGACTGGATGATGTCCTATCATTACCACCTGCCCTTAACTATACATCACCATATCCATAGACTGACCTTTTGGAACCCTTTTGACGACGTTCCCCAACGCTACTAGCGGTTCGCGTCACTTCGCTACCCTTCTCCCTGATACTGCACTCATCTGCTCCAGCCCGGTGATAATAAAAGCTTACTTAGCTTAGAATTTAAAGCGTACAATTCGAAATGAAAAATAAATCCTTTCACTGATTTATTATGATCTATCCATCTATCATTTTAAACGTCCGTCAAAGACCTACCTATGCTAGTTGAAACAACAACGACACTTATCAAAGGGCAAACAGGTAAAGCATTCAACACCCTAGCGTTATCTGTTTCGTCCGTTTGTTTAGACCCCGGCTCGCTAGAATAAACACCGGACCCCTCGGATCAAAAACTGGTTCCAACTTGTCGGCATGGCGAAATTTGTCTCCGTTTTCTTTTGAAGTAACTTTTAAAATAGTTTCATAGATGTCGACCAAAAAACAAGGACTCTGTCTTTAAACATATCGAAATAATGTTTTAGAAAATTATATCGTCTCATTCATTAAAGCGACGGTTACAACTTGTATCGGCGATTCAGATGTCACAAGATGTGTACTGCGCCAAGAGAAGGTAATAACGATATCACATGTGGAATCGTTGTTACAATTTAGATAAGTATTTGTAATTTGCATAGTATGAACAATGAAATTTAATCAATGAAAGTATCTATTATTATAAATTTTAATGCGTTTACAATAGTAATGGCGGAATATGACACCGAGTACTTAAGATCAAAATGATCGATGTAGCATTCGAGTTGCTCGATCTTAAGAGATGATACTGGCTGTTTATTGCCAACAATAAGTGCATTTCTATTTTACATAAAATCGATTGATATATAGTACCCGGCATTAAAGAATTCACATCGATGTTTAGAACGAAACAGCCGGCCAGTTCGTAGAGCGCTGTCACTGTCACTCAGTTAGTATGTGACGTTTCACACGTGTTCGTCGGTCTGTTCTACAGAGACAATGCTCTATGAAGCAGAACTAGCCGATTTTCTCTCCCTAAGTCTCGATTTGCATTATTTATTACCGGGTACTATACTTAGTATTGCAATGAATTTGAAATATATAATTGTTGATTATAACACAATTTCATATTATTAACTTAGTTGATTCGCCCCATCCGAAGAATAAATTGACATGTTTTATGTTATAAACATACGTGGGTTTACTGTTTTTTTTCCTATGTAAGTAACTTAGTTATAATTATTAGTTAGTTCTCAAATAAAAAACTAAATATAATATTATTTGATTCTTTAAAACAATATACAAATCAGAAATTTAAGTATAAAGTCTAATGGAACACAACTTATGCAACACGCTGCACTATCTGAAAATAAGAAGATCATTTTATATTTTTAGCGCATTAACTTCAAATGCGTAGACTGATTTAATCACCACAGTTTCATCACTATGGGAATGCTGAGAAACTCAACCAAACAATCGTTTCCTCAGTTTTATGCAAAATTAATCAACCAATTGTGACACCGAACGAAAAAATAATTTAGACCAAATCGAAAGAATTTCTTGCTACAAAATAAAGAGCAAATGAACAACAATTTAAAACATCAGCAACCAAAATGTATTATTGAATTCGCATACATACCAAAACTTAAGCTATTTTTTAATCCAGTAGGTACCTCTTTGTCCACTCCCCTAAACAAAAGCAATCAACGAGAGTTAATTAAAAGACAAGACTATAATTTTCGAGTTACAAAAAGTGTTAAGACATATGATACTACAATGGCAGACTTTTGCATGAGAAACTAACATTTCCCAGACAATACTACGTGGTCCGCGATAAAAACCGTGTGTCTCATCCGATGGCGGTACAAGAAACCTCATTGCAACCATTTCATATAATGATCCCGCATGTGGGGAAAACATTTGACGTCACGCACAGGATCATAGACTACACGCAGTCTTCTAGATATCAGTATATTTAACAAGCACAACTTAGTGTATAATTTGTAGACTTATCAACACTATATTGAAATAGAACGGCCTGTTAATACGCCATTGGGCAAAAGTCTTTTATAAAAGAGAGGGGTGGTGAAATTGTAGATTTAGCTGGTTCTACGCCGCAAAACGCAAGATTAAATGTTGATATCAATTAAGCTTCTGAATTTTAAAAAGAACTCGATGTTGGGGGTTTAAGGATCGGTCATGTATTAGGCTAGAGTAAGTTAAAGGTACGGCTAAAGAAAAAGAATATAAAATCACAAATAAGGATCATTTAGAAAATAAGAATACAAGAAACTAGTAATCATGAAAATGAGCGACTTAAATTTTTAAATTAATTAAACTTTAAACTTCCTAGGTGTTGTAATGGCATTATTGATATGCATAGTGTAAACACATCTCTCACAATAAGTAAAAACAGTCACTGTAGGCAAGCGCTATATAAGGCTAACTAGGATTGAAAAATTTTGAGCAGATATGCAATAAGGAAATGTATTGATGGAGTCGGACAATCGAATAGCCTGGCAGTAAAACTGCCTTTGTATTTTCCGAAATGAGGTGGATTGTGTATTTTTAATAATTCCTACAAGCAAAATGTAGACAACACCGCACTCTTTTTATAATTAGATGTTGACGATTCAAAAGCACTTGTTCACAAGTTTACTTGCATAAATAATATTTTGAGTTTGAATTAACAGGATTATGTGAAATCGCATGCTAAATATTCATAATCTATTTTTATTGTTACCAGTAAAAATTAAATCAACTCCATTGTCATACCAATTGTTTCTTCGTGTTAAAATTAAAGCTTATAAGCAAAGTAAATATTTAAGTAAGGTTAAAATGCAAGTCGTATACGCAAATATAAATTTCAAATCAATATATGGTATCGAAGTTAAATTAGATTGTTAATTTTAAGAGTTAATTAGTGTAGTAAACTTTACAACTGTTAATTGGAGTCCCGGTTTACTACTGGATACTGTATGGCATAATTGCTACCATATATTTGTGCGAACATTTTCATTACATCGCTCTGAGATTTTAGTTCACCAGGCTCCTGCTATTTGTCGGCCTCTTGCGATTATCGTTAACTTTTAAGTTAATAACGGAAATCTCCTATGCTCGATGATTTTATTTTTCTAATTCCAATATAATGATGAATAGAAATTATGGTAGTTGATAAAGCTCAGAAGCTATGATAGAATTACAAAATTGTAATGCATAACGATTTTGTCGTGGAGCCTATCCTCCTGGTGATGATTCGGTTTCGAGCCAGTTTTTTGTTTAATTATCGCTAGATTACTTTATTTTGTTATTATCTATGGTGCTGTCACAATTTTTTTTTTTTAAGTTTTGAAATTATTTTGTGATTTATATTATATTTATGCCTGTAATGGATTTACATACGAACTTTATATCATAATGCTTATTAAACAAAATTGTATGTTATAGGTTGGCGTAATAAATAAACAGTGACAGATTAAAAAATCATACTAAATTTTAAATATTAATTTTTATAAAAAACTAGCTGTCCAGCCACGCGTCGTTGTGGCTCAGTCTGGTTTTCAAATTCCCCTCGAAACAGAACTCAACAGTTAAAAAAAAAACCGATCGCCGCCAAACTTTACAGGATCATTTGCTAGATCATTTTATAAAATTGTCTGAAAATTATATTATAATCCAGCCGTTTATATAAAATTATAAAGGGCATACAGACAGACATTAATTTTTAAGATTCACGTACATTTTAGTAAACATATAAAATCCTTATAAGATCTTTGAATTAAACCAGTAAAACAAGCAGCTACGACTAGATTTTTCCCAAAAAAGGCTTACTAACTATTAAGAAAAATTGTTACAGTATTATATAAAGTAAAAACTGCGTGCGGTCTAAATATCTTGCACATATATAGACTTATTGCTTCTGAAACTTTAGTTTTTTAAAGGAACCCGTTCATTTACACTTTATTATACCAACTAGTATTTACAACAACGATCTACGATTAAAATACTTTCAATTTATTATCGTTGAAATATAAATTTTAACACTTAGTTACACGGTTCCCTATTTTGGTGAGGTTAGGTTGGGTTGGAATATTATTTCACTACAATAAAATAAACATGTGGGATATTTACACACACGGTCGTCCGCCCCCTAAGTAAGTAACGTAATACTTGTGTTATAGATGACAGACAACTGGTAAATATGCTACATATATAATTTTAAATACATACTTAAATACAAATATTAATCCAGGCTAATTTATAGAAAATGTTGACCCTAGGTGCCAACGGGCCACAATAGTAATGATAGTATATATTGTGCTATAACCCGCGATTAGAAAAAATCTTTGTAATAATAAAAGTAAAAGGTACTATCCGTGTTCATGCTTAAACACGTAGGATTTGTAAACCTCCTGAAATAGAAATCAGCCCTAAACTAGCACAGCACACATTTACTATGACAATCACAAAATCGCAAAGCAAAATCATTGCGATTCCGTTATGGAGTCTATCTCCTGATGACGCTTCGGTTACTGGTGATGGTGTGTGAAAATCGCATACACAACCATAACTTGGTCTATACAACTATGTTAAGATGGATATCCATCCATCTTAACATAGTTAGCTGAAGATATATTAATGGATTGCGTGAAGAATATATAAAAGGAGTGGCACCAGATTTGAGGAATAGAATAGGATAGAGGAGACTAAAGAATGAAAACATATTGTGCCGACCCCATTTAATGTGGGATAAGTGTAAGAGAATGATCATGACAACTATGTTAAGATAATACAACCCTAGAGTTATTATATATAGAATAGGGGAGTCATAGGTCTGTAAGTGTTTTCAAAACGACGTTTGCTCACTAGGAATGCACAAAATGCGATATATGATAAACCTCATGTTTTATCAGTGGCAAAGGGCGGGGCACATAGCGTGGAGAACCGATGGGTATTGTAGTCTTAAGGTGCTGGAATGGCGATCTCGCACCGGAAAGCGCAGCGACAGTAGACCCCTTGCAAGGTGGGCAGACGACCTCAAAAAGCTCGCAAGCAAGCTCAAGCGGTACAAGACCGTGGAGTGTGGAAATCCCTTAAAGAGACCTATGTCCAACAGTGGACGACGATTGGTTGAAAAAGAAGAAGAAGACGCTTTCTCTTCATTGTAATATAGCACATTTTGGACTTAGAACTTAGACTTGTCATAGAGTAGGGATACTCTATGATTTGAAGACAAAAACGTATTACAGGACAACCAATACAATTTTTAAATGTTTATACAACGTTGTCTGAAGCGTGTATAACTAGCTGCACCGATCGCCTGTCAACCATCTTAGATTGGCGCAAAACATAGTAAGCATTGCACCCAATCAAGTGTCAATTCGTACAATTTATCAAAGACATAAGGCTCAAAGCAGTTGAATCAACCGAACCACATATGCTAAATATTAAGTGAGAAATTGGTGCTTCTTAGTGGAGATTTATACGTGACACAGAACCCGATTAAGGTTGTCAACAAATGTAAAATACATTTCGTGATCTAACAACTCTATTTAAGTATAAAACTAGTAAACTAGTGTCTGAAATAGTTGAAAGGTAAATAAATGATGATATGAAAATAATGAAGTTTATATGATATAGTTTATATGTTTTTATATAATGTTCGTTGTATATGATTAAAGATTTACACTGAATATAACTACAGTATAGCGTGCTTAATATATATCGTTTTGATACAGTAACAAAATTATAGGAAACACAAAGACAAGACAAAGACAAAAAGACAAAAAATTACATAATAAAAAAAGGACAGAGAATTAAAAATTTAAAATGTATACATTGTATAGAACATTCATTAAAAATGGTGTTTACGACTAACCCATTTTTCCATTTTTTTGATGTACTTAAAAAATCGACAATGTTTTAAAAAATTGAATTTTCTTTCTTTGTTATTATTAACAAGTAAGAGATAAATTTTACCTGTGAATTATACTGGGCAATATAAATTTTCCGACCAACAAATAGCCTGTATACAAATTAAATCGGCAATTCTGGGGATATGTGTAACCTACCAATCCGCATTGGAGCAGCGTGGTAGGTCTTAGCTCCAACCCTTCCCTCTAAAAACGGATAGAGGAGGCCTATGCCCAGCAGTGGGATAGTAACAGGCCGTTACTTAACTTTTTTTTTATAATACCAATACCACCCATAGCATTTTTAAGGAAACAACTCGCATGTCAAGTTTCCTGTCTAATACAACAATTTATATTAGTACAACATTTTTTACACAGACATCGGGCGTGCACACGTGGCTTCTGCACAGTGGTCCCTAAACAATAGTATTTCGTGACAAAAGATATATTGTATAGTCCTAGTTTGTTGATCGAAATCATTCGGATCAAACGCACCTTGCCAATTCGGCTCTTGACAAAAAATTAGGGCAGTCTACAGAATTTTTTGCAAAGCAACCTAATAGCATTGCTTTATATCCAACCAAAATTAATTTATGAAACTCATAATATCTTTAGAGCTACTTGAATTTACACGATTACATGATGCGCAATAAAACCAGTCGCTTACAAATAATCTTACATCAGAATATATAAATATCTAATAAAAATCTTTTATTTTATACTAGTGATATTGTGACTTCGTTCGCGCTAACTTAATCTTTTAAGTACCCTTAATATTGCAAAAAAATAACATTTTCGTTCCAATATTTTTTCCTGGTACGTAAACTTTATTTTGACCAAGTCTCATCAATATTAGTGAAGCCGATTAGCCGTAAAAACTTGAAAGACAGACTAAAGTAACAGCCTGTTACTATGCCCACTGCTGGGCTAAGGCCTCTTCTCGTCGTTTTTGGAGAGAAGGATTGGAGCTAAGACCTACCACGCTGCTCCAATGCGGATTGGTAGGTTTCACATATCTCTAGAATTCTCTAGAGATATGCAGGTTTCCTCACGATGTTTTCCTTCACCGAAAAGCGTGTGATAAATTGCAATTATCAATTAGACACATAGGTTTTTTTTTTTTAATAGAAAAACTCGTTGGTGCCTGCCCGGGGTTTGAACCTATGTCGTCTCTAGAGAGTCGCACGGTCTCACCACTAGGCTATCACAGCTAAAGACAGACTAGAATTTACAATATAAGATAATATTGTGCAAAGAGCTGGTATAAATAATCTTTATCCTAGAAACGAGCGAGCTAGAAGAAATAATCTTACATGATATTTTTATTTATTTATTTAATTAGAGCGGACATCTTGTACTTACGTAACGTACTTAAGTATTAATTAATACATCCCATAAAAGAAAAAGATTACACAATCTTGACTAAAAACACAAAGAAAGAAAATTAAACTTAAAATAATGATAATAAGTTTAAAAATATGGGAGTAACTCGTACAAATCTTGTATCTTTGACGTCCCTAGCGAGAAGAGCAATTCGCCGCATCAGACAATTGGCCGTTAATTGCGATTGTTTTAAAAGTGGAGCGGCGGCCATGTTTAGACAACATGACACATACGTTCCGATACACGTAGTGTAATCAAAGCGCCCAATACACTAATAGATCTTGTTCTGTTGGCGAATCACTAATCATACAAATACAAAATACAAAAATATTTATTTCAAATCAATAAATCGTTTCAAAAAATACAGATTGAGACCTTCTATTAAGCATAGAAAATACTTGTGTCAGAAGGTCTCGCTCTTCAATAACACAGGTTACAAGTATATATAATAATTATGAAAAAGGTAACTAAATTTATATCGTAAAGTAACATAACAAAATAGAATCGCTTTTAAATTACAGCGTATGTGTTAGGGTGTGTTGTGTGTGTGCCTGTGTGTGTGTGTGTGTGTGTGTGTGTGTTGTGTGTATGTGGATGTGTGTATGTTATTGTGGACTGTGTTTGTGTGTGTTTAAGATATATATTGTAATAAGACTTCCGTATCTTCATAATTTAATGTTTTCAGCCAATCAGAAAGAGTATTTTTGCAGTTATGGTAAGTCATCGGATATATATTAATTTTTTTATTAATTATGTTGTATAGGTGTGACGCTTGTTTATTGTGCTGGCGGCCAGCAAAAGCTGTTTTAGTTTTAATAAAGGGAGTAACATTCTTTATTCTTCTTTTGTTTAGGATAGGCAAGTTAAAAGGTATTTTTTTGTGAAATCTCAGTATAATGTTTAGAATATATAATTTTCTAACGGATAGAATTTTACACATAGAGTATAGCTCATCAGTAGGAAATCTAGATGTTTTAAAAAGCATTACTTTAAGTAAAAAACGTTGAGCTCTTTCCACTTCTATAAACTTAGTTTTAGACGCTCCACCCCACACAGGAATGCAGTAAGAAATCACTGATTCACAGTATTGGAATCACAATATTGGTAACATGGATATAAAGGACCAAAATTTATTTCAATACTTTTATTTTTGCTAGATGACTTTTAAATATGAATGCTGATGGATATATGACTAAAAAGATGCTAAATAAAAGTATGATTTGGATATAAAAGAAGTAGCCCCCAGAATTTACTAATGGAAGACGAAAACACGTGCTGACTCCACTTAAAATGGGATAAGGGTAGAAGAATGAGGATTTCTAAATTTTAAGAGATTTTTTTTAATTATACTACTAGTATTTTTTACTAGAAAGTAGAACAAAGTACGCTTTTATTTCTTTACAATTGTCAACAGCACTGGGCCGGTGTTTCGTTTGCCAAGTAATTGAGAATACTTAGGCAACTAACTAACTAACTAACCGCAACTGAACAAGTAAAGTGCCACGGATGTCATTTAATTTATTAATATGTATTTTTTTAATGGTCAATGTCGATGCTTAAATAAGTTTAAACTTAATTTTTTTCCAGCAATAATTGCCATAGATCATAGAGTTTAAAATTGTTTTCTAGTCTATGGTTTCAATAACATTCTGTTATCAATGAAAACGTACAACTTATTGACCGATCGTGTTGCTTTTGTATTATTAATGATAAATAATATTTTCATAATTATCATTGTACACAAATTCAAATTCAAAATATTCTTTATTCAAGTAAACTTGTAAACAAGTGCTTTTGAATGGTCAACTTTACTGCTGGTCCGGAAAGCTGTTCCTTGCTTGCTCTGCCTTGGTTGCTGTTTTTAAAATATAAATCTTAGAACTAGTTACATTTATTTATTACTGTCTTGTACAGGGTAAAAGTGCACCTATATCCACATATCCTTATCATCTAAGTAATCTTCAACAGTATAGTAGGCTTTCTGTATCAGGCTCTTTTTAACAGTGTTTTTAAACTTCTGTAATGGCATGGCCAAAATTGATTTCGGAATTTTATTATAGAATCTTATACCCCAACCCACAAACGATTTACGTACTTTTGCTAGGCGCAAAGCAGGAGTCGCAAGCTTATGTCGGTTCCTACTTTGTCTATTATATACATCACCTATCGTTTTATAATTCTTTATATTTTTATGTACCAAAATTACGTTATTTAAAATATACTGTGAAGCAAATGTTAGAATACCTATTTCCTTAAACTTCTCTCGCAGGGAATCACGCGGACTGATATTGTAGATGCCACGTATGGCTCTTTTTTGTAATACGAAATAAAATATGTGTATAAACACATATAAACAGGAATATTTTGCAATGAATATTGTTATAATTATTTGAAAATTCGTTTTCACCTCACAATATAAGCATTAGACGCTGCGCGTGTTTAGTGTTGCATAAATAAAAAACGCATTACTGAACCTCGTGAGCGACTTGATATGAATCCGAAAACGCAACTTTCCCCAAAAAGAGTTATAACACCCAAAATGTCCCTAAAAGTATAAAATAATGTGATGCCACGATCAATATTCAAAATGCTCCGCCACGGTCTCGACAACAGAAATCGTGTAGAGATGGAACGAATACTAATATTAACGATTTGTATTCAGCTAGCCGGGGTTAGACGAACGTCGTGCGAGCTATGCCTAGTGTTGACAGAACTTCCATCTTTTACAGGACATCCCGTTTATGGATATATCAAGTTGCATATCGACGCCCAATATCTGTCAAAGCACGTTACGTAACCTGAATTACGTCTTTTGATTTATTAAAAGTCACTATAGCTAAGAGCGTCATCATTCATCATTCTCCTGCCCTTATCCCATTCTAATTGGGGTCGGCACAGCATGTTATAAACATGTTGTCACATGATTTGGCTACGTATTTTACGACCGGCCGCCTGTCTGACGTCAACTTACCTTAGTCGCTTTTTACGACACCTCAGTAAAAAATGAGGGTGGTCTATTCTATGCAGCCGGATACCACACAGCACATACCTTAGTCGCCTCTTACGACACCTCGGTAAGAACGGAGGGTGGCCTATTCTATGCAGCCGGATACCACACGGCACATACCTTAGTCGCCTCTTACTACACCTCGGTAAGAAATGAAGGTGGTCTATTCTATGCAGCCGGATACCACACGGCACATACCTTAGTCGCCTCTTACGACACCTTGGTAAGAAAGGAGGGTGGCCTATTCTATGCAGCCGGATACCACACGGCACATACCTTAGTCGCCTCTTACGACACCTCGGTAAGAAATGATGGTGGTCTATTCTATGCAGCCGGATACCACACGGCACATATCCTAGTCGCCTCTTACGACACCTCGGTAAGAAATGATGGTGGTCTATTCTATGCAGCCGGATACCACACGGCACATATCCTAGTCGCCTCTTACGACACCTGAATAAGAACGGAGGGTGGTCCATTTTATTCTGCCGGATACCACACTGCGTACTAAAGCTAAGAGCGTATTGACTAAAAAATATTCAACGTGTTCGGTAGTTTTCGAGCCATCTTGTTCTTATATTTTGTTGTGCTGACGGTAGTGTTGAGAGAAATTCCGATTTTTAGTGGACATTTTTGGATTTAGAGACTTTCAGCTCGTGTTGACGCCTAATATCTCTCAAACTATATTATTGTAATCTGAATTACGCCTTTTGATATCGTTAAAGCCGTAGCAGCTAGTATTGACTTGAAAAAAAAATATTTACGTCTTCAATAGTTAACCCTATTTTCTTGAACTCCAAATTCAATTAGATACAGAGATAAAATCATTAACATATGACGTGTTCTTTGTTATTTTTTATATTTTATTAAAGCTAAGATTCTAGATATATAAAAATTAGATTTATATATAAAAGGGCAGCCTTCTGTGAGTCATCCGTTAAATTTAAAGAGTAACTTATGGATTTTTATAAAATGTTGAGTCGATATGTTGATACAATTTTTTACAGAGATGTTTACACGGGAATGAGACATATCTAAACTGACACACACCGTAATGTGAATAATTTACGCTGGTTTAAGACGAAAACAGTTTTCAGAACAAACCCGATAACATACAGTATGTGTAAGTATAAAAAACGTATATTTTTTATATAAGTTTATCAATCACTGCAAAAAAAATATTGGGGACGATAAATATCCCGATATTGGCAAAGAAAGCCTGTCAACACTAGCAACGCCTTATGCTTGTATCACCGTAGTCGTTATCTTGAAAATCTAGTGCTTTCAATGTCCTTGCCCGTACATTATAAATTTATAATATGACCCTTCGGAGGTTGTGCTGCATACTGATGTCTGGCCATAAATAAACCCTAAGCAACTTATTGTATATTTACTACCTTTTGTTATGGCTTAGTTGAGTAACAATTGATATTAAATAAGTCTTATTAACGGTTACCGGGCGAAACTATTGTTGAGATTGTGGTAGTGTATGTGTGCGGTGCTTGTGTATTGTTGTGGTATTGGTGGCGGGTAGTGCATGAGTTTTTACGAATTCTGCGCGTATCAGGTATGAGAACGAATAGTACATTCTACATTTAGCATTAAATATATTTTCTTTTATCGCAGATAGCAAGAGGCGCAAAGTAACGCCTAATTCGATTAATTATCTTATACTATTATTCTACTTTTTCAACTGATTCCTACAACTGTTTCTTTTATAACCATTTTAAGAAACCTTTGCGCGGAGGTATATGACTCGGCTTAATTAAAAAAAATATATGAAGAAAAAGTGTCGAAAATAAAATTGTGCACATGAAGGCGTCAAGACCTGGAGCTGCGGCGGAAATGGCCGAATCCGGCAAGCGGCGAAAGTATGCATCTCTCATTGAGAGTTATATATTTGTGCCGCTTGCAGTTGAGACCCTAGGGGCATGGAGTCAAAGTGCAAAAAAAATGTTATCCGTTTTAACACCTCGGTTAATTGCCTCCTCAGGTGACAAGAGGGCTGGCTCATTTTTCAAAGAATTAGCTTACCGATTCAACACGGAAACGCTGCCAGCATTCTCGGGACCATTCCACGTGGGCATGAATTGTATAGTAGTAACGTGTAAGTAATAGACATAACTTGGCTCTATCCGAAGAATAAAGTCACATGGGACATGTAACTTTATTTATACTTTAAATAAAGTTACATGTACTTTATTCATCGGATTTGCACATTTGCGACTTGTACATTTTTGTTGTAAATTAATGTAGTCCATATGATATACTCAGAAATATATTGATTGGTTGTTTGTACTGACAATTTAAAACACGAAATAAAAACCAAGAATATAATTTCCGTAAACTTAACGGTATCTTTATATCGTCTGTATACTTGTAGTACGCAATAATTTAATTTTGTTGAGTGATGTATTCCAAATAATTTTAACTATTTTTTATTTTAGAATCTAGTGTCATTTTAGATGAAAAGAGTGAATTGATTTCATATTTAGTCATTTTTTGATCAGTGAACGATCATAAAGCTGTGATAGCCTAGCGGTGAGACCGTGCTACTCTGTAGAGACGACATAGGTTCAAACCCCGTGCAGGCACCAATGACCACCAGAACCAATGTTTCACTATTAAAACTTGTGTCTAATTTTAATTGCAATTTATTTAATTGCAATTTCGGTGAAGGAAAACATCGTGAGGAAACCTGCATATCTCTAGAGAATTATTAGCTCCAATCCTTCTCTCCAAAAACGGAGAGAGGAGGCCTTAGCCCAGCAGTGGGCGTAGTAACAGGCTGTTTCTTTACTTTACTTTTACAGAACGATCATAACAATAATTATTAAAACCTGATTAGTAAAATACTTAAGTTAGTCTAACTTACCGAATCGTAAACGGTTAACGGGGCGACGGATGTAACCAATAGCGGAAGTCGCCTACGTAACCCCTAGTATCATACGTTGACGCTTTTTTACTTCAGAACATTCTGAAGGTAAATATTAAATTCGTTAATATACGTCCAGAATGTTCTATAGAAATAAAAAAACATGGCGAAAACAGAAACTAGGAAAAATACAACTTTGTATAAATCGTTGTTCCATGAATTATATTCGACTTATAGCCCTCAGTTTATTTCAATATTAAAATGTAATAGCAACCAGGGAGTTAAGGATTTGTTAAACTCCGGGCAGGAAGCAGTGGATAAAAACTTCACATTTGGAAAAGTAATAATAAAATTATTTTGCTATAATCCGCGATACAGTGTATCGCGGATTATAGCAAAATAATTTTATTATTACTTTTGTATTATGGATCTCCGCAAAGTAACGCCTAATTCTATAAATTATTCACATTTGGAATTAACCACACGCTATTTATTAAGAAAGACCACTGCATATAATATATCCTAAAGGTTGAAATTTAAAAACCCACCAGAAGAAGTTGCGAGAAAAACCTATTACTATTTTTTTTATCCATATACATTCCGTATTATTTTTCTATAAAAATAACCCTTTGCATTACTTTAAATCACTCTGGTTTAGTAATTTTAATTTCTTCACTGTTAAGGTTACTAAAAACAAATCGACAAAATTAAATATTTTCTTATATATCTGGTTACTACCTTCCAGGAATATCAACGTCGGCAAGCCATCAGCAATATAACGTAGCAGTTGTTCAAAGATATGGTAACTTTATATTGCTACCATATCTCGCATTGTTAACACTATTTCATGTTAATTGGATCTTAGATAATAATTTTAACATCTATGTGATAGATTAAGGTCTAATTTATCATTAATAAAAATGTGTAAGTACGCAAATAACTCTTAAACAATAAAGGTACATCCCTAAATTAGTTGACGTAGAAAAAGTTGAAGTGGTAATGGGATTCCAATCGTAACACTAGACTAGAATAGTCAATGCTCGTTGACCCAGTAACTAGGTCGGCAAATCCGCCGAAAGCATCCTGAGCATTACTAAAGCTGCCACTTATATTCATAATTTATAAGTCAGAAACATGCTAATTAAAAAAGAATTCAACGGAAAGATTATTTTCGTACAGATCCTGAACCCTATTTGCTTTGAGACGCGTCAATCTACTTGGCTATGAGACTCTTTTACATTCACTTTATAAGTTTACTGGCAAAATTTAAAATATTTTGTATTAATAACTAATAGAGGAAAACATCCAAAACCTATGCAAGACAACATTCTCATATTTTAATTGAAACAACTAGGTACTCCATAATTAAACACATTAACATTAAAAACGCGATGCGACTTCACTCCAGTTTTTAAAACGACAAGTTACACAAGTTCTATAAAACTGTGAGAACCAAGAAAACCCAACCAATTCAAGAAACCGTCAAACGGTGCAAAGCTCCATACAGCAGTGTGCCAACTTCGCACGGCCGCGTAATAGCTGAAACCGCGCTTTCATAAGCTCGATTCGCTCTTCAAAATTACATAGAAATGCAAACCGCCACTTACCTTCTACTCCATGGATTGCAGCTAACGCAGACAGGAGAAGGACTAAGGAGAGCAATTTAATCCCATAATCCGGTATAAAGTTTCTCGACCACATCTTGTAGCACAACATTCACACATGGATCACACACATTTGTTTTACTCCTTCTATGTCGTTTAAACACAAAATTATCAACACTTCACGGAACTAAAAGTAAGAACTGACACTTCATTTTGTTTTTGAACTGTTGTTACGTTGAAAGACTTGTGTATTGGTCATTTTAGCGGTAAAACACAAATAAAACGTAAAGCCCGGTAGAAACACGCGCAGCCGCGTCCTGCTCGCATCTGACGGCTTTGTTCGTAAATATACACGTACGGTAAATCAAAATGGCGGCGAATATCTTCGTGTGCGTAAGCGCAGGCTATAAAAATTAATATTTCGCCTTTAGGGCCGCATTATTGGACATATTCATTACATTTTATTATTTACATTATTAATATTGTTTAGTTGTTATTAAAATTTTGCGTGGTTTTCGTTAAAAACCCGTGAGAACGCATTCACACACACATATAAAGATACGCGAAGGAATGTTGATTCAATGGAGAAATCAAGCAATTCAACACCACTCGGCGCTAGCGACCAATGAAAGCTTTTCAACTTAGTCGTTTCGCATCCACAACAGAGATGACGCTGTAAACATGCGAAATTATAGGGGTGAATTCAAAGGGGAAATTATTGTTATCTTGTCCGTTAACCTTTTAATAATAATCATCAAGCTTGTAACGTTTTCTATTAATTTCTATGAACATGTTTCTGTAATAGCCAGCTAGTTTATAGCGGCGTAGATTATTGTTGTTTAATCAATGATTTAGTTGCTATGTCATACATTAAAACTTACGAATTCATACAAAATTTTAAAAATGACTTTGTGCTATCAGAAACATCCCTTTGAAATTGAAACAGATGACAAACTAACAACTATAAATTCAAAAATATTTGAGGTCAAAAAGAAAATCCAGTTGTCAGGTTTGTTGATAATACGTAATCTTCTTCTTTCTCCTACCCTTATCCCACTCTAAGTGGGGTCGGTACAACATGTTTTTCTCTTCCATTCTCTTCTATCATTCGTCAACTCTGGCGCTACTCCTTTTATATGCATGTCATACTTCACACAGTCCAACCATCTCTTTTTAGGCCTTCCTCTAGTCACATATCCATCCACATTCATACTCAACACTCGTTTGATCACATGATTTTCATCCCTCCTCATTACATGTCCATACCATCCCAATCTTGCACCTCTCATCTTTTCTATAATGGGCGCAACTTTCAGACTTCCCCTTATATACTCATTTCTTATTTTATCAAGTCTTGTCACACCACACATCCACCTTAACATCCTCATCTCATTTGCATGTACTCTTCTTTCATCCATCTTTTTCATTGCCCAACATTCTGATCCATACATTACGACAGGTCTTATGACCGATGTGTAAATTTTTCCCTTTAGTTTAGGGGGCATTCGGGGGTCACATATTGTGCCTGAGACCTGTCGCCACTTCATCCATCCTGCATTCATTCTATTCCTCATGTTGATAATACGTAATGTGAACATATAAACGGACACGTTAAAGTGTAGAATACTTCTTTCAACTATTAGATATGTTAATACAAAGAAAAATATAATTCGAACTACCTACTAAAAACAGCTAAGATTTTACAACATGTACATAGTAATATTTTCATCATTGGTTATATTTATTATTTGGTTACTTATATTACTTATATTATGATTACACATGAAATTAAATGAATGGTACATTTATGATAACACACGAAAGTTTTGTAAATTTTGTAGCCATTTGTGAATAATTACGTAGAACAGAGCCTTATAACTGTTATAAACATAGATATCTAGCAAAAAATATATTTATTTTTCTGAAATAGACATAAAATTAGGTTATATAAATATTTGTAAAATTAAAATGTTAAAATTAATTATCTTAAAATCTTCCGACGAGATCCGTTCAACAGTGAAGAGTTTTTAGGTTGAAGAAGAAGGAAGGGAGAATTTAAAGGTTTTTTAGCTTAGCTTGCGACGGTAAACATGACCTAAGCAAGAATGGGTGATAGTTGCAAATATCGATTTCGCAATTCTATTTTATTTGTGACATAATTTTTTTTGTTATTATTATTAATTAATTAATTATATTAACTATGAATACTAACCACGATAGTTTAAATATAAAAATTACTGACTAATATAATTGTAACTGTGATCATATCGTTGGAGTATCTTATATATATATAAACTACCTGTGCTTGCGGCTTCGCCCGCGTCTAAATCAGTGTATGTAATTGAAATTTTGAACATAAAAGTAGTTATTGTTAGCTAACCATAAGAGATAGAGACATGCTGTCGCGCACTTTTTGTAGTATTTTTATAGATCTACAATTCTCTAGTACATTACTTTAGCGTATCTCTGCTGGCTTGCGAAGCACGCGACTAAAACTCCCAGCAAGCAAGTTTTTTAACATGCGCGATCTCTTCAACACAATTTACATAATACCGATATGTACTATTTACCTAAACCACCCGCAAGTATTGCACTATCTGTCGGTGATAACCGTACAAAAATCCGATCAGTAGATTTTGAGAGAGTCAATTACATACAGACAGACAGCTTTTTGGGACTTTGTTTTATAATAAGTATAGAAGATAAATGAATAAAAATAAATATTTAAATAATGTACGCGTCCCAATAACATGCCGTGGTAACCTATAATTAAGACTACATTTAATGAAATAGCTTGAAGAGTATTATATAGTATTAATAATGTTATTCTTGTTGGTTATCTTAATAAATCAAAAAGAAATATTATGTTTCAAGAGGGTCAAAGAAAATCGCATTACGAAGAAAATGAGGCAGATAAAAAACATAATAGCAATTTAATAGACACGCTGAAGAAGGAAATTCACCTTAGGCTATATGAACTTGCCCAAGCGAGGGAAATACTTGCAGATGAAGAGGTCCAGGTTAAGAAGTACCTGAATAATGTTTGCCCAATTGGTAATAAGACTGCTGATCAGGTACGTATGCATTTATTAAAAAAAAGGCATTAAGCTATTATCTTAAAACGATACTGCTACATAAAGACTATACAATTGAAGATTAATTGAGTGATAGCATATCTTAACTGCAGTCAGCTACGCCCTAAGCTGCTGCAAATTTGTAACCATCAAATTGTAAAAAATTGCCGCCGAGTTTCGTGCTGGTTCTTCTCGGTAGGAGCAAACTTCCGAGTCAGTGGTAGCTTCTTGAAAACATTTGACGATTCAAAAGTACTGTGAACAGTCTACTTGAATAAAGAATATTTTGAGCTTTGAGTTTGTTATTAGTTTAAATGCTATTTTTGTGTCATATTCAGCCTATGGACGTTTACTGCTGGATATAGGTATCTTCACGTGATATCCTCCCCTCACGATCTGCAGGCCTACTATGAACTCCTATTGCGACTCAATTGAAGACGTAGGCGAGGACCGCGAACCGCTTTCTTTTCGTATCATAAAGTGTGAATTTCATTGGGGTCGTAATGTTTGAAAAGGATAACGTTATATGAACTATAGATAATTCTGTCTCTTATACTCACATGTTCTTAGGACAAATTCCGAACGCTCATTCGGCAACAACTTAAAGTGTGCGTCTTTAAGACGTCATGGTATGAAAAAGCAAAACAATTTCGTTTGTCTTCAATTGAGTCCCAATAAGAGTTCATAGTATGCCTACTGTTGCCGCTTAGATTCAACGGCGTATGCGACCTTTTTAAGGTCGTCAGTCCACCTTATAGGGTCTATACCGACACTGCGTTTTCCGGTGCGAGGTCGCCATTCAAACACCTTGCCCATCACCACTTCAGATTCGCGACGCTGATCTATCGGTGACGTTTCTTCTTCTACGGTTATTCTCATTTATGACCGCGTAGTGATATCCTAAGTATAGCTCGCTCCATCGCCCGCTGAGTGAATCTGAGCTTTCTTACGAGGCCCATAGTCAGCGACCACGTTTTTGAATATGTTATTCTAAATCAAATTTTACAGACTGATACCAGCTTTTTTAAAAGCAACCATCATCAGCCTTCTTTAACCAGTTGAAATTGAACCCTATCAATATGCCATCCCTTTCAAACATCAAGAATCAAGAGTTGACGATACCAGGAAAAACGTCCCTCAATATTATTCATGCGCCAATGAAATGTCACCTAATTATTAATAATACTTGTTTGAGATATATTTTGCCGGAAGCTAGTCTCCTTAAATAGCCCAGCCGCCAGTGTCAAAATATTCTTCTTTAGCAATCAATAGAAATCAGCTTGGTATAAATCTTAAAGGCATTTTTACGAGTAATTTTTTACGAATACGAGCAACTTGAGATCCTTAAAAATAATAATGGCACCCTCATTAACGATCAGATAAATATTTCTAGTTCAAACTTGTTATACGTGTTTGGAGGCACAATAAATGGTCGGGGTTAAACCCATTACTATAAAATTGCACTTATCTGGGTGATGCGTCGCTTTGCGCTTTTGTCGTGGAGTCTATTTCCTGATGATGCTTCATTTGCGGGACGAAATGATTGTTGAGTTCCTCGAAAAAGAGTGTGTAGTGCATGAGTATTGTGGTGGCAGTGGTTGAGATAAGTCCCGTGTGGTATCCGGCTGAGTAGAATAGACCACCCTCATTACTTACCGAGGTGTCGTAAGAGGCGACTAAGGTAAGTCGACCCGCCGTGTGGTATCCGGCTGAGTAGAAAAGACTACCCTCATTACTTACCGAGGTGTCGTAAGAGGCGACTAAGGTAAGTCGACCCGCCGTGTGGTATCCGGCTGATTAGAATAGACCACCCTCATAACTTACCGAGGTGTCGTAAAAGGAGACTAAGGTGAGTTGACCCACCGTGTGGTATCCGGTTAAGTAGAATAGACCACCCTCTTTCTTACCGAGGTGTCGTAAAATACGACTAAGGTAAGTTGACGTCAGGCAGGCGGCCGTTCGTAAAATACGTAGCCAAATCATATGACAACATGTTTGTAACATGTTGTGCCGACCCCACGTAGAGTGGGATAAGGGCAGGAGGATGATGGATGATAATGGTGGTTGAGATAAATCAATGTGTTTTAAAGAATTTTGCATGTATCAAGTATGAAAACGGATAGTCCACTGTACATTTAGCATTATACACCTATACATATATTACTTAATCACGGATTATAGCAAAATAATTGTATTATTACTTTTGTCTATGGATCTTCGCAAAGCACCGCCTTATTCTATAAATATTTGCGTTGTTTGTGGATAATCGTAAATCATTAAACATAAATTTTATGAACTTACTGTACAAAGTAAGACAATGAAACGCTCAAATAGATGTTGTTTATTGTAGCTGTTACATAATTTGGATTTAAAAGTGACTGAACAACGAAAGATCCTGGATCTCTTAAAATACGAGAAAGGCAGTAAAAAGAAAATGTTACGTCAACTGGAGACGGAATACGAAAAACTACTGATCGAAAGCACAAAAAGCGATTTGGTCAAGTCTAAAAGCTCAACTAGGGCTAGAAAGGTTAGTTTCCCAGAAAAATACTTCCTAGAATTTGTACGCAATACCTACATTGCAGAATTCTAAAGAATATTAACAAGTATGGTACCTGGCATTCAATAATGCAAATCGATGTTTAGAACGAAACAGTCGGCCAATTCGGTTTCGTGTAGCGCTGTCACTGTCACACACGGGTTCGTCAGTCTGTGCGACAGAGACGATGCTGTATGAAGCAGAATCTAGCCGATTTCTGTCTCTAAGCCTCGATGTCAATTATTAATTGACACGTACTTACAAGCTGTGATAGCCTAGCGGTGAGACCGTGCGACTCTTTAGAGACGACATAGGTTCAAACCCCAGGCAGTGAGAAACCAATGAGTTTTTCTATTAAAACTTATGTGTCTAATTGATAATTGCAATTTATCACACGCTTTTCGGTGAAGGAAAACATCGTGAGGAAACCTGCATATCTCTAGAGAATTCTACGGATATGTGTAACCTACCAATCCGCATTGAAGCAGCGTGGTAGGTCTTAGCTCCAATCCTTCTCTCCAAAAACGGAGAGAAGAGGCCTTAGCCCAGCAGTGGGCATAGTAACAGACTGTTACTTTACTTTTTTTTTACGTACTTATACATATTTTTTAGACTTGTGTAGTTCGCGAACGAATCAGTTCGAAAGAATCACTCCCACAGACGAACGACGGGAATCGAGTCCCATATTTCCCGCTTCATCGTTCGTTAGTTCGTGATTCATGAGCCGTGATTTGGTACAGAATCAAGAAAGGTGACGTCACCGAACTCATGTTGTCTCGCTCACAATCGCAAGGAACTCGTATCTGCCGCTCACTCATCGAAATGTATGCCGTGACTACTTACTGTTAGGGATGTCAAAATATAATAGATTATTTAATCAAAATAATTGTTCTTTAATAAGAAATTATTTGTTACGACGTATTTTAAATATAACCTCCTTCATATAGTTGGCCAGTAATAAAAAAAAAACATTGTCGCTGTCATTATGTGTTTAGTTGTTGGAAAAGATTAAATGAGTTGACTTTTGGAAAATAGTTTCTTATTTATTGAATAAGTGTAATGGAAAAATATTGTTGTCGTTATATATTTAAACATTAAAAATCGTTTTTTTTAATGGATTTTGCTAATTACGCTCATTTTATTCTTTGAATGACCCCCTTTTTCTTGTTTTTTAAGATTAGAAATGTGGTGTTGGATGAAACCAAAGTAGCCAAAAAACACATATTAATCGAATTTCGCAAACAGCGCATCTATTAATTTTTATTCGTAGTTGTCCACTTTAATTAGTCTTTACTCTAATTGTTCTTTAAAAAAGCAAATTTTTAATAAGTCAGAAAAAAAGGACTATTAAATAATAAATTATTTCCTTTCGAGTTAATAGATTTACAAATCGATTTATTTTGAAAGAAGAAATTCGATTATTTGTTAATCGATCTAGCTAGGTTTTATTATTAGAAAACATTTTATTCTTGGCTCTGAAAAACTGCTACAATATAATTAGAATATAAAGGTCCTTAAATTCGTATCTTATATATTCTTCTAAAATCAATTTGGATTATTTTATTTTACGTATGATATATATATAGAATTTATATTATGTTAAATATATAAATAAATATATAAAGATAAGGTTACTTGATTATTTTCCAAATTAAATAAAAAATATAAAAGGGTCCTTTTAATCACTACCTAGAAAACATATTTTATGAAAATTCATAAAAATAAATAATTTTAATTAAATTTACAGCCTTCAAGAATCTTGTCATAGCAAGAGCAGTATAAAACAAGCGATTTCAATATTAGGCAGATCGTTCGCTAATTATAAAACGGCTCCTGCGGTGAAGAGTCGAGAATTTGTAACGACACACGAATCGCGAACGAACGAACGAAAGGAATCACTTAGTTTGTTTAGGCGCGAAGAATCAAAGGAATCATTCTCAGCTGCGAACGATTACGCCCAAGGCTAATATTTTTAATTAATCTATGGAAATCTTTGGTGTAAAATGTAAATGCTTTATTCTATTTTTGTTATCGCAGTTTATTAGGGACACTAGTAAGAGTATCCCTTTCACAAAAATTTCAACTTTTGAGTCAAGTTGCTATACGAAAATAATAATTAAATTCTGTATATTATGTAGTATCCACAATATACAGTCGATAGCGCGGGCCAATACGATACAGCGACATCTGTGGACGATGTGCAAAACTGTCAGAGAACACAAGTAAAGTATTGATAATATTATTTTGCTATTATTTATTTTTTCCTATATTTATTTATTAATTTATGTACCGTAAACAAAATATAAGAAAAACATTATCAATAAAAAAAAACAGTGTACAAAGGTCACTTTATCCCTTTGACAGAGATCTTTTCCAGCTAACCTACGAAGTGAGACATTTTATAGTGAAACAGCTTTGGTACGTAGATATCAAGAATTAAGAATTCAAATTATATTTACTAATAAATTATATATATATGAAATGATCTGATTTAAAATTAAGAATCTAGCTAGAAATGTTTAAAAAAATTTTTTTAACCATATTTCATATCCCTACTGTTACCTGTTGAGGAACACCGTCTGGAGCCAATCCTGGCAGCATCAGGTCATGCTTGACCTGATGACATGCATGACAGTCCTGATGACAATGCATATTTATGATAAGCATGACCTGATGCTTCCAGGATTAACTCTAGACGAGGGATCACCTCAACGGGTAACAGTACAAAAGTAATAATAAAAATTATTTTGCTATAATCCGCTTTACAGTAAATAGAAAATATTTTTGTGCCAAATGTATAGTGGACTATCCGTTTTTTGATACCTGATACATGCAGGATTCGTAAAACACATGCAAAAACCTCCACCACTGCCATCACAGTACATAAGCACTACACACGTTCCCTATCACAAACTCAACAATCGTTTCGCCCCGCAACCGAAGCATCATCAGGAGATAGACTCCACGACAAAATCGCAAAGCGAAACATGATCCATACACGCATTGGTTATATAGTAATCGGTTCAACCCCCACCATTTATTTTTTCTCTTTTACACGTGCAACAAGTTTGAACTTGAAACATTTATCTGATCATTAATGAGGGTGCCATTGTTATGCTTAATGATGTCTTATTGTTCCAAAATATTGAATGTCAAGCTTTTTTATGGAACTTTATGACCGCTTTCTAACAAATGTTTCGCGAACTGTGAATTTTGTGGCTTATTATTCCTGAAAGCAGCCATATGTTCTTTAAAACGGGTTTCAAAATTACGACCAGTCTGACCCACATATGTATCATTGCATTCATGGTAACAGTAACTAACTATTCGAAAAGATTGTATTTTGGGTATTTATGTAACCTGAAATTATTTTCTCAATTAGTTAATTTAAATTTGATTTCTTTTTCAATTTTTCAGAACGTATCGCATCTAGAGAATGAAATACACAAGGTCCTAATACAATGGACGGAAGCAGAACTAGTGAAGAAAAAATATTATTCAATCAGGTAAGTTCAATAATCGAAACAATCATTTGTATAATATTGTATTTGCCAAATGTGTTTTATTCATCAAAAGTAATGAAAATATTGTTTTGCTATGATCCGCGATAAAAGAAAATATACGTAATTTTTGTACATGTATAGTGTTGTAGTACTAGCCGTTCTCATACCTGATACATGGAGAATTCGTAAAAACTCATGCACTACCCATATCAACAACACAACAATATACAAACACTGCATACATTCACTACTACAATCTCAACATTAGTTTCGCCCCGTAACCACTGTCGGAGATAGACTCCACGACAAAATCGTAAAGCATTTGCGATTTTGTTGTGCATGTATTTTCTTTTATCGCGAATTATAGCAAAATATAATTTTTATTTCTTTTGTATCTTGAACTCTTTAGCACCCGCTATTATTGTAGGTGCTATCCTAGGCTTTATAGCAAATTTGCCACAAAGGAACTTTTTTGAATTAAGCCACTTTAACACTAAGCGTGCGATATACATATATGTATGTTATTTATTATAATAATTATCATAATTTTCGAGCTATTTCCTTGAAGATCCTCTAATAATATAATTCTCTAATAAGGATCCCGGACAGGCACCAATGAGGGTTTCTATCAACACTTATGTGCCTAATTGGTAATTGCAATTTATCACACGTTTTTCGGTGAAGGAAAACATCGTGAGGAAACCTGCATATCTCTAGGGATTCTAGAGATATGTGTAACCTAACAATCCGCATTGGAGCAGCATTGTAGGTCTTAGCTCCAACCCTCCTCTCCAGAAACGGAGAGAGGAGGCCTTGATCCAGCAGTGGGATATTACTACTTTACTTTTTTATACTATTATACTTTATTGAACGATATTGTAACATTTATCCCTTTTTTTACTTACTATAATGTTAAATTTTATGTCGTTTTATAATAGAAGCTAAAAAAACTGAACTGACGACCTAAAAAGGTCACAGGGAACCGTTGGATTCAAGCGGCACAAGATTGAGTGGGATCTTGTGAATCCCGTGATCTGTTATCGGTTAATGGAGAAGAAGAAGAAGAAGAAGAAATTATAAAGAAGAACTTTGTATTTTACAGGCAAGCTCTAATTGAAGACTCTGTTAAGTTTGAAAGCTCGCTTAGCCGTATTGAAGAGATGCTAATGAAACAAAAAGAAGAAATAAGAAAACTAGAGGTAATCTACACTAATATTAGAAATGCAATAATCTAACTCTCTCACTCTCTCTTTCTCTCACTCTTTCACGATAATCCGCTGGACCGATATAGATGAAAATTGAAAATTAAAGTTAATACAAGAGGTTCCCACAGGACAAAAAATACTGCTCCCTGTCGGGAACAACGGGATTATTGACGTTACTAAAACGGTCACTTGGCACAAAGTTGCGGATACCACTGTAATTTTTTAACATATTTCTGTTTGTGACTTCTTCCGCAGTACCGTATAACGGTTGACGTTTACGACTAGACGAAACAAAAATCGCATTTCTGTTTGAATATAGTCCATTTCCATTTGAGTCGACATGTGGTCTCAACTCCCAAGACGGTTACTTGGTAATCTTTAGGAAATTTATATTTTAAATTTCTACATAGCAGCAAATATATAACTATAAATATAAATATATGAAACATTTACACACACGGCTGTCCGCCCCCAAAGAAACTTAATACTTGTGTATTAAATATATACATATATAATTTTTAATACAATAAACTCGAAATACCAACAAATTCTAAATTAAAATTTGTTGGTTCTTCGATTCTTGGTGTATTTATGTATATCAATATGCATTTAAAATTATATATGAATATAGACAACTGTATATATAGTTTACAAAAATATAATTTACAACCCGCGGAGCTGAAGGCAGGGTCACGGCCAACGGCGCCAACGGGCAGGTCGCAATGTCCGTAATTTGTATACCGTAAATCGTGAAAAAGTTGACGACGAGACGCATTCAAAAATCTTATTTTGTTGATACGTGATTATGACTGGACCACGATATAATGAACGTAACGAATTAGGAAGTGCGTCATGAAGCAGCAGAGATGCGAATACGGGCAACGGCTGCTACAACAGCCGAGGCGGCCAGAGCCCATGACGCGGAGCACGGTAGGGCAGCGGAGAGAGCATACTTTGCTCAACGCTTCGAAGAAAGGAAGAGAGAACTGGAAAAGCTGGAGAAAAGAATATTTCCTCCAGCGTGTAAGTTCCATATTATAGAATATAATAATTCCATTACCTTACTATAGAATAAGACGTCTAAAGACGACATAGGTTCAAACCCCGGGCAGGCACCAATGAGTTTTTCTATTAAAACTTATGTGTCTATTTGATAATTGCAATTTACCACACGCTTTTCGGTGAAGGAAAACATCGTGAGGAAACCTGCATATCTCTAGAGAATTCTCTAGGGATATGTGTAACCTACCAATCCGCATTGGAGCAGCGTGGTAGGTCTTAGCTCCAATCCTTCTATCCAAAAACGGAGAGAAGAGGCCTTAGCCCAGCAGTGGGCATAGTAACAGGCTGTTACTATGCCTTCTTATTATACAATAAGAAAAGAGTTCCTAATCCGCCGTGTGGCGTCCTGCTGAATAGAATAGACCACCCTCATTTCTTACCGAGGTGTGTAAAAGGCAACTAAGTTAAGTTGAACCACCCTGTGGTATCCGGTTGAGTAGAATAGACCATCCTCTTTCTTACCAAGGGGTCGTAAAATACAACTAAGGTAAGCTGACGTCAGGCAGGAACATGTTTGTAACATGTGCCGACCCCACTTAGAGTGGGATGAGGGCAGGAGGACGAACAGAAGAGTTCCTATTATAAATCTGTGGTTATCATAGCTGGAATCCACATGCTTTTTTTTCTTTTTATTTATTTATTTGTTATTCTCTTTATTTATTTATTTGTTAGAAAAGAGTGACAAGAACTCAGAATTTATTGTTAGTTGCACAAAAAAAACTTATAATTATGTTCGTACTTAACCTACACTTATTTACTACTTACTACATTGCTTGAGCTGTGATAGCCCAGCGGTAAGACCGTGCGACTCTTTCGAGGGGAACACGTGTTCAAACCCGGGCAAGCACCAATGAGTTTTTCTATTAAAACTCATGTATCTAATTGATAATTGCAATTTATCACACGCTTTTCGGTGAAGGAAAACATCGTAAGGAAACCTGCATATCTCTAGAGAATTCTATTGATATGTGTAACCTACCAATCCGCATTGGAGCAGCGTGGTGGGTCTTAGCTCCAACCCTTCTCTCCAGAAACGGAGTGAGGAGGCCTATTCCCAGCAGTGGGATCGTAACAGGCCGCTACTTTAATTTACTTTACTACATTGCTTCGTTATTCCATTCGAAATAGCGCAGTAATGTCTGACGTATACGCAGTCCAGTCTGGTAGCAATTAACTTCAGGATGCTGTTGGAGCTAATCCAGAATCTACGCACCAGAGATCCACATCTTGTGCATATCGTCGCATAAAAGCAGCTAATCGCGCCGCCGCGAACATCCCCGATGCACTTCAAAAACGGAGCAACCCCATGAGCACCCTGAACGCGTTGTTCTATTGTACACCGAGAGCGTTGTAGCCTATATTATATTGATATATGTATATTTGAGGAGATGCGGTACAAAGTATTTTGTATGTTTCGAAACACTATCCCGAAGCCATTCATTATAAATCAAAATAAAGTATCCCATTTAAATCTTTGATACTAAAACTTTGATTTTCAAACTATACAAAGGGAAACCCAAACTCAATTACTGCTGATACTTCTACTAATCAAAAACACTACACACTCTTCAGCTTCAACTAAATTGTTTTAAACTTTGTTTTAAACCATAGTGACATACGTAAAACATGTAGTATTCACTATGAAGAGTCGATAACTAGTTACATGCTTAATGTCTAGAACAATGATATTATTTGCCTACAGTGCGTCCAGTGCGTCAGGAATCTACGAGATCAACTGAGGGAGAAACTGCACCTGAAGATCTTTCAGCCGCCGCTCAGATGGAAGAAATGTTCCAAAGATTTATGAAACTTACAGGTATATATTTTCTAAAATTAGAGTGGCTTCCCTAGTCTAGTATAACAACTCTGTGATTATGGCTGTATATTTTTTTAATGTGTAATAGCCGGAAAAAGTTTGTAAAAATAAATATAAGTAACTTGTCCGGAATATATAAAAAAAACTCTTCCTTCTGTAGGTTCTCTTTTATTAAAAAACGAAGTTTGAAACTTCTTACTGGTTTTTAATTAACCATTTCACTTCTATCTTTAGTTTAGTTATCAGGCGCCGACATCTCATTAAATATATAAAATGATAAACTTTTTAAATTGCGCTATAGGCTATTCTTTTTATTAGGCAGTGTAAGTAAAGAAAAGCTTACTCCTCATTTTGGTACTTTTTATTAGGCAGTGTAAGTAAAGAAAAGCTTACTCCTCATTTTGGTACTTTTTATTAGGCAGTGTAAGTAAAGAAAAGCTTACTCCTCATTTTGGTACTTTTTATTAGGCAGTGTAAGTAAAGAAAAGCTTACCCTCATTTTGGAGTACTATGGTAAGCAGTATTTCACTTATCCAATTACATGGCATCATCAATAATAAAAAAATAATTAACAGAAATAAGGTACCGAAAATGGGGAGTATTATACTAAATCATACATTGCAATTAACTAAAATAATATGGGCTAAGTATCCCTTTTCGTTTCATTCTTCTTTCCTTAAAAATAGTAACGTTATCCGCTTCTAGGAGTAACGGATCCCGAACAGGTATTCGACCGATTCCGATCGCAACGCGAGACATCTAAGCGGCTAAACTATTTACAGCAAACCACTGAAGAGGAGAAACTGCAATTGGAACAAACGCAAACTACGCTAATGGCAGAGCTAGAAGGATACAAATTTGCTTCTGTTAAGGATAAGGATGAGTAATTTGCTGTATTATAATTAATACAAGGATAATTAGATTGACACATACTTAGAGTTACCATCATTCAGAGTCACGATTGATTGATCTTTTTTTTGAAGCTTGACCATCACCAGTGGAATACCGCACTAACGCGCGGCGCCCGGATGCATTACACAACTCCAACATGGGTCAAGACGGGCTTCTTCTTCTTCTTCTTCTTCAGCCGATGGACGTCCACTGCTGGACATAGGCCTCTTCATGGGACCGCCACACCACACGATCTTGCGCTGCCTGGATCCAGTGGCTCCCTGCGACCTTTTTGAGGTCGTCTGTCCACCTCGTAGGGGGTCTACCGACGCTGCGCTTTCTGGTGCGGGGTCGCCATTCCAGCACCTTAAGACCCCAGCGCCCATCGGTTCTCCGCACTATGTGCCCCGCCCACCGCCACTTCAGCTTCGCGACACGCTGAGCTATGTCGGTGACTCTTGTTCTTCTACGGATCTCCTCATTCCTGATTTGATCTCGTAGAGACACTCCGAGCATAGCTCGCTCCATCGCCCGCTGAGCGACTCTGAGCTTACTTATAAGGCCCATAGTGAGCGACCACGGGCTTAATTCAGTATATTTGTTTTAAGGATTAAATAAAATATCGACCTTAAAGCGAGAGCCCTACGTTATTCGTACATCATTTTGCTTCGTATTGCACTGAAGCTTTAAGTTGCACTTCTCAATTTCAATCAGGACCTTTTCTTCAGAAAGTCTTTTTCGGGACATAGAGAATAGAGAGGAGAGCTCAAGAACAGTACAATCCTTACATATAGGCTCTGCAAACCTGGCCTAGATATACTTAATGTTTTGAATACATTTTGTAAACAAGCAGTTAAGTTCAATCGGGTTAATTTAAGGGTAAGACTGATCTCCGTTATTTAAAAGTAAAATAAAAAAGGTTTTTCCTATTCCCAAATAAAAATCACGTATTTTTTTATTCTTTATTTTAGTCCGTTCTCGTTTGGCGGTTCAGTGCTAATGCCTTGAAAGCATTACAGACAGACTTTCTCGGATAACATTAGTATGAATATACAATACATTCAAGCAAAAAACTTAAGCATATACATGATTTCCAATTAGCCTCCCTTTAATTATTATTTATCTTTTTCTTACCGTCTCTCTTAAAACCAATCTCCCCAGGTAGAGGTAAAATAATCAAATGGTAAATTTAGATATTTAGATTTTAGATAAAGTAGGAACCGACATAAGCTTGCGGCTCCTGCTTTGCGCCTTGTAAGAGTACGTAAGTCGTTTGTGGGTTTGGGTATAAGATTCTATAACAAAATTCCACAATCAATTTTAACTTTGCCATTACAGCAATTTAAAAATACTGTTAAAAAGAGGCTGATACAGAAAGCCTATTATACCGTGGAGGCTTACATTGATGATAAGAATGCGTGGATATAGCTGCTCTTTGACCTTGTGCAGGATAGCTATGACAAAATGTAATTAGTATTAAGAATCTTCTTTTTTAAAAGAGCTCCACCGAGTTTCTTGCTGGCTCTTCTCGGTAAGGCGGCTTTCCGAACCAGCAGTAAAGTTAACGATTCAAAAGCACTTGTTTACAAGTTTACTTGAATAAAGAATATTTTGAATTTGAATTTGAATTTGAATTAAGCAATAGAAGTAAATATTCATATGTTTATTATAGAGGTCAAGAGGAAATAATAGAGTTGAAAGCGGAAATAGAGAGAGAAGAAGAGAGGCACTTAGAGTTGCAGAATAAATTCGAAGAGCTGGAGACTTTCTTGTTGGAAATTAAGAGGCTTGTGTATGATTTGTGCAAGATGTTAGACGTAAGTAACATTTCTATCATGTTTTATTGATAATGGGGTCTTATTCATCAAATTCAAATTCAAAATATTCTTTATTCGAGTAAACATGTAAACAAGTGATTTTGAATCGTCAACATCTACTGCTGGTTCGGAAAGCTGTTCCTACAGAAATGAAACAGCAAAAAACTCGGCGGTTGCTCTTTTCAAACAATAATTCTCATCACTAGTCACATATAGTACTTATTGTCTTGTACAAGGTTGAAGAGAAGTTATATCCACGCATTCTTATAGTCTAGGTAATCTTCAATAGTATAATAGGCTTTCTGAATTAGCCTTTTTTTATTAGTATTTGAAACTGCTGTAATGGTAAGGTTAAAGTATATTGTAGAATTTTATTATAGAATCTTATACCCAAACCCACAAACGAATTACGAACTTTTGCAAGGTGCAAAGCAAGAACCGCAAGCTTATGTCGGTTCCTACTTTGTCTATTATATACATCGCCAATCCTTTCAGAATCATTTATATTCATATGTACAAATATGATAATTCTATACATTTCGTTTTTGTTGAGTTCAGTACTAAATTATTTAGTCTGAACCAACAAGCTACTTGCTACATCTCCATGTAGTTATGGTTAATGAACCAACATAAGCTTGCGACTCCTGCTTTGCGCATAGCAAAAGTACGTAAATCGTTTGTGGGTATGGGTATAAGATTCTATAATAAAATTCCGAAATCAATTTTGGACATGCCATTACAGCAGTTTAAAACCACTGTTAAAAACAGGCTGACACAGAAAGCCTACTATACTGTTGAAGATTACTTAGATAATAAGGATGTGTGGATATAGGTGCACTTCTACCCTGTACAAAACAGTAATAAATAAATGTAACTAGTTCTAAGATTTATATTTTAAAAAGAGCAACCGCCGAGTTACTTGCTGGTTCTTCTCGGTAGGAACAGCTTTCCGAACCAGCAGTAAAGTTGACGATTCAAAAGCACTTGTTTACAAGTTTACTTGAATAAAGAATATTTTGAATTTGAATTTGATCCCAAGGACTGGAGGGTGGCATTTATCTTACCAAAAACTCACGAACACGGGGAACCTGATAAAGGTAGGTTGATTGATAACTAACTCAATTTATTAGTCAAGTTAGTCAAAAGCGGCATAGTCTAAACAGCCGAGTAAGTTAGGAATATTTAACAATTTTCATTAAAATGAAGTGTTATTTTTCACTTATGCTATTAATTTGGTCAGGTGGTTGGAGGACCAGCGATGCCGGAGTGGACAGCTGAAGCTCGGGACATTGGAGAAATCCTAGCAGTTCTAAGCGCGCGTTACACTGCAGCAAGATCTCGCTATGTCGAACTTGCTCTGAAACATAAAGATGCTGTTGCTCCTTCAAATGTAAGCATTCTACAGTATTTCCAAACTATAGATGCGACTAATAGCCCAATTTGCACAGGATGCATGAGGAAACTGAGAACATCATCTCACTTCATTTACGTTCTAGGAAGGTGGCAGGACATCGGCGAACGTAACAAGCCTCGACAAACTTGTTTAGGGTATTCTTTATTCTGGAAGCTGGGGCTTAGCTGGTTAGAGTAACGACTAGACGACGCATAAAGGTCTCAAAATGTTATGACTATGTGCAGGGCACCAAAATCTGTCCAAAGAAGATGGTTCCATTAAACTTTTCTTGACAAGAACGTCAATTACAAGCGTTAAATATATAATGATACTAGCAACCCACCCTGGCTTTGTATCAGGCTTGGGATTAGGGGGCGACAGAGAGTTTCGCACAAATAAGATCAAGTGTCACGTACATCACAAATTCGCGTCAATAGCGTACTCATAAAGTAACTCAAAAGTCTTTATTTAATATCAAAAGGTACATGTGCAACGTTTGTCAATGTGCCGTTCCAAAAATATTGTATCGTGTCATGGGCGTAGCGAGGTACGGGCAAGGGCGGCAGCTGCCCCCCCTTACACTGAAATCTCTAACACTGGGAAACTGACAACTCGCAATATAGTGACTCTTTATAAGGCTTGTATAAGACCTAATATATTTTTATGCCCAAAAAATTCATTGTACATTCAGTTATACATACAATCCTACTTCCTACTAATCCTACTAATATTATAAATGCGAAAGTTTGTCAGTATGGATGGATGTTTGTTACTCTTTCACGAAAAATTTATTTGACGGATTTGGATGAAACTTTACAGTTATTTAGGTTATACATCGGAATAACATATAGGCTATGATTAATATAATAATGATTTTATGTAATAATTAGTATAAAAACTAGTAATATATTATACAAAAACTACTAAAATAATATAATCTAGGATATTCTTTCGCCGCCATTCCGCTTTAGGATAATCCCCGTTGCAGCACAACGGTTCATTGCACTGCCCAAACCGCGGTGATGAAATATAAATTGAAACACGCGCCCAGGGTTTTAATGTCCATACCCTAAGTAATACGCAGCCGCTCGCATCTTGGCCAGCATAATTCTTCTTGTTTATTATCATATTGTCCATAGACAACGAGTGGTGCACCGTCAGTGACGGGGGCGAGCGCTCGCAGCCCCAGCACGCTCAAGGATTCAGAAAAGGCCCTGCCTACTTACAAAGAATTGGTCACCAAGGAACCAGTGCGAGCGCCGCGTATGTATTATCCTAGATTAATCAAAAAGACCTACTTATATCTAAAAGATGTCCAAAATCCCAATGCAAAATCACTACTTAGACAAGGATTGTTACAACAATTCTCTTCATTACAAACAATTCTCCAGAGATATGCAGGTTTTCTTATAGCACTTTCGTGCCAATGTTGCCTGTTAAAGAAAACTCATAGGTGCCCACATGAGGTTGTATTGAGGTTCCATAACATTCCACATTATGTTAGACATAATACTGAACGTAAAAAATCAAATCAAATCAAAATAATCTTTATTTAAATAAACCATTTCAGGCACTTTTGAATCGTTAACCATCAATATGATTAATGAAGCTACGACTGGTTCGGAATGTTGCTCTTACCGAGAAGAACCAGCAAACTCGGCGGTCAATCTTTTAAATATTTCCAATTATACATTATTAAACCGCTGTCTTGTATGAAGCTGAAAGGATTTTCAAATCCAGGCTTTCTTATCGTCCAAATAATCTTCAATTTTGTAATATGCTTTACGTATAAGCATATTTTTTACACTTGATTGAAATCTTTCTGTACACTGGTCTAGAATGGATTAAGGAATTTTATTATAGAAGCGAATAGCGAGACCAACAAATGAGTTGCTAACTCTGCTGAGTCGCGACGCAGGTATCACAAGCTGTTTGTGACCTCGCGTATGTCTATGATATACATCAAATTTTGTTTTATACGTACTTATATTTTTCCGTACAAATAGAATTTTACTATATATATATATTGTGATGCTACAGTCAGTATGCTTATTTCTTTGAACTTTTCGCGAAGGGACTCACATTGCTTCATATTATAGATAGCCCGTATGGCTCTTTTTTGAACAAGAACTCTGGTCGGTACAGCTATCTCGTTAGTAGAGGTCTTTTATCTCCTAGCTTTTTTCTAACACATACAAGATTAAGCTGACGATCATTACAGCATCCGATGAAGAAGAGGACATCCCTTCCCGATGCTACCTGAAGCGTCAAGCGCAGCTCATTGTAGACACCAAGTGCAGAAGGAAAGGGTTCCGCACACCGTATCCCAGAAAGTGAATCTCCTTTACACATAAACTATCTAAGAGGGAAAGAAGAAAGAAGATTAAAATAAAAAAAGCTTCTAACGACATTTCATACTTATGGTTATCCGTTGAGGAATTCCCTCATCTGGACCTAACCCTGGCAGCGGCATCAGGTCATGCTTGCCATAAATATGCAATTTCATCGGGATTGGAGCAGTATATAACATTTCAGCTCAATCGAACACCGGGAAGTGGATCAAATTTATCTTTCTAAATTCCACCTTCACCTACATACACAAGTTAAATAAAAACCCTTTCATAATAATAACAAATATTTAATGCCAGCGTTGAGACTATAGCTGTGATAGCCCAGCGGTGAGACCGTGCGACTCTAACGAGGGGAACACGAGTTCAAACCCGAGCAGGGACCAATGAGTTTTTCTATTAAAACTCACGTGTCTAATTGATAATTGCAATTTATAACACGCTTTTCGGTGAAGGAAAACATCGTGAGGAAACCTGCATATCTCTAGAGAATTCTAGGGATATGTGTAACCTACCAATCCGCATTGGAGCAGCGTGGTAGGTCTTAGCTCCAACCCTTCTCTCCAGAAACAGAGAGAGGAGGCCTATTCTCAGCAGTAGGATTGTAACAGGCCGCTTCTTTACTTTACTTTACTTTATTTAATGCCGATGAGATTAGCTTTTAAAGAGTAACAGACAGACAGAGAGAGAAACAGACAAACTTTCACACTTTCATATTAGTATGGATTAAGTACGTTTTCGACGCCTGACGTCATCATACTATGACTATTTTTATTAAATTTATAGGGCCTTAAAGCCTTGGCATGCCTAGAGATTTCCCTGATAGTTATTGTTAGAATATAATAGAAATACTCGTTACTGCACACAAATACGTACAAGAAAAAAAAAACAAATTAACATAACTTTAAAATTTAGCCTATTTAGAATGAAACAAGCACATTGAACCGAAATTCAATTAAATTGGAAACCAAAATACAAATGGTGGTATAATAAATTAAATTGTACAAATGGTGGTATAATAGTTTTCATCATTCTCCTGCCCTTATCCCACCCACTCTAAGTGGGGTCGGCATAACATGTTACAAACATGTAACATGATTTGGCTAGGTATTTTACGACCGGTCGCCTGCCTGACGTCAACTTGCCTTAGTCGCCTTTAACGACACCACGGTAAGAAATAAAGGTGGTCTATTCTAGTCGGCCGGAAACCACACGGCGGAAATTATACCACTATAATAATTTTGTTTGAATCTATTTTAACTGAACTGAACTTTAAAGAAAAATTTCTTATACCAATGACAAAAAGTAATCGATTAAATTAACCGATACCTGTTCCAATCTTACCGTTATTTAACCCAAATTCGATTTTGATACCGAAAACCAAGACGAGGAATTTCAACTCTCTTAAACACTTATCGTCAAAGATTGTATGTTAAAACATGTCTTTATTTGTTGTGAGAAATAAATACTATTTTAATATATTCTTATTATTAATAATACATTCAGAATATATAATGAAACCTTGTTGAATATGTATAGTGTGTTTTCTTTCGTGTGAAACAACGTATAGTACCCGGCAATAAATAATGCACATCGAGAACTTAGAACGAAACAGCCGAGCCTCGATGTGCATTATTAATTGCCACGTACTATATGTCATGAAGAGAAAAACTCATTGGTGCTTGGTTGCCGGTCGTGCCGGGGTTTGAGTTTGTTACCCCCTCGAAAAAGACGCACGATCTCACCGCTGGGCTATCACATCTTAAGTTATTATCATGATAGATATTGTTCTCAACCTTAATTGGTAATAACTTAACAGGCCGTTACTGTTTTTATTTAAATATATCAACAAATGACAACATAAAATGCCCTAGCAACGCGTACGATTCACAGATTGTATATAGACGTGTCATGAGGTCGAAAAACATTTATAAATTACTTAATTATACAAAAATATCTTTGAAAGTTTATATGTATATACTTTTATAATGGAATTTTAAATAATAAAAACAATATCATGTATTTATAAATGAGTTTCGAGATTGCTTAGGATATTTTTGAGGATATTATATTTTTGTATAAACCAGAGATGTTTTGCTCAAATAAAAACTCGTACCTACAACTGGTGTGCGCTTTAAATCCTCGTGTAATCAACAAAGCTGTTGACAGAGCGATGCAGAAGAAGCACTTCGATCCTCACAATGGTCTGTATAACCCTTAATATTACTGTTATATTTAAGGTTTCGTCAAACATTCACGTCCTATTGGTTTCGCTTAACCGTCCCGCCCAGTTATCTAATTGAGGAAATCTTTATTAAAGTACTATGGAGATCAAATCAAATCAAAATATTCTTTATTCAAGTAAACTTGTAAACAAGTGCTTTTGAATCGTCAACTTTACTGCTGGTTCGGAAAGCTGTTCCTGCCGAGAAGAGCCAGCAAGAAACTCGGCGATTGCTCTTTTTAAAATATAAATCTTAGAACTAGTTACATTTATTTATTACTGTCTTGTACAGGGTAGAAGTGCACCTATATCCACACATCCTTATCATCTAAGTAATCTTCAACAGTATAGTAGGCTTTCTGTATCAGCCTCTTTTTAACAGTGTTTTTAAACTGCTGTAATGGCATGACCAAAATTGATTTCGGAATTTTATTATAGAATCTTATACCCAAACCCACAAACGATTTACGTACTTTTGCTAGGCGCAAAGCAGGGGTCGCAAGCTTATGTCAGTTCCTACTTTGTCTATTATATACATCACTTATCGTTTTATAATTTTTTATATTTTTATGTACAAAAATTACGTTATTTAAAATATACTGTGAAGCAAATGATAGATGGTATGTAGGCCTGAAGGAGATGGTGTGTATGTAAGTATTTATGCTCTTATAGTAACTAAAAATGATTGTGGACGGATAGTGACTACAAGGCCGACAAACGGTTTGTGTATGTGTTTTTACGAATCGGGTATGAACGGATAGTGCACTATACATTTAGCCCTATATATATTTTCTATTTATCGTGATTGTCGGTGAAAATGCAGCTGAGGTCCAGAGCAGATTTGTAGAATGGCAAGAGAAATTGGAGAGTTTTGGTTTAAAGATCAACCTGACCAAAACTGAACACATGCAGTGTGATTTCAGTGGTCTCTCCAATTTTTCTCCAATAACCTTAAATGGTGTTGTTTTGCCAGTCTGCTCCGACTTCCGGTACCTTGGTTCGCTTTTCCAAAAGAACGGTGAAATTGATCGCGATGTGAAGAATAGAATGAATGCAGGATGGATGAAGTGGCGACAGGTCTCAGGCACAATATGTGACCCCCGAATGCCCCCTAAACTAAAGGGAAAAATTTACACATCGGTCATTAGACCTGTCGTAATGTATGGATCAGAATGTTGGGCAATGAAAAAGATGGATGAAAGAAGAGTACATGCAAATGAGATGAGGATGTTAAGGTGGATGTGTGGTGTGACAAGACTTGATAAAATAAGAAATGAGTATATAAGGGGAAGTCTGAAAGTTGCGCCCATTATAGAAAAGATGAGAGGTGCAAGATTGGGATGGTATGGACATGTAATGAGGAGGGATGAAAATCATGTGATCAAACGAGTGTTGAGTATGAATGTGGATGGATATGTGACTAGAGGAAGGCCTAAAAAGAGATGGTTGGAATGTGTGAAGTATGACATGCATATAAAAGGAGTAGCGCCAGAGTTGACGAATGATAGAAGAGAATGGAAGAGAAAAACATGTTGTACCGACCCCACTTAGAGTGGGATAAGGGTAGGAGAAAGAAAGAAGAAGATATATTTTCTATTTACTATATCGCGGATTATAGCAAAATAATTTTATTATTAGTTTTGTATTATGGATCTCCGCAAAGTAACGCCTAATTCTATAAATCACGTTTTTCCATTCATCATAGAGTTATATTACTCTTGCTTCAGAAATTCCATCAGCCCAGAGACTAGATTCAATGCAGCCTTCGCTTTACGCACCGCACGTGGACATAACACGTGCGCGACTGGGTTTCGGTCGTGTGGGGCTAAGGCTCATAAACAGAGATCTCCATTCACCAGACCATCTAGTCCAATTGCAAGCTTTGCACAGCATATTAGATCAGGTATTAAATTTATATGATATAATTAAATATGATAGGAAAATTGACGTGTCTTTGAAGGCATGTTGCAATAGATAAGTATATTAGAAAAAGCTTGTTAGAAAGCTTCTCGAAAATGTCAGTAAACACTTAAATTTTGTCGTGAAAGTAAACAAAAAGTGTTTAATATGAAACTGAAGAGAGCTGGTACTACAGATAAAATAAGTGCCTTTATATCTTGAGAGTTGTTTACAACAGTTAGTGGCAGTACATAGTATTTATTGACTACTATTGTGGAAGTATTGTAGGAATTGTTAACTATTATTGTAGAACGAAAAGCTGTGATAGCCTAGCGGTGAGACCGTGCGACTCTCTAGAGACGACATGGGTTCAAACCCCGGGCACACACCAATGAGTTTTTCTATCAAAACTTATGTGTCTAATTGATAATTACAATTTATCACACGCTTTTCGGTGAAAGAAAACATCGTGAGGAAACCTGCATTCTCTAGAGAATTCTAGCGATATGTGTAACCTACCAATCCGCATTGCAGCAGCGTGGTAGGTTTTAGCTCCAATCCTTCTCTCCAAAAATGGAAAGAGGAGGCCTTAGCCTAGCAGTGGCCGTAGTAACAGGCTGTTACTTTAATTTACTTTTACTTTATTGTAGAAGGTCGATGTCACATATTCTAGAAAGGCATAACAGTCATGAGACAAAGTCTATGAAATAGCATTTTTCAAACACTGTAATTTTTCTTTTGCAATTGATTAACCTCCACTAAAAAGGAAGGTCTCTCAAAGGGTCCAAACCAAACGATCTTGTTTAGTTTGGATTCAGCGGTAACAATGCGGTCGTTCGACTACTCAGTGGCAGCTTTATCAGCGCTGTGTTTTCTGATGCAGGGTCCTTATACCAACACCTTAGACCTCAAATCGGTTCTTTGTATATCGTCTGTCTATAATTTTTTAAATCAAATATGGATTTTGAGGTTTCTGTTTTGAACGTGAGGAGTCCAAGCAAAGCAAATATAGAATGAATCATTAATACAGACTAAAATTAACTATTATATTTATTAAATCGTCTTCATTATCAAAATCAATGCAAATTCAACGCTGGACATTCTTTATCAAAAGTCGTTTTATAATATGTATAATAATAGCATTCATGAATATTTATAAAATGAAGTTGCAAATCGCATAAATTAATCCATGATTATGTATTTGATGCATCATCGTGAGAATGCAGTTTCGTTGTATTCCAAATATTTGCTGTTATTTTACATTATTAAAAAAGGCAAAGATTAAGAGAAGTGTAGATCTATTAATAATCTACGTCGTTGAAGTAATATAATATTTAGACATCCATCCTACCCTTAGCCCACTCTTAGTGGTGTCGGCACAACATGTTGTCACATGATTTGGCTACGTATTTAACGACCGGCCGCCTGCCTGACGTGAAATTATCTTAGTCGCCTTTTACGACGCCTCGGTAAGAACTGAGGGTGGTCTATTCTATGCAGGTGGATATCACACGGCACATACCTTAGTCGCCTCTTACGACACCTCGGTAAGAATGGAGGGTGGTCTATTCTATTCTGCCGGATACCACACGGCGTTCATATAATATTTATATTAATAATAATCTATATATTTTTTAATAATATTATATAAATAATATAATATTTAGATAAAAAAAATTCCCGATTCCACAAAGTTTTTATATATGACTTTATTTAAATGATGAATGTACAGATTCCTTTAAGGCCGTTAACGTGTTATATCTGGTAGATCTTGTTCCATAAGCAATAATTACCTGTTGCCATCAAGCAACTACGGGTTTTACTGCTGTAGTTCCTTTTAATTACGTAACAATTATCCTTTAACAAAATTAAAAACCAAGTCACTTACACTCTCCAGTATGACGGATTATGATCTCATCTATTCTTCTACTTTAATCCAAAAAGTTAAACATAATTAAAGTAACATCTGGCCCGATGGCGCTGTGGGTAGTGACCCTGTCTTCAGCTCTGCGGGTAGCGGGTTCGATTCCCGCCGAGGGGCAACATTTTCTTTAAACAAATTGTTGGTTCTTCGAGCCTGGGTGTGTATTTGTATTTAAGTATGTATTTAAACTTATGTATGTAGTATATCTACCAGTTGTCCGTCACCCATAACACAAGTATTAAGTTACTTACTTTGGGGGTGGACGACCGTGTGTTTAAATGTCCCATATATTATATCCCATATCCCAATGTTGAGGCCACATCTCTCCTTGCCCTTAATGCTAAGTTTGATACAAAAGTTATCGGTTACTGTGGTGGGTTCTTCAAACTATCAAGGCTTTATGATAATTATTTCATTTCGTGAACTAAACAGGTACAAATATCAGAAAACGCTATGTTCCTGATCAACCTACATGTCGGCTATCGTCTCATCGATCTTATGTTAGATCGCAATCCGATAATACGTGAAAAAGTATGTCTCATTCTGACCATCCTCGCCAGCTACCACCAAGGCAGGAAACAGATTACTTCCAGGATCAAGATTATTGACAACCTCATGTGGCTGATAATGAGGGACCGAAGAGAAATCAGATATGCAGCGGCTTACACTTTGAGAACGTTAACTAGAGAGCGATGCTCAAGCGAATTATTACTACAATCTGAGAAGATAATCGAAAACTTACTTAAAATGGTTAAAAGCGATCACACTGGTATCGTTATTTTACATTTGAAAACTCTTGAGAATTTAATAGAATGGGATCCAGTGAGACCACTCAAAGCTAATGCTTTCCGAATCATGCTTGAATTATTTGGAAATAAGGATCCAGGAATCGTCTGCGGCGCGATGGACTGCATGACACAGTTATGTAAACACGAAATTGGTAAACAACTAGCGGATATGTACGATTTGACTTTCGTATTAAGACCATTTCTGCTTTCAACGTCAATAGAAGTGAGAATTAGTGCCGTGGGTTTGATGGCATATACAACATTGACGACGAGATCAAAATGGCGCGCGAAAGAGTGCTGCGAAGAGTTAACCAAGCATCTAGTTGTTTTGTGCCACGGTCCAAACAAACCGTTGCTCCAGTTAAAGGCCATGCAAGTTCTTATAAATCTCTGCGATTGCCCAGACATAAGGCACCATATGAAAGTTCATTGGGCGAAGAAAGTGAAGGCGATCAAGATACGCAATAGCGAAGAATGGGATGGGACATCAGAGACAACCAGCTATGGGCTCGAAACTGGACATAATTATAGAACGATGTGCATTGAAGGCGTTGAAACTATCAAGAATGATTATGGAGATAATGCGGAAGTTATAAACGTACACAGTTACTTGAGAAGATTACATGAAATCAAAGAACGTTTGATATACGCTATAAATTGGAAATCTTTCAGAGACTAGATAGTATTTTATATTTTAACACAATAATTATTACCTTCCAAATCATAAATGTCAAAGTGCAATTTAGAACTTAATAAACAGTGTTAATGTACACGAAGAGAAATTTTCTTAGTAATAATTAAAACTGAGTTACTTTAACCCGGTGCTATTAGCATGTTTACGTAAACATGCTTATCGTTCATCGTAATTTTTTAAAATTTTACGCATTTTTACAATATAGCCTTTAGCGTAGGATCGTAGTGACTTAAAATTACATTTATTTCTTTTTTATTAACTTTAATACATATATATGGCCCTGTAACATTTACTTAATTGACTAATAAATTCCTTTGTTTCGACTGTAAATTCCTTGATATGCATTAATTACGCAATAATTAAGATCATTCCTGGATTAATAAGGACTTATTATTATAGATATCAGAATATTTCCTCTTCCTTGCGTCGCATTCCTCATTACTGAAGGTCGTGATTCCTACGTACGCTCAATCGGAAGCCGACTTTCACTTAGTCCTACGATTCTTCCTTATCTACTTATACTCTATCTACTGTATTATAAAATCAGTCATAAGTACTATTTATAGTTTATCTACTGTATAAAATCAGAATAAATATTTGAAAAATTGAAATGTGTTGAATAATAAATTTAATTTCAAAAAGATGCTCTAAAATACATTTATGATAAACAAAAAGATAAATGATGTAGATAATGGAATAACATTATGATGAAAATCCGATAAGTTTTTTCCTAAAATAGAAATATTTTTCCAAATGTGCAAATATCTTGTGTCATAACTAATAGTTTATTATTGTTTTTATTAAACAGGTTTCCTAATTAGATTGTTCTGAATGAAACACGTCGTACAAAATATTGAGCATTTATTGATAAGTCAAATTGATTGGTTAACATTTGGTATATATTTTTGTGCCTTGTTTGGCAAACTTACAGCTAAAATATATATATAGGTATGTTTACCTGAGAAGCATTGGAGTCGAGATCGATATTCTGGCGTGCTCAGGAGAGCCCAAAACTGTTTTTTTAAATTTCATATTATCTCTTAGATGATAGGAATTACAACGAAATATATGTTAGCTCTTATGCCTCTCAGATATATTCAGTCGCTGAACAACTTATTGGAGATATTTATAATACATCTGACACACAGAAATGATAGCAGGTGGTTGCAACATTGCCTTGAGCAGTTTTTTAGGGTCGCTTAATCTACGACAGAGTTAAGATGATTGAAAAGAGCAAATTTAGGAGATGTGGTATATATACTTTTGCTGAAATTTGCTATTTCAACCCAGCATGGTTACAGATCATGCAAATCATGAAGAGCACCACTTTCGGGTCATCAACTAATCACCCTTTTGGAGACGCATGTAGAGATCGTGCTGTGTAGGCTTCTTTAATAAATGTTATAATATAATTGGCTATTCTTTTGGAAGACTACTAGTTCCTACTCTTTTCATATTAAAAAATTATGAATGTGTTTTTCACTAGAATCATAAGCGAATCGAAATTAATCGTATCATCTCATAATTTTGTGACATATAATTTATGTATTTCAATAATGCCTATAGTTATAGGCAAGAAGATTCATATTTCAATCTCAAGAGTTCTTGAGAATGAAAAATGAATGATAAGGGAATAACCACACATATTAATTACCAAAATAAGTTGAACTACGCCTTCATGATTTGCAAGATCGACAATCTTAAGACAAGCACGTCTAATATGTGTTAACATTTTTAAATTATTGTGCATCCCATAAGTACATATATTATATCTAGGTTAATAGAATGCAATATGGCACTTTACGTCGGCTACAACTCTATCTAATCTAATTAAAAAATCGTTTATCTTTAGATGTTTTGGCATCTCCGATACAGAGATAATTTGCTCTCTAAACAATAAATCCTTACCTTGCGCAAAATTTTGTTTATTTTGCTCAAAAATATTCTATATCTTCTCAATCGCACATTATTTTATTTCAAAAAATAATCTTTTAAACGTAAATAAAACGCCACGATAAAATCGCAGCCTTGCTTTGTTTCGGTTGCGGGGCTAAACGATTGTTAAGTTTGTGATAGTGAACGTGTGTAGCGCTTATGTATTGTGGTGGCGGTGGTGGAGGTTTGTGCATGTTATACATACGTTTAGCATTACATATATTTTCTACTGACTTTATCGCGGATTATAGCAAAGTAATTTTATTATTACTTTTGTTTTATGATATTAGTTTGGTTATTAGGTTACATCTTTCGGATGAAATCTAATTTCGGCAACTATAAGTTAGCAGTTAGATCATATTGATTGAATATTTTGGATATTTTATGAGGATTTTTCCTCATTACGTTAGGAACCAATCGAAAACCTAAAAAAACCAGAAAAAAACTTCTAAACTGGCTATATATGTACATAAACGAATATTTATATTATGAAAACGGATAAATTACTTAGTTGTGTCTATATTGAAGAATAATATTAGAGTAATATTGTCAATAGAATACAAGGTTAAATCTACGGTTACGTCTAAAAGCTATATACAGCTGAGCTCTTCTAATCACAGTGTTCTTTGGAATATTATATATTTTTCAAAGATCACTCAAATCACCACAAAGAAATTATACTTCATGTATTGATTATTTATTGCTATGTGTTTTATCAAATACACTATTGTTAACTATAATTATACTTATATAACTCTTACTATTGTTAATAAGATAAATTTCACAGGTATTATATAAAACGTAGCGTAGACACCGGCTATACACACGTATGAGTATAGCCGGTGTCTATATATTACTATGAATACTACTAATTTTATTTGAATATTAGTTAAAACTATTTGTAAAAAGCCATATTTTAATCATTTAAATTTAATTATTTTACTTAATTATTAATTATTTTCCAATATTTTCCGTTTAGACCGACAATATCTTTTAAAATACACTTTGTATTCAACAGTTTTATTATTAAATACACATCTAACTAACTAAACTAATTATAAATATTAAATAATACATTACGAAAACAATTTTTGTGGTATTTCAAACTGCCTGCATTGAAAAGCTGCAATATTTATTTGGTTTAAAAGTTTCTAATGTATATATTATTACGTGAATTTTAAACTTTGTACCTCTATGTAAACAAATAGCGCATGTAGTGTACGATTTTGCTATATTTAAAGTTTAGAAAACAAAGTTAATGTCTACTTTATGATACCTTGATTGAGATAAAATACATAAATATTAATTGTTTACATTTGTCCTATCTACTAACAATATAATTAGGTTTTCTACTAAACTGAAAAGTTAAATTTGAGAAGTTAAAAGACAAATTAGTTGTTTGGTGTGCTCAAAAAAAAACCCTTTCATACAAATTTTAACATTTTTAAACAACTATAAGATTATTTTACAAATTAAAAAGTGTTTAGAAAATAGTGACCCAATAAGTATAGATTTGATTCGTTATGAATAATAGAAAAATTATTTAAATAAAATTAATGTTATACTATTGAGTAGTACACTCTGATAATACTACTATAGGTATATTCCAAGTTTAACTTGATATATCGTCTGTGAACCGGCAATATGTCCTATCTCAATTTTAAGACAAATCACTTTTTAACGGCATTAGGTACTACTGCCCATCATTTACCATATCAACATGTATTATCTACTAGAAAATTTGTATATAAATAAACATATTTCAAGTCAGCTGGCTTTTTATTACATAAAAATTAGTCCGAATTTATTAATAATCACGTTTTTTGGTCTTCCTGAAAAGTTGTCAAAAATTAGATAGGACAATTTGCCAGTTCACAGTCGATATATCACATTAAATTTCGTGTCACAAAAATCAAGACATATAATATAATTTATGTAGTGCATTAGTCTGTGATTCATAGACTAAAGCAATACGACTTTATTTTTAGAAAGTATAAGACGTTAACCTAAGAAAGGTCCACTGGAAAGAGACGCAAAATTCCTAGACTAAAATTTTCTTATCAAGTTTTATTGCAATAAATATAGCAAGAACTTTTAAATTTTGACCAAATATTAGCCAATGGTAAATTTTAAATTACCCAATTCATACTTATTAATATATAAAAATAAGGGTAACATCGCGACTAAATCAAGTTACCTTTGTACAAGGATTCGACGTTTCGGCAAACTTGCATCCACCGTGGTCACTAACTCACTGTCAGTCAGTACAAAGGTATAGTACCCGGCATTAAATAATGCACATCGATGTTTACAACGAAACAGCCGGCCAATTCGGTTTCGTAGAGCGCTGTCTCTGTCACACACGGGTTCGTCAATGTGTGCGACAGAGACAATGCTCTATGAAGCAGAATCTAGATCCGATTTCTCTCTCTAAGCAATTTGTTGGTTCTTCGAGCCTGGGTGTGTATTTGTATTTAAGTATGTGTTTAAACTTATATATGTGGTATATTACCAGTCGTCTGTCACCCATAACACAAGTATTAAGTTACTTACTTTGGGGACGGACGACCGTGTGTGCAAGTGTCCCATATATATATTTATTTATTTAAGCCTCGATGTGCATTATTTATTGCCGGGTACTATAACTCGATTTTGTCACGATTTGACCCCTATTTTTTTATATTAATAACTTTTAGCCACATTTTCTACAAGGAGTCACAAATAGGAACTTTTGTGGCTCTAGCACGTGCAGCGTCCGTGTGCAATAAAACCCTGGCGCCCCCTAAACCTGTCCCCTCCTCCCGGCTATAACTATTAACATTGCCTTATGGCCAAAATGCCATACTATAAGTTTATAGTATGGTATTAGCTACGGCCTTTCTTGTTATGACGGCAGAATAACTCATTGTTTTTGTGCCTGTAGCACATCTCTGTTGCGAAACTAAGCGGCGAACCGCGATAGTTCATGTTTCGTTGTGTTTTAAGTTTTATGGACAGCGAAATAGAAGCGAAATGTATCGAATTTCTGTTTCGCTGCCCATAAATAAATAAATAAATAAATATATGAGACACTTACACACACGGTCGATCCGTCCTCAAAGTAAGTAACTTAATACTTGTATTATGGGTAACATACAACTGGTAATATACTACATACATAATTTTAAATACATACTTAAATACAAATACACACCCAAGCTCGAAGAACCAACAAATTGTTTATAGAAAATGTTAGCCCTCGGCGGAAATCGAACCCGCGACCCGCGGAGATGAAGGCAGGGTCAATACCCACAGCGCCAACGGGCCGTCATAGAACTTACTAATAATATTTATTCTCCGTTAGGTAATATACAAAAAATTAACTAAACTAAAAAGTAACATAGGCAAGGTAATATTATCCCAGAGAAAAAAAAACAAAGCGTAACTCTATCGCGGTTTTGCCGCTCGAGTTCCGCAGCGGAAGTGTGCTACATATTAACCTATTCTTCCCTAATAGGGAAAGGGTAAAGAGGCTAAAAATAAAACATGTGATGTGGACGATGGTCTAAGCTGTGCATTGCACACCTTGCACTATAGGTTAAGCGCCCATAAATAGGAATTCCCATTGATATCGCATTGATTTTTCTAGCTAAGCTACCGACCTCAATCTAGTCAATGCTCTCTCGATCCCCTCTCACGTATTTGAAGAGCGCTTTGCACAGATCGTGCATGGTCGGATCTCATCTGCCCCCTCCCCGTTTGTTCAGCGGGTCATACATTTCTGCTTCAGAATCGATTTCGTCTTCGGATAGAGATAACGAACCACCAACGCGTCGTGTGCGAAGACCCTCCTGAAAACGTTTAAAATATTCAATCAACACAACATCATGACAACAGTACATTAACATCAATAGAGCTAAGCATAATGTGAAGAGAACACAACATGAAAGTTAATAAAAGTAGGCGTTATTTTCCGAATTTGATACACGGAGCTAATTTGCTATAATCTCCATTAAAAAAATAACCATATCTAAATTTTACAAATCGGGACGGTGTATGAATGAAGGCTATTTATGTACCGCACGCAACCGAGACATTTCAGTGGAAATATCTCTATCATATCGGACAAACTCAAAATTTAACTTAAAGAAAACATTAATGTAAATCAATCCGTAATAGGAATCTATACATCTCCAATTATTAGCAGCAGGAAAGATCATCTAAACCACAACCTAAGTACATAGAACAAACATACTATATTCGCTGTTTCATGGTGATAGCTTGGGGCTTCTTGTGCCCCTGGATCAACGTATAAAAAAAAGCCATATCGAAATTGTTCTAAACGGGACGGGATATGAATGAAGGCTACCGCACGCAACTGAGAAATTTCAGTGGAGATATCTCTGTTACTCATCTCGAATACTCAAAATTTAACTTAAAGAAAACATTAATGTAAATCAATCTATAATATCTATACATTTCCAACTATTAGCAGCAGGAAAGATCATCTAAACCACAACCTAAGTACATAGAACAAACATACTATATTCGCTGTTTCATGGTGATAGCTTGGGGCTTCTTGTGCCCCTGGATCAACGTAACTCGTGTCTCCTACTAACGAAATCGAAAACCCTGGCACATAGTATGAAAGCAGATACCGCTCTTTTATACATGTTTTTTTTTGTAATTATAGCAAACTGTCTTGTGTACCAATAATTTAAAGCCTACTTTTATAAATAAATAAAGATAATGTAATGATTTCGTTTAATATTACATAAACTGTGAAATTTTGTGTATCTATTTTAAGCGATGGTTAGTGGACAAATTGAAAATACGATAGCAAAAGAAGAACTTTGCGATACAATAAAAATAATGTTTTGCTACCAGTTATACTTCTAATTTATATAACGAGATAAGAAATCTACATACAATAATAACGAGAGAAAGCATTTCAAATCTGCTCCCAGTAAAAACAAATATTTCTATGACTACATATAACTACATTGAATAAATAATTCTAATAAAGTTAAATAAACATACTAAAACTGAGTATTAATAAAAAGATATTAAATAAATTTTAACAAAAAAGGGGATATGGGCGATGGGCAAATAATGGAAACTCGGAAAGTAACCAGCATAACTATTCTTATTACCCCTACAATTATTAAGGTCTCTTATGTCTAAATTCCATTAAATTAATAATCTTCAAGGCCTTTAATAATTCTTTTAGGTCGTATTATTCTTCATTTCGATACCACATTTCATTTTTTTTCTACTTATCCATATCTACATTATCTGTTTTGACTTCATATTCAAGATGTAGTATGATGTAGTTTCTATTAACAGTATTTAGTCACTGTATGTGTTAACATAAAGCTATATATTAAAACTATAATTGTAATTTACATGGTGAAAGAATTATCGACAAAACATTAAGTGATTGGCTTGATTGGACTGAATCCAGAATTTTAAGCAAGAGACAATAAGCCAAAGTTTTCTTATTTTAGTGCGTTCCCAAGCTTTTGCTTCATACGTGTAACTTGTGATATTGTGATAAAAGTATATTTTTAAAAAATCGTCTGTAATATAAAAATTAAACATTTTAGAGTAAATTTATCTTGTAGTCATGGTTTATTAGTCTTTCTCATTTTTGAAAGAAAATATATTCGTTCGTTATTTCTCTAACGAAATATATGTATGAAATCTTCTTATGTGCGAAATCATATATTATCATTCTCCTACCCTTATCCCAGTCTAAGTGGGGTTGACACACATGTTTTAAAAATATTGTAAAATGATTTGGCTATGTATTTTACGACCGGCCGCCTGCCTGACGTCAACTTACATTAGTCGCCTTTTACGACACCTCGGTAAGAAATAAGGGTGGTGTATTCTACTTGCCGGATACTATACGGCAGTATGTGCGAAATTATATATATGGGAAAAAAAGAAGTTGAAGATTTATAACTGAAGTTACGGAAGGTAATTTAAAAAAAATCGTTTCTTCCATTCTACATACGGTTCCTTTAAATTGCAATTGTCCATTAAATCAAATAGTAAACCGTCAATATTCCACTATACAAAAATTGTTGATAAAAATAACTAGGGATTCATTACTTTACCAATGACCCTACATCTCAGGACATACAAATTATGAAATATTTGAATTCAAATGTAGATAATGCACTTTTTACGTGTTCAGTATTAGGAAATTATTACTGCAGGAAGATGTATTTTTGCGATTTATATCAGATATATTTATTATATACTAGCTGTGTCAACGGCTTCGACGTCGCTTTCCCAAATTTTCGAATTTTTGAACATAAAAGTAGTTATTGTGAGTTAACCGTGAGAGATAGAGAAATACTATCGCGGACTTTTTTGTAGTATTTTTATAGATCTACAATTCTCTAGTATATTACTTTAGCGTATCTCTGTTAGTTTACGCAGCGCACGCGACTAAAGCTCCCAGCAAGCAAATATTTTAACAGCTGCGCGATCTCTTCAACGCAATTTACATAATACCGATATGTACAATTTACCTAAACCATCCGGAAGTATTGCACTATAGTTTGGTGAAAACCGTGCAAAAATCCGTTTTGTACATTTTTAGAAAATCGATTACATACAGACAGATGGCTTTTTTTATATTTGGCACTTTGTTTTAAATAAGTATCGATAAAACATTATATCACAAGTTACACGAGTCCTGTACCCAAAGCGTCCAGTGCACCTGCGAAACCAACGAAAGGGAGAATAAATAAATAAAAAATCTAAACCCAAACTAATGTGACTCGTGCAGCTCAATAAGTGCGCACCAGTTCCGTGTCGCTGATCCACGCAGCGCCTTCCTCTACGCTTGAAGACATCTACAGTAATAAACATCCAATATTTTGTATTCACAAATCATAGATTGTACTAGATGAAGCACTAGATACCGAAATAGCTACAAAAATTTTATTCGTATCGGGAGTTGTTAACATAACTAGCTTAAAGTAAATTCTATCAATTTCAAACAACTTACACTAGCAAGCAACTTAATACCCCTTACAAATATTAGATACACATCATTCTCCTGCCCTTATCCTACTCTAAGTGAAGTCGGCACAACATGTTACAAACATGTTGTCACATGATTTGGCTACGTATTTTACGACCGGCCGCCTCCTGACGTCAACATACCTTAGTCGCCTTTTACGACACCTCGGTAAGAGAGGAGGGTGGTCTATTCTATGCAGCCGGATACCACACGGCACATACCTTAGTCGCCTCTTACGACACCTCGGTAAGAGAGGAGGGTGGTCTATTCTATGCAGCCGGATACCACACGGCATATACCTTAGTCGCCTCTTACGACACCTCGGTAAGAAATGAGGGTGGTCTATTCTATGTAGCCGGATACCACACGGCACATACCTTAGTCGCCTCTTACGACACCTCGGTAAGAAAGGAGGGTGGTCTATTCTATGCAGCCGGATACCACACGGCACATACCTTAGTCGCCTCTTACTACACCTCGGTAAGAAATGAGGGTGGTCTATTCTATGTAGCCGGATACCACACGGCACATACCTTAGTCGCCTCTTACGACACCTCGGTAAGAAAGGAGGGTGGTCTATTCTATGCAGTCGGATACCACACGGCACATACCTTAGTCGCCTCTTACGACACCTCGGTAAGAAAGGAGGGTGGTCTATTCTATGCCGGATACCACACGGCGTAAATATTAGATACTCATATTAGACTTATCTACAGAAAAGTTTAAATTAAGTGTAAAAACTATGCTTATACGTAAGGCATATTACACAATTGAAGATTATTTGAATGATAAAAATGCTTGGATCTGAAAATCCTTTCAGCTCCAAACGAGACTGCAATGTAAATTTAAATGTTTAAATCTAATTCATCGTTGACGATTCAAAAGTGCTTGTAAAGAGCTTACTTGAATAAGTATTTCAAATTATATATGTAGTATATCTACCGGTTGTCTGTCACCCATAACACGAGTATTAACTTTGAGGAAGGACGACCGTGTGTATAAGTGTCCAATATATTTATTTATTTAATATGACAGATTTATGTTGAAATATTCTAAAATGAAGTGAAAACTGACGTATTACTAGATCTAATTGTATTAAGAGCTACAGAGCACTTCAAACTACTTATTATTACTAAACCACGGTAACTGAGAGACGATAAACACGACGAAAAATTTTAGACAAAACATTCTTCTAATCCAATATATCATAAAATTTGCACCATCAATAACTGATTTATTTTCAATAAAAACTATTCAATCACATTATCATCATCCTGCCCTTATCCCACATGATTTAGCTATGTATTTTACGACCCGCCGCCTACCTGACATCAACTTACCGTAGTCGTATTTTATGACACCTCTGTAAGAAAGAGGGTGGTCTATTCAACCAGTTACCACACGGTGGGTCAACTTACCTTAGTCGCCTTTTACGACACCTCAGTAAAAAAGAAAGTGGTCTTTTCTATTGGCCACCATATTTATACACGACATAAACTAATCAATCACTACATATATATTTATTAATAAGGATTATTATATAATTCATATAAAACCGTTAAACTTTAAAATTAATAAAATTGAGCAATCGATATTCACCACATAATTAATAATCGATTTGTGGTATTTCATTTTAAACCCGTTCCAGGCGTGAATAACTGAACAAGTCCAAAACGCACACTTTTCAGGGCAGCCATAAATTAAAGGTTTAAGTATAAGAGAGTTATTTAAATATTCACAAATTTGTGTATGCGTTATAAAAGACTTATCGACTTTATTGAAATATTCACCATATAAATTAGGCAATTCTAATGCCTATTACGATTAAACATAAAAGGGTGTAGATCGACTTGTCAACATATTCACGCCGGTTTTGAATTTTTTTTTTTTTAATTTAAAGGACGACATTACGAATTTTTCAAAAAAAGCTACTTATCAATTATGTGAATGTAGTAATGTAAGAATTTAGTTATTATTATTATTGTCATGTCAATCGTTTTCTAAAGATACGTTATGAGCAGCGAAAAGCATTGTTAATAAGTATAAATGCGTTAGAATAAAGCTCTGATCGACAACCTGATTTTATATATCACTAGCTGTAGCAGCGGCTTCGCTCGCATGGAAATCAGAGTGTCACAATTTTTTTCCAGGTTTCCAATTTTAAACATAAAAGTAGTTATTGTGAGTTAACCATAAGAGATAGAGACATGCTATCGCGCACTTTTTTGTAGTATTTTTATATATCTACAATTTTTTACTACATTACTTAAGCGTATCTCTGCTGGTTTATGCAGAGCATGCGATTAAAGCTCCCAGCATGCAAGTTTTTTAACAACTGCACGATATTTTCAACACAATTTACATAATACCGATATGTACTATTTACCTAAACCATCCAGAAGTATTGCACTATCTTTTGGTGAAAACCATACAAAAATCCGTTCACTAGATTTTGAGAAAATCGATTACATACGGACTGACAACTTTTTGGGACTTTGTTTTATAATAAGTATAGATATCCACCACTGCCACTATTGCACACCATGAGCGATATATATATCCAATTTCAGAATTTTGATAAATATGCTTTACCGATTTAATGAAATTGAAAATAATTGTATCAACGATTTCATTCAATGAATCTGTTTTGATGTTTTAAACTAAATATCTTAGGAGTTCTCTCTAACCCGTCTGCTGATATATTTAAGTTGATGATTAATATATTTGTACGTAAATGATATATATATAAGTATACATATATATAATTTTAATATTTATGTGTAATTTAGGCGATGATGGAAAAAAAAATTGAACACTTATAGATATTTTTAAAAAGCAAGACCTAATTACCTTAATAAACCATATACAAATTAATCATTTTTTAATCATATTTTGTAGTCTACAGAGTAAGCTTTATTTAAAATTTTGCTCGCACTGTTAAAAAGCACGTCCTAAGTTAAGCTAAATAAGTACCTCCAATATGCCAGCGCTAGGTTCTGACGCGTAACCCTCGAAGTGTCTCTGGTCCTCATCATAATCGGAAGAAGATGGTGATTCATTATCCAGGTCCCGAGCCGTACGTACGGAGCACACCATTTGAGCCAAGTCCGTGAATGTGTAACTGGAAATTAGTAGTAAAAAAAAGTAAAGTAACAGCCTGTTACTATGCCCACTGCTGGGCTAAGGCCTCCTCTCTCCGTTATTGGAGAGAAGGATTGGAGCTAAGACCTACCACGCTTAAAGTTATGTAAATTTGTTTTTTTTTCTTGTACGTATTTGTGTGCAGTAACGAGTATTTCTATTATATTCTAACAATAACTATCAGGGAAATCTCTAAGCATGCCAAGGCTTTAAGGCCCTATAAATTTAATAAAAATAGTCATAGTATGATGACGTCAGGCGTCGAAAACGTACTTAATCCATACTAATATGAAAGTGTGAAAGTTTGTCACTCGGTCTGTCTGTTACTCTTTAAAGGCTAATCTCATCGGCATTAAATAAAGTAAAGTAAAGTAAAGTAGCGGCCTGTTACAATCCTACTGCTCAGAATAGGCCTCCTCTCTCCGTTTCTGGAGAGAAGGGTTGGAGCTAAGACCTATCACGCTGCCCCAATGCGGATTGGTAGGTTACACATATCCCTAAAATTCTCTAGAGATATGCATTCCTCACGATGTTTTCCTTCACCGGAAAGCGTGTAATAAATTGCAATTATCAATTAGACACATAAGTTTTAATAGAAAACTCATTGGTGCCTGCCCGGGGTTTGAACCTATGTCGTCTCTAGAGAGTCGCACGGTCTCACCGCTAGGCTATCACAGCTTATGGGGGGGGGGGGGGAATTAATACAATACATTAAATGACCATCATATGGTTGATTAATCGCTCAATTCAAATTCAAATTCAAAATATTATTTATTCAAGTAAACTTGTGAACAAGTGCTTTTGAATCGTCAACTCTACTGCTGGTTCGGAAAGCTGTTCCTAACGAGAAGAACCAGCACGAAACTCGGCGGTTGCTCTTTTTAAAATAAATCTTGAAACTAGTTACATTTAGATATTACTATCTTGTACAGGGTAGAAGTGCAGCTATATCCATCATCATCATCCTTCTCCTGTCCTTATCCCTGTTACAAACATGTTGTCACATGATTTAGCTTTCTATTTTTCGACCGGCGTCCTGCCTGACGTCAACTTGATTTAGTCGTATTTTACGACCCCTCGGTAAGAAAGAGGGTGGTCTATTCTACTCAACCGGATACCACACGGTGGGTCAACCTGCCTTAGTCGCTTTTTACATCTCGGTAAGAAATGAGGGTGATTTATTCTACCCAGCCGGATACTACACGGCGGGTCGACTTACCTAAGTCGCCTTTAACGACACCTCGGTAAGAAATGAGGGTGGTCTATTATACTCAACCGGATACCACACGGTGGGTCAACCTGCCTTAGTCGCTTTTTACATCTCGGTAAGAAATGAGAGTGGTCTATTATACTCAGCCGGATACCACACGCCAAAAACGTAAGAAAAAAACATTATGAATTAAAAAAAACATAGTATGAAGGTCATCAAAGGTTATCAAAATAGATCAGAGATGTTCAAAGTGACACTAAGCATTGAGTCTCTGAATATTCGCTACTCCTGAAGAAAAAGAAGGATCATCTTGACTGGCCCGTTGGCGCTGTGGACCTTGCCTTTAGCTCCGCGGGTCGTGGGTTCGATTCCCGCCGCGGGCCAACATTTTATATAAACGATTTGTTGGTTCTTCGAGCCTGGGTATGTATTTGTATTTAAGTATGTATTTAAACTTATTTATGTAGTATATCTACTAGTTGTCCGTCACCCATAACACAAGTTTTAAGTTACTAACTTTGGGAACGGACGACCGTGTGTAAATAATGTCCCATATATTTATATTTATTTATCTTAATTCGATCCCAGTTTAATCAGCACGGTTCCTGGGCTATTTATACCTACTCTACTGGTAACGAAATAATAATCTATATAATAATACATCCGTACTCAGTAATAGCTGGCTGGACGGCATGCCTGCGACCCTCAGCAGCTGCCCCGCTCACCCCTCCACCCCCACCCCTGCGCTGGCCCTCGAAGTACGCAGACCCATGACGATAGCCCACTTCCCGGATTTCGTCAAATGAACCGAATTGTAGCGTTTTGTAAGCGTCAATCGGTGGTCGGATGTATTCGCAATAGTCCGATTTCTTTACCTCCTGAGAATATGTAACACTGATGTTTCATATTGGCTTCAAATTTTAAAAAAGTTGCAACTTAACTGTCAAGTTGCTATACGAAAAAAAAATATCTTAAAGTATCTAAATAAAAAAAACTTATTCATTACATTTTTTATTAAAAAATAATTATCTAAAATCTAAACAAAAACTAAAAAAACATATTTAAAACAAAACTAATTACAAAATAAAAACTACACACCTAACGTTAATTACATACTTACATTATACTATTTTTACATTAAACAAATTTATCCTAATACTACATACACTAAACAATTATAATTAAATATAAAAATCATAAAAATCATAAATATAAAATTAAAGTAATTATCTAAATTCTAAATTTAATAGTGTCTTTTTGTAAATAAAAGTTTCCCTTACAACGTTCTTCTTCTTCTTTCTTTTTTTGTCGACGCGTAGTATTTAATAAATAAAAACGCGAGCGCGACAAATAAAGTAAAGTTTACGGTATTGCAAAAGTAATGGAAATATTATTTTGCAATATAATCCACGATAAACGAAAATATATGTCATGCTAAATGTAGAGCGTACTATCCGTTCTCATATCTTATACGTGTAGAATTCCTAAAAACACTACCCGCCACCAATAACACAATATTACACAAGCATTACACACGTTCATTAGCACAAACTTAACAATCGTTTGGTCCCGCAACCGAAACAAAGCAAGACTGCGATTTTATCGTGGCGTTTTTATTTACATTTAAAAGATTATTTCTGAAATAAAATAATGTGCGATTATTTATAAAAATAAAATCGCAAATCCACGCATTACCCAAGCAAGCAGACTTATATAGTAATGCAATAAGAGTTATAAGTTTAACCCCCACCATTTATTTTGCTTTTAAACACGCGTAGCAAACTGGAACTCGTGACGTTTATCTTCTTTAAATTATTTACGGTATTGAATTCATTCCTAAAAGTTACATTTAATATACATCGTACAGTTACGGTGCCAGAGTTTTTTTAAGAATTTTTCAGAGTTTATCTAAGACATAAACGTGGCAAATATGTGAAATTCTCTTTTTTAATCTTGTTTGTTTGATAAAAAATATTATTTGTTAATAATTTAACGTATAGTACCCGGCAATAAATAATGCCCATCGAGGCATAGAGAGAGAAAATCGCCTAGATTCTGCTTCATAGAGCATCGTCTCTGTCGCACAGCAGTCTGTGTCTGTGTCACTGTCACATACGGGTTCGTCAGTACGAACCCGTATGTGACAGTGACAGTGCTCTACGAAATCGAACTGGCCGGCTGTTTCGTTCTAACATCGATGTGCATTATTTAATGCCGGATACTATAGACTCAGTAAAGCCCAAGGTAAAAAAATCCTTATAATATTACCATATTCCAAAAATCTCACCTCCAATTGTCTATTACACGAAACATAAGCAAGCCGGCTTTGTATATCTGGAAGATTTGGCACCTTCACTGGAGTAGTGAAGGGGTTCCACCTGTAAAATGTAACGAAAAATTAACGTTAGCAGAACTGTGATATTATATTAAACATAATTAATTAAATAACGATACTATATGATCACGATATTTCCAGCAACTGCAAACAGCCAACTGGGTTGTTTTAAGTGACTTTACTTCTCATATAGGTTGGTCAACAGCTGAAGGGGTTAGTCAGTTACGCTTTTCACTTTTACATTTTACAGGCAGCTGAATTTAACCAATGGAAGCTACTAGCTAGTAGCCCAAGTGCAATGTAGCCACGATCCTCAATAGACACGACACCCAATACGACGCTCCACGACAAAATCGTAATGCGTAATGTAATGCGTTACGATTTTCTCGTGGAGCCTATCCTCCTGAAGATGCTTCGGTTTCGGGGCGAAACGATCGTAGAGATTTTAGTGGTGGTTGTGTGTATCACTTGTGTGCATTTTTGCTGGTGGAGGCGTCAAGAGATGCATTTGGTGACTTGTCCCGTGTGTGTAAGGTACGTGAATTTTGCCTGCTTCATACACTTAACATTGCATGCATTCGCTTAACCCGCGCAGATTAGCAAAGTAGTTCTGTAATAGTTTCTGATTTACAGAATAAATTATCCATCATCAACCTCTTGCCCTTATCCCACTCTAAGTGGAGTCGGCACAACATGTTTAAAAGATGTTGTCACATGATTCGGCTACGTATTTTACGACCGGCCGCCTGCCTGACGTCAACTTACCTTAGTCGTAAGAAAGAGGGTAGTCTATTCTACTCAACCGGATACCACACGGCGTACTATTTGCTATAATTTATTAATTAATAATTGATTAGTTGCTATTACTTAATAATTAATTTATCGCTAATAAAAAACTCTCGTACCGTTTCCACAGCAACCACCAGCCAGACAGGTCGTCTCCGTAATTAGTGAGATCGGTATCGTCTTGAGAACCAACGTCAATTGCCAAAATGTGTTTAGCACCAAGTGATCGCATCACATCAGCTGAAATATTAAAGATTTTATATCTATATCGACTAGTATTAAACAAGTGAATTAAAAGAAGTTTTTGACAAAATCACATATCCCTTTGAGGAGTTCCCTCAACTGGAGCCAATCCTGGCAGGAGCATCAGGTCATGCATTAACATGCATTGTCATCGGGACTGGACCATTATATAAAATATCAGCTCAATCGGACACCGGTACAAATTTAACTTGCAAGATTCTGTCTTCAGATATATACAGTGCAAGTCGAATAAAACCTTTTAAAAGATCTAATTTCAAAATACTATATTTTCAAAAGAATTACTGATTTACAGATATTAATCAAAAGCGAATACACGTGATATAGCAATCAATCAATCATTTGATATAATAGAATTAGTAAATTTATTTTTATCCAAAATAACACAAATTGATCGATTAAAACTCTGATTTCAGTAACTGCTTCAAGGGACTCACATTCTGGAATAAGCTATATTGAACAATATTATTCTGTTTTACATTGAATTTTTACACAGAAATTAAGTGGAACCTAATTTTGGTCTATGATTTATTTATTACTTAATATATTTATGTTCAATTTGTACTGTTCGTTTCCCAAATACCGATAAAATAAAATAGAATTAATCATAAAAATGGCTTGATTTGCGGCCTAACTTTGACTAAATTATAGCGCCAAGGTCTAATGATTATAATCAGATACTAAGTTATTTGGTTAACTTATTACTGACCTGGTACGTTATTCACGTAACATCCATCCAAGAGCAGATGTCCATCTGTGGGGTCACAGATCGGTGGGAAGATGCCAGCAATACTCATCGATGCACGGCAATACCTCCATAGCATGCCTACCATTCACACAACTAATACTCATTTGTCTGGACAATTTCATAAAGTCAGGTTCTGTCTCGAAAAAGTCAAGCTGAATTTACGATTAAGCGTTCAAATAATAAAGCTCATTTCATAAATTAACCAAAAAGAGGTCAATATCCGAATGGTTTAGGCCAGGGCTTCTTAAACTATGGGTCGCGACCCGATTTGGGGTCACGTAGCAAAATTCTGGGTTGAGAGATTTTAATGTCAAATATACCATTATATAACATCTAGAGTTGGCGGAATACAGTGGACTTGCAGCGTCAGCGTCAGCATTTGTTGAAGGTTTTGAGCTATCTCCACCGACAGATAGATTTTTGTATGTTTCAAAAGGAATATCAAAACTATACATTTTCATATGTAAATGCATATTGTTACCTACTAAATAAATCATCACAAAATATGAATTTATTTTTCTTTTATATTTGTATCCCCATACAAAGAATCGTCAACAAACTTGCAATCATGAATGGGGTCGTGAATGACAAAAGTTTAAGAAGCCCTGGTTTAGGCAATAATAGGTCCCCAAAATTGTGTAATCCGAAGTGACTGATGAGGACAATATTTTTAAGTTACAGTTTAGAGTACAGTTTGATATTAGTTACACAACCTGTAATAGTTACTTATAGAAGTCAAAGTCAAAAAGTTTAGGTCTATATATTATTCACTAAGTAAAACTAGGCAAGTCAGTAAACTCAGTTCATTCAGTGTTTGTCCAGACAAATCTGTGTTGTCATTACTTACCCTTCTTGCAGTATTTTGCAAACTGAGTGTAAATATTGATAACAATATTAAAAATTCTTGCAATATTACAATATTTATTTTCATCACCTTTCACACATTTCGAATTACCCACAAAATAGAATGCGAAAATTATTGCTTTTATGTTTGGATGACTTGTTGAGTTTAGTAGAAAAATCAGTGCGCAAGTTAAACAGTGAGAACAGTTAAAGACTTGAAATGGTGCTACCAGGCAGAACTAACTTACTAACACATGTGAATATTTACACTCAGCCTAAAAACGTTTAGTTTCTTTACATCGAACCGCTGCGATTGTTGGACGCTTATTGACGCACGGCTGTCTATTGTGGATTTTCAAGCACTACAAGAATAGTGCGTTGTGATTGGTTTACCTGGCAGATTGTTGACATAACCCCCATCCAAAAGGAGGTGGCCGTCTACGGGGTCGCAGAGGGGGGGCATGTACCCGCTCAAGGACATCGAAGCCCGTATGTACCGCCATAGAGAACCTGCGGCGCGCGCATCTCAGTTAGGAATCACGAATTTTTACATACACATTTATGTCCGATTGCATCCGTCGCAATTACAAAATCAAATTAATATTTAATTAATTTAGATTTTAAGAAAAAATAGACCGTAAAAGACCGTTGCATCACTTATAAATTAATTGGGCTCGTGTCCAGTGCCGATCAAGAAAAAGACGGTAAAAAAATTAATCTTATTCGAATGTTAAACACAATCCATGGAAAGGAAATGAGTAGGAAAGACAGTATGTTTGCAAACACGACTAAAAATACGAAATGAAGTATTTTACACAGTTCCATGAAATTACTATTTTAATTTGAAATCAACAACAATTTTTCCATAATCCCAACTTACACGTTAATATCGTCTGCAGAAATAGATATAATTAGGCCGCTATTTCCAGATATGGAATAAGTAGCGAAAGATAGATATTGAGAAATATTTACAAGTATTTATATACGTAGATTAAAAAATAGCAGATATACATACATTTCATATACAAATTTACACAGGGCACCATTACTAAAGCGTTCATTAATCCAAAATCTAGTTACTCTGATGATAATGATAGAATAAAGATAAAAAATGCCACGAAATGATTCCGTTCAAACAACTTTTACTCAGACTCTGATCTATAGTCTATTCTCTATTAGTACATAAAATCATTGTGCCCAGTTATTTTTTTCATTCTCTTATGGCTGTTAATAACGAGTTTATAATTAAGTATCAAGACAATTATATAACATTTACAATTAATAAAACAATTTTCTTGTAAAAACAAAAAAAAATCTGTTTAAACTGTAGGGACTTGTTAGCGAAAGATATACCTTTCATATCCTACTAATCCTACTAATATTATAAATGCGAAAGTTTGTGAGTATGGATGGATGTTTGTTACTCTTTTACGAAAAAACTATTGGACGGATTTGGATGAAACTTTACAGTTATATAGGTTATACATCCGAATAACATATAGGCAATTTGTAATGATTTTATGTAATATAACGATACTTGTTGTATTATAAACTTTTAATATATTTTAAGATAAAATTATATTATTTAATACATTTGGATTTCTTGAAGTATAATTAAATCCTTCGACAAAACATTGACATCCCAAAGCTTGATAACGTTTTCACTACAGCTATTTGTATATTCGACGAAACAATTTACAAAGAATACTGAATAATGACAATATTGGCATGCAGAAAATGATTCGTTACGAACAAGTCTAAACTACAACGAATTAAACTAAACAGGGTCTACAGTGATGAGAAAGAAATTAAGGATTTCGTAGAAATAAAAAAAAGAACCACACTCATGCATATACATGGGGGGTAGAGGAAAAAATGTTATGGAAGATATGGTTAATGAAAACAACATTTATATATCACATACAACCCGACATTTTAAACGCATCTATTATATATTTTTTTCTTTAAAGATAAGTTAAAAATTACTCCCAAATGTAAGCGTTATTTTGTAAACCAATCACAAACGCTCTTTTTTTCAAGTAAGTAATGACAACACAAAGCAAGTAATGTCGGATTCGTATTAAAAGAGAAAAGAATTTCAATAAATTTATTTAAGAAAAAAAATCATAGGCGGGTAGGTAATAAAATTATTTAAATTACGAACACTGCACACAATTAACACTTACACACGGACACATAAATGCAAGTGAGTGTGGTTGTGGGAGGTAAAATAAATCACTGTAGCGGAATTAGGATAGCGTATAACTAACGTGGAAACTTCTTAGGAGGGGAACTTAGCTTCTAAGAACAGCGGAGGTTTAATCTCTTATCTGGTTTAGAACGTCCTCCCCCATTGAAGTTATGTCGTCACCACCATAGATATCGAAAATCATATGATGGTATTCAACATTCCGCAGATATAAATGAAAACCAAATGTAACATTGACATACTGTAAATCTAACATATGGTCCTTTGCAACTGGTCAGCAGATTTGGACACAATGTATAAGCAACAACTTTAACATGCAAACTCATTTAAATAATTAATCGCCTTCTGATCTTCAAAGATGTGGAAACGTAATTATTTTTTTGTAAGGGAAGTAGTAAGCGGTGTATTTATACAGGCTGGTACCGATAATACGACATTCCTTTTAATTTTAGTTACCTACACAAATCAGCACCCTACGTAGATAAATCATCTAATTCAGCCAAGTATTTAAGTCAAAGGAATTATATTACTTTTTTTTAATAAACACGCTTTATAGAGATCAACTACCCTACCTATTACAACACACAAAACGAAAATAACTTTGACCCAAAACTAAATATACTGGAGGGAGATACAACCTTTTTACTTTTTTTTTTAATTAAATAAATGATAAATAAATTAATAAATATATGGGACACTTACACACGCGGTCGTCCGTCCCCAAAGTAAGAAACTAAATACTTATGTTATGAGTGACGGACAACTGGTAGTTATACTACATATATTATTTTTAATACATAAAAGTAACGGCCTGTTACTATGCCCACTGCTGGGCTAAGGCCTCCTCTCTCCGTTTTTGGAGAGAAGGTTTGGAGCTAAGACCTACCACGCTGCTCCAATGCGGATTGGTAGGTTACACATATCCCTAGAATTCTCTAGAGATATGGAGGTTTCCTCACGATGATTTCCTTCACCGAAAAGTGTGTGATAAATTGCAATTATCAATTAGACACAAGTTTTAATAGAAAAACTCATTGGTGCCTGCCCGGGGTTTGAAACTATGTCGCCTCTAGAGAGTCGCACGGTCTCACCGCTAGGCTATCACAGCTTTTAAATACATACTTAAATACAAATATACACCCAGACACGAAGAACAAATTGTTTATACATAATGTTGGCCCTCGGCGGGAATCGAACCCGCGACCCGCTGAGCTGAAGGCAGGATCACTGCGCCAACGGGTCAGTCAAACAAAAACAATGTCAGTCAGCCATATTAACAAAGTGAGATCTCAATTCAATTATATTTATTTTCTTCGAAAATAAGTTTTTTTTAATCGATATTTAACACGATTGAATTATGCTAAAGTTATCTCTTACGTACACATGATCAGTCGATTCATTTAATATCGTATTGTCGGTACCACCCTGTATATAGAAAACGGTTATACATCGTAAATATTATCGACGAATTTATGTTTTAGAATATCCGGTTAGTTATTTACTTAGTATGTATATCCATTTTCTAGACAGTATTATTTTTGTGTTAGGATATCACGCGTCATTGTCAAAATAAAATTCGCTCATATCCAGCAAATGTGCGAAAGCAATAAAAATAAATACACTATATTTCCTATCCATGATTGTGTTGTGTTAAATATATTAGTAATCAATCATTTTGATGAGCATTGGCGTTATTTTAACTTTGAATTAAGGCTACTGTTAGTAATACTCATAAATTAGCATTTGTCATTATAAAAAGTAAAGTAACAGCCTGTTACTATGCCCACTGCTGGGCTAAGGCCTCCTCTCTCCGTTTTTGGAGAGAAGGATTGGAGCTAAGACCTACCACGCTGCTCCAATGCGGATTGGTAGGTTGCACATATCCCTAGATTCTCTAGAGATATGCAGGTTTACTCACGATGTTTTCCTTCACCGAAAAGCGTGTGATAAATTGCAATTATCAATTAGACACATAAGTTTTAATAGAAAAACTCATTGGTGCCTGCCCGGGGTTTGAACCTATGTCGTCTCTAGAGAGTCGCACGGTCTCACCGCTAGGCTATCACAGCTTTTGTCATTATATTAGGAGTTAATTGACTTAATCTCATACTTATGATATCGTCGATTTCTAAATATAATAAATGGCCAGCTTATTATCAAACTGACTGAATTGAAAGTAAGGCTTAATTGTGTCAGATACATAGTTAATGTATAGAAACCGGCTATACTCATGTTCTATTTTAGCGGGTTAGCCCGACTAGTTTCGTTATCGCACTTCGCGTAAACAGCCCATGAATAAGTGTCTCGGATGAGCTCGAAACTAGTCGGTCTAATCCGATAAAATAAGACGTGAGTATAACCGGTTTCTACACATTAACTATGAATACTACTCATGATAGTTTAAACTTTATTAATTGAGTTAGATACATTGTAATCCTTATTACAATGCCATCTTATTACATCACGCTAAGAACTATTAAAGCTAGTGTTTCTCGCTCTTACAAGTTATTGGTTTCTTTTACACGCACGAGTTTTGTAGGCTTAACTTTATTGCGATTTGTCACAAAACAACTTTTTTGAATTCGGTCACTTTAATACTAAACGTGCGGTATATATTTATTCGCGGCGCAGTTCCATAGTTAGTATTCATAGAGTTGGTGAACTATAGGGAGGCGTGTGAGTGCGAGTTTCCAACAATTAAAAACAGAGATAAGATGAGAGATCCATGCTTATCTTCGTCTTATCACATAAAAAAGGCACAGTTAAACTCATTTGCTTTATTTTTCTTCGATAAACACAGTTTTGGCTGGTACCTCTACTCTATTCTAATATACGAACTCTACGCTATCCGCGATAAAACTGCGTCAAGAGCTCATGAATAAGGACCCTGAATGGACTCGGAACTAGTCCGATTGACCTGATACAAGGACGCGAGTATAGCCGGTTTCTATACATAAACTATTCACCATCATTAACAATTCATTATCTGAATTCATGTAGGCATCCGTGTGATATCCGGTTGAGTAGAATAGACCACCCTCATTTCCTACCGAGGTGTCGTAAAAGGCGACCAAGGTAAGTTGACCCACCGTGTGGTATCCGGCTGAGTAGAATAGACCACCCTCTTTCCTACCGAGGGGTCGTAAAATACGACTAAGATAAGTTGACGACAGGCAGGCGTAAAATACGTAGCTGAATCATGCGACATGTTTGAAACATGTTGACCCTACTTAGAATGGGATAAGGGCAGGAGGATGATCATATCTGAATCCGTGTAGTATAATTTTACGAATAAGAGTAGCTTTATTAAAATAAGATATAGTACCCGGCAATAAATAATGCACATCGAGGCTTAGAGAGAGAAATCGGCTAGATTCTGCTTCATAGAGCATTGTCTCTGTCGCACAGACTGACGAATCCGTGTGTGACAGAGACAGCGCTCTACGAAACCGAAGCCGGCTGTTTTGTTGTAAACATCGATGTGCATTATTGAATGCCGGGTATTGTAGCTGTGATAGCCCAGCGGTGAGACCGTGCGACTCTTTCGAGGGGAACACGAGTTCAAACCCGGGCAGGCACTAATGAGTTTTTCTATTAAAACTCATGTATCTAATTGATAATTGCAATTTATCACACGCTTTTCGGTGAAGGAAAACATCGTGAGGAAACCAGCATATCTCTAGAGATATTCTGGAGATATGTGTAACCAATCCGCATTGGAGCAGCGTGGTGGGTCTTAGCTCCGACCCTTCTCTCCAGAAACGGAGAGAGGAGGCCTATTCCCAGCAGTGGGATTGTAACAGGCCGCTACTGTACTTAATCTCGGCAAGCATATTCCACCATACTGACCGTGGCGGTGTATCCTCATACAACTGGAACTGATATCTGTGGTCACGGTGAAGTATGGGAGCCAAAGATCCTCGATATGGACCTCCCCGAAGGTGGCCTTGATGGTGGTGTTGAACTGTCGGCCGGAGAACATGGATGTCGCAGGATACGTGAGATCCATCAGCTGCTTACCCCATTGTGTCATTTTCTATCGAAATAATTGTATGTTAAAACAAAATACATTATCTACTTCAAAAGAAACCGCCGTGTGGTATCCGGCTGAGTAGAATAGACCTCATTTCTTGCCGAGGTGTCGTAAAAGGCGACTAAGGTAAGTTGAACCACCGTGTGGTATCCGGCTGAGTAGAATAGACCACCCTCTTTCTTACCGAGGTGTCGTAAATGGCGACTAAGGTAAGTAGAACGACTGTGTGGGATACCACACCGGAACCGGATACGGTTGAGTAGAATAGATCACCCTCATTTCTTACCGAGGTGTCGTAAAAGACAACTAAGGTAAGTTGACCCACCGTGTTGTATCCGGCTGAGTAGAATAGACCACCCTCTTTCTTACCCAGTAAAATACGACTAAGTTAAGTTGACGTCAGGCAGACGGCCGGTTGTAAAACATGTAGCCAAATCATGTGACAACATGTTTGTAGCATGTTGTGCCGACATCACTTTGATTGGGATAAAGGCAGGAGCATGATGATTATCTACTTCAAAAGAATTTTTTTATCCTCTTTAGTGATAACGGTCGTCCATGACATTTTATTTTTTGAACAATTTTTTTTTATTATAATGTATACTAAAAATTCCCTCGAAATAATTTATACGGCAAAACAACGTTTGCCAACTAGTATTATATTCCACTAATATTAATATTATATTCCAGTTATAATATTCCACAACCAGTTTTAGCCTTGCCATTACAGAAATTTAAAAAGAAACAGAAATCAAAAAGGAAACTAATACTGTATACAACTGAAGATAACATAAATGATAACCTTGCACACGAAAGTAATGAGAAATTGTGAAATACCATTTAAGTATAAATCGAATTGTAAAATAATTTAGATAAAGTGTAGTAAAAACTAAAATTTTAAAATTGAAAAGTAATGAGAAATTGTGAAACACCATTTAAGTATAAATTAAATTGTAAAATATGTAAGGAAATTGTCACAAGAGATAAAACTAAGCATACACACATTGTAATACCCATTCAGGGTAAAACACATTATAAAAAATGTAAAAATAATAATGCAAAAAAGGGCCTTGATTATGTCAGGGAAAAATTGAAAAAAAAAAAAAACCTTGCACACGAGATAGAACTTTGACTTGCCCGTTAGCGCTGTGGGTAGTGACCCTGCCTTCAGCTCCGCGGGTCGCGGGTTCGATTCCCGCCGATGGCCAACATTTTCTATAAACAAATTGTTGGTTCTTCGAGCCTGGGTGTGTATTTGTATTTAAGTATGTATTTAAACTTATATATGTAGTATATCTACCAGTTGTCCGTCGTCCATAACACAAGTATTAAGTTACTTACTTTGGGGACGGACGACCGTGTGTATAAATGTCCCATATATTTATTTATTTATTATTATTTATAGAACTTATTAAAAAAATTATATTTTTAGGAACCCAGTTTCTTGCTGGCTCTTCTTGGTAGGGACAATTAAAAAGCACTTGTCCACAAGTTCAAATGAATAAAGGATATTTTGAATTTTAATTTCCCAAGACTTTACGGGAGATATAAGCTGTAAGCTTAATTACCTGAGACCAATCTCTAGCTTTCTGTGTAACAGAGGTAATGTTGCGCTCCATACACCATAAAGCTCCCATAAACGCTCCGATGCTTACACCGCCCACCATGTCAATAGGGATTCCAGCTTCCTGAAATAATTACTTAAATTATAAAAAATTGTTATAGCACACGTTAAAACCTACAATGACATATAAACATAATTGTGGGTATTTTACACAAAGTCACGGGTAAATACAAATAAATAAGTACATTTAATAGCCTATATCGCTTTATTGCAATTTGCCACAAAACAACTTTTTTGACTTATGTCACTTTAATACTATGCGGGTTATATATAACATTTACTTTGCAGTTTCAAAAGCAATCCACTTCAGAAACAAAACCTATCCTATCATCATCATCCTGACATATCCCACCCAAGTGGGGTCGGCACAACATGCTATAAAAATGTTGTGCCTACATGATTTGGCTTTGATATTGCGATCGGCCGCCTGCCTGACGTCGAGTTACCTTTGTCGTATTTTACGACCCCTCGGTAAGAAAGAAAGTGGTGTATTCTACTCAGCCGGATACCACACGGCGAGTCGACTTACCTTAGTCGCTTTTTACGACACCTCGGTAAGGAATGAAGGTGGTATATTTTAGTCAACCGGATACCACGTCAGATCGACTTACCTTAGTCGCCTTTTACGACACCGCGGTAAGGAATGAAGGTGGTCTATTCTACTCAGCCGGATACAACACGGCGGGTCAACTTACCTTAGTCGACTTTTACGACACCTTGGTAAGAAATGAAGGTGGTGTATTCTACTCAGTCGGATACCACACGGCGGGTCGACTTACCTTAGTCGCCTTTTACGACACCTCGGTAAGAAATGAAGGTGGTGTATTCTACTCAGTCGGATACCACACGGCGGGTCGACTTACCTTAGTCGCCTTTTACGAAACCTCGGTAAGAAATGAAGGTGGTGTATTCTACTCAGTCGGATACCACTCGGCGGGTCGACTTACCTTAGTCAACTTTCACGACACCTCGGCTTACCGATACAACACCGCATAAACAAAACCTATCATAAAAGAAAAGTAGCGGCCTGTTACAATCCCACTGCTGGGAATAGGCCTCCTCTCCCCGTTTCTGGAGAGAAGGGTTGGAGCTTAGACCTACCACGCTGCTCCAATGCGGATCGGTAGGTTACACATATCTCCAGAATTCTCTAGAGATATGCAGGTTTCCTCACGATGTTTTCCTTCACCGAAAAGCGTGTGATAAATTGCAATTATCAATTAGACACATGAGTTGTAATAGAAAAACTCGCACGGTCTCACCGCTGGGCTATCACAGCTTATCATATATGAACTTTTTATAAAAAAGAATACACACCTGAATAGCTCTTATCATGCCAACGTGAGCAGCGCCCCGAGCACCACCACCACCCAGCACCAGCCCCACAGCAGTACCGGTGAGCCAGCGAGCCAGTCGAGAGAAATCAGAGTGAACGCTGGCTTCTGACATCAGCACTTTACTATACAGCTCGCTCTGTCATATACATGCCAAAAGGAACCATTAAGAAATCACATAAATTAAAAAGCAGGCGTTACTTTGTGGAATTCCATATGACAGAAACTATAACAGAACTACTTTGCTATAATCCGCGCGGGTTAAGATAATGCATTCAACGATAACGCTAATGTATGCATTACGATGATGATGCTTCGGTTTCGGGGCGAAATGACCATTGAGATTTTAGTGGTGGCTGTGTTTATTGCTTGTGTGCATTGTTGTTGGTTGAGGCGACTTGGGATGCATGTGTAAGGTACGTGAATTATGCATGTTTTATACACATTAGCCTTGCATTCGCTTGACGCGTATTATATTAAAGTTAGTAGTATATTATAGTAAAGTAGTTCTTTTATTGTTGCTGTTTAAAATCTATATATTAATACGTGGAGCAATAACCTTGTAACCCTTTATACAAAAAAGCTGTGATAGCCCAGCGGTGAGACCGTGCGACTCTTTCGAGGAGAACACGAATTCAAACCCGGGCAGGCACCAATGAGTTTTTCTATTAAAATTCATGTGTCTAATTGATAATTGCAATTTATCACACGCTTTTCGGTGAAGGAAAACATCGTGAGGAAACCTGCATATCTCTAGAGAATTCTGGAGATATGTGTAACCTACCAATCCGCATTGGAGCAGCGTGGTAGGTCTTAGCTCCAACCCTTCTCTCCAGAAACGGAGAGAGGAGGCCTATTCCCAGCAGTGGGATTGTAATAGGCTGCTATTTTACTTTACTACTACCTTTATACGAAAATTTCGCGCACTTTACCACATTTATAGTTTATATGGATAAAAATTGCTGAATGCTAACATTTCTTTAAAATAACGCAAAAAATACATGACATGAATTTATGATATATATAGATTTCATTCGATAATTTAATAATTACGTGATAATTGAAATATTTATAATATTAATTCATTAATTGTGAGAGTGAATTATTTTTTAGTGGGAGTATATCCAACATAAAGAGTCAGAAAAACAGCACAGGCAAATTAGTACATACGGTAAACAAACATCTGTCATAACTGTATCAATAGCTTCGGTTAACTCTAAGAGACTACCACTAGGTAGGTTATTTTGACCAGTTTATTTTCTCTTATACAACAATGACATTATTTTTATACACATGTTTATTTATGGATATTCGTCATAAACGAACATTGTTACTGTAAATAATATAAGGTAAAATAGTAAAAATGGCTTACAATTCTATACTGACTCTTCCTAGTGAACATTCTATGTGGACAACGCACGTGGTGATGTTGGCTGACCCAAGTACGCATGTTGAGCCAATGTACTGTTCCGAACGGATTCGGACCACCCTCTCTATGTAATAACACTAATTCTTTCTGCGTTCGAATCGCTAGACGTTCGATTTCCTTTTCGATCTGGAAATAATGAAGATTAGGTACGTAATTCATCAAATAAATATAACTTGAACAAAATAATTAAAGGAATTGCAAGATTACATTAATTATTTGAAAGAAATAAAATCGTATCACCAAAATGTACGTTGGTAAATATAAAACAGCCTAAGTAGTTTGAAGAAATGTATTGTATAAATAAATTTTTTGTAGCATATGGAATAATGATTATAAAGGAAGGTGCCAAAATTGGGCTTAATTGTTACAGAAACCCCACATACATCAAAAAATTCTTAGTTTTTTTCTGTTTAAATATCACTATAAATAATACAAACTTTCAAAGGGAATATGTTACAAAACTTATTTAATAATGATATTAATAATGGTATTAAGGTTGTTAATGCCTTAAACGGAACGTATCATTGTCAACTTGTCACTTTTTTAATTGCCCAAACAGCGCCGGATTCCAGCGTTTTTATTAGTTTTTAGAATAAAATATTTTTTTATTGGCTTATGATCTTAATCTCTGTGGGATCAAATGAAAAAATATTGCAATATATATCAATTATTAGTCATCTTTTAGTATATGTTGCCATAGACTAATAACTAAAATATACGTTGCGTTTATAAAAGTGTTTTCTCGAAATGTTCGATTTTCTGACGACAAAAAATGAATGATCAACTTTTACTTCAATGATGATAGCTTATTGTTATATTTTATCACAAATCCTATCGTTTTTATTATGTTCTTATGGTATTAACCATGTACTTGTAGTTGTCCATAACCTCAGACTATAACTATTTTATAGTTCCCCAGTAGAAATTAAATAAAATAATAATCCTTTTATGACTGTCTGATATTGATAACAAAGAGATAAATTTAGAAAATATTTTTATCATTAAAATATTTTATATAAATTTTTGCATAATAACTTATAATAATACTCACTTTCCCAATACTTGGTTGCTTGTCACCCAGAGCAACGATCAAGATGCAATCGGCCTGACGTATGCAACGCTGAGTCCATTGGGTAAGGCTTGGATCACACTGGTATAACGCTACCTAGAATCGCAAATTCAAAAAAACATTTCAAAATTAATATATAATTATAGGAAAGCCAAAAAAATATGGATGGATTGTGTGAAGTATGATATGATTTAAAAAAAGAGTAGCTCTAGGGCTAACGAACAATAGATGAGAATGGAAGATGAAAACATATTGTGCTGATCCAACTTACACTAGGACATGTTTAGGTAAATGATGATATTAAACATAAACGACACTAGATCGTCGTTCTGCTTAAATTCAGCAGCTTTCTGCGAATTTTCATAATTTTTTCCTCTATAATCCAGCCGCCGTGTACGTTTTTGAAGTCTAAGTCTAAACCAAGTGCTTTCACTTCTTTCAAGTCTACCAACACTGCGGCTCTTAGTGCAGGTTTATCATTACAATGTCGTAGGACATCAGAGTCCTGAGGTACCTTATATTTATATTCCTTCTTAAACGGTTCTCAACTTGACAACATAAACAGAATTTAAGCCCAATTTTTTCGCTAAGTGACACTTCGGAACGTTAAAATTAAAATCCACAAGCAAACGTCCGATAAATTAATTTAAATAACACATATTATTATTACTAAAGCAATATACATAATGTTGTGTTTTGGTACCTTATGTTTGTCTTCCTGCTGGGCTAACCAAGAGCTAAGGCGATATTCATTATTCGGATCCATGATTGTCAATCCCAGTAGTTTTCTTATCACATCCGATGTCAGACGCACCGTTGGTCCTGTATGTGTTGAGAAACTTAAATGCAATAATTCAAATTCAAATTGAAAATATTATTTATTCAAGTAAACTTGTAAACAAGTGCTTTTGAATCGTCAACATCTACTGCTGGTTCGGAAAGCTGTTCCTACCGAAAAGAACCAGCAAGAAACTCGGCGGTTGCTCTATTCAAACTCTAATCACTAGTTATATATAGTTATTAATGTCTTGTACAGGGTTGAAGAGTACCTATATCCACGCATTCTTATCGTCTAGGTAATCTTCAATAGTATAATAGGCTTTCTGAATTAGCCTTTTTTAAAAGTATTTTTAAACTGTAGCAATGGTGAAGTAAAAGTAGATTGTGGAATTTTATTATAGAATCTTAAACCCAAATCCACAAACGAATTACGAACTTTTGCAAGGCGAAAAGCAGAAATCGCAAGCTTATGTCGGTTCCTACTTTGTCTATTATATATATCGCCAATCCTTTTATAATTATTTATATTCATATGTATAAAAATTAAATTACTAAAAAATACTTCAGAACGTAGCCATATTTTTTTGTAATGGCATTAATTTAAAAACTTAAACACCCTATAACAGTGTAAACGAACCCTTATGTAACAACGTGTCATTTTTTTAAACAAACGCTTAATGAGGTCATAGACATGGCATCAAAAATTTTGTCTGTAATTTCCCAATTCTCAATTTAATTCTTATTACAAGTCATTACATTAAAATGTTACGAGGCTATATTAAAAAAAATATAATGATAGTTCTATTTATTCTTAGAACATTTTACGGTTCATAAAATCGTTTTTACCGGAAACAATTGTGTTCCGCGCAAACGTGCGGACGGATGAAACAACCTCCGGGACCTGGGCCCGACGTCCCGGCGTTTCAACCTACCTTATGCGGCCGTTAGCTGTATGTGGTCCGGCCTCATGAGTCACTGCGTGTATATGTGTACGTGTGTGTGTGTGCTTGTACGTACTTGGCCGATTCCCGAAACCGTTGACTCGCCTCTGCACTCTTCCACGGACACGTAATGTCTGTTTCTCCCTGAGTATACACTTCACTATATCGGCTGAATAACACCCGGTGCGCACACAACCTTCGTAAGGTCACACGTTATTAAGTCGTCCCTATATCGGGGAATAATACCCAACGCGCACCAAAACCGTGGACGGTCGAGTCTTATCAAACACTTCACTGGTTAAACGCTTCACTAAATCTGAGAATAACACCCGAAACGCAAAATTACACGTGTGCGTTATAAAGGAATGCCGTGTACAGGCGCACGCGGCCTGTCCCTATCATGTTTGAAAAGTAACTAGCGGTCGGCCGCTCCGGTAGCAATCAAATCAAATCAAATCAAAATAATCTTTATTCAAATAAACCATTTCAGGCACTTTTGAATCGTCAAGCATCAATATGATTAATGAAGCTACAACTGGTTCGGAATGTTGCTCTTACCGAGAAGAACCAGCAAGATACTCGGCGGTCAATCTTTTAAATATTTTCAATTATACATTATTAAACCGCTGTCTTGTATGAAGCTGAAAGGATTTTCAAATCCAGGCTTTCTTATCATCCAAATAATCTTCAATTTTGTAATATGCAATCGGATGCCTAAACGTCCTTGATTTCGCCGGTCGCGTCTCCGGCGGGCGAGTCATTTTATTCAAAAGAAATTGGATTTGATTAACGAGGTAATTAATTTCGGATACACAGAAAATGTTCAAAATAACAATAGAAATTTAATTATAATAAACTAAAGATTCGACCCCGATACAAAAATGTAACTCACTGCATTATGAATGAATGAATTATGAATGTATGATTTATTTATTTCGTACTAAACACAATACTATTTTAAAGTAACAAATAAATTCAAATACACTATAATTAACTTAATCAAAACAAATACAGTAATAACTATAAATTAATAAAAAAAAAGGTTAAAACAGTACAGTGTATTGTCCCGAAATGGATGGATGCAGCATGCTCCTCAGCATTGTCAGATGTGAAGCTTCTGATGATGGTTATCGTAAGAGTATCTTACAAGTACCTTATGTATTGTAGATTGAGACACATATGGCAATAAATAAAAATTAAAAAAAAATAATAAAAGACTCACCAACAGCGCACAATGAGTGGTAAAGTTCGTAAGTGAAGGCAGTCAATGGTACATCGTCACTAACGGGCACTACCGCCACTGTGGAGAAGTTATGTTGAGACGGACGAGATTCTATGGCTGCAGCACCCCCCAAACCCGCTGTAGGTTTCTGCCATGAGCCTGAAAATAAATATATATATATATATATATATATATATATATATATATAGTCCTTTTCTGCTACTTGTTTGATCATGCAAATTTCCCAAGTACTTGTTTGATCCACTTAAATTAGCTGTTTTAATGGCTCCTGAGTTGTATTCACAATGACAAAAAGAATATATTTCATTGGCATATCGTGTCACTCACTCATATTTTATTATGCACTAGTAGACTCTATATTTTTCGTTTCATAGTTTTGGTTATTTTGTGGCTCCTGGTAACGGTTTTTTCTAAAGTCTCCGTTAAGCATTAGTTGATCTTAAAAACCAATACATTCTAGACACTTTTTGATCCATGTTTAATATATAATGAGTGAGATGCCTCACACGTCAACGTCGGCCCCAGAGGTCATTGCTACCATATACTTCTGCGTGAATAGGCATAAGTTGATCTAATATACATTTTTTATTTTAACTTCGTCCGAGACATTTTGACATATATTTGAAATTCAAAACTGCTTATTAGTAAGAACTATTTCTGGACTGTTTTTTTTTTGCATAAAATGTAACGAAATATGTTTGCAAACAGCGTTAAATTTTAAAATAATATTGTATAACATACTTTGTTTGAATAATAAGAGACAACAAAATTATTTTTATTAATAATACTTAATAATTCATATTAATATAAACTGTTTTAAAAAAAGTTACAAGATACAATCATCATCACCATTTTCTGAGCCATTTTAGTTTTAGCCCACATGTTAAGTTACTCTACTGAGGTCGTCGTGCATTATGTTAAGGTCCTTCAGAGACTGCCATTACGACTATATCGTCGGCAAATCTAAGGTGAGTGATATACTCGCCGTTGATGTTGATGCCATATCCGTTCCAATCCAAAGCTTAAAGACATCATCCAATGCAACGGTAAACAGTTTCGGGGAGATGACATTTCCCTGTCTCATACCTCGCCGTGTTGGAGATATTGTGGCGTTTTCATACAAACACTTCAGCACTTAGTCGCACCGATAGTTGATTCGGCATCTCTGGAGCCATCTTAATACAGCCCATGTTTCCACCAAATCAAAGACCTTCTCACAGTCCACAAACGCCAAGCAAAGTGGCTGGTTATACTACTCGGTCTTCTGTATAACCTGCCTGCCTTTTCGGAATCCGGCTTGTTCGGGAGGCTGGAAGTCGTCGAACCTACCAGCGAGACGATTCGTTTTGACTATGGAGAACAACTTATAAACATGATTCAACAGCAAGATGGGACTCTAAATCTTGAAGAAGAGAACCACCATGTTCCTGTATCAAGCTTTCGGCATAATAACTTTATAAATAGCAGAATTAAACAATCGCTGAAAGACTTGAGGTATTAGTTTTTCAACCACCTTCAGTAGTTCGGTTGTCATTTCATCATCATCTGGAGCCTTGTTGTTCTTAAATTGTTTGAGAGTAGTACTAATCTCGTAAGGCTGACGTCCGTGATATCTTTGGTATAGTGTCGAGTCAAATTGGGTCTTAGATCTTTTGCCAAATTGACAAAGGTATGAGATGTATAACTACCCATAGAACCTCTCAACCTCTCTTAAAATCTCAGGTCGAGACGAAATTAAAGCAATATCTGTCTTCAATCACATCAATTGCCTCTGCCTAATAGACAGATGTCTTGCCAAAACTTTTGAGCCCCTGTTACGCTCTATAGTACCTCGAATGTATTCGGTGTTGAACTGTCGCTGGTCGCACTTTCGCACCTTAGAAATCTATCGATCAAACGGTAGCTCAGCACATCCACTGAACACCTTAGTCTCATTTCATTTCTCTCATCCATGAGCTTGAGAGTCTGTGTCAAGAATTTATTGGTTCTCTTACGGTGTTTCTTATAAAGTTTGAACCGTATGGATGGTTTCCACCAGCCTGTTTAAATCGTCCACAGAAGTCAGTTTGGCAATCAAAACGGTTCATCAGCTCGAGTTGGAACTTCATGGGGTTTTGGATATAAGCTCAAATGGGTCAGGAGTGTAGACTTCATCAGTCTGGACCTTTCCAGCCGTTCGAATATATTCAATGTGCCAACGGTGTGGTTTAACCATACGGTGATTGATCCCCGTCTTTACGGTATTGATCGCAGATACATCATTAAATATATGATGAAGTCGATCTTATTTCTCATATAACCGTCGGGACTTATCTAGGTCCATTTTCGATGCAGCTGATTCTTAAAAAAAGAAATCATTATGTAGAGGTCCTCTCTCTCCAAGAAATCGGCCAATATCTGGCCACTGTGATTCCGTAGCCTGTATCCAAATTGCCCTACTCTTACCTCTGTGCCGCTTCATTTGCCAAGCTCTGCGTTTAATTCCCCCCATCAAAACAGTGTAGAAGGTTTTGGAGGCATGCATGGTATGCATCATCGTCTTGATGTGGTGATGTCGGTGCGAAAACCTGTATGACATTCAGATAATACGCTACGCCGTTATTTAAACCGCTGCCAGAGCTGGGAACTAGGGTCTGTGGTTTATATTGTGATAATATCATGTGAAGGGTTTGCGAGTAATTACCACGCTTGGCATACGGGTTGGCGATTGTAGAGCTGACAATGTCGCACCGACCGATGCTGCTGTCCACTGTCGGTCGGTCTGGTATTTGGGTCAGCTGGAGGGAAATGGTTATATGACCATTCATCGGTCGCCAGATCCTCGTTAGTTTATCTACAGGGTGCACCACGGGCAGGTGAGGTTGACACTTAAAGAGACTGAATGGGACGAACCTCCCTTTTACACCCCCGCCTGGAGCCCCTTAAAACAACTAATGTAATAAAAAACTTAAAAATTAAAAATAGAAGTAGGCGCTACTTCACAGAATTCCATAATACAATAATAATAATATAATTTCTATGATTACATATTTACATGTACTTGTTTTATAACAAGTACATGTAAAAAGTATTAAGATCTTATGATCTTCTTTTGGCCAGATAGGTGGGATTATTAGGGATATTTTTTAATATTAATTCATTCTCTTATTCAAGGTCACTTATTCCCAAATGTTGTAATTTCAATTAAAACAATCAGATCCTTTAACTACATTTCTTTGAAATCTGCATGCTTAAGAATGTACTACAAACCCAACCTTGAAAGAGCCTTGAATGCCGGGGTCAATGTACGGAGTACGTTCGGTGACGATCTGCTCTGTGATTGGCGCGTTTGAATCGGATCAAATAACTACGGAGTGGATTTGTATAATTATTGAGTACTTACAGAGAAACAGTATTCATCATTTGTTGATCCGAAGCGGAGCCAACAAATGTGATGTAAAATTGTATTGGATCAACAAATCAGGCCAGGATCAACAAATCCGAACGGATCAACTTAAAACTGATTATACGTACCGCTTGATCAAACAACTCCTAGAAGGGATAACTATATATATATATATATATATATATATATATATATATATATATATATATATATATATATATATATATATATAGTCCTTTTCTGCTACTTGTTTGATCACGCAATTTTTCTAAGTACTTGTTTGATCCACTTAAATTAGTTGTTTTAATGGCTCCTGAGTTGTATTCACAATGTAAAAAAGGATATATTTGATCGACATATCGTGTCACTCACTCATATTTTATGATGCACTAGTAGACTCTATATTTTTCGTTTCATATTTTTGGTTATTTTGTGGCTCCTGCTAACGGTTTTTGCTAAAGTCTCCGTTAAGCATTAGTTGATCTTAAAATCCAATACATTCTAGACACTTTTTGATCCATGTTTGATATATAATGAGTGAGATGCCCCACCTGTCAACGTCGGCCCCAGAGGTCATTGCTACTATATAATTCTGTATCAATAGGCATAAGTTGATCTAATATAAATCTTTATTTTTAACATCGTCCGGGGAATTCTGACATATATTTGAAATTCGAAACTACCTATTAGTAAGAACTATTTCTGGACTGCACTTTTTTGCATGAAATGAAACGAAATATGGTTTCAAACGGCGTTAAATTTTAAAATAATACTGTATTACATACTTAGTTATAGTTTGAATACTGAGAGATAACAAAATTATTTTTATTAATAATATTTAATAATTCATAATAATATAGACTATCAAAATAAGTTACAAGTTACACAATTTATAAAATTAGGCGTTACTTTGCGGAGATCCATAATACAAAAGTAATAATAAAATTATTTTGCTATAATCCGCGATACAGTAAATAGAAAATATATATAGTGCTAAATGTATAGTGGACTATACGTTTTTTCATACCCGTTACATGCAGGATTCGTAAAAAACATATGCACAAACCTCCACCACTTCCACCACAATACACAGAACACAAAACGACAAAATCGCAAAGCAATTTGCTTTGCGATTTTGTCGTGGAGTCTATCTCCTGATGATGCTTCGGTTGCGGGGCGAAACGATTGTTGAGTTTGTGATAGTGAACCTGTGTAGTGCTTGTGTATTGTGGTGGAAGTGGTGGAGGTTTGTGCATATGTTTTTTACGAATCCTGCATGTAACGGGTATGAAAAAACGTATAGTCCACTATACATTTAGCACTATATATATTTTCTATTTACTGTATCGCGGATTATAGCAAAATAATTTTATTATTACTTTTGTTACAAGTTACAATCATCTTCAACATCTTCTGAGCCATTTTAAGGCCTACATGTTTAGTTACTCTACTGAGGTCGTCGTGCATTATGTTATAGTCGTTATATATATATAGTCGTTATGGCAGTCCTGAAGGACCTTCCTTCAGGACTGCCATAACGACTATATCGTCGGCAAATCTAAGGTGAGTGATATACTCGCCGTTGATGTTGATGCCATATCCGTTCCAATCCAAAGCTTAAAGACATCATCCAATGCAACGGTAAACAGTTTCCGGGAGATGACATCTCTCTGTCTCATATCTCGCCGTCTTGGATACGGATAGACATTGTGGCATTTTCGTACAAATACTTCAGCACTTGGTCGCACCGATAGACGATTCGGCATCTCTGGAGTCATCTTAATACGGCCCATGTTTCCACCAAATCAAAGGCCTTCTCATAGTCCACAAACGCCAAGCAAAGTGGCTGGTTATACTACTCGGTCTTCTGTATAACCTCCCACAGCGTGATTATGTGGTACTATAGTACTTTAGCCTTTTCGGAATCCGGCTTGTTCGGGAGGCTGGAAGTCGTCGAACCTACCAGCGAGAAGATTCGTTTTGACTCTGGAGAACAACTTATAAACATGATTCAGCAGAAAGATGGGTCTGTAATCCTTCAATAAGACGTCACCTTTCTTGAAGAAGAGAACCACCACGTTCCTGTCTCATGGCTTCGGCATAATACCTTCATAAATAACGGAATTAAATTGCTGAAGGACTTGAGGTAGTTTTTCAGTTCTTCATCCACCTTCAGTAGTTAGGTTGTCATTTTTTCATCATCTGGAGCCTTGTTGTTCTTAAGTTGTTTGAGAGTAATACTAATCTCGTTAGGCTGACGTCCGGTGGTATATCTTCGGTATAGTGTAGAGTCAAATTGGGTCTTGGATCTTTTGCCAAATTGACAACAGTATCTCGGCAGTGTCACCTGCTTTAATCTACCAGTAGCTTTTGTAAACCTGATAATGTCCCTGAAGGGGATATCAGCCAAGTCCTTAACTGCAAGTTCATCCTCACCTAGTATCTCCCATCTTACCCGCGAGTACATAGGGCACTCAGGTATAAGGTGAAGACTCGTTTCTTCTACTCCACACTCTGAGCACGCTGAATCTTCCTTTATTCTCTTTATCAACAGGTGTTTGTTTAACAGGCAGTGCCCCGTAGTAATACGTGTTATAATTGACACATTTTTCCTACTGTGTCTTGCTTGTGTCAAGCGGCCGCAGCCCTCTGCCGCGGCCGCCGTGATGCAGACTTCTTCAAAGTCAATGTGTTAGATACAGTCCTCCAAAACGCGCCGCTTTAAGCCAAGGTTCGGTCTCGCAGGAGACACCCTTAAGGCGACGCTCCCAATAAGTTACGAGTGCCTAAAAACACTCGCTTCTTATCAATTTTAGCCGACGAAGCTTCTGCGCTCGCCCATCCCACCGGTGACGCTGTAAAAGCCATTAAGGCTAACAGCATTAGACACATTCGAAAAAAAAAAAAACCTACTCTGAGATATTAGCTGCTTGGTCTTCTTTGTATCGAAAGATTTGAGGAATAGCTTCGACTGTCTGAGTGTTTCCTTTCTCCATTTTTTGTTAGCTTCTATTTCTATTATTTTACCTATAACACGCTTTATGATAGTGTTAGCAATTGGGAGATAGGGTTCAGGCCCTATAAAAGTCTGACTCGCTCCCTTTCTTGCTAATTCATCAGCTTTTTCATTACCTGCATGGCCGTAGTGTCCTGGGACCCATGCAATCGTTACTTCACCAGCTTCAGATAGTTCATTTAATGCTTGTTTGCATTCTTTAACTATGGCTGAAGTCGTTTCTATACGGTCGAGTGCTTTTAATGCCGCTTGACTGTCGCTTTATATAACTATATTACCTGCTGTTTGTGTTTCTTTCAATCTTCTGGCGCATTCCATGATAGCGTAGGTTTCTGCCTGGAAGACACTTGAGACGAAATGATAGCAATATCGGTCTTCAATCACGTCAACTGCCTTTACCTAATAGACAGATGTCTTGCGAAAACTTTTGAGCCCCTGTTACGCTCTATAGTACCTCGAATGTATTCGGTGTTGAACTGTCGCTGGTCGCACTTTTGCCCTTAAGAAATCTGTCTATGGATACACTAATCTCATTTTATTCCTCTCATTCATGGGCATGAGAGTCAGTCTGAATCTTTCCAGCTGTACGCATATATTCAATGTGCCTCTAACCATACGGTGATCGCTCCCATTCCTTACGGTATTGATCGCAGATATATCATTAAATATATAACGTCTGGTCGACATGATGAAGTCGATCTCATTTCTCGTGGAACCATCGGGACTTATCCAGGTCCATTTTGGATGCAGCTGTTTCTTGAAAAAAGAATTCATCATGTAGAGATCCTCTCTCTCCAAGAAATCCGCCAACATCTGGCCCATGTGGTTCCGTAGCCCGTATCCAAATTGCCCTACTCTCACCTCTGTGCCGCTTCACTTGCCAAGCTTTGCGTTTAATTCCCCCATCGAAACAATGTAGAAGGTTTTCAAGGCATGCATCGTATGCATCTTCGTCTTGATGTGCTGATGTCGATGCGTAAACCTGTTTGACATTCAGATAATACCGTTTGGTAATTCTGAGTATAAGGAACGCGACTTCAGATAATCCTATTACCACCGCAATTTGTTTACTGTTTTTTTCCAGCTCAAGTATATTTCCATCTTCTCTTCCCTCAAAATTCGTGCGTCTCACGTTGCTACGTGGTTTTCGTGGTTGGCACCGGATTTTTTGCCGGAAATTCTGGAAACCCCCTGTTACGCCGTTATTTAATCCGCAGCCAGAGCTGGGAACTAGGGGCTGCGGTTTATATTGTGATAACATCTTGTGAAGGGTTTGCGAGTAATCACCACGCTCGGCATGCGGGTTGGCGATTGTAGTGCTGACAATGTCGCACCGACAGTGCTGCTGTTTACTTTCGGTCTGGTATTTGGGTCAGCTGGACAGAAATGGTTATATGACCATTAATCGGTCGCCAGACCCTAGTTGGTTATCTGCAGGGTGCACCACGAGCAGGTGACGTTGACACTTGAAGAGACTGAATGGGACGAGCCTCCCTCTTACACCCTCACCTGGAGCGCCTTAAAACAAGTAACTTAAAAATTAAAACTAGAAGTAGGCGCTACTTTGCGGAATTCCATAATACAAAAGTAATAATATACATTATTTTGGTATTTAACAAAATAATTTCTATGATTACCTTTTTTTACATGTACTTTATAAGATTTAAGATTTTAAGAATTTCTTTTAGGCAGAAAGGAGGGATTTTTTAGGGATTTTTAATCAGATCCTTCAACTACATTTCTTTGAAATCTGCATGCTTAATAATGTACTGCAAACTGAACCTTGAAATAGCCTTGAATGACGGGGTCAAAGCACGGAGTACGTTCGGTGACGATCTGCTCTGTGATTGGCGCGTTTGAATCGGATCAAATAACTACGGAGTGGATTTGTATAATTATTGAGTACTTACAGGGAAACAGTATTCATCATTTGTTGATCCGAAGCGGAGCCAACAAATGTGATGTAAAATTGTATTGGATCAACAAATCGGGCCTGGATCAACAAATCCGAACGGATCAACTTAGAACTGATTATACGTACCGCTTGATCAAACAACTCCTAGAAGGGATAACTATATATATATATATATATATATATATATATATATATATATATATATATATATATATATATATATATATATATATATATATATATATATATATATATATATATATATATATATATATATATTAATAATAATCTATACTTATTATAAAACAAAGTCCCAAAAAGCTGTCTGTATGTAATCGATTTTCTCAAAATCTACTGAACAGATTTTTGTACGATTTTCACCAAAAGGTAGTGCAATACTTCCGGTTGGTTTAGGTAAATAGTACATACTTCAACACAATTTACATAATACCGATATCGGTATTATGTAAATTGTGTTAAATAATAATTATATAGGGTGATTTGGAAATAAACTATTTTTTTTTGTAGTGAACTATATTATTATTGTTATTATTATTTTAGGATACTTTAAGTTAATGACGAATATTTTAGTATTGTCTTTTGTTCATAAAAAGTTTTTAGTTTATATTTTATATTTTTGTGTGTAATTTCGTTCATAGACTTAGGAAGCTGATTGATTAAGTTCGGTACTACATATTTTAGTGTCCTTTTACCATATAAGTTATTATATCGCGGTTATCTTAATTTTATGTTATCACTTTTTCGAGCCGAGTAAACATTTCGAATATGTTGTAAGTTTTTCAGTAAGTAAGTAAGTTCAGTTTTGTCATGAATAGGTATGATTTTACAAAATGAGATGAAGAGTTGACTTAGCTGTTATTTAAAAATCATCATGCGGTTCAAGGTTAGGGAAAACGTCCGTACCTAATATTCTGTGGCCCAATAAGTTGATCAGTCGCGTGACAACGACGGGAAATCGAAGCTTGATCGCATTGAAGAGACCCTCTGGTAGTTTAGCGAGCTCCGAATCTCGAACCGCCATCACTGTCGTGCTGCGTCTTGTTTGAGTGACCATCTCCACCTGTAGAGATTGACTTTTTAAATGATTTATACGATTTTTGTCGTGGAGCCTATCCTCCTGATGATGCTTAGGTTTCGGGGCGAAACGATCGTCGAGATTGTGGTGGTGGGTGTGTGTGCTGCTTCTGTGTGCGTTGTTGCTGGTGAATTGCGTCTTGGGGTGCATGTGGTGGCTGGTCCTGCATGTATAAGGTGCGTAGATTTTGCCTGCTTCATACACATTGGCTTTGCATGCATTCACTTAACCCGTGCGGATTATAGCAAAGTAGTTAATTCTGTTATATTGATTGACTTTTTACTTCAATCCAGTACAATATCACTTCTCATTTAACTTCATTTATCATCCTTTACCTAGTTATTAGTTATTATCATATTTTTATACATAAAAATGAAATATTTCTTAGTACCGCCAAAACTCTAGAAAGGGGGAAAAGATTTGGCCAATTCTCAAATGAGAATTGGTCAAATCGGTTGATAGGATGATAGTTGAATTTAAACTAAATAGTTTAACTTCATCTATCATCCTTTACCGAGGTATTATCATATTTTTATACATAAAAATAAATAATGATATTTGTTCTCTCTGTCAAGGAGACTCTGGAAAGGATGAACCGATTTGGCCAATTTTGGTTTTGAAATATTTGTAGAAGTCCAATGAAAGTTTAAAAGGCTAGAAAATACGAAGGAAAATAGTAAACGCGACAATTTTTTATATTTTCTTATACATCTATACTTATTATAAGACAAAGTTACAAAAAGCTGTCTGTCAGTATGTAAGCGATTTTCTCAAAATCTACTGAACGGATTTTTGTACGGTTTTTACGAAAAGATAGTGCAATACTTCCGGATGGTTTAGATAAATAGTACATATCAGTATTACGTTAATTGTGTTGAAGAGATCGCGCAGTTGTTAAAAAACTTGCTTGCTGGGAGCTTTAGTCGCGTGCGCTGCGTAAACCAGCAGAGATACGCTAAAGAATGTTCTAGAGAATTGTAGATCTATAAAAATACTACAAAAAAGTCCGCGATAGCATATCTCTATCTCTTATGGTTAATTCACAATAACTAACTTTATGTTAAAAATTTCGATTCGGGAGTAAAATTGTGACACTGATTTCCACGCGGGTGAAGCCGCTGACACAGCTAGTATAAATATATAATAATAAATATATGGGACACCATTCAAGGCATTACGAAGTTCGCCGGCTCAGCTAGTTTATATATAAAAATAAAGTAACTATGTTGTTACAAATGTAAAGAGTTTGCCTGACTCGAATGTGTTGTTTCACTCATTAGCACTTTCCTGTGACCTAAAGTCAAAGAACTAAAATGGTCCTACAATAGTCCACAGATGGAAGTACCCAGTTGACCGGTACAAGTCCCAAAAATTTGAAACAGCTACTCAAAACCTTTAGAACTAGCTGAACAGTTTCAAGACTAACAGACAAAACTAAGTTAACAGATATAATGGACATGAGTCGGATATCTTGTACCCCGACAAAGGCTGACTGCTATGCAGGAACTTATTTTTATTTGGTTGAGTTATTCTTGGATTATGTACTTTATCTCAGCAACACGATTACCTATTTAAACTGGTACATAATCCATAAATGCTTTACCTACAACTATTGCTCATTTAACATGTAATAAATAGTATAAAAAAGTAAAGTGCGGCCTGTTACAATCCCAATGCTGGGAATAGGCCTCCTCTTTCCGTTTCTGGAGAGAAGGGTTGGAGCTAAGACCTAACACGCTGCTCCAATGCGGATTGGTAGGTTACACATATCTCCAGAATTCTCTAGAGATATGCTTTCCTCACGATGTTTTCCTTCACCGAAAAGCGTGTGATAAATTGCAATTATTAATTAGACGCATGAGTTTTAATAGGAAAACTAATTGGTCTCGTGTTCCCCTCGAAAGAGTCGCACGGTCTCACCGCTGGGCTATTACAACTCTCATATAAGCTCTGAATAAATAGTATAACATAGTATTAACTAAGATGTTCTGTAAAGTAGTGCTTGGTCTCAAATAAAGTTTCTTTCTTTCTATAATCAAAAAGGTAAGAACGATCATAAAAACATGATTATTTCAACTACCTAAAGACGAGGAGAATAAGAATCCAACTGTTACGATTAAAGAGAGATATCTTAGTTCCACTTACGATTCCGACAAGATCGCCCTTGCCGTATTCACCGACGAGTTCTTTCTTGCCGTTTGGATGAGTTATAACAGATCTCAACCGACCGCTCAGCACAATAAATGTTGAACCAGATTCTTCATCTTGCCGATACACTGCCCTACCTGATTCAAGGAAAACCTGCGAATATGTTTTAACGCATATTTTACACATTTCACGAGAAAATAATGACATAACAGCAGTTTATTTAATAATATTGTCTGAGTGCTGGTTGAAAACATCCATGTCAGCTCCTCCGTTAGATGGTTATATATCTCATAACTCAAATTTTTCGAACCAAAATGATGGTTTAATTATTTATATTAAAAAAACGCTTCATTATTCTTGTGAGTTAACAATATTTAATAATGCCAATTGTTTAATTGTAAAAATCTCGAATCATACGGCCATTATCGGAATTTATAGATCTCCAGCCACTCAGAACTTAAATCATTTTTTTACCAGCCTCGATAACACACTTATCTCCTTGAAATCATTTCAATCGATTGCGGTAATGGGAGATATATTAATTTACTATCTAATAACGACAATACCAGTTCTGATGAATATTTAAATCTTCTTGCCTGTTATCGGCACACTTATTTCCTACTAGAAATGATAGTTGTCTAGACCATGTTATATTAAAAAGTAATAAACCAGCTACCACATTAGTTCTTGACAAACCCTTTACTGATCATGCGCCTGTAATACTGTCTATTAATTTAAAACATATACTATCGAAGATTACTTAGACGATAAGAATGCGTGGATATAGCTACTCTTCGACCCTGTACAAGACATTAATAACTATATGTAACTAGTGATAAGAATTATTCTTTGAAAAGATCAACCGCCGAGTTTCTTGCTGGTTGAAATATAGATCATTAAAAAAATGGCAATGTGTAGAATGGACAAAATAAGAACCGACACATGCTTGCGACTCCTGCTTTAAGCCTTGCAAAAGTACTTAAGTAGTTCGTGGGTTTGGGTAAAAGATTATATTCTTTGGGTTTATTTACGGGAGTTTAAACACTGTTAAAAGGAGGTTGGAATAGGAAGTCTTCTATACTGTTGAGGATTACATACATGATAAGAATGCGCGGATATAGCTTCACTTCGACCCTGTCCAAGATGATTTATAGAAGCAGGCGTTACTTTGCGGAATTCCATATTACAAGCAATATAACAGAACTAACTACTTTGCTATGATCCGCACGGGTTAAGTGAATGCATGCAAAGCCAATGTGTATGAAGCAGGCAAAATCTACGTACCTTATACATGCAGGACAAGCCACCACATGCACCCCAAGGCGCAATTCACCAGCAACAACGCACACAAAAGCAGCACACACACCCACCACCACAATCTCGACGATCGTTTCGCCCCGAAACCGAAGCATCATCATCATCATCATCATCTGATGATCGTCGAGATTGTGGTGGTGGGTGTGTGTGCTGCTTTTGTGTGCGTTGTTGCTGGTGAATTGCGCCTTGGGGTGCATGTGGTGGCTTGTCCTGCATGCATAAGGTACGTAGATTTTGCCTGCTTCATACACATTGGCTTTGCATGCATTCACTTAACCCGTGCGGATCATAGCAAAGTAGTTAGTTCTGTTATATTGCTTGTCCAAGATATAAATGAGTAAATGTAACTAGGTATAAGTTGTAATATATGTATAAGAGCAACCGCCGAGTTTCTTGCTGGCTCTTCTCGGTAAGAACAGCTTTCTGAACCAGCAGTGGATGTTGACGATTCAAAAGCACTTGTTCACAAGTTTACTTGAAGAAAGAATATTTTGATTTAAAAACTTGTCTGATTACTTATCTTTCAACTTGTCTTGTGTTATATATATGTACTCTATATTATGATTATAAGAAACTAGGTTTATCCATATTAAATTTATAATTGTTTTATAGTGTTTTTATTGTTGTATTTTTTTATCTATTTAATAACCAAAGATCGCTGGCAGAGATCTCTTATAGAGATAAATAATCCTTTGAACTTGTTTTCTTTTTACCTGAATTTTTTTGTATATTTTATTTTTGGTACATAAATAAATAACTTGTACAAATTTGGTGGAATTGTTAACGTGAAACTTAACCATAAAAAGAGGGAAAACTTTTGAGGAAGATCAAATCTAAACTATGAAGTGAATGTTAGTGATTAATATAATGAAAAAGTAGAATTTTGAAAACAAAAATTCAATGAAACAATACTACAATATTCTCACCCAATCCAACGCAAAGTCCACTTGTCTGACAAAAGGCGAAAGTCTTCGCACCACAGTATTGGCAATATGAAGAACTACAGAAGGACGTTCCCTCATAATGCTGTACACGGTTGTCTTTGATAACAGTCCGATACGAGAGAAGTGTTTAGCCCTGATTGAAAAGAAGCTGGGCTCTCCAGTGAGAACAGCTAAACCACCCTCCACCTCACCTAACAATTAAAATTTAGAATTTTGAGAAGGCAAAAAGTTTTAAGAACATCCCAAAAAATTAAGCAATGCAAAAAATCAGTATATCGACTGTGAACCGGCAATACGTCCTATCTCAATTTTAAGCAAAATCACTTTCTAAGGGCATCTGGTACTACTGCCCATCATTTAACGTATCAACATGTATTATCTACTAGAAAACTTGCAAATAAATAAACATATTTAAAGTCATCTGTTTTTTATTTCATAAAAATTATTGCGAATGTATTGATAATCACGTTTTTTATTCTTCCTGAACAGTTGTCAAAAATAAGATAGGACAATTTGCCAGTTCACAGTCGATATAAAATCTATCAGCATTACGTTTCTTTTAACTTATTGTAAAACAAAGAAGGATTCAATTAAAGTCAGAACAATTTATAGAATTAGGCGTTACTTTGCGGAGATCCATAATACAAAAGTAATAATAAAATTATTTTGCTACAATCCGCGATACAGTAAATAGAAAATATATATAGTGCTAAATGTATAGTGGACTATACGTTTTTTCATACCCGTTACATGCAGGATTTCGTAAAAAACATATGCACAAACCTCCACCACTTCCACCACAATACACAAGCACTACACAGGTTCACTATCACAAACTCAACAATCGTTTCGCCCCGCAACCGAAGCATCATCAGGAGATAGACTCCACGACAAAATCGCAAAACTTTGCGATTTTGTCGTGGCGAAATCCTGCATGTAACGGGTATGAAAAAATGTATAGTCCACTATACATTTAGCACTAAATATATTTTCTATTTACTGTATCGCGGATTATAGCAAAATAATTTTATTATTACTTTTGTAAAGTCAGAACATTTTTTAATCAATATGATTCTAAGACCTTGTATATAGCAAATAAGGGATAAAAAAATTTTGAAAACTCGAATATCAGAATAGCTTTATAAACCATTTACATAATAACATAAATGTAGATGGTTCTATTATAATAGCCATAATTTTCTACTATATATTATTATATACTGCCGCCGTGTGGTATCCGGTTGAGTAGAATAGATCACCCTCATCTCTTACCGAGGTGTCGTAAAAGGCGACTAAGGTGAGTTGTCATGCAGACGGCCGTTCGTAAAATATGTAGCCGAATCATGTGACATGTTTATAACATGTTTTGCCGACCCCACTTAAAGTAGGATAAGGGCAGGAGGATGATGATGATATTATTATATACTACTACTACCAAAAAAATGTACTACAATTTTAATTTCAGAGTTGCAACAACTAAGCCTTAATGTTGTTTTTTTAATGTTTTCATTATTCTCTTGTGTTTACTTTAGAGTTAATAATTGTAACATCTATACTTATTATAAAACAAAGTCCCAAAAAACTGTCTGTCTATAATCGATTTTCTCAAAATCTTCTGAACGGGATTTGTACGGTTTTCACCAAAAGATAAAGCAATACCTCCGGATGGTTTAGGTAAATAGTACATATCGGTATTATGTGAAATATGTTGAAGAGATTGGTCAGTTGTTAAAAAACTTATTTTCTGCATAAACCAGCAGAGATACGCTAAAGTAATGTACTAGAGAATTGTAGATCTATAAAAATAATACAAAAAAGTCCGAGATAGCATGTCTCTATCTCTTATGGTTAACTCACAATAACTACTTTTATGTTTAAAATCTGAATTCTAGAAAAAAAAATTGTAAACGGAAGCGCTGATTTCCACGCGGGCGAAGCCGCTGGCACAGCTAGTTGTAACTAAGAATGACGTGATCTCCTATAATTGGTACTACATAATTAATTTAAAACTATATGGGATATAAGTTGGATGATTTGTCATGTAATGCTGTTGACGATCCGAAAAATAAATAAATATATACTAATACTATAGAACAAACATACAGTGGGTCTCACCAGGGTAAGCAGTAAACATGTGGACCTCTCCATCGCCTTCAGCAACTTTCTGGGACACAAGCATAGCGCCCGAAAGTAGATAAACCAGCGCTACGTCCTACAGAAATGGGATAAAACTTATTATAGCAAACTGTAAAATAAAATTTCTATCATCAAAACCAGCTAAATATATAATAATTAAATGGATTCACACTCAAAGATATCTGGATCTGGATATTGAACAACTTTTAAATTGAATTTCGCTTGTTTCAATGTTGATTATACAAAATATGTAACGTTTTGCTAATGTTAATAACGTCGAGAGTAAACTACAGCCCCCCCCCCTCCAAAAAAAATACAGGTTTGCCTAGCTTGTGGGCTACGGCTAAATGTTGTCTATATTTAATGTCACTTTTAGTTAAGATCCATGTGACCATCTTTTAAAAAAAAACATTTCATTTCATTTCATATACCGTATTAAACTGACAGAAGTCAAAATTAGGCTTAATTGAGTTAAATATTCACATTGTTATCTTTATTTCAATGTCATCTGTGAAATCACAATACGAATTTAAAACAAACTTGTGTTTTCTTGCTCATCCAAGTTTTGATTGAGTTTTGTAGGCGCTATGCTACGCTTTATTGTAATTTGCCACAACTTATTTGAATTCGGTCACTTTAATACTAAACGTGCGATATGTTCTTTATAATGATTATAACTAATATATCACCTATGAAACGATCCGCCGGATTTATTGCAATTTGATGGGATTTAAAAACATGAATCCTTAAGCATTTTAAATGTATTACCATTTCAGGACAAGTCTATTGAATTCTTATATATATTTAATAATATTTAATTATTATAAATTAAATTCATTCGATAAATGTATACAAAGTATAGAATATTTTTTTTTTAAATTGCCGCTCAAATATTGTTATAAAACAATAGTAATTTGATCAGAAAGGATTTAGCAACGATGATCGATGATTTGCCAATATGCACGATTTTAATGAATGTTTAAAACAGATAGAAACTTCAGAAATGATCCCTTCAATGAGTATTAACAAGAGCGATGAAACGTAAACATAAAATCTACTTTAATATATAAAATCTAAAGTTTATTTGAACATATGTAAATAAGCCTGATACAAATGAAAAAAATAAATTATCACATCACTCTTGGAAACTCACTCAAAACATAGCTACCTGTACTATTTCTGGCTCACCCCTGACACTGTAATATAGCTTTTGGAAGAATCGAAGAAATATGTTAATAAGACAATAAATTTTGAAGTCATTACACATTAAAACAGAAAAGTAGCATCGACTTAAAAATTTATTTAATTAATTAATTTTTTACTTCAACTTGACATATATTTGATTTAATAAATAAATAATAAATATAAAAGTAAGTAAAGTAGCCTGTTACAATCCCACTGCTGGGAATAGGCCTCCTCTCTCCGTTTCTGGAGAGAAGGGTTGGAGCTAAGACCTACCACGCTGCTCCAATGCGGATTGGTAGGTTACACATATCTCCAGAATTCTCTAGAGATATGCAGGTTTCCTCACGATGTTTTCCTTCACCGTAAAGCGTGTGATAAATTGCAATTATCAATTAGACACATGAGTTTTAATAGAAAAACTCATTGGTGCCTGCCCGGGTTCGAACTCGTGTTCTCCTCGTAGGAGTCGCACGGTCTCACCTCTGGGCTATCACAGCTTAATATAAATAAATAAATTTAAGACATAAGCCGATGAAGTTTTGTAATTTTGTATGTTCTTTCATAGTCTGCAATAAGGCTGCGTATGTCATGGGACGACTCTATCCGATGTTATGCAAGAAAAGTAAGATGTCCGGAACAAAGTGATACTACAAAACTTGCATAAGACCAATAATGTCCTATGCGAGCATTGCGTTCGCGCACGTTTCAAAAGTCAGATTGCTCAGGCTCCAAAGACTACAGAACCGATTCATGCGGACAGCCACTAGTTGTCCGTGGTTCATGCGGAACGTTGACCTCCATAGAGACCTCGACCTCCCTACCATTAGTCACCTCTTTAAACGTTTTTCGAAATTACTTCGAGAAATCTGAAGTACACCCGAACCCCCTTATTTCAGTTGTTTAACCTACATCCCAGTTAGGTCTGAACACCGAAAATATAGGCGTCCAAAAAGCGTCCTATATTAAATAACAATCACAAACACAACAAAAAGAAAAATAAAAATAAAACAGAAAGGTTTCTTTAATACTAAGTACGTAATACGTAACAATACGTAACCTATCTATTTCTTTAAACGTTTTTCGAAATCTTACATCGAGAAATCTGAGGTACACCCGAACCCTCTTATTTCAGTTGTTTCAACCTACATCCCAGTTAGGTCTGAACACCGAAAATATAGGCGTCCAAAAAGCGTCCTATATGACCCTGACGATCAAATAACGATCGCAAACACAAAAACACGTAATCCAAACACAGGGTCTTCGCCAGCGAAGACGAGGTCCCAGTTTTCTGACGTCGGTCGGTCGTGGCTTCTCCCCACCCTTCCGACGTCGCATTGACTAATCAAATTCATACATCAGCCCTCCACTACACGTCGCCCTAAGCCTTAGTCCAGCCTCACAGGAGGTACCCTTAAGACGCCGTTCCCCGACGCTAGTAGAGCTTCTGCGCTCTACTCTCTGCATTTCGCAACCTCGACGATGCTTCTGCGCTCGCCCGTCCCACCCAGTGACGCTGTAAAAGCCGTTAAAGCTAACAGCATACAGTCAATTCGAAAAAAAATGTATGTTATTTTACAGAGTCATCGTTCTCGCTGTAAATAATTTTAGTTTCCATAACACATTGTAAGTTCTTCGAAGACATATAAAAATTTTGCTTCAAATACGATTTCGAACGCTATGAAGTATTTCGTTTTTGGTACATTTATATTGCATATAGATCAAGTAATTTATAGCAGTAATTAACAAATTTTCGGAAGAAGAGTATAAGATCTGAGCTTAATACAATGGCCAATAGGTAAGGTACCTACATAAATAGGTAATTGTCATGATTTCATAGCAGTAAAAATAAAGAGATAATGTGAGATAAGATCACAGAGCAAATTAAATTAACTATAAGACCAACCTTGTGGCTCTCTTCCTTCATGATGTATGTCCCAGCTGGTAGATCCCGTACTTGGACATTGCCCTTAAGTATTTGGTCATTTTCAAGACCCAACTCCTTCACAAACGCCTCAGTTGCAATTTGGATTAGAGCCTAATTTAAAATAATACTCAAATTAAGTATTCCTTAGGAGCTGGTATATAAGCATTAAAACTGTCTACGCAATAGAAAATATTTAACCAAGAAGAGAAAGCATTGCATGCTTTCTCTTCTTGGTCCATCCATTTAGGTTTAGGGAAATCTTGTAATATCTAATTTTAAGCACTACAAAACCATCCTCAGCTAACAACTACGCAAATCGTTGCAAGACTTCAGGATCTCAGATCAATATATCTTTTCTAGAACACAATATGCCCCTTTAAAGTAAGATGAGACCAGAACAAGTAGAGAAGATTAAATGATATAACATAAAAAGTAAAGTAACTCAAGTCATACTTGACATGACACATTAAAGTTAAAAAAATCAAAATTAAGGTTAATTAATTTCTTAAAAAGTAATAAATAATTTGGTTTAACGAGAATGATGATTATGCAGGAAATAAATCATTAACATTGCAGTCTTAGTCTATTACTTAGCCATATCCTATACCTATTTAAACTGTAAAAAGTAGCGGCCTGTTACTACGCCCACTGCTGGGCTAAGGCCTCCTCTCTCCGTTATTGGAGAGAAGGATTGGAGCTAAGACCTACCACGCTGCTCCAATGCGGTTTGGTAGGTTACACATATCCCTAGAATTCTCTAGAGATATGGAGGTTTCCTCACGATGTTTTCCTTCACCGAAAAGCGTGTGATAAATTGCAATTATCAATTAGACACATGAGTTTTAATAGAAAAACTCATTGGTGCCTGGAGTTTGAACCTATGTCGTCTCAGAATCGCACGGTCTCACCGCTAGGCTATCACAGCTTTTATTTTTTGATATAACATACCCTGACTAAAACAAATTAAATAAAAATTGATTGAGAGGTAAAGGATAAAATCTGTGTTTCAAAACATTCAATTCCGAAATAATTTTGAGTGTCAAGTAGGAATGAAGCAAAGGATGTAGTAAAAATCCTACCTGCTCATCCAAGTTATCAGTATTGTGCTTCTTAAATGAGGAACCCTCTTTAGGTCTCTGGAAGGACGACGTTGGTTGCACATCCGGTTGCTGCTATATTTAAATTTTAAATTACCTTAAGATCATTTATCAGATCTTAGATCAATCATCTTGGACTTGGATAGTTTTCAAGATAAGTGATCTTGAAATTTTGAAAAACCTATTTTAATTTATAGAATTAGCCGTTACTTTGCGGAGATCCATAATACAAAAGTAATAATAAAATTATTTTGCTATAATCCGCGATACAGTAAATAGAAAATATATATAGTGCTAAATATCGCAAAGCGATTGCGATTGTGTCGTGGAGTCTATCTGCTGATGATGCTTCGGTTGCGGGGCGAAACGATTGAGTTTGTAATAGTGAACGTGTGTAGTGCTTGTGTATTGTGGTGGAAGTAGTGGAGGTATTTTTACGAATCCTGCACGTATCGGGTATGAAAAAAACGGATAGTCCACTATACATTTAACACTATATATATATTTTCTATCTACTGTATCGCGGATTATAGCAAAAATAATTTTATTATTACTTTTGTAAAACCTAATTTGATTCGAGTTCTTAATTACTGAATATTAGCTCAATTAATCATTAGCTTAATCCCGTGAACTTTAAATTACCAGAAGACGTTAATATATTTAAAACTTTAAGTTAAATAAGGAGATCCTTTAAGGAGAAATTATTAATTAATATAAAACACTTATTCTTTGTAACTATAGATTGTAACTGTCTCAACATTAGTTATTATATAGTAATTCAATATTACCGCCGTGTGGTATCCGGCTGAGTAGAATAGACCACCCTCATTTCTTACCGAGGTGTCGTAAAAGGCGACTAAGGAAGTTGACGTCAGGCAGGCGGCCGGTTGTAAAATAACTAGCCAAATCATTTAACAACAGGTTTAACATGTTGTGCCGACCCCGCTTAGAGTGGAATAAGGGCAGGAGAATGAATGATAGTAATTCAATATTAGTAAGAGCAACGTCTTTTTTATCCTTATCCTATATTTATTATTTATAAATGAACTTGGTATATAAGCTCGATATCGCTCGAGAGGATTAGCCATGAAAGTCTAACAGACAGAATATCCAATTTATAATATTAGTACGGATGCTTACCTGTGGTGTATTCTGAGGGGTGTTAGAGGTAATATCGGGCACCATGTCCGGTCTAGGCTTTCTGCCCTGTATGTGGATGGGCGATGAAGTCTGATGACCTTCCTGCTGTTAAATGATATTAATATCATGCATTATGTTAGTGGAGACCTTTTACACGTCTTTATACAATGGGTTATCTTACTCAATGCAAAAATTCTGACACAAACAACTTTCTTGTCTTTATTTTCCTTTCAAAACACTGCAATTGTATTAATTGGGCACCACACCTGCTTATTGTATGGTATGGTATATAAGGGGAACTCTGGAAGTCTGAAAGTCGCGCCCATTATAGAAAAGACGAGAAATGCAAGATTGAGATGGTATGGACATGTAATGAGGAGAGATGAAAATCATGTGACCAATAAGTTGAACAATAAGAACTAAATGTGATATATTTCTTGATAGAGCTATTATTATTAGTAAAGTCACTGTTACAATCCCACTGCTGGGAATAGACCTCCTCTCTCCGTTTCTGGAGAGAAGAGTTGGAGCTAAGACCTACCACGCTGCTCCAATGCGGATTGGTAGGTTACACATATCTCCAGAATTCTCTAGAGATATGCAGGTTTCCTCACGATGTTTTCCTTCACCGAAAAGCGTGTGATAAATTGCAATTATCAATTAAACACATGAGCTTTAATAGAAAAACTCATTGGTGCCTGCCCGGGTTTGAAGTCGTGTTCCCCTCGAAAGAATCGCACGGTCTCACCGCTGGGCTATCACAGCACAGCGCTGGGATATTATTTTTAGCATCAGAATTATAAGTCCCAAAGGATAGGCACAGCGGTTCCAACAATTTCTGTCAATATGTAAAATTACAAGTCACACTGAACTGTCGTGACTTCGCAACTCTGCCGAAACGTCGAGCCTTACACAAAAGAATCTCGATCTAGTCGCGATGTGACCCGTATTTTTACATATTAATAAGTATGAATCGCTAAAGTTTAAAATCTACCAATTGTCAATTCGAGTGGATGATTAAAGGCCAATGTCAATTATACCTTAAATTAAAGAGACTTCTTTATGCAGTTGATCAATCGATCCAAAAGTGTTTTTGCTACTATTATGAAAATTGAAATTCTCATATTTTACAATGACATAACTAACTAGGGGGAATTGATGGGAAACGAGAAGAGGTTATATAAGCAAAGTGGAGTGCTAGACGACTTTTTCGGAATATCTGCGAAGATCTAGAAGAAGTGCTGAGTGTTTTTGTGCTAAAGTTTAAAGAGGTTATCTATACTTATCCCCAAAGTCCCAAAAAAGTGTCTGTCTGTATGTAATCGATTTTCTCAAAATCTACTGAACGGATCTTTATACGGTTTTCACCAAAAGATTGTGCAACACTTCCGGATTGTTTAGGTACTATAGTACATAGTTACGTCACCACCTGGCATCCATACCGTACAGGTAAACGCAACATCAGCGTATTAAGGGTGGTCCGATGTTGCGCAAGCGAAGGAACATGGTGTGATGTTCCACAGGTGCGATCATTTCGATTCGAGCATCTGCCTCTGCTCAGTCGTGGTAATTAATTGTAATATTTTTAATTAGATTTTAATAAATATATAATTTTAATTAAAAACAATAAAATCTTGTTTTTTAAAAAATAATTTGACGTTCCCGAGTATTAAACTACATATCGGTATTATGTAAAGTGTGTTGAAGAGATCGCGCAGTTGTTAGAAATCTTGCTTGCTGGGAGCTTAAGTCGCATGCGCTGCGTAAACCAGCAGAGATACACTAAAGTAATGTACTAGAAAATTGTAGATCTATAAAACTACTATAAAAAGTCCGCGATAGCATGTTTCTATCACTTACGGTTAACTCACAATAACTACTTTTATATTAAAAATTTCAATTTAGATTTTTTCGTGACCACTGTTTTTCGATAACTAGTTACTAATATTTGTGTAACTAGTTGAAGAAAGGATAAGTTAACATAGGAAAAATCCATTTTAAAAACACCAAACGCAATTTAAATTACAGCAAACGGAAACAAAAGCATATTTCAAACGCATGCTGAAATAAACACAAAAATAAATCAAGGATGCAGTTTTAATATAAATCACTGCAATTAGCAGTTTTGAGTTTTATATATTCAACTATAATTTGTGAACCCGATAACTCACCATGTGATCTAGAATGTTCCTTTCACTGTGATGCGGTGAGTGCATTGACGTGCCACAATCTACCACCATTTTCCCACTCTTACCAGGCGAAGCCGTTGTCATGGGACGACGTTTTTCACGACCCTACAAATATACCTTTATATTAACCATCATTCTCCTGCCCATATCCCACTCTAAGTGGGGTCGGCACAACATATTGCAAACATGCTGTCACATGATTTGACTGCGTATTTTATGACCGGCCGCCTGCCTGACGTCAACTTACCTTAGTCGCCTTTTACGACACCTCGGTAAGAAATGAAATGGTCTATTCTATATTCTATTCTGCCGGATGTCACACGGTGTAAATATACCTTAATATTAATATCTAAAATAATCGAATTGTTATAAGTATGCCGTGTGGTATCCGGCTAAATAGAATAAACCACCCTCTTACCATTTCTTACCGAGGTGTCGTTAAACGCGACTAAGGTAAGTTAACCCACTTTGTGGTATTCTGTTGAGTAGAATAGACCATCCTCATTTCTTACCGAGGTGTCGTAGAAGGTGACTAAGGTAAGTCGACCCACTATGTGGTATTCTGTTGAGTAGAATAAACCACCCTCATTTCTTACCGAAGTGTCGTAAAAGGTGACTAAGGTAAGTCGACCCACTGTGTGGTATTCTGTTGAGTAGAATAAACCACCCTCATTTCTTACCGAAGTGTCGTAAAAAGTGACTAAGGTAAGTCGACCCACTGTGTGGTATTCTGTTGAGTAGAATAAACCACCCTCATTTCTTACCGAGGTGTCGTTAAACGCGACTAAGGCAAGTCAACCCACTGTGTGGTATTCTGTTGAGTAGATTAGACCATCCTCATTTCTTACCGAGGTGTCGTAAAAGGTGACTAAGGTAAGTCGACCCTGCGTTTGGTATCCGGTTGAGTAGAATAGACCATCCTCATTTCTTACCGAAGTGTCGTAAAAGTTGACTAAGGTAAGTTGACCCACCGTGTGGTATCCGGATGATTACAATAAACCACCCTCATTTCTTACCGAGGTGTCGTAAAAGGTGACTAAGGTAAGTCGACCCACTGTGTGGTATCCGGCTGACTAGAATAGACCACCCTCTTACCCCTTGGTAAGTTGACAAGATAAATTGACGTCAGGCCGGTCGTAAAATACCATACCAGAAAAATAATGTGACAACATGTTTGTGACATGTTGTGCCTACCCCACGTAGAGTGGGATATGGGCAGGAGGATGATGATGATGATGATGATGAGTTACACACATAGTAATCCTTATATCAACGCCATCTATGACGTCACGCTACGACCTATCGTAGCTCACGAGCTTCGTAGGTTACACTTTTTTTTTATTCGAATCGACTTGTTATTGGTAAAATACAGTATAACAGTAATATAGTATAGTAATTAAACTTATTAAAATTCTAGAAAGATGGTTTGAAAAACTTACCGGGTTGACCAACTCAGCGCTCAAGCCTAGGTACTGATGAAGAGCTGTAAAAGTAACTCTTTGCAGCCGCACCATTATAATCTAGAAAAATTTTATTTTTCTTTTGTTTTAGTACATTTTATTAATTACTGAGAGCTGTGATAGCCCAGCGGTGAGACCGTGCGACTCTTTCGTGGTTAACACGAGTTCAAACCCGGGCAGGCACCAATGAGTTTTCCTATTAAAACTCATGTGTCTAATTGATAATTGCAATTTATCACACGCTTTACGGTGAAGGAAAACATCGTGAGGAAACCTGCATATCTCTAGAGAATTCTGGAGATATGTGTAACCTACCAATCCGCATTGGAGCAGCGTGGTAGGTCTTAGCTCCAACCCTTCTCTCCAGAAACGGAGAGAGGAGGTCTTTGCCCAGCAGTTGGATTGTAACAGGCTGCTACTTTACTTTTTTTTTATTAATTACTACCACAAACCGACCACGTGTTGCTTTGATCTGAGAAGACCGGAAACCAGCTATACTCACAACTTATTCTATCGAGTGAGCCTGAATAATTTCAAGTCCATTCGGAGCACTTATTTATGAGGTTTTACGTTATTAATTAATCAAACTTGGTTTCGAAAAAGTCGTTTTATATTAGTTTTCAGTCAATGTGATTGCTACAATATCATTAGAATACGAAAGTAAATTTCAACATCTACAAGATTATAACAGCTTATTAGGTGTCCGACCTAACCGTTCGGAAACCAGAAGATCTCGGTTCGAATCCAGATGGTTCCAGTCCGATCTTTGTCTTTTTTTTCAAGTTATGACTTACGTAAAACTAATTAAAAAGTATTATTGTAAGCTAGAGCAAAGCTCGATCATCCAGGTGTCATCTTACCTGTATTACACGAACAAATATATCGGGATATTCCTTGAAAACTTCCTGGAAAGCGCGCATCGGAAGCTTTATCACTTGGGAATCCTCGAGAGCTTTTGCGTTCACTGTTTTGTATGGTTGAGAATGACCCTGCGATAGAAATATATCGCTTAGTATTAATTATGAATTCGAAATTAGGCTGAATTGAGTTAAATACATATTGCCGGCAGAATAGAATTAACCACCGTCCTTTATTACCGAGGTGTCGTAAGAGGCGACTAAGGTAAGTTGACGTCAGGCAGGCGGCCGGTCGTAAAATACTTAGCCAAATCGTCTTGCAACATGTTTAAAACATGTTGTGCCGACCCCACTTAGAGCGGGATAAGGGCAGGACAATGATGATAATGAAAAGAAGATATGTAAATATACATTTAGATTAAGAAAAGAGGAATGTTTGACGCTGTCCGAAAAAAATTGTTTTATAAGCAAAAACATATTTTGATATTAAGTTAATGTAAAAAAAAACGGCAATTGAAATAAAAACTTTGGTTGATTTTATCGTTTCTTTGCTTTCACGTAAGTTAGTTTTTGTAAAGAAATATAGTGATTATGATCGTATATAAGTTTTTGTTTTCAACACACAGCAACACAATTTTATTTGCCGTTCGCAAAATTTCCTTTTAATTTTCTTATATAGTATATGTATTTGTTTACCAGTTGTTTAGAATATATGCGAATGCAGGCAGGGGCAAAGGAGGCGGCGGATACCACATGGTGGACATATCTTCTTTTCATATAGAGTTTTAAATACAAATATACACAGAGTCGAAGAAGCAACAAATTGTTTATAGAAAATTTTGGCCATCCCAAGAATGGAACCCGCGAACTGCGGAGCTGAAGAAGTGCGGAGCGGAGAGAAGTTTAAGGAAATAGGTATTCTCACATTTGCTTCACAGTATATTTTGAACAATGTACTTTTGTACATAAAAATATAAAGAATTATAAAACGATAGGTGATGTATATAATAGACAAAGTAGGAACCGACATAAGCTTGCGACTCCTGCTTTGCGCCTAGCAAAAGTACGTAAATCGTTTGTGGGTTTGGGTATAAGATTCTATAATAAAATTCCGAAATCAATTTTGGCCATGCCATTACAGCTGTTTAAAACCACTGTTAAAAAGAGGCTGATACAGAAAGCCTACTATACTGTTGAAGATTACTTAGATGATAAGGATGTGTGGATATAGGTGCGCTTCTACCCTGTACAAGACAGTAATAAATAAATGTAACTAGTTCTAAGATTTATATTTTAAAAAGAGCAACCGCCGAGTTTCTTGCTGGCTCTTCTCGGTAGGAACAGCTTTCCGAACCAGCAGTAAAGTTGACGATTCAAAAGCACTTGTTTACAAGTTTACTTGAATAAAGAATATTTTGAATTTGAATTTGAAGGATAACTGCAACAAAGGCCAGTCGAACTTAAGTATGTAAGACATCAAAATAAGTTCTGAGGTTAGAATTATAACTCACAGTCAATACGTCGGTGAAACTGAGTAGAGAGGTGACGCTCTCGCCGGCGCGAACAACCTTTAGCGACAGGCTACTGCCATCTTGGTTTGTGATATACACATTCACACGGCCATTTTGCACCACGTACACATTCTCATCAGTATCACCTGTTATATGTATATTGTTATATTAGGTCCTTACATATGAAATTGGCGTTTTCTATGGGAGGAACATAAAGTCGTTTTTTTTTTTAATGAAATATATTTAATTAATCAAAGTATGTACCATTGCTATGTATGCACTTTTGTCATCTCATAGGTAGTTTATTGATCCCCTTACTAAAAAAACCATTCGGGCGGGAATCAATAAAATCTTTGAAGGCGGTTTGGACTGCCCCATCGGAGTTGAATTTTTTTCCTTGCAAGTAGTTATCCAAATTGCGAAAAAAATGGTAATCTGTTGGAGCAAGGTCCGGAGAGTACGGTGGATGTCTAAGACATTCTAATTGAAGCTCCTCTGATTTGGTAGCCGTATGTTGTGCAGTGTGTGGTCTAGCGTTGTCCTGAAGCAGCAGTGGCCTAGAGCGATTGACCAGCCTCGGTTGTTTAGCAGCTAGCTTTTTCATCATGGTTTGCAGTTGCTGATAATAGATATCTGCCGTAATCGTCTGGCCAGATTTAAAAAAGCTGTAGTGAACGACACCGGCACTAGTCCACCAAACACTTACAAGCAACTTTTTTTTAGTCAATTTTCGCTGAGGGCAGGATTTGGCTGGTTCGCCAGGGTCCAGCCATTGCGATGAGCGCTTCCGATTATCGTAGAGGATCCACTTTTCATCACAGGTAACGATTCGATTTAAAATTCCTTCATTATTGTGCCGGTTGAGTAACGTAACGCAGCAGTCGACGCGCGTTTGTCGGTTTGCTTTACTCAAATTATGAGGTACCCACCTTTCAAGCTTTTTCACCTTCCCAATTTGCTTCAAGTGGATTAGAATAGTTTTATCACTAACACCGAAGCCTGCAGCTAACTCGGACGTGGTTTGCGATGGATCCGCTTCCACAATAGCCTTAAATTCTTCATTATCAACTTTGGTCTCCGGCCGTCCACGAGGCTTGTTCTGCAGGTCGAAATTTCCAGAACGAAAACGTTGGAACCAAAAACGCACTGTGTTTTCTTTTGCGATACCGTCACCATACACATCATTTATCCTTCGAGCCGTTTCTGCAGCACTGGTGCCACGGTGGAACTCATACTCGTAAATAACGCGATATTTCATGTTTTCCATTTTGTAAACAGAGTAACACAAAGAAAAAAACAAAAGAAGAAAAAACAAATGAATTAGGGGGTTTGAAATACAATTGCATGAGTAAATAGCTGTATGAATTTGAATTTTAAATTCCTAACCATAAAGGTAATATTTGAGATCAAAGTGGCCAGTACGATAAAACGCCAATTTCATATGTAAGGACCTAATATATTGTGTTCAATATTCTTATAAATACTCTCAAATACTGTGAGGACTTTAATTTATAATAAGTATAGATGTTCTTTTAATATTTAATTGAATTGATAATATGGCGCACTGTAAATTATATTAATATTAAAGCATACATAGAATATTGATATTGTTTTTTTTTTTAATATATGCAACATCAATAGACAAGAACCCATATCATCGCTAAGGTTATTCAAACGATATTTGGATCTAATATTGAAACAAACTTGAACGTGTGTTTATTAATCTAGTTACTTGCTTATCAACGACCTTTCTTGCACGTACCAAGGTTGGTAGAGTGATAACGCTTTAATAGTCACATTTTTTTTTTATAAAGTTTTTACGCAATTGGGCAACGAGTGCATTCATTCGATACTATTGTAAGTAATTTATAGAATAAGGCGTTAGTTTGCGGAGGTTCATAATACGAAAGTAATGAAAACATTATTTTGCTATAATCTGGATCCTATCTTAATCGCGGATTATAGCAAAATAATATTTTAATATATTATTATTAGGTATGAATAAGCTGTGGTAGCTCAGTGGTGCGACCGTGCGACTCTTTTAAGGGGGTCAAAAGTTCAAATCCCGGGTACCAATGAATTTTTTGTATTAAAACGATTCAATTCAAAGTCAGTAGCCAAACTCGACCGCTTTCTTTTCGTACCATGAAGTGTGGATTGCATTGGGGTCGTAATGTTTGAAAAGGAAAACGTTATATGAACTATAGATAACTGTCTCTTTTACTCAAATGTTTTAGGACGCATTCCAAACGCTCATGCGCACTAACTACAACGACTTTAAATGTGCGTCTGTAAGACGTCATGGTATGAAAAAGCAAAACAATTTAGTTTACGTCTTCAATTGAGTCGCAATAAGAGTTCATGGTAGGCCTGCAGCTTCTAAATCTTTTAAAGATATTGAAAATTTAGTAATAAATCTTACCAACTTTGAAGAGAAACGAGCCAGCAGGCAAGTTGAGGATTTCAGTATGTTTGCACAGCATCAGAAAGACCGGTTTCTCGAAGTGGCCAAAGACCCTGATGCTGTGCAGCATGTACAGAGCGTCTGGTGGGACGCGATCGTCGCTCGTCAAATCTTCTTCTAGATATTCCGCAGGAGGTTCTAGAACCTGTAATCAAGTGCATACGTGAGTATTTATATTCGCGACTTCGTTCGCGCGTTTATTTGTTGTAATGTCGTGTGGTATCCGGCTGAGTAGGAGAGACCACTCTCATTTCTTACCGAGGTGTCGTAAAAGGCGACTAAGGTAAGTCGACCTGCCGTGTGGTATCCGGTTGAGTAGAATAGACCACCCTCATTCACTACCGAGTTGTCGTAAAAGGCGTCTAAGGTAAGTGGACCCGCCATGTGCTATCCGGCTGAGTAGAATAGAGCACGCTCATTTTTTACCGAGGTTTCATAAAAGACGACTAAGGTAAGTCGACCCGCCGTGTGGTATCCGGTTGAGTAGAAAAGACCACCCTCATTTCTTACTGAGGTGTCGTAAATAGCAAACAAGGTAAGTCGACCCGCCGTGTGGTATCCGGCTGAGTACAATAGAGCAACCTTATTTCTTACCGAAGTATCGTAAAATACGATTAAGGTAAGTTGATGTCAGTCAAGCAGCTGGTCGCAAAATACGTAGCCACTTACTGTGACATGTTGTACAGTCCCCACGTAGAGTGTGATAAGGGCAGGAGGATGATGATTTATTTATTTATTGTACACTATCCATACTTGCGGCTTTGTCCGCGTGAAAATTAGTGTTTAGCACGTAGTAGTTGCCCGAGTCCTACCTATTCCACCCCTCCAACCTACAATTGACACCGATTTGTTACTAGCCCACAACAAAATCGTTTTAAAATGACCTCTTCAACTTAATTTACATAAAACCGTTATGTACTGTTAACCTAACTGTAATGCTAAGTGTTTGCAGTAGGCACAATTCACGTACCTTAAACATACAGGACAAGTCACCACACGTATCTCAAGACGCCTCCACCAGCGACAATGCACACAAGCAATACACAAAAACACCATCAAAATCTCTACGATCGTTTCGCCCCGAAGCATCATCAGAAGGATAGGCTCCACGACAAATTCGTAATCGATACGTATACGAGTACGTGTGGTGACTTTTCCTGCATGTTTAAGGCAAGTGGATTGTGCCTGCTTCGTACACTTAGCATTACATACATTCGCTTAACCGGCGCGGAATATAACAATGTAGTTCTGTTATAGTATCTGTAATTTGGAATTCCGCAAAGTAATAAGTATTCCTGTTTCTATAAATCATGTCGATAGATAAATTTTCATACGTTATATTGTATTTTTACCTTTAATTGTTCTGGTGCGGATTCCTTCTTTAGCTGCAGAAGTTTTCTTGCGAACCTCATGACGGCTCGCCGTTTCCGACCTTGTCCCGAGTTAGATATCGACTTGACCTTCCTGAGCATACGTCGACCGTAGAAGAGCATTTTGTCTCGTTTTCGAAATCGTTTAGCGGGCTCACCCGATGCTGCGGTTCCTGTTACTCCCAACAGTTCTGTTTCATTGGAAAACAAACAACAATTTAGTTTCAAATATTCCAAAATTTTTTTATCAAGTACCTATGATAAATCATGGAAAAAATGCAATATGCGCTCTAACTTTCTATATCATTATCATTCTCCTGCCCTTATCCTTATGAGTGGGAAACGACCGGTCGCCTGCCTGACGTCAACTTACCTTAGTCTAATGGCGCTCTAACTTTCTATACTATAAATTGTAAATAATAAAATAATAACGAGATTTGTAAGTATGAATGTATATTTGTAATGTTTTCACACAAAAACTACTGGACCGATTTAAAAATTCTTTTAGCATTGGAAAGCTTCGTCTTCATTGAGCAACATAGGCTATATTATATCATTTTCAAAGAAAAATAGGGGAAAAAATAGGGTTAAAAGTTAAAATTTAAAATGTATTCGATATGTATTCATCGTTGTAAAGTAAAATCTGTAATTTAATTATATTATGAATGTAAGTGAAAAAATAATAAAATCTAAAAGCCCAAGTGAAATTTAACGTTTATGTTAACAAAAATAAATCTATAGTCCGACTTAGTAGACTTTCTAAGTTAACTCTGTATATAATTTGTCTGTGACACTGTCCGGTTTTTCCTTGTCAAGCAATGTTGCATATTAAACCAAAATTAAACTTAATAACTGAAAATAATAGCGACTTTCTATTCTCTCATCGCTACTCTTTTGACTTTGAAAGTGTTTTTTATTTTTTTTTAAACACACACGGTCGTCCCGTCTCCAAAGTAACTTTATATGTACTTGTGCTATGGGTGGCAACTGGTAAATACAAACGTTCACTATTATTTTTTTAAGTAAAAGTAGCGGCCTGTTACAATCCCACTGCTGGGAATAGGCCTCGGATTGGTAGATTACACATATCCCGTTTTTTTTTTTTTTTCGAACTGACTGTATGCTGTTAGCCCTAATGGCTTTTACAGCGTCACCGGGCGGGACGGGCGAGCGCAGAAGCATCGCCGAGGTTGCAAAATGCAGGGAGTAGAGCGCAGAAGCTCTACTTAAGTCGGGGAACGTCGTCCTAAGGGTGCCTCCTGTGAGGCCGGACCACGGCTTAGGGCGACGTGTAGTGGAGGGTTGATGGTATGACTTAGATTAGTCATTGCGGCGTCGGAAGGGTGGCAAACATATCCCTAAAACTCTCTAGAGGTATGAAGGTTTCCTCACGATGTTTTCCTTCACCGAAAAGCGTGTGATAAATTGCAATTATCAATTACACATATGAGCTTTAATAGAACAACTCATTGGTGCCTGCCCGGTTTGAACTTGTGTTCCCCTCGACAGAGTCGCACGGCCTCACCGCTGGGCTATCACAGCACTATTTTTAAATGCATACTATCTAAGTCATACTATCAACCCTCCACTACGCGGCGCCCTAAGTCGTGATCCGGCCTCACAGGAGGCACCATTAGGACGACGTTCCCCGACTTAAGTAGAGCTTCTGCACTCTACTCTCTGCATTTCGCAACCTCGACGATGGTTCTGCGCTCGCCCGTCCCGCCCGGTGACGCTGTAAAAGCCATTAGGGCTAACAGCATACATTCAGTTCCAAAAAAAAATGCATACTTAAATACATAAACACACCTAAAGGCGAAGAACCAACAAATTGAATTGTTGAAAAATTCCCTCGATGGGATCGAACTCGCGACCCGCGGATCTGAAGGAAGGTTCACTACCACCTGCGCTAACAGGCCAGTCTTTTATTATTATTAAATATTTTGATCTAAGATTAGTAGGAGAGTCAACGAACCAGAATTCAATATGAACTATTGCTACTTTTTTCTTACCTTTCGACCGACATCTCCGATAATAGTAGAAGCAAACAACTAAGACAGAAACTAGGAGGCAACCGCAAAATGACCACAGCAACTGTAACAAAACAGATCTATATTAGGATACTTATCATCTTTCAACTCTGCAATATCATCAATACATATCGCGGACATCAAACCACAAGGACGGAACAACCAAAAGCGATTTTAATTTTATACTGTTGTTCGATTCTAGTTTTCATACAGTCTCATCGTACGAATTACAAAAATAATAATAATAAAAATTATTTTGCCATAATCCGCGATAAAATAGGAAATATATACAATGCTAAATGTAGAGTAGACTATCCGTTTTTTCATACACGATACATGCAGGATTCGTAAAAATACATGCACAAACCTCTTCCACCACCACCACAATACACAAGGACTACACACATTCAATAGCACAAACTCAACAATCGTTTCACCAGCAACCGGAGCAGTATCAGGAGGATATTTTACACGACAAAATCGCGAAGCGCATTTGTCTCGGGTATGAAAAAACGTATATTCCACTCTACATTTAGCATTGTATATAATATATCCGCGTAAATAGGAATATACCAGTAGAGTTGACGATTCAAAAGCACATATTTACAAGTTTACTTGAATAAAGAATATTTTGAATTTGAATTTGAAGGACTCATACCAAAGTAATTCTAGAATACTCCAAAAACAAATCCTTTATTGTTTAGTATTTGAGACTTACGTGTATGATAAGGCGCTTAGCGTGTTAAATTTCGTTTCCGGAAAATGTTTTTTTTTTCTATTTTCCTCGACCTATTTTTAACCTAAGGTCACTTTTTACAACGATGCACAGCCCGTGGTTTGTTGTCGCTAAGACGTTTTTCATTTGCGTGACGTAATTAAAACACAAAACCTTCAAGCAGCCATTAGAGACCTTGTGACTGTTATCAGGCACCAATGAGTGTGTGTTTTCTGTTAAACATATGTCTACTTGATAATTACGATTTATCACACGCCTTTCGGTAAAGGAAAACATCGTGATGACACTTCCATATCTCTAGGGAATTCTAGGGATATGTGTTACCTACCAATCCGCATTGGAGCAGCGGGACTACGAAAAACTTATTATTGTACGTTGTTGAGGGTCACTCAGCAGCGTTTGGAAAGCTACGCGAGATCTTCTCGTCCGAAATATCTGTGTCTGAAGACCAAGGTCTTCGAACAGTGCGTGTTGCCAGTGATGATCTATGGATCCGGACGTGGTCGCTGACTATGGGCCTCATAAAAAAGCTCAGAATCGCACAGCGGGTGATGGAGCGAGCTATGCTAGGAGTGTCTCTACGTGATCGAATCAGAAATGAGGAGATCCGTAGAAAAACTAGAGTCACCGACATAGCTCAGCGTGTCACGAAGCTGACGTGTTGAGCGGGGCATATAGTGCGGAAAACCGTCGCACGCAGCCGCTGGATCCAAGCGGCGCAAGATAGTGTGGTGTGGCGATCCCATGAAGAGGCCTATGTCCAGCATTGGACGTCCATCGGTTGACGAAGAAGAAGAAGAAGAGGGTCATTCGCAACGAAATTCCCACCATCAACACCCGCGAAGGGTACCAGTAATTTTAATGGAAATGTGTTAAAACTGAACCAAATACATTAAAGAACGTGTCTATCGCGTTAGTGATGTTGCCTAAAATAAATATCACTTCGCGTTTTGTATAAATCTTGTGTTAACTTACGTAAACTGTTTTTAGTTTCGTGAAACAACAAAACAATTAGAGGTTACGAGTAAGAGTGACGTAGTACCGTACAGAAGATTCCAATCCGAATCTTATATAAATTGTGTTGAAGAGATCGCGCAGTTGATAAAAAACTTGCTTGCTGGGAGCTTTAGTCGCGTGCGCTGCGTAAACCAGCAGTGATACGCTAAAGAATCTTCTAGAGAATTGTAGATCTATAAAAATACTATAAAATGGCGTAAACCAACAAACTGCAGAGATTGTAGATCTATAAAACTAATACAAAAAAGTCCGCGATAGCATCTCTTATGGTTAACTCACAATAACTGCTTTTATGTTTAAAGTTTGAATTCTAGAAAAAAATTGTGACACGCAGATTTCCACGCGGGCGAAGCCGCTGGAACAGCTGATTATATATAAAATAAATTAATCATCGTGCATAAAAATATACATCATTAAAAAAAGGCGATGTGTAGAATGGACAAAATAAGAACCGACACATGCTTGCGACTCCTGCTTTAAGCCTTAAGCAAAAAACAAAAGTACTTAAGTAGTTTGTGGGTGTGGGTAAAAGATTATATTCTTTGGGTTTACCATTACGGCAGTTTAAAAAACACTGTTAAAATGAGGTCGAAATAGGAAGCCTTCTTTACTTTTGTGGATAGCATACATGATAAAAATGCGCGGATATAGCTTCTCTTCGACCCTGTACAAGATACTTATGACTTAATGTAACTATGTAGAGGTTGTAATATATACGAGCAACCTCCGAGTTTCTTGCTGGCTCTTCCCGGTAGGAACAGCTATCGGAACCAGCAGTAGTGTTGACGATTCAAAAGCTAATAAAGTTGATAAGTTCACTTCAATCAAGAGTATTTTGGATTTGAAAATTTTTAATTTCAATATTAATATTTACTTTATACATGCTTATATATGTTGGAGAATTTCCTTTTTTTCGATCTAATAATAAGGAATAAACAACTTATATACCAAGTTGAGGTAGACAGATTCCATATAGCAAGATAGATTTAGGTACTATTAAAAAACACTGTTCCACATAGATATAATTAAAACAATAAATAGAGAACCTTGGATTGAATGACATATATTTGAACAGAATTTACACAAGCAACAATCATTTATGACGTCGTTTTCGCAATTTCCAAGTACACAGGTCTATTGCGAAAGTGCGCCGATCTGAACGAGTATTCAAATCAAAACAGTGATTGATATATTTAAGTTATTTATCATATTAGCGTTAAGGACTGCACTCGCAATAAATATAAACTAGATAGAATACTAACTAAATTAATAAACTATTAATAGCAATAGGTTACTGTAGGAACATAGTTCACTTTTGAACCAAGTAGGGATGTGAAAAAATAATCGATTTTAATATTAATCGATTATTTTATACTTATAAATATGTTTTAATGGGAAATTAAATTAATTTTTCTCTTTTTCTTTTTTCAGATTTGAAGAACCAACAAATTGTTTTAAGTCAGTGGGAATCGAACCCGCAACCCGCTGAGAAGAGGGCAGGGTAACTGCCGCCTGAGCCCATAGGCTGATTTATTGTTGTTTATCTTTGTAACAGGAATATTGTTATATTCCTGTTACAAAGTTTAGTGTTAGTGCCTCACACTTCATATACATAGATAACATGATAGTTGCTAAATTAAATATGAAAAAAATCTAGTTTCTACCTGGGACTTCGCCTAGAATTCAGTGCTGACTTAAGAAATAACTTACTTCATGCCAGAGCATGAAGATGTCGATTGGATATGGAGATTGTCGATAGGCCAGAGCCTATCGACAATCTCCATACCAAAAAAAATAGAGAGAAGTCTGGACATAAAAAAGACAAACATTCAAATGTATGAATAATTATATGAATGTATTAAAACCAATAAATTTGAATATTAAACAATGAAAATGTAGTTCTTGAAAAGTAATCAAATATAAAACAAGCATCCAATTTCTCTAACAACCCTTGAGATATAATTATATTGTTACAATAAAACAGAATCTTTTACAATATCCATCAGGTTAGTAAAACCAATCTCAACCTTGTACTTATATTCAAGAAGGAACATTGAACGTGGCCTTGAATTGGGCTTTGGAAAATTTTGTGACTGCCTTTTTTTAACATTTTTAGAAAAAGCTAACATTTTAGTTAAGCTTATTCATGTATAATATAATAAATTTAAATATTTTTCATTTTTTTATAGAACAAAAATTACATTTATTTATCATAATCTAAGTTAAAGAAGAACATTATTGCTTCAACATTTTGCAATACACTTGACAACACTGAATTTTACCTTGAGAGGCAGTTTTATTTGATATAAGTTTATATTTTACTACAATAGATGTCTAGTTATAGGCAAATTAAAATTTTTATTCGATAAAAAAAATTGCATTTTTAATTTTTCATATATGTTGCATAATATATACTGTGAATAATTCATATAAATAGCTGTTGTGAAAAGGCAAACATAACTGAATAACTTTAAGAATTCTATTTTTCAAGGGTATACATAATTAATACATATGCATTTTTTTTGTATGTCTTACACAAAATTAATACTAACACTAAGGCTTAATGTATAATAAAATAATATGGTATCTTATTCTTTATATGTTGCCCTTTTATAATAGGGTCAAAACTTTTATGTGACAAAACTACATCATCATCCTCCTGCCCTTATCCCACTTTAATGGTCATGGCCATTTATGGCACATTGATGGTCATATTTTCTTCAGCTATCACAGTTTTTTCTTAAATATGGAATCAATAGATTTTTATGCATAAGAATGTAGAAGACATAAACAACTTTTGAATATATGATTTTATTTTCATAAAATTTGAATATAAAACTCAATATGAATGAATTAAATCCTTTAGTAGATGTAATAATAAATTTAATATTTCACAGTTGTAAAAATACATAGCACAATAGCAAAGGTGTATCATTATTATGGATATGTAAAATTATAAAAGTAACAGAGCGTAATAGAAGTTAACAGTTATGCGTATATTATAAGCTCATATAATATTATATTGATAATTGTTTTAGAAAAAAATATAAATTATCGTATAGAAAACGTTTCTGATATAATATAAAACAATTAAGTAACAAAATATGTATTTCGGATTTAAAGAACAATAGATCTAAATACATCAACTTCCCGATTGATTTCAAGGATACCGATTTCTATTCTATGCCAAACTTTGAAGTCAAGTATTTGGTTATGTTGTATAAGGTGAATTATGCTTAATATTATTTATTCAAGTACCAGTCAAATGTTAAATAACAAAGAGGGCCCTAAACAAAAGACATTTCTGAAAATCAATAGAAACTCACTTGATTATCTTGGAGACTGTTCGTCCATTCTGAAGTCCATGTTTTTACAGCAAACATGTCAGATTTATCATTGATATTATTTAAAAGTCCAACCACATCCATTTCTATTTTAATTCACTTTTCTTTAGAATTAAATTCATGAACTTTTCGCCATACTCCAACACAATCATTCACCAATCAGCTGTTTCACACAATGACAAGAAAACTCGCGAGTTCGCAACTCGCTGACCTCGACTCAAAATTACATTACAGACTAAAAATATTTGTATAATTAATGTCTATTTAATAAAATTATAAAATTTAATCAAATAGGTAGTAGGTGCCTTTTTACTATGTAGTGTTGAATTAAAAAACATTGTTTAATCATCAAGAATCTAAAAGAAACAAGAAACTCAAAAGAAATGGAAAATTTACTAATTACTAATAGTGCCTAGTCTAAGTACCTAGTTCTTTATTCTTTCCCGCCTAGCGTCGTTGAATTTCAGTTAGACTCTGCCTGTGGGGAAGAGAAACTGTATCAATAAGCGTAATTTGTTTCACCACTGTTGTAAAGTTAATTGGTCTCCCGGTTTGATAAGTTTTTAAGTGTAATAGTTTGTTCTTATAGTTATTTATAGTATACGAAGTTCTGCTTAAACAATGTTTTTTATTTACCAAACTCCGTTATTTTCTCACCCACCCTGAATTGTATTTCAGTTAATGACTATAAATGTGATACTTATCGCCAGAAGGAAAGAAAGGACAAGAATATTTCCTGTTTCTAGCTCAGGAAAAATCAATTTGTATCTATTCACCCCTCATACGCACGGGCGTAGTAATTACGTCGCGTTAAAATTCCACAATAGGCGTTATAAGAAGTTTCGTATAGTATATTCAGCTTAACGCCCTCGCCCTAACGACTAAAATGGAACACTGCACGATAAAAATAATATAAATACGCTGTCGTGTGAACAGATACCTGGATACCCATTTGTTTCAATTCTGCGTAATTTTTACGCGCGATAAAAATCATCCCGTGCCTACGAGGGGTTATGGTCTATGATTCTGTATTTCTAGTATTTGTTAGTACCATAGATTACTAACTAAAATAGTTAGTACTTAGTAGTTTGTGCCATAGATTACTGCTTTCTGGTACTGATTTGTCCCTGTCATTTAAGCTTCTACTATTGTAGCTTGTGCTAACTGCTAGTATACGTGGAATAATATTTAATTAAAAGTAACGTGGTGAAAATAAAACCGAATCAGTATTTACTTAAATAATAGCTTTCATATATTTTAAAGGTAAACCAATGTTTTGATTCTAAATAACTTGTAAAACATAATTAAACCAAAGAATCGTCTCAATATGGCGTCGTATTATTGTGCCGATTATTACTTTACATTTACAGATGTCACGCTATCGGGAATGGGATCTTTCTTGCAAAGTATACGTGGGAAACCTTGGCACAAACGCATCCAAATATGAAATAGAGAAAGTTTTTTCAAAATATGGTAGTATTCGAAATGTGTGGGTGGCAAGAAATCCTCCTGGCTTTGCTTTTGTTGAATTCGAAGATCCACGTGACGCAGAAGACTCCGTAAGAGGATTAGACGGCACGTAAGTCGTCAATTTTTACATTTCCTTTTAAAGTTATCGCTTTTCAACATATTGATTGAGTTGGAAAATTCCACAAGCTCGCCATGTTGTTAGGACGCCATTTTGATTTCACTTTACCTCGTCTCAATCCTAAAATACCTATTTCTGCCACCGAGAAACTAATTTCCTGATGAAGGCTTTAACTGGACACGTTGTAGCATATCAAAATATTACATACTTTTAAAATTTTACGTAACACATTTTCGTTATCTACATAACGTTTTTATTTTAAATATGTTTTTTTAAATCTGTTTAGATCCTTCTTTATGTTTAATTCAATCAAGAATATGTAGAAGAAGAAAAGGAATGGCATAAAATTTAATTTAAAATAAAGTCATGTTTTGTTATGTGTTAATTTTTCTTGACATTACAATAGTTTTTAATTTGCACACTCCTTAGATCCATTTCATTTCAAATATGAAATGCTTGAGTCATAAGTGTGCTAGAGTATAGTACCTCCACGCTAAGGCTAATATGTGATCTGTACTTGTTATATTTTGCTTGTCTTAGTGTGGGGAACATTTCTTATTTTTCACTGTATATTGTCTCTATTTGTAATCATATGAAATGTTACATTCATTCAAATGATTTAAATACATATAAATACAGAGTTCTTATTTCAAAATTTAGAACATACCTTAAGTAGAACTATCTTAATTATTTACTCCGTTTATGATAAATTCTTTAATTTTATAAACTTTATAAAACATTGTCAATTTGGGACTTACTACAAGCCAATAGTTAAAGTAAAAAGCAACTTATGCCCTTAATTTTGTGAAAGTTTTATTAAACTGCTGGTTTATTCTACCATGTCCAAGATTTTAGGCAAGTAGTTTCTAAAGAATGTATTCTTTATTCACAGGAGGTGCTGTGGTACTCGGATCCGTGTTGAAATGTCCAATGGAAGAACTCGACGAGATCGCAGGTACCTTAAACATTACTTTATGTTTAATTGCAGATATGATTCCATATTGCACTTTATAATGCCCAAACTATATGTACATTCCATCTTAATATTGAAATATTTATAATTTAATTAATTTAATGATTGATGCAATCGAAAGAACAAAATTAAAACATGGAATGAAATTAAAAAATATATGTTTGAAATGTTTAGGCATTATATTTTCAAAGAATTATTAGATTTGAATGCTCTAATTTAATTTACACAATTAGGATTTGCTTTATAACTATTAATGTTTTGTAGTTTTGTTAGTAACTTAAAATGGAGAAACTAAATGTGGTGGGTGTTGGAACGTTTGCAGGTCCATTTTATCAACCAACCACCAACACACCAACGACCTCACCACATCTCTTCACCACAACTACGGCTTCTTTACCAATAAGACATCCGCGACCGTCGCTCGCAACAACATCCCGCTCTGCGATCGGCTCACCAAACTACTACGCGCAACTGAAGCCTTCGCCAACTGCGTCCCCTATATCCTAACAGCTATCACTTAATCCTGTACCCGATTTTAAACCTTGACCTAATTATAACAATAGAGAGCTACACGGTAGGAACCTACCATCCTGAATGTCATTGCAAACTCCTGAAGCTTCGCGACTGCACACTTACGTCGTCACCGGACCACCGAATAGGAACTCTACTTACGGCGTTCAACAACCAACCACCCGCCCGCAATTCACTATTGAAACTCCCGGTTAAAGTCACCATTTGAAGATCACATTGAAACTTGCTCCGCCTCGGTATTCAAACCCCCTTCGGCCTCACAGCAGCCCTCACAACGCTCGGCGATCTACATCAGGCTCACCAAGTCTCGGTACTTTTTGAAACCTTTACTTAGCACTGCCTTACCATATACCTGTATATAGTAATACTAAAGAAAACGTGTTTCCGAGCATATGAACATTTGATAAAGTAAAAGATAAGAATTAAGAAAATAATATAAATATTATATTTCTTGATTTTCATGTGAATAGTTTTTGTATTTGTAGGTACTAGTTGTATATAGTAACTGGATTATTTTCCTAACATTAGGTTGAAACCCACAGACAAATTATATTTAAAAAAAGCTGAAAGTTTTTAATTATGAACTTAATTTTTGACAAAAAATTAACATTAGCAGATTCCTTTATCAGAAATATTTTATAAGAGATACACATGCTGTCGGCTACTTTTGGTTGTGATAAAATTAGTTCAGGTGAAAAGAGTGTAAAATTAATTCATATATAACAACAAGTTCATAAAGGTTACTTTAAAAAAATAATTTAAACTAAAATACTTTTACGCTTTTGATATTTTTTGTAAAAAACAGTTTTATTATTCATCAGTCATATAATAAAATTTAACTTTTTAATGTCTGTGTACTAAGCAGCATTCGCTACCAGAAATATTTAATTAATTTTACACTTTGTGAGAGTTCAGAATTATGATGTTGATTGCTAATTGAATTTATCAAATATAAATTAATTTTGTTTTAGTAGTGCCAAACATACTGAGAAGGTAATTATGATCTCGTTGAGAATACACTGTATTTAATAAAACCCCATATTCATACAAAATTAAAAGGTTCTATAGTCAGACTTGTCTTGTTAAGCAATATTTGAATGTAAAGGACTTGCTACAGGGCAGGTGTAACTTATCTCAGACTTGAATGTTTTTTTTTTGTGAATATGGGCGTTTTATACGATTTCGGAACTTATGCATGTCAATAAATGAAGTTGCACCAACAGAACGCGCAGTCGTAGTCCACGCCGGCGATCTTATTCCCGCGGGCGATCGATATCCCCGCGCCGTTCGCCGTCGGTGCGCCGCCGCTCGCCCTCCGTGCGACGCTCTCGGTCGCGCGACCGCCGCAGCCGGTCCGATAGCAAGATCAGGTATATAAGTCCCGAGAAAAGCCCCAACGGTCGCGCGTCACGATCGCTATCCCGACACCGCAGCAGATCTATTAGCAGAAACAGGTAAATATATGTTCAGTGCCCCCCTTATATCTCAGAGTCCACTTATGGAGACTCTGAGAAGCTTTTGAGGAGACGAGTGCATATAAATCGCATAGTGCAGATAAATGTTTGTTAATAGACTCACGCTTGACCATAACTACGTTTATAGGGTTGATAGATGGAACATGTTTATCTAGATGTCTATTGGTCTTGTCCACTTATGGAGACTCTGAGAAGCTTTTGATGAGACGAGTGCATATAAATCGCATAGTGCAGATAAATGTTCGTTAATAGACTCACGCTTGACCACAACTACGTTTAAAGGGTTGATAGATGGAACATGTTTATCTAGATGTCTATTGACCTTGTCCACTTATGGAGACTGAGAAGCTTTTGAGGAGATGAGTGCATATAAATCGCATAGAGCAGATAAATGTTTGTTAATAGACTCAAGCTTGACCATAACTACGTTTAAAGGGTTGATAGATGGAACATGTTTATCTAGATGTTTATTAATCTTATAATTATTATTGTTAGTTGATGAAATACAGAAGCCATAAAATGCATATGCTAAGTCCTAAGAGAGAATGATATCAATACATAAGCAATGGCCTAAACAAAATGCTGCAGAATGGACATAGGTTGGTCATATCTTTAGTGAAAGAACTTTCCTTTTTTATTTTTTAGCAAACACCTTGTTTATCTCTAAGATATCGTCAACTAGTCCGTATTCTGACAGTAAACTCCTTTAATTGATATCCATATAATATAGATCCGACAATGGGTCAACTTGATGTATGGCTCGATCTTGTAGAATATGGATAAGCTTGGACCAATTTCTGGCCTCAAATTCAGTCCAAATTTAGGATAAGCTTCTACCGGAAGTTTTTATGAACTAGTAATACCCCAAAATGAAACTTATCAGTTAATCCTTTTTTTGTTTCTTGTTAACAATTTATAAAAAAAAATTTATTAAAATTATTTTAATTTTTTTTTGTGTTTTGGCTAGTAGCAAGTATATAGTATTAATTATATTTTTTTTTTGATTTTCAGATACTAGACGTTAGTGGTACAAAGACTGAACTTTATGAATTAATTGTAAAATAGTGTAAAAGAGATTTGTGTTTGTGTGTGTGCTATATCTTAGTGTAACTTCATTCTCGACATAAAAGCTTATTTTAATTTTTAATATTCTTGTAAAGATCAAAATAGATTTCTATTGTATTTACTATAGTACCCCATTGTACAATCATAACTGTAAGTCAATAAAGAAATAATACAGCAATTTTTAAATAAAAGTTTTATTTACAAAAAACCAACACCATGTATAATCAGATCATTTTATATGATTTCAATATATTTTAAAAATCTATTCAGATCATTAACAACCATAGCTTGATGATGACTTGATGCACCTAAAATTGTAGAACGTCATGACTTCTGAAATGTCTTAGGTCAAACAAAACGGAGTGGTTTTCAGAATGCCTTTACTCTTATACACATTAGTCATATAATAAATCATATAAATATTTTTCATATACTTTGTTTTGTGTGTCTGTCTGGAGAGTGAGAATTTGCAAGTGAGATTCCAAACTTTCAAAATTCAAACAACTAGTAAAATTTTGCCAGATTATAAGTCAATACTTATCTCTCTATGGTCTTTAATATTGCCATGTGATACAAACCATTTCATAAGTATAAAAATTCAAACTATCCCAAATCTTATTAGCTGACATTTTTTTTTTGAAAACCTTTAATTTGTAGGTAATAGTAATTAAAAAAAAATTAAAAGCAAATTTACAGTTCAGGTTGGCAGGAGCCTTATTCGTTTAAAAACGATCTCAAGAAATCTGGCGTGCACTGCTGTAACACCAAGTATGTGACCAACAGTCACATTGTGGTTCCAAGTTGAATTTATCACTGAATATGGGCAGAATATGGATAAAACTATGTAACTTATAAATAGGTACATTAACTAATCCACATAACTTATCACAACTGAGAAAACTACTGAAGATGCATTCTACCTCTTTAATAATTAACAATTTTTAAACTCAAAATACTTAAATCTACGTAACTCACCACAACTGACCACAGAGTAAACTACTGAAGTTGCATGCATCTTTTTAATAATTAACAATTTTTTTTAATTCAACTATTTATTGTTTATGTCTCACTAATCTCATAACCTAGACCATAATTATGATATTTCAAAACTGCTGTTCTAACCAACACCCATTATTTAAAGAAATCCACACAGTAATAAACTAATAAGTGGCAAGTGAAAAATTTACCCAATATATCATAAAAATAAATGCATCATCAGATCTTTTTTTATTTGATACTGTCAAGATATAAAATATTTGATCTAGTTTTGAAGCTCACTTAAACTTATGAGTAATGGATTGTTTACTATCTTTAAAACTTACTGGTTGCTGTTTCCTAGCAGAAAAAAAATCAAAATACAGATATGTACCTGTTATGACAAAAACTGTTCCCAATATATGCAGTATAGTCAGATTATTCTTAAAAATAAAAGTGGATATCATAAGAGAAACAAATTTTCTTAAAGTCAATATAAATGTAACAGTCATAGATGTTTCCCTAGTGGCTAGTTCATGGACGGAATGTGTGCAGTAAAACTGAGAAACAATATTAACAGAAAGAACAAGCCACAGTGTCGAAGAAAGACTGAATGCTATTATTTTCAGTTGAGAATATATACCTAGAAATAGTGGCAATGGCAACATATGAGTAAAGAAAAGCATCTGAAACAAAAAACATTCTGAATTATGTGCTATTCTGTGTTGCTATTAACAGTAGTATACTTAAAAAGTAAATTAATTAAATTTTTAAATTATGATATTGTAGTCTCTCAAAAGAAGAGAACTACAACATTAAAGGATAGGATCAAGTAACACTAGTTTTTAAAGATGCTTACTTCTTCAGGATGCTTCCCAAATTTTCTGAACAATATCTCTTGCTGTAACCCAGTGAATGCTCCTACTATAAGCATTATCAACAAAATTGCTACACCCAAACACCAGCTAAGAAAATTACCCTTTTCTTCAACCACTGTAGCCCCTCCATACATAGCCAGTGATACTCCCATAGTAATTATTACTGAACCCATTAAGGATGTTGTTTTTGGTCTTTGATTTTTTACATACCAACATACAAGCATGCTAGCTGGAGAAGAAGCAGACCTAAAAAAATACAAATATTTTTTACACATCAAACTAAAGTAGGTACCATAGTTTTCTTTAAATTTTACTAAGGTAACCTCTTATTATAATTATTACCTTCGCAAGACTTATCCCAATATGAACAATCTTTTAAATAAACCAATCCATTGCATTATTTAACTACATCTAAATTGAGGTATTCATCTTGTTTGTATTAAAAAATATAATAAAATAAAAAATTAAGCATGTAATTCTTTAAGCTCAGACATAACATTACAGCATTATTAACTTCAAATGTTAATTACCTTATGATCATATGGAGTGTTGAAGGCACATGCAAAGCATACACATAGTTATTGGCCACGCTTGTTATAAAAAATAAAGATATAAGTATAAAATACTCTTTAATTGGTATTTGCGGGTTGAACTGTAAAAAGAGTCTGTAAAACTACGGGGATGCTATTAAATGGTACCAAATCAGCAGTAAAAATCACCTTACCATTCGATGTTTAAAAGTTGCAAGACCTTGTATTGTTATAAAGAAGAATTGTAGGAATGTTACGAAATTGGCACTATCCGGAGCTCTTTCCATTAATAATTCCATGAGAAGAGCACTCGAACAACACCCAACAAAAACTTTAGCGACAGTTTTAAAGTACGTCATTTTTTATTCCGATTTATAATTTGATTTATTTACATATATTATTGATATGTCATTTATTTAATAAAAAAGAGAGGTGTTGATTTCAACAAATGTATTTAATATTTCATATCTAAATTAACATTACTTGCCGCCACGAAACCAAAATAATTTTCGAACTCTGCTATTAATTCAAAATTGATGTCAATTTCATATGTGAACCACAGACTAGATATTCTTATTAGACGTGGGCGTTATTTCACGTCACTGTATACAATAACCGGTTACGTGCTATGAAACGGAATAACTAGTTACGTGTGCAAAGGCGAAGTAGTTATTTTTGTAACTAGCTACTTTCGTAGCAGCTTTCATGCGACATTACGTTACGTTGCGTTTGCGTTTCGTTGAACTACGTTACGGCATCGGCCTACTGCATTAACGACTACAAAATGTAACTTGTAACGAAGAATAACGAACATAACTAATCCCTCAACTGTCAATCGTCTCTGAAGTAACTGTAACACTTCAGTAGAATCACGTATTAACCTTGGCTAAATTTCATTACTATGATACAGTTTCGAATAAGTAACTAGTTACGAAAATAACTAGTTATAAAACAGGTTACATATTTGCCGTCACTAGTTACGTTACGTTACGCGAAAATCACGTAACGACCACGTCTAATTCTTATAGAAAAAATAACTAAATGCTAAGTAGCAGTGACAGTGATTACATTTGAGTGTGTGACAGAAATAGTGACAAATACTTAGTAAAAAAATTACAATCAGTCTTAATAATTTTAAAAACCAACGTTTTAAAAATAGTTATTTTATTTAATCAAACATTATATAACTTTTATGTGTGTATTATTTTGCTATTACATACTATTACAAAGGAGACTTACAACTCATATACAGATTGTTAGAAGGCCCCTTGATGGATACTAGTTAATATAAAAATCTAATACAAGCAAGATTTCTGTGATGATATGGCAAGTCACTAATAAAACACGGCCAATTAAAATAAAATATTCGTAATATTTATTGAAAGCGTTTTGAAAGCCCTAGTTACAATTTTTTTTATAGAAATAATGAAAATGTTTTATTGCATTAATATAAACTAACCTAAAAAAACAAATCCATTTTTATAATATACTTTGCTGTGATATCGATGGTGCGGACAGCGGTAGGTCACTCAAAGCCTATAGCAGTCACAAAAGGCGTACACCAAGGCTCAGTTCTGAGTCCTTTTCTGTTTTGCTTAGTTATAGACTCATTAACTGAGGCAGCGCAGTCTTCATCCCCATGGACCTTTATCTACGCAGACGACGTTGCCATCTGTACAGAAAGCCGCACAGAGTTACAGGAAGCGCTTCTTACTTGGAAACATCAGTTGCAAGTCGGTGGCCTAGTTTTGAACGTTGCAAAGACCCAGTACATGGCCCTTAACGACTCAAGTCCAAATATCAATCCCATTCCAATCGATGGACAATTAGTTACCATGTGCGAGCAATATAAATACCTGGGCAGTATGATGGACATTTCTGGGAATTTACAGTGCAACATTCAATACAGAATCGCTGCCGCATGGTTGAAGTGGCGAGAAGTAACTGGTGTCACCTGCGACAAGAGGATGCCGGTCAAACTTAAGGGATTAATTTACAAAAATATGATAAGACCAGTCCTCATGTATGGCAGCGAAACATGGACCGTAACCCAGAAGGACGTACATACCATTCAAGTTGCCGAAATGAAGATGCTGAGGTGGATGTGCGGCGTTACGAGGCTCGATAAAATCCGCAATGAGTATGTGCGAAGAAGCCTAGGAGTGCGCGATATCGCCGACAAGATGCAGGAGAGTAGGCTGCGATGGTATGGACACGTCAAGAGAAAGCCACCTGACTACGTCGGAAATTTAGCACTACAGCTTTCCATCCCGGGTCAAAGACCGGTAGGAAGACCCAGAACAAGATGGAAAGAAGTAGTGCTAAAGGACAAGAGTGCATGCAAAGTTACCGACGACGATGTCCATGACCGAGCGAAGTGGAAGAGAAGTGTAAGGAAGGCTGACCCCACCACCATGTGGGATGCATAGCTGGGAAGAGAGAGAGAGACTTTGCTGTGATATGGAGACATGGTTATTTGTCATACAGATAAACTTTATAATAAAAACTATCTGGATACTTATTACCTTTCTTTCCTTCTGCCTTAACTTCAGTTCTTTGTCATTTATATAATTTTACTTTCTGGAGATCCATTAAATATGAAAGCAATATTGAAATTATTTTGCTATGATTTCATTTTTTGTTTTCGTACATGTTCGTGGGACATCAAATTTATTAATAACAAGTAATAATTTATGAATAGAATAGGCATCAATCTCAAGGTGTTGTAAATCAGAGGTTCTTAATTTCATCAATAAATCCATTTGCAATCACGGATTTGCAAATAGTTGCATTCAGAACCGATAAAACGTTCGATCTAACATGAACATAAATAGAACTTAATGTAGACCACTCGCCGATATCAAGAATACTTCTGGTACATATTTGAATGTAATTTTATGTTGTGTAGACTCAGAAGTATTTTTTTTTGTTCAATATACAAAGGGCATAGATGCAGCTATGCTATATTTTACTATAAGAAAAATCTTTCAGCATATCAAGAGTCAATAAATTATTAGCTTGAATCAGTCTGAAAGTTACATATAGTCTATTATGGAATAAGAGGCGCAATTTGTACTGAATGTCGTTTTGTGTCGCCCCAATGATGTAATTTATTTGGCTATGTGATTAGATAGGTCATTAAAGATGTATCAACCTTCCATCTTAATACAGAGAATAAAAGGTTTTCTAAAAATATATTAGGATTAAACCTGTTTATTTACATCAATATGTCTCACAATCAGATTTTACGTAAGCCGTTAAATTATTATTCAAAATTCAAGTTACATACATTCTTATACGTGAAGCCTCTGAGCTCATTTGCAAATAAAGCGGTTTCGTACACAACGTGCTGCCAAAGTGTAAGTGATAAGTTTTTGAAATTGCAAAAAAGAGCCATACGTGGCATTTATAATTTGAATTCGCGTGAGTCCCTGCGAGAGAAGTTTAAGGAAACAGGTATTCTTACGTTAGCTTCACAGTATATTTTTAGCAATTTGATTTTTGTGCATAAAAATATACATAATTATAAAAAGATTGGCGATGTATATAATAGACAAAGTAGGAACCGACATAAGCTTGCGGCTCCTGCTTTGCGCCTTGTAAGAGTACGTAAGTCGTTTGCGGGTTTGGGTATAAGATTCTATAACAAAATTCCACAATCAATTTTAACTTTGCCATTACAGCAATTTAAAAATACTGTTAAAAAGAGGCTGATACAGAAAGCCTATTATACCGTGGAGGCTTACATTGATGATAAGAATGCGTGGATATAGCTCTTTGACCTTGTGCAGGATAGCTATGAAATGTAATTAGTATTAAGAGTCTTCTTTTTTAAAAGAGCTCCACCGAGTTTCTTGCTGGCTCTTCTCGGTAAGAACAGCTTTCCGAACCAGCAGTAAAGTTGACGATTCAAAAGCACTTGTATACAAGTTTACTTGAATAAAGAATATTTTGAATTTGTGACGATACACTGAATTAAACATCCGCCGGCTGCCATTGCGGTGATTCGCGCCTCGCACCTTTCCCGCCGTCAAGTTCGCTTTGCGCGCCGGATTGAATGGACGTGTGATGTTAACGCTCTATAATGATTCCATACGATTCAATATATCGTAACTTTAGCTTAGTTATTTCCGAAATATAACTGTTTCTTTTTTACTGTGTAATAAAATATAACAGTTTGTGTTCAGTGTTTGTAAAACTAAGTGTAGTGTGGAAATTATTTACTGTTTGCTTTTTCACAATCGACATCTCACGATGCAAGCCGTTCTGAATTTTTATATTATTTCCATTTTGAAAGTGTACTTTATGGTACTTTTAGAAACATGTTGACGGGATATTTAGTGTTCCTTCTTTTTCTCCATACTTTACAATTTGGTAAGTTAATTTTGATGTGTACCCATTACCCAATCCTGCTAAATTTTTATTCTTGAATAAGAAATGGTCTTTACATGAATTTATTTATCTATATTTCGAACAGAGGTCGCTCAAACCCCAGTTATGCACTGTGAGTCTTTTTTTATAAAAACTTATGTTGCTTAATTGATATTTATTCGTGAGTAAACTTGCACATTCCTTGATAATTTTTCGCAATCTTCGATTTCTGTTTAGATTATTCCTTTTATTGTAAAAATAGTACAGGTTAAAAAAGTGAAGATAATATTTTTTTTTTTTTTTAATAATCATCAGGAGATAGATGACGACAAAATCGTAAAGCGTGTCGTGAAATTAATCTCAGAGTGATGCTTCGGTTAGCCGTTCCGTCATCGTTCTGCATATTATATGACCCACCAATAACTTTTCGCTTTGCGATAACTCAAAGGTATTCATTTAAAATTGTATGATGTTACAGACGCTAATATTAAGCATGATATAGAATATGTATTTAAGTTGACAGATTTAAATGAACCGTCTAAAGCTGTTATCCAATTGTTACAATACTTTACTACTGACCATTATTTTTAAATATAAAGTTATAAGGGGTAGTTTCTTTTAAAGGTAGATTTTGTATCGCGGTCATTTCCGTTTATTAAAAAAAGGACATGTATTATATCTTAAAGAGACTACATCTTTCTACGAAAGCTCTAGACTTGATGTTTTTCAATATTTCAACACTGATCATCGTATTTCAATTAATTTACACATAATCTTAACAATTTGTACACCTAAACATCTCTCATTAATCTCTCTGTCTGTTTGTGACAACCGCATGAAGCGTTCAATAGTTTTCGAGTTGAACACAGATAAAAAGACAGACATGACAAGCGACTTTGTTTTATAATATGTTTTATTATTTTTGACATATTATTTAAACTAGTTTAATTTCGCGCTCACGGAGTATTAATATATAAGGCAACTCAATTTGTGTTTAAAGTCATATTATCGTATATTTACATTTGGTTTCAGACGTCCGTTTGAAAATATTTTTGCATATTCTGTTAAATAAAATTTTCTCTTTCCTTCCCGTAATATAAAATTGAAACCTTAAGTACCCTCAATTGGTAATTATAATATTTTTCTATGTAAATTACACCTTGAAGGGCAATTTGAAAACGACGGACTTTTGCACTATTAAAAATAGTTCTGCTTTCGATGGCGACCACTTTTACAAAGTCTCTGGAGTTTGTGGATTCGAGAACAACGTTGGCTAAGCATTAAAATTAAAAATATAGTAAGTTTCATTTATATGTCAAATTCGCAGGCTGAGATGAACATTTTTGCGGTCAAGTCAATAAATCCGACGCAAAGTAAAAATAAAATAGAAATGTGAATTAGAAACAAAACGAGCTTATAAAATCATAACACTTATAAATTATACAGATCATTTCAATAATTAAACTTTTTAAATGTAAACCACTTACAAGGTAGACAAAATTAAGAAAAAAAAATGTTTCTATGACCTAAAATATACTAGGCAAGAAAGAATATTTTGTTCTTTTCTTTGATTTTATTCCGGGTCACCTTAAGTTAAACATTGTTTATTGGGCCTAAATTAGCTTTGAGTAGGTGATTGAACAAAAGTAATAATAAAATTATTTTGCTATAATCCGCGATACAGTAAATAGAAAATATATATAGTGTTTAATGTATAGTGGATTATCAGTATTTTCATACCCGATACGTGCACGTCCACGTCAAAATCGCAAAGGCTTTGCGATTTTGTCGTGGAGTCTATCTCCTGATGATGCCTCGGTTGCGGGGCGAAACGATTGTTGAGTTTGTGATAGTGAAACTGTGTAGTGCTTGTGTATTTTGGTGGAAGTGGTGGAGGTTTGTGCATGTGCTTTTACGAATCCTGCACGTATCGGGTATGAAAATACTGATAATCCACTATACATTAAACACTATATATATTTTCTATTTACTGTATCGCGGATTATAGCAAAATAATTTTATTATTACTTTTGTATTATGGATCTCCGCAAAGTAACGCCTAATTCTATAAATTATTTAGGTGATTGAAGCTAATAAACAGATGAATAATAAATATAAAAACTTACCAACCTGATTGCCTACAGTTCTTGTTAATAATAACATGAATTGTGGAATTGTATATTGTATATTGTAGATAATAAATCGTCATGACTGTCTACTATAAGGTTATTTTATGAAATATGTTTTCTTTAGTTTAAAAATGACACAAACAACTGTTGAATGATGGGTAATGTATTTTTGAGACATTATACACGTCCTTCCTGGCATCTTCAGCGGTTTTTGAATATATTTAGTACTAGCTGTGCTTCACCTTCATGGAAATCAGTGTCATCATCCTCATCATCCTCCTGCCCTTATCCAATTATTGGGGTTGGCAAAACATATTATCACATGATTTGACTACGTTTTTACGACCGGTCGCCTGCCTGACGTCAAATTACCTTAGTTGTATACCGTAGTCGTAGACCCCTCGGTAAGAAAGAGGGTGGTCCAATCTACTCAACCGGATACCACTCGGTGGGTCGACTTACCTGTGTATTTAATTGAAATTTTGAATATAAAAGTAGTTATTGTGAGTTGTGATATGCTGTCACGGACTTTTTTTGTAGATCCACAATTCTCTTGTACATTACTTTAGTATATCTTCGTTGTTGTACGCGGCACAGAAGTCAATAGCTCATAAGCGGGTATTTTTACAACTGCGTGACATCTTCAACACAATTTAGTAAAAACCGTAATGTACTATTAACCTAAACATTCCGGAAGAATTGCACTACCTCTTAGTAAAAACCGCACGAAAATCTGTTCTGTATATTTTGAGAAAATCGATCACATATGTATAGATTTACCGGGAAACCTGAGGAACTCCTTAGGGTTGCCAACATTTTTTAACAATATAAAAAAATCCATTTTGTTATGGTACATAAACAAATAAATAAATAAATAAAATAAAAATAAGTATATTCAGGCCTGAGAAAAATATTTAAAAGTATTTTTTTAATTAAATTAAATCTCATAGTTTTGTTGACATATATAATAAAAAAGTCCAATTTTTCTATCTTTGTATCGCGGATTATAGCAAAATAATTTTATAATTACCTTTGTATTATGGATCTCCGCAAAGTAACGCCTAATTCTATAAATTATCCAATTTTTCCGTCGAAAACGTTTTATGAAGTTTTATATGCCTTTTCAGTATCTGAGAATCGGCTACTGTCTATTTTTCATACACCTGAGTGTAAAAGGACATTTTTTTTATAAAGGACACTAGAAATTCCCTAGACATCATTTATATGGCCTGCTTCATACAAATTACCATTGCATGCATTCGCTTAACCCGCCCGGATTATAGCAAAGTAGTTCTATTATAGTTTCTGTAATATAAAATTCCGCAAAGTAATGTCTGCTTCTATGAATCATAATTCTTATAATTGTTATTGTTATGTATAATATGTATAGTGTTCGGTAATAAATAATGCACATCGAGGCTTAGAGAGAGAAATCGGCTAGATTCAGCTTCATATAGCATCGTCTCTGTTGCACAGACTGACGAACTCGTGTGTGACAGTGACAGCGCTCTACGAAACCGAACTGGCCGGCTGTTTCGTTCTAAACATCGATGTGCATTATTTAATGCCGGGTACTATACTTGTCTTAGTGGTCCAGACAACTGCTAAATATATAAGTATACGATTATCAATATATATATACTTAAATAAAATACAATATAAATGTGAAAAATATTGCCAGTATAGCTCATTCAAACGCCGTGCGCCGACTGTAGTCCAAATTCATATAATTAACCGTTATTTGCACTTCACAATTAACTAATAGTACCAGTAATAGTGGCAATTACGTAAGTGTTTCGTAATGTAATTAGTTCTGAAAGTAGGTAATGGATTGGAAGGAAAACAAGCAAACTTAAACCCGCTTCCGTAGATATGTGTAAACACTGCGTGAATTATCGCAGGTTACTTTTGATTAGGGTTATCGTAGGGTTATGTAACATCAATTTTGAATTAACTTTAAAAGCAGCTGTTTATTTTTCAACTGCAGGGAAAAGGATCCATTATTATTTGAGGATTTAGACTGACTACATTGCAATGAGAATTGAATAAGTTACAGATTTCCAAGAAATTGTCAATCGACCAATATTTGTGTTAGCAATATAAGTTTTCGTTTTTCTTGATTTGTTTTACCGTAGCAACTCAGTAACAAAAATTTCACGGAACTATCTCAAATTTTTATCTTAATATACAAAAACGACTGTTTGTCTGTATTTCCTTTATAAACTGCTGGACCGATTTTAATGAAATTTTCTGACAATCTTTAGAATGACCCGGTGGATGATCCTGTAGAGTTTGGAGGCGATCAGAGCATTTTTAAACTGTATTTATTTTAAGGGGAATTAGAAACCGAACTGAACCACACCAACGCGTGGCCGGACAGTGAGTAAGATTGAAAAAAAATCTACTGAAATACTACAAAAAGTCTGCGACAGCATGTCTCTATCTTTTATGGTTAACTAACAACAACTATGTTCATGTTCATTTATACCTTTTTTTTCGAACTGACTGTATGCTGTTAGCCCTAACGGCTTTTACAGCGTCACCGGGCGGGACGGGCGAGCGCAGAAGCATCGTCGAGGTTGCGAAATGAAGAGAGTAGAGCGCAAAAGCTCTACTAGCGTCGAGGAACCCGGACCACGGCTTAGGGCGACGCATAGTGGAGGGCTGATGGTATGACTTTGATTAGTCATTGCGACGTCGGAAGGGTGGCGAGAAGCCACGACCGACTGACATCAGAAAATTGGGACCTCGTCTTCGCCGGCGAAGCCGCTGTGCGTGTGTGTATTACGTGTTTCTGTGTTTGCGATCGTTTTTTGATCGTCAGGGTCATATAGGACGCTTTTTGGACGCCTATATTTTCGGTGGTCAGACCTAACCGAGATGTAGGTTGAAGCACCTGAAATAAGGGAGTTCGGGTGTACCTCAGATTTCTCGAAGTAAGATTTCGAAAAACGTTTAAAGAGGTGGGTAATGGTAGCGAGATCGAGGTCTCTATGGAAGTCAACGTTCCGCATGAACCACGGACAACCAGTGGCTGTCCGCTCATCTATACTTATTATAAAACAAAGTACTACAGCTAGTTTGGTTTAATATAATCTATAAATAAATATATAATTGATGAACACCATCATTGTGAATGTTCTAGTATAAAATCATGAACGACCATTTACGATAGTTTAAACCGAGAAATTGTTATTGTTTTTGTTTGACGTTCCTGTTGTGTTATAAATAGATGAATGTCAAATCACGGGTGATTGAGTAACACCCTTCCAAACCACCATTGAATTCTAAACCGTATACCGTAAAACACAAAGTTGTCTTTAATAACTCTAGCAGCGAAATCGATCGGAAGTGAAAAGTTTCTGCCAAAAATAAGGCATTTAACAAATTTACATGCCAGTGCAGACAGACAGACTGTCTGTAAAATTAGTGACGCAGAACTTTAGTAACGAAATTAACTCTCAAATGCCAATAATTTCATAATTTTGTAAATTTAAAGGCATGGCAAAAGATTGTTGTCTACAAAATACATATGTCGGCCCTCGAAGAAGTCATCATTCATGTCTGCTGTCCATGTTTTTCTCTTCCATTTTGTCTTATCATTCGTCAACTCTAATTCTATTATTTTGTTATATCATATTTCATACAATCCAACTATCTCTTTTTCGGCCGCCTTACAGTCATTACTTACATATCTATAGCTGCCCGATGCAACTTATACCCTTACTTACTACTACTTACTTTACCCTTTTGCCTTTCCATTTAATCAAATACAAAAACTATAACATATTTGTTATTAAGAATCTTCGCGATTAAAATTCAATCCACAATATATATTGTCGTCTACAAAATAAATATTTCACCCAAAGAAATCATAAAACTGAAAAATAAACAGGAAGAATATTAAAGTTTAAATATTTCGTGAATCAAGAGAATTATGATTAAATTATTAGGTTAATTAAATACAATTTAGCTGTATACAACGACGATTTTTTTTTTCTTTATTTAATTTAGGGACTTTTATACAACATGTATATGCCAGTCCCATTTTGGCAAATACCACACTTAACCTAAGAAAACAAATTAAAATTAAAACGACGAATTTAATTATATAAATTCATAATTCATTGCAACGCAAAATTGTGTTGTTGACGTAGCCATGCCAAAAGATTAATTGTTTTATTACCATCATAGTATTTATATTTTTGTTTAATAATTTGAATAAATTCAGATATTATGGGTAGGTATGCTACTACTTTAGCCGGAGTGGTTGTCTGATACGTTTATGAAACAACCGTGTGTAGAAATATAAAATTTGGAATTTTTGCTTGGTGTACTTGCTTAGAATAATTCACCAGTTTCATTGCAATTTCAAGTTATTATTATTAATTGCAGGTACATTTTATTTAGTTACTTGTAATGTTAATACCAAGTGTCTTTAAAGTTGACCCAGCTGTGTACCTTAATTATTCCACTTATTAATAAAAACTGTACAAACATATGTGAAGGTTTTCTTTAAAGGATGAATGAAGAATGATGGATGATACTGAGGAGTTATGACTAGTTAAAATTTTGATAAAAACTTACCGTCTTGTTCTATCAATGGACAAGGACTATATTTGGATACATTTCTCTCCGGCAGGCCTCTTATTGCGACTCAATTGAAGATGTAAACTACGACCGCGAACCGCTTTCTTTTCGTACCATGAAGTGTGATTCACATTGGGGTCGTAATGTTTGAAAAGGATAACGTTATATGAACTATGTGTAGATAACTCTGTTTCTTTTACTGACATGTTCTTAGGACGAATTCCGAACGCTCATTCGGCAACGACTTAAAGTGTGCGTCTTTAACACGTCATGGTATGAAAAAGCAAAACAATTTCGTTTACGTCTTCAATTGAGTCGCAATAAGACTTCATGGTAGGCCTGCAGGTTCAGTTTGTAAATAAAGTTATTAAAAAGTATGCTGAAGCCTACGTACCAGTTTTCACCATCATGTAAACATCGAGGCTATCCAGCTTCTCGATATTAAGGGACTAGTGAGAAGACTGAAAAGGACAAAGCCTTTTGAGTTAGTGTCATAAAGTGTTAGTGTAGTGTAGTTTTATTGCTACTGAAAAAGAACACAAGAACAAAGTGTCTCCTATAGTAAGAAAGACTAAGATAAGTCATTCGAACTGTTCTTAGATCGTATAGAATGGTGGTCGTAACTTGTGTATTTTTTATTTTTTTACATATTTATGTTCATTTAGTATAATTACAATTATTACAAAGTATCTAAATAAGGTGTATGTATCTGTTTATTTATTAGTTTATATACTATATTGTATGTTTGTATTTATCAATATTATTAATTAAAACATTTATGTTTTTTTTGTTTTTTGTTTAACCGTGATGCTTCGGGCTACAGCTGAAAAAAAAGTTGAGTTACATAATCTTGTCACTCAAGTCATACTGAGCTGTTGGCCATTTTCCCCTTTCTGTGGTATCCCGTATATATGTATGTATATATATTGCAATTAGATTTGTTAAGTTCATTTAAAGTTCTACTTAAGGTATTTAGGATTTTTTAAGGTTATTTGTATATCTGTGTTAACATGCTGTGTATCATAGGAAGTAGAAATAAACGTTTTTCTTCTTTCTATTAGGGATCTTTGAAAAGTACCGCCTAATTCTATAAATTCTTTCGGATATCTTATACAGTAGTATAGTAAAAAAAAATTGAAAATTAATTACTATTTTCCGGTGTATTAAAATAATTCGTTTCAGATAAATACACATTGAGCGTGGATTCGTTCCCATGCGAAGATTCTCATGCTACAAGACAGTTACATAGTTCTGGGGCTCACCGTTTCTTGGCACAGTTGGTCAACCAATGTGGGTTAACATTTAATAATTGAAAGAGATTATTTTACCAGATAGAAAAGGATGCAATTGAATGTCGATCTATAGAAGTAAACTGTTTTAAAAAGAAGCTAGATTATTCTAAATAAATAACAATTTATTATTTTCATTAGTAAACGCATTACTGACGATCTTACTAGACCGATCGGTAATAGTCTTAAGTTTTTTATATGATAGTCATGTTAAAGTACAGTGGACTAAAGGCTCAAGGGAACATTAACAGAATTTCCTGTGCCGTTTGACTCGAATAAGTCATCTAACCTCGAGATTTAAAAATCATACCCGATACATGCAGGATTCCACAACCGCCACCACAATACACAAGCACTACACACGTTCATTATCACAAACTCAACAAACTTCTTCGGTTGCGGGGCGAAACTGTTGTTAAGTTTGTAATAGTGAACTTATGTAGTGCTTGTGTATGTGTTTTTAAGAATCCTGCATGTATCGAAAAAACGGATAGTCCACTATACATTTAGCACTATATATATTTTCTATTTACTTTATCTTCGATTATAAAGAAATAATTTTATTTTATTTTATTACTTTTGTATTATGGATCTCCGCAAATTAACGCCTAATTCTATAAATTATTTAAAAAATGCATAAAATTGTTAGCCTGAAATGAGAAATTATTATTTTTAATATTTCTCATATTAAAAAAATCTCGTGAGCGATTTTAAAAGCTGAAAAGATTTAATGGGAGGTTCTACTAACAAAGCGTTTTTCGGTGTTGCGTCGCTATATACTGGTACATAAATGATCAAACTTTAAAAAATGGTTGTTAAAAATCGAGGCTGAAGTCTTTGTCATAATATAAGAAGGCTTGGCTTAAATTCTGTTACTAACTAATATGCGTGTGATGCGTCTGAAAGAGGAATATCAGTAATATCATAATATAGTGAAATAAATATACTTTATTTTATTTGTCTGCCCCGTTGGCGCAGTTGGCAGTGACCCTGTCTTCAACTCCGCTGGTTGCGGGTTCAATTCCCGCCGAAGGCCAACATTTTCTATAAATAATTTGTTGTTTCTTCAAGCCTGGGTGTATATTTGTTTTTAAGAATGTATTTAAAATTGATGTATGTAATTACCAGTTGTCTGTCACCCACGATAAAAGTATAAATTTACTTAATTTGGGGACGGACGATCGTGTCTGTAAGTGTCCTATATATTTATTTATTATTCATTAAAACTTAAAAAAAAAAGGAGAAATATTTCGTAATACCATCAAGAAGGCGCGCTAATTTTCATAACAGCTCTACATTGATTAAAAATTAAATTTAACTTTAATTTACGCTTATATAAAGGGAAATAAACAAGGCACAATAATGTAAAATCTAATTTTGATCTTATAAAAGTTTATATAACCGACTGCATGTTTAGATTTATGGTGATTTCAGTCTAGACAGTGGACTCATATTTAAATAAAAATCAGATTTATATGCTTCAAATATGCAACACCTACTTGGCCAGTGAGTGATGTAGTTTTTTTTTCAGTAATAGATATTACTTTATATTCACGGAGTGTAATGTTACATTTGAAATAAGTCATTTCCAGAAGTATTAGTACGAAGTACTTACCACATATAGTGGAACATTACGTTCCCCGACTTAAGTAGAGCTTCTGCGCTCTACTCCCTGCATTTCGCAACTTCGGCGATGCTTCTGCGCTCGCCCGTCCCGCCCGGTGACGCTGTAAAAGCCATTAGGGCTAACAGCATACAGTCAGTTCGAAAAAAAAAAAAAAGTGGAACATTAGACGGTTCTGACTAGCCCGTCGGCGCTGTGGGTAGTGACCCTGCCTTCAGCTCCGCGGGTCGCGGGTTCGATTCCCGCCGAGGGCCAACATTTTCTATAAACAAATTGTAAGTTCTTCGAGCCTGGGATATTTGTATTTGTATTTGTATTTAAGTATGTATTTAAAATTATATATGTAGTTTATCTACCAGTTGTTCGTCACCCATAAAACAAGTATTAAGTTACTTACTTTGGGGACGGACGACCGTGTGTGTAATTGTCCCATATATTTATTTATATTAATTTTTTGCTTTATTCATATGCTTTTCATATTAGGTATCTTTCATCCCAAGTGTATTCCATCATGATTTATTATTATATCTAACTAGTGCTTGCGGCTTCAGTGAAAATCAGTAAATTTAATTGAAATTTTGAACACAAAAGTAGTTATTGTGAGTTAAGCATAACAGATAGAGACATGCTGTCATGGCTTTTTTATAGTATTTTTATAGATCTACAATTCTCTAGTACATTAATTTAGCGTAACTATGCTGGTTTTATAATAAGATTCCCGCAAAGGTACTTGAGTTGCCAGAAGGGAAATTTAAAACTTACATTAATAAATCATTATGCAGTAAAGGTAAAGGATTGACGATTATTTGAGAGATAAAAATGCCTGGACTTAATATATCTCCAATAATATTTAGATTATTATTATTATTTTTTTAATTACTATTGTCACTTATTATTGTAAATTATATTTGTTATTAATTTGTAAACTATTGTTTATGAAATTTTGACATTCAAAAAGTGTATGCTAATACCAATTTTTTTGGATATATGAAAAATTAACAAGTAGAAAAAATTTTAATCATTTTTACCGCATATATTCCGGGCATATGAAATGAGTATTAATTACAATTTTACATAGTAATAGTTTTCAATTTTGATTCAATCCAATGTTTAATCTTCTGTATCAAACACATGTCGAGTACTGACACGTGCAATTAGAAACGCTATTACAGTTTTAACAATATATACTATTTGACGTATAACAATTTGTGCAGTTTAAATCAATAAGTAAGCTGTGATAGCCCAGCGGTGAGACCGTGCGACTCTTACGAGGGGAACACCAGTTCAAACCCGGGCAGGCACCAATGAGTTTTTCTATTAAAACTCATGTGTCTAATTGATATCTGCATATCTCTAGAGAATTCTGGAGATAGGTGTAACCAACCAATCCGCATTGGAGCAGCGTGGTAGGTCTTAGCTCCAACCCTTCTCTCCAGAAACGGAGAGAGGCCTATTCCCAGCTGTGGGATTGTAAAAGGCTGCTATTTTTTACAGTTTAAATAGGTACGTAGGATATAGCTATGTAATAGACTGAGACTGCAATGTTTATGATTGATTTCCTGCATAATCATTATTCTCGTTAAACCAAATTATTTATTACTTAAAAAAAAATAATTAACCTTAATTTTGATTTTTTAAGTTCAATTTTTCATGTCAAGTATGACACCAACTCAAAGAAGCTGCTAAATATACGTTGTATTATAAACATATTGGTCAAAATATCTCAGTTCAGTCAATTCGTGACCACGACGTGATAAAACTGCCTAACGTCGCGCCTAATATAAAGGTAAATATATTTGAACGCATGACCCGTATATTAATATACTAAGTATGAATCGCGAAAGTTTTAAATGCCGTGTGGTATCCGGTTAAGTAGAATAGACCCCCCTCATTTCTTACTGAGATGTCGTAAAAGGCGACTAAGGTAAGTTGACCCACCGCGTGGTATCCGGTTGAGTAGGATAGACCACCCTCTTTCTTACCGAGGTGTCGTTGAATACGACTAAAGTAAGTTGACATCAGGCAGGTGGCCGTTCATAAAATATGTAGCCAAATCATGTGACAACATGTTTTATAACATTAAAGTCTACTCATATGTAGGAATTTGGTAAAGTATATTATATTTTATTAGTACGCTGAGCACACCACTGCTTATTAATAAGCCAGTTATTCTTCCTACTAATTGATCAGTCAAGTCAGTCATGCTGATCTCGTAAAAGACTCACATACGCTGCACGTTTCTATACATATGCCCTGCCAATTAATATGGATGCCGCATTGCAAATCAGGATGAATCACAGCACATGCTGCGGTAAACACGAGATAGATATGAGATCAATGTATTTTTTAATTAAAGAAAAAGTTCAAACCTTAACAACGATTTCAGAGTGTGCAACAAGACATTCTACTGAACACACTATAGTAATAATTAAATAATAAATTAAATTAATATAAGGGACACTTGCGCACATGCGTGCCTGAAGTAAGCAACCTAATATTTTTTTTTATTGGTGACACACAGCCAATCAATATATACTTATATAATCTTAAACACATTTTTTTTAAATTACAATTTAAAAAAAAAATTATTGCGTAATAGGCGAGAGCTTGACTGTCATCATGCCTGATGGTAAGCAATGATACAGTCTTAAGATGGAGCGCGCTTGCCTAGAAGATGCCTATTCGCTCTTGCTTTGAAGATACCCATATTATATGACTCGGGAAAAATAGATGCCGGGAGAGAATTCCATTCCCTTGCCGTGCGCAGTAAAAAAGAAGACCCAAAGCGCTTCGTGCGCCTTCGTGGTATGTCGATAACGTAAGGGCGTAATACAGAATCGAAAAACTAATAAATTGACAAACATGTCAATCCTGCGACTTGCGGAGCTGAAGAGAACTTAACACAACTTAGGATACTGTTTCGATGACTATTACAAAACTTAGCAACAAGATTCTCCACTGAGCAGTGAATGCTCAGGAGTAATGATATCCAAACTGAACAACAATACCTTCCTGAGTACGGGTATACTATAGTAATGAGATACAAATTTAAAAAAAAACGAGCATATACGTTATAGTAATGAGTGTTGAGAATAAACGCTTGGCAACAAGACACACCACTGAATACGGTGAACTATTGAGTATTAAGACACAATACATAGCAACTAGACACATCACTGAACACACTGTACTGTCAAGTATTGAGATAAAAGTCTTAGCTACCATACAAACCACTGAACACGCTATACCACCGTTGGGAAACGCTCCCACCGTGGGGACTACGCCCCACAGGGAGGCAATTTGAATGTTAAGAGGGGGCAATTCGAAAATGGACTCAACACGAGTTTAACTCTTTTGTTACGAGCCATTTAAATGCAATACTAGATTCCGTGCCAAATTTATCCACAACCACAAAGATACAGACAAACATTCATTTTTATATATTACCATAATATATAAAAATGAATGTTTGTTGTACCTCCTTTATCGACTCTGAAACGACTGGACCGATTTAAATGTAATTTTCATACAATCTTTGTAATGACCCAGCGGATGATCTTGTAAAGTTTGATGGCGATTGAAGTATTCTTTTTTAACTATTGAATTCTGTTTCGAGGGGAATTCGACACCAGAGTGAGCCATAACAACGCGTGGCCGGACAGCTAGTTATCTTAATATATAAAATTAATGTATAAAAATATCCTATCTAGATTTATATAATAATGAATAAATATAATAATATTATGATAAATTTTGAGAGTATCTATAGAATGAACGTTACGGTGAATGGAATAATGAGCTAGTTAGGTGTAAATTCAATTTAACATATCATTTATGTTGCTTTAGTGAACAATTCCATTATTAAAGATTAAAAGTTATGAATGTTACACGGGGGGGGGGGGCATAAGAATTTATGGAAAGGCTAAGGTGGGGCATGCAGCAAGAAAGGTTGGGAGCCACTGCGCTTTACCGTTAAATATTGGGACAAAACACTTAGCAGATTGCACACTTAAAGTACTTTAGTGTAACAATGAGGTAGTACAACCACTATCATATAATGATAGGTGTGAAACCTGTTTCTTAAAATTTCACTCGAAAGGAATCACGCGATAAAAGAAAGAACCTTATTCGAAACGAAATCAGAAGTTGTATATCGAAAGAAGCCGCTAGACAAGCCAGTGGCGTCACTCGGTCGCATAGCAACTTTCTGTTAACCAAGAAACTACATGTCGGATGACTTACGTAAAGTTGGACTATAAATAGACTAGGTATCGTAATTACACACTGTACTTTGAAACGGTTAATACTCGTAAGTAAATGTTTTCCACATAATTTTCAAAACTTGTACACCTAATTAAAGAATTATTTTAGAATTGCATAATGACAGACAGATAGATATACACTGTCTTAGTCATTTATTATGGATGGAGTTTCGGATTGGATACGCGTTGCTGTGACTCAATCTAGTTTTAAATTTCCCTCGAAGCAAAATCATCCGCTCGGTCATTCTAAAGATTGTCTTTTTTTTCATTAAAATCGATCCAGCCATTTCGGAGTCTATAAAGCATATGTAGATAACCATTCGTTTTTACATATATTAAACACATTATAAGTAACTTCAATACATAAGTTGTATAAATCTGGTCATAACAAGGACAAGTTTTTGCCCAATATTAAAAACGAGGAAGTTCTCAGGAGGATTGTATTGTTTTTATTTGTGCCGAAATTAGCACCGGTGTTTTTGGCGCCATTTATTATGTCTGTGTTTCCTTTAAGAAACTACAATGTGAATTGACATTCTGATAGTTCTAACATTTTTGAATTTAAATTAACGTGATTACTGTGATGTCAAGTTTATACAGAATCCGGCATTTGCCACGTCTTATTCAATCGGGTAAGCTAGACTAGCAAATCAGATCAAATCAAAATAATCTTTAGTCAAGTAAGTCAAGGATCAATTAGATTTAATAAGCTATACTGGTTCGGAATGTTGCTCTTACCGAGCAGAACCAGCAAGAAACTCGGCGGTCAATCTTTTAAACATTTAAATTTACATTATTTAATTGCAGTCTCGTTTGGAGCTGAAAGGATTTTCAAATTCAAGCATTTTATCATTCAAATAATCTTCAATTGTGTAATATGCCTTACGTATAAGAATAGTTCGTACACTTAATTTAAACTTTTCTGTTGATAAGCCTAACTTCAATCTGATCCGGGCTCCTTATTCATGAGCTCTTTATATGGCGTTATTGAGAAATCAATCTCGATAAACACAGTCATAATACCTGGCTTCCTAAAGACGAAGGCCTCGGAGGAGGCCTTTGGGCCACCTATTCTCCGAATTTTGCAACTTCAATACTTCTGGTCTTTCGTCACCGATAGGACACTGTAATTACGATTAGAACTAATAGCTTATAGCCTGTTCGAAAACAAAAGAAATGAAAACAAAACCTTTGTATAGTACGCGGCAATAAGTAATGCACATCGAGGCTCAGAGAGAGAAATCGGTTAGATTCTGCTTCATAGAGCATTATCACTGTCGCACAGACTGACAAACCCGTGTGTGACAGTGACAGCGCTCTACAAAACCGAATTGGCCGGCTGTTTCGTTCTAAGTTCTCGATGTACATTATTTATTGCCGGGTACTATACATTCTAAAATTCATAAATTTTTCGAAATATGTGCTAAGAACATCACCATTCCAGCTTAATGATTGATTGAGCTATATAAATCGCTAATAACCCTCTTAATTAATAATAATTTTGTTGTTTCTGATTTGATCAAGCAAATATACTCCATACATAATCATAATAATGCTATCGCCAGCTGTGTAGTATAATATTATGAAATAAATATAGTTGCACACAATAATTTATTGCCTTATGTCGATATCGCAGAGATTCATTCAATATAAATCGTTGTCACAACTATTGCTGCATTAAGTATTATGTAAAATGAATTAATATTGATATAATTTTATCTGTCGATAAACATAACGAAATAAATTATATTTTGATATATGAGATAAGAGATTAGATAACGTAGTTACAATCTTTAGAGGTTTTAACTCTATCCTTGAAGAGTTATGGCTAATGTTACAGGCGTGTTTGTGTGTAAAAGTAAAGTCAAGTAGCGGCCTGTTACAATCCCACTGCTGGGAATAGGCCTCCTCTCTACGTTTCTGGAGAGAAGGGTTGGAGCTAAAGCCCACCACGCTGCTCCAATGCGGATTGGTAGGTTACACACATCTCCAGAATTCTCTAGAGATACGCAGGTTTCCTAACGATGTTTCCTTCACCGAAAAGCGTGTGATAAATTGCAATTATCAATTAGACACATGAGTTTTAATAGAAAAACTCATTGGTGCCTGCCCGGGTTTGAACTCGTGTTTCCCTCGCTCTTGTTTATGTGTGTGTTAAACAAGAGCTGTGATAGCACAGTTTATGTGTGTGTTTTGTAAATTAAAGTGTAAATTATGTATTGTAAAAGCTATGATAGTCCAGCGTTGGGACTCTGTGATTCTATCGAAGGAGTCGCGGGTTAAAACCTTAGACAGACACCAATGAGTTTTTCTGTTAAAACTTACGTGTCTAATTGGTGATTGCGATTTATCTCACGCTTTTCGGTTAAGGCAAAAATCATCATCATCATCATTCTCCTGCCCTTATCCCACTCTAAGTGGGGTCAGCACAACATGTTACAAACATGTTGTCACATGATTTGGCTACGTATTTTATGACCAGCCACCTGCCTGACGTCAACTAACCTTAGTCGCCTTTTACGACACCTCGGTAAGAAAGGAGGGTGGTCTATTCTATGCAGCCGGATACCACACGGCACATACCTTAGTCGCCTCTTACGACACCTCGGTAAGAACGGAGGGTGGTCTATTCTATTCTGCCGGATACCACACGGCGTTCGGTTAAGGAATATGTCTAGATAATTTTGGGAATATGTGTAACCAACTAATCCGCATTGGAGCAGCGTGGTTGGTCTTATAGCTCTAACCCTGTGCTCAGCAGTGGCATAGTAACAGGCCGTTTTTGTTTACATATAACAACGAGCAAGAATAATGTAGCACTTTTGATTTCAGCGTGAATATGACACCAATAACAACTGCATCTGAAATAATTTTACATAAATTATGTACACCTAAGCAAATATTTTATAAGTAGGTACTCGAATACGTTTGTGCATAATTCATAAGCCAACTTTTATGACGTCTTTACAAAGATCTAGTGAAAATTAACCCTTTGCGGTCGTATTAAATTTGGATTTCATTATCTCCAATTGATAGCAACTTACTCATGAAATTTACATAGTCCTATATTTACATATTCCATAGTCCTACCTATATGAATACATGATACATATTGTTGATTTGATTTGATGGGTAAAATAATCGTGCAGATGGTATCTAATAAAATTTATAAAAATAATACCTTAATACTATCTTACCCCACTGCAATGGAATCGATGGGTTTGATTTATATAATAATTTATTTACACATATAATATTTATATTATAAATAATTTTAATTAATTATAATATTAATTATCTCTTTGCTTGTATAATGTCATTATATTATATTAATTTTAAATAAAAACTATCATTATATTACTATAAAAAATATCATGTTAAAATTCATTTTACATAATACGTTTCTAATGACGTCATTTAAATTTATCGATAAATTATGACAGAGATATAATAATTGATTATGATAAATCAGCTCTTTTAGCTTCAGCAACGTCAAAGATCAGAAGGTCAGAAGTACCCTTCCGACGTCGCAATGACTAATCAAAGTCATACCATCAGCCCTCCACTTAGCATCGCCCTAAGCCGTGGTTCAGCCTCACAGGAGGCACCCTTAGGACGACGTTTCCCAACGTTAGTAGAGCTTCTGCTCTCTACTCTCTGCATTTCGCAACTTCGGCGATGATTCTGCGCTCGCCCGTCTCGCCCGGTGACGCTCTAAAACCCTTTAGGGCATAGAGTCAGTCCGAAAATAAAATAAACTAGGTCAGGAATGGCGATCCAACACGCGTACCAGGGGTGGCACGCGACAATATTTTGGTTACGTCACTAGTCACAATTTCTTAACAATTTTAATATATAAATATTAACACAGTAATATAAACGCCATGTAAATTGCAATAAAAATTACATAAATGTAAGTTACTTTACATATTACGACTTTACTTGTAAGCGATATTATAAATTTAGCCATAATTGTCTATTGTTATAACGGCCACTATATTTAATATGCACATATGTTATTATTTAAGTGAAATGAACAGAAACACATTTCACTCTTAATTTCTTTATCAATTAGCTTAATTAGCTATTAATTTCTTAATCTTTCAGCAGTTCCGTTTACAGTAATAGTTTGCCCGCGACTGCGTGGGTTTTGAGGTCAATATAAGAAACCTAGCGCACTATACGAACCTGTATATATTCATATACCAATAATCACATCTATTTATTCGTCTTTGCGGACTTAAAGAAAGACCAACGAAATCTAAATATTATTTGTAAATCGATATATTCGAAAGTAGGAATACGAAAATTTGAATCCAATATTAAACCTATACTATCTTATGATAGTCCTTTTAACTTATCTGCCATCTCTATCTCTGACATGCTTTCTTCTCACTCACTCACATCTACGTTCCATTTAACAAAAGTTTTAGTAACGATTGTAATTTTTTAAAGTCTTTTGTATTTGTATTTTTCAACAACCTTAGCTTAAATCCCGGCCAGTTATTAATGAGATTTTCTCTTATGTTTCTAATTGATAATTACAATCGATCAAATGCTTTTCAATGAAGAAACCCATCGTGAGAAAATCTGCATATATCTAGCGAATTCTGCGACCTAATTCATAAAAAAGTAAAAAGTTCTGCGACCTAATTCATAATTAGGCTTAAATGAGATAAATAGATGGTAATCCTTATTTCAATGCCATCAATGACATTATGCTACGAACTATTAAAAAAATAGTGTTTTCTTGCTCTTCCAAGTTATCGTACTCTTTAACACTCAAATGTTTATTGCAATTTACCACAAAATAACTTTTTCGAATTCAATCTCTTTAATGAAAGAAAAATAAAAATAAAATAGAAAGGTCTCTTTAATACTAAGCCGCAATACGTAACATACCTATTTCTTTAAACGTTTTTTGAAATCTTACTTCGAGAAATCTGAGGCACACCCGAATCCCCTTATTTCAGTTGCCTACCTACATCCCAGTTAGTCTGACCACCGAAAATATAGGCGTCCAAAAAGCGTCCTATATGACCCTGACGATCAAATAACGATCGCAAGCACAAAAACACGTAATACACATACACAGCGTCTTCGCCGGCGAAGACGAGGTCCAGTTTTATGACGTCGGTCGGTCGTGGCTTCTCCCCACCCTTCCGACGTCGCAATGACTAATCAAAGTCACACATCAGCCCTCCACTACGCGTGGCCCTAAGCCATGGTGAGGCCTCGTAGGAGGCACCCTTAGGACGACATTCCCCGACGCTAGCCGGTGACACTGTAAAAGCCATTAGGGCTAGAAGCATACAGTCAGTTCGAAAAAATGACCTACCTATTGCATTTCATCGGCGTCTTAGGTCTTAGCTCCAACCCTTCTCTACAAAAACGGCGAGAGGAAGAATATATGCCCAGAATCTTGTAATAATTGTTTCCCCTAATTTTGAAATATTTTTGTCCACAGCTCACTCCTCAAGCCTACTATGTGGGCGTACCAAAGAAGTGGAGGTCGGCAACAATATAGGCGCGGGCGCAGCCCTGGCGCTCACCCTGGTGCGACCACCATCATCGAACTCTACAAGCCCGTGTCAGCTGCGGCTGGCGGCACCTGATGCTGCTGCCTTCACTGTTCGTCTCATTGATGTAAAGGTTGGTGATTTTCATTACCTACTTTTTAAAATTATTACACAGACTACTCCATAGAATTATTACACAGACAGTAGGGAAGTCATCAGACGTGTGGTATCCGGCTGAGTAGAATAGACCACCCTCATTTCTAACCGAGGTGTCGTAAAAGGCTACTTAAGGTAAGTAGAAGTCAGACATGCCGGTCGTAAAATACGTAGCCAAATCATTTGACAACATGGTGTGCAGACCCCGCTTAGAGTGAGATAAGGGCAGGAGGATGATGATGACACTATGGAAGTCATGAGTGCGAGTCTCCAACAAACAATATATGAGGGCAGATGAGTGCCCATACTTATCTTTGTCTAATCACACATGCGCAGATATTCATGACGAGTTTTTAATTTAAATACTTTAAACATTTTTTAGCACACCCTTAAAATGATTGTGCTTTGTTTTTATCAACAAGGCAGAGTAATTTAATATTTTCCAACATCTTATTTGATACAACCCTGGCGTGTGGTATCCGGCAGAATAGAATAGACCACCCCCCTTTCTTACCGAGGTGTCGTAAGAGGCGACTAAGGTATGTGTCGTGTGGTATACGGCTGCATAGATTAGATCACCCTAACTTCTTACAGAGGTGTCGTAAAAGGCGACTAAGGTAAGTTGACGTCAGGCAGGCGGCCGGTCGTAAAATACGTAGCCAAATCATGCTACCGTCCCCAGTTAGAGTGGGGTAAGGACAGGAGGATGATGATCTTATTTGATACAACCACCTTAATACGATTTGCAGATATTCAATAAATTATATTTAGAGTTCTTTTTTGAGAGTTTACCTTTGACCCTTATATCTCTTATGTTATTCCATATATAAGCACAGGAAATGTGACTTTGTTCTTCGGATAGGGCGATATGTCTTTCAGCTTTTTCGTCATGCGTTGACGTGGCTCAGTCTGGTTTCGAATTCCCCTCGAAGCAGAACGGAACAGTTAATTAAAAATTACTCCAACCGCCACCAAACTTGACAGGGTCATCCGCTGGGTCATTATAAAGATTTTCTGAAAATTTCTTTCTTTTATCGGTCCAACCGTTTTGGAGTCTTAAAGGACATACATACAAAGTTACTTATCCCATATGTTTTATTAACAGTTTACTTACTTTTATGTGTACGTTTCCTAAATGTTGTTTTGGATCGAGCGACTTTATTTAATATTTTTGAACTAGGGTTAAACTTTTTATACAACTTTAAACTTTATTCTTAACTGTTCCTTTGGTGATTTATCCGTGATTGATACAGACCGTGAATTGTTTGAGTTAAACTCACAATGATTGATATTGTTCACTGCTCACTCATAATTGGCTTTTACGTTCCGTTTTCCGGTCCACCTTCACCTACTTGGCACAATACCGCACTATTCGTTGCAATGCGGATCGTGATTGCAGCTATATACAGTTAAGTTAGAACCTCAAATGTAATTTCGAGATCAACTTTTAACTTAAAGTTATCTTAAACAAGTATAATAAAGTGTAAATCCGTACTAATAGCAATCCATACTAAAGCAATATATCTTTGTTTTAACCCCAATCTTCCATCTGATAGTGGATACAAATTATTTCGGACTTTGTTAATGTGACAATGGCAATGCAATATAAAATATTTATTTTGAGTTGCGGTAACACTAATTCTTATGCATGCACTATAACAGAACTGCCTTGCTATAATCCGCACGGGTTAAGCGAATGCATGCAAAGCCAATGTGTATGAAGCAGGCAAAATTCACGCACCCTACACATGCATGCATGCATGCAATTTTGCCTGCTTCATACACATTGGCTTTGCATGCATTCGCTTAACCCGTGCGAATTATAGCAAGGTATATAGTTCTGTTATAGTGCATGTAATATGGAATTCCGCAAAGTAACGCCTGCTTCTATAAATCATCTAATTCTTATGCTTTATGCTTTTTTTATAGTACTTAAATATTAATTTGAATAGTAACGTTGTAAAATTTTTCCGCACTCCAGCTTTTATGTATTACAAAGATAGTTATTATAACTTAATATTAAGGAAAAATGATCTAGACCAAAACTTGTTCCACGGACAATCAGCAATCGACATTGGTTAATTAATAAAATCACATTCAAATAGAAGTATGCAGTTGAAACTGGTTCCTGATAAATCATGAATAATTACCGGCACTTTTGGATATTTATCTTCAGTTATTTGCCTAAATGGAATGACGTGATATTATATATACAGAGTGATGTTTGCGTTGATACTTTACATGGAGTTCCGTGACTGAGTCCACGATGTAGTAATTAGAACTGTTCACGCATCACGATAGCTCTTAACGCTCTGTGCTTGTGTTATTTTTTTTATTTATAAATTTTAATAACGCCAAGTAGTATTATGCTATATAATACTTGTAACGCGTCGAGGCGGCCGGACGTACGGACAGGGAAAGAATACAGTATATTTTCGGGATAGGATATTGACTGGATAGTAGTATATTTTCACTTCTATAGAGAGTATCGTGGATGGTCCTTCACAGCATCCCAAAAATGGATGTACTGGAAGATGCACCGATTACAGTTTTGCTTAGGCTTAGTGACCCAGTAGGATGCACTTTGAACCAGAGGATAGTTAAGCGATGTCGATCCAACGAACATTGTATGGGGACTTCTTATGTAACTACAAAAGCACTACTATAGCGTGTAGGAAAGAACTGGTGGCGCCATCTGTTATTGCAGTCAGGAAAATACATTACAATTGAAGATTATTTGAGTGATGATAACACATTTTAGCTGTAGTCTGCTACGCACAAGACTATCCGCTGAGTTTCTAGCTGGTTTTTCATGATAGGAAACACTTCCGAATCTAGCTTCTTTTTTTTATTTAATTGAATAAAGAATATTTTGAATTTGAATGAGATATCAAAAAAAATATTCAGTGGAATACACTAAGTAAATATGTTAAAATTTATTAATTACTTCATTAATTATTAATTATTAATTAATTATCATGAGGAAACCTGCATATCTCTAGAGATTTCTGGAGATATGTGTAACCTACCAATTCGCATTGGAATAGCGTGGTCGATCTTAGCTCTAACCCCTTCTCTCCAGAAACGGAGAGAGGAGGTCTATTCCCAGCCGTGGGATTGTAATAGGCCGCTACTTTACTTTACTACTTTTATGAATCGCGAAAGTTTAAAATCAAACATCTTAAAGAACGTTTGAAGAATAAACAAAGTTGAAATTGCTTGTCAATATACAATTGTATTTTCCAACGATTTGCAAAACGATAAATCTTTTGTTTAGCCGGTCACTAATACTTGTATTTGCATAAGCCATTTGTGGGTAGAACTTGTTTGCTGCAACGAGGAAGTCCCATTAAAGTCACATAGCAGTAACGGGTCGTGGACAATGGGAAAATAACTGGGGACATAACACTTTGAACTGTCTACGTGTTGTGAATTACGATTTATCACGCCAGATTTGTTTGATGATCCAAGTGTATATTGCCCGTCCGTTGATGAGATTTAGACTGTCTCTTTTACTCACATTTTCTTAGGGCGAACTCCGAACGCTCATGCGGCAACGACTTAAAGTGTGCATCTTTAATACGTCATGGTATGAAAAAGCAAAACAATTTCGTTTACGTCTTCAATTGAGTCGCAATAAGAGTGCATGGTAGGCCTGCTGTTCATGTCGTTCTTATTTTAATCAGAAAATAATCGTGAGACTTACTATAATATTAACGATATAAATGGTGCCTCACTAAATAGCAACAAATACACTTAATATATAAGTTAATTTAATCGTAATTATAATTTTACGACAGTGTAAACATCTATGTTTTGACGGGTATTCCCGCTCGGGGAAACATTTGATATCTTCGAAGACATAGTTTCATTACGAGTATATCAGTTAATAGCTTTGCTTCGACATCGCCTGCAGTGTACTTAATTGAATTTTTTAACATAAAAGTATTGTGAGTTAACCATAAGAGATAGAAACATGCTCTCCCGGACTTTTTTGTAGTATGTAATTAGATCTTTAATTATTTAGTACATTACTTTATTGTATCACTGTTGGTTTACGTGGCGCACGCGACCAAAGCCCCCAGCAGGCGAGTTTTCTTAACAACCGCGCGAACTCTTCAATACAATTTACATAATAATGTACTATTAATCTAAACCTTCCGGAAGAATTGCACTACATTTAAAAAAAAATTACAACAATCCGTTCGATAGATTTTGAGAAAATCGATCACTTACATCCAGACGGCTTTTGGAGACTTTGATTTATAATAAGTGTAGATTGTATTAACAATTTTCTATATAAAGCTCAATTGTACTAAATCATCATCCTCCTGCCCTTATCCCACTCTAAGTGGGGTCGGGCCAACATGTTAGAAACATGTTGTCACAAGATTTGGCTACGTATTTTACGACCGGCCGCCTGCCTGACGTCAACTTACCTCAGCCGTATTTTACGACCCCTCGGTAAGAAAGAGGGTGGTCTATTCTACCCAACCGGATACCACACGGTGCGTCAATTTACCTTAGTCGCCTTATACGAAACCTCGGTAAGAAATGAGGGTGGTCTATTCTTAGCCGGATACCACACGGCATCTCAATTGTACTAAATATCATAAATATTTCAGCGGATTAGCAGTGACGACGTGACAGACAGTGTTAATTTAATTTAATTTTTTAAATAAAACGGTCATAAGTCCTGTCGTATTTTATGGATCGGAATGTTGGGCAATGAAAAATACGGATGAAAGAAAAGAGCATGGAAATGAGATAACAATGTTAAGATGGATGTGTGGTGTGACAAGAGAGGATAAAACACTAAATTAGTATATAAAAGGAAGCCTGAAACTTGCACTCATTATAGAAAAGACGAGAAGTGCAAGTTCGAGGCACCAGACGAGTATTCAATATGAATGTGGAGGTATGTGACTAGACGGAGGTCGAAAAAAGGATCAAATCAAAATAATCTTTATTCAAATAAACCATTTCAGGAACTTTTGAATCGTCAAGCATCAATATGATTAATGAAGCTACAACTGGTTCGGAATGTTGCTCTTACCGAGAAGAACCAGCGAGAAACTCGGCGGTCAATCTTTTAAATATTTTCAATTATACATTATTAAACCGCTGTCTTGTATGAAGCTTAAAGTATTTTCAAATCCAGGCTTTCTTATCATCCAAATAATCTTCAATTTTGTAATGCTTTACGTATAAGCATATTTTTACACTTAGTTGGAATCTTTCTGTACACTGGTCTAGATAATTTTATTATAGAAGCGAATAGCGAGACCAACAAATGAGTTGCTAACTCTGCTGAGTCGCGACGCAGGTATCACAAGCTTTTTGATTGATGATTGGATTGTGTGAAGTATGACATGTATATAAAAGGAGTAGGGCCAGAGTTGACGAATGATAGGAGAGAATTAAAAATGTTGTGGCGACCCCACTTAGAGTGGGATAATGGCAGGAGAATGATAAATGATGGAAATCATATGACAGTAAATATTGGAACATTAACTGGGACATAAGGGGAAGGTTTATCGGACGATATAAGCTGTGATAGTTTAGGGGTGAGACCGTGCGACTCTCTGGAGACGACATAGGTTCAAACCCCGGGCAGGCACCAATGAGTGTATTAAAACAATTTATCACACGCTTTTCGGTGAAGGAAAACATCGTGAGGAAACCTGCATATCTCTAGAGAATTCTAGGGATATGTGTAACCTACCAATCCGCATTGGAGCAGCGTGGTAGGTCTAAGCTCCAATCCTTCTCTCCAAAAATGAAGAGAGGAGGCCTTAGCCCAGCCGTGGGCATAGTAACAGGCTGTTACTTTACTTTTTTTTTTTATCGGACACTCGCTGGAGTTAGGTCCCCGAGGCAATCGATGCATCTGGTGCCCCCGAAGCATCGGTTAGCGGTGGAAGGGGCCACTGTTTAGAGAGGCCCCTTGGTTGAGAGGTGGCGCTCTCCGGGTTAAAGAGCGGCTGCTCGCGGGGAATGGGGGTAATGTGTCAAATCTTTCTTACCTTGTGATACCCTGTCCCCGCCACTAGCAGCGTGGTGGAGCACTGTCAAGGTGCGAGTCCGACATAAAGGCCGCTCGTCATCGTCGCCCGGTCACGAACCTTATTAAAAAATTATTGGACTAATGTCCCAAGAACGGAAGAATGGGGAAATATCCAAAGACAATATACATTTGTTTACGCAAATTATCTTAGGATGCTCTTTTGCGTGGATACAAATAGATAGTGTAGAAACTCGAACGGACGTTACACGGGGTCGTCGTCTCGGATATACGAGGCGGTGACCCTGCCTGGTCGTGATGTCGCCGACAGGGCGTGGCCGGATAACATTTGAACCTTGTAACGGTCACGGTATCATTAATCCAGTTCCTATTCAAGTATAATCCAAAAGTAATAATTAAATTATTTTGCTATACTCAAGCAAAGCGATTTTTGCGATTTTGTCGTGGAGTCTATCTCCTGATGATGTTTCGGTTGCGGGACGAAACGATTTTTGAGTTTGTGATAGTGAACGTGTGTAGTGCTTGTGTATTGTGGTGGCAGTGGTGGAGGTTTGTGCATGTGTTTTTACGAATCCGGCATGTAACGGGTATGAAAAAACGGATAGTCCACTATACATTTAGCACTATATATATTTTCTATTTACTGTATCGCGGATTATAGCAAAATAATTTTATTATTACTTTTGTATTATGGATCTTCGCAAAGTAACGCCTAATTCTACATGTATAATCGATAGAAGTAACGGCCGGTTACTATCCCACAGCTGGACATATGCCTCCTCTCTCGGATTCTGACCACGCTGCTCCAATGTGGATTGGTAGGTTACACATATCCCCAGAGTTCTCTAGAGATATGCAGGTTTCCTAACGATGTTTTCCTACATCGGTAGGCTTGTGATAAATGTGCAATCATCAATTAAACACAAACATTAATTTTTAATTGCAAAACTCATTGGTACCTGCCTGCCCGGGGTTGGAACTCGTGACCCCTTGAAAGAATCGCACGTTTTCAGTATAACTATAATCTATATAACTTTAATCCATACGTAATACTATAAATACGAAAGTCTGTCTGTCTGCTACCTTTTCACGTTTATTCTGCTCGACCAAAATTTGGCAAGATGTTGTTGGCTAGCTATAGCTAAAAAATCCCGTTTTTCTTTCGGGAACCGAATTATATATTGCATATATTGCATTTTTGAAGGTACTTAAACGCTATATTTGTCTTACCGCTGGTGTTCTAGAAAAAATAAAAATGGTTAGTAAAAGCTCGATCATACATTTTTGACTTATACTTCAAAATTAGGCTTATTGATTTGGATACATTGTAATCCTTATTTCAATGCCATTTATGGCATCACGCTACGAACAATAATAAAAGAGTTTTTTTTTCCTTCCAAGTTATGGGTCTCTATAACACTCGTGCGATATATAAGTAACGTTACATAACTAAGTAAATTGACAGATCATCTAGCATCTTATTTATAATCCGTGACCGCAAATAACTAAAATAGGTAAACGCGAGAAAAATCTGTTTGCAATGATGATGCAACTTTAAATCTTCGTTCTTTTTGTTGAAATGTATGTTGCAAATGTATGTTGAAATGTAAGTTCTTTTTATTTATTTATATATTTGTTTATATATGTCTAAATGTAATTCTGCCTTTTGATGTAGGATATTTCAAAAGGCCTCATCACTTTAATATTACTGATTTAGTTTCTATAGAGGTCGCCAGCTGGTCAGTTCCCGTCGTTAGGATCGAGGTCAATCGCTTTGGGTCGAATTTTTGACGTTACCTTAGCATCTATCTAAAGGTCAAAGTATAATTTATAGTCAATGAAAAACATATGGCACTTGATGCGTAGCGTGATATATCTGTTGCCGTACATTGTCAATTTTTGTTACATGGATTGATTGAATTGATTACAAAACATGGTAAATTTGACGATTAAGTTGGCGTGAATATGTACTGAAGAGAGATGAAAATCATATGACCAAAAGAGTTTGAAACATGATCTTAGACATCTTGTTTTTGAAATCAATTAATTAATTAATTTATTTATTTATTTAGGGACCCCAACAGAGGCACACAAAATAAAGTAATAATATGATTTGACACATCAGCTAAGTGTACCCCCAATTATAGGAGAACACAACATGCTCCATATACAGTGTTACAAATGAAAAGGATAATCAAAATACATACATATTTAAACTTATAAGTCTAGAGAAAGGTAAAAGAAAAATACAAAACTCAAACTAAAACTAAGATAAAATATTAGATGACACGGAGGATAATAAAAATAATAAGAATATTAAAATTAAATTATAACATAGATGGACGATTAATAAATAATAAAATTAATAGATAAATAAATAAATATAATAAATAAATATAATATAAAAAACTGTGAATAAATAAATGATATGTTATATTCAAAGTCAGTAAGTATATGTATCACGCAAAGGCACAGGTTATTTTTAAGGTTATCTGTATTTAAAAATTGATTAACTATTACAACTATGTTGTTATGTGTTTTCCATTTAACAGCGTGGTTCACAATTCACACGAAAGAGGTTTTGTAACTCTAACCTTATTAGGTAATATAAAAATATTAAAGCAAAAATGTTACCTAGACGATTAAATTACACTGTCTCTTGTTTTTACTTATAAAGGAGTACTCCTCACTGATTTAGAGATGTTGAGACAGTACCAAGAACAAAATTTTTAATAAAATTATTTTGCTATAATACGCGAAATCGATACTGTGATTTTATATCATATTCGAACTTCTTATAAACTTAATAGGTATACAAAACAACTGATAAAATTGAACTTAAACTTTTTATGTTTTCCATTATTATTACGTTAGTATTATTATTAGAAATAATGCGGATTCCACACTTTCGTATAAACCCTGCGTGGTTTTCGAAAGGTGTGTTATGTATTTATTATATGTCATAAAGATTGTTTTTGGAAAATAAAAAAAGATAAAAAAATGTACTTTTATATTATGGATCCCCGCAAAGTAACGCCTTTCTGTAAATTATTTAGCACCAAAAACGTTATAGGATATTTGATATAATTTTTTTATTTTTGATTTTACATCCTCTCGTCTAAAACTGCATCATTTACAAATGAACAGCTATGATAAGATAAATTCTTATTTTTTCGGGCCATGGTAATTCTCAAGGACGGATTGCTAACCAAAGGCATGCTAGTAATATCTCGGCTACGTTCACGATCACGAGTCACAGTTGATGCTTAAGATTCGTCTATCCTGCCTTAGGAACTCTGAAAGGCAATACGTCGTTTAAATTGAAAGCGTCAACGTCTGTTTTCCAGTTTTAATCATAGAGCCATAGACCTATAAGTGACAGTGCCACAATAAATAATGAGAGGGAAGATGAAAATCGTATACTTCATCTTTGTCTGATCACAAATAAAATAGAGAGACAGAGAGACCCTGATTTGCTTTCCCCTTAAATTATCTTTATTATAACATGACTCAGTTTAGGCCGATTTCCCTACTCTAGTATTATAACTCTATGATTTTAATATACACGGCAGGAGTAAATAAATAAGATAATAAGAAAAATATTGTCGAAACAGCACGTCATCGAACGTTCCGCCATCATCGCTTACGATCACAGCAACTTTCATATACATACGTAAATGTTTCGCGAAAATATTAATGGCGTAAGTGGTACATATTTTTATACGATATACTCACGTTACGTTTATTTGTGAGCAAATAAGGCTAATGATTCGGTAGGAAATACACCTGCGTCAGACTGATAAATATATATTTCAAGCAAATTTCGCACAATTTGTTAAATGCTGCCCTATTCTTCTATAACTCTATTGATATACGTCATGAATTTAGATAGATAGAGATGGGTTTGTAGAGAAAAGTGCTTTTGGTTATATTTTACGAACTGAGAAAAAAAGAGATCTTTATTTATTGACTAAATTCTCGAGATTATTTAAGTTAAGCTGAATTTCGGCAAATAGTATGCGATTGGACAAACATTCTGGAACATGCCTTTTATTAAACCGGATTGCCCGGGATGCACTAATTTTTTACCTATATTAACTAGACTATGGTCCCATGTGTTCTTATTTTTATTTTTGTTGCATTTTTCGCTAATAAATAATATATGACTGTCGGACGTGTATACGAGGGCTTTATTCATAAACGAAATACAAATTATTTAAATTCTAGTGTCCTTTATAGGGCTTTTACTAAATATAGTTGTGTGGAAACAAGGCTTGTAAATTTTATTGCGGTGAGTCAAACAAATTTATACACCTTTTATGGCTGATAAACATTGGAACTAACTTTGGACGGTTTAATTAAAGTTAGTACAACACAAATTTCTGCGTCATTATACAGAACCTGTATATCTAGATATATGTAGATGTTAAAAACTTGGACATATGTTTTGTAAAAAACGTTACTAATTCGATTCAATACTTAACCTATGTCATAAATATAAAATATTATAAGTGTAAAACAAATTAATAACTACTAATATGGAATAATAAATCGCCTCTTTAGAAGAACAACGTGATATCTGTCAACAACAACTTTATGAGATGTCACGTTGTTCTTGCAAACCACTCATAGGAAGGAACTCTGAGGTGACAATGTGATTTGTATTGTAAAAAATCGATTACTAAACAGTCGATTTTTCCAATACAAGATTGATTTTGAGAGTTATATATTTGTGCCGTTTGCAGTTGAGACCCTAGGGCCATGGAGCCAAAGTGCAAATTTTTTTTATCCGTTTTAACAGCTCGGTTGATCGCCTCTTCGGGTGATAAGAGGGCAGGCTCCTTTCTGTCACAAAGAATCAGCTCAGCGATTCAATGCGGAACCGCTGCCAGTATTCTTGGGACCATTCCACGTGGGCATGATTTGTATAGTACTAGCGTGTAAGTAATTTAAGATAGACATAACTTGTACATATTTATTATAAAAAATAAAAAATAAAAGGTAAATACAAGATTTTTTTTATTAATCAGTTTGTAAAATTACATTTATCTAAAAATTTAACCTTTTTAACTATTGCGAAAGGAGCTTTTTGCATTTAATAATAAAATTACCAAATCGATATTATTAATTAATTAGGATAAAATTAATATAGTAATTAATTAGGACAGTGGATTACAAAACACAGATGCTCGGTTTGCAAAGCTCAGTTAAAACGTGTAGTTTAGTTACATAAGTTTCACCCAACAACGTATATCTTATCTAAAAAAAAGAAAGTGGGTAAATATCATCATCATTCTCTTGCCCCTATCCCACTCTAAGTGGGGTCGGCACAACACGTTACAAACATGTTGTCATATGATTTGGCTACGTATTTTACGACCGGCCGCTTGTCTGACGTCAACTTACCTTAGTCGCCTTTTACGACACCTCGATAAGTGATGAGGGTAGTCTATTCTATGCAGCCGGATACCACACGGCATTTACCTTAGTCGCCTCTTACGACACCTCGGTAAGAAAGAAGCGTGGTCCATTCTATTCTGCCGGATACCACGGCTTAACCGACTGTGAATAATGTTATCGAATTGTAAACAATCAATTTTTAATATCTATAAAACTAATTATAAAAATAAAATTATCGATTAATATAAAAATCGATTTTCTTACATCCTTAGTCGCTGGTTTAAATATAAAAAAAAACATTTCGCAAAAGTCTGTCCGTGAATGCCGTTAGACCATATTACCGTTTCCCAGACACAATAAGATACTGATGGCGTTATATTACGCCTGGGAGCGAACTGCTCTGCAAGACTGCATTTTTCCTATCACATCGGTGGGAACGGATATAAGACATCCACAGTTGCAAATTGCTAACTCATTACATTTACCGTGAAATCTGATTGTGAAATTTATTATGAAACACAAGTTGTAAGTTCAGCGAAAAATGAAAAAATTAAAAAAACACTAGAATCCAGAATGGATTCGTAAGTGGATTTTTAATGGCTATTATTATTAATCACCTAATCACCGCGGGTAGCGCAGCTTATTTCTTATAAATAAAGTAAACGACGTAATTATTTTGACGTAATTGCGTTGTTTTATTGTGTCTGTCCATGAAGGTTTTGCCAGTAATAACCAGGCTTTGTATTCGGGTTGGTGAACATAGAACCGATGGGCGTTGGGGTCTCAAGGTGTTGGAATGGCGACCCCGCAACGGAAAACGAATACCCCCTAGGAGATGTTCTGACGACCCCAAAAATGTTGCGGAGAGCCGCTGGATTCAAGAAAATAAGATCGTGTGTGGAAATCCCATGAAGAAACCTATGTCTAGCATTAGACGTCCATCGGTTGACAAAGAAGAAGAATAATTACGTTGACTAATTCTAATAATAATAGAGAAAAGATAATTTATTGTTCATTAATTATTACACAATAGAAACAATCAGTGAGTGTGAATTTATCAAATAGTGATGCACTTGTTTTCCTTTTAAATTGCATTACGTTGTAATGTTATCTTTCGTATGAAGTATCATTGAAACGTAACAAAGACGACGTAATATAGATATCATTTTAGTTCCGTATAATTAAATTATAATATCGTGACTAGGGTTGTCAACTTAGGTCCTAATAATTTCCTGTAATTTATCCAAGACATGTCGAGTGTTTGATAGATTACATCATTCTTGTTTCAAGTTTAAAGTATTTATTATATATTTATTTTAGAAGAGTATCGACAGTTTGCAAATAATGTATTTAGGTATAGTACCCAGCATTAAATAATGCACATCGATGTTTGAAACGAAACAGCCGGCCAGTTCGATTTCCTAGAACGCTGTCACTGTCACTCACTTAGTATGTGACGTTTCACACGGGTTCGTCAGTCTGTGGGACAGAGACAATGCTCTATGAATCAGAATCTAGACGATTTTCTCTCTTATTATTTATTGCCGGGTACTATACGTATTAGCTTTATTAGACTTTCTTTTACAAGTAAACAAAAGATTTTGGAGTATACAGGAACTCATCATCTTTCAATAGGCTAATATTAGGTCCTTACATATGAAATTGGCGTTTTCTATGGGAGGAACATTAAGTCGTTTTTTTTTAAATGAAATATATTTAATTAATCAAAGTATGTACCATTGCTATGTATGCACTTTTGCCATCTAATAGGTAGTTCATTGATCCCCTTATTAAAAAAACCATTCGGGCGGGAATCAATAAAATCTTTGAAGGCGGTTTGGACTGCCCCATCGGAGTTGAATTTTTTTCCTTGCAAGTAGTTATCCAAATTGCGAAAAAAATGGTAATCTGTTGGAGCAAGGTCTGGAGAGTACGGTGGATGTCTAAGACATTCTAATTGAAGCTTCTCTGATTTGGTAGCCGTCTGTTGTGCAGTGTGTGGTCTAGCGTTGTCCTGAAGCAGCAGTGGCCTAGAGCGATTGACCAGTCTCGATTGTTTAGCAGCTAGCTTTTCCATCATGGTTTGCAGTTGCTGACAATAGATATCTGCCGTAATCGTCTGGCCAGATTTAAGAAAGCTGTAGTGAACGACACCGGCACTAGTCCACCAAACACTTACAAGCAACTTTTTTTTAGTCAATTTTCGCTTAGGGCAGGATTTGGCTGGTTCGCCAGGGTTCAGCCATTGCGATGAGCGCTTCCGATTATCGTAGAGGATCCACTTTTCATCACAGGTAATGATTCGATTTAAAATTCCTTTATTATTGTGCCGGTTAAGTAACGTAACGCAAGAGTCGACGCGCGTTTGTCGGTTTGCTTCACTCAATTCATGAGGTACCCACCTTTCAAGCTTTTTCACCTTCCCAATTTGCTTCAAGTGGATTAGAATAGTTTTATCACTAACATTGGAGCCTGCAGCTAACTCGGACATGGTTTGCGATGGATCCGCTTCCACAATAGCCTTCAATTCTTCATTATCAACTTTGGTCTCCGGCCGTCCACGAGGCTTGTTCTGCAGGTCGAAATTTCCAGAACGAAAACGTTGGAACCAAAATGCACTGTGTTTTCTTTTGCGACACCGTCACCATACACATCATTAATCCTTCGTGCCGTTTCTGCAGCACTGGTGCCACGGTGGAACTCATACTCGTAAATAACGCGATATTTCATGTTTTCCATTTTGTAAACAGAGTGACACAAAGAAAAAAACAAAAGAAGAAAAAACAAATGAATTAGGGGGTTTGAAACACAAATGCATGAGTAAATAGCTGTATGAATTTGAATTTGGAATTCCTAACCATAAAGGTAATATTTGAGATCAAAGTGGCCAGTACGACAAAACGCCAATTTCATATGTAAGGACCTAATATACTGGCCTGCCGTGTCAATGAGGTGCAATATTTGTGACTTTACATATGTAGTTGTTAGGCCCATGTTCATCTTTATTTCATTCTCATTCTGGTGTGTTTTTGAACAATAAAAGTTCTTATTGATCGCTTCTCTTAATCAAAATATTTATATTTGCCGAAATATGCTATGTAAATACTTACATGAAACTTATATGAAATTCAGGGTGCACCCAGGTTTATAATAATAATAACGTAATACGTAATACAAGTTACAATTACTCATAATATTAGTAAAACAATAATACTTAAACTAATGTTAGTTTTACTACTCATTATAATATATACTATTCGATGTGAATTCTACAGCAGCGGTTCATACGGACAGTCTAGCCTCTCAGCTATCATCTTCAGGATGCTGTTGATGCTCGCCCTCAGTCTCCGAATCAGGGAAATGCATTTTTTACGTATAGTACACGTGCTTTCGCGAACATCTCTTAAGCACTGCAAAAACGTGGCAGCCCCAGCAACATCCTGAATGCATTATTACATTGAATTCGAAGGGCGTTGTGTGACTTTTTGGAAAAAAAAACGAACATTAACCTACGGATGATTATGTTAGTTCTTACTGACAACGCCTTTCTCTCTCTATCCAGGTCGGTTTGAGGTCATATGAATTCCATTATTTATTATACCATTAATTTTAAAGACCTTATTTGGGAGCTCTAGGAACAATTATATGATGAACATTTTATCATGTAATTTTGCGAAAACCAAAATACGCAAAATTGATTTAATTCCTGTTAATCACTTGTGCGTATTTTGGTATTATTAGCAGCCTTAACTGTGACAGTTCTCATGGACTGAACATGCAATGCTATTTCCGTAAATGTAACTTTTAAATTCTCTAAGCGGCATTTAATTTCAGGCTTGCAATACTCTATTGTACATTGTATGCGACTTGTGCGTTGTCCTTTCTCGATGATAAATTTTCTAATTTTTTTGTGTTATAGATAGATATATTGAAGTTAAAATGTAGTTAGGGTAAATAAATGCAAGTATAAAAGAAATATTTTAATAAATATAATCACTTTTATTTTTGCTGTCAACAATAAATTTTAATAAATATAATTAAACATAATATATTAATAATATATATTTTTAAATAAATGTTGTTAAAAAATAATGCGCAATGGTCAAACATGGACTGACCTTAAAGTGTCATGAGTTCATATTTAATGTATAGGAACCGGCTATACTAGTGAGTTTAGTCGAATATAGAAATCTATACGTTCTTGTTATGTAGTATCTATACTAATATTATAAAGAGGAAAGATTTGTATGTTTGTTTGTTTGCTTGTATGTATGTTTGTTACGTTTTCACGCAAAAACTACTGGACCGATTTCAAAAATTCTTTCACCATTGGAAAGCTGCTTTTTCACTGAGCAACATAGGCTATATGTCATTTAAAAAAAAAATAGGGTTCCCTAATAAAATTGTAATAACTTGGTAAAAATTTAGTCGTAAACATCTATCATCGCGTGCGCTGCGGAAACTATTGATGATAGAACAAAAAAATGTTCTACAGTATTATAGAACGTATCAATATCCACAAAAAAGTCCGCGATACCATATGTCTAACTATTATAGTTATGCCAATATAACTACTTTTTTACATTGTAAAAGTTGGTAAAAGTGCCGACAATAATCAAACCATTTTATTCATATCTCTGTATTAATCCTTATCCCATTAAATGATATTTTATGAATAAATGTTTCAATACCTGTAAAATACTTTTTAAATTATTAAAATCCGACATCCCAATCAAAAGATTCTACGACTTTAAGAATGTAAATCGAAATCAAATAACGCCATAACAAACCTAACCTACCGTTTTAGCAGGGCCTGCACTTGGTGAGTTAAGTCTTATTCCAAGAATACTAATGATACCCATTTTTTATAATTAAATAATCTACAAAATGAATCTATAGTCCGATTTCGTAGACTTTCCACTACCACGAGATCTGTATGGACGCGGGTGAAACCGCGGGGCTTTGCTAGTAGTATATAATAAGAATGAGAAGAATAATATAATATAGTATAGGGGTGAGCCTGATTAGTTTAAGCACACTGCGCTACGGTAATGCCGTATAAACAGCTCAAGAGGAGACACGGGACGGAGTGAGCTTTGCTTGGAGTGTCTTTGCGTAATGAAATTAGAATCGTGACGATCCTAATACTAACCACAAAGACTTCAAATAACTTATACGAAACTGTTCTCAATATAGTATAAATTCATATTATGTACGTTAACCCCATGAAGCCGTATATCATTGTTATAAGGTTTCTGCTGCTGATCATGTTTACCGCATGACATCGCTGTTACATATATTTTAATATTATTGAAGAATACACTATGTATTTTGCGGTCACAATGGAAACAGAACACAATATGAAGAAGTATGAATCTACTCAACTATCATAAAAAACAAAAAAGTTTATGTGTGCGTGGTCTTTATGAGTGTCTGTTATGTGTATCTTATGTGATCACATTATCTAAGCATGACAAATTACACAACGTTTTAGACGCGTGAGCCTCTAATAATAATATGAATCAACGTTTAGATCGGCTAATCTAATAAACCGAGCTCCCCATTTAAGCTCCCCATCCCATATTATTGATCATATATAAACGATTGTTATAGAACGCCAACTTATAAACAAGAAAGGATATTTATTTATTTATCTATTACATGTACACTTACAGCTAAAACCAAAAAGAATACATGATATATATAGGAAACATTAAAAAAACATTTACAATACTATACGTGTGGTATCCGGCTGAGTAGAATAGACCACCCTCATTTTTACCAAGGTGTTGTTAAAGGCGAGTAAGGTAAGTTGACGTCAGGCAGGTGGCAGGTCGTAAAATACCTAGCCAAATCATGTAACAACATGGTTAATACACGTTGTGCCGACCCCATTTAGAATGGGATAAGGGCAAGAGAATGATGAATACAAATTTACAATATATTTCTTACATCCAAAAAAAAAAGATAAATGAAGAAATACTTGGGAGAACTAAAGTGCAAAGATATAGCTTGAAATGTTAGATACAAATCGAAAGAACAATGGATGATTTCAAGATTTCAAGAATAGCGCCCACGTACCAAAAAACGGATTTGTTTTAACCTTCACTAGGAAGATGGACAAATCCAAAAATCGTAAGTTGCCGTTAGATCCAATTTAGTAGCGGCCTGTTATAATCCTACTGCTGGGCATAGACCTCATCTCCGTTTTTTGGGGAGAAGGTTTGGAGCTAAAATCTGCTTCAATGCGGATAGGTAGGTTACACATATCCCCAGAATTCTCTAGAGACATGCTGGCTTCCGTACGATGTTTTCCTTCACTGGAAAGCGTGTAATAAATTGCAATTATTAATTGGACACAAGTTTTAACAGAAAAACTCATTGGTGCCTGCTCAGGGTTTGAACCAGTGATCCTCTTGAAAGATTATCATGGTCGCACTGCTGGGCTATCACAGCTTCGATCTAATAATGATCGTAAACCGTGGAAACCCCTGCAATAGACATAGGTCTAATAGGTGGCCTTCGATTTAAAATATTAAGCATTCAATTAAAATTACGCTGTTTTTCTAGGAAATATCAAAAATCCTAATGTCCATAGCGAAAGTAAGACTCAACATTACGTAGATGACTTATACGCAAGAATCATACAATGTTGCTTAAGATTATAATCTAGTATATTATAACATAATCGTGTATAATGTCTACTGATAACGAATGAGTTAAGAGAACTGCGTGCGTGCTTGGAAACTCAAAGAAAAGATAAATGATCAATTGCGAGCAATACTATTGAAGGGGCGTTATTGTCGTGTTAAATAATATATTATATGTTTTCTTTGGAGTGCTTCGATGATGGAAAATGTTAGTCAAACCAATTTCGATGAATTCACATCTGATAGAAGTTGGTTGAAGCTGTGATAGCCTAGCGGTGAGACCGTGCGACTCTTTCAAGGGGAACACGAGTTCAAATCCGGGCAGGCACCAATGAGTTTTTCTATTAAAACTAATGTGTCTAATTGATAATTGCAATTTATCACACGCTTTTCGGTGAAGGAAAACATCGCGAGGAAACCTGCATATCTCTAGAGAATTCTAGGGATATGTGTAACCTACCAATCCGCATTGGAGCAGCGTGGTAGGTCTTAGCTCTAACCCTTCTCTCCAGAAACGGAGAAAGGAGGTCTATTCCCAGCTGTGGGATTGTAACAGGCCGCTACTTTACTTTTTTACTTTAGAAGTTGGCTTATTATTCTTAAGTGACTTCTATTCTTATTATTCTATACTATTCTTATTGCTTCAAGCTACATAGATTGGATTTACTGAAATTTCTTCCAAGGAGCGCTAGTTACTTAACAGTTTACTTACTCGTCGAAAAATAAAGCATTGGTAGACCCTAAAAGAAAGTATCAATTTCTGTATCAAGTATCACATTCCACTTTCACCATCACTAACTGATGACTGAGCTCTAACGACTGACTAATTTCATCTAATCAACTTGTTCATTCTATTCCGACTGTGGCCAGCAGAGCTATTGGGAGGATATACTAAGATATTTGTTCTGAACCAGTGGTAGCTCAATGTTAAATCGACCTGAACTTAAGGATTCAAATTTAGTTTCATATATTGCAGCAGCTATATAAAAAAGCTATTAAAAGGGGGCTGATATAGTACGCCTACTGAGGGTTTTATAAATGATAAAAATACATGTATCTCTGACCTCGCTTAAAATACCGTGAAAACCCTACTTGACCAAACTCAAGAGTGATGGCGTTCACAATGGGATACCTTCACCACCGCCCTAACAGTATAGATACGATGTTATTGATAGTGGTGACTAGTCAGAAATGATGAAATAGAGTAGTAGAGTAGTATAGAGTAGAGTCATGAAATGAAATAGAGACTTGACGCACAATCGGTAGGCTGATGTCGATGGATATTGTGTTAGAGTAGTTGGTTTAAAGGCTATATAGTAGGCAAGGACCCTTAATTAATATAAGACAGGAATACAGTAAAGCCGTAAGCAAACCGTATGATTCGGTACTGAGTAACGGGTGCGGCATCTAGTACCGAGTATCGAATCGTTACTCACGAATGCTATTCGTTACTCGTTACTCGCATCTTTCGTATCGGTACGTATTAGTAACTACATAAAACGGTACCTAATCTGTAGTTTGAATGTGTGCTGTGTGTCGGTGAATTTAAATGAACTTTACGAAGAACAATGTTTTTTTTTTTATTGTTTATTAAGCCCCTTAAAATTAATATTTTTAAATTATTTGAAATCTCCTTATTTTTTCATCATTTGTGTGAAATTTCATTCTAAGCAATATCTATTTTATTCTCACAGTTAAAACAATAAATCCATTTCAAAATCCAGCAGATTCCACCTACAATGTACTTGTGCTTTTAATTATTCTACAATTCTAACTTTTTTTTTATTAAATCAAGATTTTGTAAAAAAAAAATGAAAAAATTCGCCTTATGCAGTTAGGTATGCAAGTAAGTAAGTAATATGTCGCGCCGATATCATACCGTACGGGAATACGACTCGAAACGTTACTTTAATGCTATGGTAGCAGGTATCAAAAGTAACGAATAAAGTACCGATACGGTAGTAACGAGTACTACTTGTTGCAGTAACGAACACATAAGGGTACGCTTTTTGTCGTTACTATTACATCTCTAGAATACAGTATTGTAGATTTTAAACGTTGCAACGGTCATCACAAAATATACTCGTTTTACTGACCGATTTATTCAGCGTGCGTGGGTAGTAACTACCATATCCAAACAAAGAGAACGGCTGTTTCGGCCAGCCGTGACACCAGGTGCTAACTTCTCTGTTTATTGCTAATGCAAAACATAACTCAAGGTCTTATGTAAAGAGATAGGTTAGTTTCTAAATGAATGAAACCTTATCCATATAACTAGCGCATACTCCTAACACACATAAGAACGATAGCCGCCTTAGATATTCAAATTCAAAATATTCTTTATTCAAGTAAACTTGTAAACAAGTGCTTTTGAATCGTCAACTTTACTGCTGGTTCGGAAAGCTGCTCCTACCGAGAAAAACCAGCAAGAAACTCGGCGGTTGCTCTTTTTAAAATATAAATCTTAGAACTAGTTACATTTATTTATTACATGTCTTGTACAGGGTAGCAGTGCACCCTTTATCCACACATCCTTATAATCTAAGTATAGATAGATAGACGCCTTTATGAAATTCGCTATCTGTATACTTATCGATGATTTATAGAATTAGGCGTTACATTCGCTCAGATAACAGAGATCACAATATATCCATAATACATTTAAGTAAGTTATAAAATTATTTTGCTATAAATCCACGTTTGTAAAGAAAATATATGTAATCCTAAGTTTAGCAAGCAAAACCGTTCTCATACCTTAAACGTGCAGGGTTGTTTACCATACGTATCACAGGACACCACCACCAACAGCACACTACACAAGTACTATACACATTCACTACGACAATCTCAACGATCGTTTCGCCTTGTAACCGAAGTATGGTCAGGAGATAGGGTCCAGGACAAAATCGTAAAGCTTTGCGATTTTGTCGGATTGCACATTATAGCAAAATAATTCTGTCATAACTTTTGTAAATTAATATAGATATTACTTGCACATTGTAATATCCTGATAGAATTGCGTAGGTCAATAATTAATGCACTTACAATCGCGATAATGTTGCATATGCATAGAATTTTTATGTATACGTATAGTTGGAAGATTGGATGTTAGTTCGTATATGAATAATTTTTTTAACTGACAGTTTGCTGTTATGCCCTTATAACAGCATAGAGTTTTACAGCGTCGACAGGCGAGATGGGCGAGCGTAGAAGTTTCGTTGAGGATGCGAAACATGTAGAATATAGCGCAAAAGCTCTACTAGCGTAGGGGAACAAGTATATGAATTATACGTTTATGAGTTATCAAATCAAATCAAAATAATCTTTATTTCAGTAAGCTTTTGCAAGTACTTTTAAATCGTCAAGGATTAATTAGATTTAACGAAGGTCCAACTCATTCAACTCATGTTGCTCTTACCAAGATGAACCAGCACGAAATTAGGCGGGTATTGAATAAAACACTCTAAATTTCCATTATTCTTTAAATTAATATTTTGAAATACAAATTTGTGTTTTGTATTATTAATAAAAAACGTTACCACATAAGTCGATAGTGTTACGTCCTTATGTGGTTACGCACAGATAAAGTCGACAAAATCTTATAGTTTAATACCACAGGAAACATATAATACAATCCTATGGTAATAGTCACTGGAATATGACGAGGAAAATTATTTCATCGAATTGAATGTATATTGCCATTCAATAAATTTTTGAATTAATAAAAATTACATAATAGTAATGCGTCACAGTTTTTCTCCGGATTAAGTTGAATATTTGTTTGTGATATTGTTGGATGATTTAACATGAAATTGAATATCTAGTGTAATAAATAAATCTCTATCTTTGATCGTTATAGATTTATTTAGTCTTTTCATTTTTAATCTTTTGCAGAACACCTTCGTTTAAAGACCTCAGTAGTAGTAGACAAAGCGACTAACGTCATAACCCAGTTAGTCTGGCAATACAGTGTCACATAAGAAACTTCGAAATAATCAGTAAATAATATTAGTATATGAACAAGAATGATTTTTGAGTAGACGAATATAACAATTTTTTTGTGCTTGCTTTTTTGTGGGAAAAAGGAAATTTAGAAACTATATAAAAAAATTGTCGTAGAAACAGAAGAATTCGAAAAAAGGTTTTAATATTGCAATTTTTTTAATAATTGAAAATTCTATAAATGCAAAAAATAATACATTTACAACTTTTAAGAATTGCGTGCCACAAAAAAGTATAGACAAAAAAGGCCTGTATATAGAAACACACCTCTCTCTTATTGAAAGTCTAAAATTAACCATACTTCAATTTGACCGTCGTCGACCAGTTAAAGGGGAGGATGTAAACATTCTTTGAGTCGTCCACGCAAAAACTTAAAAAGGACGCGCTATAAACGTTCTAGATCTAAAATTGGACATCGCTGCCGAGGCTGTGGTATCTGCAAAGAAAGACCCGCAGTACAAGTTCTGAGGTCCAAAAATAGCTTTAACGGTGCGCACGAGCAGAAATACACGTAGACATTTCTCCTTTCACTGCTAAAGTAATTTGCACCTTCACGATTCAATATAGAATGGATTTTGCAAAACGTAAACGGTTAAGGCTGTAAGATTGCATAATGTAATGTTGTGTCGACTCGTGATATTGCTGCTGCGATCGTTTATCCATTAATATTGATTAATTTAAGATAATCATTGTTTAAAACTTTATTTATTTTTTGTCTTTGGTATTTCTTTGACAATTAATATGACTAAACCGACTTACCAATAATTAGGAATCAAAGTAATGCTTTTTAAGGTTACTAGAATTGAATAGACACTAGTACCTACTATACAAATCATGGTCACATCTAATGGTTCCAGGGAAGCGGGTAGAGTAACGCGTTGAATCTTTAAATTGATTATTTTTGCGAAACACCAGCCACCTCCCCCTTGTCATCTGAAGAGGTACTTTAGCTTCACGGGCTTAGTGTCTTAGCTGCAAACGGTACAACAAACATTCATGCATGTTTTCGGCGTATCCCACATTCGGCCGTTTCCGCCGCAACTTCAGGATTTGACGCCTTTTCTTTGATATGGAATGATGCCAACATATCAACGTAAGTTGCGTCCCACATTAAGGCCTGTCCCCGTTTCCAAAGAACCAAAGCGTCTGGTCTCTTGCCATCTTCTCGACTTAATCCCGAAAGCTCAAGAAGAGCAAGAATGTCGATGGTAGCAAGAGTTCTTATTATGGTATCGTTAGAAATAATAATGAAATCTTGCTGAAGACTTAGACGTCGCGGATTATTAAGGTGCAAAATAATTTTTTAATTGTATAAATAAAGATGAATATACGAACTGATTATAAATGAACTCAAATTAACCGTGAGGATTGAAAAGTGAGAGCGCTGGAGTCTGCTCAATCATTCAGACTCCAGGCAATGTGTTTTCTTAAACCTTATGAATAACAACAAACACGGTTCAAACACGGGACGCCCCTACTAGCATCTGTCTGTTATTAAACGTGTTTCTTAGAACATCTACAAGTTTTGTTACGTAAGGAAAATAGTATGAAACAACAATTAACATTTAAGAGTATTTGCAATTAAGTAGTTAAACATTAAAAATGTAAAAATAACCTTCAAGTTATTACGCGCATACATATTTGAACAGCATATTATATCGTCGCCAGAATTTCTGCCACGAGTTTATTTCCGCCAACGTCTGTAGATTGATAAAGCAAATCTTTATTCTGTATCAATGATATTTAATAGAATCGTTCTATCAATAATTTTTTCAGGATATTGCAACTCATCTTAGGCTTGTCTATTAGCTTTAGATTCTATTAGAAATATGATAAACGACCTGTCTTTGACAGTCAAATCTGTCCTTCTCCCTGAATCTGTTCTTCACGCTGGTCTAATGCAGAATAGTATGATAACATTTATTTCAATAATTATCTCGATTTCGTCGCAATATTTTCCTTCACTACGAAACTAGCATTTAAACCCGATAAGAAAAGAAAATCACTCTTCACATTATTGTATTTCCTGTTGATTTCAATAGTCTCTCTGACATCTTCAACTCCCTAAAACTCTTTGTTATTCCAAATATGTCATTGCCCTCCTCGTCCCAAATTTTAATTTTCCCCTTTGCGATATCCTTTCTTATTTTTCCTCTTTTTTTATTACTTGAAGTATAGTCTTCTATTTTTTTATCACACCTTGTAAATATAAATTGCACAATGATTGTAAATATCAATTGTGATATGTTTTATACGAAAATCTGCGAAAGCGACTTGGACTTATAAATTATGGAAATAGGGCATCTTTTTTTGAAATTTGGCTCGACAATATAAAGATCATAACTGTTCCTTAACACATAGCGTAGATTAAACACTTAGTAGTTCATTTAGACGTTCGAGTCTAAGTAAGATCTTTATTGGTTTGCGCGGCGCATAGGGCTACGGCTCCCAGCAGCAGAGTTTTTTTTAGAACTCAATTTACCTCTTCAACACAATTTATATAAAACCATAATAGTACATTACGGTTTTATGTACCTAAAACTTTCGGAAGAAATGCACTACCTCATAGTTAAAACAACCCAACAACCCGAATGCCCAACATAGGATACTTATGTCAGGCCAAAGACTGGAACAGGTGAATAAATATAAGTATCTCGGAACTTGGCTTACACAAAACTGGGATACTGATTTAGAGGTTAGAACACGCATCGACGAATGAGAAAGGTACTCATTAAACATAATATCAAAATTTCACTTCGTGTGCGTCTTCTACTAACTCAGGCATCGCTGATACGATTGCAACTGATAATGATACGAAAAGTTGCTGCAAAGAGGAGACCTGGTCGTAGAAGGAAATCTTGGTTACGAAACATCCGGGAATGGATGGGCATTAAGAGCACTCCCAAACTCTTCCATCTGGCTACAAATAGGAACGCATATGCAGAGCTGACTGCTAACCTTCATTTGTTGGAGAGGCACGTGAAGAAGATAGTTAAAACCGTAAAAAATAAGTTTAGTAGATTTTGAGAAAACCGACCACATACAGACAGCTTTTGGGGACTTTATTTTATAATAAGTAGATTAGGGATCCCCATTAAACATTATAGGAAGAATATATTTCTCTATACTGGGACTTTATACACCTATAGGAAAATATGACAAAAATAATTTATTCATGCGATTCGTCGAAATAATTTGCAAACATTTCGCTTTCGAGAATTACCGATGAGTTGTGAGAAACGCAGCGACCTTAAAACTTATCTCACTGATGACATTTTCATGTGAAGTTCTTTGTGTTGATTTCGTGACGCTTTTTGCGATGTCTGCACAAACATTCAAACGTGTACATAATTTTGCAATTTAACTAATGCCTTGTCATTCCGCGAATTTAATACTATTGTAATGTTTCGTTTAAAAACAAGGATTCTTCAACTAGATTTGAATAGCCTTGTTTGAATCATCATATTATGACCTAAGTTAAGAAATTCATAATGCTTTCTGGAAATTGATCGCACTTCAAAAATGACGCTATGGAACACGGTTTTTATCGAGTTCTACAATAACATATTGGCACTATGAAAATGATTTTTCATTGAGGCAAATAAAACTCAGACAGAAAATTATTAACATATAACTAATAATCATTTTACAAAGTCCAGCTAAGTAGATAAAATCATAATAATATATGATGCTAATATAGCGTATGCGATTTGACGGTGATTTCTTTTAACTATGTTAAAAGTGATTTATAGAAGCAGGCGCTACTTTGTCTACATGAAAAAATCGCAATCCTATCCTCCTGATGATGCTTTGTTTTAGGGGCGAAACGATCGTAGAGATTGTGGTAGTGAGTGTGTGTAGTGCTTGTGTAGTGTTGCTAGTGGCGGCGTTTTGTGATGCGTGTGGTGATTTGTCTTGCATGTGTAAAGTATGTGAACGTTTCCTGCTTCATACACTTACCATTACATGGATTCTTTTAATAAAAGCTGATTATACCAAAATAATTATGTTGTAACTTCTTTGTTAGAAGTATTTTTTCAGCGATCATACAACAGTGTTCAATTGCCAATGACGTTAAAATACCTATTTACTGTAATTATCCTCCTCAATCTTTAACTATTATTAAATTATGTGACTCTTGAAAATATATCTTCTCGCATATTCAACTTGTGTTAACTAGGATATAATTTAAAAAAATTATCTACTAGTATCTACGCTAAGTAAAAAAAAAATTAAGATTAAAGTAAATATAATATCCTGCAATAAATAATGCACATCGAGACTTAGAGAGAGAAAATCAACTAGATTCTGCTTCATAGAGCATTGTCTCTGTCGCACAGACTGACGAACCCGTGTGAAAAATCACATAACAACTGAGTGACAGTGACAGCGCTCTACGAAACCGAAGTAGGCCGTTTTGATCTAAACATCGATGTGCATTATTTAATGCCGGATACTATACCTAGTTTTTAAACCGATTTATCATTATAGTAATCTTAATTAAAAGTAAGAGGATCTGTTAAATTTTGTTGAATGAAAAAGATATTTAATATCCTATTTTTCCTCTTCACGACAGTTAAAATTACGGGCTTCGACATATTCCGTGTCGTGCATATGGGCGGTATATTTGAGATATCGACCTCGTTCTTTCACAACGTCACATTTGTATGTAATTATATACGTTCAAGGTATAATGCGTAAGCTCGTGACATCTTGTATGTAACAGAGAATTGCATAATACCCCAATCTTTTGCAATGGCGGTATGCGAAGGCGGCTATCATCCTGAATTGATATTGATAACGCTATCAATCTAGACTACGCATTCTACAGTAGTTTTTATACTCTTACGACTATCGGACTGAGTAAAGTAGCAACTTGTTACAATCCCACTGCTGGGAATAGGCCTCCTCTCTCCGTTTCTGGAGAGAAGGGTTGGAGCTAAGACCTACCACGCTGCTCCAATGCGGATTTGTATGCTACACATATCTCCAGAATTCTCTAGAGATATGCAGGTTTCCTCCCTATGTTTTCCTTCACCGTAAAGCGTGTGATAAATTGCAATTATCAATTAGACACATGAGTTTTAATAGAAAAACTCATTAGTGCCTGCCCGGGTTTGAACTCGTGTTCCTCTCGAAACAGTCGCACGGTCTCACCACTGGGCTATCACAGCTTCGGACTGAGTAACTGGACCCTTGCCGGAAGGTCACAGGTTCAAACCCTGGATGGGCATCAATAAGTTTTTTAGAATAACTTATCAGACGTGACATTAATTTTTTCCGCAATCGATTCTAGCTTTGCCGTTACAGCAGTTTATAACAACAATTAAAAAGAGCCTGATACAGAAAGCCTGCTATACTTTTGAGGATTATATGGATGATAAGAATGCGAATACTTACAAGACAGTACTGATTAAATGTAACTAGTTATAAGAATTATGTTCTATATATAGCGAGATATTGTAGCGCATCCGGCATGTTTTATGCAATTTTTAGAGCTCGAATTGCATCATTTTGGGACCGGCTCAGGACTTCTTCAAACTCTATTCTCCAAAGAGTAAGCGTTGGGAAGCCTAGTACTACCTTAAACTATTGGCTACCTGTTCATTGTAATAAGAACAGGAAATAATTATTAAGACATGTTTTTGATGCGTGGGAACAGTTTTTCAGCAGATAGCAACAAAAGGTATTTTATTTTCTCTGTATATTAAATTTTAATTTCTTGTGTATTGGGTTTTTAATGCCTTTCAATAAAAAATATTTTTATTAATTAATAGATAATAATTAGATACGGCTATACGCACGTCTAATGTTATCGGGTTAGCCCGACTAGTTTCGAACCCGTCCGGGGCACATATTCATGAACTCTTTACACGACGTTATCGCGGCGGGAACCCAGTCTATTGCGGGACAACAGGAACTAGTCGGGCTAATCCGATAAAATTAGACGTGAGTATAGTCGGTATCTTTATTAACTATGAATACTACTCACGATAGTTTAAATTAAAAAAATATATTATTATTATTACAATCTGAAAAGAGCGAATTTCTTGTTATCGGTAGAAACAGCTTTCTGACCTAGCAGTAGAAGTGATTGAAGTGGATTCAAAACCACTTGTTTACAAGTTCAGTTAAATAAAGAATATTTGAATTGGAATTGAATTGTCTCTCAGGTTGTTCGTCCGACTGATGTATCCATACCGCCAATTTATAATATCAGTACGATGCTGTGTAAAAGCCGTTAAAGTTTGAGCCCTTCAAACTTAGGCCATACTGTAATCAAAATATATTGGTGAAATAGTTCATACGCTACAGTTTCACAAACATAAAAACTAGTAGCAACTCGCTGCAAGACTGGACTTTCAATTAAAAAAACAAAAAGATTATTAACCATAACCTCTAGTTTACACGCCAAGGATACAATACGACCAATTTAATCAATAAAATTACGCCTCGTAAACCATCAGCTACTGAAGGCGAGGCCATTTGTTAATGTCCCATTATATACAGTGATGTAATGTAAACAATATCTATTGTTGTTATGTCATTAACGTAAACCTCCTCGCATTTTGACTGGCCCGTTGGCGCTGTGGGAAGTGACCCTGCCTTCAGCTCCGCGGGTCGCGGGTTCGATTCCCGCCGAGGGCCAACATTTTCTATAAACAAATTGTTGGTTCTTCGAGCCTGGGTGTCTATTTGTATTTAAGTATGTCTTTAAACTTATATATGTAGTTTATCTACCAGTTGTCCGTCGTCCATAACACAAGTATTAAGTTACTTACTTTGCGGACGGACGACCGTGTGTGTAAATGTCCCGTTTATTTATTTTATTATTTATTTTTTTAATCCATGTCCGTTCTTTAAGACCAAGTTTTCTAGAACGAAACTGGGGCAGAAGACCCCAATATTTAGCGCTTATACAATATCTGCACAAAGGACACATTGTCACCGATTTTGGTTGCGATGGGCTTTCGTCGTTCATGAAAAAATGATCCAAAATTTTAATTTCATAGTTATAATAGTTGAGCCTTAATGTTGCTGTTTTCTCCTTTTTTTCTATGTTTTCATTATTCTCTAGTGTTTATTTTTAGGTTTATAATTTGTGACTTTGTAACTAAGAATGTGTTCTTCTATAATTGGTACTACATATTTAATTTAAAACTATATGGGATATATGTTGGATGATGATTGATCCGAATAAATAAATAAATTAACATGTCAAGTAACAGACGAATGATTTGTTCAAGAAAAACTAAGATCAAATAGAAAATAATTGAATGAGAAAAATAAGGTTTTCGAAGAAATCGATTCTATTTATACGAATGCAAAAAGTCACGATACTAAGAAGTACTTTGCTATAATTGAATTTTGCCTGCTTCATACACTTAGCATTACATACATTCTCTTCACTTTCGCGGATTGTTATAGCTTTTGTAATATGGAATTCCGCAAAGTAACATATAACAAATAAATGCTGAACTTACTAGTCCAGTAATGAGTATATTACTTAAAAGTAACTCAACCAATATTTTCTTTAAATATTTCTTGTATCTTTGATAATGTTAATATTCTTATTATTCGTATTATCCTCCGTGTCATCTAATATTTTATCTTAGTTTTAGTTTGAGTTTTGTATTTTTCTTTTACCTTTCTCAAGATTTATGAGTTTAAATTTAACACTGTATATGTTGTGTTCTCCTATAATTAGGGGTACACTTAGTTCATGTGTCAAATCATATTATTACTTTATTTTTTGTACTGCTGTTGGAGTCCTTAAATAAATAAATAAATAAACATCTGCTTCTATAAACAAAATCATTTCCTCTAATATCATATCCATCACCATTCATATTTAACATTCCATTGATCACATGTTTTTCATCCCGTCTCATTATGAGCTCAAACCATTTTAAACCCTCCTCATTATTAATATTCATAGCTAAGCACAACCTATCTTACATATAAAAAAATAATGTTTGTCTGTATGTCCTTTATAGACTACAAAACGGCTGAATTTTAATAAAATTTTCAGACACTCTTTAGAATGACCCACCGGATGATCCTGTAAATTTTGGTGGCGATCAGAGCATTTTTTTTAAACTGTTGAGTTCTTTTCGAAAGGTATCTGAAACCAGACGCTGAAACGCTTAACTGGACAGCTAGTATCGAAATAATTAAGATAAAATGATTAATTTGTATTATACTACGTAAAATGAATCCCAAATATTAATGATTGCCTAATGTTTTGGTATTTGTTAAGTTTAATTTACTTGAACAAACACATACTCAGAACTCACGTGATGAAAACTATTGTGAAAAACATAACAGTAGCTAGCCGAGATAAGGCATGTTTCCAACGCATGCACCTGTTGTAACATTGTCTAGGTATTTTTAATGTTACATAATAATTGTCTTCGCATATTCCCGTTATTCTATCGGATCTGCTTGTTTTTCATATCATATGTAAAAAAGTAAAGTATAAAAGAGGACAACACCGGACAAGAGAGGCGGCCCATAAGCCGCCTCTCTTGTCCTTGGAGAGAAGGTTTTGAGCTAAGACCATGCTGCTCCAATGCGGATTGGTAGGTTACACATATCCCTTGAATTCTTTTGGAGCTATGCAGGTTTCCTTATTCATCATTCACCTGCCCTTTACTCACTCTAAGTGGGGCCGGTACAACATTTTTAAACATGTTGTTAAACTTGCCTTTCACGACACCTCGATAAGAAATGAGGGTCGTCTATTCTATTCAGCCGGATACCACACGGCCGTCGCAGATTTCCTCACTATGTTGAGTAAATAATACAAAAGTAATAATAAAATTATTTTGCTATAATCCGCGATACAGTAAATAGAACATATATATAGTGCTAAATGTATACTGGACTATCCGTTTTTTCATTCCCGATACATCATTTTCTTTCGATTTATATTCTTAAATTCGTAATATCTTTTGATTGGGATGTCGGATTTTAATAATTTTAAAAGTATTTTACAGGTATTCAAATAGTTTTTAATAAAATATCATTTAATGGGATAAGGATTAATACAGAGATATGAATAAAATGATTTGGTTATTGTCAGCAATTTTATCAACTTTTACAATGTAAAAAAGTAGTTATATTAGTATAACTATAATAGTAAGATATATGGTATCGCGGACTTTTTTGTGGATATTGATATGGTCTATAATACTCTAGAACATTTTACATAATAGAATAGAGGATAGAACATTTTTGTTCTATCCTCAGTAGCTTCTGCAGCGCACGCGATGAAAGATGTTTACGACGAATTTTTCACAACTTATTACTTTTTTATTAGGGATCCCTATTTTTTTTTAAATGCCATATAGCCTATGTTGCTCAGTGAAGAAGCAGCTTTAAAATGGCGAAAGAATTTTTAAAATCGGTCCAGTAGTTTTTGAAAACATTACAAACATACATACAAACAAATATACAAATCTTTCCTCTTTATAATATTAGTATAGATATTGTAGTTGTTCAATAAAGCTTATAAATAAAAATACTGCCTTTAGTTTCTGCGCTTTAGTTAAGAATTGAATTTTTCGTATATGTAGCGATGTTTATAGCATTAGAAACAATAATCAATGTGTAGTCAACTTTAGCATTTGTTTTTAAACAATCTTATGTCATTTAAACACCGTAGGGGGTCCGAATCTTGCATATACGTGTAAAAATGTGTAGGTGTAGCGTTTTGTGGAATCATTACACGTTTGAAGATACCCAGGTGATCACAATGGTAAACATAATATGTCAGTGGTGTCATATTTTGCAGAACTCGTATGCAAGCTTGCATTTTATTTACTTCACGGCGATGGGAACGGCAAATTGCTGTATCTACATCCTTGTACTTTTGATGAACAATGAGCTAACTTTTACCAATGTTAATATCTAAGAAATATTGTAATTAAATGATGCTATTGTTATGAAGATATATATTTTTTATATATGTTTTAATTATTATCATCCCCATCATCCTCCTGCCCTTATCCCACTCTAAGTGGGGTCGACACAATATGTTACAAACATGTCATCACATGAATTGGAATATTTTACGACCGGCCACCTGCCTGACGTCACTTACCTTAGTCGTATTTTACGCACCCCTCGGTAAAAAAGGGTGGTCTATTCTACTCAACCGGATACCAAACGGTGGGTCAACTTACCTTATTCACCTTTTACGACACCTCGATAAGAAATGAGGGTGGCCTATTCTACTCAGCCGGATATCACATGGTGGGTCAACTTACCTTAGTCGCATTTTATCACACCTCGGTAAGAAATGAAGGTGGATGAAGGTGGTCTATTCTACTCAGCCGGATACCACACAGTGACTCAACTTTCCTTAGTCGCATTTTATGACACCTCGGTAAGAAATGAAGGTGGTCTATTCTACTCAGCCGGATACCACACGGTGGGTCAACTTACCTTAGTCGCATTTTATGACACCTCGGTAAGAAATGAATGTGGATGAAGGTGGTCTATTCTACTCAGCCGGATACCACACGGTGGGTCAACTTACCTTAGTCCCCTTTTACGACACCTCGGTAAGAAATGAGGGTGGTTTATTCTATTTAGCCGGATACCACACGGCATTATACGTTTTAATTATATGTTTCAAATACCTTCTGTTTTTAATTATATTGCTCAAGATATTAATACTACGACACATATTATTTCTTAAGGTAAGGTATTTTGTAGTAGTAAGGGTGCATCTTTGTTGTTTATTGTTTTTTAAATAGTTAAATAAATAATCAACAGATACTATAAACGTTTAACTTGCCATATGCAATATCGTAACTTATACGTATCGTACCTAACATAGAAAATGTCCCAATGTGTTAATTTTCGATGCAATAACAATTTTTAATCAGTCTTTATTCAAATCAGCAGTTGACGTGTACTTAAAATATATATTATGTAGATAAACAGATGCGATGTTTAGTTTATTTACGAAGGAAGAGATCTGATTAAAGTTTTATTCGATGTTCGTTATTCATCAATCTCCTGCCCTTATCCCACTCTAAGTGGGTGTCCACTTTAAGTTGTGATTTGACTTGGTATTTTACGACCGAAAAAAGCTATGATAGCCTAGCGGTGAGACCGTGCGAGTCTCTAGAGACGAGATAGGTTCAAACCCCGGGCAGGCACCAATGAGTTTTTCTATTAAAACTTATGTGTCTAATTGATAATTGCAATTTATCACACGCTTTTCGATGAAGGAAAACATCGTGAGGAAACCTGTATATCTCAAGAGAATTCTAGGGATATGTGTAACCTACCAATCCGCATTGGAGCAGCGTGGTAGGTCTTAGCTCCAATCCTTCTCTCAAATAATGGAGAGGCCTTAGCTCAGCAGTGGGCATAGTAACAGGCTGTTACTTTACTTTTTTTTAGTTTTGACGACCGGCCGCTTGCCTGATGTCGACTTACCTTAGCCGCCTTTTACCACACCTTGGTAAGAAATGAGTGGTCTATTCTACTCGGCCGTTTACCAAATGGCACTTACCTTAGTCGCCTTTTACGAAACCTCGGTAAGAAGGTGTAGTCTTTTCTACTCAGCCTACAAAACTCAGTTACTCAGACTACAAAAGTCAACGTTAGTTGACTTTTACGACACCTCATTAAGAAATAAGGGTGGTCTATTCTACTTAGCCGGATCACTACCACATTTCATTATTATTTACTATAAAAATACTTAAATTACTATAAATATACGTTTTTTCGTTAAAGATTGTTTCATGAATTTCCTTCTATTAACACCCCAACATTTCCAAAATTATATTTGGCATGTTTCGTCACTTAATTTAGTCTGCCAATACATTACAGTCATGAAAATTATTGTTTTCTGAGCGATGAAAACAATATATTTAGCTCTACTCTTCAACAACTCTAAAATAAATTTTAGTAAAAAGAGACGAAAGATGTTTCCGTCGCATTTCCGTTCTTTGAACCTTTACTACTATTTAAGACAGGGCTGTTAGCCTCGTAATTCAAAATTTTCTTAACACACGCGGATTATAGTAAAATAAATCAATCATAACTTTTGTACTTCGGAATTCCGCAAGGTACTCGTAACGTCTACTTCTATGAATGTAAGGATCATGTAACACTTTTTAAACATTTTTTTAGTATATAAAAAGTGTTACATGTTTATTCATTCATAAACATATAACATTTTTTTATAATACATGTAAAAATGTAAATACCATAGTATTTTTAGTCTAAAAATGCAACATGTTACAACAAGATTTCCTTTTTCCTTCTTATTGATCTAAGATGACAAGACATTAAGAGAAAAATCTGAATCTACATACTTGTAAAGGCTTGTTACAAGTCTATTTATATCGTCGGGAGAAAGTGGCGCCAGCGGGCAGTACGAAATCGCTGATCTGAATGTTAATACAACATTACTGTACATTGCGTGTGCCGTGTGGATTGCTTTTTTTTATGCGTCAGACCCATCTATGTATGGTACCCAATTTAAATTATTTAAGCGATAAATACGTTATGACTTTCGGTGAATTCTAAAGGTGAAATCGTAACTGTGTTTTGGGTTTTTGAATCAAGTATAATCGATGACTCGTTTTCTGTTTCGTCTTTGCTTATTTGAAACTAGTTGAACCGATCTGGTTTCGCTGCGGGTAAAATATATTTAGACCGTAATTGATTAATTTTTGCGCGCATTAGAATTCATAAGAATGCGTGGACGTAGCCACTCTTCGACCATGTACAAGACAGTAATGATTAAATGTAACTAGTAATAAGAATTATTTTAAAAAGAGCAACCGCCGAGTTTCTTCCTGGCTCTTGGTAGGAACAGCTTTCCGAACCAGCAGTAGAGTTGACGATTCAAAAGTACTTGTTTAAAAGCTTAATTGTATAAATAATATTTCAAATTTGAATTTGAATTTGATAAATCGTAAGACATCCTTTTAAATTATGATGCGAGAGATGATGTTGTTAAGCATGAAATGTTTAAAGTATTAGGTAGGTTTTGCAAATACTGGATTTGTACGTGAAAATTTTCTTCGATGATAGAATGGAGATATTAAGCCATCTTTAAATGATACATATAAGCCATCGCAGACTTATCTGTAGACCTATAAAGGAAGACTAATCCCCCAATTAACTTTTGTTAGATCTCAAAGGACTAAGGCGACTAAGAGACTAAGGAGTATTAAATGAAAACTCCAAGACTTTAAATATTCCAACATTTTCCAAAACTATCGACATATTTCAACATATTTTCGTAAAACAAACAACGTTCAACAAACTAAACACCTAAACCTACCTTCTGCATCATTGTCTATCGTATTAAAAACAACATGAAAAAACTACTGAACAATCCGTTCAGTTCAGCCTTTTTAGATGTAAATATAAGAAGGTCTATATAGGTCTATCGTCTTATATTAATATAATATAATAGTAAAATATAATATAATACTAAATATAAGACGGAGAAACTGATTCCATTCCTGTAGATACTTTCGCCCAGTCTTGTTTATAATGTCACTCGTAACACGGTTAGTTTTCTAAACAATGGTAATGAGGATTTGGACGCATATTTGAAAGATTAAATATGATCGATTTAATACGGTTACTTTTATCCAACAATCTAAACGTACTAACGCCTACTCGAGTGCTCCGGATACATCATGTGGCGTGGGGCAAATACTTTCTTTGATTCATTACAACATCGAAGCTAAAAGACCAAAAGGCCTCTCACTAAAGAGGTGGTCTGAGTAATCCTTCCTTAAGTCCGCCATACCTTTACGTGCTTCTTGCTTGCACCGTGCAAGCACTGAAAAATGCTCGCCGTTGTATGAACTCATGTCCTTCTGGTAGAAATCACTTATGTCAGAAGTGGTACCGCCTTTCAAACCGTTAAGACTTTACAGTTTACATCAGTAATTCTGACAACGAATTTTCATCGTCACTAATATGCAGAGACGTTGTACCTGACGTGAATAATAAAAAATATCTCCTTTATTACCTAACAAATTCAATCAGTTAAAAACGTTTCGAAACCGAACTTAAAAATCAGCTTTGCATACATAAGCCGTAATTTATGTATAGACGGAGGTGGCGCGATCACATTCCATTCCAAACCAAGAACAGCCTAGAGCTCAGTAAATAATGGAAGGATGTATGACCGTTTGAGTTGCGAAGATAGAGATGTCTCCACAAAATGGCCGGTTAATCGTATATTGACCGTTCACTGCCGTAGGAATATTACGTACCACAAACCAGTTATAGCTTTTGATTCAATAATACAAAAGGAGTTTATACTGTCGTCATGCACTATGTACTCATGTATACGCATAAAAAATATACAGCGCTGAAAAATGGGCATTGAGAACCGATAAAATTGATTTACTTTGGAAAGGTTAAAATTCGTAACGTAGAGATCGGGACAATGGAATTCAAAAGTGGACGTCCACAAGCTGATGATGTCGATGGTAATGACGCTGATAAAGAAAACGATATGATACACGAAAGTAAAATATAAATTTATACGTTTATATTTACGTATAAATTCATGCCAAGCTTATGTGCTTGTACTTTTGCCTACGTAATTGTAATAAGACACTTTCTAGACAACTGGTTGGTAACTGCCTTGGGTAACCTCGTAAGAGTTACTCGGTCTCTTTTTTTAATCTTTATTTTAAGGGGTTTATTCGAAAGGAAAATGCCACCCCCATAGTAATTACAAACTAACCTTACTTCCTACGACTTATGCCTACTTTAAACAAATTATAATGCAATTTCGCTTTTCCTGAATCTGGAGAAGCCAAAATGCTATTACAAGTGGCAAAATCAAAGTTAAATCCTAGTTTTAATCTAAAATCACTCGTAAGGACACATTCCATCAAAATATGAAATACATACTCGGTCTCACTTTTTACTTATATAGGCTTATTTTTATATCCCACATTATTTCTTACGGGAGACATTCTACAATTTTGGTCTTTTAAATTAATATTTGGTTTAACGCTGTTATAATTCACCAGCGCTATAGAACTTATCAAGGTCATATATTATTATACAAGCAAAAAAATATGTAGTGTTGTGTCTATTGTGTTATTATTGATAGTTGAAAACAGCTTCCGAATTTTATTTTTAATCGTTTATTTAGGAATACTTAAAAACCACAACAATCATTACTTTCACGGATGAAGGCTTTTAATCACACTTCTGCACCTGCTATAAAACTTTTACTTAAATAACTATCATAGTACGATCTTAAACACTGGTCAAATATACTGAACTATTAAACCATATTCAATAATAAACCAACTACTTCCCATAACTTCATTATGCCTTTAGCATAAATACCCACGTGAAAAGGAGTTTGACATTTATGTTGGTCTTTGGAAAAGGAGTTTGATAATTTATGTGGTACACTTCATGGTGGTGGCTTTCATACCATAGGGCTCTGTTAGGCTTTTTCGTTATAGCTCTCTTAACGATACATCAAGAGTACTCTTGCGACTATCGAGATTCTTGCTTTTCTTAAGCCTCCGGGGATAACTGGGACAATGGCGAGAGATTGGAATTGTCCCAATATGTGAAACAACATACGTTGATACGTTTGGAGAATCGGCATCAAGACTTAGGTATGCGTCAGAAATAGCTGATGCTAGGAAGCGGCGAAATTTGACATTTCTCCTTGGGAGTTACATATTGCTTTTAATAGCCTTACTAGGTGACAAGAGAGTTCACTTGTTTTTCGCACAAAGAATCATCAAGATTAAGATAGTATTGACATATAATCAGCAGGCCTACCATGAACTCTTATTGCGACTCCATTGAAGACGTAAACGAGGACCGCGAACCGCTTTCCTTTTCGCTTTTCGTACCATGAAGTGTGAATTGCGTTGAAAAGGATAATGTTATATGAACTCTGTCTCTTTTACTCACATGTTTTTAGGACGAATTCCGAATACTCAAAACAATTTCGTTTATGTCTTCAATTGAGTCGCAATAAGAGTTCATGGTAGGCCTGCAGGGCGGGTAAAAATCGTGTGACCAAAACAAGTGTTTAATGTGAATCTGGATGGATGTGATTAGAGGAAGGCCATAAAAAGGAATGGATGGTTTGTGCGAGTAAGACGTGCATATAAACTGAATTGAGGTATGATAGAAGAGAATGGGAGAGAAAAACTAATGGTGCCGACTCCACTTGGAGTGGGATAAGGGCAAGAGAGTCATGGACGAATTATCATCAATGACAATTCCTCGTGGGCATGATTTGTATTTAATATTTTGTCAGTTATGCAAACAAAAATGTACAAGTTATATCTATCTTAAATTAGTTACACGCTATTACTATACAAATCATGCCCACGTGGAATGGTACCAAGAATGCTGGCAGCGTTTCCGCGTTGAATCGCTAAGCTGATTCTTTGTGCGAAAAAGGAGTCAGCCCACTTGTCACCCGAAGAGGTGTTAAACGGATAAAAATAATATATACGGATGTAAACTATAACTTGCATGTTCTCAATGTACATAAATGATAGTTTCCCTTACTACCATATATTATTTACCCATTACTTCAGTTAATGTCCGACATATTTAATTTTTCATTGCGTACGTGTCTAAAGGTTGTTTATCTAGTCATAAACTGGCTTATTGACCTTCAACGGTGGGTGTGTCAGTACAGACCTGTCACGGATTATGCGCAGTTTATACCAATTAGCGCACAATGTAATACCATTGCCTTAAGAGCTTGAACTTAATTAACTTTTAATAATGCCAATTTATGAAACAGCTTCCAATACTGTGACACTTACTAATTTATGTATTTCCTATACATAACTTAATCATTCAAATTTAAAATATTCTTTATGTAAAGTGTAAGTGTATAAAATAAGCACTTCTAGAACGCTAGTTTTGTCTCAAGTTTAGTTTGACTAAAAACGTCATTAAATTCAACTAATTAATTGTTAACCTACCAATCCGCATTGGAGCAGCGTGGTAGGTCTTAGCTTCAACCCTTCTCTTCAGAAACGAAGAAAGGAGGCCCTATGCCCAGCAGTGGGATTGTAACGGGCCGTTACTACTAATTCATTGTTAAGGGTATGTCTCAAACAGGCTGATGAACTACGGAAAGCTTCTCCTGGTTGACAGTACTGGTGGCCCCATGGTCATAGATTGGCCAAGTGTATAGTGAATTCATTCCTTTTATTTAAAATTATTTACGAATGCCATGTGGTATCCGGCAAAGTAGAATAGACCACCCTCATTTCTTACCTAGGTGCCGTAAAAGGCGATTAACATAAGTTGACCCACCGTGTGGTATCCGGCTGAGTGGAAGAGATCACCCTCACATCTTACCGAGGTGTCGTAAAAGGCGTCTAAGGTAAGTTGAGCCCCGTGTGATATCCGATTGAGTAGAATAGACCACCCTCTGTCTTACCGAGGGGTCGTAAAATACGACTAAGTAAAGTTGACGTCAGGACGGCGACCGCTCGTAAAATACGTGGCCAAATCATGTGTCGACATGTTCGTAAAATGTTGAGCCGACCCCACTTAGAATGGGATAAGGGCAGGAGGATGATGATTATTTACCATTCCGAATAGTAATTTTAAATGCTTAAAAAAGATATGCAATGTACTTCTCAAGTTAATTTCACCATTTCGTATAATCTACAATATTCAAATTTTCTTTGAGACTTCATATAACGGGCGTCTTTTTGTTTTTCGTCGATTTGTTAATTGACCAGTCAATAAATATTCTTTGTGGGTTTAAACGAAATAACTAAGTCGTCTTTTAATTTGAAGACATACGTAATTAATTTTCTTAGTATTTAAGCTGTTATTTTTGTTCTTTATTCGGAATTTATTTATCCCGAGTCTTAAAATCTGTTTATGCAATTTGATAACTAAACATAATTTGCCCACAAAATGTAGTTTCATGCAATAATATAATATAGTTAATTCACCGATACTCGTATATAAAATTTAAGATGACGTCTTATTATAACTTGAATTTAATTATGAAATCATTACTTATAATTTACGTCTTAATTATATTTGGTAGGCATTGAAAACAGGTTTCTCCTAAAATTTGGTTGTAAACGCAGCAATGATTTTGTTGAATACTTAATTATAATTATTTCTTATTTAGTTAATATGTTGTGTTAACTAAGATTAATTTAAAGTTTTCCGTGAGAATTTTGATACCTTATAAAAACAGTTAGGTACCATTGGAGTTATATTTGCTTATAAATAGCAAATATATGAGTTATAAGTTATACCCATCATACTAAAGACGAGAAGTGCATGATTAAAATGGTCATTATCATCATTCTTCTGTTCTTATCCCACTCTAATTGAGATCGGCACAGCATATTTTAAACATGTTGTTATATATTATTCGCGCCTACTGCGTGCCCTTCGTAGCTAGAGTTGCTGAGCGTAATTAGGATAGGCAGACAACCGGCAATTTCTCCAACCCTAATAATCAAAGGATACTGACCTTTCACTGGGAGGCTTCTCTGTAGGTTATGGCGTCCACGCCGCTCCGGCCGGAGTATAATAAAGTCACTTTTATTCGTGGAATCACTAATGTTTTAGTTCTTCCGTTTTAGTACTTTACACAGCCACCAATTTGTCTTTAATATTCCGTATATATTACTAATAAATGTCCACCGAACACCGATATTAACATTACTTGACCGCGAGTACCGAGTTCACCGTGTTGCACGGCCTCTCTCTGTTCTCTTGTGACATTTTGTGCGACCTACCCGCACCGCCTCAGGTGCAGTCAGCCCCGATTACCCTCGGCGGAAAAAATTACCCGAACATATATATTGGCTAGTTATTTTACGACTGACCACCTATCTGACGTCAAATTACCTAAGTGATCTAGTCTACTCAGCCTGATATCACAAGGCAATGCAAGATTAATAAGAGAAATCATAAAATCATCAAGCGAGTGTTAAGTATGAATGTGGATGGATATGTGACTAGAGAGCGGCCTAAAAAAGATGGTTGGATTTTGTTAATGTTATACATGCAATTTAAAGAAGTAGGGCCAGAGTTGATATAGGATATATAATGATAGGAAAGAAAGAGAAAGAAATAAATTCTTTGTCGACCCGACTTGAAATGATATAAAGGCAGGAGAATGATGTAAAGTAACGGCCTGTTACTATCCCACAGCTGGGCATAGGGCCTCCTCTCTCCGTTTCTTTGAGAGAAGGGTTGGAGCTAAAACCTACCACACTGCTCCAATGCGGATTGATAGGTTAAACATATCCCTTGAATTCTCTAGAGATATGCAAGTTTTCTTCACGATGTTTTCCTTCACCGAAAAGCGTGTGATAAATTTCAATTATCAATTAGACACATAAGTTTTTAATAGAATTACTCATTGGTGCCTGTCCGGGGTTTGAACTCATGATCGTCTCTTGAGAGTTACACGGTCTCACTTCTGGGCTATCACAGCTTAGGAGAATGACGATGGAGTTATATTTGCTTAAAATTGCATCATCGTTTAAAACATTTTATATATGACATATTGGAATACGATATTGACACAGTCGTTTATGAAGAATACGTAAAAAATTAGGCTCATCATTTGGAAACAATAGTTAGTTATCGTGTTTGGTGGGGACAAAAACATCGACCAAAAACGTATGTACTTACATTCACCTTGAATTATCATTAACATTGTACTCTTGGGTAGTTTGTTATGTCGGCATTGACGTGTATCTGCATATTCTCTTTGATAATTATTTAAATTAAAATGTGAAGTTAACTTAGTTGTGTTGAGCTGACTATGAGACAGATTATTTTGATAGTTGTTAAATTGTTGATCTATGGAAGCAGGCGTTACTTTGCGGGATTCCATACTACAGAAACTATAACAGAACTCCTTTGCTATAATCCGCGTTTGTTAAGCGAATGTATGCAACGCTAAGTGTATGAAGCAGGCAAAATTCACGTACCTTACACATGCAGGACAAGTCACCACACGTATCCCAAGATGCCTCCACCAGCAATAATGCACACAACTCCACTACACGTCGCCCTAAGCCGTGGTCCGGCCACACAGGTGGCACCCTTAGTACGACGTTCCCCGACGCTAGTAGAGGTTCTGCGCTCTACTCTCTGCATTTCGCAACCTCGGCGATGCTTCTGTGCTCGCCCGTCCCGCCCGGTGACGCTGTAAAAGCCGTTAGAACTTGCAGAATACAGTCCGTTCGAAAAAAAATACACACAACCACTACCAAAATCTCTACGATCGTTTCGCCCTAAAATCGAAGCATCATCAGGAGGATAGGCCCCACGACAAAAATCGTAATGCATTACGATTTTGTCGATGCTTTCGGAGCGAAACTATCGAGGCGAAATTGTTAATTCCAGAGTTGCGGTTTGCATTTACTTTAGAATTCTAAAAATAAGAAGAAATAAAAACAAATGCCTCTCATTTTGAAAATACGGATCATACCTAAGATTCAAAGCGCTGCTCTATCGCGGAATTTTTATATTGGAATGTTACCGTAGAGTTATTTTACTAGAGTAGGGAAGCTAGCATAATATGTTACAATAAAGATAATAAGCAAATGAGCGTGATCTATCTGTCTCTCTTGTTTACGTGTGATAAGATAAAGGTGAGTATACAAGTTTCATGTTCCCTCTAATTATTTATAGTTTCACTATCACTAGGCCAGCCTATGGCTTCACTATTCCAAGTATAACAACTGTATGAACGTAACACTTACGAACAATATATATTCAAATTCAAATTCAAAATATTCTTTATTTAAGTAAACTTGTAAACAAGTGCTTTTGGATCATCAAATCTACTGCTGGTTCGGAAAGCTGTTCCTACTGACAAGAAACTCGGCGTTTGCTATTTTAAAAATATAAATCTGATAACTAGTTACATTTATTTATTACTGTCTTGTACAGGGTAGAAGTGCACCTATATCCACACATCCTTATCATCTAAGTAATCCTCAACAGTATAGTAGGCTTTCTGTATCAGACTTTTTAACTATAATGGCAAGGCCAACTTTGTGAATGACTCTATGACAACTCTATGAATGTGACACAAACAATATACAATAAGACATGCTGGTTCAATCTTAAAGTTAACTTCACCGATCAAGCTGAGGTAAAAATAATTGAATTAGTAGGCATATCATCTGATGATGCTTGTGTTACGGTGCGAAGCGATCGGTGACATTGTCCTAGTGATTTTGAGCGGTGCTTGTGATAATATACAACGGCTGTGGTTTGTGGTTCGTGCGGTTAAAACCCTTGTGCTTACTACACTGAATATTATAGTACCCGGCAATAAATAATGCACATCGAGGCTTAGAGTGAGAAATCGGCTAGATTCTGCTTCATAGAGCATTGTTTCTGTCGCACAGACTGACGAACCCGTGCGAAAATAACTGAGTGACAGTGACAGCGCTCTACGAAACCGAACTGGCCTGCTTTTTAGTTGTAAACCTCGATGTGCATTATTTAATGCCGGGTACTATACATAGATTTGAAAACATCGTGGCTTGTGGCAAATAATTCTATCTTAACATTTGTACGATAAAGTACCAAAAAGTAACATTTATTTCTTTAAATTATGCACAGTTTGCATTCTACTCAGATGTCAGATAGTAACAGAGTGTTAGTTTATGATGATACATTAATATTTTCAGCTCATATCACTTCCCTTTGTCAATCATTGCGTTAACCGGTGGGAATATTTTGTCATATAAGTTGTTCAAATGATATCTAAATTTTATTACTAGTTAGACGAACATTTCAATCGGCTATAACGTGATCAGTCAGCCGGTGACGTGGCGAGGCTATTTTTAGCCTCAGGCTGTATTACCTGTCAGAGAAAACAAACCGGTTGAAGTGCGGTTTTAGCTAACAGCAATAAAATAGGAATTCAGCGATTTTCTGTACAAGTATCACTACTCAAAATTGTCGCTAAGCCTCTAAGTGATTTGCTCTTGCAAATTTATATATATCTAGCTGCCCTTATCCCACTCTAAGTAGGGTCGGCACAACATGTTATAAACATGTTGTCACATTATTTGGCTACGTATTTTACTATCGGCCGCCTTAGTCGCCTTTTACAACACCTCGGTAAGAAATAAGGGTGGTCTATTCTGCTAAGCCAGGTACCCCACGGCGGGTCGACTTACCTTTTTCGCCATTTCCGACACCTCAATAAGACATGAACCCAATGAATGAATAAGACATGGCTTACCGAGACCACCTTAGACCTTTGATAAGTCACCTTTTTTACCACCCTCGGTGTCGACGACACTTCCGTAAGAGATGAGGGTGGTCAAATCTGCTCAGCCGGATACCACATGATGGGTCGACTAACCTTAGTTGCCTTTTACGACACCTCGGTAAGAGATGAGGGTGGTCTATTCTACTAGGTCAGATACCACACGGCATTTCATAATCTTTTTATAAGCGGATTAAAACGATTTCATATGTTTTTCAAAATATTTATTTTTGGACACATATAGATAAAGATGTGTGTCAATTTGTGGGATTTATCTAATAAAGCCTTAACGTTTAATTGGATATTGACCTTATTTATATAGGTGATCGTGAGTCGTGGAAATGTTTCATGGCTTTAACCTCGTTCGCCCGTTCACTTATCTTTCGTCACGTTACGTTTTTTAAAGTATTTTTTCACTTTATTTATTACGACATAGAGAGAAATGGACATCTTCATTCTCCTGCCCTTATCCACTCTAAGGGGGGTTGTCACAACATGTTACAAAAATGTTGTCACATGATTTGTGAAAGCGAGCCCAGAAGGTCTTGGATCATAACATCTACACTTTCTCACTATTAAACTTGTATGAATTCACTGTTCGCTTTCAGCTTGACTTCACTAATCGACTCAAAATACACTTTAACTAGAAATCACGTTAACGACGACAATCGACCAACTCGAACTCGAACAGAATCCCAACAGAATCTCTCTCATTAGGTCAAGTTTCACTATTTAAGGCAATCCCCACTAACATAAAAAGTCCCTACCCTCGCTATTGATCACTCAAGAACCTCGCTTCCGGTATTAATATCAAGACAGACTTATATTTGACTATTTCCTATTCCGATATTTTTAGTGTCTGTTACATTTGGCTTAGTATTTTACCACCGGCCGCCTGCCTGACGTCAACTTAACTTAGTCGCCTCTTACGACACGTCGGTAAGAAAGGAAGGTGGTCTATTCTATTCTGCCGGATACCACACGGCGTAAAGTAGTTCTGAAATAATAAACACATTTCATCTTTAAATTAACACTATTATTAAACATACGAATAACGACAAAATAATAACAGGAAAAGATCAATACAAGATACATTGTGACTTACTATGTAGGAAACGGGGAACTTGAGCGTAGTAGCGTAGTGCATAGATGAAGTATAGAATCATTATAATCACTTGTAATTACTTGTTTCCATTGAAACACATACAATATTCTATACTACAGGTAAACATCATTAACCGATTACGAACTCACGATATAAAAGATATAGAAATTGCATTAGTAATATCTTTACGTAGACAGTTTGAATTAAGCTAAATCTATACATATTAATAACACCGGTACACAAAAAAAAGAGAAAAGTACATTTGACCAAAATTATGGGTTCGTATTTGGACCCCAAATTCGACGTCAGTTTGACACATACACGCTCAAAATTTCGAGATAACAATAAAGAAATGTACGTACTTAGAAAATTAAAAAAAAATGACAGTTTTAGTGAAAGTCTATAAATAAAATGGTCCTTCGAGCCGAATCAAGTATTCACTGACACTACTATTTCCGCATTCGTTTTCAAGAATCTAATCATCATCATCATTCAACAGCGTGGTAGATCCTAGCTACAACCTTTCTCTCAAAACACGGATAGAGGAAGCGTAGGCCCAGCGGTGGGATAATAATAATTCGTTACTAGAGTAGAATAGACCACCCTCATATCTTACTGAGGTGTCGCAAAAGGCACCTGAGTAAGACCCACCGTGTGGTATCCGGTTGAGTAGAATAGCCCACCTTCATTTCTATCCGAGGTATCGCAAAAGGCGCCTGAGGTAAGTTGACCCACCGTGTGGTATCTAGCTGTGTAGAATAGACCACCATCATTTCTTTCCGAGGTATCGCAAATGGCGCCTAAGGTAAGTTGACCACCGTGTGGTATCCGGTTGAGTAGAATAGACCACCTTTATTTGTTACTGAAGTTACTTACACAAAACCTCGGTAAGAAATGAGGTAAGATGAGGTCAGGCAGGCAGCCGGCCGTAAAACATGTAGCCTATACAACATATTTATAGCATTTTTAAATTTAAACTATCGTGAGTAGTATTCACAGTTAATATAGATACCGGCTATATTGACGTCAAATTTTATCGGGTTAGCCCGACTAGTTTGAACTGAGTTCCCGCCGCGATAACGTCGTATAAAGAGCTCATGAATAAGTGCCCCGGACGGGTTCGAAACTAGTCGGGCTAATCCGATAAAATTAGACGTGAGTATAACCGGTATCTATATTAACTATTTATAGCATGTTGAGACGACCCCACTTAGAGTGGGATGAGGGCAGGAGGATAACGGATGATAATGAGATCGCTATGTCCAAACCGGTGCTATTCAGTTTCGTGCTCATATGATGACATATTCACGTCGGAGCTGCGATTATGACATATATTCTTAAACACAATAGCATGTAAGTGGTCTTACAGTTTTATCAGATTAAGCAGCTGTTTTATAACGACCGCGATATGTTAATTATGCTGTTACTACACACATTTCATATATCATTTTGTAGTTTATTTTATAAACTTACTAGCTAACCGAGCAAACGTTGTTTTCCCATATAAACTACTTGTAGGAAATTACTAGTTTACATTATAAAAACATATGGGGTGGAGAACCCTTATCATTAAGGGGTATGAAAAATACACACAAGCCGTTCTCAGAGCTGCTGAACATGCATTTAAAATTTCATAAAAATTGGTCAAGCCGTTTCGGGGGAGTATGGTATCTAACATTGAGACACGAAAATTATATATATAAGATTTAAAGTTTTGTAGATAAAACGCCATAAACATATAACTTGATTTTATTTGTTTGCATAGTACACAAAGATATTTTCATCATCCTCCTCTTATCCCACTCTAAGTGGGGTTGGCACAACATGTTACAAACATGTTGTCATATGATTTGGCTACGTATTTTACGATCGGCCGCCTGCCTGACGTCAACTTACCTTAGTCGCCTTTTACGACACTTCGGTAAGAAAGGAGGGTGGTTTAATAAAAAAAAATTGAAACAATACTTTGAAATTCTGTGAACATATTAACATAGCAATTGGGAGTATTCCAATAAAATCTTGTTTTATTAATTAATAATTAGGTCAAGCTCTGATAGTCAAACGTTGCAACCATGTGACTTTTCCAAAGGGCTCTGGATTCAAACCCCGGGCAGGCACCAAAGAGCTTTTCTATTAAAACTAATGTCCCTTATTGATATTTGCAATTTATCATATGTTTTTAGTGTAAGAATCGTGAGGAAATCTGCATATCTCTAGAGAATTCCGAGGATATGAGCGCAACCCACCAATCCGCATTAGAGCACTCAGGTGGGTTTGCAGCTTTCAAGCCTTCTCTCTAAAAACGTAAAAAGGAGACCTATGCTCGGCTGTAGGATAGTAAAAGGCCGTTACTTATTAATAATTAGAAAACCACGGTATGAACTTCCTACCCTCATATTCTTTATTAGATATAATTTTTACCTTGTATTGGCAGGATAATTATATAATCCAGTCGCCAACGGTGCCAAGTAGCCTTTCACAATGATTTCCCACATGAGAACTGTACTAAGGTTACCCAACAAATTGCCTCGTGACTAGCAACGGTAACTACAATCCTTCCCTAAATAGTTTTATAGCATTGCAAGAACAGTTTTGGCGGCGAGTTCCTACATATTAATGTTTCTATTATAAGGTTTAATATGACAAAGAAGGAAAAATATTGTCAAAAATAATAATAATTTATAGAATTAGGCGTTACTTTGCGGAGATCCATAATACAAAAGTAATAATAAAATTATTTTGCTATAATCCGCAATACAGTAAATAGAAAATATATATAATTCTAAATGTATAGTGGACTATCCGTTTTTCATATCCGATACATGCAGGATTCGTAAAAACATATGCACAAACCTCCACCACTGCCACCACAATACACAAGCACTACAAAATCGCAAAGCTTTGCGATTTTGTAGTTCTCAGCCCTCGGAGATAGAAAATACTTAATTACTTTACTTTACTTTACTTAAACAACCTTTTACCTATATAAATAATAATAGACGAAATAAAATTGTTAAAGTGTACGATGCGGATTTTTATTTGTCGTTTTTAGTTTAAAGCAATAAAATTAGTAAAGCAACGCCAGTTTTATTATACTTAAGGGAATAAGCTTTCTCTCTCTTTTTGAAGCGAGTGGAACCTTATTGGAAATTGGAGCTGAGAGCAACCACGTTACTCTGATGCGGATTGATATAAAACACGTGATAATCTTTCTCCCAAGCGCTAACAGTATTCTAAATTTATGTATATCACTACAAATAACTTTGTCTCTAAAATTTGCGTTACTTTCGTTAGTGTACATAGCTGACGTTTATTTACAAAGCGAATAAGCGGAACTAAATGCAAGCAAGGTCGTAGGTATTTTGTAGGAATATAATATAATCAGAATTAACACTTAACACGGATAATGCTGTTATAACTATTTTTATAATGAATGCCAATTAATGTAAAAATAGGTTTCAAAAATAATTCCCAAGTTCGACGTTTATGAAACTACTTAAGTTGCAATCTGTCCATAATAGTTGAATTAAATAAATAAATAAAAGATACAAAGCTTAAAGTTTTCCTTAACCACAAAATATTAACGAAGCAAATTGGAGGTACAAAAAGGTGTATCATTAATTGATGTTGTCAGAACTGGAATTTACGCCATTATTAAAATATTCTAGTAATATACCGCTTTGTAACTTTAGTAAATACGATAGACTATATATTTTATCCGAGTTTCTTGCTGGTTCTTTTACCGCCGTGTTTCTTGCTGGTTCTTCTCGGTAGGAACAGCTTTCCGAACCATCAGTAAAGCTGACGATTCAAAAGCACTTGTTTACAAGTTTACTTGAATAAAGAATATTTTGAAATCCTCAGAATTCTCTAGAGATATGCAGATTTCCTCACGATATATTTCTTCACTGAAAATCGTGTGGTAAATAGCAAAAATCAATTAGATATATAAGTTTTTAACAGCAAAACTCATTGATGTCTGCCTGGGCTTTGAACCCGTGACCACCTCGAAAGAGTCGCAAGGTCTCACCGCTGGGCTATCAGAGCTTACTGCTTGAATTGTATATATCATAGCTATTAGGTTTTTAGTACTCCGTCCATGCCAGCACATGTTAACAGCAAAACTCATTGATGTCTGCCTGGGCTTTGAACCCGTGACCACCTCGAAAGAGTCGCAAGGTCTCACCGCTGGGCTATCAAAGCTTACTGCTTGAATTGTATATATCATAGCTATTAGGTTTTTAGTACTCCGTCCATGCCAGCACATGTTAACCCGTTCCGGTCATCTACACTAAAATCTGAAACTTCTAAATTCTAAAAATTAATGAAAATATTATTTTGCTATAATCCGCGATAAAAGGAAATATATGTAATGCTAAATGTAGTGTACTATCCATTCTCATACCTGGTACATGCTGAATTTGTCAAAACTCATATACTACCTGCCACTAATAACACACAACAAACAACACACAATACACAAACACTGCGCACATTCATCACCACAATCTCAACCATCGTTTCGCTCCGTCACCCCAGCATCGTCAGGAGCTAGACTCCACGACGAAATAGCAAAGGAATCCTAAATTTTATTAATCCCAATCTTTTTATTTGTATTGGCTGCCAGCAGGTGAAACAAGCTTCAAGGGTAACGAAAAAGTAATATTAAATGACCTATTTAGCTCAAAGTCGGTACACGGAAACGCAATTAGACTTTTAGTTGTTTGTGGCAGATATAAAGGCAGCTGTCGTTTAATATAATAACAGGACATCAGGCATATCCTCTGGTAAACGATTAGCTGTTCCATAGACTACAAAGTCAAATGACTTTGTCGTTGCTTTATTGTTTTCCATTTTGTTTGTCTCTTCTGTATTATTTAAAACAAACAAACAGTAGGTACATCTATGCGCCGTATGGTATCCGGCTAAATAGAATAGACCACCCTCATTTCTTACCGAGGTGTCCTAAGAGGCGACTAAGGTAAGTCGACCTGCCGTGTAGTATCCGGTTGAATAGAATAGACCATTCTCTTTCTTACCGAGAGGTCGTAAAATACGACTAAGGTAAGTTGACGTCAGGCAGGCGGCCGGTCGTGAAATACGTAGCCAAATCATGTGACAACATGTTTGTAACATATTGTGCCGACCCCACTTAGAGTGGGATTAGGGCAGGAGGATTATGAAACAGTAGGTACATCTATATTGAAATTGACACTTAGGCCGATTTATAGAACACGGACTATTAGCATAATGACAGTTTTAATCTCCCATTCGCTTTTTTTTCCATCAAATTCAAATTCAAAATATTCTTTATTCAAGTAAACATGTAACAGGTGCTTTTGAATCGTCAAAATCTACTGCTAGTTCGAAAAGCTGTTCCTACCAAGAAGAGCCAGCGAGAAACTCGATGGTTGCTCTTTTCAAATAAAATTCTTATAATTAGTTACATTTTGTTTTTACTATTATTTTGTTTAGAGGAGTAGCTAAACGAAATTTTATCATCTATATAATCCTCAATAGTATAGCAGCTTTTTGTATCAGCTTCCCTGTAACAGCGTTCTTAAACTGCTGGCATCTGTTCGTCGGCCATCTTGTTTTTTGACTGCATACCCCGAATATTGAAGAGAAATACCCATTGCTAAGTACCAAATTATACGTCCAATCTAAAGAAATTCTTATATTATACGTTTAATAAAAAGAAATGTAAGGGTCATATTCTACTCAGCTGGATACCACACGGCGGGTCAACTTACCTTAGTCGCCTTATGTCGTATAAGGCGACTAAGGTAAGTTGACTATACAGCGTCGTCGCCGGCGAATATGAGGTCCACCGAAAATATAGGCGTCCAAAAACCGTCCTATATGACCCTTACGATCAAATAAAGATCCCAAACACGTAATACACACACACAGCGTCTTCGCCGGCGAAGATGAGGTCCCAGTTTTCTGAAGTAGGTCGATCGTGGCTTCTCGCCATCCTTCCGACGTCGCAATGACTAATCAAAGTCATACCATCAGCCCTCCACTACGCGTCGCCCTAAGTCAAATGACTAGGCACCCTTAGGACGACGTTCCCCGACGTTAGTAGAGCTTCTGTGCTCTACTCTCTGCATTTCGCAACCTCGGCGATGCTTCTGCGCTAGCCCGTCCCGCCCGGTGACGCTGTAAAAGCCGTTGGGCTAACAGCATACAGTCAATTGGAAAGAAGAAAAAAAAATTTGACTTCGCTAAGAAATGAAGGTGGTCTATTCTAATCGGATATCGGTCGGATACCACACGGTGGGTGAAAACAGTATACTTGAATAAAGACTTGAATAAAAACTTGTTTATTTTGCTTACTAACTTGTTTATTTTGCTTACTTCCATAGCATTATGTCTTATGGAATATTGCTGTGGGGTAAATGCGCGGATAGTGAAAAAATTTTCGTATTACAAAAAAGAGCCATACGTGGCATCTACAATTTAAGTCCGCGTGATTCCCTGCGAGAGAAGTTTAAGGAAACAGGTATTCTAACATTTGCTTCACAGTATATTTTAAATAACGTAATTTTTGTATATAAAAATATATAGAATTATAAAACGATAGGTGATGTATATAATAGACAAAGTAGGAACCGACATAAGCTTGCGACTCCTGCTTTGCGCCTAGGCTAGGTTATGTCGGTATTTACGTACTTTTGCTAGCAAAAGTACGTAAATCGTTTGTGGGTTTGGGTATAAGATTCTATAATAAAATTCCGAAATCAATTTTGGTCATGCCATTACAGCAGTTTAAAAACACTGTTAAAAAGAGGCTGATACAGAAAGCCTACTATACTGTTAAAGATTACTTAGATGATAAGGATGTGTGGATATAGGTGCACTTTTACCCTGTACAAGACAGTAATAAATAAATGTAACTAGTTCTAAGATTTATATTTTAAAAAGAGCAACCGCCGAGTTTCTTGCTGGCTCTTCTCGGCAGGAACAGCTTTCCGAACCAGCAGTAAAGTTGACGATTCAAAAGCACTTGTTTACAAGTTTACTTGAATAAAGAATATTTTGATTTTGATTTGATTTGAAGAATATTTTGAATTTGAATAACAACTACAATTAACAATCATAACACTTTATCTACTATCACATTCAAGTAAACATTTTTGGACTATCAATTTCTTAACATCGCTTCAAAACCTGCATTTAAGCGTATCAACACGTACTGTTGCTGAATGCACTGTTGCAATTTAACACATCATTGTTAGCGGAGCAATTAAATATGCTTGCATTGTTCTGTTTTTATTCACAACCATTGTTCTCGAGTTTCCAATTTCTTATTAGCAATCGCTGATAAAGATTTATGTAACGCGCGTCTCGCATCGTTCTATTGAAAAAAATGCTTGGAGCTTTGCGATTTTGCAGTGGAGTCTATCTTTTGATGCATCGGTTGCGGGGCGAAACGATTGTTGAGTTTGTGATAGTGAACGTGTGTAGTGCTTGTGTATTGTGGTGGCAGTGGTGGAGGTTTGTGCGTGTGTTTTTACGAATCCTACATGTATCGGGTACGACAACAGATAATCCACACTACAAAAAGCATTCTATATAAAAAGTAATAATAAAATTATTTTGCTATAATTTTCCTATATAAAAATAATTTTATTATTACTTTTGTATTATGGATCTCCGCAAAGTAACGCCTAATTCTATAAAGCATTCTATATATTTTCTACTTAATCGCGGATTATAGCAAAATAATAACATTATTACTTTTCTAAAAATGCTTTCAACATATTACTGTGTATCTATGCACCTTCCTACAATTTTTCGATGGATACGTTTTAGGCTGGCACCACCTATTCTTGTATGATAACTGGTTGTACTTACTTGTATAATAATAGGTCGCTTGACTTTTTCTGACGATTCCAAAAATTATAGTCTTATTTTAACTAATTTACACTAAATCATAGAAGAATATTAATTTAAACCTTCCTCGCAAATCATTCTACCTATTAAAGAAAATTACATAAAAACTGTTTTGTAGTTTTTGGGTTTATCGCGAATAAACATACGGACATACGTGGTGGTGACTTAGTTTTAGAGTAAGTAAAAGTTATTTTGTTTTTTTTAATTTAGTAAATTGGTCTTAAGATACAGTTATCATCAAAGCCAGATAATGAACGGTTACGGTGGTCTCATTTGTGGTTCACTGAATTTTCCTGTTCATTTTGAATGCACAATGATTTCTAGAAAACAGGATTTTATTCCGAGAAGTCTAAGGTTTTTGACCTCGCTGATTCATCGGATTATGGCCTATTAGGGATCCAGGATGACTAACAGTTCGTTTATACTAGAATAGCGGAATGGCGGAACAAAGAGCGACGGTATAATAATGTAACCTACCATAAACTTTTAGAAAACGATTCAATTCAAAGTCAGTACCTAAACTCAACCGCTATCTTTTCGTATCATGAAGTGTGGATTGCATTGGGGTCGAAATGTTTGAAAAGGAAAACGTTATATGAACTATAGATAACTCTGTCTCTTTTAATCAAATGTTTTTAGGACGCACTCCGAACAATCATTCGGCAACGACTTAAAGTGTGCGTCTTTGTGGTATGAAAAAACAAAACAATTTAAATAATTTATAGAATTAGGCGTTACTTTGCGGAGATCCATAATACAATGCGATACAATTGTATCGCGGATTATAGCAAAATAATTTTAATATTACTTTTGCAAAACAATTTAGTTTACGTCTTCAATTGAGTCGCAATAAGAGTTCATGGTAGGACTGTAGCAGTGTGATTATTGCACTTATATTTTGTACTGTTAACTGTTACTGCCGTGTGGTTTCCGACTGAGTAGAATTGACTACCCTCATTTCTAGAAATGTTCGCGCACATCTATGCACATTTGTACACTTGAAACAGTCGACTCGCGTTGACGCGTAAGCACTCGTCGTTCGCGAACTGTTTTGCTTCCGTTAGTGGAACGAACACATTTGTTTGTACGCGCAGGTGGAGGAGGAATGAAAAAATTATTAATGATTTCATAGAAAATGCCTAAAAATATATCGTAAATTTGTATATAATTTAAAAATAAGTGAAATAATAATAATAAACATTATAAAATATTTATAAGTGAACATGTTCGCGCTCATGTGTGCTTCACTGTGCGCTTACACAAGTTACACACAACATTGCCGGTGGAGACAGAAGCTAAACGCGATATCAGCTTAGTACGTGCAATGTGGAAACTTTGTACAAAATCTTTGTAAACAAATGTGCTGCAAACTATTTTGGTGGTCCTACCTTAACATATTCGTTTTTCGAATATATTATAAAACCTTTTTGGTTATAATTAAAATCTTTTAGTTACGGAAGACTAATTTGCTACAAAATACATAATCTCTTGGTCAATAGTTATTAAAAAACTGGTTATTTAGTACGAAAGTCATGATATAAGAAAACTGTTAAGTAACATTCTTTAAAAGAATAAGATTTTAAAAAACTTTGATAGATATTGTAGATATTCTGTATATTAATTGATATTTAACTTCATTCTTTGAAGCCGAAATTTGCGAGATATGCAAACTAGTGTTACCCAAGACTTCATTTTTACTCTACATTACAATCTACACATTAACCTGATTTATCAACTTCAATTATTCCAAATTTCATCGTCATGACTGGCCCGTTGGCGCTGTGGGTAGTGACCCTGCCTTCAGCTCCGCGGGTCGCGGGTTCGATTCCCGCCGAGGGCCAACATTTTCTATAAAAAAATTGTTGGTTCTTCGAGCCTGAGTGTGTATTTGTATTTAAGTATGTATTTAAACTTATATATGTAGTATATCTACCAGTTGTCCGTCACCCATACCACAAGTATTAAGTTATTTACTTTGGGGACTGACGACCGTGTGTGTAAATGTCCCATATATAAAAAAAATATATACATCACAATTTTTTTTACGTGTAAGACACTTCAATTCCGTTATCAGTTACATATTCTCCATGTTCACCGTTCACTTCCACAAGTAGAATTCCCAAGAGAGTCCTCCTTTACAGCTGTTTAAAAAAATTATAAAAAAGGCTAATACAAAAAGTCTACTACACTATTGACGATTATGTAGACGATATGAATGCGTGGATATAGCTACTCTTCGACCCTATACAAGACATTAATAACTACGTGTAACTAGTAATAAGAATTATTCTTTGACAAGAGCAACCGCCGTTTCTTGCTGGTTCTTCTCGGTAGGAACAGCTTTCCGAACCAGCAGACATTGTTGTAGATGTTGACGATTCAAAAGCACTTGTTTAAAAGTTTTCTTGAATTGAATTTCTATAGGATGACTTCCCCCTCAAACCGCCATCTTTCTACCCCACTCGCATCAGTGTTGCCGACATAAACTATATTAAATAAATGGTAATTATTTGTTCAAAACCTGTTATCTTGCTGAGTCCTAACGGTCCTGCTTTGGTTGCCGTCGACTACCCAGTCACTTTTAGCTTTTGTGTCCACATTAAAGCGATCACTGTCCATTCGGTACTACTACCAAAGGTTCATTCACATCTATATGTGATTGATCCTCTTCGACTTTTCGATGTCAATTTTCTTATTCTAGTGTGCTTCGTTGTTTGAAATATCTTTAGAAAGGCAACTTTGCTTTTAGTCATCTACAATGCCGATAAATTTTTGTAAAGTTCAATAAATTCCACTACAAACTCACGTGAATAACTACGATAATACCATTTTTTTTTTGGAAATTGACATGCAGTAGTGGCGTGCCATATTTACTACGGCCACACAGCAGCAATATCGCCCGCGACTGGCCACACCAATTTTCCTGTCGCCAGCGAGTCATTGGCAATAAAATTAGCTGTCGTGATATCCCTACTTTACATATGTATCTCCGCAAAGTAGGTGACACCTAATTAATTAATTATATTAATGAGAATGTAGGGGACAGTTTCTCAAACAAAGGCACATTACGGAATCGTGAGGATTTGACATTTCGTAAAACAAAGCAAAATTACAAAATATATTCACAATAGGTAATTCCAAGGCCTTTCAGCTCGTGATTGGAATGTTCAATGTATACATTTAGTGCATGTATGCATTGCATTCTTTATAAATGTTTTTTTCCACTTGACCTAATGATGAATTATAAATAAATAGATACATGTGACAAATTCACACACAGTCAACTTAATACTTGTGTTATGGGTGACAGACAACTGGTAAATAAAAAAATATAAATACATAATTTTAAAGACATAAATAAATTACAAAATTTGTGTTTTTCGTGTTGGAGCGGCAAACCGATACAAATCAAATCAAATCAATAAAATTAATTAAAAAAATCTATTTATGTTTACTAAATCGGCAGCCATACATTAAAATTAAATTAAACTTTAAAGAATTACAAATGAATAGAATCTGAAGCCAGTATTCCGGATATTTACAATTCGTTCAGTAATTATTACATTAAATTACTCTAAATTCTTGCCACGCTTCAACGCACCAATACATACCTAATAAATTAAGTTCAATGACATGATCTTTACCCAACTTAACCTAAAATACTAACGTCCTTCCGTTATTTTAGCCTATAATCACTTAAAAGTGGGATAAGGGAAGGAAAATTATATGGCGATCTAAGCAAAAATCTAGATAAAATTAGAATTAGCATGAGCATCTAGAGACATAAACAAACATCTAAGCAAAGAGGTTGTTGTGTCGCTCATAATTGTTTAAATGTTGCTTACAGGAATTGACGAATGGAAGAAAAAAATGTTTTTCCCACTTAGAATCATCATTCTCTTGCCCATATCCCGCTCTAAGTGGGGTCGGCGCACCGTGTTAAAAACATGTTGTCATATGATTTGGCTACGTATTTTACGACCGGCCGCCTGCCTTACGTCAACTTACCTTAGTCGCCTTTTACGACACCTCGGTGAGAAATGAGGGTGGTCTATTCTATGCAGCCGGATACCACACGGCATTTACCTTAGTCACCTCTTACGACACCTCGGTAAGAAAGGAGGGTGGTCTATTTTATTCTGCCGGATACCACACGGCGGGTTTTTCCCACTTAGAATGGGATAAAGGAATCAGATTGATGATAGCAAATTGTACGATGGATATGTAAATCGCAGAGACAAACGAGATGTTTGTAATTTACAGAATTAAGCGCTATTTTACAGAGATCCATAATACATTAGGAGATATACTTCACGGTAAAATTGCAAAGCTTTGCGATTTTGTCGGTGAATCTGTCTTCTGATGATGCTTCGTTGCGGGCCAAAATGATTATTGAGTCATAGTGATTGAGGTTTCTGGTTCATGTGTTTTTGCGAAACCTGCATGTATGAGGTATGAAAACGGTTAGTCCGATGTACATTTAGCATTATATATTCATTTAACATTAGACGTGGCAGGAGTTATCCCTTAAGATTTTATCGATCTCACCTTAGTCAAGTTAATATAATTTGGAACTATTATGCCAGAACGATTCCACCACCAGAAAGATCATCCACTGAGAAGAACTGGCAAGAAACATAATGCTTGCTCTTATCACGAATTGTATAAGATAAAACATAATAAAATTATTAGAATAGAATTCTAGGGACGTGTGTAACCTACCAATTCACATTGGAGCAGCGTGGTAGGTCTTAGCTCCAATCCTCTCCAAAAAACCAGCGGTGGGATAGTAACAGGTCGATACTTTACTTTTTTATTGCAAAGTGTCTGTTATGACGCTCCTAATACTTTGCAATTTTTTTTCAGGAATCGTTGTCAGATTGGGAGCGGGGTCAGGGAGATCTCCAAGCTCCGGCACCAGTAGCTGGTTTAGGTCGTAAATGGAGCATGCGCAGTGCGCACGCGCAAGATACTGCCCCAGAAGTCACCACGCACGTCAACAATGCTACTGATGCCTGCAAACTGCTTGTTGTGAGTATATACAATCATTTTTCCGACCAGAGGCACTATCTAGTATTTCAGAGTTCAGTTCTAGTGCGGATATAACCAGGATTTTTGATCAACTCATGTTGCATGTATATTACCCATCTTATTATTCGATATTGTTCGATGTTTCGCTTGAGTTGCATGTCAGAACTTAGTGGAATCCTTATACATTACAAACAATCTTGAAGAATCAATCGATACAGAATCGAATCGATCGAAGCTTTGCGATTATGTCGTGAAGTCTATCTCCTGATGATGCTTTGCTTGCGGGGCGAAACGATTGTTGCGTTTGTGATAGTGAACGTGTGTAGTGTAGGTGTTTTTACGAATCCTGCATGTAACAGGTATGAAAAAACCGATAGTCCACTATATATTTAGCACTATATATAATTTATATTTACTGTATCGCGGATTATAGAAAAATAATTTATTATTACTTTTGTATTATGGATCTCCGCAAAGTAACGCCTAATTCTATAAATTAGACAATGTCATGATTAATTGGAAATTAGTTGGATCCTTTGTCGCTCTTTTCCGATTTTGAACTCCGTTCGATGTAAACAGTCAGTTTGTATGAAACCAGTTTACAAAGGAATGTAAAGTGACCATTAATACACGAACGATGAATTAAAGAATATTTTTTTTTATTAATAACGGCCTCTCTGAATGACGTGGATGCCAGCATTCTTTAAAACGGAATTCCCCGATCATTTTGGCAACATATTAAGTTTATTAATTAGATGGATACTGGAATATTCTAATAAATGATTATTTTGCTTAGTTTAGTCTTGTTTATTTCATTAATAACATTAAGTAAAAGACTATGTAGAAGTCAAGAGTGTGGTTTGGCTATTTTAGATTTTACACGGGTCATATGTTACCTCAGCCTAAAAACTCAAGTAGCATGGAGAAGGATTTCGCTCAATCCTTTTTCTATAAAATAAATTCTTAATTCATTAGATTGACTCGCATTTACACAAGTTGGTATCTTTTTTTATATAATTCGTGATCCGCTCACGTTGCTGTGGCTCACTCTGTTTTCGATTTCCCCCGAATCAAAACTGTCTTTGACAGTTCAATAGATGCCCGGATCGCCACCAAACTTTACAAAATTATCCGCTGGGTCTATTAAAAGATTAACTGAAAATTTTGTTAAAATCGGTCGGGCCATTTCGGAGTCTATAAAAGACATACATACTTTCTTTTATATATAGATTCATTAGTTCTATTTACCATAATTTATAGAATTAGGTGTTACTTTGCGGAGATCCATAATGTGCATGTGTTTTTACGAATCCTGCATGTATCGGGTATGATAAAACGGATAGTCCACTATTTAGCACTATATATACTTTCTATTTAATGATAATAATAAGTTTATTATACTAAAAACATTCTTACACAAATATAAATGAACACAAAATATTATTAACTTTTCAATTTTGTCTAAAATATGTAATATTTTAGACCTCTGTAACCGATCGAGGTTTCCCTGTATCACGGTATACAGGGCCCTTCCCGTAAATCATAATATCATCATTCTCCTGCCCTTATCTCAATACTCTAAGTGGGGCCGGCACAACATGTTACAAACATGTTGTCACATGATTTGGCTACGTATTTTACGACCGGCCGCGTGCCTGACGTCAACTTACTTTAGTCGCCTTTTACGACACCTCGGCAAGAAATGAGGGTGGTCTATTCTACGCAGCCGGATACCACACGGCACATACCTTATTCGCCACTTACGACACCTCGGTAAGAAAGGAGGGTGGTCTATTCTATTCTGCCGGTACCACACTGCGGGTCGACTTACCTTTTTCGCCATTTTCGACACCTCGGTAAGACATGATGGCGGTCTTTTCTGCTCAGTCAGAAACCACACAGCGGGTCGATTTCTTAGTTTTTTCAAAAAAGGTTTTTTGACCACCCTCGGTCTCGACGACACCTCCGTAAGAATTGATGGTGGTCAAATATGGTCAGCCGGATACCACATGACGGGTCGACTTACCTTAGTCGCCTTTTACGACACCTCGGTAAGAGATGAGGGTGGTCTATTCTACTAGGCCAGATACCACACGGCATTTCATATCCCGTAAATCGTAACAGTAAAAAGTAAAATCGTAATGTGACTTTATCATGATCTTTACATTTTGCCAGGTATATGTGACGCATCTCAAGCGTTAACGTTCCAGCTTTATTAACATTCTACTCGAAATATATTGGCAAAAGTATGATAAATATTTTGGCGGTGAAAACGCTAATTGACGTAAACACAAACACTGCTAAGAATTTATATATATTGCTCGAGAGTTCTCGTTAGCTAATTGATTCAAATTCAAAATATTCTTTATTTAAGTAAACCTGTAAACAAGTGCTTTTGAATCTTCAACTCTACCGCTGATTCGAAAGGCTGTTCCTACCGAGAAAAGCCTCAACATGCTAGAAACTCGGTGGTTGCTCTTTGCAAATATAGTTCTTATAACTAATTACATTTGGTCATTACTATCTTGTACAGGGTAGAGGAGTAGTTATATTCACTCGTTTTTATCATCTATATACTCTCTCTAAACTGCTGTAGTGGCAAAGACAAAATCGATTGCGAAATTTTATTATAGAATCTTATATCTATAAGATATAAGTTAATAGAATCATAGTTATAATAAAGTAAATAGTAAAGTAGCGGCCTGTTACAATCCCACTGCTGGGAATAGGCCTCCTCTCTCCGTTTCTGGAGAGAAGGGTTGGAGCTAAGACCTACCACGCTGCTCCAATGCGGATTGGTAGGTTACACGTATCTCCAGAATTCTCTGGAGATATGCAGGTTTCCTCACGATGTTTTTCTTCACCGAAAAGCGTGTGATAAATTGCAAAGCGTGTGATAAATTGCAATTATCCATTAAACACATGAGTTTTAATAGAAAAACTCAGTGGTGCCTGCCCGGGTTTGAACTCGTGCTCCCCTCACAGCTTCATAGTTATAATAGTTGAGCTTTAATGTTGTTGTTTTCTCCTTTTTTTTGTCTATGTTTTCATTATTCTCTAGTGTTTATTTATAGGTTTTTTAGGTTTATAATTTGTGACTTCGTAACGAAGAATGATGTGTTCTTCTATGATTGGTACTACATATTTAACTTAAAACTATATGGGATATATGTTGGATGATTTATCGTGTAATGCTGTTGAAGATCCGAATAAATAAATAAATCTAAACCCGATTGAACGAAAAGTTGATAAACATCTATTTTGAATCATTAAGCTATGTATAGATATCTACTACCAGCCTCCCTGGATTCGGTGGTCTTCTGACCTTTTTAAGATCGTCTATTTACTTAGTGAAGAGTTGTCCTTCTGCGTTTATTGCTTTAATATATTATTTGTGAAGTTTGAAAATATGTATTAAATTTTTTAATTTAATATTTTTCTATTTACCTGTAGAATATTTTAGAATATTAGTATAGGTACATTCTATTAATAAAATTTCTCTGTCTTTTTTAAATAGTGAAAATGTTACCTTATATTTTCTTGGTTTTTCTATGTCAGCCATAATTTATTCGCTTTATTCATCTTATATCCGCCGTATGGTATCCGGCTGAGTGGAATATACCACCCTCATTTCTTATCCAGGTGTCGTAAAAGGCGACTAAGTTAAGTTGACGTCAGGTAGGAGCTTATCGTAATATAATTAGTTAAATCAACTAACAACATGTGTAAAACATGTTGTGTTAACCGCTTATAGGGTGGGATCAGCAGGCCTATCATGAACTGTTATTGCGACTCAATTGAAGACGTAAACTAAATTGTTTGCTTTTTCATACCATGACGTCTTAAAGACGCACACTTTAAGTCGTTGCCGAATGAGCGTTCGGAATGCGTTCTAAAAACATTTGAGTTAAAGAAACAGAGTTATCTATAGTTCATATAACGTTATCCTTTTTAAACATTACGACTCCAATGCAATCTACACTTCATGGTACGAAAATAAAGCGGTTGGGTTTAGGTACTGACTTTGAATTGAATCGTTTTCTATAATTTCATGGTAGGCCTACAGGGCAGGAGAATGATGATGATTAGATAATCTTATATAACAAAAACAAGATAAACATTTTCGACGTTGCGTCCACCGTGGTTACGTGGTCGATTCGTGACCTTTAATTATCATCATTATTCTGAGCAAAAATGTATGTATGTAATTTTGTATCGATGACCTTTTCGGTGCAGTGGTGCTCATTATAAATCAACGGATGATGCTCGCAACCTTTTTGTTTGGTTTAAAGTTATCACTGATCACGCAATGGCGGCGTGATAGTATTCTAACAGACTAGCTGTGCAAGCGGCTTCGCCCGCGTGGAAATCAGCGTGCCATAGTTTTTCTAGAATTCAATTTTTTTAACATAAAAGTAGTTATTGTGAGTTAGCCGTGAGAGATAGAGACATGCTATCGCGGACTTTTTTGTAGTATTTTTTTAGGTCTACAATTCTCTACAACATTACTTTAGCGTATCTCTGGTGGTTTACGCAGACGCACGACTAATGCTCTCAGCAAGCAAGTTTTTTAACAACTGCTAAATTTCTTAACACAATTTACATAATACCGATATGTACTATTTACCTAAACCAACCGGAAGTATTGCACTATCTTTTAGTGAAAACCGTACAAAAGTTCGTTCAGTAGATTTTGAGAAAAGCGATTACATATAAGCAGCTTTTTGGGACTTTGTTTTATAATAAGTATAGATAATAAAAGCATTATTTTTAATTTGCTTTCGTTTTTAACAAATACAGTAGAAATAAAGAAGTAGCAATGGTAAAGGAAAATATATGATTTTAAATGACTAGCCATACTCTCAGTGACTTTCTCTTCTAAAATGCCTTGGATAACATTAAAAACCAATGATATTCCATGAGAATAAGAACCAATGATATTCTATGTCGTCTATGCATTTTAAAACTCCAACGTCACTTCATACGACATTGCTGTCACGCGCCATTTGGTACACAATAGATGCCGTGATGGAAAATTTGCCTGTTAAGCAAACAATAAGATCAATCGACAAATAAATTGATACATCGCGGCAGCCGTATCACTTCTGGCTAATTGAGTTTCATGAACACCGGGGTTAATTGGTGTTAAACGCACTTGCTTCCATTCTACACTTTAAAGACTTCCTTATACTCTATTTGAAATACTTAAAATATTTTGCTCACCATTAATCAGACATATTGAAAAAGTTTACAATAAATAATCTATAGAATTAGGCGTTACATTGCGGAGATCCATAATGCAAAAGTAATATAAAAAATATTTTGCTATAATCCGCGATACAGTAAATAGAGATTACATTGAGTGAAATGTATAGTTGACTGCGTTTTTTCATAACTAATACATGCAGGATTCGTAAAAACACATGCACAAACCTCCACCACTTCCACCACAATACACAAGACTACACACGTTCACTCAACAATCGCAAAGCTTTGCGATTTTATCGTGGAATCTATCTTTTGATCTATCTTCGGTTGCGAGGCGAAACGATTGTTGAGCTGGTGATAGTGAACGCTACACACGTTCACTATCACCAGCTCAACAATCGTTTGCTTGTGTATTGTGGTGGCAGTGGTGGAGGTTTGTGCATGTTTTTACGAATCCTGCATGTATCGGGTATGAAAAAACGGATAATCCACAATACATTTAACACTATATATATTCTCTATTTACTGTATCGCGGATTATAGCAAAATAATTTTTATTATTACTTTGTAGTTTACAATAAATTATACAGGCAATTTACAATTTTAAAAGTGTTTTTAATAGGAGTTTTACTAATAAAACTAGAACAGCTAACAGCAATATTTCCCGCAGTGTCGGTGAAATATTCGAAAAAATAAAATACAGATAGAAAAAAGTATAGAATTATCAAAATAATAATTCAATGACAGAGACATAGACAAAAATACAAATTAATTATAGAATTAATTAAAAAAAAAGAACTAGACCAGAAAAAAAGCACAAAAACCAGCAGAATGCTTAGTCTTAGTTATATATAAATATGTATATACTTTAAATGTAATTAAAAATCATTAATAATAATCGATATAAAAGTCATTACTGTTGCAAATTCTTAATTACTACAAACGTTTAAAAATCACTGTACAAACTCCTTGCATCTCAATATAGACTAAATATTATAATCATTCAGAAACTCATAAAAAGCAGTGTGTAGGTAACTTATTCACAATACAATTCTATTTTAAAAACCGGTTCTATTAAAATTTTTTTGGACATCAGACGTATTAAAATACATGTGGTCGTAACTACTTGAAATTCAAATTAAACTCTGTTGTAGCCTACACAATTCTTATATCCTGTTTAGTGAATAACCTAAAATATTCTATTTTACTCGTTTTCTATGCAACACCTATTTATCTAAGCAAGATAGGGCTTGAAGTCTGCTGTTTGCGGTTGTAGTCAACTATATAATATCATTAATCATTTCGTCCAAAATGAAAAAGGAGGCAAAAGTTGTGATATGAATTATTTTACTATAATTGATTATATTAATTACAGGCATCCTCTCTCTGTTTTTGTAGAGAAAAGTTTGAGGTAAGACCACGTTGTTCCAATGCGGATTGGTTGGTTGCACATATCCCCAGAATTCTCTACGTATATGCAGTTTTACTTTACATCTTGTGGTATCCGGCAGAATAGAATAGACCACCCTCTTTTCTTACCGAGGTGTCGTAAGAGGCGACTAAGGTATGTGCCGTGTGGCATCCGGCTGCATAGAATAGACCGCCCTCATTTCTTACCGAGGTGTCGTAAAAGTCGACTAAGGTGGGTTGACGTCGGGCAGGCGGCCGGTCGTAAAATACGTAGCCAAATTATGTGACAGCATGTTTGTAACATGTGCCGACCCCACTTAGAGTGGGATAAGGGCAGGAAAATGTATGTATGCAGTTTTCCTTCATTGAAAAGCGTGTGATAAATTGACACATGAGTTTTTAAGGCGCTGAACAGAGCTGGCGTAAATTCAGATTTCGGCATATAAGCCACGCGCACAATGTCTGCGACGGCGTAGCGACAAAATTAATTTTTTAACACCCATTGTAGGTGTACACTATTTTATCCAAACTTTTTTTGTACAATTTATTTAAAAAACTTATGTCTAATTAATCTTATAAAACTAAGTATGCTGAAACTATAACTAAACACCTAAAAAAAGACATATTATCAACAAGGAATAGTCACAAAAGGCGGCAGCTAGCGACACACGTCCGTATAGCAGCGCGCCTCACTCATCGCGCGATCACTGTCTAATGTCTATATTCGTAGATGTAAAAGAGAAGCGAGACGATGACTCGTTTCAGTTTTGCTATTTTCTAAAAAATATTTAATTTGAATGAAATATCTTAATTAATTCAAAATTTAAATCTTACATTCTCTTTATATTATAATGATTTATTAGTCTTATTAATTTTACCAATTTTTGTTGATAAATATTAGAGATATTTACGATAAAAGTAAAAATCAGAGGTCTATTTACCAATTTTTTTTATCGAAAAAAAGTATCGTAATCATGTTTTGAAATCTTACATTCTCTCTGAGATATGATGTATAATAACATATATTTTTCTTTTAATCGTCATCCCTATAGCTTTTGTTAAAAACGTGTTTAAAGTCAGCCTATTTGGCTCTGTTCAGCGCCTTAACAGAAAAACTCATTGGTGACTGTCCGGGTTTGAACCCGTGATCTCCTCGCATGAGTCGCACAGTCTCACCGCTTTACGTAAATGATTTTAATAATGTTCCAATTTAGTAGGTATGTGAAATTAACAAAGAAAATTGTACTTCACAGTATATCGGCGAAGCGAAGACACCAATATGGCGCCTGTCGCTATGCGGCGGAAATGCGGCCGCCGTGGCCTCGAGGGCGGGCACCAAACTGTTGCCTCCTAAGATCCGCATCGTCTGGAATCCACCTACCACTCCCTACCACCATACGGAGAAGTTGAGGCTCGTGATCACAGCAGTTAACAGTGGTAATTATTTTTATCAAATAGATCAACGCCTGATCGTTATCTCTTCAACTTATAATCCAATTTAAAGATGTCTTATACGACCCTGTGCCAATGTTTATAATCTGTGCAATTTCAAGAAAATCCCAATGCGTTTTACCATAAAATAAACATTAAAAAATCTGATTTCAAGTAGTTAAATAGAATAGAAATATACTTTATTGTAAACTATAATCTATACTAATATTATAAAGAGGAAAGATTTGTATGTTTGTTTGTATGTATGTTTGTGACGTTTTCACGCAAAAACTACTGGACCGATTTCAAAAATTCTTTCACCATTGGAAAGCTGCTTTTTCACTGAGCAACATAGGCTATATGTCATTTTCAAAAAAAATAGGGATCCCTAATAAAATTGTAATAACTTGGTAAAAATTTAGTCGTAAACATCTATCATCGCGTGCGCTGCGGAAACTATTGATGATAGAACAAAAAAATGTTCTACAGTATTATAGAACGTATCAATATCCACAAAAAAGTCTGCGATACCATATGTCTAACTATTATAGTTATGCCAATATAACTACTTTTTTACATTGTAAAAGTTGGTAAAAGTGCCGACAATAATCAAACCATTTTATTCATATCTCTGTATTAATCCTTATCCCATTAAATGATATTTTATGAATAATTGTTTCAATACCTGTAAAATACTTTTTAAATTATTAAAATCCGACATCCCAATCAAAAGATTTTACGAATTTAAGAATGTAAATCGAAATCAAATAACGCCATAACAAACCTAACCTACCGTTATAGCAGGGCCTGCACTTGGTGAGTTAAGTCTTATTCCAAGAATACTAATGATACCCATTTTTTATAATTAAATAATCTACAAAATAAATCTATAGTCCGATTTCGTAGGCTTTCCACTACCACGAGATCTGTATGGACGCGGGTTAAACCGCGGGGCTTTGCTAGTCTTATATACAATTAAATTTGATTTTTATCATTAAACATTTTTACATGATTTAGATGTACAGGTAGTTATGGAATTGATTTTTAAAGTCATCTTATTAAAATTTGCACTGAAAGAGTAATACATCTGCGCCATTCCGCTTTGATTCGGGCTAAACATAAAGGATAAAAAGAATCCCCTTTTTTGTTCTGGAGCAGGAAAGAATATACATAGCAAACAAATGAGGGTATTTTAACCTATAAATTACAGCTTAATAGTACAGCTTTATATATCTAATAGGTATTATTATTTCCTTTTAACTTAAGCGTATATAGGACATGCTCAAATGATGCGCCTTTCAATTAATTTCTTCCGATCGCGTGACCAAAGGTAGTTTAGGTCAAACAAAGAAAATCACACAAAAGACTTGGTAAAAATAAACTACTTTATGATCAAAATATCCTATCAGCTAGAATTCAAGTATAAATATAAATTCGTAATATGATTTTGGTTATGTCCAACCGTTTCTAAATTAAAATAACTCGGACATAACGGGTATTATGTAACAGTGAACTACAGATCTTAATATAGACTGTACTGATAACTAACCGTTGCAGTTATTCTAAAAAAGGTTATATTATATCTAAATCTTTATCAATGTTATAAATGCAAAAGTGTGTTTGTTTGTTTATGATAATAGAAGGACTGGAGAATGACATATTTTTTATCTTAATCCGATATATAAGAAGCATTTTTTTCAAAATTCAGCCAATTTATTCTATTCCAACAACTTGCCATATGACAGTGACAGTGTTTTTTTTAATATTATTGACTCAACTATTTTAAGGAGGTTGTATTTGAAATATGTTGTTACAGAAAATTTAGAATTTAACTAGCTGTACCAACAACGTTTTCGCCCGCGTGGTATTTAGTGATTTACGAAACTTTTCCCGAATTTTCGAAATTTTGAACATAAAAGTAGTTATTGTGAGTCAACCTTAAGAGATAGGGACATGCTATCGCAGACTTTTTTGTAGTATTTTTATAGATCTACAATTCTCTACTACATTACTTTAGCGTATCTCTGCTGGTTTACGCAGCGCACGCGACTCAAGCTCCAAGCAAGCAAGTTTTTTTAACAACTACGCGATCCCCACGACACAATATACATAATACCGATATGTACTATTTACCCAAACTATCCGGAAGTATTGCACTATGTTTTTGCGAAAACCGTACAAAAATCTGTTTAGTAGATAGAGAGAGAATTTACTACATACAGACAGACAGCTTTTTAGGACTTTGTTTTAAAATAAGTATAGACTTGAATATAATGTTTATTGTGTACTTTAAAAAAAGAAGTCTGTACCTTTAGACGTGAAATGCAAGATTAAGATGGTATGTTCATGTAATGAGGATGGATGAAAATCATATGGCCAAATGAGTGTTAAATATCAATGTGGATAGATATATGGCTAGAGGGTGGCAGAAATAAAAAATGGTTGGATTGTGTGAAGTAAGACATGAATGCAAGAGGAGTAACGCCGATGGTGACGAATAAGAAATAGGAGGGAATGGAGGAGAAAAAAACATGTTGTGCAGCTCAACTAAGAGTAGGATTAAGGCAGGTTAATGATACTGGTTTTAAAAAAACATTTATATTGTTGTCGCCCAAATACGCGAACTCTAATCAGATTTTATCTTCTCCAGGAGCCGTTTGCAACAATGAATCCCAGTTTATATGTGGCGTGACCAGCCTCTGTATATCCTCGTATTTGGTCTGCGACGGCATCCGCCACTGCCCAGGAGGTGAGGATGAAGACTCCAGTGCCTGCTCCCACCACCGCGACTCCCCACTTCTTGAAATGCTTCGGAGATTCGCAGCGAGAAATCAGGAGTTACTAGGCCTCGATCAGACGGAGGGTGTAACGAAACCTTCTGTTATAAGTAAGTTTATTCAAATCTTAGACATTTTCTGTATCTTATATATAAAATTCTCGTGTCGTGTAGTTACCATAGTCTCCCGAAACGGCTTGACCGATTTTTATGAAATTTTATATGCCTATTCAGTAAGTCTGAGAATCGGCTACTATCTATTTTTCATACCCCTTAGTGATAAGGGTTGTCCACCCCTAACATTTTTTTTGAGCAATTTTTTGAATTTTTGTATCATTAAACATTATTTAGAAATATAAATAAATAATATAATATAAATTTAAATATTGTGCCGGTTCAGTTCGTAATTTACATAATTAGGCGTTACTTTGCGGGGGTTCATAAAACAAAAGCAATGATAATATTCATTTTCTAAAATCTGCGATTTTAGAAAATCAATGTTATGCAAAAAATAGTGCACCATCCTTTATACCTTATATATTCATAAACTGCATGCACTTTAAAGCAGCAATGGCATTATTAATAGCACCGCACACATTCACTACCACAATCTCAACAATGGATTCTCCCTTAACCGAAGCATTGTCAGGTTTTCATTATCATGATCATCATATCCATCGTTATTTTCAAATTTTGCTCACCCGCGAAAAAATTCTGCGTCTTAGTAGGTTTAGAGCAACTAGAAATTATAGAAACTGTAACCACTTTGCTATAATCCGCGTGTGTCATATCAAACGGAAACACAAGGGAATCAAACGGGAACAAACGCGGATTATAGCAAAGTAGTTCTGTTATAATTCCTGTAATATGCAATTCCACAAAGTAACGCCTGCTTCTATAGATCAACTAGAAATTAGTAACAATAGCAATACTACACGTGTTCGAAAGCAGAATCAATGGGGGAGGTTGAAATTACAATATAACTGTGATCACTCGGGTGATGCGTCGCTATACGATGGAGTTTGACATAGATAGTATGCATATGCAGGTTTTCACGCGATGTATTCCGTCACCGACAAGCGTCTTAATAAATAAATTGCAAATATCAATGAGACACAAGTTTTAACAGAAAATACTATTGGTTCCTGCCCGGGATTCGAACCTGTGGCTTCTTGGAAAGAGTATAACGGTCTCTAGCTATACATTACATCGATACATATTATCATTCATGACTAATAGTTATATCAGAGTTATCTGTAAAAGTTTTTGAATACAAATATTTAATTATACTATCTTATCTATCAAGACCTCACTCATACTCACCTCTTTAAACGTTTTTCGAAATCTTACTTCGAGAAATCTGATGTACACCCGAACCCCTTTATTTCAGTTGCTTCAACCTACATCCCAGTTAGGTCTGACTACCGAAAATATAGGCGTCCAAAAAGCGTCCTATATGACCTTGACGATCAAATAACGATCGCAAACACAGAAACACGTAATACACACACACAGCGTCTTTGCCGGCGAAGACGAGGTACCAGTTTTGTGACGTTGGTCGGTCGTGGCTTCTCGCCCCCCCCCCCCTTCCGACGTCGCAATGACTAATCAAAGTCATACATCAGCCCTCCACTACGTGTCCCTAAGCCGTGGTCCGGCCTCACAGGAGGCACCATTAGGACGACGTTCCTCGACGCTAGTAGAGCTTCTGCGCTCTACTCTCTGCATTTCGCAACCTCGACGATGCTTCTGCGGTCGCCCGTCCCGCCCGCTGACGCTGTAAAAGCCATTAGGGCTAACAGCATACAGTCAGCTCTAAAAAAATCTTTTTTTTTTTAACTCTCATTTACCCTGCAATCTGCCTCGTCTAGGCATTTAGCTGGTGGTCAAGTGGTTTAGTATTGTCGTGCATGGCATACGCCCAGTGGCCTATCCATTTTTAGAGATTAAAATCAGAGATTCGCTTTTGATGGGAGGAGATCTTCCTTTTAAGTCGTTTGAAAGTGCAGGCCCTCTTCATCAAATTACAAGCAAGTGCGTTTGGATAGTTTTCAATACGACAGGAGTACAGCTTTAGCCTTTTTGTGATTTCCTCTTTTACTGTAGGCATATTGAGGTCTCGATGCAACTGTGAGTTTGAGATGAACTAAGGAGCGCCCGCAATCATGTGGAGCATTTTGTATTGAAAGCGTTGCATAATTTCCAAATTTGAGTGGGCTGCAGTTCCCCAGAGTTCCGCTCCATAAGTCCAAATTGGTTTGATTATGGTTTTGTAGAGAAGAAGCTTGTTATGCAGTGAGAGGTTTGATTTGGCCAGGAGCCGGTAGAACTTGCGAAGATATTGAATCAGAGCTTTCCGTTTTGTGAATATATGCTTCCTCCATGTAAGTCGTCTATCTAAGTAAATACCCAGATAGCGTACGTCAACAGACGAGGGGATGGTTATTCCGTTTAGTAGGATGGTGGGACATGTGTCACGTCTGAGAGTGAATGTAACATGCACAGATTTATTCTCGTTAGCTTTTATTTTCCAGTCACGCATCCAAGTTGAGATAGTATTTAAGTTTTTTTGTAGCATTTCTGAAGCAACCACGGGAAAAAAATGTTTAGAATAGAATAGATGTAGTCTCCATATAATTCTTTAGTAGTAAATGCCACGTATGACTTTTATCGGTTTTCATTTTCATACATGCAGCACCCGTAAAAACACACGCACAAACTTCCACCACAATACAAGCACTCCACACATTCACTATCACAAGCTCAACAATCGTTTCGCTCCGAAGCATCATCCGGAGACTCCGCGACGAAATAGCATAATATATTAATTTAAATTGTGTTATATTGCGAATCATAGTATTAAGAAGTCATTACTTTACTGTATTAATCCTTTCAGTGAAGATAACGGAAGGGGAGCAAAAACAGAACGCGTTTATGGAGTTCGCAGCAGCACTAAAGCCTTACGGACCTTGGAGCTATCTGGTTGTAGGAATGCTAGTCTGCGCCACCATACTCATGTTCTGTCTCGCTTGGGGTGAGTATCAACACTAATTACCTCGACGATGCTACTGCGCTCGTCCATCCTCCCATCTTTTACCAATTCGCATTTTAAGTCAAATTTATTTACACTTACCAACTTAAAAAAAGGTGTTATATTCGTTCGTTTTTAGTGTAGGTAAAAAGCTGTAATAGCCTAGCGGTGATACCGTGCGACTTTCTAGAGACGACATAGGTTCAAACCCCGGGCAGGCACCAATGAGTTTTTCTATTAAAAAACTTATGTGTCTAATTGATAATTGCAATTTATCATACGCTTTTCGGAGAAGGAAAACATCGTGAGGAAACCTGCATATCTCTAGAGAATTCTAGCGATATGTGTAACCTACCAATCCGCATTGGAGCAGCGTGGTAGGTCTTAGCTCCAATCCTTCTCTCCAATAACGGAGAGAGGAGGCCTTAGCCCAGCAGTGGGCATAGTAACAGGCTGTTACTTTAGTGTAGGTAATACCAAGAAATAGCAAGGAAATATGAAAAATTTAACAATAACATTTTAAATTTTAAGACTTACACAGCTGCAAAGCCTTTAATAAAGTTATATTTCAATGAAATAAGTACCAGATTTTTTAATATGTATATATTATTAATGTTGAGAGACCGGCTATACTCACGTCGCGCGTCTTCTATAACGTCCTGGTCGCTCTGGTTTTCGTCATCGGATGCACGGAAGAAATTTGTGCATGCGACGCTTACGGTGTCTGGTTCTAGCAGGTTTTCAGTAGAACTGGTAATGCCAAAAATAGGTCTCCACGCTGGGGGCAATGCCCATCCACAGTCTCTATTAAAATTCGAGTGACGGCTAATTTCAATCGACGTATTTTTCTAGGTACTAGAAATTTTTCCGTCAATAATACGGTAGCCTTGTCGAACCTGTATATAAAAAAAATTAGCGGAAATTAATTATTAAAATTAATTTCCGTTTCAGAATGTTGCTGCAAACGCTCTAAGCCATCAGACACGCCCCTTAACGCCATACCAGCTTCCTGCATAGACATCTCGCCGACGGTCACAGTGACCGCTGCATCTCAACAGCTGTTCGAAACAGTTCCCCCAACCCCACCAGAATACGAGCCACCTCCATCATACTCCTCCCTATTCCCTAGAGCCTTCAAATCCTCTCCATCACCAGTACCGCACTGCTCCCACCAGGAGCCACCAGATTGAGCTGCTCGCTAATACCTTTAATATTAGGATTAAAAATATAGCCAAATCATTAGTTATCTGTAATTTCATTATTAAAGAATTGCTCTAATGCATGATGCGGTCACCACAATTAATTTTTATTCCGTTAATCAAAATAATTGGCACTTATTCATATTTAACTAACAATATCTATGGTTTCTGGACAAAATTATAAAATTTAAAAAATGACATTGATTCTTAAACTAAAAGATGCGATATAAAAATGACAGAATCTATTCAAAATACCAAAACATTTGTTTATTAAAATTCGCGTAAGATATCTATGGTTTCTGGACGAAATTCTGAAATTAAAAAAAAAGTCACTTATTCTTAAACTAAAGGATGCGATCGATACCAATATGTCAGAATCTATTCAAAATACTAAAACATTTGTTTATTAAAATTCGCGTTAGAATTAACTTTTTGGTTTTTTCGAGTTCGAGTAGCGAAAAGAATGACGTGTGAAAAATTTAATTCACTTTCATTTTTACTTTCATTTTCACTTTCATTTATGTCACAGACACATAATGAAACATAAACTAAGAAATCTATGTTTCATTATGTATCTGTGACATCATTAATAATCGTAGAAACAAAATATTGCAAAACATAAAAGAAGTAGAAGAAGAAGGTATTGCAAAGTACAGAGTGTCGTGGATTTTGATAAAAATACCGGGTCACTCGTTAAAACACTACATTCAGCTTTTCACTACAAAATTAGTACTTACAGTCTCTATACAGTCCGTTGTCCAATAAAAAGCCGAGGTCACTATTATTTCAATTTTATTTTCGCTTCTTTATTCGCTCTTGATCGCTATTTGCAAACTGAATATATAGGCACATGATACGTCCGCTTATATATCGAACAAACCGATTTCGAGAATGTTCGCGACCGTACGCGAGTCCTAGCGGCGATACCGAACACGATTCGTAAACAAAGTGAATGTTCCAGAGAATTGGCGTCAAGCGAATTTGAACTCTATGATATACAAATTACGAACTCTTTTCGCATGTTCATAACAGTATCAAAATCTATTAAAAATACTTAATCTTTTGTTTATTTAAGTTTGTGTAAAGATTACCCGTATTGCCTTCTTTAGATAAAAGTAAAATGTGCGACATTGAATACATTTTTTTTTAAATGAAGTGCCAGTATTCAAGCTATTTAGTCTATGTTTCATTATCAAATCAAATCATAATAATCTTTATTCAAGTAAGCTCTCTCAAGCACTTTTGAATCGTCAGGGATCAATATGATTAATGAAGCTACAACTGGTTCGGAATGTTGCTCTTACCGAGAAGAACCAGCAAGAAACTCGGCGGTCAATCTTTGAAACATTTTCAATTTTACATAATTAAACCACTGTTTTGTATGAAGCTGAAAGGATTTTAAGATCCAGGCTTTTTATCATCCAAATAATCTTCAATTTTTTAATATGCTTTACGTATAATCATTCTTACACTTATTTAAACCTTTCTGTAGATCGGGTATGGATTGCGGAATTTTATTATCTTTTTATATTTATTTAATATATAATATTTATTATGTATCTGTAATATTCATAGGATAATTCATTTTAAAATTCACGATATCAATTAAAATCAATAAACTTTTTAGAGGGCACTTTAGTAACTTACTTTTTAGATTTATTGAAGGAATGATTAGGAATATATAATAATCTATATGTCATTAAAATAATGACATATAGATTACGTTGCAGGATTTAATACTCAAGCTGTTAGTTAAATAACGGTGTTATACTTGTGTGACCGCATTAGGGAGAAGTTTGAGTAATTAGTGTATAAGAGATTATTGTACTGCTTGAATATAGCGGCCCTCTGCTACTTGTATGAGGTCGTCTGTATAGTACCCGGCATTAAATAATGCACATCGATGTTTAGAACGAGACATTAGGCCAGTTCGTAGAGCGCTGTCTCTGTCACTCAGTATGTGACGTTTCGCAGTTTCGTCAGTCTATGCGACATAGACATTGCTCTATGACGCAGAATCTAGCCAATTTATTTCTCTAAGACTCGATGTGCATTATTTATTGCCGCGTACTATGCCATATAGAGGTAGTGATAGTTTTAGCCAATACTGTAAGGTATGTTGAATGTTATTATTATTAATTGCTCTTTATGTAATGCTGGGTTATCACGCTTTGACTTTGATCGCCGTCGACTCGCCAGCGACTTTTAGTTTTGTGTCCTCATTAAAGCGATCGTTCATTGTCCATTTAGTAGTAGATTTTTTTTAATTTATTTAATTTAGAATTGAGTACTTCTAGGCGCATCACACCTCAAACCAACTGAACTCATTTACCGTATACTAATAAAAATAGATATGAATTATGAACAAATCGAATGAATAATAGCTACCAATAGAGTTGAGGTCAATGCGTCATTAATAAAGTGAATGAAACTGCGAATTGTCGATACAATTTATCCTGTTCTAGTGTGCTTAATTGTTTGTGATGTCAAAAAGTAATGAAAATATTATTTTGATATAGCCTGCGATAAAAGAAAATAAATGTAATGCTAAATGTACAGTTTACTATTCTGATACATATAGAATTTGTAATTGTAATAAAATCATGCGCTACTCGTCACCACACAACACACACAATACACACAACAATACAAAAGCACTGCACACATTCACCACCAAAATCTCAACAATCATTTCGCCCCGTAACCGAAGCATCGTCAGGAGATAGAGTCCACGACAAAATCGCAAAGCTGGCTTTGGGCTTTGCGATTTACTTGTTGTATTATGGACCTCCGAAAAGTAACGCATAATTATTTGTAATGTCTTTAAAAAGGTAACTGTGGTTTCAATCATCCACAATGCCGGTAAATTTCTTTAAAGTTGAATAAATTCGACTACAAACTCACTTACGAAAGTCCGCCATTTTAATTTTTTTCGAAAAATGTTCATTTAGTAGTGGCGTGGCGAATATACTACGTCAGAGCAGCAATATCTTAAATCGCTGTTACTATTCACGTGCACACGACAATTTTCAAGTCGCAAGCGAGTCGTCGACGATCAAAATCAGTCGTGTAGGCCCTACTTTATGTATGACGAAGAAAAATGAAAAAATAAACACTTAAAAATACTTTTTCTTTATAATATCAAAGACGTAATAAGAATGTATCGAGTCACTGCAATCAATGAACTATGTTAAATGCTTTTGAGTTTTATAAATTATATATAAAATAACCTTATCGTAAATACCATCGTACTATATTATCCTGTAATATTTGAATAATACAAATGCTAATTAATGCAAATCATAAATTAAAAAGTATAAGCTTGTTCGAAACTACGATTTTGATTTTAATAATAGTAGTTTATGATACTGTTGTATAATAAGGGTTCTTATAACACGAGTGTTATAAGACCAAGTTATGTTCAGTATCATACGCTACTTTATCTACTCTCATACTATAATACGTAAAACGTACGTTTCCATTCCATACACTCGTGGTAACATTTAATATAGTTGCTCCTAGATTTCGTCGGCAACAGGTTCACCGTCATGTTTGACGCAGCTTTCAGAATATCTGGTGGTGTACAATCACCACTATCCCCGCTCTCAGACATGTTTTTACACAAAAACTTATTTTTTTTCAAACAAAACTAAACTTCGTTTAAATATTGAGAATATTTTTAAATGTCATATATTGGCGCCAAGGCGCAAACATCGATTGCGCATGCGTGTTGCGTCGCCGCGGACATTGAAACCTTTTTTTTAAGGTAGAGGTTCAACCTCCTTGGTCCAGCTGGAAGTTGTATAGGTGTATCGTTATGATTAAAAAGTTACATTATGATACAGGTGTCCATACAAGACCTGTATCGTAATGAAACTTTTTAATTTTTTTGTACGTAATGTTTGTCATAGGAATTTTGTTTTCAGTTTTATAATCTTTGTATTATAGTATCAGAGTAGGTAAAATAAATAAAAACGTTACGTTCGACGTTTCAGCATAATTTTTCAACGGTTCGACCCATAGACTTAATAATACTAGAGTAGTGATAACTCACAGGCAGTCCTCTAAGTTTTAATGACACAATAAACAAGTCATAGCTTCTCATAAATATGCATTGTCATCCGGACTGGAGCAGTGTGTAAAATTTCAGATCAATCTGACATCGGGCAAGTGGAATAAAAGCTTTTAATAGTGAGAGGAAAGTTGCAAATCGTATACTTATCTTTTTCTAATCACACATAAAAAAGGGAGACATATAGTTACACCCTCATTTCGTTTCTCTTTTATTCTAATATAGCACATGCTAAAGGATGTCTGGTGGTATTTATGTTATATGATAATCATCATTCTCTAGCCCTTATCCCACTAAGTGGGGTCGGTACAACATGTTACATACATGTTGTCATATGATTTGGCTACGTATTTTACGACCGGCCGCCTGCCTGACGTCAACTTACCTTAGTCGCCTTTTACGACACCTCGGTAAGGAATGAGGGTGATCTATTCTATGCAGCCGGATACCACACGGCATTTACCTTAGTCGCCTCTTACGATACCTCGGTAAGAAAGGAGGGTGGTCTATTCTATTCTGCCGGATACCACACCGCTGATTTATGTCATATGATAATATGCAATAGTAACTAAAAAGTAACTGATTATTTCAAACGATTAAACTATGGTTATATTAGAAAGATGTTAATGAAACAAATTTAAGAGTTTGGTAAGACTAATAAAGTCTTTTTATATGTACTTTGAGATTGGTATTTTGTTATACGGTATTGATAAATTGTAATAAAGTAAATTAAGTCATATACTAATGTAATACTTGTGATTATAACACTTTTGGTATAGTTTCTATAATGAGCCATAAGTTTAAGTACAATTAATGATTTTTATCTTCTTTATTTGGGACCAAAAATTTTTGTGTCTGTGTAAATAAAGCACACATTAATGTCTTGAAATTATAAAGAAGTTCGTAATCAATATGAAAAGATTCCAAAAATATATATCAGAACTCTAATTCACATGAAATTTTGCAATTTCTACGTAAATTCATAAATTAGATTCATATATTTTGTGGTATTTTGCCACATTCTAAAAACATACACTACAAAAAGGTAAAATAACTTTAACAAATAGTATCAAAATATAATGTATAAGACAATGAGAATAGAATTATTATACTAGACTAGGGCAGCAATAGGAAGGCCTAATTTGTGAGTTTCAAAATTAATAAAAAGTAAAGTAAAGCAACAGCCTGTTAATATCCCACTGCTGGGAATAGGCCTCCTCTCTCCGTTTCTGGAGAGAAGGGTTGGAGCTAAGACCTACCACGCTGCTCCAATGCGGATTGGTAGGTTACACATATCTCCAGAATTCTCTAGTGGTATGCAGGTTTCCTCACGATGTTTTCCTTCACCGAAAAGCGTGTGATAAATTGCAATTATGAATTAGACACATGAGTTTTAATAGAAAAACTCATTGGTGCCTGCCCGGGTTTGAACCTATGTTCGTCTCTAGAGAGCCGCACGGTCTCACCACTGGGCTATCACAGCTTAAAATTAATAATGAGAGAAAATATTAAACTCGTATAATTAAATTTGACTAATCACACGTTAAAAAGAGTGATAGATAGATATATTCTCATTTGCTTTGTATTTTCTGTTAGGGTCCATTTTAAAATAGCCTCCCTACTATAGTATAATTACGTTTAGAGTTGCCAAATCATAAACTATTCCAATTTTTGTGTTGTTATTACTCTTTGATATGTGTTCATGTTTTGCGGATTATTTACTTTTATGTTATTCCTGTCAGTAATAGAGTGAATGAGTTTTAGTGTACTAAAAAAACTGATTGAGAAGTTATTAGAAACATAATTATAAAATTGAATAGTTAGATGACTAAATTTTTTGAAGAAATTATCATTTAATAAACAACTAAACTTGATAAAAGTACTTTAAATTTATAGTTTCATCAAACTATTTGAACTTAATTCAAACGGACAAAGTAATAAAAAAAAGTTTATATCAGAAAAGTAATTTTTTAAATATATGGTATTGTTTCTTTTCCACACGGTATTCTTTTACAAACTAATTTAAAAACTATTAATAAAATATATAAGTACATTTATATCTTTAAACATACTACATACTATCAATACTGATATATTAAACTAGTCTTATTAGAATCTGCGTTTTATATTTTGTAGGAATGTTTAATTTTTAAGTTTTAACGTTTTGGGATACTATTCTTCAAGTTCTAGTTTTAATGTAAATGTGAAAAATAGTTTTAGACTGTATATGAACCTAAGGAATATAAACCGAAAGTGATATATATTGTAAGATGCATTAAAAAATATAAAGACAATATTTATTTAAAAATTGAGTTTCATTTTAAAAACATCACACTTAATATTGATTTGCTACTTTGATCTTGATTAAAGTTCCAGTTTTAATTGACATTATTCTGTTTTCAGTACACATTTTATAAAAGTTTTTGGAACACAGGGTAAAGTGACCTATCCAATTAATTGACACCCTAGCAATTTTCTTCCAAATATAAGAAAATAACAGCAATAAATAATACGATTTGTACCAAAATGTTTGCATACAATCATAACTCGTTACTCTAGCAACATCAAGCTGCAATAAAAATGATATGGCACCTAAACAGCTGAATAAAAAAGTGGACATAATTAAGTAAAATATTAAATGATTTATAGAAGCAGGCGTTACTTTGCGGAATTCCATATTAGAAGCAATACAACAGAACTAACTACTTTGCTATAATCCGCACGGGTTAAGTGAATGCATGCAAAGCCAATGTGTATGAAGCAGGCAAAATCTACGCACCTTATACATGCAGGACCAGTCACCACATGCACCCCAAGGCGCAATTCACCAGCAACAACGCACACAAAAGCAGCACACACACCCACCACCACAATCTCGACGAACCCGAAGCATCATCAGGAGGATAGATATGTGGAGCCTATCCTCCTGATGATGCTTCGGTTTCGGGGCGAAACGATCGTCGAGATTGTGGTGGTGGGTGTGTGTGCTGCTTTTGTGTGCGTTATTGCTGGTGAATTGCGCCTTGGGGTGCATGTGGTGGCTTGTCCTGCATGTATAAGGTGCGTAGATTTTGCCTGCTTCATACACATTGGCTTTGCATGCATTCACTTGACCCGTGCGGATTGTAGCAAAGTAGTTAGTTCTGTTGTATTGCTTGTAAGTAAAATATTGACAAGGTAATTTTTTTACAAGTATTGTTAAAACATTCTATTTACAGCCAGAAATACTTCGATTGTAGTTTTATTGTGGTATTTATAGTCCAAGTTATATAATTCGATCAAATTTATTTCAAAATTTTGTTGCAATTAGGTATATTTTATACTGCTATGGTATATTTTACACTGATTTTTAAAATTTCTACATTTCTTTAATTTTTAACAGATGTGACAGATCGTATTGAAAAACAGTAAAAAACTTTAAACATAGATAATACTACTACAATACACTATAATATGACTATAAATAAAGTAATGCAACATTGTGTAAATGTCATTGTATATTTGTATTTTTCTTTATTCGTAGATTTGAAATTGAATTTAATTAATTTAATTAGTTTCCAATCTGGCTATACATTTCTGAACATCCATGATTATGAATAAAAAAACAGAAGCATGTCGTGTGTGTTTAGGTTCAAACCAAAATGGGTGTAAATCTTTGTTCCATACATATAAAAATATTCTTCTATACGAATTCATTAATACTATAAGCAATCTAAGTATTAAGTTGAACGACGGTTTTCCTGATAAGATTTGTAAATCCTGCTATTTCCAGCTAAAATCTGCAATTAATTTTAAGGAGAAATGTGAATCATCCAATGTTATATTAAGATCACAATCTGTGAAACGAGAAGTATTACCTGAGAAATCTTACAATAAAACAATAAAAATTGAAGTTTCTGTGGAGAAAAATATTAAATTAGAAGACAAATATGATGATGACTTAGTTAATTCTTTAGAATCAGAACCTGAACAAAGTTATGTCAAGACCGAAGAAAATAATGAGCACAGTTTTGCTGATCCTGTGCTTTATAATGATAGTGATCTATTGACTGAACAGGGTGTTTCTAAAAGTCGAGCTATCGACCTTAAGCTTGAATGTCATGACTGTGGTGGTATATTTAAATCTAAATGCAAGTTAAAAGTTCACTGGAATAAAACACATATGCTGCCGTCATTGGTATGTGAACATTGCAAACGTGCCTTTAAGAGTTACAAAGCATTCCATCTACACAGAAAAAAGAAGACAAAGAGCTGTGTGATTGCTTCAGATAAAAATGTAATCATAGAGGGAGTAGGAAAATCTAGAGTATTTTCATGTAGACAGTGTAATTACAAGAGTTTAAGAGTCAAAGATATATCAGCACATCTTGTCATCCACAGTGGCGATCGACCATTCCAATGTAACATCTGTTCAAAAACGTATACCCAGTTAAGTTCTTTACAAGGTCATCAAGAAACAGCACACCAGAAATACATAGTTGAAATGACTTGTCATTACTGTGGCAAATTTGTTAAAGGCCGCAGGAAAGTGCATAGGCATCTTAGAAGTCACAGTAGGGTTGATTGTACAGTGTGTGCCAAATCTATTAGCAAATTGGGCTTCATGACTCATATGAAACGGCACAGTGGTGTCAAGTCATATGCATGTGAAAAGTGTGCCTCTACTTTTTATACTATATCAGAGTTGTGTAATCATAAACGTCTAGTCCACAGTAAGAAGATGTACAAGTGTGATCACTGTGATTATACATCAATTAAAGATAACTGTATGAAAAATCATATGAGCAAACATACAGGTAAAAACATACCATGTATAACTTGTGGCAGATTCTTCATTTCCACTGAAAAGCTGGCTGTACATCAGACAATACATTATACTGAAAAGAAGTTCAACTGTCCACAATGCAATGCAATGTTTTCCAAACGAGACTCCCTCAGGAGGCACATAAAATTAAAACATTCGCCAGTAGGGGTTGCTGATAGTGCTGAAAAAAAAGCAGCACTTACAGTAGTGAAGACTGAAACTTTAACTGTGTCTTTTGAACCTGCAGGTACTGAATAAAATGCCATATTAAAAATTTAAATACAATGTATATAACATATTTTATAAATTATTATTATACATAGAGAGTATCAAACTTACAATAATATTTTTTTTAATAACTACTATGTTACATAAATGTTGTATATAATCACAAAGTTTAAATAATATACAATTTGTTTATATGTTATTGATTTCAAAGATCATATCATGTTGTTAAACCAAACCAGTATATTTGCAAAATACTGGCAAATCTGCCAGTTTTTCTCTTAATTTATTCTATTTCTGATTTATTTGCAACTACTTCAATAAGCAGCATTTGTATACATTTTATTCATAAATGTATACAAATACATAAGGTGGTATTGAGATGAATCAAACAGATGTGAAATGGAAATATTGAATGTGAAAACTTAAAAGCACTCTGGTAAAACATATGAATTTTGCAAATATGCTGGTTTTCACAGCAATAACATGATCATTTTTTACAATATAAACTTAATTGTATTTTTCTGGTAACGTAATATGTCACATAAAACCTAATAGTGTTTTAAATTAGGTGAATGTGTTATGTAAAATTAGTTGAATTTTTCATTAATTTAATTTAATTTTTATTTATTGAGGATACTCAATAAAACTTACATTTTTTTTTATGCGATAAGGCTAGCGCCTGGTTGCTATCTCGCCTGATGGTGAGCGAAAGATGCAGCCTAAGATGAACCGCGCTTGCCAAGTAGGTGCCTATTCACTCGTCTTTTGAAACTATGCAAATCGTAGGAATCCGGGAAGATAGATATTTAAATAATGTATTTACATTACACAATAAAAATATATGTATATAATACTGAACTATCACAATTTTTGTAAACCTAATTTTTACACAGTCACATTATTTATTGTATTATATAATTGGTTTTAAATTTTATTTTATTTTTCCTCAAAGTATGGATGCTTTGAATGGCATGGTATTTAAGTATGGACTTACTACATGGTTTCATGTGGAAATGTTACATAGGGTAAATATAGTTACCAATTGCATCACATTTTTAGAAATATTTCCTTAAATAGCTAATAATTAAAAAAAAATTACAACTATTATATAGTATATTTTATAATTTAAAGTGCAATAAAAATATCACAAATTATTGTTGTTTCATTATATTCCTCATAAATAGTAGCAATTTACATCTATTTTGTCTATGTCATTACCCTGTAGGGATCTCATAGAGTTGCATCCTAATGAAGTACCAATTTCCACTTTATTTATTACAAGTTTCTAGCTTATTTATTTATTTATTGTACATACATAATATAAAACAGAAAATAATAGCACATATACAAAGGCGGACTTATCCCTAAAAGGGATCTCTACCAGTCAACCTTTGAGTAACAGAAAGAAAAGGACAAAAAGTGAAATATTAGGTCCTTACATATGAAATTGGCGTTTTCTATGGGAGGAACATAAAGTCGTTTTTTTTTAATGAAATATATTTAATTAATCAAAGTATGCACCATTGCTATGTATGCACTTTTGCCATCTCATAGGTAGTTCATTTATCGCCTTACTAAAAAAACCATTCGCGCGGGAATCAATAAAATCTTTGAAGGCGGTTTGGACTGCCCCATCGGAGTTGATTTTTTTTCCTTGCAAGTAGTTATCCCAATTGCGAAAAAAATGGTAATCTGTTGGAGCAAGGTCCGGAGAGTACGGTGGATGTCTAAGACATTCTAATTGAAGCTCCTCTGATTTGGTAGCCGTCTGTTGTGCAGTGTGTGGTCTAGCGTTGTCCTGAAGCAGCAGTGGCCTAGAGCGATTGACCAGCCTCGGTTGTTTAGCAGCTAGCTTTTCCATCATGGTTTGCAGTTGCTGACGATAGATATCTGCCGTAATCGTCTGGCCAGATTTAAGAAAGCTGTAGTGAACGACACCGGCACTAGTCCACCAAACACTTACAAGCATCTTTTTTTTAGTCAATTTTCGCTTAGGGCAGGATTTGGCTGGTTCGCCAGGGTTCAGCCATTGCGATGAGCGCTTCCGATTATCGTAGAGGATCCACTTTTCATCACAGGTAATGATTCGATTTAAAATGCCTTCATTATTGTGCCGGTTGAGTAACGTAACGCAGCAGTCGACGCGCGATTGTCGGTTTGCTTCACTCAATTCATGAGGTACCCACCTTTCAAGCTTTTTCACCTTCCCAATTTGCTTCAAGTGGATTAGAATAGTTTTATCACTAACACCGGAGCCTGCAGCTAACTCGGACGTGGTTTGCGATGGATCCGCTTCCACAATAGCCTTCAATTCTTCATTATCAACTTTGGTCTCCGGCCGTCCACGAGGCTCGTTCTGCAGGTCGAAATTTCCAGAACGAAAACGTTGGAACCAAAAACGCACTGTGTTTTCTTTTGCGACACCGTCACCATACACATCATTAATCTTTCGAGCCGTTTCTGCAGCACTGGTGCCACGGTGGAACTCATACTCGTAAATAACGCGATATTTCATGTTTTCCATTTTGTAAACAGAGTGACACAAAGAAAAAAACAAAAGAAGAAAAAACAAATGAATTAGGGGGTTTGAAACACAAATGCATGAGTAAATAGCTGTATGAAATTGAATTTGGAATTCCTAACCATAAAGGTAATATTTGAGATCAAAGTGGCCAGTACGACAAAACGCCAATTTCATATGTAAGGACCTAATATGCATAATGAAAAAAGAAAAATAATGAAACACTATATACATAAATTAATATTGAACAATAATGAATTTTGAATTTATTTTTGGTAAAATTAGTAGATGATGTAGATGCCATTAAATTTAATTTGAATTACTTGAGACAAATATTTTCTAGTCTGCGACTTAAATGCTGATAGGAAAGGAGATTTACACAGCTTTACAACAGCTTTACAACAGCTTTACACCGTGAATGCAAATTGATTTTAGCATGTCGTTATTACACATAACGACTGATAACGACAGCGTTATCAGACACCATGAGCCGAAGTTGAAAGGACGTACATATTTAATGGGCTTCTATGGTTCAATAAGGAATTTCTGTATCGTATGGTTCAGGGCTACTTCTATTTTGTAGCTCCTGGAGGTCATCTTGCAAAATACAAAGAATAAATTTTATATGTTCTATGTTTATGGAATGGAACATGGAACTTTATTCTTCGGATGGGGCGATCTGTATACTTATTTTTAGGTTTGCAAACATTGCATCTCTGTACAGGTGATTTCTTTAACACCATTGACAGCCTGACGTCTATTACTTCGAATTACTTTAGGATTGGTGTAATGTCAGTTATCAGTGACTCAGGTATTTATTTACCCCGCTGTAGCATGTTGTGCCGAACCCACTTATAGTGGGATAAGAGCAGGATGATGATGAGTACTCAGAGCATTTCTATCCACAATCGACAAGCAGGCTTAGACTATTGTCTTTCACATTATTGTACTGTACATTATAGTCGTCTTAGGTATTACTGCCTGTTCGTGATTAAAATGTTTTAGAAGCAACAACCAGGAATATATTCTGAAAGCTAAGTGCATTGATATTTCCAATCAAAGGATTCCAATAAAACAGGGTTCCATTTTTTCATTTTTTTTTAATTGTTTACCAAACAATAAATTGAATGTCTCCAGATAATATGCGGTTAGTATCAATAGACAGGGTAATTCATAAATAAGGTTCAGATATAAAGTAAAAAATTTGTGTAGAGCGGTTCAAATATGACGATAGTTCATGAATATATCGGATAAATCAAATCGTTTTCAAACATTTATGGAAAACATTAGCGCTTCGAGATATATTACCTATGCCCTTAGGCATTGCATATACGTATCTATTATAATTATTATCTTTTTTATGACCTGTAAGCGTAAATAAGGCGCAAATCTTTCTGTCAGTGTCACGTAAAATTAATTTATATATTATTTTTAATTTAAAATCCCATATTTAAATTATAAATACAAGTCTAAATTCAAAAATTACATTAAAATATGTAATGATGATTATTTGCTCATTACGATTGAAAATCCAAATATAATTTTTCATGGTATGCCTATCTATCTTTTAACCGTAGCTTACTATATCCATGCTTTTAAAAAAAATGGTCATGTCCAATGCAGTCATTAAAAAGCTATTTAGACGTATACCGTAATAACACTTATTAAGGCCTTAATTATACACAATTATCAAACAATTTAAACAAATATCTTTGGGGTAATGCCAAAATAAAAAACTTACGAGTGCGAAAATTAATTCGAGCAGGGGCCTTACCTATAGCATAATATGCCAGATCGCTTATACTTTTGAGGGCTAAAGAATGTCATGTAGCATATTTTTGGGTATGGAACCTTTTTATATCTATACTTATTATAAAACAAAGTCCCAAAAAGCTGTCTGTCTGTATGTAATCGATTTTCTCAAAATCTATTGAATGGATTTTTGTACGGTTTTCACCAAAAGATAGTGCAATACTTACGGATGGTTTACGTAAATATTAGATATCGGTATTATGTAAATTGCGTAGTTGTCAAAAACCTTGCTTTCTGGAAGCTTTAGTCGCGTGCGCTGCGTAAACCAGCAGAAATACGCTAAAGTAATGTACTAGAGAATTGTAGATCTATAAAAATACTACAAAAAAGTCCGCGACAGCATATCTCTATCTCTCACGGTTAACTCATAATAACTTTTATGTGCAAAATTTCGAAAATTGGGGAAAGTTTCGTAAATCACTGAATTTCACGCGGGCGACGCCGTTGGCACAGCTAGTTATAGATAATTTATTAAAATCCAATCGTTACTTCTCAGACGAATGGAGATATTTCTCCCCAAGAGGAATGAAAAGGGCCGCTACTTTATGACAGACAGACGTGAAAATTTTCTATGAAAAACACCTTTCATTAAATAATAAGGGCGCTTTGAAGCTCCGTTGTTTAATAGTATTCGATATAACCAAAAACTCTCTACCCGCAATATAACAAAACAAACAAGGTTAAAATGTTTTTGTCATTTTACACTGTGACGCCATTAGCGCAACGCAATTAATACTTTTACTAACATTTTTTTTTAATTTCTGTACTTCTTGTTTTTTGTCACTTAATCCTACTTACTATAAGTAATTATTTATTTCTTGCTTCTATTTATTTCTTCTAATTACGTTTAATTCTGAAATAGAAATTGATATAGAAATAGGCATAGGTAGGCTGTAGATACATAAACCATAACTTTTTGGTTTTTAACAAATATTGAACTTTTAATTATTAAATATTGCTTTAATCGTTATAGCAATATTAGCAATAAGAATAGCTATTGATGATTGCAAAGTTTTCATTATTAACTTAACCGGAAAAATTTACACTTCATCAATACTGCTTTATTAATTTTCTCTATTATAGATTCCCGAAACTAACAACTTTATTGGGTTAAAAATATAGTAGCACTAAAGGCTTCAACCAAATAAATTTATAATAGACTTGCCCACGAATACATCTGCTTATTTCGTCACTATAGTATAAAATAAATAAGATAAAAATTGGTCTATGTTTTTCGCCAGCTTTTGCGCTATCTCCAAAAACATATGGACATATTCATTTTGTCTTAAAATGAAACACTATCGTAATTATCGGTTAACGGCTTTATTTTCCTAGTTTCCTTATCTTATTTATTACTCAATACAGTATATTATCCACATTTAAGCTCAAATTTATTGCCTGCTTAAAGTAGAACATAAAACGTGTTACATGTTGATCTGATATTAAGAGAATTAATTTATAAAGACAATTTAAGTTTTAAAACTGGTTTAAAAAAGTAGATTAAGCAATATAGCTACGTTTTTGCATCATTTTATTGGTCCAGGATTCAGTTTAGACACAATCGAACTTCGAAGGGAATATCTACGTATTTTAATTTTGCCAAACGAGTTAGAATATTTTTAATATTTTAGATGTAGTGAGATTTCTTGAAAGTTTACTAACAGATTTAGATCCATCAGAACAGAGTGTAAAAAAGATTTGTACAACAGTGTAAAACAAACAGAGTGTAAAACAGATTGTAGAAAAGATGAGCGGTGCAAGATTGGGATGGTATGGACATGTAATGAGGAGGGATGAAAATCATGTGACTAAACGAGTGTTGGATATAAATGTGGATGGATATGTGACTAGAGGGAGGCCTAAAAAGAGATGGTAGGAATGTGTGAAGTATGACATGCATATAAAAGGAGTAGCGCCAGAGTTGACGAATTATAGAAGAGAATGGCAGAGAAAAACATGTTGAACCGAATAAGGGTAGGAGAAAGAAGAGAACAGAGTGTAAAAATCTTTCTAATATCCATATTTAATAATACGGTGTCTTCAACATATCCTTTTTTCCAATATTTGCAAAGAAAAATACACCGGTCGAGTGTTCTCACCTGTGAATTCACGCATAATCTTTGACAGAGCCCGATCGCAAGCAAGCCAACCGGCGCCATTTTTCTCAGTCCAGTTAGAAATGGCGCGTGTGATATACGTGTTGTAATGGCCCGCGCTGCTAACACGATCGCTAAAAATAATCTTACTTTCTGTGTTTATAATTTTGTGTTTAGCTAAACAAAATTGTGTGATTGTTAATAATTAATGTAATTGGTTACCTTTTAAAACGTATTATAAAGAGTTGAGTTAGTTTAGTGCAAAAGTTGTTTTAAATTGTTACGGTCGGTTGTGGTACTTGTGATTTTGTTTCGAACTGGATTCTGATTGGACATTAGATTTGGAAGGTACAATATCGTTACAGGTGAGTTATTTTATTAATATTAAACCCATACCTGCCTGCCTACCATAGAAACTAGCAATTTTTCATATGAAAGTGGTTTAAAAGTTAGTTTGTTTTTCTACTGAAACTTACGTTCTTACAACAGTTTTAACATTGCTAATTAGATTATTATAATAAGATACGTCTCATGTTTAATTATTTATTTACGATTAAGTAGTAACTTTTGTAAGGATTTACAAATTCGAAATGCAACGAAGAATAATAATTAGTAGACACAATCATTAAAATAGAGGCAAAAAAATCCAATAATCATCGATGTAAAGAAGAAAATATGGAATATAACTGGCGTAAATTGTACAACACAAAACAGCTCTCAATTAATCTCGTTTAAATTAGAGAATCTATCCATCTCAAGGAAGAAGGATGTATGTTATTATTATTTCTTATTAAGATATGATTCGAGGAACGCTCAGTTAATAAAATAATGGAATCCAAATATAAATAACTAAATATATATTAATTACACAAACTGTTCTCCGTCCCCAAAGTAACTTTATACTTGTGTCATAGGTGACATTTAAACAGTAGATATATAGAGAGATAGATAGATACATATTTTATTGTATACAAAATTAAACATTCAAAAATACAAACATTCATAAAGTAATTGGTGAAAGACTTAAATAATGCATACAAAGGGCGACCTTATTACTAGTTAGTAATCTCTCCCAGGCAAATTCCTTTTGCCTTCCTAACCTTCTAAATGGTTTCCCAGGCAAAGGTTAAAAAGACATGGGCAGAAGCAACTACTTAATTCTTAAAAACTAAAAGTATAACTATATATATACATGTATAACTAGCTTTTAGCCGTGAATTCGTTCACGTGGACCGTTGAGTCTTGAAATGAACAGTGGCTTCTGTCACTCACCAACCCTGCAAATGTCTTCATTACTAAAATCAGATCGATCCGGGGTTTACATTACGATTACTATGAAATTTATCAACAATTTACTAACATTAATTCGGTAAATATCATTTTGGAAAAAATTGAAAAAAAAACTATAAAAAAATTATAAAACCTTTCTTATACTATATCTTTTAATGTGAGAGATCATCATGTCTCCTATATATTCCTATATAACCTATTTCTTTAACTTTTTACTTAACTTTAACTTAACAAATTTGACTTTAACATCGTGAATAAAAAAAACTTGATGTAATGATAATAGATGGCGTTTTTCAATGTGTGCGTGTTACATTCTATTCATGTTAAATTTACAGGATTTCTATGTTGCATAAGCATTGTGCAAAATTTCATAGAAATTGGTTTAGTGAATTGGCTGTGAAAACGTATCAGACGGACAAACGGACAGACTTTGGCATTTCTAATATTAGTAAGGATTTAAATAAATACTTAAATACATAGACAGACTCGAAGAACAAACGATTCGTTTTTAGAAAATGTTGGCACTCTACAGGTATCGAAACCACAATCTCTGGAACAGGCAGGGTCACTGCTAAATGCGGCAACGGGCCGTATGTCTAATTTTTATTTCATCATTGTATTGACGGTAAACCGTTTATCTCATAGATATGCAAGATTCATATCTCATTACAGCGCCTCGTTGACGCGGCTACTTCCTATAATAAAGTAATTAAAGACGCTCTAAACATAGCTTGCTTAATGTATTCGCAAATGATTTAATTATGATAATAATATAAAGCTTGAAATTCTATTTATTTTTATTCCTGAAAAGTCTGTATCTGCTTTTTTACAATGTATTTAATTTCCCTATTCTCGGAAGTATAATCGCCTTGTCGAATCGATGATCCGCCGTGTGGTATCCGGCTGAGTAGAATAGACCACCCTCATTTCTTACCGATGTGTCGTAAAAGGCGACTAAGGTAAGTCGACCCACTGTGTGGTATCCGGTTGAGTAGAATGGGCCATCCTCTTTTTTGCCGAGGTGTCATAAAATAACTTATGTAACTTGACTTAGGCAGGCGACCGTTCGTAAAATACGTACCCGAATTTTGTGACATGTTTATAACATGTTTTTCCGACCCCACTTAGAGTGGGATCAGGCCAGGATAATGATGATGATGATTAAGTGACTTACAGTTTCGCATAGAGATCGTAAAACATATTCGGATTAGGTAATACGTTAAAGGTATATGCCGTGGTGTTGCCGTGACCGGTAATTTACACATCAACCAGACACATTTTTAACGTGAAAATTTTAATGTAATGTCATCACGAAACCGCGCGACTCTCGGCCATTAGCGGAACAATAGGCGGAGTCCCCATTGTGGATAAAATTATATTGTTCAAAACCTCGGCTTCTCTATTAAGAGTTTTAGTATTAAAAAAAAAGAAAAGTTATGACGTTGCGTTTTCATTTATTCAAATTCAAAATATTCTTTATTCAAGTAAACTTGTAAACAAGTGCTTTTGAATCGTCACCTATACTGCTGGTTCGGAAGCTGTTCCTACCCAAAAGAACCAGCAAGAAACTTGGCGGTTGCTCTTTTCAAAGAATAATTCTTATTACTATTTGCATATAGTTATTAAAGTCTTGTACAGGGTTGAAGAGTAGCTATATCCATGCATTCTTATCGTCTAAGGAATGCTCAATAGTATAGTAGGCTTATATGAAAGTATATACGTTTCCCGCCGAGGGCCAACATTTTCTATAAAACAATTTGTTGGTTCTTCGAGATTGTGTGTATATTTGTATTTAAGTATGTATTCAAAATTATATATGTAGTATATCTATCAGTTGTCCGTCATCCATAACAAGTATTAAGTTACTTACTTTGGGGACGGACGACCGTGTGTGTAAGTGTCCCATATATTTATGTATTATTTTATACAATACGATACAATTTATGTTGGCCGATAATATTTAAAATAACACAAAAATAACATTTAATATTTTCAATTTGTATTTAACAATAACAAAATATGAAAGAGAAGTGTTGGCCTTAACTAATTAAATTGAAGATTAAAAGGGGGTGGACGATTTAAATATTACGGTTATGTTGTGTGTGTGTGTCATCATCATCATCATCATCAGCCCACTTCGGTCCACTGCTGGACACAGGCCTCTCCGATTCCACGCCACTTAGCCCGATCCTGGGCTTTCTGCTTCCATCCACTGGCCGCTGTCCTACGTATGTCGTCACTCCATCGAGTCTCAGGGTGTCCTACACTAAGTTTTCCGATTTGCGGTCTCCACTCCAGAACACGTCTACCCCAACGGTCATCGGTTCTTCGACAGATATGGCCGGCCCATTGACACTTCAGCTTGCTTATGAGCTAAGCTATGTCGGTGACCCTAGTTCTCTGACGGATTACTTCGTTACGAATATGATCACTCAAAGAAACCCCGAGCATAGGCTCTTTCCATTCGCATATTCGGTGTCGGAACTGTGTGTGTGTGTGTGTGTGTGTGTGTGTGTGTGTGTGTGTGTGTGTGTGCGTGTGTGTGTGTGTAATGTTTGGTGATATGAAAGTATGTATAGTTTTTTTTTTCGTCAGGTATGAGGCTGTAAAATTTTGGATGTCGTAAGGCAAAAACACAATAACATAGCATCAATAGAGTTAAAACAAGTCAAGTTACAAAACTTTTAACAAAATCTCATATATGTATATATCTATCTATCTCAATCTCATGTATAGGGATATACATTGAGGATTGGCTCCAGAAGAGGAAATTCTGAGGAATTTCTTCTGCAATCCTGCAAACGTTGGAAGCACCATCAGGTCATGCTTATTATTTACATGCATTGTTATCGAGCCTGGAGCAGTGTGTAAAATTTCGGGAAGTGAGTCAAATTTAACTTGCAAAATTCAAGACCTTCACATATATTCACGGCAATAAATTTAATTATATAAAGCTTTTTAAAATTAAAAATTCACTTCTTCTGTCACTTTTTAGTGATTGATTCATCATCATTCTCCTGCCCTTATCCCACTCTAAGTGGGGTCGGTACAACATGTTACAAACATGTTGTCACATGATTTGGCTACGTATTTTACGTCCGGCCGCCTGCCTGACGTCAACTTACCTTTGTCGCCTTTTACGACACCTCGGTAAGAAATGAGGGTGGTCTATTCTATGCAGCCGGATACCACACGACGCATACCTTAGTCGCCTCTTACGACACCTCGGTAAGAAAGGAGGGTGGTCTATTCTATTCTGCCGGATACCACACGGCGTTTTTTTAGTTATTGATTGTTAAATAAAATTCGAAATATTTTCAAATTTATTTATTTTATTATACTGTCACGGATTCTTGATAAATGGACAAAGTTTAAACTAAATCTGTACGCTCGAAATGGGTCAAAATTGATTTTAAAGGACTCAGTTACATAGATACGTTTTTTTTAGACTCCTTACTTTCAATTGCGATCGTAATTTACAAAAGTTTATTTACTATGTCTTTCGTCATAGTTTTTTTCAGATTAGTAAGGATTTAGATTCTTCCGAGTAGATCATGTCATGAACTAGAGTTGAACAGTTTAGAACACTTTTTTGCTGGCTTAACGTGCCTTTAAAAGCACACAACAGTCGTAACAATTTAGCACTGTGTGTGCAGGGGCAGAATCGACTTTAATTCAGATTTGTTTTATTCTATTTCATTTCGTGTACCTACCTTTGTATATAATTAATTTAAAAAAATGTATGTATCAAATTGTTTCCAGCGATACAATAACTAGAGCATAGGGATTTGAGCGATGGTTACATATAAAATTGCTTTTAGAGTTTTGGCACGCGGTTTACTCCCGCTCACCGTCACCGCTCATTAATCGCAAGTTAAAATGAAAATGTTAAAGTCAATAAAAGGCCACCCAAGGACCTAATTAGTTCTGTAATAAACAAGTTTGAAACCATCATTTTCATTTTTTATAGACTTCTTTACGTTCGTTCTGAACGCGAATTCAATACGACTATATTTGATAGTCAGTCCCTCAGGCGTAAGGGACTATTTGGTTTTGGAATTTGTCTTATTTATACAAATAGCTACTGACTCGAGGAAATCTGTCTTATGAGTTACTTGTCAGAAATATGTAAATGGATAAGTCTGTACTCTTCTTTACCTATATATATTTTTGATTTTGTTATATTTCGTAGGCATAACAGGCGTAACTTAAGAGCTGTGATAGCCCAGCAGTGAGACCGTGCGACTTTTTCGAGGGGAACACGAGTTCAAACCCGGGCAGGCACCAATGAGTTTTTCTATTAAAACTCATGTGTTTTATTGATAATTGCAATTTATCACACGCTTTTCGGTGAAGGAAACATCGTGAGGAAACCTGCAAATCTCTAGAGAATTCGGGAGATATGTGTAACCTACCAATCCGCATTGGAGCAGCGTGGTAGGTCTTAGCCCCAACCCTTCTCTCCAGAAACGGAGAAAGGAGGCCTATTCCCAGCAGTGGGATTGTAACAGGGCGCTACTTTACTTTATATTTCGTACATATTCATAAAATTTCTACACCACGTATCATACGTATCATACTTGCTCGGCGTTAATTTTTTTTCTGCAGGTTGACTAACCGTGGTAAGTCGCTAAGACAATCTGTCAATGGCAATAATACCTGTTTGTGTGAACTAATTAAATCTAAACGCGCATTAAAGGTGAATAAATCGTCGTATATATGCATGTCCAACACATCCAAATCTGTCATCGATGTGTGCGCAACTCAAACAAGTTGCAAATGAGATCGTTTACCCACGTCTGCGACGTAACACACTGGTATCCTGGCTAGAGTGACTATTTCGTATTTGTTAATCAAAATTTTAGTCCTTTAATTGCACCTGTTACTAGAGGAATTTTTAGTATCTTTCTCTTTCTCTGGTCGTTTATTCATTACTGAAGATCGTGGTTCTGGCTAGATTTTATCCTCGAGTGGGTCAATTGTTTCCACCGGCTTCTATTAGCGGCCACCATTGCTATCTCATAAAAATGTTTCGACGTACAGGAATGGCGCAGTTGGTTAGACCACCTAGTTGATGAGCAGTCTCTTGGTCTTTTGCCTTCGATGTTGCCGGTAACTATGAGACTCTCAAAGGCATCGGCCCACGCCAAAGTTCGAAGTATTCGTGTAGGCGTTTTAAGGACAAAGTAATAATAAAATTATTTTCCTATAATCAACGACCAATGTCGTGGAGTCTGATAATGCTTCGGTAGCGAAGCAAAACGATTGTTGAGTTTGTGGCAGTGAACGTGTGTAGTGCTTGTGTATTGTGGTGGCGGTGGTGGAGGTTTGTGCGTCTGTTTTTACAAATCTTGCACGCATTGGGTATGATAAAATGGATAGTTCACAATACATTTAGCATTTTATATATTTTCTATTTAGTTTTTTGCGGATTATAGAAAAATATTTTTAATTTTACTTTTGTATTGTGGATCTCCGCAAAATAACGCCTAATTCTATAAACATTTTAAGCACATTTATGTGCACATTAGGCTTTATGTCTTTATTTTGAGCTGTGAAAAAATAGATGCATTTGTGAGCTTGGCAGTCCACAGGATCCGCAACATCCGCCTCCAGAAACACATTTAGAAACCATCTATTGTTTTAGTATTTACCGCAGTACTAAATAATACTTAAACTTTACCTATACGCAAACTGCTTATACTAGAAGAATTCTAAAATGAGATAAAAAATTATATATTTTTAACTCCAGAATAAAACAGCAGTTACAACGAGGTGCACGTTTTTTCAAATATTAATAAAAGCCTATTTTTATTGAACTGTTTGTTAAAATGGACCAAATCGTAATGCATTACGATTTTGTCGTGGAGCCTGTCCTCCTGATGATGCTTCGGTTTAGGGACCAAAAGATCGCAGAGATTTTGGTGGTGGTTGTGTGTATTGTTTGTGTGCAGTGTTGCTGGTGGAGGCGTCTTGGGATGCATGTGGTGACTTGTCCTGGATGTGTAAGGTGTATGAGTTTTGTCTGCTTCATACACATTAGCATTGCATGCATTCGCTTGACCCGCGCGGATTATAGCAAAGTACTTAAGTGTTATAGTTCCTTTTTTTATAATTTTTTAATTTCTTATTAAAGTGCAGTGTAGCCTAATTGTTTAAAAAAGCGTGAAACATAATTGAAAATATTAAAATTCAATAATTATCAGTACACCGTTAGTTTTACAATTCGAAATACGTGCGTGACAATAACGCTCACTTATCGATTTATTTGATAATATTTCAGAACGCACGTAGTGTCTAAAAAACGTGACCTATCCGCACGCAGTATAGCCGCCTTGTCACACTAGGCTTAACACCGTTACTTTACTCAAACAGGTGTTCGACTGATACGATATCGGCGAAGCGAATTTCATTCACCTTTTAGTCGATTTTGCAAATATTAGGGCTGGTACCCTCGTCTTACCTTGATTTCCTAAACCCCAACTTTATTCTGATTCGTATTTGACATATATTACTTTTTGGTACTTGTTAGTGTTTGAACCCACTGTCGCTTGCTGATTCTCCTAGCTATGACGGTTACTTTGGTTCTCTCGCGGATAATCTCATTTCTGATTTTATCCTTGAGAGACACTTCCAGCTAAGCTCGTTCCATAGCACGCTAAGCAAATTTCATTCACCTTTAAGTCGATTTTGCAAATATTAGGGCTGGTACCCTCCGCTTACGTAGCGTATTTCCTAAACCCCTTACTTTATTCTAATTCGTATTTGACATATCTTGCCTCTACCTGACTTATATTACTTTTTGGTGCTTGCCCAGAGTTTGAACGCACTGCCACTTCAGCTTGCTGATTCTGCTATCTATATCGGTTACTTTGGTTTTCTCGCGGATAATCTCATTTCTGATACCATATGTCTAACTATTATAGGTATACCAATATAACTACTTTTTCACATTGTAAAAGTTGATAAAATTGCTTGTATTAATCATAATCCCATTAAATGATAGTTTATTAACTATTTCAATACATGTAAAATACTTTTTAAATAATTAAAATCCGACATCCCAATCAAAAGATATTACGAATTTAAGAGTAAGTTACTTTAGGGACGAGACAACCATGTGTGTAAGTATCCCATATATTTATATTTATTTAATTATTTTATTTATTTAATATTTTGTCTCGTTTTCTTGAACACGTTTAAAATACCTGTATGTTTGGTTTAAAGTAGTCACAAAACATCATATTAAATAATTTTCTTATGTATTTCAGTTTTTATAATTATTGATAAAAATTGTTACGCACTATGATAATAAAACACTTTAAATATGTACAACACTCGAATATAATATAAGGTCGACTGTTCGTGTATACACTACACCAATCGTGCTATAATTAAGGTGCAGATACCCTCCATACATACCATACTTTCAAACAAATAAAATAAGAATAATATCTAATGGTAATGTAATTGTAACCTGCCTAATAAAAGAACCTTTTTTTGTGACATATTTCCATTTAGTTATTATCCCTAAGTACCTATGGAGTATATGAAAAAAAAACATATTGGAAACAATTCTCGTTTTCGTTATAATGATGTTAACAATTACGCTTCAACACTTACTTGTAACTTCACATATGATGAAACTGAAGTCGACACTAATCGAGTTAAAGCGAGTGTCTGTAGCATGAATACTATGAACCTCATTATTAAGACACACAGATTAGAAATTCACCGCATTTTAGATCTAATTAACAAAGCGACAACGCATATATTACTGAATTTCGATAGGAGTTATGTATTGCGAGTCATATGTATTAATATATGATTATTTCGTAAGCGATATTGAAAGGTATTCCCCAAGAAATAGAATCGAATATTGAGTGAAGTTTTTGACGTGATTAGTTTACCATTTAGGAGTAACTGTACACGGTGGTGATGTGATCTAACGAGGTGCAAGAATGACCTACTCAGGGTCGATATTCGGTTTCAGTGATTTTTTTTATAATACCCAAAACTTCCTTAACGTAACCAAGAAAGGTTCTTACCGGTTCTTTTCGATAAATACATTTCGAACTGATTAAGAAAAAAATGGTGATGCAGCGAACTTGTAAGAGTCAATTTTGAAAAAGTTACACTCCGTTGTATTGTAGATAACTTAGCCTTTTTTGTTATTTAATATTTTTGGCCGCTCACTTTATGTTTGTCTTGCTTGCATGCTTACTTTTGAGCCGAATCTTATAATCACCATTTAGGCGTTATTACTTGAAACGGAAACGGAAACGCATTCTAACACAACAGATTCTTTTTTTATGATCAAAGGCTAGCGTCTGGCTACGATCTCGCCTGATGGAAAGCGAAGGATGTAGGCTAAGGTGGACTGGCTTGCCACTATAGTGCCTATTCACTCTTTTTTTTAATTTCGTCAGATCGTAAGAGTCGGGAAAGATAGATGCGGGAAGGTAGTTCCACGTTTTAGGCCGTGCGCATGAGAAACGATGAGCGAAAGCGTTTAGTTATTGAGACAGTAATAGTAACAATATTATAGAACTTTTCATTGTTGACGAGATCATGAGTATTCTGTTCTCAAACCTACGCTCAATGTAAACATTTAAAATTAAAAACCATAGAGTAAAGTAACTTTAACGAGTACAAATGTGCAATAAATGGACTATGTCATTCTTCTTCAACCAAAAAAAGTTTGCGTAGAATAGACCACCCTCTTTCTTACGGAGGTGTCGTAAAATACGACTAAGATAAGTTGACGTTAGGCGGCCGGTCGTAAAAAATCCAAATCATATGACAACATGTTGTGCCGACTCCACTTATAGTGGGATAAGGACAGGGGGAGAAAATTACTTTTTCAACCAATGTACACTCTCTGGTCGATAGAGAATTTTTCATGCCTACTAGAATTATTTTATGCCCTTAATATGCTCCAAGCTAGAACTTGCTTCATCGCACTAACAAGAAAATTTTTGAAAACAGTGATTCAGGGTGAAAAATCTCTCGTTATGACCACACTTCTGATCGAAACCCTATTTTACGGTGCACAGTCATTACCTTAACTTTGCGAGCTACATTTGAATGCATGAGCCTATCACAGTATATCAAGATTTATGGCTCTCACCTTTTCCATATTCAGTTGGCTGAAGTTTTTAATAAAAATAAACGGCTTCAATAAATCGTGGAAACTTATTCACTTTGCTGCACGATTTTCAATTTGAAGTGGCTATTAGGTTAGGCACGTTTTATTTATCGGGATCTCTCGTAAACGGCACGATCTTGATGCAGGAATGGGTACCAAATGATGGAATCGGTCAACAACACTGACTAGGTAATGGGGGTGGTCAAATTTTAATATCTATAACCGTCGTTTTTAACATCTGAGCATCGTGGCTAAAGTTTTAAGGCGTAATTAGGCTACTAGGGATTCTGTGTTTACTTGATCAAATCAAAAATTCGAAATAGATCCCAATTTGTCGCAATGAGTGAGGCAATAATTTGAGAAACCTATCGTCGTCAAGGTCTCAAGTTAGTGACCAGTGGTTCATCCTTTTATATGCATTCAATGACTTCACCATCTCTTCATCGTTTTATCGGACTGCCTTGACATATTTAATAGTCATCATAACTAGGTTGTATGCTACCTAAAAAGCGTAAAATAAACCTAAAAGCGTAAAAAATCTGAAATATATAATAGGTTAAGATATTCAATCAAATGTATGTATAAATATTTTTTTAAACATACAGCGTTACCCGTTTTATTTACCCTTAATTATAAGCAATAAAACCTGGAAAGCATTTAATAATTAAAGCTTTAACATCTTGATATACTCATAAAAAGCTAGATATTAAAACGCCGTCTGCTTTAATGTGGCTAAATAACGCATTATATATTCAAGTACCCAGTAATATTAATTTAAACGACTTCGCATATTTTCAAATCGTATCTGGCCTTTCATACTAAAAAGACGTTACACGACTTTATTCCTATTATATACATATACAAACAGTCAATTTTTGGCAATTATTTCAACGGATACTTTTGCGAAACTTCTTCACATACGTTCTTCACATAAATCTATTACAATAAAAGTAATAACACGAGCAATATATACTAATACTACATCTTTCGATGGTTTACCATTTCAATAGCTTGACCCTGTAACCTCCATAAGATCTTTGATCTAAGTGGCTCACTCATTCTCATTTTATCGTCTCAACCCTTTAAGCTATATCATTGACCAGCTGTAAGCTGTGATTGGCCAGAATGTACCGTTAAATTTAATGTCTAAACATCTTTGAGAATGTCAATATTATTTGTTAAATCAGGACATGAGCTTGTTAAATTATACTTAATTTTCACTTTTTAGCTCTTTTATAACATATCTGATCCAAGCAAAAGTTTTTACGAATACCATACTAATTGGGAAGGTTAAAGCAAATAGTGTTTGGGAACATCCTTCAGAGTTCCAAAGAAGTTCACGGAACAGTGACGTGCGTGGTGTATATTGGCAAAATTTAACAAGCAACTAGAACAAGAAATATTACTGCAAAGCTAGGTCTGAGTAGTATTATCATAATATCAAAACTTTAGCGTTGAATTGCTAAAACTTGTTAGTACCTCTAATCTCCAGGCAAAGTTGCGCCGTAAAGACCAGGCAATTACGTATATTTCCATTATTAACGCTTAGCTCTCAAGAATAATAAGCGAATCTGAACAATACTATGGGAACTTTAATTTTCATTCTTTAAAAAAAATTGTCCACTTAGTGATGACGAATGTTGAACACGGCACGTCATATTCATTATTCTATTTAAAACATACAAAATAAGCATATATTGCGTAGTACGTAGTTGGAGTAGTGATCCTGCATCGGCAAACCTTTGGAGATCCTTCACTAGGTCAAAAACCGTTCTCAAAAAGATCGCAGGATCTTACTCCTTTATGGTCGATCGATGCAAGTCCATTGCTGGATCTCTTAAGGGAATTTCCGCACGAATTTGTGTTGCTTGAAATCAACTCTGCAATGTCGCGAAATATTTATGTAATTTCTATTTAATTATAAACACAAAATTGGACTATGATAGAAATTATAAAAGAGTTCTTATATAATTAAAAAGGAAATATAATAGTATGGCTTTTGAATTTAACAGCAAAACTAAATCTTTGATACAGATTTAATAATATTGTATTATCTTTAGCTTCAATGGTGATTTAGGGAATTCAAAGGAAAGATCTCTCTCTAGTCCACTGCCTGTCCTTATTATTGTCCTGAGGAAAATGTTGTACTTCAGCATTGTTATTGCTCAATATCGTGATGTTTTTATGTGACTTTACTTAACCATCAAATTAATCTCTCTAACAATTATAAGATTTATATTATTTGCCTTTCTTAATGGAGACAGAAATTAATGATCTAGATGTGACTCCTAATTGATAATTTTAACATTGCTTACTTCTTGGCCGACACACTTGTGTGTCATGCTTGACACTCGATAATTTAAAATTGTCTTCATGATCCAAATTATCATGTTCCAATTTTTTTATTACGGCTTCTTCAATATTGGAATGGATATAATACAGTTAAACCTCGAATACTTAAATATGAAATCGGGAACCATAGATACGTACACAAGAACGTGATTTCTGAAAAAGTGAGGAATCATTTACGACATCCGATTCGTTGGGCAGGGGTGGATTATTATTATTGTTTTCACTTTTACAGTAACAAGTTGGTAGTAATTTCCAGTTCCTAGTTATATTGGAGCATGTTTTTGTATGGCTTTGCGTACAACCACATAAAGTAATCCAAGCTCAAAATTCAAACAAGTTTTTACTCCGGTTCTTGTAAGCCTTCATATTCTTTCTTCGTAATTCGTCATCGCTTACGTCCAAGCATTCCTTTGTGTTCGTTACCGTAAGATTACAATCGCTTTACGTATTTGGAAAACGATATCCCTTGACGACACAACTTCTTTGTATTTACATGCAATACTGTCGCCTTAACTCATAACGTTTAGCAGTATTAGGGTTTGCGTTTAGTGACAATTTTGTTTCTGCTGATATTCTGATATTGTCTTCTTTGTCAACCAATGGACGTCCACTGTTGGACATAGGTATTTTCAAGGGAACTCTACACTTGCCTCTATGGTTGGGTCAAGCGGTTCCCCGCTACCCTTTTGAAGTCGTCAGTCCATGTCGTCGTAGGAAGCGGGGGAGGGGGTCGATCTGAACTAATATGTCCGCTAGTCCTTCCGCTTAGAGTATGTTATTTTGGCACAATGGCCACCTGATTAATGATGAAGATGAAAATTAATTTTATATTATTCTGACTATAGCTGCGGTTTGCAATACCGCGGCCATATTTTAAATATTATATCATTTTACATAAAAAGTAAAAGTAAAGTAACAGCCTGTTACTATGCCCACTGCTGGGCTAAGGCCTCCTCTCTCCATTTTTTTGGAGAGAAGGATTGGAGCTAAGACCTACCACGCTGCTCCAATGCAGATTGGTAGGTTACACATATCCCTAGAATTCTTTAGAGATTTCAGCAGGTTTCCTCACGATGTTTTCCTTCACCGAAAAGCATGTGATAAATTGAATTATCAATTAGACACATAAGTTTTTAATAGAAAAACTCATTGGTGCCTGCCCGGGGTTTGAACCTATGTCGTCTCTAGAGAGTCGCAAGGTCTCACCACTAGACTATCACAGCTTTCATTTTACATGCGATAGTATTATGAAAAAAAAACGAAAAATGTCTTACAAGTTGACTGAGATATGTAGCAAGTTTTATTCGCCTAAGGAGAATTTCAGTGTACAAGTTGAAATAACAATCTGACCTCGAGGCGAATTTTGTCGGGGTTGTCTGAGAACTTGGTTATAAATCTTGTTTGGACCTTTATATCGTTTATACATGTTAAGTTGTGATAGACATGTTGAAAAATGACGATAGGCTTCAGGTGGCGCGTGCTTCAATATGTAATCTTAAAGCACGATAATTCATCTATTAAGGTTGTTAAAAATAATTAATTTTAGTCAGCTGCCAATCCGTAAACTACAAAATAAAGATTTTTTATTCATTTGTAAATTTCTTTACTGAGAGAAATAGCATTAGTGAAGTGCTTTTGAATTATTAACTCTGCTTGCTTTTTATACTTACTAGTATTATAAAACAAACTCCCTAAAAGTTGCCCGTTTATATGTGACCGATTTTCTCAAAATCTACTGAACGGATTATTGTAGGGTTTTTACTAAAAGATGCAGTTTTTGAGTAAGGTTTAGGTTAATGGTATATTACATTAGAATCCCAGGCAAAGCCACGGGCACAGCTTGTTTATGATTAAAGTGATCATCCTCTTGCCGTTATCCCACTCTAAGTGGGGTCGTCACAACATGTTATAAACATACTGATTTGGCTCCGTATTTTGGACCAGCCGCCTGCCTAACATTTTCCCTCAATCGTATTTTACGACCCCTCGGAAAGAGGGTGGTCTATTCCACTCAACCGGATACCGCACGGTGGGTCAACTGACCTTGGTCGCCTTTTACGACATCTCGGTAGAAATGAGGGTGATCTATTCTACTCAGCCGGATAGCACACGGCTGGATCAGCGATTTAAGTTAAAGTAAGCCGTTTATAAAAATTCACTGAAAAAAAAACACTTATAGCCTTTATGCTAGATCACTTTAATTATAGACCATATATGACATCGATTATGTACTATATAGATTTCTTTTTCTAAACGATCGTTGTGTAAAAATAGCATCAACATTTATTTACCTTGGACTTTCGTAAACATTTATAACTTGTTCCTTTGTTCGTTATAATACCATTCAAAAAGGTTCTCTAAAAGGTGAGATAGGTGTTTCATTTAGCATTCTCTAACCTGCCCATCTATCTCAGCTTAGCTCCGTAACGTAGCGTCTAACCTAGTTTTGTAACAATGGAGGCGCTCGGCGTCGCAAATAGCCTTATATTTTATCTAAGACGTCTACATAGAACAATGTTTGATAAAATTTATGTATTATGCATGTATAAGATTTTAGGATAAGCTTGAATACTCCCATTGTATGCGTTTAAGAACGAATATTTTGAAAACATCGAATTTTTTAGGCTTTACACAATTTTATAACTTCATCATCATTCTTCTGCACTTATCCCACTCTAAATGTGGTCGGCGCAACATGTTTGAAACATATTGTTAGATGTTTTGGCTTATTAGTTCGCGACCGGCCGCCTGCCTGACGTCAACTTACCTTAGTCGCCTTTTACGACACCTCGGTAAGAAATTAAGGTGGTCGTTTCTACTCAACCGGATACCACACGGTGGGTCAACTTATCAAATTCGTCTTTTACGACACCTTGGTAAGAAATGAGGGTGATATAGTCTACTCAATCAGGTACCACATGCGGGACAATTTAATAACTTATAAGAGAAAAAGTTTACTCTGTCCGCGCACTTGTCCGGATATAATAATATCATTATTACTTTTGTATTATGGCTCTCTGTAAAAACGCATTAAAAAAAGTAAGTAACGTTCTTTTACTATCCCACTGCTAGGCATCGACCTCCTCTCTCTGTTTTTAGACATAAGGATTAAAGCTAAGACCTAACACGCTGCTCCAACGGCTTATTAGATTGCATACACTCCTAGAATTCTCTAGATATATGCAGGTTTCCTCACGATGTTTTCCTTCACCGAAAAGCATGTGACAATTGCAATTATCAATTAGACGCATTAGTTTTAATAGAAAACTTATTGGAACAGTTATTAACAACGTTTTGAGAAATGCGATAAACGATTTTTTAATACTGCGTCTTTTCAGTTCTAAAACGTATCCAAAAGACAAAATAAATCATTTAGTAAATTTCCTCTGCCGACAAAATTAAAATTTCAGACAATTTTATCTCAACATTCTCTAACGAAAGAGTAACTTACTTTAGACTAACTGCTTTATTGAAATGGAAAATGGATAATTGCTGAGATTCAGTTAATTCCTTCAAAAAAGCTTTTATCTGTGTATTTGAATGAGATTATTGTCGCTTTATATTAATTCGTAGACAAACTTTGCTTTTGAAGCTGAGTGAAAAGTTTTAATTGCATTAGGGAACAATAATTTAGTTCGAACATTTGGTAAAGCTATGTTTTGTTAAAAACACATGCATTACATACTTCCACCACCGCCACCACAATACACAAGCACTACACACATTCACTATCACAAACTCAACAGATAGTCTTTGGGAACCCTTCATGTATCGGGTATGAAAACAGATAGTCCACTCTACATTTAGCATTATATATTTTTTCTGTTTATCGCGAATTATAGTAAAATAATGTTACTATTACTCAGTACAGTAAAAAATAGAAGGGAAATTGTGGTCGCTTTAAGATTACTTCATTACGTAGTCATTTGAAAATCAAAGTAAATCGATCGATTTAATTACGTCGTTATCAACTCAATTTATTTGCCAGTAACAGCTTATTTGGAAAGGCACTCTATCTGCGAGACTGTTATCTGACAGATCCTATTGGAAAACAAGGTAGATTCTATCTGTTTCAAATAATGTACATTTATTAGAATCTACTTGAACCTTTGTCTTAAATTCTGATTGCGTGGTCCAATATTATCAGCCGATATTGCTTAAGAGCGCGTTATAGGTAACACATTTACATCATACTAGCTTTTATCCCCACCTTCGCTTGGACTATAGTCTTGGAATAATCAGAACTTCTGACATTCTCCAACCATGCAAATATCTCCATCACAAAAAGCAGATCGATCTGGGAATTTTTTTTTCGGGCTCTTCTGCCTATATTCGCCGCCTTATAGGAGGCATATTTATAAAGGACAAAAACTCGCAACACTTATTGAATTTTATAGAAATTTGTGGTTTTAAGATTGAATGGATGGATGGAAGGATGTTGAGTATTCTTTGGACGGAACATCGGACCAACGCATCAATAATCAAGGAACTCCAAAGCTAAGACCAGACTTTCCACCTATGCCTCCGCAGGATTATAGAGTTCTTTGGGCACGTTGCGAGAAAGAACGGCGACAACCTTGAAAAGTTGCTTGTTGCACGGGCAAGGTGGAAGAAAAGAGGCCCAGAGGTTTTTTTTTCCCAGTTTTAAGTGGTACTCGGTTATTTTTTCGGTTATAAATTAGCTATGTAATTCTCAACCATACAGTAGGTTTTCTATCTTATTGCCATATATACATACTCTTAGAAATATGTATGATAAAATTGTTGAAATCACAATCCTGTAATGGAAATCCTTCGTAACTCGTGGCTGAATCTGATACGTTCACAGAATTTACTTGTAATCCCTTTAAGCTGTTGTATGGTATTACAATCGCTACTTTAACCACCAATAAAACGGATTTGGGAGAGCTCTTGGATGACGATACGATCTCAACTGATTTAACAAGACTGTATGACGTCTTTTACGAACTGAGATCAGATTGAGACTAGATACTAAATATAACGAAAATTGCATAAAAGTTTTTTGAAAATTTATTTTATTTAAGGATAATTATTATATTTTAATGATAATTATTAACTAGCTGTGATAGCCCAGCGGCGAGACCGTGCGACTCTTTCATGGGTAACAAGAGTTCAAACCCAGGCAGGCACCAATGAGTTTTTCTATTAAAACTCATGTGTCTAATTGATAATTTTAATTTATCACACGCTTTTCGGTGAAAGAAAACATCGTGAGGAAACCTGCATATCTCTAGAGAATTCTAGAGATATGTGTAACCTACCAATCCGTATTGCAGCAGCGTGGTAGGTCTTAGCTCCAATCCTTCTCTCCAGAAACGGAGAGAGGAGGCCCTATTCCCAATAGTGGGATTTTAACAGGCCGCTACTTTAAGGATAATTAACAAAACATTTTACATATTTGTCATCATCATTCTCCTACCCTTATCATACTCTAAGGGGGATCGGCACAACGTGTTTTATTTTACTACTGGCCGCCTGCCTGACGTCAACTTATCTTAGTCCTTACCTCTTTTCTTACCTCGGTAAGAAATGAGGGTTGTCTATTTTACTCAGCCAGATAACCCACGGCGGGTCGATTTACCTTAGTCGCCTTTTACGACACCTCAGTAAGAAATGAGGGTAGTCTACTCTACTCAACAGGATACCACAAGGCGGTAATTATATAATTTAAAAATGTATAAAGATTAACCGCCGAATTTATTACTGGTACATCTCGGTAAGAGCTACATTCCGAATTAGTGTTAGTTTCAGTAATCATATTGATTTTTGACGATTTGCCGATGAAATTGAATGAATTTATTTGAATAAAGATTATTTTGATGTTACGTGATATGCTATTTAATAAATACTGTTTCGACATTACAATCTGATATTTTTGATACATTCTGACCAACTTAAGGCGACATACGCTAAAAGGTTGTGCAGTTTATTTTTGGTGTGTCCAAGGCTGCCGCTTACTTTGCACAATTAATTCGCCGCAAGTAGGGTTGCCAAGTTTTACTGATCAAAAAGGTCATAGCAAGGTTTGTAACTTGGCAGAGAATCAATCAAGGAAGAAGGCTTGCCTATTAATATTGCGTTGTTAATACGACTCAAAAAAGAGATAAAAAAAATGTAAATTATAAAAAAATATAAAAACTATTTTCTATAAATAAATAAATATATGGGACACTTACACACACGGTCATCCGACCCCAAAGTAAGTAACTTAATACTTGTGTTATGGGTGACGGACAACTGGTGGATATACTACATATATAATTTTAAATACATATTTAAATACAAATATACACCCAGGCTCGAAGGGCCAACAAAATGTTTATAGAAAATGTTGGCCCTAGGCGGGAATCGAACCCGCGACTCGCGGAGCTGAACGGAGGGTCACTACCCACTGCGCCAACGGGCCAGTCAAATAAATATGCTTGTACTCAAATGTTAAACAAAAAAGGAATTCAGGATACTTATATTCTCCTGCCCTTTATCCTATTTTACGTGGGATCGGCACTACTTATTTTTCGCTTCTATTTTCTCCATCATTCGTCATCTCTGGCGTTGATTTTTATATGCATTTCATATTTCACACAATCCAATCATTTCTTTTTCTGTTTCCCTCTAGTCACATATCCATCATCTACAACACTCGTTTGGTCATACGATTTTTAAGTAATGTAAGTAAAGTTTATCTAACGATCAACTTTAGACTAATGTATTAATATGTCATAAATTACGATATCTTTCTCATCTATACTTATTATACAACAAAGTCCCAAAAAGCTGTCTGTCTGTATCTAATCGATTTTCTCAAAATGTACTGAACGGATCTTTGTACGGTTTTTACCCACAGATTGTGCAATACTTCCTTATGGTTTAGGTAAATAGCACATATCGGTATGATGTAAATTGTGCTGAAGAGATCGCGCAGTTGTTAAAAAACTTGCTTGCTTGGAGCTTTAGTCGCGTGCGTTGCGTAAACCAGCAGAGATACGCTAAAGTAATGTACTAGAGAATTGTAGACCTATAAAACTACTACTACAAAAAATTCCGCGATAGCATGTCTCTATCTCTTATGGTTAACTCACAATAACTCGAATTTGAGAAATTTTTTTGACACGATGATTTCCACGCGGGCGAAGCCGTTGGCACAGCTAGTATTTTATAAAAAAAATCCGTGCTTACCCTCATGTTAATCTCATCTTTGAATAGACGATAAAATTAATTGATATGCCTTAATTTTGTGATAAGTAAATTTATATGTTACCAAATGCACAACGCTGTATGCGCTGTTTCCTTTCTATATTTATACATCTTGGTTTGAAAGTTAGGTCCAATAGAAGATTAATATTAGACTGGTGAATGATATATTACGATTTTATTATTCATATTTAGATATATTTTATATTTTTTAAACTCTTACTTTAACCGTATCTTTCAGCTGTCTTAACTCAATTTGAAAGTTATCACCTCTAATTGAAATACTACTTGTTTCTGGTTGTTCAATGTACAGTGTACCTGAAAGCCTACTATACTATTGAGCATTACTTAGATCGGCGAAATTAAAAAAATCAGGGTAGAACGCTTTGATATAAAAAAAGTAAAGTAGCGGCCTCTTACAATCCCACTGCTGGGAATAGGCCTCCTCCCTCCGTTTCTGAAGAGAAGGGTTGGAGCTAAGACCTACCGAGCTGATCCAATGCGGATTGGTAGGTTACACATATCTCCCGAATTCTCTAGATATATGAAAAACTCATTGGTGCCTGTCTGGGTTTGAACTCGTGTTCCCCTCGAAAGAGTCGCACGGTCTCACCGCTAGGCTATCGATATAATTTGATATACTTGTGCTTGAAACCGAAGTTTTCAAATATTTCCTTAAAATTCGTTCTCCTATTATTCAAATAAAAGAACAGATGTGTTTTTCGTTTAAAAGATACATTCGAATAGCTAGAGCAAACTAAGATATAACAAATATTATTAAAATAAGTTTTTAGTATGTTTTTTATGGTAGCCCTACTTGCATTATGCTAATTAATTATTCTCGCTGCCCCTGCTCTGTTGTGTTGTTTTTAGTTCTGGTTTTATCAATACGGTTAATGGGGTAAGTAGGTTATTGTTACAACTTGTATAAAAATTGTGTAGTAACTATCTATATTAAAGGTAAACATAAAACCCGATGGATATCCACTACCAATAGTAGATATCCTCATATGTTAACGATTTCATTTAATGAGAATCTTGGTTATAAATACCATTTTTGACATGGGTCGCAGTTGTATTTATCACGCCAATGACGCAAATTATTCCTTAATAGTAACTAGGTCAGTTAGCAACAATGAATTTGGAGCAAATCGGTCTAAAAGGGCTCGACGGATTTGAACATCGTCATTATTAAAAAATATTAGGTCCTTACATATGAAATTGGCGTTTTCTATGGGAGGAACATAGTCGTTTTTTTTTAAAGAAATATATTTAATTAATCAAAGTATGTACCATTGCTATGTATGCACTTTTGCCATCTCATAGGTAGTTCATTGATCCCCTTACTAAAAAAACCATTCGGGCGGGAATCAATAAAATCTTTGAAGGCGGTTTGGACTGCCCCATCGGAGTTGAATTTTTTTCCTTGCAAGTAGTTATCCAAATTGCGAAAAAAATGGTAATCTATTGGAGCAAGGTCCGGAGAGTACGGTGGATGTCTAAGACATTCTAATTGAAGCTCCTCTGATTTGGTAGCCGTCTGTTGTGAAGTGTGTGGTCTAGCTTTGTCCTGAAGCAGCAGTGGCCTAGAGCGATTGACCAGCCTCGGTTGTTTAGCAGCTAGCTTTTCCATCATGGTTTGCAGTTGCTGACAATAGATATCTGCCGTAATCGTCTGGCCAGATTTAAGAAAGCTGTAGTGAACGACACCGGCACTAGTCCACCAAACACTTACAAGCAACTTTTTTTAGTCAATTTTCGCTTAGGGCAGGTTTGGCTGGTTCGCCAGGGTTCAGCCATTGCGATGAGCGCTTCCGATTATCGTAGAGGATCCACTTTTCATCACAGGTAATGATTCGATTTAAAATTCCTTCATTATTGTGCCGGTTGAGTAACGTAACGCAGCAGTTGACGCGCGTTTGTCGGTTTGCTTCACTCAATTCATGAGGTACCCACCTTTCAAGCTTTTTCACCTTCCCAATTTGCTTCAAGTGGATTAGAATAGTTTTATCACTAACACCGGAGCCTGCAGCTAACTCGGACGTGGTTTGCGATGGATCCGCTTCCACAATAGCCTTCAATTCTTCCTTATCAACTTTGGTCTCCGGCCGTCCACGAGGCTTGTTCTGCAGGTCGAAATTTCCAGAACGAAAACGTTGGAACCAAAAACGCAGTGTGTGTTCTTTTGCGACACCGTCACCATACACATCATTAATCCTTCGAGCCGTTTCTGCAGCACTGGTGCCACGGTGGAACTCATACTCGTAAATAACGCGATATTTCATGTTTTCCATTTTGTAAACAGAGTGACATAAAGAAAAAAACAAAAGAAGAAAAAACAAATGAATTAGGGGGTTTGAAACACAAATGCATGAGTAAATAGCTGTATGAATTTGAATTTGGAATTCCTAACCATAAAGGTAATATTTGAGATCAAAGTGGCCAGTACGACAAAACGCCAATTTCATATGTAAGGACCTAATATTTTTCATAGATTCGATCATACACACACTCATTATATACACTTGCCGTGTGGTATCCGGCTGAGTAGAATAGACCACTCTCATTTCTTACCGAGGTGTCGTAAAATACGACTAAGGTTGACGTCAGGCAGGCGGCCGGTCGTAAAATACGTAGCCAAATCATGTGACAACATGTTTGTAACATGTTGTGCCGACCCCACTTAGAGTGGGATAAGGGCAGGGCAATGACGATGATGAGATTCAATCATATACACCTTAATTGTTCAACTCTACACAGTTTTACCTTCACTCGTATTCGCCAGTAAAATAACATATGTCGGGAAATATTGTATAGTAGAAATATTGTATGGTATAGATACTGATCACCAGTTTCACTTTGTCAGGGATCCCTTATTTCAATTCACTGCCGAATAAATCTGTCAATTGGTGCTAGAGCAATACTCGTAGGTCTAAGCTTGTGGATAGGGCGAATCTTTTTCTTAAACTAATACATGAACACCATTGGATCACCTCAAATAATTTTTAAGTTACTCGATGCCGTTGGGATTCGCATGTTCCTAAGGGGCTTAATTGCACTGTGCGCTCGCTAGTCCATTTTTGATATCAAACGACCTTCGGTTGTTCGTACTCGGATATCAGTTTTGCAATTCGATAAACTAAGTTAGAATTTTTCTTCGTTCTTTCTTGATGGAAGTCTACTGTTGAATATAATATAATTGCTCTTCTCTAGGCATTTGCAAACAATGGAATCTTGTGCCTTTTTAATTAATGCCTCTGCCCAGCAATGGGATCTCTACGTGCATTTAATATATTCGCTTTCTATGGAGAAAATATTAGACAATTTTATTTCCGTATAAGTCTTGGAAATCAAATACGGTTGTATGAGCAAGAAGGTTAATATAACGAAAACGCAGACGAAAATAGCTTACATTGACTTTCTATTTGTAAAGAGATAACGATGAATTTTTGAAAGTCACTATAAATTCATGATTTGTTAACAGACTTTATGATTAGGAATGTCACTTGTATTTGAATGTCATTTGGTTCAGATGCGATGTCACGAGTCGCGCGTCACCTGTTCTGCGTTTATGTTAATACAAGAAAACAGTTTCGAAAATAACATAATATTGTCAATTAAAATTTTGAACATAAAAGATTGTTATTGTGAGTTAACCGAAAGAGACAATTTTTATAGATCTACAATTCTCTACATTACTTTAACGCGACTCTGCTAGTTTACGCAGCGCACGCGACTGAATCTCCCACTTATCAAGTTTTTTAACAACTGCTCGATATCTTCAACAGAATTTACATAATACCGATGTGTTCCATTTATCTAAACCATCCGGAAGTATTTCACTATATTCTGAAAACCGTACAAAAATCCGTTCAGTAGATTTTAAGAAAATCGGTTACGTATAGACGACTTTTTGGGACTCTGTTTTATAATAAGTATAGATAAATAGATAGATAGATGTTACAATCGTGTAGAGGGCACACTCCACTGTACGCGACAATAATCGTCTATAATGGCCTACAACCCTTGAATTGCCGGTTTCGCGGACACGCGTCAAAGGGAAACACTCCACATACAGCTGGATACTTGTCGTTCGACAAAATACAGATGCGATCTTGCACGATGATCCTGTCGATCATAGACCAACGATCATCGCCGACGGTGAGGTCCAATCATCAGGTGAATCGTGCTTGCCCAGAAGATTATTCACTCTTCCTTTGAAAATACCCATATTATACGAATTAAGAAAGAGATGCCAGGAGGGAATTTGCGGATTTGAAAAGACAAATGCCGGGAGGGAGTTCCACTTCCATGCTGTTTTGTGGGATGTCCATAACGTAGGGTGGAACTTCTCTCGATACCTAACGGTGCGATAACAGAACGGCGATGGCAGAATAAGCTCATGCAGCGCCTGTTTGCTGTAATAAATATATCATTATCATTGATTATCTATAAAGAAATTGTGGTGTATGTGTTCACTTGTGTTGTTTGAGTATCGACTAGTGTTGTATGAATAAAGGAACTCAAACACGCACTAATAGGATGTCACTATAAATCCACTATCAACCACGGGGTCTGGTGCGTCTGATGCTGATCTGACGTGTGTGCGCTTCGTGATAGTTTGAGGTTTCCTTTGTACGCTAGTCATCATCATTCTCCTGCCCTTATCCCACTCTAAGTCGGGTCGGCACAACATGCCACAAATATGTTATCACATGATTTGGCTACGTATTTTACGACCAGCCGCCTGCCTGACGTCATCTTACCCCAGTCGCCTTTTACGACACCTCCGGATACCACAGGGCAAATACCTTAGTCGCCTCTTACGACACCTCTGTAAAAAAGGAGGGTGGTCTATTCTATTCTGCCGGATACCACATTGTACGCTAGTATTAGTATGTTTATGTATTGGTAAATTCATGTACGTATTATATATCATGTGTCCTGTATATAAATATACAAAAACAAGAATCACTTTACCCACATACACAACACAAATCATCTTCCCAAATTGAAATTCGGTGCACGTCTTAGTGCGCAAGCAAATCTCTACATTTGCAATATTTGTACATCTTTTTCACATAGAAATTTGAGGCGGTTTGTATTCAGCACACAAGCTGACTGACGGAGGTTTATTGTATTCGACTTTATCAATAACAAGTTAAGGTATGCTTTTTGAACTCTCAATTTTTAAGAGACCGGCAAAGTCACTGTAGAAAACTATACTTGAAACATTTCACTCTTGCCTTTCGTTACTTTTAATGATAACTAGAGAAAATATGTATGAGTTGGAAAGATAGGCAGATTTTGGTATGTTCAAAATTGTCAATATGCTTGACTTGACTTTTTTAGATTGCCAACAAGCGAGATAGGCGAACGCTGAAGTATCGTCGATGATGCGAAATTCGTAAAAAGTGCCTTTACTAACGTAACGCCGTAGTAAATATATTCTAGTTATAATTTATTAGCCATCATTAATCCGCCATAGTGATTATTTTACTAAACCTTCACTGAACTACTAAAGCCTCTCAGGTGACGTACATTTTGTTTACTTTATTTATTTAAGTTAGAGTCGAAAATTGCTTCTGAATGCCTTTTTATTTATGACAGTGCTTGGTTTAGTTTGTTGTTTTTTATGAAAAAAAATCGGCTTAATATTTGATAAATAATAAATTTTCGCGTCACGATAATAGGTAAGCCATATGGACACGGTCATGACCTAAGCAATAGGGCTCTTATGGAAATCTTATGGTCGTAAGTCTGCGTTCAGTAAAAGACTAATTTTCTTATTGATAGCTTCAATCTTAGTCAATTGTGAACGCCATACAGCTGAACAACCAGAAACTGAACTGAAAGAAATACCATTTAAACATTTTCGAATCTGATACATTGGTCATTCATAGTTTTTGTCTACGCATGTGGTCAATTTATTTACATTTAGCTGTGCCCACAGCTGCATCCGCGTCGAAAACTGGTGCGTTACAAATTTTTTCCCGCGTAAAATACAATCCTATGGGAATTTAAACGTAATGTACTAATAACATGAACCTTCCTCAAAAATTTCACTATCTGTAAGTGAAAACCGTATGAAAATCCATTCAATGGATTTTGAGAAAATCGATTACATACAGACAGCTTATGCGGATTTTGTTTTATAATAAGTACAGATAGATATGTTAATGGTGTAAAAGTGTTGTTATGACACCACAATAGAATAATAGTGTATTCGGTATGATGATACGATATCCGATACTCGGATCACGGGTTGTTACGGCGGCTTTTTTGAAGATGATTGCGTAATGACATCAATTTTTCGGTTCACGGTGATAATTATATGAAATGGCGGAACTGTATAAACGATAATCGTTTTAGTTGTAATTGACGTTGTTTGCGCTTATTAGCGGCAGTTGTTTTCATCGGAATCGATAAAACTGTCTGGGAGTTATTGTATTTTATTGCCAGCGATAGATTTATAATGATGCTCTCTCGGATCAAAAAAAGTCTTGCCGCATAATCCAGCGAAACATTTTTAAGTAAGTAAGATGTTTACTTTCAAATGTGTAGATAAGAAGCTCTAAAGTAATAACCTGCAGGCCTACCATGAACTCTTATTGCGACTCAATTGAAGACTTAAACGACGACCGCGAACCGCTTTCTTTTCGTACCATGAAGTGTGAATTGCATTGGGGTCGTAATGTTAGAAAAGGATAACGTTATATGAACTATAGATAACTCTGTCTCTTTTACTCACATGTTATTAGGACGAATTCCGAACGCTCATTCGGCAACGACTTATAGTGTGCGTCTTTAACACGTCATGGTATGAATAAGCAAAACAATTGCGTTTACGTCTTCAATTGAGTCGCAATAAGAGTTCATGGTAGGCCTGCTGTTACTATCCCACTCTTGGGTACAGGCCTCTGTCCGTTTTGAGAAAAGGGTTTGAGGTAAGACCACGCTGCTCCAATGCGGATTAGTAGGTTACACATATTCCCAGAATTCTCTAGGGATTTGCAGGTTTCCTCACAATATTTTCCTTTACTGAGAATCGTTTGATCAATTGCAATTATCAATTAGACATCAGTTTTAACAGTAAACTCATTGGTCTTCCCGGGGTAGAACCTATGACACCCTAGAGAGTAGCACAGTCTCACCGTTTGCCTATGACAATTAGGCGAACGAATAACTTTTAATTAATAAGCTTTAGAACTATGTAAATCATATTATCTAAGTACATCATCATTCTCCTGCCCTTATCCCACTCTAAGTAGGGTCGGCACAACATGTTACAAACATGTTGTCACATGATGTGGCTACGTATTTTACGACCGGCCGCCTGCCTGACGTCAACTTACCTTAGTCGCCTTTTACGACACCTCGGTAAGAAATGAGGGTGGTCTATTCTATACAGCCGGATACCACACGGCGCATACCTTAGTCGCCTTTTACGACACCTCGGTAAGAACGGAGGGTGGTCTAATCTATTCTGCCGGATACCACACGGCGTATATTATCTAAGTACATACGAGTATATTTCTATTATGTATATGATATACGAAACGTAAAGTAACCGTAGATTACTTTTTTGTATGTATATAATGAAAGACACTGTCATTTTCCAATTACCTTTTATGTAAGTTTTTTTTTATAGAATAAAGTAAAAGTAAAGTGTGTTAAAAGATTTACTAGCCTATCCAAACATGTAGCATAAATGCGAAAATCTGCCTGTCTTTTACCCTTTGAAGGCTAATCCGCTGATCCGATATTGATGAAATTTAGAACAATTGAAGCTTATATACAAAGCTAACGTGTAGAATAGAATATTTCACTTTATTCCTACAGAAACTAAAATTGAGGAGGCTATTTTAAACTAAATGATGTTGATGCGAAAGAAGTCGCGATTACAACTAGTCTAAACAAAATAGTACAGTATACAGCAAAAGGTTTAAATGAGGTCTCTCGAACCGTAGCGGAAGTCTGTCTAGCGCAAATGGCTGAAACAAAATCTTTCGAACCGTAACTGAAGGCTATTCTACTTTATATTGAGAACAAAGAAAACGAAAATGTAACAAGAAAATTGGGTTTTATGATTTGATGGAAAAATTAATTGAATTTGTAATAGCTAATTAGATATACGTAAAAATTTATTGTTTTGAATCGTTGATGAAAAACAAAAGAAACTTAACATTTTATTATCATATCTCATATCTCATAGTGTTGCTAAGCTGAAGTAGTATCTGGCGGAGAACATAGTACAAAGAGCTTTGCTTTGGGTACCTCCTCGTGATTAAGTCAAAAACAAGGAGATTCGTAGTAAAACCTGACTGTTAAGTCCAACGGGTTTCGAAGTTGGAATGATACTAAGCGTCTAGAAGATTTGGATGATAAGAATGCCTGGATTTGAAAATCCTTTCAGCTTCATACAAGACAGCGGTTTAATAATGTATAATTGAAAATATTTAAAAGATTGACCGCCGAGTTTCTTGCTGGTTCTTCTCGGTGAGAGCAACATTCCGAACTGGTGGTAACTTCGTTAATCATATTGATGCTTGACGTTTCAAAAGTGTCTGAAATGGTTTATTTGAATAAAGATTATTAGAGAATTAAGATTATTCAAACCGTAGGAACCATTGGGGCCAGAAGGCAAGGATGTCGATTCCGCACAGGAAAGAAAAGTGTAGGTATGTGAATAGACGAACCTAAAAAACCTAGGCAGCTGCTAGATCCAAGCAATACAAGATCGTGTGGCGTTTAGTGAACAGAAGTCCCTGCAAGAGATCTATGTCCAATAGTGGATATTTATTAATTGTAGATAGAGAGTTGAAGAGGGATAAAGAGAGTTGACGAAAGAGAAGAGATTAGTAAAAACAAGTTTCGTAGTATCTTACAATTTCGACTTATAATATTGAGCCATCAGTTGTACCCACTTTGACAGCATATAATGTAACTGCACAAAACATGTTTAAATAAACGACAAGCGTGTCAAATTGCTTGTTAAATTCGCAAAACTTAAATCATTGGACCGTAACTTCGTAGTATACAAATTTAAATAGAAAATATGCAATTGTTGTAAATTATTAACGAACTAGCTTTTACCCGCGACTTCGTCCGCGTGGACCGTAGTTCTGTAATACTCAATAGCTTCTATCGGTATCCAACCTTGCAAATATCTCCATCACAAAAATCAAATCGATCCGGGGGGTTAAATAGCAGTTCCTATGACAATTGTTACGTTACTCGAATACTACTACTATCTACTACTCCATTTTAAATTTAATTTCCTTCATGCCATTACTGTTATTTAACAAAGATATTAATTTGCACTGGAAAGATTCAATCAAAACCATAAGAAATTTGTAAAACCTCTCTTAGTGGACAGCAGCGTCTTTCAGTTTATCAGTCAATGTGAGACTCCATTGGGCCTACTGTACCAGTATTAAAGTATACGACCTTTCACCTTAAAATTGACATATCTTTTTTATTTGCTGACCGATTGGAATAAAACATACCCTATATGTTAAGTGAGACTTCCGACTATATATTAGTGAAAACCGCGTCCGAATCGGATCAGCGGTTTCTGAGATTAGCGGGAACAAACGCACAGACATAAAGACAAACCGACAAACAGACAAACAGATAAACCGACAAAAATTTTAAAAACTATTGTTTCATGTTTAGGAGCGTATTTTGAGACGACTACACTATTTTTTTTCTTTTAATATTAAATGTACAGATTTGACATCTCAACGATTTTATTATATGTATTGATGATATTTGACCAATTGGCATAACAGCTTCAAGCCCCGTTGGGCTATGTCTGCCACTTTGGTTCTTGAGCGAACCTCTTCATTTTTGATTTGAGGACGAAGGATTTCACTCTAAGCTCTTGATTGTTACTCTCTCTCCGTTTTCCGCTGAGCTAAGCTTTCTTATGAGGCTCGTAGTTAGGGACCAAGTTTCAGATCTATTCGTCTAATCATCACATTTTCAATCACTAGTGTTTGAAAATACCTCAGTAGGGATAGATTTGGAAATTACTTTCCCGGTGTACATTTTTGCTTCTACAAATTTTAACATTTCAAAAAAATAGTCTGTGGCTCCTGACCCGCTACAAACGATGAGCTCCGTCCTTTGTTATAAAATAGTGACCCTTTTAACTCAGTATTTTTCATAGCAATAGAACTTATATAATATGTCTAATACAGTTGTTTAAGATTATCACTCACGACATTGGGGTGCCATAATTAATGAAGGACGGTAGTTCGATCCCCGGTGTTAGAAGAATTTATATTTGAAAATTAGTAGTTTCTATGCTGGTCCGGATTTGCTGTTGCAGTGGTAATTAATGCTCCCAGGCAAAGGCTGTGCAGAAATCGTAAAAGGACTTTCTTGTGCTAAACTTGTGCGTCAAACAGAGATCGTAGCCGAGCGAAAACCTGTCACGTAACAACCTCATAAACAGCCAAGTTGATGCGTTATCACAACTCTCAGGGTTTTCGTTTACCAAATTTATTTTTAATGGCGGTGCAGGAACATAGCTAGCAACAGGTCCTTTTTAGATGGGGCTTAAGATAGTCCCCTACTATGGGCCCGCGTTGTCACGTTATGACTTCTAATGCGACATTAACAGGGCATCGACTTTATTTTTATATCATGTGTATGTTATATAAAGTTTTGAATAATAGTTGTTAGATGACCATGACAATTTTATTTTAGTGTTAATATTTAATAACATACTTGAAAAGATAATTTAATTGTATAAAATGTAGTATATAATATGGCAAATAATTAAAATAAGTATATAAAAAATAATGCATACTTTAAACAGCTTATTGTTAAGAACAACTAATAAAATCATTGGTGAATAGAAGAGTATTTACAGTTCTTGTATGATTTTTCAAAATTTGTCATGCACGGAAATACCAAGGCCTTCACAGCACTCTTAAGCGGTTATTGTAAGGATATCTACGTCTCCACTAGCTTGAGTGATCTGCGTCTAAGGTTGAATAGCCTCTATGTGAAAAAAGCCATAGTATTAAATATACTTAAAAAGTTTTAGATAATGTAATCTATATATAAATAACAACAGGTCTGCTTGCGCGCGCAGTACGGATTTTTAAAATTTGAATTCACTGTATTCGTCTAAAATATACGTGTATTAGCGATTATTTCTGAGAAATGTGTATTTTATCGCCGCGGATATGTGTGGAAAATTATGTAGCGCGTATGCGTTGATAGGACGGAGTCACAATATGGCTGCGTTAAGCTATTTCTTAATATGTTTAAGACTTTAATGACACTAACTATATTACAAACCGGGACGCCATATATACAATATATACAAATTATTGAATTGTAATTTGCTATAGACCTACATTATCAAAACTATTAAATAATCCCACAATTCCCTTCCAATATGCCATTCTTTTAACCGTGACATTAAACGCATTATGTAGAAACGTTAAGTTTCAACTTCCATCACTAAAAGTCGATCTTATAACTACTATATCAAAAAACATATTTGTAGTTCAATAGTAGGGGTACTTTGCGACGAGAGTCGTGATTTTAATTCGTGTTGCAAAAATGTGGGTAGATATTTCTGAGCCATTACCCGCTGATAGTACTGTCGTGACTTCACTTAGAAAACTTGTGCCACTATGAATAGCGGAAGCGTAAGCGATTGATTAAGGCGAGGCGTATTTTAAAGTCTATGGGCCTTATAAGAAAGCTCAGAGTGGCTCAGCGGGTGATGGAGCGAGCTATGGTCGGAGTGTCTCTACGAGATTAAATCAGGAATGAGGAGATCCGTAGAAGAACTAGAGTCACCGACATAGCTCAGCGTGTCGCGATCTGAAGTGGCGATGGCCGGGGCACATAGTGCGGAGAACCGATGGGCGCTGGGGTCTTAAGGTGCTGGAATGGCGACCCCGCACCGGAAAGCGCAGCGTCGGTAGACCCCCTACGAGGTGGACAGACGACCTCAAAAAGGTCGCAGGGAGACACTGGATCAAGGCGAAGTGTGGCAAGAAGAAGTGTGGCAATCCCATAAAGAGGCCTATGTCCAGCTGTGGACGTCCATCGGTTAAAGAAGAAGAAGTATTTTAATAGTTTAATTATTATAATGTCGTTCACTTATGTTTTAAATTGTATTTTGTCTTAATATAAATAATCTAGACTAGAACAAAAAGAACATGGTTGAAATCAAGTGGCTGAATGTTTTGATACCTTAATACTAAGAGTTAACTTAATTTATTATCAAAATTTATATGCACATATTTGATTATTGAAGAAAAAACATGAAATGACGTGGGTATTAAACCAAGCATTTTATGTGTGTATCGGATTTTGCCTTAAAAGTTAAAACTGAGTTTTTTAGATATTTTCTTTTGCTAAAAAAAATCAAAACATATTTCCGTAGAAATTAGTTGCGCACTTAATTTGACTTACTGCTTATTTGCTTACTGAATTTTTCAAGCTTAAAACATATCAAGTCATATTTAAGATCCTCCACGAGCCAGGAATGACTATCCTTTGCAATGTTATCAATTGAATCCCACACGACAGGCAAAATTAATTTGTTTACTTCACTTAATGACTTCGCTAGAATGAAAGCGAAAACAGTACAGTTCATTCGGTAATTCTAAGCTGATAATGTTTTGAATGCAATTTTAAATATCCAAGTATGGACAATTGCATTTATTATTTGTTCATCGAGGGATAACACTTTCTTCAAAGAGACTTCGAAAAAGTTCGAGGTCTTGCATTTGCTTAGGATATTCGGAGTCCGCTACCGCGTCCGCCGCCACTGTGGTACATCGAGACGCGCCCATTCCTATAGCCGTAAGCGCCAACACCACAAAGGAAGCATTCAGATGGTTGGTTATAGAACGACCTTTTGTATTTTTTCTCATTAAGCTGCAAAGGTTTGAATACAGTAGTGAGTAAATCGCAGGAAAAGCGGTTGATTAAAAGTTCTTCGTAGTTTCACTATGACTATATATCGACAAAGATACGATAATCGTTTCGATTGCTACTACAATATTTATGTTTTGTGTGGCTGAAACTAGAAGCAGGCGCCTTTGAGCATCTGATAAACCTGATATTCATATTATCATTCAACCCTATGTACTTCAAATACTTTTCAACACGACCTTTTCCAATTTCTAAGCCAGCAATTTCTAAGCATTTTGGCCATTGTATCCAGCTCGTAAATTATTTATAATATTGCGAACTCCGGGTGACTTTAACTATGACCATCAGCTTACCCTAAAGTGTTTACAATATTGCCACCGCTGTAGCTACTTGCCGTATCGCCGCAGCGGTGACAACGGAGTGTAAAGGGTCATCATTAACGGTGAAGAAAATTGTTACGGAACAGAAACATAATTTCTGTCACATTTGTTGCCTGCAGATTTGCATTGGCTCTTAGTGAGAAATAAGCGTCTCTTTAAATATACAATATGGCATTGCGATTTTCTCGTGGAGCTCATCTCCTAATTAAACTTAGGTTAAGGGGCGAAATGATCGTTGTGATTGTCCTAGTGCATGTGTGTAGTGACGTGATAGTCGTCGTGCGTGATACGTGCGATTACTAATCCTAGTATATATAATATATGAGAACGGATTGTGCTCCCCACTTAGCATTATACAGATTTTATTAAACAACGCAAGTTAGAAATAAAATTCTATCATTACCTTCGTTCCATGGAATTCTGTAAAGTAACGACTTCTAGAAATTGTGTGAAAATTCTAATTTTTTAAGGCAAATCAGTCCTTTAAATCTCTTTATTTTTGAGGCAAAACGTCGCCGTAGTCGGGTATTCTACTTTGGTAGTTCATTTCCGCTATTCAGTTAGGTAACCTGTGTTAAAATAATTAAGTAATGTAACGGACAAACACCAGCCATTTTATATAATTGGATGCTGTCTGGAGAGTGAAACAACTAGAGCGAAAAGTCTACTATTTTATTATTCTAGTACTTACTCGCGCGTTATGTAGAATGATTTTCGTGTGATAGGAAAGAAGAGTGTCCAATGTTCAGTTTGATACAATTGTTTGTAAATTTTCGTCGAAACCGTCCTCGATCGCCATGATTGAAGACCAAAGTCCATAAACAATGCTAATTGCCTATTGCTTCAGAGTCTTATAAAGGGTATATGATTACTAAGTTCACGCAAAGTCACGGATATAGCTTGTATAATATAACTTCTAGGACTCGCCCGCCGCCTATTGCAATCCTGATATGTCAGAAAATTCACTTAACTGCTATCATCATTCCCTGCCCTTATATCCCACTCTAAGTGGGTTGGGCACAACATGTTTTAAGCATTTTGTTATATGGTTTGGCTTGTTATTTTACGACCGGCCGCTTGGCTGACGTCAAATTGCCTTAGTCGCCTTTTACGACATCTCCGTAAGAAAGGAAATTGGTCTATTCTATTCAACCGCATACCACACGGCAGGTCAACTTATTTTAGTCGCCTTTTACAACACCTTTTTAAAAAATTAGGGTGGTATATTCCACTCAGCTAGAGACCACACGACGGACGTCTCTCTCCTGATGATGTTTATGATGATGGTTATGGGCCGAAACGATTGTTGAGATCGTGGTAGTGAATACGTGTAGTACCAGTCTATTGTGGTGATGGAGATTTATAATCCCTTTTACGAATCCTGCATGTATCAGGTATGTAAACGCATTGTACACTATACATTTAGCATTACATATACATATTTTAATTTGGACTCGAGACAACTTTGAGAAGCTTATGATCACTGGTTCGGTGGATGGAAAAAGAGAAAGAGGCCGCAGTCCAACGCGGGACCTAATAACGAAGTCGCTTTCCTTCCCAGTCCACGAAACCTTACAAGTCGCAATAGATCACAAGACCTGGAAATCGATTATCCACGACAAAGTGATTCGTGGAAAAGGTCACGACTGTCAAAACTGAGGAGAACGATGCAAGGGGGATATTTTAATTTATCACGGATAATATCAATATAATAAATAGCCATTACTTTGGTAACCGTAGCTCGTTGGCAAATTATCCAGTCTCTTCCAGGGTAACATCAATCTCTCTTCGCTACATGTTAATTTTCATCATCACACTATCAGATGATGTCATCGTAATTTCTAAAACCTGCTATAAAAAAACTGGAGCTTAGATAATAGCGTTTTTATTGGCGTTACCGATATTCATGCAAAAAATGTGCCACTTTTCTTTATCTTGTTCTGCACGAATCAATTGACTTTACTTACTCCATTAACTGTAATCTTGAATGAGATGTTTTCAAAAATCGATCCTAACATTGCGCAATAGAGTCGTAATCACAATGACATTGTTCAGCCTTCACGCTTGACTCGTTCGAAGTAAGTGAGCGTTCGCTTAGGTCGTATTGAAAAGCAGAGCAAATTTTGATCATATACCAAAAATAATTGTAGATCTTGAAAATCAGGTTTATTTTGAAATATAAGGCCTTCTGCTTCTCGTGGGCTGTTTTCTGCACTTATTCACTGTGAGGCCACAGGTTATTTCAGCCAGATAAACTCCTTTAACAAGCCAAAAACTCTGCCCGGATTCTTCAAGGCTTCTTGTAAAGTCCTCGGCGAGCCAAGGATATTTGCTTGGTGCTCCGGCTCTATGTAATACAACATGCCGTCAAATGGCGTTTCTGGTTCCCCAATGCATTCTCTACTATCATCCACACCTATAATAGGTGTTTATTGAGCAAACAGCATTTAGGGCCTTAATAAAAAGGTGGTATCAGTAGGCCTACCATGAACTCTTATTGCGACTCAATTGAATACATAAACGACGACCGCGAACCGCTTTTTTTTCGTACCATGAAGTGTTTTCTAATTAATTTTTAATATTAAAAAGGGCAATTTTTCAAGTAGCTAGAAAAAATTTAATAATAATAATTTTTATTATTAATAATCAAGTTTTATTTTCGAGTTATTCGATTTTTTACAAATCGATTTACTTTGAAGTGAGAAAAATTGATTATATATTAATTGGTTTTTCCACTCTGATGTGACTTGGAGTAAATATCATATCATTTAGTAGTGACTTTCCCAAAAATGTTGTTCTACAAGATCGTAATCTATGTTAAAACAAAACCGAATTATTCCTCATAAAATTTCAAAACGCCCGATTTGTTTTCCCTGAGTTTAATTTCTTCTATTCAAAAATATTTTTCTTTAAGATAAAAATTATCTTTAGATTGTTTCATTTATACAGTCGTTTTAAGTAACCAATGAAATATTTTATGTAAATGAAACTTTTTATTCGTAGGCTGTGGCGAAAAAAATAAAAAACGAAAAGTATTATTCAAAGATTGAACTGCTTGCTCGCTTTTTATTCTATAACGTTTTTATTTAATTAATTTTTGGCAACTTTACATTGCAATGCATTGGTATTAAATATTATACAAGTCTTCTTCTTTCTCCTACCCTTATCCCACTCTAAGTGGGGTCGGCACAACATGTTTTTCTCTTCCATTCTCTTGTATCATTCGTCAACTCTGGCGCTACGCCTTTTTATATGCATGTCATACTTCACACAATCCAACCATCTCTTTTTAGGCCTCTCTCTGGTCCATCCACAATTATACTCATCACTTGTTTAGTCACAATATTATACGAGTATGTATTAAAAATGGTACGCTAATTGTACCTTAGTGTTGTAATTATTACGGTCTGTTACTATCCCACTGCTGGGCATAGGCCTCCTCTCTCCGTTTTTGGGGAGAAGGATTGGAGCTGAGATCTACCACGCTGCTCCAATGCGGATTGATAGATTACACATATCCCTAGAATGCTCTAGATGTATGCAGGTTTCCTCAATTTTCCTTCACAGTGAGGCCTTCAAACCCTGTGATAAATTGCAAATTATTAATTAGACATAAGTTTTAACAGAATACTCATTGGTCCCCTCCCGGGGTATGAGACTGTGACCGTCTCGAAAGCGTCGCTCGGTCTCACCGCTGGGCTATCACAGCTTGTTGTAATTATTATTAAACTATTTTTATTTGTATTACAAAGTGCTTGCTTGATGCATATTCAGGTATATCTTTCTTCTTTCTCCTACCCTTATCCCACTCTAAGTGGGGTCGGTACAACATGTTTTTCTCTTCCATTCTCTTCTATCATTCGTCAACTCTGGCGCTACTCCTTTTATATGCATGTCATACTTCACACAGTCCAACCATCTCTTTTTAGGCCTTCCTCTAGTCACATATCCATCCACTTTCGTACTCAACACTCGTTTGATCACATGATTTTCATCCCTCCTCATTACATGTCCATACCATCCCAATCTTGCACCTCTCATCTTTTCTATAATGGGCGCAACTTTCAGACTTCCCCTTATATACTCATTTCTTATTTTATCAAGTCTTGTCACACCACACATCCACCTTAACATCCTCATCTCATTTGCATGTACTCTTCTTTCATCCATCTTTTTCATTGCCCAACATTCTGATCCATACATTACGACAGGTCTTATGACCGATGTGTAAATTTTTCCCTTTAGTTTAGGGGGCATTCGAGGGTCACATATTGTGCCTGAGACCTGTCGCCACTTCATCCATCCTGCATTCATTCTATTCCTCACATCGCGATCAATTTCACCGTTCTTTTGGAAAAGCGAACCAAGGTACCGGAAGTCGGAGCAGACTGGCAAAACAACACCATTTAAGGTTATTGGAGAAAAATTGGAGAGACCACTGAAATCACACTGCATGTGTTCAGTTTTGGTCAGGTTGATCTTTAAACCAAAACTCTCCAATTTCTCTTGCCATTCTACAAATCTGCTCTGGACCTCAGCTGCATTTTCACCGACAATCACGATATCGTCGGCAAATAGCATACACCAAGGAGCCTCCTTTTGAATATCAGCAGTAAGTGCATCCATCAATAAGAGAAATAAAAAGGGACTTAAAGCCGATCCCTGGTGTAAGCCTACAGACACATCGAAATTGTCAGTTACTCCGACTTCAGACCGGACATGAGTACTAGCTCTGGCATACATGGAATATACAATCCGTACATACTTCCCAGACAGGCTCTTTTCTTTCAAAATCCACCACAGAACTTCACGGGGAACACGATCATACGCTTTTTCTAGGTCAATAAAAACCATGTGCAGGTCCTTACGCGCATGTCGATATTTCTCACATAGCTGGCGTAAGGCGAAAATAGCGTCCGTCGTGCTCCGCCCTGGCATAAAACCAAACTGGTTCTGCGTTATCGTACACTCTTCTCTCATTCTTCGCTCTATCACTTTTTCCTAAATTTTCATACTGTGTGACATGAGCTTTATTCCTCGGTAGTTGTTACATTCTTGCACATGCCCCTTATTCTTGAAAATGGGTACCAGCGTACTGGTTGACCACTCTTCTGGGATTGCTTCTTCATGTAACAACTTGTTAAAGAATAAAGTCAGCCACTTCCATCCATCCCCTTTCAAGCACTTCCACGCTTCAGCCGGTATGCCATCCGGCCCAATCGCTCTCCCACTTTTCATACCCTGCACTGCTATTCTAACTTCATCTTCATTCCCTTCTCTCACTATACCTAAATTAATAGGTAAATTTTCTAACTTTCTGCTCCAATCGTTCTCTTCATTCATTAAATTTTTAAAATAATCCTTCCAACGTCCTTTTATATCTTCATCATTTGTCAAAATCTTTCCTTGGTCATCTTTTATACATTTTACATGCATAATATCCTTTTCATATATTGCATATTCAGGTATATATCAGTAATAAACTTATGAATACAAGACAGCAATGACTAAATGCAACTAGTAGTAAGAATTGTAATTTCAAAAGAGCGACCGCCGAGTTTCTTGCTGGCTCTTCTCGGTAGGAATAGCTTTCCGAACCAGCTGTAGAGTTGACGTTTAAAAAGCACTTGTTTACAAATATATTTGAACAAAGAATATGTTGATTTTGAATTTGAATTCAATTAAAAAAAATACTAAATAAATTATTAATTTTATTTTTTATCGCACACAAAGAAATATTACATATATGTAAGAAAATTAATTGTTATAAATAAAAATTGATTTGATGCTGCGTGTATTTTTGGACGATGAAGATAGAAGTCATAGAATTTTGATAAGTAACAAATGCGGTGTACATCCGTAACGGTTTCTGGTCCAATTAATATTACATATCCTTGCATTTGGAAGTTCCTAAGGGAAGAGATTATTAATAAGTGAGCAGTAGTGTTAACTGGGTTTGGCTATTAAATTATGTTATCAATTTTTGTTTCAGGTCAGCCTACTAAAGCCATAGTGAGCGTGACATGCGTAAGTTTACTTCAACGACTTATTTGATATCTGCATGCCTACCATGAACTCTTATTGCGACTCAATTGAAGACGTAAACGAAGTTGTTTTGATTTTTCATACTATGACGTCTTAAAGACGCACACTTAAAGTCGTTGCCGAATGAGCGTTCGGAATTCGTCCTAAGACCATGTGAGTAAAAGAGACAGAGTTATCTATAGTTCGTATAACGTTATCCTTTTCAAACATTACGACCCCAATGAAATTCACACTTCATAGTACGAAAAGAAAGCGGTTCGCGGTTGTCGTTTACGTCTTCAATTGAGTCACAATAAGAGTTCATGGTAGGCATGGTTGTAGTTTTACTTCTTGAGTTTAAAAGTGTACTTAGCGCAATTTCATTTTTAATGGTAAGAATTGAAATCTCTAAAATATAATAATAGGAATATCTAATTTCTGCAGCTTCACGTTGAAATTAGTATGTGTCAGGTTTGTTCCGCGTAAATGCCGTAATATATTTAATTGAAATTTTGAACATCAAAGTACTTATATTGAGTTAACCATAAGAGATAGAGACATGCTTTTGAGGACTTTTTGTAGTATTTTTAAAGATCTACAATTCTCTAGTATATTATTTTAGTGTATCTCTGCCAATTTAAGCGGCGCACGTGACTAAAATTCCGTAATGTAGTAAACCGTAATGTATTATTAACCTAAACCTTTTGAAAGAATTGCACCATTTTATAGTAAAAACCGTGCCAAAATCGGTTCAGTATATTTTGATAAATTCATTCACATTGAATGAATGAATGAATGAATGAATGAACGAATGAATAAATGAATAAATATTTATTCTTCAACACACCTCAGTACAACAACAGTATAAATGAAAAAAAAATAGAAAAAAAAATGAAATAACGTCTTATACAACTATAGCAAATAAAAAATGTGCAGCGGTGTGACGAAGAAAGACACACAGTGTCACTCAGACTAACAGGGTTGGCAACGCAAACCCTTTGCTGATTATCATTTAACACTAACAGGGTTTAGATGGAATGATATCTATCTATACTTCTATACTAATATTATAAAGAGGAAGGATTTGTATGTTTGTTAGTATGTGTGTATGTTTGTAACGTTTTCACGCAAAAACTACTGGACCGATTTCAAAAATTCTTACACCATTGGAAAGCTGCTTCTTCACTGAGCAACACAGGCTATACGAAATTTTCAAAAAGATAGCGATCCCTAATAAAATTGTAATAAGTTGGGAAAAATTTAGTCGTAACCATTTTTATCGCGTGTGGAAACTATTGAGGATAGAACAAAAAAATGTTCTACAGTATTATAGAACATATCAGTATCCACAAAAAAGTCCGCGATACCATATGTCTAACTATTATAGTTATGCCAATATAACTACTTTTTCACATTTTAAAAGTTGATAAAATTGCCATTTCATTCATATCTCTGTAGTAATCCTTATCCCATTAAATGATATTTTATTAAAAACTATTTCAATATCTGTAAAATACTTTTTAAATTGTTAAAATCCGACATCACAATCAAAAGATGTTACGAATTTAAGAATACAAATCGAAAGGAAATAGTGCCATAACAAAGTCATTGTACCAACCGTTATAGAAGGGCCTGCACTTGGTGAGTTAGCTCTTATTCCAAGAATACTAATGATACTCATTTATTTATAATTAATTAATATACGAATAAATCTATAGTCCGACTTCGTAGACTTTCCACTACCACGAGATCGGTATGGACGCGGGTGAAACCGCGGGGCATTACTAGTATATATGTATACATGATATATACATATGATATTACAATAATTACTTAGATACTTAGTCGAATAAGTTATATACCTAAAGTTAACAGAGTGTGTTTTCTTTCAGACAAAGCAATTCCCTTAAGTGAAATCGTATTAAAGTTGTACAGATTCAAAAGTAAATACTTAGGACTATTAATGTTTATCTACCATCTTAATTCATCAAGCAAATAACTTATTAAAGGGGCCTCTCTAAATTAGTTGTTCACAAAATCTTGTCTGATCAAACTCGAGTCGAGATTGACTCTCCGTAACCTTTGAACTACTCTCTGTCTCGTCAATTCGGTGTAAATAGTAAATACCGCGTCTACTGATACTGCGTCTTTACTGCGAGATGATTTAAGTCAACCTCTGAGAGCGTTTAACATTTACGATTATGATTGTTCTATGATTGTTCCAGCGTTTAGTGGTCAGTAATGTTTAATGTCGAATAACGATTCGTCTGCTATTGCAAACAATCCATACTAAGACGTACTCGGTATTTCAAGTTATAAGCATACGGCGTTTTACTGTTATGACTAGTATTATCGATAATTAACAATTTTGTTTAGAAATCGAGTTTTTTTCTCTTTAATATTAATTTCAAACCAATGTGTATCCGGCTGAGTAGAATAGACCACCCTCTTTCTTACCGAGGTGTCGTAAAAGGCGACTAAGGTAAGTTGACCCGCCGTGTGGTATCCGGCTGAGTAGAATAGATTGCCCTCATATCTTACCGGGGTGTTGTAAAAGGCGACTAAGGTAAGTCGACCCACCGTGTGGTATCCGGTTGAGTAGAATAGACCACCCTCTTTCTTGCCGAGGGGTCGTAAAATACGAGTAAGGTAAGTTGACGTCAGGCAGGCGGCCGGTCGTAAAACACGTAGCCGAATCATTTGAAAACATGCTTGTAACATGTTGTGCCCCCACTTAGAGTGGGATAAGGGCAGAAAGGATGATGATGATTAATTTCAAACGAATTTATATATTTCTTCATGACAAAAGAGAGGTATTACTTGAGAGTTGTTTCTAGAATACGTTAGTTAATAGAAGACGACTTTTAAATTGTTCCCTGTAATGTATGTAATAATTTTTACTTCACTTTATCTGTCTACGTAATACTTTATACAGGAAGATAAACGTAATATTATGATTTGCTTTGTATCATAATTAAGGGGAGCTGGCATTTCAGAAATTGATTATTATAGCTATAAAATTCCGCAATCCATATAATACTTATCTACAGAAAAATTTAAATTAAGTGTACGAACTATGCTTATAGCGTATTACACAATTGAAGATTATTTGAATTATAAAATTGCTTGGACTTGAAAATCCTTTCAACTTCAAACTGCATTTAAATAATCTTAATTTAATGTTTAAAAGAATAACCACTGAGTTTCTTGCTGGTTCTTCTCAGTAAGAGCAACATTCCGAATCAGCTGTAGCTTTAAATTTAATTGATTCAGAAGTGCTTGTAAAAATCTTACTTGAATAAAGAATATTTGATTATGAATGCCATAAAAATCTATACTTAAGTTGCCCAAAATGAAAAGCAGAGTGCTTTGTATAAAGTCTTGATTATATACACTTCTTCTTAAAGGTTTTTATGTAAGTTTGTAATTCCCTTCCGACGACTCAATGACTAATCAAAGTCATACCATTAGCCCTTCAATACGCGTCGCCCTAAGCCGGCTTCATAGTAGGCACCCTTAGGACGACGTTCTCCGACGCTAGTAGAGTTTTTGCGCTCTACTCTCTGCATTTCGCAACATCGGCGATGCTTTTGCGCTCGTCCGTTTCGCCCAGTGACGCTGTAAAAGCCGTTAGGCCCAACAGCATACAGTCAGTTTGAAAAAAATCGTGGCAATTGTCGGCTCTGCCTAATTATTTTTTTCTGAAATAACAATAATCTTTTATGTGAAAGCTACTATGATTAAAATTCTGAATCATAAATTTAATTAAATTTGATACTATTTTACAAAACACATTTTGGTATATTTATCAAACTCTTAGTATTATTATATAGTAGTAGTAGTAGTATTATATAGTAGTAACTTTCAGTATTTCACGTAGGTAAACTTTGTCTTTCACACCAAGTAATTTAGCCAAATAATTTAAAAGTTATCACGATATGATTGACTTCAATGGAGTACCATAGAGTGCCTACTATGCGCGCACGAAGATTGAAATTCGTCAGTTTTTAAGTTAGCCATCTGAAATTTTGGATGTACGAGTAACTAAAAAACTTAATGTGCCAGATCAAATCCCACGCGAGCCAAACCGCGGGCAAAAGTTTGTAAAATATATATTTTTAAAATTGTGTATGAGCTCATTTCAATGAATTGAATGATTTTTTGAATAAGGATAGTTTCTTGCTTATAAATATTTTTGAATTTAAACGCTCTTTACTTGTACCACTGTAATAAGAATTGGTGATGGTTTTCCCGCATAATTACAGTTTTGGTTTGGTGAAAGTGAAACAGTGATATCTCTAATGTTAGGTGTTTACAAATTGTTTTTTGTTATGTCACGGTATAATATGTTATTGCGTTATGGGAATGGAATCAGTAAAATCTATATGTTTGGGTCATCATTCGTATGACTTCTAAGAATCATTTAACAATATGATTGTCTTGAGCTGTGATAGCCCAGCGGTGAGACCGTGCGGCTCTTTCGAGGGGAACACGAGCTCAAACCCGGGCAGGCACCAATGAGTTTTTCTATTAATACTTATGTGTCTAATTGGTAATACCAATTTATCACAAGCTTTTCGGTGAAGGAAAACATCGTGAGGAAACCTGCATATCTCAAGAGAATTCTGGAGATATGTGTAACGTACGAATCCGCATTGGAGCAGCGTGGTAGGTCTTAGCTCCAACCCTTCTCTCCTAACGGAAAGAGGAGGCCTATTTCCAGCAGTGGGATTGTAACAGGCCGCTACTTTTATGATTGTCTTTGTGATTTCAGTCTGAACTTAGTTTAATAAAAGTAATGACGCCAAACATAAATCCACAAATGACCTCTGCCTCTGTGACTACCAAGAGAAGAGTAAAATATAGAATACGAGATCTCTACGCATATGATGACTTCGAATGCGCCATTTTTAGCGTTTACATACCCTTATTAATGCAATATATGTATTTTTGATACTCCTATGTACTGGTATAATCTTTAATCGTGACTAGCGTTAATGATAGGTAGATTTCTACTTATATAAGTATAGATGATAGAATTAGCGAAATAACCCATTACAATGTTAAGTTCTTAAGGCTCTTGGCTAATTGCTTCTGTGGTTCATTGGTTCAAAAGAAGTGGTTCACTGTTTATCGCACCAAGAGTCAGTTTAGCGAATTAACGCGAAAACGCAGGTATAGTACGCGGCGATAAATAATGCACATCGAGGCTCAGAGAGAGAAATCGGCATGATTCTGCTTCATAGAGCATTGTCTCTGTCGCACAGACTGACCAACCCGTGTGTGACAGTGACAGCGCTCTACGAAACCGAATTGGCCGGCTGTTTCGTTCTAAGTTCTCGATGTGCATTATTAAGTGCCGGCTTTACTTTTTTTTACTATACAATTTTTGAGGCCGTTCCACATCGACATTAATATAGACTTTCAGAAATATATCTCGTAACTTAATTAGAATAGATATGAAATTCTTATGTTGTACTTAACCAAAATAAACTTTTAAACTTTATATTAACTGTCAAACTAGTCACCTACTTGTAAGGAAATTAATTCTCTCCAAGAACAATACTATCCATCGAATCTTAACCCTCCTAATTAAGTAGTTAATGCAAACAAAACTTTCGGGGACATGTAAATTTGGGAAACTTGTTGAAGACGTCGAGCCTTGGAACCACCGTTTTGACGTTAACGACTTAAGTTTCTAAAGAGGTAAAATTTTAATGCAACGAAAAAGACAATGAGAGTTTACCTCATTGTCTTTTTATATTAAAAAACATAGGAAGGTTTTATGCCGTGTGGTATCCGGCTGAGTAGAATAGACCACCCTCATTTCTTACTGAGGTGTCGTAAAAAGCGACTAAAGTAAGTTGATACACCGTGTGGTATCCTGTTGAGTAGAATAGACCACCCTCTTACTTACCGAGGGGTCGTAAAATTCAACTAAGGTAAGTTGACGTCAGGCAGGACGTAAAATACGTAGCCAAATCATGTGACATCATATTTTTAACATGTTGTACCGACCCCACTTAGAGTGGGATAAGGGCAGGAGGATGATGATGATAGGAAGGTATTATTTTATAAAATTCCATGATTCTCAAGATCTCAGCTAACTAACAGATAACGTTTATGTCATTATACTAGAACGGTATTATCATTCTTATACTGTCTAATCTGCCTATCTTTAAATGAACACATATATATATATATATATATATATATATATATATATATATATATATATATATATAAAATATAATAGAATAATATACTAGAAATATAAAATATAATATAATAGAATTTGAATTTCGGAAAGGGCTCCTACAACTTTCATGAAACTATTATTCGAGTGGTTTCGTGGGCAATAACTATTTATTGCCCACTAGCTTGATTTTATTTAATAAAAAGTCGTTTTATCTCTGTTTTCAGGCATTAAAAAACTGCTAAAATAGTTTCATTATTAAATAGTTGCCAGTTTCATCTTCTTTTATATGTTCTAAAAGAATACCGAACATAGCTCAGTCACCCAGGTTTTGTTTACAATTAATAAATGTTATTGAGATAAAGAAAATGTTAGCCCTCGGCGGAAATCGAACCCGCGTCTTGCGGAGCTAAAGGCAGGTTACAGTCTCCAGTTCGTATTATATTTGCACGTGTAATTTTCGTTACGTAATTGAGTAAAGATTTCATAATTATGCTTGGTTTTGAATTATCTGAATAAAATTTATTTATTCTACCCTCATAAGTTATCTGTTGTGTGTTCATGTTATAGAGCGAGCACGCTCAAGGCTGTGCGTAACTTATGGCGATGGAAACTTATGAGCATGAATAGTCAGCTTTCATCTAGTAGTAAGTTGAGGTTAAGACCTTGCGCATTGCGGCTCTATCAATTTGGCATTAGAATTGTTTACTACAAAACAACTTAGATTTAGAAACTAAAATTTCTAGATTGTGATTCTTTGTGAATATATAAAGATATCTCAAACCTCAATATAAAATTAACAAAGGAGTAAGATACAATAATTATACGTCTTCTGAAGTGCTGCTAATGGGCTTAATGCCTTTTCTTACCGCAGAGAATCATACCCACCTCGCTACTCAAATGTAGGTTTAAAAACATTATCACGAAAGTAATAATAAAATTATTTTGCTATATTTCGCGATTAAGTAAATAGAAAATATATATTGCTAAATTTAGAGTGGGATATTTGTTTTCATACCCGATACATGCGGGATTCGTAAAAATACATCCACTAATCTCCACCACCTCCTTCACAATACACACTTTCACTATCACAAACTTAACAATCGTTTCGCCCCGCAACCGAAGCATCATCAAGAGATAGACTCCACGACAAAAAAGCTAAGCGACGCATCACCCTAACAAGCATACTTATATAGTAATTGCTTAAACCCCCACCAATTTATATTGCCTCAGAACCCGTATAACAAGCTTGAACTAGAAACATTTATCTGATCGTTATCACGCACAACGCTAACCAGACGATTTTGATTCAAAATTAATGAAATCTCTTTACTGTAGCTTCTGAACTATGGAACGTATTTTACTTTTCTATTTTCAGTAAATTCAGTTACTAAGCTTTCAAATGATAATAAGTTTGTTACAGATTTTTAACTTGGTTTTAATATCAAGGGCGCACGAAAAACTTTCGGATGCCTTTGTGTTTAAGGTACGTATTAAATAATTTGACGGGAACTGAAAGTTATATTTCGAAGCGTCGTGACAGGGCGGGAAAATGAGAATATATATCTCTATAGAGAGACGTAGAATTTGTGCTTTTTTAATACTAGATGATACTGGATGTCCATCGTCAACATATTCGGATTCCTTAGTTTCAGCCAACCCAAGTTATGGTATAAAAGTAATCACTTTGTCCCCCTACGAGCTTAACTGTGGATGAGACTTGGATTAGAAAAAATCGATTATTAAATAATCAATATCGATTATATATCGATTTAAGAAAAATTGGTAAATTCATATCATAATAATCGATTCATAGTAATCGATTTTGACTATTTGCTTATATGCCTTTTTTAATATTAATAATTAATACGAATAAAGGCTAATTAAAGTGGACAACTACCAATAAATAATAATAGATGCGCATTTACAAATTTTACATGGCTACACACATGCTTATCTAATTAAAAAAAAAACAAGCGTATAATAAAAATAATCGATTTAAAAAAAGATTGTTTAAAAAAAGAATTGATTAATATAAAAATATGTTATTTTTGCACATTACTATAGTTAACAGACGAGCTCAAAAAATTGAAAGGAGCCGATGGATCCAAGCGACAGGATTGTGTGACACCTAAATACTGAACTTCCAGCCATTGAAAAAAGTTAAAGAATTAGACTTTGACAGTGTATTTTTTGATTATCGCACAGGTACTATTAGTATGTACACGTCAATTCTCGCCCACGGCTCTGGTGTTACTGACATGTTGCGCTTGAGACAGGTTAAGGTTTCCTTATACACTTGTATTGATATGTATATATTATGTCAATAAACAAGATAAGAATCACACATCTCCCACGAGCACTACATAAAGAATTTGCATTAATATGAAAAAAGCTAACTGAACTGAGAAAATATAACAGGTCTTTCGTCAGCTTGAATAGAGATTATCCTGTCAGAATTGCATTTAAATATGAAAAAAGGTATTATACGTTTTGAAGTATCTTCTTTCATTGTAACGTGTATCACATAATACCCTCTCGGTTCTATATCCACAAAAGCTTAGAAATATGTGGTTACGAAATGTCGTTTTGTATCGCGTATTCCAGCAAACAATTTCGTTATGCATGCACGAACAAATGTTGTTTGCAGAGAGTATTTCAATTGCGTTTTTGTTTTTTGTAAAATATGTCAATCAGACAGGCAGAGTTATGTTGTAGCCTGTAATCCGATGTAAATATATCGACTTCTATGACTATAAAAGCGAAGTGTGTGTATGTGTGTGCATACGTGAGTGATAGAATCTTGCGAGAATACTTGATTACTTGCATATCTGTGTATTTAAATGGGTTCGTGAATGCTTGATTGCGTGGATGTGAATATGTGTAAGCCTGAATGCTTGCTTGCGTTCATGTCCGTGTGTATGCGGTTAAAAATGCTTCGTATGTGGATTCTTGCTTGCCTGCATGTTCATCTTAGGCCTAGAGGATAGGTAAATGATTAAATCAAATTGACTTCTGATTCGAAATATCTTGCATTGCAACACTTTTAAATACCTTTGAGCAGATTAAAAATTCTGTCAGTCTGTCTGTCTTTGAAGAAACAGGTAACAGTAGTCTTTTGCTATTACATAACTAAAAAAGGTTTCCTCTCTCGTTTAAGAGAATACACATACGCCACACATCTTACACCAAGGCATCTTAAACTATAATTTTTTTTCTCAACGCTTTGCAGGTGTCTTACGCTCTGACAATATACCTATTTATACCTATTCCTGTTAACTTCAAACTACACTTGTTTGTTTTTATTCATTGTACCGGCCAATACTTTTTATATGACTCATATGGTCATTCGGGATTTGAATCTACAAATCTTTTTTTTGTTGTATTGTTCCCAAACGTTGGAGCAACATGGTGGTTGTGAGCGATCTTATTCCTCTGTGCAACTCCAGAGAGAAGATTTGTTTCCCATTAGTCAGATAATATTTTCTAATTTTTCTAAAGATTTTGAAACTTGTGTGCAAGGTTCATTTTTCAAGTTAATATTTTAATGATTATAATAAATTATAATAAACTGATATAAATGAAATATTATGTTGTAAGCGGGATGTGAGGAGGAAGCTCGTTACAGTCTGTTTCCCAAATCGATGACCTTGCTGAACGTCTTTCACTTCCAACCAAAAAGGCTCTGGAATGTCTAGCCACACCTTATGCATGTAGGATGCACTACAAACCGCCACCACCACATTAAATTAGCACTGCTTACATTCACTACCACAATGACAATTTTCGTATCACGTGATCACGGTTAATGAAATTCTGCCGAAACTTCTAATTTTTCTTGTATAAAGATAAAGGTATGAATCGCATATTTTAAAATCTACTCAACTATCCCTTCGCCGCTTAACCGAAGTACCATCAGAAGATAATTAAATAAATAAAAAATATATGGGACACTTACACACACGGTCGTCTATCCCCAAATTAAGTAACCTAATACTTGTGTTATGGGTGATAGAGAACTGGTAAATATACTACATATATAATTTTAAATACATACTTGAATACAAATATACACCCAGGCTTGAAGAACCAACAAATTGTGTATAGAAAATGTTAGCCCTCGGCGGGAATCAACCCGCGACCCTCATAGCTGAAGGCAGGGTCACTACCCACTGTGCTAACGGGCCAGTCGAAAGATAGACTTTACGATAAGATCGCAAAGCAAAATATGCAATACGTTGCATATTTTAGTTTTCTTCATCGTAATGAAGCATTAGATTTTTTAAAAAAGCTCCTAGAAGCCTCGAGCTTTGATCTAGGGTAAGAGACCTGTGATCTCACCATTAGGCCATCACGTCTTTTTCCCATCCATTTCCATTGCCATCTGTACAAACAAAGGATATAACTGAGCATTAGTTTCATTCCGTCTGACATACAGCACATAGTGACACGCAGCTATAGAGTTATTAATCTTAAAATAGGGGCCACCCTAAAGACTGTCATATTACATGAAATAAAGAGAAAGCAAATGAGGGTGATCTATCTGTCTCTCTTTTTTATACGTGACTAGACAAAGATGATACGAATATCATCTTCCTTCACATTATTATTTGTGTCATTGTCACTTACAGGCCTGAAGCTGTGATAGCCCAGAGGTGAGACCGTGTAACTCTCTTGAGGCAATCATAGGTTCAAACCCTGGGCACGCACCAATGAGTTCTTCTATTAAAACTTATGTGTGTAATTGATAATTGCAATTTATCACACGCTTTTCGGTGAAGGAAAACTTCGTGAGAAAATCTGAGAAGAAATCTCTAGAGAATTCTAAGGATATGTGTAACCTACCAATCCGCATTGCAGCAACGTGGTAGGCCTTAGCTCCAATCCTTCTCTCCAAAAACGGATAGAGGAGGCCTATGTCCAGTAGTGGGATAGTAAAAGGCCGTTTCTTCACTTTTTTTACACCTACAGACCTGCCTATGGCCTCCCCCCACTCTAATATAATAACTCTATGCTCCCAGCTGACTACAGCCCCGCTCAATTTGTCACGGACGTGATGCGAATCCTTATAAAGCTTTCAGACGTTCAAAATTAAGTTACGGTCCGAATAGAATCAGTGCTGATTTTGTTAGAGCCGTACCTGAAAATAATGTAAACGAAACAACAATGTAAAAAAAACATCATAAAATATCGATAAACGTATAAAAGACTTTCTGTGCCTGCGGCTTCGCCCGCGTGAAATTTTAAATATAAAAATAGTTGTTGTAAATTAACCGTGAGAGATAGAGACATGCTGTCGCGGATTTTTGTAGTATTTTTATGGATCTACAATTCTTTAGTACTACTTAAGCGTATCTCTGCTGGTTTACGCAGGGCACGCACCTAAAGCTTCCAGAAAGCAAGGTTTTTGACAACTGCGCGATCTCTTCAACACAATTTACATAATACCGATATGTACTATTTACCCAAAGTTCTAAACCATCCGGAAGTATTGCAATATCTTTTAGTGAAAACCGTATAAAAATCCGTTCAGTAGATTTTGAGAAAATGGATTACATACAGACAGACAGTTTTTGGTTCTTTGTTTTATAATAAGTATAGTTTTCTTTGCAGAGACATATCAGATTGTTTTGCTGTTCGTTTGTACGAATATTTCTTTTTTTCGAATCTGGTATGATCCGCAATGAGGCAATTTAAAGTGCTGGCAGTGGTATCTGGCTGAGTAGAATAGACCACCCTCATTTCTTACCGAGGTATCGTAAAAGGCGACTAAGGTAAGTTGCAACATGGCAACATGTTATAAACATGTTGTCACATGATTTGGCTGCGTATTTTACGACCGGCCGCCTGCCTGACGTCAACTTACCATAATCGTATTTTACGACACCCCGTTAAGAAAGAGGGTGGTCTATTCTACTCAGCCGGATACCACACGGCGGGTCAACTTACCTTAGTCGTGTTTTACGACACCTCGGTAAGAAATGAGGGTGGTCCATTCTATACGGCCGGATACCACACGGCACAATCCTTAGTCGCCTCTTACGACACCTCGGTAAGAAAGGAGGGTGGTCTATTCTATTCTACCGGATACCATACGGCCCGAAATTGAGTAGTTTTCTACAGTTTAAAATATATTACAGAGTATATATCTGGACATTTTAAGCTATGACGTAACCTTCAGGCCGCGGAACGATCTTTATTCGTCGGCTGCGACTCGATTTAAATACGCTTAAAATAATTTTAAAGGTCAGTTTCATGAATTTATTAAAACCAATCGCCAATTTTATAATGTATTATAATAATTTATTCATTTGCCTTGACATGATTGACTTACGAAATGAATTGTATGATTTAGCGATACTTTAAGTCGTAAGGCGCAGTACGTAATGGTGAAACTCTGACCCTGATGGGATTATGGCACCGAATAAAGTGGATTATTATGGTTCTTCACATTCTTTTAACGATCTCCTCATTTTTTAAATTTAAACTATCGTGAGTAGTATTTATAGGTTATATATAGAAACCGGTCTTACTCACGTTTTATTGTATCGGGTATTTTTTTTATACAGGAAAAAACCCTTTATGGGTACTGCCGCCCGACGGGGACAGGCGGCGGTTATGTCAGACTTGCACCGACTAAAACGACCTGTGTGCTAGAGCACACAGCGTAGTAGACCACGCTGCCGATGGCAAGGACAGGATATCGTTATACACATTTCCCCCATCTCCGCCGACAGCTCTGATCCCAGAGTACACCTCTGGGAAGATACCCCTCGAAAGAAAAGTCCCCCTCCGCTAACCGGTGAATCGGGAGCACCAGATGCACCGACCGCCTCGGGGACCTGTAAGCCAGGCGTCCGATATACCCCATTCGGAACGCCCGAAGGTCCCCTGTCAGGTTGGCAGATCATGGGCTTAGGCAAGTCGCTACCACCTGGACTCGCCAGTGGCAGATTGGATCCAGAACAAAAGTTCCCGGAACCGCTCCCCGCCTCCGTCCGCAGGGCAGAAGGAGGCCATTGCTGCCCGCGATCGCTCCCTGCCCACCGATGAGTTTATTCTATCGGGTTAGCCTGACTAGTTACGAGCCCATTCGAAGCACTTATTCATGAGCTCTTTACACGGCGTCATCGCGAACTGATCTCATTCTTTGTCTCATCCCATTCATTTTGATGACTACTTCACCCGCTGAGCGACTCTATCCTAAATTTATGGTTATACTTATATAACAGATGAAAAAGGATATTTTAAAGTTCAATTGGTTAAAATTTAAAAATACGTTGTGCGATTAATAAATTGTGGTCGGCTAATATTAGTACGGTCTTTTTCATATATGATCCTCTATGTTGCGGACTGGAATCGCCTGTGCGAATAATGATGATATTGTCATCAATATTGTATCATCAACGGCGATTTAAAAAATAAGGATGGTGTATTGTCATTGCTTATCAAAGCAAAATTGCATTATCAAAGTTGATTTCATAAATTTATATTGCGTATTGAGACCACGCAATGGAAGATGGCGCCACGAGTTGTGTCCGTCGCTACGAGAATGCGGAAGTCTGGTTAAAAACAGAGAGCACTGAATCCATTGCTTGTCGTCGAGTTTGAATCAGTAGTGTGATAATATCAGTGTTTTAAACATCGAATTATCGGGGACCAGGTGATCAGCAAACAGCTGGACTCTTTGGCGATGCGTAAAGATATTCACTATGCGTTTTCTAGCGCATCTTTCACGGGGAGTGTTCCAGTGAGCTACACGACCTGATTCCTGCCGCCAATTCCATAACCGCACTGTACGTCACAGGTCACAATATCATCCTTACCAACTGGATGCGTGGCGATCAACTACAGTGCGGTTTTCTAATAATTTTATTACGCGCACCACCATTTTATGGAATTATCTCTCTCTAGCAGCGTTTCCGGATCGGTACGACATAAATACCTTCAAAAAGCGTATTTTCCATCTTTTTAAAGGTCGGCAGTACACTCGCTCTGCGAGAGGTAGTGGGCGGCGGTGATAACGTTGAACTGCATGTTCATCTGCCATCTTATTTCATAAAAAAAAATATTCCAAAAAATCGCACAAAACAGTTCGGCTCATCTTTCCTCATGCGTACGGCTAAGGCGTGGAATTGCCTTCTTGCATCTATCTTCCCGGATTCCAACGATTTAGCTAACTTCAAAAAAAGAGTGAATAGGCACTACATTGGCAAGCGCGGTCCACCTAGGCTGCATCTTTCGCTTTCCAACAGGCGAGATCGTCGCCAGGCGATTGCCTTATCGCATTAAAAATAAGTGTAAAGTATATAAAGGAACTGCAAAAGTAACCCCTGAGTTTAATAAAAAAAAACCTGCCCAAATTGAAGTGTCGAGGAAGCTATATGCTTATATATTGTAAAATTTAATACATAAATGAGCTCGAGTCTTTCAATATGGATATGGACCAATAATGGACGTAGTCCATTTCAAATTGCCCACTGTGGAGCGTGGGCACAACGTAGGGAAACACTGAACTCAAACGCGCTGGGAAACGCAAGCGCACACAGTCTAACAATGTAATAAATTCGTAGACCCACCTTGCCCTGCTAAATCCTGCCCCGTAACCTGTCCTGTATTATACAACTGCATATGTAACATGAGGAAAAAACATGCGTTAAACAATATCACAAAACATCGTTGAAGAAAATTTGATACAAGAATGTGTCAGGGTTTGCGAACATCGGCGTAATTTGGGCAAAAGCCTCTTGTAATCCTCCTCACGGTTATCTAAAATTGATCCATCTTGAGGCGCGCTCGCTACGAGTAAAAATATCGATACTTTTTCTACTGTTTTCCATATCTGCCAAAATTTCATAACAAAATGTTCCTTTTCTAATCTTATCCTTAACTGGTGATACCCGCGATTTCGTTTGTATCGAAGTTAGCGTTAAATTATCGTCGGTTATTTACTGTATGGTTTTTGCATTACCACAGGAAAAAACGGGAATTTTATCCCATAGTTAGCGGCAAACTTCAAACGCATCAAACTTTATCAACATTGCTCCCGCTTATTAGCCGTGAACGTAACGGAAAGAATTTATAGAACTAGGCGTTACTTTGCGAAGATCCATAATACAAAAGTAATAATAAAATTATTTTGCTATAATCCGCGATACAGTAAATAGAAAATATATATAGTGTTAAATGTATAGTGGATTATCCGTATTTTCATATCCGTACACTAGCTTTGCGATTTTGTCGTGGAGTCTATCTCCTGATGATGCTTCGGTTGCGAGGCGAAACGATTGTTGAGTTTGTGATAGTGAACGTGTGTATTGTGGTGGAAGTGGTGGAGGTTTGTGCATGAGTTTTTACGAATCCTGCACGTATCGGGTATGAAAATACGAATAATCCACTATACATTTAGCACTATATATATTTTCCATTTACTGTATCGCGGATTATAGCAAAATAATTTTATTATTACTTTTGTTACGGAAAGAAATACAGAAAGACTTTCGCATTTATAATATTAGTGTGGACATATTTTTCAACATTTGAAAATATATAAAGCGTTATTTTTTAGGATATTAGTTACCATTCATACCATATTTTCGATCTTATACGAAGCGAATATCGTTTCACATCTCAATATAGCGCAATGCATGGAGATAGAATAAATTTAAATTTAGAGTATCGATTATTATCTGAAGGCATTTTTTTAAATCTTAAAAATGTAATCGTAATGTACTAAAATCCTAATCGTGAAAATTGTTTATGTATGTAAATAAATCTCATTATTAAAGTTTCAAATTCAAATTATTTTTATTCAAATTGGCTTTTACAAGCATTTTTGAATCGTCAGGTTACAATGGAACTACGGCTGATTCGGAAAAGTGCTCTTGCCGAGAAGAACTAGCAACTCGGCGGTCACTTTTAAAAATAACTATTTAAATAGTATATAATTGTTTGACAAATCAAAAATTACAGATTACAATGAAACAAGGCTTATGATCTCATTCCTCTCTGATTTCTTGATTTATTTATCTACATCCCAGCATTAGTTAGGTTTATATCAAGTAACTAAATTTCGGTCTGAAAACTAGGGGATTCGCGTCACGTTCGTGAAAAATTAGGTCTTTAGCCGTTAATACTCGATCCGCTGTTAGTAAAAAGAAAATGTTATGAAAGCTTTTGCGGGAATATAAACTCGTTAAATTAAATGTATTAAATAAATTTATAACCACTAATTTAGGCAACTTCTTAGTGTGTTTTTTACGTTTGTTTCTTAATAATAATAATAATTTAAAATTCTCGATTCATTCTCCTGTTTTTATCCCATTCTAAGTTTGTTCGGCACAATTTTATCTTCCATTCTCTCCCATCATTCGTAAACTCTAACGCTACTCATTTTATATGCATGTCATATTTCATACAATTCATATTTAACACTCGTTTGGTCACATTATTTTCATCCCTCATATTATGTTTATATCAACAAACTCCCCTATATCCCTCATTTAATCTGATATCAATTGGTACCTGTCATGTAGGTAGTTAGGTTAAGGTAAACATTGTACGCGGGCAACCCGCATTTTGCATTATGAGAATAAAGATTAAACTGTGCACACAACAGGGAAATATAAAACTGGCGACGAGGATGGGATCTTGGAGGATGAGGATTATCTAGTGATCAATATTTCTAAGTCTCTAACAAATAATCTGAATGGCTAACTATTACGTTATTAATGCTGTCGAGGATTGAATGAAGGAAGGATTGAAGGATTTATTTCGTAGACATACAATAAGCTTGTGATTCCTGTGTCGCGACTCAGCAGAGTTAGCAACTCATTCATTGGTCTCGGTACTCAAGTTTACAATAAAATTCCGCGATTCATATTCAAATTCAAATTCAAAATATTCTTTATTCAAGTAAACTTGTAAACAAGTGCTTTTGAATCGTCAACTTTACTGCTGGTTCGGAAAGCCGTCCTACCGAGAAGAGCCAGCAAGAAACTCGGTGGAGCTCTTTTAAAAAAGAAGATTCTTAATACTAATTACACTTTGTCATAGCTATCCTGCGCAAGGTCAAAGAGCAGCTATATCCACGCATTCCTATCATCAATGTAAGCCTCCACGGTATAATAGGCTTTCTGTAGACCATTACATACATTACATACTAGACCATTTACATATTAGACCATTTTACAAAATTAAAGATCATTTGGATGATATAAATACCTGGATTTGAAGATCATTTCAGCTTCATACAAGACTGCGGTTTAATAATTAAAAAGTAAGTATTGATCGCCGAGTTTCTTGCCGGTTCTTCTCGGTATGAGCAACATTTCGAACCAGTTGTAGCTTCATTAATCATATTAATCCTTGACGATTCAAAGGTGCTAGAAAGAGCTTACTTGATTTGATTTGAATAGCTGTGATACATAAATTTTTATATTTAAAAAATGTAGTAACTTATTTCGTAGTTTGTACGGGCGTACAAACGTAAAAACTACGAAATGATCGGCATTTACGCCATATTTTTATAGTCGCATGAATTTGAAATCAGCACGACGTTAACACGTGCTATCAAATTATTGTCAAATTACTAACAAATCATGATAAATACTATCATCATCATTCTCCTGCCCTTATCCCACTCTAAGTAGGGTCGGCACAACATGTTACAAACATGTTGTCACATGATTTGACTACGTATTTTACGACCGGCCGCCTGCCTGACGTCAACTTACCTTAGTCGCCTTTTACGACACCTCGGTCAGAAATGAGGGTGGTCTATTCTATGCAGCCGAATATCACACGGCACATACCTTAGTCGCCTCTTACGATACCTCGGTAGGAAAGGAGGGTGGTCTATTCTATTCTGCCGGATACCACACGGCGGACTATCAAATAACTATCAAATTATAATAATCAAATCTATCAATTAAGTGTCGCATTATATCAGTTAAATCTATCAATCTAATTCTATTAAACTATCATACAGATTGTACAGGGTAGCAGCAGCCCGTACATATTTACTAAAAGTATTTTGTATTTTTTTTAAAAGAGAGCAAGCTGACTTTTTGTATGTTTTTCGCGGCAAAACCACTTTTCGTGACCAGTAGTAGCTTTCACAATAATTTATTTGAAAGTACTTATAAAAGTCAATTTGAATAAAGAATATTTCGAATCTCAATTAAAATGAGAGAAGAATTGGCAACACAATGACTTTATGACCCATTTCAAGATAATAATTTATGTTGTCTGAACAAATCCAACTTCTATCGAATTGACTTTGAAAGTTCGTAACTGGCAGAACTTAGTTCTAGTTGCCTCCAAAGTTAGCTAGATTGAACTGCGTGTCTTTTTTATAATAAATACAACTGTCTGGAATTTTGTATTACTTTTGAGCGAACTTTTCATGTTAATTTAAAGAATTGTAGAAATGATTTTTAATAAAATTGTTTTTCAATATTTTCATTTAGAAATCAGTGTGTCACAAAGTTTGATTTTTATTAAATCGTAATTTACTATTAAACTAAAACTTATTCAAGAATTGCACTATCGTTTAGGAAAAACCATATAAAAATCCGTTGAGTAGATTTAAAGTAAATTATTGTATATAAAGATTTTATCTGTGATATCTTGCATACCTAAACTTGTTAAAATGTAGTTTAAATTTGGATGAGTAGACAAGTCTAAAACGCATTATGGAGAGATGCAGAACCATCATATCTGCTAATATATTCTATTACAATTTCCTAATTCCTTTAATACATGTATTAATTCACGCAATCCGCACAATAATTCCTTAAACTACACTATTCGCCTGCTCGTAGTTTTAGTCGCTAAGGATTGGAGCTAAGACCTACCACCTAAGACCGCTGAAAGTGGATTGGTAGGTTTCACATATTCCCAGAATTCTTTAAAGATAAAGAGATTTTCTCACGTTGTTTTGCTTCACCGAAAAGCGTGTGCAAAATTGCAATTATCAATTATACAGATAAGTTTTAATAGAAAAACTCATTGGTGTCTGCCCGGGGTTTGAACCCGTAATCCCTCGAAAAAGTCGTTCGGTCTCCGTTACCGTTACCATTCCGTACCGCTGAGTTATCACACGTGACCCTTATTCATGAGCTCTTTATACGACGTTACCGCGACGGGAACTTGAATCTTGTAAGGCGCACCTGATGAAATAAGACGTGAGTATATATAAACCACCACAACATTTCCAGCTAGTTCATAAAGATACCGGCTATACTCACGTCTAATTTTATCGGATTAGCCCGACTAGTTTCGAACCCGTCCAGGGCACTTATTCATGAGCTCTTTTCACGACGTAATCGCGGCGGGAACTGCGTGCAGCAGCTCGCTGGACTATGAATACTACTCACGATAGTTTAAATTTAAAACATTACCAGCATTGCACACATACATTATCGCAATCTCTACAACCATTTTACCCCGTTACCAACAAATCATCAGGTAATAGTACGACAAAATCGCATACCAAAATCTCTCTCCTATAAATATGTCTGCTTCATGTTTAATTTACGGAATATCTACTATTTCGTAGTACGTAGCCGTTAAGTCATTTGAGTTTAGTGCAAACTGTTGGGATTTGTGTCACGTACGTTGGAAAATAGAGCAGTCTCGTAGTTTCCTTTGACTGCTAATGAACACATACAGCGGGTAATGTGATGATTAATGAGAGCGTAATGGATTTGAAATAGATGGTATTTTCAGCAAGTTATCTATCTCTATACGCCGTGTGGTGTCCGGCTGCATAGAATAGACCACCCTCATTTCTTACCGAGGTGTCGTAAAAGGCGACTAAGGTAAGTTGACGTCAGGCAGGCGGCCGGTCGTAAAATACGTACCCAAATCATGTGACAACATCTTGTGCCGACCCCACTTAGAGTGGGATAAGGGCAGGAGAATGATGAATTGAAGTTTTATCCGGATACCACACGGCGTCAGAAGGAAAACTTCAATTGTACAGAATAAATCATTGTTGCTTCGGCAGATAAGCCAAGAATAGAGAAAGACATTGTCACGTAGAAATCTAGAAAATAAATAAATAGATATATGGGACACACAAGGTCGTCCATCCCCATAGTAAGTAACCTAATACTTGTGTTATGAGTGACGGACAACTGGTAGATATAATACATATATATTTTTTAAATATATACTTAAAATGCTTATATTTACAAATACACACCCAGGCTCGAAGAACCAACAAATTGTTTATAGAAAATGTAGGCTCTCGGCGTGAATCGAACCGGCGACCCACGGAGCTGAAGGCAGGGTCACTACCCACTGCGCCAACGGGCCAGTCGAATGTCGAATGGTCTGACCCTACTTCTTGTGCCCATTTAAAGAATCCATTAATACCGAAAGAAATATCTACGAAAGTAAACGAATATCCTTACCTAGCTTTCACTACGTTTGTGTGACATGATATGCATATGGATTTTATAATGATAATATTTTATCAAAGGCACATAATTATTGTATTCATATAAATATGTTCATAGACATTAATATTACACTTTTATTATTCGAATTATGTTAAAAAATATTTATTGTATAATACATATAATGGGACATCCATCGTGTGGTATCCGGCTGAATAAAATAGACCACCCTCATTTCTTACCGAGGTGTCGTAAAATACGACTAGGGTAAGTCGACCCACCGTGTGGTATCGAGTTGAGTAGAATAGACCACCCTCTTTCTTACCGAGGTGTCGTAAAAGGCGACTAAGGTAAGTTGACGTCAGCTAGGCGGCTAGTCGTAAAATAAGTAGCCAAATCATGTGACAACATGTTGTACCGACTCCACTTAGAGTGGAATAAGGGCAGAAGGATGATGATGACATATACATGGACATAAATTTACAAACAGGCTAATTCGAATTTGCACATTTTTTGTGGGCCGGTTCCCGACCGCAATCCAGTTGCCCTCGTGATATAAGAAACTGAGATGAATTTTACTTTTACATAAACATAACATGTTATAAGGGTTTACCACTGACAGAGCATTTGTCCCTCCATTTTAGGACCCCTTATATAAGCAACCGATGATAAAATTTCTTGGCAGACAATAACTAAGTTCTTATTGGCAGTGATGTGAATACTAGATTCCTTTGTACAAAAGTAATAACATATTTATATATATATTATTATTTTTTTTTTTTTGTAATCACGCCATGTGGTTCCGGCAGAATAGAATAGACCACCCTCCTTTCTTACCGAAGTGTCGTAAAAGGCGACTAAGGTAAGTTGACGTCAGGCAGGCGGCCGGTCGTAAAATACGCAGCCAAATCATGTGACTACATGTTTGTAACATGTTGTCCCGACCCCACTCAAAGTGGGATAAGGGCAGGAGAATAATGAATGATGATATTTTTTTATAATCCACGTATGTCGTGGCAATAATATAAATAAATATTATAATCCACGTTTGATAAGCACCGCCGTGTGGAATCCGGCTGAGTAGAAGAGACAACTCTAATTTCTTAAAATGCGACTAACTTAAGTTGACGTCAAGCAGGCGGCCGGTCGTGAAATACGTAGCCAAACCATATGACAACTTGTTGTACCGACCTCACTTAGAGTGGGATAAGGACAGGAGGATAATCCATCTGTATTAAGAAAAAGTATGTAATGTAGGTAGAATAATCGTTTTTATATCATATACATGCAGAATTAATTACCGCACGTATCACACATCACCACGACCATAAAATATGTCGCAATTGCCATAGTCAATGTGTGCAGTGCGTGTATTGAGGTGGTGGAGGTTTGTAGTGCATGCTTTACCAAGAATCCTATATGTTTCTGGTATGAAAACGGATTGCTCTACATTTTACATTACATATTATATTATAGTTTCTGCTGGGAAAGCAGAAACTAGCTTTCGAGCTGTGATAGCCAAGCGGTGAGACCGTGCGACTCTTTAGAGGGGAACACGAGTTCAAACCCGGGCAGGCACCAATGAATTTTTCTATTAAAACTCATATGTCTAATTGATAATTGCAATTTATCACACGCTTTTCGGTGAAAGAAAACATCAGGAAATCTGCATATCTCTAGAGAATTCTAGAGATATGTGTAACCTACCAATCCGTATTGGAGCAGCGTGGTAGGTCTTAGCTCCAATCTTTCTCTCCAGAAACGGAGAGAGGAAGCCTATTCCCAGCAGTGGGATTGTAACAGGCCGCTAATTTTTTTTTTACGTTACTTCAAGTTTCAATTTACTTTATCGAGGATTATACCAAACTATGTTTATTATTTTTGTTAGCCAGTTTTTATTGGCTATGATATAAATACTAGATCTCTTTGTTTTAACGAGTGAAAGCTAAATTGCCTATTGTTTTGTCGGTTTCACTTTCTATCTAGACCAGACCACTATCGGCTGGATATCATTCTAGTGCGATTGAAAGCTCACGACTAAGTATCAGTCAAGATTAGCGGGGCTGTGATGTGCTTAGGTATAAGAATATGTTTTTGAGTAGGGCTTGCGTAATTTGCTACTGTGATATACTTGGGAAAGCTTTCGCATAAATCGTATATTACTAGATATCAATATATGGGAATCAGATTTTTTTAAGATGTTAATTTCCGGAATTCTATACTGTAAAGGTCATTATATATTGTGCTATAATCCGCGTTTGTTAAGAAAGAAAATCTATGTAATGCGAAGTGTATGAAGCAAAACTGTTCTCATGCCTTATACACGCAGGATTAGTTACCACAGGTATTATATCGCAAAACAGTACCACCAACAGCACAACAAAAATCAAAACGACAGCTACAAAATAGCAAATCTTTGCGATTTTCGATTTGCGATCAGGTTGTTTGGCTTACGCCGAAAAAGTTATTTTTAAAAAGTTTTTATAAATTTTGGTTTCTGTCTACTGGATAAATTTAATTGAGCTATTACAATGTATTATTAATGCAAGTAATACCGTTATAATTTGATGCATATATTGGCAGGGCTGGAGAGATACAAAAATACTGTTTATTCGAGGACTAATCTAATCAAAATAATCCTTATTCAAGTAAGCTGTTTCGAGCATCTTTGAATCGTCAAGGATCAATATGGTTAATGAAGCTACAACTGGTTCGGAATGTTGCTCTTACCGAGAAGAACCAGCAAGAAACTCAGCGGTCAATCTTTGAAACATAATTAAAACCCAGCCTTGTATGAAGCTGAAAGGATTTTAAAATCCGACATTTTTATCAGATTGATTTTAATCTTCAATTTTGTAATATGCTTTTCGTATAAGTATATCACTTACGCTTAATTAAATACCTTTCTGTAGACTGGTCTAATACTTAGGTCCAAGTTGACGATGTCGCGACGATAACAATTTAAATACAGTATCACCGAGTCCCGAGACCCAGTTCACACATTTTTCATTGCCTACGAAAATTAAAAACAGGGAGTTAGGAAGACACCGCTTGTGAGTGAAAAGTTAGTAGCAATTTTTCACAATGTGCCAGCAATAAAAAATGACAAACAGGCTAGTGCTCGACTAGATAAGGCTTTATTAATGGCTCAGTGAAATTTAGCCATACAAATCGTACATCATAAAGTACCTACCGCGTTTTGGCTGCCTATTATTCATGGTAATTTAGCCTAAGAAAAAGCGAGACATACAGTATAAATATTATGTTAAGCTTTAGTAGCCCTCTTTTTTAATCTATACTTATTACTAGCTGTGCCAGCGGCTTCGCCCGCATGGAAATAAGCGTGTCACAATGTTTTTCTAAAATTAAAATTTTAAACATAAAAGTAGTTATTGTGAGTTAACCATAACAGATAGAGACATGCTATCACGGACTTTTTTGTAGTATTTTTATAGATCTACAATTCTCTCATACATTACTTTAGCATATCTCTGCTGGTTTACGCACCGCACGCGACCAAAGCTCCCAGCAAGCAAGTTTTTTAACATCTTCGCGATCTCTTCAACACAATTTACTTAATACCGATATGTACTATATACCTCAAACATCCGGAAGTGTTCCACTATCTTTTACTGAAAACCGTACAAAAATCCGTTCAGTAGATTTTGAGAAAAACGATTTTTATTTACAATTTTTTTGTACGATTTCTACTAAAAAGTAGTGCGATTCTGCTAGGTTAATAGTACAAAACCGATTTATGTAAATTGTATTGTAAAGGTCGCGTGGTTGTAAATAAAATCGCCTGCTGATAGCTTTAGTTGCGTGCGCCGCGTAAACGACAGATGCACTAAAATAATGAATTGAATTGTAGATCTACAAAAATATTACAAACAGTGCGTAAAAGCATGTCTCTATCTCTTATGGTTAACTCTCATCATCATCATCCTCCTGCCCTAATCCCACTCTAACTGGGGTCGGCACAACATGTTACAAACATGTTGTGACACGTTTTTGCTACGTATTTTACGACCAGCTGCCTGCCTCGGTAAGAAATGAGCGGTCTATTCTACTCAGCCGGAACTACTTTTGTGTTTAAAATTACGCTCGCACAGTTACGAGCAGTTTAATTTTACTTTTTGCCCGTGACTTTCATTGCGGAAGCGAAATTAGCGAAATTGTCGCTTTTGCTACTGAGCTAATGCGAGTCAATCAATAATTTAATTATCTAAATTTAAGAAGAATTATATAAAGACGAAATAAATTATTAAATAACAAATACTTTCATAGCAATCGTACTATGAATTTCGAACAAAGTATTGATAAAGAAAGGAAATTTTAACTGAAAACAGTTTTTAAGCACAGAAATATAATATAGTCGAACTTGCGTAACTTAGATCTAAAAAACAAACTTGTCTCTGCTTCTATAAATACGGAAACCGCGTATATGGATTACAGATTTTACTTCCGTCTCATAAATCTGTCTTGTCTTCAAATAGCATTTCAAATGTTATTCCTAATACGCGTTTTTGAAACGCGGAAAAAGAAAACGCGGATTATTGCTAAACAATTCTATAATTACTTTTGTAATACTGTTCACAATTACTATTACTACAATTACTACTACTAAAATAAGATAGTTAAGACAAATGCAACAGTATGTAAGGTAAATAAAGTAATATCCCTATAAAAAAGTAAAAGTAAAGTAGAGGCCTGTTACAATCCCACTGCTGGGAATAGCCTCCTTTATCCGTTTCTGTAGGGAAGGCTTGGAGCTAAGACCTACCACGCTGCTCCAATGCGGATTGTTAGGTAGGTTACACATATCTCCCGAATTTTCTAGAGATATGCAGGTTTCCTCACGATGTTTTCCTTTACCGAAAAGCGTGTGATAAATTGCAATTATCAATAGACACATGAGTTATAATAGAAAAACTCATTGGCCTGCCCGGGTTTAAACTCGTGTTCCCCACGAAAAAGTCGCAGGTCTCGCCGCTGGACTACCACAGCTCTAATATCCCTATAGAAATAAGAAAATGTAAAATACCCTGTTATAGACTTGTAGGTACGGGTTAACTGCCTCACATATATGTAGTAAGAAAACTTGAATTGTAAATGTTAAACAAAATACAGAAACAAATAATCTAATACCCTATGTGGGCAAATAAAATCAGATACAAAATGTTAAAATTAAACAAAACAATAAAAAGGACCCTGATCATATAAGAGGAAGCGGTAAAAAAAAATTAGACGGCGGAGTATTGTGAAGTAAACAGTGATTAAACGAACTTTCTGTATATCACAATCGGAGCATCATAAATAGTTTAAGGTACAACGTGAAAGTTGTTCTAAAGACTGCCGAGTTGATTCTGTCAACAATCACTATAGATAACATACTAAGCCGGCTGGCTCTTGTCACCCAAACGTTTCAGTGTAACTTTGGTAGATAGATTGCGAGTTTAGAAAGCTAATTTAAAAGGTCATTTGACTGACGGACATCGCCAACTTATTATTAGACTCTATTGTAAAGGGATACAAGTTATTTATTTTGCTTATTTAGTTCTCCTTACTCTTCATTTTCATAGTTCCTCTTTTATAAGAAAGATTGCATTGCATTATAGCTCATTTAATATATAAACAAATCTGTATCTGTACTAAAAGTGTAACAGACAGACGGAAATACAACGTTTATATTGTATGTATGACTAAATCTATGTCATTAAAAAGTAATCGATTGTGTGATGCTCAAATTACAAGATCAGTTTTGTAAGAAAGAAAGAACAAATGATTTTATGTTATTGTCTCGCATTTCGTAAGAATTAAATTCAAAATATTCTTTATTCAAGTAAACTTGTAAACGAGTGCTTTTGAATCGTCAACTCTACTGCTGCATTCCTACCATGAACTTTTATTTCGACTCAATTGAGGACGTAAACAAAATTGTTTTGCTTTTTCATACAATGACGTCTTAAAGACGCACACTTTAAGTCGTTGCCGAATGACCGCTCGGAATGCGTCCTTAAGACATTTGAGCAAAAGAGGCAGAGTTATCTATAGTTTATATAACGTTTTCCTTATCAAACATTACGACCCCAATGCAATCCACACTTCATGGTACGAAAAGAAAGCAGTTTCGTTTAGATACTGACTTTGAATTGAATCGTTTCTCTAAAAGTTCATGGTTGGCCTACTGGTTCGAAAATTTCTTCCTATAAAGAAGAGCCATCAAGAAACTCGGCAGTTGCTCTTTTCAAAGAATAGTTCTTATTACTAGTTACATACAGTTATTGATATCTAGTACAGAGTCGACGAGTAGCTATAACCACGCATTTTTATCATCTATATAATCCTCAATAGTGTAGTAGGCTTTTTGTATCAGCCTCCCTTTAACATTGTTTTCAAACTGCTGTAGTGGCAAAGACAAAATCGATTGCAGAATTTTATGATAGAATCTTATAACCAAACCCACAAACGGCTTATTTACTTTTGCAAGGCGCAAAGCAGGAACCACAAGCTCATGTCGATTCCTACTTTGTCTATTGTATACATCGCCAATCTTTTTATAATTATGTAATCAATGTGAAATCATTCGCCATCGGAGATAGTCGTTGAAAACACCGAAGGATTTCATAGCTCAAGTTAATTAACGTAGGTTTGCTTCCCTTATCACAATTTTTTGATGATGGAGGCGCTAAAATGAAGCAAATTTGTAATGCAAACTTATTACTATTATTTATTGACTTTCTTACGTAATTTATTTTAATGCTAATATCCACCTGAAACCACGACAATATCTTAGTGCATTACACTACGATTTCGTCGTGGTGCCTATCCTCCTGATGATGCTTCGGTTTCGGGGCGAAACGATCGTCGAGATTTTGTTGGTGGTTGTTTGTATTGCTTGTGTGCATTTATGGTAGTGGAGGCGTCTTGGGATGCATATGGTGATTTGTCCTGCATGTGTAAGGTACGTGAATTTTTCCTGCTTTATACAAATTAGCTTTGCATGTATATGTCTTCTAATTTCGTTATTATAACGACTATCTTCCTTTTGCAAAGATCAAAATATTCAAACCTATTTATTTTTATCATTAACATAAATTACAATAGGATTTCTGGTTTTTTGAATAATAATTTTTGGGTATAATTTTTAAATTTGATAATTAATTGAATTAGACGTTTCTTCACGGAGTTACTACGTGTTACTTTTTTCTATTACTTTTGTATCTAATGTGGACGTAATATTAAAATTTATTATACGCACGTATATTTTTGTAAGAAGTAATTTGAAGCGGCAAGATTGTTGTTTCACATTTCTACATAAATCGATTTTTTTAGTATTCTTGAAGAATAGAAGACAATAGTATTTTATTATTTCATATCATGTGAAGTACACAACAAATATTTCTTTTAACGTGAAGTTGTTGCGATATTATTCTCCTCTTGAAATAACAACCGCAGAATAAATGCCACGATAAATCCGAGACAGAATTTTTTCTCTGTTGATCTATTAAAAAGTATCTTTAAAATACAAAGTGGAATACTTTTGCACCTCTCATTTACTAAAGTGCTTATTCTAGACTTTAAGGATTACAGTTTGCATTCACTGGAATAATGGTCGTCGGGAAAAATTGTTTTTTTTTTCGTTTTTCTCATTGCAATTTGCTAGAAAGTAAGCTTGGCTGTATTCTTCTTAATTGCCAGTATTTTTAGATTTAAAGTTTTTTTCGTTTTGTAATTATAATTTTATAGAATTACGCGTTACTCGGCTTTATAACAGCAGTAATAATAATATTTTGTTATAATCCTAATATATCGCCGTATGGTATCCGGCTGATTAGAATAGACCATCCTCATTTCTTTCGAGGTGTCGTAAAAGGCGACTAAGGTAAGTCAACCCGCCGTGTGGTATCTGTCAGAGTAAAATAGACCACCCTCGTTTCTTACCGAGGTTTCGTAAAAGGCGACTAAGGTAAGTCGGCCCGACGTTGTGGTATCCGGTTGAGTAGAATAGACCACCCTTATTTCTTACCGAGGTGTTGTAAAATACGATTAAGGTAAGTTGACGTCAGGCAGGCGGCCGATCGTAAAATACGTAGACAAATCATGTGACAACATGTTTTTAATATGTTGTGCCGACCCCACTTAGAGTGGGATAAGGGCAGGAAGATGTTGATGAATCCTAATATAATATATACTGCTGATGGTTTCGGTTACGCGGCAAAACGATTGATGAGATTGTGGTAGTGGACTTGTTCTGTGCTTATATAGTGTGGTGGTGGTGGTGGAAGTTTAAAGTGCGTGCGTTTTTACGAATTCTGCCTGTATCGAGTATGAAAACGTAGACTCTACATTAAGCATAACATATAAAAGTATTTTTTGCTGTTATCGAGGATTAATAAAAAAAAGTAAAGTAAAGGCCTGTTACTATGCCCATTGCTGGGCATAGGCCTCCTCTCTCCTTTTTTGGGGAGAAGGATTGGAGCTACGTCCTTCCACGCTGCTCCAATGCGGGTTGGTAGGTTACACATATCTCTAGAATTCTATAGAGATATGCAGGTTTTCCCGCATGTTTTCCTTCACCGCAAGGCATGTGATCATAAATTGTAATTATCGATTAGACACAAGTTTTAACAGAAAAATTCATTGGTGCCTGCCCGGGGTTTGAACTCGTGCCCCCCTCCTGTGAGTTGCACGGTCTCACCGTATATCACAGCTACATGTTGTACATATAGTATTTATTAACTAGTACGTGATATATCCATACATATTATAAAACAAAGTCCCAAATAGCTGTATGTCTGTATATAATCGATTTTCTCAAAATCTACTTAACGGATTTTTGTACGGTTTTCACCAAAAGATAGTACAATACTTCCGGATGGTTTAGGTAAATAGTACATATCGGTATTATATAAATTGTGTTTAAGAAATCGCGCAGTTGTTAGAAAACTTGCTTGCTGAAAGCTTTAGTAGGCTGTAGATCTATAAATATACTACAAAAAAGTCCGCGATCTCTATCTCTTATGGTTAACACACTATAACTACTTGTATGTCTATAATTTGAATTCTAGAAAAAAAATTGTAACACGGTGATTTCTCGGGCGAAGCCATTGGCACAGCTACTGGATAAATAAATATTGTTGTGCGTGACCCCTTCGAAGAAGTCACTCGGTCTCACAGCTGGGCAATTACAACTTACGGGGATTATGTATATAAAAAAAATTGTTTGGATTTTAATACAATATAAAATACCAATTTAAACATTAAATAGTTTGTGTAAGTCAGCAAAGGTTAGAAGCTAGAATGTGACGTAAATTACTTTTTATTTGGTACTGAAGTCAACGCAAAATAAGTCGCGATCATAAACCAGTACTCAAAATTGGAGAGCAAAAATAAATTTAATCAAACGTTTATTTTCTTTATACCGAAATATCCAGACTGGTTTCGTGTTACGCGAGTTGAATATGCTTGACTTATTGATATCTAAGACTGAATCTTTTCATACTACATTTATTGATTTAAGAATAGAGACGGGAGGTTTATAAATTTTAATGTAATAGTGTACATCATTCTTCCTCCTGCCCGTTCCCTCTATAAGTGGGGTCGGCACAAATTGCTTTAAAAATGTTATTAATGTTTTGGCTAGTACTTTTACTGACGTCAAATTAAATTAGTTCCCCATTGCAACGCCTTGGAAAAAAATAAGGGTGGTCTATTCTACTCAGCCGCATACTATAGGGCGGGTCAACTTACCTTAGTCGCCTTTTACGACACTTCGGTAAGAAATGAGTGTTCTATTCTACTCAGCTGGATATCACACGGGGGGTCAACTTACCTTAGTCGCCTTTTACGACACTTCGGTAAGAAATGAGAGTGTTCTATTCTACTCAGCTGGATATCACACGGGGGGTCAGCTTACCTTAGTCGCCTTTTACGACACTTCGGTAAGACATGAAAGTGGTCTATTCTACTCAACCGGATACCATACGTCGGGCCGACTTACCTTAGTCGCCTTTTACGAAACCTCGGTAAGAAATGAGGGTGGTCTATTCTACTCAGACAGATACCACACGGCGGGTCAATTTACCTTAGTCAACTTTTACGACACCTTGGCAAGAAATGAAGGCGGTCTATTCTACTCAGCCAGCATACGGCGACAGTGTTTTGCTTTTTGTATTTTTTATTTTGTTTAGTTAAGGCCTTGCTTCAGAGGATTTATATAGTACAGATATAGCGTAATCAATATTTACACATATAATGACATAGAATATTTAGTTCTATTTTACATTTGGAAGTTTGAGAACTACAAAGTGCTAACCAACTAATAATTGTCTTGAACCGTATCATCTAACCTTAATATTTTAATCGTCCCTTCTCTACGATCAGTCACTTTAATCTTTAATCTGCTGTCATCTGACATTCATGCCTCTCTCCCATATTTCTCTTTTAACATACTTACATAATCTTAATCACGTATTGTCTCAGTTTACTAACTGATTAATTGTTTTATTGATGTTTAATCGGAGCTACTGTTATGTCGTGAAAGGGCATTTGTTACTAGTGGTTATAAATTTAATCCATAACTCTAGTACCTTACCTACATACTAATTATTTAACTGCTGTGTAAACGTTAATGTGAATGAATATTTATTTATTCATCATCGTCATCAAGAGATACACTCTACAACAAAATCGCATGGCTTTGCGATTATGAAGCTTCGATGGCACGGCGAAACGATTGTTGAGTTTGTGATGGTGAGTGTGTGTAATGCTTGTGTATTGTGGTGGCGGTGGTGCAGGTGCAACCTTGCATGTATAAGGTATGAAAGAGGATAGTCCTCTACTTTTAATAATATATATGTTTTTTTATTTACTTTACCGTGGATTATATTTTTTGTACTATATCGTGTGTATAGTTTTACCATGATATGGTAACATAACAAATATCACAGTACGACTTTTTGAACAAGCTTTTGTCCGCGACTAGATCGAAAATATCCTATTATATTTTACTTCAACTATGTCTATAGGAAAACTCATATAAATCGCATTCCTTTTTCTGATCAAAAGTATGGATGAACAAACATTTTTCGTATTTATAATAATATTGTAGGTACATAGTAAAAATATACTAGTTATTTATATAGTCTATTTTAAATTACATACACGCTAGTAGTATACAAATCATACCCACGTGGAATGGTCCCAAGAATGCTGGCAGCGTTTCCGCGTTGAATCGTTAGGCTGATTCTATGTGCGAAAAAAGGACCCGCCCTCTTGTATCAAGAGGCAGTTAACCGAGATGTTAAAAAGGATAAAAATATTTTCGCCCTCCATGGCTCTAGAGTCTCAACTGCAAACGGCACAAAAATTTTAACTCTCGATGAGAGATACATACATTGCTGCTTGCCGAATTCGGCCATTGCAGCCGAAGGCTCGAGAAGAGCAGGAAGCAGAGAGTCGATGGTGGTAAGAGCTCCTTTGATGGTATCATTAAGAGAGCCACGATGGAAAAGCCTAATAGACCTCCTATGGCATGAAAGCCAAAATTGTCTACCTCTTATCCACATGGACATCTGTGCTTAAGGCACAATGTGGTTCCCAATCAGAGACCTAAAATACATAGTTGCTTAAGTTAATTTTCTGAGCACGCTTACAAACTTCATTGACACCGTGGCATAAGTTTAAAGGATCTTAGATGGTTATCACCGTTTAACAATGGTGTATACATAGCATGTAGCATGCGATACTTCTGTTTTTACTTTCAATGACTTTGGTCTTGTCGTCCAGCAAAAGCTATAAAATTATCAATCATGAGCTTTAAACTACTTTTTTGATAATGCTGTATGTTATATCTATGAGGGTGTTATGATATATTTGGTTATGATATATTTGGTTATGATATATTTGGTTATGATATAAGATTCTATAATAAAATTCAGAAATCAATTTTGGCCTTGCCATTACAGCAGTTTAAAAACACTGCTAGCAAGAGACTGATACAGAAAGCCTTATTATACTGTTGAAGATTACTTAGATGATAAGGATGTGTAGATATAGCTGCACTTCTACCCTGTACAAGACAGTGATAACTAAATGTAAACTAGTTATAAGATTTATATTTTAAAAAAGAGCAACCACCGAGTTTCTTGCTGGCTCCTCTCGGTAGGAACAACTTTCCGAACCAGCAGTAAAGTTGACGATTCAAAAGCACTTGTTTACAAGTTTACTTGAATAAAGGATATTTTGAAATTGAATTTAGATATAATTTCTGTAAGAAAAGTTATTTTTTATTATCAAATTTGCCAAAAAGAATTAGATTAGCGATTTAATGAGGAAACACAGCGTCCATTCTTGATACATTTTATTTAATTACAAGAAAGATAAATTTATTTTATACAATCAGTGTTAGGTTTAAGTTCTATAATTTTATGTTGTTAATTAAATAAATCCAATGGTTTTATGCTTCTTTATACAAAAGTAATAATAAAATTATTTTGCTATAATCCGCGATACATTTGCTTCTTTAAAATTAAACAGATCAGTTAAGTTTTAACATGTCAACTCAGTACTGATAAACACGTTATGTGACACTCGTGAATGGAAAAAGTGATGAATTAAATTTAATCATAGTTTCAATGAGTATTCTTAGCATAAGAAAAGTAAAATAATTAACTAATGAAGGTCTCCTATCTCATTTAGGGCAATGATTTAAAAGCAACTTAAACGATTCAATCTCAATCAATCCATTGTGATTATTAAAAACTTTACTGTAAGTAGAATCTATATCCTATACATATATAAAAACATTTGTCAGTAAATCTTTATAGAACCCGAAACGGCTGGACCGGTTTTAATGAAATTTTCAGGCATTATTTACAATGATCCAACGGATGACTATGTGAAGTTTAGTGGTAATGGCAGCATTTTTTCAACTGTGGAGTTCTGTTTCGAACTCCGTTCGAAACTTCCGTTCGGACTGTGCCACATCAACGCGTGGCTTACAGCTAGTCTATACTTACTACAAAACAAGTTCTCCAAAGCTGTATGTATGTGAACGATTTTCTCAAAATCTACGGAACGGTCTTTTATACGGCTTTTATTAAAAGATAGTACAATTCTTGAGTGAGGTTCAGGTTTATAGCACATTACAGGATAATGTAAATTGAAATAGGAAAAACTTTGTAACTTATTGATTACTATGCGGACGAAGTCGCACGCACAGCTAGTTCATTTATAAGCTAAAATACCGCAAATAGAAATAAAATAATCTAGACCTTATCACTATAGCAGAACTACCTCGCTATAATCCCCGTGCGGATTATAGCGAGGTAGTTCTGCTATAGTGCCTGTAAGAAGAATTTCCGTTAAATGACACCTGTTATCTAGTATAAGACAAAATATTTTATTAAATGCTTACAAAAAACTTCCAAGATTAATATTTAATCGGTAACTGCGATCATTAAGACTTTTATAAACTTTAACACTTCAGAAACTCAATTATAAGTTTAACAACTGAATAATTAATTCCCAACAACTTTTAAATGAAGACAGGGCTACAAATAAAAATAGCATTACAAAACAGCTTTGCAAACAAAAGCAATGAAAATATTATTTTGCTATAATCCACACTTAATCAAAATATATTAAATGCTAAATGTACAGTGTAAAGCCGTGTGGTATCCGGCAGAATAGAATAGAACACCCTCCTTTTTTACCGAGGTGTCGTAAATGGCGACTAAGGTAAGTTGACGTCAGGCAGGCGGGCGGTCGTAAAATACTTAGCCAAATCATATGACAGCATGTTTGCAACATGTTGTGCCGACCTCACTTAGAGTGGGATAAGGGCTGGAGCATAATGATGTACAGTGTACTATCCGTTTTGATATTACATACACGTACAATGTACATGCGTAAAAACTGATGCACCATTCACCACCAATAAATAACACAACAATACACAATCACTGCACACATTCACTACTACAAGCACAACAATTGTTTCGCCCCGTAATCGAATTCGAAACCGAACTGAAAATTCGTTACAGTTAGCTCATGTTCGAAAGCAAAAGAAACGGTGGAGGTTATTGCTCATTACTGTATAACTCTGTTTGCTTGGTTAATGAGTCCGTTTGCGATTTAGTCGTGGAGTCTCCTAACGATGCTTCTGGCATTGTGGTAGTTAAAGTGTACATTGCTGTGGTGATGGGTAGGTAGTGCATGAGTTTTTGTGATTTCTGCATGTATCAGATATGAGAACGAATAGTAAACTCTAAATTAAGCATAACATATATTTTCTTTAATCGCAGATTATATCAAAATAATATTTTCATTGATTTTATTATGGACCTCATAAGTCGCTATTTACCTCATAAGGAGCTGTGATAGCCCAGCGGAGACTCTTTCGAGGGGAACACGAGTTCAAACCTGGGCAGGCACCAATGAGTTTTTCTTTTAAAACTCACGTGTCTAATTCATAATTGCAATTAATCACACGCTTTTCGGTCAAGGAAAACATCGTAAGGAAACCTGCATATTTCTAGAGAATTCTAGGGATATGTGTAACCTACCAATCGGCATTGGAGCAGCGTGGTAGGTCTCAGCTCCAACCCTTCTCTCCACAAACGGATAGAGGAGGTCTCAGCCTAGCAGTGGGATTGTAACAGGCCGCTACTATAAGTCGCTACCTTAGCGCCTTATTCTATAAATAATTCTCAAACTTTGAATATTAAATTTAAATATAATCCCAAACTCAGAAAGTGATTTACAAGTTGGGCTTATTCATTTTATGGGAGCAAGGTGTCAAGTTTTGTAATATTTTACGAAACAATCCGTAGAATGTTAATGTAACTTTGACATCAAAAAGTTTGAATAACAATGGTTACTTGGTAACTTGGCGTCTTTTAAATGTTAATATTGCGCCAAGTTCTAACCGTTAAATTAAATTTCCGTTCCAGTTTAGCTTTGGAGAGTAATTAATTTTTTAGAAGTATCCTTCCAGAAGTAAAACACTAGAATATATAACAATGATGCCAAATTCCTTCTAATCAATAAGTTATTATATACATAACTTCATAGGTTGATGTCATAGGAAGAGACTAGCTTTCAAGATACAGGCTAGGCCTAGTTTGAGCGCTAGGGAACATCTTTGCGTAACTTTAGTGTTATACCTTGATCTTATATTTTATGAATCATACTTATACAAGTTACACCCGCAAAGTCATTCACGTCAACTAAAAGTTAAAATACTTTAAAAATATGTGATATATTGTGTTATTCCAGTTTTTTAAGGAAACAACGCGGATTTTACTATCTTATGAGTTATTCAGGTATATTAGTTTTAAATGTGGTAGACTTTATCAAAATTTTGATATATAGCTTACTAAAATCTTCATCAAATATTTAATTTCCAAATTTAAATAACTCGTTGAATTGGTAAGCTGATTCTTTGTGCGAAAAAGGAGCCTACCCTCTTGTCACCCGAAGAGGCGATCAACCAAGGTGTTAAAACGGATAAAAAAAAATTTGCACTTTGGCTCCATGGTCCTAGAGTCTCAACTGCAAACGGCACAAATATATAACTCTCAAAAAACTCGTGGTTGTGAATTTGAAAATAAATGTCGTTATAATATAGATTAGCTTTTGGTCTGCTTTGGCCTTATCTTATAGCGGTTTAACAGCAGAATGACCTTGTCAGTGATATCTAATATGAATTATTGAGATTTACTTTCGTTCTTTATTGCCTATTAGCAAGCTGTAACCGAGACTAAGAGTTGTGATAGCTCAGCGGTGTGACCAGGCGAGTCAAGGCGGGGTTCAAACCCCGGCCTGCTAGAGGTTTTCTGTGTCTAATTGATAATTGTAATTTATCATACGTTCTTCGGCAAAGGAAAACATCGCGAGGATACCGCATATCTTTAGAGAATTAATGGGGTATGTGTAATTTACAAATCCGCATCGGAACAGCGCGGTCGGTCTTAGTTCGAACTGTTCTCACCTAAAAAAAAAGAAAAGAGAAGGCCTATACTTAGGGAGTGGGATAGTAACAGCAGGCCTACCCATAAACTCTTATCGCGACTCAATTGAAGACGTAAACTAAATTGTTTTGCTTCTTCATACAATGACGTCTTAAAGACGCAAACTTTAAGTCGTTGCCGATGACCGTTCGGAATGCGTCCTAAAAACATTTGAGTAAAACAGACAGAGTTATGTGTAATTCATATAACGTTATCCTTTTCAAACATTACGACCCCAATGCAATCCATACTTAATGGTACGAAAAGAAAGCGGTTGATTTTAGGTACTTTGAATTGAATCGTTTCCTAAAAGTTTTTGGTGGGCCTACAGGTCGTGATTTTGTTCACATCAAGTTAAATGTTATCATCATCATTCGCCTGCCCTTATCCCACTCTAAGTGGGGTCGGCACAACATGTTACAAACATGTTGTCATATGATTTGGCTACGTATTTTACGACCGACCGCCTGTCTGACGTCAACTTACCTTAGTCGCCTTTAACGACACCTCGGTAAGAAATCAGGGTGGTCTATTCTATGCAGCCGGGTACCACACGGCACATACCTTAGTCGCCTCTGACGACATCTCGGTAAGAAAGGAGGGTGGTCTATTCTATTCTGCCGGATACCACACGGCACATACCTTAGTCGCCTCTTACGACATCTCGGTAAGAAAGGAGGGTGGTCTATTCTATTCTGCCGGATACCACACGGCACATACCTTAGTCGCCTCTGACGACATCTCGGTAAGAAAGGAGGGTGGTCTATTCTATTCTGCCGGATACCACACGGCGGGATCAAGTTAAATGTTATAGTACCCTTAATTAAAGCATCAATACTTCTATCAAAGAAGAAAAGCATGAAACCTAACAGAGTTATAGAAACATACTGTTATTATCACTTTTATTTTTTCATCAGACATCATCAACCAGAGGTCCCTGCTATTAGGATTTGAATCAATAAATTTTCGTCAAAAATCCCGTATCTGAACTAAACTGTCACGGCAAGGAAGCAAGCAGGCGAATTTTTAAATTCCATCCCTGCATATTATTTCGCTCGTCCGATTACAAAAGCCTTGTACATTATGTAGGACGGTGATGCAAGCTTGACGCAACTGTCCAAGAAAGGTTCCGGATTCGATTCCACTCGTAACACTCGTGATTGATAATGAACGATTTGTGTCAATCGAAGCCTTTTATGTTTATGTACTTGAAAGTAATTTCAAACAATGTGAATAAAGGATAAATGCCGTATTTTATCCGCCTGAGTAGAATAGACCACACTCATTTCTTACGGTGATGTCATAAAAGGTGACTATGGTAAGTCGACCCGCCGTGTGCTATCCGGCTGAGTAGAATAGACTACCCTTATTTCTTACCAAGGTGTCGTAAAAGGCTATTAAGGTAATTTGACACACCTTGTGGTGTACGGTTGAATAGAATAGACCACCCTCTTTTTTTACCGATGGCTCGTAAAATACGACTAAGGTAAGTTGACGTCAGGCAGGCGGTCGGTCGTAAAATATGTAGCCAAATCATGTAAAAACATGTTTGTAGCATGTTGTGCTGACCCCACTTAGAGTGGGATAAGGGCAGGAGGATGATGATGTTTGTAAAGGATGAATAAAGGATACGATGTAATTTATAGAATTAGGCGTTACTTTGCGGACACCCATAATACAAAGGTAATAATAAAATTATTTTGCTATAATTCGCGATGCAGTAAATAGAAAATATATATATAGTGCTAAATGTATAGTGGACTACGCGTTTTTTCATACCCGTTACATGCAGGATGCTCGCGTGGAATTTGGTCTGCAATATTATGTTTTGTGAAAAGTCATTTTAAATAAATATATATTTGTTTAGTTACTCGTACATTCAAAATTTCAGATGTCCAACTTTAAAACTTTCGGATTCCATACAATCTTCGCGCGTCGTGCTTATTAGGCGCTCTATGACGCTCGATAACTTTTTAACTATTTGACCAAATTACTTTGGTCATACTTACTACTTACATACTTACTTTGGTAAATACTGAAAGCAACAAATGTATTAATTTTGATAAGAGTTTTAGTAATATACTAAAATGTGCATTGTAAAGTGAAATGTATCTTATTTAATTAAAATGTATTATTCACATATTTGGTCATAGTGGCTTCCACATAAAAGGTAGATATGTGTTGTCGCGGACTTTTATTTAGAACTATTGAAGGCAAACAATACTATCCTACATCATCTTTGTGTAACGTCAATAGTTTAAGCAGAGTACGCCAATAAAAGTCTCAGAGGCCAGATTATTTCCAACTTTATTGACATGTATCGTTATATTACATAAAATCATTACAAATTGTAGCCTATATGTGTTATGTGCCTGTATCTGTTATTCCGATGTATAACCTATATAACTGTAAAGTTTAATCCAAATCCGTCCAATAGTTTTTTTCGTGAAAGAGTAACAAACATCCACCCATACTCACAAACTTTCGCATTTATAATATTAAGTAGGAAATAGGATTTTAAAAAGTTTACAACCAACGATAATAATAAAAGTAACAAAATATAAAAAATAAGAATAATTAAATAAATTAGGAAACAAACACAGAAACTTGAAAAAATCTCAAAGATTGTGTATGTAAGAGAAGTAGTTGTGAAGATGTGATTGTGTGGGGGGGGGGAGAGTGGTAGGGTGTGAGTGTCTGTGTACCTATGAGTTGTACGCATTACGTTTACGATTCATAATACAGTAATGAGGAGTATTCTATCATATTCATCAATATTACAGCTTTCTTTTTTTTTAATTACAACAAAAATGTACAAGTTATGTCTATCTTAAATTACTTAGACGCTAGTACTATACAAATCATGCTCACATGGAATGGTCCCAAGAATGCTGGCAGCGTTTCCGCGTTGAATCGCTAAGCTGATCCTTTGTGCGAAAAAGGAGCCAGCCCTCTTGTCACCCGAAGATGCGATCAACCGAGGTTTTAAAATGGATTATTACAGCTTGTAAACAATTAACTTAAAAATAACTTGGCGCAATATTACTAAGTAACGTTTTTGATGGAATTAATTATTTAGCCAGCATCCTGTAAGAGGCTGTAAAGAAAGTTACGACAAGCCCTATAAAATGGCTCCTATGTTCTTATATTCATTATGTTCTCTCAGCACGCATAGGTGGTCTATAATAAATAAGGCGTCGTGCGGGGCTTCTAAACTAATTTAATAGGAAGGCGGGCTCTTTGAAAGTTTCACAACTAGTAATGAGACATACCACGTGTGTGTCTAACGCGATATGAAAGTGTAATTTAAGCGGAAATTATGGGGTGTAAAAGGAAAAGCTCCTCCCAGTCTGCCTTTGAATTTTGAATGCTTTAGGCTTTAAAGAATTTATGAATGGTGATGTTTTAATTTGTGCCAGCAGATCCAACGTAATCTCTGATAAATCAAAGGTGCAAGGTAGTAGTAGTAAGCCAAAAAACGTGATATACAACCTTATATTACAGATATGACTTGCTTTTCACAGATCGTAATTAAAAAACCTTGACTTTACCTACTTTAACATGATTTCTTTAGCCTATATGTTACCCCGGTGTATAAGCATTAATTGTGCCAAATCTATTCGATCGATATTGGTTCAGCGGATTGGCCGTGAAAACGTAACAGACAGACTTTCACATTTATATTATTAGTATGGATATATTATTTTGAAATATAACTTGTGAAAGTTCACTTTGGAGCTCAATTGATTGGTATTTTGGCATTATGCCCTGCTTTCAGCAGACCACATTTTTTAATTAAAAAAAAATGAAATTAGTTTTTAAGAGAAACAAAAAAATTTTATTTACTTTTAGTCTATAGAGTATATTTCAAAATAAAATAATGTTATTAAGAGTTTCTTAAGATTGCGAGACAAAGATTTTGTTTATAAGAATAAAAATATTTTGCGCTCCGCAATATAGCCGAGATGATATTGTTAATTCTGTTTTCTCTGCTGTAAATTGGGTTACGGAACCCCAGCACGTAATCTTATTTATTTACATTGTGGGAGAATTCTTTACTTTAATCTTGTTCCTTTTTTAATTTTAAAATGTTCTTTATTCAAGTTAACTTGTAAACAAGTGCTTTTAAATCGTTAACTTCACTGCAGGTTACCAACCACTGTTGGTTAATGCTCCTACCGAGAAGAGCTAGCAGGAAACTCGGCGGCCACTCTTTACCGTGTCTACCTAGCCAACTTTAGAACAACACAGTTTAACCCAGACAAATTATAACACGATCTAAAATGTGGGTGTTTAATAATCTTGCAAGTCAAGCTTTACAGCTAGACTCCTAGCTACAACACGATCTAGCCGCGAATGCGTCTAATATCCGTATGAGTCAAGTGTTGCAACAATTCTGCCTTGAGTATAACGAGCTCCGCCTTTTATAGACAATTCTCATTTTAAAAACAAGCCTACTAACCCCGCGACCTCTTCAACACAATTTACATAAAACTGTACTTTTAACCTAACCTTCGGCAAAAATTGTACTATCTTTTAGAATTGTAAAGTAAAGTAAATCACATCCAGACAGTTTTGGGAACTAAGGCGCATAAGATTTAATAAAAAAACTGATTGATGACTGGCCGAGTTTTGTACCCGTGATCATATGTTTGATCATAGGTTTGATTTTATTAAATCTTTTTTTATTTTTCTAGGCGCAGAGAAATTTTGAAATATCTGTTTCTCTTGTAACAAAATTCTTTAAATCTATTAATTTCATAGGATTAAAGGTCAAGCGAACTTACCTGTGAATGATTTATATGGTTTATAGAAGCAGGCGTTACTATGTGGAATTCCATATTACAGAAACTATAACAGAACTTTCCTTAAATCCGCGTGTGTAAAGCGAATGTGTGTAATGCTAAGGGTATGAAGCAAGAAAAATTCACGTATCTTACTACATGCAGGACAAGTCACTTCACGTATTTCAAGACGCTTCCACTGGCAATAATCTTCTTCTCCTTCTTCTTCGTCAGCCGATGGACGTCCACTGCTGGACATAGGCCTCTTCATGGGATCGCCACACCACATGATCTTGCGCCGCCTGGATCCAGTGGCTCCCTGCGACCTTTTTGAGGTCGTCTGTCCACCACGTAGGGGGTCCGTACCGACGCTGCGCTTTCCGGTTCGGGGTCGCCATTCCAGCACCTTAAGACCCCAGCGCCCATCGGTTCACCGCGCTATGTGCCCCGCCCATCGCCACTTCAGCTTCGCGACACGCTGAGCTATGTCGGTGACTCTAGTTCTTCTACGGATCCCCTCATTCCTGATTTGATCTCGTAGAGACACTCCGAGCATAGCTCGCTCCATCGCCCGCTGAGCGACTCTGAGCTTTCTTATAAGGCCCATAGTGAGCGACCACGTTTCGGATCCGTAGGTCATCACTGGCAACACGCCCTGTTCGAAGATCCTGGTCTTCAGACACCGGCAGTAATGCTAACAAGCAATACAATACACAACCACGACCGAAATCTCTACGATCGTTTCGCCCTGAAACCGAAGCATCTTCAGGAGGATAAGCTCCACGACAAACTCGTAATGCATCTGTGAATCGGTACCTGTGAAGTTCGACCATAATTATGCTGTAGTAAAAGTACGGGCTTCGCCCGCGTGAAATTCATTACTAAACATGTAACTCTCGAACTCTCTGATACCATACAGCTATACGCTTTTTATACCTATTCCTACCCTCAAAACTACAATCGATAACGGTTTGTTACTACCCCCACTAAAATTTGGTGTAAAACGACCTCTTCAACTCATTTTACATGAAACCGTTACTAACCTAAACCTTTCGGAGGAATTGCACTATCTTTTAGTAAAAACCGTACTAAAATCCGTACAGTAGATTTTGAGAAAATCGATTACATACAGACAGCTTTTTGGGACTTTGTTTTATAATAAGTATAGATTTGGAACGTGGAAACGCATGTACTCCATATTAAAAGAAATCGCAAAAATGAAGCTGCGATACATAATAACGAAAAATATTGCAAAATAATTAAAACGTTTTCTACATATCCAACCTAATTTCACTTTGAATTTGTGTTCTACTGAACAAGTCCTCAGTGTGCATTAAATAGCAAGAGCTTAATAGGAAAAGTTAGCTCATTACGTCTACAAATGCAACTGGTTCGCGTTAAATGCAATATGTACTTACTTGTGTTATGCATAAAGTTGTTAGAACTTCAACACAGTGTTAATGTTTGTTAATGGCAAAGGGCAATTAAGCTAATATTTGCATATATTTAACGTTTATTGCACGAGGAATAAATACAATAAAAATATAGAAGATATATCTTAAATTACTTAAGTTAAATTACCATGCCCACATGGGATGGTCTTAAGAATATTGGCAGCACTTTTGCGTTGAAATGCTTGAATTCTTGTTGTAAAATGCCAGCTCTTTTGTTACTTTGTCAATGCTGGATTAGTTAACCCACGTATAACAAAACACCATTACCAACATCATTTATCTTACGTCCGTACACGTATTTTAAGTTAGGTTACAGGGATTACAGGAATTTCCGACAAGGAAGGAGCCGAAGGTCTTTGCTAAAGCAAGTGCCAAAATCTCACAGATGGGACCAGAGGCCGTCTGTAGAATTTCTAAAAGTACGGACATGTTTATTCTGAAAGCCTACTGCTACTATCACATTCTTAATCTCTCTTAAGAGTTCATGGTAGGTCTGCAAATTATGAACATAGACGCATCAAACTTTGCAGATTCGTATATGACAAATATTCTAGATATACTCCTGTTCACTAAATTCTTCAAAGAAAAGCGCGTGATTGATTGTAAATATGTGTAAATTTTATAAAGAAAAGAACAGCCTTTTATAATGTTATGATCGCAAAAAGCCCACGACACTATCTCTTAAAAAAAATGTATTTGCTATTAAAGTAAATATATTGATATTCTAGACGATTCAAATAATTTAGTCTACAGGCTGATGCCCAAAATGGAACGTGATATGACAGGTCTAATCCAACTTAGCGGGGCTAGTTTGGCAGTTGTTTATGAGTTAATGGATACGGGATTAAGGATCGATGAAACGATATCGAAACTTCGCCCGTAATTTGCCGAAATTCTAGACCAATCTCGACAAGAAACACTATTAAATAACAGCTTGTTAGTAAAATATAGAGGTTCGCAATCATTAAAGTTTATTAACTAAGTGAACTGACTTCATATGAGTCAAGTTTTGAAGAGATGGCTTGGCGTAAATCCTCTATATAAAATTATGTAGTACCAAGATTTAAATAACTATGCCCAGAATGGCTCTATACCTTTAAATAAAATATATTACCTGTTCCCGATCACACGACGTAATCTTTTTATCTTAGCCTGGTATATAAGATACAATTGTATCAAAATTGGTACAATTAAATAAAGTACTAGTTGTTTTTGTTTATAGGTATCAAAGCGTAAAATACAAACTAACAGATATGTGTATTTATTTTATAAGTATGGATTATTTAGTATCGATTATACTGTAAAAATTTCAAAACAGCAATAATTAAAATTCATGGGTAGCGTTCATTGCGTCCGCAGTTATAGCAGTAATGGTTTATTCTTAGATGGGAAATGACATACCTAAGTGTTTTATCGATAAAAAAGCCTATATCTTTCATTTACAAGAACAATATGCTTCTGGTGAAGTTCTCCTGGATTTCTTCTTTACTTCTGTGTTCCCTCTATCTTCTTAACTTTAATATTTATATACAATACTAGAGTATATAGGAACACTATCTCAAGCACACGATGTCAGTAACACAAGAGCCGTGAACGAGAGTGGACGTGAATTAATATGCCATTAGTGAATGTTCGAGCCTGTACGATATTTTTACAATACAGTATTGATCGTGAGAAAGGCTTTCCCAACACATCATTCATCAAATTCCATTCATATAATCTTTTACGTTATTTAAAGGTTCGATATTGAGAATCTTAAACCGATTATGTAGTATAACAAAAGCGGCGAGCGTATCAAAATGCTTTATTTTTCAATCTTAGTGTGTTTGAGGTATTGTACTATATAAATAACCTTTTTAACGACAAAGAATAGATGATTTGACTGGATTTGGCAGTGACCTTGCTTAAAAATCCGCGGGTCGCGGGTTCGATTCCCTCTGAGTACCAACATTTTCTATATACATTTTTTTGGTTCTTCTAGTCTGGGTGTATATTTGTATTTAAGTATGTATTTAAAATTATGTATGCATATATTAACCAATTTTCTGTCATCCATAACACGTGTGTAATTGTCCCATATATATATTTATTTATTATTTTAAGTAAAATTACATGTATAATAGCATTTTACAATAACAATTTCAGATAACATATTATTAAGAGTTGAGCTCAGATCCCATACGTGGATTGACAGCAAATTCCAAGGAATTCTTTAGTAAAATGCTGGTTTCATCTAAACATTTCCTTTGTATTTTTCATTACAAAATATCATCATTAAACACATATTTTCAAAAAAATCTAATATGTCCATAAAAGTAAGCAGCGGCCTGTTACAATCCCACTGCTGGGAATAGGCCTCTTCTCTCCGTTTCTGGAGAGAAGGGTTGGAGCTAAGACCTACCACGCTGCTCCAATGCGGATCGGTAGGTTACACATATCTCCAGAATTCTCTAGAGATATGCAGGTTTCCTTACCACGTTTTCCTTCACCGATAAGCGTGTGATAAATTGCAATTATCAATTAGACACATGAGTCTTAATAGAAAAACTCACTGGTGCCTGCCCGGGTTTGAACTCGTGTTCAGGCAATGTTTATATGTATAATATGTCCATGTTAGTTTTAAATTATCCTTTGGTAACGATCAAGTGCCCAAAGTTTGAAGACTTAACATAAAATTAAATATGTAATCCGGACGTACTTTTGTAGTAATAAATTCTTATATAACTCTCGCAGATTCACTCTTAAATTACATCTCTAGAGGCCAATAAAAGTTTATACTTCACGCGGCCCTCCTTCTACAGCCATAGAATATAAAACGACTTGTTATTAATAACAAAATTTCTTATTATATATAAATTTGTTCTTGAAATTGAGCCAAGCAATTCCAGAATTCTCGTTTCAAAATATTTATTATTAAATACTTTTTATTAAGAATTCTTAATAAAAGCTGTGATAGCCTAGCGGTGAGACCGTGCGACTCTCTAGAGACGACATAGGTTTAAACCTTGAGCAGGCACCAATGAGTTTTTCTATTAAAACTTATGTGTCTAATTGATAATTGCAATTTATCACACGCTTTTCGGTGAAGGAAAACATCGTGAGGAAACCTGCATAACTCTAGAGAATTCTAGGGATATGTGTAACCTACCCATCCGTATTGGAGCAGCGTGGTAGTTCTGAGCTCCAATCCTTCTCTCGAATAACGGAGAGAGGAGGCCTTAGCCCAGCAGTGGGCATAGTAACAGGCTGTCGGTAAAAAATAAGGGGGGTCTATTCTATGCAGCCGGATACCACACGGCACATACCTTAGTCGCCTCTTACGACACCTCGGTAAGAAAGGAAAGGTCTATTCTATTTTGCCGGATACTACACGGCGTAAATAATTCGGATACTGTTCGAAATAAACGTTAAATCTTTATTTAAAGCTGAAAATAGCCTACTCGTGAATTCCGTACGTCGCACTGTAAATAAAATGTAATACAAGCTCTTCTCTGGTTTTATCGCGTGATAGGAATTAAATATTTAACATAAGTGAAAATACTGGCATACTCCGTTTATCTATCTACATTAGATTATAAACAAAGTCCCCAAAAGCCGTCTGTATGTGATCAATTTCTCAAAATCTACTGATCCGATTTTTGTATGGTTTTTACTAAAAGGTAGTGCAATTCTTCTAGAAGTTTCAAGTTATAAATAGTGCATAACGGTTTTGTGTGTGGTGAAAAGGTTGCGCATTTGTAAAAGAATTTGCTTGCTGGGAGCTTTAGTCGCGTGCGCTGCGTAAACCAACAGAGATATACAAAATATTGTACTAGAGAATTGTAGATCTACAAAAATACTACGAAAGAAACCTTAACAGTATGTTTTTATCTCTTATGGTTCAAAATTTAAAATAAATAGATTTCCATGCGGTTGAAGCAGGCATGAGTTAGTATTGAAATAAACGGTGACATTGTGGGTGTCGTCCAATTATATGTAATGAAGGTAATAGATTATTTTTACTCAAAGTTGCTTAAAATTTACGAGGAATACAAGTACTTCATGCTTATATTCATGGATAATTGATACGTTAAAGTAATGATTTTGAGTTTTTGAATTTAAACTATCGTGAGTGGTATTCGCAGTGGAAGGTTGCAGGGAGCCACTGGATCCAGGCGGCTCAAGATCGTGTGGTGTGGCGATCCAATGAAGAGGCCTATGTCCAGCAGTGGACGTCCATCGGCTTACGAAGAAGAAGAAGAAGAAGAGTGGTATTCTTTATGTTTAGAGACCGGCTATACTCACGTCTTATTTTATAGTTTCCCGCCGCGATAACGCCGCGTAAAGAGCTCATGAATAAGAGCCCCGTATGGGCTTGAAACTAGTGTGCCTCATCCGGTAAGATAAGATGTGAGTATAGCCGGTCTCTTAACATTAATGATGAAACATGAATGATTTTGAGTTCGATGACTGTTTCGAATATTCTTATTATTTCCTTACTTCCTTATTTGCTTTTAAATTTTCTGAAAAGGTTACTTCACTAAGTCCACCAGATATAGTGTGTGTTTGTTCCGTAATAACATTCGACTAATTTGGAAGACATATAGCTACTTCTTTAAGATATATTGCTTAAATGCTCCTAATTTATGATTTTGTCATTCTACGGCACGAAATTTCCTTTTCACTTTCTAGGTGCTATAAATTGAATTAGAACTAAATGCCACAATCGGTTATGTAAGATTTAAACTGTTCGAATCGCACAATACGCTGCATTCGCAAACTTACTAATGATCAAGATAATCGAAGCTTTATTAAATATTTCCCTACATTAACAGATGCGTCAACGATAGGTATAAAGGCTGATGGAATAGAGTTAAAATAATTGTATACAGACATCATCATCCACCTTCCCTAATTCCACTCTAAGTGGGATCGCCACAACATGTTACAAAGATGGTGTCACATGATTTGGCTACGTATTTTACGACCAGCCGCCTGCCTGACGTTTTACGACCCCTCGCTAAGAAAGAGGTTGGTCTATTCTACTCAACCGGATACCACACGGTGGGTCACCTGACCTTAGTCGCCTTTTACAACACCTCGCTATAAAAAGAGGGTGGTCTATCCTACTCAGCCGGATACCATACGGCAGGTCAACTTACCTTAGTCGCCTTTTATGACACCTCGGTAAGAAAAGAGGGTTGTCTATTCTACTCAGCCGGATACCACACAGCAGAATTGTATACAGACAGAACGGTAAATAAAGTCTTGAGACGTTTATTACAATAATTTTTACTCTGAAGATAATATTTTTAATAAAAACATATGTGCTTTATTTTATTATGTTTCTAATAATCTATGTTAGATAAATAAAAATACGCTACGGAAAAATGTTATTCAGAAATACTCAGTAAAGACGATCAATCATAGACAATCGGTAAATCACTCCCCAAAGGGCTGGATTATTTGTCTTTACTCAATGACACGAAGACAACATAACAAAAATAAAATGTTATATCTGTATTAAGGTTATGCCAAATTCATTAATGATTTTATTGCGTCGAATATAGATCTCTTTAATACAAGCTTTACTCGTGACTTCAAATTAAAGTATAAATACCCGTAATTTTAATGTTTCTATATGTCTTCTTTATGTCCCAAAACGGCTCGATTTTATTTTTATTATTATTCTCGATTTAAATGAAATTCAGATAATCTTTAGATTGACCTAGGGGATGATGAATGTTGATGATGAGGATGATGGCCATGTTGTTAGTTATATATTCTTTTAATTTAACTTTTTATAACCAAAGGGTAGCGCCTGACTAAGATGTCGCCTGATGGAAAGCGAAGGATGTAGCCTAAGGTGGACTACGCTTGCTAGTGATGCCTTGATAGTGCATATCCACTCTTTTTTTAGCAGATCATAGGAGTCCGGAGAGATAGATGCAGGAAAGGAACAGATTTTAGCTGTGCGCATGAGAAACGATGGGCTAAAGCATTTCCCCAAAATACGCACTAAGCTGATATATTGATTGTATATCGATGGAACCCTCGCGGCGTCTGGTCGTAAAAGTAAAGTAACGGCCTGTTACTATGCCCACTGCTGGGCTAAGGCCTCCTCTCTCCGTTTTTGGATAGAAGGATTGGAGCTAAGACCTACCACGCTGCTCCAATGCGGATTGGTAGGTTACACATATCCCTAGAATTCTCGCGTCTGGTCGTACGGTAGTAAAATGGCTAGGAAAAGTTCAGATCAAACAAATCCTTGGCACGCTCACTGAAATATATTCTGTAAGAAAGTGATGCGACTTCACGCCTGTGTTCTAGAGTCGCGAGCCTGTTTTGAGCCAGCTTTCTGTCGCCTATGATTCTTGTGACGTGTCGATCTATAGTCGAGTGCCTCAAGTTACTCAACTTAGTGGACCTTATCTAGCTTTTATCTTTCAATAAGTATATAAGTGCATAAATTGCATTCCATTTATTTATTTATTCCTTTATTGTACAAACAAAAAAACAAACAAAAAGAAAAAATTAGCATATGTAGAAAGGCGGACTTATCCCTAAAAGGGATCTCTACCAGCCAACCTTTAGTAACAGAAAGAAAATGACAAGAAGTGAAATATGGATAATGAAAAAAGGAAGGAAGAAAAAGAAAAATTAGGAAACACTATATACATAGATTAATGTCGAAAAATGATACCTTTTTCTGATATTTGAAATTAATTTGTTATAGTAATTTTGCAACCTATATATTTAGTGTACTTAGGTTATGTTTACTGTTCCCAAAATTCGTATGTGATATTTGGAATCGGTGCTAGAGCGTCGATAAAAAGTAAGTGCGCTGAGATATCCTCTCCTGATGGGAGATCTCAAAGTAGCAATGCTGTTGCTGACGATGCGAGTGCTATTTATAGCAATGCTATTATTAGAATTAGCATATATAAGAAGTTTTCTACTCCACGAAATACAGCATCCGTGTTCTCTATTAGTATTTTAAAAACATTTTGTTCCGTGTAATTTTGTATTCAGAGTGGTCTCATAATGGCGCATTGTAGTATCCTTTTACTTTCGGCTTACCTAACTAGGAAATCTTAGTCAGGCGTCGGTTTCACCGCGCTGTATTTATTATCTTATTGTCCAAAGGAATCTATCTATCGTTTAAAGTAAACGACGCAATTTGTTTTGTGTTCAATTTTGTTAAGCAAACTTTGTAATTTCTTAAGTAACGGCCTGTTAATATCCCACTGCTGGGAATAGACCTCGCTCCGTTTTTTAGAGAGAAGGATTGGAGCTAAGACCTACCACGCTGCTCCAATGCGGATTGCTAGGTTACACATATCCCTAGAATTCTCTAGAGATATGCAGGTTTCCTCACGATGTTTTCCTTCACCGATAAGCGTGTGATAAATTGCAAATATCAATTAGGCACATAAGCTTTAATAGAAAAACTCATTGGTGCCTGCTCGGGTTTGAACCCATGTTCGCTTCTAGGGAGTCGCACGGTCTCACTACTGGGCTATCACGGCTTTCTTATTTAGTTTAAAACTAACTTGCCGTGTATTTTAATGAAGGTGGAATCTTGCAAGTTAAATTTGACCGGGAAGTGGGTGGGTATCTGATTGAGCTGAAATTTTACATACTGATGCAGTTCCGAAAACAATGCATATCTATTATAAGCACGACCTGATGCTGTTACCAGGATCGATTCCAGATGAGGGAACTCCTCAACGGTGAGGAAAAATTTCATGTACTGTAATTTCATGTACTCCCCAACAGTAAGGAAATGAAATTTTGTTAAAAAAAATTAAAAGCTTTCTTTTTGTTTTATTCTCAATTTGAAATTTATAGAGTGCTTTACAAAGGAAACTATTGTGAATATCTCAAGAGAATATCTGAGGGGGATAATGAGATATGCACTGGCGCCGCGGTGTATGTCTTAGTTGCATTACCTTCTCAAAGGAAAAGGGCCTTTACTCTGTAGCTTATTTGATATAAAGTAAAGGAGCTTTCTGGAATAGTCGATGGTAAGAAACCGAGAGGACGTAGCTGTATGCGCTTCTTAAATATATAAAATGTGATTTAAGCTATTGTGATTTCCAAGTAAAAATTACCCTTAAGCCGATTTAATATTAAGCTATTTAATTATCTTTTGGAACAATGCTATTATTATATTAACGAATTCTTAGTTAATTGAGATATTTAATAAATTTGATTGTCATTTTTTCTTTTTTTTACATTAATATGACATCATAATTATGTTCTATTATATAACTAGGTAGATTTTTATTGTTTGACATTTGCACGCCACTTATGGCAGTTTTATGGCTGTGTTTAATTAATTTTAAGATCATATTGTACCCATATTGTGCAAATAAAGATGATTATTATTATTATATCACTCGTTTATTTATATACAAATTGATTTACATTTTTAAATTTTTTTTATTATTATTATAAAATATAGTTAATTTATAGATACCGGCTATAGTCACGTCTTATTTTATCGGGTTAGCCCAAATAATTTCGAGTCCATCCGGGGCACTTATACATGAGCTCTTTACACGACGTTATCGCGGCGGGAACTGCGCCCAGTGAGCTTATTTAATATAATTAATTGTGTTGACACTACCGGTTAAGAGGTCCTTGATAAATTAAATACATTATAATATGTAATAATAAGATGAATAAATTAGATGTAGGTACTACATAATACGTAATATTAAAATAAGTTAATATAATTTTTAGTTATCGTAATGTTCAAAACGAAAAAAGTATAAAGACATAGTAAAGTAAATAGAGCAAAATAAGTTGGATCGTTGGACCGCCCAATATCAAGGAAACGATCTTTAGAATAAGAAAAACTTAATACAAATACACCCAGGCTCGAAGAACCAACAAATTGTTTATAGAAAATGTTGGCTCTCGGTGGCGATCGAACCCACGACCCGCAGCGCTGAGAGCAGGGTCACTACCCACTGCATCAACGGGCCAGTTTTCAATGTCATGTCCAAAAATATGTAATTTAAAAACAAGGATTGTTTCTTTTAGTACATAATTACAGGGCTGGTAGCATAAAATAAAACAATTTCGCAATAGCAAAAAAAAGAACCAGTATTTACTTAAGAAACAGATTTACCTTTGATTTTGGTTTGGTAAATGGGAATCCTTTCAGAAATTCGCTCGTGAAGCCCTGAGTAAAAATGATATTTCCTAGCTAAGTACTTATAAAATGTCATATTTACTCAGCTTTCGACCTGTTTACGATAACACAATTTTAGTTGAGTATGTAAACCTGCGGCAGGGACTGGTAGGATCACCACATGTTGATATTTTATTACGTTTCCGAGATTCTTACTCGATAAAATGCTTTAATAAAATATAAAACTTCTATATACTATTTAAAAGAATATATATAAGTAAAGTATTTTTTTTATGTATAACACATGTGGATTTCAAAAGTAATAATTAAATTATTTTGCTATAATCCGCTGTGGACTATCCGTTTTTTCAAACCCTATACATGCAGGATTCGTTAAAACACATGCACAAACCTCCACCACTGCCACCACAATACACAAGCACTACACGTTCTCTATCACAAACTCAACAATCGTTTCGCCCCGCAACCGAAGCATCATCAGAAGATAGACTCCACGAGAAAATCGCAAAGCGAAGCAAAACGCAAATCTATGTGATTTTGTCGTGGAGTCTATCTCCTAAGAGATCCGGGTATGAAAAAACGGATAGTCTACTATACATTTAGCACTATATATTTTTTCTATTTACTGTATAGCAGATTATAGCAAAATAATTTTATTATAACTTTTGTATTATTGTTCTCCGCAAAGTAACGCTTATTCTATAAATTACATGTTTATTTAATGTCATCAATTTAAATCAATGTGCCGGAGAGCTTTAGTTTGATAATAAAGGTAAGCTAGGCGTGTATACAAGACGTAGGGATATTTCCACTTTCTAATATATGTATGCCATGAATCTACACCAATATTATTCGGACAAATTTTCACTCATATAAAACGTTGTTCAAATAGCAATCGCACCCTGTATATAAATTTTTAAATATTTGAAGAGCCAAATGAAACATGGAGAGCTTGTCTTAGATTTCTAATCCGTACTAATATTATAAATGCGAAAGTCGCATTACGTTCTCACGACCAATCCGCTGGACCAATATTGATGTAATTAAGTACATTAAGCTAATAAAAAGATAACACATAAAGCACCAAGGTAATATGTAGCATATAAAATCTTCATTGTCTTTCAGGAACAGGAAAAAACATATATTGCACTATTTAGGGTACTTAACGCTTAGGTTAGTCCACTAGTTAGTTTATATAATTTCGTGGCATGTATGAAATGCAAAAGAATGCGGATTTAAAATGACGTTTGTACGGTTTAACTTCTATTTTCAATAACGATATAATGACATTGTTTTATCTCTACTGAATAACATGGTGACCCTACGTAGTAAAACATTAATAGACCATTACTTAAGAAGGCAATCTTTGCTCTAAAAGGCTAATTCTAGCTAGACAGCATTGAGTGCTGATTATTTAAGTACATAATGTGTTCGCTGTTTATGCTCACGACTACATCGTAACGTGGAAGTACAGCTGAAGAAACGTGTTCGAAAGTACGAATTTCCTTGATCTCGATTACGAGAGGTATAAATTGTACTTTTATATATAAGTCTTTTGAGTTAAGCTTAAAGATATAGATTGATTAGGATTTGTACAAATTCAAATTACTCTTTATTCAAGTAAACTTGTAAACAAGTGCTTTTGAACTTTCAACGTCTACTGCAGGTTGGGACAGATCCTACCGAGAAGAACCAGCAAGAAAATATTTAATTAAAAAATTATAATATTAACAATAAAAATAAAAATTAACAATGTTAAATATTTAATTTGATTTTCTGTATCATATTTCGAATATTTACTAATTGAATACTATCTCGATCAGCCGTGTGGTATCAAAGTAGAAAAGACCACTCTCATTTCTTACCGAGGTCGTAAGAGGCAACTAAGGTAAGTCGAACCGCCGTGTTTTATCCGGCTGAGTAGAATAGACCACCTTCATTCTTACCGAGGTATCGTAAACGGTGACTAAGGTAAGTTGACGTCAGGCCGGCTGGTCATAAAATACCTAGCCAAAGCATGTAACAACATGTTTGAAACATGTTGAGACGTTATATATGATTTAAATGTGTCTCATACTACTACTTTTTATCGGCCTAGTTGTATCTTAAGGATTTACTGTGAGGCTATTGAGAAATGTACAATAGTATATACAATAACATCATTAGACAAGGCTCTTGCGGGTTAGTGCTGTCTCGAATAGCTTCATTTCCGGTATACAATCCTGTATTAGATCGTTAAACCGTTGTTCGAACCGACAGATGTCTGGATGCGATTACGTAGGTAATTAATACTGGATTGTAATCAAATTCAGCATTTGATTAGCAGCACTCAGTAATACAATACAGCTAATCATTATATATAGGTTAGTGATAGGATTCAGTGTTCCGTTAAATTCACATTGTCGTTAAACTCAACTTCAAAATGTAATTAATTTAATAGACGTGAAGAGTGCTTTTGAATGGTCAACTCTCATCTTACAGAAGTTACTATAGAATTATTCTTCTAAAATGCAAAGCAAAACGGTTTTGCTATACGTATTTGGAGGGAGAATCAATGGTGGGGGTTAAACTATTTATATATAAGACCGCTTGCTAGGAGCTTATCCTTCTAATGATGCTTTGGTTACGGTGCGAAATGATTTTATTAATTGTGTGTTGTTGGTTGTGGCATTTTGTGACATTTGTGATGTCTGATTTTGAAACCTATTTGAGGAGCATAAAAAAACTTAATTAACTTATTGCAAAAACGCAAAAACCGGTAATTACATTTTGATGTAAAACAAGCCTAACCATTCTTAACTTGATTGTTAAACAGAATTACGGTCAAAGAGAAATAATTTCTGAATACAGTGAGCCTTGTTAGAATATCCTACAAGTTTTTACGTTGGGAAATTTATTCCATTTTTTTGCGGCGCATTCAAATCGGAAAGGAAAAACGGGCATTTTGGAAAAATTATGTTCATTGGTAGAGGAAAATAATTTATTTGATGAAGGGAGATGTTTTATTAGATTGATGTTTTTCAATGTTCGTAAGTAAATTCAATTTCGTTAAATTATTGTACTTTGGGCCTTTTAAAGAAATATTGATTATCATGAGAGGAGTTCATAGTTTATTTTTAGAAATCAGCTTCATGTCCTATCACAGTTCCCGCCGCAATGACGCTGCATAAAGAGCTCATGAATAAGGGCCATGAATGTGCTATAAACTAGTCGGGCTGACCCGATATAAGGACGCGACTGTAGCTGGTTGTTATATATAAACTACTTTAAACCTTGATACTCGATCGATACTTTATAAGTACCCCTTACCAGTCCCCAACCTGAACAGAGTTTGGCCACAGTGTTGGCGTTTCTCTCCGATGGTCATCCCAAAAGAACCGTGAACCACTAAAAATTGGAACAAACACCCTTACAGGCACTATAACAGAACTACCTTGCTATAATCCGCACGGGTAAAGTGAATGCATGCGAAGCTAATGTGTATAAAGCAAATTTACGCACCCTACACATGCAGGACAAGCCACCACACTCACCCCAAGGCGTCTCACAAACACCACCAAAATCTCAACGATCTTTTCGCTCCGAAACCGAAACAACATCATGAGGAGGGCAGGCTCCACGACAAAATCGCAATACGCCGCGCCATTCATTCAAGCAGTCTTAAATAGCTCAATCCCCACCACTCCGAACACATGTAGCAAAACGAAATTGGAGATATTTACTTGCTCGTTAATTAGGTGGCCATTGTTATTTTTTATTATCTCAAGTTGCCCTAACATATTGAGTCGGAGTCCCTTATCACAAGTATGAAGAATATTAAAGGAATGGTCATTAGGTACTTTATGACCGCTTTCCAGCAAATGTTTTGCAAAATTTGAATTTTGTGGTTTGTTATTTTTAAATGCAGCCATATGTTCCCGGAATCGAATTGCAAAATTTAGGCCAGTCTGACCTACATATATACCATAGCACTCAGGACAATCTATTTTATAAACCCCGGATTTTCCCCTTGTCTAATTTATCTTTATTTTTACACGTTTGGGTCGCGGATTCAAGGCCTGAGCAGGAGTTTTCTATATAAACTTATATCCCTTATCTATATTTCAATGATAGTCTATACACTTTCTACGAATGAAAACATCGTAAGAAACGGCCATATATATATCTGGGGAATTTCTGGGATGTATGTAACCCATCTGATATATTAGGCCATATTAATGGATCAAGGCTCCAACTATTCTCTCCAAATAGGAGGGAGAAGCAGTAAAATAGTAACCCTTCGCTACTTTCGCTTTTCAAAGATTTTCTTTAAGTAAAACGATGGATTCATTGGATCAACCAATTGACCAAAAGACTTTTAAATATGAATGTGGATGGATATTTTTATTGGTGTATTCTTACATTGATTTCCGACCAAAGCTTGCGGTTCCTGCTTTGTGCCTTGCAAAAGTACATAAGTCGTTTGTGGGTATAAGATTCTATAATAAAATTCCGCAATCTACTTTAACTTTATCATTACAGCAGTTTAAAAACACTATTAAAAAAAGCTAATTCAGAAAGCTTACTATTGAGGATTACTTATACGATAAGAATGCGTGGATATAAATACTCTTCTAATTACTATACAAGACATTAATAAATATATGTAACTAGTAATAAGAACTATTTTAAGAAAAGAGCAACCGAATTTTTTGCTGGTTCTTCTCGGTAGGAACAGCTTTCCGAACCAGCAGTAGATGTTGACGATTCAAAAGCACTTGTTTACAAGTTTACTTGATTTAAGAGTATTTCGAATTTGAATTTGATATATGAGAGGGAGGGAGGGCGAAAATAGATGGATGGATTGTGTGTTATATGATATGCATGTAAAAGGAGTAGCACCAAAGTTGACTTATGATAGAGGAGAATGGAAGATGAAGACATGTGCAGACCCCACATAGAGTGAGATAAGGATAAGAAAATGATGAAGTAAGATGATGGATTCTTAATATTTTTTTTTGAATAATTATGACGATATTGTGGTAATATTGTTTCCTTTTACTAACACTGTTTCTTATTTAACATTCTATAACTTTTTTATCTTTTACAGATATAGCGGCCATGTAACGATCTCGTGACACGCTGCCTACCAACCACCAGTTTAGATTTGAGTAAGTATTTAAATAAAAATCTTTTTTATATAATATATTCTTAACCGCCGGATACCACAGTATCCGGCTGAATAGAATATACCGCCCTCATTTCTTACTGAGGTGTCTTAAAGGCATCTACGGTAAGTTGCCCATCGTATGGTATCCGGTTGAGTAGAATAGATCACCTTAATTTCTTACTGAGGTATTTAAAAAAGAAACTATGGCAAGTTGACCCGCCATGTGGTATCCGGCTGAGTAGAATAGACCACCCTCATTTCTTACAGAGTTGCCGTAAAACTGAGATCGTAAAAGGCAACTAAGGTAAATTGACCCGCTGTGTGGTATCCGGCTGAGTAGAATAGACCACCTTCATTTCTTACTGAGGTGTTTTAAAGGCAACTAAGGTAAGTTGACCCGCCGTGTGGTATCCGGCTGAGTAAAATAGACCAACCTCATTTCTTACAGAGTTGTTGTAAAAGGCAACTAAGGTAACTTGACCCGCCGTGTGTTGTCCGCCTGAGTAGATTAAACCAACCACCACCATCTTACTAGGTGTCGTAAAGAGAAGTCAGGCAGGCCTTGGACGTAAAATCACTAGCCAGAACATGTAACAAGATGTTTAAATCATGACGTGCCGACCCCACTTAGAGTTGGATAAGGGCAGGAGAATGATAAATGCTGATGATAATATGTTACACAAGTACATATTAATCTCAATTTTACCCATCAGAGATTTATAAGACGCTTTAATGTTTAAGGAGCTTATTTATAGTTCCGTGTATATAGACAAACAAATCGTAAATCACAAAGTAACGCCGTTTGTCCCGCCATTATTCACGTCGGCTCAGCCTAAGAAAAATGAAACATGTTACATGAAAATTATTTTCAGCTCAATTTTTTCGCTTTTCTTTATTGCATTAAATGACAGACAATTAAGGAAATGTTAGCATTTAAGGTTTGTGTTAGGTTAGGTTCAGACAATTAAAGAAATGTTTAAGGTTTGTGTTAGGTTAGGTTAGACTAGAGGAGGCCTAAAAGAGATATCGGACGCCCAGTTGGAGTAGGTCCCCGAGGTGATCTATGCATCTGATGCTCCCGATGCATCGATTAGCGGTGGGAGGGGCCGCTGCTTAGAGCGGCCCTGACCCGGAGGTGGCGCTCTCAAATTTAAAATACAAAATATTCTTTATTCAAATAAACTTGTAAACAAGTGCTTTTGAATCGTCAACATCTACTGCTGGTTCGGAAAGTTGTTCCTACCGAGAAGAGCCAACAAGAAACTCGGCGGTTGCTCTTTCTAAAATATAAATCTTAAAACTAGTTACATTTATTTATTACTGTCTTGTACAGGGTAGAAGTGCAGCTATATCCACACACCCTTATCATCTAAGTAATCGTCAACAGTATAGTAAGCTTTATGTATCAGCCTCTTTTTAACAGTCTTTTTAAACTGCTGTAATGCCATGGCCAAAATTGATTTCGGAATTTTATTATAGAATCTTATACACAAACCTATAAACGATTTACGTACTTTTGCGCCTAAATGGAGCCGCAAGCTTATGTCGGTTCCTACTTTGTCTATTATATAAATCACCTATCGTTTTATAATTCTTTATATTTTTATGTACAAAATTTCTCAAATCTCTAATCTCAGAGTTGCTGCTGGCGGCGATGGGGGGCAATGTGTTCAACGGTAACCTTTCCCCGCCACCATCAGCGTGGTGGAGCACTGTCAGGTTTTTAGTCGGTGAGAGTCAGCCTTACCTACCGCTCGTCCCCTTCGGACAGTGATGACCCATAATGGGTTTTCCTGACAAAAAAAGGCGACTAAAAACCAATAGTCTACCTATTGGTTTTTAGTCTCCTCTTTTAGTGTGATGTCTGACATACATGTAAAAGAAGTAGCGCCAGAGTTAACGAATGAAAGTACAGAATGGAAGCGAAAACCTTTTGTGCTGGCCCTACTCAGAGTGGTATAAGGCCAGAAGAATGAATGATGTGTCCAGAAATCTTTTTTAAGCTTTGAGTAGTAGCAATTAGCACTATTGAAGTGTAAAGGTCCTTTAGGTGGACAGACTACCTCAATAAAGTCTGACGGAGCCTTTGCTTGGAGATACTACCAACACACGATCGTATGTCTCGAAATACTGTTCTTTTTCTCGGTCGCTACGCTCTTGGCAGAGCGGTCGTGGCCGTCAGTTGAGGGTTGGTAGCAAGCTTAACAATCCGATGCCATTCTTTCTGGACGGCTGCCTTCCTGGTACATTTATGAAGAGAGTCATCAAAGGCAGCCTTCATTTGGTCCGTCCATCACATCGGTAATCTCGATTTTCCCTTGCAATACAAGGCGTTCTACAGAGGCATCTACCCGACGAGATACGTGTCCGAAAAAGTGAGAATACGACCTTGTACGATGGAGGATAGACGCTGCTTGATGCCGAGTTCTCGAGGGATGGACTCGTTAGTTCTAAATTCAGAATACTGAAATACTGTTAGGTTATCTCCAATATTGGGCGTCTGCTATAGAGAAAAAGTTGATAGTGTAATCTTTTGTCATAGATTCAGAGCTTTAACTAAAGCCATCAGTACAATCTAAAAAATACTCGATACTACGATACATGAACGTAATAGCGGCTATCTACTAGTTTACCAGATGCGTACATTAACTCGGACCGTAATTATGTAGAGGGAATGTTTATTGTGTTGTAACGAGATAAACCTGCTGTTTGGGGTAAATAATGACCGCGATTTGTTCAAATGTAATTTCGATTGCCATATTTGCGAGGCTGGCCTACTCTATTTGTTAGTAGTTCTAGTATTTATGATAGCCTTTGTAGTACAGTAATTGGCTTAGTTAAGACCTCAGAGTCACAAAGAGACCCATTAAGCGAACTGTGATTAAAGTGTCTCTGCGTGAAAAAATCAGAAATGAAAATATAATTTTCTTTTTTTAGCAAAGCTGTGCACATAATACGGAGAACCGATAGGTGTTGGGGTTTTAGAAGGTTGAGATGGCGAGTCAGGTGATTCGCTTCGTGATAAATTTAAAGAAATAGGTATTCTTACTTTAATTAAAATACATTTATAATAATATAGTGTTTGTAAGACGAAACCCCATCTTTTTAATAAAAAAAAGCGATATTAGTAATAGGCAAATTAGCAAACGAAATAAATTAATAATACCAAGGTCACGGCTTCAGAGAGTTCATAGATCGTTTTTGGGCTTCGGTATACATATTTATAATAAAATACTGTATTTATTTTTTTTACATACATTCTCCTGCCCTTATCCCACTCTAAGTGGGGTCGACACAACATGTTTCAACATGTTGTCACATGATTTGGCTACGTGTTTTACGACCGGCCGCCTTCCTGACGTCAACTTACCTTAGTCGCCTTTTACGACACCTCGGTAAAAAATGAGGGTGGTCTATTCTATGCAGCCGGATAGCACACGACATATACCTTAGTCGCCTTTTACGACACCTCGGTAAGAAATGAGGGTGGTCTATTCTATGCAGCCGGATACCACACGGCAATTATAATAAAATACCTCAATCTATTTTTGACTTTCCTTTACACAAGTTCAAAAAACCAAATGAAGAGATACTTATTCATAAAGCTTTTATACTGTCGAGGACTAAGTTGATGATAAGGAAGCTTGAAATTAAATAACGACTAGCTACGCACTAAATTGTATTGTAATTTTTGTTTGTAAACAATTACAAATACGGCTCCCGCCGCGATAACGCCGCGTAAAGAGCTCATGAATGAGAGCCCCGTATGGGCTTGAAACTAGTCGGGCTCATCCGATAAAATTACACGTGAGTATAGCCGGTCTCTCAACATTAATAATTACAAATACAATATTGTAAGAGTAACCGCCGAATTTCTTACCCGTTCTTCTCGGTGAGAGCACCTTTCCGAACCAGTCGTAGCTTCATTTCAATTTGATGATTCAAAAGTGCTTGTAAAGGCCAATTTGAATAAAGAATTTGAATCTAATCTTTTTAATTTACCGAGAAAGTTTAAAATTGAAATTACGCTTTCCAGCGCTTAACGACTCTTCCACTACGTACAGCTTTGTTGTCTAAGTACGCTAATTAAAGTGCTGAATTGCAGCACCCAGTTTAAACGAGGGCTTTGTTTACAGCAGAACAACTTTTTAAACCTCTTTTGATGTGAGAACCAAAATGTTTGTTCGAAACCTTACTCTAATTACAGAAATACCGGAGCGGGAAATGAAATTTGTGCGAAATTGCGTGAAATTTGTACTTTTTCAGAACCTGTTTTGCTCGAAATCTACTTAATATATTGAGCTTCTAAAACAAAAATATATGAGACAACACGATGAGTAAGTAATACACGACATTCCAACTTTAGTTTTTGTAAATACCTTCAATTATGTGTTTTTATGTCCGTCCCCGGAGGAAAAACGGGAATATTTATATCCTATATCATACCTCGATATATGTTCCTATAAACTTTAATGGTGCCAAATTTTTTCAATATGGCTCCCGTGGATTAGCCGTGACATCGTAACAGACAGACAGACAGACTTTTGCATGTATTGATATGTATTATAAGAAAATAAAGTAATCATTTACTAATCATGGTTACTTTGCAGTTTAAATTCTTGTCTTTCAAAGGCTATCACTACACGATGCTATTATATCTCTGATCTCTGATAATAAAAAGTCACTGAGCTTTAAATCGCTTCATTCATTATGTATCTATATACGAGTATATTATAAAAGAAAGTCCTCAAAAACTGTCTGTCTGTCTTAATGTAAACGATTTTCTGAAAATCTACTGAAAGGATTTTTGTAAGGTTTTTACTTTATCGTGATGTAATTTTTAAGGAAGGTTTAAGTATATGTATTACTTTTTTTTTAATTGACTGAAATATATATTTGTAACACACTGATATCCATGCGGGCAAAGCCGTAGGTACACCTAATTAAACTATAAAACAATGTGTATAAACTATAAAACGGTGTATATAAGAATAACGAGAAATATATAAACTCCATTTCCCTTCAGAATAAAATACAGCGTTCGTCGTTTTTAATGGCGAAAGATATGATACATTTTCCCATGTAGAGACGAAGGTGTAATAAAAACAGAGCGCTGAAAAACCACTTTACATGCAATGAAAACACTCTCAGCGGGTTTAGGGGAAGAAGAAATGTCTTTCTCAATTTTAACTTGTCGCAAACTTTTACAAGATGGGTTGTATTTGACGTAAAAGGTTCTGTTTCAAACTGTCTATCTTGTTTTGGTTTTAGGAGCGAAGTGTTTAGCGCAAATTGTTTATGAAGTGAAGAGTATTGTTACGATAAAAATCAAGGTTCGGTACAGATTTATTTTATAACTATCTACATTTTGTGATAAGTCTTTTTGGGATAATGTTAATTGGCAAAGAAAAAAAATTGGTGATCTTGATGCTAGAGTCTATCTATACATATAGTTATCCTAACCCCTGTAGGGTTCGAAGATTTGAAAAAAACCTGGTGACTCGTTAAACAATTTTATTCAGCTTTTCAACATGCATTTCCAATAACAAGGCCTAAGTCACTTTTACTTTCGCTTCTAAATTTTTTCTCGATCGCTATTCGCAAACATCCCCGAGGCGCACGATGCATCTGCTTATATAGTGAGCTAACCGTTCGAGTCGTTGTACAGTTGATACCGAAAAAGATTCGTAAACGTGAATGTTTCAGGGAATTATCGTCAAGCAAACGAACAATTATGATGTATAAATTACGAACTCTTTTTTGCATATTTGTAACCGTATATAACAAAGTCCCCAAAGGTAAAACGTCTGTGTGCAACTATCTCTTAGTAAAAACCGTCCAAAAAATCGTTCAGTAGATTTTGAAAAAAATCGACCTCATACAGACAGGTTTTGGGATTTTGTCTTATAATATTGTATAGACCTATCGGCCCGGTATATAAGTATCAATTGTGCCAAGTTTCATCAAGATTGCTCTAGCTTACTAGACGCGATAACGTAACAGATAGACTTTCGCATTGATATAATTAATACGTATCGTATAAAACAATATGTAATACAACTCATTCGGCGTATAAATTCATTGCTGGAAAGCGTATTTGTGGTTAGTGGTCCCTTAATAGCTGCCCTCCATTAAAACCTAGAATATCCTATTACGGTGTATTACAGCGGTAATTCCACACTCCAATCTCTGCGATGCGGTTATCCACAATTTTATAATGCTTAGGGTGTAATGAAAGCTTAGTTGTGAACTGAAATAGGTAGAATTGGACATGAGGTTATTTTTTAAATGATTTTGTTTTATTATAAAACGTTGCTCCGGGGTTGTTCTGTAATATATATTTTCTGGTGAAACTTATCATCATCCTCTTGCCCTTATCCCATTCTGAGTGAAGTCGGCACAACATGTTACAAACATGTTGTCACGTGATTTGGCTACGTATTTTACGACCAGCCTCCTGCCTGCCGTCGACTGCCCTTAGTCGTATTTTACGACGCCTCGGTAAGAAAGAGAGTGGTCTATTCTACTTAACCGGATACCTTACGGTGGGTCAACTTACTACCTCGGTAAGGTGATCTTTTCTACTCAGCCGGATACCACACGGCGTGTCGATTTACCTTAGTCGCCTGTTACGACACATCGGTAAGAAATGAGGGTCGTCTTTTCTACTCAGCCGGATTCCACACGGCTTAATTGCCTATTTTTTCTCTTATAATTTTAATTGAAACGCTAGAAAAATACACATTAAACCCTACATCTCGTAAATTGAAGACAAGGCCTTTAATGAAATGATAAAAAACAAGTTAACCCGATAACGCTTAATTTAAAGATAATTATAAACTTAGCGGCCGTATCCGCTCAAGAATCCCCTGTGCAAAATCTAATTTTCTAAGTTCTGTATAATATCCCAACTTACGCTAGAACATTGCCTTATCATTTCCCGTGGGAAATCCATCTGTATTGATATAACAATGTAGACGCAATTTTAATGCTAATTTTGCAATTCTCAACTGGGATCCTGTATTTATTGATCACTAAACTTTATAGTTTGATTATGATTGCATGTGAACAAAATGATCGTAAAAATAGTTGTAATTATCCTGCAATAGCCGCGATTGCCGATTGGGGCGACGTATGGGCTTTAAATTAAAAAAAAATAACCTGTGATTTTTGTCCATTTTTAAACGTTCTCTATAAGGATCCTCTTACGGGGATATCGGAGCACATACGTAGTGTCAAGAATATGGACAATGGTTGGGCCATAGCGGAGCATGTCTAGGATTCGGGTGCCAACCACTATATAAGGTTCGACAAGGCTTCCGTATTATCCAGGGAAAAACTTCTAGTACCTAGAAAAATACGTGAAGACATTGAAATCAGCCGTTACCCGAATTTTAACAGAGATGGTGGTTGGACACTACCTCCGGCGTGGAAACCGATTTTTACACTACCGGTTCATATAAAGACCGTTTAGAACCCGACAGCGCCGCATACACAAATTTCATTGGTGCATCCGACGAAGAAGACCAGAGCGACATGGAACACTCGGAAGACTCGAAGTTCGAAACTAGTCGGGCTAATCCGATAACATTAGACGTGAGTATAGCCGCTATCTATATTAACTATAAATACTACTCACGATAGTTTAAATTTAAAAGTTCTCTATGAATTCTGTTATAATAAAAAAATTCGGTAAATATTTAGTTTCCGCAGTAGATAGATATTCAGCGAGTCACAGCGCTTTCCCATTAACCTCCAATTAACACTGTTGTTGGCGTAACCTACTTTTGGTTGTTCAGTGCGCAAGCACTAAATAATGTATGTACTTTAACGTACATACTTTTCTTTTAAAAATGGGACGATGTTTTCTTGACGTGAAGTAAGAAAGCAATTTTTAGGGAAAATAAATCCAATCCAATATTTTGATTGGAATGTCCGATTTTAATAATTTAAGAAGTATTTTACAGATATTAAGACAGTTTTTTAATAAAATATCATTTGATGGGATAAGGTTTAATACAAAGATATCATGGTTTGATTATTATAGACATTTTTATCAACTTTTACAATGCAAAAAAGTAGTTTTATTGGCATAACTATAATAGTTTGACATGTTATTGCAGACTTTTTGGTGGATATTGATACTTTCTATAATACTGAAGGACATTTTATTGTTCGAACATTAATAGTTTCCACAGCGATAAAAGATTTTTATGACTTATTTTGCACACCTTATTTCATTTTTATTAGGGATCGCTAATTTTTTTAAATGTTATATATGTATATATATGATATATGTATCCTATGTTGCCCAGTCAAGAGGCAGCTTCCAATGGTGAAAGAATTTTAGAAATCGGTCCTGTAGTTTTTTCGTGAAAACATTACAAACATACAGACAATACATAAAAATCTTTCCTCTTTATAATACCAGTTCAGATAACGCTTAACTGGAATAATTTAATTTCCGTCAATGAGAAATAAAATTTTATATAACGTATATGTGTGACTTATAAAAAGTTAAAAATTATTCATTGGTTGCAGTATCAAGTGAGGGGTATTTAAAATAAATACGTACGTTCCCGTACGTAACATTATAAAATATTACTGGAGAAATAAAACTATATAAATGTAATTTTTCTACCCTTTTTAACTATGTAAACTCTAATTATTTTAAATATCTCACTCCTCCAAACGCAATTTGTCATAAAAGTGGTACAAACTTGTAGCTTTACGCGAAAAAAAAACATATTTATAGGTTTGTGTTTGATTTACTTCGAGTTTTATTTAATGTTATGTGTTTAACATTAAATAAAACTCGAAGTAAATCAGAAAAAGGAGTTAGGAATAAGATAAACAATTCGAATGGACTTGACATAGGTCAGTCCCATGGGAGTCTGCCGCTGTCTAGTTTATCCTTTGCCTTTATCTAGTTTAGTTTTAAAATAGTGCAAAAGTAATAATAAAATTATTTTGCTACACAGTAAATAGAAAATATATATAGTGCTTAATGTATAGTGGACTATCCGTATTTTCATACCCGTTACATGCAGGATTCGTAAAAACACATGCACAAACCTCCACCATTGCCACCACAATACACAAGCACTACACACGTTCACTATGACAAACTCAACAATCGTTTCGACCCGCAACCGAAGCATCATCAGGAGCTAGACTCCATGACAAAATCGCAAAGTATAAATTATTTATAATAGTGATTTATTTATAAAATTCAAAATATTAATCATCATCCGCCTGCCGTTATCCCACTCTAAGTGGGGTTGGCACATCATGTTACAAACATGTCACATGATTTGGCTACGTATTTTACGACTGTCCGCCTGCCTGACGTCAATTTACCTTAGTCTATTATACTCAGCCGGTCTTATATTATTATTTATTATTTTTCACTTTTTAGTTCGATTTGTTATAGACGTGTTTTTTAAAACTTATCAGGAAGGTATTACTTTTATACTATTACTACATAGTTGTCTATACTTCTATAAAATTAAATAAAAAACAAAATATTCTTTATTTAAGTTAACTTGTAAACAAGTACTAATATTACAAAGAGGAAAGATTTGTATTAATCGTCAACATCTACTGCTGTTTCGGAAAGCTGTTCCTACCGAGAAGAACCAGCAAGAAACTCGGCGGTTGCTCTTTTCAAACAATAATTCTTATTGAATTTAAACTATCGTGAGTAGTATTCATTATTAATGTTGAGAGACCGGCTATTAGCGTTGAAACCTTTTTTTAGTTCTACTGAAAGCCTGCTAGAACCAGACACCGTAAGCGTCGCGTGCACAAATTTCTTCTGTGCATCCGATGACGAAGACCAAAGCGACCAGGACGTTATAGAAGACGCGCAACCACCGCCGCAACTGTCCCTCCCTCCACCCTAGCTGCTTACGAGTCCACGATAACGCCGAGTAAAGAACTCAAGAATAAGAGTCCCGTATGAGCTTGAAACTAGTAAATGATAAAATAAGACGTGAGTATAGCCGGTCTCTCAACATTAATAACCACTAGTTACATATAGTTATTAATGTCTTGTACAGGGTTGAAGAGAAGCTATATCCACGCATTCTTACCTACTAGGTAATTTTCAATAGTATAATAAATAGGCTTTCTGAATTAACCTTTTTTTAATAGTATTTTTAAACTGCTAAAGGTAAAGTTAATGTAGATTGTGGAATTTTATTATAGAATCTTATACCCAAACCCACAAACGAATTACGAACTTTTGCAAGGCGCAAAGCAGGAACCGCAAGCTTATGTCGGTTCCTACTTTGTCTATTATATACGTCGCCAATCCTTTTATAATTATTTATATTCATATGTACAAAAATTAAATAACTAAAAATAGATAAATATATATATTTGTATGTAACTTTTGTACAGCAGAACTAGGCCCACTATAAACTATAGTATTAGTAGATACCACTTACACGGCCTCATGAACTAGCCACCATTAAATGTAGCCGACAGACATACCATATCGGGATGACATTTGGAAGGTATGGGACGTGAACACGAACTCGTAACCAAACCATGTTAAAGTCTGTTGTGAGATATTAGAACGTGATTATTTTGAATATTTAGTATGCATATGCATCGTAAAATAATTCGATTGTTATTCAAAATATTATTCAAAATATTCTTTATTCAAGTAAACTTGTAAACAAGTGCTTTTGAATCGTCAACTTAACTGCTGAAAGAAAGCTGTTCCTACCGAGAAGAACCAACAAGAAGGCGGTTGCTCTTTTTAAAATATAAATCTTAAAACTAGTTACATTTAGTTATTACTGTCTTGTACAGGGTAGAAGTGCACCTATATCCACACATCCTTATCCAAGTAATCTTCAACAGTATAGTAGGCTTTATGTATCAGCCTCTTTTTAAAAGTTTTTTAAAACTGCTGTAATGGAATGGCCAAGATTGATTGTTCCACAACTTAAGAAACTTTTTGAAATCTGTATCAGTACAGATACTGCGGTTAATAGAGAACAATATAATATAATAAGGGGGAATTTTCGCAATTAAGTTGATGCGAATTCGGCTAGTTAAATATGTTTATGAAAATTTGCTGTTTAATTTGTTTTTTAACTAAAGAAATTGTCGATAGCCGAGTCAATGATTATATCGAGGACATCTGAAAGCATACAAAAGTAATAATAAAATAATCACAAAGCTTTGCGGTTTTTTCGTGGAGTCTATCTCCTAATAATGCTTCGGTTGCGGAGCGAATCGGTGGCGGTGGTGGAGGTTTACGCATGTGTTTTTTAATGAATCCTGCATGTATCGGGTATGAAAAAACGGAGAGCCCACTATACATTTAGCATTATATATATATTTCCTTTTTACTTTATCGCGGATTAGAGCAAAATAACTTTATTATTACTTTTGTATTGTGAATCTCGGCAAAGTAACACCTAATTCTATAAATTATCCGGAAGCATGATGATGGGTGATTCTTTTTTTAATTTTACGAATTTATAAATTGACTGGCTCGTTGGCAAAGTAGTAGTAACCCTGGATTCAGCTTTGGGTCGCGGGTTCGATTCCCACCGAGAACTAACATTTTCTATAAACAATTTGTTGGTTCTTCGAGCCTGGGTGTATATTTGTATTAAAGTATCTATTTAAAATTATATTTGTATATATGTACCACTTGTATTTCACCCATAATACAAGTATTAAGTTATTTACTTTAGAGATAGACGAGTGTGTAAAAAAATAAAAGAAATAAATAAATAACCTTAAGAGTAATTTATTATGTGTGAAGAATATTAACGAAAATCTGCCCTAAAATATTTTACTACTGTTTGAAAACTTAAGGAACTGTTCGAAATGGAAATCGGTGACAAATAGAATAGGTAAGGTGAGTTATGGTTTCTTTCTTCCAGTGTTAGGTCTAACTTTAATTTCTTGTAAATCTATGTCAGACCTAACACTCCAGAATAAGTGTGTAGTAAATTAGATATTCATGCTATGTTTCGTAAGACATGTTTATAGTATTTTAAGATGTATAAACTACTTTTATGAACTATAGTAAGAATAAATATCGTTTGCAACTGGAACCAATTATTTGTTTTTGTATATCTTCTCTGATTATATTAATTAATATTATATTCTCTAATAATTTTATCTATGTCGTAATTATTCTATTTTGCAGTAATATTAATATGTATTTAATATTTATAATAGACAAAATATAGCTTAGCACTTCAAACTATAATTCTGCAAATAAAAATTAGGGTTTAGCCAAATTATTCTCAACTTTTGCCAAATAGAGCATGTACTCTGTGTATATTTCTGCAAATCTTACCAACTCAGGCGTGCGTTCAAAATCAAATTCCATATCACAAACAATGGCCGAATACTAATCAAGATTTCACTTTTATCGAACATTTCTATTCAGTACAGCGTACCCATAAACTACATTGCTCCAATTGTGCAAGCGATTACAGATCTTTATTTAAAGCAGTATGTATTAAATTTACGTGCCCTTTATTTCGCTGTACATAGAGTCACGATATACAGGCGATATTACTGGTAATACCCTCGACGTCAAGTTGACTTTAGTGTTATATACCCACAATTATGTACACTATTTTGTTAAATAAACGCGGGAATTTTTTATATCTTCTTTGCTGTCCGGCCACGCGTTGCTGTAACCCGTCTGGTTTCTACTCCCCCGCGAATCAGAACACAACAGTTTGAAAAAATGCTCCGATCGCCAGCAAACTACAGGATTATCCGCTAGATCAGTCTAAAAATTGTCTGAGAATTTCATTAAAATCGATCCAGCTAGCAGGAGTCTATAAAGGACACAGACAACCATTCATTTTTATATACCTTATATGTTATACCGGTATAGTCTATTTATGTAAAATTTCATAAATATTGCTAAAGGGGATTAGACGCGAAATTGGAATCGAAATTGCGACAAGTTTCAGACTTTGTAATATTTAGTATAGATATGGATTTTTTTTTTGAAATATCAAATTGTAGATTCCTAAAAATTTAAGAATCCATTGAATCAATCCAAACAAAAATTTTGTTGCTAAAAAAATATAATGGATTATATTTTTTTCAATTCATTACAAATAAATACGCATTCACTATCACACTATTGGACAAAAAGTACTTTCTCTCCTTTTAAGAGAAGATCCAGGTTTAGAGGTCTAAACCCTGAATTTAAACTAACAATTTAGAAATTTTAGTTCTAAATTTTAATTAACCATATAGTTATCACCAACTTAGGTCTGCTGCCATTTGAACCAGTAACCATTCGTACATATATTCATTATCCTCCTGCCCTTATCTCACTCTAAGTGGGGTGGGCGCAACATGTTATCACACGATTTGGCTACGTATTTTACGACCCCTTGGTAAGAAAGAGGGTGCTCTATTCTACACAACCGGATACCACACGGTGGGTCAACTTTCCTTAGTCGCCTTTTACAACACCTAAGTAAGAAATGAGGGTGGTCTATTCTATTCAGCAGAATACCACACGGCATACACCCGGCCATATATTTGTTAATCCAACAGTCCTGAATAAATATCATTACAAAATAATGGTAAGTTATTTTCCTGGTCAATTTTCCGCGATAATTTGATTCCAGCTGACCCTTTTCATATAGTTTTATCCCCTTATTATCTTTTACTTGACACATTAACCGCATTCGTTAATCCATATAACATATCTACACCTATAAAACATAATCCCCAAAAACTGTCTGTATGTGTGATCGATTACTTCAAAATCTAAGTAACATATTTTTGTACATCATCATCATCATCCTCGTGCCCTTGTCCAACTCTAAGTGGAGTCGGCACAACATGCTACAAACATGTTGTCACATGATTTGGCTACGTATTTCACGACCGGCCGCCTGCCTGACGTCAACTTACCTCAGATGTATTTTACGACCCCTCGGTAAGAAAGAGGGTGGTCTATTCTACTTAACCGGATACCACACGGTGGGTCAACTTACCTGAGTCTCATTTTACGATATCTGGGTAAGAAATGAGGGTGGTCTATTCTACTCAGCCGGATTCCACACCTACAGTACAGTTTGTACTAGAAGATAGTGCAATTCTTACGGAAGGTTTAGGTTAATAAATTACGGTTTTATGTAAATTGTTTATGCAAAAAAAATTCGCCTGCTTTAGTGGGAACTTTAGTCGCGAAAACCAACAAAGATACACTAAAACCTCTGTTAGTTGGAGAGCTGGTAGGATTGTGTGGAGTATAACATGCATATAAAAGGCGTAGCGTAAAAGTTGAATGATGGGAGAGATGGAAGATAAAAACATGCCAACTCCACTTGGAATAAGGGCACGAGAATGATGATATTGAGGGCACTAGCGCCTTAGGTTGGCGCTAACGAAATGGCGTTTTTTTTCCTGTTTTAAAAAAGAAAGGAAGGAAAACCATAGGTTTTCTTTTTTAAAACAGGGAAAAAAACGGCATAATATATAGATATTAACCTTGTATACTTGCTGTAGATATCCCACGAAGGCGCACGAAGCGTTTCAATTCTTCATTTCTGTTGCGCACAGCACGTTAATGGAATTCTCTCCCGGCATCAGTCTTTCCCAATGATTATGAGATGGGTATTTTTAAAGCTAACGAGAATAGGCATCTTCTAGGCAAGCGCGCTTCTTCTTAGGCTGTATCATTGCTTACCATCAGGCATGATTACAGTCAAGCGCTAGTCGATAACCAAAAAAAATTGTTAAATTAAAATTGATATTGGTGCAGCAAAATAGCAGTGAAATCATAAGAGACAGACGGGCATACTTTTTACATTTATAATATTAGTAAGAATAATCCGCTGTCACCTATACTCGACATTCGTGACTGACCTGCGGGGTATCGGGTTCGATTTCCAGCGGAAGTGGGTCTCGCTCTGCGGGACGCTAACGGACCGTGACGAAACCTTTTTATTGTCGCCAGTTCGACTCCCGATTAAGGGCGTGGGCGCCTTTTGTGATTCATTCAGAACCGAAAATCGATAACAATTAATTTACGGCCGCGTGTAGTCATTCAATAAATTTCTATAACGTAGCATAGGTGTGCATCGATCTTTTGTTATTGACGAGTTAATATTAAAACCATGCATTTTTATTTATATAAATTGTGTGTCTCAAAGTACCCTTAATTGTGAAACTTTTATTTTCTCTTGACGCCAAAGGAAAAAGATTTTTTGAATAAATATTTTAAACCGAAGCTTTAAGTGTGGCATATTTCATCAATTTTGATCCAGCGTATTAGCCATCAGAGTTTTAACAAACAGATATAATTTACACAATTTATAGATGTGTTACGTAACTTCATTTAGCAGCGATTGTCTCCTTTATAAAAAAAAAGTAAACTCCACTCTAACCGCGATTTCATACACAAAAATACATTCCCTCTAATTTAATCTTCAAATTCAAAATATTCTTTATTCAATGAAACTTGTAAACAAGTGCTTTTGAATCGTCAACATCTACTGCTGGTTCGGAAAGCTGTTTCTACCGAGAAGAACCAGCAAGAAACTCGGCGGTTGCTCTTTTCAAATAATAATTCGCTCTTTAACATCTTACAGATATTAACCGATTTGTTGCTCAGTTTGACTGATATGGAAAAACAAAAATATTTTCGTCCTGTATCAAAAAGTATTCAGATTCTATATACATATCTATATGATAATCTCGAACTAAACAGAATTAGTTAACAAGAATGTTTAGATTAAAAAATAACCTCATAAATTTTTAACGCAATATCGCGTTTCCGAGAGAACGGGGAATTCCGGGAACTAATCTGTACCATCCACCACTTTCTTCATTATCACGGTTATAACCAATATTTATCATGTTTACTACCAATTGTTTGTTATGCTGAGAGTACAGGTTTTACTGTTTGAAGACACACATTTACATGCGTTGTATTCTTCAGAGTTGACTTCAGAATTCTGCATAGTTTATAGTTTATGTTTGTACAATACATATTTACCACTCGTTTGTTCACGTGATTTTCATCCCTCGTTTTTTAAGTAAGAAAGTTTTTAAAAAGAATCAATGTCAGGTATTTCATCTGCATCATTATCACATCAATATGCAAGATATCACGAATTAATTATTTATCTGATTACTATTTAAGTAAATGTAGCTAAGCCAGCAATCTAGTGATGCGCGCTGTCGCAACTAGACCGTCATATATCACCTTTAGACTTGCCTTGACGGCGCGTGGGATTCTTTGGCTATTATACTTAAACAAAACTTATTTCTGATCGATCGTGGGTGTCGCAAGAACTTTAAAGACAATATAAACTTATGACCTCCCACACGACGTCACTTTTTAACGACGCCCCACGAGTTAGTTAATTATAGGGTTGTCAACTGCCACAGATTATTTGTCACTATAAAAAAAAAATTAAAGTAACAGCCTGTTACTATGCCCACTGCTGGGCTAAGGCCTCCTCTTTCCGTTATTGGAGAGAAGGATTGGAGCTAAGACCTACCACGCTGCTCCAATGCGGATTGGTAGGTTACACATATCTCCAGAATTCTCTAGAGATATGCAGGTTTGCTCACGATGTTTTCCTTCACCGTGATAAATTGCAATTATCAATTAGACACATAAGTTTTAATAGAAAAACTCAATGCCCGGGGTTTGAACCTATGTCGTATCTAGAGAGTCGCACGGTCTCACCTCTAGGCTATCACAGCTTATTATTATCACTTATATATTGTCACTATGTATTAAGTCACAATTGTATAAAGCCGAGCTATTGCTGTGCCCAACAGTTTCAACTAACCCTATATATTGGAAGCCTTCACCTCCACCTGAATCGAGTCCACCTTACAACACAGTAAGATCATTAATGGTATATATATGATTCTAATCTAAATAATCAGCATGGAGAAGGATACTCAGATGTACTCGCCAATCATGATAATCAACTGTATCAATTATTATATAAGTAAACGGGTCACATCGCGTCAAAATCGAATTACCTTTATACAAGGTTCGACGTTTCGGCAGAGTTGCGTCCACCGTGGTCACGAGTGACTGGAGCGCCGCGGCGTCTTCGTTCCCGAGTACTACAATCATTATTTTCACCAACTACCCTCACTTAAACCGCACAATCCACATAAAGCCGCTTGCACACCACACTGATATTGTCCGCTCGCGATATAGCTTGCAACGATTTCTTTCGCGAGGTGTATTTATTGATCAGACAAGCCACAAGAATGGCATCACTTCTGATGTTTTATTCTGTTTAGTAACGGCCTGTTACTATGCCCACTGCTGGGCTAAGGCCTCCTCTCTCCGTTTTTGGAGAGAAGGATTCATTAACTTCGCGCGCCACCCTCGCATAATAGTGGGCATCAGTTGCGAGATTTTGGGATCATGAAGCCCAATCCGTGATTACTCCCCTAATTAAGCAGATGGTCTGCGATCGTTGACTTCGTTGGCTGGTTATTTTTAACTGCAGCTATGTGCTCTTTGACCCGCTCAGCAATGGTACGTTTTGTTTGGCCAATGTATGCGCTACCACAACTGCAGTTAATCTTATATACCCTTGGGGTCAGGTATTTAATAATAATTAGTATGAATCGCGAAAATTTAAAATCTACCGATCACATGTATCGTTTGGTAAAGCTGACGATCGTGTAAACAAAATTTCAAGAACGATGATCGTGCCGATTATAGTCGATTACACAATCCACGATCATCGCACGTGTTAGTCTTGGTATCCTTACACGTATACACGCACACACACGAATGCAAAAAAAAACCTTTTAACAAAATTTTATATTCCTATTGTTAACTATTGAAGAGTTCTCTTCGTATGGAGCCAATCCTGCAACAGTATCAGGTCATGCTTATTTGACTCAATTAGACACCGGGAAGTGGGTCAAATTTAACTTGAAAAATTCCACCTTCACATACAAAAACATACAAAGCTAAATAAAAGCTTTTAATAATTCCATTTACACCTAACTCTTTTAAAAGCTTTTCATAATAAGAATCCCGTTTACACCTAACTTTTTTTTCACATAAATATTATAGAGATTGATACCTGCTCACAGTTTGAACCCGTTACCCTCATAACACAAAGTGAGATTATCTCACCATTCGGCTAACACGGCTTCGTCTAAAAATGTACATTCGAGCTATTAAAATGCCTTAATTAGTTACTAATAACACTAATATCAAAACGATCAACAACAGGTCTCGTTTGACAGCTATATCGATCAATTTTAAACCATATCAAGAACGTAATACGGTGTGTAATGCTTGTGATGATTTATTATCGGTAACGGCATGGGAACTGGACTAGTTTCTATGGCAATAAGAAACAACGCCGGCGCAATCAAATAAGGCGATCAATGGCGAAAAACCCGTGAGAATATTTCCCTGTGAAGCCATAAACGTGTGTTTGAAATGTTTCGAATTGTGATGTAATTCATTTCACAGGTTAGCACGCCCGTTGAATTTTTAATTGTACTTTTTACCCTTGATATAAAGTAGGCTACACGACAGCGTCTTTCTGCGACTGAAAAATTGGCGTGTGGACGTGAATATTTGCGAATAAAGATCGCTGCAATTGCGTCGATCCAATCGCTGCAACTCTATAGAGTCACTGATACCGTTGCTGTGTGGACGTCGTATATATGGCACGCCGTTACTTAATGTAAATTTCGGAAAAAAAATAATTGGTGATCTTTCGTATTTATTCACATTTGGATTTAACAGAAATTTACCGGCATTGTGGATAAAGGATAATCGGACTGCGACAGTGATGACTGCGCTGGTGATGACCACACGAGTGCTGGGACTCGATAATTATAAACTCTTGCGAGTCTCATTTGAATGATGCCAAATTAGACTAGCTTGGCACAACTGTCCTTCCTCGAGACCGAGGACCCCCGAGCTGTGATAGCCCAGCGGTGAGACCGTGCGACTCTTTCGAGGGGAACACGAGTTCAAACCCGGGCAGGCACCAATGAGTTTTTCTATTAAAACTCATATGTCTAATTGATAATTGCAATTTATCACACGCTTTTCGGTGAAGGAAAACATCGTGAGGAAACCTGCATATCTCTAGAGAAATCTGGAGATATGTGTAACCTACCAATCCGCATTGAAGCAGCGTGGTAGGTCTTAGCTCCAACCCTTCTCTCCAGAAACGGAGAGAGAAGGCCTATTCCCAGCAGTGGGATTGTAACAGGCCGCTACTTTACTTTACTTTATTGTGGATAATTAAAAGCAAAGTTGCCTTTCCAAAGACTTTACAACGAAGTATACAAGAACATGAAAAGTTCATCGAAAATTCGCAGAGTTCCATACACATCTACTACCAAATGGACACTGAACAATCGCTTTAATGCCGACACAAAAGCCAAAAGTCGGTGGCGAGTCGACAGCGACCAAAGTGGCGAGGTCAGAACCCAGCACAATACAGCTAGTCTTCATTGAGATAGCAACACTCGAAATTGTAGAGTACTTTCAAGTTCAAAATATTCTTTATTCAAGTAAACTTGAAAACAAGTGCTTTTCGTCAACTTACTGATAGTTCTACTGAGAAGAGAACAGAACTTTAAAAAAAGATTCTTATAACTAGCAATATTTTGTCATTGCTATCTCGCATAAGGTCGGATAGTAGGTACATACATCCAAGAATTCTTATCATCTATGTAATCTTCAACAGTATAGTAGGCTTTCTGTACCAGCCTCTTTTTAATGTTTTATAAACTGCTGTAATGGCAAAGCTAAAATTGATTGCGGAATTTTATTTCTCACATACACGTATAGTTTAAAAGCCCTTTAATTAAAGAATATTTTTGTTTAAAGATGACTTTTTTGGTAATGAATTTAAGTGAATTAAAATTAAGTTATTTATCAATTAAGAAATAATCTTTTTTTTTGTTTAAGGTGGGCTACTACATCGCAAAACTGGATTTCCTTTGATTTCGCCGCCATGGATTCTGAGAGGTAAGAGATTCTTTAATTAAAAAATGTCTATAACTGGATACAATAGGAAAAAACTGTTGGAAGTTACATGAAGTATTTTTGGATGCTCTTGTTTTACATTACGTATATATTCTATTTGCTTTCATCACGGATTTTAGCAAAACTATTACTAAAACGATATTTTCTTTTTTTTTATTAAAGAAATAAGAAACGGTTTTTCAAAAGTCTAATCAATTTATTACTCTTTTTTTCTGAAAACATAAAACCTCCCCGCTTTGAACATATATTTTTTAATTGTAATGGCACCTCTCCGCACCTCTACGCACCTCTCCGCACCTCTCTGCACCTCTCAGCACCTCTCAGCACTTCTCAGCATCTCAGCACCTCCGCGCCACCCAAATCTCGCGCCCATCATTACTTCCGTTACAATATTAATTATCGATCTTCACAAAGTAACGCCTAATTTTGTTAATTATTTAAACTCATATGACACAGTTCCATATCGTTGGTCTTAATAGTTAAACTGTTTACGTAACTCATATAATAGAATCACAAATTAGAAATATAATTTATTCATTAAAATCCTTTCACTTAACGCTTGAACAGCCTATATTCAATAATGAATATTAATTTATTTTCACTAATAAATATCATTTAACGGAGCCATGCCGTTACAGCAGTTTAAAAACACTGTTAAAAAAAGGCTAGTACATAAAGTTCACTATACTGTTGTGGATTACTTGGATGATATGAATGCATGGACATAGGTACTCTTCGATCCTTTACAAGTTAGTCTTAACTAAATGTAACTAGTAATAACAAATATTATTGAAAAAGGCAAACGCCGAGTTTCTCACTTGCTCTTCTCGATAGGAACAGCTTTCCGAACCAGCGGTAGAGTTGACGATTCAAAAGCACTTGTTTACAAGTTTACTTGAATAAAGAATATTTTATAGAATTAGGCGTTACTTTGCGGAGATCCATAATACAAAAGTAATAATAAAATTATTTTGCTATAATCCGCGATACAGTAAATAGAAAATATATATAGTGTTTAATGTATAGTGGATTATCAGTATTTTCATACCCGATACGTGCAGGATTCGCAAAAGCACATGCACAAACCTCCACCACTTCCACCAAAATACACAAGCACTACACAGTTTCACTATCACAAACTCAACAATCGTTTCACCCCGCAACCGAGGCATCATCAGGAGATAGACTCCACGACAAAATCGCAAAGCATCGCTTTTGGTGGAAGTGGTGGAGGTTTGTGCATGTGCTTTTACGAATCCTGCACGTATCGGGTATGAAAATACTGATAATCCACTATACATTAAACACTATATATATTTTCTATTTACTGTATCGCGGATTATAGCAAAATAATTTTATTATTACTTTTGAAAGAATATTTTGAATTTGAATTTGGCCTATCGGTGATACCACTTTGTTCAAAACGTCTGGCCCAAATCTCGAGTCACCTTTGAGTTGACTTCGAACATTTATAAATTAAATTGAATATTAACAATTCATCAAAATATACGCGAACGTTTCTTTATAATAGTTTCTTTTACTTTATTTCTATCTTCTTGTCGTTTAATTTACAATATGGTCGCCCAGAGACTTCTCCCTCTTCGTAGCTATCCATCCGACATAGTGGTGGGGTCAGCTTTTCTTATTTTTCGCTTCCACTACACCAGATCGGGGACATTGTCTGTTTTGACTAGCCCGTTGGCGCAGATGGCAGTGACCCTGCCTTCAGCTCCGCGGGTCGGGGGTTCGATTCCCGCCGACATTTTCTAACAACAATTTGTTTGTTCTTCGAGTCTGGGTGTATATCTATTTAAAATTATATAAGTATAATATTTACCAGTTGTCTGTACCCACAAACCAAGTATTAACAAACTTACTTTTGGGACGGACAACCGTGTATTTAAGTGTCTCATTATTTATTTATTATGATTAATTTTTTGTCGTCGTAACGACTTTATATCTATCTCCTTTAAGCATTTAGGATCACTTCTTTTCATCTTGTCAACTTTCATTTTGTTAACAATAAACAAAATAGTATATATGTGTGTATATGCGCGTGTGTCAAGTACATGATAGTGTGTGTAGTGATTTAAAAAATCCTATATAAACAATAAATGTGCTATATATCATATTATTAATCCACCGCTATCCCATTAATAAACCATAAATGCGTACAAAGCACTTCAGCTCATGTTTTCTGATGCGTACGGCTGAAATTTGGAATTCCCGTCCTGCATCTATCTTCCCGGACTCCTACAACTTGCATAACTTCAAAAAAAATAGTGAATAGGCACTTCATTGGCAAGCGCGGACCATCTTAGTTTGGCTTAGCCTTTCGTATATAAAAAAAAGCTCCAAGGTCCGCGTATTTTTCATAAAAGTAGGTAAAAAGTTTTTCTTTTATCAATATATAGATATAAGCTATTATATAAAACTCATAGATACTCGGAGTTTAAAGTCTGTGGTCTCGCGGTTTTACCGGTTGGCCATGAATAACTGGATATATTTTAAGACAACTCAACTTTATGCCAGAATCATAAAGTGGCCAATTTATTGTAATTGTGCCTAAATAGGTCATTGCCACCTAGTTCAAGTTCAGTCATATATTTAACCTCTTAACTAATTTATGAAAATTGCGACAGGTGATATTATCATCTTCCTTTATGTACGTAACTGTATCGCTTAACGATTTCCGGAGTAATAAAGTTTAATGGGGGACTTATCAGATTTGATCGCTATTGATTAGATACATGCGAACGTTTGCGTTTCATATAAATGACATATTTTGAGACATTCTTCAATATTTTTTATGCTACTTGATCATCTTCTATAGACTTTATTTATTTATTAATTGATTATCTTCTATATATAAGATTATACATCTTAGATAAAAACCCCATAAAAATTAAATATAAAAAGGATTATTAACGATTTTATCATTTAATCAGTTAGCAATAGGCGTTCTTAGTAATAGTAATACTCCCGTTAGATTCACATATTTAAAATTAATTTCAGAAAATTCACTCGCTTTTCTAGCACACAGGATTAATTTTTGCAAAAAGCTTAGGCATTTTACGTTTTAACGCTGCCACGTTGAAATGGTAAACTTACTTACTATCTAGGCACAAATGCACGTGAACATGATTTGTTTTTTACTCAAATGTCTCACAGTAAGTAATTTACATAAAATATTTTGTTTATTGGACTACCTTATTGTAATGAACGTATAATGATATTTTTTGCAATGGAATTTTTTATAGTCTATATAAGAATACTTTTTGCAAATTTTATAATAATAAAATAATACATTTATACATTAATAATAATAATTACGATCCCTAAATCCCTTGATATTAAAGTATATATATCATTGATGCTTCATTCATTCGAATGAATATATTAATAAAATAGTGCCTTTGTTAAGTGTTAGATTCAATGACCATCTTTTAGAAATAAATAATAATGCCGTGTGGTATCCGGCTGAGTAGATTAGACCACCCTCATTTCTTACTAAGGTTTCGTAAAAGGCGACTAAGGTAAGTTGCCCCACCGTGTGGTATCCGGTTGAGTAGAATAGACCACCCTCTTTCTGACCGAGGGGTCGTAAAATACGATTAAAGTAAGCTGACGTCAGGCAGGCGGCCGGTCATAAAATACGTAGCCAAATTATGTGACAACACGTTTTTAACATGTTGTGCCGCCCCACTTAGGGTGGTATAAGGGCTGGAGGATGTATGTAAAAATAAATAATGTCAGTTAAGTGTGCAAAGTCCCTATGTCATTCTAAACGTGTTTTAAGTTTAGTTCATAAACCTATCAGAGGTCAGGAAAGGTGAAAAGCTTATAGACCCGTATATATTTTGCGTAATTTAGTAAACAAATCAATTAATATCGAAGAAATTATCATTTCTTGTACTATGATTTTTATTCTTATTGTCGAATAAAATTTATAGGAATAAATTTAAATCTTTGAACAAAGAAGGGCTATCCTATCACACTTAACAATCAAATTAAACTCCAAATCCAATCAAACAAGAAAATTCCTTATATTCTTAGTTTTATACCTTATATATTTTCTCTTTAAAATGGCACAATCAATTCTTATCGTGCTCTACACGAATATACGTTGATTGGTTTTTAAAATGATGATTATGTAGTCTTTTACATAACCATAAATTATATATGCTAATAACTAATTTATGCCCAGCCTACAAAATGAGAAACTAACGACAATAAGAAGGAAAGAAGATATATTTTTGAATCTCTATCTCCCTCGAACCACCTCTTCAAGTGAACCACCGAGCAATCTTAAACAGAGAATAGAGTATTACTGACTTCCATATCTATTCTTATCTTCATCTCATAAGAAGCGATATGTAATATAATAGTATAATTTCTATTGAATCTGTTGAAATTAATTACTTATTTTTAAAGGTCTCTTAATCAAAATATAAATTGTGGTTTTTTTTAATAAAAATGTATTTCGTTTTTTGGCATTTATCTTTGAAGCGTTGTAACTCGACAAATTCTTAATCGATATATTTACTTTTTTTTTCAATTTCACGTGTATATGAGCGTCCCTTCTTACGGCTTTTCTTCTTTAATGATTTTCACTTCTTGTGCCATTAAGCTTTTCAAGTCTTCAAGTAGCGACCTTCTTTACGCCGTTTTACAGTACATTTATTTCTTTGAGGGCTCTTTCCATTACGACTTCGAGGAATCATTGGCACAATGAGTTTTGCAGTTTGTGCAACATGACTTATGACATTTGAGGTCCACTCATAGAGTTATTGTACCTACGAGTAATGTAGCCAATCTATAACGTATCATGTTACAATAACTAGCTGTGCCAGCGGCTTCGCCCGATTGGAAATCAGCGTGTCAGAATTTTTTTCTAGATTTAAAATTTTACTCATAAATGTAGTTATTGTGAGTTAACCATAAGAGATAGATACATGCTATCGCGGAATTTTTTGTAGTACTTTTATAGATCTACAATTCTCTACTACATTACTTTAGCGTATCTCTGCTGGCTTACGCAGCGCATGCGACTAAAGCTCCTAGCAAGCAAGTTTTTTAACAACCGTGCAATTTGTTTAACACAATTTATATAATACCGATATGTACTATTTATCTAAACCATCCGGAAATATTGCACTATCTTTTAGTGAAAACCGTATAAAAATCCCTTAATTAGATTTTGAGAAAATAGATTATACAGACAGACAGCTTTTTTGGGACTTTGTTTTAGAATAAGTATAGAAGAGAAAAAAAAAGAAATCAAATGGGTATGTTCTATTTGCCTCTCTTTTTTAAGTGTGATTAGACAAGGATGAGTTATACGAGTATCATCCTCATATATTGACTGGCCCGTTGGCGCAATAGGTAGTGACCCTGGCTTCAGCTCCGCGGGTCGCGGGTTCGATACCCGTCGAGGGCCAACATTTTCTATAAACAATTTGTTGGTTTGAGTCTGGGCGTATATTTGTATTTTAGTATGTATTTAAAATTATTTATGTAGTATATCTACCAATTGACCGTCATCCATAATACAAGTATTAAGTTACTTACTTTGGGGTCGAACGACTGTGTGTGTAAGTGTCCCATATATTTATTTATTTATTTATTTATTATGCCATTATCACTTACAGGCCTCGCTATGGATCCCCTACTGTAGTATTAATAAATCTATCGATCCCACACATGTGAAGACATTCGTTTGTTCTACTATGTAACCTACAAACATATAATATCATATTCGGTCGTATTTTATTATAATTGTCATAGTAAATAAAGAAGGTGACACTTTAAAGGTTCTTATAAGAGTTATTAAAATGTATATTTCATTCCAATAACTAATGATTTCGCATAAATAAATGCTTTGTGAATCTTTTGCTTCAATGTTTCCATTTAAAGCAGCCAGCCTGCCTTGAACTTTATACAACAATCGAGAAGCATATCGTCTGCCATTGAGGTCAGATTCTGTCTCGTTCACTCTTATTGCGATACCATTTGAAAGATAGAGATGGAAGATTCATACAGGTGTCAAACTTTTTATCTGGAATAGAACATCGCAGGTTTAAAAAAATGTAAACTAGTATTTACTTTGTATGTTTTAACTATGATTTTAAGAGACCCCTGATAGCTTAATGCTCTGCGGGATGTACGTTGGACAAACTCAATACTTACCATGTTTGATAAGTAAATAAAGTATGTAACGGCCTGTTACTTCCCATTACGGAGGCCTATGGGCCTCCTCTCTTCGTTTTTGGAGAGAAAGGTTTGAGCTAAGACCTACCACTATGCTCCAATGCGGATTGGTAGGTTAATATCCCAAGAATTCTCTAGAGATCTGCAGGTTTCCACACGATGTTTTCCTTCACCTATCAGCGTGTGATAAATTGCAATTATCAATTAGATACATAGGTTTTAACAGAAAAACGATTGGTGCCTGCCCGGGGTTTGAACCACCGCTGGGCTACCACAGCTTTTTATGATATATCGAATTCTATGAATTATGTGAGCGATTCGATTTATGGTAGCGTTTAAGCAAAGTACATTTTTCATAAAACGTAGCTAGTTTTGTTTTGTAAGAGATAGCTGATATTGAATCTCCTGCGATTGGAATTGTCTGAAATATAGAATTCCAAACTTATAAATCAGATCGAACACTTTTTCCTGATTATAAAATCGGACGCATCAACAATGTCAAAATTCGGAGTCCCTATTATATTTTGAAATAAAAACACCACAGACACTTCTCACTATTTGTTTTAATTTAATTTATTTTCACCAAAAGGAATCGAACGTAAAACATTTTTATAAGGTTCGAGGTTTCGGAAGAGTTGCATCCACCGTGGTCACAAAATGTCGAATCGTATAAAAAGCTAACTCGATTTTATCGAAATGTGACCCGTTTATTTATATAATAATAAAACATTTTATTTAGAAAGCGGGTTTATATAATTCAATGCCTTTATTGGGAAGAAAGTCCGATTTAGGTATTTACAGTTTCCAAATATTTTCTTTCTTAAGATCCTTTGTTAAACGAAATCGAACACTCAAAGGGCTCTGCGGTAAACGATAAATATCTCTGCTAAAATTTGAGTATTTCCTTTGTCGCAAGATTTATTTTTATCTTCAATGTCCAATAATTATTATTGTATACAAAAGCTGTGATAGCCCAGTGAGACTGTGCGATTCTTTTGAGAGGGTCACGAGTTCTACACCGGCCAGGCACCAATGAGTTTTTCTATTAAGACTTATGTGTCTTATTCATAACTGCAATTTATCACTGCTTTTAAGATGCTCACTCCTGAATAAGATGTAACCTGTTGATAATCCCAAATATGACTAAAAAAACCGATTCAAAGTTTTATCTGAAGTGTTAGATAGATGAATAAAAGAAGTGAAAAATTAGCCCTAAAATTTTCATATACGAATATAAATCATCACTTTGTAATACCGCACGAATTTCAAGGAATTAATATCGGTAAGTTTGATTAAAACAAAAAAATCAATAGCTCTATTAAAACGCTAGTTTAAGCAATGTATTTCATCGCATAACGATGGTCCTAGTATAAATATCAGCAAAATGCATAGATCATTACTATCCAATAGTATAGTGTACCCTAAGGTTATCGCGGAGTAGATAAATCACGGAACTATCTTTTGAAATCGGATAGCGTGTGGGTGCCTTATAACATTGAATACGGATAATAAATCTAGCTGCAGCATCGTGCTGTTCGCAGCTGCATTTATGGTATCACACCTTTACAGTCTGCTCTGAAGGTGTGTGACTATTTTAGAATTTACATATGACCTAGCTAGTACTTAGAGCAGTTAATAAATAACGCATTAGCTTTATTTTTAAATTTAAACTATCGTGAGTAGTATTCATCTATACTTATTATAAAACAAAGTCCCAAAAAGCTGTCTGTGTGTATGTAATCGATTTTCTCAAAATCTACTGAACGGATATCACTTAAAGATAGTCCAATACTTCCGGATGGTTGAGATAAATAGTACATATCCGTATTATGTAAATTGTGTTAGAGATCGAGCAGTTGTTAATAAACTTGCTTGCTGGGAGCTTTCGTCGCGTGCTCTGCGTAAACCAGCAGAGATGCGCTAAAGTAATGTACTATAGAATTGTAGATCTATATACTACAAAAAAGTCCGCGATATCTCTATCTCTTATGGTTAACTCACAATAACCGTTTTATGTTTATAATTTGAATTTTAGATAAAATTTGTGACATACTGATTTCCACGAGGGCGAAGCCGCTGGCACAGCTGGTATTTAATAAATAGATACCGACTATACTCACGTCTAATTTTAGCGGGCTAGTCCGACTAGTTTAGAGGGCACTTATTCATGAGCTCTTTACACGACATTATCGCGGCGGAATCTGCGTGCAGCAGCTTTCTGGGTGTGAATCGTAGGTAGCTGGGGCGAAGTGGGGAGACGGCTGTGGCGGTGGTCGCAAGTCTTCTAAGTGTTCCATGTCGCTCTGGTCTTCATTTTTTGTGCATGTGACGCCTACGGTGTCGGGTTCAAAACGGTCTTTGTATTAACTGGCAGTGTCAAAAATCGGTTTCCACGCCGGAAGTAGTGTCCAACCGCCGCCTCTATTAAAAATTCGGGTAGCAGCTGATTTCAATGGCTTCGCGTATTTTTCTAGGTACTAGAATTTTTCCCCTGGATAATACGGAAGCCTTGTCGAACCTGATATAGTGGTTGGTACTCGAATCCTGGCCATGCTCCGCTATGGCCGAACCATTGATGTCTATATTTTTGACACAACGTATGTGCTCCGATATCCTCGTACAGATGTTGCGACGAGTTTCACCTATGTAAACCTTCCCACAGCCGCATAGGAATCGTCAATAGTATTGTAGGCTTTCTGTATCCTTTTTTAAAATGATGAAAATGGTTTTAGGAAATGTGTACAGGTAAAGCTAAAATTGTAATTTTATTATAGAATCTTATACCAAAAACCACATACGACTTACGTATTTTGTCAAAGTGCAAGAACTGCGAGCTCCTGCGCGATGTCGGTTCTTACTTTGTCTATTATATACATTGCCAATTATATCCGTTATGTATCGGGCGTGAAAAACGTGTATATCTCTCGACTGGAAGATAAAATTCAACGAGTTCTTTCATACCACAATGTAGGTCTCATTCGCGACTTTACCGCTCACCGACTGTTGGGCTCAATTTTCGACGATCGATAACCTAATCGCTGACAGGTTAAAAAACTTAAGATGTTACATCTCGCTTACCGAGCAGTAGTAAAGTAAAAGGCCGTTCAATAATTACCTTTTACAAGATTAACTAACTTTAAAATATTTTGAGCTCTATTCTTAGTTTTTTCTACCCGTCCTTAAAGTTACAAGTACAAGTTTTCACTTCAAAAATTCAAAAAAATGCAAAGACCAAATGCGAATATATTTGCAAATATATACAAATATCGTTCTACACAGAGGTACTTTGTAGATATTTGCGTATTTGTTCACATGTCTGGTCTTACATCACAACATATAAATGCAGTACGTCGTCTTTTTACTTTCATGTTATTGCCGGCGCACGCATCATTGCATCACGGTGATTGTTACCACACCGAATAATGACTGCGACATGCGTTACCTGGTGCACCCCAGTACCAACTTAAGCCATTTGATCTCATACAGCACAGAGCAGCTCGAATTATCGGGGCCCAGTAGACCTACCATCAAATTTTAGATAACGATTCAATTCAGTCAGTACCTAAACCGAACCGCTTTCTTTTCGTACCATGAAGTGTGAATTGCATTCGGGTCGTAATGTTTGAAAAGGATAACGTTATATGAACTACAGATAGATGACTCTGTCTCTTTTACACACATGTTCTTAGGACGCATTCCGAACACTCATTCGGCAACGACTTAAAGCGTGCGTTTTTAAGACGTCATGGTATGAAAAAGCGAAACAATTTAGTTTACGTCTTCAATTGAGTCGCAATAAAAGTTCATGGTAGGCCTGCAGGTGATCAGCAAACAGCTGGACTCTTTGACGATGCGTAGAAACGTGTCTTCACTGTGCGTCTTGTACCGCATCTTTCACGGAGAGTGTCCCTTTGGACTACATACCTGGTTCCTGCTGCTAAATTCCATAAAATATATTCCTCGCCATTTAGATGCGTGGCGATCCACTACAGTGCAGTTTTCTAATAATTTTATTCCGCGCACCACCGTTTTATGGAATAATACCTTTAGCAGCTTTTCGGGATCGGTACGACAAAAGTACCTTCAAAAAGCGTATTTTCCATCTTTTCAAAGGTCGGCAAGACACTCGCTCTGCGAGAGGTGTAGGGCGGCGGTGGTAACGTGAACCGCATGCTCGTTTGCCATTCTATTCCATAAAAAAACAAACTGACACTCTGTACTTAAAACTGCTGTATTTAAGTCTCCTGGTTCTTTCTCTACCCAATGAACGTTTACTGTTAGATAAAGATCGCTTCGGTATCTTTCCACGGCACGCGACACGCTTGGTTTCAGATATTCCTAACGACCTTTTTTACATATATCCATCTTGTATTATCCCGCCTATTGTCACTTCCATTTCGGAACACACTGAGCTTTATAGAATTAGGCGTTACTTTGCGGAGATCCATAATACAAAAGTAATAATAAAATTATTTTGCTATAATCCGCGATACAGTAAATAGAAAATATATATAGCGGTAAATGTAATGGACTATCCGTATTTTCATAAAATTCGCAAAGCTTTGTCGTGGAGTCTATCTCCTCTTCTCTATCATGATGCTTCGGTTGTGGGGCGAAACGATTGTTGAGTTTGTGATAGTGAACGTGTGTAGTGCTTGTGTATTGTGGTGGAAGTGGTGGAGGTTTGTGCATGTGTTTTTACGAATCCTGCACGTATTGGGTATGAAAATACGGATAGTCCACTACACATCTAACACTATATATATTTTCTATTTACTGTATCGCGGATTATAGCTAAATAATTTTATTATTACTTTTGTACACTGAGCTTTATTTGTAATCTAGGTTTTACGAACGTAGATTTGACCACGTAGAGATTATTAAAGCTTCCTCCATCACCCTGATCGACTCTTGAGCTTTCTTACGACACTCCAATCCAAGTAAGTTTCATATTCAAATGTCATCGCCGGGTACACGCACTGTTCGAAGACCTTTGTCTGCAACATGTGAAAAAAAAAACTACTAATACAAAAAAATCAGAACTCCTCCCATGTCAAATCATGTAGATTATCCATATTCATTTTTTAACTACTTCGTTTTATAATTTTATAAATAACATATGTGCATTTTCCAGTAGCGTGCGCTTCAATACTAGAAAGTGATTGTTAACACGCCTTACTAATCGCAAGTAAGCTATAAGTATCTTAATTAACATTTTTTTCCTTTAATTAAACGGATTACGTCTTGCTTCCGTGGTTATTGAATAACTATGATTATTGCGAATGATTTTTTTATTATAATACTTACAGATCTCTAATACCTATATAACATTTTCATGAAACTTCGGTTTGTTTTGAACATACAATAGGCTGTTAGCCCTAAGAGCTTTTAGAGCCTCAGCGGGCGGGCGTAATGAGTAATCAATTCAATTCAATTCAAAAAGCTTTATTTCTGACCTTAACTTATACATACAGAAAAAAGAAAGAACAATACAAAGAAATATAACAAATTAAAAAAAACAAAAACACAAGGTATTGTTTCTAACTTTTAGTTAGAAACAATATACTAAATTCAATAGGTCACTGTACGGGCTAAAACGTACATTTGCACCATCGGCATTTACGCCATATTTTTAATATCGCATAAATTTGAAATCATTTCTATAAAATCATTATAATTAATATCAATTAAATAAATATATCAATTAAACGTCGCAGTTATCAATCTATCAACAAAAGATAATACAGGGTAGTAACAGCCCGTACAGGTCACAAAATGGTAGACCACTCAGCTTTAAGGTAGGGCCGGGATCCTAACACTGATTTTCAGTGGCTGCCATTATGCGGAAACGAAAAGAAAGTGACAGCATAGAACAATAACTTATATATACAGACATATAACACAAGACAATACTGATAAAAAACATATTAATAATTAAGAAAATTCAATTTATATAAGTTAACAGCAATTTCAAAAGTCCAATCAGCCCTCCACTACGCGTCGCCCTAAGCCGTGGTCCGGCCTCAAAGGAGGCACCCTTAGGACGACGTTCCCCGTCGCTAGTAGAGCCTCTGCGCTTTTCTCTGCATTTCGCAACCTCGGCGATACTTCTTTGCTCGCCCGTCCCACCCGGTGACGCTATAAAAGCCATTAGGGCTAACAGCATACAGTCAGTTCTAAAAAAAAATCTGAAACTATTCATGATAGAACAAAAAAATGTTCTACAGTATTATAGAACATATCAATATCCACAAAGAAGTCCGCGATATATATATGTCTAACTATTATAGTTATGCCAATATAACTACTTTTTTACATTGTAAAAGTTGCTAAAAGTGCTGACAATAATCAAACCATTTTATTCATATCTCTGTGTTAATCCTAATCCCATTAAATGTTTTTTTATTAAAAAATATTTCAATACCTGTAAAATAATTTTTAAATTATTAAAATCCGACATCCCAATCAAAAGATATTACGAATTTAAGAATATAAATCGAAAGAAAATAATGCCATAACAAATTCATTGTAGCGACCGTTATAGCAGAGCCTGCATTTCGTGAGTTAGATCTTATTCCAAGAATACTAATGATACCCATTTTTTTAATTAAAAAATCTACAAAATAAATCTATAGTCCGACTTCGTACACTTACCACTACCACGGGATCGGTATGGACGCGGATGAAACCGCGGGGCACTGCTAGTTAGTGTATAAATTTATTTGTAAGTAAACTAATAAATATATAAATAAACTTATCCCTTTGACAGAGATCTCTCCCAGCTTCTCTGTGTTAGTAAGTGAGCTTCGTGTTGTTTTTTGTGTTAGTAATTAGGTACTCCGAGTCATATAGGACTCCTTTACTTTTGACGGGTACTTTCGAGGTCGTTGAGTGATCAGAGTCGACGTTATCGTAAGCTTTTACTTTTCTTATCACATCACGTAAGTACGGTATTTAATGTAGCTGTCAAAGACTTCATAACACGCAGACAGGCCGCAGATAGCAGGGAAAGTGCACTGGTTTCCAAGCGCTGTCTGTCTGCATAGATAAGCTATAATTATATAATACAATGTATATTATTAAAGCGGGAAAGTGGAAACGTGAAAAGTATTGATCAATGACTATTTAATTGAAAGTTTTGAATTATTTACAAGTTGATCTTACGTTGACATCAAAACACCATCCGATTATATAACTTTATTGTAGCTCATGAAGGAAAAGCGTGTTTATTGATTTTAAATTTTTGATTTCTAAATTGAGTTTTATTTTGTTACCCCTTTACATAAGGTTTAGTTTAAGTTTATTAAGTTTTAGTTCGATTTTGGTTTGTCCGTCCACATTATAATAAGGTCAAACAAATTCATGCAATTCAAAGAAAAATATGCAATCTAACGACACAAAGCGAAATTCATAATATCACAGGAATCGTGACGAATTCAACACGATACTGGCATTTACATTTAGATTTAGGCCTTCAATAATTTACAGCCGTAACGGCCTAACGGTTAGCACGCGTGTTATTTGCTGAAAGTTCGCATTGTCAAACTATTCAGACTTATGTATATACAAGTATTTGCTCGCGGCTTCGCTTGCGTGGAATTTGGTCTGCCACATTAAGTTTTTTAGTTACTCGTACATCCAAAATTTCAGATGGCCTAAGTTCAAAACCGACGAATTCCAAACAATCTTCGTTCGCCGCGCATAGTAGGCACTCTATGGTGCTCCTTTGAAGTCAATCATATTGTGATAACTTTTAAATTATTCGGCAAAATTACTTGGTGTGAAAGACAAAGTTTATCTACATCAAATACTGAAGGCGACAAATGTATTGATTTTTATGAGTTTGATAAATATACTAAAATGTGCTTTGTAAAATAGTATCAAATTTATTTAAATTAATTATTCAAATTTTGGTCATAGTGGCTTTCACATAAAAGACAGATATACGCTATCGCGGACTTTTATATAGAACTATTCATAACAACCAATACTACGGTACATCATCTTTATGTAACTCCAATGGTTTAGGCAGCGTACGCCAAGATAGCTCTCAGATGCCGGAATTTTTCCGACTTTATTAACATGTATCGTTATATTACGACAAATCTTTACAAATTGTAGCCTATATGTTGTTCCGATGTATAATCGATATAACTTTCATCCAAATCCGTCCAATAGTTTTTTTGTGAAAGAGTAACAAACATCCATCTATACTCACAAACTTTCGCATTTATAATATTAAGTAGGATAATAATAATTTAGAGTATGAACATAAAAAGCATTGCTTTGCGGAGTCCTATTAAAAAAAGAATTATTTTTATTTTTATAATGTAGTTTTTTTCTAATCGCGGTTGATAGCAAAATATTATTATCATTACTTATATATTTATGTTCTTATTATAAAACAAAATCCTCAAAAGCTCTCTGTTTGTATGTGATCGATTTTTCCAGAATCTACTTAACGGATTTTTGTACGGTTTATACTAGAAAATAGTGCAATTTTTCCGGAGGATTTAGGCGGCTAATAGTACATTACCGTTTTAGGTTAATTGTGTTAAAGAGGTCGCGCGGTTACAAAAACATCGCTTTTTGGGGGCTTTACTTGCGTGCACCGCCTAAACCAACAAATATACACTAAAGTAATGTAGTACATAATTTAGATCTACAAAAATACTGCAAAAAAGTCCGGGATAGCATATCTCTCTATCTTATAGTTTTTTTTTAAACAGCACAGCTAGTTTGATATATAATACAATGGAATGCATCATCATGTCATCGTGTGATGATGATATATGGATCTGTAAATTAACTGAAAACTACCATTCATATCATAAGACCAATAATAATAACTAACGTTGTAGCTCAACAGATCACGGAGATGTATAGCTATGGGCAGGGCTCATAGTACTGATTGACGTTATTATCCGCATTAGGCGGACAGATGACTTCAAGACGTCCTAGGAAAGTAATGGATCTAAGTGGCAACATATTACACGACATGGAAATTCATTACGGAGCCTTATGGCCAATAGATTTCCATCGCTTGAATAAATAGACATCATGGTGGGGAAATCCTTTAAAAATATGTATATCATATGCCCTATGAATATGAGTGTCCTATGTACGCGCTGGGAATCTGGCAGATGCTAGTTAAGGATCAAAATGAAGTTAAGGATCTAGCAAATATCCCCTTCAGGGATATTTTTTGTAAAAGTTAGGTAGGTTAGAGAAGGTGACACTGTCGGAGGATGCATCTCGTGTTCTGGGTGCATTCTAGAGTTAGTTAGGAGACACTAGGTCTCCCTGTTCTGTGGAAGGCTGCTACGGCGGCAACGCTGCGGGGATTGCGGGCAACATATCCGATGGGTTTAGTGCGTGCGAGCCCCTCCTAATCACGTTGCTACCTCCCTGGCGGCGTGTGTACTCAGTAGGAGTTCCCCTCGAAAAAAAAAAGGTGACACCGTCGGGACAGCAGTTAAACCCTTGTCCTAATATGGGGAAATGTGTAGAATAGTCCAAAATTAGGACAACTGATCCTAGACCGACAGGTCCCCGAGATTGGATAGTCCTATGCCCAACAATGCATGTGGTTTGAATGGGAGGTGAAAGACGTACAATAATACTAGTGTATGGTGTTTAAATAAATTCGTGCACTACGAGGTGTTAACAGTGTAAGCATGCCAGTGCGTTTTGTTTACACATTAGCGTATCCCGTGGGAACTCTATATAATACCTGAATATATTAGCCTACGTTGTTAACTACATTCTTTAGAAGATCAGAGACAAATAGTTTTGTATTTTATTATTTACTAGCTTTTGAACGCAACTTTGCTCGCGTGGACTGCAATCTTATTATTTGAGTAAACTGACTTATATTAATTATGGTTAAAGTGGGTTAACCTTAACAACTAGACATATGCTGACCCGGACTTTTATTCAGAACTTTTGAAGGGGACCAATTTTTGAATAACTTTCACCGTTTACTTAGCGCACGCAAGGAAAGCTTTAAGTTTTGCGGTTTTCGAAATAAAAAACCTTCTATTCATCTTGGCGTGATGTTATATAGTCTATAGCCTTCCTCGATAAATGAACTATCTTACGTTCAATGAATTTTTAAAATCGGTCTTGTAGTTCCTGAGATTAGAGCGTTCAAACAATCAAATAAACAAACAAACTCTTCAGCTTTATATGTATATTAATATAGATTTAGTAACATAGATCGATACATATTCGATTATATCTTAGAAGATTTGATCGTTTTTTTATTACTATACGATGTGTTCCCGCTTCTTCAACCGTGTGGAAATCTGTAGGATCACAAAGTTGGCCTTCGGCGGGAGTCGCCCCCCCGGGACTGAAGTCAGGGTCACTGCCAACTGGCCAGTCTTTAAAAAAATATTTAGTAAAATATTTTTAAAGTTAAGCGCAAGAAGCTTTAATTTCAATTTCAACTAGCCGTGTATACATATGCAATAATACATCGAGGACCCAAGACCATCGAGGCTCCCGATCAAGGTAAGCTAACGACGGAGTTATATGGGCCCGCTCCGCGATTGGAGGTTAGCAGGCCGCACGCTTATGCAGCACGTAACAATATATGTGAAGGTGGAATCTAGCAAATTTAAATTTGACACAGTTCCCGGGGTTGGCTGGAAACTCCTCAACGGTTATTTGGAGGAACATAAATTTTCTTTAAAACTTTTTAATCATTTCTATTTTAATAATCAATAAACTCCTCCTAAAGTTACGAACATACCTGCATATCTTGACGTAATTTAATTATTCGTGCAACGTTGCTGAAGGAAGTATTCTCGTGTATAAAATGTAATATTCATGACTTATATTACGTTTTTAATCTTGTTCCATACCAACTCTGCGGTCGAGATGCTCAGCTGCACGGCTTTTCTCATTAAACTAGCTTCTGGTGCATACTGGTCAGCATGTTTCTACGTGCGATAACAAACGCAAATATACACTAATTTCTGTCATACTTTAGAATTAGTAGTTAGTATTTATTTAGTAGTAAATAATTAAATACTAACTAGCATTATTTAATGTACCACTTAAACCAATTACTCTGAAAACTAGTGTACAAATTAGCTTTCATCTTGTGATCGATATTTTGCTTAATACTATCCAAAATGCGCAATACTCGTATACTACCCGGCAATAAATAATGCACATCGAGAACTTATAACAAAACAGCCGGCCAATTCGGTTTCGTAGAGCGCTGTCACTGTCACTCGGCTAATTTGTGACGTTTCACACAGGTTCGTCCGTGTGTAAGTGTCCCATATATTTGTTTATTTAATTTAACTTGCAAGATTCGACCTTCACCTTAATTTAAACCTTTTACTTAATCGCTTTTCTATAAAGGGTCTTCTTAACGACGCAACGTTTCCTATTTTATATACGAAATGAAAACGTTACTCTCTCTTTCTATTTTGACTAACTTATATCTCATATATTACATTTAAACAGCAATAAGTCTATTTACAAGACCTTCGCACCTTTGTCACTAGGATATACAAAAAATCCGAAAGGAAGTTTCCTCCTTCAATAAGAAAGTACCCGGCATTTCGCATCGTTAAACATTTCCCATTTCCTTATAAAGCTACCGTCTAAAAGCCCTTCTATATGCCAGAAACCCTTCGATGTTTTTTCCTGCCACCTGTTACGATCATGTAAGGACGTGTGCATATTAGTGAAATTTCTAAATATATTTATAATGCATCGGTAATGCATATTGACGTATGCCGTATGGTACCCGGCTGAGTAGAATAGACCACCGTCATTTCTTACCGAGATGTCGTAAAATACGACTACGTGGATGTCAGACAAGCGGCTGGTCGTCTAATACGTAGCCAAATCAAATGACAACAATGTTTGTAACATTTTGTGCCGACCCCACTTAGAGTGGCATAAGAGCAGGAGGATGATGATATAACATATTAACGTATTAGACAAAGAAAACGGAATATGACTCCCGTTACAGACTTCAAATAGAATTGAATATAGTTAATGGTATACAAAATAACGAAATTATCTTGAAACTTAAATTAATGATAATATTCTAAAGGTTTTTATAGAATCTAATGCCAGTTTGGATGAAAGTAATGACTTCATTTCGTAATTGTTTGCTTTACAATCAACGGACGATCGCTAGTATTTATTAGTAGAAGAAGAATAGGAACGGTTTCTAATTATCCTACTGATGAGCCTCCTGTCTCCGTTTTTGAGACTAGGGTTGGAGTTAAGTCCCGACACGCTGCTCCAATGCCTATTGGTAGGTTACACATATCCCCAGAATTCTGTAGAGATATGCAGGCTCCTTACAATGTTTTCCTTCATTGAAAATTGTGTGATAAATTGCATTTATTTTAAACACATAAGTTTGAAAATAAAAAATCATTGGTGACTGCCAGGGGCTTGAACTCGTTACTCACTCACAAAGTCTGACCGGTGGTTTCACAGATTATTATTAGTATGATTATTTAATACATGTTGCTGCAATGTAATGCAAATACGTACTGGAAATAAAAATGAAAATAATAGAAATGGAAATTTTAATTTCAACTTGTCCACCAATTTATGGCAATAGCGGCATCTATATGGTTTGTCAAGATACACGCTACCACACCAAATATTAATTAGGTCAAGACCGACCTAGATATCAAGACATCTAATAGTTGCTTGATTCTCGACAGGAGACTTGCTCGCGACATCATACCCTTATCTATATGTACTTATTCCTTCTAAAGTACAACAAACCCATTCGTTTTCAGATTTTGTTATCATCCTCCTGTCCTTATCCCACTCTAAGTGTGGTCGGCACAACATGTTACAAACATGTTGTCGCATGATTTGGCTACTTATTTTACGACCGGCCGCCTGCCTGACGTCAACTTACCTTAGTCGCCTTTTACGACAACTCGGAAAGAAAGGAGGGTGGTCTATTCTATGCAGCCGGATACCACACGGCACATACCTTAGTCGCCTCTAACGACACCTCGGAAAGAAAGGAGGGTGGTCTATTCTATGCAGCCGGATACCACACGGCACATACCTTAGTCGCCTCTAACGACACCTCGGAAAGAAAGGAGGGTGGTCTATTCTATGCAGCCGGATACCACACGGCACATACCTTAGTCGCCTCTTACGACACCTCGGTAAGAACGGAGGGTGGTCTATTCTATGCAGCCGGATACCACACGGCGGTCGTTTTCAGATTTTGTATCCTCATTAAAAAAATTGTACAACCCCATGATAAATACTATTAAGCTTGATAATATGTTACGTGTCGCAAAGTATACTGGGTTCCTACACCTGTTGCTGTGCAATTAAATGCCATGCACCTGAGCCATTTGCGAACGACACCAAACGACCTTGCCGATCCAAAACTCGCGCATTACCTCCGCGATAGGGATGTGAGAAGTAATAGATTTTTAAATTCATCGATAACTATTTTCTTATAACCGATTTTTAATAATCCATTTACTAAAAATTTTACATCGATTTTTAAGAACTCACATAAATTACTCTTTTTAATTTTATTTATTTCTTGCTTTAAAGTAATGAAATAAATAGCGTTTCAATATATTGCTATTTAACAGTAAGGCCAATTAAAGATCACTCTAAATAATACAACTTAAATTTAAAATATATTTTTTGTGTGGATGTTCCCTTTTATTCTTTTTTAAAAATAAGATATTTATCGTTAAATAAAACCAATGTAGCCAAACTAATTTATAAAAGGCATTACTTTGCGGAACTCCATAGTATAGAAGTTATGATAGAATGATTGTGCTATAATCTGCATCTGGTAAGAGAATCTATGTAATATTAAGTGTATGGAAACAGGCAACGTTAACATATCTTATATATCCAGGACCAGTCACCAAATATATCAAAAAGCATCACCTCCAGTTACACTCCACACAAGTACTACACACACTCACCACGACAATTTCTACAATTGTTTCGCCCCGTAGCCGAAGCGTCAAACCAAAATCGTAATGCATTACGATTTTGTCCTGAAGCCTATCCTCCTTGATGATGCTTATCATAACTTCTGTAGCCTAACTAGATATTTCAACCTAATTTTGCAAACAGTTCTGTGTTACTTTTTATTATTATCAATGAACTTTAATTAATCTCTATCCTGATAAATTATTGATATCGAATTGGTAAATTTATTATTAAATACAAAAAGCAACTTTTTAAGTAGTTAGAAAAATCGATTATTTTAAGTTAATTTTAAAAGTTCAATATATTTTAAAGGATGGAAATCGATTATTCAGTAATTGATTTTTTTCACTCCAAGTCACATCCCTACTCTACGAGTGTTTTATTCTTCATATATTATTGAAGCGGCGATATTGAGTGACATACGATTATGAACCTTTTGACGCACTACTTAGAATTCAATATTGTAGTAAAGGCATTATACCGTATACAGTTTAATGGCACAGACAGTGTTTAGAATGTCGGCAAGTTTTGATATGTTGTGTAATGTGTTTTGTTTGTCAAGGCGCCAAAACTAGTAGTGTTGTTTATGTGGCGCCTTGTGAATTAGCTTGTCTTATGGACGGTGTGCTAACAGTTATTTAGATATGTCAATTGCCCGTGACTTTGTTTTGGTATACTATTTAAGGGTAACAGTAGCGGCCTGTTACAATCCCAGGTAAGGTAGAAAGGTTGGAGTTAAGACCTACCACTCTGCTCCAATGCGGATTGGTAGGTTACACATAATCTCCAGAATTCTCTAGAGATATGCAGGTTTCCTCACGATGTTTTCCTTCACCGAAAAGCGTGTGATAAATTGCAATGATCAATTAGACACATGAGTTTTAATAGAAAAACTCATTGGTGCCTGCCCGGGTTTGAACTCGTGTTCCCCTCAAAAGAGTTGCACAGTCTCGCCGCTGGGCTATCACAGCTATAGTAATCAAGAGTATTGAGACAAAAACCTAGGTAGCTGCATACCTTCGACTATCTCTATAGCAAATATCGCATGGATCTGCACTTTGAACTCTCTGGACTTCATTATTTTTTTTCATTTGTTTTTTTTTTGTCATTTTCGCCATCTTTTTTTTTCACTATCTTACTACAATATATCTTAAACATTTTACAAACAATATATAAATTACTACAAGTAGAAAATAGTAATATATAATTTGTTTTAAAAACACTTCATCAAACTGATATATATGCAGTAATTTATATAAAATCTCATTTAATGTTAATTAAATTTATATCAAGACAGAAACCTTCATTATCTCTTATTCTTAAATTCTTAATTCAAAATATTATTAGCAATTAATGACTCTAACACAAGACACTCACAACTCACAGCATTTACTAAATCTTAAGACACTACAGAACACGATACCCCGGTCTATAACCAGACTCTGAAAATACTATCTACAATGTTGAAATCTACCACCCATGACTCTCAAATCATAGACTAAACTGAGAATCCATCATAATACAACACGCAGCACAGTACACTGAATCAATACAAGAACCTGACTAGAGTGTCTAAATGCCTAAGAGAAATATTACCATCAACGACCTAGTCGTTTTAATTTATAACAGTACTTCAGGAAATAACTCAGAACAGCTTTCTCACTCCAATTCCCGAAAAATACTTTCTACCTCCATTAAGAATAGTACTTATGTTGTTGTGCTGTCACATGTAAAATACAGTGAATTTTTTCCGTCTAACATCTTACACCCAATTGAATCAAATACTTTCCTTATAATATCGTTTACGTAGATATTACCGCTACAAAATACCTATTCCCAAAATGATTGATGGTGTAACACGCCATAGAAACACAATAGATACGTTCGGCACACAGCCATCCATCATTATTACAGAACAAATCTCTGTTGATTAATTACCGCTCACGACTGACTTACCCGACCCGTTCCTGAACGCAAACCTGTGACCCAAACTGGTAACAGTTCAAGTACACCCAAAACTATTAAACCTCCAAACAATTACTGGAATATAATCCATTTTCAGAATAATATTACTGTTAAAGTTTAAGGATAGATGCCGTAATGCCGTGGTAATACGTGGCTTAAGGGTTTAAAAAGGGATTCCAAGACAGGCACCTATGAGTTTCCCGAAAAGAATGATTATTGTGCTTAATTGATATCAACAAACCGTCAGGCGCTTTTACTTGTATTGACCTGTAATTATACCACTAAGCTGAAAGCCTTTTTGGACAGAGAGGTTGGGGCTTGAACCGACTTTTTCTTCAATGTTAATTGGTAGGTTTACAGGTATTCCAAGAATTCCCTTAAGATACGAAGTTTCCCTCACATTCTCTTGTTCCTTACTTAGCTGTATAGTAACCGGCAATAAATAATGCACATCGAGGCTTAGAGTGAGAAAATTGGCTAGTTCTGCTTCATAGAGCATTGTCAAATACTGTAGTCATTAGTAATCAACTCCAGATGCACTCTCAGATGACTGGAGTTGATCACTAATGACTACAGTATTCAATGATTGTATATAGCGTATGATAATACGGATGATCGTGTGGGCACTTGCACGATGATAGACGATTATAGACGATAAAAAGATCAAAGATCATCGCCGATACTGAAGAGCGCCCATATGAGATGTGATAGAGCATATAAGTATGAGTTATTTCTATGTATATAGAGGTTTGCAAATTCAGCGTATGAAATCCCACAGGTCTCGTACTTACTTGATACTTATTGTAGTATGGGGAGTATTTATATATTCAGCCACCGTTTCATGTGCACGCTCTATGTAAATGACGACGATTTTCGGAATATGCGATTCGTTTCTCTGAATTCAACTGTTAAATGTTAAAACCAGATTTTTGTTTAACATGTATAAAATTGTATATTGCTATAAGTATACTGTATATTGCTGTCAGGTGTGGAAGCTCAGCGGTGAAAGCATGCGACTTTTTAGAGGAGTCGTGAGTTCAAACCCCGAGTTTCAAACTTACAGGTAATTCAGGATGTCGCAAGCAAAAGTATTACTTACTCCAATCAACTTTAATTCCTGCTTACAGCTAAGACAAACACTAATAGACTAGCCGCTCCTTTACTTATATCGAGAATATCCCGTCATAACTTGTTTTGAGATAGGCTATCGGAAAATGGCTGTATTTCAATTATAAATAAGAAATCCCTTGATAAATATTTACAATTATGAAATTACTCATAGCAACAATAAAAATAAAATAATACATACCAGGAGATTTAATAGGTATATGGGTACCATCAATAGCTCCAATTGCTTTGGGGAAGGGACTAATTTCAAAAAAAATTATAGCTGCTGTTTGCATTTGACTAGAACTCCGGGGCATTGTTATCCATTGTGGTCTCATCTTAGCTATTGTTTTGCGGACTCTACTTATAATTTTAGATACACTCGATTTATTTACACCTGCAGTATCTGCAATACATCGTTGGAAAGAGCCACAGGGATAGTTTTCTAAAGCTATCAATATTTGCTGCATTGGAATTATAGCATGGTTTCTGTAAAGAAATTTAAATAAAATTATATTCACGACACATATTATGTATCAAAATAGAATTTACATATTATAATATATATTAAATATTTAAGACAAAGAGAAAGACAGTAATTAAATGGAGAATCTACCTACTTACTTCAATGTTTGAGGCGCTAGCGATGATCCTAAATGTATCACTAATGCATTTACTAGTTTTTTTAGAAAGACAAAATCTTTCTAAAAATGAATTATCGTCCCACTTGACGAATCTATCGATGCTAGGAAGATATCTCCTTTTATGGCGCGGTAAAATATTCACCACGACATTGCTTTCCTCGTCCGAGTCTGAACTACTTGTTTCCCACAAGATATCTGGTATGAAAGAGATAAGATAGTTCTATAAAAGTTTTAAAGGACTTATTATAAATTTATAAACACAGCACAGATTAGCACTTCCAAAACTTCAAAAAATGACACAAACCTAAAATCTCAAGAGAACGGACAAAAGATATTTTATAGTAGCTGCAACCATTCATTTCATATTCTCCACACTTGTGATAAGGGACTCCGACTCAATACGTTAGAGCAACTTGAAATAATAAAAAATAACAATGGTCACTTAATTAACGAGCAAGTAAATGTATCTAATTCCGTTTTGCTACATGTGTTCGGAGGGGGAGGGTATTGGTGGGAGTTGAACTATTTAAGACTGCTTGTATGGGTAGCGCGGCGCATTACGATTTTTGTCGTGGAGCCTATCCTCCTGATGATGCTTCGGTTTCGGGGCGAAACGATCGTCAAGATTATTGTGGTGGTGGGTGTGTGTGCTGCTTTTGTGTGCATTGTTGCTGGTGAATTGCGCCTTGGGGTGCATGTGGTGGCTTGTCCTGCATGTATAAGGTGCACCGGAAGTAGGTAGGCTATGATGCATTACACGCGTTAGTGATATTTAACAAACCCCACACAGGAACCTAAGACTTTTTCTTTTAAAACTTGTGTCCAATTGGTATTCAGTTCATCACTTTTTGGGCTATCCCACTTCTGAAAATCCGGTATTGTCAATCAATTAATTTTATAATGCTTTAAAGACATTATCCCGTTACCAGTCCAAATATTTGTTGATAATTATTAAACTTTTACCGCTTTTCAACTAAGTATATCAAGTCTGGCGAAAATTCTCTACTTCATTAACTGTAATCCTTTTAAATACACGAACGTTCGCAAGCAACCATTAATTAATTTTCTCCCTTGAAATGGCATTACTAAAATAAACTTAAGAATATTATAGCATAAATTTAATCACCGTTACTTTATTATTCAGTATTAATAAAATTAAGTCGTTATAATTGTTAATTTAAAGATAGACCCTGTAGAGTCTACCTCCCGGTGATGCTTCGGTTGTGGGCGAAACGATTTTTGAGATTGTAGTAATGAATATGTGTAACCAGCTGTGCCAGTGGCTTCGCCCGCGTGGAAATCAACGTGTCATAATTTTTTTCTAGAATTCAAATTTTTAAGATAAAAGTAATTATTGTGATTTAACCATATAAAATAGAGACATGCTATCGCGGACTTTTTAGTAGTATTTGTATAGATCTACAATTCTCTAATACATTAATTTAGCTTATCTCTGCTGGTTTACGCAGCGCAAGCGACAAAAGGTCCCAGCAAGCAAGTTTTTTAACAATTGCGTGATCTCTTCAATTTACATAATACCGATATGCACTATATATCTGAACCGTCCGGAACTATTGCACTATCTTTTGGTGGAAACTGTAAAAAAATCCGTTCAGTAGATTTTGAGAAAATCGATTACATACAGACAGACAACTTTTTGGGACTTTGCTTCATAATATGTATAGATGTGTATTGACTTTTGTATAATGTACCTCCGCAGAGAAACGCCTAATTCTATAAATTATTTAGAGATATTAGGCGTTTACCAATGTACAATAAGGATCCTATTTTAGGATCCTATTAATAGGATAAGGATAAGATAGGATTTAGGAGCCTATTAGGAGTATAAGATATGACCAAATTCTTTTCAAACGCCAGCACTTTAGTGACACTAAATTTATATAAGCTTTGTTATTTTATATAAAAAGCCATTACAAACATGTGTTTCAACGGAATTGAGCCAGTAACCACCTGCTTTGGACCCTCGGTTCCCATTCAAACGTGACGAGCCCCATTTTAGTACATTCGCCTACAGTCTTTTAGAAATATCCTTTGATATTATTAACATTGTTTCTGATTGCAACCTGTTTTTCTGTTACCTATATAAAAAAACTATAAGTTTATCTCCATCATATAAAACTGACTTCATTAGATGGAATATATATATAACCTTAAAATAGGTGTATATAGAAAGCTTTAAAACACAGGATTTTTTTAACACAGTGCTAAAGTTGACACACACAAAATTAGAATCAGATCGGAGATATGTTGTATAATTTTAAGACAATATATTACAATTTTAATACATTAAAAGTATAGCAGTATATCTACAATTTTTATAGCATTTATGATAACGAGTTATGCAGTAAATTATGCTAGAAAAGACTGAAAATTTTTTGTTTGTCTAGAACTAATCTACTTATCTATTCCTTAACTATTTTACTATCAAAGATAAGTTTTGTTTATTGGTGGGGATTTTATTCTAGGGGCTTAGACAATAAGAATTATGTTGTTGTATTTTAATTTTATATAAAGCGCAAGTTGTGTTTGCCTTAATACGATTGTGCATGTTCATTATATTATTAAATTAATCGTGTAACGTAGATTTAATTCATGTAACAATCGCTGTTAGACCTTATTAAAAGAAATACTTATTAATTAAAATAATGAGGATTATGTGTAGATTACGAGTATATTACTAAAAAAAAATATAAGAAAAATGTAAATCATCGTCGTCGTCTTTGTCATATCTTATTTATTTATTGCACATACATAATAATAAAAAAAAGAAAGAAGGAAAAAAAAAATAACGAAACACTATATACATAGATTAATGTTGAAAAATTATGCAATATAAGCAATATAACAGAACTAACTACTTTGCTATAATCCGCACGGGTTAAGTGAATGCATGCAAAGCCAATGTGTATGAAGCAGGCAAAATCTACGCACCTTATACATGCAGGACCAGCCACCACATGCACCCCAAGGCGCAATTCACCAGCAACAACGCACACAAAAGCAGCACACACACCCACCACCACAATCTCGACGATCGTTTCGCCCCGAAACCGAAGCATCATCAGGAGGATAGGCTTCACGACAAAAATCGTACTGCAAATAATAGTGATTATTTGAATTTTTAAAATATTAATATTCAATTTATAAATTATTTTTGGTAAAATAAGTACATGATGTAGATGCTACTAAATTTAATTTTAATTATAGTGGGGTAATTTACTTAGTAAATTTGAATATCTAAAGCACTTTTCAATTTGTTTGTACAAAGTATTAACTGTTTCGTTCTAACAGTCGCTCGTAGAAGAGGACAGGTTGTTTGTACATTACAGAAACAATCGAAAGCTCTTTATTAAAGGATAGCGGAGTTGGTAGCAGTGTGTGCTTTGTTTTAGTTAAACTTGGGTTAAGAGCTTTCACAATTTAGTTCTCTGTTTCTGTTTAATATCTGTGAGCTTTCAATAGTCTTAGTGCGTTGATGGGGTCTGTTATAACAGTTTTCTGCGGTCTATATTCCTTTGATATCTGGTGAGTTTATTTTTGTAACTTGTTTAAAAAAGAACGACTAAAGAAGGGAGTCGTTATTTCATATTACCTTTTTAATGATTTCAATTACGTGATTAAAGATTCTTATAAATATGGAAGTCGGTTTTTGATTGTATAATCTCTATGCACATAAGGAATATTCAAAGTAATACAAAAATGATTAAAAAAACAATATTATAAATTTGTGCAACGGTGGGCTTATTTCGGAATCGGAATCTTTTACAGCCAAGATATAAACCAGATATAAAACCCAGTAAATATTAAGTATAATTAATTAAAAATTAGATTAAAAGTAATATGAAAAAAATAAAAAATGTGTCTTTATGTAAGTTACGCCTTGCACTGCCAAAATGACAACAAAATTAATGAACAGTGCAGTTAAGCTTATATACCAGATTAATACCAGACCAAACTAACTTGTAGGATTTTACCAGGAGTGAATAATTTAACATGTCCAAAACGCACAATTTTGAGAGCAACCACAAATAGGTTTACGTTAAGGTGAGTTATTCAAATATTCACAAGCTGGTATGTGCGATATAAAAGACTTCACTGAAATATTCTTCATATAAATTAGGCAATCCTAATACATAAAAATACATGATAAAAACATATAAAAGGACTGAAGTCCATTTATTAAAATATTCATGCCTCATACGGAAATAAAGTCATAAGAATCATGAATAAAGCTTTTCAAAAGAATATACTTAAAGCTGTTTCTTTACTGCAGATAAAATTATCTAGTAAACACAAAATTTATGACTCCAAAGTGTGTTAACCAGTAGCCAATAAAATGACAGTTTTATATACTTAATTATAGTCAATATCTTACTAAACAGTTAACTATTTTATGATACAAGAGACCGCCATTCAGCCAGTGAAATAAGATAAAAGTCGTATAAAGTTACAAACTTTTTACTGCAACCTAGAAAATAAGTCTTCCAAGCTCTTTTGACGTTGCGAAAGAAAATCATAATAAACTACTTTTAAGAAAATTCCTTTTGACGCAGAAACTTTGAAGAGGAAATCTAATTTTCTTTGATTAAATTTTAAAACCCTGCTTTTACGTATAGTTGACTCACTTATAAGGACTTTAAGTCTATATACTGGACAAAAATTCGATTGTAATCTATATATATAGCGAGGAGAGCTCTGATAGCGTAGCGGTGAGACCGTGTGACGCTTTTGAGGCAGTTACAGGTTAAAAGCCCGGGCAGGCACCAATGAGTTTTTCTTATGTGTCTTATTGATAATTGCAATTTATCACACGCTTTTGGTGAAGGAAAACATCGTGTGGAAACCTGCATATATCAAAGAATTCTGGGAATATGTGTGTATGTATATGAAATCTGAATTTTTGAAACGGTCCCAACAATTTTCATAAAACTTAGTATGTTTCGGGTGATAAATCGAGCTAGTTTAATTTTTTTAATGTAGTTATATCTTTGTTTATAGGCATTAAAAGAACTGCTTAAATATGAATTGAATACAAAGGTTAATTTTGCTGTTAATTGCAACATTCTAATGGCTCAGTGGGAAACGAGCGGACGAAAGAGGTGAAAATACCAGATCGAGTCCTAAATATAATCTGCCCTTTCTTATTTTTTCTATAAACAAAAATTACCGAACAAGGCTCAGTCACCAAGGTACTAATAATAATTTAAAGCTCCAAAAACGTCGCGTATGAAAAGACGAATAAATACTCGGACATTCGCCGTATTCTGTTTTCAGTACTAAATTGGCAAAATAACGAAACCGAATGCGAACCTTACATACAGGCCTTCTCAATATAAGTATATTTGAAAACACTCTGTATAGTACGCGGCGATAAATAATGCACATCGAGGCTTAGAAAGAGAAATCGGCTAGATTCTACTTCATAGAGCATTGTCTCTGTCGCACAGACTGACGAACCCGTGTGAAACGTCACATTTAACTGAGGGACAGTGACAGCGCTCTACGAAACCGAACTGGCCGGCTGTTTCGTTCTAAACATCGATGTGCATTATTTAATGCCGGGTACTATACGAAGTATTTAAGTGCGAAAGCTAATTTTCGAATCGTCAACGCCAAAAATTTACGACCTGTATAAAACATTTATGAACGTTGCCCATAAAAGTTTATGGGCCATTTTTAATTAAACTTTATTTACCACTAAGTGTCGCCCCGAAGATTTTTTTATTTAGTGTCGCTAAGTTGCTCCAGTTTTTACTGCGAATCCATTTATCGCAGTACAATATTAACGATTTATATTCAAAGTTATCGTGTGTGGTTTGTAAATATTATAATTGATATTTTTTGGGTTTAATGAGCTAGTCTGCGCTTGTTAAATTTGATATGACATACTGAGGCTATACTTTATCTTATTAAGCTTGTTATTTAGGTTCAGCAATCAGGAAAGCTCTATTTGTCTTATCTATATTTTAGGACAAGTCAATGAAACAAAAGAATAGAGAATAACTATATATTTCGTTGGAACTTAATATATTTTGTCTTTTAATATCTTTATAACTTTTCTATCTTTACTCGAAATGACTCTACTGCCAGTTCGGAAACGCTGTCACCTGCTGAGAAGAACTGGTAAGAAACTCAACAGTTGCTCTTTTAAGAAATGAAGATTTACAATAATATCAAAACAAAGGACTATTCTCTCTAAAGGTTATTTCGTTACATCAAACCAACAACATCATAATAATTCACTTATTTGAACTAAGTGAATTATACAATCCTTATTATAATCACAAACGACTCTAATAGTCACACCTTAATAATATTTAACAACTCTCTTTATATTACAGTACAATAAGACATTTGAATTACGTCAGTTAATAATTTCTCAATGATTCATCTATCGACATCTATTCGACACGTGAATTAGTCCTGGGTTGATCAGAACATCACATCATTTTTAGGTATAAGTAAATAACACTATACTTATCTTAATCTCGCCACAACTACTTCACTTAAAAATGCTTAGTAACAACTTTACTCGGCCAGACCTCCAGAGATACTGCCAATTGTTAACTATTCTTTCAAATCTGCCCTATTTGGTTGTGAGAAACATTTCCCTTAAAAAAAACAGAATTGCCGTTAGGCAATTCTCAGTAAACATACCAAAACAATAGTTTTAAAGCGAATCCTGTGCCAGTACTATTTTTTGTCTTCGTTTTTTATTTAGGCGTTTGTATTGCAACGCCGCTTTCTAAACAGATGTTTTAATTTTTATGACCCTTTACAAATAATAACATCAAAACAGAGCCAAAATGATGTTGTGAAGCAAAAATTAACAAAGCTTGTTAATTTTTGTTAGAAATAAGAATGATATTTTTACATTAATTCCTTATATTATAACACGGCCATACTGACAAGTACTTCGTTCTCGAAGTACATAGGGAAACCCCTTAGCAGGTTGTATAGAGTCATATTACATTAAGATTAAAGATTCTTATTTCATAATTGGATAATTTAAACTTATCTCTTAAACCCGAAATGTAGATCCGTACATACATAGAGCTTAGAAATGCATTACATTACATTTTCATCTCTAACTGTACTAAGATTATCAAAACATTTGTCAAAGGTATTGCAAGTAATACTACTCCTTCATTATCTAATTTTATCCACAATATCAAGATACATAGAACTTATAAGCCAAATTACTTTTAGCAAACTTGTGGTATTGCAAAACAAAATATTCAGGTTTCATTTAACATTTATCAAATCGTATATAGAAATAAGTTTTTATCAAAACACATTACATCCATAATCCATTACAACATGGCGAATATATTTGACCAAGTCTTCTCTTTCCAAATCTTAACAGTTTTCAATAACAGTAACGTTAACAGACATGTATTGTATTATTATTAATACTATTTCCAATTTACGACAATTTTAAACTACAAATATACTATTCCAATTTCCCCACAGTGCTACACGTGTCTTGTCAGCTCAGTCACTTAGCATCGGTGAATCTCAATCACCAGCCAGAATAGAAAGGCTGACACTAGACATAGTTACATAAATATACATTTATTATTTATGTCTTAAAGCAACCACAGTGACAAGTACGCCAGTGTACTTCAGGAAAATCATACCTGTCTCAACAGCTTAGTCATTTCGCAGACAGTGAAACTCAATCACTCGCGACCAATGATAGGCTGACACCAGGAATATTTTACATAATCATCAAACAATAAATAACTGCCGTAGCCGCTGGTCTTAACCACTTGCGCTAGTTAGCCCAGCTATAAACAATACAAAGTTATTTTGGTACCACCATACGAGAACAATATTCACTTTTAAGTCTAAGTGAAATCAATTACAATGTGATTGATATTATATCGTATCTAGGTGAATCTACACAAGAGTAACATTAATAAAATTCCACTAAGTCTTTTGATTTAATAATCAAAAGACTGGCAATATCTTCTAATGAAGATATTAACTAAACTATAAGTAAACAAAAACTATATCTTTTTGAATTATTATGAAGTTTAAAATGAACAGTAATTGTTCCGAAATTTAAAAAGAGTCATTGTATTCTATGTAACAATGGTATGTCTTTAAATAGATATATATCCCAAATTTATAAATAAAGTATTTTCTATACTAATAGCCTTGTTCCTAATCTGAATTAAATTATAAATGAAATCTTTTATTCTACAAATGTGCTAACATAACAAATACGGATATAAAAACTAAACTGAATTTTATTTATCAAAAACGTGTGTAGCACAGTGCTCAATAGATTTATAACTCAGTATAATACTGTGTGCCTCGACAATAACCACACAGCCACAAGAACTGATTTTTAGCTAAAGCCTCGTAAGTTACGTCACGAACAACAACTGATTGAACTGACTACGGTCAGTGCTACTAAGTGTCCGTTATATATTCGTTTATTTATTTATTGAAATATACTAAATGTGATTATGCTACCTTTAAATTTGTATATAAAGATAATTATGAGTAATATTCAATAAAATTAACAAACTACACACTAAAAAGTAATTCGCTACTAAATTCTGAAATAGTTGTTGTCTTTCCAATTCTTCAATAATTTCCTAAACGAAAGCTTAGACTTATAACATTTTATTAAATGTGATGAATATGCAGAATTTGAAAATATCATATGTCGATATGTATTTATTTATTATTGTCCACGTCTATTATGTTTTCTAACGTATTTTACTTAATATTGGTCGCAAATTATTTCCAGCAGTGGTTTTTTTTTCATTTATATCACATAAATTACTCAACAGCACCTATACCTATATATAACAAGTAAACATGCTATGCGATACACTAGCGTTACTTTTTGCGTTACGTTACAAGCTTTGTGACTACTATTACTTATCATTAAACCCTCATTATCATATTTAGTACTCTTTTAAATTCGACTAAATTCTTTTCCTTTTTTCTCACATATATACTTATTTTGGATTCGTTTACGAACCGCTCTCATTGTGGTAACAATTTGTCACAGCCAGTACATTTCATAAACCATTTAACTACAATGAGCTTCAATTCAACTAATATTTATAATGTAATAGGGAATAGAATACTGAATGTCCTGAAATCAACATTAGTTGATAAAAATGAGGCCTTAATACATATAATAAACCTATGAAAACCAAAACAAAACCGAAATTTACACTAAATACAAACACAAATTCAGCTATTTTTTTATAATATCAATTCACATTATAAGTTTTTTCTTTTTGTTTGTGTACCTTAAAATCATGCCTTTTTGGTCATAACATATAAAATTCTAAACAAAACATTACTCATACCTACATGACTGAACTTAAGAATATGACAATCATTTACATTAATTTATATAAATTACTATTTAACATTACCAGGTTCGTAATTCATCAACAGGTAAACAATCAATATACGTCAATGTTATCCAAATCCACAAAAGATTTTTTCTTTTCAATAATTTTGATCTGTAATTCTCATACTCATTACTTATATATGGCGGGATTTTAGGCCATTTTTCAATATCATCTACAAATCTTTTCAAATAAACAGTCAAAGAATACATTTATTTCAATTGCTTATATAACTCAGTATTACAAAGCATCTTTTATACGTCGAAGTTTATACGACGCTATTGCATAACTTGCAAACATTGACTATCAATACTAATACTATAAAGAGGAAAGATTTATATGTTTGTATGTGTGTGTGTGTATGTATATATGTTTGTAATGTTTTCACGCAAAAAATACTTTTAATATAAAGAAAAAATGATCTACAGTATTATTGAACATATCAATATCCACAAAAAAGTCCGCGATACTATATGTCTAACTATTATAGTTATGCCAATATAACTACTTTTTTTTTACAAGGTAAAAGCTAATATAAGTGCCGACAATAATCAAACCATTTTGTTCATATCTCTATATCTTATCACATTAAATGATAATTTATTAAAAACTGTTTCAGTACCTGTACTAATACTGTACTGTAATACTGTACTGTAATACTTTTTAAATTATTAAAATCCGACATCCCCATCAAAAGATATAACGAATTTAAGAATGTAAATCGAAAGAAAATAATGTCATAACAAATTCATTGTAGCGACCGTTATAGCAGGGCCTGCATTTGGTTAGTTAGCTCTTATTCCAAGAATACTAATGATACCCATTTTTTTATAATAAAATAATCTACAAATAAATCTATAGTCTGACTTCGTAGATTTTCCACTACCACGAGATCGGTATGGACACGGGTGAAACCACGGGGCATTGCTAGTCAAGTGTAAAACAACTTCAAAGTTTTCGGTCTATTTTTGCTATTTTTTTTTTGATGCATTTCAAATTTCGGTGTAGTTTTCACTATTAGTTCAATGTATACATTTGTGTTTCGGAATCTACCTAAAATAACTATTGCGATCAAAACTAAATTTGGTTACTGATGCTTGTCTTGATTGATGTAATGTTACTTTTTCCGTCACGTAAAAATGTACTTGACAAATGTACATGACATTTTCTTCTTGCTCATAACGGAAACGATATTTACGAATTTATTAATAAGTTTGAACAAAATACTGTTGTAATATTAAATTATCTTATAAAAAGTAAATTAAGTATAAATGTCTCGTCTAACAATATGTTTTCATTTTCACTCTGTTTTAAATTACTCAATACGTTTTCACTCCTTGCAACGCTTAATTAATATGAAACGTTAAAGATGATAAATTTGACTTTCAATAATTTTAAACATATTATTACTTTTTTTTTCGCTACAGAAATATTCAAACTTTTACTATTTCACTTACTTTAAAAAAAAAGTATTTATTAACTAAGATGACGATATTTATTATTTCTTTTTCCCAAAACTCTGGTAAAACTATTCCATTTCATTAAAATTTTACATCTGTAACTACTTATTTTCTCAAACTTATTCAGAAATTCCCTTTTTTTTTTTGTTCGAAACATGAAATCTGTGCAACAATAGAATCTTATGAGGAGAAAGTTTAAATAAACGATGTAAATGTTGTGACATTATTTATGGCATTTATTTTTCTCATTTATCCGCTCGGTCATACTGACTTCATATTTAACATGGTTTTTAAAAATCTTTTCTTTTCTTTTTCTTTTATTGTAAACGTTACTATCAATTTCCTTCAAATTGGCACGAGCATTTAATAAGGAATTTTGTGACATACATAACTAAATGTATTTCCAAAAATACCAATACTGGTAACCTAACAAATATTTAATTTTAAAACCTTCATATTAATCGTAATAACTATCTATATTATACTACGAAAAATTCAGATCGACCCAACCAGGTGTCAAATCCAGAACCACTAGCATAATATGAATCTAGTACTAGCCACTGAGCCACATAGTTCAAAATAATTTGAGATATTAATAGATTCAAAAAGTTTCATCTTTTAGCTCTGTACAGGAAATGATTTAGATATTGGTAATTCCTATTGAAGTGATCCCTAAACCACAGCTATTTACATACATTTTTATACGAAAGAAGTATAAAATGATGTAAAAATATGCTGATTACAAATAACTCTTCGTACGATATATATATATATATATATATATACATATAAACAAAAATGAGCTAATTATTTCGTGGTTAAAATTAAATTAGACCACTTCTTTGAAAATATTTAAAGATGCTTTGCAAAATAATTGTAATGACCACTTTCAAAACAAAGTTTTAAGCATACAAAACATTATTATTACCACATTCTGCATTTGTTACCAAATTCTTTCGCGGATTTTCTAGTGCTCTGTAATTTCTGCTGCATCTCAAAATACGAAGTTCATCATTGGCATCTCACATAAACTGAAGCGGTATTTCTTTGCAGAGTTCGTAAAGCTCTGCAATCTCATCTGCTGCATTACATAATATCATCATCATATTAGATGAAACGGTACACCTCACATATTCGTAGATATGTCCTGAAACATTTTAATTAATATATTAGCTAAATTCTAGTGGGCTATTGTGGGTCATGCCACACTTCTGATGTTAAATTTGATATGACATACTGAGGCTATACTTTATCTTATTAAGCTTGTTATTTAGGTTCAGCAATCAGGAAAGCTCTATTTGTCTTATCTATATTTTAGGACAAGTCAATGAAACAAAAGAATAGAGAATAACTATATATTTCGTTGGAACTTAATATATTTTGTCTTTTAATATCTTTATAACTTTTCTATCTTTACTCGAAATGACTCTACTGCCAGTTCGGAAACGCTGTCACCTGCTGAGAAGAACTGGTAAGAAACTCAACAGTTGCTCTTTTAAGAAATGAAGATTTACAATAATATCAAAACAAAGGACTATTCTCTCTAAAGGTTATTTCGTTACATCAAACCAACAACATCATAATAATTCACTTATTTGAACTAAGTGAATTATACAATCCTTATTATAATCACAAACGACTCTAATAGTCACACCTTAATAATATTTAACAACTCTCTTTATATTACAGTACAATAAGACATTTGAATTACGTCAGTTAATAATTTCTCAATGATTCATCTATCGACATCTATTCGACACGTGAATTAGTCCTGGGTTGATCAGAACATCACATCATTTTTAGGTATAAGTAAATAACACTATACTTATCTTAATCTCGCCACAACTACTTCACTTAAAAATGCTTAGTAACAACTTTACTCGGCCAGACCTCCAGAGATACTGCCAATTGTTAACTATTCTTTCAAATCTGCCCTATTTGGTTGTGAGAAACATTTCCCTTAAAAAAAACAGAATTGCCGTTAGGCAATTCTCAGTAAACATACCAAAACAATAGTTTTAAAGCGAATCCTGTGCCAGTACTATTTTTTGTCTTCGTTTTTTATTTAGGCGTTTGTATTGCAACGCCGCTTTCTAAACAGATGTTTTAATTTTTATGACCCTTTACAAATAATAACATCAAAACAGAGCCAAAATGATGTTGTGAAGCAAAAATTAACAAAGCTTGTTAATTTTTGTTAGAAATAAGAATGATATTTTTACATTAATTCCTTATATTATAACACGCTCATAAAAAGAAGATGTGTCAGAATCATATCGTTTTTATTAAGATGATGGCATTCTGTCACACAATAAGGTCATGTTAATCGTCGCGGATAAAAACCCCTGGAACATAAAAGCTGTATATTCAAACTTATGTTTTATTAATATTTGCAATCCATCATATGCTTTTATTGATAAATAGACAAATAGAAATAAAAAAGTTTATCATCTAAGTTGATCATTACACAACAATAGATATTGAGACTTTCAAGTAAGCATTAAAAATACTTGTGTCAGAAGAACTCGCTCTTTTATTTCTTATTAAAATTATTTATATTCATTGGCATAGAGTATCTATTCTCTCTATATAAATAAAAGAAAAACTTCTTAAAGAAACTTGTATATCTCTGAAAGAATCTAGAATATTTGTAACCAATCAGCATTGAATTAGTATAGTTTGATCTTCCAATCTTTCTCTAGAAAGGAAAGGGAGACTTTTGCCCAGCTGTGGAATCCAAAATGCGTCTACTTTATTACATTGAAGTTTTTTTTTAATGGTGTGAAACCTAGCGTTGAGATCGTGCTTTTTGGCTGAGACTCTTTTGAAAGGGTTTTCGGTGAAAGAAAACATCTTGAGAAAACCATATCTCTAGAGAATTCTGGGGATACGTGTCTACCATACACATGTATGAGAGTGTGACTCTCTAGAGACGATCGTGGGTTCAAAGCCCGGGCAGTCTCCAATGACTTTTCCTATTAAACTTATGTGTCTAATTGATAATTCCAATTGATCAGACGCTTTTCGGTGAAGGAAAAATCGTGAAGAAACCTGCGTATGTTTAGAGAACTCTAGGGATATGTGTAACCAACTAAACCGCATTGGAGCAGCGTGGTAGCTTTTAGCTCGTACCCTTCTCTCCAAACACGGAGAGAGGCCTATGTCCAGCTGTGGTATAGTAAGAGGCCCTTACTTTACTTTTTTTATAAATAAATTATACCTATTAATAAATAGGTGTGAGACGTTGTAATGAAAATACGTTAGGAACGTGCGTTAAACTAATAACTGGTTCTGGGGAAAACTTAAAAGCAATTTTATATAGCGTTATGAACATGCAAAAAGAATTCGTAATGTCATAGAGTTCAAATTCACTTGACGCTAATTCTCAGTATCATTCAGGTTGTTTACGAATCGTGTATCTTCGTTAGGACTCGCGAACGTTCGCGAACATTGTCGTCATCGGTTCGTTCGATATATAAGCGGACATATCGTGCGCCTTGACGTTCAGTGAATAGCGATCAAGAGCGAATAAAGAAGCAAAAATAAAAGTGAAAAAAATAGTGACCTCGGCTTTTCTTTTCTTATTGGACAACGGACTGCATAGAGACAGTAAGTACTTATTTTGTAGTTTAAAGCTGAATAAAGTGTTTTTGACGAGTCACCAGGTATTCCCATCCAAATCCACCTGTAAGGTAACAATACTTCTCAGCTTTTAATACTCTCATTGAAAGTATAAAATGTTTTGAAATTATTTCATCTTGGAAGTTTAATAATGTTTAAATTGTTGTAAATAGTTGAAACGAGAAACATTTTCTTACACATTTATAAAATTTTGTTATGATTAAATTCGTTCGCAATTCAGTTTATTGTACTTTTGTAAGAATATTTTATATTAAACGACTTCATTCGCAATTTACTACTTGAAGAATTTACAGTTATCAAAGTAGTTGAATATTGTCATCCAGCTTTTTAGGTAAAACTCCTTTTTCGGGAGAAGCATCAGAGCTCATACCCAACACGCTGCTCCAATATGGATGTGAACCTGCTAGGTTCCAGATATTTTGAAATTTTCCAAGAATAGGGAAAAGGACTGCAATAATTTTCATTTGAAACTTTCGGAGATACACTCAATTTTTTCGTGGAGTATATCTTGTGTGTGGGTGATACTTCGGTTGCGGGCAAAACCATTGTTAAGTTTGTGATAGTAAATGTATGTGGTGCTTTTATATTGTGGTGGCGATGGTGGAAGTTTGTACTTTAATGTTTTTGGGAACTTCGTATGTATCAAGTACAAAAACGGATAGTCCTCTCTACGTTTAGCATTATATATATTTTCTATTTACTTTATGGCGGATGATGACAAAATACTTCTATTATTACTTTTGTATTATGGATCTCCGCAAGTAAATACCGGCCTGTTACTATATCCACTGCTGCGCTGAGGCCTCCTCTCTCCTTTTTAGAGGGAAGGATTGGAGCTAAGACCTGCCACGCTGCACCAATGCAGATTGGTAGGTTACACATATCCCTAGAATTCTCTAGAGATATGCAGGTTTCCTCACGATGTTTTCCTTCACCGAAAAGCGTGTGATAAATTGCAATTATCAATTAGACACATAAGTTTTAATAGAAAAACTCACTGGTGCCTGCCCGGGGTTTGAATCCATGATCATCTCTAGAGAGGCGCGCGGTCTCACCGCTAGGCTATCACAGCTTCAAATCAGATCTTCGCAAAGTAACTGTTAACCTCTAGTATATTTTTAAAAGTCATTCGTTCTGACCTGATTTAACTTCTAAAATATCTTTTTAAACGGAAATCTAATAAACATCGTAGTATTGCTGATAAAGAGGATCCTACGCCGTAGCCCGTTATCATCCCTCGTTATAACACGGGTATGAACCCATGTCGAAACTGATAAGCTAAAATATATTACTATAATTTAACGGCGTACGTATTGGGTGGCGAAAACGAAATTAATTTGCTAAATTCTGCGCCAGTTGATTTCGCAATAAACTTGTATTGTAATCGCAATAAATATAAACTAGTATGGATATAATAGCCGTCTGGTATCCGACTGAGTAGGATATACCACCCTCATTTCTTACCGAGGTGTCGTAAAAGGCGACTAAGGTAACTCGACCCGCCGCGTGGTATCCGGTTGAGTAGAATAGACCACCCTCTTTCTTACCGAGGTGTCGTAAATACGACTAAGGTAAACTGACGTCAGGCAGGCGGCCGGTCATGTAATACGTAGCCAAATCATGTTTGTTGTGCCGACCCCACTTTAAATGGGATATGGTCAGGAGGTGGATGATGACTTATATAATACTAGTATCAACCATGATTTCGTTCGCATTGATTTTATACTTGAAATACTTTTGAGGGTATTTCAAGTATAAAATACTTGAAATACCTGAGGGTATTTCAAGTATTTTATACTTGAAATCATTTAAGTATTTATTTTCTATTTACGTTCCGGAAGGAATATGGAGAATTTTTATACTATATGTACATAAGCTTCAATAATACGAAATTTTATCGATATCGCCTTAACAGATTAGATCTATGAGTAACTGACAGAAAGAGAGAATTTATCATTTTAGTATTGTACTATAGTACTGAATTACTGCGAAAATAGATGTGTAAAATAAGTAACTAAAAATAACCTTTGCATTTTTAAGTAATGCAGAACATATTGAACCATTTAAGTGATTATAATCTTACATATTATAAAACAAAGACCCCTGTAGTGTATGTGGGTTGATATATTTGTATCTTACCTTGTATATTTTTATATAAGACTAGCAGTGCCCCGCGGTTTCACCCGCGTCCATACAGATCTCGTGGTAATGGAAAGTCTACGAAGTCGGACTATAGATTTATTTTGTAGATTAATTTATTATTATTATTATTATTTATTATTTGCTTTCGATTTATATTCTTAAATTCGTAATATCTTTTGATTGGGATGTCGGATTTTAATAATTTAAAAAGTATTTTACAGGTATTGAAACAATTATTAATAAAAAATCATTTAATGGGATAAGGATTAATACAGAGTAATGAATAAAATGGTTTGATTATTGTCGGCACTTTTACCAACTTTTACAATGTAAAAAAGTAGTTATATTGGCATAACTAAACTACTCAAAACAAAATAGGGCCCACCACGTTTTTTTGCATTAATTTTAAAATACAAACAATTATTCAGTTTTTCTGATTACATATGGTTAAAGTAGGTATTCCTAAATTATATGAACTTATCCAATAGCATAATTTTTTTATTTTTTTTAACTTAAACACAAGGAACAGTTTTTTACGATATTTCGGTAAAATAATGAGATTAAAGAAGTTTAAATTTTATCGTTCTATTGGGACCATATGTTGAGAAATCCTTAGTTTAGAAGCGTGAGGTTCCTCCTCTACTCTGTACGCACTCCCTGTGTCTATTTGGAATATTTTCGATAGGATGCACTATGTTTTGGTGCAGTATTTGCTCCCAACATAATTTTAGTGCGTTTATTAGCTGTTCTTGAATGTGACGCTCGTGTAGTTTTCTTTGAGGCTTCCTTTCAATTGATCTTATAAATGTTCGATGGGATTGAGGTCGGAACTCATGGCTGGCCATGGCAAAATTGAAATATTGGCATCAGAAAGTGCATTCTGTGTAGTACGCGCCATGTGAGCGCGAGTGTTGTCTTGCATTAAAACAAAGTAAGCGTCAATTCTTTGTGAAAATGAAACAATATGAGAGCGGACTATCTGTTCGACGTAACTAGAGGCCGTTACGGTACCTCCATCCAGAATTACCAGCTCTGTTTTACCTAGTAAGCTTATTCCACCTCAAACCATAACACTTGCACCCTCAAAGCGGCCAATTTTATGGATGCATTGTTCTGAAAAACGTTCTCCTTCCCTTCTCTATACACATACTCGTCCATAGGGACTATAAAACTTGATTTTACTTTCGTCCGTTAAGAGTACGGATCTCCAGTTATCCATTGTCCAATCCAAATGTTCATGTGCGAACCTTAAGCGCGCTGCACTATGACGTCTTGTCAGTTTGAGCCTAACAAAACGTCCTCTGGAACATTGGCCATCTTCGTGGAGTCGATTTCGAATAGTTTGATCGCTCACTTGTCTTGCATTAGACTGCCGTAATTGATTTTGTACCTATTTTGTTTTGAGTAGTTTATAATAGTTAGACATATGGTATCGCGGACTTTTTTATGGATAATGATACGTTTTATAATACTGTTGAACATTTTTTTGTTCTATTATCAATATTTTCCGCAGCGCACACGATGAAAGAATGTTTACGACTAAATTTTTCCCAACTTATTACAATTTTATTAGGGATCCCTATTATTTTTGAAAATGACATATAGCCTATGTTGCTCAGTGAAGAAGCAGCTTTCCAATGGTGAAATCGGCCCAGTAGTTTTTGCGTGAAAACGTAACAAACATACATACATACAAACAAACAAACAAACAAACAAACAAACAAACAAACAAACAAACAAACAAACAAACAAACAAACAAACAAAGAAACAAACAAACATACAAATCTTTCCTCTTTATAATATTAGTATAGACACATACATGAATAGCCTCACACTAACTCAAACTAATACTAATGTACAAAGAAACAATACACTGTCTCAAGCGCACACACGTTTAGTACACGAGAGCCCTTTGGTGAGAGTGGACGTGTAGTGACATGTTGTTACTTGTAGTGCGTGTTTAAGCCTGTGATATTCATACAGCATTAGTATATTAATACATCAAACACTACACCCCCATAAGCTGTCTGTCGGTATGTGTTCGATTTTCTCAAAATCTACTGAACGGACTTTTGTACGGTTTATACTTAAAGATAGTGCTTTTCGTGTTACTTAACGTCATTTTTGAGGAAGGTTAAAGTTAGTAGTATATTCTTCGGAACAGCTAAGCCGATCTTGATCAAACTTTCATTGAAATATGGAGAAAGTTGTGGAGTAACATATAGACTAACTTTTATCATAGAATTGCCGCGTGAATGGGATTATCTGCGCGGTAAAAACGTTGTGACACTGATTTCTCGAACGAATTCGCGGGTACAACTAATAAGTTATATAATAGATATGAAGTCATCATTGTAATGGATAATGGAGGTAGTAATTACATTTCCAGTGCCGTTAAACAACCGGCATAAGTTCATTAAGGTTGTTTCTGGCACTATACACGTAATTAGTTTGCACACTGGGCCGTCTGTATGCGGGGTTAGAAACGAATTTAATTAAGCCCCGCGCAATATATCATTTGTTTCACGATTCGCGAAACATAAGCTGTACATACATTCGTTATATAAGAAAAATAACATGCTAGTATGATCGTCTTTCTCCTACCCTTATCCCCATTCTAATTGGGGTTGGTACAACATGTTATAAACAAGGTGTTAGATAATTTGGCTGAGTATTTTACGCCTGGCCGCCTGCCTGACGTCAACTTACCGTCGCCTTTTGCGACACCTCGATAAGAGAGGGTGGTAAATTCTACTCAGCCGGATACCACACGGCGGATATAACATACTAGTATGTTATTACATATTTATCATAATGTATATATACTTAAAAAGCTGTTATGGCCGAGAGGTGAGACCGTGAGACTCTTTCGAGGGTGTCATGGGTTCAAACCCTGGGCAAGCACCAATGAGTTTTCTGTTTAAACTTATAAGTCTAATAAATATTTGCTTCCACACGCTTTGCGGTGAAGCGAAAACATTGTGAATCTTTATCTTGAGAGAATCATAGGGATAATGTAATCTACCGATATGCATTGGACCAGCGTAGTGAATTTAAGCTCCAATCCTTCTCTTCAAAAAGAGGAGTGGAAATCTATTCCCAATAGTGGGATAGTAACAGGCTGTTATTTTTATATAATTAGCCCTTATTTCACCAATGGGTGATACTAAATGCGATTTCGAACTAGGGGACTTTTAACTCTACCCTCAAAAATTCAACAAGTGTTTCTTTCCTTGTTTCCTAACGAAAGATGGGATTTGTATAATCCTATATGTTACTCTGATTTGAGCTTTAATTGTACAAAATTTCATCAATATTTGCGAATCGTTACCCCTGAAACTGTAACAGACGTACAGACTTTCGCATTTATAACATTAGGATGAAATAGTTCTACGTAATATGAACAAAGTTCGCGAAGCAGAAGTCACGATGGGCGAGGCACATAGTGCAGAGAACCGACGGGCGTTGGGATCTCTAGGTGTTGGAATAGCGACCCCGCACATGACAACGCAGTGTTGGTAGACCCTTACGAGATGGACTGACGACCTCAAAATGGTCGCGGAGAACCGCTGGATTCAAGCTGTACAAGACCATGTGTTATGGTGATGGAATTATGGGATATTAATTATCTTATATCCAGCAGAAGACGTCTATCGATTGACAAAGGTGAGAAGAAGATAGTTCTACATATATTTATCTATTGTTATTGTTCACAGTCGAAGCGAGTCGGCCCTCAATAGCCCGACCGAGCCCGATATATCCCTAGCAGCTTCTCTTACCGATCCACTGGAGGCCCACACCTTGGATGATGCTCGGAGAACAATCAGGTACGCATACCTATTTCTTCATCATCATCGGAGAATACTAGATCTTTTATGTGCCATTTTATTGTATTATAGTATCCGAGTCAAAACCATTCTTCAGATTTGCATTGTAGCACGTAACAACTCCAGTTTATTTTTAACGGACTGGCATTTTTACGTAAATATTTACCAGGCAATGAAACGCATGGCTAGAAGTATTAATAGAACGTAGGGTACTACTGATTTATATTTAGATTTTATACTGCGTTAGAAACTATAAAAGGACTATATGACGCTGTACTATATATTTATTTAAGGGTAAAATTTCAGGCTGATTTCAATGTCTTTCTGAGACCTCCGTCACTACATATTGCTATAAGCATGGAATGCACAATCATTTAGAACTTATTATAAAACAACATTAATAACTAACTTATAAACTACTTCATCCTATTGACCAGCTTTCCTAAATTGAACGTTTTATTTTGTTCAATTTCAGAGATCTTCGAATGAAATATCGTGCCCAAGCACATCAGCTTCTAACATGGCGCCGAGCACACCGGACACAAGAAGAATTAGTCACCCGCCTACAACGAGAAAAGGCTGAACAATTAAAATCTCTTTCCAGCCAACTCCTCTTATTCGAATCACGACTGGTTCGCAAACAGAAGGAGATCACCAATATGCTCGCCTTACGTGAGACTATTATCATGAAACAGCAAAAAGTAATCGAATCACTTCAATCAAAACTTCTTGATAATGGAATCGATACTTCACAAGCTATACCAGATTTTAGAGATATGTTGCAAGACACACATATCACGGCCGATTTTGATTCCCTCAATGATTCAGACTCAGCCGTCATTATGGAAGATGTCGATTCTGATTGTAGTAATCTGCCTCATGTGCCAAGATTTAGGTCAGCTAATCCTGACAGCGTTACAATTGTTCGATCGATTTCAGACGCTATAGATCCAAACCTGAAGTATAGCGTCGTCAGACGTTCAAATGGATTTTTGCGTAGACCAGAAATTTTGGAAACGGTTTACAGCGTAGAAGAGGAAGCTGATGGAGATTCAACGAAAGGTTTGAGCGCGCAGAATAGTACTGAGAAAGAATTAAAAGACTATAATAAAACAGATGAGCAAAAATATAAAGAAACAAGTCTCCTAGCTCAGAGGCGGGATAATTTCCGCATGAGGAGCGTTGTGTTAACAGGCGAAATAAAGAGTATAGATAATGATAAAGAAGTTAAGTCTAAGACTAACAATGAACAATTGTGGTCGTATAGCTATGTGCCAAAAAGAATGATGCCACCTAACAATTCGGACGAAGAAGTCACTTCCAATCCGGAAAGCGATGAAGGGGAAGCGGAACCGAGGCCGAACCATGTAGTTACATATAATAGGGTGATGTCAAATCACAGAAACGTAACTAAACCGAAGGACGTTAAGTACAAAAGAATAAATAAAGCAAAGTCCAAAAGTCTGGAGGAATTGCGTGGCAGATTAAAGAATTGGGTAGAAAAAGGGAATAAGTTGTCGGATATACCTTTGGAGCACGCACAAAGCTATGCCTGAATAATTTTGAAGTTCCTTGATTTATCTTTTTGTGAAATACATTGAGCTCGGGATATCCTGGCTTTAAGTCTCAATGCGAAAGTCTCAAAGCTTAATTACGTACAATGTCTGCGACGGCATTATTTCGCATTTAGGATGAGAAGTTTCTAGTAATGTCTTGTCAATACTCGCCAGATGTGGTTTTTATATTGTAATTGACTTGTAGTGTTGTAATTCCGATATGCCAAATTGTATGTTGACCGAGTCTTTATTTTGAAATTATATTTGTATGATAATTCCAAAAGTATTAGTAGTGCATAGAAAAAGTCAATTTTTAAATAAAAGACAGCTTTTAATCTAAAAAAAAATAGATACCATTATAATTAAATTCGTGATTTCTAGTAGTTACTCGCACAACTTTTAATAAATAAAACGAAAGCCTAACGATACTTTTGCAAAATAATGTTGTTCATTTAAGTAACTGATTATTATTGAATAAGATTTAAGTAGGTAACATTGTTATGAAAGTTGTTCCTTTTGTTCGCTTCCCTTAATTAATAGCAGAATGCAAAACATATTTCAATCATTGCAAAATAATTGTCTAAATTCCTATTTAAAAGATTATCTTTATATTTTTTTGGTCGAATTATAATAAACCGAGTGAGATAAACAATTTTTCGTTTAAATGTTTTTTTTAAAGCGGATAGTTTTTGTTCAGGTGTAAAATTTTCTTGAACATACCGTTTAAATACCGTCTACATTTTTGTTAGTCATGAACTCAACGTAAAATGCTCATAAAATTCTTCACGAGCTCGGAAATAATCGGTTAAAGTCAATCTTTAATAAACAAATTAAAAAAAAATAGCTTGTAACATCTTTCTGCACCTCATAGTTAAATCTATAATTTAAATATATATAAGTGATAGTCGTTCTCCTAATCTACTAAAAACAATGGCTCTATTCTTGATACTCGATCATTTGTACATAAATTTCTATACGAATTAAAGTGTTGTGCAAATAAAATAATGTTCTTCGTGCATATTAAGGCTATTTTAAATATATGGCGACATCATGTGTAAAAAAAATTGTATGGCTATTTATAATTATATATATTTTAAGTCAATTTTATTTATAAAAATTAAAATTTTATACATCTAGGTACTTCTGAATTGCTCATGTTTTCATCTGTCTACAATATTATTAGTCTATGGTATTTTATACATCTGTCTATGTCTATGACAATGTTATTAGTCTATGGTATTTTATAAGTAAAAGCATTGTAAAAGTAAAATATATCACAATTGTTTTTATTGAGCGATTCAAATATAGGTTTTTTTTTTCAGTTACGTCTTAAAAAAATCTGTGCTGCTTATACTGACGTATAAACCGCTATTGATATTATTTTGGGTAACAGCTGAATAATCTAACCTAAAAAGTTTCGACAATAATTTACTAATAGCAATTTTACATCTATGTGAAGTTGCTTTTGGTTTTACTATCCGCTTCGCATCAAGTAATTGTCTTTGGTTCTTCTACTGGGAGGGTTTTTTTTAATAGATACATGATATATTGCATATGGCAAAGGTCAAATAATATTCAGCCGAAGTTTGCTGACACTATTATTAAAGTCATGTTGTTCAAATAGAATAATACAGAATCAGTTTCTTCACTAAAATCTACGAGCTTTGTATTGGTCTTCGCAATTTATAATTGATGCTTAGAATTAAATAGTTTTGTAATTAATATCTGGTTGTGTATTTAGTATTACTGATATCGACTCATAAGCATTCATATTCAGTATGGAAATAAAACCAAAAAGTAATATTGAAGTCTTTTAAAACTCGCATGATCATTAAATTTATGTTACATTGATTTTGTGACTATTCAAAAACACAAAAATATTAGTAATTATTGAAAAAAAATTAGAAATATTCAAACAATTAATAAACTAAATCAGTTATTTTTAATTATTCTTTCTGTTTTGTCCATTTCGCCATATGCTATTTTTATATACTGGAGTAAGACAAAAACAGTTTTATATTAAAATAATTTATTTAATTATTTGATTTTGTTGTGAGAGTATTTTAAAGACTTAATAATTGTACCATGGAGTGAAATGGCAAAAAATATTAAATATCATAAATATCTTATAATCTTTTATATTGTCAAGACATTTTTTATGTTTAAATAATTTGTAATATATTATGTATTTTAATTGCACATGACTGATTTTTGGATTTCTTATTGTGGCAAATTGCTTTTGTCGTCCTAATCGGAATCGACACACTGTGATTTAAAGAGAATTTTATTTTTTGTGTTAGCTGTAAAAATAGAATAAGTATCTGAAAAAACAAAGTAATAAATTTTTCTATTTATTGTACATCGGTGCCAATTGTTAGATGTAACGCGTTTCCTACTGTAGATATTCTATTAAAATATACAGGTGATATATTCAAAAAAGAGAGCTGTGATAGCCTAGCGGTGAGACCGTGCGACTCTTTCGAGGGGAACACGAGTTCAAACCCGGGCAGGCACCAATGAGTTTTTCTATTAAAACTTATGTGTCTAATTGATAATTGCAATTTATCACACGCTTTTCGGTGAAGGAAAACATCGTGAGGAAACCTGCATATCTCTAGAGAATTCTAGGGATATGTGTAACCTACCAATCCGCATTGGAGCAGCGTGGTAGGTCTTAGCTCCAATCCTTCTCTCCAAAAACGGAGAGAGGAGGCCTTAGCCCAGCAGTGGGCATAACAACGGGCTGTTACTTTTACTTTTTTTTTACTATATTCAAAATAAATATGAATAATAACTATTCAGCATATTATTTTTAAAAACAATCTCTGCTGTAATTGGTGTTATAAAATCAACGCATAAATATTTTTTTAATTTAACGATACGCGCAGAATATTGCAGATAATATAATATAAAACAATTTTATTATTTGTCCTTAACAAGGAGTAAAAATCCTGTTTTTTAAAATTATTTCATAGTTAAAATATAACTACTCACTGTAAATATTATGGTATGTATTTTTGGGGATCTAAACTGCGATCTTTTGAACTTATAGTTCTCTATGACTCTATCATAGATATTCAAATAAATCGACAAGAACTAAAACTTTTTAAAAATAAAACCGCTGTTTATTAAAAAAATAAATATAACATAGTAACCAGTAAATAAAATTAATTTTCTCTTAAAAAAATTAAAGATTACAATTAAATATCTATTTTATATAAACTAAACAAAAGTTTTTAATAGAGTTAAAAGATGTAAATTTTTGAACGATACCGTTTTTTTTTAATTTAACAAGATTTATCACCTGTATATCGAGTTTCAACTTTGTAAATATTTATATACCTATTGTCACATATCACAATGCTATTTTCAAAATCGCTTCATTATACTTTCTTGTATAACTAAATACTAAATACATATAGTACTTAAATGAATGTTAAATTCTGGTTATTTTTTCAAAATGCTGAATAAAGAATATTTAAACTTTATCTTCGTCTTATTTATTTATTAAATCTATTCCAAAGGCACTTAATACTAATAATTTTATCTGGTGTATTTATTTATCACTTTCATGACCTTGATGGTGAAACGACTAGAGCACGTTATGGGTTCTTGGCTTCAAACCCTAGGTAGACGCCATATAAGCAAGTTTTACGTAAAAATATATGATATATTCGACATCATATATATTTTGTATATTCTATGTTCAATGCACTTTAAAATGCAATTAACATATTCTTAAAGAGTTTTTTAAATATGTATAACCTTACATATGGCATGGTGGGTTGAAGCTTCATTCAAGCTGAAATTTTATGATTCTAGCAATAAATAGAATCATGAAACTTCATCATCTGATATATAAAAATGAATTTTTGTCTGTATGTCCTTTATAGAATCCGAAACGGCTGGACGTTTTTTGACTTTTAGTGACATTTGCAACATTCTTTAGAACGACCCAACTGTTGAGTTCTGTTTCGAGGGAAGTTCGAAACCTTACTGAGCCACAACAACGCGTGGTCGGACAGCTAGTGTATAGTAAAAAAAAATCATTTATACGCGTGGTTTTCGCGCACTAAATTGCAAACGAAGTCTACTAAAGCGGAAATAACCAAATAATTTACTCACAAAAAGAAACATTGTAAGCCCACATTGTCGTTTGATTTGTGAAAATCAATACGTTCGCGAAAATTGTTGATGAAGCGATAAATATAACAAAGGCTTGTATAAAAATTGTAAGCTATTTGTTGCGGACCATTACCTTTTACCCTATTTTAGGGTAAATGTAATGTGGAAAATCTGTGAAATCGTCTATATCGGTTCGGGATCAAACGTTCAAAGTAATATTGTTTTGGGGGCGAAGAATTGGTATTTTTATATATGGAGTGAACGAATAATTGCCACTACAGCAGTTTAAAAACACTGTTAAAGGGAGGCTGATACAAAAAGCCTACATTACTCTTGAGGATTATATAGATGATAAGAATGGGTTGATATAGCTACCTTTCTACCCTGTACAAGACATTAATAACTATATGTAACTAGTTATAAGAATTATTCTTTGAAAAAAACAACCGCCGAGTTTCTTGCTGGTTCTTCTCGGTAGGAACAGCTTTCCGAACCAGCAGTAGATGTTGACGATTTATGAGCACTTGTTTACAAGTTTACTTGAATGAAGAATATTTTGAATATGGATTTAAATAAAATTTACGTAAATCGTTGCTTTCTAAGCCAGTTGTATGCTGCAATCGATGTCATGTAAGAACGCACAGATATAATAAAAAAATTCGGCTTCCGAGCGATAGAAATTATATTAGAGCAGGGGAGACATAGGCTCTTAACGAACGGGGATTATAGCAAAATAATTCTATTGCAACTTTTGAAAGGAGACTTGACAACTTTAGGAATTTGATAAACCCATCGCTGACACTTCCGTATATATGACTAACGGCACATATTGGGCCGTTGTTCTCACTTTCACAAAGTGGAAAACGGGCGTTTTCTGCTATATGGGCGATACGCACTAGGATAGAAAAAAAAAATCAGTACAGATGATTAAAAGAGAAAAAATTTCATTTCACTATTAGCATATCGAAGATAGCCCTAATTATGTAGCTCACGGCAGGAAATATGCAAACGATGGCGCGCTGAGAGCATCCTACTACTGCCTTTATCCCACTCTAAGTGGGGTCGGCACAACATGTTACAAACATGTTGTCACATGATTTGGCTACATATTTTACGACCGGCCGCCTGCCTGACGTTAATTTACCTTAGTCGTATTTAACGACCCCTCGGTAAGAAAGAGGGTGGTCTATTCTACTCAACCGGATACCACACGGTGGATCAACTTACCTTAGTCGCATTTTACGACACCTCGGTAAGAAATGAGGGTGGTCTATTCTACTCAGCCGGACACGGCTGGATGGCGCACCGACAGCGTAGAAAAAAAAATTTAAACAGATCCATGGTACATAAAGTAACCGAGGAGTTTTAGATGCGGCATAAATTTTTTGATAGTCAAAATAAAAATAACAGTTAAATTATAAGATCTACCCGTGATTACATTCTAGTCAACTTAAACTACCATGTACGATTATGTACTATGTTTTTCGTGTTACCGAAAGAAAAATGAATGTTATTGTCCTATATGTTATTGTGGTATTTATATTAATTTCAGTTGTACCAATTTTCATTTATATTGCTCCAGGGGATAAGCTTTGAAAATATAATTTATATACAGATTTGCATTTAAAGCAACGTTCTGGTAGTATCCCACTGCTGGGCTAAGGCCTCCTCTCTCCGTATGTGGAGAGAAGGATTGGAGCCCAGACCTACCACGCTGCTCCAATGCGGATTGGATAGTTATACATATCCCCAGAATTTTCTTGAAATATCCAGGTTTACTCACGATGTTTTCCTTCACCGAAAAGAGTGTGATAATTTACAAGTATCAATTCAATCAAGACACAAGTTTTAAAAAAAAGTGATTTGTGTCTGCCCGGGGTTTGAACCCGTAACTCCCACAAGATTCTTTTGTGGGAGTTACGGGTTACTTGGTCTCACACCTGGGCTATTACAGTTATCATACTTGCATTTATGAAAACATAAATTAAAATTTACGTACAGGCTGTCCTCATCACTTAACGCTGGACTGACGACATCAAAAAGGTTTTTGGGGCCAGTTGGATGTGCATTGCGGAAAAGCAGGATGTCTGGGCGCAGACATGGGGAGGCCTATGTCCAGCAGTGGACTGCGATAGTCTGATGGATGGATGGATGGATTACATAACCAAGTAATTATATCATTGGCACCAAATACTAGACATGAGGCGTTTAATTGGATCAAGCGAATATCTACGCTAATATCAAAATTGAATTAGCTCATAACATAAAATTATGCCGTATCCGAGTAATTACTGTTATAAATCGCTGAAACTGATAAAAAACGCAATTAAAGTTACCGCCACAGCGCCTGGCTGCGACGTTTTTAATTTGGTCTCAAGGAAGGCATTCTAATGGAAACGGAGAATCACTTACTTTACAAGATGAAAGGCGAGGATATTGAAATCAAATTCCCAAACGTTTCTGTACAAATTGAAATGAAATGAAATTTTTGAAATGAAATTTATTTATTGTGGAACAATAACATTTTTTCTTTTACAATGGTAGCGATGATAATGCAAAAGTTAAAAACTGCGTTGCAGAAATTACAAATCACAAATTACTAGGCGTCTTGAATTTCTAAGAGCTATTATCACGAATTACTTATACTAACAAAAGTTAGTTTGTTGGCAGGTATAAATAAATAAATATATGGGACACGTACACACACGGTCGTCCGTCCCCAAAGTAAGTAACTTAATACTTGTGTTATGGGTGATAGATAACTGGTAGATATATACATATATAATTTTAAATACATACTTAAATACAAATACACACCCAGCCACTGGATCCAGGCGGCGCAAGATCGTGTGGTGTGGCGATCCCATGAAGAGGCCTATGTCCAGCAGTGGACGTCCATCGGCTGACGAAGAAGAAGAAGAAGACACACCCAGGCTCGAAGAACTAACAAATTGTTTATAGAAAATGTTGGCTCTCGGCGGGAATCGAACCCACGACCCGCGGAGCTGAAGGCAGGGTCACTACCCACTGCGCCAACGGGCCAGGTATATATGTATATACCTGGCCCGTATACCGTATACCGTATACCGTATACCGTATACCGTGGCCAGATACGTAAAATGCGTAGCCAAATGATGTGACAAATATTTGTAATTACTCGGATACGGCATAATTTTATATTATGAGCCAATTCAATTTTGATATTTGCGTAGATATTCGCTTGATCCAATTAAACGTCTCATGCCTCTAGTAGAACTTATGTATTTGGTGCCAATGATATAATTACTCGGTAATGTAAATTGTTTATCAAGTACAGTGAGGCTTTAGATGTTCAGAGATGTGGACAGCCTGATCCTAAAATCTAATTTATCCTACTAATATTATAAATGCGAAAGTTTGTTAGTATGGATGGATGTTTGTTACTCTTTCACGAAAAAACTATTGGACGGATTTGGATTTACAATAATATAGGTTATACATCGGAATAACATATAGGCTACAATTTGTAATGATTTTATGTAATAAAACGATACATTTTAATAAAGTCGGAAAAAATCTGGCCTCTGAGAGCTATCTTGACGTACGTGGCACAAACCATTGGAGTTACACAAATATGATGTACCGTAGTATTGTTTGTCTTGAATAGTTCTAAATAAAAGTCCGCGACAGTATATATTTATCTTTTAAGTGGAAGCCACTATAACCAAAATTGTGTCATAAATTTAATTAAATTAGATACTATTTTACAATGCGCATTTTAGTATATTTATCAAACTCTTATAAAAATCAATATATTTGTCGCTTTCAGTGTTTCATGTGGATAAACTTTGTGTTTCACACCAAGTAGTTTAGCCGAATAGTTTAAAAGTTATCACGATATGATTGACTTGAATGGAGCGCCTAACACACACGCCTAAAATACACGGCGCGCGGAGATTGTAAGGAATCGTCAGCTCTGAAGTTAAACATATGAAATTTAATGTACAATTAACTAAACAAATATTTATTTTTTAATATTAAGTAAAAAAAAAAAATCTAAAATTATCTGTCACGAAACTTGGCAGACTGTGGCAGACCAAATTCCACGCAAGCGAAGCCGCGGGCAAAAGCTTGTGTTCTTATAAATGCAAGTATGATAATTGTGATAGCACACGGTGAGATCAAGCGACTCTTACGTGGGAGTCATAGGTTCAAACCCCGGGCAGACACCAATCAGTTTTCTAATAAAACTTATGTGTCTAATTGATACTTGGTATCTTGGATTGGTAATTTATCACACGCTTTTCGGTGAAGGAAAACATCGTGAGGAAACCTGCATATCTCAAGAGAATTCTGGGGATATGTGTAACTTACAAATCCGTTCCAAAATTTGGCTACGTATTTTACGACCGGCCGCCTGTCTGACGTTAACTTACCTTAGTCGTATTTTACGACACCTCGGTAAAAAATGAGGATGGTCTATTCTAGTTAGCCGGATACCACACGGCATCCACACTAAGAGTATCTCTACACGATAAAATCAGAAATAATGTGATCTTTAAACGTAAATTACCGATATAGTTTTGCGTTTGGGAAATGGCGGGGGAAATATTTGTGAAGAAAGGATCGGCGTTGGTGCCTCGCGATGTTGAAAGTGACTACATCAGAAAAGGCAAAAGTGGCTTACCCCTACGAGGTGAACAGATAACTTTTAAAAAATTTGCTAAGAATCCTTCGATTAAATCAGGACAGGATCGTTGGACGAAGAAAACTCTAGAATAGACCTATTTCCAGCTAAGGGCGCACAAGGTTTGCGTTGGTCGTCCGCTTACTATGGAAAAAGATTTGAAACTATCACAAACTCAGCAATCGTTTCGCCCCGCAAACGACGCATCATCCTCCTCGATAGACTCCACGACAAAATCGCAAAGCTGTGCGATTAGACGGATAACACACTATACACTTAGCATTATATATAAAACTAATTAATCCTGCATAGGGTGCTTTGATATAGGCGATATCGGAAGTTATACAAATTGGAGCGAGCTTCCTCGTTACCCCCCTTTGTACTATTAGCTTTACGAGTAGACGACTCTGATTAAATTAACTACTAGTTTGTTGTCGAGGTCCACAAACTACATGCATTTGCCAACAAGCAAAATAGAATCTTTCTGAGTCTAATCACACTTATCTGTTATTTAAAATATTACTAGCTGACCGAAAAAGTTGTTTTGTCATAGACGAGGATATTATTTCTTGAGCATTTCTAGTGTACTTAATAAAAATATAACAAACTATTGTCCAAAAAATTGAAAAATAAGTGTTAGGTATGGACAACCCTTATTAATTAGGGGTAAAAAAAATTGACAGTCGATTTTCAGAATACTGAATAGCATGCTATATAATAGCATAACTGCATATATTTGATATAAATCGGTCAAGCCGTTTCGGATGAGTATGGCAACTAACATTGTGACACGATTTATATATAAGCTTAATATAGTTGTGGAATATATCTCTTTGCCTGTCGTCAAGTATGGTTGCGAAGCATGTTTCTTAAAAAGGACACAGAAAAGCCGTTAGAAATGTAATGCTTATAACAATTAGCAAAATTGAAGGGAAGACGCGCTTGACGTAGAAAAGTTTTTTTTTAAATTTTCTGTAAATGAACACAAAAACAGCATATATTTTAGTTGGATGATAATTCTGTTTTTTTAATGATTATCGTAATTTTTTTAGCTACTATAGTACTATATAATTATTATATATTTGACTAAAAATAAAGTTCAAAACTTCAGTTATACAAAGTAGAGATATACGTAACTTATTTAAAAAATATAATGTTCACTAGAGAATATGCTCTCCGCCCTGAAAGAGTAACCATCTGATTTTGTTGAATAAATTTATTTATTAAATGGTGCTATCTAGGCACCATTCAGTATTGTAAATATTACATGTATGATTTGAAATTAATGCAAAGCAGTTACCTGAAGATTTAAAGAAGGAACAGATGAAATTGTAACTTAATACGATGCAGTATGGTTAGTCTCTAATTGATTACCTCTCTCTTGCAGGCGCACTGAAACGGATGCTAGACATTTATCGAGAATCGAATTTCCTACCCTGTGCATGGCCGATGGCTAGTTGACAAGCTATCAATTCGGAATTAATTTCCTGTTACCTGAAGCTTTAATTCAATTATCAAGGCCTTATATTCTAGAATTAATTGGCATATATCTACATAAATGTTGTATCAGCGACTACGTTTACACGAACAAAATTTTAAAATAACCTCGATTATGTACTGTTTTTTGCTGCAATGTAAGCTTCAATTTTAAGAAATTATATCGATATTACGTCAAGGGAGTAAGAGATATGTACACTTTTATATCAAAAAATGTGTTTATTTATTTATTTATTCGGATCTTCAAGAGCATTACACGATGGATCAACCAACATAAATCCCATATAGTTTTAAATTAAATATGTAGTACCAATAATAGAAGAACACATCATTCTTAGTTACGATGTTACAATTATAAACCTTAAAAAACACTGGAAAATAATGAAAAAATAAAAAAAACTGTATGTTTACAATGGTCTTTTTTTACTGTTACAAAACCTTGTACTAATCTACTTACAATTTTTAATTCAATTGAGTGTTATCCCTAATGGATTTAAAGCCTACGTACGGGTCGGGATAGATGAGTGCAAAAACCGTCGTTGATGTGAAATGCGGTGCTTGGAGTATATTCAATCTCAAACTCAAAATATTCTTTATTAAAGTAGACTGTTTACAGTACTTTTGAGTCGTCAAATGTTTTCTAGAAGCTACCACTGATTCGGAAGTTTGCTCCTACCGAGAAGAACCAGCAAGAAACTCGGCGCCATTTTTTTTAAATATATTTTTTTTTACAATTTGATTGATTTTGATGGTTATAAATTAAACGTTGCAGCTTGGTGCGTAGCTGACTGCAGTTAAGATATGCTACTACCACTCAAATAATCTTCAATTGTATAGTAAGCTTTATGTAGCAGCATCGTTTTAAGATAATTTCTAAACTTGTGTAAAGGCAAGTCTAGATAATGTTGAGGAATTTTATTATAAAAACGTTAAGTCTACTAGATAAAGGCCTAAAGGCCGAACCACGGCTTAAAGTGTCGAGCAATAGAGGAATGGTGCTACTTTAAACTAGAAAACCGGAACCTCGGAGACGGAAGTAGTAGAATGGATTGATAGAGTAGTCGAGGACGCTCTCACCGCGGCGTCAAAGGGTAGAAGTGCCTTGATTATTCGTTTGTGAAATGCCTGTTTTCTGCATACCATACGCTCATCAACAACTATCGAAGACACGTAGTAGTTGTGAACGACTAGTTTTCTTTCTGTTTTCAATCATTACGGAAATAAATTTTCCAATAAAAAAATCTAATTCACCATAATGCCTTATCAGGGCATCAGTTCAAACGCTATGATATCATTTTATTAACGTTTTCCAATGATTTATAGAAGCAGGCGTTACTTTGCGGAATTCCATATTACAGAAAATATAACAGAACTACTGCTAAAATCCGCGTGTGTTAAGCGAATGTATGTAATACTAAGTGCATTACGATTTTGTCGTGGAGCCTATCCTCCTGATGATCCTTCGGTTTCGGAACGAAACGATCGTGGAGATTTTCGTGTCGATTGTGTGCATTGCTTTTGTGCATTGTGGCTGTTTAAGACGTCTTAGGATACGTGTGGTGACTTGTCCTGCATGTGTAAGGTACGTGAATTTTCCCTACTTCATACACTTAGCATTATATACACATTACACACGCGGATTATAGCAAAGTAGGTATGTTATAGTTTCTGTATTAAGGTTTTCATTGAACTACCGGGCTATTTCACAGAATTTTCTTAGAAACAGAAAGTTAATGTATAGATAACGGCTATACTCACGTCTAATTTTATCGGATTGGCCCGACTAGTTTCGAACCCGTCCGGGACACTTATTCATGAGCTCTTTACACGACGTTATCGCGGCGAGACTGCGTGCAGCAGCTCGCTGGGCGAACTAATCCGATGAAATTAGACGTGAGTATAGCCGGTATCTATATATTAACTATGAATACTATCACGATAGTTTAAATTTAAAAATAAACAGAAAGTGTTTACCAACGATACTTTCATAAACTCTTTTGAAATATTTAATACTTAAAACGGAATTATTGACGCAAGTACGTGGCCTTTCAACTTCAGGCTATCACCTCCGATGTTTCGTAATTTCCTTTCACAACTCTCTTAAGGAATTTTTTTTCACCGCATTTCCGTATATAAAAGAGGTTAGTGGGTCACTGCAACAATTGTTCAAATATTGTTTAAACGATTCGGTGAAATGAATAAACTGGTGCTTCTCTTTTTTATTATTGGCCTATCAAAGGTAGATATAAACTATTTTTTGTACGTAAAAATAGGTTACTTTAAATAGAGTACCTATTATTTAATTAGGGTAAGTGTTTAGTGTAAGTGTACCACGGCCTGCCCGGGGTTTGAACCCGTAACCCACTAGAAAGAGTCGTATGGACTCACCACAGGTCTATCACATCTTTTTACATACATATAAATGGAGCTAAAGAAGTTTTACTTTAGTCAGCCTAAAATGTGCCTTACTACAAGTAGGAGAAAGCAAATAATACTTATAATCTCTCTCTCTTTTTCATGTGTGATTAGACAAAGATATACGAGTTTCATCTTCCCTATCATCACTGGTTGTGGCACTCTCATTTACAAATTCAAATTCTAATTCTAAATATTCTTTATTAAAGTAAACTTGTAAACAATTGCTGTTGAATCGTCAACATCTACCGCTGGTTCGGAAAGCTGTTCCTACCGAGAAGAGCCAGCAAGAAACTCGGCGGTTGCTCTTTTCAAACAATAACTCTTATCACTAGTTACATATTAATGTCTTGTACAGGGTTAAAGAATAGCAATATCCACGCATTCTTATCTTCTAGGTAATCTTCAATAGTATAATAGGCTTTCTGAATTAGCCTTTTTTAAATAGTATTTTTAAACTGCTGTAACGGTAAAGTTAAAGTAGATTGTGGAATTTTATTATAGAATCTTATACCCAAACCCACAAACGAATTACGAGCTTTTGCAAGGCGCAAAGCAGGAACCGCAAGCTTAAGTCGGTCCCTACTTTGTCTATTATATACATCGCCAATTTTATAATTATTTATATTCATATGTACATAAATTAAATTACTAAAACTATACTGTGAAGCCATTGTATACCTGTTTCCTTAATCTTCTCTCGCAGGGAATCGCGCAAATTTAAATTGTAAATGCCACGTATGGCTCTTTTTCGTACAGGACTGTCTACAACTCCCTTACTCTTTAATCTATACTTAGAAACATATTCCCCAAAAGCTGCAAAAGCAAAACGGATGTTTGTGTGGTTTTTGGTAAAAGATTCTTTTGGAACGTTTAGGTTAATAGTATATTTATGTAAATTGAGTTGAAGAGTTCGCGTATAAGGGATTTACGCGGGAGAGTTTGTAACACATTGATTTTCACGCGCGCGAAGCCGTAACAACAGCTAGTCAAAAAATTATCGTGTCACAATGATAGTTACCGTACTCCTCTGAAACGGCTTAGCCGATTTTTATAAAATTTCATATGCATCTTAAGTAGATCAGAAAATCGGCTGCTATCTATTTTACATACCCCTAATTGATAAGTGTCCACCTCCAACATTTATTCGTTTTGGTAAAAAAAAATATTTTACACTAAAAATTCCCCAAAAGTAATTAATATGGCAAAACAACATTTGCCCGGTCAGCTAGTATTATTTATATACGAATACCTCAAATGCTAAATTTAGTTTAAATAGGCTTTAATAAGCTCTTGTGAATGGACAAATATTGTCCAATTTTAATGTAGCTCAAAAACATTTTTTTATTATATAAAATATAGAAATTCCCTAGTAACAATGAATAGGGCAAAACAACATTTGCCCGATCAGCTAATAGTTATTAATAAAGTAATCTATAAATTATGTTCCAGGCCATAGAAGGGTACTGCCTAAATGGCTGCGTCGAGCCAATCACCATAGGCGCGGTGTATACCTGCCCCAATAAATGCCCAACACTCACTTGCGACTGTAGCAAGTTGCCCAGCTGTGGGTGCAGTTCCTGTATGGACCCGCAGTGCGAATGTCTGAAAGCCATCATGAACTTCCCGGAAGTAGAATATCCAACATCCATTATAACTATGAAACCCTGTTATCTCTTATAAGTACAAAATAATGATTTTATAAATAAAAAATTATACATGTAATATTTTTTAATTTTTCCTAATTCAGAAGCAGAAAAGCTATATTTATAAATTGAGTGGTAGATGACTATAATTTATTAAATATTCTACTCTAACTAATGGAAATATAAGATTATATCCCTTATCCCATTCTAAGTGGGGTCGGCACAACATGTTATGATATATGATTTGTCTACGTATTTTACGACCGGCCGCTTGCCTAACGTCAACTTACCTTAGTCGTATTTTACAACACCTTGACAAGAAAAAAATATACGCGTTATATTAATTCAAATTAAAAAAAATCATTTTAAAAAGCTGTGATAACCAGCGGAGAGACCGTGCGACTCTCTAGAGACGATCATGGGTTCAAACCCGGGCAGGCACCAATGAGTTTTTCTATTAAAACTCATGTGTCTATTGATAATTGCAATTTATCACACGCTTTTCGGTGAAGGAAAACATCGTGAGGAAACCTGTATATCTCAAGAGAATTCTGGGGATATGTGAAACCTACCAATCCGCATTGGAGCAGCGTGGTAGGTCTTAGCTCCAACCGTTCTCTCCAGAAACAGAGAGGGGAGGCCTATTCCCAGCAGTGGGAATGTAACAGGTCGCTACTTTACTATGGTATAAGAAGTGTATATTAAAGCCGATTACATCACTACACCTTAAGAAAGAGAAGGCCTGTGCCCAGCAGTGGGCATAGTAACAGGCGGTTACTTTTTATTTATTCAAAAGTTGTACGCGAATTGCCTTCTTAGTAATAACAATATTTTGAACCAGTGGCTTCATTAGTCGTATCGATCCTTGACGAACCAAAATTGTTTGAAAAAACTCATTTGAATAAAGATTATTTTGATCTCATTTGAAAGGGGGCATTTCGCTTATGGACTGCGAAACCATACTATTTAGAAAATAAATAAACGTTGTTTTGCATCTGCTTTTAGTGAAACTGGACACCAGCTGAACAAAGAAGTTGAAGAACGGGTTAAGAACTGAAGTAACTGTGACTAACCATCACCGTCAGGAATGGCATGGTATGTAAATTTTCGGAAATTAACCCTTTTATAACCAAAGGTACGTATATTATAAAGAACACAAGAGTAATTTAATTAATTGCTATATTTCTTTTTTTTCTCTTGTCCATACTTCATCCATATTACATTTATAGTATAAGAGAGAGAGAGGGATAACCCAGCGGCGAGACCGTGGGACTTTTTCGAGGGGAACACGAGTTCAAAAACGGGCAGGCACCAATGAGTTTTTCTATTTAAACTCATGTGTCCAATAGATAAATGCAATTTATCACACGCTTTACGGTGAAGGAAAGCATCGTGAGGAAACCTGCATATCTCAAGAGAATTCTGGAGATATGTGAAACCTGCCAATTTGCATTGGAGCAGCGTGGTAGTTCTTAGCTCCAACCCTACTCTCCAGAAACAGAGAGGGGAGGCCTATTCCCAGCATTGGGAATGTAACAGGTCGCTACTTTACTATGGTATAAGAAGTGTATATTAAAGCCGATTACATCACTACACCTTACTGACCATAATGAAAATGTAATTTCAATTTTAAACTACATTTTAAAATGGTTTATCGTATATAAAAGCCGATTACACGAGAAAAGCCCGTCAGCTTAACGTCCTCGAGCTTAATGAAAATGAAACTAATTAGAATTTACGCTATAAAGTCTACTAGCTCCTATAAAATAAAATAATTTAAATAAAATTTTTAAATTTAAATAAATTAAATAAATTTATTTATTTATTATAAAATAAAATAAATTTATTTTATAGGATATTAATCTGCTAGCTACCAAAGTAATATTCATATTATTTTGCTTTATTCTGCGATAACGCAAATAGAAAAAATATATAATGCTAAATGTAGAGTGAACTATCCGTTTGCATACATGCACTACGATTCTCCATCATCGCCGCCACAACACACAAGCACTACACACGTTCACTATCACAAACTCAACAACTGTTTCGCCCTACGACCGAAGCATCATCAGGGAATAGGCTCTACAACAAAATCACAAAGATAATAGCAAAATAACTTTAGTATTACTTTTGTGTTATAGATTTCCGCAAAGTAATGCCTAATTCTATAAATTACCCGCTAACTTCTATAAAATAAAAAACAAAAGAAGTAAAAAGGTTATGTCACTCTCCTACCCTTCAAATATCTCCAAAACAAATTCAAATTCAATGTTTATTTTCTGTTATATGCAATAATATTATAGCTGTGATAGCCCAGCGGTGAGATCGTGCGACTCTCTAGAGACGATCATGGGTTCAAACCACGGGCAGGCACCAATTAGTTTTTTTATTAAAAACTATGTGTCTAATTGACTATTGCAATTTATCATACGTTTTTTGGTGAAGGAAGACATCGTGAGGAAACCTGAAAATCTCTAGAGAATTTTGGGGATATGTGTAACCTACCAATCCGCATTGGAGCAGCGTGGTAGGTCTTAGCTCCAAACCTTCTCTCCAAATACGGAGAGGAAAGAACTATGCATTAATACTAGGATGGACTTTGCTTCTTTTTTCTTCTCCTTTTTCTTTTTTAACAGATCCACTGCTGTATGTAGATCTCTTTAAGGTGTGTTCCCTAGACCTTTTTGAGACCGTCGGTACACCTGATAGGAAGTCTACAAAGACTACGTTTTCCGTTGCTTAGTCACCATTGCAGCACCCTAACGCTCATCACTTTATCGTTAACTATAGGCCCGCCTAGCTATTTTAACACTTATTTTGGTCACATAGAGATACTGCAAGCATATCATCGGGCCATAGATTACTTAGTAACTCTTAGATTTCTTACGAAATCCGTAGTCAGTGAAGAAGATTCAGATCCACTGTGACTGGCAACACGCACTATTTGAAGTTTTTGGCTTTTACTTTGACGGAATGATTATGGGTAAAGTTTGGTTTTAAGGGACTGAGGAATGCATGAGAGAACCAGAAACGCCATCTCACGTCATGTTGTATTGAACAGGTGGCCAAGCAACGGGCAACCATCCTTTGCTCACCGAAGACGTAACAAGAAGCCTTGAGGAACCCTGGCTGAGTTCTCGGCTTCTAGAAGGAGATTAGCTGGCTGGAATAACCAGCCCCTCTACCCTCACGCATAATGGTCGCCGTACAGTGACTAAAGAAGTAAATGCGGAAAATAGCCCGCAACAAGAAGAAGAAGAAGATGGGTAAAGTATATTGTATATTCATAGTTTTCCTTTTTTCTGCGCATGCTATATAACTCGCAGCGATTTTTATCATTCTCCTGCCCTTATCCCACTCTAAATGGAGTCGGCACAACATGTTACAAACATGTTGTCACATGATTTGACTACGTATTTTACGACCGACCGTCTGCCTGACGTCAACTTACCTTAGTCGCCTTTTACGACACCTCGGTAAGAAGTGACGGTGGTCTATTCTATGCAGCCGGATACCACACGTCACATACCTTAGTCGCCTCTTACGACACCTCGGTAAGAAGTGACGGTGGTCTATTCTATGCAGCCGGATACCACACGTCACATACCTTAGTCGCCTCTTACGACACCTCGGTAAGAACTGAGGGTGGTCTAGTCTATTCTGCCGGATACCGCACGAACTCGCAGCGATTTTTGACGTTTATAAATTTTATGAATATGGGTCCGCGTATAAGCTTGACAATTTATTCGACCTAAAAAAAAAAAATATTAGCAGCTCCAACCATATGAGATACCAGAATACCGTAAATACCGTATATACGATGTCCAGACAAAAGGTTGGGCCTTTTTTATCAAGTGTCTAAGCCGAGCTTTAATCCGCTGGCCCCGCAACAAATCTTTTGGTTAAACATAAATTATTCAAATTGCGGGTTTCCAAACACTATTTGAATAATCCAAAAGAGACCAGGCTCGTGTTTAATCGCCATTAAACATTTAACTCTGGTTTTCCACTTAGAATATTAATATTATTCATTAGAACAGGTAACATTACTATTTTTAGTAAGGATATTCCTTTTATATATTGGAACATGTTTATACCTATTCAAGTTAGTAGGATAAGTAAGATAAAGCAAATAATAATACACTATTTAATCTATTAAAGAGGGGTAAAAAATTGGAGTTACAATACGATGTTTAACTTAAGTAAGCATAAAACTTTTATTATCAGGGTATATAATGAGACACACTTCTTTTGATAAGTTGTTTCGCTGATTAGTTTTCATTTAACCCCTATATCAATACTTATTATAAATCAAAGTCCCAAAAAGCTATCTCTCTGTATGTAATCGATTTTCTCAAAATCTACTGAACGGATTTTCGCTTCTAATGGTAATTTCTACTGAAAGGTTTTTCCTAAAAAATAGTGCAATAATTGGTAATGGTTTAGATAAATAGTACATAGCGGTATTATGCCTGCTTGCTGAGAGCGTTAGTCGCGTGCGTAAAAATACTACAAAGAAGTCCGCGATAGCATGTCTCTATATCTCATGGTTAACTCACAATAACTACTTTTATGTTCAAAATTTGAAAAAAAAATTCGGGAAAACTTTCGTAAATCACTGCATTTCAGGCGGGCGAAGCCGTTGTTGGCTCGGCTAGTACTAGTATAATTCCTAAGATATTAATTTAAATTATATTGTGTAAAGCATCAAAATGTTAACTATGAAATGTAGTTGTAACGAATGTATTTAAAAAAGGTTTAATATAATTTTATAATATGTAGTGAGTGTAAAACCAAAGTCACTTAGATTACAATGAACTTATCACATAGTTCAGTGAAGAGATGAGGTCGAAAGATGCTGGACCCAAATTTAGAAAACTGAGTGTTAGTAGATTCCCTATAATCCAGATATGTTGCTATATTCAAGCTAAATCTAAACCGTTAAGTAAGAGTTAAGCTTGTTTAAGTAAGAGATATCAATTCCAATATATTGACTATTAGTCATGTCGAGTCACCGTTCAGAATGAGAATGTATACACTACGGAAAACACCACTGTTATTGTAGTGTTTCCACTATTTCCGATTCCTACACATACCTATTCGTATTAATGTTTAAATAATAAATAAAGGATTGTCGTCACTAAAATATTTTTTAAACCTATACTGTACTGTGTAACTTATATTTCCTGTGGAAATATCAAAATTTAATTACTCTATCCATTTAATCAAACCTTTTACGATCTATAATAAGATGTAAATTGATATCATTCGTCCGTCAAAAACGAATTTTATTACGCTTCAGTAAGTTAATTTAAAACTGACCGAATACAGACGGAATTAATTACATTAAATAAACAGTACGTTGGCAATTTTCCGTGTTTGGAATACCGCAGAATATATTACTTCATATACATACTAATGTCGAGCTGTGATAGCCCAGCGGTGAGACCGTGCGACTCTTTCGAGGGGAACACGAGTTCAAACCCGGGCAGGTACCAATGAGTTTTTCTATTAAAACTCACGTGTCTAATTGATAATTGCAATTTATCACACGCTTTTCGGTGAAGGAAAACATCGTGAGGAAACCTGCATATTTCTAGAGAATTCTGGAGATATGTGAAACCTACCAATCCGCATTGGAGCAGCGTGGTAGGTCTTAACTCCAACCCTTCTTTCCAGAAACGGAGAGAGGAGGCCTATGCCCAGCAGTGGGATACTAATGTAACAGGCTGCTACTTTTACATACTAATATTATTAATGCGAAGATCTGTTCGTCTGTCCTTCACTTACGATTGTACGGCTAATCCGCTAAAGAGATATACATATTAGAAGGAACAAAATGCAGTATAGTAAGTGGCAATAAATAATGCACTTCGAGGCCTAGAGAGATAAATCGGCTAGATTCTGCTTCATAGAGCATTGTCTCTGTCGCACAGACTGACGAATCCGTGTGAAACGTCAAATACTAACTGAGGGACAGTGACAGCGCTCTACGAAACCGAACTGGCCGGCTGTTTCGTTCTAAACATCGAAGTGCATTATTTAATGCCGGGGTATACATAGTTGAGGATATTAAACATTTATTCGACTTTAATTCCCTCCATGGGCCAACATTTTCTAAAAACAGTATGGTGGTTCAGATGAATTTGGTTCAGAAGTTCAAGTTGGGTCGGACTGGATAGTTTGGTTGTATTAATGTATTTAAGCGTAACAAAAACGCTGATACATGTAAAAACATGTGTCAGGGTTCTTGTTAAGCTTTCACCAACATATTCAAAATCAAATACCAAAGCAAACAAAGCGCTGGCAACATTTTTAAAGCGTGGTTGCAATATTGCTTTCTGTCTTTTATTGCGAAAGCGATATTTTAGCACAGTGTAGTATGATCAGCAAATAAATTGCAATGAAAAAAACAGCAATAGCTCAAAGGATTTTAGATAAAGTACTAAAATGGTTACGATTTTAATTTTACTTTATTAACTAAAAATTCTATAAATTCAAACAGTCTTACACATATTTTTAAATTATCAATTTTTAGCTATTAATATACAATTAATCTCATATATAAAATTATCGTGTCACAATGATAGTGACCATACTCCTCCGAAACGGCATGACCGATTTTAATGAAATTTTATATGCATTTTCAGTCGGTCTGAGAATCGGCTATTATCTATTTTTCATAACCCAAGTGACAAGGATTGTCCACCCCTAACATTTTTGGTACAATTTTCTTTTAATTTTTCATAATGCACTAGAAATTTCTAAATATAGCAGCAGCGCGACCGTCTGATTGGCTGCGCGACGTAACCGCTGCCACTCGTGACATTGTTTAATGCAAAATACGCCCAACCAGATAATTTTAATATAAATAGGCTTGTTGAAGACTGTTGAGCTCTTGCGAATCATCAAATATTGTTAAATTATAATGTGGCACAAAAAACAAAGTTCCTAAAAAGTGTTAGTGAGATAAACTAGGAAGAAACTTGGTGACCAGTTTTTATTCTTGCAATTTATGCCTAAAATATTTTTAATGATTCCACAATTGTAAAAGATCCGCTTCGAAGAATCGCATTATGCAATTTATGTTTCTCAGTTTTATGCGGTTCACTTAGTAAATAAAGAACATGAAATCCTTACTAATATTATAAATGCGAAAGTCTGTCTGTCTGTCTGTCTGTCTGTGTCGTTTTCACGGCCAATCCGCTGAACAAATATCGATGAAATTTGGCACAATTGTTCCTTATACAACGGGGTAACACATAGGCTATAGAAATCCTGTTAATTCAACAGGAATAAAATGACGTTCAAAAACGGCATCTATAATAAACATAATAAGTTATTTTTATTTACAATTTGTCATAGTTAATAATATATTAACGGCCTGGAATCGAGCCCATTAAGTCCAATCTGTAGAGGTGAGTTTTTATATTATTTGATTTCTGTGGACTGGATAAATGTAATTATTTATAAATTTGACAGCTATTACAACGTATAATAAATATAAGTAATACGCGCTATTTACTCAAAAAAAATAAACTATGCTTACGAAAACCCGATAAATCTCTCTGTCTTCCCAAACCTGGAAAATATTTTCTTAATATGAATAGCGTTTCACTGCTCGCTTTCATTATTCATTTCATTATTGGAGTCTAGTGTCGAAATAAAAGTCAATTCTTTGTATTTGCTACGCTGTGTCATTTTACTATGTCACGTTTGTTCCGCGCAATGTGAATTCCCTGTATGCCATCACTTCACGTTGAAAATACGACTCGTTCTAATGTCTATAAAGATTTACTTTTTATAACTATCACTTGTGGTGCATAAGTATTTAAATCATTTTTTTGTTATGTAGTTGTTATATACTTCTTCTTTGTCGAAATTAAAGTAATGCCAATGTAGATAAATTTATTATAATACATCTTACAAGTTTGCCGCCGTGTGGTATCCGGCTGAGTAGAATAGACCACCCTCTTTCTTACTGAGGGGTCGTAAAATACGACTAAGGTAAGTTGACGTCAGGCAGGCGGCCGGTCGTAAAATACGCAGCCAAGTCATGTGACAACATGTTGCCGACTCCACTTAGAGTGGGATAAGGGCAGGAGAATGATGATGACATCTTACAAGTATGCATATTTATTAGCGTATTTTCAATATTCGCTTGCTACGCGGTACATTACTTCCTCCTTTTTTTTAAAAAAAGTAAAATAATACGCGTTATCCGATGCGATAATTTTTAAAGGTTCATGATAAACTATCAGATTGTGTTAACTAGAAGGTTCATGGTAAACTATCAGATGTTAACGATGAAATCTTTAAACGGCCTTGTCGTTCTGAGATTTATGTCTTGTTTAATATTAAAATAAAGGCTAAATATTAAAAACTTAAATTATCCGATGGCATAATTTTTAAAGGTTCAAGTTAAACTATCAGTTTTTTTAAAGTCGAAATCTTTAAACGGCCTTGTCGTTCTGAGAATAATCTTTTTTAATATCAAAATATAATAGAATTCCATTTTGTAGATCCAAACAAAAATAATGTAAAGCCAACCAATACATTGAATATGTAAAATATTTGCTAGTATTTGAGAGTTGCTTTTGGTAGATTGACTATTGAAAATTTCCAATATACATGCCGGCAGCGCTTAATTTGTAAATTAATATCGGTTGTTCACGTGAAAGGGCATAGAATAAAATATTACCTGAACATAGAACAGGAAAAGGGTATAAAATCCTCTTTAATTTTAATTGTTCTCCAGCGTGCTATGATAGAGATACACTACAAGTTACGAAAATTAATTATAAATGGCTACAATTTTTACGTTTAAATTGTTTTCGCTGAGTCTCTCATGTCATCATACTATATTCATAGAAGTTATCATTGTTTCGATACGAAAAGCGAGCTTCAGTGCCGTTCCTCGATTGCTATTTATGATCAAAAAATACGTTCACTATCACTTCGAGTCAATGCTTTTTACCATCTATCAATAGCTTTGATATCGTAATATTACAACTATTTGGGATACAAAAGTAATAATAAAATTATTTTGCTATAATCCGCGATACAATAAATAGAAAATATATATAGTGCTAAATGTATAGTGGACTTCCGTTTTTTCATACCCGTTACATGCAGGATTCGTAAAAACACATCCACAAACCTCCACCACTGCCACCACAATACACAAGCACTACACACGTTCACCATCACAAACTCAACAATCGTTTCGCCCCACAACCGAAGCATCATCAGGAGATAGACTCCACGACAAAATCGCAAGGCTTTGCGATTATAGAAAATTAAATTAAGGATTATAGCAAAATAATTTTATTATTACTTTTGTATTATGGATCTCCGCATAATAACACCTAATTCTATAAATTACTATCTGGATCTTCGAGAATACTCTCAGAATCATTTAAACCGAGCTGACTGGATCTGATATACCTTCACAATAACAGAAAACTGGCCTTCAATAAGGTAGAAATTTCTTTCAGATATTATAGAGACCCTTGTTCCTACCAAGCACTAACGAAAGATATTTAATCATGATATCATATCATCATTAAATATCTTTCGCTAGTGTACTTAAATTGCAACTGACAAGTCAGAAGGATCATCGGACTGCTACAGTGATGACTGCGCTGGACACGAGTCAGTAATGGTAAACTTTTGCAAGTCTCATCTGATTGATGCCAAATTAGACCAGCTTGGCACAACTGGCTTCCCTCGAGACCGAGGACCCCCATTAAAGCTGTGATAGCCCAGCGGTGAGCCCGTGTGACTCTCTAGAGACGATCATGGGTTCAAACCCCGGGCAGGCGCCAATGAGTTTTTCCATTAAAAACTTGTGTGTCTAATTGATAATTGCAATTTATCACATGCTTTTCGGTGAAGGAAAACATCGTGATGAAACCTGCATATCTCTATAGAATTCTAGGGATATGTGTAGGGATATGTACCAGTCCGCATTGGAGCAGCGTGGTAGGTTTTAGCTTCAACCCTTCTCTCGAAAAAACGGAGAGAGGAGGCCCAGCAGTGGGATAGTAACAGGCCGTTACTTTACTTTACTTGTGTTCTTAATTTTTTTTTCGTACATAAATGTTGTATGATACATCTACTGATTGAATATTAATCTTTGATGTCAACAAAGGTCTGTTCGATAACGATATAGTGCCACCGTCGAACTCGTTCTCGCGTGGAAATTTAATTACTTTATTTTTAACAATACACATTTTTAGTACAATTCTCAGTCCGTTTGTAGTCTTAACTTTAATTGATTTTTGCATATCAGTGCTAGTATGCTTACTAAAATAATCAATGTGTACAGTATCCGCCTGTTACAATCTCACTGCTGGAAATAGGCCTCCTCCCTCCGTTTCTGGAGAGAAGGATTGGAGCTAAGTCCTACCACGCTGCTCCAATGCGTATTGGTAGGTTACAAGAATTTTCTAGAGATATGCAGGTTTCCTCACGATATTTTCCTATCTTTATTTCTCGCCGTGTGGTATCCGGCTGAGTAGAATAGACCACCCTTATTTGTTACCGAGATGTCGTAAAAGGCGACTAAGGTAAGTTGACCCACCGTGTGGTATCCGGTTGAGTAAAATAGACCACCCTCTTTCTCACCGAGGGGTCGTAAAATACGACTAAGGTAAGTTGACGTTAGGTAGGCGGCCGGTCGTAAAATACGTAACCAAATCATGTGACAACATGTTTGTAACATGTTGAGCCGACCCCACCTAGAGTGTGATAAGGATAGGAGGATGATGACAATGACTACTATCTTTATTTCAGCTTAGATCTTTATATCAGCTTAGTTCTTCAAAACTGGGGTCAACTTAATAATGGTGGGTCACAATACTCATTACCTTGCGGCAGTAAACTGATTTTCCAGCTCCAGATCTCGAGTAATCAACCGTGTAGCATTGTTCTATAATATGTATTATATTAAAAAATCTTTGTATTTTTTTCTTTAATATGGAAACGTTTGTATAAGTTGTGATAGCCTGGTGTGACCGTGCGACTAGAGACGACATGGGTTCAAACCCCGGGCAGGCACCAATGAGTTTTTCTATTAAAACTTATGTGTCTAATTGATAATTGCAATTTATCACACGCTTTTCGGTGAAGGAAAACATCGTGAGGAAACCTGCATATCTCTAGAGAATTCTAGGGATATGTGTAACCTACCAATGCGCATTGGAGCAGCGTGGTAGGTCTTAAGGCGCTGAACAGAGCCAAATAGGCTAACTTTAAACACGTTTTTAACAAAAGCCAAAGGGATGACGATTACAAGAAAAATATATGTTAATATACATCATATCTCAGAGAGAATGTAAGATTTCAAAACATGATTACGATACTTTTTTTCGATAAAAAAAATTGGTAAATAGACCTCTGATTTTTACTTTTATCGTAAATATCTCTAATATTTATCAACAAAAATTGGTAAAATTAATAAGACTAATAAATCATTTTAATATAAAGAGAATGTAAGATTTAAATTTTGAATTAATTAAGATATTTCATTCAAATTAAATATTTTTTAGAAAATAGCAAAACTGAAACGAGTCATCGTCTCGCTTCTCTTTTACATCTACGAATATAGACAGTGATCGCTGAGGCGCGCTGCTATACGGACGTGTGTCGCTAGCTGCCGCCTTTTGTGACTATTCCTTGTTGATAATATGTCTTTTTTTAGGTGGTTAGTTATAGTTTCAGCATACTTAGTTTTATAAGATTAATTAGACATAAGTTTTTTAAATAAATTGTACAAAAAAAGTTTGGATAAAATAGTGTACAGCTACAATGGGTGTTAAAAAATTAAGTGTGTCGCTACGCCGTCGCAGACATTGTGGGCGTGGCTTATATGCCGAAATCTGAATTTACGCCAGCTCTGTTCAGTGCCTTAACTCCAATCCTTCTCTCCAAAAACGGAGAGAGGAGGCCTTAGCCCAGCAGTGGGCATAGTAACAGGCCGTTACTTTACTTTTACTTTTATGGAAACGTTCAGTGTTCAATAAAACGACTGAAATGACTAGACGAAATTAAAGAACCATTAAAAAGCGATTAGGACATTTAATATTCGCGAATAACATTTGATCGATGGCTGATGGTTGTCCGAGGTGACATTTTTTACCTGTTTTATATTCACGGGAGACATACATGACTGAGGCCTGAACTTTTGATGAATTACCGAAACTAAGATGCTGTCCTTAGTAAGCTAATAGAAGAATTAAAATTAATTTAACGTTTACTAAAAAGTCCGTTTCATAATCTCAATGAAAATTAGAAGCATTTATAACTCTAAGAAAAGAGAGAAACTTCGTGAACACTATTTATAACCGTACTAGTTTTTAACGATCTAGCGTTAGCTTAAGGAAAATATATTTATGGTAGCGTTAAAGTAAAGGCCTATTATTATCCCACTGCAGGGAATAGGCCACCTCTCTCCGTTTTTACCACGCTGATCCAATTCGTATTGGTAGGTTACACATATCCCTATAATTCTCTAAACATTACCTCACGATCCTAAAGGTTTCCTCGCGATGTTTTGCTTCACCAAAAAGTGTGTGATAAATTGCAATTAACAGTTAAACACATAAGTTTTGATAGAAAAACACATTGGTCTGCCCGGAGTTTGAACCCGTGACCGAAAGAATTGCACGGTGTTTCCGTTGGCCTATCACAGTTTATGGAAGAGTAGATTTTTTTTTAATTTGAACTTTTGTATTGCAATCATATTGAATAAATCCAGCTATGGTCATGTCGTATTAAAAGGTTTAAGCAGTTGCAAGACATATCTACCAATAAAAAAAAACGTGTAGAAATAAATAATCTAGATTTTATTTTTCAGTATCAACTGTCATCTCTAAAAACACTTTTACTTCGCTTATCAATTTTATTGAGATATCATCAGAAACGGTGTTTATTTCCGCACCAATATCATTAACGACCTTACGAATTTCTTTATCAATTCTTATATCATCTACTAACCAATCATAGAAATGTGCGAAGAAGCCGTTAAACGGATCAGCTTTATGCACACTGTAGATATGGTCCATATCTGATAGAATTGCATGAATTAATAAAGAATCATGCGACAAAATCTCATCTTTATTATTTTCTATAGATACTAGTCTTGCTTCAACGACCTTTTGTACGGTTAACAGGACCTCTTTTGTAGGCACTTCGTTTGAATAAGCCATATCATTTAAAATTACTTGCAGTTCATGTGCCGATTTTTCGTTTATATGACTGTAAAAATTTGTATCGAACAACGCTTCATAGAAATACCGTATGAACAATCTCACTTTATCTTCGGACGTTGGCTTAAACTTTTCAAGTAGGATATTCAATGCTTTAGTAACTTCGTATGATTTTATACAAACATTGTATTCAATGCACAGTTTAGTCAAATACTTTGTTTCAACTAATACAGTAGCGATAACTAACTTTTGATTTAGTTCTTGTTTTATTTTATAAACTTCACTCGGATCCACTTGGAGTTCTTCACTCACCAATATTGAAGCCATTTCTTGAAATCTTGCACAGATTTTCTTTATTGTGTTCATCCAATAATAAACTTCTTTCTCCTCGGTCACATTAGAATTAGCACGTTCGAGTATATTTCTAACGATTTTCAGATAATGTTTCAACTGTTTCTCAAATATAATTTGCTTAAAATTTTCTTTAAGTAACTCACTTAGGACTCTTTGTAGAGATGTGGTGAGTACGGTGAGAAATTCTTCAACAAATTTTCTTGACTGCAGACAAAAGGCGAGGTTGCGACAAAGAATCGCTGTCCGTATTATTTCTGTTATAGGATCCTCATCTATTAGTGACATCATTGACCGTCGAGCGTTTAACTTGTAAGAGTTACCTAAAAACTGTGTTAGAGAGTTCATTACATCTTTTCCTAAACTGACGGTACCTTCCACATTTATTTTGACAGTATAAGCTTGATCTATGAGAACTGCAACAAAAGTTGTTAGAATTATATTCTATTTGAACACGAAATAATAGAAATAGATGTAAAAGTCATATAAAATTTCGTACAAATTTTATATGACAAAAAAGCATTTAAATTCATTTCTCACCTAAAATAATGGCGAAAGAGTAAAAACAATGCATTATAAAAATCATTCATATAAAATTGCTTTGTTTATTGCATGCCCTTTACGTTTTATTTAAGTGCGTCTATAAAATTTATTTCAATAAATATTTCTATTAACTCTGTGAATTAGTTTTGTGCAAATGAATCCAAGTATTGACTTTTTGAATCATATTGGATGTAAAAGGAACTGGAAAAGGAAGGATGCCGCGTTTGTATTCAAATTTCCAAGAAGTTAAATCATAAACCTCCTAGAATTTCTTTCAATACTGAAAACCTTGATAGAGTGTCATTATCTTTGAATTGTTTAATTATAGACGACCAATGTCCCCTTCTGGATATCTGATAAATTATCAGACACTACTATAGAGATAGTAAAAAATGCCGCTTGAACCCAGTGGCTAATTAGTTATCTAAGAACCAAAATGCCTTTTACATATGACGTGTAATTATCTTGCGAGACCTTAGTCCAAAAGTGGAGGTCCATGGGCTAGAATTCCCATCCTCATTTACAGTGAAAATATATAAGAAAATTATATATTTACAGGTCTTATATTATCGATAACTGACGAGGTCTTACAGTATCTTATTTACAGGTCTTACTTAAGAATTAACTCATTTAATTTAATTCATTCATTCTCGCAAAAAAATAGTTTTGTGCAGTTGTTTTTATATTTAAAGGTCATAATTCCTTTATTGTATAATGGATTTTAAAATTCATATGCGTAATAATGTGTGAATTCTTCACTTCACTTGTGTTGTATTTCGTCATTAAACGTCATTAAATTTTAATATTTAAGCAGATACTCCCCTCTAGCGTAAGTATCAATAAATAAAATACAACTTGTCAAATAGTATTTGCATGTACAACTAGATGGCTTTAAGGTAAAAATGAGATATGAACGAAATAAATACAGAAAAATATCGCAAATACATTTACTTTACTGTCAAAGCAGTAAAACTAGTACTATTCTGCCGAAACTCCTAGAGAGTATCGTTGAAACCGGTGAATTTACTTGTTTTGTAGGTGTGGCTTATACACGTAATAAATACCTTATCTGGCAATGTAATAACATTGCTAAATATGGTATACATTATTCAATACATTATTTTTATGCTGACAATTTACATCCCGCTTTAAATATAATTTATACTTTAGTGTATTTTGCAAATAAATAAATTAAAATACGTGCTAAAACAATTTTAAAAGATAACCAAAATGCCCTTTTTTTATATAGAACAGGATTATGCAGTATAATAATGCAAATAAAACATATACTGACAGTTTGAAGCAATAATTATGAAAAATATTATGTATTAGTTGTATGTATTTCGTGTATCATTCCGTATTTATTAGTACTTATTTTTTTTAGTACTTGCAACATTTTCTTTATTTTTCTTATTATTTTTTTTATTATTTATTTTTCTAATTATAATTTTATTATTTTATAACTCATTTGTTAATAGTTGCGTACCATCTTACAGTTAAATTACATACAGTTAACAAAAAACATTTTGTGAATAACGTTTCATGCTGTAACGTTCTGAATTTTTCGTCATTTTTATCACTTGACGTTTTGTAATATCTATTATCTGTGAAATTTACTGACGTTTATTCCCCCGTCATACTCAATCTTTTTGTATCGGCCATTTTCGCCGATAGGTTGGTGTTCTTTTGCGGTCACGTATCTTTTCGTGGCCTTTAGATCACAATAAATAAATTCATTTAAGATGGTGCAGAAGAAGGTAAAAACCATGTGCGTTTCTTCTCATATTTTATTTTTGTTCCGAAATGTTCTGATATGCTGATTGAAAGCATTATCTGCTAGTTATTGAAGTGTTGTTTTTTTCATTTAGTTATACTCAAATTAACATTTAAGTTAAATAATACTTTCATTGCGGTTGTGCATATTAAAGCAATTGTTTCGGGAATACCTGGTATTTGTTTAATGTTGATAAATAAAGAAAGTGTAAAAATATAACCTTAAATTTGAATAGCGTGATATTGAACAAAGCTTGTGAAGCGTAATGTACAGCACTCAAAGTTAATATTTCACGATGATTGTATTCTTAATATTTTGCAAAGTTTACTGTAGACTACATTTGTGCCAGTTTATATTAAATATCACGTGTTTTTCAGCCTAAGAAGAAGGTAGGAAAGAAGGTAGCAGCCGCTCCGTTGGTCGTTAAAAAAGTTGAACCCAAGAAGGTTGTAAATCCTCTCTTTGAGAAAAGGACGAAAAATTTTGCTATTGGTAAGTTCGTGTTAATTCTTATTTGCAACTCCTCATGATCATCACATCTTGCGGCTACTAAATGTTGGTTTCTCAGCAGGATACTTGTGTATGACCAAAGTGATGATATACCTTTCCTGAAACACTATGTAGGTGTAAAATAATGAGCTTTTTAACACTGATTGGTCAATATCAATACACTTGTATGTCTTATAAACAAAATAATTTATAAATAAATAAATTTATGGGACACTTACACACACAGTCGTCCATCCCCAAAGTAAGTAACTTATTACTTGTGTTATGGGTGACGGACAACTGGTAAATATACTACATAAATAATTTTAAATACATACTTAAATACAAAAACACACCCAGGCTCGAAGAATCAACAAATTATTGATAGAAAATGTTGGCCCTCCGTGGGAATCAAACGAACGACCCGTGGAGCTGAAGGTCGGGTTACTACCCACTGCACCAACAGGCCAGTCAGTTGATTTGAACATGTACTATTTTCATTTTTGTTGGCAGTCTAAAATTTTCATTCATTAAAAGTGAGAGATTAATGTCACAAGAATGTCAGCATTCCAATAAGTAGTCAGCATTGCTAGAAGCAATTAGTGGATGACTGAATTTGTTATGTTTGTAAATATGTTTCATTGTGTAAATTTTATCAAATAATATATCATAATAATTACTATACAAATTCTTGGTAAATGCAGTTTTTCAGATGGTGGTATCTTTGACTAATTATCAATTGACATTAATTTGAGACTTTATCAAAGCATTTTTGATACATATTTCATAATTTAGTACTTTTACTTAAGTGGATTCAAACTTTAGGCAACTAGTTTTTTTTAATAAATCCCATAACCTTTGCCTTTTGTAGGATAACCATTAATTTATATTATAGAGCGACATACTAGTAAGCACTTTAAACTATCTTAATGTTATTAAAATCATTATAAATAAATATTTTTATGAACATAAAGTATTATATTTCAGGTCAGGATATCCAACCAACACGTGACCTTTCTAGATTTGTGCGATGGCCCAAGTACATCCGTATTCAGCGCCAGAAGGCTGTTTTGCAGCGCCGTCTAAAGGTGCCACCACCTATCAACCAGTTCACTCAGACCTTGGATAAGACCACAGGTATATGAAAGTTTTTGTACTCGCAAACTTTGCTTATTAAGGTTACATTACAACTGTAAATGATGTATAAGTCTAATAATTTTGGTTCCACATTCCACAACTTGGAATCAAAATTTTGACTATTAATTATTGACTGGTGATGCTGACTGACTACGTTTTGTTAATTAATTTAAAATAATTGAACAGTCTTAAAACTTTAATGTTTAGCATTAATAAAATCTTGTAAATGCTTTTACCTTGATAGAATCAAAAGTGCTCAAGTTGAGAATGTTTCAAAGAATTGTGGTTGCCTATAAACCATTTAACATCATTTTGTAGGAAAGGTTATTAAACTCTTGGACTTTGTCATATTGATGTCTGTTTACTGTTAATTTATGAATGAATTTTTTTTTGCATATATTTAAATTTAAATAGGACTTGTCATGATGAGCATCAAATGCAACGATGAATCACTATGATTATCACAAAAATTATACGAGCTTTTTAACTCTGAACTAACTCAAATAAGACTTCAGATCTATACATTCATTTTACTTCCTTAAAAAGAGATACTATATTGCAGCTAAGGGTCTGTTCAAGATTCTGGAAAAATACAGGCCTGAGACTGAAGCAGTCCGGAAAGAGCGTTTAAGAAAGGCTGCTGAAGCTAAGGTATGTACCTTTAATACATTGAATATTCAGAATTATATCTTTTATAATAGAAATATTTTAATTTAATTTTATCTACAGTTTTGCCAAACACACTCTAGTTTTATACCATATCCATGCTAAATAAATAAAAATTTCAAAAAGATAATTTTTTGTAAGCTTAAGTTTTTTGTTTGCTGTTAAAATGTACTCTTATAGAGAGTGATAAACAGATAAAATACATTTAGAATAAAATTATAAACTAAATTAAAATTAAAAAAATAAAATTATATATATAAAAGTATAAACATAGAACATGTAACTATATTCTTTGGATGGGGCGATATCTAAAACAATATTAATTACAATATCTTTTGACATAAGAAAAATCTATATTAGAAAAAAAAATCATAAAGTACATTAAAACTAGTGAAACCAGTATTATAATATCACAAGTATAATTTAACTTAAGTATAAGTAACAGTAATTTTTTTAATTTAATAATGACATGATGCATAAAACCTATACAGAATGCCATGAAGACTTAACCACCAAGATCTCTGACCAACACATGTATACAGCTTAATTGAATTAAATTGTTGAATATTTTTGACCAGAATTTATTTCAAAGGTTGCCAAGAAAGATGAGCCACCAGCGAAGAGGCCAAACACTGTCCGCTCAGGCACAAACACAGTCACCAAGTTGGTGGAGAAGAAGAAGGCACAACTTGTAGTAATTGCCCATGATGTTGATCCAATTGAGGTAAATCTAATTTATTAATCTTTGATGGGCATGTTCTTCGCAGTGGTGGCAGTGACCCTGCCATCAGTTCCCCAGGTTTCTTTCAATTCCTGTGTAGGGCAAACATTATCTAAATACTTTTGTTGGTTGGTTAGTGTCAGTAGACTCCTACAAATTTAACTTCAAAATATTCTTTATCCAAGTAAACTTCTATACAAGTGCTTTTTATATCGTCAACTTTACTGCTGGTTCGGAAAGCTATGCTAGCTGTTAAAGCTACAAGATGGATTGACAACCTCATAAAGGTTCCGGGGAGCTGCTAGATCCGAGCGCACAAAATCAATGGGTTGTGGAATCACATGAAGAGACCTAGTAAATTTAAAAATATGTATGTATTTATTCAAAAATATGTATATATATATTTACCAGTAAGTCACCCATAAGACAAGTATACAAGTTACTTAAAGTTATTAACTTAATACTAGTGGGGATGGACGATCGCAAGTGTATGTCCCATACATTTTTTTAATTTATAGTAATTTAAAACAAATAAAACAAATTTTCAATACTTGGCTTACAGAAAAGACATATATCATGACATTTCCTTAATGTGTGAAGTGTGTAGCAATGTAATAAATACTACATATTTCTTATTAGTACTTGAAATAAATACATACTTATATTAGAAGAAGTATATTAATTTTATAGAAAATAGCTTCTATTTACTTAGTGGGAATTTGCAGTACTACATAAAAATTATTTAAAAACAAAATTTCAGTAACTCTGAATAGGTAATGTAGGTATAAGTAGGTACGAAAAGGTATTCTTTTTTACTTTAATAATTGATACATATAATAATTTGTTATTAATATGCATATGAAATAAATAAATTTATTTTACAGTTGGTACTATTTCTACCTGCCCTATGCCGTAAGATGGGAGTTCCATACTGTATTGTGAAGGGCAAGTCTCGTCTTGGAGCGCTGGTGCACAGGAAGACATGCACTTGCTTAGCGCTTACACAGGTGAGTACTATTTTGTTTATAAAGACAATTTTGACTATTACACTGGATACATCTTCTTAATACTGAGTTTGATCATATTTTATTTATTATGTATAGGAATTTCTAAAAAAGTAACAATATTAAGTACTTACTTAATATAATATTGTCATAATAGTTATAGACAAGATAAGATTATTGTGGCATTAAGTGTCATCTATCTATAGACTATCTGTCTATTACACTTTCACCATTGTCACACCTAATTTGCTGGATTATTATTGATGAAATTTAAAACAAATACATTTAGGTAACTTATAATACTGGAACAAATAATCTCATTTTTACTGAAGGAATTAGAAAAAGCATACATTGTATATAATTCAAGGTACTTTAACACCTAAGTTGATTCAAGCAAAGTTATGGATAACATTAGTGTACAATAGTAAAAAAAAATCATAGAATTGTTCACTTCTATATAAACCTAAAGGTGTATCCAGCTGTAATATAGATAAAATCTTCAATCATTAATTAAGATGGGCATATAATGATGATATATTTGCTATCCAAACGCCATGAGGAAGACCCTTTCTACCACCAAAAAGAATTATCTGAATATGCCATAATCTACTTTAAATTTCCCTAGTTCAAAAGAATTGCATGCATAAACATAGACAAATAATATCAAAATAAGATTATTTGGGTGCTGGTTTAATTTTAGTTTCAAAGCTTATTATGTTAATTTAACCAATTTTGAATACATCTATACTTGTTATAAAACATCCCAAAAAGCTGTCTGTCTGTATGTAACCGATTTTCTCAAAATCTACTGAACGGATTTTTGTAAGGTTTTCACCAAAAGATAGTGCAATACTTCCGGATGGTTTAGGTAAATAGTACATATCTGTATGTAAATTGTGTTGAAGAGATCGCGCAGTTGTTAAAAAAACTTGCTGGGAGCTTTGGTTGCATGCGCTGCATAAATCAGCAGAGGTATGCTTAAGTAATGTACTACAGAATTTTAGAGTTATAAAAATACTACAGAAAAGTCAGCGATAGCATGTCTCTATCTGTTATGGTTAACTCGCAATAACTACTTTTATGTTTAAAATTTGAATTCTAGAAAAAAATTGAGTCACGCTGATCTTAATTTTTTTTTTGAACTCTTAATGTTGTAACTTGTGACTTGGCTGATCAAAAGTTAAGTTGGTACCTGATTAAGTTGCTCTGTACAAAATTGTATTTCTATCTAAATCTTTATTAAATCTCCTGGTTTTTGCAGGCTCATCGACAATGTATTGTAGTTTCTTTGCATTCTTGCATAATTAAAAATTGCAGAAGTCTTATCCAGAGCCACTTAATATTTTATTTATAATTCAGTGCATAAGCAACTGTTTTCTGTTTTTACTCAGGTGGAGTCGGGAGATAGAGCTGCCTTCTCGAAATTGGTTGAAGCGATCAGGACCAACTTTAACGAGAGGTACGAGGAGCTCCGTAAACACTGGGGCGGTGGTATGCTCGGTAACAAATCTAACGCGAGGATTGCTAAACTCGAGAAGGCAAAGGCTCGGGAATTGGCGCAGAAACAAGGCTAAGCCAATAAAAATAAAACTTTACTTTTATAAATATCTTTTATTTTTCACCCCTTTTCAGTCTTTGATGGTCGTCCATGGTTGTCACAGTCTCTCCTTGGAATCTCCAAACCACATAATCTTCTTCTTCTTCTTCTTCTTTGTTGGCGGGCTGTTTTCTGCACTTATTCGCATTTTGGCAACCATTGTGCGTGAGGGTGAAAGCGGACTGGTTACTCCAGCCAGCCAAGCTCCTTCCAGAAGCCAAGGACTTCAGACAGAGTACCAAAGGCTTCTTGCAATGTCCTCTGTGAGCCAAGGATATTCGCCCGATGTTTTGCCACCTCCGTGCAATATAGCATGACGTGAGATGGTGTTTCCGGTCCCTCATGCATCCTCTGCAAATGGGGCTGTCAGTCGCACCTAAATAGAACAGGTGTTTATTTAGCAGACAATGGCCGGTGATAAGGCTTATCATTCTTCTCAGGTTGGGTCTGTTCATGCGAAGAAGACTGTTGGTCAAGCGAGGATTCAGGGACGGCATTGCGTCTCTGGATTGCCTACAGTCGATCCGGTTTGCCCAGAGTGTATTGTGGGTTACCATGGTCTAAGCACATAATCTTTTGATGCTTGTATCTAAAGTCTCCCCTTGATTTGAGATGGTCAGTCCACATCGTAGTGGACTAACATTATGTCGATGACATGTGTTTTGCAGATCTAAGTTAATCACCCCTAACTACTATTGATTTCCCTGTATTTCTCAAACAGTTGGGACCAGTAAATGAAACTTGGCCTTAATTGTTAATTACTTATTAAGCATTTGAAAAGTAAAGGAATAATTTAATGAAACTTCATAATTGTAATATCGTACAAATAGAGGAGCTCGGTTGGACTCTGCTTTAATTCTTTACAATTAATGACTACTGTAATGGGATACTTCATCTTGAATTTAAAATTTTGCCATTAATAATTTAGTAGTGTCTGTATAGTCTGAAATAGCGTAGGTAATCCTGTTATGCGTAGAACGCTTAGTACATACATAATTTTTTTATTTAGGCATATAAAGGCATCTTTTTTATGAGTATATTTTTATATAAAGAAAATTCGAATTGCAATATAAACGAATGCTTTTTAAACACGTAGTAAAGTAAGTAAAGTAGCAGCCTGTTACAATCCCACTGCTGGGCATAGGCCTCCTCTCCGTTTCTGGAGAGAAGGGTTGGAGCTAAGACCTACCACGCTGCTCCAATGCGGATTGGTAGGTTTCACATATCTCCAGAATTCTCTAGAAATATGCAGTTTCCTCACGATGTTTTCCTTCACCGAAAAGCGTGTGATAAATTGCAATTATCAATTAGACAATTTTAATAGAAAAACTCATTGGTGCCTGCCCGGGTTTGAACTCGTGTTCCCCTCGAAAGAGTCGCACGGTCTCACCGCTGGGCTATCACAGCTGTAAAGCAGCGTTTAAACACGTAATTAACACATAAAAACGGATTAGTGTTGCAAAATTTTTATTCCGCTCAAAACTGCCATCTGTTATAAAGTGTACAAAATACATCGAATATATATATATACATATATATGCGCCATCTATACCTAGTAGTGGGTACTACTTTGAATATTTTGCCTGAGTTGTAATGTTCAATGATGACTTATAAATTATGAATTTGAAATGATGTAAAATCTAGTTTGCTCAGCTGAAAAGTGAAATTATTGATTTAAACACAAATCAATATGAATCTTAGTTGACATATCACGCTTTTACATACTTTAATTTTATTTGAAATGGCACAAAAACAAAAAAAGGAATGCGGTATGACTTATTCCAATCTAGACCTACGTTTCATTCAAATTCAATTCATTAGGCAGCATAAATCTCAACGTTAACAAATAAAAAAAGTAATCTGTCTACTGAAAGGTTGTCTGATAAGTGGGTACTTATGAAGTTTTACAAAGAGCAAAACATTATGAGAACAAGTACTTAGACTAAAGTTTCATTCGTCATTAGTTTCGCTTCACTTTCGGATTGTATTTAAAAACATTTTGGACATCATTTTTTAGTAAGCGCGTAAGAAATTTTTAATCATTTAAGGTTTATTGCTTATAGAAGGAGAGTTTGTGTAATTTTATGATCAATAAAATTATCTTAATACTCCCACACATATAGGAGACATAAATAACATAATACACGGCACTCCATAATTGCATGAAGACAATGCTTCCGTGACTACAAAAGTAATAATAAAATTATTTTGCTATAATCCGCGATACATGTATCGCGGATTATAGCAAAATAATTTTATTATTACTTTTGTATTATGGATCTCCGCAAAGTAACGCCTGCTTCCGTGACTGTTTTTGACTAAAACATGAGATTAATTATAACCCTCAGCCGAGTTTCAAAGTAGCAACAAGTTAAATTTTTTGTGAATAATTAATGTTTAGAGACCGGCTATACTTACGTCTTATTTTATCGAAGGAGCCCGACTAGTTTCAAGTTTCAATGTTTCAATAAGACGTGAGTATAGCCGCTCTCTAAACATTAATTATGAATATCACGATAGTTTAAATGCATTTTTTTATTATTTATATTTTTTTCATCGTAATTCCCTCTACCCTATCCTTCAAGCGGACTTTAGTTATGCCCCAGAAGTGAAAGTCCTAGGTGGATGCCATTAAAAAACTTAAATATGGAGGAAATTTATCAACTTATACCCTCTCCATACTCATAAGCATCATACGTCTTGTTTTACTAATTGTCCGGTAATCTAAACTAGAGATGTTACGGAGGTGGGTTTATCGGAACCGGAGTCGGAACCGGAGATTTCATATTTAAATTATCTGAGTCGAAGTCGAAATCGGAGGCGGAGTCGGAGGAGGAGGTGGAGACCTCTGCTTCCTTCATAATTAATTTAAAAATTGACCCGTAAACTGTACTCAAATAATATGACCACTTCGATATAAATAATTGAATACTTCATCAGATCAGAGGTTCCGACCTTTCGGAACCGGAGTCGGAGCTCCGTAACATCCCTAATCCAAACAAAAATTCAACATTGTCATTTACGGAGCGCGTCTATTTTAGAGTCTCTAACGTCTCGTGAATTAGATAATAATAGACAGAGCATATCATAGTCGTATCGATTCAACGTTCAGAACATTATTAACTCCAATTATGTTCTGATGATCTCTATTTCTGCTATTGAACAACTATATTAATTCCAATTCACCATTTCAGATGACGACGTATATTTAAAATGAATGCAAAAATAAAAAAAATACCCTCGCATACTCATTATTGCATACAATTAAGTCAGAGTGTTGGAATTATAACCCGAGGGGAAATAAATAGTGATGGGCGCGTCATTACACGTGCAAATGGCTTGTAATTAAGAGTTTATGTTACTTCCATGTATAAGTAAAATGTTTCTTTTTACTCTGTTCTACAAAAGTGTTTTGCAATAGGCATTACTGTAATGTAATGGAATTTTTTTTTTTTTAAACATTCTTATAAGTAAAAAAGTAAAGACTTTTACTATTGTTAGCAATTTTAACATTTATATAATAATTGTAATAATAATTGTAAATTGTATTGATATTAATTATTGTATTAAGTTAAGTGTATTTGGAAGTTTAAGTATTGGCATTAGCCTCAAGTTGAGGGGATATTAAAAAAGGATATGTTAATTCATTTTGGCGGCATTCTGGTGTGACGAAAAATAATTTATATAAAAGTAATTACGCGTAATAAACTGTTTTAAGAATGGTTTTGATATATTATTGGAAACCTTTATAAGTGTTTTAATACTATTCTGGCGGTAAGCAGAATTCTCGGTGAAAAAGATTTATTTATTTTCTTTATAACATATTGTTAGAAAATAGAAAAAAATGTAAAAATGCGGACTTATCCCTAAAGGGATCTCTCCCAGTCGACCTTTGAGTAACAAGGAAAAACACAAGAAGTGAAATACGGGTAAAATATAAAAAAATAAAAGGAAAATAACGAAAAACTATGCAACTATATATTAATTTGCACTCGAAATAACACAAAAGATTAAAAAAATGATCCAATACAGATAATAGTAAATTTAACTATTTAATTTATAAATTAACTTTTGCTAAATAAGTAGAATGAAGATGAATAAAGACACTACTAATATATAATTACTTGAGATTAATATTTGCTAATCTGTCACTTAAATGCCGATAATGAAGAAGATTTGCAGATTGATACTGGTAAATCATTTCACATCTTGACACATTGAAAGCTAAATGATCTCAAGTAAGTCAGTGAGGAGCATTTAGGGAAAGCAAGATTTAAGGTATTTATATTTTAGTAAGATTAGTGCTTAGGCTTACCCCGCGTCAATGCATTATGGTAGGTTATATTTAAAACCAGAAATTCAATAGGGATAATTTTCCTCATGTTTTCTTTCAAAGTAGGTCTCTTTGTTTTTTATTATCCCTTATTTGAATCAATTACGAAGTAACGTGAGCACTGTGAAGGGGTGAAAAGTAAATGTTACGTCATGTCACAGTCAATTAGACGTCAGTTAGGCTAATTGCACTCGAAGGGCATACTAACGACGGAAGTTACATTAAAGTTTAGTGAAAAGTTTCCTTTTTCTGGCTCCGGCTGAGTAGTATAGTCCAGCGTCATTTCTTACCGAGGTGTAGTAAAAGGAGACTAAGGAAAGTGTAGCCATCGTGTGGTATCCGGTTGGGTAGAATAGACCTACCTCTTTCTTACCGAGGGGGTCGTAAAATACGACTAATTTAAGATGACGTCAGGCAGGCGGCCAGTTGTAAAATACGTAGCCAAATCATTAGACAACATGTTTGTAACATGTTGTGCCGACCCCACTTAGAGTGGGATAAGGGCAGGAGAATGATGATGACTTCTTTAACTATGTATGTTTGAAACATTTTATTTCACACATGTACAAAGTTTTTATTTTTGCATTGAACCATTTAAATAATTTGTACAAGTAAGCGTTACTTTGCAAAATTCAATACAAAAATAATCACATTTTGTCATACTCTGTTATACGTTACTTTGTTATACTCAGTTATAGTAAAATAATTTAATCATTACTTTTAAATAAATCGTTTATATTAAATTACTTTATTTTATATTTAAGCACATAAACATTAACACAAGTCCATACTTGTCGACCAGACTAGACTTTCTTAAGTTCAACAAAAAGCTTAAAGGTTTTCCAATTAGTAAGAGTAGATCTTTGTCGATTTAGAAAGCGAAGTGCATTCATTTCCCGGAATGAAAACTAGCCTTTGATACTTCGTTTGCAGTTTAAAGCAAAAACATTAATGTAAGATACGTTTGACCGTAGTGTTACATTACATTAACAGTCGTGTTGCAATTGACAAGAGTTGAATATTGTTTGATACAATATCTATAGATAAACCAATGTAGTTTGAAGATTGAAGAGAAAACGAAGTCTGATTTGATAGAAATTTAAAGGTATTGTCATTGCTGAATATGAGGTATTATATTATATCGATACTAGGTGTATGGGATTCGCCCGCGTAGAATTCAGTGATCGAAACTTATCCCGAATTTTAGAAATTTTGAACACAAAAGTAGTTATTGTGAATTAACCGTGAGAGATAGAGACATGCTATTGCGGACTTTTTTGTACTACTTTTATAGATCTACAATTACATAACTTTAGCGTATCTCTGCTGGTTTACGCAGCGCAAGCGTAATCTGTTTAACACGATTTACATAGTACCGATATGAACTATTTACCTAAACCATCCGGAAGTATTGCACTTTCTTTTGGTGAAAACCGATTATACAGAAAGACCGATTATACGATTATACAGATTATACGAAAAGAAAATCGATTATACAGACAGACAGCTTTTTGGGACTTATGTTATATAAGTATAGATAGGTATGACGAAAACGTAGCGTATTTCACCTTTTCCTTCGCAATATCCAGGTAATTACCCCTGAAATAGAACTAGGCATTACCAAGTCTAGAAGGCAAGCCGTAAAAACTCTAATTCGCACATACTAAACCCCGTGAGTACTAACGTCGCACGTTATCCTTTGTCTCTTGTATGCAGCTTGCGTTCTAAGGGCTGTGTAGGGTGACCAATGGTAATGAAATCTTCTTTCAATATTCCTACACACAATCATGGCACCTACACAGATTTGCATATTTTTTTTGTATAACGGCCCGTTCAATGTCCAGTATTGGATGTAGGCCGCCTCCAAACTCCACTCCCGACGCTCTTGGACTTTTCTCATCCAATCATGGATTGCGTATCGTATGACGTCATCCTTCCATCGTTTTGGTGGTCTACCACGCGGCTGAATTAGAAATTATAAATTATTTATTTGTTCAACACAGTTTTCATATACAATATTTGACAAAAGCTTTTGCAAAAGTAATAATTAAATTATGTTGCTATAACCACGATAAAGTAAATAGAAAAAATATATAATCCTAAATGTATAGTGGACTATCCGTTTATCCATACCCGATACATGCAGGATTCGTCAAAACCCATGCACAAACCCCCACCACCGGCACCACAATGCACAAGCACTACGCACATTCACTATCAAAAACTCAACGTGGGTTATGCGAAACCAGTAGAGATACACAAAAGTAAATATACTAGAGAATTGTAGATCTTTAAATTTCATAGGTAGGATTTGTAGGTCTACAAAAATACTACAAAAAAGTTCGAGATAGCATGTCACTATCTCTTATGGTTCTATCTCACTAGAATTACTTTTATGTTTAAAATGTCGATTCGGGAAAATTTTTGTGAAGCCGCTGACATCTTAGCAGCTAGTATCTTTATATATTACAAGTACTACCCACGACTTATATTTAAATTCAAAATATTCTTTATTCAAGTAAACTTGTAAACGAGTGATTTTGAATCGTCAAAATCTACATATGTATAAAATGTTGTAACTTAATAGATAGAATTTATGCAAGTAATGTACGCCGAACACGTTGCACTTAGTCAACCTAACTACGTGACCCTTCTCGCTTGCCTGCCGGGCATGCCGCGTGTGGAGACGTATTAAGAACGCTAGAGGGTTGAAGCGTGCGGTATGCAGTAAATATCCATACAGTTTCTTTTCTGTGTACAATTTTCATAACATATAAGTAATAAATTAAGAGAAAACAAGAATTCCTACGAAAATTACATTTATTACAGTCTCTCTCTCTCTCTCTCTCCAGTCGTTACTTCATTGCTGAAGGTCGTGGTCCTGGCTTCCCAATCCCTGGCTTGGCAATCCCCCTATCCTCCACTCTTCCTCCCCCTTATCCCCCGGGATAAGGGGGAGAAAGTCAGTAACATCTAGACGTTCCCAAATGTCAACCTCACCTGCTCGTGGTGTCCCCTGCTGGATAACGGACGAGGCTCTGGCGACCGACCAATGGCGGTATATCCATTCACCTAGTCAGGCAACTGATTAGAAGAGGTTTCAGTAACCTTGGGCCTAACAAACCCTAAAAGTCTGGTGCAGAAGGCAAGGGGAAACCAATGCACTATTTTCCCAAGAGAGAAATGGCAGATTATTACAGTAAAGTAAAAGAATATAAGAGGTTCCTTTTTTATAAAAAAAATGTTTAAATTTAGTCAAGGGACATTTTAATCGCAAAGGTTGGAAGTGAAAATTGTTCTTAATTACGGTATACGTAACAAGCAGTTTAAATAGTTGAACCGGGAACGGTCTCCTGTACGCACGCGCCACCACGAAAAATAACAGGTATAATCTACAGACGTTCACTCAGTCGCGAAATATCTGGGGAAACGTGCACGCGTGCTGGCTGTACATGATATAACCATTGACATTTCTCTATAAATTAAAAAAAAATGAATCGTCACTCCGCCCCGCCAATTGTTGATTTCAAAAATGGAATCTAAAGAGATTCGAGTAAAATTAAGATGGCGTTCGGATCGCGGATGGTTTTTCATGATCTGTGAGCCGTATTGACTTTTCGTGTTTTGTTTGGTGATAATTGTGATAGCGAGTGATGCCAAGTGGATATGGGTGTGATAATGACAACTGTTTATGGGAATGGATTGCACATTGTAGCGGATTGCATGGTAAGTTATGAGATATTTAAAAAGCTATAGACACATAACGAAGTTATTCTAATTTTACATTTTTTCGTTAACGTTTTCGTTTCGTTAGAATATCAATTAAAAGGGTCATGACTTTAGATTTTATTATTATTTATTAGTTTATTTATTTTATTTATAAATACTTAAATCAGATTGAAAATAATTTATTTACATTTACAACTTAATAATAATAATTGGTCTTTCGTAGCATTTTATATTTAACCCCTTTTAAATTTCGTATTGAATACAGATTGATTATTACTTTAGAAGGTTACTTTATATGTATTGTATTCTATGTATTAAAGGATATGTTGTTGTCGCAAGTTGATAATTGGATTTATGACCCTGATGGCGGAAACAATTCTGCCCGTTTCTGCTTCCTCGCTCCGGGATCTCGTTAGGCCGTTGATATTAACTTCTGATTGTTTCGATTTTATAAACGGTGAATATTTAACTATGCAAACTAAGTCTGGAATTGGACTTTAAACTTAATTGCATAGTTAAACTCAACTTAACTCAGAACAATATTTATACATACAACATAAATAGAGTAAAGAAAGCGTACTGACTTCCAAATTATAGTTCTAAATTGCTTGATGCCCAGGGACGTATAACATATGTGAACATTATAATATACAAATTAAAAAAATTAGAACGGACTTCTAAACCGCCTTACTGTTATTACTCTAATATTAAGCTTCACACTCAGTTCTTTAATATAAAGGTACCTTGCTAGAACATCTTTGGTGTCTTACATTAACTGACGTAGCTAATATGACCACGTGTAACTTAAATAGTGTGTCGCCACTGAGGAGACTAAGCTCCTTGGGCAGAATTCTTTACCATTAAGTGTTTACTACTCCAATATTAGAAAAGTTCTGCTAGAACAGTAAGTAACAGTACAGTCTATCTACTACTGTAGTTACCTTCCCTACACTTCGGTGGCATTAAGTTTTAAAATTAGATTAACCTGCTAGAACATTTGGGTAAGAGTCCATAGGCAAGAATACAACACTATTCTGACCAAGGTAGCATAAACTTATTTACTACTCACTCGAAAAACTTGTGAGATCCTTGGCAACGTTTTCTCGACCTAAGCTACGTGTATATGACATTAAACTTAAAGTATATCTTCTGCGGTAGGCAATAGGTATGCTATAACGTTCTGTATAAGATAGTATAGGCTTTTACTGCTTCATCATTGAGCACCTTGATCAAAGTTCTCTAGATCTATTATTGTAGCTTTAAGATTAAAGTGGGCTGCTCTAACATCTTGGCTAAGGTATTGGACTTTTTTTGTTAGGAGTTAACCGCTAGGAGGAATCAACCCTGATGGATAGCTAGTTCGTTAGTAGGAATTATCCGGACTAAACAACTTCCTCAAATCAATTCAAAATCTTAATTTAAATAAGCACTTTCAAGCACTTTTTAATTCCAAGGATCAGTATGATCAATAAAGCTATAACTGTTTCAGATTGAAAAGAACCACCGAAAAGAACCAGCTAGAAACTCGGCGTTTAATCTCTTGACCATTTTCAATTTACATTATTAAACCGCTGTCTTATTTATCAACCAAATAATCTTTTAGTTTGTAATGTGCTTTTTATAATACCTTTTAGCTGAACTAATTTAGGCTTTGATGAACGTAATACTATGACAAAATAAATTTCTGAACGCTCGCGTAAATGTTAATCATTTGTCATTATTTCTGTACGCATGCATAAATATTTGAGGAACTTCTATGTATGTGCTTCATGCACTTTTCAACCTTTTTAAATGATTTTTAAAAAATTCAGACAATGGTTTATTCACCCTTTTTAAAAAGTTTACACAAAATACATTTCTGAACGCATGCATAAATGTCAATCATTACTGTTAGTATTCGACAGGATCAAGGATGACAATAAATTTTGACAGGTACGAAACGAATGAACATTTATTAATTTTCATAATTATGTATAATTATGAGAATATATATTATAATATATTTCTTACATTTATTGAAACCTTTCTGTAGACAGGTCCTCTTTCACCGCCAATCAGCTTGGAACCATCTTGCTTTTTTTCGCGATATGATATTAGTGTATATGTTTCAAAATAGAGTCTCCTGCTTAAATAAATTAGGAGTTTTTATACATATTTTTAATGACAAACGTTTCGTAATCCTTTAATCAAAACTTGCTTTGCTAGATAGACTCAACTCTTAGATACATCCCGTTTTTTCGCATTTACTACGAAATTTCCAGAAAACATTTTGCGCTTGAAATTTTTCTAAAATGCCATTACGCTGTTTTTTATTTCTTTTGCTTTGCAGTTTCAGACTGAAGGTCGACTGAATGCGATTCGCTTTACCAATGTCATTTAATGGCATTACATTCACATTTGTGGGTAGAAACTAATTTATAGTTACATGTTTCATGTCATGTTCATATGCCGTTTGGTGTCCGGCTGCGTAGAATTGACCACCCTCAATTCTTACCGAGGTGTCGTAAAAGGCGACTAAGGTAAGTTGATGTCAGGCAGGCGGCCGGTCGTAAAATATGTAGCCAAATCATGTGACAACATGTTCGTAACATGTTGTGCCGACACCTCTTAGAGTGGGATAAGGACAGGAGAATGATGATGATGATGATGTTCATATGCCGTGTGGTATCCGGCTGAGTAGAATAGACCACCCTCATTTCTTACCGAGGTGTCGTAAAAGGCGACTAAGGTAAGTCGACCCGCCGTGTTGTATCCGGCTGAGAAGAATAGACCACCCTCATTTCTTACCGAGGTGTCGTAAAAGGCGACTAAGGTAAGTCGACCCGCCGTGTGGTATCCGGCTGAGAAGAATAGACCACCTTCTTTCTTATTGAGGTGTCGTAAAATATGACTAAGGTAAGTTGACATCAGGCAGACGACCGATCGTAAAATACGTAGCCGAATCATGTGACAATATCTTGTGCTGACTCCACTTAGAGTGGGATAAGGGCAGAAGGATGAGGCTGTTTCATGTCATCTTCATATCTAAGGTCTTTAAAAAAAACGATTTTTCTTAAGAGATTGTTTTGCAATCATAAATGTAATAAATTTTATAAAAAGCGAATGTTGTATATATGTTTTTAACAAGGATCTGTGAAAGGTGACAACGTGTGATTCTTACTAGAAAGTCGCGTGTTTCAGATTAGAAGTTTTGAAAAACATTGTAAAGAAAATTGTATATTTCAGGATTTTTTATTTAATAACCTGCTAATTCGCGTCAAAGTAGTATCGGTTGGTATAAGTTTTTTGGCCAGTTGTAGGATATGCATGTGATGTAAAATTTCGCTAATATATAGATTAGTATAGATACTATTCACATCTTTCTAAAAGTATATGCATAGATTCTGTATCAATTTCCATAAAATTTTAATAAGGCCGATGCTTAACCTACTTAATCCAATTCGCAAGCTAATGAGGTCGGGGAATGGTGGGGAGCAAAATATCGGCTTAATTAGACTTAATGTGAAATAGATAACGTAGACTATTTTCGAAATAGGTTTTTGACGCCGCTCTTGTGTCTTTCGTATTGGAAAAGTTATAGCTTATATTACTGTGGGATTGAAAGTTTGTGAACGCAGAACCGAGTGAGTGAGAGGGGAGAGGGATGTAGGTGTGATAGAGTGAGAGGGATGTATGTGTGATAGAGTGTGGACGGATGAGACGTGTGGATGGCATAGAGTTATTATACATAGAGTTAGGGAACCAGGGATAGGCAGGCCTGTAAATGCGAATGTCAAAGAAATCTTAAGAGAGGGAACATGGGAGACTTATTATCTTTATCTAATTACAGATAAAAGAAAGAGATAGGTAGAGTAATCTTCTCTTTCTTCCGAGGCATAAATGGCTGCCCCCGACCACTCTAGTAAAATAACTCTATGGTGGATGGTTTTGTTAAATAACGATGACATATACCAAAGATTACAATGTACATATGGAATATGTTTTTGTATAAGTATATCTTCTATACTTATTATAAGAAAAAGTCCCAAAAAGCAGTCTGTCTGTATGTAATCGATTTTCTCAAAATCTACAGAACGGATCTTTGTACGATTTTCACCAAAAGATAGTGCAATACTTCCGATACTAATACTACTTAATTATGTAAATTGTGTTGAACAGTTCGCGCAGTTGTTAAAAAACTTGCTTGCTGATAGCGTTAGTCGCGTGCGTTGCGTAAACCAGCAGAGATACGCTAAAGTAATGTGGTAGAGAATTGTAGATTTATAAAAATAATACAAAAAGTCCGCGATATAATGTATCTAACTACTTTTATGTTTAAAATTTGAATTCTAGAAAAAAATTGTGACACGCTGATTTCCACGCGGGCGAAGCCGCTGGCACAGCTAGTCAGGAATAAATCATAAAAAATTTGTCTGTATTCGAATTCAAATTCAAAATATTCATTATTCAAGTAGACTGTTTTCAGTTCTTTTGAATCGTCAAATGTTTTAAAAGAAACTAACACTGATTCGAAAGTACCAAATTTCCTAATCACTCCGACTTAGCGGGAAGAACCAACAAGAATATCGGCGTAAAATCTGTTAATTTTTTTTTATACTATTTGATTGATTACACGTTAATCGTTGCAGTCTGTGTGTCGCTGATTATAACAAATAATATATATATAGTAGTACCATCGTTTTAAGATAATTTCTAAACTTTTGAAAACGACGGTACTATTTACTCCTACGTTACCGTTGTTAAAACCGTTTTAACTAATTTAAAATTCGTATTGTAATTTAAATTTGGGATTATATAGTCTATCTTATAGCTGGTGTCGGGTGCATTTTCTGAGAATTAATTAATGATAATCCGAACCAAACGATCATTTGACCATCACAGCTTCCAGTTAGACCAATTGCTCAATTTTACTAATTTAAGAAAAACCTTTATATATAATTAACTTAACCAACAAGGACTTTTGAATCGTCAAGAATCAATTAGATGTAATGAAGCTACAACTGGTTTTGAATGCTGCTCTTACCGAGAAGAGCCAGCAAGAAATTCTCGATTTTTTAAACATTTTTAATTTACTTTATTAAACCGCAGTCTTTATGAAGCTGAAGGGATTTTCAAATCCAAGCATTTTTATCATCCAAATAATCCTCAATTGAGTAATATGATGTGATATGTTACGTATATCTTTATCTTTAAATTCTTTCCACACACACGCACACATACACAAATTTAGAGATACACACACCACACACGCATATATATATATATATATATATATGTGTGTGTGTGTGTGTGGTGGTGTGTGTATGTTTTGTATTAATTTAACTTTATATATACTATGTAAAGGTTATAGACCCAACCACAGCGCAAGGTGTGATTACCTTTAAGTGGGTCTACATCCTAATCGATTTAACCTGTTGGTAATTCTATTATAAATAAATAAATAAAAGTATAAGCATATTTCTTACACTTAGTTTAACTTAGTCAAACTTTTATGAAATCTCCAGCATAACCAATTCTTTTACGACTGCAGACGTATCAGAATCAATACATATAATAAAATCGTTGAGGTGTCAAATCTGTACATTTAATATTTAAAAAAAAAAATTAGTGTAGTCGTCTCAAAATACGTTCCTAAACATGAAACAATAGTTTTTAAAATTTTTGTCGGTTTATCTGTTTGTCTGTTTGTCGGTTTGTCTGTATGTCTGTGCGTTTGTTCCCGCTAATCTCAGAATCCGCTGATCCGATTCGGACGCGGTTTTCACTAATATATAGTCGGAAGTCTCACTTAACATATAGGGTATGTTTTATTTCAATCGGTCAGCAAATAAGAAAGATATGTCAATTTTAAGGTGAAAGGTCGTATACTTTAATACTGGTACTTGCATTTTTAACGTTTTTCTCTGTTCCTGGAGCAATCTTTCTTACTGAATTTCATATGTTACCATGACTAGGAGAATCACACATCTTTTTATGAGAACTAGGCTGGTCTGAAGCTGATTGTTTTGAAGAATTTTACATTTTAATTCCAGTTTTTTAGGGCATTGTGCGTTTGTTTCCGCTTATATCAGAAACCGCTGATACGATTTGGACGCGGTTTTAACTAATGTGTAGTAGGAAGTCTCACTTAACATACAGGGTATGTTTTATTTTAATCGGTCAGCAAATAAAAAAGATATGTTAATTTTAAGCTGAAAGATCGTATACTATGATATATAAGCTGTGATAGCCCAGCGGTGAGACCGTGCGACTCTTTCGAGGTGTTCGCCAGTTCCCGGGTTCAAAGTGCCTAATTGATAATTAAAATTTATCACACACTTTTCGGTGAAGGAACACATCGTGAGGAAACCTGCATATCTCTAAAGAATTGTGGGGATATGTGTAACTTACCAATCGCATTGGAGCATGGGTATTACAGAACTACGGTCCACGCGGACGAAGTCGCGGGTAAAAGCTAGTCGACAATATAATTAGAATTCTAACTGCTGGCATGTCCAGGGTAGTAACATTCCACTTGCGAGCTACGATGTAGGATTGTTTACATTTATGAGATAAATTTGGAGACACTTGACTATTCCTTGACTACGTGACTAAGATTCCCTTTTGATGTTATTGTACAATGTACATACATGAAAATCATTACATATTAAATCAAATATTTTTGCATAAGTTTATTCGAAGGTCTCAATATTTATGTTGTAAAGATTCTTATAAAGAAAAAATAAACATTTCTTTGTTTTTAAAAGGTTTTATTTAACTTGCCGCGTATCTAAGTTTAGGTGGAACCTTGCAAGTTAAATTAGAACCACTTCCTGTGGTCCGATGGAGCTGAAATTTTATATAATTTTTATTTATTTATTTCTTATTATCTTATGATCTATTACACCGTTTTACTCCTTTTATAACAATGTATAGAAATTGAGTCTTAGTAGGATTAATTAAAAGGAGTGCTTTGGCGCTCGCACTAGGATAACTTGTACCAAGAACGCCATCGCATTCCTAGGACCCTTTTCAAAACTACAACAGTTTCATATAGTGATACCTTCTACTATGTGTGTTTGTGTGTGTGTCTCTGTGTGTGTGTCTGTGTGTGCCTGTGTCTGTGTGTGTCTCTGTGTGTGTGCGCCTATGCGTGTGTATTAATTATTGTCTTTCGTTTTTAGCTTATTAAGTTACTCCGGTGATTAATTAATAGATAACTAAGTCCTTTCAACCATACATTTATAATGATCCAATCCCGATGACAATGCACGTTTATGACAAGCATGATCTGATGCTGCTGCCAAGATTGGTTCTAGACGAGGGAACTCAACGGTTAACAGTAGCGATTTGAAATTTTGTTAAATTTTGACTTGTTTTGATATAATTTCGATGCATTTTGAATACTTAAACATGGTGACGATCAAAAAAACGTTATAACCATATAGTAGTAGCGGCCTGTTACAATCCCACTGCTGGGAATAGGCCTCCTGTGTCCGTTTCTGGAGAAAAGTGTTGGAGCTAAGACCTACCACGCTGCTCCAATGCGGATTGGTAGGTTACACATATCTCCAGAATTCTCTAGAGATATGCAGGTTTCCTCACGAGTTTTCCTTCACCGAAAAGCATGTGATTAATTGCAATTATGAATTAGAGACATGAGTTTTAATAGAAAAACTCATTGGTGCCTGCCCGGGTTTGAACTCGTGTTTCCCTCGAAAGAGTCGAACGGTCTCACCGATGGGCTATCACTGCTCATGTCCATATGGAAAAAAGTAAATGTTACTATCCCACTGCTGGGCAAAAGCCTCCTTTTTGAGAAAAAGTTTGGCGCTACTCCAATGTTGTTTGGTAGATTACATATGTTCTAGAAATACTTCCCAGATATGCAGTTTTTCCACAAGGTTTTCGTTGACTCAGACCTCATGATGAATTAATTCTAAATATCAACTTTGCACATATATAAAAAACATTACCGAATTCTCGGGTTTAAATCTGTGATCTCAGGGCAACAACTTTACACAACTTTAATAGTTTAATATTGTCCGAGTTACTATGACACTAAAAAACCTGATTATTTCTGATCAGATTTTTCTGAGCAGATCTGATTTTTGCATTAAAATAAAGTCTGTCCTCCTGCCCACTCTACGTGGGGTCGGCACAACATGTTACAAACATGTTGTCACATGATTTGGCTACGTATTTTGCGACTGGCCGCCTGCCTGACGTCAACTTACCTTAGTAGTATTTTACGACCCCCCAGGTAAGAAAGGGGTGGTCTATTCTACTTAACCGGATACCACAGTGGGTCAACTCACCTTAGTCGCCTTTTACGACACCTCGGTAAGAAATGAGGGTGGTCTATTCTACTCAGCCGAAAACCACACGGCGGGTCGACTTACCTTAGCCGCCTCTTACGACACGGCATTTGCATTAAAATTAAGTAGACAATATAAAACAATCTGTACCGAAAACGGATAAAACGAGTATCGATATGCTATGTACGATATTATAATATTTTAGCTAAGTTTAACTCTCGACTGAACGTTGCCTGATACAGAATCGATTGTTCTATATTCAGCGGGGATTCGTTCCCTTTCTGAATTTATATGTAAGAAATAACAATTGGGACTGAAACGATTTAGGCGAATTATGACCATTCAAAATGCTTATAAACTCGTTATTGAATAAAAGCTCTGGATTATAAAGGAAGCACGCAAACTATAGATTTTATAGATTACCGGAATCATCATAATTTATCTCTAAAGTGATACTTAATTTGCTATTTACTCTCGTTTTACTTAACGCGTAGTTCTAGGAATATATTGTTTCGAGTGATTTACAAGCTAGGCGAAAAGTATTTGTGAAAATGTACCTATTCATACTTATATTACGAAAGTCTGTGTGTCTTTCTGTCTATTGAGATTTCATGTTAATCCACTGGACTAATATTGATAAAATTTGGTACAATTAAAGCTCGGGATAAAATATAGAATAAAATAAAATTCGCCAGCAAAAGCGAAAACTTGAATATAAACGTAGTGCATTTTTGATATTTTGGAATGGTTAAGGAATAATTTTGCACGAATTGCTTTAGTTATCAGTATAAAAGTGGTATAATTTAAGTGTAAAAATACAATAGTCTTTATTTCGCTATCGTATACAATCATGACACATTCGCACAATTACCTAGCGCCGTCTAAACGAAACAGCATGCGCAGGTATATATTTTCGCCGCGATAGAAAGAGAGGGGGATATATCCTCTTCTACGCCGCGCCAGCGGTCTACTCTCCCTCCGTCTTATGAATTTTCCGATCAGGTCACGTGATTTTAACACTTTTACTATCACAAAAAGTGCACACCGCCGCCAAAGATGTTTTTACTTCAAAAACCCGTGTTTCATCTGAGAATAGAGAAAAAACATGCAAGTTGGCGAAGACATCTCTTACCGTTAAATCTACATGTTAAATCATTATAACAAAGAAGTGTTATACAAAAATTAGTCATAATTTTTTAAAATGCCATACAACCAACTGTTTTAAAATTCAAAGAGCATTTGTTAGCCGACAATGCAAATGTTGCCTAAATTGTAGTATTCATTTATCCATTCGTCCATTATAGTACAAAATGTCCGCATCGAATTGAAAAGGCTTGCACAAACATTGCGTCAGTTCATATAAAATACATGGGGGTATTTTTGCATCGCAGTCGAGGCTTTGCGGCGGGATTATTGGAAATTTTCGAGACCCCGTTGCTTTTGTAGATTGAAAGCTGAGCGAATGGTCGTAATTACTTTTGATGGGATATTTTTCGTTCATTTCTGGTTTAGGTTTCATTATAACTATACCTTAAATATATTAGGTAAACGTATCAATTAGTTCAAACGTATCAACGTAAACGATCAATCGTATCAAAATTAATGTTTTATTTAAATATTCTATATATTCAAAGCCGCTGTGGGGTATCCGGCTGACTAGAACAGACCACCTTCTTTTCTTACCGAGGTGTCGTAATAGGCGACTAAGGTAAGTTGACGTCAGGCAGGCGGCCGGTCCTGAAATACTTAGCCAAATCCTATTACAACATGTTTCAAATATGTGCCAACTCCACTTAGAGTGGGATAAGGGCAGGAGAATAGATTCTATTCGGTTGGGTCGGGTCGACTTACCTTAGTCGCCTTTTACGACACCTCGCTAAGAAATAAGGGTGGTCTATTCTACCCAGCCGGATACCAGACGGCGGGTCGACTTACCTTAGTCGCCTTTTACGACACCTCGGTAAGAAATAAGGGTGGTCTATTCTACTCAGCCGGATATCACACGGCGGATCGACTTACCTTAGTCGCCTTTTACGACTACTCGGTAAGAAATGAGGGTGGTCTATTCTACTCAGCCAGATACCACACGGCGGAACAAACTTGGCGGTTACTCTTTCCAAAATATCATGAGATATGACCTTGTCTGGTCCTCTTTTCTCTCTGTCTGTCTGTACACTTGTCTCTGTCTCTGTCTGTCTCTTCGGTTTGGTCTCTTCTGGTCAGAACCTCATCATGAGAGATAATCAGAGTATGAGTTTGCCACTCGTGAAACTTATGTCTTAAAACCTGCTAACAAAAGAAAAAAATACGGGTTAAAGTCCGGGAATGCTGGCCAAAGTGAAAACTTGAATATTAGCTTTATGCATTTTTATATTTCGAGTGATCTCCTACGCCACGCTAGCGATCAACTCTCCCTCCGTCTTACGAATTGTCAATCAGATCACGTGTCCTGATGAGAGTTTAACATTTATTACCCATCACAAAAGTGCAGAACGCCTCTAAAAAAGTTTACAGTTCAAAACACATAACAGTAAAATAATTTATAAAATGTATCTGATGGCCTCATATTTCCATCCGGTTACCACAAATAACTATGACAAATAAGCAAATATTTGGTTTCTATAATACAGAATTGATATAGTATTGACAGATTTATTTTCGCGTATTAATAAAAATAATGAACCTACTTGCAAAATTTACTCTTTATTCTAACTATGAACAGCTGTGATAGCCCAGCGGTGAGACTCTAGAGACAAGCACCAATGCGTTTTTCTAGTAAAACTTATGTGTCTAATTAATAATTTCAATTTATCACACGCTTTTCGGTGAAGGTAAACATCACGAGGAAACCTGCATATCTCTAGAGAATTATAGGGATATGTGTAACCTACCAATCCGCTTTGAAGCAGCGTGGTAGGTCTTAGCTCCAATCTTTCTCGGCAAAACGGAGAGAGGTGGCATATACCCGGCAACTTTATTTTACTAGTTTAATGAAGCCGTGTTGTATCCGGCAGAATAGAATAGACCACCCTCCTTTTTAACCGAGGTGTCGTAAGAGGCGACTAAGGTAAATGCCGTGTGGTATCCGGCTGCATAGAATAGACAACCCTCATTTCTTACCGAGGTGTCGTAAAAGGCGACTAAGGTAAGTTGACGTCAGGCAGGCGGCCGGTCGTAAGATACGTAGCAAAATCATATGACAGCATGTTTGCAATATGTTGTGCCGACCCCACTTAGAGTGGGATAAGAGCAGGAGAAAAAACAAAATGATAATACTTTACATTGTTATTTTTAATGATTTCAAGTTGCTCTAAAATTTTGTGTATTGTGGTGGCGACTGTGGAAGTTAGTGCATGTATTTTTACGAATCCTGAATGAATCAACTCTACATTTAGCATTTTATATGATTTCTATTTACTTAATCGCTGATTATAGTAAATTAACTTTTATTATTACTTTTGTATTATGAATAAGTAACGTTAAATTCTATAAATTACTTCAATTTAGCTTATATTAATGTCACACCTCAAAGAGCATAGCAAAATAAGTTAACAGAACCTTTCTTAGCTACACATTTAAATATTTAATGTAACCCGACCGCTTTGACAAAAGGTCTGGTCATGTATAAGTTGACTCACTAAAAAACCTTTTTCAAGACCTCTTCATTTTGTTAGACCCTTAATGTAGGTTTTATGTGCTCTAATCTATAAAATTCAAATTTCAAAATATTCTTTAATCAAGTAAACTTGTAAACAGGTGCTTTTGAATCGTCAACTCTATTGCTGGTTCGGAAAGCTGTTCCAACCGAGAAGAGCCAGCAAGAAACTCAGAGGTTGCTCTTTTCAAATATAATTCTTATATCTAGTTACATTTAGTCACTATCTTGTCCAGGGTCGAAGAGTAGCTATAGCTCTAGCTATAGCTATAGCTATAGTATATATAGCTCCACGCATTTTAATCAACTATATAAACCTCAATAGTATAGTAGGCTTTCTGTAACAGGCTCCTGTTAACAGTGTTTATAAACTGCTATAAAGGAGAAGATAAAATTGATTGCTGCATTTTATTGTAGAATCTTGTTTTGTATTTTCTATTTACTCTATCGTGGATTATAGAAAAATAATTTTATTATTACTTCTGTATTATGGATTTCCGCAAAGTAACGCCTAATTCTATAACTCATATAAAATACATAAAACAAATCCTTCCATAGTAAGTCCTTGGCATAGTAAGATCAGACACTCGAGCCGACATTACTTCTTTTGTACAAAGAACCGAAAATAAATTCAAGAAAAAAGTTCAATAACAACGATCAAACGCCTGTTCATAATGCCAAAGGTCCAGGTGCATTCTTTAACGGTTCAGTGGCTCACAAAGGCACTTTGATAATGGGCGACGCAAGAACTACATTATTTCCAGGCATAAGGGCTAACCTTACCGATAGCGTAGCTTTTAAACTATACTTATTATAAAACAAAGTCCCAAAAAGCTGTCTGTCTGTATGTAATTGATTTTCTCGAAATCTACTGAACAGATCTTTGTACCGTATTCACCAAAAGATAGTGCAATACTTTCCGATGGTTTAGGTATTAGTACATATCGGTATTATGTAAATTGTGTTGAAGAGATCGCGCAGTTGTAAAAAAACTTGCTCGCTGGAATATTAAGTCGCGTGCGCTACGTAACCCAGTAGAGATACGCTAAAGTAACGTACTAGAGAATTGTAGATCCATAAAATTCCTACAAAAAAGTTCGGGATAGCATGCCTCTATCTGTTATAGTTAACTCACAATAACTATTTTTATGTATAAAATTTGAATTCTAAAAAAGAATGTGACACGCTGATTCCCACGCGGGCGAAGCCGCTGGCACATCTAGTCCTCTTATATAATTGTTATGCTTTAAACTGCTATTGTTACGACACTTTATAATGTTTCTAAACGAAATAGGGGAGGAGAATGATGTATTTAACACTTCATCTTATCCTCACTCTAAGTTGGATCACAACATGTTTTTCCCTTTCATTCTCTCCTATCATTCGTCAACTCTGGCGATATTTTTAAGCTATTGCATAGCTTCTATCGCGGGCCTTGAGCGTGGAGACCGAATCCAGAAATTCCGTAACGAAAAAACCTAACTCCGACCGGCACAGCGGTGATACCTTTTAGTAGCGATCTGTGCGCCCCGGGGCGCACACGCCAGTTGACGGTTTAACTTTTTGAAATATCACCCTTGTCTCTTTAGTTCAGCAACCCGCCTTTAGGTGGCATTGATTGTATTGGAAAACTACCGTTAAAATCGACATGTATTGAACGATAATAAAAATATTTTGAACAATATTAACATCTCATTTATTTAATAAAAGAAAAAAATTGTTTTTTTATCGGTCACCACGCTCAAAGTGTAACTTGAATTAATATCAAAGAAAAAAAAACAAAGAAAAAAGAAAAAAAAATACTGCATAAATAAAATAAATATATAATTGTAATTGGATAAGTTGATAAAAAATGGTATGCAATAGATTTACCGCGGCAGTCTCGGAGTGCCACACGTATTTTTTTTTATCTATGACACAAACAATCCAACCATCTCTCTTTAAGGTCTCTCTCTAGTCACATTTTAAACGCTAAACACATTTTTTAAAATTTCTTTGCGAGATACATTATAAACCGATATAAGGTTGCAGTTTACAAAAGTACGAAAACCGATTATGGTATACGATTCCACAAAATTCCATAAACAACTACAGCCTTACAATTTCAGCACTTTTAAGTAACTATGAAAAAGAGGCTAATACAGAAAGCCTACTATATGGAGGTTAAATAAATGATGATGAAGACAATCACTTAATAGGTTAGCTGGCAGAGATAATCAAAAGGATAATAATATAAGGGATATAAAACTTTTTTTATACATTAAATAGCAAATGATATCCAAATAGATTACGAGTTATCCCATCGAAAACATCAAAAATGAATAAAAGTGTATTTTGTTTATCAATTGATATTTACAATAAATTGTCCAATGAGCTTATACAACATTCTACTTATAAATTAAAAATGCTCTTAAAGATTTATTAATATCCAAATATTATTACTCGATCAATGACTTTATAAATGACTTTTAATTATTATTGTATTATTTTATTAATATTTTGCCGTGTGGCATCCGGCTGCATAGAATAGACCACCCTCATTTCTTACCGAGGTGCCTTGGGAACGGGACGGGCCCTAATGTGGGACGCAACATGCTTTAATACGTTAGCCTCGTCCCATATCAGGGAAACGGTGTCAAGACCTGGAGCTGCGGCGGAAATGGCCGAAACCGGCAAGCGGCGAAAGTATGCATCTCTCGTTGAGAGTTATATATTTGTGCTGCTTGCAGTTGAGACCCTAGGGCCATGGAGCCAAAGTGCAAAAAAAATTTTATCCGTTTTAACACCTCGGTTGATCGCCTCTTCGGGTGACAAGAGGGCTGGCTCCTTTTTCGCACAAAGAATCAGCTTAGCGATTCAACGCGGAAACGATTCCATTCTTGGGACCATTCCACGTGGGCGTGATTTGTATAGTAGTAGCGTGTAAGTAATTTAAGATAGATATAACTTGTACATATTTGTTATAAAAAAAAAATCGGTATCGGGTTCGAATGTTGGATTTCCTTACACTTATCATCATCGTCTAGCTCTTATCCCACTCTAAATTTTTAAACAAAATCAAAACACAAATTTCATAGCAAACACAGCTCAATAAAGGCAATTTTACCCTTGAATTCAGATAAGCCAAGTTATAGGTATTAATGATTAGTGCTAACAATTTAATGGGATTTACAGCGAAACTGTAAATGGCTTCCCGACTAGATAGAAGTTAGGAATTTCTGCGACCCCCTTTTATTAGATTAAAGTATGTCTGCGTCTAATTGGGGTTGCTTAATGTCAATGGTACGTACTGACGACTGTCTGTAAGTGATGAATGGAGTGTTTTATAAATTTAAAATTTTGAACCTATAAAGTGTAAGGAAATCTATGTCAAAAGTAATAAATGAATTATTAATTAATTATTATTAATCTGCGATACAGTAAATAGAAAATATATATAGTGTTAAATGTATAGTGGACTATCCGTATTTTCATACCCGATACGTGCAGGATTCGTAAAAACACATGCACAAACCTCCACCACTTCCACCACAATACACAAGCACTACACACGTTCACTATCACAAACTCAACAATCGTTTCGCCCCGCAACCGAAGCATCATCAGGAGATAGACTCCATAACAAAATCGCAAAGCCAAAGAAATCTATGCCGGTATGTGGCATCCGGCTGAGTAGAATAGACCACCTTCATTTTCTTACCGAGGTGTCGTAAAAGGCGACTGAGGTAAGTTGACCCGCCGTGTAGTATCTGGCTGAGTAGAATAGACCACCCTCATTTTCTTAGCGAGGTGTCGTAAAAGGCGAATGAGGTAGTTTGACCCGCCGTGTGGTATCCGGCTGAGTAGAATAGACCACCCTCTTTCTTATCGAGGGGTCGTAAATTACGACTAAGGTAAGTTGATGTCAGGCAGGCAGCTGGTCGTAAAATACGCAGTCAAATCATGTGACAACATGTTGGTAGCATATTGTACCGACCTAACTTAGAGTGGGATAAGGGCAGCAGGATGATGATGATAACTGTTAGGTTCAATTACTTATTTTAGTATATTTACAAATTATAACATTATTTATAATTTGAACAGTGTTTGACTACTAGCGCGATTGAAATAACTTCCGGCAGCGATAAATGAATTGTATCATGAATTAATTGAATATTATTATTTGAGTGTTTTGTTAATTGTTATAGTAGTATAATTGGTTGATTATTTTAATAATGTTATTGCAACTTAAAAGGTGTTAGAATATGATACGTTATAATTACTATGAATCTATCGTGGTTGCATGCGTTTCCGTTCACGTGATATTGCCTAAAATGCGAAAGCGTGCAATCACGACGGACTCTAAAGTGAGCAAAGCGAATAAAGTTAATTTGTGAGAAACAAGTTTTTGTTTTCAATATAAGACATCAACATATTTCTTCACTTGTATAGGTGAAGGCAATCACATACGAATCTGATTAATATTAAAACTTTCAACAAACCAAACATACGATTATGTGGAAATATAATATATTATTTCATAATCTTAAGCCGTATTACTTTAAACTAAATGTTCTCATTTTCACAGATTAATTCACAAAGCATTATGAGCAATATGGCCTCTTGTTCTTACGTAACAAGATGTTTCTGCGCTTCTTTTTATGGTTAACTCAGCGCCCATTGTTACGAGATAAGCTTTATATGTTTTGTATTTTTTAATAAAAACGCTAACTTAGCGTATAAAACATAAGAGTATATTTTTAATGATTTATAGAAGCAGGCGTTACTTTGCGGAAATCTATGTGTATGAAGCAGGCAACATAAAAATATCTTACACATGCAGGACAAGTCACCACTATCCCAAAATGACGCCACCAGCAACAATTCACACAAGCAATACACACAATCACTATTACAATCTCTACGATCGTTTCGCCCTGAAACCGAAGCATCTTCAGGAGGATGGGCTCCATGACAAAATCGTGATGCCGTACTTGTAATGTCGTGGAGCTTATCCGCATTTTGGGATGCATGTGGTGTGGATTGCAGACTGTGATCAACCCAATCATAAGATTGAGTTGAACACAGTCTGCAAAAGAAATGTTTGGATACACTAAAACCTGCAGTCCAGCCTCCTCTCGCGAAACACTATTTGGCCAAAAGGTTGGCCACATTTACTTCGTATCAAATCGCGCTAAAATGTGGTTCCCCCAAGTCTGTTCAATAACAATATGTTACAACATGTTTCAAATACAACCTCCTTCAAAAAGTTAGATCAACAATAATAATAATAATATTTAGTTTATAGAACCAGGCGTTACTTTGCGGAATTCCATATTACAGAAATTATAACAGAACTACTTTGCTGTAATCCGCGTGTATTAAGCGAATGTATGTAAGTGTATGAAGCAAGCAAAATTCACGTATCTTACACGTGCAGGACAAGTCACCACATGCATCCCAAAACGCCTCCACCAGTAACGAAGCATACAAGGAATATACACAACCACTACCAAAATCTCTACGATCGTTTCCGAAACCGAAAAGCATCTTCAGGAGGATAGGCTCCACGACAAAATTTTAATGCCATTTTACGCTCTTCAGATTTCTGAGATCGCAATACGATTTTGTCGCTTAACACACGCGGATTATAAACAGAACTTCACAGTTTAAATATCTAGGTCACTTTCTTGCGGAGGATCTCAAAGATCATGTAGATATAGAGCGTGTACGAAGGGCACTAACGGCTCGATGCAACATGTTGGCCCACAGGTTCTTTCGTTGCAGCATTCAAGCAAAAATACATCTGTTTAAAACATATTGCCAAACACGGGAACCTGTGGACAAGATACCGTTATTGTACTGCACCCAAGGGTGCAGTACAATAACGGCTTTAGAGTACTGCTGGGGTTGCCGCGGTTTTGTTCCGCGTCAAATATGTTCGCTTATACGCAAACAAACGGTTTTCATGCCGTAATAAGGAACAAGACAGAATCGTTATTAACAAGGCTGCGGTGCAGCTCCATTAGTATTCTGAAGACGTTAATAACTAAGATGGACTCGCCCATGATGCAACACTTTATTAATTAAAAAAAAATGGCCGCCGAGCTTCTTGCTGGTTCTTCTCGGTAGGAGCAAACTTCCGAATCAGTGGTAGCTTCTTGAAAACATTTGACGATTCAAAAGTACTGTAAACAGTTTACTTGAATAAAGAATATTTTGAGTTTAAGGTTTAAATTTAATATTAAATCATCCTCCTGTCCTTATTCCACTCTACGTGAGGTCAGCACAACATGTTACGAACATGTTGTCAAATGATTTAGCTACGTTTTTAACTACCGGCCGCCTCCCTGACGTCAAGTTACCTTAGTCGCCTTTTAAGACACCTCGGTAAGAAATGAGGGTGGTCTATTCTACTCAGCCGGATACATCACGGCGGTTTAAATTTAATATTACAATTTTTATTTATTATTATTTATTTTGTACTATTAACAAATTTGGCCCGAGTTGTCTGAAATAAAGATTTATTATTGTTATTATTATTGTCCAAAATCAGAATGAACATTTTTACTGTCGTCTAATGGCTGTTTATAAAAATACCTTAAATGATATTTATTGCGTGTGCTCGATGGCCCTCCACAGTAAAGTTAGAAAGGCCATCGAACGTATATCCATATTACTACAACCTTGCGTCGTGGGCGCAAGCCCCGGCCAGCTACCTCTGTTTTCTATTGAAATTTGATTAATTACCTTTTGGGCCTTTTATTTTAATTTCTTTATATACGAGAAATAATCAGTATCATAAATCATAAAAGTTAGGAGTAAAAACTAATACAAAACCAGCAAAGTATCTACAAATTTCTGAGATTTAGGTAGAGCCTTAAATCTTTCTTTTGACTGGCCCATTGGCGCAATGGGTAGTGACCCTGCCTTCAGCTCGGCGGGTCGCGGGTTCGATTCCCGCCGAGGGCCAACATTTTCTATTTACAGTTTGTTGGTTCTTCGAGCCTGGGTGTGTATTTGTATTTAAGTATGTGTTTAAAATTATATATGTAGTATATTACCAGTTGTCTGTTACCATAACACAAGTATTAAGTTACTTACTTTGGGGACGGACGACCGTGTGTGTAAGTGTCCCATATATTTATTTATTTAGTTATTTATTTCTAAAAAAAAGTATTTCATTAGAAAAAACTTCGAGAATTGTATTGGCTAATTGGTTGACAATCTCAACTTAGCTTTGAAAATAAGCTCCTTATTTACAAGGTTATGATAAAGCTTGTGTGGACGTATGCCATACTGTGGGATTCAGCAAATCAATCAAATATAGAAATCCTTCAACGGTTTTAGAACAATGCATTAAAAGTTATAAGCAATGCACCTTGGTTTATAAAAACACTGAAGTATAAGCTACCTAGACACTCCAACTGTTAGAGAAGAAATCACAAGATTATGATTGTGCAAAAGTAATAATAAAAATTATTTTGCTATAATCAGCGATACAGTAATTAGAGAATATATTTAGTGCTAAATGTATAGTGGACTACATCTGGTGGTCTATTCTACTCAGCCGGATGCCACATACCGGCATAGATTTCTTTGGCTTTGCGATTTTGTTGTGGAGTCTATCTCCTGATGATGCTTCGGTTGCGGGGTGAAACGATTGTTGAGTTTGTGATAGTGAACGTGTGTAGTGCTTGTGTATTGTGGTGGAAGTGGTGGAGGTTTGTGCATGTGTTTTTACGAATCCTGCACGTATCGGGTGTGAAAAAACGGATAGTCCACTATACATTTAGCACTAAATATATTTTCTATTTACTGTATCGCGGATTAAAGCAAAACGATTTTCATTATTACTTTTGTATTATGGATCTCCGCAAAGTAACGCCAAATTCTATAAATTATTATATGTGTGATTGTCATTTATATAAGCTAAGGCTTGAAAGCCACAATCAACTTAGCTATGATGCTACTGAATGTACTCGTAAATGTCATCAATTAGTGCTTGAACAGGGCACAGCTAGAAATCATATAAACAAAAAAATAATAATTAAATTATAAAAAAGGTATAATATACATTAATATACAGGATTGCTTCAAAACACGATGAGCTTAATCCCAAAGTCAAAATAAGGACATCATATCTAATTAAGTCTTGAGACTGATCTTACATACGGAGAAAAGAATTAAAAGTTGTACATCACGACTTAGTTCGATAGTGGTAGACAGACAGACACATGTTTTGATAATACTTAGGAGAGTAAAGTTTCAATCAATTTCTAGTACAGCAAGGCATCATTAAAACACGTTGCCACTACATTAAAGCCTTCATCTGTACCTTTTATCACTCTGGCATCATTCCAAATCCGTCCGCTTCATACGTATTTGATGGTTGAATTATTGCATCAACGAAAACTATCATGTTTCATAGACACTACAAAAAAGAGGGTTTACAACAATGCTGCAAACAAGCAAGCAAGCAAGCTTTTTCCGTTGACATTGACGTCTTCAATTTAAACTTAAATAATATAATACTTATTTTACTAATCCAATAATCTTATTTAATTAAGTAGTTTGAGTAACATCAGAATATCAGAAGTGGGATTGTGTTACTCAAACCACTTAATAATATAGTGAGATTGGAAAAAAGTTACGTTGTATTGAATAATCTGTAAAAAAGGCTGAAAGGGAAAAGTAAAGAACCAGAAAAACCTTGGACGTATTTATGTTCTAATAATAATGTCTGTTGACACAATTTGGAATTTGAAAAGACAAATGGACCCATAGTAGACGAACACACGCTATCATATACCTAAAAATATCTTAATTCTAAAAACCTTTTCCCTGTAATGATAGTGGTAAGGTAGAAAATAAATAAATTATCTTTTAATTAATATATATACATCTGAGCACGAATAAACAAATACTATTTTGGTTGCCTTTATGATTTGGATCGCATTACTACACAAATTACTACTTAATCACTAACAGCCTCCAAAAATTAACTCGAAGTTTATTTTCTTTTAATAAATAAACCTTTATTCATAATATTTTACGGGTTACGGCACAGATAACTCGCAGTAATATTTGATATAGTTGAAGCTTATATACCGGTATAAAAAATCCCGTTTTTGTTTTAGAATAGGAAAAAAAAATAGTAAATGAGGATTTTTTAACATTAAAGTCGACGTGAACCAAGGTGTTGGCAAAAATATATAACAACATTTTGGCTACTTCAAAAAAATGTCATTTTTTATTTTATTTATTTATTGAACAACATACCATTACCGTAACAGCTAGTCAATGCGATAATGCAATACATCTTATTTTATCTTAAAATCTATAGCTTATTCATTTAAATTTTACCAGAATAAATTTGAGCTTAAAATGAAATTCAATTTTGAAATGCTATTTTGTGAATATATTTATGCTATTGCCAGACGTTGTCACTAGATTAAGCAGTTTGTTACACCCTTTTTTGAAACTGGCGTCATTCCAAATCTACCCCGGGCGTTTGTTGTAAGAGGATTATTAGCTGAAAGTTAAAATGAAATACATTATTTGTCACGTTTTATATTACATACATATAGCTTGTATTATTTATAGTAAATAATAATTAATTTAGTAATAATACGTAATAGTAGTGTATAAGATAAGTGGATGTATTTAGTAACAAAAATTGATAGCATGCGCAATGAGTGTATTGACTAGAGGGACGCCAAAAAAAGCATGGATTTGGCCGAGTTAACGTATAGTACCCGGCATTAAATAATGCACATTGATGTTTACAGCGAAGCCAGTTCGGTTTCGTAGAGCGCTGTCACTGTCACACACGTGTTCGTCAGTCTGTGCGACAAAGACGATCTCTATAAAGCAGAATCTAGCCGATCTCTAAGCCTCGATGTGCATTATTTATTGCCGGGTACTATACATTTTGTTTGGCCGATACATGCGCTTCGACAACTGCAGTTAATCTTATATACCACTATTATCTATATTAATATGATAAACAGATAAGATTTGTATGTATGTTTGTGTCTGTGTATGTTTGTAACGTTTTCGCGCAAAAACTACTGGACTGATTTCAAAAATTCTTTCACCATCGGAAAACTGCTTTTTCACTGAGCAACATAGGGTAATATATACATTTAAAAAAAATAGGGATCTGTAACAAAAGTGTAATAAGGTGTGAAAAATTAAGTCGTAAAAATCTTTCATCGCGAGCGCTGCGGAAACTATTGATGATAGAACAAAAAATATTCACATAAAAGTCCGCGATACTATATGTCTAACTATTATAGCTATGCCAATATTTATATTAATTAATTAATTAATATTTTTTTTTTACATTTTAAAAGTTGTTAAAAGTGCCGACAATAATCAAATATTTTTTTTCATATCTCTGTATTAATCCTTATCCCATTAAATGATATTTTATTGAAAACTGTTTCAATACTTGTAAAATACTTTTTAAATTATTAAAATCCGACATCCCAATCAAAAGATATTACGAATTTAAGAATGTAAATCGAAAGCAAATAATGCCATAACAAATTCATTGTAGCGACCGTTATAGCAGAGCCTGCATTTGGTGAGTTAGGTCTTATTCCAAGAATACTAATGATACCCATTTTTATAATTAATTAATCTATAAAATAAATCTATAGTCCGACTTCGAAGACTTTCCACTACCACGAGATCGGTTTGGACGCGGGTGAAACCGCGGGACATTGCTAGTACAGTATATTTTTAGCAATTTAATTTTTGTACATAAGAATATACATAATTATAAAAGGATAGGCGATATATATAATAGACAAAGTAGGAACCGACGTAAGCTTGCGGTTCCTGCTTTGCGCCTTGCAAAAGTAATAGTTCGATAAGAATACGTGGATATAGCTCCTCTTCTACTCTGTACAAGACATTAATAACTATATGACTAGTAATAAGAATTATTCTTTGAAAAGAGCAACTGCCGAGTTTCTTGCTGGTTCTTCTCGGTAGGAACAGCTTTTCGAACCAGCAGTAGATGTTGGCGATTCAAAAGCACTTGTTAACAAATTTACTTGAATAAAGAATATTTTGAATTTGAATTTGAATATATACATGTACAATAAAACTAAACAAAAAATATGACAAAACAACATTTTCTTTCAAGGAAAAGAAAATATTGCTTTGTCATTTTTTGTTACTCATGACGATGTCTCTAGGGTCTATTACACACAAACGCATGCGTCTATATTTTCGAAAATCTGGCATCTTTCCAAATACATTATGCGAACACTATCCATCGTAGTTTCGGAATTATGAGGGTAAACAAAATATTTTGTGTATCGTCTTATAAATAATATGTCACACAATAACAAACTATTGTGTAACTTTTCTATGTACATGATACGGTCACACAAGGTAATAAAATTTTATTTATTCATTTTATTTATTTATTTTACATACATAATGTTAGAAAACAGAAAGAAAAAAAAAGGACATGTACAAAGGCGGACTTATCCCTAAAAGGGATCTCTTCTAGTCAACCTTTGAGTAATAGAAGGAAAAGGACAAGAAGTGAAATGTGGATAATGAAAATAGAACGGGGGAAAGAAAAAAATAAATTTATTATAAAGCTTTATTTATTTTCTCCTAAAAAAAACTTTACATACAATCTTTATAATCCACACCTAAATCGTCATGATTTATTTACGTTTATTACGCTGTATTAACGAACACGGATTAATGAACACCTAAGTTCATCAACAATACTATATTTAACCTTGGTAAACGCTGTAAACGGCGAGGCATACCAAAATACATTGGTGATTAGTGATATAAGAGAAATTAAAAGTTGTCAGCTCTTAGATGAAGACGTCCACAATAGGGCGAAGTGGTGAGAAAAATTAGGAAAGCTGACTCTGAGATTAGACGGGATTAGCGCAAACACAGTTCAAATGAAACTGAAAATAACGTTTAAACTATTATAGAAAACACAAAAGTGCCTGCTGAGGCTTAGAACCCATGAAACCTTGGTAGTGTTCAGCCTACAACACGACTATCACGTCTGAGTAAATCATATAGTTTATTCCAGTATGTGTTATTCACTGACGCGGAACAGCGACACTATTGTACTATACATATAATAAATTAATTGATAAATCAGTTGATGGTATAAATAATTAATACCTTGTATAGTTAATAAGCTCTAAATTTGTAATGAACAATAGTTTGTTCAAGGATCAAAGTTCACTATTTTGAATTAGAAATGTTCGGTGGGAATGTACCATGTGTATTTGATCGATCGGTCGTGGTGCGCGACATTTTGAAATGTAAATTACATTAATTGGTATTTACTCTAGGTATACCAAAACTGGAAATATACGAAACTGAATTGAAAGTACGAAACCTTCACTAGAGTACTATCACTCAGATTGTGATCTTTTAAAGTAAATTCCGATACAATACTTGTAAGTATTTTGCTTTTAACGCCCATTGTTGTGCCTATAAAGCCCTGAATCACACAATTCATATTTCATCAACCTTGCATTTACAGAAGTAGTCTTAAAAATAAACTGTATTTAACCTTTGATACACCAACCAGTTATGAACCCTTATAGCTTTCGTTTCTATTCTCACATAGACTGCGCTAGTTGATCTTCAAATTTACCGAACACCAATATACTCCGAATAGAAAGTCCGATGAACGTCAAACCTCGGGATTCCATGGTCTTCCATATACACAATAATGCTTTCATATATGCATATGCTATGGAATAAATTTACCCAATGATATACAACAGGAATTGGAGGTCATTCAGGAAAGTGATATAACAAAATTCCCTACAATTTTTCATACGACTTTGCGTCTTGAACGTTTCAAAAGTCCGATTGTTCTCGTTCCAAACTCTGCAGAAACGTTTAGTCTGACATTCACTTGTTTCTTAGCAACGACGCGTTTGTCGTATTTGTTAAATAAATAAAAGAAAGTCCTTGTTTCATAACAGCGGTTCGTTTGAATAGAAACACAATGTTTTGGTTTATGGAAATCCTCGTAATAACAGACAAAAGTTTAGAGCAAACTCAGCGCAACTTCAACATAAAACTTTTCAGACAAACCAAACCAGTGGTCTATTGTTTCTCGCTTTGAATGAAAAATGTCCATGTTATTGTCAATAGGTGTTGACTCAGAATCAACATTGGCATCAAAAAAAAATTATTTAATTTATGGAATATAAGAGTAAACGAGCTGCCTACAATCTCTTGCAGAGAAAATGCGTTGCTGCGTTTAAATTGAGATAATTTGCATTTTTTGACAGTATACATATGTCATATCGATCCGGAAACTTTGTCAAAAGAAGATCATTCTATAACTTGCGTGAAAATGAATTCTTGGAAATAAGAACTGTAGTAAGAACACTATTGCTGACTGATATACCCTTATATAAGATGATAAGATTTTTTATTATTGCTATTATATTATATAGCAGTACTTAGGATAGGAATACTTAGGATACTACTATAAAGGAAAGTATTTGGGCTTATTATTCAAAACTGGCACCCTGACATTGCAATCCTATTCCAGGACAAGGGAATTCTTTGTATAGATGAGCTTCGATCCATCATGGTGCTCTAATAGTGATCGGTAACGTTTATATTGTACGCAAAACAATACTTTCGGCCGTACATAATTCGGACGTCAAATTCGTACGTCTTGACATTGGCTTATCTCATTTCATCATTGTCTTATCCTCACCCCACTCTAAGTTGGGTCAACTCAACATGTTTTTCTCTTCCGTTCTCTTATATCATTTGACTATTCTGTCGCTACTCCTTTTATACGTATATACTTCACACAATCCAACTTCACTATCTATTGTTAGGACTTCCTGTAGTCACATATCCACATTCATATTTATCACTCTGCAACATTGTCCCATTTATAAATGATTATTACCTATAAAATGGTCATCACGCAGTATTGACTCTTGAGCAGCAAGAACTGTTCCCATATTTTTGCGCCACAGGTTATATATAGGTCGGTTAGAAAGATAATACACCGCGGTGAGCAATTGAAAAGGCAAGGATAAATATCCTTTAAACAATCTAGTGTTAATCCAAATAAATAAACACATACGCTGACAAAGTTCACGTAATTTGCTAGGAAAGATTTCTTTATAGAAGAAATACCAAACAATTCGAATAGGAACAAAGTAAGATAACCCTTAAGCCTTCATGAGTGGTAGCGCAAACATAAAAGAGTCAAGAGGTTCGAAGTGTATCCGGGAGTTGCGGCGTCCAATTAAAAGATAAGATAAGATAGCCCTCGTTGAGGATGCATTGTATCGTGTATTGGAAAATAGTAGCGTATCAGGAAACTGTAAGGGGTATAGAAATATTTTATTCATATGTAAGATCTTATATATTTTTAAATTTAAAGATAAAGGAATGTGGTGTAAAATGATTGATGATTTTGAACGAAAGCGTGTGCGAGTGGGAAAACCAGTGTGAAAGCATGATAAGATTACGTTTTATGGCGCTCTCCTCGCTTTATACATTTATAGAAACTGATTCTAACGACAAGTAGTTTCTTCAAATGTCTAATGTGTAAAAACTGTAACTGTAAAACCCGGGTCGTTCGTAAAAGCATTTTATTTATTTAATTATTTATTGCATAAGCATATTGACGATGAAAAAAAGGCTCAAAGGCATGAAGATCTCTAATCTGACTAATTTATTTATTTGTGCCATAAAAAACCGTAAGAAAAACATTATCAATATAACATCAATAAAAAAACCGAGTACAAAGGTCAGCTTATCTCTTTGACAGAGATCTCTGCCAGCTAACCTACGAAGTGAGACAATTTATAGTAAAACAGTTAAGAGTTAACAGTTAACGGTTATACTAATATTATAAATAGAAAAATATCTGAGTTTGTCAGACATTAACGCGTCGACGATATAGAGGATTTTAACTGGAAGGTAAACTTTCTATTATACACCTGATAATTGCCAGCCAGTTTCAACATTGCTAGCTAGCAATAGTGAGTCTTATACACACGATTTTGTGCCGCCTGAACCCAGAGGCAAAAGATCGTGCGTTTTTGAGATGGTCAGTCCATCGCGTAGGGGTCTACCAACACTGTGTTTTCCGGTTCAGGGTTGCCATTCCAACACCTTGAGACCCCAACACCCATCGGTTTTGCACACTATGTTTCCCGCCCATCGCCACTTTAGCTTCGCGTTGAGCTATATCGGTTATTCTGGTTCTTCTACAGATCACCTCATTTCTGATTTGATCACGTAGATATTCCGTGCATGCCCGCTCCATCGCCTGCTGAGCGACTCTGAGCCTTCTTATGAGGCCTATTGTACCGTGTGATGTGTAACTTAACATTTATTAATTACTTACATATACTAATCGGTAAGACGAAATAAAGCAGAATCATCTAAGCGTTCAAGATGGTTCGATTTACTCACTCCTAGCCGCAACATTATATAGTCGGCGATCACGTCGCAGATCCGTAAATTTCGGATACAAATATTTTAGTCTGATCGCAGTTAAATTAAATTTCACGCCTGTTGCCTTCCTGTCAGAAGTGAAGTATGGAAAAGCGGAACGGTATGCACGGCCTTTAATTACTGGCTTTCATAACTTTAATTGCGAACTTTTGTTACTGCAAATGAAATATCCTCAGGTGACGTGCCGTGATGGCTTGGTCAATAATCAATGTACGCCTTTACTCCTGATTTTCTGCGATTTTTCAAGCGGACGACTATTATTAGAAATTAGAATTTAGTGTTCATTACAAAAACAAAATTGTCCAAAAAGTAAAAAATGTTTGGGGTGGACAGCCCCTATCACTCATAAATATGAAAAGTAGCCGATTATCATACTATGCATATAAATTTTCATAAAAGTCGGTCAAGCCGTTTCAGAGTGTGGTAACTAAAATCGTGACACGAGAATTTTATATATAATAAAAGATTCATCGCCATATGAGTACTACTCTGCCTCTTATAAGGCAAATTTTTTTTTTATTTGTATCATTTTCTTACCCTTACCCCACTCTAGTTGGGGTTGGCACAATATATCTTCATGATAGATTTTAAACTTTCGCAATTCATAGTATTTATTATATAAATAAACGGTCATCATCATCCTCCTGTCCTTATCCCACTCTAAGCGGGGTCGGCACAACATGTCACAAACATGTCAAATGATTTGGCTATGTATTTTACGACCGGCCCCCTGCCTGACGTCAGCTTACTTTAATCGCCTTTTACGACACCTCGGTAACAAATGAGGGCGGTCTATTCTACTCAGCCGGATACCACACGGCGTTATATAAATAAACGAGTCACATCGTGCCAAACTAAGTTTTTGTATAAGTTTTGACGTATCGGCAGTGTTGCATCCACCGTGGTCACGAACTGACTGGAGCTTCCTTACGATTCAAGTGAAGGTAGTTGGCGAAAATAATGACTGTTGTACTCGGCAACGAAGACGACGCGGCGCACCAGTCAGTCCATTCCGTCCGTACGTTACCCATCTGGCCATGAATAGAAAGGCACATAAAATAATATATAAGCTCACGGCCAACACAGCTCTGATGACTTATAAGTCATCAGACCTGTGATAGCCCAGCGGTAAGACCGTGCTACTTTTTCGAGGGAAACACGAGTTCAAACCCGAGCAGGTACCAAGGAAGGTGAAGGAAAACATCGTGAGGAAACCTGTATATCTCTAGAGAATTCTGGAGATATGTGCAACATACCAATCCGCATTGGAGCAGCATGGTAGGTCTTAGCTCCAACCCTTCTCTCCAGAAACGGAGAGAGGAGGCCTATTCCCAGCAGTGGGATTGTAACAGGCCGCTTTACTTTAACTACTATAAGTCATCACTGCTAATACGCAAGAATACTTTAGTCTTTACAGACTTTGAGAGTAGAATATAGCAGATATGGAATACATTTTAGGAATTTTTAAAAGCTTTCATTTGACGTGTATGTATGTTTGTATGTGAAGGTGGAATCTTGCAAGTTAAATTTGATCCACTTCTCGGAGTACGATTGACTTGAAACTTTACATACTAGTCCAGTCCCGATGACAATGTTTATGATAAGACAGACCTGATGCTGCCAGGATTTGCTCAAGACGAGGGAACTCCTCAACGGTTAACAGTAAGGATATAAAATTTTGTTAAATTTTGACTTGATTTGATATAATTTCCATGCAATTTGAATATTTAAACACAGTGACGATAAAAAAACCTTATATGGTAAAAAAAGTAATATAACGGTGTCAGTATCCCACTGCTGAGCCAAAGCCTCCTTTTTCAGAAAAAGTTTGTGCTCCTCCAATGCGATTTAGTAGGTTACACATATTCTAGAAATTTTTCCGAGATATGGAGTTTTTCCACAAGGTTTTCGTCCACTCAATCTCCTTGATGAATTCTAAATATCACAGAGCACATATATATATAAAACTCATAACCGAATTATCTTGTTTGAATCTGTGATCTCATGGCAACACTTTTGACTATAACAGGTTGTAATTTCAAGTAATTAGGGATTTGAAATTTAGTTAAACCTTTTTTTAACTTGACTTGTTTGATTCGAATTTCTTATTAAAATAATAATATCGGTTGTGCTCTTCGCTATTGCGTGATAAATTACAAAAACAGACCCTTATAAACAGAACATAGCTCTGAATGAAGGTTTTAGGATCTTCAAAACATAGCAATAAAATACAGTGACAACCTTGACCGCCATTTATAGATCACTAAGCGTCTTGATAGCTTGAATAGGGTCGAAGATAACGCTTTTGTTCGTGCCAGTTTTTTGCTGTTTTGTAACATGAAAAAAATTAAAATTCCCGTTGAATTAAGCTAATTAGAGCTTCACGGTTATGTACTATAATGATATTTTTGCTTTACACTTATTCAATAAGAAACAATTTTCTCAAAAGTCAGCTCCAGAAAATATAACAACTGTTAAATATTCTTCTTTTATACTTTTTTTTATTCGTACAGTAGAATCTCGAAAAATGAGGTTGGATATAAAAGTATTTATTGAGATTGAGAATTTGTGCTGGCGTTTAAGAAAAATAAAATATTGTCAGATGGTTTAAATTCGATATACCTATTGAAAAAAAGAGAATGACTAGGCTCCACGACAAAAATCGTACTGCCTGTCGTGGAGCCTATCCTCCTGATGATGCTTCGGTTTCGGGGCGAAACGATCGTCGAGATTGTGGTGGTGGGTGTGTGTGCTGCTTTTGTGTGCGTTGTTGCTGGTGAATTGCGCCTTGGGGTGCATGCGGTGGCTGGTCCTGCATGTATAAGGTGCGTAGATTTTGCCTGCTTCATACACATTGGCTTTGCATGCATTCACTTAACCCGTGCGGATTATAGCAAAGTAGTTAGTTCTGTTATATTGCTTGTAATATGGAATTCCGCAAAGTAACGCCTGCTTCTATAAATCAGAGAATGACGAATTTTAAAAGAGGAACCAAGAGTTTGTTAAGGAATAAAAACGAATTGACTTGGAATGGGTAATATTTTATTACAACGTATTTTTCCTTTATTCAATCAATAAGAAATTTTCTCAAAAGTCGGCTCATTTAATCTTTCAACAATTATTCACATTGACGGCGACAATGTTTTTTATATTATTGACATATTTAAAGGATGATGTATTTCAATCACGTTGTAACAGTATATTTTTAAATTAATAATGACTGGCCCGTCGTCGTTACAGCGACCTTCCCTTCAGCTCCGTATGTCACGGGTTTGATTCCCGCCGAGCGCCAATATTCACTACAAAGAAATTGTTAGTTCTTCGAATCTGGGTCTAAATATTTATTTTTATTTCTATGATTTACAGACGAAAGCGTTAATTTGCGGAATTCCATAGTACAGAAGTAACGATAGAATTATTTTGCTATAATCCGCATTTGCTAAGAGAATCTATGTAATGCTAGGTGTATGAAGGCAACGTTGTATAAGATATGTGACCTTACACATACAGGACGGGTCATCAAACGCGCCACCAGCAACTACACACGCTCACTGCTACAATCCCAACTATCGTTTCGCCCCGAAACTGAATCGTAATCAGGAGAATACGTTCTATTACAAAATCGTATTAGCATTACATTCATATATTCGCTTAACAAATGTGCCTTATAGCAAAATAATACTATTGTTTTTTTTATATTTACCAGTTGCCTATCTATCACCCATAACACAAGTATTAAGTTACTAACTTTGGGGATGGGCGAGAGTGTGTGTAAGTGTCCCATATATATATTTATATTAACTAGTATGTATACTATACATATACTAGACGCGACGAATATCGTACTCTCTGGAACATTTTTAGTTTTCAGTACCTTCGGTACTGGAATTTGTATAGCAAACTTCAAGTTCCTTCTTTGTTTGACGAAATGGACGCGCACATTTGCACACAGCAAAGGAATGGAATTCTCTCCAGGCATCTATTTTTCCAAGTTCATTTAATATGGGTGTCTTTTAAGCAAGAGTGAATAGGCATCTTCTGGGCAAGATGCCTAATCCGCGCTCGATCTTAGATTGTATCATTAAATAAATTATATTATATTAAAAAAAAATATGGGACACACACACGGTCGTCCGTCCCCAAAGTAAGTCACTTAATACTTGTGTTATGGGTGACGGCCAACTGGTAAATATACTACTTATATAATTTTAGGTACATACTTAAATACAAATACACCCAGGCTCGAAGAAACAACAAATTGTTTATAGAGAATGTTGGTCCTCAACTGAAGGCAGGGTCACTACCCACTGCGCCAACGGGCCAGTCAACTCATTGCTTACCACCAGGCATGATTGCAGTCAAGCGTCTATTATGCAATAAAGAAAAGAAATAGCGGGCAAGAGTTAGTAAATACCTGTATAGTAATGTTATTTGTTACTTTTATCATCACAGTAATTGCCTTTTGTTATAATCCACACAAGCTTACGTCATAATTCGCTGTCACAAGATGGCGGTAAGCAATCAGTCTCTGTCTCATTTGCATATATTGCGGATATGTCACCCTACACCGTCTCATTATGAACACTTCCTTAACATTTCCTCACTTTCTCTAATGAAACATAAATCTATATAAATCGATGTATGTATATCTATAAAAATAGTAAAGTAACGGCATGTTAGAATCTCACTGCTGGATGTAGGCCTCCTCTCTCTATTTTTAGAAATAAGGATTGGGGCTAAGATCTACCACGCTGGTGCAATGCGGATTGGTAGGTTACACATATCCCCAGAAATGTCTAGAGATATGCTGGTTTCTTCACGCAGTGTTCCTTCACTGAAAAGCGTGCGATAAATTGCAATTATCAATTAGACACATAAGTTTTTAATAGATAAGCTATTGGTGCCTGCCCGGGGTTTGAACTCGTGACCTCCTCGAAAGAGTCGAACGGCTTTACCGCTGGGCTATCACAGCTATTTTATTTTATAATATGTAAATTATCTATACATATTATAAAAGTCCCTAAAAGCTCTCTTTATATGATTGATTTTCTCAAAATTGACTCGAGGGATTTTGGTACGCTTAAGTTATAGAAGAAGCTTTAAGTTACATTATGTTCTCCGGAACGACAAAACCGATTTTGATGGGATAGGACGCTTTTGGCGACTTTGATAGTTAAGGGACAGGATTAGACCCAGCGTACTGCTGCAATGCAATGGTTTTCAAGTTACCTATATCCCAGGCATTCTCCTGAGATATACAAGTTATATTCGGATGTTTCTTTTACTGCGAAGCGCATAATTAGGTGTAAATGTCAACATACGAGTAAGTCTTAATAGAAAAATTCTATGCGGGACTCAAAAAAAAGCGTACTTTATGACCCCGACGATCAAATAACGATCGCAAACACAGAAACACACACACAGCGTCTTCGCCGGTCAAGACGAGGTCCCAGTTTTTTGACGTCGGTTGGTCGTGGCTTCTCGCCACCCTTCCGACGTCGCAATGACTAATCAAAGTCACACCATCAGCCCTCCAGTACGCGTCGCCCTAAGCCATGGTGCGGCCTCACAGGAGACACCCCTAGGACGACGTTCCCCGACGCTAGTAGAGCTTCTGCGGTCTACTCAATGCATTTCGCAACCTCGACGATGCTTCTGCGCTCGCCCGTCCCATCCGGTGACGCTGTAAAAGCCGTTAGGGCTAACAGCATACAGTCATTTCGAAAAAAAAGAGCGGGACACTAACCTACGAACTATGGCGTGTTCGTAAGGCGATGATGTTATCGCTGTTTAATTACATTTCACCAATTTATAAAAAAAGAGCTGTGATAGCCCAGCGGTGAGACCGTGCGACTCTTTCGAGGGGAACACGAGTTCAAACCCGGGCAGGCACCAATGAGTTTTTCTATTAAAACTCATGTGTCTAATTGATAATTGCAATTTATCACACGCTTTTCGGTGAAGGAAAACATCGTGAGGAAACCTGCATATCTCTAGAGAATTCTGGAGATATGTGTAACCTACCAATCCGCATTGGAGCAGCGTGGTAGGTCTTAGCTCCAACCCTTCTCTCCAGAAACGGAGAGAAGAGGCCTATTCCCAGCAGTGGGATTGTAACAGGCTGGAACCTACCTACCTACCTACAATTTATAAAACAATTGCTCAAACTTATTAGTCCGATGAGCATTAATTGGACCCATTCTGTAAAAAAATCAGCCGAGAATATGATAATAAAAATAATTTATCAAAAAGAACCCCACATAAATTATGGCGGACAGATTGAGCGGACAACAGGCAATAATTCATTTTATTTAAACAAAATGTAGCTGGAAGTTTTCTAGACTTATTTTTATATATTATTACAACATTTGGTTGAGTACAACAATTGCGCCATCGATGTACTTTTTATTACAATACAGACTAAGCAAAATCTACTTTTTTTTTGTTGATAAAAACAGCGGCAATTTTTTTTTGGGTTATCTAGACCTTGACACAATAGACAACAGTAGGAAAAAGATACAGTGAGATACTATTAATAAGTACCAGTTAATGCACGGAAAAGGTACAAAAATATATATCCGAGACATCTTACTTGTGACGAAGTGTAATATTTCGTTGGAAATTTATTGTTTGTTGTTATTCGTATTCTGTTAATAGTAGAAAATCACATTTCAGTTATTAAACTTGCGGTTTTTTCAATTCGACGGCGTATAAAAATTTCCTCACGTAATTTTCATTGATCCCACACATCCGGAACGTTGGAATTTGTAAACGCACCATCGCATTACCTTGATAGGAATTCCAAGCGGTTCTCGTTTAATTTAACGGGTTTAAGATAAACATTGCGAATTTCTAACGTGTACAAAATATAACTAACTGTTATAATGCCAAAGAGACTGCCAGAATTTCATACATCTTAGGGCCCAGACGTTACAGTATTAATTTTGTGTTGTAAGATAGAGAAATATTTGTTATCTTAGGACCAATTATTATTTTATTTAATTTCTATGGGGGAACTATAAAATAAGAATTATATATCTGAGGTTATGTACTACTACAAGTACATGCAACTACAAGTAAATACCATAAGAATGTATTAAAAACGATAGGATTTGTGATTTGTGATTTGTTGTATATATATATATAGAATAAGAATAATAATATATTGAGATAATATAGAGAGATCATTCAAGTAAAAGTTGATCATTCATTTTTTGTCGTCAGAAAAACAAACGTTTCGAAAAAACACGTTCATAAGCGCAACACATATTTTAGTTACGTCTATTGCAACATGTACTAAAAGATGACTAATAATGTACATTTATTGTAATATTTTTTATTTGATCCTACAGAGATTAAGATCGTAAGCCATACAGCCAATGGAAAAATATTTTATTCTAAACACCATTATTAATATCTGGAAAGTAATAATTGCTAATAAAATGAAGCTAATATATTTTTTTAGATAAATATTTTAAATTATTATGTTTATAAAAACGTAATTAAGGAAACTATATATTTTTTTATGGTGTATTTATATTAAAAACGCTGAAATCCAGCGATGTATGGGCAATTAAAAAGCAACTACTTTAATATCATTATAAATATGATTATTAAATAAGTTTTCTAACATATTACCATTGAAAGTTTATAATATTTATAGTGATATTTAAACAGAAAAAATAAGAATTTTGTGCATATGGCGTATGTGTGTGTATATTCTGTAACACTTAGGCCCAAATTCGGCAGTCTCCTTTACTATCCATAATTTTTAACATTAAATAATTGCTCTTTTACATAATTTATATTAGTTTCGCCATTACGTATGTATGTTTTTTCGTATTAACCAACTTTTTTAAACTAAATCTTGACCCATTTCGTGTGGACAGATTTAATTTAACTTTATACACTAATCAAAAACCATTTTTTTAGCAACCAATCGCACTAAAAGTTAAAAATAAATAGATTTTAAATAACTAAAAAACACGCTTTTAAACTAAAAAGTTGGTCAATTTCTTTTTTTAATGCTTTAAAATTTGTATTTGTATTAATACTTATGTTTAAATATCAAGCGGCAACATGCAATAATCCAGTGTTCCGTATATTTCCAATGTATTTTAACAAACGGACGATTACTCAAGTCGTAGTAAAAGGTAAAAAAATAGCACTATTCGCATAGTGCAAACAAACATTCAATTAGGTAAAAGAAAATATTTCTCGGAAAAGCGAAAAAGTCGGTATAACAAGAAAAATATGAAGGGGAAAAAGAAATATCAACTGCACTGGAAAGAAGTTCCATTTAAAAGTTCAACGTATTAGGTCGGGAATGCTTTTAAGAGGTACGGAAATGTGAAACAATGTGGGTTAATCTTTATAGATATTGTAGTCGACCCAACGTAGCGTAGAGGACCTCATTTTAAATTTAATATATCTATACAACTTAAGTTTCCAGCTGTCTCTCTGTATGTGATAGATTAGACCACAATACACAAGCACTACACACGTTCACTATTACAAACTCAACAATCGTTTCGCCCCGCAACCGAAGCATCATCAGGAGATAGACTCCACGACAAAATCGCAAAACTTTGTAATAGTGAACGTGTGTAGTTCTTGTGTATAGTGGTGGAAGTAAGTGGTGGAGGTTTGTGCATGTGTTTTTACGAATCCTGCACGTATCAGAAAATACGGATAGTCCACTATACATTTAACACTATATATATTTACTTTTTACTGTATCGCGGATTATAGCAAAATAATTTTATTATTACTTTCTCACTTTCATCTTTAACACAATTAAAGAGGTCACGTAGATGTAAAAAAAACTCTTGTTGGGGGCTTTATTTGCGTGTTCCGCGTAAACCAATAGAGATAAACTAAAATAATGTACAAGACAATTGTTGATCTACAAAAACATTACAAAAAGTCCGCGACAGCATGCCTCTAGCTCTTATGTTCAAGTTACAATAGTTACTTTTATATTTTAAATTTTAAATAAAGTGATAGACATGCGAGTGAAACCGCTTGAACAGCTAATTTAAGAATATTTTTCGTTAAACTTAAGTTCTTTAAGGTTTGTGGTATAATTAGTCATGTAAGGAACAAACCTACGAGTATATAATCGTACGACTTTCTTTTCTCTATCTATATATTAGGTCCTTACATATGAAATTGGCGTTTTGTCGTACTGGCCACTTTGATCTCAAATATTACCTTTATGGTTAGGAATTCCAAATTCAAATTCATACAGCTATTTACTCATGCATTTGTGTTTCAAACCCCCTAATTCATTTGTTTCTTCTTTTTTGTTTTTTTCTTTGTGTCACTCTGTTTACAAAATGGAAAACATGAAATATCGCGTTATTTACGAGTATGAGTTCCACCGTGGCACCAGTGCTGCAGAAACGGCTCGAAGGATTAATGATGTGTATGGTGACGGTGTCGCAAAAGAAAACACAGTGCGTTTTTGGTTCCAACGTTTTCGTTCTGGAAATTTCGACCTGCAGAACAAGCCTCGTGGACGGCCGGAGACCAAAGTTGATAATGAAGAATTGAAGGCTATTGTGGAAGCGGATCCATCGCAAACCACGTCCGAGTTAGCTGCAGGCTCCGGTGTTAGTGATAAAGCTATTCTAATCCACTTGAAGCAAATTGGGAAGGTGAAAAAGCTTGAAAGGTGGGTACCTCATGAATTGAGTGAAGCAAACCGACAAACGCGCGTCGACTGCTGCGTTACGTTACTCAACCGGCACAATAATGAAGGAATTTTAAATCGAATCATTACCTGTGATGAAAAGTGGATCCTCTACGATAATCGGAAGCGCTCATCGCAATGGCTGAACCCTGGCGAACCAGCCAAATCCTGCCCTAAGCGAAAATTGACTAAAAAAGTTGCTTGTAAGTGTTTGGTGGACTAGTGCCGGTGTCGTTCACTACAGCTTTCTTAAATCTGGCCTGACGATTACGGCAGATATCTATTGTCAGCAACTGTATAATAAAATCAGATTCTATAATAAAATCCCGCAATCGAATTCATCTTTACCACTATCGCAGTTTAAAAATGCTGTTAAAGGGAGGCTGATACAAAAAGCCTATGCTATATTACTATACTATACTATACTATTGAGGATTATATAGATGATAAAAATGCGTGGATATAACTACTCCTCTACCCTGTACAAGATAGTAATAACCAAATGTAACTATTTATAAGAATTTTATTTGAAAAGAGCAACCACTGAGTTTTTCGCCGGCTCTTCTCGGTAGGAACAGCTTTCCGAAACAGCAATATATTTTGACGATTCAAAAGCACTTGTTTACAAGTTTACTTGAGTAAAGAATATTTTTAATTTAAATTTTTTAATTGAATTATATATTTATAATGAAAAAGGTGCATAAATAGATTACAGAAAAATAAATTACAAACATACAGAAAGTTGTAGGCGCAGGTTAAAACTTTTATTACTTATGTGACGATCTCAACTTTGTTGATTAGAAAATATTGTAAAATTTGACATAATCGTTACAGTTTTATAAAATTCTATTCATCCCGCAATATCCGGCTTGGCGGTACATAACCCTCATAGCGTTCCAGGTCTCAAAAGGATTCGCTTCTCATTAAGGCTGACGTAGATACTAGATTCAAACCGTTCCCCTAATTATTTCAGGATGGCAGTCATTAAGTGAATATATCATTTTAATGTAAACGTCCCTATTTTTAACAATTAAAGTTACCTAGAAAGAGAGACCAATTAGTAGCTTCCCCTCCTTTGTAATACTGATGACTTGCGCCATAAAATATAATGTCGTATTTTACCGTAAAGTTATTCATTTGTGAGAGATCCTTTTTAGGTTAAATATAATTATAGTAAAGTAAAAGTAAAGTAGCGGCCTGTTACAATCCCACTGCTGGGAATAGGCCTCCTCTCTCCGTTTCTGGAGAGAAGGATTGGAGCTAAGACCTACCACGCTGCTCCAACGCGGATTGGTAGGTTACACATATCTCCAGAATTCTCTAGAGATATGCAGGTTTTCACACGATGTTCGAAAAGCGTGTGATAAATTGAATTTATCAATTAGACACATGAGTTTTAATAGAAAAACTCATTGGTGCCTGCCCGGGTTTGAACTCGTGTTTCCCTCGAAAGAGTCGCACGGTCTCGCCGCTGGGCTATCACAGCTCTAATTATAGTACCCGGCAATAAATAATGCACATCGAGGCTTAGAGAGAGAAAATCCGCTAGATTCTGATACATAGAGCATTGTCTCTGTCGCACAGACTGACGAACCCGTGTGAAACGTCACATACTAACTGAGGGACAGTGACAGCGCTCTACGAAACCAAACTGGCCGGCTGTTTCGTTCTAAACATCGATGTGCATTATTTAATGCCGGGTACTATAAAACATTCGCATTCAACTATGGCGGCCATGCTTTCGTATTTCTGCAAGAAAGGTACTGGCAGATAATATTTACATAGAAATGATAGGAGCAAATAATATAGTTCGTTTCATTGTTAATTAATATTGGCATTGGCCTTTTTTTTGATATATTAGTAAATTTTTTACTACGAAATTAGTATTAAAGAAAGCTCTTAGCTCCGATTAAATGAATTTATACAATATCTTCCAAATTTGAGACACTATTTTTCATTAAATAATTTCAATTTTTCTTATCTTACATGAAAATTCCGTGGTTTGAAAGAAAACTGAAATTTAGCTCTATAAAAATTTCTGCTTGCCCTCCATAAAGAGGGCAGTGTCCGAGTAAAATAGGACGGAAGGTGAGCCTACGTTTCTGTTAAAAAGTAGGTTAGCTTGATATAAGAAAATCGTTTGTATACACATATTTTCTTCACTGCAATTAATAAAAGATCCAGTTAAGGCTCAACTTATTTAATAAAAAAGACCCTTAAACCTGTTATAGCCGTGTGTGGAAGCTGTGATAGCTTAGCGGTGAGACCGTGCGACTCTCTAGAGACGACATAGGTTCAAACCCCGGGCAGGCACTAATGAGTTTTTCTAATAAAAACTTATGTGTCTAGTTGATAATTGCAATTTATCACACGCTTTCCGGTGAAGGAAAACATCGTGAGGAAACCTGTATATACATAGAGAATTCTAGGGATATGTGTAACCTACCAATCCTCATTAGAGCAGCGTGGTAGGTCTTAGCTCCAATCCTTCTCTCCAATAACGGAGAGAGGAGACCTTAGCCCAGCAGTGGGCATAGTAACAGGCTGTTACTTTAAACCTGTTATGATATATTTATTAAGAAACACTAAATGATTCTTCTGATAATTGTCAAGAACTATAGAATTGGTGGACACAATGGTGGGGAGGAATTCTTAAAGTACCTAACCCATCAATCGCTTTCATGAACATATTTTCACGCTTTGGCTTTATAAATCTAATTCTACACTCTTTAGTTTGGTGGATGACATTTGAGGACCTCCGATATTCGACATACTTGTTTCTGTCAAATTACCTAGGTATATCGTTGTGGGCGGATTTGTGTCATGCAAGTGTCTAAGTGCGTGTGATTTATACTTGTATATGTATAATTTTGTGTGCGTATCGGTGCGTGCGTATATACACGTGTGGATTTATTTCGATTTTAAACATATAAATCATAGATTAACAAATAAATACTCTATTATCTACAGAGTAATATTAGCACAGAGTTATACAAGTTATGCTAGAGTAAGTAAAAGTGACACAATAAATAATGATAGACACGATGAAAACTTGTATCCATATCTTTGTCTAATCATACATTAAAAAGAGAGAGATAGATACCGCAAATTTTAGGCTCGCCTCAATACTCTGATATAATAACTCTATGAATGTTGGTCTCTACGGGTGCTTTTTAGTGTTTCGCGAAGGGTGAAACTGGGGGGCTAGAAATTCTATATTGCCGTTAATAGCTCTGCGGGCTAGCTAGATTGCCTCTAACCGTGGACCTGATTAAACACTAACGTAATATCAGTATCGGATTACGATACGCTCCGCGGATATAACGATGTTATTATTTTCTTATCGAGAACCTCATGTCATTGAAAGTAATAAATACGGAAACTAAACTTTAAGTTTAGCTTTCTATACTAATATTATAGGGAGGAAAGATTTTAATATATGTGTGTCTCTGTGTGTATATTTGTAATGTTTTCACGCAAAAACTACTGGACCGATTTCAATTTCTTACACCATTGGAAAGCTGCATTTTCACTGCAACATAGGCTATATTAATTTTTTTTAAATGAGCATCCCTAATAAAAATGTAATAAGGTATGAAAAAAATAGTCTTAGAAATCTTTCATCGCGTGCACTGTGGTAACTATTGTTGATAGAACATGTTCTACAGTATTATAGAACGTATTAATATATATAAAAAAGTCGGCGATACCATATGTCTATGTGTATTAGAACGGATATGGCAATGTACATTTAGCATTATATATATTACTTTTATCGCGGATTATAGAAATTAATATTTTCATTACTTTTGTATTGTGTTAAAGTTAAGCCTAGTTCTTTAAATTATTTGCAAAGAGAACAGCTTAGCTTTGAGATAAGTGCACTCTACATTTAACATTACATATATTTCTTTTAGTCGCGGATTATAGCAAAGTAATATTTTTATTATTTATGTATCATAGACCTCCGTAAATTAACGCCCAATTCTATTCCTTCCAAATTATTTGCAAATAGATTAGCTTTGAAATATTGTCGTGGAGTCTATGTCCTGAGATGCTTCGGTTACGCGGGGAAACGATTGTTGAGTTTGTGATAGTGAATGTGTGCAGTGTTTGTGAATAATTGTGGTAATGGTGGGGGGGGGTTTAAAGTGTATGTGGGTTTTAAGAATCCTGCACGTATCAAGTACTAAAAGGGATAGTACATTCTACATTTAACATCACATATCGCATCCTTAATGATATAATTCAAATAAGCTGTTTTGTGGCAAATTGCAATAAAATTTAGCGTAGCGCTTGGAAAAGTCGTGATTGTTAAAAAGTCTCATAACTGTGAAGCGCAAGAACTAGTTTTTTTAAAGCTGATAGCGAGATGATACAGATGTCATCGAAATAAGGATTACATTGACTATAGCTGATGATGATAAGCTATAGTCAGCTATAGATCAATATCCTGGTCTAAGTGGGGGCGGGTAAAATGATTTGGCTAAGTATTTTACCAAGCCAGCCAGCCAGCATTTTAAGTACCAGCCACCTGCCCGCAGGCCTACCAAGAACTCTTATTGCGACTGAATTGAAGAAGTAAACTAAATTGTTTTGCTTTTTCATACTATGACGTCTTAAAGACGCACACTTTAAGTTGTTGCCGAATGAGCGTTCGGAATGCGTCCTAAAAACATGTGAGTAAAAGAGACAGATTTATCTATAGTTCATATAACGTTCATATAACGACCCCAATGCAATCCACACTTCAAAGAAAGCGGTTCGGTTTAGGTACTGACTTTGAATCGTTATCTAATAGTTCATGGTAGGCCTACTGACGTCAACCTACTTTAGTCGCCTTTTACGACACCTCGGTAAGAAACGAGGGTGATCTATTCTACTTTGACGGGTACCACACGGCGGATTGACTAATTGATTGGCTCAATTAAGCCTAATTTTTAATTAGGTAGTTTTAAATTAAGCATGATTTATATTTTATATTTTCTTTATTGTGGAATATGGTTAAATAATATTAATACTTTGCTATCATTGATCTGCGTAAAGTAACGTCCAATTGTATAAATATAAGTTATATTTTTCCTATTCTTGCACCGTGATTAGCCATTTTCTAAATGTACGTCATTTATCAAAACGCACAAAGATCCCAATGTCATCTTAATGTATCGTATCTGTATATTACAATATATCATATTTTATCTTGTAAGAGGCAATTGTTGGTAGCAAGCAAAATTTATCGTACCCCACCCATTCAGTATACGTTCACATCTAAACTATATCTAAACTAATATTATAAAGAGAAAAGATTTGTATGTTTGTTTGTATGTGTGTATGTTTGTAATGTTTTCACGCAAAAACTACTGGACCGATTTCAAAAATTCTTTCTTCTTTGGAAATCTGCTTCTTCACTGAGCGACATAGGCTATATGTCATAAAAAAAAAATAGGGATCCCTAATAAATTGTAATAAGTTGTGCAAAATTCAGTCGTAAACATCTTTCATCGCGTGTGCTGCTGAAAGTATTGAGGATAGAACAAAAAAAAGTTCTACATATTATAGAACATGTGAATATCCACAAAAAGGACCGCGATGTATATGTCATATGTCTAAATATTATAGTTATACTTATATAACTACTTTTTTACATTATAAAAGTTGATAAAATTGCCGACAATAATCAAACCATTTCATTCATATCTCTGTATTAATCCTTATCCCATTTAATGATATTTTATTAAAAACTCTTTTATCAATACCTGTAAAATACTTTTTAAATTAAGCAATATAACAGAACTAACTACCTTGCTATAATCCGCTATCTATAATCCGGGTTAAGTGAATACATGCAAAGCCAATGTGTATGAAGCAGGCAAAATCTACGCACCTTATACATGCAGGACCAGCCACCACATGCACCCCAAGGCGCAATTCACCAGCAACAACGAACACAAAAGCAGCACACACACCCACCACCACAATCTCGACGATCGTTTCGCCCCGAAACCGAAGCATCATTAGGAGGATAGGCTTCACGACAAAAATCGTACTGCAGTACGATTTTTGTCGTGAAAGATTTTGCCTGCTTCATACACATTGGCTTTGCATGCATTCACTTAACCCGTGCGGATTATGGCAAGGTAGTTAGTTCTGTTATATTGCTTGTAATATGGAATTTCGCAAAGTAACGCCTGCTTCTATAAATCACTTTTTAAATTATTAAAATCCGACATCCCAATCAAAAGATATTACGAATTTAAGAATGTAAATCGGAAGCAAATAACGCCATAACAAATTCATTGTAGCGACCGTTATAGCAGAGCCTGCATTTGGTGAGTTAGGTCTTATTCCAAGAACACTAATGATACCCATCGTTTATAATTAAATAATCTACAAATAAATCTATAGTCTGACTTCGTAGACTTTCCACTACCACGAGATCGGTATGGACGCGGGTGAAAGCGCGGGGCATTGCTAGTGTTAATATAATTGTAATTCTAGATCTCATTTACACAAGCTTGCTTTTACCAAAATTCATTTATCTCAAACACTTTATAATTTTCGGCACATTGACACATTCGTTGGGAGTGAACTGTATTTTAAGTTTATATAGGTTTTGTATATATATAAATATTTTTCTTCATTCTTTTATATTTTATGATTTATTTTTCGCAGATGTGTTTGTGAAGTACGAAATATATGCATATTAAGCAGTGTAGTTTGTGATATATTTTGCTGTTTTTTTATTTATTTATTTAAGATGCTCGTATAAATGTTTTATTTTATAAGAGTATATAAGAATATGTTGAATTAATGTAACTAAATATTGTAAGGTGAATCAAACTATATAATGAAACAAACAGAAGAAAACCAAAATTTAAAGCGTGACAATTTGTATGGAAGATACAGGGTGTATCTTAATTATCTATAATTTGTTGGGTACTGAACTATTGAACTGGGAGGATACTATAGGGCCATAAATAAAACCACCTTAGTACCTTGAACTAGGATACCACCGTACTAATATGTGGAACCACACTCGAATCTTTTTATTATTTGACAAGTACTTTTAAGATGGCAGCTCAATAGCGGTACAGCGGTATCTTGTTTCGCCTTACGACATTAATTATGTAAAAATGTTAGAAGCATTACTGAACATAATTAAAAATAATTTTGATCAATTTTTTGTATGATTGTGTTAAATGTGTGGTGTATGTGGTGTAAAATTTTGTTATATTTTGACGTGACTTGTTTTAAAGTCTTTATGAGATGACTGGTTAAGAAGATTAAGATGTGACAGATGCAGGATTCCTTATGCTGCATTGCTTAGAACCAATAATTATGATAAAGAATAACACAATCAATGAACTGCTAGGTGCAAATTAAAAAGCAGCCTATATTATTTCCAATTTATAACTCTGATGGTGATGATTGTAAAGGACGAACAAACAAATACATAGATGATCATGTTTTAAAAATACACACGCTCTCTAAATACGAGCATAACGGCTATTTGTCACTCCATAAAGGACCCTCTGAAAATGTATCAGGTGTTTCCATTACAGTGGATTACGAGCACAATTCAGAGAGTAACGACAGCTATAAAGCACGCAATAGTGTGCGCAATTCGATACTTTATTAACGAGCATGACGTCAGTGATAATGCGATACTAAGTCGGCTTTTGTTATCTTACTGAGAAATACACGTTGGGGACAAAAATAGAACGGGAATTTATCTTTTCTAAGTTACCTTATTGTTTAAGTAGATTTTTAATAAGATATAGAAAAATAGCTTATTGTCCCACTGCTGGGTAAAGAGTTTTCCCCGACTTAAGTAGAGCTTCTGCGTTTGGCATTTCTTCTGCATTTCGCAACCTCGACGATGCTTCTGCGCTCGCCTGTCCTGTCCGGTGACGCTGTAAAAGCCATTAGGGCTAACTGCTGTTAGCCCTACAGTCAGTTCGAAAAAAAAGCTGGGCAAAGACATCGTCTTTTGGAGTTAACGATTGGATAACCATGCTTTATTCTATACGGCAAGATTAACCATTTCTTTAACAGATTTCTCCTTACGATCTTTTCATTAAAGGCATTTTTTTGTTTGGGAGGGAAAGGGATTGTAGATATATATTTAACATATAAATTTTTCATAGATACTTTTCTGTACTTATCCCGAGTTTGATTTCGATACTCTCTATGGGTAACGTGCATACCGATTATGACGATATAAAAAATGTTTTATTATTTGGCACAACGTAATTGCTTAACAGTATCGTGTGACCCATAAGGGATGAATCTCATACGGGTAAATGTGAGTTATCTATAAACAAATTTTATAGCGAATTGATAATTGCAATTCATCCTGTATCAACAATACAAGTAAAATATCGTGATAAATCCTGAATTCTGGAGAATTCTTGGTATAATTATCCTCCCAATGTATAAGAGCAGAGTGGAAAATCTAAACTCTTATTGTTCTCTACATGGTGAGAGATGTCTTTGCCGTGTGGCATCCGGCTGAGTGGAATAGACCACCCTCATTCGTTACCGAGGCGTCGTAAAAGGTGACTAAAGTAGGTCAACCCGCCGTGTGGTATCCAGCTGAGTAGACCAACCTCATTTCTTACCGAGGTGTCGTAAAATACGACTAAGGTAGGTTGACGTCAGGCAGGCGGTCGGCCACTTAGAGTGGTACAAGGGCAGGAGAATGATGATGACGATGGTGTGAGATGGCTCTATAATGTCATGTAACTCAATCATTAAGACATTATTCATCATCAACCTGTTTTCGGTCATGACCTATGATGGACATAGGTCTCTCCAATAGCACGCCACTGGGCTCGGTCTTCAGCTCTTCGCTTCCAACCAACGCCAGTGCGGATATCGTTACTCCACCTAGTTAGAGGGCGTCCTACACTGCGTTTGCCAAGACGCGGCCTCTTACCAACTACCTTACAATACTCTTACCTCTTACCATAATGTTTAACTTTACGATAACGTCTTTAGTTATAAGCGGCATGAGCATGGGGACCTAAGCAAGGTTATATTTTTCCGCCTTCTGCCCTAGCTACTCTGGATATATCACATAGTATCGAGACTAAAGCATTGAGAAGCTGAATCAGGTAATTGTGGAGAGAAGAAAAAGAAGAATATCTCCGTCGAGGTAGGACTTATAACAGTTTAAAGAGATCAGCTGGATTAATTTTCAAGATTCCCAGATCTGATGGAATTTTATATCTTGATAGAGAAGATCGCAACGATTGGACACAAGGGACCGACTGGAGATTTTCATATCTCGGAAATATGTAATGCTGTCCATCTAGGAACTGGTCCCAAAACATAATTATTCAGAGTTGTTTAAAATTTTAATGTGTACGCAAAGACGTTTTAATCTAAACACTCCCGCCAAGCAGATCTAAAAGCTTTTGAGCTGTTGTGTAAACGGTTTGGAGTGATTAAAATACGGAACGAATTTCTATTCCACGTTCTGAATATTATAATTTGCTCTGCTGCACTACTGAAAATGTCTGATAATTTATGAATAAACTCGGGTATAATAGATTAAATAGTAGTGATCTATATATTTAACTCATTAACGCTTTTTTAATAGGGCATATCGTTGGATTATTCGCTGCGTACCGTTTGGTAATTTTCAGGCATATTTTAGTGAAGAAATTTTCCTTATGTCTACAGAACTCCTAATTAATGAACTAATTCCTGGGATATAAATAAATAAAGCTGTGATAGCCTAGCGGTGAGACCGTGCGACTCTCTAGAGACGACATAGGTTCAAACCCCGGGCAGGCACCAATGAGTTTTTCTATTAAAACTTATGTGTCTAATTGATAATTGCAATTTATCACACGCTTTTCGGTGAAGGAAAACATCGTGAGGAAACCTGCATATCTCTAGAGAATTCTAGGGATATGTGTAACCTACCAATCCGCATTGGAGCAGCGTGGTAGGTCTTAGCTCCAACCCTTCTCTCCAAAAACGGAGAGAGGAGGCCTTAGCCCAGCAGTGGGCATAGTAACAAGTTACTTCAAATAAATAAATAAATAATTATATGGGACACTTACACACACGGTCGTCCGTCCCCAAAGTAAGTAACTTAATACTTGTGTTATGGGTGACGGACAACTGGTAGATATACTAAATACATAATTTTGAATACATACTTAAATACAAATATACACCCAGGCTCGAAGAACCAGCAAATTGTTTATAGAAAATGTTAGCCCTTGGCGGAAATCGTACAGGCGACCCGCGGAGCTGAAGGCAGGGTCACTACCCACTGTGCAAACGGACCGGTCATATGTGTATCAGCTACCAATCTGCATTGGAACAACGTGTTGGATCTGAAGCCTGACCCTTGATCGCTCTCCCAATAAAGAAGAGAAGTTCCTATGAAGTTCCTAGTAGCAGTAGGATTGGCGATACTTAATTATTAACGTCCGATTTATGCTAATATAGCCAGTGACACTAACCAGTATAACGAGGGCTCTAAATCCTATGGCACCAATCAGTTTTCTGTAAATACTTATGTGGCTTATAGAAATCCATACTTCAGCGTTTTTTGATGTACGAACACATTGTAAGTGAACTTAAATATCTGCAGACGAATTTGCATTGGAGCAGCGTGGCGTGTCAAATATCCGAAGCTTATTTCCTCTTTTGGAGCGAGGAGACCTTTGACGAGTAAAGATATAGTAGGCCATTCTTCTATTTGACCTAGTAATTGTATCGTCTAAACAGGCGCTTCACATCACCACACAACTTAATTAAACGAGCCCAGAAGGTCTTGGATCGTAACATCTTCACTTTCTCACTATTAAACTTGTATTAATACACTATTCGCAATACACTATTCAAATGACATATTCAAATTAATACACTATTCAAATGATTTATAGAAGCAGGAGTTACTTTGCGTTATTCCATATTACAAGCACTATAACAGAACTAACTACCTTGCTAAAATCCGCACGGGTTAAGCGAATGCATGCAAAGCTAATGTGTATGAAGCAGGCAAAATTTACGCACCTTATACATGCAGGATAAGCCACCACACGCACCACCAGCAACAATGCACACAAGCAGCACACACAACCACCACCACCATCTCTTTTTCTTGCTTCGGTTTCGGAGCGAATCATCAGGAGGATAGGCTCCACGACAATGCATTGCGATTTTTGTCGTGGAGTCGTCGTAGTCGTGTCGTTATGCACATTAGCTTTGCATGCATTCGCTTAACCCGTGCGGATTATAGCCAGTTAGTTAGTTCTGTTATAGTGCTTATTCGCGTTTACCTTGACTTCACTAATCAACTCAAAAATACACTTTTTTATTGTCTGTTACATTAGATTGTTCCCAAATTCCCGTGGACCATTAAGCCTTAAAAAGCGTAATATATCGGTTCAATTGCGGCTAAAGCCTTTTGATCTTTCCGCAAGAGTTCCTAAAGGTTAATTAACAATCATGTGGAAACTCGCTCCTGCTTAAAGGTAATATTATATTAATAAGCTTAGAAGGGGAAACGGGGATGATATTCCTGAATGTACAAAGAACAATAAACATAGAGTTATTACACTAGATTAGAGAAGGCAGACTATAATGTGCCCTATTACAAAAAGAAAGCAAATAAGACTGAATCTATCCGTCATCAGTGGTTAGACAAATATAATACGTGTTCCATCTTCCTTCTCTCATTATTTACTGTTACACTCTCATTTACAGACCCTCCTAAGTATGATAACTCTATGATAACAAATCTTTAAATGACTGCGTTGTAGTGTCGGTCAGTGTTGCCAATTATGGGGTATTCTTTCATAGATCTGCTAATATTTTTTCATCATCTCCTTAACTATATGTATATCGGCGCAAAAGTATAGCGACGAGTTACGTCATCACTGCACGTGTTCTGATTGGCGTAAACAAGTGAATCACGACGGTCGCCCCACTACACTGTTGATATAAAAGTCGATTGCCGGAGCAATTTGGGATCATTTTTCGGTCTGTGCTCGAACAGTGTACATCTAATTTGTTATTATTAATGTGTTAGTTACTTAAGAGTAAATAGTGGTCAAAGTAAAAGCGTTTTATTTATTTGTGAAATGGAGCCACTCCGTAATAATGATGGTAGTGACGTCGGCAACGCCGATGTCACTATTTCTAAAAACAATACTGGGGCACCAGCCTCGTCATCAGAAGTGGGATCACCTGCCACTTCCGCTCAACAACCTGATAATGCAAGGGAATTGCAGCCTGGAGTACATACCTCGAACAATAATGGTAACATGATGCAACAAGAACAACCACAATTTAACTGGTTCAACGCACCGGTAAACAATATGCCGCCGCAATTCATTTTGCAAATGATGCAAGTGATGCAGCAGATGTCGGAACGATTGAGTAAACCTCAAGAAGCAAAAATACGCATCAATGACGTTTACCTACCCTCGTTTGATCCTGATACAAACGTGGGGATACGTGAATGGTGTCAACATATTGATAATGCCATTGAAGCCTACAAATTCAGTGATTTTGACATACGTATGAAGGTTGGCAGCCTGCTCAAGGGGAGAGCGAAGTTATGGGTGGATGACTGGATGGTTACAACAGCCTCATGGTCTGAGCTTCGCAATAATCTTATAACAACTTTTGAACCAGAAAACCGTTATTCCAGAGACATCATTCGCTTCAGAGAACACATCTACGACTCCTCTAAGGACATTTCTGAGTATTTGTCGCGAGCGTGGGTCCTATGGAAGAGAGTCACAAAAGACAAGTTACCAAATGAAGATGCTGTTGAGGCAGTCATTGGATGCATAGGTGATGAAAAGCTCCGAATGGAGCTATTAAACGCAAGGGCTACAACAGTACCTGAACTAATATCTGTTGCATCATCAATAAGAACAACGAAGCGTTTTCACCCAAATTCCAGCAATCAAAACCCAAATAAGCGACCACGTTTTTTGAACGCAAATCCATCAGGTATACCCTGTCGAATCTGTAAAAGATCTAATCACAATACCAGTGAATGTTACCATAAGCCCATCGACTCGAAGCCCGAACAAAGGAACAACACAAAAACTGAAACCATTAACAAGGAGGTAACCGCTAACCAGACCACCAAGACAATATGTTCGTTCTGCAGAATACCGGGGCATTCTTTTGAAACCTGCTTTAAGAGAGAACGTTTATTATCATCATCAAACGTAAATTTCATTTCTGGATCTAAACTAGCTCCTATCAAGGTGAAGATCGGACAGAAGACTTTTAAGGCAATTTTTGATAGTGGAGCTGAATGCTCACTCATACGAGAGTCCATAGCTGCTCAATTACCAGGAAAAAGAATTGAAAGTTCAAATTACTTGAAGGGTATTGGACAATTTCTTGTACTTTCAATAACCACGCTGGTGACAATTGTGAACATTGATGACATCAACATTGAACTACAGTTCCATATAGTAGCGGACTATGAGATGACGACAGATATACTGATAGGCATGAACTTGATAAAGAATACGAACCTTACGATGATAATAAACTCAGACGGAACAACGCTAACACACCAACGAAAAATCAATCATGTTCAAAGCATGAATCCGGTCTTCGATAAATTGGACTGTGATCTTACGAATGAAGAAGATATTACAATATTACGAACACTATTGAACAAGTATCAACACCTATTTATCAGGGGATATCCAACTACTCGTGTCAAGACTGGAAAACTGGAAATCCGTTTAAAGAATCCAGACAAATACGTAGAACGAAGACCGTATAGACTCAGTCCTATTGAACGGGAAAAAGTACGTAACATAGTGAAAGAATTAATGCAGCATGGCATTATACAAGAAAGTAAGTCTCCATATTCGAGTCCCATTATTCTAGTGAAGAAGAAGAATGGTGATGACCGTATGTGTGTGGATTATAGAGAGCTCAACTCTAACACGCTACGTGACCATTACCCACTACCATTAATTTCGGATCAAATTGATCAACTGGCTAAAGGACAATTCTTCACGACTTTTGATATGGCAGCAGGCTTTCATCAGATACCTATTGCAGAATCATCAATTGAAAAGACTGCTTTTGTCACGCCAGATGGACTATACGAATATTTAACGATGCCATTCGGGTTGAGTAATGCGTGTTCAGTATATCAGCGATGCATTAATAGAGCCCTGAATTCATTATTGGGCAATGCAGCTCAAGTCTATGTAGATGACATACTAAGTAAATGTGAAGCGGTTGCTGAAGGATTATCTAATATTGAACGTATCCTCATAGCTCTTCAGGATGCTGGTTTCTCCATTAACGCTGATAAATGCAGTTTTTTTAAACGCTCAGTTGAATATTTAGGCAATGTGGTATCAAACGGACAAGTACAGCCAAGTCCACGTAAAATAGATGCACTAGTAAAAGCACCTATACCAACAACACCAAAACAAGTAAGGCAATTCTGTGGATTGGCTGGCTATTTCAGGAGGTTCATCCCAGACTTCTCACGAAAATTAATACCACTATACGAGCTTACCAAACCAGGAGCTAAATGGGTATGGAATGAGCGACATGAAACTGCAAGAGAAGACGTCATTCAGTGTTTGACAACGGCTCCAACACTTACCCTTTTCCAAGAAGAGGCTCCAATTCTATTATACACAGATGCCAGTAGTTTGGGCTTTGGAGCAGTACTGGTACAAGTGATTGCAGGACGGCAGCACGCCATTGCATTCATGAGCCTAAGAACCACTGAAACTGAAAGTCGCTATCACTCTTACGAGTTAGAAACTCTGGCAGTGGTTCGAGCAATAAAACATTTCAAGCAATATCTTTATGGACGAAAGTTTACTGTCATAACTGACTGTAACGCACTAAAGGCCTCAAAACATAAGAAAGATCTGCTTCCGAGGATCCATCGCTGGTGGGCATTTCTTCAAAACTATAATTTTGATATTGAATATCGTAAGGGTCAACAACTTCAACACGCTGACTACTTCAGTCGAAATCCAGCAGAACTTACAGTAAACATGATGACCAGGGAGCTCAACTGGCTAAAAATTGAACAACGGCGTGATGAAGCACTACGAGCCATTATGGATAGTATGACCAGTGACATTCCCAACAACGACTATGTACTAGAAGACAATGTTCTCAAACGTATAATCCAGGATCCAATCTTTGGGCAAAAACGTTGCACAGTGGTTCCTAAGTCATTTCAGTGGAGTTTAATAAACTCATTCCATACTGCATTGAAACACCCCGGTTGGGAAAAGACGTTACTGAAAATTAAAGACAGCTACTGGTTTAGCAACATGAACACAAATATAAGAAAATTTGTAGAAAACTGTGTAATCTGCAGAACTTCAAAAGGAACGTCCGGTGCAATACAAGCTCAAATGCACCCGATCCAAAAACCAACTACTGCATTTCAAGTCATACACATGGATATAACTGGCAAATTGGGAACACCCAATGACCAAGAGTATGTAATTGTCACAGTAGATGCCTTTACAAAATATGTGCTCTTATATCACACGACCAATAAGAATACACATGGAACCTTGGCCGCACTGAAGCGTGCAGTACACCTATTTGGCACCCCAATACAAGTCATCGTTGACGGTGGAAGGGAATTTCTGGGTGAATTTAAAATCTATTGTGATCAAACAGGTATAGAGATCCATGCTATAGCACCAGGTGTTAGCCGAGCAAACGGGCAAGTAGAACGCGTGGTTGCTACAGTAAAAAATGCCCTAACTATGATTAAAAACTACGAAACAGAAGAGTGGCACACGATGCTTGAAGAACTCCAGTTGGCATTAAACTGTACCCCTCATCGTGTGACGGGGGTTGCTCCACTCACCTTAATTACTCAACGCAAACATTGTGTACCCCCTGAGCTGCTCACGCTTGTCAACATTGATGAAGAGGCAATTAATATAGGAGTCCTCACTAATCTTGTTCATCAAAAGATGATTCGAAACGCAGAGCAAGACAAAATACGCTTCGATTCAAGGAAAGCGAGGATCAATCAGTTTCAGCGTGGCGATTACGTCCTCATTAAAAATAATCCTCGCAACCAAACTTCGCTGGATTTAAAGTTCAGCGAACCACACGAGATAACACGAATCTTAGACAATGATCGCTATCTCGTCAAAAAGGTGGTTGGAAAAGGACGCCAAAAAAAAGTTGCACATGATCAACTTCGCCGAGCACCTCAACCTGCAAATCAGTTAACCGTATCGGCGGGAGTGGGCGACGCTTCAGTAACAACTAATGAACCTACGCCATCCACTTCACAAGCCAATGGGAACGAACAAGACAACCAGGAATCAACACTTTAAACACTCAGGGTATGTTTTATTATCTATCTGAATTAATAACCACACAAACAACATTGTACCACAGTGTACGTAACAACATTGTACCACAGTGTACGTAACAACATTGTACCACAGTGTACGTAACAACATTGTACGACAGTGTACGTAACAAAATTGTACCACAGTGTACGTAACAACATTGTACCACAGTGTACATAACAAAATAGTGCCACAGTGCACGTAACAACATGGTACCACAGTGTACGTAACAACATAATACCACAGTGTACGCTATACTAATATCCTACCACAGTGTAGGCCCCAATATAATTTAACTAGGTGCACAGATACCGAAGTAAAAGATAAACAATTACTAGTTACAGGGAATACCTACTCATCAGTCAGACATCAAAAGCACGGCCAGTGCAGAGCACGCACTGCCGGTCAGAATGGTCGTATCGGCGCAAAAGTATAGCGACGAGTTACGTCATCACTGCACGTGTTCTGATTGGCGTAAACAAGTGAATCACGACGGTCGCCCCACTACACTGTTGATATAAAAGTCGATTGCCGGAGCAATTTGGGATCATTTTTCGGTCTGTGCTCGAACAGTGTACATCTAATTTGTTATTATTAATGTGTTAGTTACTTAAGAGTAAATAGTGGTCAAAGTAAAAGCGTTTTATTTATTTGTGAAATGGAGCCACTCCGTAATAATGATGGTAGTGACGTCGGCAACGCCGATGTCACTATTTCTAAAAACAATACTGGGGCACCAGCCTCGTCATGTATAAGAGAATTAAAATGATTTTTTGGAATCGGCAAATAAAATTGTCTTGCTCTGAAAACAAAGATTTATACGATCTTAATCTCAATTTTTACAAAAACTAACTTAACTGAAGACAAAGGACAATCAAAGTTTTTATTTTAATTGCTGATTCCCTCTTTACATTAGCTCAATATGAATAATAATAGTCGCATAATATCAGTGTGGTGTTTAAGCGACCTTATGTGGATTGTGCGGTTCAAGTGAGGGTAGGTGGCGAAAATAATGACTGTAGTATTCGGGAACGAAGACACCGCGGTGCTTCAGTCAGTCGTGACCACGGTGGATGCAACTCTGCCGAAACGTCGAACCTTGTTTAAAGGTAATTCTATTTTGTCGCGATGTGACCCGTTTATTTATATAATAATTAGTATAAATCGCGAAAGTTTGAAATCTTAATATGAATAACCGTAGATACTATATAGGATATCAGTAATAATATGTTTTTGCTTTTCAAAACAATTTTTCCTTTTGATAGAACCAACCATTCCTCTCCTATGGAACATAGAGTTGTTCGAAAAAAAGATTTGATATTCTTTACATATGTATTTTTATAAATCTACGGAATAATATTAATTAATAATAAAATAAGTAATTTCTTTGTATACAGTTCTTTAAAAACAAAACAGTAATTGTTTATTGTTGAGTATAATAATATTACGTGTAAATCAAATTTAGTCACAACTTTTTAGAGATTACTATGTTTAAATTATTTACTTCTTATACTCGCATGTTATCAATTCAGGTGGTTCAGATTTTGTTTATCATAGTTTTCTAATTTCTACAGTTTCTATGATATTTTTGTTGTCAGGTGTTTGAATTTTTCACAAAATATAATTTTCCAAGTCGAAACACCGTAACATAAAATAGAATATTACAAACGAATGTCTTGAATTGTTTATAACCTACATTTCAGTGGGAGCTTACTTTGGAAATGTCGTTTGGGCAAAGTTGTGAGCCTAACGTACTTTACATGTCGTGAGTTGTACAAGTTTTGAATAATTTGGAGAAACTTTGTTTTACATAAATGTATAAAACACAATTAGGACTGTAGAGAAATTTCAGAACTGGAATCTACTGAATAGTTAATTACATTAAATTGTTACACATTACACATATTAGAATACGTTATATTGTGTAGATATGGCTTGATCACTAACATATCTTATTTTAACCAGATTAGTGTAAGATAGATATACACACTAACTTAGAAGAGTAACCTAACAGATGACTGAAGTCCGGCTCGAGGGACCGAAGTTCGTTCCGACGAATAAAAAAAAATTGTGTTGAATACCAGTAACGCACCGATTGCGTCATAGTCTACTTGCGTTCGTGCTCATTGATCTTTATAAAATATGATTGTAATGTATAAATGTATAAATAGGCACTAATGAGTTTTTCTATTAAAACTCATGTGTCTAATTGATAATTGCAATTAATCACACGCTTTTCGGTGAAGGAAAACATCATGAGGAAACCTGCATATCTCTAGAGAATTCTGGAGATATGTGTCCCCTACCAACACACCAACCTACCAATCCGCATTGGAGCAGCGTGATAGATCTTAGCTTCAATCCTTCTCTCAAAAAACGGAGAGAGGAGGTCTATTCCCAGCAGTGGGATTGTAACAGGCCGCTACTTTACTTTACTTTTAAATAAATAGGTCGATGGCAAAAAACAACTATTACAATAAATTATAGATAAAATAATAATGCATAAAATAAATAAGGTTAAAATAATAATAGTGTTATAACCACTAAGTTGTGGCGGACTATTTTTTATGTAAGATCTGTCAGAGCTTGTCTTATTTGTAACGCTGCAGGATCAAAGTTGATCGGAGAAAGGAATACTTTCACTTGCGACATTCCGACTTACTTCTGTAACATTATGCTTAAACTTAAACCTACGAATATTTTGTTTTTTTTATATTGCTTAAGTAGGTCTACCCATAACCCCATTAAGTATTCTGGCCTATTTCCTACAGGCCCATAAGTTTTTGTAAATACTAATTAAATACTTATAGATTCATGCCTTGATTTTGAATCCACAAACTCCTGTTAAGATTGACGTGGTCTCACCGCGACATGAGACTGTATATTATGTATCAATTTGTAAGACTCTTAATTTTTTTGCAAAATATAACGTTGTCTTAATAGTTCCGACTCACCAAAGTTCGTTGCATGCCACCTTTAACGGAGATCCTTGAGTGTTCTGAACGGGTTAGACTCCGTTAGAGTAGGTCCCTGAGGCTGTCATTGCATCTATTACTCCCGATGCATCGATTAGCGGAAGGAGGGGGGCACTGTTTAGAGAGGCCTTGGCAGTAGCGTTCTCCGGGGTATAGAGCTGCTACGGGGATGGATGCAATGTGTACAACAGTATCCTATCGTTGCCATCAGTAGCATGATGGAAAAGGTTTTTAGTCGGTGAGAGTCCGACATACCCGCTCGTCCCCATCGGGCGGTGATGACCCTTAATGGTTTTTCCTGACAAAAAAATACTTAGCCCTTATGAGTAAAACATACAGTATGCATAAAATCGCATCGGAAGCTGTTTTATATTCATGATACATCAACAAAAGCCACAATGCACTCCGAAAGTGCCCGTATAAGTAGCTAAAGGGTGCTCACTCTTTGCTTCGGACTAAGTACCGAGCACCACGGCAGTTGGTACTCAGCTAAGAGTATCGGAACAATTGTAACAACCCCTATACGTGTGCAATCAACTCGCGCATTGTCTTTGTAATTGCTAGGTCTTTGTTGAATGAATTTAATATATAAGTAGGAGCTTGAAGGAAAACGGTCAATAAATTGGTTATAACAAAAATGTGTATGAGTTTTTTAAACGGATGCCCTTTTACGCAAGTCGTTTGTCGGTTTAGGTATAGGATTCTATAATAAAATTCCGCAATAAATTATATCTTTGCTAGTTAGGAAGTCTTCTCGTTACCCTTGAGAGTGGTACCGGGGTACGGGCCTCAAGGCGAACCTCTTTGCCCGGTCTGTGCCGGCCGGTCCGGTGGGGGGGTCTGAGAGTGGTAGCTCCCAGACCGCAAAGTCAATTCCAGATGGTGTCAAATTTGGTGGTGGTGTCGTAATCGGTGATTGTGTCAAGTCCGGTGGTGTCGCCTTCTCGCCCGTCGTGTCGTCCTTGTCGTGGCCATCGTCGTCCGCGTCGGGCCGCGGTGATGGTGATCGCAGGAGCTCGCGAGCAATGGAACGTCCCTCCGGCGGTCGTGCGTGGAGTGAGGCGATGCATTATCTTTTCAATTACAGCAGTTTAAATAAACTATTAAAAGCTGGCTGATACAGAAAGCCTACTATACTGACAAGGATTACTTAGAGGAAAAGAATGCGTGGATATAGCTACTCTTCGACCCTCTACAAGACAGTAATGACTAAATGTAACTAATTATTAAAATAATATATAGAGAAGAGCTACCGGGGAGTTTCTTGCTGGCTCTTCTCCGTAGGAACAGCTTTCCGAACGACCGGTAGAGTTGACGATTCAAAAGCACTAGTTTACCAGTTTACTTGAATAAATAATATTTTTAATTTGAATTGAATCCGCTGCTTATTTCAGCTTAGACGCTTCAGCGCGAACTTCAAAATGGTAATAATATTACGACCAAAACTTTAGTAACCTTTGTCTCGAAATAAAAATGTTCGTCCTCAATGAATTTTCAATGTGCTTCCACGACCCGAAAATAAAACGTCCGGTTTTATAAAGCTTTATTTATAACTCTTTTTCACGATGTTTTTTTGAGTGTGCAATTCAATTTGCTACTTTTTCAGGTAACTTGATTTGTGAATCTTAAAGTCACCCGCACATCTCTGACGGTCGATCCGTAAGTGATTATGAAAATGTAATATGGTAAATGTTTAAGTACGATAACTGAAACATTGTTATACGAGATTGGCATGTGAGTAAAAGTAATTTTTTTGCATCGATAATTTCATTTTCTTTTTGAAAACTACATAAAACAACTACTAAAGAAAACGGTTTTTATAATTAAGAGTGTTTTGTGTGAATAATTTCTGAATAAATAATTGATTTACTTAAGTACTCTGTTAAGTACTCAGCCATGTGGTATCCGGCTGCGTAGAATAGACCACCCTTATTTCTTGCCGTCGTATAAGGCGACTAAGGTAAGTTGACCCACCGTGTGGTATCCGGTTGAGTAGAATAGACCAGACTCTTTCTTACCGAGGGGTCGTAATATATGTCTAAGGTAAGTTGACATCAGGCAGGCGGCCGGTCGTAAAATACGTAGCCGAATTATGTGACAACATGTTTGTTACATGTTGTGCCGACCCCACCTAGAGTGGGATAAGGGCAGTAGGATGATGATTTACTTAAGTACTCTGATATTTGGCCAAGTAAGCTTATAAAAGATTCTCTTAAAGAATTGATATCGCCACCATATTACCAATAAAATGGCTAACGTTAGAAACTAAATTTTTATCTCCTGTTACTTTTTATTGCGATTCGACTTATTTAGTTATCGTCAATAAGTAAATAACATAACGTGTATATAAATGATAGTTACAAAATTATCAAACATTTTATAAACTCCCAGTAAAAGGAAGTTATTTTTAAAAAATCTATAGCAAGTTGATCAGAAAACGTGCTATAATATTTTAATAAGGGTTTGAATAGACATGCCTATGACACAATTTTACAAAAACTCACTTTACATGTTATTAAAATTTAGAAAAGAAATTGTGAAACAGCGTTTAATTTTGAATCATGAATGTCTTTTTTAAAAATAAAATGTAAAACAGCATTACATTTCGCCTCTTTATAAGAACAACGTGATATCTGTCAAACCACAACTTTACAGGAGAGCAATTTCAAACATCTAAACGTTGATAAATTTAAAAATATTGATTATTTTTCAGTGGAAAAACAATTAAATTGTATGTGCTATATGAAAATAAGCAAAAAAGATAAAAAAAGAAATAATAAAAAAACGTTTTTATGACATGTCACGTTACAAAAGTAATAATAAAATTATTTTGCTATAATAAAATGATACAGTAAATAGAAAATGTATATAGTGCTAAATGTATAGTGGACTATCAGTTTTTTCATACCCGTTACATGCAGGATTCGTAAAAACTGCATGTGCAAACCTCCACCACCGCCACCATAATACACAAGCACTACACACGTTCACTATCACAAAGTCAACAATCGTTTCGCCCCGCAACTGAAGCATCATCAGGAGATAGACTCCACGACAAAATCACAAAGCTTTGCGATTATGGATCTCCGCAAAGTAACGCCTAATTCTATAAACATGTCACGTTGTACTTGTAAAGAAGCAATTTCAAGCTTCGATTTAAAAATTTATTTTGCGAATATATTTTAAGTACAAGCCAGTTTTCTGCATAGTCCAGTAATACTGAATATGCGTCCGACCTTAAAAACAACTCAAAATTGACGAACGGTGTGATGAATTTTGCTTATGAATGAGCGTGCCAAAACTGACGGCAAAAACAATTGAGAGCGAGTTCGGCTGCGAAGACGAATAAGTGGGTCGTAAATACTGCTAAGTTTGTTTGCGTTATAAATCTGATAATACATTTTTACAGAAAACGAACCGCACTAAAAATATGTTCCGCAAATTTCAAATTCTTACGAGCAACAAATATTTTGACGGTAGCACGATTCTCGACATTCTGGAGCGCTTTTACATTTGTTGGTACTAGCATATGTCACGTACAAAATACTATCACAACCATCTATAGTTATTAAAAAACAAAACCCTAAAACCGGTCGATATGCGAATGATTTTCTCAAAATCTATTGAACGGAAGCAAGCGTTACTTTGCGAAATTCCATATTACAGAAACTATAATAGAACTACCTTGCTATAATCCGCGTGGGTTAAGCGAATGTATGCAATGCTAAGTGTATGAAGCAGACAAAATTCATGTACCTTACTCATGCAGGAAAAGTCACCACACGTATCCAAAGACGCCTCCACCAGCAACAATGCACACTGGCAATACACACAACCCCACCAAAATCTCTACGATCGTTTCTCCCCGTAACCGAAGCATCATCAGGAGGATAGCCTCCACGACAAAAGCGTAATGTATTACGATTACGTATTACGATACCTAACGCTTTATATGATTTATAGAAGCCGGCGTTACTTTGCAGAATTCCATATTACAGATACTATAACAGAACTACCTTGCTATAATACGCATGGGTTAAACGAATGCATGCAAAGCCAATTTGTATGAAACAGACAAAATTCACGTACCTTACACATGCAGGACAAGTCACCACATACATCGCAAGGCGTCTCCACCAGCAACAATGCACACAAGCAATACACAAAACCACCACCAAAATCTCTACGATCGTTTCGCCCCGAAACCGAAGCATCATCGGGAGGATAGGCACCACGACAAAATCGTATTGCAACGTACGTAATGCATTCGCTTAACCCACGCGAACTATAGCAAAGTTGTTCTGTTATAGTTACTGTAAAAAATACAATTTCCGGTTGCAATTCTTGCGGAATGTTTAGGTTATTAGTAAATTACGGTTTCATGCAAATTCTATTAACGAGGTCGTGTAGTTGTAAAAAAAACTCGCCTGTTGGGAACTTACTCGCGTGCTTCGCATAAACCAACAGAGATACAATAAAGTAATGTAGTAAAGAAGTGTAGGTCTACATAAAATACTACAAAAAAGTCCGCGATAGCCTTTCTGTCTGCCACGCTTTAGCGCTGGAGTAACGTCGATAAGAATTTAGTTCAATTTCTGTTTATATATAGGGGCGATATAAAGCCGCGTGGTATCTAGCTGAGTAGAAGAGACAACCTCATTTCTTACCGAGGTGTCGTAAAAGGCAACTAAGGTAAGTTGACCCACCGTGTGGTATCCGGTTGAGTAGAATAGACTCTCCTCTCTCTCCTCCTTTTTTACCTAGGGTTCGTAAAATACGATTAAGTTGATATCAGGCAGGCGACCGGTTGTAAGATACGCCAAATCCAAATCCAAAAAAACCAAATCATGTGACAACATGTTTTTAACATGTTGTGCCGACCTCACTTAGAGTGGGGTAAGGATGATATAGGGGCGATATAGGGATAACAATTCGTATCTTTTAAACAGAAAAAAGCTGTGATAGCCTAGCGGTGAGACCGTGCGACTCTTTCGAAGGGAATATGACTTCGAACCCGGGCAGGCACCAATGAGTTTTTCTATTCCCATGTGTCTCTAAAACTCATGTGTCTAATTGATAATTGCAATTTATCACACGCTTTTCGGTGAAGGAAAACATCGTGAGGAAACCTGCATATCTCTAGAGAATTCTGGAGATATGTGTAACCTACCAATCCGCATTGGAGCAGCGTGGTAGGTCTTTGCTCCAGCCCTTCTCTCCAGAAACGGAGAGAGGAGGCCTATTCCCAGCAGTGGGATTGTAACAGGCCGCTACTTTACTTTTTTTAAACATAAAAAAAAATCGTTATTGAGGGTATTTTTATATTTGGGTTGTCTAAAACGCAAGAATAGGTTGTACCGAAATAAACACCTCAAGCAAAAATGCGGGCAAGCTCACGAACATAAAGAAAATCGTTAAAGCAAATTCCGATGAACGGCATTATTCATGACATTAACGTCAATAAACCGGAATACGAGCCGGTTCAAAGGTATTCCAATAGTGAATCACTGCGGACGATCGGGAAGTGCCAAATAAAAAAGTATTAAGCCTCGCTAATGCCGAATTAGTGATGTACCACCTGTTGTAACTCATTACTCTGCTTTTTCAACGCGAATATAAAGTGAAGCGATAAGTTTCTCTAGTCCCGTGTTTTCCAAAGTGGGACCCACAACCCACAGGGGGTAGACCATTTGAAAATAGCCTCGACACGATTTAAACCCTTTCTTCTTTCGGCGGGTTGTTTTGGCGACCATTATGCGTGTGGGTGAAAGGGCCTAGTTCCTTCCAGAAGCCGTAGACCCTATGCGGGACCCTCAAGCCTTCTTGCAATGTCCACGGTGAGCCAAGAATGTTCGCCGCAGAGTTAAAGCCTTCGACTCCGAGCCATTGCATTACCAATGCATTTACCATTTCTAGATTTCGGTGCCAAATTTACCCAAATAAAAGCAAACCCTTAAATAATCACGGTAAATAATTATTAACTATAATTTCCTAAAACCTATAATTTATGTTTCTTAAGTGAACATATGGGATATTCACACACACGGTGAATGAACAAGGTGTGTGTGAATGTCCCATATCCCATAACACACGTATCAAGTAAATAGCTCGATACGTGTGTTATGGGTCACAGACAACTGGTAAAGATACACATATACACTCGACGAGCCAACAATTTTTTTACAGAAAATGTTGTGGAATCGAACTTGCGACCCTCAGAGGTCTAAGCAGGTTCTACCAAAAGAATTCCATCTGTGCCAACGGGTCAATCAATACTTTTGCATAAGAATTTTAGAAAGGTTAATAATTTTGGTCACAAAAAAGGTTGGAAGACATTGCTCTAGTCGATTATTTCGTTAAATACAAGGATTTAAAAGAGCTTTAAACTGATACTGATTTTATAAAAATATTTATTTTAGTTACTTCACCTATAAATAGTGTTTTAATTGAAATTAATGTCACCAAGGAGCTGTGATAGCCTAGCGGTGAGACTGTGCGACTCTTTTGAGGGGAACACGAGTTCAAACGGGGCGGGCACCAATGAGTTTTTCTATTAAAACTCATGTGTCTAATTGGTAATTGCAATTTATCACACGCTTTTCAGTGAAGGAAAACATCGTGAGGAATCCTGCATATCTCTAGAGAATTCTGGAGATATGTGTAACCTACCAAACCGCATTGGAGCAGCGTGGTAGGTCTTAGCTCCGACCCTTCTCTCCAGAAACGGAGAGAGGAGGCCTATTCCCAGCAGTGGGATTCTAACAGGCCGCTACATTACTTTAATGTCACCTTTCTTCATTGTATTTGTAAACAAATTGAATTACGTTGTGTTTCTCCCCTTAAACCAGTACAACATAAAAAGTGAAAAGACTTATCTTATTCTTGGTGATTATATCGTCTTCTCTGAATTTTATTCTGTTATTCCACAGACATGAAATTTTTAACAATCAAGAAAAGATGTCATGTCGTGTTGTCAACGGCTGAAATTTGACTCTACGCGATTTGGCGATTATAGCATACTAACTTCGTATAAGGCGTCTATCGCTTCGGCTCTACCTTACAAATTCATAACCTTTAAATAATTTATAGAATCAGGCGTTACTTTGCAGAGATCCATAATACAAAAGTAATATTAAAATTATTTTGCTTTAATCTGCGATACAGTAAATTGAAAAAATATATAGTACTAAATTTATAGTGGACTATCAGTTTTTCATACCCGTTACATGCAGGATTCGTAAAAACACATGCACAAACCTCCACCACTGCCACCACAATACACAAGCACTACACACGTTCACTATCACAAACTCAACAATCGTTTTGCCCCGCAACCGAAGCATCATCAGGAGATAGACTCCACGACAAAATCGAAAAGCGCTTTTTTAAAATTCATATCCAACAAATCATGAATTTCACTCAAGACAAATTAATACAAAAGTTACCAAGGTTCACATAATAAGCGCTAAAACGCTAAGGAATTAAAAACCTCGGCCTTGGTACAGTAATGTTTACCTAATAGAAGATTTATGGTAACGCCTATGATAAAATGTTTAGAACGCGGGAGTATTCATTATGGTTTTTTGTTTGGAAAGATTGCTTATTTGTAAATAGTGAAATATCTCGTATGAAAGGTTAAAATACTAACGTATACATTGTACCTTATGAAAGGAATTAGAATGTAAACAAAACTGACCTAGTTCAAGCTAAAGTGTTGTGACATAAAAAAAAGTAAAGTAACAGCCTGTTACTATGCCCACTGCTGGGCTAAGGCCTCCTCTCTCCGTTATTGGAGAGAAGGATTGGAGCTAAGACCTACCACGCTGCTCCAATGCGGATTGGTAGGTTACACATATCCCTAGAATTCTCTAGAGATATGCAGGTTTATGCAGGCAAAAAAGCTGTGATAGCCTAGCGGTGAGACCGTGCGACTCTCTAGAGACGACATAGGTTCAAACCCGGGCAGACACCAATGGGTTTTTCTATTAAAACTTATGTGTCTAATTGATAATTGCAATTTATCACACGCTTTTCGGTGAAGGAAAACATCGTGAGGAAACCTGCATATCACTAGAGAATTCTAGGGATATGTGTAACCTACCAATCCGCATTGGAGCAGCGTGGTAGGTCTTAGCTCCAATCCTTCTCTCCAAAAACGGAGAGAGGAGGCCTTAGCCCAGCAGTGGGCATAGTAACAGGCTGTTACTTTACTTTTACTTTTTTATGTAGGTTTCCTTACGATGTTTTCCTTCACCAAAAAACGTGTGATAAATTGCAATTATCAATTAGACACATAAGTTTTAATAGAAAAACTCATTGGTGCCTGCCCGGGGTTTGAATCTATGTCGTCTCTAGAGAGTCGCACGGTCTCACCGCTAGGCTATCACAGCTTAGTTATTAGTTGTGACATAAGTACCCGATAATACGACAGTGTATTTATTTTAGTTTCGAATTGATTGCCTTTTTATGGGCCAATTACACACACGGTCGTCCGTCCCCAAACTAACTTAATACTTGCTGTTATGGTTGACAGACAACTAGTTAATATATACATATCATCATTCTCCTGCCTTTATCCCACTCTAAGCCAAATCATGTGACAACATGTTACAAACATGTTGTCACCACGTAAATAAAACAAAACATTATTGCGCGCGTTATATTTAATTTGTAATAACTCCTTACATATTCAAACAAACACTTACGCATTTATAAAATTAGTCAGAATGGCCATATGGTGGCTATTTTCTCCTAATGAAAACATAAAAAACATGATCTATAGAAGATTACAAGATAATTTCTACATTTTATATTAATAATATTTATAAAAATGCGTAATTTGTCTGACGGTTTATAACGCTTTCACAGCTAAAGCGCTGGATCGTAATTCATGAAATAAGTACCTAAGTGAGAAATCTCAAACATGAATTATTGCAATTAGACGTACAAGGCAAAATTCAGAGGTATTGTAGTACGGAGGAGAACATCCTGGTTGAAATAGCTATGGTTTAGAAAAATCATGCGTTCTTTATTCAGAAACAAAGCATCAAAAGTTCAGGTTGCCTTAATGATGAATGATACGATGAATAATAAGGGTAGATTACGGATTTCCGCAACGCTTAGTTATATTATATAACGACAACAATATTTTCCCTTAAGACTTATTAATAAATAAGAAGCAATTTTCCAAAAGTCAACCCATTTAATCTCTTTCAACAACTCAACACATAATGACAGCGACAATGCACAGCGACAATGCTTTTCTTTTTTTTTACTGATCAACTATATGAAGGAGTTTGTATTTAAAACACGTCGTAGTAATTAATTACGTATTTGTAGTGTTAACAGTATTCTCTTTCATATTTCAGTGTTAGGGTTTACGGTACTATGGCCATTAATTTCAATATTACGATTGTGGAAACAGGCCGGTGTTCGAGGGAAACACAGTTTCTTTGTAAACTTATAAATAACACCGGGTTATTGTGCGGTGTACGATCGGAATCTGTTTAATAACACGGTATTAATGGGATACGTTGGGCAGACCATCGCTTGTCTAGTTACTGAATTATTGTATTACACTTCTAAAAGGTATTGTTCGATGATCTCATAAAATCTATTATATAATATGGTTATTTGATGGATGTGTTTGGATAGATAGATAGATAGATAAATTTTCTTTTTTCCAACCGATTGATTTCCACTGTTGGACATAGGTGTTACGGGATCTCCACAACATAGAATCTTGTGCCTCTTGGATTGCGCGGCTCCCTGCGACCTTTTTGAGGTTATTAGTTCTCGTAGAGGAACCGACGCTGCAATCTCCGGTGCGGGGTCGCCATGCCAACACCTTGAGACCTTTTCATTCTATGATGGAGAATAAATATAATATCCATACTAATATTGCAAATGCATGTCTGTTTCTGTGTTATGCTTTCACAGCTAATCACCTGGATCAATATTGATGATCCCGTGAAGAAACCTATGTCCGTCAGTGGAAGTCCATTTATTGCAAATAGAAAAAAATCAATAAGCCTTATTTAAACTATCCGATATGATCTAACAAATAACCATTTTATATAATAGGTTACAGAAACTATAACATACTTTGCTATAATCCGAGCGGGTTAAGCGAATGTATGAAATGCTAAGTGTGTGAAGCAGGCAAAATTCACGTACCTTACACATGCAGGACAAGTCACCACATGTATCCCAAGACGCCTCCACCGGCATCAATGCACACAAGCAATACACACAACCACAACCGAAATCTCTACGATCGTTTCGCCCCGAAACCGTAGCATCATCAGGAGCATAGACTAAAGGACAAAATCGTAATCGCATTACGATTATAGCTTATAGGTATTTTTAAGACGACTTACAATTTTATCATGATTTGATCATGAGTATATTAAAAAAAGAAAAGTGCGTCCTCTGAAAAACGCAAGCTAAGGCCTAAAAATGTAACATACATACATACACTAAACCTGCTACTGATGTTTTAAGTTACGAGGCGAAACGTTAACCGATAGTCAATGTGTGGTGTGCCAGTGGTGGTTTATGCGGTTTGTGGCGAGTGACATTTGTGGTTAAACTGGTTTCTGGTGAGTGTGGTTTGTGGTACGTGTGGTTTACGTATCCTGAAAATGAACATACATCTTATTAGCATTGTAAATAGATATCTACTTTAACGTCTTATTATAAAATCATTTTGAATATAAATTAATTGGTTCAATCATTTGAATAAATGTAGTGAAAAACATAAGTAATAATAGTATCATTGCTATCCAGCCGAGTAGAATAGATCACCTTCATTCCTTACGGAGGTGTCTTAAAAGGTGACTAAGGTAAGTTGACCCGACGTATATATATCCGGCTGACAAGAATAGACCACCCTCATTCTTTACCGAGGTGTCGTAAAAAGCAACTAAGGTAAGTTGACCGGCCGTATTTATCCGGCTGACTAGAATAGATCACCCTCATTTCTTACCGCCGTGTCGTAAAAGGCACCTAAGGTAAGTTGACCCGCCGTGTAGTATCCGGCTGAGTAGAATAAACCACTCTCATTCCTTACCGAGGTGTTGTAAAAGGCGACTAAGGTAAGTTGACCCCCCGTGTGGTATCCGACTGACTAGAATAGATCACCCTCATTCCTTACCGAGGTGCCGTAAAAGGCGATTAAGCTAAGTTGACGTCAGGCAGGGGGCCGGTCGGAATATTAATAGCCAAAACATGTTGTGCCGATCCCACTTATAGTGGAATAACGGCAGGAGGATGGTGATATATACCTTCGCAAAGTAACTCCTACTTATACTCCAATATAATAATATCAACTTATTGATTAGAAAAAATTGCCGTGTGGTATCCGGCAGAATAGAATAGACCACCATCCTTTTACCGAGGCGTCGTTAGAGGCGACTAAGGTAAGTGCCGTGTGGTATCCGGCTGCGTAGAATAAATCACTCTCATTTCTTACCGAGGTGTCGTAAAAGGCGACTAAAGTAAGTTGACGTCAGGCAGACGGCCGGTCATAAAATACGTAGCCAAATCATGTGACAACATGTTACAAACATGTTGTGCCGACCCCACTTAGAGTGGGATAAGGGCAGTAGAATACTGATGATGAATGATGACTTATTAATTAGAAAAAAGAACACAGAATCGGAATTAAATTTTAACGCAAATATTTCCTTTTATTTCAGAAAGCAATAACTGCAACAGATTCATCTGAACAAGCCAATACGCAAATAAAATCAAATGGAAAAGAGTAAACGTAGAAAACTTTTCCCGCATTACACGTTTTATTCCATCATGTCTCATTGCATTTTATTAAGTGAAGTGATTTTTTGATTCAAAAGCCTAAAGTGAAGTTATAATTAATGTCGTAAAGTGAAATGTTCAGTGAAGTGTTTAGTGATATGGATGAATAAAGGATGCTGTGATGGGTTGCGGTCAGAGCAAAATAAATCTCTACCCGCGGCGGAACAAAAATGGCGGCAAAGGGAACAGCGCCAAAAAGTCAGGTGAGATGCGATTAAATTAATAAGCGTTTCAGACATAAATGTAACTTGTTCGGTGAAACTTACACTATCAAAGTAAAGAGATACTTAATTGAAATAGTATTTAACAAGTTGCAAATCGTCAACTTCACTGCTTATTAACTTTGCAACTTTATTGCAAAGTTGGTCCTTCCGAGATGACTTAGTTCGACATTACTTTTCTTAATATCTCTGTATTTTGTTAAAGTCAGAGATGGATTAAGACTTGATGCCGGCCTTATACCCTTATTTATCACGTCGTAATTTCAGTATAAATTTTGTTGTTAAAAAAATTATGATTACTAAAAATGTTCAGACGTTTGAATAAATACCAAAATGATATATAATACATTCATATATACATTATTTTTATTTAACTCTGCAAGTGCTGGTTCGGGAGAAGAGCCAGCAAGAAACTCGGCTGTTGCTCTTTTCAAAATATAATTCTTATTGCTTACATTTAGTTATCACTGTATTGTACAGAGTCGAATACTAAATATATATTAGCTAGTCTTCGACTAGCTAATATATATCCAGGCATTCTTATCATCTATGTAATCCTCAACAGTATTTTAGGCTTTCTGCATTAGCCTCCTTTTAATAGTCGTTTTTAATTGCGGTATTGGAAAAGTTAATATTGATTGCGGAATTTTATACCTAAACAAACAAACGACATCTATACTTATTATAAAACAAAGTCCCAAAAAGCTGTCTGTCTGTATGTAATCGATTTTCTGAAAATCTACTTAACGGATTTTTGTACGGTTTTCACCAAAAGATAGCGCAATACTTTCGGATGGTTTACGTAAATAGTACATATGGGTATTATGTAAATTGAGTTGAAGAGATCGCGCAGTTGTAAAAAAAATTTGCTTGCTGGGAGCTTTAGTAGCGTGCGCTGCGTAAACCAGCAGAGATACGCTAAAGTAATGTAGTAGAGAATTGTAGATCTATAAAACGACTACAATAAAACCGCGACAGCATGTCTATATCTCTTATGGTTAACTCACAATAACTACTTTTATGTTTAAATTTTTATTCTAGAAAAAAATTGTGGCACTCAGATTTCCACGCGGGCGAAGCCGCTGGACACAGCTAGTAATATGTATATACTTTTGCGATGTGCAAAGCAGGAGTCGCAAGCTTATGTCAGTTTCTACTTTGTCTATTATAGACAACTCAATTTTTTTATAATACTTTGTAAATATACGTTATTACGCATAAAAATTATATTGCTAAAAATATACGGCCATTTTATTTATTATATCTAAAGCTTTCGTGTTGTCCTTTTCATTCTCTATTTGTCTTTAGTTTCTTTTTTGGTTTAAATTCTTCAATTTTTTTATTTAGCACATATAGCACCATAAGTAAGCACGTAGATATTCACCAATATTAAAGTACATATATGCTTGTTGCACGATACGATATTGTGTATGTTTAAATTTAATTTAACTAGATTGTTGTTGGTATTCCTGATTTATAGCGGAATTCCATATTACAAGCAATATAACAGAACTAACTACTTTGCTATAATCCGCACGGGTTAAGCGAATGCATGCAAAGCTAATGTGTATGAAGCAGGCAAAATCTACGCACCTTATACATGCAGGACAAGCCACCACATGCACCCCAAGGCGCATCCACCAGCAACAACGCACACAAGCAGCACACACACCCACCACCACAATCTCGACGATCGTTTCGCTTCGAAACCGAAGCATCATCAGGAAGATAGGCTCCACGAAAAAATCGCAATGCGATTTGCTTCTGTGCTTTGTTGCTGGTGGAGGAGCCTTGGGGTGCATGTGGTGGCTGGTCCTGCATGTATAAGGTTCGTAGATTTTGCCTGCTTCATACACATTGGCTTTGCATGCATTCACTTAACCCGTGCGGATTATAGCGAAGTAGTTTTGTTATAGTGCCTGCAATATTTAAGTATATGCTTGTTGCACGATACGATATTGAGTATGTATAAATTGAATTTAACTTGATGGTTGTTGGTATTCCTATTAAGAAATTAGAAATTAGAAATCCTAATTTATCGTAGCTATCAAATACGTTCTTTGATTCTTGATAGTTTAAAAGACTTTTTATATCAATAACATTACAGATTTATTTAGACGGCTTTCAGCAACTTTTGAGAAGTCATTAGTCTAAATAATTTGTTACTTGAGAGAACGAATTTGGTCTGTATTGTTAGCCTTTCATAGAAATACGAAACGTGATTTATTTTCTTCGTAGTTCAGCCATTTGCTATGTTATTCGATAATAGTTGTAAAGCCTGTAAAGTAGCGGCCTGCTACAATCCCACTGCTATGAATAGGCCTCCTCTCTCCGTTTCTGGAGAGAAGGGTTGGAGCTAAGACCTACCACGCTGCTCCAATGCGGATTGGTAGGTTACACATATCTCCAGAATTCTCTAGAGATATGCAGGTTTCCTCACGATGTTTTCCTTCACCGAAAAGCGTGTGATAAATTGAAATTACCAATTAGACATATGAGTTTTAATAGAAAAACTCATTGGTGCCTGCCCGGGTTTGAACTCGTGTTCCACTTAAAAGAGTCGCACAGTCTCAACGCTAGGCTATCACAGCTCATTCAGCAGGGGGTTAAGCCTGAGTAGACAGTAATTCCAATCGATTACAAGTAAGTCCTCTACAGATAATTAAGGTTAGAGGATATCTCAAGAACTACTGTCTCGCTGATATTGCGACGTATCTATTGCAGATGTTACTATTTGGTAGATATTCCAATATGGCAACTATAAGTTATTTTGAAAAGAGTGACAGCCGAGTATCTTGATGATTCTTTTCGATGACAGCACTTGTTTGAACCAGTTGTAGCTTCATAATAATTTGACGATTCAAAAGTGCTTGTAAAAGTCATCTTGAATAAAAAATATTTTAAATTTAATAATACTATTTATTTGTATATTCTTTTGTATATTGTGTTATGTACTTTTTATGGTTTCAATTTTAAAAGGCGTAATATTTTGTTGTGATACAATGTCAAATCACTCGTTTTTGATAGTACTTTGTAACAGATATATAGGAATTGCCTCAAACTTTTGCTTTATATTTACTTGATCAGGTATTTTATTCTGATCATCATTTACCATTCTCCTGCCCTTATCCCACTCTAAGTAGGGTCGGCACAACATGTTACAAACATGTTGTTACATATCTTGGCCACGTATTTTACGACAGGCTGTCTGCCTGACGTCAAATTACGTTAGTCGTATTTTACGACCCTCGGTAAAAAAGAGGGTGGTCTATTCTACTCACCGGATACCACACGGTGGGTCAACTTACCTTAGTCGCCTTTTACGACACCTCGGTAAGAAAGAGGGTGGTGTATTCTACTCAACCGGATACCACACGGGGGGTCAACTTCTCTTAGTCGCCTTTTCGACACCTCCGTAAGAAATGAGAGTGGTCTATTCTATTCAGCCGGCTACCACACGGCGGAAAATAGACGAACAATCTTTTTTTTCTTTTCTATTTCTTCAAGTAGAAGGCGTGCTTGAATTGATTTTAAAATACTTTTGATTGGGAGTTTATAAAAATATCGAAAGACGTATATAACTGTGTTGCGAAAATTTTGCTGATCTGTCAAAACTGTAGGCTTACCATGAAATTTTTAGATAACGATTCAAAGTCGTTACCTAAACCGAACAGCTTTCTTTTCTTACCATGAAATGTGGATTGCATTGGGATCGTAATGTTTAAAAAGGATAACGTTATATGAACTATAGATAACTTTGTCTCTTTTACTCACATGTTATCAGGACGAATTCCGAACGCTCATTCGGCAACGACTTAAAGTGTGCGTCTTTAAGACGTCACGGTATGAAAAAGCGAAACAATTTAGTTTACTTCTTCAATTGAGTCGCAATAAGAGTTCATGGTAGGCCTGCGGATTATAAATTTTTGACGGCGCTTAGACGTTCCGTTCTATCGTATAATTCAGAATTGCTTGAACTCTACTTTTGAAATGGCTTTTTGGGTCTACTGAATTTTTGCTATCAAATATGCATTCGTTCTCTACACACAATGCTTTATAATCGTTTGAAATAATTGTTTTAGAAATGACTACAAAAATATATGGGACACTTACACATGGGTCGTCCGTCCCCAAAGTAGCTTAATATTTGTGTTATGGGTGACAGACAACTAGTGAATACATACATATACAATTTTAAATACTTATTTAAATACAAATACACACTCAGGCTCGAACAACCAACAAATTGATTTTGGAGTTTCGCGATTTATACTTAATATGTAAAAATACTGGTAACATCGCGACTAAATCGAGTTACCTTTTTTGTAGGGTGGAATGAAGATGTGCGAATTAATAACCAACAAATTGTTTACAAAAAATGTTGTTCGGCGGGAAACGGACCCGCGACCAGCGGAGCTGAAGGTTCGGTCACTTGCAACTGTGCCAACGGGTCAGTCAACTATGTAGTTTAGTTACTAGTTCACAACTACGTCGTTCAAATGATCGTCTCGTATGTATAGGCTATAATCAGATGTTTGTATTTTACTGTCATGTGTATGTATTCCGCTGGGTAAAGACAACCCTAATATGATTTATGACCCTTCATTTCATACCCAGTGGACTGGTAAAATAAATTGTTCCACCGAGAGTGAAATGCCGCTTAAACATTGTAGCTTTAAACTGATTTATAATATTCACAACCGTATTGTTGTTAGATTTATCACATTTCGCAAACCTTCTATATGTTGATTATGTTTTATTATGTATTTATTTTTATATTTATTATAATATATTTATAAATACTGATACAACAAAAAGATTTTATAATTACGTTATCTTTGGCGTTATGGAAGAGTGAGGTCTTCTGACACAGGCTTTACTAAGCTTAAAAGAAGCTTCTTGCGAAAAATCCTGGGATGGCCCCATTGTGCCGGTTGGTGACCGGAGAGAGGACCCAATGGCAACTCCCAGGGGGGTTCGGGCGTCCCCGCAGTCTCCAGTCGAGTCTCTTCAAGCAGAACTGCATAATTTCAGTTGCGGAGTCTACAATACAACATCTCGTACAACTGCTATTCTCCTGCCTATTCAAACTCAAAACATGGCTGGAAAAAGAAAAAGTAATTTCAAAAGGCGAGTGAATAGGCACCTACTTGGCAAGCGCAGTTCATCTTAGGCTGCATCTTTCGCTTACCATCAGGCGAGATAGCAGCCAGGCGCTAGCCTTATAACATTAAAAAAAAAAGTCCTCCACAATATATCTTGTAAGATGTAAAATTGTTACTGACAATAAATTTTATTTTCAATTTTTATTTTTATTTTATTTAAATGTTGACTGGCCTGTTGGCGCTGTAAGTGATGACCCTGCCTTCAGCTCCGCGGGTCGCGGGTTCGATTCCCGCCGAGGGCCAACATTTTCTATAAACAAATTGTTGGTTCTTCGAGCCTGGGTGTGTATTTATATTTAAGTATGTATTTAAACTTATATAATATGTAAAATATCTACCAGTTGTCCGTCACCCATAACACAAGTATTAAGTTACTCACTTTGGGGACGGACGACCGTGTGTGTAAATGTCCCATATATTTATTTATTCATTATGTTTATTTCTATGCTCCAGTTTAACTTAGCATAGTGTGAGAGTGCAATTAAATTTAACCACGTTGAAAAATTATCAAAGCATGCCGCGTGGTATACGACTGAGTAGAATAGACCACCCTCTTACTTGCTGAATAAAATATAATAAAATAAATCGCGGATTATAGCAAAATAAAGTAACGCCTAACTCTATAAATTATTTCAGAGACAACAAAAAACAATGTTTTTTTACTATATTACATTTTATATAACCTCTGCTACGTTTGTAGCCGCAGAATGCGTCTAGTAAACTTTAGAAAATAATTGATGATGATAAATCCATGAATGATTGATGAATGATGAATCCATGCTGCATTTCACTCGTAATTCAGAATTATCGAGCATCGATTAATTTAATCTTCCTTTGTTTTGAAAATTGCAACGTTCATCAAATATTTAATAAAAACTCGAGTCCAGCAGGCCTACCATGAACTATTATTGCGACTCAATTGAAGACGTAAACGACGATCCCGAACCGCTTTCTTTTCCTACCATGAAGTGTGAATTGTATTGGGGTCACAATGTTTGATAAAGATAACGTTATATGAACTGTAGATAGCTCTGTTTCCTTTAATTACATGTTCTTAGGACGAATTCCGAACGCTAATTCGACAACGACTTAAAGTGTGCGTCTTTAAGACGTCATGATATGAAAAAGCAAAACAATTTCGTTTACGTCTTCAATTGAGTCGCAATAAGAGTTCATGGTACGCCTGTAGTTCTCCATAGCCAAACTGAATACTTACCAGTATTCAGTATTGATTATTGTTTTTTTAATTTCTTTTCTGCACAACCTCTTTCTATATCACTAAATATATTTTAATGTTAAAACTCAGTAATGGCTGGACATTTTCGTTTTTTTTGTAATTGTTATAGTTCAATACAGATTTTTCTTCAGCTAAAACAGACTCGGACGAGTTTCCTTTTTAGACCCTTTTCATATAGCGCACGTCTCCCAAATATTCATATATTTTCAGTCATCGTATATAAGTTATCGGAAAAGATTGTGCGTACAGTCAGTTATAATTGAAATATACTTTATTTTTATCAACATAAGGCTTATTTTCACAATACAATTACATGTTAAGACAGTTCTATCCAACGGTGCGTCTTTCATAAAGATAGGCCGTAGTATAAAAGTACGGGAACGTGCCCTCAAATATTCATGAAGACGACCGCTTGAGACTAATTCTTTGTAAGCTGCGTATACACTTTTTAATATTTGATCTTATACTTGACAGACAATTTGTTAGTTCTAGCTCTTAATAGCTCATTATGTCTTTATAGCTCAATATATCTTTTGAGCTTAATAGTTTAGCTCTTAAAAATTTGTCAGGCAATACGATTTACGGGACGAGCATAGCTGTTACAGATAAAATTTAAAAATACCACGATAAATTCAAAAGAGATAATATACTTCTTGTTGATATTTTACCAACAACAACTTAACCTTGGTCAAGTTAACACGTTAACTTCGATAAAAAAATATTAAACTAGAAAGAGTAACAAGGATCTGGAAAGTGACATAGATATTTTGCTTTCACTGTCGGAAGCATGATTTTGTAATGTTTTCACGGTGTTAAATACCTATATTATTATACATTATGGTTACTTACCATATGATAGTTATTAAGTAGAAAATACACTGAACTATAAGAATTTGGAAAATAAAATACTTAAGAAAAAAGAAAATATGAATGATGTGTTTAATAATAGAACCATTTTTGTACTAAATTATTTAAGAACTTAATTTAGTCATTTCGCATATTTGGCATTATGTAGTAAGTACAATTTTAAAGCAATTACGTCCGAAAATAAACCGAAATCCCTATATCTGTAATTTTACTTATTTTTTTCTTAGTATTAATTTAAATTAATTGCCAAAGAATATGAAGAAATGCGCCACTTAGAACTACGATATTGAAAAGTAATGGTAGTATACTATTATTTTGCTTTAATTGCTGGGGGGTAAGGGGAGTACGTACAGTAACCAGTACTCCTTAATGTCAACCTCACCTGCACGTGGTGCCCCCTGCCGATAACAGACGAGGCTATGACGACCGATTGATGGCGGTATAACCATCCAATTAAGCTGACTGAAAATCCCAGACTAGAGGTGGGCAGCAGCGCCTCTAGTGTCGAATCAGTCAGCTCTGCGGTCACCAACCCGCTTGCCCAGCGTGGTGACTATGGGCAGAAACCCCCATATGAAAGTGTCTAGAAAGTTCCGGCCCTCAGTTCCCGGCGGCCCCACTATTCCCGACTACGGCAGCGGTCGCGGTAACGGTGGGGCGCAGGGTGCGAAGAATCACCGGGTTACGGTAGGCTGCCAACCAACGGTATACTTGGCAACGTATAATGGACGAACGTTACGGCTGGACCTTCACCTCACCGAACTAGAGGAAGAGCTAAATCGTATTAACTGGAGTATTCTAGGATTATCTGAAGTCCGAAGAAAGGGTGAGGATACGGTAACCCTAGATTCCGGTCACTTGCTCTACTTCCGTGAAGGTGATGAGGTCTCCCAAGGTGGTGTCGGTTTTCTGGTTCACAAGACTCTCATTAACAACATTGTGGAACTCAGTAGTGTGTCGACCCGGGTAGCGTACCTTGTACTTAAACTCACCGACAGGTACTCCCTGAAAGTGATACAGGTATATGCGCCGACCTCGGCACACTCTGACGACGAGATCGAAGCCATGTATGAGGATATATCTCAAGCTCTGCATGGCACTACTTCGGCCTTCTACAACGTTGTTATGGGAGACTTTAACGCTAAAGTGGGAGTACAAAGATGCGGCGAATCGAAAATCGGATTGCATGGATTGGGGCCCAGGAATCAAAGGGGGCAAATGCTAATCAATTTCCTCGAAATGCAAGGGCTCTTCCTGATGAACTCTTTCTTCAAGAAGAAGCCTCAGAGACGTTGGACTTGGCAAAGCCCCGATACTTTGACAAGAAACGAGATAGACTTTATCATGGCGGATAAGAAGCACATATTCAGAGATGTCTCTGTGATCAACAGGTTTAATACTGGTAGCGATCACCGACTTGTACGAGGCACTTTGAATATGTGTTTTAAAGCCGAAAGGTCCCGTATGATGAAGCCTACTCTCCGACCTACGCTGCCCCAAATACATTGTACATCCGAGCAGTTTCAATTGGAACTCCAAAATCGATTCGACTGTCTGGAAACCACTGGTAATGTGGACGAGATAACCGACAACGTGGTGAAGACGGTATGTACACTGGGTCGAAAGCACTTTTCACCGACGAGTCGAAGCAAGCAGTCGAAACTTTCTCCCGAAACCCTGGATTTGATGAGACAGAGGCGTGAAATGCCGTCCGTTCAAGCCGCTTCGCCAGAACAGAGGGCCCTTTCTAAGAGGATACGAAAACTTGTACGCAGAGACCTCCGCTGCTCAAATGCAAGGGCTATAGAAGCCCTTATTGAGCAGAATAGGGGGTCGAAAGTTTTTCAAAAAACCTTAGGAAGGAGCCATCTCGCGAAGCTTAAAACAGCGGACGGCAGGACAGTTGTCTGTCGCTCTGAGATCCAGAAGGAGGTCGAGAAATATTACGGATTGCTTTACTCGTCGAGTGCACATAAGCCTAGTACCCGGGATACCGAGGATCCACGAGCACCACTGTCGCGCCATTATACAGAAGACATCCCGGACGTTGAGAGTGGCGAGATTAGTATGGCACTCGAGCAACTTAAAAACGGAAGAGCCCCAGGTGATGACGGGATTACGGCTGAGCTGCTAAAGGCTTCTGGACGTCCTATCCTTGAAGCCTTAGCAGAGCTCTTTAATACCGTTATCCATACAGGCACTACACCTCAAGCGTGGTCTAGGAGTGTGGTCATTTTATTTTTCAAAAGAGGTGATAAAACTCTTTTGAAAAACTACAGACCAATCTCGCTCCTGAGCCATATCTACAAGTTGTTCTCGAGAGTCATAACGAATCGTCTTGCCGCCAGACTTGACGAATTCCAGCCACCAGAGCAGGCTGGGTTTCGAAAAGGTTATAGTACCGTAGACCACATCCATACTGTTCGGCAGATTATACAGAAGACCGCAGAGTATAATCAGCCGCTGTGTATGGCATTTGTGGATTACGAGAAAGCCTTCGACACCATTGAGACCTGGGCTGTTCTGGAATCTCTGCAGCGATGTCACATCGATTGGCGATATATCGAGGTGTTGAGATGCATCTACAACGCGGCAACAATGACCGTTCAAATCCAGGACCAGCGAACAAGACCTATTCACCTTCAGCGCGGGGTGAGACAGGGGGACGTAATATCCCCGAAACTGTTTACCAACGCGTTGGAGGACGTCTTCAAAACCCTGGACTGGACTGAACGAGGCGTCAATGTTAATGGAGAATGCATCTCACACCTTCGTTTCGCGGATGACATCGTCATCTTTGCAGAAACGCTGGAGGACTTGCGCGAAATGTTGAATGACCTAAGTGATGCCTCCCAGCTGGTTGGCCTTGGCATGAACTTGGACAAGACAAAGGTCATGTTCAATGATCTTGTCGTGCCAAGACCAGTATCAGTGAACGGAACCCTTCTCGAGGTTGTGCAGGATTACGTATACTTAGGCCAGAATATCCAACTTGGCCGGCACAACTTCGAGAGAGAGGCTGAAAGGAGAATTCACTTGGGCTGGGCAGCATTTGGCAAACTTCGTCGAGTCTTCACGTCCGAGATTCCGCAATGCCTGAAGACCAAAGTCTTCGACCAATGCGTTCTGCCTGTGTTGACATATGGCGCCGAGACGTGGACACTGACGGCGGGACTAGTCCGCAAGTTTAAAGTCGCTCAGCGTGCTATGGAGCGAGCTATGCTCGGAGTATCTCTCAAGGATAAAATCAGAAATGATATTATCCGCGAGAGAACCAAGGTAACCGACGTAGCTAGCAGAATAAGCAAGCTGAAGTGGCAGTGGGCTGGTCACGTTTGTCGCAGGACTGATGGCCGTTGGAGCAAAAGAGTCCTGGAGTGGAGACCGCGTCTTGGCAAACGCAGTGTAGGGCGTCCTCCGTCTCGCTGGACCGACGACATCAAAAAGGTTGTTGGGGCCAGCTGGATGCGCATTGCGGAAAAGCGGGATGTCTGGCGCAGATATGGGGAGGCCTATGTCCAGCAGTGGACTGAGATAGGCTGATGGATGGATGGATGGATGAACGTTTTGGTTGATATTTTTGGCTTATTTTTATTGATGACTTACTCGCGTAGTGTGTTCGCGCCTTTAAATATTTCTTTCCACGTTCTATCTCAGTAGTAGGAAAAATTTCCCAGTTCGGACTCTGCAATGAAGATATTGTTCATCCCGGCATTTTTCCAATATTTAACCTGCGGCTTCTCTTATTAAATACCTATTGTGATCCTATTTACAAGTCATTAATATTTTATGTTTTTTTCTTGTGTTATTTTTTATTATTTACCTGGGAAACTGCAATTACTGCTAGTAAAAACAATTTGTTCGTTCTTCAGGTCTGGCTGTATTTATGTATACAAAAGCATTGAAAAAATTAAACTTCATCATTCCCACTTAGAGTGGGATAAGGGCAGGCCCTTATGTTGTCAAACATGTTGTCACATGATTTGGCTACGTATTTTACGACCGGCCGCCTGCCTGATGTCAACTTACCTTAGTCGCCACTTACGACACCTCGGTAAAAACGGAGGTTGGTCTATTCTATTCTGCCGGATACCACACGGCGCCATTGAGAAAATTAAACTTATTTTTTATTATTTCACAGAAATAGTGCGAATTCCACACCTCCATATAAACCCTGCATGGTTTTCGAAAGGTGAATTAATATGTTGTATTTATTACATGTCATAGAGATTGTTTTGGAAAAAAAAATACCATTTGAACTAAAAACATTTTAACAAAACCATAAAAAAATCATAAAAAACCTCTCTTTGTGAGCAACAGCATATTTCGGTATATCTATTAATATGAGACTCCATTAGGTTTCCTAAATTTATAAAAAAAAATGACCATATATAACCATTTGTTTTAAAAATTCAAAACGTTTGTTTAATAATTTTTTAGTATAACCATTACTTTTTATATAGAATAAGTCTCTTGAACCAATATCGATGAAATTTGGCACAATTAATGCTTATACATCGGGGTAACATATGGACTACAGAAATTCTGTTTGTTAATTGACCGTGAGAACGTAACAGACAGACAGATAGACTTTCGCATTTATAATATTAGTAAGGGTAGCACATTTTAGTCTGGCTTCTCTACTCTAGTATAATAATGGTCTTAGACCAGTCGGGTGATGTAAAAAAATGACGTTTTTTCGGTAAATATGAATAAATTTCACGTCAATTTAAACTTACCGCTATAAAACAGAGGAGAAATAAAACTAAACTTATTAAGAACAACGTTTATAAACAAACAGCCAACAACTTAAGAAGCTTAAGCAATAAAATTCACCCTTCTCAGTATTAATATTTATAAAGGATAATGTACTTTGCATTCCCACGACTAAAATTTACATTATGATATTGGATCTCACCTTTTGCTTCGGTCAACTTTTGCCAGGTCTTCGGTTAAATCCTTACTATACTTATACTATACCTATACTTATTATAAAACAAATCAACAAGTCCCAAAAAGCTGTCTATTTGTATGTAATCCATTTTTCTCAAAATCAACAAAACTGATTTTTGTACGGTTTTCACCAAAAGATAGTGCTCCGCCCGCGTAGAATTCAGTGATGTTACGAAACTTTTCCCGAATTTTCGAAATTTTGAACTTAAAAGTGGTTATTGTCAGTTAACCGTGAGAGATAGAGACATGCTCTCCTGGACTTTTTTGTAGTATTTTTTATATCTACCATTCTCTACTACATTACTTTAGCGTATCTGTGCTGGTTTACGCAGCGCACGCGACTAAATCTCCCAGCAAACAAGTTTTTAAAAACTGTGTGATCTGTTCAACACAATTTACATTATACCGATATGTACTATTTACCTAAACCATCCGGAAGTATTGCACTATCTTTTGGTGAAAACCGTACAAAGATCCGCTCAGTAGATTTTCAAACAATCGATTACATACAGACAGACAGCTTTTTGGGACTTTGTTTTATAATAAGTATACATGACAAGAAGTACTTGCATTCCACTATCTGTCACATCGGACTACGTGTTATCTACCGATACGCATTGGAACAGCGTGGCTCTAAACTACAAACCCAAATAGAGAAGGCTTTTGCCCAGCAGTTGTCTAACAGGTTATTTTATTATTTTCAAATCAAAATTATACCTGTACACTTATAACGATAGAGAGGGGAAGGGGTCTGTTTAAGAACCGGTAATAGCATGGTCACCATAAGATCCTAGGACTTACGACAATACTAAGCAACTTCTAACGAACGGCCTGTTATAGTAAATTTTAGACTTTCGCGATTCATACTTATTATTATATACTGACTCAGTTCGTGACCAAGGCAAGGCGTATGCAACTCTGCCGAAACGTTGAACCTTGTAAAAAGGTAACTCGATTTTGGCGCGATGTGACCCGTTTACTTATAAAATAATAAACGGCCTATTAGTATTGCCACAGCTGGCCAATACCTTCCGCCAGTGAAACGGAGTAACTCTAACGTCATCCTCCTGCCCTTATCCCACTCTATGTGGGGTTGGCACAAAATGCTACAAACACGTTGTCACATGATTTGGCCGTGTATTTTACGACTAGCGGCCTGCCTGACGTCAACTTACCTCAGTCGTATTTTACGACCCGTCGGTAAGAAAGAGGGAGGTCTATTCTACTCAACCGGATACCACACGGTGGGTCAAGTTACCTTAGTCGCCTTTTACGACACGGGTAAGAAATGAGGGTGGTCTATTCTATTCAGCCGGATACCATACGGTGGGTCAAGTTACCTTAGTCGCCTTTTACGACACCTCGGTAAGAAATAAGGGTGGTCTATTCTACGCCGGATACCACACGGCATAAACGGAGAGACTTTAATATCTTATAATATTAGTATCGATGGTAATTATTTTCCAGTCACTAAATCGGAAACGGAAACCGATGTTCTTGTTACGCAATATCACACCAGTGCCGTAGAGGTCGTTAGACGCGCGTTAGTTAGACAAATGGGTCACAGGAGGCGGGGCCTACAGCTGGATAACAATGATATTGGAGCCCCGAGGACGCGCGAGGGACGCATACTAAAATTATTAAAATGTAATATGCAAAACGTTCAATATTATTTGTAACTGAGACTGTCTCGTGGATTTGCATCCAAGAATATTCCTAGGAGAATGATTGTTCATGAAGAATCCAGCAAATAAATATTAAAGGCGCCGAAACCTAAAAAATAGAATATTTTATTTATTTCTTATTATCTTATGAGCTATTGCAATGTTTTTATTCCTTTTATAACCATATAGCAGATTCGATTATAGCAGGTCACATTGCTCGCCGTCAACCAAATAACCTTGACAAATTGATAGTAGTGGGCAAGGTCGAAGGAAAACGACCCTGCGGCCGATCACCTAGCCGCTGGTGTGACCAAGTGACCGCACTTACTGGTCTCTCCGTAACATCCGCCCCAAGAAAGGCCGAAAACCGGGAGAAATGGAGGAAGATTGTAAGAACTATGACTTTATTTAGGACTTGACTTTACTTTCATTTAGGACACAACCTTCACTAATGAAGAATCCGAAGAGAATCTCGAAAGAGATCTCAGAAGAGAGATAACAATATATTATATTATAATTTTAATTAAAACTCCTTTTAGGCAGGACTTAATTAAAAGAAGTGCTGTGGCGCTCGCACTAACCTGTACCGCGAACGCCATCGCCTTTCTAGGACCCATTCTTAAATCTATAACAGTTTTATATAGTGATACATTTTACAATCTCTCTCTCTCTCTCTCTGTCTGTGTGTGTGTGTGTGTGCTTAGCTTATTAAGTTACTCCGGTGATTAATTCCTCTGTTTTTAGATAATTAAGTCCTTTCAACCATATATTTTATATATTTGAACGATTTTGTAAGAACAACCCCCGGCGATGCTTCTGCGCTAGCCCACTCTCTCGGTGACGCTGTAAAAGCCATCAGGTCTAACAGCATTAGGTAGTGTTCTAAAAAAATAAAATGTAAGAACAGGTACCAACAAATACAACCTATTATTTCAGGTATCACAGGTCTTTTAATTTGAGCCTAGTGATATCGCTCACTCTTATACACACGGGAGGGGTCGTTAATTTCCAATGATTAATGATTATTTTTTGTTCTCATACTGTCTGAGGAAATCCGTAGATGGGCCAAACTTACTGAAAAAGCCTAAAGGTTTGTAGCCTTTTTATATCAGGAAAGCTTTTATTACTTTCTATCCCTACCCCGGAGTTTCTAGGGAATTGTAGACTAAAAATTAGCCTATATTTTTACTCCCCAACATCCTTTGTCTTCCGGTAAAAGTCCCATAAAGTTTAGTCGTTCTGTAGAATGTACTATTAACCTAAACCTTTACCTGAATTCGAAAATTGCAAAGTGAAACTTTCTTTTATCTTTTCTTTTAATCTTTTAGTAAAAAAACTGTACAGTATATTGAGATGATAGACCACCCTTTAAATTTGCCATAAATTGACCATTTAAATATGCCGCATGATTACTGGTAGTGCCGTATTGACCTAATATCAGTAAAAATATTATAATATAATGAAATGTGTCTCGCAATATAATTTTGTCACAAAATTGATTTGAATCGAATTATTATGATTACGGGATTCATAGTTTGATATGTATCCTGTCCAGTACCCATTAGTATATATTAAGATATTATTTAAATGGGTCCGAAATAAATTTTGGGTTTCATATTCACTTGACAAACGTAAACAGTGAATATTTTATTTTGTTTAAAATATTATCTACACAAACATTATATAAGAAATTTAATTATGACAAATATCACACACCTCCATGAGCGAATTAAAAAAAAGTATGCAATTTAAATGTATACAAATCTTTTCTTCACATATTCATGCATATGCCAGAAAGTCTTCCAAAATAATTAACATACAATGTAAATAAAAGTATCGTTATTTACTAAAAAATATTGGACCACTATATCGTCGAATAAAAACACTCCAAACATTTTTAATGCTTTCATATTTTAGCAAATTAAATTAATGCTAGCAGATTCTGAAATTACGACTGTAATTTCTTTGCACAAATGAGTTTAACAGCGAAAAAGTGGCATTTATATCGGTCGTTAAACATAACTTACATTTTAACGATCTATTAAATATTTTCGCATGGTCTGCGTATTGTTTGACCATAGCAAAATAGCATTTAGACTGATGAGCGGCGCGGAAATTAAAACAATTATTGTGTATTCAAAGTAAAGTAATTCAGCTTCACTGAGTTTAGATTTTATTACTTAGGTACGCAAAATAATGTTTTAGAAACTTTACTATTACCAAATACGAAGCAATTGTATATTATTTTCATGCTTCAATTAAATCAAGCCTGTGCTAATCTGATAATATAAAGGCAAGTAAGTAAACAAAATAAAGATTTATTTTGTCTTTTCTGTACGTCACAGTTTAAATAATTTGTACCACCACACGATTAAAGCATTTACTGACACTATCTCAACAACAGTGTCGTATCGTAACCGAAACTTCATCAAGAGATAAACTAAACAACGAAATCATAAAAGCCTTGCCATTTTAATGGCTATGGTTTTTATGCATGCGTTTTACGAATCCTGTATGCCTAAATTATGAAACGGACACTAAACTTTACATTCTGAATTATATCATATGATAAATTTTCTCTAGGGCAAATTATTGAAAAGTTACATTTTTATTATTCTTGTATAAAGTAAGTAAAGTAGAGTCTAATTCTGAAATAATTTATCTTCGTCTATCTATCGCAGGCCAAAGGCCTCCTCTCTCCTTGGACAGAAGTATTGGAGCTTAGACTAACCACAAAATGAGTATAATAAATAACTAGATAAAAAGGTTTTTTTATAAAAATCTTACTAGTGTGAAACCTCGATCACTTGGTAAGTGTAATACGATCTCATCTTCCGGCTTCATAGGGTAATATGCGAAATACGTTTCTCAGTCTAATAATCAGGAAGAAAAACCATTATTTATGACGTACACACCACTAATTATCCATGAAGTTATACCAAAAACACAAATTTATTTAAAAAGCCTTGGTGTGACGTCACAGAATGGGTAACCGCTTTGGTTCAAATTTGAAACTCAAACACCGTTTTTCAGTGGCCGCCATTTTGTGACTCACGGATGTCAGCAACAGACAACATACAACTAACTTAATATATCAGTTCAGTAAATGTTGCTATCGACTCCTGCCCCCGCTATATTCCATCTATATGTGTTCGGCCTCACAGTTTAGATCTACAAACAGAGGCGTGACGATAACAGTTTACCGCAAAGTTGGCAATAAACATTACCTGCGCCAACGCCGACGCTATTTGTAAGCGAGTTAAATTAATAAATACGAGTATAAATTTACTATCGGAATATGCTTAAATTTACTCATATGACGTCACAGCTCTGAAGGTGTGATTGCTCTACGATTAGTCCAATTGCTAGTAGTCTCAAGTTAGACCACTACGTGATTGCGACTTCTCATCACGCGGTAGGAAGTGTGACAAAGTCAAGTCAAAAAGTCAAGGGTGACCAACGTTATGCCTATTCTTGACTATCGGCGATGATCGTTGATCTTGTGATCGTCTATAATCAGCACAATCATCGTGCAAGTGTCCACACGATTTATTAAACAAAACATACGATCATAGTAATCACCCAGCGATTCGCTTTGATGCGTGTCCGAAAAACCGATAAGTATCGGGTTGTAAGCTATCGTAGGCGATCACAGACGATGATTGATGAGTACAGTTCAGTAAGCCCTTTACACGATCGTACTCGCGTTTAATCGTCTGTAATCGCCGATTATGAATAGGAGCTTTAAACTGACGCTATTCGTGTTGAATAAACACAGTTTAAACACAGTTGTTTGTTATATAGAAGGAGAAATAAATTAATAAGTAGGTACATAGATAAAAATTTGCACATGACAAAATATTGACAGCTGTGATAGCCTAGCGGTGAGACCGTGCGACTCTTTCGAGGGGAACACGAGTTCAAACCCGGGCGGGCACCAATGAGTTTTTCTATTAAATCTCATGGTAATTGATAATTACAATTTATCACACGCTTTTCGGTGACGGAAAACATCGTGAGGAAACCTGCATATCTCTAGAGAATTCTGGAGATATATGTAACCTACCAACCCGCATTGGAGCAGCGTGGTAGGTCTTAGCTCCAACCCTTCTCTCCAGAAACGGAGAGAGGAGGCCTATTCCCAGCAGTGGGATTGTAACAGGCCGCTACTTTACGTTTTACTTTATAATATTAAAAAATTTGATGAAATTAATAAATAAACGTAATTATGAGTTAAGTGTAGATAAAAATTATAAGCAGAGACTAATTTGGCTTCGAGACATAACTAGATAATCTTACTAAGATTTCCATAAAAAACGTAGAGAAAGACTAACAATCGAAATCCTGAAAGCCGACGGGCCAATTACTGTTCATTCATTCGAAAACGTGACCGTTTCACTTTGACAAAATGCCGATACCGTCGGTAGCTATACAAAACGCCGCGCACCCCAGGTGTGCCATTATTCTCGGATAAGATGCGAGGGAGCTCAATACGCACGCATATCGTATCAACTCTGAATGTTATTCAACATTCTAATAAGGATAATCACGTGTTCCAAAAGAAAAGATTGAATTGTATCAGTAGAAGTTGCTCCGGGTCCGATATCCGTAGATGGTGTCACTCTTGAAATTGTTGACAGGTACATTTACCTAGGGCAGATGCTCGAACTAGGTAAAAACAATTTCGAGTGTGAGATCATGAGAAGAATTCAGCTAGGCTGGGCAGCATTCGGCAAGTTACGTCGAGTCTTCTCGTCACCCATCCCACAGAGTCTAAAGACAAAAGTATTCAACCAGTGTGTCCTACTTGTCATGACTTACGGTGCCGAAACGTGGACACTAACAGTTAAGGCCGTCCATAAGCTTAAAGTCGCTCAGCGGGCTATGGAAAGAGCTATGCTCGGGGTTTCTCTGAGGGATCATATTCGTAACGAAGCAATCCGTCAGAGGACTAGGGTCACCGACATAGCTCAGCGCATAAGCAAGCTGAAGTGGCAATGGGCCGGCCATATCTGTCGAAGAACCGATGACCGTTGGGGTAGACGTGTTCTGGAGTGGAGACCGCGAATCGGGAAACGTAGTGTAGGACACCCTGAGACTCGATGGAGTGACGACATACGTAGGACAGCGGGCAGTGGATGGAAGCAGAAAGCCCAGGATCGGGCTAAGTGGCGTGGAATTGGAGAGGCCTATGTCCAGCAGTGGACTGAAGTGGGCTGATGATGATGATCAGTAGACTAACTTCTATTTAATAATAAAATTATGGATCTCCGCAAAGTAACGCCTAATTCTATAAATTATTTAACTTCTATTTATTTAAGAGTTATACCTGCTAATGCAATTTCGTAGCGTATGTTGGTTGAGATGTATGATAATTAACTTTTTTATTTATATATAAGACAAAAACATATAATACATGAATATACTTATACATAAACACATTAATAAGTCTATGAAGGAAACCCTATACTGTCTCAAACGCACCACGTCAATAACACCAGAGCCCTGAGCGAGGGTGGATGTATACTGTTAGTGAGTATCTGTGCAATGCTAATAAAATACAAGTTTTAAAGTTAAAATATCTACAATTAATGTATATAATATGCGTTTTTGCACAAATTGCAAGAGTAATGGGATTTTGTTTCTCTTATATCTCAGCCCAATATATATGCTTCAGTTGTACCAGTTTTTAAAATATTTCTCCTGTAGATTAGCAAAACTTTCTCATGTATGGATAAAAAAGATTCTCAGTCGGCTTCCTAAAAAGTCAATCTGATATAAAACATATTTTTATCATGTATTAATATCGCGCTGCTGGGCAAGTTAGGCTCGAATAATTTTGGGGACACTCATAGGGTTGTTATCGAGGACTTTGGAAAATCATTAAGCGATCAGGATTATATTCGTAATTATATTTACGATCAAACTTAGGAATCATATATAGAATTCAAAACAGAATTAATGAGTGTACTTAATTATTTTTCAAAATCAAATGAAAGTAGTATTGGGGTTAATCCTGAATATGTCACTAAATCCGAACAGGTTCAGATGGAACTTACTTTGGGGACGGACGACCGTGTGTGTAAATGCCCCATATATTTATTTTTTATTATTTTATTTATTTAACTACCGAAAATATTTATTCCTATTCATTTTCTGGGGCCTATACTGAGTGGGTTACTTTTCGAGATTTGTTTATTTCATTAAGACTGCACAGTTTCCGTTCCAATATCTAAAGATGTACCTAACGTTCAAACTTCACTTTTCCATTACAAGACGACTTAACGTAATAGCTTTTTGTTTTAATAGCTATTGTTAAAGAATTAGGTGTACATTTTATGTGTTTCGAACAAATATGAACAGCTTATGTATTTCGGCGAGAACCAACGTGAGAGCTTATGCTTTTATTTACTTTTTGTTGTTTTTGTGAACTTACATAACTATTAATGTACTATGTGTATTAATTAACATATTAATGAAATACATAAACGATGTATGTATGTGTTTTATTTGAGTAAAAATTATCCTATATTTTCTATCACATAACTTCAAGAAGTTCATATGTTTTATTACTTTTTCGTCTTTTTATTAAACATAAAAGTTATGGAAAATTAACTATATAAATGAATTGAAAAACAAAGTGACTTATAATTTTATTAATTTCATATTATAGTTTAGGGCTATTGATGATTCACAACAGATTTTTTTTAATGAAAGAAGTAGCGAAATTATTGTGATTTTTTAACCAAAAATGCCTGTTTATCCAAATATCTTCGCTGACTACGGAACTAATAAGAAAAATCAGTGACTATATTGTCACTGACGACATCGCATTGGCTTAACGACTGGTCACAGAAGTATAGTAAGAACTAGTCAAAGACGCGTAATTACATGATAGAAGAATGCAGCGTCGGGAAACTTTAGGTGCCTCCCTGCCGCTGTCTGGATAAATGCCTTTAAAGAGATATTTGTTAAGAATACAATGTTTAAAATAGCAATTGTCTTCCCGAGCTTATATTCACTACTATTGAAAATTCATTCAATTGATATCTGAACTTTAAGGGGCTATATTTTATAAGTAAGTATTCTACGACATGCGGATCCACTCCGCAATATTTTAAAATTTCAATATATTATTCATGCGTAATTTTTATTTATGGAACTCAAATAATACGGTTAGAGAAAATAATTATAAATCCAATTTATATATTTAAATCCATTGCTTTGTTTTCAAACCAAATAATTACCTATAGTATCTTTATAGCAAATTAAATGAAAATTTGTTTGCTCTTTAATTTTACTAAACAAAATAAAACGGAGTCTCGTCAGTTTGAAGTTATCTGTAATTAAAAGATACGCTTCAAGGACTCAAGTTATCTCGCAAAACGTAAATTAATTTTCACCGTATCTTGATTTGCCTTCTCTTTAGGGCACCCAACGTAAGGTTGAATGCGAAATGAAATTTCACTCCTTGTCTTACAACACCGTTGAAATAAAATTATTACTATTTATTATTTTATATTGCGTCATACGATGTAGTGCAGCATGGTTTCCTGAAAATCTTTTTGAGGTCGTTTTTGTATCTATTGGAAGATCTACCAATGTATCTTCATATATATATAAGAATACTCAATTCATAATAGTGTCAAGCCCAAAATATTTAAACGAAAAAGCACAGTGTGCAATTTTTTCAATATGACTGTTAATTTTATTTTAAGTTAAGTGGTTTTTTGGGTAATAATGGAAAATAAAGATGCAATTTGTCTGAATACATGTGATATTGACAGTGCTTAATAATATTAAAATTAAACCAGCTTTATACATTGGAAATAGTATCTGGCCTAAGACACTACCTTGTAGAACAAGGCGTTCTACAGAGTAGGTAGTGATTAGATATGTTTGCACGACAAAAAATTTCTTTTACGACCAGTGTGTCTTTCAGATTACTTGCCTATCATAAACGAGCTAGCGGCTGCAATACCGAAGCATATTGATGGACATATATATATATAACAGTTATGGAAATACTTTTTTCTCTCGAAATATCACGCACACATTGGCCGCAAGAACTAGCCGTCGCTGCAAGAGGATTTCTACTTACGTAAAAATATGAGGCACTCAATTCGAATAGACTATAAACCATGGTTAGTAACCGTAATAGGCAGTAAATCAACCGATAAGATGCCGTAGGAATTTACGACTAAAGAATAACGTATACTGTCATCAAAGACATTGGAAAGGTTGGAACTCTATTGGTGTCTCTATCTATGTTTTGTACCAATGCAATTCTGACATTAACCAACAGTGTTTCTAAATATTATACGGCGATGTTTCAAAAGAGGTAAAGCTTACCTTACCTTACCCTGCACTGCTTTTGCTGCTCCAAAAAGGATAGACAGAAATTCAGTCGGAAGAGGAAACGCATTAAATATAAATAGTAAATAAGGAGATACTGAAGTTGTCTCTCGTAATTATAAGATAAGGCCTTATCCTATATTACCGTCGGACAAAGGTCTTGCATCTCTTTCGAATAAGATTGGAGAATGAGTCTAAACCCATTTTCCAATCCTTCTTCTACTTTCCTCTCTAATCGATAAACATCTACTGCTGAACAAAGATCTACGCTGGATTAACACACCGAACGATCTATTAGACATTTTTAAATTGCAAATAATGCAAATTATTTGCCTAATTGATATTTATTATTATGCGCTTTAATGTTCAAGGTGAATATTACAGGGAAACATGCATTTGCATAGTGAATTTTTTGTATATGTGTAATGTGTCAATTCACTTGAAACTTTAATCCTTTTCAATAAAAGCTGCTACCTTGCTTTATAACTTTATATAATTACAAAGTACAAAGAAAAGAACCATTTATTTTATAATCTTTAACTAGATATTGTTCGCCGATGAATCGAAAGACTTCATTAATTTCTCCATAAATAACTTCGTATTGGAGTTTTATCATCGATTTTCAAATTGCAAACCTAAAAGATAAGAAGGGCGAAATAAATTCGGCCTTTATATCCAAACTTTATATTTAATACGTTAATATTGCCAAAAAGATTAGTTGGGGAATTGGGGATTGCCTGTGGGACCATAAATATATCTAGCTTTCTTTTTAATTTGTTTATAGCCGGCTGTACTTACTTATAAATATTTTTACGTGACAATCGAACATAAAGAAACCATAAGCTTAAGAATTTGATGACCATGGATTAGTTTACAATATTAATCATTTTATGCTGTGATAGCCCAGCTGTGAGACCATGCGACTTTTTAGATAGGTTACGGGTTTTAACCTCAGGCAGGCGCCAATGAGTTTTTCTGTTAAAACTTATATATAATTGATAATTGCAATTTATCACACGCTTTTCGGTGAAGAATACCATCGAAATCTGCATATCTCTTAGAGAATTCTGGGGATATGTGTAACCTGTCAATCCGCATTGGAGCAGCGTGGTAGGTCTTAGCTCCAACCCTTCTCTCCATAAAAGGAGACAGGAGGCCTATGCCCAGCAGTGGGACAGTTACAGGCCGTCACATTACCTTTTACATTAATCACTAAATATATAAATCTACCGATTATGGAAATCGGACCCAAGCCAATAAAATTAATTTGAAACTATAATTAAACACAACAAGGGTTTATGATTCAATACCGCTATCGAAATATCTGCTTTCAAATTTAATGAACTTCAATGTTTATTTATCTATTTTTATTTTTATTTATTGATTACAACTAGAAATCATATACATTAATAAACTAATATAAACATTCAATATATCATATTTCCTATATATTTCCAAATTACAGGTACGCACAACGTTTACATAACACTTCAAACAATAATTGATGCGAATTTTGATATACGAATGAAAAACAAAACTATACTATTAGAAATAAACTGTTAGAAAAAAAAAGTTTTATTTTAAAAAAAAAGTTTAAAACATAAAGTTAAATTTAAAGGTTTTCCAGAACACACTTTCTGAAACATTGTAATGTATCAAAATAGATATCAACAATTTTTTCAAAGTTCAATCTTGGATTCGTCATTCGTTGGTTTGAGTTGTACTTTGAGATGCAGTAACGTCAACTTTAAAATAAAACGTTATAACTCGACAGATCCTTTTATCTGAAATTCCGAAGACAATTAAATCCCTCTCGCATATTATAAAATTCTGATACTCTAACAAATTGAGTCCAGGCAGACAAAGGCTTCTAGCTTTAACACGAACTGAGTCCAGACAAACAAAGTTTTTGCATATTATAGAATTCTATTCTGATCCCCGACTCTAACAAATTGAGTCCAGGCAAAGTTTTCTAACTTCGTCACGAACTGAGTTCAGATAAACAAAGCTTTTATAAAAAAAAATTTAAACTATCGTGATTAGTATTCATAGTTATATAATAAAATCAGACGTGAGTATAACCGGTGAAAATATTCACAATGAAACGAAGCTTTTTCTTAATTTGTCACGAACTGAGTCAAGGCAAATGAAACTAACTTATTTAGATTCGTCACGAATTGAGTTCAGGCAAATAAAGCATCTTTAGATTCATCAGATCTGAGTCCAGGCAGACGAAGCTTCTTCAGATTTATAATTTATGAAATCACTATTTGACTGTATTTCTGTATCGACCTCCTAATAGTAATTCAAACTGCCATTACTGAATGGTATATCAAAACCCACAAACGATTAAAGTCTCGATCGACATAAGGTTGCGGCTTTGCTCCTTAAAGCTTGAAGCTTATATCGTTTGCTACTATGTCTATTCAAATATTTATAATATTCTATAATTTATTAATTTTTATAGACCTAAATTTAGCAAACAATGAGTCTCCATCTTTTTAATCGCACGTAGCAAAGTAAAACCTAATAACATTGTTAATCTCAACGCAATTTACAATTCATGATAGAACTTCCATGTTAAAATTGTAACGACACGCTATAAAAATAGAATTCTTGAGATTGGAATCCCCTCTGGGGCTGCAGATGACTTGATAGAATCAGCCAAGGGGCGCCATTGCGTCTCAAGTTGATATTTAATGCCGCCCTTATCTCAGAGAAAATAGGACTCGAATTTTGGATAGGAGATTAAATCTTGTATTGTACAAACTAATAACATTATTCTACTTAAGAGTTATTGTACGAAACGTTGATAATATTAATGATGTGCCGTAAATTTTGAGGACTTAAAGTACATAATTTATTTCTGAGATATTGGCTAGAATTAACTTAATACTTCAGTAAAACGATTTAAGTATAAAGAACTATTATTAACTATTATAGCCTCACAAGTTTGTTAATACTATCATAAGTTAATAATAATACTTCGTAATAACTTTACGTCTTACAGAGTAACTTGGATTAATTTTGCATTTATTTGGCGACAGAAATGGCCACTTTAATGTGTTAGTACATGATAAAATTGAACCGAAAAGAAGATGCCGTGTGTTCCTTAAAAACACAGAATAGATCACCCTCATTTATTACCGAGACGTCGTAAAAGGCGACTAAGGTAAGTTGACGTCAGGCAGGCGGCCGGTCGTAAAATACGTAGCCAAATCATGTGACAACGTGTTTATAACATGTTATGCCGACCCCACTTAGAGTGGGATAAGGGCAGGAGAAAGAAAAAGACTGCGTTTAGCGATAATTTAATAAACTTCACGTTGATAGAGTTAAAATAAAAGAAATACTTGATTTTATTATTTTATTATATGGGAACACGTATTGCTTGTAGAAGGCCAATATGCAAAAGACATCAAACATTACAGTTGTCACAGATTAGTTAGATACAGTATAGATGAATTTCTTATGTCTCTAACAATAATAAGCAGTCAGAGAATTTCTTATGTAAAAGCCTTTTACATCAGTAACTAGTACAGTGTATAAATACCGCCGACTGTGGTTAAGAAAGTTAGACGTAAGTAGACCTTCTATTCCCATTAAGGGATGCCATCTTGAAGATGTTATTCTTTAAGAATTTATACTCTAAAAGAAACAAGAACAATTCAATAACTATTAAACTAGTTTTATAAAATATTTTCTTATGTCTTCAACAGCCCCCTTATTTCCAATTATGAAACACGCATTCTCTTCAGAGTTATGTAATTTTAGCATATATCGCATAATTTTTAAATAAATAAGTTGTTTTAATAACCATTTGAAAGTACCGTTTTATAAGTTTCATATCAAGATTCAAAAGGGCGATTTATAATGTTTCTATAGTGCGTCGTGTGGAGAATATTAAAGATTTATTCGCAGACCGCAAAACTCATTAAGGTCGCATCCGTCCGTAGCCGTATGTAAACTACACCTTTGTTTAGTTAGGTTCATTTTGCTACATAGCTCGTATATTGATAAAACATAGAATTGTCATTTATTAGTTAAATGGGAATAGATAGGCGTTAGGGTACTAAGATGTGACCCAGGGTGCCAATGTCGGTCGGCCTCCTCGTGGCGCACCCTGGGCAAGTCCTTGGAATGAGTCAAACATTCCTTGGCCTTGGCGGACGGACTGGCGAAGCCCGTAAACCCGGTAACGGGAGCGGTGGCCTTAGGGTTGCGAGGAAGACAACCTCTATAAAAAAAATTACCTGGTGGGGTTGGGGCCACTACCTTCCGCCTGACACGGGTGCTTTCCGGACTTGTTGTAGTTTGGGGGATGTCTGGGGATGGTGGCTCGGCGTGAGTGTCCGGTGAGTGTCGTTGACCAATCTGCTGCTGGCAAGTTCGGGTGTAGCGACTTGCCTAAGATAATAAATGATACAGTGACACGCGATAATACAGTGATTAGAGCAGAGGTGAAATCATTTAGAAGTCTTATTATCGCTATAGTAAAAAAAAAAGTAAAGTAGCGCCCTGTTACAATCCCACTGCTGGGAATAGACCTCCTATCTCCGTTTCCGGTGAGAATGGGTTGGAGCTAAGACCTACCAAGCTGCTCCAATGCGGATTGGTAGGTTACACATATCAACAGAATTCTCTAGAGATTAGCAGGTTTCCTCACGATGTTTTCCTTCACCGAAAAGCGTGTGATAATTGCAATTATCAATTAGACACATCAGTTTTAAGAAAAAAATTCATTGGTGCCTGCCCGGGTTTGAACTCGTGTTCTGCACACCGATGTACGGAGGCACCCTTAGGACGATGTTCCCCGACTTTAGCAGAGCTTCTGCGCTCTATTCTCTGCATTTAGCAACCTCGACGATGCTTCTGCGCTCATACAGTCAGCATACATTCAGTTCGAAAAAAAACTGGACACAGGAAATGTTAAAAAGAAACTAGTTTTTAATAAATTGATGTTTATAGTATATCTAACTAAACTTCTCACTCTCAACATAATCGAGTCACGTACAAATTTAACGTACAATAATATCTATACCATATCGCGCGCCGACGCATCTGCATCGAACACCAAACTCGACCACCAAACAATAAACCTTATCAATGCATGCCGTTTACAGCTTGACTCACCGCCATCTGGACTGTTACATCGACCAATGATGAAATATAGAGCCAAGCAATACGAGTTCAGAATTTTATTAGGTCGACAATAGAATTGTAATATTAGTCTTTGTAATGATTTTATGTAATATAATGATATATGTCAACAAAGTCGAAAAAAGAATCTGGCCTCTGAGAGCTGTCTTGGCGTACTGTTAGATCGTCCAGTTTGGTTTATATATAAAGAAAAACACAAACTGAACTGTAAAAAAAAAACTGTAACAAACTTTAATGTAATCTAAACACAACTGGTACTTGGACTACTATTGCGCTAAACCCTTGTAGCGGGTTGGAGCCGGAGTATATGATCACTAGTCTATTGCTGAAGCCAGCCGGCAGGCAGGAACCGGGTCCGTAGCTGGGCAGCAAGTCGACTAGATCACAAGAACTCTACGAATTTGAAAAAATATATGAGTTTTATATAGGCCTATATTGCTGATCGACCTCAATTGGGAAACAATAAGTCAGCAATATATGTCCATGTTGAATAGGGTTGTAACAGTACGCTGCCTGGGGTGCCAATGTCGAATGCCTCCTCGTGGCGCACCCTGGGCAGGTCCTTGGAATGTTGCGGATTACATTCCTTGGGCTTGGCGAATTTTTGTATTGCAAAAAAGAGCCATACGTGGCATTTACAATTTAAGTCCGCGTGATTCCCTGCGAGAGAAGTTTTAGGAAATAGGTATTCTTACTTTGGCTTCAAAGTATACTTTTAAAAATCTAATGTTTAAGCATAAGAATATACATTATAAAAGGATTGGCGATGTATATAATAGACAAAGTAGGAAACGACATAAGCTTGCGGTTCCTGCTTTGCGCCTAGCAAAAGTAAATAAGTCGTTTGTGGGTTTTGGTATAACATTCTATAATAAAATCCCGTAATGGATTTTATCTTTGCCACTACAGCAGTTTAAAACGCTGTTAAAGGGAGGCTGATACAAAAAGCCTACTATACTATTGAGGATTATATAGATGACAAAAATACGTGCATATAGCTACTCCTCTACCATGTACAAGATAGTAATAACCAAATGTAACTAGTTGTAAGAATTTTATTTGAAAAGAGCAACCACTGAGTTTCTTGCTGGCTCTTCTCGGTAGGAACAGCTTTCCGAACCAGCGGTAGATATTGACGATTCAAAAGTACTTGTGTACAAGGTTACTTGAATAAAGAATATTTTGAATTTGAATTTGAAATTCGTATGGATAAATATCCATATGTATAAGACGAAATTCGATGTATATCAAAGACTACAAGAGGTAACAATAGGCTTGTGATTCCTGTGTCGCGACTCATTCATTGGTCTCGATACTCGCTTTTACAATAAAATTCCGCAATCCATACTAGACCAGTCTACAGAAAGTTTTAAATAAAGTGTAAGTAAGAGATATGCTTATACGTAAAGCATATTATAAAATTGAAGATTATTTGGATGATAAAAATGCCTGAATTTGAAAATCCTTTCTGCTTTATACAGGACTGCGGTTTAATTATGTAAAGTTGAGAATGAGTAAAAGAAGATTGACCGCCGAATTTCTTGCTGGTTCTTCTCGGTAAGAGCAACATCCCGAACCATTTGTAGCTTCATTAATCATACTGATCCTTGACGATTTAAAAGTGCTCGAAAGAGCTTACTTGAATGAAGATTATTTTAATTTGATTTGATGATGTACCGTAGTATTGTTTGTCTTGAATAGTTCTAAATAAAAGTTCACAACAGCATATATCTATCAACCTTTTATGCGGAAACTACTTTGCCCAAAATTGTGATCTATAAATTTAATTGAACTAGATACTAATTTACAATACAAATTTCAGTATATTTATCAAACTCCTATCAAAAGTATTTCATGTAGATAAACTTTCTCTGTCATACTAAGTAATTTAGCCGAATATTTATAAAGTTATCACGCTATGATTGACTTGAGTGGACCGCCATAGAGCGCCTAATAGGCGCGGCGCGCGAAGATTATATGGAATCCTTCAGTTTTTAAGTTCGACATCTGAAATTTTGGATGTACGAATAACTAAATAAATATATATATTTTTTTTCAATAACTAAAAAAGTTATTTAAAAAAATTTTTTTTCTTTATTTAAAGAGCTTTGTCACCATATGTGACCATGTCGCTATGTTACATAAACTTCTAGATCACTCATTATATAATAATAATAACATAAATATAACTAATTCTAGGTTTTAACAAATTGTGTACTGCTTATTTTCTATATCTAAAATAAGCATTATATAATTTGTAAATAATTTTTGCACCTCTACTTGCGGAAAGCCAAAAAATTTAATTTAATTAAAAAAAAAATTGTCACGAAACTTATTATTGCGGCAGACCTAATTCCACGCGAGCGAAGCCGCGGGCAAATGCTAGTGATTTATAAATAAACATATAATCATTTGATCAAAAGGATCTCTCTAGTACTTTGTACGTTGAACTTGTCCATTACAAATTTATATTTCATGTACAAACATCTAAGTTTAGATTGCGAAAGCAAAGTTTATAGTTCATTAATTTGCTACATGTTATTGAACTTAACTACACTAAAAAGAACTGTGAATTATTAAGTGTTCCAATTATAAAACGCCTAACTACTTATAGGTATTAATCTCTTAAGTGATTTATTTCGTTAAACGAGATGCGCTTCTCAGTTGCGAGTTTTATTATCCGCTAGCGTATACATACGTCTTGCGCATCATCATACTTCTGCACTTATCCCACTCTAAGTGGAGTCGGCACAACATGTTATAAACATCCTGTCACATAATTCGGCTACGTATTTTACGACCGGCTGCCTGCCTGACGTCAACTTACCTTAGTCCTGTTTTACGACTCCTCGGTAAGAAAGAGGGTGGTCTATTCTACTCAACCGGATACCACACGGTGGGTCAACTTATCTTAGGCGTCTTTTGCGACATCTCGGTATGAAATTAGACCCGTTGGATCCAAGAGGCACAAGATGTGGTGTGAAGATCATTGAAAGACCAATGTCGAGCAGAGGACGTCCATCGGTTGAAGAAGAAGTCCATAAAAATATATATATTGTGAATTAAGCTACTACTGGGTCTTTTATTATTAGCGATTTTACGTACTGGAAGCAAAGTCGCGATTCAATGGTTCTGCACCACCAATATGAATAAAGAAAATGTTAGTTTGTTGATTGTCATTGAACTCAGTCACTGCAATTATAAGTTCCATAGTCGTGAACTTTATGAAGTCTCAAGGCAAGGTCAGGGACCTCTCTCGTTATAAGTTCACCCGTATTTTAATGAGGAAACTCTCTTAACTTCGCATGGCTAAGGTTTCAAGTTTAAAACACTCAAATTTTCATAAAGTTATGTAATTTTTCGCAAAAACGTATTATACTGTGCAAGATCAGTTCATAGAAAAACCACAGTGCCTGGAAAGTAAGTTTTCGAACAGATTGAGGTAAGTTTGTACCTTACTGACAAACCCGTAATGTTTCTGTACGATGCTGTGTAGATAGCGAAAAGAATTCCATCTATTCTACCTAAGACTTTATCTGCACTTGCCATCAAATAAGTCAAGCTTAAAACGTTTTCTAAGGATTTGACTTGAAGTGGAAAAAATCGATTACAAAATAATAGATTTTCCTCCCTTTAAAATAACTCTATTTTAAAAAATCGATAAAACCGAATCGAAGATATTGTTCTTATTGAAATTCAATAATTTGAAAAGTTGCTTTTTTATATAAATATATAATTAAAGTTAAAGAATGAATAAAAATTAACATAAAAATAGATTCATTCGAACAGCTAAAGCCACTAACTAACAAAGGTTAAAGAGTTTGCGATGCTAAGGTGGCAATGATGTAGCAAATTTCAAAAGTGATGAACGAAGAACGGTAAGAAACGGTGTGTACACGAAGCCTTAAATCAGAAAGAGCCGTTTGGTTGAAGCGAATCAGGGAAAGAAGTTGAATAAACCTCACTAAGTCAAGACTTAACAATACAGAAAAGCAACAGTATTTTACAACTAAAACTATAAAAATGCCGATTCTAGCTCGCAGTCATTCACGCCGGAAAACTCTTGGTTCGAAAAAGAAACAATAAATAAAAAGCGCAAATTATCCTTACAAAGTAGTGTTCTTTAAAGGAGTACTAAATTTTGTTTCGCGACGCCAGCTGGGAAAAGTTTCCAAACGAATCAAATTGGTCCTGACACAGGAATTCTTGCTAACTTTGCTGAGACTTTTATTTTAGTCTCATTGCAAACATTTGAAATTTAAAGATCACTTTTTTATTACATTGGCTATATAATAAGTTACAGGAAAACGCCGTTTGGTATCCGGCTGTGTAGAATAGACCACCCTCAATTCTTATCGAGGTGTCGTTAAAGTCGACTAAGATAAGTTGACCCACCGCGTGGTATCCGGTTCAGTAGAATAGACTACCCTCTTTCCTATCGAGGTGTCGTAAAATACGACTTAGGTAAGCGGACGTCAGGCAGGCGGCCGGCTGTAAAATACGTACCCAAATTATGTGACAGCATGTTTGTAACATGTTGTAGCAACTCCACTCAAAGTGGGATGAGAGCAGGAGGATGATGATGGGCAAGTTACAGGAAAATTCAAAATTAAATTCAAATTTTTTTATTTGCTTAATGTGGTACAAAAAATGATGTTATATAAATATAATCTAGAACGACACATTCTGCCTATTATAAGCATGCAAATAGTACATTATACAATTATTATATTATTTTTTATTACATATATTTGGTTACTAATAGTTATTTATAGGTATTTAATTATTATATTTGTTATATTCATTGTTTAAATTATTTTTAAGGCTTAAAATTGAAATATTAAAAACTTAAAAGGAAATCTTATTGATGAAAGCAATCGATTACAGGCAACCTTTGGTAAACGAAATTATCAGATACTAGTAGTGACCGCGTCGGGATCAGTGTGTCACAATGTTTCAGGATCGAGATTCGCGTGGGAATTCTCATGTAATGTACTATCAATCTAAACCTTTCTCGAGAACCGCACTATTTTTTAGTAAAATCCGCACAAACATCCGTTCAGTAGATTTTAAGAAAATCGATCATATACAGACAGCTTTTGGTGAATTATTTTTTCTTTATTTTATGTTATTCATTTATCGATCTATCGCATTTTCTTTTTTATATCTTGTGTTTTAATTTTTCGCCTGTACGACTTTATCCCCCTATATATAACTCGTACATACAAGTTATATATAACAAGTTTCCTGCAAATCATGAGTGAAACATTTCCAATATTGAATTGAGTCAGTATTTGCAATTCGATTGTTACTTCCGCTCGAGGTTTTAATTAAAGCTAGGGGATATGTTGTATCTTATTCTTGTGATGTAACCAACATCACATGAATAAATTGTTATAAAAAATTAAGTTATATTTAAAATATTCATTTTGATTTACGATAATTAAATGCTTAAAAGTAATAAATACAGTGTCACATCAAATCAATAACATGTTATACAAATTAATGGGGTGAAATTTTTAATGGGATTAATCAACAGTAGTTAGTAGGATTCAGGAACAAAACAAACAAACTAGATTGTTGTTTAAAAACTGTTATCTGATATATCTTTAATCTTAGAGTGTTACATAAGGTATTTTTAACGTACGTACCTAGTCTATTATCTAGAATAAGATGATCAAAATTAAATCATTCACACAAGTAGACTCTGCTAGTCTATTGGGAAGAATTTAGGGAGAGCAATTAAGTTTTATTACTTATAGCTGCTAGCTGTGATAGCCCAGCGGTGATACCGTGTGGCGCCTTCGAAGGGGGTCACGATATCGAACCCCGGGCACCAATGAGTTTTACTATTAAAATTTGTGTCTAATTGATAATTGAAATTTATCACATGCTTTACGGTGAAGGAAAACATCGTGAGGGAACCCTTTATATCGCTAGAGAATTCTGGCAATATGTGTAACTTACCAATCCGCATTGGAGCAGCATGGTAGGTTTTAGCTCCAAACTTTTCTCGAATAATAGAGAGAGGAGGCCTATGCTCAGCAGTGGAATTGTAGCATGCCGTTACTTGACTTTTACTTATACCTGCATATAGAGGGTCGTGAGGGTTATTGTACAAATAAATTTAAGGTATTCTAAAACGAGAACGATTTATGTACTAAACAGACACAGTCTCGTATCTCTCGCGACTACAAAAAATGTCCACTTTTGGACATTGGTTTCGAGGACTTCCACATTGCATGATCTGATGCCACCTGCATCCAGCGATTCCCCGCAACCTTTATGAGGTCGTCAGTCGACCCAGTAGCTCTTCGTTTCTGGGTACACTGCGTTTTCCGGTGCGGGGTCGCCACTGGCACTTTGAGATCCCAACGTCTATAGGTTTTTCGAACTATGTGCCCCATATAGCAATAAATTAGTCTCTATAGAATATATAATATAGAATAACAGAATGTATATAAATACTGTCTCGAAATAAACAATTCAACAACATCGGTGCTCTGAAAGATAATTTACTACCTCCAGAATGTATAGCTAAAGTTGAAGTCGTTAATCTTTGCAAACACATTGTCCCCGATAAAAGTACGGAAAACATATGTTCTCGCTTGGGAAGTTATGAATTTCTGTCCTTTGTCTCACAGAAACATGACTAAAATATATAACTTTTAGACGTCGTTTGACAAATTTTGTTTAAAACGTAAAATAAAATTTTTATCTCAGTAAATAAATTACAAAGCGGCTCGTTACTGTCTCAATGTGGGCAAAAGCGTTCTCTTTCCTTTCGCGATAAAGATTAGTGATTTAGACCCAAAACGATGCTACAAAGTGCATTGACTAGATCATCGTATACTAGGAGTTTGTCAGAGATATGTATTACGTATAGTAACTCTATAGACACTTCACGAATTCTCTGAGTGATCTAAAATTAGATTAAAGACATTATAACGAAAAATAGGATTCATTTTCTTTTACTCATTACTTATTTACAGGCGCAGTAGATAAAGAAGCGGACGAAGAAGAGGGGAGTGCTGCCGCGGGTCCAGCCGAAGATACAGAGGATGACACTGAACACAGCAAGCACATACTGCCCCTCGCTGCACACCAGCCTATCGTGTGAGCATTCATTGTTTGGAGACATATATAGTTTATAATATAATAGACATATAATAAGGTTTAAAGTTTTCAGCACTAAGAATATACATGAAAAATGCTTGCTGCTGAAAACTACGGGTAAACATGAGAGATATGCATTCTTATTCGTATGTTCATTCATTCGTTAATTCTTTCTCTCATTTCATAATTCACTCATTCAGTTGTTCATTCGTACTTTAGATCATTGATGGGTGGATTCATGGTAGATAATAATAAAATTATTTTGTTATCATTCGCGATAAAGTAAAAAGAAAATATATATAATGCTAAATGGAGAGTGGACTACACATTTTCATACCTGATTCGTAAAAATACATGTACCAAAAAAAACCATCACGAGACATAATATCCGTATGTAAGCTATAATATCCGGTTTCCTTTAGAACGTATAAAAGTAGAAATCAATAAAACTTATTTAAAGTAAACACACTACGTAACTTTCAACATGAAACTTTCTCTATATTGTTGCAGCGAGGTGTCGGCTAGTATGCAAGACTTCTTCAAAATGCTGGACGAGAAAATTGAAAAGGTATTTGTGTATTTACGTCATACGAAGACGCTACTCCTATTTTAAATCTAATACAAATATTTCATACAGGGTAAAGACTACGATTCTTCAAGCGAGACCGAAATGCAGCTAGAAAACGAACGTCGCAGAAAATTAATAAATCAATGGCGCTCTGCTTCGCAATCAACGCATTCTTCGCAATCTCAACCAAGTCCTCCTACGCCAGCTCGAAGGCGATTGACACGGTCTGTTCCACAACCGCCAGAACGTCAAAATAGTCCTGGAACAGTTAGAAGGTGCTATAGACAACAACATGTTCCAGAAGGTCTGTCTCCCCCGCCTAGAAGATCACACAGTGCGCAATCGAATCATCCGCCGGATATTAGACAAGTAAACGGAGACAACTGGAATGACCCCACTAAATCTCCAGTGAAAAGACCTCAAAGCGCAGGGTCTAGTTGGAAAAATAATCCAAAAGTTGCACCATACAATCAAAAACCAAAGAAAAATGAAATCAATGAAAACCAAAGAACTATTCAAAAAGATTCAGAAATGTGCCAATCAGTTAATCCTAGTCAAGACGGATCACAAATAACATATAATCCTACATTCCAATCGCATAGTCCTGCTCATTCTGCAAAAGCTCAACAGCCTTACATAGCTCAAATTATAAGTTATCCAATGCCTCAGGTGCAACAAGTGACCCCACCATCGCCACCAAAATATATAGCTCCTCCTGAGGAATATCAAGATCCGCAAAACAATGTTGTAGATAATAAATACAATGCCAATCAGAGGCAGACACAAAGCCAGACACAACATATGAACACACAATCTCATATCTATTACATTCATGGAAACGCTACAGCAAACGTTTCAAACCAACAAGATTTAGTTCAGCAAAGACAGCAAACAGCGTTCCACCTGCAGCAGTACGTAGCGATGAAACAAGCACAGCAACAAATGTTTACTTATCTTCAAAGGGGTCCACACACTGTCTTTCCAAATGTAGATTACTCTCAGGTACCAAATCCGAGGGTATACGAAGGAGAAGAGTTCGCTCCCCAATACGGACATCCCGCATTAAGGCCACAAAGTGCACCAACTCCTGTAGGAGTTGTAAGACCGATGCCAATCACTCCTAGCTTTAATCCTTTGCCTGATGGAACACATATGGTGCAAATGCCAATGCCAATGTGGCCACATATGCCTCCAGTTGTGTCTACAATGGGTCCCTGGTTACCCGGGCAAGGTCACGAGTTACAATATTACCCACAATCACAATTTATGCCCATGTATAGAGCAAATTCGGCTGGTTCTGCTGGAACGTTAACGAGGTACCATAAAAAAGATTCAAGCGATGGAGATGTCAAGAACGTGTGCCAAAGTATAAATTTAGTGAGGCAGAAACAGATCGGTCAAATAGTGTCGATACCTGGACAAGAACTAACTGTATGCAATAACACCAGTGATAGTCCAAGTCCTGCGTCCGTAAGCACTGACAGCGGTGTCTCTCCCGGAAACAGTGCGCCAAGTTCGAAAGGTTCAATTTACAGTCAACCTCCTGTAACGTCTGACTCGTTGAACACTGTAGATAACAAGAGTAAGAAAACGAAATCTGCACCATTCGCGCGATCTCTGAAAAACTCTAAAAGTCTAGATTCTTAGTACAACTTTGTAATTATGTAGATTTTCTAAGTGTATGTAGGTTCTAGTCGGATTATGTAAATTATAGGGAAGTTAGTTTCATCAGCTTATCATCGTATAGTTGGAGCATTTTTTTATTGGTCGATGTCAAAATGTGTATGGGTGTCATTTTATAACTGTAATTCTGAATTCAGTATCATCGTTTCCGTTCAACTCGTTCTGTGATGTTCATTTGATTTGTTATTGATTCAAGCAAAACAAATAAATTATCAAGAGCAATTTAACTACTTACAATGTTATAGAGCTCGTTTTTGCTTTCACTGAAATTATAATAAAGCGAATTATGCAACGATTGCATATCTTTAGTTAAGAAACGGGTACCTATATTATTGTATTATTAATTTATTAAAATGAAATTAAACTTATTTTAAATGTACGTTTAGATAAAGACATATGTAAGCGGTACCTATATGTGCCGAACGATGCATTTTAAATTATCCATTAATAATAATTATTAAGGAATACTTTTGTTTTATTCATGTCATCTACGTTTGAAAACAAAATACAGTAAGTTGTGTCGGCAAATGCCCCGATGTTGTTGTTGTTGATGATGATGATGATGATGATGATTATGATGATGGTGATGGTGCTGTTGGTGATGTACTCCTTCATGTATTCGTCAACGACGAGCCTTTCTGAAATGCGCGCCTATAACTGGAAAATCAAATTTTGTTTTAGAGGTCCTATTGCAGGGTGCACAGTACAGTTCACCAGAAGAGTTGTGCGTGTATATACCTATATGAAATTTTTGGATGGTCCTCTTTAAGAAGACGTTTTGCGTTGAGATTTTCTAGACGACTTCTCTAAAAGTACTTCACTACTAAACGAAAGCACTACTGACACGTTACTACTGTGCGCCAATGCTTTCTATGACTTGCGAGCTCTTCCCAATTTTCGAATGAAATGCAGAGGGCCTTCAGCATAATAGGGACAGCCATAATCGTTATCTGATAATCAGATGGAGTCAAGTCCTATTAACGCAATATTGCATTATGACTTTTTTTAAAAATAGGTAATTCAAGATTGGAAAATATTGCGAGTATCATGGAGTTTTGAATTAAATATAAATTTTATGAGTCTAAGCTAAATGGCTTTTCAATTACGCACTTCGTCAGCTTTAAGGATTATGGCAAATAAGTTTTCATTATCATTTAATCTGACTAGCGTATATTCCCTAAGCCTCTTGCGTATAATCTAATTAAATTTTAATTTGCCCGAACCCAAAAATCTGTTTTCTCTTGAACAATATTGAAGTTGTCTTTAATATAAATTTATAAATATTTAGTCAAATATTTAAAATTTATTTTTCAAACATTTTATTTACTTATATACTTATTTACAATTTTTTCGTTTGCTTCCCTTTCCACTTAATTGCATATTCAAACTATTTGATATTTATAATTTGTCATGCGCTTTTCGTTGAAGGAAAACGGCGTGAAATAACCAGTATATCTCTAGAGATACACCTAGGATATATGTAACTTACCAATTCACAACTCTCTCACCTTTTAGTAAAGAGGGGTTGAATAATCTTCAACCCCTCTTGGTGGGGGGAGGCATATGTCCAATTGCGGGCTAGTAACAGGCTGTTACAATATTAACAACTTGTTATAGTGATTTATGCGTGTATAAAGTTCAAAGCTGTTAGGTATACCAACCAAATAAATCTCTCATACATTACGTGAAGTAGTGTTTTATTTCAAAGCTAAAATTCATTTCGCGAGCGAGAGGGGCGCGGAGTGACTGCAGGTCGTTGAACCCCCACCCCTGTCTCAGTTTTGACGCGATGCCGCCTTTGAAACACTCGCTGTAACACTGAAACTCAACCATCAAAACTTATTTTCCTGCTATACGCCCTAGTATTTTATATACTCTATGTCATGTATGTTTAAAAAAATCTTGTGCTTATTATCGCATATAAACAATTAAAAACTCGGCATCAAGTGAAACTTTTTTAAATACTTCTTTCTAATTTTTGTGTGTGCCGATAGAAATAATGAAACGGAAGTCGTATAGTAAATAAATGAATGGGACACTAACACACGGTCGTCCATCCCCAAAGTAAGTACTTAAATTAATACTTGTGTTATGGGTGACGGACAACTGGTAAATATACTACATATATGAATCTAAATACAAATATACACCCAAGCTCGAAGAACCAAGTAATTGTTTATAGAAAATGATGGCCCTCAGCGGGAATCGAACGCGAGACCCGTGGAGCAGGCAGGGTCACTACCCAGTGCGCCAACGGGCCAGTTAGTCGGAAATGGTCGGCTCTGTTTGTGTAGTCTAAATTATAATTCTAAAATTAAATAATTTCTTTATAAAAATGCAAATAGTACGTAATTTACTGAAAGTATACCTGGATTGGTTTATTTATTTTATACTTTTTGTACAAAAACATAAAAATATCTGGATTTCTATGGTTTAGTATGAATTTTCTACGACGATTCGCTCGACTGCTTAGTCTAGTAATACCGCATTGTTAGACTAAAGTCTTGTCGACTATCTACAATACAGATAGAAAGGTCGCAAAAGCCCTAGTGATTCTTTATGATGTTTTTCTTTGCTTTAAAGAGTATTATGACTTGTAAACATCAACTAAGCAGAATTTTTGTTTGCAAACGTATAGATGCCCTCAAGTATGAACTTGCAGTCCTTAAACATTATTGTGTTTATTATTCTTATTGGGGAAGTCACAAAAACGGTTCTAAGTTCCATTTTGTGCAGTTTGTATAAAGACATTTAAATGTCTTCAATCGCTTTTCAATCGCTTAAGCGAATATACAAATTTCTCCTAAACTTAATTGAAATACACTAAATTTAAACAGGGCTTTTCACAAGACAATCAGTTTTATTAATATAAATCTCATCTACGTTAAAATTAAACTAACTAAACTAAAAAGCAAGTTAACTTGTATAAAAAAACTATAGTTTTAAACGCAGCTGCAATCGGGTCATCGAGGTCAGTTAAGACATTGACAATCATCGACCAATTAAAAACTGTTTGAAATGTTGTTTCATTTCAAATTCCAGATAGATTTGTAAACGAAATAATTTTGATATGATTGCAATGTTTTTAACAATTATAAAATAATATTTATATATAAAAAAAGTATTACATAAAAAAGTGATTATAAAATCACTTACATAATAATAAATTACAACAAACTAATTGATAAAGATTTTTTGGGTAATTATAAAAACTATTAGTGATTTTTATTGTTTTCAACTATATGTATGTGTAACACTTCAACTTCGTTTAAATAACCTCAATTAAGCAATATGTGTTTGACTTTTCCCGAAAAAAAAACCGGGTATTTTACATGCCTCATATTGTTTCATCTGTGCGTTATCGAATAAATCGCACCGTTAGTATTAAAGGGACCTAAATCAAAAGTTATAGCAAATTGCAATAAAGCGTCCCGTAGCGCTTAAAAAACTCGTGAATGTTAAAGAAACCCATAACTTGGAAGAGCAAGAAAACACAAGTTGTTTTAACAGTTCATGATGGCATTGAAATAAGGATAACAATGTATCTAACTCAGTAAAGCCTAATTTTGAATTAGGTCTCTTTAATACTTCAATCCTTCTCTTCAAAAAACGGGAGGCCTATTCCCAGCAGTAGGATATTAACAGGCCGCTACTTTACTTTTTTTTAATACTCAGCGTGTATATACAACCTGTGATAGCCCAGCGGTGAGACCGTGCGACTCTTTCGAGGGGAACACGAGTTTAAACCCGGACAGGCACCAATGAGTTTTTCTATTAAAACTCATGTGCCTAATTGATAATTGCAATTTATCACACGCTTTTCGGTGAAGGAAAACACCGTGAGGAAACCTGCATATCTCTAGAGAACTCTGGAGATATGTGTCACCTACCAATTCGCATTCGAGCAGCGTGATACGTCTTAGCTCCAACCCTTCTCTCTAGAAACGGAGACAGGAGGCCTATTCCCAGCAGTGGGATTATAACAGGCTTTACTATATAGTAAAGCCTGTTATAATCCCACTGCCTCCCGTTAGGCCATAGGCCCCATAGGCCTCCCGTTTTTTGAAGAGAAGGATTGAAGTATTAAAGAGACCTAATTCAAAATTAGGCTCTACATCCGTAGAATGGACTTGTTATTAACGTATAAAGTATCGTCTAATTATTACAACTGATACACATATACGTGACTTGTTACAATAAACTTATAAAGACTTGTATAAAACCAACACATTACATACATCTTTAAAGTAAGGCAGCGACATCTGCCGGATATTTCCTCGTCTGCAAGCCCCTATTGCCGACGGGGCGATTGTTTCCGGCACGAGCTTTTACGAGTTCTCTAGGGTTGCCACAAAATTAACAAGATAGGATATATTAGGTCCTTACATATGAAATTGGCGTTTTCTATGGGAGGAACATAAAGTCGTTTTTTTTTAATGAAATATATTTAATTAATCAAAGTATGTACCATTACTATGTATGCACTTTTGCCATCTCATAGGTAGTTCGTTGATCCCCTTACTAAAGAAACCATTCGGGCGGGAATCAATAAAATCTTTGAAGGCGGCTTGGACTGCCCCATCGGAGTTGAATTTTTTTCCTTGCAAGTAGTTATCCAAATTGCGAAAAAAATGGTAATCTGTTGGAGCAAGGTCCGGAGAGTACGGTGGATGTCTAAGACATTCTAATTGAAGCTCCTCTGATTTGGTAGCCGTCTGTTGTGCAGTGTGTGGTCTGGCGTTGTCCTGAAGCAGCAGTCATCTAGAGCGATTGACCAGCCTCGGTTGTTTAGCAGCTAGCTTTTCCATCATGGTTTGCAGTTGCTGACAATAGATATCTGCCGTAATCGTCTGGCCAGATTTAAGAAAGCTGTAGTGAACGACACCGGCACTAGTCCACCAAACACTTACAAGCAACTTTTTTTTAGTCAATTTTCGCTTAGGGCAGGATTTGGCTGGTTCGTCAGGGTTCAGCCATTGCGATGAGCGCTTCCGATTATCGTAGAGGATCCACTTTTCATCACAGGTAATGATTCGATTTAAAATTCCTTCATTATTGTGCCGGTTGAATAACGTAACGCAGCAGTCGACGCGCGTTTGTCGGTTTGCTTCACTCAATACATGAGGTACCCACCTTTCAAGCTTTTTCACCTTCCCAATTTGCTTCAAGTGGATTAGAATAGTTTTATCACTAACACCGGAGCCTGCAGCTAACTCGGACGTGGTTTGCGATGGATCCGCTTCCACAATAGCCTTCAATTCTTCATTATCAACTTTGGTCTCCGGCCGTCCACGAGGCTCGTTCTGCAGGTCGAAATTTCCAGAACGAAAACGTTGGAACCAAAAACGCACTGTGTTTTCTTTTGCGACACCGTCACCATACACATCATTAATCCTTCGAGCCGTTTCTGCAGCACTGGTGCCACGGTGGAACTCATACTCGTAAATAACGCGATATTTCATGTTTTCCATTTTGTAAACAGAGTGACACAAAGAAAAAAACAAAAGAAGAAAAAACAAATTAATTAGGGGGTTTGAGACACAAATGCATGAGTAAATAGCTGTATGAATTTGAATTTGTAATTCCTAACCATAAAGGTAATATTTGAGATCAAAGTGGCCAGTACGACAAAACGCCAATTTCATATGTAAGGACCTAATATTCAAAGTATCCTAAATTGAATTCACGTTGAATCACTGTTCTGGAAAAGTTTAATCAACCCTGACAAGATCTTTTGAGAAGATTGCTATACGATAGAATGCTGTTTCAAGATCGGAAAAAAGTACAACAAAAATAAATTAAAATGCAAGCCCTACAAATTGAGTCTGAAACTGAGTTTTACAAAAAGTAAATAAAAAGTTAGTTCATTATAATAACATGGCTGTTATTTTATAAAAATGATAACGGTTAGTAGTATTTTCTGTATATGTGAAATAAAAATAAAGACTAAAGGCTTTTCTGAATTTCGAGGGGCGTTATTAATTTAGTCAAAATTAATAACTATGTTTATATAATTTATAGACGTTACCTTGCGAAATTCCATATTTCAGAACTACATTGCTAGACGCGGAGCGTGTGTCAAGAAAATGTAGGTAATGCTAAGTGTTTGAAGCAGGCAATAAGGCTTTTACGAATTTGTCGTGAAATTCCGAAGCATCACCATGATGCTTCGGTGTCGGGGCGAAACGATCGTAGAGATTTTGATGGTGGTTGTGTGTATTACTGTCTGCATTGTTGCTGGTGGAGGCACCTTGGGATACGTGAGGTGACCTGCATGTGTAAGGTATGTGAATTTTACTCATACACTTAGCATTATTTTCTTAACACACGCGGATTATAGCAAAAAAGTTCTGTTATAGTTTTTGAACTATGTTAAATTTTTTTTTATTTATTTCACAAAAATTCTTATACATGTTAATGCCTGCACTTGGATCTTCTATCCTTCCATATCTCATATACATGTAATTTAGTAACAAAAGAAATCAATTTAATAAATAAAAACATTAACGCCTTTAAGCGTATTGTATAATATATTATGTGTGGATATGTGTCCGCGTGTGTGTGTATGTATGTGTGCCTGCAGGCATGATTGTGTGTAGGAATATTGAAAGAATATTGAGAATTTTTAAAATTTTTGTAACTGTAACATTATAAAAAACCTGGTTTAATATAAAAAGAACGACTGACAACCCTGACTACATTCAAGCAAAAGCTACTCCGTCTGACTTGACACGACTATCTTATAATTGTCGTTGACGCGAAACAACTATTAAAGATATTTGCTATTTATTTACCTACTTTTATTAAACAAATGTTATTTATATCTATATCTATAAGATTAGAGATGGGACCCACCACGTTGCTCCAATGTTAAATTAGCAAATTCTCTATCCATCCAGGTTTCCTATTTCGTGTATCATTAAGTGACACATTTTAGTACTATATAGACATCCATGTATATTATAAAAACATGTCATTCGTCGTTTCAAAATAAAAAAAATATATAACTATTCTCTTTACACACTCGATTAACAATAATCTACTATATAATATAATATGAATACATATTATTTACCATGACATATTATTTTAATTGGCGTAAAAGAAAATTACAATTAAATCCTTTCTTTATTGCTGCTTCAGAGGTATTCAACCTGTTACATTAAATTTTAATTTTCGGTATTTAATATTATAAATATCAAATATTTATTAATTTACTAGCGATCCGACTACGCCTTGCTGTGGCTCAGTCTCAGTTGGATCAAATCACTTTCCTTAAAATATCATGACTTTTGACTGGCCCGTTGGCGCAATGGTAGGTAGTGACCCTACCTTCAGCTTCGCAGGTCGTGGGTTCGATTCCCACCGAGTGCCAACATTTTCTATCAACTATTTGTTGGTTCTTCTAGCCTGGGTGTGTATTTGTATTTAGGTACGTATTTAAAATTATATATGTGGTATATTTACCAGTTGTCCGTCACCCATAACACAAGTATTAAGTTACTTACTTTGGGGACGGACGACCGTGTGTGTAAGTGTATATATATTATATATTTAAAAATATCATGAAAAAAGAAAAAAAATTGATAAGTGAAGCTTTAGAAATATGCCGTGTGGTATCCGTCTGAGTAGAATAGACCAACCTCATTTCTTACCAAGGTGTCGTACAAAGCGACTAAGGTGAGTTGACCTACCGTGTGGTATCCGGTTGAGTAGAATAGACCACCCTCTTTCTTACCGAGGAGTCGTGAAATATGATTAAGGTAAGTTGACGTCAGGCAGGCGGCCGGTCGTAAAATACGTAGCCAAATCATGTGAGAACATGTTTGTAACATGTTGTGTTACAAACATGTTTTCACCCCACATAGACCCCACTTAGAGTAAGATAAGGGCAGGAGGATGATTATTTCTAAAACTTCACTAGTTTTAGAAATAATCAGCAATTAATCAAGCAAAAAAACACAAGAGTGATTTTATAAATACTTTTAAGTTTAAAATTTTTTTTTACAATTCAGAACGATTGTCAAAATACCCATGTTGCAGGCTACACAAAAACCGCGAATCTTCTAGAGATATATAGGTTTTCTGGCGATTAAGTGATTTGAGATTAATTAACTAAGAAACCTATTCCCAACCATCCTCTAGTAAGGTTTACGGGCTTTCATCGTTCTGCCATAATGACATCCTAGAAAGTGCACTTAACTGCAATTAATTTAACGTACATGTTGACTACACCTGCAACGTTCGGCACACAAGTCTTATAATCACTACCTATATAAATGTCGCATAGCTAGTTCTTTCGTATTCGGCAGCTTCCTCATATTGGTAAGATTAATATTCTAATTCTTCTTTATTCTGTCTCTCCAGTGCTCAGTCTGAAAGCTCAGAGGTTTTCAAAGCTGTCGCTTCGTATACTTGTACGTGTATTAGTTCTGATGCGAAGTATACTTTTCCAAAAGCATATTACAGAAGCATCAATCTATTTTCTGTATGTTGCACGATTATCATTATTTCATCTAGCAATCTTATATCAAAATATTATAGCATCGGATAGAGATGTAAAAGAGTGGTGGAGGCTTAAAATCATATAAATGCTATGCCTGTTTCATCCTAAGAAACTCAATTAATAAATGCAAATAAATGAAGTTAAATTTTTTTTTGTAAACCTTTTAACAAAATTTTTATATCCCTACTGTCAACCGTTGAGGAGTTCCCTCGTGTGGAGCCAATTCTGGCGAAAGTATCAGGTCATGCTTATCATAGACATCTATGGTCATCGGACACCCGGAAGCGGGTCAATATTTACTTGCAAGATTCGACCTTCACATACATACACGGCAATTTAAATAAAAGCTTTAAAAAAAAAAAAAGCGAAGGATTGGGGACTTCTGGTGGTATTATTATTTGTGCCATCGGATGGAAACCCTTTAGTTAACAGGAACAGTATAATCGATTTTAGGGTTAGATAGTTATCGCCGAAATCCAACGGGACTTGGCTAATGGTTACCATCTCTTAGCGTTTTCTACAGGACAAAGTTATCTGCTTTTTTTTCAGAACTAAAGAATGTTTGGGTTTTTGATATTGCTCGTGGCGTTCGTCACAGCAACGAATAGCCAAAGGGTATCGTCACCACAATACGTTCAGGCAAAGGAAGCTTTCGCACACGCGAAAGTATACGTGTCTGAAAGCTTGTGAGTATCCTATATTATTAGCACGTGATATGAGACCAGGTTCTTCTACTTCAACTCATTAGTCCACTAGCGGATAGCCTCTTAAAATGATTTGCACATTATCTTGTGACTTTTGGATACAACGACTTCCTGCAAGGTTTTTTCGATTTCGTCACTAATATTATATAAGCAGACATTGGCATATATAATAGTGTTACGCTATCACAAAGAATCTTCTTCTGATCATCTTATCGGATCGGATTTAGGGACCGCCTGATTTCTCTCGTGAGCTTTTACAAACTTACAATGAAAGTACTGATGTAACATAATGAATCTAAAAATTCCTTTCTTCTTTCACGAACAGAACAGGTAATATTAAGGTATATATCAGTTATCAAAATACATTATTGTGAATGTTATCTACTTATCTTTCAAATTCAAATTACTCTTTATTGATATAAATCTGTAAGCAAGTGCTTTAAAATCGTCAACTCCACTGCTGGTTTGAAAAGCTGTTCCTACCAAGAAGAGCCAGCAAGAAACTCGACAGTTGCACTTTTTAAAATAATTTATATATCTAGTTACATTTAGTCATTAATCTCTTCAATCAATGTGACCCTCAAGAGTATAGTAGGCTTTCTGTATTTCCTTTTTGTTATGTACTTATGCTGGTCGAAATATAAAAGTTTTTCAATGAATATTTCAGAACACCAGACGTTCAGGACATTAACGACGTTGCAACAAGGACGCATTACTCATACGGCATTTTATCTAGTATATTAGCTGAAATGGTGATAGCTCCTCTCAACAATGACACAGTAGAGTATCAACCGCTGTGCATACTGCACCAGTCGCTTCCGTACGCTTGGACGCACTATTATGGAATATCCAAAAAAGCTCAAGACCTTTTGAACGAAGTGTCACAAAAAGTGAGCGGGGTATGTATCCATGTCATTTATTAAATAGACCATAGTGTGGTATTCTTACATTCACAGTATATTTTAAACAATGTAATTTTTGTACATAAAAATATGAAGAATTATATAACGATAGGTGATGTATATAAATAAATAAATATATGGGACATTTACATACACGGTCGTCCGTCCCCAAACGCCCCAAAGCATGAATCTTCTTAAACCTTCGAAAGCGAGTTTTTTTATTTCCTTTTGTACAATATATGTAATGAATCAATACAATATAGATTATTTTACTGTGTCAGTTTTATACATTATACATATATAGATGTAAATAAAGCTTTTTAACTTAGTTTTTACCTTTTTGATGGAACACCATAACTAGGACAATAAAATTCTTTAAAGTTTAGCAAAGAGCCAATTTCGAACAACCAACCTTCTAGCTATCGTCATATCTATTGTGATCAGCTACATTTCGATCACTCTTTCCATTTACTGTAAAGAAACTGAGCTTTTTCAAGGGGCTCATAGTCTCTTTTTCACTCATTCAAGTTTCAAGTCCATCGGGCTTTCCTAGCAACTAAAGGTGTACTGACGAAACATGTTTTGGTAGCTTTCATAAGCTTGAGCTTTCAGCATAAGGCTCTTAATTGCAAAAAGAAAAAAGTTATCATAGGTCAAGTAATCAATCATTATTAATCCAAATACAAATTGAACTCCGAACTCTTTCCAGGTCTCAAGTCTCATTGATAATCTTTGTGGTGCCGAAGGAGTGCCTCAATGTAACGCAAAAGTACACGAAAAGGTACTGAGTAATCCAAATATATACAGGCAGGAGGCGGCATTGCTGTTACAACTTGGCAAAGTTTCAGAAGCTGTGAGGAATCTAGAATCCAATTTAGTTTATATCACAGAAAACAGGTATGAGATCCCCTACCTAGTGGATAACGTGGAAACAAAAAAGTATCAAAATCTAGTACAAGATTTTCGTGATCTCTACGTACTTATGAGGAAAATGCAATTCAGAAGATTCAACAACCGTGCAGTCTGATGTGAAATAGCTGAAATAATTGGGAAAAGAAAGCTACTTAAATAAATCGCATGTGAAATATTCTGTTTTGTTTGTTATGCTTCCTGACTTAAATACAAAAAGCCCTTATAGCTGCAGCGTCACTTCCTGATAAGGGTCATAATTTAATGATATTAACAACATTTTTATTTTTTTGATGTATATCATAGACATACGAGAGGTCACAAACAGCTTGTGACACCTGCGTCGCGACTCAGCAGAGTTAGCAACTCATTTGTTGGTCTCGCTATTCGCTTCTATAATAAAATTCCTCAATCCATTCTAGACTAGTGTACAGAAAGATTCCAATCAAGTGTAAAAAATATGCTTATACGTAAAGCATATTACAAAATTGAAGATTATTTGGATGATAAGAAAGCCTGGATTTGAAAATCCTTTCAGCTTCATACAAGACAGCGGTTTAATAATGTATAATTGAAAATATTTAAAAGATTGACCGCCGAGTTTCTTGCTGGTTCTTCTCGGTAAGAGCAAAATTCAGAACCAGTTGTAGCTTCATTAATCATATTGATGCTTGACGATTCAAAAGTGCATGAAATGGTTTATTTGAATAAAGATTATTTTGATTTGATTTGATATGAGGCGTTTTAGTCTAAAGAGAAATATCGTGCTGAAACTTGCATATATCTGGACGATTTCCGAGATATGTAAAACTAGCCATTTCGCATTGAATAGTAAAACTGAAGCGGCTGGATTAAATCCAAGCTCTAAACCTTCTCTTCAAGAATAAGAGAAGTCTATGTCTAACATTAGAATAATAAAAGGCCAGATATTACTATAATAATAGATATCGACGCCAGCAAGCTTTATTTCCAATTTATTCCTCGCTCCCTGCCAACCACCTAAGGTCTTCTATCAACACTGTCTTGTGGTAAGAATGGTCTTACATTGTGTCCCAACGTATACACATACCCTGCCTATCGCCTCTCGAGTTTAGCGGTATATTGAGCAATGTTGATTACCTTTGTCTTAGAGACATCCTTACCAGAATCAAATAACTTGACAATTGACATCGGCTCCTTGAATAAACCACTTAAGATTTCTTATGAGATACATTCATCGTTAGCGATTAACATTCCTAATCCTACTCCTACAAACGTGATTGCCGCAAACATAGACTTCCGAGTTCTTTGCGGTATAATGGAAAACTAGTACAAGCATTGCTCGTCAATCGAAACAAGGGCCTCACAGGAGGCACCCTTAGGACAACGTTCCCCGACGCTAGTAGAGCTTCTACGCTCTACTCTCTGCATTTCGCAACCTCGACGATGCTTCTGCGCTCGCTCGTCCCGCCCGGTGACGCTGTAAAAGCCGTTAGGGCTAACAGCATACAGTCAATTCGAAAAAATCGAAACAACTAAGATCTGGAAACTATTGTCAAAGAAGGTCCAGTGTACACAAGGCCAAATCATGATGAAATATGTCGTGCGACAAATGCGTTGTTGCAGGAAGCAAGCGAAAAAGTTGCTCCGGTAATCATTTTAAATGAAAAAAAATTAATATATGGGACACTTAAATATACGGTCGTCCGTCCCCAAAATAAATTCATACTTTTGTTATGGATGACAGACAACTGATAAATATATACATATATATCATAATATCAATTCTGTAAATTGTTTTTAAGAAAATGTCAGCCCTCGACGGGGATCGAATCTGCGACCCACGGAGATAAAGGCAGGAAATAGACTCCACGACAACATCGCAAAGATCGAAAAATGCGATTTTGTCGTGGAGTTTATCTCCTGATGATGCTTCGGTTGCGGGGCGAAACGATTGTAGAGTTTTTGATAGTGACCGTGTGTAGTGCTTGTGTATTGTGGTGGAAGTGGTGGAGGTTTGTGCATGTGTTTTTACGAACCCTGCACGTATCGGGTATGAAAATACGGATAGTCCACTATACATTTAACACTATATATATTTTCTATGTATCGCGGATTATAGCAAAACGATTTTTATTATTACTTTTGAATGCTAAGAGAGAATGAAACCGAGCAACATGCTGTGCTGACCCTACTTCAAGTGCGATAAGGACAGACTAAGAAGAGTGGATGAAGTGCTGATATCATAATTGTTTAAAAATGTATTATTTATCAATAAAACTATTTTCACAAATAAGAATTTTCATTTTTAATTTTCTACTGAGATAGTGATCTCCTAATTTGATGGGTGGTTTGACTTTTGGTATTGTGCGAAACAACAACCTCGTTTTCATCCGATATATTTTTTACAATGTAAATGTTAATCACTTTGACGAAGCATATGGTTTTTCAATTGTTTTGTTGTACTACATTTTCTCATACAAACTAAATTACGATTAATGACGATCTGCTTTTGATATGTGTACAAAAAAAAAGTGGAGCGGCGTTATCAATCCCAAAATTTAATGCAGTAACAGCTTCTTGCTATCCCACTGCTGGGGTAAGGCCTCCTCTCTCCGTTTTTGGAGAGAAGGATTGGACCTGGGCAGGCACCAATGAGTTCTTCTATTAAAACTCATGTGTCTAATTGATAATTGCATTTTATCACACGCTTTTCGGTGAAGGAAAACATCGTGAGGAAACCTGCATATCTCTAGAGAATTCTGGAGATATGTGTAACCTACCAATCCGCATCAGAGCAGCGTGGTAGATCTTAGTTCCAACCTTTCTCTCCGGAAACGGAGAGAGGAGGCCTTTTCCCAGCAGTGGGATTGTAACAGGCTGCCACTTTTACTTTACTTACGCGTTTGTAAGCGATCATAGACGATGATTGACGAACAAAGCTGCGTATACCCTCTAACAATCATGCTCATGCTTAATCGTTAGTGATCGCCGATTATAAAGGAGCTATTCAATGACTATTGTCTTTTTTATATTGCTTCTTCACTTATCATAGTAAAATAAGCAAATAAATTGATAATGCCAGACAATTTTTTTGTATGTTACTTTACCAACAAATTAGTCGGCGCATATAATTCATTCACGGTTGCTTGTGACTAATATTTGATAATTATCGTAAAATTTTATAATTTATATTTTTTGAAATTACCGTAAAATATATTTTTTTATACGAATAAAACTTTAAATTATAATTTACAGCGCCTTACGTAATAATGAGTCGCATGTTATTTACAGGTGTATAAAACAATTTCTTGACAAATTTATCATTCAAATTATTCTGAAATTTTAAACCCAGTCAAATGGATTATTAATATATTCTTTAATTAAATAGCAAATGTAATTAAACTCCATAGTCGTTAAACATAGGCAGCTATTTTCATAGAGTTAGAAGATAGAACTTAATCTTTCATAGATAGAAGCTTGTCTAAAATGTGCCATATTACAATAGAGAGAAATAAAAAGATATCAAATGAGGTATCTGTTTGTCACTTTTATGTGTGACAAGATGAAGTGTACGAATTTTATCTTCCCTCTCATAATAATAAGTAAGAATGTAGCAACAAATATGTTGCGACATTATCACTTACAGGCTTGCTTATGCCTCCCCTACTCTAAGTATAATACTCTCTACGGTATAGTATCTCTACTCTATAGTTGATCTCCTGATGATGCTTCGGTTGCGGGGCGAAACGATTGTTGAGTTTGTGATAGTGAACGTGTGTAGTGCTTGTGTATTGCGGTGGCAGTGGTGGAGGTTTGTGCATGTGTTCTTACGAATCCTGCATGCATCGAGTATGAAAAAACGGATAGTCCATTATACATTTAGCACTATATATATTTTCTATTTACTATATCACGGATTATAGCAAAATAATTTTTATTATTGCTTTAGTAATTTAGGATAGACGTAACTCGTACATTTTTGTTGTAATTAAAAAAAAATCAACAAATATCTACACTTATTATAAAACAAAGCCCTAAAAGCTGTATACGGTTCATAATTACTCAAGTAAGGATTATTCAGCATACTGATCAAATTCATAATTAATGACATTAGTGTTTCTGCTTCAATCTAAGGTACTAAGGCAAATATCCTTTTGACAATTCGGACTTCGGACTTGATTAAATCCCTGGTAAACTTTTTCTTCATAACTACGTTAGAGATACCAAAAGAGGTCTTAATAATTCCCTAAAATATTACTGATATATCCGGAATATATGGATGATACAAATTCGGATGATACAACTGGCTCGAAAACGGGAACTAATGTGGAACGCAGTATGCTTTGATACGAAAGTGTCTATAACATCTAGAAAAAAGTGAGAGCCTGAAGATCTAGCGAGCTTGTAGGAACTCGCCAAGCGAGAAAGGTATTTTTATCTTTGAATCCTAAAATCAAATTGATAGAAAATGTTGACAACACCTGTTCTTTATAAATAATCTAATAGTTCGTAACTAATTAGCTCGATATAAAATATGGCCATAAGCTGCAGTTATCGAAAGGCATTCTGCAATCGGTAAGTAATATCGTCCTATATTCCAAATCTTTTGACCTGTGTTCTACAGTGGACTTCTATTGGTTGTAAAAGAAGAAGCAAAAACAATGAGAATTGGCATATTAACATATACCAGCAGGCCTACCATGATCTCTTATTACGACTCAATTGAAGACGTAAACTAAATTTTTTTGCTTTTTCATACCATGACGTCTTAAAGACGCACACTTTAAGTCCTTGCCGAATGAGCGTTCGGAATGCGTCCTAAAAACATTTGAGTAAAAGAGACAGTGTTATCTATAGTTCCTTCATCCACACTTCAATCCTAATCCACACTTCATGGTACGAAAAGAAAGCGGTTGCGTTTAGGAACTGACATTGAATTGAATCGTTTTCTAAAAGTTTATAGTAGGCCTACTGGTCTTTTAAAGGCCTTATACCTGAATATCCCTAAAAAAATCCGCCTGTTATATAGTTCTTCCTAGCATAAGATATTTATAATATCAACAAAGTAAATAAGCTATGATGCCCAGCGGTGTGACCATGTAACGACCATGAAAAGCGTATGATAAATTGCAATTATCAATTAGACACATAAGTTTTAATAGAAAAACTCATTGGTGCCTGCCCGGGGTTTGAACCTATGTCGTCTCTAGAGAGTCGCACGGTCTCACAGCTAGGCTATCACAGCTTCATTATAATAATAATACATTATTAATATTTTATTTAAAGCCTGAGTCATGTTGGGCTTAATCATACTACTGGCGTGTGGTGCTCAGGCATACCAGGGAGATCAGACACCACCCAGATACGTCCAAGCCAGGACATCTTTCGAACATGCCAGACTCTTTATACAGCAGAATATGTAAGTTATTTTATTATTTTATTTATTTATCATAACATTTTAAACATAATAATAAATTTTATTATAAGGCAAGTCCTAAGAAAACACTTTTTAAGGCGAGAAAAAAAAAGTAAAGTAGCGGCCTATTATCAATCCCACTGCTGGAAATAGCAGTGCTCTCTCCGTTTCTGGAGAGAAGGGTTGGAGCTAAGTCCTACCACGCTGCTCCAATGCGGATTGGTAGGTTACACATATCTCCAGAAAGATCTCTAAAGATTTTTCCCTCACGATGTTTTCCTTCACCGATAGCCGTGTGATATCCGGCTGCATAGAATAGACCACCCTCGTTTCTTACTGAGGTGTCGTAAAAGGCGACTAAGGTAAGTTGACGTCAAGGTAAAATACGTAGCCAAATCATATGACAACATGTTTGTAACACGTTCTGCCGACCCCACTTAGAGTGGGATAAGGGCTGGAGAATGATGATCTTTTTCTTCACCGAAAAGTGTGCAATACATAAGTAAAACTCATTGGGTCCGGGGTTTGAACACGTGACCCCCTCGAAAATTGTAGAATATTCGGGTCACTAAGACATTAGCGTATGCTCACGTATCAAATAATATCATAACAATTGAAGCTGTCAATTGATTATCAATTCAATAAATCTATAATTTTAGTGTAGTATTTTAATCACTCTTTCAATCTTATCCATCAACCAAAGGTTGTGTAGGGTAATCAGCATGTAAACAGTCTAAAAATAGACGCGGTTATTTTCAGACCCTATGGAGAAGAGGACATAACCAATCCAGTGTCTCGCCAACATTTTGCTTTCGCCATCCTGGTAGCTGTAACAGCAAACATAGCTAAGACATACGCCCCAAATTCTACAGACTTCGCTTATGACCCCTATCCAATATTACAAACACAAGTGCCAGTAGCTTGGGAAAATTATAATTGGGTGTCTCACTACACTAATCAATACTTGTCAGAGGTCCAAGGGAAAATACAACCGGTAAGGGATATTTTTGATTTTTTTAAATTATTAGTGGACTTCATACCGCTGTGTGGTATCCTGCTGAGTAGAATAGACTACCCTCATTTCTTACCGAGGTGTCGTAAAAAGCGACGAAGGTAAATTGACGTCAGGCAGACGGCCGGTCGTAAAATACATAGCCAAATCATGCGATATGTTTTTAACATGTTGTGCCGACCTCAATCAGAGCGAGATAAGGGCAGGAGGATGATGATTAGTTGACTCTTTAAACCGCGACAATTTTTATGCTACACATGAAATTACAGTTTCTATTTTATGTTTATTCAGTTCTGTAGTTTTGAATTCAATATAAGTATAATTTAACGAAAACTGTAAGGAAATTTATTGCAGATTTCTTTTCTTATAAGTCATAATTTATGCTGTTCCCAGTAAATAAATTTATAGGAAAATTACGCACACGTCCGTTTCCATCTTAAGTCCGTCTGCACATATCTTAAATACTAATGTCATGGATGATAGACAACTGGCAAATATATACATATACTTTTGTAACTACATACTAATACTCCTCCTGCCCTTATCCCATTATAAGGGGCACAACATGCTATAAACATGTTGACACATGTTTTGGCTGCGTATTTTACGACCGGCTGCCTGCCCGACGTCAACTTACCTTACTTGTCGTATTTTACGACACCTCGGCGAGAAAGAGAGTGGTACCTATTCTGCTCTACCGGATACCACACGGTGGAGAGACGTATAAACAGTGTTGCGAAAAATTTACGAATCTGTCTGATTTGAATTTTCATTTGAAACCTTTTCATTTACCTTTGTCGCTTTTTACGACGACTCGGTAAGAAATGAGAGTGATCTATTTTACTCAGCCGATACCATATAGCAGGTCGACTTATCTTAGCCGCCTTTTACGACAACTCGGTAAGAAATGAGGGTGGTCTATTCTAATCAGCCGAATACCACACGGCAAACTTTTGTAACTACATACATAAACACAAATAAATCCTGGTCTAGAAAATGTTCGCGCTCGACAGGAATTGGACACGCGGCTGAACTGAACTGCCGCTTGCACCAACAGCCCAGTCAAATACTTTACGAAAAGAACTGCAAGTAATCTATTTGAATAACTCCTAAATCGTTCGTTATTATTTCAGATTTTATCTTTAATCGATGTCCTCTGCAGTACAGCCGACACAGTCCTAACCTGCAATAAACAAGTTGATGATAAAATTAAAAGATCCGATAGCTTCGTCCAAAAAAGAGCCTCACTTTTGCTCGAGCTCGGTAACGCAAGCGACACTCTGAAGAGAAACGAAGGCGAACTTCTGTCTATATCTAAGAGTTTCTACGTGGTGCCATACCTTCTGGCACATTTGAAGACCCCATCATATGAAAGATTCATTGCAGTTCTAGCGTCCATAAACAATAAGGTTCGCGGAGGTGCCGTTAGCCCGTATTAGTTAATAAACGACTTCAAGAACTTTCTGGCGAACTATGATGGCGTAGACGTATTCAAAATAAACACGATAAATGATACACGTTCTCTTATTTCGTTACCCTGAAACAAAGTATACGGACCTCAAAAACCTAGCCAACGGACACACTCAACCTTTTTTAATTTTTATTGCTTTTATTAGACTTGCAGTATTCTTGCAATCTACGTAAAGGTGGAATCTTGTAAGTTAATTTTGACCCACTTCCCGAGGTCCTATTGAGCTGACATTTTACATACTGGTTCAATCCCGATAACAATGCATGTTTACGATAAGCATGACCTGATGCTGCTGCCAGGATTGGCTCCAGGCGAGGAAACTGCTCAACGATTAACAGTAGGAACAAAAGGTTATAACAAAATCCTTAGGTTCTCTTAATCTTTTTAAAAAAAGCCTCTGGTTGACGCATGCGTGAGACATGCCTCGAACCTTCCCCCTCGAACTTTTTTCGCAACGCGCGAATTATTAATTTATTTTTGTAATAAAATAAATCTACAAAATCTTAAAATATATCAGTACTAGCTTTGCCCGCGGCTTCGCTCGCGTGGAATTTGGTCTGCCACACTAAGTTTCGCAGATCATTTTAGATTTAATTTTTTTTTACTTAATATTAATAAATAGTTTTATTTAGTTACTCGTATATCCAAAACATCTCACTTCAAAACTGGCGGATTCCAAACAGTCTTCGCGTACCACGCACATTAGGCACTCTATGGCGCTCCATTCAAGTCGATCATATCGTGATAACTATTCAGCCAAATTACTTAGTGTGAAAGACAAAGTTTATCTACATGAAATACTGAAAACGACGAGTACTGATTTCTGATGAGAGTTTGATAAATATACTAAAATGTGCATTGTAAAATAACATCTAATTTAATTGAACTTATGATTCACAATTTTGGTCATAGTGACTTCCACCTTTGGATATATTCTGTCGCGGACCTTTATTTAGAACTTTCTAAGACAAACAATACTACCGTACATCATGTTTGTGTAACTCCAATGGTTTAGGCGGCGTACACCAAGATAGCTCTCAGAGGCCAGATTTTTTCCGACTTTATCGAAATATACATAAAATCATTACAAATTGTAGCCTATATAACTGTAAAATTTCATCCAAATCCCATAGTTTTTTCGTGAAAGAGTAACAAACATCCATCCATACTCACAAACTTTCGCGTTTATAATATTAATATTAGTAGGACTAGTTGACCCGGCAAACGTTGTTTTGCCATGTAAAACACTACAGAATTGACTTGATTTGACGCATTGTGAATAAAATAAACTTTGATAGGTGGCGCAATAGATGGCGCTTTTGAATTTCATCCTATTCCTGTAGAGTTAACAGAATTTTTATAGCCTATAAGTTAAGTTAGTGTATAAGGAGTAATTGTGCCAAATATTGTCGATATTGTTTTAGCGGATTCGTCGTGAAAGAGTAACAAACTCCATCCATACTCATAAACTTTCGCATTTATAATATTAGTAAGATATAAAAATATTAATATTATAATATTATGTATATTATATTATAGTAGGATTAGTAGGATAGGACAATTTGTACAGTATTGTCAGTACAGAAAAATAAAATTTTAAAGTGAGTAGTAAAAAAATGGTGATGAGAAATAAAAATCCATTCCATAGATCACACAATTGAATATTTTACTCTAAAGATTACAGATGAACACTTACTAATAAACGTGTAAACTATATCAGTCTATTTTTACATAGGTGCATTCAATATATTATATCTTTCTCTATTTATAAATAATTTTTCTTCTATAATAATATTATGGACCTAACCTAATTATACGGTTTAATATGGTTAATGAACGCAAAAACGTATATGATAAAGCATAAAGCTGCTAATCTATTTATAAAGTTAAATATATTAAGTAGATCTTTTAATTAGCTAAAGCTGCATACACACTGAAAGGTACCTCGACAAAATATATATATATATGTTACAAAAATTTTCACTAACTCTTGACACGGAATCAATAATTTTCAACTAAATTTGCGATTAAATCAAACAAATAACAATATAAATAAAAATTACGTAATAATATAAACAATATCTGACAACTTATGCGCTAATTTAAACACAAATCTTAAACGAAACAAAGTCACCTCTCAACGTGTATGCAACTTTAGTACAATATTATTTCATACAGAAACAAGGAAACTTTATTGTTTTTTATAATTTCCATAAACGAGGTTTAGACTGAATAATCACGATGGATAAACGATTTGTCATTTTTAATATAGCACAGAAAAAAAATTGCAATTCAACTAAATATTTTATGAAGTTAGGTCCAATTCTAGACATCTTATAAACTATATATTGGATAATAAACGTTTCAACTAATACCAGTGACTAATAATTTTATGGGGGGAAAAAGGGGAACATGTAGACAGGTTGCAATAAATTTAACAGAAAAGTAATATTGAAAAGAAATAAGAATTTGTATCAGCTTAGAGCGCCATACGAACTGTATACAAGGAAAATTATCATAAGGAAGTTATAAAAATCTCGTTACTAAACCCAACCCGTAAATAAATTCTAGTATTAAAAAAAAAAAACAAAAAAATACAATGAAAACATTTTTTTTGTCTTTCATAAAATTTTTGTTCTCCTTACTTTTTATAGCTCCTTTTTAAAACTCTCTACAGTATACAAAAACAACGTCGATATGTATGTTTGTGAAAAGTATTAATCACTCGGTATTAATAGAAACGATAATATAATATTACCCAAGCATGATTATAATAAAAAAATGACTTCGTTAGTGTTGGACACTAGAATTTCGAAAAAAAAACAAACACGTGTAACACACAATTTCTAATTTTTAGGTTAAACGATAGCGAAACGTTAATATTTGGTGTCGTCCGTACCATATTCGTTATTATCTAGACGGGGCGTTTTCTGTGACAGACTTGAAGCTGATTTGCAATATATGACCCAATTTTATATATACTATTCCTTTCGGCTCTCAACAGTATGTTACCAAAGAATACTTTCTTGCCTAGGATACTTTGCTCAAATTGCTCGCCGTGAACCAGATAAGGTTATATGGTTTACGGTTATTTGACAGGTTGATAATAGTGGGCAGAGAGAGAGAAAACAACATCCCTCCTGATAACTTAGCCGCTATAGTGACCAAGTGACCGCACTTACTAGTCTCCGTAACATCCGCCTTAAGAAAGGCAGAACCTACTGGAGAAATGTAAGCAAATTCTACGAACCTTGAAGGACCATTTAGGACACGATCTCTAGTAATGAAGTATCCAACAGAAGAGAGTTTATATATTCGTCCTTTCGTTTATGACAACTAAATTTATACATAATACGCAATTTTATAAAAGAATTACATCGCGTATCATATAAAAATATTTTGTTAAAAATTAACGCCCAGTTATTAAATTATATTTAATCAATAAACTTCTTGTCTGCGTAATATTGTGAGATTTATAAATTATGAATATATCATATATTTTCAACGATAATAAATGCAGACCTCCAAAATAATTTCATTTATATTTAAATTTTTTAAACGTAGTATAGAAAATTCTCCTTTCTATAGAAGTAAGCGGTGATGTGGAGAATGAAGAATATTGTTTCGGAAGAAATAATAAAAAATAAAACTTTCTTCCGTTTCTTTTGTATTCAAAATAACTAAATGATTTTCTTAGTTTGAGTATTAAACAAATCAGGAATAACTTTTTAGTGCATGCAACGCGTGACGGAAAATATTGTTCGACTAAAAAAAGTTGTTGCGGAAAAATATATATGTTTCCGCTATAGAATAAAAATTGGTGCTGGTATGCAAATCAGCTCAAGTGCAGAAAAACCGAAAACACCCCCACACATATATATAAACTAAATTGCACAAATCCAATTCAAACTTGTTAATTATCTAATAGGAAATGTATTTAAAAACATATATATTTAGAGGCTACCTCAAAACTATCGCTTGACGCACAACAATTTCACACGGTGGTATATTCCTCTCTTTCGCGCTAACGACGTTAGAAAGAGACAACATAAAGCAAGAAATATGTTGCGAGTCAAACAAAAATCCTATAACTACAAATGTATCTAACCAAAAGAATTTCCTTTTTTTCATTAAATAAATAAATGTGCAATAAATAATATAACAAATTGAAACCTCTTCAAACTGAATAAATACTACGCAATGTTGCCATGTTTTAGATCATAGTTGTTTCTGAGATCATAGGAGGTACCTCTAATATATGATAATCAGCTAAATCTAAACTAATATTACAAATAATTCCAAAATCCTTGCTCTTTTAGCGTAGTTTAATTGTTAATAATAAATGCCGATGGTAAGAACTACAGTGGTGGATACTAAAAAACCCACAATTATGTCTAGAAACTTCTAAATAAACAAGGAAATAGGAAATAGACAAGATATCCAATTTAAATACATTATAAAGCGCAATAAGATCTGACAAAAAAAATGTAAGAAAACTACAGAATATGCGCTGGAAAATCATAATTTTACAAAATTTGACGTTCAAAATATCCAAGAAATAGATAAATTATGATTTAAGAATTTATAATTGATTTAGAAAATCTCTATTCCATTTAAAATTATTTACCAATTTAGAATAAAAATATGAACACATATGGCAATACGTAAAATTCAAAATGGCGCGTAAAGTATATCCATCTCGCTCTACTTTCATACTGAGCGAGCGAGATATGTATATTGCTACTTCAATTTTTATATTTACTTACGGATATTTGATTTAAATTTTGACAGATCTTATTGCAAGCCATAATCAGAGTATTATACATTCGAAATGTATTTCATGTATCGAATATATATATCAAAAAATATTGAAATAGATTCGTTTTTAACTACATTAATATATTTTTTAATTATGTCAGAAATTATTGGCCATTACGTCAATACAAGGTATAAAATAAAAATCCTAATTTAAGATCAGGGTTACTCTTTTTCTGAAAACAGTGTGAGTATAATATTCACATTTTTTGAATTCTTAGCTAATACTTTTTATTTTTTGCGTGATAGGTAAAGCATATAGGTTCAAGATACATTCGATTCAAATAACAATTATGATTAAATTTTGGCAATTACGATTGGTACTGCGACTATATGCTGTTTATCTAAGTTTACACATAAAGTTTAAAGATTATATTATTTAGCGTTGTTTATTTAAAAGAAATACGTAATCTGAATGTATAATACTCAAAAAAATTGTAAAATTTCTGTTTCGAGACACTATTTCTATGTTTTATATAAATATTTAATAAATTATTGATTTTGAAAGCGACGTCGTTCTTGCCGCGAATACATTAAGCGTCCGATTATCAAGTATTTATAAAAAAGAAACGTATCAAAATCATAACATCTCGAATAGGTCCAATCGAAAATTCATAGTAAACTTTTAGTCAAAACTATATACATAAATAAGTACACAAAATTTAAACGTTAAAGCGTTACATACTTGCAATAACAAATTGATAATGGAGATGGAATGCTCTAGAACGAAGTGCCTGAAACTAGACAATATCTGAGAATCAGTCACTGTTTGAAATGCATTAAAGTTCATTTTTACAAATTCTATAAGAAGAATAATCACTGATCTAATTGTAAAAGCAATCACACAATTTAATTACTTTATTTGCTAGAATTATTGAAGTAATTGTAGATAAGGTATTTTGTTTATTATTAATAGTCTATTAGATTTTTACTATTGCAAGTCATGTAGCACCTAACCATATAAAGTAAATATTACCAACAACATAATTTACAAAACTACCATACACTACCATACACTACCATATTTACAAATGTATAATTTTTATGTTTATTGCTGTATAATGGTAGATTTTTATCAATATTAGGATTGCAAATGCGTACCAGCTGGGTTTTTTTTAAATGGGGAAATTAAATTTTCTTACATGTAACTAACTACCTGGCAAAAGTCCTCTTTCCATATTTCATGGTTATGAAACCTAAAATAAATTGAATATAGCGTTGTGAATATTACATCTTCCAAAAAACTGGAAGACATAGCCGGTTTGCACGTGTATTTAGTGATGTCAACATATCAAATCAAATAAACCAAATTTGCACTAATTTGCAATTTGTCATCACGAAATAAAGAAAAAAAATTTAATATACAATTATTTCAGTACACAATTATGATGGGCAATGCTACTATTTCAAGACTAGAAGTCTTATCTTTCCAATATTCTCATTCGGAGTTATAGGTCCCATAAAATTAAGGTAGGGATTTAGGAGCAAAACATTTGCAATTGCCAATCTTACTTGCCTGTGGCATCTGGGAACAAACGGTACTGAAATTACTAATATTTACCTTCAATATCTCCAAACTTATGAACCAATTAGTTAAGTATCTCTTTGTTGGGGATACGAAATGGACAGCAAATATTAGCTTAAGGAGATATTTGCTCAATAGGGGCGTAAATAAAAATAAATGCATATGTAAATATGGCAGCCTATAAATGACTATTAAATCAATATACATATTGTATAATATTACATATACAAACCAATGTACATTTGTAGAAAAAATATAATTTAACATTATTATGCAAGTGACGTACAAGAATATCTGTATAAAATGCTGTTAGAATGTCATTTAAGCAATAAGCAAATTAAGCCAGCTTGTTTCGACATACAGCATATTATATTTTTATTTATAATAAAGAAATCTCTATATCTTTTAAGTTATTTCATAAGAACCCGTTTACATTGGACATTGTCCATTAGGTTTTAATAATTAAACAAAATATAGATTAAGTAGACATATAGATTTGTTTTGTTACTGAAGGTAGTTGAAGAAAGAATAGCACATGGGTATAATATATATAAGGATAATTATTGACCGAAAACGGTTAACACGCGGTGGGCAACAAATGTAAACGGGACTTAACTAAATATATTTTATAAACAAGTTTCATAATATATAAACAGAAAAAAAATATTCCCAAGGGAAATAATAAATATCTCTAAGTCCAGAATTTTATGTACAAGACAATATGCGACATATTTAAATATACCAAATATTAGAAAGCAATACAAAAAGTTCACGCTAGATACGATCACAAGAAAAAAACTACCATAAAGCCCATATATATTTATAATGGCAACACCGAAATCCGACGCGTTATAAAGGCATCACCACACTATCACTGTCATATTAAACTAGGTTTTACATACTTTTATCTAAGGGCCGTGTAGAGGCTTAAAACGCTTTTATTTTCTTTATGCGAAGGTGTTTTTGAAAAAACGTTCCAAAACCTGAGAGTTTCGTCTCCAGCTCCAGTTACTATCGCTTCGCCATCGGGAGATAGCGCTAGGTATAGCACTCTGTACGAATGACCAGTTAATTTCGCAACCTGGGTACAAATAATAAACAATTAATGATAATATATGACTGATTATATCTATACTAATATTATAAAGAGGAAAGATTTGTATGTGTGTATGTTTGTAATGTTTTCACGCAAAAACTACTGAACCGATTTCAAAAATTCTCCACCATTCAATCACCATTGGAAAGCTGCTTCGTCAATGAGCAACATAGGCTATATGATATTTTCAAAAAAAAATAGGGATCCCTAATAAAATTGTAATAAGTTGTGAAAAATTTAGTCGTAAACATCTTTCATCAGGCATTTTAAGACATTTTAATACATAAACACGACGATGAAAGATGAAAAAGATGAAAGAATAAAAGATGAGAGGTGCAAGATTGGGATGGTATGGACATGTAATGAGGAGGGATGAAAATCATGTGACCAAACGAGTGTTTAGTATGAATGTGGATGGATATGTGACTAGAGGAAGGCCTAAAAAGAGATGGTTGGACTGTGTGAAGTATGACATGCGTATAAAAGGAGTAGCGCCAGAGTTGGCGAATGATAGAAGAGAATGGAAGAGAAAAACATGTTGTACCGACCCCACTTAGAGTGGGATAAGGGTAGGAGAAAGAAGAAAGAAGAAACACGACATTGTAATATCGATCATTTTTTTTCATTCCATATATATATTCTCCATTTTCTTCAATCTATATTTTAAGAGTGAATAGACATCAATTAGGCGAGCGTAGTCATAGACTGGCGCTAATATAAAAAAAATACTAAAAAATATATTTGGAACTCTTAAGGCTCTTAAATGCATTTATCATACAAACAGATAAGTCGAGATATAGTCGTATATTACTTACTTGTGTGAGAGACGGATATTTCCACACTAGAATCTGATTCTGTGAGTAGCCGTGCGTAGACACCAGCTCGCTGGAGTGCTTCGACCACGCTAGATTGCACACTTGGGAGCCTGCAACAAATAAGATCATTCATCTTTCCTAATATACTTATACTTAATCTGCATATACTTATATGCAGCGTTCCACTAATATAATCACCTTATAGACGATAGAGATCCAACACTCTGTACTCCACACTTCTATCCCTCATCAATATTCTTGCGTTCGCGTTTCCTAGTATTTTGACAATTACAAATGGGCAATTGCAAAGTAAAGGACGATTGCGATACGCGTCCAAGATATTGGACTTCAAGCTAACGAGGAAAAGCACGATTGTGATACGCGTCCAAAACATTAGACTTCGAGCTAACGAGGTAAAGGACGATTGCGATACACGTCCAAGATATTAGACTTCGAGCTAACGAGGAAAAGGACGATATCAATACGCGTCCAAGATATTGGACTTCGAGCTAACGAGGTAAACGACGATTGCAATACGCGTCCAAGATATTGGACTTCAAGCTAAGGAAGAAAAGGACGATTGCAATACGCGTCCAAGATATACGACTTCGAGCTCACGAGGAAAAGGACAATTGCAATACGCGTCCAAGATATTGGACTTCAAGCTAAGGAGGAAAAGGACGATATCAATACGCGTCCAAGATATTGGACTTCGAGCCAACGAGGTAAAGGACGATTGCAATACGCGTCCAAGGTAGTCCAAGTCGTCGCGAATTGGTGCATGTAATGACTTACCGGTGTCCACGCATTGCATCGGCTGCGATGTGAGAGTGTTCCAGAAGCGGATGCAGCGGTCAGCGGTACCACCTCCTGATGCTAGCAGCCCGTGTTGGTGCGGCGACCACGCTATAGCTTTTACCGCAGCGACGTGCGCCGAGTAAGTTTGTACTGGAGACGTCGAGTGCTGGAAAAGATAAGGTTAAAAATTAACTGTTTCATAACAGTAATCAGCTTTACAGATCAAACGTCTACTGAGCCGCGCGTGCATAAACTCATTTTTGAAAAATCAAAATGTTTTTATCACCAACAATAAATGTAAGTTATTATTATAAAATGACTAGTTTTCGCGCGGCTCCGCTCGCGAGGAATTTATTCTGCCACAGTATCTAATTTTATCAAATTTATGATTTACAATTTAGGTCATAGTGGCTTCAACATAAAAGACGTTGTCGCGGACTTTTATTTAGAAGTATTAAAAACAAACAATACTACGGTACATCATCTTTGTGTAACTCTAATGGTTTAGGCAGCGTACGCCGAGATAGCTCTCAGAAGCCAGATCTTTTCCGACTTTATTGACATGAATCTTTATATTACATAAAATCATTGCAATTTGTAGCCTATATGTTATTCCTATACATTATAACCTATATAACTGTAAAACTTCATCCAAATCCGTTGTAGTTGTAATAGTTTTTTCGTGAAAGACTAACAAACATCCATCCATACTCACAAACTTTCGCATTTATAATATTAGTAGGAAGTAGGATTTATTGTAATCAATGGAGAATTTAATAACAAAGAAAATGGTATATTTATTTATTTATTTATTTATATACCATAAAGAAAAAAAAATACGTAAGAAAAACATTATCAATAAAAAAAAAGAGTACAACGGTCAACTTATCCCTTTGACAGAGATCTCTACCTGCTAACCTACGAAGTGAGACAATTTATAGTGCAACAGCTAAGGTACTACTATCCTATCTTATAGACTAATAAATATATATATTTATATAAATAATATATTGTAAATATAAATATATTATATATATGATAAATAAAATAACAATAATATACACATAAATATCAACAAATACATTATGTGAGTAAAGACATATAATGTTGCATTGGGGGAAAGGTAAACAATTAAAATTAAAAGGTAAATTAGTAAAAAACATGATCTAAAAATGAAGGTCAAAAATTCATACACCCCTCTGCTTCTTTACATTATCTTGATTTTGTTGTAATAACGTAACTGGTTCGTTAACCTGTTACGATTTTTTTGATTTTTTGATTGATTACCTGAGTATGACTTTTAAAAATTCTGGGTGCGTTAATCATGAAAACATTATTTCGATTGCTATTTAAGTTAATTACTTTTAAAATGGACAATATTAATTTCAATAAATAGTATTTATTCTGTAATATTTAGTCATCATTCTCCTGCCCTTATCCCAGTCTAAGGGGTCGGCACAACATGTTTTTCTCTTATCATTTGTCAACTCTTAAATATTTAGTAAATTTAAATATTTATTTAATAAATTGAATTATTTTTTTTATATAGATATTGAATTATTATTTTTTAATTTTAAAATATTTTTTAAGAATTGTAAATTTTTAATAATAAAGGAAATGACGTGTCCTTAATATTTGCGACGCCCTAAGCTAGAAAATATGGCCAGATGTTTCCAATGTTATGTTATATGGAAATAAAAAAAGGTTTCGATTCATTAATCGGTTAGACATTTAATTAAATTTGATTAAAAGCAGTGGATACCGCAATCTTATCAATAGACAACACCAAAAACCGCGTTCTCACGCATATTTCATTATCACTAAACAGTTTCGTCAATATATTTCATTAGATATATATATACCCGCGACTTCGTTCGCATCAACTAAGTGAACTCCTCTCAATAATATAACACTGGCTATATGGCCACGCGTTGCCGTGGCTCAGTCTGGTTTCGACTTCCCCTCGAAACAAAACTAAACAATTTAAAAAAATGCTCCAATCGCCACCAAACTTCACAAGATCATCCGCTGGGTCATTTTAGAAATTGTCTGATTTTTTTTATTAGAATCGGTCCAAAAGTTTTGGATGTATTTTTGTCTATCTGTATGTCCATAAATAGCTAATCATATAGCTGTGATAGCCCAGCGGTGAGACCGTGCGACTCTTTCGACACGAGTTCAAACCAGGGCAGGCACCAAAGAGTTTTTCTATTAAAACTCATGTGTCTAATTGCAATTAATCACACTCTTTTCGGTGAAGGAAAACATCGTGAGGAAACCTGCATATCTCTAGAGAATTCTAGAGATATGTGTAACCTACCAATCCGCATTGGAGCAGCGTGGTAGGTCTTAGCTCCAAACCTTCTCTCCAGAAACGGAGAGAGGAGGCCTATTCCCAGCAGTGGGATTGTAACAGGCCGCTACTTTACTTTTACGTCCATAAAATATATAAATACATAAAAAACTTTTTATAAAATAAATACAGACATTCTTTTTTATATATTAATATTCGACTAGAAGCAGGCCGTGTGGTATCCGGCAGAATAGAATAGACCACCCTCATTTCTTACCGAGGCGTCGTAAAAGGCGACTAAGGTAAGTCGACGTCAGGCAGGCGGTCGTAAAATACGTAGCCATATCATGTGACAACATGTTTGTAACATGTTGTGCCGACCTCACTTAGAGTGGGATACGGTCAGGAGAATGAAGATATTAATATTCGACTCGTGTATGTATTTTTCATATCATTTTGGTACACATTTTGGTCATGCCATTACAGCAGTTTAAAAACACTGTTAAAGAGAGGCTGATACAGAAAGTCTACTATACTGTTGAAGATTACTTAGATGATAAGGATGTGTGGATATAGGTGCACTTCTACCCTGTACAGACAGTAATAAATAAATGTAACTAGTTCTAAGATTTATATTTTAAAAAGAGCAACCGCCGAGTTTCTTGCTGGCTCTTCTCGGCAGGAACAGCTTTCCGAACCAGCAGTAAAGTTGACGATTCAAAAGCACTTGTTTACAAGTTTACTTGAATAAAGAATATTTTGATTTGATTTGATTTGATATTTAAATAAAAAATGGCGGCTCACCATAGACCAAACGAAAAGCTTATTGTCGTTCCCTCCTGATGCAAGCGATTGTCCGTCCGGTGACCATTTTAGACCACATACTTCTTGTCTATGCCCTTGAAGAATTCTCGACGATTGTACCGCTGTAAGATATAAATAAATAAATAAATATAAATATAAATATATGGGACATTTACACACACGGTCGTCCGTCCCCAAAGTAAGTAACTTAATACTTGTGTTATGGGTGACGGACAACTGGTAGATATACTACATATATAAGTTTAAATACATACCTAAATACAAATACACACCCAGGCTCGAAGAACCAACAATTTGTTTATAGAAAAAGTTGGCCCTCGTCGGGAATCGAACCCGCGACTATATAAATTATACTCTATGAATACTGATTTTAGAAGGTTTTTATTAAGTCATTAAGATATTAAATGTACAAACCACTATCTTTCATATTAATTAACTACGTATTTACAACTGTATACTAATTTATAGAATTAGGCGTTACTTTGCGGAGATCCATAATGCAAAAGTAATAATATAATTATTTTGCTATAATCCGCTATACAGTAAATAGAAAATATATATAGTGTTAAATGTATAGACTATCCGTATTTTCCGATACGTGCAGGATTCGTAAAAACACATGCACAAACCTCCACAACTCCCACCACAATACACAAGCACTACACACGTTCACTATCACAAACTCAACAATCGTTTCGCCCCGCAACCGAAGAAGTTTGTTGAATTTGTGATAGTGAACGTGTGTAGTGCCTGTGTGGTGGCGGTGATGGAGGTTTGTGCATGTGTTTTTACGAATCCCGCACGTATTGGGTATGATAAAACTATATAGTAACTATATAGGATAGTCCACTATACATTTAGCACTATATATATTTTCTATTCACTTTATAGCGGATAATTATATTATTACTTTTATTTTATGTTTATGAAATTATGATGGATACAGTTTTCAGAGCACAGAAGAAATGTGTCAGAGCTATTTTAAATTTACATTGGACTGATAGTTGTCAACTGCACTTTAAGCAACTAAAATTATTAACTTTCCCTTAATTATACATTTTTGAAACAGCTGTGTATGTTCATACTAATCACAACACATTTAAAAATTTGAATAATAAAAGATACCCACTTAGATTGCGAATTGTTCCTTCTAAAACTGCTCTTATGAATAAGAGTGCATTTTGCATGTCAGTTAATATATATAATAAAGTACCCAACGATATTAAAAAACTTCCATCAATTAATAGTTTTAAAAGTGCGCTAAAAATGTTATTAATTACTAAATGTTACTACACAATCAATGATTTTCTCAATAATTAGACTAGATAATATAATTTAATATTTAATTTAAAATATAGATTAATTATAATTACTGCATAATATTGTACACCATATTGTAATGGTAGAATACATTGGTTTAAATAATTACTTTTATAACATCTATAATTACTGTATTCACAATAAATATGATTTGATTTGATTTGATTTGATTTTGATGTACTTTTCATTTCGAAGTTCTCTAGGGAATGGGCTGATACAGATTGCGGGTAATTATTTGAGAAACACTCACGCGGCGTTCGAGTATCGCGTTGCCGTATGTGCCGGTCCCTTGAGCCGGAACTTAGTATGTCGCCGTTCCAGGCCAGAGCGCCAACCCGCGCTATGTGCCCTTGAAGTTTTGTTACCTATAAGATAAAAATATAACAAGATCAATATAAGCGTAGAATTAGGCGTTACTTTGCGGAGACTCATAATACAAAAGTAATAATAAAAAATATTTTGCTATAATCCGTGATAGATCGCGTATTATAGCAAAATAATTTTTGATATTACTTTTGTATAAGCCTAACCATTAATACTAGTGATCGCTCATTAGTCGAAATTCGATCTGTCTTTGTCGGGGATTTACGTTATGCTTGCGATCATTATATAATCGTCAGGGTCATTTAGGACGCTTTTTGGACGCCTATATTTCAATCGACTTAAAAAAAATGAAGGTACGAGTATATGCCGCTGTTATAAGTTCGGTGTATCAACTTTTTCGAAATAAGACTCGGCTTAAAAATGGAAACTGTGATAGCTCAGCTGTGTGACTGTCTAAAGACGATCATAGGTTAAAAACCCCGGTGTCTAATTGACTATTGCAATTTATCACACGCTTTTCGGTGAAGGAAAACATCGTGAGAAAACACGCATATCTTTAAAGAATTCTGGGGATATGTATAACCTACCAAACCGCATTGGAGCAGCGCGGTAGATCTTAGCTCCAACCTTTCTCTCCAAAGAACAAAGAGGCTGATCTATGCCCAGCAGTGGGATAGTAACAGGTCGTTACTTTACTTTTTTTTTCTAAAGAACGGTAGAGATGTCAAGGTATGTACGAGGTTATCATTTCGCATGAACTACGGACAACATGTGGTTGTCCGCTTGAATCGGTTCTGATGTTCGTAGTGGGATAATACAAAATGATGTCGGGTCTCACCTCTTTATTGACAGCGACGTCCCATACACTGATGTGCCCTTTCTGTGTCCCAACCGCCACTAAGTGACCTCTTTCACTCCAAGCTACAGAGGTCACCGCGTTGCCCTCCGATGATAGGTCACAGAGTCGCGTCACCTGAAACAATACCATAACGTGTTTTGTTTTTAATTTTCATTTATTAGTTTCATTAAAGGCTTGCAATAAAGAATATTATTATTATTATTATTATTATTGGAATCGCATCCTTTAAGGCCAATCATACAACCATTAGACGCTTCTCCTGTAGATACAGATACTTTTTTAATTCCAAACACTTAAATAAGTTTTAATGCTGCCTTTAAAAAATTAAACAAGATACAAATGAATATTTGATTAATTTATACGTAACTTAGTTGAAATTCCATAGTAGAAAAATGAATGATAAAATCGACACCCACTGTGTTAAGTTATCTTGCTAAATTAGTTATTCTTCCTCCTGCTTTTCAAATGAAAAAACTAATCAACCCTTTTATTTTTAAATATAGAAAAAACATCTATACTTATTATAAAACAAAGTCCCAAAAATCTGTCTGTCTGTCTGTAGTCGATTTTCTCAAAATCTACAGAACGGATCTTTGTACGGTTTTCACCAAAAGATAGTGCAATACTTCCGGATGGTTCAGGTAAATAGTACATAACAGTATTATGCTAATTGTGTTGAAGAGATCGCACTGTTGTCAAAAAACTTGCTTGTTGAAAGCGTTAGTCGCGTGCGCTGTGTAAACCAGCAGAGACACGCTAAAATAATGTGGTAGAGAATTGTAGATCTATAAAAATACTACAAAAAAGTCCGCGACAGCATGTCTCTATCTCTCACGGTTAACTCAAAATAACCACTTTAATACTCATGTTCAAAATTTTGAAAATTCGGTATAGTTTCGTAAAACACTGAATTCCGCGCGGGCGAAGCCGTTGTTGGCATAGCCAGTGTATAAAATAAACACAAAAAATATTCTAGTAATATAACTTACTCACTTATATAAAATGTGCATATCCTTAAGTGAAACAATAAGCACACAAATTACATTTAAAACCAAATGTTTTTAAACATTTGGCAAATGGCTACAGAGGATTTCAATCTTATCTTGATGAATCGACCGTAAAACAGTCATTTCATTACGAAGTCTAGGCTTTCTCGGAATTAATTTCCAGGGTCTAACTACGCAAACGAGCTGCAAGACGGAGTTAAGTTTAAGACACGTGTACACTGCACGGATATCATCCGATAAACGGCTAAGCGTTTAGTTAATATTTGTTAAATTTGCATACTCATTTTATTAAATATATATACGCTTGCAAGTACCTCTCCATCTAAACAAACAAAAACGATAAAACTACTTATAACTCTTAGTTACGAAGAAAAAAGGTTACTATTAAAATGAGTCCAGCAGGCCTACCATGAACTCTTATTGCAACTCAATTGAAGACGTAAACTAAATTGTTTTGCTTTTTCATACTACGACGTCTTAAAGACGCACACTTTAAGCCGTTGCCGAATGACCTTCGGAATGCGTCCTAAAAACATTAAGTAAACGAGACAGAGTTATCTATAGTTCATATAACGTTTCTAACATTACGACCCCACAGCAAACCACACTTCATGGTGCGAAAAAAAGCGGTCGAGTTTAGGTAATGACTCTAAATTGAATCGTTTTATAAAAGTTCATAAGCAGTAAGTTTGTAGAAAGCTCAAAGTTGCTTAGTAATGAAAATAACTATACTCAGAGAGTTGCTGGAACCAGAAATGAGAAAATCTCTTCAAGAGACATATGCATGATCTGTCAGTATCGACAGAACTAGAATAAGATGTAGTCATGACGTACATGTGATTTAAAATACATAATAATGTAAAAGTAATAATAAAATTATTTTGCTATAATCCGCGATGCAAGTAAACAGAAAATATATATAGTGCTAAATGTATTGTGGATTATCCGTGTTTTCATACCCGTTACATGCAGGATTAGTAAAAACACATGCACAAACCTCCACCACTGCCACCACAATACACAAGCACTACACACGTTCACTAACACAAACTCAACAATCGTTTCACCCTGCAACCGGAGCATCATCAGGAGATAGACTCCACGACAAAATCGCAAAGCCTTTGCGTAGGTTTGTGCATGTGTTTTTACGAATCCTGTATGTAACAGGTATGAAAAAACGGATAGTCCACTATACATTAGCACTATATATATTTTCTATTTACTGTATCGCGGATTATAGCAAAATAATTTTATTATTACTTTTGTATTAAGGATATCCGCAAAGTAACGCCTAATTCTATAAATTACATAATAATGTGTATGTTGTAGTAGACTTTATACTGGCCAAACTTTCTGCTTATTCTACTGCTTAAGTAGGCCTACTGGTATGGCGTATCTACGAAATAATTGTTAGGTATATGCTTATATTTCGCCTCATCCGAAGAATAAAGTTACATGTTCAATGTATAAGATATAGAATATGTAACTTTATTCTTCGGATGGGGCGAATTCGTCACCACCAAAATTTACATAACAAAATAACTTCGGACTTTGTTACGCCGAGAACTATTTTTAATTAAATATAAATAAATCGTTTTCTTAAATCATTTTTTTAAATTCTATATGCTTCTTGTTAATGTGTACCAGGTTTAACCTTTAATTACTTAAGTAGTATTTATAGCATTAAAATCAAATCACAAGAGGTTAACAGATCTTCACTTTATTTACGACCCTCGAGTCATTATTTAAAATATAACTTAACTAGAAGGACATTTAACTTTGATAAATTACGGATTATTAAACGTATTTTGCCTACTACATACTTGTGAATCTATATTATTAATGTTACCTCGGTTAAAGTAGACCTCGGTCTACTTCAGCAAAAATGGAATTTAAAAAAAAACGACGAAGAATATATTTTTTAAATAGCTTCCGAGCCATTTGTCCAAGACCGTTCAGTACTATAGAAACAAAGAAAAGAAAAATCAAAAAACACTACACTATCATCGTCACCAAAGTTTTGGCTTATGAGTCACGACGATTCAAAAAATTGTTACTGGGTTTTTCTTAAACAATTATAACTAATAAATTTTTGTCCATTTCTTTACGAAAGTTAGGCATTTTAATATAAAAAAGTAAAGTAACGGCCCGTTACAATCCCACTGCAGGGCGTAGGGCCTCCTCTCTTCGTTTCTTAAGAGAAGGGTTGGAGCTAAGACCTACCACGCTTGCGGATGCGGATTGGCAGTTTACACATATCCCTAGAATTCTCTAGAGGTATACAGGTTTCCTCAGGATGTTTTCCTTCACCGAAGAGCGTGTGATAAACTGCAATTATCAATTAGACACAGGAGTTTTAATAGAAAAACTCTTTGGTGCCTGCCCGGGGCTTGAACCCGTGACCACCTCGAAAGAGACGCACGGTCTCACCGCTGGGCTATCACAGCTCCATTTAATATATTAAAACATAATTATCAATACATCAAACTTTATTTTAAACTGAGGCATAAAATGTGACAATAAATTTTAAACTCGCGTAATGTCAGAAAAGTTTTGAAAAGCCGAAATAATATACATGAACAGAATCGAACCAACAATCTTTCTGGTGTCAGTCCATATACCGTTGTTTTAATTAAACCTTTTCGCTCGTAAGTAAATGTAAAGGCAGAACAATCAAAGCACTGACGCCAATTGACAACCTCGGAGCAGCAAAATGTTTATAAAGTCGGGCCTGAATATTTTATATACACGCTGTTGCTAACGGCTTCACTCGCCGAGTTAATTCGATCGTATAAAAATTTACGAAATTCTGTACGTGTTTAAATATTGAATAACTAAACATTAAACAATTAATGTATATTGTGTTTATTTTAAATTAAACTTGTTTATATTCGACAGTTATCAGTCACCCATAACATAAGTATAACTTACTTTGGCGTATACATATAACATAAGTATACGTACTTTGGCGACGGCCGGCCTTGTGTGTAATTGACCTTTATATATTTATTCAAATATTTATAGAAATAGGCCGTGTGGTATCCGGCAGAATAGAATAGACCACCCTCATTTCTTACCGAGGCGTCGTAAAAGGCGATTCAGGTAAGTTGACGTCAAGCAGGCGGTCGGTCGTAAAACCGCCAAAACGTAACTAAAACCAAAGCCAAAACATGTGACAACATGTTTGTAACCGACCCCACTTAGAGTGGGATGAGGGCAGGACAATAATGATTTATAGAAGCAGGCGCTACTTTGCGGAATTCCGTATTACAGAAACTACAACAGAACTACTTTGCTACAATCCGCGTGGATTAAGCGAATGCATGCAATGCTAAGTGTATGAAGCAGGAAAAATTCACGTACCTTACACATGCACGACAAGTCACCACACGTATCCCGAGACGCCTCCACCAGCAACATTGTACGCAAGCAATACACGCAACCACCACCAAAATCTCCTTGAATCTCCCGTTTCGCCTCGAAACCGAAGCATCATCAGAAGGGCAAAATCTTAATGCATTACGTTTATTACGGTGATTTGTTCTGCAAGCCTTGTGTAAGGAACGTGAATAACGCTTCACACACTTAGCATTGCATGCGTTCGCTTAACCCACGACGGATTATAGCAAAGTATTTCTGTTGTAGTTATTTAATACACAATAAAAGACAAAATAACTCAAAAGTAATAAGAAAATTATCTTGCTATAATCGGTAAATGTATAGTGAACTAACTATCCGTTTTATCATACCCGATATATGCTGGATTCGTAGAAACACATGCACAAACCTCCACCACTGCCACCTGCTTTGCGATTTCGTCGTGGAGTCTATCTCCTGATGATGCTTCGGTTGCGGAGCGAAACGATTGTTGAGTTTGTGATAGTGAACGTGTGTAGTGTATTGTGGTGGCAGTGGTGGAGATTTGTGCATGTGTTTTTACGAATCCTGCATGTAACGGGTATGAAAAACGGATAGTCCACTATACATTTAGCAGTATATATTTTTTCTATTTACTGTATCGCGGATTATAGCAGAATAATTTTATTATTACTTTTGTATTATCCGCAAAGTAACGCATAATTCTATAAATTATTTAAATTAGACAAAATGACTGCTAAATTCATCCAATTTTAAGATTTACTTCGCTGTCAAGGATAATTCAATTAAGGGAAAAAATGCGTTCTAAAGTATGACTTTGGTGCTGTTAGTGAAGGAGGAAATTATGGTGTGTATGTGTGATGTACAGCAGATTATAGTAAATAATTTCTTCGTTCCTTTAGTGGTTAGGTTTCATCGTTTCACTGATTGCCACTGAATACCGAGCCGATCCATTGAGATGGAAAAACACGATACTTGCAACTCGTAAATGCTTTAGAATGGCGGCCATTTGGAATCTGCAGTATTGGAACTATGCAAATCGGACGGACGTCGCGAGTTTTCTAAATTAAAAAAGTGACGTTGTGTGTTGTGTGCCGAACAATCCGTGATGCACTGATAAAAGGAACAAGCCGGGATGTACATAGATAATGTCCCTAAGCGCAGAACGGCGCACGACCGCATTCCCGTCGTGACCACGATCGATTTTAAATGTCGAAATAATAACCTGTTTGCACTAGAATTTACCCAAAATTATTAATTATTTCCACTAAAATTTAATTTATAAAATCAAGCATTATTTTGCTGAGTTCCATAAAACATAAAATCACTATTCATTTATATTTCCGAGGGGTCGTAAATTTACGACTAAGGTAAGTTGACGTCAGGCAGGCGGCCGGTCGTAAAATACGTAGCCTAATCATGCGACATTTTTGTAACATGTTGTGCCGACCTTACTCAGAGTGGGCTAAGGGCAGGAGGATGATGATGTCACGTTGTTATCGTAAAGAGGCGACTTCATCCTCTATCAAAGGGCGAAGCTTGAATTTGCACGAAAATCTATAAAAATGGTAGTCTGCCCTATAAAGACGGACAAAGTGTTCGGATACTATCTTTTTTACAATATGGCTATGGAAGTATGGCCGTATAAATGTGTAACGTACAGGATAACCTGTTCGGCTACCATTGCATCGTACTTTGTCGTTTTTTTTTCATTGCTTGTCAGTTTACCGTTTGACCAGTACCTCAGCTGATTGTAAGTGATGATATTGTAAGAAGGGAACCCCTATACGATATGGTTAGCCCATCTTGACTGACCCGTTGGCGCGGTGGGTAGTGACCCTGCCTTCAGCTCCGCGGGTTGCGGGTTGATTCCCGCCGAGGGCCAACATTTTCTATAAACAATTTGTTGGTTCTTCGAGCCTGGGTGTGTATTTGTATTTAAATATGTATTTAAAATTATATGTTATAATTATATTTATGTAGTATATTTACCAGTTGGTCGTCACCCATAACACAAGTATTAAGTTACTTACTTTGGGGATGGACGAACGTGTGTGTAAGTGTCCTATATTTATATTTATCTTATGGGTTTCACTAAATTTATAAGCTTTTTTGCTATGGTGGTAAATAGTAAGGCCAAAAAAAAACCCTCAGCATTGAAAATAACGATGAATACTACAAGAACACACTGGGCGCTGGCTCTTCTCGGTAGGAACAGCTTTCCGAAGCAGCAGTGGAGTTGACGATTTAAAAGCACTTGTTTACAAGTTTGCTTGAATAAGGAATATTTTGTAAATGAATATGTTTAAAATTAACTTGATGCGAGGAGGAGGAGTTATTAATTATTTTTGTTAAGGGGCAAGTATTAATTATTTATCAATATTGAAAAAGAAAGAACCATTTACCAGTGCGAGTATGAAGATAATATGAATATTGTTCAAATCCAGACTACCGTGTAGCGTGGATTTGTGGGCGTCACGTGCACTGCGGGGGTAGACTAGTTCCAGATCGTCTTAGTACATAGGCCGATGACCTGCATTTAATAATACCTGCACGCCCTGATAACAGTGACTTGCAGAGTTTTGATACGACAAAAATCTAGACAACGCACGCTAAAAAAATAACTTGTTCTTGCTTGATTAGTCTGTTACATGTGTACTCAAATACATTTAAATAAACGTAATTATATTCTACTTTATTTGTTAAAAAAAATGGGTATTTGTGATAGAATAAGTAACAACACAACAACAGTCAAGACTCGATACAACGAAAGTATTTATCTTTAAAAAAAAGAAAAAGTGATTATACTAATTAGTAATGCAACTTTGTTGCGGTTATCACTACTACTATACTAAGCACACAAAATACTAAGCGTTCGATATCTTTACTTATTATAAAACAAAGTCCCAAAAAGCTGTCTGTCTGTATGTAATCGATTTTCTCAAAATCTATTGAACGGATTTTTATACGGTTTTCACCCAAAGATAGTGAAATACTTCCGGATGGTTTATATAAATAGGTTAAAAAATGTCTATCTTAATCAATAATATAAAACTATTGTTATATAAATATATGTATGCATTTTTATAAAGTGGCATCTACAATTTAAGTCCGCGTGATTCCCTGCGAGAGAAGTTTAAGGAAACAGGTATTCTAACATTTGCTTCACAGTATATTTTAAATAACGTAATTTTTGTACATAAAAATATAAAGAATTATAAAACGATAGGTGATGTATATAATAGACAAAGTAGGAACCGACATAAGCTTGCGACTCCTGCTTTGCGCCTAGCAAAAGTACGTAAATCGTTTGTGGGTTTGGGTATAAGATTCTATAATAAAATTCCGAAATCAATTTTGGTCATGCCATTATAGCAGTTTAAAAACACTGTTTAAAAGAGGCTGATACAGAAAGCCTTACTATACTGTTGAAGATTACTTAGATGATAAGGATGTGTGGATATAGATGCACTTCTACCCTGTACAAGACAGTAATGAATAAATGTAACTAGTTCTAAGATTTATATTTTAAAAAGAGCAACCGCCGAGTTTCTTGCTGGCTCTTCGTGGCAGGAACAGCTTTCCGAACCAGCAGTAAAGTTGACGATTCAAAAGCACTTGTTTACAAGTTTACTTGAATAAAGAATATTTTGATTTTGATTTGATTTTATATAAGTATATTATATACATATAATGTACTAGTACACCCATATTATACATAATATGGGTGTACTTATTTGTATTTATGTATAGCAAATGAACATATATATTTAAGTATTTATGTTATTATGCTCTATTTGTGTAACGTAGAATGTAATATTAATAAGTAAGTTTATCGATTTTATTATGTACATTCCATCTTGTGCACCGATCTCAACCTGTCTCTTATCTCTGTTACTGTAACGTAGGGGTTGTCTGTAAGAGAACACTTTTGGTGATAAGACCGCCCTTGCACTTCTGTTTGTTCTTATTTCTCTTGTGTTTGTTTTCTGTTTACTTGGTGTGCAATAAAGAATTATTATTATTATTATTCTCTTTTATTTTTCTTAAACCTAACTCCTTACATTTTTAAATATTTCTAATTATAAAAAAAATAATAATCAAAAAACATTTAAAAATATAAAAAATTGACATCCGCCGGAAGCGAGGCAATGTCCCAAGCTACCGGTGGCTAAGGCTCCAGAGTGAGGAACTTCCTCACAATACGTGCCGTTTCAAGCAATACTGCCTTCTGCATCCGACTCTTAACCCAACTATTAAGCGAAAGCCTCCGAAGATGTTGGTCGAGGCTTTTCGCAATCAGACCGTTAACTGACACAACAATAGGAACAATTATTGTTGAGTCAACATTCCACATGGCGGTTATCTCATACGAAAGGTCTATATATTTAGTTAATTTTTCTTTTTCCGCTTTTATGAGATTATCGTCATGCGGAATGGTGATATCAACAATAATTGCACGGCGCGCTAACCGGTCTACTAACACTATATCAGGTTTATTGGCAGCAATAAACCTGTCAGTGATAATAGACCGATCCCAGTAGAGCATAGCACGGCTATTTTCAAGAACTGACGCAGGGTCATACCTGTAGTATGGTATCTCTTCATCCACCAGAGCATATTGAAGAGCAATTTGTTGATGTATAATCCTAGCTACTTGGTTATGTCTGTGTAAATATTCACCGTTAGCAAGACGAGAACAGCCGGAAATAATATGCCTGAGGGACTCCCCAGGACGATGACACGCTCGACATACGTCAACAGTGCCATCTTTCATAATGTATTTCCGGTAATTCTTCGTCTTGATAACTTCATCCATAATTGCACAGACAAAACCTTCGGTTTCTCCAAAGAGATCACCAAATTGTAGCCAGGATACAGAGGCAGTCTGGTCTATGTCTTGCCCCATTAATGCCTTGTAAAATCTACCATGCAACTCCTTGCTCTTCCATATGTCGATGCGATCAGAAATACCAACTACCACAGGTTTGCGCCAATTCTGTTTGCCTAAGGCAAGCGGAGTAAAGCCTTTATCAACTGCGACGACATCCCTATGTACATCACTGTCCACCTTGAGGAAATGATCTCTGAGGTTGTACACCTCACGGTTATGAAGGTCCTTGGCGTTTAATAAACCACGCCCCCCACATTTCCGTGGGATGTACAACCTCATGACAGATGAACGTGGGTGATGCATACGATATGTCGTCAGCAGTTTTCGGACCTCTCGATCAAAGGAGTCTAGTTCTGTTTGAGTCCACCTTAAAATGCCGAAAGTATAAGTGAGGATAGGCATAACCCAAGCATTAAAAGCACGAACCTTGTTACCACCCGACAAAAGACTATTGAGTACTTTTTTCAAGCGATAAAAGAATCGCTCTTTCACTGCTTGTTTCATGCTTCTATCCTCAATACCTAATGCTTCAGACATTCCAAGGTATTTGTATGTTTCGCCTTCACAGAGAGATTTGAGAGTCAAAGCATCTGATATGACTGCTTGTTCAGAGCTTATAATCCTACCTCGCTCTATATGTATGACCGCACACTTGTCTACACCAAATTCCATACCTATGTCGCTACTAAAGCTTTGGGTGATCTTCAGCAGCTGCATAAGGTCTGGACGTTTTGATGCATACAACTTTAGGTCATCCATATATAGCAAGTGGGATATAGCCTCACCTCCTCTGCGAAGGCGAAAACCTAGCCCCGAATCCTTCAGTAGATCACTGAGTGGATTAAGAGCTAAGCAAAACCACAGTGGACTCAAACTATCTCCTTGGAAAATACCCCGCCTAATCCTTATCGGCTCAGCTAATTCAGAAAAAACTGTATCTCCTGGTTGACGAAGGATTGTCATCCACTGCCTCATACATGTATCAAGGAAAGAGTACAGAGCTATATCGACCTTGTATAGCTCCATAATCCTCATGAGCCACGTGTGAGGCACTGAATCATAAGCCTTTTTATAGTCAATCCAAGCAGCTACAAGATTTTTTCTATTTCGCCGAACCTGTTGGCATATAGCCATGTCAATGAGGAGGAGTTCCTTTGTACCGCGAGACCCAGTCCTACATCCATTCTGAACTGGGGCCAAAATATTGTTAGCATCAATATGTTCAATAATTTTTGAAGTTAGAATAGATGTAAGAAGCTTATAGATGGTTGGTAAGCAAGTAATCGGGCGGTAGTTTTTTGGGTCCGCAGTATCACCGGATTTGTGTAATAGAAAGGTGACAGCAGTTGTCATAAATGTCGGAAGCGATCTAGAATCGAGAGCATCTTGAAATTGTCTTGCCAAAAGAGAATGTGCACTACAGAACCATTTTAACCAAAAATTATGCAATCCGTCCGGACCTGGGCATTTCCAATTTGAAGCTGAACGGATTGCATACTTCACATTATCTGTACTAATGTTAACTTGTGGCATTTCTCTAATAGATGCACATTTTTCCCTGACAAGACTTATCCAATGTCCCTCGGTGTGACTGATGGAAGTCGACCAGATGTTATGCCAAAAATTTGTCATCTCATCTGCAGTTGGCTCTGCACCACTCTCACAGATTGTAGATTGCTCCCACTTTCTATACACCTTCCGTTGATCACTTTGGAACATGCGATTTTGTCTGAATCTATCTACACGCACCTTATAGCGCCGAATACGTTTCGCCCATGCATAGATTTTCTGCTTCAGATAGTCAATGCGCTCTGTGACTAAGGTTGGATACTCAGATGGATTAGCGTCTGTTCCAGCAAACGCTTTTTTCACAAAGCGCATTATTCTAGGTCGATTATTACCCGCTCTGAAACAGATTAGCTTGGCAATAAGGGTTCTAGTCAAAGAGATACGTTTTTCAATTCTAGCCTGCCAAGCCGGTACAGTGTTGCCTCGGTCTGGAAGTCCTCTATATTCCGTAAATTTAACAGAAGCCACGCGACACGCCGCAACGGCTCCACAGTATAGAATTGAATGCGTATCACTAAGGTCACGTGAAGTTTCAAAATATGGTGTTAACATTTGATCTAGAACCCCAACCAACGCCATATTACGTCTATGCACAGGAAAACGAGGTAATTTTGGTCTTAAATTAAGTTGCATGTGTCTAAATTCAGAAATCGCATCCTCCAAAGTCCTCCTCAATAGCTCATTATTCTGGGTACTTACTGGCAAATCACTACTTTCATAGAACTCATCCTGGGTGTGCATGATGTTATCGCTCGGGCTATGTTCAGCCTGATGAGCACCCTCTTCAGCAGTAATTTGTCGTAATTCTAAGCGCAGCCGCTCAAGCACGGACTCATCCAGCAGATGACGGCGCTGAATAGCCCGCACTTGATCCGATAATCGTTGTGCGGTTACGGTCAATGTTGGTTCAAGTGCCTGAAACAGAGACAGCATTTTTAAACGGTACGCAGTGAGATTAATTCCCCCATCTGTCGCCCCATAGTACGCCCGCATGACACTCTCATTCATTTTGGGAGACCATCTCATGCGGCGCACTACTCCACCGGCGGCGGGAGCCCGTGTAGGAACGCGTCGCCCGCGCCCCCTTGGCTCCAAGCCATCCTGTGGTGGGTTCACGGCTCGTCGGCGTCTGGATGTTAATACCGGCGAGACGGTGTCGTGGTGTTCCGACTCAGCAGCCGATGGCGGTGTTAAATATGCTTCATTTGAAGATGTCGACTGCGAATCGGAACTCGACGATTTCCCCAAAGTTGGAAGACGTAGTGTACTTCGTCCTCTAGCACCGTTTAAACTCCGCATTTTATTGCATCTCCGCATTTTATTGCATCTCCGCATTTTATTGCATCTCCGCATTTTATTGCATCTTTATTATTAATTATTTAATATTATTATTATACATTCATTTATTTATTTACAAATTAAATTACATTTTTAAATATTTTCTAAAACACACAGAAAAAAAAAACATTTAAAAATATAAAAAAATTGCCGTCCACGGAGAGCGGAGATAGGACCCAAGCTCCCGGTGGTTAGGGCTACAGAGTGAGGAACCTCCTCACAATGCGTGCCGTCTCAAGCAACACTGCCTTTTGTATCTTGCCCTTAATCCAACAACTAAGCGAGAGCCTCTTGAGGTGTTGGTCGAGACTCTTCGCTAGTAAACCGTTGACCGATACAACAATAGGAACAATTATTGTTGAGTCAATATTCCACATTGCGGTAATCTCATGAGCTAGATCCAGGTATTTGGTTAATTTTTCTTTTTCAGCCTTTATGAGATTATCGTCATGTGGAACAGTGATATCAACAATAATTGCCCGACGCGCTGACCGATCTACCAAAACTATATCAGGTTTATTGGCGGCAATATACCTGTCAGTTATGATAGATCGGTCCCAGTAGAGCAAAGCACGATCATTTTCAAGAACTGGCGCTGGACTGTATTTGTAATAAGGTACTTCCGAATTTACTAAGCTATATTGAAGAGCAAGTTGCTGATGCACAATTCTGGCTACTTGATTGTGTCTGTGCAAATACTCACCATTAGCAAGAGAAGAACAACCGGAAACAATATGTCTGAGAGACTCACCAGGGCGGTGGCACGCTCTACAAATATCAAGCGTGCCATCTCTCATAATATGCTTCCGATAGTTATTCGTCTTGATAACTTCGTCCATAATTGCACAGACAAAACCTTCAGTTTCCCCGAAAAGATCACCGAATTGCAGCCAGGATGTTGAGGATATTGAATCTACATCTGGACCTGTTAGGGCCTTGTAGAATCTGCCATGCAACTCCTTACTATTCCATATAGCCATTCGATCCGAAGCAGAACATAATACAGGCCTTCGCCAGTTCTTTTTGCCTAAGGAAAGAGGCGTCAGACCCTTGTCTGCTGCCACAATATCCCTATGCATTTCACCGTTTGCCTTGAGAAAATACTCTCTGAGATTGCACACTTCACGGTTGTGGAGGTCTTTGGCATTTAAAAACCCACGACCACCACACTTGCGTGGAATGTATAATCTCATTACAGACGAACGTGGATGATGCATGCGATATTCTGTCAACAGTTTTCGGACCTTTCGATCCAGGGTATCTAATTCAGTCTGAGTCCATCTTAGTATTCCAAAAGTGTAAATAAGCAAAGGCATGACCCAACCATTGAAGGCTCGCACCTTATTGCCACCTGATAAAAGACTGCTGAGGACTTTTTTTAGGCGGCCAAAGAAACGTTCCTTCACTGATTGTTTCATTGCCTTTTCATCCAAATTTAACGCTTCTAACATACCAAGGTATTTATAGGTTTCACCTTCACAGAGAGATCTAAGAAATAGAGTATCTGACACTTGAAGGTGCTCAGAACTCACCACTCTACCTCGTTCTATATGGACAACAGCGCATTTGTCTACACCAAACTCCATCTTAATGTCATTACTGAAAGTCTGGGTCACTTTCAGTAACTTCACAAGATCTGGACGGTTTGGTGCATACAATTTTAAGTCATCCATATAAAACAAGTGAGATATGGGCTTACCCCCTCTATGAAGTCGAAAACCTACCCCTGAATCCCTCAATAAAGAACTGAGGGGATTCATGGCTAGGCAGAACCATAAGGGACTCAAACTGTCACCCTGAAAAATTCCACGCTTTATCCTTATCGGCTCGGATAAACCAGAAAAATCCAACAACCCTGGTTGATGCAAGACTGTGACCCACTGCGACATACATGAGTACAGAAAATTACAAAGAATTGTATTTATTTTATACAACTCCATGACCTTCATAAGCCATGTATGTGGTACCGAGTCATAGGCTTTCTTATAATCAATCCAAGCGGCTGCTAGATTTTTCTTATTTCGCCGTGCCTGTTGGCAAATGGTCGTGTCAATGAGGAGAAGTTCCTTTGCACCACGGGCACCTGCCTTACATCCATTCTGAGCTGGGTCCAAAATATCATTAGCATTAATATGCTGTGTAATTTTTGAAGCTAGAATAGATGTAAGTAGCTTATAGATGGTGGGTAAGCAAGTTATGGGGCGAAAATTTTTCGGGTCCGTAGTGCATCCGGACTTATGTAACAGAAACGTAACGCCAGTTGTTAAAAATGTCGGCAACAATCCGGTCTCGAGGGCATTTTGAAATTGTACTGCTAAAATGGAATGTGAACTACGGAACCATTTTAGCCAGAAGTTATGCAATCCGTCCGGCCCAGGGCATTTCCAGTTAGCCGCCGAACGAATTGCAGAACTAATGTCATTCGGACTGATGACCACTGGCTCCATCGGCTCAATAGAGCTACATTTCATTTTAACAATACTCATCCAATCACCCTCGGTATGAATAATGGTATCTGACCATATGCTATGCCAAAAGTTACGAATATTTGTTGGCTCAGCCAGATTAACATTTTCCATACACGTCCCGGATTTTTCCCAGTTTCTGTACACCATCCGTTGGTCACTTTGAAAAATACGATTCTGGTGAAATCGATCCATTCGTTGTTTATAACGCCTAATACGCTTTGCCAATGCATAGACTTTCTGCTTTAAGAAGTCAATACGTTCTGTAACCGAGGCTAAATATTCACTCGTTCTAATATTTGTTCCAGCGAATGCCTGGTGAACAAATCGCATTACTCTTGGGCGATTATTGCCCTCCTTAAAGCAGATAAGCTTGCCAATAAGGACTCTAATCAATGCAATACGTTTCTCAATTCTAGACTGCCAAACCGGGACAACATTTTTTGTTATTATAGTCGCGTTTCGAAATTTTAAACGTGCTAGTCGACACACCGCCACGGCTCCACAGTATAGAATTGAATGTGTGTCACAAAGATCTTCTGAACTATTTAAATATGTTTTTAACAATTGATCTAGAGTCATTACTAGCGCTATATTACGTCTATGCATGGGCAAACGAGGTAATATTGGTCTCAAATTAAACGACATTGATCTAAATTCCCGAATCGTATCCTCCAAAGTTCTCCTCATTTGCTCATTATTCTGGTTACTTACAGACAAATCGAAACCATCAGACAGCTCATCGTTGACAGTCCAAGCGGTTGCATTCACACATGGTTGGGGGACATTACGTGAACTACTAACAGCGTCAACTTGTCGTAAATCTAAGCGCAGTCGTTCAAGCACGGATTCATCCAGCAGATGACGTCGCTGAATTGCCCGAACTTGATCCGATAATCGTTGCGCGGTCACAGTCACAGTTGGTTCAAGCGCCTGAAACAAAGACAGCATGGTTGAACGATACGCAGTGAGGTTAATTCCTCCATCTGTTGCCCCATAGTACGCTCGCATGACACTCTCATTCATTTTTTGAGACCATCTCATGCGACGCACTGCACCACCGGTAGCGGGAGCCTCTGCAGAAGCATGAAGTTTCTTCGGCCCCAAGCCCTCCTGTGGCGGGTGTACAGCTCGCCGGCGTTTAGATCGTCTGGCCGGCGAGTTGGCTTCGCTGGACTCCGATTCCGTAGTCGACGGTGCGGTCTTGTACTCGTCACCCGACGGCTGCGACACAGAGTCAGACGAATTGTTACCAGTTGGAAAGCGTGCTGTTTGTGCTCTGGCATCTCGTAAATTCCTCATTCCATCAGCGTCATATCATTACCATATCCTTTTAATAGGTTTATTTGGGTAAAACATTGTTTTAAACGTCCCATAATTAAATAAAATCAAAAAATATTTGGTAAAATTTAAAATTGACGTGTCATGTTGTTTGACGGTTGCCAGGTTATTATATAAATTATTAAATTATAATATTATTATTTATAATAATAATATTATTATTATTATTATAAATACAACATATCGGTTAAGTTTAAATTGTGTTGAAGAGATTGCACAGTTGTTAAAAAACTTGTTTACTGGGAGATTTAGCCGCGTGAGCTGGTTAAACCAGCATAGATACATTAAAGTAATGTAGCAGAGAAACGTAGATCTATGAAAACACTACAAAAAAGTCCGCGATAGCATGTCTCTATCTCTCACGGCTAACTCACAATAACTACTTTAATGTTCAAAATTTTGAAAATTCGGGAAAAGTTTCGTAAATCACTGAATTCTACGCAAGCGAAGTCGTTGTTAGCACAGCTATTATTCATATAATTCGACAACATTATATTAGATCGGGTCTGTCACATATGCTTTTTGAGAGTTATCGCAAAATTCCTCAATATAGAAAAAACAATTATTTCTCGATTTCGATTAAGATAAATTACATTAAAAAGAACAACTTATTCAAATAAACAGGATGTCGATGAACTTTTTAATCGAAAGACAGATAAACTTGTAGATTTGTATATCCGGGACGAGACATCGGTGAAAAATTGCAGACAAAATCATAAGCATCAAAACGAGCGTTTATTGAAGTGCAATTAAACAATTAAAAGCAATATCAACATCTCTAGCACATCTTTGAAATACCTGTTTTGGATAAAGACGGGCAAAAAAAACGATGCAAAAACTATCTAATATAATCTGCAGTTTTGCAGTCACAAGCTATATCGTCGATCGTTTAGAGTTCAATAAACAAATTGAAATCTTGGGCTATGTACCATCGATGATTCCTGCTAATTATAATATGCATATTTTATCTTAATACAATCACACTTTACTGCTAAACGATTGTATTAAGACAAATTAAGAATTTAAATATGTATACACGATTTATATTCAAATTCAAAATATTCTTTATTCAAGTAAACTTGTAAAGAAGTGCTTTTGAATCGTCAATATTTACTGCTGGTTCGGAAAGCTGTTCCTACCGAGAAGAGCCAGCAAGAAACTCGGCGGTTGCTCTATTCAAACAATAATTCTTATCACTAGTTACATATAGTTATTAATGTCTTGTACAGGGTTGAAGAGAAGCTATATCCACGCATTCTTATCGTCAAGGTAATCTTTAATACTATAATAGGCTTTCTGAATTAGCCTTATAGATGCGGGCGTTACTTTGCGGAATTCCATATTACAGGCACTATAACAGAACTACCTTGCTATAATCCGCACGGGTTAAGCGAATGTATGCAAAGTCAATGTGTATGAAGCAGGCAAAATTCACGCACCTTACACATGCAGGACAAGCCACCACACGCACCCCAAGGGGCCTCCATCAGCAACAAAACACACAAGCAGCACACACAACCACCACCACAATCTCGACGATCGTTTCGCTTCGAAACCGAAGCATCATCAGGAGGATAGGATCCACGATATAATCGCAATGCAAATCGATACACATTTTCTTTCACGCTTTACATGCATTCGCTTAACCAAGGTAGTTCTGTTATAGTGCCTGTAATATGTATACAGAGTAAGAGATATGCGTAGATAGCATATATTACATTTAAATTATGAAAATATGTTTCCTTTGCACCAAGAGTTCGCAAATCTTACAAAAAAAGAAATATAGGATTTTTGAAAAGTCAGAATGAACACGTGTGAAGAAAGTTAAATCCGTACAAATAAAAAGCGCAAGTCTATCCGTTGGTGCTTCTTGCATCACTTCTTTGAGGTCGTCTGTCCACCTCGTTGGGGGTCTGCCGACGCTGCGCCTTTCCGTGCGGAGTCGCCATTCTAACACCTTGAGACCCCAGCGCCCATCGGTTCTCCGCACTATGTGCCCCGCCCATCGCCACTTCAGCTTCGCGACACGCTGAGCTATGTCGGTGAGCGGTCTAGTTCTTCTACGGATCTCCTCATTTCTGATTTGATCACGTAGAGAAACCCCGAGCATAGCTCGTTCCATCGCCCGCTGAGTGACTCTGAGCTTTCTTATGAGGCCCATAGTCAGCGACCACGTTTCGGATCCGTAGGTTATCACTGGCAACACGCACTGTTCGAAGACCTTGGTCTTCAGGAATAAAAATTAAAAATGGCATATTTTTATTCACGGGCAAACAAACACTCAAATTATATATAGAACAATATATAGAACTTCTTTTGCGTGGCACCGTATGACGATTTAGGCATCACTGCCACGATCGAGACAATCGCTGTAATATCATCAACGATTATATACGCTGTAATACCGTCAATACAATGGACAGTAAACGCAACGAAACGCAATACGCGGGGAGCTGTGACCGAATCAAACAAATTCGTGCTACTGTCATACGAAATATCCCGCGAAAGCTAACCCGACACACTGCGAAACATTGCGTTTAACAACGATTCTTTAACGTTTTGGTTGTCAATGAAATTTGCCGCATCTCCACAAAAACACTATAACTAACTGTGGAGGCGAGTTCATAGTTTATGTATATGCCATAAACTTGATCGTAGAGGCGTTGCCTTTGAAGTAGTGGTGTTGACACAGGTTATACCCCTTCGACGACTGCAAGCTTAAAACAATCGTCTAATTAAGCCACAACGTATGCGTCGCCTGTCAACTGATCACATTGATTGATTGAACACGTCAGTCTTATAGGTTCAGATTACCTATACCTGTCTATAGATCTATCGTAAATGCCAATATATCAAGACATCTAATTAAAAAGCTCGTGAGTTGCTTGTCAATTAATCAGTAAATCAACATTTTTATTTAATATATATTCAGATTAGATAGATTATAATGCATTTGGACCTGTCAAAATCAAAATAGAATGGAAGTAGAGTTTTGTATTTCAAAAACTTAAAAAACTCTAGGTTTTAACGTTTAATTAATACTAAAGAATGTTGCGTTATGTTATATTGGAGTATTTCAGTGTTTTCGAACGTGGGACTCACACTCCCACAGGGAGGGAATTTAGGTGTTAAGTTAGGACAATCCGAAAGTGGACTCCAAACTCTTTTGCTCCGGGCTATGAATGAAATGTAGCATTGCATTCAGCAATGCTACATTTCACTTCACTAGCAAATTTAACGAAAACAATCCAATAATTACTAACGGCTTGATTGTTTAATTACGGCGGAAATCAGTGTGTGAAAATGTTCCCGCATATTCCCAACACTGCGGGTATTTTAGGATAAAAAGTGGCCTATATGATATGCCACAATTTTCTGTAACATCCAGTGAAATTCATCGATGTACTATTAACCTAAGCCTTCCTCAAGAATTCTACTATCTTTTAGTAAAAACTATACAAAAATCCGTTCAGTAGATTTTGAGAAAACCGATCAAATACAGACAGACAGCTTTTGAGGAGTTTGTTTTAAGATATCAAGAGAAGACCCAAAAAAATTGTGATCCCGTGGGAATTATATAAACAGTTGCGCGCGTTCTCTTAGCTATGAGTACTATTATCAAATTGAAAATACCAGAGTTTAATAACGGCCTTGAGTAGTATAATAGTATAATTTAATCATGCTAAACGTTTACTCTTTCTTAAATTTATGGGACATTTACACACACGTTGGTCGCACAGTAAGTTTGAACTTAATTTTGTGGTTGACGGACAAGAATAGAGAAACTAAAAAAATTTTTGGACGATTTCAGGCTTACTGCTTGCAAGGTCTTTAAAGTCACTGTTATACTATACGGCAAATAAATACAAAAATGACGTTAAAAATCATCAAATTCAAATTCAAATTGAAAATATTCTTTATTCAAGTTATTAACGAGTGTTTTTGAATTGTCAAAATCTACTGCTGGTTCGGAAAGCTGTTCCTACCGAGAAGAGAACGTTGGCTCTCTACAGAAATCAAAGCCGCGACGCACGCAACTGAAGGCAGTGTCACTACAATCTGCGCCAACAGGCAAGTTGACTTCGAGTCTTCGAGACTTCGAATCTACAGAAAGGTTTAAATCAAATATAAGAGATATGCTTATAAGTAAAGCATATTACAAAATCGAAGATTATTTGGATGATAAAAATACCTGGATTTGAAAATCCTTTCAGCTTCATACCAGACTGCGATTTAACAATGTAAAATTGAAAATCTTTAAAAGTTTGATCGTCAAGTTTCTTGCTGGTTGTTCTCGGTATGAGCAACATTCCGAAACAGTTGTAGCTTCATTAATCATATCGATCCTTGACGATTCAAAAGTGCTCGAAAAAGCTTACTTGCATACAGAATATTTTGATTTGATTTGATTTGAATTACTAATTCATCCCTAAAAATTGCGCAGGTCAGATGAACCGTCATCTACCGTGTACCGTTAGGAAATCGAATATGCGAAAATAATAATAAGACCTTGATCACATATCGGGAAATTCTACGTTGAAGCAGACAGCATTATACATTCAGATGAACCTCAGCTTGACCGATTTATATCGGTGATGTCGTCGAATCACACATAATCTGTCTGGGTAGACCTCGGATGCAAGTAAACTAGACGAATTTTATTGCCTGACGTATCGACTGGTTTCTGATTTAATAATTTCCACGTCAGTTTTATGTCGCACAAAGATAATACGTGGTATTTGCATAGAGTTAATATACTAGAGTAGGGAAGTAAGTATAATATGTGCCCTATTAGAAGTACTATAAGAAATGACTGGTCCGTTGGCGCAGTTGATTGTCGCGGGTTCGATTCCCACTGTGGGCAAACAATTTGTTGGTTTATAGAAGCAGGCGTTACTTTGCGGAATTCCATATTACAAGCAATATACCAGAACTAACTACTTTGCTATAATCCGCACGGGTTAAGCGAATGCATGTAAAGCTAATGTGTATGAAGCAGGCAGAATCACGACAAAAATCGAATGCGATTTTTGTCGTGGAGCCTATCCTCCTGATGGTGCTTCGGTTTCGGGGCGAAACGATCGTCGGGATTGTGGTGGTGGGTGTGTGTGCTGCTTGTGTGCGTTGTTGCTGGTGGAGGCGCCTTGGGGTGCATGTGGTGGCTTGTCCTGCATGTATAAGGTGCGTAGATTTTGCCTGCTTCATTAGCTAATTCACATTAGCTTTGCATGCATTCGCTTAACCCGTGCGGATTATAGCAAAGTAGTTAGTTTTGTTATATTGCTTGTAATTTGTTGGTTCTTCGAGCCTGGGTAAAGTAAAAAGTAGTGGCCCGTTACAATCCCACTGCTGGGCATAGGGCTTCCTCTCTCCGTTTCTGAAGACAAGGGTAGTAGCTAAGACCTACCACGCTGCTCCAATGCGGATTGATAGGTTACACATAAGCGTAACCTACCCACTACCACATCAGAACCGTATCCCACTACGAACATCAGAACCGATTCAAGCGGCCAACCACATGTTGTCCGTAGTTCATGCGTAATGATAACCTCCGTACATACCTTGACCTCCCTACCGTTCTCTAAAAAGAAAAGCTAAGAAACTGCCTGTTACTATCCCACAACTGGGCATAGGTCACCCTCTTCGTTCTTTGGAGAGAAAGGTCGGAGCTAAGACCTACCGCGCTGCTCTAATGCGGTTTGGTAGGTTACACATATCCCTAGAATTCTCTAGAGATATGCAGGTTTCCACACGATGTTTTCCTTCACCGAAAAGCGTGTGATAAATTGCAATTATCAATTAGACACATAAGTCTTAATAGAAAAACTCATTAGTATGGTATAGTAGTATTTTCATGGATCTACAATTGAGACCGTGAGAGCAAGAGTGGCCTAACTTCTTAACAATAAGGTTACAGTATTAAAGGAAAAACCCCTGATTTAAAAGAGTTGCAATTTCAGCAAATTAAAATCTTTCATAAATATTTGCCGTCTTATGCGAGGATATAGCTAAACTTCTACCCTGTACAAAACAGTAATTACTAAATGTACAAGAATTATATTTTGAAAATAGCAACCGCCGTTCAAAAGCACTTGGTTACAAGTTTACTTGAAAAAAAAAGTGATTCTACCCTCTCGTTATTTATTATAACAATCTCCCTTACAGGCCTGTCTATGACGCCCCTGTTCTAGTATAATAACTCTATGGGTCGCATCGCAGCCATCAGTCGATTAGCTTGGTTAGCGCGACGTGTTAATAACTCGAAGGTCGCACGTTCGATCCCCTCGTAGGCCAATGACACCTCCGAATTGCATGCTATTATATGTTTAGATATATTTGCATTTGAGGTTCTCTTGTTTTGCATAATACGTGTGATATGATAGACATTAAATAGATATTTCGTTAAAGTTTCTTTTTCACCCGATTTCCTGTCTGCATTTTAAAAAAAGGTATATTTCGCTATTCGGAGTTCCTTGGCCTTTTATGTAAATATGAATTTTTATAGTTCTCTATGACCTGTTTGTCTGTTTATTTAGGATATAAACAATGCAACAGGACATGGAGCTATATAACCGAATTGATTTCTAATAAACATTTATCTTTTTTATTGCATAACGGAATGGCACCTGACTGCAATCATGTCTGATAGAAAGATGACTATTTCATTTTACTTTAGAGATAAATTATAACGTATAAATAGTTTTAATTAAATTAAATTTAAAATATTATTTTCTAGTGGAACCCGTGACTTGTTTGCATCATCTTAAGTATTTATATTCGATCCTTTCCTACTTCCTATTTTCCTAATTTATAGAATTAGGCGTTACTTTGCGGAAATCCATAATACAAAAGTAATAATAAAATTATTTTGCTGTAATCCGCGATACAGTAAACAGAAAAAAGTTAACTATCAGCTTTTCAGCACTAGGTAAATATTTTTTCTATTTACTGTATCGCGGATGACAGCAAAATAATTTTATTATTACTTTTGTCCTATTTTCCTTCTCATATTATAACTGCGAAAGTTTGCGACTATGGATGGATGTTTGTTACTCCTTTCACGAAAAAACTATTAGACGGATTTGGATGAAACTTTACAATTATATAGGTTATACATCGGAATAACATATAGGCTATGATTTGTAATGATTTTATGTAATATAATACATGTCAATAAAGTCGGGAAAAATCTGGCCTCTGAGAGCTATCTTAGCGTACGCTGCCTAAACCATTGGAATTACAATTAAAGTCGATTTGCCATAGTATTGTTTGTCTTGAATAGTTCTAAATAAAAGTTCGCGACAGCACATATCTACCTTTTATGTGGAAATCATTATTACCAAAATTCATCATCATCCTCCTGCCCTTATCCCACTCTAAGTGGGTCGGCACAACATGCTACAGACATGCTGTCATATGATTTGGCTACGTATTTTATGTCAACTTACCATAGTCGCCTTTTACGACACCTCAGTAAGAAACGAAGGTGGTCTATTCTATTCTGCCGGATACCACACGGCGTTCATTATGATCAAAATTATGAATCATAAATTAAATTAAATTAAACAGTATTTTACAATGCACATTTTAGTATATTTATCAAACGGTTATAAAAATCAATACATCTGTCGCTTTCACTATTTCATGTAGATAAAATTCGTCTTTCACACAAAGTAATTTGGCCAATTTTTTTTGGCAAATTTTTAAAAGAGTTTAAAAGTTATCACGATATGATTGACTTGAATGGAGCGCCATAGAGTGCTTAAAATGCGCGGCGCGCAAAGTTTTGAAGTTACACGACTCGAAATTTTGAATGTACGAGAGCTGTGATAGCCCAGCGGTGAGACCGTGCGACTCTTTCGAGGGGAATATGAGTTCAAACCCGGGTAGCCACCGATGAGTTTTTCTATTATAACTCATGTGTCTAATTGCTAATTGCAATTTATCACACGCTTGTCGGTGAAGGAACACATCGTGAGGAATCCTGCATATCTCTAGAGAATTCTGGAGATATGTGTAACCTATCAATCCGCATTGGAGCAGCGTGGTAGGTCTTAGCTCCAACCCTTCTCTCCAGAAACGGATAGAGGAGGCCTATTCCCAGCAGTGGGATTGTAACAGGCCTCTACTTTTACCAAAGCAGACCAAATTCCATGCGAGCAAAGCCGCAGGCAAAAGCTAGTTTTACATATATTAATACTAACAATTATTATTCCGAGATTCACCAACACGTAACCTTAATATAAAACATTCCGGACAACACTCAACTATCATATTTCATTTACTTATCAAATACATTTATCATATTTCGATGCCACGTTCCATCATTATAAAATCATGCGTTAGTCTGCGAAATTATACGACAAAGTACTATCTAATAGAAAGTACGCATTAGTTCGCGTAGAATTAAGTGTTGGTATACCCTCAATTATAGCTGTGATAGCCTAGCGGTGAGACCGTGCGACTCTCTAGAGACGACATAGGTTCAAACCCCGGGCAGGCACTAATGAGTTTTTCTATTAAAACTTATGTGTCTAATTGATAATTGCTATTTATCACACGCTTTTCGGTGAAGGAAAACATCGTGAGGAAACCTGCATATCTCTAGAGAATTCTAGGGATATGTGTAACCTACCAATCCGCATTGGAGCAGCGTGGTAGGTCTTAGCTCCAATCCTTCTCTCCAATAACGGAGAGAGGAGGCCTTAGCCCAGCAGTGGGCATAGTAACAGGCTGTTACTTTACTTTTTTTATACCCTCAATTACGAACTGTATTTCTTCTTTCTATCCTATTTCTATCCTAAAGGACAATTATGGAACTTTCACATATAAATGTAATACATAAAAATAATTTCATCAGCTTTTAGACGTTTATGATTGTGGCTGTGTTTCTGTACACGAATGTTTATTTGCACATTGTATAGTACCCGGCATTAAATAATGCACATCGATGTTTAGAACGAAACAGCCGGCCAGTTCGGTTTCGTAGAGCGCTGTCACTGTCAATCAGTTAGTATGAGACGTTTCGCACGGGTTCGTCAGTCAGTGCGACAGAGACAATGCTCTATGAAGCAGAATCTAGCCGATTTTCTCTCTCTAAGCCTTAATGTGCATTATTCAATGCCGGGTACTATAATATGAATTAGAAAAACATATCGCACGCTTAGAATTAAAGTGACCTAATTCCTAAATTGGGCCTAATTGAGTTAGATACATTGTAATCCTTATTTCAATGCCATCTCATGTAATAATTTAAACCTTGCACCACATAAACTTATCTAATTCAAATCTTTAACCCTTTAACTGCTTTTTCTGGTAATAACAACAGTCATGGCACGGGCAGTTAATAAAATATAGCGGTGATCACATACCTGAGTTGACACGTAACAAGTCATTTGTATATTTTAGGAGGTTGCTGCAAAAAAATGTCTAGATTCCAAATTCATAAAATGTCTTGAATATCATTTTTTGCGTTGCATATTAATATTAAGTTACTGTATATTTGTAAAAAGATATTTCCAATTCGCTTAGCATTTTTGTCGTGGAATATATCACTTCGGTTACGGGGCAAAACTACTGCTGAGATTGTGATAGTTAATGTGTGCAGTGCTTGTGTGAAAAAATTCGTAGTAGTCGTTTTTTTACGAATTTACTGAGACGTGCAACTGTTGGAGAGTAATAATATAGTCTCTAGATCATCAAATCAGAAATGATGAAATCCGCGGAATTAATTGACCAAGAACAAGAGATATAAGTATAAAGGAAGAAATAGTAAGCAAGTAGTAGCAAGGTTAATAAAATAACCTGCCAATGTTGGCTAGAATACAGATAATGTTTTTTATTCTATTCTAAATAAATACCTGGCTGGTGCAAGCACTCCACAGATAGACACAGCTTCCGAGACCCACGCTGAGAACATTCTGTGCGGACCAGTCCACCAAATTTAGATAGAAATCGTCTTGTAACTCGGGCGCGTCTAACACCTAAAACAGAATAACACTCATAACAAAAAAAGAACAAGAAAAAAATTCAGGTCAATTGTAGACCTTCGTAACTTAGACAGTACGTGTTAGAATAAAACTAATAGTATTAAAAATAATGGGGCTATACTTTGTTGTCACCATCACCCAGTTTCATAGTGTCACATTATTGCGTTATCATTCAGTTGAAGGAATCCAGAATTTCAGTACAATTCTTATTATTTCAAAATTCGATTAGAAAATTCGAAGATAAGAACCTGTAGTAGTAGTTATTTAACTATTGTTTAAGTTTAATTAACTATTTAGGCCTCATATATTAATTATTTATTAATTAAGATACCGGTTTGTAATCGTTCATCTAATCTAAAGTGATAAAGTAGCTTCAAAATGGAAACTAACTTGGAAAAATAATGATAACCTAAAAATAGCCCACCGATTACAAGGCATCGAAACGGAACGCTTAATTGCTTGGTGGAACGGCGTTGCCGTTTCGGTGGTAACTAACCTCGAACATAACTCCAATTAAAACCAAATCTAAGATAAAATTTGAGATGATATTATAGAAATTCGAAATTTACATGTCTGACCAGATAATCGGACAGACGCACTCAACGTAAAAATAAAAGACGTTACAGTGATTTCGTGCAAAAAGGTTAGCCAAATTAATAGATATGCATTCTTTAATTGATAGTAGTCGATTTAATAATTCTATGGATGTAATTATAGTTCTCCGAATAAAAATTAATTCAAATCGGGTGGTTTGACTCAGTGCTATTTAAATTATAAATACCTTAAAGGGAATCCTTGAAATTTTCCGTGTAGCTTTGCGTGGCGACCGCAAAAGCTTTTGTGACATAGATGACACTGGTGAAAGACTGTACGGTGACGGGTCTATATTCTCCTGAAACAAAGAAAAATTTACATGAAAAAACACGGAACTAAGAGCCTCGGGTTTAAAAAAAGACTATTTTCTGAAGAAAGCCATTTAGCGTATGAATAATACATATGCCGTAACAACGTTAACTTAGTCGTAAAGTGCATTAAAAAAAGCAAATGTAATAAAAAACCTGAATCAAACAAATGCTACAGAGCAAAGACCTAATGTTGAATTATAAATTCGAATGACGAGAGACAAAAAAGTGTAGCATGCATTTATCGTTGGTCAGAGACATTTAGTACATAGACCTATAGAGATTCGTGTATAGAATTGTTTTTTTTAAGTTTGCATACGAATGTAACTTACTAACGCGTATTTGTTATTCAATCAACATTCGCCATGGCAGACAATAAAATAAATTGACAAGGAAATAAATTTAATTTAATCGAAAACTTTAACTACTAAAGAATATTTCGTCAGAGCATCAGCGGGAGTTAGCAAAAAATGATAAAATAAATAAACTTTATTACCGACATAAAAAAGTCTGGTTACAGGCATCTTGACATTCTCATTATAGACATAGAGGAGAACTCATCAAGATACGATGACCAAAATAATAGAGCGAGATTTCTGTCTAAATTAAGTTCACAACTACTAGCGAACAATACATTAGATTGGTCAACAGATTGTGATTCTGGCATACAAAAAAATCTAAGAGGAAGCACGTCGACTCAAATTGTTGCAGACGGCGTTAGATTTACAAATGGTGTTGCAGTCATTAGGGCTTAGGCAATAAAAAAAACAAATACTCAGGTCGAGAAACAGAAAACATTGATGGAGCAAAAACCACTGACAAATTGAATCAACTAATTTAAACGCCGTGGTAGTGGCAAGCGGTCGAAGGCATGAACAAAAAAAAACAGAATGTTAGTACGGTCTTCATCAGTATTGCAAATGACTACATTTATAATTTCAAAAATATATTTAGTATATTCAATAACAAATGAATGCCGTAAATAGTTTTTAATTTGAAATAAGTTGTGAAAGCCTAGAGGCCCGTTCGGGGAATCGCCTAGAAGCCTCCTGAAGCGTAACGCGATAGTCCTTGGAAGGTTCGGCAACCCGTAGCCTTTTGTACGTATCGCGGTAAAAAACAACTGAAAAAACAAACGTAACAAAACTAACTCCGTACATTTGATAGCGTCTCGATTTGTCAGCGATTTTTTTTAACCACGCTTTCAATTAATCATAGCACAACTTCTATTCATTTCCTTTAATTGGTCTTATTACATCACACGAAATAATAGTAGAAAGAATTAAAGATGATGCTACTACCGCAACATTGGTCTATATTTTTCGGTGTACCTGGCAAGATATATGGGAGTCATAAAAAACATTAGATGAATATAATGTCTACAATTATTTGTAATGCGAATTTTCGCACTAACAGGCTAAGAACTTTAAAGTTATTTACTGCAAAAAGTGCACATTTCGCGTAAACTCATGGCCATAATCACGTCCATGAACCCGGTTTATTGCTGTCTAGATGAGTAACAAAATCTTCATAAAGCATCGCAAATTTCGTGGGATGGTTTTGCGTCATTGTGTTTTGCTTTAAAAGAATGATTATTTTTAAGTAAATAAAATTTAAGCGTGGGTACAGGAACTAAATGTTAAGAGACATTTTTGCACAAAAAGAAGAAGTCTTCTTTTTGCCTTTTGCAGCACCATATTGTGATTCAAATGGAAATATAACTGGGTTGCGACACCCACTTTAAACAAAAACATAAGACGCTGACACATAAACATGAGCGTTAAGCGCGCTCGCAATAAATATCGTTGATAAAAAAAACAGATTTGCACGTAATACTATAATATATCGACACGTAACCGTTATGTACCGAATTAAGGTTACTTTATCATATCAAACAAAAGACCACGTCGTTTGAAACTGATACAACACGTGACCATCTATGAATGAAATGGTAACGGTAATACTGAAACAAGATTGAAAGTGCATTGTGTGCATGATGATTAATTTACAACTGCCACTTATGGAGATATTGACTTAGTAAACGCCCCGCCCCCGAGTGGTCGTCGACACAGTGGCCTTGGTATGTGCCCGAAAACGAATGCATATTATTATATTACGTAAGCCGAAAATTGCCTGCAGGAAATTGCAACTGGTTTTAAAAACGTGCAAGCAGGTCTGTCAGCTGAGATTCTCGTAGATAACTATTTCAGAGATGTAATTTAAGAAGATAACTATTTACTTGTCAGATCTTGAGAAATGTCTAATTCGTCAGTAATTGGGAACTCAAACCAAAAAATCTGATGATATATGAGAACGCTTCATAATCTCTTTAGAACTAACTGCCTTAGTAATATAAAAATGAAATTAACATAATATTTAAATAAAGGCATGACTAAATCGGATTAAAGAGTTAGTTTCAGTAAAAGGAATTGACCTCTTCAACAATTTGGCTTACTAATGTTGTTTTGATTAGACGAATTATGTTTTTACATAATGCCAGAACAGCATTAACGTCGATGTGTTTGATGTATTTTTACATCACGTCATATCGCAATATATAAATAGACATTTACCTGACTAAGCTAACATTTTTGGCTAGCTAACTATGTTAATCTAATCAAGTGTGTATTCGGATATAAAAGTATGAGAAATCTCTTTCTTCACGTCAAAAGTGTAAACTTTCAAATAATCTTAGGTAGTGGACACGAAAGAAAAATGTTAGTTAAAATATTAATAGGTGGATGTAACGTGATGGTAATCAGCATATAGACTAGTGTCCATAGAGAATGTATAGATCCCGCAATTGGCTATTTCCGCCAAACACAATTGCCATATTCAACGAGAATAGACAAAAAGCGCCGCACAATAGATCGCAATACGATATGAATTGTATACAATGGGCATTGACCTGATGCATCTCTACATATATACCCTAGAACTCATAATGTGGTTCCTATGAAAAAACTAAAATTATTTTTAGATACAACTTGTACTATATAACTAACACCCCTAAAAATCATTAATAATCAAAATGACATGATAGTCTTAAGAAAAAGTAAAAAGAAAAATTTCAATAAAACGCAAACCACAATGATGTAAGATGAATGAGCAATCAGAATTCAAGTTTATTAACCTCAGACAGCAGACGCATAAAAAGCTAGAAATCCACCATGTAGTGACTAGATCTTAGATAACAGATTGATTGGTACTATAAATGAATGGCAGATTTTGTGACCTGTACATATCCGTAAACAGGTCACGTTAGATACGCAAACATTAAAAAAAATACGTTACTCTACAGATCCACGGTCCACTTTCAACTGAGAATAGAATACAAATCTATACGGAATTTATAAATTTCTAGCAAGTTTGGAAACCGAATTAAAGTTCGATATATCTAATTGCTAAAAATCACAGATCTAGTTATAAGAAGTCATGGAATAATATTACTTAATACCTTAGTGATTTAACGTTACTTCGAGACGTACGATGTTAAAAGTAGGAAAGTGTGTTTGCCTTTTGTAAATTATTCATCTGAACATACAAGTCTTCAAAATAAATTTCTTGCGGTGTAAGTCAAAAGTCTCGCTAATTTAAATTTGGTGTCATCAATTCCGACTCAATATGCTGATTCAATTGACTTAACAGTTTAAACAAACGTAACCCTATGGGGCCTCGGTCGCAAAAGTCTCTGCAAACAAGCAGTTGTTTACATAGTGGAAAAAATTAAGGCCAAGTAGATGGTTCGCGCGAAATTCCCTCGCTTACCGGTAGATGTTGTTTCTGCAAACAAATCACTGAGTGAACATGCATGAGCACTTCTTAATTCTTGAGCTGATGACACGGGAGCTAAGGTAAAGAAAAACTAAGCTATATCTAGACTAATTACCTCCGAGGCCTTGGAGAATTAAGGATAATGAATACGTATGATAAATATTACAAGCTTCAAAAACTTAAAATTTCAAAAAAAATCCTCTCTTTGTTATTATTTGTAATAACTAAGTACCAAAAGATATTTGTTTACAATGTAACAAAATAATATAGCTTTTATTTTTAAAAGTCAATGTTTTTTTTTTATTAAAACGTATGTGTCTAATTGATAATTGCAAATATACCACGCTTTTCGGTGAAAGAAAACATAGTGAGGAAACCAGCATATTTCTAGAGGATTCTGAGGATATGTGTCGGTAGGTTTACCGATCCGCATTGGTGCAGCATGTAGATATTGGTTCCAACCCTTCTTTAACAGAAGTTAATAACGTGAGGTGAGTGAGGAGGCCTATAGAGGATGCCCAGCAGCGGGATAGTAACAGCCCGTAACCTTTATTAATTTCAATAAAATAAATATTTAATGTAACATAAAACAAGTACACGTAACATAGCATATGACATAATGCGTGGGCGTTAAGGACAGCACTCGAATGTACGATTAGAATTCAGTTTTAATTTCTTTTTTTTATGTGCAAACAACAATAGTAATAAATGAACGTATTGTATGCCTACAATGCAAAAGGCCAACCTAGGTTCAGATCAAAATAATACCTAGCCAATAAAGGATTCCATTGTAGATAAGCATTCCCGCAGTGCGATGCCAGTCAATGACTCTGTCGCATTAGGAAACTACATTCTATGTTTTAGTATTTCATAGAGAGAATGAAATGTGATTAGAAACTTGTAAATGTCGATCACTGGACTTTAGATCATTGTTATAAAAATGTATTTAAAAAAACAAAGAGTCACTTACACGTTAGTATATGATATCAAACAATCAAGGCCACAGATGTACCTGATCCAAACACCGGTGGACATTCGACAAAAAACAGTTCCGATATAATTAACGAGAAATGTCGACTGAGACATCTTAGAAATTAGAAGGAGCAATCAATACAATAACTCCAAACGTGACTAGACTCTAATACCGGGGCAATCTAAGACATGATCTAGATTGCTAGAACACAACGGCAGCCCGCCAAGTTGTTTTGAAAAACAACTACAAGGAAATCGATTTCATGCACTCGGATAAAAAAACAAAAAAAAATGCATCTCATACTGCAAAAGTGACAACTCATTCCCTTAAAATGACCGCAGATCTAGACTCAGTGTTCTTGTTCCTTGACTTATCAAAAAAAAAATGAACGCATATGAACCATTTGATTAACAAATAAACACGTCGATAATGCTACATCATTTACAACAGTTTTTATAGTCCACTTTTAACATCACCTTAATTCGTTTTAGTGAAGTTACAAGTTGAAAGATTTTACTATAATTATTACCTACACAAGTTTTTAACTAATCGACCTAACACTTTTTTTATATCTCCATAATCTCTTGCTAATATCATACTCACGTGAGTAATAGCGCTTAGTCGCGGTTCATTTTTGCGAAAACAATAAATTGTAATCAATTTCTCTAAGCATAACATTCCTCTCCCGAAGGATACGGAACAATAAATTGATCTAAGTGTGAACCGATTGAATTAAAGACGATTAGATTTTTCATACTTCAGAAATTCTACAATTGGTATTAAATTACAATTTGGGCCACAACTACTTTTTGCACCAATGCAAAAATACGTCACGCAGTTATATTTCGTGCGTTGAAAATTTCAATCACGGATACGTTCCGACTTTTACTGGTGATATATAAAAAAAAAGCAGTGACTGTAATACAAACGGACCAATGAACCCCGGGATCGCAAGCATCATTGAAATGCGCAAGCGCAAAATTTGTAAATTGCAAAGCGTCTAGACTTTTATCCGTTCAAGGTCTTAGTACAAAAAGCATTAGATAAACCGCGAGAGGCCGATTCGATGCGCCTGCGCATATCCTAAGAGCAATATGTAATTGCAGTCTCTAATAAAACAGGCGCAAACAGATTATAAATTTAAAGATTTGGGCATTTAAACTTGACAACAAAAGTTTTTTTTTTTAATTCCAAAAAGTTGTCTCGATGAAAAACCTTGTAATGTAAATATGATTCTTAGTTACCCAATAAAAAGCATCGGGTAACCCTTGACGCAATAAGTCCCATTATAATAATTATTAAAAAAGCCTACGAATAAAACCTGAATTTAATTTATTTATCAGAGCATAAAAACAATCACTGTAATAATATAATGAGACCGATCTACCTTATTAAACTAGAGGTGTTTTACCCCGCCAACATGTCAGGTGAAGAGCGACATAAAAAAATTGGCACGTGTTCTTTACTTAATAGGTTTTTTGCGTATGCGCTACCAAAAATTTACGATTTTGTACAAAAAATATCTAAGGTAATTTCATTATGTAAATCGATTTAATATTAGACTTAACTAAAACACGATGGCAAGTAAGCAAACAAGTTTACGTTTCAAGTCACGAAGCTAAAAATATTTTTATGAAGTAATTGTAAATATACTGAGATTGATATTGGATGGCAAACACGTATTATTAATCATTAATGCTGAAAAGCGCAAAACAAAGGCTATAGAATAAATAAAAATTGAAGGTACGAAAACGTTTGTTAACAATATATTATCGGGACAAAATACATCGGTGGCCGAAAATTAGCATATATTCAAAGCACCGAAGAGAATTTATATGGATACGCATTGGGAATTGAGTCACTGTCAATGCATTCTTATGACAAAAAACCAAAATTTGTATTCAACTGTCAGTGCACGTGTAATCCAGTGGGTGGAACCATAGCACAAATCTAGAATGTCATGAATAGTTTAAATCATTTATTTTTTTGTTAGGAATAAATTGTTGACAAAAGTAATAATAAAATTATTTTGCAACAATCCGCAAGGAAGTAAAAAGAAAATATATCAAATCAAAATAATCTTTATTCGAATAAACCATTTCAGGCACTTTTGAATCGTCAAGCATCAATATGATTAATGAAGCTACAACTGGTTCGGAATGTTGCTCTTACCGAGAAGAACCAGCAAGAAACTCGGCGGTCAATCTTTTCAATTTTTCAATTATACATTATTAAACCGCCGTCTTGTATGAAAGTTATGTAATATAAAATGCTAAATGTATAGTGGACTTTACTTTTTTCATACCCGATACATGCAGGATTCGTAAAAACACATGCACAAACCTCCACCACCGCCACCACAATACACAAGCACTACACACGTTCACTATCACTCCGCAAAGTAACGCCTTATTCTATAAATTAATAAATTGTTTCTATACCTAACTTTTAGCGATCAAAATAAAATTCGCTTTGAAGTTCACTTTGTAACTTAACACCGAAATAACTGTAGAAAACGTAATCGAGTATTGTTTGATAATGTTCATTGGTAAAATATTTGTTAATAATATCATAACACTTACAGATATTGGCACAAAAGTAATAATAAAATTATTTTTCTATAATCCGCGATTTTATCCGATCTTTATCGCGGATTATTGCAAAATAATTTTATAATTACTTTTGTATTTTGGATCTCCGCAAAGTAATGAATATTGGTATACTCTGATTTGAAGAAAGTGAATCACCATATTTTTATCTGACAATTCTAGTGCATTCTTGCCTATTTGGTTTACACATAGCATCTCCAATAACATTGCACAAGTTTTTTATTTGAGGGATCCAACTCAGACATCTCTTAAGGAAATTAAATTACAGACTAAAATGAAAAACAAATATAAAATGCATCGAATAAAGAGTCGGTTTCTTTCTTTGCGAAACGGATTGTCACTCCAGGGGCAGTCATACAGACCAATTTAAAGATTTTAATTACCACGTAGATTCGATTACGTTTTCAAACCATTATCCGACCTCTAACCTCTGTAAGGAAGACGTGCTGTCCGTTTTTTTTTGCATGCAACCTGTTGACAGCGATATTACGTACATCCTAAGCCTCGTCGTGACAAGATACTAATGCACACAAATGGATCTATAAAAAAATATATGAAGAATAGTTTCATTTCTTAATTAATTTTTTTGGAGTAGAAATGTATCATTAATTCCGGCCATTGTAACTGCTACGAAAAGATAAGAGTATGACATTGTCACACACCTGACAAGAAGTTCCAATTAAATCTAATCATTTATGGGAAAAAATATTGGAAAATAAGACAAACGAGTTTATTGAAGACTCTAGGCTTTATTACGAGAATCTCCACTCATGTTTTATAAAGAAGTCTCCAATAAAATCAGATATGTGCGATTTTATCTGAACACTACGATATAAAGTCATCTGATAGTAATTCTACGCAAATCAACTGCAAATTGATATACAACATTTGTGGCGACCGATCACAAATTAAAAAAAGCTTTAACATATAAAGATTATAAATATCTGTATACATGTCTAGTGTAAATGTAGATACCCGAAATTAAACTTCATTACAATGTAGTCTCAAAAAAATTTATTAGACAGAGATAGGTTACGATTAATCCAATATATAAAAGACGATTTATAGACGCAGGCATTACTTTGCGGAATACCATATTACAGAACCTATAACAGAACAACTTTGCTATAAATTGATCAGATACGGACAGACAGCTTTTGTGGACTTACACGTCGCCCTATGCCGTGGTCCGGCCTCACAGGAGGCACCCTTAGGACGACGTTCCCCGACTTAAGTAGAGCTTCTGCGCTCTACTCTCTGCATTTCGCAACCTCGACGATGCTTCTGCGCTAACCCGTCCCACCCGGCGACGCTGTAAAAGCCATTAGGGCTAACAGCATACAGTCAGTTCGAAAAAAAAAAAGTCGACCTTTGAGTAACAGAACGAAAAAGACAAGAAGTGAAAAACTATGCAACTATATATTAATATTTGCACTCGAAATAACAAAAAAAATTAAAAAAATGATCCAATACAGATAATAGTAAATTTAACTATTTAATTTATAAATTAACTTTTGTTAAATAAGTAGAATGTAGATGAATGAAGACACTACTAATATATAATTAATTACTTTGTTTTGGAAAAAGTATAGAAGAACGAATAAAATACGGCTTTTTTGACAACCAACTCATAATACATGTAGACTAATATCACATACATGATACATACATATATATCAATATATATGTGCAGTCGGTAAGTGACTGTATGAAAGCACTGGTGGAGCGATCGTGACAAATAATACATGCATCTGATTTGGCCGCGCACGAAAAAAACACATCGACACAAATGTCATGCAAAAGTTAATATTCTAAGCGTTTGACCGTAAAATTTTAATAATTTATTTTAGGTCGTTGTCACCGCTGAGTGATGTCAATCGGGCAAATGACGGGACGAAAATGATGGCGCGTGTAAAAAAAAACAATAGCATTGTATCGGGCGTAATGGCCGGTGAAAAAAGATGCACAAGTAATAAAATTGGGAGGTATCGATTAAAAAAACCAAATGCGAATTTGCAATTTGTACACTGACCTCTATATGGCTCTTTGTAGTGCGTCGATAAGATAAAAAAAAATTAAAAGTGATAATAAAATTATTTTGCTATAATCCGCGATACAGTAAATAGCAAATATATATAGTGCTAAATGTATAGTGGATATTGTGTTGTGTGTTGTGTATTGTGTATTGTGGTGGCAGTGGTAGAGGTTTATGCATGTGTTTTTACGAATCCTGCATGTAACGGGTATGAAAAAACGGATAGTCCACTATACATTTAGCACTATATATATTTGCTATTTTCTGTATCGCGGATTATAGCAAAATAATTTTATTATTATTTTTGTATTATGGATCTCCGCAAAGTAACGCCTAATTCTATAAATTATATAAAAAAAGCTTACTGATTCCTCAGCGGTCTGGGAGTTACTATTCCCCGACCGCCACACCTGAACCAGACTTCCCTCAGGTCACTTAGGTGACCTGGGCCAACCGGCCCGAATACTGACCAGGCCCACAAGGCCTGCGAGGACCAGCCCGGGCAAAGAGGTTCGCCTCGAGGCCCGTACCCCGGCACCCTCTAAAGGTACCGAGAAGACCCGACTACTACTGATTCCTAAGAAGTATTATAGTACCCGGCATTAAATAATGCACATCGATGTTTAGAACGAAACAGCCGACCAGATCGGTTTAGTAGAGCGCTGTCACTGTCACTCAGTTATGTGACGTTTCACACGGGTCAGTCTGTGCGACAGAGACAATTCTCTATGAAGCAGAACCAGCTGATTTTCTCTCTCTAAGCCTCGATGTGCATTATTTATTGCCGCGTACTATATATAAAGTGTAAATCTACAGTGCACCAATGATAGACTGGTAACACATATCCTAGGAGTTGTCGAGGGATATGTAGATTTTATCATTAAATTTTCCTTCATTTATTTTATGAAATATATTTTTTTTGTATAAAAAACAATCATCATCCTCCTGCCCCTAACCCACTCTAAGTAGGGTCGGCACAACATGTTATAAACATGATTTGGCTACGTATTTTACGACCGGCCGCCTTCCTGACGTCAACTTAACTTAGTCGTATTTTACGACCTTCGGTAAGAATGAGGGTGGTCTATTCTACTCAATCGGATACCAAAATATAAAATATAAATGTGGTAATACGTACAGGTAACAAAATATTATTCTAGTGACCACACTAGAATGATGGTTATGTACCAACATAACCAAAAGTCAGCTACGACTTAAGTGTCTCCAAGAATATAGATAGAAGTCATTTAAGTGCTCTGTTTCTGAAGACCCGCGTTTCTTGTAAGACTTTATACCTAAGGCTAGAAGTCTGTGTAAAGTGAGTCGAATTCAGCTCGACTTGGACTCCGCGTCTTTTAACGCTGTACGTCTTTCATAATTTTGTTGAGTAAGTATGCACTCACACTAACTTGTTAAGTGAAGTTTTGTTTTAAGACTCAAATCTCTCGTAATCCCAGTCATTTAATAGCGACTCATTAGAGTCCAAACTTGACTTTAAGACGCCTTTAAAAGCACTGAGTCTTTTATAATTATGTCACGTGTTGAAATTGTCAGTAAAGAGACTCAAAACTTGTGCAACACTATTTGGAACGGATCGCAACATAAGTATAAGTACAAACTTGTCCGAAATCGCGCAAAAAAAGGCTTAGAATACGCTTTTTGTTTGCTCATTGTCACTACCACGCTAAATGCTACGTCGTGATAATTGACACACAAAGATATTTTTGCAAGTGGACACTTATTTCTTCTTTTGTGGCCGCCACGTTTACATAACACTAAAAATATGATGCCCATTTGTTGACTTTTGTGCATGGGTAATTTGGTATATGCATGGATATATAAATATTATAAAATGGGCAGCGTTTGGGAAGCTACGCGAGATGACAAAGCTCAAGAGTCACTCAGCGGGTGATAGAGCGATCGTGATCAAATCAGAAAAGAGGAGATCCCTAAAAGAACCAGTCAATGAAATAGCTCAGCGTATCGCGAAGCTGCAGCGATGAAAGAGGCGCATAGTACAGAGAGCTGTTTGGGCGTTGGGGTCTTAAGGTGCTAGAATGGGGGCACTGGAAAACGAAGCGTCGTTAGACCCCTAAAGAGGAAAATTTAGCCGGCAGCCGCTGGATCCAAGCGGGTCAAGATCGTGTGGTATAGAGATCCCGTGGGGAGCTTTGGTCCCGCAGTGGATGTCCATCGGTTGAAGAAGAGAGAAATAGAGATGGATATATTAATGAATTGTTTTTATCTCGTGGTTTCGCTCGCGTGGATTACATTACGAGCTTCGTAGTGAATGAGAGCTTTCTGATTTCACAAGCTTAAGGTTCTGGGTTTCAGCGCGTAGTAGAACAATAGGGTAAAAAACAGAAAACTATTGAAAATATTATTTAGTTTTATTACGCGATAGAAGAAAATATATGAATTGCCATATGTAGTGTACTAATCCAATACATGATTGTAAAAACTTGAGTTAAATAAAAAATTAAGCACTACCAACCACTAATAACACAAACACCGCACACATAAACTTCCAGAATCGCATAAATCGACTCGTCCCGAAACCGAATATCATCCGGAGATAGACTTCACGACAAAATCGCAAGCGACTCATCACCCAGGCAAGCAGACCTTTGTATTATGGACGTTATATACCTTTGTATGAGCTGTGATAGCCCAGCGGTGATACCGTGCGAATCTATCGAGGGGAACACGAGTCCAAACCCGGGCAGGCACCAATGAGTTTTTCTATTAAAACTCATGTGTCTTATTGATAATTGCAATTTATCACACGCTTTTCGGTAAAGGAAAACATCGTGATGAAACCTGCATATCTCTAGAGAATTCTCGAGATATATGTAACCTACCAATCCGCATTGGAGCAGCGTGGTAGGTCTTAGCTCCAACCCTTCTCTCCAGAAACGGAGAGAGGAGGCCTATTCCCAGCAGTGGGATTGTAACAGGCCGCTACTTATACCTTTGTATTATTTATTATTTAAGAAACAGAAGTAAATCTATAGATTTTAGTAAACAAATGAAAGAGAGGCTCTGTATGCACAACTCATTGATTTAATTCACTTAAGCTAAGTAATTGCAAGACGTAAGCGAAGTGAGGGCTAGTTTAAAAATAGCAAAGCTAATAGCTCTATAAAACTTACAGAGCTTTTTACTCTTACTCTACATTGAATATGTTCTTCATTTAACTATGTGTAAATTATTCTTTATCATATATGACATAATATCTTTTTTTTAATATAATAAAATACATTATTACATCAATTTCTATATACGTTCACCATCAGAACGCAACCATGAACCAAATAAATTCATCACTGCAAAAATTACCTTCCCATAACATTTGCGCACATATCTAATGTACATAAAATTTTACACGCGCCATCTTGTTTTCCATTAAATGTTTTAGTACCCAGTTCTCATCAATCGTGAATCTATTTAGTTCAGCCTGGAAACGTTTCCCACAAAATCAAAATATATCTGCGTATTTAACTAGGACGTGTTCGGGTTCAATAAATGAACCTTAAAATAACTACAATAGGGTTCACATTTGTATAAAGCTAGGCAGCTTTGAACCACAGTGTATACCTAACGAGCTGCCGTCGTATATTTGCATAAATAATTACAAGACAAAAGAATTAATTATAAAGTGTCCATTACTGTGCTACTAGGAGGGTAGAGTGTTGTCTTTAGTGACGCATGTTACATTCAATAATTGGATTACTGTTACAAAGGAGACCGACACGTTCAGTTATTTCTAAACAATTCTTTCTATCGATACAAAATAAGGAGCTTGTTGGAAAACTTACATTTGAACATGTACAAGAAATAAATGCAATAATTTGAATTCGAACACTTACCTTAAGCATTAAACTATGCCGTGTGGTATCCGGCTACATAGAATAGACCACCCTCCTTTCTTACCGAGGTGTCGTAAGAGGCGACTAAGGTAAATGCCTTGTGGTATCCGGCTGCATAGAATAGACCAACCTCCTTTCTTACCGAGGTGTTGTAAGAGGCGACTAAGGTAAATGCCTTGTGGTATCCGGCTGCATAGAATAGACCAACCTCCTTTCTTACCGAGGTGTCGTAAGAGGCAACAAAGGTAAATGCCGTCTAGTATCCGGCTGCGTAGAGTAGACCACCCTCATTTCGAGGTGTCGTAAAAGGCGACTAAAGTAAGTTGACGTCAGGCAGGCAGCCGGTCGTAAAATACGTAGCCAAATCATGTGACAACATGTTTGTAACATGTTGTGCCGACCCCACTTAGAGTGGGATAAGGGCAGGAGAATGATGATGATTTCAAGACATACGGTCCAGCACAGGGCGCGTGTTTAATTGGAAAAGAATAAGCATGCAATGTAAGAGTTTAACGTCATAAATCGTTACTCCACTCGGTTAAAGTTGGAGATCTATCATACTGGATTTCAGTGGCAATCGTTAATGTAAATTGAAATAGAAAAAGGTAGAAACAAATTTAAATTTGCGTCACTGAATAATCGGGGAATATTTTCAATACGATTATAAAAGAGCACAGGTATGGTTCGAGGTATATATGTAATTCATTTTTGTATACGTGGAAATTGGCACAGAGACAAAAAATATATGAGAATCCCCGCGAGTTTTTAGCTGGTTCTTCTCGTTAGGAGCAAATTTCCTAATCAGTGGTAGCTTGTTAAATGATCAAATTCAAAAGTCCTTGAAAGTCTACTTTAATCTATCTTATCTTATCTTACTAATATTATAAATGCGAAAGTTTGTGAGTATGGATGGATGTTTGTTACTCTTTCACGTAAAAACTATCAGACGGATTTGGATGAAAATTTACAGTTATATAGGTAATACATCGGAATAACATATAGGCTACAATTTGTAATGATTTTATGTAATATAACGATACATGTCAATAAAGTCGAAAAAATTTGGGCCTCTGAGAGCTATCTCGGCGTACGCTGCCTAAACCATTGGAGTTACACAAAGATGATGTACCGTAGTATTGTTTGTCTTGAATAGCTTAAAAAAAAGTCCGCGACAGCATATCTACAATCTACCTTTTATGTGAAAGCCACTATGACCAAAATTGTGAATCATAAATTTAACTTAAATAAGTTACTGCAGCAATACAAATTCCATGCGAGCGAAGCCGCGGGCAAAAACTAGTACTTAATATAAAACAAAGTCCCAAAAAGCTGTCTGTCTGTATGTAATCAATTTTCTCAAAATCTACTGATCGGATTTTTGTACAGTTTTCACCAAAAGATAGTAAAATACGTCCGGATGGCTTTGGTAAATAGTAGATATCGGTATTATGTAAATTGTGTTGAAGAGATTGCGCAGTTGTTAAAAAACTTGCTTGCTGGGAGCTATAGTCGCGTGCGCCGCGTAAACCAGCAGAGATACGCTAAAGTAATGTATGAGAATTGTAGAGCTATGAAAATACTCCAAAAAAGTCCGCGATAGCATGTCTCTATCGCTTATGGTTAACTCACAATAACTACTTTTATGTTTAAAATTTGAATTTATAGAAAAAAATTGTGACACGCTGATTTCCACGCGGGCGAAGCCGCTGGCACAGCTAGTAAATAATATTGTTCAATAAGTCAGTGTCCTTCAGCCCTTCAATCATCTCCATATCAAATACACATCGAGCCTTTGCTACATTAGGACGTGACAAACACACTTTCGCACTTAAATTATTCGTATTAATTAAGTTGTTTCACAACAGATAGAACTATTTGCGTGGAGGCGGTAGAATAAATTGTATCTATGAACCCACTTATTCATTTATGTTACAACACTAGCGAGGGCGGAAGGGCAGTAGGTAGGCACTATGGCAAGAATAACGGCCCATTGCATAAACTTTAATAGAAGACAACCGCGTTGAATTTATAGCCCTAATTTTGCAGTATAAGCATATGCGGTATCCGAAATGGGGAAAAGAGCCCTACTAATATAGAAGTATGCAAGCTGGTGTGACACCTAAAGTCGGCAAGGAGCAACGTTAAGTAGAGATAATCTAGGTATATAGGAATTATTAGTCAGAATATCGGAGCCAGATTTGACTAGTACAAAATTAAACAGTATCAAAAGACATTTTACGTTGTTGTCTCCTTACGATCCCATAATTCCGTCCCCAGGGTTTCTGATAGTAGTAATTAGGATTTACGGCCTCGAGGACCATACGCCGTGAAAACGGGCAGTAAAAGTTTCAAATTACATTACCAATATCCCTAAAACATAGAACATAAATCGCGATTATTCTAAATTTAGATAAATAAATAAATATATGGGACATTTACACACACGGTCGTCCGTCCCCAAAGTAAGTAACTTAATACTTGTGTTATAAGTGACGGACAACTGTTAGATATACTACATATATAAGTTTAAATACATACTTAAATACAAATACATACTTAAATACAAAAATAGATGCACAAATAAATTTTTAATTTGAAATTAAAATGGACAATGAGTGAGAAACTATTTGAATTCAGTAAATATTATAACGGATCGTGTTGGTTTTAAAAGGGTGATATAAAACTTTAGTTTAAAATTCAGACAAAGTATCATATAAACCCTATATATAATAAAATCTGCTAAGCATCACGTACTACAAGGTTTATTTTTTAAATTTACAAAAATACTGTCACAACAAGCCCCTATCCACATTAGATGGTCAACTTTACGCGACATTATGGCCGATGCGAATATTGGGAGATAAAATTCCAATCCACAATCATTGGGCTAAATACTGAGGTCGAGTTATACTAATTTGAGAATTTCTTTTGGGTACACGTTAATGCTTATAGGTCAAACTGTAATTTCAATAAACGCAATATTATATTCGTGTTATGATAAAATTTCAAATCATCGCCGATAATAATTGGGCACGGTGATTTTCCAAAGCTAAATATATTTTTACAACTTCAGAAATTTGCAGAGGCGTTTTATTGCAAGTCAAAAGACACGGAAAATAAAAGATTTGCATTCGGACAACGGTCGCCCATTATACTTTTCTAAATAACTCGTCAAGTTGCAATGAAAAAAATATATACTTAAATATATCAAGATGATGCGTTCATAAATATTGCCGTGACATCAAAGCATCGGATCTTTGGCATTCATCCGCCTAACGAAATTTATCGTCGACACTTCATGTTCTGCATAAAGGCATAAATCAAAAGTCAAAACAAAAAATATAACATTTCGCGGGATTGAAATAAAACGTGCAAATTACTAATTACCTTTTATTCTTTCAATTACGTTTTATTGATGCCAAATAAAAATCTTGATGCAATTAGACAGGTCCTAATATACCAATATTGTTATTGATTGTACCTTTTAGACGGTGGGTACTAATTTAATATGCCATTATAAGATGCATGCAAAAAATTGACGTTTTCATAAAAATTAAAATGACGAGAACACGTACGTAAATAGTTAATTAAAAAAATAAAGTAATAAAGTAAATTATTTTACCCTATTATTTATGTGTTAAATTGATATAAATAATCTTAAATGCCTTGATAGCGGAGGTACCCAAAGTCAAACTTTGGGCATTTACCAACGGGGGTTTCTTAAAAACTTATGTGCCTACTCTATATTCACAATTTATCACGGGTTTTTTGTTAAACAAAATATTGTACTGAAATATGAAATCTCCACATACATGTGGAGATTATCTTGGGATATAATTTACCAATCTGTTGGTAAATTGATGGAGCAACCTAGAGGCTATCCTGGAGGAAGAGGAGGAAGTCTTTGCTGAATAGTAGGAAGGTAATATCATGTTACTATCCATAACAACAATACGGTTTTTGTAATAAACATGTAAAATTTGAGTACTACAGACTAATAACATTATCACTAATCTATCTTTAATAACAAATTATAATATACAAGCCCATAACTGCACATTGGGAATTAATATACGTAGAATCTAACTTTGAGACAATATTTATAGTACAGATTAGCAAACATGTGGTCAATATCGGAAACATTAGAGGGTAGATAAATAAATTAATAAAAAAATATATAGGACACTTACACATACGATCGTCCATGCCCAAAGTAAGTAACTTAATACTTGTGTTATCGGTGACGGACAACAAATATATACATATATAATTTTAAATACAAATATACACCCAGACTCGAGAAACCAACAAACTGTTTACAGAAAATGTTGGAGGGAATCGAAACCGCGACCCACGTAGCTGAAGGCAGGGTCACTAGCCACTACGCCAACGGGCCAGTCAAATGAATAAATGAAGAGTTGAATTATCTTAAATCACAAAGCTAATTAAACACAAACTCTCGAGACAGGATATAATGCAGTTTAATCGCTGGCCATAACTTTTACAATTTAAATCCAAACATTCTAAGTTTAGATACAACTTTGATCGGCCTACCTGAACCGGGAGAATTCCAGATTTGGAGCGAAAAAGGTATTTCGGATGTAACTTGATTTCATTGCGGGCCTCATGTGAGACCATCGCCTTTGACGCAATATCTAAGTATATGTCTCTTTGTCTGTCCGAAATGTTTAAATTTTACTTGCTTATTATTAAACTCTTTTATTTATGTAAGAAATTCAACAGGACCTTCGTCGTGGGTTCAAATGTCGGCAGGCATCTATAAGATCATATAGAAAAAAATATGCCTAATTATTATTTAGAATTTATCGTTTCCTTTTATTTCGATTCCATTTTATCTTTACCGTAAATGAAAAGATTGCGAGGAAACCTGCGTATGTCCATAGAATTCCTGAGATATGAGACACAGCGTCTTCGCCGGCGAAGACGAGGTCCCAGTTTTCTGACGTCGGTCGGTCGTGGCCCAACCCTTCCGACGTCGCAATGACTATTCAAAGTCATACATCAGCCCTCCACTACGCGTCGCCCTAAGCCGTGGTCCGGCCTCACAGGAGGCACCCTCAGGACGACGTTCTCCGACGCTAGTAGAGCTTCTGCGCTCTACTCTCTGCATTTCGCAACCTCGGCGATGCGTCTGCGCTCGCCCGTCCCGCCCGGTGACGCTGTAAAAGCCGCTAGGGCTAACACCATAGTCAGTTCGAGAGAAAATAAAAAGAAAAAGAGAGATATGAGTAACCAACCAATCCACATGAGTGTAGCATGTTGGTCGACCCACAAGAACTCTTCTCACCAACGACAGAGAGGAGGAATTAGCACAGCAGTGGGATAGTTACAAGTCGTAGTAGTCGTATTAGTACTGTATTTTTCAAATATTCCTTCCTTTTAAATATCAGACACCGAAATTAACTGTTCTGGTATAAATGCTTCTATTCTTATATTTTATCTCATATCATTACCAGAGTCATCTCTATTATAATTTTTATATAATTAAATTAAGTAGTTCATTGTTGTCCTTATATATAATGATGAGTACGCTGTGACACCTAAAGGCAGTGTATTTAATGCTGTTTGTGGTGTACTTAGCTTAATTTAATGTTTTAATGTAACTGCGACTGGTTGTTCCTAAATAAATAAATAAATAAATAATCAGGACCAATGAACTAAAAAATAGTTATTCTCCTGCCCTTATCCCACTATACGTACAAAATAATAGTAGAAATATTTTGCTTGTTGAAGCAGTTAAATGGCTAAATTAAAAGTTAAGAACATACCTCAGCTCTGTGCATCGGTGCCCGAAATCTGAAAACGGGTGGAGAGTACGCTAAGGCGGCTCTGGCAGCTGAGGCCAACTGCACGGCGCCCAGCGCGGCTCTGTTGCCCTCCGCACAGTTGGTCGGCGGACCTCTGAGTTCTTCGATCTGGGCACCGAGGAGTTCATTGCGAAGTAAACACCCGTACGCCAGGTGGTCTCGACCGCCGCCAGCGCTGTCGTTGTTGCCCTCGCTTCGTGGTTTCTTTGCTGGTTGGTTTTCTGTGCCTCGGCGGATAGCTGAAACAAATGAAAGATATAATTTTAGTACGTCATTAGATTTTGCACCATCTTTCGATTACACAAGCGTCAGCGTGTGTGTGTGTGTGTGTGTGTGAGTGAGTGAGTGTGTGTGTGAGTGTGTTTGTGTGTGTGAGCGTGTGTGTGAGTGTGTGTGTGTGTGTGCGTGTGAGTGTGTGTGTGTGTGAGAGAGAGTGTGCTCGAGAGAGAGAGAGAGTGGTGCGTGTGTGTATAACATTTACTCAACAACACGACGCACCGGATTTGTACTAAATTTTGCACACAGGTAATATTCCGTACTAAGCACGTAATAATATAACTTAATAAAAACATATAGACTGCTTTTAAATCCAGAATCAATTGTTATAGCATAACAAAATTGATATTCCTCATCATTCTTTTATTTGCATTACCTTTGCATCATCAGTAAAAAACCGCGGTGCGCATTAGAGTAGTAATTTCTAGAAACATGAATAAATTGTTGGAATTCTATTATACAAAATTGAGAAATGAAGGCAATTCTAAATGTAGAATGTACTATAGACCAATCCAGTATGTTAAATTTATCCGTTCTCGAAAAAAGCGCGAAATAATCTCGAAAAATCCTACCAGATCGAGAAAAATTCGCTCACAAGGCAATATTTTTTTCATGTTCCCGAAAAAAAAAGAATTTTTAATGATATGTTACCCTGGTGTATAAACTTTCGTTGTGCAAATTTTATAAAATATCTATGAAATTTGATCCAGCGGATTAGTGAAAGCGTAACAGATAAACAGACAGACTTTTTCATTTATAATACGAGTATGGCTAACTTTGGCTTGCGGTTTCGGAGCTTAACGCAAGCGAATATAATGACGCGGGATTTTTTCATATAAATATGGTAGTGGTATTTAAAAAATAATAAGGCGGCCCTTTTGAAGGCTCTATCGGTATCATATTGGCAAGTAGGTATTTTGTAAACAGCGACAAAGGTTTCTCCCGTTACACAAAGTGAATTATAAGCATATCACGAATTGCTTTACACATTATGTGTCATCGATTACAAATTGAAAAAACTGAAAACATAACGCAGGTACATTTTAATTTTCATTGTGTTTAATAGAAGTACGGTCTTATAAGTATTGATCTTATTAGCTTTGCTAAACAGCTGAGATAAAAGTAAACCAGTGGCCTAAAACCCGCAATGTTTTTCAATGCTAATTTGCTGGTAACAAATTCCGCATGAATTTTCCTGTAATATACAGGTTTCCTCAACTTTACTATAAATAAACTTGTTATTAACTTTGTATGTAGTATGTAAATTTTGGAAAAAGCTATATCTATGGGAATAAATTATAAATAAGAATATGCATAGAAATGAGGATAGAATAACGAATTTTTATAATAAACTGCGAAATCTAAATAACCATTAGGCGTGAGCCATTGGTTAGTCAGGCCCACGTCAGAAGATCGAGGTTTCGAAGGGCCTTATCCAAAAAGCCCTCAATTGTAAAGAGCTACCAGATTCTGCTATACAAGACCGTATTCAGTTTTATAACTGGGACTGATCTATTATCTATTAAAGTTTAGTAGATATCAGCGACGACAAAAATTTACTATGAAATTCAATATCACGATTTTCAGTGTTAAGGAACTAGTAGGAACGGCTTTGCGATTTTGTCGTGTTGAGTTTGTGATAGGGAACGTTTGTAGTGCTTGTGTATTGTGATGGCAGTGGTGGAGGTTTGTGTATGTGTTTTCACGCATCCTGCATGTAACGGGTACGGGTATAGTCTACTATACATTTAGCACTACATATTTTTTCTATTTACTGTATCGCGGATTATTGCAAAATATTTTTTTATTACTTTTGTAGTAGGAACGGCCTACTGCAAACTATAAACCCACTGCTGGGCATAGGCCTCGTCTCTGCGTTTCGGGAGAGAAGAGTTGGAGCTAAGACCTAACACGCTGCTCCAATGCGGATTGGAAGGTTACACATATCCCCACAATCCTCTAAAGATATGTAGGTTTCCTCACGATGTTCTTACTTCAACGAAAAGTGTGTGATAAATTGCAGCTATCAATTAGACACATAGGTTTTAATAGAAAATAAGAAATAATAGGGGCTTGCCCATGGAATGAAGCCGTGACAAAAGAGTCGCACGGTCTCACCGCCGGGCTATCACAGCTCTATTAAAGAACTAAGGAAGGCCGAGAAATAGATGGCTGGATTGTGTGCACTATAGCAGATTTGTTGAATGATAGGAGAGAATACAGGCAAAAAATATGTTGTGCCGACCTCATTTAGAGTGGGATAAGGGCAAAAGAATGATTATTGCTAATGTTAATGGAAGAATTTTCAAGAAACGATGCATATTGGTAAATCGTTTTGCCAGAGAAAGAATTTTTGTAATCTCATACCAAACACCCACTAATAAAAGTGCAATATGCAATCGAAAATACTGTCTTTGTATTTTGACAGCCGTTCCAACCGCGATATCTTGTGTTTTCACGTGGCAGTGTCGTTTGGATAAAAGGTGCCGCTGCGTGAGGTATTTTAATTTGAAGACACTAAAATTTCAACACTTTTACCCTTTATATTAAAGAATTTACATTGCAAGGAATATTTAATTTTGTTCAGTTATATTAACGTTATGCTTAAACCACGTCTCGCACTGCATGCGGCGGCGAAAAAACATTCGCTCGTTCAAAAATCCTGTAATTACTTATGAGAAAATTTAATAAGTAAAAAAGGCAGGATATTATATTTTCTAGTTAGTTCAAAAATGTATAACACACAATAAATACCACAATAATAAAGTAACTGCGGAACATGTTTCTTTTCGAACCGCTGTTACAGTGGCCTCCTTCGAAACGGGCAGGCAAGTAAGCATCGTCGAGAGTGCAAAATGGAAGCGGAATAAAAATAAAGTTATTTGCAAAGAAATAACTTTCTTTTCATTTATTATTCCTCATTGGAAGTCAGTGTTTCACAAAGTTTTTTCTCGCGTAAATCGAGACCCCTAGAATTCTAGCATAAAAAGTAGCCTATATATTGTTGCACAACCTACTCTATCTTCCAGTAAAGTTCTATCACAATGAGCAGTTCCCGAGAATGTTCTATTAACCTAAAACTTCTTCAAGAATCGCACATCTATAAGTAAAGACTGTACAAAATCTGTTCTGTATATTTTCAGAAAATCGATCACGTACAGATATACACAGAAGTGTGTTTTATAATACGTATGGTTTTATTATTTTGTATATTCTTTTATATATATTTATTTGAGGCCCACTGTGGCCACTAACCGTACGTCATACCGAGTTATTATACTAGAGTAGGGGAGCCATAGACAGGCCTGTAAATAAGAGTGAGCAACAAATAGTGAGAGGGGAGAAGAAACTCGTATACCTATCTTTGTCTAATCACACATAAAAAAGGAAAACACATAATAAATGTAGTTTGCTTTCTCTTTATTGTGATTATTTATTTTTTAGTTATTATATTTATTGTTACTATTTACTCCCATTTTAAAATGGCTCGCGTACTCTAGTATAACAACTCTATTACGTCATATACACAACGTTGACATTTTACGCTTGTCTGCTAGTGCAATCTGTGTCCACAATGCGGCAACGTCGCATTTGCGTGATGCGTTCGTCATGCAGCTCGTATCTGACACTAGACAAGCGTACTGCAAGACACAATCACGTATTTGTCTACAAAATGGCGGCCAAAGCAGCAAATTTTGTACGCATTATCGAAGAATATCCTTGTCTCTACAATAATAAATTAGCAGAATATTCAAGAAAAGACGTCACAGATAAAGCATGGCGTGAAGTGGCACAAAAAACTAACTCGTATGGTAAGCGATTATATCATTTATTTATTCAATTATCACAGTAGTTCCATTGTCAGCATAATGCACTGTCCGAAGAAAATAGTAACTAAAATAATTACGTAAACCGTTCCGTTTTGTGTTGACAAAGTTCATTTTAAGTATTCATTGTTAATTTGTTTATCTCTGTTGCATCACCTAATGTATTGATTTACCGAAACTATTGTAACATATTGATGAAAACAGGAGGGTTTCAAAAGAACTTGACAATTATCAAATATTTAATTTCGGAGCAAAGTGAAATCTTAGTGCTCGAGAACTAAACCTTGTTTATAGGCATCTAGAAGGAAAGACCTATGATTTTGTAATATCTGTTTCTTTGCAGTGAGCGACTGTCAAACTAGGTGGAGGAATATAAGGAATGGATTTGTCCGCAGCCTAAAACCAACTCCTTGTGGATCATCAACTAAGCAAAAGAAATTATATTATCTACACGATGAATTACAGTTTGTTCTACCTTTCATAAAAGCAAATCTTTATACCGGTGAACCAGGCAACGTTTCTACTTTTCCAGAGATAGAGATAGAGACAGAAAGCGAGGAGACTGACAACATATCCAACTCTTCAAATAAAGAAGAACTTGCTGAATCAATTAAAACTACTGCGGAAAAATCTTCTGATATCTTAACCAAATACAAACGACCCAAAATTAAAAAAGTTAGCAACGAACCGGAAAATTTATTTCTGGATTGGATGCAGAGGAGAATAGCAAGAAAGGATAATCCAAGAAAAATGTTTTTGCTCAGTCTATTGCCAGATGTAGAAAGTTTGTCTGAGGAACAAATGCGAAAGTTTAGAATTCAGGTGCTTTTATTGCTCGAGGATATTCAGTCAGGCTCATCACAACAACGGCCACCATAAAGGGGAAAAACCATTTTCATACAACTCACAATAATATATGGACAATTATTCACAAATCAATTAAAATACAGAGAAGATCATCGCTAATTTCTTCTGGTGGATCTAATTAAAATAACTCAGTCTCTAGTAAATTAACCAGATATTCAATAACTTTTGTTTTATTCAAAATATTTCCGTTTTATTTCCTTTTTTTATTCCGATAAAAACTATACGCTTACAAATGCCCTATTTAAAATATACGTCAAAATTATTATATAAAAATCTTTTCATGGTATCAAAATCACAATTTCCATAATATTGTCGAGCAAAAAATATGAATTTTAAGTAATTAGAAAAATAGTTGAAATGCAATATCTTCTGTTAGCTCTCTTGCCGCAAAAATTACTGTTAAATAATGGCATTTCACATTTTTTCAATATATTGATGAAAAAAAAGTAGCGGGCTGTTACAATCCTACTGCTGGCAATAGGCCTCCTCTCTCCGTTCCTGGAGAGAAGGGTTGGAGCTAAGACCTACCACGCTGCTCTAATGCGAATTGGTAGGTTACACATATCTCCAGAATTCACTAGAGATATGTAGGTTTCCTCCCGATGTTTTCCTTTACCGAAAAGCGTGTGATAAATTGCAATCAATCAATAGACACATGAGTTTTAATAGAAAAACTCATTGGTGCCTGCCCGGGTTTGAACTCTTGTTCCCCTCGAAAGAGTCGCACGGTCTCGCCGCTGGGCTATCACATCTCTAATTCATATTGATGAAGCTCATACAATATTCGTCTGTGACGTCGATTCTTATACAGTTGTATGCAGCATTCACAAACAAAAGTGAAATACAAACTTGCCTCCGTGACGCTAAACCTGGGACATCAACCAATTTGTTTGTTAATGACGATTATGTGACGATTGCAAAGAAATATTTTACATGAAAATCACGTTTGTCGTCATTTGTAGTTTGCATTCGTCTAATGACGGTTCAGTAAACTGGTAAGCTTTAATTAGCAGAAATGCCTCTAAGTAAATCAATCTAGGTTCGATGTACTCGCAGAGCGGAAGTAATGAGAGTAGTAATTGCAAATCAACCTTTAATTGAATTAATTTCATACTAGTGTTACCAGCGACTTCGTTTGCTTCGAGTTTATTGTTAAAATCACTCAGTGTAGGTAACTACTACTACCTACGATTAAACCAAACTATATATACGAGCTTCTTCTGTTCACGATTTTTTTACTACAAAAAACCAAAGGGTTGTTTCCTTTGGTTTTTTGTAGTAAAAAAATCGTGAACAGAAGAAGCTCGTATATATATTTTTTAAAAACAATAGAAATTTCAAAACTTGTGTTCAATATTCGTATAACGAATAAATAATATCGAGAATGCGTTAACTCTAATTTACAATTGCCGAACAAATACCTAAAGTAGTCTAAAATAATTTATTGTGGGAGATTTCGTCGTCGACGAATTAGTTCCCAACCGGTAAAACTGTTTATTGTTCCGGTGCGACGCATTTAGAAACAGATAAAAGGTATGGGAAACTGAATTTATACTATAGCTGCAGTGTTGAACAAGTTGAAACAGAAACATAAGAGGCAATGTTCCAGAACGAAAATTAAGAAATCTAAATTGGGCTCATCAAGTTACGCGTGTGCGATAGTCTTCTACTAAGGTCTAGCCAGTATAAAGTATTTAATCCACAGTGCATGCTTAGCAATTGCTTATGCAAGTAGTTTATTTTTAAATAATTTATAGAATTAGGCGTTACTTTTCGGAGATCGATAATACGAAAGTAATAATAAAATTATTTTGCTTTAATCCACGATAAAGAAAATAATTTTATAATTACTTTTAGCTTATTTTTGTTTTAGTTTATATTGTTAACAACGCGCTCGATTTTATCGTCTTTCTACTCCTACTTATACTAATTATATGATACTTACTTACTGAGAATAGAAAAGACGAGACGTGCAAGAATAATATGATATGGACATATATTGAGGAGCGATAAAAATCATGTCACTAAACGAGTGTTAAATATGAATGTGCATGGATAAGTAACTAGAAGGAGGAGGAGAGGACTAAGAGATGGTTGGATTGCGTGAAGTATGTCATGCATATAATAGGAGTAGCAAATAGAGTAGTAAAAAAAATTTGAAAAACAAATTAGCCGCCGAGTTTCTTGCTGGTTCTTCTCAGTAGGCGACAACTTCCAAATCAGTACTAGCTTCTTTAAATGCATTTGACGATTCAAAGGTACTGAAAACAGTATAGTTTAATAAATAATATTTTGAGTTTGAGTTTGAGTTAAGCGCCAGCGTTGACGAATGATAGGAGAGAATGGAAGAGTAAAACATGTTGTGCCGACTCCACTTAGAGTGGAATAAGGGAAGAGAAAGATGATGACGCTATGTTTATACTGAAAGTAATACCATTAAAACCGGTTTTTTTTAATTAAACCTTTTTACTTAAAGTAAGATCACATTAAACTACATACATAAAAGAATGCGAGTTATAATGTGACAAAAATATTACAGCTATTACAAAAAAGATACGTAGAGAAATGTGATTCTGCCATAGCGAACACCACTTAGCGTGGTTTGAGGAGGTTTTATATATTTTACTAGAATTAATTGTCTATGCTTATATTAGAAGTGGTATATTTATTTAATAGTTATTATTATATTATTTTTGGAATGAATGTGAGCCATTTGTTTCTTATTTTCTATGTTCTTAGCACAGATTTTACAGCTTCACCGGGCAGATGCGAACAGTGAATCCCGAATATTAAAAGCGCGTATTCCTTGTCTAAAATTCCCGGATTCAAAACTGTGACAGTTAGAAACTTAAAAAAAAAATTAACCATGATGCTAGACGCCACTTTTGCGCAATATAGTGGAATCGCGAGGACACAAAAAATTAGTCCTATTTCCATGTATGCGTCCACAACAATCAAGTCGCGCGTCGAATGAGATAATCGTGAAACGCGAACTTGTCAACAAAAAAAGGTGGCCCGGCTTTTGAGCGTTAATAGATCTACTAATCTACATGTGACCCTACGCGCGTTTAGCTTTTTTTTACGCCATGCCATTAATGGTCAACCTCCAAACGATATTTATCTCTCGGAGGTAACTAATCCGTAAATAGCCATGCGCACGCGTCGATTACTCGTGTCCTGTCAGAACCACATGGGCCCGCTCGTGCCGTCTGGTGATTCATGACCAAAGAGATTTCTAAATATTTAGACATTCCAACGATTTTTGAACGGCTTCTAAAATGGGAAACTCGTTAGGCATACTGTGCTTGGTAAATTTAGGAGTTCGTGCAGTCTTGCTAGAGCATGGCGGGATTGGTTACATAAGAATTTGGGAAGTTGGGAGTTATAACAAAAAAAAATCAGAAAATGATTAAATTAACTTTGTAACCGCCTAGTTCCCCATGTCATATATGTATGCTCAAAAGAAATTTTAAGCAGTCGAGTACATATTTGTTATTTACTGTGAACTCAATTTGTTGATTGCTAAACTGTTACTATTAAAAAGCATATTTTTAGGATGCCGTGTGGTATCCGGCTGACTAGAATAGACCACCCTCTTTTCTAACCGAGGTGTCGCGTAAGAGGCGACTAAGGTAAGTCGACCCGCCGTGTGTTATCCGGCTGAGTAGAATAGACCACCCTCATTTCTTACCGAGGTGTCGTAAAAGGCGACTAAGGTGAGTTGACCCACCGTGTGGTATCCGGTTGAGTAGAATAGACCACCCTCTTTCTTACCGAGGGGTCGGAAAATACGACTAAGGTAAGTTGACGTCAGGCAGGCGGCCGGTCGTAAAAAACGTAGCCAAATCATGTGACAACATGTTTGTAGCATGTTGTGCCGACCCCACTTAGAGTGGGATAAGGGCAGGACGATGATGATAATTTATTTTAGATTGAGATTTCAAGAAAAAGCACTGCTTACCGAGTGTTGTAAAAGGCGGTAAGGTAAGTTGGCGGTCATAACAACATGTTTAAAACATGTTGAGCAGACTCCAATTAAAAGGAATAAGCGCAGAAACATGATGATGTGATGTCAAGAAACAAAGAATATATAGAAAAAAAACCGTTTATCTTTAAGGAATAGAAAAAAAATTACATGATGCATTGATGGTACTTAAGCACTAAGTTGGCGTGAAAGAAGTCGCGGGTGCCACTAATAATAGATTAAATACCTACATAATTACATTAATAGTAAATTTCCACCACTAATAGTTCGCATTGAAGCAGCGTGGTAGGTCAAATTCAAATTCAAAATATTCTTTATTCAAGAAAACCTGTAATCAAGTGCTTTTGAATCGTCAACTTTACTGCTGGTTCGGAAAGCTGTTCCTACCGAGAAGAACCAACAAGAAACGCGGCGGTTGCTCTTTTAAAAATATAAATCTCTAACTAGTTTAGCTAATACTGTCTTAGTAACATTTAGATAATACTGTCTTGTACAGGGTAGAAGTGCACCTATATCCATACATCCTTATTGTCTAAGTAATCTTCAACAGTATAGTAAGGCTTTCTGTATCAGCCTCTTTTTAACAGTGTTTTTAAACTGCTGTAATGGCATGGCCAAAATTGATTTCGGAATTTTATTATAGAATCTTATACCCAAACCCACAAACGATTTACGATTTACGTACTTTTGTTAGGCGCAAAGCAGTAGTCGCAAGCTTATGTCGGTTCCTACTTTGTCTATTATATACATCACCTATTATGTTAAATGAAAATTAAATGAAATTAAATTAAATGAAATGAAACTGTTTATTCTACAAATGTGCTACATAACATATACAAATATATAAACTAAACCTAATCTTAATTTCCAAAAATGTATGCAGCACAATGAAGAATAAAAAGTTCTTCAATAATTTCCTGAACAAATACTTAAGAGTTAGACCTTTTTACTAGCGGAGGAATATTATTCCAGTATTTGGTAGCGGAATATTTAAACGAGCCCTTAAACTTGCAGTTCGATGAAAAGGTATCCTAAGTTGATTTCGGCAACCTCTTATAAGATTCTGTTAACCTATCCGCCCATTTCAGCTTTTCAAAGAGGTATAAAGGCTTGCCAGTTTTAATAAACTTATAAAGAAACCCAGATAAATGAAATTTCCTCCTAGGTCTCATCTCATCAGACCCGTAAGGGTGCTGCTTCTCCAACGAAAATAAATTTTAAAGAATAAAAAATAGTACGGTTTGATTTTATTACATATACATCATGTAGAAGCATGCCAAATGGACATGTCACATATCTCGACCGTCCGGGAGACATTACCAAAATATTCTTTTTCCTGCGAGAGTGGAGGTGTTTAGCTATTACCGTATTCGTGATTCACTGCTGCGAATATTATGCATCGGTGATTCACTGCGGTGTATGAATTAACAATAGAGCAAGTTTCAAGAAACCAGAAATGTAATTGACAAGTTAAATTTTGAGAAATCGGAATATAAATAAACAGAAAGTTTAAAAAATATATTTGTCATTGCAATACTGGATAGAGCCTTCGTAATTTATTAGAAAAGGTACATAGATCTACATATTCCAGCAATTTTACACAAATAAATAATAGGTATACTAAAATAGACAATTTCTTAGATATCCCATAAGGGTAGTTCAATTATACGAAGTTATTCTATCCTATCCAATGGCTCTTTGGCGCAGCGGGTTGCGGGTTCAATTCCCGCCGAGGGCCAAAATTTTCTATAAACAGTTTGTTGGTTCTTTGAGCATGGGTGTAAATTTGTCTTTAATTATGTATTTAAATTTATATATGTAGTATATCTACCAGTTGTCCGTCACTCACAACACAAGTACTAAGTTACTTTGGGGTCGGACGACCGTGTGTGTAAGTGTCCCATATATTTATTTATTTATTTTATTTATAAAACAAAATAGTCTAATAATGATAGAAAGCAGGTGTATAGCTATTCCACTGCACGTTTTAAGAGGTCACCAAACTCATCTCGAGACGGCAACGACATTAAAGTAGATAAGTCAATTTCTCACAATAATGAGAGGCCAACTTATAAAACCATTGAATTGAATGCATTTGAACGGACAAAATTACTGCACCGATTTATGCGTCATTTGGTATGTCTCGCGAATTTATCTACGCGTAATACAGATGAATTGCATATTCATGCAAGTGGCACAAGAGAAGTGGATATACATCTTTAGAACAAAGATAAATCACAATTATAACAGACTACTGATACCAGCACTTCATTCGCGTCAATTTATGCTCTTAAGTACCCTCAATAAATAATTTATAGAATTAGGCGTTACTTTGTGCGGATCCATAATACAAAAGCAATAGTATAATTCCTTTGCTATAATCTGCGATAAAGTATATAGAAAAAATATATAGTGCTAAATGTATAGTGGACTATCCATTTTTTCCATATACATTTCCTGATACATGCAGGATTCGTAAAAACACATGCCCAAACCTCCACCACCGCCACCACAATACACAAGCACTACACACGTTCACTATCACAAACTCACCAATCGTTTCGCCCCGTAACCGAAGCATCATCAGGATCAGTCATATAGACTCCTCGACAAAATCGCAAACCCTCAATAATGTTATATGTGCTTTCCCCCGTTCCCGCAACAAAATGGGGATTATTTATCCTTTTTACTTTATATAAGCTTAAATAATGGCAAATTTCATCAGTATTACTCAAGACTTTCGTATTATGATCCTCCTCCTTGCGTCGGTGTCTTCAATGCTGAGGGTCGTGACCCCCTCCACGGATTAATTTGTCACGGACATTGTTGCGCCATCGGTGTCTATTCTTCGCAACGTGGATGGCTTCATGCATATGACTGTCGAGTGTGGTGCGGATTTGATCTGCCCAGCGCATTGGACTTCGTCCTCGCGGTCCCTTCCCCTGGACCTTGCCAGTGATGACTATCTTTTCGAGATTGTCACCACTCTTCCGGGCGATATGATCGAAATACTCAAGGACTCGTTTCAGGCAGATAGTCTAAAGCCTAGTTGTGATCTTGAGTTCCTTGAGTATCGACACATTAGTTCTTTTAGCTGTCCAGGGGATGCGCAGCATTCTCCTCCAGCACCACATTTCCAAGGCGTCCACACGTTTGCGGTCGAGTGCGAGTCGACTGTCGAGTGTCGTATTTATGATATTAGTAAGGATCTGTCACACTTATCGGTGAAGGAAAACATCGTGGGGATAACTGTATACCAATGGAGGACTCCTGTGATATGTATAATTTACTAATTCATATTAAAGCAGCTCAGAGCATCACAATTTCAATTCGTCACTGCAAATGGAAAATTCACAGCCCATCAGTATATAATATTCCTATATAATATTTCCTAATATATAATAGCCCATCAGTATATAGTAGATAATATTCCTTATCTTATACATAATTAGGCCTTTCTTTGCGGAGGTCCATAATACAAAATGTAATGAAAATATTATTTTGCTATTATCCGCGATCAGTTCTCATATCTGAAAACTCATGTATTTATTTATTTTATAATTTATTTATTTATTTATTCATTACATGTACACTTACAGCTAAAACCAAAACGCATACATGATATATAGAAAACATTTAAAAAGGAAAAAAAAAGATATTTAGAATACATTTCTTACATTAATTCATTACATGAGTCTCATGCATTGCCCTCCACCTATAACACAACAATACACCGGCACTGCACACATTCACTACAACTATCTCAACAATCGTTTCGCAAAGCTTTGCGATTTTGTTGTAGAGTCCATATCCTGACGATGCTTTGCTTACGGGGCGAACCGAATATTGAAATTATGGTAGTCAATGTGTGCAGTGCTTGTGTATTATTGTGTTATTGGTGGCGGGTAGTACATGATTTTCTAGGAATTTTGCACTTATCAGGTTTGAGAATAACTACACTCTACATTTAATATTACATATAATTTGTTTTATCGGGGATTATGCAAAATAACGTTTTAAATGTGACTTCGATGCAACGAATGCCGATTGACAGCACCTATAAAATTAACACCGCCAATCAGATTAATAAACATTCGGATATTCAAACTTTCAACTAAATTTAGTCGTACATAGACAATTATCATTTCCTATAGAGGTTCAACGCTCTGCAGACCGGACGTTAGGGACTTCGGAAATGCGAACCGAAATTGCATTTCAATTTTAAAGCAAGTGGCAACGAAATCTAATATAAAAGTACAATCACATAAGTTCCTTCCTGAGCGCCGCCCTTACATGGCGCGCAGACGTTACACTTTGTACGTATTTGGTGAGGTACGTGACAAACCAACAGACATAATTAATTCGGACCAACGCCATATGCGTGTTGGTCTCAACGGATGTCATAATGAGCTGAAAGGCGATAGGAATAGAGACGCTTATCGCGGATCAATTGAAAGGTCTAATTGCCCAAATCTAACCGCCTTTTGCAAGGCCTCCACCTACAGTGCTTCCCACATCCAATTGACTCGCGAATTGGTCCAAATTTCGATACCTACCGAAGAAGATAATACGATAATAGATAGATATAAAAAACCTTGTTATGGAGTTAAAACAATACACGAAGAATTTACGTCAAATTCAAAATAATCTTTATTCAAGTAAACTTGTAAACAAGTACTTTTGGATCGTCAACTTTACTGGTTCGGAAAGTTGTTCCTACCGAGAAGAACCATCAAGAAAGTCGGTGGTTGCTCTTTTTAAAATATAAATCTTAAACACGTTACATTTAGTTATTACTGTCTTGTACAGGGTAGAAGTGCACCTATATCCACACATCCTTATCATCTAAGTAATCTTCAAAAGTGTAGTAGGCTTTCTGTACCAGCCTCTTTTTAACAGAGTTTTTAAACTGCTGTAATGGCATGGCCAAAATTGATTTCGGAATATATTATAGAATCTTACACCCAAACCCACAAACGCTTTACGTACTTTTGCTAGGCGCAAAGCAGGAGTCGTAAGCTTATGTCTGTTCCTACTTTGTCTATTATATACATCACCTATCGTTTTATATATAATTCACACATGTTAAAAAAACCTATGTAATGTTAAGTGTAAGTAAAAAGTAAGTGTAAGTTTACAGTTTTTCTTTACATAATTGTAAAGAAAAAATAACTCCTGATGAGGTTACAGTTGCAGAGCAAAACGATAGTTGAAATTGTTGCAGTGAATGTATGTAGTGAATTGTTGGTGGTGGTTTTTTTACGTGCTGTAACTATTCCTGAATGTATAAGGTATGAGAACGGATTTTTCTTCGTATACTTCCATATACGTAGTTCCATAGATTTTTTTAACAAACGCGGATTATAATCAAATAATTCTATCATAACATTTGTATACAGAATTCCACAAAGTAACGCCTATTTCTAGAAATTAAATTTTCTTTAATTTAAAAACTCAACAAAGGCTACAAATATCTCAATAGTAAACGCCGAAGTAACTTAAGGTTTACGAATCAGTGAAAACGTAAGCATAACAACAGCAAAAGTATTCGAAAATGGGGGTAGATAACAAAAAGAAAAGTAAAAACACTCCAAACGATCGCGTTATCTATTGAAATAGAACGCAAAGTGTGTCACACACTTGGGCCTTATCGTTAAAATTTTTGTCGCAGGTGAAAAAAACGGATGTTAGAACAGTAGGTACATTCGTCTTAGATAGTCGTGTGCTAATTGATTACCGCGACATGAATCAGTACAACTATTTTCCTTACATATTACGTCATTGCATTAATTCCTCGAATGTAACGGCACTAAAGAGCAATTTCAATTGCTCTTTAAAGAAAACCGAGCGAATTTTGAAACAAGTTACGCTGCCTTCCAAATATGGGAATTTATAAGGAATGGATAGTGCATGAAGAGTGTATTTAGCCAAATTTTCCTTCTATAGGAAAATTAACAGAGAATCTGAGGCATAGAATAAAAGACGTTTGGTTTAGTGGAATCCAATTCTAATAGTTCAGCACACTAACATCAAAAGTAATAATAAAATTTGATTTGCTATAATCCGCGATACAGTTAATAGAAAATATATATAGTGCTAAATGTATAGTGGACTATCCGTGTTTGCATACCCGTTACATGCAGGATTCGTAAAAACACATGCACAAACCTCCAGCACTGCCACCACAATACACAAGCACTACACACGTTCACTATCACAAACTCAACAATCGTTTCGCCCCACAACCGAAGCATCATCAGAAGATAGACTCCACGACAAAATCGCAGATTACATATACATTGCACTATATATATTTTCTATTTACTGTGTCGCGAATTATAGTAAAATATTTTATTATTACTTTTGTATTATGGATCTCCGCAAAGTAACGCCTAATTCTATAAATTACACTAACATCAGTTTAAAAGGAGTTTTTAGTTGCTTCATCAACTTACTGTCTTCAGTACGTATTAAAGTACTAGGCCTGGCAAAGATGTTTATTAATAACAAAACATTCATCGTCATTTTCCTGCCCTTATTCCACTTAAAGTGGGTGGTAATCGGCATAACATGTTTTAAACATGTCGTTACATGTTTAGTTATTTTGCGACCGGCCGCCTGCCTGACGTCAACATACTTAAGTCGCCTTTCACGACGCTTCGGTTAGAAATGAGGGTCGTTTTAGTCGGTGCGAGTCCGACATAACCACCGCCCGTCCCCGTCGGGTGGTGGTACCCATAAGGGGATTTTTCCTGTTCAAAAAAAAGTCAGTTCTACTCAGCCGGGTACCACGCTGAAGTTTCTCGACAGAATATTTTAACGGGATCGACAAAGTCCACTTTCCTTAACTAACTAAATGTAAATTCAGATAAAATCGATAAAATTGTCTTAAGGAGTGCACCCCAAGTCATACAACACTTTCTACACTTGCGGTAACAAGTGTTTGCTTTCACTTGATATTCAGTCATTTTGTGGACCACTGGACGAGCATTAGTATTACTATATATTATAAAAAATTCCCGCCCCGTCTGTCCGCCTGTCTACACGCGATAAACTCAAAGTAGTGAACGGATTTTCATGCGGTTTTCCCCAATACGCAGTGATTAATAAGGAAGTTTCATGTGTATAATTTGCTAAGATCTCGTGTAAATTGGTTTAAATATGACGATTAAAAAATCTACAAGTAAAATTTCGCGATAGCATATCTATCTTTGAAAAATAACTTATTACACCTATTCAAACTTCTAAAGATAAGTCACGGACTAATTCGCTAATGGAAAATATATATGCGAATACAGTCTAAGTCCTTATATAATGCGTTCAATTGCTATATGAATAAAGGATTAACCATTAGAGAACCATTAAAGTCAAATAATCGGTTTCTGGAATATATTCCTACGACTTAATCTCTATAGTTTCATTCGTCAATCAGTCAGACCATAAATTTTATAAGTTCAGACAGATACAATCTTCATCAATTGCTACGCTCTGTATGTGAGAGACAAGGAAATAATCATTACCAATTGAAAGTTATCCTTTCCCATTTAGAGTAGCAAACATCGTTGCAACCATGCACTAGGTGCATTTACTAGTTACACAATCACCATGAGTTCTGTTAAAGTAGGATAATTCCGACATGAACAATTTTTAGGTCTAGCTATCGATGGAGTTATTTTTAGGTTTGGTTAGATACACTGAGAAATTACTTTTTTTATTGAGGTCACTTCGCTAATTAAAATTGGTTATTAGAAGTCAAGACTTTGTATTTAAGTTTCTTTTCTCTAAACTTATACTACGGACTTCAATAAAATCAAATCAAAATAATCGCTATTCTAGTAAGCTTTTGCAAGCACTTGTGCATTGTAAAGGATCAATTAGATTTAATTAAACTACCGCTGGTTCGGAATGCTGTCCTTACCGAGACGAACCAGCAGAAACTCAGCGGTCAATCTTTAAAACATTTGCAATTAACATAATTTCAACAACGGTTATTTTCATAATTTCACATTATAATAAAATAAATCAGCAAAACAATCTACCATTTTAACAAGATTGATTGCTAACATGTATGAACATAGCAGCGTCAATCGCATTACGTCTTTGAATTATCATCATCCTCCAGCCCTTATCCTACTCTAAGTGGGCTCAGCACAGCATGTTACAAACATGTCGTCGCATGATTTGGCTACGTATTTTACGACCGGCCGCCTGCCTGACGTCAAATTACCTTAGTCATATTTTACAACCCCTCGGTAAGAAAGAGGGTGGTCTATTCTACTGAACCGGATACCACACGGTGGATCAACTTACCTTAGTCTCCTTTTACGACACCTCAGTAAGAAATGAAGGTGGTCTATTCAACTCAGCCGGATACCACACGGCACACGTATTTAAATTATGTATGTTATAATAAAAAACTTAGATTTCTGGCTTATAAGCGCAGATAATAAACTATCGCTTTCATGCAGAAAATCAGCAAATCTATAAAAAAAAATACAAATTCGTTAGAGTACATATTTTGAAGTGCTGTAAATATTTTTGATCACATAATCAGATAGTATTTGCCTGTTTGCAACTTATTATATTATGCAGAACTAGTATTATTACTTTGCACCATTTATTCTCTTATCGACATCTCATATCTTAAATTTCTGAATTTTACATATGGAAACACGTTATACCTGTGAGAGTCATGAGAAATATTTTTATTCAAAACGGGAGCGATACAGTTATTTTAAATACAAAATACTCGGGATCAAAAATCTCAACTAATGCTTTACTTAACGACATTCTTGAAGGGCTCTTTGAACTTTGCTCAATATAAACAAGATAACTAATTGGTTCATTCGCCCCGATCCTGGATATTAGCGGTTGCAAATGGAGGCATGTTTACTTTAAGTGGTGCCGAGATTAGGGACGTCTGTCACAGCTCACAGGAAGCAAACGAGTAATTAAAACGGATAAGCACAATAATACAAAAGAAATAAGTTAAACAAAATAATTTATAAAACATTCTTGACTTATAAGAATGGCATTTCAGTTAGAGAACAATATAACTAATGATAAAATTGTAGTTAAAATAGTCTCTATACCAGTGACAAGTACTGATAAGAATGTAACTTTAGTGTAATAGGTGGCCTTATCACTAACACTAAATAGCAATTTTTTCTAAGTAACATTGGAATTTTTCAACTATGTACTATTGTCGGGCAAGGAATAGTTCACAATACAGATACAATTTAATTAAATATTGTAAGTTGTAAAGCCATGTGGTATCCGGCAGGATAGAATAGACCACCCTCCTTTCTTACCGAGGGGTCGTAAGAGGCGACTTAGGTAAATGCCGTGAGATATCCGGCTGCATAGAATAGACCACCCTAATTTCTTACCGAGGTGTCGTAAGAGGCGACTAAGGTAAATGCCGTGAGGTATCCGGCTGCATAGAATAGACCACCCTAATTTCTTACCGAGGTGTCGTAAAAGGCGACTAAGGTAAGTTGACGTGAGGCAGGCGGCCGGTCATAAAATACATAGCCAAATCATATGACAGCATGTTTGCAACATGTTGTGCCGAACCCACTTAGAGTGGGATAAGGGCTGGAGAATGATGATGATTGTAATGCAAGTTGTAACGAGTTGGGAATTTTATGTTACGGGCAAAACACAAGATCTCGAGAATGCTGCAGCTTGTACTGTGCGCCCAAAATGTACAAAATATGCATTTTGCTAAACTCCCAAAGGCTCTCTCTAAATGCACCTTAAAGCAAAGTTCTCTAAAATGCAAGAAACTCTCAGCTAAATGCACCTTATCCCAACGTAATAATCCGGGACTAAACTAAACTAAAGGGATTTTTCTGATACAACCATAGATAATTCATTTCTGGCAACATAAAACCTTGAAGTATCGTAATCTTGAATTACTTAATAATGTGAATTCTATAAAAAGGGCGGATTATTGAACAGTAATACTACACATAACAACTTTGCGAGTATAGCCAAAGTGTCTTCAAAGGTAACTCGTTAGGAGTTCCCCTCGACAAAAAAACGTAAAGTTAAAATAATTTATAGAATTAGGCGTTACTTTGCGGAGATCCATCATACAAAAATAATAATAAAATTATTTTGCACAAGTAATAATAAGTGGATTATAGCAAAATAGTTTAATTATTACTTTTGCAAAGTAAAAAGTTGTTGTATAAAGCAAATTAATGATTTTGATTTAATTAAAAGAAAAAATATTGTAAGGCCTGATCTCGTAATCGCTGATATGAAGCAACCTAGAAGATTTACATCATTCCTTACGTCTTAAGTCGGATATGAAGACCAGCATGCTTAGAATCAGCTGGAAGTATATTTCAAACCTTAGCGCACACGCAAACTTCATTCATTAGCGAAGTTATTATTTATTTTTGTTCATTGACAAAGGGCTTTTGAACCGCATTTCGGTTTGTCTAAGCCCTTATATTTAGTAGTAGTTGTTGTCTGTACTAGTTTGTTTTCTTCACTCTAATAACAGTGTACACTCTCTTGTGCTGACGGCCTCTTTTATCATATAATACCAGACACGAAGAATATAGGAAGGAATAGTCTTAGATTTCACTTATAACATAGTAATCCTAGTTGCTAGGTACTCGATTACGCGACCTAGATTCTAAATTGCAGTACGCCTCTAGTATACCTACTAGGCACAAACCGTTCGTAACTAAAGGACCATAACGGTACAAGTGACATTTCTAGAATTGACTCACTTCTACAAAGTACACACGTAAATGATTTAATGGTGAACGATATTGTTTTTCTCAGTACATTATTTATAAATTCTTATTCGCTTCACTCGATAGACTATAATCGCACGCTTAGTATTAAAGTAACCGAATTCAAAAAAGTGTGTTTGGCAAATTTCAATTATGCGTAGCCTACAAAACTCGTGAGTGTTATAGAAATCGGCTGAGTAGAATAGACCACCCCTCTTACTTACCGAGGTGTCGTAAAATACGACTAAGGTAAGTTAACGTCAGGGAGGCGGTCGGTCGTAAAATACGTAACCGAATCATGTGACAACATGTTTATATGTTATGCTGACCCTAGTTAGAGTGGGAGGGCAGGAGGATGATGATAAGTGTTCAAAGCTGATAAAATCTGTTCGTTGAAAATGGGACAAAATTCAAAAGCGGCGTTTACATACAAACACGCGAACATACAGGTAATATAAAGCGCGTAAAAATAAACTACACAACACAAAGTTCGTAAAACGTAATCTTTCGCCGAGCAATTCACAGCACCGTTTTTTACTAAGGCGTAGTTTCTAAGTACCTGTTATCTTGGAATTCTCGTTCGAGTGCCGCGTGCTTTCTACCACGGCCCATTATCGGTAATGTCTTCTATGTTTCCGCGTGCACCCAACTATATAGTATGCTTGCCTGTATTTATAGTCATTGACGTATAATACAGGCTGTACCCGCAACTTGTTATATGTACTTAGACGGTAACACACTTAATTCTGCACTGTGTGTTTTATCGTGTCCGTTAGAAGAGTGAAGATCTTTGTAAAAGCTATTATTTGACTTGCCATTAAATATTGAACATAAAAGTAGTTATGGTAAGTTAACCATAACAGAGAAAAACATTCTATCGCGGTCTTTTTTGAAGTATTTCAGAAGATCTACAATTCTTTTCTAAATTTCTATATTATAAATTTTACGACACCTCGATAAGAAATTAGGGTGGTCTATTCTATGCAGCCGGATACCACATGGCATTTACCTTAGTCGCCTCTTACGACATCTCGGTAAGAAAGGAGGGTGGTCTATTCTATGCAGCCGGATACCACACGGCATTTACCTTAGTCACCTCTTACAACACCTCGGTAAGAAAGGAGGGTGGTCTATTCTATGCAGCCGGATACCACACGGCATTTACCTTAGTTGCCTCTTACGACACCTCGGTAAGAAAGGAGGGTGGTCTATTCTATTCTGCCGGATACCACACGGCTTTTTGTAAAAAGCGTCACATACAGACGGAAAGCTTTTGGGGATTTCGTCTTATGATAAGTATAGATTAGCTGAAGATAGTTCTGGAAAACATGCAACGTTCGCTTGCAATGTTTTAAAGTTCTTTATGTTATCAATGTTTAAACGCGTACCGCAATTTGTGTTTCTTGTCAAACATTTACTTAAAAGGTTTACCGAACCGATGATCAAACTTGGCTTTTTATCAAACACTACATTCATTGATCCGGCAGGATTGGGTTATCCATACTAATATTATAAATGCGAGAATCTGTTTGTCCGTTACGCTTTTGCGGCTAGTACGCTGGAGCAATATTGATAAAGTTTGCTATAATTATAGCTTATATACCAGGTTAACAACAATATACATATTTATATACGATAACAAGTCAAGTTAAAAAAGCTTTATAGAATTAGGCGTTACTTTGCGGAGATCCATAATACAAAAGTAATTATAAAATTATTTTGCTATAATCCGCGATACAGTAAATAGAAAATATATATAGTGTTAAATGTATAGTGGAATATCCGTATTTTCATACCCGATACGTGCAGGATTCATAAAAACACATGCACAAACCTCCACCACTGCCACCACAATACAGTCTTTGCGATTTTGTCGTGGAGTCTATCTCCTGATGATGCTTCGGTTGCGGGGCGAAACGATTGTTGAGTTTGTGATAGTGAACGTGTGTAGTGCTTGTGTATTGTGGTGGCAGTGGTGGAGGTTTGTACATGTGTTTTTACCAATCCTGGACGTATCGGGTATAAAAATACGGATAGTCCACTATACATTTAACACTATATATATTTTCTATTTACTGTATCGCGGATTATAGCAAAATAATTTTATTATTACTTTTGTTAGCTACGGCCGGGATTCGACTCATAATTCTAACGTTCTCTCATAGAAAATGTTACCAAATAATACGTCACCAACAGATAACCGTACAACTATAACATATTGGACACGCTAAACAAGTATTGACAGGTTAATTTAATAATAATTTGGAATCATTAAGCCAGGACGATTCTACCACCAGTTCGGAACGCTGTCCTCCACTGAGAAGAACTGGCAAGAAACTCAATGGTTGCTCTTATCGCGAATATTAACTATTTGACGTTAGATTCTAACAACACGAAATACTCAATATCGGTAACCAAATCACAGCATTTTAAACATTTTAAATTTTGTAGACAAAATACTTCCTCATTATTATTCTATGCATATTAATGTATTTATTTATAATATATAATTTATATCTGATTATTATAATTATGTCTAACAATTATACACGTTATACCGAGTCACCGTATGATATCTGACAATATCTAACACTTTTGTATTATGGATCTCCGCAAAAGTAACGCTTTATTCTATAAAGTATTTAAATAAAATCTTTTAATTAACATAATAAACCAACAATAAGAAGAGCTTATCGCGTCTAAGCAATCTTCCAGCAACCCTAATAAAACCTATTTCACTCTAGATAGCTACAAAGAAGGCGTACATGGCCCGCGATATAAATCGGAATGCATAAACCATCCAAGCCAGTTCCAGTCTCGCGAATGCCTGCACTATGCATCTAACTTTGATGCTAGCTCGCTAACGGTATTCAAAGCAGCGAGCGCATTGCAAACGGCCCGGCTAATGCATCTTGCATCATCGTATACCCTTAGAGAGTTCCTTAACCTCAGTTATCTGGCTAGAGTATATATATCCACTGTACAGTAGTTCCGATTGTTTTCTAAAATGCATCGCTTATCGGCCTCCTTCAACTTATCGGTTGACCGGGCCACTCATACTTCTGAGGGCAGTGAAACAATAGTGTTTTGAGAAACGTTTTGACTCAGCGTGCTCAACATTAGCTTTTAATCTTCGGTAGATTAGAGTACAGGTAATGACTTGTTCGTATTGGTTATTTAGACATTAAAGAAAAACTTGAGTTCACAGCCGGGACAGAAAAAAATAAATAATATAAATAAATATATGGGACATTTACACACACGGTCGTCCGTCCCCAAAGTAAGTAACTTAATACTTGTGTTATGGGTGACGGACAACTGGTAGATATACTACATACATGAGTTTAAATACATACTTAAAACAAATACACACCCAGGCTCGAAGAACCAACAATTTGTTTATAGAAAATGTTGGCCCTCGGCGGGAATCGAACCCACGACCCGCGGAGCTGAAGACAGGGTCACCACAGCGCCAACGAGCCAGTCGAAATGGCCCTTTGGCCATTGGAGGTCAAAAATGCAGATTAGAACAAATTAACGGACACAGAATCAATGGATAGTGGATTTACAATTTCAAAATACTAATTATTAAAATCCTGTCTCATAATTATGAAACTTTCACAGCATAAATTAAAATATCATATAATTAGTTTTTTATTTCCTAAACAAAAAAAAAATGGTATAGTAGAAACAAATATAAACTTGCATTATCAGTCAGTATCTTTCTCAAAATCTACTGAACGGATTTTTGTACGGAGTTTACTTAAAGATAGTGCATTTCGAGGAAGGTTGAGGTTAAGAGTACATTCTCCGGAACAGCTCAACTGATTTTGATAGGACTTTCACTGGAAGATATAGGAGGTCGTGGGGCAACATATAGGCTGATTTTTATTCTAGAATTCCTGCTGGGACAGGGACACACGCCAGCGTTGCCGCTGGCAGAGCTGATAAACTATAATCTTGGAATACATTATAAATTCAAATTGAAGCTTGCATTGAATTTCGGCTGTATGAAGAAAACGTTTGAGTTTATCGACTCAATCGAAAACTTCGTAATAGCCAAATGATACTAAAGGGCAGATATGTTTTGGTAGGCAAGACTATTCACATAAGCGAACTAATAGCGGACGTCACTTAAGATGAAATGGCAAGTATAAGAACCTTTTAGCATATCACTTTCTTTTGTGTAATGTCATTATTGTTTTCATTTTTATTTTTAACACGTAACACAGCAGTGAAGGGAGTATTACAAAATTATCACTAATGCAACTGAAGGTATTTATTACGTAACACAATCTCGTAACTGCTTATCACAATCAGTTTCTATATAATTTGATGTAACGAGATGTTAATGTACCACTGATGAGCAAATGCCTCGGCAAGTTTTCTCAATCGACGCTTCCAAACGTTTCTTATAATTTATTTGAATAACTGCGTCTTCCATATCCATACTTATTAAAAAACAATGTCCTGCCCTTATCCCACTCTAAGTGGGGTCGGCACATGTTATAAACATGTTGTCACATGATTTGGCTACGTATTTTACGACCGGCCGCCTGCCGGACGTCAACTTACCTTAGTCGCCTTTTACGAAACCTCGGTAAGAAATGAGGGTGGTCTATTCTATGCAGCCGGATACCACACGGCACATACCTTAGTCGCCTCTTACGACAGCTCGGTAAGAAAGGAGGGTGGTCTATTCTATGCAGCCGGATATCACACGGCACTTACCTTAGTCGCCTCTTACGACACCTCGGTAAGAAAGGAGGGTGGTCTATTCTATGCAGCCGGATACCACACGGCACTTACCTTAGTCGCCTCTTACGACAGCTCGGTAAGAAAGGAGGGTGGTCTATTCTATGCAGCCGGATGCCACACGGCACATACCTTAGTCGCCTCTTACGACACCTCGGTAAGAAAGGAGGGTGGTCTATTCTACGCAGCCGGATGCCACACGGCACATACCTTAGTCGCCTCTTACGACACCTCGGTAAAAAAGGAGGGTGGTCTATTCTATTCTGCCGGATACGGCTAAAAGCTGTCTCTCTGTATGTGATCGATTTTCTCAAAATCTAGTGAACGGATTTTTGAATAGTTTTTACAAATAAAAATTGTGCAGTTCCTCCGGAAGGTTTAGATTAATAGTACATTACGGTTTTACATAAGTTGTGTTAAAGAAGTCGCGCGGTTTTAAAATAACTCGGAGCTTAAGTCGCGTGCGCCGCGTATACCAGCAGATCTACACACAAGTAATGTACTAGATAATTGTAGATCTACAAAAATACTACACAAAATTCCGAGATATCAAATAGTTAACTGACAATAACTGCTTTTGTGTGTTTTGAAAACACTGATTTGCACGCGGGCGAAGCCTCGGCACGGCACGCTAGGCTAGTTATATATAAAAATTCAGCTTCCGTATGTTTGTTTACTGTAAACTCGGAATATAGACTATGTTTTGAGATAGACTAAAATAAAACCTGAAAAATTTATATAGGAGGGGTTTTCTATACTTTTTATTTCAATGATTCCACGGAACATGGAAGTTATTGTTTGTTAAGGAGTGACCGGTTTTATCTAGTTTTCAGAAACAACATGACTTGTCAATAAATAAGTAGAGGTTACTTTGGAGAATTCTGCAATAACATATCTATAACAACACTAAAAAAAGCAAGCGTTGTTACGTCAGAACGAAACAACGAATATTTGTTTAAACACCAGAAGCGCGGATTATAGCAAAATATTCATTATTTATCTATCTGTATACAGATAATTAAAAAATATAATTGAAGAATAGATAACACAGGCTTCTTTATATCTTAGTACGATCAAGTACACGCAAATAAAGTCTCAGGCATCAACTAGGTAGTGATAAAACCATTTTCCGTAATCCACGATTATAGAAAATCTATGCTGTAGTAAATGTCAGTATAATCTTCTACTTATTATACATTAAACCAAAAACTTTATGATTTTGTAAGTAATTTATACAAATAGGCGTTACTTTGCGGAGATCCATAATACAAAAGTAATAGTAAAAATATTTTGCTATAATCCGTAATAAAGTAAATAGGAAATATATATATTATTAAATGTAGATTCGTTTTCGTACCTTAAACATACAGCATTAAAGAAAGAAAGCCGTGGGCCCTGCGATTTTGTCGTGGAGCCTATCTCCTGATGATGCTTCGGTTGCGGGGCGAAACGATTGTTGAGTGATAGTGAATGCGTGTAGTGCTTGTGTATTGTGGTGGCGGTGGTGGAGGTTTTTGCACGTGTTTAAATGAATCCTGCATGTTTCTGGTATATATTTCATATTAACTTCATCGCGGATTATAGAAAAATAATTTTACTATTACTTTTGTATTATGATATTGTCTTGGAGATCATCTCCTAATAATGATGTCGAAGTTGCGGGCGTCGATAACGTAACTTAAGGCGGATTCACACCAAACGAACATAGAGCTAGATCATGAACATTCATTCTTTTTAATGTAAGATAATTCTAAGCTTTTACACCAAACGATCAAGAATGAGAACCAAGAACTAGAATCCTTGCACAAGATCAGGCGAACAAATTCTTTATGAAGACCGCTCCGGACAGCGAGCGTATCCAAACATGATAGAACGGTCTGATCATCTGCTCGCGCGCTCTAGTATAGTTTACATCAAGCGAGCGAGCATTCTTAGAATATTCTATAGAATCTTTACGAACGCAGAAAGAATGAAGGATTGTTCTATATCTGTTTACGGAAATCGAATTTTAAAGAACAAGGATAGAATGAGCATTCGCTCGTCTGATGTAAATCCACCTTTAGTCAAATTATGCGGTGGTGATTAGGGTACGCCCCATTTACTAATCCTGAAAGCACGCGTCTTAATCATCTGACGATCTCTTATACGATGGACCTACCAAGTAAAATACACTATAGGTGGTCCTTATATATACATATTCAAGGAGGTTGTTAAGTTAGTGATTTCCTCTTGTACTATAAAGGGACCACTTATGTTCTATCGAGAGCTTATTACATAATTATTATTTTTTCAATTGCTTCTGCCCGCAAATTTCAACATAACCAAGACAAATATCACTCATAAAATATATCAGATTCAAAATATTCTTTATTCAAATAAAATTGTAAATAAGCGCTTTTGAATCGTCAACTCTACTGCCGGTTCGGAAAGCTGTTCCCAGCGAGAAGAGGCAGCAAGAACATAATTTGAAAAAGGCAACCGGCGCCTTTTTCAAATTATAATTCTTACTACTAGTTACATTTAGTCATAACCACCTATAACCACCCATTCTTATCTATACTAAATAGGCTTTCTGTATCAGCCTCTTTTTAACAGTGTTTCTGAACTGCTGTAATGGCATAGCTAAAATTGATTGCATATTTTTACTATAGAATCTTATACCCAGCCCACAAACGAATAACGCACTTTTGCAAGGCGCAAAGCAGGAACCGCAAGCTTATGTCGGTTCCTACTTTGTCTATTATATACATCACCTATTGTTTTATAATTCTCTATATTTTTATATACAAAATTAAATTGCTTAAAATATAAGTTCTAATATCTCGGTACTCGATTGCGCGAGCTTTCTTACCAAAATTTCAGAACATCTGAACGATACCAGCTAGTTATCAAACTGTTCTAAAACTAAAGGACTTTAAAGGTAAACTAACGATAAAATAATTGCCTTTTGAATACCATTTAATGGCGAATACGAGAATTCCATAGTCTTTATAGAAAATTCAAAGATGTGGGCGTATAATCATGACCCGTCTACAAAGTTGCAATTCAATGCACCATTGAAAACAAAGTTGGGAATTGAAATCGTATTATATAAAGGAACCTGAATAGCAACCAACTGCTGACGTGGAATGAAAATAACTATTGTAGGTTTTTAATAAGGAAAATATTAACGATCAGAGGTTAGTTTAAGACTTTTCAACGTATCCAATAATTCGCATAGCAATATAATACTTATGAATGCAATTTTTCGCCTATCACCTCATTGTTCGACATATTCTGACAATATATATTCATGGTTTCTTTGACCTATCTGCCTTAGAACCTAAATGCTGAATGCCTTGTTTAAAACTCTCAATACAAAAATAACTTAATTATTTAATGAAAACACATCTCTACCAGTGTTACCTACAACTTCAGGCCACCTTAAGCGATTAAGTACCCTCAATAATATAATATGTATTTTTTTCGTTTCCGAAAGAACAATGATTTTTTTAGCCTATACGTTAACCTGGTATAAGCTGTAAACATGACGAATTTTATAAATATTAATCTAGCGGATAAGCCGAGAAAGCGCTATACTTGTAGATAACCAGACTTTCGCATATATAATATTAGTCTGGATTACAGGCTTGGTGCCATTTTTTATGAAATATAGATTTCTATAGAAAATCAAGACAACTTTATATTTTTAAACGCTTTGAACTTGTATGTGTGTCTGTATGCGGAGGTGGAATCTTGCAAGTTAAATTGGACCCGCTTCCCGGTGTCCGATTGAGCTGAAATTCAACGTGAATCAGTCCCGATGACAAATATTTATGATGAGCATGACCTGATGCTGCTGCTAGGATTGGCTCCAGACGAGGTAGCTCCTCAAAGGTTAACAGTACTGTCAGAATTGTTGACGATAAATGGCAGCACTCATCTTTTAGTTCGCGCTATTGTTTGTCATTTTCATTTACCTATAACGCGATGCATACAATACGCCGAGGTTAGGTCCCCGCTTCCTCACGTCGAGCAGTAGAGGCGTTCAGCCACGACCGTTATGACATTAGGACTTTTCCGTGAGTCCGATACAGTCCACTACAGCGCGTCGCTTTAAACCGAGCCTCGACCTCACAGGAGGCACCCTTAAGGCGACGCTCGCAGGATGTTGCGAGCCTCGCTCGAGACTCGCTCTCCCAGTTTATACCCCCGACGATGCTTCCGCGCTCGCCCACTCTCTCGGTGACGCTGTAAGAGCCATTAGGGCTAACAGCATTAGTTAGTGTCCGAAAAAAAAAATACGCCGAGGTGGGATGGTTGAAAGTTTTGTAGGGTTTTAAGAATTCAGAAGTTATCGAAGGATTGTTCGAAACAAGTAGGGACAAAAGCTTGTTTTCAAAGCTTTTATATATTTATTATCTTTATCTGACTAGAGTCAACAACATGAGGCTTAATGTTTTAAAATGAAATAAAAAAAAGACACTAACTCATTCAAACGTGGCTCAGATTCAAATGAGGCTTTAGATAATGTTGATGCTACAAACGCAGCATCTTAAACTGATGATAATGAAAAAAAGTTCATTTCGAAATTCCCTCATGCATTGCATCGTATGAATAAACATTTGCGAGTGCCCGATATGTATCACAGGTTATCGCATGCAGTTTGCCGAATAAACAAGTTCCTTGCGTATCCGAGCTGATTTAAATTTAAATTCTAAACGCAAAGTAAAGCAGTATTAAAATAAGAAAAGAATTCTGCTATTATAATAACAATTGCAACCTATTCACAGAGGATTCATAGGTAAGTGGGACACTTTGCCGTGTGGTATCCGGCTGAGTAGAATAGACCACCCTCACTTTCTTACCGAGGTGTCGTAAAACGCGGTACTAAGGTAAGGCGACCCGCCGTGTGGTATCCCGTTGAGTAGAATAGACCACCCTCTTTCTTATCGAGGGGCCGTAAAATACGACTACGGTAAGTTGACGTCAGGCAGGCGGCCGGTCGTAAAATACGCAGACAAATCATGTGACAACATGTTTGTAATATGTTGTGCCTACCCCGCTTAGAGTGAGATAACGGCAGGGGAATGAGATGAGGTATATGGAACACTTATTTCATATATAGGACACATATATACGGTCGTCCGTTGGTGTTTCTGTTAAAAATTTAAGGTTAAAATTAATAAATGTAATCCAAGTTTAAAAGGTTTACTGCAAACAGCAAACATATTTCCAACGATACTGCGACAAAATACCCAACGTCATTGCCTCACAAATTAAGACCTTTTCAAACATCTAAAGCATAGAAAGGCTTTGATGTTAACGTAGCGTAACGAGTTGAACGTTGACGCAACGTGGAAAACTGAAAATATAGGGGGAACCCAAATAAAGTGCGTTGAACCCATCCCATTGTCTAGTTCAACTAGTAAGTAGTAAACTATTGCGTTACTTAACTTAAATAAAATGTTCGTATTTACACAATGAGCTGTGATAGCCCAGCGGTAAGACCGTATGACTTTTTTAAGGGGATCACGAGTTCAAATCCGGGCAGGCAATGAGGTTTTTCATTTAAAACTTGTGTCTAATTGATAATTGCAATTTATCACATGCTTATCGGTGAAGGAAAACTTCGTGAGGAAACCTGCATATCTTTAGAAACATCTGGGGATATGTGCAACCTACCTAACCTTAGCTCCATACTTTCTTCCCAAAAACGGAGAAAGGAAGCCTGTGTCCAACAGTGGGATAGTAAGTGGTCGTTACTTTACTTTAAGTACACACACAGTAGGTACTTACGTGTATATTAAATTTTGCTATTCTACTCTTACATTACAAGTTTTTTGCTTTGAGGATTATTTATGATTTGCTAAATTCGGCTTAAGGATTTCGCAAATAGTCACCAGTTTCTGTTGAAACGTATTCAAATATAACTAATCTACGTAATTGATGTATCCGGAGAGCAAAATCCCAGGTCGTTCGATCATCGTCCGCATTTATGCACTACACATCCTTTCCATTTATTTTTAGTGCGGTAGTGCTTTTTTATTACCGTCAGCACAATCAAAACCTAAATATCTAATAGACAAACGGCGCACACAAAAAAAATCAAACAGTTTTAGCTACTGTAATCATAAACACAATTACGTATATAACAAAACCTGTGCCGCGATTGCAGAGTGTTGTTTAAATGGATTCGTCGTCACGGTATATAGTATTCAGTAAAATGAAGTTCCGTGAGTGCATTGAACCAAAAACGTGGTTGATTACTTAAAGACATAGCCAAAGTCGTGATCGGTACACCGGCTTTTTGCGTAGAAAAGCTTTTTGCCTACTTTAAGCCCATAAAAATAAAACATACTGACGTTTTTGCCAGCGACTATATTCGCGGCGACATCAGCACGCCCAGTACAAGCATTACTTTGCAAACTAAACAAATCCTAACCTGTACCTATCTATAATCATGACAGGAACATCTTTAATTCTTGTCATAGTTCATGGGGTATTAGCCACGGATGATAAAGTCAGATAGGCAATTCCTAAGACGACATCAATTGATTACCTAATATCGTTTGCTATCGGCCTAGATTTCGTACGTTGACAACTGATTTATGCTCATGCTCAGGTGTCAAAAGCATGGACCGTATAAAAAACTCTAGCAATTATATATAAAGACACTGCAGAGATTATTGACGTCTAGATCATCTATCATCCGGTTATGTAAGTATGTACGACAAAGGTATTATTTGAATAGTCAACCAAGTGTAGCACAATACATGCGCAAGTTTTTGCAGTACAGTACATTGACAATGTTTATAAGGAGAATCGTAAGTAACACTGGTAGCCATACATAATTTAGATAATTATCTATAATTTATAGAATTAGGCGTTACTTTTCGGAGATCCATAATACAAAAGTAATAATAAAATTATTTAGCTATAATCCGCGATACACAAAATAGAAAATATATATAGTGTTAAATGTATAGTGGACTATCCGTATTTTCATACCCGACAACGACGGCTCCACGACACGCTTTGCGATTTTGTCGTGGAGTCTATCTTCTGATGATGCTTCGGTTGCGGGGCGAAACGATTGAGTTTGCAATAGTGAATGTGTGTAGTGCTTGTGTATTGTGGTGGAAGTGGTGGAGGTTTGTGCATATGTTTTTACGAATCCTGCACGTATCGGGTATGAAAATACGGATAGTCGACTATACATTTAACACTATATATATTTTCTATTTACTGTATCGCGGATTGTAGGAAAATAATTTTATTATTACTTTTGTATAATTATCTATCATTTCTACTTAATCGCTATGTTTATAATGGCCTTGAAGTATAGAATCAGTAGCCAATAGCCATAGGCCGACCCCGCCATGAGGCCAGCAATATTGACTCAACAAACACAGTTACATGGGTTGTTGTGTACTTTTCTAACTGCTGACAGTCGGGTGCTAAGTCTATGGTAATTAAGTCCGTCACAAACCGCATTACTATCTTCAGGTGTCATAAAAGTACCGCTCAGATTAGTTGTCCAAGTACTGAACAATATTTTATAGCAGTCATAAAGTGGAATGTATTATAAACGCTTCAGTGAGCGTAAGTCCCTTTCTCCAACCTACTTATTCCTAACATATTTGAAGGCGTCGGAAAACTCTTCATTATTTAGTATAATCTAAATTATATATATATAAAGATGTACAATGTCGCCGTGTGGTATCCGGCAGATAGATGAGAGAGACATTCTGTCGCGGTCTTTTTTGAAGTATTTAAGAAGATCTACAATTCTTTGCTAAATTTCTATTATGCCGTGTGGTATCCGGCTGCATAGAATAGACCACCCTCCTTTCTTACCGAGGTGTCGTAAGAGGCGACTTAGGTATGTGCCGTATGGTATCCGGCTGCATAGAATAGACCACCCTCATTTCTTGCTGAGGTGTCGTAAGAAGCGACTAAGGTAAGTTGACGTCAGGCAGGCGGCCGGTCGTGAAATACGTAGCCAAATCATGTGACAACATGTTTGTAACATGTTCTGCCAAACCCACTTAGAGTGGGATAAGGGCAGGAGAATGATGATGAAGATGTACAATGCCCCTCAGTTTCATCCGCGTATATACCGATCCGATGGTAAGTCTACTGAGTCGGAAAATAGATTTATTTTTGTAAATTGAAAGTTTGGCTCTGGGACTTATTGATAGTTAAGGCAAAGAAAGTTTTATCTGGAAATTGAATTCTTTTAAAAGGTAGCTATATCTGTGGGTATCATTGGTATCCTTGGAATAAGAGCTAACTCACCAGTTGCAGGCCCTGTTATAATGGTCGCTACAATGAATTTGTTATGGCAGTATTTACTTTAGATTGACATTTTTAATTCGTTACATCTTTTGATTGGCATGTCCGATTTTAATAATTTAAAAAGTATTTTGCATGTATCGAAACAGTTTTTCATAAAATATCACTTAATGAGTTAAGAATTAATACGGACATATGAATAATATCTTTTGGTGCCGTGTGGTATCCGGCTGCATAGAATAGACGACGACGACACCTTGGTACGAAATGAGGGTGCATTTCTTACCGAGGTGTCGTAAAAGGCGACGTCAGGCAGGCGGCCGGTCGTAAAATACGTAGCCAAATAATGTGACAACATGTTTGTAACATGTTGTGCCGACCCCATTTAGAATGGGATAAGAGCAGGAAAATGATGATGATATGAATAATATCTTTTGATTATTGTCGGCACTTTTATCAACTTTTACAATGTAAAAAAGTAATTATATTGGCAAAACTATAATAGCATAGACATGTGGTATCGCGGACATTTTATAGATATTTATACGTTCTATAATGCTTTCGAACATGTTTATATCATCAATAGTTTCCACAGCGCACGTGATGAAAGAATTTTATGACTAATTTTTTTACACTTTATTACATTTTTATTAAGGATCCCTATTTTTGTTCAAAATTTAATATAGCCTATATTATTAAGCAAAGATGCAGCTTTCCAATGGTAAAAGAACTATTGAAATCGGTGCAGTCGTTTTTGCGTGAAAACATTACAAACCTACATACATATAAACATACAAATCTTTCCGCTTTATAATATTAGTATAGATAGACGAAAACAAAATATTAAAGCTAGCGTAAAATATATATCAAAAATAGAAACGCGTATAAAAAAAATATTCAAATTCGTATATTTTTTATCAATCGGGTAAAAAGTTCTTAGAATACATGTTATTAAACAAGAGATCAAAAAACCTTGCAACGCATTCCAAACTAGGCACAGGTAAAAGAAAAAAAGTACGTATGCTATTTAAAAAATCCAGTTTGAATAATTCTAATACAATACAACGACGACTTGATAAGATAAATGAATCATATATGCACGCTCGTTTTATTGCAAATTAAACAGCTGATCTCTACGCGGAGTCAAGGTGAAGGCTGGTCAACCAGAAAGGCAAGTCGTAACATGTAAGCCAATACAACGCGATATAAGACGAAATAAAAAAAAGCCAAAAAAGGCACGTAATGCTAAACGAATGACATCACGACCCAGCTGATTGATACAGGTATTACTGAGTTTATCTGCTCTTAAAAATGTGATTACATAAGAGTAAATAAAGAAACAGGATCCAGAATAAATAGTGCCCGGTTATATTTATTTATATCGCTTGCTCGATATCTATTTTGATAAATAACAATACTGCAAAAAAGTGCATTTTGGAAAATCTTTAAATTTAACTTCATTTTATGCCTTTTTTAAAGATCATTTTATCACAATAGTTTATATTTTACTTTTACAGTTTTCAAGTGTATATTTTTGTTTTTCAATTTTATTTTTATATATATAAAAAATTTGCATCAATTATTGTTTGAAATGGTAAGTAAATGTTGTGCGTACCTGTAATTTAGAATCAGAAAGATGATGTATTGAATATTTCCGCCATGTGATGTCCGGCTGAGTAGAATACCACCCTCATTTCTTACCGAGGTGTCGTAAAATGCGACTAAGGTAAGTTGACCCACCGTGTGGTGTACGCTTGAGTAGATTAGACCACCCTCTTTCTTACAGGTGGGTCGTAAAATACGACTAAGGTAAGGTGACGTCATACAGCACGCAGCCAAATCATGTGACAACATGTTTGTAACATGTTGTGCCGACCTCGCTTGGAGTGGTATTAAGTCAGAAGGATGATGATGATGTATTGAATATTTAAATTAGTTAATTAATATATGATTACTTAAGCCTTATAAATAAATTAAAAAAATAAAAAATTTAATGTTTAATTTTAGCACGTTTTCATCAATTCAATCATAACCTAATTGAAGTATTCTATAGTGATATTTTAACATTTGAACGTGTCCAATCAAACCACGTGTAGTTACGCAACAATGTTGAAAAAATATTGGTACCTACTTAACACGTGGTAAGTAAAATAAAAGAGCGTGTTGACTCAGCTGATCGGTGCATTGAACTTTTCTGAACAGGTAAAAAGCATTTAGTTTTATACTGAAAATTCCAGCACACTTATTAAAATGCAGGAACCAAATCATTGAATCACACGGTCAGCTGATTGCTCTTGATATTTCGTTCGCTGGATATAAATTTGGGACTTTAACTTTGTTTTATCTAATGTGTTTTTAATTAAATACAGTTAAACTTAGAAGGAGCTCTAATTAAGGATTTATTTGTCTAATAAATTATATAAAAAAATAGTTTTTATAAAAACGAGGTTATAAAAAAGAGAATACTATCAAACAAATTTCTTCAATTTTTTACTTAATCTATATTTTTTACTTTTATGTTATTTTAACCCGGATTTTTGGTGTACATATGTATTGAAACATTTTTCTAATTATACATTAATATATTTACCAGTTGCCTGTTACCTATAACACAAGTATTATGTCGCTTTCTTTTCGTACTTTACTTGTAAAAAAATAAAAAAACTTACAAAAATGTACGGGAAAATAGCCCTTATTATAAATAATATTTCGATAAATAAACATATAAAACTCCAGAAAAATATTTAACAATCGTTAAATATATTTTTCATATTAGGATCAAAAATGCGAAAATTATTTCAAACTACCTACTAATTAACAGATTACAGAAAGATTCCAAGTAAAAACCATGGACCTCATGGCCTCATCGACAATCGAAAGTCTAAGTGCAAAGTAAACACTTCATATCATACATGACATCAGCTTCTCACAGCTGATCTTAAGTCGAAGATTGGTTATGTCAGAGTATATGTAGGTGTGACGGACATTATGCCTGCCCTATACTGGCCCCAATATTGCATGTATTATTAATTTGTGTATACGACAAATATTACGAAGCGAATTTAAGATGAAATTGGTTCCAGTCAAAGCTTATCTTAGTATATACATTACTAGATAACAGATGCATGAAGGTGATTTAAGCAATAAAGATATAAAAGTTAGGGATGTTAAAAATACTCGATTTTTATATTAATCGATTATTTTTTTCTTATAATGATTTTTTTTATAATCAATTTTTTTTAAACGTTATACTAGTTGAATTGATTATCTATACTAATTTATCTATTCTTATAGTCTAATTTATTACTAATATCGAAATGGTAATTTTATAATTACAATAAAAAAAGCAACTTTTCGAATAGATAGGAACATCGATGATTTTTTAGTTGAACGATTTTGTAGACATCGATTTTTTTTGAAAGAAGATAAAAGCAACCTTTCGTATAGTTAGGAAAATCGATTATTTTTTTGCTAAACGAATTTTAAGACATCGATTTTGTTCAAGGGGAGGTAAATCGATTGATTTTCCCGCTCCAAGTCACATCACTAATAAAAGTTCATTACGGGGGCAAACACGAAGACTGTGTGACAAAAACTACAAATTAATATTCAAAAACTTAAAACAAATATCAAAAATTCACAAAGTAAAATAAATATTGGCACTGCATTAATAAGGGGATTTGTAAACGTTAGAGTTAATACAGTCGTTAAAATATTTAGCGAAACGAATGGCAAGTGTTTGCTTATAGCGGGATTACATATAACTTAAGTCGGTACCTAAGATTATTGCAGAATATGAAATAAAAGCTGTTAATAGAGAGTTTTAAAATATAAATTTAGGAGTACGTAGATAAAAAACAAATTTAATTTAATATTACGTGTATTACGTTCATAAAATTAAAAACTCATACAAGGAGACTCATATAAGGAGAAAGAAATATAATACCTATGCAAGAAATTAAAAAATTAAGCATTTTCGGTGTTATATTTGACACACACTGTAAAAAGTGAACGCGGATTTAGTTTCCAAATAAGTTCACAAAATCAAAATTTTTGATGGCACTTCTATAACACGCACGTTGATGTATAAAGGTTCGCCTACCCTGTGCTACTATTGTGCCAAATACTAGGCCTATTATATCACCAAATTCAAAATTAGAGTTAATTGAGTTAGATACAACATAATCCTTATTTCAATGCTATTAATAACATGACTCTACAAACTATTTAAAAAAAATGTATTTCCTTGCTCTCCAAGTTATGGGTTTATTTAATACTTACGAGTTTTATAGGCGCTACGCTACGCTTTATTGCAATTTGCCAGAAAACATACTTTTTGATTTACGCCACCTTAATACTAAGTGTGCGATATATACTAGAACTGTTGCTCACCAAATGATACGGAAAGGCCATTAAAATTTAAACATTGGCGTTACACGTGTATTTATGAACTATACAGATTAAATTCCATTTATATAAAATTAGACCAAACGTGCTAATTTGTCAGCATCAAATATGCACTCGCCTACACAATGACACAAAACACTTGTCAATGTTTGATCAGCTGCACAAATTATCTCTCACTTGTCAATTGCAATATTTATTCTCACAAACATGGAAACATTACGATATTACCAACGAGGTGTATAATAGATAAAGAAAAAAAGAAAAGGCAAGGAAAAAGTTAACGTGATAGAGAAAGAGTTGGAGATAGTAAAGTAGAGAGGAGTAGGTGGACTGGATAGGGGTTTGGAGATCAGACCAACAACGCTTCTCTTATGTGGATTGGCACGTTACACACACCCAAGAAAAGACGAGACATAGGTTTCAACACGATGCTTTCTCCGCAAAGCACATAAAAGTACATTGAAACCTTTTAGATGAGGTTTCAGCAACGTCGGAACACTTCACCCATTCGGAGTTCGCAACATTTCAAATAAATTTATATTGTTTTGTAATAACTTTAGGAACAGCTAGATGCAATTATCTAGCTGCTCCTGAAGTTTTTAAAAATGTTAAGAGCTCCGGTTTATTATAACCACGAGCATCAGCTACCCGAAGTGTTATGTTGCCAACCGCTGCAAATATCGTGTCGCCGCGGCGGCGACAACGGAGTGCTTATAGGCTATAATGAGTGATATGATACAGGAGTTATTATAGAATTATTTTGCTTTTCCTTGTTGGTACAAACGTTTTTACAAACGCGGATTATAGCAACATAATTCTATCATAACTTCTGTTATATAGAATACCGCGAAGCAACGTCTGGGTCTAAACTAGACTCAGTCATTACAGCTATATATATGGATAGTAACCAATATGCTGAAAACCATACTATTAAAAAGTAAAGATCGAAATTACGTCTATCTGTAGCGCTTACACGGCTATTCTGCTGGTCCAATATTGATAAAATTAGATACAATTGAAGCGAACATACAGGGTCAATATATACAAAAATAATGGCTCGTATTTTCAGATAATCGAGGTTTTGAAACGCAAACGAAGCCGCGAGTATGGCTAGTTTTAAATACCATTTCCAAACTTATTTTTGTACTGAAAACGGAAATTTATTACATTATAAATCGAATATACTTCTGTGATTAACGTTTTTTTGAGAAACTGTACTTATATTTGAAGTTGATTTTGTTATGTTTCTTATTTGGAACGAACATCATTATAACTTCTAAAAACGTGTACATTTTTTTTATTATGTAGATTACTTTACTATCTATATAATCATATAATTACGTTGTCTCTCTTTTAGTACGAGTATGGCCTTATGACGAGACAAGTTATAATAATCACAAGTTTTTGTTTCGATTCCAATTTGGTAAACATATAAGGAAACAAAAAACATAGCGTTAAATCAAAATGTCCGCTAAGCCTCTGTATTCGAAGTAATATCTAAGGAGAGTTGATTATTGTTAATACACAGATCTACACTACATCTATCCCTATAGCGTATACAATGGACTAGCCCAGGCCTGTACAACTCTATGCTCTAGCCCAGTGGTCAGCAAACTTATTAGCCATAGAGCCAAATATGAACATTACAACAATTTAAAAACAAATTTATTACACCAGAAAAGTGTGCTTGTGGTAACTTTTGTATCACAGCGGAGTACGCCGAAAACATAATAACAATTTCAGTCGGTAGCTTGTATAGTACGCGGTATTCAATAATGCACATCGATGTTTAGAACGAAACAGCCGGCCTGTTTGGTTTCGTAGAGCGCTGTCAATGTCACACACGGGTTCGGCAGTCTGTGCGACAGAGACGATGCTCTATGAAGCAGAATCTAGCCGATTTCTCTGTCTAAGCCTCGATGTGCATTATTTATTGCCGGGTACCATACATGGTTTGTGTTTACGTTCACGAAAACTAATGAAATGAAACTTAATGTTCCCTACATATTTTTAGAACCATATAAAATTTTAATTACCTATCTTTCTTTTAACTTAACCAAAAAATTATACATGTTCCCGATTTCTAGAAGAATTTCAATTTATCAAAATAAGATTTAATTTTTTTCTCCTTTTTTTTATATTTGAAAATATTATTGCGCCGTGTGGTATCCGGCAGAAAAGAATAGAACACCCTCCGTTCTTACTGAGGTGTCGTAAGAGGCGACTAAGGTATGTGCCATGTGGTATCCGGCTGCATAGAACAGATCACCCTCATTCCTTACCGAGGTGTCCTAAAATGGGACTAAAGTAAGTTGACGTCAGGCAGGCGGCCGGTCGTAAAATTACGTGGCCAAATCATGTGATAATATGTTTGTAACATGTTGTGCCGATCCCACTTAGAGTGGGATAAGGGCAGGAGAATGATGATTCACACTTCAGGAGCCAAAGAGCCACATTAGGCTCTGGAGCCGCACTTTGCCGACTACTGCTCTAACCCTTTTGTACAGCCCGCCTTTGAATCATATAATATTCTCAACTAGTAGGATAAATATTAAATAAAAGGATAAAATATTAAGCCCTTTACACACCATACAACTATTAATTTATTATACTAAAAGTAAGGGCGTGTTACTATCCCACTTCTGAGCCTAGGCTTCTCCTTCTTTTTGGAGCTTAGACCTACCACATTGCTTTTTAAATATTTTGTTAGTAATTATCCATAATATGCTAATTGAATGGGCTAGCTAAAATACTATAGTGGCCCGCCATAGATTTTCGAATCGTTCGTTTGGTCCATTCGGTAAAAAAATTGACACGCTTGGACTAGCCCGTAGTGCGGCTGGCAGTGACCCTGCCTTTTGCTTCGGAGTTCGCGGGTTCGATTCCTGCCATGGCCAACATTTTTTCTAAAAAACAATTTCATGGTTCATCGAGTATATATGTATGTAAAATTATATATGTCTATATTTACTAGTTGTCTACCCAAAATAACACAATTAATTACGTACTGTGTCGACGAACTTCCGAATGTATAATTTGTGCCATATATCAATAATTACTTATGTACAAATTAATAGTAATATTAACGTTTGTCTCACTTCGTAGGTAAGCTGGCAGAGATCTCTGTCAAAGGAATGAGTTGACCTTTGTACACTTTTTTTATATTAATAATGTACTCTAACTTCTCTCCTACATAAATAATAATAAATAGACATATAATATTTTAAACATTAAGAAAAGATCAAAAATTATATTATATTATTGATTTTTTTATCCTTTCGTTCAAGCAAAGTAAAAAAATATATCGTTCAATTTCTTATACAAATAAAGACATGCAATATATTTTTACAGCTAGCTTTGTAATAGCATGATAACAACGATAAGCTATCAAAAGTAAACCAATTTGTTCCGATGTTAGTGGGACGCTTATTAAACGGTATTATCGTATTTCCAAGCGACAGGTTGTAGGAGCTATCTCAAATTGCATTTTTGGTACATTTAAAATGCGATAACTTGAATCTATTTCTGTATCGTGATATATTACTCTGAACGTCAACAAAGATTGTCGAGGTCAGGAATAATACGCATCAACTTTAATAAGATATAGTTAAAAAACAACTTTATAAAATTAGGTAGCTTTAATTTTAAAACGAAATTTCAAAGAATTTAAAATAATGTTAAAATAATAGTATGACTTGATAGTTTTCAATAATCATAATAATTTATTTATAATTATAAAATTAAAGTAATGCTTGGAATCGAATGTTATAAATAGCTCTTCAATATATTATTATAAAATTAGAGTTAGTATAGTTATAAAATAATTTTAAAATAAGAATTGTGTGATAGGCAGCGTGTAGTATTTAATTATGATTTGATAATTTTCAATAATCATAATAATGTATTTATAATTATAATATAAAAGCTGTGATAGCCCAGCGGTGAGACCGTGCGACTCTTACGAGTGGAAGTTCAAACCCGGGCAGGCACCAATGAGTTTTTCTATTAAAACTCATGTGTCTAATTGATAATTTCAATTAATCACACGCTTTTCGGTGAAGGAAAACATCGTGAGGAAACCTGCATATCTCTAGAGAATTCTGGAGATATGTGTAACCTACCAATCCGCATTGGAGCAGCGTGGTAGGTATTAGCTCCAACCCTTCTCTTCAGAAACGGAGAGAGGAGGCCTATTCCCAGCAGTGGGATTGTAAGAGGCCGCTACTACTACTACTACTAATATAAAAGTGAGATGCTTGAAATCTACTGTTGTAGATAATTCTTTAATATTCTCTTATAAAATTAGAGCTTTTATAGTTAAAAAATATATAAAAAATAAAACAATAATTAAAAGTTGAAATAATTTTAAAATAAGAACAGTATGATCTAAAGAATGTGCTAGTTATTTTTTTTTTATTATTATTTATTTTATTTTTATAAAGGAAATACTTGATATCATTTACTATAGTTTTTGCATTTACTTTTATAAAATTAGATTTGTAAACAGCACTCCAAGCTTTTTTTAAGTTAAAGCGTGTTAAAAACGAATAACAACAATAATAAATCGAGCCTAACCTTATTGGTAGCGTGGATTTCCAACCTTTCTATAGTAGAAATAATAACAAATAAAAAGCAACGCAGATACGATGATTCATTGAACTAAGTAAAGTAAAAGCGAGCAAAAAACATTCCCGCTTTCCACGCCTGGCGCTGCTTAGAGATCCACGACTACCGTCAAATCGAGTTCACTCACCTCTAGCTACTCCCGGAATGGGGATCGTATTTTGCTACGTTTCTATAAAGACAAATATACAGGAGCTCGAGTTTTAAAAAGCTTTATCCATCCATACAACTATTGAGACACAAATCGGAGGTTGGAAAATATATTTATGCGAAATTCGATAAAGATATTTAAGTTAATTTATCTTATTATGTATAAAAATGAATGTTTGTTTGTATGTCCATTATGAGCTGAACGGTTAAACCGATGTTAATAAAATTTTCAGACAAATTTTAGATTGACCCAGCTGATGTTCCTGTAAAATTTGGTGGCGATCGGAGCATTTTTTTACACTATTTATCGAAACCAAAGTGGAAAGCTAGTTTTGTATAAAGCTAACTTAATAGAAAATTAAATACATACTATTTTATTAATTTAAACTGTTATAGCCCAGCAGTAGGGCCCCCGGGAAGCGGATGTGTTTTTCTGTTAAAACTTGTGTGCATTTGAAAAAATAATAAATAAATATATGCGACACTTAGACGCAAGGTCGTCTATCCCCAAAGTAAGTAACTTAATACTTGTGATATGGGCGACAGAGAACTGGTATATATACTATATATATAGTTTTAAATACATACTTAAATACAAATATACACCCAGGCTCGAAGAACCAACAAACAAAGAAAATGTTGGCCCCCGGCGGGAATCGAACCCGCGACCCGCGGAGCTAAAGGCACCCACCCGCCAACAGGCCAATCAATAATTACAATTCGTCACAAAGAAAATGATAAAGAAACCTACATATCTCTTAAAGAATTTTATGTGTAATCTGCTAATATGCATTGGAGCACGGGGGGGGGGGCTTATTAGCAACAACCCCTCTCTCCAAAAATGGAGAGTCAAGGATTATGCCTAACAGTGGGATGATAAGCTTTTTTTACATGCCATACATTTTTACGCATACTAAAAAAAGTATATTACATCGACATGAAATTATTAAATTAAGTAAATTAGACCAAGCGTATTATTATTCGCTACGCAGGATTCCTCAGTGCCTATTAACTTTTTCAATTAACATCTATAATATGTAGGATCTAATAACGGAGTAAATAAAGGCGCTTTCTGTTTAAACATAACTTTATGGTGAAAGCTACTATTTGCGAAACTATCTAAAATAATCTCTATTTCTGAGAGATTATAATTTAATTTAGCTTGTCACAAAACAGACTGACATTTACTCTGTACTGCTTGGCTGTAATTATGAAATGAAATAGAACATTTACAGTACCAGTAATTTTACATTTCTCACCATAATTTCAATGATCATTTGTGCGATCTTGAAATACAAATTATATTGATTAGGGCGTAATGATGTCGCCCGCGGTAATCCTAACTTCCGAAGGCATGGCATGCATAATATATTAAATGAAAGGCAATTGACTCAATGCCTTTTGACCCTGAATCGTGTGATTGGTGGATTGGACTCCTAATTACCATTGTTAATAGGGGGATGAGTTTACGACGTCCGTCCTAACACCGGTAATTTGATACGACTATTAACTAAACAAGCTAAACTAAAGATAACCTTACTTGTAATAAGAATTATAAGTTTTTAATTCATAGTGGTAGTAGTACTTATGAAGAAAATTTCAAGTTTTTAAATATATATAGTGTTAAATGTATAGTGGACTAGCTGTATTGTCGGTATTTTCATACCCGATTTGTGCAGGATTCGTAAAAACACTTGCACAAACCTCTACCACTTCCACCACAATACACAAGCACTACACACGTTCATTATCACAAACTCAACAATCGTTTCCCCCCGCAACCGAAACATCATCAGAAGATAGACTCCACGACTAAATCGCAAAGCTTCGCAATTTTGTCGTGGAGTGCATGTGTTTTTACGAATCCTGCACGTATCGGGTATGAAAATACGGATAGTCCACTATACATTTAACACTATATATATTTTCTATTTACTGTATCGCCGATTATAGCAAAATAGTTTTATTATTACTTTTGTATTATGGATCTCCGCAAAGTAACGCCTAATTCTATAAATTATTTAGTATGAAATAGCTTAAATTCGGTTCTTACACACACGGTAGGCCAGACGTGACGTTTGAGTTGAGCTTATCTTGAAATCTAAGGTAATCTTTATGCTTATAAAGTTTGAAAAAAAAAACTGAACTGACTAATAATATGAAATCCTTTCCAATAAAAACGTTTATAACTATAGTATATTTTTCGCTCTTCAGTGTTTCATTCATGCATTATAATTCAATTAAACCTTACCTTAACCTAATTAAAAAGTTTCATTTTAAAAGTATTGTTCAAAGTATATAGACATTTCAGTAACGCAATTGGAGTGTAATACATAGTTAATGTAAAATACAGTAAATACGATTACATATAAGTAAACATGAAACATTTGTTTTGGAAAAAATAAAAATAGTATGCCTTTAATACTTCACTTTTTTATAAATTATTGGATCTGTTTAATTTTGTGCTCATTATGAGATACATAAACTAATTTAAATTATGTACAATGTACATTGTACAATATATTGTATTATATATTGTATGTATATTGTACAATGCCTTGCGCATTTTTAAATTAATTAAAAATAAAATGTTGCCGTCGGTGTTATTTTAATGCTCGTTATAAAATGCATAAATTAAAGTGTGTTGAGTATAGCTCCTCTTCATAAATAATAAATGAGTGACCCAAGAAATAACTTAATAAAATATTATATTGTATTTCGTGAATTGTTTGTTAAAAGTACGCCTTTATTGTATTACGTAATAAATTTTGAACAACGAGACAGAATTAGCGAAATTGGTCTAGGCGAAAGAGAGATTCGTTTTTATAAAGTATTTCTGTGACATATCGATAGAAGGAAACTTATATAATTTGAAATGAATAACTTGCATACGTTATCCCCTTTTGATATTATTTGAAACGGATCAATACCACAACATTCAGTCTTCTGTATCGGAGAGTTCATCCCAGTATGAACTTAATTAACAAATCAGGGAATGTTTTGCGGAACAAGCCAAGGAGCGCCCGCCAACAAGTCGGGCTGCCTTATTAAAGATAGCCGTCTCGGATGGGATCCTGCGAGCTAGACTCTGTTATACCTAGGGCGTCGCCCTTTCGCCACGTTCTACGGTCCACGGATTTTGCACTTGTATTACCAGCTTAGTACTGATTTTATATCAAACAAGCTATACACGCGATTTCGTTCGTGTTTTCGTCTTATTATTTATTTTATTTTATGTGTTAGCTCGTTATATAAACTTCAATCGTATGAATTTATCTTCATCATTATTCTCTTGTCTTTATCCCGCTTTAAGTTGGATTGGCACAATGTCTTCATCTTCCATTCTCAGATACTAAGTTATGTTGTTAGCCTTGAAGGCTTTGACAGCGTCACCGGGAGGGCGGGCGAACGCAGAAGCATCGCCGAGTGTAAAAACGTGGAGAGCGAGTCTCAAGCGAGGCTCGCAACATCCTGGGAGCGTCGCCTTAAGGGTGAGGCCGGACCTCGGCTTAAAACGACGCCCTGCGGAGGACTATTTCGGACTTGTGGAAGAGTCCTAATGTCATAACGGGCGGGGTTGGACGCCCCGGCCGCTAGACGTAAGAAAGCGGGGAACTCGTCTTCGCCGGCGAAGACGCTGTGTGTGTGACTGTGTGTGCAGTGTTTTGGCAATGGCGATCGTGTAAGGATCATCAGGATCAGTGAGTACGCTCCTGGGGCGTCTGTGAATGCGGGCTTTGAACGATTAGTCGACACAGCGGTAGTTGACCATCCTCGCTATTAGCGGGCTGGGGTGTACCGCTGCTTTATCGAAATAATTTTTCGAAAATCGTTTGAATAAACTGGCGATAGTGGGGAGACCTAGATCTTTATGCAGGTCGACATTTCGATTCGTCAACTCTGGTGTTACTCCTTTTATATGAACATCATACTTCACACAATCCATCCATCCTTTTTGCGGCCTCCCTCCTATCGTACATCCTTTTCACATTAATATTTAAAACTCTTTTGGTCACAAGCTCCAATCGTATAAAATTTAGTCAATATTACTTTTTTTTATACAGGAAAAACCCCTTATGGGTACCGACGCCCGACGGGGACAGGCGGCGGTTATGTCGGACTCGCAACGACTAAAACGTCCTGTGTGCTCCACCACGCTGCCGATGGCAAGGACAGGGTATCGTTGCGCACACTGCCCCCATCCCCACCGACAGCTCTGATCCCAGAGAGCACCTCCTCTGGGTAGAGACCCCTCGAAAGAGAAGCCCCCCTCCGCTAACCGTTGGATCGGGAGCATCAGATGGTCCGACCGCCTCGGGGACCTGTAAGCCAGGCGTCCGATATACTAGTCAATATTACTACAGTAATTTAGCGTTGTAACCATGATAGAAAGACTCTTCTTCTCAACCTATAGACGTCGACTACTGAACATAGCCACTCTACCCATGATCTCCATAAAACACAATCCTGTACCGGCGGCTCCCCGCGACCTTTTTGAGGTCGTCATTCTATCTCGTAAAGGTCTATTTTCCAGTGCGGGGTCTCCATTCCAACTATTGGAGAAGTAATTTTACGTAAGTTGTTGTTTTCTAATGTCACAGAATTATTTTATATTTTATTTTATTCGAATTACCGATTACGAATAATAAAAAGCTTATAGAATTTCTTGCAATTTTATCTTTATATAGTCGTATAATTTATTAACACAACACCTGAAGACCCCAACTTCCATTGGTTCTCCGTTCATCGCAACTTCAGCTTCGCGACAGGCTAAGCTATGTTGGTGACTTTGGTTATCAGCTCGCTCTATCAGGGAAAGAAAGACAAAAGACAATAGAAAGTCTTTCACATTTTTAATATCACACACACATTGGAAGAATCTTACCTAGAACCTCCTATGTTAGCCGCGCATGATATCGGCCCCGAATATATACCGATATCACTCGTGAATTTAAATGTGCTGTGTGGTATCCGGCATAGAATAGACCACCCTCCTTTCTTACCGGGGTGTCGTAAGAGGCGACTAAGGTATGTGCCGTGTGGTATCCGGCTGCATAGAATAACCACCCTCATTTCTCACCGAGGTGTCGTAAAAGGCGACTAAGGTAAGTTGACGTCACGCCTGCCGGTCGTAAAATACGTAGCCAAATCATGTGGCAACATGTTTGTAACGTGCAGGAGAATGATGATGATCACTCGTGAATTTAAATGCACGAAATCGAAACTGAACCAAACGACAGGAGATGTACTCGATTTATTCCACGGTTGTATGCTCGAGTGGGCTTTGAACACAAATCAATTTCCTATCAGGACCCTTTTCAAGAGCTACAAAGCACATGAACTTTACGCTTCGCGGAACGTTCTTGCTAAAACCTCATAAGTCGAACGAAATATTCTACGCAATTTATATATAATCATTACATATACAGTCAACTTGTGCTGAAATACCCTCCATTGTGTAATTTCGTTTCTTGCTGTTTACGAAAGAAGACGGTTTATATATTCTATATAAGGGATGGTGAACCAATGACACGTGATGATTTTTTTTGGGCACGTCACCGATAAATTTTTTTTTACTCTAATCTACGCGTGTAATTGAAATATTGGCAATGTTCTTTCTATACTATTTGCTATTTACCCAATGATTACAAAGTTTTCGAAAGAATTCGTTTAGTCTTAAAAAATGGCACGTTGAGGCATAAAACTACCCTATAATTGATAGTCCAGTATTATCCTATTAATATTATAAATGCGAAAGTTTGTGATTATGGATGGATGTTTGTTACTCTTTCACGAAAAAACTATTGGACGGATTGGGATGAAACTTCACAGTTATATAGGTGAGACACCAGAATAACATATAGGCTACAATTTGTAATGATTTTATGTAATATAACGATACAAGTCAATAAAGTTGGGAAAAATCTGGCCTCTGAGAGCTATCTTGGCGTACGCTGCCTAAACCATTGGAGTTACAAAAAGATGATGTAGCGTAGTATTGTTTGTCTTGAATAGTTCTAAATAAAAGTCCGCGACAGCATATATCTACCTTTAAAGTGGAAGCCACTATGACCAAAATTGTGAGTCATACATAGATACATAAATTAGATACTATTTTACAATGCATATTTTAGTATATTTATCAAACTCTTATAAAAATCAATACATTTTAATATAAAGTAAAAAAAATCTAAAATGATCTGCCGAAACTCAATGCCGCAGACCAACATCCACGCGAGCGAAGCCGTGGGCAAAACCTAGTATTGCATATATCGCACCAAATTTATATTGCTTGAAAATTTATTTACAGATTGGTCATCAAAGCGTAACACACAGACTTTCGCATTTATAATATATGTATGTCGGTACAATCCGTATAAGAGCAACGTTGTTGCTCTGAACTTTAATCATTCTATCCAAGGAGAAAAGTATCAAAGCACTCCGATAGTAAATGGTCACTACTTAATAAATATCAATTTTCCTAAAATATTTTAGTATAGTACAGCTGACTCAACAGACATTGTAGCTTCAATTTAATTTTAATTTGACGATTCAAAAGTGCTTGTAATAGGCCAATTTGAATAAAGACTTATTTGAATTTATCTTACGCGTGATGCGATGAGCAAGGGAAATAGACATTTTCTTTTTCATATATAAAAAATGAATTTCTGTCTTTATCTTCCTAGCAGACTCCGAAACGGCTGAATCGATTTGAATGAAATTTTCAGACAATCTTTAGAATGACCCAGTAGATGGTCCTGTAAAGTTGGCGATCGTAGCATTTTTACCGTTAAGTTCCGATTTAAGAGGAACTCGAAAACAGACTGAGACACAGCAACGCGTGGCCGGAGAGCTAGTTATAAAAGTAGCAGCCTGTCACAATCCCACTGCTGGGAATAGGCTCTTCAGTCCGTTTCTGGATAGAAGGGTTGGAGCTAAGACGTATCACGCTGCTCGAATGCGAATTGGTAGGTGACACATATCTTCAGAGTTCTCTAGAGATATGCAGGTTTCCTCACGATGTTTTCCTTCACTGAAAAGCGTGTGATAAATTGCAATTATCAATTAGACACGTGAGTTTTATTAGAAAAACTCATTTGTGCCTGCCCGGGTTTGAACTCGTGTTTCGACCCTCGTAAGAGTCGCACGCTCTCACCGCTGGGCTATCACAGCTTGTAAAGTAGCAGCTAGAGCTAGAGCTAGTTATATATACAGATGTATTTCTAGCTTTAAAACGCCTCATTGTTATGTTTCCATCTCTACAAACACTGGCGAAATGTCTTGACCACAGTGATATAAATAAATAAAATAAATATATGGGACACTTACACACACGGTCGTCCGTCCCCAAAGTAAGTAACTTAATACTTGGTTATGGGTGACGGACAACTGGTAGATGTACTACATATATAAGTTTAATTACATACATAAATACAAATACACACCCAGGCTCGAAGAACCAACAATTTGTTTACAGAAAATGTTGGCCCTCGGCGGGAATCGAACCCGCGACCCGCAGAGCTGAAAGCAGGGTCACTATCCACAGCGCCAACGGGCCATTCAAGTCAGATATAAGGAGCTGATAATAGGTAATTTATGGTGTCCATATAAATATCTCATATAAACCTGTAATTGAAAAGCACTTACATTTTTTTATTTACATACAAAGTATATTAGTGATTTAATGAATTTAAAAAAATACAAATGCTTTAATGGTCTTTGAAGTTGATTAGGTCACCGGAAGATATCCGAAATAAAACGTAGTTTCGAAGATATAAGATGTTCTAAAAATATAATTAACTTTAATGTGTTTTGAAAAGCACGTTATCTGGCTACTACTAATGGTTAAAGTTAGAAAACAAAGATTGACTGAGAATAAATTTACCTTCATATTCGAATGTCAGTGAAAAAAGGGAATATGTATATTTTCATACATACAGGCTGTGTGTATAATATACCGTGTATACGTATAAACTTTAAACAGACTCGATTCGAGTGTGTAAATTTTCTTGAAGGTACTCTTAAAAAGATTTTATCAATATAACCCTATCTTTCTCCTGCCCTTATCCCACTCTAAGTGGGGTCGGCACAACATGTTGCAAACATGCTGTCATATGATTTGGCTACGTATTTTACGATCGGCCGCCTACCTGACGTCAACTTACCTTAGTCGCCTTTTACGAGACCTCGGTAAGAAATGAGGGTGGTCTATTCTATTCTTCTTCTTTATCAATATAACCCTATATGAAATACATTTCAATTGTCTATGGTAGTAATCTCCAAAGTTATACTCCTATACTATACTATAAGGGTTTCTTTTACTACCTTTGTATTATATAACTCTGTATTATATAGGACTCGTCTAGGGTAGAGATAGGCAACCTGCGGCTTTTTCAATGTTAAGTTACGACTTTCTCATTCCGTAACCAAAAAAAATTATAAAAATATCATAACAATGGCCCTATTAATGTATGAATGCTAAAATATGATATTTTATAAAAAATATCATATTTTCTAAATCTCAAATCAAATATATTATATGAACTGATAATATATCAATTACAAAAATATTGGCTCTCTAAAATTTGTTTTTTTTTTAATTTTCACTTATGGCTTTTTAGTGTTAAACGGTTGCCGACCCCTGGTCTAGAGTAATGGTTCCCAAAATAAATCCTCTGTTTATAAACGTTGTCTACCATAGACAATTCTATTGCCCTGGTTGCTTTTTACCATTATTTATTCTACTGTAACCTCACGATTTTACGACAAAAAATAAAGTTTTAAATATTTTTTCTACATAATTTAAAGGAAAGAAGTGATTTAAAACTGAAAAGGGTACATATAATTAGTTTTCATCTGAGGGGTAATATAGAAAGTTTGTATGTAGGTAAGCGATCTCCTGAATCAGCGGACCTTATTCTAATAAACCACGCCGTATCTGGTTAGCGTACCATCACGAATACAAAATCAGAAATAGTTAATGAACTTACATGCCCTTCGTGAGCACGGGTGTCATAAAAAAGTAAATATGATGGCAATTAATTTCCCTTTTTTATAATAATCTTATCAAGGGATAATGATCATTACCATGAGAGCGATAGAAATCATTATCGCATGTAAAAATAATGAGTAAAAGTAATGTAGATAAATTATGTGTTATGTATCTACACGGTGTGTTAGCCAACTGAGACGTGGTTTTATCTTAATGAATTGCAAATAGCTCATTGTTTTATGGGAGCCCTGATTTAAGTAAGTCACATATATAATATTGCTATTGAAAATAATTGGTGAGGAGTTTTAATTGCCTTCGAGTGCCTGTTATAATTTATTGGTTACCTACTGTGGGAATCTCATCTGAGGATAACAAAACAGTTACGCTCGCATTATTTTTCTATTATACATTATATTAAAAACACAAACCTATATTACATTTTAACGATATTTATCACTGTAACCGACACTTCGTTCACGCCAATTTAAGCGTTTAAGTATCCTCAATAATGCAATACGTGTTCTTTCGGTGTTCCATAAAGCAAAAACTGATTTTTTTATCTTTAATATTACCCCGGTGTATAAGCTTTATTTATGCCATATTTATATTTATGATATGCATGTTGATTCACTCAGAGTACCGAGATTATTAGCAAATAATAATAGTACACTTAATGCGAAGAACGTCGTTCTGAGATACGGAAATGTAATTGCGTCGAATTAAAAAAGCAGACTTTTTAAACGCAGTCTAAAGTAAAAAAAAATATGGGGCTTAACGGGGGGTTTAAGATACCTCGTCTTTAGTCCATCCTTAGGACAGCCGATGTCAAAATATATCCGTAGTTAAAAAGAAGTTTAGCCTAAAAAAAAGATGTAATAATGGGAGAAATACATTACTCCCAATAATGCACTACTTATTAATAAAACCCATCAAATTACTTCTTGTTATGTCGTATCCCAAATTTTTCCATAAAAAACAAATTCTCAATCAGAAGTCAATAATTCTAACAAATATAACGCTTTCAATCGCATAACGTATGATTACATTACGGTCACGATTTCTGTTGAATCATTGTCATTATATTCCACTACCATGAACAATGGATTAAAGCGATTATGTTATTAAGTGCCAGCAGCTTACTGACTTTTCGATTCGTAACAGGGAATTAACCCTACTTCAGTTCCTACGTATGGGAACACTGAACCACTAAATTCATTTGACTAAATAATCCTGCATAGTAATAAATCTTGCAATAAAAATAAAATATCGGGAAAACAAAATCAATCCAATTGAATAATCTTACTTGACGGAATAATTTATGATGCGCCTTACGGTGAGAGGGACCAGCATATCCCAAATTTAACTCTACTGTCATTAGTTCCTACGCATAGGAACTGTAAACAATTAATTCACTTGACTGCTAATCTTGCATTTACCTCAAGGAATACCAAAATCAAATTTAAACCAAACTAAAACAACAGGAAAACGAAATCAAATCAATAGGATGAATTTACTTGACTATAACCTGCATCTATGGACAATTCTTGCAATATGGAACAACGTGGGGGTTAACGATCCTTACTACTTCCCTTTCTTTCTTTCTTTCTTTCTTTTCCGAACAGTGGGTTAGTGACCACTTCAATACTATACCTTTTAATAGAGATCACAAGTACATAATCGTAAAACAAGTTGACTACTACAATATATCGACCTTATTAATACAATGAACCTTTTATTTAACGCAACCTTCAGATCAGAGATGTCTGATTTTAGAAACGTTCGAGTAGTTCGCCTCAGAAAAATCTTCAAAGATCTATTTCCAGTGAAGGGGATATTAAACGTTTGCCCAACAAACCCGGTTCGACGCCCGGTAAAATCTGATAAGTTTAAAATAACTTGAATCAGCTAGTTGCGTGACTATCGGGTAATATCGAACGCAAAATTGTATAATTTTTGAACAAGTTCTCCGAATAGATTTGCTTTATTACACTACCAGCGATAACCTTGCCTAATTGCGAGGTTATCTTAAGATGTTGGGTGACAAAATGCGACAGATTTGGCTAAGCGTTTTATAATTTCCGCCCTGCGAAATACAATATCTTTTCTAGGTACTATATTTGGCTGGGTTGAATCTAATCTATATTTGATTCCGCAGCTAATGGTTTCTTTTCGGTATGAGACGGGTAAGTGCATAAGCATTAGCGTATGTATGGTTATGGCAAGTCATGCGCAGAAGCTGAATCCAGCATCGAGGAAAGTTAGTAGGCAAGATCACCGTTTAAGATGTGTAATAGAAGTCTGGAATATAAGTAAGATTAGTCATTAAAAATCACGGCAAAACTAAACCTTGGAAAACGGGAATCAAAAAAACATCCATGTTATAAAAATTATAACAAAATTGTTGTTATACGAGGAAGGCAAAAAGGTTTAGAGCCAAACAAAAGTCTACGTCTCTTTTTCAAAGAAAGTTTTGCCCTAGGACCGATGCATCTCAGGAGATTCGTCCCGTAACAAAATCGCCTTACAATTTATGCCGTGCAGTGCGTGCATACTGGGATCAGATAATGCATATTGCTACGTTCATTACCATATAGAATATTATTTTTTTTACTGTGGAATTATAGCATACTAGATTGGTTATTTATTCGACCATATTTCTGCTTAAGATAATCTATCTATATGCTTGGCTACATCCCTAAGATTCTTGGCATCACTCTCACACTATAGTCAAAAATATATAAAACTTTGTTCACTCCAACATGATTGTTAAAAACCCTAATAAAACACCTAGAACTTATTTTGCCTGTACGTAATACATTATATAAGCATCAACTGTGCACAATTTGAATATGATATGATGAATAATGCTCAAGTGGATTCACTATTAAACTACACCAGACAGATTATAGCAAAATCATTATTTACCAAATATTAGTAGTCACTAAGGCATTGTCGGTTTGTCAGGGTGAAGTAGTACGATGAGAATATAGGAGCTAGGTATTTAATGAGAGTAGTATGAGACATAGTAAATTAACATTTAATTCTATAAATTATATTAATAAAAGTAAGGCTGAATATGTCATTACTAATAACAATGTTTATAGTGAATGTTTTTACACAACTAATAACTTTTAGGTTAATGAACAATTGGAAGCAATGTAATTCTTATAACTTTTGCAAATTCCATTTAAATTATCAGTATATTATTAGAACACATTATCCCATTGCATTATTATATTACACCAAAAATGCAAGGAGTGATTCATATTATGCTTATTATAATTAGTTTTCCTAATTATCCTAATTTAATGTGAACAATTACAAAGATGCTATCATTAAATCTCATTACATACTTAATATATGATTGCACTTTATATGAATAATAAAGAGGGTCATTATTTATAAACTACTTTACTAACCTTATTAATTGTATAAAGCATTCACCTGCAAATTAAGTTTTAAATTCTACTTATAAATTTATACTAGATAAAAACCTATGTATGATTTAAAAACATTTGAACACAAAAAAATAGAAAAAAAATAGTAATAATCATTTTGCTATAAGAATACTTTCTAATCCTCTAAATAATATATACAAATTAAACCAGGGATTGATCACCTAATCCTGTTCCAAACCTCCAGTAACAATGTGCACTTCTTTACAATTTTTTTATATTAAAAATATTTTGAATATGAATTGGTATAGAAGTTTGAACACAAACTTTTGGGAAGATTCGTATAAGACCAGCGTCACTGCTCTGATTATGTCAAATACATAGAAATGTATAGAAAAATTTATAATCAGAAAACATGGTGATAAATTGGATACATTTTGCGATTAAATGTCTTCGAAAAATACTCTCTTTTTCTATTAGTGTTAAAAATGAATAGAATATCTCATATATCAATATGCAAGAATGTGGTCGTGTGAAATGTGCTTTATACAAATAAATACTATTTTCTCTGCACCTGTGACATCATAAATATGTGATATTGTAATGTTCACTATCATATATAAAGTTATTGTATAACTCTGATTTTGCCAACATGTGGTTGTGTAAAATGTGCTTCGTTCAAATAAATTCCAATTTTCACTGCCTATGTAGTAACATAAATATGTGACATTGTAATATTTACTACCACAAAATTATATATAAGCAAAAAATTCAGAATTAAATATTGAATTAATTTAATTTGAAATATGTCAATGTCACTTGATTTTCATGTTTATTCAATTGTGGTTTAACCTATAAATTTATTCTAAATATTTCTAATTCTATAAAACTACATTAGATACAAGATTAGATTCTTAAGTCTTTGTAACCACTGTTTTTTAATTGTAACAATGCTGTCTTCACAGATTTTGTCAGAAGTTATTTTATTATGTATACACTTGTGATACATGTTTTGTTTTAAAATAAATAACAATAAATATGTTATAAAATTATGTGATCTCCAGAATTATAAAGAACATAATTTTTTTTAAAACAAAATTATTAAATTTAAAAAATGGCATTCCTTAACTACATTAAATATGATATAAGTATAGAATTCCTAATATACTAATATATTGAATGGATTTAAGGTCAGCTACACTATGAAAATCTAAAAGAAAATTCATATTAAATTAATTTCAAATATTTGATACCTAACATACCTTTTTGCCAATTCTATTCGTAAATAAATGGAATCATAAATAAATAAATAGAAATCAATATTTAAGTATGAAATCTTACCTTGAAAACTAGTCTGCCAATTGTTTTCAAGTCTGCAAGGAATAAATCTGTCCATGGGCTCTGGTCGAACCAGCACAGACTGTTTCCGGCTCACAGGACTGCACTGCTGCAGCAGTCTCCTTTCATATGATTCACTGAACATTTTCAAAGTCTTTTTAAACTATTAGAGCAAAATCGTTCTTATTTTGATCAACAAATGACGGTATAAACGGAAGAAAGACTAGAATAACAAAAGAGATTATTAACCGGTCATGGTATCAACGTCTAATTCACGGTTTAGTACACGGGAATTATTTGTTATGAAATAATCCTGTGCAGCGAGAAGAGTACTGATCCCCTCGGCTGCTAACAATCATTTGAATGCATCTGACACCAATGATAGCGCCAGTTTTTATCAATACACCTCCGCGGATTATTATTCGTGTTATCAACAAACTATGCAATGTCATAAAAACTACACAATGTAAAGTTTTTGAAATACCGTAATTTAATCACAACTTAAGTATAAATTTTGGTTCTCATAAATTAAATTAAATCAAATCAAAACCTTTGCTATTTTTGGCGTAAATAAAACTATGTTGCCACATGAAAATAAATATTTAAGTTTTAAATACAACGGTTTTGTAGTCTATGTGTTTTATCTGTGGTGGTTAATAATAGAATGATATTATATAAGATAGTTAAAATTTAACGCAATTTACTTCACTTACACTACCCTATTTTTAAGTTTAAAAAAATTATAAGTTTCTGAGTGCCTCACATACATTTGAGTTAGAAACCTAGCACAAATTCCTTTAGAACATTTAAACTCAAACTCCCATTAAAAAAAATACTCCGCTCAATCCCTATCGGTTCAGTTTAGAAGAATCTGTAAGAATTGTCATTTATTATCTCATACATGTCTAAGTCAAGAAATTCATATAAAGTTCCATCGACCTTGTATAGTTTCTTAGGCCTTTGGAGCCATACATTGATAATGTTTAAAATCTTAGGTAGGTAGGTTTAGGTATTTGTCGTAATTATTATATTGAGCCGACAACGAAAGTATCTTGAAATAGACTTTCCGTAAATAATGGGCACTGCAAAACCAATTTCATATCCATTTTATCAACGCCATAATTTTGTGTAGTCATTAAATATTGTGTTAATTAGTTAAAGGATTTTATAACCAATTTTGTCCAAAAAAGCTTAACACGTTTCAAAAGACTAGAATCCAGAGCCTGTGGATCTGAGCATTAAAATTTAAAGTTGTCGTTTTATTCATATTATTTTAGTTAGTAGTCTATGGTATTGGCGGTATGGTCAACGACCTTAGCCTGCTCGTTTAAACACGGGCGAATGGAAAGAAAAAAAAAGTCTATGGTATTTCAGAGCTTTGACTATTATTGACAATGACAATTTACAAGGACATAGGACATGCAAGTTAACAATAACATGATAATTTATTACGTGAATTACACTGATGAAGAATATTAAGAATAATTTGGAGACGAATACGATATGAAAGAAAGAAAAATATAAAATTACGAAAGACAAAATTATTGGATATGACTACAAAGATGTATATACGTGAATAAGAAGAGATTAAAATAGAAGAAGAATGTACTGAAGGAGAAAAAACTCTTTTCATTATTATGAACGATTGACAAGGCGGTATGGTCAACAACCTTAGCCTGCTCGTTTAAACACGGGCGAATGGAAGGAAAAAAAAAGTCTATGGTATTATTTAAGTTCCGCCATTTGATACATTGTAGAAAAATATAAAATAATCTAAATACAATTATGCTATTTTAAATGCACGCTTAGATAAATTTTGATTATTCAATGAAATTGTCTGCAATATCTATTACTTTCTAATTAGGTTTGGAATTTTTGATTTCTGACCATTGAAGTGTCTAAAGTGGAATACTGTCTTAAAATTACGTTGTCAACAAAACTTAACCTTGTCTTGCACTTTCAATTTCAGTGTTTGTGTTGATAGAAATTTTTATGTTATGATGGATAACCGTAGGAAATACCCTAATAACGAAGAAAGAGATCGTGATGACGCGCCTATATATTCACGACTGTTCATAGTTTGCGATCGTTACCTAAAAGATGAGCACTTAAGAAGAGCATTTTCAGAGTTCGGTACAATTGAAGATATACGAATACCTTGCGATCATAATACAGGACAACCTAAAGGAGTTGTCTTTATTAAATATTCGAAAACATCTGAAGCTGCTATAGCCTTGGAGGCAATGAATTCTAAGGTGCTTGAAAATTCCAGTAGACCTCTTAAGGTGATGGTAGCTGCGAACCGATCAGAAATCCAATCTGACGATTATAGTAACGACAAATATAGGAGATTGTTTTTACATGTTCCTAAGCATATGGATGAGAATATGCTTGCTGAAGAATTTAAGAATTTCGGTCATATTGAAGATATACTTGTACAAAGAGATAGAAATACAAGGGAATCCAAAGGCTTTGCTTACATAAAATTTAGGAAATTTTCAGAAGCTGCCATTGCATACGAACAATGTGAAAGGAAATACAGAGCTATCTTTGCTCAACCGAAGGGCCAACCCAGACGTCAAACAGCCTTTGAGGCTAATTTAAATCATTTAGCCATGTCAACAGCTCATGAAAAAACTTCCCTCGTTTCTATGATGAATGTCAATCCAAAAGGTTTTACTCGCATTAACTTTAGATGTAGTCCATATTTAACACAAATGCATGTAGAAACATTATTTGATATTATACCTGGTTTAATTGACTGTCGTTACTTCGTTGATTTATTGAAAAATTTTGGTAAAGGAACAGCAGAGTATTCTAATCCAGTATCAGCTGCTTATGCTGTTGAAAAATTGAATGGGTTTGAATATCCTCCAGGTCAAAGGATATTTGTTAAACCAGCAAATACACAGTTTGATTCCAATGATAAGAGTTTCACTGATGTACCGAATGCTGTCAATAACCTAAGACGTGCCATCGAATCTACTACAAACAATCCTGTACCTGATCTAGCACAGTTAGCCGAAGCCATTGCAGAGGCCTCAAAGTTAATAAAAGTTGCTACAACTGGATTAAATGATATCAATGTCCCTGAAAATAATGATTTGACCTATTGCAGTGTTAAGTTACCCCCTCCAGAACCTTTGGCTGATATTGATAGTCCCGTTGCTAAAAGATGCTTCTTAGTATGTAAACCTCAGCCACCTCCCCTGACTGTGTTAAGGGACATCTTTTGTCGTTTTGGAAATCTCATTAACGTTTACACATTACCGAATAAAACTGTAGGGTATGCACGATATGCAGATGCTAAATCTGCAGATAGTGCAATCTCTACTTTGCATGGAGCAGAAATATGTGGTGTTCGTATGAAAGTGTTAGAAGCAGAAGCTGAAGCTCCCTCTAAGAAAATGCGATACGATTGACATTGGACAGACTGGACTCCCTTAAGACATGAATGTAGACATCTACAGACATTATTTTTCATTGATTTTGTAGTTGACTAGATAATAAACATTATACATACAAACAGACAATATTCTTTACAAAAACTATAAAATAATCTACAAACAAGATTGAACTATTTTCTTATATTTCCTAGTTTGTACTTTTATTTGGTAATTCATTTTGTTTTATAATTATGTATGTTATTTTATGGTAATATGACATTCTTTATAAGTATTTTCCCTGGCCTTAACAATGTGAGTATATACTGACGAATTAAGTGATCAAGGTTAAAATCCATGTCAATAAAAAAAAGACATATTATTTATTTTACATAAAATATTACATTATTGCGCACACAGCCTTATTGCATGAAGATAAATTAATAATTGACAATTTGATAATGCTCAGCATTTATCCACCAAATATTGAATCTGTATTAAAGTGAGATTCTATCCAGTAGACTACCATGATTTGAATTTACGTCCTTGTTCAATGTAATATACCTTATAGAGGTCTCTCGGAGCATCATATTAAAGCCCTTCATTCGATTTAAATGTATATTTCTAGTCTTCAACTTTACTTAGAGGAATATGAAGAATAGTTTTTTTTTTATCTCAAAACGACAATGTGGCTTTGACTATGCAACTGGATACAGCATGTTAAATAACACCTTTTTATTTAAAGAACAAAATAGATTTTGCTCAACAGTACAGAAAGGAAGACAAATCTAAACTAGTCTGGCTAACTTGATAGAATAAGTTGTGAGAATAGATGATTTCTATTTATAAACTAACAAATCTACCTTACATCTGAGTGTATGATTGGAGAGAGATTTGATTTGAAAGTTATTAGGCAGTTTAAAAAGATAACACGGTTAGAACAACAGGGAAGTTTCCTAGATCAATTGGCATTAAAGTTTAAGAGTACAGATAAATTTCACATCAAGTCTGAACATCTCAAATAAATAGTTCTTTACCAGTTGAATTCAACTGAACTCTTTAGGGTAGCGATGCTGAACCTTTGCATACTATTATTTATTCATTATTCAACATGCCCTTTTTCCAAACAAATTGCTCTATGAAGTCAAGTGTAACACCAAAGATTTTTATTTTCGATTATTGTTGATTGTGGCAATTTCTCTTAGCATATTGAAGTAACTATGTTCATTCGATTTCAATTCAATTTTCCATTAATGTCTTTAAGGAGTGACATGTGGGCACAGATTACTTTGCCAATGTTACGTAAGATGGAGAACCTACAAAGAACATTGTACGGTGAAACAAAGACTAAAACTAAAATTTTGATTAATTACAAATAATTGGAACCTTATGTTTAACCCTTCACCAGAAACACAAGACATGTTTATTTGAAAACTGTCAATATCGCCATGACAGTTAAATCAATCCAATCCAACATGGCCACAAAAATGGCGGCTAAAAACGTTGACTATAGCCATATCACCATACGGTTGACAAAAAACTTTCTTTTAAGCGTATTATAATCGTTATCGGATACGTGCAAAACACTTCATATTGCGTGCCATTGGTTCGCCATGCTTTAAGACATCACAGGGTTCAAACCTATTCACACTCAACCATAGCTTGGTTGATCAATGGCAGTAACTGTTCCCTGTATAATGGATGTGTTTCGCCGTGTGTGATTCTCAGTATCTTCTCAGCACATTTGAAATGAGTCAGTGCTCCTTGCAGACTCATTTTGTACAGTAAAATTTTCCCGTACTTTAAATGCAGCAACCCTAATAGAGGATGTAATTTGCCATAGTAAAACCTGGAATAGAAAATGTTTGAAAAAATTATTTTGGTTTGCCAACAACCAGCACACAATAAAAAAAAAGTGTGAAGTGCATTTGACCGGACAGATCTATGGATAGGAATATCGATCCACTGAATCCGAATCCAACGTCAGCTTGAGCTCCCTTGAGCTTTGACATACTCAAAATATCGAGAAAATTAAAAAAAAATCGACGTAAATCGTCAATTTTAGAGATATAAATTATTTTTCTTGACTCAAATCAAACAAGATTTTCATGTTTTTCGATCCGCTAACGAAAGCAATGCATGAATGATTGCTAAAATTTAGACTGTTTATTTCGTTTATTTCAAACAATAACTCGTACCCGGTACCCGGCAATAAATAATGCACATCGAGGCTTAGAGAGAGAAAATCGGCTAATTCTGATACATAGAGCATTGTCTCTGTCGCACAGACTGACGAACCCGTGTGAAACGTCACATACTGAGTGACAGTGACAGCGCTCTACGAAACTGAACTTGCCGGCTGTTTCGTTTATTAACATCGATTATTTAATACCGGGTACTATACATAGCAAGTTAAATAAAAACTTTTTTAAAGATTACAATTTAATCATTATCATTTGTTTCCACTATCAGTAATAGGAAAAAAGTGAGTACAAATATTCAATTTACCTAAAACACGGTAGAAGTTTCTCGGCGTAAACGCAAGCAGTCTCCCAAAGCTGCACTTGAATGAGAGCGTCGAACGCATTGTCCAAAGTTTGAGCGTACATCACATTTAGTGGATGCAGAATGCCTTCTTGTCTTTCAAGGCAATACTTGCAAATGTCCACATCTGTTTTATTTGTAGTAAACAAATATCTTACCAAATAGCTTGCATACATATAAAACAAAGTACCCAAAAGTTGTCTGTGAACGATTTTTTCCTGATTTAATGGACGGATTTTTGTACGGCTTTTACTTAAAGATAGTGTATTCTTTGAGGAAGGTTAAGAGTACTCCAGAACTAACTTTCATCACTGGAAGATAGAGGAGGTTGTGGAGCAACATAAGGGCTACATTTATTATAGAATTCCCACATACTCAGGATTAGGGGGAAAAATCTTTGGGATACGGCACGCGGACAAAGCCGCGTGTACAGGTAGTTTAAGATATATTAATTCCTCTCCTTTAAGCGCAACATCGTTTACGTGGACTGCAGTTTTATTATTTGAGTAAACCGTACTACTTTTATTAATTATGGTTAAAATGGGTTAACTTTAAAGTCTAGACATATACTGTCGCGGACTTCTATTTAGAACTTTTGGAGGGGAACAATTTTGTAGTACATGATTTTTCAATAACTTTCACCGTTTATTTAGCGCACGCAAGGAAAGCTTTAAATTTAGGCGTGTTTGCGATATTTTTTATTACTGCTCCCCTTCTATTCATCTTAGCGTGATGGTATATAACCTATGGCCTTCCTCAATAAATGGACTATCTTACACTCAAAGAATTTTTCAAATCGGTCTAGTGGTTTCTGAGATTAGCGCGGTTAAATCAACCAAACAAACTCTTCAGCTTAATATATTAAAGTATAGATGTTATAAAAATGCTCCAATCGCCACTGGACTTTACATCCGCTAGGTGAATCTATAGATTGACTGATTTCATTACGATCTATTTAATTTGTCAATCCAAATTGGAGCGACATAGGTTGACGTTGGTTACAATTTTCCTTTTAAAGACAATCCTTATTTTCTTAATTGGATGCCGTGTGGTATCCGGCTGAGTAGATTAGACCACTCATTTCTTACCGAAGTGTACGCAAAAGGCGACTACGGTAAGTTAACATCAGGCAGGCAGCCAAATCATGTGACAACATGTTTATATTATGTCGTGCCGACCCCACTTACAGTGGGATAAGGGCAAGTGAATGATGATGTTATTAAATTCTAATTTGTAAGAGTTATGACTTCTAAGCGATACGCCCGGAAGTATATATGCAAAAATTTAATTTATTTACGCTTAACCGTAAAAATTTTTAATATTAGCTTTTCTGCTTTAACTAGAATATCTTTTGTTCCTTAAAAAAACAACAGTACAACGAATAATTCTGTACAAATACAACTGTTTTTTATCTTCTTTCTACGTCTTTTCATATATCTGTTGGAGAATGATGATAGTCTTTTCTAATTGGGATAGTAAGACCACAAGAAACTTCATTCAACTTTCCCTTTATATAATATATATTTTTTAATATAATAATTATGATTATAATCATGAAGATAATGATAAATAATAAAAAAATAAAAATATGTTGATATGATAAAAAAGCAGAAAAATATATACTTATATGAACAAAACTGAATTTGCCCAGAAAAAAGACAGTGGAGTTTAATGACGTTGTAAAACAATTAATTTAACTATCTTAAGAAAGTATCGTGTCAATTAGTATTTATTTTATCATTACTATTACTTATTTTACGTATGATATATGTATAATGAAAAGGATACAAGCAACAGAAGTCTCCTTCATATTCTGCAAATGTAACTCGCTGAATTCCATCGTCTTAACAAAGACGTCTATATGTTTTTGTGTATAAGTCATTCCACATTCATCACAACACAAGATTTTATCTCGCTCTTCATTTGGCTCTGTCCCATTTATAAGTTTTTGTTCACCATTTTCAATGTTAGAACCCTCAATCATTGGTTCATTAATGATTGAGGGTTTCAACTTGGTTTCATCACTTTCATCAGTAATATCTTTCAATCCACTTTCAGCTTTATCTACCCTTTGAGGTTTCTTCACTAATATTAAGTTTTCCTTCCACGGTATATTTACTGGGTTGTCGCATTTAGGGTTAAGACATTTGGCCGCATGTAAATATTTCAAATTATTTTCATCTGTAAGCAAACTTTCATTTCTCACGTGGATATGATTTGTAAATTTACAACGACCATGCGTTTTGCTAGCGATTTAGAAGAGACAAAGGTGTTTAGAAAAGCATACGAAATAGAAGTGAATCTCGTGACAAAGATTCGGATCCAAAATTGCAAAGTTGATCCAAATGTAGTAGAAAATTAAAATCTATATATCTATTTTACATATATTTCTTTAATATATGTAGACCTAATTAGAACAGGTTAAGGAATTTGAGCTTGCAATTTTGGGCGTGAAAACCGGTCTTTATTCAATCAAGTTTCCAGTTATATTATGAAATTTAGTTTAAGTTTAGTAAATTAATAGATATCCCGTCCCTAAGTTAATTAACTAACTCACTTAATAATTTAAAACTATAAACTAAATATAAATCCTTTTTAAATCTTAAATTTAACTATTCACTTTAGTTAATATTTATTTAATCGCCTATTCCGAGTATAGAAATAGAATATAGAAAATATTTAAGACGCAGGGGTAGTGAACCTTTGGTATACTTATATAAGTTTTAATGGTTTACTACAAATTTTATAGTTTTGTTTAAATTTGGGTTTTCTACTTTTTGGTACGTCAAAATGGTGTTCTTGTGCCTAATAGAAATCGAGGTGTTTAATAATAATATAGATGTACTTAGTTAAGAGCTGTGATAGCCCAGCGGTGAGACCGTACGACTCTTTCGAGAGGAACACGAGTTCAAACCCGGGCAGGCACCACTGAGTTTTCTATTAAAACTCATGTGTCTAATTGATTATTCTGGAGATATGTGTAACCTACCAATCCGCATTGGAGCAGCGTGGTAGGCCTTAGCTCCAACCCTTCTCTCCAGAAACGGAGAGAGGAGGCCTATTCCCAGCAGTGGGATTGTAAGAGGCCGCTACTTTAGTTAAGTGGCTAGAATCTAGATTAACTTAGTTCCAAAATTGGTCCAGGTAGACCTATAGAGGTAGCAGGAGATTCGACTTATTAAAAAAAATTGGGGTTCACAATATTTTTAAATTTATATATGATGAGTAGTATACATAGTTAATGTGTGGACACCGGCTATACTCATGTCTAATTTTATCGGGTTAGCCCGACTAGTTTCGGGAACAGTTCCCGCCGCGATAACGTCGTGTAAAGAGCTCATGAATAAGCCCGAATGGGCTCGAAACTAGTCGGGCTCGCCCGATAAAATTAGACGTGAGTATAGCCGGTGTCCACAAACTATGGTTCACTATATGTTATGATTTTTTTTGTCAAGGTGTTTCTTTCGGGAACAAAAATAAGAAAACGTTCATTGCATTAATAAGGGTGCTTAAACGCTTAAGTTGGTGACATCAAGTCGCTGATACAACTAGTACTAAATAATTAAGGGTATTATAACAGTAAAATTCATGTGAGAAGTCGCGTTTTCAACTGGTTATGTAACGCGTCGTCGTATGTGAAGCAAGTCATAACTGTCAGCTAAAGTCCATGCCCAATTATACTTTAGTACCGCCAAAATAAAACGGATGTGACGTCAGCCGTGCCCGTGCCGTATAAGCCGTAGCCAGCCATTGCTCGAGATCTTTTGATACAGTAAAAAGTATCGTAATGCTGTTTGATTTTTATTTCAGTACCGTTACAATAACTCGAATCTATACTTATTATAAAACAAAGTTCCAAAAAGCTGTCAGTTTGTATGTAATTGATTGTCTCAAAATGTACTGAACGAATTTTTGTACGGTTTTCACCAAGAGATAGTGCAATACTTCCGGATGGTTTAGGTTAATAGTACATATCGGTATTACGTAAACTGTGTTGAACAAATAAATAAATAAATATAAATATATGGGACTTACACACACGGTCGTCAATCCCCAAAGTAAGTAACTTAATACTTGTGTTATGGGTAGGTATTTAAATACATACTTAAATAAAAATACACACCCAGGCTCGAAGAGCCAACAAATTGTTTATAGAAAATGTTGGCCCTCGGCGGGAATCGAACCTGCGACCCGCGGAGCCGAAGGTAAAAAAAAACTGTTAAAAAACTTGCTTTCTGGGATCTTTAGTCGCGTGCGCTGCGTAAACCAGCAGAGATACGCTAAAGTAATGTACTAGAGAATTGCAGATATATAAAAATACTACACAAAAAAGTCTCGACAGCATGTCTCTATCTCACACGGTTGATTTACAATATCAATTTTTATATTTAAAATTACACGAGGGCGTCGCCGAAGGCAAAGCTAGTTTTAAAACAAAAGTAAAGTTTCGCCCCGCAAACGAAGCATCATAAGGAGATAAATCAGAGAATCAGACAAAATCGCAAAGCTCGGCAAAATCGCAAAGGGAATGGAGGATGGATTGGAGTATATCTCCTGACGATGCTTCGGTTGCGGGACGAAACGATGGTTGAGTTTGTGATAGTGAACGTGTGTAGTGCTTATGTATTGTGGTGGCGGTGGTAGGTTTGTGCATCTGTTTTTACGAATCCCGCATGTAACGGGTATGAAAAATCGGATAGTCCACTATACATTTAGAATTATATATATTTTCTATTTACTTTATCTCGGATTATAGCAAACTAATTGTTCCGCGCAAACGTGCGGACGGATGAAACAACCTCCGGGACCTGGGCCCGACGCCCCGGCGTTTCAACCTACCTTATGCGGCCGTTAGCTGTATGTGGTCCGGCCTCGTGAGTCACTGCGTGTATATGTGTACGTGTGTGCGTGTGCTTGTATGTACTTGGCCGATTTCCGAAACCGTTGGCTCGCATCTGCACTCTTCCACGGACACGTAATGTCTGTTTCTCCCTGAGTATACACTTCACTATATCGGCTCAATGACACCCGGTGTGCACACAACCTTCGTAAGGTCACACGTTATTGAGTCGTCCCTGTATCGGGGAATAGTACCCAACGCGCACCAAAACCGTGGACGGTCGCGTCTTATCAAACACTTCACTGGTTAAACGCGTCACTAAATCTGATAATAACACCCGAAACGCAAAATTACACGTATGCGTAAGAAAGGAATGCCGTGTTCCGGCGCACGCGGCTTCTCACTATCGTGTTTGAAGGGTGACTAGCGGACGGCTGCTCTGGTAGGAATCGAATGCCTAAACGTCCTTGCTTTCGCAACGTGCTTGCTCCGGCGGGCGAGTCATTTTATTCAAAACACTAATTTTTTATTACTTTTGTAAATAATTTATAGAATTAGGCGTTACTATGCGATCTCCGCAAAGTAACGCCTAATTCTAAGAATTTTAAAAAGGTTCACCATCCCTGATATGAGAATATATTAGTAGGCACATCTAAAGCATTTACCCATGCACCTGTCACACGTGCACAGGAAGTAGTAGTTCTGCTTGAGCTCCATCTGACGCTCCAGGGGCGTCTTCATCAGGTCTATGTACGAGATTCTAATCTACGGACAAAGGTTAAAATTACAAAAAAAAAAAGTTGTTGTCGTGACTTTGTTCGCGTCATTTTAGTTTAATTCGTAATATTCCATCTATCCATTACGCCGTGTGGTATCCGGCTGCATAGAATAGACCACCCTCATTTCTTACCGAGGTGTCGTAAGAGGCGACTAAGGTATGTGCCGTGTGGTATCCGGCTGCATAGAATAGACCACCCTCATTTCTTACCGAGGTGTCGTAAGAGGCGACTAAGGTATGTGCCGTGTGGTATCCGGCTGCATAGAATAGACCACCCTCATTTCTTACCGAGGTGTCGTAAGAGGCGACTAAGGTATGTGCCGTGTGGTATCCGGCTGCATAGAATAGACCACCCTCATTTCTTACCGAGGTGTCGTAAGAGGCGACTAAGGTATGTGCCGTGTGGTATCCGGCTGCATAGAATAGACCACCCTCATTTCTTACCGAGGTGTCGTAAGAGGCGACTAAGGTATGTGCCGTGTGGTATCCGGCTGCATAGAATAGACCACCCTCATTTCTTACCGAGGTGTCGTAAGAGGCGACTAAGGTATGTGCCGTGTGGTATCCGGCTGCATAGAATAGACCACCCTCATTTCTTACCGAGGTGTCGTTAAAGGCGACTAAGGTTAATCAGACGTCAAGCAGGCGGTCGTAGAATACGTAGTCAAATCATGTGACAACATGTTTGTAACATGTTGTGCCGACCCCACTTAGAGTGGGATAAGGGCAGGAGAATGATAATTCCATCTATCCATTATCTTCATTCAAACACAATATTAAAAAAAATACTCAGCTAGAGTGATACTTACATTTTATTATAAATACTTTTTATTTTATTTATTTTATTTATCATATGATTATATCTAATATATAACTAATAATATTAATTACGTATATCTTATATCTAATAATATTGTTTACTTTTTTTAATTTAAGACTAAGGTTGGCTGGAAGAGATCCCGATTCCTGAATGTACACACACATATAGCACATTATTTTGTTTTTATTTTATGTCAATTTGTGCAATAAAGAGATAAAAACAAACAAACCCCATTAGTAAGATGTGAGAACCTTACCAGGGGGTCACGAATTCAGGTCGAGGAATCCGTCTTACATCTCCTAAAGATGCTTCGGTTACGCTAAACGATCGCTGAGATTGTCGTATTGAGTGTGTGTAGTGCTTGTGTGGTGTGTCTTAGGTGGCGGCGTTTTGTGATAGGTTCCACGACAAAATCGTAACGCATTACGATTCTGTCGTAGAACCTATCCTCCTGATGATACTTAGGTTACGGGGCTAAGCCATCTTTGAGATTGTTGTATTGAATATGTGTAGTGCATGTTTAATGTTTTTGCTTCCTACACTTTACATTACATAGATTTTCTTTAAACAATTCTAATTAGTAGTAATTAAATAATTCTACCATAACTTGTGTACTATCGAATTTCGAAAAAACAACGTCTGCTTATATAAATTGCTTACATGATAGTTATGTCATTAATTTTGTATGATGGAACCGCGTAAAGAAAAACCTAATTCTATAGCTTCTAGCAAAAGTACGTAAATCGTTTGTGGGTTTAGGTATAAGATTCTATAATAAAATTCCCAAATCAATTTTGGCCATGCTATTACAGCAGTTTAAAACCACTGTTAAAAAGAGGCTGATACGGAAAGCCTACTATACTGTTGAAGATTACTTAGATGATAAGGATGTGTGGATATAGGTGCGCCTCTACCCTGTACAAGACAGTAATAAATAAATGTAACTAGTTCTAAGATTTATATTTTAAAAAGAGCAACCGCCGAGTTTCTTGCTGGCTCTTCTCGGCAGGAACAGCTTTCCGAACCAGCAGTAAAGTTGACGATTCAAAAGCACTTGTTTACAAGTTTACTTGAATAAAGAATATTTTGAATTTGATACTATAGAATTCCGCAAATTAAGCATGGAAATATGTAAAGAAACTCCTAATTCTATACATTAGTGTTACGTGGATTTTGTTCTAAATACCTGGTGACTCGTTAAAATATGATACGTCTGTTATTACGGACTGTTCGCGAGTTCTAGCGGGGATACCGAACACGATTCGTAAACAAAGTGAATGTTTCAGAGAATTGGAGTCAAGCGAATTTGTATGACATACACGTTACGAACTCTTTTCGCATGGTCATAAAATTAGTAAATTTCCTCACCTGCTTCCAGTCCAAACAAGGCATGTCTTTTAAAGCTCTTATATTTATAGTTTTCCCATTGAACGTGGCAACAGCATTGGGATTGCAACTATGGTCAATAATAGACGAAGCCAGGTATATGCCAGTGCCTATAGAGTTCATATCTGTATCCAGTATTGTGAAGCTGTTGATTATCATCTGTAATAAAAATACATCAAATAAGCTCAAGGCAATACTTTTTTACTTTTTTCAAAACCACAAAAAATTCGCGGGTAATAACAAAATAATTTTATTATTACTTTTGAATTAAACGCCGTGTGGTATCCGGCTGCATAGAATAGACCACCCTCATTTCTTACCGGGGTGTCGTAAGAGGCGACTAAGGTAAGTTGACATCAGGCAGGCGACCGGTCATAAATACGTAGCCAAATCATGTGACAACATGTTTGTAACATGTTGTGCCGACCCCACTCAGAGTGGGATAAGGGCAGGAGAATTTATTACTTTTGAATTAAATACTTTCAATAAATCTAATAATAACCAAATATACGTGAGATGTAGCGTTTTAATTTTATGGACTGGTCTATAAGGATAATCAGTTCAGCGGCCTATGCTATTCGAAAGATAAGACAGTTTACAGACGTCGAAACAGCAAAACTAGTTTATTTTGCTTACTTCCATAGCATTATGTCTTATGGAATAATGTTATGGGGAAATGCGCTGATATTGAGAAAATTTTTGTATTGCAAAAAAGAGCCATACGTGGCATTTATAATTTGAGTCCGCGTGAGTCCCTGCGAGAGAAGTTTAAGGAAACAGGTATTCTTACGTTAGCTTCACAGTATATTTTTAGCAATTTGATTTTTGTGCATAAAAATATACATAATTATAAAAAGATTGGCGATGTATATAATAGACAAAGTAGGAACCGACATAAGCTTGCGGCTCCTGCTTTGCGCCTTGTAAGAGTACGTAAGTCGTTTGTGGGTTTGGGTATAAGATTCTATAACAAAATTCCACATTAATTTTAACTTTGCCATTACAGCAATTTAAAAATACTGTTAAAAAGAGGCTGATACAGAAAGCCTATTATACCGTGGAGGCTTACATTGATGATAAGAATGCGTGGATATAGCTGCTCTTTGACCTTGTGCAGGATAGCTATGACAAAATGTAATTAGTATTAAGAATCTTCTTTTTTAAAAGAGCTCCACCGAGTTTCTTGCTGGCTCTTCTCGGTTGGACGGCTTTCCGAACCAGCAATAGAGTCGACGATTCAAAAGCACTTGTTTACAAGTTTATTTGAATAAAGAATATTTTGAATTTGAATTTGAATTCGTCCGCTATAGTTATAAAAACAACAAACACTTACCCTTCCGTACAACCCCATCAGTTCAACAGTATTAGGCATAGATATATCCTTTAGAAACTCAAACAGAACAACACATAAAGAGGTGAAATGATCCATTCTTTTCTTGTCCGACTTTAAATCTGTATAATCTGTAATAGATCAAAGACAATCATTAAATTTGTCTTATAGTGGTCTGTGGTTTGAGATATGAATTTTGTAAAGCTGTAAATAGAATACTATGGATTATTTGAAAATCGATTTATAATGTTTTGAAAATCGATTTATAATGTTTTGAAAATCGATTATAATAATAAATTAATCGATTAATATAAAAAACGATTATTCTTTCACAACTAACTTTGTAAACTAAAGTAGAAACTATGGCAGTAGTACAAGATTCTATCTATATCTACTATATCATCATCATCCTCCTGCCCTTATACCACTCTAAGTGGGGTCGGCACAACATGTTAAAAATGTTGTCACATGGTTTAGGTATTTTACGATCGGACGCCTGCTTAACGTCAACTTACCTTAGTCGCCTTTAACGACACCTCGGTAAGAAATGAGGATGGTCTATCTATCTAATCATATATGTATATATATATGGTTCTATATATCTATTCAGCCGGATATCAGACGGCTGTACGCTTTCATTTGTATATAAAATAAAACATAGCTGTACTAAAATCACGATGTACTCGCGAGTAACATTCGCTTCAACTCAAATATTAAAATATCTTCAATTTAACGTTAGTTACTGTTACGATTTCATGGCTAATCCATTTCTATGAAATTTGCCACGATTAAAGCTTATACGCCAGAATAATATATAGGATAAAAACGCAACTGGTTTTTTTCACAAACATGTAAAAATACATATATTGCTTTATTGAGGGTACTTAAACGATTAGGCGCAAAATCAGTCGCGGGTATAAAATATATTTAACTAGCTGTGCCAGCGGCTTCGCCCGCGTGGACATCAGCGTGTCACAATTTTTTCTAGAATTCAAATTTAAATCATACTTATTGTGAGTTAACCATAAGAGATAGAGACATGCTATTGCGGACTTTTTTGTAGTATTTTTATAGATCTACAATTCTTTCGTACATTACTTTAGCGTATCTCTGCTGTTTTACGCAGCGCACGCGACTAAAGCTCCCAGCAAGCAAGTTTTTTAACAACTGCGCGATCTTTTCAACACCATTTACATAATACCGATATGTACTATTTATCGAAACCATTCGGAAGTATTGCAATATCTTTTTGTGAAAACCGTACAAAAATCCGTTCAGTAGATTTTGAGAAAATCGATTACATACAGACATACAGCTTTTAGGGAAGTATAGAAAAGCTATTAGAACAAATGAAAAGAAAAACATATTGTGTACTCACGCGACATAAGGTCCTTCCACATCCTGAACGATGTAGCCGTGTAAAAGGCTTTGTAGGTGCCACCATCACTACGTTGTATACGGTTAATGATTTTTGAAAGCATACGAGCTGCATCAGGTACTATTTTTGGCGATACTCTCTTTAAATTTGCACATTCCCACTGAAAAGATATTTTGATCATATATAAAAACTCACCATTCTCCTGTACTTATCCCACTCTAAGTAGGGTCAGCACAACACAACAAGTAATAAACATGTAGTCACATGATTTGGTCGTATTTTACGACCAGCCGCCTGCCTGACGTCAACTCACCATAGTCGTCTATTACGACACCTCGGTAAGAAATGAGGGTGGTCTATTCTACGCAGCCGGATATCACACGGCACTTACCTTAGTCGCCTCTTACGACACATCGGTAAAAAGGAGGGTGATCTATTCTATTCTGCCGGATACCACACGGGGTAGTATTAAAGTAACCGAATTAAAAAAAGTTATTGTTTCACAAATTCCAATAAACAGTAGCGCCTACAAATCGTTAATATTAAAAAGACCCATAACGTGGAACAGCATGAAAACCCTAGTTTTTTTTATAGTTCCTAGCATGATGTCATAGATGGCATTTAAATAAAGATCACAATGTACCTAACGGAATTAAGCCCAATTTTGAATTCGGCCACTTTAATACTAAGCCTGCAAAATGTGTTTGAAAAAGTTTTAATAAAGCGTCAATGAGGGTAGTTTCAGTTGAAAGTTGACGCGCATGAAGTTGGAAGAGCTAGTTTTATAATGTAAATTACACTTCTTACTGGGAATAAAACCCAGGACCTCCATTAATAAAGCAACTAATGAATAGCTGAGATTACCATAACCAGCATTATAATGAAAAAAGTAAAAAAGGTATTCAGAGTTTTATTTCTGGCATATCCTGAACTGTTATAATATTTTAGATATTTTTGCACCCACTTGCATTATCATATGAGACATATAAGGTAAATCATCAACACTAAGTTTGTCAATTTTTGTGTAGGTAATGTAATGAAATATCACTTCATCTGGACACTAGAAAAATGTCATTAAAGAGTGCTACTGGCCTCGTTTCATGAGAAGTATAATAGTAAGTATCATATATGATGTAAATCAAAACAGATATGACAAAATACTTTGGTAATAAAAACCATATTGACCTTGTGATCATTCCATGCATCTCTCTGACAAATCCGGCCACAGTAATGGACAAACTGACAACCAGAACATTTGAGTACTTTACACCTAAAATTAAAAAGCACATAAATCACAACCAATTCCTGCCAAGTTGTGACATTAAAAGTTATATAATAATAATACTTTTAAGTAATTAAGTAAGATGGTTTTATAGTTTCTTGTGCAGCTCAAATCATTAGTGCAGATCTAAAAACGGAATAAGCACAACTGTTTAAATTTATTTCAAAAAATATAATTTCAAAGTACATTGTTACAAGATTTTAAATTTATGGATGTAACTGGATGTAAATAAATTGTTTAAAAATATAAGTTAATTTTCATAAACCAGTATCAAATATAAAATATTGTGCCTTGCTGATATATGATTCATAACTTTATTTCATATTTAAATACAGTTGAAATCTAATTTAGGTCAATAATGTCCTAATTCTGAGTTAATACATTATGTAATATGTTGTAGCATATTGATGTTTTTATATTTAAATGAAAGCAATTTAAACACATCTAAAAAATAATACTGCATTTTAAAACATGATAATGCACATCTCTAATGTAGTTTCTTCTAGCATAGACCTAGTTAAACCTGATAATTACAATATGAGTATATATTATGGTGTAAAATATAAATAGCATCCATTTTTGTTTCAATAAAAATAATAAGAAGTAATTCTTACCGTATATCTTTAAGATTCATATACATTCTATAATAAAATCTTATGGATTTTATTATATAATGTATATGAATCCATTCCAGAATTGTACAAGTCTAGAATTTATGATTTTTTAAATCCTTTTAAATTTATACAGCAACATATAGTTATTCCAAATTCCAAAGGTTATAAATTAAGACTTACTTTTGCAGACAATTATCACATCTATTACCCTTTTCTTTTGAAGATAATACAAATGCAAAAGGTTCTTCAGTTAAAATAAGATCGCCGGCTTTTACCGCAGTATCACTTTTACCAAACTTATTTTTCATATTGCTAGTATTGCTTATTTTGAGGTAATACGGGACTTATTTTCTAGCTTAGGTACTATTATAGTCATATGTCCTATCCTATTGGACTGCGAATGCGCAAAAATTTGGAATGTTATGTTCCACCGGCCAGTTACGCAAGTTCTATTAGCTCCAGTTCTATCTACCTGCGATTCTATAAATATCTATTCACATTTCACATTCGGTTACATTATTTTTAGTAGCCTTACGTCCACTTCCGTATTGACAAATATCACAGTATAAAATAAACGAAATCCATCCTAATTTTAGCTAGCAAATTCGCAAGATACATTTCTTCAAAACATTGAAAAAAATAAACCATATGTCATTTGAAAAACTCCACAGACTGATAACCCAAAATGTATAAGTTTTAAACAGATTATAAAAAAAATGATTAACAAATGCAACATTCAACTATAACGGAACGTCTAAACGATTGCTCCACAAAACTTTACTTTATTTGCGTATTTATAAAACTTTTTATTAAGAGTACTAATGAGCCATTAAGGACTTGATTCCGGGCCGTTAAAAAACTAATAAAAAAATTGGCTAAGGTCAAAGACACAAGTCATAGACTACACTCAAATATCTTTTAAAATTGTTACATAGAGGAAAATAGTCTATGGGGAAAAATGAAATATATTGTTTTTTTTAATAATTCCTACGACGCACTCATTTGTTTCACATGTAATAAAGTTGTTTTAAATATCATAATTATTAATAAATTTATAATAAAGAACTTAACTTATGGCAATTGTTTTAACAAAGGCTGCACTAGCCCTAAAGAATTCAGAGAACAATTTTAAAATCGTAAAATTTGAAGCGCACAAACCTAAAAAAAAGCCTGAGGATGAAAGTAAAACTGGCTCAAAGGCAACGACATCATCCAAAAAAGATATGGAATTAAAAAGAATTCGACACGAAGTTGTTAGATTTGGTATGTCTGGTTTCGATACAACAAAAAAAGAAGAGGCGAAAATAGCATTGGCAGTGAGTTTAGGTTAGTATTTGGTGTTAATTCAAATCATAGACTAGATCTTGAAGTGCTCCATATTAGATATACAAATATTATCAATAAGTAAATGGGAGCACAAGCTGTGATAGCCCAGTGGTGGGATAGTGCAACTCTAGTCAGTCACAGGTTCAACAAACACTGGCCAGTACCAGTGAACTTTTCTATTAAAACTTGTGTCTTATTCATAATTACAATTACAATTTATTACATGGTTTTCTATCTTTATCTAATCCCCAACAAACAATATCTGTAAAGATAAAGTAAAACTTTATTAATGTTTTATATTTAGTTGTAGCTTCATTACTTATATTGATGCTTGACGATTCAAAAGTGCCTGAAATGGCTTAGTTGAATAAAGATTATTTTGATTTGATTTGATTTGACCTTAGTTGAACTATTGATTTAGTTAATATGCTCTTATAATATTAGAAATGTACTTGTTACAAAAGGATTTTCTTTTAATAAACATTAAATTAAGGAAAAGCTTCACATTATAATTTATATATTATTAGGTGCAAAACCACCAAAACGAGAATATGTTAACTACAAAGAATTTATGCAACAAAGGAAACAAGAAAAAATTAAAAAGGATGAAGAAAAAAAACTGATGATATCAAAAAGTGTTTTAAATAATGTTGGCAAAAGGAAAAAGAAAGGTGTGAACAATGATGTGGGACATCTTTTAAGTAGTTATGGAAAGGTATGTATTTTGATGTGAAACTGATAAGCATTAACTACACTTTCTCAACATAACAATAAGTAGGTATTAAAACTATCTCTTCACTTATGATTGGACAAGAAGCTTGATATAAGTACAATCACAATATATATGTATTTAAATTGCAAGTTTTACCTTGCTGTCAAAACTATGTTGAAAACAAGATAAGCAAGTTTCTTGCTGGCTGTTCTCAGTATGAACAATTGAAAAAAATGTTTTAATTTAAGAGTGCTAATGCTACTTCATGAAGGTTATGTATATTTTTAATTTATCATAGTTATTTTATGAGTACATTTAAAATATAGTTTCAAAATTATATTTACAATTTGAGATTATCATTAGCTGAACAAACTGTAGTTCTTTACAGATTTATCAATAAGTCTCTTTGTAATACAATTTTTTTTCAGGTACAAAAAAAAGATTTGAAAAAAGATGACAATAAAAAAAGAGGAAAAAAGAAAAAGAAATGAAACAATGTTAATTTACTTCTAATAATTATTAAATATAATATATATATTTTAGAGTTTTTATTAAGAGAATATATTGACACTCAATGTGACTAGTTTGTAATAAAACTCCCACATACCCAGTGTGTAAAAATGAGGAATAATAGATAATCTAGGTATAATTATCTTATTACATATTTTTAGATAGAAATATATGAGCCCTTAATGACTGTTCTATTCTGGAAGCAATGGCCTGTTATCCCGCTACTGGGCATAAGCCTTCTCTCTGTTTTAGAAAGAAAAATTGGAGCTAAGTTGGTCTTAGCTCAAATCTAATCCTTCCCACGCTGCTCCAATGCAGACTGGTCCAATGCACACATATCCCTAGAATTCTCTAGAGATATGCAGGTTTCCTTACAATGTTTTCCTTCATTAAAAATCAATTTGACCTCTTGACTTAACATAAATTACATTACAATTCTATTATACATCTCTTTGTGGGGGCTAAGGAAATACTATAAATAAAATTTATCAATATAAATGTTACTTGAAAATGTTATAGTGATTGTATACTGTAGTGGCCTTGCAATTTTACTAGGGCAGAAAAACTTGGATCATTCATTCACCTTAGGTGCAGAAAAATGCATATATTTCAAAATTTTATATATTTAATAATTGTATAATAACTAGGTATAATTAAAATATTTACAGCACACATTTTAACATAAATATAGTTAATATTATGCAGGCAAGTTTGTCATTTTTTACAATAAATAAAATTAAAACTAAATAATAAAAGAATACATTATAAAATAGTATTTATGTTATACATAAGGCTCAAAATATTTAATAGCAGTCGTCATAGATTTCTCGTTGATTTTATTCGTTGCGATGGGATTTTTGACTCTCATTTTAATGTCCTTAGGTTTTAATACATTTTTATGGTTGGCACTTGGAGGTCTTAAACCAAGGTAGTTCTTACTAGAAGTAAATATAGATTTAGAGCTAAGGCCAGATGTCTCCAGGAAGAAATCGAAGGTACCCTTTGTTCTATTTAAATTATTTTCAGGGTCATTGTTTAGAATCATTCTTGGTTCACATTTAACTGTATTGTACGAACTACTGTTGCTTCCAGACGAATTGCTAGACTCGATATCAGAATTCCTAACAGACTCAGTTTCTACATTTTCTATATTTGATAAGAGATCAGGCTTGTTGGATAACTTAGCATTTTTAGACAACCCTTTGTTTAAATTTTCATTACATTGATGAAATGTACCAATTTTTTCGTTGTTATTATTATTATTACTAGGAGTATTATTATGAACGTTTTTTTCAAGTACAACTAGATGTTCTGTTACTACGTCAGACATAGAACCATCACTACTTCCCGAGCTTATACGATATTCTTCTGCCACTATGCTGCCGAGTTCATCATCTATTTTAAATTCTTCGAAATCTTGCGATAGATCGAATTTGTCTATGTCATCTAAATATTCCACTTTACGTGGCTCAGTGTTAGTTTTGGCAGGTCCATGATTAAACTGGTTATCCAATTCCGTCAAGTTTATTTGTTTGCCACCGGTTTTAGCGCCTTTATTAATCTCTGAAAGAATTGAAGACACCGTGTTTCCCATTTGAATGGAACCTCTAGGATCTAGTTTTGGTTGCAGAACATGTATGCTGAAATTAGCTAAGTAACTTTCTGTTGTTTTATTAAAAGGGTGATGTTCTTCATTCGGCTTTTCATCTTCGTCTGGTATAATAATTTCAGTTACATGTGGCAGTTTCGGTATATCTTTATCACTTATTTTATTTTGTATTCTCGGCAGCGATACTACCTTCGCTACACTGTTTCTTTGATTCATAGTAAGAATTGGATACTGTTCATTGTGTATTTCAACAGTTGGCTGCGTAAGTAGCAATTCCCTTTTACCATTACTGACTACTGGAACATTTATCTCTGAAATGGAGCAGTAGTCCGGTTCAGTATTTTTTAACGACGCCACTTGTCCCACGTTTCTCGTCTTAACATCTGCAACCCGTTGATTAGCCGCAACGGCGTCAGAGTCTAAAGGTTCTATCGCTGGTCTGACAGAGTTTTCAGCTTTCCATTTAGCTGACAAATTCTTTGGTTTAGGCGGCAATGCAGGAGGGGTACGTGGCACTTTTCTTTTGTTAAATATTTTCATCGATCCTAAATTGCTATCTGGTTTTGTATCCATTGTGTTCATAAGATTTCGGCTTTCTATATTCGCAGCAATATTTTTAACTATGGAGCCTCTTATTTTAGGAACACTCGATTTGTCAGTTTCTGGAGTCACACGTGGTAGCGGTATAGGTTTCTGTTCTGCACTTTTTGTAATAATTGGTTCATATTCGTTACTATATATGCTTTGAATTTCATATTGGAAGCCTTGTGCAGTGTTTGGTACCTCATAACTATGCTCCGAAGCAGTTTCAAGACTGAATTTGACAATTTTATTGACTCTTTTGTCTGACCTGGGTAATGTATGATTATGTCCAACGTTAGCTCTAATCTTGTCATCATATGAAATGCTGTTTAAGGTAGAAAATTGAACACGTTTCGTGGCTGCCTTAGGGCTTGGACTCGGCGTTTCACTTGACTTAGAGTTGTCATTACTACTATCATCCAAAGAATTTTGTAACAGAATTTGGTTAACACATTCCAATACCGGATTATTCTTATATATTTCATTCGGTGGAGTATCATCAGCATCGCTCGTACTAGCATACCAGTTTTCATTGACTTCTGAATTAGTATTATTTTTTATGATATTATCGTTATTACTAAAACTAGGACCAAATTTTTCAGTGTCATTTAATACGCTATGGCAAAGAACTTCGTTTTTGGCCACTACGATATCAGCGTGTATAAATTCAGTGTTAAGTCTGCCTATTAATGTTGGGTTATCGGTAGACTTGGACTGAGAATTATTAAGCTCCACTCTTTGGCCAAGGCAGTCAATTTCTTGTTCGGGGTCACTAACATTGCAATACCATGGTTTTTCATCGCCTTCATCGCTCAGTACCTTATTAAGAAAAATTTGCCTATTGGCTTTAATTTCATCGGAAGCCTGTCTTTTGATTCCGTGGATTCTTTCCATTGTTGTTGAATATGTTTTATCTGAGTCACTTTGAGTATTTTCAGATTCTTTTTTGGCAGCCTCTCCAATTAGTTGATCTATTTTTTGTGATGCTCTCCTAATGTCATTAGCTATTTGATTAGCCGTAATGTCACCGTCATCGTGATTTACTTGATACGTCATACTAATACAATCTTCAGCACTACTGCTGTTGACTTGATTGTTATAGATATTCTTTTGTAGATTTTCATGATTTTTTTGATTATTCTTTCTTCCTGAGTATTTTCTAGACCTTCTAAAGACGTCTCGTCGGACAAAAGCCTGTTTGTTTTTAATAAAGGTGCCCTTACTCCCAACACTAGTAGTATTTCCTTCTTCGCTAGAACTAGAGTTACCATACACAACATCATTCTTAGGCAATTGGAAGCTTTTACTTAATCTTGTATTCTTTTGAAAAGCCGGTGGTGATTTTCTTTCTCGATAACTACAACTTCGTACGAAGCTATTTTGGAATCTGGAGTCAGTGCTCTCCAAACTCTGAAACTCTGGATCAGTTTCGATGTTAGTTTGCTCACTCGTAAACCCGAGAAGTTGTTGACAGTTGCTGCAATACGACTTTCGGGCTTTTAGTTTGACGATTTCTTCCTGTTGAGATTTAATTATTTTATCTTTTTGCTTTAGAGAGACATTTATTTGCTTTTGTTCTCTGCTTAACCGGGATTCTAGTAGAACTAATGATCGCAGAACAATAGCGAGCTGGTCTTGTCTGAGGCGTCTTTCTTGTAAAGCCTCTTTGTCTCGCGCGGCGAGTGCCTGACTAGCTTCTACTAATTGATGTCGTTGTTTTAAGACGGACTCTGATTGTTGTTGTAACGCACTCCTCACTGCGTCCAGCTCCCGTCTTAGCTCCATCGCCTCTGAACTGCTATCCATCTGGAATGAAGAGAATAAATTGTATTATTTAACATATCTTTCAGCTATAGAACGTGTCGTGTAGTGGGGATTCACAAATGCCTTTGTCAGTAAGATAATGATCGGCATAAACGTGTAAAAGACATTTCAATAGGCTAATAGTGAAACGAATGTTAAAACTTAATGTCAAGACCGAGTGCAACACGGTTTTCACAAGTGTACGAACATACATAAACTTGTAAAATGAAATAAAAAACAGTGGATACCATCATGATTTTTAAAATTAAAACTGTTACGAAGGGTTATATTGGAATTTAGATCAAAGACTACATGATTCAGATTAGACAATGGAACGGTAACAAAACTTTAACACTAATTGTCAAAACATTTTTTTTTCATAAGCTTTTTATAAGATCTCGTCGTATCCCATATATTGTATTTTTTAGTAATAATTTTGTATTATGGATCTCCGCAAAGTAACGCCTAATTCTATAAATTATTGTATTTTTTATTACACGATGCATGTACACAAGGGCATTGCATCGACGTACATGGCTAAGCAAATTTTGTGCTGTAAATTCCTATAATATGAAAATTTATACGATCAATATATCAGCAGCAAAATTTCGAAAATATATTTTATGTTGCCATTATATAGCGATATAACCATTAAGACTCCATTTTTTGAAAATATCACATAGATTTTAAGTAGCCGTGTGGTATCCGGCTGAGTAGAATTCACCCTCATTTCTTATCGAGGTGTCGTAAAAGGCGACTAAGGTAAGTTGAACCACCGTGTGGTATCCGGCTGAGTAGAATAGACCACCCTCTTTCTTACCGAGGTGTCGTAGAAGGCGACTAAGGTGAGTTGACCCACCGTGTCGTATCCGGCTGAGTAGAATAGACGGCCCTTTATCTTACCGAGGTGTAAAAGGCGACTAAGGTAAGTCGGCCCACCGTGTGGTATCCGACTGAGTGGAATAGATCACCCTCATTTCTTACGGAGGTGTCGTAAAAGGCGACTAAGGTAAGTTGACCCACCGTGTGGTATCCGGTTGAGTAGAATAGACCACCCTCATTTCTTACGGAGGTGTCGTAAAAGGCGACTATGGTAAGTTGACGTCAGGCAGGCGGACGGTCGTAAAAGACGTAGTCAAATCATGTCACAACATGTCCCACTTAGAGTGGGATAAAGGCAGGAGGATTGATGACCGCATAGATCTAAAGCAGTTAATTTAAATACTTATATAAAAAAATTAAGTGTACACTGTTTTTAAAATTTTATTGTAAAAACTCCTGGAAACAACTCGCTTTGGTTTGTCAATATTAAAACAGCCCGAGAAATAAATTGTCGATATCGATATTAGAAGCGTGGCTTCCGTAACGAATCCGATAAGGAGGTCAACAGTATCAGGAAACTGTTATCGAAAGCGGAATGAGTACTTATTTTAGGAATTGTATGAGATACAGTGATTGAATTGAGTAATTTATTTTTCTCATAATACGATTTCTATTACCATTCACCCTATGTGATGGGAAGCAGCGATAGGCAAACGGTGCGAACGTGTAACTGTCCAGTGAGTTTTCTGTTTAATATTTTGTTGATATTTTCTTTAATTGATATTGCCATTTATGACACTGCTGCACATCTCCAGAAAAATTCGGGATATGTGTTACCTGACAGTTCACAATGGAGCAGCGTGGCGGGTTTAAGCTCAAACGCTTCTCCAAAAAAAGGAGCGAAGGCCAATGCCCAGCTGTGGGATAGTAACATTTTACTCTGAGATGGTAATGACTTTTCATTACTTCACTTTTGGTCATAGGTCTCTAAACGAAGACGATTTGAGATACAGGATTATTATAGGCTTTTATTTAACTTCTCGTGTTAAATAAAAGAAGGTGGAATCTTGCAAGTTTAATTTGAACGAATGGTGGTTTCTTTTTATCACGGATTAGAGCAAAACAATATTTTCGTTACTTTATTTTACACTAGCTGTGCCAGCGACTTCGCCCGCGTGGAAATCATAGTGTCACTTATAGGTTTATCCAGAATTGAAATTTTGAACATAAAAGTTGTTATTGTGAGTTAACCGTAAGAGATAGCAACATGCTATCGCAGACTTTGTTGTAGTGTTTTTATAGATCTACAATTCTCTTCTACATTGCTTTAGCGTAACTCCGCTAGTTTACGCAGCGCACACGACTAAAGCTCCCAGCAAGCAAGTTTTTTAACAACTGCTCGATCTCTTCGAAACAATTTACATAATACCTACCGATGTGTGCTATTTACCTAAACCATCCGGAAGTATTTCACTATCTTTTGGTGAAAACCTTAAAAAAATCCATCCAATAGATTTTTAGTAAATCGATTAGATACAGACTGACAGCTTTATTGGACTTTGTTTTATAATAAGTATAGATATGACTACCACAGACCTTTACAGACATGTCCAACATATATTATGGAAAGGACGCGAGATCATGTCTTTTTGTTCTTTAGAAAAAGAACATGAGCGGTAAAACTTACAAATTTATATCCAAACTTATAAATTCAATACAACATTATCTCCTCTTTTTTTAATATATCTATATTAAAAAAAGAGTCTTCTATCTCTCACCTTGTGAAGAGGTTTTGAAGTTCCTTGCTCCTATGCTCTAGTAATATTTTAGTTTTGTAGTTTTATTGTTGACATGATTTCTTAATGAGTATAATTTTTTTTACGTATATGCATACATATTTGTTTACTAAAATTTCGCTGATATATTATTTGATGACAAAGTGAATTAAATACGTAAACAAATCATATTACTAGGTACAAAGTGCAAAGTGCGTTCATATCTAGCACATTTCTATTAAGTACTAACTTTATTATTTACATGAGGTGTTTTTTGGACACCACTCTATACTAGCTTTGTTATTTACATGAGGTGTTTTTTGAATGTAACATTTTAAAAATTGACCCAAGGCCGCTTTAGTGATGCACATGTTGAGTTAAATTTATCACTGGTGGATTAGATTTAAAAAATTAAGAAAACTACTGTCCCTCATCTCACTGTCGCATCTCACGACTTGACATAAGACTCTATTTCGCTTTATTTGGAGTGACAGGAGTTTAGATCCACGCTGCTCCAATGCTGATTGATAGGTAACACATATTCCAGGAATACTCCAGAAATATGCAGGTTTCCTCACGATGCTTTCCTTCTCCGAGACGAGTTAAATTGAAAATGTCAATTAGGTAAAAAGTAAAAAAGTAAAGTAGCAGCCTGTTATAATCCCACTGCTGGGAATAGGCCTCCTCTCTCCGTTTCTGGAGAGATGGGTTGGAGCTAAGACCTACCACGCTGCTCCAATGCGGATTGGTAGGTTGCACATATCTCGAGAATTCCCTAGAGATATGCAGGTTTCCTCACGATGTTTCCCTTCACCGAAAAGCGTGTGATAAATTGCAATTATCAATTAGACACATGAGTTTTAATAGAAAACTCATTGGTGCCTGCCCGGGTTTGAACTCGTGTTCCCCTCGTAAGAGTCGCACGGTATCACCGCTGGGCTATCACAGTCAATTAGGTACATAAGTTTAAATAGAAAACTCATTTATGTCTGTCTTGGGTTTCAACTCATGACCCTCTCTTGAGAGAGGCACACGGTTTCGTGGTTCTTAGTTTCAATTACGGCTTCTAAGATATTAGCTATAAATTTAACATTCTATATGTGTAGGTACCCAAATTGAGATTACATAGACTTCGGAAAGTTACGCGATCAAAACATTCTCTAACATCTGACGGACGGACATACATAAGTAGGTTAAATACTTCCGTAGTTATTCTATTCCGGAATACTTCAATATAAAAGCATAAATTAAGGAAAATCATTATTGCCTTATACAGATATTTATCTTTAACAGCAATTATCCAAAAACCCTGTGTTTGTGACAAAAACTATTTATAAAGTGTCCAGAATCGAGTCCCGATCCCGTAAAGTTAAGTAGTTGACTCTTTTCTGCCTAGGTTTGATACAGAAGCTTATGTGGCTGCCTGACGCAGCTACTAATAATACCCAGTTGTAGAGGTTTTTGCGGAGACTATCGGAGGGATGCTTCTAATGATGAGAGATTTAGTAAAACAGCGTTGTTAGCGTTTGAATGCCTCCCTCCGATAGTCTCCGCAAAAACCTCTACAACTGGTGACCCCTACAAAGAGCTCGCCCGACAAAGGATTCGCTCCGGAAGAGCACGTGCCCTGCATGCAAACAACCCGAAGTACTCGCCCTACAACTTCGAAGATCCTTCAACATCAAATTAAAAGCATCTCTCTCTAGAAGCAAACCTCTACACTTATATAAGCTAAGATGATTTCTTACTAACTGAAAAGCAATAAGTCGCTGTAGCCAGTGTTGTAAATCGTATATATTTAGGCAGCTAATAGTGCACGAACAAACTTTCATTTGTTATCTTTGAATATTCATCGGACGTCACTGAAACGTGCAAACAGTTCGCGTGACGAACTATCGCGAGGACATTAAGAAAGTAACTATGGCATATTAGAGCGTTAAATAAGTGACACGCGCCTTTTAATTTAAGAGTGCTTGTCATAGAGTTGTAAACACTAGAGTAGGGTAGCTATAGCCAGGCCTATATGTGATAGTGACAAAATAATGATTTATAGAAGCAGGCGTTACTTTGCGGAATTCCATATTACAAGCAATATAACAGAACTAACTACTTTGCTATAATCCGCACGGTTTAAGTGAATGCATGCAAAGCCAATGTGTATCAATCGGCATTACAATTTTTGTCGTGGAGCCTATCCTCCTGATGATGCTTCGGTTTCGGGGCGAAACGATCGTCGAGATTGTGGCGGTGGGTGTGTGTGCTGCTTTTGTGTGCGTTTTTGCTGGTGAATTGCGCCTTGGGGTGCATGTGGTGGCTTGTCCTGCATGTATAAGGTACGTAGATTTTGCCTGCTTCATACACATTGGCTTTGCATGCATTCACTTAACCCGTGCGGATTATAGCAAAGTAGTTAGTTCTGTTATATTGCTTGACAAAATAATAATGAAAAGGAAGATGAAACCCGTTTTTAGACTGGCTTCCCTATTGTAGTATAATTACCCAATGTCAAATTTAAATTCAAAACATTCTTTATTCAAGTAAACTTGTAAACAAGTGCTTTTGAATCGTCAACTTTACTGCTGGTTCGGAAAGCTGTTCCTACCGAGAAGAGCCAGCAAGAAACTCGGCGGTTGCTCTTTCCAAATATTATTCTAATAACTAGTTACATTTGGTGGTGCTTGTACTCTTAATGGGCAATAATCACTACTTTACATTTGTATAAGCGCATACATTAAACCCCCTACAATATTTTTAATTTGAAATACAATATTAATATAGTGGTTAAGAATCCCATTAATTAAAACTTTCTCAGTCAGTAGATTTCGCCCTTGTTAAAAAGGGTTAATTCTAATAAAAAAACTTCAATGATTTATAGTCAGCGGACCGTAAACTCGACCGCGGTAACCCGGCACGAGTACTTGCTCCGTGTATCGTCTTCGAAGGTTTTGTGCAAGTTAATATAGTGCCCTGCGGACCGGAGCGGAGCGCCTTCCTCAGTTACTGGGCCGGAACAACCATCTGGTATAACTTTCCGCATTTCAATGTTATACATCGTATATTCTAGTTGATCTCTTAACTAAATACTTCAATAGTCGTTGCAGTTTTTCTTGACTGGCTTGTTGGCGCAGTTGCCAGTGACCCTTCAGTTCCGCGGGTCGCGGTTTCAATTCTTCAATTAACATTTTCTAAAAACAGTTTGTTGGTTCTTCGAGCCCAGGTGTATCATAAATTTATATTTAAGTATGTATTTAAAGCTGTGATAGCCCAGCAGTGAGACCGTGCGACTCTTTCGAGGGAACACGAGTTCAAACCCCGGGCAGGCACCAATGAGTTTTTCTATTAAAACTCATGTGTCTAATTGATAATTGCAATTTATCACACGCTTTTCGGTGAAGGAAAACATCGTGAGGAAACCTGCGTATCTCTAGAGAATTCTGGAGATATGTGTAACCTACCAATCCGCATTGGAGCAGCGTGGTAGGTCTTAGCTCCAACCCTTCTCTCTAGAAACGGAGAGAGGAGGCCTATTCCCAGCAGTGGGATTGTAACAGGCCGCTACTTTTATGTATTTAAAATTATATATGTATATATTTACCAGTTGTCTCTCACCCGTAACTTAAGTATTAAGTTACTTACTTTGGGAACGGATTGTTATCCGTTTGTGTAGTTTCCAATAAATTTATTTCAGAATGTAGTGTAGTTTTTCCAACATTTTGTCGTTTAGTTGAAACTTTTATCATTCTCCAGCTGTACTCCCAGCTTCGTCCGCGAATCGTCCGGAAATCAGTGTCGCGAATTTTTCAAGTTTTTTTAAAAATAAATCTTGATCCAACGAGGATTCCTAAGTAATATATTATTGGTCTAAACCATTAAGAAAGAAAAGATGCAGGTCTGGAGTTGTATATTTGTTGTCTATACTTTTCTCAACGTTTCTTATAGGCAAATATGATAAAACTGAAAAACAATAATTAAAAAAAAAGTTTCGCCCAACGTGGGGCTCGAACCCACGACCCTGAGATTAAGAGTCTCATGCTCTACCGACTGAGCTAGCCGGGCTACGAGGATTTCAACGAAAATAGTGTAAATAACAATAAAGTGACTCAATATAAAATATAAATAACTTTTAATTACATTGACTGAGGGATATACGAAAAGAATTTCAATGTATGACTTTTCATAAATTTCTTCGTATTATATAATTTTCCTTATTTCCACTTTTATATAGAACAATTATTGACACTGGTGATCGTTGTGATATTCCGATTCCTAAGTATATTTCGCAATATGAATATATCTTTCTATCTAAAAGCAAAGCCCTCGTTGATTTACAAAGAAAAATTGGATTTTAGATCTATTTTGCTAAACCAGATTCGCAAGTTAGACATATGCTATGTAATATTACAGTTCAAAAACAATTTATAGAATTAGGCGTTACTTTGCGGAGATCCATAATACAAAAGTAATAATAAAATTATAACTATTAAAATTAAATTATTTATATAATATAAATTATTAATTAAAACTACTAAAATATATATCTACATACTATCACAAACTCAACAATCGTTTCGCCCCGCAACCGAAGCATCATCAGGAGATAGACTCCACGACAAATTCGCAAAATCGCTTTGCGATTTTGTCGTTTTGTCGAGTTTGTGATAGTGAACGTATGTAGTGCTTGTATATTGTGGTGGAAGTGGTGGAGGTTTGTGCATGTGTTTTTACGAACCCTGCACGTATCGGGTATGAAAATACGGATAGTCCACTATATATTTAACACTTTATATATATTCTACTTACTGCATCGCGCATTATAGCAAAATAATTTTATTATTACTTTTTTAGTTTAAAAACACTTTTAAAGGGAGACTGATACAGAAAGCCTACTATGATATTGACGATTATATAAATGATAAGAATGCGTGGATTTAGCTACTCCTCTACTCTGTACAAGATAGTAATAACCAAATGTAACTAGTTATAAGAATTATATTTGAAAATACTAACCGCCGAGTTTGTTGCTGGTTCTTCTACGTAGGAACAGCTTTTCGAACCAGCAGTAGAATTGACGATTCAAATCACTTGTTTCCAAGTTTACGTGTATAAAGAATATTTTTAATTTTAATTTTAATATGAATTCTTTCACCTACCCTTATCCCACTCTAAGTGGGGTCGGCACAACATGTTTTTCTCTTACATTCTCGTTCCATACTCGTTCTATCATTCGTCAACTCTGGCGCTACTCCTTTTATATGCATGTCATACTTCACACAATCCAATTTGAATATGAACTAATTTGAATATGAATAGTAAAGTAAGTAAGTAAAGTACCAGCCTGTTACAATCCCACTGCTGGGAATAGGCCTCTTCTCTCCGTTTCTGGAGAGAAGGGTTGGAGCTAAGACCTACCACGCTGCTCCAATGCGGATTGGTAGGTTACACATATCTCCAGGATTCTCTAGAGATATGCAGGTTTCCTCACGATGTTTTCCTTCACCGAAAAGCGTGTGATAAATTGCAATTATCAATTAGACACATGAGTTTTAATAGAAAAACTCATTGGTGCCTGCCCGGGTTTGAACTCGTGTTCCCCTCGAAAGAGTCGCACGGTCTCACCGCTGGGCTATCACAGCTGGGCTATCACACAATATGAATGTTTTAGGGAAATTCAGGTTTTGTTGCAATATTTTTCTTTACCTTAAACGCATTCATTATTAATATCAGGTAAACAAAGTTACAGAAACTTATCAGGTTCCCGGGCCGGGCTTGAACTCGCGAACCCCGAGTCACGTGCGCTAATCATTAAGCAATCACGACTTTTGAATTTATCATAAGAATAGCAAAAATTGTATTCAAGTTAAAGCGAACTCGTGCATACCTCGTTACAAAAACACTTTTATAGTTCTTCTATTGTTGATGTCAAAAAAATGATTTAAAAAAGACTGCGTGCTTGAGTTCTTAACAGTTCTTCTTTAGAACTGCCTGAAAAAAAGCAGGTGATAATCTGTATGCTAGTTTTACACAAATTCCTATGTCATTTTAACTTGAATCAACGCCGTGTGGTATCCGGCAGAATAGAATAGACCACCCTCCTTTCTTACCGAGGTGTCGTAAGAGGCGACTAAGTTATGTGCCGTGTGGTATCCGGCTGCATAGAATAGACCACCCTCATTTCTTACCGAGGTGTCGTAAAAGGCGACTAAGGTAAGTTGATGTCAGGCAGGCGACCGGTCGTAAAATACGTAGCCGAATCATGTGACAACATGTTTGTAACATGTTGTGCCGACCCCACTTAGAATGGGGCAGGGGAATTATGATTTTGAATCACTATCAAATAAAGATTAAGACTTTCACAATTGAAATATTAATATTAATTTATAAATGTTAATAGCACAAAAACACGACATGAAAAAGTGCTTATTCACTCATATACATACGTTATACAGGCAACACAAAAAAATAGATTTCATTTATATCATGTCTGTTCCGTGACTTAAATACATAATTAAAATGTTCTACTTAGCAAGAAAACAATTTGTAGAGTTACTTTGCGGAATGCCTTTAAAATAAAGTAAACTAAGTAATTCAGATTCAAAATATTCTTTATAAAAGTAAACTTGTAAACAAGTGCTTTTAAATCGTCAACTCTACTGGTGGTTCGGAAAGCTGTTCCTATCGAGAAGAGCCTGCAAGAAAATCGGCGGCTGCTCTTTTCAAAGATTAATTATTATTACTAGTTACATATAGTCATTACTGTCTCTTACAGGGTCACTATGCACGCATTCCTATCGTCTAAGTAATCCTCAATAGTAAATCAAATCAAATCAAACATTTTATACGTACGTAAATTAATAATATTTGCGATATTGTACTGTTTGCGGATGATACATCATTAATTTTTAAAGTAAATAGAAATGACCATAATATTGACGAAGTAAACAGTGGTTTATCGCAAGTAGCCCATTGGTTCAGGGTAAATAATTTGGCACTAAACTCAAAGAAAACAAATTGTATTGAATTTGCATTACCTAATGCTGCAAAAACAGCAAATAGGCTCTCCATAAATAATGTACCACTGAAAACAGAAAGTACAACTGTATTCTTGGGAGTGACCTTGGATTCAAAACTCCAATGGAGCACACACATAAAAACTCTTGCAGGGAAACTTAGTTCAGCAGCCTACGCTGTTCGAAAGATAAGACAATTTACAGATGTCGAAACAGCGAAACTTGTTTATTTTGCTTACTTCCATAGCATTATGTCTTATGGAATATTGCTGTGGGGTAAATGCGCGGATAGTGAAAAAATTTTCGTATTACAAAAAAGAACCATACGTGGCATCTACAATTTAAGTCCGCGTGATTCCCTGCAAGAGAATTTTAAGGAAATAGGTATTCTAACATTTGCTTCACAGTAGATTTTAAATAACGTAATTTTTGTATATAAAAATATATAGAATTATAAAACGATAGGTGATGTATATAATAGACAAAGTAGGAACCGACATAAGCTTGCGACTCCTGCTTTGCGCCTAGCAAAAGTACGTAAATCGTTTGTGGGTTTGGGTGTAAGATTCTATAATAAAATTCCGAAATCAATTTTGGTCATGCCATTACAGCAGTTTAAAGACACTGTTAAAAAGAGGCTGATACAGAAAGCCTACTATACTGTTGAAGATTACTTAGATGATAAGGATGTGTGGATATAGGTGCACTTCTACCCTGTACAAGACAGTAATAAATAAATGTAACTAGTTCTAAGATTTATATTTTAAACCAACCGCCGAGTTTCTTGCTGGCTCTTCTCGGTAGGAACAGCTTTCCGAACCAGCAGTAAAGTTGAAGATTCAAAAGCACTTGTTTACAAGTTTACTTGAATAAAGAATATTTTGATTTGATTTGATTTATGCAATTTCCTAATAAGGATGAACTAACCTTTTTAGAGTCTAGTCTTTAGTAAAGTAGGCTTTCTGTATTAGCCTTTTTTTGATAGTATTTTCAAATGCCAAAGCTAAAATCGATTGCGGAATTTCATTATAGAATCTTATACCCAAATCCACAAACGTCTTACGTACTTTTACTAGGCGCAAGCTTATGTCGGTTCCTACTTTGTCTATTATTTAGATTTTATAGCACAGAAATAATGATAGAATTATTTTAATGTTATCCGCGTTGTTTCTTATAACTATTCCATGTAACGAAATAATACATAACTTTTAACAAGACAACATCAAGCGCAAATAGACGTTTAAAAAAAGTTGCGCGTGCGCGTTTTTTTAAGTTCCTCTTTATAACCGGTCGGTCGGTTGCGAAAGCTTCAAGGTTGAGTGGAGCTTTCTTCCAACACAAGAATGCGTCCGCTGACACGAGGAAAGGCGGGTTATTATTCTAGTATGTGAGGAATATGGTTATTCAGGCGGAACTTTCCTTGGCACATTTTCCTTTAGAAACTTCGGTATTATATGCTAGAATTTATTAGTTCATAAACAAAGTTTAGCATAAACTTTGAATAGATTTATTTAAATGATCCTCTAAGAAGTTTCATATGTATTTATATGAAATAGTTTGCTATGTTATGAAATGCTTTGCGATTTTGTCGTGGAGTCTATATCCTAATGATGCTTCGGTTGCGGGGCGAAACAATAGTTTAGTTTGTGATAGTGAACGTGTGTAGTGCTTGTGTATTGTGGTGGCAGTGGTGGAGGTTTGTGCATGTGTTTTTACGAATTCTGCATGTATCGGGTGTGAAAAAACGGATACTCCACTATACATTTAGCACTATATATTCCTATATATATTCTCTATTTACTGTATCGCGGATTGTAGCAAAATAATTTTTATTATTAATTTAGTATCTAGTGGTCGTAAATTAAGCAAATGATAAAAAATACCGTCCTTTCACCCTGAGTTATCTAAAATGAAAGTATTGAATTTTCATTGACTTCATTGCTGTATTGATTTATGTTATTTATTATTCTTAGAAATTAACTTAGACCGATTACGATTCCTTCTAGCAAAATGCTATACAGTTTTCGGTTAGTCGGTACAAGAATATCCGTCCCATAACTTCTTTAACTGCTGTGCGATGCGAAATAGGTTCAAAGTCTGAACTCTTTTTCAAAATTAAATCTATCGAACTGCATGTGTCGGTATATACTTTTACAACGACCTTCGATTTCGAATTTCGGTTTGAGAGAACCAAGATATTAATCACCAAATTATTAATATACATGTATAATTTATTTCTATCAAATAAATATGTACAAAGTTTCAAACACCTATTTACACGATTTCACCTATTTATAGCAAGGTAGTTCTGTTTTAGTGTCTGTAATATGGAATTCTGCAAAGTAACGCCTGCTTCTATAAATCATTTCAAACACATATTTATTGATAAGTGCTAGATGGAACATTCAAATATATACAGGACACATCGATTTATTAAACGCAACAGTGGAAAACGGTAAACGCAACATCGTAAAAGTGCATTCGTAGGTGCAGCACGTGAAGGTAACTTAACCGGAATTGAAGCTATTATACTGGACCGGTGACTCAGCGGCATTTATCGAAGTTCGGCCCCGCACAAGGCCAACTGACCGAAATAAATTAGGGCCGTGTCATATCGAAAGCGTTTAACGCGATTTTATCGCGGAATAAATACTAAGACGGGTTCACGTGCCATAGTTTTGAAATTAATTGTAATAATACAAATTTTGCGTAGACAATGAATTTTTAGTGCAGACTCATAACGCAATACTCTTATACGAATTGAACTATTCATCATCATCATTCTCCTGCCCTTATCCCACACTAAGTGGGGTTCGGCACAGCGTGTTATAAGCATGTTGTAAAATGATTTGGCTAGGTATTTTACGACCGGCCGCCTGCCTGACGACAAATTGCCTTAAAAATTAGGGTGGTCTACACTACTCTGCCGGATACCACACGGCAAAATACATCTATTAAGTTCACGGTATATTTTAAAAAAGTGTTGTTTACATTAATGTATGTATTATTATTATTTAATTTAGGTATAGTCGTCCGTCCCCAAAGCAAGTCACTTAATACTTGTGTTATGGGTGATAGACAGCTGAGTGGTGGTGAACCACCAAATTGTATTTCCAAAATATTGGGCCCTCGGCGGGAATCCAACCTACGATTTGGGGAGCTGAAGACAAGGTATATGCCGCCTGCGTCAACGAGCCAGTCAAACGGGTAGGTAAAATCATTAGAGATGTATTTAACACTTAATATTTAACCTATTTCATGAAAAAGATGATGTATTTAGATTTTGCATGAACATTGTTATCAAGAAACAGCACACGCGCGTCCTTTATGCAATGTCAATTGTCTCATAAACATGTTATATATAACCTTCCGCGTATACGTTACACGTCAGGATAATGATATATCAGTTTTGCCTACATTTCTAATTCATACGGGCTTGTCATCATCATTCTCAACATAATATGTAACTTCTAGCAAGAGACCGTTCCAAGAATGATGAAAAACAAAAAAGCAAGTATACCAGTATCAATGTGTCTGACGCTTTAACTTAGAATTGATAAATTTTCTTTATTTGTTAACTAATATAACGTTGCGCCCATTATGAAAAATTTATCAATTCTAAGTTAAGTCTAAGTCAATTCTAAGTTAAGTTGTAATTCAAATTAAATTAGATTAAAGTTAGATTAAGTTCTAATTCTATGTTAAGTTGCGAAAGTTGCGTCCCTTAAAGAAAAGGAGAGAAGTGCAAGATTGGGATGGTATGGACATTTAATGAGGAGGGATAAAAATCATGTGACCAAACGAGTGTTGAGTATGAATGTGGATGGATATGTCACTAGAGGGAGGCCTAAAAATAGATGGTCGGATGTGTGAAGTATGGACGTGCATATACAAGGAGTAGCGCCAGAGTTGACGAATGATAGGACAGAATAGAAGAGAATAACATGTTGTACCGACCCCACTTAGAGTGGGATAAGGGCAGGAGAAAGAAGATAACAAACTGCACTTTAACAAAAAATTTCAATATATATTAGCAACAGCTTCTACGATGGAAAAGCGCACACAAAAGTACAATTAAATGAAAAAAAAGTATTTTATTTTATTTTTATTTTATTTTATTTGGGAAACAAACAATGGTACTATTACTAAATAAATATTTAAATATAAATATATCATACATCAGTAAAGTTTCCACTAAAAAATGTTACATAAATGTTAGTAAGTTAAGAGCTTAATTATTTAATGTAATGTTCAATAGAGTATTTTTCTTATTTTATTCTTGAAGGAAAATATATTATCGTTGAATATATCAATGTCGTGAAATAAATCATTATACGCCTTACTAGAACGATGTATTACAGTATTTCGAGCATATTTAGTTTTGGAGAACGGTACATGGAATAGTTTAGTCATTCGCGAGCCTGATCGAGGACATCGTAATAATATTCTACTTAAAAGGTATGGTGAATCAATATCATTATTAATAATTTTATAGAAAAACATCTGATCTCTTTCTAATCGGCGGTTTTCAAGTGAAGGAATAGAAAAAGAAAAAGGCATGGACTCGCCAGCACAATTATATTTATGTTTAAAATGCTTAATAAACTTTTTTTGTACAGATTCTATCTGCTTTATATAACATTGATATTGAGGACTCCAAACAGGTGATCCATATTCTAAGATAGACCGTACAAATGAATTAAATAACAGCAAAAGAGTTGACGCATATTTAAAATCTCTCCCAGTACGCAACACAAAGCCAAGCATACGGTATGCTTTCGACGTGATATAATTAATATGAGAACTAAATGTCAACTTCGTGTCCAAGTATATACCCAGATCCCTCACATCTGTTACTCTAGTAATAGGCACATCTTGAAGAGTATACCTATAAAATATTGGACTTTGTTTCCTCGTAAATGTAAGTAAATTACATTTAGCGATGTTTAAATTAAGGAAATTATTTTTGCAGTATATATAAAATTTATTTAAGTCTTCTTGTAACAAAGAGCAATCGTTTACATCCTTTATCTTTCTAAAAATCTTTAAATCATCTGCGTATAATATAAAATTTGTGTTACTAAAAATTGAGGAAACATCGTTTATATATATATTAAATAATAAAGGACCAAGATGTGAACCCTGGGGTACACCGGAAGTAATGGGTACAAATGAAGAGGAAAATCCCTTGACAGTTACAGCTTGGCTTCGATTACTAAGATATGACTCAAACCAACGTAGTAGATCGCCATGTATACCGGCTTGATTTAATTTTTGTATTAATAAACTGTGACAAATTTTATCAAAAGCTTTCGTAAAGTCGGTATACACGGCATCCACTTGATATCCTTCATCCATAGCTGTAACTGCCTGATGGGTAAATTGGCAAAGATTGGACTCTGTCGGCCTCTTGCTAATAAAACCGTGCTGCTCTTGTATAAACATTGACCGTAAAGTTGGGTAGACTGAATCGTAAATAACTTTTTCAAAGAGCTTAGCGACCGTGCTTAGTTTCGATATTGGTCTATAATTTTGAATGTCGTGTTTATCACCAGTTTTATGTATGGGTGTAATATAAGACTGTTTCCAAATACTTGGCATAACTCCGGACTGTAACGATAATTTGAATAAATAATAAATTGGGTATGCAAGTGAATTATAACATAGTCTTAAGAATATTGGTGGAATGCCATCTGGGCCACAACCCTTGTGTATATTTAGCTGTTTTAAATAATTAGAAATTAACGATGGTGTCAGTACAATTGAGTTACCAGTTATGTTGTTAATTGACCGTACATCCTGCCCAGTGTCGATATCATTATGCGGCAATTCAAAAACTGATTGGAAATATTTGTTGAATAGCGAGCATATCTCGTTACTGTCAGATGACACATCACTTCCCAAATGCATAGTATCTGGGAAACTTGAAAGACCTTTTTTGGATTTAACGAAAGACCAAAAGTGCTTGCTATTTATCTTAATCCTCCTTTCAGCTGAACTTATAAAGTCATCATAACATTTTTGTTGTACCCGCTTCTTTTATCTTTACTATTTTATTATAATATCTATACATATTATACATTGATAATTGATAATAAAATTACAATGCTGTATCCATTTGCTTGGAATTAATTAACTAGTTGTAATACTATAAAGATATCAAAGTGCATATACGCATTTAAACTTTTGACCAGTTTTATATATTATTAAGGGCAATATTATCAAGACTAACTTTTCATAAGGTACCAATTTTCACGCGATACTCTCGCACTTAATGTCGTAGACCCATCAGATCTTTTTAACGTTAAGGTTTTAAATGGACAGTTAACTTAGATTGTTATCTTTAAAGGTAATATATCGATGATTCACCGTGCCGCTTAGTAATAAGTGTCGACGAATGGATGTAAATAGACGAAAAATGTGTGAATCGTGACTATTTGAAGATGTTATGGATCTCACGAATCGTAAATGAAATATGACGCATAGTAATGTTAGTATAAACCCCGAGAACAAGCCTTCTTTCATATCAAAAACATATTTTAATTTTAGACCTTTCAAAGGGATAATTTAATCCTTAAAAAGAATTTAAACCGCTCATAATCCGTAAAGCTAATTCAACCGAGAACTGGTACGAAATTTTTAGGCAGAATTTTTCTTTTGTTTCTTTTTCTGGATCGCAATTTGTTTTATCAATGATGTTTTTGAGCTAGAAAATCTTATGACAAATCAGAATTTGAAATAGAAATCCTTTTCTGTTTGAAATTCTTTTAACCATATCTTTTTACAACCCCGTTCACTACCCTGGTTTATTGTAAATTACAAGAGACAATAATTTTATGTTCATAATTTTTATTTTGCGTTACAATTATATCTTACTTCTAGATACAACATCCTGTCATTAAAAGTTTTAATAGAGAAAACTTCGCTCGTCCATAAATAGGAAGAGATTTAAGAGAGGAAGGAATTACCTTCAGGAAGAGAATTTCATTTATTAGATGTTTTTTCATTCTTGTCACACCACACATCCTTCTTAACATTCTCATCTCATTTGCATGCATTCTTCTTTTGTTCGTCTTGTTCAGTGCCCAACTTTCTGATCCATACAATTCCTGAAACCTGCCGCCATCCCCATCCTGCATTCATTCTTTTACCCGCATCTCTATTTCACCGTCGTTTTGAAAATGCGAACCAAGGTACTGGAAATCAAAGCAGACCGGTACAAATTCCCTTTCAAACTGATCACGTAGAACTTGTGTCCAATTTACATGACTATCAAAGAAATATGATCCGGACATTACTTAAAAGTTCGGAGATTTCAGTCGGTCAAAGATTATGAAACCTCAGGTTTTACGTGATATGTGAATAAATCTTTTATCAGGTCAAGCTATCATAAAATGAAAGTAGGGCATGAACTAGTAAATATTTGTAATCCGGTAATACACTGCTCTTGTGACACGACCTTATTCCATACGACTTCGCGTTAACGTGATATAGCGTGACTATATTATAATTGTAACCATAAACCTGATCTCCTACTTTAGGCCATTATGTTATTAAGTTCAACAATTTAGAATAGAAAATTGTGTGTTAATTTATGGACACACGATAAAAGCCATTTAATATAATAATTACTCAAAATAAAGCACAATTGTAAATAATTTATAGAATTAGGCGGAGATACAAAAGTAATAGAAAATATATATCGTGCTAAATGTATAGTGGACTATCCGTTTTTTTTATACCCGTTACATGCAGGATTCGTAAAAAGACATGCACAAACCTTCACCACGGCTACCACAATACACAAGCACTACACACGTTCACTATCACAAACTCAACAATCGTTTCACCCCGCAACCGAAGCATCTTCAGGAGATAGATTCCACGACAAAATCGCAAAGCTTTGCGATTAATTACAAATAATTTTATTATTACTTTTGCACAATTGCAAAAATGAAGCAATCAACTTTTGGGGCTAAAGTCCATTGGAGCAGAGTTTACCTGAATCAGGGCTATCGACTCAAACGTAGCTAAAATAGTGAATTCTCTATTACATGATGACGTAAGCAGAATGCACTCGATAGCATCCCTGACTTGTGTATACGATGTGTGCTCATACAATGAACGCTTAGGTAGATTTCAACTACCGATTTTAACCGATTCATAGCTAAGAAAGTGAACTCGCTATAAGACATCGTTTTAAGAGGTGTTTATCAAATTCAGCGTCAACAACGTTGGTGCTTACTAGGTCAGCCAATGTAGACTTAGTTAGATGTTAACTGGAACAGAATTTACCCGATTCATGAACTACAAAAACGAGCATCATTTTGTGGAAAGTTATCTTAAGAAGCCAAGTTTTCAGCAGCTCTATTGAATCATGTCTGATTGCTCAAACATCAGCTTACTAGATGATCCATGAAATATCGCCGATTAAGGAACTATCATTACAAGAAGAGTGGCAACTACCATTACCACTAGAACGGAAGTAAGTGGAATTAAAAAAAACAAATCTTGAGAAAATAATATTGCTAAAGAGTAAGAGTTAGAAGCGATATGTTTATTAAACATACTGACCAGTCCCAAAAGTGATAAAACGATAGACAGGTGCAGAATAAAAATAATAAAGGATCGCGGATTATAGCAAAATAATTTTATTATTACTTTTTTATTATTACTTTTGAATAAAGGATCTTTTAATTTTTTCTTCCAGCCAATCGTAAAGACTTGGTCAAGTTCAAATTACATTCTTAATTAATACAACATTCGATCTAAAGGACAATGTCGACTGTATGTTACTTGTACAACCTTTGGCTGTAAAATTTATTATCGGAGGCCTTTGTCCACATCTTTAACAACGAGAGATTGTCAAAGGTCATCATTATCTTTTCTCATATGCACGCCGTTCACCTTTATAGTATAAATGTAACCCAAAGTTTCACTTGCTGTGTAAATATATGTATATAATAATGTAAAAGTTCGTTAGATAGTTTTCTGTACTGCCGTGTGGTATCCGGCTGAGTAGAATAGATCAACCTCATTTTCTTACCGAGGTGTTTTAAAAGGCGACTAAGGTTGATCGACCCGCTGTGTGGTATCCGGATTAGCAGAATAGACCACCCTCTTTTCTTACCGAGGTGTCGTAAAAGGCGACTAAGGTAAGCTATAGGTCTTTTTAATACTAACAAAACTCAACTGTTTTGATTTAGTTAAATTTTTAATACTAAGCGTGAAGTATATATGTGTATTTTATTTAAAGAGGTGTAGTGGCACAGGCGAATTCTTGTTTTGGTGCTGAGGGTCATGCAAGTCGAACCCAGAGTATATATTTATATAGTACTAGCTGTGCCAAAAACGGCTTCGCCCGCGTGGAATTCAGTGATTTACGAAACTTTTCGCGAATTTTCCAAATTTTGAACTTAAAAGTGAGTCATTATCATATAAAAATAAGTCATACCATAAGTTGACCAACTTACCTTAATCGCCTTTTACGACGTCTCGGTAATAAATGAGAGTGGTCTATTCTACTCAGCTGGATACCACAAGGCGTGGAACATCAAACAAAATACCAATTAAAAAGGCCACACAGACGTCTAAACTGACATGTTTGTTTAATAGTTTCTCGGTTACTAAGGTGTGAAGTCGAGAATGCTTGTCGGTCATTTTCACCGACCGACAAAACTATGCTTTCACTGGTTTACGGACCTACTAAAATCTTATATTTTAATAAAATCTAAAAATAAGAATATTTACACACATCGTAGTATGTGTCTCTTTAGTTAAAAATATTAAGAAAAAAAAATTTGATTGTGTCAATAATCATCATCAGGAAATAAAGTCCAAGACGGCTTTGCGATTTTGTCACGGAGTCTATCGCCTGATGATGCTTCGGTTGCGGGGCGAAACGATAGTTGAGTTTGTGATAGTGAATGTGTGTAGTGCTTGTGTATTGTGGTGGCAGTGGTGGAGGTTCGTGTATCTGGTATGAAAAAACGCATAGTCCACTATACATTTAGCATTATATGTATTCGCCATTTAATTTATCGCGGATTATATAAAATGATTTTATTATTACTTTTGATTAAGACAAATAAAAGTACTAAAAAAACTAAAGAAAAAACTTAGTGATTAGCTTAGCTTATAGACTAACTTCGTAGGCCTTGGATTTGATCTTGACAATCGTTGATAAATGCCACCTAATATCAAAATTTCAGCTCAATCGGACACCGGGAAGCGGGTAAAATTTAACTTGCAAGATTCCACCTTCAAATACACACAGCAAGTTAAATAAAAGTTTTTAAAAACATTAATAAGTAAGCAAAATTTCCATACAAAAAGAGCCGACGCGTTTCAGTGATACAATATGCTCGTGCGAATAAATAAGTAAAGCAATATCTTGGAAACAACTTTGTCAAGGCGAGCAGCTTCTCCGAAGCTCTATATTGTTGCTACCTATACTAATATTATAAAGAGGAAAGATTTGTATGTATGTATGTATGTTTGACATATTTTCACACAAAAACCGCACCGATTTCAAAATTATTGAATGTAATAAGGTGTGAAAAATATAGTCATAAGTTTCTGTAATCGGGTACGTTGCGGAAACGATTGATGATAGAATGAAAAAAATGTTTTACATTAGTATAGAACGTATCAATATCTAATAATAATAAATAATAAATATATGAGACACTTACACACACGGTCGTCAGTCCCCAAAGTAAGTAACTTAATACTTGTGTTATGGGTGACGGACAACTGGTAGATATACTACATATATAAGTTTAAATACATAAAAAAAAAAGTAAAGTAACAGCCTGTTACTATGCCCACTGCTGGGCTAAGGCCTCCTCTCTCCGTTTTTGGAGAGAAGGATTGGAGCTAAGACCTACCACGCTGCTCCAATGCGGATTGGTAGGTTACACATATCCCTAGAATTCTCTAGAGATATGCAGGTTTCCTCACGATGTTTTCCTTCACCGAAAAGCGTGTGATAAATTGCAATTATCAATTAGACACATAAGTTTTATTAGAAAAACCCATTGGTGCCTGCCCGGGTTTGAACCTATGTCGTCTCTAGAGAGTCGCACGGTCTCACCGCTAGGCTATCACAGCTTTACAGTTTAAATACATACTTAAATACAAATACACACCTAGACTCGAAGAACCAACAATTTGTTTATAGAAAATGTTGGCCCTCGGTGGGAATCGAACCCGCGACCCGCGGAGTTAAAGGCAGGCTCACTTCCCACAGCGCCAACGGGCCAGTCATATCTAACCATATCTAAAACCAACAGACCTTCAGAAATTAACTATAAAAGTTCTAAAGGAAAAATTTAAGATATGGCTGTTAGATAAATGCTACTACGATATTAAGGAATATCTAAATTAATATTGACATATGATATAAGTATTTTTCATTACATTCCCGACATTGAGTAATAAAATCAGTATCAGTATCAGTATCAGTATCAGTGGAAACTTTGCTGATTTCTATATCAGTGGAAACTTTGCTGATTTCTGTTTACCCCATATGTCTAATATTTTAAGTTTTATTATAATTGTTTGTTTCCCTAAATAAATAAATAAATAAATAAATAAATAAATAAATAAATATGTGACATTTCCAATTATAATTACTTTACTTCTTTTTATAATGTATTTATTGTATCTTCCAAATAATAGATTTACTTTAAGTAGGACATTATTTTATTATATCATTATTTTGCATACTATTTATAGTTGAATGTTACGGCTGCCACTAATCATGTTTGTGACCAACAAAATTATGTACCAACAAAAAAAGTCCGCGATACCATATCTCCAACTACTATAGTTATGCCGATATAACTATTTTCTTACATTGTAAAAGTTGGTAAAAGCGCGGACAATAATCAAACCATATTATTCATATCTCTATCTTAATCCCAATCTCATTACATATAATTACATATTTTATTAAAAACCGTTTCAATACCTTTTAAATCATTAAAGTAGCGGCCTGTTACAATCCCACTGCTGGGAATAGGCCTCCACTCTCCGTTTCTGGAGAGAAGGGTTAGAGCTAAGTAGCTGGTACTAGTAGCTGGTAGGTTACACATATCTCCAGAATTCTCTAGAGATATGCAAGTTTTCTCACGATGTTTTGCTTCACCGAAAAGCGTGTGATAAATTGCATTCATCAATTAGACACATGAGTTTTAATAGAAAAAAATGATAGGTAAGTACGCGGATGAAACCGCGGGGCATTGCTAGTAGCGATATAAAGGTGAGACTGCCGTGTATTGTAGTTTTGTATATCAGTAAAAGAAAAATTGATATTCGACAAGGTTGCCCGTAAGCGGATATGCTTGACTTCGATAAATATATCCGACTGTTTAAGTAGGCTTTGAAACCTAAAAAAAACTATTAGAAATAGGCACAGAAAGCGTACTACTATATAATAATATACTATATACTAAGCGTATACTATTGAGGATTACATAGACGATAAGAATGCGTGGATTAACTTTTCTTGTACCTTGTATATAATAGCACGATAAAATAGTTAAGTAGCAGTTGTAGCTTTATTAAATGTTATTGATCCTTGACGATTCAAGAGTGCAAAAGTAAAAATAAAATTATTTTGCTATAATTAAACTTAACTAACTAAAAAATTGTTAACATACCGCCACCACAATACACAAGCACTACACACGTTCACTATCACAAACTCAACAATCGTTTCGTCCCGCAACCGGAGCATCATCAGGAGAAAGACTACACGAGAAAATCGCAAAAATTTGCTTTATCGCGGATTATAGCAAAATAATTTTATTATACTTTTGTATTATGGATCTCCGCAAAGTAACGCCTAATTCTATAAATGATTCAAAAGTGCTTGTAAAGAGCTTGAAGATTGTTTTGATTTGATTTGAATATGATAGCAATGACAAAATTTGACTAGTATAAGAATTATATTATTATTGCGAGTTCTTCTCAGTAAGAGCAGTTTTCCCAACCAGCAGTAGAGTTGAAGATTAAAAGCAGTTTTTAAAATTTTACTGGAATAAATGAAAAAAATATCATTTTTATTGCTTTTCACACAAAATAACAATTGTAATGGTGCCATTCTTAAGGGTACAATTAAAAATGTGGTGAGGGAACCTCGAACATCAAAATAATAGTTTTAATTTGTTACCAATGTCAAGGGCTGTTAAGTATACTTACCTACGTACTTATAAAGGTGAGAGTTTATAAGTATGTATATACCAATGAGCTGTGATAGCCCAGCGGTGAGACCGTGCGACTCTTTCGAGGGGAACACGAGTTCAAACCCGGACAGGCACCAATGAGTCTTTCTATTAAAACTCATGTGTCTAATTGATAATTGCAATTTATCACACGCTTTTCGGTGAAGGAAAACATCGTGAGGAAATTTGCATATCTCTAGAGAATTCTGTTGATATATGTAACCTACCAATCCGCATTGGAGCAGCGTGGTAGGTCTTAGCTCCAACCCTTCTCTCCAGAAACGGAGAGAGGAGGCCTATTCCCAGCAGTGGGATTGTAACAAGCCGCTACTTTACTACTTTTATATACCAATGATTTATAGAAGCAGGCTTTACTTTGCGGAATTCCATATTAAATAACAGAAACTATAACAGAACTACTTTGCTATAATCCGCGTGGGTTAAGCGAATGTATGCAATGCTAAATGTATGAAGCAGGCAAAATTCACGTACCTTACACATTTAATACTACGAAATTACAATTTCTTTAAACCGGAAAATAAGTAACAGAGAAATAAAAAACCAAAGAGATTTTCTTCCATTTTTATAACTAGTTACATGTTTAGTTAAATCTTTCTTAGATAAATGTGTAATCCCAATGAAACAGCGAAAATAGGCATTTATTATTAGATTTTTTTTTATTGCTATATAGGTCTATCCACACTTACCGTGTTCCGTAAATGCTGCGAAAAAGTTGGCTAAATGCAACTTGTATGGACTCGTTCGTACTTGTCCATATCAGGAGAATCCGGACGTGTGTTCCAGACTGCAAAGCATATCTAAACCAGCGTACGACACGCTCTGTTCGATATCTTATACACTGCCTTATTGAATAATGCTGTCCTACTAAGTTACTTTTCAAATAACTCAATTGCAATTCCACTGTACTGAAATAAATTGCTGTGTTAACCTCTATAGCTGAATGACAATATTTCTATGTTTGCCATTTTGCTGGGAACCAGTAATATAACTTCGTCGTGTGTGTAAAATATTATATTATCATTATATTATAATGTTTGACTCCGACGTTAATATCACCGCGACAATCTAGCTTAACTCTTAACTAGTTTAACTTAAGATTTAAACAGCTTACCGCGGTTTCCAACGAACGGAAAGTAAATTTTTGTACATAAAAATAATTGCTTTAACCTCTTTTGTCTTCCAAAAGCCGATTCACAATCAATGGTACCCGACAAACATAGCGACCCCAATGCAATTTACACTTAATGGTACGAAAAGGAAGCGGTTCGCGGTCGTCGTATACGTCTTCAATTGAGTCGCAATAAGACTTCGTGGTAGGCCTGGTCTCAGAAACAATATTGCGACCATAATGAATATCCTTCCTTATGGAATATAAAATATTCGTATATTTTTACGACTCTAAACTAATATATTGTGCTGATTTACACGCAGAGATATCAATTGTGTGAAATACCATTTGAAGGTCAAAAGTTAGTGGGACGTAGAAGAAAGTAGGAAAAGGGCTTGACGAGAAATGTACGCGTCCAATATGAATGGCCCTAATCAACCTTTATGAGGTGTGAAAGATTAGCATAATTTAAATTTAACTTAAGCGATAAGCTTGATAAATATTCAGATTAAATTGAAACAGTAAATATTCGAAAGGTGAAACTCCAATTTGGTACGGTTTATTTTGCTCTATAATTATTATCTCTTTTGAATTGTCAACAAGAAGCGAACAAAAGCGAAAAAAGTTTGTAGAAAATCGGTAACATTTTCGGTTTTTGTATGCTTTTATGTTACGTGAATATTGCCTTTTTTGCCATAACCAGTCTCTGTAACAAAACCTATATTTATTTCTTTTACGGTACATTCATTTATCAGTATTCATTCCTTACTTTGTTTACGAATTAGTTTTTTTCTCTAGTTTCTACTTTCCAAAATCCAATCAGCGCTCACCTGCAGCTTAAATTTTTTTAAACGCCTTTGTCATAACCATTTAAATTTGCCGTATGTAAGATTTGATTAACGACAGATGTTTTATGATAACTCTTAATTAAAATTCATTATTAGAGTTAAAGAACCTAACATGAGATGTTAGGTTCTTTGTCCAAATCGTTTTGTTTCCATAAAAACATTGATTACTTTCGCTTTAGCGTTCGATATTTAATCTTCAGAACGATTGTTGCGAACAGTTCCACTTATTATTATTACTATTTCAGTTGCGGTTAATACCCACTCGATATATCGATTACTAATCAAATCAACTTTCGCGATGCAAGTGACGAATGTATGAAGGAGAGATTTATCGATACCTCACGAATCTCGATCACTCGTGGAAAGTCGTTTAATGACATCGACCTCATTTCATTACCGAAAATAAAAATCACGAGCTTAATTAATTGTATCAACGAAAGTGCTCGGATTATTTACTTTCTTGTCGTTTATTGATTGAGTTAATGTTGCTCTTACAATAATTTTAATAGCTTGTTTATAGTTAATTGGTTTAACGTATTTGGAATCGATTTTATTACTTATTTCTTGTTCAGATGATCATTTAACAAGTGAATATCGTTAAGATGTTAATGCAATTATAACTCGAATGATTGAATGAACTTGATGATCGATGATATAGAAATATCAAATGCTTATCTTCCGTTTAATATCGTTATATATAGAGCACATACTATGTACTTAAGACAATTATTGTCGAAAACTATATCAACGACATTAAAAGTATTGTGCAGCCTCCATTAGCAATTACGCAAGTTTATCATTCGGGAGTGTTCCTTACGCCTTTTGTTATGATTTTTAATACGAAACGATAACTTTCCATCCATTTGCATTCGCTTAATGTCGAATTATGTAATGGTGGGTACTATATTGTATCAATTGTTACGTACAAAGAGTTCTAAGGTTGGATTATGCGTCCATTATAAATTGAGTTTCACCGACTTAGGTATTGTGTTCTGACTATAAATCAGCATATTATATGCAGTAAACATAACACCGGAAGTGTTAGATTTGAAGAAGAAGAAGAATAACTTTTTTGCAAATAAAAATACAGAGAGAAAGGAACATTAAGACATAAGTAATAGTTACAGTTAAATGTGCAAAGGACGGTCTTATCACATTATTGATCTCTTCCAGACAACCCTTTGAAAGAGAGGATCTTATGTAAATGTAAATTAACCACGGGTTAGCAAATACTGCATGTATTTGCTAACCCGTGGTTAATGGTATGATAATAAATGGAGAGAAAAATAAAGTAAAAAGAGAGAAAAAAAAAGAGTAAAATAAATGAAAGACGCCAGTGAGAATCATCCTTATTGCGACAAATTAAAAATTTGATGTCAAAAACTTTATTTTGCAATATACATATAATATTGTGTGTCGAGGCCGGTCGCCAACACGATGGTCTGACCAAGTGAAAGAAGCCACCTCCTCATCCAAATTCTATCAGGCGGTGAGGGCTAGTTTAAACCGGAATAAATGGAGGCAGATCGTACGAAAGAAGGGCTCAGGTGACCACGATCCTTATTAATGAGGGACCGATTGCAGAAGAAGTTTAGGAGATAAACTTTTTAGCTTATGAAAGAAAGAAATGTTAATAAATATTATTATTCTCCTGCCCTTATTGCACTCTAAGTGAAGCCGGCACTACATGATTTGCTCTTCTATTCTCTCCTATCATTCGTCATCTCTAGCGCTACTCCTTTTATATGCATGTCAAATTAAATCAAATCAAAATAATCTTTATTCAAGTAAGCTTTTTACAAGCACTTTTGAATCGTCAAGGATCAATTAGATTTAACAAGCAATCAATCCGGGTCTTCTCGGTACCTTTGAGGGTGCCGGGGTACGGGCCTCGAGGCGAACCTCTTTGCCCGGGCTGGTCCTCGCAGGCCTTGTGGGCCTGGTCAATGTTCGGGCCGGTTGGCCCAGGTCACCTTTTAACAACACTTTTATTTAACAAGCTTCACTGGTTCGGAATGTTGCTCTTACCGAGAAGAACCAGCAAGAAACTCGGCGGTCAATCTTTTGAACATTTAAAATTACATTATTTAATTACAGTCTTGTTTGAAGCTGAATGGATTTTCAAATCCAAGCATTTTTATAATTCAAATAATCTTCAATTGTGTAATACGCCTTACGTATATGTATAGTTCGTACACCTAATTTAAACTTTTTTGTAGATAAGTCTAATATAGATTGCGGCATTTTATTGTAAAAGCGAGTACTGAGATCAACGAATCACAATCCAACCATCTCTTTTTCGGCCTCCCTCTTGTCACATTTCCATCCTTAGTCATATACATATATAGTACTATATAGTGCTAAAATGGATCAACCTTATAACTTTACTCTTTCACAAGCACCAACCTTGAGTGTGAGCCAGTTTTAGCACGTCCAGCAATCTTATTCGTACTTGGATCGTTATCTATTGATTTAACGTAAATCAGGAACCTTGGAATTCCATTACCTTTATCATACGACTTAAATAGTACAAGAATGCCGTTGCACCGAACACAATAATCAAACGTGCCGCAAAAACAAAAGGTCACGTTGGCACGCGCCCATCAAACTAACCAACGGAACGTATAATCGTTAATGAAATAGCGTTTTTTCTATGGAAAACGTTACTACTTAAACTTTTATTATAGTACGCGACATTAAATAATGCACACCGAGGGTTAGAGAGATAAATCGGCTGTTTTGTCTGTGTTGTTGTCACTGTCGTACAGACTGTCGAACCAGTGCGAAACGTCACATACTAACTGAGTGACAGTGACAGCGCTCTACGAAACCGAACTAGCCGGGTATTTCGTTCTAAACATCGATGTGCATTATTTATTGCTGGGTACTATACGTACTTTACGTATAGTACCCGACAATTACGTACGTACGTTTTATGTCGTTAAAAATTACAGTTGATTCGTCGTGTGTATACACGGTCGTCAGTACAAATGTGTGTTCTTTCTTTTGTTAGATATTGTGTTAAATATGCTTATAAATACTCATAAATACATTTAACGATTATGTGATTGTCTTATAGGAAATATAATAAATAGGATTAATTTAATAATCTGTTGGAGATGGAAGTAGTCCGAGGTCATTCATTAGTTGTTTCATAAAATATTAAGAACGGAAACGGAAATGCACACAACAAAACAACAGAAGTTATAAATATATATTTATAACTTCTATTCTATTCTTCTATTCTTCTATGTGTCTACAATAGTGAAGTGTAATACTTTCTTTTTCTTTCTTATATGGATCACCATGGATGTGGGTTCAGTAACGCCGCATACGGGTCCGTCGTCTTGCCGAAGAGTCGCCATGTCGGTTAATATACTCCCATAGAAATATATAAAACACTTTGGGAATGTACGCCCGGCAAATCAAAAGTTATTTTGCCGGGCAAAAAACGCATTTGAACAAAAGGCGAAGTTAGGCCTCTTCTTCAAATAGGGTTTTTTTCCGTAATAAAATAAGGTTTGTTCACGGTATGAATACTGACGACCACGTCTGCGGAAGGCGAATAAAGCGTAGCATTTAAGCGTATAAATATATCATAAACTATAACAACTACTTTTTTGAATTTATACTATCGTGGTATTCATAACTAATGTTTAGAGACCGGCTATACTCACGTCTTATTTAATCGGATGAGCCCGACTAGTTTCAAGCCCATACGAGGCTCTTATTCGGAGTTCCCACCGCGATAACGCCGCGTAAAGAGCTCATGAATAAGAGCCCCGTATGGGCTACATTGCTACTTTACTACAAAATCGTAATGGCTACGATCTTGTCGTGTAGCCTATCCTCCTGATGATGCTTCGGTTTCGGGGCGAAGCGATCGTAGAGATTTTGGGGGTGGTTGTGTGTATTGTTGCTTGTGGAGGCGTCTTGGGATGCGTGTAGTGACTTGTACATGTACAATGCATGCATGCATTCGCTTAATCCGCGCGGATTATAGCAAAGTAGTTCTATTATAGTATCTCGGAATTCCGCAAAGTAACACCTGCTTCTATAAATCACATAAAATATATGTATACAAGTAGTGTTAGCATTACTTAGCGCGTATGAAGTGAGCAAAAATCGATTGTTGCTAGGTAGTGGAAAATAAACACAAAAGGGGGAGTTCAAGGTAACTCAGCCTAACGCATATCTGTAGATAAGGGCAATAAGCTAAGAAGGTACGCGAGTATACATCGATCAAACGTATTAGAATAAAAACGTTATCTACAGAGCTATAGAATGGTAGTTCGTATTAAGAATAATCACCGCTGCACCTTTAACTAAGCAATCAAAATATAATGACAACACGCTTTACGAAGCACTCAACAATAGGATAGCAGAATGTCATGTACTCCCCCTCCTGAAGGGGAAGCCACACCAAAAATAAAAGTTTTCCTAAAAATCCTACATACACTCGTAGACAAATTTGTATTTTATTAATTTTATAATTATAAAGGCGAAAGAAAAAGCCGTGAGGTTCCAGGTACTTCACCTATGTAGTACGAAAATTTGAATAATTTCTATGTATAAAATGTACGTTTTGTACGAAATTTATTTAAGTAAAATCAAAGTTCTATAACCTAATAAGTAACCAGCTCATTTTAACACAACCTATGATTGGCAGTTAGTTATAATAATCATGAAAATTTCTGCTATATAACCTGATGATGCTTCGGGTTCGGGGCGAAACGATTGTTGAGTTTGTGATAGTGAACGCGTGTAGTGCTTGTGTATTGTGGTGGCAGTGGTGGAGGTTTGGGCATGTGTTTTTACGAATCCTGCATGTACCGGGTACGAAAATACGGATAGTCCGCTATTCATTTAGCACTAAATATATTCTCTATTTACTATATCACGGATTAAAGCAAAATATTTTTTATTATTACTTTTCCAAATAAATATCGTTAAGCAGCACTTTTTATAGAAATCAAATAATTAAAAAAAATCTACAATTAGCTCAAAACTTTTTAAAGTTCGACTTATGATACTCGTATTGTGTTTCGAACTTGCTACTTGAAACCGGAATTAGACACGACTTTTTTTTACCCAAAAATACAACATAAATAACAGAGAAATCTACACTTGCTTATTAGATAGATCATTAAAAACATACATATCAAACAGATCAGACCAGTCATGTCGATCGCGAGGCTTATTAATCGAATGTCGATGCCTTCAAATTTCACATATAAATATAAAAGAAAGTTAGCTAATCAATGTTTTGACTTGACGCGAACTCTCGAGTGACGCAACGCGAATAAATCACAGGTTGTAAGAAAATTAATTAATTATTGAATATCATCGTTATGGATCGATCGAAAATGTATAATATTAAATAATTCTTAATGGAATGCATAAATTCTGCAATATTTTGTAAGCCTGCGCTAACGATTACGCAAGCAGGCGAATGACTTAATTGTGAAATACTGCGGGATATAATTCTCCATTTTTATTTCTGTAATTGTTAATATTCTATTATGAAAACAAGCTTTTGATTCAATATCTTTTTTTTTACTAAAGAAAACCAGGAATTAGTCTCACAAACCGCAAGAAGAGCAGTAACTCTGCAGTACACATTTCCGAAGTAGAGTCCCGGTAAAATGTACATCTCCAAGATAAAAATAAATTTATTTGGGCGAAACATAATATTACGAAAAATATGTAAGTAATATGTATAAAACAAACAAAAATCTCTGTCAAAGGGATAAGTTGACCGTTGTACTCTGTTTTTTTTTATTGATAATGTTTTTCTTACGTATTTTTTTATATATATTTATTTTTATTATTTTTTATATTTTATTATTAAATTCTCTCTCTCTCTCTCTTCCCAGCTATGCATCCCACATGGTGGTGGGGTCAGCCTTCCTTACACTTCTCTTCCACTTCGCTCGGTCATGGACATCGTCGTCGATAACTTTGCATGCACTCTTGTCCTTTAGCACTACTTCTTTCCATCTTGTTCTGGGTCTTCCTACCGGTCTTTGACCCGGGATATTAATTAATATATATTAATAATATTTTATTATTAAATTAATAAATAAAATAAAAAATAAAAAATAAGAGTATCATAGTTATTTCTCTGAAATATTTTAATCAGATTAATAATATGTATGCCCTTAAGTTTCTATAAAAACCCTATTTGTATATTGTAAAACTAATTCAGAGTCAGTACTATTTTAACTAAAAACATCTAATAGCGACTATGAATAAATAAATTAACCCTTTTATTGAACACCACATTAATAACAGTAAAAACTAAAAGTAATAATAATAAATATTACAAAAGTAGTGATACAATCTGACGGAGTTATCGCTAAATAGCGATCTTTTCCAACAAACCAGGTTAATGAAAGGACAGAGTTACAGATATATAGTCGGTTATGTGTATATAAAAAAGTAAAAAAATCATTTAAAGTAGCGGCCTGTTACAATCCCACTACTGGGAATAGGCCTCTTCTCTCCGCTTCTAGAGAGAAGGGTTGTAGCTAAGACCTACCACACTGCTCCAATGCGGATTGGTAGATTACACATATCTCCAGAATTCTCTAAAGATATGCAGGGTTCCCCACGATTTTTCCTTCACCGAAAAGCGTGTGATAAATTGCAATTATCAATTAGACACATGAGTTTTACTAGAAAATCTCATTGGTGCATGCCCGGGTTTGAACTCGTGTTCCCCTTGAAAGGTCGCACGGTCTCACCGCTGGACTATTACAGCTTAAAAAAATCATTTATAATACATAAAATATAAAATATGCTACTATTACTTTTTCAGATTATAAAATGTCATTACAATAATTGATTGGTTTAAGGCTAAAACAATCAAATGTCGCAGAATTGCGTTCTGAAAAGTGAGAAACCTTTTTTTAAAGACTATTCTTCAAGCTGTACACTTACACTTAGAGTAAGAATATTTATAATGAAATTGTGACTGCAATAATGAAAATTTCATTACTTTAAATTTTAAATGTACGAAAATTTTGTTAGTGCGGATTTCCTCAAAGTAATGCCGGGTTATAAAAAATATAGATAAAATAATTTAATAAACATGTCCTCTGATAAAATACTCATAACGGAAAAACAGATTTGTGTAAAATTATTGCTAATTTATAATATTTATCGCTGACGTAGAAATAATACGGTTTGTTTACTAATAGAAATGCTGACTTAAAAGAATCGTTGCCCTATTATTTGTCGCTGTTGCGTAAAATAGTTCTGTTTGCTTGCATACCTTTACGGACTTCGGTCTTTTCAATAGATCTTTGTTATTTCTGAAGGTTATGGGCTATACTTATTGTTATAGCAAATGTTGTCATACCCTAAAACATCACTGTCCCATAACCGCGGATTACTATAACGCGGTTTTGTTTTTAAAGCGTTCACTGTACAAATATTGCTTCTGAGAAAAAATAATTTCACTTCGAGCACATTCAAATTGCGAGGAATATGACTACTATATGAGTCTAAAAATTATATATAAAGTAAAGATAGAATTATTTTGATATAATCCACGTCGATTAAAAGACTCTACGTAACACAATACCCTTATGTAAGACCTTACAGTGGAATCTACCGCCTGATGATGTTTCGGTTTCGGGGCGAAATGATCGTATAGATTGTCGTACTGAATGTGTATAATGCTTGTTTAGTGTGATGTTGGTGGTGGTATCTTGTGATGCGTGCGGTAACGAGCTACACATATACGATATGAGAGTGGTTTCTACTACATACGCTTAGCATTACATAGATCTTCTGAATTAACACGGCTTATAGCAAAATAATTCTACCATGACTTTTGTACTATAGAATTCCGTAAAGTAACGCCTACTACGAAATAATTACCCAAAAAACTTTAGGCGCTGAGATATAGTCCAATATACAATACTGATCCCCTCGTTCATAATAAAGTTGCCCACCGTACTAGGCAACTCGCCCATAATAATAGTATTACGAACATGCGAAAAGAGTTCGTAATGTCTACGTCAAAAAGTTCAAATTGAACGAAGCAGTTTACGAACATGTAAAAACTGTTCGTAAACTATATGTCATAGAGTTCAAATTCGCTTAACGCATTTTCTCTGGAACATTCGACGTTTTTACCGATAAACATGTTTACAAGACTTGTTTACGATCATTTCAAGGTCTCTCGAATGTTCTCAAAATCGGTTCGTTCGATATATAAGCAGACGTATTGTGCGCCTCGAGATTCAGTTTGCGAATAGCGATCAAGAGCGCATAAACAAGCGAAAATAAAAGTGAATTATTAGTGACCTCGGCATTCTTATTGAACAACGAACTGTATAGAGACTGTAAGTACTAAGTTTGTAGTAAAAAGTTGAATAAAGTGTTTTTAACGAGTCACCATCATCATTTTAATCCAAATCCACTAACCCTTGTACGTAACAATAGTCTCTACATCACTACATCCTATCTACTTCTCTATTCTCTTACAAATCCAACCATGCTTCGAAAACGGATTTACTATTGAACATAACCATTTATGAATGACAGATGGCACATAATAATTATTTGCAGTGCGATTGGATGAACGTTGCTACAACAAGAACAGCAGCCAGAGATGGCAATCGTCACAAACCTTTATGGATAATAAATATGCTTACAAATTAAATTAATAAACATTGTAAATAAATAAATAATTATTATTATTACATGAAGTCTCATTTACTGCGCAATTCGATTGATTCCATCTGCTACTAATCTCGTATAAACGGCCACTAATATTGACAATGCTGTCATAATATTGTAAATACCAAATGATAGTGACATAACATTCGTAATTCAAAACGCAATAACGCAATGGCTATAGTTGTAGCTTACAGGAAATTACATGAGAGTTTATCAGACGGCGTCACGCAAGTGGCGCGGATTGCGTTATAAGAAAAAACTGGTTAATGACCTGGCTTGCAAGATACAATACGATAAAGAAGAGAAGAGAATTAAGAGTCTTTATAATTAACATTTTGAAATCCTTCGAAAAGCTGTTCAGAAACATACGGTCCACATCGCGAGTTACCTTTGTATTAAGTTCGACGTTTCAGCAGAGTTGCATCCACCTTGGGATCCAGTGACTAATACATATAAAATCATGAATCATGAAAGAAATCGTTATCCGATACAGTCCACCACAGCGCGTCGCTTTAAGCCGAGGACCAACATTTTCTATAAACAATTTGTTGGTTCGTCGAGCCTGGGTGTATATTTGTATTTAAGTATGTATTTAAAAATTATATATGTAATACATCTACCACTTTTCCGTCGCCCATAACACAAGTATTAAGTTACTTACTTTGGGAACAGAACAACCGTGTGTGTAAGTGTCCCATATATTTATTATTTATTAAAAGTGAGGGTAGATGAAGAAAATAATGACTATAGCACTCGGGAATGAAGACGAAGCGGCGGTACAGTCAGTTCGTGACCACGGTGGATGATGATGGTGCAACCCTGCCGAAACGTTAAACCTTATACAAAAGTAACTCGATTTTATCGCGATGTGACCCGAATGCTCATATAATAGCTGTCAAGAAAGTTTATTAAAGATTTCCTTAATCGACCATGCCAAATCCAAAAGAAGAGTTTGATCGAGGAAGATTGAAGCAGTTTATTTTTAATTTTACCATGTGTGTCAAGTTAGCAGAATCAATTAAAGTTCCTAAAATGATAATAATACATAAGTTGCGTGCTTACCGTATTTAGCGCAATGCAATTCACTTACGTAAAGAAGACGTTCGGTTAGCTCAATCAGTTAGCATTTTAGATGCAATTTAGTAAATTGCACCGTTTTGCCACTACCACGCCCACTTTGTAATATCTTTCACGATTCATTGGAATATGCAGCCTCTCGTTTAAACAGATACATAATACGCTGTGAAAACTTATTCATCATTCTCCTGCCCTTATCCCACTCTAAGTGGGGTCGGCACAACATGTTTTAACATGTGATGTGATTTAGCTAGGTATTTTACGGCCGTCTGCTTCACATCAACTTATCTCAGTCGCCTTTTATGACACCACGGTAAGAAATGAGGGTGGTCTATTCTACTCAGCCAGATACCACACGGCGGGTCGACTTACCTTAGTCGCCTTTTACAACAACTCGGTAAGAAATGATAGTTATTTTTTGTACCACCACCACTCAGCATACCGATCTAGAAATCTACAAATACTTTAAATTAATTAATTTTCGGAAATTCCATTCTAAGAAGGATAAAATGAGATCTCTGTCAAAGGGGCAAGTTGACCTGTGTACACTGTTTTTTTATTGATAATGTTTTTCTTACTTTTTTTTATAGTACATAAACAAATAAATAAATTAAAAAAAAAAGAAATGAGAAATGAAAATTGTATGAATGGTCGTGCAATTGTAATCCAAACCTATTTATTGTTTCATAATCATCCATCCATCTTATATTAGTTAGAGCACTCTCGTAGTCAATTCAAAGTTGCTATTTATATAAATTGATACATGTACCTTCGCTATCAATGTAGAGGTTCGATATGTTCAATGTAGAGGTATTTACCTTCGATACACTTTGTATTGTTCCGCTAGTACCAGATGTTATATAACACCTAGCTAACACTGAGAGATTCCACTAACTGAATATCTGCTTATCTATCAGAGAAACCATAATGTGAGCACAGATTATGCCTTGTTATGGTTTCGCTTTTACTAAGTGGATTATTTTTAGACGTGATTGTTTTGACAGTGACATATAATATGGATAATGTCTGCTCTACTCGTCCTATTTTTAGACGTCTACAATTTACAAAAGTAAACTTAGTTGCTTTTTAAACTTCCATTATAAAAAGAAACGCAGTTGAAGACAAATAGTTATAATTAGTAATTTCCTTCCATTTTAAAACGAGAATGAACTGTAGAAGTAATTTGTCAAAGTCAATAACACTAAACAAAAAACAGTCGATTATATAAAACAAACAGTAATTTTTACTTTTAAGGGACTTTAAATAATCCAAAGAACTGATAGGCGTTGAGATCTTAAGGTGTTGGAATGGCGACGTCGCACAGTAAAACTGAGCGTTACTCCCCTAGCTCGCCAGTAGGAAACAGCTGATTCCAACTTTCAGGAGATTGTTAGTGTGAGAATATCTTAAATAGACCTTTTTTTAAGCAGTTATGCCGGGTACAGGAACAGGGGCACAGGAATACTGAACGCATAACGCTTACACTATCGTAGGACCAAGATGTTTAAGCTGGACTGTAATAACTTCTCAACAATATAATAAAACTGCAATTTCATTAAACAAAATTTAGTGCTTAATTGGTGTTCATTGATAAGAACAAAAAAAATTATATGAACATAGCTTGACAAAAAATTAATCGTTAGCAGACTTGTTTATCTGAAAAGAGAACGTTATGTGCAATCTTCGAAAATCCTCTAGAAGTACATTATGGATACAATTTCCATATTATATACTGAGAAAGGACTAGAGCTAAGTAATATATAGCAGTCAATTATGAAGATGCAATGCGCGTCACTCATAGAATAGACTTTACAGATCGCAATGCGGTTGCGTAATATAAAAATTTTTAAAGCATGATTAGAAAGGGGCGAGTGAAACTAAAGATTAATGAAGTGTTTGACAAAGATCACTCGTCCGAGACTGTGACAGTCGGCTTACCGCATGAGGTAACTTTTGTTTGTACTCTTCTCATGTATTGCCCATCCCATATCCTAAAGTGACACTCATTGTTCTCTAGTTTCCTTTCATAATTTGTTATTTACATACTCGCTATACGCATGTCTTTCAAAAAAGCGTGATACGTGATATTTATGTTAGCTTAAAGAAAACAAGCAATCTAATTAAAACATTATTATACTGTTTCTAAGACGGAAAATATATATTTAAAAAAAAAAGATAAATTTCTAACAGTTAGTTATTCAAATTCAAATTCAAAATATTCTTTTATCAAGTAAACTTGTAAACAAGTGCTTTTGAATCGTCAACATCTACTGCTGGTTCGGAAAGCTGTTCCTACCGAGAAGAACCAGCAAGAAACTCGGCGGATGCTCTTTTCCAACAATAATTCTTATCACTAGTTACATATAGTTATTAATGTCTTGCACAGGGTTGAAGAGAAGCTATATCCACGCATTCTTATCTTCCAGGTAATCCTCAATAGTATAATAGGCTTTCTGAATTAGCCTTTTTTTAATAGTATTTTTAAACTGCTGTAAAGGTAAAGTTACTGTAGATTGTGGAATTTTATTATAGAATCTTATACCCAAACCCAAAAACGAATTACGAACTTTTGCAAGGCGCAAAGCAGGAAACGCAAGCTTATGTCGGTTCCTACTTTGTCTATTGTCGTCTATGTCAAAAAAGCTAATGCCTAACTATCTAAAACCAAAATTCTGCAATCAATATAAGATTAAGGACCTCTAGATCTATATGTATTGTAATCGAAAATTTGTCAGTCCCTATAACATCTTTGTACCGTGGATATCTAGAAACCTTTTTTTAATTAGTACAGCGTTCACATCTTATATAAATAATTGCTTCTGACAGTAAATTAAATTCAAGCTGAACGCATTAGGTGATTTATATAAAATACACTTGTTGAAAAAACTTAAAACTCCACAAGTATAGTGATGAGCTTAGCTTATAGACTAACTTCGTAGGCCTTGGATTTGATCTTGACAATCGTTGATAAATGCCACAATCATGGTTTACCATTCTTTGGTACTACCTCTACTTAATTAACTATCTCGCTCGTTTTAGTTGGGTCGTTCCACTTTAAGATAACTAGGTATTAGATGTGTCTAGATCTGAATGTGGCATACAAAAGTAAAAACAAATAAACATACTAAACAGACCAAAGCAATGTGTGAAGAAAAATTTAAAAAGAAACTACCGTTATCGGTGTTTTACTGTGTCAAATAATGAGGCTAAGTTTCTTTTATTAGCAATCTGCATAACAAGAAGTTTAAAACCATACGGGCAGTGTTCCTGCATTATAAATTTTAACAGTAAATATTCACGCATAAGATTATATACACAAAAAACAAAAATACCGTATTATAGTAATTGGTATTCTCTGCTTTAGCATTTTCCTCGTCTTGTATAAAGCATCTGCTTTTTATTTTAAAATTGTCACTTCTTGTTTCCTCGGACTTTCATTTCTTTTTTAATTTCAACTATCGTGAGAAGTATTCATAGTATTTGTATAGAAACCAGCTACTAGTAAAGCAAAGTAACGGCCTATCACTATTCTACTGCTGGGCATAGGCCTCCTCTCTCCGTTTTTGGAGAGAAGGATTGGACCTAAGACCTATCACGCTGCTCCAATGCGGATTGATAGCTTACACCTATCTCTAGAATTCTCTAGAGGTATGCAGGTTTCCTCACAATGTTTTCCTTGACCGAAAAGCGCGATAAATTGCAATTATTAATCAGACACGTAAGTTTTAATAGAAAAAGTCATTGGTGCCTGCCCGGGATTTGAACAGGAGTCACAAGGTCACACCGCTAGGTTATCACAGCCTACATACAGTACACAGCAGCTTATCATAGCAGAAACTATCTACACTCACATCTTATTGTATCTAGTCAGCCCGACTAGTTTCAATATGGCGCCGGATAGACTTGAAACAAGTCGGGCTGACCCGAGCATATACTGACTTGAGTATAGCCGGTTCTATTCATATAAAAAATAAACGTTAAAATAACGATTCAAAATATAGACACACACACACACGCAGCATCCTTACCGGCAAAGACAAGGTCCCAGTTTTCTGATGACAGTCGTAGCTTTTCGTCACTCGCTTGACGGTGTTATGATTTTTTACAGTCATACAGCAATCTGCCCTCCACTACACTTCGCTATAAACTCGGACCTCAGAGATTCTAAGTTCTATTCTTCGCATTATGCAATCTTGACGATGCCTATCTTACCAACTTGACACTTTGAGGCTTTAAAAGCTTGAGGAGATACGTTAGGAGCCATTAGGGGTAACAGTAAATGTATAGTCACCTCGAAATAAAAAAATAAATGGCCTTTAAGAGAAGATGACGAACTACTTGCAAAAGATTGCCTGTGACAAGTTGTTGACTAACCATAACTGGTTAAAGCGGAAGATGTAAAATATAAGTATGTAAATTTTAATTTTGGACATTGATAAAGCTATATACACTTACGACTGAGAAATGTCTTCCACTTTTAAATTGTATAATTTATAGAAATGTAATAAAATTCTACCACCGATGCAGTGGCAAGATCCGAGACGATTTTTTGATAGCAGTGATGTAATAGCATCGTTAATTTCTTTCGCATCCGTTAATGTAACGTAGATGAGGTAATAACGATGCATAAAATTAGGCAATCAAGGGATAGATTACTCGGAACTAACTGGTTAATATATAAATTGGAATAAATTAATTACGGGTTAATTTAAATTAAGGAATAAGAATGTGTAAATACTGATGACAGTGACATTTCAAAGATAAAGTGATAAAAATTCATAGAGTTTATTATATTTAGAGTAGGGGAGCCAGTTTAAAGTGTGCCATATTACAATTAAGAGAAAGCAAATGAGGGTGATCTATCTATCTCTCTTTTTTGTGTGGATCAGACAAAGATTAATATATGAGTGGCATCTTCCCTCTCATTATGTATTGTGACACTCACTTACAGGCCTATAGCGACTCTAAGTGTAATAACTCTATGGAATTTCTGTTCCACAAGACTGGATTATGCGCAACTGGTTTCTTCGAAGTTATTGATACCAAGTTTTTTGTTATCATAATCATTATTGACAGTTGTCAGTAACTCTCTATTAGCCAATTCACGCAAATGATTATTATTTTAAGTCGTATATACACAAAAAAAATTAACATGACCAAATGTTAGGAGCTCTTAAAGTCATACCGGTACATATTTACATTATACGCTGCAGTTATGTATTCGTGCATTGCTTAAACTTCACTGAACTTAGATCAATTTAGACAAAGAACTTAAGGTGCTGTATTTTGAGTTCATAATTAAGGTCTGGATTTTAGAACTAGGTACTCGCAAACGCGATGTTTTGCAACCTCATTAAAACCAGTTTATACGTACATGAATAGTGGAATGATACTATAAAAACTTATCTTGACACTTGTCTATCATCCCTTACTCTTCTCTGCTTCTTCGGAATTTATAATAAAAAAAGGTATAAGAAATACAAAATAAACAGCTATTAAAAATAGACATCAAGGATCAATCTAACGCAAATCTTGCCTAACGTGTTCTAGCAAGCCTCAGTTAGTTTTTCGAGCGGAAAATTATATGGACGTTTCGTTACAAGTCGCTTAGGCCACGTGTCGGACTGAACATAATTATTCAAAGCGTTAAATTGTGAAATATAGCACGAATCTCAGCTCTAAGATCTTTCTGTATTGCGTAGATACAATATTGGAACAAAGGGTTTTGTTTCTTCTTCTATATATATTGTGTAAACCTCAAATGAGTAACGATTCTTCTAGTTTACAACACTACAGACAATGCTCTGGTGACAGATCTTAATATAACTATTAATGACCAGGTTTGGCAAGCTAATGGTTGGTCAGTTTCAATGGTTAATATTTAAATAAACTCAGTATAAAATTGAATTTCGACGGTATACATGAGCGTCCATCGCAAATATATTGATGTTTTAAGTACGTATCTCGCAAAAGTAAAAAAATGTAAAAAAAATAAGTAACAAAAGTGTATCGCGGATTATAGCAAAATAAATTTTAGTTTTACTTTTGTATTATGGATCTCCGCAAAGTAATGCCTAATTCTATAAATTACGTATCTCGCATTATTTTATTTTTTAGCACAGAATAAAGAATATTCCAAAATTACTAATTTTTAAGCCTGTTAGAAAAATACTCATATTATTATTATTAATGTCAAAATATTGTTATGATTGGACAGAAGAGGCTATGTGCGTTTTAATATGAAGGCAGTGGAAAGGGGATCGACAAACTTCTTTTATGTCGTTAATAATTTCTAAAGAGACCAAGTAGGCGAAAAGCCTATTGCGACCTTAAGCTAAAAATCATACATAGGACCTTTTTATACGGCAAAAAAGTTCAGGAAAATTGGCCAAGCCGTTTAAGAAGGGAAGAATTCACACTAATCTGAATTTTTACATATTAAAATTAATATATGTACAATAATATAGATGTTATTTTAATTTTTATGCTGTGTCAGTTGTATTCAGAAAGCGACGCGCCCACGTACGCTTATGGGGGTTCTTAAAACCAGTAATAACGACATACCCTATAAGTAATTTGAACCACAGAACCGACCCGTAGACTTGCCTGTTACAATGTGGGCGCCGGACATTAATAAAGATAAACTAACGATGGGGTCAATGAACTTCACATCCATTCTGATACTATAATTGCGAAAGTATGTGTGTTTGTGTGTTTGTTATGCTTGCACGGGTAATTTTCTGATATAAAATTAATGAAATTTGGTACAATTGAAGATATCATACAGGGATAAAAATTTCCATTATTCCTTCGGGTACAGGAATAAACACAAAGTACATAATTTAACGTAAATTTAAATTGGCAAAATTAATGTCGCGGGTAGTAAAAATATATTTAAAGTGCTGAAAAATAGATGTAAAAATGATAAAATAGTACTGGTTTTTATTTACTTTGTAATATACATAATAAAGAAGAGCCAGCAAGAAACGGCGGAGCTCTTTTATCTTTATAAAAATGATTCTTATACCTGTTACATTTGGTCATTGCTGTCTCGTATAAGGTCGAAGAGTAGCTGTATCCACGCATTCTTATCATTTATATAATGGAACAGTATAGTAGGTTTTGTTTACAAAAGTAATAATAAAATTATTTTGCTATAATCCGCGATACAGTAAATAATCGCAAAGCTTTGCGATTTTTTCGTGGAGTCTATCTCCTGATGACGCTTCGGTTGCGGGGCGAAACGATTGTTGAGTTTGTGATAGTGAACGTGTGTAGTGCTTGTGTATTGTGGTGGAAGTGGTGGAGGTTTGTGCATGTGTTTTTACGAATCCTGCACGTATCGGGTATGAAAATACGGATAGTCCACTATACATTTAACACTATATATATTTTCTATTTACTGTATCGCGGATTATAGCAAAATAATTTTATTATTACTTTTGTATTATGGATCTCCGCAAAGTAACGCCTAATTCTATAAATTAGGTTTTGTTTATTAGCCTCCTATATATAGTTTTTTAAACAGCAAAGCTAAAATTAATTTTTGAATTTTACTATAGAATCTTATACCACCCCTTCATAATCTGCAGGCTCAAATAGACAATGTTTACGATTAATTACTGTATTTAATTAAATATCAATTAAAAGGCGAAAAGCCTTACAATGAATTACGTTACATCTAAAAGTTGTAAGTAAATACATCCAACGAATACAGTAGATTTAAATCGCGCTTGACAAACTACGCAGGGTCACAATACTGATGAAAGTGTTGATAATATTAACGAGATGCAGTTCTAAAGGTTAGACAATACATATATGAAACAAGTATGCTATAGTATACCTACATTGTCACCAGCTGATTTATTACTGCATTATAGGTATGTTACGGAGCTCCGACTTCGGTTCCGAAAGGTCGGAACCTCCGATTGAATTCACACCTCCGACTCCGACTTCGGTTCCGATAAATTTTAGTTGGAGGTATAACGAAGGTGAAATGTCATGCGAATTCGGACAGAACGCAAGTTGTAACTCGTCGCCCAGGGGTATCTACCCTCGCACGCGCAGCTTTCGGTCATTTGTTTATTTTCAGTATCAATGGTTAGACGCGCTTAAGTATTCAATTATTTAAATCGTGGTGGTCATATTGTTTAAATACAGTTTACGGATCAATTTTAAAATTATTAATGAATGAGACAGAGGTAGAAACCTTCGCATCCGACTCCGCCTCCGATTCCGACTTCGGCTCTGATAATTCAAATATGAAATCTCCAGTTCCGACTCCGGTTCCGGTAAACCCACCTCCGTAACATCCCTACTGCATTATGAATATGAAATTTCTTGCTAGATCTTCTCAGTAGAATCGGTAGTTCAAAAAGTGAATTAAGAATATTTTGATTTCAAGAAGGCAATTCACAGACCGTTTTGTTTTATAAGTAGAAGTAAGCAGTGAACTGCTACTATCCCATTCCGTCACTTCCGTCAAATGGGTAACAGTATATAACACAAAAGTAATAATAAAATTATTTTGCTATAATCCGCGATACAGTAAAATAGAAAATATATATAGTAATGTATAGTGGACTATCAGTATTTTCATACCCTATACGTGCAGGATTCGTAAAAACGCATGCACAAACCTCCAAATCGCAAAAAATCGAAAATCGCAAAATGCAAAGCTTTGCGATTTTGTCGTGGAGTCTATCTCCTGATGATGCTTCGGTTGCGGGGCGAAACGATTGTTGAGTTTGTGATAGTGAACCTGTGTATGCTTGTGTATTGTGGTGGAAGTGGTGGAGGTTTGTGCATGTGTTTTTACGAATCCTGCACGTATCGGGTATGAAAATACTGATAGTCCACTATACATTAAACACTATATATATTTTCTATTTTATTGTATCGCGGATTATAGCAAAATAATTTTATTATTACTTTTGTGTTATGGATCTCCGCGAAGTAACGCCTAATTCTATAAACAGTGTATAAACCTCTAAAAAAATAAGTTCTATTACTCAAGGAAGCCCTTGTTACTTGAAAACTCAAAATAAGTCAAACATCGACTAGATTTTGAAAAATGAAAAAATTAGAGAACAATAATATAAAATTAGGATTTCTTAAAGAATATTTATGGATATTTCAACGAACAATAATTTATATAGCAAGTTTTTCTTAGTAGAAATTTAATTCTCAAATTTCTATTGTGTCTCTGTCAAGTAGAGAAATTATGACTAATGATCGTAATGCGACATATATGGGTCTGTGAGGCATAACACAATGGTACAGATGACAGACATACGCTGATTTCTAAACAACATGGTAAGATGCATATTAGTGATGTAACAAAATGCACGATAGATTCGTAAAAATCGTGCATTATAGCACGCGCATATCAAGGACGAGCACGCGGTAAAGTAAATGAGATAATAATGTTGTGATATTGTTTGATTGAATCAGTTGTTATGCTAGCACTTTCAAATATTGATTTTACCAAAAATGAGTACAAAGCGCTTTGTACTCACTTTAGCTGTACGCATCTTTTCTCATGCGTACAGCTAAAGTGTGGAATTCCCTTTCTGCATCTATCTTCCCGGCCTCTTACGACTTCAAAAAAAGAGTGAATAGGCACTTCATTGGCAAGCGCGGTCCATCTAAGGTTGCATCTTTCGCTTTCCATCAGGCGAGTTAGCAGCCACGCGCTAGCCTTATCGTATCAAAAAACATTCCTTTGGTTCCTATGGTTTTCATGGTATCATTGGAAGTAGGTACCTAACCTGATCATAACCAAGTGTGAGTAGAACTTTCGTTAACAATCTGCCTAAGGAATCTTCCAATCAATCATCTTCTACTTGCGAAGTTCGGGGATCATTACGGCGAACTTGAAATATTGAGGCCGCTTTATTCAAAATAAAGAACGGATACTTTTACTGAACCACTGGCGTATGTTTTTCAGCCAGGATGTTCTCCTCCGTCCCACACTTGATCTTCAATAAATTTTGGTTTATACAATTAATCGCAATTATTCGTATTTGATATTCCTTATCTTCCATCGTCTTAACATCTAGTATTCAACGTCAAGATATCTTAACACCAGTAAGTAGATCATTATTGACTTTTACATTTAGATTATACTATTATGACCTTACTTTCTCGAATACGTAACTAACACAGTGAATTATCACAACAAAGGGAATTCACAAGTTAACAGCGTTAGTGTAAAAATAAATAAAATTGATAAAACAAGCATTTTAAGTGGACTTATCAACACGATAACGTTATGAAAAGCGTTATCGGCTACAGTGATAAGACGACCGACCAATAAATCGATATTGTTCCGGGGAAAACGATTATTGAGGTAAATGATATATATGAAAAGTTCAACCACAAATGACTTAGTGTCAATTTAGACTATCGTGAGTGTCATTCGTAGAGCTAATTCAGTCCCTGCCACGATAACGCCGCATAAAGAGCTCATGAATAAGGGCCCCGTATGGGCTTAAAATTAGTCGGACTCAAGCAATAACATAAGAATTGACTATGGCCAGTGGTCGTTGACTATGGGTACTATAAGAAAGTTTAGAGACACTTAGCCGGCGATGGAACAAGCTATGCTTAGAGTACTACGAGATCAGAAATGAGAAGATCTTCAATAGACAAAGTCACCGATATAACTCAGCGTGTTGCGAGGCTGAAATGGCGATGGGTGAGGCATATAAGGCAAAGAACGGATGGCTGTTGGGGTCTTAAGGTGTTTGAATGACAATCCCGCACAGAAAACAGAGCTTCAGTAGACGCTCTACGAGGTGGACTGATGACCTCAAATAGGTCGCAGGGAGCTGCTGGACCCCGACAAAAGACCTATATTCAGCACTGGACGTCCTTCGGTTAAAGGAGAAAGATACCCGGTCTCCATACATTAACTAGACTGACTTAGATAATTTATAGAATTAGGCCTTACTTCGCGGAGATCCATAATACAGAAGCAATAGTTTTGTCATATTTTGACTGGCCCGTTGGCGCTGTGGGTAGTAACCCTGCCTTCAGCTCCGCGGGTCGTGGGTTCGATTCCCGCCGAGGGCGAACATTTTCTATCAACAATTTGTTGGTTCTTCGAGCCTGGGTGTGTATTTGTATTTAAGTAGGTATTTAAAATTATATATGTAGTATATTTACCAGTTGTCCGTCACCCATAACACAAGTAATGAGTTACTTACTTTGGGGACGGACGACCGTGTGTGTAATCGTCCCTTATATTTATATTTATATATTTATAATAGTAAAACTATTTCGCTATAATGCGCTATAAAGTCAATAGGAAATATATATAATGCTAAATGTAGGGTGGACTATTCGTTTTCATACCTGATCCGCAAGCACTGCACACACATTCACTATCACAAACTCAGACTCCACGACTTCTCCTGATGATGCTTCGGTCGCGGGGCGAAACGACTGTTGAGTTTGATAGTGAACGTGTGTAGTGCTTGTGTATTGAGGTGGAAGTGGTGGAGGTTTGTGCATGTGTTTTAACGAATGCTTCATGTTTCAGGTATGAACACGAAGAGTCCACTCTACATTTAGCATAAAGTAAAGTAAAGTAACGGCTTGTTATTATGCCCACTGCTGGGCTAAGGCCTCCTCTCTCCATTTTTGGAGAGAATGATTGGAGCTAAAGACCTCCAATGCGAAGTGGTAGGTTACACACATCCCTAGAATTCTCTAGAGATATGCAGGTTTCCTCACGATGTTTTCCTTCACCGAAAAGCGTCTGATAAATTGCAATTATCAATTAGACACATAAGTTTTAATAGAAAAACTTATTGGTGCCTGCCCGGGGTTTGAACCTATGTCGTCTCTAGAGAGTCGCACGGTCTCACCGCTAGGCTATCACAGCTTTATTTAGCATTATATATGTATAATATATTTTCTATTTACTTTATCGCGGATTATAGCAAAATAACTTTACTATTACTTTTGACATTTTTACATTGACGTCAGTTTACTACAAAATAAAAGGAGCGTAAATACACACTCCGATAAACAAGCGAAACAAATATGAGGTCGTGACGAAAGCCGCTGAACTAAACAATTGACTATTTAAAGCAAATGAAAGAGTGCGGTGTGAAATTTTCTCACAGGAATTCTTTTAAGATGTTCATTATGGAGTTTTGTGTTTACTAACCTATTTCCATTGGAGTAATAGAACGTTGATAACAAAGCAACAGTGAAATATTAATTCAAATTCAAAATATTCTTTAATCAAGTAAACTTGTAAACAAGTGCTTTTGAAAGGTAAACATCTACTGCTGGTTCGCTGTTCCTACCGAGAAGAACCAGCAATTCTGAATTAGCATTTTTTTAATAGTATTTTTAAACTGTTGTAATGGTAAAGTAAAAGTAGATTGTGGAATTTTATTATAGAATCCTATACCCAAACCCACAAACGAATTACGCATTTTTGCAAGGCGCAAAGCAGGAACCAAAAGCTTATGTCCGTTCCTACTTTGTCTATTATATACATCGCCAATCCTTTTGTAATTGTTTATATTCATATGTACAATTAAATTACTAAAAATATACTGTGAAGCCAATGTAAGAATACCTGTTTCCTTGAACTTCTCTCGCGGGGAATCGCGCGAATTTAAATTGTAAATGCTACGTATGGCTCTTTTTTGTAAATACAAAATTTTTTTCAATGTTACGGAATATTGTAATGGGGTAAATACCCCATAACAATATTCCGTAAGACATAATGTTATGGAAGTATGCAAAATAAACAAGTTTTGTTGTTTCGACATCTGTTATCCGTCTTATCTTTCGGACAGCGTAAGCCGCTGAACTGAGTTTCCCAGCGAGAGTTGTTATGTGAGTACTCCATTGGAGTTTTGAATCCGAGGTCACTCCCAAAAATAAAGTTGTATCTTCCGTTTTTAGTGGCACATTATTTATGAAGAGCTCCTATAAATCACGAGCTGCGTTGAATTACGCTAACCAAAGCTAGCATACTTTCATTTATGTTTGCAATTCACGCTTCTATAAAACAATGGAAAGACTTAAATGGTCTATTTGTTGCTCATCCCACACATAGCGAAAGTAATTGTCAGCTGTCATTGAGAGAAATAAGGCCCGTGTATAATTTAATAACAATCAAATCAGCCCGTACATTTTATCTTTTATTAACTAGTGGAACACGCGTCTTCATTCGCGTTCACTTTAATATTGAAGTACCCTCAGTTATGAACTATATGTTTTAATTTTTCCCGAAGGAAAAAGGGGATTTTTAATTCATATATACGTATACATGCGCCAATTATATCAAATTTTATTTTCACTACTTGCGCTGTGAGCCTGAAAGCGTTGCAAGCAGACGACTTTCGCTTTATATTAGTATAGATTGTACAATAATTAGGAATATACTTTAAGAGTAATCAGGTCGACGAAGTCGTGAAAGTGTAACAGACGCACTATTAATTTAATTATGAATTGTTGTTCAAGATGAATGGACTCGAAACAAATCAGGTTAAACCGATAAAATTAAATGTGAGTATAACCGGTTTCTTCACAATAACTATGAACACTACTCATGATAGTTTAAATTTGCAAATTGTTTAAGATTGTTCATTACTGAACAAATCTTGTTTTTAAAATGCAACAGATTTGGAAATTAAAGAAATATCATCTTTTCTTATCTCGAAAAAAATCAAAAGGTTATCATTACTAAGTAATAGCAAAAATTAATTTCATTTAAATTTTACATCTTATTGAAAACAATGATATATACAATTTATTGCCGCCGAATTCTACATGAATTAGACATTAAATATTGTATCGCAAACCGAACTTGATATCAACGATTATGTAAATGAAATGAATTCACTGTATTGATGCAATGTCAAATTTAATAATGATAATGTTATATTCATGAAAGTGCAAGAACATTAGATCGTCACGTGCGATAGTTAAAACAATAGTGGCCTTGATATACAGTAAGCACGTTAGAGATGATTCTCGCAACAACCGAGACGATCTTGGAATGCAACAACAATAACAAGACATTAACGAACTAGATACCAGCATCCACAACTAAGGATGTGACTTTGAGTAGAAAAAATCGATTAATAAGTTATCAATTTTTCTGTCTTCAAAATAAATTAAAAAAAATAAAAAATCTTTTTTAACTATTTAAAAATTTGAATTTTTATTTTAATAATTAGAATAAAGACTAATTAAAGAGGACTACCAATAAAAATAATAGATGCATTGTTTGCGAAATTCGAATAAAATGTGTTGTTAGGTTACATTGGTTTCATCCAACAACGCATGTCTTCTCTTAAAAAACGAGGGTTACAAAAAATAAAAAGACGGTAAGTTCGATATCATATAGTTAGAAACTATTACCAGACCGATTCTACCACTAGTTCGGAACGCCGTTATCCACTGAGAAGAACGGCTGTTGCTCTTATCACGAATAACAACTATCTGAAGGTAGATTCGAATACCATAGAACACTCAAAGTAGGTAGACACGGAAGTACCTAAGCAACATTAAAACGACACAGTAATGATACTAGTTGGGTGGTAAAAACGCATGAACCTGCTGGTTGAGACCAACCAAGACAAGTTAAAACGCGATCTAAACGCGGGAGCGTTTAATAATCCTACAAGCAAAGCTTTACAGCTAGACTCCAAGGGATGAATGAAATAAGCGTAAGCTAATAACCGTACGAGTCGAGTATTATAAGAAGACTGCCTTCCATGTCCTTCCATGAGCTCCACCTTTTATAAACAATTCTCGCTCCAAAACCAAGTCCCGCTCTGGTATCGATCACGAGATCACAGTGATTCCACTATACAAAACTAAAGAAATAAGACTTGACTATTGCCATGGATCCGACTTTAATGGCGGTTAGGCGAAACCTCTAACTAAATAATATTTAGATAATCTGATAAAATAGTCGATTAATATAAAAATCGATAATTTTTTTGACATCCCTACCTACAAGTGATATTATTGTGAAATGAAACGTTTTAAAAACCGAGCCCTTGAATGGTAGATGCATAGAGTTATTAACCTAGAGCAGGGGAGCAATTGGCAGGCCTGTAAGTGATAGTGACATAATAAATAATGAGAGGGAAGATGATGCTTCATCTTTGTCTAATTGCACATAAAAAAGAGAGGGATAGATCACCCCCATTGAATTTCTCTTTATTTCTCTATATTGTTATATGACATATTTTAGCTTCCCTACTCTATTATAATAAGTCCATGGGTCTATATTATGTATTCCATGAGTTGTCCGACGAATGTCAAGAACAAAGTCGCATGCGGGTCATTAACATTACCTATAGTATTATTTTGCAATGCGTTCGTATAATTCCAATGTTAATCATAATTTGCTTATATTTCAAGGTGGTCGAAGAAATATTTATCTGCCATCGAATAAAAATTCCCGTGACATTCGTTAATGATTGGAATAATTTGAAATATATGTTATAAAGTTATACGTTTAAGCATAATTTGGTAGCAAGTCATGATCTTCATCATCCTCCTTCCCTTATCGCACTCTAGGTGGGCTTCGCACAGCATGTTACAAACATGTTGTCACTTGATTTGGTCATGTTTTTTACGACTGGCCACCTGCTTGACGTCAACTTACCTTAGTCGTATTTTACGACCCCTCGTTAAGTAAGAGGGTAGTCTACTCAGCCGGATACCACACGGTGGTTCAACTTATCTTAGTCGCCTTTTACGACACCTCGGTAAGAAATGACTGTGGTCTATTCTACTCAGCCGGATACCACAGGGTGGGCCGACTTACCCTAGTCGCCTTTTACGATACATCGGTAAAAAATGACGGTGGTCTATTCTACTCTGGCGGATACCACACGGCATATAATTTAGTAGCAAGTATTTAACGAAAATAAATATTTCAGTTAAAAATTATCCTTTTTGTTAAAAAGTTTTATATACAAGTAAATAAGCTGCGACAGCCTAGCGGTGAGACCGTGTGACTTTCTAGAAACGACATAAGTTCAAACCCCGGGCAGGCACCAATGAGTTTTTCTATTAAAACTTATGTGTCTAATTGATAATTGCAATTTATCACACGCTTTTCGGTTAAGGAAAACATCGTGAGAAAACCTGCATATCTCTAGAGTATTCTATTGATGTGTGTAACCTACCAATCCGCATTGGAGCAGCGTGGTAGGTCTTAGCTCCAATCCTTCTCTCCAATAACGGAGAGAGGAGGCCTTAGCCCAGCAGTGGGCATAGTAACAGCCTGTTACTTTTTACAAGTAAATAGATCATATAACCGTTCTTGTGAATGAAACCGTAAAGTCAGTAAAATATTAACCGAGTTGAATGTACAATATTAGTCACAACTTACTACTACGTGGTAAAAAAAAAGCTGAATAGTACTCGCCGTGTGAATTTTAAAAGAAAAAATGCGATTTGCAAACAAAGCGCCAATAGATACTGCCATTATCGAGTTTCATGAGACAATACCTAATATTAATGTCCTATTATGTTTACGTAATTTAGGCAATGTCACTGTTAACATTTTGAAAGGTTTTGTTTAATAATATCTATACATACTTATTATAAAACAAGTCCCCAAAAGCTGTCTGTATGAGATAGATTTTCTCAAAATCTACTGATTTTGTACAGATTTTACTAAAAGGTAGTGGAATTCCTCCGGAAGGTTTAGGTTAGTTAGTTAACAGTACGTTACGGTTTTTGGTAATAAGATGTTGCGCGGTTGTAAGAAAATTCGCCTAGTATTAATGTATGAATCTAATTCTATGAATCTAATTCTATCAATCTATCAACCAAAGATTGTACAGGGTCTGCTAGGAGCTGTAGTTGCATGCGCTAAACAAACAGAGATACACTGAAGTAATGTAATAGAGAATTGTAAATCTATAAAAATACTACAAAAAAATGCGAGATAGCATTTCTCCCATGATAACTCACAATAACTTTTATGTTCAAAATTTCAATTAAATATTTCCACGCGGGCCAAGCCGCAGTCACAAGTTAGTTCATGATAATATTAAACAAATTCGAGGATTGATTAATAATATCAAGCATAGTAATTGTTATTACTAAATAATACAAGAGGACTACAAAACACTAACACACAAGTGTATGTAACTCCTATATCAAATATTGCAATACATTGCAAACATGTTAAAAAATTAAAATAAAGTGGACAGCGGGATCGTTAAAACGCCATATGCGGTATTGGATAAGATTATAATATAAACGCTCGAGGTGTTGCAATCTGCACCAAACCCCAAACTGGCAGATGTCATGTTACTTTCTCTCGAAAGCCTGAACTCTCCAACCCGGACGCACAGCTTTTTGCATTGTTTCAGTTAATGCAATATTGTTATTATCATATGAAATCGAAAGCTATAAATTCTGAACGCGGCAAAAAAAACATACTCATCAAACTGATATGTACATCTTTAATCTTCAGATTGATTTGAGCTTTCGCTATTACATCGTATATTTGCAAAACCTGAATCAGCGATAGTAAAGTTATAATAACATGTCCTTTCCTTTGACAATTAAAATTGTTCGCCTACACTATCGATTATATAAGTATAATGACCAGTTTTCATTGCTCGGTCTACATTAGGACAGGTCTTAACAGGATATAAATTTTTACATTCGTGTCACTTGTATTTTAACTTACTAACTTTAACATTAACGTTTTGTTCGTTATAATCGATTTACAATTTGCTTTAATACGATGCGGATTATGCAATTTCATTAAGTATATTATATTTATTTTCATTGGAGTCTGCTTATATATATCATATGTCCCGGTTGACCGAGCTTTACTTGGTTGGTATTTTTTTGGAAGATATATATAACTTATATGGATTAGATGTGTTGAATAAAGACTCCCAATATCAATTTTCCTTACAAAAACAATAATTAATAATTGGAATTTACTACACCCTATTCGGTGAAGAAAAATATCGTGAGGAAACCTGCATATCACTAGATCACTCTAGGAATATGTGTCACTTACCTACCCCCATTGGAGCAGCGTAGTAGATCTTATCTCCAATTATTCTTTTCAAAAACGGAGAAAGGAGGCCTATGCCCAGCAGTGGAATAGTAACAGGCAGTTACTTAAGTTTACTACTTAAGAAGAAAACGAAAAAAAAAGGAAAATAATAGGCTTGTGACAGGTCGCTCGAGCTCTAATTCTGGGACTGCCAGAGTACCTAATTCAGCTATAACAAATGTGCGAATTATAGCGAAATTACCCTTCGTATTCTAATTATACGGTGGCAATTTTTCATTGCCTGAAAACAGGGATAAAATGTCATTTTCCAAAAGTGAAATCTCACTAAGTAGATTTATCACCACCGAAAGACTATACATACTAAATTTCATGAAAATCGTTGGAGCTATCAAATTCAGATGATATATATACAAGAATAGCTTGTTTAAGGTGCTAGATATAGACGATTTTAAAATAAATTTAAAAAAAACATATAACTTACTCTTTCGACGGGCGGTGGCAAAGTAGCATCCACTTCTGTGTAGATGCACAATGTTGATTTTCTCGACAGCGAGTCGCTGGCGAGACTGCTTGAGCTTGACCCCGTTGAGAACTTCATCTTAAGTCTCAGCTAGGTCTCGGGCACTTCTAGATCAGGTGACTTCCAACTGCACTTCCATGTGTTGTTGCCGGCACATCACACAAGTGTCAGTCACATAATCTTCAGCCTATACAGTCTACGCCAATCTTATTCCCCTTGGCTGAACGCTTGCACTCAAGTGACAGTGCATCAAGATTTCAAATATGGCAGCGGACTCCTAAGATCATTTCGTTTTCGTTGTCAAAACCCACTTGGAATTTCCAATGGCTCGATTACCCTGAAACAAAGCATAATTACTGATTAATGAATTGAATTTTAAGAATCTTTCTTCGTCATCTTATACATTATTGAAATGATGTCCTGAATTGCATTGTAACGGCAGTTAAATGAGAATAAAAGACGATTTAGTTGCTACATTTTTCGGAACGAGGTTTTAGTTCTGGTTGCATCAAAAAATAAAAATTCATCGTTGACGACAAAATAAACACAGTTGCGTTGTTTTAAAATGGCGTTGGAAGTGTTGAAATGTATCAAGGACTTGGCAATTTAGATAAGGCGATCGACATTGTGATAGGCGGATCGAATCCATTGAGTTAGTTAAGAATCCATAGATGAGTGATGCCGATAATGCATGCGATATTAGATCCTCGATGCGATTTTTTCACTGTAACACTTTAGAGTTACGAAAAGTGAAACAAAAAGGAATAACGCTATAAATATATATACGTTTACGCATGATTACACGATCTCTTCAACACAATTTACATAATACCGATATGTACTATTTACCTAAGCCATTCGGAAGTATTTCACTATTTTTTGGCGAAAACCGTACAAAAATCTTTTCAGTAGATTTTGAGAAATTCGATTACATACAGACAGACAGCTCTTTGGGACTTTTTTTATAATAAGTATAGATGTATACAGCGTCGTTCAAAGGAAGAGTGTGTAATCGAAATATATGAGAAAATACGTGGCTGCTATAGCAATTAGACTCCAGCTGAGTCTTTAATAAGCTAAATGACTATGATTAAAGAACGCCAGTGCGTTGTTTATTGGTTAGATTAACTGATGTAGTAACTACTTATTCAGGTTAAATGATGTGTAGCATTTCGTTGAGTAACATAATTTGACCGCGTACAGGCGTTTTTTTGGTAAAAAATCTTAATTTATTGCCTTTAATGTATCTTTGTGGTCGCAAAACGTAACGAATTTCATGAATATCGATTAAGCTTGGCCTTGGAAGTTGGTATAAACAACGAACTGTGGTGGGTACGGGTTAATATTACGAAACTAAACGAAAATGTAATGCTCTATTGGGTATTTTAGTAGAACATTTTGAGTTTATTTATTCAGCTTCTTGATTTTGAAAAAATTGAATAAAGAGAATATAGTACAAAAGTTATAATGGAATTATTTTGCTATAAATTCGCGTTTGTTAATAAAATCTATATAACGGTTTTGCTTCCACCTAAGTGTTAGCAAAACCGTTACATAGATTTTCCATACCGTTCTCATACGTTATACATGTAAGAATAGTTACCACACCTATTTATTACAAGACACCATCACTAACAGCATTCTACACCAGCACTACACACATTCACTACGACAATTTCAACAATCGTTTCACCCCTTAACCTAAACATCGTCAGGACAAAATCAAACTCAACAAAAGGCTTCACGACAAAATCGCAAAGCGATGCATCACCCAAGAAGGTAGTTTTATATACAAATTGTTCAACCCCCATCATTGATTTTGCCTTCAAACATGTGTAGTAAACTTGAGTTTGAAACGTTTATTCGTTAAGTAGGTGCTAATTTTACTTAATAATTACGAGGAATCGTACGAATAGGCATCTTTTAGGCAAGCGCGCTCCATCTTAGACGGTATCATTGCTTGCCATCAGGCATGATTGCAGTCAAGCGCTCGCCTATCTGTCTTTTTATATGTGATGAGAAAAATATAACTATACGAGTTTCATCTTCCCTTTCATTCTCACTTGTTAGGCCTGCCTATGGTTCCCCTACTCTAGTATTATAACTCTATGCAAATTATACCGGTAAGTGGGTAGATAACGTAGATTGTTACAACCAGGGGAATTCCACGTAAGTATTATCCAATAAATAAATAGATTGTGCAATTTAGAGGTTTCATCTTTCTAAATCCGTAAACTGTGAAAGAGGTTCTATGGTATATTTATTACTGGATGAAAGACAACTCCAAGATGAATGTTCTCTTGTGTATCTCTACTTATGATAAAATAGGTGATCGATTTTCTCAAAATCTACTGAACGGATTTTTGTACGGTTTATACTAAAAGATAGAGCAATTCTTCTGGAAGGTTTAGGTTACATTAGGGTTTTACGTAAACAGTGTTGACGCGGCCGTGCAGTTTAAAAAAAACTCGCCTGCTGGGAGCTTTACTCGCGTCGCGTAAACCAATAGAAATACACTAAAGTAGTAAAGATCTAAAAGTACTACAATAAAGGCCGCGAGAGCATGTCTCTATCTCTTATGGTAAACTCACAATAACTAATTTTATGTTCAATTTTGGGGGACAAATTTGTGACACACTGATTTCCACGCGGGCGAAGCCGCTGTTGTCGAAGGTTTGTCTGTACGTCCTTTATAATCTCCGAAATGGTTGCACCTTTTTTAATAAAATTTTTAGATAATCTTTAGATTGACCCAGCGGATGTTCCTGTAAAGTTTAATGCCGATCGGAGCATTTTTTAAACTTTTGAGTTTGTTTCGAGGGGAATTCGGAATCGGACTAAGCAATAGCAACGCGTGGACGGACAGCTAGTTTTTAAAATAAAAAAGTTTTTGATAATGCAAAAGGATATTACTTTCCAGTGATAGAAACTTGCCCTTACCATTTCTGAACTCTTGAACCACAAAAATAAAATCATACACTGTAATAATTTTCTGGCCCTAGACACAATCAGGAAAAATCTTCAGTGATATATTGTATGTCCTTAATATAAACTAATGTATAGAAATCGGCTATACTCACGTCTTGTTTTATCGGATTAGCCCGACTACATCGGATCCGGCAGCTGGAACTGATCCCGCCGCGATAACATCGTATAAAGGGCCCAAGAATAAGTGCCCCGGATAGGCTCGAAACTAGTCGGGCTAACCCGATAAAATAAGATATGAGTATAGCAGGTTTCTATACATTAACTATGAATACTACTCACGACAGTTAAAATTTAAAAAAATATCAACTCTTGGGATATCTAGAAAATTTTGTATCCAATTAATGTTCAACAGACCGCTTATATAAACGATGAAAACGCAACTAACTAGCTTTACTTAGCCGTTTGTATAAATATGATAATATCCCACTTTTCTTTCAGGAAAAGCAGCCGCACGCGAGCATTCTGAATCTATGATTAGTGATCGCAAGGCAAAGAGTTAGACAGGAAACGCCTTACGCGTAAAACACATTGACCGACTGTCCGCCATGTTTCAATGATTTCGATTACGTGGACGGTATATTAATTTACATCTACTTTCGAAGTTAATGGAGCTGCATTACCTACAAGGATAGTTTACGAGAACTGCCGAACCAGTCTTCTTTGTATTTTTGCGCAACTTAGTCAAAGGCTCTCCTTATTCACAGAAATGTAGCTTTAGAACCGTCACTTTGATTGTTAGATTTAACTTTGTAGTCATCAAAGACATACAGGATTCTGCACGATGTTTTATTTCAAACAAAAGCACGAGAATAATAATTTATAGAATTAGGCGTTATTTTGCGGAGTTCCATAATACAAAAGTAACAATAAAATTATTTTGCTATAATCCGCGATACAGTAAATAGAAAATATATAAAATGCTAAATGTATAGTGGACTATCCGTTTTCTTATACGCGTTACATGCAGGATTCGTAAAAACACATGCATAAAGCGATTTTCGACTTTGCTTCGAAATCGCTTTGCGATTTTATCGTGGAGTCTATCTCCTGATGGTGCTTCGGTTGCGGGGTGAAACGATTGTTGAGTTTGTGATAGTGAACGTGTGTAGTGCCTTGTGTAATGTGGTGGCAGTGGTGGAGGTTTGTGCATGTGTTTTTACGAATCCTGCATGTAACGGGTATGAGAAAACGGTTAATCCACTATACATTTTGCACTATATATATTCTCTATTTACTGTATCGCGGATTATAGCAAATTAATTTTATTATTACTTTTGCACGAGAAGAATTGTAAATATCAAATGAGACACCTATGTTTTTTATAAATAATATATGGAACATGGCGTTAAATTCACACGGTCTCACCGCTTGGCTATCACAGCTTCATACATATATATTTAACTTCTAATATACACCTAGGCTCGAAGAACCAACAAATTGTTTATACAAAATGTTGGCCCTCGGCAGGAATCGAACCCGCGACCTGCGGAGCAGATGGCAGGGTCACTGCCCACTGCGCCAACGGACAAGTCAAAGCCGAGAAAGCGTTACAGATAGACAGAATTTATAATATTAGTCTGGATTAGAGGTTTGGTGACATTTTTTATGAAATGTAGATTTCTATAGAAAGAAAAACAACTTATATTTTTAAATCCTTAACCCGAGAGCTAGCAGCTCCTTGGCCAACGAATAAGTTTGGCCATTCAAAAGGGTAACGCTGCCAGTATTTTGGGAACCTAACACCACTGCAGTGGATTCAACGGTCTTGACTTAGTGTAAATAGATGAAATATGTATATATTAGGTCCTTCCAAATCTGAGGTGCGTCCAAATCAGAGGAGCTTCAATTAGAATGTCTTAGACATCCACCGTACTCTCCGGACCTTGCTCCAACAGATTACCTTTTTTTTCGCAATTTGGATAACTACTTGCAAGGAAAAAAATTCAACTCCGATGGGGCAGTCCAAACCGCCTTCAAAGATTTTATTGATTCCCGTCCGAATGGTTTTTTTAGTAAGGGGATCAATGAACTACCTATGAGATGGCAAAAGTGCATACATAGCAATGGTACATTCATTGATTAATTAAATATATTTCATTAAAAAAAAAACGACTTTATGTTCCTTCCATAGAAAACGCCAATTTCATATGTAAGGACCTAATATAATATTTGTTTTCTTTTTTTTTTTGTTTCATTTAGTTAGTTTTAATTTTGTTTTAAGTTTTTATAAAATCTTGATTTTGTAAAATACTTTAGTTTAGTAAATAGTAAAAAAAAAATACAAAAATATTGATTTCATTTCAATAAATCGTTTCAAAAAATACAGATTGTGACCTTTTAATAAGCATAGAAAATACTTTTGTCAGAAGGTCTCTCTCTTCCATAACACAGGTAAGTATATAATAATTATGAAAAAGGTAACTAATTTATAGCGTAAAGTAACATAACAATATAGTATCGCTTTTAAATTACAGCGTATGTGTGAGTGGGTGTGTGTATGTTGTTCAAATCAAATCAATCAAATCAAAATATTCTTTATTCAAGTAAACTTGTAAACAAGTGCTTTTGAATCGTCAACTTTACTGCTGGTTCGGAAAGCTGTTCCTGCCGAGAAGAGCCAGCAAGGAACTCGGCGGTTGCTCTTTTTAAAATATAAATCTTAGAACTAGTTACATTTATTTATTACTGTCTTGTACAGGGTAGAAGTGCACCTATATCCACACATCCTTATCATCTAAGTAATCTTCAACAGTATAGTAGGCTTTCTGTATCAGCCTCTTTTTAACAGTGTTTTTAAACTGCTGTAATGGCATGACCAATGTTGTGGACTGTGTATGTGTGTTTAAGATATATATTGTAATAATACTTCCATATCTTCATAATTTAATGTTTTCAGCCAATCAGATAGAGTATTTTTGCAGTTATGGTAAGTCATCAAGTATAGGTGTGACTCTTGTTTATTGTACTGACGGCCAGCAGAAGCTGTTTTAGTTTTAATAAAGTGAGTAACATTCTTTATTCTTCTTTTATTTAGGATAGGCAAGTTAAACTGTATTTTTTTGTGAAATCTCAGTATAATGTTTAGGATATATAATTTTCTAACGGATAGAATTTTATTTTTTAAATGATAATTATATAAATTATATTTATGTAGAATTTATCATGAAATATGTTGCGCAATGAGAATTGGCAATAAATGTTGATTATTTTAAATGCTTTGAAGTTGACTTGTGTGTGTGTTTCTATGTATAAATCTTACAAGTTAAATTTGCCAACGGGCCAGTCATTGTATGATCAATACACTATGATGGACACGTGATAAAGCGGATAACAACAAAAGAATCATCTTATACGTGCTCAGTATGCTATTGGTCCAAGATGGCGTGATTACCGAACAACTCATTAAACGAAGGCCGTAACCAATCAGTTGGAACATCACGCATAGTGTCAATTAATGACAATGGAACACGTAAACGTGTGAAAGAAATGTATGTTAACGGTATGTGTGAAATGGCCTAATTGATTGTCCGATAGCGGACTCGGTAATAGTAGATTTTATATTTGACTGAAAAGGGTAAGACAAACAGCGGAAATTGAATTTACAATAAAGTTTCGAGATGTATTCTTTCTTTTTATTACTGACTAGCTTTTAAACAACTTCGTTCGCGCGGACTGCAGTATCATTATTTGAATAAACCGTTATACTAATTATACTTATATTAATTTTGGTTAAAGTGGGCCAACATTAAAAGCTAGACATATGCTGTCATGACATATTATGCCGTTTTCGCAATTTTTTATTCCTGCTCCTATTCATCTTAGCGTGCTTTTATATAGTCTATAGCCTTCCTCGATAAATGGACTATCTTACACTCAAAGAACTATTCAAATCGGTCCAGTAGTTTCTAAGATTAGCGCGTTCAAACAATTAATCAAACAAACAAACTCTTTAGCTTTATATATTAATGTAGTATATGGTATAGATTTCGCCACACTTCCGACGCCGCAATGACTAATCTAAGTCATACCATGAACCCTCCACTACGCGTCGCCCTAAGCCGTGGTCCGGCCTCACAGGAGGCACCCTTAGGACGATGTTCCCCGACTTAAGTAGAGCTTCTGTGCTTTACTCTCTGCATTTCGCAACGCCATTAGGGCTAACAGCATACAGTCAGTTCGAAAAAAAATGGTATAGATTATCGTGCCCAATCTTTTGCATACAGCGAGTTTTTTTATATTAAGAAAAGGCGAACACTTAGCTACGATTGAAAGCGAAGGATGCTGCCTCAGGTGAGACACATTTATTTATATTCAAATTGAAAATATCATTCATTAAGTAAACTTGTAACAACGCCGTGTGGTATCCGGCAGAATAGAAGAGACCACCCTCCGTTCTTACCGAGGTGTCGTAAGAGGCGACTAAGGTATGTGCCGTGTGGTATCCGGCTGAATAGAATAGACCGCCCTCATTCATATAATCCTCAACAATATAGAAGTCTTTCTGTATCAGCCTCCTTTTAACAGTTTTTAAAAAATTGTATAAACAGTAGTATACACAAACCTACGTATGTATTTTTGCAAGGCGCAAAAGACCCTAGGTTATATCGGTTCCTCCTTTTTTATTTTATACATTTTTTTATAATTCTTTATATTTTTATGTACAAACATTAAAATGGCAAAAAATATATTGTGACCTATTTCCTTAAAAACTTCTCTCGCGTACACAACCTTATCACCCTTTTATTATCTCTTTAAAATCAAAAGATCTCTAGTAACTTTACAGGGCGTCTAGTGTTTCTAGCATTGATTACAGAGAATCTCCTAATTCCTTTCATAATATCAGATCATTATGAAGGTATTAACAAGATAGGATTTTAAAAGACTGGGCCGTTGGCGCAGTGGGTAGTGACCCTACCTTCAACTCCGCGGTTCGTGGGTTTGATTCCCACCGAGGACCAACATTTTCTATCAACAATTTGTTGTTTCTTCGAGCCTGGGTGTGTATTTGTATTTAAGTATGTATTTAAAATTGTATATGTAGTATATTTACCAGTTGTCCGTCACCCATAACACAAGTAATAAAGTTACTTACTTTGGGGACGGACGACCGTGTGTGTAAAAAAAAACAATATTCTTATAAAATTTCTGCGTTTTCAAGACAACAATTTGTAGTCTAAGAAGTCTTTTATTTTGGCTTGCTTTGAATAAACTGTATAGATATCATCATTGTAAGACTATAAAGGAGATTTATATATAGATAAATATATATGAAACAATTAAACACAGGGCCGTCCGTCCCCAAAATAAATAACTTAATACTTGTGTTATGGTTGACAGCTAACTGGTAAATATACACATATATTATTTTCAAGAAATACTTAATTACATATATACAACCAAACTTGAAGAACCAACAAATTATTTTTTAAGGAAACGGTGGCCCTCGGCGGGCATCGAACTGCGACCAACAGAGCTATAGGCAGGGTCACAGCCACCTGCGCCAAAGGTTAGAATAACAACATATGAATTTTACGTTTTCAAGACAAAACAATTTAATTTTATTTATAGCTGTACCTACATCGCCCTTAACGGTAACAACTAAAAATAAAACCACGTCAACCACGATAAGACCTGCATAACCCTCATTAAACCATAGTCGTAAAAGCACGTTACATAAAACCCAGGAATGTTTTTTTCATTTAAAAGGCAATAAATAATCCTCGTTAAAACTAATTAAGAGGCTTAAATTACATTATTTTGTAAAGGATTTTATAAAAAAGGTTGTTGATATTGTGTTCTCATATAAAAAAAAGTTTACATATATCTCATGTATCTGCTTTTTTACTTTACTTTAAGGCTAATTATGTGTTAGTCTGCTATATGTATTAGTAAGTGAGCCCTTTTGACCAGCGGTACAATGTTCTGTTGTTTTACTATAGGTACTTCGCTATAGATAAAAAAATGTTTTTTTTAATTTTTCGAGGCCATATGTACATACAAACGCACCTACATTCACAAATTTTTGAGTTAAAATTAGTGTATACTTATGGTCGGCACAACATTTTACAAACATGTTGCCACATGATTTGGCTACGTATTTACGACTGGCCGCCTGCCTGACATCAACTTACCTTAGTCGCCTTTTACGAAATCTCGTTAAGAAATGAGGGTGGTCTATTCTACTCAGCCGGATACCACATGGCATGGTAAAATAATGAATTATTTATTATTTAAAAAAATATCAGCATTATTTACATAAGTATTCTATAGCATTACAAGCAGAACTGCTTGATTTATTCTAACTTGGTTTAGATGTCAAAAAAACCTTCAAAATGTCTATGTGTGCCAAACATTAATTTTTTACTACCGTAGTCACAAAAAGCTATTACAATCACAATGCTTAGTTCGAAGCAACGTTCGAATTTACGCGACTACTGTTTAAATAATCGAGATGAAAGTTCAACGACCAATCTACGTGATCAGGTGCGAAATAAAAAAAATCAAAAGCCATTTCCGCGATATCTAATTTTGAGTCATAAACACTGATTGCCTTTATTGAACTGGTTTGTTTCGGTTCGGAATTAATATTCCATGATAATTTTGAACTTGTTTTATTTGAATGTCTATGTCTAACGTTGGAGAATAACGAACACTATTCTGTGTGCCGAATAGGGCTGAGACAGATTGATTTAAGCCGCCTAGTCTTAAATGAAGACTTTCGGACGACGGATTCTGATTAATCAATCATTTTCTCTAAGAATCAAGTCCTCAGAATACTTTCAAGCGTCTCAATTGTGATGTATATATATCTTAAACTTGATCGACTACTATATATCTCATAAGAAAACTCAGAATATCTCAACTCAGCCCAGCACTGATCTATCACGTTCCAACGTGGAGTGCTTGGAAAATCTATACATTATCAAACCAGTAATGCGGGGATTTGTAGAAGAATCTGTTAACTTATCCTTTCTTCCACTAGTTTCACAAATATTAATATTAATGTCTTTAAACTTAAACACAAAAACACTCAGAACTTTTTCGCGATCTTCGCAGATAGAGATAGAGATTCCGAGAGAGAGTTTAGTTATATGTCCTATCCTCATTTCCATTCCATTCGCGCGTTAGTGTTGTCATTGTTAGTGTTGATATATTAAAATTAATGATATAGTTTAGCGTGTCTAAAAGCTGAAGTGACAATTGTTTGGGCACATGGTGGTCCTAGCGTGTTGGTGATCTTGCACCGGAAGACACAGCGTCGGTAGACCATACTACGAGGTGGACAGACGACCTCGTAAAGACTCGGAAGGAGTCGCTAGATATAAACAGCATAAGATTAATAAGCAACGAAATATGGAAGGAATCTATTCTTAGTAGGACTTTCATCAGCCAAAAAATGATTGATAGGTCAATGACAGAAGACAAGGACACTAAACAAAAAGCAATAAAACATTAATAAACGTCAACAAAAACATTATAGCTTTATTGTTGAAATATAAATTTTTTATGGTAAAAAATATAGGATCTAACACAAACTAACTACGAAACTGTACAAATATTTATATGCGAATGTCTGTAACGCTTTCACGGAAAATACGCTGGACAAATATTGATATATTATAGCATTATTGAAGCTTATACATATAGGATAAAAACCCCCGCTGTTGTTTCGGCAGCAGGGAAAAATACACAGTAGAAGGTACTTAAATGCTTAAGTTGACGCGAACGAAGCCATGAGTACCAGTAGTTATAACATACATTTAGATGGCAAGACTAGACGTATAATTTGCAGTGCGTCGTCGTGTGCGGTCATAGATATGGATCTTAGTGGAGATGAAAAAAATAGTAAGGGATGCCAAATACATTTCTTGTCATTGATGCATGGGTTTTGCGATAACTATCTGCACAATAAGTAGACCGTGAAAAAATGAGGCGTCGTCGATAAAGACTGTTTTATATAGCCCGAGGATAATATCATAAACTTAAATCTATTAGCTACCAAAGTACTACTTTAAGAAATTAAAACTAGTTTTGTTTGATTGCCATGTTGTACCAGTTATTTAATCAAGCATTAAGAGTATTTTTGCAGCACGACGAGAATTATAAATTTAGTAGAAATATATAATTGTGACAACAGATAAGTAGGCATGGACAAATAAATAAGGCTAAAACAATGTGCTGGCATTATTCATGACCCAATTTGAATTTCCTACCGACAATCTTGACTTTTGACACAACCTCCAAGAAACCAGCTTTTCAGTTTGAAAGCTCGTAATGCATTCGACAGATGAGTGAGTTAGAATCACGCGGCGTTTTGCGAATGCAATGATTTGGGAACAATCACGTATATGAGAGTCAATAAACTATAGGACAACAAATCTCAGGAACGTAGGACAACTGCGTCCAATGCGGACTCCAATAAAATAAATAACGGCGTCTATTCCATCATTAACCTGACCTGTTGGACACAGGTCTCTCCTATACAACGCCACTGAAATTGGTCTTCAGCTCTTCGTTTCCAACCGAGACTAGCCACTTTGCGGATGTCTTACTTTACTTAACTGAAGGACATAATATACTGGGTCTTTCAAGGCGTGGTCCACTCCAGAACACATCAACCCCAGCGGATGTCGATCTTACGACAAATGTGACCAGCCCATTGCCACTTCAGTTTACTAATATTCTGGGTTAGATCGATTGCTTTGGTTCTCTATCGGAATATTTTGTTACGGATACGATCCTTCAGAGAAGCTTCGAGCATAGCGTTCTCCTTACTTGTCTGAGGAGTCTTAAATTGCTGGACAACACGCATGTCGTCTATTTACCACTCAGATAAAACACGGAAGATTTAATCTGAACATTGAAAATGCATCATCCCATACCATAAAGTTTAATGCCGAACGACCGTAAACATGTTACGAATTTAAGAAAGAACATTAAAAAGATAAAAGCTCTTTTTATAAGTACGCATAACTGAGCGTGATTTATTAAATTGGTGCATTTATGACGAAATGTCACTAACCCGGATACGCATTCTTTAACATTTGGTGCTGCTTCGGTTTCGTGTCTATACTTTAACGACACGATATCCTAAATGCCTAGGTCACGACTGGCATATTTTGACTTATAACCATTTACTTTCTTTTATCATATATTAAGTAACAGTTTTAATCGTTCTCATATTTGTTGTTAAGGTAGATAGAGGACGAAAAAGATCACACATGTGATGGGCTGAGTCGATGTGCTCAAAAAGTGGGTAATTAGAGAACACGTAACATTGCGAGTTACAATAGACTATTTTATTTATTTTTACGATTCTAATAAGTGTAATAATATAACAGAATGTTGGGACAATGCGTCTGAACTAACCAGAAATCTTTATATTAATGTAATTTGTATGGATTATTATTTAAAACATATTTCACAAACTACGAAAGTAATTTTTTTCTTTTTATTTTGCACTCTCGAATTTTTATTTGTCAACACAGTGATCGGCTCAATTTTTAACGATAAAGAACAAGTAAATCTTTTTTACTTTTAAATCTTATATATAAAGTTATTTTATAAGAAACGAGCGTGTAAATTTAAAATCAATAAATATCCTTGAATGTCATACGTTGTTTATTATTCAATCTTTTCGTATCTTTTGATCGCTTTGTCTGCTCAAATAAGTTGGTCACGACTTTGCCTTAATAGAGAACCTCAAAATCTATTTATAAATATACAGCATTAATCAAATTTACTAGTGTTTTCACCTGGACGGACTTAAGATACATCTAATTATAGTGTTTTAAAGACAAGAAATACTAAACTTCAGAATAAATATTGTAACGTAGTGGTTTATTAATTTCCCAATGCTGGTCAAAAGCTTTTTTTTATTTTTGATAAAAGACGCGAAGCTATGGACCTATCACAGCTCCATTGCTGATTTGTTAACTATTCAAAGGTATATAAAGGCGCCTACGGAGAGATATAATCTAATTGTAACCCATGGTTAAAATCAAACGCTCTCTTCATTCGTCAACCACTGCTTATATGTTGCTATTACTTTTATGTAGAATTTCAGGAGCAGGCTTAAACATAAGCAATTGAATTTCAATCTTTTTAGGTTGACAAATATTTTTTTAGAACTTTTCTATATCTCATTCAAAAACTGAATTACGATCTCTGATTTGAATCTTGGCCCGATAAAGTGGGTTGATAAATATGACGAAATATAAAGATAAATGTGATGAACGTCCCGGCGTTGATATCAGTTTTCTACTAATCTTACGGTATCTAAAAACTGTACACCATACCTTATTTTGCAAACTGAACTAAGAGAAACATAACTTATTTTGACTTTGAAATCAAACTTATACATCATTTTTCGGGTGGCATGTTAAAGAAGTAAATTTAAAAAAACTGTTATTATATTTATTTACTTGTCAATTTTCATGACATAGGTAATTAACTTCCTAAATACTATTTGTCAATTCATGCACACTCCTAGACTTTCTCTATATCTCTTTTTCTCTCTTTATTAAGTATATCAACATTGTATATATAAAGACACACAAACCTACCTATATAATATGAATTTAAAAATCCATAACGGATTGGATTTTAGGTGATTTGTTATAAGAAATAATACGTTAAAATAAAGCTATTTCCTTGTCTACTTGTTATAAAACAGTAAATGTCAAGGCGGTTTTAAATATCCAGAGGTTCGTGTATTGATCGTAATGAATTTGGTCATAGAGACATAGAGTCATAGAGACAGTAGGGGAGCTATAGGTAAGGCCTGTGACAGTGATAATAGATGAATCTCTTATGCTTCACCTTTGTCTAAATACGTGTAAGATAAAAACGAGAGACAGACACCCTCATTTGCAATCTGGCATATTTTATGCTGGCTTCCCTAATAATTCTACAATTCTGATACGACTTTATTTTAAGACATTTGTCAAAGTAATTTTATTATTACATTTGATACCAAATTTAGCGACGCTAGTAGAATATCTATTTTATTCTTTTCAAACATTACGACCCCAATGCAATTCACACTTCATGGTACGAAAAGAAAGCGGTTCGAGGTCGTCGTTTACTTCTTCGATTAAGTCGCAATAAGAGTTCATGGTAGGCCTGCAGATTAACGGCAAATCCACGAACATTTGAATTACAGAAATTTTACCCGGCTATCAATTATTTAACTATCAAGTCCTAAATTGTCACTTGTATCATACAAGAAATATTAAAGTATTGATTACCACTTCGCCAAATATTTTTTCGAATAACTTTCATCTACAATTGACATTTCATTAAAATCAGGAAAGATAAGCGAACGCAACGAAAAACCAGTTCGAAACCGTGGACCGTCTACCTGTATCGATCGGTGCATTCCGTACATTTTTGTAACTCTACAAGACCCAGAGCATTAGATAAAAAAAAATATATTTGTCTGTACGTTGTCCAAAAAATCTGTTAATAGTCTTATGGTGAAAAAAATCATATACAACATACTGTTTCTGAAAAGAGTGAAGAGTGAAACCGGAGTACGTTCACAAGCAAAAATAGATGTCTATGGATTTTGCTAATTGTTGAGGGTTAACGCAATAATATTATTGTTTAGTAAGCTTTAATCAATACATGAGCTAGAGCAGAAAGGAGATGGCTGGAGATAAGTGGATTAGCAATAAGTTATTTCTCTAATGCGAAGTGGTGATATCAGCTAGCTAGAGGATAGAAGTGAGGGTCGTTTTTATATTTCAATTGCTGTAGAAGACAGGCAGTTATCGCGTCGCAACCGCTCAAATTTCATATCTCTGTGAACCCGCACTGTCCGCTTGTTGGCCGTATACTTCCCACGTAAAGAAGAGAAACACAAAATTGAAAGTTTACTCTTCTTTGCGGTGGTTATGGCGGCCAAAGCTGATCGGAAAAATCAATTTTATTTACAAGACTTACGAAATTCTTACGCGGTTATACATTTTCATCTCATTATATTTATAGTATAAAGTTAACAGAAGACATAATTTAGGAATACTATTGCTAAATTTATGTATGTTAAATTTATAAATTTTCTAGCTGACTGATTATTCTTAGAAGATGAATAGATGAGATAAGATGGGCATTCAAGGAGACGGTCAGCGCATACTTCCGGTTAGCACCTCGTAAAAAGCATACCTGAGTGAAGTAGAGAGAAAAGCGTTGAGACCGCTTTGACTTTTCTTAATTAAAAGATATACATTTCTCGCTCTAAAAGTCTTTCAATTTATAGTATTTGCAAATATCTATCGAAAGATACTATTGCCGCAGGCAAAAGTAAACTAGTATTGTATAACATTGACAAAAACCCATATATAACCTTTTTGTGACTAATCACCCAATCGTTTGAAGTAAAGGTGTATATACCTGCCGGGTGTGAAAATTGACAATCTCCTGATATTGGCTTCCTTTTGTTCTCAATTGAATGTTAATAGCTCTTAAATAGGGTAGTGGTTTTGTTTGACTAATCACTTTGTTTTTTTTGCCAACAATCTCAATAAGTTGACCTGACGCATATTCCAATTTGATCGACAGCAGAATGGCAATCTGGAGAGTTGAGCTGACCTGATACTTATAAGCGCCCACTAAAATATACATCGGTTGACTTAGAGACTAAACCAGAGACCTTAGTCCGCGCAATGAATTATCTCATTGCAACAGCTGCACGCGACAAAGGCTTTTGTCTTTGTTTGTTTTAATAAAAGTAACGGCCTCTACTATCCCGCTGTTGGGAGTACGCCTCCACTCTCCGTTTTAGGAGAGAAGGGTTGGAGCTAAGACCTACCACGCTGCTCCAATGTGGACTAGTAGGTACACAGTGGTAGGTACACATATCCCCAGAATTCTCTAGAGATATGAACGTTTCCTCACGATGTTTTCCTCCAAAAGCGTTGTATGACTTACAAATATAAATTAGACACAAGATTGAACAGAAAAAACCATTGATCTGCACGGTCTCACCACTGTAACTAACAAAGCTTTTGTTTTAATATTTGGGATATGTTATTAATGGGCAAATTTAACAGCTAGTGAATTTTCACAATAGGGCTAATCTCTCTTGTCACAAAAGATGAAGGTAATGAAATTTAATATCTTAATACCTGGCTTTTTGCGATACACGTATTCCAGAAACTGCGTGCATACGTAACCGAACGTAAAATTAAAAGATATCATTATATCGCCTAAGCTGTCTGCAAAAATGCAAATTTTGCTTACTTCCATAATATTATGTCTTACGGAATATTGTTATGGGGTAAATGCGCGGACATTGAAAAAATTTTTGTGTTACAAAAAAGAGCCATTCGTGGCATTTACAATTTAAATTCGCGCGATTCCCTGCGAGAGAAGTTCAAGGAAACAGGTATTCTTACATTAGCCTGCACAGTATATTTTTAGTAATTTAATTTTTGTACATATGAATATACATAATTATAAAAGGATTGGCGACGTATATAATAGACAAATTAGGAACCGACATAAACTTGCGGTTCCTGCTTTACGCCTTGCAAAAGTTCGTAATTCGTTTGTGGGTTTGGTTATAAGATTCTATAATACAATTCCACAATCTACATTAACTTTACCTTTACAGCAGTTTAAAAATACTATTAAAAAAAGGCTAATTCAGAAAGCCTATTATACTATTGAGGATTACCTGGAAGATAAGAATGCGCGGATATAGCTTGTGTTCAACCCTGTACAAGACATTTATAACTATATGTAACTAGTGATAAGAATTATTGTTGGAAAAGAGCAACCGCCGAGTTTCTTGCTGGTTCTTCTCGGTAGGAACAGCTTTCCGAACCAGCAGTAGATGTTGACGATTCAAAAGCACTTGTTTACAAGTTTACTTGAATAAAGAATATTTTGAATTTGAATTTGAATACAGAAGGTACCTTTCCTAAGGGTATATACCCTTAAGCCAGTAGAGCTACTGCGTCCTTTCTAAATTTACTCCCCCCAATATTTTCATGCCCGGTAATATTGTACAAGCTGTAAATATTGGCGACTTACTAAAATATCTGAAAAATATATCTTAAGTTAAACCGAGTTCATACTCACTAATCTCATTGTGAAGTTAACAACACTTTAATCGCTAGTCCTCTCTATCACACCAAAAGTTGTTATTTGTTTTTTTTAACTATTGGCTGTACACCAATGCTACTTGCCTAAATATCAAATCAAACAAGTTATAACAAAAGACGATACGATTCGAATGAGATAAAATATTCAAGTTTGATATAGTTCCAACTTTTTGTGTAACTTCTGAGTGTTTCCTCAATTCTGGCGCCGAAACGCAGCAGTTACGAGTATATGAGACGCGAAAAAACTTCACCGGTGCCAGCCTTACCTAATGTGGAATACATTATATTCAAAGGTCAAGCTTATCTTGCGCTTGATTTAAGAACCGCATTATTATTATTCTGGTTATTTTGTAATTGTACGTGTCAGTCATGGGTTATTAAAGAAATCGACACGATGTGTGGGAAAATAGGACTTTTTATTATTTCAATGTTGGTATTTTTAGGTTTAAAGACGCGTTAGACATGAGCGTTAAGCGTTACTTTAGCAACTTTTGAAACCGTTTTGTGTGTGAAAAAATACCAGTTTATAACTTGGTTACTGAATATGATTCTATGGGAGATTTAATTTAATAGCTTTTCTACAATCAAATGAGAAGTATGAGGTAAAAGAAGAATCGGTTGTGAATAGTGAATTACACTTAAGGATTAAATACATTAATTTCATATATTTAAAAAATATGTGTGTAACATATCTAAATTTATCCCTGCACGATTGATTTAATCATCAAGAATGAATGTAATCCGGGCACTGATATTTTGTTGTGCAACAAGTTTAATTGAATGTAAGGATTAATACGCATATGACTCGTTAAATGTTGTGTGAGCGACGAGGTTAGGTTAGAATCTCTCGTCTGCTCGAATATACTATTTAAAATTTGGGTGGAGTTCCTTATTGAATTCAGGTTTTTGTCATAGATCAGAAAACGCTACTGAGAGATATGTACAAAAGATTAAATGGGTAATACACTGCTATCGCTAGCATTGTTTGTATGAAATTTGTGTGAAAAACATAAGACTATCATGATAAGAATATTCCAGGAAATAACAAATACGACTAAGTTTTCATATGGCAATAATTAAGTTATACCTAAAGAACTTGATGGTGTAAAAGCTCTATCGGCCCTATTGAAACATTCTACATAATTAATTATTAAATATTGTCTCTAAAGATCTATCTAAAGATAAAGGCCTTTGCCTAGGGATAGCAACAGGCTACTACCTCTTTATTTTAGTTAAATAGGATAAAATTGTCCAAAATCAAATCAAAATCAATTTTGTCATTAAGATTTGGAACCGTAAAATTTGATGCAGCAAATATCATAATACGGAAATGACGGTCAAATCTCGAAGTCACGGTCAATTTAAAACTTACAAAATAATATGGTCTCATCGCTAGAATAAAAACAAGTTATTTTATTGCCGTTTGGCTTGTACGATCACGAAATAAATAAATTCCGTTACTCCGTCTAATCCGTCTCCAATGACAACCGGTTTTTTGAATTTCAAAGATATAATAGAAAGTTTGTTATGGAAATTTATTGAGCGAAATTAAGATTGTGGTGCGCTCTGGACTGCGATATTGCTTTATAATTTACGTGATAAGTGATATTGCAAAGAAAAGTTATAAAAAAGGATTTCGTAACTCATACAAAATCTTTTATAGAAACTATTTGGTAGTTACTTTAAAACATAGTTATTTCAAACATTCCCCCAAATCTCAGTAGTACTTTAGCCGAAGGGATAGTTCAATGAAATTCTCAAACAATTTTGAATTAAAACATATTTTGGTTAAAGTCTCATAAATTAAGCTAATACTGATGGGTTTGAAGATGCCTCTAGAATAAAGTGATATATCAAAATGAAGTGTGTAAGCCTCCAGAATAAAAAAATTCTTACTGACATCAAAAATACAGTATTGAAGCCCTCACAAAAATCTATTGTAAATTGGAATCTACAGAACAAAGTACTAGTACTTACATATTTAAAGAGGTCGCATAAGGGTCAAACGCTAGGTACCTGTTTATTTATTCTACATCTATTTATTCCCAGAATGTAACCAAGCAGGGTCCCTTTCCTATTCAGCAATGCAATGCACCCATTATCCTTACATATACAGCGAACCGGATATCCATACATGTTAAAACGGGTCACGCGTATATTCTCTTATGGTAACGCCATGGTAGTATGGTTGGCAGTAAAAATAACTCGACATTGATTTATCCTAGAACTATTTCTTTAAATTTCTCTGTTTATTTCGCTGTATTATTTTCACCTATCGTAATTTGTTTCAATTTATTGGACAGGAAACTATTTACTATAATTGGCAAGGCGTCATTCTTGTCATTAGAGAAAGATTACAGATTAAGATACATCAAGCTGCGCTAAGTTTCTAGAGTCTCTATAAAACCTGGATTAATTGAGCGTGTTTGTGGAACATGAGACATCTATTCCTGTTAAACATACAAATATGTAAGGAACTCGTCATTGAATTACGTCAATATACAAAGTTTTTATTGGTGATAACGTACAAAATTATCTTTATGATAAATGTTTGCTTGACCACTATCTCTCTTATCAGTGAATGGTAAAGTAAGACAAGAGATCATTCCAGTATTCCTAATTACCAATCTCATCTAACCATTACGCAGAAAGTAAAATTTTAAAGTGATGCCTCAATACTTTCCACAGTTTTTTTTGGCAACACCTTGAAAAACAAATCGACAAGGAAGTCCTTCGAAAGTAGGCAATTTTCTAAAGATTCTTTATCTTTTAACTCACTGTAACGTATCATAACGAAGACGAATATTAAGTGGAAAAATCGCTAGCCATTCTGGAATAAGTGTTACAACGCATTGGAGAAGCGTAGTAGATCTACTATTGTCCCATGCGTTGGATCGAGAAGACCTCCTCTTCTTTGCCCATCATTGGGTAGCTAAAAAGGCGATTGCCTATCTCTGGGATAATAAATGTTACTAGCTATTACTGGTGGAGATAGTACTACCCTGCAACTTTACTAGTCTATATGGTTATGGCCGCTAAAAAAACTTTTTCACAACACAACAAAGGCAGATTAAAGCAAATTCGCACCACATTATGTCTTATACCCAAGTGGTGTAATTTAATTATAATTCCAAATACGATTGCGATTCCGTTAAGTTTCAAAAAATAATTGTGCAAAGAGTCGAATTATAATGACATCACATTAAATTGTGTAATGTGATGTAAACGTAAATCGAAGTCACATGGACGTGAACAAATATTTATTTTGATTGTTCGTCTTGAATATGCGTCATCTACGCGTGCCTTATTTAAACCCACTACTAGACATAGGCCTGTTCACGCTTCAAGATGAAGATATCACACAATCTTATGCCGGTCGGATCGTGGAACTAACCGGGAGTCTTTTGAGATCATCTCTCAACGCCACGTTTTTCGGTGCGAAATCACCATTCCAACAAATGAAGACCACGACGCCAATTGTTTCTTTGGACTATGCGTCCTACCCATTGCCAATTTACGTTCACCACACTCTTAGCTTTATCGTTAATTTTGGTTCTTCTACGAATCCTCTCATTCCTGATATGATTTCTGTAGATACTCCATCGCCCGCTCATCGATATTTGAGCTTTCTTATAAGGTCAGTCAAGTTACTATTTCTAGACCATTGACCAATATAATGTAAACATTGTATTACCGAATAAGGAACGCTGCGTCCAAGTTGTTCAATTTGTACATCACACTGTAAAAGCTAAATGCGCTACAGGCATTTGCTGATTATATGTAATCTCATTTCTTAATCTGGACGACTATCTACATAAACGTAATTTTCTTTGACTTACCAGGGAATAAAAGCACCTCTGGCTTTTATATTATTATTAAAGTACGTAATCATCGTGCCAAGGTTGCAAGGACTCGTACAACAATTACTTGGTAATAAGCTCACATATTGTCATGTTCTTGTCAACAACAAAGAATCTACGTTTAGTTATCGTGGGAACTTGAAGTTGTGACTAGCAGTGTTGAGCAATATACTGTCTGACAACAATAAGACTTATTAAAGACATTGCAATCGAAGAGGAAGCGGATTTATCTTAATCTAAATGAAAATCTATTCTTCCGAAATAATCTCCCTTAAAATATCCTATCCCAGGCCAGTTTTTCTGTTAAAAACTTATGTATCCAATTGATATTTGCAATTTATCACACGCTTTTGTTGATGGAAACCTGCATATCTTTAGAGAATTCTGAGGATATGTACCTACCGATCTGCGTAGGAGCAGTGTGGTGTGTCTTTGCTCCAATCCTTCTCTTCAAAAACAGAGAGGAAAATATAATGCAGTAAAGAAATAGTTACTGTGGATTATTGGAAAACAATATTTTCGTTTTTTTTTATGTTTATGAAATAATACAAGTTGGTGCTTCCTAATCAGCAGAATTGTTTATCAACCATGTAGTTATACAGCCACGAGTGGTCCACTATTTGTTACAACTACTCAACATTCCAAAGATAAGAATTTGTCTCGGTAGGCAAGTGTTTAACTAAGGCAAAAACATTAACAAAGTTAAATGTACTAGTATTGTGGTGTATTTAGATGTAGAATTAACAGATAAAACTGTAAGGAATTATGATTCTTACTTTTGGGATGGATTTTATTAATTTAGTAGATTCTACTCACATCGACTTCAGTATTTAAAAGCGCCTGAAATGATGCTATGTTATAAAATACATACTTATATTATAGGTGGTAAATATACACATATGTAGTCTGGGTTTATTTAATGTAAATAAACCCAGACTCAAAGAACCAACAAATGCTTTCGGCGGGAATCAAACCCGCAACCCGCGACCCGTAAGTTGGACGCAGGGCAAAAAATTTATTTTTTTGCCCTGCGTTACTAAAGAATATTACGAATTTAAATTAGAATTCGTAGGATGTAATGAAAATATTATTTTGATATAATCCGCGATAACAATAGCAGACAATATTTATTATAATAAGTGGTATTGTAGTATTTTATCGTGGATTGTAGAAAAATAATATTTTCATTACTTTTGTGTTATGGACCTCCAGAAAGTAACGCTTAATGGTATTATAAATTATTTGTAGAAAACTTCAGTATATTGAGAGCTTGATTTTTTGTACCATTGTTTACAATAAATCATCATTCTCCTGCCCTTATCCCACTCTAAGTGGGGTCGGCACAACATGCTGTCATATGATTTGGCTACGTATTTTACGACTGGCCGCCTGCCTAACGTCAACTTACCTTAGTATCTTTTTACGACACCTCGGTAAGAAATGAGGGTGGTCTATTCTATGCAGCCGGATACCACACGGCACTTACCTTAGTCGCCTCTTACGACACCTCGGTAAAAAAGGAGGGTGGTCTATTCTATTTTACCGGATACCACACGGCATCATCGTTTACAACAAATAAGTTATTCAACATGTTTGTCGGCATCAGTTAATTGGATTAGTGTTCCAGTTGCGACGTCGGCAGGCCAAGGTCTTCTAAGTACTTATTCATTGATATTTTCGGCTTAAGCGAAGCCAATAAAGTCGGGTGCAAGTATAGGGTAAACTGGTTTCGCGCGGTTGAACGCGTTACATTTCAACGAAATTGGTTAAACTTGTGAATTAAGAAAAAACGGTAGCTCCGAACCGAGTTGCCAGTTATTAAATAATAATATATAAAGCGACGGAGGTTTAAATGGTAAATTCTTATGGTTTAGAGAAATAAAAAAGCGAAAATTTTCCGTCTCTACCGGACAAATCTTTAGTTACAGCAGTTTAAAAATACTGTTAATAAAGGGATAATACAGGAAGCCTACTTACTATACTATCGAGGAGATGATACTTAGACGATAAGAATATATCTACGTGGATATAGCTACTGTTCTACCCTGTACAAGACATTAATAACTATATGTAACTAGTAATAAGAATTATTGTTTGAAAAGAGCAACCGCCGAGTTTCTTGCTGGTTCTTTTCGGTAGGAACAGGTTTCCGAACCAGCAGTAGATGTTGACGATTCAAAAGCACTTGTTTACAAGTTTAAGTTTACTTGAATAAAGAATATTTTGAATTTGAATTTGAATAAATAATTACGATGTTTAAGGAAATAAGTACTTTTAAGCTAATCTTGAAAGACATAATATTATGAACACCTAAATCTATTTATAATTAACTCAATCTATATTGAGGTTTTAAAAAAAATGTATATTTAACGACACCTGCGTGTCCTTTTAGCTAATTCGCTTATTTAAATCTGTAAAATATCTGACCACGATTAATTGATCTATAGTTTAAGTAAATATGATGCCCTAAATTAGTTTTTCGTTTAATCAGTTTTTTATAACAAAAATGTACAAGTTATGTCTATCTCAAATTACTAACAAGCCAGTACTATACAAATCATGCCCACGTGGAATGGTCTTAAGAATACTGGCAGCGTTTTCGCGTTGAATCGCTATGCTGATTCTTTATGCGAAAAAGGAGCCAGCCCTATTTGTCACCTGGCAATTAACCGATCTATTATCAGTTATATGTTTAAAGGGCGTAAAAAATATTGAATAATTCCAAAAATTGGTGAAGAATATTAGATGTGAACCGTAGTAGACATGAAAAAAATTCACGATGGAACTTATTAAGGAATTCCGAAATATAAACAACTGAAAAAAGGTAGAAATATGGTTTCTCGGTGTCATCAGTAAAAGTAGTTTTTGATTTTGTATATAACTGAAATATAACTATTTTCTCAACATGTCAAAAACAGAAACGTGACCCGCTCGTCAATAGGAACCTTTCGAAATATTTTTGCCTTTAAGGGACCTGATAACCTTAAGCGCAAGGCAAGTCTATATCGTGAACTTGTGGCATGTAGATACACAATCGATTTGGCAACAACAAGATCGTGCTCGATAGGACCGTGAACGGGAATGTGGTGCGATTTGTGCCACATGTGTGGATACTTAAGAGTTCAGATATCGTAACTTTTTAGACCTTTGTTGCGCCTTTGAAGAATGTATGTTGAAATTAGATCTTTTACATAAAGGCAAGGCAAATCTATTTGTGTACGATATACGTGAAATGTATTTGGCACGTGGATACACAATCGATTACTCAACTCGTTGAGATAATGTTTGATAGGACAATTTATAGAAACAGACGTTACTGTGCGGAATTCCATATTATAGAAACTGTAACAGAACTACTTTAACTGCGTGTGTTAAGCGAATGCATTACGATTTTGTCGTGGAGCCTATCCCCCTGAAGAAGCTTCGGTTCTGAGGCGAAACGATCGTAGAGATTTTGGTGGTAGTTGTGTGTATTGCTTGTGTGCATTGTGCCTGGTGGATGCGTCTTGATTTACGTGTGACTAGTCCTGCATGTGTAAGGTACGTGAATTTTGCCTGCTTCATACTCTTAGCATTACATACATTCGCCTAACATACAAAGATTATAACAAAGTAGTTCTGTTCTAATTTCTGTTTGATAAGACCGTAATTGGGATTTGAGGAGCGATTTGGGTCACATGTATGGATCCTTAAAAGAGTTCGGATAACATAATTTTTGAGACCTTTGTTGCGCGTTTAAGGAATGTTTTTTTGAAATTAGATCTTTAAAATGAATTCAAATTCCATTCCATCCAAATTAGAGCAGAAATAAAAAATATAAAAATATTTTCGCGGTCCTATAGAACATTATCTTAACGTATTGAGAAATCAATTTTCATTAAACGTGCTGTATATGTTACATATCGCACGCTTAGTATTAAAGTGACCTAATTCAAAAAAGTGGCAAATTGCAATAAAGCCTACAAAACTCATGAGTGTTAAAAACACCCAAACCTTAGAAGAACAAGAAAACACTTATTAGTTCATAGCGTGATGTCATATATGGCATTGAAATAAGGATTACAATGTGACTAACTCAATTAAGCCTAATTTTCCGAATTCCGAATCCGGCAAGCGGCGAAAGTATGCATCTCTCGTTGAGAGTTATATATTTGTGCCGTTTGCAGTTGAGACCCTAGGGCCATGGAGCCAAAGTGCAAATTTTTTTTTTATCCGTTTTACCACCTAGATTAATCGCCTCTTCGGGTGACAAGAAGGCTGGCTCCTTTTTCGCACAAAGAATCAGCCTAACGATTCAACGCGGAAACGGTGCCAGCATTCTTGGGACCATTCCACGTGGGCATGATTTGTATATTAGTAGCGTATAAGTAATTTAAGAAGTTTCCTAGTAGTGGGATAACTTGTACATTTTTGTTATAAATAAAAATATAAATAAATTAATACTAAGCGTGTCATATGTAACACCACGTTAATTGAAAATTGATTTCTCAATACGTTAAGATAATGTTCGATAGGACCACGAAAGCATTTTTAATTTTTTTTTATTTCTGCTCTAATTTGGCGCCAAATGTTTATATTGGAGACAATTCAAACGTATTGATATAATTATTATGTGGATTACATAAATTTAATTCTATTTCTATCATACTATGGGACTCCGCAAAGTAGTGTCTACTTCTATAAATTATATCGCTTTAGTAGTTTTTATTCTGCATTTAGGAAAGCATAATTTTATTTGCATTTTTATTGATTGGATGCATTTGAAAGTGGTGATGGAATCTAGGTTGGAATGCATATCGAATATGACCAATTAGATAAAATCTATGACATTTTATGGTCATAAAATATATACCAGATCAAGTGGTAATTTGGTTTTAAATGACAAAATCAAACACAACGAGAACATAAAATATAAAATGAAGACGAAATTAAAAAAAAAAACAAAAGCACAAATACATCTTTGACAAATACATCATATCACGACATTGCGATTTTGTCGTGGAGCCTATCCTCCTGGTGATGCTTCGGTTTCGGAGCGAAGCGATCGTTGGGATTTTGGTGGTGCTTGTGTGCATTGTTGCTGGTGGGGGCGCCTTGGGGTGCGTGTGGTGGTTTGTCGTGCGTGTGTGGAGTGCGTGAATTTTGCCTGCTTCAAACAATTTAGCTTTGCATGCATTCACTTAACCGGTGCGGATTATAGCAAGGTAGTTCTGTTATAGTGCCTGTAATATGGAATTCCGCAAAGTAACGCCTGCTTCTATAAATCAAATAACAAGACCATAATGGATCCATTAGAAACATTACCGCAAAGAAAGGACAAGGGCATCCAGATGACATTCAGTGATACGACCGACATTTTGGACACTGTGGTCACGCGGTTATATGTAAAACAGGTTCGGTTCGGAGAACGTTAATTAGTACCCGAGCGTTATATTAGACTGAATTTTAACTTTAAACAAGTGATTAAATATATCTATACTAATATTATAAATACAATACTCTATCTGCTACGCTTTCACGGCATGCCCTTGGTTATTATAGACTACATTTGGTAATTGCATTGGGCCATAGATAAAAAATTTAGTTTTTACCTACTAACTTTCTGGTAATTTTAACAAAATTACTCTGTCATTAAATTAAAATAAATATATTGTATAAATTATTATATAATACTCGGCATCGGAAAACGCAGCGTTGGTATATCCCATAAGGCCCACTGACAACCTCACAAAAAATGACGGGGAGTCGTTGGATTCATATGATTTAATTGAGCTATATTGATAACGATATCTTCTTAAGATATCGCCCCATCCGAAGAATAAAGTAAAATGTTCTATGTTTATAGATGGAATATGTTACTTTATTCTTCAGATGTGGCGATATGTGCAACGTTGGTAGACCCAAAGTCGTTGAATCAACATCTTCCAAAAAACCGCAAGGAGTCGCTGAATCTAATCAGCACAAGATTAAAGTTTTATCATTCCGAAAAAAAATCCTTTAAGAAACCTATGTTGAGCTTTGATGTCCAACAGTTCAACGCACACGGACTGCACGCAGTATAAAACCGCTGCCAAAATATCAAAAACCTACTTCTTAGTTTTTTTTCACTTAATATTTGATTGGCCATAGCTGAATCCATATTCTAATTTTCATAGATAATCTACCCAAAAATAAAAGGTATGGTACGCAATCTTATCTACGATTAAATATTTATTACGCGCTGACAAGGGATTTTAATAATAAAAAGTTTAATTTAGATATGATTTAGATAAATAATATAAATCCTCGATAATTACCTTTTATATGACGAAAGGTGGTCACGTTTTACTTAAAGAAATACAGTAAGTAAAATGAGTTAGTTTCAGGCTTTCGTCTTGGCTGGCCTGGAAGCTGCATTAAAACTTAAACTATAATTTGACATCCAGGTATAGATTATTATTGTTTTTTTTTCTCAGTTTTCTCATTAGATTGATTCAAGCCTTTCCAAATGTGATCAGTATTATCGAAAAGAGCATTTATTCTAGTCTAGTCTAGTCTTCTCTAGTTACTACAGAATTGCCTAAACGACTCTACTGAGTTGTTTAAGCAATTCTGTCTAAAATAATACGTATAAAATACACATTTAAATATTTCAAAATAAGATACCAATAGTCGTGTTATTTATATTTTGCAAAAGTGTTCAAACGTCATTATAGAATGTCAGCTGAGCAAATAAATATTCACGAACGTAATGTGTGCATTCGGGTGAAGGAAATTCCACTTGTTCATAATACAATAAATTATGGGTATTCAAGGCTTTGTTATATAGAGGCAAATGAAAAAAGAGTCATTCTTACAAATACATTAATATTGGGGGACAAAAGATTTGACGTTATGGGTAAGTTCCTTATCTTTTCTGGCAAACCCGGGCGCCCCTTGTCTACTGGGATTTCTCGAAATAACCACTGCTAAATATCATGTCTATCATATTTGTTTTTCTGTTACAGTTTTACGACTAATTCGCTAGTACAGTATTGATAAAATTCACAACAAATATATGGGACACTTAGGCACACGGTCGTCCATCTCCAAAGTAACTTAATACTTGTGTTATGGGTGACGGACAACTGGTAAATATATACATATATACAAATACACACCCAGAGTCGAAGAACCAACAAATTGTTTAAAGAAAATGTTGGCCCTCGGCGGGAATCGAATCCGCGAGCCACTACGCCAACGGGTCAGTCAACTTCACGTGTCACAATATTTTGTTTTTTTGTAATCATTTTTATATTAATGTCAAATTTGTGCAATAAAGAGATAACAAACAAACAAACAATCTAAAAATTTTGAACATTATTACGTATTGTAGTGTTTATTGCTCTCTATTTTCGGTTTTGTCTCTTGCTTTTACCAGGATATACCGGGTAATTCCATTATCCGGTCACGCTGTATAAACCGTAAAGGCTGTACTGGATGTTAGTAAATAAAAATAGTCTAATGCATTTATTAATACATCCTGCATTATAGCGTAATGCATTCACGTCGGACAATTGTAATGTGGAACAATCGAGCGGTTTCGTATTACTAAACGGAAATATTTCATTCATCAACGCACGCGGTGTACTATTTCTTGGCATTTATTGTTAAATCTAATAGAAAACCACGATGTTTACATACAAACTTTTGTTTACGCATAAACAACTCACTTTTACCGTTTAAGGATTGTATTTTTTTTTGTAGTTTAATTTTAAACGAAAAATGTTGATTTTGACTTATTAATGTAATTGTTTTGAGTGTAGGTAAGATTCCCCGAATTCGCTCCGTAAGGTAAAGTTGGGATGTCATTAGAAATTGCCGCTAATTCTTACTGATTAAGCACATTTCGCGAAAATTAGGGTAGGTAGAAAAACAAGCCTGGAAAAAATATTGAGGTAAATTTATTAAATTCAAACCGTCACTTAAAGAAGACGACGGCATAATTTTTCGAAATAAATACACGAAATAGAAATTGCGTTGTAGCTCGTTGTAGAATTTAAAAATAGATTAAAAATAAAGTTCTCTTCATTAACTATTAAAATTTATTTGAGGTCCCTTCGCGAAAAGTTCAAAGAAATAGGCATACTGACTGTAGCATCACGATATATATTAGTAATATTCTATTTGTACGGAAAAATGTAAGTACGTATAAAACAAAATTTGATGTATATCATAGACATACGAGAGGTCACAAACAGCTTGCGATACCTGCGTCGCGACTCAGCAGAGTAAGCAACTCATTTGTTGGTCTCGCTATTCGCTTCTATAATAAAATTCCTCAATCCATTCTAGACCAGTGTACAGAAAGATTCCAATTAAGTGTAAAAAATATTCTTATACGTAAAGCATATTACAAAATTGAAGATTATTTGGATGATAAGAAAGCCTGGATTTGAATATCCTTTCAGCTTCATACAAGACACCGGTTCAATAATGTATAATTGAAAATATTTAAAAGATTGACCGCCGAGTTTCTTGCTGGTTCTTCTCGGTAAGAGCAACATTCCGAACCAGTTGTAGCTTCATTAATCATATTGATGCTTGACGATTCAAACGTGCCTGAAATGGTCTATTTGAATAAAGATTATTTTGATTTGTTGATTTTATTTGAGGTCGTCAGTCGTAGGGGATCTACCGAAGTAAACGCAGTGACTGATTGCATTTCCTTAATACTGATGACTGTTAATTTAAAATACAATTAATGTGTATGAACAGAGTGAGTTAAATTCATAATATACCGCGAAAAACATCGGTTAACCGGATGTTTAACCGATTCTTCTCTTATTTAATTTATTTCTCTCAAGAAAAGCGCATATAATATTCAGTAACGGGTATTCACAAGTATATTTTTATAAGTAAGATATCTTTACATATAATATATATTTCAATGGAAACGAAGATAACAAGCAGTAGGTATTAATGAGTGCAATTTAGTACTTTTGCAGTTATTGTATAACAATATTTTTTATCTGTGTAAGAAATCTTTGAAGTTGATAAGCAAGCAAAGGAGGTATTACGTACAATTTGAGCACTCTCGCAATCATCGTATAAGTTTTATTTATATGTAAAGAATATAAATACAGGTAACATAAATTAATATAAACGATATTCGAAAAGTATTTTCTAAATTTGCATAAAGAAATTCTTTCTAAAACGATAAGGAGTCGAGAAAGATCACACGTCATTACGGTTTCCGGAAAAGATAAGATATGATATGATAGAGGTTAAACCGGTTTTGGCGCGTAAACCAACGTCAATGCATATTTCCGGATAAATTCCTATCATTTGAGGTTACCGTAATTGTTTGGTTTTAATTAGGGAGCTTTAGATATAAAAGAAGTGTGGTCACTTCATTGAGAAGTAGTAGAGTATGTAGGAAATAAAGGACCATGCACGTAGCATGTTTTTGTTTCAATTTTGTCCAAATGATATGATACAAAAATAAAATAGAAATAAAACCATTCCTTATAAGTGCAGAATTAGTTACCGCATGTATCACGAAACACTGCAACTACACACTTTCACCACGACAATATCAACGATTTTGTCCCGTAACCGAAACATCATCAGGAGATAGGCTCCACGACAAAACAGTTTTGCCTTTGTCGTGGTGACTAGATTTTGTCCGGAAAGCACCGCCTTCCTAAAAACAAATCTTCCCTTCTAAAAGTTTATCCTTACCGCATAGAATGGCTTTAAAGTGTTGCTGGGCACAGTGTTAAATCGATAGCGGTATTACCAATCAGGGGTATTTTTGTTGGCTGTTATTAATGCATATACGCCCTTAGTCAGTTAGTAGCATTCGTGGTTCGGGAAGAAACACTAGGGGATGCTTTCTACTTACGTCCCATATTTATTTTACAAAAAAAAAACAACTGAAATGTCTGCGTCGATGATGACAGCTAAATGACTTCATTTTTTGAAACAAAAACTGTAGAGAATTCATTATTTACAATAACCATTACGTCAAGAAAAGATCATTCTACGATGTAGACATTACACATCATGTATTTACAGTAGGGCTGTTAGAAACTCATTGGAAGACATTAACTAGCCGGATCATTTAAGGTTAAATATATAACTTATTAATACTTAGTGAGTAATAATAATTATATACCTTTCTTAATTAAGGATTGTATTAATATCACTTTGTATTATGGATCTCCGCAAACTAACGCCTAATTCTATAAATTATCAATATTTACCTTTTTTATAATTTGTCGTTGAGTCTATCTCCTGATGATGGATTGCGGGGCGAAAGGATCGTTAAGATTGTCGTGGTGATTGTGTGTAGTGCTTCTGAAGTGTGTTGTTGGCAATGTCTAGTGATACTTGCGGTAACTAATCGTGCATGTAAAAGGTATGATAACGATTTTTGCTTTCTACTCATAGCGGATTCTAATCACGCGGATTATAGGAAAATAATTCTATCACAAATTTCGTACTACGGAATTCCTTAAAACAACGTCAGCTTGTATAAATTACTCCTTAACTACTGTGTTTTAGAGTAAAATTAAGGATAAACTCTTTATGGTTAGGAAAATCTAACTATATAGGGTCTTAGTAAAATTACGAATCTGAGTACATAGCGTTAGGAAAATAACTGTTAGAAACAAATTGAAAATAATATTGGGAGCATGTGCGCTAAGCGTTACTAAAATATAACGGCATGAATTATATCATGAATACAAATTGAGTGTAAAATTAGTCGAACCTACTTAAGGTGGATACAGTATGGAGAGTGCACAATTTTCTTTATATTACGGTATGATTTAATTAATTGATGTAAATTGAAATTGCGAAAGTTCGAAATGCTGTAAATAAGTATCAACAGACGTACATCGTCAATTGACGCAACACATATGTTCAATTGAGGTTTAAACTAAGAGTTGCACGTGCACAAACGTCATAAAAATCCAACAGAAGTCGTCAAGAATAAATTATTGACGAGCTGAACAAATGTCTTTTATTATTTAAAAATATAACTGTTACAGACACACATATGCGTGCGTAATTTTATTATAATCAAACTCTTATCTTATAATTACTTGGATACATTATATAAAATATTGAAAAAGGTTGGAAAGTTGTTAAAAGAATATAAGTTTAGACAACCCTGATGTACTTGACGCCATCTGTGAATTCAAGTTTCGTTTTGAGTCAATTCATTAATATTTCCTTCTACATACAATACGATTACGTTTTTTGACGTATAAAAGCATTAATAGTGGTAGAATGAAAAAAAATACCTTGTGATATTCGAGAATATTTTTTAATGGACCAATAAACCTGCCACCATTAAATCACTATCTAGGGATCAACTTACGAAGTGAGCAAATCACGTTATTGCGAAACAGTCATTAAAATTTTATTTTTAACTGCTCTGGCCACGCGTTTCTGTGGCTCAGTTTGCTTTCGAATTCCCATTTCCAAATGTCTTGAATTCTCAACAGTTAAAAAAATGCTCCGATCGCCACCAAACATTACAGGATCATCCGATGGGTTCTAAAGATTCTCTTAAAATTTTCATTAAAATCGATCCAGCCATTTTGGAGTCTATAAACGATATACAGACAAACATTCGTTTTTCTCAGTTTTGTTTTTGTGTTTTGCTAAATTGAATTTTGTGATTCCACATATTTAAATTTAGGATTTAACCGTGAGTTGACTAGTAAATGACAGGGAAACTGATAGAGACGGTTCACCTAGTATACAAGAAGTACTTAAACGTGTTTTGTACATCTCGAAATTGAGAATAAAACTGCCACGAAAAAATAAATCAGTTACACATAAAATTCACGAGTTATTCATTTTCAAAAGATGTATAAAATACCTTATCCCTTAGGTTTTATTTTTAAAATTTATGTCATGATCATTCTCCTGTCCTTATCCCACTCTAAGTGAGGTCGGCACAACGTTTTAAAAGAAAAACTCATTGGTGTCTGCTTGAAGTTTGAACCGCACGGTCTCGCGGCTATCACAGCTCATCAATGAATCTGAATTTACGTATCCTTATAATATCTTCGCTAGGCCATGGTGTGATCAGTAGATCACAGTTAAATAACAACTAGATGTGATTATCGTATTTATATATCGAATTTAATTTTGAGTTAACCGCTGCTCATCACCAAAACACCTGTAGACCGAGTGAAACGAAACCCAGGCGCGTCACGCATCGGAGAAAGTGTACAACGCAGCGTACCTGTGACTGGTCCCCAATTGGGTTACGACCTCGAAATCCAACGGCCACGGGCCTTCTTTTTGTCGAATCGCGAACCGACTCTTCGGAACCGGTTAACAGCGTCCCATACTGGCCGTGAACCGATATTAATCACGCGACCGATTCCGTAAGATTCTATCCGCCATGCTTTCGAGAACGGACGATTGTTAAAGCGTGACATTATGCAAATCGGTTGACCGTTGGATATATAATGAGCGCTCAATACGCAACAGTTCATTTCTATGTTTCCACATCGTTTATATTCACACTATCAAGATTTACTGATCTTTTAATACATACATATATCACTAGCTGTACTGGCTGGAACACTCCAGTCACAAACATGTATTTCAATCAACATAAACCCGTAACATACTATTAACCTAAACACTTATCAAGAATTGCACTCATCTTTTAGTTAAAACCGTTTAAAGATGCATTCGGTAGATTTAAAAAATATATAGATCACATACAGCCTCATTCTTAGCGTGAAAATAACTCCAATTATGTACCTACTCATTTGTCTAGTTATCGAAACATCAAGAAGTAATAACTTAATGTAACTAGTTATAAGAATTATATTTTTAAAAGAGCAACCGAGTTTCTTGCTGGCTCTTCTTGTAGGGACAGCTTTCCGAACCAGCGGTAGAGTAGATTCAACAGCGCTTGTTTACAAGTTTACAGACGACGAAACGGGCAAGAGGACAACACCGGACACGACGACACCACCTGAATTGACGCAAAACCACCCGGATACGACACCACCCGAAATTGACGCAGCGGTCTCGGAGTTATTATTCCCAGGCCAACCTACCGAATATGACATCCCTCAGGTCACCTAGGTGACATGGGCCAACCGGCCCGAATACTGACCAGGCCCACAGGCTTGCGAGGAACAGCCCGGGCAAAGAGGTTCGCCTCGAGGCCCGTACCCCGGCACCCTCACAGGGTACCGAGAAGACCCGGATTACAAGTTTACTTTTTTAATTATGTTTCTATAGCACCTTTGTCTCGGTTATTTCAATAAGCTATTACGTATTATATTTAAGTTGGATCGTTACCGGCTACATAATAAACTTTCTCCGCTTGTAGTCGGCGACCTTTAAGATACACTGTATTACATAGTTTATCAGCTCAACAAATATATAGCGTAAATAACCCGTATGTATTTTGACTCATATTTACAAGGGTAATACCTGAGGCGCGTTTAGACCTAGTTTTCTTCGAGATAAAACGATATGTCTTGTAAACTTAGACAGTTATTAATAGATATTATAAATGTTAAATATGTACGCTTTGTCTTTATATATTATATACCTAGGTATAGAATTTCAAAGCTCTTGCCTATGCCTATAGGTGACGTCATAAAAAAAATCATATATTATGCAATATGACAAAACTTTATAAAATATTATCTCATTTTTGTGATCTTTAAAAATGTTGCGAATATTTGTAATATTCTGGAATATTTCTCATACAACTTAAAAATTGCATCTCGTTCATAGTATAAATAAAAAATGGAATTTGTACGAGAATGGCTGAACCTGTCGCGCAATTTTGTATCTAATAGCCTTGATTTAAATAAAGTAAGGGTAAGGAATTGTTCTCGTATGTAAAATGGATGATTCTAGAACACAATTAAATTTATTATTTTACATATGATAATATTAAAACAACAGTTTCAATTAATTTAATATGATTTTTCTGATCTTTAAAAAGGATCCACAAATTTGTAAGTGATGGTCGCCAAATATCACAGATTATATATTTTTAGTTATTTTAAAAATTGCGTCTGTACCATGGTTTGAATATAAATTAAACAAAGAATTGTATGAGAGTAGGTGAATCTGGTGGGATTTTTTTAAATGGCCTCAAAGTATATGAAATTAGGACAAAAACATATCATTCGTGTAATAGAACTTTCTGTTAATTGGAAAGAATGCAAAAAACAATGTTTACAAACATAACGAATAAACATAATGTTTTTTCGTAAAAAACACTAAAATATAACAAGACTTTCGGACGTCCATTAATTTAAATAAATTATTTTTAGCACCCCTTTTTTACGTACTTCATCATCATCATCCTCCTGCCCTTATCCCACTCTAAGTGGGGGTCGGCACAACATGTTACAAACATGTTGTCGCATGATTTGGCTACGTATTTGACGACCGGCCGCCTGCCTGACGTCGACTTTCCTTAGTCGCCTTTTACGACACCTCGGTAAGAAATGAGGGCGGTCTATTCTATTCTGTCGGATACTACACGGCCAGGCCCTTTTCTACGTACTTATACACATGGTATAAAGATTTTAATTTATTTTTGGTTTGGTTTGAATATACCAACTTTTTTGAATAGACTTTGGTACTTTATATCACAGTGGTCAGTCGCCTGTGTCCATAAATCGATATTATCTAGTATAGATAGTGGAAAAACAATGTTTCGCTAACCATGTTTTTGCTGATAATCACTAAGACCAAGATAAGATATTTTCGAAATCACAAAAATATGCATAATTATTTTTCTATAAATTGTGACTTCTATAAGCTGTAATAGCCCAGCGGTGAGACCGTGAGACTCTCTAGAGACGATCATAGAGTCATACTTTGGAAAAACACCAATTAGTTGAACTTGAACGAATTAAACTTATGTGTCTAATTGATAATTGTAATTTATCACACGCTTTTTCGAAGAAAAACATCATGAAGAAACCTGCATATCTCTAAAGAATTCCTGCGTTATGTGTAACCAAACAATTCGCATTGGGGCAGCGTGGTAAGGTCTTAGCTCCAATCCTTTTCTCCAATAACGGAGAGAGGATGCCTAGTAGTGGATCCCACTGTTACTATCCAGTAACACGTATCTTTTAAACTGCGACTTGGAATATTCCATATTAATATGGAACTTGCAAAAATGGACTACAATTTATAATTTGCATATAAAAGAATATATAGTTTTAAGCTCGTATGTACACCACGCACACCACGAGGGGGGTCTTAAAAAAGATCGCGGGAGGCTGCTGTATCCAAACGGCATAGCATCTTGTGATGTTGAAAAAATAAGAGAATATGTCCGGCAATGGATATCTAATGGGTCATTAGGAAAAAGAAGCACATCAGAGAAAATATCGGGTTTTTGGAAAGATACTATTTTGACCTACAGTAAGTGGTCAAAACGCGAATCATCCTATCTAAACGATTTCCGAAACAAAATGTTTCCGGTTCGAATGACTTATTATTATATATAAATAGAAATTCACCAGTAAAAAATTGTGTTATAGTTAAACATTATCACTAACATAACGTTTATGACGATACTTACATTGAACTATTTAGAAATCAAAGACCAAACTATTTAAAGGCTTAAATCCTTGGCGGGAACCAATGACATTTTTAAATATTTCATATCAAATGCATACTAATATGACACAGCTACAGTCCTCCATCCCTCCACAGACCATGAGTACGTCTATCTGTATGTCTCAAACCCTTTCAAGGCTAATCCGCTGAACCAATATTGATGAAATTTGTCAAAATTAAGTCTTATACACTGGAGATGAAAACATTCCAGTTTTTCTATGAAGAACGGGGAATATTAATATATGCAATTTATAGCACGCTTTTCGGAAATAACATCGTGAAATTTTTTCTGAAAAATTCCTGCGATATGTGTAACCTAGCAGTCAACATTGCAGCAACGTGGTGATTTTAACTCACAACCCTTCTCTCATAAAAGAGAGGCTTATGCCCAGCAGTGGGATAGTGATAGTATTATACCTACTTTAAGAGAAATAGATCTCTATTTATAAAACCCTATACGCAAGACCTGCCTACCCACACTCGACTACTCCTACACATTTAGGTCTATATCCCATCTCTGATAACTGAAGTAACGAGTAACTAATATTTTTTGTATACATGTATTTTGATTTAATAGATATTATTGTAATTGGAATATAAAATGCACATTTTTGTAAATTTATGTTTTTCGAGCGTGAGAAGAGCTAATACTTTGAGAGATTTTACAATGTCTAGTTTGTACGAGTCTTTGTCTCCTGATTGAAGACTTATTAATTCATAATAATAAATAAATGATATTAGGCAATTGTTTGTTTAGGTACATCGTTATTCTTGCATTTGGCCAACTAATGGCATTCTTTCGAAATATATTCAGTTATTTACACAGAGAACTAAAAACTATGTTGCAACCAAGTAATCTTTATTTATCACCTAATATAAACAGTTGTTTACAATGCATTATTTAATTATTAACTAAAAACTACAAATATATGGTAATGTAGTAATGCGGGAAAAAAATTGTTCATAATAATTAAATTAATCACAATTTGTTAATTTGTTAACTTTTTTTTCTTACCTTGAATGTTTCAGTAATCAGCTTCTAAGAAATACTAGGTTTGTATCCACCGATTTTTTTACACAAAAACTGGCACTGCTCGAGATAAAGTACCCAAAAAACAGTCTGTAAAGGCTAAAACGCCAAAATATTCGAAACGATTGAAAAGCGGCTCCGAAAAAAAAAGTAAAGTTCAACATTCGCCGTGGAATGCTTGCATTTCAACCCACTGAAGTCTTGATCGGCTAAGATACAGTGCATAAAACTTCATATAAAACTTGTTTGAATCCGCACTACACAAATAATACGCTTTAAGTAAAATATAAACACTTAGCTCGGAGTTCTGAAAGTTTTGATTTCATCGTTAACTGCCTGTCACTTTACGCAGCGCGTTACATACGCGACCGACTCACTTCGTAGTTAAAACCAATATGGCGGCTGGCGGGCTCACTGAACGAAACAACCTAAACGAATGCAAGCCGAGATTGCTTGAATGAGTGAAAGGAACCGTTCAGAGTGAATGCAACTTCTATAAGCAATATAACAGAACTAACTACTTTGCTATAATCCGCATGGGTTAAGTGAATGCATGCAAAGCCAATGTGTATGAAGCAGGCAAAATCTACGCACCTTATACATGCAGGACCAGCCACCACATGCACCCCAAGGCGCAATTCACCAGCAACAACGAACACAAAAGCAGCACACACACCCACCACCACAATCTCGACGATCGTTTCGCCCCGAAACCGAAGCATCATCAGGAGGATAGGCTTCACGACAAAAATCGTACTGCCAACTTGCTTGTAATATGGAATTCCGCAAAGTAACGCCTGCTTCTATAAATCAACTTCTATAATTTAAGTTCTTAGTTTTATATGAAATCTTAACAAGAATTTTTATGGTCAAAAATTGTATTATCGTTGATATAGATGTTAGCTTCGCTTATGTGTATTTTACTTTAATAATTATTTTGTTAAAAGCAATATAACAGGACTAACTACTTTGCTATAATCCGCACGGGTTAAGTGAATGCATGCAAAGCCAATGTGTATGAACGACACACAACGACTCCACGACAAAAATCGTACTGCAGTACGATTTTTGTCGTGGAGCCTATCCTCCTGATGATGCTTCGGTTTCGGGGCGAAACGATCGTCGAGATTGTGGTGGTGGGTGTGTGTGCTGCTTTTGTGTGCGTTGTTGCTGGTGCATTGCGCCTTGGGGTGCATGTGGTGGCTGGTCCTGCATGTATAAGGTGCGTAGATTTTGCCTGCTTCATACACATTGGCTTTGCATGCATTCATTTAACCCGTGCGGATTATAGCAAAGTAATTAGTTCTGTTATATTGCTTGTAATATGGAATTCCGCAAAGTAACGCCTGCTTCTATAAATCAATTAGTTTGTTATCATCATTTATTTTCTTAGTAAGGTAAGTAACGACTCTTGCTTAGGGCCAAAATATATAAGTATTCTACATACTATATCTATATATTAGCATTGATTTTGGTATTTTTTCAATAGGTGTGTGCACAGAAAAATACACTAAACTGTTTTTAAAACTAAATAACTTTTAGTTTTTGAAAGATTTGATGCAATTATTATTGACACTCTGAGCGTTTATGTAAACCAATGTTGTGTTTATTAATAAAAGTAAACAAAGTAAAGTAGCGGCCTGTGACAATCCCACTGCTGGGAATAGTCCTCCTCTCTCCGTTTCTGGAGAAAAGGGTTGGAGCTAAGACCTACCACGCTGCTCCAATGCGGATTGGTAGGTTACACATATCTCCAGAATTCTCTAGAAATATGCAAGTTTCCTTACGATGTTTTCCTCCACCGAGCGTATGATAATTTGCAATTATCAATTAGACACATGAGTTTTAATAGTGAAACTCATTGGTATGCCCGAGTTTGAACTCGTGTTCCCCTTGAAAGAGTCGCACGGTCTCAGCGCTGGGCTATCACAGCTCACAGTGTTTATTAATGCTATATTGTTATTAATTCAATGATTTTTTCTATTAAAACCTTCACGATGTACAAGCATATTAACTAATTGCATTGAAAAGTAATATAAATCAAGACATCACTTTGATAAGGCAATAATTTGACAAATCAGTCACAAACCTCCAAATGCGATAATAAGGATACATTTTATATATTTTTTCCGAAATTATGAGTTAATAGGTAAAATCTGTAACAAAATCGGCTAAAGTAGAATCATGGCTTTGGATTTAGTCAGCATTGCACAGCCTCATTACATACCAGGGTTAGTATCTACATATCGATAACAATTACAAAGGTGTTTTAAGTAAAAAAAATATTCGGTATCTTGCGCTATTGATGATGACAATACTCCTCCTGGCCTCGTAATCCTCAATGCTGAGGGTCGTAATCTTTATGTAGCACCTTATTGACGACTATTTTCCGCCACCCGGCTCTGTCTTCTGCGGCGTGGATGGCGTCACTGATACTGGAGTCGAGTGTTGAGCGAATTTGGTCGGGCTCCGACCCCCGGGCCTCTTTCCTTCCACCTTGCCCGTGACAAGCAACTTTTCAAGGTTGTCGCCACTCTTTCTCGCAACGTGCCCAAAGAACTCTAAAATCCTGCGGAGGCATATGGTGGAAAGTCTGGTCTTAATTTGGAGTTCCTTGATTATTGATGCGTTGGTCCGATTTTCTGTCCAAGGAATACTCAACATCCTTCTGATGATGACGATAACAAAGATAAAAAACTCTCTGTAACCATAGAATTCCTCCACAATGGCTTCCGCAAATCGATGTATCGGGAGCGCCCGATGCATCATGTATCGACTACCTCGGGATCGAGAGTTGCCTTCACTGGTGCCCAAGTTTGTATATTCAATGGCATCGTCACAGATTGAAAATGGTGCTTAATTGTTTATTATTCCACGATATTCAGATTTCAAAAATTCTATCTAAAAAATCTGTTCAGAGAGAGAAAAAAAGAGAGTTTTATAATATTATTAGATAATGAATGAATGATTACATCTCATTGCTGGTTGCAGTTACACGGGCCATTGTCCAGAATATAAATATCGTATAGGCGACACCTATGGATCGACGACACACAAGATCCTCCTTGATCCTAGCGTCAGCCATTCCGAAAGACTTGTTCTATCAGACAGGACTGCTGACGATTTCCAGGTACGTAGGAAAAAAAATAAGTTGTATATACTGTATAACTTTAGTTGTTATGTTTGAAAAGAGACAGCTCTCAGCTCAACATCGGCGCAGGGTTGCCTTGTTCTTGTTCCTCCATCGTCTTTTTGTCATCGCATCTCTATGCGCCGGGAGGAGTTCGTTTCGAAATTCTTTACGTCATTGACATCCCACTAGGGCGCACGAAGCGCTTCACGTCTTCTTCTTGTTGCGCACAGGAATGGATTTATCTACCCGCATATATTTTTCACAGTTTATTCAATATGAGTGTCTTTAAAGCAAGAGTAAACAGGCATCTTCTAGGAAAGTGCGCTCTATCTTAGACTGTGTCATTGCTTACCGTAGAAAAAAATAATAAAAAAATTATTGGGGCGGACAACCCTTATCGCTTAGGGGAATGAAAAATACATTAGTAGGTAGCCGATTCTCATACCTACTGAATATACATATAAAATTTCATAAAAATTGAATAATATAATAATAATATATAAAGCTGAAGAGTTAATCGCGCTATTCTCAGGAACTACCGATTTGAAAAATTCTAGTGCATTATCCATATCCATATCCAGTAGTCCATTTATCGAGGAAGGCTAGACTATATAACATCACGCTAAGATGAATAGGAGAGGAGCAGCAATAAACAATATCGGGAAAACGGCAAAATTTAATGCTTTCCTTGCATGCCCTAAGTAAACGTTGAGAGTTATTAAATTAAATCATGTATTACAAAATTGTTCCTCTCTAAAAGTTTCGACATCCGCGACAACATATGTCTAGCTTTTAAGCTTAAACCACTTATATTTACAATTATTTATTCAAATTGTTAACCATCAAAGTAAAGTGAGTTCGTTAAAATAGTTTTTATAAACATTTTAACATCAGCAAATACTTACCTAGATTTCAACGATCACTTTCGAAATTCTCGACATGTGTAGGAGGAATTGAGATGTTTATCGTGAAATATTTAATCCTTATCAGATATTCCGTCCGCCGCAAACCGACATTGACGTTGTGAACGCGAGATTTCGTAACGGCGATCCAGTATACAAGCATCCTATGATACCAGGATATGAAGGTAAGCTGTGATTGCGTAAAAAGTGGAACATACCGCGTATTAACCTGTGACTCATTATAAAAACATGTAGAATTTTAATACTGATTAACCGATATAACTCGTTTAATTAATATGTTTGTGCGAATGCTATTTTAAGCTATTATATAATTTTAAGTTCGTTCGTTTTTGGGGGTGTAAGGTTGAAGCCCATTACATTCAGTCTCCCCATTGTAAAACTTATCTGCACGTAGTACACCTAGAGTTAGACACATGAGTTTTAATAGAAAAACTTATTGGTGCCTGCCCGGGTTTGAACTCGTGTTCCCTTCGAAAGAGTCACACGGTCTCACCGCTGGGCTATCACACCCATAACACATATATAAAGTTACTTACTTTGGGGATGGACGACCGTGTGTAAGTGTCCAATATATTTATTATTATTATTTATTATGGTCACACATAAAAACATAGCCCCTAGTTTCCGGCAGCCTTGCTATTCCCAGCTCTGGCGGCATTCTCATTTCTTACCGAGGTGTCGTAAAAGGCAACTAAGGTAATTTGACGTCAGGCAGGCGACTGGTCGTAAAATAACTAGCCAAATCGTGTGATAACATGCTCAAATAAAAAAAAACATGCAACTATTATAAAATATGCCGTGTGGTATCCGGCAGAATAGAATAGACCACCCTCTCTTCTTAACGAGGTGTCGTAAAAGGCGACTAAGGGTTGTGTCGTGTGGTATCCAGCTGCAGACTATCCTCATCTCTTACCGAGTTGTCGTAAAAGATGACTAAGGTAAGTTTACGTCAGGCAGGTGGCCGGTCGTAAAATACGTAGCCAAATCATGTGACTACATGTTTGTAACATGTTGTGACGACCCCACTGAGATAAGGGCAGAGAATGATAATGCAACTATTATAAAGTAATCATAAAGTGACAAATTCATAAAGTAAACAGATACTATGGTCTGGAAAGTCGGTCACTTGCCAAATGTAAATAAAGAGGTGTGTGTTGCTAAAATAAAAAAACAAAATATTTTAACGTTCATCGGTAAATATTTAACGTAAACATTGTTCACGTTATCCGACCGGTCATGTTTACTAACTTCAAGAGATGGAAAATAGGTAAAGTCCAATCTGGACAACGAAACACGATGCATCTAGATGAATCATTGTTTATTTAAGGTACGTTTCACTAAACATGTAAATGTATGATATCGCTACACTCTCTACAATAAGTATTTATAACAGAACAGCACAATTCCCGCTTTGAGAGAAGCTTAATGAATTTTATTGAACACGCTTTGGCAATCCGGAAACAACAGTGGTACAGTCGTACCACCAATTCGGTCAAAAGAGCGCGATATTCGTGTTTAATGACGGTGTTGCTATGAAATACAAACCAGAAGTAATATATTACACGTAGTGAAAACTACAAGAAGCAAGCATGACTGTGTTTCGGTTCATATTGCACAGAATTGTGAAGATATCGAAATGTAGTCAGGTTATAATTAATTTCCCCAAACATTTATACGTCGCGCGCTTAGTATCAAAACAGTACTAAATTCCATGCGAAGAACTGAGTTATTTTTAAGCGATCAAGCACTCTATAATAAGCCTCAAATTACTGAAGCCATTTAACTTTTTCCGGCTCCAAAATATTGACATTTGATATATTTTTTACTGTCTGTATCTTGTCTCACTTATAAAGTGATTAAGGGCAAGTCTGTTACCTCTGATACCTGAATTTACTTATGTTTTATGATAACACTATTCTATTATTATCTAATGAATATAAAAGTAAATTAATGTTTTTTGTATCATAAATTTATGTTAATCATTCTGAGGCTTCTATTTATCAATGAAACTGCTAGATAATGTCGTAGTTTTATGTTACTTATAATCAATGTTTCAGATAAAATATCATTTATTTCATTTAAGGAAAATGTAAATAGTAATTCATATAATACTGTCTTGTCTTTATCTATTCATGTAAGGAGTATGGTTTCCATCAAATTTTATCATAACCTTTATCATGTTTACGTGTCCCAGGCTAGATGAATATAAATGTAATGAATTTTCATCCAAAGGTAGTATTGAATCATAACAGTCAATAACAAAACAGGAATAAATAAAACAATATCTTAAAAGATACATTGAATACAAAATATCTTCTATGACAACTTACGGTGCGTCTAAAAACAGCTTGAATTACATTGGCTTGGTCTTTTTGAAAAGTTTTAGAAAGTTAAGAAAAACACTTTGATTGGAATTAATGCAATTCTGTATAATCTGAAGCATATTTATATGCTTGGATTTTAAAATCTTTTCATACAGAATTGCAAATTGAAAATCTTTAAAGGATTCAAATCAAATCAAATCAAAATAATCTTTATTCAAATAAACCATTTCAGGCACTTTTGAATCGTCAAGCATCAATATGATTAATGAAGCTACAACTGGTTCGGAATGTTACTCTTACCGAGAAGAACCAGCAAGAAACGTGTGAAATCGGCGGTCAATCTTTTAAATATTTTCAATTATACATTATTAAACCGCTGTCTTGTATGAAGCTGAAAGGATTTTCAAATCCAGGATTTCTTATCATCCAAATAATCTTCAATTTTGTAATATGCTTTACGTATAAGTATATTTTTTACACTTGATTGGAATCTTTCTGTACATTATTGACTTGCAGTTTCTTGCAGGTTCTTCACGATAAGAGAATAATTCCGAACGGGTAGTAGCTTCCTTAAATCTAATAAATAGTATTCTGATTTGTTTTCATAACGACTAGTTAAGTCTGTGATTTACGTTTTTAAGATAAATATTTCTCGAAACACAACTTTAACTGACTCATAGCATACTGTAACCGTCACCAAGAATGCCTAGTTTCCTGAGATTATTACGTTGAGATCATAATCTTGTAATGACCTATAAACGTATTAAATTTATCCAAGAAATTATTAACACGAATCCTATCCTATCCTACTTAATATTATAAATGCGAAAGTTTGTGAGTATTGATGGATGTTTGTTACTTTTTCACGACCTTACTAAACCTACTAATGTTATAAATGCGAAAGTTTGTGAGTATGGATGGATGTTTGTTACTCTTTCACGAAAAAACTATTGGACGGATTTGGATGATACTTTACAGTTATATAGGTTATACATCGGAATAACATATAGACTACAATTTGTAATGATTTTATGTAATATTAGATCCTTACATATGAAATTGGCGTTTTGTCGTACTGGCCACTTTGATCTCAAATATTACCTTTATTGTTAGGAATTCCAAATTCAAATTCATACAGCTATTTACTCATGCATTTGTGTTTCAAACCCCCTAATTCATTTGTTTTTTCTTCTTTTGTTTTTTTCTTTGTGTCACTCTGATTCTTACCATTCCCTTACTAATGAAATACAGATTTTGTATTAGACTGATAAGGTGTTTGGGGACTCCCATGTGCTGCAGAACCTCCCACAGGCGATCCCAGTTCACACAATCGAAGGCCTTGTTGTAATCGATAAAGCACATCATGAAAGAAATGTTAAATTCATTAGCTTTTTCGATAAGTTGACAGACATTAAGAAATTGTTCACGCGAACAATTTCTTAATATCCGTCAATTTCACAAACAAAGACAAAGTTCAATGCGAAGTGAAAAAAATAATAATATCTAAATCTAAAATGATCTGCCACGAAACTTAATGTGGCAGATCAAATTCCACGCCAGCGAAGCCGCGGGCATAAGCTTGTTAGTTATATATCAATTAATTTAATATTTTATATTGGAAGGAGAATCGCTTCAGAAGCATCCTATACTTGACTTATAATATATTACTTATTGAGATAACTCAGCGGTATGACCGTGCGACTTTTTAAAGGGGTCTCGGGTTCAAACCCTGGGCAGCCAGCAATGAGGTTTTCGGCTAAAAACTTATGTGTCTTATTGATATTTTCAATTTACCAAACACTTTTCAGTGAAAGAAAACATCGTGATGAAACCTACATATTTGTAAAGAATTCTTGGGATATGGTTAACTTACCAAACCGCATTGGAGCAGCATGGTAGGTTTTAGCTCCAACTGTTCTCTGCAAAAAAAAACAGCCTACGCCCAGTAATTTGGTAATAAGACGGCATTTACTTAACTTACTTTATTAATGCTTTTATAAATTATTTTATTTCGGATCACTAATATATAGTAGTAGTAGTAAGAATATTAACCTATTAGAAACAAAGTGTTAATAGGCAGCTCATTTTCACATTAAAGTTAATTATTTATCTACGGATCTTACAATGCTTCTTTGCATTCCATATTTACTTGATATTAGCTTTGAAAATTGAAATAGTTGTCCCACTAATGTTGTTTTAATATTAATTTAATGTCTTTACCTACAAAGATATTTGAATTGATGACTTGTTAAATAAATTAAAATGTTTTTGGATACTGTAAAAGTGCTATAGAATAATGATCTTTTAAAATAAGCAATTTCCGAAAATATTTACGGAATTCGCTTATTTTAAAAGATTGCAATGAATAAATATGTTATCTGGTTTGATGTAGGGACCATGAACAGCTGAATCATTAGCAATACCTACGGATGGTTAACGTTAATATTACTGAATTGTTAAGTAATGACATCAGTATAGGGAAAATTTGTAATGTTGCATCTCCGAGAATTTCCGATTTTTATTCGGAAATATACATAAATATAAAAGAATCCATCTCTTTAACTTTAGGGACTTTAGTTTATATTTACCGATCTGCGTATTTTTGCCATAGAATAAGTCATTAGTGATATTAGAGTAGGCGGGCTATAGGCAGGTAAGTGAGTGTCACAATTAATAACGAGAGGGAAGAGGAAACTCGTGTATTTATCTTTGTCTAATCACGCATAAAAAAGAGACACATATATCACCCTCATTTGCATTCTCTTTATTATAATATGTCACATTTAAGGCTGGCTTCCTTCCTCTAAGTAAAATAACTCTGTGAAATCATTACAATGACCAATAATCGCAAGTTAAGTTAGGTTTGTTTAAAAAATGGCATTTTGATGTATAAAGGTTCGCAATCCCTGCCCTAAATTGTTCAGTTGAACTCAACGACCGAGGAAATATTTAATTATTATGTTCATACTCTAGTACAGTGATTCCCAAAGTGGTCTATATCGACCCCTAGGGGTCTATTACAAACTGCAATAAGTCTACGTCAACGAAAAAAAATTTGGGGGTCCATGAAATGAAAATGGGGGTCCACAATAGTGGATCTCAACACATACAATGATAGTACCTATTTACTTACATCATACTATCTTATAATATCAAAACATATACATTATTTATAAAAGTACCTATGAAGTAAAAAAAATATTATATATGTTTATAAAATTGTGTAAGTTGTAGGATGTTGGTTATCGTTTTGTGGTCGTAATACATTTTGAACTTGTAAAAACCTGAGAGTCGCAGTCTCAGAGCTTTGCTGCCTTGCACGAAATTTTGAGTAGTTTTAATTTAAATTCAATTAATCATTGTATAAATTAACACGTTTTTACTTTAAGTTTTTAACACTAAACTTCACTATAGTTGGAAATTTACAGGAAATCAATATCAGGTAAGTAGGGGGTCCCAACACGGAAAAACATGGCGAGGGGTCTACGACACAAAAAAGTTTAGGGAACTCTGCTCTAGTATAATAAGACTTTGAATTTTGTAGTCAAGGTTGTCATTACTGAACTGTCAGACGTAAATGTAAAATTTGCGTATCAAATCAGGAATTTGTCATTAAAGGTGAAACTTATTTCGCGTAATTTAACATCTAATCGATTTAGTATTGGTACCTCATAGCTGCATCCAATTCATATTTATATAATTAATATATAATTAATGCCAAAGTGAGATTGATTATTCACACATGCACGTCAATCAAAATCAACAACTTTGTACAACGACTTTGTTTTTTAAAGCCGTTTTTTTGAGAAATATATAAGTACTGCGAAGTAAACTTAATTTTTGCTGAAGGAAAAATTTACATTAAACCACAAATTATATAGGTACGATAATATTCTCGTGAATCGGTCTGTCATTTGGTGAAAAGCGCATGAACATTAGTTCAATATTTGAGTGTTTTGTGAAAAGACTGACGCAGCGGCCAACTTTGTTTTATAGTAATACGAGGAATTTGTTCTGCCAGAGTATCTAATTAAATTAAATTTATGATACACAATTTTGGTCACAGTGACTTTCACATAAAAGGTAGATATATGCTGTCGCGGACTTTTATTTAGAACTATTCAAGACAAACAATACTACGGCACACCATATTTGTGTAACTTGAATAATTTAGGCAGCATTCGCCAAGATAGCTCTCAGAGGCCAGATTTTTTCCGACTTTATTGACATGTATCGTTATATTACATAAAATCATTACAAATTGTAGTCTATGTGTTATTCTGATGTATAACCTATATAACTGTAAAGTTTTATCCAAATCCGTCCAGTGGTTTTTTCGTGAAAGAGTAACAAACATCCATCCATACTCACAAACTTTCGCATTTATAATATTAAGTAGGAAGTAGGACTAGCTGTGCCAGCGGCTTCGCCCCCGTTGAAATGAACGTGACACAATTTTTTCTAGAATTAAATTTTAAACATAAAAGTAGTTATAGTGAGTTAATCATAGGAGATAGAGACATGCTATTGCGGAGTTTTTTGTAGTAGTTTTATAAATCTACAATTCTCTGCTAGACCACTGCTGACTAAAGCTCTGGGAGCGACTTAATCTCCCAGTAAGCAAGTTTTCTAACAACTGCTCGATCTCTTCAACACAATTTAAATAATACCGATAAGCACTATATCCCTGAACCATCCGGAAGTATTGCACTATCTTTTGGTGAAAACCGTACAAAAATCCGTTCAGTAGATTTTGAGAAAATCGATTACATACAGACAGACAGCTTTTTAGGAATTTGTTCTATAATAAGTATAGATTAATATCATAATAAATTATTCCAAACACTACGACATATGTTTTAAAAGTAAGTACTTAAAAATGGTGCGCACTATCGTTCCACATTTCTATTTTTGGTTAGGGATAGCGGATAAAAATCCTTAGTTTAACATTTAAATGCTCTTCGTATTCGATAAATCGAAAATAAACAGAAGCCTCATCATACTTCAAATTGGATTCTCGATCATTATGCAAGAGCCTACTTCAATCGTACCTGGAATTACTTTAATCTGATTTAACTGTACTTAGATATTTACATTTAAATATAATATTTGCGGAAGGAGGATTTAAGAACTTTTTTAAAGTTGACTAACGAGAGAGAAAAAAATGGGAGAGCGTATCGTTACAAAGAAGTCGAAGTAAATAAAGCGATGGGTCGAAGCGGTTGCCCACGATAGCAAATGATAGATTTACGAGAAGTCTATAGAAGTATAGTACCCGGCAATAAATAATGCACATCGAGGCTTAGAGAGAGAAAATCGGCTAGATTCCGCTTCATAGAGCATTATATGTGTCGCACAGACCGACGAACCCGTGTGAAACGACACATACTAACTGAGTGACAGTGACAGCGCTCTACGAAACCGACCTGGCCGGCTGTTTCATTCTAAACATCGATGTGCATTATTTCATGCCGGGTACTATAATGCTTTTGAGTCTTCGCAGTCGACCAATGGATTCTTAAATAAACTCAAGCTGAAAGGAAATTTAAGTTTACTTATTCCCTGACGAATAACCTTAATATAGTGGAGTCGTAAAAAGAAGTAAGGCTGTTAGTATCCCTTTGTCGTGAAAATATCTCAGATTTTGTTCGAGATAATGATTGGATAGGTCCATTGCGATGCTCCAATGCCGATGGCAGGTTTCACAAATCCCAGGAATTATAATTATAATTAATTAACAATATCTATCATTTATCATTTTGTAATATAGACCACCGCAACGTTACGCCTAATTCTGTATATACAACTTTCCTAATTGTTATTCGTGTGTCAAACATTGTCTTATGATAAATTTATAAGGTAAATCTTGTATACTTTGTTCTTAGACCATAAGGACCTAAGCTTGGCATTCGAAACCTAATACGGCAGGTACCTATTTCAAAGACAACTGTAGAGTGCACGTGGCTATGAGTAGCTGGTTTGCTTTCCTTTAATAATTTTCTAGTTGACGAGCCATAATAAGAATGGTCGTAAAACCAACCACATAACTGCAAATAGGACGTGAACAAGTGGCATATCTTAGAGCGAAAACAAAACGGTACAAGTCCTATCCGTTCCACTTTTGTACTATCAGATCGCACTCAGGGTAACGGGATACATCTCGTTTACACTTATCGATATCAATATAAGTTTCCTTGAACGCACATTCATGAAATATTCAGAGAGTAGGAAAATTCATTTGAATTTCACCTCATTTCGGATCTTAATAAAGTATGTATCGAGTTCGTCGAACATTTGCACACAACATAAACTGTCCGTCTATTTTATCTGCTAGAATGTCGTTCCGAGAAATACGTACTCAATAATCTACTGAATTATGCATAGCCAAAGCCAGTGAGATTCTATCATAGAGTTATTATACTTAGAGTAGGAAAAGCAGCCTAAAATGCCTAATAAAAGCCTAAAGCTATATTACAATAAAGAGAAAAGAGCAAGCAAATGAAGGTGATCTATCTGTCTCTCTTTTTTATGTATGATTAGACAAAGATGAAGTATACGAGTATCATCTTCCCGCTCATTATTTATTGTGCCATTGTCAATTACAGGCCTGCCTATGGCCCCTTCACTCTAAGTATAATAACTCTATGGATTCTATTCCATGTTCAAATGTCCTTTTTACCTATAATAGTTCTTATTTATATTCAAAGAAACATCAAAAAATTGTTTAGAACACGACATTGTTTCTGGAAGAATAAGAAGATTTTCATATATTAGGTTTCTTGCCTCGCCTGAATGCACATTTTGGCCAGCGGTATACAGTAGCTGCAACAGAGGCTCTGTCAGAGTTTCAAAAGTCTCAACTGAACCAGCGAGCTGCATGTAACCAGTTAGAAAGGGTTGTGGACTTACAAGCCGGTAAAGGACAACCATGGGATCTTGTTGACAGATTCGTAAGTGGACTAAACACAATTAAGTGAGAATGGAGATGCATATAAAGGATCAAGATGGAAGAGAAGAATGTAGACTAATCAATGAATCTCTAGAAGCAAATGTGAATAATACAAGTTGCAAGAAGAGAATAGTGAATGGAGACGAATATAAGACAGAACTACCAGAGTGAATAATCAAAACAAAGAGCATATAGATACTTGATAGAATAGATTAAGGTAGAGTAATTAAAATAAAAGTATAAAAATTTGGCTTTTAAAAATGATAACGCAAAATATAATAACAACAAAAGAATATATAAAGTTAGTAAAATTAAGCTTATGACTGAAAAAATATTTCATTTTTTTGGATCATAAGGTTACGAATCCAAATAAAAATCGTTAACATATACATAAAAAGATAAATTGTACATGTTATTTTTTTTATAAGAGATGTCTGAAATTGGGTGTCGTAATTTTTGACGATCAATTCAACACGTTCAAGTACGTTAAAATAAATGCCGATTTCAAAAGAAGAAGATAAAGTACAATGGAGCAAACAGGAATTGAAAAAACAAAACCTTTGGCGCATTTTGCTAAGATATCGTTGTTTTGCCTTTTAGTCTGCTACAGCGGAATTCAAATTACCTTTAGTCGTAGTAAGACCAGAATGTGCGGGAATATTACGAGATGTGCCTATGGATGAACCGAAATTGTCACCAGCCTCACATTCTATCAGCCCTTACTTCATGGAAAATGGCCACCCAGATAAATTTATCAAGAAAGGTACAATATCGACCTTATCAAAACGTATTGCAATTTATATTTGCATTATTTATATAAAAATTCAAACGCTAATGAGAATAACAAATCCTTCTCTTTGAAATATATTTATATTTTACAACTAACCTACTGTTATTAGGAAATTAGAGCTGTAAGAAATTATTATATATTCATATTAATTTTTTATAAACATTATTTAACCTTCATGTTAAAATCTGACATGAATTTTCCACAAAATGATACGTAATTACATTGCAATATGATTACAATATTGTCCATGGAAATGTGTCAATAGTCAAATGTTTTGAAAGATTATTTTATTTCTCAAATTTCTTACAAATTTTATTTATGTCTTACGGCAAAATTCACAATTCGTTTGTCCGCAATCAAATCTGGGGCTTCAACCCTTCCCAGTCGGTTCGTAAGTATGCTGTAGGCTTATATCCGAGTAGCGATTACAAAATCATATTTTGCCGGGTGAACATTCATAGAAATTAAATCGCATTATTCTTTATAGGTTTTGCTGGTCATGTACCTTATGGTTTTCAAAGATTTGGAGAATCATCAAAAAAGCTAACGAACTCTGCGCTATGCGACTTTTCGTCGAACTATAGAAGGCGACAGAGTACCGAGTGGGCACCTGTAAATGTTGTTAAGTAAGTCGAAATATTAAAATTTCTTGTAAACGTTATTAAAATCCCAATCCAAGGTATTCATATACTACATTTGTTGTTACAATCTACTTAAGAACTACTATTTACAATGCGTTAAATAATTTTATAAAACGATTATTTCATGCGTGAGCAGGAATGTAACATTTGACATGACATGTCGGGACGTTGTCACTGTCAACTTGTCAAGTGACCGATTTCGTGAATCGTGATTGTATGTAAGTTAAAAAATTTATCAAAATGACCAAAAAGAAACCGATGCCGAACCTTTCTAAAGAGGAGAAAATGGTAATAGTGATATCTGAAATAATACAAGAGCTACTGGTCGCCCATCGCCAAGGCAAGGATGTTAACCTTAACAAGATGAAGACAAGAATCTCCTCGAAGTATGGACTAGGTACATCTCCACGTCTGGTGGACATCATAGCTGCGGTCCCAGCGGATGCTAAGAGTATACTTTTGCCAAAGCTGAAAGCTAAACCGATTCGTACTGCATCCGGGATAGCGGTTGTGGCTGTGATGTGTAAACCTCATCGATGCCCGCATATAAACTTCACTGGGAACATTTGCGTGTACTGTCCAGGTGGGCCGGATTCGGATTTTGAATATTCCACACAAAGTTACACAGGATATGAGCCTACGTCTATGAGAGCGATTCGCGCACGTTACAATCCGTACCTACAGACGCGTCATCGAGTTGAACAGCTAAAGCAACTTGGTCACAGTGTTGATAAAGTCGAATTTATTGTAATGGGTGGTACTTTCATGAGTCTCCCTGAGGAGTATAGGGACTATTTTATAAGGCAAGTGATTAAATGTCCTGTATGATTAATTTTTTGCCTTCTGAATTTGTTTAGTTGAGTACTAAATTTATTTTTATATGTTTAAAATGTTGACACAGATAAAATACTTATAGTTGACACAGATAAAATATAGATAAAATACTGATAGCCCAGCGGTGAGACCGTGTGACTCTTTCGAGGGGAACACGAGTTCAAACCTGGGCAGGCACCAATGAGTTTTTCTATTAAAACTCATGTGTCTAATTGATAATTGCAATTTATCACACGCTTTTCGGTGAAGGAAAACATCGTGCGGAATATCTCTATAGAAATCTGTTGATATGTGTAATCTACCAATCTGCATTGGAGCAGCGTGGTAGATCTTAGCTTCAACCCTTCTCTCCAGAAACGGAGAGAGAAGGCCTATTCCCAGCAGTGGGATTGTAACAGGCCGCTAATATACTTTAAAAAAAATACTTATATTTACAAATGAATATCAGCTTATTAATATTGTATTGCTGGGAAAAGGCCTCCTTTATATATAGAAAGGGATATAGAGTTATACATGTTTGGAATTCTGAGGCATATAAGCATGTTAAATGCATTATATGCCTCAGATGTATATGAATTTTACATATAATTTAAGGACTTATAATATGAACATAATCAAAACTAATAAATCTATCAAATCTATTAAATTTTCTAGAAATTTGCATGATGCATTATCTGGACACACATCTAGTTGTGTTGCGGAAGCTGTAAAATATTCTGAGAAAGCCAAAACAAAATGTATTGGCATCACAATAGAGACACGGCCAGATTACTGTTTGCAGAGGCATATGAGTGACATGCTCAACTACGGATGTACCAGGTAAGGCACTATATTTATTTTTAAAGTTATAATTTATAAAATAGTTATTCTTATTTAAATTATTATTCTTATTTGTATAAGAAATTTAGAAGAATCTCTTTCTCTCTATAAGAAAGACAAAAGTTGATATAAATTATTTTGCTAAATGAATGTGTTTATTGCTAGTGCAGTATGGTTGTGAGTGTGATTTGTATTTCATGTAATTTACTAATCCTGCATTTGTAAAGTTTTAAATTCTTTTAATTTTTTAACAGGCTAGAGATAGGAGTTCAATCTGTGTATGAGGATATAGCAAGAGACACAAATAGGGGGCATACTGTAAAAGCGGTCTGTGAGAACTTTAATCTTGCTAAAGATGCTGGCTTTAAGGTAACATTCTTTATTATACAGCTATATTTCTTCTACAATTTCTGGTTTATAAATTTCTACTATACAAAATCCCCTTTACACAAATATATCCTCTATATTTATTTTAGGTACTCCTTTAAGGTTCCTGATTTTTAATTTGTGTGATTTAACCATCATCCATACTTGATAATTTTATGTTTTAAAAATTTTTTTTATAATAAGAACTTGAATTTTCTTGTTTGAACAATTTCGTACATTAGCTATATTTAGTTATCACTGTGCTGATTGTAAATCATTGAAATGTGAGAATTATACGTTTTTCTGTAATATTTAAATGTAATTTTTTATTATCTTCTGTTCAGGATTGATATATGACATGATATATTTGGTTTATAGAAATAGTTATACTCAAAGTACTATATATTGTATGTTTTGGGCTATTCTATACAAAATAACTTGATCTATCATAACTTATATCTCTGTATATTTTAAACTTGCTTGCTTGGTTCTTTGTATTTTTTCTCTATCCCCCCTCTCTTTGTGTGTGTTGGGTAAGTAAATGTAGAAGAAGAAGAAGAAGAATACTCTTTATTGTACACACAAAAAAAAATGAATGTATGTATCTTTTGCAACATCAGAAGTGGGATAATATATGTATGTTCATTCTACTGTATGATTTTTGGGCACATTAACAATTGGGAGAAATAAATAGCATTATTCTTGCAGATTGTTGTGCATATGATGCCGGATCTACCTAACGTTGATTTTGAGAGAGATGTAGAGCAATTTATAGAGTTCTTTGAAAACCCAGCATTCAGAGCTGACGGTCTTAAGATATACCCGACTCTAGTGATTAGAGGCACAGGCCTGTATGAGTTATGGAAAACGGGCAGGTACAGGAGTTACCCGCCATCTACGCTAGTCGACTTGATTGCTAAGATCTTAGCATTAGTGCCACCATGGACTAGGGTTTACAGGTAAATTTTGTTGACTGACCTTTTTATTTCAATAACATTCACTGCTGGTCATAGATCTCTTCACAGTATTTACACATCATCTATATTGTGCCACCTAAATTTAGTGACTTGTAGTCTTTTGAAGGTTGTCAGTCCATATATTAGTAGTTTTACTATTATTAGCTTCTCTATTGCATGGTTACTTCTCCCAAATTTTAAAACTAATCGTTCATCAATTTTTTGAACTAATGTGGCACTAGATTGTGGGACTATCGACAGAGGAATCAAAATTCTTGATTTGATCCCCACAATTCTGATTGTATCCCGTGCATATCCGTTGGCGCAGTTGGTAGTGATCCTGCCGTCAGCTCCGCTGGTCGCGGGTTCGGTTCCCGCCGAGGGCCAACATTTTCTATAAACAATTTGTTGGTTCTTCGAGCCTGAGTGTATATTTGTATTTGAGTATGTATTTAAAATTATATATGTAGTATATCTACCAGTTGTCCGTTCCTCATAACACAAGTATTAAGTTTCTTAGTTACTTTGGGGTCGGACGACCGTGTGTGTAAGTGTCCCATATATTTATTTATTTATATTTATAATTTATCTGTGCTTACTTACATGAAAAAACTGTTCAAAAGTTTTTTAATTGAAAAATTTTTAGGGTCCAACGTGATATTCCCATGCCACTTGTGTCATCTGGAGTGGAGCATGGAAATTTAAGAGAGCTTGCTCTGGCACGCATGGCCGACCTGGGTACCGACTGCAGGGACGTGAGGACCAGGGAAGTCGGCATACAGGAGATACATAACAAAGTTAGACCTTACGAGGTGAGGACATTATGTCTTACAGAATATTGTTATGGGGTAAATGCGCGGAGATTGAAAAAAAATTTGTATTACAAAAAAGAGCCATACCTGGCATTTTAAATTCACGTAATTCCTTGCTAAGTTCAAGGAAACAGGTATTCTTGGTCTTTTCGATGAAGGAAAACATCGCAAGGAAACCTGCATATGTCTAGAGAATTCTGGGGATATGTGTAACCTACCAATCCGCATTGGAGCAGCGTGGTAGGTCTTAGCTCCAACCCTTCTCTCTAGAAACGAAGAGAGAGGGCCCTATGCCCAGCAGTGGGATTGTAACGTTACTTTAGATAAATAACACAGGGTGATAATACTTGGCACTTAATTCAATTTTAGGTAGAACTAATAAGGCGTGATTATGTAGCAAACGGAGGTTGGGAAACGTTCCTCTCGTATGAGGACCCAGACCAGGATATCCTTGTGGGCTTACTGCGGCTTAGGAAGTGTGCTAAGGACACTTACCGACCGGAATTGAAGCCCGGACCTACTTCGGATTTCCGCCAATGCAGTATTGTACGGGAATTGCACGTGTATGGATCTGTTGTGCCTGTAAGCGGGAGATTTTTTAAATATATGCGATATATTCTAATTCTTTTAATATCATGTTCAGTTCATATCTCATTCAAAACGTAATTGTTAATAGGGAGAAATAATAAAAAAAATAATAACTTGATTTCTATTTCCTTTTTTAAATTTAATGAAATCAAAATCATCCTATCTCTACTTGCGCCAATTTTACTATAACTGTCGTGCGTGAGAAAATATGACATGAGTAAATTGAGGGACATAAGTGACCAAGAATGATATAAGTGAGAAGAGGGACATGAGTGAAAGAGTGACGAATAAAAGAGTGACGTGAGTGAGAAAGAGTCATGTGTGAGCGGGTTGACATGATTGAGAAGAGTGATATGAGTGAGTAAGAGTGACATGAGTGTGTAGGAGTGACATGAGTGTGTAAGAGTGACATGAGTGTGTAAGAGTGATACGGGTGTGTAAGAGTGATACGGGTGTGTAAGAGTGGTATTAGCGCGTAAGAGTGATATGAGTGTGTAAGAGTGACATGAGTGTCTAAGAGTGACCTACGGGTGTGTAAGAGTGGCATTAGCGCGTAAGAGTGATATGAGTGTGTAAGAGTGACATGAGTGTCTAAGAGTGACATGAGTGTCTAAGAGTGACATGAGTGTCTAAGAGTGACCTATCTGAGCGGAGTGACATGAGTGTGTAAGAGTGATATGAGTGTGTAAGAGTGACATGAGTGTCTAAGAGTGACATGAGTGTCTAAGAGTGACCTATCTGAGCGGAGTGACATGAGTGTGTAAGAGTGACATGAGTGTGTTAGACTGACACGAGTGTGTAAGAGTGAAATTAGCGTGTAAGAGTGATATGAATGTCTAAGAGTGATATGAGTGTGTAAGAGTGACATTAGCGTGCAAGAGTGATATGAGTGTCTAAGAGTGACCTATCTGAGCGGAGTGACATGAGTTTAAGAGTGATATGAGTGAGAAAAGTGACATGTGTGAGCGGAGTTATATGATTGAGAAAGAATGACATAAGTGAGAAGGAATGATATTATATAATTAAAACTCTCTTTCTATCTCTTTACTTCTTAGATTGTTATTATCTATCGATATCACACGGTGTTTTTCGTTCAACCCCTCCACTTATCTAACACGTACAATATTATCAGGTTAACGCCCGCGATCCGACAAAATTCCAACACCAAGGCTTTGGGATGCTTCTAATGGAAGAAGCGGAGCGTATAGCGAGGGAAGAACATTGTTCGGATAAAATAGCGGTCATATCGGGCGTTGGTACTCGAAACTACTACGCTAAGATCGGATACACTTTGGAGGGGCCTTATATGGTCAAGATGCTGTGAATAAAGATGTTTCGAAACGAATTATTGTTCTTTTCATTAACTGATTTTTATAATTTTCCAAAATTTTCACTTGATTTACGATTGTATTGAATGTTTTTTCCGGTCTGTTTTTCAAAGCCATTAAACTGGTTGTGAAGATACTTTTATTGGAGGGTATTAAGTATATTTAAAGTATATAAAGTATATTTTATCTATCAAAATTTAAGTTCTCATAATAATTAAAAAGTTTAAATAAAAATTATGCTGGCAGATTTCATCTGTTCCATCCGTTTGTCTATAACTAATTTCGTATAAATTTTCTATATACTCATGCAAAACTAAATAAGGGACATGTTTTAATAGAATTTTCAATATGTGTAAGGATTTTGGAGCAAAGCAAATATCTTGAGTAGGCTTAGAGTTTTGTATAAATTGACGCGCGACCGGCCGGATCAACGACCTTTGGACATTCGTTCGCCGCCGGCCACGTCCACCAGTTAGTGATGTTTCGGATACTATAAAAACAGGACGCGTACGCCTGTATACGATCTTATTGTATAACGCACACGCGTAATTATGCGTTTTGGTAGTGCCACGACTGTATTGACTTTTGATATTGATATAAGTATTTAGTGACGCGTTTTAACCAGTAAAACGTGTAAGAAGACGCGACCGTCCGCGGTTTTAGTTCGCGCTGGGGTTACTGTTCCCCCATATAGGGACGATTCAATAACGTGTGACCTTACGAAGGTTGTGTGCACACCGGGTGTTATTTGTGTTTTTTAACCGCGTTGGTGAAGTGTATACTCCGGGAGAAATAGACAGTACGTATCCGTGGAAGATTGCTGAGGCGAGCGAACGGGTTAGGGAATCGGCCAAGTATATACAAGCGCACACACACACGTACACATATACACGTAGTTATTCATGAGGCCGGACCACATACAGCTGACGGCCGCATAAGGTAGGTTGAGACGCCGAGACGACGGGCCCAGGTCTCGGAGGTTGTTTCATCCGCCCGCACGTTTGTGCGGAACACTTAGATAATTTTATTTTTGTCAACGTATTGTGGTCATTATATAGACCATTTTAAATAAGTTGAGATAATATAATGTTATTGATATTAAAACCCGAATCGATGAATCTGACAGAACTGCAGATATTTACAGTTAGAATTGTTTTCAAAATTAACAATTAAATAAATCATAAGAGACCGTAGAGTACTTGCCGAATGCCGATTCCTTTCCGCAAGAGAGCAACGGCTCTAAACAGCCCTTTATAATGTTAGAAATGAAATTATTCTGTTTATGAAACACGTATGTTTAATGTTACTCACGATTTAGTTCTCGATTTGTAAACTAAGATTTTTTACTCTAATCACGTAATACAATACAAAACTTATATGTTTCTTAAATTGACACTCGATAGCGCCACGAAATTCAGTACAGCGCCATTTACTTTCGAGAGGGCACAACTTTTAAAATGTATAATTTTATCCTGTTTTACACAATAATAATAAAATTAGGAAATAAAAATTTTGTATGTTAGTTGAAATATTTTTTGTAAATTATAAGGTTTTTTCCAAAAATAAAAATCGTTGGGAAAATAGAGGAAAATTTGATGCTAGCATATATGCCCATAAAAGTAAAGTAAAGTAACAGCCTGTCACTATGCCCACTGCTGGGCTAGTGACGGCCTCCTCTCTCTCACCGAAAAGCGAGTGATAAATTGCAATTATCAATTAGACACATAAGTTTTAATAGAAAAACTCATTGGTGCCTGCCCGGGTTTGAACCTATGTCGTCTCTAGAGAGTCGCACGGTCTCACCGCTAGGCTATCACAGCTTATATGCCCACACTAAGAGGGTAATATAAACATTTTTATTTGGTGGCATCTATTCTGCCTTTAAAAAGGGTTAATAAATCGAAAGTGCTTGTAACCATAAAAACAATGTTAATGTGATTTCTACACAAAAAAAACGATTAATATGTTACTAATACTCTTTTCCTGACTTATCAGACCTGACCCTCCCATGTCCATCAACCCTACCGAGATCTACCACAAGCACGTTGGGATGCTGCCCAATTACGCAGGACATGTTCCAGGATGTATGTTCCGGTAAGCTTTTAAACTTTAGACCATAATTTACAGTAGGTGTTACTTTGCGGAGATCCATAATACAAAAGTAATAATATAATTATTTTGCTATAATCCGCTATACAGTAAATAGAAAATATATATAATGCTAAATGTATAGTGGACTATCCGTTTTTTCATTCCCGATACATACAGGATTCGTAAAAACACATGCACAAGCCTCCACAATACACAAGCACTACACACGTTCACTATCACAAACTCAACAATCGTTTCGCCCGCAACTGAAGCATCATCAGGAGATATATATTTTCTATTTACTTTATCGCGGATTATAGCAAAATAATTTTATTATTACTTTTGTACTTTAGAACATGTTCGATGCAATGCCAAATAGTTATTTATTTTTGTGGTAATATTGAACGTTTTTATAATTTTTTAATATGCGTTGCAGTTTTAGTGTTATAAAAGGCTGTAACAAATTAGTAAAATAGATCAAAACGTTCTTACTGTTACATTTAAATTAAGATTTTTACGATTCCTATAAATATATATTTTAAATATATATTTATAGGAATCGTAAAAATCTTTAAAATATATATTTTAAATAACGTAATTTTTGTACATAAAAATATAAAGAATTATAAAACGATAGGTGATGTATATAATAGACAAAGTAGGAACCGACATAAGCTTGTGACTCCTGCTTTGCGCCTAGCAAAAGTACGTAAATCGTTTGTGGGTTTGGGTGTAAGATTCTATAATAAAATTCCGAAATCAATTTTGGTCATGCCATTACAGCAGTTTGAAAACACTGTTAAAAAGAGGCTGATACAGAAAGCCTACTATACTGTTGAAGATTACTTAGATAAGGATGTGTGGATATAGGTGCGCTTCTACCCTGTACAAGACAGTAATAAATAAATGTAACTAGTTCTAAGATTTATATTTTAAAAAGAGCAACCGCCGAGTTTCTTGCTGGCTCTTCTCGGCAGGAACAGCTTTCCGAACCAGCAGTAAAGTTGACGATTCAAAAGCACTTGTTTACAAGTTTACTTGAATAAAGAATATTTTGATTTGATTTGATTTGATATATTGTAGAACATATATTAGATAGATAATTATTTTATATTCGGACTTCCCTATTATATTATATTATATGTTTATATAATATATGCATTTATTTATATATTATATAAGTATTTGTTTACATATTCGTGTGTACTTGATGTACGTTTATTATATTTAGAGTAATAAATATTGTTTAATTTTATAGTTATCTTTATGTACTCTGAGGTGCACTATCCTACCTGCTTTCTTATCAGCAGCTCCATAACGAATAAGGTTGCCTGGAAGAAATCGCTGGTTAGCGATAAGGCCGCCTTATTGTACCTGGCTTTGTGTGTTAATATCTGTAATTTGTATTTTTTTGTGTGTACAATAAAGAGTATTCTTCTTCTTCTTCTTCTTAGAGTGTCGTGCCAATGAAAAGGTTCTGGAATCATTCTAAATTTACTTTCTATATAATGTCTGTTGTTATTGCTCTCTGTATGTAATCTGTTTATTTTGTGTTGTGTGAATGAATAAAGCTATTCTACTTTAACTATTCTATTCTAGATTTGGAAAAACGTATGGCAATGATACGCGAGACGCTAAGAGATGGTTGCGCGGAGATTTTAATTCTTAGATGATAAATTCGAAGTCTTCGAGATCAGTAAGATCAATCGCCGAGTAACTTCATGGTAATTTTTTCAAAATTTCGATGTCTATATGTATTTTTTATACATTTTATGGATATTTCGATGAAATAAATTTTTACAAAGTTTGTTTTTAAAAAATTTATTTACATAACAAATTAAGAATATATAACAATTCATAAATTTTATACAAGTAATTGTCTTTTTACAGTTTTAATGAGGTAACACACCAGCGGTTTATCTTTTTTTATATATTAAACGGCTATATGTTTTATTTTTTACTATTCGCATTATATTAGCGAGCTGTGATAGCCTAGCGGTGAGACCGTGCGACTCTTTCGAGGGGAGCACGAGTTCAAACCCGGGCAGGTACCAATGAGTTTTTCTATTAAAACTCATGTGTCTAATTGATAATTGCAATTTATCACACGCTTTTCGGCGAAGGAAAACATCGTGAGAAAACCTGCATATCTCTAGAGAATTCTGGAGATATGTGTAACCTACCAATCAGCATTGGAGCAGCGTGGTAGGTCTTAGCTCCAACCCTTCTCTACAGAAACGGAGGGAGGAGGCTTATTCCCAGCAGTGGGATTGTAACAGGCCGGCAGGGATTATATTAGTTTCAACTGCATGTAACAGTCTCCTTTGAACTGAATTGTGAACCACTTTGAGCGGACAGTTTAATTCAAACCTTGTACTTATCAAGAACCAGGGACAGTTAAAAAATTATAGGACGCAGATATTTTTCCTTTTTCAATAATTAAAAAAAATCTCAAGTCCGCTCATTTATCTTTTTCAACAACTGAATGACATTGACGGCTACAATGTTTTTTTTTTATATTATTGACCAACTTATATGAAGGAGGTTGTATTTAAAACATGTTTTAAAAATTGGTCGAATCATAAATTTTCGATTGGAGTAAAAAGTGGAAAATAGAATTTAAAAAAATAAAAAAAATTACTAAATTAATAAAATAAATTAAATCACGAAATTTTTAAACGAATGAAATGAAATATTTAAATAAATTTCACATATTAATCATATTTATTGTTTTTTAAACAGATTAAATTAAATTACCAACTAAGTAACGATCCAAAATTCCAAATCACAATTTAGAACAGCCTGTAGATATCACAAGATATAGAGAAGGTTCATTAAAATTATTCTTATGATAATTCGTAATTAGGTTTTTCAGAAAATAACGTTTGAGGATAGCCTGTGTATATAACATTAAATTTTTACATAAATCTCATATCGAGTATAAAAATATTTTATTATTATCACACCTATATAATAGTTGTATAAATAATTAATACATTATTCTATGTTACATTTTTATTTCTATTTCGACTTTCGTTTTCAATTCACGTGTGAAATTATTATTATTTTGAAGATAGCCTCAAAGTCTTTTATTAATAACTTCGTATTGAGTATATAATAAAAAAAATTTATAGTATACATATATAATTTTTTATATTACTGGATATTAAGATTATTCTATACAATATTTTCTTCAATTCCAATTTCGGGATCACAATAATGACTTATCGTATCAATAATCTAGTTTTTCTTCGAGTTCCACTCTTTCATAAGTTTCTCTGCTAATTTAAGGTTTTCATCTTTCTGTAAAGGTAAAAAATAATAATATTTATATACAACCTCTATCCGTGCCTACATTCGCGTCACTTAATCGTCGGAAAATTTTGATTCTTTATTATATATTTACCCAGTATATAAGTTTCAATTGAACCAAATTTTATCACTACTGGTTCAGTGATATAGCCGTGAAAGCGGTACAAACTGACAGATCGTCTTAAATCTCACCTTAATAAACTATAATCTCACTCTGAGAAACTATAATATCACCTTGATAAACAATAATCACACCTTGATAAACTATAATCTCGCCTTGATAAAATATAAACTCAACTTGATAAACTATAATCTAATCATGATAAACTATAATCTCGCCTTGATAAAATATAAACTCAACTTGATAAACTATAATCTCACGTCGATAAACTATAATCTCACCTTGATAAACTATAATCTCATCATGATAAACTATAATCTCACCTTGATAAAATATAAACTCAACTTGATAAACTATAATCTCACGTCGATAAACTATAATCTCACCTTGATAAACTATAATCTCATCATGATAAACTATAATCTCACCTTGATAAAATATAAACTCAACTTGATAAACTATAATCTCACGTCGATAAACTATAATCTCACCTTGATAAAATATAAACTCAACTAGATAAACTATAATCTCACCTCGATAAACTATAATCTCAACTTGATAAACTATAAACGCACCTTGATAAACTACAAAATCACCTTGATAAACTATAAAATCACCTTGAAAAGTAATAATCTCACCTTGATAAAGCAGAATCTTGCATAGTTCTCGCCCTCTGACTTGTGTTCCTCTGAATAGAACGCCGAGGGTGGTATCGCCAGAATACCTGCCTCCTTTGCAAATTTCTTCGTGAAGCGGTAGTCTTTGTACTTGTCCGGTTCGGATTTTAGATCGATTTTACTCTCTGTAATATAATAATAATAATGATTTATTAAAACCAAAATTACACATATCCCTAGAATTCTCTAGAGATATGGAGGTTTCCTCACGATGTTTTCCTTCACCGAAAAGCGTGTGATAAATTGCAATTATCAATTAGACACATAAGTTTTTAATAGAAAAACTCATTGTTGCCTGCCTGGGGTTGAACCTATGTCGTCTCTAGAGAGTCGCACGGTCTCACCGCTAGGCTATCACAGCTTGATACCTGCATAAAGTAAAAAAGTAAAGTAGCGGCCTGTTACAATCCCATAGCTGGGAATAGGCCTCCTCTTTCGGTTTGATCATTGTAAAAAGCTTACTTGAATAAAGTTCTGATCTGATTTAAGATCCAGTTTCAACTTACCTTCAAAACAAAACTTTCATTGACAAGTCAAAAAACTTTATTACACTTTAAATAATTTACAGAAGCAGGTGTTACTTTGTGGAATTCCATATATGGATTATAGCAAAGTAGTTCTGTTATAGTGTCTGTTTTACACTTTATCAAAAAACTTTTTTTTACATTTACATATTCTACAAATTTTGTAAAACATATTTCATTTTAACAAAGTTGGGAAAACATATAGCGATTGTTATTAAAGTAACTTAAGTAATTAAGTATCCCACTGCTGGGCATAGACCTGGATTTTTAAAAAAAAAGGTTTGGAGCTAAGACCTACCACGCTGCTCCAATGCGCATTGGTAGGTTACAACATATCCCCAGAATTCTCTAGAGATATGCAGGTTTCCTCACGACGTTTTCCTTCGCCGAAAAGCGTGTGATAAATTGCAATTATCAATTAGACACATGAGTTTTAGTAGAAAAACTCATTGGTGCCTGCCCGGGGTTTGAACCCATGACTGTCTCTAGAGAGTCGCACGGTCTCACCGCTATCACAGCTTGAAACCTGCATATCTCTAGAGAATTCTGGGGATATGTGTAACCTACCGATTCGCTTTTAAGTAGCATGGTAGGTTTTAGTTCCAAACCTTCTCTAAAAAAAATCCAGGAGATCTATGCCCAGCAGTGGGATAGTAACAGGCCGTTACTTTAATAACAGTCGCTCAATGCTCCCAAGTTTGTTAAAATGAAATATGTTTTACAAAATCTGTAGAATATGTAAATGTAAAAAAAAGTTTTTTGATAAAGTGTAAAACAGACACTATAACAGAACTACTTTGCTATAATCCATATATGGAATTCCGCACTTGCTTCTATAAATTGTTTAAAGTGTAATACAGTTCTTTGACTTGTCAACGACAGTTTTGTTTCGAAGGTAAGTTGAAACTTGATCAAATTAGAATAATCTAAATCCAAGTAAGCCTTTTACAAGCACTTTTGAATCATTAAGTAGCAATGCTTCCTTTGTTAAAAACTTTAAGGTTAATTTGAGACATTTGGGTGCTATACAAATCCTTGCAGTACCGACCTCCGAGCAAGCCAAACTGTTATATAGAAGTCTCGACATGATTACTATGTAATACTTTAATTAGGTTATGATGGGTCTGACATAACCTCTTAGAGGTTTAATGGCCCTATAAAATAAATAGAAAAAAAATTTCATTAACTATCAATTAGATTTTATGAAGCTACAACTGGTTCGGAATGTTGCTCTTATAGAGAAGAACCAGAAATAAACTCTGTGGTCATTTTCTAAATATTAATTTACATTATTTAACTGCAGTTTTGTTTGAAGCTGAAAGCATTTTCAAATTCTAGCATTTTTATCATTAAAATAATCTTCAATTGTGTAATATGCCTTACGTATAAGCATAGTTCGTACACTTAATTTAAACTTTCTGTAGATAAATCTAACATGGATTGCGGAATCCCGCTCTAACTGGGGATGACAACCGCCTTTTTTTTATTTATTTATTTATTTATTTTTTTAATTAATTAATTAATTTTTTTTTTTGCGGAAGCCGCTCTAACTGGGGATGACAACCGCCTTTTTTTTATTTATTTTTATTTATTTATTTTTTAATTTATTTTATTTTTGTTTATTTTTTTATTTTTGTTTGCGGAATCCCGCTCTAACTGGGGACGTTAACCGCCTGCCTGATGTCAACTAACCTTAGTCGTATTTTACGACCCCTTGGTAATAAAGAGGGTGGTCTAATTTACTCAGCCGGATAGCACACGGTGGGTCAACTTATCTTAGTCGCCGTTTACGACACCTCGGTAAGAAGTGAGGGTGGTCCATTCTACTCAGCCGGATACCACACGGCGGTTATTGTAGACCCGAGTACCGAGACCAATGAATGAGTTGCTCTCTGCTGAGTCGCAGACTAAGTTACACTAATGGACTATAGATTTATTTCAAAATCTCACCAAGCTTGGTCCAATCGGCAATGACGAAGTACCCTCCATCAGGTGTGGTGGGATTGAACCCGTTGTCCCTGAGCACTTTGACGAGATAGTCGCGTTTGGAAACGAGTTCTTCGGCCAAAGAGAAGAAATAGCATTCGGGAGTGTTGATTCGGGCAATTTCGAACTCTAATGAACGAGCGATGGCTTCCTGAGAAAAGTAAAACGTATCAAATGTTACACATGTTATTATTATTTTGCTATAATCCGCGTTTGTCGAGAAAAATCTATGTAATGCTAAGTGTACGACAGACAGTGTTCACATAGCTTATACATGCAGGATTAGTTACCGCACGTATCACAAAATACCGCCACCAACAACACACTACACACATTCACTACGACAATCTCTACGATCTGTAACTCTATCCCAATTTTTTGATACAATTTTTTTTCAGTAACCGCGCATTTACCTCATAGCAATATGCCATAAGATATAATGCTATGGAAGTAAGCAAAATACATAAAACTAGCTGTGCCAGCGGCTTCGCCCGCGTGGAAATCAGCGTGTCACGAATTTTTTAAAAATAAAAGTAGTTATTATGAGTTAACCATAAGAGATAGAGACGTGCTATCGCGGACTTTTTTGTAGTATTTTCATAGATCTACAATTCTCTAGTGCATAACTTGAGCGTAAGCCAGTAAGCGAGTTTATTAACAACTGTGCGATCTCTTCAACACAATTTACATAATACCGATATGTACTATTTACCTAAACCATCCGGAAGTATTGCACTGTCTTTTGGTGGAAACCGTACAAAAATCCGTTCAGTAGATTTTGAGCAAATCGATTACATACAGACAGACAGCTTTTTGGGACTTTGTTCTATAATAAGTATTACTCTGTTGACAGCATTTACCTGTATTGGTGTGCAGCAACAGTACACGCAGTTCTGATGTACCACTTGCAGGTTCCTCATCAGGGCGGAGGGTGCGTAAGCCCAGCCCGTCTTCCAACCGGTCACCGAGAAGGTCTTCCCTGCTGAGCCTATTGTGATGGTCCGTTCCCACATACCAGGCAGTGTTGCTGGAACAATAGTTTATGATACTGTTGCATAATAAGGGTTCTTATAACACGAGTGTGGTTTAAAAAAACGAGCCGCAGGCGAGTTTTTTTATAGTGTCACACGAGTTTTATAAGACCAAGTTATGTACAGTATCATACACTACTTTATCTACTCTCATACTATAATACGTAAAACGTGCGTTTCCATTCCATGAACTCGTGGTAACATTTAATATAGTTGCTCCTAGATTTCGTCGGCAACAGGTTCACGGTCATGTTTGACGCAGCTTTCAGAATATCTGGTGGTGTACAATCACCACTATCCCCGCTCTCAGACATGTTTTTACACAAAAACTTATTTTTTTACAAACAAAACTAAACTTAGTTTAAATATTGAAAAGATTTTTTAAACGTCATATATTGGCGCCAAGGCGCAAACATCGATTGCGCATGCGTGTTGCGTCGCCGCGGATCCATTCATTGAAACCTTTTTTTTTTTGGGTAGAAGTTCAACCTCCTTGGTCCAGCTGGAAGTTGTATAGGTGTATCGTTATGATTAAAAAGTTACATTATGATACAGGTGTCCATACAAGACCTGTATCGTAATGAAACTTTTTAATTTTTAATTTTTGTTCTGTACGTAATGTTTTTCATAAGAATTTTGTTTTCAGTTTTATAATCATTGTATTATAGTATCAGAGTAGATAAAATACATTAAAACATTACGACCTCAATGCAATCCACACTTCATGGTACGAATAGTAAGCGGTTCGCGGTCGTCGTTTACGTCTTCAATTGAGTCGCAATAAGAGTTCACGGTAGGCCTGCTGATCACTATTCAGTTATAAGGCCGCCCTTTGTTTATATACATAATTTGTTAATTGGTTTACTATAAGTTTTCATGTATTTCTTTATGTTTAATGTGTTTTTGTTCAATAAAGTTTTTATCTATCTATCTATGTATCATCCATATATAAATAAATAAATAAATATATGGGACATTTACACACACGGTCGTCCGTCCCCAAAGTAACTTAATACTTGTGTTATGGGTGACGGATAACTGGCAGATATACTACATATATAAGTTTAAATACATACTTAAATACAAATACACACCTAGGCTCGAAAAACCAACAATATATTTATAGAAAATGTTGGCCCTCAGCGGGATCGAACCCGCGACCTGCGGAGCTGAAAGCATGGTCACTACCCACAGCGCCAACGGGCCAAAATATAAAAAATGAAAAAAAAACCCTGCTGTTGAGTAGTCTATCTATGTATCTTTCTATGTATCTATCTATCGATCTATGTATCTAACTGTGTATCTATCTATCTATCTATGCATCTATCTATCTATCTATCTATGCATCTATCTATCTATATATCTATGCATCTATCTATTTATCTATCTATGCATCTATCTATCTATGCCTCTATCTTTCTATCTATCTATGCATCTATCTATCTATCTATGCATCTATCTATCTTACCTATCCTTATATGTTTGTGCGGTTTATACACCATCCATTCGTACACTTCGTCGGATATACACAGCACGTCGTGCTTCTTGCACAGGTCCGCGATGGTCTCCAGCTCCTGAGCACTGAACACCTTCCCGATTGGGTTGTGGGGGGTGTTCAGTATGAGCATTTTAGTGCGACTGTTGAATAGGGACGCCAGTTCATTCTCGTCGAGAACCCAGTCCGCCGAAGTGATTACTTTACCAGTGGGTTTCTGAAAATGTTTGTTCAAAGTAATCCTTATCTATACACAATATTATAAAGAGGAAATATTAAGTAATAATACTAAGGCAAAAGCAACACTACCTTTCCTCGCTGTCATAACTTATATCTATGTAGGTTTATTATATTTTGTATTAGTATTAGTATTAGTGTATTATCTTGTATTATATATATGTATTCTATTTTATGATTATAAGAAAGTAAGTTTATCCAAATTTAATTTATTATTGTTTTATAGTGTTTTTAATAATGTTTTTTTTACTATTAATGTACCTATACTACGTTTTCACTTAGTTTCAAACCACCAAGGGTCGCTGGCAGAGATCTCTTATAGAGATAAGTAATCCTTTGTACTTGTTTTCTTTTACCTGTATTTTCTTATATATTTTAATTTTGGTACATAAATAAATAAATGAATATTTGTATGTTTGTATGTATGTCTGTTTGTAAAGTTTTCACGAAAATACTTCTGAACCGATAATTCCACTGTATTAATCTTCATCCCGCTAAATGATATTTTATTAAAATCTGTTTCAATACTTGTAAAATGCTTTTTAAATTATTAAAATCCGACATCCCAATCAAAAAAATCTACGAATTTAAGAATGTAAATCGAAAGAAAGTAATGCCATAACAAATTCATTGTAGCGTCCGTTATAGCAGGGCCTGCATTTGGTGAGTTAGGTCTTATTCCAAGAATACTAATGATACCCATTTTTTAATTAAATAATCTACAAATAAATCAATATTCCGACTTCCCTAGTATAATATTACTTTCATAAGCTATTCACTCACAGGTTTCAAGGAAATGAACTTGGTAATGCCACCGGCTGATCTGATCATGTAATCGTAACAATCAAAGAATGGCTCGATCACTATCACCTCATCACCTGTATCCACGTGACCTATTACAAAAGACATTAATAAAAATAATCAATAAGACATCAATAAATAAATATATGGGACACTTACACACAGTCGTCCATCCCCAAAGTAACTTAATACTTGTGTTATGGGTGACGGTCAACTGGCAAATATAATACAAATAATAATTTAAATACTTACTTAAAATACAAATATACACCCTATATACCCTATATAGGCTCGAAGAACCAACAAATTGTTTATAGAAATTGGCAGGAATCGAACCCGCAACCCGAGGAGCTGAAGACAGGGTAACAACCCACTGCACCAAAGGGCCAAAATATAAATAAATAATAATAATAAATAAATATATGGGACACTTACAAACGTTCGTCCGTCCCCAAAGTAAGTAACTTAATACTCGTGCTATGGGTGACGGACAACTGGTAGATATACTACATATATATCTTTAAATACATACTTAAACACAAATATACACCCAGGCTCGAAAAACCAACAAATTGTATATAGAAAATGTTGGCCCTCGGCGGGAATCGAACCCGCGACCCGCGGAGCTGAAGGCAGGGTCACTACCCACTGCGCCAAAGGGCCAAAATATAAAAATTGAATGTCCCTGCTGTTGAGGAGTCCCTATTCTAGAGAAGATGCTGACATCAGCATCAGGTCAAGCTAATCATAAATATGCATTGGCATGGAGACTGGACCAATATGTCAAATTTCAACTCAATCAGACACTGGGAAGAGGTTAAAATTTAACTTACGAAATTCTGTAATAGTTCGTAGCATGATAATCATAAATGACATTGGCATAAGAATTACAATGTATGTAACTTAATTAAACCTAATTATGAATTATGTCAGTTTAATACTAAGCCAGAGATATAATTTGTATATTTCTGTTGTGAAATCCTAATAAAAATTACCAAGAGCACCAGCCTGTAGATAGTAATAGAAGAGTACCAGCCTGTTACAATCCCACTGCTGGGAATAGGCCTCTTCTCTCCGTTTCTGGAGAGAAGGGTTGGAGCTAAGACCTACCACGCTGCTCCAATGCGGATTGGTAGGTTACACATATCTCCAGAATTCTCTAGAGATACGCAGGTTTCCTCACGATGTTTTCCTTCACCGAAAAGCGTGTGATAAATTGCAATTATCAATTAGACACATGAGTTTTAATAGAAAAACTCATTGGTGCCTGCCCGGGTTTGAACTCGTGTTCCCCTCGAAAGAGTCGCACGGTCTCACCGCTGGGCTATCAGTTGTGATATATGCAATACCCCATCATAGGTTGGATGTCCAGCACTTTGAATTACATTTTAGGCATAAACACACCTAACTGGTATTCAAATGGTCGCTGACTATGGGCCTCATAAGAAAGCTCAGAGTCACTCAGCGAGCTATGCTTGGTGTATCTCTACGTGATCAAATCAGGAATGAGGAGATCCGTAGAAGAACCAGAGTTACCGACATAGCTCATCGTGTCGCGAAGCTGAAGTTGCAATGGGCGGGGCACATAGTACGTAGAACCGATGGGCGTTGGAGTCTTAAGGTGCTGGAATGGCGACCCCGCAACGGTAAACGCAGCGTTGGAAAACCCCCTACGAGGTGGAAAGACGACCTCAATAAGGTCACGAGGAGCCGCTGGATCCAAACGGCACAGGACCGTGTGGTGTGGAGATCCCTTTAGGAGCCCTATGTCCAGCAGTGGACGTCGATCGGTTGAACAAGAAGAAGAAAAAGACATCTAACTCTAAGTCACCTGGAAAACAAAATACTCACCAAGAATTGCTGAATACAAAGCTTCATAAGCACCATTAGTAACTAAAATTTCATTGATGGGGTCTAAATTTCTACCTATTAAAGGTGAATACAGTTTTGCCAGGCTCTGAACTAATCCGAGATGGCCCTGTAATTAATAAATTTAATTAGGGTTATAATGTAGAAAATATCTCTTCATGTTAAGTCATCTCATAACTACTGGGCATATTTCTTGAATAAAATTCCACAAATAATTTCTGCTTAGCTATTCCTGTAGTTTTAAATCACTATTAAAAGGAGGCTTATATAGGAAGCCTACTATTGAGGATTAGATAAATGATAAGAATGTGTGGATGACGAAATGTAACTAGTTATAAAAATTATATTTTGAAAGAGCAACGAACAAGTTTTAGATAATTTATAGAATTAGGGGCTACTTTACGGAGATCTATAATACAAAAATAAAAATAAAATTATTTTGCTATAATCCGCGATACGGTAAATATAAAATATATATAGTGCTAAATGCTTTGCGATTTTGTCATGGAGTCTATCTCCTGATGATGCTTCGGTTGCGGGGCGAAACGATTGTTGAGTTTGTGACAGTGAACATGTGTAGTGCTTGTGTATTGTGGTGGCAGTGGTGGAGGTTTGTGCATGTGTTTTACGAATCTTGCATGTAACAGGTATGAAAAAACGGATAGTCCACTATACATTTAGCACTATATATATTTTCTATTTACTGTATTGCAGATTATAGCAAATTAATTTTATTATTAATTTTGCAACAAGTTTTTTGTTAGCTTTATTTGGGAAAAGGTGATTTTTCAAAGCAACAATATTGTTGACAAATCAAAAGCACAAGTTTACTTGAATAAACAATATTTTGAATTTAAATATATGATCACTTTGTATTTTAACAAAGCCTAGTCTGTCATGCAGTTTTCTTTAATAGTGATTGATAAGGATTAAGGATTAGGTGTACCATTTGTTAGGGTTTTGAGTGAATTACTTGAAATGTGTCATATAATTTTGCTTAAAATTACTTACAATTTTTACTTAAAATTTCAGAATAAGTCAATGTGCCTAGGGCTATCATTGAAAATTACTTACAAATTGTGTGTCACCCATAACATAAGTACTAAGTTACTTACAGATGATTGTATGAGTCATTGTACCATATATTTATTAATATTTTTCTCTGTAAATGAATTTGTTTATATTTTGTGTAATACATTTTACTTACAAATCCTCGGGTATATTGATTGAAAAGAGGGTTTTCTCCAGTTGCAACTTTAGCAAGGCTCTTAGTGACATGTTCTGGTGCATGATAATCTGGAAAACCTTGACCAAGATTTACTGCAGGTTTGTACTCTTGTGCCAACTGTATATATTCAACCCTGTAATCAAAAGAATGAACTTTACCAAGTAATAGTATGTTTATTTATTTATATCTTTATGTACATAACTACTATTAGAAAAGAGAGAGAAAGAAAAATGATTATTCAAAATAAATTTGAATAATTATAATGTTTAATATAATAAATTAAAAATTAACAATTTCAATAATATTTGAGCATTATGGACATGAAAAGATCCTAAAAATTAATAAATAGACAACAATAGGATTGTAATATAAATCAAAACTAAATTAGCAATTAAAGATTATTTAAACACACAGCTAAATTTTATTACAACTGACTACTATATTATCTAGTATATTAGTGATAATACCAGTATGTGAACATTATTACCCATTTTATATTTCAAAAATTAAAATAATTTACACATTCAATTTGTCATGCCGTCTATTTAACCAGGAAGTCAAAACAGTGAGCTATTATCTAATTGCATAACCATATTTTCTTAACGTTTCTTCCGAATACTTTTTATAAATAGAGCAGATGATATGGAAAATTGTTGGACAGAGATACTCACCATACACTTTTTTCACCGGCTCCATAACGAGTTGGTAGCTTAAATTTATCACTCATTTTTGCACTTGCACTTACTTCTCTTCTTAGTACGTTATTGTGATGTTTTGTCGCACTGTTATGATCTTTTATTGCCGCTGTAAGAAAACGTCTCCACTTAAACATGATAAGACAAAGATAAACCCCGAAAAGATTGTTATTTTAACTTAACGTAAACACAACTGAGTTCAATGATAAACTGATTACGTTTCGATTCATTAAAGTAAATGAAAATTTAAATAAACATACAATTAATAGTATCACGAAAAAAACGTTTACAGATTATATTTAAGATAGCAGAATAAATTATTGTTTAAGTATTTTCTTTATTCTTATCACCAATTTACATATTTAACCTATTACAGTAACTGTCAATTATGTCAAATGTCAATTGTCAAAATATACTACACAATACAGACTAAAAGCTACAAAGTTTTTTATAAGCTTTCGATAATATTAAAAGAAATTATAATAAATATTGCAAATATCGCGAAATAGTGTTGTTGAATGTTATGTACAGTAACTATCAGCTTGTTAGTTTATCTCCTTTTTATCTTTTTTAATTTACCATTAGATTATTAATACCCAATTTGATATATCCAATATTTGGAACAATTGATATGATATTATAATACTTATTAAAATAATCCCGCTGCGTGGTATCCAGCTGAGTAGAATAGACACCGTCATTTCTTACCGAGGTGTCGTAAAAGGCAACTAAGGTAAGTTGACCCACCATATGGTATCCAGTTGAGTAGAATAGACTAGCCTCTTTCTTCTCGAGGGATCGTAAAATACGTCTATGTTGACGTCAGGCAGGTGGCCAGTCGTAAAATACGTAGCCAAATCGTGAGACAACATGTTTGTAACATGTTGTGCCGACCCCACTTAAAGTGGGATAAGGGCAGGAGGAGTTATGAAAATAATGTTAACACTAATTTTTAGGTATGGAATTTTGCATAATAATGCTTTATTCTGTTAATTTATTTGTACTCTCTGCTCTTTCAACGTAGGTATCAGTTAAATTTTAAAAGCTACTGAAATTAAGGAGCAAACTGCGACAATGTCAGAGAAGAATATTTTTGGCTGACTTGTTAATGAACCTCCATAATTTAGGGGCGAGTTTAATTTCGCGCATCTCTCGGGTGTTTTAGCATTCGAGACTCGCCCGATAAAAATTTAATTTCTTCTAAAATTAGATATTCAGTGTTGAGTACTGAGAAACCAGTTACATATATTATTAACCTGTCAAACAACTTTATTTTGACTGCAATTTCGATACGATATTTTTTTACTTTACATTTTGATATGATATACTAATTCGAAACACAATGGCAAAAAATTGACGAAAGTAATCTATACTAATATTATAAAGAGGAAAGATGTATGTTTGTTTGTATGTATGTTTGTTACGTTTTCACGCAAAAACTACTGGACCGATTTCAAAAATTCTTTCACCATTGGAAAACTGCTTTTTCACTGAGCAACATAGGCTATATGTCATTTTAAAAAAAAGTAGGGATCCCTAATAAAATTGTAATAACTTGGTAAAAATTAAGTCGTAAACATCTATCATCGCGTGCGCTGCGGAAACTATTGATGATAGAACAAAAAAATGTTCTACAGTATTATAGAACGTATCGATATCCACAAAAAAGTCCGCGATACCATATGTCTAACTATTATAGTTATGCCAATATAACTACTTTTTTACATTGTAAAAGTTGGTAAAAGTGCCGACAATAATCAAACCATTTTATTCATATCTCTGTATTAATCCTTATCCCATTAAATGATATTTTATGAATAACTGTTTCAATACCTGTAAAATACTTTATAAATTATTAAAATCCGACATCCCAATCAAAAGATTTTACGAATTTAAGAATGTAAATCGAAATCAAATAATGCCATAACAAACCTAACCTACCGTTATAGCAGGGCCTGCACTTGGTGAGTTAAGTCTTATTCCAAGAATACTAATGATACCCATTTTTTATAATTAAATAATCTACAAAATAAATCTATAGTCCGATTTCGTAGACTTTCCACTACCACGAGATCTGTATGGACGCGGGTGAAACCGCGGGGCTTTGCTAGTATATGGAATAAAATTATAAACATACCATACATTATAAATATAATGTATGGTAAATCATGACTTAATTATGAACGAATAATAAAGAACTAAAAAAATTAACAAAGCAACGCCAATAATTTATAAATATAAGTCATTATACACAAGGTGAATCAAAATAAACCCGGATAAAAGTGCAGCCATGCGCTTTATCAGTAATCGCTTTCGACCTCACATACTCACCTACGGAAATTTCCCTTTACAATACACCGATTCACTGGCAACAGAAAGTCAAGTACCTAGGTGTCACCTTTCAACCTTCCATGACCTTCCACGAGCACATACACATAGTCTGCAATAAGGCTGCGTATGTCATGGGACGACTTTATCCGATGTTATGCAAGAAAAGTAAGATGTCGCTCCGCAACAAAGTGACGCTCTACAAAACTTGCATAAGACCAATAATGGCCTATGGCGAGCGTTGCGTTCGCGCACGTTTCAAAGGTCAGATTGCTCAGGCTTCAAAGACTACAGAACCGATTTATGCGGACAGCCACTGGTCGTCCGTGGTTCATGCGGAACGTTGACCTCCATAGAGACCTCGATCTCCCTACCATTGCTCACCTCTTGAAACGTTTTTGGAAATCTTACTTCGAGAAATCTGAGGTACGCCCGAACCCCCTTATTTCAGTTGCTTCTACATCGAAAATATAAGCGTCCAAAAAGCATCCTTTATGACCCCGACGATCAAACAACGATCGCCAACACAAATACACGTAATACACACACACAGCGTCTTCGCCAGCGAAAACGAGGTCCCAGTTTTCTGACGTCGGTCGGTCGTGGCTTCTCGCTACCCTTCCAACGCCGCAATGACTAATCTAAGTCATATCATCAACCCTCCACTACACGTCGCCTTAAGCCGTGGTCCGGCCTCACAGGAGGCACCCTTAGGACGACGTTCCCCGACTTAAGTAGAGCTTCTGCGCTCTATTCTCTGCATGTCGCAACCTCGACGATGCTTCTGCGCTCGCTTGTCCCGCCCCGTGACGCTGTAAAACCCATTAGGGCTAACAGCATACAGAGAGTTCGAAAAAAAATACCAAGATGTCGTAAATGGCGGTAAGCTACGACTGACCGAACTGTGTGTAGTATTGTTCTTTCTCTTTTTTTCGAACTGAATGAGCACAGAAGCTATGTCGAGGGAGCGATATTACAGCGCAGACATTTTGTAGCGTTGGAGAACGTTGTCTTAAGGAATGTTATGAATTTTATGACCAACATGAGGTTTATGAGAGTGCTATTTATGATTTTTTTTATCTGAACGAAGATGATGAAAAAGATGAGAGAACAACCAACCAGGGCTCATCGGGTCTTCCAGGTACCAACGAGCTTTCCATAAAAACTTTAAACGTGAATTCACGCGCTTTTGTGTCACGGAAATATCGTGAGAAAACCTGCGTATCTCCGGAAAATAATAATGTTTTAGCTAACGATTTTCATTCGAGCAGCCTTTTAGGTAACAGCTCCAATACTTCTCTACAAACAAAAAGAAAAGAGAAGGGATTTTCTTAGTTGTGGAATAGTCACAAGCAGCTATACGCATATTTTTGCCACAAACCACTATAAGTACACGTCCCATTTGTAATCCAAAGAACGATTTTATAGAACCAAATTAAGTTGACCCTTATGAATGTAATATAAAATACAATTTTCCGCTAATAGCCTCGATAGTACTTAAATTTCTTTTTACATACTTTTTGAAGTTTCATAAACGTAAATACAAATAAAAAAAGCTATAAGTGCTCTGATCTTGGATTTAACGATGCCTTAAGAAATAGTAAACAAATCAATACTAAACTTGCCTACTTTTTTGAGTCGTAAGGTTTATGAGGTGACCCTATATAGGGTAAAATTCCCTGGTATTATCAGGGAATTTTACCCTATTAAAATTCTGTACGAGTATATAATATTCAGAAGTGATTCCGACATAGAGTTGTTATAATTAGAAATGTGAAAAGTGCCATATTACAATTATGAGAAAGCAAATTAGGGTGATTTATGTGTCTCTTTTTTTTTCTATGTGTGATTAGACAAATATATACGAGTGTCATACTATACGAGTGCCTTCCCTCTCATTATTTAATGGGACACTCTCATCTACAGGCCTGCCTATGGCACCCCTACTATCGTATAATAACTATAGAAAAGACTTCGTAATCACAGAATCCTCATCATCCTCCTGCTCTTGTCCCTCTAAGTGGGGTCGGCACAACATGTTACAAACATGTTGTCACATGATTTGGCTACGTATTTTTACGACCTGCCTGCCTGACGTCAACTTACCTTAGTTGTATTTTACAACCCCTCGTTATGAAAGAGGGTGGTCTATTCTACTCAACCGGATACCACACGGTGGGTCAACTCACTTTAGTCACCTTTTAAGACACCTCGGTAAGAAGAGTGGGTGGTCTATTCTACTCAGCCGGATATCACACGGCAATTCGTAGATAATTCATATAACGAAAGAATATTGAATCTGATTTTTCAAGTCTTTTTACGAAGTAGCGATAACCACTCATGTGTAGTTCATAATTTACAAAAGCAAAATGCTTTGCAAGCTTAACTTTACTCTTGAATGATTTTTTGAGGATTTTGATAATTACCTTGTATACGTTGATCATTTTTACTTTTGGTTTGTTTTATCTATATGTTTTCAAACCAATTTATCATAGAGATATCTTTTCATATAGAGTAGACCAAAGTGAGGGTAAGAGGGTAACGGAAGGGTAGAATTTAATTCCATTCGCGTTCCATTTATTAACGATCGTTAAACGAAATTTATAAGTAAAAAAACGCAATGTTTCTAAATATATTTATTGCCTTAAAACTACCACAATATAAACTTACTCTAACTAGACTATTAAAATTGACAGGTGTCTTCCCCGTATAACTTAAATTGAGTATTTCTTTGACAGTGATAAGTTTTTGCAGTCGCTACAACTAAAAGTACGATTAAATAATAAGATATAAATATTTTTATAGATGATTCCATGAATGATGTGATTGATGGGTGAATGATGGTTTGATTGTTTTTTTTTAATCAAATTACTTTCCGTTACAGTTCCAATCCAATATGGCGGATTATCTATAGCATGAATTTTGTGTATGTATATTAAGTTTGTATAGAATTTCATTGAAATACTATTAACATAGAAGCTGTGATAGCCTAGCGGTGAGACCGTGCGACTCTCTAGAGACGACATAGGTTCAAACCCGGGCAGACACCAATGGGTTTTTCTATTAAAACTTATGTGTCTAATTGATAATTGCAATTTATCACACGCTTTTCGGTGAAGGAAAACATCGTGAGGAAACCTGCATATCTCTAGAGAATTCTAGAGATATGTGTAACCTACCAATCCGCATTGGAGCAGCGTGGTAGGTCTTAGCTCCAATCCTTCTCTCCAAAAACGGAGAGAGGAGGCCTTAGCCCAGCAGTGGGCATAGTAACAGTTACTTACTATTAACATAAAAATATTTGTTAATAGTACTAATTATTGAAAATTTGAAGAAATTAAATAAACTATTGAAAAGTAAATCTGATTCCATATGGATGATAGAAATTTGATGGTTTTATAATATGCTATACATTAAACACAATTTTTGTATTTAGAGCCCAGTGGCCTCAAAACCTTGAATAGTATTAAAATTAGTTTTAATATCTTCAGCATAAATATTACTGGTGACCCCATTTTTCAAATATTCACGATCCATTACTACAATTTTCGCACTCGTGTTTGAAAGCCGCCCTGAAAGCCGCGGTTCTATTTTTGGTATTATTTGCATTAAAAAGGTCTTATGAAAGATTAAGTTACATTTTTTATACAAATTAGTACCCTAAGTTAACATTTCTATTGGAGAATTTGGTAATGTTGGATGATAAACATAATGTTATGCCCATTTGAAACTTATATACTAAAAATATAAAAAAACAGTCCTTAATTCTTTTGCCTTTGGCGACCCTGGCCTTCTTGGTAATCATTGTTATTTGGTCTCTTCGAAGGTTTTTGAGATACCTGGAAGAAATAAAAAAAATAACAAAAGAAAACATAAACAAGCAAAGGTTGGTTCGGCTGCGGTTTTATAAGATAGTATTTTACATATAATAATAAAATTATTATTAAAATAATAATAGCTATATAAAAATCATTTAGCTCTATGAGATAATTTTCGTTACATAATCGCAACGAAAAAAAATAACAGCAAAAAAATTTGATCATCTCCTTTTTACACCATTCTTAATTATTTTATTGCATTTTAGTGTACTGCAATTGAGCATGTAATGTAGTAAAATACATATGGAATTTCGAATACGCAGAGGTAAATATTTTAATTTTAATAGATTAACAAAAGAGATAGAGTGAAAAAATAATACCTACAAAATTATAGATAGTAAAGTTTAGTCACAGCGTGTTCAATGTAAAACAAAAACAAAATCAACGCAACAAAACGTTTTATGTTTAACGTTTATTCAAAAGAATATTTATAAGCATTTTAAAATTAAATGTTCCTCAATAATTCAGATGTTACGGAGAGTCAGTACAATATACAAGCGAACCCCTTTTCAAAAAAGGGAGTGTCTATAACTGACTTCAATTCAAATACAAGCCTATATAACAAACTTTAGTAATAAAAACTTTAACAATAAAGTTAATATAGTATTAGATAATAGAGTATTAACTTTAATAATAAAGTTAATACTCTATTACGGTACTTTGATGATATTTTTCCAAATTATGTAGAGGTAGGTTTACAAGTATGTAAACCCACAAATGACTTTCGGATTTTCTATGGGCGTAACAAAAGGTGTCATTCGGTTATCTCGTTTCCTGGTTATTTTCACGTACACCTATTCTTATCGTGATGATGTACATTCTGTCACACAAATAGACTTATTCCTATACTAGGTGTAGTCGCGGCTTAGTTCCATAGATATCATACCAGAGGAAGGGAGTCATAGGCAAGCCATCACCCTTCCGACGCCGCAATGACTAATCTAAGTCATACCATCAACCCTCCACTACACGTCGCCCTAAGCCGTGGTCCGGCCTCACAGGAGGCACCCTTAGGACGACGTTCCCTGACTTAAGTAGAGCTTCTACGCTCGTCCGTACCGCCCGGTAACGCTGTAAAAGCCATTAGGGCTTTTACAGCATATAGTTAGTTCGGAAAAAAAAATAGGCAAGCCTGTAAGTGAGAGTGTCGGAATAAATAATGAGAGGGACGATTAGATTCGTATACAAAAGTAATAATAAAATTATTTTGCTATAATCCGCGATACATGTATCGCTATAATTTTATGATTACTTTTGTATTATGGATCTCCGCAAAGTAACGCCTAATTCTATAAATTATTTAGATTCGTATACTTATCTTTTTGTAATAACACGTGCGTTGAAAAATATTCATGGCGCGTTTTAATAAAAAAAATATATATGTACATTGTAAATTCTTTTAGTATTTATAATTAGGGGAAGGAATTGACTTCTGACTCACGGCTAGCGATAGTTCAGAAGCCAGAGCTACATTGCAGTGTATTATTTAAATACTTATACAATAAAGAATTTATTTACACAAAATTATTTATATATAATTTAAAAAATTTAGAACCTTTTTAGTGCGCCTTTCGAATGATGTTTGCTCACTACGCTGGTTTCCTACTCTAGTATATTAACTCTATGATTAATTCGCGTGTTAAGATACCCTCAATTTGACTGAATTTTAAGGGAATTTTACTATACTATCTGTTGCTCTGATATAAGCTACCATTATATCAAATTTAATTAATATTTCTCCAGTGGGTTAGCCTTAAACATGTACCATAGAAACACAGACATTCGCATTTAATATTATTAATAGGAAATTTTTAAACTTAGTATTTTTGCCCTGTTGTCCTAGTTATACAAAATTTAAAATTTCCAAAAAAGTAGCGACCCATACTGAAAGGTTTACGCGTAAATTAACATTGAAATTCACAAAGGCTAGCGACTTCCAATTCAGTGAATAATTTGACTTCAGGTTGCCATCCCATGCGAACCTTTGTATCTTAACAGAATTGTTAGTGAGCGTCAGATTAGAATCAGTTTCTTTTATCTCTAGAAAAAAATATAACAGAACTACTTTGCTATAATCCGCGTGTGTTAAGCGAATGCATGCAATGCTAAGTGTATAAAGCAGGCAAAATTCACGTACCTTAAACATGCAGGACAAGTCACCGCATGCATCCCAAGACGCCTCCATCAGCAACAACGCACACAAGCAATACACACAACGACCACCAAAATCTCTACGATCGTTTCGCCCCGAAACCGAAGCATCATCAGAAGGATAGGCTCCACGACAAAATCGTGATGCGAAATGCGTAATACACTTAGCATTGCATGCATTCGCTTAAACCACGCAGATTATAGCAAAGTAGTTCTGTTATAGTTTCTGTAATATGGAATTCCACAAAGAAACGCTTGGTTCTATAAATCATTTATCTTTACCCTTATTTAATTAGGATAGGTTTAAATGCGCCAGCTTCGGGCATCGCAGCCAACCTTTTTAATTTTAGGTCACGGTGCTCTAAAGGAAAGCAGTACATAACATGTAGCTTAGTAATTTCTTAGAGATGAGGTACGAAATTTCTACGATGAAGTAATGCACCAAAAAAGTACAGTAACTTATTACAGAAATCTGTAACCTGTAAACTTTACGCAAATCCGTATGAAGTTTAAAACCGCTACCCTTTGACTAGAACTTTCACCTTTCTGATGTTACAGAGACTCGGTACATTTCAAAATTTTTGTTATTGTATGGCTATAAAATTGTTCAACAAACTCGCTGACAATATCAAAAGTTTGACAGTTCCTAATTTTAAGAAAATGCTGTTTAATTATTTATTGGACAAACTTTATTATAATATTAATGAATTTTTGACAGGATGTAAATTATGAAATTTAGATGTTATCTATGTATATATTTATTGTAAAACAAAGTCCCCAAAAGTTGTATGTATCGATTTTCTCAAAACTACTTAACGGATTTTTACTAAGTGATAGTGAACTTCTTTCGGAATCGGTTAATAGAGCATTACCACTTTATGTAAATAGTGTTGAAGAGGCCGTGAGTTTGTAAAAAAAGCTCGCCTAGTAGGAGCTATAGTCGATTGCGCTGCGTAAACCGACAGGGATATAAAGATATGTACTCAAGTAATGTACTAGAGAAGTGTAGATCTACAAGAATACTACAAAAAATTCCGCGACAAAATGCCTCTGTCTCTTATGGTTAACCCAGAATTACTACTTTTATGTTCAAACTTCAATTTAAAAGGAATTTTAAATACGGTAATGATCTCCATACGGGCGAAGCCGCATTCACAATTAGTTTATTTATATTACTGAGACATTCAATTTAATTTGTTTTTTTTCCTTTTATGTAAATTTTATTTATAATGTATTAATTATAAGAATTTATTATTTGCACGCCTGCAAGGCAGCATATAGAAGACACATTATACTTTAATCCTTTAGAACTTATTACTAATATTACGTGAATAAATAAATAAATAAACAAGTAAAATTACTACTTTGTTTTATCATATGTTGTATTTTGATTCTCGAAAAACATCTAAGGAAGCTGGAATCTAATTCGGTTTTGGACAATACTTTGACAGAGTTAGTAAGCTTAAACCACTCGTTAAAAATATCCACTCTTATGTGTAAAAACCCAATGACGTGTTTTCGTGATAATCCATATCACGCAGACATGTCCTATTTATATAAAATCCGCCAGACTTAACATACTGACAATTGGAAAAATATTTATCTTGTTTTTATTATCTGTTTATGTCTGAGGAAACTACGTGTCATTTGTAACATGAGTTTAAAGATAAAGAAACTGGATATAACAAGAAAATACAATATCATATGAGATTATTAGATGTTATATAACAATTCATGTTATTTACGAATAGACATATAGACTATTAAAATATCTATCTATTAAAACTCATGTGTCTAATTGATAGTTGCAATTTAACACACGCTTTTCGGTGAACGAAAACATCGTGAACCAGCATAATCGTGAGGAAACCTGCATATCTCTAGAGAATTCTGGAGATGTGTGTAACCTACCAATCCGCATTGGAGCAGCGTGGTAGGTCTTAGCTCCAACCCTTCTCTCCAGAAACGGAGAGAGGAGACCGATTCTCAGCAGTGGGATTGTAACAGGCCGCTACTTTACTACTTTACTAACATAGACTATTATACTAGTACGGAAGCCAGCTTAAAATGTGACCATAAAAAAAAAAGAGAAAGTTAATGAGGCTACAAAAGTAATAGTAAATTTATTATGCTATAATCCGCGATAAGTAAATAGGAACTATATATAATGCTAAATGTAGAGTGGACTATTCTTTTCATACCTGGAACATGCAGCATTCGTTAAAAACACATGCACATACCTCCACCACAATACACAAGCACTACACACGTTCACTATCACAAACTCAACAATCGTTTCGCCCCGAAACCGAAGCATCATCAGGAGATAGACTCCACGAAAAAATCGCAGTCTGGCTTTATTTGGATTGGAGTATAGCAAAATAATTTTACTATTACTTTTGAACTATGGATCTCCGCAAAGTAACGCCTAATTCTATAAATTATCTAAGGCTACTATCTATACTACTACTACTACTACTTATGAGGCTACTTATCTGTCTTCCTTTATAGCTGTGACTAGCTGCTTTACCGGCGTAAAAATCATTGTGCTAATTTTTTTTCCAAATTGAAATTTTGAACATAAAAGTAGCTGGGTTAATCATAAGATATAGAGCCCTGCTGTCACTTTAATTTATAATTTTAATGTGTAGACAGCTATACTCACGTCTAATATTATCGGGTTAGCCCGACTAGTTTCGAGCCCATAAAAGCCCCGGATGAACTCGAAAGTAGTCGGGCTTTATTTAAAAACTTTTTTTTTTTACTTGTTCTGTGAGTTTTAAGAATTTACTTATCTTTTAAGATAATTGAGTTATTTGAACAATTCAAATCGCATACGCGTACCACTAATAGATCAGTGGCCAGTTGGCGCAGTTGTAAGTGACCCTGCCTTCAGTTCGATTCCCACCGAGAGCCAACATTTTCTAAATACAATTTGTTGGCTCTTCGACTCTGTGTGTATTTGTATTGAAATATGTATTTAAAATTAATATTTCCTGCCACCCGTAACACAAGTACTAAATTACTTACTTTGGGGACTGCCGACCGTGTGTGTAAGTGTCCCATATATTTATTTATACTATGTGCCGCACCCATTGCCACTTAACGGGCGATAGAGAGAGCTATGCGTAGCCATGTGGTATCCGGCAGAATAGAATAGACCACCCTCCTTTCTAACCGAGGTGTCGTCAGGCAAGCGGCCGGTCGTAAAATACGCAGCCAAATCATGTGACAACATATTAGTAACATGTTGTGCCGACCCAACTTAGAATGGGATAAGGACTGAAGGATGATGATGTCCAGCAGTGGACATCCATAAGTTGAAAAAGAAGGATAAGATATATCAATAATATGATATCCATGTTTACCTCTCTAATGTCTTCTTCAGGTTGTGGAGTGGTAGTAGTAGGTACATCGCAGTCTTCAGTTGGAGGCACCACGCATCTTAGCGAGCGCCTGTCGAACACCAACATGGCCGGGCATCGCTGCAGCCGAGGGTATCCGCCTTGACACTGCCAGTATCGGTTACAAGACTTGCCGAGTGGCACGTTGCCGTTAGGATCTTCGTTGCAAAGAGCTGAAATTGATATTTATTTATAATTAAGCTCAATACTCCAATGATATTTTAAAAATCAAACTATTATTCTAGTAAAATTGTCAACAAGTGCTTTAGAATCGTCAACTTCTACTGCTGATGCGGAAAGCTGCTCCTACCGAGAAGAACCAGCAAGATGGCGGTTGCTCTTTTCAAAGAATAATTCTTATTACTAGCATACAGTCATTAATGTCTTGTACAGGGTCGAAAAGTAGCTATGTCCACGCATTCTTTTCGTCTATATAATCCTTAATAGTATTTTTATAGTTATTAACGCAATAAACCCGTAAATAATATATGATTACTTGTGAATCGATAAAAATAAAACGATAAATCTATTACTAGAAAAAAAAACCATTTAAAATAAATCAAATTGTAAAAAAAGAGAATAATAAGAAAACTTTGTAGTACAACTATTCAAATAGTTGCTTTTTTTGGATGAAATAAGAACCAGGATTAATTGAAACATCAAATATAATTCAGACGCGTTTACTACAAAATTTAACTAAAATGTGTAGTTTGGCTAAAATGGTTTTATCCGACAAGGCATAATTTATGTAAAAAAAAGAAAATAAATAATAAAAAGAGGGAAGTTTAATCAATTCTTAAAAAAAATCTCTTTTTCTTATCTTCCATCATCTTTTTTCTTTAATAAATCTCTAATAATCTCTAATAATACACAATCAATTAATATTTCACATCAAACAATTTTTCTTTCATTACGTTTATATATTTATATATATATATACCTGCTTGAACTAATATATGTATACAATTTCTAAGTACTTAGTACGTGTTGATAAGTTTTATTCTAACACTGCTAAGGTATTTAGATAGTAAAACAAAATGATTTTATACAAAAGTTAGATGGAATTTCCAGACGATCGACAATGACCATTGTTGATTCATCGCGGCATTGAATACTTAATTGAACGTCTGTATTCTATACGAGATCCTTTAAAGATTGCAGAACGTGGTTCGATTCCCTATTAGGGGTTTAGTTTGAATGGATAGAACCTTTTCTATTTGGGAAATCCAGTATATTTTAATCAAAGACTGGGTGCCTCGTTCCTTTGTATTAAAATATAGAACACATTTCAAGTACTTTCAGTGCCATTGACGTATTTATGTTCGAAGAAAATTCCATTTACTTGCTTTAGAATTGATGGACGTCAAATCGTCGACGTTGAATGTAGGTCAGATTTTTTAACTTTTTTCTCCTGCGAATCAGTTCTGAGTTGATCATAGATCTTTCTCATCATCTGATACGGTCTAAGACGGTCATTATTATCTAATTATTTTTGTAACTCTACCAAGACAGAATTCCATACAAGGGTGGGCAGAAAATCCTAGACTATATTGTTTTAGTAGATTTTATACAATATATTGTATTAATTACGAGTTTTTTAACGTATGAGTATGTCTTATTAGTAGTTGAATAAAGGTAAAAAAAAATAATAATCAGAAAAAGGTGGCTTTATTATTTTTGAAATTTGATTTGATGAGGTACATGCAAGCCTTATAAAGTGACACTATGTTGCGAGTTTGCAGTTTCCTAGTTTTACAGTTTTCAGAATAAGGGGGGGCAGCTGCCCCCCTTGCCCGTACCTCGCTACGCCCATGAACTCTACGTTACACAGGCAACATGTACTTTCCACAGACTTTGATCTTCAGAGTATTCGGGAGAATTCTTAAAGGTCAATTATTCGCAATATGAATTCAGAACATTAAGGCTGCTCTAAATATTATGGTTTATTATTATGTTTTAGAACAATTAATAGCGAAAAGTATTGTTGCATAGACTTCTTGAATAATTTGCAAATAAAACATTGATATGATTAGAGTGACAGTTGCGAGTGAAATATATCATTTACTAATGAAAGAGTAAACTGCAATGACTACGAAAATTGAGGGTATACGGTCTAACGAGGAGGATCATTATTTTAATGGATGAACTCGTGACATATTTTTCTTCGTTTACCCTCGTGTATTGAGTTATATTAAAGAAGCCAAACAAATCATAAAGAGACGACTCAGTTCTTGGAATTAAATTAAACAATTCCTATAGCACCAAAAAAATATTAACTGCTTCTAATATATCATTATTTCCGCCGTGTGGTATCCGGCCGAGTAGAATAGACCACCCTCATTTCTTACCGAGATGTCGTAAAAGGCGACTAAGGTAAGTTGACGTCAGGCAGGCGGCCGGTCGTAAAATACGTAGCCAAATCATGAGACAACATGTTTGTAACATGCTGTGCCGACCCCACTTAGAGTTGGATAAGGGCTGGAAGATTCGATTCTATTCGTTATTTATAAATATTAACTTATATATCGTTATTTATTTATAGTTTTTGGTTCAACAATTGTTTGACTACAAATCTTTATTAATTTAAAAGTTGTAATAAAATTATTTTGCTATAATCCGCGATACAGTAGATAGAAAATATATATATAGTGTTAAATGTATAGTTGACTATTAGTTTTTTTATTCGTTATTATTACTTTTGTACGTTTTATCCGTTATTATTACTTTTATATTATGGATCTCCACAAAGTAACGCCTAATTCTATAAATTACTTTATAAATTTGTTTAGTTTGAAACGATAACTAAATGTAATTTTAAAGTTTTTTGCTACTTCTCAGGAAATATTACTTATTGTACAATATACCTACCCAAACAATGGCGTTTTTCTACTTACTCGTAATATCATTGCACATTTCTTACACAATTCTGTTCGTAGGCATACTGTAGCGTGAGAGAATCAACATTGACAAAAGGCAAACACTAAAACTAATATAAAAAGAGTTGTTATACTAGAGTAGGGCAACCATAGGCAGGCATTTAAGTGATAGTGACGCTTTAAATAATTTATAGAATAATTATCTTACTTTGTACATTATCCATAATACAAAAGTAATAGTAAAATTATTTGTTGTTGGTGTAAAAACTTTTTATTAACTGTACTTTTTATTGTAATATATTTCCAAAGACAGGTAAACTCCCTCTCTTTTTTACTTTTTGATTGACCGTTTGGCGAACTGTCGCACCGTGGTTCGTGGGTTCGGTGCCCGCCGAGGGCCAACATTTTCTATTAAAAATTTGTTGGTTATTCAAGCCTGAGTGTATATTTGTAAATATGTATTTAAATTATATATGTAGTATATTTACTAGTTCTCCATCACCCATAACACAAGTATTAAGTTACTTACTTTGGGGACGGACGACCGTGTATGTAAGTGTCCCATATATTTATTTATTAATCCTAATTTAAATGAATATATTTAAATTAGGATCATATAACTATGAGTATTTACTCATAGTTTACATAGTTTTTATAATGTAAATGTAATGGCAGCCAAATTGGTGCTCACGATACTGTTCCCATCAATGATACGACTCTTTAATGAGCGAGAGAATTCGAGTCAGGTTTGAATGTCTAATAACACTTTTAATTCATTCTTTCAATGCAAGAACGGTGCCATTTCACGCGTGTAGTGAAAAAGACTATTAAGGACTAAAACAATGGTCGGCAAAGTGCAACTTCGGAGCCGCATGTGGCACTTTGGCTCCTTCAGTGCGGCTCTGGCACAAATATCTACGGAAGGCGCAATAATGTTTTCAAATAAATAAAAAACTTTGTAAGAAAAAATTACATCTTATTTTGATAAATTGAAATTGTTGAATGAAGCTACCGCAGATAAGTAGGCCACTTACGATGTTTCTGGCAGCCGTCAACGTTTTCGGGCCAGTCGCAGGAGTGCGCGTTCTCGTTGTACAACAGACCGCCGATACATAACTGTTCTGTTGCGGTTCCGTTCCAGCAGGTCCAGTATCTCGTACAGGAGGTCTCGTGCCCGAAGATGCCGTACAGCCAGTCGCAATGCTCCGTGCCGATAGGTGGGTCTGGGGAAACATTCAATTCAAATTCAAACTCAAAATATTATTTATTCAAGAACTTGTAAACAAGTGCTTTTGAATCGTCAATATCTACTGCTGGTCCGGTAAGCTGTTCCTACCGAGATAAACCAGTAAGAAACTATGTGGTTGCTCTTTTCAAAGAATTGTTCTTATCACTAGTTATATATAGTTATTATTGTCTTGTACAGAATCGAAGAGTAGCTATATCAACGCATTCTTATCGTCTAAGTAATCCTCAATAGTATAGTAGACTTGCTGTATTAGAATTTTTTATAGTGTTTTTAAACTGCTGTAATGGTAAAGTTAAAATAGATTGCGGAATCTTATACCCAAACCTACAAACGACATATTTACTTTTGCAAGGCGCAAAGCAGGAACCGCATGCTTGTGTCGGTTCCTGCTTTGTCTATTATAAACATCGCCAATCTTTTCATAATTATGTATATTTTTATGTTCAAATAATTAATTTTCTAAAAATATACTGTGAAGTCAATGCAAGAATACCAAATAATGGATAAACATAGGCATTAAGGAACAAGGAGGTCACTGCTTCTGAATCCGGGCAATCAAAAATGAGTTTCTCTGTTGAAACTTATGTATTTAATTGATATTTGCAATTTATCACACGCTTTTAAGAATCTTGAGGATATGTGTATTTGTACTTGTATAGAGAGCTTTAGGACCAATCCTTACTTGCAAAAAAGGATAAAGCACCGGGATAGTAACAGACTTTCACTTTGTAAGAGATAAGAGAACCTAATGACAACCGTAGTACCTACTCGGGTACTACAAAGACGAAGTGGCAAACCAGTCAGATCGTGATCATGGCGGATGTAACTTGACGAAACGTCGAACCTATTGTAAACTCGGTTTTATACCGATGTGATAAGGTTGAAATTTATATATCTTTTTGCTTGGTATAATATTCTAAAATAAAGTATGCTGCTCGAAATAGAAATGATTTAAGTTTTATCTATATCGATACTAATATTATAAAGAGGAAAGATTTGTATGTTTGTATGTATGTTTGTAATGTTTTCAGGCAAAAACTACTGGACCGATTTCAAAAATTCGCTCACCATTGGAAATCTACTTCTTCATTGAGCACCATAGGCTATATTACATTTTCAAAAAAATAGGGATCCCTAATAATTTTGTGGTGGTGTAATAAAAATAAGGTGTGAAAAATTTAGTCGTATAAATCTTTCATCGCGTGCGCTGCGGTAACTATTGATGATAGAACAAAAAAAGTTCTACAGTATTATAGAACATATCAATATCCACAAAAAGTCTGCGATACCATATGTCTAACTATTATAGTTATCCCAATATAACTGCTTTTTGACATTGTAAAATTTGATAAGAGGGCCGACAATAATCAAGCCATTTTATTCATATCTCTGTATTTCTACCTTATCCCATTAAATAATATTTTATTAAAAAGCATTTCAATACCTGTGATATATTTTTTAAATTATTAAAATCCGCTACCCATTAAAAAGTTATTAGGAATTTAAGAATGAAAATCGAAAGAAAATATTGCCATAACAAATTCATTGTAGCGACCGTTTAGAAAGACCTGCATTTGTTGAGTTAGCTCTTATTCCAAGAATACTAATGATAACCATGTTTTATAATTAAATAAACTACAAAATAAATCTATAGTCCGACGTTGTAGACTTTCCACTACCACGAGATCGGTATAGACGCGGATGAAACCGCGGGGCATTGTTAGTTTTATATAAAACGGGTGCAAAATGACAGGTACTTACTGATTTGCGCTTTAGGGTATTCACAATAGTTTGATCTCCAAGGGTAATCGCAGCCTTCAGTCACGCCTCTGTGCTTTCCGGCGAAGACCAGGCCGTTAGGGCAGTCGTACTGGACTGGCTGTCCTCCGTCACATTCCCAGTATTTATCACAGTACTTGTCGTCTGCAACTACTCTTGCTTTCGCCTTGCACGGATCTTCTACTTGGGCGCAGGAGGCAACTGCTAAGCCAGCTACGAGAGCTGTAAAGAACAAAGGCTTTTCAGAAATCGAATTCAAAACGTTAGAATCGATTCGGAAATCGATATTCTATTATTTGGTAAATTGTATACGACCTTAATCGTCAAAATGAAAGCAGTTTGTCTTATAAGCATATGTTCCTTAGTTTTCAGTAGATCAGAAATTAAAGCTTAAAAAAATGATATTACACAAAATTTTGCAATTATCACCGAACGGTGAAGTTGTGTGTCTTTCTAAAGGGTTCACGAGTTCAAATCCGGGGCAGGTACTGATCATTTTTTCTAATAAGAAATGTTCTTAGTTAATATTAACAATTTATCAAACGCACATCTGCACATCTTAACCTAGTCTAAGTTCAAACTTTTCTCAAACGGAGAGAGAAGTGGTCAGCTGTCCCAGATATCCTGTCATTATCCTAGTGACAGGATATCTTATATGTAGGTACCAATGACGCATAATGCCTGAGAATTTTAAAGGGATGTAGTACGATAAGTGACTTATTTATCCAATTCAAATTCAAATTCAAAATATTCTATATTCAAGTTAACTTGTAAACAAGTGCTTTTGAATCGTCAAAATCTACCGCTTGTTCGGAAAGCTGTTCCTACCGAGATGAGCCAAGAAACTCGGTGGTTGCATTTTTCAAATATAATTCTTATAACTAGTTACATTTGGTTATTACTATCTTGTAGACGGTAGAGGAGTAGTTATATCCACACATTTTTATCATCTATATAATCCTCAATAGTATATTAGACTTTTTGTATCAGCCTCCCTTTAACAGCGTTTTTAAACTGCTGTAGTGGCAAAGATAAATTCGATTGCGGGATTTTATTATAGAATCTTATACCCAAACTCAGAAATGACTTATTTACTTCTGCAAGGCGCAAAGCCGCAGGCTTATGTCGGTTCCTACTTTGTCTATTATAAACATCGCTAATCTTTTTGTAATCTATACTTATTATAAAAGAAAGTCCCAAAAAGCTGTCTGTCTGTATGTAATCGATTTTCTCAAAATCTACTAAACGGACTTTTGTACAGTTTTCACTTAAAGATAATGCAATACTTCCGAATGGTTTAGGTACAAAGTGCATATCGGTGTTATGTAAATTATGTTAAGGAGATTGCGCCGTTGTTAAAAAACTAGCTTACTACGAGCTTTAGTCGCGTGCGCTGCTTAAAACAGCAGAGATACGCTAAAGTAATGTAGTAAAGAATTGTAGATCTATAAAAATACTACAAAAAAGTCCGCGATAGCATGTCTCTATCTCGTATGGTTAATTAACAATAACTACTTTTATGTTTAAAGTTTGAATTCTGGAAAAAAATTGTGACATGCTGATATCCACACGGGCGAAGCCGCTGGCAGAGCTAGTTATGTATATTCTTATGCACAAACATTAGATTGCTAAATGAATCATTGCTATCATGCATCCAAATCCTTTATTGTAAAATATAAATGATTTTTTATTGTTCTTTGTAGATATTTCACGACATTCAAACACCCCCCTCAAATTAATTATTAATATTTTAAAATCGCCCACGTATTTGACTGAATATTTCAACGAATTTACATTGTGCCTCTAAATATTTATGTTCAGTTATTACATTTGTATTAAAAATATATGAAATAATAATAAAGAATATATAAAATTTTCATATATATGCGAAGACCAAACAATATTGTTCTCTTTGTATACACAACATAAAAATATCTTTGTTTGCAAACGTCTTACATTTAAGATAATAAGAAAAGATGTTGCTTTTAGATAAATATTTTATTGTATTTATAAAACTCTTATATAAAACTTAATTTAGTATGAATTCGTAATTGGTATCTGAAGTCTAATAATACATAATTTTACTAGGTAACTGCTGAGAAAGTTGTATTAACTGTTCTTTAGCGATTTAATATTAAAATTTATTTCGTTTTATTAATATGGTAATCGGATCAGTGAAGTAAATTTTAATTTTATTAATTAGGAGATAATTTAGATTTTTTCAGATGCGGTTTACTTCAATCAAATATTTTTTGTGTGCGTGCAAACACACGGCCATCCCTTTCGAAAGTAAGTAACTTACGAGTAATACATGTGTTATGAGTGACGGCCAACTGGTAAATATACTACATATATAACTTTAAATACATACTTAAATACAAATATACGCCCAGGCTCGAAGAACCAGCACATTGTTTATAGAAACTGTTGGCCCTCGGCGGGAATGGAACCCAAGACCCGCGGAGCCAAAGGCACGGTTACTGCCCACTGCGCCAACGGGCCAGTCCCTGGATGTCCCTCAGTTGACGAAGAAGGAGCGATGAAAGTAACTTTGGGCAAATATGCTTTCTCTACATACTTCATAATTAGATCGCTAGTCATTATAAATCGAGTTGCGTACATAATCATTTTACGTCAATTGGTAATAAGTGAACACATATACACACAAAGGCGTAATATAATTTTCCTACAGCCGCCGTGTTACGTGAGGTGCGCATGCGCAGGTGAAAGTTATTCGGACTTATGCAATACATACGTCTCGTCTCGTGACATTGAATGCATAGTTTTCATCTTGCGTATACGACGAATATTTATTACTAGCATTTCAGTCTCACGTTGCTGTGGCTCTATCAGGTTTCAATTTCCCCACCAAACAAAACTCATTAAAAGTTTGAATCTATCTCTTGAAGATATCTCTATCATAAGAGATCGCCACAAAACTTTACAGCAACATCCGCTGAATCAATCTAAAAATAGCCTGAAAATTTCATTAAAATAGATCCAGCTGTTTCGGAGTTTTTAAGGAACATACATACTTTCTTGTTTATATATGTATGGATTTGGCTATTTTACATAACCTACATATATCCCTCAGAAAGCCACTTAAGCTGTCGGTGTCTTTTAATATGACTGAAGTTAACTAAATATGAATAATTGTTTAACGAAAAAAGTGAATAGAACATGATCGAACATCGAATCTGCTGCAATTTTATGGAAAGCATTTGTGTTATCGAACTGATACATAGAGGTCATAAGAATTATTTGCTGTTTGACAATATTGACGAAACAATAGAATGTTTTCAAACAATATTCAACCCTTAAGGGATTTGTAGGGGATGAAATGTATCCTACGCACACATCGGGGATTTCAAATTGCCTCTGTATAAATTTGGAACCGAATACAGTCGTTGCTACAAACGAACGTATAAATATAGGAATAGACAAATTCGTTTAATAATAAACTTTTTTGTCTCTAGCCCGTTGGCGCAATGGGTGACCCTGCCTTCAGCTCCGTGGGTCGCGGCTTCGATTCCCGCCTTAGCGCCTTCGATTTGACTCTCACTTACAGGCTTATGACTTCTCTACTCTAGTATAATAATTCTATGCGAAAATGTCATTATTGTAATGCAAGCACTGTCAGGGTATATACTAAAGTCAAAGCATCAATTAAATTAGTTCAGAATATATCGTGAAAGGTCAGATCAAGACGGCACTCAGCAAATAAATTGGCTATGAATTTGAAGCACTCGGCGTAAGCCGATTACGGGGCATGTATGGATTAGTATTATAGGAATTTTTATGGAAAAACTTTTTTAGAGCTCATTTAAAGAAGTGCTTTATTAAAGGTTAAACTTTAGTTTTGTATCTCAGGCTATTATGAGATTAGTAAAGGTTACGGTTGACGTAGTTCTGATATAATTGCCAATCCTAAAATAACGAAATTTTTAGTTATTCTTATCATTTTAAAGAATATGCAAAAAAACGTATAATTCTTGCTCACGAACCGAAATAATTATAATTTTAAAATTATTTGATACTAATGTTACAGCATTAAGTTACGACGAGTAACTGATATATTATAGAAATTTACATATTCTATCACTTCTTTATAAAGTACTCTTTAATCCTTTAATTCCAATATATCTTAAAGAACGTTTCAACTTCTAGTCGGATGTTGGATGTGGCCGGCTAAGATCTTTAAATACATTAGATCTTGCCTTCCCTAAATGCTCCTCACTGACTTACTCGAGATCATTTAGCTTTCAAGGTGTAAAGCTGTGGAATGATTTACCTGTATCAATCCGCAAATCTCCTTCCCTATCAGCATTTAAGTCACAGACTAAAAAATATTTGTCTCAAGTCAGTTAAATTAAATTTAGCTTATTATCAATATTAAATTACATTTTAATCAATTCAAATAATCACTATTATCTATTATTTTATTCATTTATTTTTCAACTTTAATCTATGTATAGTGTTTCGTTATTTTTATTTTTCTTCCTTTTTTTTTTCCATCATCAATTTTTTTTTTCTTTTCATTTTCTTTCTGTTACTCATAGGTTGGCTGGTAGAGATCCCTTTTAGGGATAAGTCCGCCTTTTGTTTATACAATAAAGATAAATAAATAAATAAAATAAACTGATACAGGAAAAAAGTTACGACAAATAAGATATATAGTACTAACAAAAAACCCAGAATCCAATCCCTCCGTATTAGTCTAAATGATATACGAAAAATTAAAAAAAATAAGGAGATATATTTGGAAATGCTAAAGCAACACTATTGGTTTTATTGTTCAAAATAACGATTGGTAAGGGATGACATTGTATTATAAACTACATATTTTATTAACAACTACAAGTTACATATGCTATCTTACCTTGTATACTTTACAAGGTAGGATACTAATAAGTTAAAATATTAACAATAGCCCATTAATAGAAGCTTAACTAATTAAAGAAATTATTAAAGAAAAAATAGTTTTGTAATAAAATTGTTAATCAAAACTATTACTAATAATTGTATCATCTAACGCACATAACTTTATGAAAATTTTATTTCGGATGCATGAAGCGAAATAAAATTTAATACTTTCTTTTAAAGTATTAGATAATTATAATTATATAAGTTTGTGATTGTTATGTATGATATACATTATTTTGCGGCTAAAATTCTTAAATTAAATACTTTGTTATAATTACTATTATCTTAATATATATGTAATCTGATTATTTATTAAGTATTTTCTATATAATTAAGGAAATGATATCAAATATTATGCCAGACTTACATCACTACATTATTGTCATTAAATAATATTTTTAACAAAAAATATTTCTATAAAATGAAAAATTTCCACGTAATATAATTTTATTGGTGTTATATAAAATACCTAATACCGGAAATGTTTATCTGCAGTTATTAGTTGTTTATTATTGGTTGAAATCCATGGGAATTTCACAAAAAAATAACAATGTTTCCATTTGCTTGAGTTAATTTTTATTATTAATCTTTTTGATATCATTAGTTCGTATAAAAGTCGTGTTTCCGGAATCTATAATAGTTGCAGAAAACAGAAAAAAAGGAGTTAAAACAAAAAAAATACTAGGAGTTGAATAAAACTCTTACGTAATTTATAAAATTAGGCGTTACTTTCCGGAGATCCACAGTACAAAAGTAACAATAAAATTATAGCAAAATAATTTTATTATTAATTTTGTAGAACTCTTACATGGAAACAAATACTTACAAATACAAAAACAAAGTAACAATACTTTCATACTTTGACTGGCCCGTTGGAGCAGTGGGTAGTGACCCTGCCTTTACCTTCAGAGGTCGCGGGTTCGATTCCCGCTGAGGACCAACATTTTCTATAAACAATTTCTTGGTTCTTCGAGCACAGGTGTGTACTTGTATTTAAGTATGTATTTAAAATTATATATATAGTATTTTTACCACTTGTCCGTCACCCATAACACAAGTATTAAGTTACTTACTTTGAGTATTGACAACCGTGTGTGTTAAGTGTCCCATATATTTATTTATCTCTCTTTGCAATCACTGACATTCACTGTTCTCATATTAAAATCCTATTCCTAGGCCGGGAAAGGCGAACCGTGTGTGTAAGTGTCCCATATATTTATATATGTATTTTTATGTAATACGCTTTCTCGTTAAGAAATATCTTTGAGTCATTAACACTGATTTATTTATGTTCTGAATTCAGATCAATTTATAGTTTGGCAATGCCCTGTTTAGCCCTCTGGTAGCTAAGCCATTGTTTTGAGCTTTCGGCATTCCGAGCGAAATAAAGTTAGATTGCATCGGTTATACAATTTTACAGACTGCACCGCTATAATAAGTCTCCAACAAGCAATAAGCTGTTAGACATAGCGAATAGCTTACATATATTGTTTGAGCTTATTTTATGAATTTATTAAGCTCATTATGTTTATACTATTATGTCAGGCAAGCATATAAAATTATTTAAAAAAATATGTCAATATAAAGATTTTTTTCAGCAATAAGAACGCTATTGTAGGCCTTATATTCCTTTAGTTATTTTTTCCTCTACTTTGTGTAATGTAATGTATGTGCAATAAAGAACTTCTATCTATCTAAGTTCAGACCCGTGTTTAAAGTTTGATTTGTGTAAATCATTAAGGCAAATCCACTTTTAGATTCTCGAAGTGTATCGATAAATAATTTCTATCTATCTATCTATGTCCAGACCCGTCTTTAAAGTTTGATTTGCCTAAATCATCAAGACAAATCCACTTTTAAATTCTCGAAGTGTCTCGATAAAGAATTTCTATCTATCTATCTATGTTCAGACCCGTGTTTAAAGTTTGATTTTCCTAAATCATCAAGACAAATCCACTTTTAAATTCTCGAAGTGTCTCAATAATTAATTTCTATCTGTCTATGTTCAGACCCGTGTTTAAAGATTGATTTGCTTAAACCATTAAGACAAATCTACTTTTATATTCTCGGAGTGTCTCGATAATGAATTTCTATCTATTTATGTTCAGACCCGTGTTTAAAGTTTGATTTGCCTAAATCATTAAGGCAAATCCACTTTTCAATTCTCGAAGTGTCTCGATAAAGAATTTCTATCTATCTATGTTCAGACCCGTGTTTAAAGATTGATTTGCTTAAACCATTAAGACAAATCTACTATTAAATTCTCGAAGTGTCTCGATAAAGAATTTCTATCTATCTATCTATCTATCTATGTTCAGATCCGTGTTTAAAGTTTGATTTGCCTAAATCATTAAGGCAAATCCACTTTTTAATTCTCGAAGTGTCTTAATAACGGTTCAAAAATAACGAAATGGGATGACTAAAAACAAAGCAAGTTTACAAAAGGCTTGGTATAATGCCACCTCACAGAAATAATTCGGTGTAAAGGCGTGATCAAAGTTTCATAATATAATGGTAATTCTAAAACGTAGGGACGAGGCAACTCTTGAGTGACTTGCTTGAATGTTGATGTGGGTTGCCTTTGTTCTGGTCTGCATTGAAATTCATGGGTATTTTTGGAAAGGTACGATGTTATTTTTTGTTGGGCAAATTTTAAAGGTGGCAAGCGTAAATAACATATGATAATTTTTCGCTGGATTGCTTAGAAGTAGGTAATATGGGTATTTACCCTCATGGTTGTGTGGGATTACCATACCATTATTTTAGGTTCCCATTGTATATTTGTTCAAATGAGGTTGTGTTCATATCTTTTGTTCGACGAGAGTCGTAATATGTATCCTACATACATAGTAATATATAACATGTATTTTGCATATGGTTCTACAAAATTGAAATTAAGATAACATAGATATCTAACACGTTACTTATAACATTGTCACTAACTAAACCCTGAATAAGCAAGATAAATACACCGAGGACGACGTAAATGATATGACATCTGATAATCGTATCAAGTCTGTTTTCAGAACAAAACTGGACTTTCATTACTCATAGATTAGCAATTTATAGCTTACTTACTTACTCAGCTGTGAGACCCTGATCCGCTACAAAACAAATATAATTTGAATATTTTTGATTCCGACAATTTTATTATCAAATAATCCCCTTACGTCAATAAGATGTACCATCTGATAATGTTCATCCCAATTAACCCACAGCATATTTTAAAATTTAGCGCTCTTAATTTCCTAATCTCAACCGGGATTAATAGGCTATTAGCGAAATGGAAGTCAGTCTAAAGCAAGCAAGACAGTATATATCTATACTTATTATAAAACAAAGTCCCAAAAAGCTGTCTGATTTTCTCAAAATCTAATTAACGGATTTTTGTACGGTTTTCACCAAAAGATAGTGAAATTCTTCCGGGTGGTTTAGAACTTTAGGTAAATAGTACATATCGGTATCATGTAAATTGTGTCGCACAGATCGAGCAGTTGTTAAAAAACTTGCTTGCTGGGAGCTTTAGTCGCGTGCGCTGCGTAAACCAGCAGACTTACGCTAAAGTAATGTGCTAGAGAATTGTAGATCTATAAAAATTCTATAAAAAGTCCGCAATACAATATTTTTATCTCTTACGGTTAACTCATAATAACTACTTTTATGTTCAAAATTTCAATTTGAATTTTTTTTGTGACAAGTGATTTCTACGCGGGCGAAGCCGCTGGCACAGCTAGTATTTAAATAAAAGTATAAAAGATTTTCATTTTTTGTATAAAAAGTTTGATTGGATTAAGGGTAACTTTTCTCTTTGTTATATACGTACAAAAAGCTCAAAACAGTTTATTGGCTACAAATAATTCCCATAAAACTTTCAAACTTTTAAAAAGAGCAAAGTGCAAAACGCTGTTAAATATCTAAAACTGTAAAGTTATATTCGCGGTTGAGTGCAAAAACTGTCGTTCTTGCATAGTTTCGACCCGTGAGAATATACAGACGATGTCGTGACACTCGTGAGAGAAAACGCTCTTCGATGCGATCAACAATATGTTTCAATGGTGGTATAATATAGAAGAGGACAGAGATGTTTGTTAATGTTTTTATTATCAAACCATGATGATATCACATGCCAATCACGGGTTGGTAGGTAGAATGGCACGACCAAGTTCACTTATATCACGCGCTCTGAGATAAATGAAATGCGATTTATAATATGAAACCACGTGAATTGCTTCATGATACTCGTAAATTTAAAGAAATAGGTATTCTTATTATAGCTGCACAATTCATTTGACATAATATAGTGTTTGTTATTTTTTAAATTTATAACAAAAATGTACAAGTTATATCTATCTTAAATTACTAACAAGCCAGTACTATACAAATCATGCCCACGTGGAATGGTCCCAAGAATGCTGGCAGCGTTTCCGCGTTAAATCGCTAAGGTGATTCTAATAAAAAGCTGAGATTAATAATATGCAAACTAGGAACCGAAATAAATTAATAACACCAAGGCTAATCCAGCTTCAGAAACTTCGTAGATCATTTGTGGGCTACGGTATAAATTTTTATCATAAAATTCCTCAATCTATTTTGGATCTGCCTTTACACAAGTTCAAAAACCAATTAAAGACTCGCATTAATAAACATTATTATATTTTTGAGGACTATGTTAATGATAAGAAAGCTTGGAAATAAATTGCGCTCAGCTACGCACTAGATTATATTGTACTTTTTGTTTGTTAACAATTACAAATACAATATTGTAATATTTAATTTTGAAAAGAGTGACCGCCGAGTTTCTTGCTGGTTCTTCTCGTTTAGAGCACCTTTCCAAACCACTCGTAGCTTCATTTTAATTTTAATTAATAATTAGTTTTTGAATAAAGAATCATCTGAATTTGAGTTAGTAAAAGTAAAAAGCTAAGTAAAGTAACGGCCTGTTACAATCTCACAGATGGGCATATCAGAGGCAGGAGGCCCATCAAGGGCAGAGAGGCCTATGCCTCTCTCCGATTTTGGAAAAAAGGTTCGGAGCTAAGACCTACTACGCTGTTCCAATGCGGATTGGTTTCACGTATCCCCAGAATTCTCTAGAAATACGCAGGTTTCCTCACGGTGTTTTCACCAAAAAGCGTGTGATAAATTGCAATTATCAATTAGACACATAAAATTTAATATAAAAACTCATTGCCTGGCTCGTGACCCCCTCGAAAGACTCGCACAGTCTCACCGCTGGGCCATCACAGCTCTTCTCAAAACTTCTAGATTCAAAGAAAATTAGTACGTATAAAGAACTCTGCTAAAGTTCCTTATACCTTCTATATAGTTCTAACTGGCTAAGAAAATGAAAGGCGTAATAAAATGAATGAGTAAAATAATGTTAGTTGCTCAAAATCTTTAATTGCTTTAAAATAAACGCATATGATCAGCTCAACGTCGACGTCAGTCGAATTTATACTGTCAGGTTAGAACTGTTTTACTTCTACAAAAGTAATAATAAAATTATTTTGCTATAATCCGCGATAAGGTAAATAAAAAATATATATAGTGCGTCACGGATTAATAACTCGCACTCGCATATAGTGAGGAAAAAATCCAGATGTGTAAAAACTAACTACGAACTGCCTATAATGACTGCGAGTTACAAGTCTCTTTCGGCAGGTACACTGTTGTAGTCTTCGTTACCGATCTATATTAGTCACAAAAAAGGCTAATCAATGATTTAAAGAAGCAGGCGTTACTTTGCGGAATTCCATATTACAAGCAATATAACAGAACTAACTACTTTGCTATAATCCGCACGGGTTAAGTGAATGCATGCAAAGCCAATGTGTATGAAGCAGGCAAAATCTACGCACCTTATACATGCAGGACCAGCCACCACATGCACCCCAAGGCGCAATTCACCAGCAACAACGCACACAAAAGCAGCACACACACCCACCACCACAATCTCGACGATCGCTTCGCCCCGAAACCGAAGCATCATCAGGAGGATAGGCTCCACGACAAAACGATTTTTGCAGTACGATTTTTGTCGTGGAGTTTTTTTTTTTTTTTTTATAATCACGTAACGTAATAAAATACTAGAAATAAGAAAGCGTCATGTAATAACGTAACAATACTTGGTTTTTAAATTTCACATGACTTTCATAAAAGTAGTTTTAGAATGTACGTATTCAATTGCTTCCTGTGTTTTTTTTTCATAAAAAGAAATGGATTTAATCTGCATGAGAGTGCGATTATTTTTAATCTATATTTTTTTCATAAAAAGAAATGGCATTAATCTGCTTGAAAGTGCAATTATTTTTAATCTATAATTAATATTTTGTGATATACATAGAGTAGGAGAATAATAGAAAGGCTTGTAAGGGAAGATGAGACTTATGAGAGAAGTTTAAGGAAACAGGTATTCTAACATTTGCTTCACAGTATATTTTAAATAACGTAATTTTTGTACATAAAAATATAAAGAATCATAAAACGATAGGTGATGTATATAATAGACAGAGTAGGAACCGACATAAGCTTGCGACTCCTGCTTTGCGCCTAGCAAAAGTACGTAAATCGTTTGTGGGTTTGGGTATAAGATTCTATAATAAAATTCCGAAATCAATTTTGGACATGCCATTACAGCAGTTTAAAAACACTGTTAAAAAGAGGCTGATACAGAAAGCCTACTATACTGTTGAAGATTACTTAGATGATAAGGATGTGTGGATATAGCTGCACTTCTACCCTGTACAAGACAGTAATAAATAAATGTAACTAGTTCTAAGATTTATATTTTAAAAAGAGCAACCGCCGAGTTTCTTGCTGGCTCTTCTCGGCAGGAACAGCTTTCCGAACCAGCAGTAAAGTTGACGATTCAAAAGCACTTGTTTACAAGTTTACTTGAATAAAGAATATTTTGATTTTGATTTTGATTTTATATCTGTCTAATCACACACGCGCAGAAAAATATTCATGGCGCGTACTTTAATTTATATGCTCAGAACATTTTTCTCCACACTTTCAAAATTGTTTATGCGTTTTATTACCACAATACACGTGATTGCATCAGCTGAAATAAATATATGTATTTTAAATGAAACGGTATATAATTTCGTACACCCTTACCGCCTCATTTGCTTTCTCTTTATTTTCGATGGACATATTTTACGGTGACTCGCCTAGTTTAGTATAATATGTGGTATCCTTCTGAGTAGAATAGACCGCCCTCATTTCTAAGCGAGATGTCGTAAAATACGACTAAGGTAAGTCGACCCGCCGTGTGGTATCCGGCTGAGTAGAGTAGTCCACCCTCATTTCTTACCGAGGTGTCGTAAAAGGCGACTAAGGTAATTCACCCGCCGTGTGGTATCCGGCTGAGTAGAATAGACCACATTACCATCTTACCAACGGGTCGTAAAAAACGACTAAGGTACTCGCAAGTTGACGTCAGGCAGGCTTATTTTCAAAAAGTTGTTTTATGGCAAATTGCAATAAAGTGTAGCGTACCGCATACAAAATTCGTGAGCGTTATAGAGACCCATAACTTGGAAAAGCAACGAAACACTGGTTATTTAATGGTTATGACTGGCCAGTTGGCGCAGTGGATAGGGACCCTGCCTTCAGCTCCGTGGGTCGCGGGTTCTATTCCCGCCGAGGGTCAACATTTTCTACAAACAATTTGTTGGTTCTTGGAGCCTGGGTGTATATTTGTATTTAAGTATGTATTTAAAATTATATATGTAGTATATATACCAGTTCTCTGTCGCCATTAACACAAGTATTAAGTTACTTACTTTTGGGATAGACGAGCTTGCGTCTAAGTGTCGCATATATTTATTTATTATTTTATCATTAGTTTATCTCCTGATGATGCTTCGGTTGTGGGCGAAACGATTGTTGAGTATGTGATAGTGAACGTGTGTAGTGCTTGTGTATTGTGGTGGAGGTTTGTGCATGTGTTTTTACGAATCCTGCACGTATCGGGTATGAAAATACGGATAGTCCACTATACATTTAACACTATAAATATTTTCTATTTACTGTATCGCGGATTATAGGAAAATAATTTTATTATTACTTTTGTAAGTATTAAATTACTTACTTTGGGGATGGACGACCATGTGTGTAAGTGTCTCATGTATTTATTATTATTATTTATCATTTGATAGTTCATAGGGTGATGTTATAGAAATTTGGCTTACAATGTATCTAACTCAATCAAGCCTTATTTTGAATTCAGTCACTTTTATACTAAGTGTGCTATATAATCTGCAGCTTTCAACTTGTACCACACAACAATGATGAAGTAAGAGAAATAAATTTTTATTTCTTCGCTTTCTCACAATTTTAAATGCATCGGCAGAAGTGCGAAGTTTCTTTCGTGTCGTTACTTAATTATAAATACCCATTTTTATTACGTTTAGGTAATAACAGTCTTTATAATGGAATTCTCACGATTTCATTAGCGAAATTTTTATGACACTCGTTCTTTTGTTAATTCATGTTGCATGATCTTTAAAGTCTAATTTTATAAGCATCTTTTGAGTTTGGGAAGTTTCGCGAAAATTAATATGCGCAGGATTATTGCAAATAAGATTTTTTTCCCCTTTCACTGATTAAGCATATCAGGTGACTAAATACTTATGAGATAAAATTGCTTTGTATGACGATGCCTCTCTGCAGCATGAGTAGTAGATTTTCGATTTGCGATTTTGTCGTGGAGTCTATCTGATGATGCTTCGGTTGCGGGGCGAAACGACTGTTTAGTTTGTGATAGTGAACGTGTGTAGTGCTTGTGTATTGTGGTGGCGGTGGTGGATCGTGGTGGTGGTGCATGTGTTTTTAAGAATCCTGCATGTATCGGGTATGAAAAAAAGAATAGTCCTCTTTACATTTAGCAATATATATATTTTCTATTAACTTTATCGCGGACTATAACAAAATAGTTTTATTATTATAATTTTTGTATTATGGATTTCCGCAAAGTAATTTCTATAAATTTTATTTTGGACACTAACTAATGCTGTTAGCCTTGAAGGCTTTGACAGCGTCACCGGGAGGACGGGCGAGCGCAGAAGCGTCGCCGGGTGTGAAAGCGACGCGCTGTAGAGAGCGAGTCTCAAGCGAGGCTCGCAACATGCTGGGAGCGTGGGAGCTGTAGAGGACTGTATCGGACTTGCTTCTATAAATTAAATCCATAGAGATATTATACTAGAGTATCACAAAGAATAATAAGAGAGAAGATGAAACTCGTATACTTACCTTTGTCTAATCACGCATAAAAAGGAGAGACAGATGGTTCATCCTCACTTGTTTTCTCTTTATTGTAATACGGCATATTTTAGGCTGGCATTCTTACTCTACTATAAATACTCTATAGTATTTGGGCAGTTTACAAGTTAGTTATCTTCTAAATATTATATATAAAAATGAATGTTTCTCCGCATGTCCTTCATAGACTCCGCAATGGCGAGACCGATGTTAATAAAATATCAGACCACCTTTAGAATGAACTAGCAGATGATCCTGTAAACCTTTGGTGACGATCGGAGCATTAAAAAAAAATGTCATTAACAATTACTTCCTAAAAATCCTATAAAAATCGTAACCTAACAGCGTCCCGTCGAGTTACTCTACACTGAATTTGAAATCTTCATTAAAATTATTATTTCCAAGCTCATTCGCAAAATGTGAATGTATCATGCCAGTATAGAATTGACGCATAATGAACCGTATGTAATAAAATATTTTCTTGACATGTAATTTGTGATGAAGGGTATGTTCATGTCACAAGTTAAGCAAAAAGGAATTATAAAGCACCTTACATCTCTTCTTTTTCCTACCCTTATCCCACTCTAAGTGGGGTCGGTACAACATGTTTTTCTCTTCCATTCTCTTCTATCATTCGTCAACTCTGGCGCTACTCCTTTTATATGCATGTCATACTTCACACAGTCCAACCATCTCTTTTTAGGCCTTCCTCTAGTTGTGACTAGAGGATACATATCCATCCACATTCATACTCAACACTCGTTTGATCACATGACTTTCATCCCTCCTCATTACATGTCCATACCATCCCAATCTTGCACCTCTCATCTTTTCTATAATGGGCGCAACTTTCAGACTTCCCCTTATATACTCATTTCTTATTTTATCAAGTCTTGTCACACCACACATCCACCTTAACATCCTCATCTCATTTGCATGTACTCTTCTTTCATCCATCTTTTTCATTGCCCAACATTCTGATCCATACATTACGACAGGTCTTATGACCGATGTGTAAATTTTTCCCTTTAGTTTAGGAGGCATTCGGGGGTCACATATTGTGCCTGAGACCTGTCGCCACTTCATCCATCCTGCATTCATTCTATTCCTCACATCGCGATCAATTTCACCGTTCTTTTGGAAAAGCGAACCAAGGTACCGGAAGTCGGAGCAGACTGGCAAAACAACACCATTTAAGGTTATTGGAGAAAAATTGGCGAAAAATTATAAAGCACCTTACATATTGATGTTAATCGATGACGTTCAAAATAAAACTTAAATTATGTATAATAGATGTCTGCGAATTCGCTCGTCAGAATTTCTTAATAAATATCTATATTTATTATAAAACAAAGCCCCAAAAAGCTGTCTGGCTGTATGTAATCGATTTTCTCATAATCTACTAAACGGATCTTTGTACGGTTTTCACCAAAAGATTGTGCAATACTTACGAATGGTTTAGGTAAATAGTACATATCAATCAAATCAAAATATTCTTTATTCAAGTAAACTTGTAAACAAGTGCTTTTGAATCGTCAACTTTACTGCTGGTTCGGAAAGCTGTTCCTACCGAGAAGAGCCAGCAAGAAACTCGGCGGTTGCTCTTTTTAAAATATAAATCTTAGAACTAGTTACATTTATTTATTACTGTCTTGTACAGGGTAGAAGTGCACCTATATCCACACATCCTTATCATCTATGTAATCTTCAACAGTATAGTAGGCTTTCTGTATCAGCCTCTTTTTAACAGTGTTTTTAAACTGCTGTAATGGCATGACAAAAATTGATTTCGGAATTATATTATAGAATCTTATACCCAAACCCACAAACGATTTACGTACTTTTGCTAAGCGCAAAGCAGGAGTCGCAAGCTTATGTCGGTTCCTACTTTGTCTATTATATATCGGTATTATATAAATTGTGTTGAAGAGATCGCGCAGTTGTTAAAAAACCTGCTTGCTGGGAGCTTTAGTCGCTTGCGGTGCGTAAATCAGCAGAGATACCCTAAAGTAATGTACTAGAGAATTGTATATCTATAAAACTACTATAAAAAAATCGGGGATAGCATGTCTCTGTCTCTTATGTTTAACTCACAATAACTACTTTTATGTTTAAAATTTGAATTTTAGAAAAAAATTGCGACACGCAGATTTCCATGCGGGCAAGCCGCTGGCACAGCTAGTATATAATAAATACCTTCTATACTAATAATCTGAGTAGGATATGTATAGTTATAACATATATATTATCGATTATATTTTACTTTATAACTTTGCACAACTTTGAATATGACTTGTGAACTTTAGCCAACGTTCTATGACATATTGAATTTGGTTTAAAACAATAAAGGGATAGAATAATAAAAATCTACTTATAACTTCATTATCATTTATCAATAAAAGTTACATTATAATTTCATTATTATAAAACAACTGTAATTTAAAATGGATAATCAAAAAAAAATTGATTATAAATAGGTAAATTGTAACAACAGTCGATAAATGTTTAAAAAAAACTTATGTAATGAAAATATAACAAAATTCTCTATATAAATACAATTCGCTATCTTTTTTTGCAAAATACATAGTAATTACTTATGTATTTTAGACCTCCGCAATATAACGCCTAATTTTATAAATTAGTTAGTTCCTCAAAGTAACGCCTAATTCCATAAGTTCTATCCTATCTTATCCTATCCTACTAATATTATAAATGCGAAAGTTTGTGGATTAGATGTATGTTTGTCACTCTTTCACGGCGAATCCGCTGAACCAATATCGATGAAAATTGGCACAATTCTTCCTTATAGACCGTGTTAATATATAGGCTAAAGAAATCCTGTTAATTCTCCTGCAATAGGATGACATTGAAAAGCGCCATCTATTAATAACCTATCAAGGGTTTTTTATTCACGATCTGTCAAAGAAAAGTCAAATCTAGTAGTATCAAATCAAAGTAGTAATTTATATGCCAAAACAACGTTTACCGGCACAACTAGTTAATTATAAAAATGCCTTTCTCACTTAACTATCTGTAAAGAATACTGTGTCACTCTTCCTTAATGTAATCTCGGTGTTCCTTAATGTCTTCACAAAAGTACATTAGCACGTCTCGCATGCTAAAACTTGTATATAGATATTAATTAGGCATTCACTTGTCTACTTCAAGGTTGTGTGAAGCTACACCTACAGCTAATTGTTCTTTGCACAAAGCTCTTGATAGATAGGTTGTGGGAACGACTGCTAATCTCGTGGGTATAATTAATTGTATGCGGTAGGATGAGCCATATTATTTTCGCTTACTCAAACTTTTGCAAATGTGCAGCTGTATTATGTGGATTCGAGCACCCAGCTTGTTGATTTGAACTAATTGTAAGGTTATTTGATTTGTAAATCAATTGAAACCAGTATATCCAGCCTGCTTCACAGGGTTCAATTCACAGATTTGAAGAATTGCAGTTATACAAAAGTAATAATAAAATTATTTTGCTATAATCCGCGATACAGTAAATAGAAAATATATATAGTGTTAAATGTATAGTGGACTATCCGTATTTTCATACCCGATACGTGCAGGATTCGTAAAAACACATGCACAAACCTACACCACTGCCACCACAATACACAAGCACTATACACGTTCACTATCACAAACTCAACAATCGTTTCGCCCCGCAACCGAAGCATCATCAGGAGATAGACTCCACGACAAAATCGGAAAATCGCAAAATCTCCGCAAAGTAACGCCTAATGCTATAAATTATTGATTAAACTTAAAAGGATCCGCTTGGTCATTCTAAAGATTACGTGACTTTTCATTTAACTCGGTCTAGCCGTTCTAATCTAATCTAATCTAGGGTAGGGGATGCCTGTCGGTACAGGGCGGGTGGTCAGCTCCAATTCTGGACTATTCCACCCATTTCCCCTCATGTTGGGACAAGGGTCTCACTGTTGTCCCGACAGTGTCACCTGCTCAAACCTACCAGTTGCTCTTACAAACCTTATGATATCCCTGAAGGGGATATTTGTTAGGTCTTCTTCTTCAATTTCATCCTTACCTAGTGTCTCCCATCTTACCAGCGAGAGTGCGGTCTAGTTGTTACGGAGTCTATAAATCACATTTATAGATAAGACTAGTTGTGCCAGCGGCTCGCGTGTGTATTTTTTCCTATTCACATAAAATCGTAATGTACCAGTAACCTAAAACTTTCTCAGGAATTGCTTTATTTTTAGTAAAAACTTTATAAAATCCGTTTAGTAGATTTTGAGAAAATCGATTACATACAAACAGATATTCTATATAACAGAGATTCTGGCAACTATTTTATAATAAGTATAGATAGATATATAGAAGAGCTAGCCGTGTGGTATCCGGCTACATAGAATGGACCACCCTCATTTCTTACCGAGGTGTCGTAAAAGGCGACTAAGGTAAGTTGACGTCAGGCAGGTGGCCGGTCGTAAATCAAATCAAATCAAATCAAATCAAAATAATCTTTATTCAAATAAACCATTTCAGGCACTTTTGAATCGTCAAGCATCAATATGATTAATGAAGCTACAACTGGTTCGGAATGTTGCTCTTACCGAGATGAACCAGCAAGAAACTCGGCGGTCAATCTTTTAAATATTTTCAATTATACATTATTAAACCGCTGTCTTGTATGAAGCTGAAAGGATTTTCAAATCCAGGCTTTCTTATCAACTAAATAATCTTCAATTTTGTAATATGCTTTACGTATAAGCATATTTTTTACACTTGATTGGAATCTTTCTGTACACTGGTCTAGAATGGATTGAGGAATTTTATTATAGATGCGAATAGCGAGACCAATAAATGAGTTGCTAACTCTGCTGAGTCGCGACGCAGGTATCGTAAAATACGTAGCCAAATCATATGACAACATGCTTGTAACATGTTGTGCCGACCCCACTTAGAGTGGGATAAGGGCAGGAGAATTATGAGATATATAGAAGAGCGACCGCCGTGTTTCTTGCATGTTTTTTTCGGTAAGAGTGCTTTAACATACTAGTGGTGGTTGGTTCATTAAAATTTATGTTTGTAATTCATGATATCCAGTAAAAAAAAATTTAATTGCACATAACAAAATAACTTAATTTATAATCATCAATTAGAAAAAAATAGAATAAGAAAGAGGCAGACCTCTTTCAAGAAATGGAGGTGCGTGGCTTTCGAATTCTCGGCAATTTGGCTTGAACATCTACTTCTGCTCAGTTGTGGTTCAGGATAAATTAAATTGTATTTAATTATAAATAAAAAAATAAATTCTTGTTTTAAAAAAAAATAATTTACGGCTTCAAGTATTAAACAGCGTTATGCCGTGTTGCATCCGGCTGAGTAGAATAGACCACCCTCATTCCTTACCGAGGTGTCGTAAAACGCGACTAAGGTAAGTTGACGTCAGGCAGGTGGCCGGTCGTAAAATACGTAGCCAAATCATGCGACAACATGCTTGTGACATTTTGTGCCGACCCCACTTAGAATGGGATAAGGGCAAGAGGATAAAACAAGTATTAAACAGCATTATAATATCGTATTGTAAATATTTGTAGTAAATAAATGTATTTTGCGATGGTGATTAGGGGCATATAAGAAAGCTTTGTTTTACGCAAGGTCTTAAAGCATCTTGGATAGGTTGTATTAATTAGTTTGCAGATGTTACAATTTTATTTTCATTATGTTGAATGTTTGTTGAATCCGTTCTTATTTGTTCCTAGCGAGTAAACAAAGCGTCGCCACAAAAAAGTACATTAACCTGATTACTTAGCTTATCATCAATTTATAACTGGCCCAGCTTTTGACATGAAATTGTATGGAAGTGCGTAATTTCGTTATGGACTCATTTCATTAGGCCGCGATTACGAGTGGATTAATACGAACTAAGTTGCTATCATTATGAAGAACCTTTGTTCGACATTTATTTTTTTCGAAACGAACTCCTAACAGTATCTTCCACCTACACTTAATAAATATCGACCAACTGAAACTGCGACTCTCCAAAGACGATCATGGGTTCGAACCCCGGGCAGCCACCTATGAGTTTTTCTATTAAAACTTATGTGTCTAATTGATAATTGCAATTTATCACACGCTTTTCGGTGAAGGAAAACATCGTGAGGAAATCTGCATATCTCTAGAGAATTCTAGGGATATATGTAACCTACCAATCCGCATTGGAGCAGCGTGGTAGCTCTTAGCTCCAATCCTTCTCTCCAAAATGGAGAGAGGAGGCCTTAGCCCAGCAGTGGGCATAATAACAGTCTGTTACTTTAGCTTTTGAAATGAAATTGTATGGAAGTGCGTAATTTCGTCATGGACTCATTTCATTGGGCCGCGATTACGAGTGGATTAAAACGAACGAAGTTGCTATCATTATGAAGAACAATCTTTGTTCAACATTTATTTTTCTCGATAACGTATTTTGTGAAACGAATGACAGTAGCTTCCACCTACACTTAATAAAGATCGACCAACTGAAAATGTAGGCATATTAAAAGACGTTCTATATAACTTTCAGGATCTAATAACGTTTGCAAACTCACACACACATAATAAACACATAGCATCTTCATCAGTAATTTATTTATTTATTTCTTACATAACACAAAAAGGACTTAACTTACAATATGGCCATATGTAGCCGAACTAGTTAAAACTGTATTTCGGCATACAGCAACAGACACCGAAGACTTGTGATTTAATTACTATTTGTTTTAAGAAAAGAAACGTAAATAGAATATTATGATTAGTACAATAAACAAAAAAAGAAAGAAACAATAATAATCTACAAGTCTGTAAAGAGTACCTCTCTGTGTTAATGAGTTTGAAAAGTATGTATGTATTTATGTAATATATGTATGTATGTATTATTATGTGTAGGGGGTATGTATGTATGAGAGGGTGTATATGTATATATAATTCTATAGAATACAATTTATTAGTTTGGTAGCAAAAGTCTGCACTCTTAAAGTTTTCTGTAGATATTTATTTAATAATAGAGTTAGAAGAAGATAATGTAATAATTTATTTTTGCATTTAGCTTTCGTTAGGGAATATATATTTAGAATTTTGTTAATCTTATTGTATAAATATAATGTATATGTATATATGTAATGACGAGGTCTCGAGGTTTTTTAACCATCGACCAGCCGCGGTTTCCCGCCGCACTCGCACACAGCATGATGGCTGAACACATTCATACCATCAGCCTATTCTAAAGCAGAGTTGCAGTAAAAAGTCCAGCACATAAATGATTCTTTTTTCAAATTGGCCTTCACAAGCACTTCTGAATCGTCAAATTAAAATGAAGCTACGACTGGTTTGGAAAGGTGCTTTCACCGCGAAGAACTAGCAAGAAACTCGGCGGTCACTCTTTCCAAAAATAAATATTACAACATTGTGTTTGTAATTGTTAACAAACAAAAATTACAATATAATCTAGTGCGTAGCTGGTCGCAATTCAATTCCAAACTTTCTTATCTGTATCATAGTCCTCAACAGTATAATGAGTAAATGTACTTTATGAGTAAGTGTCTCTGTAATTGCTTTTTTGGACATTTTTGGGCATGTGTAACATATGGGTCATTTTCTCAAACTAAAGTAGAACAAGCTCCGTATTACTTCATCTTAGTTGTTACCACATCCTCTCAGAAAGAATTTTATCAAAGGGAGGAGCGTCTAATCTCCGCCGCAGACGAGCGGGGCGCAGGCGACTCGCCAAAGTGCGTCGCATGCCGCCCTAACGGGGACCTTCTGGGCGCTCCGAACGGGGTTTATAGGACGCCCTCCTTATAAGGTCCCCGAGGTGGTCGATGCATCTGACGCTCGCAATGCATCGTCCAGCGGAGGGAGGGGCCTCTTTTAGAGAGACCCCGACCCACAAATGGCGCACTCTGGGGTTTAGAGTTGCTGCTGGCAGGGGTCAAATAAGGTACCCTGCACCCGCCACCAACAGCGTGGGGAGGAGGTCGTTTTAGTCGGTGCGAGTCCGACATAACCACCGCCTGTCCCCGTCGGACGGTGATACCCATAAGGGGGTTTTTTCCTGTATAAAAAAAAGCGTCTAATCGTGTCTACTTTAAGTTATTTTATGGTAATTATCTAAGAAACTAAAATACTTCCAAATATGTACTAATAACAGCCGTATGCAGGAATAAAACCAAAATGTACTATTATTAACTCAAACCTTCCTCAAGATTTGTAAAATCTTTAAAGTAAAAACTGTTCTAAAATCCGTGCAGTAGATTTTGTGATGATCGATCACACACAAGCAACTTTTGGCGACTTTGTTTTATAATACAAGACAGCGGCTTAATAATGTAAAATAGATAATGTTTAAAAGATTGACTGCCGAGTTTCTTGTTAGTTCTTCTCGGTAAGAGCAACTTCCCGAACCAGTTGTAGCTTCATTAATCATATTGATCCTTGACGACTAAAAAATGCTTGAAAGGGCTTATTTAAATAAAGATTATTTTTTTAAATTGATTATTAAAGACTATATTTTGAGTCGCCGAATGATCTGGCGTCGCGCCTCCAGGACGCAATCGGTTTGTACCGCTACATAAGATGTTTCAGATCAATCATTTCAAGCTATATCGATTTTATTTACCAATCTTACAAAATCGGTATAACAATAACCAGTCTTATTATATCGTTCATAATTTACAAATAACTACACGAATGCTTACTATAAAAATGTAAAGAATTAGGTAATTTCATGACTGAAACATTTCATTGGTCGTTATTTATAACATTTATACAACCGTAACGATAACAACAGTGTAAATTAACTATATTAAAATTAACTATTCGTTTTTAACGATATGATTATTAATCACCTTTGCATGCAATAAAATGGTTAATAATAACGCCATTTGCTTAACGATGAATAATCATAAAAATGCAAAGGCTGTAACTCTATAATGATTACTAAGGTTATTACTTCCGAATCCAGACAGATGTTAGGCTGTTAAAAAAAGAACAATTCGCGGTTATTTCGATTTTATTGTTTTACGGCCAGTTTACACAGTTGTTTTTTTTTATGTTGGCATCACAAAATCGTGCATTAGCCTGATTATTTTTTGCTTATAAGTGATTCAAAAGTAATAATAAAATTATTTTGCTATAATCCGCGATACAGTAAATAGAAAATATATATAGTGTTTAATGTATAGTGGACTATCAGTATTTTCATACCCGATACGTGCAGGATTCGTAAAGGCACATGCACAAACCTCCACCACTTCCACCACAATACACAAGCACTACACAGTTTCACTATCACAAACTCAACAATCGTTTCGCCCCGCAACCGAAGCATCATCAGGATGACTGATGAGGATGACTCCACGACAAAATCGCAAAGTGAAGCGTTATCCAAACAAGCGTTGTTAAATAGTACTTGGTTCATCCCCACCCTTTATTTACCTCGGAACACGTGCAACAAGCTTGAACTAGAGACATTTATCTGCTCGTTAATCAGGGTATTGTATCGCGGATTATAGCAAAATAATTTTATTATTACTTTTGTATTATGGATCTCCGCAAAGTAACGCCTAATTCTTTAAATTATTTATAAGTGATTGCCTATATCCAATATAGCGTCTAATAAAGTGATTGAGTGATTTCATAAAGACATTAATTATCGATACATCAATTTGGTTAAGCGGATTAAATAAAAAACATTTATAGAGCTGTAAATGTCGTTATTGTAAATAATAATAAAAAAATCGTTTAATGACAATATTTCTTCGTCAAAACTTTTTTTTATAAATCTTTTATTTCGTGAATTCGTGTAGTGATTTTAGCAAGTTTATTCTGATGTGATACTTAACTGATTATATGATAATTTTTTTAATATTATTCAAGCGAAATTTGCAAACGCAAAGCTCTTAACTCGGCAACAATTACACAAGATGTAAATATTTTTATAAGAAACCAATTATGGATTTGTTTTAGATAATTACTGTCTGATAAATTTCCTTTCAAACATCTTATATGATACAGCTCCAACTTAAAAAAAAATAACTTCGAGTGAAATGTTAAATGTTGGAAATTTCGGAGAGTAAGGGATGTGGTTAGATGAAAGAACAAATTGTGGAAAAAGAGTTAGGTCGAATGTTTTTAAAGCGAGCGCAAGATAAGAAAAAATATTTTTTGCTCTTGCTTATGACGATAAATGGTTCAATGCTATTTTTTATTAAAGTCGTAAAGTCTTTATAAACCCATAACACGTAAAACTGGCGAGCAGCCTGATTACTTTGTCGACTTTGTCCATAATAGCAATCAAATATTAATAGTCGCCGCATCTTGATTGCTTATAATGACAGAAATATTATAACCGACTGGCCCGTTGGCGCTGTGGGTAGTGACCCTGCCTTCAGCTCCGCGGGTCGCGGTTTCTATTCCCGCCGAGGGCCAGCATTTTCTATAAAAAAATTGTTGCTTCTTCGAGCCTGGGTGTGTATTTCTATTTAAGTATGCATTTAAACTTGAAGCTGTGATAGCCCAGCGGTGAGACCGTGTGACTCTATAGTGACGATCATAGGTTCAAACCCCGGGCAGGCACCAATGAGTTTTTCTATTAAAAACTTATGTGTCTAATTGATATTTGCAATTTATCACACGCTTTTCGGTGAAGGAAAACATCGTGAGGAAATCTGCATATCTCTAGAGAATTCTAGGGATATGTGTAACCTACCAATCCGCATTGGAGCAGCGTGGTAGGTCTTAGCTCCAACCCTTCTCTCCAAGTATGGAGAGAGGAGGCCTATGCCCAGCAGTGGGATAGTAACAGGCCGTTACTTTACTTTACTTATGTATTTAAACTTATATATGTAGCATATGTACCAGTTACGTTTAAGTTTTAAGTACTTACTTTGAGGACAGACGACTGTGTGTGTAAATGTCCCATATATTTATTTATTTATTTATAACCACGATCAATATATGATCTTATAGTATGATCACTATAAGATAGGATAATAATTTTTATGATTGGCTTGGCATGATGATTCTAATCACGATGAAGTTAAAAGAAATTGGCATACCTACATATAAATTATATAAAAGTATTGAAATCCAAAATATCTGTCACGAAACTTAATGTGGCAGACAAAATTCTACGCGAGTGATGCCGCGGGAAAAGGTTGTAATAAAATACTGACCTTCGACGAAAGTCGTAGACTCAGCTACTTAGCTGAGTCTACGACAGTAAGGACTAGGAAGTCCACACCGTATGTCTAAGACTGTTTTCTATATAATGTATATAATACTCTAATCTAAATGTATATAATAAACAATTTATATACTGCGTCACATGTGCCTATCTTTTTTGTGTGTGTGTGTTTGAGTATTCTGATGATATAAAGAAAATTTGGGCTATAATGTATAATAGGAACCCCTAGAGTAGATATGTGTATATAATGACACTGAAATTTACCTGTCCATTTTTAAATCACGCACTATATTATATTACACTAGCGGTCTAGCAACACGTTTCTGTGGCTCCGTCGCATTTCGATTTCTCCTTACAATAAATGTCATTATCATTTAAAAAAAATGCTCCGATCGCCACCAAACTTTACAGAATTATATGCTAGTTCAATCTTAGTATTTTCTGAAAGTCTCATTAAAATCGGTCTAGTCGTTTCAGAGTCAATTAAGGGACATACTGGTACAGCGCATACTTTCACTTTATATTTATAGATTGGAATAGTTTTTCAAATCTATATAATCAATTTTCAAATTATGTATTGTACATAAAATAATCAAGAAAACTTAAAATAATTTGACTTACCATTCATAGATGCCTTAATAAACACTACACACAAATACTTGTTTATACAGATATATAAATAACACAAAATTTTCACATGTTCAATTACTGGAATTCGGGATTTCGTCCTTATCTCAACCCAAAAGGGTTTTCCGTTATACAAGAAATATAATATAACAATCTTATAACATCAAAGACAAGGGATTAAGCTTTTGCCTTTGTATTACATGAGAAATAATGGACGTTTTTTTAACCTTTATGATACTTCTACTATGTGGCCATAAGACCGCCTGAAATATTTGTTGTAATGTTTATTTTTAATTGCTTTTGGAATTTTGTTAGTGGGATTTTATCTTTTTATAAATGAATTCTAATATAATAAATAGTGCAATTAATTTTCTATATATGGCCCAAGGTGGTCCTGCCAGATAATTTTGTGTTATCTATACTAATATATAAAACTGAAGAGTTTGTTTGTTTGTTGTTAGAACGCGCTAATCAAATCCAAATTCAAAATATTCTATATTTAAGTAAACTTGTAAACAAGTGCTTGAATCGTCAACATCTACTGCTGGATCGCAAAGACCGAGAACAACCAGCAAGAAACTCGGTGGTTGATCTTTTCAAAGAATAATTCTTATTACCAGTTACATATAGTTATTAATGTCTTGTATAGGGTAGAAGAGTAGTTATATTCATTCTTATCGTCCAAGTAATCTTCAATAGGTAAGTAGGCTTTCTGTACTAGCCTTTTTTTAACAGTGTTATTAAACTGCTGTAATGGTAAAGTTAAAGTAGATTGCGGGATTAAGTATAGAATCTTATACCCAAACCCACAAACGACTTATGAACTTTTGCAAGGCGCAAAGCAGGTACTCGAAAAGTTTTAAATAAAATTCCGCGGCATATTTCTTACTTTTAAGGTTAACCCACTTTAACCATTATTAATATAAGTATAATGGTTTAATCAAATAATAATACTGCAGTCCACGTTAACGAACTTGCGTTTAAAAGCTAGTTAAGTTATAATGCTGGCATTGTAAGCAAAATTGTAGGCAAATTCAAAATATTCTTTATTCAAGTAAACTTGTAAATAAGTGCTTTTGAAACGTCTACTTCTGACGTTGATTACTCTGTGGGCGTGAGCAATAATATCCTAAGCAAGCGTCGCGTTCGCGAACGTATTAAAATGTCGGATTTCTCGGGCTTAAAATAATGCAGAACCAATTTATAGGGACAGCTATTGTATCATGTCCCAGTTTTCTATGGCCAGCCGTGGTATCTGGTCACTCTTCCACTTAAATCAGCCTAAGCCGAGATCCGGCCTTACAGGTAGTTAGAAATTCGGATTGAGGAACCTTCTCAAAATACGTGACGTCTCAAGCACTACTGCCTTCTGTATCCTACGCTTGATCCAGCAACTAAGTGAGAGCCTCTTGTGATGTTGGTAGTGGCACTTATTAACACTACAATAATCCAGGGTCTGGACTTATTAAGAGCTGTGATAGCTGATTGGTGAGACAATTAGCATGACATTCAGGGGAGGAGGCGGGTTGACGGTTTTAGACAATTCTAAAGACATGGTCGTTCTAACTATCCGCGTTTAAGAAGCGGAATTCCTAGAATAATTGCAACTTGTCAATCCGCATTGGAACTTTATGATGTCTAAGTTGAAACCCTTCTCTTCAAAAGCGGAGAGGAATCCTGTTTCGAGCAATAATAAGCCGTTATTTTACTTTTTCAAAATCTACATCATCTACACATCTACATTCATAGCCTCGTATAATTAAATTTTTCTTTTTATTTTGTTTTCTGTTTGTAATACGCTCGTTCAACCAAGCCGATGACGGTGTAAGAGTCCTTAGGGCAAACAACATATTTGAGTTCTAAAAAATTTGCCTTAAAGTTGTGCTTTTTAAACACATGTTCGTTGTCTAATTATATTCAATTCACTATTTACTCGTTTCCATAATCTTTTATATTGTAACTGCCTGTCCAACTACGCGTTACTGTGGCTGAGTCTGGTTTCGAATTACCGTCGAAACAGAAATCAACAGTTAAAATGATGCTCTGATCGCTAACAAACTTTATAAAATTATTCGCTGGGTCGATCTAAAGATTGTTTGGGAATTTCATTGAAATTGCAAAACGACATACAGACACATTCATCTTAATATATTAGAATAGGAATATTTTGTTGATAAAAATTAATGAATCTAATCTTTTCACCAATAGAGCAAAATCGCTTGAAAATATCTTAGTAGGGAGAATGTCGTGTAAATTAATAAAAGTATGCCTTTACCCTACTCTGAGTGGGGTCGGCACAACATGTTACAAACATGTTGTCATATGATTCGGCTACGTATATTACGACCGGCCGCCTGCCTGACGTCAAATTACTTTTGTCACCTTTTACGACACCTCGGTAAGAAATGAGGGTGGTCTTTTCTACTCAACCGGATACCACACGATGGAAAAGTATGCATTTTCATAAAATTTTATTACAAGATATTTGTTATTTTTGAGAAGGTTGGCAAGCATTCGACAAGTGTGAAACCCACTTAAGCAATAGGTATACTGGGTACAGTGTTATTACCAGAAGTGTCCATTTAGGAGATTGCTTGTGGCATGACCGATAACGCAATTACAATGAAATAGCTGGCCATTATCTAGGTTGAAGGCTTTTGTGGCCGATTCCTAAGGATAAATGTATTTAAACGTTTGTTTTTTAGTATTTTTTGGAGTAACTGGTATTTATTTACTAGGGTTGAGATTCAGGTTTTTCATTATATTGGTAAATTTTGGTAAATATTTAAAATTGGGCATAGCTAGCTGTAGTTATTGAATGATTTTGGTAGACCTGGCTATCATAAGGTCATGTGATCGAGCATTCACATTCAAGAAAGAGATCTTTGTGTATAATAACGGATCGAATAGAAAACGAGACATTTTGGACTATACCCCGTCTTTGGAGAAAAAGAGAGAAAACATAGATCTCTTCAACGCTTCAATAATTCTATTACCACTCAGAGAGTTTAACTAAGCCGCCGTGTGGTATCCGGCTTAATAGAATAGACCACCCTCATTTCTTACCGAGGTCTCGTAAAAGGCGATTGAGGTAAGTCGACCCGCTGTGTGGTATCCGGCTGAATAGAATAGACCACCCTAATTTCTTACCGAGCCTAATTTCTTACTTTGCGGAATTCCATATTACAGGCACTATAACAGAACTACCTTGCTATAATCCGCACGGGTTCAGTGAATGCATGCAAAGCTAACGTGTATGAAGCAGGCAAAATTTACGCACCTTACACATGCAGGACAAGTCACCACACGCACCTTAAGGCGCCTCCACCAGCAACAACGCACACAAGCAGCACACACAACCACCACCAAAATCTCGACGATCGTTTCGCTCCGAAACCGAAGCATCATCAGAAAGATAGGCTCCACGACAGAATGGCAATGCAATAAATAATTTATAGAAGCAGGCGTTACTTTACGCAATTCCATATTACAGGCACTACAACAGAACTACCTTGCTATAATCCGCATAGTGCCTGGACGGAATTTTCGGGAAGATTTAATGTAACTTGCAGATCTACCAATGCGAATTAGATTCATGGTAAATATGTAGGCATGAAGACATATACATGGGTAGAGAATTCCTAATCAATTCCCAATACTTAGTACCCACAAGATAGATTTGCCATTTAACCATTGTTGGCTAGTTGAACTCAATATCGATACATCGCCAAACCGCAACTATACAAGAGGTTAAGGTTCGACAACCACAAAATTTACAGATATATCTGAATGTATCGCAAGGTTGATATCGATATGGATTTAAATTTTTCAACGACGTTTATATACAAGTAGTATACCTACTATATCAATTATAGAATTTCAAATCAAATCAAATCAAAATAATCTTTATTCAAATAAACCATTTCAGGCACTTTTGAATCGTCAAGCATCAATATGATTAATGAAGCTACAATTGGTTCGGAATGTTGCTCTTAGAAGAACCAGCAAGAAACTCGGCGGTCAACCTTTTAAATATTTTCAATTATACATTATTAAACCGCTGTCTTGTATGAAGCTGAAAGGATTTTCAAATCCAGGCTTTCTTATCATCCAAATAATCTTTAATTTTGTAATATGCTCTACGTATAAGCATTTTTTACACTTAGTTGGAATCTTTCTGTACACTGGTCTAGAATGGATTGAGGAATTTTACTATAGAAGCGAATAGCGAGACCAACAAATGAGTTGCTAACTCTGCTGAGTCGCGACGCAGGTATCACAATCTTTTTGTGACCTCTCGTATGTAGTATGTATATCGCGGATTATAGCAAAGTAATTTTATTATTACTTTTGTATTAGGTATCTTCGCAAAGTAACGCCTAATTCTAAAAATTATTTACCCTTTATTTTTAAAAGGTTCTTTTTAATGTCTTTTCATAATATTTTTATTGCTTCCAGCATCCTAAGAATCGTTCCACGTATAATTATATATGTATAATGTTAATGAATGTATTGCGAGGTTATATCCATTACGTGTTCAATGTTATATATTAGTTAAAATAATTACGAGTACATGTATCAATTAGTTTTAGCCTTTAACACATGAAGGATTTTACGAACATTCTTTAGTATTTATAGTTCAGTAAATTTTTTGAGAGAGAGACTGCTATTGAGTAATAATTAAAAACAGATAAAAACGGGCTTTCTGATTGTTATATATAGAGTAACATCAATTCATATTATACTCTAAATCGTCAATTTTTACTTATGCTATTTTTATCTAATAAATGCATATTTGAAGACTTAGCTTATTATATATCAGCTGTGGTTATGACCTTGGCCGCGTAAACTTATGCGTTAAAATTCCGTTGCGTTAAAGTTGCGGAAGAAAAATGATTTTTTATATTTAGCTTACATAAGCTTTAAATTACTTATTAACTAATTGTAAAGTAAGTAAAGTAAAGTAGCGGTAGTAGTACCTGTTACAATCCCACTGCTGGGAATAGGCCTCCTCTCTCCGTTTCTGGAGAGAAGGGTTGGAGCTAAGACCTACCACGCTGCTCCAATGCGGATTGGTAGGTTACACATGTCTCCAGAATTCTCTGGAGATATGCAGGTTTCCCCACGATGTTTTCCTTCACCGAAATGCGTGTGATAAATTGCAATTATCAATTAGACACATAAGTTTTAATAGAAAAACTCATTGGTGCCTGCCCGGGTTTGAACTCTTGTTCCCCTCGAAAGAGTCGCACGGTCTCTGGGCTATCACAGCATCTAATAACTAATTGACTCAGTTTAAATTCTTCAATTGTTCTAGTGTAACTATATATAGTTACACTATTATAACATATATGTTATTTATGATTATTTATTACGTTTTTAAATTGTCAATTTTGAAACTGATAAAATATTTTAATTCTTGAATGATCATTAAAATTTCTATGTTCTATTCGAATAGAGTTATTAATACTAGAGTAGGGGAATTATAGGTAAGCCTGAAAGTAAGAGTGGCACAACAAATAATGAAAGGGTTGCCTGCGTGTTCCCATACTCAAAGTATGATTACTCTATGCCTATATGTCATGAAATATATTCGATTTTCAAAATTAGAATATATTCGTATATTTTTTTTTAATTATAATAGCAAATAATGGTGTCTAGGCTTTATGTATATTTGTACTCACCGACGAGTCCCGCTCGGCATCGTTGGACGGACATTTTGTGGTTTGTATCTGCAACAAGAGAGCGTTATTGACTAAGTTATTGCTTTCCAATACAGCTGTATACAGAGTTTACTGATGGAGTCTATATGAAAGTTTTTTTAATAGAAACTTTGCCAATAATCCATGATTCGTACTATGCAAATGAATTTCAGTTTAACTTACGAACATTCTAAATAAAAAATTTATGTGGTGATAGCCCATAGGTGAGACCGTGCGACTCTATCGTAGCGATCACGGGTTCAAACCCTGAGCAAGCAGCTATAAGTTAGTCTCTTTAAACGTATGTGTCTAGTTGATATTTGAAATTCATCATACGCTTTTCGGTGAAGGAAAACATCGTGAGGAAACTTTTAATTAATAAAAATTCTAATGGTACATAACCATTAAATACTGTTGTTGATAAATACAGAGTTAAAAATTATAACATTCTAATTAATAAAACTACGCCGTGTGGTATCCGGCATAATAGAATAGACCACGATTCTTTCTTACCGAGGTGTCGTAAGAGGCGACTAAGGTAAGTGCCGTGTGGTATCCGGCTGCATAGAATAGACCACCCTCATTTCTTACCGAGGTGTCGTAAGAGGCGACTAAGGTTAGTTAACGTCAGGCAGGCGGCCGGTCGTAAAATACGTAGCCAAATCATGTGACAACATGTTTGTAACATTTTGTGCCGACCCCACTTAGAGGGATAAGGGCAGGAGAAAGATGATGATTCTAATTAATAAAACTCCTTACATTGGATTAATATATGACTAGAGATGATATTTTTGACGTACTGAAACTTTACCCAGGTGAAGGGTGATGGCTTCCCAGATAGGATAATAAAATTAATTTTCCCTAACGTCTACATGATTAGTAAAAAGTAAAATCAGAGGAGAACAAGCTTCATTTACATCGTAGATTTATTAAATAAACATGTTATTTTGAGGTTCAGTCTCTCGTTTATAATTTTTAATGAATCGTTTCTCAGTTGTTTACAGGCGCCGATGAATTTTCAGTAATGGCATAGAACTGATTTCAATACTTCGATTAGTACAGCCATTAATCAAAGTGCGGTTGAGCGAATGAACGATTAACGTGAAAAGCGTAATTTCAATATGTCCTTGGACATTTTATGTTACGTTTTATGATTTGGACGTTAGGGAAGGACAATTATTTCAATAGGAATGATAAGATTTCGTTGTTATGCGTAGTAGGCGATAAATTTATTTTGTGAGCCCTTAAAGAAAATGCTTTCAAAGAAGATGTAAAGTCATGTAACGGCTGCTACTATCCCACTGCTAGGCTTAGACTTACTTTCTCCGTTTTTTTGAGCGAATGGTTAGAGCTAATTTTTGTACACAAAAATATAATGAACTATAAAACGATAGGTGATGTATATATTAGACAAAGTAGGAACAGACATAAGCTTGCGACTCCTGCTTTGCTCCTAGCAAGAGTACGTAAATTGTTTGTGGGTTTGGGTATAAGATTCTATAATAAAATTTCGAAATCAATTTTGTCCATGCCATTACAGCAGTTTAAAAACACTTTTAAAAACAGGCTGATACAGAAAGCGTACTATGCTGTTGAAGATTACTTAGATGATAAGGCTGTGTGGATATAGGTGCACTTTTACCCTGTACAAGACAGTAATAACTAAATGTGACTGATTTTAAGATTTATATTTTAAAAAGAGCAACCGCTGAGTTTCTTGCTGGTTCTTCTCGTTGGGAACAGCTTTCCGAAACAGCGGTAAAGTTGACGATTCAAAAGCACTTGTTTATAAGTTAACTTGAATAAATAATATTTTGAATTTGAATAAGATCAATCAAGCTCCATAAAGTGAATTGGTAGATTGCGCATATCCCCATTTAGCGAATAGCATGTGAAAATAACAATAAATAATATATATGGGACAGTTACACACACGGTCGTCCGTCCCTAAAGTAACTTATTACTTGTGTACTTGGGTGACTGACAGCTGGTAAATATACTACTAGAGTTGAGTAGCTCGCGAGCTAAAGACAAGAAAGATATATATCTCTCCAGAAGATATAATCACTCTCTAGCTCGCATGTGTTTCAATTATATCTCTATATCTTTAATCTTAAGAGTCAATTTTCGTGATGAGTTACGGCTCGTTCAGAGTTAGAGTGAAAGAGATGAGCTTATATAGCAATTTACATGTCAGAAAGAGAGACGAATAACTCTATTGCATATTTGTATTAAAAATGTAAACTACGGATTTTCGGAACGACAACACGCGCCGGCGTTCAGCTTTTTTGTGCTTTATGTCAAAGACATAAAATGCTTAATTGGATGCAAATGTACCAAAAAAAAAACACTAATTCGCGAACGATTATTTATTTACATTCCATTTTTAGTGGGAAGAAGTCATCCTTACATGTACATATCAGAAAAGTGTAAATAATAGTGTACATAATAAATAGAAAAAAATAAAAAATCAAGAAAATATGTAGCATAATTTATATAATAAATAAAAAAGTACAATACCGCCTTACTGAGTTCTAAGTCCGGGCTAAAAGAGCCGAAGATATATCGGATATATTTTTAGTCTTAGTTGCTTTATACTCTCAAGCCGTACTGAGCTAAAAGAGTTAAAGATATAAAAGAGTGATATATATCCCAAGAGCGAAAAGATATATATCACTCTTTTCTTGTCAGGGATACATTTCGCCCATGTCTATATACTACATATATAATTTTAAATACAAATATATACCCATGCTCGAAGAACCAATTGTTTATAGAAAATGTTGGCCCGCAATACGCGGAACTGAATTCAGGTTCACTACCCACTGCGCTAACAGCCAGTCAAAAAAATTTTAATTATTGATTTGACTCATTAGTTTTAAAAGAAGAACTCATTGGCCGAGAGTTGAACTCATGAACATCTTGAAATAGTCGCGCGGTCTCACCGCTGGGCTATCACAAAAAGATGACAATGCGATATAAAGCAATCGGATTATGGATAAATGAAATGTTCAAAGCTTGTTTTATTTTGTTCAGATAAATAGAATATCTAAGCCTTACTTTTCTACCTGTGTTGCTAATTGTTAGTATTACTTATGGACTTTATAAGAAAGCTCAAATTTAATGAACTTGTAATAGAAATAAAGTTTTTCATACACTATTTGCTTGTACGGTAGTCGTGTTTTGCATGCACGTGTCCTTATTTTATTTGAATTCTTATTCAATTTTGCCAACTTCTGTTAATCTGGTTAACCTTAAAATGTTAAGGTGACAAAAGATTATGTAAGGTTTTACCACATTCTTTAAACTTGTTAAACGTAACTTTTCCTTCATTCAACCGTTGCGGGCTTACGTTCGATATTTGGCATCCGACCTTTATATAAAAAAACGAGCAAGCATACAGAGTGTTCATCAATTATTCAAAACAGAAGCCGGACGCAGCTTTGACCTACAGTACTCCGAATTGAACAAGGACGCAACAACAATTGATTCGAGTGAAATAAAACAATGGGCATTCAACAATTGTTTTATTTCAAACAAACTGCATATCGAGTAATTTCCAAAGGATATATTTTGATATACAAGTTAAGTGATGATCTGCATCTATATTACAATTTGGTAAAAACCTTCTCTCTTGTATCCCCAAAGTAAGTAACTTAATACTTGTGTTATGGGTGACGGACAACTGGTAAATATACTACGTATATACTTTTAAATACATACTAAAATACAAATATACACTCAGGCTCGAAGAACCAACAATTTGTTTTTAGAAAATGTTGGGCCTCGGAGGGAATCGAACCCGCGACCCACGTAGCTCAAGGTAGGGTCACTACTAGGGCCAGTCGATAATAAGAGGCCATTGAAAAAAAAACAACCTACCAGTCAGCATTGGAGAAAAATGCTTTAACACTACACTTAAAGACGGATAAGGGCGACTTTTACCCAGAATTGGGACTGTAATAGGCCGTTACTTTATTTTCACGATTTATTATCAAATTTCACTCTCAAATTCAGCATTCTATTTAAAAGTTTACTCGACTCTGTGGCGGAATTCTCTGTATAAATAATGAAGTTGAAATTTTAATGAAGTTCTGTCACGCTCTCGGACTGAAACAAGCTTTGTCGGATCCGACTTAAAAGAAAATATTCCGGCTCTAATTTGACACTTGTCTGAATCTATGGTGTCTTAATTAGTGGTTTATACAAGTAGAGGTTGCGGAATTCCATATAACAAATTTAATGATAAAATTATTTTGCTCATTTAAACCCGGGTTTTAAACCCGTCACACGAAGCTTGAATATCAATGGTAAAAGTAAAACAGTAGTCAAGTAACGGCCTGTTACTATGCCCACAGCTGGGCTAAGGCCTCCTCTCTCCGTTTTTGCGGATTGGTAGGTTACACATATCCCTAGAATTCTCTAGAGATATACAGGTTTCGTCACGATGTTTTCCTTCACCGAAAAGCGTGTGATAAATTGCAATTATCAATTAGACTAATAAGTTTTAATTGAAAAACTCATTGATGCCTGCCCGGGATTTGAGCACATGATCGTCTATAGAGAGTCGCACGGTGTTACCGCTAGGCTATCACAGCTTAGTTACAGTTAGTACACAATATCAATGGTAGTTTAAGGTTTTGTATTATTTACAATGCGTTAACTTAAAAGCAATTTATCACAGGCTTAAGGTTAATCCGGCGAGATGTGTATCGCTTAAACAATAGCGAGAAGCAATTGTCAGTAATCCGATAACATCATACAATTCGCTACAACATTGCTAAATAAGTACGCGATTTTTATTGAAACCTGCCGTATAGGTATTCTCACACGCGGATTACATCAGTGTAGAGATGCCATCTGTGAAGGAATACGTAGGACTGAAATTAAAATATATATATATATTCTCTCTTGATGTACTCTTGATGTACATATTTATTTATATTTATTTATTTATTTAAGTTAAACAATTTAAAAAAGTTTACAAGTTCACTTTTTATAATATTAATGTTTTGTAATATAATACTTATATTTTATTATAATATGTATGGTACCATGTAAGCATGCTAGGTTCACATCAAGAGGTCATACATGATTGTAAGCGAAAAATTATGTTGAATATTTGATATTTCTAATTGTATAACTTATAAAAATCCTTATAAGCCGTGATAAAAGCAAATAGAAAATATATGTAATGCTAAATGAAGAGTGTACTATCCGTTCTTATACCTGATACATGCAAGATGTCGTAAAAATGAATGCACTACAAACCTCTCCTAGTAAATTTTAAATATGAAGTCGTCCAAATGGCAAATGACATTGCAATCAGCTGTTGAATGTAAATCTGCTTATTCTTCTTTTTCCTAACCTTATCCCATTGTAAGTGGGGTCAGCACAACATGTTTTTCTCTACTATTCTCTACTATCATTCCTCAATTTAATGTAACTGTATGCATATTTTGTATGATTATAAAGAGAACCTAACTACTTAACTTAATTGAGAAATAAAATGCTGTCTTTCTGATATCGGACTCTTACTATTGTAGTTAGTAGGTACATCTCTCAAAACAAGGTTATAATAGAATAAACGAAAAATAGAGATCATATCCAAGATAAGTTATCAACACAATGCAATAAAACTAAATGTGTGAATTGATTGTTTCTAATTTTACCAGCAATTTGCTGCGTTAATTTAAGCGTTAATGTACACTCAATTATGCAACATATGATTTTCCTGTATCCTAAAGCAAAAAAAATATTTTTTATGCTATATGTTGGTGCGAATATTTGCAATGAGTTTTATCTTGGTCCCGAAAAAAAAACGGGATATTATAATCCAATATGTTGGCCTTTTGTATAAGCTTAATTGTGCTAAATTTCATAAATATTGGTCCAGCAGATTTTCAGTCAAAATGTCACAAACTTTTACATTGATTTATTTATATGAATCCTCTTACGCGATCAAAGAAATTATTTCATGTTAATCATTTAAACGAGGATAAATGACTTTAAAAGGGAAAGAGTCGATGTCCATCGGTTGAAGAAGAAGAATCATTTGAATTTAATATGGAGAAATTAGGTTGGTTGGTAACCCTACATACAAGCTGATCGTCCTCAGGAAAACTGAGTGTCGTAAGAGAAGAGAAAGCGATTGCAATTAGCGAGTGACGTAACGAGTTGGTCCCGGCCGAGACCGGATAGTCTGATGACGCCTTAAACGGCAGGGAATGATTGCGATTTTTCCTTTCTAAATACTAGAATTATGTGTATGGCGTATGTAACTTAATTCGTAATATATCTTGGAAGGAAACTATATAAGTTATTGACGTTCCTTAATTCGTCAACATAACGGGAGAAGAGATTATTTATTTCTTTGCTTCCAATCTCAGACTCAAATTTAACATATTCTTTATTCAAGTAGACTGTTTACAGTACTTTTGAATCGTCAAATATTTTTAAGAAGCTACCACTGATTCGGAAGTTTGCTTCTACCGAGAAGAACCAGCAAGAAGCTCGGCGGCAATTTTTTTCTAAATATTTTTTTTTACAATTTGATTGATGGTTACAAATTAATCGTTGCAGCTTGGTGCGTAGCTGACTGCAGTTAAGATATGCTACTATCACTCAAATAATCTTCAATTGTATAGTAAGCTTTATGTAGCAACGTCGTTTTAAGATCATTTATAAACTTATGTAATGGCAAGTATATAATGTTGAGGAATTTTATTATAAACACGTGTACCGAGACCGACAAAGGATTTTCTTTTTGGAGGCGCAATCTTGGCGTGATTAGTTTATTTCGGTTTCTACTGTGTCTATTATATCTATCTAACTAACTATCTATTCCTACTATATAAGTGAATATTTTTTCTTACAAATACTATATTCCAGTTAAATTCAGTTTAGATTTCTTTTTTACACTAGTTGTCCTGTGACCTTGTTTGCATCAAATTACGCATTAAAATGAGAGAGTTTTTAATATTTGACCAGCATATAAGCTTTAATTGTGCCAAATTAAAGTGGAAGAGTACAAGACACTTTCACATTTACAAAATTAGTACATATACAGAATCCTTTTTGTTATAAAATGAACATATTATTATTATTGTCTGTCTTTCTATTACTCTGATGCAATATTTGGTACAAGTCAGACTTATATACCAGATTAAAATATAGTATAAAAAATTTACCATTAGTTCCTTCGTGGAAAGAAAAAGTATATAGTAAATAGTTGAGGGTATTTTACTATATAAATTACCGCGTACTAACTCTCGGGTAAAGCTTGTTATTATTTCATTAATATATCTTATTATAATAGTATAAAGATATCACACTCTTGTATGACATTATTTAATTAACTTGGTGAAATAAATCAAGATAACATCTCAATTAGTGAGATAAAGGTTGGCAGCGAAATTCCCTTTAATACGATAATGGTAGAGATGATATATTTGTTGTAATTATTGTAAATCATACCTCAATACTTACATAACATGACAACAAAGACATGATTGTGGTTGTATTTTAGATTATGTATAACAATAAATTAATATCTTAAAATTCTTTTTCTGAAATTGTATCTGCATATTAAATCTCCGCAAAGTAACGTCTAATTCTATAAATTACATAAATTATTTAACGGTCAATGATCTCGTAAATTCACTAGAGTGTTTCGCTTTGTCCCGATAAAATATCATATCAAAATCCGGATATGGATGTTATAACAAGTCGAATATTCATTGAAATTGTAACAAGAAGAGAGGAACAACCCACTTTTCACAGCGTGAAACTTTTCTCGAACAGCGCCTTTGTAACCTTGTAACAAAACGCTTTTGGAACGTAGGTAAGTATATAATTATAGCAAAAGCAAAGGGAGGGGATTCATTAAGAGGGTTCAAAGTTCAAACACTGACCCGAGATATGCCAAGGATATATTTTCTTGGAAATTAAATGGAGATTGTGACTTTTACGTAACTTCATGAGAAAATAGAGTTTTGAAATTCTGCAATATTACGTTCGGGAATGTTACGACATTAAGATAACAGTAAGAAGGTAGAATCTATGTTAAAATATATTTTAGTGTACATGATTACTTTTTAATAATTCATCTATTAACATCTCTTTATGTTTAGAGACCGGCTATACTCAAGTCTAATTTTATCTGATGAGCCCGACTAGTTTCAAGTCCATTAGGGGTTCTTATTTAGTTCCCGCCGCGTAAAGAGCTCATTTTTTTTTCGAACTGACTGTATGCTGTTAGCCCTAACGGCTTTTACAGCGTCACCGAGTGGGTCGGGCGAGCGCAGAAGCATCGTCGAGGTTGCGAAATGCAGAGAGTAGAGCGCAGAAGCTCTATTAGCGTCGGGGAACGTCGTCTTAAGGGTGCCTCCTGTGAGGCCGGACCACGGCTTAGGGCGACGCGTAGTGGGGAGATAAAGAGCTCATGAATAAGATCCCCGTATGGGCTTGAAACTAGTGGGCCTCATTCCATAAAATAAAACGTGAGTATAGCCGGTCTCTAAACATTAATTATGAATACCACTCACGATAGTTTAAATTAAAAAATCTCTATAATAGATAAATATTTAGTTTATATGTTTATTGAATAGTATATAATTTTTTTTTTTCAGCTTCATACAAATCTGCCATTCAATATTGTTAATTGAAAATAAGATTGATCGATTGATTGTAGGATTGAGTTTCTGGATAGTTCAACTCGGTAAGAGAAACATTTATAGCCTTATTAATCATGCAGGATTCGTAAAAACACATGCACAAACCTCCACCACTGCCACCACAATACACAAGCACTACACACGTTCACTATCACAAACTCAACAATCGTTTCGCCCCGCAACCGAAGCATCATCAGGAGATAGACTCCAAGACAAAATCACAAAGCGATTTTGTCGTGGGGTCTATAAAGAAACTAAGTGTCTCCGAAGACACTTAGTTTCTTTATTTTTTTACTAGCGGAAGTGGGGTTCGTAACTTGATTGAGATAGTTGCTTTAGTGATGATCAGTTCTTCGTTCTGTCAGCATTCTGAACAAGTGGAATGATTGTATCTTGAATTCATTTTTAAATAAATACGTTTTGATGCATTTTTCTCTGTTTTAAGAATTATATGTGATATCAGAAGAGGGATTGTATTTCGTTACTGTGTTAATTTAAAGCTTATTGAAACACTCGACTATATTTTGATACAAGTTTTATGCAGAGCTAAAGTTTTCAGATAGTTTATTACCACCTTACTTCTTAAAGAAACTAACTTTGTCGAACACGCGGAAATTTTCACAACAATACGAGGTAAGGCATGTAAGACTTCATTACTTTAATGAGGCTATTTATGAAATAGCTGTGCTTGCTCTAGCTAATGGTAATGAGACGGCAGAGATGGTATATGGACTTTCTCTTTTTGCTCTATTTAAATTTACCCTGATGTTTTGTGTGAGTTAATTGTGATAAGTTGACAACATAAGGACTTTTTGTTTTCAAAGACATATTCCTTTTTAAGTACTAATAATGTACAAGGATATGATGCTGATGATATGATGATGATTTGTAGATAAAACTTTCTATAATATGTAATTTAAATACGTAAATTTAAAAAAAATCAAATACGCTATGTAACTATATTATACAAGCTGTTGCCCGCGTCTTCACTCGCGTGGAATTTGTTCTGTCACAGTAAAATACTGCGCATATTAAGCATTCTATAGCGCTCCATTCAATTCAATCATATCGTGATAACTTTTAAACTATTCGGCCATATTACTTTGTGTGAAAGACAAAGTTTATCTATATGAAATACTGAAAGCGACAAATGGATGATTTTTATAACAGTTTTATAAGTATACCAAAATGTGCATTGTAAAATAGTATCAAATTTAATTAAAGTTATGATTCACAGTTTTGGTCGTAGTGGCTTCCACATAAAAGGTAGATATATGCTTTCGCGGACTTTTATTTCGAACTATTCAATACAAACAATACTACATCATCTTTGTGTAAGTCCAATGGTTTATGCAGCCTACGCCTAGATTGCTCTCAGAGGACAGAGACATGTATGGTTATATTACATAAAATTATCACAAATTTTAGCCCATATGTTATTCCAATATATAAACTATGTAACTGCAGAGTTTCATCCAAATCCATTAAATATTTTTTTTAACGTGAAAGAGTAGCAAACATTCATCCATACTCAGAAACTTTCGCATTTATAATATTAGTAGGATTCAAGTACGTTATGTATGTTATATCCATAACTTAATTCAAAGACGTAATGAAAAAAAAATAATTTAGAAGTTTCAACATGCTTACGAAATTAGTAAATAAATTACATCACTAAAATTCACACAAAACAAAAAAGTTATTTTTCAAACATTTAATACTGACTATAAAAAAATTAATTTTACCCTGCATTAAGAATTTTAAGTGCAAATAATACTTCATGCCTGCTTATATTGTTATGTCAAACATTTCATCATTCCGATGACAAATCAAAGTATTAAAACAAGTAAATCTCACTCAAAAAGAAACTGGCAGGGAGGCATCTAAATTAAAAATCAACTCGTGAAATTAATTGGCATCCCCAATATAAATCTTCGTTTGGGGAAAATTTATCGAATTCGCAAAATAAGAGTTCCATTTTACTACTTTTCTGGTGTATTTCAAGTATAAATACACATAATCTTTACTAATACGTTAACTAAAAATTAAAAAAAAATATAGAATTAGGCGTTACTTTGCAGAGATCCATAATACAAAAGTAATAATAAACATTCTTTTTCTATAATCCGCGATACAGTAAAATGTATAAAGTGCTAATGTATATTGGACTATCCGGTATTTTTCATACCCGTTACATGCAGGATTCGTAAAAACAGATGCACAAATCTCCACCACTATATATAACTACACTATATATAAAAATAAGTAACAGAAATTTAAGAATAGATTTATAACTACCAAATTTCCTACTTCATGCATTATTCAATGAACAGGCGTTTTACAGACAACCAAATCTTGTTGCCTTTAACCTTGAAAATACGTAATATGGATTTTTTTAGTATTCATTCTCAATACATCCATTTTAATGTTAAGAGAACGTCTTTAGGATCTTAGATATTCTATAATTCTATACTTATTATAAAACAAAGTCCCAAAAAGCTGTCTGTCTGTATGTAATCGATTTTCAAAAAATCTACTGAACGGATTTTTGAACGGTTTTCACTTATGTTAATTGAGTTGAAGAGATCGCGCAGTTGTTAAAAAACTTGCTTACTGGGAGCTTTAGTCGCGTGCGCTGCGTAAACCAGCAGAGATAAGCTAAAGTAATGTACTAGAGAATTGTAGATCTATAAAACTACTTTAAAAAAGTCCGCGATAGCATGTTTCTATCTCTTATGGTTGACTTACAATAACTACTTTTATGTTTAAAAATTGTATTTTAGAAAAAATGTGGCACGCTGATTTCCACGCGGACGAAGCCGCTGGCATAGCTAGTGGTAAAATAAAAACAAAGAGCTGTAAAGTACGCCAAACGAAAGCTCGTTATTGGAAAAATCATTAAGCACCTGCTATTGTATCGGATCCTCTACGTTTTATTTGTTCAATTTAACTCGAATTTATTAACGACGCCGTGTTAATGATCAATGAAACAATTAGCATAAGTATGTTATTTTCGTTAATTATTTATTGTTAATTATTAACTTTATTAATTGTATTATTTCGGATTAGAAAAGTTATTTTTAATATTTTGTTTATATATTTCGGGTGTATTTAGATTGCTTGATTTAGATTCTTTTAGATTCTACTCAGATATTAAGCACAGCGGGCAAGTTACTCTGGAATTTGGGGTATCTCTATTTGATCAGGAATGAGGGGATTCGTAGAAGAACCAGAGTAACCGATATAACTCAGCGTATCGCGAAGCTGAAATGGCGATGGGCACATATTGCGGAAGACCCCTCGGCGTTGGGGATCTTAAAGTTGTTAGGATGGTGACCTCGCACATGAATAAACGCAGAGTCGGTAAAACCCCTGATAGTTGGACTATTGACCTCTAAAAGGTAGCAGCGAAACGCTCGATGGATGCAACCGAAGGATGTCGATTGCTCGACCTATGTCCAGGAATGGACGTCCATCCCTTGAAGATGATGGTGATCATGGGGAAGTTAATAATAATTAGACTTCTTAGTCTCATAAGAGACTTTAGCGTGTCTCAGCAGGCGAAGAAACGTATATAGTAAGAAACGGTTTACGAATTGTGCATGTATGTAAAATTAAAATAGACACTGCACACTTCATTAAGCATATATACATTTTTAATGCGGATTATAACAAAATTATATTATCATTGCTTTTGTAAAAGTAAAGTAAAGTAACAGCCTGTTACTATGCCCACTGCTGGGCTAAGGTCTCCTCTCTCCGTTTTTGGAGAGAAAGATTGGAGCTAAGACCTACCATGCTGCTCCAATGCGAATTGGTAGGTTACACATATCCCTAGAATTCTCTAGAGATATGCAGGTTTCCTCACGATGTTTTCCTTCACCGAAAAGCGTGTGATAAATTGCAATTATCAATTAGACACATAAGTTTTAATAGAAAAACTCATTGGTGCCTGCCCGGGGTTTGAACCTATGTCGTCTCTAGAGAGTCGCACGGTCTCACCGCTAGGCTATCACAGCTTATGTACAAGCATATATTTTATATACAGAAAGCATTTCTCACTCGTATTGGCTCATACAAAACGAAACATTCTAGCGTATGACAAACTAATTTCTAAAACAACTATTTGTATTCAGTATGTCGACTCTTAACGGCTGTAACGTCTTATGTTAAGCTACTTATATCTTATATAATTATTGCATACACGCCCAACAGTATTAAAACCTCTGTTTGTATTTCACTAAGAGTATTAGATGGGCGTAGCACATAGTAAGAAAAACCGATAGTCGTTGAGATCTTTTTTTTTTAACAGCAAAAAACCCCTTATGGGTACCACCGCCCGACAGGGACGGGCGGTGGTTATGTCGGACTCGCACCGACTAAAACGACCTATATGCTCCACCACGCTACTGACGGCAGGGGCAGGGTACCTTATTAGACCCCATCCCCATCAACAGCAACTCTAATCCCAGAGACAGCAACTCTAATCCCAGAGACACCTCCTCAGGGTGGGGACCCCTCAATAGAGAAGCCCCCTAACCACTACCCGGTGCATCGGGAGCACCAGATGCACCGACCGCCTCGGGGACCTGTAGGCCAGGCGTCCGATTAACCCCGTTCGAAGCGCCCGAAAGGTCCCCTGTCAGGGCGGCAGACGATGGGCTTAGGCAAGTCGCAGTTGTTCAGATCTTAAGGTGATAGAATGGCGACCTCGTATCGTTAAACGTAGCGTCGATAAGCCCCTATGAGATGCACGACTTCACAAAGGTAGGTAAGGTGTGGAGATCCCTTGAAGAGATGTCCAGCGGTGGATGTGATTGCAGAAGAATAAGAGGATACGAATAATAAATTGTATCGTTGTAGCAGCGGTCTCTCAGTATCCCAATGCTGGGTATAGGCTCTTGGTCTTTTGAGAATAGGTTTGGACACACCCACTGCTCCAATGCGGATTGGTTACACATATTCTTAGAATTTTCTAGAAATAAGCAGGTTGCCTCACGATGTGTTCCTTCACCGAAAAGCGTGTGATAAATTGCAAATAGCAATTAAACAAAATTTTTACAAAACAACTGTTTGGTGTCTGGGGTTTGAGCATATGACTTAATTACTATACAAATTATGCCCACGTGGAATGATCCCAAGAATGCTGGCAGCGTTTTCGCGTTGAATCGCTAAACTGATTTTTTGTACGATTATATCATAATTAACTTTAATTCAAATATATTTATGTTGGTTGCAGCTGAGACCCTAGGGCCATGGAGACAAATGGCAAAAAACTTCTTATCTGTTTTTACACCACGGTTAATTGACTCTTCAGGTGACAAGAGGACTGGCTTCTTTTTCGCACAAAAGATCAGCTTAGCGATTCAACGCAACTACCAGCATTCTTGGAATCATTCCTCGTGGACATGATTTGTATACTACTAAAAGTAAAAGTAACAGCCTGTTACTATGCCCACTGTTGGGCTAAGGCCTCCTCTCTCCGTATTTGGAGAGAAGGATTGGAGCTAAGACCTACCACGCTGCTCCAATGCGCATTGGTAGGTTACACATATCCCTAGAATTCTCTAGAGATATGCAGGTTTCCACACGATGTTTTCCTTCACCGAAAAGCGTGTTTATCACACGCTTTTCGGTGAAGGAAAATAATATTACAATTATCAATTAGACACATAAGGTTTAATAGAAAAACTCATTGGTGCCTGCCCGGGGTTTGAACCTATGTCGTCTCTAAAGAGTCGCACGGTCTCACCGCTAGGCTATCACAGCGTGTAAGTAATCTAAGATAGACATTACTTGTACATTTTTTTTCATCATCATTCTCCTGCCCTTATCCCACTCTAAGTGGGGTCAGCACAACATGTTTTAACCATGATGTGATTTCATTTGATTAGGTATTTTAACGACTTGCCGCCTGCCTAACACGGCGGGGCAACTTATCTTAGTCGCCTTTTACGAAACCTCGGATAGAAATGAGGGTGGTCTATTCTACTCAGCCGGATATCACAACGTTGTAAATATAAAAAAAAATATATCGGTTCATTTCGGTTTAGAGCACAAATAAATAAGTATACACTAGGCGTATTCTTCATATTGGGTATCACATATCAGCAATTATAAGATAATGTGATGCGTGACTTGATCTAGAAACCAAATGTACATAACTTGGTGCAAATTCTGCCATATAACTGGTAAACGTTAAGTGTGAAGTTCGCGTGTTGAAACAGATTTCTAATATGTAACATGTAGATGAAAATAAAGAAAACAGACCGCGGTACGTGTTATTGCTTTCATAATGAGGTAATTATTCCTTATTATACTCTCATATTTGAATTTGCTTTAACGAATAGTGTGAACATATAAAATTTATAACATGTGATTCATTAAACGTTTTGTAATCGTTGGTAGAAAAATTACTGTATTACGTAAAATATAAATCATTTTACCATATAAATCATTTTACCATATAAATCATTTTACCATTTGGATATATAGATATCCAATTTGGATATCTATATATCCAAATTGACTTGTTCCTTATAAACGACAATGGAATAATAAAAAAATAAATTATTTGTATATATTTAATAAGAAAAAAAGAATAATTTCTCTTTGAATGGAAAATATTTGTTTTCTGTCAATGCCAGTCGTCACCGATCAAGTATTATGTTTTTTATAGAAATAAACTATAAAATACATTTGGTTTTTCAAAAGAAGAAACAAATGAATGGCAATTGATACGTACGATACGTAAATGCATAAAATAATAAAATCATAGCGATATTATACTAGAGTAGGAAAGCCAGCTTAAAATATGCCATATCACAATAAAGAGACATAAAAAGAAAGTAAATGAAAGAAATAAATAATTATAAGGGTTATTTTAATGAGGGTGATCTATCGGTCTCTCTTTTATATGTGAGATTGTATTGTGACACTCTCATTTACGGGTCAGCCTTTAGCTCCTACTCTAAGACCTAAGACTCTAAGAGAAGTATAATAACTCTATAATGATATCTCCATAAAAAAATACACGTATAGTACCCGGCATTAAATAATGCACATCGATGTTTAGAACGAAACAGCCGGGTCGGTTTCGTAGAGCGCTGTCACTGTCACTCAGTTAGTATGTATTTCACACGGGTTCCACAGTCTGTGCGACAAAGACAAAGCTCTATAAAACAGAATCTAGCCGATTTTCTCTCTCTAACCCTCGATGTGCATTATTTATTGCCGGGTACTATAAATTGGTTTGTTGTTGATATTTCACAAATAAGAAACAAAGAGATTCATTAATTTTTGCCATGAACGATAAAAGCGATGTACGTAACAACTAGTAAGGAACAGCGCAAAATAAAGTTTGCCATTCACGATAAAGAAATGTATTGCATAATGATGAAAAACTAAAACACGTTCAAAGCAATATTGACGAACAAATTATAATAAATCAACAATGCTATTACGATTGTATAACCAGTAGTTAAAGTGGAAGTTTAACATGAATAACCTGTCATCGAACATATTGCCAAATTCGACACGGCAGATTCTTGAATAGGGTTACATAACCGCGACACCTTACGCATTATTGTGACGGGTCGGTAAGTTATAACAATATGCGTAACATATTGTCGTAAATTACTTTCAAAGTGCTAAACTGACTCGGAATTAATATGTAGCAATACGATTACTAAAGTACGATATGCGGTATATATAAAATGTATATAGATTTAAAGATACACAGCAGTATCTATCTCTTCTTATTCAAAAACAAAGTCCCCAAAACTTGTATGTCGATATGTAATCGATTTATTAAAATGTACGGAACGGATTTTTGTACGGTTTTTACTTAAAGATGAAAGAGATATAAGAGAAAATGTATTTCTTCCGAAAGGTTTAATATCCTGAAAAGATTATTAGTAACTCAAAAATCTATTCGAATCGAGCTTTGCGATTTTTTCGTGGAGTCTATCCCTGGTGCTTCGGTTGCGGGAACGATTGTTAAGTTTGTGCATGTGTTTTTACGTCTGCATGTATCGGGTATGAAAACGGATAGCCCACTCTACATTTAGTTATATATATTTCTGATTTACGTTATCGCGAATTATAGCAAAATAATCTTATTAGTTTTGGAACAAATATTGTTAAATCAATATTCCACATGTGGGGTTATCTCATAAGAAAGGTCTAAATATTTAGTCAATATTTATTTTTCCGCTTTTATGAGACTCGACGCCAAGGTTGCGCCTCCAAAAGGTGATGAAAATCATTTGTCGGTCTCGGTAAACGTTTTTATAATAAAATTCCTTAACATTATCAAGACTTGTCTTTACACAAGTTTAGAAATTATCTTAAAACGATGCTGCTACATAAAGCTTACTATACAATTGAAGATTATTTGAGTTATAGTAGCATATCTTAACTGCAGTCAGCTACGCACCAAGCTGCAACGATTAATTTGTAACCATCAATCAAATTGAAAAAAAAAAATTAAAAAAAAGAATGGCCGCCGAGTTTCTTGCTGGTTCTTCTCGGTAGGAGCATACTTCCGAATCAGTGATAACTTCTTGAAAACATTTGACGATTCAAAAGTACTGTAAACAGTCTACTTGAATAAAGAATATTTTGAGTTTGAGTTTGAGTTTATCGTCATTATTTTTATTATTATTATGTAAATGAAAACTACCATTTCCCATGCAACCTCAATCCAGTAGATTCGTGAGGGATCACTCGAGCGTAAATCCAATATACTCCGCTCAAATCTAATATCCGTATACAGTTGTTATTTCTTTTAGTTTGCCTCCGAGATATTTGAGACGGGCCAAAGAGGCTGTCCCTGGTGTAAGATAAAATCTCAATAATATAGCTATCAAGTTAAATGTATACGGATATTGCTTTTGGGAGTTCGACGACCTCTGTGGTTAGTACCACGTATCATTTGAATATGTTCGGATTTCAGTTCTAAATATTATTTACGGTTATATCTATTCATCTATTTCAAATTTAAAACGTACAAAATGTAATATCAACGATCAAATATGAGATAAATGCCTCATATTCAAAGTAAATTAAATTGTTAACTATTGGTACTATATATATTATATTATATTTTATTTTATTTGAAGAGAGCAACCACCGATTTTCTTGCTGGCTCTTCTCGGTTGGTACAGCTTTCCGAACCAGCAGTAGATTTTGACGATTCAAAAGCACTTGTTTACGAGTTTACTGGAATAAATAATATTTTGAATTTGAATTTGAATTTAAATTTGAATATAACCATTTAATTAGACATGCAGTCTATTATAAAAGCTACATCTAATCAATAGTTAAGTCTATGTGTTCAAAAACAAATATGATTTGTAAGAACGGCCGCACAAAGTAATACAACCTGTTTCACAGCTTCCAACTATATATATCTATTCCTCACAATATTAACACTTTACAATTCAATTTCGTCTTCACTGTAACACCTTACAAGACTTACTGTCCCCACTCCACCTAGTATCGTCCCTTTTATAATCTATGCTATTAGTCAATATTCTATAATATTAATCAAATAATTTCTATTTAGTTTATTTGACAAAAATAGGATTATAAATTAAAACGTTTGTTCTATAAAATTGTTCTAAAATTATTGAACCTTACAGTTTTTTTAGTGTACGAAATTTGATATACATAAAGCATATGACAATTTTGAAAACTATTTTGACGATACAATGCATGGACTGAATGTAAAATTGAAAATGTTTTGAAGATTGACCGCCGAGTTTCTTGCAGGTTCTTCTCAGCAAGAGCAACATTCCGAACCAGTTGTAGTCGAACTTTTGACGATTCAAAAGTGGTCGAAAGAGCTTATTTGAACAAAGATTATTTTGATTTTTTGACATTGACAATTTTGACCTGTAAAAAAACTATTTCCGTTTCAATGCCACGAATGCTTTGAATAACGTAAAGGCAGACGCGATGGGTCACCGTTAGGTTACCAAATATAAATTATCGTATTCGAAATATGTACGCGCGAGGCATATCCTTTATCGTAATAAGTTTTCAATATCGCAGGCGAATTTGCATATAACTGTTAGTCAATTTATATACGCGTTTAGAATTCCATTTGTTTAGAGGTTGATTGTATTAGCAAGAATAGATTGGGCAATGTATACAACAATTAGTCTGAAGTTACGAGTATGTATTAAGTTATATGATTGCATGTGTGCCAGTGATGCATTTTGTAAGAGACTTGGCCATTTCCCTACACTTGACAAAGTCGTAAAGATAAAAATATTTTTGTGTTCATTAAATAACGTGTAAGAATGTTTTTTGATATAATAAAGTTCATCATTATCATCCTCCTGCCCTTATCCCACTCTAAGCGGGGTCAGCACAACATGTTAGAAACATGTTATCAAATGATTTGGCTACGTATTTTACGGCCGGCCGCCTGCCGGAAAAGGATAACGTTATATGAACTATACATAACTCTCTCTTTTACTGTCTCTTTTACTCACATGTTCTCAGGACGAATTCCGAACGCAACGGCAACGACTTAATGTGTGCGTCTTTAAGACGTCATGGTATAAAAAATCAAAACAATTTCGTTTACGTCTTCAATTGAGCTGCAATAAGAGTTCATGGTAGGCCAGCTGACTTGACTAATCTTTTCCTTAGTAGCTACAGTCAGTGTTTTTTTATTTATAGTATAAATATTCTTATAAATGCGAAGTAGTTTTTACTTTTACTACATTTTATTTATTAATTACACGTATATTTTCCGATTTTGAAAAGTATCCAAAGAACATATTTTTAACTTTAAGATATTTGTTTTATTTATATCCGGTTTATTTAAATTTCAGTACAATTTCTAACTGTATTTCTTTCTGTAGAGCTGTGATAGCCTAGCGGTGAGACCGTGCGACTCTCTAGAGACGACATAGGTTCAAATCCCGGGCAGGCACCAATGAGTTTTTCTATTAAAACTTATGTGTCTAATTGATAATTGCAATTTATCACACGCTTTTCGGTGAAGGAAAACATCGTGAGGAAACCTGCATATCTCTAGAAAATCCTAGGGATATGTGTAAACTACCAATCCGCATTGGAGCAGCGTGGTAGGTCTTAGCTCCAATCCTTCTCTCCAATAACGGAGAGAGGAGGCCTTAGCCCAGCAGTGGGCATAGTAACAGGCTGTTACTTTGCTTTACTTTACTTTTACAATTTCTAACAAAAAATTACTCCATATATGCAGTTCTGGTTGTTTACAGATTAAAACATGATGCTTAATAAATAAATACACATAATCATTGTGACAGCTTGAGTCCTTATCTGACAGTTCGAGATTAAACCACGAATCGTTGTCAAATCACCTTCACAAAAAGGCATACGCGATGGCAGCGTATGCCTTGAATTAACTCACGAAATTATATTTCTAATCTATTAATATGATAAATGTAATAAATAATAAATATAATTGTATATTATACAAAATGAAAGCGAATATCTCTACAAAGTTCTAAAGAAAGATCGAAAGAAAATAAACTGTTTAGCAATTTTTGAATTTAAACTATCGTGAGTGGTATTCATTATTAATGTTGAGAGACCGGCTATACTCACGTCTTATTTTATCGGATGAGCCCGACTAGTTTCAAGCCCATACGGGGCTCTTATTCATGAGCTCTTTACGCGGCGGGAACTGCCGCGATAACACCGCGTAAAGAGCTCATTAATAAGAGCCCCGTATGGGCTTGAAACTAGTCGGGCTCATCCGATAAAATAAGACGTGAGTATAGCCAGTCTCTCAACATTAATAATAAACTGTTTATTTTATTATATCAGTAATTTTAATGTTTTGTTAATTATCTTATAAATTGATTTTTTTCTATTATCTCTGGTGGTAGTCACAATTTATTTAAATTAAGTTAGACTTGAAATTGTCTGTGAATTATATGTGTGCCTGTTATAGACTATGAAAGTGGTGTTTAATAAATAAATAAATAAATATATTACCGTAATTGATAATCTTATTGAGAAGTTAACATATTTACACATCGTATTTTTTAAATAAAAACTTGATTTTTCCAATGGTTTTGTTCCCTTCGACTTAGACATTTTAATACGTTTTATTGGGCATTTAAAAGACATTACATTAAGAATTTATATAATAATGTTAAGGCAATAAATATCTCTAACCTTGACTTACCTCTTACCAGTACTTACCAGTATGTATTTAGTACGAACAAAACTTTAGTTTCGAATTACTAGATTCTGTTTGTTTAACGTTAATTATGCGTACAGACGACCCCAAAACTTTCACTCCTTAGGGTATTGTACGGTCTTTGTCACAGAACGGGGGAATTAATGAGGCCTATAAATAATATGAATACGTACCGATAGCGTTATTATTATTAGTACTGATATTGTAGTATTAGTAGCCTCTACAGGGTTGATAACTTTCATCATTCTCCTGTCCTTATCCCACTCTAAGTGGAGTTGGCACAACATGTTATTAACATGTTGTCACATGATTCGGCTACGTAATTTACGATCGGCGTGACGTCAACCTATCTTAATCGTATTTTACGATATCTCGATGAGAAAGAGGGTGGTCTATTCTACTCAGTCGGATACCACACGGTGGGTCAACTTACCTTAGTCGCCTTTTACGACACCTCGGTAAGAAATGAAGGTGGTCAATTCTACTCAGCCGGATACCACACGGCATACAGGGTTGATAACTTTATAGTTGGAAAATCTGTACTCAGTTAGGTCTCTTCTAGAGATATAAGCGATCTATAGTTAATTTCAAGATCGAATAACGCGGCCATGAAAATCAGCTTGATTCAAATTCATATGCAAATTATTCTTTATTCTCATGGGATAAACAAGTACTATTGAAAATTCAAATTTACTGCTGATTGAGAAAATTACTCCTACCTAGTGATGTGACTCGAGCCGAGATTTCACTCGAGTCACTCGAGTAATTTGTCGAACTCGTATTTGATTGAAAAAAAATATTACTCGAGTATACTCTATGCATAATTAATAGAATTAGGCGTTACTTTGGGAAGATCCATAATACAAAAGTAATAATAAAATTATTTTGCTATAATCCGCGATACAGTAAATAGAAAATATATATAGTGTTAAATGTATAGTGGACTATCCGTATTTTCATACCCGATACGTGCAGGTTTCGTAAAAACACATGCACAAACCTCCACCACTTCCACCACAATACACAAGCACTACACACGTTCACTATCACAAACTCAATAATCGTTTCGCCCCGCAACCGAAGCATCATCAGTAGATAGACTCCACGATAATTTTTTTTTTGAAATTTTGCATTTAACAATATATATATTTTATATTTACTGTATCGCGGTGACTCGAAAATTTGAGTATGACTCGAGTGAGGTGGTAAAAAAAATGGTGTGGTCGAGTGACTCGAGTCACAAAATCCTATTAAAGTCACATCACTACTCCTTCCTACAGAGAAGAGCTAGAAACTCAGGAGTGGCTCTGTTCAAAATGAATTCTTCCAACATGTGCATTAAGACATTGTACAATAGGAAAATAGTGAAATCAACGCATTCTTATCATAAATATAATATTTAATAGTAAAAAAGAGTTTTCATTTTAATTTTAAATTGCTGTAATAGCATAGCTAAAGTTGAATCGAGCTTATCGACGTCCGCGGTGTAGAAGTCGCAATTCGAACGCACATTTAATAACTGCCTTAACTTGGTAATACTTGGCTTAAATACGAGTAAAACGTATAATCTATTAAAAATGTCGACTTAATATAGATAGAGTGGAAACGAAGGTTGTCTCTATCACGCATACAGAAATATACATACAGTCTCAATAATATATTAACATACTTCTCGAGCTTATATTGAATGTAATGCCAGCTGTACACGTTCGTCGAGACCTTGTCGCTATGGGGCTAGAGCTTTGGGCTTTTCGAGGCTCTCGGGCAAACTACACCTCAGCTGGTCAGAGAAAACTTGTTGAAGTATTCGTCAGGATGGATCACACAATTACTCCCGCTAATTAGATTTTGTTTTTCTGTTTTGTCACATCCGTTGAGTTACATAATACCTGTTTTCTTTGGTATCTAAACACTAATACTCGCTTAGTATTGGAATATTATCTCACCTTATTAATAAAATGTATCGTAAATTAAATAATAAGTGTTTTCATGTTGATTTCTTCGAAACCCTTTGACTAGGACGTAAATACCGAAACTCGAACGAGAGAGAATCGAGAAAGTTCGATATGAGACCAAAAGCACCATGTGTACATCATACCAGTGACGAATTTATCAGGTGGTTGAGTACGTATGAGCTTTGGGTGGCAAATTTTAGCACCTAATATTTCCTCAAAATATTATGCCTTTCCAATTTTGACAAAAAGATTTACGACGATTTTCTGGTGCCTCACAAAAAAGAATTTAAACACACCTTGTTCATTAATTTCCTCTTTAAATTTTGATTGTACATAAATAATTAAATAGCAGGAAATTATATATTCCAAACTGGAACAATGGTAGACTGAGTAGTCTAGATTTAAAATAAAAGAAAGCCTTGGTTGGTCGCGTCTTGCAGTAATTACATAACTAATGAACGCTTATTTCTGGTTGTATACTGTTATTTTTCAACGTATCTATTGGATTGTATGAATATTTGGTATTACCGCTAAGTGGAATCATATAAAAATCGAATGTAGTTTTTATTATATTTAGGTATTTTACTAATCTATTATAAAGGTTTTTACTTACCGTTAAAAACTTTATTTTTGACGTTATGATCTTTTATATTTTCAATTTCACCGGAATTTTTCTATTAATCTTAGTCAGGTACTTTTGATCGTAGAAATAAAGGTGGTTTAAGTTATCTAAACCTTGGAAATGCGCTAATTCGCCAATCTTTCGTACAGGTAAGTTCTCGGCCTGTCTCGTGATATATCGGCAAGTGTCTACAGCCGGCCTTATTTGTTAACTAAAGGTCAAGCCTATTAATGAATTCTAGGAATCCAGCTGTGTGAACAGGTATACAACTAGATTATGAGGATCTCGGTATTCGTTGATATAATTAGCTTATGGCTAAGTATTCAGTTTTTACTGAAGTTTAAATATGTGTATTTTTGCTTATTAAACAAACAAACGAGTAACCAATGTTTATAACAAACATTGGTACACAAGTATTAAGTTACTTTGGGGACGGACGACTGTGTGTGTAAATGTCCTATATATTTATTTATTGGTTACTCGTTTGTTTGTTACAGTATAATTTCATATCGCTTATTTCTTGGTGCAGTTTTAGTACCAAGCTTAAAGTATTGAGCTTAAAATTAGCTTATGTATATCTCTAGGTAGCTATCGTCGAAAATCATATGATTTTATATAAGAAAATTTTGTTAGAGCAGGGTTATGAAAAACTAGTTTTTTCTTTCAAAAATGTATTTAAATGAACAAAATACCAAATTTTATAAAGGTTAAAATTTTCCTCTCCTTTTTGAAAGTTACCGATTTCGATCCCGTTTAATTGGACTTTTTTTTGACGAAGATCATATTAGTGTCATATTCTTATTATTCTACAGTAAAATTATATCAGCAAAATATATAACGCAAAATATCATTAGTTTTAAGTTTTTGGTCTGCATACTACATACTTTATATTTTTTAATTTACCTATTTCGCTCCAAAACGACTACTACCATGCATTCGTCATAATATGCAGTGTTATCCTTTCAATGTAAAAATTAAAATATGTTAAAATCTAGTTCTAAATACATATTTTTTTTATTTAAAGCCTTGTGACCTAAAATGTAGTTTTTTAATATTAATTGTTTTCACTTTCATTATTTGTTATAAATGTACTTTTTTGTTCTATTGATTATTTACTAATGAATTGACAAAGATTAATGACACATACCGTGCAATTAAAATTGTATAAGACTCGTGATTACATGTATACATTAATATTACATCTTCGGACATCAAAACTTTCACTATTCGTGTGCTTATGAACTGTGACATAATAACGCATCGAATAATCTTGAATGGAACCTAAATTAAACGATGTTTTATAAAAATAATTTAAAGGATGTAAGCATTTTGGACCAATAATATCGACAATAACCAATAATAATATCGCTTTTAAAGGCATTATTTTTTGCGACAGTGGCCTCAAAAAGAACCTTTATTAAAAATGTATATAAAAAATACTCACGTTTTCAAAAAGGAACTGGAAACACGCACTTAGAATGAACAAAATTTGATACACGTCTGAGAATGGAAGCGGCAGCTTGTTTGGTATACCAAGTATGACTGACTCGTCGCAAGCGCAGGTGAATGTGAACGTCTTTTACCACACTTGTTTCGCTACGGTTACACGCCTTGTAGTATACACCTGTAGTTGTTACAGCTGACGAATTAATTACAAGCCTCCACAAATCGGTAGGGGTATACCTCCATTTACCTCTATTTAGCTATTGCAACCCGCCTTATGTGTAATGTATGTTCTTATATACGCGAAACATTAAACGGAGCTTTTTAAATCAATAGGTATATCTTTACTTGTTTGAGCAATGAACTTAGCGGTGTGTTTAAGCTTGATTGTTATTCCTGTCAGCCGGCAATCTCATTTTTATTCAACGCCTACGTCGAGCTTTAGAATATCGTTTTCAGCTATAAATAGAGTCCCATTTATCTATTGTTTTCGGGGACGGAAACGTACAAAGTAAAATTATTTCATGTTACGCTTTCCTGTAATCCATTTAATGTGTGTGTCAAATAATGATTATTAGAGATCTTTCATTCTAAAAGTGCACGCCCCTCCACCAAATTACATTATTTTAATGTGTGAGAGAAAATATTGACTGTACTGATTTATAAAAGCAGGCGTTACTTTGCGGAATTCCATATTACAAGCAATATAACAGAACTAACTACTTTGCTATAATCCGCACGGGTTAAGTGAATGCATGCAAAGCCAATGTGTATGAAGCAGGCAAAATCTACGCACCTTATACATGCAGGACCAGCCACCACATGCACCCCAAGGCGCAATTCACCAGCAACAACGAACACAAAAGCAGCACACACACCCACCACCACAATCTCGACGATCGTTTCGCCCCGAAACCGAAGCATCATCAGGAGGATAGGCTTCACGACAAAAATCGTACTGCGTATACGCAGTACGATTACTTAGTTCTGTTATATTGATTGACTGTACTATTTTATATGTGTGCGCGCAGCAATTTCAAAGTTGACTCGACTCATTCGCGCACTTAAAGGTCAACTAATTAATCAACTGGTATAAGTCAAGCATTTATATGGCGGAGAATGCACGCTTTGTATGAGACAACACGTCTATTCAGACACGCGTTCCTATCATTTGTGCACTGGTTGACCAACCAATCCGGTTGCACGGATTACAAGTAACGTTTGCATAAAAATAAAATTAATATTATATAATATTTATAATCAAATTTATGTTGAAAATTCTTTAGAATAAAAAGTAAGTTTTTAACGTTTCCCTGGAGTAATAGTAAGCGCTGTGGATTGTATAAGTGAAGTTCCGCATTCGAATCCTAGAAAAAACATATTAGTATATTTCTAAAATTTATCCCTGGTCTTGACTAGATAGACACTTCCGACGTACCCTTCTAACAAAGACGTACCACCAAGCGGTTTAGCATTTTAGCATTCAGGTACGATGTCGTGTAAAAACCCTGAATGGTTACACGTTTAATCTCCAAACCCTTTCAAGAAACTTAAACTATATCGGCATCCATCAGGTGAATTCACAATCAAGAGCTAGCTTGCCAACTAAATTTAATAAAGATCATATCATATATTCATTATGCAACTATTAGAATGATTAATAAAACGTAATGTACAGAAGTCTGTTCATTTATTTTATTAGTAAAAAAAGAAAAAAAATTAAACCGCAATAAATATTTACTATTTTAATGCTATTCACTCACGTCGCCATCTTCAGATTCAGACTCAACATTAATTATAAATTCAAAATTTTTCATACATTCTATCTCAATATCATTCACATTTCGACACGTATTTTCCCACATATTTCTATCAATCATGTCAATTCGTTCCTTAATTAAAGCAATGGCTTTATAAAATTCTCCATATTAAAGAAAAAATTTATCTAATTATTATTTAAAATAAAAAATAAAAAATATTTATCCTTTTTTTTGTCATGCTAACTGTACTTTTGGCAATAATCGATGCGTGCTCCTACTTTCGTGTCTGTCCGGCAACTGAGTAACCAATTAGAATAACAAGTTTGCGTGTGTTTCGTCTGTACATAAGTTTTTTGTGTGTGAATAAAGACATTGGAGGGGCGTGCACTTTTAGAATGAAAGATCTTTACTAATTTTTATGTCTTGACAAAGAATACGGGCGACTCAATGGTATTATTATAACAATGTTTTGAGGCAGTTAAAACTGGATCATCAATTTTATGGAACTTAATAGGACTGTCTATAATATTGGCGAAGTATAAAGTAGACAAAGTAGAAACTGACATAAGCTTGTGACTCCTGCTTCGCGATTTATTAAATACGTAAGGCATTTGTGGGTTTAAGGAAAAGATTCTATAATAAAATTCCACAATCAATTTTAGCTTTACCATTACAGAAATTAAAAACAACTATTAAAAGGAGGCTGATACAGAAAACCTACTATACTGTTGAGTATAATATAGATGATAAGAATGCGTGGATATATTCAAATTCAAATTCAAAATATTCTTTATTTAAGTAAACTTGTAAACAAGTGCTTTTGAATCGTCAAAATCTATCGCTGGTTCGGAAATTTCGTTCTGTTCCTACCGAGAGGGGCTAGCAAGAAACTTGGTGGTTGCTCTTTTCAAATAAAATTCTAATAACTAGTTACATTTGGTTATTACTATCTTGTACAGGGTAGAGGAGTAGCTATGTCCACGCATTTTTAACATCTATATAATCCTCAATAGTATAGTAGACTTTTGTATCAGTCTCCCTTTAAGAGCGCTTTTAAACTGCTGTAGTGGCAAAGATAAAATCGATTGCGGGATTTTATTATAGAATCTTAAATAATATGGCTTTTCTTCGACCCTGTACAAGATAGTAATGAATAAATGTAACTAGTTATAAAAGTATAATTTTGGAAAGAGCCAACGCCGAGTTTATTGCTGGCTCTTCTCTGAAGGAACACCTTTCCGAATCAGCAGTAGAGTTGACGATTCAAAAGCGAATGTAAACTTGTTGAAAAAAGATATTAGAAAGATCTTTGTAAATCTTAAAAATGTGACATACATGATATCTATAGTGAGAATAACGCGAGTCCTTTTGTGAAGTGATTAAGTTAGTTTAAGCTGTGTAAGTAAATCTCTATCTAATTTATAGAATTAGACGTTACTTTGCGGAGATCCATTATACAAAAGTAATAATAAAATTATTTTGCTATAATCCGTGATACAGTAAATAGAAAATATATATAGTTCAAAATGTATAGTGAATATAAATTTGATGATAAATTATTGCACGGGATTTGAACTCATTAACACCTAGGGAAATCACAATGTTTCACCGTTCTGCTACCACGGGCTATATGTAGTAGTAATTTAATTATTTCCTGATTTTCAAACAAGTTATTAAACAGGTATTTTAGTTATTATATGAATGCATTACAATTATTTAACAACGCAATAGAATGTAGTTTAGTAACAGTTAATTAATTTACAATTTATTTGTTATTGAATAGATATATGTAATACTAGCTTCTGGACGCGATTTTGTCTCAACTGGTGACCACAGTTCAGCAGGCCTACCATGAATTTTTATTGCGACTCAATTGAAGAAGTAAACGAAATTGTTTTGCTTTTTATTACCATGACGTTTTAAAGACGCACACTTTAAGTCGTTGCCGAATGAGTATTTGGAATTCGTCCTAAGAACATGTGAGTAAAAGAGACAGAATTATTTATAGTTCATATAACGTTATCCTTTTCAAACATTACGACCCCAATGCAATTCACACTTCATGGTACGAAAAGAAAGCGGTTCGCGGTCGTCGTTTACGTCTTCAATTGAGTCGCAATAAGAGTTCATGGTAGGCCTGCAGGTCACAGTGAACCTACTTTCAGCTACGTCAAGGGCCACGAGTTCAAACCCCGGGCACCAATGAGTTTTTTTACCTAAACTTACCTAAATATGCCTAATTGATAATTGCTATTAATCACACGATTTCCGCGAAGGAAAACATTGTAAGGAAACCTGCATATCTCTAGAGAATTCTGGGTATATGTGTAATCTACCAATCCGCATTGGAGCAGCGTAGAGGGTCTTAGCTATAATTCTTTTCTCCAAAAACGTGAAAGGTCTATGTCTAGCAGTAAAATAGTAACAAGGCGTTACTTTTTTTTGCTTTTTGATGGAGGAAACTTTGTGAGAAAATCACCAGATTTCGGGATAATTCTTTGTATAAATAAATAAGTATAAATATATGGGACACTTACACACACGGTCGTCCGTCCCCAAAGTAAGTAATACTTGTGTTATGGGTGACGGAGAACTCGTAAATATACTACATATATAATTTTAAATACATACTTGAATACAAATACACACCCAGGCTCGAAGAACCAACAATTTTTTTATAGAAAATGTTGACCTTCGGCGGGAATTAAACCCGCGACCCGCGGAGCTGAAGGCAGGGTCACTACCCATTGCGCCAACGAGTCATATTTGAACATGTCAACCCTTATTGAAATAGCAAGGATGTACTAAAATTCCAATCGATCTTTCAAAAAGAAAGAGGAAGAATTTACCCAATAGTACATAGTAGTAACTAACAGGTGTTTATTATTTAGTTGTGAATAAACGTTGTTAAATATGTTTTCGTAAGTAACCGGTTGCCAGTCAGCTTTATTAAGTACATACAAAAAGAATGCACTTAAAATACCGACTGGTATGTTAATGAAGCTACTTTTACTTTTATTTGCATTGTTCAATAAGATGGGCGGAATGAAAGACGAGCGCGCATTTCTTATTTTAGAAAAAAACCTAGTTAGAAGGAAAAGAACATAATCCTGCATATACTACTTATCACAGTAATTTTTGGAATTTTTTTTTGGTAAATTAAATAATAATAAAAAATAAATAAATATATTTGACAATTACACACACGGTCGTCCGTCTTCAAATTAAGTACTTTAGTACATATGTAGTTTTAATGGCCCGTTGGCGCAGTGGATAGTGACCCTGGCTTCAACTCAGTGGGTCGCGGGTTCGATTCCCGCCGAGGGCCAACATTTTCTGTGAACAATTTTTTGGTTCTTCGAGCCTGAGTGTATATTTGTATTTAAGTACTTAAAATTATATATGTAGTATATTAACCAGTTGTCTGTCGCCCATAACACAAGTATTAAGTTAATTACTTTGGAGACGGACGACCGTGTGTGTAATTGCCCCATATATATTTATGTAAATATGTATATATAATATTTGTTTTTTTTTTTTTTGTTTTTAGTTTTATTTAGTTAGTATTAATTTTGTTTTAAGTTTCATGAATTGTAAATAGTTTTAGTGTCAATCATAGATTACTAACTAAAATCTGACATTTCACATAATACTTTAGTTGTCAATACCTTCACAGCTCTAGTTTATTTGTATAAATATAATTATAGGTGTATATGATACCTATAATTGTATTTAGAAAATGTTGCCACCGGCGGGAATCGAACACTTTCGGGTACGTCAATCAACGTACAATGCATGAACGATAATTCTATTTAAGCTCTGTGAGTATTTGTTTGTGGCTTTGTATGATTCGGCACTGGCATACCTAAAAGTAATTTGTAAGAAATTTCGATTGCATACATTTCTAAATATGGCCGCCGTGTGGTATCCGGCTGAGAAGAATAGACCACCCTGATTTCTTACCTTCTCTTCTTCTTCTTCAGCCGATGGACGTCCACTGATGGACATAGACCTCTTCATGGGATCGCCACACCATACGATCTTGCGCTGCCTGGATCCAGTGGAATCATTTATCATTTCTTACCGAGGTGTCGTAAAAGACGACTTAGGTAAGTTGACGTCAGGCAGGCGGCCGGTCCTAAAATACGTAGCCAAATCATTTGACAACATGTTTGTAACATGTTGTGCCGACCCCGCTCAGAGTGGGATAAGGGCAGGAGGATGATAATGACATTTCTAAGCATGGAATAACACAAATATTATATATTATGGTGAAATCTACGGCCTAGAATCCAGAGATATTTTTATTTATCACCTGACGCACATTTACTATTCTAAATTGTTCATGAGAGTACGCTTAAAACGTTACTTGTTTTGAGCATTTGCGAGAAAAACTCGTTAATTTTATTAATGTATAACGTAATGAATGAAATGTCTTAAATAGATCAAATACACTAATAACTTATCTATATCAGTGTTTCCTTAACAAGATTCAAACAAGCTGTATAATCCATCCAATCAGTTATCAATTGACAAGAGATTATATTGATATTGAATTTAGCTGTTAATTCGTGATCTACTAAACCTTCATTGTTATATTTTATGTATCTAAAGATTGTTATTACTTCATATTATATTAAACTACACGGTTTTATTCCATCGCTTATCTTATATTTTTAGTAATATAAGACGATTAATTAATGTGAAAACAGTGACATTTAATTAAGCCTCTGATATTTGAAAGATCTTTGTAAAAAAGTGCTCTACAAGTTTTAAATTTTATATGGGATAACGTGTGTCCTTTTGTGAGGGATTAAGTAAGTTTACGGAATAGAACTGTAAGTAGGAACTTAAGAAATATCTAAACAGTGATATATTTTATATCCGGAAACAGATTCGTCTGTATAAAACAAAATAAATATACATCTAGAAATTGATATAAGCTAGTGCATTCTGTGTTTTAAGTGATCTTAGAAAATCAAATAGCCTTAGGTAATTGCTTCTATAATATCATTTCGCAATCCAAAATGGACCTTTGTATACAAAGGCTTAAATTAAGAATTAAGAATATGCTAATACGTAAAGCGTTTTAACATTCGAGGATTATGTAAATGACGAAAAAAAGGTGGATTTAAAATCGCTTTCGGCTTTGAGCTTCAGACGACAACAATATTTTTATATAAAACAATTTTACTCAGTTATTTTTTTAAAAATTTTATTTAATTTTATTGGTTTATATACTTTATAATACACCACAAAGAAAAATACATAATGCGGGAAAAGCGACTTTTTTCCATATAACGTTACCATAGAGTTGAGGAGTACAGGAAATATCTATAAATGTCAATATTAAGGTTTAGAAATGGTAAAAATGGTATGTAAGTAAAGTACCAGCCTGTTACAATCCCACTGCTGGGAATAGGCCTCTTCTCTCCGTTTCTGGAGAGAAGGGTTGGAGCTAAGACCTACCACGCTGCTCCAATGCGGATTGGTAGGTTACACATATCTCCAGGATTCTCTAGAGATATGCAGGTTTCCTCACGATGTTTTCCTTCACCGAAAAGCGTGTGATAAATTGCAATTATCAATTAGACACATGAGTTTTAATAGAAAAACTCATTGGTGCCTGCCCGGGTTTGAACTCGTGTTCCCCTCTAAAGAGTCGCACGGTCTTACCGCTGGGCTATCACAGCTTATAACTTTATTTAAATTCTCAACAAATTATTTCACATTTTGAATTGAAAAAATATTTACTGTACAAATGTAAAAAAAAATAAATATAATATTAAAATTGATAAGCACTGCGCGTTGAGCTTTAACTGGATAACCTTGGTCTGGTGAGGTCTGAGGGCGAGCAGACGATTCTTGTTTTAATAAAAAACAGTTGTGTTTGTACAGAATTATTCGTTGTCCTTTTGTTTTTTAAGGAAAAAAGATGTTCAAGGTAAAGCAGAAAGCTAATATTACATTTTTCTACGGTTAAGCTATTAAATAAAATTCTTTGCTCATATACTTCCTGGAGTATCGCTTTTATTATTTCATCATCATTCATCGTTCTCCTGCCCTTATCCCACTCTAAGTGGGGTCGGCACAACATGTTACAAACATGTTGTCACATGATTTGACTACGTATTTTACGACCGGCTGCCTGCCTGACGTCAACTTACCTTAGTCGTCTTTTACGACACCTCGGTAAGAAATGAGGGTGGTCTATTCTATGCAGCCGGATACCACACGGCACATACCTTAGTCGCCTCTTACGACACCTCGGTAAGAAAGGAGGGTGGTCTATTCTATTCTGCCGGATACCACACGGCGTTATCGCTTATATTATTTATACTATTAAAATTCGAATTAAATAACAATTAAATAAATAAATTTAATAATTGAATTAAATTGATATTAACAATTCATCCTGATAAATTTTGCATATGCGAGGAGAATTTTAGGATATATCGCACGGTTAGTATTACTAACCGAATTCAAAATTAGGCCTAATTATTCTTTTTTTTTTAGAACTGACTGTACGCTGTTAGCCCTAGCGGCTTTTACAGCGTCACCGTCCGGGACGTGCGCAGAAGCATCGTCGAGGTTGCGAAATGCAGAGAGTAGAGCGCAGAAGCTCTACTAGCGACGGGGAACGTCGTCCTAAGGGTGCCTCCTGTGAGGCCGGACCACGGCTTAGGGCGACGCGTAGTGGAGGGGTATGACTTTGATTACTCATGGCGACGTCGACGGTAATTATTCTTATTTCAATGCCATCTATGACATCACGCTACGGACTATTAAAAAAGATAGTCTTGCACTTCCGGTTTACAAACATGGTCGTCCGTTTTCAAAGTAATTAACTTAACGATTTTGTTGTGGGTGACAGATAATTAGTGAATACATAAATAATTTAAAATAAATACATAAATACACCTGGGTGTATTTATGTATTTATTTTAAATTATTATATCTGGATCTGGTATCTGGATACCGCCGTGTGGTATCCGGCAGAGTAGAATAGACCACCCTCATTTCTTACCGATGTGACGTAAAAGGCGACTAAGATAAGTTGACGTCAGGCAGAAGGCCGGTTGTAAAGTACTTAGCCAAATCATTTAACAACATGCTTAGACTGGGATAATGGCAGGAGAATGATGACATAAATATACCTAGACTCGAACTGAGAAATAGTTTTTGTTTGAAAATGTTAACCCTCAACGGTAATGGAACCCGCGTCCAATAAATTGAAGGCGGGTCAATGCCACCCGCGCCAACGGGTCAGTCAATGAATAGAAGCTATGTACAGATAAGGCTTATATAAATTGAGCATGTATCACGAAAGCTTAAAATCTAGAACGACATTTTTGATAAAATATATATCACGAAATATCAAAAGCCGCTCATTATAAATTCTAGAGGTGGTACAATGAATGTATCATTAATTAAATTCCATCGTAGAAATCGTATTATAATTGGATTCCGCCTCAATTTGGGCACCGTAATTAAAGGAGGTAAGCCGGATTACAATTGCGGCTATGACCTTTTTGTGATTCCGATTTTATCTTCCTATCCTTGTTAAAATTACTTCTTCAGGCTCTTTCATTTAACCAAACTGTATGGACTTTGTATTGATTTATTTTTATTGCACTAAAAAGATAATAGTAAAAAAAATGTAGTAAAGTAGCGGCCTGTTACAATCCCACTGCTGGGAATAGGCCTCCTCTCTCCGTTTCTGGAGAGAAGGGTTGGAGCTAAGACCTACCACGCTGCTCCAATGCGGATTGGTAGGTTACACATATCTCCAGAATTCTCTAGAGATATGCAGGTTTCCTCACGATGTTTTCCTTCACCGAAAAGCGTGTGATAAATTGCAATTATCAATTAGACACATGAGTTTTAATAGAAAAACTCATTAGTGCCTGCCCGGATTCGAACTCGTGTTCCCCTCGAAAGAGTCGCACGGTCTCACCGCTGGGGTATCACAGCTTAGCTTTAGCTCTCTCTCTCTCTCTCTTCCAAGATAATAGTACCCGGCATTAAATAATGCACATCGATGTTTAGAACGAAACAGTCAACCGATTCGGTTTCGTAGGGCGCTGTCTCTGTCACTCAGTATATGACGTTTCACACGGGTTCGTCAGTCTGTGCGACAGAGACAATGCTCTATGAAGCAGAATCTAGCCGATTTCTCTCTCTAAGCCTCGACGTGCATTATTTATTGCCGGGTACTATAAATTGTCACATATAAAATAAAGGTATGTCAATCGTGCAAAGGCAGTTTTATCGCAATAGAGATCTCTTATTTTACTGCGATTCAGAAAAATTATACAATGGTTTTGCCAGAAATTTAAGACACATCCTTTGATATTCGGTATATGAAAAGATGTCTCTTAAATTTCCGGCCCCTCGGCCCTGGGGCCCTTTCTACAACTGGTTTGACATTTTATCCTTATAGTAAGGACCTGTGACTATCCCAATGCTGGGCAAAGGGCTCCTATCTCCTTTTTGTTTCGGAAAGAGGATTTAAGCTAGATCAAACTGCTCTGGTTTATTAGTTAAAACATCTGGGCGCGTTGCTTAGTAGATTCTCCTATTTATAATTTACCTTTAAGCAATGTTCAGCAATCTAAAAGCAATGCAAATATATTTTTATTCTCCTTTATATTTGTATATTGCTAAGAGATCGAAAGTGCTTAGAAGTTATAAAGGCAACAACTTTTTCTTTCATAATAATTACATTAAGTAAAAACTCGAAAGTTTCCGTCGATGAATCGTTAAGAAAGTTGATTAGTGTTTCTCGAGCTTTGCGTTATTTCCCGTTTACAACATGAAAATCTAGTAATGTTAACTTCATATAATACTAGAAAAGAATTTTTAAGATATAGTTCCGACTCTCATATTTGACCGCACGTAAGCTGTTTTCACACCGAGAATTTAAAATAAATAACTTGATCTTACTAAATGTTTCATCAAATCTAATAAATAAATTCATTAAAATAGTAATGGACTCGACATCGCTCGAATATATAAGAAGAAATGGACAAAATAGTAACATATTGATCTGGTCTTGGAAAGATATAAAGGAGCATACTATTACAACGTTAGTCAGATGAAATAATAACATATACTGGAATTAATTCGATGTACGATGTAAATGATTAAGGGTTTTGAAAGTAAATGGAAGAGGCCTATATTCATTGAGAGGTCCTTAAAACAAAAAAGAAACTTGTCATATTGACATTAATATAAAAGTAGTAATAAAAGTATTTTGCTATAATCCGCTATACAGTGAATAGCGGATAGTGTATAGTAATAAATGTATAGTTCGTCTACTATCCGTTTTAACATACCTGTTACAGGCAGGATTCGTTAAAACACACAAACCTCTACCACTGCCACCACAACACACAAGCACTCACACGTTCACTATCACAAACTCAACAATCGTTTCGCCCCGCAACCGAAGCATCATCAGGAGATAGACTCCACGACAAAATCGCAAAGCGTATAAATTATTTAAAATTAATAGAAATTATTGACTTTTATATATTAACATATACACACCAGTGATAATTCGAAAACAAATTTCTTAAAAAAACAAAAAATAAATACTTGGACTCACTCTTCGCTAAAGATAAACTTCATCAATTCTCAAAATTCAGATCTAACCAATGGATATTTCAGTTTAGTTTGAAAGAACAAAAGTCTCGACATATTATTAAAATCATTGTGTGGTTTTAATACGCAATAATTGATAGTTTTAAAAGCGATTGGGCAAGTGAATCGGATGCATACATTTATTATACGCTTCCCTTCTCACAACACCACATTTAAAGTATGAACAAAAGAATAAACTCGCCGGATGTTCTTTGTATTCCAGTCAATATTTATGAGATTCCGGTGAAGAATTTAGCATATTTCTTGCAGTTCATAAAGTATTGTTGTGTACATTATTCGTGGTACGGAGAATACGAGTTTAATATTTAAATGCATTTACTGCGTTTGTTATGTTTTACAATATATTTATAACTAGAAGTACCCCCCGACTTCGTTCGCGTAGACTTCAGTGTTAAAATACCTCCAATTAAGAACTAATGACTCAGCGAATGGTCCTGTAAAGTTTGGTGGAAGCGGAACATTTTTTTAAACTATTGAGTTGTTTCGTGGGAAATTCGAAACCAGACTGAGCCACAGCAACGCGTGGCCAGACAGTTAGTTCTATATGAAAATACTAAGTAAAATCTTAACTTTACTCACGATAAAAAAACAAGTACGTAGAATGTATTTTTCTTTTATTGATATAAAACTATTTAATTAATATTGTAGAAAACGCTCTAAATGAATTTTATGCCGGACTCGTTATTCTACTTGTTTGTCCCAGGAGGAAGGAATAAACGTTCTTTCTTTTGTGCTTCTCTTATTAGAACTTAGACGCAACGTATAAAATCTTGTAAATTGTTGCAGACTCCTTCTCGCAGTTATAAATAAAAATTTGGTACCGTGATGTGGTATTTAATGAAATTTATTCCTCGTTATATGCCCTAGGGGAGTCGAAAAGGGTATATCTTATCAAATTACGGCAACGGATCAACGAAGTTAAGGACTTTTGGGATTGTGTTTTTAATTTTAATGGGTAACAGAGCTTAAAAATAGGATGCAAAGGTGTGTTACAACAATGATTAGCAGTTATTGATTACTCCAATAGAGGAGAAAAACTTAAATATTTTATCAGATTTCCAAAGTTAGGATTCCAAAGTCAGCAGGAAAGGGAAGGAATTTTATATAGGTAAGGAATATATATACATATATAGTAAAGTAAAAAGTAAAGTAACAGCCTGTTACTATGCCCACTGCTGGGCTAAGGCCTCCTCTCTCCATTTTTGGAGAGAAGGATTGGAGCTAAGACCTACCACGCTGCTCCAATGCGGATTGGTAGGTTACACATATCCCTAGAATTCTCTAGAGATATGCAGGTTTCCTCACGATGTTTTCCTTCACCGAAAAGCGTGTGATAAATTGCAATTATCAATTGGACACATAAGTTTTTTTAATAGAAAAACTCATTGGTGCCTGCCCGGGGTTTGAACCTGTGTCGGCTCTAAAGAGTCGCACGGTGTCACCGCTAGGCTATCACAGCAATAAACATATATAGGTAAGATTTATGTAAATTTTAAGTAACCAAAAATTCTTATCCGATTTAACATCTCGATTAATAGTGTATTCAGGTGTCAAAAACTTTACCTTTGCCACGTTGCCAGCATTCTTGAGACCGTTTCACGTGGGCAAGACTATAGCACTATACTACTATACTATACTATACACGCTATACTATAGTACTGGCGTATAAGTAATTTAAGACATAAAATAGACATAGCTTGTACATTTTTGTTTAAAATAATTAATTAGTCACACATATTTTTAGTTAAAATAACAAATAATAAAACATTACATCAGTCTGTTTCATTATTTAACCAAGTTTAAAGTTAGTGAAGCTAAAGAAAATTATGTTTTCCAACAAGCTTAAGGACGCACGTCTCAAAGTTCCAAGCTTCCAATCTACCAAACTGTTCAACCACATTAGTTCCATAGTTTAGTCCTGAAACTAGGAAAGAGACTAAAGAGTTTATTTAATACCTATTTATATTAATTAAGTGTGATAAGCTTTGTGTCTGTCTGTTACCCTTACAGGGCTTATCCGATTGAGTAATATAGTTGAAATTTGGTTGGTGTAGCCTAGCAATCTGTCTCGAATCAGCATGGTGTTAGATATTTTAGATATTTTCTTAATGAAAACATCTGTTTTCTTCTTCGGACATTTTTGCTGTGTAACATTGGACCAATACGTGGATTCAGTAATGGCGCGTCGCGTGCGCCGTCGTTAGTTTTTACTGTATTTTTAAAATAAGAATACGTGAGAAGAACTAAACATATGACGAAGAGAGAATAGAAAGTCGCTGGTATTTTCAATAATTACTATATTTTCGAGAGTGGTTTAATATGCAACATTGCTTAGAAGATATAGGAAAGAAGAAGTGTCACATAACTTAGATATTAAATTACCACAGAGTATTCAACAATTATTATGCTGTTTCTTTACAAATAAATATATTTTCTTTCTTATTTCTTAATCTAAAAAGTCTAACAGTAACTAGTAAAAATATGATATAATCTTTATATGATGTTACGCTTCATATTAAGCCCCTTGTCTTTATAAAGGAGGGTGCCAGAATCGGGCCTAATTGTTACAGAAACCCTACACATCAAAAAACTCTTAGTTTTTTTCTGTTTAAATATCTCTATGAATATTATAAACTTTCAATCGGAATGTTAGAAAACTTATTTAATAATAATATTTATAATGGTATTAAAGTAGTTGCTGCCTTCAACAGAACGTATTATCGCGTACTTCTTTTTTTCTAAATTGCCTAAACAGCGCGGATTCCAGCGTTTTTAGTATAAATACACCAAAAAAAAGATTTCTTAAATACGTTTTTGGAAACATAATATTATAATATATTTGTGTAAAAAAAAAATATTAGCTTAATTTTATTAACGATAATTACTTTCCAGATATTAAATGGTGTTTAGAAGAAAATATTTTTTTTATTGGCTGTATGTATGGCTTACGATCATAATCTCTGTGGGATCAAAAAATATTGCAATATGTGTCAATTATTAGTTATCTTTTGGTAGATGTTGCCATAGACTAATAACTAAAATATACGTTGCGCTTATGAACGTGTTTTCTCGAGATATTTGTTTTTCTGACGACAAAAAAAATGAATATTCAACTGAAGTAATGATGATTGCTTATTGTTATATTTTTATCACAAAACCTATCGTTTTATTATGTTCTTATGGTATTTAGCATGTACTTGTAGTTGTCCACAACTCTTCATTTATAGTTCCCCCATAGAAATAAAATAATATAATAGTTGATCCTACGATAACAAATCTTTTTCTATCTTACGACACAAAAATTAATAGTGTAACATCTGGGCCCAAAGATGTATGAAATTCTGGCACTCTCCTTTAGTAAAGATTTTCAGAGACTTGCACGTAATAATATGAACAGCTTTTCATTTCACTCCCATTTTCCAGGAATCATTAAACGATCTATTATTTCGAGCTAAATCCGGGTTCCCTCATCTTGTTAAACTTGAATCATTATGGGTACCGATATTCCCTTATTAATTGTGTTACATTGACAGTTTTCTTAAGCTTTTCTTAACGTACATTTCCTATTTTAGAATAAAGTGCGCAATGGAAAACTTTATAGCTTTGATATGATGTTTCAAATAGTTTGCTGGCGTATGTTTAGTGGAAATTTCTATTTCGGTCTTAAGCTGCTTATTCATTACACGATGGGAAATGAGACCTTAAAATGAATATTCCATTTCGTTGCATTACTTTGTACCTACACATTTTCATATATGGATTACGAGATACTTAGCTTTAGACTTTTACAATTAGAGAAAAATAAATAAATTAATGTTTTGCATGTTTTTTGTACTTATAAAAATAGGTAAATTGGGCAACAGCTGCTTGATTTCCTTAATTGAATTTAAGAATTTACAGCATTATTAAGTTCCTGATTCTGTCCCGTCTAGTTTTGTTTAATAATATTATTTTTAAAAAATACCCGTTTATTTAGGGAAATATTAGTAATTGCGACGATGAAGAAAACGAAAGAAGATTAAGGAAGGAAGTTTTTTTTAATCTTTTCTAAATATTTACAATTAATTGTAGAGATTTTCGATGACGAGTTGTCGTCATCATGAGGAGATTCGTGTCATATCTCTATCTCATACATTGACATCTCTATCTCATATTTCTCTTTCTCCCTTTCATGTCTTGCATACGTTTTTACGAATCTTGAATGTTAGGTATGAAAACGAATACTACACTCTACATTTAGTATTACATGAATGTTCTTTTATCGCGGATTACAGAATATCTTATACATAAAAATGAATGTTTGTTTGCATGTCTATTTTAGACTCGAAACGGCTGGATCGATTCTAATGAAATTTTCGGGAAATCTTTATGAAAACCGAGCATATGATCTAGGTAAAGTTTGGGGGCGATAGAGGCATTTTTTTAAACTGTTGAGTTCTCTTTCGAGCGGGATTCGAAACCATATTGAGCCACAGCAACGCGTCGCCAGACAGCTAGTAATATATAAAATAACAGTATCATCAAAGTAACGCTTAATTCTTTAAATCACAAATGCATGTTGATGACATAAGTCATCTCATAGATGACTTACGTCATGGCGTGCTTACGACAAAATTATTATGAATGCTAAACGTGTTAATAGTCGAAGACATGTATCATTAACACGGTAAACAGGTTCGGATGTTGCACTGGTGATGACATTGGTGCCGTGGGAGCAATCAAAGGTTACCTAAACCGCAGTCGAGACAAAGCACATAGGTCAGAAATTTCAACAAAAAAATACTTATTTTGGCATCTCATTAAGCCTTGTGTAATTTTAAGATGTGTTAGATATTTTCAGATATCATACGGTGACTCGGTATAACGTGTATAATTGTTAGACATAATTATAATAATCAGATATAAATTATATATTATATGCATACGTTAAATTAATACATTATATGCATATGTATAAATACATTAATATGCATAGAATAATAATGAGGAAGTATTTTGTCTACAATATTATGTTATCTGTCATTTGGTGGGTAGAGGAATAAAACCGAATGAATGAGGGTAAAATATTGTGACCCGAGTCTTGTTCGCGAGCGACATTCAACAGTTTAGGCGGTCCAATACCACCTCTCAAGGTGTCCATACGTTTTAAAGTGCTGTGACGTTGTGTGTTGATTTGGTTACCGATATTGAGTATTTCGTGTTGTTAGAATCTAACGTCAAATAGTTAATATTCGCGATAAGAGCAACCATTGAGTTTCTTGCCAGTTCTTCTCAGTGGAGGACAGCCTTCCGAACTGGTGGTAGAATCGTCCTGGCTTAATGATTCCAAATTATTATTAACTTAACCTGCCAATACTTGTTTAGAGTGTTCCATAAGTTATAGTTGTACGGTTATCTGTTGTTGACGTATTATTTGGTAACATTTTCTATGAGAGAACGTTAGAATTATGAGTCGAATCCCGACCGCAGCTAACAGATTTAAGTGTAATTTTTAAATTTAAACTATCGTGAGTAGTATTCATAGTTAATATATAGATCCCAGTTATACTTCCCGCCGCGATAACGTGTGTAAAGAGCTCATGAATAAGTGCCCCGGACGGATTCGAAACTAGTCGGGCTAATCCGATAAAATTAGACGTGAGTATAGCCGGTATCTATATATTAACTATAATCTTTCATATATTGTATTTCTTATTATTAGATGTAATTATTTATTCTATGGATGTTTATTATCTGTATTATCTTTAGTTGGATAAACACTTTTGATCTATTACATTCTTACACTCACTCAACATAAATATTAGATGATAACAATGCGTGGATATAGCCACTATTCGACACTGTACAAAACAGTAATTACTAAATGTAACTAGTTTAAGAATTATATTTGAAAAGAGCAACCGCCGTATCTCTTGCTGGCTCTTCTCGGTAGGAACAGCTTTCCTAAGCAGCAGTAGATTTGACGATTCAAAACTACTTATTTACAAGATTACTTGAATAAAGGCTATTTTGAATTTTAATTAAAAACACCAGTGTATACAGTGATTTTTTTTCAGGAACATGGAATAAGACACATACCGCATTATTGAGGTTACTTAAGTATTTATTCCTTTATTGTACATACATATTATTAGAAAACAAAAAAATTGCACGTGTACAAAGGCGGACTTAAGTAAGAGAAGGAAAAATATAGAAAGAAAAAGAAAAATAACGATAAACTATAAAACTATAACTTAACTACTAACTTTACTAACTTAAATGCCTAAGTTGGCGCGAAAGTAGATGCAGGTACCACATGTATACGTATAAATGAAGTATTTGCTTCATTTTGGAGACGGGCCTACAAACAAGGTCCGATTCTTCCTTTCTAAATACTTAGGTCCCATTGCAAGGTCATCTAAGTGTCGTTCGCTATTTGATAATGTTTCGTACCTTAGGTCACTATTGAATCCTAGTTTACTATGGCCATATCTACCATGAGAAAACGTTATTTCGTTAATGGACTCTAAAAATCTGGCATTGAAAATTCCATTTATAACAGAAAATAATAGTTGGAAACAAAGCTACATTTATTGTAAAATATCAGTGGTATTTACTTATTTTGATTTTTATTTCCAGTGATCAATTTTGCTCTCGCCTATCGTTATTTTAGCTTTGCGGCTTCAGCTTAGATAGTTTCACTGTTGATCTATTTACGTCCAATACTTTATTTAAGTTCAAATATAGCTATATCCATCGCCTGTTGTGTATTGATTATATTTTTTATTCAGGACCATTTTTAAGACAAAGTTTCTAAGCAATAAGGTAGTTAGTATTATTTAATATTCTTTAAGTTATCTGTGTATACTTCTTTATTTTTTTATCTATCTTTTTCTCTATCTATTTTTTTTGTTATCTGTGTATACTTTATTGATGTATGTTTTATTTTGTTTCTTTTATAATTGTATTGTAATATATTGTGTAACTGCACATCCTCCAAATAAAATAAATAAATATGTCATCAAGAGATGACAGGCAATGTTCGTAGACATTGGTGACCCTCCTAAGATTTTAAAGGAAAACATCTGACGTAGATATTCTTAACGTATAAGAATAGCGCTTAGCCTGGATGGATGGTCATTTACTAATAAATCTTCCAAAATATGAGCCTTGCCTTAATGAAGTCACAATTCAAGTATATATTCTACAATTTCGAGTACTAAGTTCTCAACTTGACTATGATAGTCTTGTGTTAAGATTCATTGTCAACGACAAGGTTTCTAAAGTCATCAAGTCGAATCATAAGTAGGTGACAGGTAATGTTCGTAACAGGAAGACACTGGTCTTTTTTTATACAGGAAAAAACCCCTTATGTCGGACTCGCAACGACTAGAATGACCCGTGTGCTCCACTACGCTGCCGGTGGCAAAGAAAGGGTATTATTATGCACATTGCCCCCATGCCCGCCGACAGCTCCGATCCCAGAGAATACCTTCTCTGGGTAGGGACCCCTCGAAAGAGAAGTCCCCCTACGCTAATCAAGATTGCCCTCTGCTGATCAGAGGGACAACTGGACTGGCCACCCCAAGGCAGTGGTACTGTATTACTCCTACCATTTATGGGGAATAAATTGGACATAGACTCCGTAATGCAAGAGAATAGTGCCCAGCCGTTATCCATTCAGTGATACATCTTCCAAGATACGAGTAATAACCTTATCTAAATGAAGTGACGGCCCAACTATTCTACAACTTCAAGTACTAAATTCTCAATCCGTCGATGATATTCTAGGAGAGTTTATATAAGTTTGTCCTACATTATGACATAAGTAATATTGTCAAGTTATTGGGGAGTAATAAATGATAGAAGCTAAAGTATACGTCGCTAATATGGTAGGACTAAATTATACAATCCGTCTAAACTTTTGTACTTTGGCTCTTACCCAAATAGTTGTCTTAGAAAGTATTATGTTGTTTATCTTAATATCTCGGATAAACCAAAAAATTGTTTTATTTATCTCGAGATGGAATCATAGAGTTACTACATTCAAATTCAAATTCAAAATATTCTTTATTCAAGTTAACTTGTAAACAAGTTCTTTTGAATCGTCAACATCTACTGCTGGTTCGGAAAGCTGTTCCTACCGAGAAGAAACTCGGCGGTGGCTCTTTTCCAACAATAATTCTTATCACTAGTTACATATAGTTATAAATGTCTTGTACAGGATTGAAGAGAAGCTATATCCACGCATTATCTTCTAGGTAATCTTCAATAGTATAATATGAATATTCTGAATTTGGACAAATTAGAATCTTTCTTAAATCTGAGAGCATGCTAGTTGCAAAATAAAAATAAATTTTAAAACAACGTTGTCGCGTGTTCAGTTTAATAATAAAGTCACTTAGGACTTCTGAAAGTGGCTTCGTGCTTGCCTTGACCTGCTAACATCGAGTGAGTTTGCAAGGGCGCGATATTAGCTTCAAGGATGGAACAAAAATCTAACCGGAAGTACTAGCGACAATTGGTTTTTTTCTTCTCAGGACCATGATTTTATCCGAAATAAAAAGTGGCTTAATGCTATCCTGTACGTAAATTTTCGTACAAATCGTTTGAACTGTTGAAACATTTATTGAGATACAAATTCACACATTGGTGAATTTTGAAACCATCAACGCTAGTAAAGTTTTTCCGCTCTACTCTCCGCATTTTGTAACCCCAACGATGCTTGTGCGACGCGATGGTGATGCCATAAAAACAATTAAAGCTGATTGCAAATATTTTACAAAAAAAAATCAAAGGGTTTTCCGGGAGTGCCGGTAGAAGTGAAAACCTGAATATTAAAGTAGTGCATTTTTGATAATTTTGCAGGAATTACTTTAATTATCTGTACAAACATTATTATTAACATTTTAATTTACCACATAGGTTAAATAAAATACTCATTTCTTGCGCTTTCGTTTTTATGGGCGCCGTCCAGTTTCCCAGTGGTTTCCCTGCGCTGTAGAAAGAGAGGGGTACTTCCTCTCCTACGTTCTATTCTCCTTCCATCTTACGTATTTGCGAACAGCAGGCCTATCATGAACTCTTATTGCGACTCAATTGAAGACGTAAAATAAATTGTTTTGCTTTATCATACCATGACGTCTTAAAGACGCACACTTTAAGTTGTTGCCGAATAAGTGTTCGGAATTCGCCCCAAGAACATGTGAGTAAAAGAGACAGAGTTATCTATAGTCCATATAACGTTATCCTTTTCAAACATTACGACCCCAATGCAATTCACACTTCATGGTACAAAAAGAAAGCGGTTCGCGGTTGTCGTTTACGTCTTGAATTCAGTCAATAAGAGTTCATAGTAGGCTTGCAGGTCACGTGTCCTGGCGCGAGTTTAATATTTTTTTACCCATCATAACACTTCATAACGCCACTAGAGAAGTTTGCAAAAAATTTTCATCTTTAACATTACATCTTTTGTAAATAATCCGCTGTACTTTTGAATGACATTATTTTATCAGCCCACGAGAAGAGGCTTTACCATCACGTAAACATCGAGGCTACCCAGCTTCTCGATAATACGGGAATAATTAGAAGACTGAAAAGGACTAAACCTTTTGTAGCGTAGTGCTAGTGCTACTTAAAAAGAACACAACAAAAAAGTGTCTCAGAATATGAAAGACTAAGATAAGTCACTGGACCTTTTCTTAGAGATAAGTTATTTATAAGTTTAGTAACCTAAAAAAAGCTAATAAGCAACATAGGCTATATAACATTTAAAAAAATAGGGATCCCTAATAGAATTGTAATAAGGTGTGAAAAATTTATAAATAAAAAATCTGTCTTATAAATCTATCATCATCGCGTGCACTGCGGAAACTATTGATGACAGAACAAGAAAATGTTCTACAGTATTATAGAACGTATCAATATCTACAAAAAAGTCCGCAATACCATATGTCTAACTAATATAGTTTGCTAACATAACTACTCTTTTAGATTGTAAAAGTTGATAAAAGTGCCGACAATAATCAAACCATATGTCTCCGTATTAATCCTTATCCCATTAAATGATATTTTATTAAAAACTGTTTCTTGTTTTTGTTTTTGTTGTTGAATTATAAAATATCGGACATTCCAACCAAAAGATGTAACGAATTTAAAAATGTCAATCTAAAGAAAATAATGCCATAACAAATTCATTATAGCGACCAATATAATAACTGCAACTGGTGAGTTAGCTCTTATTCCAAGGATACCCAATGATACCCACGGATTTAGCTATACCATTCAAAGAATGCAATTTCCAGTTAAAACTTCCTTTGCCTTAACAACTGATGAGTCCCAGGGCTAAACTTTCAATTGTTAGAGTATGTAATTGTAATTGCTAATAATATTTTGATTTAAGAATTTAAGAAAAGGAAATAATGAAGGTTTCTGTCTTGATATAAATTTAATTAACGTTAAATGAGATTTTATATAAATTACTGCTTATATATATATTACTATTTTCTACTTGTAATAATTTATATTTTGTTTATAAAATGTTGTATTGACTAATAAGATAGTAAAAAAAAACAAAAGATGGCGAAAATGCCAAATAAACAACAAATGAAAAAATAATAGAGTTCAGACAGTTCGAAGTGCGTAATTGATCTAGTAGCTGTAATAGAAATAAATATTGTAATGGTTATTGTTTAAAGTTATCTATATTGTGTATTAAATAATAAATATCTTAAGAGTCTTTTAATACAAAGAGTTTTCTAACATACGAAGAATTTTCTAACACAATTTACAAAAATAACTCTATAGTCTGACTTAGTAAACTTTCCACTACCACGATCTTGTTATGTACGCGGGTGAAACCGCGGGGCATTGCTAGTACTTTATAATAGTAAACAAAAATCTTCAACATATTTGCAGAAAGATGGTACACAGATTTAAGGAGTTATAAAAATAGATACATTACAGGAAAACGTATTATTACCGCATTTCTAGTCGTTACTTAAGACGGTCCTCGTCATTAGCCATTCGTAAATTACCCAAACGCCTGGGAACTTCTCACCATTACCATTATTCGCCATTGTAAGTTCCCCTTGACCCAAATCTTGTTACTTATGTGATAACAATGATTTATAACGCTTTTATCACCTAACCGCAGGGGCTCAATTTTATAGTAACAGTGGCATAAAGTTTTTTTATTACATACGATAAGGGTATTTTATATGTCCCTATTTACGATTGATTTAGATTTATTTGTTAAATTTTCGATAAACCCAAAACTGAGTGCAATAATGAGGGACTGAGTGTCACTGCGTGATCAAATCACATCAATCAGTAACGAGATCATCCGAAAATGAATTTAAAATCTCGACATAATTTATCTTATCACAAAGTCTAGATATAAATCAGAAATATTTTAAATAAATATATGACACAATTATACATATGGTCGTCCGTACCTAAAATAACTTAATACTTTTATAATGGATGACAGATAAATAGTTAAAATATACAAATATAATTTTAAATAAATACTTAAATACATATGTATTTAAGTATCATCAGGAGGATAGGCTCCACGACAAACATCGTAATAATTTTTGTCGTGGAGCCTATCCTCCTGATGATGCTTCGGTTTCGGGGTGAAACGATCGTCGAGATTGTGGTGGTGGGTGTGTGTGCTGCGTTTGTGTGCGTTGTTGCTGGTGAATTGCGCCTTGGGGTGCATGTGGTGGCTTGTCCTGCATGTATAAGGTGCGTAGATTTTGCCTGCTTCATACACATTGGCTTTGCATGCATTCACTTAACCCGTGTGGATTATAGCAAAGTAGTTAGTTCTGTTATATTGCTTGTAATATGGAATTCCGCAAAGTAACGCCTGCTTCTATAAATCATTCTTCTCTTATTATTTATAAAAAAAGTAAAGTAGCGACCTGTTACAATCCCACTGCTGGGAATAGGCGTCTCCATTTCTATAGAGAAGGATTGGAGCTAGGATCTACCACGCTGCTCCAGTGCGGATTGATAGTTTACACATGTCCCTATAATTCTCTAGACATATGCAGGTTTCCTCATGGTGTTTTGCTTCACCGTGAGGAGTCTCTTATTATAAAGCTCTTACTTATCCTAGAGCTTGTAGTTAATAAACTCTATCTATCTATGTTATAAAGAAATTATATTTCCCTTTATAAAATAAAAAGCTACGGAAACGTAGCCAAAAGGATAAAGATTATAAGTTGATGAAAAAGTTTCCGTTTGAAGTACATTTTTAAGCCAAATCGTTCTTAATTAGATTCTGTTTCTTATCTCAGTTTGGTACATAATATTGCGAGTTTTTATTTGACAGACAAAATGGGTTTGTACAAGAATGGCCCAAATTGAATTACCAAAATAACTTTTATGAATAAGGTTATAAAAGGCCTTGAAAAGTATATTTAACAAATCATATTAAACCATCGCTACCAATGTTTCTGAGTTTAGGTAATAAATAATCTATACTTAATCCTTTAGGAATATAATTTGAATTACGCGATATGTGTATATCAGGATACACTACTAATATAATTTAAAGTTTGAGTATTTAGTTGTACCGCTTTCAAGCTAAAAAGGTTCAGGATATTTGTCTAAGCCTGAAAATATTATAAAGCCTACATACGCTTTTAATTTCTAAAAATCCATGTTCCCATAAACAAAGCAGTATCTATACTCATTATAAAACAAAGTCCCAAAAAGCTGTCTGTCTGTATGTAATCGATTTTCTCAAAATCTACTGAACGGATTTTTGTACGGTTTTCACCAAAAGATAGTGCAATACTTCTGGATGGTTTAGATAAATAGTAGCTATCGGTATTATGTAAATTGTATTAAAGTGATCGCGCAGTTGTTAAAAAACTCGCTTGCTGGAAGCTTTAGTCGCGTGCGCTGCGTACACCCGCAGAGATACGCTAAATTAATGTACTAGAGAATTGTATATATATAAAAATATTACAAAAAAGTCCGCGATAGCATGTCTCGATCTCTTATGGTGAACGCACAATAACTACTTTTATGTTTAAAATTTTAATTCTAGAAAAAAATTGTAACACGTCGACTTCCACTCGGGCGAAGCCGCTGGCACAGCTAGTTTTATAAATTTAGGTATCTTATAGGTATAAGCTGTGATAGCCCAGCGGTGAGAAGGTGAGACTTTTTTGAAGGGTTACGGATTCGAACCCGAGTAGGCACCAATAAGTTTTTCTGCTAAAACTTATGTGTCTGATTGATAATTGCAATTTATCTTACGCTTCTTTGGTGAAGGAAAACATCGTGAGAAAACCTGCATATCTGTAGATAATTCAAGGAATATGTGTTACACCATTGGAGCAGCGTGGTAGGTAATAAAACGGAGAGAGGCCCCCTATGCCCAGCAGTGGGATAGTATCAGGCTTTACTTTACTTTTTTAGGTATCCTAAGGTAATCTTGCTAACTTTATAATTTTCACATAGGAGCCTAAACCGTAGAAAGATGTGATAGCCCAGTGGTAGACTGTGCGACTCTTAAGACGCGGTCACGGGTTCAAACCCCGGGCAGACACAAATGAAATTTTCTCTAAAAAACTTATTTGTCTTATTGATATTTGCAAACTATCACGAGTTTTTCGGTGGAGGAAAACGCCGTGAAACTTACATATCTCTGGATAGTTCCTGGGATATGTGTAACCTATCAATCCGTATTGGAGCTGCATGGTGGGTTTGATTTCTAATCTTTCTATCTAAAAACAGAGAGAGAAGTCCTATGACTCACAGTTATTTGAAAACAAAACAAAACCTTGCCAATTCAAAACATTTTCCATGTCATGATATATTGGCGGAAAGAAGTATTACTACATAAAATGAACACCGTTACATAATAAAAGCTTTGTAATGATACAAAATTCTTGAGGAAATATCGGTCGGGTAAGTTATTCACGTGGGGTTGTATTCACTGAACAAAGCGCGTGGAAAAAATAATACAATAAGACTGATGCCTACGAGGAAAATACGAGCAATAACAATATATTTCCATTAAAACAGTTCCGATATTACAGTCCCGAAAGTATATTTTCCTTGTTCGCGTCGGCATTAACAAGAATGATTAGCTTAAATCACGTTATAATAATAATTTTAATTTAATTTAAGATTATATACTTTAATTATAATAATAAAACTTTTATTATTTTATAATTAAATTAAGTTTAATTTAGAATTAAAGCATTTTATAATTGAAGTGTTATCATAAATTTTAGACTTTAATTATCATTATAAATGTTATACTTTAATGATTCAATATTAATTCAATTGTCAAATTATAATAATAAAATAAAAACTTTGATAATTAACAAATGAACAAGATATATATATTATATTTTATCTACTCTGATACTATAATACAAAGATTATAAAACTGAAAACAAAATTCTTATGACAAACATTACGTACAGAACAAAAATAAAAAATTAAAAAGTTTCATTACGATACTGGTCTTGTATGGACACCTGTATCATAATGTAACTTTTTAATTATAACGATACACCTATACAGTTTCCAGCCGGATCAAGGAGGTTGAACCTCTACCTTAAAAAAAAAGGTTTCAATGAATGGGTCCGCGGCGACGCAACACGCATGCGCAATCGATGTTTGCGCCTTGCCGCTAATATATGACATTTAAAAAACCCTTTCAATATTTAAACGAAGTTTAGTTTTGTTTGTAAAAAAATAAGTTTTTGTGTAAAAACATGTCTGAGAGCGGGGATAATGGTAATTGTACACCACCAGATATTCTGAAAGCTGCGTCAAACATGACCGTGAACCTGTTGCCGACGAAATCTAGGAGCAACTATATTAAATGTTACCACGAGTTCATGGAATGGAAACGTAGGTTTTACGTATTATAGTATGAGAGTAGATAAAGTAGTGTATGATACTGTACATAACTTGGTCTTATAACACTCGTGTGACACTATAAAAAAACTCGCCTGCGGCTCGTTTTTTTAAACCACACTCGTGTTATAAGAACCCTTATTATGCAACAGTATCATAAACTACTATTTAATGATTGGATTTTTATGGTTATTGTTAATTAAGTTCCATCGTGTATATTTTTGAACTCTCTATGTAGTGTTGTATACATGTGTGAAAGGGAATGAATAGTAATAAAAGAATTATATATATAAAAGTATAAGCATAATTTACATTGCAACAATTAAATTTAGTACTTTTCTGTATTCATACTTGTAATATATTATTTGCGGTTTAACTATTGGATATTCAAAGACAATCGTACCAGAGAAGAAAAATCTGGTTTTTAATCGGAATTAATAAGCAGATTTTTTTTGTGATTTATACATTAGACCACTTTAGTTTTTACCCTGTGACATGCCTATAATAAAGTGGACGGTAAGATTTGATTCACTTTTTTCCATTTTTAATAGGAAAAGAGGAAGCCGCAGGCAAAAGCAATTTATATAATCTCACTTTTCAGATTTATTTTTTGTCATAACAAAATCTTTTCTTTCATAATTGCAATTTTGCTAGAAAACTATTGCGAGGGACTTTAGCATTTGGCTTCGACAAGTATATGAAATAATTTATAGAATTAAGCGTTACTTTGCGGAGATCCATAATAAAAAAAGTAATAATACAATTATTTTGTTATAATCCGTGACAAAGTAAATAGAAAATATATATAATGCTAAATGTATAGTGGACCACCCATTCTATCCTTTCCGCTTTGCGATTTTGTCATGGAGTCTATCTCCTGATGATACTTCGTTTGCGGGGCGAAACGATTGTTAAGTTTGTGATAGTGAACGTGTGCTGTGCTTGTGTATTGTGGTGGGAGTGGTGGAGGTTTGTGCATGTGTTTTTACGAATCCGGCATGTATCAGGTATGAAAAAACGGATAGTGCACTATACATTTAGCACTATATATTTTTTCTATTTACTGTATCGCGGATTAGAGCAAAATAATTTTATTATTACTTTTTAAGTATATGAAAAATTACATCATAGTATGTATTATCCTTGGAATGTTCTCTCTTACCTCTCAACCATATTTATCTCTCCTAAATGCTCTCTAAATGCTGCTACTCTATCTACCTAGCAAACCCTCTATTCCAGAAATCTCATTCCTTCCGTCATCCCAAATTCCAATTACGAATTTTTTTCGCAATATCATTCCTTGTTTGTCTATTTTTTTTACTAATTCTCAAGAACTCTTATTAATCCTTGACATATTATCTATCTCCTTTTAATATCAAACCTTACACTAGCTCATGATGTACTGTGTAATTTTCTTATCTCCTCTACATTCCATGCTTTCTTATATAACACGAGAAGCGACCAGTTTTGAGATTATATAATAATAATAACAATTCTTTATTATGGACAACTAGGGCCCATTTTGTTAGCAAAAAGAAAAATTGATTAAATTGAAAAAAAATTACAATATTAAAAATCAATAATAAAAAAATCATCATCATCATCCTGCTGCCCTTATCCCACTCTAAGTGGGGTCGGCACAACAGTTACAAACATGTTGTCACACTATTTGGCTGCGTATTTGACAACCGGCCGCCTGCCTGACGTCAATTTACCTTATTCGTATTTTACGTGGTCTATTCAGTAGAATAGACCACAAAAAGTGGTTGAGTACAACCAGATCCCACACGGTGGGTCAACTTACCTTAGTTGCCTTTTATGACACCTCGATAAAAAATTAAGCTGTTCCATTCTGCTCTAGCGTATACCACACGGCGGGTCGACTTACCTTACCTTAGTCGCCATTTACGACCCCTCGGTAAGAAATGAGAGTAGTCTAATCTACTCGGCGGCTTTAAATATATTGAATATTTAAATAAAACTTTAATTTTGCATTTCAAAACGATTAACAGCGTTTTTGCAAACATTCTACTTGGATTACCTAATATATTTAAGGTATAGTTATAATGAAACCTAAACCAAAAATGAACGAAAAATTTCCCTTCAAAAGTAATTACTACCATTCCTCAGCTTTCAATCTACATTGTAATTATATATATAATGTATAAGTTGAGTAGTTAAATTGAAATGATAACTGTTATCTATATCATCTTTTTTCTTTTGTGTAAAGTGTGCAAATATTAATCTATGTATATAGTTTTTCCTTATTTTTCTTTTCCTTTCTTTCTATTTTCGCTATCAGTATTTCACTTCTAGTCCTTTTCTTTCTGTCACTCAAAGGTTGGCTGCAAGATATCCCTTTTAGGGATAAGTCCGGCTTTGTACATGTACTTTTATTTCTTTCTCTTTTCTAACAAGATGTATGTACAATAAAGAAATAAAATAGATAAGAAATAGGTCTTTAGGTAATCCAATTGACCATTTCCAATATTAGTCTACAAAGTTTGTTTATATCCACAAACGTGTAGGCGTTTCTTCTAAAATAACTTAGAACTTTTCACAATAACATTTTCCTTTGATAGTATTTATTTATCAGATGATCGATCGCCGACAGCTGAACGTAACTCCATGCTAGAAGAACTGGGATAAACTCGAAACGACTGTTCCAGATGACTTGGGATTAATTTGTAATTGTTTTTACCCTGTTTCGTTATCGTAGAACTTCTGCTTTAATCATACTAAAAACAAAGTTTTGTATGAGAGAGCATTTAAACGTTGACATAATATGGTAAATTTAATATAACAAACATTAAAATCAACAATACACATACACACACACACACGCATTCAAGCACTTACACGCAACATGCATTACAAATTTTTACCTTCATTTGTAGATGATCTTATTGACAATATAATAATTACACCATATTTATATATCATTTTCTTTGTTATAAAATTCCCCACTGAATACTATAAATAACTTTTTAATAATAACTTACATGAGTATAGCCGGTCTCTTAACATTAATAATGAATACCACTCACGATAGTTTAAATTCAAAAACTTACATTTATTGTTCGTGACGAAAACATTTTGATTTTTCAAAATTGAATTTGTCGACATGGTGCTCACTTGACGTTTAGGGCGTTAAATTACTTTATAGAGTTGAGCTTTCTTTAGAAACAATGATTGTTTCGGTAAAAAGACAAAAAAAGTGACCTTCTAGAGCGAACATCTTATGTCTTATAGATGCGATTATTCATAGACGAAATTTAGATCGCTGATTTGATTAAATGTTAATTTAAACCCAATAATAACAAATAAAAGCGTTTATAGAAGCAGGCGTTACTTTGCGGAATTCCATATTAGGATAGGCTCCACGACAAAATCGTAAGCATTACGATTTTGTCGTGGAGCCTATCCTCCTGAAGATGCTTTAATTTCGGAGCGAAACGATCGTCGAGATTGTGGTGGTGGTTGTGTGTGCTGCTTGTGTGCGTTGCTGCTGGTGGAGGCGCCTTGGGGTGCATGTGGTGGCTTGTCCTGCATGTGTAAGGTGCGTAAATTTTGCCTGCTTCATACACATTGGCTTTGCATGCATTCGCTTAACCCGTGCGGATTATAGCAAGATAGTTCTGTTATAGTGCATGTAAATGAAAGCATAGTAAAGTAGCAGAAAACAGTTAGTTTCGAAATAAATGAAACCTACATAAACAACTAATTGTCTTCTTAAACGTTTGTAAGATAAAACGTTTCTGAAACTGACATTGAGATGAAATAAGGTCTTGCAACGGATGCGCGGAGCAGAAGGGTTATATTTTCCACCTTTAGACCTATAATGAAGTAGCTTTACTTAATCATCGTTATGAGTGAGAAATCTACAACAGTAATCGTGGATTATAGTATAATAATATTATCATTATTTTTATACGAAACATTTTTAAATAATGATTTCAACTTGTCAATATGTTGCATTAAAGTTTACTGCAGGCGTCAACAATATTCTTAATACAAAAGTTATGATAAAATTATTTTGCTATAATCCGCGATAAAGTAACTTGAAAATAAATATAATGCTAAATGTAGAGTGGACCATCTGTTTTCGTATTCAGATACGAAAACACCTGCATGACAAAATCACAAAGCGTCGTAAAGAGAAACGTTTATTGACTTTGTGATAGGTAACGTGTGTAGTGCTTTTGTATTGTGGTGGCGGTGGGGGTAGGGGTTTTTTCCTGTATAAAAAAAAGGGTCACTAGCCACTGCGCCAACCTTTTTATATATGTTCTATTTACTTTATAGCGTATTACAGCAAAATAATCAATCTCTGCAAAGTAACGCTTAATTCTATAAATTAGTATTTTAATGTTTTAAATTAAAATATGAATATAACGATGTTTTTGCATTCACTGTTTATACTAGAGAAGAGAAGCCAGCTTAAAATGTGCCTTATTACAGTGAAGAGATATAAAGAGGAACCAAATGAGACTGCATCTATGTATCTTTTTTTATGTAAGATACGAATACGATTTTCATCTTCCCTCTCATTATATATTGTGACACTCTCACTCACAGCCCTATCTATGGCTCTAATCTATTAGAGTTACTTATGTGTCATTGCTATTTACTTAATTTGTTTTATTAAATTTAATTTATGCGGGTTCACCTGTAGCGTAAAGGATTTGTAGACAGTAAGATGTCACCTTTGCTATAAGAATGTATTTTTAATTACATGGGTATAGTAATCTATACCCATATAATATATGATTTGTTTGCCAACGATAAACGACACACCATAAAAAGGTTGTCGCCGTACAGTAAATAAAACGCATTTACCCCAAAGCGTATGCGTGTTTTGGGAAAAGCGTGTCATTGGTACTACGGTCACCAAAAAAAACTTTTTATTTAATTACATCCTTTTAATATTATAATTGCAAAATTTTATTTTATTTATTTTATTCTTTACTAGCTGTGCTTGTGGCTTCGCTCGCGTATAAATCAGTGTATTTAATTCACATTTTGAAAGTAAAAGTAGTTATGGTGAGTAAACCATAAGAGATAGAGACATGCTGTCGCCGAATTTTTTGTAGTATTTTTCTAGGTTTTTAGGTTTTCTAGGTTAATTCTCAACTACATAACTTTACTGTATCTTTTCTAGTTTACGCAGCGCTTACGACTGCGCGACCTCTCCAAAACAATTTTAATAAAACAGTAATGCACTATTAACCTAAACCTTCCGGAAGAGTTGCATCAACTTTTAGTGATAACTGTAACAAACAATGTAACAAACTGAAACAAATATCTGTTCTGTAGATTTTGAGAAAATCGATTACATACAGACAGTACAGTTTTGGAGACTTTGTTGTATAATAAGTATAGATTATATACAACAAAGAATTAGATGTGCCTAACATATGAATACACAATAGCCTGCAAAGGCGGTCTTATCGCTTGGAGCTATCTCTCCCAGCCTAACTTTGATATGAGGACATAGTGTAAGTATAGTACCCGGCATTAAATAATGCACATCGAGGCTTAGAGGGAGAAATCGGCTAGATTCTGCTTCATAGAGCATTGTCTCTGTCGCACAGACTGACGAGCCCGTGTGTGACAGTGACAGCGTCCTACGAAACCGAACTGGCCGGCTGTTCGTTGTAAACATCAATGTGCATTATTTAATGCCGGGTACTATACGGGCTAGTTGCACAATAATGAAATTGCTACACGTTCTGTCTATCTCTTATGTTTTCATGGCTAATCCACTGATAAAACATTTATAAATTTCACTTTAATTAAAGCTTATATAGTGGCTTAACAAATACGATAAAAAATTCCCATTTTGCCTTCGGGAACAGGAAAACATAGTACATAATGGATGAAGTCGCGGGTTCGGGACTATCATGACGCTCAGTAGTGAGCACACGACTCAAGGAGGAGGAGGAATGAATGAAGTTGGGAGTACAGCTCAAAATAGTATAAACATTTCTTTAATATCTTTCTTTAACTCAGTTTTTACTAAAGTAATAATAAAAGTTATTTTGGTATAATCCCCGATACACTAAATAGAGAATATATTTAGTGCTAAATGTATAGTGAACTATACGTTTTTTCATACCCGATACATGCAGGATTCATAAAAACACATGCACAAACCTCCACCACTGCCACCACAATACACAAGCACTACACACGCTCACTATCACAAACTCAACAATCGTTTCGCCCCGCAACCGAAGCATCATCAGTAGATAGACTCCACGACAAAATCACAAAGTCACCGAGAGTCCATTATACATTAAGAACTAAATATATTCTCTATTTACTGTATCGGGGATTATACCAAAATAATTTTTATTATTACTTTTGTATTATGGATCCCCGGCAAAGTAACGCCTAATTCTATAAATTATTCAGTTTTTACTATAAAAGGATGAATAAGACATGTAATGTAAGAAAAGATTCGCTTGTATTAATTACTTCCTGAGACTGGCTTTATGGATGTTGCGAAAAAAGTTTGTATAAATAAGGTGGACAAAATCCTCTCTCCTCTTAGAGACTTCCAAGTTGTATTTGTGCTATAACATTAAAAAATGTCTTCATACTTACGGGAAATTATGAAATAAAATTGTCGAAATTAAATTGAACCTACATTACAACAGGGGTACTATAATGCTCCGGATTAATCAAATAGTATTCAATAATACTGTTTTATAGAGCGTCAAATATTTGTCAACTATTGACATGAAAGTTTGGATTTATAAGTGAATCGCAAAATTACTAAATGCGAATAATTTTATGTATATATTTAGATAGCTTTGAAAATCCATAATAACCAACGTATTGTTTTGAGTTTTACAGTTGTCAAATACAACACATTTAATTTTTGAACTTTAATTTAACATTTGAGTCCGTTATTATCACTAGGGATATACATTAATCTGATAGTAAATATTGGACTACGATAGAAATATGCATAAATAATATTAATATAACTCTTCAAAAAGTGCGTGGGATGCTCTTGACTTACATTTCCATTATCACTCGACATTTGCAAATAGCTACGCAGAAAAATATTACGATAAAAAAATGGCAAGTGATAGCAAACGCCCGACGCTTTTGATTACGCCATTTTTAGGCTTTTATATAGATTATTCAAGTTATTAAATAACACTGAGATATATATTTTCGCTATTAAAATCTGACTGACAAAATAATTTATTTCCATAGAAACAATGATTTTATGACTATATAAGTCTGCAGACACTTTAACGTCTAAAATGACTTGAATGTTTAAAAAATTCAAGACGTTAAATTTTCAGATCCTCGTGGGATTTTAACGCTTTCTCCGAAATTAACGTTATAATATCATAATAAAGATATTAATATCTAAAAGTAGGTGATTTTGCGACTGGTTTTTTAATATTTTTAATATTATATTTTTCTTTCTGTTTAAAACATCGAGTTGCAATTTTGCAAGAGAGTTACTCAGCGGGCGGTAGAGCGAGCTATGTTCGAAGTATCTATATGCGATCTAATAAGAAATAAGGAGATCTCTAGAGCAATCAAGCTCACCAATATAGCTCAGTGTGTCGTAAAGCTGAAGGTGGGCGGGGTATATCAGGATACAGAACCGATAGTCGTTGGGATTTTAAGGAGTTCGAATAATCACCCCGCAACGGAAAACAGCGTCAGTAGATCCCCTACGAGGTGAACTAACGGCCTCAAAAATGTCGCGGGGAGCCACTGGATCCAAGGGGCAGAAGATCGTGTGATGCGGAGAACCCGTGAAGAGACCTATGTCCAGCAATGCGTCAGTCAGTTGAAGAAGAAGAATTCATCATCATCCTCCTTACCTTATCACTCTAAGTGGGGTCGGCATAAAATGTTACAAAGGTGTTGTCACACGATTTGGATACGTATTTTACGACTGGCCGCCTGCTGACGTCAACTTACCTTAGTCGTATTTTACGACCCTCGGTATGAAAAATGGTGGTGTATTCTTCTCAACCGGATATCACACGTTGGGTCAACTCACCTTAGTTGCCTTTTACGAGACATCGGTAAGAAATGAGGGTGGTCTATTCTACTCAGTCGGATACCACACGGTGGGTCGACTTACCATAGTCGCCTCTTACAATACCTCGGTAAGAAATGAGGGCGATGTATTCTACTCAGCCGGATATCACACGTTGGGTCAACTCACCTTAGTTGCCTTTTACGAGACATCGGTAAGAAATGAGGGTGGTCTATTCTACTCAGTCGGATACCACACGGTGGGTCGACTTACCATAGTCGCCTCTTACAATACCTCGGTAAGAAATGAGGGCGATGTATTCTACTCAGCCGGATACCACACGGCATTAAAGAGGAAGACTTAATTTATGTAATTAATAAATGACCTACTTAGTATAAAAATATTATAAATTCTTGTTGTTTGCTACTTTTTTTGCTGACAGTACGACATATATCCGTTGAGTTGGAAAAATCGCACCTGTCTGTGCATCCGGGCGGATTCCCTTTTAAAAAGAGACAGAAAAACTCGGCACATTTTCTGTTATAAGTGTAAAGGAGATGAAAATGTACGTCCATATCCGCTTTGAACATGAGAATATGTTAAGTACAGTTACTGAAATCGAATCATTAATATTTTATGTTACATTTGTAACTCGGTAAACTGTGATAGCCCATCGGCGAGGGCGTCTGACTCTTTGTCACAGGTTCAAAACCCGGGCAGGACAACAATTTATATTAAAACTTATGTGCCTTATATATATGTACGAGTATCACACTCTTTTTGACAAAGAAAAACATCGTAAGGAAACCTGCTGACCTGACCTGATCTGCCTCTTCTGTCTAATTAAGAGAGAGAAGGCCTATGCTCAGTAGTTGAATTGTACCAGGCCGTTACTTTGTTCTTTTTAAAAATCTTTTATTTAACTTGCCGTGTGCGTATATGAAGGTGGAATTTTGCATATCAAATTTGACCAACTTCCTGCAGGTCTACCATGAACTCTTATTGCGACTCAATTGAAGACGTAGACGAAGTTGTTTTGCTTTTTCATACCATGACGTCTTAAAGACGCACACTTTAAGTCGCTGCCGAATGAGCGTTCGGAATTCGTCCTAAGAACATGTGAGTAAAAGAGACAGTTATCTATAGTTCATATAACGTTATCCTTTTCAAACATTACGACCCCAATGCAATTCACACTTCATGGCATGAAAAGAAAGGGGTTCGCGGTCGTCGTTTACGTCTTCAATTAAGTCGCAATAAGAGTTCATGGTAGGCCTGCTGGTTTGATTGAGTTGAAATTTAACATACTGGTTTAATTTACTGCTAACAACTTATGTTCTGCCAGGATCCAGACGAGAGAACTCAACGGTTAACAGAAGGGACATGAAATTTTGTTAAAAGTTTATTAACTTGATTTGTTAATTGTAACTCGGGCTTGCAGAACATTATGCTTTAAGTCAAACTGAAGATACTAGTATGTGCAAGTAGATAGTGATCAAATAAATCAATTATTAGCTTCTCATGTTTCGAAATACATCTTATTTCAGTGATCTATGCTAATACTGTAAATGGCAAAGTTCGATTGTCCGTGTTTCTTTGACGTCCGGACGGCCTCGACGCTATTTTTGGAATTGAAATTAACAAAGGTTGATTTTAATCTATGTGCTGAAATCTATGGACACGACGCTATATACATATATATCATATTTACGAGGCGTTGCTCTGGTTCTCGGTACCTGAGCTTTAAAAATTTGAGTTAAGTATATTTTGATATTGCGTTTCTCTGACACAGTTTATTTAATATTAGGTCCTTACATATGAAATTGGCGTTTTGTCGTACTGGCCACTTTGATCTTAAATATTACCTTTATGGTTAGGAATTCCAAGTTCAAATTCATACAGCTATTTACTCATGCATTTGTGTTTCAAACCCCCTAATTCATTTGTTTTTTCTTCTTTTGTTTTTTTCTTTGTGTCACTCTGTTTACAAAATGGAAAACATGAAATATCGCGTTATTTAAGAGTATGAGTTCCACCGTGGCACCAGTGCTGCAGAAACGGCTCGAAGGATTAATGACGTGTATGGTGACGGTGTCGCAAAAAAAAACAGTGCGTTTTTGGTTCTAACGTTTTCGTTCTGGAAACTTCGACCTGCAGAACGAGCCTCGTGGACGGCCGGAGACCAAAGTTGATAATGAAGAATTGAAGGCTATTGTGGAAGCGGATCCATCGCAAACCACGTCCAAGTTAGCTGCAGGCTCCGGTGTTAGTGATAAAACTATTCTAATCCACTTGAAGCAAATTGGGAAGGTGAAAAAGCTTGAAAGGTGGGTACCTCATGAATTGAGTGAAGCAAACCGACAAACGCGCGTCGACTGCTGCGTTACGTTACTCAACCGGCACAATAATGAATGAATTTTAAATCGAATCATTACCTGTGATGAAAAGTGGATCCTCTACGATAATCGGAAGCGCTCATCGCAATGGCTGAACCCTGGCGAACCAGCCAAATCCTGCCCTAAGCGAAAATTGACTAAAAAAAAGTTGCTTGTAAGTGTTTGGGGGACTAGTGCCGGTGTCGTTCACTACAGCTTTCTTAAATCTGGCCAGACGATTACGGCAGATATCTATTGTCAGCAACTGCAAACCATGATGGAAAAGCTAGCTGCTAAACAACCGAGGCTGGTCAATAGATCTAGGCCACTGCTGCTTCAGGACAACGCTAGACTACACACTGCACAACAGACGGCTACCAAATCAGAGGAGCTTCAATTAGAATGTCTTAGACATCCACCGTACTCTCCGGACCTTGCTCCAACAGATTACCATTTTTTTCGCAATTTGGATAACTACTTGCAAGGAAAAAAATTCAACTCCGATGGGGCAGTCCAAACCGCCTTCAAAGATTTTATTAATTCCCGCCCGAATGGTTTTTTTAGTAAGGGGATCAATGAACTACCTATGAGATGGCAAAAGTACATACATAGCAATGGTACATACTTTGATTAATTAAATATATTTCATTTAAAAAAAAAACGACTTTATGTTCCTCCCATAGAAAACGCCAATTTCATATGTAAGGACCTAATATTACGATAATTAATATCATAGACAGACAAATATTTAAATATAATTATGCCGTGTGGTATCCGGCTGAGTAGAATAGACCACCCTCCTTTCTTACCGAGGTGTCGTAAGAGGCGACTAAGGTAAATGCCGTGTGGAATCCGGCTGCATAGAATAGACCACCCTCATTTCTTACCAAGGTGTCGTAAAAGGCGACTAAGGTAAGTTGACGTCAGGCAGGCGGCCGGTCGTAAAATACGTAGCCAATCATATGACAACATGTTTATAACATGTTGTGCCGACCCCACTTAAAGTGGGATAAGGGCAGGAGAATGATGATTATGTACTACACAAACGTATTACGAATATGAGTAACTATTTGTATTTGAGATTTCAAATTATCTAACCATTTCTAATTTACGATGTTAAAAATTAGATTGTAAATCAAATCAACAAATCAAAATGATCTTTATTCAAATAAAACATTTCAGGTACTTTTGAATCGTCAAGCATCAATATGATTAATGAAGCTACAACTGGTTCGGAATGTTGCTTATTAAATTATTGCCGCAGTCTTGTATGAAGCTGAAAGGATTTTCAAATCCAGGTTTTCTTATCATCCAAATAATCTTCAATTTTGTAATATGCTTTACGTATAAGCATATTTTTTACAATTAGTTTGAATCTTGCTGTGGACTAGAATGGATTGAGGAATTTTATTATAGAAGCGAATAGCGAGACCAACAAATGAGTTGCTTACTCTGTTGAGTCGCGACGCAGTTATCAAGCTTTTTGTGACCTCTCGTATGTCTATGATATACATCAAATTTTGTTTTATACATACCTATATTTATCCGTACAAATAGAACATTACTATATATATTGTGATGCTACAGTAAGTAAATCTTCAAGTATGCCAATACAAAATCACAAAATACAAAAATGTCATCTACTCGCTCTTTTAATCTCACTTGAAATATGAATTTGTCTTTAATAAAAATTCCGTTTTTTAAATATGAATGTGGCTGGATATATGACTAGAGGGAAGCTGAAAAAAGATGGACTCTTTGAAGAATGATATGCATATAAAAGGAGCAGCGGCAGAGTTGACGAATGATAGCGGAGAATGGAATATGAAGATATGTTGTACCGACCCCACTTAGAGTAGGATAAGGGTAAAAGAATGATAATTAAAAAACGTACAAACCCGTATGTTTGTATAAAATAAGTATAGATATTGTGTAAGTGAGTCATGCATTTTGTTAAAAACAACTTTATTTGACTAATGGTTTTAAATAATACTCAAATTCAAATTCAAATGATTCTTTATTCAAATTAGGATTTTCTTAGCACTTTTAAATAATCAAATTAAAATGAAACTACGACTGGTTCGGAAAGGTGCTCTAAACGAGAAGAACCAGAAAGAAACTCGGCGGTCACTCTATTCAAAATTAAATATTACAAAATTGTATTTGTAATTGTTAACAATCAAAAATTTACAATATAATTAAGCTGGTCGCAATTTAATTCCAAGCTTTCTTATTCTCAAACTCAAATATATCACGTGGTGTTTAACTGGATGTATTTATTTAATTACAGCGAACAAGAGCGCTTTGAAAACATTTAAGTCTATTAAAGGTATTTTTCATTTACAAAACTAATGTTAAAATTATCTTGTTTATACAAACCCGGATTATACCATTACTTTTCATCATCCTCCTGCCCTTATCCCACTCTAAGTGGGGTCGCTACATGTTACAAAACTATTGTCACATGATTTGGCTACGTATTTTACGACCGTCTGACGTCAACTTACCTTAGCCGCCTTTTACGACACATCGGGATTATTATTATTTATTTTGTTCAGGAAAACCCATTATGGGTCATTGCCGCCCGACCGGGACGAGCGGCGGGTATGTCGGACTCTCACCGACTAAAAACCTGACAGTGCTCCACCACGCTGCTGGTGGCGGGGATAGGGTACCGTTGTACACATTGCCCCCCACCCCCGCCAGCAGCAACTCTAAACCCCAGAGTGCGCCACCTCTGGGTCGGGGCCTCTCTCAAAGTGGCCTCTCCCTCCGCTAATCGATGCATCGGGAGCACCAGATACATCGACCGCCTCGGGGACCTTCTTCTTCTTCTTCTTCTGGGAGTAGCGGCTATGCAGGGCCTAAGGGCCCAGTATCACTTTGACCATTGCTGATCTATTGTGATCGCCACTGCTTACAATTCGCCACCAATACCGGTGTCCTTGAAGAATTCAAGGATCTTCTTGGCGGCGAGTGCTTTCACTTCTGTAGGGCGTAAAATATGTGACCCTAGGAGAGAGCATCGAACGTTGATCAGCGCAGGGCAGTCACATAGGATATGCATGGGTGTTTCCTCCGCTTCAAGGCAGAGTCTGCACAATCCAGTGTCTGACAGCTTCAGGTTTAACATGTGTCTGTTTAGTCCACAGTGCCCCGTAAGCACCCTAGCTAAGTTACTTAATTTACTTTACTAAGCGCATAAAATTTCCGAGTAGCACTTTTATTAAAGGCTTTCATAATAATAATGAAAGCCTTACTCCAAGCTAATGAAACCTTACTCCAGCGAACGTCCGATAAACCCCGTTCGGAACGCTCGGAGGTCCCCGTACCTCGGGATTATGCCATTACTTTTGTACAGTGGAATTCTGCAAAGTAACGTCTACAATAAATTATTTCATTTAAATTAATTTTATCGACTGTCATGTACTTTAGGCCGCAAAACTCAGAAGAAATTAAACCGAACTGTTGTTCAGACTTCAGGCTTAGTTCCGTATCGCTCAAAAGTTCTTAGCCGCAAATCAAGTCTTAGATTCTACATATATTTATATAAACTTGTTGCATGTACACAGAACTTTCAGTTCGCCCTTCGGGCTTTCAGTCGCATTTCGTCGGTCAGAGTGTTCGCGCGTATTATACGACGGCCGTGTTTCGGAAAAACATGAGGAAAATTTTCGACGTCAATTAATATTTAATTTTATCGTCGGCATCAATTAAAAATTTTCGTTAATTATTTATCTGCTTTAAATTTTTTTTAATAGTAACATTTTTAGTTGAACACTTAGCCATAGTGATCTGTGACAGTGAAGTGGAAAATTGAATAACTTTTGGTCGGCAATTTTAAATTTCGATCTGAGGGTACGTAGTCTATTATGTTATTTATTTATTCTTTTTGCACTATACAAATGGTCATTAGAGGATAAATTACAAGCGTGCAAAGGCGGTCTCATCGCTAAAACAATCTCTCCCATACAACCTTTGGTGACAGGAGAATACTATGAGAGTCTATGTTATTAAAGTCTAAGATACTTTTATTTATTTTTAATTCTTTATTTTGTTTTCTGCTTTTAATACCATTTTGCTTTTATACTTGTCAACTGTAATGCACCAACTGTAATTGACGATACATTTAGCTATAATCCGTTTAATTTTAAGTATATTTTAATGTACAGATGTATTTGTCGTTGATGGTCTTACAAAATTAAATTTTAAATGAAATTGATGGTAAGGTGTTTGGTTTGTGTCGCGCAAATTTGATTGATGACAATACAAATACATTCCACATTTCCACATTCATCTAAGACATATTTCTAAAGAGATTGATTGAAGGTACTATTTGATTGATGCCCTCGTTGGAGATGTAAGGGAAATTTTCTCGTCACAATCCTCAATTTTTTAGAAATATAATCCTTTTATCGAATGGTTGTGGGTTTTCAATAAATTATATTTAAATTCAAATTCAAAATATTGTTTATTCAAGTAAACTTGTAAACAAGTGCTTTTGAATCGTCAACATCTACTGGTTCGGAAAGCTGTTCCTACCGAGAAGAACCAGCAAGAAACTCGGCGGTTGCTCTTTTCAAAGAATAATTCTTATTACTAATTACATATAGTTATTGATGTCTTGTACAGGGTCGAAGAGTAGTTATATCCACGCATTCTTATCGTCTAAGGAATCCTCAATAATTTATAGAATTAGGCGTTACTTTGCGGAGATCCATAATACAAAAGTAATAATAAAATTATTTTGCTATAATCCGCGATATATCAATAGTGTACAATCCTCAATAGTATAGTAGTGTTTTAAACTGCTGTAATGGTTGCTGTAAAAGTTAAAGTAGATTGCGGAATTTTATTATAGAAATCTTATACCCAAATCCACAAATGACTTGCAAGGCCACAACCACACACCAAAGACTAGTCCACGATAAAATCGCAAAGCTTTGCGATCGGAGTCTCCTGATGATGCTTCTGTTGCGGGGCGAAACGATTTTTGAGTTTGTGATAGTGAACGTGTGTAGTGCTTGTGTATTGTGGTAGCGGTAGTGGAGGTTTGTGCATGTGTTTTAACGAATTCTGCATGTATCGGGTATGAAAAAACGGATAGTCCACTATAAATTTAGCACTATATATATTTTCTATTTACTTTAACGCCGAATATAGCAAAATAATTTTATTTTGGAATTTAAACTATCGTGAGTGGTATTCATTATTAATGTTTAGAGACCGGCTATCCTGACGTCTTATTTTATCGGATAACGCCGCGTAAGGAGCTCATGAATAAGAGCCCCGTATGGGCTTGAAACTAGTCGGGCTCATCCGATAAAATAAGACGTGGGTATAGCCGGTCTCTAAACATTAATAATAATTCTATTATTACTTTTGTATTGTGATACGCGGTAAAAACGCATAGTCCACTATACATTTAGCATTACATATATTTTCTATTTACTTTATCGGGGATTATAGTAAAATAATTTTATTATTACTTTTGGTTATGTGGTTAGTAATTATCCCTTGTAATCTAAAATGTAACATTACTCTCGCGTGTAACAGAGTGAATATAAATTATTCTGTCACCCTTTATTACTCCGAGCTAATGCGAACATCCCAACAAAGTTCCCAACATGATTTATGATTATGAAAATAATTGTATAATTTCCAAAGCAATATATCAAAAAAAAAAAATAATATGTGCTAAAGTAAAGGCCTGTTACTATACCACTGCTGGGAACAGGCCTGCTCTCACCGTTTTTTGGAGAGAAGGATTGGAGCTAAGACCTACCACGCTGCTCCAATGCGGATTGGTAGGTTACACATATCTCCAGAATTGTCTAGAGATACGCAGGTTTCTTCACTATATTTTCCTTCGCCGAAAAGCGTGTGATAAATTGCAATTATCAATTAGACACATAAGTTTCAATAGAAAAACTAATCGGTGCCTGCCCGGGTTTTGAACCCATGATCGTCACTAGTCAGTCACACGGTCTCACCGCTGGGGTATCACAGCTTACTTTACAAAACTTAGTAACATATCAAAATAGTACACTCACTAATATCTATCTATCTATACTTATTATCAAACAAAGTCCAAAAAATCTGTCTGTCTGTATATAATTGATTTTCTCAAAATCTACTGAACGGATTTTTGTACGGTTTTCACTAAAAGATAATGCAATACTTTCGGATGGTTTAAATAAAAAGTACATTTCGGTATTATGTGAATTGTGTTGAAGAAATCGCGCAGTTGTTAAAAAACTTGCTTGATGGGAGCTTTAGTCGCGTGCGCTGCGTAAACCAGCAGAGTTACGCTAAAGTAATGTACTAAAGAATTGTAGACCTACAAAAATACTACAAAAAAGACTGCGATAGCATGTCCCTATCTCTTATGGTTAACTATTATGTTTAAAATTTGAATTCTGGAAAAAAATTGTGACACGCTGGTTTCTACGCGGGTGAAGCCGCTGGCACAGCTAGTTATTGATATGAAAGTGTCGTACACAAAGCGTACCCGTATGTGTTTGTTACTACAACAAGTAGTACTCGTTACTATCGTATCGGTACTTTATTCGTTACTTTTGATGCCTGATACCATATCATTAAAGTAACGTCTCGAGTCGTATTCCCGTACGGTATGATATCGGCGCGGCATATTACTTACTTGCATACCTATTCGTAGGGCACAAGTAAATTATAGGCGGAATCTACTGGATTTTGCAATGGATTTAATATTTTAACTGTGAGAATAAAATAGATATTGTTGAGATAACATAAAATATGATAAAAAATTCTTAAAGGAGATTTCAAATAATTTAAAAATATTTATTTTAAGGGGCTTAATAAACAATAAAACATACAAACATCGTTCTTCGTAAGGTTCATTTAAATTCACCGACAGCACACATTCAAACCACAGAATAGGTACCATATTGCGTAGTTACTTATACGTACCGATACGAAAGATGCGAGTAACGAGTAACGAATAGCATTCGTGAGTAACAAACACCCGTTACTCAATACCGAATCATACGATTTGCTTTACATGCAAATGATCATGCTTTTTGCTTACGATTTAAGAAATCGAGTCATTTCAACAGCTCCAACCGTCAGAGAGTCAATACGTCTTTAGAATAAACAGATGTTGAAATATTGCAAAGTTTAACAATGTTCTTTGCCTTACATCTACATTCTACATCTACAAACGTTCTTATTAAGAAGATAATAGTAGCAAAATATTTAAGTTCAAGTTATATAAGCAATATAACAGAACTAACTACTTTGCTATAATCCGCACGGGTTAAGTGAATGCATGCAAAGCCAATGTGTATGAAGCAGGCAAAATCTACGCACCTTATACATGCAGGACCAGCAAACGATGCAGTAAGATTTTTGTCGTGAAGTGATAGACTTCACGACAAAAATCGTCCTGATGATGTTTCTGTTTCGGGGCGAAACGATCGTCGAGATTGTGGTGGTGGGTGTGTGTGCTGCTTTTGTGTTCGTTGTTGCTGGTGAATTGCGCCTTGGGGTGCATGTGGTGGCTGGTCCTGCATGTATAAGGTGCGTAGATTTTGCCTGCTTCATACACATTGGCTTTGCATGCATTCACTTAACCCGTGCGGATTATAGCAAAGTAGTTAGTTCTGTTATATTGCTTGTAATATGGAATTCCGCAAAGTAACGCCTGCTTCTATAAATCATTCAAGCTATATGGTTGCCAAACTTATTAAGTTTACCATACAACTTCCTCGAACTTTGCTCAGTTTGGTTGTTTCTCAGCGCGGATGTTATTCATCTTAAATTACATAAGCTCTTCAACGTTAATATTGTAAAATAGAAATGGATATTTTAGGTTGATGTTTGCACTGAACAAATGTTGCAACAGTTTTAGTTAATAACCGGTCGTGTTCGGTTACTATAAATATTTTCTTAACATAAATATATACTAAAATATAAAATATTTTGATTGTTTATCCTTTATACATAAGTGGCTTTTGGAAAAGTGCTTTTATTCTGCCAGCGAATAATTAACGAATACTATTGTCACGATTTGAAATAACTATGAAGTTTTTATTGGAATTATTACTTTGTTTCTTATAACTTTCTTTAAATTAATAATATATTAAAAAATATATATTAAAATTTGCATGGTATTTAATAGTAAATATGGAAATAAAAATAAATAAATACACTCCGAAACGGCTAGACTGATTTTAAAGAAATTTTCAGATAATCTTTAGATTGACCTAGCTGATAATTTTGTAGTTTGGTGGCGATCGGAGCATTTTTTGAACTGTCAATAAGTTTTATTGCAAAGCCACAGCAACGCGTGGCCGCAGCGCCAGAATAAAAAGTTACATGTCGGAAATGTCATTTCTTCTTAAATGTTAATTGTTTATGCGTAAGATATATAAGTGTTGTAAGGTAGTTTCTTCATAAAGCGTGTAAAATGTAACTCAAACCAATACGATAAAAGTAACATAAAACATGAGTAATAAAGAAATGATTTTGTTATAATCCGCGATTAAAGTAGCGGCCTGTTACAATCCCACTGCTGGGAATAGGCCTCTTTTCTTCGTTTTTGGAGAGAAGGGTTGGAGCTAAGCTCCACATATCTCCAGAATTCTCTAGAGATATGCAGGTTTCTTCACGATGTTTTCCTCCACCGAAAAGCGTGTGATAAATTGTAATTATCAATTACACACATGAGTTTTAATAGAAAAACTCATTGGTGCCTGCCCGGGTTTGAATTAGTGTTTCCCTCGAAAGAGTCGCACGGTCTCACCGCTGGGCTATCACAGCCTATCCGCGATTAAGTAGATAGAAAATGTATATAATGCTAAATGTAGAGTGGATTATCGTTTTTCATACTTCACAAATGTTTTGCGATTTTGTCGTAGTCTTATCTCCTGATGATTCTTCGGTTGAAACTATTATTGAATTTGTGATAGTGAACGTGTGTAGTGCTTCTATATTGTGGTGGCGGTGGTAGAGGTTTGTGCATGTGTTTAAACGAATCCTCCATGCATCAGGTATGAAAACTCAATGATACTCGACTCTACTTTTAGCATATATTTTCTATTTACTTTATCGCGGATTATGGATTTGTATTACCTTTGTATTATGGATCTCCGCAAAGTTGCGCCTTATTTTATAAATTACTAGCAATCCCCCGCGGTTTCATCCGCGTACATACCGATCTCGTGCTAGTTGAAAGTCCAGTAAGTCGGACTACAGATTTATTTATGTAAATTAAATGTTGATGTTCTTATTAATGGTTCAGGCAAAGGAAGTTTTAACTGGAAATTGAGTTCTTTTAGAAGGTATAGCTATATCCGTGGATATCATTGGTATCCTTGGAATAATAACTCACCAGTTGCAGGCCCTGTTATAATGGTCCCTATAATGAATTTGTTATGGCATAATTTTGTTTCGATTGACATTTTTCAATTCGGTAAATCTTTAAATTAAATAAATTAAATATATGGGACATTTACACACATGGTCGTCCGTCCACAAAGTAAGTAACTTAATACTTATGTTATGGGTGACGGACAACTGGTAGATATACTACATATATAAGTTTAAATACATACTTAAATACAAATACACACCTAGGCTCGAAGAACCAACAATTTGTTAATAGAAAATGTTGGCCCTCGGCGGGAATCGAACCCGCGACCCGCGCTGTTGAAGGCAGGGTCACTACCCACAGCGCCAACGGGCCAGTCAGTCGGGCAAGTCTTTTGATTTGAATGTCCGATTCTTATAATTTAAAAATTATTTGACAGGTATTAAAACAGTTTTTCATAAAATATCATTAAATGGCATAAGAATTAATATGGAGATATGAATAAAATAGTTTCATTATTGTCGGCACTTTTATCAACTTTTGACAATGTAAAAAGTAGTTATATTGGCATAACTATAATAGTCAGACATATGGTATCCCGGACTTTTTTGTATATATTGATACTTTCTTTAATACTGTTGAACTTTGCTCTATCATCAATAGTTTTCACAACGCACGCGATTAAAGAAAGATCTTTACGACTAATTTTTTACACCTTATTACATTTCTATAAGCAATCCCTATTTTTTTTAATGTCATATTGCCTATGTTGCTCAGTGAATATGCACCTTTATAGTGGTGAAAGAATTTTTGAAATTGGTCCAGTGGTTTTTGCGTGAAAACATTTATTTAAGCTGTGATAGCCCAGCGGTGAGACCGTGCGACTCTTTCGAGGGGAACACGAGTTCAAACCCGGGCAGGCACCAATAAGTTTTTCTATTAAAACTCATGTGTCTAATTGATAATTGCAATTTATCACACGCTTTTCGTTGAAGGAAAACATCGTGAGGAAACCAGCATATCTCTAGAGAATTCTGGAGATATGTGTAACCTACCAATCCGCATTGGAGCAGCGTGGTAGGTCTTAGCTCCAACCCTTCTCTCCAGAAACGGAGAGAAGAGGCCTATTCCCAGCAGTGGGATTGTAACAGGCTGGTAAGGTTCACTTAATAAAAAAAATATTCTCATACTCCGCCAATCTTTCGGCATGCAAAGTGTATCCTAAATTATACAAATATTAATATTAATAAAAATAAAAACTTAAAAAATAGCGTAAATAATCATTCTAAATTAAGTTGATATTATGAAACAAATTTACAAATGTCAAAGATTAAAAAAAATTACATTACAAACACGACAATTTTCATATAATTATTTAAATAGGTATTTTAAGCTAAAAATTCTCTGATATCATAGAAATTGCATTCATTTAACCATATATAAAGATCAGTTTTAAATTTATTTAATGCAAGTTGTTTGATTCTTTCGGGAACATTATTGTATATTTTTAAACACATAGCAACACATGTTTTAAGAAAAGGTGTAAAAATTTCTACTACAACGATTTCTACTACTACATTACATACATACACACATATATATGTACATATACATAGTAGTAAGTAGTAACAGCCTGTTACTATGCCCACTGCTGGGCTAAGGCCTCCTCTCTCCGTTTTTGGAGAGAAGGGTTGGAGCTAGGACCTACCACGCTGCTCCAATGCGGATTGGTAGGTTACACATATCTCTAGATTCTCTAGAGATATGCAGGTTTCCTCACGATGTTTTCCTTCACCGAAAAGCGTGTGATAAATTGCAATTATCAATTAGACACATGAGTTTAAATAGAAAAACTCATTGGTGCCTGCCCGGGTTTGAACTCGTGTTTCCCTCGAAAGAGTCGCACGGTCTCACCGCTGGGCTATCACAGCTACATATACATACAAACATACAAATCTTTCCTCTTTATAATATTAGTATAGATATAAAGGCTTATGGTGAAATACAAGGGCATTTTATGTTAGATTGCGTTAAATATGATGTCATTCGGTCTAGCATAAAGCTGGCTGTAGGCCAGAGTGTGTTTTACTTCATTGCGAATTGGCTCAACTACGCGACACGACATCTGACCTTTATGATCTGTTGGGCGGAATAGCTTGTTAGGGCAATAAATACGTAATTTTGGCTGTTGCTAGAAATGATAGGGCGACTATATCATATAAGATTAATAATAATAAATAAATAAATATATATGGGACATTTACACACACGGTCGTCCATCCCCAAAGTAAGTAACTTAATACTTGTGTTATGGGTGAGAGACAATTGGTAAATATATACATATATTAGTTTTAAATACATACTTAAATACATATATACACTCAGACTCTTAGAACCAACAATTTCTAAATAGAAAATGTTGATTCTCGGCGGGAATCTAACCCGCGACCCACGGAGCCGAAGACAGGGTCACTGCCAACTGCGCCAACGGGCCAGCTAACCTTAGTTAACCTTAACTCTTAACCTAAGTTACTTTAAATTGCATCCTGCGAAGTTTCAAAGTTTGTGTTGGGAGGTTAATTTATTTAATTCAATATCATATTCAACTCCAAAATGTTTTCTATTCAAATAAATCTTAATAAGTATCGAATCGTCATTTTTACTGCTCTTTAAGGAATTTTCCTACTGTGAAGACCAAACATAAACCTAGACTAATTATATTTTGAAAAGAGCAACCGCTCTGTTCTATTAATAAATTAATATATCTGGTTACACAGTTTATAGAATTAGGCGTTACTTTGCAGAGATCATATAAGAATCATATAAGAATTTTGTAACGAACCATTTCTTTCTATAAAATATAAAACACTACCTGTGCTTGCGGCATCGCCCGATTGGAAATTAGTGCGAAACAAAATTTTTGTCTCATATGTTTATGAGATAGAGAAATGCTATCACGAAACTTTTTTGTAGTACTTTTGTAGGTCTACAATTCTCTACTACATTCCTTTAGTGTATCTCTGTTGGCTTACGCGGCACATGCAGTGCGAGTAAGTATAGATAGTCAACAAATTACGTCTTTCTAATTAGCTAAGTATCGAGAACCAATTTGAAGCTCATTATTGTAGTTTTACAGTCAACTTAGCGGGCTACGGAATTATTCAGCTCAATTACCAGAGAAAGCATAGTGAAATGAAAAAAATATATTTCTTATATTAGTTCCTAAACAATGGAATGGATCATATTCAAGACAGTAATGATTAAATGAAATTAGTGCTACGATTTATATTTCAAAAAGAGCAATCGCGCCAGCAAGAAACTCGGTGGTTGCGCTTTTGAAATAAAATTCTTAGAACTAGTCACATTTGGTTATTACTATCTCGTACAGGGTAGAGGAGTAGAGGAGAGTATACGCATTTTTATCATCTATATAATCCTCAATAGTAGGTTTTTTGTATCAGCCTCCCTTTAAGAGCGTTTTGAAACTGCTGTAATGGCATAGATAAAATATTATTCAAAAATTCTAAAGAAAAAATATCGTGGAGGAGTATGATCGGACTAAGGTGACACAACACATTTTATTTGTGAACTTATGTTAATTACAATAGCTCATCAATATCGCGTAATCAAATTGAACAGCGCCGTCTAGTTACGTTTGACGAAGTATAATATTAAAACATGTTCATTCTTGGACAAAATGCATATACCGTATGCACAAGGATAAATGTTTCCATTGTCCCATTTGTTTAGGCGACTGGCGGCCGTCGAGATAATATTTCCGATCAATACTCGTACATCAATGTCAATCAGGCAGTTCGGTATCAATTATCATCGTGCTAATTTTGATCGTCGGTACGCTCAGTATATCGGATTACAGCAGACCTACCATGAATTCTTATTGCGACTCAATTGAAGACGTAAATATTAGGTCGCTTTTGATGCCTCTGTCATCAAAAAATTTACAGACTTTGTTAGCGACAAATTTTGATTTATAAAGCTAGTGTTATTATACGGAATTCCATAATAGAGATTAAAAATAATCTTTACTAGTGATATCTCCGACTTTGACGCGACAACTTAAGTGTTTAAGTGTATAATGTGAAGAACAAACCACCCTCTCTTCACCCTTTCTTACCGAGTGTCGTAAAAAGCGACTAATATAAGTTGGCCCACCTCGTGGTATCCGGCTGAGTAGAATAGACCAACCTCTATTCTTACCAAGGTGTTTTAGAAGGCGACTAAGGTAAGTTGTCGCACTGTGCGGTATCCGGTTGTGTAAAATAGACCACCCCCTTTCTTACCGTAGGGTCGTAAAATACCACTAAGGTAAGTTGACGTCAGGCAGGCAGCCGGTCGTAAAATACCTAGCCAAATTATGTGACAACAATTTCAAAACATGATGTGCCGGCTCCACTTAGAGTGAGATAAGGACAGGAGAATGATGATGTGATAAGACAAAGTTAGTTTTCCCTCAGATTTTTTCCTCTTTCTTTATTATTTTATTTATTTATAATATCTCTATGTATAATACACAGTCGCTTTGAAATGACCTTATACTTGATCTATTTGTCCAATAATACATTCAATATAATTAATTATACATACAATCCGCTTCGAATCTATTCGTCAAATATATTGTGTCATAAGCAATGTGAATCGAAGAAATAGACTGTGCAAAAGTAATAATGATATTATTTTACTGCAATCCGCGATTAACTTACTTTAAGTTACCGCCTTGGTTATCGCGAATTATAGCAAATAATTTCATTATTACTTTTGTGTCATGTATCTTGGCAAAGTGACGCTTTATTGTACAAATTAAATTAAAAGTAAATAACCACAAAATATTCCTAACTTTATAAATGGAATATATTTATGTTGCTGTTAGTAGAAACCTTTTTATTTTAAACTTCTTTATATATTCTTTATATTCTTCCGAAAGGTTTAAGGTAATAGCATATAACCGTTTTATGTTTAAGTGTGTTGAAGATCATATGGTTGTAAAAACTCGCTTGCTGGGAGCTTTACTCGCGTGCGCCGCGTTAGCAAGCAGAGATATACTAAAGTAATTGAGTTAGTAAATAATACATATAGAAGGTATTTGAACACTTAAGTTGCCGCAAACGAAGTCACAGGCACAGCTAGTAGAAATATAAATTTGAGTCTTCTACCTAAAGAGTTTTAACATTACTTTTCATCAAAATCTAGTTTAGCGATCTAAATAGGCGACAATGCAACCACAAATTAAAAAAACTCTATTTGAAATGGAACACTCTAGAAATGTTATTAAGTAACGCTCTATTTTTTCTTTCATAAAACTAATTAAAAACCGCCAACGTTCCAAAGTCGGTTTTACGCATGGTCAATGGTATGTAAAGTCGTGTAGTTCAGTCTTTTGGTATGACATTTTATTCGGATTTATATCAGATCCGAGAAAGTTTGAACATAGAATTTCTATAATAAGGGAAATTAACTTAACAATGACGTTTTAAACCGTAATAAATTAACTATTCAACTTTGATTATTTGTAATTAAATATAATTCTCATTTAAAACTTAAATTTTGCACCCAAATTTTGTTATTACGTATTTGTGCATATATTTAAAATTGGAAATAAAGAATTCCCTTTCCAACTTAGCAATAAAGTCTCGTACCTATTAAGGTTTCGCTGGTTCGATCCACGGACATTTCTAGTTTTTTTTAAATCAACTTTTAATGATGAAAACACTTGTTATATACGACAATATAGTAAAAAAAAATTACAGCCCTTTTTTTCACGAATTAATTTATATGAATTGGTTGTAATACTATATCCAGTGCAAATTGGGATGGCAATCATGTTTAGGTTAATTCTAGAGAATTTCTGGCAAATGAAATATCCTAATCCATATTACATTATAGCCTTGTACACTTTGAAAGCTGTGATAGCCCAGCGGTGAGACCGTGCGACTCTTACGAGGGGAACACGAGTTTAAACCCGGACAGGCACCAATGAGTTTTTCTATTAAAACTCATCTGTCTAATTAATAATTGCAATCACACGCTTTTCGGTGAAGGAAAACATCGATTGAAAACCTGCATATCTCTAGAGAATTCTGGAGATATGGTAACCTACCAATCCGCATTAGAGCAGCGTGGTAGGTCTGAGCTCCAACCCTTCTCTCCAGAAAGGGAGAGAGGAGGCCAGCACAAGCACAGTGGGATTGTAACAAGCCGCTACTTTACTACTTTTTTACACATTGAAACTCATAGTTTAAGCTGTGTAGAAACTAAGTATAAATTAATAGTACTCGAAGGTAGAAACTTAACGTGCGACACCACTACAGTGTGAATTATGAACATTTTAAAATATCAATGTCAATAAACCTAATATCTAACCCTAATCGATCATTAAAGTACTTCGATAAATATCTTCTATACTTGCGTATATATAGCATCAGTAAATCATTTTGATATTGTGATCGAAGCAATTCTATAGTGCAATTTAACAGCAAGGAGTTTCAAATCTCATTTTCAACGAGTGAGAAGTGCTATTTCAAACTGAGGTATATTAATAGGTTATTTTATATAACAAAATAATCATCCTCCGGCTCTTATCCCACTCTAAGTGGGGTCGGTCGGTATGTGGTCTATTCTGCTCAGCCGGGTACCACATGGTGGGTCAACTTACCTTAGTCGCCTTTTATGACACCTCGGTAAAATATGAGGGTGGTCTATTTTACGCAGCCGGTTACCACACGGCAGGTTAACTTAACTTAGTCGCCTTTTAAGACACCTCGGTAAGAAACGAGAGTAGTCTATTCTACTTAGCCGGATACCACACGGCATTTTACTTTATAAAACAAAAATGTGTGTAAAAACAGAAAATATCTGAAAATAATTAACTTCATTCCTTAACTTATACTCGTACCGTACCGCAAGCACTTCTTGTTTTAATTAATCCCATACATATTCAAGATCTTCATTAACTCTGCCCTTGTTAACATCGCGACAGCGACACCAAGAGTCTTGTCAGTTTGATTATGATTTACGAACCACTTTAGTGCCCCCGAGTGACAGCATGATGGTGACATCTGTCCCCTCGTCAAGTATACTGCTTTATCTCTTTTTTTTTCTCAGGTTGAAGGCACTGTATAATGCACCCTTAATAACATTCGACGCCGATGTAATTTCACCCTTTTATATTCAAATCAAATAAAATTTATTCAAGTAAGCTTTTGCAAGCAAATTTGAATCGTGAAGAATAAATTCGTTTTAATGAAGCTATGATTGGCTCGGAATGTTTCTCTTAACTAGAAGAACCAGCAATCTTTTAAACATTTTCAAATTACATCATTAAAAACGCAGTCCTGCTTGTAGCTGAAAGGATATCATACATATAATCTTGAATTGTGTAATGTGCTTCACCTACAAGCATATTCTTCATAACAAATTTCGTAAGAAAAAATATTCATTTGTATTAAACAAAATTTCATCTATATCATAATCTCGTAGATACACGAGAGGTTACAATTATTTTGTGGTTCCTGTGTTGCGACTGAATTAAGTATGTCCTCAATTAGGAATAAATCAATGCCCTCAATTATTATTACTATGTAATTAATTTGTTCCTGAAGGATTTTTTCTTTAGATTCCAGAATTTAATATCGTACAATTTCCAGACATTGTAATCCGTTATGTTGGTCAGGTATATAAGCTTTCAATTATATTAAATTTCATTAATATTGCTACAGTGGATTAGACCCGGCAGCATGAAGCACAAGCAAAGTTTCCCATATATTTCATATGGATTTTCTACTTTAGTTCCCATTTAATTATTACTTACTAGCTTTAAGCGCAACTTCGTAATCGCGCGGGCTGCAGTATTAAAATTTGAGTAAACCATGACACATATTAATTATGGTTCATCATCATTCTCCTGCCCTTATCCCAATCTAAGTGGGGTCGGCACAACATGTTACGAACATGTTGTCATATAATTTGAATACGTATTTTACGACCGGCCGCCTGCCTGACGTCAACTTACCTAAGTCGCCTTTTAAGACCTTGGTAAGAAATGAGGGTGGTCTATTCTATGCAGCCGGATACCACACGGCATTTACCTTAGTCGCCTCTTACGACACCTCGGTATGAAAGAAGGGTGGTCGGTTCTATTCTGCCGGATACCACACGGCTATACAAGCGAGAACTAATATAACAGAAAAATAAATACATACTAATACTCTATTCTTCTGCCCTTATCCGATGTTTTTCTCTTCCATTCTCTCATATTATTCGTCAACTATGGACCCTATTATTATATTCATGTCATACTTCACACTATCCAACCATTTCTTTTCAACCTCTTTCTAGTCAAGTATGGGTCAACATTCATATTAATTATGGTTTATGTTTGTTAATCTTAAAAGCTAGACATATGCTGTCGCGGAATTTTATTAAAAACTTTACAGGGGAAAAATATACAAAAAATACTAGTAATCAATCAAGAGAAATCGACTTCGAATTTTCAAGTGTAGAATTTAATTAAAAATGTCACAGCAGCCCAATTAAGACCCATCTCCTATGTTCTAATACCTTTCACATCGTGATGATGACAGCGGTCTAGGTCTGTTCGAACTCAAACTCAAAATATTTTTAATTCAAGTAGACTGTTTACAGTACATTTGAATCGTCAAATGTTTTCAAGAAGCTACCACTGATTCGGAAGTTCGCTTCTACCGAGAAGAACCAGCAAGAAGCTCGGCGGCCATTTTTTTTATATTATTTTTACAATTTGATTGATGGTTACAAATTAATCGTTGCAGGTTCGTGCGTAGCTGACTGCAGTTAAGATATGCTACTATAACTCAAATAATCTTCAATTGTATAGTAAGCTTTGTGTAGCAGCATCGTTTTAAGATAATTTCTAAACTTGTGTGAAGGCAAATCTAGATAATGTTGAGGAATTCTATTATAAAAACGTGTACTGAGACCGACAAATGATTTTCGGATCTTTTGTAGGCACAAGCTTGGCGTCATTAGTTTATTTCGGTTTCTAGTGTGTCTGTCATATCTATCACTATTCTCACTATATAAGTGAATTTTTTTTTACAAATAGTTTATTACTATAGATATATTGTGAAGCTACAGTCATGACGCCTATTTCTTTAAATTTCTCCCTTTGAGCTGTTTCCTGTTCTCAGCTTTATTGATGTCAGAGGCTCAGCGATTATACATAGCACGTCATTGTTATCGTAACAGCGATGTCCCATCTAATGACGTTTTTACTCTAGTGTTTAACGAGTTACTGCCAATATAAAGTCCGTTCATACCTATTTAAAAGGAAATGTTTTTTTTTAGATATTTTCTTACGCATGTAATCTCGCAAGTACGTTTTGTTATAACAATTGCAAAAAAAAATTACAATCAATACTAGATGTCATTAGTAAAATTTTAAATTGTTTTACAAAGATTCTATAAAGGCTATATAAAGAATGTATGAAAGATTCTGTAGTCTCGATTCGAGGTCATAGTCCTAAATGTGCCGTTCCGTAGTATTGAATTCTTAGCTTTCGCCATTAATTTTTAATTCTCATTATAAATTAATCACCAATGGTGTAGAGAATTATAATTATAAGTAATAGTCTTTAATATAAAAAAACTACCGAGCTACGTTTACTTTTATTTTACTTTATAATGACGCATGCAGGCCCAATATTAAAGTGTATTTAATTGTAGTACCCGGCATTAAATAATGCACATCGATATTTAGAACGAAACAGCCGGCCAGTTCGGTTTCGTAGAGCGCTGTCACTGTCACACACGGGTTCGTCAGTCTGTGCAACAGAGACGATGCTCTATGAAGCAGAATCTAGCCGATTTCTCTTTCTAAGCCTCGATATACATTATTTATTGCCGCGTACTATAAATGCTTTATATTTTTATTACTATTCACACAATTAAATAAAGACCTCTCGTGTCCTTATTTTAATATTGGATTTAGATTGGCAGGTTTCGGTAAATCCTGTAACGTTTACTTATTCAAAAAACTGCACCGCGGGTTGCAATTGATTGATTGAAACTCATAGTTCCCTGCACGGGGCTCGCAAAAGCGCACGCGCACTTAATTGTCTATTACGCTTATAACGGCAGCAAAAATAAAAAGTGTTCGCATCGTTAATTATTCATACAATTACACTTAATTTAGATATGTAATATCAATTAATAATGCCTCTGATAGAGCTGTGATAGTCCAGCGGTGAGACCGTACTACTCTTTCTAGGTTTTCTCGGGTTCAAACCCCGGGCAGGCTCCAATGGGTTTTATGTAGAAAAACTGATGTGTCTAATTGATAATTGCAATTTATCACACTCTTTTCGGTGAAGGAAAACATTGTTAGGAAACCTGCATATCCTTACAGAATTCTGGGGATATGTGTAACCTATCAATCCGCATTGGAGCAGCGTGGTAGGCCTTAGCTCCAACCCTTCTCTCCAGAAATGGAGAGAGGAGGCCCTATCCACAGCAGTGGGATTGTAACGAGCCGTTACATTACTTTTCTTATAATCATGCTAATATAATTTTGCGAGCGAAGTACTTTAGTCAAGACGAGCATTACTGTACTGAAACAGACAATTCTCCTCTAATGGAGTGAGTATTTAGTTTTGTCAGAGTCAGGGTTCAGTGGCATCCATTAACCTCTCTTTATTATAAATAACTTGATGTCAGCGTAATTGCACCTTTGTCTCTACAATTTTATATAATTAAACAACTAAGTAGACATTCAAAGTGTGTGGGAGTAAGCGTAACTAAAGAGTATTACAAAAGTAATAATTAAATAATTATTCTATAATCCGCGATTAAGTAAAAAGAAAATATATAAACAAATTCATATATATCCTGGTAATTATTATCACTTTAAGAAAAAACTGTATGAGTGGTTAAGACCCTTAAGTTATGATGAAACCGAGAACCTATTATTACATATAAAATGAAATATTGAAAGTATACAGAAAATATACAATTCTTCCTCATAGCATGTTCTTTCAATATTCCTACACATAATCATGCCTGCAGATACATATACACAGACACACAAATACACACAAGTTCACACACAACATCATCCTCAACATCCTCCTGCCCTTATCCCACTCTAAGTGGGATCAGCACAGCATTTTATAAAACATATTGCCACATGATTTGTCTATGTAATTTACGATAGTCTACCTGACGTCAATGTACCTTAGCCGTATTTCACGACACTTCGGTAAGAAAGAGGGTGGTATATCCTACTCAGCCGGATACCACAAGGCAAACGTTCACACACAACCATTAATTATTTAAAGACCATCAATTATATTTTATACTAAGTTTAATAAAATTAAAGACTCGCTGCCCACGGTGACATAAAACATCAGTACGCTAGCGACAGGCGCGTGAGGTTTATAGCACCATCATCATTCTCCTGCCTTTATCCCACTCTAAGTGGGGTCGACACAACATGTTACAAACACATGATTTGGCTACGTATTATACGACCGGCCGCCTGCCTCACGTCAACTTGCCTTAGTCGCCTTTTACGACACCTCGGTAAGAAATGAGGGTGGTCTATTCTATGCAGCCGGATACCAGACGGCACATACCTTAGTCGCCTTTTACGAGACCTCGGTAAGAACGGAGGGTGGTCTATTCTATTCTGCCGGATACCACACGGCGTGAGGTTTATAGCACCGATATAAGATCATATATAAGATTTTTTTTACAAAAATTTGTTTTTTTACATCGAAAAGTTGTGGTTTTATTTGTAGTTTTATTCGTTGAGGTGCTAGACAGTGAAATAAACTACATTCTGTCCTTATACCATTGTCCACATAGTCACTAGGCTAGTGAGTCAATAATTACAAAAATCTAATAAAGCACTACTAACTTACCGTTTTCCTCTATAATCTTTTATCCCTAGCCTTAAATACGTCAATCGAAGATGGATGATTGTTTGCTTTGCAGAAATTCTCCTGGAATGAGTACGGTGAATTGACGGAATTAATATAGTAAGCAAAAAATAACTTTGAATAAAGATGTTATAATTTTTTTATTATTTTTTTATTTGTAAGACTTACCAAGTAGAAAATATACAAATAGAAATACCAAATAGAAAATAAACTAATTTAAACATTCAATACATCATCTTTCCTATATGTTTCTAAATTACAGGTACGCACTACTTTTACTTAACATATTTATATAAATAAAAATGAAAAACACCTGAAAACTATAAATCTAAAATATAAGCTATTAGAATAAAATGATCTTAAAACAAAAAGTAAATAATGAAGTAAAATTTAAAGGTTTTCCAATTTGTTCTTCATCATTTTTTTTAAATTTTAGATTGTTCGTTTGAACCGTTTCTTAAAGTAGTAGTAAAATGAATGCCGACTGCGCAAAAACTAGTTCACGCAACAAATTATGGAATATATTGTGGTGTAATGGTGCGATGTCCGAAAGTTATACGTTCGCGAGATCTTTTTGTCCCAAATTCCTTAGTTTGAGAATCAAAGTTTTCGAACAGAAGTAGAATGGCTTCTTTTTTAACTTCTGTAATGTGTACAACTAGTTGACATCTTTAATATATAAAACATAGTCTTAAACAATGAGCCATAGAGAAGAGTAGATATAGTTGTCTGTGGCAACTATAGTCGAGTGTCTCAGTGTGATTGAATCAGAAGCATAGAGATCTATAAAAAAAATATCGATATGGCAACTGTCCAACAGTGGAAGTCCATAGGTATTACAAGCAATACAACAGAACTAACTACTTTGCTATAATCCGCACGGGTTATGTGAATGCATGCAAAGCCAATGTGTATGAAGCAGGCAAAATCTACGCACCTTATACATGCGGGACCAGTCACCACATGCACCCCAAGGCGCAATTCACCAGCAACAACGCACACAAAAGCAGCACACACACCCACCACCACAATCTCGACGATCGTTTCGCCCCGAAACCGAAGCATCATCAGGAGGATAGGCTTAAATTTAATTTAAAATAAAATAAAAATGAAGTAGCTAATATAAAATTTAATTAAAATTATTAACGTGGAATATACGGAATCCAAATGTCTTCACTAAAGTCAAATATGATGATAAACTTTATTATCAATTAATTGTGATCGCGTGAATTTTATCGCGATAATTATAATGATTGTTTAAATTAACGATAAAAATCCCTTGTATACTTAAAAATCAGAGGCGGTGATATTAATCGTCTAAATATATTGAGTTTTTATTTAATAATAAAGATGAACGAATGATTAAGATATGATGAATAATATCCGAAGATTAAAGTTACATATCCTATGCTTATATGCTAACAATATAATTTTATTCTTGGGATGGGGCGATATATGTTAGCTCGGTAGAGAGCTTCAATTATTCGAAATTTCAACTACATCACAATAGCAAATGCGACATAACGTCGTAACAGACAGATATACTTTCGCATTTATAATGACAGCGTACAGCGTATCGCGATTTCCTAGTCCCCATACTAAGATCCCTGTTCTATGGAAGTCAGAATTTCGACTGAACAATTAACACATTAAGCTACACATATGGGTTTGTTGTATAGAACTACATTTTGTCATACAAAACAAATAATGATTGCAAATTGATTGCAAAAGACAAATAAAGATGTTCTGTTTGATACAGGTGTACAAAAAACTGACGTGAAGCGGCGCTACCAATCCTTTTTTTCGAACTAACTATATGCTGTTAGCCCTAACGACTTTTACAGCGTCACTGGGCGGGACGGGCGAGCGCAGGAGTGTCGTCGAGGTTGCGAATGAAGCCCTACTAATGTCGGAAACATCGTCTTAAGTGCGCCTCCTGTGAGGCCAGAGCACGGCTTAAATTATCAGTCCAAAAATTTATAGTAATACGGTGCAATGACCTAGCTTGAAGGAATTGGTACAAGCTTCGGCCGTTTGTGCACATTGTTTAAAGAAAGACCTTTTTGCCGCCGTGTATAAACGTTTTGTCAATTACTGTTTATGAATTTAATTCGTAATAACGCTGCTCCGCCCAAAGTGTTAAGTAAATAAAAATAACTCCTATATTCTTCTATTATCTGGGTAGGCAGTAAGTAGGCAGTACTAATTGCCGTACAGTAGCAACTGTTGTTTGTGCGAATGCGTTTATTATAAGTAACGAAATGTCTGTCCGTCTTTATTTCTTTCTGTTACGCTATCAAGGCTTGTGAAATATTGAGGAAAATTGGTACAATAGAAGCTTAAATAGATTATGGAGTGGCACAGGGAATACTATGATCCTCAAGCGGATCCAGGATTTAATTATAACGCTAAGTTCAAGAAGAAGAAGAAGAAGATCGTGGATACTGTGTTGTGGAAATCTCGTTAAGAGAGCTCTATCCAACAGTCCAAGTCCCTTATTTAAAAAAGAAGATGCTTGAAAAGTTCATACCGAAGAACAAGTCGTTTTCATCTTTCTCCTGCCCTAATCTTAGTCTAAGTGGCACAGCATGTTCTAAACATGTTATTACATGTTAATTTACGATTGGCCTTCTGCCTGAGGTCAACTTACCTTAGTCGCCTTTTACGACACCACGGTAACAGGTGGTCACACGAGGTTGGTCTACTCTACTCAGCCGGATAATCCCCAAATCCCCAACTGCGCCTAACTAAAATCCAAAAAATCCAAGAACACAGGCGGGGCGGCGATGGACGTATCCAATAAATAGCGGAAGCCGTCACCCCTGACCTGTAGCGAGTTTGGCCACAGGGTAGGCGTTTCTCGCCAGTGGAAAAGGAAAAAAGTCCAGAGGTCCACTTGAAATAGGAAAAAAAAAACTCAGCCGGATACCACAAGGCGGTATCGATATGCGTACTCTAGCAATCGTATCCGGAACTCGTAACCGTAAATCGTAATTGTAACTAGTAACCGGAAAACAAGTCATATCCAAGTAAAGTCGCTAGAATGAACTAAAGATGGCAATCAGTCGAATACTTGTTAATGGAATTTACTTGTAACATTAATCTTTATAGATATAAGATACGAGTAGTTTGTTTTTACAGTTATGACTAAATAGGACCGCGATTTGTATCTGTGCGATAGTCATTTCAACAGTGTCTAGTTAATCGATAGTGCCATTTTCGTTATCCTACTGCTAATATGTCTGATGACACGGATATAATATTCCTGACAGTTCTAGTGTAAGTTTCTTTTTTTTCGAATTGACAATACATTATGTGTATGTGGGAGATGTGTGATTATAACTATATGTATTAAAGACACAAACATAAAATAAATACATCAATATCCATGCATTGTCTCAAGCGCACCACGTGAGTAATATCAGAGCCATAGGCGAAAGTAGACGTGTAGTGACATATTGTTATTGCTTGTTCGAGTCTGTGCTAAACTCGTACAATGTAAGCAAACAGCACATGTTGCTTATATATATTTATCTACTCTGATACTATAATACAAAGATTATAAAACTGAAAACAAAATTCTTATGACAAACATTACGTACAAAACAAAAATTAAAAATTAAAAAGTTTCATTACGATACAGGTCTTGTATGGACACCTGTATCATAATGTAACTTTTTAATCATAACGATACACCTATACAACTTCAAGCTGGACCAAGGAGGTTGAACCTCTACCTTAAAAAAAAGAAATTTTAATGAATGGGTCCGCGGCGACGCAACACGCAAGCGCAATCGATGTTTGCGCCTTGGCGCCAATATATGACACTTAAAAAATCATTTCAATATTTAAACGAAGTTTAGTTTTGTTTGTAAAAAAATAAGTTTTTGTGTAAAACATGTCTGAGAGAGGGGATACCTGTTGCCGACGAAATCTAGGAGCAACTATATTAAATGTTAGCACGAGTTCATGGCATGGAAAATGAATATTCAGAACATCAATAATTATTAAAAGTAAAAATAAATTTGTTGTTATATTCAGCGTTTTATTTGCAATATTGTTTTACGTATTATAGTATGAGAGTAGATAAAGTAGTGTATGATACTGTACATAACTTGGTCTTATAACACGAGTGTGGTTTAAAAAAACGAGCCGCAGGCGAGTTTTTTTATAGTGTCACACGAGTGTGAAACCCTTATTATGCAACAGTATCATAAACTACTATAAAGACACAAACAAAATAGATGTGTGATTACAACTATGTATGTTAAAAACACAAACATAAAATAAATACATCAATATCAATACATTGTCTCAAGCGCACCACGTCAGTAACACTAGATACATAAGCAAGAATGGACGTGTAGTGACATCCTGTTATTGCGTATTCGAGCCCGTGATAAATTCATTCTCAATTCAAGTAATCACGATATCTAGGTTTATAGATTTTACAGCTTTACCGGGTGATCGTCTATGTAACATGATTTTCAGAAGTGGAATTCGAACTCATGCCCACAAATGTGAACTACGACCATAGCTTAGCAATGACCAATCGGCCATCCTGACATGTTTTATATACATGTCTGATAGTTAGAAAACTTTTGACTACTAGAAGGCTTTGTTTTTGGGGAATTATTATTAATTCTAAATATAAAGCAAACAATAAAAATTTTCATTGTTATATGTAGGCCTGAAGGCCAATTTTTCAAATAACAATTTTCTCAATCAAAATCATTAAAATTCATACTAGACGAAGGTGAAACACGCGCGCGTAAATTTAACGACGTCATAATAACTGATACTATAATAGACGCGATTAGACGCGCTGACTTGTTTACGTAAAGACGACAGGCTACGTAATTAGTTCTTTATTAGTTAAGCTAGCACTAGCTGTGCCCATGGCTTCTCCTGCGTGGAAATCGCTGTGGCACAAAGTTTCTCCCGAGTAAATCTCGACTCCTCTCGGTAATCCTAATGTCATGTACTATTTATTATCTTAAACTTTAGGATAGTGATATTTGGAATATATATGATTAGATACACTCTATTTAAGTATGACTTTAAGTCCGGCCTTTTTTTTGTATCAGAATGCGTGTTGCTTTTAACTGCGTTTAATTGTGCCTCGATGTATAAAAGTAAAGTAAAGTAGCGGCCTGTTATAATCCCACTACTGGGAATAGACCTCCTCTCTCCCTTTCTGGAGAGAAGGGTTGGAGCTAAGACCTACCACACTGCTCCAATGCGGATTGGTAGGTTACACATATCACCAGAATTCTCTAGAGATATACAGGTTTCCTCACGATGTTTTCCTTCACCGATATGCGTGTGATTAATTGCAATTTATCAATTGTGTATATGTATTCATATTAACATTATGTCCCTACATAAACTTTTCTCAAGAATTGTAGTGTAATCTTTTAGTAGAAACCGCAATATCGACGGATAGTTATAACTTATTGATCATTGACGATCCTTTCATAACATTCCAATCTCGTATTTCGAATATAGATCCGCTTTCGCATTTTTCAACCCCGAAATATTCATTTGTTTGTGGCCCTAACCTTTGTTCGTGCAATTTCTCCTATCCACCTTTGCCAAAGAAAATTTTTCATTTATTAATTCCAAACATTTGAAAAGGTATAGGTATATTAGAATACGGGTTATTCAATTTTATGACGATATTTTCATAAATTCATTTATTTATTTTATTATCCACAGCATATAAGAAACTATAATAACTAAATATATAAACATGTAAGAAACTATGATGCTAGTATTAAGGCTCATACAATATCGGACGGCGGGTACGGAAGGGGAACGGGTGAGAGAACGGCAGAAGCATCGTCTAGATTGCGGGCTTCAGCATGTAAGTTTTACTAGAAATGTCAGAGAACTTGTTTCTGTGACGCCGAACCACTGCTTAATGTGTCATGGCTATGATAGCCACTGCCTAGAGATTACTATTACTCAACAATATCAGCAAGGATAAATCTGCTGTCCCAAATTCAATATTGTCGTCGAAGGTCCTTAATTAAAGTTAATTAATTAACGAGAAAATCAGCCTTAACTTGGCTAGTTGATCTTTAATCGAAAGTTTTACAAATCGCAGAATAAAGAGATTACAGACGTGTAAACAAAACTTGACATAGACCTTTTCAAGTTCAAATAAATGTTCTAAAACCTGAGTGCTTGCTGATACATCGAGGACAACTTTTACTGAAGTCATAAAGATAGTGGATACAATATAAAATGAAATGGCTTTTGTAGTACAACATTAACATAATTCTGAGAGGATTTTTATTTGTTAATGGAAAAATATCATATTTATTCATATTATAATCTTAAAATCATACAATTTTAATATTAGTGCTTTTACTTATGCATCAGATACATCGTCTGCCTGGCCCTAGCCGTAATGCAATAATGTTTTATGTTCATTATTAACAGTACTATTTTGTCTTATGTCATTATTTAATTAAAAATTATAATAAAAAATCTATTATTTATAATAAATATATTATAATATCTATTTAAAAAAGTAAAGTAGCGACCTGTTACTATGCCCACTGCTGGGCTAAGACCTCCTCTCTCCGTTATTGGAGAAAAGGTTTGGAGCTAAGACCTACCACGCTTCTCCAATGCGGATTGTCAAAAATCAAATCAAAAAACCTTTTATTTACAACTGTCACACTTACCCTACAAACATCACAGTTATATAGACAAATTAAATTTAAATTATACTTATGCAGAGAAATGTGACGTTGCAAAAAGGAACACCACTCAGTTTACGTTGAGGTAGCCCCCAACACTGGTTTTCAGTGGCGACCATACCCTAACTAAGCCAATTCACCACCAACGTCAGCAACAGCTTCGTGAACAACGAAATGTGACTTCGTACATTTCATTGTTCACCTTTTTCAACTATAATCGTATAATAATAATTTAATATAACATTTAACAACTATGATAAAAAGTAAATCGAAACCTGTTTTTAAAAAATAAAAAATAAAAAACAACAATAATAATAATTAAAAATTACCTTACTACTACAGATGAATATCACTACTATTAGTACACTACAAAGGAAAGTATTAAGATATATATTGAAAAATAAAAAAAATAAAAAATATAAAAAATAAAAAATCTAAATAAAATAACAATAAAAAAATATCTCTGGAACTTAGAATACAAACTGCTATCGCGACAGTCTTTGACCTGCTATGTCAAATACACAGTACAGTATGGAAAGGTGTTTTCTCCCAGGCTCTTATTTTTGTTATGATTTTAATTGCAAATCGACTAAAAGTGATTTGTATTTGCACTTGAAGCTTTTGACCGTTTTAAGATTCCATATAGGCGGTGGGATACTATTCCAACAGTGGGTGGCTGTGTATTTGAAACTCCCGTGGAAGGCAGCTGTGTGGTGCCGCGGTGTGAATAGCAAATGGGAAGATCCTCTGGTGTCGTGACTAACAATACGGTCGTTTGGCCAATTAAATTTATCATAGAGATAAGTTGGTAATTTGTACTTCGCTATACCAAACAAAAGGGTAGCAAAATGCAACTGTCGTCGATAATTCATTTTTAATATTTTCACGCTGTTTAAAAATGGTGTGACGTGTGAACGCGGCGGGATATTGAAACAAAAACGAGCACAGGCGTTTTGTACTCGTTGTATGATGTTTTTTGTTCGTACCAACAATCGCGGACCTACGACTATATCAGCATAGTTCAATTTGGATAGAATTAAGGTTTCACAAAGATTTATTCGTATATTAGTTGCTAGATATTTCCTAATGCGATATAGTATTTTTAATCTATAAAAACAATTTTTGACTATATTAAGTATATATTTTTCAAACCGCAGGTTCTCGTCTACTAATACCCCCAGATTTTTTGCCTCAGTGACTCTGTGGATAATATTGTTTTGTAATTTAACGCTTAGGTTCATGTGGGACATTTTATTAATTTGTGTTTTTGTTCCTAAAAACATATACTTTGTCTTATCAGCGTTAAGTTGCAAGCAGTTAGCATCCGACCACATCACCAGCCGGCTCAAATCCTCATTCAATTTTGCGATCGCAGTTTTCCCTTCTTCAGCCTTAAAAGATATATATATTTGGATATCATCTGCATATATATGATACCGACAATTCTTGATAATTTTCGTTACATCTGCACAGTAAAGGATAAACAGTAACGGACCTAATATAGAGCCTTGCGGAACCCCTCTTAAGACTGGCTTGCATTGTGAAACACATTTGCTGCCATCCTCGTTTGTTACTTCCACGCATTGTGTTCTGTTTCTCAAGTAACTGTTAAACCACTCTATAGTTTCCGAACTAAATCCATAATAATATAGTTTAGCTATAAGCAAATCCAGATTGATTGTCTCAAATGCCCTGGAATAATCTAACAATACTAAGATTGTCCCCTCGCCTACGTCCTGAGCACCTAATATATTGTCTACAACATCCACTAATGCCGTTGTAGTGCTCCTGTGCTTTCTGAAGCCTGATTGTTTGCACGGTAAGATGTTGTTCGTTTCCAAGTAATCGGATAGTTGAGAATAAACAATTTTCTCTAGGATCTTTGAAAAGCATGATAAAATGCTGATAGGTCGTAAGTCGTTAATTTCCACTGGGTCGTCTTTTTTAGGAACTGGTTTTACTACCGCTTTTTGCCATAACTTAGGGTACATGTTAGTTTTAATAGACGTATTTACGACTAAATTTATAGGTTCAACTAAATGTTCTAGACAGAGTTTTATCATTTCAAGTGAAATTTTATCAAATCCTACCGCATTAGATTTCAAAGTGCGAAAAGTTTTTATAATAGTTACACTATCAACTGTTTTTAGAGAGAATGTACTTGTGCCGTATCTTGTTTTTGTATAATAGTTTATATCCGAGATAGACGCATGTCGATTACCTGGAATATTCTCAAAGTGACTAATAATTTTATTCGGATCATTTAAGTTTTTGGGTAGTATACACTCTCTTTTATCTTTATATTTAATATTCTGTTTTAAGTGTTTCCATAGATGTAAAGGGTTTTTTGCATTATTATTTATAAATGTAGTGAAGTATGCTCGTTTTTCCCTGTCAAGCGCTGATTCCACATCAGTCTTGAGCTCTTTATAATATTCTCTGTGTTCATTCAATTTCGTTCGCCTAGCTCTCACTAGCGCCTCATCGCGAGTTCTCATCATCATTTTTATATTGTATGTTATCCATGGTTGTTGGAAATCTTTTAAATACCCTATCTTTACTGGAGCGAGAAAATCAAAAATTGATAGTAAGTTTGAAGTTAACTCAGGAACCATTACATTAACATCTCCGGTTGATTTAAAGTCATCCCATTTTACGGAGTTCAGACAAAAGCTAAGTTCATCTGCATCAATGTTTTTTATCTGCCTATAATGTTTTAATCTCGCCTTTGGTCTAATTTTGAGAAATTTAAACTCGCAACTAATGAAAGCATGGCCACTGAGATCACTTATATAGTCTACCCTTACTTGGTAGGTACTAATGTCGGTACAAATGAGATCTAAAAGTGTCTCACTTTGGCTGGTAAAGTGAGTCGGCTCGTCAACCAATTGTTTTAGGTTAGTACAAGTTAGAAAGTCACTTAACATTTTCATATTAGGAGTGCCCTTTTCAAAAAAGTTAATATTAAAGTCGCCAAGTAAAACCACGTGATCATGGCGCGGTAATGATCCATAAGTCTCCATAAGTGCGTCTAAGAATATACGTACGTTCAGCCAGGGTGGCTTGTAAGCCGTCCCTACAACTACTCTTTTGCCTCCAACGCTAACATCAAGCCACATCTGTTCCACCATCGGAACTTCAGTATGAGAGATAATTCTTACGGAGATACCTGTTTTAATATAAAAGCCAACCCCACCCCCCCGAGATTTCACCTGTCCCACACGTGGCTTATGCCGCAGGCGATACCCCGGGACAGCAGGGGCGCATCCACTTTCCCCTTTCTTCAGCCAAGTCTCATTTATTGCCATGATATCGACTTGATGTCGAGACATGGCAAATAAAAACTCATCATGTTTTGTGTTAAGTGAACCTGGATTAAGGAAACCAATTTTAAATTTCCTTTGGCTAAGCATAGTAATAACAAAATAGAAAGTTTATAAAATATAATATGTAACAATAATATGATAGCGTCCCTAAGTCAGATACTTCCATTACGTTTGTGACGTTATTAGATCTCCAAGATCTACCATTATTATAAACATCATAAGACAGACTACTATTTTGACATTCCTCAATAGGTTTACAAAATAAATTGCAAAAATAATGAACCCTATTGTACAACTGACAGTTACAAGGTGGCGTACTGAGTCGTTCACTATAATAATGTTTAAACGACACATTTCTCTGCAGAGTCAAAGTTAATTTAAATAGTATATTTTTCTTAATATGAATAACACAAATAAGGTACAAAAAGCTCAGACGCTTTTGTAATCTTAATAACTTAAACTTATCATATTTAATATTTAATATACTGTGAATGCATTTTCTTATGATTTTATACAACAGAAAAACTATAACACTGTATTTAAGTATCAAAAATAACAAATAGATTAGATTCCAAAAAACCTTGTTATGTCGCCGTCATTTCTAATACGACAGACCTCTCCCTCCGCAGATCGACGTGCATAAATATAACCAGCCTTCGTCCATACATAACGCCATCTTTTATTTCGGCCCTCTTCACGCGTTTTATAAAAGAGCCGCCGATTTGTAGATGTCAGGCGCTCATTTATGTAGAAGCGACGAGGTTCGCCTTCCACAATGCCGGCCGAGTCCAGCCCGCGCCGCACCCGCGCCGCTCGCAACAATTCATCGCGCACGACCCGTCTAGCTAAGCGCACTACGATGGAGCGTGGCCGCTCGCGCTCGCCTCCGCCCGGCGCATGTCGCGGCCCGACTCGTTCCGCACTCACGATATCGCGTTCGTCCAGATTTACACCTATTTTTTTGGCCACCAATTGTACAACATGTACGATACTTTGTTCTGGTTTTTCCGCTAAACACGCTATCTCGATATCGTTGCAAAGACGTTCCTGCTCCCTCTCATTCAGCTCGGTCCGCAGGGACATTATCGTGTCAGTGGATATTTCATTTTCAGTTTTATTACGTACTTCCTGTTCTAGAGCCGCCAGTCTAACTTCTATGGAATCGACCCGCTTTCCACAATCAACTACCGATGTTGTCAGGCGAGCGAATTCTTCTCTGAAAGATGTTACTTCCTGTCTCATTGCAATAATTTCCTGGCGCAGCAGTCGCACCTCCGAGACTATCGGATCGGTGTTGTTTTCATCATCAGAGTTCCTTTCCGGAATAACTGGCGGTTCCGATTGGGCTATCACGTCTTTTACCGGAATACACATTTTCGGCATCGTATCGCCCTTGGATTTATTGCATCGAGAACAAAGCCACTTAGGTGATATACGACAGTCTGAAGCAATATTTACACACGGACGATGAAACAATGCACAACATTTTGCACATTTTGCGCCTTCCTGTGGAGATAGAAACTTCCCACAGTGGTTACACTTATTGGCCATCGTATTTGTTTCGGTACGTACTTAAATAGTTTCCCTGTAGGTGGTGTTTGTAACCAACGGCAAATATAAAAATAATATATATAATAGTCGGTATATGGAAATGACAATAAGATAATATGTGTCAGTCTTACGAATAAGCTCCTTTTACATCAATTTCTACTACATTTACCACATTCGATTTGTTCATAAATTTTGTCGGGTAGATTAACTGTAAACAGCTCGCCGTCAGCTGTAACTTTTTGTATGCACATCCACTTATCACCTTATTTAAAAGTATTTATTATTTTTTTTTACAAACACAAATGGTATTTAACTTGTTTACAAACGTTTCTTCGCATAAAAGGTAATTGTAATAATTTTTAAGTGCAATTAATTAACACTGTACTGTTTATAACTTCTAGCTGTCACTGTCGCTCGGTGACGAATGGTTTTAGGTTTTACGGTGACGATTGGTAGGTTACACATATCCCTAGAATTCTCTAGAGATATGCAGGTTTCCTCACGTTGTTTTTCTTCACCGAAAAGCGTGTGATAAATTGCATTTATCAATTAGACACATAAGTTTTAATAGAAAAACTCATTGGTGCCTGCCCGAGGTTTGAACCTATGTCGTCTCTAGAGAGTCGCACGGTCTCACCGCTGGGCTATCACAGCTTGATAGCCCAGCAGATATTGGTAACTGATAATTTATTAAATAAGTAAGTGTTCCTAATTAGGAACCATAATTATGGTTATTTATTTTTCAACTACTAATAGCTAATATAAATAAAAAAAATTTTAATCAAAAATAAAAAAGAAACTTTACCCTCCGAAACGGAAGATTATAAAGTAATTTTGTATAATTCTATGGATCTCTCCTAGTTATCATAGCAATTTAGAAATCGTTGTGCTATTATTGATTCAAATTACAACTTACATAACAAGTCGCACGTAATATAGAGAATTACTTTAATGGCCTATAATTTATTGTTTTTTAATAACAAACGTCCATGAACACTTGTTGTACATAATTTTGCATTTACGAGTATTCATCTATTACACAATTTTTTTCCCGCGTGAATCCCTTTATTGTATTCGGATTTAAAAATAAAAATTATAGGATAATGGAATGCTCGTCATCCAGCCCTTATCCCACTCTAAGTGGGGTCGGCACAACATGTTACAAACATGTTGTCACATGATTTGGCTACGTATTTTACGGCCGGTCGCCTACCCGACTTCCACTTACCTTAGTCACATTTTACGACCCCTCGGTAAGGAAAAGGGTGGTCTATTTTACTCAACCGGATACCACACGGTCGTTCAACTTACCTTAGTCGCCTTCTACGACACCTCGATAAGAAATGAGGGTGGTCTATTGTACACAGCCGGATACCACACGGTGGGTCAACTTACCTTAGTCGCCTTTTACGACAAAATATGAGGGTGGTCTATTCTACTAGGCCGGATACCACACGGCATTATAGCAAAATTGAATAAAAGAAAGACAAAATACCTACCTAAGAATGTCTCGAAAAAGAATGCATTTATTGAAATTCTGAACATGAAAGTAGTTATTATGAGTTAACCATGAGTGATAGAGACATGCTGTCGCGGACTTTTATGTAATATTTTTATAGGTCTACAATTCTCTCGTACATTACTTTATTATATCTCTGTTGGGTTACGCGTCGCACGCGACCAAAGCTCACAGCAGGCGAGTTTTTTAGATCTGTGCGACTCGCTAATACAATTAACTGTAATGTACTTACTATTAACCTAAACCTTTCCGAAGAATCGCACTACCTTTCAGTAAAAACCTTATAAAATCCGTTCAGCAAATTTTGAGAAAATCGACAACATACAACCACAAAGTCAACCTTTGGAGACTTTTATATAGTTTTATATATATTTTTTATAAATAGTATAGATAGATCATGGCAAACATTGTTTTTGTTTTTATCTGTGCACATACTCGTTATTAAACATACTCATTATTATGTCCTCGTATTGAGGACAGTTTTAGACCTCTATGCGTTTAAACAATCACGTTAGAACAAAAACGTCGATGGAAAATTAAATTCTGAACGGCGACTTTGGTCGACTGGCCATTGGATGGATACAATATCTCAAAAAAATCAGAAACAGAAGCTGCTGGATCTTTGTCTTATATAGGCCTCTTTTGATCGATGTCCTTGAATAGCGACCAATTAGAATAACAAATATTATTATATAAATAAACGGGTTACATCGCGGCAAAATCGAGTTACCTTTTTACAAGGTTCGATGTTTCGGCAGAGTTGCATCCGCCATGGTCACGAACTAACTCGTCAGTTGCCGCGACGTGACCCGTTTATTTATATAATAATAAGTATGAATCGCGAAAGTTTAAAATTTCCCAGAATAACAAGTAATTTAAAAATTGTGACTAAATGAAGCCCCAAAATTGTTTAAAAGATCATAAGCATTAGATGTTTTTCTTGTTTACTTTATAACGTAAATATAACAAAACACGCTGTATTTTATACGGCAGGCTTAACGCTCAACAGCTTTATCTGTATAGACTGAAATGGACACAAAAGAGTTTTAACGGGCGTTAAAGCCTGTAAAACAGTAAAGTTTATAGGCGCTGTTAAAACTGACCCGCTAGCAGAATAAACCAGACTAGACTGGATTATATCTAGTCGGTATCTCGGGAAGACCGTAAAAATTGCAAAGGTCACTATGTCAGTTAATAACGTAATTAAAAAAGTATTCTTCTTCACGTGCCTCTTTACTAAAGGCCTTTAGCGTACTGTAGTCAATGTAGACATTTAAGTGAAGAGTGCTAAAAGATGTAAATTACTTAACCTATTCAGGTGTTTTAACCTGGATAATGTTTTTAATGAACCTACTAGAATAACTGCAACTTCAGCTACTTGCCTTGATAATATATTTTGCAATTGTAAAATCTTCCTTAAATCAATTATAAATAGCTTAAGATCAGATCATAGTGGACAGAAAATATCAGTTCCTGGCTTTGAACAAAGGCTTAAGAAAATAATTCAATTAAGACCTGTTACTACTAAAAAAATGAATACCTTTAAAGATAATATCTTAGCTAAACTACCCACAATTAATGCTGCACAGAATGATCCGGATGAACTTTATAATTCTCTCTTTAGCTTAATTAACCTTGAATTTAACCGTGTCTTTAAAGTTGTGGAAAAAAAATATCACCAAATCTAAAGTTCAGTGACTGGGCAACAGTTGGCATTTACAAAAGCAGGAATAACTTGTTTGACTTGTATGCACAAAAACAGTTCAATCGAACCCCCATATTCACCGATTATGTAAAAAAATATTCAAAATTATTTAAAACTGTTGGCTTACAAGCAAAGTCTTTATATATAAAAAGGAAGATTGCTACTTCTGAAAATAAAATAAAAGCGACGTGGAATATTTTAAATGATGAAATTGGTAAAAATAAAATTCAACACAATTACAATGATAATCTTGAACTTAGCATTGGTAACAAAATTATTACTTCCAATTTAGAAGTAGCCCGCACATTTGAAAGTTTTTTTCGAGACATACCAATTACTACTACTAAATATATTAATTCCTCGCCAACAATAGCACTTAATCTTTTACAAAAGAGCGTCACTGTATGTGGCGTTGTCTTTAATTTTAAACATATTACCCCATATGATGTTATAAAAAGCTTCCAAACAATTCAATTAAAAAAAACGAAATATGGGGAATGTCAGTACGGACAATTCAGAATATCATTGATGTCCTTGCGTCTCATTTAGCTCAAATTTTCAATAAAACTGTAGATTTAGGTATATTTCCAGATCTCATGAAACATAGTAAATTAGTTCCTCTGTTTAAATCTGGAGATAAAAAAGATCCAAACAATTACAGGCCAATTTCAATACTACCAGCTTTTAGTAAAATCTTTGAAAAAATCATGCTTAATCAACTGCTCGATCATTTCAATTCGAATAAATTACTTCATTCAGAGCAGTATGGTTTTACAAAGGGTAGATCCACAACAGATGCGGGTGCAAGATTAATGAAACACGTTTTTAATGCTTGGGAGAAGTTCCAGAACGCCCTAGGTGTTTTCTGTGACCTATCAAAGGCATTTGATTGTGTTCAGCATGAGACTCTCTTGCGAAAACTAAGCCATTATGGGGTAAAAGGTACTGCACTAAACCTAATTGCCTCATATCTTAGTAATAGAATTCAAAAAGTATGTGTAAATAATGTAAAGTCATCCGATTCAATCACGAAAATGGGTGTGCCCCAAGGCTCTATTCTCGGTCCCTTCCTGTTTTTAATATATATAAATGATTTGCCATTTTATGTTAACAATATTTGAGACGTAGTACTTTTCGCAGATGACACATCATTATTATTTAAGATTGACAAAACAAAAACGAAAGTTGACGATGTGAACAGGGCTTTGTCACAGGTATCGCATTGGTTTGCAATAAATAATTTGATATTAAATACAAATAAGACTAAGTGTTTAGAATTCGCATTGCCTAATGCTGAAAAATTAGTACATACAGTAAAAATTAATAATGAAATAGTAAAAACAGAAGAATTAGCTGTCTTTCTGGGAGTTACCTTGGATGTAAAGCTGCAATGGGGACCCCATATAACGAATCTTTGTGGTAAACTTAGCTCCGCTGCTTATGCCATTAGGAAGATTAGGCAATTAGCTGATATTGAAACAGCAAGACTTGTCTATTTTTCTTATTTTCATAGCATCATGGCATACGGTATCTTGCTATGGGGTAAAGCAGCTGATATCCAAAAAATATTTGTTTTACAAAAGCGAGCTGTTCGTGCGATTTATAATATGAAACCACGTGACTCGCTTCGTGATAAATTTAAAGAAATAGGTATTCTTACTGTAGCTTCACAATACATTTATAATAATATAGTGTTTGTGAAAAAAATATACATCTTTTTAATAAAAAAAGCGATATTAGTAATAGGCAAACTAGGAACCGAAATAAATTAATAATACCAAGGCTAAGACTTCAGAAAGTACGTAGATCGTTTGTGGGCTTCGGTATACTTTTTTATAATAAAATTCCTCAATCAATTTTGGACTTGCCTTTACACAAGTTCAAAAAAGCAATTAAAGAGACTCTCATTAATAAAGCTTACTATAATGTTGAAGACTATGTCAATGATAAGAAAGCTTGGAACTAAATTGCGACCAGCTATGTACTAGACGATATTATAATCTAAGTTTGTTAACAATAGTCAATACAAAACTGTAATATTTATTTTTTAAAAGAGTGACCGCCGAGTTTCTTGCTGGTTCTTCTCGGTTAGAGCACCTTTCCGAACCAGTTGTAGCTTCAATTTAATTTTAATTTGACGATTCAAAAGTGCTTGTAATAGGCCAATTTGAATAAAGACTTATTTGAATTTGAATTTGAATTTGAATTTGTAACCCTTTATTCTTAGCAAGTGGTAACAATTCTTCGACGTAATTTATTCTGGTTCCTTCTCTATATTACTCCTCTTCACTTCAATTTTGCCCACTGTTATGAGTTATAGTAACATATCTCCAGCTTAAAAATGTGACCCAAGCACTCTATCTTCTGCTTCTTTAAGGCTCTATGGCAGCCACTATCGGGTCATCTTAACGTGCTCATAAACCCAACTTATGCGAAGCATTGCGACGGTAGAATCATATTTCGAACGCCTTTCATTTTCTATTGAGTAGAATATTTATAACTTTTTCCTAATAATTTCGGTCTTGTAACATATAAGAATGAAGCTGTGATAGCCCAGCGGTGAGACCGTGCGATTCTTTGGGTGCGTGCGGAATCGTGCGGGAACACGAGTTCAACCCCGGGCAGGCACCAATGAGTTTTTTATTAAAACTCATGTGTCTAATTGATATTTGCAATTTATCACACGCTTTTCGATGAAGGAAAACCTCGTGAGAAAACCTGCATATCTCTAGAGAGTTCTGGAGATATGTCTAACCTACCAATCCGCATTCGAGCAGCGTGGTAGGTCTAAGCTCCAACCCTTCTCTCCAAAAACGGAGAGAGGAGGCCTATTCTCAGCAGTGGGATTGTAACAGGCCGCTACTTTACTTTTTTTTTTACATATAAGAATAGTAGGACCAGCTTATTCAAATGTTCGGTCTGCCCTTCTCTTCCCTTTGTAGTGAAAAATTGCAGTTTCGCGTGTCGGTGTGGATTTATAAATCTTTGAATCCGGACTTCCTTGAACTGATTCATGTATGTATGGTTTTATTCTCAATAACTCGATATTCGTACACATCCTGACTCACATGTTATCCAATTTCCAATCGCATTACCGTGTTTTTTTACGCAGACATTATTAACAAGAGACATACTTACGGCTTAATTTTACGGTTGTGTTAACTAACGTGGTTAATTGTAGGTTCAGAATTTATTGCCAAGAGGTAAGGCTACATAAATGACAATGGGACTTTGTTGAAATAGTTGTTAATGATACTAGTTTTGTTTGGTCAGGTGTCTAATTTGGGGTATATGTTTCTTTAAATTAAGAAGTAAGGTATTTCATCATTAGGTCATCCTAAACGGGAAATCATTCTAGTTTTTTGAGTTCAGCAATTTTCTAAATGATTTCTCTCCACATTTGATCTACGGTGAATCCACTTATAAGGATTTCATTAACCCTGATTTGGTGTTGTGAAATTAATAATAATAATTAATAAATATATGGCCCACTTACACGCACGGTCGTCCATCCCCAAATTAAGTAACCTAATACTTTTGTACATATATAATTTGAAATACATACTTAAATACAAATATACACCCAGGCTCGAAGAACCAACGAATTGTGTACAGAAAATGTTGGCCTGAATCGAGCCCGCGAACCGCGGATTGAAAGGCAGGGTCACTACCCACTGCACCAACGGGCCAGTCAAATTTGAAGTATATTTTCCCTGTGAATTAAATTTCCAGCGTCAACGATGGAAGAGTGAAGATACATGATATCGCGTTAAGGTAATTCGCACGAATGTTGTGACTCTTTGTGATTCGCAATGAATTTTTGTAAAAAAATATGTCGCGCTTAGTGATATTAAGTGATAAAGGCGGTGCGGCGGACCCGTGTGTTGCGTTGCGTATCGCAACGAGCGTTTTGCTCGTCACATTGGTGCAACACTATCGTCGTATGGAGACACTTTTATGGTTTATGCATATAATAAATACGTAATGAGTAATAAATGTCTTTATTCGCTATGGATTTATAAAAAATATATATGCCGTGCTTAGCGAGATAGTGATAAACGCTGTGCGGCGGACCCGTGCGTTGCGTTGCGTTTCGCAGCGGGCTCGCAACGAGTCGATAGCGTTTTATTCGTCACATCCGCACGATACCATCGTCGTGTGGATACACTTTTATAGTTTATGCATACTCAGCACATATATAACAAATCCTCTATTCAATTTTCTACACTTGGAAAATAAATAATCATTGTTCTAATATTATTTCCATCAAAACACACGAATATATACCGTATAAGAAAGAGAGATGACTCAAATTGAATTAACTGGTTCGGTAATTCACTCTTCTAGTTAGTTCACACCGTATAATCCCGGCCGTGGGGTCCTTTAACGAGGACGGAAATTAGGTTGTCACGGTAGAACGCCAACAAAGCAGAAACTTAGTTTGTTGTTTCGAATGAAGTTGTTGCGCCATACTTTGAATTAACAATGATCTAATCTTAAATGCATCCGTATTTCGCTGAAGGATGCAAAATTGTGTTAAGATTTCGTCTCAAATACGAAATGATTTAGCTATGCCGTTTGTATGCTGAATTTACGAAATCTATGCTAATATTAGATTGGGATAGCCCAGCGTTGAGACCGTGCGACTTTTTCGAGGGAGTCACGGGTTTTAACTCCGGTACCAGTGACTCTCTTAAAAACTTATGTGTATACTTGATAATTGCAATTTATCACAGGCTTTTCGGTGATAGAAAACAAGCGAGGAAACCTCCATATCTAGAGAATTCTACGAATATGTGTAACCTAGCAATCCGCATTGGAGCAGCGTGGTAGATCTTAGCTCCGATCCATTCTTTCCAAAAATGAGAGAGGAGGTCTATGCCCAGCAATGGGATAGTAACAGACCGTTACTTTACTTCTGAAGCTGTGATAGCCCAGCGGTGAGACCGTGCGACTCTTTCGAGGGGAACACGAGTTCAAACCCGGGCAGGCACCAATGAGTTTTTCTATTAAAACTCATGTGTCTAATTGGTAATTACAATTTATCACACGCTTTTTGGTGAAGAAAAACATCGTGAGGAAACCTGCATATCTCTAGAGAATTCTGGAGATATATGTAACCTACCAATCCGCATTGGAGCAGCGTGATAGGTCTTAGCTCCGATCCATTTTTTCCAAAAATGGAGAGAGGAGGTCTATGCCCAGCAATGGGTTAGTAACAGACTGTTACTTTACTTCTTATGATAATATTACAAATGCAAGTCAAGTCTGTCTTTCTGTTAGAAAGTAACTGTTAGCTGCCTTGTTTAGAAGGCTAATCCGCTTTATCGATATTGATGCAATAAAAAAAGCCTATATGCCGTGCTAACATATGGAAAAATTAATTACGTTTTCCTCTTAGAAACAATAACAAAATACATTAGTACATAACTGAGAATATTTTACCACTTTAACTGACGCGAAAGAAATCGTGGATACAGCTTCTAAATTATAGAACAACATGAGCTTCATAAATATCCACCGTTTGGTATCCGGCTGAGTAGATTAGACCACCCTCATTTCTTACCGAGCTGTCGTAAAAGGCGACTAAGGTAAGTTGACGTCAGGCAGGCGGCCGGTAATAAAATACCAAAACAAATCATCTTACAACGTGCTTAAAACATGTTGTGCCGACCCCACTTAGAGTGGGATAAGGGCAGAACAATGATGATGAGCTTAATAAATATGATATTTAAAAATAAAGATATTTATATATAAGATATAAATGTTGTTTTAGATAAAGTTAATGAGGATTTTGACTTTGAGTATAAATTGCCTATTTTTTCAAATATTCAAAATATATACTTATACTATGGACGCAATACGTTCTTTAGTCTGTTAAGAACCTAAAAAATATATTCAATACATATCTTGAATAGTATTGAATAGAAGGTCGGAACAATTTGTGTGTTGTACGCTCCGTATGCCTTCTGCATACATACAGCTCACTTATTCTGCACTTATTTAAGAGTAAATTGAATTCGTCATACCTACCGCAAAAATCATTACTGACTAAATTTGGCACTCGCTACGCTAAGAGACTCGTGTTATTCTAAATTTTCCTTAAGAAAAATTTTCTTGAACTCAACTTACTTCTTAAAACTTTAGATAAACACATGCGAATGGTGAGAACACAAAACATTACAAAAGTTTCATGGGTTCAAACCACGGACAGGTAAAGTTTTACGAAATACTAGAAATACTAGCTGTGCCATGGTGGATATCAGTGTTACAATTTATTTTCCGAAATGAAATTTTCATCATAAAAGTAGTTATTGTTAATTAACCATAAGAGATATGCTGTCGCAGACTTTTTGTGGTAGTTTTATAGATCTACAATTCTCTAGTGCATTGCTTTAGTGTAACTCTGTTGGTTTACGCGGCGCACGTGACTTAAGACCCCAGCAGGCGAGTTTTTTAGAACAGCAGACCTACCATGAACTCTTATTGCGACTCAACTGAAGACCTAAACGAAATTGTTTTACTTTTTCATACGATAACGTCTTAAAGACGCACACTTTAAGTCGTTGCCGAATGAGCGTTCGGGATTCGTCCTAAGAACATGTGAGTAAAAGAGACAGTTATCCATAGTTCATATAACGTTATCCTTTTCACCCCAATGCAATCCACACTTCATGGTACGAAACGAAAGCGGTTCGCGGTCGTCGTTTACGTCTTCAAGTGAGTCGCAATAAGAGTTCATGGTAGGTCTGCAGTGCGACCTCTTCAACCTAATTTATATAAAACCGTATTGTTATTTCAACCCAAACTTTCCGGAATAATTGTATTATCTTTTAGTAAAAAAAATGTACACAAATCCGTTAAGTAGATTTTTAGAAAATCGATCACATACAGACAGCTTATGAGGACTTTCGTCGCTTTATGTTTTGAAACATTTGTTTTTGTCCTTCACTGAATTAAAAAAAATGTTATTTTCTTCGAAATTTAAAATAAAGGTTAAACTGAAAGAATGTCATTTGCGGTGTACAGCCTATAAAGAAAAAAAATAGTTATATTTTTAAACTTCAAGTATCAAAGTAGCGTGTCAGTGGCCAGCATCACAATATTTTGAAACTTGATTCCGTGTACTCGTCGTTCGATCGTATTTCATTCACAAAGCACTTTCCAGTAAAGAAAACCTTTGGGATTACACCTGGATGGCTTTAGAGAATTTCTGTAGAATGTGTAACCTATCAATTCACATTTGAGGAGCGAGGCCGTTGATTAAGTTTTTATGAGAAAATGATTGACCACGAACTCTTATCGTTCAACTATTAGGGGTGCCTTTCAGTAGATGATCGCATTTAAAATTGGTAGTACAATTATTATGGTGAAACTTATCTAATTTAACTATCAACGCATCACTATGCTTTAATTAATTAAATAATTTATAACAATACTAGTTTTTTCGCGCGGCTTCGCTCGCGAGGAGTTTATTCTGCCACAGTTTCTAATTTAATTAAATGTATGACAATTTTGGTCACAATTTTATTTTATCACAATTTTGGTCATAGTGGCTTCCACATAAAAGATAGATATATGCTGTCGCGGACTTTTATTTAGAATTATTAAAAACAAACAATACTACGGTACATCATGTTTGTGTAACTCTAATGGTTTAGGCAGCGTACGCCAAGATAGCTCTCAGAGGCCAGATCTTTTCCGACTTTATTGACATGTATTGTTATATTACATACATTGCAATTTGTAGCCTATATGTTATTCCAATGAAATACCTATATAACTGTAAAGTTTCATCCAAATCCATTCAATAGTTTTTTCATTAAAGATTAACAAACATCCATCCATACTCAAAAACTTTCGCATTTATAATATTAAATAGGACAAATTGAAACACAATCATATTTAGCCTGCTGGCTTTTTCATACGCATTAATATCCGTGTATTATTATTAAAAAAGATCCTTTTCACTACGGTGCTTAAATTAAAAATAAGAAGAAATGAAAAATTTGGCAAAAAAACAAGTGACATATTAGCAGATCAATTACCAAATATAATAAATCATAAGGAGTATGATGCCTGCCTTTTATTATCGCCGATGATAGTTGATCGCGTGAACGTTTCTAATTCGCACGACCATCCTGCAAGTGTCCACGGTCTTGTTTTATCATCATACAATAAACACGACGTATCACCCAGCGACTTCCTTTGATGTGTGTCCGAAATACTGACAATATCCGGGTTCTAGACCATCATTGACGGTTTTTTTTAATTTAGTTCACAAAACCGACATACAATTAGTGATATCAAATATTCAACATAAGTTTTCGCTTACAATAAGTGATGTCGTCTTGAAGTGAACCTAGCATGCTTACAGGGTACCATACATGTTATATTAAACTAAAGTATTATATTACAAAATATTATTAATATTATAAAAAGTGAAACTTGTAAACTTTTTTATTTTTTTAACTTCAAATCTTATCTTATCTTATCTTACTAATATTATAAATGCGAAAGTTTGTGAGTATGGAGGGATGTTTTTTACTCTTTCACGAAAAAACTATTAGACGGATATGGATGAAACTTTACAGTTATATAGGTAATACATCGGAATAACATATAGGCTACAATTTGTAATGATTTTATGTAATATAACGATACATGTCAATAAAGTTGAAAAAATCTGGCCTCTGAGAGCTATCTCGGCGTACGCTGCCGAAACCATTGGAGTTACACAAAAATGATGTACACAATACTACGGTAATGTTTGGCTTGAATAGTTCTAATTAAAAGTCTGCGACAGCATAGATCTACCTTTTATGTGCAAGCCACTATGACCAAAATTGTGAATCATAAATTTAATTAAATTAGTTACTGTGGCAAACCAAATTCCATCCGAGCGAAGCCGCGGGCAAAAACTAGTAAATATATATATCAACAGCGCCTTTTAATGGTATAACAGAGTCAATGGACGTTGATTGTAGATTACAGCCGATTATACCCGTACTTAGTCGTTTGTAATCGCCAATCATAAAGAAGAGCCATAAGCTCAGCCATTCTGTAAGCATTATTCTGTTCATTCTGTGAGTTCAGCCATTTTGTAATTTCAATCGACTGTTAAAATTTACAAATTGCAAGTCTTTGTTCTAAGGATGTTTACGTTTTCTAAGCATGTGTTCATATTAGATAATAAATCAGTCTGAGATTTCTTTGTTATACACGAGATGGACTTACTTTTAGGGATTCTGTGGTTAATAAAGCATCTGGTTACTTCACAAGCGTGAACACGAATTTGTATTTCTAAGGAAACTGTATAAGTAAGTATAAGTGCTTAGAGACATTCAATTGTATTAAAAGCTTTTATTAACTTGTCTTGTATGTTTGTAAAGCTGTAATCTTGTGTTGTCTAAATCTTGTAAGTTAAATTTAACCCACTTCCCGATGACCGGTTGAGCTGAAATTTTACATACTAGTTATAGTTAAATATAATGTTAATAATGACACTTTCATTGCAAGTATAAAAATAAACAACCAAGTACTAGGCAAAAACATTATCTTATTGCATTGATGACCCGTTCGCATCGTTCAAACTGCTAGGAAATGTAAAAATCTACATATTTTAAAATTTTTATTTATAGCGAATATATCATCTACTTTTAAAGACTTTAAAGATATTGAAGACGTAACTTCAGCTATTCCTGAAGGTATTTATGTGTCAGTCCCGATGACAATGCATATTTATGACAAGCATGAGCTGATGCTGCTGCCAGGATGGGCTCCAGACGAGAAAACCGCTCAATGGTTAACAGCAGGGATATGAAATTTTGTTAATAACTTTTTAAATTGACTTGTTTTATTTTGCAACTCAAATCCACATGTGAATTCAATATTTAAAAATTTCTTTAAATTTCAATGCCAAATTTTACACTTTTGGTTTTTTAGAAATGTTGCTCAATTATCTTTTTAAAAGCTCTTTTAAAAGTTACGTGTAATAAAACAATCGATAAATTAGTTTTTAAAACCCATTATGAAAGGACTACTAACTGTCAAACACAGAAGCGCATTAGGCACTTAGTTCGCAGAAACGATGTTCAGTACATTTTGAAAAAATCGATCACACATAAACAGACACCTTTTGGGACTTTGTTTTGAAATAAATACAGAAGACAAAGTTTCAACTGGACGTTAAAATTTCCAATTTAACACACCAAGTAATATATGCATCACCGATTTCTAACCAAATGTATTATTTCTTTATCTCAAAATATAGTTTAATAACTTCCTCTTTGTCGATTAATCCCAAAAAGATATTCAAAGGCCGTGAATTTACTCAATACGAAATTACCTCTGTTTACACAAAGTAATATTATAAGTAACGAGATGAATTTTACAATATCGACGTAAATTGGGTAATCAAAGCAAAACGCTCATAAAATGCGTTAGCCTCGATTTCGAGGTTATGGGACGAAATCTAGGTTACTTGTTAGACCGACTAGACCACGATAAAATGGTATGACGCTAATAAAACTATTCCGTCTAATATACAGAGATTGCGCTCAGTTTCATCCCTCGTAAGCTATATTAGCTGGGGAAGTTTCGTGTTAAGCTTTGTTGTTATTTTGAAGTAAACTGTGGTGACATTTTGTTTGAGTAATGTCATACAAAGTATGATCAAGGGTATATTTTTTTTAATTATAAAAAAGTATATATTGCGTTATCAAAATGGTATTAAAAAATATTATAGTCTTTGAATTTAACCGCCGCGATAAAGCCGCGTTAAAAGCTCATGAATAGGAGCCCCGTATGGGCTTGAAAGTCGGACTCGTCCGATAAAACAAGACGTGAATATAGCCGGTCTCTAAACATTAATTATAATATTATAGTCAGTAAAAATTACAACTTTACTATTACTTTACGAAAGTTCCTAATACTAAATTTAATGAAAATATTAATTTGCTATAATCCGCGATGAAAGAAAATATATGTTATACTAAATGTACTATCTACTACTACTATCTGTTCTCATAACTGATACTCGCAGAATTTGTAAAATCTCATGCAGTACCGCTACCATTGATACAACAATGCATAAGCACAGCACACGTACACAACCATAATCTCAACAATAGTTTCGCCCTGTAATCGAAGCATCGTCAGGAGATATCAAATAGGATATTAAAAGTAATGATTGAAAATTTTTACTTATTATTATTCCATCATTACTTTTGTACTATGAACTTCCAAGTAAAGCGTACTTCTGTAAATTACAGTAAAAAAAATGTAGACTTATATCATTAATTGGATATTTAAAATACCAATCGCATTTTCAGTTTTACAAGTACAGTTTTTAACCGTAGTTGTAAAACCATACCGTTTGTGTTGAAATTAGCCATCGCTTCATCTTAATTTAATTGGGATTATAAAACAAAATTTTGGAATTATACCATAAGACGGACATCCTAATTCTTGATAAAGATTTATCATTAAAAATCTTTGCAATAAGGGTTAATGGTAAGGTTCCTAGCTCTCAAATAATTTTTCATCAATAACTTTTGATCGATAGTCATTTAAATCGTATTTAAGTTGCAAATAAAAATAATAAATGAAATTGTACTTCTGTTCTGAATAGAAACAATTAGTAAAGTTTTTCCTATTGCGTTTTTTTTAATAAATTGATTACACATGCAGAATTAACTCATTGTAAACATGAAAAGGTAACAATTGTAGTTTTTCATTATTTTATGGTTTATTTAGAGCACCGCTGCTGTTACTATTATTAAAATACTTATAAAGGTTTCCAATAATATATCAAAACCATTCTTAAAACACTTTATTACGCGTAATTACTTTTATATTAATTATTTTTCGTCACACCAGAATGCCGCCAAAATGAATTCCCCCCATCCTTTTTTTAATATCACCTCAAGTTGAAGCTAATGCCAATACTTAAACTTCCAAATACACTGAACTTAATACAATGATTGATATCAATACAATATCATTATTATAATTATTATACAAATGTTAAAATTGCTAACACTATGAACTTACGCGTGATAAAGGTCACTAAATTATGGCTTGGTGTATAATACTTTTAAGGAACCTTATCACGCGATCCAAATAAATATTGCACAATAAAATGCAGAAAAATACTAATCTACATGTGTTTTACTTAATAACACAGATTCCTCATTTTCTATACTTTTTTTCGTTTTTGATCCAAATGTCAAAATTAATATTTTAATCCCAGAACAGACCACGCCTTTGTGTTTTACTTTTTTTTTAATTTTCATTTGTTTTTCAATCTTTTCTACCACACGAAAAAATCATTGATGAGGGATTGCAATGACAACACTATCATCATTCATCACACACTATCATGCAAAACTCAGACACGAATTTAAGGTTAATATTTGAATATTATTTTTACAAATTAACAATTAGATTACAAAAAAAAATGTGGGCGTTCGCCTCAAACTTTATATTAAAAATTAAAAATTAATTAATCCATATAGAGAGAAAATTTCATGTCCCTATAGTTGAGGAGTTCCCAGGTCTGGAGCCAATCCTGACAGCAGGTCATGCTTATCATAGATATGCATTGTCATCGGGACCGGACCAGTATGTTAAATTTTTACCTCAATCAGACAACGAGAAGTGGGTCAAATTTCACACAATTGATACAAACTCTTTTTCACAAACATTAGAAAGAAAAATTGGTACTGAAAAACTATTAAGGGTTTCTCTTACGTAACAATTCCTACTCAAGTTCTACCATAATCACTGAAATCACTGAATTTTTGCCAAAAATTGATGTTTAGTATAGAACAGAATTCCCCAAACTTTTTTGTGTCGTAGACCCCTCGCCATGTTTTTCAGTGTTGGGTAGACCCCCTACTTACCTGATATTGATTTCCTGTAAATTTCTAACTGTAGTGAAGTTTAGTGTTAAAAACTTAAAGTAAAAACATGTGTTAATTTATACATTTATTAATTGAAATTTAAATTAATCAAAATAAAATTTTGTGCAAGGTAGCGAAGCTCTGAGACTGCGATTCTCAGGTTTTTACAAGTTGAAAATGTATTGCGACCACAAAGCGAATACCAACATCCTACAACTTACACAATTTTATAAACATATTTAATAAATTTTTACTTCATAGGTACTTTTATAAATAATGTATATATTTTGATATAATAAGATAGTATGATGTAAGTAAATAGGTACTAACTATCAGTGTATGTGTTGAGATCCACTATCGTGGACCCCCATTTTCATTTCATGGACGCCCAAATTTTTTTTCACTGATGTAGACCCCTTGCAGGTTGTTATAGACCCCTAGGGGTCGATATAGACCACTTTGGGAATCACTGGTATAGAATAATTAAAATTAAAACCATCATAACCATTGGGTTATACCGTAAGTAAGTAACCGTAGTCTATGGTAGCGTTACTATTGAGTAACGCTACCATAGACTACGTTTTCCTAATAAAAGATATGTAGTTTATACAAAACTCCAGATATTTGTGGTAACAGTAATATCTAGAGTATATCCCATTCTTCTAAAGGACTTTACGTGTCTTGATTACAACTTACCTTACGGAAAAACTTTTCGGGTTCACCACTAAAAGCTAAGTAAGCTTTCTAAAACTTAACATGTTTTTCTCAGCTAAAAGTAAAAGTAGCGGCGTCTTATTTTCACGGCTAGGAAAAGTTATCCACTCTTCCTTTTTGAAAATTTTATGAACTTTACCCACCATGCTGTCAACACGAATTGGTAGATTACCATATCACAGAAATTTCGTAGAAACATTCAAGTTATAGCGAGCTGTGATAGCCCAGCGGTGAGACCGTGCGACTCTTTCGAGGGGAACACGAGTTCAAACCCGGGCACCACTGAGTTTTTCTATTAAAACTCATGTGTCATTTATCACATGCTTTTCAGTGAAGGAAAACATCGTGAGGAAACCTGCATAACTCTAGAGAATTCTGTGGATATGTGTAACCTACCAATCCGCATTGGAGCAGCGTGGTAGGTCTTAGCTCCAACCCTTCTCTCCAAAAAACGGAGGAGGATTGTAACAGGCAGCTACTTTTACTTTATTGAATAGTAAAGTAAAAGTATCTCTAAAAAATTTCCTTCACCAAAAAGCGTGTGATTTAATATATTTTCATATTCGCTTTTCAAAGGGGGTTTCTTTACAATGACTTCGTTCGGCGAAAAATAAATAATATCATTCCAATGTTATGAAGGACAATACAAATGAATTTGATCTCTATTAATTCCATGTTAGCGTTTACATCATAATCAGCACAAATTTATCCTATTTTTAATAGGTAATTGCTAACATGTAGAGCTGTATAGTTTGCTTGTTTGATTGTTCGGACGCGCTAATCTCAGGAAAATTTGAATTTTGAGAAATTCTTCCCGATTTGAAAAAATTCTTTGAGTGTAAGATAGTCTATAGAATTAGGCGTTACTTTGCGGAGATCTATAATACAAAAGTAATAATAAAATTATTTTGCTATAATCCGCGATACAGTAAATAGAAAACATATATAGTGTTAAATGTATAGTGGACTATCCGTATTTTCATACCCGATACGCGCAGAATTCGTAAAAACACATGCACAAACCTCCACCACTTCCACCACTTCCACCATAATACACAAGCACTACACACGTTCACTATAACAAACTCAACAATCGCTTCGCCCCACAACCGAAGCATCATTAGGAGATAGACTCCACGACAAAATCGGAAAGTATGTAAGATAATCCATTTATCGAGGAAGGCTAAGGAGAGGCGCAGCAATAAAAAATATTCCGAAAACGCAAAAATTTTGAGCTTTCCTTGCGTGCGCTAAGTAAACAGTGAAAGTTATTCAAAAATTATGTATTACGAAATTGTTCTCCTTTATAAGTTCTAAATAAAAGTCCGCGACAGTATATGCCTAGCTTTTAAGGTTAACCTACTTTAACCATTATTAATATAAGTAGTATGGTTTACTCAAATAATAACTGCAGTCCACGCGAACGAAGTTGCGTTTAAAAGCTAGTGAATAAATAAACTAAATGGATGAACGGTTATATTTCTCATCATAATCATAATCATTCTGCCAGTTGCGTTACTGCAAGGACATCAGGATTATCAGCATTAATAATTCGATAAAAAAATATGTTAGTTTATGTTTACCATTAATTGAGTCTAATTCAAGATTACGGCATTAATAATTCGACTAAAAAATATGTTACTTTATGTTATGATCTGCTTCCAACTCAAATTTAGAAATACTGCAAACACAAAAGTAATAATAAAATTATTTTGCTATAATCCGCAATACAGTAAATAGATAATATATATAGCGTTACATGTATAGTGGACTATCCGTATTTTCATATCCGATACGTGCAGGATTCGTAAAAACACATGCACAAACCTCCACCACAATACACAAGCACTACGCACGTTCACTATCACAAACTCAACAATCGTTTCGCCCCGCAACCGTAGCATCATCAGGAGATAGACAAAATCGCAAAGCTTTACTGTATCGCGGATTATAGCAAAATAATTTTATTATTACTTTTGTATAATGGATCTCCGCAAAGTAACGCTTAATTTTATAAAATATTTAAATACTGCAAAGGTTTCAGTCAAAAGTACTCAGAATAATCACAAATGCCCCTTGGTACATATCAAGTCATCAACTACACCATGATCTTAAAATTAGAACAGTCAAAGAAGATATTACACACTCCATGCTATTATACAAAAATAGATTGGACTGTCACCCAAATGCACTGGCTGCAAATCTGATGAGTAGCTTTTCATCAAATCAAATCAAATCAAATCAAAATATTCTTTATTCAAGTAAACTTGTAAACAAGTGCTTTTGAATCGTCAACTTTACTGCTGGTTCGGAAAGCTGTTCCTGCCGAGAAGAGCCAGCAAGAAACTCGGCGGTAGCTCTTTTTAAAATATAAATCTTAGAACTAGTTACATTTATTTATTACTGTCTTGTACAGGGTAGAAGTGCACCTATATCCGCACATCTTTATCATCATTCAAGAGACTGAAACAAAAATCCCCTTTAGATTTCTTAAGCTAACAGTATTGTGCTGCAGAGTTAATAATAGGGCGCAAGTCACTGGACTGATCGCTCTCCAAGACAATCACTCTCACAACATTTTGCTGAATGTTCATTACAAAGAACAGATTGCATTGAACTCATATAAAAATTTGAGCGTCGTGACCGATAAAAAAACTATTTTTTTTCTTTTATTAAATAAATGAGATGTTAATATTGGTCAAAACATTTTTATTATCTTTCAATAAAAAATACCTATACACCTATATACTTTCTCACAAACAGCTGATTACGGTAGTTTTCCAATACAACCAATGCCACCTAAAGGCGGGTTGCTGAACTAAAGAGACGAGCGTGATATTTCAAAAAGTCATCAACCCGTCAACTGGCGTGAGCGCCCCGGGGCGCACAGATCGCTACTAAAAAGTATCACCGCTGTGCCGGTCGGAGTGGGGGGTGTTAGGTTTTTTCGTTACGGAATTTCTGGATTCAGTCTCCACGCTCAAGGCCCGCGATAGAAGCTATGCAATAGCTTAAAAAAAAATGTTATGAACCATTTAATTGAATCTGATTTATTTTGTTACAGAAAATCGTCTTCGGACACCGAAATGACTACAGACAGCGCGCTTAATTCTCAACGGTAAGTGTTCCAAAACATAACCCACTATTAAATAAAGCTCGTATCTCAACAAATACGTTACAAAGATTAAGTTAATTGTGATTAGAGCTTATAATAATTTTGCTATATTACAAAAACAAATATGTACAAGTTATATCTATCTTAAATTACTTACTACTGTACAAATCATGCCCACGTGGAATGGTCCCAAGAATGCTGGCAGCGTTTCCGCGTTGAATCGCTGAGCTGATTCTTTGTGCGAAAAAGGAGCCAGCCCTCTTGTCACCCGAAGAGACGATCAACCGAGGTGTTAAAACGGATAAAAAAATTTTGCACTTTGGCTCCATGGCCCTAGGGTCTCAACTGCAAAATTAATATATATAAAAAAATAATAATAATTAAAATATAAGTATTAGTACGTTTATAGATATATTTATTCTGTTAAAAGGGGTAGACAATTATCAAAGAAAGATATTATCCCCCGCGATATTCTTTATTATCAATCATCTGTATATTAATAATTAATATTTATTACATATTCGTATTTTTTTCCGCCGAATGGTATCCGGCTGAGTAGAATAGACTACCATTTCTTACCGAGGTGTCGTAAAAGGCGACTAAGGTAGGTTGACGTCAGGCAGGCGGCCGGTCGTAAAATACGTAGCCAAATCATCTAACATGTTTAAAACATGTTATCACGACCTCACTTGGGAGTGGGATAAGGGCAAAAGGATGATTCTTAATATTTTTTATAACTTTTTAGAATGCATGCATATAATATCTAATATGTATATAATGCATACGACAAAATTCTTTTATCATCGCAGACGTCACGCATGCTCTTTCAAAGTATAATCACCTTGTTACTGGATGTAAATTGTAATCGCAAATAATTAGGACTTCAATTAGATTAGTAATATCGTAAAGAATTCATACATCTGTATTTAGTAGTGACGTCCATTAAGTCATTTTTTAAAGCAATTTAATTTATAAGACCTCAAAGACACATTTCCAGATATATTCTTCAATTAAAAGTTACATTATACAACGTAAAGTGCTTTCAAAACAGAACAAACAAGAACAACTTGTGAGGCTGTTAAAAATACCATGTCAATTTTAGTCAAGTCAACGATCTCTCTGGAGGGAACAACCAACTACGTGATTTATAAGCTATAATAAACTATGTAGATAACCTCACGTATCGCATTGACACAGACAGACCAGCAATAAATCTAGCCTTTCATATAATATATCTAATCTACTTGACGCCAAATTTCGAGGATCACTTGATATTGCAAAAACACATATTGCGAATATAGAGGGCATTGAATTATATCAAATATATGAGATATCTTTTTGATTTGCTTGTTGTCATTATTGGAAATATGTTTTTAGTACAATCTTCTTTATTGTTTAAAAGCTTTATTTCGTTCGTTTCAATTTTAATGTTAAAATACCTTTATTTATGTATAGTCGTACAGATACACTTTCTCATTTATAACATTAGTTTAAAAGTTTCTTATTTTTTTTCATATTACCCGTTTTTTTCATATTACCTCAAAGGTTAAAAGGAAGAGATCCCTCTTACGGATAAGTCCGCCTTTATACGTGTGTTAATTTTTTTCTCTTTTTTTACAATATGTATGTACAATAAAGAAATAAATAAAAACGTAGACGTAAATAAATAATAACGCAGAAGCCTGCTTTTGCCCAGCTATGCCAATTTTGGCCGAGGTATGAACCCTGTTGAAGTTGTTTATTATAAAGAAAGCTGTAAGAGCCCATTAGGGCTAACAGCATTAGTTAGTCTCCGAAAAAAACAACAGTGAGTTGAAATTTGAATGTTGTGTGGAATCGTGTTTCTTGTTGAATTGTTTCGTAGGGTTCCAGTCTACGTGTTCGTTGTTAACACTTAATCGTAGTTATATAGAATATAGATGAAGACAGTGGCGTCGAGGCTTTATTTCAATTTACGTTTAAACAAACTCTTTACCCTACAAATTGGTCTTTTGGTTTAAATCATCAATAATAACGGTTTAACAATAAGGAACGCGTACACAAATTCCAGTGCTCAGTTCTTAACAACGACTAAGAAAAGCTACAGATGAAATTAATCAAAACTAATTCTGTTCAGATTATTATCGACAACTCTCTCTTTCTCTCTCTCTTAACGGCTATGAATCCCATAAGTTGGTGAGACCAGTCTTCCATTACTTCTCTTCCACTTTCCAGGCTCGTTTATGGAAATCGTCGTTGGTAGCTTTGTCTACACTCTTATCCTTTAGCACTATTTATTTCGCTCTTGTTTTGGGTCTTGCCACTGATCTTTGACCCGGGATGCAAAGCTGTTGTGATAATTTTCCGACGGAGTCTTCCATGCCTATTCTTCTGCATCTCGTTGGCGATATCATACACAAGGAAGCTCCCTTGCACGTAGTTATTGCGGATTTCATCGAATCTCGTTACGCCGTAGATTCTCCACCTTAGCATCTTCATTTCGGCAACTCGGATAGTGTGGACGTTCTTCTGACTATGATCGACAACGCTCCTAATAATCTAAAACTTACGGCTGTATAATAACATTACATAGCTTAAACTTTCTTTGCAGGGTATTCAAGAAATCTTCTCCGAATAACAAGCTAACGCTTTACCTGGCTTCACGCGATCTCGTAGTAGAAAATGGATGCATCGACAAGATCCAGGGCGTTTTGCACGTGGATACCGACAGCTTGGAGAATAAAAAGCTATTTGGACAAGTCACTCTCACTTTCCGGTAAGATATCACTAAGATTTTTTGTAGAACCAATCCATCACCCACAATCATCCGTCGTGATCCTGGATCTTAACGAATCTCTATATCCTAGTTATGGAAGCGATGTTTCTGGTCCTAGGCTTCGCGGTGTCAATTATATCCAAGCTGTTAGAACTCTAAATGAGCATTTGTCAGGCTTACTATTAAAGTGACCGACAAGTTACTCTCACTTTCCGGTAAGATATCTTTAAGATTTTTAGTAGAACCAATCTATCACCCACCATCATCCGTCATGATCCCGGGTCTTAACTAATCTCTATATCCTCGTTATGGAAGCCATGCTTCTGGTCCTAGGCTTCGCGGTATCAATTATATCTAAGCTATTAGTGCTAAATGAGCATTTGTCAGGCTTACTATTAAAGTGACTGATTTAAAATTTAGGCTCCATTGAATTGCATTACATTGTAATCCTTAATTTAATTTCATATAAGAATTGAAATATGGATTACAATAAATAGTTTTGATTTAGGTCACTTCAATATTAAGCGTGCGATATGCGCTTACGTTTAAAAATTATGGATGATCCTATCATAATCCTATTAAATATTTGTCTTCCATTATGCAAAGTACTCATAAAAACGTCGTAATTAAAAACCAGATTATCTTTGAGTGAATATCTGGTAAACTCATTTTGCCACTTATATGGTCTGAAGCTGAATAAAACTGATACTAAAAAGAAGAACAACGTAAAAGTGTCACGACTTCCCCATATTCTGTACTTAAAGGCGGAAAATATGATAAAGGAAATATAATATCTCAAACGGAACACGTACGGGATCTGCCGTAAAAACGAAATACGGTGAGCTGCTCTTTCCGTCGTTAAGTACGTAAGTCCCGAAATAAAATACTATCTTTTTCCTCAAATTTGACACAAAAATGTACAGAGCCAGTGGTCATTTTCATGTAAAAAAATTAAGGCTCTTATAACTAATGACAAATTAAAAAAATTGCGATTAGTGTATATTTTTATATTAAAAATTCAACATCCGTACGTTTGCGTACATAAAACTCTTGTAGCAGTTTATGCACTTTCGAACACAAAACAAACAAACATAAAACAAAGTTCCTAAAAGCTGTCTGTAAAAATCTACTGAACGGATTTTTAAAAAGCTCTTCCTACAATATATAACAACTAGCAAAGCCCCGCAGTTTCACCCGCGTCCAGACAGGTCTCGTGGTAGTGGAAAGTCTACGAAGTCGGATTATAGATTTATTTTGAATTTTATTAAATTATAAAAAATGGATACCATTAGTATTCCTGGAATAACAGCTAACTCACCAAGTGCAGGCCCTGCTATAACAGTCGCTACAATGAATTTGTTATGGCATTATTTTCTTTCGATTTACATTCTTAAATTCGTAGTATCTTTTGATTGGGATGTCGGATTTTAATAATTTAAAAAGTATTTTACAGGTATTAACACAGATTTTATTATTCATTTAATAGAATAAGGATTAATACAGAGATATGAATAAAATGGTTTGATTATTGTCGCAAATTTTATCAACTTTTACAATATAAAAAAGTAGTTATATTGGCGTAACTTATAAGTTAAGTTAGACATATAGTATCGCGGACTTTTTTATGGATATTGATGCGTTCTATAATACTGTAGAACATTTTTTTGTTCTATCATCAATAGTTTCCGCAGCGCACGCGATGAAAGATGTTTACGACTAAATTTTTCCCAACTTATTACAATTTTATTAGGGATCCCTATTTTTTTTAAATGATATACAGCCTATGTTGCTCAGTACAGGCGCGTTTTTATTTAAAACAGCGATTAAAATAAAACTCGCCTGTAGGGAGCTTTATTCGCATGCGCCGCAAAAATACTCTAAAGTAATGTAAAAATAAATGTAGATCTATAAAAATACCACGAAACAGTCCGCAACAACATGTCTCTATCTCTTATGGCTAACCAATAACTACTTTATGTTCAAAATTTCAATTCGGGAGAAATTTTGTGAGACATTGATTATTAAATTGAAATTTTATTGTAGCCATTTTGTTATTTAGTTTTAATTTCGAAGTTTTCGGGATAAATCATTGAGTTATTTCGCTGTTTAACGAAGGGATCTCTTAGTGTCGATCAAAGTTCTGAAATCCATACTCCCCAGAATATGTACAACTCTTTACTTCTCCCAAATCTCCCGCCCTTATCCCTCCCTCTAAGTGGGGTCGGCACAACACGTTTTCAACATTTTGTTACATGATTTGGCTAGTAATTTTCGACTAGCCACCTGCCTGACGTCAACTTACCTTAGTCAAGGCGACTACTTACGACACCTCGCTAAGAAATGAGATTGGTGTATTCTATTCAGCCGGATACCACGCGGCGGTCTTATCCACGTTGTGTTGGGGTTTGTACTATTTTTAATACTCTTCCAGCTCATTGCTTAAAATAAGGGTGAATAGATTTCATATAGGTAAAACTATAAATACTCCACTATAGAAAGCAATAAAGCAAATGCTATGGGGTACAGCGGGTGATATTCACGGGGTCTTTGTTTTACAAAAAAGAGCTAGTAGCATGGTGTTTATAATATGAAACCTCGTAATTCTTTAAGGAAATAAAAGAAATAGGCGTCATGACTGTAGATTCACAATATATCTACAGTAATATACTTTTTGTAAGAAAAAATATTCACTTATATAGTAAGAATAGTGATAGATATGTCAGACATACTAGAAACCGAAATAAATTAATGACTGCAAGGTTGCGTCTCCAAAAGGTCCGAAAATCATTTGTCGGTCTCAGTACACGTTTTTATAATAAAATTCCTCGACATTATCTAGACTTGCCTTTACATAAGTTTAGAAATTATCTTAAACGATGCTGCTACATAAAGCTTACTACTATTCTATTGAAGATTATTTGAGTGATAGTAGCATATCGTAACTGGAGTCAGCTACGCACCAAGCTGCAAAGGTTAATTTGTAACCATCAATCAATTTGTAAAATAAAAAATTGCCGCCGAGTTTCTCGCTGGTTCTTCTCGGTAGGAGCAAACTTCTGAATCAGTGGTAGCTTCTTGAAAACATTTGACGATTCAAAAGTACTGTAAACAGTCTACTTGAATAAAGAATATTTTGAGTTTGAATATCGCTTTACATCATGCGTAGTTACAGTCAAGTGCTCGCATTTAACTTAATAAAAGATAGCGTCCACCATTTAAGGACTTGGTAAAAATATTTTTGATAATATTCCAAAGATTGATGATATTGTATGACTCAACATTTCATTCGACTCCACTTTTCCTTTATCACCTTGGAAAGGGTATAGCTTAAAAGCACAAAAGCAATCAAACAAATTCATTTCAACAATTCAAAGGCTAACCAATAGCAATGGGTATTTTGCGCTATTGTGAAACCTTAACAAATGACTTTTGTTGAGTGGGTGCGATGAATCTAAACAATATCCTTTTTACTACTTCTAAAAGGATTGTTTACAATTTGTGTACAAAATATCCTTTATATAGATTACTAGATGACCCGGCAATATAAATTATTTATAGGGAGTTTTCTTCAGCTTTCAGGAATAATAAGCCACAAAATTCACATTTCGCGAAACATTTGTTAGAAAGCGGTCATAAAGTTCCTAATGACCATTGTTTCGAAATCCTACACACCTGTAAAAAAAGCTTGAAATTAAGTTTTTTGGAAAAATTAGAAATCATTGAGCATAACAACGGCACCTTCATTAACGATCAGAAAAAGTTTCAAGTTCAAGCTTGTTGCACGTGTTCAGAGGTAAAATAAAATAAATGGTGGGGTTGAACCGATTACTATATAACAATGCTTGTTTAGATAATGCTTCGCTTTGCGATTTTGTTGTGGAGTCTATCTCCTGATGATGCTTCGGGGTGGGCAACACTTATCACTTAGTAGCATAAAAAATAGATAGTAGCCGATTCTCAGAATGTAGATATACAATTTCATAAAAATCTCGTGTGGTATCGGGCTGCGTAGAATAGGTATAATAGTAGTAGACCACCCTCATTTCTTACCTAGGTGTCGTAAAAGGCGACCAAGGTAAGTTGACCCATCGTGGGGTATCCGGTTAAGTAAAATAGACCATCCTCCTTCTAACCGACGGGTCGTAAAATACGACTAAGGTAAGTTGACCGGTGGGACAACTTACCGTATAGTATCCGGTCGACTAGAATTTCTTATCGAGGGGTCGTAAAATACGACTAAGGTAAGTTGATGTCAGGCAGGCGGCAGGTGCACGGTCGTAAAATACGAAGCCAAATCATGTAACAACATGTTTGTAACATGTTGTGCCGAGGGCAGGAGGATGATGATGTTTTGGAGCAGTATTGTAACTAACGTTGTGAGACGAGAATTTTATATACATATAAGATAGATCGTAGCTTTATAGAATTAGATGTACGTATACAAGGAACTGTAGAGAACAAGTACTAGTAAGTGAGAAAACAAGTTAAAAAAATCGTTATGTAACTTTGTTACAACAAAACAAAGATTGTCAACTTAGATGTCGTTTGCAAATAATGATCAAGACCAACTACGTACCGAGCTATTTAAAAAGGATTCTGGTTGATAAACACATAGAACTGAAAATCGTCATGATCCAGTATTAAACACATTTTAAAAATAAGTATTTCTCTTGTTTAAAGATTCTAACGGTCCAATTAGAGCCGTTAAAACAAATTTGACGTGGTATCGAGTCTTTTTGTTCACTATTCTCACAAAGATTTAAAAACATACAATATAAACAGAGCCCACGAGCTCAATTAATTCTGTATACGAACAGAAAATGTATTTTCTAGTGCAGATCAAAGAATACTAAGAAGTTTTTAGCATAATGCCTTAGTATGAAATGAAATGAAATGAAATTTATTATAATAACTTTACATTTTCAATTATACAATGGCAATAAAGACACTGCGAAAGTAAAAATTTCGATGCAGACGTCAACACCCGCCTCATTAAAATTAAAAATAACAGTGCTCTAAAAAAATATGTTTTTAAATTTGCTTTTTAGGGTAGTTTCCTAAAAAATATGCCTGTATACGTAAAAATCAATGCTAATATTATAAATATATATTTTATCTGTATATCCTTTCTTTTACAAACGCCGTGTGGTATCCGGCATAGAATAGACCACCCTCTTTTCTTACCGAGGTGTCGTAAAAGGCGACTAAAGTAAGTTGACGTCAGGCAGGCGGCCGGCCATAAAATACGTAGCCAAATCACGTGACAACATGTTTCTAACATGTTGTGCCGACCCCACTTAGAGTGGGATAAGGGCAGGAGGATGATGATGAATAATCAACCAATATTACATATAAGTTTCTAAAGAAAACCCATTAGTTCCTGCCCTGAATTTGATCAATGTCTGATACTTAGTTCATGGGGCCTTAGGATTTGATATTAATGCGTACAAATTTCTTTATTGTTTTTCATATATATAGGCAAAGTGTGGTATTTTGTGAAAATAAAGAAAATAGAGGTAGGAAGACTGCATCTATTTCTTTCGGACACTAACGTAGCGTCCTACGTGAGCGACTCATCGCGAACGCGATTGCGATCCGATGTGAATACAATCCGGTGTAGTATGACGCGGTGTCTATGTCCCATGTGTGCGCGGATCGTCCTATACCATCACCGCCCTGCATGCTCCGTCATTCAGTTGTCTTTAAATAAATGATTTATAGAAGCAGGCGTTACTTTGCGGAATTCCATATTACAAGCAATATAACAGAACTAACTACTTTGCTATAATCCGCACGGGTTAAGTGAATGCATGCAAAGCCATTGTGTATGGAGCAGGCAAAATCTACATCTACTACATCAAAATCTACTATCATCAGGAGGATAGGCTCCACGACAGAAATCGTACTGCAAAAGTCGTGCAAAAGTCGTGCAGTACGATTTTTGTCGTGGAGCCTATCCTCCTGATGATGCTTCGGTTTCGGGGCGAAACGATCGTCGAGATTGTGGTGGTGGGTGTGTGTGCTGCTTTTGTGTGCGTTGTTGCTAGTGAATTGCGCCTTGGGGTGCATGTGGTGGCTGGTCCTGCATGTATAAGGTGCGTAGATTTTGCCTGCTTCATACACATTGGCTTTGCATGCATTCACTTAACCCGTGCGGATTATAGCAAAGTAGTTAGTTCTGTTATATTATCTTTAAATATTTTCACTAAAATTTAGGCGGCGTCGCGTCCAAATCACGCCAAAAATTTCAAGACAACTGATCGCGTTTGCCTCAATTTATGCCGCGACTCTTCGCGCCTTACGTGCACTTGTTCACATAGGCCACTTTACTAGGTATCGACTGTTTATCTTTTTATTTTTCCGCGCCGACCTGAGCTGCTTTGCGTTCACACAGTAGAACGCTGCTTAATAAATTTAAAAGTTATAAAAACAAGATCAAATGGATACAACAAGTACAGTCTACACTAGACTGCATCGTTCGCTTTCCGTCAACTGAGACCGTAGTCATAAGCTTTTTTTAATTTAAAAATAATCTATTATTGTGTTAACAAGATCTTCAACATCAATATCACAATTTTTAGCTAAAGTTACGTTGCGGCTACGTAGCCACCTTCTGTATGTTGACTTACGAACCCGAAAAGTTACGTTTTGAATTAATAATAGGTAAATTACTTAGTTTATACAGAGAATTTGTAACTAAATGTAACTGAAACTGGGCGTAATTTCAAATGCTAACAGCTTTGAAACAGTCCTGTTTATGGATCTTAGTTAAGGGTCATAAAATAAAACTGAACCACTGCCAGAAATAAGAGATTTACGAAGACCTTGACACCGAGGAAAGGAGCCAAGTTTTTTCGCATAAAGTCGTACATATCGTAATGAAATACATTTTGTACATAAAATTTACATTTTATTACTTACTAGTGATTACCGCGATTACGGTCTCTTCGACTTTAGTGTTAATATACTCTCAATAATATATCAATTATTTATAAATAGATAGATGTATAGATGGCGAAGCTAAGGAAGGTCTTTATTTAGATGAGGATTGTTACTTAAAAGAACGCAACAATTTCGCAATTTACGTTATGTTTTTTATTGAAATTTAGAACATACGTAAAAGGCATTGAACATGCAGGACAAGTCACAACACGTACAACAAAACGAAAGACGACAAGATGGTAATGCAATCGTAGAGCCTATCCTCCTGAAGATGCTTCGGTTTCAGTGCGAAACGATCGTAGATATTGTAGTAGTGAGTATTTGTAGTGCTTGTGTGGAGTTTTTAATGTTGAGAGACCGGCTATACTCACGTCTTATTTTATCGGATGAGCCCGCTTAGTTTCAAGCCCATACGGGGCTCTTACTCATGAGCCCTTTACGCGGCGTTATCGCGGCGGGCTTGTATGGAGTGTTGCTGGTGGCGGAGTTTTGTGATACGTGTGGTGACTTGTCCTGCATGTATATGGTATATGAACATTGCCTGCTTCATACATTTAGCATTACATCGATTCCCTAAACAAACGCAGATTATAGCAAAATAATAAATAGTTTCTATACTGTGGAGTTTCGCAAAGTAACGCCTGCTTCTATAAAGCATAAAAGTAGTTACCAACATTAATTATTATAAATAATAATTAATGTTTATATTGGCAAGTCGGAGCGTTCGCCGAGTAACGACGGCAAATGAATTTTAATTAGTTTTATCCGAAAACTGAATTTGATAGCGGACGCTAATAAATGACCCAACAATTAATATTGTACCTTCTCTTAAAAGACTCTTGTTTACAACATTTTCTACTAATTATAACATTGTTTTTTATATTACGCAGATTTGCAAATAAATGTTTTTCAGTTGTTTCGTAGCGGAAAAAATGTAATTCGCTACTGAAATAATTTTTGTACATAAGATTATATATATAATTATAAAAAGATTGGCGATGTATATAATAGACAAAGTAGGAAGCGCCACAAGTTTGCGTTTCCTGCTTTGCGCTATGCAAAAGTACATAAATCGTTTGTGGGTTTTGGTATAAGATTCAAAAAAAAATTCCGCAATATATTTTTAAATTACTCATCACAGCGGTTTAAAAACACTGCTAAAAAAGCTAATACATAAAGCCTACTATACTATTGAGGATTACTTGACGATAAGAATGCGTGGATATAGCTACTCTTTGACCCTGTACAAGACATCAATATATGTAACTAGTAATAAGAATTATTATTTTAAAAGGGCAACCGCCGAGTTTCTTGCTGATTCTTCTCGGTAGGAACAGCTTTCCGAACCAGCAGTAGATGTTGACGATTCAAATGCACTTGTTTACGAGTTTACTTGAAGAAAGAATATTTTGAATTTGAATTTGAATCAGATCAAAGGTCTTAGCTTCAACTCTTCTGCTCAGAAACATGAAAAGATGACCTATACAGAGGCTGTTACTTGTACTTATCTACTTTTATTATCACTTGTGGCACCAGTATTCTTAGTACAAAGTACAAAGTTTCAGAGCAATATAATGAAATTTAAATGAAAAGAAAGAAGACCTTTGACAAGCCTTGTGTCTAACCTGGATCATTCAGTTTTATCCCAGAAAATAGGTCAAAGATACCAAAAAGACCCTCAATGGTACCAAAAAGCACTAAAGTAACGAAGTTGTGGGCATCTGCCAGCCAAATACTAAAATCGCACAATAAAATCGACCCACCTCGACTCAACGTAATCCTTATTGCCCATTCAACGGCCAATAAAAGTTCATTCGCTAGACCCTATTTCAGGACAGCCCATTTAATTCCTGCTGACTCCTTATTCACCCTCATAAATAGATCAGAACGGGTCGTTAAGCTACCACAAAAGTGACAGCTATATCAATTACATATGCTTTTGAATTTTAAATTAGGATAAGTCACATCGCGATATGCTTTGATCACGTTGAAATCAAAAGATGTCTGGTTTGAGAACTTAATAAATTCATCCAATCCTTCCTTGATCATCTTCCAATTTCCAATAGCACCAGGCAGGACGTATCAGTAGAGAAAGATTGCTGAAGGGGCAAATTACAAAAAAAAACATACGAGTCCGAAAATTATTTAGTATATCTATAGTTCTATAGTATATACGATCAATAGATTTTGACAAAATCGATAACATACAAACAGGGACTGAGTTTTATAATAAGTATAAATATAAGTACCCACTCATGATTATCTAAATGAAAAAAAGATAACACAATTCTGTATTCAAGTAGCTTTAACAAATAAATTGCATTGATTTTAATTTCTCACCGCTGTGTGTTATACGGCAGAATAGAATAGACCAACCTCCTTTCTTACCGAGGTGTCGTAACAGGCGACTAAGGTAAATGCCGTGTGGTATCCGGCTGCATAGAATAAACACCCTCATTTCTTACCGAGGTGTTGTAAAAGGCGACTAAGGTAAGTTGACGTCAGGCGGACGGCCGGTCGTAAAATACGTAGCCAAATCATATGACAACATGCTTGTAACATGTTGTACCGACCCTTAGAGTGGGATAAGGGCAAGAGAATGATGATAATTTCTCAATTACTTTGGTTAATTTTTGCTGCTTATTTATGTTTTTTTTGCAAATCATTATACGCTTTATGTTAAAGAAAAGCACCTTTAGGAAACCTGCATATTTTTGAGGTTATGTTATTGCTGCAGCATAACCTAACAACCCACAATGACGTTCTCTAGAGATAATTAGCCGCAGAAGTATTTGTTTTTAATAAAATCCACCAGCTTAAAGTCAACATGTAGTAAGAAGTAGATGATGGAGACAGTGTTTACCAAATATTTTGAAAATCTTTGTCCGTGAAACGTTTAATTTAAGATAACTTTCTTAACATCAATTAAAAAAAAATAAAACGTTTTGCTAGCTTTAGACTGTGACTGAGTCTAATTGTAAAAGTAGCGGCCTGTTACAATCCCACTGCTGGGAAAAGGCCTCCTCTCTACGTTTCTGGAGAGAATGATTGGAGCTAAGACCTACCACGCTGCTCCAATACGGATTGGTAGGTTACACATATCTCCAGAATTCTCTAGAGATATGCAGGTTTCCTCACGATGTTTTCCTTCACCAAAAAGCGTGTGATAAATTGCATTTATCAATTAGACACATGAGTTTTAATATTAAAACTCATTGGTGCCTGCCCGGGTTTGAACTCGTGTTTCCCTCGAAAGAGTTGCACGGTCTCAACGCTGGGCTATCACAGCTTAATTGTAATTATCGGAATGAAAATTATGGAAATATATGCCATTTTCTTTATACAGAGTAAATAGGGTTACTTCTTTGTAATATCAATCTTATAAGATGTTGTATAGTTTTTATAACTTCTAATAATTGTTTTTTAAAATCATCATCCTCCTGCCCTTATCCCACTCTAAGTGAGGTCGGCACAACATTTTACAAACATGTGACATGATTTGGCTGCGTATTTTACGACCGGCCGCCTGCCTGACGTCACCTTATCTTGGTCTATTCTACTCAACCGGTGGGTCAACTTACCTTAGTCTCCGTTTACGACACCTTGGTAAGAAATCAGGGTGGTCTATTCTACTCAACCAGATACACCACGGTGGGTCAATTCACTTTAGGCGCCTTTTACGAAACCTCGGTAATAAATGAGGGTGGTCTACTCTACACAACCGGATACACCACGGTGGGTCAATTTACCTTAGGCGCCTTTTACGAAACCTCGGTAAGAAATGAAGGTCCTCTAATGCACTCAGCCGGATATCACACGGAATAAAGTAGTTTCTTAAAATGAGTATTGTTATTATTTTCTCTTTTGAGTTTGTGAAAAAACATAAAGTGAGTAACTGATATCGCAAGAGACTTGCGTAATTTTGAATTTAATCTACAGTTAGTCTACAGTCATAAAAGTTTATTAGTTTCGTCGGTTGAGAATTAAATAACTATAAAACTACGAGCTAAGGAACAGCATCTAAAACTACAGTTTAAAAATAAATGTTATGTTTATAGTTTTCTTTATTATAGTAAAGCTAGACTATTGTGAGTGGTATTCATAGGTAATGTATAAAAACCGGCTATGCTCACGTTTTATTTATCGGGTGAGCCCAATGTCCGTTAATCATCTAAGCCGTTAAACTCACGAATGAGAGCCCGTGCGGACTTGAAACTAGTCAGGCTCACTCGATAAATAAGACGTCAGTATAGCCAGTTTCTATACGCGATTTCCCTTCGCGAAAAGTTCAAATGAATAGGCATACTGACTGTAGCATCACAATATATATATAGTAATATTCTATTTGTACGGAAAAATATAAGTACGTATAAAACAAAATTTGATGTATATCATAGAGAGGTCACAAACAGCTTGTGATACCTGCGTTGCGACTTAGCAGAGTTAGTTTGTCGGTCTCGCTATTCGCTTCTATAATAAAATTCCCCAATCCATTCTAGACCGTCAGTGTACAGAAGGATTCCGATTAAGTGTAAAAAATATGCTTATACGTAAAGCATATTACAAAATTGAAGATTATTTGGATGATAAGAAAGCCTGGCAGCATACAAGACAGCGGTTTATTAATGTATAATTGAAAATGTTTAAAAGATTAACCGCCGAGTTTCTTGCTGGTTCTTCTCGGTAAGAGCAACATTCCGAACCAGTTGTAGCTTCATTAATCATATTAATGCTTCACGATTCAAAAGTGCCTATAATGGTTTATTTGAATAAAGATTATTTTGATTTGATTTTGATTTGATGCAGTAAAGTGAAGCAAGTTAAACTTGCCCGTCATATTTTCTGTAATAGAAAATAGTCATATGATATTTGTATATTGTTTAGTACCGGATACGGTATATCGTCAGTTACGCGTTATATAAGTTGTGATAAGTGTATTGGGTAGATAGGTGCCTTTCGACGTTAAATTTTTTGTTTCTTGTATTACCACATATTCGTTAATTTCTATATTTCTATGATTATTTGATCAGCCACATCAGCGGCGAAATATTCAGAATCTCGATGAAACCATCGATCTTAATTTAATCATAATTTTATATCAAAAATATATACTTATAACATTGTTATATTTTTTAAATTAAGATTAAGTTTTAAAATATAATTTTCCTTTAGATACGGGCGGGAAGATGAAGAAGTAATGGGCCTAAAATTCTGCAACGAGGCCATTATGAGCCTCGCGCAAATATGGCCGGTACATTGTAATCTCGACAAAGAGCCCAACACGCCCCTACAGGTAAAAGAAATATTAACAAAACACACAAATAAGGAAAATTTATTCTTAGTATGAGTATTATTTTATTTACGTAATCGAGGGTAGCATATTCCTGAAATATAAGATAAAGTTAATCCGCTGCAAATATGCAATACCATAGACAAGTTTTTAGGAACCCACCTATCATGTAGAAACGCACGACGAAATCTTAATATTTAACTAATAGATGCGTCATTTAGATCACAAATTTGAGTGCAAATGCGATCGTAATTGTTATTTGTGTTGTGGGTAAAAAAAAACAATAATTATTTTTTAGTCTGTGGTCGCTTTGTGTTGCCACCTGTTTTGTAATTTCATTTTAAATTTTAGATAAATAAGTCTTCAGTACTGATTATGGATTGTATATAGATGACTTTTTGACATCTTGCATTTTATTGTGATCCCCTACCAAATAAATGTAGTAATAAAATAATAAATACCTTTCTATGTTAATTATTTTTTATTCATCGACAAAATGTTGGTTCCATTTTTACTATTCGCCATTTTTTTTTTAAACATCGAATTAATACCATAGAGATATAGCCAAAAACGCACAAATCTCACATTGACTGCGACAATGTCGTTTTTTATTCCTTTCTTAATAGAACATACAAAGAGAAAGAGAAAGAAAAAATAGTACAAAAACGGACTTATCCCTAAAAGGGATCTCATCCAGTCAACAAGAAGTAAAATACTGATAATGAAAATAGAAAGGAAGAAAAAGAAAAATAACAAACAACTATGTACATAAATTAATATTTGCCCACTATACACATAAAAAAAATAAATGGAATATAGATAATAGTAAACTATTTTATTTATAAATTTATTTTTGTAAAATAATTGTTTAAATTAATTTGTTTTTCCGAATGCTGTAAATCTATCTATACATAATTATAAAACAAAGTCCCAAAAAGGTGTCTGTCTGTATGTAATCGATTTTCTCAAAATCTACTGAACGGATTTCTATACGGTTATCACCAAAAGATAGTGCAATACTTCTGGATGGTTTAGATAAATAGTACCTATCGGTATTATGTAAATTATATTAAAGTGATCGCGCAGTTGTTAAAAAACTCGCTTGCTGGAAGCTTAACTCGCGTGCGCCGCGTAAACCAGCAGAGATACACTAAAGTTATGTAGTAGAGTATTGTAGATCTATAAAAATACTCCAAAAAAGTCCGTCAGAGCATGTCTCTATCTCTTATGGTTAACTCACAATAACTTTATGTTTAAAGTTTGAATTCTAGAAAAAAATTGTCACACGCTGATTTCCACTTGGGCGCAGCTCCTGGCACAGCTAGTTTGTAATAAAAATCTCTTTAACAGGATGCCCTTATCAAAAGACTTGGTGCGAACGCGTTTCCGTTCCACCTAGAACTGACTCCGATAGCGCCGCCTAGTGTCCAGTTGGTGCCTGCGAAACAGTACCACGGGGCACCAATTGGCACTTCGTATGATGTCCGAGCATATATTGGTATGTTTCTTTACACACACATACACAAACAACACAAGTGTTGGCGTATTATCACGTGCTTTTCAGTGCAGGAAAACATCATGATCGCAGATCGAATAAAATGGCACAATCAAGATCGTAGTTTCACGCCCTTCTTCGGACAACGTTATGACTAATTACAGTCAATAACACAGCCCTCTAAAACAGGTCGCCCTAAGCCCGGGATACGGCCTCAAAGCAGGCATCCTTAGGACGACGTTCCTCGACGCTATTAGAGCTTCGGTGCTTTACCCACCGCATTTCTTCCTTTAGCAACCTCAATGAAGCATCTTCATTCGCCCGTCCGATCTCGTGACGCTATAAAAGCCACTAGGGCTATAGTTGTACCTGTTGCTATACTAAAACTGGGCATAAGCCACCTCTAACTACTACGCTGCTCCAATGTGGATTGGTAGGTTACAAGAGGTCTGGCTCCTTTTTCGCACAAAGAATCAGCTTAGCGATTCAACGCAGAAACGCTGCCAGTATTCTTGGGACCATTCCACCCGGGCACCTGGGATCTAAGTAATTTAAGATATACATTGCTTACATAACTTGTACATGTTTGGGTTAGACATAGGATTCCCTAAAGATATGCAGGTATCCTCACGATGTTTTCCTTCACCGAAAAGCGTGTAATAAATTGCAATTATCAATTAGACACATGAGTTTTTAATAGAAAAACTCATTGGTGCCTGCCCGGGTTTGAACTCGTGTTCCCCTCGAAAGAGTCGCACGGTGTCACCGCTGGCCTATCACAGCACAGCATTAGGGCTAAGAGCAAGCAAAATTAAAGAAGAAAGTTTCTAGTTTTTAGGAACAATGAGCTTCATAAATTTATGAAATAAGGACAATGCGCCAGAGTACGCTTATGATGGCCAAGACAACCTTTGTTAGCCTTACATAGTAGATAATATAATAGTTCTTGAAAGCTAAAGGTAATACTACTATTTCCTAAATTTGTGTCTCAAGGAATCCCCGGTTTTCATTTTGAACGCTATCTCTCTTCTTCATCGTTCCCTCACTGCTGAAGATCGTGACTCCATTTCACTTTATCTATCAGCTGCTTCCAACGGTTCCACTCAGCTGCCTGGTGAAATGCGCAACTGATTGGCACCTTAAGCTGTTCAGCAACCTGGTCTGACCATCTTTTAGGACTACGTCCTCGAGGCCTTTTTCCCTCAATTTTTCCGGTAATCATTAGATGTTCCAGGTTATCAAACCTTCTGCGTGCAACGTGGCCAAAGTATCAAACGCCATAATAAACGTTAAATGTCAAACTTAATTTACTAAATTTGTTATAAAAAAGTTATGACTTCCACCAAGACTCCAATTAAGTAAAGTTGTATACGGAAACGTGACAAAATTCATCTCGGTAAAGCAAACGTGACATGCATTTGTAAACTTGACTTTTTCACATTTCATATATGTCGGTAGAAAAATATTGTTGTTCTAACACTTTATATTTCCTTACTAATATTATAATTAGAAAATCTGTCTGTCCGTTTATAACGCTTTTACAACATATCCACGAGAGAAATTTTAATGAAATTTGATCAAATTTATGTCCGGAATAATATAGCAATTTTTTATACTTAAAAGACCTGTGAAAAATATTATAAATTCTTTCAACTGTGATAGCCCAGCGGTGAGACCGTGCGACTCTTTCTAGAGGAATACGAGTTCAAACCCGGGCAGGCACCAATGAGTTTTTCTATTAAAACTCATGTGTCTAATTGATAATTGCAATTTATCACACGCTTTTCGGTGAAGGAAAACATCGTGAGGAAACCTGCATATCTCTAGAGAATTCTGGGGATATGTGTAACCTACCAATCCGCATTGGAGCAGCGTGGTAGGTCTTAGCTCCAACCCTTCTCTCCATAAATGGAGAGAGGAGGCCTATTCCCAGTAGTGGGATTGTAACAGGCCGCTACTTTACTTTACTGTACTTAACCTTATGTGTCTAATTGATAATTGCAATTTATCACAAGCTTTTCGGTAAAGTAAAACATAGTGAGAAAACCTGCATATCTTAGAGAATTCTAGGGATATGTGTAAACTACCAATCCGCATTGTAGCAGCGTGATAAGTCTTAACTCCAACCCCTCTCTCCAAAAACGGCCAATGCCCAGCAATGGAATAGTAACAGGCCTTTCCTTTTTATAAATTCTTTATGAGATTCTATAATATTTCTCGTTGACTCAACATAGATATCTACTATCAAGCAAATTACGATCTACGATCTTACGAATATATCGAACGAATACGTTTTATCCTCGCCTTTTCACGCACTTCCAACGCATTAACCCCTATTGCCTGTTCTGAATTTAATTTGTTTGAAGTCCAACAAAACTAATTCCTGCGTAAAATGAGTTAACCCTTTAAGGCCCATATATCAATTCCAATATGTCATTTGTTCAATCTACATATCCTTTCAATCCTTACTTTAGCTTTCCGACCTGTTTCCGGTCCATTTACAGATATCCTCGTCTCTAATTAGATCGCAGACATAATGCAAATGATACCCTCACAGTTTTACTCGCGTTATTAAAGGCATGATGGTTGTTATCTTTACATATATATAAAACAAAGTCCCAAAAGGCTGTATTTACGCTTTTAGATTTATAATTTTGGTTACACACTGATTTTTACGTCAGGTAAAGCCAAAGGCACAGCTAGTTGTTTGATATACAGGTACTAAGTACCTACACACATTAACAACCTACATAACTAAAATCACTTAATTTAGCGAAGTGATTTACCTACAGGAATTATTTTACGTTTTGAATAAAAGATACATGACATAGAAAGGTGGATGACCGTAACCCATTCCATTACATTTCGTATGTAATGCATTGACCTTGACCGAGAGACTACATACAAGTGCGAAGGAGACAGGACTGTAATGTTATTGTTATTGTTACTGTTTTTATCAAGCGTTCCGCGCCAGGTCATTCAACCATTACTTGTTAGACAGATCTCAATTAAATTATTTTTATTTTGTTCGAGAATACAATTTTTAGAAAACGATATTAAAGTGGATTGAATAATGTCAAAATTATCTTATCCGTTTATGTGATCACCCTTCTCTCCAGAAACGGAGAGAGGAGGCCTATTCCCAATAGTAGGATTGTAACAAGCCGCTACTTCTTATGTGATCAGTGGATTCATATGGATTCATATAGGTATATAGAGCATGGGTTTCATGAACACTGCATGTATTAGGTATGAAAGCGAATAGTACACCCTACATTCAGCTCTTCTCTAATCTTTTTCTTTCTCAGGTTTTTTTGTTTTAAGTGTAATATATTTCAATAGCTGAACGAGCTGAAGAGAAAGTTTCACGTCGTAATACCGTGAGGATGGGTATCAGAGTCCTCCAGGGACCTGGCAAAACGACTTCAATGCCTCTCCTGCTCCCGACAAATTCGCCACATCGCACATTGAGCACATTGACACACCACAGTGTACTTAGGTAAGTACTTTTTGCGAAACCTTTACAGAAAGTTTTTTTTTATATAAGGAACAGTCCGTCAGTCCGTCAGTCAATGGATTGACGACCTCAAAATGTCGCGGGGAGCCGCTGAATTCAAGTGACACACGATCGTGTGTTATAGAAATCCTATGAAGAGACTTATGTCCAGCTTAGAACGTCCATCGGTTGACAAAGAAAAGAAGAAGATAAGGAACAATGATATGATTCCTGTATTGCGACTCAGAAGTTTAAAAGATTGTCAATCTTTTTCTTTTTTGCTGAGTTACTTCTGGGGTTCTTTTCGGTTAGAGCAACCAGAAGTAGCTTCACTGAATCTAATTGATTCCTTACAATTCGAAACTACTTGCAAAACCTTCCTTGAATAAAGATTATTTATTATTTGATTCGATTTATTTGGTTGTGCCTACAGTATAGGTAATTATATGAGCTTCTCTTAAAAAGTCTTATGACTCATTTTTCGAATAATTCCAGCATTTACGCCGTGTGGTATCCGGCAGAATAGAATAGACCACCCTCATTTCTTACCGAGGTGTCGTAAAAGGCGACTAAGGTAAGTTGACGTCAGGCAGGCGGCCGGTCGTAAAATACGTAGCCAAATCATGTGACAACATGTTAACATGTTGTGCCGACCCCACTTAGAGTGGAATAAGTGCAGGAGAATGATGATAATTCTAGCATTTAACAAAAGTGGTCTTTCGAAATAACTACTTAGCCCTATATTTTCAATTCAAAGGTTCTTTACGTTTGAATAAGATTTTTTTTCATTGGTTTTATAAAAGAAGTAAAGAAATATAAGGTATGTAATTTTACATTTAAAAATATATCATATCGTTATTTCTACATACATATTTCCATAACTTACTCTATATATTTTAAAAAGATAACCTTAGTTACGGTACTGTATTAGTAATAACGCTTTTTCTATTAACAAAATTATCTCGAAGATACACGTACGGGTTCGCCGTTACCCTGCACAATATTTGGTCGATAGATTGATAAATTTAACTGATATATTACGAAACTTAATCGATAGATTGATTTATTATAATTTGAAGTTATTTGATAATGATTTGATAATGATTTGATATGTTAGGCACGCGCGGCCGCTTTAAATTTCAAATTAATGAAAAATATGGCGTAAATGCTGATGTTGCAAATGTACGTGTTAGCCCGTACAATATGAAAAATTGACTATTTATATTTTTAATGCCGCTATCTATCACAGACACCATTATTTAAAACTAAAAATCGTATAAATGTAGCGGCCTGTTACAATCCCACTGTTGGGAACAGGCATCGTCTCTCCGTTTTTGAAGAGAAGGGTTGCAGCTATGACCTACCACGCTGCTCCAATGCGGATTGGTAGGTAACACATATCTCCAGAATTCTCTAGAGATATGCAGGTTTCCTCACGATGTTTTCCTTCACCAAAAAGCATGTGATAAATTGAAATTATCAATTAGATACATGAGTAATTTTAAGAATTAGGCGTTACTTTGCGGAGATCCATAATACAAAAATATCGCAGATTATAGCAAAATAATTTTATTATTACTTTTGTAGATACATAAGTTTTAATAGAAAAACTCATTGGTGCCTGCCCAGATTTGAACTCGTCTTCCCCTCGAAAGAGTCGCACGGTCTCACCACTGGGGCTATCACAGCTTGAAAAAAAAAGACCTCAAACAAAAATCGTATAATCTCGTACAATCCGTATTTTTTCTGAGCATGAGTTGTAAATATCACGTGAAACTAGTAAAACTATCCATAAAATATACCACGGCGGCATCACCTATGATTTATTAACGGTTACTATCGTGTTTATGGCGGGTCGCAATATATATCATGGTTATATGAATATTGAATATTTACCTACAACGTTATTATAAATGGACGAAGTTAGGAAATGTTTTCGCAGCGGTCAGACTCTATTTTTGTACAAAAGTAGTAGTAAAATTATATTGCTATAATCTGCCAAAACGCTAATAGAAAATATAAATAATCAGAGGAAAAAAACGTAAGGTAATTTACAAATATAAAATATTATAAACCACCAATGACTTTTTCTATTAAATCTTATGTGTCTAGTTGATAATTGCAATTAATCACACGCTTTTCGGTGAAGGAAAACATCGTGAGGAAACCTGCTTATCTCTAGAGAATTCGAAGGATATGTGTAACCTACCAATCCTCATGGGAGCAGCGTGGTAAGTTTGACGAGTGGCTCCAAAAAACGGAGAGAAGCCTATGCCCAGCAGTGGGATAGTAACAGGCCGCTACTTTACAACCTCTACGGTATTTTTCTCATTACTTAATTTATAGAATTAGGCGTTACTTTGCGGAGATCCATAATACAAAAGTAATAATAAAAATTAAAATTTTTCTATTTACTGTATCGCGGATTATAGCAAAATATTTTTTATTATTACTTTTGTTTCTCATTACTATTTCACTTACATATATTAAGAATAAGTAAAAAATATAAACTTATTTTCCTTACACAGATAATACTACATTAATGAAGCTGTTACAATAACTTGTCATTAGTTCACGGCTCCCTAAATAGCTTCTAGCTTAACTCTTAATAGTAACTTATGGCCTCAGACTGTTTTTTGGACTCTGTACAGCAATGCAATTAGATTAAGTTATTATTAAAATCTATACTATTATAAAACAAAGTCTCAAAAAGCTGTCGGTCTGTATGTAATCGATTTTCTCAAAATCTACTGAACGGATTTTTGTACAGTTTTCACCAAACGATAGTGCAATATTTCCGGATGGTTTCGATAAATTGTACATATCGGTATTATGTAAATTGTGTTGAGATCGCGCAGTTGTGAAAAAACTTGCTTGCTGGTAGCTTTAGTCGCGTTCGCCGCGTAAACCAACAGAGATACGCTAAAGTAATGTACTAAAGAATTGTAGATCTATAAAAATACTACAAAAAAGTCGGCGATAGCAGGTCTCTATCTCTTATGGTTAACTCACAATAACTACTTTTGTTTAAAGTATGAATTCTAGAAAAAAAATTGACACGCCGATTTCCACGCGGGCGAAGCCGCTGGCACAGCTAGTTAATAAATAATTTTATTTCTTTTTTATTATTGTATATCAAATTATAAAAATTGTTTTATTCAAAGGTTTTATTTAACTTGCCTTGTATGAATGTGAAGATGGAATCTTGCAAGTTAAATTCGACCCACTTCCCGATGTCCGATTGAGCTGAAATTTTACATACTGGTCCAGTCCCGATGACAATGACATGTTTATGATAAATACAACCTGATGCTGCTTCTAGTATAGATGATACACTATAATATGAGATAGATACGCCACATGAAGATTTCCGTGCTTAAACTTGGGGTCCCCTAAGCAGAAGTTGGCGCCACTGGCAATCACTGAAGATAGAAGCATGCTATAGTATCTATGTTAGTAGCGCCACCTATGATGATACATCGTAGACTATTCTCCCGTAGGTAGCCTTAAGCTTAATTTTAAAGAAAAATATAAATGAAAGAAAGCATTTATTATTTAAAAAAACCTTATTATTGTATATACAAGGAATGAAGGCAATAGTAGACATAGTAAAAGTTAATCGCCTAGGGAAATTCCATCCCTATATCCCGTCGATTCGTAGACACCACCAAAAAATACATGAATGGGCAAAACATCACTTAAAATCACATTGAATCACACAATAAAATTTAATAAAGCAATACTTTCAGCTAACTTGTATTAACGTGTTCTTAGTGAGTGACACCCCAATGGCGTCTAGTATTGACTCCAGACGAGGGAACCCCGCAATGGATAACAGGAGAGGCATTAAATTGTTAAAAGCTTTTAACTTGACCTATTTTAATTTGCAACTTAAATCTTAAATTTATATGCCTGAGAGATTGATGAATGGTTTTTACAAAAACCTTGCTAACAATTGGCAACGCTGCAATCGGTCTACATTTGTTAGGTTAGCTAGTTTTTTATTATTATTAGATGTTAGGTCGCTTTTGTTTTCATAAGTTCAAAGTTTTCTGTAAAGTAAATGCTTACTATGCAAATAATCTCTTTTGAAATATCTTCAAGCGCTACTCAATATCATTGGAGCTTTTCTCGTGAATAAATAAAATGTAAGATATCATAGAATTTTATTTTATGGAAACGTCTATTAAAATTCACTTGAAATATTCTGTAGCATTTTTTAAATGCAAACTCAGTAAGATGTTTTAATTCAATTAGGGTTATGTACTTTAATTAAACATACTGATTTTATCTAGTGTACATTATAGAAGAAATAAGAATTTATTTTCCAAAAATTAAGAAACTATGTCCACCCCTAAAACAACATTTAGGGTTATGAAAAATAGATAGTAGCCGATTCTCAGACATACTGAATATGCATATAAAATTTCATAAAAATCGTTCAAGCCGTTTTTTGAGAGTAACATTGTGTCAAGAGAACTTTATATGTAAGATGTATTTGCCATTTGCCTGTCAAATATTAAGTTACTTATTTTGGGGACAGACTGTGCGTAATTGTCCCACAAATTTATTTATTTAACAAGAAAACGCTTGAATTAATTTCATTTATAAAATGTCCATGCCAAGGGCCTTATATAAATTTCTCAAGGAGTCAACTCCGACACTCCTTGTATATACCTTATGGGTATTCAAAGGTAGTTAAGGCGCTGAACAGAGCCAAATAGGCTGACTTTAAACACGTTTTTAACAAAAGCTATAGGGATGACGATTAAAAGAAAAATATATGTTAATATACATCATATCTCAGAGAGAATGTAAGATTTCAAAATATGATTACGATACTTTTTTTCGATAAAAAAAATTGGTAAATAGACCTCTGATTTTTACTTTGATCGTAAATATCTCTAATATTTATCAACAAAAATTGGTAAAATTAATAAGACTAATAAATCATTATAATATAAAGAGAATGTAAGATTTAAATTTTGAATTAATTAAGATATTTCATTCAAATTAAATATTTTTTAGAAAATAGCAAAACTGAAACGAGTCATCGTCTCGCTTCTCTTTTACATCTACGAATATAGACAGTGATCGCTGAGGCGCGCTGCTATACGGACGTGTGTCGCTAGCTGCCGCCTTTTGTGACTATTCCTTGATGATAATATGTCTTTTTTTAGGTGTTTAGTTATAGTTTCAGCATACTTAGTTTTATAAGATTAATTAGACATAAGTTTTTTAAATAAATTGTACGAAAAAAGTTTGGATAAAATAGTGTACACCTACAATGGGTGTTCAAAAATTAAGTTTGTCGCTACGCCGTCGTAGAAATTGTGGGCGTGGCTTATATGCCGAAATCTGAATTTACGCCAGCTCTGTTCAGCGCCTTAATGGTGGTCCCTTTACACACGCCATACACATCGATGCCCCCAATGTCCCGAGTGGCCCATTAAACCATACATAATTCACATTATCCTACTTCGTGGCGTACTCTTTGGAAATAGTTTAAAGTATAAGAGTGAACGTGTTTAACGCAATATTTAATTTCAGGCGTCCAAATATTTTTGCCAATGATTTTTTTTCTAAGAAGGCCTTTTTGCTATAGTCCACTCTAAAATAAATAATAAATAACCACAAAATTCAAATTTCGATAAACATTTGTTAGAAAACGGTCATAAAGACCCAAACGACCATTATTTCGAAATCCTGTACACCTGTGACAAAAGTCACCAACTTAACATTTTAGAACAACTCGAGATCATTAAACTTAACAATGGCACCCTCATTAACGTTCAGATAAATGTTCGTAGTTCAAGCTTGTTACACGCGTTTGGAGGCAAAATAAATGGTGGGGTTAAACCGATTACTATATAACTATACTTGGTTCGGTCCTATCATTCAGTCTATCTCCTGATGATGCTCCGGTTGCGAAGCGAAACAATTGCTGAGTTTATGATAGTGAACGTGTGTAGTGTTTGTATATCGTGGTGGCGGTGGTGGAGGTTTGTGCATGTGCTTTTTACGAATCCTGTATGTATCGGGTATGAGAACGGATAGTACACTCAACATTAGCATTATATCTATTTTCTATTTACTTTATCGCTTATTATTGCAAAATAATTTTATAGTTACCTTTATATAGGAATTTCAACAAATACCTATGAGGAGGAGGCAGAAACAGTTAATACTTTTGGACTTCTATTTACCTAACGATAAGAACTAAATTAAATTTAAACGTACATTTTCGCTTATTACTTGAACCGTCATTGTTTTAGGACATATTTAGGTCAATCCAAAGCCGCGGGTACCAGCCTGCTGATAGTCTATAGTGCCGGTTTTAACCTCGTTACTTTACTACTGTAAAATGATAGAGCCTTATGTAAGGATATCTTCAAAGGATGTATAGAACTCTGTAGGTAAAATACGTTTATGTTGTTTGCGTATCGAAATCCGCACTTAATCACGTTTCTTGAGAAAAGAATTGAAGAGAAGGTTTAGCATGACATTATATCAGTTTGATCAATAATACAATAATGTATTTGTTTTTTTAAGGACACTTCCAAAGAAATACAACGTGCATTAGGTTTACGTGAAATAGTTTTGGTTATACAAATGTTTTTTTTAATTACATTAGCTATCTTGTATCCGGCTGAGTAGAATAGAACATCCTTATTTCTTACCGAAGTGTACCATCAAAGGCGACTAAGGTAAGTCGGCCTGCCGTGTGTTATCTGGCTGAGTAGAATGGACCACCCTCTTTCTTACCGAGGGGTCGTAAAATACGACTAATGTAAGTTGACGTCAGGCAGGCGGCCCGTCTTAAAGTACGTAGACAAATCATGTGACAACATATTTGTAACATGTTGTTGTGCCGAACCCACTCAGAGTGGAATAAGGGCAGCAGGAGGAATTAGTGGCAGTTTAATGTTTTGTATTTCAGTATAACAGTGAAATAACAAACATTCTATAGTATTTAATTAAATGTTAATATATAAGGTGAATAAATTTAAAATCTTTTAGCTTTGATGTGCATTATTTATTGCCGCGTACTATACGTTGACGTCAGTCAGTCTACAGATCGTAAAATAACTAGCCAAATTAAGTTGCAATATGTTTGAAACATGTGCCTACCCCATTTAAAGTGGGATAAGGTTAGGAGAATGATGATGATATGAAATATACAAGATACAAGAATAAAAGTTTTTCGTGCTCGTAACGTTTGAAGTTTTTTAATATCTGTTATTAGGGAAGAATTGCGGGCATCTGTGTGTAAACTTCTAAAAACTGACGAACGCTGGCCTATAAAAAGTAAAAGTAGGGCAACGGTTTCCTGTTGATTTTGGAATGAGAGATTTTAATAAAGGAAACGGATGAATATGACGTATTATAGTATTTCCAACCATTTATTTAACTTTTGACATATACACGCTCATGAAATTCCGTATTTTCTACATTAAAAACCACAGTTAACAAATGCAATGCATTATGGTCACTTTGTTTTATAAAACAAAACGAATACAAAATACAAATCAGAGTAAAAAGGGATAATCAATTTGATAAATTTATTAAAACTACTGTTAAAACTAAACTACAAAATTAATATGTAAATAAAATAGATTATTATTAGAAATCGAGTCAGAAATGTAATTTGGCATCTCTACTATAGCTGTCAAAAGTTAAATAAATGATTAGAAGGACTTAGAAATTAATTAATACTTGCGATGTCTATTTTAAAAGATTTATTAATTGCCAAAGTTCAATTATATCGCAGAATTTTTAGTTGACAATCTAAACTTGTAAGCAAGTAGTTTTGAATCGTAAACTCTACTGCTGGTTCGGAAAGCCGTTCCTACCGAGAGAGCCTGCAAGAAACTCGGCGGTATTTCTTTAAAAAAAAATTCTTATTACTAGTTACATTTAGTCATAGCTATCTTGTACAGGTTCGAAGAGTAGCTATAACCACGCATTCTTCCCCAACAGTATAGTTGGCTTTCTGTATCAGTCTCTTTTTAACATGTACCTATTTAATGTAAACGACCTATCATACACTCACCCTACTTCCGCTTCTAAACAACTAACTACAAGCAATACATATTTCAGCTGACTTATTCCGATTCCGAAATATATTTTATATTTATTTATAACTTATTATTTATTTTTTATTATTTTTATTATATCCAAAGCAGATATTTTGATAAGGACAAAGTTCAACGATATAAACAACTTTCACTTTATTGCAGACTGAAAAACAAAGCTAAATTGGAGTCAGACGAAAATTGCCGGGCGAAGAGAGAGGAAATTGGTGAGTGATTTTGTTCCTTATTATTTTTACGCCCATATTGGTTTAGCAATTTGATCGGGCTTAAGGGGAAGATAGGAGTAGTTCAATTATTATCAAGTATGATTTGTGCGAGGAATAAAGTCGCCAAACCTCTTTTTTTTTCGAACTGACTGTATGATGTTAGCCCTAACGGCTTTTACAACGTCACCCGGCGGGACGGAAGAGCGCAGAAGCATCGTCGAGGTTGCGAAATGCAGAGAGTAGAGCGCAGAAGCTCTACTAGCGTCGGGGAACGTCGTCCTAAGGGTGCCTCCTGCGAGGCCGGACCGCGGCTTAGGGCGACGCGTAGTGGAGGGCTGATGTATGACTTTAATTACTCATTGCGACGTCGGAAGGGTCGTGAGAAGCCACGACCGACCGACGTCAGAAAACTGGGACCTCGTCTTTGTGTTTGCGATCGTTATTTAATCGTCAGGGTCAAATAGGACGCTTTTTGGACGCCTATATTTTCGGTGGAAACTTGTCTCCCATTTTCTATCTGACAGCAACGAACAACTTGATGGTTATTCTAATATAAATATACGGGTCACATAGCGATTTGATATGCATATTATGTCGGTCTAAGAATAGCTACAATCTATTTTTCATACCCCTAAGTGATAAGGGTTGTCCGCCTCTATAATTTCATTTTTATTTTTTGGACATCAATTTTTTTTACACCAGAAATTTCTTTACACTTTATATGGCAAAACAACGTTTGCCAGGTCACCTAGTCAATATACATTTTTATAATAATGGGGACTTAGTAGAAAACTCTTAAACTTCTAAAACTTGCGATTATTGCCAAGCTAATAATAATAATAATAAGGCGGTATTACTCGAGATGGCACGTATTGTGAGGAAGTTCCTCATTTTGGAGCCCTACCCACCGGTAGCTTGGGATATTGTCTCGGTTCAGGCGGACGACGATTTTTTATATTTTTAAATGTTTTTTTTTAATTATTTAGTTTTTTTTTGTTATCATTAAAAATATTTAAATATGTAAAAAGTTAGTTAGTTATCCCTTCAACAGCCGTTGTGCACCATGCGCGCAAATCATCGCGCAGAATTTTTGACATTTATTTTTGAATCATTTTTTTAACTTTATAATAATTATACCTATGATTAGCATACCATTTTCTTCGTTATAAAATTCCCCATCGAATGTAACCATTTATTTTATAATATATTAATAATGTAAGTTACATTTATCTTGGGTACTTGCTCTTATGTGCACATGGTGCTCGCCGGACATATAGTGGGTTCGGAGATTAAAAATATTGTATGATTCAATTTTCAATTGCCAATAAAATTAATATTGTTAATCCATAAAGCTGCATGGATATGTCTTAAGAAAATTACTTTGTTTCTTTATGTGAATTTACGTGAATTTGATAAGAGATTTTATGGATCATATTTGAATTTTGGAAAAAATCTAAGTGTTTTCGTCACCAACGATAAATGTAAGTTATTATTATAAAATGATTTATAGTATCCAATGGGAAATTTAATAAAAAAGAAAATGGTATACATCTAATAGGTGTATTATTATATAGTAAATAACATGATCTAAAAATGAATGTCAAAAATTCGTTTTATGATCACCTAGGGAAACCTATCGTTAGAAAGGATAAAAGTGGTTTGAGAGAGTCATCTCTGCGATAGGTAATTGTTATTGACAATCAGGCTACCACCCTTGAACATCATACAAGAAATACACTTATAATGTAAAATTTCACAAATGTATAAGAGCGAAACAATTAAACTAGACATACTTTATACATAGTTAGTTAGATGTAACATTCATGTGTTCATACACAGTGTGAGCTTGTGTGTGATTGTGCGCTGTAAGCCTAACATGAACTTTTAGAAAACGATTCAATTCAAAGTCAGTACCTTAACTCAACCGCTTTATTTAAGTACCATAAAGTGTGGATTACATTTGAGTCGTAATGTTTGAAAAGGAAAATGTTATATGAACTATATATAACTCTGTCTCTTTTACTCAAATGTTTTTAGGACGCTTCCGAACGGTCATTCGGCAACGACTTAAAGTGTGCGTCTTTAAGACGTCATGGTATGAAACAATTAAGTTTAAGTCTTCAATTGAGTCGCAATAAGCGTTTATGGTAGGCCTGCTGCTCATTAAATCCTGTCATAAATAAAAAAGCTACGTCTCACGCAATGGAGTTTGGCCTTAAGTAAAATAAACATGGCCAAGTCTATGTGATGTATGTTTGATTACATGGCAACGAGCCATGTCATTTATTTATATACGGCAAAAGTTATATTAAAAGTGTTTTAGTAGAATTATGCTAAAGGAAATAAATTTGACTGGCCAGTTGGCGCAGTGGGTAGTGACCCTGCCTTCAGCTCCGCGGGTCGCGGGTTCGATCCCCGCCGAGGGCCAACATTACAAACTATTCTTTAAAAGATTTGTTGGTTCTTAGATCCTGGGTGTGTATTTGTATCTAAGTATGTATTTAAAATTACACAGTATTGTTCGATTATCGCTATTTCAATTTAAAGTGTACTTTAAACCGTTAAAATTTAAATTTGCATAAGTTTAAATAAATTTGTTTATTACCTACATAGACTTATAAGTAATCCATAAAGGAATCTTAGATTTTATAAAAAATATTATACATTTAAGCTGTTTTAGGCGTAAGATTAAATTATAATGTCACTCGCTGACCCGGCAAACGTTGTTTTGCCATAAAAATTATGACTATTCAATGTCTATGCCTGTTAAATCAACAGAATTTTATAGCCTATATGTTATCCAGGTGTATAAGAAATAATTGTGATATGATTGTGTATCATCGATATCGGTTCAGCGGATTCGCCGTGAAAGAGTAACAAACATACTCGTACATCCATACTCACAAACTTACGCATTTATAATATTAGTAGGATAGGATAAAAGAGAACCTTTTGATAAGGACCTCCGGGCGTTGAATAGAGGGGGATTCGACGCTCTGGCTGGAGAAATAATCCTAGAGGTGGCCGATGCATTAAAGTGTTCCCAATGCGTCGGTTGTGGTGCAGGGGTCAATCCAGGCTCGATAAAGTTTAGCAGAAGTCCGCTGCTGACGAGAGTGTAGACTGAGTGTAGTGTCAGTATTCCTGTGCCCTTGTCACCAAGCAGTAAGGTGGAACACCATGAAGGTTTAGCTGGTATGAGTCCGGCATAACTGCTTTCACTCCCGCGGAATGCAAAAAAAAAATATATATATATAAAAAAGATAGACCAAAGAAGATATGCGCCAAAAGTAAAACGCAGTGTTCATGATTTATCTATGATAAACAAAGAATGGGCTACGCCTAGTTGTTGTTGCGCTTCTGACTAATATTTTCCATTATTTTCCTGCAGAAAATCTGGAGCCCGCACCGCCTCGAGCCACTGTTGAAAAGCCGTTCCTTTTATCGGATGGCAGGTGAGATTGATTCTATTTTTATTGACTTAAGTCTGTGTTATAAATTCTCATAATATATTTACCTCCATTATGGTTTATATAAGCTTTTTTTTGCTTAAAAAAAAAATAACGATCGTTCTATATCGTAAGTCTGTACGTCGTATATTTTAAATAATAAGTGTTTTTCAAGTATTATATATAGTACGCGGCAATAAATAATGTACATCGAGGCTTAGAAAGAGAAATCGGCTAGATTCTGCTTCATAGAGCATTGTCTCTGTCGCACAGACTGACTAACCCGTGCGAAACGTCACATACTAACCGAGTGACAGTGACAGCGCTCTACGAAACCCAACTTGCCAGCTGTTTTGTTCTAAACATCGATGTGCATTATTTAATGCCGGGTACTATATGTTCATTTCGGTCTACCCCATAAGTCTAATATTTAATTTTTACTATAATTGTTTGTTTCTTTTAAAATAAATAATGAGTCACAAAACTTTTTGACGGGTTCGATATCGACAAGTAGAGTGTGAAGCAAACTTTTTGTTGCTTAAAATGTATCCTCATAATAAAAACTGATTATCCTACTTCCTTCTAATATTATAAATGCGAAAGTTTGTGAGTACGGATGGATGTTTGTTACCCTTTCACGAGAAAACTATTGGACGGATTTGGATGAAACTTTACAGTTATAGAGGTTATACATCAGAATAACATATAGGCTACAACTTGTAATCTCTTGGGAACATGAATTTCCCTTTGATTTGCCAATCTGTTTGAGGGGTCTAAAGTAAATTACTTCCCGTCAAGAAGAAATAGGCATACGCTCAGCTGTAAAATGAAAGAAGGGTTTATGATTCATATAGTTTATTTAAATAGCGGGGGTTGGTTACCATATCGAAGTTAGTCTCATTCTGAACGCTGATTCAATACGAGACAGTCAGGTGTCCTGTCGCCTTCACAGGTTTTTGTATTTATATTGGTCTACATAAACAAGTGGATATATTTCTTTTTGATGGTTAGTAAACGTCCAGTGACGTGTAAGTAATTTAATGATAAATAGAAAAATTCTTGTGTACTTAAATAAGTTGTTCATGTAATTTCTGACATATATATAATATTCGAAATCAAGAAGGGTGTTCAAATTCCAGGCACGCACCTCTACGTTATCTATAAGAGCTTACGTGATGTAATTGATATTTACATTACATTACCCGCTTTACGGTGGAAAACTTTGTGACGTTGAGCAGCATAAAATTTCTAATATATAATGTAACTATAATAGCCTTTTTATCTTCTATACCAAGTTTTTTTCAATCAGGACTCTAGAAGGCTATATAAACTATCAATCCTCTATTATTCAGTCAGTCTTTTTTTGGATACCCACCATTGGATAACTCTTCAATATCACGCCACACTACCTGAATAGTGTTATATATTGTGTTAAATATGCTGATAAAATACTCTTAAATACATTTACCATTATGTGATTATGTAATAAGAAACATAATAAATAGGAATAATTTAATCATTTGTGGGAGATGGAAGTAGTCAAATGTCATTTGTTTCATAAAACGGAAACGGGAATGCAAACAACAAAGTTTATAAATAAGCCAGTTGGGCCTATTCTAGTCAATCTAGTGTCAGCGTTCAATGTGTATACGATAGTGAAGTGTAACAATAGAGCGGCATCCTGTGACTTTGTGACTTTATTAAGGTTGTCTGCCAATTTGGGGGAGGTCTTAACACCTTACAAGGATAGGTTTAATATTCAATTACCTAGGTACCGTAACAAACATAGGATTCACCAATTACGAATAACGACTGCTTCAATGCAAATCATCGCTGACAATAAGACTGTCAAGATATCCACCACAACTATGTATATCACTAATCCTGTGATAAATGGTCATTTAAAGGATATAACTTGGTAGTGTAATGGACCAATCAATCACACCACCTAGCAGCGTTATAAATTATGAGTTTTAGGATAATATTAGGTCCTTACATATGAAATTGGCGTTTTCTATGGGAGGAACATAAAGTCGTTTTTTTTAATGAAATATATTTAATTAATCAAATTATGTACCATTGCTATGTATGCACTTTTGCCATCTCATAGGTAGTTCATTGATCCCCTTACTTACTTAAAATGGTAATCTGTTGGAGCAAGGTCCGGAGAGTACGGTGGATGTCTAAGACATTCTAATTGAAGCTCCTCTGATTTGGTAGCCGTCTGTTGTGCAGAGTGTGGTCTAGCGTTGTCCTGAAGCAGCAGTGGCCTAGAGCGATTGACCAGCCTCGGTTGTTTAGCAGCTAGCTTTTCCATCACTTTTGCTTCACTCAATTCATGAGGTACCCACCTTTCAAGCTTTTTCACCTTCCCAATTTGCTTCAAGTGGATTAGAATAGTTTTATCACTAACACTGGAGCCTGCAGCTAACTCGGACGTGGTTTGCGATGGATCCGCTTCCACAATAGCCTTCAATTCTTCATTATCAACTTTGGTCTCCGGCCGTCCACGAGGCTTGTTCTGCAGGTCGAAATTTCCAGAACGAAAACGTTGGAACCAAAAACGCATTGTGTTTTCTTTTGCGACACCGTCACCATACACATCATTAATCCTTCGAGCCGTTTCTGCAGCACTGGTGCCACGGTGGAACTCATACTCGTAAATAACGCGATATTTCATGTTTTCCATTTTGTAAACAGAGTGACACAAAGAAAAAAACAAAAGAAGAAAAAACAAATGAATTAGGGGGTTTGAAACACAAATGCATGAGTAAATAGCTGTATGAATTTGAATTTGGAATTCCTAACCATAAAGGTAACATTTGAGATCATAGTGATCAGTACGACAAAACGCCGATTTCATATGTAAGGACCTAATAATTACCTACGCCGCAAGTATACACTTAAAAATACTCCTTAATAACCATGAATCACGCATTTTCTTCTTCTGGGAGTAGCGGCTATGCAGGGCCTAATTGCCCAGTATCAGTTTGACCATTGCTGATCTGTGATCGCCACTGCTTAAAGTTTGCTAACAATACAGATGTCCTTCAAGAATTTCAGGATCGTCTTGGCAGCGAGGTCTTTCACCTCCTTCGGGCGTAAAATATGCGACCCTAGGAGGAATTATCGAATGTTAATCAGCGCAGGGCATTCACATGGGTTATGCGTGGGTGTTTTGCCTCTAGGTAGAATCTACGCGAACCAGTGTCTGAAAACTTCAGACTTGACATGTGTCTATTTAGTCCACAGTGTCCTGTACACGCCTTGGCTAGTTTTCTTAGATTTATTCTATTTATCGCTAAAATTTTACGTAGCTCTTTTGTTAAAGGCTTTCAATAGCACTCTCGAGTGTTTTAATCCCGGACTATTCGTCTAGAGATTAAGTGTATGATAATAGCAATAGGCTTACATTAAGCATGGGCAGAATGAATCACGCATAATATTCTTCTTTTTTTTAAATGATCCGTTTTTTTTAAATAGATTAAAGTAGTACAGTTATCACTTCCATACTAGGATCTAGTGAGAGGGATCTATTAACAGTATACTTTCCGCTACAGAGACATTTCGACCTTTAGACCTAAACGTGCGGGCGTTATTATGTTCTGAGCCTATCACCATTTTAGTTTCATGACGGTCTGATGTATGTATATGTCTGTTACTTCTCAAAAATTCTCCTTATTTTTCATGGAGGCTCCCCGAGAAATTTGAAACCAGGGTATGTTTAAAATTTCGCGACGACAAGCGAAATAAATTTCGCATTAGGTCCAGCAGATCCGGAACAATTGGGTCACCACAATACAATGGAAGCCCAATTTGGGAACGTGCAAACTTATGTAATTTTCTTCAGATATTAGTTTTGTCTATCTATCATGAATAGGTACATGAATCTTTTAACTATCACATACTGTTATCACTATCAAATATAACGTTTTTAATATTATAATAGATATGTAAAGAGACGTAATTTTTTAAACTCATCCATCCTTAAGAGCGATGATAGCCCAGCGGTGAGACCATGCGACTCTTTCGAGGGGGTCACGAATTCAAACCCCGGGCAGGCACCAATTTATTTTTCTATTTAAAACCTATGTTTCTAATTGATAATTGCAATTTATCACACGTTTTTTGGTGAAGGAAAACATCGTGAAGAAACCTGCATATCTCAAAAGAATTGCGGGGATATGTGAAACCTACCAATATGCATTGGAGCAGCGTAGTAGGTCCTAGCTCCAACCCTTCTCACCAGAAACGGAGAGAGGAGGCCTATCCGTTCCTAATAGTCCTAAAATACTTCTCTTCTTCTTCTTCTTCTTCTTCTTACTTACTATACTTTTGAAATATCATATTCAAATGTAAGTAAATAATAAATTTTGTTCACCGAATCCGCAAAGCTGCTAGTACCACAAAATTTATTAAGGCACCCGTAATACTCATTTCCCTGTACACGTAAAGTACGTACATATTGTATGAAGTACGTACATATTCAAATTTAAATTTAATATATTCTTTATTCAAGTAAACTTGTTAACAAGTGCTTTTGAATCGTCAACATCGACTGCTGGTTCGGAAAGCTGTTCCTACCCAGCAAGAATCTCGGTGGTTGCTCTTTTCAACTAAAATTCTTATAACTAGTTATATCTTGTACAGGGCAGAGGAGTAGTTATATCCACGCATTTTTATCATTTATATAATCCTCAATTGTATAGTAGGCTTTTTGAATCAGCCTCCCTTTAACAACGCTTTCAAAATGCTGTAGCGGCAAAGATAAAATCGATTACGGGATTTTATTATAGAATCTTATACAAAAAACCCACGAATGACTTATTTACTTTTTCAAGGCGCAAAGCAGGAACCGCAAGCTTATGTCGGTCCCTACTTTGTCTATTATATACATCGCCAATCCTTTTATAACTATGTACATTCTTATGCACAAACATTAGATTGCTAAAAGTATACTGTGAAGCCAAAGTAATAATACCTATTTCCTTAATCCTCTCTCGCAGGTAATCACGCAGACTTAAATTGTAAATATCACGTATGGTTCTTCTTTGTATTACAAAAATTCTAATGAAATAAAATTAATATGTCTAGGAATTCGTAAAATATTACAAGTACAATACAATACAATACAAATATTCTTTATTGTACAAAAATAATAATATACAGCACTGCTTCCAATTCAAGACAATTTAAGAAAATTAAACAAAAATAACATAAAAAATAAGAAAAACATTGTACAATTGGCGGCCATATCGCTAAGACAGCGATCTCTTCCAGGCAACCATTTAATAAAGATTAGATAAAGAAGTAAAAGAAGAAGAAGAAGAAGTTTACTTCTTTTTTAGATAAAGAAGAGAAAGAAAATTCAAGTATTAAAGTATGATCGTAATAATTTTACCCGTTCGGCAGTTCATGATTTAACATTATGTATTCAAGTTTGGTTCAGAGGATTTCGACAGTCTCTGTGAAGATATCAAAGTTAGTTAGATTAAATTATATAAATAAATCTTACATTAAAATGTATCAGTTACGAGATCCGGTTTCAGTTTTAAATGCTGATCCATAGTAGGTCTTCCTTATATGAATACTAATTTTCCCTACACCTTAGTATTTTTCTGCATCCGAAGGAACAACGTGATTTATTCATTGCCGAGTACAGCCGATAATGAGGTACTATAACAGAACTACCTCGCTATAATCCGCACGGGTTAAGCGAATGCATGCAAAGCTAATGTGTATGAAGCAGGCAAAATTTACGAACCTTACACATGCAGGAGAAGTCACCACACGTATCCCAAGGCTCCCCCACCAGCAACAAAGCACACAAGCAGCACACACAACCACCACCACAATCTCGACGATCGTTTCGCTCCGAAACCGAAGCATCATCAGGAGACGGATAATAGCGAGGTAGTTCTGTTATAGTTCCTGTAATATGGAATCCCGCAAAGTAACGCCTGCTTCTATAAATAAATTAGATAATGAGGTGTTATCTGTTTACTTGTTCTGTATTAATATTTCGATATGTTCAACAATACAATATTGAATTTTTTTTTACCTTTGTGAGAAAGTAAGATCATAAATAAGACATATTTTTTTTTATTGTTGTTACCTCAAATTTACTTATTATATTTACAATAAACTTGTTATCTCAAAATGAATTCTTTATTGAATAATATTAATTAATGATAAGACTGATTTTTGTTCAGCTTCAGGCAAGTTGTGACCATTTCGTGTCATTATTTAATTAGTTTCATGTTTCGACTCCGACAGTATTAACTTTTAATGAAAAAGCATGTTACATTTAAAGAAGCTGAGAGAATCAGACTGATCGCGTAGTACAATCTGAATGAGAATGAAAATAAAACGAAAAACCTTTATTCTGTACTGTGAAATGCAAAATACTCAAAAACAAAAAACGATAAAGTATTATATAAATGCTATTACATAGGTCTAAAAGAACTAATGATGATATACGAGTATATACAATTGAATATTTCGCTTACATGTCTTTTTTGTTTTTTAAGCTTTGATTGAAATACCAAAGGTGTTGGTTTCAATTTTCAATTGGGAAGTACCAGGTTATGGGTATCCCACAACTCAAAAAAACCCCTCCCTTTTTAGAAATTTTAAACCAACCTCCTCCTAAGTGGATAGATCAAAATTAATAATCTAATGAATTCTTAAGACGTTCGCTGGATGTCTATCGATATTTCCTTTAACGTAAAGAGCAATGATGTATGCAGGCAAGAGAAAAGATTAAATGATGTATCATAATCGGCGTTAGGCGTTTAAGTTTTTAGACAAGGATCATAAGTGCCTGCTCGGCGTTTAAACCCAGTATTCTTTTAGTAAAAGTCACACGCTCTCAACGTGAAGCCATTCAAAATTCAAATTCAAAATATTATTTATTTAAATAAACTCATAAACAAGTACTCTTGAATCCTCAACTCTGAGCTGCTTCGGCAATCTGTTCCTACCGAGGTGAGCCAGCAAGAAACTCAACAGTTTTTTTTTTCTGACCCTGCTTTGAGATCCGCGGGTCGCGGGTTCGATTCCAACAATTTGTTTATAGAAAATGCTGGATTTTCTATAAACAAATTGTTGGTTCTTCGAGCCTGGGTGTGTATTTGTATTTATGTATGTATTTAAACTTATATATGTAGTATATCTACCAGTTGTCCGTCACCCATAACACAAGTATTAAGTTACTTACTTTGGGGACCGTGTGTGTAAATGTCCCATATATTTATTTATTTATTTATTTTATTTTCATAATAAAATTCTTATAACTAGCCTCATTACATTACATTTAGCCATTACTGTGTTATGCAGGATCGAAGAGTAGCTATATCCACGCATTCTTATCATCTAAATAATCCTCAACAGTATAGGAGGCTCCCTGTATCAGTCTCCTTTTAACAATGTTATTAAACTTCTGTAATGGCAAACATTTTATATAAAATAATACAAAAAAGGTCATTAGTCTACGAAATAGCCAGTAAGTCATATTTTTGCTCTTAAATTAATCAGGCGAATGGAGAAAGTTACTTAAATAATGCAATTTATTCCAGTTACCCCTCTGGGAGCGCAGTGCATTTTACGTTGGAGGTTTGAGCTTTTCTCGCTGCAAAATTCTTCGTTATTCTGTTGTCGCTTCAAATATTGACAATATAAAAGCAATTTTCTGTTTATTAGTTTGCAAATACACTTACGTATTCACCGTTATTACCGTTACAGATAGCCCAGCGGTGAGACCGTGCATCTCTTTCGAGTTGGTCATGAATTCAAATCCCGAGCATGCAATAATTAGTTTTTCTATTAAAACTTATGCGCCTAATTGTAATTGCAATTTAATACACGCTTTTCGGTGAAGAAAAACATAGTGAGAAAACCTGCATATCTCTAGAGAATTCTGGGAATATGTGTGACCTACCAACCCGCATCGGAGCAGCGGGGTAGGTCTTAGCGATAATCCTTTTTTCCAAAAACAGAGAGGAGGCCTATTCCCAACAGTGATAGTATACATACAGATAGTAACAGGCCGTTACTAGACTATTTTGTTTTTGTTACACTATGCTATTCTATTTGTTGATGTACTTCACTTTACTATTCACCGTTATGGACAGAATGCAATATATATTTTCTTAAGTTACTCTTTGTAAAGAAATACGAGTTATGATAGACCAGCGGTAAGAACGTGCGACTCTTTCAAGTGGTCGTGCTTTCAAATCCAGGGCAGGATCCAATTATTTTTTCTGTTAATAGTCCAGCTAATTGATATTTGTAAATTATCACACGCTTTCCGCTGGAGGAAATCTTCATGTCTGTGGAGAATCCGGGAATATTTGTACCATTTTATGGAAAGCAGCGTTTCCAGATCAATACGACATAAGTACCGTCAAAAAGCGTATTTTCCATCTTTTTAAAGGTCATTTTGAGGTCGGGGGCGGCGGTAATAACATCAACCGCATCCTCGTCTGCCATCCTATTTCATAAAAAAATACCAACCCGCATTGGAGCAGCTTGTATGGTCTTCCTCTCCAACGCTTCTCTCCAATAACGTAGAGAGGAGCTTAATACCCAGCAGTGGAACAGTAACAGGCCGTTAATCAATCAATCAAAATATTCTTTATTCAAGTAAACTTGTAAACAAGTGCTTTTGAATCGTCAACTTTACTGCTGGTTCGGAAAGCTGTTCCTGCCGAGAAGAGCCAGCAAGAAACTCGGCGGTTGCTCTTTTTAAAATATAAATCTTAGAACTAGTTACATTTATTTATTACTGTCTTGTACAGGGTAAAAGTGCACCTATATCCACACATCCTTATCATCTAAGTAATCTTCAACAGTATAGTAGGCTTTCTGTATCAGCCTCTTTTTAACAGTGTTTTTAAACTGCTGTAATGGCATGACCAAAATTGATTTCGGAATTTTATTATAGAATCTTATACCCAAACCCACAAACGATTTACGTACTTTTGCTAGGCGCAAAGCAGGAGTCGCAAGCTTATGTCGGTTCCTACTTTGTCTATTATATACATCACCTATCATTTTATAATTCTTTATATTTTTATATACAAAAATTACGTTATTTAAAATATACTGTGAAGCAAATGTTAGAACACCTGTTTCCTTAAACTTCTCTCGCAGGGAATCACGCGGACTTAAATTGTAGATGCCACGTATGGCTCTTTTTTGCAATACGAAAATTTTTTCACTATCCGCGCATTTACCCCACAGCAATATTCCATAAGACATAATGCTATGGAAGTAAGCAAAATAAACAAGTTTCGCTGTTTCGACATCTGTAAATTGTCTTATCTTTCGAACAGCGTAGGCTGCTGAACTAAGTTTCCCTGCAAGAGTTTTTATGTGTGTGCTCCATTGGAGTTTTGAATCCAAGGTCACTCCCAAGAATACATAATTTATAGAATTAGGCGTTACTTTGCGGAGATCCATAATACAAAAGTAATAATAAAATTATTTTGCTATAATCCGCGATACAGTAAATAGAAAATATATATAGTGTTTAATGTATAGTGGATTATCAGTATTTTCATACCCGATACGTGCAGGATTCGTAAAAGCACATGCACAAACCTCCACCACTTCCACCAAAATACACAAGCACTACACAGTTTCACTATCACAAACTCAACAATCGTTTCGCCCCGCAACCGAGGCATCATCAGGAGATAGACTCCACGACAAAATCGCAAAGCATCATCATCAATCCGCAAATCACAAAAGTAATAATAAAATTATTTTGCTATAATCCGCGATACAGTAAATAGAAAATATATATAGTGTTTAATGTATAGTGGATTATCAGTATTTTCATACCCGATACGCTTTGCGATTTTGTCGTGGAGTCTATCTCCTGATGATGCCTCGGTTGCGGGGCGAAACGATTGTTGAGTTTGTGATAGTGAAACTGTGTAGTGCTTGTGTATTTTGGTGGAAGTGGTGGAGGTTTGTGCATGTGCTTTTACGAATCCTGCACGTATCGGGTATGAAAATACTGATAATCCACTATACATTAAACACTATATATATTTTCTATTTACTGTATCGCGGATTATAGCAAAATAATTTTATTATTACTTTTGTCCCAAGAATACAGTTGTATTTTCTGTTTTCAGTGGTACATTATTTATGGAGAGCCTATTTGCTGTTTTTGCAGCATTAGGTAATGCAAATTCAATACAATTTGTTTTCTTTGAGTTTAGTACCAAATTATTTACCCTGAACCAATGGGCTACTTGCGATAAACCACTGTTTACTTCGTCAATATTATGGTCATTTCTATTTACTTTAAAAATTAAAGATGTATCATCCGCAAACAGTACAATATCGCAAATATTATGAATGAAATATGGTAAGACATTTATATAAACTAAAAACAGAAAGGGACCAAGGATTGATCCTTGAGGCACACCCATATCTAAGGCCGTTAGTTTACTTTTTAACTTAAAGATGTCTGCCGTGTGGTATCCGGCAGAGTAGAACAGACCACCCTCATTTCTTACCTAGGTGTCGTAAAAAGCGACTAAGGTAAGTTGACGTCAGGCAGGCGCCGGTCGTAAAATACGTAGCCAAATCATGTGACAACATGTTTGTAACATGTTGTGCCGACCCCACTTAGAGTGGGATAAGGGCAGGAGGATGATGATGAACTTAAAGTTGTTCGAGCGTTTACAAAAACTGGCTATATACATAAACAAATTAACATACGCCTAGCAAAAGTACGTAAATCGTTTGTGGGTTTGGGTATAAGATTCTATAATAAAATTCCGAAATCAATTTTGGCCATGCCATTACAGCAGTTTAAAAACACTGTTAAAAAGAGGCTGATACAGAAAGCCTACTATACTGTTGAAGATTACTTAGATGATAAGGATGTGTGGATATAGGTGCACTTCTACCCTGTACAAGACAGTAATTACTAAATGTAACTAACTAGTTTAAGATTTATATTTTAAAAAGAGCAACCGCCGAGTTTCTTGCTGGTTCTTCTCGGTAGGAACAGCTTTCCGAGCCAGCAGTAAAGTTGACGATTCAATAGCACTTGTTTACAAGTTTACTTGAATAAAGAATATTTTGAATTTGAATTTGAATACGGTTTTACGGTAACATACGGTATTAACATTGCGGTTCCTACTTTATATACAAAAATAGTGGTCGATTTATTCTTCTATGCCTTATTCTTTAAACACTATGACCTTATATGATTAAACGGGCCACACGCGACAAAATCGAGTTACCTATATATAAGGTTCGACGTTTCGGCCGAATTTTTGTGACGTATCTATTACACTGTACATAGACTTGCAATCGTGTCCAAAACCGAACGGTTAAGTATATTATTTCGACAAAAATACTGAATTTCCGTAACTTTGACGTCGAAATCAGAAAACAGAATATTTATGTAATCACTTGGAAATTACTTTTCAAGAAGAAAAGAACTGTCTGAAAGTTGAGGGATGCTAAAACCTTTGAGCGAAATTATTTTCTGTTAAGATTAGACGTAATTACATCTGTTATACGGGTAAGTTGAAGTTCTTTTCCAGCGCTTTGACATGCAAAAAGCTTTGGATGAAGGGATTTCATTTTCGATTCCCGAATATAACTTTAGATATTTCCTTTTTATTTATTTCTTCTTTGTAATGGACTTATAATATTAATCACTATTTGCCGTGTGGTATCCGTCTGCGTAGAATAGACCACCCTCTTTTCTTACGGAGGTGTCGTAAAAGGCGACTAAGGTAAGTTGGCCCACCGTGTGGTATCCGGTTGAGTAGAATGGACCACCCTCTTTCTTACCGAGGGGTCGTAAAATACGACTAAGGTAAGTTGACGTCAGGTAGGCGGCCGGTCGTAAAATACGTAGCCAAATCGTTTGACAACGTGTTTGTAACATGCTGTGCCGACCCCACTTATACTGGGATAAGGGCAGGAGAATGATGATGATAATGAATATTAATCACTATATATTACTATTAATAATTCTTACCAATATAATAATTAAAATAATATAACTCTTTATTGCTTATAAAAAAAATTGGAAATACAAAACAAAAGACATAAAATGGGAACACACACAGAAGGACAAAGGTGATCTTATCACTAAAATTTCTTACAGACAACGTAAAGGGTTATGTTTAACAAATTAAGAATAGAAAGATTTATTTATTATGTTTGCGAAAATCTGTGTCTATCTGTCTATTACGCATACACGACTACACCACTGGACCAATATTGATGGAATTTGGAACAATAATACCTTATACATCGTATAATATGTAGGCTCTAGCGCATTACAGATGGATAGACTTTCCCATTTATGATGTACACTAACATTAGCCTGATAAATAGTATCATATCAAAAATTTGGCAACTTAGAATAACATATAAAAAGATTTAGGTAATTTAAAAGCGTCAAAAACTAGCTGCCAAAATAACGGAACTTATTTCTTACACAAACCTTGTTCAAGAATGAAACCTAATTGCTAATAATTTTGGCAAACGAGCGTAATACGATGCAAACAATCGCAAGTCAAATAGCCAGAAAAAGCTTTGTACATTTAAAACTCGCATAAATTTTATTATTTCGAATAAGCCAGGCTTTTCTGGAAATTTGGATCGCCTATTATTTTATCGCTAACGAAACAGAAAATCTCTCACTCAAAACAAATTGCCGTTGAAAATTTCATTGCAGCGATATCTGTTACAAAACAATGTAATAAATAATAAAATGCCAAGCCTTTTGCCATTCAGAAATTACTTCAATTGAAACTGAATCCCCTTGAAACGTCTGTTTGAGAAAAAATTGGTTTCCTTTATAGCTTGCAAAAGAGTAATTGTTTTTTATATTCTCTCCAATTTCTGTTTCATTTATTTAACACATTTTCTTTATTGCATCATCATATTCTCCAGCTATTATCCCACTCTAAGTGGGGTAGGCACAACATATTTTAACCATGACAAATGATTTGGCTAGATATATACGATACCTACGACCGGCCGCCTGCCTGACGTCACCTTACCTTAGTCGCCTTTTACGACACCTCAGTAGGAATGACGGTGGTCTATTCTACCCAGCTGTTTACCATCACGGCGGATTTCCTTCATTTCATTATACTTACTTAAAGCTTTAAACATGTCTTTATGTATTCTAAATGTCCATTGTACGCTGATGATAGTAAAATATTCATATTCGTAAAAAAATCCAAATACAATTTTTTTCAAATTAATTTGGATTCTTTAGATAATCACTGCGTCCAATTAGTCTTTTTAAATATTAAAAATATAGAATTATCTCACTTAGTCGAAAGAGAGATATTAAATTTACCTATTACCTAAATGATTTGGGAATCAAATCAAATCAAATCAAAATAATCTTTATTCAAATAAACCATTTCAGGCACTTTTGAATCGTCAAGCATCAATTTGATTAATGAAGCTACAACTGGTTCGGAATGTTGCTCTTACCGAGAAGAACCAGCAAGAAACTCGGCGGTCAATCTTTTAAATATTTTCAATTATACATTATTAAACCGCTGTCTTGTATGAAGCTGAATGTTAATATACTCAATATATAAATACACAAAAGCATATCGAAAGCTTATGTTTATTATAAGAACGAGCAAGGAGTTTAAACACGATACAAGATGCATTCTACTAACTAGAGTAGTTCTATAGTTTTAGGTGAACCGTTTAACTCAATCCTCACCTACCGCGGTTTTTTTTTTTTTTTTTTATACTAACAATATATTCTTTGACATATATTTGTTAGATCTACTTTAATATATGCTTTTACAGCTTTGAATTCTCAATACAAAACACATATTGCAAATATTGATAGAAGACAGAAAGTTCCTAAAGCATCAATAGATTTCAATGTTCCGGCGACATTAATGTATTGCATCTCATCTGGTCACCCTCTACCATCCTAGAGATGCTACCAGACCAAAATAAATATTTATCGTGAATCATTTTATAAAACTAGACTCCACTGCGAAGTCTGTAATAAAGTTTGTTTGCAAAACAATTTCGTACGTCGCATACTACGCTACGATATATTGTGTTACTAGTTTTTATTTCGTTTAAATAAACGCAAACTGTTTATGTAGTCCGAATATTTTCACGTTCATCTATTTCTGTAACTCTTGCAGACGTTTATGAGCCGTATTTTGGGAGTTTTATTATACACCTACGGTTAGAAGGGGTTAATATGGTCCGTTCCCATATAAAATAGATCTTTACCTTACACAGTTTTCAAGAAATTCGATTTCAATAGTCGCACAATCAGTACTGCTTGAATAAAATTCCACTATAGGATTGAAGCTGAGACCAAATATGTTACTCCAATGCAGACGTCCTCCTATCTAATCCTAAAATTCTCAAAAAATATACAGATCCTTCTTCATAACCTTTTCTTTCACCGAAAAGCTATAATTGAGCACAATTTTTATAGAACTCGTAGGTGCCTGTACAGGATTTGAACCCGTCATCACATGGTTAGGGTCACGCGGTCTCACAATGGCTTAAATCGTGACTAGCTTAATAAAAATTGTACATTGGTAAAACACATTGTATTAATTATTCAATATCGTCACCGTAATAAATAAGTCTCGACAAATAAATAACAGTATTTATGTTTTCGATTCTTTAGTTTAAAAAAAGTAAAGTAGCCTGTTACAATCCCACTGCTGGGAATAGGCCTCCTCTCTCCGTTTCTGGAGAGAAGGGTTGGAGCTAAGACCTACAACGCTGCTCTAATGCAGATTGGTAGGTTACACATATCTCCAGAATTCCCTAGAGATATGCAGGTTTCCTCACAATGTTTTCCTTCTTTAGTTTAATATACAGAAACTCTTCAGTTTATGAGCGAGATTCTACTGTTTATAATACAGATTGTTTTTTTTGGATCGGCATCAATGATAGACATTTTATATAACAGCTTATTTTATATACAGATTTGAAAGTGACCAACCCAAAAGCTCAATTAAAATGTTTTCTTTCAGAGTGGAATTAGAGGCGTGGTTAGATAAAGCTACTTATTGGCACGGCGAATCCATAGCTGTCACCGTTGTGGTCTCTAACCATTCTTCCAAAACTGTGAGAAGAATAAAGGTAATCCGACCTTTCGAATGGCATTTGTTTTATTATAAGATATAAGTCCCGTGAAGCATCAGTTTCATACATGGAACGGCTGATGGTTGGAGTGGTAATTCTGTACCAGATAATGTATCGTAGTTAGAACGCACCACTAAGTAAATCAATGACCGTAATATACAAAGAATTGTCCATAACTCGATTATTCTGACAATATAATTTGTTTCAGACCCTTGTAGTGCAGCATGTAGACGTCTGTATGTTTTCCAATGGGAAGTTCAAAAACATCGTTGCCTTGCTTAAAGGGACTGGGACGCCTGTACTTCCCGGCCAGACCCTGACAGATACTTACAACTTGACTCCACACAAAGGTATCAATCTTGTTCAGAATAACTTCATCCAAGATGTGTTACCCGTTTGCTATTGGCTCCGTGTAGCCATTTGCTCTATTATTTAAAGTTGTTTATAGAAAGTAAATTTTACAGGTGTCACTAAAAATTGGATAGCTTTAGAAGACTCGTATTCCAAGTCTGGAGCAAGTCTCGCATCGACAGTGGTGTGCAGTTCTAATTCACCAGATGACCGCAACGTATTTGCGATATACGTATCATACTATGTCAAAGTCAAACTCACACTCAGCGCAATGGGCGGGGAAGTTTCAGTCAAACTTCCATTTATTTTAACGCATTCTTGTATCAACGAAGCACCCACCGATAGCGTTATTGAAGAAGCGACGCACAAAATGATCCTAGAAGGTAAAGAAAATAGCGAAGAAGAAGACAGTAAAGCTGAAACGGAGAAAGATAAACAGAATAACAACGGTTCCAATGAAAATGAAGGAACGGCGTTTAGTAATGACGCTGAAGCGAAATCTCCAGAAGAACACAAATGTGTAGTGGACGTCCTCGTTAATATAGAAAACAAACTGAGCGAAAGACCAAAGAAATTTGAAGGACAAACTGAAATCAGGAATGTTAAGCCCAATGAGGAAGAACTGAATATGATCGTAAAATATTCAGGCACTGATACGTGATCCGAGAATGTAGAAGACACAATACAAGAAGGGGGAAAGACTGAACAGTCGAATGATATCCATATTACGAAATCTTATGCAACAGAAAATGAAACTCAAAAGTGTGGATTCGCTGAGAATTTGAAAAGGGCTGTTTGCTGTATTGATAGACGACGGCAATCTTAATTTTTTTCATATCTCGTGAACATAATATGAGGATACAAAATATAATAAATTAATGACTGATGTTATATTTTCATCTTTAAACAATTTAATGTGTAAATTGATTGAATTGTCGATTAAAATGTCAATATTCACAAAAGAAGTTAGTTAGTAAACAATTTATATGTTGTATACTTGGTAGGAGATTAAAAACTGTACTTAAACATTTATTTAGGTATTACTTAAAGTAGTATGATATACAGTAATTATTATATTATTGTAAGCGGTTTGAGGCTGAGTACTATGCCATTTATCTTGAACAGCATTTAAGATAGCACTTTTGGAATAATTTGCCATTACGGATTACCACTGCGAATTGGACGTGAGATAATAAATTATTGCCTACATTTTACTGCACATCTGCGAGCTTTGAATCTTAATGAGACAGCGCAAAGAAATATTCAAGAATCTCCCTCTCTAATGACAGTTTTTTTACACTAAATTAAAAGGCTTCGCGTGACGTTATAGATTCATAAAATATCCAAAATGCAAATACTTATATTTTAATATGAAATCATCGAAACATATAGAATATATGTAATGTATAATCATCGAAACTAAACTTAGGTGAAAAAATTAATAAAATATAAATTTCGTTAGCAAGTAAAAACTGATCACTCTTGGCCGATTTAGGTTGATTTGTAATTTCACTCATATGAAATATCAGACTCCTAATTAGCAAATACCAAAATGCAACAAACGCTCATTTAAAGCAATATTTTTGTTTAGTTTTATTAAGCATATAATATAAATCATACTTTAGCTGCAACACACATTTTAAATGGGTCTAACGTAGGTATAAAAACAAACGACACAAAACTAAAATAATGAAAGTATATAAAGTGATAAAAGTATAAAGTGTATAGAGTGTACTATCCGATCTCATACCTGATACATGCAGAATTCGTAAAAACTCATGCACTACCAACCACCAATAATACACAAGTACTGCCAATATCTCAACAATCGTCAGGAGACAAAATCGCAATATTTGAGAACGGATAGTAACTCTACTTTTATCAGTACATATATTATCTTTTATCGCGGATTATAGCAAAAAAATAAATGTGAGCTGTGATAGTCGAGCGGCGAGACCGTGCGACTCTTTCGAGGGGAACACGAGTTCAAACCCGGGCAGGCACCAATGAGTTTTTCTATTAAAACTCATATTTATCTCACGCTTTTCGGTGAAGGAAAACGTCGTGAGGAAACCTGCATATCTCTAGAGAATTCTGGAGATATGTGTAACCTACCAATCCGCATTGGAGCAGCGTGGTAGGTCTTAGCTCCAACCCTTCTCTCCAGAAACGGAGAGAGGAGGCCTATTCCCAGCAGTGGGATTGTAACAGGCCGCTATTTTACTTTTTATAGCAAAAAATATTTTCATTACTTTTGTATTATGGATCTCTGCACAGTAACGCCTAATTCTATTAAGTAAACGGCACAAAATTAATTGAAGCCAAATTACATATTTACGATGATATTGAGTGTAATAAATAAATATTATTATATCGTTAATTTAATTCCGTAACTAGTCAGTAGGATTAATGTTTCATTTATAATTAGTATTAAATAAATTTCTAAATATTAAATGTTGGCCGAGAATTTTTGGCGAAAAGCCTTGAATTGTTATTACGCTTACTAAATTGTAGTTAATGTTCACATAAACATTAATTACTGTAAAATAAGATGGTGTAATTTTAGAGTAATTGTAATATTATGTATTATTTGCCGTGTGGTATCCGGCAGAGTAGAATAGACCACCCGAATTTCTCACCGAAGTGTCGTAAAAGGCGACTAAGGTAAGTTGACCCACCGTGTGGTATCCGGTTGAGTAGACTAGACCGCCCTCATTATTTACCGAGGTGTCGTAAAAGGCGACTAAGGTAAGTTGACCCACCGTGTGGTATCCGGTTGAGTAGAATAGACCACCCGCTTTCTTACCGAGGAGTCGTAAAATACTACTATGGTAAATTGACGTCAGGCAGGCGGCCGGTCGTAAAATACGTAGCCGAATCATGTGACACCATGTTTGTAACATGTTGTGCCGACCCCACTTAGAGTGGGATAATGGCAGGAGGATGATGATGATGTAATATTATGTATTATTCTTCTTTGGCTGTGATAGCCCGGTGGTGAGACTGTGCGACTCTCTAGAGACGAACACGGGTTCGAACCCGGGGCAGGCACCAATGAGTTTTTCTATTAAAAACTTTTGTGTCTAATTGATATGAATTTATCACACGCTTATCGGTGAAGGAAAACATCGTAAAGGAAACCCGCATAACTCCTAGAATTCTTTAGATCTCTAAAGAATTCTAGGAGCGTGGTAGGTTTTAGCTACGATCTTTCTCTCCAAAAACCGGAGAGAGGAGTATAGTCATTATTAGTATATAACGTTTAGTAATAGAATAAAAATGAAGTCATGACTTCTTGTCATAATCGCCCAAGTTAAGAAAGCTATAGTAAAATAATTATTATTAACTATTCTGTATTATGCACATAATGATATTTTGTATATTCCATGTAAGCACTTTTATTTTGAAGTTGTGTGTATATATTGTGTAAATAAATTTTTTGGAATGTGATGTGTTATTTATTAATCAAATCTAAATCACCGAAAAATGCTGCGTTTATACCCTGAAACTACGTACTAATAAAAGTCATCCTCCTCCTATTCTTATCCCACTCTAAGTGGGCTCGGCACAACATGTTTTGAACATTACATTATTTTACGACCGGCCGCCTGACACGGCGGATCACCTTACCTTAGTCGTATTTTACAACCATTAAGAAATTAGGTTGGTCTATTCTACTGAACCGGATACCACACGGGGGGGTCAACTGACCTTAGTCGCCTTTTACAACACCTCAGTAAGAAATTAGGGTGGTCTATTCTACTGCGTCGGATACAACACGGCGGATCGTACCAATAAAAGTAATTATTTTTCTTCTGTAAATGTCGTCGCAATTCAAACAAAACAAGAAAAAAAAATTCAAAGATAATTGTGAAAAAGTGATAAACGTCATTATTAGGGCTAACAGCATATACTCAGTTCGAAAATAATGTACATAAGATTAATTTTTTTTTTTTTTGGTTCAGTAAAAAGTAACTCTCAATAAAGTGAGTAGACGAAATAATAAATTAATATCAAACCTCTCATAAAATAATAGAAATAGAAGCTAACAAAAGATGGAGGAAGGCAACACTCAGACAGTCGAAGCGATTCCTCAAATCTTTCGATACAAAGAAGACCAAGCAGCTAATGTCTCAGAGCAGGGAAAATGTGTCAATTATAACAGGTATTACTACGGGGCACTGCCTGTTAAACAAACACCTGTCGATAATGAGAATAAAGGAAGATTAAGCGTGTCCAGAGTGTGGAGTAGAAGAAACGAGTCTTCACCTTATAGCTGAGTGCCTTATGTACTCGCGGGTAACATGGGAGATACTAGGTAAGGATGAACTTGCAGTTACGGACCTGGTTGATATCCCCTTCAGGGACATTATCAGGTTTACAAAAGCTACTGGTAGATTAAAGCAGGTGACACTGTCGGGACATCAGTGATACCCATGTCCCAACATGGGGAAATGGGTAGAATAGTCCGACATAGGAGCTGACCACCCGCACTGCTTCGGCAGGCGTCCCCGAACTAGATATATAGATAGATAGAAACCTCTCATAAAATAATATTAATCATTTGTAGAATAAGTCTGGATCGTAATAAAAAGTAAAATAAACCTAACTTCAAGGTAGAGAATACTAAATATTTGATATCATAAAACTAAAACCCATTAAGTGATATTGCAAAATAAATAAATTTCAAAGAAACATAAAAGTGTAACAAGCAATATAACAGAACTAACTACTTTGTTATAATCCGCACGGGTTAAGCGAATGCATGCAAAGCTAATGTGTATGAAGCAGGCAAAAATCGTAATGCGCGCATTATGATTTTTGTCGTGGAGCCTATCCTCCTGATGGTGCTTCGGTTTCAAGGCGAAACGATCGTCGAGATTGTGGTGGTGGGTGTGTGTGCTGCTTGTGTGCGTTATTGCTGGTGGAGGCGCCTTGGGGTGCATGTGGTGGCTTGTCCTGCATGTATAAGGTGCGTAGATTTTGCCTGCTTCATACACATCAGCTTTGCATGCATTCGCTTAACCCGTGCGGATTATAGCAAAGTAGTTAGTTCTGTTATATTGCTTGTAATATGGAATTCCGCAAAGTAAAGCCTGCTTCTATAAATCATTTAAAAGTAAAACAGTTTATTTAATTCAAAGCACACGAAGCTACCGGGCCGTAAAGTGGAAGTTTCTACCTACTTTTCAGTTGCAACGGGTTTCTTCGAGTGTGAAGTAAAGTTGAACTTGTAGAGTACAAATCCGTCCAGTTATAATAAAATATCACTAACAATTGGTTTCGATTTGCTTCGAATATTATCTATACTTATTATAAATAAAGTCCCAAAAAGCTGTCTGTCCGTATGTAATCCATTTTCTCGAAATCTACCTAATGGATTTTCATACGGTTTTCACCAAAAGATAGTGCAATACTTCCGGATGGTTTAGGTAAATAGTACACATCGTTATTATGTAAATAATGTTGAAGAGATTGAGCAGTTGTTAAAAAACTTGCTTGCTAGGAGCTTTACTCACGTGCGCCGCGTAAACCAGTAGAAATGCACTCAAGTAATGTAGTAGTGAATTGAAGACATACAAAAATATTACAAAAAAAGTCCGCGATAGCATGTCTCTATCTCTCACGGTTAAATCACAATAACTACTTTTATGTTCAAAATTTCGAAAATTCGGGAAATGTTTCGTAAATCAGTGAATTCCACGCGGGCGAAACCATTTTGGGCACAGCTAGTATTTCTATAAAAGTCTTGGACATTGACAAATTATTACTTACTTTTATATTTTACAATATACTTTTTGTGCATAGGAATAGGCATAAGAATATATTTTAAAAAGAGCTACCTCCGAATTTCTTGCTGGCTCTTGTCCGCATCAACCGTTTTCCGAACTAGCAATAGAATTGACGATTCAGAGGTACTTTTAACCAAGTTGACTTAAGAATATGTTGAATTTGAATTTTGAACTTGAATTCTACAAATAATAAGTATTCAATTATAAAATGCATCATCATAACTCTTTGTGTAACTTAGTATAAATTTAGTTGTATTAAAATGGTAATTTCATACCAGAACTAATAACCAATTTGCAAACAAATTTATTTCAATGTTTGCTCTGAAATAGAGCAGAACTTTCGTATTTCTTTTTTAAATAAATAAAGATTTTAGTGAATCAACTGTAAAAATATTTTGTTATACTTTATTTCTGTTTTTTGTTTTCGAAGTCAATAAGCGATAAATCAATACTAATGATATAAATGTATTATTTAGTTCTCCTTTCAAGTCAAACTGAACAGTCAGTTGATGTAATTTTTGTTATACCCGTAAAGGAAGTTAAGATACTATATGCAATATATATATATATGGGTCGGCACAACATGTTACAAACATGTTGTCACATGATTTGGCTGCGCATTTTAAAAATGCCCGCCTGCCAGACGTCACATTACCTTAGTCGTATATTACGACCACTCGGTAAGAAAGAGGGTGGTTTATTCTACTCAACCGGATACCACACAGTGGGTCAACTAACCTTAGCGCCTTTTACGAGAAAATGAGGGAAGTCTATTCTACTCAGCCGAATACCACACGGTATGAAATACTATATAAAATAAAAATTCTATTTCGTGACTTTTTGCTCATATAGATATATTTAAATTATAATTCAAAATATTCTTTATCTACTCAGATACTATAATACAAAGATTATAAAACTGAAAACAAAATTCTTATGACAAACATTACGTACAGAACAAAAATAAAAAATTAAAAAGTTTCATTACGATACAGGTCTTGTATGGACACCTGTATCATAATGTAACTTTTTAATCATAACGATACACCTATACAACTTCCAGCTGGACCAAGGAGGTTGTACCTCTACCTTAAAAAAATGGTTTTAATGAATGGGTCCGCGGCGACGCAACACGCATGCGCAATCGATGTTTGCGCCTTGGCGCCAATATATTATTATACATTTATATACATTTAAAAAATCTTTTCAATATTTAAACGAAGTTTAGTTTTGTTTGTAAAAAAATAAGTTTTTGTGTAAAAACATGTCTGAGAGCGGGAATAGTGGTGATTGTACACCACCAGATATTCTGAAAGCTACGTCAAACATGACCGTGAACCTGTTGCCGACGAAATCTAGGAGCAACTATATTAAATGTTACCACGAGTTCATGGGATGGAAACGTACGTTTTACGTATTATAGTATGAGAGTAGATAAAGTAGTGTATGATACTGTACATAGCTTGGTCTTATAACACTCGTGTGACACTATAAAAAAACTCGCCTGCGGCTCGTTTTTTAAACCGCACTCGTGTTATAAGAAATCTTATTATGCAACAGTATCATAAACTACTATTAAAGTAGACAGTGTTGTTAGGATTATTATATTATTTAATATCGATTCGTAGTATTCTGCATATAGTGTTATTGTATAAAGCTTGTCATGATACCTAGTAATTGTATTAATACTATTTGTCATAATATGGCAGGCAGTCGGGTTTTGAACGTTGTAGCTAGAAAACCTATCATAAAGTTGTGAAAGTGAAGTCTTGTATGTTTCATTTAATCTTGGCCGTCCCGAGTGTTCAGTACTTTTGGATCTACCATAGAAGTATGCTTCTACCGAGAAGCACCAGAAAGAAACTTGTTAATCTTGTTAAAAAAAAAACAATTTTAAAATTTGATTGATTACAAGTTAACCGTTGCAGCGTGGTACGTAGCTCACTGTAATGAAGATAAGCTATACTAGGCGACAATAAATAATGCAGACTAGATCAACTTAGTATAATATTATTGATTTTGGTTTGGTTGGTCTAGTGGAGGTTTGGAGCTTAGACCCACCACGCTGCTCTTATATGGATTTGTAGGTTTCACATATCCCAGGAATTCTCTAGAGATATAAGAGTTTCCTCACTATGTTTACCTTCATCGAATAAAAAAAAAGTAAAGTAGCAGCCTGTTACAATCCCACTGCTGGGAATAGGCATCCTCTCTCCGTTTCTGGAGAGAAGGGTTGGAGCTAAGACCTACCACGCTGCTCCAATGCGGATTGGTAGGTTACACATATCTCCAGAATTCTCTAGAGATATGCAGGTTTCCTCACGATGTTTTCCTTCACCGAAAAGCGTGTGATAAATTGCAATTATAAATTAGACACATGAGTTTTAATAGAAAAACTCATTGGCGCCTGCCCGGGTTTTAACTCGTGTTCCCCTCAAAAGAGTCGCACGGTCTCACAGCTGGGCTATCACAGCATCGAATAGCGTGTGATGAATTGGAAATATCAATTCATCAATCAATTTTTTAAACATTTTAACAGAAAAAATAATTGGTTCCCGCCGGGGTTTGAACCCGTTACCCCCTAGAGAGAGGCACATGATCTCACCGTTCAGCATTCACAGTTTATACAACTTACACAAACCTTATTGGTTTATTTTTAAAAAGCTTATCGAGGCTTCGAGAGAGAAATCGGCTGGATACTGCTTCATAGAGTCTCTGTCGCACAGACTGACGAACCCGTGTGAAACGTCACAACTGAGTGACAGTGACAGCGCTCTACGAAACCGAACTTGCCGGCTGTTTCGTTCTAAACATCGATGTGCCTTTAATGCCGGGTACTATACTTAAAGTAAAGTAAAGTAACAGCCTGTTACTATGCCCACTGCTGGGCTAAGGCCTCTTCTCTCCGTTTTTGGAGAGAAGGATTGGAGCTAAGACCTACCACGCTGCTCCAATGCGGATTGGTAGGTTACACATATCCCTAGAATTCTCTAGAGATATGCAGGTTTCCTCACGATGTTTTTCTTCACCGAAAAGCGTGTGATAAATTGCAATTACCAATTAGACACATAAGTTTTAATAGAAAAACTCATTGGTGCCTGCCCGGGGTTTGAACCTATGTCGTCTCTAAAGAGTCGCACGGTCTCACCGCTAGGCTATCACAGCTTTTTAGGGTACTATACTTACTGTAAAACAAATGATCCTTTAATTGTATAGTAAGCTACATGTAGCAACATGTAATATGAATCTTCTCGCCAAACAAAATGCAAATGACCCAACGACCGATATGGCCAAACTGTTTCACAATGAATAATAATCGGCCGTAACTGAGAACCTTATTTATGCTTTCGCTATCTAGATTCATGTTTAATACGATAACGTAGTGTCTGTCGGCTTATGAAAAAGAATAACTTATTGATACGTTATCTGTAAATGATTACAGAGATAAAAGTTTTTATAGTTGTAACCTTAATTATCAAAGAGTCACGCCGATCATTTATATATACACGTTATTTGTTTTAAATGTAATGTGTTTGCCTATACACAAAATATGATGGAATCTTCTTCATTCTCCTGCCCTTATGCCACTCAAGTGGGGTCGGCACAATATGTTATAACATGTTGTCATATGATTTCGCTACGTATTTGACGACCGGCCGCCTGCCTGACGTCAACTTACTTTAGTCGCCTTTTACGACACCTCGGTAAGAAATGAGGGTGGTCTATTCTATTCTGCCGGATACAACACGGCTAACAAAATATGATGGAATAATAATAATAATAGGGATAATTAAGGAAAATAATAATCATCGAGCGTAGCATACAAAAGCCAGTGTTGCTTGACCCGGCACGTATAGTAATGAAGTTCCGCACTTTACTCTTCCTCACTACTTTATTGCACAACTAGAAAAAACAAATGTAAATAATCTTATAACTTATAAATAGTAAATAGGCGGCCTTATCACAATAATAATCTCTTACAGGCAAAGAAAAGAAACTAAAACTAGGTGCATAAAGTACTTATTAATAAACTTAAATACATTCGAATAGTTACACGCTAGTACATAGTAGAATTAGTATAGGTACACTAATACATACGTTAAATTATGCAAATTTAATAATACATACGTCAAATTAAATATGTATACATCATAAATACTACTATATGGAATACATACATAATTATACGGATACCTAAAAGGTAGGCTATATAACTATGCACTCAGGAGTGTAACTGATAGGTTGTCAAAATTTCCACTGTGAATATTAATTTAAAAATAATTATTAAACTGAGTTAATTTTTCAATAAATGTACCTGTGATTTTTCTAAACCTGTCAGACATTTCCACAAGAACTTGTGCACAGAAATATTTGTAAGTCATCTCACCTTTTAATTCACATAAAAATGGAGTCAATTAAAAACACACTGAATGAGTTGACAGAACATTTTAATAACAAAATGATGGATTTTCATAATGAGCTAAGGACAGCCATCCCTGCTACAAGCCCCATGTCTAATATAAATGCTCAATTTAATTCCTTCCGATCATTTGTCTTGACTGCGCTTGAAAATCTCCAACTTCAAGTTGAACTCCTCTCAAGACAGCAGGATGAGCTTGAGATGCGAACAAGGAGGAAGATTATATTGATCCATGGAGTAGCTGAGGGCAACAAAGAAGATACAAGTGTGAGTGTGGCCAAGATTCTATCGGACAACTTGAAAACAAATATAACAGTAGATAACATTAGTCGCTCTCACCGCATGGGTCGGCCTGGTACTGAGAAACCTAGAGCTATTCTTGTTAAGTTTAAGGATGTCTCATTGCGGGATAAAGTCTGGTTTTCAAAGATATCTTTAAAGGGAACTGGTATCACTATCTCTGAGTTCTTGACTAAACGGCGTCATGAAACATTTCTCGCTGCCCGTGAGTGTTTTGGCGTCACAAAGTGCTGGTCCAGAGACGGCGTTATAGTTGTTATAGGCCCAGAAGGTAATCGGCACCGCATAACTACGTTAACAGAATTGAAATCTATTTCTAGAACTAGAGTCGACGTCCCTTCGACCTCCATCGTTCCACCTGTAGCGGAAGCTGTTAAAGTTGCTAAGTCCACGAAAGACTCTCATCAAAGGCCAAAAAGAGCGGTCCTTAGAAAGTGAAATTGTAAACAATGATGTCTGTGATTAATTATGTGTTTTTGGTGCCATTTCTTTCTTTCATTTTTGTTATTCTTCTTATTTTTATTTGTATATCCAATTCAATTTTGCCTTATTTACATTTGTCTACATTTATTAGCTATAAAGTACCTACTATTAGTATAAGTTTAACTCAAGATATTGAAATCACTTTGATAATTTGATAAATTGACAAGTGTACAGAGTACTTAACCTAATCTTTATTTAATTGTATGTAGGTTCTAGTCCTTTCGGGCCTACGAGTTTTAGCTTAAATTAAGTTAGACAGTTTAGACACTAATCCCTTTGTGTAATTTAACAATTAATGGCGTTAATCTCGGTGCCATTTACCCATTATTTACCGCTTTTACATATATTGTACGGTGTTGACTTTTCCTTTGATTTTGTTTGATATACTGTGTACATTAATTACTAAACATTGATTCTTCCACCGCTGGCGGGTTTAGGGAACTTCTTAGGTACTTACTAAGTTTTATATTATTTAAATACCTTCTTATTTAGTCTTTTTTTTAATTATTATTATTTTATATTTTTAGTACATTATAAATATTTATATATTTAATGCTTGTTAATGATAGTATAGATAGTGAAACTCTTTTAACTCTGTCATCAAGTCATGAATCGTCGTCTATATGCAGTGACCACAGTACAATGTTCCTCCCGCTTGATCGTACCCTTAGTTCTTGCTTCTCAGACTGTGTGAAAAATTTCAATGTTATCCACATAAATGCGCAAAGTATCCCGGCTCATTATCCTGATTTGCTTGCATCATTTGAATCACGGCATATTCATGCTATTTTAGTATCCGAATCGTGGCTCAAGCCATGTTTACCGTCCACGTCTTATGCATTGCCCGGTTTTCACCTTATTCGCAACGATCGAGTTGGTCGGGGAGGCGGTGGTGTGGCGATCTACTTACGGTCGTGTATTCCTTATTCTATAATATGCTCGTCCACACAGCAATCGCCTGCTGATGCGGCTGAACATCTGTGTATCGAAGTGACCTTGTCCCATACAAAAATCCTGCTTGGCGTGTTCTATTCTCCGTCTCTACTTATCGACTACTTTGCTTCGTTCGAGAGCTTGTTAGAAAGTTTGATTCCACTTTACCAACACTCAATAATAATGGGAGATTTTAACACGTGCTTGCTCAAAGGTGATACCCGGTGCAATAAACTTTTATCACTAATTGAATCTTGTGATCTTCATGTTCTGCCTCTATCTGCAACTCACTTTTTCCCTAACTCTGTCCCAACGCTTCTTGACCTTATTATGGTTTCCTCTCCTGATTTTGTTTCCAAGCACGGTCAGTTTACGGCTGATGCCTTCTCTTACCACGACCTTATTTACCTATCGTATAAAATACGTCCTCCTAAACTAAAATCCAGAACATTTCTGCAGCGTAATTTTGGAGGAATGGATGTAAATCGACTTCGTAAAGATGCAATGGGGATTGATTGGACTGCTGTGACCAATGCAAGCACCATAGATACAAAAGTTTGCACGTTTAACTCGCTTATAACAAAATTATATGACATCCATGCGCCTATAAAACTCTTTAAGGTGAGGCATTTACCAGCACCTTGGTTGACAAAAGACTTGAAGATTCTTATAGAAAAGAAAAACAAAGCTAAGTGTAAATTTAAAACTAATAACACAGAGAAAAATCGCTTAAAGTACATTAAAATAAGGAATCACTGCAATACATCGTGTAGGGACGCACAACGACGACATATCCACAAATCTGTCGAGAACGGCGACCAAGCTAAAGTCTGGAAATTTCTTCAATCACTCGGAGTTGGTAACTCATGTCGCAATTCATCTCCTTGTACCTCTGTTAATATGGAGCACTTAAATAAACATTTTTCTAATTCTGACACTATGGATGACGTCGAAAAATTGCGTACTATGAACTATCTTTCATCATTGGCAACTCCAGATTATCCACCGTTTATTTTTAGTCAATTCACTGAATGCGATGTTGAAAAGTGCGTATTGTCCATCCAATCGAGTGCTATCGGTTCTGACTGCATTAGCCGGAATATGATCATTCCTATCCTAGATATAATTTGTCCTCTCTTAACATATATCCTTAATGAGTCTATTTCCTGTGGTGAAGTTCCTGATCTATGGAAAAAAGCCCAAGTTACTCCAATCCCTAAAAAACTTAATGCCAAGATCTTGGGTGACTTCCGTCCTATATCCATCCTGCCTTTTTTATCTAAAATCCTTGAAAAACTTGTCCATCAACAGCTTTTTGTATTCCTGAACAAGTTTAATATTCTCAGTCCTCTACAATCTGGCTTCCGTCCTGGTCATAGCACGGTTACATCGCTAGTTAAAGTAACAGATGACATTCGGCGGGCAATGGATAACAGGCAGCTCACAGTGTTGACATTGTTAGATTTTAGTAATGCGTTCAATACTGTGAATCCTGACATACTGTTAAGTGTGTTACGCTCCATTAACATTTCTCCATTCGTAGTTGGCTGGTTTCAAAGCTACCTTCGAGGTCGCCAGCAGCGCGTTCGCATTGACGATAAATTCTCGTCATGGTGTGATGTCCGAGCTGGTGTACCTCAGGGCGGCGTGTTGTCACCTCTCTTGTTTGCTATCTTCATCAATTCGATTACTTCAAGACTTTCTTCTCTCTATCACATGTATGCAGATGATATCCAAATTTATAACCAGTCGAAACTTGAAGATCTCGCTTTAGCTGTTGCTGCCAGTAACAATGATCTGATTGCGATCCGCGATTGGTGTAAGTCCTTTGGACTTACAATTAATCCTGGTAAGTCAAAAGCTATTGTTATTGGCAGTAGGAGTTTGATTGCGAGGCTTGACTGGCACAATGTACCACCAATCAAATTTGATGGTATAAAAATTCCGTACAGCTCGACAGTTAAAAGCCTTGGCATACTTTTTGATACAACTCTGTCTTGGTCGCAGCAGGTGAAAGAAACGGGCAGGAAAACATTTGGAGCAATCGGTTCTCTCAGGAGATTGGGCGCTTTCCTTCCCATTCCTACCAAAATTATGCTAGCACAGTCATTACTATTACCAATTCTTGATTACGCAAGCGCAAGCTATCCTGATTTGACCGAGGACCAGTTAAACAAACTTGAGCGTTTACAAAATCTCGCTATTCGGTTCATATTTGGATTACGCAAATATGACCATGTTTCTCAATTTCGTGTCAAGCTCAAGTGGTTGCCCATCCGACTTCGCCGGGACTTGCAAACACTTTCTCTTCTGTACTGTGTGTTATTTCATCCAACAACACCTCCCTACTTAAAATGTAAGTTCGAATTTTTAAGACCTCGGTGTAACACAATAAGATCCACTCGGAAGCTTAACCTCGTTATGCCCTCCCACAAGACATCCTTTTTTGGACGCTCCTTTAATGTCAGAGCTGTCCAGTTGTGGAATTCTTTACCACTAGCTATAAGGGAAGCTAAATCTTTATGCAGTTTTAAAAGAATGCTTAAAAATTACTATCTCTCACTATCTGCTTAGGACGACTGCTCAATCCTGATACATTTATATATATGTATACTTTATTTATGACTATATGTGTAAATTCATATTTTTATATATGTAGTATTTGTGTATATAATCTATTTATGTTTAAGTATGTAATATTAGTATGCGTATCTTGCACCACCTACCTTCTTTCCTTTAGTTGATAAGTTCCCTAGCCCAAAGGTTGCCTGGAAGAGATCGCTATTTAGCGATAAGGCCGCCTCACTGTATCACGCAGTTTATATTGTTATTTCTGTATTTCAGTTTTATTGTAAATTCTGTGGTGTACAATAAAGAGTGTTTCTATTCTATTCTATTCTACTTTTCAAAGCTCTAGCTAAGTTTACTGTACGTCCTCTGCACTACTTGTCAAAGCTAAGTTGACTGTACGTCCTCATACCTGATACATGTAGGATTCAAACTCATGCACTACCAATCACCAGTAACACAACAATACACAAGCACACATTCACTAACGCAATATCGACATGCGTTTCACCGTGTAATCAAAGAATCATCAGGAGATAGGCTCTACGATAAAATCGCAAACAATTCTGAGATAAGATAAATCAACGAATATTCAGTGAAGAATTTCGTTTAGAAAAATCTAAATCTCAGAGTTCCAGCATTCTTCCCCTTCCTTTCACGGCGAAATCTGGTAATTCAATTCAAATTCAAAATATTCTTTATTCAACTAAAGTTTTAAAAGAGTGCTTTTGAATCGTCAACTCTACTGCTGGTTCGGAAAGTTGTTCCTACCGAGAAGAGCCAGCAAGAAACTCGGCGGTCGCTCTTTTAAAAATATGAATCTGATACATAGTTACATCAAGTCATTACTGTATTGAACAGGGTAGAAGTGCAGCTATATCGACACATTCTTATCTGCTTTATCCACACATTGTTATCATTCTTATACCTGGGATATTACCAGATTTGCCAGAGCTATTTTTTTAGATGAAATATATAAGAAAAAGAAAGAGACAATCTGAAGGATATATGTAACTTATCAATCTTCACTGAAGCAGCGTCGTACCTACAAAAAAGGCTGAAAATAAAAAACAAAGTGCTTTAAGCTCGTCAGCTTTTCACTCAGCGTTGTCGACATACATTATAGTATGTCATCGAGTTCAATATGAGGATAAATGCGGCTTCCGGCGAAACCGGATATTGCATTTTCATCTGACAACCACGTCGCATATTTCAACGGATCCTTTATGAGCTTGTTACATCGAATGACGTTATTAATTTCACAATATTACACAGCAAAAACAGACGAACAATAGTTTAATTATTTTTTGTATATTTGGCTGTTACTGTTAAATGATTGATTATTTTGTAAGATTAATTGAGAGGCACTGAATCCTAAATGAAAAGCTTAGGTCAAATGTACTACACCTATACAGAGTGTTACCGATCAATCGACATTAATTTTTATTTAAGGTAGGGTACCTACACATCGGTACCCTACCTTTTTTTTTTGTTTGAAAAACTATTTCTTAAAAAACGATATTTAAGAAGGTCGAATTTTATCCAAAGCTATCTTACACGGAACCGTGATAGTCGAACGATGAGACCGAGCCTCTTACTAGGGGGACATGGTTTAAAAACCCATTAAGGCAGAAATAGAATTTCTATAGAAAACTTATATGCCTAATTGATTTATACAACCTATCAGGAGCTTTCGTGTTAAGAAAACAATGTAAGGAAACCTGAATATGTCTAGAATTTCTAGCAGGATTTTTTTTTTCTAAGTTTATATAATCTACAGCTATACAATATATATATTTTTTTAACTATGTCTATTATTAAAGCCAAACTGATTATATAATTTTATATATTTCATCTAAATTTTGCTTAACAGAATTAATTAAAAAATGTAGGAAAGCTGTAACAACTTAACTTGAGCGCGCGCGCGCTTTTTTGTGCGTGTATGTGGATGTGTGTGTGTGTGTTTCTATCCGCTATGGAGAAAAGTGGACGATCTAAGCTCCTTACGTCCAAAGTAAGGATTAGCATTTATCCAGTTTTGGTATAGTAAAGGCCCTCATACAGCAAACACAATATCACGAAATAATATTTAGTTAAATATATTTAAAACTAAATCAACTAACTTTAGCGTTAACAATCAAATATTCAAGAGTTTGTGAAAGACAAAGGGACTAATGACTTCGGCGGAAACTTTTACCACAATTTACGGGCTATTTACCCCTTAATATTAAATTAGCGGCTAAAAAGTTTCACCGTTCCTCCTTTCATATTGACATTAATTCAAAGTTTTGTACAATCGTAAATAAATAAAGATTGTGTCAGGATTTTGGATTTGTTCGAATAAAAAATTCCAAGTTTTGTACAATCGTAAACAAATAACAAAATTAGAAATTTTGAATTAGATTTTATTCAAATTCAAATTCAAATTCAAAATATTCTTTATTCAAGTAAACTTGTAAACAAGTGCTTTTGAATCGTCAAAATCTACTGCTGGTTCGGAAAGCTGTTCCTACCGAGAATAACTAGTAAGGAACTCGGCGGTTGCTCTTTTCAAATAATAATTCTTATCACTAGTTACATATATGTAGTTATTAATGTCTTGTACAGGGTTGAAGAGAAGCTATATCCACGCATTCTTGTCGTCTAGGTAATCTTCAATAGTATAATAGGCTTTCTGAATTAGCCTTTTTTTAATAGTATTTTTGGACTGCTGTAATGGTAAAGTTAAAGTAGATTGCGGAATTTTATTATAGAATCTTATACCCAAACCCACAAACGAATTACAAACTTTTGCAAGGCGCAAAGTAGGAATCGCAAGCTCATGTCGGTTCCAACTTTGTCTATTATATACATTGCCAATCCTTTTATAATTATTTATATTCATATGTACAAAAATTAAATTACTAAAAATATAAAAATAATATATATTCTAATACTAGCTAGCTGGCCACGCGTTTCTGTAGTTCTGTGTGGTTTCGAATACCCCTCAAAGCAGAAATACGGCTACAACAGTTCAAAAAATGCTCTGATCGCCACCAAACTTTACGGGACCATTCGCTGGGTCATTCTAAAGATTGCCTGAAATTTCTATTAAAATCGCTCCTGCCGTTTCGCAGTATATAAAGGACATACATACAAACATTCATTTTTATGTATAAGAAAATTTAAGAGCTAAGGTAAAGAATAATTCGTATAATTCACAGCTGAAAACCCAGCACTGAACACGCTCGATAAGTGCAGTGATTTTGCAGTCTACTCTCCTTCTATTTGATTTCCGTTATCTATGCCATAATAGAGCTGTGATAGCCCAACGGTGAGACCGTGCGACTCTTTCGAGGGGGTCACGAGTTCAAACCCCGGGCAGGTACCAATGAGTTTTTCTATTAAAACTTATGTGTCTAATTGATAATTCCAATTTATCACACGCTTTTCGGTGAAGGAAAACATCGTGAGGAAACCTGCATATTTCTAAAGATTTCTGGAGATATGTGTAACCTACCAATCCGCATTGGAGCAGCGTGGAAGTTCTTAGCCCCAACCTTTCTCTCCAGAAACGAAGAGAGGAGGCCTATTCCCAGCAGTGGGATTGTAATAGGCTGCTACATTACATTCATACGACCCAACGAGGTTCACTGACGACCTCAAAAGGGTCGCAGGGAGCCGATGAATCTAAGTGAATTTATCAAAAATTAAGAATAACCGTCACGTAGAATAGATACTTTAGTAATAAGGTGTTCGTTGTACCTTCTTTAAGTGTTGATTCGTTTTGTTATTAAACTCTAGTACACCATAAAGCTGTGATAGCCCGGCGGTGCGACCGTGCGACTCTTTCGAGGGGTGATCAGTTCAAACCCCGGGCAGGTACAAGTGTTTCTGTTAAAACATGTGTGTCTTATTGATAATTGCAATTTATTTCATGCTTTTCCATTAAGTGAGGAAACGTGCATATCTCTAGAGAATTCTGAGCATATTTGTAACCTTCCAAGCCTCATTGGAGCAGCGTGATAGGTCTTAGCTCCAATCTTTCTCCCCAAAAACGAGAGAGGAGGCCTACGCCCAGCAGTGGGATAGTAAAAGGCCGTTACTTGTATACCATAAAGTCTATTTGTATTATATGTCCTTGTAAAATTATGAATCTAACATAACACAAGTAATTTGATCATAATACGCAGCTTCCTTGAATTTTTTATATCACAAAGGCCCGATTCGTAACGGGCAAGCTTGTTGTGTCAGAAATTTTTCGATGAAAATTTCACCATCTAAAACTGCCAACATTGCATTCATAAACGCAAGTTATTGGCAATTAGTAACGTGTGTAACAGACACTAAAAATATTGGAATAGGAAATAGTCAAATGTAGGTCTGTGCTGTGGTAAATACCGGAAGGGTGGTTCTTGAGTGATCGATAGCGAGGTAAGGGACTTTTCACATGGGGATTGCTTTAAATAGTGAAACTTGACGTAATTAGAGAGACTCTGTTGGTATTCTGTCGAGAGTCTGTCGATTACAGTGATTTCTAGTTAAAGTGTATTTTTGAGTCAATTAGTGAAGCTGAAAGTGAATAGTGTATTAATACAAGTTTAATAGTGAGAAAGTGAAGATGTTACGATCCAAGACCTTCTGGGCTCGTTTCACTTGCGTGATCAAAATCAAACATAGATAGGTGTGACACCAAGAAATAATCCAAGTTCTACGACATTTGAATATAGCCTTTGATAAGATCAATAAAGCGACGTAACAAATAGGCAAATACAACATATAGGTTTGCGATTCACGGCTAATGAATGGAATTAAATGGAGTGGATATCAAATTAGCTTGAAAATATTTATTAAGATAATATTATACGTAAGCAGGATATATTCATACTATTTAATATAATAAAACCATTGACCGCGGTATCGCCTTACACAATTAGTGCCCACGTTGTTTGAAAAATTACTTCAGAGTTTGAGTTACTTTCAGTGATTTAAGTTAAAAGAGGATTGCGGGCTGTTATGTACCTTTTGTGCTGTTTTGAAATTTTTTTTATAACTAACAGTGAGAATTAATTGTTTAATTATTTGATTATTTTTAAAGATTGAAAGATTATAGGCAACTAATTGACACATTTGTATAAAAATACTAGTCTATATCAAAGTAGACTTTAAACTTTCGCGATGAATACTGATTATCAATTCGTAGTCAGTGGCGTGCTTTACAAAAAGACAAAAAGACAATGCCTACCCTATTGTACACTTAGATAAATATTAGTAATTTGTATATTAAAAATTAAAATACAAATTATTAAATAAGTTTTTTAAATCAGCTCCACCTGTCGGCTGTGGTATTACGACGACACGTCGTTAATTTTAGCAGCGCCTACGTTCATATGTTCTACGGCAAAGACACGAACTAAACTGGTCTAAATTTTTCTATGTAGTGTATAAATGCTATATGTCAATGTAGTGTATTTTTTTATAATACGCAAATAATTCATAGCAAACATGTAAAAAATTTACAAACACATATGGAGCTTGGAGACGCTGTCTTTATTCTAAAAGAAATTACTAACTACTAACCTATACCAATTTTCCGTTTACACTATTTGTTTTGGGGAATTGAGTCGATAAAATCGAATTACTTTTATATAAGGTTCGACGTTTTGGTAGAGTTGCATCCACCGAACGAACTGGCTGGAGCGCCGCGGCGTCTTCGTTCGCGAGTACTACAATCATTATTCTCTGTTTTTACCCTAACTTGAACCGCATTTATTTCGCGAGTTGTATTTATTTATGACAAAATTACAAGTCGATGACAATCTGAAGGCCTGTTTTCTATTAAAAGTATTGTTTCTAATTTCAATGAAATAATAGTGGGCGTTAGTTGACAGGACTTTGGGATCATTAAGCTCAATCCAGTGATTGCTCCCCGAATTAAGCGGTCTGAGATCGCTGACTTCGTTGGCTAGTTATTTTTAACGGTATCTAACTGCATCAATTTTTACATGTGTAAAACAAAAACCTTAAAGACTTGAGTAAACGTTCAATTACATCTTCTTAAATTGTTTCCCGTTATCAGAGTTTTTCTTAGTAATTTCTTCTTATATAAGTTACCATTACGTCATTATTATTATCATAAAAAATATGTTTATTAAAAAAAATAGTCCTTCAATCGCTACATTCTTTACATGTGTACCCTACGGCACCATTAAGCGAAACTTGAAAGCAATATACAATCTAAGAGTTTAAAACTAAGCTAAGCACTTTGAAACTTTTCCTTTATGTTCTGTTAACTTTGGCTTTGGTATATTCCAAATATAAAAGCATATTTTTCGGTACACTACCTGTGGAAGGTGGCCAGACGTTACGTAAATTCGGTAAAAATGCGGTATCATGTTACGCACTGTGCTTACTCGCACGCTACATTGCTTATGCAGTTCTACGTTTCCCTCTGGGATTCATCTCAATCTTACCGCAAATATAGCCTAGACCGTTTGTATGATGGACGAATTTATTATGAATGGGAAACATAACATAACATTTCAACGCGCATCACTTTATAATAAATTACCCATATATATCAAAGAGCCGTGTGGTATCCGGCAGAATAGAATAGACCACCCTCATTTCTCACCACAGTGTTTTAAAAGGCGACTAAGGTAAGTTGACGTCAGGCAGGCGGCCGGTAGTAATATACGCAGCCAAATCATATGTCAACATGTTTGTAGCATGTTGTGCCGACCCCACCTAGAGTGGGATTAGGGCAGGAGAATGATGATGACCAATATATATCAAAGAAGCTGAAAATATAATAAAAACAAATAAAATTAAATGATATTCTAAAACTTAATAATATAATTATTTTGCTATAATCTCTTTGCTATAAGATTATAGCAAAGAGATTTTATGACCGCTTATAGATATAAGCGGTCATAAAGTTCCTAATGACCACTGTTTCGAAATACTGCACACCTGCGAAAAAAGCTTGAAATTAAATATTTTGGAACAATTAGAAATCATTAAGCATAACAATGGCACCCTCATTAACGAGCAGATAAATGTCTCTAGTTCAAGCTTGTTGCACGTGTTCCGAGGTAAAATAAAGGGTGGGGATGAACCAAATACTATTTAACAACGCTTGTTTGAATAACGCTTCGCTTTGCGATTTTCTCGTGGAGTCTATCTCCTGATAATGCTTCGGTTGCGGGGCGAAACGATTGTTGAGTTTGTGATAGTGAACCTGTGTAGTGCTTGTGTATTGTGGTGGAAGTGGTGGAGGTTTGTGCATGTGTTTTTACGAATCCGGCACGTATCAGGTATGAAAATACTGATAGTCCACTATACATTAAACACTATATATATTTTCTATTTACTGTATCACGGATTATAGCAAAATAATTATATTATTACTTTTGTATTATGGATCTCCGCAAAGTAACGCCTAATTCTATAAATTATTCTAAAACTTATTGCATATGAACTAAAACATAGCTACGATCCTAATGTTTGTACATCTAGGGATTTGGGCAAAGTGTATCAAGCAATGTTTATTCTTGATTTTACCCAAAAACTAATTGTTATTTTCTTAGTGGCATATTCGTTTATTTTTGTCATTTTATGTTACGTCATAAGTTTTTTCTGTTTGTTAACCGCTCTGTTATATCTATTAATTGTACTTATTTAAGTTTTTATTTTAAGTTGTCATTTAACTGAATGTCATTCTTATGAGAATACTAATATTATAAATGCGAAAGTCTATCCATCTTAACACTTTTCAAAGACATTGTTCCGAGCCGCAGCAGTTTCGAAACTGTAATCAAATGCCACGTAAACAGATTCCTTGTAATAAATTCCTTAATGTGCCCGGTGTTTGTTATCTTGGCTGTAAAATGGATTGAAATATTGTTCCAGAAGTAATTACCTGAGAATATTACAGTTCCAAAGTTGAAAGTTTCTAAGTACGCGGAGCGTCAGCTATTAAGAAATTTAATGACGCTTTAAGATTGAAAAATATTTTTTTTAGGTGCAATTAGTCGTTCAGTCCAGCTGAGAATTTTACTTATTTTTAGACCTTATTATAATAATAATCATTGCACAATTTTAAAAAAAGGTTAGAATGGGTATGTTTGAATATAAATATCATCGAGAAATGTCTTGTGGCACTTTAAAACAGGAATCTCCGCTATATATTGTTTTGTTACATCTGAAGCAGATTAGGCAGCGTTTTCAATCATGTTATGTTCAAATAATTTATAGAATTAGGCGTTACTTTGCGGAGATCCATAATACAAAAGTAATAATAAAATTATTTTGCTATAATCCGCGATACAGTAAATAGAAAATATGTATAGTGCTAAATGTATAGTGGACTATCCGACAAAATCGCAAAGGCTTTGCGATTTTGTCGTGGAGTCTATCTCCTGATGATGCTTCGGTTGCGAGGCGAAACGATTGTTGAGTTTGTGTTAGTGAACGTGTGTAGTGCTGGTGTATTGTGGTGGCAGTGGTGGAGGTTTGTGCATGTGTTTTTACGAATCCTGCATGTAACGGGTATGAAAAAAACGGACAGTCCACATTTAGCACTATACATATTTTCTATTTACTGTATCGCGGATTATAGCAAAATAATTTTATTATTACTTTTATATGTTACGTTCAAATATGGTTGGACTTTTCCAAATTTTCAATAATAATTGACATGTTTAAAGAAAGAAACTTTATTAGTCACGTAGTACAACTTTATAGACCATATAATGAGAAATGGAACTTAAACATACTGAAAGTGAAAAATGCAATTTTTGGGGTTGGATAGTAGCAAGGGTACCAGATCTGCTGACAACTTTAGCCTTAAAATACCCACGCAGCACACAAAGTTTATTCCTACTTGCTAGGCCATTTACAGTAACGGCGCTGAAGTTGTCGGTAAATATTCAGAAGACATTAAAAACCTTCCTCGTGAATTTCATTACTCTGTACGAGTATTTCAAGAAGGGATTTGATGAAAGGTTTTTAGTGTATTTTAATAACTAATTTTAGGTTCTGGGAAAATTAAAACTATATATTTTTTTTATGTTTGTATTATACGGATACGGAGCTGTGATAGCGTAGCGGTGAGACTGTGCAACTCTTTCGAGGACGTCACGGGTTCAAACCCAGGGCAGGCACCGATGAACTTTTCTATTAAAACTTATGTGTCATATTGATAATTGTAATTTATCACACGCTTTCGTTGAACGAAAACATCGAAAGGAACCCTACCTATCTTCAGAGAATTCTGGGGACATGTGTAACCTACCAATCCGCATTGGAGCAGCGTGGTAGGTCTTAGCTCTAACCCTTCTCTCCTAAAACGGAGAGAGTAGGCCTATTCCCAACAGGCCGTCACTAGACTATATTTTTTTTGTTACACTATGCTATTCTATTCTGTTTGTTGATGTACACGGCCTGAAGGTTCATAGACCCCACAAAGTAGGTGCGTCCCGCCGCGGATTTCTGTTTACTGACACGACTTTGCACTTTGACGATATTGTGAGAGAAATAGGTTATGACGTAACAATAATATCATAACTGCGGTGTGTCAAAGTTAAGAATAATATACAATTTTGGCTGAATATAATAATGAAGGTATATATGCCGTGTGGCCATTGGAAATGAGGCAATAGAAATTCGGTACTTTGATATTTAATTTACGTATTTAATTGGTATGTTTTCTTGAAAAGCACAAGAAATTTATACGATTGATAAATACCAAAATGAATACTTAAGTTTGTATGTAGTGTTTGTGTGTAGTTTTATTTTTTATTACAATTTTGTTTTCTATAATAAAATAAAATAAAAAAGTCATTAATTTGTCTGTTTAATACTGGTTTTCCAACCCAGAAATGTCACATTTCTCTGATTGCGTTCTATGTTTACGGATTTTCGACAATTCTCTATCACATTCTACCATAAGAAGAAATGATAACGTATGGCAATTTTACGTTATAATATGCTTATACTTATTATTATACATTCAGGTAGGTCAAAGTTTTTGTATTTTTTAAGTGCCAACCCGATCAATATATACCTATATATAATACTAGATATTATGCGATTATACGATGCTTGCGGAATCGCACGCGCGGAAATCAGTGTACGAGTATTTGATTGACATTTTCAACGTAAAAGTAGTTATTTTAAGTTATTCATAAGAGACACAGACGAGGCGTCGCAGACATTTTGTAGTATTTTTCTATATCTACAATTCTCTAGTACATTACTTGAGTGTATCTTTGTTAGTTTACACGGCGCACGCGACTAAAGCTCTCACCAGACGAGCTTTTTTACAACTGCACGACCTCTTCAATACAATTTACGTAAAATCGTGATGCCCTATCCACCTAAACCTTTACAAAAATTATTTATAGAAGCAGGCGTTACTTTGCGGAATTCCATATTACATGCACTATAACAGAACTGCCTTGCTATAATCCGCACGGGTTAAGCGAATGCATGCAAAGCCAATGTGTATGAAGCAGGGAAAATTTACGCACCTTACACATGCAGGACAAGCCACCACATGCACCCCAAGGCGCCTACACCAGCAGCAACGCACACAAGCAGAACACACAACCACCACCACAATCTCGACGATCGTTTCGCTCCGACCCACTCGACTTGACTCCACGACAAAATCGCGTTTTTACGATTAAATTACGATTTTGTCGTTGCTGCTGGTAGAGGCGCCTTGGGGTGCATGTGGTGCCTTGTTCTGCATGTATAAGGTGCGTAAATTTTCCCTGCTTCATACACATTAGCTTTGCATGCATTCGCTTAACCCGTGCGGATTATAGGAAAGTAGTTCTGTTATAGTGCATTTACAAAAATCCATTCAATAGATTTTGCGATAAATGATCCCATAAAAACAGACAGCATTTGGGCACTTTGTTTTATAATAAGTATAGATTTATTATCTGTGATATAGTAAGGCAACAATCATCATCATTCTTCTGCCCTTATCCCACTCTAAGTGGGGTCGGCACAACATGTTACGAACATGTTGTCATATGATTTGGCTACGTATTTTACGACCGGCCGCCTGCCTGACGTCAAATCAAATCAAATCAAAATAATCTTTATTCAAATAAACCATTTCAGGCACTTTTGAATCGTCAAGCATCAATATGATTAATGAAGCTACAACTGGTTCGAAATGTTGCTCTTACCGAGAAGAACCAGCAAGAAACTCGGCGGTCAATCTTTTAAATATATTCAATTATACATTATTAAACCGCTGTCTTGTATGAAGCTGAAAGGATTTTCAAAGCCAGGCTTTCTTATCATCCAAATAATCTTCAATTTTGTAATATGCTTTACGTATAAGCATATTTTTTACACTTGATTGGAATCTTTCTGTACACTGGTCTAGAATGGATTGAGGAATTTTATTATAGATGCGAATAGCGAGACCAACAAATGAGTTGCTTACTCTGCTGAGTCGCGACGCAGGTATCGCAAGCTGTTTGTGACCTCTCGTATGTCTATGATATACATCAAATTTTGTTTTATACGTACTTATATTTTTCCGTACAAATAGAATATTACTATATATATATATTTTGATGCGTCAACTTACCTTAGTCGCCTTTTACGACACCTTGGTAAAAAATGAGGGTGGTCTATTCTATGCAGCCGGATACCACACGGCACATACCTTAGTCGCCTCGTACGACACCTCGGTAAGAAGGGAGGGAGGTCTATTCTATTCTGCCGGATACCACACGGCGTAGTGAGGCAACAATGTACTGTTTTTAATTTAAATTGTGACGTTTCTCATACGAATTGTAAATGATTTCCACACGTGTGAAAATAGGACAACAGAAATACATATTGCATTCCGTGCAATGTTTGTGTAGACGTTTCTATATTTTGATTTACTAACTGACGAAATTCTATCAAGATAAAATCGTTAGATAAATCTAACGATGCAGTTTGGGATCGACGTTTTCTGTATGAACTAAATAAAAACAATATATAAAAACAGTTTTGTGTAGAAATTAAATATTACACAAGACCCGTTAGACTGCACTTTGGTTGTAAAAGTTTACGGCAGCGAACAAATAAAAATAAACGTCATTATTTATGTGTAAATTTTTAATAAATTTCTATAAATTATAAAACAAAATCCTCCAAAGCTGTCTATCTGTATGTAATCAATTTTCTCGCAAACTACAGAACAGATTTTTGTACGGTTTTTACTATAAGATAGTGTAATTCTTCCGGCGGGTTTAGGTTAATATTACATTACCGCTTTATGTATTAATGTAATAATTGAAGAAGTCCTGGGTTTGAAAAAAAACTCACCAGCTGGCGCACTCACGTGCGTCTTATAAACCAGCAGAGATACATTAAACTAAAGTAATATTCTAGAATTGTGAATCAAAAATATTCCAAAATGTCCGCTATAGCATGACTCAGCCGTGCAGCGGATACCACACATCCGCCAGAATAGAATAGACCACCCTCATTTCTTACCGAGGTGTCGTAAAAGGCGACTAAGGTAAGTTGACGTTAGGCAGGCGGCCGGTCGTAAAATACATAGCCAAATCATATGACAACATGGTCATAACGGTTGAAACATTCCATCTGACCAGATTAAAGACGAGAATTTGGGAAATATAAATTGTAAGTGATACTGGAGATTGCAGCTGAGACCTCAAGTAATTTAAATGTTGACACACCAATGCGTCAACTAGTAAGAGATCTTCCAAAAATTCGTGCCCTTGCAAGAGATCACCACAACAGAAGGCAATTTTTATACGCGTTTTCTATTAAATTTAATTTCAAACTGTTCGTGTCGATTATTATACAGCTGGTAGTTATCGGCAGATGAAAAAACGGTAAACGATCGCGCGGTCGTGAATAATTCAGTATCTATGGTAATTTCTTTCTTCACGTGTCTATTTACGTGAAAAGGTTAACGGAACGAAAATATTCCTTTAGACCGTTTTACCATTTCATTAAGCAGAACGGTGGACGATATTAACACATTTATGTGACATATTTAGTCTCCGTAACTTGGTGGAATCATTTTATTCAGTATTTAGACGGTCTCGAAATTGGTGTTGGAGAAGGGTTTCATGGACTGAATTCAAAACTAACGATGCCATCCTTCGAGAACTCGGCATAAAGCAGTCTTTGCTCCATCGGTCAAGGTCTAGTATTCTCAACTTAATTCGGGCATGTGTCTCGTACGAAAGATTTCACTGCAGAGCGCCTTAAGGTGCTAAGGAAAATCGAAAATCACCGATGCGATGCTTTAACGGCTCTATGTACTAGAAAGACAGATGTCCCAAAGAATAAATAAATAAATATATATATATATGGGACATTATATATAATATTAAGTGTATAGTGGACTATCCATTTTTTCATTCCTGATAGATGCAGGATTCGTAAAAATACATGCACAAACCTCCACCACTTCCACCACAATACACAAGCACTACACACGTTCACTATCACAAACTCAACAATCGTTTCGCCCCGCAACCGAAACATCATCAGGATATAGACTCCACGACAAAATCGCAATGCTTTGCGATTAATATATATATTATCTATTTATTGTATCGCGGATTATAGCAAAATAATTTTATAATTACTTTTGACGAAAAATTTATAATACACTGATATTTAACTATGTACATACTTATCTTGCCACTTCAAATATTTGTTGTAGACGGAAGTCAAAATGGCAAAATGAAACCTAATATACCAAGTTTCTAGGAGTTTATGTACACCCATCTCCTACGGGAGTAATTTAGGAAATTCGAAACTTTACAGAAACCCTCTTAATACTCAACATTGTTCCAATTCTAAGACAGTATAAATGTGTTTGACTCGCTGACTTTGAAGTTTCATTATATTTGCAGAGATTTATTACCCTGTTGAAGTAATTACTCAAGAGTTAGAACTCTTCATATTCCGTCATATTCTGGCCATCCACTACATGAGCCCTAGAACTTAGACTTTGGACGCCCATTTAAAGTAGAACCCCGAAACTATCGATGAATTGGTACTCAGTATGTATCAATTACTTTCTGTGTTGTCCATGGAGGTATATGCTAGTAATCACCACGCTTGGCATGCGAGTTGATGATCGCAATGCTGACCATCTCACACCGACAGCGCTGCTGTCCGCTTTCGGTCTGTAGCATTTTGGTCAGCAACAGAATGGTTATACCGCCATTATACGGTCGCCAGATCCTCGTCGGTTCATATGCAAGGTGCTCCAAGAGCAGGTGAGGTTCGCAATTGAGGAAACTGATTGTTACTAAGAAAGAAAGAAAGAAAACACATTTATTCATTCATGCGCTACAAACGGTGCTTCAAAATAATATATAAGCTTACAAAGATAAATATGTAAAATGTTAACTATTAGTAAAATATACTATAAATATAATTAAATAAAACTATAAAAAACATAGTATGCCACCGCATATAGCGCAGCAATGAAAGGCATTCAGCTCAGCATGTTGCCGCATTTATATTAACAACACAAATGCAGCGCTGATTTTCAGCCAAAAGCCTGTGATGCCACGGTAGTGTATGCCAACGTATACTGCATTTGAAAAACAAACTATAACTTACTATAATATATGCTAATATAAAACATAGACATAAACTGCTAACCAAACTAGAATTATAACAATCAACACAACAATAAAACAGATATACATAATTAAACATAACTGAAAACTTACCGATAATATATATTATATATTATAAATAATAACTTATAAAATTAAAATATTAATAAAACATTCAATTTGCGCTTTAAAATAAAGAAATTTCAGCCGCATAATTTTCAAATTCTTTTTGCTTTTCCAACAAAAATTTTTTAAGTTTGCTTTTAAAAGTATATTTAGTTGTCAAATCTCTTATTGGGGGTGGAATATTATTCCAACACCTGGTTGCGGCGTATTTAAAACTACCCCTAAAAGCAGCTGAACAATGGCGAGGAACACTTAATTTTTTACAATTACTCCGCAAGTATTTAGAACGCTCCCGAACTACCCAGATAAGTTTTTTAAATAAATATTCTGGTGCTTTCGTGTTTACCACTCCGAAAAGAAGACTAGCCAGATGTAATTTGCGCCTTGCTTTCATTTTCAAAATGTTATGTTTGTTGAGATAAGGCGTTATATGGTTTCGTAGCGGAATTTCAAAACAGTAACGCGAACATGCATTTTGCACTCTTTGAATGAGACGACTAGTTTTTGACAGCAACCGAGGACCGTAAACCACATCTCCGTAAGCCAACTTAGATAATACTAACGCCTCTACTAGTTGTATGCGGAGTTTCTCACATAGATATTTACGAATTTTGTAAAGTATTTTAAGTCGATAAAAACAATTACGAACGGTTAAAGACACATGTTTTTCAAATCGAAGATCAGGATCTAGGACTAAACCCAAATTTCGCACTTCATATACTTGTTCTAAGGATTTACCATTAATTATAATATTCAATTCGTTAGTGTCCAGCCGACATAATTGAGTTCTACTTCCAAATAATATAAATTTCGATTTTACAGGATTAAGCATTAAATAATTTCGATCTGACCAATCAACAATTCTTTGCAAATCTTCATTAATTAATTCTAATGCGTTTTCAAGCTCTGAAGGTTTGAAAGAATAGTACAATTGCAGGTCATCTGCATATATATGTGAATTACAATTCTTAATTACTGTCATGATATCCGTACAATATAAAATAAACAGCAATGGACCCAAAACAGAGCCCTGTGGAACTCCTCTAGTTACTTTCATAAGTGATGAAGTATATTTTTTCCCGTCCTCTTGGACAATTTCAACAAACTGATATCTGTTACTTAAATAACTATCGAACCATTTGATAGAAGGTATACTAAAACCATAGTAAGATAGCTTAGAAAGTAATAGTGCAATATTTATACTATCAAATGCACGAGAAAAATCTAATAAGACGAGCACCGTGCACATTCCACGATCTCGTGCTGTTAAAATGTTATCTGTTACGTCCAGGAGCGCAGTGATGGTGCTACGTCCAGTCCTGTAACCTGACTGGTTATCGGGTAATATATTGTTTTCCTCTAAATATTGTGTTATTTGTAAACGAACAACCTTTTCTAAAATTTTAGAAGCACACGGCAATATATTAATGGGCCGTAAATCCTTCGACGTTAATGGATTTGAGGTCTTAGGAATAAAATCAAAATCAAAATCAAAATAATCTTTATTCAAATAAACCATTTCAGGCACTTTTGAATCGTCAAGCATCAATATGATTAATGAAGCTACAACTGGTTCGGAATGTTGCTCTTACCGAGAAGAACCAGCAAGAAACTCGGCGGTCAATCTTTTAAATATTTTCAATTATACATTATTAAACCGCTGTCTTGTATGAAGCTGAAAGGATTTTCAAATCCAGGCTTTCTTATCATCCAAATAATCTTCAATTTTGTAATATGCTTTACGTATAAGCATATTTTTTACACTTGATTGAAATCTTTCAGTACACTGGTCTAGGATGGATTGAGGAATTTTATTATAGAAGCGAATAGCGAGACCAACAAAAGAGTTGCTTACTCTGCTGAGTCGCGACGCGACGTACTACCGCAACTTTCCATGCATCGGGAAAAACAGATGATTCAATTGACTTATTGATAATGGACGTAATGATATCTAAACTTTGGGGCAACGTCATAAGCAGCATATTCAGAGTAATCTCGTCGACTCCTTCGGCGTTTGAGTGCAGGGTTTTAATAATTTTCAATATTTCATACGAACTAACAGTGGAAAATACAAACTTTTCCGTATCATTAAATTCGAACGATGTAAGTTGAGAAAAGGAAACTTCTCTTCTAGCCGGGACTTCTAAAAATTGTTTATTTATTTCGTCTGCATTAGTGAAGTTTGGAGGTAAATAAGACGTTTTTTTTGAAATCACAGTATGTTTTAAATTTCGCCACAATATTTTGGGATGTTTTATTTTGTTGTTAATATTATGTGTAAAATATGCTTTTTGTTCGCTGTACAGGGCTTGCGTGACCAAACGTTTCCATTCTTTATACGCTACTTTGTTTTGTTCGGTTTTGGCATAACGCCACTTTGTATGCAAATCATCTCTTACTTTCATCATTCGCTTAATATTGTAAGTTAACCAGGGACTATAAGTATCTTTAACTATTTTAGTTTTTTTCCGTGCATGAATGTTGTAAAGTGAGGCAATACTGCTGTTAAAAAAACTAACTATATTATTAACATCATCAAAAAAAGCATGCAAACTCCAAGGTACAGCATCTAAATCTATATCAAATTTGTCTATGTCAATGCTATTAAATGGCCTGTAACATATAACTCTTGGGGGTATTTTTTCTTTTTTAATATTAAATGTACAATCAAGAATAGCGTGGCGACTTAGTGTTGCTATAGGTATTACATTTATGGCACGCACTGAAAGGTTCGTGGAGATGGTATCAATTAGAGTTTCACTTTGTTCCGAGAAATGTGTAGGACTAGTTACTATTTGAGACAAATGCAAAGAATTTAAAAATGTTTGAAACTTTTTGGTTTTTGTATCGTCTCTATTCAGCATATTTATATTAAAATCACCTAAAAGAATTAGATAATCGTGGTTTGAAAGAACTTGTATGCTATCTGTGATGGCGTCAAAAAATGTGTCAACATCAAACCAAGGCGGTCTATAAGCCGTGCCAACGGCAACCCTGAAAGTTTTAATTCTTAAACTGATCCACATCTGCTCGACAGTTTCATGTGGTGGAACTACACATTTACGCACATTTAGGCCCCTTTTGATATAGAAAGCTACGCCTCCACCTCGACCACTACACACCGTCACTGGGCGCGGAATGTGTTGCAAACGATATCCGGGCACAGAAGGCGCTCGCTCCTCATCATCCACCCGCAACCAAGTTTCGTTGATACCCATTAAATCTACCTTAATACGTTCCAGGGCCACAATGAATTCCTCATGCCTAGTTCCTAGTGAACCAGCATTGAGGAAACCAACTCGTAACATATTTTTGTCACTGAATTTTACATTTAAATAAACAATAATATTTAATGAGTTTTGCCACATCGGCAAAATTGAGGATCTTATTTTTATAATATTTGAACCTGTCTGCCATTTTGTATGTTAATTTATAAAAATATGCGTAATTTTTGTATAACAATAGTTTAACTAAGTTAAAATTTAAATAGAGATAAGTTATAATAACCACAGTATATACTTTTAGTAATAGTATAATACAAGTATAGTTTAGTTTTCTTGCGTAAAAAATGATATAAAAACATGAATACGATAATATTAGCAGTATATCTGTTACAGTGTTACGTTCAAGTCCATAATAACTACATAAAATGTTCTTAAAAAGTATACAAAGTAAGAATAGATTATTTAACAGATAAAATATTAATTTATAAAATATATTTTGATTATATATTTTTTCAGCAAATAAGGAGCTCAAAATTTTCAATTGGCAAAAATTTTAACGATATCTGATTCGCATCGCACACGGTGCGCCGAAACGCTGCTATCGCGACGGATATATATACGTCCACCACTGGTCCAGATGTATCTCCATCCCTTGCGTCGTCCTTCTTCGCGCGCTTTCTGAAATAACTGTTTATTTAACCGCGTCAGATGTTCGTTGATATAGAAACGCCTCGGCTCCCCTTCTAGTATTCCAGACGAATCAGCTCCACGCCGTATACGGGCACCGCGCAGAAACGAGTCGCGGACTGCACGCCGTGCAAGCCGCACGATTATGACACGGGGCCTCGCATGCCCACCGCTTTCAGAGACATTTCGCCGAGGGCCCGCGCGGTCAGCTGATACTATATCCCGCTCATCCACACTTATTCCTAATTTATTAGCTACTAAACTGATAGTATGGATGAGATTTTCGCCATTCTTTTCCTCAAGACCTGATATTTCAATATCATTCAGCAACAATTCTTGTTCGCGATTATTCATTTGGTTTTTTAGCTGATTTATAGTTTCGTATAAATTTTCATTCCCATTCTCAGACGGGCGGACCGCGGATTGCTCTTCCAGACGCAATAGCCTCTCTTCGATGCCCTCCACGCGCTTGTTATAATCTGAAATTGTAGTATGAATACGTGCTAGTTCTTGTCTGAAGTGTTGCATCTCTGATCGAATTACCTGTCGTATTTCCGCAGCGAGATTACTAGACGGGCCCGCTTGTTCCGAACTCGTATCTCCAAACGTGTCCTCATCACTCGTACCCTCTACCAGATTAGAAGTACTAGGACTACGAGCAGGACCCTTACTGTGCGTTTTTGTATTTTTACACGTTCGACATAGCCATTTATTGGATAGACTTACTAGCTTCCCTCTAACACCCCTCAAGAGAAAAACAAAGAGAGGGATGTATTAATTAGCAAAGAGAGAGGCCATTGCTTAATGAGGCATTGACCTGAAAGTCGGGGGTTGGTTGCAATGTGCACTTACTCTATCCTCGCGACCATTAGTCTGATGGATTACTGCAAGGTTTTTAATCAGTGCGAGTCCAATATATCATGAGGATTTTTCATGATATACAAAAAGGTATCCGTTGAGTGATTCCCGACATCGTACATGCTTTATCGCTCTATTCACCGCAGGTCAAACACGGTGAACTCTACCATCCCACCAAATGCCAATTTGAATGCCGTTAGCCTTAACAGCATACGGGCAGTTTAAATAAATAATTAAGTCTTCGCACTGTCAACGATGCTCCTATGCTCTTTCAAGTGACTTTGCGAAAGCTATTACGGCTAACATGTTGACAATTTTAAAAAATGCTTAATTGAATTATAAATGAGTCTATTGGGACGCACTGACTTTTTATTTCTTGAAATAATATTAAGTCGCTGAAATACATATTTATTTTTACAACCATATTTGTATAACAAACTTGCTAACTAGTTTCTTAGTGGCCACAAATCATATTTAATGGGAGTATGTTTGTATTGAATGTAATGATGATATTTCAACACGTTAACATTGAAACTTATATAAAATTTAATCTCACACTGTCAAAATTTAATTCCGAAGCCATTGTTCATATTCCGATGGAATTATCAAAATATATTGAAAATTGTAAAAGATAAAATAGACTTATATACACTGTATTAAGGTTGAAAATCAAAAAGCAAATAATAATTCGAGTTTAATAAAACACGCAGATAAAAACTCATTGCCTTCCTGGGAATTAATGCTTAGTAATTTTACAGAATAATAAATGTAAAAGTTAATTGTTTTGTTTTGTATTGTGCCCGCTGTTGGGTCGTTTAACTGAGCACAATTTGTAACCTGGGATTAGATTATTTTTCATAAATAAAATAGCTTATTGCCACCAAATTGAGGCTTATCGGAAATCCACGTAGAAGACGTCGCGGGCAAAAAAAGTACTTTAATATAAAACATACCGGCTTTCCTTTTTTTAGAACTTTCTTTCTGGTTTTTAAAATTGTTCCCTACGTCACTTCCTTCGCTAGCGATTTTCTAGATCTAGATCTCTGACGAGATATAAAAAGGAGTTATGTCAAAATTTATGTCTAGTAATTGTAAGTTAAAATTGTAAATTACAAGTCAAGTCATAAAAGTTTTTGACAAAATTTCATGTCATACTGTTAGCCGTTCCGGAGTTCTTTCGTCTGGAGCCAATCTTAGCAGGAGCATCAGGTCATTGCCTATCATAAATATGTATAGTCAACGGGACTGTAGTATGTGAAACTTCAGCGTGTTACGTCTACTCAGCGTTTGCCGCCTTCCCAGACTCTACTGAACACCTGTCATGTTTCATGCCTGGGAAACATACTTCGCTCAACCTCGCCTTTCCCTACCTAACATCGGTGGGATCGGGCAACATTAGTATTTAAGATTTTAGCATAGTACATAGTATAAGAATAATTATAATTAATTAACTGTAAACAAATAGATTTATTTGGATAGTGACTTTTGTGTACCCAACAGTCGCCACTCATAATATAATTAGCGCAATCGGAAACCGGGAAGTGGGTCAAATTTAACCTTCACTTTCACATACATACACGGCAAGAATAAAAAAATTAACAATGAGCAGGAACGATTGGATATTCATAAAGCGCACGTTAATAATTATTAATTTCATATACTTAATATAAATAAATGCAGCATATAGTGGATCCCTACGAGGTGGACGGGTTACCTTAAATAGGTTTAGGTGCCGCTGCTTCCAAGCCGTACAGTTATGTGTGGTGTGGAGATCTCATGAAGAGACCTATATGTGCGTTGCGGACCGAAAGCTAAGCTACTCGGAAGCTAAACTAAGCCAGCTAAGCTAGACAAGTCTAAGATAATCCAAAAAATATGTGCTGTGCACACCAAGAAATAAGCGTGTTGCGACGTTCAATTCGAAGGAAGGAAGTTAGAAGGAAGGGCGCAGGAAGTGCGAGGTGACAGCCTCCCTGTTACGCGGGTTGCAGACCAAGAGCTAAGCTAAGTTAGTTTAGTTTAGCTCACATAGCTAACGCAGCTTTTCATACCTGTGTGCAGACTGCAAACTACGCAAACTAAGCTATGTGAGCTAACTAAATTATGCGAAGCTAAGTTAGTTAAGTATGTCGATGCGCAGCTACACGAACTAAGCTAAGCCCCTCCCGCTCACCCCGCACTTCCTTTGTCCGTCGAATTGAACGTCGCAACACTGATTGAGCTTACGCTTAGTTCTTGGTGTGCACAGTTATTTTTAGGTTATTCTAGCTTAGCCTAGCTAAACTGGCTTAGTTTAGCTTCGGAGTAGCTTAGCTTTCAGTCTGCAACCCGCATTAGACTATATATGCTAGACATAGGTCAGCAGTAGACGTCTATCGATTAAGGAAGAGGAAGAAGAAGAAAGTAAGTGATACAATGTTTACGATGATTTCCGTATTGTTTAAAAACTGCTGTCAACCACAATATAAAATTAATTCTGAACACTTAGATGCATTCCAAGGTAATTGATTAATATGTCATTAATAATTGAATTCTGAGCGAGTGTGGGAAGACCCTGATGGAAGTACTTACTTCGGGGTTAAGTGGTACTGTATCTAACAAATTTCTCATGAGTACTATTAGTATCATGGATTGTTTTGAAGTGGTTAACTTTGTAAACAAGTGCGTTACTGTTCTTATATAATACTAGGTGACCCGGCAAACGTTGTTTGCCATTTAAATGATTTCTAGGAAATATTTAGTGTATATTATTTAAAAAAATAATAAAAAAATATAAAATATATAAAAATTGTCCTACGAATAAAAAAAACATTAGAAGTGGACAACCCTTGTCACTTAAGGGTATTAAAATAGATAGTAGCTGATTCTGAGACCTACTGAAAATACATATACAATTTAGTTAAAAATGTTTATATGATCGCAGTATCGTTTACAGGTGTCCCAAATTTCAAGGAAAAGCCAGCAACAGAAGATGGACCTGCTTGTGACTGATCTAAACAAAAAAAATTGAACTTTTTTTTTTTTGCATATCGACATCTATGATAGTTTTAAGTAGCAAGGCTACGATTTTTAAAATATCTCTTTTTTATATCGGCAACCTAAGTAACACTACTATCTACTACAATAAATAAAAATCCCGAAATGTCTTTAGTTTTTGCGCAAAAGTAAATCAGAAGATTTTTTTGAAAAAAAATTGTAATTTTTCTAAATGATTCAGTCCACTTTCAACCATCTTGATGCAGGAAAAGTACGGGCGAAACTAACCAAGATTCTGTCATCGACGGAGAAGAAATCATACTACATACTGATTATGAAATAAAATTTGTTAGGGCATAGCAAAGTGGTTTAAATTAGGCGAAGTCACGTCGCTCTATAATTTCCATAAAACGATTCCTTTAAGAAATCAGAAATTAAGTAGCTATACAAAACTAAAGTTCGTTAAAAATCGCATAGAAAATCACGAAATTATGTTCTACTTTAATATAGTTAAAAATTAAAATTATCTAACTATATTAGTCACTGTTTTGTCTTATTAAATTTATTACCTTGTAAAACGCTCGCTCTCACGGTGTTCTGGGACGTAATTTTATTAACCGTAACTCAATTAACTGATGTGATATTGTTAAGTGTAAATTATACAAGACACAGAATAGCGGTCATAGTATGACCAGTATTAAAAAAGAAATAGAACTGATTTGTAAGAAAAAGCAAATAAGGTTACATCTATTCTATCTGTCTGTCTGTCTTGTTTATGTATGATTAGATAAAGATAAGTATGAGTATATCATCTTCCTTCTGTTATTAATTGTTTGACACTCGCCATCACAGTCCTGTCTATAGCTTCCCTAATCTATGTATATTAACTCTATGCTCCTATATTAAGTATTGGCCACCTTTGTCAATGACATAAACGTTTACTAAGATGGTTTTCCGAAAATCGATAGCCATAATAGTCTTATTTAATAGTCCCAAGGAAAGAGAGATATTTGTACTGTATATGCTTTCAACAGTTTATTTAACTTTAAATAGTTTACCATTTATTTATTTAGCAGATATGGCAACATTTTTATGCAAATACTTAATACTATGGAACCTATAAATAATTAGTAACTGATAGTCTATCCCATTTCTGCACCGTACCATTAACTAGATGGATATGCTGTGTGCTTGGTTACCCTGTGTCTCTGCTAGATGTTGGTCTTTGCTTCGTTACTTTAATAATTGCGGACGGAACAAAATAAATTATATACACTATCGTTCCTACAATATGGGCTTTCCGAGAAAGGCTTTTATAGCTTTTTGTTATAAATACAAAAGTTAGTTATTAGTATAATAATTTATGGTATACATGTTTACCATATTTCATATTTCGTTTCTTACATACTCTCTGAAGGAAAACATCGTGAGCAAACCTCTCTTGAAAAGTTCTGGGAATATGTATTGACCTACCTATCGGCATTGGAGCAGCGTGGTAGTTCTTAGCTCCAACCCTTTTTTCAAAATACGGAGATAGGAGATGCCCAGCAATGGGATATTGACAGGTAGTTACTATATACTGTTATTTTTCGTTTAGTATATTATAGAGTTATTATTATCCATGCCAATATTATAAAGGCAAAAGATTGTCTGTGAGAATTGCACGGCTAAACAGCTGGACTAATAATAATGAAATTTGATACAATTGAAACTTATACACCGGGCTAACAAATAGTATAGAAACATTCCCGGGAAACATTTCCATTTCATAGAAACATTTCCTTCAGGAACTTTAAAGATTATACAGTTCATAATTGAGCGAAAAAACTATGTAGGCGTTACTTTGCGGAGATAATACAAAAGTAATAATAATAATTAGTTGCTAAATATACAGTAAATAGAAAATATATATAGTGCTAAATGTATAGTGGACTATGTGTTTTTTCAACCGCGGGACAAAATCTTGCGATTTTGTCACATTTCGCTAAACATTTGTTAGAAAGCGGTCATAAAGTTCCTAATGACCATTGGTTCGAAATACTGCACACCTGCATAAAATTATTTTGCTATAATACGCGATACAGTAAATAAAAAAATATATAGTGCTAAATGTAATTTTGAAACCCGTTTTAAAGAACATATGGCCGCTTTCAGGAATAAGAAGCCACTGAATTAATATTTCGCGAAACATTTGTCAGAAAGCGGTCATAAAGTTCCTAATGACCACTGTTTCGAAATACTGCACACCTGTGAAAAAAGCTTAAAATTGAATATTTTGGAACAATTAGAAATCATTAAGCATAACAATGGCACCCTCATTAACGATCAGATAAATGTTTCAAGTTCAAGCTTGTTGCACGTGTTCCGAGGTAAATAAAGGGTGGGGATGAACCAAGTACTATTTAACAACGCTTGTTTGGATAACGCTTCACTTTGCGATTTTATCATCGAGTCTATCTCCTGATGATGCTTCGGTTGCGGGGCGAAACGATTGATGAGTTTGTGATAGTGAACCTGTGTAGTGATTGTGTATTGTGGTGGCAGCGGTGGAGGTTTGTGCATGTGTTTTTACGAATCCTGCATGTATCGGGTATGAAAAAATGGATAGTCCACTATACATTTAGTACTATATATATTTTCTATTTACTGTATAATGTAGCATAATAATTTTTATTATTATTTTTGTATTATGGATCTCCGCAAAGTAACGCCTACTTCTATAAATTATTTAGTTTATTCGCTATTTATTTTATTTTCTATTTACTGTATCGCGGATTATACCCAATAATTTTTATTATTACTTTCGAATAAACTAAACTAACTCTGCACACTTTATCGTGTAGTCTATCTCCTGATGATGCTTGGTTTACGGGAACAAACGATTCTTGAGATTGTGGTAGTGATGTGATATAGTATCAGCTTATATATATTTGATTTCTGATTTCTGAGTTTTAGTAAAATATAAATCATATTCTATCAATCTTAAATACTCGTATATATATTTTTTCCGTACAGAACTGAAGAGCCATTACATCGTGAGAGCTGCAGGTTGCAGATCGCTGAACTATAGTGAAAAAAAATCTATCAACCCACTGTTTTTTGCAAGATGTATTTTGTCGAGATTTAGACAATTACTTTACGGTACAAACTTTCAGGAACACACTTAACACCAAAACGAAAACAAACACGATAGGAAATCGTATAAATAATTCGGAATCCAGTTTTATTCGTTTACAGAGCTCTTAATTAATAACATCTATATTTGATAACAAATTCAATTTGTACAAACTACTTATGACATGAGAGTTTCTGCTGATAATTACTATATAAGGGGTCTTTTTCAAATTCTCGAGTTACTCGTACAACCACCTCTTTACCATTTGTTTTAGTTACAGTTAAAACAGAATGTTGAAAAAATTTATACTTACTTTGGTTTGTTACATTAATTTATGCAATGGTAAGTACAGTAAAAAAGTTTTCAGTTTTTATTCCAACCTATCACTGTAATCTAGTCTCAAAAATTGCATTACAATTTTTACTGAATTATTCCTAAGTTCCCTCAAAGACAGTTATTCCCGATCGCTTTTCAATTTAATTTAAGCTTAATCTAGAGTGAATCATTGATTTCAAATTTCGGAGCAAATAACAATTTACTTAATTCACTAATAACCACAATTTAATTAAACTTTTCAATTTACATTTTTAAATTACATTTTTATAAGCTTAAATCAAGTTCAAATTGGTTACTACTGCATCATCACACATCATGGTTTGCTAAATTTTATTGTTGAATCGAATGAACCAGGGATCGGCAACCTGCGACTAGGCTTTTTCAACATACGGTTGCATCTCTCAAATGCCGATTAAAAAAACAAATATGAAAACCCTTTACTTTTAAACACCGTTAGTCAATAGTCCGTGATGTAATAATGCTAGAATATATTTTGAGATAACAATATTTCTACATTTCTATACATATAAATACGATTCTTTTAATCGGAAATAAATAAATATATAAGCCAAAACCTTATTCTCCTGCCCTTATCCCACAACATGGGTCGGCACAACATGTTGTCACATGATTTGGCTACGTATTTTACGACCGGCCGCCTGCCTGACGTCAACTTACCTTTGTCGCCTTTTACGACACCTCGGTAAGAAATGAAGGTGGGCTATTCTATTCTGCCGAACACCACTCGGCTAAGCCAAAACCTTATCATTAATCAAAATATTTTGTTGTTTTTTTAAATCGGGATTTTTTTTAATTAGCACTTAGAAGGTTGCCGACCTCTGGTCTAGACCAACGAATGATTTGCTAACTCTAGTGAGTCGCACCATAGGAATGACAAGCTCAAATTTATTTTAATAATTAACAGGATTTATTTTGCTTGGAACTTTTGACGTGCCAATGCCCCGTATAGTGGGAGGCGAGGACGCTCCCGAGGGAGCGGCCCCCTACCAGGCTTCGCTGAGATCCAAGCTCAATTCACATTTCTGCGGTGGTTCCATTATAAGCAATCGATGGATATTGACAGCTGCTCATTGCACTATCCAGTATTAAGTTTCCATTTTTAAGTCTCAATATACCTACAATTTTATTTAATTGTATTATAAATAATAATCGCAAAATAATTTAGGAAAAGGTTTTTCAACACTTGTGCTAGGAAATACCTAACATACGGGAATACGTAACAAGTGCTTACACCTTCCCAAACATCACATATTTATTTATAAAAACTACCCAAAAAAAATCTAAAATACAGTTATTGTAGATTTTTTTGAATAGTTTATTTATGTCACTATCTTTACTGACCTTTGGTCTAATACTGGCTTTTGCCAGGACGCTTTTATGCATTTACGGATATATAGTCAACTTACTAAACTGCTATTTTAGTATAACATTAAAATTTCGAGCTATTTACAACTAATGCAGATGTCTGCAATCTGCGGTGCGCGAACCACTTGCGCTTCTTATGATGTGGTATAAAAGTGGTTCTGAAACGATTAAGCATCTTTTCTATCTCTAGTCTTGCTTGACCTTGTGACCGTAGATCTTAATGTGGTTTAGAAAAAAAATTGTCTGTTTAAAAAGTGCAATTTTGTAATTTATGTTTTTTTTCGACTCAAAAGGTTACCGAGCCCTGTACTAGTAGAAGCAGCAACTTTTTCTGTAACAACTGAAGCGTTTAAGTACCCTATATGTGTCATTTGTTCCTCAAAAAAAAATTGTTTCTTTATCGCATTTAACAGGCTTTATGGTGAACGAAAGCATTGTGAGGAAACCTGCATATCTCTAGAGAATTCTGGGGATATGTGTGACCTACAAATGCGCATTGGAGGAGCGTGATGGGTCTTAGCTCCAATCCGTCTCCATAAAAAAGGAGAGAGGAGGCCTATGCCCGGCAGTAGTATAGTAAAATTCCGTTACTTATAAATGTTCTTATCAATATTGGTCACATTGCATACCGTAACAGGCCGTATTTCGCATTTACCAAAAAATGATATAATTATAAGCGTAGGTTCACTTCTTATGTGCAATAGAGCTTACGTATCTATTTAACTTTTCAGACAATCAAAATATACCATGAATGTGGTCGTCGGTACGAACAGCCTAAATTCAGGTGGCGTTCAATACGCTGTGGAAGAAATTATAGTTCACGAAAGATACAACGCGATAATAATCAGCAACGATGTAAGTGTGGTTAAAGTAGACAAGGAAATAGAGTTCAATGACCTCATTCAGCCCATTGCGCTTCCCGATCGAAATACTGAGAGCGAAGCGGATTTAGTTCTGACCGGATGGGGAAGGATTTCGGTATGGTATATTTTTTTTATTAATTAATTTAAAAATTCCATCAACAATTTAAACACCATACATAACTACAAATATACAATATACTAGCTATTATATAAATAAACGGGTCACCTCGCGACAAAATCGAAAACCTTTACAAGGTTCGACGTTTCGGCAGGGTTGCATCCACCGTGGTCACGAACTGATCAGTTCGTTCGTTTATTTTAATGCTTTTCGAACGTTAAGAATTCTTAGAAAATTATTGCAGTGTTAACTTAATTTCAAAAGAAATAGAACCGCTTAGTAATTTATTCAGGGAATTTTTTCATATAAACCTCACTATTATAAGATCTTTCAGACTGTCACGTCGTCCGTGAAAATATTTTTGTGTTATAAATATCTGTTTCATAAATCATTCCACTGTATCGCTTAAATCGTGTCCATAAATTATGTTATGGAAACGACTGAATTCAAATATATTTTTCATGGACATTTTCTTGAATATAAAGGACTATTCAACGATATTACTTCTGCCTAAAATATTTCAAGGTTTTAGCTAATATTGTGGTCCTAGGTAAATCTTATCCTTGGGTAGATTAGTTGTTACTAGCGATTCCTTTTAGCAGTCATTATTTCAATCCCAAAAAATATAATACTGCAGGACTAGAGTATTTGGTCAGACAGACTAAACCTAAAAATATCTGCCGCTTATCTGCTACTTTGTTGAGGCGATTAACTGTTATTCTAGATAGATAGATAGAAACTTTTGCATAAGAGCTTAAAGTCAACCTTATTTATATCTAAAATAGCGGCCTATTCACTGAATAGTGATCTATTGCAGGTAACCCTTGTTATAGGATTGGATAATACAAAAGGATATGACGAGTGTGTAAAAAGAACACGTTCTAAATCTAGGTCATATCTACATTAATTAACATATACTTAAATAGAAAAAAATATTAGACATAACAATATATATAATTACGTAAAGTAAATCAACGGCCTGCTGTCAGAAACCCTACTATACTATTGAGGATTACTTGGACGATAAGAATGCGTGGATATATCTACTCTTCTACCCTGTACAAGATATTAATAACTAAATGTAACTAGTAATAGGAATTATTTTTTGAAAAAAGCAACCGCCGAGTTTCTTGCTGGTTCTTCTCGGTAGGAACAGCTTTCTGAACCAGTAGTAGATGTTGACGATTCAAAAGCACTTGTTTACAAGTTTACTTGAATAAAGGATATTTTGAATTTGAATTTAAATTTGTTAATCACTTCTAGGCATATTGAAGCTAAGACCTACCGCACTGCTCCAATGCGGATTTGTAGGTTACACATATCCCTAGAACTCTCTAGAGATATGCACGATTGCTAACGATGTTTTCCTTCACCGAAAAGCGTCTGATAAATTGCAATTATCAATTAGACAAGATAAGTTTTAATAGAAAAACTCATTGGTGCCTGCTCGGGGTTGGAATCCATGATTGTGTATAGAGAGTCGCACGGTATCACCGCTGGTCTATCGTAGCTTCATATATAATTACGTAGTATAAAAATAATACATAACAGTACATCAAAAATGAAGCTAGTTATTCTATTGACGATACTTAATGTTTTGGATTCAATCAGAAAGCCTATTATACTATTGAGGATTACCTGGAAGATAAGAATGCGTGGATATAGCTTCTCTTCAACCTGTACAAGACATTTATAACTATATGTAACTAGTGATAAGAATTATTGTTGGAAAAGAGCAATCGCCGAGTTTCTTGCTGGTTCTTCTCGGTAGGAACAGCTTTCCGAACCAGCAGAAAGATGTTGACGATTCAAAAGCACTTGTTTACAAGTTTACTTGAATAAAGAATATTTTGAATTGAATTTGAATTAAATCCCTATCATTTCAGTACCCTGGCAATCTGCCTGACAGACTGCAAATCATCAACCTGACAGCGCTGAGCGTGGCAGAGTGTCAACAAATATACATGAACGTGCACAACGTCTACACTACCCAGATTTGTTCGCTGACTAAATCTGGCGAAGGCGCTTGTCATGTAAGTAAAGTTTTATACAATATTGTATTAAAAACGAAAGTTTGTTAGCATTAGCGAATGTATGTGATTATTTGTATTACTTTAACGCTCCAAAGGCACACTCAATTCGTACGAATTTTAACGTACACTCGTCCGAAATGCCTAAACAAAAAAGGCTACTTTTTTATACCGGAAAAATCTATTACACTAAAAAAAACATTAAACTTTTCATCTATAAGTAGCCAACTAGGGAACCTTGAAAAGAAAAAATCGATTAGTAAATAATTTATTTTTCTCCCTTTAAAATAAATTGATTCATAAAAAATCGATTATATCTAAAAATCAATTGTTCTCTGACTATTGAAAATTTTCCTTCTTTTAAATAATTAGAATAAAGACTAATTACAGTGGATAATTACGAATAAAAAATAACAAATGCGCTGTCTGCGAAAGTCGATTAAAATATTGTGTACATTACTTTCATCCAACAACGCATATCTTATCTTAAAAGACAAGAAAAAAAGAGGTTAAAAAAAAGCATAAAAAGAGGGTGACTAATATAAGTAATTGATTTTTTTAATCGATTTATAATATTGAAACAATCGATTATTGTGATAAAATAATTGATTACAAGCAATATAACAGAACTAACTACTTTGCTATAATCCGCACGGGTTAAGTGAATGCATGCAAAGCCAATGTGTATGAAGCAGGCAAAATCTACGCACCTTATACGTGCAGGACCAGCCACCACATGCACCTCAAGGCGCAATTCACCAGCAACAACGAACACAAAAGCAGCACACACACCCACCACCACAATCTCGACGAGCGTTTCGCCCCGGAACCGAAGCATCATCAGGAGGATAGGCTCCACGACAAAAATCGTGCTACCCATACAAGCAGTCTTAAATAGTTCAACCCCCACCACTACCCTCCCCGCCGAACACATGCAGCAAAACGGAATTAGATACATTTACTTGCTCGTTAATTAAGTGACCATTGTTATTTTTTATTATCTCAAGTTGCTCTAACGTATTGAGTCGGAGTCCCTTATCACAAGTGTGGAGAATATGATATGAATGGTCATTAGGCACTTTATGACCGCTTTCTAGCAAATGTTTTGCAAAATTAGAATTTTGTGGTTTATTATTCCTAAACGCAGCCATATGTTCCCGGAATCGAACCGCAAAACTTCGGCCAGTCTGACCCACATATGTACCGTTGCACTCAGGACAATCTATTTTATAAACCCCAGATTTTTTACCCTTATCTAATGTATCTTTATTTTTACACAACAAACTACGAAGCGATTGGTTAGTTTTAAAAGAGAGTTTAGTACCCGATTTTGATTTAAATATATTTGCCACTCGATCTGTTAATTTTCCAAAGTAAGTCAGACTGGCTTTATAGTTAGTTTTGTTAAAAGATGTAATTGATTAATAGATTACCTTTACTTCGCGAGCGACGTCGCGAGATGTAGCTAGTAGTATAATTATTATGTAATAATTTGTAATTGGTAGGTACATCTTATTCATGGCTAAAATTATAAACCAAAAATTGTATGGACAGAAAGTAATTCAAAAAAACTGACTTAGGTCCAAACATAATTTTATGAGACAAGAACACAAATCACATTTTCCATATATGTAAACGCATACTCTCAGAAAACTTAAATAATCTAAAGCTATTATTGATAAATTCGTTAAATTCAATTCATTAAAATAGATAATAGTCGGACAAAATAATTATCAATGGAATATTTAAGATTTCAAATGCAGTAACTCTGGATGTGAAATATACAATGTGAAATCTGAGTGGCTTCGAAATCTATGTTTATTATGTGTTGATTTGATTACGTAATGGACGAACCTCAGAGTAGTTAAAACTGTAGAAGAACATACATCGCTAATGGACTGCAATAGAGCCAATATTGTAGCACTATTGCAGTCCATTGTGCCTCAAAACTCAAAAAATCGAGTTTTGAGGTAAATGATGTTAAAGTTTCATTGCTAAGGAAAATGCATAGAAATTACTTAATAAGTTTCCTTAAACGAACTATCTTCTATTGAATTATGAGTTGTGCCGGTATTTCTGCTGAAAAGAATGTGTTTTTTAACATTTACACCTGTTTCTAGCCCAAAGTTTCTGGTTTTTGAGTTGTACCACTACTGCAGCCTGAAAATATGTCACGAATCACAAATTTTAATAACCTGCTATCTGAATGTTTAACCGATAATGATTCATCTGGGACATGATGTCCTCTATATTGGAACCTATACCCACCATGCTACTACTGGTCACACGATATGGATTAGTAGTTTACACATATCCCAGATATTCAATATATATGCAAGTTTTATCCGAAGATTCATCTCAAATATCACCGTATAAGGTGATATAAAATATGTTCATACTATAATTATGTAAATTAGCTTCAATTATATTTAGAATCAGATTATTTGTAAAGATCATAAGTAATAACAGTTAATACTATAAAAATACGTTAGAAAATCTTCACCCATGACAAAGTAGAAGACTGTCCGACATGTTAACATATTTCGCTCCTTCTTTGATTTGTAATGTTTCAAAGGTCTCAACGTTATGCCAAATCCATCAAATTCCGTCTCAATTCACTGTAAATCCTAGAACTGCATACAACGTGACCCCAATAACAACTGACAAAGACATGCCCTGATTACGTAGTGCAATTGGAAACATAAACATTGAAAACGTTTGAATTTCATGTTTAATTTACCATGTTATTTAACTATATGTTAACCGGACCTGCGACTTCTTACGCATCAACTTCATTTTTAAAGTCCCCTTTATCAAGTGCTATTTAAGTTTAAGTTCATTACATAATATATTATAACACTCAGAAAGTTTATTTTTGTAAAACGATAAACCGGGGGTTCAAATTTTCATCAAACGTTTTCCATAAATAAATAATATTAATGGCATTTTACGCATACCACGTATGTACACGTAAATATCATAAATTCACGTCAAGCTATGAATAATTCGGACTTAAACATAACTTAAAATGTATTTGTTCTTTCATGTCTATTTAGAATAACTTAATATTTAACTTGATGTTCATGATTAATTAATAAATTAGAACATGAATATAAAAACTCGTTTCTAGAAGAACTAACTTACTACTTAAATAAGTATGGAGCATTGCTTTCAGTGACTGACGCTAAGTCGGGACCTTACTATTTTTGGACATGTTATCTTTTTTTTTCTTCTTTTCAAACCGATGGACGTCCGCTGCTGGACCTAGGTCTCTTCAAGTGATTTCTACATCACACTATCCTATTCCATTCGGATCCATCATCTCACGACCTTTTTGAGTCGCCAGTCGTCGTAGCCGACGTCTAAAAACGATGCTTTTTCCGATGTGGGGCTGGATCGGGCCGGGGATGGAATTAAGACACTCCTACTAGGACTCTAACTCCCATGTGTTTTACGTACTATGCGCCTTATCAATATCAACCGCATGGCAACCTTAAGATAATTGTCACATGGCATTCAACAGCATGCAATTGTGATATGATCGTCGAGGTCATATAGGACAATTTTAGGAAGCCTATATTTTTGATTGAGTCGATCGAATTTGTACGTAGGTGGAAGAACTGACAAAAACTTGTTTGGGTTCTTTTTCTTTTGCAAATTGCTTAAAGAGATAAATGATAGTGGAGAGCTCGAGGTCTCTATCATATTCGCGGATTTCTTTACGTATTCAAGCCACGAGACGACAAATTTTGAAATGGATTCAATCTCAATTAGTAAATGAAAACGCTACAATCTTTTCTTCTTTCATCTTGTATATGAGCTGACCTTTAAAAGTAATTTGTAGCCATCCAATATTTGTAGGTCACGCAAAATTGCTCAGGGATAGAATGGTCCGATTATTTAACGCTAATTGCGTTACGGCAGGTGAACAAAAATAGATTCTATAGAGGTATTATAGACCCGTCACATTCTTTACTAAATTCTTCGAGTTTACTAACACGCTACGGGTTAATTGTAATTAGAAATCTTTGATAAAGCAAGCGTGGGCAGTTTTTTTCTTTTCCATTTTATTATATTACTAGTTGTGCCAACAATGTCTACTCCCGCGTGGAATTAAGTAATTTACGAAACTTTTCACGAATTTTCGAATTTTTGAACTTAAAAGTAGTTATTGTGAGTTAACCGTGATAGATAGAGACATATTATCGTGGACTTTTTTGTGGTATTTTTATATATCTACAATTCTCTACTACATAACTTTACCGTACCTATGGTGGTTTACGCAGCGCACGCGACTAAAACTCCCAGCAAGCAAGTTTTTTAACGATTGCGATTTTTAACAATACCGATATGTACATTCTAAATTCTTCGAGTTTACTAACACGCTACGGGTTAATTGTAATTAGAAATCTTTGATAAAGATTAGCCAATTTCTTTCTAGGATTAAATTCGCAACTCTATGGAGTCACGGCTTCTTGCCATACAACCATAACGGCCGCCTTACAAAAGTGATGATACAATTGTTTTGCGATAATCTGCGTTTGTTATAAACAGTATACAGAATAAACAAATACCGAATATCTATCCATTTATATCTCTTCTTAGTATAAAATAAAGTTCCCAAAAGCTGTCTATCTGTGTGTGATCGTTTTTCTCAAAAGCTACTGACCGGATCTTTGTACGGTTTTTACTAATAGGTAGTCTAATTTTTCGTAAGGTTTAAGTTTAGTACATTACGGCTTTTTGTGTTGGAGAAGTCGCGCAGTTGAAAAAGAAGCCGCCTGGTAGGAGGTTTAGTCTCGTGCGCCGCGTAAACCAACAGAGACACTAAAGTAATGTAAAATAAACCAAAAAGTCCGCGACAGCATGTCTCTATCGCTAATGGCTTAGTCGCAATGTCTACTTTTGTTTAAAATTGCAATTCGAGTTAAACACTGATTTCCAAGCGGGAGGAAGCCTCTAGCTGTGACAGCTAATAGAAAAATAATTCTATCATTAATTAATATTTATTTTTAATAATAATAATTAATTTAGTACTAAGGAATTCCACAAAGTAACGCTCTATTAATTATTTAAAAGTAAAAAAGTAGCACCCTGTTACAATCCCACAGCTGGGAAGAGGCCTCCACTCTCCGTTTTTGGAGAGGAGGGTTGGAGTTAAGACTTACCACGCTGCTCCAATGCGGATTGGTAGGTTACACGTATCTCCAGAATTCTCTAAAGATATGCAGGTTTCCTCACGATGTTTTTCTTCACCAAAAAGCGTGTGATAAATTGCAATTATCAATTAGACACATGAGTTTTAATAGAAAAACTCATTGGTGCCTGCCCGGGTTTGAACTCGTGTTCCCCTCGAAAGAGTCGCACGGTTTCACCGCCGGGCTATCACAGCTATAATTATTTAAAAATTAAATTAAATTTCTAAAAAATGCATAATTCTTTGCCCATTATATTTACATCTCGCAAAACCGTAAAAAGTTTTATATTTAAAGGCTTGTAATATTCAACGCTTGATGCTGTCGATTTAAATAAGATTTCGTAGCACTCAGTAATTTATAGTCAACATTCAACCATTCATCAGCTATCCAATTTTACAGTTCAAATAAAACGATTGATGACCTTTTAGAACCGAACAATAGATTTTCTTACTCGGTCAATTTAGGAAAATTCGTTCCTTTGTACGAGGATAATAATCCATGATTAAACTCGTTTCCTAACTGAAGTGGCTTATTCGGCTGCAAGTTAAAATCATACGATCATAAGTAAAGGGATGTACAGCTTTTTCCGACATAGAATATCATTAAAAGTGAATATCATTGAAACACAATACAAATTATAAAAAAAAATACTTTCTTTTGATTTATTCTTATTCTATATATTAGAAATATAAGATAGCAGTAAACTTCTCGGTATATTCATTGATTCTTAAATTCCCCATCTACATGCAAACCAAGCGTGGGCAGTTTTTTTTTCCAGTTTATTATATTACTAGCTGTGCCAACTACGGCTACGCCCGCGTGGAATTAAGTAATTTACGAAACTTTTCACGAATTTTCGAAATTTCTTAAGCCTCCCTCTAGTCACATATCCATCCACATTCATAATCAACACGTTTGGTCACATGATTTTCATCCCTCCTCATTACATGTCCATATCATCCCAATCTTGCACCTCTTGTCTTTTCTATAATGGGCGCAACTTTCAGACTTCCCCTTATATTGTATACCCCCTTATACTCATTGAGTTTTACCAACATCATTATACCAAAACTGTACTAATCATCACATTATGAATTGTAAATATCAATGCCATTCTATAGAATTATAACGATACAAAAGAGTACTTGATGTGGATCATGATACGTTAGAAATGAAGTTAATATCAATTATTAATGATTATCGTGATAATTTTACAGTCCAATAATATATTAATTCGGGCGAGCGAGCTTAGCGAATCACTGAACCGAATATAACGCTGTGAACTACGAGTATTTGAAAATTAATACTCTGTTTTGTTTTAAATGATTGAATTAATTTTATTGTATGAATTTATTTAAAATATTTTTTTTATTTAAACATATTAGTTTTATTATTTCTTTATAAGTACTCGTAAGATGACCCTAAATAAAGTTGATTCACTTCTCTTATCCAAAGTGATTTTGTTTCGACACAAATAATGAGAAAAAGATAATTTATTTATAAGACTATAAACAAATAATATAATAGTAAATAATATCGCGATGTGAGGAATAGAATGAACGCAGGATGGATGAAGTGGCGACAGGTCTCAGGCACAATATGTGACCCCCGAATGCCCCCTAAACTAAGGGGAAAAATTTACACATCGGTCATAAGACCTGTCGTAATGTATGGATCAGAATGTTGGGCAATGAAAAAGATGGATGAAAGAAGAGTACATGTAAATGAGATGAGGATGTTAAGGTGGATGTGTGGTGTGACAAGACTTGATAAAATAAGAAATGAGTATATAAGGGGAAGTCTGAAAGTTGCGCCCATTATAGAAAAGATGAGAGGTCCAAGATTGGAATGGTATGGACATGTAATGAGGAGGGATGAAAGTCATGTGATCAAACGAGTGTTGAGTATGAATGTGGATGGATATGTGACTAGAGGAAGGCCTAAAAAGAGATGGTTGGACTGTGTGAAGTATGACATGCATATAAAAGGAGTAGCGCCAGAGTTGACGAATGATAGAAGAGAATGGAAGAGAAAAACATGTTGTACCGACCCCACTTAGAGTGGGATAAGGGTAGGAGAAAGAAAGAAAGAGAAACAAATAATATAATATTTTCTCAATTTCACCACAGACTTTAACCATAAACAAAAGAGTTCATATACACATACTTATGTAATATATACCATGCATTTAATGGTAGCGTTTAAAATATTTTTTATTTTAGTATTATTTTTTATGCATTATTTTTGGAAAATATTATCATTGTGCACTTCTCTATCAATACATATAATAAAATCGTTGAGATGTCAAATCTGTACATTTAATATTAAAAGAAAAAAAATAGTGTAGTCGTCTCAAAATACGCTCCTAAACATGAAACAATAGTTTTTAAAATTTTTGTCGGTTTATCTGTTTGTCTGTTTGTCGGTTTGTCTGTATGTCTGTGCGTTTGTTCCCGCTAATCTCAGAAACCGCTGATCCGATTCGGACGCGGTTTTCACTAATATATAGTCGGAAGTCTCACTTAACATATAGGGTATGTTTTATTCCAATCGGTCAGCAAATAAAAAAGATATGTCAATTTTAAGGTGAAAGGTCGTATACTTTAATACTGGTACAGTAGACCCAATGGAGTCTCACATTGACTGATAAACTGAAAGACGCTGCTGTCCACTAAGAGAGGTTTTACAAATTTCTTATGGTTTTGATCGAATCTTTCCAGTGCAAATTAATATCTTTGTTAAATAACAGTAATGGCATGAAGGAAATTAAATTTAAAATGGAGTAGTAGATAGTAGTAGTATTCGAGTAACGTAACAATTGTCATAGGAACTGCTATTTAACCCCCCGGATCGATTTGATTTTTGTGATGGAGATATTTGCAAGGTTGGATACCGATAGAAGCTATTGAGTATTACAGAACTACGGTCCACGCGGACGAAGTCGCGGGTAAAAGCTAGTATAAACTATAAATGTGCCAAATTTTATCCTCTTCCGTTCGACTAATATTAAGTATTTTCTTTACGTAATAATTTAAAGATGTTATATCACAAATACAAAAAAACCACATTGAAATATAATAGAATTGGTTATTTATTTAATAACCTGACATAAATTGACAATCCTAAAGAGGCTTCTCGGCATTTCGTCCATATTCTAGAACGTTAAATTTATAATTTTGACTGACCCCCTCGAACCTACTTCCAGGTCCGCGGTTCGCGATTTCAATTCCCGCCGAGGACCATCATTTTTTATCAAATCAAATCAAATCAAAATAATCTTTATTCAAGTAGGCTTTTTACAAGCACTTTTGAATCGTCAAGGATCATTAATTAGATTTAATTAAGATAAGCTACACTGGTTGCTCTTACCGAGAAGAACCAGCAAGAAATTCGGCGGTCAATCTTTTAAACATTTAAATAAATTATATGTTCTTCGAGTTAGAAAGAAAGAATATAGTTTTATTTGTGCCAACACACTACACAAGTAACTTATAAATACAATCTAAAATTTTAAAAATGTGGCTTGCACAGTGTGATGCCCCAAATTGGTGTAACAATTCACTACCGATGCTGATTTCATGGTTGAGGTCATCATCAGCTATCCTAAGTCAGACGCAGTCGACTACATGCGTGGCTTTAGTTAGTTGGTTAGTTAGTTAGTTTGGGTGCATATATGTTTTTAAGTATTTATTTTAAAAAAATTGTTTTTATTTTATTTACCAGTCGTCTGTCACCTATAACACAAGTATTACGTTACCTTGAAGACGGTCAACCGTGTGTAATTGTCCCATATATTTAAATTTTACATACACCATCATTCTCCTTCCCTTGTCCCACTCTAAGTGGGGTGGGCACAACATGTTACAATTATGTTGTCACATGATTTGGCTACGTATTTTACGACCGGACGCCTGCCTGACGTCAACTTACCTTAGTCGCCTTTTACGACACCTCGGTAAGAAATGAGGGTGCTCTATTCTATGGAGCCGAATACCACACGGCAAAAATTTAATTAATTTAAATTTAATTCAAATTCTACATACATATTGTATTTAATTTTTATTGTGTCGTTTCCAGGGAGATTCAGGTGGTCCCTTGGTAGAAGACGGGAAAGTTGTTGGCATTGTGTCTTGGGGAGTACCCTGTGCGAAAGGATATCCTGACGTCTACTCCAGGGTGTTTTCTTTCAAAGAATGGATACTAGAAAAAACAGAGATTTCTAATTAATCACGTTGCATGCTACCCACTTACGTAGCACACTACTACTACTACTACTTCCTACAAAACTACTTCCTAATTTCATTTTGTAGAAAATTGAAAATAGTGTTAACAATTTGAACATATGTTTAATAATAATAATAATATTGTATTGATAATAATTATTGTATCGAGTTTAGTGTATCCGGAAGTTAAAATTTTGGCATTAGCCTCAACTTGTGGGGATATTAAAGGATAGGGTAATTCATTTTGGCGGCATTTTGGTGTGACGCAAAATAATTAGTATAAAAGTAATTACGCGTAATAAAGTGTTTAAGAATGGTTTTAATATATTATTGGAAGCCTTTATAAGGATTTTAATTATGAGTAATTGAACAAAACCATTAAACCAATTAGTACAAAAAATATATAATACAATGTTTTTGATAGGTAATATTAAATGTATAATAATAAGAAAAAATAAAATATATAGTGTAAATTGTATCAATAATTATTTAAATAAACATGATGGATGAACAACAGGAAACTATATTTATTTCAAACATTCGCCTATAATAATAATAATAATAATAATAATCTTTATTTATATAAATCGTTTAACATAACATCTTGAAACATATGGAATCTTAATGTTTATAAATTTGAAATAAAAATGTCAAAAGTTTGAAAATTTAGTGTTTCGTATTCCAATTCAAATTCAAAATATCTTTTATGCAAATAAACATGTAGATAAGTACTTTTGAATTATCAATTTTAACAAAAGAAATACTGAAACTTCTACGAGTCATATCGTAGAAAAAGTGCTAATAACTCCAAAGTACCACTTTAAACTGTCAGGAGATATTTGGTTTTTCTTTATCCAAGAAAATGTTTTATAACAGAAAATTGTATTGGAGATCAAGAATTGTGTATTCTGCCGCTGTAAGGCAAAAATATATTTCTTCATGCATTTTAAAGTGGATAATAAAAAAAAAGTATTTTTAATGAACTAAAATATTAACTGTGAGCAAATACATAAACTATACTATTATATGAATTATTAAAATTTTTGGCGACGCAATTTTATTACACATCAAGTTTGATAAACGCTAATTAATGTGAAAAAAAAATGTATTGATATAAATTTTCATTATACACTAATAGCGAGACAAGACTAGTGAATGTATCAATAAGCTAATAGGTACAACAAAATATCATATATTAACTGGACTATTCCTCCTCCTCGCGTCGTTTTCCTCAATTCTGAGGGTCGTGACCCCTTCTATGGATTAACCTGTCACGAACAATATTGCGCCAACGGTGTCGGTTCTTCGCAACGTGGATGGCTTCGTGCATCTGACTGTCGAGAGTGGTGCGGATTTGGTCTGCCCAGCGCATGGGACTTCTTCCTCGTGGTCTCTTCCCCTGGACCTTGCCGGTGATGACTATTTTTTCAAAATTGTCACCGTTCTTCCGGGCGATATGACCGAAATACTCAAGAACTCATTGAAGGCAGATAGTTGATAGCCTAGTTGTAATTTTGAGTTCCTTGAGTATTGACATATTAGTCCTTTTAGCCGTCCAGGGGATGCGCAACATTCTCCTCCAGCACCACATTTCAAAAGCATCCACACGTTTGCGGTCATTTGCTCTGAGCGTCCATGTTTCGGCTCCGTAAAGGAATATGGAAAATACCAACACCCTGACAAGTTTCTGTTTGGTATCATTTCTTATGTTTCTGTCTTTCCATATTCCTTTAAGTTGGCCCATGGCGCCTTTGGCCATTCCAATCCTGCGTCGAATTTCCAGATCACAAGAGCCTGTGTTCGAGATACTGGAGCCCAGGTAAGTAAATCGGTCTACTTTTTCTAGGTTTAATGAGCCAGTGAGCTCCAGTTTGTTCATTCGGTCTACTATCAACAGTTTGGTCTTGTCCTTGTTGATCTGCAAGCCCAGTTTGCCACTTACGTGTTCCATCCGGTTCAGCAGGCGTGTCATTTCGGCCTCTGAGGCGGCAAAAAGAGTAGTATCGTCCGCGTATCGCAGGTTGGTAATCTTCATTCCACCCACGCTTACTCCTCCTTCCCAGCCGTCCAAAGTTTGTCGAATTATGTATTCCCCATAAGCATTGAATAAAATGGGGGACAGAATACATCCTTGCCTTACGCCTTTTCCGAATTCAAAAGGTTTTGACGTTATTGTGTCGATTTTTGCAACCCCGTGGCTGTTGCGGTACAGGGCTTCAAGGAGAGCAACCAGATGTAGGGGTATGCCTAGTTCCGTTAGTATATTCCAGAGTTGTGCCCAGTTTACACAGTCGAACGCCTTACTGTAGTCAACGAAGCACATGATGAAAGGGGCATCAAACTCATACGCTTTCTCAACGAGTTGTCTGACGTTTAGTATATGCTCGCGAGTGCCTCTACCCTTTACGAAACCTGCCTGTTCCTCAGGTATCTGCCAATCCAAGAAATGCTTGATACGACGATTAAGAATATGGAGCAAGATTTTGCTGGCATGAGATACTAAAGAGAGGGTTCTGTAATTATCGCACATTTTCGTAGACCCTTTCTTATGAAGAGGAATTATGGCAGATCTTGTCCAGTCTTCGGGCCATATGCCGGTACGCCAGATGTTGTTGCATATCATGTGCAATGCGTCAACGCCATTACCACCCATCGACTGAAGGACCTCCGCAGTTATAATGTCAAGTCCGGGGGCTTTTTTGGGCTTGAGTAATTTCAGCGCAGCTGTGACTTCGGTGCGGAGAATGTCTGGCTCGAGCTCGATAGAGTTCCAGTCCGTTTGCCAGTGATTTGTGTTGGTTCCTTCAGGGTTCCTGTACAGTTCCTCACAGTAGCCCCTCCAGCGTTCAGCTATTTTGTCAAGTTTATGAAGTTCTTGGCCGTTATTGTCTTTTATGACCCAAGTTTTTGGTTTGAACTGTTTCGCTAACAAACGGACTTTCTTGAAGAGGTCAGCAGTCTGCAACCTCTTCGAATGTTCCTCTATCTCCTTGCAGATACCTTCTATGTAGTTGTTTTTGTCTGCCCTACATCGTGAGTCAATGGCTTTGCAGAGAACTGAGTATAAAAGGTTTTCAGGATTCTGAAGCCCGTGTATTTTTAGATGTTTCCTCTGTTGTATGAGATCCCAGGTAGGTTCTGAGATGTAGCTTTTCTTCTTGCTGCCCGATTTTCTGATTGATTTTACCTCATCCAGGGCTGCGTTAATATAACCTTTGAGTTTCGCCCATTGCGAATTTGGGTCATCTTCCAGTGAAAGAGGCTGTTTTGCAAGTTTAATCTCAATCGAGTTTTGAAAAGCTAACTGTTCTGAGATCTCAAGATGAACTGGCTTCAATTGTGGACGTTTAGGACTCTTCATGCGGAGGGCGAACTCCGTGACAAGTAGGTTGTGGTCCGTGCCGCATTCTGCTCCAGGAAATGTCTTGGTGTTCTTAACAGATGATTTCCAGCGACAGCTAACCAGTATGTAGTCAATTTGGTTCCGATATCGGTCGCCTGGAGACTTCCATGTGTAGAGTCTTCTAGGATGGTGTTGAAAGTTCGTGTTTAGTATATTTAGGTTCCTTTCTACACAGAAGCTTATCAATCTGTCTCCCCGCTCATTTCTCTCACCGAGGCCAAATTTACCAACGTGCTGGCGAATGTGATCGTCAGCTGTAGTACTTCCAACCTTGGCGTTAAAAACACCGAGTATGAGGGTAATTTCCCGGTTTGGAATTTTTACCAGAGTGTCTTCTAACAATCCATAGAATATCTCGATGTCTTCTTCTGATGCTTGTGCTGTTGGTGCGTAAATCTGCACAATGTGAAGATTGCAAGGTTTGCAATTCAGCTTCAGAGTGATGATTCTATCAGAGACTGGATTGTACCCGAGCACGGACTTATTCATGTTGGGAGGAACTAGGATGCCAACCCCATGAATGCTCTCTGATTTAGATCCAGAAAAGTACATTGTGTTCCCAGCAGTTGTAGAAAAATGACCGTTTCCGCGCATGTGTGTTTCGCTGATGCCTAAGATGCTTAGATTATGGCATTTCATCTCTCTTTCGACGATGCTTAGTTTGCCCGTTTTGATTAGACCTCTAACATTCCACGTTCCAATACGACGGTGACTGCGTATTGATATCTTATCTGCGGTTTGGTCGCCAGAAGCATTTCTCCCTTCTGAAGCCTGGCGAATCGCCTCATGGGAAGCTTCGGTAGTCCATTTCACACTATCCAGCCCGGATACTGGATAGCGCCGAGCGTTAGTCGGATCGCATGACAAATCACTATCTTCTTGTTGTACATCCATTTTGTGGGGGTTTTCTTGGGATTTGATTAAGTGGTGGGTTCCCGCGTCCTTCCACTTTCAGACTTTTAGAGGTCATTTAAATCCTCCCGGCTCCTGTAGCCGCTTCGTACACTGGTTAGATACGAAGTTGTCGGGTTACTTGACCGCCGCCCGATGATCGGCGTTGACGGTTTTACGGTCAGGTATGGTCTCTCCTTGACCAACCCTCCTCCTTTTGCATCCGGGCTTGGGACCGGCAATGGCGGAGTTACTGGACTGTTAAACAAAATTAAATTACATATTTTCTTTTCAAATATATTCCAATATATTCTGAGGCTGTATGTATGCGTGTGTGTGTTGTGTGTATGCGTGTGTGTGTGAATGTAGCTGTGAGTGAGTCAAATCAAATCAATCAAATCAAAATAATCTTTATTCAAATAAACCATTTCAGGCACTTTTGAATCGTCAAGCATCAATATGATTAATGAAGCTACAACTGGTTCGGAATGTTGCTCTTACCGAGAAGAACCAGCACGAAACTCGGCGGTCAATCTTTTAAATATATTCAATTATACATTATTAAACCGCTGTCTTGTATGAAGCTGAAAGGATTTTCAAATCCAGGCTTTCTTATCAACCAAATAATCTTCAATTTTGTAATATGCTTTACGTATAAGCATATTTTTTACACTTGATTGAAATCTTTCTGTACACTGGTCTAGAATGGATTGAGGAATTTTATTATAGAAGCGAATAGCGAGACCAACAAATGAGTTGCTAACTCTGCTGAGTCGCGACGCAGGTATCGCAAGCTGTTTGTGACCTCTCGTATGTAGTATCTCAGTAGTATCAGTCTCGTAGTATAACTATATATATGCGTGTTTAATAGATTAAAGTTTCCGTTCTGTCATAGTTGAGAGTGAGAAGAAAGAAGAAGAAACAATTGGCATGACGATTATAGACGTCGAAAAAATATCTCTATCTTTAAACGCCTGAAGCTTAATATAATTAAGGTTAAAGTGTTAATATAATTGCACCCAAAGTGTTAATATAATTTTACATGCACATACGATACCATAACATTTGTAGTTGCGAAAAAGTTAATTAAATTCTATTGAATATCACGCTTAAGGGTAGATGAATGAATATATTAAAGAAGAAATCAATTTACTTAATATCAAGTTATCTTTGTTTATAGAAAATACTCTTTTCTCAAAGTGCCTTATTCCAATGGTAACTAGGTCATGTCATTCGTCGCAAAGAAAGGAAAACAATGTTATTCCATTTTATTAGATCTTATTCAATCTGTTTTGAGGTCACGTGCATAATTTGATCCCGTCACGAGGTTTCAATTCTTTATGGTTTATATATGAATTGTGAGTAATATTATAAAATGTGATCTGTTTGTTATCATATTTGTTTTCATGTCACAATGTAACAACATTGCTGGTGACATTTGGTACTTCGGAACCGCGTGGTATATGGCTGAGTAGAATAGAAATAGACGCAGAATTTTAGAAATAGGGTGATCTATTTGTCGTAAAAGGCGACTAACGTAAGTTGACCCGCCGTGTGGTATCTGGCTCAGTAGAATAGACCACCCTCATTTGTTACCGAGGTGTCGTAAAGGGTGACTGAGGTAAATGACCCGCCGTGTGGTATCCGAATGAGAAGAATAGACAAGCCTCATTTCTTACTGAGGTGTCGTAAGAGGCGATTAGGGTAAATTGACGTCAGAAATTTGTGATTGAACCTGATTTCCAGGTGGCAAAGCCAGTTATCAATAATATATATATGGTTAGCATTTTTACCAGCTCAACATTTTGCTTTATGCAAACTGGATTGGCATTCTAACTTTTTTTACAAAAGTATCAAAGTGAACAAAAGCTCTTTGAGCGAAAAAACCTCACTGCTTTTTACTGAACTCTGAAGTTTTAGAGTACAAAAGGTTAATGTTTTTTACAAGCTCATTTAACGGCTCATTTTCAGTATAAAGCGATTAAAGTTTTCAACTTCGTTAATAAATAATTCAGAAGTTTCCCGCAAGCCATATTTGTTATAACAAAATGCCTGACAACTTTGCAAAGGTTAATCGTACCTACATTTATTTACATTATCAAAATCAGTATAAATATGTTTGACACCGAGCTCAACAAGAGGCATTTATAACGTGTCTGCCTGTGTGTCTGTCTGTTACGTCGTAGCTCTTAGTCAAATGAATCAATCTAATTATGATTATGGTAGTACCTTGACATACGAGTTTAATTCGTTCCGTAATCTTGATCTAAATCAAATTGCTCGTATCTCAAAGCAATTTTCCCCATTGAAATTAATGAAATACCATTAATCCTTCCCAGTTAGAGAGACACCATCTCAGCTGTTTGTTTGATGCGTTACCCCATGACATCCGCGCCAAGGCACACCCTGCTCATATTTTTCTATGATTTCACGCTCTAATAGACATTCATAACCTTTCTTTCTTCGAACTATTTACAACCTTTTTATAAAAATAAATATATCGTTTTGTAAATCTAGAAAAGGCAAAAAACGCGAACCTAACTTATCAGAAATGCTTCGAAAATGAGGGAAACAAGCATACTGACTGATGTCTAGTCTGAGGTCAGAGAAACTGTTATCCCCCATGTAGGAGTTACATGGGGGGCATATGTGAATACTCCAAGTATAGCTCGCTCTCTAAAGCTCTCTTTCTCTATTTGAAATATGAATGTCAAATCTTGCTCTCATCTTAAAGCAAAATATCGCTCGCTCGGCGGCTCATATCGCAAAACACTCCTATATTAGGACAATTATATATCGAGGCATCACGTTTTTTTTTCTCATAGAAAACCTTGTATGACTAGCCATGGTCGGTGGAAATAAAATCATCATTCATCTCAAAGATATGACGCTTTATAGGATCCAATGAGGCGATCTTTATTAATTATACGTTTCTTTTTACTACTAATACTATAAAAGAAAACTCAAGTTTACGCAATGCCAATTTATTAGGTCGGGAGATAAAATGCGGAGGAGATACATACGTCATGATTATAGAACTCCACTTTCTACGTCGGGTTTTGTTTTTTGTTTATTCTACGTCAGGGATGAAATATACGGAACACTGCCTGACCTTGTATCTACCTTGAAACGGTATTGAACCGATTTGCAACAATGACCTAAATATGGGGTAGCGGCATTGAAACTGGTTTTCAATGTCGCTGTCTTAAAAAGCACATAACAATCGAATTAAGCCTTTATAAGTAGGTACTCAGTCTTTAACGTGTGCGTGCATCGTTGTTTAATAAATACGACCATATAATCTTTGAACGGTGATACCGTGTAATTCTTTCTAAAGGTTACACAGGTTCTACAGGTTCTACAGGTTCAAACCCCAGCTACTCCAATCAGTATTTACTTTAAACTTTTATGCCTTATTAATCACTCGCTTTTCGTTAAAGGAAAAAAACATGGTGAAAAGTACCTGCTATCCCTGCAGAAAACCAGTGATATGTGTCACCTATCAATCCGCTCTGGAGCAGCGTCGTGGGTATTAGCTCCAACCTTTATTTCCGGAATGAGAGAGGAGTTATATGCACAGCAGTGGGACCAGACCGTTGTTTTACTTTACTATACAAGCTAACGCTCATTCGCTTATTATAACAGTTTGTTTAAGTACAAATGACAATGTGTGCGTTTTTTGTATTGGTAAAGAAAAAACCGTTTTAGCGTGTGTTAAATACTTAACTAAATCTTAACTAAAACTTTATATAAAAATAAATTTGGTCTGTATTTCCTTTATTGACTCTGAACCGGCTGGACCGATTTGAATGAAATTTACAGACAATATTTAGAAAGACCCAGCAGATGTTCCTGTAAAGTTTGGTGCCGCGTAGAGCATTTTTTAAATGTTGATGTTTAAATGCAGAGTGAGCCGCAGCAACGCGTGGTAAATAATAAATATAAGTAAACTTGTAAACAAGTGCTCTTGAATCTTCAACTCTACTGCTGGTTCGGAAATCTGTTCCTACCGAGAAGAGCCAGCAAGAAACTCTGGAGTTATTGTTTAAAAAATTTAATTCTTATTACTAGTTACATTTAGGCATTACTGTTTTATACAGGGTCGAAGAGTAGCTCTGTCTAAGCATTCTTATCGTCTAAGTAATCCTAAACAGTATAGTTTTAATAACATCTAACATACCGACACGGTTGCAGTTGTCCCTATTGCAAATGTTCAAAAAGCTCTAATAACCCTCGGAGCAATCTTAACTTATATCTTGGGACTGTGAAAGTTAAGAAAATACTTTGTCCGCATTTTGCCTTCACTTTTCTTAATAAGGGAATCTTTGAAGTATTATTTAACTAGTTAACTAAGAGTTTTGGACGATCTCTATGCCGCTTATAGTATTATGATTACATCTTAAACCACAGGCTCTTGGTAATGCCAATCATCATCATCATTCTCCTGCCCTTATCCCATTCTATGTGGGGTCGGCTCAACATGTTACAAATATGTTGTCACATAAGTTTGCTACGTATTTTACGACCGGCCGCCTGCCAGACGTCAACTTGCCTTAGTCGCCTTTTACGATATCTCGGTAAGAAATGAGGGTGGTCTACTCTATGCAGCCGGATACCACACGACACTTACCTCAGTCGCCTTTTACGATACCTCGGTAAGAAATGAGGGTGGTCTACTCTATGCAGCCGGATACCACACGACACTTACCTCAGTCGCTTCTTACGACACCTCGGTAAGAAAGGAGGGTGGTCTATTCTATTCTGCCGGATACCACACGGCGTGCTCTTGGTAATTCCAATATCAATAGTAATATTATAAATACAAATCTATTCTATTCTATAAATACAAAAAATGCTGTCTGTCTGCCTATTTGTTACGAAGCTGCTATCATTAAAGAATTTTTTTACGATTCAAGCTTATATAGCGGGTAACATATAGGATACAAAAATTCCGTTTGCCTACGGGATTCGAAAAATATAATAACTTTTATATATTTATTCTACCTTACTTATTTATAATGAAAAAAATTTTCTCTGCAAAACTGCAGTTGCAACCCGATAAAATAAGACGTGAGTATAGCCGCTTTCTATACATTAAGTAGGTTTAACAATATTTAAAAGATTGAACAGTGAGATTTCTAACTTCTAGTAATGATTTCATTTTACGACTAATCATCGTTTGAAAGTGATTGTTTTCTTAAGTCTGTTTGAATAAAAATTAATGTGGTTTAATTTAAGAACCAAAAACGAATAAAGATTTATTATCTTCAATTTGGAAACCAGAAACTAGGTATATCTCGATTTAGACTAAGTCCCGTAGATCCGCATACAATCTCAAGTAATTATAAAATCTAAATTGAGACTTAATTGAAACCGAACTAAATTTAGGACGAAACGTTTTTCATTATCACAATTTGTCTTCACTGACAGACTTAATTAAAAGATTCCTTCTCATTTTGGAGACTGTTTTAAAAGCGGCCCGAGCTCAATGACATTTAAAAAGAAAGTACCTTGTATAATTTTCGCAAAAATTTATTGGGCGCCTTATAAAATATATAAATGTAAAGAACTTGTGTTAAAATGGCTACTCAATACAGAAGCATTGATATAAAAACTCAGACACGTACTTATTCACACACACACACACAAACACACACACACACGCACACACACACTAACACAAAAACACACACACACTAACACAAACACATACACAAGACAAACACGGACTTAACAATTATATTTCCAAAAGTAATAATCAAAATTATTTTGCTATAATTATATTTCCCATTATGTATTAAATGTTATGGAAGAGCGGGGCCTCCTGTCACAAGTACTAGTAGAAATACTAGTAACTTACTAGTATGGTCCCAGATTCTGTATATTATTTTTAAAACGTATTTGTGATGAGAATAAATATTTTTGATTTTTGATTTTTTGATAATGGATATTGGAAACCTTTGCAATACAGGTCTGAAGATTAGAATACACTTCAAATGTTTCGATTCCCATAAAACGTATAATCCATATTCGTATTTAATGTTACAAATGTAAAAGTCTGTCTGTCTCTCTGTTACGATTTCACGTTTAATCATCTGGTGATATTGATGAAATTTGGCACAATTATACACCAAATAACATGTAAGCGCTAGCGCATAAGCTTTCAAAGCGTAACCTACAGACGGATAGACTTTCCCATATATAATACATACTAACATTAACCTGAAAATGAATTTACAGAGAATAAAAAAAATCCCATTCGGGATGCATGTGGTGACTTTTCCTGCAGAGTAAGGTACGTGAATTTTGCCTACTTCATACAAATTAGCTTTTGATATAGTTTCTTTAATATGGAATTCCGCAAAGTAACACCTGTTTCTATAAATCATTTAATCCCATTTTTCTTTCTTTAATTCATATTGCAATATTAACGGTACTTGAACGCTTAAGTTGGGGCGCAGAAGGCGTGAGGATCACTAGTGTCGTAAAAGATATCTCTTTCTCCTGTAAAATATCTAAGATATAAACCTTTCAATGAATTCATTAGTCTGTATACATAGTTATGAATTTTAAAAAAGTGATCAAACAATAGGCTAAAACAGCACGCTATTAACAATTTCACAACTTAATCAAAACAATCAAATAGTTCGTGTTTAGTTAGCAAAGTAAAATACCCGAAGTCATTGTCTGGATACTGGAAAAATCTTTCGGGAATTACATCCCAAGTTTGACTTCGCTCCATTAGATATGAGCGAAGTGAAAGACAATTTTGTTTTGGGCATCATATTTACAATTTATCACGGCTTTTAGGCGAAGGAAAACATCGTGAGGAAATACGCATATCTAAATAGGATATAGTATATTAATCCTTAGTATCTGAAACTAGAAATCTTCGCTAAAGTTTAAATGAATTAAACAACCCAACCACCAGCTTATTTTACGAGTGGTTGATTCTAATTTGCGAAGATCAGAAGCACTTTTGTACAACTTTTCTTTGGATTAATTCGTTTGATACCCAAGTGCACTGATGTGTGAAACCGTTTTGATAATTTAGATAGCCTGTTAAAATATAGGAAACATATTCCTTTTGATGATAAGCATAATTCGCAGCTTGCTATGAAAGATGAAACAAGTTGGATAAACATTTTAGTTCAAACAACTACTCAGGTTAATTTAACTCGGATAACTAACAATATAATTTAGCAAGAGATATAAACTCACATTTAGAAATACAAAATCGTTCGTCTTTTGTCGATGGACCTAGTAATATAGATGTCTTTTATGGCGAAATAATAAATAAACTTAAGTAACATCATTGTTATTAACACCTTATTTAAACGTCCTTAATTAAATGTCACAACTATACAGGTGGTGCCTTTCAAACGAAATTAATTTTCATTTTAGTTATCTACACACCTCAGCACCCCACATAAAAAGCAATTAATTCAGCGAAATATTTTAGCCACAGGAATTATTTTACGTTTTTTTTAAATATGAACACAATTTATAGAAATCAACTACCGCACCTATTAGGATACACGAAACGAAAAATAACCTAAAAACTTACCCAAAAATAAACCCAAAAACTAAATAGTACTACTACGAGGAGAGAAAACAACTACGTTATTGTATTCTATTATTCTTTGGCCGCACCTGGTCAGTCAGTCTAAAGCCAAATATCTATTAAATAATTTTATTTTTTCGAAAATATTTTTTTAAAAAGATATTTAACAAGATTGAATTATGCCAAAGATAACTGTGAGATAAGGATGACTTAAAACGCTACTTGTGTGATCTTCTGCTAGAGAGAAAGCCTTAGTTACTACATTTAAAAGAACTGCATACTATTTTTGACGATTCCGGGAATGATTATTGGCGCAAGATATATTTTATAATCGCCATTTTTAATCGCATTAGTTCCGGCGTGTGGGATACGGCTGAGTAGAATAGACCACGCTCATTTCTTACCGAGCTGTCCTAAACGGCGACTAGGGTAAGTTGACGTCAGTCAGGCGGCCGGTCTAAATACAGCTAGCCAAATCATGGTACTACATGTTTATAACACGCCTTGCCGACCCCACTTCTAAGCCATTCCATTAGCAGTACTTGACAAAGCGGTTAAGAGAAATAACTAAATAAAAAAATCATTAAATTAAAGAAGCAAATAACCAATTACATCGTTGGAAATTAAATTAAATAAACGGATAACGAGGTGCTAGATAGATATTCCTTTTATTAGTAAAACTCAATTGAAGCTGGGCGGCCGTTTATCTACATTTTATTCGACCCACCTGATCATTGATGACCCTAATATATTTCGTTTTGCACGAGATATTTTCGTAGGATTTAATTTGCCACGTTTTACATACCTTACCTTTCTATCCTTTCGTTATTTGAGGCAATAAAACGTTGATAATATAATACTTTTATTGTTAAACGTCTCTCATACGGGAATCCTATTTATATTTTTCTATCATAAGGGTTTTTGCAATAATCATACAAATTCAGTTTGTAATGCAGTGATAAATAATTTAGTTGAGGTTAATTTAGTTGAGTGTGATATAATACTATTATATCACACAAATATTTGGACCGTCCAGTTTGGTTTATATAAAAACAAACTGAACTTATTTACTTTTAATATTTTAATTATGAAAATCCGCCATGTGGTATCCGGCTGAGTAGAATAGACCACCATCATTTCTTACCGAGGTGTCATAACAGGCGACTAAAGTAACTCTACCCACCGTGTGGTATTTGGATAAGAAAAATATACCACTTACATTTCTTAGCGAGGTATTGTAAAAGCCGACTAAGGTAAGTTGACCTGCCGTGTGGCATCCGGCTGAGTAGAATAGACCACCTTCATTTCTTACCGAGATGTCGTAAAAGACGAATGAGGTAAGCCAACCCGCCGTATAGTATCCAGCTGAGTAGAATAGACAATCCTCATTTCTTACCAAAATGTAAAAGACGAATGAGGCAAGCCAACCCGCCGTGTGGTATCCGGCTGAGTAGAATAGACCACCCTCATTTTTTATCGAGATGTCGTAAAAGACGAATAAGGTAAGTAAGCCAACCCGTCGTGTGGTATCCGGCTGAGTAGAATAGACCACCTTCATTTCTTACTGATGTGTCGTAAAAGACGAATAAAGTAAGCCAACGCGCCGTGTGGTATCTGGCTGAGTAGAATAAACCGCCCTCATTCCTTACCAAAGTGTAAAAGACGAATGAGGTAAGCCAACCCGCCGTGTGGTATCTGGCTGAGTAGAATAAACCGCCCTCATTCCTTACCAAAGTGTAAAAGACGAATGAGGTAAGCCAGCCCGCCGTGTAGTATCCGGCTGAGTAGAATAGACAACCCTCATTTCTTACCAAAGTGTAAAAGACGAATGAGGTAAGCCAACCCGCCGTGTGGTATCCGGCTGAGTAGAATAGACAACCCTCATTTCTTTTTGAGATGTCATAAAAAGCAACTAAGTTAAGGCAGGCGGCCGTTCGTAAAATAATTAACCAAATCGTCTAACAACATATTTAAAACATTTTTCGCCGACCCCACTTAGAGTAAGACAAGGAAAAAAGAATGATAATGACGACATACAATACCCAGGTACTATATCAGGTATTATAAACGCGTTTGTTAATATTCAAAACCTCGATCCCTTTTCCAAAGAAAAATGAGGCCTTTTTCCAAGAATATATTTATAGTAATATTAGATTACTTGTCAATGCTTACACCTCCTTTATATAAAAAGATTAAAAAGTAACAATAAACATGGACTTAAATACATCTTTCACATTGTTTAATAGAAATAAAGAAAAAGTAAATGAGGGCCATCTAGCTTTCTCTCTTTTTTATGTGTGATTAGACAAAGATGAAGTGTACGAGTTTCATTTTCCCTGTCACTATTTATTGTGTCGTTGTCAATAACAGGCCCGCCTATGGTTACCTTATTCTCAGTACAATAACTCTATGAAAACGAATCGTGAATAGTAAACAAAATTAAGTAGTAAAACTTGTCGGTTCGTTCCATTCGAATCTACATAAAAATGCGTGGCATACTTTAAATGTTGGGACTTTTACTCGTCTTTAATATATACGATATTGTAGCAAATGGCTTTATGTAATAAAATATTTCCCATATGCACATGTTTCTTCATGACAATATAATTTAGAAAACACATCCACAACCTTGAAAGTCCTTTCGCACAGTCTACAGCTGAGCGATCAAAAAAGTAAAGAGCACTTCAGGAAAGTCCACAATAACGACGTTGAGAAACTCAAGGACTTGTCGTCACTTGAGTTTCTCAGTAATATCGATCAAAGAATGCAAACCATGAAATGTATAGATTTTATTATTACCTAAGTAGCCATATTTAGTTATGTTGGGATTCATAGGTCGTGAAAACATTTATATATCTCCGCTAAAATAAAAAGCTAAATAATAAATAAATATATGGGACACCAAACATGGTCGTCCATCCCCAAAGTAAGTAACTTTATACTTGTGCTATGGGTGACAGATATCTGGTAGATATAAACATATAATTTGAAATACATACTTAAGTACAAATACACACCCAGGCTCAAAGAATCAACGAATTGCTTATAGAAATGTTGGCCCTCCGCGGGTTTCGAATCCACGACCCGCGGTTTTAGTTAAGTAAGAACCTGTGATAACCCAGCGGTAAGACCGTGCGACTCTTTGGAGGGGTTCACAACCCCGGGCAAGCACCAATAACTTTTTTTGTTCAAACATATGCGTATTATTATTAATTACAATTTATCACAAGCTTTTCAGGTGCAGGAAAACATATCTATCTAATATCTCTAGAGAATTCTAGGGATATGTGTAACCTACCAATCTGCATTGAAGCAGCGTGGTAGGTCTTAACTCCAATCCTTATTTCCAAATGCATAGAGAGAAAGCCTATGCCTAGCAGTGGGATAGTAACAGGCCTACTTTAAACATACTTTTTTCATTTAAATAAGACAAACGTTTGAATTCTTATCTTATGATGGCGAGCAACTTAGATTACGTGACCATATGCGTGTTTTTGTATTCACTTAGAGAGACATTGCGGATTCCCGACCATCCTGCTTTGCAGAATTCAGACGCAAACAGTGTTTAGGATTTTAAAACCTTTATGTCTGACTGCAGAGGTAATAAATCGTATCATATACATCGTATACATGTAGGGGTACAGTTAAACAAATAGCTTAGTATATATTTAATATCAGTGTAACTAGAAGGCTGGCAAATTTTTATTTTATAAATAAAAATATAATTCTAATAGGGCCATTTTCATTTTTCAATGTACCGCAATAACTATTTGTGGCGCCGTTATATTATAATATTATGCTTTTTGTGATGCATCAAAGATTGTCTTTCTTTAATTTATTAAGATTTAGCTGATTTACTGCAAGCTTTAGTTACAGACAAATAAATAACTATGAATGTGAATGGAAATGCTAGAGGGAGGCCTAAAAAGAGATGGTTGGATTGTGTGAAGTATGACATTAACGTAAAAGAAGTAGCGCCAGAGTTGACGAAGGATAGGACAGAATGGAAGACAAAAATATGTTTTGCCGACCCCACTTTGATTGGGATAAGGACCAGGGAATGATGATTTACTCACAAACAAACACATATTAAATCTAATATTGAATCTTCTTTAACTAATACTTTTACTACTGATTTCTACTTATATTTGAATAATAGATAGATATTTAATAATAACTGAGAGGTACATTATTAAAACGCTGAAACAGAAAAAAATGTAGAAATATCTTTACCAAAAACCAGGAATTGAGTGTATGACTGTCTGTGTGTGTTTGGTTAATAATGTCAAACAAGTGAATCCTAAAAAGACTGGATTCTGGGTCTTAAATAAAATTAATAAAAATACACGCAAGTTGTAATCATGTTAACGAATTTGAGAAAAGAATACCTATGATTTATAACTCATAGATATAAATGGAAATATGGATTTTATCGTAGATACACTAGGTGACGATGCGCTTCAAGAGAAGTTAGAATTACTCAATAAAGATGAAAAATATTTTGAAGGTTAGTTGAATCAAATGGGCCGCTTTTAAACTAATAATATTATATTAAATGTTTATTATATTTAAGTTTATATAACTAAATAAAACACCTTAAGTTAAAATAAATGACGCCATTAGCTATACACAATTTACAAGTGTGTTTAACTATTGCTTACTTATAAATCTCTATAACACAGTTTTATACTATTTTTTTAGATAAAGAAAAGAAAACTGAGGAACTTTTAGACTTATTTGACAAACAAAAGAAGGAATTGGATGATGAAGAAGCGGCTGAAGAGGAATTACAAAATAAGTTGAAAGGTTTAAAATTAAATAACCTATTTGACGAATTCTTCTATGAAATGGGTTGGACTGCCCCTATTGTAAAAAAAGAACAGAAAAGGAAGCTGTTTCATTTTGATCAGTTAGATAAAGAGACTGGAAAATTAAAGTCGAACCTTGGTGGTGTAGATGTTGATAAGGAAATGGAAAAGTCAATTCTTAAGCCAGGGATTGAGAAATTGCATAGGTTACCCAAGTATAATGTCAGTGAAAAAAAATTAAAGGCTATGCGCAAGGTAAGAGAAGTATTTTTTTACTTTGAACAGTCTAATACATATTTTTCAATAAACTACTGTTTTGAAAGTCTTTAAAATCAACTTTATATTTGAAATAGATCAGTGGTTCGTTCACTTTTTGCCTCCCTACTGTCTAATTCTTTTCATTCTGGTACATGTACACACTGAACGCCTGAACAACGCTTGATTTAGAGTTCGTTTTAATATAATTTTTTATTCAGGACATGTTAAAGGACATAAAAAGGATTTTTTTCTAGTAAACATCGAAAACTAGACTTAGTCTAGTATTAGCTGTGCTAATTGGTCAGTGTTCCAATTATTCTTCATCTTATTGCAGTTTATCTGTTGCTTATCTACATATCTGCATATATAATATAATCTTATTTTAATTTTTTAAAAATTTTGAAAATACATAAATGACTTCTCTATTGAAATCTAACTTTATTTGATTATTTACAAACAACATTAACATCTCAAAATTGTTAGTGTAGCTTTATGTAGGCAAATTGTTTCATGTGCTTAATTTTGTAGTTTGAAGATATATATATATCCTGTCTCTGCTGTATGTAGCTCAACAGTTTCTATAGTTTATCATGTTCTTATTGTTCTTGACAGAGACAACGTGAGAAAACCAAAGGACCTGGTTGGTTTAACTTACCAGCACCCCAAATGACTGAAGAACTCAAGAATGACTTACAAATTCTCAAAATGAGGTCTGTGTTAAATCCCAAACACTTCTACAAGAAGAATGATATGGAAGTTTTACCAAAGTATTTCCAGGTAATATTTTTTTTTGTTTTTGTTATTCAATAATTAATTTTTAGAAAAAAAATTTATTAGAATTTTTGGAAGTTCTAGACAAATGATTGAGGAGAATTGAAGATAAAGACATATTGTATATGTGCCGAACCTACAAATAGTCACATAAGAAAATTATTTTGGAGTATGTGTGACTTTCCAATATTCCAAGTTATTTTTAATAAAATATAAGAAGTATTTTTAACATTACCGGTTGGCAAGTTGTGAAAGCCCAGTGGTGGTTTTTCTGTTAAAACTTATGTGTCTAATGGATAATTGTAATATAGCACATACTTGTGTCAAAAGAAAACATCATGATTAAACCAGCATACCTCTAGAGAATTAGAGGGATTTGTAAAACCTACAAATCAACATTGGAGCACTGTGATAGGTCTTAGGTCTTGTTCTTCTCGCCAAAAACGTAAACAAGAGGCCTATTCCTAGTGGGATAGTAACAGGCTTTACTTTTACTTCTTTATAGGTTGGTAAAATTATGGACTCCCCATTGGATCATGTAAATGAAAGGTTAACAAGGAAGGAAAGAAAGCGGACTATGGTAGATGAACTATTAGCTGATGCGGAATTTCAGAAGTATAATAAAAAGAAATACAAAGAGATTATTGATGAAAAAAGAAAAACGGAATACAAAACATTCATGAAGGACAAGAGACAAAAGAATAAGGCCGCACTGAAAAGTAATAAGTTAAAAAATACGAGCAAACCTAAGAAGTCGAAATAAAATCGTGTTTAATTATATCTTTTTTAATTTTTTTAAACCCTTCTTTCTCATATTATATTCCTTATAAACAGTGTACTGGCATCTGATCCCTGCAATTTGTTTATAAACCATGGGTATATTAATAGGAATTATAAGTTTTTTTTTCACAGTTCCCGCCGTATAAAGAGGTTTGAAACTAGTTGGTAGTGTACATTAAACATCGATGTTTTTGATTGCTGATAGTTATCTATGGTTACGAAAAACTCGATAGTTTCTGATCAATAGATATGAGAAAATTTAATAAAACAAATAATTCAAGGCAATTTTACATTGACGAATATTTTAATAGAAATATGTATGTTTTGTTTCAAGGACAACATGTTAACATTTTGTTTCTTAAGCCTATTTCGGCGATCTGTTTTCATTTGACTTGCGTTAAAAAAATTCGTTGTGAAAGAACAGATGTCGCCGAAATGCAAAGATATTACTGTATTCGAATCTAATGGGTCTTCGAAATTACCTTTGGTATGAAATGAACAGCTTAAGCTATTTATACATTCACACTACTTAATTAACAGTACATTCGGATACAATTTGTGAGCAAAGAAAAACAAACGACAATAGAACAAAAAACTTAACAAAGTTTGGGAATCGAGTCAAACCATACACCAAACCATTCTAGACATATGTTTTTATACATATATATATGTTTAAATAATGTTGTTTGTTTTTCTTTGCTCACAAATTGCATCCCAATATACTGTTAGTTAAGTAGTATAAATGTATAAATAGCTTAAGCTGTTCATTTTCCAAATAAATAAAATAAAACAAAATTACATAGCTTTCAGCTATAGCACGGTGTGTTAGGCTTAAGTCTTATACTTCTAGATTTTTGTAATTTCCCGCGACGCAAGTTTATAAAGAAGGAAAATAGTAATAAACCTTAGTAGTATCGATAGTCTATCAATTAACTTACACAGCCTGTACGTCACCTTCATGTATACCTAGAAATTTCACGTATAAAAGAGAAATGGCATAGGAAAAAAATCGGCAAAGTGGACGTACCTGATGAACGGCTCCTGCAACGAGTCTTGAATTCAGGCATTTGTGCCTGAATTCAAGACTGCACTTAGCGAAATGACTTATTGAACACCAATTTCCACCGAACAAAGCTATGTAGCGGAAATTCGAGAACTTAAGTCTATGTCCGTTTTATGTAAATGCGATATGCGACTGCTGCGAGGATTAGAAAGTCTTGGTTAATTTACGTACCACACGTAAGTAAATTAAAAAGGTCCTAAACGCACGCTTTTCACGGCAGCCATAAATACGTTAACGTTTAAGAGAGTTATTAAGATATTCACAAGTTTGTATATGCGATATACAGGATTAATCAACTTTACTGAAATATTCACCATATAAATGAGGCAATTCTGATGCCTATTTTGATTAAATGTACTACGTCCGAGTTTTAATTCGTATTTTTATACATGGGACGCGTAACTTTATTCTTCGAATAGGGCGAATTACAAAAGGACGTAAGTCGACTTATCAACATATTCACGCCTAGTTCGGACTTATTGAGACACTAAAATATCAATAATCAAGAAAATAAACAAGTAGTCCGATAGATGGCGATACCAAAATAAATAAATTTATTGCACGTGTTAAGAAATTTAACACAGCATCAGATTTTTTTTTAAGCACGTCATCTGGAATCTAGACTTTTTACCTTGGTAGTAGAATATAAGTTTAGAGGAAATGACAGAACTAAAAATTAAATAAATTAAATTGAAAAAATATAAAACAGTCTTTATTTCAAAGTTTTACAAAACCTGTTCATAATATCCATATTCTAATGCACCACCAACACATAAAAGGTCCACATGTAGCGATGTTCCCAAAAAACATTGTAAGTGTAAATATTTTATAATAATAAAGAAGTTAACAGCTGTGTACAAACGATAGATGTCTATGACAATTTCACTTGTAGTATTTCAACAATGCGTTGTGATGAAAAAATCATCAATCAATACATTAAAAATTTGTATTTGTTTCAATTTATTTAAAAACAATATACTGTGATAACGACAATATATTTTTAACAAAATCTTTTACATCAATATAAAATTATTTTAACGTACAATAAAAAAAATTGTATTCATATTGTACATGTACAACTTAATTTACACAAAAGACAATACTATAATATATGTATATGTAAATAAAAAAAATTGAAAACAATCAGTATAATCCCTCAAAATCCACCGGATACGTCGATTGCTGCGCCGGTTATGAAAGAACTCTTATCTGAACTCAAGAAAGTTATTACCTCGGCGACCTCTGAAATTAAGAAAAAACAATTTGGAAACAATTAGGGTGAAACGGTTGGGGTTAAACTAATTACTATATATACTATACTTGCTTGAATGATCTATGGTATGTCTATCTACTGATTGTGGTAGTGTGTGTGCTGTGCTTGTGTATTTTGTATGTATCAGGTAGGAGAACAGATAATACACTCTACATCTAGCATTTCAAATATTTTCTTTTATTGCAGATAGCAAAACAATACTTTTATTACTTTTTTCCCATTGATTATCCCTTATAATAATTAGAGCGAATCTTACCTGTGGGATCACCGAGTCTTCCTAGTGGGACAAGTTTCAGCATGTGCTCTTTGACCTTGTCAGGTACGGTTTTGATGATGGGTGTGTCTATGAAGCCCGGTAGGATCGCGTTCACCCTGAAATTAAATATATACGAAAATAACAAACACTTAAGCCTGTAGTCATTCTGTTCGCTTTTGCAACTTAAAACGGTAGTAATATTTATGAAATTCAACCTAATTGAAAATTAAATCCATATGTTGGGGTGTGTTCAAGTAACTACGTATATTAATGTAACTACATATATATATGTATAAATTAATTACCTCACATTAAACTTTCCTAATTCCTTAGCAGCCGATTGTGTCATTGCTACAACTCCTGCTTTACTTGCAGAATAATTTGTTTGACCTAGAATAAATAGAGCATATTTAATGAATTATAATACACACATTCTATAGAATATGAATTAATATAAAGACATTATTTTTTTTGTCTTATTCAAATAAACATATGGGACAATTACACATATAGCTGTCCATCCCCAAAGTAAGTTAGTACTTGTGTTATGGGTGACAGACAACTGGTACATACATATATAACTTTAAATAAACACAATACTAGTAGAGCAACAGCCTTTTTAGTATCCCACCACTGGACATAGGCCTCGTCTCTCTGTTTTTGGAGAGAAGGGTTTTTTGGGCTAAGACCTACCACACTGCTCTAATGCAGATTGGTAGGTTACACATAGCCCCAGAATTCTCTAGAGATATGCACGAAGTTTTCTTCACCGAAAAGCGTGTGATAAATTGTAATTATCAATTAGACACTTAAGTTTTAACAACTCATTGCTGCTCGCCCAAGGTTTAACCCTAAAACCCCTTGGAAAGAGTCAAACAGTCTCAGCACTGAGCGATCACACCTTATATACACCCAAAGAACCAACTTATTGTTTATAGAAAATGTTAGCCCTCGGTGGGACTCAAACCCGCCACCCAGGAAGCTGAAGGCAGGGTCACTGCTAGCTGACCCAAGGGGCCAGATATTAACATTAGCTTCTACTAATAATTCCAATAATTAATTATGGTATAGTTTAAATAACCACTACACGAAATATGCAAAAAAAATGTCTATTGAATTTTTTTTTACCTATATTTCCATATTTCCCCACAATACTTGATATATTTATTATTGAACCTGGAATTGAGGCCTCGGTCATTGCCTTAGCAAATGTTTGCATTATAAGAAAGGTTCCCTGAAAAAAACATTTTTTTAACTCAATGTTACAAAGTAAAGACATTATTAATAATCTATGATTATTTATAATCATCATTCAAATAATTATGTAGATTTAATTAAGTCACAATTTTTTTTAATATTAATTTATTCTATAATCAAATAATTCTTATTAAATTAAGATAATTAAACAAACATAAAATAAATTGATTCTTGTGTCTGTCTGTCCTTCTATATATATGTCTGTATGTTATATAATATGTGAAAATGATATCATTTTCACAGTTAATTGACTGCAAATATTGATGTTTGACACAATTGAAGCTTATATAAAGAGAGAATCCTTCAGGAATATGAAAAAACAACGTAGTACATAATTGTGGGTATGTAACACTAAAGTCAAAAACTTAATTGATATAAATTATCAACATCCATTACATTTAGAATTTTCAATATGGATATCCAAAGAATAGATATATGTCTTGCAGAACAACATAGGTTGAAACTAATATTCTTATCTACCTTTAAGTTAATATTAAGTACACTATCATAATCCTCTTCTGAAAGCTTAAGAAGCCAATTGTCTCTTGTAACACCGGCAGAATTGACCACTATTTTTGGAGGCATCTTATATTCTGCAATAATTGCTTGAAGGAGATTTTGTACTGATTTTGCATCAGACACATCTAGTTGCATAGCACTGTGATCGCCAGTATCTGAGAACATAAATAATTTTGAAATATTTTTATATATGATTTATAACTTTAGAAATAATAAGTGGTACCAGTCTTTTTAATTACATTACTTTAGTGTTAAAGTGCCTTCAATAATGTAGTATGCGTTTTCTGTCCCAGACAGACAGATAGACTTTTGCATTTGTAATAATTGAATAATTTATTTTTTTCAAATGTCCCATTTTTTATTCCCAGCTATTTGGTTAAACCCACTAAGTGGACAGCCAGTATTTACACAAGTCAAGTCATTGATAATCAGCAAACTGGGACATTCCAGTACTATTTTTACCATTTGAACCGGGTGCCAGAGCTGTGTACTTCTTAATAGTTTCTTGAGCAGCCTCATAGTTCTTGTCAGCTGCTATAACAGTGGCACCCTCTCTTGATAGCACTTGGCATGCTGCTCTGCCAATACCAGATCCTGCACCTTTCATCATATGTTTAATATATTTATATAAAAAGTTTATAAGATTTTGGTACTAAACAAATTAAAAAAAAATGTTTTCTTGTTATTTAACAATCATATAATATATTTGTTATTATAATGCAAATTTCATATAGTTGGATCTTACATTTCAAAAACAAACAACATTTAATGAATATTTTACACAATAATGCAAATTGTTTTTTCATTGCACTTTAATATCGTATCAAGATCAAAATTATTTATTCTTGACTTTAGTGCTTATTTCGTATTTATATTTAAAAACAAATTGGGCAGGAGTTTGAAAGCTTCAACATACCTATTCGTATAAAGTTTAATAATTAACTTCGCTTGAAAAAACATCTGAACTTACCTGTAACAAGTGCAAGTCTTCCAGATACCAAACCTGAGACCATCTTATTTATTTAAAAAATCGAACACTTTTTGTATCCTCCGTATCATTGAAGACGACAGAAAAGTGTTATCATTTATAACCTACAGCTAATCATAATATAAACGATCTTTGCCCCCCACATTCCACCGTTAACATGCGTAATGCGTTTAAAATGTTAGGGAAATATAAATATTACAATGAAAACACTAATAAAATCGCTGAAGACATGAATGATTATACATAACTGTAATTTAAATTTTATAATGAAATAATAACGTCCAATTTACAACATCAACCATAAATACAGAGTACCTGATTATATTCTAATATAAACCAGACTGTGTGATATCTGTGACTTCATGTTAATCCCATTATTTGTAGTCTGTATACGTATCGTAAAATTTTTAAGGACTACTAGAAAAAACGGTGTTGAGACGCAATAGTTACTTTTATACACGCTCATTTACTTGTTACTAGTAGCTAGTAAGCATGGGAATGATCGCTATTTACGAATCATATGCGTTCGGTGATATGATCAATTGTGATCACAACGATCGCGTGCTAGTGCTATTGCTATAGTGTACACAAAGAAATATAGGCCTTATATTGTATACATGCGTATAGGTTATAAAGGTTACATTTATTTGTACTAGCAACCATTAGTCCACTAGCACCTGATAATACAAAAACGGATAGCACATTTGTGAATCGCTATTGCTGCGATTGTTATTACAAACAAATGTAATTCTTAAATTGTCCGCAATACGCTCGATATTTGTAAGTTAAACTTTCTCAATAAAATTTCTAAACAATGTAGTAAACTATCGACACCTGTTGACATCCGTTTAAACCTAGACGCCAAATGTTTTGCTATTTGCGAAACAGATGTCGCTATTTAACTATATTATTATCAATTTCTATTATTTGATTCCTTTAAAATTAAAGAAATACATTTTCAAGTACATATATATTTACGAATGTCTTTCAAACTTTAAATTATAAATAAACAACCTTGTTTATTGTTTTTGTATACGAAGCAGTGGCTATCTATGGATCAATTATAGTAACTGAAAGTATAACCTAGAAATATCAACTGTATTGTGTACGATTTAAGAATTACATTTGTTTGTAATAACAATCACCGTAATAACGAATAGCAAAAAATGCTATCGGCTTTTATATTATTCAGCCGTTAAAATGATTGCTAGTACAAATAAATGTTACCCTTATATCCTATACCCATGGATACGATATAAGGCTTAAATTTGTTTGTATTAATATATAACTTTACTTTCTCATTGAATATCCATGATTTTGTATCAACATTTCGTACGCATTATATTAAAATTATAACATCTTTGTCACTTAATAAATAACTTGGGAACTTCCGGACCGCGATGTCATGGTCGGGTGGTGTCATAATCGGTGGTACGATGTGGTGGTGGCGATGATCGTGATCGCAGGGGTTCGCGGGCCAATAGCAAATGGTGTTAAATGATGAGTGTTTAATATCATGATCATTAGGTGATTGGTGATTCTACCCATGCCTAGTAGCTAGTAGCTACTTGTCAAGACTGACGAGAGAAAGACGGATGATGTGGCGTTAAGAATTTTGTTACGAAAGTAAAAAATATTGCCTGGTATAGTGGTAATTCACAAATTTCGTTTCGTAACTATGCCAAAGCAGCCTACTCGGTTATTGTGATAAAATAATGGATTATTTTTTAACTTCCCTACTTAGTAGGCGTAGCATCAATAAGCTACATTTATACATAATTCAAAATTCAAAATATTCTTTATTCAAGTAAACTTGTAAACAAGTGCTTTTGAATCGTCAACTTTACTGCTGGTTCGGAAAGCTGTTCCTACCGAGAAGAACCAGCAAGAAACTCGGCGGTTGCTCTTTTTAAAATAAAAAATTTAAAAACTAGTTACATTTATTTATTACTGTCTTGTACAGGGTAGAAGTGCACCTATATCCACACATCCTTACCCCTCGTGCGCACGAGATGATTTTTATCCCGCGTAAAAATTACGCCGAATTGAAACAAATGGGTATCCAGGTATCTGATCACACGACAGCGTATTTAAATCGCGACGTATTTAATTGTGCAGTGTTCCATTTTAGTCGTTAGGGTGAGGGCGTTAAGCTGAATATACCATACGAAACTTCGTATAAAGTCTATTGTGGAATTTAAACGTGACGTAATTTTTACGCCCGTGCGTACGAGGGGTTATCATCTAAGTAATCTTCAACAGTATACTGTATAGTAGGCTTTCTGTATTAGCCTCTTTTTAACCGTGTTTTTAAATTGCTGTAATGGCATGGCCAAAATTGATTTCGGAATTTTATTATAGAATCTTATACCCAAACCCACAAACGATTCACGTACTTTTGCTAGGCACAAAGCAGGAATCGCAAGCTTATGTCGGTTCCTACTTTGTCTATTATATACATCACCTATCGTTTTGTCTTTATATTTATATGTACAAAAATTACATTGTTTAAAATATACTGTGAAGCAAATGTAAGAATACCTATTTCCTTAAACTTCTCTTATCTATACTAATATTATAAAGAGGAAAGATTTGTATGTTTGTTTGTATGTATGTTTGTTACGTTTTCACGCAAAAACTACAGGACCGATTTCAAAAATTCTTTCACCATTGGAAAGCTGCTTTTTCACTGAGCAACATAGGCTATATGTCATTTTCAAAAAAAATAGGGATCCCTAATAAAATTGTAATAACTAGGTAAAAATTTAGTCGTAAACATCTATCATCGCGTGTGCTGTGGAAACTATTGATGATAGAACAAAAAAATGTGTTACAGTATTATAGAACGTATCAATATCCACAAAAAAGTCCGCGATACCATATGTCTAACTATTATAGTTATACCAATATAACTACTTTTTTACATTGTAAAAGTTGGTAAAAGTGCCGACAATAATCAAACCATTTTATTCATATCTCTGTATTAATCCTTATCCCATTAAATGATATTTTATGAATAACTGTTTCAATACCTGTAAAATACTTTTTAAATTATTAAAATCCGACATCCCAATCAAAAGATTTTACGAATTTAAGAATGTAAATCGAAATCAAATAATGCCATAACAAACCTAACCTACCGTTATAGCAGGGCCTGCACTTGGTGAGTTAAGTCTTATTCCAAGAATACTAATGATACCCATTTTTTATAATTAAATAATCTACAAAATAAATCTATAGTCCGATTTCGTAGACTTTCCACTACCACGAGATCTGTATGGACGCGGGTGAAACCGCGGGGCTTTGCTAGTGATATACAAAAAGGTATCCTAAGAATGATTCCCGACATCATACAAATATCGCCCTATTCACCGCAGGTTACACCCGACCCGGACTTAAATTGTAGATGCCACGTATGACTCTTTTTGTATATTTTTTCACTATCCGCGCATTTACCCTACAGCAATATTCCATAAGACATAATGCTATGGAAGTAAGCAAAATAAACAAGTTTTGCTGTTTCGACATCTGTAAATTGTCTTATCTTTCGAACAGCGTAGGCTGCTGAACTAAGTTTCCCTGCATGAGTTTTTATGTGTGTGCTCCATTGGAGTTTTGAATCCAAGGTCACTCCCAAAAATACAGTTGTATTTTCTGTTTTAAGTGGTACATTATTTATGGAAAGCCTATTTGCTGTTTTTATTAATTAGGTAATGCAAATTCAATACATTTTGTTCTCTTTGAGTTCAGTACCAAATTATTTAGCCTGAACCAATGGGCTACTTGCGATAAACCACTGTTTACTTCGTCAATATTATGGTCATTTCTATTTACTTTAAAAATTAAAGATGTATCATCTGCAAACATAGCTACATATGTTAATTCATTTTAAACCCAATGAAGTATTATACAGCTTGAAATTTACATAAAATAAAAAAACTAGAAACAAATTGTATGTTAAACTTTTTAGTTTTTACCCTTGGTGTTATATTAACTTATAGTTTTCTACAAATTTTTATCTCTTAATTACTGCACCTAACAGTACAAGTAAATACCAGAATCAATATAAATATATGCATGCAAAAAAAAATATCTCAAGTTTAGATGTGTAATGTTCTTTATGTTTTTAAGCCATCACAGTGTTAAGGGAAGATCTGTACAAGGACTCAACAAGAAAGTCCATTCTTCAGCAATTCTTTTAATTTTTTCAAAGTTCAGGACTTTCAAGGACAACATAAAAGACATTCAGTCATTTGTTAATATATTACAATAAACAAATAATACTATAAATCTTGTTGTTACATAAAAAAGGCTAAATTTTTAAATAAGTAATAAGAAGTTCTATTCAACAGTAGTTATTTATTGTTGGTAGAGAGAGGTTCTAGAATTATGTACACTAACAATTACTTTAAAAAGATATACTAACAAGTTTTAATTATAATTTCTTATTCACTCTATGAATATTTCTTCTAAATTTTAGCTTTACAAATAGAGAATTATAAAGTTTATCACCTATTGTTTATAATTTTCTTTAATATAGAGACAGAAAACCCATTCAGACATCAGTAATACATTCTAACTTCCAGTAAAAGTTTGATATAGATAATAAGAGAAAAATACCTTGTATAATTAATATCACAAAATAGCAACCTTATGCCATGCTAAATCCATTATATTGGAATTGGTTGTTACAGTAGGTACTTTGAAACAAAATTGGGCCCAAAAATATGTCATTGATTAATAATGAAGCAATAAAACAACTATATACTTTATTATCTGAATCATTAAAAAAAAAGATAAGTTATCACAAAACAGGTTTCAGAAGCCATCTGTTACTTTCATTAACTTATTTTAATTTTTAGTAATACAAAAATATAATAGGTCAATGATGTGTCATATAAATCTATGCCATATCAATAATTGGTTTAAATTGCAACCATAGTCTTTCAAACTCAGTCTTATATTGTCTAACAAGATCTACCTGAGAAGTAACCACAACATCTTCCCAATTGCCACTTAAAGCTTGATTTGTCCAATTTAATGAGCCTGTTATAACTAAAGGTGTACAGTTGGTATCATCAGTTTGAGTGTCAATTAAACAGAACTTATGGTGCATAAGATTAGTAGACTTAGTCCAGCGTACAGGTATCCCTTGCTTCTCAAAACGTTTTAGGGCTGAACCTTGTGAAAAGGCCATGTCCGCATCAATTATCACACGAACTTTAATTCCTCGAATATTATTCTTAAGAATCGCGTTCGTCAGATCTATATTAGTTAAAATGTACATGCAAATGTCTATACTATATCGTGGAGAATTCAAATAGTATAGTAAACGATCCATACTTGTGGTTATCATACAACGTGAATGTTTGCTTTTTTTCAACTCCGCGACACCATATGAGAACATAATAACCTCGTTGACTTCAGGTCTTATAATTTTTCTCCTCTTTCTATAATATTTGTAAACAATATGAGAAGCAAATGCTACGGAAAGAATAACTATAAAAACTGTTCCAATATTCTTCGAAGACATTCCTTTTTTTGTATGAGATGAACAGTGTATAAGTTGAGTCACATAAAATTATGTATGTAATTTTTTTTAGCTTATAAATGTTTACTTTCATTTAAAAAATTTCTTCAATCCACAATCGAATACAAAACAGAAATGTCAATTTGCGTCGACGTAAAGTACTGTACGTAAACATCGACAATCGACTATCGATATTATCGATAGCCTTTAACGTTTTTTAGTTTATTACTATTTTTTCTCTACAAACTTGTATCGCCGGGAATCACGAAATGTAGAGGTAGAAAATGTAAGCCCTTGTACCTAAGCCGTAGGCCACCCCGTGCTATAATAGTTGAAAGTTATGTAAGTTTGCTTTATACATCGATATGCGACCCTATCCAGATGAATTTTTTGTGCCTATTGGCACGCATACCGAATTTAACATCAGTATTATCTTCAAAAGACCCGTTAAATTCACAATAATAACGCAAAGAGCGTTTCAGCAATTTTTTTTTTTTTTTTTTTCTAAAGTCAATCAAATAATAACTGAACGCCGAAATAAATAATGTTGTTGTTCTTGAAACAAAACATACAATATTTTATATTAAAATATTTGTCAATTTAGCATTAAATTATTTGTTTTATTAAATTTTCTCATATCTATTTATTTATCAGAAACTATCGACAGTATCGATTATATCGATAGTTTTTGTCGTAAATATCGTAATATTGGAATAAAAATATCGGAAATCAAAACTATCGATGTTTTAATATTAATTGGACTGGACTACTAACTAAAATTGTTATAATCATTTTAGTTAGTAGTCTATGGTTATATATGGTATATGGTGTATGGTACTTTAGTTAATTTAGAAATTATGATTTACGTAATAAAACATTTCAAATCCATTTGTCATATAATACTCTTTGATCTTAGCCAATACATACAATATAACAGAACTAACTACTTAACGTAATGCCATTACGATTTTTGTCGTGGAGCCTATCCTCCTGATGATGCTTGGGTTTCGGGGCGAAACGATCGTCGAGATTGTGGTGGTGGGTGTGTGTGCTGCTGTGTGCGTTGTTGCTGGTAGAGGCGCCTTGGGGTGCATGTGGTGGCTTGTCCTGCATGTATAAGGTGCGTAGATTTTGCCTGCTTCATACACATTGCATGCATTCGCTTAACCTGTGCGGATTATAGCAAAATAGTTAGTTCTGTTATATTGCTTGTAATATGGAATTCCGCAAAGTAACGCCTGCTTCTATAAATCACTTAGCCAATACATCTTAATATCCCGTACTCATAAAAGATTATGATTTAAATATAATATATCCATGGATAAGTTGACGTCAGGCAGGCGGCGGGTCGTAAAATACGTAGCCAAACCATGTGAGAACTTATTTGTAGCATGTTGTGCCGACCCCACTTAGAATGAGACAAGGGCAGGAGGATGATTATATCCATGGTATTTGATGTAATTTTGATAGGAATAATAAAATACTAAGCAAAAGCTGTCAATAAATAGATAATATATTTAATAATACTTTTTTCAACACATTGTGTTTCATAGAGTTATATTGTTTATACTGAAATCGTGAGGTCTGAGTCTCAGATTTAAATTGTACGAACTATGATGTGCAGGTTGCAGAGTTCCACTGTAACCTCCCAATAATGAACAAGACCCATAACTGTTATCCGAAGACGTTGCGTAATTTGACACATTTTGTCCCATTAAAGGGTTTGTGTTAGGTACATATTGTCTATTCCCTACATTCTGCATCATCAATGTATAATCATTTTGATATAAACCCGAATTAGCAATCGGTATTCCTAGGTTGAAATTTAAGTTATTTGCTTGAAAGTGATGTAACCAAGGCTCTTTTGAGTTACGATTGAACTCCTGCCGGGGGTCGGGTTGTGGAATACCGATTGGAACAGACACTGGTTCTGGTGAACTCTGACTAGTTGAAGTTCGGTGTGAAGATAGTGCAGATCTTTCGTTTCTTCTGAATTTGGCGCGCCGGTTTTGGAACCAAACCTGAAAAGACCAAATAATAAAGTATTTTAAATGTATTTTAACTCTATAAAAATAATTCATAGTGTTATTGACTGGCCCATTCAGTCATGAGTTCGCCTGCCATAGTCCATCAATTTTTTTTACAATTTGTTCGTTCTTCAATTCTGTGTGTATTAAAATATGTAAAAAAATTATATAAGTATATATTGTTAGCTTTTGGCTAATTAAAAACGATAAGTAAGACTACCTTCTGTTTTTGTACCGTCATTCCGATCGTAGCGGGCGCTCGAGGCGGTCGATTGATATTTGTGAGTGTAGAAATAAAGTGAGTTCCAAATCCTGTGAGTTTTTATTACAATATTTACCGGTTGTCACCCACAACACAACACACAACTTACTTTGGAGAGTGACACCCGTGTGTGTTCCCATTTATATTTAACTCTTGTGAAGTTTACTAAGTCTTAAAAAACTAGCTTTACTAAATTGTACTTTCTAATAATTAATAAAAAACTGCATTCTTTCTTAAGTTACCTGTACTCTAGCTTCAGTTAAATTAACTCTCGACGCCAGATCTTCTCTCACGAATGCATCAGGGTAATGTGTCTTTTCAAATACTTTTTCTAACGCAGCTAACTGTTGACTTGTAAACGTTGTCCTATTCCTCCTAGGTTTCTTTCGTTCATCTGTTTTCCCCTCTCTTTCTTCCTCTGATTCCTTCCGTGTTTCTCTGTCTTTCACACCTTTGGTTTCGTCGAATTTTCGTCTCATATCCTCATAGGCTAAATAATCTACGGGCTTAATATATTGCCTTTGGAAATCTTTCGGATACCATGGCAAATCGTTTTGGTAAGGTGCCTCGTAATTACTATTGATCTGCCGGCCCGCAGTTAAATGATGAAGTCTCAATAGACTATCCTCGTGACATTTAATCATTTGATATAAATTGTGATTGTTGTCAGTGTAATTCGAAACGTTAAAGTTGTAACTAATTTGCGGTTGGGTTTTTGCTTCGTAGTTTTTAGTTATAGAATGCCTTCCACTAATTCCATCTGTAAAGATATACAAATCATCGTTATATATTTACTGTGAATAATTTCATGAACATAAAAAGTGATCAAATGAAATCAAAATAATCTTTACTGAAGTAAGGTATTTACGAGCACTTTAGAATTTTTAAGGATCAATAAAGTGACCAAACAATTAATTAACAGACGATATACATAATAGAGTAATATTCTTCCCTAAAAGAAAAGAATTAAAAGAATTTAAAATCCTTCGGTAAACTCAGTCACTATTTGAAAATGCGAGCGAGCGTTTTTACGTGAATTATGTGTTGTTTACATAGGAGAATACAGTATTGGTAGAGCCCTAAACTAAATGGCCAGACGACCTAAAAAAGTCACAGAAAGCTGAAAGTTACTAAAAAGACGCTCGACCTTAGGTTGAATGAGAGACCAGCAGGCCTACCATGAACTCTTATTGCGACACAATTGAAGACGTAAACGAAATTGTTTTGCTTTTTCTGTAGGCCTGCTGGTTAATTCTTCTTCGTCGTATCACTCTTGTCAGAGCGGTCGTGGTCATCAGGAAGTAACTTTAGGGGCAGACGTTATTTGCCTCACGAGCTGCTGATTAAAAGCCGCCCCGAATTCCATTCATAGAATTATTACACTACGGAAGCTAACCTCAAATGTGCCCTATTTAAATAAAAAGAAAGAAAATGATACTTTATAACTACATCTCCTTTTTATGTTTGATTAGGCAAAGATAAGTATGGGTTTCATCATCCTCTCTTATAATTTAATGTGTCACTCTCACTTAGAGGCCTACGACTCCCTAGTATAATAACTCTATGATTCTATTACGTCTTCTCTTATATAATACGCGAATTTTTGTAACATTAGTTCAAACACGAAGCTACAGTGCACTAAAGACCGTCCAAAAGTCTTAATACAACAAACTTATTTAAGTTTTTGCATGGGTTACATTAAACATGGTTCGACAGGCGGCTTCTGTGTGCCATTGTGCGGATATTTGCGCAACACTATCGGTTACAAACATCTGTGATTGATTACGACATCAATGAACATAAATTCATAGCTTGTGATTATTTATTTAAGTATATTGAAATACAATAAAGACGATTTGAAACTAAAAGTTGGAGCTCAACGTTCTATAATAAATTTATTATTTAGAAATTTTTAAGATGCTCTTATATAAAAAAAACAATTTATATAGACATAACAAACTATTTTTTTTATATATTTAGGTAGTATATCATCAACCTTTGTTTATGTATTTTCGCGATTTTATAATTAATTCAATGATTCCTTTGCTATAAAATTTGTGCGAACGTGAATCATCCACTTAGGAGCATTTGATCTTTCGGGGTTTGATTTTTTTCCTTGTATTGAATTCAAAAGTAATAATAAAATTATTTTGCTATGATCCGCGATACAGTAAATAAAAAATATATATAGTGTTAAATGTATAGTGGACTATCCTTATTTTCATACCCGATAAGGATTCGTAAAAATACATGCATAAACCTCCACCACTTCCACCACAATACACAAGCACTACACACGTTCACTATCAACTCAACAATCGTTTCGCCCCGCAACCGAAGCATCATCAGGAGATAGACTCCACGACTAAATCGCAAAACTTTGCGATTTTGTCGTGCAAAGCAAAATAATTTTATTATTACTTTTGTATTATGGATCTTCGTACGAAAAGTAACGCATAAATCTGCAATGGCATTTGACAAGTAATTGACTATCATAAATACTATTGAGGTGGCTATTGACAGAGACGCATATTTCTATAAATTAGTAGTATTAGTTAGTGTGGTTTCCAATGGATCCGCTTTCATGATTGAGGTTGTATAGTTACAGTTGTAATAGTGCCGCAGTAGCTCACGGAGTTAACTATGTTTCTCTACCTTGATACGTAAAAAAAGGGAACAGGTCGAAAATGTTTATATGCCGTACGTGGGACCTACCAGATTTTTCACTCACAAACAAGAACGTGCATTATCTAAGTATTTCATCTCATCTCTTGTGATAGATTCTTGATGTTAAATACTAGATTACTCCCATAAATAACTAAAAACATTGTTGCTTTAGGTATGATCTTAGACACTCTACTGTGATTTTATTTTAACGAATCTGATAAGAACACAAAAACTGTACCTCATTTCCATAGGGCACAACTAAGCCCCAACCACTGACTCTAGTATGGGGATAAGTTATTAGCAAATGTAGAACTTTTTCCACAATGCTCCTGTAGGGTAATTATTTCATCGGGCGCCCAAATGCTATAAACAATATGAAGTCCAAAGATCACGCAGCAATCATGGGCGTAGCCAGGTACAATCACGGGCAAGGGGGGCAGTTGCCCAAGCCAAGTTATTCTAGTAGTAGTAGTAGTAGTCTAAATTTTTAACTGATAATCATAATATAAGAGAAATTTTGATGACATTTGGTATAATTGAAGCTCATATAAGATTAGAATTTCCGTTTTTCTTACGGGAACAGAAACCCATCATATATAATTGAAGGTATTTCAAAATTTACGTTAACTCGAATGAAGACACGGGAACAAGGTAACAGTTGTTTTTACAACCATTGTTACTATACATAATCATATTCGATAGACGAAGTTACAGTTAGTAAAGAATAAAAATATTTATCGACATATTTTAATAAAGAAGAAACCGAAAATTGGAAATCATGCCAAACCGGCAGCAACTTTATTTGATTGGAAAAAATATAACTTTGGAAGTTGATGGATTTTAATCTATATATCTATTATCCTTTATCTCAATTAAATATTTAACGTAATAAAAAACAAAGTATCTATGTAACATCAAAAATATAATTTAAAGAAATATATTGAGAATAATATAGGCAGCGCAGGCAATTTTTATTTCAACATTTAATTGTCTTATTCAGTTTTGTTTTAATTAAATATGAAATATAGTCACACTTAAGACAAGATTTACAAAAGAGTCAGAAGCCCATTAAGTAGCAGCTAATGCATATTTAATTTACGAATGAGCCAATGCATGCAATTTTAAGGTAATTTAGATAGTACCTATAAGGTAAGGGATTAGAGGAAGCAAGCGCGAATTTGATGTCCATTTTATTGTTTGGCAGTACAAATAAATTCGCTTACCCTTACTTTGGTCCATGTCATAATTGAAAACAATTTTGTCACCCGTCAATTACGTATTCAACAGGTCAAAATATGTAAAAATGAAAAAAATGTGTTCGCATCAAAAGTAATGTCACATCCGATTCAAATAAACGCCGATGTCCAGTTTAACTCCAATCGAGATACAAATAATTGTTATTAATTCACAAACTTATTGAATTACTATAATTATATAATTCAACTAACTCTGTCTAATGTGCGAACTAATGGAGTCTCTACAGTGATCTGGCTTCTTCGTTACGCAGTCCCGAAAACGACATATGTGTGGTGCTAAAAAAATAACATCCCTCTAGAACACTCCTACTTGGAACAATAAATTTGAATGCACGTTTATTTCTATGGCTTTAAGAATCAAGTTTGGTGGAACATTCATAAACTGAGGACTGTTATAACTAAAGTAAAGTAAACCTTAATTTATGTTCGGTTAAATATATTTCTGAACGAATGCTAGCGAATGGGAGTATTGGAGTCTATATTCAGTTTAGGAACACGCTTAGGCGTGGCTTTGCCTTTGCCTGCCCTAAAAAAAAATCAGAGCGGGAAACGATTTTGAGTCACAATAATTGACACGTCAACTCGTATTATTTATAGTTTAGAAAATTAACATAAAGTTTTTATGTAATTGGTTTTGATAAGTTTATGTTCTGGAAGAGCGCTGCGGATGTGAAAATATTCATTTTAGGACTACAAAATTAGATAAAAGGTGGAAAATAAAAAAAAGTTTTGTTTGTTGTGTTTGTGTTATCACAAAAACTTTATTAAATAGACTTATAGTTTTAAAATTTACTAATTGGAAAAAGTCTATAAGGAAAACAAAAAATGTAAGTTCTCTCAGTTTTATTTTTTTAGTCTGTACGGTAGAAATTCACGAAAGTTAAAGAAAGAATACAATCTACTTTAATATTTATATCATTCTATTTTATCTTTACTGCTACAAAGCTCAATTTCAGAATTGGGCGGATATCATCTTCGATGGCAATCTAATGCCTTAAATTATTAAGCATCATTCTCTTGCCCTTATCCCACTCTAAGTAGGGTCGGCACAACATGTTACAAACATGTTGTCATATGATTTGGCTTTGTATTTTACGACCGGCCGCCTGCCTGATGTTAACTTACCTTAGTCGCCTTTTAAGACACCCCGGTAAGAAATGAGGGTGGTCTATTCTATGCAGCCGGATACCACACGGCATTTACCTTTATCGCCTCTTACGACACCTCGGTAAGAAAGGAGGGTGGTCTATTCTATTCTGCCAACGGCCATATATACCACACGGCAAAAAGCCTTAAATTAATAATAACTAATTGTGCTAATCTAAAACATTTGTGATATTTTACTTGTATTCGTATGAAATAATCATAACGTATATTAAACGCAATTAAATTGATACCAGATCATATTCAAACCTTCTTACTAGCTACTACAGTCCAATTTTGCGGATTTTTTTAAATAAGAACCTAATATTTTCTTTTCTTTAAACAAAAATTTTAGTATTGTTATACGCCATTTTTTCTTTTAATAATTATTTTCAATGGAAAGTTAAAAGGTAAAAATAAAATCGATTTTTTTTAATGCATTTATACGTTTACATGTTTAGAATAAATACTTTAAAGCAAAGTGCTAGATAGTCGAAAATCGCATCGACGAAGCGATCCTTTACTAGCACTATAAACACTTAGGTGGGGCATTTTATTTTAAAATATAATTATTTTTTAAAGTATGAAACTTATGTTCATTAAAACTGTCAAATTCACAAAAATTCAATTTCACTTCATTCATTAAGATACAAAAGACTAAGCTAAACGTTAATATTATTCTATTCATTACGTTTAGGTAATATTTTGAATCTAATAAAAAAAATTGTAAATCACTCGGTTTCCAAAAAAATATCGACCATTTTATCTGTCTTCGGGAGACAATGTTGTATCTAAAACAAAATGCATATGGCTAATTAAAGACAGACAAGAAAAAAAACCTCCATCAAAAAGTGTCCTACCAGGACTTTTGAGTCAAACAGTAAACTGCTTGTGCTGTACGTTTTGATAAATTTAGGAAAAAAAACTTATTAATATAATAAGTTATTATTAATATAATAACTTTATCAGCTGAACTTCGGTCGGTGTGGCTTCAATTTACTATACAGTAGTGCCGTGACCATATCACCAGCAGTACGGTGGCATGGTCAGGTTTTAGCCGGCTTAATCATATTATGGCCCCCTTTTCGGGCTATGATATCCATAACGGATTTCTTTACTCCATATATAATTAAAAAAAACTTAAAAACACCCTTTCGGACTGACTTTGTATCATCATAAGATTACACAAAAGCTGACACTGCTAGTGTCAGCTTTTGTGTAATTATTTGCTAGTGTTAGCTTTTGTGTAATAATTTAAGTTCCACATAAATTATTAAATACGTCACTAAATTCATATTAAGAAAATCCAATGTCACAATTATCACTAATATAAATTTATAATAAATAAAACCCCCCAGTATAGTCCACTATACATTTAACACTATATATACTTTCTATTTACTGTATCGCGGATTATAGCAAAATAATTTTATTATTACTTTTGTATTATGGATCTCCGCAAAGTAACGCCTAATTGTATAAATTATTTAAACCCCCCAGGTTTTTAGTGCTGTAGTTATAAAATTAGCGCCTTAACCTTAAATGAATAAAACATATTTATATCGGATTGGTATAATTTTTGAGATTTCCGTCGTGTAGCATTCCCGTCTGCGCCAAGCCGGGAATAGAACCGAGACCCGTCGCATCGAATTAGTGTAAAATCTCGAAAAACGACTGTACGCGCCGACGACTGGCAGACGTTACACAGTAGTAACATTAAATCTTACCACCTATAATTATAATAAATCGACGAATTATCATTGATTTAAGAAACATATGAAATCGCTCTTGTTATTGATTGAAGATTAAATTAATACCAAATTATTGGTATGTAACCTAATTGTAAAGATTTTACTCTGTTTTTTTTTAAGTTTATTTGTTATACGATAAGCAAAGGTCACATAGGTGGAGTCTAAATAAAATTTAAATATTTTTGTTTTATTTTATTCTATTATATTTAAATATATCAATAGAATTAGGCGTTACTTTGCGGAGATCTACAATACAAAAGTAATAATAAAATTATTTAGCTATGATTCGCGATGAAGTAAATAGAAAATATACTCGTACATTAATAATGCTAAATGAATAGTGGACTATCCGTTTTTTCACACCCGATACATGCAGGATTCGTAAAAACACATGCACAAACCTCGACCACCGCCACCACAATACACAAGCACTACACACGTTCACTATCACAAACTCAACATGTGTAGTATGTACAGTATGTGGCATAAACTTGAGAAATATGGTCCGACTAATAATTACCTGATCCTAAGTCTATTATAACTTTATGAAGGTCTTACCATCTCGGAAACATTCAAGGATTTATGAAATGACTTATTCTCATCTTCTACAAAAACGTTCCTCAAAGAAGTAGAGTCAAAATATCCATAGAAAGTAATGGTATGAACATATTAAAAACAAATCATTTAATTGTTTAATCTGTTCATAATACTTATAACATTTTTTTGAGGTTTTTTTTGGACTTTAGCCAAAACGTAGTTCTAGGTTGAACTACGTTTTGGCTAAAGTCAAAGCAAAGGTTGTAAAATAGCTAAGTTATTTAGTATCCTAAAATAGATAATAAATTCCTTTAGCCACGATCTATATTCAATAGCAAACGCGCGAAAGTGTCATGGCGGCCATAATTGGGGTTGACAGTTGTCGGCGGCGGCCGACGGCTGGTCCCGCGCTCGTTTGCGCGGGCGCGTAACGAGAGCGTACTAATCTTGTCTTGTTCTTTAGTAATAATAGAGATGGATAGACATTAAAGCGTTCGTAATTCTATATAGAATATTAGTCATAGTTCTATAATTCTATAAATATTTGAGATGACAAGGATGTCATCTCAAATATTTAAGCCAATAGAACTAAGGCTAAATAATTCAATATGCTATTACCGTTGCGGTGCCTTAATACCTGACGGGAGACGCGAGCGTAAAAGCATCGTAATGGGTGCGAAGAGTAGAAGCGTCGAATCTCTACTAGCGTTTAGGCTAAGGTCTTGTGAGGCCGAACCACGGCTAAGGGTCAAGTAATAAAGGATTCCTCTTATAGATCTTTTAAAAATTATTTTATATTGATGTGATGGTTAAGCTAAATTTGAGTGTGGAATTTTTAATATAGTATCATATACATCATCATCATCGTCATCCTCCTGCCCTTATCCCACACCAAGTGGGGGTCGGCACGACATGTTACAAACATGTTGTCACATGATTTCGCTACGTATTTTAAGATCGGCCGCCTGCCTGACGTCAACTTACCTTAGTCGTATTTTACGACCGCTCGGTAAGAATGAGGGTGGTCTATTCTACTCAACCGGATAGGTACCACACGATGGTTCAACTTACCTTAGTCGCCTTTTACGACACCTCAGTAAGAAATGAGGGTGGTCTATTCTTCTCAACCGAATACCACACGACGGGTCAACTTACCTTAGTCGCCTTTTACGAAACCTGCGTAAGAAATGAGAGTGGTCTATTCCTCTTATAGACTCTTTTAAAAGTTATTTTATATTGATGTGATGGCTACGCTAAAGTTGAGTGTGGATTTTTAGTATAGTATCGTATACATTAATTAATAACCAGTTCAGTATGTCTAAAGAAAAGATGATAAAAAGACGCGAACGAAATTGCGGTTACAGCTTGCGCTTAAATGTTTGAATATCATACAATAAAAATGTACAATTTATGTCTATTTTAAATTACTCTATATAAATCTCTATACAAATGATTATAATCATCAATTATTTTTCGCTGCTATTTACAGTTTTCTACACGGTTTAACGGTGCTTATTGTTTTATACTAGTACCGTTTTAAATATATTACGGAAATATTGGATAATCCCCGTCACAAAATCAAAGTTCAGAGGTTAAAAAATTGCATTCGTCAAGCTGTTCCTAAACTGTTTCTCAACTCATCCGTTGAACACTCCGCAACAATTCGGTTCAGCCTAATTAAATATTTTCGAAATATTCGGTAGGCCATTAAAATAAACTCTTAATTAATTGTTGGGAAGAAGCATTGCGTGGAGGCGACGTGACTGATGGTTTTATTGAGTTGTTGTAATTGTGCAGCGCGCGCGCACGTGCGGTGCCTTTCTTCCGTGCAATTGAAGGACAGAGTCTTTGTTTTTATATATATAATATAAAGTCCATTAAGCTGCTAATGCTAAAACACGTTTCTGATAAATCAATATGCATCAGCAAGACAACGTTGACGGCAGATGCATATGGATGCAACGGTTTTTGTTGTTTTAACGTCGCCGTCTCTTTGATTTTTTGTATCGTTAAATATTATTTGCAATTTGCATGAATTTAATTTAATGACAATAGATATCAAATATATTGTATTGTAGCAAGGGGCAGGGATTTTTAGAGTTATTTTAGTTATTTATTTATTTATACATTCGAGTACATCGTGCATAATAATCTTATTATAATCTTTAATATTTCTTAAAATAAACACTATATAGTAAAATATTATCGTTTGCTTGCAGCGTATAAAATGACCAGAGTTAGGGCTCTGGAGTTAAAAACTTTCTCGCAAAAACACTGTTTTAAGGAATATTGAATGCCTTTGTGTCCGATATCTTTTCCATTAACAGAGCAAAAGCCTGTATTGCATGTACATTTTAAACTACAGTTCTTACTCTACTTTTAAGTATACTTTTTCTGTGAAAATTTCACATTTTACTAAATAATTAAAATATAAAATACATTTTGATAAATAAACAAATTTCCTTTTTTTATTTTTGTGTATGTTTTTTTTTATAATAACGATATAATATTACGCACGCAGACAATTAGCGAAAGCCAATAATCATGATTACAAATAAATATAGGTATCCGCAGAAATCGCGTGATTATAGACACCCTACCGGATGAAATTTTGACAAATGACAATGTTCACGCATTATTGGGTCTACATCCTACATTCATTCTGAGATGAACGTGTATACGCCAATGTAGACCACCGTAGCGAAAATATTATGTCAAATGCATTTCTTGGGAATGTTGCTTTTATGATTTATTGTATCCAAGCATATATTATAAACGGGAACATGTTTGTATATCCGATCCGGTTCGAGTGTTTTTGGATGGACAGTGATAATTTTGTTATATAGCCGTGTGATATTCGGCAGAATAGAATAGACCACCCTCCTTTCTTACCGAGGTGTCGTAAGAGGCGACTAAGGCACTTGCTTCTTCAAGTCTAGTGTTACTTACTTAGTCAAAAATAGTTTATGTATTTCTACCAACAAACAAACAATTAGTATAGCCGTACGTATGAGGATATAAAAGAATGCAGGCAAATGCGTCATCGCATGATTCCGCCTCATCGCCAAGCACTTAAGTGATGACATTTCTACCATATTAATAGGTATTGACGCTAACGATTCGTGCGATTTGCGGCGCGAGGACATCCGGAAGAAATGCGTTTCAGCGCATGCGAAGGCGCCGTCGAGAATTCTTTTTGCAATGCTTAAATAGTAAGGATTATAAAAAGGTGAACTTTAAAATTAAAAAGTGATCAAAAAAATAATAGCGTTCGTGAGTTTACCCCGAGATCTTTCATACGATAATCTGTCAGTACTTGAAGACCAAAGTCTTTGAGCATTTGTCTTTGATCATCAGCAACAACAACAGCGTGTTTGTGTCCAGTCTTAGACATGGGTGTCTCCGATACCACGCCAACTAAAGGAACTAAACTTTACATGGTAGCTAGCTTGTGTCGGTCCGCAAACGATTGTACGACCCATGGTATGCGTAATTAAACCGGAAATGAGATGGTCTATGGAAGAATCAAAGCGACTGACATAACGCTGTAGTGTCCGGGAAGTTTAATTTATGTTCAGAAAAATAAATGCATTATACACTTCTATTGTAATTAATATATTACACTCGTATCGGTTAATCGGTTAATTTTTTGGGTAAAAATGCTCGCTTACATATCTACTTATTAATCAATCAATACTGATAAGAATTATCACGAACTATTTAATAAACAAATTAAAACAACCAATACAGTATAAATAAGTTCTTAGGAAACTAGTGGTACCGGCGACTTCGTTCGCGGCAAATCTAGCGTTTAAGAACCTTTGATTATCTTAAAACACTGACTTTCGACGAATGAGTCTCGCCTAGCTTCCAAAACGCTATTAGGGTTTTGTTAGTCACTTTGGTTTTCCTAGGTAGCATAAAAGTCGTGAGAAAGGTACTAAACTAAGGTTAAGTCAAACAAAAACAAAACTTTTTTTATTTATTTACTTAGTCATTTTTGGAACACGTATGCTGACTTTACTTTGTTTAGACGTTTCACAACAAAATCATGTTAGATATAATTGAATTTCCGTAAGATTTCGAACATTGTCTAACTGATTTGGTATCAGATAATTAAACTCTTTGACAAAATTCTGTAACTTAAGAGGTAGTATTAAATACTGCAAAGGTTTAGTTTGTGCAGAAGGAAAAATGCTTTGGATGGATGAACAATTTTTTTTATTTGTTTGCTGCATAAAAGAAATAATTTTATAAAAGCGAGTGAGACGTTTAGAACAATTCATTTTCATTATCTACGACTTTTATCGATCTACAAATAGGTGTTCATAAAAAAATACGTTCAGATGTGAGATTTCCTCAGGAAATATGTGATTTGTGAATCAGATGCAATAATTTTAAGTGAAAACAGACCACCGTAAAAACATCGGTAAGTCTTTTAACTTTTTTACGGTCATGATGTCGTTAAACTTTGACACTTTTTTACGACACCGCTTATCTTTTTAACGGATTCGTTAAGAGCATGTCAGTGTTACCCGCTTCAACATTTTTGACAATATTCTATCCGTCGCGGTGACATGTCCCGCGGGATGTAAAGTGCACTTTAGCTAATATCCCTTCTTTGAAAAAAAAATTAATAAATTAACCACGCAAAAACTGTCAGCATTTACATAATAATTAGTATTATTTTTTACTTGTTTTGTTTAAAAAAAATCTATTATGAAATTAATCTTATAATAATTTATTTATTTATTTACTACTACCATAATAATAATAATGTTTTTATTTTAAAGCAACATAGGCTCATTATGTTATAACTATGTTAGTAACAAATATACACAGATAAATACAATACAAACAAATACAAATAAACAGAAACAAAACACAAATCCGATATTCTACTGTGGCACTACTATCTCCATAAATCGTGCATATATAGGCGACTACATTTTACACACTAACGTACTTAGGATACTGTTAGACAACTGATACTGATACTGAACTGTTTAGAACTGATACTGTTACTTATGTCTCTCAAAACCATTTTTGTTCAATACATATGGGGAGTACATAATTAGGCAAACATTAGATGGTTGGGAAGGAGGAGTAAGTGTGGGTGGAAGAAAGATCACCGTCTTGACACGACACTTTGCCGCCTCAGAGATGATACGTCTGTTGGACAGGATGGAGCACACAAGTGGCGAACTAGGCTTGCAGATCAACAAGGAGAAAGCCAACTTCTGATAATTGACCGCACAAACTGGAACTCACTGGCTGTTTAAAATTCGAAAAAGTAGACATTTTTATCTACTTTGGCTCCAGCATTTCGAACACCGGCTGTTGTGACGTGGAAATCAGACGCAGAATTGGAATGGCCAAAGACGCCATGGGCCAGTTAAAAGGAATATGGAAGGACAGAAACATAAGGAATGACACCAAACAAAAACTTGTCAGAACGTTGGTATTTTCCATATTCCTTTACGGCGCCAAAACATGGACGCTCAGCGCACTCGACCACAAACGTGTGGACGCCTTCGAAATGTGATGCTGGAGGAGATTGTTGCGCATTCCCTGGTCAGCTAAAAGAACTAATGTGTCGATACTCAAGGAACTCAAGATCACAACCAGGCTTTCGACTATCTGCCTGAAACAAGTCCTTGAGTATTTCGGTCATATCGCCCGGAAGAGTGGTGACAACCTCGAAGAGACTGCGAGGACGAAGTCCAATGCGCAGGACAGATCAAATCCGCACCACACTCACACCATGAAGCCATCCACGTTGCGAAGAACAGACACCGATGGCGCAACATTGTCCGTGACATATTAATCCGTGGAGGGGGTCACGACCCTCAGCACTGAGGACACCGACGCAAGGAGGAGGCTGAGTAGAATAGACCACCCTCATTTCTTACTGAGGTGTCGTAAAAGGCGACTAAGGTAAATCGACCCGCCGTGTGGTATCCGGCTGAGTAGAATAGACCACCCTCGTTTCTTACTGAGATGTCTTAAAAGGCGACTAATGTAAATCGACCCCTCTTGTGGTATCCGGCTGAGTAGAATAGACCAACCTCATTTTTTGCCAAGGTGTTGTAAAAGGTGACTAGGGTAAGTTGACCCACTGTATGGTATCCGGTTGTGTAGAATAGACCACCCTCTTTCTTGCCAAGGTGTCGTAAAATACGACTAAGGCAAGTTGACGTCAGGCAGGCGTCCGGTCGGACTACATGTTTAAAACGTGTTGTGTAGAGTGGGATAAGGGCAGAAGGATGATCATGAAATAAATTTTATTCCAGTTTTTGTAAAGATTTTTTTTCGTGTAGCTTGTCGTCGAGTCGTTGTTATCATTGTAGCATTTGGTAAAAGAATTCACGATGAATCACTGCCCAAGATAGTGCAATTATAATAAAGTATTATTAATTTACAATATTTATTATTGATATAATGTAAAACTTTATTAAAATATATACACAAATTGAAGCATTTCCACGCATAGCATAAACATGCACTCAACCATGCGCACACACTTCTCCACACATGCAACACATCTACACACACACATACACACACTTCTCTGGCAATATTGTTAATTAAATATTGTTAGCAAAATTTAAATCCGTAATTGGCTGTAAGTTAAACTAAGTAATATTTTGTAAATTAATATAAGAGCTGTGGATTTTGTTAAGGTAAATAAATAAATAAACAAATCATTTATGATTCTATACTAATAATACATAGATAAGATGAATAATATATGTGCGTGCAAGTTACTATTTTCTCGTATATAAAACCTGCGAGAGAAGTTTATGGGAATAGGTATTCTTACATTTGCTTCACAGTATATTTTAAACAATGTAATTTTTGTACATAAAAATATAAAGAATTATAAAACGATAGGTGATGTATATAATAGACAAAGTAGGAACCGACATAAGCTTGCGACTCCTGCTTTGCGCCTAGCAAAAGTACGTAAATCGTTTGTGGGTATGGGTATAAGATTCTATGATAAAATTCCGAAACCAATTTTGGCCATGCCATTACAGCAGTTTAAAACCACTGTTAAAAAGAGGCTGATACAGAAAGCCTACTATACTATTGAAGATTACTTAGATGATAAGGATGTGTGGATATAGGTGCACTTCTACCCTGTACAAGACAGTAATAAATAAATGTAACTAGTTCTAAGATTTATATTTTAAAAAGAGCAACCGCCGAGTTTCTTGCTCGCTCTTCTCGGTAGGAACAGCTTTGCGAACCAGCAGTAAAGTTGACGATTCAAAAGCACTTGTTTACAAGTTTACTTGAATAAAGAATATTTTGAATTTGAATAACTATGCAGATATCATTTCCTATGAAGTAGGTACGTTACTGCAAATTAAGATGGTAATTCAATACAACCAAAGAATCATTTCTCCGAATCTTTTTAAATAGCCGACCACCCTGCTTAGAAGTTAGAGTATCAGTTACAGAGACGTGCCGCGACGGACAGACGTACTGTCAGCTGATACATTGGACCGTGACCTGTCAACTGAAGATATCTCTTTACACTGGTATATAGGTCATTCATTTTGACTGGGTTCTTAAATATATTAAGAGCTATATACCTTAGATATAAAGTAATGAAAATATTATCTATATACTTATAAAATAAAGTATATGAATAAATTAAAAGTATAAATAAAATTATTTTATTTTTTATACAAGAAAGTATGCCGTATGGCATCCGGCTGAGTAGAATACACCACCCTCATTTCTTACCGAGGTGTCGTAAAATACGACTAAGGTAAGTTGACCTGCCGTGGTATATCCGGGTGAGTAGAATAGACCATCCTCTTTCATACCGAGGTGTCGTGAAATGCGACTAACGTAAGTGGACGTCAGGCAGGCGGCCGGCCGTGTGGCACCTATCCGGCTGAGTAGAATAGACCACCCTCATTTCTTACCGAGATGTCGTAAAATACAACTAAGGTAAGTTGACGCGCCGTGGTTTATCCGGTTGAGTAGAATAGACCACCCTCTTTCTTACCGAGGGGTCGTGAAATACGACTATGGTAAGTGGACGTCAGGCAGGCGGCCGGCCGTAAAATACGTACTCAAATCATGTGACAACATGTTTGTTACATGTTGTGCCGATCCCACTTGGAGTGGGATAAGGGCAGGTGATGAATATGAGAAAGTATGTTCCATTCCAAAAATGCTGGATCGATTTTGATGAAATTCCCATATATTAGATTGACCGGATAATTATGTAAATTTAGTGGCAGTTGAAGCATTTGTTTTTCTAACTGTCAATGTCAGGCTTGTTTTAAGGGAATTCGAAACCAGACTGAAGCCACAGCAACTCGTGGCCGGACTTGTTTTACTATTATCCACGATAGAAAATATCATGAATATAAAAAAATATATTATTATTATATAATTAATATCGCAAATTATACAAAAAATAATATTATCGTGGACCCCCGCATGCCTAATGCCTAATCCTAAAAATTACATGGCCTGTTGGCACAGTGGGTACTGACCCTGCCTTCAGGTCCGCGGGTCGCGGGTTCGATTCCCGCCGAGGGCCAACATTTTCTATAAACAAATTGTTGGTATTTCGAGCCTGAATACAAATACACACCGTATTTGTATTTAAGTATGTATTTAAAATTATATATGTAGTATATCTACCAGTTGTCCGTCACCCATAACACAAGTATTAAGTTACTTACTTTGGGGACGGACGACCGTGTGTGTTAGTGTCCTATATATTTATTTATTTATTTACAAATATTGGGGATATATAAATATTTACTTACAATTACAAGACATTGCAGCAAAATAAAGGATCTATAAATATTAGCAATATGGTAGGTCTAATCCAATATTTTTTCTATTAATATTCCATCCAACAGAATGTCAGCGGTTTGTAAATCGCACTAAACCATATAGTCAAAAAATTGGTCGAAATAAATCCATCAAAATTAATATTTTTAAATGATATTTATAATAAAAACTTTTTCAACTACTGTTAATTTTCGTTAGCTGGCAAAAGGACCGCAATAAAATATTATTTACAAAACATACAAGCTTTATTTTTTTTAAGCGGCCCCTAAGGAGCAATGCGACCTTCATGTTGTTTGGTGAACACGTGACGCTTCGGTTTGACTAGGAAGAATATCATGCCTTTATATACTCCGGACAGTCTCTTCTGAAAATATAACGCTTGTAATATTCAGGACATCTCTTGGAAAAATGCGGACTAGTAGGTTGAAGACATCCGCCCAATTTCCCAGGATAATGCAAATATCTTATATAAATATCATATAAATATCATATAAAATCTTATATAAATATCTTAATATTTTATTTAACCGTAAAATAAATTAGTCAGTTAAGCAGCTTGACCATATTATGAAATATTCAGTCATCATAAGTAAGTCATCGATTAGTCAGTTAAACAAACAGGATTTTCTTAAAGGAAAACTTATATTTGCCAGGATAATATATAACATTTGGATAATGTGCAGTATTTCTACGTATAGATGATAAAAGTGCGTGGATATAGCTACTCCTCTACCCTGTACAAGATAGTAATAACAAAATGTAAATAGTTATAAGAATTTTATTTGAAAAGAGCAACCACCAAGTTTCTTGCTGGCTCTTCTCGGTATGAACAGCTTTCCGAACCAGCGGTAGATTTTGAGGATTCAAAAGCACTTGTTTACAACTTTACTTGAATAAAGAATATTTTGAATTTGAATATACTGGTATGAGATTAAGCTAGCTAAAAAAGCTAGCACAGTAGGCAACGCCGTCTCAGATCTATAAATATGCAGGTGAAATGTTGAGGTTTTATTTTAAAATTACACTTTTATTTTTCCTATGTTTTTAATAAAAGGAAATAACATAGCTTTTCCTTACTAATGTTAGTTTTTAAAGCAACATCTAATTTCATATATCGATGCCAAACCTGCGATAAATTTTATATGACTTACGATATATTTATATCAATTTACAAATACCTTTTCGTTATTTATAACTTATCGTTGTCCGTCGTGTACGTGTACACATATAACTGGAGATTTAAAATATCTAGTTTTGCACAAATAATTTTTCTTTCATCAAAGATTCTAACGCCTACATGAATCATGTTTTTTTTAATGAGGCTTAATTAAAAACAGCACATGTTTATTATTAAGAAGACCTAGTTGGTATGTATTGTGTATAGTAAATTTCTTCAGTTAATAAAGGCTCAGTCGGTGGCAAATAACTAATCTTCGAACTGACTGTATGCTGCTAGCCTTAATGGCTTTTACAGCGTCACCGAGAGGGTTGGGCGATCGCAGTACTATCGCCGGGGTTGCGAAATTCAGAGAGTAGAGCGCGGAAGCTCTACTAGCGTCGGGGAACGTGCCTAAGGGTGCCTCCTGTGAGGCCGGAACACGGCTTAGGGTGACGCGTAGTGGAGGGCTGGTGGTATGACTTTGACTAGTCAATGCGACGTCGGAAGGGTGGCGAAAAACCACGACCGATTGACGTCAGAAAACTGGGACCTAGTCTTCGCCAGCGACGCTGCGTGTGTGTGTATTACGTGTTTCTGTGTTTGCCATTGTGATTTGATCGTCAGGGTTATATAGGACGTTTTTGAACGCCAATATTTTTGGTGGTCAGACATAACTAGGATATAGGTGGAAGCAACTGAAATAAGAGGGTTCGGGTGTACCTCAGAAATTAACGTCACCCTAACGTTATACTTTGAAGTGTACTCTCGGCACAAGAGTAAAGAAGCTGCATCGCCGCCTGTCATCGTAAATCCAGTCAGGACAAATTTCCACTCTTTGAAATCTCCAGTTAAATGGCGAGACCCGTTTTGATTCAATTTATTACTTATCCACGTACTACAAGAATGAAAGAGTGCTGTTTAATAAAGATGTCACATTAAAAATAATTTGCGGAATCTTATGGCCTTGATTAATTGTTCTTGATTGTAAGAGCGATGTACGAAGTTTGAGTAATTGAGGTCCAAATGTGTTGAGCCTCGACATCCATAATAACTGGAATTTATTTTAGTCAATTTGATTTTGATGAATATCAGTCATCATCCTTCTGCCCTTATCCCACTCTAAGTGGGGTCGGCGCAACATGTTACAAACATGTTGTCACATGATTTGGTTACGTATTTTACGACCGGCCACCTGCCTGAAGTTTAGTTACCTTAGTCGTCTTTTACAACTCGGTAAGAAATGAGGATGGTCTAGTCTACTCAGCCGGATACTACACGGTGGGTCGACTTACCGTAGTCGCCTTTTACGACATCTCGGTAAGAAATAAGGATGGTCTATTCTAATCAGCCGGATACCACACAGCGGGCCGACTTACCGTAGTCGCCTTTTACGACACCTAGGTAAGAAATGAGGGTGGTCTATTCTACTCGCCTGGATACCACACGGCATTCATCTTGTAAAACTTATGTGTATATAATATGAATTAGTCATATTTGCAATGTATATCAACGCTTTTCGGTGAAATAAACATCGTGAGGAGACCTGCATATTTTTAAAGAATTCTTGGGGTATGTGTAACCTAAAAGTCCGCAATGGCGCAGCGTGTTGGGTCTTTATAATAGAAAAAGGAGGCCCTCCCCAGCAGTGGTATAGTAAAAGGCCGTTACTTTACTTTTTCCTTTTTTTATAACTTTTATCTTACAATTAATTCTTTATCGATTCTAAATATATTAACATTTATTAATGGTCGCTAATAATGACAGATTGATGATTAAATTAATCTTGGATTATAATTAAAAAACGAGGGTGATAAATTAATTTTAATGATTATATTAAATGCGGTGATATAGCTATTTAGGTAGATAATCAAATAAAATATTTTATGTACTTTCCCAGCTTAATGACTCAATATTATCACGATCTTGGGACCGGTATCCACCAAAGCGGAACGAAGAGGAGATGCATATTTGAGAGATGATTTTGAATACCAAATACATACCGTCATTTAAGCTAATGTAATGACAATACCTGATTTGTGTTCAAAACTCATCTCCTCTTCTCTGGCTTTGGTGGAAAATAGTCATAAAAATGTTGAAATACAGATGAAATGATTGTACACAAGCTTATTAAACTTACTTTGTGTAATTTGTAAACTTGGTAAATAGAAAAGAGGAATAAAGTATGAAGTTTTTTGTCAGTTTAAATAAATAACTGTTACTGCTGGGAACAAGTATTTGCACGAACCCTGCTTGCATAAGGTACGAACAAGGATGGTAAACTCTACTTAAGCATAGATTTACTCTCATTGCGAATTATAGCAAAGTAATTATATTTATATTTTACATTCAAAAATTGTGGTATGAAATCGTGTTCAATGCGTTGCTGCAGGACTTGACATATTGCGTGTATCAAAGGTTCTGCGTATGGCGACTCTCTAGAGATGATCATGAGTTCAAATCTCGGTCATGAGTTTTTCTATTAAAATTTATCTATCTAATTAATAATTGTTATTTATCACATGCTTTTTAATGAAGAAAAACATCGTGAGGAAACATGCATATCTCTAGAGAACTGTAGAGAAATGCGTAACTCAGAAAGCCGCATTGGAGCAGCGTGGTAGGTCTTAGCTCCAATGTCTCGGAGAGAGGAGGCCTAAGTTTTTGCAACTTGTACATAATATGCATATATGATGTATTTTGTGATTATTTGACCTCGATGCTTCGAATTTAATCGAATAATAATCAATTGAATTAAGAATAGAAATAATTCATAGAATAATGAGGACAGATATTTATTTTTCCAATACTTTACAAATGCGGCATCAATTATTTAATACACCGATGAATTTCACTTGTATATAAAAACCAATACTACTGTCACGTAAAAAACATGAAACACAGTGACGTATATATTTCCAAATTGTTCATTATTCATATTACTTTATAATTCAACCTCTCATGTTGCTTGTTAACCCTTGCACATCAAACACTTTTAAATCGATATTTCAGCAACTCCGGGCCATTTTAACCATTTTAGCTGCTCCTAAAGTATTAATTAACACGATTTATGTGAATATATTGGCTTTTATATACAAATAATTTTCTTATTCGTTAGTTTCTTCCATGTCTACTTGTTCGTTATTTTCTTCGACGATATCATCAGCTTTTGGCGGCGGTGGCAAGCCCTGCTCCATCAGAGGGATGGAAGCTTCAACTTCTTCCTTGAGGATCTGTGACTCTCTTTCGTTCCACGCTCCAGGGCAGTTGTAGTGTCTGCGCAGCCTCACCCAATCCCAATGAGTTACGTATCGCATATGACCCATGACTCCTGAGAAGCTCTGTAAATAATTCATTGAAGGACACGTTAATTTGCAGAATTCCATAGTAATTTTAGAAAGCGGATTTCTTCTTTCTCCTACCCCCCTTATCCCACTCTAAGTGTGGTCGGTACAACATGTTTTTTTCTTCCATTCTCTTCTATCATTCGTCAACTCTGGCGCTACTCCTTTTATATGCATGTCATACTTCACACAATCCAAACATCTCTTTTTAGGCCTTCCTCTAGTCACATATCCATCCACATTCATCCTCAACACCCGTTTGATCACATGATTTTCATCCGTCCTCATTACATGTCCATACCATCCCAATCTTGCATCTCTCATCTTTTCGATAATGGGCGCAACTTTCAGACTTCCCCTTATATACTCATTTCTTATTTTATCAAGTCTTGTTACACCACACATCCACCTTAACATCCTCATCTCATTTGCATGCACTCTTCTTTCATCCATCTTTTTCATTGCCCAACATTCTGATCCATACATACATACTTTAGAACGCGGATTGTAGAAAGACAATTCTATAATTTATTTGGAACCTCCTTAACATAAATATTTGAATAAACTATTGCATAACGTATTACCATAACGAAGATTTTCTACACAGAAACGGATTACCGGGCTAATTACGTACAGTAAAGTTCCTAAACTCCTAACACTCATATTTATAACTGAAGACTGAATGACTAAGTAACTGTAACAAAATAAGACAAGACACAAATTTCATAGAAATTACGTAAACGAGGCAATTTTATTTACCACGCAAAATAAACAAGTTATATCGATCCTGAATGACTTACACGCTAGTTCTATACAAATCATGCCCACATAGAAAAGTCCAAGGAATACTGGCAGCATTTCCAAGTTGAATCCCTAAGCTGATTGTAAGAACGAAAAAGGAGCCAGTCCTCTTGTCTAAAAGACTAACATCTCACCCTTGTGGCGACGATAGTTGGTAGTCCATTGATGCTGAAGGCATGAGTGCTGTAGTGCATGCTACTCTGGTATTCGTAAGGCAGACTCAAGAGGCTGACAAGATTGCGCTGCATGCGGTAGAAATTGTGTGCCATTCCTGTAAAAGCATAATAATGGTATATCTGAATATAATCCTACTTATATTGTAAAAGTGAAAATTCGTGAGGTGCGTGTGTCATTTTACCGCTTTAACTCGATCTCTATTTCGATATAAAAATACAAGGATGATCGAATGAACACATGTACGATGATCGTGCCGATATTAGACGATCATCGCTGATAGTGAAGAGCAGGCAATACGATACATATAATCATACGTAACACCCAGCGATTCCCTTTGATGTAGGCAACCGTAAGCGATCATAGAGGATGATTGGGGAGCACAACCGTGTATACCCCTACAGGATCGTGCTCGAACTTGATCTTTTATAATCGCCGATTATAAAGAGGAGCCATCTGACATATCGATCAGATGGCGCGCATGTCACTTATGCCTAGTAGTTTTTTTTTCTTTATTTAAATTGTCACCATATGTGACAATGTCGCTCTGTATCATAAACTTCCAGATAACTAATTCTAATAACAAGATGAAGATAACTAATTCTAGGTTGCCTAGAATTATGTACTGCTTATTTCCTACATCTAAAATAAGCTTAACACAACTTGTAAATAATTGTTGCACCTCTACTTAGCGGGAAAGCCAAAAGGGTTAAGAAATCAGGTACAGAAAAATGCCTAGTAGGCCGTTACTATTTACTGACCTCTGGCAATGTTGTTCCAGTTGATTCGTACGTAATTGTATCTTTCGTAAGCGGATTGCATGTGGAAGAAGCCAAGGTTGTGGAGCAGCTCGTGGATGATCACTACGTTGTTCAGACAGCCTTGTCCGGGATTATTGCGAGCTAAGTTCAGTGTGTGTGCGCCTCTGTTCGCCCCAAAACCTACTTGAGCGTAGCATCCACCTGATCCTCCCTGGTAAAACATTGTTTATGTTAAGTCAAAATAGATAATAATACTAAATAACTCTTAATAAAAACAGTAAACTGTTTACTTGGTGTGCAATAAATAATAATAAATGTGTGTTTCTAAGTAAGAGAAATAAGAACAAACAGAAGTGCGAGGGCGGTCTTATCACCAAAAGTGATCTCTTATATCAAATCAAATCAAATCAAAATATTCTTTATTCAAGTAAACTTGTAAACAAGTGCTTTTGAATCGTCAAACAACCCCTATAGACAACCCCTGTTATGTTATTACTTTTTTGTAAACACCCTGGCAAAGCGCGCATTTACTGCACATTAATTGGCTTATGTTAAGCCAATTAATTTGCAGTTAATGAGGTTAGTGCTGTCTGGATTAAATAACATGAATGGAATAATGTTTAGCCCCTACGATGCTCTTATTCATGAGCTCTTTACGCGGCGTTATCACCAGGAAATGAAACTAATCGGGCTCATCCGATAATATAAGACGTGAGTATAGCCGGTCTCTAAACATTTATTATAAATTTAGCTTACTTACAGTTATCGAAACAAAGTTTCTATCATTTGCCAGTCGTCGGCGGAATCTGACGCAGGAGAAACGTTCCACCCATTCCATAGCCCTCAGAATTGATTGTTGTTGAGCTGCATCTAAAAATAAATGCTCATATTTAAGTAAAAGAATGAGTGAAAAGAAGAATGATCACTTTTACTCTTATTTTGTAAAAGAATTATTTATCGCTATTATAACCATTACTTATTAAAACTATCTGCTTAAGACGAACGCTGGCGAAATCATTGGCTATATTGGTAATAAACACAAGAAATAACAAATTATAATTTACAATTATATCTTACTTTAATAAAAATAAAATTCAAATTGTATAATGTATATTTTAAGAGACATTTTTTCCCTTAAAATATACATAAAGCATTATTGAGGGTACGTAAATCGCTTAAGTTGGCGCAAAAGAAGATGGTAGATGGATTTTTCGAACTGACTATAAGTATGCTGTAAGCCCGAACAACTTTTATAGCGTCACAGGTCGGGACGAGCGAGCGCAGAAGCATCGTCGAGGCCGATTAGGGCGACGTGTAGGACTTGTAGTATGACTGTGTCATACTACAAGAGCCGTCGGAAGAGTGGGCCATCAGAAGGTGATAACCATTATTTAGGCAACCACAGTTTACTCTATTCGAATAATATGAAAAAAATATTTATTGTATGTTATTTATTTATACAAATAACATACATAATTAACTTACTGAATTGATTAGCACCGAACTGGTAGGGTACAACATTCCCGGGCCATCTCGTGTTGGGCCTGACGTAGGCAGCTCTGTTGCCAGCGAAGTCCGCCACAAGATCCTCGATTTGTTCGTCGGTGAGGATGATGTCACCTTGGAATTTGCCACTGTTCTCCCAGATGTTGGCCTTCGGGTTGGCTAGCATGCGAGAATCAATGCGGACCCCGTCATCTGCAAAGAAACCATTTACTTCGTATAACAACATCGCAATGAAGGCAGGCAGAATATTATCCATAATTACGTATTATAAAACAAGTCTACAAAACCTGTCTGGCTGTATGTTATCGATATGTTGTTCAGTAGTGAGAAAATCTCAGCTACTAAACGGATTTTAATATGTTTTTTTCTAAAAGAGTGCAATACTAGTGCAATAAATAACATAAATAGATATAAATACGTAACAGCACAGCAGTACGTAATTTAAATAACAATTTCCGCGGTTTAAAATGAACATGTAGGGGTTGAATGTAGGGCTGCCATTTATACTGTTGAACGAATATAAAGTATATAAAACAATGTATTTAGCATAAATATGCTTACAACTATATGTTTGTATCACTCTTTGTATGTATATCACTTAAACACTTAAAAAAAAATTTATTTAGTCAGAAGGCGCTCAGTGCATAAATAAATAACAAAAAGACTTAATTTTAGGCTTAATTTTAGTTATAATTATGGTGAGGTAGGTGTAATACAGCACCTAGTTTATTAAAAAGTTTATAAATTAATAAGTTGTGCGAAAAACTAAAAAAAATTGTATCTTAACCATTAAATAAATAAAGTTTTTCTGAAATACTGCAAATAAATATTCTTTAGAGTCCAAAATATACTTTATTTCTTGTAAAAAATTATTTAAATTTTTGTTAAATGTGCAAATTGGTTTCAAAGTTAAGAAAAGGGGCTTTAAGAGTAATAAATGTATGAATACCTGTTCTGCTCTTTTCCAACGCCTCCTTAAATGATTCGATCTCACTCCGAGATTTAGACACCGGGGGCGAGCAAATCGCCAGCCCAATGAGGCAGAACACAACTCCGGTGCGCAGCATTTTTGATGACTTACTCGAATTCTGATTAGCTTTTATACGAAAATATTATGATATAAAAGGACCGTTGCACAATCAGATATAATCTAATTATGATTGATAATATAATATCAACGATCAATCACCAACACGTGTCCAGCGTGGTGATTATGGGCAAAACCTCTAATGGCACGGACCAAAACACAATGGTCCCAAGTTCCCGATCGACCCGCTATTCCTGACCACGGCGACGGTCATGATAACGGTGGGGTAGGGGTACTAAGAATGCCCGGGCGATGGTAGGCAGCCAACACCAACTGACTATACGAGTAGCCACGTACAACGGACGCACGCTACTACTAATTTTTACATTTGGATGGCCACATTTTTCTAGTCGTAGAGTTGTAATAACCCAGTAGTGAAAGCATGCGACTGTTTCGAAGGGGCATGGATTCAAATCCTGGGCAGGCACCTATGTGTTTTTCTTGTACAACTTCATCATCCTCCTGCCCTTATCCCACTCTAAGTGGGCACATCATTTTACAAACATGTTGTCACATGATTTGGCTACGTATTTTACTAACGGCCGCCTGCCTGACGTCTACTTACCTTAGTCGCCTTTTTCGACACCTCGGTAAAGAATGAGGGTGGTCTATTCTAGTTAGCCGTATACGACACGACATTTGTCTTGTAAAACTTGTGTATATAATATGAGTTAGTCATATTTGCAATTTATCTCAAGGCTTTTTGGTGAAATAAGAAAAACATCGTGAGGATACCTGCTTATCGGTTAAGAGTTCTTGGGGGTATGTGTAACCTAAAAATCCACAATGGAGCAGCGTGTTGGGTCTCTAAAATGGAAGAAGGAGGTCTTTGCCCAGCAGTAGGATCGTAAGAGGCCGTTACTATACTTTTTCCTTTTTTCTATAACTGTTACTTTAAATAAAGTAAAGTAGCGGCCTGTTACAATCCCACTGCTGGGATAAACCTCCTCTCTCCGTTTCTGGAGAGAAGGGTTGCAGCTTAGACCTACCACGCTGCTCCAATGCGGATTGGTAGGTTACACATATGTTATATATATGTTCAGAATTCTCTAGACATATGCAGGTTTTCTCACGATTTACCTTCACCGAAAAGCGTGTGATTAATTGCAATTATTAATTAGACACATGAGTTTTAATAGAAAAACTCATTGGTGCCTGCCCGGGTTTGAACTCGTGTTCCCCTCGAAAGAGTCGCACGGTCTCACACAACAACTTTTACCTAATATAACTTTATCTTACAAACAACTAATTCTTTATCGTTCATAAATATATTTACATTTATTTATGGTCGCTAATAAAGACAGATTGATAATTAAATTAATCTTGGATTATAATTAAAAGAGGAGGGTGATCAATTGATTTGATAATATGAAATGCGGTGATATAGCTATTTAGGTAGAAAATCAAATAATATTTTTTTGCGAAATGCAGAGAGTAGAGCGCAAAAGCTCTACTCAAGTCGGGGAACGTCAGAATGACTTCATATTATCACGCTCTTGAGCCCGGTATCCACCAAAGCGGAACGGAGATGCATATTTGATAGATGATTTTGAATACCAAATACATATCGTCATTTAAGCTAATGTCATGACGATACCTGATTTCTATTCAAACTCATCTCCTCTTCTCAGACTTTGGTGGAAACTGGGCCTTAGTCATAAAAATGTTGAAATACAGATAAACTTACTTTGTGTAATTTGCAAACTTAGGTAAATAGAAAAGAGGAATAGAGTGTGAAGTTTTTTGTCACTTTAACTAAATAACCGTTACTGCTGGGCATAAGTATTTGCACGAATCCTGCTTCCATAAGGTACGAACAAGGATGGTAGATTTTCTCACATTGCGAATTATAGCAAAGTAATTATATCATTATATTTATAAATTTGTGATATAAAATCGTGTAGTTCAATGCGTTGCTGCAGGACTTGACATATTTCGTGTATTCAAAGGTTCTGCGTATGGCGACTCTCTAGAGACGATCATGAGTTCAAATCTCGGTCATGAGGTTTTCTATTAAAATTTATCTATCTAATTAAAAATTGTAATTTATCACACGCTTTTCAGTGAAGGAAAACATCGTGAGGAAACATATGCATATCTCTAGAGAATTCTAGAGAAATGCGTAACCCACCAAGCCGCATTGGAGTAGCGTGGTAGGTCTTAGCTCCAATGTTTCGAAAAGAGGAGGCCTAAGTTTTTGCAACTTATACATAATATGCATATGTGTTGTAGTTCTACTAGGTACTTTGTAATTATTTTGCCTCTATGCTTCGAATTTAATTAACAAGAAGAGAAACAACTCAGAATAATGAAGACACTTATTTATTTTACAAAACTTTACAAATGCGGCATCAATTATTTAATACACCGATGAATTTCACTTGTATATAAAAACCAATACTTCTGTCACGTAAAAAAACATAAAACATAGTGTCTTATACATTTTTAAATTGTTCATTGTTCATGTCTATCTACTTAATTATAAAACAAACCCCCAAAAAGCTGTCTGTCTGTATGTAATCGAATTTCCCAAAATCTAATGAACGGATTTTCGTACGGTTTTCACCAAAAGATAATGCAACACTTCCGGATAGTTAAGGGAAACAGTACATGTCGGTATTATATAAATTGTGTTGAAGAGATCGCGCAGTTGTTATAAAACTTGCTTGCTGGGAGCTTAAGTCGCGTGCGCTGCGTAAATCAGCAGAGTTACGCTAAAGTAATGTACTAGAGAATTGTAGATCTATAAAAATACAACAAAAAAGTCTGCGACAGCATGTCTCTGTCTCCTGATTAATTTAAAATAACTTTTTTTATTTAAAATTCGATGCGGGCGAAGTTACTTTATAGTTCTAACTCACATTAGTCTTGCTTATTAATAATGTTACGAACTCTGGGTGGGTGTTTTAACCATGTCTATCAACTACCCGAGAGTGTCTACACTGTTGCCACCGCTGTTAATGGAGTGCTAAGGGTTAAGAAAGATCTAGATTTTATTCTTTTCTTGTTATTTGTTTTTTGTATTGTTTGTAATTGTTTGTTTGCTTGAATATATTGGCTTTTATATACAAATAATTTTCTTATTCGTTAGTTTCTTCCATGTCTACTTGTTCGTTATTTTCTTCGACGATATCATCAGCTTTTGGCGGCGGTGGCAAGCCCTGCTCCATCAGAGGGATGGAAGCTTCAACTTCTTCCTTGAGGATCTGTGACTCTCTTTCGTTCCACGCTCCAGGGCAGTTGTAGTGTCTGCGCAGCCTCACCCAATCCCAATGAGTTACGTATCGCATATGACCCATGACTCCTGAGAAGCTCTGTAAATAATTCATTGAAGGACACGTTAATTTGCAGAATTCCATAGAAATTTTAGAACGCGGATTTCTTCTTTCTCTTACCTTTATCCCACTCTAAGTGTGTTCGGTACAACATGTTTTTCACTTCCATTCTCTTCTATCATTCGTCAACTCTGGCGCTACTCCTTATATGCATGTCATACTTCACACAATCCAACCATCTCTTTTAAGGTCTTCCTCTAGTCACATATTCATCCACATTCATACTCAACACTCGTTTGATCACATGATTTTCTTCCTTCCTCATTACATGTCCATACCATCCCAATCTTGCATCTCTCATCTTTTCTATAATGGGTGCAACTTTCAGACTTCCCCTTATATACTCATTTCTTATTTTATCAAGTCTTTTCACACCACACATCCACCTTAGCATCCTCATCTCATTTGCATGCACTCTTCTTTCATCCATCTTTTTCATTGCCCAACATTCTGATCCATACATACATACTTTAGAACGCGGATTGTAGAAAGACAATTCTATAATTTATTTGGAAGCTCCTTAACATAAATATTTGAATAAACTATTGTATAACGTATTACCATAACGAAGATTTTCTACACAGAAACGGATTACCGGGCTAATTACGTACAGTAAAGTTCCTAAACTCCTAACATTCATATTTATAACTGAAGACTGAATGACTAAGTAACTGTATCAAAATAAGACAAGCACAAATTTCATAGAAATTACGTAAACGAGGCAATTTTATTTACCACGCAAAATAAACAAGTTATATCGATCCTGAATGACTTACACGCTAGTAATATACAAATCATGCCCACATAGAATAGTCCCAGGAATACTGGCAGCGTTTCGACGTTGAATCTCTAAGCTGATTCTTAGAACGAAAAAGGAGCCAGTCCTCTTGTCTTATAGACAAAAGGACTGGCTCCATCTCTCATCTCATCTCACCCTTGTGGCGACGATAGTTGGTAGTCCATTGATGCTGAAGGCATGAGTGCTGTAGTGCATGCTACTCTGGTATTCGTAAGGCAGACCCAAGAGGCTGACAAGATTGCGCTGGATGCGGTAGAAATTGTGTGCCATTCCTGTAAAAAGCATAATAATGTTGTATCTGAATATAATCCTACTTATATATATTGTAAAAGTGAAAATTCGCGAGGTGCGTGTGTCATTTTACCGCTTTAACTCGATCTCTATTTCGATATAAAAATACAGGGATGATCGAATGAACACATGTACGATGATCGTGCCGATCTTAGAAGATCATCGCTGATAGTGAAGAGCAGGCAATACGATACATATAATCTTACGTAACACCCAGCGATTCCCTTTGATGTAGGCAACCGTAGGCGATCATAGAGGATGATTGGGGAGCACAACCGTGTATACCCCTACAGGATCGTGCTCGAGCTTGATCTTTTATAATCGCCGATTATAAAGAGGAGCCATCTGACATATCGATCAGATGGCGCGCATGTCACTTATGCCTAGTAGTTTTTTTTTCTTTATTTAAATTCTCACCATAAGTGACAATGTCGCTCTGTATCATAAACTTCCAGATAACTAATTCTAATAACAAGATGAAGATAACTAATTCTAGGTTGCCTAAAATTGTGTACTGCTTATTTCCTACATCTAAAATAAGCATTACACAGCTAGTAACTAATTTTTGCACCTCTACTTAGCGGGAAAGCCAAAAGGGTTAGGAAATCAGGTACAGAAAAATGCCTAGGAGGCCGTTACTATTTACTGACCTCTGGCAATGTTGTTCCAGTTGATTCGTACGTAATTGTATCTTTCGTAAGCGGACTGCATGTGGAAGAAGCCAAGGTTGTGGAGCAGTTCGTGGATGATCACTATGTTGTTCAGACAACCTTGTCCGGGATTATTGCGAGCTAAGTTCAGTGTGTGCGCGCCGTTGTTCACTCCAAAGCCTACTTGAGCGTAGCATCCACCTGGTCCTCCCTGGTAAAACATTGTTTACGTTAAGTCAAAAGATATGTCATTACTTCTGTACAAAACCCTGCCAAAGCGCGCATTTACTGCACATTAATTGGCTTAAATTTATGTGCAGTTAATGAGGTTAGTGCTGTATGAATGCAATAAATGTTTCTTACTACCAACGATTATCCAAAGCATAATTATATCTGTAGGACTACCATGAACTTTTAGATAACGATTCAATTCAAAGTCAGTACCTAAACCGAACCGCTTTCTTTTCGTACCATGAAGTGTGGATTGCATTGACGTTGTAATGTTTGAAAAGGATAACGTTATATGAACTATTTATAACTCTGTCTCTTTTACTCACATGTTCTTAGGACGCATTCCGAACGCTCATTCGGCAACGACATAAAGTGTGCGCCTTTAAGACGTCATTGTATGAAAAAGCAAAACACCTTAGTTTACGTCTTCAATAGAGTCGCAATAAGAGTTCATGGTAGGTCTGCTGAGCGGACTACCGGAGTAGGTATTCAAATGACATAAAAGTAAAGTAACGGCCTGTTACTATGCCCACTGTTGGGCTAAGGCTTCCTCCCTCCGTTTTTGGAGAGAAGGATTGGAGCTAAGACTACCTCGCTGCTCCAATGCGGATTGGTAGGTTACATATATTCCTAGAATTCTCTAGAGATATGCAGGTTTCCTCACGATGTTTTCCTTCACCGAAAAGCGTGTGATAAATTGCAATTATCAACTAGACACATAAGTATTAATTGAAAAACTCATTGGTGCCTGCCCGGGGTTTGAACACATGATCGTCTCTAGAGAGTTGCACGGTGTTACCGCTAGGTTATCACAGATTACCAAAATAGTAAGAAACGATTACTAAAATATTGATTATGCTGAGAAATGTAACCATACACGAAGAAACAATAATTCATACACTCGTTTTTTAAATGGATTACGCCTAATTGATAATATATCAGAAGCTTTTTAAAGTATTTATTAGTAATAGGAATTAATTCTGCTTAAACCAATAACACTTAACGAACAAATCAAATATTTAAATCGACATATAGTACCCGGAAATAAATATTGTACATTGAGAACTTAGAACGAAACAGCCGGCCAATTCGGTTTCGTAGAGCGCTGTCACTGTCACACACGGGTTCGTCAGTCTGTACGACAGAGACAATGCTCTATGAAGTAGAACTAGCCGATTTTCACTCTCTAAGCCTCGATGTGCATTATTTATTGCCGCGTACTATAAGTTAAGTTACGTTCTGGATATATTTTGCATTTATAAACTTGAAAAGGGCAACAAGAAGGCATCTTTAGCATGTTTCACAAAGTTTTTTCCTTCGCGGAATTATTTTGTTTACCTATCATGTAGCACTTTATCGACTTAACCGAAGGTTTTATTAAGCCAGTGCAAGTCGGGTTATTAATGAAATGTAGCTTAAACTATCGTGAGTGGTATTTATAACTAATGTTTAGAGACCAGTTATACTCACGTCTTATTTTATCTAATGAGCCCGACTAGTTTCAAGCCCCTATGATGCTCTTATTCATGAGCTCTTTAAGCGGCGTTATCGCCGGGAAATGAATCTAGTCGGGCTCATCCGATAAAATAAGACGTGAGTATAGCCGGTCTCTAAACATTTATTATAAATTTAGCTTACTTACAGTTATCAAAACAAAGTTTCTATCATTTGCCAGTCGTCTGCGGAATCTGACGCAGGAGAAATGTTCCACCCATTCCATAGCCCTCAAAATTGATTGTTGTTGGGCTGCATCTAAAAATAAATGGTCATATTCAAATTAAAGAATGAGTGGAAGAACGAAATATGATGACTTTTATTCTTATTTTGTAAAAGAATTATTTATCGCTATTATAACCATTATTTATTAAAACTATCTGCTTAAGACGAACGCTGGTGAAATCATTGGTTATATTGGTAATAAACATAAGAATAACAGTTATATAAATAATGATAAGTGTATGTATAGAATTAAAGAAAAAAAAATTATATTGTGCAAATATTGTAGTAACAAACAAAATTTCTGCCGAGAACTCCGAATTAAGTTTATATAAACCTGTATCTCGGAATCCCCGCCCTCTCCTAGATTTTACAATAAATTAGATGCAGGTAAACAGACAAATTTAGGAAAAAAAAATGGTAAGTCGGTGTTTGTGTGATTTGTAGTAGCACATAATATTTGATAGTGTGTAAGTTTTCGTGCGTATGGGTGTGAGTGTGTGTGAGTGAGTATTTTCGTATGTGTATATGTAACTAATATATAACCAATATATAAAAAAAAAACAGATTGAGAAGATATGTATAAAACAACCCACAACTATTAAAAATTGACATTTTCATGTTCAATAAATTTTCGGTATCTTCATAGTTAAGGGTGAGTAACCACTATTTAAGGTTTATTTACAATGGAAGTGTTGCAGATCGTAGATATTGAAAATTTTGTTTATTTTTTTATATAGATATGAAGATTGTGTAATGTATTGTTTTCTAGCTAATTGTGTCTTACATGGGTTATCCTACTTAATATTATAAATGCGAAAGTTTGTGAGTATGGATGGATGTTTGTTACTCTTTCACGGCGAATCCCCTGAACCAATACCGATGAAATTTGGCACGATTATTCTTTATACACCGGGGTAACATATAGGCTATAGAAATCCTGTAAATTCTATAGGAATAGGATGACATCGTAAAGCGTCATCTATCATCAACCTATCAAAGCGTTTGTACTCATCATGTGTCAAGTCATTCCAAATCTGTAGAACTTTGTATGGCAAAACAACGTTTGCCGGGTCAACTAGTAATTTATAACTTTGTAATTTCGCCTTCTTGTGGTTATTTGAGTGTGTAATTTATTATAATTTACAATTATATTTTTCATCAATGAATATAAAATTAAAATTATATAATGTTTATTTTAAGGGAAAAAATACATAACGCATTATTTATTATTAATAATAATTATTATAATTATTATTACGTAAATCCCTTAAGTTGTCGCAAAAGAAGTTGATAGTTGATGGTTTTTTTTTCGAACTGACTATAGGTATGCTGTAAGCCCTAACAGCTTTTACAGCGTTACAGGGCGATACGAGCGAGTGCAGAAGCATCGTCGGGGCCGTTCACGGATTAGGACGACGTGTAGTGGGGGACGTGTAGTAGTAGTATGAATGTGTCATCAGGCCGTCGGAAGAGTGGGCCATCAGAAGGTGATAAGGATTATTTAGGCAACACCAGTTTCCTCTATTCGAATAATATGAAAAAACTATTTATTGTATGTTATTAGTATAATATAAACTTACTGAATTGATTAGCACCGAACTGGTAGGGTACAACATTCCCAGGCCATCTCGCGTTGGGCCTGACGTAGGCAGCTCTGTTGCCAGCGAAGTCCGCCACAAGATCCTCGATTTGTTCGTCGGTGAGGATGATGTCACCTTGGAATTTGCCACTGTTCTCCCAGATGTTGGCCTTCGGGTTGGCTAGCATGCGAGAATCAATGCGTACCCCGTCATCTGCAAAGAAACCATTTACTTCGTATAACAACATCGCAATGAAGGCAGGCAGAATATTATTCATATTTACGTATTATAAAACAAGTCTACAATACTTGTCTGTCTACTGTATGTTATCGATATGTTGTTCAGTAGTGAGAAAATCTCAGCTACTGAACGGATTTTAATACGTTTTTTACTAAAAGATAGTGCAATAAATAACATAAATACATAAATACGTAGCAGCACAGCAGTACGTAATTTAAATAACACTTTCCGCGGTTTAAAATGAACATGTAGGGGTTGAATGTAGGGCTGCCATATATACTTTTGAACGAAAATAAAGTATACAAAATAATGTATTTAGCATAAATATGCTTACAACTATAAGTCTGTATCACTCTTTGTATGTATATCACTTAAACACTTACATTTTTTTTATTTAGTCAGAAGGCGCTCAGTGCATAAATAAATGCCAAAAAGACTTAATTTTAGGCTTAATTTTAGTTATAATTATGGTGAGGTAGGTGTAATACACCACCTAGTTTATTAAAAATTGAATTAATAAGTTGCGAAAAACTCAAAAAAAATTGTATCTAAACCATTGAATAAATGAAGTTTTTCTGAAATACTGCAAATAAAGCTGTGATAGCCTAGCGATGAGACCGTGCGACTCACTAGAGACGACATAGGTTCAAACCCCGGGCGGGCACCAATGAGTTTTTCTATTGAAACTTATGTGTCTAATTGATAATTGCAATTTATCACACGCTTTTCGGTGAAGGAAAACATCGTGAGGAAACCTGCATATCTCTAGAGAATTCTGGGATATGTGTAACCTACCAATCCGCATTGGAGCAGCGTGGTAGGTCTTAGCTCCAATCCTTCTCTCCAATAACGAAGAGAGGAGGCCTTAGCCCAGCAGTGGGCATAGTGACAGGCTGTTACTCTACTGCAAATAAATATTCCTTTATTCTTATTTAATTCAAAAATTGAAATTTTTTGTTAAATGTGCAAATTGGTTGCAAAGTTAAGAAAAGAGGCTATAAGAGTAATAAATGTATGAATACCTGTTCTGCTCTTTTCCAACGCTTCCTTAAATGATTCTATCTCACTCCGAGATTTAGACACCGGGGGCGAGCAAATCGCCAGCCCAATGAGGCAGAACACAACTCCGATGCGCAGCATTTTTGATGACTTACTAGAATTCTGATTAGCTTTTATACAAAAATATTAAGATATAAAAGGACCGTTGCATAATCAGATATAATCTAATTATGATTGATAATATAATATCAACCATCAATCACCAACACGTCTGTCCAGCGTGGTGATTATGGGGAAAACCTCTAATGGCACGGACCAAAACACAATGGCCCCCAGTTCCCGATCGACCCGCTATTCCTGACTACGGCGACGGTAATGGTAACGGTGGGGTAGGGGTACGAAGAATGCCCGGGCGATGGTAGGCAGCCAAAACTAACTGACTATTCGAGTAGCTACGTACAACGGACGCACGCTACGGCTCGATGAAAATCTGGTGCAGCTCACGAAGAGCTGCAGAAGATAAAATGGCATATTCATATATCCGAAGAGAGGAGGAGCATACCATTACCTAAGAATCAAGTCATCTTATGTACTTCAGAGAGGGCGACAAACAGTCCCAAGGGGGGGCGCGGGATTCTTAGTTCACTTGTGACCCTTGGGTCATACTCATAAGGTCTTGGAAATCTCTAGTGTGTCGACAAGGGTAGCATAGCTTGTGTTCAGACTAACCAAGAGGTATTTACCCCAAGGTTATCCAAGTGTACGCATCGACCTTGTCACACTCGGATGATAAAGTAGTGGAAATGGTTGAAGACATTTCTACGGCTTTACACACCACCCTAAAGACACACTTCAACGTTGTCATGGGGGATTTCAACGCAAAAGTGGGGAATATTAGCGGTGACTCGGTAGTAGGACCACACGGTTCCGGAAGCCGAAACAGAGCATAGGGGGCAAATGCTTGTCAACTTCCTGGAGAAAGAGGGGCTGTTCCGTATGAACACTTTCTTTAAGAAACAACTCCAATGGAAGTCGACGTGGTGAAGCCAAAAATGAAATTGGCGAGACATCGAAGTGTTGAGAGGTCTGTAGGCCGCCGCAACTATGACCATCCAAGTAAAGAATCAGCGGTCTGAACCTATCTACCTGCACCGAGAAGTGAGACAAGGGGACGTAATTTCCCTAAAATTGTTCACTAATTGCTTTGGAGGATATTTTTAAAGTGCTGCACTGGAAAGGACTGGGCATAAATATAAACGGCGAGTACCTGTCACACCTTAAGTTTGCAGATGACATCGTCATCATGGCTAAAATCGTGCAGGATTTGCAATATATGCTGACCATATCTGGCTGAGTCTTCTGCTCGCATCGGTATCCGGATGAATTTGGATAAAACCAAAGTAATGTTTGACGAACATGTAATTCCGGAACCGATTGCCGATAATGGAGTTCCTCTCAATATTGTTCAGGAGTATGTCTACCTTGGACAAGTTCTAAAGCTAGGAAAAAACAACTTCGGGAAGGAGGTCCGCAGGAGTATACAGCTTGGCTCGTCTTCATATAGGAAACTTTATCGAGTCTTTTCGTCACTGATACCACAATGTCTCAAGATAAAAGTCTTTAACGAGTGCGTTCTACCTATGAAGCCGAGACGTGACCACTGACAACGCTACTACCAATTTAAGGTCGCTCACCTAGCTCAGGAGAGGGCTATACTCGGAGTGTCTCTGAAGGATCGTATCCGGAACGAAGTGATCCGACAAAGAACCAAAGTAATCGACGTAGTCCATAGGACTAGCAAGCGTAAGTGGCAGTGAGCCGGTCATATTTGACGCAGAACCGACAACCGCTGGGGTAGACGTACTCTAGAGTGCGGACCGCGTCTTGGCGCGTAGTGCAGGATGTCCTCCGACTAGTTGGAGTGATAATATCTGCAGAGCGGCTGGCATCGGTTCGAAACGAAGAGCTGAAGACCGAGCTTAATGGCATGCTTTTGGAGAGACCTATGTCGAACTATGTACAGAAACAGGTTGCTGATAACGATATAATAATCTTATTTACTTCAGATCTTTGACAAGATAGTAGTTGCAAAGGTAATCAATCAATCGTTTAATTAGATAATTATCTGATTTTAATAAAATATCTTTCCAATGCCAATACAGAGATATAAACTATTACTTTTGCGTATGTATATACTCGTACATATAAAAAAACGAAGTCCCCCTTCGCGTCTATTTCTATTCGCGTGAAACACAAATTATTTCATGCGGTTTTTTTTTTAATTTTTAATCATCGATTTGTTTTTTTTTTGTAAGAGTAAAGTAACGTTCTGTTATCTCACTGGTAGGTCTCCGTTTTTGGACAGAACGGCTGGTGCTATGGCCTACAACGCTGCTTCAATGCGGATTGGTATGTTACACATATCCCCAAAACTCTCTAGAGGTATGCTATTTATTATTATGTTTTCCTTCACTAAAAAGTGCTTGATTAATTAGAAATATATAATAGGCTTTTCAAAGTCGCTCAACGAGCTATGGAGAGGGCTATGCTCGGAGTTTCTCTGAAGAATCATATTCGAAACGAAGTGCTCCGACAGAGAACTAAAGTAATCGACATAGCCCAAAGGCTTAGCAAGCTTAAGTGGCAGTGGGCTGGTCACATCTGGCGCAGAACCCACAACAGCTGGGGTAGACGTGTTCTGGAGTGGAGATCGCGTCTTGGCAAACGCAGTGTACGACGCCCTCCGTCTAGGTGGAGTAACGACATCCGCAAAGTGGCTGGCATCGGTTGGGAACGACGAGCTGAAGACCGAGCTCAGTGGCGTGAAATAGGAGAGACCTATGTCCAACAGTGGACGGATACAGGTTGACATGATAAAATAGGCATGTTTTTGTACAATTTATTGGTGTATGGCGTGTTTTTGTCGACCAAACAATCAAGCGGTTTGACTATTCGGTTATCAAGTCTTTTATGAGCACGTACTGGGTCGTAATGTTATTAATAGGGTAGGGGACCCATAAGCAGGCCTGTGTCAGTGTCATAATAAATAATGAGAGGTAAGATGAAACTCATATCATTCATCTTTGTCATATCACACATAAAAAAAAGAGAGATAGATACACCCTCATTTGCTTTCTCTTTATTTTTATATGGCTTTAGTAGGCCGTCTAATTCGGTATCCGGCTGAGTAGAATAGACCACCCTCTTTTCTCCTACCGAGGTGTTGTAAAAGGCGGACTAAGGTAAGTTGACGTCAGGCAGACGGTCGGTCGTCAAGTATGTAGCCAGATGATGTGGCAACATGTTTGTGACATGTTGTGTCGACCCGACTTAGAGTGGGATAAGGGCACTAGGATGATGATAATTACGTTTTAGGCTGGCTTCCATACAGACAAGAGAGAAGTCTCCTTTTATGTAAGTCTGTATGCAGATACAGAATTATACATACTTTGGGTATTTTCATTAAAGTGAATAAAATCCGAAAATGTCAAAATCGAATTTATTTTGCTCTATATATAAAAATATTTTAGTAGCTCTACAAAATAAAAGAATAGAATATCAATATAATACTTATTTATATAATATAACAAACGTAAAGTTACAAAATATTGGACGTGATACCATTCTCTCTCTCCATCTAATTTTTAATATAAAAATTATTCGGACCCACGCAAACAAGCCTACTTACTCCAAACTACGTCATACATATTAATTTAATTAAAATAAAAAATAATTGCAAAATAAAACTGAACATTATTAGCCAATGCGTTCGAATTCAACTTTTTTTAGGATTATATCGCAACATATGAATTTTACAGGCTTCTCGATACAATCTTTTTAAATTCTTAAATTTGCAATACCTTACGACTAAAACCTACTAGTATCAGTTCATTACACTTTTAAACAAATAGATGCCATTTTTTATCTTACAACATAGACATAAAACAAATTGTGCGCTCAGAAAATATTCGACAAATACTCTATGCGAATACCGAAAGTAAAAGACGATATTATTTTAATGTTGTCACTTCTGTATCCGATGAATTAAATCGAAAATATTTATGTACTTACATTATATTTATTAAGTTTTTTTTTCTATAGCCATATTTTTTGTCTGAACTTTAATGCTACGACTCATACGCATAAAGTTATTATACTTAGAGTAGGGAAGCCAGCCTAAAAAGTGTAATATTACAATAAATAGAAAACAAATGAGGGTGTATCCATCTGTCTCTCTTTTTTATGTGTGATAAAGACAAAGATAAAGTATAGTAGTAGTCCCTCTCATTATTAATTGTGACACTTTCACTTACAGGCCTTCGTATAGCTCCGCTACTCTAGTATAATAACTCTTTATTCATATAAGTGTTAACAAATTGTATAATAACTCTTTATTCATACGACAAGTGTTAACAAATTGTAGTTATATGTCTACGAGGTATTATTCTAATCTATCTGGCAATTTGTAGCATCGCAAACTGAATCACATATAAATCTCAATATCGATTTAAACTAACATTAGCGTTTATGTGGCACATTGTTTTTTAAACATTATCATATAATTATTATATTACTTATAATATATGAGCTCAAAGTTTACAATCTAAAATTAATATCGAAGTACTTGTGCCCGTATGATAGTTCTTTTTTTTAAATAATCTATCACTTTTAACTAATCTGCATTGCATTGTATTGTTTATGTATTGACGGTTTAAAATACAACTTATGCTAGGGTTAAGCTTGTACAAAACAATATCATATTGTTATTCTAAATTCTAGAATTTTAATTAATCTAGTACCTTGACGAACGAATGTAAAAAGGGATGATTTAACACAAAAGCAATTCAAATTCGGAATAGAGTACGCTAAAAATTGTTCCTAAGAATAATAACGCTTAGATTGAGTTTACTATTAACACCAGTTTTTAATTTTGTTGCTATGCGTTAAATTCTAGTCACGCATACCTACTTGCCACGACGATGATTATATTAAAAAGAATAACGACAGGATTTCACATATAAATAATATATTGTTACGAACATCCGAAAAGAGTTAGTAACATGCATGACATAGAATTCGAATTGGACGGTGGCAGTGTTACGAACATGCAAAAGGATTCGTAAACTATATGTCATAGAGTTCAAATTCGCTTAATTCTCTGGAACATTCGACGTATATCAAAACATGTTTACAAAAAAACCTGTTTACGATATTTTCAAGGTCTTACGAATGTTCTCGAAATCGGTTCGTTTGATATATAAGCAGACGCATCGTGCGCCTCGACATTCAGTTTGCGAATAACGATCAGGAGCGAATTAATAAGTGAAAAGTGATATAGCAGTGACCTCGGCATTCTTATTGGACAACGAACTGTATAGAGACTGTAAGTACTAAGTTTGTAGTAAAAAGTTGGATAAAACGTTTTTAACGAGTCACCAGGTATTTTCATCCAAATCCACGAACCCTTATACGTAACAATATATCACGTTTACAATTTTCGACATTGTATTCAAATAGTTTAATTTAAAAAAAGCTTTCAACAAAATTTTATGTTCCTATTGTAAACCGTTGAGGAGTTCACCCGTCTGGAGCCAATCCTGCCATCAGCATAAAGTCATGCTTGTCATTGAGCTTTGTCATCAAGGTTCATCTCAATGGGACATCGGGAAGTGGGTCAAATTTAACTTGCAAGATTCCACTTTCACATACATTCACGACAAGTTATAAAGCTTTTAATATTAAATCCTATCTAAGCGTTACTGATACAAGGAAAATTGTCTGTAGTTTACAAATGAGGTCTATACATCTGTAAAAAGTGACTAAAATTATCTACATTTTTTTTTCAATAATCTACATCAGACTAAGCTATGTATACAAATATATATAATCCTAAGATACTCTATCACTAAGTAAACTAACTACACAAAAAAATTTTCGTATATTATTGCAACAAATCAAAATATTTGCTTATAGCAATTTTGTCTTATTACCAAGAATCGGCAGTGAATTACTGGTTTTAATAGCTGATATGGACAGCTTTAAAAAGTGCATGAACGAAGCATAAAGTACACATTTGTTTTAAGCATCTCCACATTCCGACTTTAATCGTTGACCTTCGCCTATTATATTAGTACTTACTGTTAATATAAAGCAGTATCTGTAATATTTTTGTAAGTAATTAAAACTCTCAAATAAGCATTCGGATAGTCATTACAATTCAACTGTATAAGATGGTATGATCGCTTTAAGCCATACACTCTGGTTCACAAGTTTAGAGACAAGAATGTAGAGCACATTTCGAAAAAGAAAAAAATAAAATACTTTATGCCAAGTATTGCACAGAATATAAAAATAAAACATAAATAATACTATATATCTATTAAAATTAAAGACGGAAAAACAACATTAATCATCGCCTCTGCTCAACCTGTCAGTATCTTTGTTTTTATATGTGTAACTTATCGGAACAAAATAACTAAAATGAAAGTTTCACCTTCATATAATTATATACTATGTCTAAATCGAATATTATAAATTTATTAAGTAACTAACACGAAATGGCAATGATTGCGATAGGGCCTCATGTGAGCCTTAAAACACAGCTTCACCAAATAACTACATGCTGTTCATGCTAAATATTAAAATTTAGCTTTTAAGTTGTATCAAAATTACACATATTTGGTTTGGAAGCTGTGCAAAGCGATTTCTTAATTATCCAAAATTTTAGAAAAAAAATACAAAAATACATTTTTAAGATAACGCAGTCACAAAATTTACATCTAAATCTATTTTTTTTAATAGCTATCATATTTAATTTTATTTTTTGCATCAAAAAAGTATGGGCATAATCATAGACACCATTTTTATTATATTGAATATTTTAAAAAACTTTTTTAAAAGTTAGAATTTTTTAAAAGTCAAGTGCGGCCATTATGGAGTATAAATATCCAAACATTCTGTTTTTATCTTTTGATTGTCTTGAAGTATAACTAATTTTGTGATATTTTTTATTTGGGCAAGAATTGGAAGTCATCATATGATAAATGAAATTACTTGTTGTAAAATTCGAATGCAACTCTTTCACTTCCGTATACGCCGCGACTTTCTGACTAATACAATTCATATAGAGTTAAAAAATATTAATTTTCTTTATCATCATCAATCATCTAATCAAATATTTTTTTATCAAATTTTGATTAATAAGTTTATACCAGACAAAGATGTGAATTTTGATACCACATTTGTTCTCATTATCTGTTCCGTCCCATAAAATTTAAGAAAAATTTATGCTATATTTGATTTTTGAATTTCTAATTTTCTACATTAAGCGCGATTAGCATATTTGTAATAATTGTACTTAATAACAAATTAGGATTACATTAAGCTTCTGTTATAACATACAAAGACATTTAACACTTGTTATTATAGTTACGGTTAATTGATCCCTTGGCCTTATTAAAATGGTTCTAATAAAAGCAAGTGGCAGTGTCGGTTACAAATACAATCATCTCTAGTATACGCATGCACATATGAAAGTGCCCTAATACAGGGGTCGGCAACTTTCTAAGACTAAATTTTTTGAATGATTTAGTATTTTGTTTATTATTTGATTTCTGATTTATAACAAATGAATTTAATAAATAATATTTATTCCTATAAAAATATGAGCCGCCAACTTTACATCGAAAGAGCCATGTGCGGATAGTAAGCCGCGGGTTGCCGATCCCTGTCCTAATACAAAATTTCCAGTTCTCTTAAGATACATATAATAATAATAAGTATAAATAAAGACCTTGATGAAGTGAAGTTATTAAATTATATTTTTTATGGAGTAGTTCACTTTCTTTCCATAGACAATATACTGAATACACAACATATACGAGTATAATATCGGAAATTAATGTGCTTCATTTATAATTTACCGTTTGAAAAGAGCTTAGCAATATCGATATTCAATCTTAGCATATTTTTAATATAATTTATAAAAAGTTATATTGTAGAAATCCTACAAAAAGTTATTTTCCCGCGTGTTTATTTGATACAGTACTTTTTTTTTAATACAGGCAGATTTTTTATTGCAGATTCCGTATCGGCAAATTCTTTGTATCTTTAAAAAAATACTTAACAGTCTTTAAATGTGCAGGCTAGCCTCAAATGTAACGAAAGCATTTTAAGTTTACTTTTTATATTTTTTTTATATATATTTTACCTATAATAAATATAATATGCCTCTATACTCAAAAATGAATGCTGCTATATTTATTGCTGTTTCAATTTAATAAAATAGAAAAAAAAGCATCAATTTCTATCAATCATCATCGTACAAAAAATCTATGTGTATGTTGTCTTTGGATATATACCTGTTTCTTTTAATTAAAAAAAAACTTTTTTCTCTATAGTCGTTGGTAAACCTGATAATTCACGTTTAGAAACAAGCAAGAAGAGCATTATAAAATAAAAAACTTTATGGTCACAAAAAAATATTTTTAGAAAGCAAATAAATGATAGAATTAAATGGCATAAGCCACGTTAAATGTTGATTTTGATAATAGGATAAAATAATTATATAATAATATTCATTAATGAATTTCAATATGTAATGCACATTTTTATAACTTGTGTGACCATTAATGTATGAATGTATTTATTTTTATAGTATAGAAGGCACCTATTCTAAAGCTTTCATATATAAGAGCCTATAGATTGTTTCGCTCATGGGCTTCAATACTGGCAACACTCAAAAATATATGTTTTGAGATGTTATGTAATGTTTATTTATTTAAATTTCACAATTGCATTATAAATGAAATCAACAGACATCAACATCAAGTTGGGTTTACAGTTTTCATTGCTAAGGAAAATGCATATAAAAAAAGCTTTAGTATGCTAAATTGTTTAATATCGAATTATTACTTGTACCGGTATTGCTGAAAAGAAAGGGTATTTTAACATTTACACTTACTTCTAGTACAAAACACGTGTTTTTTTAGTTATTCCACTATTGCAGCCCATGAGAATTATGATGCATGTTTTTTGGAGCTATATACACGTGAAATAAATGCATTATAATATTCAATTATTAATGTTGAGAGACCGGCTATACCCACGTCTTATTTTATCGGATGAGCCCGACTAGTTTCAAGCCCATACGGGGCTCTTATTCATGAGCTCTTTACGCGGTGTTATCGCGGCGGGAACTGAGTTCTCTCTGAGGAACTCAGTTCTCGCCGCGTATATTAAATAAGACGTGAGTATAGCCGGTCTCTAAACATTAATAATGAATACCACTCACGATAGTTTAAATTCAAAAATAATATTCAATGTTACAAAAATACATTAATTTAACATTTTAAAAAATATACTGGTAAAGCGTAATATTATATTATCGTAATGTTCATGAAAGCAGTCTTTGATACAAGGCCGAATTATTTGGGACTTAGTACATAAGGCAATATCATTTATCACTCAAGTTGATTGTCGTGTCTTTATAATATCCTAGCAACTAATGCTTAATTATTCTTTATTCATATGAACGAATGAGACCAGTATATACTTTTATCCTTCGGAATTTCTTACCGAGGCGTCGTTAAAGGCGACTAAGGTTAGTTGACGTAGGCAGACGGCCAATCGTAAATTACTTAGCCAAATCATGTGACAACATGTTTTAACATGTCGTGCCGACCCCACTTAGAGTGGGATAAGTGCAGGAGGATGATGAAGTTAAACGCAAAATGTATTCGAAAATATGGAAAAAAGAAGATGTAACGATTTACATTTGCAATGCAATTCAAATTCAAATTCAAAATATTCTTTATTCAAGTAAACTTGTAAACAAGTGCTTTTGAATCGTCAACTTTACTGCTGGTTCGGAAAGCCGTCCTACCGAGAAGAGCCAGCAAGAAACTCGGTGGAGCTCTTTTAAAAAAGAAGATTCTTAATACTAATTACATTTTGTCATAGCTATCCTGCACAAGGTCAAAGAGCAGCTATATCCACGCATTCTTATCATCAATGTAAACCTCCACGGTATAATAGGCTTTCTGTATCAGCCTCTTTTTAACAGTATTTTTAAATTGCTGTAATGGCAAAGTTAAAATTGTTTGTGGAATTTTGTTATAGAATCTTATACCCAAACCCACAAACGATGTATGTATGAAACAATTGTATGTCTATCAGTCATTCTATAAAATTTTATAGAAAGACTCTTGCTATTTAAGATCTCTAAGCGTCTCATTTCAACGTCAACTAGCAAATCTTTGACATAGAGATAAGTTAAGTACCCTAACGCTAACCTAAACCTACCTAGAAACCATTTTCTTTATTCTGTATGTTAATCCGGTATATAAAAATGTATTTAATCAATATTGCAGTAAAAGCGTTGCTTATGTAGTCTATCTATATAGACAGACAAATATATCAAATCAATCTATACAATAGTATATGCTGGTCTCTTTCGTATTTGAGCAATGTTTTCTATAGATCAGACTCGTGGTCAGTGGTCACCTCTGAGGAGTTCCATCAGCAGGTTGAAGCTGGGACCTTCGCCATCCTTTTTGTTTGCAGGGTTGAGCATCTCTTTGCCGACTTGCATAAAAAACTGGAATAAGTAAATAATTTATAGAATTAGACGTTACTTTGCGGAGATCATAATACATAATAATAAAATTATTTTGCTATAATCCGCGATAAAGTTTTCTTTTCGTTTTATAGCGGATTACAGCAAAATCATTTTATTATTACTTTTGGAATAAGTAAATAATCAACAAATATACCGATAAGATGTTGCTATTATCACAAACTGGGTCAATGTAAAGATTAAAATCGGTCCAGCCTTTTCGGAGTATATAAGGTGTTCCGCGCAAACGTGCGGACGGATGAAACAACCTCCGGGACCTGGGCCCGTCGTCTCGGCGTCTCAACCTATCTTATGCGGCCGTCAGCTGTATGTGGTCCGGCCTCATGAGTCACTGCTTGTATATGTGTGCGTGTGTGTGTGCTTGTATGCACTTGGCCGATTCCCGAAACCGTTGGTTCGCCTCTGCAGTCTTCCACGGTCACGTAATGTCTGTTTCTACCGGAGTATACACTTCACTATATCGGTTAAATAACACCCGGTGTGCACACAACCTTCGTAAGGTCACACGTTATTGAATCGTCCCTATATCGGGGAATAGTAACTCAACGCGCACTAAAACCGTGGACGGTCGCGTCTTCTCAAACGCTTCACTGGTTAAACGCGTCACTAAATACTTATATCAGTCTCAAATGTCAATAAAGTCGTGTCACTACTGAGAATAACACCCAAAACGCAAAATTACACGTGTGTGTTATAACAGAAAGCCGTATACAGGCACGCGCGGCCTGTCCTTATAGTATTCGAAACGTCACTAACTGTCGGCCGCTTGCGTCGGCAATCGAATGCATAAAGGTCGTTGATCCGGCCTGTCGCGTCGTTTTGTTCAAAACATAAGGACCATACAGAATTTTGCCTACAAACATAAATAATTATTTAATACTACTAGTACCGGTAACTTACGTACGCGTCGTCACTAGTGTTATATTATTTTATGTCTTGCACTATACTGTTTTTTCCTGTTCTTACGAGAACAGAAAAAAAACGGGAATTTTTTAACCTATATGTTAAACCAGTAAATTGGCTTCAATCGCACTAAATCTTATAAATAAAAAACACAGACTTAAGCATTTATATTACAAGTATGACAAGACAACACATTCACCTGACAAGTTCTTTGCAATTCGGGGATACGCAGCAAAAGCTCTCCAAATTTTGCGGGCGTTTCTGGCGAGTGCGCTGCCGTGTACGCTTGTAAAGCTGCCAGCGCTTTCTCTTGCGAAGCACGCACTTTCTCCGCTTCCCTAAGTTCAGGAGCGTCTGGAAATAAAAAAAATGTATGTATGTCTTACTGCTTAACTCAGTCCTCGCCTGCAGGATAAAAGAACGCGGAGGTAGGACGAGAACGGGGACTGAGGTTGGTGCGGCCTTCGTTTTGTCTCACTTGGACCTGTTCAGCTTAGAAGTAAACCACACGTGCGAGTGTGAGGTCGAGGTTATCCTGCGCGTTATCTGATTTGTAAGCACGTACAACTATGAATTATATCACATAGGAGTAAGGTTTACTTTTGAATGGTAGCAGATCGACCCGTTTCGAGGACTATAAATTTTTACATCACGATCTAATTTTCAAAACGGAAAATAATCACTTATGGCTAAAGTATCTAATCGAAATAATTGAATTGTTTTTATGTAGACTGGTAGGGTGTATAGGTCGAATTATAAAAGTACCTGACGTAAGTAGTACGATGACTTTGAGCGCCACATATTCGTATCGGTCGACTCGTAACCTTCTCAAATGGTCCGTGAAACTCAGCATTCGTTCTATACAAGGCGTTAAACCATATCTACAAACAAAATATATATTCGTTTAGTTTTAAGAATACCAAGTACACGCTGTCTATATATCTAAATATGTGTGACTAGCAAAGCCCCGCGGTTTCACCCGCATCCATACAGATCTCGTGGTAGTGGAAAGTCTACGAAATCGGACTATAGATTTATTTGTAGATTATTTAATTATAAAAAATGGGTATCATTAGTATTCTTGGAATAAGACAACTCACCAAGTGCAGGCCCTGCTATAACGGTAGGTTAGGTTTGTTATGGCATTATTTGATTTCGATTTACATTCTTAAATTCGTAAAATCTTTTGATTGGGATGTCGGATTTTAATAATTTAAAAAGTATTTTACAGGTATTGAAACAGTTATTCATAAAATATAATTTAATGGGATAAGGATTAATACAGAGATATGAAAAAAATGGTTTGATTATTGTCGGCACTTTTACCAACTTTTACAATGTAAAAAAGTAGTTATATTGGCATAACTATAATAGTTAGACATATGGTATCGCGGACTTTTTTGTGGATATTGATACGTTCTATAATACTGTAGAACATTTTTTTGTTCTATCATCAATAGTTTCCGCAGCGCACCCGATGATAGATGTTTACGACAAAATTTTTACCAAGTTATTAAAATTTTATTAGGGATCCCCTTTTTTTTTTTTGAAAATGACATATAGCCTATGTTGCTCAGTGAACAAGCAGCTTTCCAATGGTGAAAGAATTTTTGAAATCGGTCCAGTAGTTTTTGCGTGAAAACGTAACAAACATACATACAAACAAACAAACAAACAAACAAACAAACAAACAAACAAACAAACAAACAAACAAACATACAAATCTTTCCTCTTTATAATATTAGTATAGATAAATATATTATAACGAAGATGCAAAATTAGTTTCTAATACTTAAAGGTAGATTTTAAATTCGCTTGACGTCTTTAGTCTGTAAGTTTAAGTTGTTGATAACTATGTTTCGTATGGAATCTAGTCTCTTTATTAACTACGAACCGAAGAATCTAGAAGTCAAATACATCTTAGTATAACTTGGAATAGCGTGGATGGTAAACATTAATTACTGGTATCAGAGGCTAAGATCTACTCGAGTAATGAATATAGGAATCTATATATATAAAAGATACAGTATGTATGTATATTCCTTACTGACTCTGGAATGGTTAGATCAATTTTAATGAAATTTTCAGACAATCTTTGGATTGATCCAGCGGATAATCAAGTTTGGTAGCGAATGGAGCATTATTTTGATCTGTTAATTACAGTTTTGTTTAAAGGGGAAGATGAAACTGGACTGAAACACAGCAACTAGCATTTTATATTTTAGGAGTACTAGTATTTTGTATAGTATATTGCACTAACTTGGCACTTTGGTGTAATGTTATTCCGCGCCCACCTCCAACGCGAACTTCGCCCGGCGTGCTCACGCCGCGATAGCAACAAGATAACACCAGGAGCTCACACCAGCTGTTAATCAGCAGACATATCTGGTCGTCGATCTGCAATAAATGTAAATAATAAATAAAAGTTATTCGTATATCCGGCTTGAAGTATCAAACCAAAGTATAAATACATCACGAAACATTAACCGAAAAGGGATGGTAGAAACTTTGCAGTAGAGTTCTGTTTTATAGTAGCCTGGTCTGAAAGATATAATTTACCAAATTTCACCAATATTGTCCAGCGTTTGAGCCATGAAAGCGTAACAAAATTACAGACTGACTTTATAATATTTAAAATATTAGTATGGACTTCCGCGACTTCGTTCGCGCCAGCTTAAGTGTTTAAGTAGCCTCAATAATGCAATATATTGTGCCCTTTCCCCGAAAGCATAATGGGATCATCTTTTAGATAATATGTAACGAATATAAGTTTTTAGAATTAAATTTCATCAACGTTGGTGCTCTGCTATCACTATAAAAACTTTAAAAACAGACAAGCCTTTCGGATTTATAATACTTTCTTAAAACAAAAGTAATAATAAAATTATTTTGCTATAATCCGCGATACTTTCTTAAAAGTACCAAGATTTTGTTTAACGTATCTGTATATAGATTAATTAACCTAACTAAATCATCATTCTTCTGCCCTTATGTTGTCACATGATTTGGCTACGTATTTTACGACCGGTCGCCTGCCACACGGTACATACCTTAGTCACCTCTTACGACACCTCGGTAAGAAATGAGGGTGGTCTATTCTATGCAGCCGGATGCCACACGACACATACCTTAGTCGCCTCTTACGACACCTCGGTAAGAAATGAAGGTGGCCTATTCTATTCTGCCGGATACCACACGGCGTTAATAAACCTAACTAAATAAAAGACGTAAAATGAGCTTACCGAAATATTTTTGAAAAGCGGAAGGCTTTTACACCACTTCACGATCTTGTACAGTCTGTGGTCAGCGATATTGCACAGGTCTGCGAGGAAGTCTGCGCTGGAGTTCTGGGCGGTGATACCACTAGCAGCTAGTAGCGGGTTTGCCGACGGACTGCCGGTCGACTTGCTCATACGACTAAGTTCCGACTCGTTGTATTGCCATAAATGTTCCACATCCATTATTTCCTAACAAGAAAATTAAAACAAAATCAATACAAAAATGAAATAACAAAAATCCTTAGCTATAATCCGCGATTAATTAAATATGAAATATATTGAGACGAACACGCGAAAAGACTTCGTAATGTCATAGAGCTCAAATTGGACGAGGACAACTTAAGAACATGCAAAAAGATTTCGCAAGTCTTAAGTTCCACATCCATTATTTCCTAACAAGAAAATCAAAACAAAATCAATACAAAAGTAATAACAAAAATATTTAGGTATAATCCGCGATTAATTAAATATAAATATTGTGACGAACACGCGGAAAGACTTCGTAATGTCATAGAGCTCAAATTGGACGAGGACATCTTAAGAACATGCAAAAAGATTTCGCAAAATATAAGAATAAGAATAAGAATATCTTTATTTATATAATTTCACTACTATTATAACTATGCACTTATACAACAACAAAAGTTCAAAAACACGGATAATAGCAGTGCAATGGTATAAAATGGTAGCTACTCAGCGATTGTTGAGCTGTGAAGCCCAACACTGATTTTCAGTAGCAGTCGAAACCTAAAACTAATACGTCCCAACGTCAGTAACAACATAAAGTAACAGCCTGTTATTATGCCCACTGCTGGGCTAAGGCCTCCTCTCTCCGTTTTTGGAGAGAAGGATTGGCGCTAAGACCTACCACGCTGCTCCAATGCGGATTGGTAGGTTACACATATCCCTAGAGAATTCTCTAGAGATATGCAGGTTTCCTCACGATGTTTTCCTTCACCGAAAAGCGTGTGATAAATTGCAATTATCAATTAGACACATAAGTTTTAATAGAAAAACTCATTGGTGCCTGCCCGGGGTTTGAACCTATGTCGTCTGTAGAGAGTCGGTCTCACCACTAGGCTATCGCAGCTTAGTAACAATAAATTAACATTATAGAATCAAAGAATATAAAAAAAAATGAAGTAAAACCGCAATAGAAAAATACTATATAATAATTTATTTATTTATTTATTAGAGATAATTTATTATAACTATTATTGAACTCTATAATATACGTTATAGAGTTCAAATTCGCTTGAAGCTAATTCTCTAGAACGTTCACTTTGTTTACGAATCTTGTTCGCTATCCCCGCTAGGACTCGCGAACGTTCGCAAACAATCTAATTCCATAAATATAAATTGATTCTTATGCCGGTAATCGAAGCTGTGCCGATTTAAAGACAGCACACAAACTAAAAGAGTTCATATTTTATCCTTAATCAATTTTTATCATAAGCAATATAACAGAACTAACTACTTTGCTATAATCCGCACGGGTTAAGTGAATGCATGCAAAGCCAATGTGTATGAAGCAGGCAAAATCTACGCACCTTATACATGCAGGACCAGCCACCACATGCACCCTAAGGCGCAATAGGCTCCACGACAAAAATCGTACTGCAGTACGATTTTTGTCGTGGAGCCTATCCTCCTGATGATGCTTCGGTTTCGGAGAGAAACGATCGTCGAGATTGTGGTGGTGGGTGTGTGTGCTGCTTTTGTGTGCGTTGTTGCTGGTGAATTGCGCCTTGGGGTGCATGTGGTGGCTGGTCCTGCATGTATAAGGTGCGTAGATTTTGCCTGCTTCATACACATTGGCTTTGCATGCATTCACTTAACCCGTGCGGATTATAGCAAAGTAGTTAGTTCTGTTATATTGCTTGTAATATGGAATTCCGCAAAGTAACGCCTGCTTCTATAAATCATTTAAATAATTTTTATCATCTTTTCAATAATTAATATGTATTTATATATAATAATTATGTACTGGCAAATGAATTATTCGGTGTTTACCTGCAATAATGGGGGTATGTCAGGCGTGAGTCGGCTATTGCTCGATTCTCCTCTGCTGCTATACGATCCTGGGCCATTTACCTAAAAAAATACTTGAATTTTAATAAATATTTTACCTAACACCTGGTAATAATTTTGATAATGCTTGTCTATGTTAATGCTTGTTCATAAAGTTGTCTATACTAATATAAAGAGGAAAGATTTGTATGTTTGCTTGTTTGTTTGTTTGTTTGTTTGTTTGTTTGTTTGTTTGTTTGTTTGTTTGTTTGTTTGTTTGTTTGTATGTATGTTTGTAACGTTTTCACACAAAAACTATTGGACCGAATTCTTTCACCATTGGAAAGCTGCTTTTTCACTGAGCAACATAGGCTCATTAAAAAAAATAGGGATCCCTAATAAAATTGTAATAAGTTGGGAAAAATTTAGTCGTAAACATCTTTCATCGTGTGCGCTGCGGAAACTATTGATGATAGAACAAAAAAATATTCTACAGTATTATAGAACGTATTAATATACACAAAAAAGTCCGCGATACCATATGTCTAACCATTATAGTTATGCCAATATAACTACTTTTCTACATTGTAAAAGTTGGTAAAAGTACCGACAATAATCAAACCATTTTATTCATATCTCTGTATAAATCCTTATCACATTAAATGATATTTTATCAATAACTTTTTCAATACCTGTAAAATACTTTTTAAATTATTAAAATCCGACATTCCGATCAAAAGATATTACGAATTTAAGAATGTAAATCGAAATCAAATAATGCCATAACAAACCTAACCTACCGTTATAGCAGGGCCTGCACTTGGTGAGTTAAGTCTTATTCCAAGAATACTAATGATACCCATTTTTTATAATTAAATAATCTACAAAATAAATCTATAGTCCGACTTCGTAGACTTTTCACTACCACGAGATCTGTATGGACGCGGGTGAAACCGCGGGGCATTGCTAGTGTATAATAAAGTGATACAATAATCTGTAAATAAACATAATATCTTACGCAAGTGAGACTTGAGGCGTGTCTAAGCGTCGTCGGCGCGTGCGCAGAAAGTAAGGAACCTGTCGACGCGGCGCCCGACAGCGTATACGAGCACTGGTATGTAGATCTACCTCCGCGAGTCCTGTCCTCTCTTATCGCTGTAGGAATATAAAGCTATTAAACTAATATCATATATATTATACAGAAAAAACAATAAGACAACACTAGACGTGGGCGTTATTTCACGTCACTGTATACAATAACCGGTTACGTGCTATGAAACGGAATAAATAGTTACATGTGCAAAGGCGACGTAGTTATTTTTGAATAATTTATAGAATTAGGCGTTACTTTGCAGAGATCCATAATACAAAAGTACAGACAAAATCAAAAAAATGACAAAGCAAAAGCTTTGCGATTTTGTCGTGAAGTCTATCTCCTGATGATGCTTCGGTTGCGGGGCGAAACGATTGTTGAGTTTGTGATAGTGAACGTGTGTAGTGCTTGTGTATTGTGGTGGAAGTGGTGGAGGTTTGTGCATGTGTTTTTACGAATCCTGCACGTATCGGGTATGAAAATACTGATAGTCCACTATACATTAAACACTATGTATATTTTCTATTTACTGTATCGCGGATTATAGCAAAATAATTTTATTATTACTTTTATAGTTATTTTTGTTTGCGTTTCGTTGAACTACGTTACGGCATCGGCCTACTGCATTAACGACTACAAAATGTAACTTGTAACGGAATCACTAGTTATTTTATGGTTCTATTATGATTATCACGTTGAAAATTATGGTTCTATTAAGAATAACAAACATAACTAATCCCTCAACTGTCAATCGTCTGTGTAACTGTAACCTTGGCTAAATTTCATTACTGTGATACAGTTTCGAATGAGTAACTAGTTACGAAAATAACTAGTTATAAAACAGGTTACATATTTACGTTACGTTACGCGAAAATCACATAACGACCCACGTCTAGACAACACCGGTACAAACATTCTATATACATTCACGTTGTTAACGAATCGTGTTCCAAATCCCCGCTATGACTCGCGATCAGTCGCGAACATTCTAGAATCGGTTCGTTCACTATATAAGCGGTTGTATCGCGCATCTCAGGATTCAGTTTGTGAATAGCGATCGAGAACGAATTAAGAAGCGAAAACAAAAGTGAATTAATAGTGACCTCGCCTTTGTTATAACGGACTGCATAGTGATTGTACACAATTTTAAAAGAAAATTCGTGGACTCACAGAATTCTGAGAGTTGCGCCCATTATATAAAGAATAGAATAGAATAGAAACACTCTTTATTGTTCACCACAGAATTTACAATAAAACTGAAATACAGAAATAACAATATAAACTGCGTGATACAGTGAGGCGGCCTTATCGCTAAATAGCGATCTCTTCCAGGCAACCTTTGGGCTAGGGAACTTATCAACTGTATGACTGGAAGGAAAAAGATGGGTGGATTATGTGATGAATGAAATGCACATAAAACGAGTAGCACCAGAGTTGATGAAAGATAGACGAGGATAATAAAATAACGTAATTTTTGTACATAAAAATATAAAGAATTATAAAACGATAGGTGATGTATATAACAGACAAAGTAGGAACCGACATAAGCTTGCGACTCCTGCTTTGCGCCTAGCAAAAGTACGTAAATCGTTTGTGGGTTTGGGTATAAGATTCTATAATAAAATTCCGAAATCAATTTTGGTCATGCCATTACAGCAGTTTAAAAACACTGTAAAAAAGAGGCTGATACAGAAAGCCTACTATACTGTTGAAGATTACTTAGATGATAAGGATGTGTGGATATAGGTGCAATTCTACCCTGTACAAGACAGTAATAAATAAATGTAACTAGTTCTAAGATTTATATTTTAAAAAGAGCAACCGCCGAGTTTCTTGCTGGCTCTTCTCGGTAGGAACAGCTTTCCGAACCAGCAGTAAAGTTGACGATTCAAAAGCACTTGCTTACAAGTTTACTTGAATAAAGAATATTTTGATTTGATTTGATTTGATTTGATAGTTGTTAAATAAATAAAAATATAAATATATGGGACATTTACACACACGGTCGTCCGTCCCCAAAGTAAGTAACTTAATACTTGTGTTATAGGTGACGGACAACGATTAGATATACTACATACTACAGTTGTTGAAGACATGTTGTACCGATCCCACTTAGAGTGGGATAAGGGGAAGGGTTATTAGTTTGTTACAGTAAATACCTTAAAAAATGTTTGATTTTACCTTCGAGTTTCATCCCACAGCCCAAACACTTGTCGAATCTACAGGCAGGACACTTCTTCCTGGTCGCTACAGTGACTGGACAGTTTCCTCCTCTGAGACACATGTAGTTCTTGCGATTCTGCACCGTCCGCTTGAAGAAGCCTTTGCACGACTCGCAGGAGAATATTCCGTAATGGAAACCGCTTATTTTATCACCGCAAATCGGACAAGGGCTGAAAAAAAAGTTAAGTTTCCTACCATCTTTCATAAGAGTTAAGTATACGAAACAGTGAAATGGTGCAAGTGTCTTCCGGTTGTTAAAAAAATTTCGATAAGCCTAATTTAATGAACTTTGATAGCCCATCGGTGAGGCTCTAGGACTCTTTTGAGGGAATCACGAGTTCAAACCCCGGGCAGGCACTAATGAGTTTGTCTATTAAAACTCATGTGTCTAATTGATAATTGCAATATATCACATGATTTTCGGTGAAGGAAAACATCGTGAGGAAAGCTGCATATCTCTAGGGAATTCTGGAGATATGTGTAATCTACCAATCCGCATTGGAGCAGCGTGGTAGGTCTTAGCTCCAACCCTTCTCTCCAGAAACGGACAGAGGAGGCCTATTCCCAGCAGTGGGATTGTAACAGACCGTTATGTTTATATGAAACAAATGTATTCTATTATATCCACGATACCTGTTGATTAGCTGCTGTCTGCTGATGCCCTGGTGATGGTGGAGACGGTCATCACCTGCGTCTGTGTCTTCATCGTGTGCAGGTGATGCTGGGAATACTGCTGCTTCGCGGTATACCACGTGTGGATGTCGGCTCTGTTTAATAAGGAACTGTAATGTAGCGATAAATCTCTTTGACACTGGAAAAAATTTATCTCGGTTTCTTCTTTTTCAATCGATCGACGTCCACTGGACTGGACTTAGGTCTTTTTAAAGGATCTCCACACTCCACGATATTGTGCCTCCTTGCGACCTTTTTGAGGTCGTCTATCCTCGTAGGGGTCAATCGACAGATAATTGCGGAATTTTATTGTAGAAGTTATGTTATAAAGCCCAAGGCAAATGTAGATTTAATTGCATTCAATAACAATGCATTCATTAAAAAAAAACGACTTTATGTTCCTCCCATAGAAAACGCCAATTTCATATGTAAGGACCTAATATTTTATCTTAAAAAACAAAGAGTGACAAAATGAATTAATATAAAAATCGATTATTTTTTAACGTCTCTAGTCCTGGGTAGAGGTCCTCCTCAATTATATGCTATTATATTTATATATTTTTTCTTTTCCCAAATTAAGAAATGGTTTCTTTAACTTCAATTATACCAAATTTGACCAATAATTTATCAAACGGACTGCTGCATTTAAATATTAGTATGTATAAAATTAAACATAATAGACAGTACTTGTTGAAGAGAAATCTAATCTCATGGGATACTCAATGAAATTAGCTCAACTACTTAGTTATTCAGATTCAGCGGCCAGAAGCAGCTGCGAGAGCTCTACAGGCCTCTAGTATGTAGATATACTAGACAGCCTCGTCTATAGAGTTCTTGACATGAATTTTAAACCTAGTAGACATTTGTTAAATGAATTTATCAAAGCACTAGGCTTCTTGCCGCGACCATGTGTGTATGAACTTTTGTCCCTTATTTAAATGTACTCTACATCTACCTTGAGAATTTAATTTTATGAATTATTATAAATTGAATTTAATGGCAAAGGAGAGATTATTTTTTGGGTTGTTTTTGAAAAAAGACAAAATATTCTTCATTTAAGTATACTTGTGCTTTTGAATCGTCAACTCTACTGCTGGTTCGGAAAGCTGTTCCTAGCGAAGAGTCAGCAAGAAACTCGGCGGTTGCTCTTTTTAAATAAAATTCTTATAACTAGTTACATTTGGTCGTTACTATGTACAGGATAGAGGAGGTATATCCACGCATTTTTATCATCTATATAATCCTCAATAATATAGTAGACTTTTCGGATCAGCCTTCCTTTAACAGCGTTTTTAAACTGCTGTAGTGGCAACGATAAAATCGATTGCGGGTGTTGATCTCGTGAAAAGCTTACTATAGAAATGATCCTATGAAGTAAGGTCTTATTAAGACTATTAAGATTATTAAGGGACCAAAACATCATGCATTAGAGTAAGTTCGTTTTAAGTACAATAACATAAAGAAAAAGAATACAAATGAACTAACTAAAAAAGGGCACGGACATAAAGTCTGTGGTAAGTAATGTCACTATAAAAAAAAATAAAAATTAAAAAAAATATCGATTTTATTATAGAATCGTATATCCAAACCCACTAACGACTTTACTTTTGCAAGATGCAAAGGTGAAACTGCAAGCTTGTGTCGGTTCCTACTTTATCTATTATATACATCGTCAATCTTTTTATAATGATGTATTCTCTTATGCACTAAACATTAGATTGCTAATAATATACTGTGAAGCCAAAGTAAGAATCCCTATTTCCTTAAACTTCTCTCGCAGGGAATCACGCGGACTTAAATTGTAAATGTCACGTATGGCTCTTTTTGAAATACAAAAATTTTATCAAGATCCGCGCATTTACCCCATAACAATATTCCATAAAAAAATCAAAATCAAAATATTCTTTATTCAAGTAAACTTGTAAACAAGTGCTTTTGAATCGTCAACTTTGCTGCTGGTTCGGAAAGCTGTTCCTGCCGAGAAGAGCCAGCAAGAAACTCGGCGGTTGCTCTTTTTTAAATTATAAATCTTAGAACTAGTTACATTTATTTATTACTGTCTTGTACAGGGTAGAAGTGCACCTATATCCACACATCCTTATCATCTAAGTAATCTTCAACAGTATAGTAGGCTTTCTGTATCAGCCTCTTTTTAACAGTGGTTTTAAACTGCTATAATGGCATGACCAAAATCGATTTCGGAATTTTATTATAGAATCTTATACCCAAACCCACAAACGATTTACGTACTTTTGCTAGGCGCAAAGCAGGAGTCGCAAGCTTATGTCGGTTCCTACTTTGACTATTATATACATCACTCGTATATAATAGACATATCGTTTTATAATTCTTTATATTTTTATGTACAAAAATTACGTTATTTAAAATATACTGTGAAGCAAATGTTAGAATACCTGTTTCCTTAAACTTCTCTCGCAGGGAATCACGCGGACTTAAATTGTAGATGCCACGTATGGCTCTTTTTTGTAATACGAAAATTTTTTCACTATCCGCGCATTTACCCCACAGCAATATTCCATAGGTCATAATGCTATGGAAGTAAGCAAAATAAACAAGTTTCGCTGTTTCGACATCTGTAAATTGTCTTATCTTTCGAACAGCGTAGGCTGCTGAACTAAGTTTCCCTGCAAGAGTTTTTATGTGTGTGCTCCATTGGAGTTTTGAATCCAAGGTCACTCCCAAGAATACAGTTGTATTTTCTGTTTCAGTGGTAGTCATAAGACATAATGCTATGAAAGTAAGCAAAATAAACAAGTTTTTTGGTTTAAAACCTGGACTGGAGAGTGTGTGGGTGAGAACTCCGAGCTATAGGAATAGCACGACGAGTGAGAGGCGTCGCTGTTGTTGCGGGAGAGGGACGGCGTGTAGTGACGGGACGGACGCGGGCTGGCCGAAGGACTACTGTATACACTGGAACAATTTACACATTTAATACATATCGACTGTGAACCGGCAATATATCCTATCACCATTTTAAGCCAAATCACTTTTTATCGGCATTGTGTTGTACTACTGCGCATCATTTACCGTATCAACGTCTATTATCTACTAGAAAATTTGCAAATAAATAAACATATTTACAGCCAACTGTATTTTTATTTCATAGAAATTATTGCGAATGTATTAATAATCACGCTTTTTCTTCTTCCTGAAATGTTGTCAAAAATAAGATAGGACAATTTGCCAGTTCACAGTCGATATATTACCCGGCAATAAATAATGCAAATCGAGGTTTAGAGAGAGCAAATCGGCTAGATTCTGCTTCATAGAGCATTGTCTCTGTCGCACAGACTGACGAACCCGTGTGTGACAGTGACAGCGTCCTACGAAACCGAACTGGCCGGCTGTTTCGTTCTACACATCGATGTGCATTATTTAATGCCGGGTACTATACGTCGTATATCTGTGATAGCCCAGCGTCGAGAGCGACGAGAGTTCAAACCCGGGCAGGCACCAATGAGTTTTCTATTAAAACTCATGTGTCTAATTGATAATTGCAATTTATCACACGCTTTTCGGTGAAGGATCATCGTGAGGAAACCGGCATATCTCTAGAGAATTCTGTTGATATATGTAACCTACCAATCCGCATTGGAGCAGCGTGGTAGGTCTTAGCTCCAACCCTTCTCTCCAGAAACGGAGAGAGGAGGCCTATTCCCAGCAGTGGGATCGTAACAGGCCGCTACTTTACTTTTTTTTTTACTATACGTCGGTGCGATGACGTCACGTCCCTCCTGCACAACATATACATCAGGCAGAAGATTTAACAGACAATCACATGAACCGAATGGGGTGAAATTTATTCCATTAAATGGCTCGATGCTCTTCTTACTCAGACTACTTCGTGTTGTTGTCGTGTCATCAATGTTATTCTTATATTTCTGGATAATTTGGTATATTTCAAGTTTTATCAATAGAGTGAGTTAGCGTAGGTGTAACAAAAGAAGCAAATTCTAAATGGTGTTTATTTAATAATGGATCGATTACCGCCTATATATGTTTTGTTTTTAATTGACTATATGCTAAAGTAATAATAAAAATTATCCGCTATGTACATGACAGTCTATCTCCTGATAACGATTCCTTTCTGGTAGTGCTTGTGTTTTATGGTGGCAGTGGCGGAGGTTTGTGCATGAGTTTTTACGAGTCCTGCATGTATCGAGTATAAAAAACGGATAATCCACTATACATTCAGCACTATATATATATACTATTTACTGTATCGCGGATTATAGCAAAATAATTTTATTATTACTTTTGTATTATGGTTCTCCGGAAAAGAAACGCCTAATTTCATAAATGACTATGTTAGCTTTGATGGCTTTATTTATTATTTCTTTGTTCCCGAAGAAAGCAGGAATTTTTTTCTTCTTCTTCTCTTCTTTAAATACTCATACCCCTACTACTTACTTCTACGATTTACTTATAAACTGTACCTATGCGTGTACATAGAATGTACGGCTGAGTCCGTGCTAGCGCTGGACTGAACTCTCGGCAGTCGGCCCAGTAGCGGCGAACCGTGCAGGCCCAGCAACTTGTCCATGCCCACTGATGGTTCACATTTCAACTCTGGAATAAAACGAATACATTATAACCATCACTTTTATACTACATTTCCACTACAGCAGGCACTATAACAGCATATCGACTGTGAACTGGCAAATTGTCCTATCTTATTTTTGACAACTTTTCAGGAAGAAGAAAGATTGTGATTATTAATACATTCGCATTCATTTTTATGTAATAGAAAAATAGTTGGCTTTAAATATGTTTATTTATTTACAAATTTCGTAGTACATAATCCATGTCGATACGGTAAATAATGGGCAGTAGCACGCAGTGCTGTTAAAAGTGATTTGGATTAAAATTGAGATAGGACGTATTGCCGGTTCACAGTCGATATGTTCCTATAAGCATGTGTTCGGAGGAGAGGGTAGTGGTGGGGGTTGAACTATTTAAGACTGCTTGTATGAGTGGCGCGGCGCCTATCGTTTTGTCGTGGAGCCTATCCTCCTGACGATGCTTCGGTTTCGGAGCGAAACGTTCGTTGAGATTTTGGTGGTGGTTGTGTTTGCTGCTTGTATGCATTGTTGCTGGTGGAGGCGCCTTAGGGTGCGCGTGGTCACTTGTCCCACATGTGTAAGGTGCGTAAATTTTGCTTGCTTCATACACATTAACTTTTGCATGCATTCACTTAACAAGTGCGCATTATAGCGAGGTAGTTCAGTTATAGTGCTTGTAATATGGAATTCCGCAAAGTAACGCCTGCTACTATAAATCATCCACTACAACAGTTTAAAAGCGTTGTTAAAGGAAGTCTGGTACAAAAAGCCTACTATACTATTGAGGATTATATAGATGATACAAATGCATGGATATACCTACTCCTCTAACCTGTACAAGATAGTAATAACCAAATGTAACATAGTTATAAGAATTTTATTTCAAAAGAGCAAGTACCGAGTTTCTTGAAGGCCCTTCTCGGTAGGAACAGCTTTCCAAACCAGCGGTAGGTTTTGACTATTCAAAAGCACTTGTTAACAAGTTTACTTGAATAAAGAATATTTTGAATTAAGACTGGTTATACACGGTCAGCTAAAAGCAGTCAGGATGGATTGCTTCAAGCTGCGACTGCACTGTGAACTACCGACTTCTATGACGTCCATACTCGAACCGCTCGAGCAGTTGCAACTGCTTCGGCGGGTGGCAGCACGGTTATCAAATTCAAATTCAAATTCAAAATATTCTTTATTCAAATAAACTTGTAAACAAGTGCTTTTGAATCGTCGACTCTATTGCTGGTTCGGAAAGCCGTCCTACCGAGAAGAGCCAGCAAGAAACTCGGTGGAGCTCTTTTAAAAAAGAAGATTCTTAATACTAATTACATTTTGTCATAGCTATCCTGCACAAGGTCAAAGAGCAGCTATATCCACGCATTCTTATCATCAATGTAAGCCTCCACGGTATAATAGGCTTTTTGTATCAGCCTCTTTTTAACAGTATTTTTAAATTGCTGTAATGGCAAAGTTAAAATTGACTGTGGAATTTTGTTATAGAATCTTATACCCAAACCCACAAACGACTTACGTACTCTTACAAGGCGCAAAGCAGGAGCCGCAAGCTTATGTCGGTTCCTACTTTGTCTATTATCAATTGCAGCGTCAAGCTGTCAACTCTAACTGCACGAGCGGTCCGTGTATGTTGATCACTGGCTAACCGCTCGAGCAGTCCGTGTATGGCCGGCCTAAGGCGTATACGTAAAGCATATTACACAATTGAAGATTACTGACTGGCCCTTGGCGCAGTTGGTAGTGACCCTGTCTTCGGCTCCGCGGATCGCGGGTTCGATTCCCACCGAGAACTAACATTTTCTATTTAGAATTTGTTGGTTCTTCGAGTCTGGGTGTATATGTATTCAAGTATGTATTTAAAACTATATATGTATATATTTACCAGTTCTCTCTCAACCATAACACAAGTATTAAGTTACTTACTTTGGGGCTGGACGACCTTGTGTGTATAAATAAACAAAAAAAAAAAATTAATGATAAAAATGCTTGGATTTGAAAATCATTTCATCATCAAACAACTGCATTAAAATAATGTAAATTTAAAATGTTAAAATGGCCACCGAGCTTCTTATTGGTTCTTCTCGGTGAGAGCAACATTCCGAACTAGTTGTAGCTTCATTAAATATAATTGATTCTTGACGATTTAAAAGATTCGAAAACGATTTAAGCAACTTTGCTCATTGCTCAATAATATTGCTCAAGCGGGTTAAGTGTAATTAACAGAAAGTATCTTGCATTTCAAGCTGTGATAGCCCAGCGGTGAGACCGTGCGAATCTCTAGAGACCAATAAGTTTTCCTATTAAAACTTCTGTGTCCAATTGATAATTGCAATTTATCACACGCTTTTCGGTGAAGGAAAACATCGTGAGTCAACCTGCATATCTATAGAGAATTCTAGGGATATGTATAAACTACCAGTCCGTATTGGAGCAGCGTGGTAGGTCTTAGCTCCAATCCTTCTCTCCAAAAACGGAGAGAGGAGGCCTATGCCCAGCAGTGGGATAGTAACAGGTCGTTACTTTACTTTTTACTTTTTATCTTGCATTTATCATATTAGTGTGGAATCAATATATCTCTACAAAACAAAAAAATATATATTTATTTATTTTATTTCAATAAATCGTTACAAGAAATACAGATTGAGACTTTCTATTTTTAAGTAAATTTAAAGTGTAAAGTAACATAAACAATATAGAATAGCTTTTAAATTACAGTATATGTGTCTGTTGGGTATTGGGTATTGGGTAGTGTGTGTGTGTGTGTGTGTGTGTGTGTGTGTGTGTGTGTGTGTGTATGTGTGTGTGTTTGTGTGCGTGTGTGTGTGCGTGTGTGTGTCTGTGTGCGTGTGAATGTGTGCGTTCGTGTGTAGTGTGTGTGGGTATGCTGTTGTGGACAGTGTATGTGTGTGTTTAAGATATATATTGTAATAAAACTTCCGTATCTTCATAATTTAATGTTCTCAGCCAATCAGCTAGAGTATTTTTGTCGTTATGGTAAGTCATCAGATATATATTAGTATTTTTAAATTATGTTGTATAGGTGTGATGTTTGTTTGTTGTTCTAACGGCCAGCAAAAGCTTAAAACAGCTTTTGCTAGCCTTCATAAAGGGAGTAACATTTTTTAATTTATTATCTCTTACCAGACAACTGCGTTTCTTTCTTAATAGTCAAGTTCTGGACTTCGACAATGTGGTTCTGAGTTAGAGGCGTTTCGTATTGGTCTGATAGGGCTGATTTGGCACTGCTTGTGGGAGAAGATGGCCGCCTTGCTAGACATAACGACGCGTTATCCGTTAGCACTGATATCTGAAACAATTTGACCGCTTTGATAATTCTACATCAAAAAGATATCCGATACATGATAGCATAAGTGCATAAATCGAATACGATTAATATACGATACTTTAGTAAAATTCCACAATAAAATTGCTAAAATTGTTAGCTATATCATTATCAAATCGCTATTTAAAGAATAGTCCTTTAGTAAGCTTAGTAACAAATTTCAATGATAAAGTTCGTGCATTTCGGTTACATAAAACTTTACACAAGATAGCAAAGGAAATTCTTTATTCGTCCCGGTAGGAGAAATTTCTCCGGAGTTGTTATAGAGCCGAATCAAAAGTACTTATAAAAAGTTAATTTTAAAAAAAGTTTTTAAATAAATAACTATATTTTAAATAATTTATAGAATTAGGCGTTACTTTGCGGAGATCCATAATAAAAAAGTAATAATAAAAATATTTTGCTATAATCCGCGATACAGTAAATAGGAAATATATATAGTGCTGAATGTATAGTGGACTATCCGTTTTTTCATACCCGTTACATGCAGGATTCGTAAAAACACTTGAACAAACCTCTACCACTGCCACCACAATACTCAAGCACTACACACGTTCACTATCACAAACTCAACAATCGTTTCGCCCCGCAATCGAAGCATTCTATTTGCTGTATTGCGGATTATAGTAAAATTAATTTTTATTATTACTTTTGTATTATGGATCTCCGCAAGGTTACGCCTAATTCTATAAATTATGGCAAAGCTAAACTTTATTGGGGACTCCACGACAAAATCGCAAAGCAAAGGCAAAAAAAAAACGGATAGTCCACTATACGTTTAGCACTATATATAATTCGTATTTACTGTATCGCGGATTATAGCAAAACATTTTTTATTATTACTTTTGTACTATATTTTAATTAGATACTGATTTTCACACCTTGATCAGTATTAATGAAAATGTTCTCACCCTGTTCATACTAAGACTTCTTTGATGCGACTGTAAGGGAGCTGAATACTTTAGGTCTAAAACTCGCTGGTCGTCCAAGCTCTGGAAGGATTCTGTTTTGAGAGGTTCGGTCTTGATGGTGACATTGCGGAGCGTGTCGATGGAATCACGCGATGATTGTAGATCGAGGGAACTGCTATTTTCATCTGCAAATAATATATTTTTAATAATTATTAATTAACGAGCTGTGGTAGCCCAGCGGTGAGACCGTGCGACTCTTTCGAGGGGAACACGTGTTCAAACCCGGACAGGCACCAATGAGTTTTTCTATTAAAACTCATGTGTCTAATTGATAATTGCAATTTATCACACGCTTTTCGGTGAAGGAAAACATCGTGAGGAAACCTGCGTATCTCTAGAGAGTTCTGTTGACATGTGTAACCTACCAATCCTCATTGGAGCAGCGTGGTAAGTCTTAGCTTCAACGCTTCTGTAATGTAGGAGAGGATTGTAGATATACAAAAACACTACAAAGAAGTCCGCGACAGCATGTTTCTATCTCTAACGGTTAACTTACAAATATGTTTATATTTAAAATTCAATACGGGCGAAGCCGCTTGCACCGCTAGTATAATATAAAGTAAAATGGGAAATAGAGTATTCTCAATAAATACATATTGTGCTCACAAAGTATAGAGTACAGTACCTGAACTAATCTCTATTCATAAATCTCTTGGAAAAAAATCTTACCGTTATTAACACTAGTATCTATGACCATTTCTGAATCTGACAGTTCCCCTTCCCAGGACATAGGCCGTTCTTGCTCAATAACACGGTCGCAATGCCCACTGGATGAACGTTTTTTCTTATTCCTCATATTGACCTGAAAATAATATACACAAATGAGAACGAGTCTGAACCAAGACTCTTGTGAGTTTATGAGGAGACTCTTGTGAGTTTATGAGGAGACTCTTAGTGTCTTAATAAACTAGATTGAGACTAAAAAATGTAAATTAATATTAATATTCTCGTTACATTTTATAGCTCACTTTTTTTATTTATATACAATTAGGTATTAGGCAACGATAGTGGTAATTGTATCATTTATACAAATGTTGTACTAATTTTTAAATGTGTTTTACACAGACTTAGATTATTTTATATACTAATAATGTGTTTGGAAATTGTGTATTGTAAAATACTATTAGTTGGTCTAATAAATAAAATTAAAAAAATATATAATGGTCGACAATGACACCACATTTCTGACATCGGTTTCTGCTTCTCAACATTTTTTATTTTGAAAACTATCAAGAATCGCCAAAAAAGTAAAAGTAAACCCACTGCTGGGCAATAGGGACTCCTCTCTCCGTTTCTGGAGAGACGGGTTGGAGCTAAGATTTACCAAGCTGCTCCAATGCGGAGTGGTAGGTTACATTTATCCCTAGAATTCTCCAGAGACATGCAGGTATCCTCACGATGTTTTCCTTCACCGAAAAGCGTGTGATAAAAAGCAATGATCAATTAGACACATAAGATTTAATTGAAAAACTCATTGGTGCCTCAACAATCAACCCCGGGTTCGAACCCGTGACCATCTCGAAACAGTCACACGGTCTCACCGCTGGGCTATCACAGCTATACTATTTAAATAACATCTGAAAACGGTCTTATTCTCGCTGTACTCCCGACTTAAGTGACATCAGATGGAGGCAGATCCTGCTAATAAGATGATCAGTTCACCATAATTTTCAGTGATGAAAGAGACTTACTGTTCCATAATCTAAGGCGAAGCTGTGAAAGCCCAGTGGGATGACCGTGGTACTCTTACAAGTGGATCACAAGTTCAACCCCCGAGCGGACACCGATGAGTTTTTTTTATTAAAACTTATGAGTCCCATTGATAATTGCAATTTGTCATATGCTTTTCGGTGAAGAAAAATATCGTGAGGAAACCTGCATATCTCTAGAGAATTCTGGGGATATGTGTAACCTACCAATCCGCATTGGAGCAGCGTGGTAGGTCTTAGCTCCAACCCTTCTCTCCAGAAACGGAGAGAGGAGGCCTATTCCCAGCAGTGGGATTGTAACAGGCCGTTACTTTATTCTAAATTGTGGTCTAGCCTCACAGGAGGCACTCTTAGAACTTTACTCCCTGACATCTCTGACTCTACCTTTTGATGACGACATTTTCTGCCCAGAACCGCTGAAAAACTAGAGCTAAATTCAATACCGTCTACGTACATATTTGCTATTCAAAGTGCTTAACCTTAACGATACTAAATAATTCTAAACCGACTAGTATATTGCTTACTTCATACTGATGCTGCGTGAAGTCGATTTTAGAGATTTCGGCATCCGTGGAATCTTCATTATGTGGTTCCGAAGAAACGCTGATGCGTACGCCACTGGAGCTGTATGAGAATCGACCTGAAATCAAATCAAAACGAAATAATTTGTCTGGTCCGTTGTTACAGTTGGTAGTGATCCTGTTTTCAGCTCCGCGGGTCGCGGGTACGATTCTCGGTGTTGGCCCTCGGTTCTTCGAGCCTGGGTGTGTATTTGTAATTAGTATATATTTAAAATTATATATGTAGTTTATTTACCAGTTGTCCGTCACCCATAACATACGTATTAATTTACTTACTTTGGGGACGGACGACCGTGTGTGTAAGTCTACAAAAAAATATATTCAAAAAAGTTTTTTCAAGTAGTTATTAAATATAACGATTATCTTTAATTATTTATCACCGAGCCGCAAAATTAGAATTTTGAGGGCAAATAAACCGAGTCCCTAAACTTATAACTATCTAAAATAAAAATAAAATAAAGTGCTTAATTGGCTTTTATGATTAACCATGCGATTTCATTTAGGGGAAATGTCGCGATGAAACCTGCATATCCAAAGAATTACTCAGTTATGTGTTAACTGTTAAACCTAAGAGAAGCAGCGTGGTGGATTTTAGCTTAAATCTTTGTTCCTCTTCTTCTTCAACCGATATATATAAACTGCAGGATATGCCTCTTTGAGAGATCTCTTATACACACGATTTTTACCGTCTGGACGCAAGTAGAGCCCTGCGACCTATGAGTCCTCAGTCCACTTCGTAGGGGGTGCACCAATTCAGAGTGGTAACCGCGACTTCGATCGCGCCAACATAAGCGTTTAAATACCCTCAATAATGCAATATTTCCCAATTCCCCGAAGACATCCGGGAATTTTTTTATGTAACCCCGTTGTAAATAAGCATTAATTGTGCCTAATTTCATCAGTACATGTCCAGTGGATCAGCCATGTAAGCGTGACATACAGACCCAACAGACATGATGATTTTCGTATTTATAACATTTGTATGGTTTATAGTATTGGTTTATACCTAAGTATAATGTTATAGAACTCACCATTACTGGTTTCCGGACCCGACATGCTTATGGTTGTGACGGAGACATGCCCGCCCTCTACTTTCACAGCATCCCCCTCGCCGGTCATCGACATCATAAACACGCGAATCGATATATCACCATCAAACTATCGATAGTTCTATTTCACCACACTATACTACAAAGCACCAGTAAAACATAACTGTTTATACAAAAATAACCTCCAAAAATATTTGTAGAAAATATTTTATATATTCAGCTTGTTTCTCATAATTTCCTTTACAAAAATATGCCTTTACTTGATCATCTTGCGTCGGTAGTCGTTAAGGCATCTGAGGGTATCAGTCTTGAGATATCCCGATATACTTTGTACACACATAATCTTGGTCCTTCGGCGATATCGAAATAACGGAGCGAGGCTTGTATTGAAATTGAGTTCGTTTTTCGCAATATACACGATGTAACCAGCATCTTGTTAATCTGCAACAAAGAAAAAATGTCTTTAGATGATTAGAATTAAGTCTATATAACCAACAATCAATGGTATATGAAACCATGCCGTGTGGTATCCGGCTGAGTAGAATAGACCACCCTCATTACTTATCGAGGTGTCGTAAGAGGCGACTAAGGTAAGTCGACCCGCCGTGTGGTATCCAGCTGAGTAGAATAGACCACCCTCATTTCTTACCGAGGTGTCGTAAAAGGCGACTAAGGTGAGTTGACCCACCGTGTGGTATCCGGTTAAATAGAATAGACCACCCTCTTTCTTACCGAGGGGTCTTAAAATACGACTAAGATAAGTTGACGTCAGGCAGGCGGCCAGTCGTAAAATACGTAGCCAAATCATATGACAATATGTTTGTAACATGTTGTGCCGACCCTACGTAGAGTGGGATAAGGGCAGGAAGATGATGAATCAATGGTATATGAAACCATAGCAAATGGATTTCCGTGTAATAATCTTTACGCCATTAATTCAAAACATCCTCAAAATTAATTGAAAAACCGCTCTTTAGAGCTTTTCCAATTCGTTTGAGCCGAGCGATTAGAAAAAAAAGATGTACGTCGAAAATAACATCATAATGTATGAAAAAAAAGCTTAAAGAAAAGTGTTCGATCCTATGTATTTATGGGCAAAATATTTTTCATGTTTCAAAATTTTTTAATATTTTTTTTTATTTAATGAGCAACTACAATATTTGCATATACAAATAATTGCACAGAAGGCGGGCTTGATTGATATTTATTGATATTATCAAAGTAAATATGATAGAAAGCCTAAAAGCAGCAGCGGAATTAACTAAAAAAAATCATTTTATATAACTTTTAAATACAGTTGTTCCTAATAAATTAAACGTTATATTGCAGCCTCGTCAATAAAATTACGTTTCTACACTAATATATAATGCTTAAGAGTTTGTTTGTGTGCACGCGCTAAACTCAGGAACTACTGGACCGATTTGAACGATTCTTTGAGTGGAAGATAGTCCATTTATTGAGGAAGGCTATAGACTACATAACATCAATAGGAGAGGAGTAGCAATAAAAACTATTGCGAAAATGGCAAAATTTAAAGTTTTCCTTGCGTGCGCTAAGTAAACGGTGAAAGTTGTTCAAAAATCATGTACTACACAATTGTTCCTCTTTAAAGGCTCTAAATAAAAGTCCGCGACAGCATATGTCTAGCTTTTAAGGTTAACCCACTTTAACCACAACTAATATAATGATTTATAGAAGCAGGCGTTACTTTGCGGAATTCCATATTACAAGCAATATAACAGAACTAACTACTTTGCTATAATCCGCACGGGTTAAGTGAATGCATGCAAAGCCAATGTGTATGAAGCAGGCAAATTCTACGCACCTTATACATGCAGGACCAGCCACCACATGCACCCCAAGGCGCAATTCACCAGCAACAACGCACACAAAAGCAGCACACACACACCCACCACCACAATCTCGACGATCGTTTCGCCCGACATGTGTTCGGAGGGGAGGGTATTGGTGGGAGTTGAACTATTTAATACTGCTTGTATGGGTAGCGCGGCGCAGTACGATTTTTGTCGTGAAGCCTATCCTCCTGATGATGCTTCGGTTTCGGGGCGAAACGATCGTCGAGATTGTGGTGGTGGGTGTGTGTGCTGCTTTTGTGTTCGTTGTTGCTGGTGAATTGCGCCTTGGGGTGCATGTGGTGGCTGGTCCTGCATGTATAAGGTGCGTAGAATTTGCCTGCTTCATACACATTGGCTTTGCATGCATTCACTTAACCCGTGCGGATTATAGCAAAGTAGTTAGTTCTGTTATATTGCTTACAACTAATATACGTTTACTTATATGGTACTCAAATAATAAGACTGCAGTCGACGCGAACGGAGTTGTGTTTAAAAGCTAATATTAAACATACAGACAGTAAAAAAGGCACAAATATTTAAAAGAGGATTAAAATAAAACATCATTCCAGTGTTGAAGTTTACGCTGAATTCAGAATTGAATTGAAGTCGTTTCGAAACGGTGTTTACGTACGACATGCGTAGGGCCGTCGCTCCGCGGCCTTGCGACGCACCCAGTGTTGTGTATCGCACAATATTATCGATATCAAATCGACCTCCGTGTCATTGACATTATGTTTATACAACGCTCAGGGCGAGGCACCAGATAACGTAACAACGTCAATGTTTATTGAACGAATTTGAAATTGTAATAGCGTGATAATATTGTGTTCGTTTCCTTTTCGACATTACAGTTTAACATCGGTTGATTAACTTAATGAGTATTTATAAATTATGATTGATGATTATTGTTATCTTTATATTTTTTGTATCATTAAGAACGCATTAATTAATACATTCGAAACAATGAGATAAGAGTGTGGTCATACAATGTGTGTGTAGTCTAAGGTTTAATAACAAAGGAATTTATTTCAGTATTATACTCAGTATAAGTGTAATAAAATCATATTATATAAAGTATATGGAGAAGCAAACTTCACTTACACTGTCTCTTACTACACTAGTGAATTTAACCTCCATAATTTATAGAAATACAAAAATTACGATATAATTATTTTACTAAAATCCGCGATTTATTCATAATTTATAATTAAATCATTCAAGATCATTAATTTGTAATTAGACCAAATACTGAAAGAGATATTCAACTTTTTTAATTATATTAATTTCAATTGTGATAATTATAACATATTTCACTTTGATCGTAATTGTAAAATTGTATATTTATTAATTGTATATGTAATTGTATATTTATTATTTATTAATTTTATTATCACTTTTATATTATAGATCTCCGCAAAGTAACGCCTAATTCTATAAATTATTGAATTTTAAAAAGGAAATGTTTGTCTTAAAAAATGGTGGTTACACAGGGCACATTCATTTTAGTTATATCGTAGGATATTAACCACACAACTGAACTTTAATTGTACGATTATGAATCAATCAGTTGTAAAAAGAAAGCATTTAACAATCTTTGCATTTTAAAATAGTAGTAAAATAAAATACTTATTTAACGCCACTATTTATCTGGTTTTGTATTATTATTGAAAAATATTCTATAATTTCAAAGTCCATTGTACGCTAGATGATGATGTGCAAATTGCAATTAATTGTTAGGTTTTGCTTATTATTCTCGTCTTCATTATAATACTTATATTTCCTAATTAACGTTATTATTAACTTGTTGGCGAACAGATCAATTAGCTTCATAACTTCAAATTAAGCAACTGATTTCTATTTAGCAATTCAGTTACTTTCATGATGAATTAAGAAAACAACCTTATAAAGAACAGCAGATATTTGCATGTGCATTGTGTAGTTTAAAAACGCTCTTAAGTTTATCACATTAACAAATTGAGACATTAATAAAGAATGAATAATTCTCTTTGAATGTATTAAACAGTCAATTTATTAATAATTATTATCGCTGCTGTTATCTCTTAATGCTATAACAATGTTTGAAAAATGTGCATCGATTTTATCGACACCCAGTCTTCACTAAGCAGTGTGGTGTGGTGGTGGTGGGGATAAAACGGCCTTCACAGAGCCGGTTGTAGGAGCAGGGCGATCGCGGGCATTTCGCCTTTCGCGCGAACTGGTCCGCCGAGTACTGTTCCCAATACGAGACAACCTACACGATAGACTAGAAATATTGAACGTGAGACCTAAGCACATTGTAAAAGGCGACTTTCCTGTGAATGCAAGAAGTTACTATGGATAATTTATAGAATTAGGCGTTACTTTGCGGAGATCCATAATACAAAAGTAATAATAAAATTATTTTGCTATAATCCGCGATACAGTTAATAGAAAAAATATATAGTGCTAAATGTGTAGTGGACTATACGTTTTTTCATATCCGTTACATGCAGGATTCGTAAAAACATATGCACAAATCTCCACCACTTCCACCACAATACACAAGCACTACACAGGTTCACTATCACAAACTCAACATTCGTTTCGCCCCGCAACCGAAGCATCATCAGGAGATAGACTCCACGACAAAATCGCAAAGCTTTGCGATTTTGTCGTGGAGTCTATCTCCTCGCAAAGCTTTGCGATTTTGTCGTGGAGTCTATCTCCTGATGATGCTTCGGTATTTTATATAGAAACTAGCTGACCTGGCTTAGGTTGTTTTCCTATAAAAATTATTCAGAGGGAATTTCTAGTGAACATAATCCTTCTGTCCTTATCCCACTCTTAGTGGGGTCGTGGCAACATGTCACAAACATGTTGTCATATAATTTGGCTGCGTATTTTAAGACCGGCCTGCTTGACGTCAATTTCAGTTAAGATTTTAAAAATTAAAAAAATTGACGAAAATAATAAAAAAAATGTTAGGGGTGAACAATCCTTATCACTTAGGGGTATGAAAAATAGATAGTAGTCGATACTCAGACCTACTATATAGAAAAATACATGAAAATCGGTCAAGCCGAGAACTTTGTACATAAGGTGTAACGTTTAGCCAAAATTTCAAATCAATGGAAGTCATTCTTTTAGAAATTTACAGACACAAACATATACAATACTGGTATTAGCCGCGACTTCGTTAGACCCAATTTAAGCGTTTAAATACCCTCAAGAACACAACTTTTTTCTATTCCCGTACTAAATTACACACATAATAAAATTACTATCCTGTATTTTACCTCGGTGTATAGCTTTAATTTGCCCTTAAAGAAGACTGACTTTCGCATTTATTACAATGGATGGGGGAGATACTATCAAAAGAGATCAACGACCTAAACAATAAAGAGTTATTCAAATGATCCTGTAATTGGATCCCAATGAGAGATTGTTCCAATGTAGGTCGATACGATGGCTAGATATCGAAGAGTCAAGACCGTCTGGCGAACCAATTAACGTCCAATAGAGTCTCCCGCTCCCCAGACATGTCTCGGCTATCGCTATCAGAAATTTCCTCCGCGACTCCCGGTAATTGCCAATTACACGTAGGGCTGACAGCTTTTTTTACAAATAATAACAACCGAAACAAAATGTATAGAATATGCATAGCCTAATGCTGCTAAAATAGCAAATAAGCTCATCATAAATAATGTACCACTAAAAAGAGAAGAAACAACTGTATTTTTGGGAGTGACCTTGGATTCAAAACTCCAATGGAGCACTCACATAACAACTCTCGCTGGGAAACTCAGTTCAGCGGCTTACGCTGTCCGCAAGATAAGGCGGCTTACAGACGTTGAAACAGCAAAAATTGTTTATTTCGCTGACTTCCATAACATTATGTCTTACAGAATACTGTTGTGGGGTAAATGCGCTGACATTGAAAAAATTTTTGTATTACAAAAAAAGTCACACGTGGCATTTACAATATAAATTCACGCGATTCCCTGCGAGAAAAGTTCAAGGAAATAGGTATTCTTACATTGGCTTCACAGTGTATTTTAAGCAATTTAATTTTTGTACATAAGAATATACATAATTATAAAAAGATTGGCGATAAGCTTGCGGTTACTGCTTTGCGCGTTGCAAAAGTACATAAGAAGTTTTTGGGTATGGTTTCATATTTAGGTCTGAAGAGAATTAAACTATCAGAAAATTTTAAATGACGCTAGTCTCTTACGTTGTAAAGTAGCGGCCTGTTAAAATCCCACTGCTGGGAATAGGCCTCCTCTCTCCGTTTCTGGAGAGAAGGGTTGGAGCTAAGACCTACCACGCTGCTCCAATGCGGATTGGTAGGTTACACATATCTCCAGAATTCTCTAGAGATATGCAGGTTTCCTCACGATGTGTTCCTTCACCGAAAAGCGTGTCATAAATTGCAATTATCAATTAGACACATGAGTTTTGATAGAAAAACTTTGGTGGCCGCCCGGGTTTGAACTCGTGTTCCCCTCGAAAGAGTCCCACGGTCTCACCGCTAGGCTATCACAGCTCTTACGTTGCCACTGTACTAAATAACAGTACCTAATCATCCTAAGCACCCACTACGACAATGTATAATAAACACTAAGTATATAAAATAACTCATAAGATTTTAATTATTGTACATAATACTTAGAAATATTTCATTTATTTCTATATCATAAATATGTCATATAGATCTTTTACCGTGATTAATAACGTTGTATGAATTTTACCCTTGCCATTTTACAGCAATTTAAATATCAAAAGAGGCTGAAAAAGAACACGTACTATTGGGATCACATAAATGATAACAATGCGTGTATATCTATTCTTCGACGTAGCAATGGCAAAACGTTGATAATTACATTTTTAAAAGAGCAACCGCCGAGTTTCTTTCTGGCTCACTTCGGTAGGAACAGCTTTCGTACCAGCGGCAAAGTTGACGATTCAAAAGCACTTGTTTACAAGTTTACGTATAAAGAGTATTTAGAATTTGAATATCAAACAGGTACTTAAAAAAAGCTGTGATAGCCCAGTGGTGAGACCGTGCAACTCTTTCAAGAGGGTCACGAGTCAAACCCGGGCAGGCACCAATGATTTTTTCTATTAAAACTTATGTGTCTAATTGATAATTGCAACTTATCAAACGCTTTCCGGTTAAGGAAAACATCGTGAGAAAACCTGTATATCTCTAGAGATTTCTGGAGATATGTATAACCTATCAATTCGCATTGGAGCAGCGTGGTAGGTTTTAGCTCCAACACTTCTCTCCAGAAACAGAGAGAGAAGGCCTATTTCGACCAGTGGGATAGCAATAGGCCGCTACTTTACTTTAAAAAAAAACTATTTAATCGATCTAATGTTTTAAATGATAATTTTAGTATTTTTTAGAGTTTCTCGCACAACACATTAACTTGCAGCGTCATTTTTAAAACTTTTTATGCATCACTACAATTATAACTAGAATTGTCTTATTATGATTTATTTGTCTCTGCACAGAGCGTCCTCTGAGAAATAAAATATACTGTGTGATCGTCTAAATGTAACGTGTTTAAACGTGTTGGTGCTGAAAACATTGTTTGGTATAAGTAGTTTATTTTTGTTCAGCTGCATAAAAATAAATTATTGATAAACAGTATAATACTGTTTTTAACAGACGGCAACCCTAATTACACAAATTCACTGCTTGCTTTTATGTGTTGCTGAAACTGTTGAGAAACAAATAGTCGTTGACAAAGCGTTACCGACTGTGTAAAAGCGTACCCAATAAATTAAATAACAAATTCATTTAACAATAATGGACCTACTTATGGATATGATCGAATTATTCATTTGTCCTAAACAGTTAATTAAATTTGAAACACGTTGTGTATATTCGATATAACTTAACTAATAGAAATTATTTACAGCATTTCTCAACTATTTATTGTTATGAAATAATTGCTTGTCCTTATTAACTGTATCGCAATGATATATGAATTCAATAAATATATTGGACAATGATTTATAGAAGCAGGCGTTACTTTGCGGAATTCCATATTACAGAAACTATAACTACTTTGCTATAATCCGATGTTTTAAGCGAATGTATGCAAGTGTATGAAGCAGGCAAAATGCACATACCTTACACATGCAGCACAAGTTACTGGTTCATACACTTGCATTGCATACATTCGCTTAAAACACGCTGATTAGAGCAAGGTATCTAGTTCTGTTATAGTTTCTGTAATATTGCACAATAACACACACGTTCGTCCGTCACCAAAATAAGCAACTTGATATATAGTATGGGTGACTGACAACCGGTAAATTTATACATATATAATTTTAAATACATAAATACACCCAGATACGAAGAACCAACTTACTCTCTCTCGCTCTACAGTCGTTTCATTTCTGAAGGTCGTGATCATATAACAATAATAGTGTCATTTGACGCCTGTAAAATTAATTTAAAACAAATTTCAAAACAACTATAACATATCCTTTAATAAGATCGACTTAATCAATCAAAATGATTTATTACCTTTAAGCATGGGAAACATGAGTATGTTAATTAAATAAATTGAAGACCGGTTCAATCTAAATTTAACATGCAATTTTTTTATTAACTTGGTCACCATAGCGTATTCGGATTCTAAAATAAGAATATAATAATTTTTATTATACGAAATAAATAAAGCAAATCAATTTATCCTTTTTATATTATATAATAACAAGCAATATAACAGAACTAACTACTTTGCTATAATCCGCACGGGTTAAGTGAATGCATGCAAAGCCAATGTGTATGAAGCAGGCAAAATCTACGTACCTTATACATGCAGGACCAGCCACCACATGCACCCCAAGGCGCAATTCACCAGCAACAACGAATACAAAAGCAGCACACACACCCACCACCACAATCTCGACGATCGTTTCGCCCCGAAACCGAAGCATCATCAGGAGGATAGGCTTCACGACAAAAATCGTACTGCAGTACGATTTTTGTACTGCAGTACGAGTTAGTTCTGTTACATTGCTTGTAATATGGAATTCCGCAAAGTAACGCCTGCTTCTATAAGTCATTATATAATAACTTTATTTTCGTTCATAAAATAGCCAAACAATCAATTAAAAAAAAGCAAAACAATCAAATTTGGTGCCGAAATATTGTGAGGAATTCCTGTGATATCTGTAACCTGTCATTACGAATTGAGAGCAGTGCGGTGGGTTGCAGCCGTTATTCGAAAATCTCAACAAATCAAATAAAAGCATGTAAAATAAAAATATTTGTTCAAAATTAATCATAATATAAGTTAGTTACTCAAGAAATAACAAAATATTTTTAAATGAACCCAATTAACTGATAAACGAATAAACATTTTAATCACATTTTATTACACAAGATATAAATTATCTATGTTTATGTGCATGTATTGATAACATATGTTTATCTCTCTCATTCTTTTTGTATTTAACGAGTATTGAGCGGGATAAGCATATATTCGTAATTTGGGTGTCCAAATAAAACGTATGGAAGATGGCGTCATCGCGGCCTAGACAAGGCCGGACAGTCAGTTGTAAGTAGACAAGTAGATACCGACGTTAGACGATAGTTTATCTTTTCTGTGAATAATTATGTGCATTTGTTTTTTTTAACCTATGAAAGACTTTCGCTAGACCATAAAAGTATGCTGATGGTATGAAATTATTTACACGCAATATCACTCTATGCTATACTCTTTGTGATTTCTATATGAGGAAACTGATAGACTTGAGAAAGCAAAAGATACTTATTATCTGTCTCAAAATATATATTTATTAGTTATTACACATAGACTAGGAAAGCCATATCCAGGCTTTTGAGTGCCAGTGTCCAAAAATAATAAAAGCGGGAAGACATTTCCATAGTTATCTAATCATACATAAAAAAGAGAGCGATAAGCATCATCTGCTTAATTTGGATGGATATTTTTAGGCTGGTTCCCCTACTCTAGTATTCTACTAATATTTACAAAAGTTATAGTGAAATTATGTTGCTATAATCCGCGATAAAGTAATTAAGAAATATATGTAATGCTAAATGTCGAGTGAACTATCCCTTTTCATACCCGATACATGGAGCATTCGTTAAAACACACGCACAAACCTTCGCCACCGCCACCACAATACACAAGCACTACACACGTTCACTATCACAAACTCAACAATCGTTTCGCTTCGCAACCGAAGCATCATCAGGAGATAGACTCCACGAGAAAATCGCAAAGCATTGTATTAAAATACTTATAAAGGTTTCCAATAATATATCAAAACCATTCTTTAAACACTTTGTTACGCGTAATTACTTTAATATTAATCATTTTTCGTCACACCAGAATGCCGCCAAAATGAATTAACCTATCCTTTTTTAATATCCCCTCAAGTTGAGGCTAATGCCAATACTTAAACTGCCAAATACACTTAACTTAATACAATAATTAATATCAATACAATATTATTATTACAATTATTATATAAATGTTAAAATTGCTAACAATTGTTTGTGCATGTGTTTTAAGAATCCTGCACTATACATTTGGCATTCTATATATATTAGTTTTGTATTATGGATCTCCGCAAAGTAACTCCTAATTCTATTAATTACTACTACTATTTCTCTATTCTATGGTTTTTTAACTTAAACTATCGTGAGTAGTATTTATAGTTAATATTTAAAGTTCCCGCCGCTATAACGTCGTGTATTAAGCTCATAAATATGTGCTCCTGATGGGCTCGAAACTAGTCGGGCTAACCCGATAAAATTAGACGTGAGTATATCCGGTGTATATTTAACTGCTCTATGGTTCAATAACAATGAGTAAACTAAGAAGGAAGACAACAAATTGGTTTTAAGCAACGCAGGGTGTATATACCTACTATTTAAATTATTTAGTTACGACAGTAACCTGTTCTTACTAATCCAACGTAAAATTTACATTGATTGCTGCGCTCCGTGGAAAATTTTCGAAATATTTACGACATTGATTTATGTAAATTGATGTTTCTGGTATAATTTATAACGGTATGTCATTTTTTTTGTATTTTAAAAAGCAAATTTATCCTTAATAGGTACTACGATATTTCCGTATCAGGCGTGAATATGTTCATAAGTCGACTTACGTTTTTTTATATGTTTAAACATACCTAATAGGCTGCCTGCCTATGGTGAATATATCAGTGAAGTCGACAAGTCTTTTATATCGCACGGATAAACTTGTGAATATTTTTTTTTCTTTTCGAATTGACTGTATGCTGTTAGCCCTAACGGCTTTTACAGCGTCACCGGGCGGGATGGGCCAGCGCATAAGCATCACTGAAATTGCGAAATGCAGAGGGTAGAGCGCAGAAGCTTTACTAGCGGCTTAGGGCGACGAGTAGTGGACGACTGATGTATGACTTTGATTAGTCATTGCTACGTCGGAAGGGTAGGGAGAAGCCACGACCGACCGACGTCAGAAAACTGAGACCTCGTCTTCGCCGACGAAGACGCTGTGTGTGTGTATTACGTGTTTTTGTGTTTGCGATCGCTATTTGATCGTCAGGGTCATATAGGACGCTTTTTAGACGCCTATATTTTAGGTGGTCAGACCTAACTGGGATGTAGGTTGAAGCAACTGAAATAATGGTAGGGAGGTCAAGGTCTCTAAGGAGGTCAACGTTCCGCATGAACCACGGACACCAATGGCTGTCCGCATGAATCGGTTCTGTAAATATTTATATAACTCTGTTAAATGTATACTAAACGTAAACCTAAGTATGGATCCCTTGAAAAGTGTGCGTTATGGACGTGTAAAATTCACGCCTGGTACGGATTTAATATTTGAGCTTATGCATTGTTTATTGTAGAAATTTAAAATTAATTAAAAAAATATATTAAACTGTAAATCAATGTGTCCTTTTGTGCCATGCCCCACCTTTAGCATCTCTAAAATTGTTCTGTAATATAAATAACTTATATAAAAAAATTGGTTTATTCAGTAAAACTTAAATGGTAGATTTTAGGAATACCACTATATACTTTTTTGCTAAATTAGGTAATTTCTAACATTGCAAAAGTAATAATAAAATTATTTTGCTATAATTCGCAAAAAATATAAAAGTAAAATACATTTATAAAATACATTTGCATTTTGGATCTCAGCAAAGCAACGCTTAATTCTAATCACGATAGCATTGCTTTTTAATGGCCCAGAAAACTCGCGAATTTTCGAATTCGACTTTGAAGAATAAAATTGCCCCTCTCCTTAAAAATTAAATTTGCCCCATATGGGCCGTGGACCCCATGTTAGGAAACACTGTTCTAAAGTATCGATCTTATTATTGTGTTAAAATTGTGAGAAAGAACTAAGCATAAGTAAATTGTTTTTTTAAGCTCGTGATATTGTTCAAAGAAGCTGTGATAGCCCAGCGGTGAGACCTAGCGACTCTTTCGAGGTTGTCACGGGTTCAAACCCCGGGCAGGAACCAATAAGTTTTTCTATTAAAACTTATGTGTTTAATTGATAATTGCAATTTATCACACGCTTTTCGGTGAAGGAAAACATCGTAAGGAAACCTGTATCCTGTATGTAATCTCTAGAGAATTCTAGGGATATGTGTAACCTACCAATCCGAATTGGAGCAGCGTGGTAGGTCTTAGCTCTAATCCTTCTCTCCAATAACGGAGAGCGGAGACCTTAGCCCAGCAGTGGGCACAGGCTGTTACTTTACTTTACTTTACTTTTATTGTTCAAAGAAAGCTAACGTAAAATTTAACATATTGTAGAAATGTACGCTTTTCATTCGCTTGCTTATTATTAATCCATATTAATATTAAATAGAGTGCGGTCATCGGTATGTATATTTATAGATCGGCTCTGTTCAGTGATGTCCTTGTGTGTTGTCGATGGACGGACGAGGCGTCGACCGATAACTATCTTAAGGTCACCACTATCAGTGACGTCAGCTCGTATCATGCATTGCAATAGATAATACTCAAGAAAGCCAGGTGCACACTGATTTGTTTAAATCAGACTTCCACAAAGCGAATACCAACATCCTACAAATTACACAATTTTATAAACATATATAATACAATTTTTACTTTATAGGTACGTTTATAAATAATGTATATGTTTTGATATTATAAGATAGTTTGATGTAAGTAAATAGGTACTATTAGTGTATGTGTTGAGATCCAATGACGTGGACCCCCATTTTCATTTCATGGACCCCCAATTTTTTTTCAGAGAGTTGTCAGAGACCCCTAGGGGTCGATATAGAGCACTTTGGGAATCACTGCAATAGATAATACTCAAGAAAGCCAGGTGCACACTGATTTGTTTAAATCTTTACTTCTTTGAGACTTAGTTCTGCAATTTATAAATTGAATGATTATCACTGAATACTTTTTATTAAGTACTAATACTTAGTGTTCTAAATAATAATATTTGTATTTCGAATGCATTAAAAAATTGTTTTTTTTTTATAAAATATATTCAATCAATGTCAGGGAGAGAGATTTGCTTCACCCAGATTAGAACAAATCTAGAAACGGAAATACTTTGTTCTTGGTTTGTACTTGCGCGTTTTTTATAACGAAATATTTGATTTCATTGGCTTATATGCATCACATCGCGAAAACATCTGCGCATTTTTCAATTAAATATTCAAGAAAATATACATATTTTTAATACAATTTTTATTTCTACAATAAGTACTAACATAGTCATAAACACAGAAGTTTATATAAAACAGAGTGCCAGTATCGTATATGAAATCAATAGTCACACTTTCGAAACAATTTTCGAACCGTCATAAACACAATATTATAAAAATAAACATATACACAATATTATTATGTGTTTATAACGATCATGATTGCCTGAATCATATATTGACGTCATAAACACACTTTCAACACAAACTATATTTCTTCACTAAATACTGCAACAGCAATAAACACAAATATTATACAAAATATTAATCCCATTATCGTATAATGATGCTGTAAACATACTTTAAATATAATTTGTATTTATTCAGCTGCATACGGTATATATGAAGTTGCTAAAGAATAATATTTCCATAACATTTAGGCGGTGTTATTGGTTTGATTCTAGACATACCTTTAGACCAATTTAGACCTGAATGAACTTTACATAATACGCGGGTAAAAGCTAGTACCGTATCTATACTTATTATAAAACATTTATATCTATCTATATACTTATTATGAAACAAAGTCCCAAAAAGCTGTCTGTTTGTATTGTATCTACAAACAAGTATTTTTAATCGTTTTTCTCAAAATCTACTGAACGGATTTTTATACGGTTTTCACCAAAAGGTAGTGCTATACTTCCGGATGGTTTAGGTGAATAGTATTATGTAAATTGTGTTGAAGAGATCGTGCATCGTGCTCTGCGTAAACCAGCTGAGCTACGCTAAAGTAATGTGCTAGAGAATTGTAAATCTATAAAAAATACTACAAAAAGTCCGCGATAGTATGTCTCTATCTCTCACGGTTAATCTACAACAACTATTTTTATATTTAAAATTCCAAGCGGGCGAATACCCCAGGCACAGCTAGTATATCTATAAAATACTTTACTATATAATATAGGTAGTACAACTGAGAAGAAATTTCTAGTTTATCGTTCTGAGCGAGTGTCATGAACCGTAGCGAACCGAGATCATTGACTCAACTCGCAATTTGTTTAGTTTGCACCGAGATAATTGGCGACGTGTTTACCCAGACCTGTCGGTACAGTACAGTGCTTCCTGTGTCCTTGACCCCGATCATTGGTGTCGTTTGTCCCAAAGTGCGACGCACCCCACACCCACGCTATTACTAAAATAGACGAGTCTACGTGGTTACCACTCGGGGCATTTACTCATAGAGTTATTATACTAGAGTACGGGAGCCAGCTTTAAATGTGACCATTGACGATGTCGTGTGGTATCCGGCTGAGTGGAATAGACCACCCACATTTCTTACCGAGGTGTTGTAAAAGGCGACTGAGGTAAGTCGACCCGCCATGTAGTATCCGGCTGAGTAGAATAGACTACCTCTATTTCTTACAGAGGTGTCGTAAAAAGCGACTAAGTTAAGTTGACCCACCGTGTGGAGTAGAATAGACCACCCTCTTTCTTACTGAGGCTGCTGGTCGTAAAATACGTAAAACCATGTGACAACATGCTTGTAACATGTCGTTCCAGCCCCACTTAGAGTGGGATAAGGAGAGGATGACGACGATAAAGAGAAAGCAAACAGTAAAAAAGTATCATATTCTCATTGAGAGATGATTAGAGAGATTCTTATACTCTATTCTCAATTCTCTTCTATTATTAAAAAGAACCGCTAAATTATGTATAGATACATGTATAACTCTTCTGGCGAACTATACAGTGCGCATTGCAATGGGTCTTCGAAAAAAATTGGTTTTGCCAGTCACGCATATCTTCGAAGTTAGCAAGGTTCGTCGTTGAGGAAATACGTCAAGGAGGACAACATCATCTTCTCGCACTTACAAGCCTGCCTATGACTTCCCTACTCTAGTGTAACAACTCTATGTAGCTTAACGGTGAACGACGCTTACTAAACGATCGCGCCACTCAGTTTTATATGTAAACTAGTACTAACGGCTTCACCGGCGTGGAAATCAGTCACAAAAATTTTTTCGACTTCAAATTTTGAACACAAAAGTACTTATTGTGAGTTAACCATAAGAGATAGAAACATCCTGTCGCGAACTTATCTACATTTTTTAAAGATTAGATCTACAATAGTCTAGTGCATTACTTTAATTAATATTTGTGGGTAATGCGCCCAGCACGCGAGTTTTTTTTTAAACCGTGCGATCTTTTTAACATAAGCTGCATAAAACAGCAATATACTGTTAACCTAACTTTTCGGAAGAATTGAATTATTTTCAGTAAAAACCGTACAAAAATCCGTTCAGTTGAATTTAAGTAAATCGATCATAGACTGCTTTTGGGGACTTTGTTTTATAATAAGTATAGAAATGCCAAATTTATAGATCACTAGCTGTGCCAACTACGGCTTCGCCCGCGTGGAATTCAGTGATTCACGAAACTTTTCCCGAATTTTCGAACTTTTGAACATTTAAGTAGTTATTGTGAGTTAACCATGAGAGATAGAGACATGCTATCGCTGACTTTTTGTGGTATTTTTATATATCTACAATTCTCTAGTACATTACTTTAGCGTATCTCTACTGGTTTACGAAGTCACACGCGACTAAAGCTCCCAGCAAGCAAGTTTTTTTTAACAACTACGCGATCTTTTCAACACAATTTACATAATACCGATATGTACTATTTACCTAAACCATCCGGAAGTATTGCTCTTTTGGTCAAAACTGTGCAAAAATCAGTTCAGTAGCTTTTTGTGACTTTGTTTTATAATAAGTATAGATGTCGCGATTAGCTATTAAGGGAAATATAGCGAGGAAACCTCCATCTCCTCGTTTCATATAGAGGTTACTTCTGAGATATTTAAAAACGCAATAACCTACACCGGAGCAGCGTGGTCGCTAAGGTATTCCATTTTTTAATAATAATTTTCAGTGCAAGCCTTAAACGGGCAGAAATATTAACAGACTCCTATTTAGTATATCGAAAATTGTCATCTGACTATCTATTTTCGCCAATATCTGTTTGAAATACGATCACGATACGTAATAAATATATGCGATTTCGATATTTTCCTCGCAGCGCCAGACGGCAGCTGTCCAAACGCAACAGGCGAATAACGCCAATTGGAAATGCCGCACAAAATGTGGAACACGTTTACTTTATGGCCGGCATTTATTATTTGTTTTAACGCTGTAAGGTCGCGGGTAAGTGTCTGAGTTGCGTGCCGACAAGGTTTTGCGATAACATCTACGATATAAGACTATCGATGTCGCAATTGATCGTGTTAATACAGTAGTTCGGCGAGAAACTAAGAGATTGATAGTACGAGATAATATATAAATAAGCACTATTCCGATTGAAATATGGAGATAGTTAATAAATTGGGACATGAGGTTTCTTTTTGCTGATTGGCGCAGTTGGCAGTAATCCTGCCTTCAGCTCCGCTGGTCGCGGGTGCAATTCACGCCGAGGGCTCACATTTTCTAAAAACAAATTGTTCATTCTTCGATTCTGGGTATATTTAGGTATGTATTTAATATTATACATGTATCTTAGCTGTAATAGCCCAGCGGTGAGACCGTGTGACTCTCTAGAGACGATCATGTGGTCAAACCCCGGGCAGGCACCAACGAGTTATTAAAACTTATGTGTCTAATTGATCATTGCAATTTATCACACGCTATTCGGTGAAGGAAAAACATCGTGAGGAAACCTGCATATCTCTAGAGAATTCTGGCCATATATGTAACCTACCAATCCGCATTGGAGTAGCGTGGTAGGCTTTGACTCCAACCCTTCTCTCCAAAAAACGGAGAGGAGGCCTATGCCCAGCCGTGGGATAGTAACAGGCCGTTACTTTTATGTATATTTACCAGATGTCTGTCAGCCATAACACAAGTATTAAATTAGTGAAAATGGGGACGGGCGAACGTGTGTGTTAGTATTATATACCATATATTAGTATTATATACCCATATATTTTAATTTACTTCGGCACTGACAATAACATACATAAAGTCGCGAGCAGAAGTGATTTAATTTACCTATAAAATTTCTAATTCAAATTTAAATAATTATTTAGTGCGTGTGTGTGGTTGTGTGTGTTAATTTAACTTTTTTTCAACTTATACACTATGTGAAGGTAGACCCAACCAAAGCGTAAGTTGTCGTTATCTTTAAGCGGGTCTAATCCTGATAAAGGTGTAACCTGTTTATAAACCTAGTATAAATAAAATATAAAAAAAGAATTTATAGAATTAACCGTTACTTTGCGGAGATCCATAATACAAAAGTGATAATAAAATTATTTTGCTATAATCCGCGATACAGTAAATAGAAAATAAATATAATGCTAAATGTATAGTGGACTATCCGTTTTTTCATACCCGTTACCCCCGTTACAGCAAAATAATTTTATTATTACCTTTTTTATAAAAAAAGAATTGCTCATTTTAAGGTTATTAGATTGTCCTGAAAAGTAGCATATAAACAATAACGCAAACCCAGATTATAGAAGTATATTGTGAACATTTTCATAGTAAATGAATGCTTGCAACGTCGTACAACCACCCACTTGAAAAGGAAACCTTTCCTAACCCAAATTGTGCAACTGTACTGGCGCTAACAAGCTACAAATAATACATAGAAATGTATTCGACATTACAATTATAGATTTATTGCTGTAAGTAATATTATAGCAGTTGTACCGATTTACAACAAGCCGTTAGCGCCCAATATGTTTTCTATAGAATAAACTGGCTAAACAGTTTAAAATAAATAATTTATACAATTAGGCGTTACTTTGCGGAGATCCATAATACAAAAGTAATAATAACAATTATTTTGTTAAAGTAATAATAAAAATACATATATAAAAATACATAGATGTATCGCGGATTATAGCAAAATAATTTTATTATTACTTTTGTATTATGGATCTCCGCAAAGTAACGCCTGATTCTATAAATTATTTTGCTATAATCCGCGATTAAAAAACTTATAATTATAATTAAAACATGTGCATAGGCGGCCTTATCACTGAAACTAATACTTAGTATGCGTTTCGTTTTATTTTTTTGTAATTCACTTTACATTACAATTTACCTTAATTTTTAAATAACTTTCATTATATAATCTCTAACGACTCAATCTTACTACATAGAACATCATACAAATCATAACTAGTTGGTAGTATTTATTTATAATTAGTTGATAATAATAGTTAGATAGTTATTAGTTAAGCCATTGTTATTCTAGTTATTGAGTGTGTTAGCCTGTAAGTGATGCAATGTTTCTAATAAATTTCTTTCTTTCTTTTTTCTTCTTACTACGCACCTACGTAATATCCTATCCCAGATCAAAAGGAATGTGGAGAGGAAGGAACTATGAAATGACGTATGAAGTTGTGTATTATGACTGTATTAGGACCGGGTTGATATTTAACACATATTGGACACACTTAGAAAACAATATAAACGCACTTAAAGTATTTCATATATTTAACGCACACATTTAAAAGAACTTACTTTATAAAAAGCTTCACTCGATCGTTCATTCATAAATCCATTGTTCTTATAATAATTGCAAACTTTATTAACCGAATTCGGTGTAACAATTTTGCTCTATCATCCAACAACATAAATCCGGCCTTAACCGGGTTATAAAAGGTCAGACTGGATTCCGATTCAAATATTAAGCTTTAAACTAGATCGAATATGGGACTAATTCTGAATATTTTAATAATTAAATGAAGATGATGGCTAAGTACCGTTACTATCCCACGGCTGGGCAAAGTCATTCTCTAAAAGATAGAGAATGCCTTAAAAAGTTAGAGAAAAAAAAATTATATAAAAGATAAGAGTAATATAAATTTTAATTATATTACTCGAAAATAAATTCTCTATCTTTAATCGTTATATTACTATAATGACACAAATTCCTAACTAAGTAAAAATAGGCGACTAAGATAAGTTGACATCATGCAGGCAGCCGGTCATAAAATACGTTGCCAAATCATGTTAACATCATGCTTAAAACATGTGGTGCGAACCCCACTTAGAGAGGTATAAGAGCAGGAAAATGATGATGATGACTATAGTAACACAAATTACAGAAAATATTTTAATAAATATCTATCTAATATTAAATGTGGCAACGCGGTATGTTACTATCATCTAATTTGTCGCAAATTTATGATTTAAACTAAACTTAGAATCCTAGGATTCTGTACATTTACCTTTGCATTTTTAGTCTCTTCGGAAAATATCGAAGTTAACAACACGCTGTTTCGTAGTAGTAGTAGTAGTAATAGTTTGCAATTCCTTAGGTTACAGATATTCCAGATATTTCTTAATAGTATGCAGGTTATCCCAAGACATTTATTCATTACGGAACAGTGCACTTTGAATTGTAAATATAATTCAAACAAATAACTTAAAAAACCCATTCTGCCTGCGTGGGGTTTAAATCTGCAAACGTTCGACAGTCAGCACTTCTGGAATCCTTCAAATACAAATAAATGTAAAATCATAATTATTTAAATTTAAAAAGAAATAAGCAATTCAATAAAATACTTCCATTACAATAATTTTCCGTTAGACTGCCTTAAGGTATGTATTTTCTATTTGATTTACATACCCACGTTCAGAAATTCCAAACGGCTGCCCGCAACAAAACCTTGAACGGAACTTTATGTCGTTTGTCTGTCATAAGTCATAACATTACACAAAAATGCGACGGTTGAAATAACCTTTCAAATCACTAATTTTAATGATAATATATTATTTATAAAATGGTCATAAGAAAAGGCCTGCCGTATTGTGTGTATCAGAATGTTGAGTAATGGAAAAGACGGATAAAAGAAGAGTGCATGCAAATGAGAATGTTAAGGTGGATGTTCTTGAGTGACAAGACTAGATAAAATACGAAATCAGTATACATATAAAAAAAGAAACTCTTTACTCTTGCTCTTCTCTTCTTTTATATAATGGGCTGCGCCCATAAATATGGAATGTCGATGGATGTGTAACTAGAGAGAGACTAGATACGTGATGGTTGATTTGTGTGAAGTACGACATGTATATAAACAAAGTAGCGCTAGAGTTGACGAATGAGAGTACGGAATGGAAACGTAAAACATATGCTGACCACACTTAAAGTGGGATAAGGGCAGTAGAATAATTAGTTTTTTTATTATCATAAAGTATAGTACGCGGCAATAAATAATGCACCTCGAGGCTTAGAGAGAGAAATCGGCTAGATTCCGCTTCATAGAGCATTGTCTTTGTCGCACAGACTGACGAACCCGTGTGAAACGTCACATACTAAATGAGTGACAGTGACAGCGCTCTATGAAATCGGCTGTTTCGTTCTAAACATCGATGTGCATTATTTATTGCCGGGTACTATACGTCATTACTGGAAATAAATAATCAAACATCATTCTCAAAACTCAGATTCTCAGTACTAAGATCTTTTTAAAGTTTATGTTTAAGGTTTCATTGATAATTCTAATCATATCTGCGATTCGACTTAAAAATATTTTATTTTATTTTATTTTATTTTATTTTATTAATTTTTAAGGAAAACATACAGTATAATATTTTTCTTATTAACTAGACAAAAATTTGTAAAACATTGACCAATAAAGTTTCCACTAACTGATAAAACATATAAAGCTAACATAATAAATGAAAATAAACAATACAATAAGCAAATGATGAATCAGCACAAAAAAAATATACTACAAAGATTTTACATAATTATAAGAATAGTAAAGAAGAAAGAAAGAATTTAATTCAACTGATTCTGAATATATTTTTTTAAATTAACTAAGTTGATACAAAATAAATCAATATCATTATACTCATTATTGTATCTAGCACAGGCACGTGAAATAAAATTATTTGCACCAAAATTAGTCCTGCATCGAGGAGTATGCAAAAGTGAACGATTTCTAGCACTCAACCTTTGACATCTGAAATAAATATGGCTTAAGAGCATCGGAGAGTCTAAATGGTTATTTAAAATTTTAAAGAGTAGTAATTGGTCTCTAATGTTGCGGCGGTTTTCTAATGAAAGTGGAGTAATAATATTGTTTGCTCCATATCTATATTTTAAATGTTTTAAGAATTTGTTCTGGACTTTTTCGATTTCATTTATGTAAACCTTATATTGAGGATTCCAAGCCGAAGAGCAGAATTCTAATATGGGTCGAATAAGTGCATAGTAAAGCAATAAAATGGTAGATGGATTTTTAAAATCTTTTGTTATGCGCAAAATGAAACCCATGGTTTTGTATGCTTTATTTGTTATCATCTTAATATGAGAATTGAATAGTAATTTGCTGTCTAGTTGAAGTCCTAAATCTCGTAACTCGGTAACTCTTGTAAGTAGAATACTATCAAGTTTGTAGTTAAATGTTATTTGTTTCTTTTTCCTCGTAAAAGTTATAATGTTACACTTTTCTATATTAATATGAATATAATTTTTTTTTACAATACTGAACTAATCTATTTAAATCTTCTTGTAAAAGTTCGCAATCATGTATGCTATTGATAGATTTAAAGATTTTTGTATCATCGGCGAATAAAAGAATGTTAGAATGATGGAAACATGAGGAAACATCATTTATGTAGATATTAAAGAGGAGCGGGCCAAGGTGAGACCCTTGGGGGACACCAGAGGAGACAGGTAAAAATGAAGAGCAGTATCCTTTAACTGTCACAGCTTGCGTTCTATTTTTGAGATACGATTCAAGCCATCGCAGTAAATCACCGTGTATACCGACGTGTTCTAATTTTTGGATTAACAGGCAGTGAGGAATTTTGTCGAAAGCCTTAGAATAATCGGTATACACAGCATCTACTTGGGTTCCGCTGTCCATAGAGATGTATAGATATTGAAGGTATTCACAAATATTGGTTTCTACAGATTTACGAGTCATGAATCCATGCTGTTCTTTGACAATAATATTTTTTAGTAAAGGATAAATAGAATCATAGATGATTTTCTCAAAAAGTTTGGGTATCAAACTAAGCTTTGAAATGGGGCGATAGTTTATAATATTACGCCTATCACCACTTTTGAAGATCGGTGTTATAAAAGATTTTTTCCAAATTGTGGGCATTTTACCAGATTTAACTGATTTTTCAAAAAGAATACTTAAAGCCTCGGCTAAATTATCACAACAATTTTTTAAGAAAAGTGGTGGAATGCCATCAGGTCCTGCATTTTTGCGCGTATCTAATTTTTTTAAGTAAGTTTTAATAAGATTTTTATTTAGACTAACAGTATTTAAATTAAATAGAGGGTTTGAAATAATTTGGGGGTAAGTTGTATTATGATGCTTTTCAAAGACCGAATTAAAATGAGAGTTAAATAATTAAAATATGCAAATAAAGACAATTATCAGAAGAAGTACACATCAAGTCATAAAACATTAGTTTAATATAAGGATCTGTATTCACTACGACATTGGATATCGTATAGGATTTCGTGAATGTAATCTTCATTAATTTTTGACAAATCCTCTTTAGTAAATCCTCTTTACATTCATATTTATTAAAAAATGCGGAAATTTAATGTCTGTTTATCGGTTACGCATTTTATTCATTATGTAATTTCTTTATATTTATATCAATTTACACTTTCTCGTCGTCACATATACTTACAAAGTTTTTTTCCTAATGAAACGATTTTTCCACCTTTAATTTCACCTATAATGGCAACAAAACAATGTATTTCTGCTTTCAACTTGTAAAACGCCAACAAAGATAAAAAAATGCTCCATCAGTGATTCCAAAAGGGCAATTAGAAACATCTTTCAACATTCTTAGCTTCGGTATCTAAGGTTTTGCTAAATTAACGAGCTAACGACTTAACCCTTTTGACATTCACTGACACAGAACACTTTGAGACAGAAGCTTTATAGTTTACACTTTTCATCATTACAGGCACTATAACAAAACTACTTCGCTATTATCCGCATGGGTTAAGCGAATGCATGCAAAGCTAATGTGTATGAAGCAGGCAAAATCTACGAACCTCATACATGCAGGATAAGCCACCACACGCACCCCAAGGCTCCTCCACCAGCAACAAAGCACACAAGCAGCACACACACCCGCCACCACAACAATCTCGACGATCGTTTCGCTCCGAAACCGAAGCATCATCAGGAGGATAGGCTCCACGACAAAATCGTAATGCCATTACGATTTTTGGAGTGCGTGTGGTGGCTTGTCCTGCATGTATAAGGTACGTAGATTTTGACTGCTCCATACACATTAGCTTTGCATACATTCGCTTAACCCGTGCGGATTATAGCGAAGTAGTTTTGTTATAGTGCCTGTAATATGGAATTCCGCAAAGTAACGCCTGCTTCTATAAATCACTTTTCATCATCATCCTCCTGCCCTTATCCCACTCTAAGTGGGGTTGGAACAACATGTTAAGAACATATTGTCACATGATTTGGCTTCGTATTTTACGACCGGCCGCCTGCCTGACGTCAACTTACCTTAGTCGTATTACGACTCCTCGGTAAGAAAGAGGGTGGTCTATTCTACTCAACCGGATACCACACGATGGGTCGACTTACCTTATTCGCTTTTTATGACACCTCGGTAAGAAATGAGGGTGGTCTATTCTACTCTGCAGGATACCACACGGCATATAGTTTACACTTTCATATTAGTCGAATTTATATAGTCATTTCACCGGCTTAACGGATTTTATATCAAAGTTATATTATTAACCTACTTAGTTTCATATTTATGCTTATGGCCCAAAACAACTATCTCGTGGTCAATTTATGTATCCTTTTATACTCTTAACTCGCTGTTTAATATATTTCATACTAGCATCGGAAAATCTAAATACATTATTTGATTAAGTAGAGTCATAGTTTTATATTCATACTTAAATATTTCGCAATTGTACTATATGCTCTATTCACTTTGTAATTAATTGTTATTTATTTGTTTTTTACTGTGAGTAAAAAACAAAAAACTTAAGAAAACCTGGAAAAAAGATTGAACTTGAACAGAAATATATTGTCTCCCATAATTTGATAGATCAAAGAAATGGCATTAACTAACAGCCATATTATCACTTGAAAACCGTTTTTACTTTATACTGACATACAATAATATATATAACTACTTGCCACGTAAATCTATAAAACGGTTTTTGGTTACTGCAAATCTTTGACGTCGTTTTTTTACAGTAGATAGTAAAAAAATATAGATCTCCTCACTAGCCCTATGGGGACATATTGTCTAAAGTGGTCCCTTGGTCCCTGGTAGTTCTAGTCCCTTTGGTCAGTGACCGTTTACATAGAATCTTTTCTTCTCAGGGAACATAGGCATCTTTTCAGATATTTATTCGACAAATCAATTGCAGGACAGTTAAACAACATCAATCTTAAAAAAAATATGTAAAGCAACTACAGATAACTTTCGCTTTGGTAGCGAAAGTTTAAACATGAACAAACCGCAATGTTCCTTGCAATTAGTCGCTACCCACATTCTAGTTACACTTACATAGACAACTATTATTCATAGAACGGATATATGAGTTATATTATATTTTTATAAGCAAAATTTTACGTAAAAATGTGCATAAGATTTAGTGTCAGTAGCTAACTGACTCGCTGGCTAAAAAGGTAACATAAGCTTTATTAGTTTCCATGTAAAAAATATTTAAATATATAAATATACATTCAAAATACAGATTCTAACATAGCAGCATAATTGATTCAACAATAATTGTTCCGATTGTTGCATCGGTTAATGACCTTATTCCGAAGAGCCTCGACCAACGTCTCAAGAGGCCTTCGCTTAGTTGCTGGATTCAGAAGACAGTGTTGCTTGAGACGGCACGGATAGTGATGAGGTTCCTCACTTTGTATTCCTAACCAACGGGAGCTTGTGGGCCTTTCTCCGCTCTTCGTGGATAACATTTTTTTAATTTTTTAATTGTTTTTTGTGTTTTAGAAAGTATTTAAAAATGTAAAATAATTAGTAAGTAAATAAATGAGTGAATAATAAGCCTAAGATAAGTATATAAGTTTCCATGCCGTGTGGTATCCGGCAGAGTAGAATAAACCACCCTCATTTCTTACCGAGGTGTCGTAAAAGGCGACTAAGGTAAGTTGACCCACCGTGTGGTATCCGGTTAATAGAATAGACCAACCTCTTTCTTACCGAGGGATCGTAAAAAACGACTACGGTAAGTTGACGTCAGGCAGGCGGCCGGTCGTAAAATACGTAGCCAAATCATGTGACAGTATGTTTGTAACATGTTGTTCTGACCCCACTTAGAGTGGGATAAGGGCAGGAAGATGATGATGATAAGTATATAAGTTTCCCTCTATAATTATTTGTGCCGACACTCACTTACAAGCTTGTCTATGACTCTACAATAACTCAATGCAGCCTCTGCACATAGGTAGTCTATAACTCAATACGCCAGCTAATACGAGTATAATGTCGCCGGTAAATATAGTACACCTTGGCTTCAAGAAATGTAATTGCGGTGCGGCATGCACACGCTTACTACACAGCACAGACTTACCCAATCCGCATTTATCAGACTGTGAAGTTACAGCCGATGCAGCTGCGACGAGATTGTGTTTCCTTGGAATTAAAAAAAATATTCTCGATGCCAAACGAACCTTACGAGCGGTAAAAGGTACTAAGGTAAGTAACTTGAAATTAGGCAGAAACACCAAAATTCGAAAGTAATTTTAAACCCTTTATTATAATGGGCATACATTATAATAAACGTTCCCTTATTTTTTTAGTCCGATTTCACAGATACTCCATTGAATAAATTGAACTAAAAATTGAATTGAAGGTCTATTCAAATTCAAAAAAATATTTTTGGCAAGTTAGCTTTTGAATCGTCAACTTTACTGCTTTCGGTTCGGAAAGCTGTCAATACAGAGAAGAACCAGCAAAAAACCGGCGGTCACTCTTATTAAAAAAAATATTTCATTATTATATACATCAAAAATTACAATATAACCTCAATAAATCCAAGCTATCTTACCATAAACATTGTCTTCAACAGTGTAAGTATATTGAATAAATCGATTTATCTATACTGAAACATTATGTCAAAATTTATGTGTCTAATTGGTAATTGCAATTTATCACTTTTCGTTGAAGGAAAACATCGTGAAGAAACCTGCATATCTCTAGAGAATTCATGGGGTATGTGTAACTAACCAATCCGCATTTAATCTCTAATCCTTCTTTCCACAAACGGAGAGAGGAGGCCTTATACTCTGCACTGATATAGAAGCTGTTACTAGTACTACTAGTAAATAGAGGCTTTTACTAGTACTACTAGAAAATGAAGCTGTTACTAGTACTAGAATAAGCTAGCCCAGCGGTTAGACCGTGTGATTCTCTAGAGACGATCATGAATTCAAACCCCGGGCAGGCACCGATGAGTTTTTCTAATAAAAAATTATGGGTCTATTTGATAATTGCAGTTTATCACACGCTTTTCGGTGAAGAAAAACATCGTGATGAAACCTTCATATCTCTAGAGAATTCTGGGGATATGTGTAACCTACCAATCCGCATTGGAGCAGCGTGGTAGGTCGTAGATCCAATCCTTCTCTCCAAAAACGGAGAGAGGAGGCCTTAGCCCAGCAGTGGGCATATAGTAACAGGCCGTTAATTTACTCGTACTACATAAATATTATAATTACAAGTCTGTTTCTTACGAATTCACGGCTAAACCTTTGACAAAAATTGATGAAATTTGAATACAAGTGAAGATCACTATACTTGTTTATTGAAGTATATCTTCAATATAATTTAAAACGATTCCAATGAATTTTGAATCTAAATATAACACTATAGACAAAGTAGGAACCGACATAAGCTTGCGGTTTGTGCTTTGCGCCTTGCAAAAGTTCGTAATTCGTTTGTGGGTTTGGGTATAAGATTCTGTAATAAAATTCCACAATCTATTTTAACTTTACCGTTACAGCAGTTTAAAAATACTATTAAAAAAAGGCTAATTCAGAAAGCCTATTATACTATTGAAGATTACCTAAACGATATGAGAATACGTGGATATAGCTTCTTTTCAACCCTGTACAAGACATTAATAACTATATATAATTAGTGATAAGAACTATTGTTTGAAAAGAGCAACCGCCGAGTTTCTTGCTGGTTCTTCTTGGTAGGAACAGCTTTCCGAACCAGCAGTAGATGTTGACGATTCAAAAGCACTTGTTTACAAGTTTACTTCAATAAAGAATATTTTGAATTGAATTTTTGAACTATATATTTTTTTACAGCTATAAAGCAAATGAGTTTAACATTTAACTGATATTATATCTTTATTATATAACAGAGTAAATAAAAGACCTCTGAGGCCCCTTAAAAACTTGACACATCCGTGTATCGCTTGTTATAAAGTTACAAGTAAAGTTCGATATGAATTCATTATCGATCTAGCGAACCAGATAGGTAATTAAAGTTTTTTGTCATTTTTTACATTATTAAATAAATATTATATTTCAACAAGGTTGAAACAGAGACGCGTGACAAATCGAAATATACGTGTTGAATATCGACCATTTGACCTCGGCTCTGTTATTGTGATTATTTTGCTCTGTCTTTTAAGCTGGGTCTATACCACCAATTGTAAATTCAGTAATAATTTTGTTAATAATTGTTATTTTGTTTACTTATGTTTGCTTATTGGGAGTAAAATTGTTGATTTGAATGGAAGTCTAAGATGAAAAAAGAAGTTTTCGTACATTGAAGAGTCAATCAATCAATCAAAAAAAAATACGATTGAGATACCTATGTAAGAAATATAAGTGTGATAAAAAAAGTATTATTTTAAATTTTAAATTCTAAAATTTGCGTTTAGAATCGCTAAAAATTCTTGGTGCAGTGCTTGTGTATGGCTAATGAGTTTTAGCGAATTCTGCATGTGTCAGGTATGAGAACGAATAGTTACACTCTACATTTAACATTATATATATTTTCTTTTACGGAGATATTAGAAAAATAATACTTTCATTACTTTTGTATTATTTAACGATAAGGATAATATACTTTAAGTTAAGTAAAGGATAAAGTGAAAAGGTCACTCAAGGCTTAAAGCCTCTATATACAAGTAGCGGGAAACAACCGCCGTGAACAAAAATGTAAATAAGTCTAATCAATAACGGAACTAGATACCTAATGTGGATTTTAGCCATTTGAAACAAATAATAGAGGTTAAGTAAGTCAAATGGGTTCAAGTTAAATTTGAAATCGGCATTTAGGTCTTACTTTACAAAATCACGTTTCATTTAGTTTTGGTTATTTCATTTATTTCAGCCAATATCAACAACATATTGACTATAACTAGTTATAAAACGTTTGTACTTTATGCTTTTCTTATATTGATCGGTATTTTACTAAACAGTAATAATAATTTAGTACATAATTATTTAAAAACATTACTATAATACTACTAATTTCTATTCCTTGTATTCATTTTGAAATCGATCATTTTTGTGTCCGATTTTAAACGCCCAATCTATACCTATTATAAAACAAAGTCCCAAAAGGTTGTCTGTCTGTATGTAATCGATTTCCTCAAAATCTTCTGAATGGATTTTTGTGCGGTTTTCACCAAAAGATAGTGCAATACTTCCGGATGGTTTAAGTAAATAGTACATATCGGTATTATGTAAATTGTGTTGAAGAGATTGAGCAGCTGTTAAAAAACTTGCTTGCTTGGAGCTTTACTCACGTGCGCCGCGTAAACCAGTAAACATGCACTCAAGTAATGTAGTAGTGAGTTGAAGACATACAAAAATATTACAAAAAAGTCCGCGATAGCATGTCTCTATCTCTCACGGTTAATTTAAAATAACTATTTTTATATTTAAAATTCCACGCGGTCGATGCCGCAGGCACATCTAGTTATAAAAATAAATAAATTATGTTCGAACGATATTTCAACCTCACAATATGACGTGTATTCATTGCCTTTTTCGCGAAATTGGTTCATACATTTTATATATATTCAGAAACAGGTGGCTTGTGTGGTTCAAATTATTTAGGATCGAATGCGTAGTTCACTGAGTGATTGGTAACGGATTTGATTGTTGATTAGCATATGTTATATAAATCTAAAATGAAATCTGACGACTTTACATGCTGCGCTTTGGGTAGTGACCCTGCCTTCAGTTCCGCGGGCCGCGGGTTCGATTCCCGCCGAGGGCCAACTTTTACTATAAACAAATTGTTGGTGCTTCGAGTCTTGGTGTGTATTTGTATTTAAGTATGTATTTAAACTAATATATGTAGTATAACCACCAGTTGTCCGTCACCCATAACACAAGTATTAAGTTACTTACTTTGGGGACGGACGACCGTGTGTGTAAATGTCCCATATATTTATTTATATTTATGACGCTATTATTATTTATGATAAAATACTTACTTGTACCAGCGGCTACGCCCGCATGGAAATCAATGCGTCACAAGGATTTTCATATTTCATTTTAGATAAAACCGTAATGTGATATGAACCTAAGCCTTCCGGAAGAATATCTTTAATTTATCATTAATCACTAATTTTAACAGGGCTCAGTCATCACCATTCTCCTGCCCTTGTCGCACTCTAAGTGGGGTCGGACAAACATGTTGTAACATGATTTGGCTAGGTCTTTTACGACCGTCCGCCTGCCTAACGTCAACTTACCTTAGTCGCCCTTTACGACACCTCGGTAAGAACTAAGAAACGAGGGTGGTCTATTTTACTTAGCCGGATACCACACGGCAGTTTAACAGGACTCAGTATTAATAGTATATATAATTACTATTTATTAATAGTATATATAATTACTATTTATATATAAAGTAGCGACCTGTTACAATTCCACTGCTGGGCATAGGCCTCCTCTCTCCGTTTCTGGAGAGAAGAGTTGGAGCTAAGACCTACCACGCTGCTCCAATGCGGATTGGTAGGTTACACATATCTCCAGAATTCTCTAGGGATATGCAGGTTTCCTCACGATGTTTTCCTTCACCGAAAAGCGTGTGATAAATTGCTATTATCAATTAGACATGAGTTTTAATAGAAAAACTCATTGGTGCCTGCCCGGGTTTGAACTCGTGTTCCCCTTGAAAGAGTCGCACGGTCTCACCGGTGGGCTATCACAGCTCTACCCTATTTATATATAAAGTAAAAAATGTTAGTATTATAATTAATATTAATCTATGAAATTGCAAACCATTATTAAAATGCATACCTAAATACTTTATCTTTGAAGTAAAAATCATACATAAATCCGTTCAGTAGATTTTGAGAAAATCGATCACATACAGACAGCTTTTTGGGACTTTCTTTTATAATAAGTATAGAAGGGTTGAGAGATAACCCACTAAGCTGCTCAAGTGTGGAGCACGATGATAAATTGTCAATTAGGTACATAAGCCTTTATAAAAACTCATTGGTCTGCCCGGGGTTCGGACCCTTCTTCTTCTTCAGCCGATGGACGTCCACTGCTGGATATGTCCAGCAGTGGACGTCTCTGGTGGCCTCTTCATGGGATCGCCACACCACACGATCTTCCTGCGACCTTTTTGAGGTCGTCTGTCCACCTCGTAGGGGGTCTACCGACGCTGCGCTTTCCGCGCCCATCGGTTCTCCGCACTATGTTCCCCGCCCAGCGCCACTTCAGCTTCGCGACACGCTGAGCTATGTCGGTGACTCTAGTTCTTCTACGGATCTCCTCATTCCTGATTTGATCTCGTAGAGACACTCCGAGCATAGCTCGCTCCATCGCCCGCTGAGCGACTCTGAGCTTTGTAATTTATTATAAATTATGTAAATTTATTAGTTTAGCTGTCAGAAGAAACAGAACGAATACAATCAAAATCTATATTCAAAAAATTAAAGTTTTTACTTAAATATCTATAAAAAAAAGATGTTTCTAACAGACGGCTTAATATAACAAACACGTACCATGAATTTGCAAATTGAATTAAAGTATAATGTCTTTGTTAATACATTTGTCTTCCGCTTCGACACTTCCTTCGGACGACGATTATTGAATTTGAATCGTGATTTAAAAAATGATTACCAAAATTACCCATTATAAGAAAAAATTACATAACTTGGCACTATAGTACATACAGTAATAATAATTTATGAAACATCTTAGGGGAGTAGAATTTACGTAAAAGTCAGCTCAAGTAAGGCAAAAAATAAAATGCAATAAAAAGCAAGGTCACACACATCACATAGTATATCAGATATGTCTCTATGTATAAGATATCTCAGACCGACATCTTAATCTATAATTGAAATAAACGAGAGTGTGACAAAAAATCGATTCAAATACGAAAAACGAATTCCAAATTCACATCTTTCTTGCTTTCAGTATTGTTGTTATACAGCCGACAAAGGATGTTCGTCTGCTCAAATTCTGGTAAACGGACCCTACAAACAATCACACACATACACACAGAGAGAGAGAGAGAGAGTGAGAGAGTGAGAGAGAGAGAGAGGGAATGTGTGTGGTTGCGTACGCTCATCTCTCTAGATAAGCGTGCGTGCACACTCACGCGTTCACACACACGCGTTCACACACACGCGTTCACACACACGCGTTCACACACACACGTTCACACAAGCGCGTTCACACACACGCGTTCACACACGCGCGTTCACACACAAACACACACGCATTCTCGTATGCATATAATAAAATGTAGAGGTAGGGAGATTAGTATGTGACTTGGAGTTTGCTTGAATTGTGTATGTTATGAGTGTGAGAAATGTGCAAGACTAGATTAACAGTCCTAAAATTAATTAAACGAATACAATATCGGTTTGACTCCGTCATTATACATAGCATTATCGAGAAGAATATTTAGCAAACATATACCACAAACTGTGCTGTGATAGCCAAGCGGTGCAACTCTTTCGAGGGGAACACGAGTTCAAACCCGGGCAGGCACCAATGAGGTTTTCTATTAAAACTCATATGTCTAATTGGTAATTGCAATTTATCACACGCTTTTCGGTAAAGGAAAACCTCGTGAGGAAACCTGCATATCTCTAGAGAATTCTGGAGATACGTGTAACCTACCAATTCGCATTGAAGCAGCATGGTAGGTCTTAGCTCCAACCCTTCTCTACAGAAACGGAGAGAGGAGGCCTATTCCCAGCTGTGGGATTGTAACAGGCCGCTACTATACTTTACTTTTTATATCACAAACTATACGAATTCGAATTTTGCATCACACTGGAACTTGGAGCATCAAGTCTATTGCAGTTACAGTCTAGTGCAAGGAAATTGTAGATAACTAATTACTGGCTTGCGTTTTGGTTACGAAAGAGCGCTTACTTAAGTACACACTGGCAAGGCATAACAAAAACTATGCTGCAATAACGTATTAAATATAACGTGGACCTTCGAACATATTGTGCCTAAGTTTCTTATATACATCCTTAATATTATATTTGCGTAAATTTTGCCACATTCTCCTGCCCTTATCCCACTCTAAGCGGGGTCGGTACAACATGTTACAAACATGTTGTCACAAGATTTGACTAAGTATTTTACGACCGGTCGCCTGCCTGACGTCAACTTACATTAGTCGCCTTTTACGACACCTCGGTAAGAAATGAGGGTGGTCTATTCTATGCAGCCGGACACCACACGGCATTTACCTTAGTCGCCTCTTACGACACCTCGGTAAGAAATGAGGGATGTGCGTAAATTTTGTGTTTGTACTTATTTCACCACCAGTCATTTCTTAAAGAATTATGTATTTTTTTGTTAGGAAGGGTTTTTAGATGCTCTTTGATTCAATGGTAGAAACTTGTGAAAAATAAACATAACACATAATATGTAGAGGAGCTTTTTAGTGTAGAAAAAATATTATGAATTTTTGAAAAAAGATAACCCCCAAGTTTCTTGTTGGTTCCGTTCGGTACTTAGTTTTTAATCAGCAGTAGTTTAATTACAATTTGACGTTTCGAAAGTAGAAGTAAGGAAAATGAATTCAATTATTAATATAATTAAATCTAATAATCGGAAAATATAATAGCCAGAGATTCAATTTGGATGGATACGGTGCTGTTTTTATTGACTCAGAAAGTCATTTAGAATATACATTTATGTTGCAAATAATTGCAAAACAAAAGGCTAATGTGTGGGTCAGTAGGTAATGAAAAATTGATTTTGTTAACCAAAAAAACCGAACCAACGAAAGTAGTTCGTACAAAAAATTATGTACCTACAAAAGAATGGCATTGCATTTAATAATATGAGTAATTGAATTGTACAAGAACAAATTACACTAAATGATATTCTTGACTTACAACTTAATCAGATATGAATCGAATCGAAGTAAATCAAATATTTACATGACTGATGGCACATTAGATTTATGATTAATGTATTACTAAGTCGCCCTTGGCATGTCGTAAAGGTCAACAGATACCTTACAATCTCTATGCGCGAAATTTGATTAATGGCCTGTCAAAATATAGTGAAGCTTCGATTAAAGAAGCAATAATGAAGCTCAAAGTATGAAAAATTATCGCTTACTTTGCTTGCGTTAATATCTCGTTATAATCAGAATAAATCTAACTATTTGTATTTACCATTAAGCTGTGATACCCCAGCGGTGAGACCGTGTGACTCTCTAGAGACGTCACCACTGGTTTAGCTATTTAAACATGTCTTAATAATTTAAAGAATTAAGCGTTACTTTGCGGAGATCCATAATACAAAAGTAATAATAAAAATTATTTTGCTATAATACGCGATACAGTAAATAGGAAATATATATAGTGCTAAATGTATAGTGGACTACGTTTTTTCATAGCCGTTACATGCAGGATTCGTAAAAACACATGCACAAACCTCCACCACTGCCACCACAATACACAAGCACTACACAGGTTCACTATCACAAACTCAACAACCGTTTCGCCCCGCAACCGAAGCATCATCAGGAGATAGACTCCACGACAAAATGAAACTAAAAAAACGAAGACCACTTCTTCCATTCGCCCTTATCCGAACACACGCAGAAAAATGATGATGGTATAAAGAATTCTAATAGTAGGCAAGAGCATATATCTAAATCGGTGCGCAGGTTGTCAGAACATCAATCTACAAGCTGAAAATATCATAAGCCGCAAACTATTAACCTAAATCTTTCTTAAGAATTACAAATCTTTTAGTAAAAACTGTACAAAAATCCGTTCAGTACATTTAAAGAAAATCGATCACATACTGATAAATGTACTTTGTTTAATAATTGTAGTCTCTGTGACACAGTTGAGGATCCATTTCACCTTTTAGTGGAGTGTGTGCGGAGCGAAGCAATGCTAGCTTCCTTTGTTAAACACTTTAAGGTTGATATGAAACATTTGGGTACTATACAAATCATCCTTGCAGTACCGACCTCCGAGCAAGCCAACTGTTATATAGAAGTCTCGACATAATTATTATGTAATATGACTTTAATTAGGTTACGATGGGTCTGACATAACCTCTCAGAGGTTCAAAGGCCCGATAAAATAAAGAGAAAAAAAAGTATTGTTAGATTTATTTTTTCCTATTATAAAGAACAACCAAAAAGGAAGTATTTTATTGGTGCTGCGATCTAAAAGGCTAATAAGCAACTTAAAGATAACCTAACCTTATAAATCAACTTATATCTAAGAATCCAGTGACTTATCTTATTAGTCTTTCTTGCTATATAAGATACGTTGATCTTGTGTTCTTCTTGGTTGAAATGAAATTATTTTATTTATGACACATGTACTAGCTGTGTCAAAAACGGCTTCGCCCGCGTGGAATTCAGTGATTCACGAAACTTTTACCGAATTTTCGTAATTTTGAACATAATAATAGTTATTGTGGGTTAACCGTGAGAGATAGAGACATACCATCGCGGACTTTTTTGTAGTATTTTTATAGATCTAAAATTCTCTACTACATTACTTTAGCGTATCTCTGCTGTTTGCGCAAGCGACTAAAGCTCTAAGCAAGCAAGTTTTTTAACAACTGCGCGATCTCTTCAACACAATTTATACAATACCGATATATTCTATTTACCTAAACCATCCGGATGTATTGCACTATCTTTTGGTGAAAACCGCACAAAACTCCGTTCAGTACATTTGAGAAAATCGATTACATACAGACAGATAGCTTTTTGGGACTTTTTATAATAAGTATAGACATAATTCAGGATTTAACACTCGATTTAAGACTCTTGTTTAAAACTCTAATGGCGTAATACAAGTACAACGGTCATATGTTCTTAAATCGACACTCAAAAGCGCCACACAATTCAGTACAGTGGCATCTAGTTTCAAGTGAGCACATCTTTAAAAAAATTAAATTTTAACTTAGAAAACTAATTTAGATTTTCATTTTACACTATATAGACGAGCAAGTTATTATTATACATCAAAATATTTATATGAATAGATAGAATAAACTTTAGTGTGCAGCAGATTTTCAATAAAGATCAAAAACTTACATGTATATTGAACAGATCTGCAAAAAATTGAAGACTCATTCTATTTGTCGATGTTGTTCTTAAATTCGAGGACGACGTCTCATCCTTTCACAAAGTTATCTTTTAAATGCACAAATAAACGTTATCGAGTTCATAATCTGAGATTTTGGACGGAAACTAATATAATATTTTGTCAAATCCAATGTTTTTCGATTGACTTTGGAATGCATTTTGGAATGGCGCCGTTACATTCAGATATAAATCGGGTCAATGCATTAATTAGTGCGGCACACATATTTATCTTTTAGCAATGAATCACTATTGAATAGCCTTGTGATACCGGTGCAAAAACTGGGGAAAGGAAATTCCTTGTGTGCCCGTAGATACATACTTAGTATGTAGGTACTCGGTAGTCTAATTTGACTTGTATAACTCAAATAAAAATCAATTAAAGCGCCGAATACTTATGTTGTGATTATTTATTGTAACTCAAGCAAAATCCGTTATCGAATTTGATTGAAATTTGGCAAACAAATAGTTCATGGATGAATACATTCTTCTTATCTCTAAGTATTTTTTATCACGATATTAAACACCACGCACACAAAATCGCAAGAAAAAGCTAGTCTTATAATTGCTGTCGATATAAAAGCTGACAATTATAGTGAGATTCATAGTACCCAGCAATAAATAATGCACATCGATGTTTAGAACGAAACAGCCGGCTATTTCGGTTTAGTAGAGCGCTGTCATTGTCAGTCAGTTAATATGTCCGTCAGTCTGTGCGACAGAGACAATGCTCTATGAAGCAGAATCTAGCCGATTTCTCCCTCTAAGACTTGATGTGCATTCTTTATTGCCGCGTACTATATACAATTATTAACATAGTGTTAATATACTTAGAGTAGGGAAGCCAACCTAAAATGTGACATATTACAATAGAGAGGAATAAAGAGACAGCAAATGAGGATGATCTATCTGTCTCTCTTTTTTATGTGACATTAGACAAAGACGAAGTATACTCGTATAAGTTTCATCTGCCCTCTCGTTATATATCTTGTCATTGTCACTTACAGACCTGCCAATGCCTACTCTCAGTATAATAACTCTATGATCATTACAAATATGTGTCGATAGTTATATTGCATTAATTTGTGGGGAATATTTTTACCCGTACAATTTTTTGGGAAGCAGCTGTACAAAGCAAAGCATAAACCAACTAATGAATCATCTTATCTGCTTGCGACTTATTTGGTTTTTGATATATAAAAATAGATGAAGAACAAAATGATATCAGTGATGATATCCAGCTTTAAATTTGCTCGGGTTAATATGTTTTGATGTTGATGTGCCTTTTATACAATGCGTCATATAATTTTCGGTAACTTCTTTTCTACCGCTTTAACGCTCCATCGTCGTAACGAATGGATCCAAAATATCGTGTACGAATAAATTCCAAATGTAGAAAAAGTTTTTCCAGGTGACATTACTGTCGTAGAGAAAAGTTTTCATCTATAACTAGATACTTAGGTATCTACCGAATACGTATCCGTATATCTACCGAAAGTAAAAAGGACCAAGAGATCATTCAGGAACTGGTTGTCAGACCAACCGCGCCAGTCCTGCAGCGATAATGCTGCAGCAGTAGCAATAATGGCTACTCACAGAATCGAGGATAGAATCTAGCCATGATCGGTTAGAGTGAGAGAGACAGAGAGAACGTGAGAGAGTAAGAGAGAGGGAGGGAGATACGAGTATCCTTAATAATTTTAACATAGCCTTTTTACTACGAATGAAACTTCGGGACGTAGTTGGTATTAAATACTTTTAATACTTCGTAATACAGAATCGCTGCATATCGAGGGCACGAGACCGGTACCGATGACGTAGCAATTTGCAACGCAGCTGGAGGGGGGAGGGGGTTCACGATGACGGGAGGAGTACGGGAAATGGGTCACCGCAGCATTCCGTGAAGGTTGACACCTCACGAGCGAGCGTGTTCTTGAATGTTTCGCGGAAACGTATTGTGAAACGTACACATTGAAGCGATGTCAATACTAATATTATAATAAAGAGGAAAGATTTGTATGTTTGTATACACATACAATAATAATAATAATATAATAAATATATGGGACATTTACACACACGATCGTAAGTCCCCAAAGTAAGTAACTTAATACTTGTGTTATGGGTGACGGACAACTGGTAGATATACTACATATATAAGTTTAAATACATACTTAAATACAAATGCACACCCAGGCTCGAAGAACCAACAATTTGTTTATAGAAAATGTTGGCCCTCGGCGGGAATCGAACCCACGACCCGCGGAGTTGAAGGCAGGGTCACTACCCACAGCGCCAACGGGCCAGTCAATGTATGTTTGTAATTTTTTCACGCAAAACTACTGGACCGATTTCAAATATTGTTTTACTAGTGGAAAGCTGCTTCTTCACTGAGCAACATAGGCTATATGACATTTTTTTTTAAATGTAATAAGTTGTGAAAAATTTAGTCGTAAACATCTTTTATCGCTTGCACTACGGAATTGAAGATAGAACAAAAAAAATGTTCTACAGTATTATAGAACATACCAATATCTACAAAAAAATCCGCGATACCATATGTCTAACTATTATAGTTATACCAGTATAACTACTTTTTTACATTGTAAAAGTTGATACAATCGACAATAATCAAACCATTATTAAATTTATTTATATCGCTGTATTATTCCTTATACCAATCAATGATATTTTATTAAAAACTATTTTAATACCTGTAAAATATTTTTAAAATTATTAAAATCCGACGTCCCAAACAAAAGATACTACGATTTTATGAATATAAATCGAAAGAAAATAATGCCATATTCAATTCATTTACAAATACAAATTAATTGTAGCGTCCGTTATAACAGGGTCTGCATTTGGTGAGTTGGATTATTCCAAGAATACTAGTGGTACCCATTTTTTTATAATTAATAATCTACAAATAAATCTATAGTCCGACTTCATACTTTCCACTACCTCGAGATCAGTATGTACGCGGGTGAAACCGCGGGGCATTGCTAGTGTAATACATATTCGATTCAATTTCCGACCATGAAACTTGAGAAAATAATAAAAACTATAAACCTAAGAATAATCTTCTTGAAATCCAAAAAAATAAGAACAAAAATAAAATTGAAAATTGAAACTAAATAGGTACTACAAAAAAATGTTTTCCATTGAACGATTTTATGTATTTCTATAAAAGTTTTCCTAAAACATAAACCAATAACCTTGAACATAAAGGTTTTATGTACTTTATGTTCGTTTATAAAAACACCGGATATTCTTTTAACTTCGTTATAATTAAAGCATCATAAAATTAGTTTCAACAACAATAATATTAATTGGATATTTTTAAATATTCAAGGCTGACAACTTTTAAATTTTTTAAGTAGATATGTAGGAGAATCTTCTTGGAAAATGTATCAGAAACATGTAGCCGGAAGTCATTAAATGGATTTAAATTTTTTTGGTCTATTAAGTATAAAAAAGCTGATGTGAAAACCGTGCCTAAACTTTTGAGGAAGACATCGATATTTTGCGACACTAAATTTCGACAAGTATTTTACCTGTGCACAAGTTTAACATATAACAAATATATATATAACTAGCAATGTCCCGCGGTTTCACCCGCGTACATACCAATCCCGTGGTAGTGGAAAGTTCACTAAGTCTGATAGTACTATAGAATTATTTTTGGAAATTGAAAGTTCGGTCCTGGGACTTATCAATAGTTAAGGAAAAGGAAATTTTTAACGGAAGGTCTTCATAGGTACACAAATACAATACGCTACACTTGTTATGGCATTATTTTCCTTATATCGACATTTTTAAATTCATTACATCTTTTGATTGGAATGACCGATTTTAATATTTTAAAAAGTATTTTACAGGGATTGAAACAGTTTTTGATAAAATATCATTTATTGTGATAAAGATTAATACGGAATCGCCATGTGGTATCCGGCTGAGTAGAATAGACCACTCTCTTTCTTACCGAGGCTTCGTAAAATAAGACTAAGGTAAGTTGACGTCAGGCAGGCGGTCGGTCGTAAAATACGTAGCCAAATCATGTGACAACATGTTTGTAACATAATGTGCCGACCCCACTGAGTGGGATAAGGGCATGAGGATGATGAAGGATAATACGGAGATGTAAATATTATGGTTTGATTATAGTCGCCACTTTTATCAACTTTTACAATGTAGAAAAGTATTTATATTGGAAAAACTATAAGACATATGATATCGCGGACTTTTTTGTAGATATTGATACGTTTTATAATAATGTACAACATTTTTTTATTCTATCATCAATAATTTCCACAGCGCACGCGACGAAAGATTTCTATGACTAGCATACACACATACATGCAAACATACAGATCTTTCCTCTTTAAAATTCTAGTATAGGTAGAGATCTCAATTTTTACTTGAATTGAAATTTCCAGCTTTGGAAAATGTTCACCATCATTCAAAGATGGAAAATTCATTATTTAAAAAAAAAGTAAACTAACGGCCTGATGATTTTTGTAATTATAATACTTGTGTAGTACGAGTAAATTAACGGCCTTTTACTATGCCCACTGCTGGGCTAAGACCTACCACGCGGATGCGGATTGGTAGGTTATACATATCCCTAGAATTCTCTAGAGATATACAGGTTTCCTCAGAATGTTTTCCTTCACCGAAAAGCATGTGATAGATTGCAATTATCAAATAGACACAAAAGTTTTAACAAAAAAACTCATTGGCGCCTGCACGAGGTTTAAACCTGTGACACCCTCGAAAAAATCACTTGGTACCTGACCGCTGGGCTATCACAGCTTATTTTTTTATTATTTTGTTTAACACTATCCCTTGTCAGCTTTTTAAATTGGTTAGTTAATAATTAAAATATATTTATTTAGTTTTCAGTACAAAACTAAACAGAAGAGATAAAAATCTGTACCAAGAAACTAGGAACACAGTTTTAAAAATAAACTAAACCGCACGGTAACCATATTTGTAATACGCATACTCAGACAGAATAGAAACATCAATTATGATTTAAAATGATTCATACAGTAGGAATCGAATTATTTCACCTCCAGAATTCGGGCTTATGTGTTTATATATAAAAATTCTGTGTCGCGATATGCGTTTACACTAATCTTCAAAAAACCGATTTCACAAAGTAATAATAAAATTTTGCTATAATCAGCGTTAAAGTAAATAGCAAATATTTATAATTCTAAATGTATATTGCACTGTCCGTTTTTTCATACCCGATATAAGCAGGATTCGTAAAACTAATGCACAAACCTCCACCATCGCCACAACAAACACTACACACGTTCTCTATCACAAACTGAACAATCATTTCGCCCTAAACGAAGCTTCATCAGGAGATATACTCCACGACAAAATCACAAAGCCAAGCATTATCCAAACGAGCATGGTTATATAGTAACCGCCTCCACAATACCACAAAACCTTAGACAATACCCGCCATCAGAAGAACAAAGTTACATGTTCCATGTATAAGCTTTGGAAAAATGACTTTGTTCTTCAGACGGGGCGAATAGAACTTAAGGCGAATCCAAATCTTAGTATAAGTTGAGTTATTACTAAAGAGCACATTCATTACGAAAATGTCACGAAAAAATCTTAATGTACAGACATAATCTCTATTTTATTGACCACTGTAATGGGTATATCTATCGAACTGGGCAATGACTAAGGCAGTCGGCATTCGTGGATGAAATAGGACAAAAACGATCCGGAAATTGTTGCACGATACAGTCATGTTTGGCTTAAAAGCTCTCTTTGATTTAAAGCTAACTTTACGATCGTAGGTAAGCAAAATATATATGCAAAAGTAATAATAATTTATAGTAATAGTAATTAATTATTGCCTTGGTGTTATGGATCCCCGCAAAGTAAAGCCTATCTTATATATGAGCTGAATTTAAATTTAAATGATTTATAGAATTAGGCGTTTCTTTGCGGAGATCCATAATACCAAAGAAATAATAAAATTATTTTGCTATAATCCGAGATACAGTGAATAGAAAATATATATATAGTGTAAAATGTATAGTGGACTATCCGTATTTTCATACCCGATACGTGCAGGATTCGTAAAAAGACATGCATGCATGCATATTATCTGTTTACTGTATCGTGGACTATAGCAAAATAATTTTATTATTTCTTTTGAATTTAAATGAGTTAATCTCCTATATCGTCGTTTTATCACGTTGAACTGAAAAACTGTTAAAATATTATTAGAAACAAAAGTTGGTACCCAACTGAGCTAAGTATTATTAAAGCTTTGCGGACTTTAACAGGAAAATGACCCGGATCAAGTCCCAGACCATCCCTTTTTTCATATTGCATCTTTGTCATCTCCTAAAAAAAAATCCGAGCAAAGCGCGGTCAGCCGGGTACTTTCTGTTATTCTATTAAAATTAAAATATCTATGCTTTAAGAAATAGTTATTATTTAGCGAGATTCTATAATGAAAAGGGAAGATTAAATTATTTTTCTTTACTCTACAAGCAGGTTGTAGATAGGCCAGCCGTTTCTTTCAAGGGGATCACATGTTTACACCTGAGCTAAGACTAAGTGATTGATACTTGCAATCTGCTTTTAAATCTGAAGAAAAATATCGTGAAGAATACCAGCATATATCTAGAGAATTTTGGGGTTGTGTGTAACCTACCCATCCTCATTTGAGCAGCGTGGTGGGCTTTAGCTAAAATTGCTCTCTCCAATAATGAGATGAGAGGAGGCCTTTGCGCAGCAATGGAATAATGAGAGTCCGTCACTTTATGCTCTTGTCAAGCAACAATGAGGGCAAATCATATCATATTCCGATAATGAATTAAGCACAATTCATTATGGAAGCCTTTGAATTTAACTTGGGATCACATGGTTCAACTATTAGGCGGTCACGTAAATAAATGTAGATTAAAAAGACACGAATGAAAACGGGTAGAAGTAGCGGGAAATTAAATCAGAAGGGCATTTTAAATGTTACGAGAAATGAGGAAGTGTCAAGCATCGTGCATTTAATGCAATACCAATGACGTAAGGGTGATACCTTCGTGGTGATAAAAGGTTGAAGGAGAATGAGATCAAGTCACATCGGCGACATCAAACATGTTATAAAAATAAGTTATGATACGTCGAAGACTGCCTCGTTGGCACAGGTAGCAATAACCCTTTCTTCAGATTCGCGGATCGCAATTTCGATTCCCAGCGAGTTCATACATTTTCTAAATAAAATTTGTTGGTTCATCGATTCTGTGTGTATTTAAAGATGTATTTAAAATTATATTATTTTGCCACCACTTGTAGAGGCTTTAAGACTTGAGTGACCTGTTCAATTTATCCTTTAAGTAACTGTATATTATTCTAATCATAAAAAAACAAAAGTAATGAAAGTATTATTTTGCTATAATCCGCTTTAAAAGAAAACTATCCGTTCTCATACCTGGTACATGCAGAATTCGCTAAAACTCATTCACCATGCATAAGTATGCAACACCAATGAATGAACAATACACAAGCACTGCACGCATTCACTACTGTGGTGGTGAATGCAACAATTGTTTCGCCCCATAACCGAAACATCATCAGGAGATATACCCCACGACAAAACCGTTAAGTGGTCGGTAGTGCACGAGTTTTATACAAATTCATTACATATATCAGGAACCTATGAGAACGCATAATCCAATCTAAATTTAGCATAACATTACATTTATTTTCTTTTATCGCGGATTATAGCAAAATAATATTTTCATTACTTTTGTATTATGGACATCCGCAAAATAACGCCTAATTCTATAACATTACATTTAATATATATAAAAGTGTACTGAGCAAGTCCAAAACAACAAAAAGTGTGATAAAGGACGTAGTTTATGTAAAAAAAATCCTTGTATTCAGTATAATGTATTCCCTTATTCAAGTCACATACATTATACTATCTTCTATAAATGACTATGTTAATTATTTTACAATCGGCTTCGGAATTATTCATTAAAGGAACAGTTCTATGACTAAAAGATCAACTTCAAGACTGGCCCGTTGGCGCCGTGGGTAGTGACCCTGCCTATAGCTCCGCGGGTCGCGGGTTCGATTCCCGCCGAGGGCCAACTTTTTCTATAAACAAATTGTTGGTTCTTCGAGCCTGGGTGTGTATTTGTATTTAAGTATGTATTTAAACTTATATATGTAGTATATCTACCAGTTGTCCGTCACCCATAACACAAGTATTAAGTTACTTACTTTGGGGATGGACGACCGTGTGTGTAAATGTCCCATATATTTATTTATTTATTTATTTAAGATTTTTCTGACTCAAAACAAGAGGTGGTTAATTCGCGAAAGGCAGTAAAGGCGCTTTCATGATTAACACCTAACGGCACCGGGCTTTTGTAAATACGGTAATGAACGAGTGTTACGGTATTTAAAGCATTTAACCTGTGCGGAATGTGCATTTTTTAATTTAGATCAAGCTAATTCAGATTATGACCACAAAATATTACCGTATTAATTATAAAACGTTTGTATATTGAAATTTTAATTTATTACATTTTTAGCAATCTTTGCGGTGCAGTCGCTCAGTTATTTACTTCTCAAGTAATTTTGGGTCTGACATTTAAATTACATTGTACGACATGTACATAATTTAAAAATACACTGCATAGATTTCCTCGTTAATGAAGTCATCATTCTCCTGCCCTTATCCCACTCTACAACACTCTACTCGCCACAACATGTTAAAAACATGTTGTCACATGATTTCACTACGTATTTTACGACCGGCCGCCTGCCTGACGTCAACTTACCTTAGTCGTATTTTACGACCCCTCGGTTTAGAAAGAGGGTGGTCTATTCTACTAAACCGGATACCACACGGTGGGTCAACTTACCTTAGTCGCCTTTTACGACACCTCGGTAAGAAATGAGGGTGGTCTATTCTACTCAACCGGATACCACACGGCGGTTCCTCGTTAATGAATTATTTTATAATATTCAAGAAAGTACATTTTAAGCTTTAAAAATAATATGAAACTAAAAACAGTCTACTGGAAAAAAGAATATTCTGAATTTGAGTTTGTAAAAAATATATCAATATTTAATTAGTATATGATAATATTTTAATAGTCAGCAAACTTAAAACACAAGGATACATATTACGAATGATGAATTACGAACATAATTTTAAATTTATAGAACTCGTTTTACACCATTAACGAAATTTGATTAACGGCCTAAAACTAATTTTATAAGGCGGCAAAAAACTTTGATACAACTTGTATTTAATTTTGCAATTAATTAAACAGGAAAGGATTCAAAAGAAACTTGTTTTATATTTAGTTCGTATGATAAAGTGTGAAATGCGGTCGAGTTATGAACACGCAATAGGAAGTTTTGTGAAATCAGATTTCTAAATAAGTCACTAGAAAACTCAAAATAGTTAATGTGTCGACACCGGCTGTACTCACGTCTAATTTTTTGTGTAAGCTCGACTAGTTTCGAGCCCATCCGAGGCACTTATTCATGAGCTCTTTACACGATGTTATCGCACGACGTCGGGGCGGGATGATGAAACTAGTCGCGTTAACACGATAAAATTACACGACAGTATAGCCGGTGTCTACACATTAACTATGAATACTACTCACGATAGTTAAAATTTAAAAACTCAAAATAATTAGAGAGACGTGCTCAATTTTTGAGGATGAAGAATGAAGATTTTATGAACAAAAACTAGTACTACTGTGAAGTAATCACAGCTATCTATACATATTATCAAACAATAACTATATCTCTGTATGTGATCGATTTTCTCGCTGTCTACTGAAAGAATTTTATAACGGTTTTTACTAAAAGATGCAATTCTTGAGGAAAGTTTAGGTTAACATCCAAATTTTCAGAACGGCTAAATCGAATTTAATGGGACTTTCATTGGAAGATAGAGGAGGCTGTGAAGCAACATATAGGCTACATTTATCCTAGAACTCCGGCAGGATCGGGATTTACGCTGGGAAAATTATGCACTGGTTTCCACTACTCTGGTTTCCACGCGGCTATTTTTAGTTATAAATTAAGAGTCATCATTCTTCCTGCCCTTATCTTATGCGCTAAATCATGTAGATTTAACGAGGTATTTTACGACCGGCCGCCTACATTCCTGACGTCGACTTACCTTAGTCGCCTTTACGACACCTTGGTAAGAAATGAGGGTGGTCTATTCTACTCAGGCGGATAACACACGGCGGGTCAACTAACCTTAGTCACCTTTAACGACACCTCGGTAAGAAATAAGGGTGGTCTGGCTCAGTAAATAGCCAGATACCACACGGCGGTTATAAATTAAGAGTCATTAACACAATAGTGACATGAATCACTTGATAGGTTAACTATACAAGAGTTTTATAATGCTAGTTTAGATAAATACTTTGTCCTTATGATTCAGAACACAATTCATACTATGAGTTTTTCCAGCTTTTTGGTGTGATTGTTGTGGGTAATTAAAAATAAGTAAAGATTTACTAAATTTAATTCTAACGTTCACTTGTAGAAGTGTACCTAAGTATATGTTTTGGAGCGTTGACTCAATTTTTTTTTATACACTTTCACAAGTCTAAGTTTTGAATCGTTAACTTAACTGCCGGTTCGGAAAATTGGCGCTATGGACTTCTGAGTCACTCGCTAGCTCTTTTTTTTAAAGTACAGTTGAATCTAGGAATGCCCAAAAAAATCTTTTACCTTTGTAAACTATATTTACTTTCTTCTGTGTAATTAGTGCAATTAATTGTTACAAAAAATATTTTTCAGTTATTTATTTGTTGTATTGTTACTTGTCAACGGTTCTTTTTTTTTTCAAACTGACTGCTTTTGCAGCGGCACCCGGCGGGACGGCGAGCACAGAAGCATCGCCGAACGGTTCTTTATAGGTGTACAAATTTAAAACTGTGCGTTCTATGTGGGTCAAAATTGATTTCAAAGGAGTCGGTTACATACAAAGAAACATATAGTTGTAACTAACATAAAGTGCATAAAGAGAGAAAAAATTCCCGATATTTTATCGTTTAACAGCTGTACATTTTAGTGCTCAACTAGACTGCAGTACGATTTTTGTCGTGAAGCCTATCCTCCTGATGATGCTTCGGTTTCGGGGCGAAACGATCGTCGAGATTGTGGTGGTGGGTGTGTGTGCTGCTTTTGTGTTCGTTGTTGCTGGTGAATTGCGCCTTGGGGTGCATGTGGTGGCTGATCCTGCATGTTTAAGGTGCGTAGATTTTGCCTGCTTCATACACATTGGCTTTGCATGCATTCACTTAACCCGTGCGGATTATAGCAAAGTAGTTAGTTCTGTTATATTGCTTAGACTGAAGCATTAGTATCGTTGAATCGAATAAGTTTTCGATTATTCTAGCGGATTTCTAGTTGACAAAACATTTGTCATATAAAACCTACAAGGTCAATCGGAACAATGTAGTCGCAGCTTTACACACGGCGGCGCCACACAAGACCTGTTCCAGCTTGAGTGACTCACACGTAATGGCGTTCTCGGAATCGAATTTCGAATGTCTGAACCGTTGCGAAACCTCCGAGGATGAATTTTGACTTTCGCGGCAAGGGACATGAGTCGTACAGCCAATATTAAGTTCTATCTAGACAAAAATAAAGTCTATGGTGATATGAAAGTTTTTTTCTGCAAACAATCGAACTTGTTCTTTCCGTGTTTCAAAGGTATAAACAAAGTTCTGGCTGATGTAACACATTACGGTTTTGCATTTCCTTTTAATGAATTAATGATATATCTACAGAAGTCAGCGACAACTCATGAAGTCTTAGTAAATACGTTACTAAAATTTGTAAATTATATACAGAAGTACCATAACTGTTTAGGATATAAGGAAGCGACAAATAACACATAATTTATCTACAAATACAACGTAAAATAAAGTTCTAAGAACAAAAGACAATGCGTCAGTATTCGTACATGTTATATAAACTCCTTAAAGCTATGTTTCAACTTTATATTCTTTAAATAAAACAATGGAATTTAAAAAATAATAATTTAAGGAGATTTCAACTAGGTACCCTCCGTGGAACAATGTTGTAAGATTACCGTCTTAATTTAATTGGCCTTTGTATTATATGATTTTTAATTAAAAATATTTTTAGACTTTAAATTTGCTTGAGTTTATTTTTATTTTTGTCAATTAACGCCTTACATATCTTTCTTACAAATAATACAATTTTATAGCTAAGCCAACGAAGCTGTTTAAAAATCTTGTTATCTTGTCTATAGTATGCTAGACTCTAGTTTGTCTCTGGAATCTATTCTATGTGTACAGAAGTAGGTGCTAGTAGCCTTTTACTTTTATTCGCAAGTCGGGGTCAGATCGCACCTACCTGAACGAATAAAATTCGAAATAGCCGCACGTGCGTTTCGCAATGCAATCAGCTATTTTAATTATACTTGAAACATATACATCTGTTAAATGTGTTTTAGAAATACGTGTTAGGTAATCTTACAAATAATAAGGTTAACGCCTTCTTTGCAAATAATAAGGTTAACGCCTTTTTCTTATTACTATCCCACTCCTGGGTAATGGTCTCTTCTCGTCTTTGTAGAGAAGGGATTGGAGCTAAGAACTACCACGCTGCTCCAATGTGGATTGGTGGGTTACACATATCCCCAGAATTCTCTAGAGATATTCTAGTTTCCTCACGATGTTTCCTTCATTGAATAGCGTGCGAGAAATTGCAATTATCAATTAGACACATAAGTTTTCGCAGAAAAACTAATTGTATTTTAGCATTTTTTAGTAGTGTCACTATTTTAGCCCATGGCGATATATGGTTAGGGTTGTAACAAAACGTTCAAGACAATTGACTGGCCTGTTGGTCGCGCGTTCTATTCCCGCCGAGGGCCAACATTTTCTATAAACAAATTGTTGGTTCTTCCAGCCTGGGTGTGTATTTGTATTGAAGTATGTATTTAAACTTATATATGTAGTATATCTACCAGTCGTCCGTCACCCATTGCACAAGTATTAAGTTACTTACTTTGGGGACGGACGATCGTGTGTGTACATGTCTCATATATTTATTATTATTATTATTAATTTAATTATATTGTAAATGTTATAGCCAATCAACGTTCTTGTTACTAGCAGGAATGTGACTATCCATTGCATACATATTAGCCACAAGCAATCCGTTACTAAATGTATAAGACTATAATAACTGCGGTATAACGGTAGGCATTAGGATCGGAATATCTGTGCCGTGCACAAATGTGTCACAACACTATTGTACCGCTAGGGTCACATTGATGTGTTTAGACCAGGGATCGCCAACCTTTTGAGTCGAAATGTCAAAAATTACAATCTAAAATTTTTTTTAAAGGTTTTAAAGAAACACTAGATTTTTTATAGCGATTAAAACCTGCGTCATTCAAAACCTAATGACGTTCACGACGAAGCTAGTACAAGTAGCTCAGAGATAAAAAAATATTAATCGATTTAGACCATTTATAAATGTTTTTATTTTTTTTTAATAAATAATATATTTTTTTAATTTAAACTATCGTGAGTGGTATTCATAGTAATAAGACGTGAGTATAAATAAATATAAATATATGGGACACTTACACGCGGTAAGTCCCCAAAGTAAGAAAATCAATACTTGTGTTTTGGATCACAGACGACTGGTAAATATATACATATATACATTTTAAATACATACTTAAATACAAATATACACCCAAGCTTAAAGGACCAATTATTTAAAGAAAACCCGCGGAATAGGGTCAGTGACTGTGCCAATGGGACAGTCAAATAGTACACGGGTAGTATACTTAATAGCCACGAGTATAGCCGGTTTCTATATATAAACTAATTAATTTGCTTATGGTACTGCATCACATCCATAGGGCCACAGGTTGCCGATGCCTGGCTCATATAAATGTCAGATTATCTCCTGTATGTCTCCCTCAGATAAAAACGTAACTATAATTGTATAAATTACAAATATCTACGAATAAATCACGAGCACATAATGAAAAGTTATGACAACTTTCCTATGCAAATTCTGATTAGCCTCTCGCGTGCGTGATCCTTAACTACTCTTTACATTAATTCCGATCTTGTACTAGGCCGGAGAACAGTTAAATTGGATGCACTCTTCTTATTTATAATTAACAAATTCAATTTATTCTATTTTCATAGTATGATCATCTTATACGAGCTCTTTAGAATCATCCTCCAAAGTTGTCCTGACCGAGAAGAACCAGCACAAACCCGGCGGCGACCAAAACAAAAACAACTATTGGAATAATATATTTATTTATTTATGTTTCAAAATTAAAATATATAAGAATATACAGGTAAAAGAAAACAAGTACAAAGGATTACTTATCTCTATAAGAGACCTCTGCCAGCGACCCTTGGTGGTTTGATAGTAAGTGAAAACGTAGTATAGGTACATTAATAGTTAAAAGATACATTATTAAAAACACTATAAAACAATTATAAATTAAATATGGATAGACTTATTTTCTTATAATCATAGAATAGAAAACATATATATAACACTTGTGTTATATATATGTTTTCTAACCTTGTATTCTGATAATACACTAATACTAATACAAAATATAATAAACCTACATAGATATAAGTTATGACAGCGAGGAAAGGTAGTGTTGCTTTAGTCTAAGTTTGATAATATAATTAGTTAAAAAAAACTAGAAGTCCACAATAGTAAAATAAGGTTTCTATATTTAATAATTATTTTAAATAGCTGTAAATGCTATGAAACCTATAAAAACTTATGTATCTAATTGATATTAACAGTAACTTCTCATATATTCATCATTCCATTCTAGCTGATAGTTGCTGCAATACAAATGTATGGGTTTTCGATTAAATAATTTATCTATACCGTAGTAAACTTAGTAGTAAATTCAATCAGCTGTAACAGTAAGGCAAGTCTAATAACATTTGAGAAATTGCGTTACAGAAAACGATCCACTTAAAATTTCTGGAGACGTAATATCGAGGTGTATCTCAGGATTTTCAGGACCACCTTCATCGGTGGTCGCATAGTAAATATTCTGTAATGCAATAGCGTACGTTCTGATATATAGGAAGTCAGATCGTTACTTGGTACCACAGTAATTACTATGCGTGCAGGCGAACCGCCATTGAACAATATGCAAAATATTTCTGTGCGTCAACTTATAATACATTAACCTGCCACGTAACGTTACTTCTATTTGTGCAATGTAAGCATCTTCCCATTATTATTATTTAGATATAAAATATAAAATGCTTTGATAATTCTTTCCAGGAGGAAAATCACGAATACTCTCTTACACATAGCAATAAATCGAAATATATCATAACATCTATACATCTTATTAAACAAAGTCACAAAAAACTGTCTGTCTGTATGTAATCGATTTTCTCAAAATCTACTGAATAGATTTTTGTACGGTTAACACCAAAAGATGGTTTGGGTAAATAGTACATACGTAAATTGTGTTGAAGAGATCGCGCAGTTGTTAAAAAACCTGTTTGCTCGGAGCTTTAGTCGCGTGCGCTGCGTAAACCAGCAGAGATACGCTAAAGTAATGTCCTAGAGAAATGTAGATCTATAAGAATACAACTAAAAAGTCCGCAAGAATATGTCTCTATCTCTCATGTTTAACTCACAAGAACTACTTTTATGTTTAAAATTTGAATTGTAGAATAAAATTTGTGACACGCTGATTTCCACGAGGGCGAGACCACTGGTACAGATAGATCCTGAGATACACCTCGATATTACGTCTCCAGAAATTTTAAGTGGATCGTTTTATCATCAGTAGCAGTAATATTAGTTGTACATAAAAAACTAAACTTTGCTGTAAATAAAACATAATTGAAGTAATACAATATAAATCAAACAAATAATGCACAACCGAAATTCCGGAATCGGAATCTCCAATAATTATTACATTCATAATAATTATTAATACAATTTAATTTGAATATGAATATGAATTTTACCAAACCATTTAATGTCACTTTAACAATATTAAATCTAACAATAACAAGGAGATATACGAAGTTTATTTATATCCTAGATAAAATCACTTATCCCTTGAAATAATATTAACAATGTGAGAGCTTTAGTTTGGCGAATGCCGGCCGCCCACTATATGTGAATTGTTCGGTCTCATTTAAATAAAAGTCTGACAGATGATAGACAGTTTCACGGCTAGGAAAAAGCGCCAGTAACAGGCTAATGTCATGACTTAATGTACTCCGTATGGTTAAGTAAACGCTATTGTACCTTCATATATCTTATTGTCTACAAATAATACTTAATCGCTTTAGTAGTAAGAATAGAGACTGGGTGGAATAGTCCCCGAAATTAGATAGAAGAGTAGAGACATTTTCCCTAGCTGAAGCTTAGCCTTCAAGAAGCTTTTGATCAATTATAGCAGATCTAAATCTACCACGTTGCGACTACGCGTATGAAGTTCTAATACTTATAGTACTCGGCAATAAATAATGCACATAGAGGCTTAGAGAGAGAAATCGGCTAGATTCTGCTTGATAGAGACAATGCGTCTCTGTCGCACAGATTGACGAACCCGTGCGAAACGTCACATACTAACTGAGTGACAGTGACAGCGCTCTACGAAACCGAACTGGCGGGTTGTTTCGTTCTAAACATCGATGTGCATTATTTAATGCCGGGTACTATACGTTAACTTTCGTTTTCGTGAAAGTACAATGATAACAGAAATCTAAATAACGTCTCTTTCTTCTTTTTCTTTGATTTTATCTCTTTTTACTGATAGACTCCACCTCACTTTTCAGTCGTTCAATATTTGACAGTGTTCGTAGCTGATTAAGATGCTTTTTTACACGCTTTATATTAAGTTTCACCTAGAAATATATATATACATATATTAATATTAATAGTTCGTTAGCGTGTCTTTTAGTTTTTTTTAAACTCTATTCCTCTATCAAAGAAAGATTTTACGCCTCAATTTCTTAGACTTTTCAGCGTTTCTTGAACAATGGAGGTTTATGATTTTGTGTCAAATTAATGGACTCCTTGATACATACCTCTTTGAATCTTTGACTATTTAGTCGCGATCGTCATAATACCTTAACGTCCACCTTGCATCACACCACTATTCCAGTGACGGAACTCATTTGCTGTTGTCAGTTACTTTGGTTCTTCTACGGATCTCTAATTGATAACGCAAAATGTATCTTACATTTTACTTCTACAGCAACAACTATCACTGCGCGAGATAAACTTGCCCGAATTCACTGATAGCAACTGTCATATCTCTCAACACATTTCTTAGTTTAGTTATATTACTTAACTAAAACATCAATTTATCTATACTTATTATAAAACAAAGTCCCCAAAAGCTGTCTGTTTGTATGTAATTGATTTTCTTTAAATCTACTGAACGTATTTTTTATTATAGATGGTGTGCGACAGGGAGATGTTATCTCCCCGAAGCTGTTTACCGCTGCATTGGAGGATGTCTTTAAGCTTTTGGATTGGAACGGATACGGCATCAACATCAACGGCGAGTACATCACTCACCTTAGATTTGCCGACGACATAGTCGTTATGGCAGAGTCTCTGGAGGACCTTAACACAATGCTCGACGACCTCAGCAGAGTATCTCAACAGGTGGGCCTCAAAATGAACATGAGTAAGACAAAAATTATGTCCAACTCACATATTCCGCTCCACCCGGTCATCGTTGAGAACTCTGCCCTCGAAATTGTAGACGAGTACATATACCTGGGACATACGGTCCAGCTGGGTAGGTCCAATTTCGAGAAAGAGGTTAGTCGCCGAATCCAACTCGGATGGACAGCGTTCGGGAAGCTACGCGAGATCTTTTCGTCCAAAATACCTCAGTGTCTGAAGACCAGGGTCTTCGAAAAGTGCGTGTTGCCAGTGATGACCTACGGATCCGAAACGTGGTCGCTCACTATGGGCCTTATAAGAAAGCTCAGAGTCACTCAGCGGGCGATGGAGCGAGCTATGCTCGGAGTGTCTCTACGAGATCAAATCAGGAATGAGGAGATCCGTAGAAGAACTAAAGTCACCGACATAGCTCAGCGTGTCGCGAAGCTGAAGTGGCGCTGGGCGGGGCACATAGTGCGGAGGACCGATGGGCGCTGGGGTCTTAAGGTGCTGGAATGGCGACCCCGCACCGGAAAGCGCAGCGTCGGTAGACCCCCTACGAGGTGGACAGACGACCTCAAAAAGGTCGCAGGGAGCCACTGGATCCGGGCGGCGCAGGATCGTGTGGTGTGGCGATCCCATGAAGAGGCCTATGTCCAGCAGTGGACGTCCATCTGCTGACGAAGAAGAAGAAGAAGAAGACCACCGATGAAGGTTTGAACTTATAAAACAAATGACATAGAATTATGTAAATCCTTACTTCCTTACTCCTTACTAATATTATAAATGCGAAAGTCTGTCTGTCTGCCTGTCTGTCTGTCTGTGTCGTTTTCACGGCCAATCCGCTGAACAAATATCGATGAAATTTGGCTCAATTGTTCCTTATACACCGAGGTAACATATAGGCTATAGAAATCCTGTTAATTCAACAGGAATACAATGACGTTTAAACACGCCATCTATAACAAACATAATAAGTTATTTTTATTGACAATGTGTCATGGTTACCAATATATTAACGGCCTGGAATCGAGCCCTTTAAGTCAAATTTGTAATTTGAAAGAGGTGAAAGGTTTCATATTATTTGATTTCTATTTACTGGATAAATTTAATTATTTATAAATTTAATAGCTATAATATAACATAATAATAATAATATAAATAAATATAATACGCGCTATTTAATAAAATAAATAAACTATGCTTTCGAAAACACTATAAATCTCTCTGTCTTCCCGAAATGTTACAGCCGATTGTGAATATCATACAGAAATGTAAACCTCGAAAATATTCTCTTAATATTAATAGCGTTTCACTGCTTCGGTTTCACTATTTGGAGTCTAGATCTTCCAAAAGTTCAATTCAGCATGCATCCGAAGATTACATTGTAAACAACACATTCAAAAGCGAACTTGGAGATATTCACTCAATATAAAGAGCAATTAACTGCGTATCACCGTTTTCATTCAAAGATTAAAGCTTCAAAAATGGTATCAAGGCAAGACTCATATCAGTCCGTGATCATCACACCGATATACGGGCTTCGGAAACATTTGCGCAAAATGAGGGGCAGTTAAGTGCGAATCGCATTCGCCATTCGCCTTTTGAAGGCAATTTTAGCTAACATTAAATTAGCACACGTGTTTTTTTATTCAAAAGGGTCTGTCTACAAAGACAAGATTCAAACTTAAAAATTGGACAAAAAGTACAAAGATTCAAGTAACTTAATTTTACTCACATAGGGAGTGTAACCAAAAAATGATTCACGACATATCGTATTATTTATGAAAGTAAAGTAATAGTAATGTCATCCTATTCCTGTTGCATTAACAGGATTTCTATCGCCTTTATGTTAAAAAGTTAATCGTGAATTTTATCGATATTGGTTCAGCAGTTTTGGCGTGAAAACGCAACAGACAGACGGATTTTCGCATTTATTTTTTGTATAACTTATTACATTAATTTTACATTTTAATAGCTCAGTTAAATTTATCCAGTAAATAGAAATATTAAAACTTTATAATATATTAAAACTGTTTTTAAATAACTCTTTCGATGTAAGTCAAACAACGTGCTATATATAACCTTCTTCAAATTACAGATATGACTAAACTTTGATAGGTTGATAATAGATGGCGTTCCCTAATTTCGTGCTATTCCTGTTAAATTAACAGGATTTATAGAACCTATATCACAGCCTATAAGTTACCCTGATGACGAGTATAAGCATTAATTGTGCCAAATTTCATTTCGTTCAAGAGAAGTATTTTGTATAATTTATAGAATTAGGCGTTACTTTGCGGAGATCCATAATACAAAAGTATTAATAAAATTATTTTGCTATAATCCGCGATACATGTAATCCACATATATACATCCAAATGTATCGCGGATTATAGCACAATAATTTTATTACAAGTATTTTGTATAAAAAGTAAAGATTATGCTAAAAAGTTATTAAACGAATGTTTAGATTTTTTGTGAAAAATTTATATCATGTTTTTAATTTAATTAGAAGAAGAGTCTCACAGTAACAGATAAACTGAAAGATGCTGCTGCCCACTCAGAGAGGTTTTACAAGTTTTTTATGGTTTTATTCGAATCTTTCCAGTGTAAATTTAAATCTTTGCTAAATAATAGTAAAGGCATGAAGGAAATCAAATTTAATATGGACTTTCGAGTAGCGTAATACATGCAATAGGAACTGCTATTTAACCCCCCGGATCGATCTGATTTTTGTGATGAAGATATTTGCATGGTAGCGATAAAAGCTACTGAGTATTACAGGACTACGGTCCACGCAGACGAAGTCGCGGGTAAAAGCAAGTAGTTATATATTTCGGGAACAGCATATTCTTTTGACATAACTTTGGGTTTAACGGGCTGTGATAGCTCAGCGGTGAGACCGTGCGACTCTTTCGAGGCGAACACGAGTTCAAACCCGGGCAGGCATCAATGAGTTTTTCTATTAAAACTTATGTGTCTAATTGATAATTGCAATTTATCACACGCTTTTCGGTGAAGGAATACATCGTAAGGAAACCTGCATATCTCTAGAGAATTCTGTTGATACGTGTAACCTACCAATCCGCAATGGAGCAGCGTGGTAGGTCTTAGCTCCAACCCTTCTCTCCAGAAACAGAGAGAGGAGGCCTATATGGGTTTGTAATAGGCCGCTACTTTACTCACTTTATTACTTTTGGGTTTAACTTAGGCTTTTTCATCGTAAAATCAACTTTTTGATTTTGACTTTTTTATATATAAACAATTTATTTCAAATATACTGGAGCACGGATCGTATCTCTTGTTATTGCTTGCAGATTCAAATTTGGCACATACTTCAATTCATACGCTCAACCAATGATGGATTTAAAGAAAGGCCCAAAAAGACAACATTTTTTGAGGAAACAGTAAAGAAGGTCTCCTTTAATAATAGTTTTAATAATCTAAAGGCTTTCTTTTTTAATTTTGTTACAAGATTTTTTCTTAAAGTTATTTATTCTTACATTAATACGGCCTGAATCCATCACTGCGTACAACGTATTTATACACATTTTGAACCTTGCACGACGCGCTATGCAATGGCTGTAATAAAATGGTAGGATACTTCCCAATAACAGGAAGTTTTTTAAAAGTATTTTTTTAATTTTTATAAAAAAAAATTATATAAAAAAAATTACCAATGTCTTTCATTATATACATTTTTTTTTTACGTTGATTGTTGTGGAAACCATTAACTTTTATATTCAAGATCACTTACCATATACAAGATCAGTTATCATCCGAATAAATAAAACAAGTATCCGTTATATTTTTAGCATACTGGATAGTCAATAACTGCGCTTAATAAAACAAAATTAAAAAGCGTATGCAAATAAGCATGCAATCGGATATATTATAATTAAAATGACCTCAATGACGTTAGTCGCAACGGGACTGAAAGAGAAATTTGAATTTTGCTTTGTGTGAAAGAACACCTTTCTTACAATTTTTCTTACAATTGGGTACGTTGCAGTTTTGTACAGTGAAACAAAGTATGCCTATACTTTGTTTAACATCTGGCTACTCACTTCAACTATACTAGTATCAAAGAGTCGCTACCCGATATTAAAACATCTGTGCGCTAGGAACAGGCGCGTGCGGTGCGTCACTAACCGATAAACATTATTGATCTGTCACAATGCCTGCCGTAAGACCCGTAAGTGCGACAGAGAGCGCAACAGATGACGCCCTGTTTCCACATTTTATTACCCTTTTTTTTTTTTTTCGAACTGACTGTATGCTGTTAGCCCTAATGGCTTTTACAGCGTCACCGGGCGGGACGGGCCAGAAGCATCGCCGAGGTTGCGAAATGCAGGGAGTTTATTACCCTGCGGGTGACGACTCTTTAGTAGTAGTGTCATGTTAAACAACGCATCCCATAAGTGTTCCAAATCACCATTTCGGTTACTTGTTTCACAGGTCCTACTATATACGAGCATAATGATACAATAAATAACAGCGCAATACAATGTAAAATATTATATTATAGATTACTACTTTATGCCCGCGGCTTCGCTCGCATGGAATTTAGTTTGCCACAGTAACTAATTTAATTAAATTTATGAATCACAATATTGGTTATAATGGCTTGTACATAATAGGTAGATCTATGCTGTCGCGGACTTTTATTTCGAACTATTCAAGACAAACAATACTACGGTACATCATCTTTGTGTAACTCTAATTGTTTATGCAGACAGACCGAGATAGCTCGCAGAGGCCTGTTTTTTCCGACTTTATTGACATGTATCGTTATATTACTTAAAATCATTACAAATTGTAGCGTATATGTTATTCCGATGTATTACCTATATAACTGTAAAGTTTCATCCAAATCCGTGCAATAGTTTTTTCGTGAAAGAGTAACAAACATCCATCCATACTCACAAATTTTCACATTTATAATATTAGTAAGAAAGAAGTAAGATAAGATAAGATTCTTATCTTTATTTTTTATATTATTAGTACGATATTAGTCAGCCCTTGCCCTAAATCACATCGATCTATTTTCGATCATAAAACAAATGAATGAAAATCAATAAACAATCTTCCGCATTTGTAATATTAAATGTTTTTTCATTGTCACGTCTAGGCTTTTTAGATTTGAAGATAAATTATTGTAAGCACTACTTGCTAATAAAGTTAAATGAAATCGATCACATGAATAATTAGTACGAAGCAATAAAGTTAAACGCACATTAAAGATTACCTTATGACAATTTTAAGGCTACGATAAAATAGGGAAAAGCTACTATTTTTTTCGTAGTCTTAAAATTATCATTAACTACCGGTGCGATGTTCAATGGAATTAAAATCGTACGTGTGCATAAAAACGTATGCATCCCGTAGTTTAGTAATAATCACGGATAAAGCTACATGCGCGACCTCTTTAACAGAATTTACATAATACCGTAATTAACCTAAACTCTTCGGAAGAATTACACTACATTTTAGAAAAACCATAAAAAAATACGTTCAGTAGATTTTAAGAAAATCAATTACATACAAACAGACAGCTTTTGGGGACTTTGTTTTATAATAAGTATAGATAAATTGATGTTTTAGTTAAGTAATATAACCAAACTAAGAAATGTGTTGAGAGATATGACAGTTGCTATCAGTGAATTCGGGCAAGTTTATCTCGCGCAGTGATAGTTGTTGCTGTAGAAGTAAAATGTAAGATACATTTTGCGTTATCAATTAGAGATCCGTAGAAGAACCAAAGTAACTGACAACAGCAAATGAGTTCCGTCACTGGAATACTGGTGTGATGCAAGGTGGACGTTAAGGTATTATGACGATCGCGACTAAATAGTCAAAGATTCAAAGAGGTATCAAGGAGTCCATTAATTTGACACAAAATCATAAACCTCCATTGTTCAAGAAACGCTGAAAAGTCTAAGAAATTGAGGAGTAAAATCTTTCTTTGATAGAGGAATAGAGTTTAAAAAAACCAAAAGACACGCTAACGAACTATTAATATTAATATATGTATATATATATTTCTAGGTGAAACTTAATATAAAGCGTGTAAAAAAGCATCTTAATCAACTACGAACACTGTCAAATATTGAACGACTGAAAAGTGAGGTGGAGTCTATCAGTAAAAAAAGATAAAATCAAAGAAAAAGAAGAAAGAGACGTTATTTAGATTTCTGTTATCATTGTACTTTCACGAAAACGAAAGTTAACGTATAGTACCCGGCATTAAATAATGCACATCGATGTTTAGAACGAAACAACCCGCCAGTTCGGTTTCGTAGAGCGCTGTCACTGTCACTCAGTTAGTATGTGACGTTTCGCACGGGTTCGTCAATCTGTGCGACAGAGACGCATTCTCTATCAAGCAGAATCTAGCCGATTTCTCTCTCTAAGCCTCTATGTGCATTATTTATTGCCGAGTACTATAAGTATTAGAACTTCATACGCGTACTCGCAACGTGGTAGATTTAGATCTGCTATAATTGATCAAAAGCTACTTGAAGGCTAAGCTTCAGCTAAGGAAAATGTCTCTACTCTTCTATCTAATTTCGGGGACTATTCCACCCAGTCTCTATTCTTACTACTAAAGCGATTAAGTATTATTTGTAGACAATAAGATATATGAAGGTACAAAATAGCGTTTACTTAACCATACGGAGTACATTAAGTCATGACATTAGCCTGTCACTGGCGCTTTTTCCTAGCCGTGAAACTGTCTATCATCTGTCAGACTTTTATTTAAATGAGACCGAACAATTCACATATAGTGGGCGGCCGGCATTAGCCAAACTAAAGCTCTCACATTGTTAATATTATTTCAAGGGATAAGTGATTTTATCTAGGATATAAATAAACTGCATATATCTCCGTGTTATTGTTAGATTTAATATTGTTAAAGTGACATTAAATGGTTTGGTAAAATTCATATTCATATTCAAATTAAATTGTATTAATAATTATTATTATGAATGTAATAATTATTGGAGATTCCGATTCCGGAATTTCGGTTGTGCATTATTTGTTTGATTTATATTGTATTACTTCAATTATGTTTTATTTACAGCAAAGTTTAGTTTTTTATGTACAACTAATATTACTGCTACTGATGATAAAACGACTTATTGGTTAAGTTTGAATGTATGTCATTTAGTGACAACAAGTGAATCATAACACTCCTATTTATAAATGCCCCCTACATATCACAAAGCGCACTACGCTTTTTTCAGAATAATAATAATATTTTTCGTTCATTAATATTTTCTAAGTTATATTGCGGTTAAATTTTTTGCCGTGTGGTATCCGGCAGAATAGAAAAGCACCCTCCTTTTTACCGAGATGTGTCGTAAAAGGCGACTAAAGTAAGTTGACGTCAGGCAGACGGCCGGTCGTAAAATACGTTGCCAAATCATGTGACAACATCTTTGTAACATGTTGAGCCGACCCCACTTAGAGTGGGATAAGGGCAGGAGAATGATGAATGATGATTGCGGTTAAATTTTATTTTCAATTATTCTATTGTATTGTCACCCGTTCTTGATAAGTGTACAGTTTAAATTAATACTATCCGTTCAATGCAGGTCAAAATTGAGTGCAAACTAGTTCAAAGTAGTCGATTACATACAATTTATTTATTTTTTTCGAACTGACTGTATGCTGTTAGCCCTAATGGCTTTTACAGCGTCACTGGGCGGGACGGGCGAGCCCAGAAGCATCGCCGAGGTTGCGAAATGCAGGGAGTAGAGCGCAGAAGCTCTACTTAACTTAAGTCGGGGATTACATACAAACAAGCATAGATACAGGTGAAATTAAGGCGCTGAACAGAGCCAAATAAGCTGACTTTAAACACGTTTTTAACAAAAGCTATAGGGATGACGATTAAAAGAAAAATATATGTTAATATACATCATATCTCAGAGAGAATGTAAGATTTCAAAACATGATTACGATACTTTTTTTCGATAAAAAAAATTGGTAAATAGACCTCTGATTTTTACTTTGATCGTAAATATCTCTAATATTTATCAACAAAAATTGGTAAAATTAATAAGACTAATAAATCATTATAATATAAAGAGAATGTAAGATTTAAATTTTTAATTAATTAAGATATTTCATTCAAATTAAATATTTTTTAGAAAATAGCAAAACTGAAACGAGTCATCGTCTCGCTTCTCTTTTACATCTACGAATATAGACAGTGATCGCTGAGGCGCGCTGCTATACGGACGTGTGTCGCTAGCTGCCGCCTTTTGTGACTATTCCTTGTTGATAATGTCTTTTTTTAGGTGTTTAGTTATAGTTTCAGCATACATAGTTTTATACGATTAATTAGACATAAGTTTTTTAAATAAATTGTACGAAAAAAGTTTGGATAAAATAGTGTACACCTACAATGGGTGTTAAAAAATTAAGTGTGTCGCTACGCCGTCGCAGAAATTGTGGGCGTGGCTTATATGCCGAAATCTGAATTTACGCCAGCTCTGTTCAGCGCCTTAATACTATCCGTTCAATGCAGGTCAAAATTGAGTGCAAACCAGTTCAAAGTAGTCGATTACATACAAACAAACATAGATACAGGTGAAATTAATATAAAGCGTGTAGAAATGGGAATAGACGTCGAGCGTTGGTCCGCGGCAGACGGGCTGACTCACACGACCGCGCGCTTCCGCCTGCGGGCCGATAGCAAGGTCACCGGCCCACACGCTCACTGGCGCACTCCGCACGCACACCGGCTCACGTGAAAGTAGTGAGAGTACAGTCGCCCGCGACTACTTAGCGCCTATTTGTTTTACTTGCACAACATAATACTGAACTTTATTTCCATTTAATAAATTTACTGTTAGCTCTAACGACGGGATGAGTAAACATAGAAACATAATCGAGAGTTTGATAGTAGAGCACCGCACCTCCACAATCGTCGTAAACGCCCTAAGCATCCTTCTGTGAGGCTAGATGGATATATGAAATAAGTTGCGCACTACAGTTTTACGTTAATCACCTGGCCTGACGTTAATAACCTGAGAAATGTGGTGATGAGACACACAATATTCAGATTCAAAATATTCTTTATTCAAGTAAACTTGTAGACAAGTGCTTTTGAATCGTCAAATTCTACTGCGGGTTCGGAAAGCTGTTTCTACAGGGAAGAGCCAACAAGTAACTCAGTGGTTGCTCTTTTTAAATAAAATTATTATAACTAGTTATTACAATATTAATATATAAATTATATATTATTATTATAATATATAAATTATATATTATTATTATAATATATAAAAAAAATACACAGGAGTCAACTTATCCCTTTGATAGAGATCTCCGCTAGCTAAACTATGAAGTAAGACAATTTATAGTAAAGGAGTTAAGGATACTTGCTATATATCGGAATCTTGATACTGATATATCGGGATTTTCATCGCCATTTTGTTGTCCCGACGTCCCGACAAAAACTGGAATATTCTGCGGATTGAATGAATTTGAGTTTCGGAATGAGTGCTTGGACACGAGCACATGTCTCTTACATGTTCTTCTTCTGAATCTTTTACATGTTACTTTGAGAAATACAAGGATATTTTATCTAAAATGAAAAACACCAAGTTGATCTTAATTTGACAAGAAAATATAAAAGAAATTATTTGAATTTAAAAGAAATGTCTTTCATTTAAAAAAACAGTATTAAAACACAGTCACAGAATACCCGTTATACTAGAAACTAAACGAACTAAACTAAGGAAGAATAAATATTAAAACAATCTAGAAACTTGACTTAAAACTTGTTTGGTGTTGTCTGAGTACGTGACTAATCCCACTGGATTTGAAATCGAACCAGTCCAATTACTAAAATGCAATCTTCTATTTAAATGATAATTAAGCATTGTATTTTAAATGAACTACTTAGCTAAAACGATGACTAGTCCATGTTGTTATTAATTAAAAATTATTTTGAACAAAAACAATAAAAATACATATATACTACAGCGGAACTGGAGAATTCCCTACTATCTAAGAATTAAACAACTATAAATACCAAAAACCATAATAAAAACTTAAACATTATGCCCAAAACATTTTTAATTCATCTTCTAATTGACTAATCTTTTAGATAACCAATATTTTTATAATAATTTCCGGACGCAGCTTGTTTAAAAAGGTGACATTTTGTATAACAAAATAAAAATGTTGCTATTTCTATTTTTCTTTCTCACATTCAATCAATCATTCAATTTTGACATATTATCTCGCTTTTATAAGGAGGGTTTATTGTTGGTCTTCTAAAAATATTTCATAATCAAAATATCGGTCAGCTGTTCTCCAGTTTTAGTGGGACTCTCAAATGAAATTTCATTTTTTATATGTAAGATTAATTACATTGATGGAAAAAAGTTATATTGAAGGCGTTATCGACTTGTTCTGGTATCAAGGTAGTGACAAAATGCCAAGAGGCCGTCAAAACAAGTCTATTTCTGTTGAAATAAAATTCGAGGTCGTGATTCGTGAACGTGCTTTGCACTTTGAAATTTGAATTGTTGCAAATTCTAAATTTGTTTTGTTTTTTATCGTTATCGCATCTTTAGAAAATTATAAGGTCTCATTTACAATATTATAAATATCGCAAACAAGAGTAAATAGTTAGCAAAATAAGTTTAAACAAATTATGGTAATTATTAAAAGGAATAAAAGTTACCGATTACCGATAAATCGAGACTCAGTCATTAAGTTCTATCCTGACGTCCTGATAAAGACTTATATTCCGATTGACACTGAGCAATGCAATTTTAAGTTTCCACGGATTTGATGAATTTAATTTTTCGAGAAGAGAGACGCGGGTATTGGGAACCGAGCGAGGTTCAAAATTTTTATGTAATACCAAAATACAATAATTAAATATTTTTGTATATCTAAACCAAAAAAATGAAACACCAAATTGAGTTCATGAGACCGTCCAGACGACACCATAAAAACATTGGTAGACATCACCATTGTAAATCATTTAATTGTATTGATCAAACCACAAACTGTCTAATAACACTGTAAATATATAAACGGTAATTTCCAACAGAATAGGGTTTAAAATCCACGTGGCATGACCTCGGTAACTGTAAAATTTATGGCTAATTATAATTACAGTAGATCAGCGATTAATCATTACCATCCGGTTTAGAACAAACAATGAGCCAGTAGAGATCCTATTTCGACACTGGTTTCGCAATCAAACAACTGTTAGGTAGAATAGTTATAAAAGATTTGTGTAGATAACAAAGGCAATTGTTTAAAATCCTTATTTGGAATATCATTACCAGTATTAACCGTGTCATTTGTGTAGAACTTTAAAAAACGTATATATTTAGGTAATTAGTTGAACGCTTTACAAAAAATTAAATATATAATTAATATATAACCTCATATGATATATGAAGCACATTTATTGAAAAGTCCGTTACAAAATTGCAAGTATCAATAAAACATAACCGTAATATTAAATATCAGCCAAACATACAATCACCGCCTACACATGTCGCATTTGTCTGTCGAAACCATTAACATACGAAGGTGTGTCTACTCAAGGTAGTTATGTATGATTCAACTTACTATGAAGTACTTTACATACCTTGATATCTTTCAAAATGACACGGAGTGTGTGATTTGGCATAATTAAATTTCACGTAGGAAAAATGAGCAGATCGATATATAATACGAGTATGCCAATGTCATACATAAAATATGAAATTACTTTATTTTTGCCTTGACACACCCGTAGATTATTGATGCATCAATATGATTCTTGTAAATATAAAAATTGAAAATAGTATTAAGATAATTAAAACATTTAGTTGAAGTTGGGATACATTTGTCATACTTAAATTATAGTCTTTTTTTGTCATATGAAGACTGTGGGTGAAAGGATTGTATTCATATGGATAGGAATTGAAAGGTAAACACCTCTAAATTCAATATCAAAGTAAATCCATTAGATATATTATTTAACTTATTTAGTCATAAACTTTTTGCAAACGTATATTCAGACTATGCCATCAAAAGTGACATATGAAACCGTGTCGTCAATTTTTGTACGTGGGAATTAATCGACCATTTCATCTTTATACGGACTTTATTTTTATTTTATAAATATTATTTATTCATAAAACGTCAAAAAAAAGATCTTCCCCAGTTATAGGCGGCGTAAACATATAAATAGGTTATTAACGAAGTGTCATATATGAATGCGATAAAATTGCAAAGAGCACAAACTTACCGCTTTTACGCAACTGTATACATGACCATCGGCCAATACTTATTTTTTACATATCGCATACGCGAAGATCGGCACCTTGGTAAACTGTTTCTGGCCAATCTGTAATTCGGAGGTCAAGCCTGCAGCTCAAAAAGATCGGAATAGAAATCGTATGATGTTATTCACATGATAAAGACCACATCAGATGAAAATATATCATGAAACTCTATACTTTTTGTTGATTCGCCACAGCAATCATAATGATCATGGAGAATGCTACTCGAAAAAATATTTCTTTGGAGTGGAATCTTTTTGTTGTTACTATTATTATATTATTGTTATTAGCGGTAGATACCTAATTATAGACGAAAATTATGATTATTTTAATTTCTTCAAAACCACCAATTTTCTCGATTTAAAAAGTCGTCTATGGGTTTATACCTGAACGCAATATTTCTTATAAAGCTGTTTAATAATTAAACAGACAAACCCACAAACATTCGCCTTTTTAGTATTAAACTCGCATTATCGATGAACATGTAAAATAAAACAACAGAACACGTAAGATAAGAATTTTCTAGTACTAAATTTGCTTTGTTCAAATCGAGCTGCGGTTTTATAATTGATATATCAAAATTCTGACCTTGATATGCAACTTTTTGCCGAGAACGTGTCTGAGCACCGGCCGGTCATGACGTGAGGCCCGGCATTTTATTAGAGTTCTTATACTATTTCATGTTTCGCATAAATTATAATTTTATAGGTCTTGAATTCCAAATCCAAGAAGTAAGGTAAAATATATACACATGTACAGGAAGGGAATTTCAGTTAAGGCTGGTTTAAGCAGATTCAAATTCATATCAGCAATTCAAACAACAAAAATTGTTCAATACCTCTGCTGGTCTCTTCCACCAACGATAGTTCAACAGCAAATAGACTCTTCGTTTGCTAAGCGTAGCCGGTTAGGCATCTGCCTGAGTTTGACAGACTGGAAAGTCTCAGTCAACCCCCAACAAGTACATCCCACATGGTGTTAGGGGAGCTGATCCTATTAATAACAGTGTATCCTATTATTAATATGTTTAGGTTTTGCAATAGAATGATTGTATAGCCTCTACTTACAAAAGCGTAGCCGGTTAGTGAGCAGGTGAGGTTGACTGATACGACTGGAACGAGTTTCATTTAACACATCCAACAAGTACATTCATAGGGATGTAAGTGTACCAGTAAGGTTATTGTTTACTCAATGGGGATCTTTTTAATAACTTGACAGCAGCCACAATAAAACTGGGCAGTCTAACGGCAAATATCATTGACCTAGGCTAATATATCGCATATAGCGCTTACCATTGATATGAACTAATTAAGTACACTTTACGTCTCTTCTTATACTATTCTAAAGTATTTATGTAACATTAAAAGTCTTAACGATATTTAAAATTACTGAGGTAATGAGCCAATTGCCTTTAGTGATTATTATATCCATATATATAAGAGACTTATACTTTTTCTCGGCTGGACTGATTTCAATGAAATTTTTAGACAATCTTTAGATTGACCCAGTTTGGTGGCGATCGGAGCACTTGTTTGAACTGTCAATGACAGTTTTGTTTTCTCGAAACAAATTAAAACCAGACTGAGCCACAGCAAAGCATTGGCGAACCGCTCGTAGCTTATAATAATTATTTTAATGTGGACAACGATTTGTTTAACGAATTATCATTTTCAGACAGACGTTTCTATAGCAGTAGTAGCTTAAGTATTACGGGATTTATTCGTTATCTATATATTTCGATCTGATAAAACATCAATGTTGTTATCATTTTGAACAAAGTATATACAGATATACATAAACAATGCAGTTCCAAGAAATGTAAAAGTTTACATTATGAGTGTATGTTTAGAAAAACGTGCCACTAAGGACTTGCTATCGTATAACTCATAGCTGGCAGGCATTGAGTTTCTATGAAATACCGTTAGATGTAAATTCAAGTTCGATAAGATTTATATTGAGCGAATTTAATTACACTATTATTAGAACAAAAACTTTAACCGTACAGGGTGATCCTAAGATATTAATAACATGTACTTCAATTAGTTCCAGATGTATACATCGATATATACATCGAATAGATCGATAACGCTGTAACTACTTATTACACCAAGTACCATAAATAAATCGATAAATGGATTTAAGATGATGTTATTAACATGTTGATATTTTATTTTGCTTACTTCCATAGCATTATGTCTTATGGAATATTGCTGTGGGGTAAATGCGCGGATAGTGAAAAAATTTTCGTATTACAAAAAAGAGCCGTGGCATCTACAATTTAAGTCCGCGTGATTCCCTGCGAGAGAAGTTTAAGGAAACAGGTATTCTAACATTTGCTTCACAGTATATTTTAAATAACGTAATTTTTGTATATAAAAATATAAAGAATTATAAAACGATAGGTGATGTATATAATAGACAAAGTAGGAACCGACATAAGCTTGCGACTCCTGCTTTGCGCCTAGCAAAAGTACGTAAATCGTTTGTGGGTTTGGGTATAAGATTCTATAATAAAATTCCGAAATCAATTTTGGTCATGCCATTACAGCAGTTTACAAACACTGTTAAAAAGAGGCTGATACAGAAAGCCTACTATACTGTTGAAGATTACTTAGATGATAAGGATGTGTGGATATAGGTGCACTTCTACCCTGTACAAGACAGTAATAAATAAATGTAACTAGTTCTAAGATTTATATTTTAAAAAGAGCAACCGCCGAGTTTCTTGCTGGCTCTTCTCGGCAGGAACAGCTTTCCGAACCAGCAGTAAAGTTGACGATTCAAAAGCACTTGTTTACAAGTTTACCTGAATAAAGAATTGATTTGATTTGATTTGATATAATTAAAATAAGAAAATATTCTATCAAGGTGTAATCATTTTAGTGCGCGATAGTCGACCCAAACAAACGTAGCGACGCTACAGGACGAGGGGCGGGGGTGAGCACCCTTCGCGTCACGTGACGCGCGACCTTCAGGCGGCGCACCGACCTTGAGCGCCGCTCGCCCCGCGCGCGGGTCAGAGGTGAATGCACGCCAGCCCCCCGCGCACTTCCTCAACCCGCCACTTCGCCCTATTCCGGCCCCGAATGCCATCTAATGCCACTCACCTCGATCCCAGCTACGACACCATGGCACCACCCGCTCAGGCGCCACCGGCTTCTGCCAACATCCCGATCGTATGCACCCTACCGCCGCGAACAGGTATTAGCGACGCGGCACACCTTTCCCATAAAATATCACCGACAAGTTTATTGACATCGACTCGCTCGCACAATTGCGCAAATGTAAAAATTTTCTAACTTTCGTAAACACACACGATTAACATTCGAAAAGGAAAACACTTTTCTTACAAAATATTTCGTCTATTCACTCATAAAATACTTCTAATGGGAAAAACATTGAACACAAGTGTTTACGCGTGCGATAAAATTACACCGTGTCCTTTTACCTCCGCAAAACAAAGCGGAATAAACTCATTTAAGCGAACTGACGTCTCACGAGTCACTCGCTACGGCCGCAAAACAAATGTTTATGAGGTGACATCTAGCGCAAATATTAGAAATATTTTTCAAAACTATCAACAGATGCCGCATTGGTAAAAATTTTTAAAGTAATTAATTATACATTTTTTTAAAGAGTCAATAAAAGAATTTTAACGGTAACGTTTTGCTACTTTGGAATTTTACTTTTTGATTCTAAATAACAAGAGCATTATTTTTAATCTGTTCTCTGATTCATCATATTAATGTTGCCAGCTACATAAATCTAACTATTTTGTAGGGATTATTTGTTATTTACTAAAATGTCTCCAAATTAATAAACATTACGTTATAGGATGTAACATATCTTTAAGCATTGACTTCTTTATACGTAAATTGCACATCATTCTGTTGGCGGACCATTAAATAAATTAAATAAGTTAACAAACTCACAATTTGTCAATGTAATTTAAGCTCTCACATATGAAAGGAGTATATTAGTAGTTTTTTTTAAATATGCATATGTACATTATTATGAGATACTTTTTTAAAATTTTATCTATTACAACCACTTCTACAATATACGGCTATTAATTAAAGAAGTAAGTCAAATTTGTAACTATAAATTTTATTTGTACAATGAACTTAGTTTTTACCTTATTTGAACTTCTAGGTACAGAGTTCAAAATATTAAAATATTATAAATAACTTATAATATATTTTATTCAAATTTTAGATCAGGATGAATGGGTTTATTTCAACTTAGCACTGGCAGCCCTTACTCAGATTGTGAAGTAAAAAAGTTAACAGCTGTTGGCTGTCGTTTTGACTTTTAATTTAAACTTCATATTGTAATTTTTAACTACTACGGCAGTGACGTATTATAAGTTTTTTTTTAATTTAGTTAGTAATTTTCTTAGGTGTTAAACTTCATGATTGAAGAACCTAATTGCTCTGAGAGATTCACGTGATATCCTTTAGAGACGAGTCATCAATAAAAGAGATTTAGTTGTCCAAGGCTATTCTAATAAAGTAGTGTTTTGTGATTTTTTGTGGCTATTATGACAATTACAACGACATAATGGGTGAGGACAGTGATCATGGCTTCGGCAGGACTACTAACAAGAATATACTCTTAAAAATTGTCATATTAGGCGATGGAGGAGTAGGAAAATCCTGTTTGATGAGTAGATTCATATCTAATCACTTTGATGATCATAATTTCCACACGATAGGCGTAGAGTTTATGAATAAAACATTAGAAGTTGGTGGGAAGCAGTACACATTACAGGTAATATTCATTTTCATTAATATTATCAGGAAATAGATTTCACGATATAACTATTGTAACTATAAGCAATTTTGTGGTGGAGTCTATCTCTTCATGTTGTTAAAGTTACAAGGCAAAATTATTGGGTGGGTGTTGATAATAGGTAATGCACTGAGTATGTTTAGCACTAAGTTGTTGCTGTTACTACACAAACTGGCTAAATTATAAATCTACAAGTTGAAATGCTTGTAATATTGTTTCAATTAAAAAAAAATCACTTTGGCACATATAATTGAAGACCTAGTTGTAATGCACATCCTTCCACAGAGTTTTTAGTCATGATTGCGAATTAGTACTTAAAATTTTTTTTCTTTAAATACTAATTCATTACAACAATTTAAACTTAAAATCTATTAAAACTTTTTTTTGTACAGTGTTTACTAAAAGGTAGTGCAATTGTTAATTAATAATTATTAATTAACAATAATAATGAATAAATATTACATTATGATTTATGCAAATTGTGTTGAGAGGTCCCACAGTTGTATAAAAACTGCCCTGCTGGGAGCTTTAGTTGTGTGCACCACATAAACCAACAGAGATATACTAAAGTAATGTACTAGAGAATTGTAGATATTATTAAATACTACAAAAAAGTGTGCAACAGCATGTCTCTATCTCGTATAGTTAACTCACAATAAGTTCTTTTGTGTCTTTAGTGACACTGATTTCCACATGGCCGAAGATGTAGGCACAGTTAGTTATAATATAATTTGAGGATAGCTTTGAATTACTACAACCACAAATCTGACATTCCTTTAAATAAAATGATTTTTTCTTTATACAAGATTATTCCTTTATAATTACTCTGTTTCAGATATGGGATACAGCAGGTCAAGAGAGATTTAAGTCTTTGAGAACACCATTTTACAGAGGGACAGATATTTGTATACTAGCATATGCGATTGACGACAGAACTACTTTTAGTAATATCAAAACTTGGTTGAACGAGTTTTTACATTATGCTGGAGTGAAGAATGGAATTGAAAAGTTTCCTTTCATCATTGTTGGGAATAAGGTAATATTAAAACTAAAATAATACAGATTAACAATTTCAAGATGAGCTTTATTAACAGGATTTATTATGTTCTTGCTTGCTTAATTGATGCTTTCCAAATACCACATTGTTCGTAACAATGTGGTAATCATTAATCATGAGTAATAATAATTATTAATTAATAATTAATCATTAACAGTTAGACTCGAAATTAGTAAGGTATTTTTTAAGTTATAGATAGATGAGAAGGTATTGCAAATATTTTTGTAGCCTAATAAATATCTCCCTTCAAAGAATTTTTTATTTGCATATCACTGGAATTTTCAGCATTTTTAATGAAAGCTTTTTAAGGCAGCTATAATTTCTCAGTAATCTCTAATTTTTAACAATAAACGTCATATTCAACTTACACAGAACCTTTTATATAGAAGCAATTATAAACTGTAACTTTAAAATCAAATCAACTCAAAATAATATTTATTGAAATAACTTTTTTTCAAACAATTTTGAATCGTTAAGCGATAAATGAAACTGACACTGACTTGAAATGTTTTTTTTATCGAGAGGAATTAGCAAGAATCTCGACGGTCTTTTAATTTTCCTCGTGAATCACTTTGAATATTGGTCAAAACCGCAATAAAATCTCGTTGCGTAGTTTTTTAATTTATCGCCAACAAACAGACATACAAACAAACTAAATATAAGTCCTCCCTAAAACTCATCAACACACGACGCACATATCGTCAAATGACAACTATACACGCATCAGGTTCATGATGTTCAGACTAGAAAGCGGTTGTAGAAGACTGTATAGTATCTATTCTGTTTCATTTAGTACAAAAAAATTCTGCCGCAGATTATTTCGATGTCATATGATGATATGATCAATTTTTGGTTTCAAAATTAACCCAAACAGTTCTAATTAGAGTTGAACAGCTTTGCGGTTATTAAAAAAAACGGAATTCTGTTTGTAACCACAAATTAATTTACTATAAAACGTAATATGTTCTTACGTGAAATGATAAAAATATATGTGACCGATAATATGTTGCATCAAAGCTAGTACAATACACAATAATAGACAATAACAATGTATAATAATATAATGAAACCATTACAAATTGTCCTTGAATTTTTGTATTTCAACATTAAAGTATTTTATTTAGAATGAAACCAATACTAATATTATAAATGCGTAAGTCTGTCTTATGTTACGCTACTGTTCGTGGAACACTGGCCCGTTGGCGCAGTGGGTAGTGACCCTGCCTTCAGCTCCGCGGGTCGCGGGTTCGATTCCCGCCGAGGGCCAACATTTTCTATCTAATTTGTTGGTTCTTCAAACCTGGGTGTGTATTTGTATTTAAGTAGTGAAGTAGTAAAGTAACGGCCTTTTACAATCCCACTGCTGGGAATAGGCCTCCTCTCTCCGTTTCTGGAGAGAAGGGTTGGAGCTATGTCCTACCACGCTACTCCAATGCGGATTGGTAGGTTACACATATCCCCAAAACTCTCTAGAGATATGCTATTTATTATTATGTTTTCCTTCACCAAAAAGCGTGTGATAAATTGCAATTATCAATTAGACACATGAGTTCTAATATTAAAACACATTGGAGACTCGAAAGAGTCGCACGGTCTCACTGCTGAGCTATCGCAGCTCCTTTATTTTCCGTGATCGTCTAGTGGTTAGGACCCTACGTTGTGTATTTAAGTATGTATTTTAAATTATATATGTAGTAATTACCAGTTGTCTGTTACCTTATAACACAAGTATTAAATTACTTACTTTGGAACGGACGACCGTGTGTGTAAGTGTCCTATATATTTATTTATATTTATTACTGTTGAACCGCTAGATAAATATTGATGAAATTACGTACAATTGAAACATAACCAAGCTAACATACTGTATATTTACTAACGTTATTTCTTTTGAAAAATACGTAGTGATGATGTGAATTTTAAGTCGAGTTATCATTTATCACCCTTCCTTTACCAAATCATCCACCATAGAGTATTATACTAGAGTAAGAAGCCAACCTATAATGTGACAATGAGAAACTAAATGAGATTTTTTAACTGTTTCTCTTTTTTAAGGTGATTAGACAAAGATAGTATATGAATTTCATTATTACTGCGCTGCGAGATTTCTCACATATAGCCTGTTACGACTTCCTTACTCTACTACTCGTACACTAACTATATGCAATCCACAAGTCGCTCATACATCCCGCTCATAAACTTTAAATCTCACATTTAAGTACGTTTTAGTGAAGGGGAACATACGACTAATTCAAGGTTGATTTCCTTCTAATTTCAATCTAGTTATAAATTCGGATCTGTCTACATTCTGATGATTTTGTCTATAGTATTAATTACCACTTGGAGTTCTAACTCTAACTAGTTTTACACTAAATCTCCTTTATTTCAGTCAGACGTATCTTCAAAAGATAGAGAGGTGTCATACGAGCAATTGAAACAGTGGTGCGATGAAAATAAGATTTCAACGTATTTAGAAACTTCAGCCAAAGCTGATAACAATGTGGTTGAAGCTTTCTCCCTAGCCGTTCAAAGGTATGTAGAGCTTAAAGGAGGGGAGATGTGATTGTCTAGCGGTGAGACCGTGCGACTCTTTAGAGGGGGACACGAGTTCAAACCCGGAAACGGAGAGAGGAGGCCTATTCTTAGCAGTGGAATTGTAACAGGCCGCTACTTTACTTTACTATAAGGAGCGATGATCGCAGCAATGTTGCCATTGCTTTAAAATTATGTCTTTAACACATAGCTCAGTTTAAAGATTTAATCGTCACTACTTAAACCATAGGCACATGATACTCTTGCTGAATAATGAAACCTGCAATAGATTTTAGGAAAAGGCTTTGTTAACATTAGTAACATTAGATTACCTTTAAGCGTCATAATAACAAAATTTAGTATCGATTGAAGTATAAACAGGATTTTTATTTTATTCTTAAAAGTTGTTACTTAACTTGTCGTGCACATACATAATAAAAAAGTAAAGTAACGGCCTGTTACTATGCCCACTGCTGGGCTAAGGCCTCCTCTCTCCGTTTTTGGAGAGGAGGATTGGAGCTAAGACCTACCACGCTGCTCCAATGCGGATTGGTAGGTTACACATATCCCCAGAATTCTCTAGAGATATACAGGTTTCCTCACGATGTTTTCCTTCACCGGAAAGCGTGTGATAAATTGCAATTATCAATTAGACACATAAGTTTTAATAGAAAAACCTCATTGGTGCCTGCCCGGGGTTTGAACCTATGTCGTCTCTAGAGAGTCGCACGGTCTCACTGCTATCACAGCTTATACATAATGTGAAAGTGGTATCTTGCAAGTTAAATTTGACCCACTTCTCGGTGTCCTATTGAGCTGAAATTTTACATACTAATCCAGTCTCGATGACAATGCATGTTTATATATGTATATGTATAAGCAGACCTGATTCTGATGTCAGGATTTACTCCAGACGAGGAAACTCAACGTAATTGTCAATTAAGGCGAAGCATTTAAAGTTCTTGACTAATTATTGAATCATAATTTTGAATCTTAATTTATGTATTATGTAACTGTGTGTCTTCCTAATAAATAAATAAATAAATAAATAAATCATTCAACTAAATCACAGTTATTTCTTTAAGCTAATCTGCCAGTTCACAGTCGATATGTACATAGGTCTCACTTGTTCTCAATACTATATGATATTATGCTGCTTTTTTTTCCGCCTCCTCTAACATTATAAGAGACCTTATTTATTTTAACATTTTTTATTTTTATTTTAACCCTGAAGGGGTTTTACAGAATTTTATGCTAATTGACCTTTGTCAAGTTTCCATTTTTTGCTACTATGCTATTTTTACCTTTACTGACAGGCTTCTTTTACTATGTTACCTAAATGCTACATTTTTATTTGACTTTTACAAACTTACACATTATACCGCTTACACTTACTTAATATTTAACTGCTAATTTAATGTTACAAGCTATTTTAGACCTACTTAACTATAACTAGTTTAGCTTTACTATATCTATTGCTAATCCTTGGTAAGTATAACATTATACTTTGGGATTACCTATTTTTACTATGTCACTTAGATGCTAGTTTTATATATTTACAATTTTCTTTTCGCTTTATCCTGTTTCCAGGGGTAGGACTGTCTTTTGGTGACATTGTCCGCTTTGTTTTGCCATGGTAAATAATCTCAGTATTTAATGTCACGATATTATGCTGCTTGGATCTAGCATCTACCTGCGACTTTTGAGGGGTTCAGTCCATTTTACTGTTACGTCTAATAAATCTCCACCTCTAGATGGGCGGACTTAGAGCAGAAAGCAGAGAAGGAGTTGAGAATGTACCACCATCCAGACACAGTGACCCTTCATGGATCAACTACAACCAGCAGCCTTCGTACAACATGCTGTTCTCGTTTTACTGACACAAACTGACGTGTGACGTGACTCGGCAAGTCCATAACGTTAGTTATCTGTACAATAATGTATATACTTTCTTAATTAGAAATTATCTGGGGTATATATTGCGGTAATTGGTTCAATTGTCGATGTAGGCAATGTTTTAGTTGCGACCGCAGTTCCGTTGTTACGAAGTACCCTAAACTTAATAAGAATAATCTTTATTTATATAAGAAGTTTAACATGACATAATGCAATACTGGCTCCTAAACTAGATTTAACTGTATTTCAAAAGCTAGTACCCTCCCTTTATATTGTAGATCAGAGGTCGACAACGTTTTTAATGTAAAGAGTGAAATACTAAATTAAAAATATATGGCGAGCGCCAAGTATGTTTTGAAATATTCACATTTATAAATTTCAATTTTTTAATTTCAATTAACCATTCCGTGTAGTATGCGGCTGCATAGAATAGGCCAACCTCATTTCTTACCGAGGTGTCGTAAGAGGCGACTAAGGTATGTGCCGTGTGGTATCCGGCTGCATAGAATAGACCACCCTCAGTTCTTACCGAGGTGTTGTAAGAGGCAACTAAGGTATGTGCCGTGTGGTATCCGGCTGCATAGAATAGACCACCCTCATTTCTTACCGAGGTGTTGTAAGAGGCAACTAAAGTATGTGCCGTGTGGTATCCGGCTGCATAGAATAGACCACCCTCATTTCTTACCGAGGTGTCGTAAAAGGCGACTAAGGTAAGTTGACGTCAGGCAGGCGGCCGCTCGTAAATTACGTAGCCAAGTCATGTGACAACATGTTTGTAACATGTTGTCACATGTCAGGGGAATGATGATTGTCTAAATTAACAATAGTTAAACTATTGGGCACACTAAAATTTATTGAAGGGCGAAGTGGCGCCTGCGGGCGCCGCGTTGTCGACCTCTGTTGTAGATTATTAAATAAATATAATATATGGGACAGTTACAAACACGTCGTCCGACCCCAAAGAAACTTAATACTCTTATGGATTACAGAAAACTAGTAAATACACATACATATATAATTGTAATGTACATATATATTTTCTAAATACTTAAATACACTTATACTAGAACCAACTAATGGTATTAAAAATGTTTGTTTCTCGGCTGTAACAGAATTCGCAAATGCTGGAATTTAAGGTAGGGTCACTGACAGCTGCGCCAAATGGGTCGAAATATCGACTATAAAACGAACAAATAAAACCGTGCTATATACCCTATATCGAATATTTGACCATGAAAATTAATTACTATATCACAAGTGATTCAGTCCAAATTATTTAAACTATTTATAATAATTTACGGCAATTCAGAAGTATTTAAAATACATATCTTTCTACATGTCATCTAAGTTAAGAAGTCAATTTACTTCTAATAAGTAGTTTTAGATTCCACATAAATATTTTGTGATAAGACCTCTTTTTTATTACATATGCTTTATGCCTAGCTCGAGAATCCAATTTTTTTTAGATAGTACGTACGATATATTCCATGTTTTATAATTCTACAGCTTGTATCAGATCTACATATCTCAGATTAAAAATGGATTATTTAAAAACACCATAGAGTCAATTTACATGTAATATTGATATATGTCTTAGGCAATTTTGACAGTATTTTGAAAATAGAACGAGATTTACAAGCATGTACAGTGAGTGTCTTGTGCAATCTTTAACAACATTAAAAAAAAGTGTATTGTCTATAGAAATAGCATGGCTTTCAAAAACGGCATATACCCGCATCGAAAATCGCAGCGTTCGTCTATCGTAGTCACTAGAATAACCGATTAACTCTAAAAGGTCTTATGACCTTTTAAGCTTATGCTTAGCATAAGATCTCTTGGTCTCGAAATCCCTTAAAGTAACATTCAGCAGTGCAAGTCCACTAGTTGAAAAAATAGCGGTAATTGTTTTTAGTATTAAGAAGCTATAATTAATATTATAAAAACAAAATTTTGTGTGTGTTCGTGCTTTGACATTAGAAAGGCCTTATTTTATTTCCATTATTTAGCTTTTACCTACAGATAAATCTGCTTTTAATAATACAGGTTAAATATATATAATTTTCATTCCGTTAAATCTATATTCGCATAGAAAAAATCTGTTTTTGTCTATGACTAGGTAATTATGTGACGACATTCCTTTTTATGTAATATTTGCCCTGCGAGTGAAACCACTAGTTATTTATATATAAGTAAGGATAAAATGTGAAATAATAACGATAATGTGTAACATTTTAAATAATTTTATCAAGAATTGACTACAGCTTTGTTTCTGTGAACGGTTCGAGCTGTTATAAAAAGAGATATTTTAATTTATGTATGTCACTTCGCATGTTAACGTCTTGTATGTATTAGCAGCTATGTTTATTTTTAATCTTACTTTCAACCATAAGTTAGTTATACAGGGTGACTTCTACACTTGCAATATTGATAGAAAGTATTCAGTAGATTCTCGTTCTAGATATTTATATGTAATAAAAAGAGCTTCAATTTTGACCTAATTATCCGTGGTATATGTGTGTGTCCTAAGCCAGGGAAAGCACGAAGGAAACACGGATCGTCGTTACTGTATCTTATCAAAAGTCACCGCTAACCACACTCAATTTCCCTAGAGCAGAGATGACCACTTGCGGCCCTTTAAACATTTGTATGTGGCCCATAAAGCATTTCTAAAATGTATATATATAGAATTTCTCCTATTAATATATTGTAATAAAATGGTAGTACATACTAAACTGAAATCTAAGATTTTTTTACCGTTTAACTGACCTAATTTAGGCTTTGGTGAACGTAATACAATGGCACATAATAAATTTCTGAACGCACGCGTAAATGGTAACCATTGGTTATTATTTCTGTACGCACGCATAAATATTTGAGGAACTTCTATGTATCTGCTTAATGCACTTTTCAACCTTTTTAATTGATATCAAAGAAGAATACAGACAATAGATTATTCACCCCTTTTTTAAAGGTTTGCTAGAAATACATTTCTGTACGCATGCATAAATGTCAATCATTACTTACAGTATTTAACAGGATGACAACAAATGTTTGACATATACGAAACGAATGAACGTTTATTTATTTACATAATTATGTATTCGTCGATTTTTCATTGTTTTTAAGATGTATTCTGCTATTCGGGGCGGAGACAAATCCAACGAATCAAAAACAATGAAAATTGGTCCAGCAGATTTTGAGTTATAAATGTTGTAGCAAACCCGTCTTTGTTTTGTATATATAGATTTTTTATTCTCATGTTTATTAAAAATATAGTTTTGTAGATTATCAATAAGTGTGCAGATCCCCATAATATTTAAAGATTTAAATTGGCTCGTTAATTTAAAAGGTTGCTCACACCTGCCCTAGAGCATTCGAAGCGTTATATTCTGTGCGTTGTAGGATGTTCAGAGTATTTGAGTCTTGGCGTCATTAAGTTAGTGAAAGTTTCCTTTGTACTTTATGGTCTTTTTTGTTCATTACTATTTTGTTTTCTTAAACGTTCACTAAGACTACTAATTGTTATATCGATTAATATTGTAAGTGTTCAACCAGTCACCCTTTATATCAATTATGAAAAGCATAATTAAATAAACCGCATATTTTCATAATCATGTAGATTTTACAATCAGCTTGTACAAACAATACATACGAATATCATAAATGTGCGATTGCGTAGTTTTAAGCCGCTGTAATACATTCTATGTTTTCAAAGATCTGCTATAATTTATTATTTTGTTTTATCTCGAAATTATAATTTCTAAATTTCTTTAAACCGATAAATATACTATTTTCTGTTTTTATATAAAATAAAACATATCTTACGGTTAGTATTAAATGAACTCATTCAAAACTTGAAAGAATAAGAAAATACTCTTTTAATATTTCGTAGCGTGATAGATTGCATTGAAACAAAGATGCATCTTTCACCTAATTCAAAATTGGACTTTCAATTAAGTCTAATTTTGAATTAGGTCACTTTAATAGTAAGCGTGCGATATATGCATGGAGTTATTGTTTTAGAGTGGGAAAGCCAATCAAAAATGCGCCCTATTAAAAAAGAAAATGGAAATGAAACTTATCTTTTTTTTTCTTTATGTCTGATTAGACAAAGATAAGAATATAAATTTCATATAACTTTTATTATTTCTTGTGACATTCTGACTTACAGGCCTATAGCTCTCCTACTCTAGGATAATAACTCTATGTAAATATGGGAAGTAAGCCATTGACCATAGAGAATAGGATCTATTTATACTTAGTCTCTATTCTCTTAAGTTAATAGTAAAAAAATTTTTTTCGTCAACATATAAGTACGGAAAGTATATATATAAGTTACTCATTGAATCTAATGAGACCGTCGAACATATCAGGATTTTGTGCCTAGACACTTAATTCTGTAAGTTAGATGCAATAATTATGATATAGTATTATTAATAACGGTGAAGGAAAACATCGTGTGGAAACCTGCATATCTCTAGAGAATTCTAGGGATGTGTGTAACCCACCAATCCGCATTGTAGCAGCGTGGTAGGTCTTAGCTCCAATCCTTCTCTCCAAAAACGGAGTGAGACGGCCTTTGCCCAACTGTGGGATAGTAACAGGCCGTTACATGTATTATTAATATCAGACACTGCATTTTACTTCGTATTAATCCGTCCGATAAAGTCTTGAAATTTCTATCTTTAATATATTTTCTAGTATAAAGTCTCGACATGAATTATATTCAGGGTTAATAATGTACATTTTACACAATCTTACAGTTTTCCGGTCACTATGTATGACATTAAACGTGTGATGTACTTCTTGCAAAATTAAGTGCAATAGAGTACTTATGGCTATTGGCTATATATATGGCTTTAAAGTTATTTGAAGTGGTGAATTTTTAAGTAAAAACCGTTACGAGATTGTATGTATTAAGTGCTTTATGACCTCGTTGCGATAACGTACCTGAGAATTTTTAACTTTGGTTGTACATTGGCATTTCTATGAAGTCAGTAACTCTATGGTTACTTGAAATTTAAAGCTTTAAATTTAATAAATATGTAACTTTTGTTTTCCCTTTGTGCGCCAAAGTGCGTGTCATCATTTATTTTGGTTATTATTAATTTCAGTTTTTTCTTATACTGATGGTTAAACTCAGGTTATTTTGCCTCCATTTTCTATCTCGGAGTACCAAGATGATAATCATGTGTAACTTTGAGTTTTTTATAGTGTCACACGAGTGTTATAAGACCAAGTTATGTACAGTATCATACACTACTTTATCTACTCTCATACTATAAAACGTAAAACGTACGTTTCCATTCCATGAACTCGTGGTAACATTTAATATAGTTGCTCCTAGATTTCGTCGGCAACAGGTTCACGGTCATGTTTGACGCAGCTTTCAGAATATCTGGTGGTGTACAATCACCACTATCCCCGCTCTCAGACATGTTTTTACACAAAAACTTATTATTTTACAAACAAAACTAAACTTCGTTTAAATATTGAAAGGATTTTTAAATGTCATATATTGGCGTCAAGGCGCAAACATCGATTGCGCATGCGTCTTGCGTCGCCGCGGACCCATTCATTGAAACCTTTTTTTTTTAAGGTAGAGGTACAACCTCCTTGGTCCAGCTGGAAGTTGTATAGGTGTATCGTTATGATTAAAAAGTTACATTATGATACAGGTGTCCATACAAGACCTGTATCGTAATGAAGCTTTTTAATTTTTTATTTTTGTTCTGTACGTAATGTTTATCATAAGAAATTTGTTTTCAGTTTTATAATCTTTGTATTATAGTATCAGAGTAGATAAAATATATTATTTCATCATTCGCTTACCCTTATCCCACTCTAAGTGGGGTCGGCACTATGTCTTATTCTTCCATTCTCCTCTATCATTCGTCAACTCTGATGCCACTTCTTTTATCTGCATATCATTTTTCATACAATCCATCCATCTTTTTTTCGGCCTCCCTCTAGTCATATATCCATCTACATTCATATTTAATTTCCATTTAGTCACATGATTTTCATTCCTCCTCATTACATGACCATACCAACCTAAATTAAATTAATTATTGATTATTGTAGTGACCTCTTCTCTTATGAAATTTTGCGTTTATTTGACGACTGTATTTGTACTTTACGGTTTCAATAATGGTTTAATCGATACTTCTATAATATTAGAAATGTTATTCAAATAAATAAAAAAACATTGTTACCTATACAATTTATTTCTTATTTCTGATAATTGATAATATTTTATTATTTTATGACTTGATTATGTACATTATAAATAACATTCGAAATAAGTTATGCTATAATGCAACGGTGTTGTGTGAAAAAGGTTTTTATATTATTGATATTATGCTTAAGAAATCGTTTTATTAAATGTATCAGAAATCAAAATGAAATGTTGTGAATTCGCTATTAGTAGTGTAGTGTTTTTAGTAATAATTAGAGATATTACTTAACAGCCATTATTTAACTGCTGCCAAGTAATTTATTAGGGCTATTCGTAATTTATTTAGAACGGATGTCTTCAATATTAAGATTAAATTTTGCGGACTAAATAACCAGTGGGATTCATCTACATTACTAAAAATGATTTCATTGCAAATAGCCTTGAACAAGGGCGTAACCGAGATTTTTTCACAGAGGGGTAGGAAATTCTAGACTATTGTTTTAATCATGGTTAATGAAGGTGTGGTAGATTTTAGTTAAATTGTAACTGCTATACAATGTCAATTTACCAGCGACCGCTCTTCAACTTTTAGCTGCCCCCCTCTGGCCGTACATCGACACGCCCATTGCTTTGTATTAGTCCTTATTCATCACTAAGTGCCTAGCTTTATAATTGTCCTGTATTTAAAAAATAACCTATTAAGAGAAAATTCCACAATACTAAAACTAGACTAGAAACTTGGTAATTAATGTTTAGAGACCGGCTATACTCACGTTTTATTTTATCGGATGAGCCCGACTAGTTTCAAGTCCATAGGGGCTCTTAATCATGAGCTCTTTATGCCGCGTTATCGCGGCGGAAACTGCCTGCAGTGAAACTAATCGCGCTCATCCCATAAAATAAGACGTGAGTATAGCCGGTCTCTAAAAATTAGAAACTTGGTGTTGTTTTTTTCTATTACTAAACTTGCACTTAATGCTAATTGTATAAATATCTAACATCTTTAAATGAGCTTGTTTTGTATATATATATAATTTCAATTTCGGAAATGGCCCCAAGGACTTTCATGAAACTTAGTATGTAGGAGTTTTCGGGGGCGATAAATCGAACTAACTATATTTTATTTAAAAAATAATGACGTTATATTCCTATATTCAAACATAGCTGTGATAGCCTAGCGGTGAGACCGTGCGACTCTCTAGAGACGACATAGGTTCAAACCCCGGGCAGGCACCAATGAGTTTTTCTATTAAAAACTTATGTGTCTAATTGATAATTGCAATTTATCACACGCTTTTCGGTGAAGGAAAACATCGTGAGGAAACCTGCATATCCCTTGAGAATTCTCTAGGAATATGTGTAACCTACCAATCCGCATTGGAGCAGCGTGGTAGGTCTAGCTCCAATCCTTCTCTCCTATATCGGAGAGAGGAGGCCTTAGCCCAGCAGTGGGCATAGTAACAGGCTGTTACTTTACTTTACTTTTTTTTTTTTTATTCAAACATGGAAAAACTTCCAAAATATAAAGAGAATCCAAAAGTTAATTACGCTGTCATTTGCATAGTAATGGCAGCTCAATTGGGAAACGGGCGGTCTAGAAAAGTGAACCTTTTCCGGATCTGCCAAATAATTTATTCCTTGTTTTCGTTTCATCTTTTTTTATATCTTCTAAAAAACGATTAACCAGGTAGAAAATATTTATAAGAATAAAGTTATCTCATGTTCTGTGTTTTTATATTACGACATGTAACTTTGCTGTGATAGCCCAGCGGTGAGACCGTGCGACTCTTTCGAGGGGAACACCAGTTCAAACCCGGGCAGGCACCAATGATGCAATTTATCACACGCTTTTCGGTGAAGGAAAACATCGTAAGGAAACCTGCATATCTCTAGAGAATTCCGGAGATATGTGTAACCTACCAATACGCATTGGAGCAGCGTGGTAGGTCTTAGCTCCAACCCTTCTCACCAGAAACTTTGAGAAGAGGCCTATTCCCAGCAGTGGGATTGTAACAGGCCGCTACTTATATGTAACTTTATTCTTGGGAATTGGTGAATTATAAACATAAACATGCTACATTTCTTGTTGCTTCGGAACTTGAAATTATTACTTAGGAATGTTATTCAAACAAATAAAAAAAACATTGTTACCTATACAATTTATTTCTTATTTCTGATAATTGATAATATTTTATTATTTTATGACTTGATTATGTACATTACAAATAACATTCGAAATAAGTTATGCTATAATGCAACGGTGTTGTGTGAAAAAGGTTTATATTATTGATATTATGCGTAAGAAATCGTATTATTAAATGTATCAGAAATCAAAATGAAATGTTGTGAATTCGCTATTAATAGTGTAGTGTTTTTAGTAATAATTAGAGATATTACTTAACAGCCATTATTTAACTGATAACAATCTCTTCACGATAACAATCTCATTTGTTGAGTCCTTTATAGTGATATTTTGACTCAGTTCAATTTTGTACCATGATGTAATTAAACTGCATTTCTACGTATTATGTAGGATATAATATAAAATGTCTTTAAAAAAACGAAGTAGTTAGTTTTATTTCGATCGATTGTGGTTGAAAGTATCGCAAATGCAATAGAAAGGACAGATATTGTGTTGTAGGTGTGTTATGTAAACCAATCATGTTAAAATTTTGATCATTTAAGTAAATTTAGGCAACCCGTTTAACTGTATGTTATAGATAAAAATGAAATATGTAGCGTGTTCTTGTAGTGAAGTAAAATTATAATTTAATTAGATCTGCGAATAGAACTTATTGTTTTACCAAAATTTCATATCATTTATAATATTTTTTTTTGAGGGATCAAAATAAAAATCTCGTGAACCAAAATTGTCTTTTATTTAACTGCATATAAAAACAAGCTGTACCCGTTGCTTCGTGGGCGTCTTAAATGTTAAAATTATATCTTTTTTTATTTATATTCTCGAAAAAAAGGTGCTTACTAATCAAACATGTTGTTACATGGTTTGGCTAGTTATTTTACGACCGGCCGCCTGCCTGACGTCAAATTACCTTAGTCGCCTTTTACGACACTTGGATAAGATATGAGGGTGATTTATTTTACTCAGCCGGATATCATACGGGGGGTTAACTTACCTTAGTCGCCTTTACGACACCTCAGTAAGATATGAAGGTGGTCTATTCTAGACCCCTAGGTCTACCCTTGTATGCGAATGTATTTTATCAACGGCCCCTTATATAAATATACAAATAATCACACATCTCAACCCACATACACTTACACCATTACACACATGCTAGGGTCACACGTGGCTATTGAATCTTTGATAAGATTCATTAGCCACATCATACAACTTAAAACAATTCAACAACACTCTAAGAGGCACGAACGAAAAACAACATAAAACACTAAACTACACACTTAACACAAAACAACACTGTATTCGGAAGTGGGCCAAACAGGTCGTAACTAGTCCATCCCCTCCATTAATTATAAACGTATGATGCCCATAATACATAAGTTCGTAAGGTTATTAGGATAAGCAAATGGGATCTTGCATTTATTTCGTTGTACTGGTTTTATTACTGTCTTACATGCTCAACACAGTTCAATTGCGTTTTCTCTCTTATAAGAAAACAATGTACTTTTCATTAAGAGTAAGAAATATATATGTAAAATGTTCTCCTAATTATAGGAAACAATATTGTGCAACACATAAATTACTTAAAGGCAGGCAGGGTGGTGGTGGACGTATCCAATAGCGGAAGCTACCACCCTTGACCTGTGACGAGTTTTGGCGGTTCTCGTCAGTAGCACAAAAAATAAGACCAGAGAACCACTGAAAATTGGAAAAAAAACCCACACACACAACAGCAGTCATCAATAACAAAACTCATAATGCACTGAGAGATAGAGAATATTCAATATATACCTTTTAGCAATGCATTAATGGAACCTCTAAAGAGCATATGACAGCATAATAAAAAAAGTAAACAATATGTACCCAAAATATTTATTTTATAATTTACAAATAACTACTGTACGTCTTTGGAATTCTAACATCTACAAGAAGCAGACACATAAAACTAAACAGAATATAAAATAAATATACCTTCTAATAATTTTTTAGGCATACAAATCTACGAATATACAACGCGAACTACATATAATTTGAGTCCAGAAAATTTTGTCTATTAAAAATATATATCTCGTTATAAGATCAATCAATTTGCAACATCTAGGTAAAATTCTCAATATATTATAATAAAACTGAAAAAGAGCTATGAATCTAATTTGTAGTACATAATTCTAATGTAACGGGAAATAAATATAAATTTATTAAGCAATGAAACCTCTTGTTAAACCTTATTTCTAACAACTGTATACAGTATATATATTATTGGATCACAATAAAAACTACATGTCGAAATAATCATTACATTTTTCCACATTAAGAAAATTGATATGATTCGAAATTAATCATACTTATTAAAATATCATTTAATGGGTCCAGAAATACGAGTATTAATACCTAAAAGCACCAAAAGTTCAAAGGCGAAAAGTGCAAAAAATATTTGAAATTTTAGAAAAACCATCTTATAAGTAAGTTTCTTACTTCATAAAGTAAACTTTATATTAGGGAAAGCTGTAAGCTTAATTCATTTGCAGATTTCGTTACTTATATGGAACTATAACTGCAGTCTCGTTGAAATTCTTAGCGTTTAATATGTTTAAATAATTAATTTAATTTGGTAGAGATATTGACAATTACAAAAAATTATTCAAACTTAAATATTTCTAATATTCTGAAAATAGGGTAAAAATTAAATAAACGAGATTCTTAGACACTAATTTTCGGTATAAAAGTATTCTCAAAACAGATTATTTTTTAACTCATGCAGAATTATCATAATCATCGGCCCATTTATAATGTACACAACAAAATATAATCAAATATATATTAGCCGAATAAAATCTTTTCTATTACCGTAAACTCGTTGTTAAAGTAAAGTAAGTTAAATCATTACCCTTATTATTAAATTATTGTCCTTATTGATATGCAAATTTGATTATTATGCGTAAATGTCCTTATTTACCACGTTTCTGAACGATGCGCTGCAGATAATATAAATTATACTGAATGAAAACGAAATAAATATTTATTCTTAATATATATTTTTATATCATGACTTTATTTAGTTGTAATTCAGTATTATAATTATGTTTCTATGTAGTGTAATTTATACCAAAGATAAGCAAACTAAGGTTATTAAATATTTAATATTCGATAGAAAACAAGTTGTGATACTTAGTGATGATTGATTGGAAAAATAAAAAACCTATAAAAAAATATCTTACATCGGTTATTGCTTCTTCAGGTGATAAGAGGGCTGGCACCTTTTTCGCAAAAGTATTCTCAAAACAGATTATTTTTTAACTCATGCAGAATTATCATAATCATCGGCCCATTTATAATGAAACAAAATATAATAAAATATATATTTAACCGAATAAAATCTTTTCTATTACCGTAAACTCGTTGTTAAAGTAAAGTAAGTTAAATCATTACCCTTATTATTAAATTATTGTCCTTATTGATATGCAAATTTAATTATTGTTATGCGTAAATGTCCTTATTTACCACGTTTCTGAACGATGCGCTGCAGATAATATAAATTATACTGAATGAAAACGAAATAAATATTTATTTTTAATATATATTTTATACCATGACTTTATTAAGTTGTAATTCAGTATTATAATTGTTTCTATGTAGTGTAATTTATACTAAAGATAAGCAAACTAAGTTTATTAACTATTTAATATTCGATAGAAAATCCAACTCGGATGGGCAGCGTTCGGGAAGCTACGCGAGATCTTTTCGTCCGAAATACCTCAGTGTCTGAAGACCAGGGTCTTCGAACAGTGCGTGTTGCCAGTGATGACCTACGGATCCGAAACGTGGTCGCTCACTATGGGCCTTATAAGAAAGCTCAGAGTCGCTCAGCGGGCGATGGAGCGAGCTATGCTCGGAGTGTCTCTACGAGATCAAATCAGAAATGAGGAGATCCGTAGAAGAACTAAAGTCACCGACATAGCTCAGCGTGTCGCGAAGCTGAAGTGGCGATGGGCGGGGCACATAGTGCGGAGAACCGATGGGCGCTGGGGTCTTAAGGTGCTGGAATGGCGACCCCGCACCGGAAAGCGCAGCGTCGGTAGACCCCCTACGAGGTGGACAGACGACCTCAAAAAGGTCGCAGGGAGCCACTGGATCCAGGCGGCGCAAGATCGTGTAGTGTGGTGATCCCATGAAGAGGCCTATGTCCAGCAGTGGACGTCCATCGGCTGACGACGATAGAAAACAAGTTGTGATACTCAGTGATGATTGATTGGAAAAATAAAAAACCTATAAAAAAATATCTTACATCGGTTATTGCTTCTTCAGGTGACAAGAGGGCTTGCACCTTTTTCGTAACGTACACGTACACGTTAATAACGTACATATAAATAACGTAAATATAAATAACGTACACGTTATGGGCAATAGACTAAAATATTACTAAGTTTTATTCGTGAAAATATAGATGGCGCTGCAAGCCCCCGCTATTGAGTGTGTAATCAAAATATTTTAAGTGAAGAGATTTTTTTTCTGAAAGCAGTTTCAAATAAATACCACTGTAGTTCAGGTGTCATTAAGGTGTTTTATTTAGCCTGTGATAAGTTATCGCCCGCTAACACACCCGGGAGGGGTAGGTATTTTGAACATTGGTCCTTCGAGCCGGACTCAAAGCTCCATAAAGTCTTTACGAATTATACGTTTTTTTTGCATTTCGCACGTATAAATTTTAGTATAAAGAAAACACAATTTTATGAATCCGACTTTTTTGTTATGCATTTATTAGTAATGCTATAGGTTTGAGTATTTAAGGTTCTTTCAGACTCTTTGAATGCTTTAGTTCAAATAATTTGGCACAATATTTGTAATATCAGTGAAATATTACATATATTTCAAACATATATAGAATTTAAAACTTTTTTTGGCAAATGGGGGCATCTATAGAATATTTAATTACAATTAAATATTTAGTATCCTTGATACTGAATATTTAATTAGGTTTCCTAGTCTCTTATTTCTTACAGTTTAGATTCTTCTAATTTATCGAATGCATTGCATGCAAGGCAAAATAAAAAAATGTAGGCTATCTAAGGAAATCTTGGCTAAAAAAACCATGCAACTAGTTCGGCTATATTACTGGTTCCTTATTCAGAGGAGCGTTATCTAAAGTCCAAGTTGCCCTAAAGATCGCCGAATTTCGAGAGAAAATGCCAACTTAAGAAGATGATCAAAGGCATACCATGATGTGTATAATAAATTAATTAAAATAAAACCGCGTAATTAATGAACACACCATTATAGCATTCTGTTGTATGTCTTTCGATATGGTATATGATACCTGTAGGCCTACCATCAGCTTTTAGAAAACGTTTCAATTGCAATTAAATTAAAAGACGGTACCAGTTCAAAACCAGGCAGGCACCAATGAGTTTTTCTATTAAAACTCATGTTTCTAATTGATAATTGCAATTTATCACCTTTTTTCGGTGAAGAAAAACATCGTGAGGAAACCTGCATATCTCTAGAGAATTCTAGAGATATGTGTAACCTACCAATCCGCATTGGAGCAGCGTGGTAGGTCTTAGCTCCAACCCTTATCTCCAGAAACGGAGAGAGGAGGCCTATTCCCAGCAGTGGGATTGTAACAGGCCGCTACTTTACTATACTTTTTTAACTAAACTGAATCGCTTTCTTTTCGAATATGAAGTGTTTTCACTGAGTTGCATTTGGAGCGCACATCTACTATATAAATAAGAGTAAATGAAATACGTTTACGATTCAGAAACTGTGCGTCTGTAACACGTCCTGTAGGCCTACCATGAACTTTTAGAAAACGATTCAATTCAAAGTCAGTACCTAAACTCAACCGCTCTCTTTTCGTACCATGAAGTGGATTGCATTGGGGTCGTAATGTTGGAAAAGGAAAACGTTATATGAACTATAGATAACTCTGTCTCTTTTACTCAAATGTTTTTAAGACGCATTTCGAACGGTCATTCGACAACGACTAAAAGTATGAGCCTTTAAGACGTCATTCTATGAAAAAGCAAAACAATTTAGTTTAAGTCTTCAATTGAGTCGCAATAAGAGTTCATGGTAGGCCTGCTGAAGGTCTACCATCAACTTTTAGAAAACGATACTGAATCGCTTTCTTTTCGTTCTATTAAGTGTGTTTAACTAAGGTGCATTTGGATCGCACACCTACTATATAAATAAGAGCAAATGAAATACGTTTACGATTCAGAAACTGTGCGTCTTTAACACGTCATTGTATGAAAAAGCAAAACAATTTAGTTTAAGTCTTAAATTGAGTCGCAATAAGAGTTCATGGTACGCTTGCTGTTACTAATATAGTTAAATAGGTTTCCTAGCCTTGATCATGTCCTCGCTCATTTCATACAGTTTTGATTCCTCTTGTTTATCAAAGGTATACGTAGAAGTATATTCGGCGCAGTTGCGATAGAACTTGCCAGAAGTTCCCTCGATGCTGTAATCCGTCGCGGTGAACATAACAGTTTCCGCACCCTGTAAGAAGTAAAAAGGACGTTAAAAGTAATAGTTTCTTATCCCACTGCTGGGCAAAGACCTCCTCTTATAGTTTATTGGAGGTAAAGGTTCGATTTAAGAACCACCATGCTGCTCCAATATATATTGTTGGGTTATACATATCTCCAGAATTTTCCAGATATGCAGGTTTCCTCACGATGTACCGAAAAACATGTGGTAAGTTAAAAATATCGATTAGACAAAAGTTTTAAGAGAAAAACTCATTGCTGCATGCACGGGGTTGGAACTCGTGACTTTCTTAAAAGAGTCGCACGGTCTCACCGCTGGGTTATCTCACTATTAGTTCAGTAAAACAATAATAATTTCTTTTAAAAATTGTCTTAATATTTATACTTGGCTCATGAGATATCCCACAATATGGAATATTGACTCAACAATAATTGTTCCAATTGTTGTATCGGTTAATGGTTTTTTAATGAAAATATTTAAAAATGTATTAAAATCTATGAATTAGTAAATAATGGTACTTTCTTTTAAAGTTATCCATTGATCTTCACAACAATTCGCATTTCTCGAAAAATTTGATCTCTCAATATTCGATATATAAATTCGACATTCAAATTTACACTTTATGCATCAGCTAATGAGGTCGTGTTTCAATTGAATTTGAACCGGTAGCTTTGTTGATAAGGTTTCAATTATAAGTTAAAAATTATCACAATAATTTGGACTGATTATCAAAACAAATATGCGATAACCTACAAATCACTGAATGACCAGATAACTTCCCATAGTATACAATAATATAGAGTTATCTCTAAGATAGGATTATATATCATAGATCTCTCGATAATATGGATTATTTTCGCCCACTATTATGTTTTTCAGTTTATGGTTTTGTTGTGATATCAAAATGGCACTTTTGGATAGACTGCATTCAGAAATGGCGTATCAGATATACCTTGTGACCAAAATTGACTTTTGCCTTTATCTGATTTGGGCACAGAAATATCAAAAGTGTCAAAGACTTGTGACGGAGGATCATGACAGATCTTGAAGTAAGGTAGTGAGAGGTAGTTAGCAAAGATATTGGTATTAAACATAACTTCTATGCGTTTTTATTGGTTAACTTTCACCTGCTTCGACCTTAACAATTCTAATTGCAATTAATATAATAAGCACTTTACAGTACGTTCATTAGCACTGAAGCAATTACCTCATCAATGATAGTCTTAGGTAAAACATGAGACTTGCAAAAAATACTTTATAATTCACAGTATTGCTACATCGTGCAATACGCAATGCCAGCCACAGCCAAAGTCGTGTCATAACTTGTAAACGAACCGCCATATATAGCCAGGAACACAATATCCTAGCCTTCACTATAAGTACTAAGTGCAACTGTCTTTGTTCATAGTCAATTGTGTTACTTTTTTAATCGAAGCGCTCCCGTTTGTAAATTTAAAAAGTTCAGTAACACCAATTAATCTACATATATTTACATGTGAAGCGAAAACTTTGCACCTATTTTAAATTCAATAGCGCGCACCGAGCACTGAGAGATAATGGTATTAATACAATTTTTTATTTGCTCTAACTGCCAATAGATAAATGCTCTCGGCTTAATGGTTAAATTAAAGTTTTACGCCAGCTGTACACTCTGCGAGACACACTGAGACATGCCGAGTGCGAGAGTGTACAGGCTAGGCTACACATCGCCTTGATATGTCTAGGGGTATCTCGCCCATTATACTCAAACTCAAACTCAAAATATTATTTATAAAAGTAGACTGTTTACAGTACTTTTGAATCGTCAATGTTTTCAAGAAGTTACCACTGATTCGGAAGTTTGCTCCTACCGAGAAGAACCAGCAAGAAACTCGGCGGCCATTGTTTTTTTAAAATATTTTTTATATATTTTTTTTTACAATTTGATTGATGGTTACAAATTAATCGTTGCAGCTTGATGCGTAGCTGACTGCAGTTAAGATATGCTACTATCACTCAAATAATCTTCAATTGTATAGTAAGCTGTATATATGTGTAGTATAGCTCTCGTGTCGGTTTTTGTGACCAATTCAAAGGGTCTCTAGCCACCTTGGCACAATCGGCGAACGCTAGCGCTCGGCGAGAGTTAATGAGAGCACTCACTCGAGAGTGTACAGAACCGCCGTTATAGTACACGATAAAAAATGTATTCATTAAGTATAATACAAATTAAAAGAAAAAAAAATGTACAGATGTTCTTATCGCTAAATAACGACCTCTTCCGGAAAACTAGATCGGATTTTTTTTTCGAACTGACTGTATGCTGTTAGCCCTAATGGCTTTTACAGCGTCACCGGGCGGGACGGGCGAGCGCAGAAGCATCGCCGAAGTTGCGAAATGCAGGGAGTAGAGCGCAGAAGCTCTACTTAAGTCGGGGAACGTCGTCCTAAGGGTGCCTCCTGTGAGGCCGGATCACGGCTTAGGGCGACGCGTAGTAGAGGGTTGATGGTATGACTTAGATTAGTCATTGCGGCGTCGGAAGTGTGGCGAGAAGCCACGACCGACCGACGTCAGAAAACTGGGACCTCGTCTTCGCCGGCGAAGACGCTGCGTGAGTGTATTACGGGTTTCTGTGTTGGCGATCGTTATTTGATCGTCGGGGTCATACAGGACGCTTTTTGGACGCCTGTATTTTCGATGGTCGGACCTAACTGGGATGTAGGTAGAAGCAACTGAAATCAGGGGGTTCGGGTGTACCTCAGATTTCTCGAAGTAAGATTTCGAAAAACGTTTAAAGAGGTGAGTAATGGTAGGGAGATCGAGGTCTCTATGGAGGTCAACGTTCCCCATGAACCACGGACAACCAGTGGCTGTCCGCATAAATCGGTTCTGTAGTCTTTGGAGCCTGAGCAATCTGACTTTTGAAACGTGCGCAAACGCAACGCTCGCATAGGACATTATTGGTCTTATGCAAGTTTTGTAGAGTGTCACTTTGTTGCGGAGCGACATCTTACTTTTCTTGCATAACATCGGATAAAGTCGTCCCATGACATACGCAGCCTTATTGCAGACTATATGTATGTGCTCGTGGAAGGTCATGGTACTAGATCGGAGAAAGGACATACTCATACGAGTAAAAGGTACGTGGAGTAATTTATTCGAATGCATAAAATGTATACACCATCACAATCAGCATTCGGCCTTATCATAAACGGACGCGCCACGTTTGTCTGAGTGTGTGAAAGGAGACTAAAACGTGTTACTCTATTATCGGTCAACAACACATGCTATATTAAGAGCAACAATAAAAGAGATATTGAAACATCGTGTTATTTCCAGTATAGGAGGCAGCGTTTCTCAACCTTTTTTTGTGCCATTAACTTTAAAAAATTGTATATCCCGCTGTATTAAAATTTATGTATGTAATTCACACAGATTTTAATATTAAAAAATTGAATTGTTCACTTATGATACTTAAATGATAGGTTTTAGAATAATTGCCTTTTTTTCGGTAAATTTGACATCGAAATTTAGAATTGCATCCGCGCATTTACCCCATAGCAACATTCCATAGGACACAATGTTATGGAAGTAAGCAAATAAACAAGTTTTGCTGTTTCAACCTCTATAAACCATCTCATCTTTCGGACAGCGTAGGCCGCTGAACTGAATTATATATATTAACTTTCACTCTACCGATATACAATATAAAACTCAGAAGTGGAAGAAGTGGTTTAAAAAATATATATATAAAATTCTTTAGCACACTCACAAGCAATAAAATTGCAATTATCGCTCGTTTATTTTAGAACATAGATAACAAAATTACTATATAGGATATTAATTTTGAATGATTCGGAGCTGTGATAGCCCAGCGGTGAGACCGTGCGACTCTTTCGATGGGAATACGAGTTCAAACCCGGGCAGGCACCAATGAGTTTTTCTATTAAAACTCATGTGTCTAATTGATAATTGCAATTTATATGCTTTTCGGTGAAGGAAAACATCGTAAGGAAAGCTGCATATCTCTAGAGAATTCTGGAGATATGTGTGTAATCTACCAATCCGCACTGGAACAGCGTAGTAGGTCTTAGCTCCAACCCTTCTCTCCAGAAACGGAGAGAGGCCTATTCCCAGCAGTGGGATCGTAACAGGCTACTTTACGTTTTTTAATAGTAATTTTGTAACATGGTACTTACTTGTTTCGCCGACCTCATGAAGAGCAACGCCACTGGAGCCATTAATATGTAGTGGTACCATTTTATAAAGTTTCTGTAACAAATGTTATTATTTTATACTAGTGATTCTAATGTTACTATGTTGTTAACGATGTACTATATTGTTTTTCTGAACGCCGTTTGGTATCTCGCAGAATAGAATAGACCACCCTCCTTTCTTACCGAGGTGTCGTAAGAGGCGACTAAGGTATGTGTCGTGTGGTATCCGGCTGCATAGAATAGACCACCTCATCCCCACCCTCATCAAGTTGAAGTCATCAAAATACGTAGCCAAATCATGTGACAACATGTTTGTAATATGTGCCGACCCTCTTAGAGTGGGATTAGGGCAGGAGAATGTATGCATACTGTTTTTCCGATTCGCGAAAGAAACACGGGACTATTTCCGTCAATATTTAGCCTCGTATAATTGTACTAATTTTCATCAATATTGCTAAAGCGGATTTACGGAAAGGGCAACGCCTCGTTCGCATTTATAATCTAAGGATTATTTTCTTTTCACATATTAAATTTTATAAAAATCGGTCCAGCCGTTTAGGACGAGTATGGTAACTAAAATAGTGACACCAGAATTCTATATAAGTATAAGATATTATTCAAACACATTAATATCGTAGGTTTTCTATTAAAACTACGATATTAATTTGTTTTTTTCGAACTGACTGTATGCTGTTAGCCCTGACGGCTTTTACAGCGTCATTGGCCGGGACGGGCGAGCGCAGAAGCATCGCCGAGGTTGCGAAATGCAGAGAGTAGAGCGCAGAAGCTCTACTAGAGTCGGGGAACATCGCCCTAAGGGTGCCTATCAATTTGAAGCGCCTTATCTTCCCATTGTTTTATTATAAGGTCTTTTGTATTCAATTGTAACGCTCAAGGATGATATTATCTGTCTGGTTTTGTCGTCAATTAATTTGTTGTTTTTTTTTCTGTGTATCGACATCAACATTATAAAATTATTATTAGATTAAATACTTACCTAAACAAATTAGTGTAGCAAAATCCGGGACAACATGCGTTGACATCTATCCCTGAACCTCTCAATTTGTCCGCCAGAGCTCTTGCATAGTACACATTCATGAGTTTTGTATTGCAGTAACCAGGGTTGTGACGACCGGACTTGCCTTTCTTAGCTAGCTCTATTTCAGCTCTTAAATTTAAATCTTCAAAATCTAATTTGCCGCGTTCGTGAAGAGTTGATGATACCATAACTATTCTGTAAAAATAAAAGAAGTAAAGTAACAGCAGTGGGATAGTACTATCCCACTGCTGGGCATAGGCCTCTCTCCGTTTCTGGAGGGAAGGGTTGGAGCTAAGACCGACCACGCGAATTGATATGTTACTCATATCCCCAGAATTCTCTAGAGATATGAAGGTTTCACAATGTTTTCCTTCACCGAAAAGTGTGTGATAAATTGCAATTATCAATTAGAATAAGTTTTAATAGAAAAACTCATTGGTGCATGCCCAGGTTTGAACTCGTGACCCTCGAAAGAGTCGCACGGTCTCACCGCTGGGCTACCACAGTTTGTAAAAATATAAGTATTAAAGTAATATAAATATTTTCATCAGCCTCAATTCACAACTAGTTTTTTCCTTAAATAAATAAAAAAATATATCTTAATGCTTTCTATGAGACTTTCTTTTCCCTTGTATCATTAGGAGATAGGCATCATGACCAAATCCCAAAGGCTGCTTCGTACACTAGCATTAAATAGATAGAGCTTAACTAATGCTGATTATAACAAAATAATTCTACCATAACTCTTCTAACAAGAAATTTAAGTATTGCTTGTATTAAAAAATCATTTAATTTCTATATCTTTTATGGTAATGAGGGTGGGACGAAAATCATGTTACTATAACCCCTCGTAAGCACGGGCGTAAAAATTACGTCGCGTTAAAATTCCACAATAGGCGTTATAAGAAGTTTCGTATGGTATATTCAGATTAACGCCCTCACCCTAACGACTAAAACGGAACACTGCACGATAAATACGTCGCGATTTAAATACGCTGTCGTGTGATCAGATACCTGGATACCCATTTGTTTAATTCGACGTAATTTTTACGCACGATAAAAATCCTCCCGTGCGTACGAGGGGTAAGAGTTTTAAATATGAATGTGGGCCGATGTATGAATAGAGGGAGGCCAAAAAAAGATGGATAGATTGTGTGAAGAATGACATGCATATAAAAGGAGTAGCATCAGAGTTGATGAACTATACAGATGAAGACATATTGTGACAATCTCATTTAGAGTGGGATAAAGGTAAGAGATTCTCTTACCTTTATCCAGCTGTTATGGAAATAGATACTTAAGTAGTAAACACGAACACACAAATTTAAAAGATGCTATACCCTGTTATAAACATAATAAAGATATAATATTGGTTAGTAAATATATTAAAATAACTTCATTACCTGCTAGGTGTGGCTTTTTTCAATAGATCAAGAAGTAAACTAGTTAAGTACATATGTCCCAAATGATTCACACCAAGATGTATTTCAAATCCCTCTTTAGTCTTTTGATCTAACTTCAAAGGCACTACAACACCTGCATTGTTGATAAGTACATCTATTTTGTAAAATCCAGCTTTGACAACCTCAACAAACTTCTCAATTGATTCAAATGAAGCCAAGTCTAATTGCATTGGTATCTATAAAATTATTAACATTTAATACAAACATAAAAATTTAATATTACCCATTTACCATAGTAATAATCTTTATATTCGTCATGGATATTTCATAAAATCTTACATAATTTTAAAAAAGGTGAACCCTTATTTATTTATTTTTTTATTTCTTACATAACACAAATAGGACTTAATTTACAATATGGCCATCTGTAGCCGAACTAGTTAAAACTATTCGGCAACGACAGACACCGAAGACATGTGATTTGATTGTAAGAAAAGACACGTAAATATAATATTATGATTAGTACAATAAAGAAAAAAAGAAAGAAACAAAAATAATATACAAGTCTGTAAAGAGTTCCTCTCTCTGTGTTAATGAGTTTGAAAAGTATATATGTATTTCTGTAATATATGTATGTATGTATTAGTATGTGTAGGGGGTATGTATGTATGAGAGGGTGTATTAATTCTATAGAATATAATTTATTAGTTTGGCAGCAAAAGTGTGCACTCTCAAAGTTTTCTGTAAATATTTATTTAATAATTATGTAAGAGTTCTTCAGTGTTGTTATATGATATTTAAGATTACAGACAAACTGAAAAACTGACGAAGTTTTCAAAAGGAATTTGTTTATTAATGGGAACTTTAGAATATCAATAATACAAAATGTTAATACCTACTTATAACTATGTGTATCATTTTAAAACAAGATGCAGTACATCACATATTTACATAAATAAAGTTAACATGCAAACGCAACATACTATGTTGCAACATACTATGAAGGTCATACTTAGGTCTCATATAATTTTTCTATATGAGTATCAAGTACTTAAATTATATTCAAAAAATTATTTAATATTTTTGTTTTATATTTAGTATTAAATCATAGTAATATTTTATTAAATATTCTAAAATTCTGACTATCAGAATTTATATTTTGGAATGCTCAGATTTTGTTTTCAATGATATAAAGTAATATCATTAGCCTTAAAATATTATTAATATAAAAACATTTTTCTTAGTACATTAACCTTACTAATTACAAGGTTTTCTAACAGAGGAAATAAGTGACCCAGCCAGAAATTTATGGTTTACAATAAGGAAGTATATTATTTGACTTGACCCTAATGTATTTTGTTAACCACAGTGACTATAATAAAACTAAAGCCAATAATAATATTGTAGTTGTTACCAGTTCACCCCCAGTCGCTTGTTCCTTCCTAATTTGAGCGATAGCTTGTTTCGCCTTCTCGATATCTCGACAGGCAAATATTACGCGTGCCTTCCTCTTTACAAGGGCTTTGGCCGTCTCCAGACCAATCCCACTGTTCGCTCCGGTTATAAGGAATGTTTTGCCTCTTAAACAGGTATTACTTGTACACTTTGCCCAATTCCTCGCTCGCCACTTTCTTATTAGACCTAAAACGACCACCGCGGAGATGGGCACAGCTGCGTAGATAACAGTAGGTGCCACCATTTTAAAATTAAATATTATTCAATACACCTTTAAGTTAATCGTATTTCCTATAAATACACGGTCGTGTCGTAACACAAGTGCAATGAAAATAAAAATTACGTTTTCCGGTCTTTGACCAATAGCAAAAAAAAACACTTGCTAATGTCAAAGTCAAAGGTCACAATGCTGTTCAGAAACTGAAGAAGTAGTTTTTGTATCAACACAATAACTACTTTGAAATAATAAAATAAATATAAAAGTCAACTTTTTTATTTATTTTAGTATCTAAATGTATTGTACAATATATTTAACGAATAAATTCGTTAGAACTTTATGTTGTCTATGAATACGAAAGAACTTAAATCTATTATACTACTTTTAAGGTAACAAAAGGATCAAACTCCAAATTAAAATTTTGTAGTTAATCTAAATTAATAGTTAATCTAAAAGTATTAATTATTTTACCGCTTAGCCCGTTAATATTATTTTGCCGTTTATTTTGCGGCCAAAGTAATATACTTTGGGCCTTATGAGTTACATTCTCTAGTCTCTGATATTCATTACACATTTGGCTCCAAAAAAATCTGATTCGAAGTACACTGATATAAGATATTTCATACTATTTTTTTCTTTTGATTACTTTTAAGTAATAAAACAATTTGATATATAGCTTCATCGTTTATTTCAATTACATACATCATAGGGACAACTAGATAAAAAAATCGATAACGTACTAAGAAAAACAACTGATATCGTAACAATATAAATATCAATATTGGAAATATCACTATTTGAGGCAATGATAATAATGTACGTACAGAATTTTTATATTATTACTAAATAGACAATAATATATAATATGAATTTAGGGATTTCTATATGAAGGTGAGAAACGTTTTTATTAAAAATAATATTTGAACAATTAATAAGTAGACACATGAATAGCTTTGTGATGTAATTTTACACTTTTAAAATATTATGTCTTGAACAATACAAGTTAAGTAAATATTTGCCACACTTTTTATGCATTGACATAGACAATATACATTGACGCAATGAAGAGATGAGGAAATAAGTTCAAGTACATATAGTTTAGTTGAATTTTTAATAGATTGTACCACATATTCTTCAAAAATTATGAAAGTACACGTCGCATTTTTAATAATGTGGGCATAAAAAGAACAAAGGTAGTTCTGTTTATTAACTAAAGATTATATATTCATGTTTTTATTATGTGTTAAGCTAAAGATGTCAAGTATTGGTTATTTATTGGTAATTTAGAGATTAAATACACATAAATGCACAACATACAAACAGATTTTTGAAACTGACTACCACAATAGGAGCACAACAATAACAATAAGTATTAAAAGTATATTAATATATTAACATTAAATAAGTATATTAACACAAATAGTAAACACATTTGTTTATATATTAAATCTTAAATATATAGATCATCAAACTATTTTAAAAATTATTAATAAAAAAATGTACTTTTAAATTATCTATATTGCACACTGTAAATAATAAATATATGTGTATAAGGTTGTTTACTTTGGAGTCACTTGAACGTTCGTTTTTAATGCAGATTGATTTCCTTTTTATAGTTTATATCACTTTTATTAAAGTAAGCATTTGCATGATTTTTTTAATACTGTCATTTAATAATGATACGAAAATTTGTTGTTATATTACTCTAGAATTTTATACATACTACTTTTTTGTTGACGTTTAGGTGAACGAGTTATCTACTTTAAAATATGACACTTAATAAATAGAAACACCAATCGCTACAAAGGATTTTGTTGCCCCTTATAAGAATAACATTTGGATTATAAACCACAGATGGCACTTATTAAATATAAATTTATTGGCACCATTAATGTATATATGACAAAACTGTAAACAGTGAAAACAACTTTTAATCATTACTTAATTGTTTTTAAATTATTATTTTAGTTATTATGGTAAACGCATAGTTGTTACTTGCAACACTGATATACAGTATCTAATGCTCGTTTAATATTTCATATTACTGAATGAGAAGAGGAAGGCGCATGGAAGAGGAATCATTTTTTATAAATTGAGTTAATTTTTTTGGTTTATTAGCTAATTTTTATATAATATTTAAGAAAGCTTAAGCATATAATGGGTGAATTAAATCGACATTATTAAAGTTTGATATAAGAGTTCTTTTTGTTGTGATGCCTTAAAACATATATAATGAAGGAAAAGTTTTCCAATAATGCAATAACCATAGAAGTTTCAATTCTTTGCATAAAATTATATAACTTTCGTCGATAAGCACAACTTACAGAATACATATCAATTCTTATAAATATTTTATGTTGTTCAGTTTTAAATATATCATATTTATGTATATATAATAATACAATGAAAATATTGTCAAAATTGTAAACTATATTAATAATTTAATACATATATTTATATTTAACATTGAACGTAAATATAGCACTCCTATTACGTTTACTATTACATTTGAAATGATTTTATGTAAATACAAATTCTCTATATAATTATATATCTACTTGATAGAATGTTTAATTGTTCTATATAAATAAAACACTATTAATAGCTATAACAAATTAAACAATTGTATAACTAAATTGAATAATATATGTCAGTATTTATGAAAATATTAACGAGTAAGGCGCTATTTAAATACGCAAAAACTATTAAAATATTATACTAAGTCTTTTAATTTCATACCATTTTTGCTTCATTTACAGGAATGTATATGCCTTATACACTTAGTTATAGTTGTGAGATCCAAAAGCTTGATTTACAAATATGTTATATCTATAAAATTGTTATAACAAATTATATAAGGAGCACATTCAACATTAATATTCACATAGGACAAACCATGCGTTGATTCAAGAACATATCAAACGATTAGCCAAAATTTAGATAATTTTCATAAGAATACAGCTTTGAGCGATTAAACTCATCTTATTAAAATTCGGCTTAGCTATATACAACGTCACGCAGTTTTGTATCACATTACCCAATTAGTTTCATTTAATTTCATAGACAAGAGACGTAGTGATATCTCAACTTTTTCTAACAAATTCTGGCCCAACTCAAATCAAATATGTGATCAAGAGTAAAAACAAGATGATCTTTAATATAAAGATTATAAGATCGCAATGCTCTTATCATGTAACAAAGTACCCAAATTTTAAGGGCAGTTACATCACTGAAACTTCCCGCCTATCAAGCACGACAACCATGCCTTTGCTAATGCTAGTGTTGCCAATAAATTAGAAAGAAATTTAGAGTGGTAAATTTTTAATATACGAACATCACATTATGAAACAGTTTGATATTTTATATTTTGTAGTTTCTTTTTATGTTATGTTATAATAATAAAAATCTTCATAGATCAAGAACTTAATTTAAAAATCCAAAAATTCTAATACTCATTAGCAACCTTTAACATTAACAACTTCTCAGTAAAGACATTAAACAGATTGATAGAGCCTTATAAAAACTCATCTTCTGAATCAGTTCTTTTGTCTCCTGAAATGAACTAGTGTGGTAATATGTAAAAATAGCATTATAAAGGGTCACAGTATAATCAACGGGAACAAAGTGCAACATTTAAATGTAAATTCTAGCTTTGTTCCCTTTGGCTATAGCACGTTAAGCGCCACACAATTAATTACATTGGAGTCGACAGTTGGTGTTTCGATCTGTCCACACCAACATCAACTGTAACGACCTGCCCGTCCACCGGTGTACTATCCATCTCACTATCCGGCATAATCACACACACAAATGACTTCCCACTATTCGCGTCTCTCGGATATATTGTCATTGGAATGAACCTATCACTCGTACCGTCCACATAGGCTGCCAACCTGGAATAAACCTCTGGAAAATGCTTCTTGAGTAACACCCCGCGGCCTTCCAACTCTTTAAGTATATTCCTAAAACATATCTCTCTAAACTTGTGCGCTGTAGCTGCATTCTTCTCGCCTGCGTTGTTCAACTTTGACGTGAGTATCAAAGTTTCACGATCTTCCGGTGTTCCCTTGCTATCTCTTCTGTTTCGTTTCCTATTTTGCTCCTGAATCGCTGTGGATACTGACTTACTTAGTCTCAGTTTGGCGCACCTGGATACCATTTGTCGTTCCCATTTCACGGCACCCTTTGTCGGCACCTCGCTGATTATGCAAACAGCAACGTACAAAATAACTCTCGTCTCTGGGTTATATGATTTACAGAGTTTCACAACTTCAGTATATAGCTCTGCACCCATTTCGTTTGGCTGGAGAGAGTGCCATTTGACGAATTCTGGTTCGGATAGATATTGGTACCCGTGCGTGGTAAATTTTTCGGCTGCTTCGGGACTCGTAAAAAATATTTTAACGACTCCTCTGCCTTGGGCTAAATATCCTTTATGAGCTATCGTGCTCACTTGGTGCAAGGAGGCAGGGTCTTCTTTTGCTGCTGAAATTATTTGTCTGCATAACGTACTCGCTCTAGAGTGAAGACAAACTTTCCTATGTTTCTCCCAGTGAGCTCTCCTGCATTCTTTGGAGCAATACGTAGTTGTGCAATTATGGCAAGTTTTGTAATGTCTTTTGGCGTCCGCTATTGGAGCGCGGGAGGAACATTTGGGATATTTGCATTTTACATGAGCGTCATCTATACTATTTTCGGTTTGTAAGGAAATAAGGGAGGTTTTGGAGTCGTGATGCGTGAGTTGTTCGGATCGCAGGGCTGCGGCATCGAGACTCGTGCGGCGGTCTAAGGAACTGCTGGGATGGGCGAAAGGCTCACTTCTTCTTCGAGAGTGTTCGCCCTGAGCCGACTTTGAGCGTCTCGACTCTTGCATCGTTGCAGGAGTATCAACTGTATCCGTCCCTGTAAATTTGAAATTTCAGTACCATAGACAAATTACGTGTACCTACTTTAAGACTCAGGACCATTACCGCTAAATAAAGATGAATGTAAGTAAATTAAATCAAGATGCTACGCGACAGTACAACCATGCTCCGGGGACTATGCACACTAATCTATTATATGGACATGCAATCCTTAAAGTAGCAAGTTTACTTTATGTCGACGAAATTTAAAAAACAAAATCAAAAATTAAAAGGTTCCGATTAATTTTACACAAAAATTCCAAAATATAGTAAAAGGGAGAAAAAGGAAAAACAAGATCAAACGAAAGGAGAGTTATAAGATTAAGAAACATACCTGAAGACTCGTTTGCTCGAAGGACGAATGTGTCTTCGTATCCTACCAACTGACCTTTCCAAAAATGGTCAAGCGTAAGCCGTATCATATAATGCAGGGAAAAATGCGTATTAAGGTGGACAAATATATAAAAAATTGGAACGGTTTGACTTACATATCACTCCTACCTGCTCGATCGTGATCGGGGCTGGGATCAGTAAGAGAACTGGGGCCTTCACTTGGCGTGCTGAGGAAACGGGACGCCGGCGAAATACTGCTATGACCGCTGCTTGCTAACTGTTCATACCGGGGACTCTGGGAAATAGGAAATATTTTAGTTATTTCACTATTCAAACGTGTAAAATTTGTATGTTATATACATGCATGTACAAAATAGTTTTATTATAAGGATCTGATAATCTCTGCATTCAATTCATTGTCTATAAGCTTTGTTTTGGTTTATTCTAAAATCTATTGTTATCTGTTAATAAATAATGTAACCTTCGCTCTCTTTATGGTAGGCTTATTAATAATTAAAACATCACAGACACTATAACAGAATCACCTTACTATAATCCGCACGGGTTAAGCGAATGCATGCAAAGCTAATGTGTATGAAGCAGGCAAAATTCACGTACCTTGCACATGCAGGACAAGTCACCACATGCATCCCAAGGCGCCTCCACCAGCAACAATGCACACAAGCAGTACACACAACCACCACCAAAATCCCAACGATCATTTCGCCTCGAAACCGAAGCATCATCAGGAAGATAGACTCCACGACAAAATCGCAATGCATTGCGGTTTTGTCGTGGAGCCTATCCATGTGTAAGGTACGTGAATTTTGTTTGCTTCATACACATTAGCTTAACCCTGGCGGATTATAGCCGGGTGATTCTGTTATAGTGTCTTTAATATGGAATTACGCAAAGTGACGCCTTCTTCTATAAATCAATTAAAATATCGTAAATATTTTAGAAGAGGTACTTTTATAAATATAATCTACGTCACGTTTACTGCACATTGAACTGTATAGAATACGGAAGTTACCAGGAGACTTGTTAAGTCAAAGAAAAGCCAACTATCTTAAATAGCTTTACGTAGATTGGCTTAAGATTGATAAGAGATTGAAATAGATTATCAAGTCAAAAGAACACAAAATAAAAAGTGTCAAGCTGTCTCGAGCGTATCTACACATAGGGTATTGCCGTAATCGGTTAGGGCTATGTAGTTCAAATTAAGTTGATCGAAAAAATATTGAACGCAAGCTAATTGATAGAAAGTTGAAGCAACTTGCGGGTAGCTGGTTAAAGAAAGTATTATGACATCATCATCCTCCTGCCTTTATCCCACTCTAAGTGGGGTCGGCACAACTGTATTAAACATGCCACATGATTTGGCTACATATTTTACGACCGGCCGCTTACCTGACGTCAACTTACCTTAGTCGTATTTTACGACCCCTCGGTAAGAAAGAGGGTGGTCTATTCTACCCAGCCGGATACCACACGGTGGGTCAACTCACCTTAGTCGCCTTTTACGACACCTCGGTAAGAAATGAGGTTGGTCTATACTACTCAGCCGGATACCACACAGCGGGTCGACTTACCTTAGTCGCCTCTTACGACACCTCGGTAAGAAATGAGGGTGATCCATTCTACTCAGCCGGATACCACACGGCATAAAGAAAGTATTATGACAATGATTATTAATATTAATAAAACATAGGGTTGGATAGAAAGATCCTAAGAAATCAAATAATGTCAAGACTTATCATTCTAGATAAAAAATTATTTGAAATTAGAATTTTATACCTTTCCACTCAATAAGTAGTAAGGGCTTGCAGATTTTCTTGGGCTGGGTTGTGGGGTAGGTATCCGCGTTGGCTGCGAAGGTAGACCCAGTAGAGAATCCAAGACGTCTTCCAAAGTTGTGGATCCAGGGGAAGGTCTAGTAATGCCCAGATTTAAGGAGGATAGTCGTTGAGTATCTTGCCAGTCTGCAAAACACGGAAGTAATTCATTATTAGTTATTAATTTTTTTTTCCCCATAGATATTATTATATTTTAATTCTCTATTTATTTTACTTATTTGTTTTTACTTCGATTTTTAGAAAAATTTGAAAATTCTACGTTAATGTTGCCATTTATTGAATTATATAATATATGTAATTTTTTTAATATATAAAATATAAAATTACCAAACATAAATATTTTGTAAAAAAAACTATTTATAATAATATAAGAATAGTAGATCGTCAACATTTAAGTAACATATAGTAAGCAAAGAGTATAATAATTATACAATTAGGTGCAGTAAAAACAAAACACTGTGTAAACAAATTTAAGTAATAATTTTCACTTACCACAATCATATGATGTAGTGTTTCCATAATTATTAGAACTCTTCAATACATAAAATAAAGCTACAATTGTAATAAATTATCCCTAACCTATCTAGTATAGATAAAAAAACGGCACACAACTAAAAATAAAACAAAAAACAAAATAAAACTGAATATATTTAATAATCATTATAAGTAATGTTTAACTTAAAAAAGTACATACAATGATATAAAAATTCAATGAAGTAATACAATGTTCAAACTGAAAATGATTGAACGATATTATTTTATCTATAATTTTTGCTATGACATAAGTTACTGAGAGATTCTCTAACATTTTGTAAATCTATTTGTATTAATTTAAACATTATATATTGTTCAAGGCTTGAAAAATGTGTAGAGAGCTACAGAACTAAAGTGATAACTAATTTTCTAAGCTGAGAATCGCACCAAAAGACATTTTTTTTAATTTAATATTTATTTGGAGCACTGAGTTATTACCGCATATGCAAAACATGTCGAAGACTAAATTTTTTACTAAGGCTTAGACTATTTGTCGTTGATTAAACAAAATCGGGGCGTATTTCGGAATTTTCGGCGGTGCGAATTTGTACGCGAAACGTTAATTTCTAACCTAATCAGAACCTGTATAATTTACTTAGGGACTCGCAGACCCAACATAAATTACGAGGTGATTTAAGTAGAAGGAACTTAAATTTTGAGACTTCAGTCTGTGTCACTTCTCACCACCACATAATAATATTTATCATGGTTCTGATAACTGTCGCCTTATATAGATATATATGTATATGTAATTTCCAGGCTTTCGATTATATTCTGAATATTTTGTGACAACTATGGACTAAAAATGCAAAGTGCCGAACATATTAGATAAGACATAAGTAGGTAACAGAAAATTAGCACCTAAAATAGTATAGCAACGTGATATTTTATTTACAAAACTAAAAATTATTTACTAGCATTAAAACGAATTAATATAGATTTGCATTAAAACCACACAAACATAATAATTTAGTCTGTACAATGTAATAACTAGAAAACTGGTTTTCATTTCGAATACTTTGAAATTATAATTATGGCAATAACTCCGTCATATTAAAAAAAAAACTTACTGACTATTTTTAAACTGTGAAATTGCAAGCATTTGGAAAAATAATAATTAGTTGACACATCACTTTGCAATCAAGTTTAAAGTAAAGAATATATAATAAAAAATGCAATAATATAAATTTATCAAGCATAATCAAAAATTAAGTGGTAAAAATCTTTTTGAATATTATCGGTGTGTATATGTAACAAAAGTCAAACGTTTGGCGGGTTTTTAGATGTCTACGATAAAATGTCAATTATTTGAACAGAATAAAAAACAAGTGATACTGGCAATCTATCTTGAACATCTATAGTGATAAGCCACAAGTCTTAGCGACTACAAAAGCCAGTGATTTATACTCTATATACTAAATACGCTTGTACAAAACGTGTCCAAAGTGCGTTGAAGCTATAAAAATACGTATATAATGGTCCTGAGTCTTACACAGTCTATAAAGCTCTATTACACAACATTTGACAAATGAAATCAATCAGTTCGGAAACATGACGATCCCATTGCACAGATAACTAAATACAGAGAACAGCACAAAAATTAACGCACAGAGTATTAACATAACAAAGTTAGGACACTGCAGGTTTGGATATCGAAAGCTAAATGCACAAGTTATGTTCGGTAATAATCATTTCAGGTACTAAAAAGAATACATTTCTCATTCGAAAGCGCTTTCAGGTTTGACTGGTTTTTTCCAGTTGTATGCTATACATTGCTGTTTTGTTTGGGGAATGTCGCTTTGATCTGTTATCAAAACCTGCAATGTATATCGTAGAGTGGTCACGCTCGCTCACCGGGCGCCGCACGGTGATCGAGGCGGAGGGAGGAAGGCGGGCGTGGGTGCGGCGGGGGGAGCGCTTCCGTTACCACCAAAGGAGTTTGCGGTGACTCTAGAGGCTTTGTACCTAGAACATAAATTTTGATTTATACTAATGATCTCTGTGGTATCCGGCTGAGTAGAATAGACCATACTCCTTTCTTACCGAGGTGTCGTAAAAGGCGATTCAGGTAAGTTGAACCACCGTTTGGTATCCGGTTGAGTAGAATAGACCACACTCTTTCTTACCGAGGGTTTGTAAGATGCGACTAAGGTAAGTCGACCCGCCGTGTAGTATCCGGCTGAGTAGAATAGACCATCCTCCTTTCTTACCTAGGTGTCGTAAAAGGCGACTAAGGTAAGTCGACCCGCCGTGTAGTATCCGGCTGAGTAGAATAGACCATACTCCTTTCTTACCGAGGTGTCGTAAAAGGCGACTAAGGTAAGTTGACCAACCGTTTGGTATTCGATTGAGTAGAATAGACGACCCTCTTTCTTATCGAGGAGTCGTAAGAGGCGACTAAGGTAAGTTAACGTCATGCAGGCACCCGGTCGTAAAATACGCAACCAAATCATGTGACAACATATTTGTAACATGTGCCGACCCCACTTAGAGTGGGATAAGAGCAGGAGGATGATGACTAATGATCTGTAACCATTCTAAAGCAGGGAAAAACTACTTCTCTACTTTTGGGGATAAGATTTGAAGTTTTGACCCATCACTGTAGTTAGACATCAGATATATTCAGGTTTTTACAAGATAGCTTCAAAGTGTTTTAAAAAATGAATATTGTTATATAAACGTATAATGACGTATAATGTAAAAAAAACGGATAGTCATATATTTAGCACCATATATATTTTCTATTTACTGTATCGCGGATTATAGCAAAATAATTTTTATTATTACTTTTGTATTATGGATATCCGCAAAGTAACGCCTAATTCTATAAATAAACGTATAATGTATTATGACGTCATTTTTTATTGTAATGACAATATTGTGGTTCAGGATATTAAATTTTACAACGAAAAAAAAACACGTAGAATTAATAAGCTTTTTTTATGTTGTATCGTTCAAAACATTAGATTCCAAGATCTCTTACGTAAATTAAAAAAGGAATATGAACTTTTTTTATTGTATCGTTCAAAACAATGACATTAGATTCCAAGATCTCTTACGTAAATTAAAAAAGGAATATGAACTTTTTTTTATATTGTATCGTTCAAAACAATGACATTAGATTCCAAGATCTCTTACGTAAATTAAAAAAGGAATATGAACTTTTTTTTATATTGTATCGTTCAAAACAATGACATTAGATTCCAAGATCTCTTACGTAAATTAAAAAAGGAATATGAACTTTTTTTTTATTGTATCGTTCAAGATAATTAGACATTAGATTCCAAGTTTTCGTACGTTAATTTAAACAGGAATAGGAATTTATATAACCATAGTCAAAGCAAATACATACCAACAAAAGAACTTTCCAACCAGTACAGCTTCTGGCTAGACCTTGGCGATGGTTCCCTGTCAATGTCGCCGTTGGCCGGCTCCAAACCGGAAACGTAGTGGACTATGGCCGACGTCACTTCCTTTATCGAAGACTGAATCTCCTCAGAGGCTTTCGCTGATGCGCTTTGTTGAAGTAGAGACGAGGCTAATCTAAAAAGAGCATATGGTATTAGAAGAAACAAAGAAGAATAGAATTTCATTGAAATATTCACCATATTAAATAGGTAAAGCTATATAAGGCCTATTATGATTAGATTATAACAATGCGAGGCTATAGCTACCCTCCGACCCTGTACAAGAAAGCAATTATGAAATGTAACTACTAATAAGAACTCATCATCATCCTCCTGCCCTTATCCCACTCTAAGTGGGGTTGGCACAATATGTTACAAACATGTTGTCACATGATTCGGCTACGTATTTTACGACCGGCCGCCTGCCTGACGTCAACTTACCTTAGTCGTATTTTACGACCCCTCGGCAAGAAAGTGGGTGGTCTATTGTACTCAACCGGATATCACACGATGGGTCAACTTCCTTAGTCGGCTTTTACGACGCCTCGGTAAGAAATGAGGGTGGTCTATTCTACTCAGCCGGATACCACACGGCGGAACTACTAATAAGAACTATGATTTTAAAAGAGTAACCACCGAGTTTCTTGCTGGCTCTTCTCGGTAGGAACAGCTTTCCGAACCAGTAGTCCACCACTTGCAGTAGTAGAACCACTTGCCGATTCAAAATATACTTGTTCGCAAGTTTATTTTAATAAAGAATATTTTGGATTTGGATTTAAATATGATATATAGAAAAAAACGTTTTTGATTGATATATAGAAAAAAAAAGGCATTTTTTCTCCAATAACCTTAAATGGTGTTTTTTTGCCAGTCTGCTCCGACTTCCGGTACCTTGGTTCGCTTTTCCAAAAGAACGGCGAAATTGATCGCGATGTGAGGAATAGAATGAATGCAGGATGGATGAAGTGGCGACAGGTCTCAGGCACAATATGTGACCCCCGAATGCCCACTAAACTAAAGGGAAAAATTTACACATCGGTCATAAGACCTGTCGTAATGTATGGATCAGAATGTTGGGCAATGAAAAAGATGGATGAAAGAAGAGTACATGCAAATGAGATGAGGATGTTAAGGTGGATGTGTGGTGTAACAAGACTTGATAAAATAAGAAATGAGTATATAAGGGGAAGTCTGAAAGTTGCGCCTATTATAGAAAAGATGAGAGGTGCAAGATTGGGATGGTATGGACATGTAATGAGGAAGGATGAAAATCATGTGACTAAACGGGTGTTGGATTTGAATGTGGATGGATATGTGACTAGAGGGAGGCCTAAAAAGAGATGGTTGGAATGTGTGAAGTATGACATGCGTATAAAAGGAGTAGCGCCAGAGTTGACGAATGATAGAAGAGAATGGAAGAGGAAAACATGTTGTACCGACCCCACTTAGAGTGGGATAAGGGTAGGACAAAGAAGAATACTTCCAGAGCCCACTTATTAAAGGTTTTGATTTAAAAACAGTACCTCTCATGTGGCGTCCGCGGTATGCTGTTCAATCGCTCCTGACTCCTCCACCCAAGGTAGGGCTGCCGTGCGCTGAATGAAGATCGTGTGGAAGGAGAACAAAGGGGGCTCGTGCCTCGAATACTGCTCCGGGTCGACGAGCACGGTGACGTCTGCGAAGTACAAACCAATATAACACTATAAGGTCCACACGCGACATCCTGCGTGCCAACTTAATGCTAAAACTTGAGTCAGCCTTTATTTTCCTGCCCTTATCCCCTAGAGTGGGTTCGGTAAGAAATGAGGGTAGTCTATTCTACTCAGCGGGAAACCACACAGCGGGGCAACTTACTTACCTAAGTCGCCTTCTACCACAATTCTGTAAGAAATGAGAGTGATCTGCAGGCCTACCATGAACTCTTATTGCGACTCAATTGAAGACGTAAACGAAATTTCATACCAAGACGTCTTAAAGACATACACTTTTACTCGTTGCCGAATAAGCGTTCGGAATTCGTCCTAAAACATGTGAGTAAAAGAGACAGAGTTATCTATAGTTCATATAACGTTATCCTTTTCAAACATTACGACGCTAATACAATTCACACTTCATGGTACGAAAAGACAGTGGTTCGCGTTCTTCAATTGAGTCGCAATAAGAGTTCATGTTAGGCCTGCTGTTCTACTTAGCCGAATAACACAGGGCGGTTCTAAAACTTGAATGTAAAAAGTAAAGCGAATTTCTGCTTTACAACGGTAAAACTAGAGTGTAAATTGAATAGCGGATTTTTTTTAACCTAAAAGTTGCATCGGCATAAGAACTTCAATGATCATTTCTGAACTTGCTGTTACTAAAACTGCTGTTAAAATCACAAAACCGTAGACGATGGCTACATGCAGCATACATTTAAATCATTGTAGAGTACGAGAATTCAAATTATTGGGTTAATATTTATTTATTTGGAAAATAGAAAAATTTCAGTAGTATAATGGTTATGGACTCCGCTGAAATTTAAACTGTAGATATCAACCATGGGTGCTCCGAAAATTACGAAGTTCCAGACAAAAGAAACTATTACTTTTTTTTAATAAAATTAAAAAACACAATAAATGGTTAATTTATGAGTGAGTGTGCGTACTTCTGTGTCCGTGTTGAAATAAATGTGTGAGAAAGTTTTTACCATAGCCAACCGCTGATTATTATTATAAGAGATTATTCAGTTTTTTCCTAAGCAAGAAATTGAAGCTAAAATAAACATTTCAATTTAACTGATTAACGATTTAACAAGGTAATGTAAACATGTCATCTTAAAAAAAGGTTTCAAAAAGATTTCATGTCCATACTGTTCACCGTTGAGCAGTTCTCTCGTCTGGAGCTAATCTTGGCAGAACATATAAAATTCAAATTTAAATTTAACTTGCAAGATTCTATACACGACAAATTACTAATTCTACATAATTATAAAAAGATTGGCGATGTATATAATAGACAAAGTAGGAACCGACATAAGCTTGCGGCTCCTGCTTTGTGCCTTGTAAGAGTACGTAAGTCGTTTGTGGGTTTGGGTATAAGATTCTATAATAAAATTCCACAATCAATTTTAACTTTGCCATTACAGCAATTTAAAAATACTGTTAAAAAGAGGCTGATACAGAAAGCCTATTATACCGTGGAGGCTTACATTGATGATAAGAATGCGTGGATATAGCTACTCTTTGACCTTGTGCAGGATAGCTATGACAAAATGTAATTAGTATTAAGAATCTTCTTTTTTAAAAGAGCTCCACCGAGTTTCTTGCTGGCTCTTCTCGGTAGGACGGCTTTCCGAACCAGCAATAGAGTCGACGATTCAAAAGTACTTGTTTACAAGTTTACTTGAATAAAGAATATTTTGAATTTGAATTTGAATTAAATAAAAGCTTTTAAAGAGGAATTAAGATAACTAACCTGATTCGAATTAAGTCGACTAGTGGACCATCTTCCAAAGCTGGTAGTGTGCGGTGATAATTGGGGCGGAGGCGGCTGCGCGTTGACCCCGAGGCTGCCCAGCGAAGTGGTCTTAGAGTTGAGTCCCGACCAGCGCGCTGCCGACGCGGACGCGTCAGACAACCGCTTGCGGAGGAGGAAACCCTCGCGGGGGGCTGGTGCATTCTTGTACCTGGAGTATCCAAATTATCCAACTCAAAAAAGCGGTGAGACCGTGCAACTCTTTCGGGGGCGTCACGGGTGCAACCCTGGGCAGGCGACAATGAATATTTCTATTAAAAAAAAACTGTGTGTAAGACGTCGATCAAACCGGACGAACGTAAGGGCGGGGAAAAAAAACGTACAAGTGACAGGATAATTTATTCACTTATACAGAGAAAGAACATCGCGGACAGGCCTTTACTACATTCCAAGTATGGATATATCGGAAAATGCATCGTTTACAATGGCTTAAGGAATTGGTAGGCGATGGTCGATTTAACGAACATTTTGTATGGGGACTTCTTACATAAATACGAAAGCATATCTATAGCGCGAAGTAAAGTACTACTAGTAGCGCCATCTGTTATTTCAGTGAGGAAAATACCTAAACCGTGTTATTAGTACGTTACATGTGTCTAATTGATAATTGCAATTTATCACGCGCTTTTCGATAAAGGAGAGCATCGTGAGCTGAGTGAGTGATTAATTCCAAATATGAATTAAACATATAAGTTTAACAGGAAAACTCATAGTTATGCCTGGGGTATGAACCCGTGATCTTGTTTATAAGAGGTTTTAGCTATAAGCTTTAACCTTATGATCATGTTTGACGTGGTATATCGCTATAGCTTATATATCACTGTTAACGTTCAGTTCATCAGGACCATAGTGTCACGAAGATGAAGTGCGGATGAGTATTGGAGTCCTAAAGTGTCAAGTGGTGACCCCGCACTCGATAAGCGTTGGTATTTCTTCCCCTATTTGTATAGATGACCTCAAAAAGGTCGTCCAAATCTTGAAGAGACCTGTATATATTGGTCATGGAAGAATGTACCGTCCTATTACGTCTTACTAAAGAATATGATGCCTTGTTTACAACTAATGCTGTTGCAATGGAGATTATTATAAAAGAAAATATTCTAACGTCGACTTGCTATATAAAATACAATATTGAGTGTATACAATATTCAACAATAGGATTCATTATATTCATTATGTTGGTTCTATGCAGATAGAATTGGATATATTGACTGCCAGAGCTGTATTAAAAGCTTTATTTATATATTCACGGTGTACTTTATCTGACCTGCAAAATCTTAGATAGGAAATAGGGTTTATAGACTTTAAAAATAGCCAATCAAACATCCATAAATTACAGTATAGGTAAAAAAATGTCTGTAATATTTTTTTATTACACATATTACAATTTTGAAATAGCGTCACTATTTCAATTAGTCAGTAGATCTGAAATTTTATCCTCCAGTAAGCTACAGAGCGAGCTAGGCTTGGAGTATCTCTTAATCAAGAATTATTTATAGTATAACTCTTCAATCCTAACAATCCAGTCTACTTATGTAATATATACACTTTAATATTAATATGCTACAAAATAAATAAAAGATGTAGTGTAAGTTTCTTAAGAAACAGCAAATGACATTTGACGATTTACAAATCCAACATTATATCTATTGCACATTGAATATATTTGCATTATATATAAAATAAATATTAAAAACAAAATTATAAAATAATAAAAGCTGCCTTTGAGCGATTTTCTCAAAATGTACTGAACCGTTTTTGCTAGCAGATTGCAATTCTTGAGGAAGATTTTGATTAATAGAACATTCTCCGAAAAAGAAACCATGGAGAGGTAGACTGTTGTTTGACTCAAGCGTTCAGTTGGCACGGGGTGTTCAACACATACCTATTTGCTTTAGGAAAAGCTCCGACGGAGAATTGTTATTTATCTGGTGAGGAAGACACCCCAAGATACGCCTTGTTTGGGTGCGCAGCATTTACAAACATAAGGAGTGCAGTGCAGGGAAAGAGGCCGGCCTTAAACGCACAAAACTTTGTACCACGTGTGCTTGAAAGTGAAGAAGAGTGGTACAAACATGAGGATGTTCTACGTAAAATCATGATCAAACGGGAGCAGAGGCAAAAAGAGGAGAAACAAGAGAGGGAAGGACACTCATTAGACGATCAAGACGAAGTAATGCCAAAGCGGTTCCGTGCTGATTGGCAGAGAATGAGGAAGTTGTGTTAAAAAAAAGAACATTCTCCGAAACAGTTAAATCAATTTTGACGAGACTTTCACTGGTAGATAGAGGAGGTTGTGGACCAACATATAGACTATTTTTAATCCTAGAATTCCCGTTTGGTCTGGATTTAAATAGGAAAAACATTGACACAGTGATTTTCACGAGGGAAGCCGTAGGCAACAGCTTGTTTATACTATTTATTACTTTTTAGAAGTTACAATAAGAATTATACTTTAATTGATGTCTTGTAGACATTACGAATAGTTAAAAAATAATTTATATTAGCTGCTTTCCTACGTTCATTAAGTGATGTCCGCACGAGATACAATTAGGGCTTCGTTAGCGATAATAACGGCTGCGTAGCGTTCATAGTCCAAGCCGTGAGAATTGTGCAGTCGTAAACATTATGCTTGCGAAAATTATTATAACGGTCAAATACAAATACAAAATAAAGGGATCTCTTCCAGCCAACCTTTGAGTGACAGCAGGAAAAGGACAAGTAGGCACTTTCGGTAAGTTCCGAAAATTTCACTACAAACGTTATCGTAATTTTACCAGCTGTACGTGATTCAATTCGTTTTTTGCACGCAATCATTAAATTGTGCCATAGAAAAAACAACGTAACGGCACGAAAGTTTTTATTATTCAAAGAACAAGATTGTGCCTTTAAATTTCCTAATATATAAATTCGATAGCTAACTAATTATTCGACAATTCATTTAAAAGGTCATGAGTGTACTAAATTCCTTTGATTTTTTGGTTAGAAAGAATATGAATAGCGAAAGGAACGCGAATTTGAACTTCAGATTAGAAATGATAAGAAAGAAAAGTAGTAATAATGTATTTATTCCGTACTTCTTTTCTCTTTGAGAAAAGGGTTGGACTTTAGAGCTAACACGCCGTTCCAATGCGGATTTGTAGTTATGAAAAAAGAGTAATGTGTAGGAATTACAAAAATTACATACCATTCCGGCACATTGAGCTTTTGCAACGATCTCTGGACCCGGAGTTCGTGCTCCGAGAGCACGCGATCTGAGTTCTTCTGTAACTCGTTTTCTGGAGGCTAAAACAAGGAAATTATCTGAATTAATATAGGTATAGATAAATGAAAATACTAGGCATTGATGATAAAAATCTACTTACAGTATATACAAAGTGTCTCATATAGCAAGGAAGACTAAGATAAGTCACTGGACCTATTCTTAGATATAATTTAATTTATAACTTTAGGTTATCTTTCAGTTGCTTATTAGCCTTTTGGCTAGATCGCAACATCAGTGAAGTACTTCCTTTTTAATTGTTCTTTATAATAGAAAAAAAAACTTACAGTAAATAATTGACTTGTAAAGACTTATTTACTTAAGAAGGTATAAATGATAGATGCGTAAGTTTATACGACCTTTATTGTAAAAATAATAGAACAGTAATGAAACTAAACGATATTCGATCAGGTGGTTACACCTTTTTTTATTTTAATTAAACAATTACCAATTCTTCGTCCTCAGGCGCTAAACGATAAAATGTTTCATAAAGAGAAGGATCATTTTCGAGGTAATTATTCTTTAATATTTCTTCGTTCTCATAGCTCAAGTTTTCCATCGAAGACGAGTCAGGTATACCGACTTTAATTTTTAACGATTGTCTTAACTTGTTAGTTGCAAATTTAGTGTAAGCGTCATCATTTTCAATATCAGATAAATCTGATATACTATTGTCCACACAATGTGACTGGCTAATTATATTTTCAGATTCTGCAGTTTCATGGTTATTCAAAATACTTTCTGCTGCCCCACACATTTCGACTATCTCGGACCATGATAACACGTCTTCAGATTCGGTTAATAATCTATGGGTACTATTTATTTCACGAGTTTCTTTCGATTCCATTAAATCTGATACACCGTAAATTGTTTCGTACCATTCAAATTGGTCTGAATTTTCTACTTTAAATGAGCTGGTATTTGAACCCTTTTTATGGTTTGATTTCTTCAATGTCGATGTAATAGGACCGAAGTTTAGTTCCTCATTCGAAAGAACTATACAATCATTTTCAAAATCTGAGTAGTCCGGTACTTCAATGTCATATATTTCAGTGTGTAAGTTTGGTGGTTGTATTAGAGAATTGTCTTTGCCTGAGACGTATTCTAAAGGAGGAGGGGGAACACTTTGATGCAACCTTTCTAAGAAATTCCGTACTCTTTCATCATTATCAATTATAAGTTTTGGAATATCCGCTTTAGTATCCCTAGAATCTAAGGGTGTAGGTTTCTTCAAAACTACACTATTTGATGTGCGGTTGTTAGATCCGTTGTCAGATTTTACACTGAAGGTAGATTGCATAGAATTCCTTTGGGAATCAAACTTTCGAAGGCATATCTTCGATTTCCATTCTTGATGTTTGTTAATAAATCCTTTCAGAGTGAAGGGATTTTCATCTTCTGATTCACTTCTTGGAATGTCGGGAAACTTTGTATAGTATATATCCTTGGTGAGTGGTTTAGAATACACATGCTCCGGCTTAACATCTTCAAATGGTTCCATTTCTTGCGTAATCCAAATAGTATCAAGGCAAAACCAGAACCCATTTCTTTGAAGGACCTCTTCAGTAGTCAATAACACTATTGACACCATAGCTGCTTAGCTGCAAAGCTTCACTTATGTTTTCTACGACTAAAATCGAACTGACATAATCTAATGCATAAAATTCGTTAAGAAAAGGTCAATATTTGGCCAATGCGAATGTATTTTCGTAGACAAGGATGATTTGATAAAATGTACACATTCTAATTGACTTGTTTATGAAAAGTACTACTTTAATCTTTGTTTGATCTATCAGCAAACACTTAAGTCTTTGTTGTGATTTATTATGAACATTTAAGTAATTGAATAAGTCTATTCATCAATAGAAGCAGCCCGATACAGTTCATTGATCTATTAAATTACGTCTGGTACCTGCTGTTTTGTTTGATGTTTGTTTCAGAATAGGTAATGATTATTAAGGTTAATCAGAAATTTCATGCCAAATAGCTATTGGCTCTCAAATTAAACGACGCAAATTCAACATTTAATTTATTAGGTATAGAACTCACCCTGACGTCAGATGAAGCAAGAAGAGCACAAGGGCCGAGTAACCCTACACTCTCCCAACACGTCATATTCACCAAAATTTACGTCACACTTTCTATTTGTCCTTCACAAGATGTACTTGCATATCGGCTGCATATCGGTTATATTATCACACCTTAATGCACCAGTGGGTTTGTTGTAGATTACGTAAGTATAAAAATCGGTAGGAAATTATACTTAATTAATTTTGAGAAACAAATAAAGCATCTACACAAAGCGGAGCCGTCGAGAGGAAGTAAAGCAAGCTGCGATATCGAAGCGGAAAGCACTTTCCAATCGAATCAACATAACGTTGCTTATCGAACGTTAAAATCCAATTACGAGGCTAAATCGGAGCGCCCGGGGAACTTCGGTGCTTATGGTCGCTCTGCGGCCGCTGACTGGTGCTGCTTGGCCTGGCATACGGATCTTGGGGAGGACTTACGAGTTTGCCTATGCGGCACTCCACATTTTGGGACGTGGACTGAAGGAACAGGTGGCCGCGGCGTTGCCTCCTGCCAGACTGAGGCACGATACATGTCCTTGAGCTGCGCGCATGCGTTCACACCCCCTTACTACCAATTTCTAGTGTCTTTAACAATGCGTAGAAACGTCTCATCGCAACGATGGCACACGTTCTTTTAGTTAAGCTTTTCAGTTGTAAATGCACCTCAGAATGGGTATTGCTCCTTTGTGCATTGTCTCTTTTCATTTGCGGCTTTTATTTTTTCCTCGAAGGCACTAACAATGGCATCTCTTTGCATTAGTTCCAGCACTGTATATATTTGTAGCTATATAGATGTTGTCAATTCTCAAAGATACGACATACTCGTAAGGTTATCGATATTGACATTTCCATGGCGGGTTAAGTAGGGGCCTTTATTGAGTAGGAGGGCGTGGTCTTGCGTGACGTGCTCGGCCTCGAATATCCTTAGCTTCACGAAATGAGATGTCACGAATGATTGGGGTCCACTCAGACTTGAGTAGCGATAATTTGAATATTTGTTAATTTAATAAAACATTTAGTACTGCTTATTTGAAATAGAAAATACATATGATGCTAAATGACAAAATCGATTTGCGATTTCGTCTTGGAGTCTATCTCCTGATGATCCTTCCGGTTGCGGGGCGAACGATTGTTTAGTTTGTAATAGTGAACGTGTGTAGTGCTTGTGTATTGTGGTGGCGGTAGGCATGTGTGTTTTTACGAATCTTGCATGTATCAGGTATGAGATCGTATAGTTCCTTCTACATTTAACATTGTTTATATTTTCTGTTTACTTAATCGTGGATTATGGCAAAATAATTTGATTATTACTTTTGTATATATCTCCGAAAATTTATTTAATAATTTCCTAATTCTAAATTTCTTAAATATTTCCTCACACCTAGTAAACAATAATAAATCAGTACTACGTCTTTCGGTAATAATGTGCCCTGCCAATTTCCTTTACAACTTTTCTTGTTTTATTTTATGTACATTGAACGCTAATATTATTCAAAAGTACTACATCGTAGTCAGTTTTTGGGTCAAACTGAAGAGTTTGAAGGACCTTTCTAATTTCCGCCCTGCGCTCTTAAGCATACAAGTTTTTAAGCATCCAGGAAAGTTGTTTTAAAAATATCACGCAATTTTTTCGTCATACTTCACTTTAAATTCCCTTTGAAAAGCGAGATTGCGCAACGTCTTCAACATTTTTAAATTTTTACTTTGGTCAATATTTAGATGGTACTTTTTATATTTTGTTTAAATGTTATTTACACGCTAATTTGCTTGTATAAAAACCGATAATAAAATTCATTATTAGATGGAGATATAAAAAAAGTAACCTTTTATTATTCCTCTGCAGGGCATAGGCCTTTTCTCTCCCTTTTTGTAGTTATTCTTCAGTGCCTACCCAGGGCTTGAAATCAAGACCCTCTCAATAAATACTGGGTCTTAACGCTATCAAATCAAACGCTGGCTTTCAAAGCTTCCACACAGTGTAGGGATTTGCAGGTTTCCTCAAGATATTTGCCTTCACCGATAAGCGTGTGATAAGTTACAAATATCAATTAGACATATAAGTTTTAATAGAAAAAGTCAATGGTGTCTGCCCGAGGTTTAAACCCGTGACTTCCATAAAAGTGTCACACGTTCTCACTGCTGGGACTTACAATATTTCCTACCTAAGTACCATATATTATTATTATATTATATACTATGTTGTGCCAACAACGACGTCGCCCGCTAGAATTTCACTGATTTACGAAACTTTTCCCGAATTTGTGAAATTTTGGGCATAAAGGTATTTATTGTGAGGTAACCGAGAGTGATAGAGACATGCTATCGCGGACTTTTTGGTAGTATTTTTGTAGATCTACAATTCTCCAGTACATTACTTTAGCGTATCTCTGTTGGTTTATGCAGCGCACGCGACTAATGCTCGTAGCAGGCAAGTTTTTTAACAACTGCTCGATCTCTTAACACAATTTACATAATACCGATAAGTACTATTAACCTAAATCCGGATTGCACTATCCTTTGGTGAAAGCCGTACAAAAAAATTTTCAGTAGATTTTGAGAAAATCGATTACATACATACAGACAGCTTTTCGGGACTTTGTTTTATAATAAGTATAGATTAGGTATGTAAAACACACACAGACATTGAGCTTTGTAAGAAAAAGCTTTCAAGTAAGATCTGTAACAGTAATGAATGAAAAGGTATTTGAAAGTTTTTAATTTTTAGGGGAACCACAAGTTGCCTCTGACCAACTTTGCTTCTGGTTAATTATACGTTAGTTGAGTCGATGTTACGCAAACGATGCAAATGACAATTAGCCAGCCACCTCTAATGAACACTTGCATGTACTTGGAAGACAATTAGCTGCATAACTTTAATTGGATATGTATGCTCGTGTATTTTTTATAGAGTTATTATACATTTAAAAAAAAAAATTCAAAAATTGTTTAGATTAATACAATACATAGAGTAACGCCTCGTTCGGACGGGCGTAAAAAATACGTCGCGTTAAAATTCCGCAATAGGCGTTATAAGAAGTTTCGTAAAATATATTCAGCTTAACGCCCGACGCCCTAACGACTAAAATAGAACACTGTACGATAAAAATACGTCGTGATTTAAATACGCTGTCGTGTGAAATACACGGAAAAAATACAAAGTTACGTCTAAAATATACCTTTGCATCGTTTTTCGTTGCATTTTCACTTCAGTAGTTCCAAATATTTCGACGGTTGGCATCATTGGCATTCGTCCAGAAGTCGCAAGGAGCAAATTTGCTGAATTGTTGACGCATATGTGTTGTTATTGAAATGCTGGCTGTGAAAATACATTTCGAATTCCGAATTGCACTATATACCTGAATATTAACTAAAATTAAATCAAAATAATCTTTATTCAAGCAAGCTTTTGCAAGCACTTTTGAATCAATCAAGGATCAATTAAGTTTAATGAAGCGACTACTGGTTCTAAATTTTGCTCTTACCGAAAACAACCAATAAGAAAACTCGGCGGTTAATTTTTGAAACATTTTGATTTTACAATCTATCTATACTTATTATAAAACAAAGTCCGAAAGAGCTGTCTGTCTGTATGTAATTGATTTTCTCAAAATCTACTGAACGGATTTTTATACGATTTAGGTAGGATGTTTTAGGCAAATAGTACATATCGGTATTATGTAAATTGTATCGAAGAGATCGAGCAGTTGTTAAAAAACTTGCTTGCTGAGAACTTTAGTCGCGTGCGCTGCGTAAACCAGCAGAGTTACGCTAAAGTAATGTACTAGAGAATTGAAGATCTATAAAAATTCTACAAAAAAGTCCGCAATAGCACGTTTTTATCTCTTACGTTTAACTCACAATAACTACTTTTATGTTCAAAATTTCAATTTGGAAATTTTTTGTGACAACTGATTTCGACGCGGGCGAATTCGCTGGCACAGCTAGTTATTGATATATGGCATAATTACACACACAGTTGTACATCTCCAAGGTAAGTAAATTAATACTTGTATTATGGATATATGCGTATGGACAGACAACTGGTATATGCGTATATATATATTTTTAAAAAGTAATAAGATACAACTGTACACTTAGACTCGAAGAACCAACAAATTGTTATTAGAAAATGTGGGTCCTCGGCTGAATTCGAACCGACGACCCGTGGAGTCGAAGGCAGGATCACTGCTTCCTGTATCGACGGGCCAGTCAAATATAAAATCTATATGTTATGAAAGGTGAATTCTCTTAAGTCTTGCTCGACAATCTCCTATGAATTTCCTATAAAAACTTATTTACTTAATTGATTTATACAAGATTCGCTTTTCGATGAGATGGGACATCTTATCGTATGAAAGAGAACATATCCCTACAGAATTCTTGGTATCCCTTACCAATCCGTATTGGACCAGCGTGGTATGTGTCAGCTTCAATACTTCTTTCTCAAACAGAAAAGAGACGTTTGCCCTAGAACGTCATAGTAACAAGCCACTACTTTAATTTTTTCAGAAGTAGATGAACGGTAGAAACCAGTCTTTTCGTGAAATATTTCACAAAAAGACTAACATCAAGAATGCATAACGTTTCTGGTTGCATTTTTTTTATTGTAAACAAGACGATTTTACAACGTTTTTGGTTTTTGCAGTAAATATGCATCCTTTACAAAACATTCATATTTCCGTCTCACGTTTAATTATCCTACATATTCAGCTAAGTTTCCCTATTATCGCAGTCATAAATAAGGGTTATATAGAAGTAACTTAACGCCAACTGCTTTAGGTCTTATCACACGCGATGCAGCGAGAAATTATTCGGAATTATTTATGGTTAAGAGATTCGTAGGGTTGGTGAAATTTACATATAAATAAATATATGGGACACACACGGTCGTTACTTAATACTTGTACCCAAAGTAAGTAACTCAATTGGTAAATATATACATATATAATTTAAATGCGTACTTAAATATGTACACATCCAGAAACCAGAACCAACAAATTGACTCTACAATATTTTGGCCCTCGGCGTGAATCGAACACACGACCAGCGTAGCTGAAGGACCACCTGCGCCAACGTGTCAGGTCATATCACTTTTACTTGTGTTAGTATTTATATGTGACGTTCTAATTAATAGCGGAAGTATAAATATGTGGGTGTGTGGATTATGACAGAATGGGTAGCAGTTGTCTTAAGTAGCAGAGTACGAAAGCAAGCCAGTTTTCCGAACGATGACTCAAACCGACTATTAGATGCTCGTCATTTATTAAGTCAGTTTTATGCTGTGTTAATATCTGTATGTAGTAAGCCGTGTGCTATCCGGCAGAATAGAATAGACCATCCTCCTTTCTTACCGAAGTGTCGTAAAAAGCGACTAAGGTAAGTTGACGTCAGGCAGGCGACCGGTCGTGAAATATATAGCTGAAATCTAATTCACATTATTTAACCTATTACTTCTTTTTATACTTTTAAAAGTATTTTACCCTTATTATTTGTATTCTTCCTATATTCAAAACAAGAACTTAACTAAAAACCATTTGGCGATAAAACAGAGATTACATCTTTCTTTACAACTTAATGTGATAAATACATACTTGGATAAATATTTACACAAACATTATTGACAAACCGTTTTATTGTGTTTGTAGTAATAGTGTTATATTTGACTACAGCAAATAGAAGCAAAAATGAAGCTCCTACACAAATAGCTGTAGCTGTGATAGCGCAGTAGTGAAAACGTGCGATTCTTTCAAGGGAGTCACGGGTTCCCCGAGCACGCACCAATGAGTTTTTCTGTTTAACTTATGTGTCTAATTGATAATTGCAATTTATCACACGCTTTTCGGTGAAGGAAAACGTGGTGAAGAAACCTACATATCTCAAGAGAATTCTGCGGATATGTGTAACCTACCAATCTGCGTTGGAGTAGGGTGAAAGGTCTTAGTTCCAATCCTATTCTCCAATAACGGAGAGATCAGGCCTATGTTCAGTGTTAAAAACGTGCGATTCTTTTGATGGAGTCACGGGTTCAAATCCAGATGCACCAATGAACTTTTCTGTTAACACTTATGTTTCTAATTGATAATTTCAATTTATCACACGCTTTTCGGTGAAGGAAAACATCGTGAGGAAACCTGCATATCTCTAGAGAATTCTATGTGTAGCCTACCAATTCGCGTTGGAGCAGCGTGGTAGGTCTTAGCTCCAACCCTTCTCTCCAAAAAAAACAGAGACAGGAGGCCTATGCCCAGGAGTGGGATAGTAACAGACCGTTAATTTACTTTTTTACTATGTAAGGGTATTGCTCGGATTTTCCTCCTAAACATTACATGTATTGTTAGATGATATACATAAATTGCTATCGTATAACAAAGAATAAATAACTACCTAGCCCATATCCTCCTTGGCAATCATCTAAAGTGGGGGCCGTCCGTATAGTAGTAAATTGAATCAAATTGACCGGTTAGCTTTAAAGAGAATCATCTGTTGAATAACCCCTCGTAACGATGACTGATGGGAATTGGATTACAATTGTATGGTATTGCATGCTGTATGGAAGTTTAGACTCGAAAACAGTCTATTCGAAGCAATCGTCATTAATAAAGGTATTCCTGAAAGTCTTTTGCAACTTCTTTCATTAATTTCCTTCATTTTGTCCGGCATTCAGCGTCCCTCAAGGCAGTTGTAATAGAAAGTCTAGTAAATAAATAAATATATGTGACACTTACACATACGGTCGTCCGTCTACAAAGTAACTTAATACTTGTGTTATGGGTGACGGACAACTGGTAGATATACTACATATATAATTTTAAATACATAATACATTACAAATATACACCCAGGCTTGAAGAACCAACAAATTGCTTATAGAAAATGTAGGCCCCCGGCGGGAATCGAACCCGCAAACCACTGCGCCAACGAGCCAGTTAAAGAGATATTTGGTCACACCAACAGGAAAGTGATCGGCCAAGAGACCTTTTTCCCTAGACCTTGCCTACAACAACCGACTTCTGTGAAGTTGCCGACGGATAATAGGTATAAAAAATATTTTCCGTTTTGTCTGTGACCAAATAAAGAATTTATTATTATTTAATAATAAATGTATGTATGTGAAGGTGGAATCTTGCAAGTTAAATTTGACCCACTTCCTGTAGGCCTACCGTGAACTCTTATTGCGACTCAAATGAAGACGTAAACTAAATTGTTTTGCTTGCTTCATAGCATGACGTCTTAAAGACGCACACCTTAAGTCGTTGCCGAATGAGCGTTCGGAATTCGTCCGCAAAAGAGACTTATCTATAGTTCATGTAACGTTATCCTTTTCAAACATTTCAAACAGAGAGCGGTTGAGTTTAGGTACTGACTTTGAATTGAATCGTTTTCTAAAAGTTCATGGTAGGCCTACTGGTGTCTGATTGAGCTGAAATTGTATATACTTGATCAGTCTCGCTTACAATGCATTTTATAATAAGCATTACCTGATGCTGCTGTCAGATTTGGTTGCAAATGAGGGAACTCTTCTATGGTTAACAGTATGAAATTTTGTTAAAAGCATGTTAACTTGAAATAATTTATAGAATTAGGCGTTACTTTGCGGAGATCCATAATACAAAAGTAATAATAAAATTATTTTGCTATAATCCGCGATATCGCGGATATCGCGGATTATAGCAAAATAATTTTATTATTACTTTTTTTTTTTTATGTTAACTTGACTTGTTATTATTCATTTTATTTATTGCTAATATCATTACCAATGGATTTCGCCATTTCTACCTTAATTTGTCATATCGCAAATTTTTTATAAAATCCACCCCAATATATCTTAAAAAAATGCCACCCGGAACCTCGTGGAATAAAGGTCATCAACCCATGTAACGCTACTCCATTTTTGTCGTAAGCCAATACGAACAAAATCTTGATGGATCACAGTACTTATTCGAGCATCGAAGAAAAATATGTCCTTTCTATAAATAGCTTAAGAACGGATGACAATCTAGTGGAAAACGACAAAAATAAACATGAGTTAAAGCGTAACAGTCGTTTAAGCATACATAACATAATAATGATGAATTATTCAAGCCATCCGGTGGCGTGCCATCTGGGCTCTCGGAATAGGAAAAACAAGAGAAAAAGGAAAAAACAGAAGGAAACATTATTGGCATAACAAAAAAACACTTATGTTTTTTTGATGTCTCATTTCTTTTTAAATATTTTCGTTTAGTTTCTATCAAGATGGCGGCTACATCGGATATAATATTATTATTATATTTCTTGACAAATTTGCACATTTTATTTTAAAATTTTATTTAGATTATTAGCGTAGGTAATTAGCTTTTAAAAATATCAAACGGAATCGAAATCGGGCCAATAACATCAAAGATATGGCGATAAATGTACAATAGGGTCACCAACGGTATTAAAAAAATTATATGAAGAAAAAAAGTATTAAAAAGGGGGGGGGCCGATATTTTTTCATAAATACTCATAATATTGAGGACAGTCACGACGACGATCAACAAACTAATTGTACTTTAGACACTTTTCGCGTCATATTATCGTAATTAATAAAATACTCTTAGTTATGTTTAAAGTGTTTCCTCTCCTTGAAGAAAAAAAGGGCATTTTTCAATATTATTAATTTTTCAATTATATATTAATATTATATATAATATAATATAATTTTTTCAATATTATATATTAAGGAATATTAGCTTCAATTGTACCAAATTTCATGTCAATTGTTCCAGAGGGCTAGCCGTATAAGCCTAAAAGACTGATAGACAGACTCTCAAAATTATAATATATACATTATTATTGCTATTAGATGTATTAAAAAAAATCTCTGCAGATAATTGCGTTTTTGTATTTTTTTTTTGTGTTTTTGTAACTTACATGAAGTCTATTACGAAAATGATCGAGTTATAAATACGCGATGAAATTTCGACTTTTATTACAGATAAAGTAATATTATCATCACTTTCGCGTTATGAATTTCAGCGAAGTAACATCTAATTCTGACAGAAAAATGTCTAAGTAGACAGTAAGATTGTCGCAAAAAATAATGAGAGGAACGATGAAACTTTTATTCTTATATGTCACATAAAAGAAATGAGGCAGATAGATATACTCTAATTTCTCTAATTTTTATTCTCTACTTTGAATTTAATAGTGCCAAATCTCACTCCCAAAAGATTACCAAAAAAAACTATTTACTAAGTTGTATTTTACCAAGTTTACAATTAATTTGACGTTACAGAATAATTTATAGAATTAGACGTTACTTTGCGGAGATCCATAATATGAAAGTAATAATAAATTGAAAAACTTTGCGATTTTATTGTGGAGTCTATCTCCTGATGATGCTTCCCTTGCGGGGCGATACGATTGTTGAGTTTGTGATAGTGAACTTGTGTAGTGCTTGTGTATTGTGGTGGCGGTGGTGGAGGTTTGTGCATGTATGTTTTTACGAATCCTGCATGTATGACTGGCCCGTTGGCGCGGTGGGTAGCGACCCTGCCTTCAGCATCACGGGTCGCGGGTTCGATTCCAGCCGAGGGCCAACATTTTCTACAAATAATTTGTTGGTTCTTCGAGCCCGGGTGTGTATTTGTATTTAAGTATGTATTTAAAATTATATACGTAGTATATCTCCAGTTGTTCGTCACCCATAACACAAGTATTAAGTTACTTACTTTGGGGACGGACGACCGTGAGTGTAAGTGTCCCATATATTTATTTATTTTATTTATCGGGTATGAAAAAACGGATAGTCCACTATACATTTAGCATTATATATATATTTTCTATTTACTTTATCGCGGATTATAGCATAATAATATTATTATTATTACTTTTCATGTTACAGAAATAAGTCTAGCGGTAATAGTAACATCAGCCGATACTGACGAGATGTCGGCCGCACCCTAACGGAAATAAGAAATGGTTGCGGAAATGAGGCTCGCGTGCGGGAAATTGATGGTTTGGAATTAGGTTTATGTGGCTGGGCGGTGCGATGAACATTCGACTTGATGGTGTTTGGATTATTCACTATTAACGAGACTAGAGAAACTAACGACACACCATCATTAATACTTTTCATAAGACACTAGTACTATAATTGCGCAAGTATTAGGTATAGTAAAAAGAAATCTATAATTTTTGCATGAAATTGAAGGCTTCATCTAGTATAGTTCTACAAATCCGATTTAGTTTAAACATGCAACATTTTGTTCGATAACTTGTTGCCATTTTGAGGGTAATTTCATTATGCCTTTCTCATAGAAATCCTCTTTCTTATTGGCAATAAATTGGGACAGTCGATTTTCACAAGCTTCTCTTGAGACGATATTTTCACCAGCGAAATCATTCGCCAGTGACAAGAACAGATGGTAATCACTTCGAGCCAAGTCCGGACTATAAGGTGGAGTTATCGATTACTAACGACACGTATTAAAAAATAATGGGTTACTTTTTACTACACCTATTATTTTTGATACTTTGTGCTGCTTTTATAACGAAACAACGCAATCGATATAATTTATTTTTTATTTATTTACTTTTACAAAAACCACAGCGCTTAATATATAAATTTACAAAATATTACTTAATTTTTACTTACAGGCAATTACGGATTTTAATTTTGTTAACAATATTCTTATTATAATAAGGACCCAAGAGAAGTGTGTGTATGTGTGTATGTAGGTGCGTTGCATGTGTGGAGAAGTGTGTGTATTATTGAGTGCATGTGTGTATGTAGGTGTGTTGCCTGTGTGTGAGAAGTGTGTGTGTATGGTTGAGTGCATGTGTGTATGTAGGTGTGTTGCATGTGTGGAGAAGTGTGTGTGTATGGTTGAGTGCATGTGTATGATATGCGTGGAAATGCTTCAATTTGTGTATATATTTTAAAATGTTTTATACATTCCTTTGAGTTATTGTATATCAACCTGGATGTAATTGTTTCTTAGCAGTCGATATACTATCGAGTTCCCTGCATACATAGATTTAGTGAAAGGGACACAGAAAATAGGTGTTTTGCGAGTTATGTGTTTAGAAGTGCACAAGCGCACTATGTTGTTTACAAGATCAACGCAGTCGAAATTATTTTCGGTATACAGTTATTAAAAGGCTGGAGAGTGAGAAAGTATAAAAAGAAGAAAAAGTCTGACTTCTTTCAATACACGCTTTCTATCGCTTATCTCTAACAGTTCTAGTTAAACTATGCGACATTCTTCTTTTTTACTATGGTAATTGTAAATTCAAAAACAGACTACCCTGGGTTTGATATGACAAGCTCTTAGTAAGAATAAATCACTAAACCCATAAAAAAACTTTAAATTTTCGAAATTTTGTATCTCATAATGATTTAGCTATATGTATATGAGAAAAACATCCAACCAAAAATACAAACTTTCTAACAACATTAAAAAAATTATGTTGCACGTCTGCACTAACCCCTCGGACCAATAAACTTCGATTTCCTATAAATCCCGCCGTAACATTCGACCACACGGACACAAGGAATTGTTTTCGCAAAATACGACGCCGGTTGATATTCGAGTGGCTTGTAAATGTCCTGATTTATGTGACTGCTGGCAACACCACGGCAAATACGGTTACCAAAATAAATTATTACTACTGTTCTAGCTATCTATACTCTCGACTTACACATACTCAGCCATATACGTGTTAATAACCGTTTGCTATTGCATACTCCTCTGTGCAGAACTAATTTTGGTGGTAACAATTTTCTTTCAAGAGCCTGTAGCAACTACAATAAACAATATAACCACATTGATATGTTTGCCACCAATTTAGTTCAGTTTAAAAAACTTATTCGTAACAACCCAAACTAATTCTTTTCCCTTTTGTGTGTTTTTGTTATTTATATATATATAAATGTGTGTGTGTGTGTGTGTGTTTGTGTAAAATTGTGTTATATATATTTTTATTCAATATTTCTCCTTATACTGTTAACTTTTATATGTATTTATTAACTAGTGGAAACTTTATTGGTTTTGTGTTGTGTTGTTTATATACTTTTTTTCCCTAGCTATTAAGTTTTTCATTGTTTCCCTTGAAAATAAATAAATAAATAAAACACTGTTAAAAGGAGTCTGGAAACAGAAAGCCTACTGTAGAGCGTACAAAGGATTTTAACTACTTTTTAAATATCTTTTAAAGCAGGTAAACTGCCTACAAAGAAATACCAATCGCGAGTCGATTCTAGTACAGCTAGCTTTTTGTATATCAACATTGGATTGATTAGACATCGACCATCGACCATGCTATTTGGAAACAATATCTTGAGCCATCAGGTCCAGTATCGTGTAACGTAATATGCAAAAGAGAATGGTAAAAACTATTTATAATAATAATAGTCTACTTAACCGTACTTGTCAAATTGTGTTTCTGTTACATTTTTGACCATTGTTACATATATTCATTAATATGATGAACCTTGATTTAAAGGTATAATTGTTCCAATAGTCAAAAGGATTTAAAAGTCCTTATGTGAGTCTATTTGAATAAATATTATTTAGGCTCGGTTTAATTTAAATATACATATAAATTATTCGAAAAATAATTAGTTTAAGAGTATCATTTCTAATCCCTCCTTCGCACGAGAGGTTTTTTACCGTGCGTTAAAAGTACGTCGAATAAAAATTATATTTTATTATTAATATTAAAAAAGTACCCTAACACCACGTTATCACGGGCGTGATAACGTGGTGTTAGGGTACTTTGTGAAAGGGTGAAAAATACGTCGCGTTAAAATTCCGCAATAGGCGTTATAAGAAGTTTCGTATGGTATATTCGTCTTAACGCCCTACGCCCTAACGCCTAAAAAAATAAAAATACGTCGCGTTTTAAATGCGCTGTCCTGCGTACAGATACCTGGATATACCCATTTGTTTCATTTCGACGTATTCGACGACCTCTCGTGCGTACGAGGGGTAGTTTATAGCCCGCCTATACTCGCAACCTTTGTGTTGCTAAGCTTTATATACCTCTCCTATGAGAAAAGAGGCTTTGTACATTCTGTAGTGGAATTAAATCTCTCTACCTCAGGACAAAGCGGAATACATCTATTGTCTCATTTTGATGCATATGAATTCAAAATATGCTGCGATAGTATAACTGCGAAACGCACTGAATTGATATTCTAACACGTTCATCGTAATGCTCCTTTAATTGAAATATTGCAAGAAACCATGATTTTTAAATCTTCTTGCGTCGTTTTCCTCATTGCTGAGGGTCGAGACCTTTTCCACGGATCACTTTTTCATGGATTTTTAAATAAAGACACCTATATCCACAGATACCTAATAAAAATTCTGTCGAAATTAGAACGTAGAGCAGAAATACAGCCCTATATATAACGCTTCCAGCATACAAAGTAAAAGGGTAAAATAGACTATCCTTTCAAGCGAGGTTTTCCTTTGCACCGGATGCTGAATGGTCCGTGTAATGAAACGTGGCTGCATGGCTAATGTTTGCGGCGAATGGAACGCGGCTGACTAGGCTTACTGAGTTGTTGACCTCCTTTCAGTAAAGTTCTTTGCTGTTATGATATCCTAGTACCTTTGAAGAGTTGCTTTGATTTTATTTATTACATAAGCTGTGTCACAATAGATAATGAGAGGGAAGATTAGATTTGTATACTTCTTAGTCTAATCACACACGTGCAACGAAATGTTCGTTGACGTTTGCTGACTAGAGATAGACGATAACCCTCATTTGCTCTCTTTATTGTAATATGACACATTTAGGTTGGCTTCTCCACTCTAGTATAATAAATTTATAATTGAGATGCTAGTTTGAATAAACTTGTGTTTTTCGAAAGCTCCAACCAACTTCGTTCGGTCAACTTAAGTGTTCAAATACACTCAATCATGTAGTGTGTTATTTGACAATTATATTTTCCGAAATAAATAAGGCATTATTTTATATAATTTATAGTTTTTATGTAAAATTTTATTGTATTGCGATTTTGTCGTGGAGCCTGATGATGCTTCGGTTTCGGAGCGAAACGATCGTCGAGATTGTGGTGGTGGTTGTGTGTGCTGCTTGTGTATATTGTTGCTGGTGGAGGCGCCTTGGGGTGCGTGTGGTGACTTGTCCTACATGTGTAAGGTGCGTAAATTTTGCCTACTTCATACAAATTACCTTTCATGCATTCGCTTAACCCGTGCGGATTATAGCAAGGTAGTTCTGTTATAGTGCCTGCAATATTTTATATTTATTCTATCTCATTTCATTCTATATTTTAGCTCATTATATCATTTAACATATAACAATAAAAATTCCCGATATTAATTACGAAATGGTATTTCAGCATTTCATTTGGATACCAACTAAATCGCCGATTTAGCTCATATGTATATACTATATATATTAAGAAGATGTAGTGTACTTTTTGGTTAAGATTCAATTCGCTCAATACTTCAAAATAACTTATTCAGTTTACAAAATCAAAAAGCACTTTACCCAGCACATGTCGGTTGAATAATGGATAGCACTTACGATATTGAGGGAAATGGTTTCAGTCACTAAAATAGCTTTTAGCTACGTCTGATGCAATTACCTGGAACGAAATATAAGTTTTGTATTATAGAACATCTAATACTCGTTTTTACGCATCAAGGAAAAAATAATCAAACTTTTTATAGCTTAGACACTTAACACTAGTGTAATTTTTTTATATCGCCATTTAATGCAAAATTATCGAAGTTTAAAGAAATAACTGTTTTGCGAGAATTACGCGTTCGGTGTTTTTTTTCGTCGTAGATAAGTAACATAGATAATACACTATATTATATAATAGATAAGTAAGGTGAAGAAAGGAAGTCAAAAAAAAATTCAGACTGAGGCACAGAAAATCTTTTTCCGACGATTTTTCGAGTTCGATTTTTATATTAATCGATTATTTTAATACCATAATCGGTTTTATAAATATTATAAATCGATTATATTAATTACCCTATTTTTCTTTTTTTTATTTAATCTCTTTTTCTTAAATAAATAAATATTTGAAGTTGTTGCAAGAAACCAATGTAGCCTTACTGCACATTTTAATCGATTTTCGCAACATTACATCCTTTATTTTATATCCGTACTAGTCCACTTCAATTAGTCTTTATTCTAATTAATTAGATATTAATATTAAAAAGACAACTGTCAAAATTCAAACTAGAGATGATTTTGACTGAAAAAATCGTTTAAAAATAATCGATAATTTTGATTCGTGTAAATCGATTTTTTACACATTAATTTATTTTCAAGGGCGAAAAATCGATTATTTATGAATCTAGTATTTTCACTCCAAGTCACATCCCTAGGATTTACTAGTTATGAATAAGGAAAACAATTCTGATCTACTTCAAGGGTACTTAAACATTGGTAATAGACGTGGGAAAGTAGCTAATTGAGGAAACTTCGAACCCGCACGGATAATTGCAGATAATACTATATCTACTTCCTTTCTATCTAGACCAGATTAGAAGCCAACTAATAAAGCATCATTAGCTGTGAGGTTATCTGTTTAATATATTTTCTCCGTAATCAGTATTCACCCTGTCCCTATCATTTATAAGTAATACAAGCAATTCTAAATAATGTTAAACGCAGCGAAAAGGGCTATCTATGTTATATAAAGTAAAGTAATAAGAAGTGATAAGTTGTAATCTTATATAAACTATTAATTTTCTATTTTTTTTAACTATTATGAAGTACAATAAAAAAATAAAGACCTTTAATGAAGTTATGATCTAGTTAGAACTAATAAGCAACTTAAAGCAAGCCTAAACTTATAAATTAACTTACATCTTAGAATAGGTTCAGTGACTCGTCTTAGTCTTTCTTGCTATATGAGACCCTTTGTTCTTATGTTTTTTTAAGTAGCACTGGCACTGCACTATAACTATATTAACTAACTCGTAAGATTTTGTCCCGTTTTATCGAGCAGCTGGATAACCTCGATGTTGACATGATCATGGATCCTTTTAAGTCGATGAAGCATTTTTGTCCTTGAATTTAGTTTATCGTGAAACACCTGAACCCAAATTTCATCAGAGGCAATCAATGCATATTTAAATGAACAGACTAAAAAATCTTGGATTTAAATATTCAAAAGCTTCAAAAATTGACACAAACTAAAGATATTTGATAGTAACATTAACCGTCACGTATACAGCGGTAATGTTGAATGACGTCATTTTACTTAACAAAACCTGGTGCAACTCAATTTTAGCTTGACGCAGAAAATTTAACGTTAACAATCGAAATTTAATGATAACGTTAGATTGCAATCTACTCTTAATCATTTACTTGACTTTTGTTTTCCAATAGATAAATGTTCAGATATATTTTTTTAGATATCTACAACCGGATTTATCTCTTCAAGTTATATGACGCTAACCGCTAAAATCTAACGCCTTTTTAAGGTAGGCCAGGGAGGAATCTATAAAACTGGGTGTTTCTGTGAAACGTCGACATTTAAACACTCATCATCATCAAGATCATAGCGTTCGTCAGTTTTCGGAACTACGTGCTTCATTCATCCATCACTCACCGTTTTAACTTCATGATAATTGGTTCGTTTGTAATGTAATCTAAAAAAAATTCGTTAGAGTTGAAGCGATATAGTGCTAAATGGATCCATTTTTTCATACCCGATACATGCAGGATTCGTAAAAACACATGCACAAACCTTCACCACTGCCACCACAATACACAAGCTATATATATTATTAATTACAATTTAGATTTGTGTATATTTTCTCTTTACTTTATCGCGGATTATATTAAAATAATTTTATTATTACTTTTGTATTGTGGATCTCCGCAAAGTAATGCCTAATTCTATAAATTACATAATTTGGTATTCTAGTTTGGTAATTCAAAAAATTGACAGACTAGTTGATATACGAGTAATAGACTAAAATGAAAAGAACAGTAACAATCGAGTGGGAGTTGATAATAGCGCCTGCTAATAAAATCAGAGTACTCTAGTCCGTTCGTAACTATGGACAATATAGTTGTCCCGAATTGTGAAACTACGAAATCGTAATTCCATTTAGATCGAAACAACAATGAATAATAACGGAAGTGTAAACTCTATGATCAACATATTCTCGTTTACACAATATTATCACTTCACATCAGGTGAAATAATAGCACAAACTGTTCAAAATTCGATTTGCTGTCAGAATTAATGACGAATATATTTGTCGAAGACTAAGCCGATAAACTATTTCTTTCAATTCCAATCCGACTTTATTATTTTTTATTAATCTTTAATTAATTTAGTCGTTTATCTCTTCTGTAGACCATCCTTTCTTAAATGCCATAAAAAGAACGCCTTTCTTACGATATCTTTTGTTTCTATTTTAAGCTTCGTTTCCATGCAATTCAAGGGTATTTTCTTTATTCATTTACTGCTAAGGCAATAAAGCAGTGCAGCAATCATCCATCTAATATTTATAGGGCACAGTGACTTTCTATATGTATATAGTATTATGTATTATGTATATTGGGTACTATATTTGAGGAATGATTAAATCATTTTTTACATCTCGTGTGTTTTGCACATCTCATTAAACGAAGAGTCATCCTTATCATAGTGATGTTGTAATATCAATTTATGAATTAATTTGCGTACAAAAATATTTTATCTATCTATAGCTCTAAAATAGTGTAACAAACATGAAAAAATATTTTGAACAGTGATCCCACCTTAATTGTTTTTAAACCGATCATAACGAAATTGATCAATTTAACCATATCGCTTTTTTACTGGGTCTCTAGTTGCTTTTATTGCCTAATAGATAATCACGCCCTGAATTACTGACGTGGTTATATGAGCGTAACCAATTTTATTGCATATGTAATGTAATCCATAGTAATAAAGATTGTAACATTGAAATAATACTTTCTATCGGCAAATGATCTCACATAACTGGTACTTGGATTATTGAGTGAACCTATTATATTCGGTCTACAAAATTCATAAAAAACTTTCGCTTATTATTTAGTAATAACAGTGCCACATTACGTTTTCAACTAAAACCCACCCAGATGACTATCAATTTATAAATACAAAAGATCATTAAATGTGGTTATAATGTTTATCAGAATCACGACTGTATTTGATGTAAAGTATATATAAGAGTTGAAAATAGTATATTTAAGTATAATTTTTAATGATATCGCACGAAATATATATGGAGATCTATTATAATGGTTTTATTTTGATTTATAAGAAAACAGATAGTATATTGTAAAATAATCGACTTTGCCTGACACTATATTAAAATGAAGTAAGTATAGAAGTACTTTGCAGAATTTCGTAGTACAAAAGTTTACGATAGAATTATTTAGCTAAAATCCGCTTTCGTTGAGAATCTATCACGACATAATCGTGGAGCCTATCTCCGGATGCTTCGGTTGCGGGGCGAAACGATCGTAGAGATTGCCCATAGTTTATGTGTGTAATTGTTGGTGGTCGTTGTGATAATTTTTTTATAATAATTTATTAAATAATTTTGGGTAATCCTTCTTGTATAAGGTATGAGAACGGTTTCTGTTTCCTACCATTAATTTTCTTAAGAAAAACGGATTATAGAAAAATAATTTTATCCTAAACTTTTGCACGCTAGATTTCTCAAACATATATAAACAAATCTTTGAATCGAGAAATTTTCTTCCCGTTTGATACTTTTCAATGGCTATACGGTATAAATTGCGATCAGTTTTGAAATTTATAGTTGTAGAAGCAATTCATCGCACAATCAAAACTAAACACGCCATATGGCGTACAGCTTACACAATTATTCATTGATTGCGGTAATATGATATTTACTTTCGACGTTAGGGTTACCAGCGTACAAAATATAAAGAAAATTTTATATTTCATTAGTTCACTGAACACACTATGTGTCTTTATCTTGTGTTTAGTCACGGGGCTTTTCGATTTTTTACGTTTAATCCAAAAACTCTTTTTTTAATTTCTTTAATTATTAAATTTAAATACATAAGAACAATTGAATAGCGTGCGCTTCAAAGGTGGTAAAAGAGCGCATAAATAATAAAATCTAAATTTCCTACGTCACTCTTTCACACACTACTATATGGCGCTAGTCGCTGCACCAAACACTAGATAATATGTGTTCAGAAGGCTTTCCCGAAAGCCTTTTTCTTAAAGATTACAATTAAATTTTTACATTAAAGGAAGATTTGTTTTACCTATATAATTTATATTAAATTTGTCTTTGAATATTAAGTAGTTTTTCATTAAAAACCTGTGTTAAATGTAAAATTTCATTTATCACATTGTAAATGTGTACATTTAGTTAAGAATTTGAATTTTGAACACGTCAACTACAGTCGAATTAAAATCAATATTGATGTATAAAAGGCTATCTAGTAAAAACATTTCACAAGTTAATTAGAACAATATAAATCTTACGATGAAAATAATCCATTAGAATACAATTGTTTGTATAAATCTTTCTAAACGACTAATTTTTTAGTGCTTGTTTCTTAATCTCTTAAGTCTTAAAAATGCAAAGTAACATCATGTTACTAGTTCATTTTTCTCTCATTTTGGAAGGGTTGGAACTAAGCTCCATACACTGCACCAATATGTATTACTATCTAGAATTCTCTAGAGATATGCAGGTTTTCTCACAATGTTTTCTTTCACCTAAAAGCGTGTGATATTGCAATTACTAATTGATACATAATATAAAAAGTATAATACAAAAATTAATTGTTGGGTTTGAACCAGTAACATTCTTGAGTCGCACGGTCTCACCGCTGGGGTATCACAGTTCTTATATAATGTTATCATTTTAACACGTCGTAATCTATCGATATGATCTTAACGTCTTAAAAAGCGGAATATTTGGTAGCCCTAAGTTTAGTGCTTTTATATAAAGCTTTGGCATTGAATGGCATGCCTACGTCAATATCGCCTGCTTGCGAACGTAGGAGTTGCATAATCCTGCGAATTAATGCGAATGCTAGTAAGGTCAAATTCAAAACTGTATTCAAACAGAATCAAAATAATATTTCTTCAAATAAGCTTTTTAAAGCACTTTTGAATCATCAAGGATTAATATGATTAATGAAACAACAAGTGGTTCGGAATCTTGCTTTTACCGGGAAAAATCAGCAAGAAACTCGACGTTGCTCTTTTCAAGAATAATTCTTATTACTAGTTACATTTAGTCATTACTGTCTTGTACAGGGTCGAAAAGTAGCTCTGTTAACGCATTCTTATCGTCTAAGCAATCTTCAATAGTATAGTATAGACTTTCTGTATGAGCCTTTTGTTAACGGTGTTTTTAAAGTGCTCTAATGACAAAGTTAAAATCGATAGCAGAATTTTATGATATAATATTGTGATTTTAGAATATTTTGATATATTGTAACGTATCAATTACACATAAAACGTATAAATACGTTTTATAACGTATAAATACATTATACATAACGTATCAATTACGTTTTAATAAAAAAACGCATTGGTCCTCGTTCTAATTAAATACAATATATATTTTTAATAGTAAATAGAAGTATATAAATTATCGATACAATATTAAAGATGATTATAAAGTGGTAACAGAGTATAAATGTAACACCGGAAGCGGCCATATTGTGACGTCATCCAATTGCAACTAATCCTATGGAATGCGTTGATAACGTCGTGGGTGGGAGGCTGATGCCCTATGATGCGATTAGTTTACAGACAGTACAGTCTGTAGACCCTATTGTATATCTATACACCTTTCTAGCTGTAAACAATGAAGCTAAATTAATTAAGAGCCTATATTTTTATTGTTGAGAATAGCGAATTGTATTTTATTTCATTCTTGATTGAGGATAACCAACAAGACTAATATTGGTAAAAGTATAATAAGTATAATGAGCTGCTATATTTTGAAAACTTTATATATTGAAAACTTTTGTCGGAGCAATTTTCCGAACCAGCAGTAGAAGTGAGAATTTAAAAGCACATGTTCACAAGTTTTGTTCAATAAATAATATTTTGCGTTTCATTGTGTTTTGGTAATGTGCATCAGAAGAGCGTGGTATTAAAGCAGCAACCCTTCTTTGCAAAAAGAAAGTGTAAAGTAGGTTCTTTTCCCAGTAGGATAAGGATAGGGATAGGAACAAACCGACAACAAAATAAGAAAAAATTAATAACAATGTTTTTAAATGATTTATAGAAGCAGGCGTTACTTTGCGGAACTCCATATTACAAGCAATGTAACAGAACTAACTACTTTGCTATAATCCGCACGGGTTAAGCGAATGCAAAGCCAATGTGTATGAAGCATGCAAAATATACGCACCTTATACATGCAGGACAAGCCACCACCCAAGGCGCCTCCACCAGCAACAACGCACACAAGCAGCACACACACCCACCACCACAATCTCGACGATCGTTTCGCCCCGAAACCGAAGCATCATCAGGAGGATAGGATCCACGACAAAAATCTTAATGTATACGATTACATTAATGCATTCGCTTAACCCGTGCGGATTATAGCAAAGTAGTTAGTTCTGTTATATTGCTTGTAACAATGTTTTTTATGTATTTATTTATACGTAAAAAAATAAATAAATACATCATGGGTTCAAACCCCGAGCAGGCACCAATGAGTTTTTCTATTAAAAACTTATGTGTCTAATTGATAATTGCTATTCATCACACGCTTTTCGGTGAAGGAAAACATCGTCAGAAAATCTGCATATCTCTAGAGAATTCTAGATATATGTGTAACCTACCAATCCGCATTGGAGCAGCGTGGTAGGTCTTAGCTCCAATCCTTCTCTCCAAAACGGAGAGAGGAGGCCTTAGCCTAGCAGAGGGCATAGTAACAGGCCGTTACTTTACTTTTTTTACTTTTATTTATACGTGGTGCTAGAAGTTAAGGTCCCGCATAGAATTTTGCAAGTCTAGAGCGTATACAAGACAACATTCTGGATTGCCGTTACTATTAATGTATAGTTTAACGTGCATTTAAATCTTAAGATTACTAATCTTGTTTTTGCACATTAAAAGCACATTAAGTTAAATCGTCTTTTTAAATTCTGTAGGTTAGCTGAGGGAAGGTTTTAAAATTAAGTGCTAAGTTAAATATAATTTTAATAGATCTATTTTATGTTTATGGTATGCAATTCCTATTTACCAGACGAAATAAGCAAATAGTATCACATTGGCATTTCTACAAGCAAAAATAAAACGTTAATATAATTGAAATAAGACCATTATGTTATTATACATAAAGTAGGGGATCTATAACCTGTGAGTGCGACTGTCAGTGGGAAAATTAGAGCTCCTTATTTATTGGTCTAATCACACATAAAAAGAGAGACAGCCTTATTTGCTGAAGTACATTCAATATTTTCATTATCATTTAATTTCATATTGTATTTTCATTTGATTATAAATCAACTATAAGGGACTGTCTTTTTTTGTAAAGGAGGAGCGCGTTGATCACCGCAACACAGTTTATACTTCAGCAGGATCGCCGTTTTTCATTGTTATGTATTGTTCCTAATAATAGTGATTTTTTTTTGGTTCTCAGCTTTTTAGGCTGGTTTACCTTCATTTACGTGATGTTTTCAAGTAAATAAAGAGTGTGGTGTGTAGTTTTTTTGTTGGGTTATAAATGTGTGTTCGTTTTCATTGATTTGCAAGAAAAAGTATTTTACGTACATTATCCTATAAATTTCATTTAAAATTTAAATTACCTAATTACGCATCTCGCACAAATTACTTTAAAATACCTACGCTACATATCAAACGCGACATCTCAAGTTTAAAAATTTTCTATAAGGTCATTCACGATATCATTGATACTAGTTTGTTGTCAAAAAATTTCTTATAGTAAGAAATACAAGCATTAAAATCACAAATGTACTTCATATCCCTCTATGCCGAACTAATGTTACAGCTAACCCGATTTATCGAATCCAACTTTACAACGAACGCTGTGCTAATAATTAAAATTTTGATGTTTTTTGTGGAAGAATCAGCCATTTTCGTAGAAACTCTGAAGAAGGAACTGCCAGCAGATACTTTTAAGCTTATTTGTATTTATATTTCTATTTTTTTATATTTACTTTAAATTGTGTTCTGTTCGAGTAGCTTTTAATGAATATTGCATGCCTGGATCATATTTTGGAGTGTTATTATGTGAAGCTCATCAATCAATTAAACTTGTAAATTTATTGTTAATAACATTCTGTACTTGATCTCAAACAAATTTAAAAAAAAATTCTCGCAATTCTGCAAGAGTTACGAATTGCTGCCTTTTATAGGGTGATATAAATGGAGTTCTTTGAATCTAATAATTTTAAACTGTCATATAGATGATTGAGTATGACACCTGTAGTAGAAAGCACTATAGGTACGATATAAAAGTTACTATTATTATTATTGCTTTCTCTTTTTTTGACAGACACATTTTTAGTCTTTTTCGCCTAAATACTATTAATAAATATAGATATTACATGCGACATATCAACATAACTGTCCGCGGCGTATGAATGAATGGGTTGTTGGAAAGTAGCGGAAACCGCGTATCAACGGCGGCTATTTATAATCTATCACGTGTGGCCCGAGCTTTATGTTTACATCACTTTCTTGTTATTAAAACAAACTAGATTGTTGTAAAAAAATGTTGCATTGGGGCCAGAATATTGTAACGTATGCTCAAGGATAAACAAGTAGCTTATTACTGTAATCCCGCACGGATTACAGGGCTTTCCATAAAGCAGATATCTTTGTGACTGTTTATACGAAATATTTTTGTATTACATAGTTCTACAATACAATATGCCGTGTGGTATTCGGCTGAGTAGAATAGATCACCCTCATTTCTTACCGAGCTATCGTAAAAGGCGACTAAGGTAAGTTGACTCGCCGTGTGGTATCCGGTTGAGTACAATAGACCACCCTCTTTCTTACCGAGTGGACGTAAAATACGACTAAAGTAAGTTGACATCGGGCAGGCGGCCGGTCGTAAAATGCGTAGCCGAAACTTGTGACAACATGTATTTAACATGTCGTGCCGGCCCCACTTGGGGTGGGATAAGGGCAAAAGCATGATGATAGTTCTACAATACAATAAAATATATACAATACAATAAGTATATTAAGAATACTACTATTTCATTTTAAATTTAATAAGACATTTTTTTTACTTTTTCATTTTTCGTGCTGTAATTATTTTTCACTTTTTTGTTTGATGTACTACAAAAATGTGGTCTTATTTATTTTTAAAAGTATTTAGTGCGATTGGTTCTTAAATAAAAAATCTAATCAACCAATTTTGATTAGATTTTTGGCACAAATAAAGCTTAACGGGGTATGTATGATGAAAAAAAATCCCAGCTTTCTTTCAGGAATAGGGATAAAACACATATTGCAATACTGAGGGTAGTTAACCTTCGTATACCCGTGTACATTTTTATATAACCTACACCCGGGCGAGGTGTTATAGACCGAAGGTTTGGCTCGTAATACCTACATAGAAGATGGCGTTGGTAGTCTTTTAAGTAGCGCTATGGAGTTGCTCTTTCCGGATACGTAAGTATGCAGGATAGATGCAGTGAGTTTGAGTTTCGAATTTTGTATAGATCGTATTGGTTACAAAAGTAATAATAAAATTATTATGCTATAATCCGCGATACAGTAAATAGAAAATATATATAGTGTTTAATGTATAGTGGACTATCTGTATTTTTATACCCGATACGTGCAGGATTCGTAAAAACACATGCACAAACCTCCACCACTTCGACCACAATACACAAGCACTACACACGTTCACTATCACAAACTCAACAATCGTTTCGCCCCGCAATTGAAGCATCATCAGGAGATAGACTCCACGACAAAATAATTTTGTTATTACTTTTGTATTATGGATCTCCGCAAAGTAACGCCTAATTCTATAAATTATCGTATTGGTTGTTGAATTGTTTCGTAGGATTCGATTCTAGGTCTTGGTTGTTAATGTTTAAAAGTAGTACATATAGATCATTCGACAGTGGTGTCGAGACGTTGAGTTTTACGTTTAAACAATCTACTTAAAGTGTTTAATAAAGCGTTTTCGTGAGTATTTTTGAAAAAAAAAATTCAAAAAGTGGTCTCACAGACCAATACGCGGGTATAGAAAGGTCAAACGCCTAAAATGGCGCAAACGAAGTCGTTGATATCACTAGTCCCAAATAAAGAAAGGATTTTAATTTGGGCGTTGCACAAATAAATATTACGTCAACCGATCTCGCACTCGCGTGTAGAATAACAATGAAAACGGAAGAAACGCTTTCCTTTCAAGGCTTTCCGCTATAAACCTCGAGGACCTGTCCGCTGTCACCATAAATCTATCCAATATGTGACATCACTATCACGGGAATGATGCCCATAATCTTATATACAATTATTGTGTTTAAATTGATAAATAAAAACTGAGCATTTTTCCATCTGATGACAGAAATTTCTAGAAATAAAACGTTTAAATCAACTGTTTATGTTATATATATCTTCAAAACGTACTTTTAAACTTACTTTTCTAATCACGCGTTACTTCGCAGAAGTTAATAATACAAAAGTAAACAGATTATTTTGTTTTATTCCGCGATAAAAGAAAATATATGTAATGCTAAATGTGTAGTGTACTATCCAAAAATGACGATGCTTCGGTTACGGAGCGAAACGATTGTTGAGTTTGTGGTAGTGAATGTGTGTAGTACTAGTGTATTGTTGTGTTATTGGTAGGTAGTGCATGAGTTTTTTCGAAACAGCAGCGTTGGAGAGCTAGGTTTATATAAGTTTGACGTTTGAAATGTATACCCTGCACAAGAAAGAAATGAAAAAATGTAACTAGTTATAAGAATTATATTTTCAAATGAGCCACCGCCGAGTTGCTTGCTGGCTCTTTTAGGTAGGAACAGCTTTCCGAACCAGAAGTAGAGTTGACGATTCAAAAGTACTTGTTTACAAGTTTATTACTTGGATAAATATTTTTGAATTTGAATTTATGAACTCTAGAGCAACTTAGCATTAAATAAATACGATAAGAGATCATGAAACACGAGCCTCATATTATAATATCGATTTACGTTGACACCTTTACTTGAGTGAAGGTTGAGTCACGAAGTAATACACCTCTCAAACTTAATAGTACTCTGAATGCTAATAACAGGATTGCATCATTGGTTTTGCGTTTACACGTGTAAATAAAAATGACCTTAGGCAGATGTACTTCTATTAAGCTTCAATCGTCGTACAAATCGTAGAATATAATTGGTACATGACTTGAATAAGTTAAGTCAACGTGCAATAAATATACAGACTTCTGCGCGTGAATTCCTCTGCCTGATTTTATTACAGAGTAAAAAAGTAATCTATATCACTTCCCAGTCCTTGAAATATCATAATTTATAGAACTCGACGTTACTTTGCAGGTTTCTATATGATAAAAAAATATATTTTGCTATAATCTGCTATTAGCAATTGTCTGATATGACAATACCATGGCAAAAATATGGAATCAATGTTCAGATCTGACGTGAAAAAAGCATTATAGCATATTTTATAAAAATTATACAATAATCATATCATTATTTTATTATATACAATTCATTGAGCTGTGATAGCCCAGCGGTGAGACCGTGCGACTCTTTCGAGGGGAACACGAGTTCAAACCCGGGCAGGCACCAATGAGTTTTTCTATTAAAACTCATGTGTCTAATTGATAATTGCAATTTATCACACGCTTTTCGGTGAAGGAAAACATCGTGAGGAAACCTGCATATTTCTAGAGAATTCTGGAGATATGTGTAACCTACCAATCCGCATTGGAGCAGCATGGTAGGTCTTAGCTCCAACCCTTCTCTCCAGAAACGGAGAGAGGAGGCCTATGCCCAGCAGTGGGATTGTAACAGGCTGCTACTATACAATTCATTTACTAATAATGTAAAAAAAAAATTCTAATGTAAATTTTATTATATTGTCTAAGAATTTTGTCGATTAAATAAATAAATTTATAACACGATAAAAATGCCGAAATAAAAAATACTATTTAAAATATATATGATAATACGCATATAGCATATTTTATATTTTTAATGTTGTTTTTTGTTCTCACACTTACTTAAATAAACATTTGAGTAGATAGGTATGGGTTACCCACACAACTTAAAAGGCTAGTCAGTCAAGGTAAACGGCTTACCGTTGTTTTTGGGATTTTCATTTGCAATCGTGTATTTTTTGTCGTGGCCAGTTTAATTAAAGTCCAAGTGATACAATGATTAGGCGTATAACTAGAGAATCATCTCTGTACTTTAGATATATACATTGATAATTGATATAAGGATACCTAGCTCTTTATTACGAGTTGACAAAATCGTAAAAAAAAGACTTATCATAAGACGTGTTCACAGTAATTTCTAAAACTGCAATCATTCAAATAAATATTTTTACTTCAAATAATTGACTGTAATTCTTTTAATTTTTAGTTTTATCTTGTTTTAATTTTAGATCAGATTCGTTTATTGTTTTCTTTAATAATTTAATATACCTCTTTCAAAGACAATCTGACTAGACATAAGACTAGTCGACGGTAAATAGATCTCAACAATGTCTCAATACCTTCAAGAAGGTAGATATACAAATTTGTTATGCATTTAATACATAAATAGTAGCATTAAATATTATTAAAGAATGTATCACGTATACGACGTTAAGACGTTTTTAAATTCCGGTAATTAATAGTAATATTTATCGGAATCTAAATGTAAGATACCAATACGGTTAAGTATTTAATTCATAAATAGTAAATTTCATGCAAAAACCTATTTGAAGAGTCACGAGCGAAAGAAACACGACAAAAACGAGGAACTTTTTGGGTTTTAAAAAAAATATTATAAAATTACGTTTATTTTATTTCTTAGAACATACCTAAAAACACATAATTTTGATCATTCAATATATTTTTTTCCCTTAATATTCAGACAGTAATCACAGACTAATTTATAGAATAAGGCGTTACTTTGCGGGGATCCGTAATATAAAAGTATTGATAATAATATATTGTTATAATATGTGATGCTTTTTTAATAATCACGAAGTAATGTTATGTAGTCCCTTGTTTAGTTTAACCTTTAAACTAACAGCGTCATTTTATGCAAATACACTGTTCTATACTATAAACAAGAGTGTGTTTGTTACGTTTTCAGTGTAAACCATCGATTCTATAAATATTGGCAATGTAATCAATAAAAGTCTATAATGTATCTGGCATGGTGCCAAGAATAGGTTATAAAGTTTTAGAATAACAAGCAATATAACAGAACTAACTACTTTGCTATAATCCGCACGGGTTAAGTGAATGCATGCAAAGCCAATGTGTATGAAGCAGGCAAAATCTACGCACCTTATACATGCAGGACCAGCCACCACATGCACCCCAAGGCGCAATTCACCAGCAACAACGAACACAAAAGCAGCACACACACCCACCACCACAATCTCGACGATCGTTTCGCCCCGAAACCTAAGCATCATCAGGAGGATAGGCTTCACGACAAAAATCGTACTGCAGTACGATTTTTGTCGTGCATCATCAGGAGGATAGGCTTCACGACAAAAATCGTACTGCAGTACGATTTTTGTCGTACTGCAGTACGATTTTTGTCGATGATGATGCTTCGGTTTCGGGGCGAAACGATCGTCGAGATTGTGGTGGTGGGTGTGTGTGCTGCTTTTGTGTTCGTTGTTGCTGGTGAATTGCGCCTTGGGGTGCATGTGGTGGCTGGTCCTGCATGTATAAGGTGCGTAGATTTTGCCTGCTTCATACACATTGGCTTTGCATGCATTCACTTAACCCGCGCGGATTATAGCAAAGTAGTTAGTTCTGTTATATTGCTTGTAATATGGAATTCCGCAAAGTAACGCCTGCTTCTATAAATCAGTTTTAGAATAATAAGCACTCTCAAATGTTATCTTATGGAAACATAAATTATGGTTAGTGAATATTAAATTACAATCTGCTGCTGGCGAGTCCGGGTGTAGCGACTTGCCTAAGCCCATCGTCTGCCGCCCTGACAGGGGACCTCTCGGGCGCTTCGAACGGGGTTTATCGGACGCCTGGCCTACAGGTCCCCAAGGCGGTCGGTGCATCTGGTGCTCCCGATGCACCGGTTAGCGGAGGGGAGCTTCTCTTTTGAGGGGTCCCCACCCAGAGGTGTCTCTGGTATCAGAGTTTCTGTCTTTGGAATCAGAGTTGCTGCTGGTGGGGATGGAGTCAAATAAGGTACCCTGCCCCTGCCGTCAGTAGCGTGGTGGAGCATACATGGTCGTTTTAGTCGATGCGAGTCCGACATAACCACCGCCCGTCCCCGTCGGGTGGTGGTACCCATAAGGGGCTTTTTCCTCTTCAAAAAAAAACTTATACTACATATAGGCAACACTAGGAAATAAAAAAATACTATTTTAAAGCTATATCATCATTGCTTTTAGAAGAAATTTCTAGTAATCTATTCTATAAACGTATATGTATATTACTAGTTAAATCTATTCTCATCATCATCATCATCATTATCCTGGTTATCTCACTCTAAGTGGGGTCGACACAACATGTTACAAGAATGTTGTCACATGGTTTGGCTACGTATTTAACGAATGGCCGCCTGACTATCGCCAACATACCTTAGTCGTATTTTACGACCCCTCGATAAGAAATGAGGGTTTTTTTTTATTGCGTAATAGGCGAGCGCTTGACTGTAATCATGCCTGATGGTAAGCAATGATACAGTCTAAGATAGAGCGCGCTTGCCTAGAAGATGCCTATTAGCTCTTGCTTTGAATTACATATTGCATTTCATGAAAAACATTCGATCCGTTTCTGAAATTCAGATTTTATTATATATTAGCTCATTTAAAGATACAAGCATTATTTCACAATTTCCTAGGTTCGTATGTATACCTGACTATACGAAGCACATTAGTTTATATATAATAGATAACTCAATGTTAAACTTGAACAACATTCGGTCTAACCGACGTAAGAAAATATATTTTTACACAATTCGTACTTCGAAAATCGAATCTCGTTGCTGAGTAATCGAAAGCATCCAAAATATATTCGCGAGCAAGATTGACCGAAGGTCAACATTTCTGTAGGTTATCTTTTAAACGCTGAGTGGTACTTTCGAAGATTTCTTGGATCATTTCGAGGAGGGAACGCGTTTTAATTTAAGCTGTAAATAATTTATCATATAGTATAAGTCTAATAGCGATAAATCTTTTAGTGTACTTTAGAACGAATTTATGTTTCATGATTTACATTTGTTTATAGACGCCAACACACGCCACACTAGTACAAAATACGTAAATACATCATATATAAAATGTTTTTTAGTCATAAGTTTTTTTTAAATTATTATTATTCATAATTTCGATATAAATTAGGTTATAAAAAATTAACAACTTATAAATAATTTTCATCTGAATGGTGAAACCTGCTGTGATGCGCCAGCAGTGGGAACATGCGACTCTCTGGAGAGTATCATGGTTTCAAAGCCTAAGCAGGCACCAAAGAGTTTTTCTGTTAAAACTTATGTGTCTAATTGACAATTGCAATTTATCACATGCTTTTCGGTGAAGGAAATCATTGTGAGAAACCTACATATACTTCTGGGATATGTATAAACTATCAATGCATTGGAACAGCGAGGTAAGAAATAGCTCAGACCATTTTAACCAAAAACGGAGAGGAGTCCTATTCCCAGAAGTGGGATGGTAACAGGCTATTAGTTTTATCAGCAGGTTTCATGGTCAAGGTATTGTGAGCTTTAATTTTGACCCTTACATTACATTCTCCCATTTTCTCTAATAAATTTATAAAATAGCTAGCTGTAGCTACGGCTTCGCCCGCTTCGACATTAGTGTATTTAACTGAAAGGAACATAAAAGTAGTTATTGTGAGTTAACCATAAGGGATAGAGATATGCTATCACGGACATTTTTATAGTATTTCTATAGATCTACAATTCTCTCATACATTACTTTCGTGTATTTCTGTTTGTTAACGCGGCGCACGCAAGTGAAGCTCCCAGCAGGCGAGTTTTTTAAAAACCACTCGACCTTTTTAACATCCTACTATATTATATATTATATATTTATATATAATATTATAAATGCGAAAGTTTGTGAGTATGGATGGATGTTTGTTACTCTTTTACGAAAAAACTACGGATTTGGATTAAACTTTACAGTTATATCGGTTATACATCAGAATAACATATAGGCTACAATTTGTAATGATTTTATGTAATTATAGCGATACATGTCAATAAAGTCGAAAAAAATCTGGCTACTGAGAGTTATCTTGGGGTACGCTGCCAAAACTATTGGAGTTACACAAAGATGATGTAGGATAGTATTATTTGTCTTAAATAGTTCTAAATAAAAGTCCGCGACAACATATATCTACCTTTTATATGGAAGCCAATATGACCAAAATTGTGAATGATAAATGGTAATTAACTAAGATACTATTTTACAATGCACTTTATAGTATTTTTATCAAACTCTTATCAAAATCAATGCATTTGTTGCTTTCAGTATTTCATTTAGTAGGAATTTTATTTCAAATGACTCTTCACGAAACATAATGTAACAGACCAAATTCCACGCGAGCGAAGCCGCGGGCAAAAACTAGTAATTTACATAAAACCGTAATGTATTATATACCTAAACCATTCAGGAGTATCGCATTATCTTTTAGTAAAAATCCGCTCATTAGATTTACACAAAATCGATCAAATACAGACAGAATATATATTTATTAAACTTTTTATATATACTTATATAATCATTCTCCTGTCCTTATCCCACTCTAAGTGGGGTCGGCACAACATGTAATAAAAATGTTGTCATATGATTTGGCTACGAATTTTACAACCGGCCGCCTACCTGACGTCAACTTAACTTTGTCGCCTTTTACGACACCTCGGTAAGAAATGAGGGTGGTCTATTCTATGCAGCCGGATACCATATGGCTCATATCATAAGTATAGATATAGATTAATAAAATAATTTATAAAATATTCGTGTTAATTGACCAGCACATAATTCGAAAATATCAATTAACCTCACCACATCATTTTATACCAACCATGGATAACAACTTGAACTTTACTAAGGACGTCGCCCTACATACTATTAATTGGAGTGCGCTGTAGTCTCTTCCACTGTCTTTGTTGCTGTGTTCATTAGCGTCAACTTCAAAGGATCGGTTCACGCATGTGCAGCCAATAAAATCACATCGCTCAGGAAATCCAATGATGTGATTACTAAAGTACAATGTTGCCGGCACAGGATTAATGTATCATTCTCCTGCCCTTATCCCACTCTAAATGGGGTCGGCACAACATGTTACAAACATGTTGTCTAATGATTTGTCTACGTATTTTACGACCGGCCGCCTGCCTGACGTCAACTTACCTTAGTCGCCTTTTACTTTTTTTGTTTAATTGAATAAGGTAATTATTAGATCGCTCAGTCGTTGCAAAAAAATAAATGTAATAGTATCAAAGTGACCTAATTCAAAAAAAGTTTTGGCAAATGCAATAAAGCGTAGCATATCGCCTACAAAACACGTGAGTGTTAAAGGAATTAAAAGCTGGTGGTGTGGAAGTATTATAGTTTTAAAACTTGGGAGAGCCACCCTAACCAGGGCTGAGTTTGGTCACGTCGTTTGACGTTTCTCAGCACTGCAGCAGAGAAACAGTAAAATTTGGGTAAAGAAAAAATAAAAGAAAATAATACTGAATATTACAGTGAAATAGACCGTGTGACTCTCTAGAGACGAATATGGGTTCAACCCCGGACAGGCACCAATGAGTTTTTCTATTAAAAACTTATGTGTCTAATTGTATAATATTTACAATTTATCACACGCTTTTCGGTGCAGGAAAACATCGTGAGGAAACCTGCATATCTCTCGAGAATTCTAGAGATATGTGTAACCTACCAATCCACATTGGAGCAGCGTGGTAGGTATTAGCTACAACCTTTCTCTCCAGAAACGGAGACAGGAGGCCTATTCCCAGCAGTGGGATATTAACAAGCCGTTACTTTTATTGAATTGATAAGCAGACTTCAAACAAGTAGAGTTTTTGTCTTTTCCAGCAACTCTATTTCAGTAATCATTAGAGTCAACATCAAAGAGGGTCGGTTCACGCACGTGCAGATAATAAAATTACGGCTCGTCTAAGTCCACTGAAGTGGTCACTGGCTACACTTGATTACATTGGGAGACCTGCTTGAGGGGTAACAGCTAATACTAACTAGTGTTGTCATAACTAATATTTAACTGTTATGTTAAGAGTAAGGAGGAAGTACATTACCTATAGGTATCTAGGTCATTTTGTTTACTTGGGGACAGTATATTTTAGAATTAAAAAAATTACCTATGGGTTACATTACATTTTTAAAAAAATCGTACAAAAATATAACTATTTTTGTATTCTTTTAAGATGTATGTGTTTAATTTATATTTAAATTTCATTATAAGCTAAGGAAAATATCTTAAGAAACTCTGCGGATACCTAGAGACTTCCTGGGATATGTCATCTGTCGATCCCTAAAGAACTTTTGGGATTTGTGTAAACTGTTAACAGGCATATAAAGAGCTTGATCGTTCTTAGTTTTAATCTTTAACGTACAATATATATAGTTAATTATAAAAAGCAAGTATTTTTTTGGAAATATAAAATTCAAGTATGCTTATATTTATTGTGTGGTTTTGTTATATTGAACATTACACAAGCGGATACTATGAAATTTTCATTCATCTCTTCCCAATAGTTGCGGAAATATAAACCGTATTTTTTTTTCCTTCCATTCGCCCGTGTTTAAACGAGCAGGCTAAGGTCGTTGACCATACCACCAGAACCGTATTTTTAAAATTACAATCGCGATTTAAATTATCCCTTACATCTTCGTTCAAAAATGTAACGCATAACCATACAGCTTGCTGGCAAATGTGGAATGCGGCGATCCAGAATAAAACTATTTCTGGACGAACACGGAACTGTAGGCATGCCGAAGCTGCCATGCAACGGTATTACAGCTGTATTCCTTTTTCAAATGTTCAAACATGGCGCCATCATAGGAATCCCAAATAAGAATTGACAGATTAAGATCTTGTGAATCGTTTTATTATGAGAAAAATCTTTTTACTTTTCATTATTAAATAATTATTTAATAATGTAAAGTAAATAATAAATTAGATAATAATGTATTAATCCGACAAATATTAAATATGGCGCAGGCATTTCTCATAAGAATCGACGTTATAACAGACGAAGCGTTCAGCTTATATTAGCGTTTATTATATAATTTATAGAATTAGGCGTTACTTTGCGGAGATCCATAATACAAAAGTAATAATAAAATTATTTTGCTATAATCCGCGATACTTTAGCGTTTATTATTTCTTTTCCGCTATTATATTCGGTATTTTAAAGGCTTCAATAATACTTAAAGTAAAAAAAAACCTTACATATTGAAATTATAACCGTTTCTTTTTTAACTGTTAAAGAAATGCCGTTAATGAGATTTATTCGCTAGCAAAACAGGCAGGTTTGTTATTTTAAACGTTAGCTAATTGAGTAAGTATTTTCGATATTCCATAACAGTAAGTAGTTCTATTTATACTTGGAAGTATTTACAGAACCTGAATTCCTCTTAAATCGCAAAGCATATGCGCATTCCAAATCGATTTATTCAGTCTACACTCAACATAGAAAGAAACAGTTACATAAAAGTACAAAAAAAAAATCACCTGTCGTAGTGAAAGTAATTTTTTTTTACAATTCAACTATTGGGAAAACATATTTCCCAAATTTTTGTTAAGCCAAAACCCTGTAAAAATCTATAACCACCCTTGTTCAATAAGAGAAGAAAACAAATAAATAAACAGATATATAAACTCCAACAGAAAATAATGCTCTAGTCTTTAATTTTTTTTTCCTAACCTTTTTATTGATTTGATAATTGAATTTAATAGCGTCTATTCCGCAGTTACTTTTAGTTTAATATTAAAACGAAAGTTTATCGCCAGAACGATGTAAACTTTGCCACCCGTTACGACGCTACGTGACCGCTTGCATCGCGGTCAAATTATTCCAATACCGCAGGTAATTCGCGTTCTTCTAATGTGAATAGAAAGCGGTACTTAATTGCTGCTCAAACCAAAATAATATCGAGTGAAACTGTTCGGAACAGATATTTAAGACATATAAAAATTCTCAATTTTAGGACACGAGTATTCGATATTTAAAATTTCGTTTATCACTTTCCTAATATAAAATAATAGGGGTACCCGCAACTACGTTCGCATCAGCTTTAGTGTTCAAATACCCTCAATTACTACTATATGGTTTTTTCGTATTCGTGAAGGATTTTTTTTTTCAAATCCTATTTGATTTAATTATATAATCTTCAATTGTACCAAATTTTATATATATTGCTTAAGCGGATTAGCAGTAAAAGCCCAATAGACAGACAGTTTTATAATATAAAGTTTTAATTATTAATTATAATAATTTATTAGGTTATCTAAGTTATACTGTTTTAACATACATTTTATCCTTATCTCATCACATTCAAACTATATTACTAAACTATACATAACCACATGTTTTAGAAATTGTGAATCTAAATTTTGTAGGAATCTTATAAACTCTGCAATAATCTCAGCACATAAACCAGGAAAACTCTTCAAGCGCATTAAAAAGGAAAGGGGCTATGAAAATTCATGAGAAATTTGAAAAGCTCATTAAGTTTAATGGGAGGAGGATGTTTCGAGCTGGCAATTTACCAACGCTACTCGCCCGCAGTAATAAGGTTAACTTGCACGACAATATTTCCGTTTTTAAATTAATTTGCACATTAATTTTTTGTATTAAGGATGCACTATAACAGAACTACCTTGTTATAATCCGCACGGGTTAAGCGAATGCATGCAAAGCCAATGAGTATGAACCAGGCAAAATTTACGCACCTTACACATGCAGGTAAAGTCACCACACGCACTCCAAGGCGCCTCCACCAGCAGCAACGCACACAAGCAGAACACGCAACCACCACCACAATCTCAACGATCGTTTCGCTCCGAAACCGAAGCATCATCAGGAGGATAGGCTACACGACAAAATTGCGATAGGAATCGCAATGCGATTGCGCATTGCGATTTTGCGTTGCTGCTAGTGGAGGCGCCTTGGGGTGCATGTGGTGACTTGTCCTGCGTGTGTAAGGTGCGTAAATTCTACCTGCTTCATACACATTGGCTTTGCATGCATTTGCTTAACCCGTGCTGATTATAGCAAGGTCGTTCTGTTATAGTGCGTGTAATATGGAATTCAGCAAAGTGTCGCCTGCTTCTATAAATCATTTTGTGTTACGATTCATATTTGTAAAAAGCTGTTTCTTTAAGATTTTTATTAATAAACACAACACCAGTGAGGTGGGGTTGGTGATCGTATATTATCACACTTATAACGATACTGCCTGTTATCGCATACTAGAATTTATCTTTTTTTTAAACGAAAAGGTTTATAACAAATTGTATTCACTTTTCTCAATAACAATTTTTTTTTTCAAAATGGACTTACACCGCTTTCGAAGAAAACGGTTCAATTCCAATTAATCTTTCTGTAATATGTATATAGCAGAGCATAGTCAAAGATGAAATGAATCAACTCGTAGATCAGTTATTTAAATCCATCGTATCCTAGGTCATCATCCTCCTGCCCTTATCCCACTCTAAATGGGGTCGGCACAACATGTTACAAACATGTTGTCACATGATTTGGCTACGTATATTACAACTTATCATAGTCGTATTTTACGACCCCTCGGTAAGAAAATGAGGGTCTTCTATTCTACTCAACCGGATACCACACGGCATCGTATCCTAGGTTAAGTGACAAAGTTAAATTAGGTGAATATTAAACTAGGCTTAAACAGGGGCCCGGGTATAATACAAGGGAATAGGTAATGAGTTAAACTCAAAACATGGACACTATACAGGTAATTTAGCGTGTAAACTTTACGTAAATATCCTTTATGGTACTACCCTCATATTGCTTTATTGTATAATTGATTCAACATTCATTTCAATAAAATACATTTTACCAATACTCCAATAAAGTTGGCAAGTAGAGATTGGATGCTAGAAGCAATTTCTAGATATTAAACTACTGTGACCATATTTTCTTGCCAACAAAAACCAGTGTCATTAATTAAGGGCGAAACTTATACTGACTGGCCCGTTGGCGCAGTGGGTAGTGACCCTACCTTCAGCTCCCCGAGTCGCGGGTTCGATCCCCGCCGAGGGCCAGCATTTTCTATACACGATTTGTTGGTTCTTCGAGCCTGGGTGTATACGCATATTAAATATGTATTTAAAATTATATATGTAGTATATTTAGCAGTTGTCCGTCACCCATAACACAAGTATTAGGTTGCTTAATTTGGGGATGGACGACCGAGTTCGTAGGTGTCCCATATAATTATATATATATTATTATTTATTTTTTTATTTTAAGTGCTTGCTCAACTACATTTAAACAAATCACTGAAAAGATGAACAGCCGCTTAGTCACCATACAAATTTTAGAGCAGTTAACTATTTAAGCGGTGATTTACAAATTTAATAGACTATAAGTAATAATTGCAATGGAGTGTTCCCCCCAAATTTTTCTCATAAAAAATTGTATACACTTCCTATAAGAGGCATACGTGAACAAAATGGTCTTAATACGGTATAGCGAAAGAGCTTCTAAATAAGTCCCCATGTAAAATGTTTACGTAGCAAATGTTTGACGATGTTCTTATTTTAAATGAAATTATTAAAAAACTTTACTACCTTCTCCAATTTTTACTTTCATTTACTAAAGACTTAGTGGATGAACACAGATCGTTAAAATGTTTGATTATTAGATAAAACAGTTGTATAAAAGTTGATTATAATAAAAAACTCGACATCTCACAACTCAATTACTTATAAAAGCAATTAAGTTACGACAGAAACTATTCGTATATACATAATACTAACAGTTACTCATAATCTTGAATAATTTACATAATTTTTCAAATTCCTTTCTTAGCGGATACTTTCGCCCTATAAAACACCTGTCCGTAGATTTGAATTGATTGGTTGTATTATACGTTATTATACAAACATTTTGATTTGTCAATGGATTTGCACCAGTGTGCAACTTATAAATATTTATTTTATGAGATACAGTATTTTAATCACAGCTTCGTAATTTCTACTTGTAACAAACATTATCTATAACATTATAAGTGTTGTAATAAAGTCGGGTTTGTTACAACACTTATAACTCGAGATCTGCTGGACCAATTTTCATGGTTTTTGATTCGTTGGATTTGTCTCCGCCCCGAATAGCAGAATACACATTATAAACAATGAAAAATCAACGAATACATACTTATGAAAATAAATAGATTTTCATTATTTTCGTACCTGTCAAACATTTGTTGTCATCCTGTCGAATACTGTAAGTAATGATTGACATTTATGCATGCGTTCAGAAATGTATTCTGTGTAAACTTTTTAAAAAGGATGATTAAACTATTTAATTTTTTTAATCAATTAATAAGGTTGAAAAGTGCGTTATGTAGATACATACAAGTTTCTCAAATATTTATGCGTGCGTACAGAAATAATGGGAAATGATTAACATTTACGCGAGCCTTCAGAAACTTATTTTGTGTCATTGTATTACGTTCATCAAAGCCTAAATTAGTTCAGCTAAAAGGTAACACACCATTTATGACTGTTAGGCGGTACGAAGTTCGCCGGGTCAGGTAGTTTAGTATATAGTTAACTTACACCGCATCATAACATAATACGCTCAAAGGCAGTGGTTGCAAACTTACAGCGAGAGTACAGAATGGGGTGACCTAAAAAAGTACAGTGTAACTTCTTTGGTAAATGCACAATGTGTTTTATTATGAAACATATTGAAATAAACGGCTTTGTTTAGACGTGTAATGTGGAATGAAGCGGATTAAAAATAAGTGTTAACAGAAATGTTTAAACAACATTCTTTTAACATGAATACGTAGGACCACTGAAACTCTTTTTCTCACGAATCTATATTTATGCTTAATATATCAAGGCTAAGGCTTCAGAAAGTACGTAGATCGTTTGTGGGCTTCGGTATACTTTTTTATAATATGTAGTATATTTACCAGTTGTCCGTCAGCCATAAAACAGATATTAAGTTACTTACTTTGGGGATGGACCGTGTGTGTAAGTGCCCCATATATGTATTTACATTTATTTATTTGTATGTAAATTTGAGTTATTCCTTATTTCAATGCCATCTATGACATCACGCTAGGAACTATGTATTAAAAGAAGCGTTTCCTTGCTCTTCCAAGTGACGTCTCTTTAACATTCAAGTGTTTTGATGGCACTACGATTTATTGGAATTAGCTACAAAACATTTTTTTTCAGTTTTGGTACGTTGATACTAAGTATGCGTTAGGATTTGTAACTTAAAATATAGTTTAAAATTAAAAGGTTTGTTTTTAATGCATTGGCAAAGGCTTTGCTTTGTGTATTTACAAATAAAACGGGATTATAATGCGAAATGTGAAACGAATTAATAATCGTTCTCGTTAATAATACAGAAATTGTTATACAAACACAGCGAAAATAGAAACGCGCTTGTAGCTGACTGCTGAAGTCTGTAATGAATGCGAGCGTAGATGATATATAAAGCTGAATATAAAAATCCAAACTAATATTATGAATGCGAAAGTCTAGGCGTCTGTACATCGTTACGTGATTGGCTAGTGCAGCAGGCCTAGCATGAACTCTTATTGCCACTCAATTGAAGACGTAAACGAAATTGTTTTGCTGTTTCGTACCATGACGTCTTAAAGACGCACACTTTAAGTCGTTGCCGAATGAGCGTTCAGAATTCGTCCTAAGAACACGTGAGTAAAAGAGACAGAGTTATCAATAGTTCATATATTATATTATCCTTTTCAAACATTACGACCCCAATGCAATTCACACTTCATGGTACGAAAAGAAAGCGTTCGCGGTCGTCGTTTACGTCTTCAATTGAGTCGCAATACGAGTTTATGGTAGGCCTGCAGGACCGTACAACCCTATGTTTGTGGGCTCGTGGACTCATTTTCAATGGCTCGCATTTGAATAATATAATATTATCAACATGTAGAAAAAAAATATTAAGCCTTGGCCATATAGTGCATAGGCCTCCTCCCTCATTTTTTAGCTGTGAGCTTAGAAATAACACATTACTTTTTAATATTATTTCAGTTATTATTCATAATATGCTTATTGAGTAGCACACCTAAAATACTGTATATAAAATACTGTAGTGGCCCGCCAAAGATTTTCGCATCGTTTGGGCTAGAGCAATATTTGCTATTGCAATATTTTTTAGCGCAATATTTGGTAAACTTGAAGCCTATATCAAAACAGAGACTATAATATGTTCATCGACAAGACAGAAAAAGAAAAAGGAAATGAGACTTACTATCTTTTTTAAATGATTTTATTCAACTTGCAATTTAAGTTGGAATCTTGCAAGTTAAATTTGATCCACTTCCCAGGGTCCGATTGAACTGCAATTTTATATAATGGTTCAGTTCCGATGACAATGCATGTTCACGATAAGCATGACCTGATGCTGCTGCCAGGATTGGCCCCAGATGAAGGAGCTCCTCAACGTTTATCAGTAGGACATGAAATCTTTTTAAAAGATTTTTTAACTTGACTTGTAATGTTTGATTAGACAAAGATAAGGATATCAGTTTTATCTTTCCTCTCTCCTTATTATTCGTTGCGACACTCTCACTTACAGGCCAGTCTGTGGTTCCCCTACTCTAGTATAATAACTCTATGATATAATGACAGGATTCCTCGCTCTGGATTCCTGACTTTTCGTATTGTCCATAGATAATCTTGATTTGTCCGTATATTTTGTATTCGTTGTTTTGATAATACTCAAACGTAAAGTAAATTTATAAGTGACGAGTGAACAATACGCAGTTCTTTATATTTACAGCGATCAAATAACTGCTCATAATATTTCTTTTTTTCAACAAGCAAGCAACTCGAGTATATTTCTCAGGAATCGCCCACATGTGTTAATAAGTGTAACTCGATCCCTGCGCGTTCGTGGCTGCACTAAATACTAATAGAGCTAATGATATAATAGCCGAGGTCAACGCACTCGTGCTATTTGGACAAAATTTTGGTACCTATCATATATGGGCATTCATAATGACTTACGTAACATGGTGATGTTTCAGGAAGCCGTATTTTAAAAAATCTTTTAGTTAACTTGCCTTGTATGTATGTTTGTATGTGAAAGGAATCCTTCAAGTTAAATGACCCACTTCCCGGTGTCCGATTAGGCTGAAATTTTACATATTGATCCAGTTTCGATGACAATGAATTTGTTGATAAGCATGACCTGATACTGCCAAGATTGGTTCCAGACGAAAGAACTCAAAGATTAACAATAGAAACGACATCATCATTCTCCTGCCCTTATCCCACTCTAAGTGGGGTCGGCACAACATGTTACAAATATGCTGTCATATGATTTGGCTAAGTATTTTACGACCGGCCGCCTACCTGACGTTAACTTACCGTAGTCGCCGGCAGAATAGAATAGACCACCCTCATTTCTTACCGAGGTGTCGTAAAAGGCGACTAAGGTAAGTCGACCCACCGTGTGGTATCCGGTTGAGTAGAATAGACTACCCTCATTTCTTACAGAGGTGTCCTAAAAGGCGACTAAGGTAAGTTGACTCACCCTGTGATATCCGGCTGAGTAGAATAGACCACCCTCTTTCTTACCGAGGTGTCGTAAAATACGACTTACGACAAGATGATATCAGGCAGGCGGCCAGTCGTAAAATACGTAGTCAAATCATGTGACAACATGTTTATAACATGTTCTGCCGACCCCACTTAGAGTGGGATAAGAGCAGGAGGATGATGATGGAAGCCAGTCTCTATACACATTGAGTGTTCTGTGTTTTTCCTAAAATACAAATAATAAATAATTGAAAGAAATTAATTAAACTATACAAATAAGTGAACAGACGGGTCAATTTCTAAAAGCACTGTTAACTTCAATGGGCCTTGACCGCGATGTTTGTTTATTTAGCACCTCGACGTTTTCTCTCTTGCGTACCAACAGAAAGTGTATTGAATGGTCTCTAAAACCTAAACTTGTCAATACTTTAAATGATTTATAGAATCAGGCGTTATTTTGCGGAATTCCATATGTTACAAAACACCTTTATGCAAATGTAGAATACAAAAAGCACAATATATTAGCAGAACACTTCCCGCCGTTTCTACGTTTTTTTGACAACCGAACTTAGAAATGAAATGGCACTGAACACGTTTTTCTCAATAGACGACTTCACAGGAAAACAACAGCAGTTTGCCATATTTTTTTTATGTTATTGCATGCTTCTAATGTTGAGTTTTTTGTACAACGTATATTTTTCCCCATAACATAAATTGGTTTACTGTCATAATCTCTTCGTGGGTAAACTTATTAATAAATAAATATATAAATCACACAAACTATAACAGAACTACTTAGCTTTAATCATTAAATTATGTACGTCTCCCTATTGGATCCTGTGGTAACGTATAATCAACTCTACAGTTAATTTAATAGTTTGTAGATTATTTTATAGTATTAATAATGTAAGTCTTATTCGTCTCAATTAATAAAAATAATATATTATAAATACATCTTTAACCAATACACCTATGATAGATTTATTCATAGTATATAATATTCTAATATTATTATAGTTATGTTACTACAACGAATTTATATTGTTGATTATGTAATGCAGTTAAAAGTTGAGTATTGACATAATTTTTCACTGCTGGGAAAAGTCTTCTCCCTTACTTACTTTTTTTTAAATATTTTAACACATTTATGTCCAGTATTATGCGAACGCCGTGTGGTATCTGCCAGAATAGAATAGACCACCCTCCTTTCTTACCGAGGTGTGGTAAGAGGCGACTAAGGTAAGTTGACGTCAGACAAGCGGCCGATCGTAAAATACGTAGCCAAATCATGTGATAACATGTTTGTAACATGTCGTGCCGACCCCACTTTGAGTGGGATAAGGGCAGGAGAATGATGATGATGTCCAGTATTGTGCGATGTATTTTCTACTTTCCAAGATTACACTATGTTCAATATAACAGTACATATATTGTTCATATAAGTATACCTATTTATATACCATTGACTTTAGTAGAGATACTAATACATTATTGACCCGTTAGCGCAGTGGGTAGTCACCGTGCGTTCAGCTCCACGGGTCGCGGGTTCGATTCCCGCCGAGCGCCAACTTTTTCTATAAACAATTTGATGGTTTTTCGAGCCTGGGTGTATATTTGTATTTGAGTATGTATTTAAAAATATATATGTAGTATATTTACTATTTGTCCCTAGTAAATAACACAAGTATTAAGTTACTTACTTTGGGGACGGACGACCGTGTGTGTAAGTGTCCCATATATTTATTTATTACTATTATTGTTATTGCAAAGCACTGTTAATCATCAAAAATTTTGTATACAATTTAAGAACAGTTAGCTACAAACAGAATAAGTACCACATACTCGTACCTATTCGATGTTGTTTTTCCTGCAGTTACGCTTAGTTAATCTAAAAATATTACTGACGGCGTCAATTACAAAAAGTTCTACATTCTAGGTATTATATTTACTCGTAAATGATAATTTAATAGCATCACATAGGTCGTTTACGTTGCACAATACTTCTAGGAATATTATTATACATCCTAACTACAAATTGACTTATAAAATCTATTACAAATCTGTAATGATATCTTCAAAATTGTTTTCACATAATGACTTAGTAATATAATATATAATAAACAACAATATTTTTATTGTTGATTGGAAAATCGATTATTTCCATTATTAGAAGTTCGGTGCATACATAGATTAATTGCAAAACCGATATCGAATACGTACCGAAAGTACCTTACTCAAAATTAATTTGACCGCAAACCGCATTGGTTTAAGATAACAATCAAATATTTATATTATATTTCCATATTACAAAAAAGTTTATTCAGTATCGAGCTATTATAAGTTTGAAATCGGAATCGATTACGCAAAATCGATTCACTAAAATTTATATAGCATCAAGACAAGCGTAAAATTATTAATTTTGAGACCGCCAAATGCATATTCCGATGATGATTTTAAGCTTCCAATCACTTAAAATTAACAGTTTCGCCGTCTTAAGGTAAAAGTAAAATTTAAATAATTTGAGTGCGTAATGAAATAACCAATCAATTAAAGCACTGCATTGAGCAAACATATCACTTGACTGGTCCGTTTTCGCAGTCTTCAGCTCTGCAGGTCGCAGGTTCGATTCCCGCCGAGGGCCAACATTTACTATAAACAATCTGTTGGCTATTCGAGCCTGGGTGTGTATTTGTATTTAAGTATGTATTTAACATTAAATATGTAGTATATCTAACAGTTGTCCGTCACCCATAACACAAGTATTAAGTCACTTTGGTGTCGGACGGCCGTGTGTGTAAGAGTCCCATATATTTATTTGATTTAAAAACAAAACCAAACAAAAACAACAAAACGTCGGTGCAATTTCAAAACACTTGATTTTTAGATCACCATCGAAAACAATCATAAATTATGCAACATGGAATCAATGCGTGATTTTGAAATCCCAATTGACCGGATAATCGCCAAAACGTGATTTAGCATCGATGCAGCACGGATAGAGTGATTTTAGAATCGCTATCGATTGCCCAATCACTAAAAAGGGAAAGAGTATTTACGCATATACAAAATCTCTTTTGTTGGAGCTCTTTTGTTCTTTTTTAGTGAGAAGACTTGAAACTTACGCCTACCAACCTGCCCCAATGTGGATTCCTATGTTACACATATCCCTAGAATTATCTAGAGATAAGCAGGTTATCTGACAATGTTTTCCCTCAACGTGTGATAAATGCCTATTAATTGTAATTTAACAAAAATATATCAAATCAAATCAAAATAATCTCTATTCAAACAAGCACTTTGGTATCAACAAGGATCAATAAGATTTAATTCAGCTAATTCGGTAAATTAACTGGTTCGGTATGTTGCTCTTACTTAAAATAGAAAAAAAAAGACAATTTTCTTACTTAAATGCTTATAAAACAATCCACTTGTTTAAAATATTTGTTTAATTAAAAGGGCATTGTTCCAAAAGTGTATTCTGGTTTATCCGAGGCTTCATTTACGCCATTTGCAAACGTAGCCAAGAGTTTTATGGAACGTCACGCACGCTTTGAGTGGTAAAGTGCAGTGAAATCCTTTGATTTCGAATGATACGCTTTGTACATTTAGACTGGACTTGAAAGTGTCTGAATGTATCCTGGCAATATACAATGGTTATAGAACTTCTACTGTAATGATACATGAAAAATGGTCCTAAATAAATACATGCGGTTTAATTAATTTTGAAGTACGCTTCTTTATTTACGAGACCTAATCTATGACTTTTTTTGTATTTATTAATCTATACATAAACAAAGTACATAAAATATTGCATTGAGATATTTACTGTGCGATAACATTTGCAAAAATGTTGAACCTGTAGGGGAGCCATAGTTTTCTTTTCATGTTATAATAAATAAATAGATGGGACAATTAAACACACGGTCATCCATCACCTAACTTAATACTTGTGTTATAGGTGACAGATATTTGGTAAATATATAACTACTTATATAATTTTAACTGCATTCTCTATTACACCAATACGACCCACGTAGCTGAAGGCAGAGTTACTGTCACTTACGCAAACAGCCCAGTCAATAAATAAATACAATACCACGAATTATCATAAATAATATTGGGTTACTAATTTGGAAATTTGATATAATATGTATATCCTTAATGTAAAGCGAGCAATCATTATCTTTTATGTCATCCTTACTTTCTTACTAATATTATAAATGCGAAAGTCTGTCTGTCCGTCTGTCTGTCTGTGTCGTTTTCACGGCCAAATCCGCTGAACAAATATCAATGAAATTTGACACAATTGTGCCTTATACACCGGGGTACCATATAGGCTATAGAAATCCTGTTAATTCAACAGGAATAAAATGACGTTCAAAAACGCCATCTATAGTAAACTAATAAGTTATTTTTATTTACAATTTGTCATAGTTACTAATATATTAACGGCCTCGAATCGTGCCCTTTAAGTCCAATCTTTAGAGGTGAGAGTTTTTATATTATTTGATTTCTGTTTTCTGGATAAATGTAATTATTTATAAATTTGACAGCTATCATAACGTGTAATAAATATGATTAATACTAAAATAAATAAACTCGCTTACGAAAATACGATAAATCTCTCTGTCTTAATATGGAATTTCGAGAAGCGTAATAAATGCAATAGGAACTGCTATTTAACCCTCCGGATCGATCTGATTTTTGTGATGGAGATATTTGCAGTGTAGCGATAGAAGCTACTGATTATTACAGGACACACGGACGAAGTCGCGGGTAAAAGCTAGTAAGACGATAAAATTCAATAATAATCTATACTTTGCTTTCGCCCTTAGTCCTCAAGAATTCCTTTCATGCGTCGTGTCTGTTTTGCACGACATCTTGCTCTCAAGGTGTGCCGACAATGAGACCACATTTGCATCACATCAGTAACCGGTTAGCATAGAATCAATCTCGCGACCTTGCTTAAACAAATCACCCTGAGGCAAACAATTTCGCTTTGACTTTAAAATCAGCTTTCGCAATTATTATACATGACATTGTTGTAAAATATTGTTTATGACCACGACTTCGTTTCTGTGAATTTTAGCACCAAGATTAACTATAAAATATTTTATTATACACTCCTTCAATTTTATACTGAAAATAAAATTCGAACCGCTGCTTCGTTAGGACGTCCTAAGAAAAGATATAAAAAAAAACAATACTGAGAAATGGTGAAGCTCTGAACATAACTCTTTTCTGGCATTCCAGTGATTACAATGCTTTTTATAGCAGATAGACAAAAATCGCATATGTATTTCATAAATTAACTGTTTTACATAGCAAGTGAGTTTGAACCAATAGTTTTATACTAGAGTAGGAGAAAGCCAGTGAGGCTTATCTGTTTGTCATTTAAATGTGTGATCACAAAAAGAGTATAGGTCTCTCATTCAAATTCAAATTATTCTTTATTCAAGTTAACTTGTAAACTTTTGCTTTTGTATCGTCAACTCTACTGCTGATTTGGAAAGTTGTTCCTACCGACAAGAGCCAGCGAGAAACTTGACGCTTGCTCTTTTTTAATATTAATAATTATTGTTATTACTACTTAAATATAGTTATTAATGTCTCGTACAAAGTCTAAGAGTCCACGCATTTTTATCGTGAAACGAATCGTCAATAGTATATTAGACTTCTGTATTAGACTTTTTTAAATAGTGTTTTTAATCTGCTGTGCTCCTACACTATATATATAATCACTCGATGATTTGAACGCGTATTATTTAAAATTGGTAGCCGTAAAGTTCTGTGGATTAAGAATGTAGCTTAGCATAGACGTCCATCATTTGAGACGATAAGGATGAACAATAAACAACAACGTAGTAAGCCGAACAGCTCATAAACATGATACGTAAGTGGCTTGCGATCAATTTGTTAGCACCATTACTGTTTCACGGCCATAAACAAGTATGTAACCTTGTATGAGAATTGTTATCTTTATATCAAGTGTCAAAGATAAATTTATCTACATATTCAAGCAGTTGCCCGCCCATTGCGCTAAATATTGCATCAACAGTTAGTACCTGGGTGGCCGAGGATATTATTTAGTAGATACAAAAAAGACAGACAATAGGGCTGTTGATATGTGGACTCGATTCAGGTATTCTGAATCGAGAACATCCTTTCCCAATTGAAGTATCATGATTTTGTAAATGACAACGTAATTAATTGTATTTGTATTATATTCTCATTATATTGTAAGAGTTTTTCAGTGCTTAGAAACAAGGATAAAACGATATTTAAAAAAATGACACCAAGATTTATCGCACAGAAACCCCCTACAAACAAAATTTCATGAAAATGTTGTACCTAAAGTATTTCTTTTGAAAATCATTGGAGCCGTGTCCAAAATTCAGATTAAATCCACAGATATTTCTATATATAAGATAACTAATGTAAAGGTCTGATGTACTATTTCGACAGATATTATGTTCTTAACATAACAGCCATACATTATTTTACAATAGTAATCATCAGTAAGTTTTCTATTTTTTCTTTTTTCTAGACCTATAAAAGAAATATAACCCCACCATATATTTTTTTTACATCTCAAGAGGATTAAGCAACGTTTTCGATTACAGGTGGCACGATTTTTTGCGACATTTTCAACAATTGTAATGATACTCAAAACATATTTACTGACTTAAACTTACTGACTCTTAATATACTGACTGGCCTGGCCCGTTGGCGCAGTGGGTAGTGACCCTGCCTTCAGCTCCGCGGGACGCGGGTTCGATTCCCGCCAAGAGCCAACATTTTCTATAAACAATTTGTTGCTTCTTCGAGCCTGGGTGTACATTTTTATTTAAGTATGTATTTAAAATTATATATGTAGTATATCTCTCAGTTGTCCGTCACCAATAACACAAGTATTAAGTTACTTACTTTGGAGTCGGACAACCGTGTGTGTAAATGTCCCATATATTTATCTATTTATTTATATTACATAACATAGCATAACTTCCTTATGAACTACTCTGCTTTCTATAATTGGAGAAAACATCATAATTTTTTTTTTTTTTTTCGTAATAGGCGAGCGCTTGACTGTAATCATGCCTGATGGTAAGCAGTGATACAGTCTAAGATGGAGCGCGCTTGCCTAGAAGATACCTATTCGCTCTTGCTTTGAAGATACCCATATTATAAGACTCGGGAAAAATAGATGCCGGGAGAGAATTCCATTCCCTTGCCGTGCGCAGCAAAAAAGAAGACGCGAAGCGCTTCGTGCGCCTTCGTGGGATGTCGATAACGTAAGGGTGGAACTTCTCCCGGTGCCTAGAGGTGCGTTGATAGAATGGTGATGGAGGGACAAGGTTATGGAGTACTTCAGCACACTCTCCAAAATATATCCTGTAGAATACCGATAGACAGGCAACCCTGCGCCGATGTTGAAGACTTTGCAATTTGGTATCGGTCAGGGTTTTATCAGAGATGAGCCTTCTGGCACGTTGATCTACCGAGTCCAAAGCATCCAACTGGTATTTGGCAGAGCCGTCCCACAAGTGGCAGCAGTACTCCATACACGAACGTACCTGAGTCTGGTACAATGTAAGAAGTTGTTTCGGTGTGAAGTACTGCTTGACTTTGTTGAGGATGCCAAGTTTCTTAGCAGCCGTTTTTGCTTTGGACTCAATGCATTTACCAAAGTTAAGCTTGGAACTTATTTCAATACCCAGAAGCTCAATACTATCGGCAATCGGTACGGATATATTTCGGAAAGTAGGAGTTAAGGTGAAAGAACTCCGTTTGGCGGTGAACAGACATGCTTGCGTTTTGGCAGCATTAAACTTGACTAGATTGGCTTCACCCCAGTCGGAAACATCTTTCAAAGTCAAGTTAATGCGCTCAACCATGGCCTCTCTTTGTTGGAGAATCTCGGCACTACTAGCTCTGGAACTGGACGTATATCTTTCCGCGACAGTGCTGTCATCTGCGTACCCAAAGATACCGGGCCTTAGTAGATCATTAATGTGCAGCAAAAATAGTGTCGCGGAAAGAACTGATCCCTGGGGAACACCTGCATTGGTAGTCATTAGATCAGAAGAACAGCCATTAATGACTACTCTAAATGATCGTTCTTTCAGGAAGTCAGTTACCAGTTACAGAGTGTAGTAGGCAGCCCATAAGCAGGAAGCTTGCCAAGGAGACTATCATGCCAGACACGGTCAAAAGCCTTTGAGATATCGAGGGACACGGCAAGGGCCTCACCATGCTTCTCAACGGCTTCACCCCAGATATGAGTGGCATACGTTAGAAGATCTCCTGTAGAACGATTTTGTCGAAAACCAAACTGGTAATCTGACAGAAGATCGTTTTCTTCTAGGTATGCCAGGAGCTTTTTGTTTAATACACGCTCCATAACTTTACAAAGTACGGAGGTGATTGTTATAGGTCGATAGTTGACCAGATCAGCACGATTACCCTTTTTTGGTACTGGTTGTACATTGGAAGTCTTCCATGCTTTTGGGACATGAGCAGTTTCTAAAGAGAGGCGATACAAGCGAGTCAGGACAGGAGACAACTCAGGAGCACAATTTCGCAAAACAATTGCTGGTATGCCGTCGGGACCACTGGCCTTATTCACATTCAAGTTGCGAAGCACTCTCAACACCTCCTTTTGGCGAATTTGAATTTCTGCCATGACAGTATCGTAAGTTTGTAGATAAGGTGGAGAGGCACCTCCAGCATCAAGACGTGAATTTTCTGCAAACAACCTAGCTAACAAAATCCGTTCAGTATTTTTTTTATCGAGACAGAGCGCTTTTTTTATAATATGTAGTGATAAAGAGAAGGCACAACAACAATCTAAATGGTTACGTAAACGATATTTTGGAAGGTAATAGAAAGGAAAACTTTCATTCAATTTTCCGCTTGATTTACAGGTGTTACCACGGTTCAGTTGCGACATGCGTTTAATCATTTAACAGATCTTTTTAATCTCACTAATAAGTTATTATTTGGTTTTCGATTCATTAAATTATCATGTTTTATTTGTTTCATGGCTAAAATTTATCTTATTGCTTCTCGTTTATAAAATAGAAAAGTACCATAGCTTTAATTTGTTATGATACTTTTCGAAAAAAAACTTTTAGAAAAAATCTCAAAATTCTACATGAATGAAAATCGTACATTGTACGCAATGACAATGCACTGGAAGAATTCAAAAGAATACATAATTAATATTTATACATAATCATGGTTATAAATGAGTTTTTTTCATAATTTCTGCTTTATGATTTTTGGCTTTAGGTACCAGTCGTTTTTTTTTGAATATTTCATTTTGATCTTATTAGTAACCAATTATTATGCTAAATGATATAAAACTATAAGGTGTAGACACCTTATAGTTTTATATCATACTATTTATTTATGTTTTATAGCTAGACATTTTTGATATATATTTGTAAGTTGCTTTCAAAATGTAAAATTCAATAACGAATTCATTGTTATTTTTATTCCTAATTAATTGCTGTGCTTTCACCTTAAGGGTTGCAATTAGATTATAAGTGTTACTTAGTATATAAATTATTATATTGTTCAATTGTAACCTGTTGTGTTCGCCTAATGAAAAAAAAGGTGTACAAAATATATTATCATCATCATCCTCCTTCCCTTATTCCGCTCTTAGTGGGGTCGGCACAACATGTTACAAACATGTTATCATATGATTTGGCTACGTATTTTACGACCGGCCGCCTGCCTGATGTCAACTTACCTTAGTCGCCTTTTACGACACCTCGGTAAGAAAGGAGGGTGGTCTATTCTATTCTGCCGGATACCACACGGCAATGTACAAAATATATTATGACAAAAAAGTACCTGCTCATTTCATGACTTCTATTAAGATGGTAAATAAGCGTGGATCACTCGACATTTTACAGTAGGATTAAAGTTGATATTAGGACCCTTCAGTCAAAGCCTTTGTAGACTCTTTGACGTGAGCGTGTAATCCTTACTTTTTTAAAAGTAAGTTCGAAAAAATATCACTTATATTTTTTCGAACGTTATGTTTTTACATCAAAACTGGTGATGACGTCACAATTATCAGCATTTTCTAAGTCGGATTGTTAATGGTACAGAATAGAATAGTTTTCTTTATAGTAATTCTGTTGAAAACGAAGTACAACAAAGAACTCTTTATTTTTTTGTAAGTAGTTACAAAACAAAAAGTACTTTATAATTCAATGTTTTTTTCCCTGTTTCCGTATAAAATGGGTTACCCTTAAATAACGTTACAAACACAGACTTTTACTATATAATATTAAATTGTATATAATAATCATATAATTGGGTATAAGATTATATAATAAAATTCCGCAATCAATTTTAGTTTTACCATTAAAATCACTTAAAAAGAGGCTGATATAGAAAGCCTACTACTATACTGTTGAGAATTACTTAGATTATAAGAATGCGTGGTTATAGCTAATCTTCGACTCTGTACAAGACAGCAATGACTAAATGTAACTAATAATAATAATTATATTTCGAAAAGAACAACCACTGAATTTCTTGCTGGCTCTTCTCGGTAGGAACAGCTTTTCGAATCAGCAGTAGAGTTGACGATACAAAAGCACTTGTTTACAAGTTTACTTGAATAAAGAATATTTTGAATTTGAATTACTGCAATTCATGTTAAAATCTATATGCCGACGAAAAGCTGTCATGTGGACGAAGCGGTAATCTCCAGTTATATTTAGAAATAGGTCACTGGAGGCTGCAAGCACTTGCTGTCTACGTTAACGAGAACTGAGCGAGCTACGGCGGTAAAAAAAGGCTTTGAAGTTTAAAAAAAAAATCAGAGTTCAGACCACAAACTTGTAACTTTGTATATTTTTTTCTCAACTTAAAAAAGTGTGCCGATGACTTTTAAAATTTCCTATACTACCCTTACTTTCCTTCTAAACTGTGAGAGCAACCACCTATGTAAGAAAACTCGGTCAGCTTTCTTTAAAAAGTAGTATTAATGGAAGATTCATACTTATTAATATGTAAAAATACGGGTCCCATCGCGACTATATCAAGTTACCTTTGTGTAAGGTTCGACGTTTCGGTCAGAACTGACTGGCGTGACTACGGCGGATGCAACTCTGCCGAAACATCGAACCTTACACAAAGGTAACTCGATTTAGTCGCAATGTGACCTATACTTATACATATTGTTACAAACATGCGAAAAGAGTCCGTAATGCATAAATCATAAAGTTCAAATTGAATGGGGCAGTTTACGAACATGCAAAAAGGGTCCGTAAACTATATGTTATAGAGTTCAAAAAGAGAATTTGAACATTCGACTTGTATCAAAACATGTTTATCGGTAAACATGTTTATCGGTAAACATGTTTATGATCTTTTCAAGGCTATCGAATGTTCTCGAAATCGGTTCGTTCGATATATAAGCAAAGGCATCGCCTCGACATTCAGTTTGCGAATAGCGATCAAGAGCGAATAAACAAATGAAAATAAAAGTGATTTATTAGTGACCTCGGCATTCTTATTGGATAACGGACTGTAAGTAGAAAGTTTGTTATAAAAAGTTGAATAAAGTGTTTTTAACGAGTCACCAGGTATTTTCATCCAAATCCGCGAACCCCTGTATGTAAAAATATTAATAAGTACCATTAATGTTTTAAGATGAACATTAAAAGTCTAAGCAGAGCTGGGAAATTTATAGATTATGTATCTCCCAATTCACAGCTTAGTGCTTAGCAATCTCCAAGAAATGTATAAAACCATAACACTATCTTAATACTACCAACTACACAATAGTACACTGGTAATTAAATCTAATTTACAAATGTAAAGCAGTTTTGTTCTGATTGCGCATTATCCAAGGTGCAAATGGTAATAAATTGATTACTATTCAACTGTTCGTTCGGTGACATCACAAACCAGTAGGTAGTATGTCACGCATAATACGGTCCCCATATCATTATGAAACTATAAAATAGATTACATGTCACGAGCGTTGCAAAATTTTCCAGTTCCGAATGTTAATCTATACTTTTCAATCGAAACAGTTGCGAACAATTGTTACTTTAGTAATCAATCATTTAACAGATGTCGAGAAAACAAGAAAATTACGCTTTCAAAATTTACTGTATAAAAGAAATAATACTAGCTGTACCAGCGGCTTCGGCCGCCTGGAAATCAGCGTGTCACAATTTTAATCTAGAATTCAAATTTTAAACATTAAAGTAGTTCTTGTGAGTTAACCGTAAGAGATAGGGACATGCTCTTGCGGACTTTAGTAGTATTTTTATAAATCTACAATTCTATAGGACATTACTTTATCGTATCTCTGCTGGTTTACGCAGCGCACGCGACTAAAGCTTCCAGCAAGCAAGTGTTTTAACCTCTGCGCGATCTCTTTAACACAATTTACATAATACCGATATGCACTATTTACCTAAACCATCCGGAAGTATTTTACTATATTTTGGTGAAAACCGTACAAACATCCGTTCAGTAGATTTTGAGAAAATCGACATACATACAGACAGCTTTTTGGGACTTTGTTTTATAATAAGTATATATATTGTAGTAATATAATTACTACAATTATTTTTAAAGAATTATAATTACTAGTAATTGTAAGCTTTTCAAAATTGGTTACAATTAAAAAAGTATTTTTTAAATCATTCATTGATATGGGACCGAAATATGAATGTGGAGAGATATGATTAAAGGGAGTCCGAAAAGGTTCGATTTGTGAAATATGGCATGGACATATAATGAGGAGGGATGAAAATGGGGGATGGTTGGATTATGTGAAGTATGACGTGCATATAAAAGGAGTAGCGCCAGAGTTGACGAATGATAGGAGAGAATGGAAGATTAAGACATATTTAACTTGAAATGTTTATGCAAAGTTGCATTTTTATACAAGATAATTTTGTGTTTTAACTGTTTTGTTTCGAAATTCTTTCGCAATATAACACGTTTATGACGAACTCAGCTAGTATAATTCAAATTCAAAATATTCTTTATTCAAGTGAATTTGTAAACAAGTGCTTTTGAATCGTCAACTCTATCTACTGTTGGTTCGAAAAGCTGTTCCTACCGAGAAAAGTCAGTAAGAAACACGGCGGTTGCTCTTTTTAAAATATAAATCTTATAATTAGTTACATTAAGTCATTACTGTCTTGTACGGGGTAGAAGTGCACCTATATCCACACATTCTTATCAAAGTAATCATCAACAGTATAGTAGACTTACTGTATCAGCCTCTTTTTAACAGTGTAATATACATAAGTATATAATATTGAGTACACATGTTATTTTGAAAATAACTTTTTACCAGTAAAAAAATTATTTATCATCATAATTATACTAACTAATTTAACAATACTATGGCTTACCGTGGGATCATATGTATGATATATTGCCAATTGTTTTATGCGTACTTATATTTTAAAATGGCAATAAAACCGATGGTGGAAAAAATATCGCTTGAAAGATGCGAAAAATCTAATATTTAAGACTTTGAATATGAATATTGATGGTAAAATTTGTGAATTGATTAAAAACATCTATTAGGTGTCGGGATTTGGCTCCTGACTTTTCTAAAACTTTCTTCAACGCAATGTCATTATAAATTATTTGCTTATCGAATTTTAATATTGTTTGCTAATTTAATTTACAGGACTTAGTTTAATAAACGTTTTTAAAAATATATATTTTAAGGAAAAAAAATCGATACATTCTAATTCAGTTTCGATTACCGGTATTTTTTTTTTGATTTTCTTGATATAACTATACTCAGTTTTTATTTATTTCATTATTTAAAGATTATTAATAGAAAAAGTATACAAAGGCAACTTATCCCTTTGAGAGACATCTCTACCATACGAAGTTTCTCCGTTATTTTTCAAGATAGATTAGCTTATATCACCGAAAGCCACGGGTATTAAATTTCTTTTTTGTAATAAAAATTAAAATCTTTGGTTTATGCAATTCTATAGTTTTACTTAGGCATAAATAATCATCGGAGTTCCAGAGAAATTCTGCGATTTACTCAAACAATGGAATATTTAAAGTTTGTTACTTATTTTTATTAGAGAAATTGTACAGTACAAATGATTTCTCATCGTAAATTTAATAATCTTATGTTGCATTGTTTTAGACATATACTTATATTTCTAAGTTATACCTAACGTGTTACCTTTATCATATGAAATGTTTAATTTACCATTGTAGCGATACCAAGTCAAAGGTCTCGTATTGTATGCTAAGTCCTTTTGAACAATAGTTGGTGTCATTATTAATTTTACGGTTCCCAAGGCGCTTGAAATCATAAATGGGTTTAATTTCGTATTTAAAATTTGTATTAATCTTTTTAATATCCTTGTCTTTTAACAATACTTGGATTGGATTATTGAATACCATTGTTAGTGAAATGAAGATGAATCGTTTAGATAAGTCAGTGGCCTAGCTTAATCATGCTAGAGGTTTTGTAGGAAGTCATTTAGTTTCTGTCAGGGATATGATAAAGGTGTAAACTGCGATTGTGCTGCAAAGCCCCGATAGTTGACACACATACGGTTTGATAATACAGTTACGCCCATCGTTATCGATATGGCGAACCGTGTCTAGTATGCAGATGGCCGCACTTTCACCTCCGCCCTCCGCGAGCGTTGCGTGCGAATATGCTGCCTGGCGTTCCCTATTGGGAATACCGTTGTCGTTTGCATACCACTTTGTTCATGGATTACTGCAGGATTAGTTACGAACGCGACAAACATATATGTAGATCTTTTGCTTTGTACTTAATTATGTTACTTGGTAGATAGAAATGCGTCTAATTGGATTGGATTGCAGTTGAGATTTTGTAGGAATGCATAGTGAAAAATATCAACGTATTAACGTATATCAAAGATATCGGACATTCGTATAGTATTTGGTAAGGTCATCGATATGGTGTTTGTAAACATTGCGGCACTATGCGACACGATAAATAAAAACATGTCGATCGGCAAAGTTTGAGATGTCAAGGGACTCACCTGTACTATTTGCGCGCTGTCCTTGTCGAGCAGGAACTCCATGGACTTGTGGGGGCGCGGCGTGCGCTGGTCCGGCGGCGCCAGGGCCAGCAGCGAGCGCGCGTGCAGCACCGTGCGCTGCGTGTCCACGTCGGTCTCCAGCACGCCGGGCGCGGGAGCGGGCGGCGGGCGCGGCCGCGGCGGCTTGTGCGCCACGCCGCCCGCCACGGGGGGTGCCGCCGCCCGCGACACACCCTCCTCCTTCAGCGGGATGCGCACGTACTGCGGCCCGGCGGCCGCCGCTCGTGGTCCTTGGCCCGCGTCTGCCGGCACGGCCGGCACGCTGCCGCCCGCCCTGCCGTTCGCGCCTGCGCCCCTAGTTTTCTTCTCTTTACGCCCCGAGAATCGGAAGTTCGCGAACCGCGAGAGGAAGCCCGCTATGCGGCTGCGCGGCGCGCGCGCGCCTGCGTCCGTCATCGCGCGCTCTGCGAGCGGCGCGCGCGGCACCTCACCGCTCCCCTCCACCACTACGACTTCGGCGTCCGCCGCGTCCACCGTCGTACTCGAACTCGCGCTCGTCGATCTTTCCGAACTTTCAGTACTACTCGCACTAGTTTCGCGCCAACTCACTTCGGCTACTACCGGAGAAAAAGTAACACCTTTCGAACCCGCGGACACGGAGCGCGCGGGCGGGCCCGGGTCCGGCGAGTGCGGTGTCACCAGTTGGAGTGACGCTCGGAGCTCCTCTGGGGTCTCTCGGTGGGGAGTAGCTCGAGCTCGCAACTCCGGTGTCGATCTCACCCGCGCGTCCCCCGCACGGAGGGGCGTCGAAGCGAACGCCGGCTCCCGGATGGGATCGGGCGACGGGGTACGTGGCGGCGACGGCGTCGCCGACGAAGGCTCCATCCGCCGTCTCAGCTCGTCCAGGACATCGTCCCAGGCACCCCAAGAATCCCGTAATCGTCGTGCTGTCAAGACGGACAGTTCGCGGTCGTAATTTCCGGTATCGGCGAGGGCTCTCCTCGCGGTCTCGTCTAGTTTGCGGGCGGTCGCTTCCATTTCTTTGGCGAAGGCCCGTTCGGATTCGGTGGTAGAGTCGCTTCCGGCGCTCGGCTCGCGGATCGGTGCGGATACCGCGGGAGGGAGGGCGACATCGAACGGTGGGGGCGGGGGCGGCTGACACGCGGGTCTCGGCGGGGGCGGCGGCGGCGGGAGGCGCGGCCGGCGCGGCCCCCCGCGGTAGTCGAGGGCCGTCAGGTCGGCCACGCTGACGGTGAAGCTGTCGCAGACTTCGAAGGTCTGCTGGAAGCGCGCGGTGTGGGCGGCGTGCCGACGCGGGTCGGCGCACACGTCCAGCTCGGCGGGCAGCGAGAGGGCGCGCGCGGCGCGGGGCGGGCGGCGCGCGGCACTGGGCGACGCGAGGCAGGGCACGCTGCCCGCGGCGACCGGCCCGTGCGCTATTTCGGGCGGCACGCGGCGCGCGGGCGGGGGCGGGCGGCGCGCGCGCTCGCTGTACCCGCTGTCCTCGCTCAGGTTCTCGGCGGAGAGATGAGCGCGAGGCGCGGGCCGCACCGGCGGTGGTGATGCAGGTGGAGATTCGAGTGAATCCGGTGACAGGCTGGGGGAGACGGGGGCGGCGCAGGACCGCTCGAGCGATTCGAACTGGGCGAGACTGGACGATCGTGAGAGGGATCCGATGCTAGCCGGCGATGAGGCACGCTCCCGCCTTCTCCGTTTCGCCGGACATGCCCATTCTCTTTCCGACTCGCTGTCGCACTCCGACCCTGGGTGATGGGAAACAAATTCACTGAATACCTACCCACTCTAAGAGCTTACAAAAACGACAAGCTTGTTCGTACGCCGGTAATGACAATGACACAGAAAGTAAAATATTTATATGTACTTGGGTCAGCTCCAATTATTCATTGAATACAAACAATCCATATCCACGTACGAACATGCCAAATAAAATACACACACACAATATACACATTATTGTTATCATAAATTAAACAATCTACTCTCTCGATAAGCAGATAATTTTAATTGAAGTATTTTATATATTCAATATATATAAATTTATTTAAATATTATATTATACTGCCATCTATTGTAATGTTGAGAAAGTTCATATTACATTCGACTTTCTCATTTGGCTATTCAACAATAGATGGCGCTGTATAACAAATTGCACGAGTAAGAAATTTTTCATTTCAATAAATTCATCAATACATTTTATTTTACATTTTCATAACAGACGGTTGGAACACTCCATTTTTATTATTAAATAATATTACCTGCAGTACCGCGAACATGTATAACAGAATCAGCATCCGAGTCAGACAACCAAGTTGTAGCAGAGGAACGTTCAGAACGTAGGTCATCGCTCGTCTCTTCGACTATTGTTTCGAGATACAACGCGTGATTGCTGCCATTGTCGCCTGCAGACAAAATTATAATTTTCACTATTTGCTATTACCCAAAAGAGGGCGCTGTACTAACATTAAAAATAGACTGATAATTTTAGATTTATGTAAGCTGATTATTTAACATCACAGGTGGATTACTAGTTAAGAAACAAAACTAATATTTCATTCATTGTATGCATGTAACGAAACGTGTAAATATGTATGATTAAACTACAACGAACCTGTTTAACAATAACATACGGTAAACTTTCTCTCGTTTGATATAAATAATTTGTTACTACTTGACTAAGATATGAACATAATATATAAGTCATTCAGTATCAAATTATTGTGTCATACTGGCGTTTTATATGCAAGCTCAAAACAGTCAATTACTTAATGCCATTGATAGAGTTCAATAACTTGGCATGCAGACAACATTTTAATTACAATTATTTTAATTACAATTATTTTAATTATAATTATTTATATAAAAAGTGTATTCATTTAAATACACTTTTTATCTACATGACCAATATAAAAAAAAAATTATCATCATTTCTTTACCCTTATCCTTTTATATACATATCGTACGTAACTTTACACAATCCATCCATCAATAAAAATTTTTTCGGCCTCTCTCTAGTCATATTTCATATTATATTCATATTACTATTGTAATTGGAGTTTATTTCAGCTTATTAGCTGAAATAAACTCCAAGTCCTCTAATATTAATATATTCAATTTATATAAAACGGTCACTACCACGAGGCTGCCGTTTTCCAGACCCTCATTTCTATATTATGCCTTCCCCTGCCAAACATCTTGCCTTTTTACCCCCATTAGTGTTGCCGACACAAAATATAATATCATCATCCTCTTGTCGTTATCCCACTCTAAATGGGGTCGGTACGACATGTCACATAATTTAGCTACGTATTTTACAACCGGCCGCCTGCCTGACGTCAACTTACCTTAGTCGCCTTTTACGACGCCTCGGTGAGAAATGAGGGTGGTCTATTCTACTCAGTCGGATACCACACAGCGGACACAAAATATAATAATTGGTAATTATTTATTCAATACCTTACAAAGCTATGAAGAGATATTTAACCCTTTTAAAATCGAGGCCACAAAGGCTTTTTGTCACTACGATTGATGCATACGAAAACAATGCGGGTAGTGATTTTAATCTGTCCCGGGTCAAACGTGTTCTAGATGAATGTGTTAGTTTTACATGAACTTTTTAATCATCAAATAATGTCATGTCGGGCCGCTAGTATAGTATTAAAACATGATTTCTATGTTTTAAAAATATATAATATATATTTTTAATAAATTAAGGAAATACGAAGATCCTTTGCAATTTTGTCGTGGAGTCTATCTCCTGATGATGCTTCGGTTGCGGGGCGAAACGATTGTTGGGTTTGTAATAGTGAACGTGTGTAGTGCTTGTGTATTGTGGTAGCAGTGGTGGAGGTTTGTGCATGTGTTTTTACGAATCCTGCATGTATCGGGTATGAAAAAACGGATAGTTCACTATACATTTAGCACTAACTTTCTATTTACTGTATCGCGGATTTTAGCAAAATAGTTTTTATTATTACTTTTGTAAAATACGAATATATAATCGGGCTCTATTGCATAGAAAGTTTAGTTTATAAAGTTTATATCATGAAGCAACGCCCACTTATTTAAAATATACAGTATGCAAATTTGTTTTGGCGAGGTGATAAGGTTACACTATAAATTGGCGAAAAGCAAAAGCGTATTAATTTAAATTCGCAAGTGGATTTTGATAACCAGAACCAGTTAGGCCCATCGCACGATGGGTCAACAACCGCCATTAAAATTCCGTATTAACTCGAGACGCATTCATTACGTTACAGACATATTGGGCAATCGTTAGTTGGTTGTTATTGCACTTATGGCAGGGATGGAGAACCAATGGCATGCGACAAAATGTTTGGGCACGTCACCGATTATGAGTAACGTTTTATTATCCCACTGATGTCCTCCTGTCTGTTTTTTGCGGATGCGGATTGGTAAGTTACACACATCTGAGAAATGTACCAAAAATGCGTACAAAGCGCTTTAGCTTATCCTTTCTAATGCGTACAGCTAAAGTATGGAATTCCCTTCCTGTGTCTATCTTCCCGGATTCCTACGAATTGCATAGCTTCAAAAGAAGAGTGAATAAGCACTTAATTAGCAAGCGCGGTCCACCTTAGGCTGCATTTTTCGCTTTCCATCGGGCGAGATGGCAGCCAGGCTAGCCTTATCGTATATAAAAAATTCACCAAAATTCTCTTGAGATATGGAGGTTTCAAAATGCTGTGAAAGCCCAGCGGTGAGACCATGCGACTCTTTTAGGGGTCATCGGTTCAACCACCGGGCAGGCACCTATGAGTTTTTCTGTTAAAACTTATATGTCTAGTTGATAATTGAAATTTATCACAGGCTTTTCGGTTAAGGAAAATATCGTGAGGAAAACTGCATATCTCTAGAGAATTCTTGGGATATGTGAACCAATATATAACCAATAACCAATCCAATCCGCATTGAGCAGCGTGGTAGGTCTTGTCTCAAATCCGTCTCTCCAAAAACGGAGATAGGAAGCCTATGCCCAGCAATGGGATAGTAACAGGCTGTTACTTTATGCAAGTTTCCTTACGATGTTTTTACGGAAAAGCTTGCGATAAATTGTTTTTACAGAGTTTTAACAGAAAAACTCATTAGTACCTGTGTAGGTTAGAACCCGTGACATTCTCAACGAAGTCGCACGGTCTCACCACTGGGCTATCAGCTTTTTTCTGTCTAGAGTATTGGGGTAAAATATGGTTCATTAACTTGCCGTGTGTGCGGAAGGTGGAATCTTGCAACTTAAATTTGAACTACTTCCCGAAGTCCGAATTAGCTGAAATTTTACTTACTGGTTCAGTCTCGATGACAATGCATTTATGATAAGCATGGCCTGATGCTGCAGCCAGGATCGGCTCTAGACGAGGCAACTCCTTAGCGGTTAACAGTAGGTAACATTTTGTTAATAGCTTTTTAAAAGCACTTTTAACTTGACTTGTGTTACGACGTGTTTTAAATACAACCTCCTTCATATAGTAATAAAAAAAAGTATTGTCGCTGTCATTATGTGTTCAGTTGTTGAAACAGATTAAATGGGTTGGACTTTTGAAAAATTGCTTCTTATTTATTGAATAAGTTTAAAGGAAAAATATTATCGTCGTTATACTTGTCAATTTTTCTTTAATGGACAATCGTTTCAAACACATGTTAACGAATCGATTGCAACAACTTTGTATACCGTATCAAAGTACTACATTCTTGCTCATTTTCGTTAAACCAATTTGTAACACGACAATTATCTATAGCTATTGCACGCACTGACCGTGTTCAAACGTTTGTTAATAATTGTGAAAAAGTATTGCTTAGTAATTAAATGCGGTTAAATTAATATAGAGAACAATGTGAGATTACTTTCTTATATAGCTTCCAAATAGCTGCCCAGCCACGCGTTGTTGTGGCTCAGTCTGGTTTCGAATTCACGTCGAAATAGAACTCGACAAAAAAAAATGCTCCAATCACCACCATACTTTATAGGATCATCCGCTGGGTTATTCTAAAGATTATCTAAAAATTTCATTAGAATCTGTCCCGCGATTTTGGAGTGTATAAAGGATATACAGACAAACATATTTTTATATATCAAAAGATTAGTGGAAACCACGACGTTATGCGCGCCAACTTCAGCGTTAAATACCTTCAATAACGCAATGATTCTATTTCCTGTTCTCGAAAAGAAACGGGATCACTAATTTTATATATAACTTATACGATTAAAAATTCCCGTTTCCCATTTCATTAATGTTAGTACGCGTATTAGCCGTGAAATCGTAACAGATAGACAGACTTTATAATCTTTTTATATTATAATATAAGTAAGGATTAATAAGTAACACATTAATAAGTAATATTTATGTTTGGTATTTGTAAGTATAACAATATATAAATATTGACATTATCTAAATTATAATGCAAGAGTTATATTTAAAGACTTAATAGTACCAATTTAAAAAAGATCCATTAATGTTTTGAAAAATATAATACAAATTAGTATTAAGAATAAAACGAAATTTCCGAAAATTTCAGTAAACAAAATTTAGCAAGGTTTGGAACGATAATAGCAAGAGTTATAGGTAGTTGATGTGCTTAAGTGAACGGAGGAATTGGGCGAGTACGAAAGATTCACTAGCTTCTTACTGCATTTACTGAGGCAAGCTGAGGCAAGAATAATTAATGTATACTGAGATGAGATTATGGTCCACGCAAACCAACAGGTTCACAATCAATAACAATTAATGAGAACTAATTCACACATACCGATAAATTGAATTTAAAATTAGTGGATACGTCAAAGTAAAACCAGTTACAGTAAAATAAAATTAACACACAATAAATATCTCAGCTCGATTTAACGATAACACTAAATGTCCAATTTACAAAAAGCACGCTCTTACGAAATTCTGTAGTCTCTTATTTTTAGATCTAATATAACGGTTCATACACACTGTGCGATAACAGTTCAAATGGATGAATATCACGTGTCAAGAACTATTAACTGTTATGTAACTTCAGAAGAAAATAAGAAATGTTTACCATACTTCTATCACACCACAACGATACAACATTCTATCCGGAAAATAAACGGATTTCCTCTAAAAAATTGTCCTTTCTGTTAGGAATTTTATGAATAGTAAACATGAACTAAAAACGTAAGTTTTTTATCCCATTTTATATTCCTACGTATCCCGGACATCTAGGCTTCGTCTTTTATTCGTCAAGTACAAAACAATTCGCTTCTCCATTTCCACTATACAGTATTAGAATTCCATTCCGGTTTATTTCCTACGAATTTAAAGACTTATAAAGAATGTTCTAGACAAGCGTACACCACCTTTAACATGACCTTTTTTTTAAATATATGAGACATTTACACACACGGTCGTCCACCCCCAAAGTAACTTAATACTTGTGTTATGGGTGAGAGACAATTGGTAAATATATACATATATAGTTTTAAATACTTAAATACATATATACACCCAGAGTCAAAGAACCAACAAATTCTAAATAGAAAATGTTGGTTCTCGGCGGGAATCGAACCCGCGACCAGTTATACTCGTACCACGGACCAGTTATAATCGTAATGAGAATTTTTGAATCCCAAATTTTATTTTTTGAATCCAAAATTTTATAAATGTTACAAACTAACTACTAGATCTTCGTGGTAGAATTTCAAATTTGATTAACTTTAAATATATCTTCTATCTATCCAAACGTATGTATACTAGTCTGATTTACATTTAATATTTCTATTTAATAGTATAATGTAAACACAAATGAAAATAAACAAAGCATTCAACAAAAAACTCAACGTAACACTAGCGTTTAGTAGATAATGTATTCACACTCTTTATTAAGTCAGCTTAACAACGTAATAAACATGGCTGGCTGAAATGAAATCGCTAAGTTCTGTTAAGAATTAATGTTACCAAATCTTTCTACTTAACAAAAACATTTGGTATTTAGAGTCGACGATTTAGTATATTTTAAGTTCATAGAATTAGGCGTTACTTTGCGGAGATCCATAATACAAAAGCAATAATAAAATTATTTTCCTATAATCCGCGATACAGTAAATAGAAAATATATATAGTGTTAAATGTATAGTGGACTATCCGTATTTTCACCACTTCCACCACAATACACAAGCAATACACACGTTCACTATCACAAACTCAACAATCGTTACGCCCCGCAACCGAAACATTATCAGGAGATAGACTCCACGACAAAATCGCAAAGCGAAGCATTATCCAAACAAGAATGGTTATATAGTACTTGGTTTATCTCCACCCTTTATTTTACCTCTGAACACGTGCAACAACGTGAACGTGTGTAGTGCTTGTGTATTGTGGTGGCAGTGGTGGAAGTTTGTGCATGTGTTTTTACGAATCCTGCACGTATCGGGTATGAAAATACGAATAGTCCACTATACATTTAACACTATATATATTTTCTTTTTACTGTATCGCGGATTATAGCAAAATAATTTTATTATTACTTTTGTATTATGGATCTCCGCAAAGTAAAGCCTAATTCTATAAATTAGTAATAATAAAATTATTTTCCTATAATCCGCGATACAGTAAATAGAAAATATATATATAGTGTTAAATGTATAGTGGTCTATCCGTATTTTCACCACTTCCACCACAATACACAAGCAATACACACGTTCACTATCACAAACTCAACAATCGTTTCGCACCGCAACCGAAACATCATCAGGAGATAGACTCCACGACAAAATCGCAAAGCGAAGCATTATCCAAACAAGAATGGTTATATAGTACTTGGTTTATCTCCACCCTTTTTTTTACCTCTGAACACGTGCAACAACGTGAACGTGTGTAGTGCTTGTGTATTGTGGTGGCAGTGGTGGAAGTTTGTGCATGTGTTTTTACGAATCCTGCACGTATCGGGTATGAAAATACGGATAGTCCACTATACATTTAACACTATATATATTTTCTTTTTACTGTATCGCGGATTATAGCAAAATAATTTTATTACTTTTGTATTTTAAGTTCATTTATTCTAATAGTTACAAAATAAAGTAAAACACCAAACGCTCTGCGGAATTCGCGCGTAAGTCGGTCATCGTTCTGGCTTGTACAGTTAATATCATTAATGAATCTAAACTCTTATAACGGTTGATAGTACTATCTTATTTTTATAGGAAGGTGCCCGCAATCGTTAAATCTGTCCACAAAACTGTGGTTGCAAGTAATCATGAATAATAAAGACTTAAATAAAACTTTAGTACAATTTTGACATAGTGAAGTAAATTAGCGGCCTGTTACTGACTTTCTCTTCTCTGAGATGTGTAAGTTTCATAACAATGTTTTTCCTATGTCAATCATATCAATTAAGCTTTTCATTTGCCATCGCCTTGTCGTCAAATTGATCATTGATTTTTCTTTTGATTTTATGTTTAATGTACTTTTTAGGCATTATTTAAAAAATATTAGCATAACTCTCCTCTACACACGTTCTCTATAAACTACAACTGTAAAAATTTCATACCCCACCGTTCTCGTAATCTCGTTACTTAGATAAAAACTCATATTGCCTTAGTGTGGTATCCGGCTGAGTAGAATAGACCACCCTCGTTTTTTACCGAGGTGTCATAAAATACGACTAAGGTAAGTTGACGTCAGGCAGGCGGCCGATCGTATAATACGTAGCCGAATCATGTTTACAACATGTCGTGCCAACCCCACTCAGAGTAGGATAAGGACAGGAGGATGATGATTGCCTTAGTTCTAGATGCCGCGGAGATTATTGAATCATACCAGGAAAATCAATGTCATGTAAACTCATTATCAAAACAAAAAGCAACATAATACATGTTATTATTTTTCGTAAAAGCGAACTAAGATGAAAATAGATTTAACGGAAAATTATTAACTTATGTATTCATCTTCAAAATTACCTATCACTACAATAGTGACAACAGTGTTCTTTTATTACATACTTTAAATTTAAAAGAAAAACATGTATTAACGTATGAGAAAGAATAATCTCTCTCTCTCTCTGTCTCTCCTTTGACCGATGGACACAGGTCTCTTGTTTGCTGCTTTACACAGGTCTTTTGTTTGCTGCTCTACACAGGTCTCATGTTTGCTGCTCTACACAGGTCTCTTGTTTGCTGCTTTACACAGGTCTCCTGTTTGCTCCTTTACACAGGTCTCCTGTTTGCTCCTTTACACAGGTCTCCTGTTTGCTGCTTTACACAGGTCTCCTGTTTGCTGCTTTACATAGGTCTCTTGTTTGCTGCTTTACACAGATCTCTTGTTTGCTGCTCTACACAGGTCTCTTGTTTGCTGCTTTACACAGGTCTCATGTTTGCTGCTCTACACAAGTCTCTTGCTGGTCAATGTAACATATTACATACAATTTATTTCCTTTATTTTATTAATTACCTATGACTTTTTCACTATAATCCTGTAATCCAAACATTCCAATGATCAGGCATCCTCTGGTTTTTAATATTGCCGCATTAGTGAGATACTATATTTTTATTTCGTTATTGTGTGTTTAGTACAATTGTATAGTCATAATTTGAAGTGTTTATGTTATTATATTCGCGTCATGTTATAAATTAAGTAAGGAAGTCTATAATTTTATAACATTATGCAAAAGAATAGAAATAACTTGCATAAGAACTAGCACTCTTCTTTCATATACAAGTATCGGACTTTCTCTTTAATGTAATAGCGGCGTTAATATTACAGTATTTGCTAGTTTGTATAAACGCTTTATTGAATTGTATTATATTTCATTTCGTTATTATAATTCGAATATTGTGACTTTAGTATAACCTATTATAACCATTTTTTGTATTAGATCTTATTTTATTATTATAATTTTATACTTTAATAATATATTATATTGTATTTCATTAATACATGAAAAAACAATTTAGTTTCTGTTTTCAAGCACGAAGCGTGAAATTCGACATAATTTAAATTTATATATAACGACGAATATAAAGTTTATGTTAAAAGTGTATAATAATACGCTTAATAAAATAAAATATTAATTAATTAAATATTGGTAAAAAAAAAATAGAGATATCTTTATGGAATCTCACATTGTCTTAAATTTAAAAGGACACTTGTAGTAGGGTTGCTTTGATTAAATAATCTAGACATATTATAAAACAAAGTTCCAAAAAGCTGTCTGTCTGTATGTAATCGATTTCTCAGAATCTACCGAACGGATTTTTGTATGGTTTTCACCAAAAGATAGTACAGTACTTCCCGATGGTTTAGGTAAATAGTACATATCGGTGTTATGTAAACTGTACTGCAGAGATTGCGCATTTTTTAAAACTTGCTTGCTGGCAGCTATAGTCGCGTGCGCTGCTTAAACTAACAAAGATACGCTAAAGTTATGTACTAGAGTATTGTAGATCTATAAAAATACTCAAAAAAAGCCCGCGATAGCATGTCTGTATCTCTTCTGGTTAACTCGCAATAACTACTTTTATGTTTAAAATTTGAATTCTAGAAAAAAATTGTGACACGCCGACTTTGCTGACGCCACTGGCAAGGCTAGTAGTTAATAAAATATTAACATTAATAAATTTAATTATTTTTTCAAGTTTTCTGTTGTTGTCTTTTGATCTCGATCGGAGATTATTTATTTATGTTTAACCTACTCCGATAATGATCTGGCATAAAATATTGACGGGTCGAGTTTGCAATAAACCCAATTATAGTAGAATTAATAAACAATCGCTGTCTGCAATATTAAATGGATGAATGGTCTTATGATTATTCTATTCTAGATTGTAATGTAATTTAAAAATTCTTTCATTTACCAATCAAATTTGAAATGCGTCTATTGTGTAAGACTTTGATTGGTTTGCCACCGTTTCACATAAAATTATTGTTAAATTACATTAGGAAAGTGGGCCGTTAAAGAAAGCAATATTGCAGTGATTCCTGTTTGCGAAATCAGATTATTATTAGATTAATAATAATTATATAAAGCAAGATCTATTCTGTTCTTATTCTATTATGACTGGCCCGTTGGCGCAGTTGGCAGTGACCCTGTCTTCGGCTCCGTGGGTCGCGGATTCGATTCCCGCCCAGAACCAACATTTTCTATTTAGATATTTGTTGTTTTTTCGAGTCTGGGTGTATATAGATGTATTTAAAACTATATATGTATATATTTACCAGTTCTCTCTCACCCACAACACAACTATTAAATTACTTTGGGGATGGACGACCGTGTGTGTAAATGTCCCATATGAAATGAAATGAAATATTTTATTTTCCAAATAAGATTACAAAAGGAAATATCTTAACTTAACCTAACTGAACTTGACATTAAATACGATAACATTTACTATATATTACATATATATAATTTATTATATTCTAATTCTATCTATATCTATCGAAATTTCTCTAGCGTTCGAAGGCTTAAGTCTTCGAATAAGGCATGTTTCCAATAATGATATATAAAGCTGAAACTTCTTGGCTAACCATTAGCCTCAAAAGAAAGCAAATAGTCATTCAGCGGGCGGTGGGTGGAACGCGAGGTACGAGTATCTCTGCCTAATCGAATCAGACATGAGAGTATCCTTAGGAAAACCAATGTATAAAGTAACGGCCTGTTACTATGCCCACTGTTGGGCTAAAGGCTCCTCTCTCCATTTTTGGAGAGAAGGATTGGAGCTAAGACCTACCACGCTGCTCCAATGCGGATTGGTAGGTTACACATATCCCTAGAATGCTCTAGAGATATGCAGGTTTCCTCATGATGTTTTCCTTCACCGAAAAGCGTGTGATAAATTTCAATTATCAATTAGACACATAAGTTTTAATTGAAAAACTCATTGGTGCCTGCCCGGGTTTGAACCCGTGTTTCCCTCGAAAGAGTCGCACGGTCTCACTACTGGGCAAACACAGTTCCATCACCATATCACAAACCAATGTATGTACCATGATATTTATTCAGAACTTTGTACGTATATATTTACCAGTAGTCTGTCACCAATAACACATTAAGTTACTTGGGGACGGTCAGATTGACGGATATTGTATATTAATGAACAACCTAATTAAAAAAAATATCTTTTAACAAAATTCATGTCCCTACTGTTAACTGTTGAGGCGTTCCCTCGTGGAGCCAATCGTGGCAGCAGCATTAGATCATGCTTATCATAAACTTGCATTGTCATTGGGGCTGGAGAGGTATGTAAAATTTCAACTCAATCGGACACTGGGAAGTGAGTCAAATTTAACTTGCAAAAATTAGAGTACGGCAATGTATATTTTTAGCAATTAAATTTGTGTGCACATTAAAAAAATCGCGATGTATATAAAAGGCAAAGTAGGAACTGACCTAAGCTTCGGGTTCCTGCTTTGCGTGTTGCAAAAGTGCATAAGTCATTTGTGGGTTGGGGTATAAAATTCTATAATAAAATTCCGCAATCAATTTTAGCTTTGTATTAGAGCAGTTTAAAGGAGGCTGATACAGTTTAAAGACTCTGTTAAAAGGAGGCTGATACAGAAAGCCTACTATACTGTTGAGGATAACTTAGATGATAAGAATGCATAGACGCTATGTCTACTCTTTTCGATCCCGCACAAGGTAGTAATAAATAAATGTAACTAGTTATTATATAAGAATTTATTTTTGGAAAGAGGAACCGCCGCGTTTTTTTATCTTTTCAGTAACAGCTTTCCGAACCAGCAGTGTTTACCAGATTTGACGATTCAAAAGTCCTTTTTTACAAGTTTATTTAAATAAAGAATATTTTTTATCTACTCTGATACTATAATACAAAGATTATAAAACTGAAAACAAAATTCTTATGACAAACATTACGTACAGAACAAAAATAAAAAATTAAAAAGTTTCATTACGATACAGGTCTTGTATGGACACCTGTATCATAATGTAACTTTTTAATCATAACGATACACCTATACAGTTTCCAGCCGGATCAAGGAGGTTGAACCTCTACCTTAAAAAAAAGGTTTCAATGAATGGGTCCGCGGCGACGCAACACGCATGCGCAATCGATGTTTGCGCCTTGGCGCCAATATATGAAATTTAAAAAATCTTTTCAATATTTAAACGAAGTTTGGTTTTGTTTGTATAAAAATAAGTTTTTGAGTAAAAATATGTCTGAGAGCGGGGATAGCGGTAATTGTACACCACTAGAGATTCTGAAAATTGTGTCAAACATGACCGTGAACCTGTTGCCCAAGAAATCTAGGAGCAACTATATTAAATGTTACCACGAGTTCATGGAATGGAAACCTACGTTTTACGTATTATAGTATGAGAGTAGATAAAGTAGTGTATGATACTGTACATAACTTGGTCTTATAACACGAGTGTGGTTTAAAAAAACGAGCCGCAGGCGAGTTTTTTTATAGTGTCACACGAGTGTGACACTATACAACAACCCTTATTATGCAACAGTATCATAAACTACTATAAAAGTTTAATAATAAATATATGGGACACTTAAAGACACGGTCTTCCGTCCCCAAAGTTACCTAATACTTGTGTTATGGGTGACGGACAACTGGTAAATATACTACATATATAATTTTAAATACATACTTAAATACAAATATACACCCAGCCTCGAAGAACCCACAAATTGTTTATAGCAAAGATTCGATCGAAACCGCGACCCACGGCGCTGAATGCAGTGTCACTACCCACTGTGTCAGCGGGTCAATCAGTTTAAAAGTGCCATGGTGATAGAATAATTAAATTTAAAGTGAAGATCGTTGGGTTGGCTACTTAACGTGCCCTGCGAGGCACAGAATCCGCTATTCTGTCACGGTCTAAGGACTTACCGTTTGCGGTGACGGTGATGCTATCACCATAACCGGTAAAGTTTTTTGAAAGGCCTTATAGCTTTAACCTAGTTCGCGTTCAAATCAAGTTGACTGGCCCGTTGGCCCCTTGCCTTCAGCTCCGTGGGTCGCGGGTTCGATTCCCACCGAGGGCCAACATTTGTTGGTTCTTCGAGCCTGGGTGTGTATTAGTATTTAAGTATGTATTTAAAATTATATATATAGTATATATTAGAAAAAGAATCTTTTTCTTATAAATCGATTGTTGTTCGAAAGACTATCTGTTACGTTGTCAAGGATGATGCGGTGGAGTACATATATTTATCATTTAGCAATGCTTGCGGCTTAGCACGCGTCGAAATTTGTCTATTTAATCGAAATTTTGTGTATATAAATAAGTAGTTTTTTTGAGTTAACCATAAAAGTCAGGGACATCCTGTCGCGGACTTTTTGTAGTATTTTTAGAAATATAGTAAAGTTATTTAGTTTATTATCGTTGTTTTACGTATCGTACGCGATTAAAGCTCCCAACAGACGAGTTTTTTTTAACAATTGCGTTACCTATTCAAGACAATTAACGTTAAGACTAAATTCTTTATAATACATCTTTAATTAACGAATACGGATATTAAAAAACTTGTTTCAGGACTCTAGCCCGTTTGAGATGTAAGCATCTGCACTGAGAGCAAGATAAATAGCGACAAGTGATATTGCTCTATGCGTTTAAGTGCACTTTGCAGTTCACAACGCTTTCTCGCACTTACTTGACATTTCAGTTATGGGATAGTCTTAAGTTTATTGCTGTACATTAAACAAGCACACCTAGTATTTCCTCATGTTTATGCTAAGGGTTCTGTTGACTTAATGAAAACTTTTTAACAATGTTAAAAAATTAAATAAACGTGTTATTTTATTAAATAATAATAAAGTCACATCTTGTCGGATTCTATTATTGTTAATTTTAAAAATGATACACTAAATGCATGTTCCAATTTTAAATTCAAAATTCGAACCCGAGTTTTACTCGGTAAAGGAAAATAGCGATTCTGAGGTGATCTAAGCATTCCGTCTAGAAACTTTCACTTTTAGATTATCGCTTTGAAAATGATAACATTAAACTAATTTATTTTATAACAATGAAATCTATTAAAGTTTCTTTGTTGTTGCACAGTTTTGATATATTAACTTCGTCTTTAATGAAAAAGAAGGAAAAATTAATTGCTTAGTAAAATTGAAACATGCATTTAGTGTATCATTTTTAAAATTAAAAAATAATTGAATGAAGTTAACATATAGTTATTTAAATTCAAATTCAATTTGAAATTCGAAAACACATTTAATGTTTATAATTTTTTCTAATTGAAAGAGAATTGAATGATGACATTAAAAGAAATTAGTAAATTAAAAGTAAACAAAGTCTTAAGATCCTTTTATTACGAATACTACAATTTCCACTCATTACACTCGCCACATTCATTCGTGCATCCCACCACTTGTGGTAGACCGCGCTTCCTCATACTTATTACTTACATACTTGCGGCCGAGGGACGGTTTGCTCCACACTTGAGATACTTATACGTAGTTAATAAACATTCTTTCACTCTTCAACTATCAACATTCAGTTCTAAATACTTGTATATTATAAACAGTTGTTTATTTGAAATTACGTCATTAACTTATTTTAACGAGAATTAACGATGCATTTTTATCTTAACTTTAATGATTTACTTGTAACTTACAATTATTACATAATGCAGACCTTCTCGTACCTTTGAAAATGATGTCTGAAAGTTTTTCAAGAACAAAATTACGAGTTAACGATCTCTACAACGCCATTATTAAATTCTATTCCTTTTTGGATAGATGTTTTGAAGCATAGCTTAGTCCTGATGGGACGATTTTATTATAATGTTTTGTAATTACGTTGTTAGTGAGAAGATATAAAGGCGTTGGTATTTTTAGTAATTTATATATTTCCTTCGAAAGATTAAATGTACAACTTTTCATGACAGGACGCACGGAGAGAAGGGAAGTCACAGACAATAAACTTACTTAGACAAAATTAACACAGAGTATTCAACATACGTGTTGCAAGTTTTGTCCAATATATAATTTTCTTGTGCTCAAAAAGCCAGGTATTTGCGGGTATAGCTTTTGCAAAATAAGTCCACTGTAGCCGCCACAAAAATATGATAATTTCATTCAACAAAAAACAGAACAGTTCTTTTTAAAACATTAATAATTTATTGAAGGATTTATATTTTTAAAAAAAGTTATAAACGTCTATTGTTAATGCATTCTTATTCAATGATTACTATACAACGTTAAGCTAAGTTATAGCACAGTGGTGAGACCGTGTAACTTACTCTTAGGATCATAGGTTTGAACCCGAGGCAAGCAATATGAGTTGCCGGTGAAGGAAAACATCTTGAGTAAACCTGCATATTTCTAGAGAATTCTGGGGATATATGCAACTTACCAATCCGGATTGGAGTAGTTGGTCTCAGCTCCAACTCTTCTGACCAAAAACGGAGAGATTATGTCTATGCCCAGCAAAGGGATAATGAGAGTCTGTTACTTTATACAAGGTCAATAACGTCTGTAAAGTATATGTATGAGCAGCCATTAAGAATCAATCACAGATAAGTAGCAATGAGGAGTACCAATGTATGTTTACCTTGAATCAATACGCCAATTACCCTTCAATTGGTTTGCGTCAAAAGCAATTGAGAAGTACCTATTAATCTTAATATGAATTGGAATTAGAACTGCAATATGAAAGTACATTTTTAAGTCATATACTTTAAGTGCTCTACGTATAGTACTATTGAAACATATATTATTCTCCAGTTTCCGAGGGAATAATAGGAATAATGAGGAATATTTTCCGTCCGTCACGTTATTCCGTTATATTATATGTGGATGCATATGTATGCTTTAGTAATTTAATTTAAGAATTAATAATATGCGGTATAGGGTTTTATGTGAAAACCCTAATTTCTTTTACAGCGTCATCGGACGAGATACATGACAGGAGTTTGAATACGCCATTGCAATGGTTAACAACGGTCACTCCGATATATTTCTATCTCTACGTATTATTTAATGTGGAAAAGAAAAATTTATAAATCACTTAAATATAAATGAAAATATTGATTAAAACTCGGGCAATTATATTAAACACAAAAATAATTATTAAGTAAATAAAATATTATCTAAATATTTTTTTTTATGTAGGTTTTTTAGATTCCTGATAATTTGTGTGTACCGTATGGTAAATAAAATGGTAACACTAGCCTTCATTACATTATAATATACCAATTTAAAAATCGAACGCAGCTATTGAGGGGTGACGATGCAGCTGCGTTCAGGAATCCGTTGAGAAATCGCGCGGCTTGAATAATTTATCGTACGTCAACGCTTGCACCTTGTAGAGTTCATCCATATTGTATGGCTATAATGTTAAATAAATAAAAAATTATGCCTTTATGATAGGTAATTACTTATCAGAGGTGTTAAACATTGTTTTACACCTAGTAAAGACTTAGTTTTTAGCCTGATAAAATGAAGCAGTCTAATAAGTTTTTATGTTTTGTAAGCACGTTTCAGGACTATCTTTATCTATGACAAAATTATGACTTAAGTCGGATTTGGAACGCATCGAAAGCTCTTTACGTTCGATTCACTTTATTTAAATGAACGCGTCTGATTAATTGAGAGCAACAGTAAAAATAACATTTTACATTGAAATAAAGTTTAATATATTTAATATATTAATATATCTTTCATGCACAGTATACAGAAACTTCTTCAGTAATTAAAAGGAGCTATAGACAGCAAATAACGCTGAATGTATGTATGTATTTTATCAATATATTCGCATAACTTAAATGGAACTCAATAAAGTCAATGATAAATAAATATCAAGGTTGAATACTTAATAATTATTAAAGTTGACTTATTAACACATAAATTATCATTATTTTTTATATAATTAATCTAACGGACATCAAGTTTAATCCGGAATCAGTGAGGAACGTAGACATGGGCGAAATGTATCCCTGACAAGAAAAGAGTGATATATATCTTTTCGCTCTTGGGATATATATCACTCTTTTATATCTTTAACTCTTTTAGCTCAGTACGGCTTGAGAGTATAAAGCAACTAAGACTAAAAATATATCCGATATATCTTCGGCTCTTTTAGCCCGGACTCAGTAAGGCGGTATTGTACTTTTTTATTTATTATATAAATTATGCTACATATTTTCTTTATTTTTTATTTTTTTCTATTTATTATGTACACTATTATTTACACTTTTCTGATATGTACAGGTAAGGATGACTTCTTTCCACTAAGAATGGAATGTAAATAAATAATCGTTCGCGAATTAGTGATTTTTTTTTTAGCACATTTGCATCCAATTAAGCATTTTATGTCTTTGACATAAAGCACAAAAAAGCTGAACGCCGGCGCGTGTTGTCGTTCCGAAAATCCGTGGTTTACATTTTTAATACAAATATGCAATAGAGTTATTCGTATCTCTCTTTGACATGTAAATTGCTATATAAGCTCATCTCTTTCACTCTAACTCTGAACGAGCCGTAACTCATCACGAAAATTGACTCTTAAGATTAAAGATATAGAGATATAATTGAAACACATGCGAGCTAGAGAGTGATTATATCTTCTGGAGAGATATATATCTTTCTTGTCTTTAGCTCGCGAGCTACTCAACTCTAGAGGAACGTGACTAGACAACCTATTCCATAAACCTTGATGTAAAAATCGTTTAAATGTTATAGTATGAGCAAAAGTCACGATCTAACGTGAAACAGCTACAATTTTAGTATGCTACAACCAATTATTGACAAACTAAAAAGATAGGAATAAAATCCAAATGCAATATTTGGAAAATTTTATAATAGTTGTGTGTTCCAACGTAGAGTTAGTTTCGATAAATCGAATTAAAATGATAAATTTTATTTATTGATTTCTGGCATTTACAATAACATATTACGTAAAACAGGTCTAGTCGCATGTGAACCTATCTCTGAGAACAGTGAGTACATATTTTAAAGATCAATATATCCGCGAAATATTGTGAAGGAATCATCATGCGGTAATCTATGTTCATGTAACCTGAAGCATAGTTTTGAGCTAAGTTAAATAGTTCTAAAGGAAGAATATGGAACTGACTATGAATATGGAAGACTGGCCAGTTGGCGCAGAGGATAGTGACCCTCTCTTCAGCTCCGCGGGTTGTGGATTCGATTCCCACCGTGGCCTAACATTTTCTATAAACAATTTCTTCGTTCTTCGAGCCAGGTTGTATATTTATATTTAAGTATCTATTTAAAATTATATATGTTGTATATTTGCCAGTTGTCTGTCTTACTTATACTTAATACTTGTGTTTTGCACAAGTATTAAGTTAAGTATTAATTATTACTTACTTTGGGGATGGACGACTATGTGTGTGACTCATATATATATTTATGTAGTATATATGGAACTAATTGAAAAATTAAATGGCATATTAGAAAACCCAGTTTTTTATTACATAAACTGAGCTCGTGAACGGACATTGCATTCTCGTTTTCTAATTAAGAGCGATCGTTGTTCCTGTCTTTAATTTGATAATGTGCTCAGTGATGTATACAATTATGTCCACCTCAAACGAAACTTAACAAAAAATTCTATAGCTTATTAAACAGTGTTTTATTACAGGCACTATAACAAAACTACCTCGCTATAATCCGCACGGGTTAAGCGAATGCATGCAAAGCTAATGTGTATGAAGCAGGCAAAATCTACGAACCTTACACATGCAGGACAAGCCACCACACGCACCCCAAGGCTCCTCCACCAGCAACAAAGCACACAAGCAGCACACACACCCACCACCACAACAATCTCGACGATCGTTTCGCTCCGAAACCGAAGCATCATCAGGAGGATAGGCTCCACGACAAAATCGCAATGCTTTGTTGCTGGTGGAGGAGCCTTGGGGTGCGTGTGGTGGCTTGTCCTGCATGTGTAAGGTTCGTAAATTTTGCCTTTATAGTGCCTGTAATATGGAATTCCGCAAAGTAACGCCTGCTTCTATAAATCAAACAGTGTTTTATGTATACACTTAAAATTAAATTAAAATCTTTATTTTTAATGTATATATTATAATATTTAAACATTAGCGTACAGATAATTTTTTTATATATTTATCATAAAAACTATACTATAATTATGTGGTAATAGAAAACGTACTAATTTGAATTTCTTTTTATAATGATAAAATTGATAAGGCGATGTAATATAGTTAAGTAATCCAATGAAATAATAGAGTTACTAAATATTATTACTTACACTATTAGATAACTATTTCTTTTGGTGTAAGTGGTATTGCAAGAAAACACGTATAACTAATGACAAATTTTATAAAATCGATGGAAGTAAACATTTTAATTTATTACGCGTCAGTTTTAATATATTTTCAGTTAAGTTATTTTTTGTCTATTGAAGAGTCTGTCATTAGTTAAGAGGTGTTACGATGACAGGTTTCCGAATAGTTTCACAAAATTGATTAATGTGCGACTGTAATCGATTAATCATTCTATTTCTTTATGGATATTTTAAATTTTGTTACTTATACCTCACTGATTTATATATTATTTTCAGTTAACAGTGATTAAAGTAGCGGCCTGTTACAATCCCACTGCTGGGAATAGGCCTCCTCTCTCCGTTTTCGGAGAGAAGGGTTGGAGCTAAGGTCTACCACGCTGCTTCAATGCGGATTGGTAGGTTACACATATCTCCAGAATTCTCTAGAAATATGCAGGTTTTCTTACGATGTTTTCCTTCACCGAAAAGCGTGTGATTAATTGTAATTATCAATTAAACACATGAGTTTTAATAGAAAAACTCATTGGTGCCTGCCCGGGTTTGAACTCGTGTTCCCCTCGAAAAAGTCGCACGGTCTCGGCGCTGGGCTGTAACAGCTCTAACAGTGATTATGTGCAATGAAATGCAATGAGATTCAGGTTAACGGGACGATGTCTTTTTTGGTATTGTCATACTTACAGGCTAGGAAAGAACGATTTATATAATATTTAGGTATTGAAGTCGAAGCAGCGACTTAGCGCTCACGAAAAGCATAAAATTATATTAAGGTGAATTTGCGTATCGAAATGATTGGGTGGCTTTTTAGTCAATAGCCTGGCTATTCTTTTTGCCATTTCTTTTTTCTTGTTTTTTTTTGTTTAAGACAGAGTTCCCCAAACTTTTTTGTCTCGTAGACCCCTTGCCATGTTTTTCTGTGTTGGGTAGACCCCCTACTTACCTGATATTGATTTCCTGTAAATTTCTAACTGTAGTGAAGTTTAGTGTTAAAAACTTAACAAAATAAAATCCTGTGCCAGGTAGCGAAGCTCTGAGACTTCGACTCTCAGGTTTTTACAAGTTCAAAATGTATTGCGACCACAAAGCGAATACCCAACATCCTAGAACTTACACAATTTTATAAACATATATAATTTTTTTTTCCTTCATAGGTACTTTTATAAATAATGTATATGTTTTGATATTATAAGATAGTATGTTGTAGGTAAATAGGTACTATCAGTGTATGTGTTGAGATCCACTATCGTGGACCCCCATTTTCGTATCATGGACCCCCAAATTTTTTTTCGCTGACGTAGACCCCTTGCAGGTTGTCATAGACTCCTAGGGGTCGATATAGACCACTTTGGGAATCACTGGTTTAAGACATAGTATATTACCCGGCATTAAATAATGCACATTGATGTTTAAAACGAAACAGCCAGCCAGTTCGGTTTCGTAGAGCGTTGTCACTGTTACTCAGTTAGTATGTGACGTTTCACACTGGCACGTCAGTCTGTGCAACAGAAACAATCCTCTATGAAGAAGAATCTAGCCGATTTCTCTCTCTAAGCCTTAATGTGCATTAATTTTTGCCCGGTGCTATACACACACAACGTCTTTCCCGGTAAGTACAAGAGGCGTTATTATTTAAAGGCTGGTGGTACGTCAAAGTGATTATATCACCCCTGTATACGCAGCTCAAAATAGCTTATTCGTTTTTCGTTCCGTCATTAATATAAATTTAATCAAGACTATTCCGTCAATAAATCACTTTCTTCACATTATTCGTTCATTGTCAACAGTTTTTATTCGTCGTTTTTATCGTAATGTGTAAAGCGGCCCACTAAACCGGTTAGCGTATGGCAATAACAAATCCCTGATAAACGCTGGCATCCAAGGAATGCAGACGTACAACTTGTATAGAGGTGATAAACAGACAATGCGACTGCCTTTTTGATAGAATAACTTTTGTTTCAACGCTAATATCGATTGATCATTTTAGTCTATGGCTAACTGATATTGTTCCTTTTTTGTCGTTAGCAGGTATGGATTGCGATGTGAACTGCGAGTGTTATTCATATTTGAGTAATTATTTTTTTAAACTTAAAATAAAACATTTTCCTTTTCGTCCTGTCACTCAAAGGTTGACTGCAAGAGATCCCTTATAGGGATAAGTCCGCCTTTGTACTTATGCTTTTTTTCTTTTTCTTTTCTAACAATATGTATGTACAATAAAGTAATAAATAAATAAATAAAAAATTATATCGACCTGTTTAATTAAAAAAAATAGTAAAATGTCATATCGATTCTAAATCATATGAAATATATCGATAATAATATAAAAATGACAATATTTTATCTACATAAATTTTATAGAATTAGGCGTTACTTTGCGGAGATCCATAATCCAAAAGTAATAATAAAATTATTTTGCTATTATATTGCGGATTATAGCAAAATAATTTTATTATTACTTTTGTACATAAATTTTAGTCACATATTTTTTTTACCTCTGATAGATCACCTCAATCACAAATCCAAAATTTGTTTTCATTAATATGTTACATGACAGTGTTGAACTATTTTTTACCCATTTTAAGGTCTATATATTATGCAGAGCTGTGATAGCCCAGCGGTGAGACCGTGCGACTCTTTCGAGGGAAACACGAGTTCAAACCCGGGCAGGCACCAATGAGTTTTTCTATTTAAACTCATGTGTCTAATTGATAATTGCAATTTATCACACGCTTTTCGGTGAAGGAAAACATCGTGAGGAAACCTGCACATCTCTAGAGAATCTAGAGATATGTGTAATCTACCAATCCGCATTGGAGCAGCGTGGTAGGTCTTAGCTCCAATCCTTCTCTCCAAAAACGGAGAGAGGAGGCCTTAGCCCAGCAGTGGGCATAGTAACAGGCTGTTACTTTACTATATATTATGCATATGAATGCTACACAATCATAGAGTTATTAGATATACTTAGAGTAGGGTAGCCAGCCTTAAATGTGCCATATAATAATAAAAATAAAGAGAAAGTAAATGAGGGTGTATCTATCTGTCTCTCTTTTTAAGTGTGATTAGACAAAGATGAAGTATACAATAACAGAATTTCTTGTAGTAATTTATTATGACGCTCTCATAGGCCTCTCGCTCACTCTAAGTATAACTCTAATATAGAAAGATTTAAAATTTAACGATCATAAGCATCGACTTACCGAATTTCAACCGCCTCGACATTGAAACAAGTAAACGCCCACACACATCGCCATCCAGTTTACGCACTAAGCCGCATTTTTACTTCGACATTTTTTAATGAACGTGATCTGAGGCATTTTTATTATCATGTTTATTCTTTTATCGGTCACAAACGCGTGCTAAGGCATACCGCGCGTTCAACTCACTAAAGTGTTATACTAAACATAGTAAAGCTCAATATGAATCATTGGAATCTATTATTATGCGTGGCAAGTGACCGCATGTCAAGAGCAAGACCAAGGGCCGCATATGTGTGCGTGGTTATACGTCGACTTCGTCCATAATGTGATCTTATGCCTGCACTTTACTATCGGCGATGATCGTTGATCGTGTGGTCTATGATCGGTACGATTATCATGCAGGTGTGTACATGATTATACGATACGTCTCACCCAGCGATTGCCCTTGATGGGTGTCCGCGAAAATAACAATTTCCAGATTGTAAGCAATCGTAAGCGATCATAGGCGATGATTGCTGAGTAAATCCAACTTGAACTCTACACGATAGTACTCGCGCTTAAAGTAACAGCCTGTTACTATGCCCACTGCTGGGCTAAGGCCTCCTCTCTTCGTTTTTGGAGAGAAGGATTGGAGCTAAGACCTACCACGCTGCTCCAATGCGGATTGGTAGGTTACACATATCCCTAGAATTCTCTAGAGATATGCAGGTTTCCTCACGATGTTTTCCTCCACCGAAAAGCGTGTGATAAATTGCAATTATCAATTAGACACATAAGTTTTAATAGAAAAACTCATTGGTGCCTGCCCGGGTATGAACCTATGTCGTCTCTAGAGAGTCGCACGGCCTCACCGCTAGGCTATCACAGCTTCGTACTCGCGCTTAATCGTTTGTAATCGCCGATTATGAAGAGTAGCCATTTTAATAATAAATAAATATATGGGACACTTACACACACGGTCGTCCATCCCTAAATCATCATTCTTCTGCCCTTATATATATATTTAAATTATATACTACATATATAATTTAAATACATACTTAAATACAAATATACACTCAGGCTCGAATTCTCTCGGTTCGAATCGAACTCTCGACCCACGGAACTGAAGGCAGGGTCATTACCCACTGCGCAGACGGGCAAGTCATAATGCCGCACTTCACTATCGGTGATGATAGCTGATTTTGTGATCGCCTATAATCGTTACGATTATAATGCAAGTGTTAACGCGATCATCCGTATTATCATACGATACATATGATCATAAGTATCACCTAGCGATTGCTTTTGATGGGTGTTTAAAAAACCGTAAATTCCCGATCAACATAGACGATGATTGGCGATTACAGCCGAGTATGGCCTCCACACAATCGTGCTCGCACTTAATCTTTTATAATCGCCGATTATAAAGAGGAGTCATAAATTATCGCTTTAGTAATTAAGAAATATTGCTGATGGAATCTATGCCTAATTACCATTTGTGACGTAAATTTACATTATTTACGAGTAGTTACGGGGTAATAATGGGGCTACGTATGCAGAAGTGAAATGGCGAGCGGTTACAGGTTCAAACCCCAGTCAAACTTTAAACTATATTTATACAGAAAAACTATTGCTACGCACGGACGTGAAAGAAGGACTGACAAACACACTTTTCCATTTATAATCCATACTAATTATAAATAAGAAAGTCTATCTGTCTATTCTAACCACTTTACCAATATTGATAAAATTTGCCTCTATTAAACCTTATACACCAGGTAAATATATGGGATAAAATATTCCTGTTTTTATTTCAGAAACAAAACAAATTGCATTATTGAGGTTACTTAAACGCTTAGGTTGACGCGAACGGCGTCGCGGATACTACTAGTGTATACATATTATAAAACAAAGTCTCCAAAAGCTTTTAGTATGTACGATCATTGCGATTTTGTGGTACGTGTGGTAAATAATTCTGCATGTATGAAAACTGTTTTTGTTTCTTACATACGTGTAAAAGTGCAATACATAAATTTTCCTAACAAACGCGGATTAGAGCATAAAAATACTATCATAACTTATGTCTTATTACAACTATTATCTATACTATACTATTAATAATAACAAAGTTTTTAATATTTCGTCATCTAGCACATAAATCATTATTTCAGCATAAAAATTAACGTAAGAAAAGAATTTAACATAAATTACAATATTATGTAATTTTGGCAAATACTTACATAAATATTATATTATTTAATGTTCGACTTTTAACTGTTATTACGATGTTTTTATATATTTTATTTCTTGTTATGTTTGTGAAATCGCTTTTAGTGATGAGATCACCTTTGCACCTACAAAAGAGAAAATGACTGATGTTCATATTTTTTGAAATTATTATTATTATCTTTTATTTCTCTAAATCCTAACTTTTTACATTTTAAATTATTTTTTATGATAAAAAAACGAAATAATTAAAAAAAACATTTAAAAATAAAAAATATCGTCGTCCTCCGGAAGCGGGGCAATACTCAAGCTACCGGTGGCTAGAGTCCCAGGTGAGGAAGTTCCTCACAATACGTGCCGCTTCGAGTAATACCGCCTTCTGTATCCGACTCTTGATCCAACTATAATGCGAAGCCTCTGAAGATGTTGATCGAGGCTTTTCGCAATTAGATCGTTAACCGAAACAACAATAGGAACGATTATTTTTGAGTCAACATTCCACATGGGGGTTATCTCATAAGAAAGGTCTAAATATTTTCGTAATTTTTCTTTTTCCGCCTTTACGAGATTATCGTCATGTGGAATGGTGACATCAACATTAATTTATTATTATTATTATTTCTTAACTCTTCTTGCTACGTACTACTAGAAAAAGTAGAGTATGAGATATACAATGTGGTTTTGTGATTATTTCGTGAATGCATATAAAAAGAACAGATTATTTTATTGTTAACTCCGTTTTTATTAGCACCGAAATAATTTTATGATGTATATGCTCTGGTCTAAAAGCAGTTTGTTGGTTATTCGATTTAATATTAAGTAGTCATCTGTCACCCAATATACAAGTACACCTATCCCCCGATTTACACGGTAGATACGTTCCTGAGAAAAACGTGTAAATCGAAAATTAAAAATTTTCAAGTCAAAACCGTGTAAATCGAAAAGCTTGCAGAAAATGCATAATTTTGCTATTTAACAGTTGTGATTTTCTTCAATATTTTTAGGCGTACACAGAAATAAAAATAAAATGCATTGACAAGTTAAAATATGCAATATATTACGGAAACACTGTTTTTTTATTTAATTACAATACATTAAACAGAAGAACAAAAAATAAAACCAAAGGTGTTTTATTATCCTTCATCACTATCAGAAATTACTCTCATTCGTTTTTTCGGAATCGAAGGTTGGAATTCACTTTCATCACTCGAAGTTATTTGTGCCGATTCGATGTTTGAAACAGAAATATTTACATTCTGAGAGGTGGTAATAAAATCGGTTATTAACAATTGCTTCGAATTTTTTGTAAGATCTTTGTAAACTTCTTCATATTGAGCCAAGCAGCGATTTATGTCACGTTGGAATCGTAAAGCCCTTTCAACGTTTGTGTTCAAACACAGTAGCATTTAGTAGAGTGCGATAAAAACAAAAAAAAAACTTATTTGGAAAACCGTGTAAAAGCAAAACGTGTAAAACAAGTAAATCGGGGGATAAGTGTATTAAGATACTTACTTTCGGGACGAAAATAATTTTTTAGATAAAATATTTAATGATTTGCTTAAAGTTAAAAGTTTAAACATTTGCTTTATTAGTTATTGTGTAGTGCGTTATTATTAGTAAAAACGTTATACGCCACTCTAATTGTGCATGGCTTTCTAGTTTGGCCAAAATGAATTTCGCTATTACAGTAGATCGTTATTTCCACCGTTATTTTATTTATTATCTAGTTGTTTTATAAAAGCATTAAAAATTTACTCGAATTATGTTTCTTATAATCTTCGCCGGTCACCAGTGAACCCCATGGCGTTACGAAAAAATTTGCGCCGGTTATAGGTTACCCCCATGGCATTCAACGAGTTAAAACCGTAATACGTTTCAAAGTTACAAAGGAAGTCACTATTACTAGAAGATTTATAATAAAACGTATGTAATTTAAGCGAGGAAACATTATGAATACCAGATCTCAATTCTAGCTTCTACGAATAATAAGACCGCCATTAGTATTCTGTTATGATTGTATCCGATTTATAGATACGTAATTATTGTCTTGTAATTATTTTATACTTATACAACTATTAGTTAGAATACCCTCGTTTATGTACTGTGTGCTTTATCCTCTTTTTTAAAACAACATTTTACTTATACCGCTCATGGGCTGCAATAGTGGCGCAACTCAAAAAACTCATTTTTTGAGATAAATGGGTTTAGAGTTTTCATTGCTAAGGAAAATGCATAAAAAATGATTTAGTTTGCTCAAACGAAAGTCCTAATATTGAATTATGAGGTGTGCCGGTATTGCTGCTGAAAAGAATGCGTATTTTAACATTTACACCTATTCCTAGTTACCTCGGCCTATAGGCTTTTGTTGGTTGTCAAGTCGCATCAATATTTATCCAGCAAATTAGCCATGAAAGCTTAGTAGACAGATAGACTATCGCATTTATAATACTAGTACGTAATCTTATATCTTTAAATTATTGAATCTTATATAAATATAAATTTCGGAAACGGCTCCAACAATTTTAATGAAACTTAGTATGTAGGTGATTAGGTGCAATAAATCGATTTAACTAGGTTTTTTAATGTCGTTTTATCCCTGTTTTTAGGCATTGAAAAACTGCTAAAATATGCACTGAATACAAAAGTTAATTTTGCTGTCATTCGTAAAGTTGTAATAGCTCAATGGGCAACGAGCGGCCTAAAGAAGTATAAATACTCTAGACCGAGCTCAGATATCACCTGGCCTTTCGTTTTTTATTATATTTTTTTTTATATCTCTAAAAGAATAAAGTAAGGCACGGTAATGAATACTAATACATAACATTACAGACTATGTAAATAATCTAAAAAATTATAACATAAATGTGGTCTGTAATAATTACAATGGAACGTGAAATTGCAGTTAACATATGCATACACGGGTACCTACTACTGTACTTTCTCTGTGCAGCGTACGGAACATGGGTGGTTCTTGAATAACATTAAAAGACCATTAACTCATAGATTTATTATACTACACTATACAACCAGCCTAAAATCTGTCGGTCGAAAAAACAGAGAAAGAAAATGAGGCCATCTATATCCCTCTTTTGAAAAGCTTTTATCTCTTAAAGGGTCTCGAATGAAAATCAGCGCTGTAGTCGGCATTGCAGCTTAATGCTGAGGCGACGACCTTTCAGCTAAGTACATTAACAGTTCTTTAAATTGTTAAATTATGGTAAAAAAGTCAATTCAAATTCAAAATATTCTTTATTCAAGTAAACTTGTAAACAAGTGCTTTTGAATCGTCAACATCTACTGCCAGTTCGGAAAGCTGTTCCTACCGAGAAGAACCAGCAAGAAACTCGGCGGTTGCTCTTTTCAAACAATAATTCTTATCACTAGTTACATATAGTTATTAATGTCTTGTACAGGGTTTAAGAGAAGTTATATCCACGCATTCTTATCGTCTAGGTAATCTTCAATAGGCTCTCTGAATTAGCCTTTTTTAATAGTATTTTTAAACTGCTGTAATGGTAAAGTTAAAGTAGATTGTGGAATTTTATTATAGAATCGTATACTGTGAAGCCAATGTAAGAACTATTTCCTTGAACTTCTCTCGCAGGGAATCGCGCGAATATAAATTTTATATGCCACATATGGCTCTTTTTTGTAATACAAATTTTTTTTCAATGTAACTAGAATATATATATTTAAGACTGTGTATGTTTTTTTGGCTGAATAAATCTTATTATTATCTCTTATTGTTATTTAACTTGCATTGTATGTTGTGAAGGTGGAATCTTACAAGTTAAATTTGACTCACTTCCCGGTGTCCGATTGAGCTGAAATTTTTCATATGCGGTTACGACGACAATGCATGTTTATGATAAGCATGACCTGATGCTGCTGCCAGGATAAATTCCAGACGAGTGGCTCCTCGCCGCTTAACAGTAAGGTCACGAAATTTTGGTAAAAGCATTTGTTAAAAGATTTTCTTTGTATTAACTTTTATGTCTGATTAGACAAAGATAATTTATAGGTATCTAAGTTTCCCTCTCTTATTATTTGTTGGGTTTTTGCACGGTTATTACTAAAACTTAGTGCAATTCTTATGGAACCTTTAGGTTAAGAGTGCGTTACGTTTTTACGTAAATTGGCTTGAAGAGGTCGCGCAGTTGTACAAAAATTACTTCAAAAAAGTCTGTAACATCATGTCACTGTCTCTTATGGTTAACTCACAATAATTGTTTTTATGTCAAAAATTTCTAAATAAAATATATACAAAAAAAAATTAAATATATTATTATTTCATTTCCATGAAACATTACAAGAAATACAGATTGAGACCGTCTTGTAAGATATGTGATAGCCCAGCGGTGAGACCGTGCGACTCTTTCGAGGGGAACACGAGTTCAAACCCGGGCAGGCACCAATAAGTTTTTCTATTAAAACTCATGTGTCTAATTGATAATTGCAATTTATCACACGCTTTTCGGTGAAGGAAAACATCATGAGGAAACCTGCATATCTCTAGACACTTCTGGAGATATGTGTAACCTACCAATCCGCATTGGAGCAGCGTGGTAGGTCTTAGCTCCAAACCTTCTCTCCAAAAACGGAGAGAGGGGGCTTATTCCCAGCAGTGGGATTGTAACAGGCCGCTACTTTACTTTTACTTTTTTTTTACCTTCTAGTAAGCATTAAAAATACTTGTGGCAGAAGGTCTCGCTCTTCCATAACAAAGTTAAGTATTGCATTTATAGAGTAAAATAACATTAAAAAAATTCTTATAGCTTTTAAAATTACAGCGTGTATGTGTGTATATTCATATATGGACATACATTTTCTACCATTATTATATCGTATGATTGTACCGTATTCAATGATGGCATTGAACAAACTTCCTCAGTCGCTTTCCATCAGACTAGAAACCTGGCTATAAAAAAAAACATGAAAAAATAAACAAAGCTCGCATAATTAAAACAAAATACCCGATACACGTTTCAAACATGAGATCATACGTTCTATATTATTATTAGATTAAAACTAGTTCTCCCACGCTTTGCCTCAATGGAAACCGTGTTATATGGAGAATTACATTTTATAGAAAACTTTCGTATAAGTTTTGACTTACTATGGTTCTCTATACAAAACATAGAAAATTGCCTCAATCACTAATGATAGAAAGGTTCGCTTTGATATCTAAGGTACAAGTTATTTAGCATTATAACTAAAGTAAAGGCCCGTTACCATCCCACTACTGGGTATACGTCTCTTCTCTCCATTTTTTTGAAGAGTAGGTTTGGACTTTAGACCAACTACCCCGCTTCAATGGCGATTGCTAGGTTACACATATTCCTAAAATTAAACACAACAAAATAAATAAATATACATAAACTTGAAGAACCCACAAATTGTTTGTAGAAAATATTGGGTAAATTTCCCTCGGTGGAAATAGAACCCGCGACTCTCAGAGCTGAAAGCAGGGTCACTGACCCCTGAGCCAACCGGCCATATATGATAACTCCATTGGTCAGTTTTCAAATGATCGTCGGTTTTTATCCAATTTGTGCAAAAATCGCAGATAAAATTAATAATTAGGAATATTAGATTTAACTATCATAGACCTCGCCCAAGATCTATCTCAGACAGAAGGTAAATAGATAGAATATATATAAGATAGATAGAAGGGCAAAAAGTGAGTTTCTTTTTCCTTTGTGCAGCACCAATTTTCTTAATAAGCAGAAAAGATGATGATGGGTCAAAAGTAATTGTACAAATGTACAATTATATACATGCAATAATATATATGCTGTTTCAGTTTAAAAGTATTTAATCTTTAATCGTTTTTTAGATATATTCGAAACGATATTAATCTTAATAGTATAAAGTATAATTTTAATGATTACAAAATGCCAACAATGGCACGTTTACGGACGAATATTGAATTCGATGAAATGCCACCGATACAAAAATATGTTATATATATTTCGTAGAAATACTTCCCGCGGTATTTGGTATGCCGCTTTTGATTTCCAACGTTTGTTAATACGAAATTTGAGGCAATAACGAGCTGCGTACTGTTTCAATACCACAACGGTCAGTTCTCAAGCTAATCTTATCGTTCTCACTTTTAAGGATGCTGATATTTCCCTGAGAACAGCATTAAAGAATACTTGACAATGCCACTGTTGCATAATTGTATGTATAAAGTTGATAATGAGTTGTTTTGTACAGGAAAAAGCAACTTAAAAGTATTTATAATATAGACAAAATAAGAGTATATTTAAGAAATGACCTACACGAAATTTTGTTCTTTTGAAAATTAAAGTACCCACAAAGAATGTTTTATGCTTCATTAATGTCGAGAGACCGGCTATACTCACGTCTTATTTTATCGGATGAGCCCGACTAGTTTCAAGCCCATACGGGTTTCTTATTCATGAGCTCTTTACGCGGCGTTATCGCGGCGGGATCTCATTCAAAATTAATTTCATTTAAATTCAAAAATGTTTTATGCCTCTTCAAAACATGCAAAATTTTGTGTATAGAAAATTAAATCCGATTTTAAGGTAAATTCAATCATAGTTAATGTTAGATGTGACTATAGCCGGTGTCTAATTTTACACGACATTATCGCGGCAGGATAACTTCCTGATGCCCCGGATGTGCTCGAAACTAGTCGGGCTAACCCGATAAAATTAGACGTAGTATAGCCGATGTCTACAAATTAACCATGAATACTACTCATGATAGTTTAAACTAAAAAAAAATCAATCATGTTTTATATAATTTTTTTATTTTAACTGAGTTAAGCGTCCAAACAAAGGGTTATGTAGGACGCCTCTGTCAAAACACAATGGATTTAGTATTTGTGTTGGTTTCGTCATTTGAACATTAGAATAGCCAACACGCATTAATTACATTTATAAGGCTATTTACGTGTCCAAGTATAAAATATTATTCAATAATTCTATTACATTTACTGTAAAGTAATATTGCTTTCTTTCATTCATAATAATATTATTCATATACCGCTTCACGTTACATAGCCGTGTGGTATCTGGCAGAATAGAATAGACCAACCATCCTCCTTTCTTACCGAGGTGTCGTAAGACGCGACTAAGGTAAGTTGATGTCAGGTTTTTTTTTTCCCCTATTTTAAGTGGGTCTCTTCTGTCCTTTTTTTTTTACCCACTGGTGAGAAACGCCCAACGCCGTGGCCAAACTCGCTACAGGTGGGGGTGACGGCTTCCGCTATTGGATACGTTTGCCAAGTTTTACATGTTTCTACCTATTTACATTTGTATATTAGCCTATTGTAATCCTAAGTTTATTTATCCTACTGCTATTATTTATAATTACCTTAGTACTATTTACATTTGCACGTTATTTACACTAAAGACCATCTCTTGAAATAACTTACTCTCCCATTATAAATTAGTCTGAGACCCGCTACGGCTGTTCCTCTTAGTGAATGCTGAGTTGGCTGTAGTGCCCGTGCATGTGTATTGTGTGAGCGTGTGTGTAGAGGGTGTACTACCAGCTCTGCTGTTTTACTCGAAGATTGTATGCAGACAGCCGGGCCGCCATAGGTTCGACCGACGGTGCCTGGCGAGGGTCAGGCATCCCAGAGAATGATGACCGCTTCACGTTACGAGTACGTAGCTTTACCTTGCTATAAAGTGCTGAAATAATATTTCAACCCCCATAATAATTTACGTTGAGTGAGTTTTAAATTGAACATCAATAAACTTAGATAGTCCCTCGTATTGGAAGTCACATTAATTATTGTTTTCTAATAGTTCGAAAACATGCATATAAAAACTCGTTCCAGCAATGCAAGTTCGTAGAAATGAGAAAAAGGAGTTTAAACAGAAACTTTAATATAGATCTCACAGTAGTACAAATCAAGTTAGAAAGCTTTAAAGCTTTTAACGAAATTTCTTGTACTACTAAAACAAAAGTAATAATAAAATTATTTTGCTATAATCCGCGATACAGTAAATAGGAAATATATATAGTGCTAAATGTATAGTGGACTATCCGTTTTTTCTTACGCGATACAAGCAGGATTCGTAAAAACAAATGCACAAACCTCCACCACTGCCACCACAATACACAAGCACTATACACGTTCACTATCACAAACTCAACAATCGTTTCGCCCCGCAACCAACGCATCATCAGGAGATAGACTCTACGACAAAATCGTAAAGCGAAGCATTCTTGTACTACTGTTAAACTTTGAGGAGTTCTCTCATCCAGAGCCGATCCTAGCAGCAGTAACAGATCATGGTTATCATAATTATGCATTGTCATCGGGATCGGTAAGCAAAATTTCAGCTCTATCGGACACCGGGAAGTGAGTCAAATTTATCTTGCAAGATTCCACCTTCACATAACATACACGCCAACTTTAATAAAGGCGTTTAAAAAATCTCCTTTCTCCTACCCTTATCCCGCTTAGATTTCGGCACAACATGTTTTTCTCTTCCATTCTCTTCTATCATTCGTCAACTCTGGCGCTACTCCTTTTATATGCATGTCATACTTCACACAATCCAACCATCTCTTTTTAGGCCTTCCTCTAGTCACGTATCCATCCACATTCATACTCAACACTCGCTTAGTCACATGATTTTCATCCCTCCTCATTACATGTCCATACCATCCCAATCGTGCATCTCTCATCTTTTCTATAATGGGAGCAACTTTCAGACTTCCCCTTATATACTAATTTCTTATTTTATCAATAAGCCGTGATAGCCTAGCGGTGAGACCGTGCTCTCTAGAGACGACATGGGTTCAAACCCCGGGCAGGCACCAATGAGTTTTTTCTATTAAAACTTATGTGTCTAATTGATAATAGCAATTTATCACTAGCTTTTCGGTGGAGGAAAACATCGTGAGGAAACCTGCATATCTCTAGAGAATTCTAGGGATACGTGTAACCTACCAATCCGCATTGGAGCAGCGTGGTAGGTCTTAGCTCCAATCCTTCTCTCCAAAAACGGAGAGAGGAGGCCTTAGCGCAGCAGTGGGCATAGTAACAGGCCGTTACTTTACTTTTTTAGTAACATCCCAATCTTGCACCTCTCGTCTTTTCTATAATGGGCGCAACTTTCAGACTTCCCCTTATATACTAATTTCTTATTTTATCCAGTCTTGTCACACCACATATCCTTAATCCTCATCTCATTTGCATTTGTTTTTAAAAAATCGTATAGATAAAAATATCAACGATACTGTATACATATTTATAAAGGTAAATAAAACTCAACATCGCAGCGATAAATGTCAGACTTTCTTCTGTGCGTGCTTGAATATGAATCAGAGGTAATTATGTAAGGTTGTGTTTATTGTTTGATTTCTCCAAGCGTACACCTACATATCTAATTGTGCGAAAGTAGGACTCTTGGGGCAAGCATGGTGTGCCATTATTTATTATCATCTACTAAAATCTAAACGAGCTGTGATAGCTCATCGGTGAGACTGCAACTATTTTGGGTACGAATGAGTTCGACAGTCACACCGATGCCATTACATCAGTTTAAAAACACTGTTAAAAAGAGGCTGATACAGAAAGCCTATTATACTGTTGAGGATTACTTAGATTATAAGAATCTGTGGATATAGCTACTCCACCCTATACGAGACAGTAATGACTACATATAACTAGTTATAATAAGAATTATATTTTAAAAAGAGCAACCGCCGAGTTTCTTTCTGGCTCTTCTCGGTAGGAACAGCTTTCCGAACCAGCAGTAGAGTTGACGATTTAAACGCACTTGTTTACAAGTTTACTTGAAAAAAGAATATTTTGAATCTGAATTTGAATTTGATGGGCGTGATGATGTGTCTTATTTGTTAATAGAAACAGAAACTATAACTACTTTGCTATAATCCGCTGTGTTACGCGTTTGCTATAATCAGTACACATGCGGATTATAGCAAAGTAGTTCTGTTATAGTTTCTGTAATATGGAATTCTGCAAAGATACGCCTGCTTCTATAAACCATTTAAATAGCAATTTATCAAACGCTTTTTGAGAGTTTATATGTAACATACCAATCTGTATAGAAGCAGACTGGTGGTTCTTAGCTCCTATCGGTCTCTCCATGAAAAGGGAGAAATGAGGCCTAAGCGCAGTACGGTAAAAAGTCGTTACTTTTTAACTTAATTCTCTAATCAAAATATATAGTACCAAAGTCCCAATTCAGTCTTTTAAATTAATATTTACCAATAATCTTGCCTTAAAACTTTATTGTATGTATTTTCTAATGATTTCAGTATCATCTTTTTTATTTCCTATTTATTTAGTATTTGTCCGAACTAGACGGCTCTTACTCTACAGCGATATTATTTTTATTTTAGCGACTTATTTTTTCCTCTTTAAAAACCTGTTATGACATCTTGTCTTTTTTTTATAATCTATAGAATTAGGCGTTACTTTGCGGCGATCCATAGTATAAAAGTAATAACAAAATTATTTTGCTATAATCCGCGGTGAAGTAAACAGAAAATATATAATATAGTGCTAAATGTATAGTGGACTATCCGTTTCTTTATACCCGATATATTATATATTATGGCGGATAATAGCAAAATAATAATTTTATTACTTTTTATATCACACCTTACCTATCAACTATACCTCAAAACTAAGCAAATAAACCTCAATATTATAATTCAATCCTCAGTATAGATACTTAAAGATTACGAAAACAGAAACTTCACATGAAGCTCGCACGTTGGCTAACATTATTAAGGCAATAACGAGAAAAGTTTACTGTCCTATCTTAATGCCTTGTTTAAATTTAATTAGCTGATAAAGAGCTGAATAAGTAAGGCTATTACAAATCATAATTACACAAGTCTGTGTAAAATTACACAGTTACATCGTTTTAAGGCAATTGTTACTTAAATAGACTAGTGTGAATTATTTAGCTATTTTATCAAGGACAAATTTATCCTGTGCAGGTTTAAAGAACAATGCAGTGTTGTATAACTAAGTTCAGTTTAAAATGTTAGCTTTATCCTTCTACAAATTGTTTGACCGCTGCATTTCTTGCTGGTTCCTCTTGGTAAGAGCAGCTTTCCGAACCAGTGGTAGTTTTATCAAAATGTGACGATTCGAAAGAATTGAAAAAGCTTGTAAAAGAAAACTTAAAAAAAAAATTTGAATCAGAATTAAATTTGACGCAGATTTCGCATCTTATGTATATTTTTATGAACTTACTAAAACTATTGAATCTTAGTCTATTTATGATAATTTATTTATAAAAAAAAACTACTGATAAGTAACTGATAAAAAGTGATACTCGCGACTTTGTTCGCGTCAAATTTAAGCTTTTTTTTATACCCTCAGTAAAAGAATATGTATCTTTCCTGTTTCCACAAAAATAATCGGAAGTATTTTTATTCTTTATATTGCCTCGGTATAAAAATTTCAATTGCGACAAATTTCATCAATATTGGTCCACAGGATAAGTCGGGAAACTGTATAGACAGACAGAGTTTCGTATTTACAATATTAATATGATTTATTTTTCTATTTTCATTTTAAGTCAAGTCTCTTACAAAAGTCTATGACCAAAAAAAATATAAAAAAAAATTGCAGACGTCTTCAAAATACAAACATATTTAATACCAATTTAATCATTATTTGTTATATACTATAATTTTTTTTCAAGTACCTCAGTTTCACTCGCCAAAGGAAATCGAAACCGTCACGGTGCCGCGGGTCAGCGACTTTTTGCGTAACCCTACTCTATTGTAACACAATATCAAATACATGATTCACTAAAGAGTTTAAATGATGACAGTAGACAATAATCGTGGCTTCATATTCTTACCATAAGAGTAAAGTGGCGGCCTGTTACTATCCCACTGCTGGGTATAGGCCTCCTCTCTCCGTTTTTGAGAGAAGGATCAGAGCTAAGACCTACCACGCTGCTTCAATGCGAATTACACATATCCCTAGAATTCTTTAGAAATAAGCAGGTTTCACGAAGATCTTCACCAAAAAGCGTTTGATAAATTTCAATTATCAATTAGACACATAAGTTTTTAATTGAAAAACTTAGTGGTGCCTGCCTGGGTTTGAACCGGTGATCAGCCGTGATCGCTGGGCTCTCACAGCTTTTCCACAAGAGTATTTAAGTTTATATTATTATCGTTAATATGGCATTATTTAGACAATGTATATCAGATTGCGTTGTTGTCCAAGTTAAGGTATCGTTTACAGCGAGGCTAAATTTGTAGTGATTATAAAACATCCATCTATATTATTATAAATACGAAAGTCTGTCTGTGTTACGCTTTTACAGTTAATCTGCTGGACTAATGACGATATATTTAGATACAATTAAAGCTTATAAAACGGGGAAAACACCTTTTTCGTATTGGGTACTTAAACGATTACTTTGGTGCTAATGAATAAACATAAATTATAAACCATTTATGTTTATTGACAACGTATAATCTTTAACTCCATCATTGAACTAGAAACAGACAGAACAACACGGTTGTACATAATTACAGAGTGAACCTAAATTGCTTGCAGATAATATGAGTAAGGTATGCAAGGAAAGGTTATGTAGTCGTGCGGAACTAAATCTGACACTCAAGAACGGAGATGCGTAATTCCAATTACGTCGCGATCACGGCACAGGAGAATTTGTCGATATAAAGCGAAAAATTTATCCTCTTCATCGTGGCATAACCATCGTCATTAAACTGCCCTTACTCCATCCTAAGTGGTAGAAGCACACGCTATTCTCTTAAATTCTCTCCTATCATTCGTCAAATCTGGCGCTAATCCTCTTATATGCATGTCACACAATCCAACAATCTCTTTCGGCCTCCAGTGTCTGGATATGATTGTCCAACTAAATTCATAACTAAATATTTAACACTTGTTTGGTCACATTATTTTTATCCCTCTTCACTATACAATATAAGGCACCGCTAGGCACCGGGAGAAGTTTCACCCTTACGTCGTTGAATTCTCACCCGGCATCTACTTTTCCCGGTTCATATAATATAGGTCTCTTCAAAGCAAGAGTGAGTAGGCGTCTTCTAGGTAAGGGCGCTCCATCTTAGACTGTATTATCGCTTACCATCAGACGTGATTTCAGTCAAGCGCTCGCCAATTATGTGATAAAAAATTAAAAAAAAAACACCCCATCTTAATCTTGCACTTCCCGTCTTTCTATAATAAGCCCAACTTTTAGATTTCCTTTATATAGGTACTCATTTCGTATTTTTTTAGAAACATCCAGACCATCGATTACCATAAAAAGTTAAGAGTTTCTTGACGACGACGGCTTAACCTTTAATAACTGTTCATAATGTTATAGAAAGCGTGTTTTCTGGTCGTTCGCTCACATTCCCATGCTTTTTCTTTTTAGTATATTCGAAAGGCTGAAGAGTGATTTAGGCGTTCTGTTATTCGAAACTGAAGTTCACACAGACGCAGTATCGAGCGAAACCTAATCCTATTATTATATGACTACCATTATAAAATCGCTTTTGGAAAATAATGGAATACAATACCTCACAATAAACACAACAAAAAACTCTTATGTTTGAAAGCGAAAGAATTCGTTGTAAGCTAAATCGCCTGCAGATAATATTAGAGTAGTGTGCAAGGGACCTTACGTAGATTGTGCGGTTCATTTAGAAGATAAAACAAATACTGTAATATTCGCGAACGGAGAGGACAGCGCTCAAGTTAGTTCGTAACAACGGCGGATGCGCGACCGAAGTTGGTTAGATGGAAATCTGCCGAAAACTTGAACCTAATATGAAGGTAACTTGATACTATCGTGATGTGATTTTAATAAAGACCGCAAAAGTTTAAAATTGACCATTACAGTTAGCGCTTGCGTTAAGTCTTTATAGGAGTCTCCGTTTGAATAATTGAAAGATAATTTAAAAGAAAAATATACTATATTGGATATAGATGAGAACATCCTTCATTTTAATCGAGCAATGAAACTAGACGGTTTTACGTCCCGTCTCAGAGATGTCACTGCATCGTTCTCGTAATAATCCATTAGATGGCGCTTGAATGCATTCTAGTCTGCATTAGAGTGACCCATTTAATAAAAAGTACTTGGGTGACCGAGATTTGCTCAGTTTTTTTTTAAGTTACAATGCGTTACGTTACAAAATTTGAATGCGAATTTGAATTTGACAAGTAGTTTAAAACATATAACGATCGTATGTTTTTTCAAATTCAAACTCAAAATATTCTTTATTCAAGTAAACTTGTAAACAAGTGCTTTTGAATCATCAACTTTACTGCTGGTTCGGAAAGCTGTTCCTACCGGGAAGAGTCAGCAAGAAACTCGGCGGTTGCTCTTTTTAAAATATAAATCTTAGAACTAGTTATATTTATTTATTACTGTCTTGTACAGGGTAGAAGTGCACCTATATCCACACATCCTTATCATCTAAGTAATCTTCAACAGTATAGTAGGCTTTCTGTTTCAGCCTCTTTTTAACAGTGGTTTTAAACTGCTGTAATGGCATGGCCAAATGTATGTGACGTTCAGGTGCATCATAAACGTTTCGCGTAGACGCATTGATCCATATTATGCGTATTGCGACAGATGATTGACAGTCCGCAACAATTACAAAGCGTTTACAACTTCGGTATTACTTCTATAGTAGTTAGCTTATGTTAGAACTAAATATCAGAACACTTACCTTTAGATATTTAATGCTTCGCACCACTGATTTACAGTGACTCAAAGATGTAAACCCTGATAGCATGAAAAACTGCAGCCATGAATCGAGACATCGACAAATTTATAGAGCGTGAAGATATTAGTGGAGATCATTTTGCCGTTCAAAATGATTACACAGCCTTGCTAAGTTACCGTCTTCGTAACACTTTCAACACAACGCTAAATTATTATAAGAATAACCGTTTCAAATTAACAATGTACGCGAGCAATAAAACTGTTTATACCATAAATGGTTGGTATTTAGTTATTATGATTCACCATAATAATTTAGCAATCGCAGAAAACATATCATCAACAATACAAATGAAACAAAATCCAACAGAAACGACTGTCTGCATGTCTTTTCTTAAAATACAACACAACTTGTTTGTAAGATGTTGTGCCGACCCCACTTACAGGATTTGGCACTCACATAATTTGGCTACGTATTTTACTACCGGCCGCCTGCCTGACGTCAACTTACCTTAATCGTATTTTACGACCCCTCGATAAGAAAGAGGGTGGTCTATTCTACTCAGTCGGATACTACACGGCGGGTTGACTTACCTTAGTCGCCTTTTACGACATCTCGGTAAGAAATGATGGTGGTCTATTTTACTCAGTATATTATACTTACTATATTATCAACAATACATATGAAACAAAATCCAACAGACAGGGCTGTCTGACTGTCTTTTCTTTTTAACAAAACAATGTATGGTGCATTCTAATTTTATAGGTCAATACAAAGTCTGCGATTGGATATCAATCTATTAAAGATAATTTAGTGTACCTATTCTATTTTGTTTTAAATCGTCACGTATAATGCAATATTTGAAAAACCATTTAGAAGCATAAAGTAAAGTAAAACCTCATGAATAATTAGAATTTGTAACTAAAATGGACCGTCAATTTAATTACGAATGTGTTGTTTCTACTAAATTTAAAAATCGTGGTTAAAAGTCGGTGCTATTCTAAACTATCCATGCAAAATATTTGCTCAGCTTCTTGGCAAAGACTTAAAGATAATATTTACTTCAATACTTCCGATCTAGCATATTCACGTTATATCTCAGTCTGTTTTTGTTCAACTGATATGACAGATAGCAGTTTCTGAAGCGATTGCTATCTAATCTCGGCGATTCGGTAACATATTAATTAGTACTAACACAAAAAGAATACATATTTTCACGACATTCTTACGTAATAGCGTGACTATATCTTCACAAGTCATATTTATATATCCGTGCATGTAAATGCACGGATATCTATGTTGTAGTAATACAACTTAATTTTAATATACACAAGGCCTATTTTGGCTTGACGATCAATAAAGTAAGTTGTGATAGCGCAGCGGTAAGACAAGTATGAACCCATGACCCTCTTGAGAGTAGCACAGACTCTCTCAAGAGGGTCATGGGTTCATACCCCGAGCAGGCACCAATGGGTTTTTGTGTTAAAACTGGTGTGTGTCATTCATAATTGAAATTGAACACGCGCTTTTCAGAAGACAGATCTGGGTAAAATAGAACATACGAGTGTTTAAAGTTCATTTTGTATTCATCTATTAAATAAATTACTATACACCAACTAGTGGATATTAGAATCAACCAATCAACCAATAAGCGATCAGGAGTATCGACGATTTTTAGTACACGTATCTAAAGTGGTTCAAACTACTTTGTGCTTTTCTTTTACCTAGATACGGGTTTTTAGACACATATATTTCTAGGTTTCTACTTTCTTCTTAGGCGTCTACCTCTGTTAGTTAACATTTTGCAGGGCAAATCTCCCAAAGATGCGGTACGGTGCGATGTTATGTATATTGACAAGATAACAGTACAGTTTATCACGCGTATTAAAAAACTTCTAAGTAAATCCGTCATATATTCAAATCCCCTGTAATTTTCTTAGTTTAAAACTCAGTCTTGATTTAATATCCAAAGTAACTGTTACAGTTACCAACTCTTCACTAAGACTATCAAACTGTGCCTCAAATTAACACAACTTCACAACAAATAGATATTGTAAATTCAAAACAAATCGATCATTTTACTACTGAAAATATTTACACAGACTCGTCTTCTTGGCAACGGTTACAAAACAAATTGTACTACTATGAAACAACGTAAATCAACAATTTCAATAATAAACAAACATTCAATTACGTTGTATTTTCTTAGTTCAATTGTAACGTTAATAAAATTATTGGTTACACAATGTTACACAGGGGAAATCGCGCTGATATTGTTTTATTAGATTTACCAACAATTGTTACAAGATTCAGTTAGCAAAGGCGAGATGCTCTGAAGTTATTGCAACTTGTTAGTTTCCTTATTGTTCCGTGTCGCACAAGTTCCTTTCATATTTGACTGGGCAATTGGCGCAGTTGGCAGTGACACTGCCTTTAATCTGCGGGTGGCGAGTTCGATTCCCGCCTTGGGCCAACATTTTCTATAAACAGTTTTGGTTCTTCGAGTCTGGGTGTATATTTGTATTTCAATATGTATTTAAAATTATACCAGTTGTCTGTCACCCATAACACAAGTATTAAGTTACTTACTTTGGGGACATGTGTGTAAGTGTATATATTTATATTTTACTAGCTGTGCCAGCGGCTTCGCCCGCGTGTAAATCTGTTTTGTCACATAATTTCAGCCGAATTGAAATTTTGAGTATAAAAGATATTGGGAGTTAATCATAAGAGATAGAGGCATGCTGTCGCGAACTTTTTAGTAGTATTTTTGTAGATGAACAATTCTCTACTACATTAGCTTCACGTATCTCTACTGGTTTACCCGGCGCAAGCGAGTAATACTCCCGGCAAGCCAGTTTTTTTTATAACTACGGGAACTTATCAACATCATTTACATAAAACGGTAATCATGTATTAACCTAAACCATCATTCTCCTGCTCTTATCCCACTCTAAGTGGGATCGGCACAACATGTTACAAACGTGTGCCGTAGTCACATGATTTGGCTACATATTTTACGACCGGCTGCCTGCCTGACGTCACTTACCTTAGTCGCCTTTTACTACACCTCGGTAAGAAATGAGGGTGGTCTATTCTACGCAGCCGGATACCACACGGCATTATGTAATAACCTAAACCGTCCGAAAGAATTGTACTACCTTTTAGTAAAAACCGTACAAAAAGTCGTTCAGTAGATATTGAGAAAGTCTATCACATACAGTTAGACAGCTTTTTTGTTTTATAATAAGTATATATGTTATAAGACAGAGTCCAAACTTGCCTCAATAGCATTTTCTATTAAATAATGATGTGGAACTTATCGTGTATCAAGTGAAACTGACAATCACAAAGGTCAAATTAAATCAATTCACGAGGAACGTGTAATGTCATTATGTCTTGTTTCTAGACATTTATTTTACATTTATTAAATGTGATGTTATCGCTTTCTCGGTATCTATATGATAATCTAAAGTTTATCATAAGAGAGAGTAAGTAATTACCAAGTTTCCGATGAGTCGTGACTTATTGTAGCGTTAGATAAAAATAGTAAACAATATTTGAAAATATATTGTTAAATATCTATATTCTTAGTAAAAGGCGAGTAAGGTAAGTCGACCCACCGTGTGGTATCCGGTTGAGTAGAATAGACCACCGTCTTTCTTACCGAGGGGTCGTAAAATAGGACTAAGCTAAGTTGACGTCAGGCAGACAGCCGGTTTAAAATACGTAGCCAAATCATGTGACAACACGTTTGTATCATGTTGTGCCGATCCAACTTAGAGTGGGATAATGGCGGGAGGATGATGTTAAATAAAATCCTTATCCTTAATCCATAGTAAAAGGCGAATAAGGTAAGTCGACCCGCCGTGTGGTATTCGGCTATATAGAATAGACCACCCTCATTTCTTACAGAGGTGTCGTAAAAGGGGACTAAGGTAAGGTGACCCACCGTGTGGTATCCGGTTGAGTAGAATAGACCACCGTCTTTCTTACCGAGGGGTCATAAAATAAGACTAAGCAAAGTTGACGTCAGGCAGACGGCCGGTGTAAAATATGTAGCCAAATCATGTGACAACACGTTTGTATCATGTTGTGCCGATCCCAGTTAGAGTGGGATAAGGGCAGGAGGATGATGATGTTAAATATCCATATCGTACAGTGGCTTAGACCCTTGTTAAACTTTTTGTACATAATAATTTACAGATAATGTATACTGGCTTTTGACATGGACGTCAGTACCGAGATAAGCCATAGAGTTATACTAGAGTAGGAAAACCAACCTAAAGTGTGCCATATTACAATACAGAGACGGAAAACTAATGAGACTGTATCCATCTGTCTCACTTCTTTATGTGTGATTAGACAAAGATAAATATGAGTTTCATCTTCCCTCTCATTATTTATTGTGACACGCTCACTTGTAAAAAGTAGTCTATAAAATGAATAATTAAGACGTCAATAATCTTCATATAAAAATTCAAGTCAAATCTTACAAACATCTATGGCATTTATACAATTAATATAGATCGACTTTCGGTGCGGATTAACAGTATACAAAACGTTAAATAAATATGTTTACTTCCTTACATGCGCGTTTTGTGTAATGTATTTTTATGTAACAGGAAGGAAAACATTTTTTAACGTATTGCGTACGAAGTAGGGCGCCAGTAAAATGAATGGAGATTAGTTCATTGTATGTCGCAATAACGTTGTGCTTTTTTATAATAAGATATGTTTTTAACTTACTGCCTATTAAGAGCACTAGTAAGAGTCTATAATCGGCAGGATCATCTTGCAAGTGTCTACATGATCGTCTGCATTTTCATGCGATATATACGATACGTATCACCCAGCGATTCCCTTTGATCCATGTGCGACAACTGATAATTCCCGGCATGTAGGCGATCTAAGGCATAATCATCATACATGATGATTGACAATTACAGCCGTGTATGCCGAATATGCCGTGCTCGCGTCTAAGCGTTTGTAATCGCCGACTATAAATGAATTATTAAATGAAGAGGAACTATAATATTATAAACAAACTCTAAGATGTGAAACTATGAGACCGTGTGTCTCTTTCCAGGAACCTACCCATGGATTTTTGTGTTAAACTTACCTGCCTTCCTGAAATTTGAAATTTATCACAGGCTTTTGAGGGAAAACATCGCGAGGATATGCATATCCCTGGAAATTGCATTGAAGCAGCGTGGCAGACTTAAGCTTCAACCCGTCTCTCCAAAAAAAGGAGAGAGGGTTTTGCCCAGCAGTGAGATATAACAGACTGTTACTTCACTACACTGTAAAGTACTGTACTGTATGCATATTGTTATGGAGAGAAACCTTGATGTTGTAAATTATGTATATAATTAGCGGAATATAAATAAATTATTAAATATTATTATCGATCCAAAAAAGAAAGAGGGGGCTATGCCTTGCAGTGACATGGTAACGGGCTGATTACACTTTTTAATATTATAGGCTAACCTTTTAACTCAGGCCTCGCCTGCGGGGTACAAGCACGCGAAGGTAGAAAACTAGAACGTAACGCGTCGGTCACCTCTTGTTTATCACGTTACGGTCGTTGGCCGCTTGCACCTACCTAAGTCCCCGCAGTCATCCTACCTCCGCGCCCTTGTACCCCTTTGGCGAAGTGAGTTAAACGGTTAGCCTAATTAAATTAAAAACTAAATTATAATACAGATAACAATAAACTGATAGCAAAATATAATCTGTGCATAAAGCTTAAGTTTGCGATACAGCGTAACATCAGAGTCAGACGTAACTACCACCGGTTTTTATTCGAGTTCAGCTAGTAATGAGTCATTCTCTATTGCACATGTGACATAATGCTCGGCGCTACGACAAAGTTACTTATGACTAACCAACCTGTATTTTTAACTTTATCCATGGATCATTTAATCTCGATTTGTGACTGTGAGTTGAAAATAAATTTACACATAAATGTTCATGATCATTTTCTTACCTTAATCCCATGCTACATAGGGTCGGCACAATAGTCAAAATTCGGCCTCCTTCTAGTAACAGATGTATACATTTTTTTATTTCTCCTGTTTCTGTCATCGTATTCATGGATTATCAAAAGGACTATCAGAAATCTTATTTAAGTATTTAAGAATTTTTCACAAACAGATACCATTAACGAAAACCGCGTCTGGTCTGATTTTTTATAACATTTGTTTCTCTATCACCATTTGCAGTTATTTGATATCTGTGGTGGATAGCTGAGTTATACTATTATAGTTAAATATGTTATTAAAGTTTTAAACGTCGTGATCGGGAATCTATAACAAAGTTACAATAAAGAATGTTATGGGTGACAGACAGCTGGTAAAAATACTACTTGTATAAATTAAAATAAACATTAAATTACACCCAGACTCGAAGGACCAACAAATTGTTGCTCTGAACCTGTGACCCGGAAGCAGAAATCAGGGTCACTGTCACTTGCGCCACCGGCCCATTCTATAATAATGATAACATATTGCGTGTAAAAATAAAATAGTAATTGATATTTGCAATGTATATAGTTTTATTCGATGCACGGACATAAACTCTCTCTTTTGATATGTACAAATAACGGAACGGTGTATTGAGAAACAGCGTTTTGCATTTAAAGTGGAATGTACGCATTTTCATACTACGTTATACGTGTATAAAAGATTAATTGACAAAAATTTGCAATCGTGTTCCGATTTAACATAGTCACGAATATATTCTATATATTATATTGCTATATTTTGTTGTGCCTCAAATATCTTTAACGATAAACAAAACTGAACAAAGTCACACCGCATTGTTGTTACTTTCCTAATATTAAATAAATACCAAAACATTATTATGGAACATTCTTTTTTTTATCACATGACTTAGAGCAATGTGTTTATATTTTAAGACATTAGTATAAATTTATATCGTAAAGATCTAAATTAAAGTATACCTTTTTATTATTTTAAGTGTTCATTTGTTTTTGATTATTTAAAAAAATTCTAAAAAAGTAAATTTTGACGATCACGCACTAGTACCTACGCCTTAGTATAGGTACTACAGTTAGCTGTTACGGTAGACTATATTAAAAATAATACTTAATATTAAATATGTACACGAATTTCATTCTCCTGCCCTTATCCCTCTCTAAGTTAGGTCGGCACATAGTTTTTCCTTCCATTCTCTTCTTGCATTCGTCACCTAATCCAACCAACTCCATTCAAAATCCCTCGATTCACATATAACTACAGCAATTTTCATATAAAAAAGATTAAAATGTAAGTATCATAGTAATAGTGTAATATAAAAATTGTATATTATTATCTAAATTATTTTAGGCTTTTATTAAACTAAAACACTCATTAGGATTGTTATTCTTTTGCATAAAAATTCTTTGCCCGTTTTATGGTAATGAGACTGACGTATTTAAGCAAACAGACGTAAGTTTGCAAACACATTCCATTAATTTAGCATTTCAAATTAATATTTCGATCTATTTTATCATACACTTGGATGTTTAATTTGTACATTATTTTAATGCGAAATTAAATGTCATGGTCGCACATTTTATAAACAATTTGTTGGTTCTTCGAGCCTGGGTGTGTATTTGTATTAAAGTATATATTTAAAATTATATATGTAGTATCTCTACCAGTTGTCCGTCACCCATAACACAAGTATTAAGTTACTTACTTCGGGGTCGGACGACCGTGTGTGTAAGTGTCCCATATATTTATTTATTTATCTTTTACAATGTTTGTATGATTCTTTCTTGTATTCTCTGTGGCATTTTATGGTGAAAAGGCACAGATAATAAATAACATCAACTTTGACTTAAACATAGGAAGAAATAGCCAGATTTAATTAACTATGGAGTTCCATAGACTTTAAAGTAAAGTAAAAAAAGTAATTAGTAAAGTTTAAAAAAGTATGACTAATGACAACATGTTTTTTACTAAATGTTTTAACAATAAATCTAAATAGTTAAAGAATAATAGACTTATTCTTGTTACTTCTATTTTTTCTTAATTTAAGATAAATCGTAAGAAATAGTGTAATAATTAATTGAAACAACCATTGACACAGACAAATATTTCATAATATTTATATGACCTATGCTTCTCGCGAACATTTCGATTTGTATTTTCCAAACCAAACAGATGATCAAAGTTATGCCAGTTGTCGAGTATTAATGTGGAAGTTTATTCCTTTTTAGTTTAGTTTATTTTATTAGTTTAGTTTATTAGTTGTGGATTTTCTAACCGGCCGCCTGCCTGACGTCAACTTACCTTAGTCGCCTTTTACGACACCTCGGTAAGAAATGAGGGTGGTCTATTCTATGCAGCCGGATACCACTCGGCACATACCTTAGTGGCCTCTTGTGTTGATGTGTGGCCTCATTTGTACCCCGAAATCTGCTGATCTACAGGCCTGCCATGAACTCTTATTGCGACTCAATTGAAGACGTAACCTAAATTGTTTTGCTTCTTCATACAATGACGTCTGAAAGACACAATTTAACTTTAACTTTTTTTTGTTGTATTTCCATTGTATTTGATGTGCTACAAATAGTTATTATTTTTATAATTATTTATTTTTCTAAAACTTAACTCCTTACATTTTTAAATATTTCTAATTATTGAAAAACAATATAATTAAAAAACATTTAAAAATATAAAAAATTGTCGTCCGCCGGAAGCGGGGCAATATCCCGAGCAACCGGTGGTTAGAGCTCCAGAGTGAGGAACTTCCTCACAATACGTGCCGTTTATTATTATTATTTAAGTCGTTACCGAATGACCGCTCGGAATGTGTAAAAACATTTGAGTAAAAGAGACAGAGTTATCTGTAGTTCATATAACGTTTTCCTTTTCAAACATTACGACCCCAATGCAATCCACACTTCATGGTACGAAAAAAAGCGGTTGAGTTTAGGTACTGACTTCTAAATACTGTTTTCTAAAAGTTTATGGTAGTCCCACTGACAATGCAATCACAATCACTAATAAAAATATAATGTTATATGTGTCAATTTCGTTACCTAAATCAGTCGTTGCTTCCATGTACCGGATGTCTGCTAGTAGACCTTCAATGTACATACTCTAAGCTACTGCACGATCGTAAGAGTCGGCAGCCATATACATTTCGCTCATAGACTAAGAATAGGTGTGTGTGTTAAAATATGCATCATTTTCAGCTGCAATACTGGCAGAATTCATAATTCAATATTAGGATCGTTTAAGCAAGCTAAAGCATTTTTTATGCATTTTCCTTAACAATTTGAACTTTAAACCTATTTATCTCAAAACGTGATTTTTTGAGTATGAACGCTCTAAAAGCTACTAACACTAATACAAAAGTAATAATAAAATTATTTTGCTATAATCCGCGATACAGTAAATAGAAAAAATATATAGTGTTAAATGTATAGTGTACTATCCGTATCTTCATACCCGATACGTGCAGGATTCATAAAAACACATGCACAAACTTCCACTACTTCCACCACAATACACAAGCTATTCTATTTACTGTATCGCGGATTATAGCAAAATAATTTTATTATTACTTTTGTATTATGGATCTCCGCAAAGTAACGCCTAATTCTATAAATAACTAATATTGTAAGTCCGAAAAAATGTAATCTTTTTTTATGCCATATTTCTTAATGATAGATATTCATAATTAAATTATATTTGTTCTCAAAATTTTAATGAATCTCATGCACAAGAAAAATTACCCGACTAATGAATATGATAGATAATATACCGCTCTATATTCATAAAGATACCACGATTATTGAATGAGCGTAATGTTTTCTCCTCAAGAGATAAAGGCAGTATCATACAAGTAACAAGAGGTGAAACTTCAAGGTTGTTTGCATTTAAAGATTAAGAATAAGTACTTACAAGTATTAGTCACACTTATAATCTTGAGAATTCGGGTAAGTTCGAGTCAAGAATTTAAAATATTCGTTTCGTATTTAAAATTCCTAATTACAACAAAATATTTTTTTAGTACCATTATGTTATTATAATTAATGTATATGGGTGAAAATATTTGTTTTCTATTCCGAAACAATAAAGTTAAAATACGCTTATTGTAAACATTCAATACATAATTAAGTTTAAATTTTTTAAGTTTAAATTAAGTTTAAATTATAATTATATAATTAATAATTATAATTTAAACTTATATAATTATAATAATAAACTTATATAATTATAATTTAAATTTATATAATTATAATAATTAAGTTTAAATTAAGTTTAATTTAAGTTTAAATTTGTATGTATTATAATTATCCTTTTTATTTGTAACACTGTATATGGAGCATGTTGTGTTCTCCTATAATTGGTGGTACACTTTGCTCATGTGTCAAATAATATTGTAACTTTATTTTGTGTACCTCTGTTGGAGTCCCTTAATAAATAAATAAATAAATAAATAAATAATTAACGGAGTATACGATTCAGAGACCGATATTTTAAAAATATGTTTTGTTTTCCAGAAACAAAGAAGATAAGAGTGATTTCCAGATTACTAAATCAAACCAGCCTTAAATTTAAGCCTCGTTTCTTTTTTAGCATTTTAAAATTATACAGATCTTAGTTGGCCCGCGGTTTAGACCGCGCAAAAATCAGGGCGATTCAAGATTTTTCCGCGTAAATCGAGCCCCTAGTGGGAATTAAACCGCCGAACCGCGGAGTTAGAGACAGGGTCAATGTCACTAACGGCCTAATCGCTTCTGACCTTTAAATCCACCTTAATTAACTCTTTAAACCACCAATGGAGGTAAACTCTAAAGGTTGTGTTACACAATTGAACCTCTTCTCGCTTCAAGAAAGAAATATAATTAATTCATTGCAATACACTTACCGTACCAACATGCCATAAACTTCCATGGAGCCTCTTATTGAAGTAAAATTTCCATAAAGTAAGCAATCACACCAACGATAATCAATGCCAATGAAATACTCTTAAAAAGACATTGAACTAAATAACTTCGTATTTTAGTTCCATTTTTACAGTAATTGTTATCAAAGCTACAATATTTTTTAAATAAAGAATTCTGTACCAAATAGAATTCGAAATTCAAATACTTAAAATATAAGACAAAAAACAATTGCTTTAGACAGTTGTATAATAAAATTACAGTATTACTCAAAGGCGTCGTAAATTTAATTGTATAACAATATTTTATTGCTATATTTTTAACTTTATGATTGTTTTAGAAATCAGAAACGTTTGAATACTGTGAAGTAGGTTTACAGCTAATGGTTTTATTGTAACATAATTATTACTTAGTCAACGTGATACTACTTACTCTTTATTGTCGATGGGCACATTTTAGGCTCCCCTACTCTTATTATAATAACTCTGGCTATGTGTGTGCTGCGTGTTTTTAACATCTTAAAGAATTACTCAAGAAATAATTTTAAATTCACGTTGAATTAATTTTAATATCGCAAGAGAAAATAGGGTGAAAAAATACTAAAGAAATACGCTATGGTTCATCCTTTATGGTTGAATTGTCTATTGTGTCCATAGGAGGTAAAAAGACCGTGGCAAATTCCTGATTTGCCATGAACGCGACCTTCAGCCAAGACATAGATACAAGTTATTTTTTCTCCATTATGTTGTGAATTTTTTTTTTAAATTATAAATAAATTGTGTCGTCTTCGTTATTGACATTGACTTTTTAAATACTTTGTCTGTTGTCCTAAAATTGGATGTATTTACCGAACTAACGATTAACTATTTATAAATATTTGGTCATACTTAATACAATAATTACTTTCAAAATTCTTACAATTGTAGGAATAAAATTAAAAAACGATTTGGAGTCTTGAATCTCTCTTGAGCGAGACTAATTATAGTAGATGACAGTCTTCTCAATTAATAAATTTAGTTCTTACTTTCAACAAAGTATTTGAACTCAAAACCACATCCATATTTTTTTAAACTTATTTAGTATAAAACATGATTTTCCTGACATCGCGTAAATATACGGGCCATTTGTTGTTCGAAGGCATGCGATTCGCCTACAGATAAAAGGCGACCTTACCTCGGAACTGGTCTGACTGCATGCTTCCTTGCTATATGACGGAATTTATAAAGCCATTCACAAGTTATACACGAATAAAAGCTGCGACTCCGGCTTCGAGCTTTTTGTAATAGAGTTCTCTAAATCTATAACAGTAATAAAAATATAAGTCTGTTATAATTGAGGGTATTTAAATATTTAAATTGATTCGAATTTGCGGATGTTTGTATATCGTAATTTGCACTATTAAAATTGCTGTAACTTCTTGGAATTCCGTAATACGTAACACATACATATTATACGTAACACGTACATATTATCAAATAAAACCGCGTATGTGTGTCTGATTAAACAACAGAACAAACAGAATAAATAATCTCAGAAACTACCAAACGTATACGGATTGTTAGATTTTAAAGTATATAACAATAGCATCGTATGTTTTCACTGAAAATCCCTTGGATATACGACCGAAATCATAACATGCGAAATCGGTTAGAAGCAAAGTCGTGGATCTGAAGATTCACTCCTCCCTGAGAAACGAAAACGCTTTTGCATAGTCGAAGGAATTAATAGTAAAATTTCATACAATAAGTCCCGTTCGATACAAATAACAGTGGTCAATTATATATATATTAATATTTTAAAAATGATATAAATCAATAATCCATTTTTGTTTCTAAACTTTTAACAAAAATATACATGCTCTGCTACTATACTCTGTTGCTTGGATATTAAATTTACATCCAATTTTACAGGTTAGTGTTCCTCTTCATTATTTGAGCGCCTCAAAATTTCAATATCTGATTGTTTTATCATCTATTTGCATAGTTTATCAGGAAAGTTTATCAACGTTATCATGACAGATCACCTCTGATAACGATGACATTATGTATGACAAGTAGAACGTTTACAAAGAAAATTATTATATTTGTGGACCATATTAATTCCATTTATACATCGTACATTAGTACATTAGTAACATAGTACATTAGTTACTAATTATACGTGATATTATGTCCCGATCCTCGACTTTAGTAGAGCTTCTGCGCTCTACTCTCTGCATTTCGGAACCTTGACGATGATTCTGCCCTCGCCCGTCCCGCCCGGTGACGCTATAAAAGTCGTTAGAGCTAACAGCGTACAGTCAGTTAAAAAATAAAAGACATTATGTCTGTGTTACGTATTCATTTATCCGCTCGGACCATGTAATATAATGTATATATTTATTTTATATGTATTATATATAAAATAAATTCATAGCTATTATACTTGTTCTTGATGATGCACCTATCTCATTTAATGTTACAATTTCTTCTTTCAACAAAGGTTGTCTAGTAGAGATTCCTTTTAGCAATAAGAACGTCTTTGCACGGCGTATGTTCCTCAAGTTAAGTATATATATGCTTTCTTTATATACTTTGCGTAGTGTAATGTGTGTGCAATAAATACCTATCTATCTATCTAGTATTAATAACTCTATGGTACCACTATATAAAATCATATTATATCTATGTGCTAATTCATATAGATATTTATATGAAATACGTAGCAAGAACACTAAACTAATTGTAGACACATGCACTGCCTTCAAAGCAACCTACAATTGACCAGTTTCGACCTCACCTACCTTGAAAGCTGAACCGCGATTGCTTTCAAAACATGATTATGCAGATACCTAATGTTTGATCGTCGACGCTTGCAAACACCAAATATTTGTGTTACTACTCCGGATTATGAGGTAAACACGTGAAATAATCTCTTTTAATACAGCGTCATTCTTACTAATATTATAAACGTGAAAGTCTGTCGGTCTGTTACGTTTTCACGGCGAATCCGCTGAACCAATATCGTTGAAATGAGGCACAATAAATGCTTATGCACCAGGGTGACATACGTGTCATAGAAATCCTGTAAATCCAACAGGAATAGGATTACATTAAAAAACGTACTCTATTATCATTCCATTAAGGTTTTTTTATTCACGACGTGTCAAAGTCAAGTTTGTAAATTGTAAAGATATGTCATACATAGGAGACCTGATGACCTCTCACGTTAAAAGATATAGTATAAGAATTTTTTTTAATTTTTCAATGTTTTTTTTTACATTTTTTTCCAAATGATATATACCGAATTTAATGTTAGTAAATATAATAGTAATTGCAATTTAACCCCCCGGATCGATCTGATTTTTGTGATGGTATTTGGAGGGTTGGTGAATGATGGCTACGGTTTATATCAAGACTCCACGTGAGCCAAGTCGCGGGTAAAAGCTAGTACATATCGTATTACATACAATCTATAGAACAAAGCCATGCAGATATCGTATGGGTTTATACAATGAATAATTTTGCGACTGAGTTTGGGCGTTTCTATCACCAAATTGAAAGCAGAAATAAAGTGTACGTAGCAAATATGAGTGCAGTTTGTGTAGAAATACCAAATAAAATTTTTATAACGGTGAACTTGAGAACCTACGAGCTAGACGAGGCAGTTGCCTTGTTTAACCTAACTTTTCCCAGTAATGTTTATAATTATCATTCTCATACCTTTATCCCACTCTTAGTGAGGTCAGCACAATATGTCTTTATCTTCCATTCTCCTCTATCATTAGTCGACTCTGGTACTATTCCTTTTATATACATATCATTATTCACAATCAATCTATCCATCTTTTTTCTCCCTGTAGTCATATATCCATCCACATTTATATTTAAAACTCTTTTCGTCACATGATTTTCATCCCTCCTCATTTCATGACCATACTAACTTAATCTCGTACTTGTCATCTTTCTATAATAACTTTCAGTTTGCCCTATTGTACTCTATCCAATCTTGTCACACCACACAACCACCTTAAACATTATGAATCTTCCTTAGGTCCTCTTCTTTTATTGCCCAACATTCTGATCTATAAATTACGACAGATCATATCGTTTTAAAAAGTCTTCCATTAACTTTAACGGGAATTCGGAGTCGCCTTATGTTCCTGAGACGTCGCCATTTCATCCATCCTGCTTGTCATACTTAAATATGACGTGATATTTATAATAAAAAATATCGTTTATTGTTACATGAAATACATTATAATACTTTGTTTAATATATAATATAAGATAAGATATATTTTTAAACACAGATAACATTGCGTAAAGGAATTACCCCATATATTTATATTTATAAGCAATATCTTAATCTATTTAATTCTAAAGCCATTGCTAACTCAAATACTGTTATGGTATTTCTAATGGTTAGCACGTTCTTTATCTACATTTGTATACAACTTCGAATTTAGAACAGAAATTACGTATAATCGAAGTAATACGATATTGGTGAAAATTTGTCTACAGATATACCGTTTTGACGCTCAAACTGTGGATGTATGAAAATTTCAAATAGGTATATCAAGTTCCGGAATAACACATATGCTTCTTTTAATTCCGGCAAAATATAATATTCATAATCTATCATAGAGAAACTCAAAAAAAGTTCGAATTCGTCTTTGACTTACTTTACCTTTAATTAGATCAATCTTTTAACATAACCTTTGCAAAACGTTGAACCATGAAGCGTAGAAAAAACAGTTTATTTGTTTTTTTTTAATTATTATTTCTTTCTTCTTTCTTTCTATTCACAATAATCTTTTTTTTTTAATTTTGGTCATCAATGATTCTTAGATTTATGTCACTCTTTTTTATTTTGTTTGTAATTCACATAATTAATAATTATTAAATTCACTGTCAGTCCGCGCGGTTTTAAAGCGAGATTAGCATCAAAAGTCGTCAGTGTGGGTACAAAATTTGGAGAGCGTAGGAAATTTACTACAATTGCCATGAGAGTAAAGTAAAGTAGCGGCCTGTTACAATCCCACTGCTGGGCATAGGCCTCCTCTCTCCGATTCTGGAGAGAAGGGTTGGAGCTAAGACCTACCACGCTGCTCCAATGCGGATTGGTAAGTTACACATATCTCCAGAATTCTCTAGAGATATGCAGGTTTCCTCACGATGGTTTTCCTTCACCGAAAAGCGTGTGATAAATTGCAAATATCAATTAGACACATAAGTTTTAATAGAAAAACTCATTGGTGCCTGCCAAGGGTATGAACCTATGTTCGTCTCTAGAGAGTCGCACGATCTCACTACTGGGCTATTACAGCTTGCCATCAGAAAACCTCCTGTGAATTCCATATTATGAGGTGATAAAACGGCAAACGTTTGATTGTAAAATTGACATATTAATATTTATTATTTTAAATAAAAGTTTCAAGTAGTAATATTTTGACCACATTAAATCAGTTTTAAGTAGTTCAGGGTAAAGTTTCACTTTCACATTGATATAAAATGTTTTTCATCGGTATCGGCGTTATTTCATCGGTACGATGTTTACCGTTAATACGTTCTGCTTTTATCCGACTAACTGACCCTAAGTATGACTTTAAAGTTATCGAAGTTCTTCGATCTTCATGCTTTCGTGAGACCACTAATAAATATTTACATAAACTACACACATAGCATGTTAAAGTAAATAACTTTACATAAAACAGCAATATCATTTAGAAATCCTACTAAAAAACGAGTAACGATTTAATTCACGACTAAAGCCTATAAAACCTGACCACCCTCATTTCTTACCGAGGTGTCGTAAAAGGCGACTAAGGTAAGTTGACCCACCGTGTGGTACCCGGTTGAGTAGAATAGACCGACCTCTTTCTTACCGAGGGGTCGTAAAATACGACTGAGGTAAGTTGACGTGAGGCAGGCGGCCGGTCATAAAACACGTAGTCTAATCATGTGACAACATGTTTATAACATGTTGTGCTGATCCCACTTAGAGTGGGATAAGGGCAGGAGGATGATGACTAAAGCCTATAAAACCTGTTATTTTTCAGTATATTTACAACATATCCGTTAAACGTCAAAAATCAAACACAAAACAAAGAGACGGATCTCGGGATACGTGTGGTGACTTGTCCTGCATGTGTAAGGTACGTGAATTTTGCCTTCTTCATACACCTAGCATTACGTAAATACGCTTAACACACGCAGATTATAGAAAAAATAGTTCTGTTATAGTTTCTGTAATATGGACTTCCGCAAAGTGACGCCTGTTTCTATAAACGTTGTAAAGTAGTTAATCTTTGATTTTACTTGTGTGGTGGCTTCAGCTAAGTATTTAAGGAACTTGTATGTTCCAGAATTGTTATTAACTTTTCAATTACAGTCTTCTAAATTTTACCTTTCATTTGTTACCAATTTCTACAATCGCGTTACTTTCGAAGTGAAAGTATCACTTATGGTTTAAAAGAGACAAAATGTATTGTTCTCTACGTACATAGTTATTTTTAAGCCTTTTCCTGAGTTTATCGAGTCTATTATGTGTTCTAATCCGAATGAATTACTCGATTACTTCTAAGATACTTTACTTTAATGAACCGTATGATTTTGCATCCTATTACGTTGTAGTTCTGTATGTTATACCTTTTCTTTCTTTCTGTTTTTCTTTTTTTTTTATTAATTAGTTTACGAAACATGTTTGTTTGTTGAGTTCATCACGTGAATCACCTGTATTTGTTTGTCCTTAAGCGATAACGTAATTTTAAGTTTATAGATGTAATAAAAACTATGTGTATTTTACTGTTGAACAAGCAGGGTGGTGATGGACGTATCCAATAGCGGAAGTCACCACCCTTGAACTGGATGAGATTGGCCAAGTGGGGCGATTCTTCAAACAAAACACCAGCAACACACTCAAAACCGAAAAAAAATCTTCTAAGATATTTCTTCAAATTATAGGAAGTATGGGATCATAATTTCAAACGTGAAAGTTTAAATTTATATCGTTTAACCCCCGAAAAGATGGTAAATATTTTATTTCGTTTCCGATCTCTCTCTCTATTTTCGGAGAGCTAAGGATTGGAGCTAAGGCCTATCACGATGCTCCAATGCGGATTAGTAGGTATTCTGGGTATATGTGTATATATATATATATACCCAGAATTCTCTAGATACATGCAGGTTCGCTCAAAATGTTCTCCTCCACCGAACAGCATTGATAAATTTCAATTATCTATTATACACATAACATTTAACAGAAAACCTCATTGGTACCTGCTCAGGGTTTGAACCCGTGATCTCCTCGAAAGTGTCGCGCGGTGTCACTGAGCCCACAGCCCTTGGTGACTTTGCTTTTGACTTTTGACTGACGGGTTTTTTGTTTGTAATATTCGATAAAAGTATCAGAATTTTTAGAAATTCGTCATTAGTACATTTACTAAAATAAGAGACGCGAAATTATTTATGTTTTAAGCAATGGTTCCATAAATAAGTTATATGAAAGATGATAGGCGAAACCTGTGAAGATATTTAGTATAAGCTCTCATATCAATATCGTATATGCCAAAGCCGATTCAAGGACAATTAAATAAGTGGTCCAAGGGCAAAGTAATTATGTTTAACAGTATACGTTCGTCTCTAAGTTGTATGAGATACACCTTCTGTGTTAAATAATTGTTTTTTCTTATTTTATTGCATTCCCATTATAATTCATACGAGAAATCGCCCCATCCGAAGAATAAAGTTACGTGTCCCACGTAAGTACAGAATTTGAAACTTTATTCTTCGGACTGGGCGAAATTATTATTGCTTGTTCAATCACTGAAGTTTTATAGAAACATTTAGTTATTATTTAAATGAACTATTTAGTCTTTCGAGTCCTTAAGATATTCGTAAAAATTTAGTGATGAATTGATATTAATTACTAATTATGTTAGGAGTAAAACATTGTGGAGAAAACTCACCAGCACATTTCGAGGTAAATTCTGGATCCTAACATTTACCCTATAACCTTTGTCTATTAGGGATGAACTTTACAGACTGGTTAGTATTCTCACATGCCCCTACTTAAAGAAACAACTAGGAATTTGTGTAAAGGTTAGTTGAGTACACTTTTTCCGAGGTCTTTGCCAAACAGTGCGTAACGTTATCGACAAGTTGTTATTCGCACATGTTCAACTTAGAGATATATTGTCTTTGTTATTAAAAGGAAACAAATATTTTTTGCATCCGGCAACTAAACCGAATTTCATGCGAACCTATTGTTCAAGTCACAATAAAGTAATACATCAAAGTAATTAGTCCGCTGCAAACAAAACAATAGATATCTGCTTATCAGAAATCAGAATGAGTAACAATCTAAAATTGCAACACCATGCACACACAAAAAACACAAACAAAAAGTGCAAGCGCCTTCAAAGTCCATTAACATTACCGAAAATAATCAAGGACAGAAGAAATAAGTACATAAGTAAAATGTAAGTCAAACACCACATACGTAAAACAAAGATGTACACAATGCTTTCCCTAATGATATGAACAGTAATGGCCTTCTTCGGTCGAGTGAACACGGGTGCCACTCACCATTGGAGCCGAAATAGTCGTCTTTCTCCATTATTTCATGCTGGAAGCCATAAGCAGGCAGCCATGCATGAGAGCCAGGCGGCTCAGGCCAATCCGAAATGCGAATCTCCTCCATTTCGACATGTAAACACAACACTGCACTCCACTAACGTTTACACTAAATCAACACAAGCATGCATGGACTACCTCGCTCGTCCATTAGGTTTTCATTTAGGACGATAACGGTGATTGATTCGAGCCGGTGTGACGTACGCGTGGGATTTTGAATTACGTGCGCACGCGACGAGGTGCGGCGGCAGACTGGCGAACACCGGTTTTCGGTTCTGGCGCGCGCGCTTCGATCTCACCGTCACCGCGTCCCTCAATTGGTTCGTGTGAATAAACTTTTTCAACCAGTTCGAACTTTTTGCGGCGGCTTCGGTTGCCCAAGTTTCGGTTAGCGGTTATGACAGACATGAATGTTATCATTGTTACATCAACCCACTACGATTATTAAGAAATAGATGTTCAACTAGAGTTACCGACAAAACTACGTAGAAAATAAGTAGAAGTCATCATCATTCATCATTCTCCTGACCTTATCCCACTCTAAGTGAGGTCGGCACAACATATTACAAACATGTTGTCACATGATTTGGCTATGTATTTTACGACCGGCCGACTGCCTGACATCAACTTACCTTAGTCGCCTTTTACGACAACTCGGTAAGAAATGAGGGTGGTCTATTCTACTCTGCTGATACAACGTGGCGGAAACGAATATACATAGTATCGCAGGAATTCTTCAGTGGCAAGCCGGTTTCTTAACGAAGTTTACTTTATCAAAAAGCGTTTCTTAAATATAAAAAAAATATATAAGTTTTTAAACAAAACGTATTGATACATGCCGAAATTTGAATCTGTAACCTGGTAAAAGTCATATGGTCTTACGATTCGACTATTACGGCTATCGACGCCGTCAACATTAATAAATTTCATCAACATTAATCTTGAAATATCTGTGATAACACGGACTTGAAAACTCTTTACCTTAAGTAACCATAGACAACGATGTTCTATATATAAAAAAGCTTAGAGAACATCATTGGTCGTATTCATAAGAAATTGATATATTTCTGCTATCAATTAAATTTGACCTCGTAATCAATTTTAAACAAAACTTATAAAAAATAAATAATTGTTCATATTAATTATGTATATCAGAAATTGTTAAGCACTTGACTTGTTTTTGACTGGCCCGTGGGCGCAGATCGCTTTGCCCTGCCTTCAGCTTCAAGCGGGTTCGATTACCGCCGAGGGCCAATATTTTGCTATAAACAACTTGTTGGTTCTTCGGATCTAGGTTCGGGTCTAAGAATTTATTTAAAATTATAAATGTAACCCATAACACAAGTATTAGGTTACTGTGTATAATTTCCCCATTATTTATTATTATACAAAGTGTCTTAAAACAGAGCTCGTTTTACAACAATTTTTACGGGGTGGTAGTAACTAACCATTGTTGATTATTGTTTAGACGAGGGAATAATTAGGTGTAAAAATTGTCTCCTGCCAAGACTCGAGCGACTATTACATGCTACCACGCGGGCAAAGTTGCACGTATAGTACTTTATAACCATCCATTGGAAATCGGTGTAGGTACAAACAAAATTGGTTATTTTTAATATATTTTTATTTTTTAAAAATATAAAAAAGATAAATGTCAACCTAGGTACAAGGTCAAAGGCGGGTCTTGCTCACCTAACGGAACTCGCATTCCGCCCCAGAAGCTCGCAGAAGCAGGTGCGCTCGAAACCTATTATTACGTACTCGGCTTACAAGCTCAGGAGATAGTCCTCAATTAACTGCACATTTCGCTCCGTGACTGTAAGTACCTGTAAGTGGTACCTCTGTATTAAAAGGATGAAAGTAAATTATTTATACTTATATAGTTATATAACTTTATTCTTTACTCTTGACTCTTTATTCTTCACTTTATTCTTGTATTCTTTTAAGTAGTTACTTAAAAGAATACAAGAATAAAGTGTCTCATATAGTGAAATAAGTCACTGGACCTATACTTCGACATAATTTTAGGTTACTGTTAGGTTAGCATTACATAGATTTTCTTAAGATACGCAGATATAACAAAATAATTCTATCATAAACCTTTTTGCTATGGAATTCCGTAACGGAAAAAGAAACGCCTACTTCCATAGCTTATTTCGTCCTATATGACTCTGACGATCAAATAACGATTGCAAACACGGAAACAGCGTCTTCGCCGACGAAGACAAGGTCCCAGTTTTCTGACGTCGGTTGGTCGTGGCTTCTCGCCAATCTTCCGACGACGTAATGATTATTTAAAGTCATGCCATCAGCCATTAACTACGCGTCGTCCTAAGCCGTGGTCCGGCCTCACAGGAGGCACCCTTAGGAAGACGTACCCTGACGCTAGTAGAGCTTCTGCGCTCTACTCTCCGCATTTCGAAACCTCGACGATGCTTCTGCGCTCACTCGTCCCGCCCAGTGACGCTGTATAAGCCGTAAGGGTTAAAAGCATATAGTCAGTTCGAAAAAAAAATAGATTACTAAGTGTTACTTAAAATCCCGCATTGAGCAGCATGGAGAATTTTAGCTCCAACCCTTCTCTCCAAACGAATTCATTTTTATTATTTGATAGAATCTAGGGGAGACTTGTTGCATGCCATTACTGGCAACAAGACAGGCAAAAACTCCCTCTCTCCTATTGAAAGATTAATATGAGTTAAGATCTATTATACTGCTCCAATAAGGCTTGGCAGGTAACAGGAATCCCTGGGATTGCCTATATAGTGTTCTTAAGATGTTTTTCTTCATTGTAAAGTAAATTATATCCATCCATCCATCCATCAGCCTATAGCAGTCCACTGTTGGACATAGGCCTCCACATGTCTGCGCCAGACATCCCGCTTCTCCGCAATGCGCATCCAGCTGGCCCCAACAATCTTTTTGATGTCGTCAGTCCAGAGGGATGGAGGACGCCCTAAAGAAACTAATAAGCACATTCTAAATATTCAATTCAGCACATAGTAGTAGTACAAGAAACCCAGAGGTACCCTACCTTAGTTTGAACCTGCGCCTAGCTCCGTAAGGGCTATGCGTTTTCACCTTTCTACTATCACCGCTTTGACGCAACCTCTTATATTACCGACTTTATAAATTGACATGACTAAAACAAGCATGTATATCGTTTGACAGATGACTAACTTTTTATATTACATAACCTTTATTTTGTAACTTTTACTTCATAATTCTTAAGATAAGCGATATCATATCTATACATATTAAAAAACAAAGTCCCAAAGATCTGTCTGTCTGTGATCGATTTTCTCGAAATCTACTGAACGGATTTTTGTACGGTTTTTATTAAAAGATAGTGCAATTCTTTTCGAAGGTTTAGCGTAATACTATAATTATGGTTTTATGTAAATTTATTGAATTTGTGACCCTCTGATTTGAATTCGTGGGTGAAGCCGTGCGAACAGCTAGTAATAATATAAAATTTTCTGTACACATGGCATTTGTTGCGGTAGATTGCGAAAAAGTTAGCGATATATAATATAAATAAGAACGAATAGCGTAAATTACGAGTATATTCTTCTACTAAATGTTATATGCTGTTGATTAGTAACAACCCAAATTCTGAAATTGTGCTTGTATATCTAGATCTGCGTTATTTTATTATATACGAAAATTTTAAAATCCGTGTGGTATCCGGCTGAGTAGAATAGACCACCCTCATTTCTTACCGAGGCACACCACGGTAAAAAATAAGGGTGGTCACTTACCTTACTCGCCTTACTTACCTCACTCGCCTTTTACGACAGTAAAAGGCAAGTAAGGTAAGTCGTACAATACGTAGCCAAATCATGTGACAACATGTTTGTAACATGTACCCCCCCCCACTTAGAGTGGGATAAGGGCAGAACGATGATGATGACGATGCCTATTTGATTTCAAGCTTTGATTATCATCAACTAATTCCAGATACAACTGAAACTCATATTAGGAACTGAATTAAACAAAAACAAGTCTCTTCAGTTAAATATAAATATTAATAAAAAATCACTTAATTATAATAAAAAAATCCGATAACCCTGTATATTGAGCTTCTTTGCATTAAACAATAATAAAAAATCACTTAATTATAATAAAAAAATCCGATGTATATAGAGCTTCTTTGCATTAAACAATAATAAAAAATCACTTAATTATAATAAAAAAATCAGATAACCCTGTATATTGAGCTTCTTTGCATTAAACAATAATAAAAAATCACTTAATTATAATAAAAAATCCGATAACCCTGTATATTGAGCTTCATTGCATTAAACAATAATAAAAAATCACTTAATTATAATAAAAAATCCGATAACCCTGTATATTGAGCTTCTTTGCATTAAACAATTAAAAAAAATCACTTAATTATAATAAAAAAATCAGATAACCCTGTATATTGAGCTTCTTTGCATTAAACAATAATAAAAAATCACTTAATTATAATAAAAAATCCGATAACCCTGTATATTGAGCTTCATTGCATTAAACAATAATAAAAAATCACTTAATTATAATAAAAAATCCGATAACCCTGTATATTGAGCTTCTTTGCATTAAACAATTAAAAAAAAACACTTAATTATAATAAAAAAATCCGGTACCCCTATTATATTATATTATTATATAACAATATTAAGCAGATGCTTTATTAAAATTATCTCATAAAATTATGTAACTTTCGAAAATGAATAATGCTTGCAGAGCTTCCGGCATGTTAATACTTCTTTTGGGACCCACTTATCGCTTTTAGAGTGGCTTTAAACTTAACCATAAAGTTAACTGTACATTAATTATGTTCTGTGAATTTTGACGTACCTATTACTCAATTTTGTAAATACACAATCACCATTAGTTATGATACTTATGACTGGTATTATTTCATTCTATTACTTTATAATACTTAATACACAATTCTTGCAGTATTTCTTATACACCGATTAGATATTAGATATACGTAATAATGGTATTATCATTCTCCTGGCCCTATCGCACTCCACATGGCGTTGGCACGACATTTTTTGATTTAGCTAGGTATTTTACGACTCGCCGCCTGCCTGAGGTCAATTTGCCTTAGTCGCCTTTTATGACACCTTGGTAAGAAATGAGGGTGGTCTATTCCACTCAGCCGGATACCACACGGCGGGTTAACTTACCTTAGTCGTCTTTTACGACATCTCAGTAAGAAATGAGGGTGGTCTATTCTACTCAGCCGGATACCAAACGACGTGTCAACTTGCCTTAGTCATACTTTGAATTTGTCTTACGGTCAAAAAAGGCTGGCTTAAGTACAATGTTAAATGCAAATATACACATGTCCCTTAACATAAGTAAAAAGAGTATAGTACATTAAAAAATTAAATGCAATTGATCGCCATAAACAGCTGTTAATTACGGATACATATTAATAAATAATGAATATAACTAACGAAAGTTTAAATTGCAAAAAGCAGCTGACAAGTCTTTTGTACGCCAATTATACAAACTGTTATCACTATGACTCGCCACAATCGTGCAATAGGTCAGATAATCGCGTGGATTACACTCCGATTTCTACTAATTTTTTCTTTGAAAGTTCTTGAGGAACGCAAGCGATCGTGATCCGTATGATGAAAGTTATTTCCCTATATGGAGAGAATGTTACATGTAACTAATGAACAAGAGACAGTATCAAGATTTCAAATGAATCCAAAACATTTATCGAAACATTTCCCAGATTCTTATTTACAAATTCGTTTGAAATTTCTGTCTGTATTTTGTTACTGGTACCTGATTTTTTTCTTTTCCTGTTACTGTTCAAGAATTTTTCTTTCGTTACAAAGAAGGATATGAGAGCCCATAACCATCACGGTGGCATAATGTGTATTGGCAACACATTCCAGTAATTGTTATAACATGTGCGAGTTTCATCAAAACATCTTCCTTCACCGTAAAGAGTATGATAGTTCCTAATGTCTAAAGTTAAGAATAAAACTCAGAGTCCATCATTTTGTGAAAAGCCTGTATATCTTGTTCTTATTTTTCCTTTATTTTTCTTATATTCTCCTGCTTAAGGATCATTATTTTTAACACTAAGTCTTTTGTACTGGAATCCTAATTTGTATGATATGCCTAAAAACTGCAAAAGTTTAGGTACCATTGCACAGCAGAGTAATATTTGAAGTTTGGATCAGATGTTAAATTAAGATGCTTAAAATACGCATCTCATGATCTATGTTATTAATAAAAGATAATTTACAGTTGTCTCTAAGACTACAATACCCACATTGTTTGCAATTACGATAGGTAGTGTCACGCGATGTTTGAGGTCAAAGATAAATTATTTTTGTTATAAAACGAGCTTAGATCGTGAGAAGCGCCTCAACTTAATTGTTAAGTGCACATTATTCAAGTATAGGTTCTAAACCAAAAATAATTCATATACTACGTGTATTGTAAAGTGCAGGCTTCCAGAGAAAACTAAAAACTACGATCTCCGGCTGTAGGTAAGTACCTATAATAACAATCTAATTTTTAACATAATCTGTGCACCGCGTGTGACACCGCAAGGCGCAGTAACCAGCAATCTCAGCCACAGTACTTATATAGAAAATAAATAAAAAAATTCAAATTTTCTACTTGTACTTTACTTAGCAATAGTTTTTGCTAATAAAATACATATCCTATCGTCTAGACTACATTTATGTTTATTTTTAACTTTAGCCATAAGCTAAAGTCGGCGTATCTCATTATAATATTTATTTTAGGTTTTTTGTAGAAGTTAATTTAGTAGATTCAAATTCAAATTCAATTTTTTTTATTTGCTTAATGTGGTACAAAAAATGATATTATATAAATATAATCTAGAATGACACCAAATTTGTCATTTTGTTCAATTATTTTGTTTTGTCCTAAAGTTCAAAATAATTACAGTGGGCGAAGTCATTTTTTCCAACATTTCATTTGATGTTTATACCGCTAATGCTGTACTCAAATTAGAAAGCTACAAAAAACTGAATGCATTCGTACCGTGGTGTTATTAAAAAGAAAACCGTTTTCACTTTCGGACATTCAAGTTAAATTGAAAGAAACTTTTTTCATTTAGTAGTAGTAGGAATAGTAACGTGCTCTAATACTGCTAACTCTAGGTTCTTCAAGGCTTAATTCTTTAAAATTAGTTCACGAGAGTTATATTTCTATTCACAGCATATTATTCGAACCACCTACAATCCATACAGACGTATCTCTACTTATTCTTCTTTGTCAACCATTGGTGGTTCACTGGTGTACATACTCTGGAAGATTTATCTACTCGCATGATCTAGAGAGACATGTCCAGTAGCTCCCAACAGCCTCTTTTAGGTCCTCCTTCATCACCGTAGACCAAAGCGAACTGAAGAATTTACTGACAAAAGCTAGTTTACGATATATAGAAACGCACTTACGAGTTTAGTTATTCATTTAAGGAAACATTCCAAGGAATTTCCCTGTTCATTGTAGTGAAGAACATTGTTCGCAACATTGAAAATCACTCACGCCAAATTCTGGCTGCGTGCCATCGAGAAATTTGCGTACTACGATTTTTCACAACTTCTCGTTCCGATACCAGAAACTATTTTAAACCCAACAAACATAGATTATATTGATTTATACGATCTGAAAGCCGTGATAGTTCATTGATTAAAACGCAACGGTTATTTAAATTAAGCAGTATATAGTAATCTGTACTATTTTGTGCAAATTAAAAGTTTCCTTTCTGTCCTAGTCCAACTTCTTTTCTCCAAGGTGAGAGAAGACTTGTTAAGTAGTAGACTTTATGTATATTTATGTTATTTTCAAGTTTTTTTGTCTGTGATAGTTTCTTTTTTAAGCTTTTATTCAACTTTATTTAAGCTTTATACACGGCGTATGTATCTGAAGGCGGAATCTTCTAAGTTAAACTTGACCCACTTTCCCGTGTTCGATTGAGCTGAAATTTTACATACTGGTCTAGTTCGTATAACAATGCACGTTTATGATAAGCATTACCTAATGTTACTGCCAGGATTGGCTCCAGGCGAGAGAACTCCTAGTAAGACAAGAATTTTGAAAATTAATAGACATTTTAATCTGCCTTCAGATCCACGGGTCGCGGGTTCGATTCCCGCCGAGGGCCAACATTTTCTAGAAGAAAATTGTTGGTTCTTCGAGCCTGGGTGTGTATTTGTATTTAAGTATGTATTTAAACTTATATATGTAGTATATCTACCAGTTGTCCGTCACCCATAACACAAGTATTAACTAACTTACTTTGGGACGGACGACCGTGTGTGTAAATGTCCCATATATTTATTTATTTATTTTTTTTTTTTGTTAAAGGTTTTTTTAACTTCACTTGTTTTACGTTAATAAAACTGTTAATATTTATGATTCTATATCTAAGATTAATGGAAGTTATTCATATAAAAAAAATAACATTAACAGTAATTATAACAAATTACAGATATAATTAATATAGCCTATACACGTAGTGTGCGTGCGTGATTAAAAGAGGCGTGTAATTAATTAAAGTTACCATAATTAGAAAATAAGCTTTGCTCTCCAACTAGTAAAAAAAAGTACTAGTAAGTAGTAGTAAGTATGAGAATTTTTCATTGACAGCATTAAAGAAGTAAAGTAACGGCTTGTTACTATCCCACTGATGGGCGTAGGCCTCCTCTCTCCCTTTCTGGAGAGAAAGGTTGGAGCTAATACCTATCAAGCGGCTCCAATGCGGATTTATAGTTTAAACATAGGATTTGATTCCATCCATTGAATTACTTAACCTTAATTGACATTAGGTACTCCAGGATTATCGATAAAATATTATTTTTTCTTAATGGTTTACAGAATCAGAGAGCTTATCGTTCAAATAATCTTGCTTTATAAGGTCACTGGCTGTGCTAACGGCTTTGTCCCCGTGGTAATCAGAGCGTCACAATGTTTTTCTAGAATTCAAATTTAAAACATAAAAGTAGTTCTTGTGAGTTAACCATAAGAGATAGAGACATGCTATCGCGGACTTTTTTGTAGTATTGCTATGGATCTTCAATTCTCTACAACATTACTTTAACATAAACTGCTGGATTACGCGACTAAAGCTCCCAGCAAGCAAGTTTTTTAACAACTGCTCGATCTCTTCAACACAATTTACATAATAGCGATATGTACTAATTACCTAAACCATCAATACTTCCGGTATTGCAAAAAAATCCGTTCAGTAAGTTTTGAGAACATCAATTACATACAGACATACAGTTTTGGGGTACTTTGGTTTATAATAAGTATAGATTATCTTCTTGAGTAAGCTTCTTGCCTAGATTAACAAAAACAAGAAAGATGAGTTTCACCGAATAATTAACCAGAAAGCATTTATGAGTATGCACCTTATTTTAAGGATAATGGCGTTAATATAATATATGGGATATGAGACATAATATGTACGGATACTCCGTAGGTTGTGTTAGCGACTAGCTTACATTCAAAGATGTAAGTTGACAGTCAAAAACAGGAATACTAAGCCGATTGGTATCTTATCACGAGTTGACTAGAATAAAAAAAATAGATTTTTTGGTATCTTTGCTGTCTTTGTTTATGCTGTATTATGTACGTAACAGATTTTTCTATTAAATAGATAATTTGACGTTAACAAATGTTCGAAGGCGGCCGCGCTGTTACTGATATAACTCGTATATGTAACTTACATTCCCACAATAAAAGTGTTCTGTTGTGGCCGTTCTCACGACCGACCCAAAAAAAAGTTCGTCCAAAATGAAAGTCTCTAACGAAAATAATTTGGGCCACCGGTGCACTACGTGACTTGCATTTCATATATTTCCTTAAAATAAAATAATGAATTAGGTAAGTATTTAGTAAATATTGTTAGAAAATTCTTCGTATTAAAAGACTCTTTAAGATATTTATTATTTAATACACAAAATAGATAACTTTAAACAATAACAATTACAATATTTATTTCTATTACAACTACTAGATCAACTACGCACTTCGAACTGTCTGGACTTTATTATTTTTTTTCATTTGTTTTTTTCTTGACAATTTTCGCCATCTTTTGTTTTTTTTTCACTATCTTACTAGTCAATACAACATTTTATAAACAAAATATAAATTATTACAAGCAGAAAATAGTAATATATAATTTGTTTTAAAAACTTCATAAATACATAAGCAGTAATTTATTTAAAATCTCATTTAACGTTAATTAAATTTATATCAAGACAGAAACCTTCATTATCTCCTTTTCTTAAATTGTCAATTCAAAATATTATTAGCAATTACAATTACATACTCTAACAATATAATATTATTAGAACAACATTTTTTAATAATAATAATCTCTACGGTTTTGCTTTTCAGTTCAGTTCACACGGAAGATTTATATTATTTTTATTTATTGAATTCTTTTTATAATTATAAATAAATAAATTCCCTCGCCTTGTCTCTCGCGATCTACTGAAATGTACTGAACGGATTTTTAATCAATTTATCAATTGGTAATTAAAAACGTATGCCATATGATATACAATCGATACCAATTTGTTTCTACGCTCACTAAAAATGGTTTTAGCATGACTTCTTCATGATACTTTACATAAAACCGCTTTATACTATTTACCTAAGCCTTTTGTAACCTTTTGGTAAAAACTATACAAAAATCCGTTTAGTAGGTATTGAGAAAATCAATCATATACAGACTGACAGGTTTTGGGGATTTTGTTTCATAATAAGTATAGATATAGATGTCACGGTGTTATGTAGTCATTGAACCTTTAATATATTAATTTGTGAAAACTATTCATGTATAATTTAAAAGAATTTGGTTTTTTTTTCGAACTGACTGTATGCTGTTAGCCCTAATGGGTTTTACAGCGTCAAAAGAATTTGTTGAACTGTAAAATGTTCTAGGAAGTTTCAATTATGGGGTGCAAAATCATAACAGCCCGCACCTTGGAAATGTGCAAATCAGCATACTCCGACATATGGATCTTCGATTGGGTCGCGTAGAGTAGAGCTCATATAGCTCATAGCACAAAGTCGATCGAATCGGCACGAACAAAGTTATGTTCGGCGCGATCAAAGTAAAAATGAGGTGAAGGTTCTACTGAGGTGAAGGTTTTACTAAAATGAGGTGAACCTCAGAAAAAAGTGACTGACATATCCAATTGAATTCTGAAGTTAGACTGCCGATTAACTGCTAGAGCGGCGACATCGGTAAACGCAGTGTCGGTAGACTATAGGTCGTAAAGAATTTGGATAGTGCGTCACAAAATCGGATGTTCATCGACTAAAAAATAAGGGGAGAAAAAGTTGTAATTCGAATGAAATGGATCGATTTTACTCAATATTCAGTAGTTGCAATCGCAAAGGAGTTAATTTCAGTAACCTAATGCATAATGCAGTGCGTACACTAAAACAAAACGGTCAACATAACACATGTTGACACCCGTTAACTTTTAAATCAGGGCATAGATAATGCAAGCGGAATCGAAGGCGCACGCTCACGGAATATATCCATTTAGAAACGTTTTGTGATCGTTTGCCAACACCAAGTTCGATGTCCGAATAAAATGTAACACTTGCACTATATAGCAGGTCTTAACGTGGTCATATTCCTAATGTTCCTTTCTAAGATATTGTATTTCGTATCAGATAGGTCTGTGCTAATTGGATCCATATACTTCTTGCAATTCCTAAGTGGTTGATTATTGCTCTCATGGAAATAAACGCATCGTCCAATGTTAGTCGGTTCTTTAATCATTCAAATTATATTGCCATTTAATATATGTTTATATTCAGTTTTATTAGTGAATTAATTATTTACTTAACAGACAATGAGGAAATATTTTGTTCAACAAAGAATATAATACTCTTTAATATAACACGTTATAATACTCGTTACTTAATAATTTTATTAATATTTTAAGTTACTTTAATATTTGAGTCAGCCCCCATGTAGTATCCGAATGAGTAGAATAGATTACCCTCATTTCTTACCGAGGAGTCGTAAAAGGCGACTAAGGTAAGTTAACCCACCGTGTGGTATACGGCTGAGTAGAAAAGAGCACCCTCATTTCTTATTGAGGTAAAAGGCGTCTAAGGTAAGTTGACGTCAGGCGGGCGGCTGATCGTAAAATACCTAAGTTAATCAAGTAGAAAACATGTTTATAACATGTTTTGCTGATCCTATTTACAGTGGGCCTCATATGAAAGCTCAGAGTCACTCAGCGTGCGATGGAGCGAGCTATGCTCGGGGTTTCTGTACATGATCAAATCAGAAATGAGAAGATCCGTAGAAGAACTAGAGTCACCGACATAGCTCAGCGTATCGCGAAGCTGAAGTGGCGCTGGGCGGGGCACATAGTGCGGAGGACCGATGGGCGCTGGGGTCTTAAGGCGCTGAACAGAGCTAAATAGGCTGACTTTAAACACGTTTTTAACAAAAGCTATAGGGATCACGATTAAAAGAAAAATATATGTTAACATACATCATATCTCAGAGAGAATGTAAGATTTCAAAACATGATTACGATACTTTTTTTCGATAAAAAAAATTGGTAAATAGACCTCTGATTTTTACTTTTATCGTAAATATCTCTAATATTTATCAACAAAAATTGGTAAAATTAATAAGACTAATACATCATTATAATATAAAGAGAATGTAAGATTTAAATTTTGAATTAATTAAGATATTTTATTCAAATTAAATATTTTTTAGAAAATAGCAAAACTGAAACGAGTCATCGTCTCGCTTCTCTTTTACATCTACGAATATAGACAGTGATCGCTGAGGCGCGCTGCTATACGGACGTGTGTCGCTAGCTGCCGCCTTTTGTGACTATTCCTTGTTGATAATATGTCTTTTTTTAGGTGTTTAGTTATAGCTTCAGCATACTTAGTTTTATAAGATTAATTAGACATAAGTTTTTTAAATAAATTGTACAAAAAAAGTTTGCATAAAATAGTGTACACCTACAATGGGTGTTAAAAAATTAAGTGTGTCGCTACGCCGTCGCAGACATTGTGGGCGTGGCTTATATGCCGAAATCTGAATTTACGCCAGCTCTGTTCAGCGCCTTAAGGTGCTGGAATGGCGACCCCGCACCGGAAAGCGCAGCGTCGGTAGACCCCCTACGAGGTGAACAGACGACCTCAAAAAGGTCGCAGGGAGCCACTGGATCTAGGCGGCGCAAGATCGAGTGGTGTGGCGATCCCATGAAGAGGCCTATGTCCAGCAGTGGACGTCCATCGGCTGACGAAGAAGAAGAAGATTTACAGTGGGATAAGGGAAGGTGAATGATTTAATAATTGAATCAGGAACTTGTTTCACAACTTCTTAGTTTCGAATCATTTGCCCTGCAAGAAATTTTGTATGGACAGAAACAAGCTAAATCGGAATGGGAGAATGGTGGATATAAGATAAGTTACTGGTTCAATATTTAGGCCTCTAGAGGTAAGACATTCTTCACGCTATCACGCTAAAATAATGATCGAAAATTATATTATTAAATTAAATTTATTCAAGGTATGAACAATTTATTATTTTGTTTCATTTTTAAAACGCACAAAATGGTATGCTCAAAAATTAAAGTTGGCGCGCACGAAGTCGCGGGTAACAAATAATATTTATTAAAAGTATTCCTAAATTTCTTGTTTTATATTATAAGCAAAGTTTGAGCAACCAGAAACAATTTACCTATAAAACATTGCATTGGAGAATTGATGGTTGGCGATTTGCCAATACACGGTAAATCGATGTTTTGTAGGTCTACGCGGACGTTTTCGCGTAGAGTACGTAATGACAATTTAATAACGGATGTGAACATGCAGAATGATTTGTAATGCGTTAACCTCTAATGCGAATACAATATATACGGACTAGCGTTCCCGCAATTGCATAGTTGTGTTGAGACAGCAATAATATTATTATATTAAAAGGAATCAGAGCTGTGATAGCCTAGCGGTGAGTCCGTGCGACTCTTTCGAGGGGAACACGAGTTCAAACCTGGGCAGGCACCGATGAGATTTTCTATCAAAACTCATGTGTCTAATTGGTAATTGCAATTTATCACTCGCTTTTCGGTGAAGGAAAACATTGTGAGGAAACCTGCATATCTCTAGAGAATTCTTGAGATATGTGTAACCTACCAATCCGCACTGGAGCAGCGGGTAGGTCTTAGCTCCAACCCTTCTCTCCACAAACGGAGAGAGGAGGCCTATTCCCAGCAGTGGGATTGTAACAGGCCGCTACTTTACTTTACTTTTATTGACAAAGAAATAAGCCTTCCGCGATAAGCGAATATCTCATTTACGAATAAGTTGATAAGTATGTAATTACAGAATTACGCGTTACTTTGGGGATGTCAATAATACAAAACTACTCATCACACATAACAGCAATATCAATATGAGAGCGAAGAGTACACTCTTTAGCATTACATATTTTTATCGCGGATTATAGCAAAATCATATTTTCATTACTTTTGATAGAAATTAATTCTTATCAACTTAAATACCTTACTTCAGTATTTCATGCTTCACATTGTGATCACACACCACCAAATAATTGAACTGAATATCTTAAGAGTCCAGCACGAAACTATATAAAAAAAATAAAGTAGCGGCCTGTTACAAACCCACTGCTGGGAATAGGCCTCCTCTCTCCGTTTCTGGAACTATACGGCGAAACCCGATATAAAAAAACCATAGGGCGCGAAAATAAAGTCAACGGCGGGTCTCATTCGATGCATAATATGGTCTACTCGTAGTACCATTCCAAGCCCGAATTCCTAATCAAGTAATGAAACTCATTATTTTGACGTTATCACATTAAGTTAGTATTTAAAAATATTTTTTGTTTACCTGGGCAGGCATCGATATCAACGACAAAAGTGTTAACAGAATTTAACAGTAAGATGTTTTCACTTTGGAATAACTTTATAAAGGACTTTGATAAGCCGAGACTGTAATCAGCTGACTGGCGGTTTTATTAATAACAAAATTGTAACAGCAGAGATAATCATTCCGTCGATATTGTATTAAACAATTATTGTATTTAATTTGGAGAAAACGGGGGGCTGAACCAAGTACTATATAACAATGCTTGGCTGGATATTGCTTCGCTTTGCGATTTTGTCGTGGAGTCTATCTCCTGATGATGCTTCGGTTGTGGGGCGAAACGATTGTTTAGTTTGTGATAGTGAACGTGTGTAGTGCTTGTGTATTGTGGTGGCAGTGGTGGAGGTTTGTGCATGTGTTTTTACGAATCCTGCACGTAACGGGTATGAAAATACGTATAGTCCACTATACATTTAACACTATATATATTTTCTATTTACTGTATCGCGGATTATAGCAAAATAATTTTGTTATTACTTTTGTATTATGGATCTCCGCAAAGTAACGCCTAATTCTATAAATTATTTAAAGAAAACGATTTCTATTTGAACACAATAATATACAAAAAATATATATACCATTACGTTAAATACAAGTATATTCAGTATGTGGAGCAGTTGGTTTGTTGGGTTACATTACGAGAAACTACACTTAGCTAAAAGTGGTTCTATATGATCAAGAATTTGACACCGACCCTTCATACGGACGAGTGTACACGGGATTTACGTCTTATTAATATTCAAAGAAAATTCTACGAATATTACCTTTGAACGTATCTGGAACGCCATTTCCTTTAATTAACTAATTAATAATATGTTTTGAAGATTCTATCATAGCTTTTCCATTAGTTACTAACTTATCTCGCATTTTTAATGGGAGGTCGGGAACCAATATTTTAAACTGTTCTGCCTCTAGTGGATAGCTCTACCATTTAAATCATACACAGTCGTATTGTTGTTTTGCCGTGTGGTATCCAGCTGAGTAGAATAGACCAACCACATTTTTTACCGAGGGGTCATAAAAGGCGACTACGGTTATTCAACCCGTCTTGTGGTATCCGGATGAGTAGAATAGACCACCATCTTATCTTGCCGAGGCGTCGTAAAAGGCGACTAAGGTAAGTCAACCCGTCTTGTGGTATCCGGCTGAGTAGAATAGACCACCCTCATTTCTTGCCGAGGTGTCGTAATAGGCGACTAAGGTAAGTTGACCTACCGTTATCCGGTTGAGTAGAATAGACGATCCTCTTTTTTACCGAGGGGTCGCATAATACGACTAAGGTAAGTTGACGTCAGGCAGGCGGCTGGTCGTAAAATACGTAGCCAAGTCATGTAACAACATGTTGTGCCGACACCGCTTAGAGTGGGATAAGGGCAGGAGTTGTTAGTATTCCATTACAATAGCACAAAATAACTGTTAAAAGTTGTAGACAACCTGTTACAGGTGTTCTGATTCCAATTTAGACTTATTACCTGGGTCAAGTCAAACCCCACCAAATGATTAATTATTTACTTCCAACCACCATGTTACTTATCGATAACCTTTAGATTGATGAATAACGCTTATAGTAGTACTGTACCCGCAAAATCAATGAAATTAATAATCTCTGCCAACCAATCGATGTCTTATGTTAGGTCAATGGTCAGAACCTGTTTTAAATTGTAGGATCTCAGCCGCATTATAACTTAAGTATATCCCCTTTTCCGTTGGAAACATTACTTAACAGTCAGGAGCAAATATGATAAATAAAGAAAAAACAAGAACAAAAGTACGAAATAATAAAACACTTTCTTCCCCCGCGTCGGTGACTGCACCTTTCATTTGGAAAGATTTGCCCGCAATAATAACCGGATGTTTCAAATAAACAAAGCATATCAGTTTCTCAATTTCTTACTTAACTATTAAAAAGAGTAAATAAAATATTAACAGTAGCAAGCGGAATGAATACCTAGTGGGTTCTGTACTCATATTCAATATTATTTCACGTGGGGCAAAAAAATTGAAACTGAACAAAGCTATTATTGGTATTTAAAACCAGACAAGGAACGTAAAATCTGCTATTTATTATAATAAGTTATTAATGCTGATAAGAACTTGAAATTGACAAAACAATGGAAAAATGCGTTCTTCGGTCTGAATTTATTTGAAATAATTAGATCGATAATACATATTACACAACAACAGTGGCGGATTTACGCATAAGCCCTAGAGACCCGGGCTTGATTTAAGGGGCGGAAAAAATTTTGAAGCGCCCAAACTTTACGGACAAAAGTAGTCTCCTTTAATAATGAGTTCAGATTAATTTTCATATAAAAAAACTATAGATTCTACAATTGATATCTTTGCGCGGATCAAGGCCAAGACTGTTTTTTAAATTGATTAATATAAAAAAATACATATTTAATAAGAATAACAAAGTTTAATGTAACAATATAGGCGGCATGATAGACACAACAATAACACATTGAAATTACAAACTTACTTATTTTTATTTTAAAAAGTATAATCCAAACAATTAAGGAGATATTTTTATTAAAGAAGCTCTTGTAATACTCATCCTGTTTCGAAGAAAATGAGGTTCGCTGGAAAATGAATATTTGGTATATATACGTTCTCGTATATGACTTCCTGTATATCTACTACAGTAGATGAAGTAAGGTTAGAATTATGTAATTTTTACTGTCTGAAAGTTTTTTATTAGAAAGTTTTTAATTGTCACTTGCTATATTGTACATAATGAATGTTTCCTACGAAATTAAAACAGAACCCTAAAATACTTAAGCAGTGACAGGCCCAATAAACGAATGTGATATCTTCTTGCATCTAAGTTTACATTTTTTTACTCAAAATTTTTATCTGGTTTATTCAGTTTAAACGGATCTGTGGTAGTTACGAAATCTTTGTCCAAATTCAATTTGAAAGCGGATACAATAATATTAATAGAAACTGTTTTTTTTGTAAGGATTACATGATATGATTGATATCTACCATTTATCTCAAAGAAGGGATCGTTTTTAAAATGTTATGAATTATAGAACTTAAAACTGTATAGTTATAGTCTTAATAAGGCTAAATAAATGCCGGTCACTACCGCACTGCTAAGCTAAAGCCTCCACTGCCCTCTGTCTGTAATTTGCACTACAAGAAATAAGCCTTCCCAATAATAATCTCAATCACAGTTTATTTGTAGACAGTAGCTGAATATCGTATGATTTTATTGTGGTTTTCTACATAAATATAAAATTTTCTGCATAATAACCTGTGTGATGATATATACTGAGTATTGTTTTATTTAACTTTTAGCTTAATTTAATCATTCATCCTCCTGCCCTTATCCTACTCTAAGTGGGATCGGCACAACATGTTACAAACATGTTGTCACATGATTTGGCTACGTATTTTACGACCGGCCGACTGCCTGGCGTCAATTTACCTCAGTCGTATTTTACGACCCCTCGGTAAGAAAGAGGGTGGTCTATTCTACTCAACCAGATACTACAAGGTGGGTCAACTTACCTTAGTCACCTTTTACGAGACCTCGGTAAGAAATGAGCGTGGTCTATTCTACTCAGCCCGATACCACACGGCGGTTTAGCTTAATTTAATGTATCAATTAAAATTCATTACCTATTCGTTATAGTTTCATTTTAAAGTTGTTATAAATTCTTGATTCAAATACCATTCAGTTATTAGATAATAGGTTAGATATTTGACATCTAATATAAGTGTTAATTTCATATTTTGTTGTGTTTTGTTTGATTAAGATCAGTAGACAGACAGAATTAAAAAAAATGATTCATTAATTTGAGGATATTGACCAAATAACGTGATATTTCAATAAATTTTAAACGTACAAAGACTGCTGTTTTATTTTCACAATCTGTACTACGAGATTAACAATCTAAGTCAGTGATAATTAGCAACATATTTTATATTCATATTATACAATATAAACATGTTACTTTAAATAATATAAATTAATGCAATTAACAGGGTCTAAACGTTTAGTAAGATTACGCTATCTGGTTTCCGAATAAAAACTCGCAACAGGCATTTACGAGAAAGGAAGCAAATCCACTTTCATTTTTATAATCAAGTCGCGGCGAAAACCACGTTAATGACCAAAGTTACATCGCCCATTAAGTATTAAGGTACATCGACTTTATAGTCTTTTGTTTTATAACCTATTTTCTATGTAATAAATAGTATATTTTCTAATATATAATGAGTGCGATATTTGATATTTGCAATTTATCACACGCTTTTGCCTGAAGAAGCCTGCATAACTGTAGGGAATTCTAGAAAATGTAACCTACTAATTTGCATTTGAGCAGCCTCAAGCAGCAGGATAGAAACAGGCCGTAACTTTAAGTGGGATTATACAGTCGTAGTTTTTGTGTATTACTGTATGTTTCAAACGTGCTTTTAAGCAATCATGTAAAGTAACGTAATCTAGCGGCCTGTTACAATCCCACTGCTGGGAATGGGCCTCCGCTCTCCGTTTCTGGAGAGAACGGTTGGAGCTATGACCTACCACGCCGCTCCAATGCGGATTTGTAGGTTACACATATCTCCAGAATTCTCTAGAGATATGCAGGTTTCCTCACGATGTTTTCCTTCACCGAAAAGCGTGTGATAAATTGCAATTATCAATTAGACACATAAGTTTTAATAGAAAAACTCATTGGTGCCTGCCCGGGGTTTGAACCTATGTTCGTCTCTAGAGAGTCGCACGATCTCACTACTGGGCTATCACAGCTTGCCATGCGAAAACCTCCTGTGAATTCCATATTATCAGGTGATAAAACGGCAAACAACGTTTGATTGTAAAAGTGACATATTAATATTTATTATTTTAAATAACGATGTTTTCCTTCACAGAAAAGCGTGTGATAAATTGCAATTATCAAGTAGACACATGAGTTTTTAATAGAAAAACTCATTGATGCCTGCCCGGGCCTGAACTCGCGTTCCCCTCGAAAGAGTAGCACGGTCTCACCGCTGGGCTATCACAGCTTTATCATTCATCAAGTCATACAGCAATCATGTATTAAATCTGTATCTTCAAAAGACAAGTTTATTCCTGCATAGACGCAGTCCATTTCTAACGTAGAATTTTTAGTTGAAGTAGTACATTCTTGCAAAGTCCAGGACGGCGACTGAAGGCAACTGTTATATATATGTCATCACAACGTTTGGCTTTAAGTTGAGGTCCATGAGTACTTTTATTATGAAGAAACTGTCAGCGGTTTACTGTACAGTGACCACTCTGTTTATTTCCCAGTAAACATTTTCCACAAAACAATTTTTTTGGAACTGACGATTTTATTAGCGTGGACATTTTTTACTTCTTCCTATTCAAGAGATTGAAATCCACAATTGGGTGTAGTTCTGAAACTGATTTCTACGTCACACGATCTTGTATATTCGGAGTCTAGCCGCCTCTTTGGGATCGTTAGTTCTCTTAATGGGGGTTCTACCACCACCGTATTTGACGTGGGCCTTTTGCTTAGAAATACCGGTTACATAAATGTGTATGTATCTTGTGATAGCAATGTGTTTCTTAACAGTTTCTCATTGTTAGTGTCCATTTAAATTTATAGTATGATATATCACACCAACCAACGCGTGATGAACTATCTTGATAGATTTCTCTAGAGAAATCGATTAAGATACGTCATGTCCCAGTTGAGAGAAAGGACTAATCTAAATACCTTCAAAAATAGTTCCATTATAAACCCTTATCTGCGACAGCTGTCACCAGATAGCGATGTTACAATGGACGATCTACTTTATCTTGATAGATGAGCTTAGCATGGAGAGTGGTGCAATATGAAAGTGTCTGAAGCGATGCAATAGAGGAAGCTCATTTAAAAGGTCTTCAAACAGTAACTTTAACTTTTATGAACGCGTCTACAGACGAAATCTTTTGTATTATGTTTAAAAATAACTATAAAAATAATTTATTTGGCACATCCAGTACACAAGGAGTTTTTAAATTAACCTTTATAAAAAGTTAATTACGAATCCTGCGTATATAAGGTTCAAATACGGATACTAAACTCTACAGTTAGCATTAAATAGATTTACTTTAATCGTTTTATTGTTCTTTTAATCATAAAAATATAATTAAAGATAATAGAAAACTTTAACGAGTATTTATAGAAAACAAAGCATTGACCAACCACTTTCTTTAATTTTGATTATCATTTCTGTTCAGCCTATACCTTTCGCAATCTTATTGTGTTGTTTTTCTGTATCTAATTTATCGTCTTTGTTATCAAATTGTAAAGATTTTCCATTATATTTAGATATTCGAATTGAAATAGTTCATGCTCATAAATATTTTTCATAATCTTATCTACTAAGTCAGATATTGCAGTCTTGTTGCAAAGATTGTGATATCAGTTACCAAAGCAGTAATAATTCGTAAAAAACATCGTCATAATAATTTATCAATTTAAGATTATCTGTTACTAGTATTACACACGACTTCGTTCACATCAACTTAAGCGTAGAAAAACCTTTAATGTAATCTGAGTTTTTTTTAATTTTTTTGGTCATCTAATATATTCTGATATATAAGCTATGAAAGCTTAACAAACAGACATTCACATGAAATGATCATGAGGAACAAAAATCTCAAAATTACATAATCCATGTACTAAAACTGAGATTTTTTTTTAAATATTATTTTGTAATTCAGTCATTTTGGATAGCTATCGCATGACATCTCGGTGGATAGAAATAAAGATTTCTGAATTTTATTTTGTTTATTCAGATATATTTTTATAGCAATTTTAGCCAAATGCAGCAAATTTTTAGCTTTTCTGTCTAATGGGAATGCCAGAATACTATAACAGTATCCAATTAATTATGTATCATTTGGTTTTATATTTCTAATGTAATATTTTCGTTTCGGGCACATTCCATTAAATACAATAAACATCTTCTACCTGGTTACAGAGAATTTATTATAAAAATGCAAATTTTTAAAAATTTTTGATTTTATTAAAATACAAAAGTAGGTGATATTGAATGTTATATCTAGATTTCTATGTGTTGTACAAAAACATTGATCAAGTCAATTCCAATGACACCGTGTCATCTCCAAGCCATATTCGTCGTGTCCAGGGTTTCGAATGTCATTGTTATTTTATGTTTCGTGTTGCAATTATGTTGGCAGCTATCATTTTACATCAAAACAATATAAGCAGTTGAAGCATTAATTTCGGTACGGGTGGCTTTGTATTGACGTAAGTGTAATATGATTAGTTTTCCATATACTATCCGTATATGGAAATTTAATGCAAAGTTTGCAAAATGATGCTCCAAATATAAATGTGGGATAGCCAATGAAGCGATCACACTGTATCTAAATCTTTAGCTACTTTGCCAATCGTATTACTTCATTTATATGAGTCAGTATCGCGGTATCATAATTCAAAATTACAGTAGGTGATTCAGTATATATATCATTGTATAATTTAATGTATTTTGGTTTTTTAAATAACTATTTTGAAGGTAAATCCGCGACTTTGTCTGCGTCGACTTCATTGTCTTCAGTCCATACTCTTAATTATCTTTTTTTCTCCTACTTATTTTACTAGAAGTTTAAATTCTGGTATTTTTTCAGAACAGCACGAGAGCAATATTTGTTCACAATTGCTACTCAAGCTAAGAATATTTGTTCTATTTCATTATTAAGCCCTTTTATTGCCTCACGAAATACCAGGAAGGGACTGTTGCATTATAGAATACCATTACTGTTGCTTGTCGCGGGTCAATAGCTCGCAACAATGGTTGTAAGCATTATCTGTTTCTAAATAATGCAAGAGTACTTCAATTTTATATTTAAAAAATTAATTTCATAACGGTTTTTTTCCTATCGCAATGCATCTCACAATATGTGCTTTTGTAAGCTATCATTAAAACGTGATACTACATGACCGGTTAATACTGTCAGTTTTGTAGTTGCTTAGTAAAGTGCTCGACTTATATACGGACATACCCTGACTGTATTCTTATTTTTGACATTATTAAGATCATATTTCATAATTGTGATATTTTATTGTTGGTAGATAGTAAATTTAAATTGGTAAAAAAAAGGACAGTTTATATAATTCGTATTGCTAAATGCTAATTAAGATAATTTCACTGAAAATTACTAATGGGAAATCGAAACAGTAAATTTAACATTACTATTTTCGAGATATTTAGCCCCACTGCTCACACTATTAAAAATTATTATGCTATTAATTTAAACAGCTTGTTTATCTTCATATGTTGTAGAAATTAAAAAAATATATGTTGGAGTTAGTTACAAAGGCAAGAGCCGTAAATACCGTTCATAATATAAAACGTGACATGTGATGGTGTCAAATTGAAAGAAACATGCATTTTTACTGGATAATCGTTATACACTTATGGTAATAATCGGTATGGCTGGTAGAATAGTAAACCAAGAAATAAACAATTTACCGTAGTGCTGACGCACTTAGCCACATTGACTCCTAAAAGCTAAAATGGTACACTCAATTGTTCCGGAAGACTCCGTCTTTCTTTATGGATCTGTGTTTACACACATATTTAGAAAGTATAGATATATCCGAGAATGTGAATATATTTAATAATACATTAAGTACTCGTAGCAACGCTGGGTCAGAATATCAAAGCATCGGACAATAGCCAACTGTCGCTAGGCATGTATCCTAAACGAACAATGACCATTGTAGTATCCGTTATCATTTCACCAGTGTATTTACTGCCAATACGTAATGTGAACATTTAGAAAATCCACCTGGAAGGTTTACTTCTGGCCTGACCTTAGGGCATTCTACAATGTATATTAACGTAATTATAACAATGTTTTACTTCCCGCTGTTATAATATATTGGCCTACCCAGTCTTTTGAGGGAGTAAACTCAGGAAGTGTACTACCACATTGCTAGAAATGTTTAAGATAATGCTTAGGACATATACACAATTCATCGTAATCGGTCGTAAAAGCTTGATGAATTTTAAGAATGTAAACTACTGAAGTGCTCTATTTTTTTAAAAACTCGTAGACAAAATCAAAAGATTGAAACAAACGAAAACCACTGGTGTGACAATGAAGGTTTCTATTTGAGTAGTACGTTTTTTATTATAGGCATAAACGTAAGTGAATTCACTTACTGAATATGCAAAACTAATAAGGAAGCTTACCTTGATTGGACAGAATGCCCTACCTGCAAGGTCCTGTTGCAACGTTTTTATACATAGAGTAGGGGACGCATAGGCAGGCCTGTAAGTTTGAGTGACCAACAAATAAGGGAAGATGAGAGACCCATATTTATAGACTCATTCGCTTTCTCTATTTTTTGATGGACTCATTTTTAGGCTAGCTCTAGTACCTATGATAAGGCTATAAATACTTTTTATTTCTTTCATTATCCTTATAGCAACATATAACATACTGTTCAAATCCTGATTAAGGCGATCGATATTAAGTAACACAATGTACAAATTGTAAAGTGCAATATAACTCGTAACACCGTAATTGTAAACAATGGAGGTCTTACAGCATTTGTTATTATACCGATAACATCTCGATTGATTCTCGGAACGAATCACTGATGTAATGGAATAGCTTGCACGCCGAAAGAATGCATTTCACTTAGTTACTGGTGACCTGGAATTTCTAAAACGATCACTTAAAATTGAAAAGGTAATCGATTTGTGGCCGGACTCCATCTCGATTACGATGTGTATACGTGAAAAAGTTAATTTGTTTATCGAGATGAAGATATTATGCTCAATTTGCCTATGCCGATCTCTCAATGTGATCCGCCATAAGCAAGCGCGATGACATCGCCTCACTGCATAGAAATACCTGCATTATATGCAATATGGTAAATGTCGGCGCAGACTAAATTTTAATACATGGTACAGGGTCTCAAGTTGCGAAATTAATATAATTAAAAACATAAAGTAAGTTGTGATAGCCCAGTGGTGAGACTTTGCGACTCTCTAGAGACGATCATGGGTTCAAAGCACAGGCTTTGACACCAATGAGTTTTACTAACAAAACTTATGTGTCTTATTGATAATTGCTATTGATCACATGCTTTTCGGCGAATGAAAATATCGTGAGTAAACCTGCATAATCCTGCGTAAACCAACAGAGATGCACTTAAGTATTAAACTAGGGAATAGTAGATCTAGAGAAATAATACAAAAAATTCCGCGACAGCATGTCTCTATCTCTTATAAAATATCAATTGAATACATTTCCACGCCGCAGGCATAGCTAGCTATATACTAAAATACTTAACTAAAATGATTGTGTAATAATGCTTTCTGTGTTACGATTCAAAATGTCATCGTTATCTCTGAAAGGCAAAGGTTGGTTGGACTATCACATTACAGTAAAATGTACGTGGCCTTGTCTTTCAACTGTCGCATAAACGGCATTACATTAATATCCAATTGTCGCATCAAGCCACACTTGACATAATATCTCCGTGTCGCTGTAATCTTCGTGAGACATTTTTCCAAGCTCGTGATCTTGTTTCGTGACCCTACAGCACAACAAATGTACACGACAACTCTTACTTGCGTTTTCTTTTGCTCAGTACATATCCAATTTAAGTTTGAATTCGCTAGAACTATTAACTTTTACAATTTGCCTTGCTAATTTTTATATTGCGCTTCGTAAAACTTTATATCCCTGATGTTAAGGATTAAATTACATTGAGTGTTTCTGGTTACTTTTTAAATCCTTTGGAATTTAAAAGACTAAATAACGATTACGTGATAGAGTTCTTACTTTGCAATGATTTTCGAACGTAATTTGTTTAATTTAGTTACACTAAGCGTAGTAAGAGCTGTGATAGCCCAGCAGTGAGACCGTGCGACTCTTTCGAGAGGAACACGAGTTCAAACCCGGACAGGTACCAATGAGTTTTTCTATTAAAACTCATGTGTCTAATTGGTGATTGCAATTTATCACACGCTTTTCGGTGAAGGAAAACATCGTGAGGAAACCTGCATATGTCTAGAGAATTCTGGAGATATGTGTAACCTACCAATCCATATTGGAGCAGCGTGGTAGGTCTTAGCTCCAACCCTTCTCTCCAGAAACGGAGAGAGGAGGCCTATTCCCAGCAGTGGGATTGTAACAGGCCGCTACTTTAAGCGTAGTAAATAAGCTATATACAGTGGCTTAACGAATCCTTAAGATACACGTTATTTTTTGTTATTTTAAATAACTTGTATTTTCAAATATTAAAATGTATTTTCAAAGACGTATTTTTGAATATGTAGATGTAATTTTTTTTAAGAACTTAGAGAATTTTTTAAATTTATTATTATTATTAAGTCACATGTTCCCTAAAAAGATTCGGGAATTAAACTTTTGGCAGACCTATCAAATTTTTACTCAATAACTTTAATTTAAATTATTAATTTAATAATAATAATAATTTTTTTAAATTTATTATTGTTGTTACGTCACATGTTCCCTAAAAAGATTTGGGAATCAAACTTTTGGCAGACCTATCAAATTTTTACTCAATAACTTCAATGGATACAATGCATATTTAAGGAAAAATGTCGTGATAATTCACGACATTTTTCCTATATTATTTTTAATATATGCATGTTCGTAAATCATGAGATTCATTTGTGATGTGTTTTCTTTCAACTATACAGCCAGGAACTGTGAGATTTTCCTTTAAAAACTCATACGATAAAAGCTTTAGTTGCGAGTATAAATTGGAAAACGCATTGTAAGTCAAACTTCCAGTCAACCAAGAAGATGGTAGGGAGCTGACACTAGCGATGGATTAGCAACAATAGATTATATAGAGCCTGGAAATCTTTATGGAGACCTACATATGTTCTTCAGTCAAAAATTTGTTGGAGAAGAAGGTGGTTAGTAGCATAGGCATCGCGAGGAACGGGCAATGGCGGGGGGGGGGGTTAGGGCAGCTGCCCCCCTCAACACTGAAAACTGTAAACTGATTTGGCTTTATGGTATTTTACGACCAGCCGCCTGCCTGATGTCAACTCACTTTAGTCGCCTTTTACGACACCTCGGTAAGAAATGAGGGTGGTCTATTCTGCCGGATACCACACGGCGGATTGATATTGATAAATATCTTATTCTACTAAAACAATATAGTCTAGGATTTTTGTCAAAGTCAATGCATTATAATATTCTCTATGACTACATCTGATAAATATCTAATTATAAAGTATGGTCTGTCTGTATATCTGTTTGCGATAAGCTATACATAGATATAGGTACTATGATAAAGTAGCGGATGCAATTGACATACTATATTTCTTTCTCCTACCCTTATCCCACTCTAAGTGGCGTCGGCACAACATTTTTCTCTTTTATTCTCTTTTATAATTCGTCAACTCTGGCGCTACTCCTTTTATATGCATGTCATACTTCACACACTATAGACATACCATACTATGGTTTAAATTAAAGGTTATGGTACTTTGTTCTCGTTTAATGTAAATTGGCTGTAATATGATGATAGCGTCGAATATTGAAAGATAATTTTTTATCGAAAACGCTGTTTATATTTTTGAGATATATGAAAAATGAATATCTAAAGAATTATCAAATATAAAACAAAAGTACGTGAAAATTAACCGATTTCGGGTCTTGCGCAAGGCAGAATATTAACAACTGCCTCCTCTTGAATATCGGCGATGATCGTTGATCGTTGATTGTGTGATTGTATGTAATTGGCGCGATCATTGTGCAAGTGATCGTCCTTATTATCATACGATACATTCGAATCACCCAAGTAAGACGACCTGAGTAGGTCGTTTACACGATCATGCTTGCGCTTAATCATTTGTAATCGAAATGTTTGTAATGAATAACATAGGCTATATCACATTTTCAAAAAAAAATAGGGATCCCTAATAAAATTGTAATAAGGTGTGATAAATTTAATCATAAAAATCAATTAATATTAATGATTGAAAAATGTTCTACATTATTATAAAACGTATCAATCTACAAAAAACTCCGCGATAACATACGCCTAACTATTATAGTTTTGCCAATATAACTACTTTTCTACATTGTAAAAGTTGATAAAAGTGGCGACAATAATCAAACCATTAGGTATATTTACATCTCAGTATCTCCTTATCCCACTAAATGATATTTTATTATAAACTGTTTTAATACCTTTAAAATTGTTAAAATCGGACATTCCATCCAAAAGATATAACGAATTTAAAAAATTTAATATAAAGAAAATAATTCCACAACAATTGTAGAGTATTGTATATGTACACATATAAGGTCCCAGGAACAAACTTTCAAAAATAAGTCTATAATCGGACTTAGTAAACTTTCCACTATCACGAGATCGGTTTGTACGGGTGTGAAACCGCAGGGCATTGCTAGTTACGGATAAAAAAAATAAAACTGTTTTACATAAAGCAATGAAGAAAATAGCGGTATATCTAATGAGGTATAATAAAATACGCCTTAAAGTAGGAAAACAATTAGCTTCCAAACGGTACTAACTATTTTCTGACCGAGTGCGCCAGATTATAATAGCGGTTTATAATTTATCTGCAACCTGGGACGCCACTTAGTGGAAGTTCTAGCAGAATTATATATGTATACTACCTGACTGGGAAATCGCTTTTGCCATATAAACTATTTCTAGGAAATTTCCAGTGTATATTATAAAAAAAATTCAGTCCAAAAAATGGAAAAAAAAATATTAGGGGTAACCCTTAGGCTTATCACTTAGGCGTAAAATAGATTCTCAGACCTACTGAATATGCATACAAAATTTCATAAACATCGGTCGAGCCGTTCCGGCGCAGTATGGTAACTAACATTGTGACACGTAATTTTATATATAAAATTATATGTATTACTTATGACGAATTCACTAAAATTATTATACGTTACTTTCGCGATTCATAATAATTATCTACATAAACATACGGGTCACATTGCGATAAAATCGAGTTACCTGTATAAATAATTAAATAATAAATATATGGGACACTTACATACAGGGTTGTCCCCAAAGTAAGTAACTTAATACTTGTGTTAAGTACAATTGTGGAGAGTACAATGTCCGTTCGCGAGCTCAAGTTATGTAATAAAAAAAGTAAAAAACTAGCTTATCTCATATGCCATTTAATTTTTACATTAGTTCCATATATAATGAATAAAAATATATAGGACACTTACACACAAACGTCGTCCATCTCCAAATTAAGTAACTTAATACTTGTGTTATGGGTGATGGACAACTGGTAGATATACTACATATATAATTTTAAATACATACCTAAATACAAATACAGGGTCAGTACCCACTACGCCAACGGGCCAGTCAAAGTATATAAGGCATTTCGGTGGAATTGCATCCACCGTGGTCACGAACTGACTGGAGCGCCGCGTTGTCTTCGTTCTCGAGTACTACATTCATTATTTTATATTTCTACCCTCGCTTGAACCGCACACTCCGCGTAAAGTCTTTTTAACACTAAATTAAAATAAAGAGAATGATTAATTCAGGACTGAAAATGTACAATAAGTGTTTTAAGAATAACCAAAAAAATATTTTTAATTATTTAAAATAACAGAAACTGATAAACACAAAGCACGTAAAATAATCCGGATTTCCAGTTTTAAAATAAAACACCCTCACAACAGATATCGATAGAAGTAGGGAGTTCAAACGGTTTTGGAAAATTTTGTTGATCCTTTTAAACGAGTTCTAAATTTATATCAATAGATTCAAATTTTTGGCATCAATATTATATGACTCAATTATATTTTGAATTCGGTCGAGTGGAATATAATATTGCTGAACAATCTTAGTTTTTCAATTTATATTTTTAGTTAGATGTATTTTTAAATTGACCTTTAAATACACACAAAAGTCAATGACAAATAAATACAAAAGTCATCAAAATTAATTTATTGTCACTGACTTAGATAACTTACGTAAAACTTTAAGATTACTGAGAAATACAATTAGTAGTATTTATAATATCGAACACTAAATTCCAAACGGATAGTCTCTAGTCAGTCTATCCAGGTGTAGGTTTAGGGTCCGTCCATAACCATCGCCTCAACTTAAATATCGCTCTATGTCTGAGTTGCTATTTTGTAGTTGACTGCAACGAATGAAACCTGGACACGCACTTACAAGTTTGCTCCAAAAACTTGTTTTTATAATTTTAATTTACTACTAACTATTTATCAGGCGCTTTTTCGGTGAAGGAAAAAATCGCGAAGAAACCTGCGAGTGCCTAGAAAATTCCTAGGATATGTGTTACCTGCCAGTCTGAATAAGAACAACTTGGCAGCATGAAAATCTTATGTAATATAGTAACAAACTCCTACAAAAAGCTTTTTTAAACGGTTTTTTTTGTATAGATTTAAAGATCCATAATATTTTTGCGAAAGGTAAACTCAAAAGATCTTCGACATTTTAAAATGTAGCCGAAACAGTTCTAAATATAAATTTAAATAAATAAATCATTGATACGTCTAATATTTAGGTATTTTTATACAGATCTTCAAAATTTTTATTGATATAGGAAAACGATCAGCACGAATCTATCATGAAATAAATATGGATAAAAATTTCATGAAGATGCAACGTATTTAAGTTTAAATATTGTCCAAACATAATACGACGTTTAATTTGAATTTGCAAGTTTGTTAATAATCTTTTACTTATAAGTTCATAAAGGATGAATATTTATTGGTATTTATAAAGCAGTATTTCTTCGAAGATATAATATTCAATAAAATGTAACAAAACTATTTTGTTATAAAGACACCATACCAATATTTTAAGACTTACTGTGACTATATGGAAAGACCTTTAATCTGGCGAACACCTGCCTCCAACATTTACTATAATATATGCATAATTTATTACTATTTTAATTGTAAAACTATTAAAATAGTTTTTATAGCATTCATCAAACGATACGTAAATTAAATCAGTTTCATTGAAACAAATAAGGTATCGGATACACTAATTATTTCATGACGAGTATAGTTTACTGCGATTAAATCGATTGTCAATAGGTAAATAGAGGTTATTCATTCTGTGAGTATTATAATGGGTTTCGTTTTGACTGCATTTGAATGTTAGTTTGGTGCAGTCGTTAAGCAATACTTTTTTTTGTCTTACAGAGGTTAATATTCTTAGTATTATATCTTATATTATATTAGCATGATAGTGGGCGATGATAGTAGTGCTTCTACACACTGTTAACTACGTTTCGCATCCTTATCGAAATGTAGTGAGTATGTACAGCTGAACAGCTGTTCGAAAAAACAATATTACAAAGCATAGTAAAAAAAATATAACAGAGGTTTTGGTAATTTCTTTGACTTTAAAAAATTCACCGTACGTCTAGTTTAGGCTTGCGTTAGCGTAGAAACAGTTAATAGTAAAATATTGAACATATCAAGATTCCGTTTTCAGATTGTAACATGTCTGACTATCATCTTATCAATCTGATTAATCAAGGTAGATAAAGGGAAAAATAATCCTTATATATTGAAAATCCTATGATTTTTTTAAGTATCTTTCTTTTTTCCTAACATCCTTCGTATCTTTAACGTATCTAGAAAAATTAAACTCCATTGACGAACAGCAACGAATGAAACTAAATAAAAAACGAGAGTATGGTATTTTAACTGCCGCCGGCGCCGTGTCTCGTCGCAATACATTCTTTATGGATTGTTTAATTTTTTTAATTCTTTTCCACAACTAACTAATTTTAAGATATGTTGTTCGGTCTACAGGGAAATGGGGTGGGTAAAATTGTGCTAAGTATTGCACTGATCATTCCTATGGTCTCTCACGTAAGCAAAGGCTAAAAACTAGGCCATCTTGCTGATACGCTTCTTATCAGCAGAAAATATTCCTAATTACAGATTCGAGGCTTTAAATACGAAATAAAATACAATTCAGGAAGTTACTATAAAAAGATTAATTATAGCCTTTAGCTGACAAGAGGCCTAGCTTGTTTGTTATACGAAAAACCAGGTTAATGGTTCAGTGCGGAAACACTTTTGAATCCCACGGAAACAAAGTATAATTTTGGACTTGAGTTATATAATTTAAATGTGCAAAAATCAGTTATTCGAATTCAGAACGTCTCGACGTTAAGAAGAATGACAATACTTCATTAATAATAGTTTATTTTATTAGCAATTTTAACTTCCTCCTCCTTTAGACGTTGCTCATTGCTGAGCATCATGATGGTCGCGATCCTAGATCGGGAACATTCTCTTGCGAGAGTAGTCGCAGTGGTTTTCCCTTCTATTCTGGGTTGTTTGGAAGTTATTTAACTCCTCAAGGCCCCATAGCCTCTCCTGGTCAGGGTTCGGGTTATCATATCTGGGTTGTCTGCTAGTTTATCACCACCCAGAAGGAACCCTTATGACTAAATAGAAGAAGATATGTCGGTGATAATGAAGTCGCAACCTCGTCTGTTTCAGTACCTCACAGTACCTTACAGTAAGCTCACTAACCATTTCTACTGTATTTATTGTTTTTAATATACGGCACTATAACCGTTTCTTCTCCTCTCACGGCTATCACTTCTTTATTTGGACATGCCACAACGGATAACCTGGATCTGCGTCGTTTTTGATCAACATGTGTCGGTAATATTCCGCACTGACACATACATTACAGTGACGACGGACCCGACTCTACTCGAGCTTTAAATGACTAGTTATAGTCATATCACGAATACTCCGGTACTAAGTACTAAGTCTACTTAACCGAGTACTAAGACTAATAGATGTAAAAGACTAAACTTTCAGTTGAAATTATGCGCTCCGCATTTCGCTGCCACGTCTATTTTTTTGCATTGGCCTGGACACTGTTATATAAAAAGCCGTTAGGGCTAGAATTGTCTAATCTAAAAAAAATAAAACAAATCGCAATCTACTCTGTTTGTTTATATTATTGGAGTGGCATAAATATATGTTTTCCTGTCGAGCGGTGTACGACACAATCGTTTGGTGTTCCGGTCCCGTGCAATTGTTCACTTAGTTGTATAGCGATAACACACTATGGAAATGGGGCTACGCGGTTACTGTTGCACCATCGAAATCTATAATAACTTTCTATTAATATATGTAAGCTATTCAGTGCTTAATTTAACTCGCTGACGGTAGAAACAAACCATTTCTATTAGGCGTTACTTCGTGGAGATCCTCCTGTCCTTATCTCACACATAGCATGTTATAAACATGTTGTCGCTTGATTTGACTACGTATTTTACGACTGGCCGCCTGCCTGACGTCAACTTACCTTAGTCGTATTTTACGACACCTCGGTAAGAAAGAGGGTGGTCTATTCTACTCAACCGGATACTACACGGTGGGTCAACTTACCTTAGTCGCCTTTTACGACACCTCGGTAAGAAATGACGGTGGTCTATTCTACTCAGCCGGATACCACACGGCGGACTTTGTGGAGACCCATAATACAAAAGTAATATTAAAATTATTTTGCCATAGTGCGCGATAAAGTAAATATTTATAATGTTAAATGTAGAGTTGACTATCCGTTTTCATACCCAATACATGCAGGATTCGTAAAAAAACATACACAAAACCTCCACCACCGCAACAGTAATACACACGTCCATTATCCTAAACTCAACAATCGTTTCGCTTCGCATCCGAAGCATCATCAGGAGATAGAATCCACGACAAAATCGCTTTGCGATTACGAAAGTGAATGACAATTTAATCACTCCTAATGTTATTACTGAGAAAATCTTTTTATCTGTTTATCTGTTACGATTTTTCGGTTAATCCCTTGGAGCAATATGGATTAAATTTTGTACGATTGAAGCTTACACTTTTCAAACAATTGGTTGTAATGGATAAACGGAATTGAACCCCATGACATCGTTACTTTGTTTTAATTTTTTACATATTAAGTTTTTATTACTGCCAATTAATAAAACCCTTAAATATTTTTTTTGTATCCAACTTTAAGTAAAGTAAATATTAAAATATATATATATATATATATATATAAAATATAGCCTAAAAATTCCGTTTCCCTGTCTAGAACACGATAACAACAAATAGTGCACAATTGAGTATTTTAGGTACTTATAAGTTATTTTACGTTTAGTTTTACATATATTTAAGCAAATGCTGTTAAATCGTAAACTCTACTGTTGTTCAGAATGTATCTACCGAGGAGAGCCAACAAGAAACTTGGCTGTTGCTCCTTAAAAAATAAAAAATAAAAAAATCAAGGAAAAATAAATAACAGAAACCACAAAAAAGTAAACAGTGATAGCGATTACTTCGATTTAACTTATCTATGTACTAATAAGTTATGTAACTTATTAGTACACCGATATATTCACATCAAATGTATCGACGAAGATATACTGGAAGAAACGTAGAACACGATAGACACAGTAAATTAATGAAATCACGAAAAATATGAAAACCGTGATAACTTCACTTTTACTCGAACACGTTTGTGTACTTTCTTTTTAACAGCCGCGTGATTGTTTGTTCATACACAATACGTCGTAATTAACAGAGATTTACTATTTTAACACCAATTTCACACGTAACGACTTTTTAAGAGCGATTGATTGAATTAATTTTGCCGTGCTGGATTCGTAGAACTAATATTCTAGAGCAGAGGAGCCATAGGCATGAGTCTTAAGTGAAAGTGACGCAACAAATAATAAAAATAGATTACCGCGATAAACAACTTATATGGGAAAAGGACACCCAAAAATATGTAGTACCGAACTTAATCAATCAGCTTCCTAAGTCTATGAAGGATGAAATTACACTCAAAAATGTAAAATATAAACTAAAAACTTTTTATGAACAAAAAACAATACTAAAATATTCGTCATTAACTTAAAGTATCCTAAAAATAATAATATAGTTCACTTAAAAAAAACATAGTTTACTTCAAAATCACCCTATATAATTATTACTCATAACATCTACAATAAGTGGGAACCAGGGGTTTCTTGCGCTAGCGTCTTACCTACCCGCATGTTGTCATTATTTTTACTTAAGAGATAAGTTATTGTTTTTATACATTTTTGTTTTTTTTTGATTATATATATTATACAAATCTATTATCATACGAAAAATTGCTGATTATAAATGTACCATTATGTATATTATGTCGACGACTCTGGCGTACGGAAAACTCTGATGAGTTTGTGATTACGCTAACATGATGTAAACTGTAACTTTTTGTATATTCTGATAAAATAAATAAATAAAAAATAGGCTCGATGAAACTCATAAACTCATTTTGTCTGATCACAAATAAAAAAAGACAGATAATAAGTTTCTATGGTTTCTCTTTATTATTAATGGACATATAAGCTCCTATTGTCTAGTATAGTAACTCTATGGGTGACTTAAGGGTGAGACCTTATCAGGGGTGTCAGGCAGAGCTCAACAAATTTTAAATGAAAACTTGTGCTTACTGAATAATTAGAATTCATCCTGCGATTTACGATAGAGAAAATCATCATAAAGGATTTTTTTTATTAGGCCATCAACAATATATACAAAAGTAATAGTAAAATTATTTTGCTATAATCCGCGATACATCCGGATTATAGTAAATAATAGTAGTAAAAAATATTACTTTTGTATTATGGATATCCGCAATGTAACACCTAATTCTATAAACAATATATACATTTAATAAGTGTTCAGAATATACATGATACAATAAAAAATTGAAACTAAATGCTATATTAATTGAAGATGGCAACAGCATGTACAATGTACAATAATAACAAACATCCAGCTTAGTAATTAAATAATAAGGTAGTATCCGCTTAAAAAAATTAAGATGCTAAGTAAAAGCACTCCCTGTGAGAGCTATATCAATGATACACATGGGTCATCAGTTAATTATCGAGAACGACGGAATTTGATCGACATTGTTGGACGTCCTGTCATTTAAAACTTTAAATGACAGCAGGCCTACCATGAACTCTTATTGCGACTTAATTGAAGACGTAAACGAAATTGTTTTTCTTTTTCATACCATGACGTCTTAAAGACGCACACTTTAAGTCGTTGTCGAAAGAGCGTTCGGAATTCGTCCTAAGAACATGTAAGAGACGAGAGTTATCTATAGTTCATAAAACGTTACCCTTTTCAAACATTACGACCCCAATGCAATTCACACTTCATGGTACGAAAAGAAAGCGGTGTGCGGTCGTCGTTTACGTCTTCAATTGATTCGCAATAAGAGTTCATGGCAGGCCTGCAGGACCTTCCTTTCATCAAGAGATTATCGCATCTTTCTTGGGTTTGGATATTTAGTTTATTTAACGTAAAACAACGGTGACGATAAAGTCGTCTCCTAGACTAATTATATTGAAAACAAATCACACCATGTTTCTGAAACGCCTCATCTTTCATTGTATCCGAAATAATATACTTAAAGAACTGAATGCTGCCTGTTTTACACATTCTATTTTTCACCTGTTTGTATGTTTGTTTTTACGTAATCGACTTCTTTGACCTTAATTTTAGTCTAGTTTCAACGGACAGATTTAATTTTATCTTTGTACACTTATCAAGAACCGGTGAAAATAGAATAATTTAATAAATTTCTCCTTTTTTATGTTGCATTACAATAATTGTAGGTATAAAATTTTATTGATAGATTCTGTTTGAATTGTTTTACATTGTCATTATATCGATTGGGGCCGCGTAAATAAGGAGAAAATGCAATATAATGTAGACAATTACTCAAACGCATGCATTATAGTAATTCATCGGAATGCATGACAGACGGAATAAATAACCGTTGCACGACAATCGACATCGTCTCTTTCACACGAATTTGATTTATGGTATGTAGAAAGGGGAGAAAAGATATTTTTTTATCACTCAAGCGGCTTAAAGAATATAAGGTCTATTTACTTCATCATTTTATATTTATGTAACTAGCTGCTGTACGCGACTTAGATTATATGGCCCTTTGTAACGATATAAAATAGTAGTCACTACAACTCTTCAACTATCGTATACCTGCTAAAAATTAAATTGATCTATTATTGCAGTGGAAAAGGACAAACAAACGAAGTGAGTATTCATTCACTTCTACAGACATCATTTTAGTAAGATAGTATTGACTGACCGCAGTGGGTAGTGACTCTGCCTTCAGCTCCGGGGATCGCGGGTCCGATTACCGCTGGGGACCAACATTTTCTATAAACAATTTGTTAGTTCTTCGAGCCTGGGTGTATATTTGTATTTAAGTATGGATTTAAAACTATATATGTATAAATTTACCAGTTGCCTGTCACCAATAACACAAGTATTAATTAATTGCGATATGATTAAATGTTTTTAAAATAAATGTCATACACGAATTTGAATGAAACTTATCCAAGACATCATTAATCTATTAATATCTCATACCATTTCAGGTATCATTATTCACTTTAGCGTGATATTGCAAGGGTTACATTTATTTACAGAGATTCCAGATCTCATAATTATTAGTTACTATCCACTGAGCCATAAAGATAACATACATGTAATCTACGGCCATATTCGTCCACATTTCGCGCCAAAAATGGAAGAATAAAGCAACGCTTGCCGAACTTTATTCGTAAACATATTTCAAAAACAGACAAAAAACGAGGAAGCATGTCGCCGACGGTGTCTGGATTTATTTAGAGATGATTGCCCAAGACTAATAAATGAGATCAAAACAACACGAGTCTGTAGTATTGCCATGTCGTTGTTTATTTCACAAAGACTACAGAACCGATTCATGCGGACAGCCACTGGGTGTCCGTGGTTCATGCGGAACGTTGACCTCCATAGAGACCTCGATCTCCCTACCATTACTCACCTCCTTAAACGTTTTTCGAAATCTTATTTCGACAAATCTGAGGTACACCCGAACCCCCTTATTTCAGTTGCTTCCACCTACGTCCCTATTAGATCTGACAACCGAAAATATAGGCGTCCAAAAAGCGTCCTGTATGACCCTGAAGATCAAATAACGATCGCACACAGCGTCTTCGCCGGCGAAGGTGAGGTCCCAGTTTTCTGACGTCGATCGGTCGTAGCTTCTCGCCACCCTCCCTAAGTCGCAATGACTAATCAAAGTCATGTCATCAGCTCTCCACTACGCATCGCCCCAAGCCGTGGTCCGGCCTCACAGGAGGCACCTTAGGACGGCGTTCCCCGACTCTACTAGAGCTTCTGCGCTCTACTCTCTGCATTTCGCAACCTCGATGATGCTTCTGCGCTCGCCGTCCCGGCCGGTAACGCTGTAAAAGCCGTTAAGGCTGGCAGCATACAGTCTTTTCGAAAAAAAAATGTTTTTTTCAATAGAGATTTTAATTTCTGATATATCCAGAGTCGAGAACCAATATATAGGAAAAAATTCTATCGTCCCAATCTTTTTTAATAGAAAAATGTTGTCTACACCTAATCGATTATTACATTCATAACTATTGGTGTTATGAATTTAACGTTCAAATACCTCATCTCGTCTATACGATTCCTGGATATTATTGCATTAGTAAGTATTATTTATACAGTGAAATGAAAGAAACGAGAAACTTATTTTTTGATATAAGCATAAATATCGAAATCTCAATAATAGAAAATTTCAGAACCATGCAATACTCATATATAGGAATGTTTAATATTTAAAAACTAGTTAAGTAAACACATTTTACAAATTACGTATGTTATAAAAGTAAGCTATTTACTATGTAAGTAAGCCAGTACTTAAATATACCTGCGTAATTAATCAGTATGATATGAATCATATAAGTTTGAACATATTCGTACTACAGAGAGCGTGGTATATGTAAAATCCTTATAGTTCAACAGAGATGTCCCGCAAAATCGTAACATCTGGTAACAGTACAGACGGATTTCATTTTATTGGACATTTGCGGTGATTCATAAAGGGCAGCTGGATAGAAATAGCATTTGTTTTTAAATTTTCTCGTTTACAATAGAACTTGATTGAGCAATAGGATTCAATGAGCTCTTTTCAAACATATTATTTTGATTTGCGTTGTCTTGTACTAGTTGTAATCATTTATTTTTTTTCAATAATGAATTTGGGATAACGACAAACATATATACAATCGCCGTGTGGCAGAAAATAGGCAACCCTCATTTCTAACCAAATTATCGTAAAAGACAATTAAGGTAAGGTGAAGTCAGGCAGGCCGCCAGTCGTAAAATGACCAAATCATCTAACAACATGTTTAAAGCACGTTGTGCCGACCCCACTTAATGTGGGATAAGGGCAGGAGAATTATGATATATACATACATATATTATATAAGTAATCGTCAGAAATGAGAAGATCCGTAAAAGAACAGAAATTATGAATATAGCTCAGCATGTCACGAAGCTAAAATGGCTATGGACGGGGCACATAGAAAGAAAAACCTCAAAAAGGTCCTATGCTACTGAACTCAAGTGGCACAAGTTCGTGTTATGTAGATACCACGGACGATCAATATTACCACCCTATAGGCAAACCTTTATATACTAGCGAAAGATCTATATAAAGACCTATAAAAAAAGATGTTCATTTATGTATAGTACCCGTCAATAAATAATGCACATCGAGAACTTCGAACGAAATAGCCGGCCAATTCGGTTTTGTAGAGCGCTGTCATTATCCACTATATGTATACACTTTGTGTATCGTGGTAATGTTGGAGGTTTGTGCATGCGTTTTTACGAATCCTACATATATATGAAAAAACGGATAGTACACCCTACATTTGGCATTATGTATATATATTTTCTATTTATTTTATCACGGATTATAGTAAAATAATTTTACTATACTTTTGCCTATTAAGTACCTATTCGCTGCGGGTGTTACCAGGTACAGCTAGTATAGTACCCGGCAATAAATAATGCACATCGAGAACTTAGAACGAAAAAGCCGGCCAATTCGGTTTCGTAGAGCGCTGTCACTATCACACACGGGTTCTTCAGTTTGTCCGACAGAGACAATACTCTATGAAGCAGAATCTAGCCGATTTCTCTCTCTGAGCCTCGATGTGAATTATTTATTGCCACGTACTATATATGTATGTAGAGATCATTCGATTCGAAGTATTGTCGCAACAAAAAGGCGTATCGAAATGAGATTTCCTCGCATTTTAATTAGTATATGATCGTGGACGTGAGAAAGTACCCACAATTATGAAGACGGCTGCAGTTTTCACTCATTAGTACAGACTGTAGTCCGTGCGACTCTCAGGGGAAATCCGTATGAAACAATAACGTACCACGCGTACTGAATCGTACGTGAATAATCCTAGATTAAGTAAAGGACTGATACACTTTCACACAAGTTTTGTGCGCAAGGTGTAAAAAAAATGCGGGGGCCCAATTAATAGCTATTAATTTATAATTATAATTAATAGGTATTAAATGAAGTAATAAAAAAATTAGTTCATTTAATACCAGTTAATATCAGAGAAATGGAGGAAGTGCCCTTAATTTTTGATTGACGCGACGCAGCGATCTATTCTTCCTATAACGACCGGTCTATTCCAAGAAGCGAGACAAAAATAAATTATCTACATATAATAAAGTTCGTATTATCCGATACATTAATTTATTATCGAAAATGTAGTTACAACATTTGTCTGTATGTCAATAATATAAAGATATTCAAATAATAATTAAACAATAAGCGGCGGTATAGTGAAGCTATAACTAACCGAGGTTGAAAAATTTCTAGTATATAGAACATACTATAAATATGGAATATACTACTACAGTGGTACTGGACTACTATTACCCTATTACTACAGTGCTACTAAACTATAGTATAGAATAGCATAGTACGGTGCGGTGCGATACAGTGCGATGCGTTGCGGCGCAGCGCGGTGACGTGCGGTGCGGTGGATGCGTATAGATAACATAGCTAATAGCTAACATAAGAATGACAGAATTTGTGTTTTTACTTCGGGAACGAAAAAACCAATATTATATGATACATATGGAGTGTATTTGACTTAAGGGTATTTTAGCACCAAATTCTAATCAAATGAAGTCGCAGCTACCACTAGTTCTATTAACATCATAAGATTAAAAGCTGGTATTTATTTATTTATTTATTTTGCTTTATTGGAACACAACAAGAATGCACTTAAGAGTAAACTTAAATATAAACAATATTGTATCCTGCTAGGACATCCTTGCTTACAAGTGTACACAACATGCATACTTGTGGTGCTATACGTGCCTTAGAATTTTTACAAAATTATTATTATTTTTTTAAATTAAAGTAAATACAAATAAAGAAGGAATAAAGAAAGTCAGAAAAATACAATACTTAAGCTAGAAATATATTTACGGATTCCTTACAAACCTAGACCCGGGTAGAAGAAGCTGGTATACGTCAAAACAATCAACTCAAAATAATCTTTATTCAAATAATCCATTTCAGGCACTTTTGAATCGTCAAGCATCAATATGATTAATGAAGCTACAACTGGTTCGGAATGTTGCTCTTACCGAGAAGAACCATCAAGAGACTCGGCGGTCAATCTTTTAAATATTTTCAATTATACATTATTAAACCGCTGTCTTGTATGAAGCTGAAAGGATTTTCAAATCCAGGCTTTCTTATCATCCAAATAATCTTCAATTTTGTAATATGCTTTGCGACTAAAGCATATTTTTTACAATTAGTTGGAATCTTTCTTGAATACAATAACTAAAATAAAACAATAATTTAGTTGGAATCATTCCGATGTTGTACGGTTTTATAATGCTTCTAAGTAATTTAATAAATATAACATTGTATCCTAGAAATTGCTGCACGATGAACATACTTTATGGTCGATTGCTTTTGAACTACCTTTTTTCCATAGATCCATTTCCGTTCACACAAAGCTACGAAGGGGAAAGGAAGCGAAACATCTGTCCATGATATACTCTTTTCACCTGCTATTGGCTCCCAGACTGATAGTGTCCTATAGGACTAGATGCATGTCGGCTTTACATATATTTTCTGTATTCACGATAAAATTATCAGCAGTTAAAGTAGCGCATGATGACTAATGTCATATTTAATATTTTTGACGGAATGAAAACAATTGTAAGATTACTAAGGAATTTACTAAGACGGAATGATAACAATTGTAAGCAGGCTTACCATGGACTCTTATTGCGACTCAATTGTATACTTAAACTGAATTGTTTTGCTTTTTTCCATACCAGTAGGCCTACCATGAACTCTTATTGCGACTCAATTGAAGACGTAAACTAAATTCTTTTGCTTTTTCATACGATGACATCTTAAAGACGCACACTTTAAATCGTTGCCGCTCGGGATGCGTCCCCCACCATATGACCCCAATGCAATCCACACTTCATGGTACGAAAAGAAAGCGGTAGAGTTTAGGTACTGACTTTGAAATTGAATCGTTTTCTAAAATTGGAGATGGCTTTTAATTTCCTTTCGATAGAATCTTTTTTAACAGCTCTTATTCCATTATATTAACATTTCAGAATAATAAAAGCTTTCATTCAAATGTGTCAATATTACCTCTTAATTTTTAAAAGTTTTGGAAAACCATATGAACTTAACTACGCTCGCAGCAGCGAGTTAGAATTTGATTTTGATAAAACGTAAATTTTTTCAAGACATGTTTTTAAGCCAGCTGAGTTGTAAATATATCCGCGGCGGTTTATATCAGCAGTTTTGCGTCACGACACGCTGGCTGCCGTACGCCGGTGCGTGGGAGCAGCTTTGTTTTTATTATAAAAATCAAGCTTCACAAATGCCATGTGATAACAATCAACCTTTAATTGCCTTTTTACACTTTGTTTTTTTCGCATATATACCATGTACTCATCGTTTTATGTTTCATAGCAACAGTCACATCAAAATTAATAACATAGATTTACTAGGTCTGGGACAAGAAATTTAAGTGTTTCTATTAGACAATGATATCTTCAGCTACCACTAAAACCTCCATACTTTCTGGGCACTTGTTTATTTATAATGGTGTTCAAAAAGAGCCAAAATTCCAAAATATATTATTACAACACGTTTCAAGTACAACCTCCTTCAAATAGTTAGTTCGCTAATTAAAAAAAAAATTGTCACCGTCAATGGGACAAGTTGTTGAAATTGGTTGCTTTTCGAGAAAATTGTTTCTTATTCATTGAATAAATGTAAAGGCAAAATATAGTTTTTATAATATAATTTGTTTTTTTGAAGACTAAACTGTTCGGAAGAGTCTTAATACTCTTTAATAAATTTATTCAACTTTTTTCCACGCAACTTTTACGTTTTCGTTCACGTCAACTTAACTATTCAAACAGAATTATGTAATATAATAATGCCAACATTTTCTATAAACAATTTGTTTGTTCTTCGAGCCTGGGTGTGTATTTGTATTTAAGTATGTATTTAAAACTATATATATTTACAAGTGGTCTGTCACCCATAACACAATTATTATTATGTTACTTACTTTGGGGATGGATGACCGTGTGTGTAAGTGTCCCATATATTTATTTATTTACTATAATGTATAGTGTCTTCTAACCAAGGACTACCGTCATGAAAAGTAGTCTCACGTATTCTACGCAACGTACGGCTAAACTTTACTTATAGTGACATCTATTGAAATAGTATTCCTTTAGCTATTGCACAATAGATGGCGTTTAATCTGATCTTAATGAATCTTATCAAGGGTCAAACCTAAAAAGTAATTTTTTTTTCATATTCTTGTTCTTTTTCATATTTTATCGTTTTAAAATGAAGAAAATAATATATAGAATTACGCGTTACTTTGCGGAGACCCAAAATACAAAAGTAATAATAAAATTATTTTACTCTATTCGGCGATAAAGAAAATTGAAAATATATACAACACTAAATGTATGGTGGACTATACATGGATTCACTTACTGTGGATATTATCTGGATGTTACATAAGAAGATTATGTGATCTGGATAGTTCAAATAGTGGACTGGATAAAGATTCGGTTGGTGAAATAATATAACGCTATTTGTAAAACGTTTATTTCCATAAATGATAAGACTAAAACAACACTTCACAGCGAATACAGCTCTCTAAATTTGCATCACTTTTTGATATATTCGCGAATTTATAAAGCTATGAGTGTATATCTATATATATTCTATAACAACGAAAAGCATGTTAGTGTGTTCATAAGTGGTCTACGAAAAAAAATGTTTACAATGGCTGAATATAGACTAGCAGATTCATAATTCAATATAAAATATTCTGAACTTAGAAAATAAAATTAATAAATGGTATTATAATAAATAAAACCTTTAAATTCAAATATCAACATAACCACATATACTATCTTACTTTATAAAATTAGTGAAATTTTTTGCTATTGTCCCTCGACCTTATATTCTTGGTCTGGTTAATATACCCATAAATACTATTGTTTATAAATGAGGTTTCACGCATGATTTCCATAACCCAATAGCGATGAATAAATGATACGGGGATAGGATAAATTTCACATCACGTTAACAACACCCGACGAATGAGTCATAATTATATAATGAGGTGGTAAGCAAATTTCTTTTAGCATGCTCTGCGAGGCACAAAGAAAAGAAAATAGCCCAAAAATAGCCACTGTCTTGAGTCGCTTACGCTAGAACGCAACCACCCTCTTTAACTATTCATATTTTTCTGTATAACACTGACAATTTTTTATTGTAAAATGTATGTAAGTCTTTTGTATGTATCATAAAAGATATGAGTATGTATCATATCTTTTAACTTTTCTAAATGAAATCACAAATGAACAGCGATGATTCAAACTTTGCCTTCACACTAACTGATCATTACTAGATATATGTATATACAATGGAGTTTGGAAATTAAAATCTAATAACAATGAATTAAATGCCATGTTTAAGAAGGAAATAACAATGATATTGTCTAATTATCTAGTCTATTGATAAAAGTTACATACCTGATTAATTTAAAGACTGATCGCTTAACATGCTCCTAAGGATGGCAGGTATAAAGCCAAATTATTATTGTCTTAAAAAGTAACTTTGAATAGAAATAGACTAATCGTAGATTTGCTAAAATACTATAAAGTAATAATGTAATTATTTTACTATAATCGCGCTAAAAATGGATTCCCACAAAGTAACACTAATTCAAAATAATATTAAACAACATGTTACCCAAAATATATTGATTAAAACTGTTTAAGCATGGCAACACTGGTGGATTTGTGTTTAATTTATATTATTATTGTCAAGCAATTATCAAGATATATTTCTCTTATTTTACACCTTATTCTATACTGTAAACGAAGAAAGAAAGCAGGTACATTGCATGATAAAGGTAAAATCGATCTCCTACTTATTCAATATACATTTTTTATACGGTTTTTGTGAATCTGTGTTAAAAATAGTGCAAAATAGATGATGAGTTTGTTTAAAAAAATTATATAAACTTCAACTATGCTAAAATCGCGTCTTGTAGGATAATATTTCAAGGGATAATGATCGGATTTACATTACATTTTATGACATAAAAAATAAATAAAGTAAATGAAATAATTAAAATTATAGATTTAACCATTATAAATAGTCAGTTTATATACATTGCCATAAGCAAAAGAGAATGGATTGGAAATGGGTTATAAAATAATGGATTTTCTATTACTAGAATTAGAAAGGTTTAAGTTTTCACTCAATTTTAAACGAAATAAGAATGCACTGAAAATAGGAAATTTTTTAAAATTAATATTCAATATATTTAAATAAATTAGTTCTGATATGTCGTTAGTATCGCTTTTTCGCTCGATTAGGGTATTTTTATTAGACGAGTCAACAAATAAAAAAAAATTCAATCTAAACAGCTCCGTCATCTTGGTGTTGACAGAATTATTTTAAAATTTAAGTGAATAATTGATTTTTTTATGATTTGAAACAGGTTGTGATAAGATAGGTCATAAATTGGCGACTTGTATTCATATATTAAATAGCGTCATGATCCTTTTTCTAAATAAGTTTTTATTATTTTCAATATTAAAATTAACTCCTACTACTTTATAATTCTATATACAGTAACATATTTTATATAATACGTATAAAAACTAAAAATATGCAAATATTTTTGCTATGCTAGTAATATGATGCTAATTATATTCAAATAATCGCACATATGAATAAACTCCCTGAATAGCGCAAGGTAAGTTAGAATACAGAATAAAAAATATTGTTATTTAATAAGATTTCTCTATAGATTTTATTCTATTTTAAGTTAATAAAAGTCTTTTCGCTACTTTGTATTTATGGCCAGAATATTGCAGATTTATAAAAAAATAAAAAGCCTTTAGGGTGGTTCATAATTTCTGTCTAGATAGTTCTATATCATCACACCAAAAATATGAATTTGAATGAATATTTAGTTTTACCACTTTTTTTTATAAAAAATAAATGATATGATATATGACGGTGAATGGTCATATTATCTTGAAGTATACTAATTTGACTGCTATTTTGCTTTCTACTGATTGTTTATTTTATACAAACCAAAATTGAGAAAAATTAAAAAGTAACAAAAAATTGTTAATTTACCATAAATATTACCGATACTAGATAATAAAACACATTCAGTCGAAACAAACAAAAAATTTCAATTTAAAAAAAGGTTAATCACTCATGTTGAACATGTTGCAGTTGTTCCTAGGGATGTCCAGAAATAATATACTTTTATATTAAACAATTATTTATTATTATAATCGATATTTGATAATCGATTTTCTAAATATTGTAAATTATATATTTTTTAAATCGATTATATTAATTACGCTCTTTTTACTTGCTATTTTTTATGTTTTTTAAGATAAAATTTGCGTTGTGCAAATATGCATATATTACACATCGAATTTCACAAGCAGCGTATCTGGTATTTGTTTATTCGTACTAATATTAAAAAGGTACCGTTACAAAGAGTCAGAAATCGACAATTAATAATAGATTTGTTGGATACAAGTTAATCGATTTTTTTATAGAGTAGATTTTTAAAAAATCGATCATACGCAGACAGACAGCTTTTGGGGAGTTTGTTTTTTAATATGTATAGAATATCATTGATCAATATCAATCTATCAATATGATCTAAAGGCAGATGAATTATGGCTTAAGAATATACATGAGACAGAATATGCAGTCAATATTTTTACTGATTAAATTTTGTAATAGGAGTATTAAAATGAGTATAGCTATAAACCTGAAATAATCTCTAGTTTTATGTCACGATGGCATAAAAATGTATACCACCCACGATGTATAGAAGTATAGAATAAAACTAACTGGAAATATTTCCTAGCTAAGTTTTTGTACTCACTTCATTGGGAGTAGAAAGGAAGCTTATATAGGGGCTTCCAATCTGATATACAGTCTTTATTTTTAAAATATATTTTTGCAACAGGAATGAGCCTTATGCTATAGCTATAGCTATTATGAAACTTGCTAGGTATATCATTCTTCATATTACATTTTTTTAATGAGAGAAACCTATATAAATTATCTTTTACTGTTATATGGACTTTATAACAACAGAACGCATAGGTATTATATGTCTCTATTTAGAACAAATGAAAACTTATTTTTTTAATTCTCATCCCAGACTACAATTTATTGGTTTCTAAAGAATAAAATTCCGGTCTCTTTTCTTTCAGGTTGTTGAGTTTCTTTCCCTGACTATTGAGATATGATAGCATAACCTTAGTAATCCAAAATAGAAGTTTTTTTCGAGTAGTCTTGATGAACCTGTTATTGAAATCCGTTGATACCAATAGAATATAATAAAATAAATATATAATAATATATACAAAGTTGAGAACAAAAAAAATCTACTAATAACCCAAAATTCAATCACCAATAATTCTAATAAAATAAGTTTTTGAATATATTTATACATAATATCGAAATTCAAACCTTTAACACCACATTAGGCATATGGAATGAAAAATGGCAAGCCTTCCACAGATTTAAATCCTGTAAAATACAACAATAGATAACTCTGATTATATACCGTACTGACTAGTGATAGTTATGTGCAACTTAAATCTAACATCTCGCATACAACTCTGTAGAACTCGACGCATTTGTTTTTTAACCATAGACAATATCAATATGAGAACATAATTTATACATTTTGAAAATAGAACGCGACGCCCAAATAAAATCAACCAATATTTAAAAATCGAACGCTTCTGTCAACCCATGGATAGGTTTTTAACAATAACCTTAGTTATGTGCAACTTAAATCTAACATCTCGCATACAACTCTGTAGAACTCGACGCATTTATTTTTTAATCATAGACAATATCAATATGAGAACATAATTTATACATTTTGAAACTAGAACGCGACGCTCAAATAAAATCAACCAATATTTAAAAATCGAACGCGCTCAAATCATATCAACCAATATTCAAAAATCGAACGCTCCTGTCAACCCATGGATAGGTTTTTAACAATAACCTCATGGCTCCTTCGATTGAGGTCTTTCACCTCTTTGCTAAGGTTCGATTCGACGAGCATTGAGTGTCTTTTCGCGTTGAGATCTTTCTTCCTCCTTACGACATCTGGACTGTAAGGATCGGACACACGTCTATCGAGATGAGTTTGACCCTGTCCCTGTGGGGTCGAAAAAGAACCTTGCCTAGGAAGCGATGGCGATTGTTGCTCCTGATTTAAATTTGGTAGGTAAGTTTGGAATGATGGCCGGTTTTGCGCCGCTTCCATGATGGAACCTTTTGAATGGAAAAATAAAACTTGAAAAAAAAAACAGTTTTAGAATTCTTATTAGGTCAGTTAAATTTTTAATACTACCTACAACTATTATTATAAAAGTAGCAGCCTGTTACAATCCCACTGCTGGGAATAGGTCTCCTCTCTCCGTTTCTGGAGAGAAGGGTTGGAGCTAAGACCTACCACGCTGCTCCAATGCTGATTGGTAGATTACACATATCTCCAGAATTCTCTAGAGATATACAGGTTTCCTCACGATGTTTTCCTTCACCGAAAAGCGTGTGATAAATTGCAATTATCAATTAGACACATGAGTTTTAATAGAAATCTCATTGGTGCCTGCCCGGGTTTGAACTCGTGTTCCCCTCGTAAGAGTCGCACGGTCGCACCGCTGGGCTATCACAGCTATTATTATATTACCTACTAATATTATAAATGCGAAAGTTTGTGAGTATGAATGTTAGTTTTTCACGGATAATCCGCTGTACCAATATCGATGAAATTTGGCACAATTATTACTTAAATACCGGGGTAGCACATATACGCTATAGAAATCCTGTTTTCCAAGAATAGGATGACATTGAAAAGCGCCATCTATTATCAAACTATTAAAGTGTTTTCATTCAATAAGTGTCAAAGTTAAGTCAAATCTGTAGTAAATATGGAAAAACAAAGTTTGCCGAGTCTACTACTTAATTATACTTATTATTTCAAGTACAAACAATCATTTGTTATAAAGGCCTTAGACCACCGAATAAAGAATAACAGACTTTTAATTTTGATAAAACAATAGTTATAAAAACCACAATAATTTATAAAAAACTACAGTTTAAGTAAATAATAATAGTGTCAAGGTGATAAAAACAAAACAAATGCGGTGTTCGATTGTAAATTTTATTTTAGCAAATACAAAAATTAAACGTACCTCTAAATACATCTCAAAGTAAAGACAAAATAACAACAAAGCATGTTAGTCTTATTTTATTTTCAAAAAGTAATTTTAAAATGCTGTTTTGTTTATTTTTACTTATTCTTCGTGTACAATTAGTGATTACTGAAAATCGTGAATAATCCTAAATTCATTATCTGATAAGTGGAGATAAATATATATAGTGATATTATATGAATACTAGTATGGTTAAAGATACTATATTTTGTTTAATTTCTAATAAAACGAAACTAAATAAAGTATAATGAGCATAGCATAATGTCGCTTTACAACATCTCTATAATTTGAATCAAGTATATTTATTAATGATACCAGTTAAAAAATAATTATTAATTAAAAGTATTTCCATCTTTACTTTGAGAATAACTACTAAATACGCATGCACAACACAAATTCCCACTACACTAAATTTACACAAACACAAATCAGTCACAAATTTTTAATAAATCATTAAAACAACAATTCAAAATACTTTCAAGGTAATTTTGAAATAATTTAGGTTAACAGGAGTTAGTTACTAAATATTTAAATTCTGTATTCATAAAAAAGCCAACAATTCAAGTGGTTATTAATTATTAGTAAATTAGTAGTCAAATTCATTGTGAATTTTAATGTGTCAGAATTATAAAGAATCTATTTTTTTATGAATTAAGAATTATTAATATAGAAAACCCAAACATTAATGATTTTAATTTAGTTTATAACAAACACAATTATTTGATGATAATAAATGAAAGATAAAATTACAGTGTAAGCTTATGGAAGAAATTATAAGATACCTTCATTTTATTATATTACGTTTGACGACCTACAAGGAGAAATAGGATATTAAAAGTTTCTCTGATAGGTATTATAATTTAATTGATGTCTCTACTTTATAAATAGCTTCTATCGCTACCATGCAAATATCTTCATCACAAAAATCAGATCGATCCGGGAGGTTAAATAGCAGTTCCTATTGCATGTATTACGCTACTCGAAAGTCCATATTAAATTTGATTTCCTTCATGCCTTTACTATTATTTAGCAAAGATTTTAATTTACACTGGAAAGATTCGAAGAAAACCATAAAAAACTTGTAAAACCTCTCTGAGTGGGCAGCAGCATCTTTCAGTTTATCTGTTACTGTGAGACTCTTCTTCTAATTAAATTAAAAACATGATATAAAGTAAGGATGCAATTTGAAAAAGTTGAAAGTTGCTGGGCTGGTGATATATGGATTCGATCCGAGAGATCTGATATTTGAGCCAGCCCGTTTTCAACTAATCTGTAGTGAGTTTAGATATGACAGGGTAATTAACCATTGTTTTCTAATGATATTGTAAACATTACTATATTAAGCACTCGGATAAAACTAATTTTGTTTTTCTACCAAGCGATAGAACCTGAACGTGCGTCTTATAGAGTTTAACCCCCCTGAGCCTGCGTATGGCTTGCTTACTCTATGTATTTATTATACATAGAGTTATTACGTTACGAGTTACGCTATGAATAAAGCTCACGTTACATGTGTCGTAGTGAAATCAAGAAAAAAAGTATGTATGCGATAAAAGCTGCATAGTCGCAAGCAAATAGCGCTACAAATATGAGAATGCATTCTGTGGTGGTGTATTTGGCGCGAAACGATCGCTTACCGAGTGTCCTGACGAGCCACGGCGTCACAGATTGCTTCTGATTCATAGCAGCTTGCATCTCGTTTAATGCCGCGTTCAGTTGGTGGCTTAACTCCTGTCGACAAATAAATACATATAATTTTCTCGCCACATATCTGTCTGACTAGCCCGTTGGCGCAGTGGGTAGTGACCCTGCCTTCAGATCCGCGGGTCGCGGGTTCGATTCCCGCCGAGATCCAACATTTTCTATTTTAGAATTTGTTGGTTCTTCGAGTCTGGGTGTATATATGTATTTAAGTATGTATTTAAAACTATATATGTATATATTTACCAGTTGTCTCTCACCCATAACACAAGTATTAAGTTACTTTGGGGATGGACGACCGTGTGTGTAAATGTCCCATATATATTTATATATTTATATTTATATTGGCGCAGTGGGTAGTGACCCTGCCTTCAGATCCGCGGGTCGCGGCTTCTATTCCCACCGAGAGCCCACATTTTCTATAAACAAATTGTTGGTTCTTCGAGCCTGGGTGTGTATTTGTATTTAAGTATGTATTTAAAATTATATATGTAGTATATCTACCAGTTGTCCGTCACCCATAACACAAATATTAAGATAATTAATAGTGTGTGTGTGTGTGTGTCTCATTATCATCATTCTCCTGCCCTTATCCCACTCTAAGTGGGGTCGGCACAACATGTTACAAACATGTTGTCTTTGTAACATGATTTGGCTACGTATTTTACCGGCCGCCTGCCTGACGTCAACTTAACTTAGTCGCCTTTTACGACACCTCGGTAAGATAATGAGAATGGTCTATTCTATGCAGCCGGATACCACACGGCACATACCTTAATCGCCTCTTACGACACCTCGGTAAGAACGGAGGGTGGTCTATTCTATCCTGCCGGATACCACACGGCGTGTGCAAGTATCCCATATATTTATTTATTTTAATTTGTTCGCGATAAACTCAAGAACTTCAAAACGTACATGTTATCATTCTCCTGCCCTTATCCCTCTCTAAGTAGGGTCGGCACAACATATTTTAAACATGTTGTTGAAACATGATTTGTCTAGGCATTTGTCTAGGACGCCTGCCAGACTTTAACCAACTTTAGTCGCCTTTTACGACACCTAAAAAATGAGATTGGTCTATTCTACTCAGCCGGATTCCACACGTCACTTCTCCGAAAGACATACATAAAAAAAGTTTGGGTGTACAATTTTTTTAGATTTTGTGCAAATTGCTTCAAATCTGACGGTTGAAAATTCCGGCAACAATCAATCCGTCTACAAGATTTCATCTCTCCAAAAAATGAAAGACCTAAATGAATGTAACTCCGAGCAGATTCTAAAGCCAAAATCCACACACATTTTATAAATGCTAAAGTCTGCAGGTGCGTAGGGCTTACCTTCAGCTCAGCCGCGGGTTCGATTCCCGCTGAGAGAGAACTTTCGCTAATGCAATTTGTTGGTTCTTCAAGTCTGGGTGTATTTAAATATGTATATATTTACCAATTGTCTGTCACTTATAAAACAAGTATTTAGTCAAGACGGGATGACCGTGTAATTGTCCCATATATATTCATTTAATTATTCATTCAGACTAAAATCAATATTATTAACCTGATTACTGCATTGCGCCTGAACATGCGCCAACTTAACTTGCGCTAATTCTAATTCGAGATCACGTACGCGTTGCTTCAGTCTCGCCTCAGTATCGCTCGAGTTCTCTTTTTCCTCCTCTTTTTTATCGACTTCTACAAAAAAAAAGAATTTTTGATATTAAGAACATTGTTATTACTATTTTTAAATAGAAGCTCTGTCTAAATTCAAAAGTATAATATATATGACGATGAAAATTCGAAAAAGTAGATAGTTTTATCTACCTGGGCTCCAGCATTTCGAATACCGGCTCTTGTGACGTGGAAATCAGACGCAGAATTGGAATGGCCAAAGACGCAATGTGCCAGTTAAAAGGAATATGGAAGGACAGAAACATAAGGCATGACATCAAACAAAAACTTGTCCAAACATTGGTATTTTCCATATTCCTTTACGGGGCCGAAATATAGACGCTCAGAGCACTCGACCGCAAACGTGTGAACGCCTTCGAAATGTGGTGCTCTCATGTGATGATACTCAAGGAACTCGAGATCACAACTAGGCTTTCGACTATCTGCCTGAAACGAGTCCTTGAGTATTTCGGTCATATCGCCCGAAAGAGTGGTGACAATCTCGAAAAGATAGTCATCACTGGCAAGGTCCAGGGGAAGAGACCTCGATGACGAAGTCCAATGCGCTGGACAGATCAAATCCGCACCACACTCGACAGTCATATGCATGAAGCCATCCGTTGCGAAGAACAGACCGATGGCGCAACATTGTCCGTGACAAATTAAACCGTGGAGGGGGTCACGACTCTCAGCATTGAAAACACCTACGCAAGGAGGAAATGACGATGAATCTATTGGTTCTTTAATGAATTAGTATTTCCTGCTCTTCACTATCGGCGATGATCGTTGATCGTGTGATCGTCTATAAAAGACAGGATCATCGCACAAGTGACAACACGATCTACCATATTATCATACAATACATACGATCATACGTATCACCCAGCGACTCCCTCTGGTGCGTGTCCGAAAAATCGACAATTCCCGAGTTGTACGTGATCATATGGCGCCGAGACCTATGTCTTTCACTAAAAAAGACTACTGAGAAGTTCAGAGTCACGCAGAGAGCGATGGAGAGAGCGATGCTCGGTATTACTCTGCGTGAAAGCAAGAGATGAATGGATCAGGAAGAGGACAGGTCTGAAAGATGTTGTCTCCGAAATTGCTAAGAGTAGGTGGAGATGGGCAGGACATGTGGCTCGAATAGATATTACTCGTTGGACCAAGCGACTTCTAGAATGGAGACCACGTGCTAACAGCAGATCACGTGGCCGTCATCCCAAAAGATGGGCGACATAAGGCGACACACAGGTCGAGAGTGGATGCTGAGAGCACAAGACCACCTGGCATGGAGGGACATGGAAGTGGTCTAGGTTCAAAATTGGACTAAAAATGGCTGAAGATGATGATGACATGATTATAAACGATCATTGGCGAGTACAATTGGGTAGGCCCTCTACGCACATTATGAAAAGGAGCCATAATGTTTTATTTAGATTACTTTTAAAGCATTATTAATTTATTAATACATAAGTTTCTTTCAATCTTTTTGGCAATAACAAAGTAGGACAAAAAATGACAATAAAGAATTGTTGTTCCTACCTTCTTTGTTGTCTTTTTGGGCCATCTTTAAACTGCAGCTCATGCAACTTTTAACGCAGTCCTGTAAGTAAGCATATTTTATATCAATACTAGCTGATCTGGCAGATTTTGTACCGTTTTTAATGAACATGATACGAAACTATATTCGTCGCTTAATTTTTCAATTTCTAAACGAACCCTTTTTGACAGGTATGAACAGCATAAAACAGAATATAAAAATAAAATTGTTGTTTTTAATTTTTTTTTACATCTCAAGACCTTTTAACCTTCCTTTAGATATCTAAAATTATTTAAAATTGTAATAATAAAAAATAGTATATACTTCGATTGTTCCTCTTTTCATTGCCGTTAAGTGATTAAACACCCTTATAAGTCCTATAAGCTCAGTATATCAGTCAGAACATTGTAAGTTGAAATGCGTTTTGGTTACTAATTGTTTCAGCATTATTTTAAAAGCTAGCATATAAAAATCTAGCATATACAAATAAATAAGACTGACACGTTATATTTATTAAATAAATGTAAATGAATAAAACGAATCCGGCTCGAAGGACCAATGTTGGAGCTATGCAATCCATTGTTGTCATTACGAATTAGAGACAGTACTGAGCGAATATTACTTTAAAAATATATATTTACCAACCTGTACATGATGCAACTGTTTGTCGAGTCGGGCGCATATCTCCCTGTAGTCTCGCGCCACTGCGGCGTAGTGAACCGACTCTTTCTGAGCCTCCTCATAATTACTGCGAGTCTGGTACAAGTTAGTAATTGTTTTAATATTTATAGAATTAGGCGTTACTTTGCGGAGATCCATAATACAAAAGTAATAATAAAATTATTTTGCTATAATCTGCGATACAGTAAATAGAAAATATATATAGTGTTTAATGTATAGTGGACTATCAGTATTTTCATACCCGATACGTGCAGGATTCGTAAAAACACAGGCTTAGACGCAAAGCTTTGCGATTTTGTCGTGGAGTCTAACTCCTGATGATGCTTCGGTTGCGGGGCGAAACGATTGTTGAGTTTGTGATAGTGAACCTGTGTAGTGTTTGTGTATTGTGGTGGAAGTGGTGGAGGTTTGTGCATGTGTTTTTACGAATCCTGCACGTATCGGGTATGAAAATACTGATAGTCCACTATACATTAAACACTATATATATTTTCTATTTACTGTATCGCGGATTATAGCAAAATAATCTTATTATTACTTTTGCATATTGTAACAATAAAAACTAAAGATTTCTTTTTGAAAAAATTTAGTTCAATAGTACACAATTTCAAATTTATTTACTCTATTACGCGAGTATATGGACTGTGAACGGGCAATATGTCCTATTTCAATTTTAAGCGAAATCACATTTTAAGGGCTTTGGGTACTACTATCCATCATTTACCGTATCAACATGTATTATTTACTATAAAAACTTGTACATAAATAGCTGTAACAGGCACTAACAATGTTGGAGTAGGAAATAGGCAAATGACAGTCTGTGTTATCGTTAATACCGGAAGTGAGGTTCTTCTTTGATCAATAGCGAGGGTAGGGGCTTTTTATGTTAGTGGGTATTGCCCTTAAATAGTAAAACTTGAGATAATTAGAGATTTTGTCGAGAGTCTGTCGATTGTCGTCGTTAACGTGATTTCTAGTTAAAGTGCATTTTTGAGTCAATTAGTGAAGTCAAGCTGAAAGCGAATATAATACAAGTTTAATAGTGAGAAAGTGAAGATGTTACGATCCAAGACCTTCTGGGCTCGTTTTATAAACATATTTAAAGTCAACTGTTTTTTTATTACATAAAAATTATTGCGAATGTATCAATAATAACGTTTTTTCTTTTTCCTGAAGATAGGATAATTTGAAAGTTCAGTCGATATGCCTTTTTTACAATATATACTGCAACGATTCTTAACAGCTCTAATACCTTCTTCAAGTAAATATAAAGTTGATATGTCCTGAAAACTTTGGTACAATTGTACCAAAATATTTTATTCAGTTTATTATTGCTAATTACAAAAGTAATAATAAATCGCAAAGCTTTGCGATTTGGCTTTGCGATTTTGTCGTGGAGTCTATCTCCTGATGATGCCTCGGTTGCGGGGCGAAACGATTGTTGAGTTTGTGATAGTGAACTTGTGTAGTGCTTGTGTATTGTGGTGGAAGTGGTGGAGGCTTGTGCATATGTTTTTTACGAATCCTGCATGTAACGGGTATGAAAAAACGTATAGTCCACTATACATTTAGCACTATATATATTTTCTATTTACTGTATCGCGGATTATAGCAAAATAATTTTATTATTACTTTTGTATTATGGATCTCCGCAAAGTAACGCCTAATTCTATAAATTATTTATTGCTAATTAAATAATCAAAGTATAACTTTAAATAAAATTTACTGAACGATAATCCGAGATCATCAAAGAGTCCAATTTAGCTTTGGTTGGCAAAATGGTACTATACTTCATTTAAGTCATATTTACCTGGGCAAGTTGTACTTCGAGCAGGTCTTTATCTTGTTGCAGTTGCGAATTGATTCCTTTTAACTTTTCCAATTCGACATTTATTTTTTCCTTCTCTGCCGATTCTGAAAATTCAAACATTACTTCATATATTTATAGCAAAATAATAAATACTAATAAAATTATTTTGCTATAAATATATGCGAAAAAATGTTATCGCGGATTATAGCAAAATAATTTTGTTATTACTTTTGTATTATGAATCTCCGCAAAGTAACGACTAATTCTATAAATTATTCAAGTTATTTGTTGGTTATTTGTAGTATACTATTAGGACAAAAACGTTAAGCAGAACTGCAATTGGATTTTAGGTTAGGTAAGTGACGGGAATGCTCCCATCATTAATCAATGGTATTTATCTCAGTAACACTTCTGCATCATAGCTAGGTTTGATTGGCAATTGGGACAAAACTGAGATTAGAACAGTATGTATTATTTTTTTTACTGATAAAATTCATACAATTTATTATTTTTATGACTATTTCTGGTTTTAACATCGAGGTCCACAATATGCTTCTGTGTTAAAATTAAATAAATTCAAATTCAAATAAGTCTTTATTCAAATTGGCCTATTACAAGCACTTTTGAATCGTCAAATTAAAATTAAATTGAAGCTACAACTGGTTCGGAAAGGTGCTCTAACCGAGAAGAACCAGCAAGAAACTCGACGGTCACTCTTTTAAAAAATAAATATTACAGTTTTGTATTGACTATTGTTAACAAACTTAGATTATAATATCGTCTAGTACATAGCTGGTCGCAATTTAGTTCCAAGCTTTCTTATCATTGACATAGTCTTCAACATTATAGTAAGCTTTATTAATGAGAGTCTCTTTAATTGCTTTTTTGAACTTGTATAATAAACGATTTGTTTAATAAACGATTGAGAAATACGTAAGATTCCAATACCTTTGATAAACTTCTCATATTCAAGTTGATATTTTTGTAGTCTCTTCACTTTAATACTGCAGGCCAATTTCACAATCTGTCTCGAAGCCTCCTCGGCACGACATTTCTTTGGTAACGTTACCCTGTATTGAATGAACAATTCACATCATATAATTCAATCGACACTCGTTATCAAAAAAAGCTATTTGATTGTCAATGTTCTTATCTATTGCACAGTCTTACATCGTTATGGTTTAATTTCGTTATTTCGTCAGCAGTATGAAACGGTATATGAAAATAAATTTAACAAAAAAGGTATTAAAGATTTCTGCACACACTATTAAATTCAAAGACTAAATACTATTTTCTGGTTTAAAGTACTTGTAAAACAATTTAAATAGTTTATAAAATTACTTCGTGACGATTCATAATACAGATGTAATATTAAAAATATTTTGCTATAATCCGCGATAAATATATAAAAATATATAAAATTTTAAAAATTAAACGAAAATAATTTTATAATTACTTTTGTTCTTGTTTAAAGTTAAAAGACAATCATTTATTTGTTTCATATATAGAATAAAATATAGAAATATTATCTATACTTATTATAAAACAAAGTTTCAAAAAGCTGTCTGTCTGTTTGAAATTGATTTTCTCAAAATTAACTGAACGGATTTTTGTATGGTTTTCACCAAAGATATGGACCAATACTTCCGGATTGTTTAGGTAAATAGTACATATCGGTATTATGTAAATTGTGTTGAAGAGAATAATTGTAAAAAAACTTTCTTGGGAGCTTTAGTCGCGTGCGCTGCGTAAACCAGCAGAGATACGCTAAAGTAATGTACTAGAGAATCGTAGATCTATAAGAATACTACAAAAAGTCCGCCATAGCATGTCTCTATCTGTTATGGTTTTTTTTTTCCTGTTTTTAGTGGGTCTCTGTTTGATTGGATACGTCCACCGCCGCCCCGCCTGCATGCCATATTTGTGTTTCGCAGAATTTCTTAAGACTAACTTAGTATACTAGACATAAATTTTTTTCTTACGCTAAAGGATTTTTACATTTTGTTTTAATAAAAGACGACACTATACAGATTTATTTGAAAGGATGGCTGTTTTTAAACATGTATGAGCAAAATAAACTGTTATGGTTATAGTTAACTCACATTAACTGCTTTTATATTCAAAATTTCAAATTTAGAATTTAAAAAAAAATTATGACCAGCGAATTTCCACGCGGGTGAAGCCGCCGGCATAGCTAGCGAAGATTTCAAATAGATTTTAGCACTTATCCTCGGTCAGTTGATGATAAAGCTGATGCCACTGATTTCAAAAAAAATTTTTCAATTGTCAGTGTATTAATACAAGTATAGATTACCTAAAGTATTTCAGTACTCCTTCAAAATCGTGTTGCAGAAGATCTTTCCGAGCGCGAGTCAGTAACGCCAGGGAAACTTGGAATAGAGTGTCCATACCTTGCAGCAGAAATACGTCCAGTATGTGGTAAACCTGTAAAAAATAATGCATTACTACTCAATTGCAAATTATCTTTTGCCCGTATGAAAGGGAAAACTTGCTAGTCCGTGGAGCGGAACGAAAAAAGGTACAAGAAGTTATCAGTTTTATGTTAAACAGGCTTTAATATGATGGATATAACCCATCGCTTAGGAGCCTCTAAAAAAAATAGTTTAAATAACAATGGGTTTTAGACAAATATTATAAAAACGTGGAAACAGTGATACCTCATTTCAAAATTATTTGGAGGTTTAAGAGATCTTTTGTATATTAATCCAAATCTTAAAAAGAAGAAGGGATGTACCAATACATCAAAACAAACTTTTTGGTATATTTTCTAGTTCGTGACTCTTTTACTAGTATTCACAGCTCGGAAAAAACAATACTTTGAAAAAAATATTCAACAGCAAAACGAAAATAATGTAGAAGATAAGAATTATAAATTTTAAACAAACTACTTTTTCACAATTTTTAAATATAAATTTTAGATTGTATATTATATAAGGAACCCTGTAACATTTTAAGGTAACTTACCAATGGTAGTGGAAACCTAGCAGTGAACACTGTTAGGAACCATTGCGATGCAAACATATGTGGCTCAACACCCAGCTCTTGGAAATGTGCGCGTAAATCATTGAGTTGTTCCTATAAATAAAACAAAAATCCTAAAAACCTATCTTCCTTAACCTATATAACCGAAATCATATATATAGAATTCTTGTGTCACAGTGTTAATTACTATTGTTCCGCGCAAACGTGCGGACGGATGAAACAACCTCCGGGACCTGGACCCGTCGTCCCGGCGTTTCAACCTACCTTATGCGGCCGTTAGCTGTATGTGGTCCGGCCTCGTGAGCCACTTCGTGTATATGTGTATGTGGGTGTATGTGGTTGTATGTACTTGGCCGATTCCGGAAACCGTTGACTCGTCTCTGCACTCTTCCACGGACACGTAATGTCTGTTTCTCCCTGAGTATACACTTCACTATATCGGCTGAATAACACCTGGTGTGCACACAACCTTCGTAAGGTCACACGTTATTAAATCGTCCCTATATCGGGGAATAATACTCAACACGCATCAAAACCGTGGAAGGTCGCGTCTTATCAAACACTTCACTGGTTAAACGCGTCACTAAATCTGAGAATAACACCCAAAACGCAAAATTACACGTGTGCGTTATAAAAGAATGCCGTGTTCAGGCGTACGCGGCTTGTCCGTATCGTGTTCGCAACGTAACTAACGGTCGGCCGCCCGCGTCGCAAACCTGTCCGGCGGGCGAGTCAATTTTATTCAAAACAACTATACTCGTCTAAAACGGCTTGACCGATGTTTATGAAATTTTATACGAATATTCAGTCGGTCTGGGAATCGGCTATCTATTTTTCTACCCCTAAGTGATAAGGGTTATCCACCCCTTACATTTTTTTGGACAAAATTGTTTATTTTTTTTACACTATATATGTACTCTAAAATTCCCTAGAAATAATTTATACTGAAAACAACATTTTCTCGGTCAACTTGTAATCGATATAATTTTTTTGAATGGACTACTGTGATCGATATTACTATATCCAAAAATAGAAACATAGAATATAAAAATAGTTAATAAAACCCTAAGTTTGAATAACTAGTAAATCTGACAATATAAAAATTGTTATAAAAACCCTCAAATGTTTTAATAACTAGTAAATCTGACAGAAACGAAATATTGCAGTGTATTCTACATAAAAGATTTAAGAAAATAATATTTTTTATAGAATTAGGCGTTACTTTGCGGAGATCCATAATACAAAAGTAATAATTTTTTTTTTTGCTATAATCCGCATATATAATAACAATTCAGAGAAAACTGGCGCGAAATATTATGATGTTGAAATTCCCAAAAGAGAATAGTCAATCTGAATATAAACGAAATACCAATAAAAAAATCACATATAAATATATTACCTCCATCAATCTGTCTAATTGATGCAGCCTCATGTATAGTGCTTCAAATCCGTCTTTATATAGTTCTCGCAAGCCATACCCATACATGAGACGGACTAACAGACAAAAGGCTTGCTCTTCTGGCATCTGTAGGATAATATTGAAATAAGAATTAGTTTTTTTTATGTTTACTAATTAACGCTTTAAATTAAGTCGTGCAAGTCTGTCCATTCAATTTTTTTTTTCAATTTGACAATGCTTGTAGCATTAAATTATAATTAAGCTACCACTGGTTAGGAAAGATGCTGATACGTGAAGAACTACACTCGATTGTCACTCTTTTCAAAAATAATCATTAAAATCCTTACTAATACTATAAATGAGAAAGGATGTCCTTCTATCTGTCTGTCAGTCACACTACGGCTAAACTGCTAGAATAATATGGATCAAATACAATTGAAGCTTAAAACAACATGACAATCCTTGAAAAATCCTTTTTCTTTCGGAAATGGAAAAAAATGGGGAATCGGGGAAGATTATATTTGAATACTAAAGTCAATTGGAGCGAAGTCAATTGTATTACTAGTTATAATAATAAAAATACTCGAGTTACAATAAATAATAAATAAATAAATATATGGGACACTTACACACACGGTCGTCCGTCCCCAAAGTAAGTAACTTAATACTTGTGTTATGGGTGACGGACAACTGGTAGATATACTACATATATAATTTTAAATATATACTTAAATACAAATACATACCCAGGCTCGAAGAACCAACAATTTTTTTATAGAAAATGTTGGCCATCGGCGGGAATCAAACCCGCGACCCGCGGAGCTGAAGGCAGGGTCACCACCCACTGCGCCAACGGGCCAGTCAAATAATACCCGGCAATAAATAATGCACATCGAGGCTTAGAGAGAGAGAATCGGCTAGATTCTGCTTAATAGAGCACTGTCTCTGTCGCACAGACTGACGAACCCGTGTGTGACAGTGACAGCACTCTACAAAACCGAAGTGGTCGGCTGTTTCGTTCTACACATCGATGTGCATTATTTAATGCCGGGTACTATACTTACGTGTAATAGTAGAGTAGCGGCTAAGAAACTTAATCCTTGGCAGTATCCAACTTCATGGTCGTATACGGCATAGGCTCTCGCCATACGCAGCAAAGAGTCTTGGCCGAGCCCGCCTGCTTCCCGGAAGAAGTCGTGTGCCGGAAACGTACGGGCTATGTCACGTTGAATTACGGCTTCGAATGGACAATCCTGAAAATAAATATATTCAAAATTTTATTAACTGGAGTTTATTTAAGTTTTTAACGGAAGATGAACCATAAATTTCACTAAATGGCTACCAAGCAAGATGACTTGTAGGTAGATCTACAATAATGTAGGAATATGACTTCAGAAAAGTTAGGGGGAAGCTGACGGATATGGCCTAGAAGTCTCTGAGAAATATCTTCCAGCAGTGGACGACTACTGTATGTGAAAGGGAACAAGTCAATACGTTTGATATATCAAAGAAACATCAATATGTGGGTTTTTACTACCTATTTTCATGACAATTGTCATAATACTTAGGCAATTTATGGAATTAGGCGTTATGTTGCGGAGATCCATAATACAAAAGTAATACTAAAATTATTTTAGTATTACTTTACTATATCCTAATTATTATACACCATAAATGACTTGTAGGTAGATCTACCATAATGTAGGAATATGACTTCAATAAGTTAGCAGGGAGCTGCTAGAAATCCCTTTGAAAAATGTCTACTAGCAGTGAACGACTACTGTATGTGAAAGGGAAAAAGTCAATATGTCTGATATATCAAAGAAACATCAATAAGTGGGTTTTTACTGCCTACTATAATGACAAAAAAAATTGACATAATAATTAGGTAATTTATAAAATAAGTAATACTAAAATTATTTTTGTATTACTTTTGTATAATTCGAATTCAAATTCAAAATATTCTTTATTCAAATAAACTTGTAAACAAGTGCTTTTGAATCGTCGACTCTATTGCTGGTTCGGAAAGCCGTCCTACCGAGAAGAGCCAGCAAGAAACTCGGTGGAGCTCTTTTAAAAAAGAAGATTCTTAATACTAATTACATTTTGTCATAGCTATCCTGCACAAGGTCAAAGAGCAGCTATATCCACGCATTCTTATCATCAATGTAAGCCTCCACGGTATAATAGGCTTTCTGTATCAGCCTCTTTATAACAGTATTTTTAAATTGCTGTAATGGCAAAATTAAAATTGATTGTGGAATTTTGTTATAGAATCTTATACCCAAACCCACAAACGACTTACGTACTCTTACAAGGCGCAAAGCATAAGCATAAGGTATAATAATAAGGAACTACTAAACCAATTTGGTAGTAACATCCTGACTACTGTAAACAGCAAATATATAGGTCGCTATCATCGCAGATATCACGATTACAACAGAATGGTAGTATGAACGCGTTGGATCATTTTCTGACGGAGGAGAGCGGTCATTTTGAAAGAGGATAAGCCATCTTAAAGTCGTGTAACATGTGGTGCGATTCTGTTCTTAAAATTTGTGCACAGATATACAAGTTGAATTTTGTAGTTTCATTAATACTCATTTTTGAGCTTTATTTAACACTACATTAATTAAAGCTGTTACACTATATTAATTTAATTAAAGCTGTGATAGCCTAGCGGTCAGACCGTACGACTCTCTAGAGACGACATGGGGTTCAAACCCCGGGCAGGCACCAATGAGTTTTTCTATTAAAAACTTATGTGTCTAATTGATAATTGCAATTTATCACACGCTTTTCGGTAAAGGAAAACATCGTGAGGAAACCTGCATATCTCTAGAGAATTCTAGGGATATGTGTAACCTACCAATCCGCATTGGAGCAGCGTGGTAGGTCTTAGCTCCAATCCTTCTCTCCAAAAACGGAGAGAGTAGGCCTTAACCCAGCAGTGGGCATTGCAACAGGCTGTTACTTTTACATATAATTAAAATATAATTACCTTACTGATGAGCGTGCGGTACGTTTCCATAAGTTTATCATTCTGATCAACGCCAGCGAGTCTGAGCCACACTTCGCCACGTAGTGCTTCGGGTACACCTACACGTACTAACTGACTGAGTGCTCGGGGTCTAGGACCAATCCAGCTACAGAAATGTTAAGATTATAACATAATAATAGTTTAGAAAGCTTCCTTTTAAGTAAAGTAGTAAATTAGAATAAAGTACCATTTGAAACAGCCTATCAGAAAACAACAAAGTCTAAGTCAATAAGTTGTCTGGACTTGAACATTTCAACAAGTGCTTGAAAAGTTAAATATTACGACCAAACAAAAGAATACAAAACCTATAAGCATGAAATCCGGCTACAAGGACCAACAACAAATGATATTCAATAGAATAGTCTATTCTTTAAAAGTTTATTCTTCTATATTCCAGCACGTCAAGAACATTACTGTAAACTTCAAATTATTCGAAATGATTTTATAAATAATTTTTAATACTACATGTATGTACAAATCCCTTCAAGTACGAAACAGTAATGTAGACCGATTCTATTATATTAGATCTCCTGATAAGATGACAAGTGATTTTAAATAAATGCAACTTACCTTCTTAAAACTTGAGCCCAATTTTCGAGTACATCTACTCCACAGTCCTTAGACACTTCGCCAGTTCCACTGAGAAGAGGCTCGTCGCCGTCTGTTGAACGAAATGATTAGTAAATATAATGTTTTAACAAAAATTTATTTCGTCTAAGTTCTAACAGAATTCAATGATAAGTTACAAAATTTATCTTTATTACTTATTATTCAAATCGCATTTTCCAAATTTTTCTCAAATTGTCAGTTCTAGACACTATCGTTTGTGGGCAACATACTCTTCGAGTTCCCTATTAATTTACATATTATATATTTACCGGTTGTCTGTTAACCATAGCACAAAAATTAAGTTACTTTACGATAACCTTGTGTATAATTTTGACTGGCTCGTTGGTGCAGGGGACAGTGACCCTACCTTCAGCTCAGGGTTCCAATTTTTTCCAAAATTCCAATATTTTCTATAAAAAAATTATTGGTTCTTCGAGTGTGGGTGTATATTTGTATTTAAGATTGTATTTAAAATTAAATATGTATATATTTACCAATTGTCGGTCGCCCATAACACAAGTATTAAGTTGCTTACTTTGGGGACGGACACCGTGTGTATAAGTGTCCCATATATTTATATTTTAATTGTTTCATATATTTAATTGATTTATTAATATAGGATTTTGAATATGAATATCTGCGATGAGCAGTAGGTTTCTAATATGTAAATCAATCAATTGTCCATAATTTCACCTGAATCTGGTTCAGAAGGAGAAGGTGGTGCAGGCGCAGTGGACAAGGGTGATGGCAATAGACTGGATAATGAAAGTGGCAAATTCAATCTTGACCTGTCCAATTCTCCTGAAGTTTCCACACTAGCCACTTCATACTGAAGTTGCCCTAGAGAATCTACCGACTGGAAAGTGAATGAAATTTTAATATCATAATTCACAAAGAAAAAAATGTATAGTACCCGGCAATAAATGATGCACATCGAGACTTAGAGACAAATCGGCTAGATTCTGCTTCAAAGAGTATCGTCTCTGTCGCACAGATTAACGAACCCGTGTGTGACAGTGACAGGCAGTGAGCAGTGACCGGCTGTTTCGTTGTAAACATCGATGTGCATTATTTAATGCCGGGTACTTTACGTAAATTGAAAGTTTATTACCTCTTTCAAATTTATATAGAACTGTTGTACCAGAGGCCTCTTTGAATAATACCAGAATCGTTCTGTCGGTGGGTATACTTTGACTGGTGTTTCAACAACAAGTCTGTAAAAGAAGGTGTTTAAGTTATTACATTACATACATAAAATTGACAATTTTAAAATCAGAGCGATATATAAGTGCATTTTTGGGTAAAGATTTCTTGGAGAGAAGAATAAGTTTAGATGCTGTTTAATGTGAGTTAAAAAATTTTCAATATCCCAGGAAATCTCAGGGGATATCTGCGGTTCATTACAATTTTTTTTTCGCTGTTGAGAGCATGATGAATTGTAAATATAATTTAAAGGCATAGTTATCATACTATTTAATTATTTACACATTGATGGAAAATTTATAGATGCCTCCAGAGTTTAAAACTGCAATCCTGGTAGATAATAATAAATAATAATAACCTGAGACAATTATATTTGACCTTGATCCCTATTAGAAATAAAATACGGTTTGCAATGTGCATATTTTTATGTATTATATGAAAATTTGATTATTCGGTACCGACTATAATTTAATTGAGATCTGGTTTTGATACTAACGGTTGACTGACCTGGCGCGTCGCGTTTGTTCAAAAAACGAGAGAAAACAATACAATTTTTATTTTCAACGATACAATTTTTGTTTTATCTCCGTCGCACCAGTACTATTTAATTTTTTGGTCAAAGTTTTATTTCGTTTAGTGTGTCGTACGGTCGTTGATCTCTATAAATCGTATTTATTTTTAAAAAGGTATAAATTCCTGTGGCTAAAATATATCGCTGAATTAACTGTTTTTTTTTATTTAGGGTGCTGAGGTGTATAGGTAAATAAAATAAAATTAATGTTCAGCCCAGTATATAAATAGTAATTCAAAGAAATAATTAGTCGTTACTTACCGCAAGGGGTCTCTTATGCCTCTTATAACGAGATCTAGTGCTAGAGACATATAAGCTGGAGCTCCGTCTCCGCTTGCGACATTAAAAGCGGCCAACGCAGACTCGCCCGCGTTCCACAACGCACATACTGAGCAGCCCGACCCGCCCGAGGAACCGCTCACCTACATTGATAATTACAATGTATAGTACGCATCAATAAATAATGCACATCGAGGCTAAGAGAGAGAAAATCGGCTAGATTCTGCTTGATTATTGTCTCTGTCGCACAGACTGACGAACACGTGCGAAGCGTCACATATTAACTGAGTGACAGTGACTTGATAATTACAATGTATAGTACCCAACAATAAATAATGCACATCGAGGCTAAGAGAGAGAAAATCGGCTAGATTCTGCTTGATTATTGTCTCTGTCGCACAGACTGCGTGCGAAGCGTCACATATTAACTGAGTGACAGTGACTTGATAATTACAATGTATAGTACCCAACAATAAATAATGCACATCAAGGCTAAGAGAGGGAAAATCGGCTAGATTCTGCTTGATAGAGCATTTTCTATGTCGCACAGACTGACGAAGCCGTGTGAAACGTCACATACTAACTGTGTGACAGTGACAGCGCTCTACGAAACCGAACTGCTGGCCGGCTGTTTCGTTTTAAACATCGATGTGCATTATTTTATGACAGGTACTATAATAGCGAAGCAGAGCTGTGATAGCCTAGCGGTGAGACCGTGCGACTCTCTAGAGACGACATAGGTTCAACCCCAGGCAGGCAACAATGAGTTTTTCTATTAAAAACTTATGTGTCTAATTGATAATTGCAATTTATCACAAGCTTTTCGGTGAAGGAAAACATCGTGAGGAAACCTGCATATCTCTAGAGAATTTTAGGGATATATGCAAACCTACCAATCCACATTGGAGCAGCGTAGTAGGTCTTAGCTCCAATCCTTCTCTCCAAAAACAGAGAGAAACTTAGCCCAGCAGTGGGCATAGTGACAGGCTGTTACTTTACTTACTTTTTTTTACTTACTATACTAGTTGTACTTGGTAATATCAGCAGCGAATAGGTACTTAATAGGCAAAAGGTATAATAAAATTATTTTACTATAATCCGTGATAAAGTAAATAGAAAATATATATACATAATGTCAAATGTAGGGTGGACTATCCGTTTTTTCATATACATGTAGGATTCGTAAAAACACATGCACAAACCTCCAACACTACCACGATACACAAAGTGTATACACGTTCACTATCACTAACTCAACAATCGTTTCGTCCCGCAACCGAAGCATCATCAGTAGGCCTACCATGAACTCTTATTGCGACTCACAATAAAAACAATTCAAACAAAATCTATCAATAAAATTTTATACCTACAATTATTGTAATGCAACATAAAAAAGGAGAAATTTATTAAATTATTCTATTTTCAGGTTCTTGATAAGTGTACAAAGATAAAATTAAATCTGTCCGTTGAAACTAGACTAAAATTAAGGTCAAAGAAGTCGATTACGTAAAAACAAACATACAAACAGGTGAAAAATAGAATGTGTAAAAAAAGGCAGCATTCAGTTCTTTAAGTATATTGAAAGATGAGGCGTTTCAGAAACATGGTGTGATTTTTTTCAATATAATTAGTCTAGGAGACGACTTTATCGTCACCGTTGTTTTACGTTAAATAAACTAAATATCCCAACCCGTAATAAAGCAAGAAAGATGCGATAATCTGTTGATGAAAGGAAGGTCCTGCAGGCCTGCCATGAACTCTTATTGCGACTCAATTGAAGACGTAAACGAGGACCGCGAACCGCTATCTTTTCGTACCGTGAAGTGTGAATTGCATTAGGGGTCGTAATGTTTGAAAAGGAACGTTATATGAACTATAGATAACTCTGTCTCTTTTACTCACATGTTCTTAATACGAATTCTGAACGCTCATTCGGCAACGACGTAAAGTGTGCGTTTTTAAAACGTCATGGTGTGAAAAAGCAAAACAATTTCGTTTACGTCTTCAATTGAGTCGCAATAAGAGTTCATGTTAGGCCTTCAGGAGATACGACTCCACGATTTTTCACAAATTTTAGCGATTTTGTTCAAATCAAATCAAATCAAAATATTCTTTATTCAAGTAAACTTGTAAACAAGTGCTGCTTCTGAATCGTCAACTTTACTGCTGGTTCGGAAAGCTGTTCCTACCGAGAAGAGCCAGCAAGAAACTCGGCGGTTGCTCTTTTTAAAATATAAATCTTAGAACAAGTTACATTTATTTATTACTGTCTTGTACATGGTAGAAGTGCACCTATATCCACACATCCTTATCATCTAAGTAATCTTCAACAGTATAGTAGGCAAAAAATGTTGTGAAGTCTATCGCAAAAATCTCTAAAAAAAACAAAATCGCAAAGCAATTTTTGTAGCGACTTTGTCGTAAATTTTATCTACTGATGATGCTTCGGTTTCGGGGCGAAACGATTGTTGGGTTTGATTGTTAAATATGTAGTGCTTGTGTTTTATGATGGCAGTGGTGGAGGTTTGTGCATGTGTTTTTACGAATCCTGCATGTATCGGGTATGAAATAAACGTATAGTTCACCCACGCGGATTACAGCAAAATAATATTATTATTACTTTTGTATTACGGATCTCCGCAAAGTAACGCCTAATTCTATAAATTAGTTAATAGGCCTTAGAAATGAGATGAAAAATTTAAAATATAGAACTGTGAATGAACCATTTTAAATGTCCAGACTAATTAATCTTAAGTCTGAAAACGTTGGCAACATTTAATAATTCAATTTAACTTTTATAAGATTTACTATGAGGATGAAAATTCAAACAAAAAATGGGGTCAAAATGCCCCAATTTTGTATCCATTTTTAGCGAACACAAATATAGATTAAAATAATCGTTTTGTCAAAAATTTTAATGAAACAAAACAATTTATGATTTATAGAAGCAGGCGTTACTTTGCGGAATTCCATATTACAAGCAATATAACAGAACTAACTACTTTGCTATAATCCGCACGGGTTAAGTGAATGCGTGCAAAGCCAATGTGTATGAAGCAAGCAAAATCTACGCACCTTATGTAGGACAAGCCACCACATGCACCCCAAGGCGCAATTCACCAGCAACAACGCACACAAAAGCAGCACACACACCCACCACCACAATCTCGACGATCGTTTCGCCCCGAAACCGAAGCATCATCAGGAGGATAGGCTCCACGACAAAAATCGTAATGCATAATGTATGTAATAATCGTTATGTAGATTTTGCCTGCTTCATACACATTGGCTTTGCATGCATTCACTTAACCCGTGCGGATTATAGCAAAGTAGTTAGTTCTGTTATATTGCTTGTAAAACAATTTATATCTTTGATCAAATACAAGGAATATTCTATATACCATTTCCAGTAGTTGCATATCGGAATGTTTGACACTTCGGCCAGGGGCGAGCAGTATGCCAAAACATCTCTCTATGTACAAACCACCGGTGTATGATGACTGCAACAAATATAAATTTTTTTATTAGTGTAACACATCATGAATATTTGTGAGCATAATTTGCTTTTCTATACATACTGAATGAATGAAGCTGTGATAGCCTAGCGGTGAGACCGTGCGACTCTCTAGAGACGACATAGGTTCAAACCCCGGGCAGGCACCAATAAGTTTTTCTAATAAAACTTATGTGTCTAATTGATAATTGCAATTTATCACACGCTTTTCGGTGAAGGAAAACATCGTGAGGAAACCTGCATATCTCTAGAGAATTCTAGGGGTATGTGTAACCTACCAACCCGCATTGGAGCAGCGTGATAGGTCTTAGCTCCAACCTTTCTCTCCAAATAAACGGAGAGAAGGCCTATGCCCAGCAGTGGGATAGTAACAGGCTGTTACTTTTATCCGGCAGAATAGAATAGACCATCCTCCTTCCTTACCGAGGTGTCGTAAAAGGCGACTAAGGTAAGTGCCGTGTGGTATCCGGCTGCATAGAATAGACCATCCTCATTTCTTACCGAGGCGTCGTAAAAGGCGACTAAGGTAAGTGCCGTGTGGTATCCGGCTGCATAGAATAGACCACATTCCTTCCTTACCGAGGAGTCGTAAGAGGCGACTAAGGTAAGTGCCGTGTGGTATCCGGCTGCATAGAATAGACCATCCTCATTTCTTACCGAGGCGTCATAAAAGGCGACTAAGGTAAGTGCCGTGTGGTATCCGGCTGCATAGAATAAACCATCCTCATTTCTTACCGAGGCGTCGTAAAAGGCGACTAAGGTAAGTGCCGTGTGGTATCCGGCTGCATAGAATAGACCACATTCCTTCCTTACCGAGGAGTCGTAAGAGGCGACTAAGGTAAGTGCCGTGTGGTATCCGGCTGCATAGAATAGACCACCCTCCTTCCTTACCGAGGTGTCGTAAGAGGCGACTAAAGTAAGTACCGTGTGGTATCCGGCTGCATAGAATAGACCACCCTTCTTCCTTACCGAGGTGTCGAAGGAGGCGACTAAGGTATGTGCCGTGTGGTATCCGGCTGCATACAATAGACCACATTCCTTCCTTACCGAGGTGTCGTAAGAGGCGACTAAGGTAAGTGCCGTGTGGTATCCGGCTGCATAGAATAGACCACCCTCATTTCTTACCGAGGCGTCGTAAAAGGCGACTAAGGTAAGTGCCGTGTGGTATCCGGCTGCATAAAATAGACCATCCTCATTTCTTACCGAGGTGTCGTAAGAGGCGACTAAGGTAAGTGCCATGTGGTATCCGGCTGCATAGAATAGACCACCCTCCTTCCTTACCGAGGAGTCGTAAGAGGCGACTAAGGTAAGTGCCGTGTGGTATCCGGCTGCATAGAATAGACCACATTCCTTCCTTACCGAGGTGTCGTAAGAGGCGACTAAGGTAAGTGCCGTGTGGTATCCGGCTGCATAGAATAGACCACATACCTTCCTTACCGAGGCGTCGTAAAAGGCGACTAAGGTAAGTTGACGTCAGGCAGGCAGCCGGTCGTAAAATACGTAGCCAAAACATGTGACAACATGTTTGTAACATGTTGTGCCGACCCCACTCAGAATGGGATAAGGGCGGGAGGATAATAATTTGCTTCTCTATACATACTGAATTGTTATATATAATCGACAAGTAATTAAAAATATCGTTGACGGACATCTCAGAAGATTTGAAACATCTAAGGTCGAAATCAGCAAAGGGGGTCGACATTTACGCATATATATTTTGTGTTTGTTGAAAATAATACTAAACCAAATACGTGTTAAATGGGGGTTAAATAGGTTTTAATTAAGTTTTTTTTAATTAGGACAAAGACAATTAACTCTCTTTGCGGCATTTTTTTTGAGCCGCTAATGGCAAACAATTAATTTATCACCAAGGTTCATTAGAACTTTTTTAATAACTGAAAAAAAGATTTAAATTATTTTACAGCTTTTAGTCTATTGTCACATACCTGTAAATCGTCACTGTCCGTTTGCACATTATTGGACACCTGTGTCACATTGATGGTCACTTGTTTGTCTATGCCACCGCGTAACTTGTACCCGAGACGCTCTTTAGGCACGTGGCTGAATGTGCCCTGAAATAAATTTTAAAAGTAAGTTTTAAAAATTGAAGGTTTATTAAAATAATATTTTAAAAAATTTGGTAAGTTTTACATATCCCAATTTGCAGATAACACTTTATACCCTAAGTGCGAGAACACATTATAGTTCTGAATAAGGCAGAGGGCATTCTGATGTCATAACACTTTTCCCATCAAGAAATGTATTAAAGCATCTTATTTTATCGGTATCCTTTTTTAAAATGAATTAGGCTTTAGATAAGAGCTTTCAAACAAACAATAACAATATAGCAAACCTTAATGCTTTAAATTCAAAGTTTAATTACATAACAGAAAAGGAATTTAGTATAATATTCAAGCATTCTCCCATTTGCCGTGTGGTATCCGGCAGAGTAGAATAGACCACCCTCATTTCTTACCGAGGCGTCGTAAAAGGCGACTAAGGTAAGTTGACCCACCGTGTAGTATCCGGTTGAGTAGAATATACCACCCTCATTACTTACCGAGGTGTCGTAAAAGACGACTAACGTAAGTTGACCCACCGTGTAGTATCCGGTTAAGTAGAATAGACCACCCTCTTTCTTACCGAGGTGTCGTAAAAGATGACTAACGTAAGTTGACCCACCGTATAGTATCCGGTTGAGTAGAATAGACCACCCTCTTTCTTACCAAGGGGTCGTAAAATACGACTAGGGTAAGTTGACGTCAGGCAGGCGGCCGGTCGTAAAATACGTAGCCGAATCATGTGACAGCATGTTTGTAACATGTTGTGCCGACCCCACTTAGAGTGGGATAAGGGCAGGAGGATGATGATTCAAGCATTGTCCCAGAATAATCAGTTTCATTCATAGCTTATGCTTTTCAGCTTTGTAGTGGCACTGCTTTCCTGATGATATTTCAGTTACGGGATGAAACGATCGTTGAGGTTAATGTATGTTAGCGAATGTATGCAGAGCTTGTGTAGTATTGTGGTGGTGGTGATTTATGTTACGCACAGTTACTGATGCTATGTGCATAAGGTATGAGAATTATTCTTGGTTCGTACATAGTATCGCGAATCATAGTAAAATAATTCTATCATTACTTTTGTAATTTCATTCATGTCAATATCATTTTTAAAACAATAGAAAAAATAAAGTGGCGCCAATGATAGCTGTGATAGCCTAGCGGTAACACCTTGCAACTCTCTAGAGACGATCAAGGGTTCAAACCCCGGGCAGGCACCAATGCGTTTTTCAATTAAACACTTATGCGTCTAATTGATAATTGCAATTTATCACACGCTTTCGGTGAAGGAAACATCGTGAGGAAACCTGCATATCTCTAGAGAATTTCGGGGATGTGTGTAACCTACCAATCCGCATTGGAGCATCGTGGTAGGTCTCCAATCCGTCTCTCCAAAAACGGAGAGAGGAGGCCTTAGCCCCGCAGTGGCCATTGTAGGGGAACAGGCCAGGGATTCAAATTATACACTGATTCTAATGAGTAACGTATATTCCATTTACACTGGAAGGCAATATGTCCGATAACTATGACGTCTTGAACAAAGTACACATGAAGAGAAATTAAACATAGCGCACGCTGCTTTTATACACTTCATTTAGTGTGGTCATTTTATACAGATAAATTGCATTAATTTTTGTTGCAAATAAAGGCATAAATGCCAACAGCCATAGTAACAGGCCGTTACTTTACTTTAGAATGAAAGGAAAAAAGGATTAGAAAGAAGGAGTAAGAAAAAAATTTATAATAATTACCTTCGCATCAGTCTCCTTAATGTCCACAGTACATTCTAGAACGTGCATCAGTTGCATTGGTGGCGCAGCCGGGCCGAGTCCCTCAGTTAGCGAACCTGTCATGGACGGTGCTGCGCTCAAGTCTCCCACCAGGGAAGACGCCATTGATCTCGGTATACGCTCGAACGCTTTTGCAAAACAACCTGCGGAAGAATAAATAGTGATATCAGTAGTGTTGCGTCATATCAAAGTAACTTCCACAAATTATGTTATACTACTAGCCCGGCAAACGTTGTTTTGCCATATAAATGACTACAGATTTGACTTGACTTTGACTTAATAGTGAATAAAAACACTTTAATTGGTTGATAATAGATGACGCTTTTCAATTTCATCCTATTCCTGTAGAATTAACAGGATTTCTATAGCCTACATGTTACTCCGGTGTACAAGGAATAATTCTGCTAAATTTCATCGATATTGTTTCAGAGGATTCGTCGTAAAAGAGTAACAAACATACTTCCATACTCACAAACTTTCGCATTTATAATATTACGTAATATTATAATTGATGGTTGTCCTAATTTTGGAAAAATAATAAAATTCCACAATTTTAGCTTTAGTCATCACAGCAGTTTAAAAAAACTATTGAAAGGAGGCTGATACGGAAACTCTACTATAATGTTGAGGATTACATAAATGATAATAATGCGTGTATACTACTCTTCGACCTTATGCGAGAATGCAATGATAAAATGTAACTAGTTATAACAATTATTTTTTTTAAAGAGCAACCGCGGAGTGTGTCGCTGGATCTTCTCGGTAGGAGCATTTTTCCATACAACCAGTAGATTTGACGATTCAAAAGCACTTGTTTACAACTTAACTTGCATAAATATTATTTTGTGAATGAATAAAGATAAAAGGTAGAGACTACTTTTTATTTCGGACATAGAACGACAAATAAACAACCTGTGGCGTTTTGCAACACCAAAATAAGCACCCATTATCCTTATAACATTTATAGAAGTTATGGTCCCTCAAAACATGAGACAATTTGTTTAGAAAGTTTTAGAAATAGATTTGGTCAATTACTAATTATGTGAGCCTATATTATGTTTGACGATCATTAAGCTAAAATAAAATTAAATTCTTGGAGTTCAAATATATGTAGTACTGAGACAAACTGCAGCTAGCAATACAAATACTACCCGTTTTTTCATACCCGTTACATGCAGGATTCGTAAAAACACATGCACAAACCTCCATTACTGCCACCACAATACACAAGCACTACACACATTCACTATCACAAACTCAATAATCGTTTCGCCCCGCAAGCGAAGCATCATCAGGAGATAGACTCCACGACAAAATCGCGTTTGCATGTGTTTTTACGAATCCTGCATGTAACGGGTATGAAAAAACGGATAGTGCACTATACATTTAGCACTATATATATTTTCTATTTACTGTATCGCGGATTATAGCAAAATAATTTTATTATTACTTTTGTATTATGGATCTCCGCAAAGTAACGCCTAATTCTATAAATTATACAAATACTGCCAATATTAAGGCTTAATAATACAAGCGAGTTTTTATCTCCCATTTAACATCAAATGTTAATCAATAAATGTGGGCGTAAACTTGGATCAAATAAAGGTCTAATGTGCAAGGACAACATAGTTTTACACATTTATATAGTTTCACATATTTTTTAAATCATCCAGTTCCAAGTATAATCAGCAATTTTTTTTTTGTGAATACATAGATTATATTTTATAAATTCTAAAAATATTACATAAATATCGTTCATTTAAACATCTCATATTATATTTTAAGTTAAATATATTTTTTCTTGTTACTTTACAAATAACAGACGCGCGATTTAGGATCGTAATATATTATAAATTAAGTGCTTTAGTAAAATACAAAACAATACCTTGGATTAAAAATCAAAAACCGGGTTAAATCCACTCAAGATAGATAACGTTAGATACTACACGGAAATTGATAAAAAAATACTTAGTCCATATTAATTTAGAACATATAAACAGTTTCAAAATAAATAAAAATCACAAACTAATTGCACAAAAACGACATGCATTCAAAACTAAAACTAGAATCTCTATGAAACAAACAATCCAGTATCTGGACGACCTTATTCTGTGTCACAATCCAGCGATATTAAAACAAGATCGCTTTTATCATTTGGTCCTGTAAATCTTTACATCATAACAAAACAATTAATTTTTCAAAGACGTAGCTAAATAAATTTACGTTCTGCCAATTTGGAGCTACCTATTTAAATTTTCATATACCAAACAATTTAGTATAAAATTCATAGTAATGAATTATAATCCTAAAAACAAATAAAACATGATTTTATGCAATAACTCTTAGTTCATTTTACAGCTGGTACGCGGTTTTTTCAGGTTTTATAAGAAAAATATTTAACGCCGTATATATATAGGACGTATATAAATAAATATATTGGACACTTACACACGCCGTGTGGTATCCGACAGAATAGAATAGACCACCCTCATTTCTTACCGAGATGTCGTAAGAGGCGACTAAGGTAAATGCCGTGTGGTAACCGGCTGCATAGAATACACCACCCTCATTTCTTACCGAGATGTCGTAAAAAGCGACTAAGGTAAGTTGACGTCAGGCAGACGGCCGGTCGTAAAATACGAGGCCAAATCATATTACAACATGTTTAACATGTTGTGACGACCCAACTTAGAGTGGGATAAGGGCAGGAGAATGATGATGATATGAGAAAAACTTTTAATATTTCCTTTTCAAGTAGAAGGCTAATTTTTTTTATCACCTTATTTAGCATCCTTCGAGAAGAACAAAATCACATTGCTTAAGCTTATATATGGGAGACTTTGTGCTTCAGATAGAGCACATAGAATATCATACGAAATTCATATTTAAAAATCCCGTGTCACAATGTACGTATGTTTAAGCTTTGTTTGAAGAACTACTGAACCTATTTTAATGAAATTTTCTGGGTTAATTACTTCGTTTCAACTTAAAAGATAGGATTTTTATATGATCATATATAAGGATAAAAACCGAGTAAAGCCAGTTCGGGTCAGCCTGTAGTCTTATAATTTATAACAATTTTTCCCTCTCTTTACACATGAATTTGAGCGTGTGTAATTAAAAAAAAGTAAATTTTTATATTACCATTAATAAGTTGTGTGGTTATCATTTGTCCGACCCAATTAATTAATATTAACAAAAACTAGAATAAGTATTGCGTATAACAATATGTCACGTTATCTACAAAATATATCAGCCTGAAATAAAATGAGGCACTAAATTTACCGATGAGCCTATGGGACGATAAAATTAAAAGGTTAAATCGTAAATATGAAAATTTCCGTATGAAATAAATCTATGTACTTCACAAGAGCTGTGATAGTCCAGCGGTGAGACCGTGCGTCTCTTTCGAGGGGAACACGAGTTCAAACCCGGGCAGGCATCAATGAGTTTTTCTATTAAAACTCATGTGTCTAATTGATAATTGCAATTAATCACACGCTTTTCGGTGAAGGAAAACATCGTGAGGAAACCTGCATATCTCTAGAGAATTCTAGAGATATGTGTAACCTACCAATCCGCATTGGAGCAGTGTGGTAGGTCTTAGCTCCAACTCTTCTCTCCAGAAACGGAGAGAGGAGGCCTATTCTCAGCAGTGGGATTGTAATAGGTCGCTACTTTACTTTTACTTTTACTTAACAAGTAATTTTTTTATTATTCCAGCCATATTGCGTGTTTTTTTAAAGAAGATAAATAGATAGATAAAACACTTTATTGCACACCTTAATAATACGTGTAAATAGTCAAAAGAAGTATCGGTACAATAAGCGGCCTTATTGTTAAAAGCAAGATCTCTTAAATGCTTGGGACATTATATAATATCAGCGGTATCATTATGTAAATCTTAATCCCAAAATTTCCATCATCCACCATTATTTTATAGTGCAAAATTTTCTTCAAAACTTTCTTTTTTTCTGATGATAAATACAAATAGATTTTTATATTTAACAAAATAATTAGTAAATAACAACAACAAAATAAATAATAGACGTTAAATTTTAAAACTTAAAGATCCTTAACGTGTTCTCTTGTATTGCCTCACTAAAACATTAAATAAAGAAACTTTTGGATTAATATATATCATTAAGAGATAATATATTAAATATAAAGAAGAAAGACTTTGCTATAGACCTTATAACAAATCTGAGCCCCATAGCGATCAATATAGCAGACTATCTCTATGTGATCCAATCTAAAATAAGAAGATACGTAGAAGGACTATAATTTCCAAAAGACCTTACAATGTCGAGACGAAGACCTTCTAAACATTAGGGTCCTAAGGTGTTGTAATGGCAACCATAAAGTAATAATATACCGTCGATTAGTTAAACAGACAACTTCGAAAATATGTGTTTGTATCTATGGAAAGTAAATCTCTTGAATCAGTTCAGCTCAGTTCTTTGCAGTGATTTTTTTTATTGGAGAAAAAAAAACTGAACGGTTTCAAAGTCTCAATTTATTTAATTAATTAATCTACGCGATCTATCTGAATTCCAAACAAATTTAACTTGACACTTGTAAACTGATGATCTTACCACTTTTTAATACGAATTATTGAATTCACTGAATTTAACACAAAGTAATATCCAAAGGAAAAGCACGTGCAATCGATAAGACATAACAATAACAACTATTCCTCATTATTTGGACAACTCATTGTAACGCGAATACTTGAAATTATATCAATCATTCATAATGGACTGGGCAAATTTAAATAATAGCGAATGCATCAGTGCAAGCAAAAATTAACCTTCTCATATGGTGATAAGGTTTACATGTAGTTTTATTGAAGCAATAGTTTTATTTAGCTTCTTATAATAAATGACAGTATCTTATACTACATGAATACACATAAGATATTGTCAATGAATAGATTTGATATACATATCTTAGTGTGAAATGGTAGGGATAATCAAGCATTAGAAATTTAGAAAACGATGTTATTTTTTAACGCTAGTTAAACCAAATTCTTTTAGCAATTATTATTTATTATTTTTGAATAAATTAGATGATAGACACAAAATGTATAATAACAAAAAAACATAGTTTTGCAATTTGGCAATGTTGAATAAACGATGGAGATTCAATTCATTAACTAAATACGTTCTTAAATAAAATGATATTACCAAATAGTCTAAGTAGTTCATCTATTTGTAAATAAATATCTTATACCAGTTCATGTTTGACACCAAACTCTACTTCTTCCTTTTTTAATCTATAGAGATATACGAACACCATTATATGACTGTATAAGTCTGTCTTTTTAAATAATTCCCACGGTCCATGATCTTTTGCTAATACTAAAACACGTATGATGTTAAATAAATAGATAGTGTATGGATATATTTGAAAATGGTTTAGAAATCATTTTTACCCAGTACCTAATCGGGATATTCATATAGTAAATCATAGGTTTTATTTTCCATTCAGATTTAGATAATTCTTCAACTTAGTAAAAATTACAGCAAGAATTGCTTGTTATTATTTTTTATTATACGTAAACTTTAATGCAGCTTTGGATGCACAGAATACTGTTAGTGAATTGAAACAACGATTTCAGATTGTGAGATAATTTGAAAAGTTGGAAATTATTTAGAGCTTGGATTTAAGTTGCGACTAGCTACGCACTAGATTATATTGTAATTTTTGATATGTAAATAAGTATATATAATTGAAATATTTAAAGACCGCCGCGTTTCTTGTGGTTCTTCTCGATAAGAGCATCTTTTCGAACCAGTCGTAGCTTCATTACGATTTGGAGATTCGAAAGTGCTTGTAAAAGCTAACTCGAATAAAGAATTATTTGAATTTTAGTATTAAATGTAATCATATTTTCACTGGAAAATCTTCTTTGGATCCCCTTTTTTTGGTTTTGCGTTTGGCGATTTTTAGTTTTTATGCCTATTAAATTTTATATATTATATCGCGTACGCGTTGTACGGAACGTAGATCTTAAATAAACTCACTTGATACTTGGTTGACGGCTTCAGCGATATGGCACCGGAATACATGGCAGCGATATACAGCGGACTCTTTGGTCTCGCCGTGTGACCAAGTGAAGGCAAAGCACGACGCGACTGGCGAGCCGGCCGCGCCACGTGCGTAGAACGATATCCTGTTCACGGCGTACCTAGTCATCACGCTGTTTGTATCGGCTTGATATAATCTGTGGACCAAAATATCTCGATTCGATCTTCTGGTATTTAAAAATTACCTAAATTCAATCAAAAATTTTATTATTGAAACCTATAAAAGTAAAATAACGTGCGTTAAGTATTTCACAGGTGGGCGTCCTGGCTTCGTTTTAGAAAAAAATGTTGGAGCTATGACCCACCATTCTCTATTGATATGCAGTTTTGCTTCCGATATTTTCCTTCACAGAAATGCGGGTGACCAATTGCAAATATCAATAAGTAACATAAATTTTAACAGAAAAAATGGTCTCACCGCTAGGATAGCACATTTTGTTGTGAAATCCATCCAAATATTATAAATACGAAAGTTTGTCTTTCTATCTGTATATCGATCATGCTTTCACGGCTAATCCGCTTGACGAGTATTGATAATTTTTTTTTTTTTTTTTTAACACACGGTCGTCCGTCCCCAAAGTAAGTAACTTAATACTTGTGTTATGGGTGACAGAAAACTGGCAGATATACTACATATATAAGTTTAAATACATACTTAAATATAAATACACACCCAGACTCGAAGAACCGACAATTTGTTTAGAGAAAATGTTGGCCCTCGGCGGGAATCGAACCCGCGACCCGCGGAGCTGAAGGCAGGGTCACTACCCACAGCGCTAACGGGCCAGTCATAATATTTGGCACATTTAAAACGTATATACTGCGGAACCATATCGCAATCTTTGTATTAAAGTGACCTAATTAAAAAAAAGAGTTGTTTGTGTTAAATTGTGTTAAAGATACCCATAACTTAGGAAAGCAAGAAAACACTAGCATTTTTTAATAGTTTTTGCTGGTCCTTCTTAGTAGGAGCAATTTTCTGAACTAGTAAAGTATACGATTTAAAAGCACATACAAGTTTTTTTCAATAAATAATATAATGAATTTGATTTCTAATTTAATAACAAATTACGTTCACTTAAAGGAATTTCCTGTAACCACATTAAAACAACACAAATATCAAATCGCATACAAATATGACGTTAAGTAGGAAATCTTTTACAATCGTTGTAGCTTGCGGTTTTGTTAGCAATGGCGCGAGCTGGGAATAACCGTGGAATTGTTTTTGGCGTCTCTAAGATATATTTGTATTGTTTTTAGGTTAGGGAACGGGATTCGGGACTTTTATTTTTCTACTCGAGTTTGTCTTAAAACATATTTTACTGTCTATTATCTACTGTGCTAAGCTGTGATAGCCTAGCGGTGACACCGTGCGACTCTTTAGAGACGACATAGGTTCAAACCCCGGGCAGGCACCAATGAGTTTTTCTATTAAAACTTATGTGTCTAATTGATAATTGCAATTTATCACACGCTTTTCGGTGAAGGAAAACATCGTGAGGAAACCTGCATATCTCTAGAGAATTCTAGGGATATGTGTAACCTACCAATCCGCATTGGAGCAGCGTGGTAGGTCTTAGCTCCAATCCTTCTCTCCAAAAACGGAGAGAAGAGGCCTTAGCCCAGCAGTGGGCATAGTAACAGGCTGTTACTTTACTACTTTTTTACTTTACTATCTACTACTTTTATTATTAACCAATATTTTGCGTTAATTGAGTCGAAGTTACTAACTAATTTATGCATAGACTTACACAGTTATGATACTAGAGTAGCCAGTTTAAAATGTGTCATATTTATACATAATATAAATCAAAGTTGTTTTTTTTAAATTATTCTATATACATCATCATTATCATTCTCCTGCCCTTATCCCACATGTAAACATGTTGTTACATGATTTGGCTAGGTAATTTACGACCGGCCGCCTGCCTGACGTCGACTTACCTTAGTCGCCTTTTACGACACCTCGGTAAGAAATAAAGTTGGTCTCTTCTACTCAGCCGGATACCACACGGCGGCACATTATTATATATACATATATTTTTTAACTTTTCAGTTTTAGTTCACTAATAATTTTGATATCCTTTTAATGTTAACCTTACTATATCCAATGTTTATATTTTTTAGTTATGAGTGTTGTTTATGCCTGTAATAGTATTTTAAATAGATTAAGAGTAACTGTATGAATTTACACGTAAAATCATAAATGTATTTTAAGACTACTGTTGGCATATCTTATAGAAATAAATAAAAAACAAATAAAGTCCCCAAAAATTGTCTGTGTGTAATGGATATTCTTAAAATCTACTGAATGGAGTCATGTACGGTTTTTAATAAAAGTTGGTGCGGTTGATACAATATCATGAATAGTATAACCGATTTTGATGGGACTTTCACTGGAACAGCTTTCCGAACCAGCAGCAGAAATTGACAATTCAAAAGCACTTGTTTACAAGTTTATTTAAATAAAGAATATTTTGAATTGAATTGAATTGAATATAGGCGCTTTATCTTAGAAATTTCTACAGTAAAAATTTCTCGGCAGGTTTAAAAATCGTATATGAACACTTACACTACAAGTCCTTGGGAGCACACTGGGATGGATATCGATACAGCAATACCGTCTCTATTCTCCGGCATCGAACTCAATTCCTTCATGATACGTTGTATGTCGGTTTCTGACTTTGGGTCCGCGATGTTCTGAGCGCCGAGGTAACTGACTCCACAGAACACGGTACATTCTTGGTCCACATCTGATACTGGAAAGAGGTAATTGTAAGCGACATATACGACCAAATTAAAAGGTATACACATGGATCAACCTGGGGCCAACACGTACCGTTCATGCAGTCAGAGTTAACAGCTTGACGCTGCCATTGATAACAATTCTGCCAACCGCCCGAAGCAGTTAGAATAAAGAAGAACAATTGCTCGAGCAGTTCGTGTATTGACGTACATAGAAGTCTGTAGTTTATTGTGTAGTCGCAGCTTGAAGCAGTCCATCCTGACTGCTTCAAGCTGTCCGTATATCGGTCTTACTACGGTCTTACTTACGGTAGTGTTTTTTTGTGCTACTGTTCAGTAAACTACAGACTTGTTTTATAACTATCGTATTTATATTTAATAACTTAAACTCGAATATGCAACTGATCTAATTTTGCTTTGCGATTTTGTCGTGGAGTCTATCTCCTGATGATGCTTCGGTTGTGGGGGGAAACGATTGTTGAGTTTGTGATAGTGAACGTGTGTAGTGCTTGTATTGTGGTGGCAGTGGTGAAGGTTTGTGCATGTGTTTTTACGAATCCTGCATGTAACGGGTATGAAAAAGGGATAGTCCACTATACATATTTTCTATTTACTGTATAGAAAAATAATTTTATTATTACTTTTGATCTAATTTTCTTTAATTATTTTTATTTTGTTATAATTTTAAGGGGTGTAAGAGTAACGACAAAAAGCGTACCCGTATGTGTTCGTGACTACAACAAGTAGTACTCGTTACTATCGTATCGGTACTTTATTCGTTACTTTTGATACCTGCTACCATAGCATTAAAGTAACGTCTCGAGTCGTATTCCCGTACGGTATGATATCGGCGCGACATATTACTTGTATAGCTAACTGTGTAAGGCAATTTTTTTCATTTTCTTAATAAAATTTTGATTTAATAAAAAAAAAAGTTAGAATTGTAGAATAATTAAAAGCACAAGTAAATTGTAGGCGGAATCTACTGGATTTTGAAATGGATTTATTATTTTAACTGTGAGAATAAAATAGATATTGTTTCGCTTAGAATGAAATTTAACATGAAATATGATAAAAAAATATTTTAAAGGAGATTTCAAATTATTTAAAAATATTTATTTTAAGGGACTTAATAAACAATAAAGAAAAACAAACATCGTTCTTCGTAAGGTTCATTTAAATTCACCGACAGCATACATTCAAACCACAGATTAGGTACCGTATTATGTAGTTACTGATACGAAAGATGCGAGTAACGAGTAACGAATAGCATTACTACCCGTTACTCAGTACCGAATCATACGGTTTGCTTACGGCTTTAATAATTTTATCTCTTATATTTGATATCTCTAGTTTACACTTCGTTTTATTTTAATGCTTACATTTGTTATCGTGTCTAGTTTTATTTACATTTATATTAATATTATAAGCTGGTTTCTGTCTTATCACTCGGACAGCAGCTGAAAACCAGCGCCGTGTGTTATTAGTCCTGGTAATAATGTGCTGTGTGCCCTTTCTGTATATTTGTAATTGCAGAATATTTTTCATTTCATTTCATTTCATTTCTATGTACGTCCATACACGAACCGCTCGAGTAATTGCAACTGCTTTGGGCGGTTGGCAGCACGGTTATCAATGGCATTTTCAAGCTGTTGACTCTGACTGCAAGAGCAGTCCGTGTATGTTGATCATTGGCTAATCGCTTGAGCAGTCCGTGTATAGCCAGCCTAATTGATGGTACTACTAATATTTAGTATTAGTTGTAAGTCGAGTACTATGTTAATAATAAGAAAGCTTGGAATTAATTGCGACCAGCTACGTACTAGAAAGGACTGATAGCCCAGCGGTGAGACCGTGCGACTTTTTCGAGGGTAATACGATTTCAAACCCCTGGCAGGCACCAATGACTTTTTCTATTAAAACTCATGTGTCTTATTTATGATTGCAATTGATCACACGCTTTTCGGTGACGGAAAACATCGTGAGCATATTTCTAGAGAATTCTGGAGATATGTGTAACCTACCAATCCGCATTGGAGCAGCGTGGTAATTCTTAGCTTTAACCCTTCTCTCCAGAAGCGGAGAGAGGAGGCCTATTCCCAGCAGTGAGATATTAACAGGCTGCTACTTTACTACTTTTACTTTACGCACTAGATCATATTGTATTTTTTGTTTGTTAGCAATTACAAATACAACATTGTAATATTTATTTTTGAATAGAGTGACCGCCGAGTTTCTTGCTGGTTCTTCTCGGTTAGAGCACCTTTCCGAACCAGTCGTAGCTTCATTTCAAATTGACGATTCAAAAGTGCTTGTAAAGGTCAATTTAAATAAAGAATTAGATTTATAGGTTGAACGAATTGGTAGGATACATATATCCATAGAATTATCTACAGATATGCAGGTTTTCTGACGATGTTTTCCTTCACCGAAAAGCGTGCGATAAATTGCAACTATCAATTAGACACATAAGTTTTATTAGAAAAACTCATTGGTGCCTGCCCGGGAACTGAACTCGTGACCCCGTCGAAAGTGTCACATGATCTCACCGCAAAAAATTGAAGCTTATATTCCGAACTAACAAATAGAGTAGAAAAGGTCTGGTTTTTCGTATGGAAACAGGAAAAAACAATAAATAATATAGGATATTTTATCGCTTACGTTAAAACGAATGATGTCACAGGTTTATCCGGTATGTAATAAATATATTACGAAAATAAACATAAAAAAGATATAAAATTTATAATTTAATGCTGCTTAGTACAAACGACTAGATGTGACATTTCTAAATCATCATTCAATTCATTTTTCATTCAATGCATGATGGGGGTTAGAACTTTTTAGTTAGTACTCATCCCTCTGGTGAAGATCGGAATGTATAAATAATCTAATATAATAATCTAATCTAACATACCACAGCTATTTGAGACATACCACAAAAGTCGCTTGAGATATTATGGTTCTCTTCTCCATATGGAAAAGTCAAATGCCTGCCCAGTTAGTAAGAATTACGTGTTTTAACTATTAATTAATGTTCTTATTCAATTGCTTTAAAATTGTTTATATATTTTAAAAAAGATAAAAACCCTCAATCACCTTCATCATCACTTTCAATAGGCTTCATGTGGTCGTGTTTTTCAGTGGGAGACGGAGTCGAGGTTTCTGCAGAAGTACTTCCGTCTAGGATTTCGTAGAACTTTGACCCACCCACATGGCGACACGAGTCCTGCACAAAAAGAAGTGAAAAGTTTTAGTAAGATACAAAATACACTTAAAAAGTTTACTTAATTCTATAAATAAATTAAAAAAAAAATACGTACGAAGAATGAAGTATGTGAAGAAGGGAATGGAACCTAATCGAATGAATGGAAGGAATGAATGATAGAAAAAAAGGATGAATGCATGTGTTCCATTATTGAAATGGGAATAAACGAGATGAGTAATATACAAATATATATGCACGTAGATAGTGGTAATAAAACACTATAATGTATATCATTATAGTGTTTTATTACCATAACCTACGTGCCATTATTCCGAATTTAATTTTTATGAAATAATTATAATAAGGTCTTTTACTTTCATTACTACTTTTGTTATAGTCATTCTTATCTAATAGGTTTTAACAACATCGGGACACTGTTTTGTGACGCTTCATTTTATATATTTGTTTTATATACAAAATTCTCTTTTATTACCAACTTATAAAATTAATAATACTAATATCTTAATAGTACTGACTGCAAATTCAACGCAATATATAATTCTACAATATCATATGTACCGATCAAAATTTCCAAAAAAATTTAGCTGATATTTGAAAACTGTATGGAAAATCAGCTGCCGTATGTTTGTGGTCAAAAAATTTGAAAAACATTTTATGAATTACGTATTATTGTATTGAATTTTTTTAATCACATTGTTATGTCTATTTTTGATTTTAATGTTCCAAAGGAACAAGAACCGACCTCCAGAAAACGGTTGCATTAATATACTATTTATACAAGAATGTAATAAGATATGTGACATGCAACGAAATATACAAATGTAACAACAAAATTCTTGCCAATATGACACTACAACGTTCAGATTGTTTTATCCTCATATTAAGCGATCATATATTAAAGCAATCTTAATTTGAACATGTCGAATAAACAATTCAGAAGAGGCAACCGCCTACGAACATTTTTTATCTTTAAAATGCAACCTAAAAAAGGAACGGATCCTGGCCCACAAAGAATGTATTCAGTGAATCACAGAATTTCGCAACAATTGTAAAAATAATATTACTATAATATATTATATAACACAGTGCATGCTTGTACTAACAATTAAATAATTTAAAAAAAAACAATTCTATAGCTTATTTCACATGTTTATTACACGCAGAGAGCGCATTATATTTTTAATTTTTATGTCTTTATAATTACAATCGGAACATTGACATCAAATAAAAAAACACAATACCCAATTCAATTTAAGTTCACACATTAATACTTGTATTGTTATAATGTTTATTATAGACGACAGAGGAATGTTAATAAATATAAATTAAAAGTGGAATGGATAATGAACCTTATACACCACATGCGAAGTTCTTCCAAAAGTCATCTTGAACACTGACACTTTAGCAAGCAGGAATTAAAACTATTGAATTGACTCGAATAATTAGATTCGTGCTATCCTTAAGTTCACTGGCAGTCATTTGAATAATGAACGCTACTCTGATTCACTCTTCCCACTGTCGTTTATGTTATCATATGGTCGTATGTACTAAAGATTTGCGTCACATATTGGTGATAGAGTTCTAAAATTGGTTACCAAAGCTGTAAAAAGCTTCGATACGTCATAAAAAATAAATACTGATTAAAAAAAAACACGCTTTCGAACTAAACGGTGGAAAATAAGAAACCATATTATCATTATTGATAAAAAAAGGTCGATATACGAAATAGATGGCATAGAGCACAATCAAAAGTTATTTTTCACTTTTTAAATCGAAAGCGTATTTTTTGGTCTTTTAAACCGTATTCATTTTACAATTCCTACCGAGAATATTTTTTACAGTTTATTTATTAAATACTAGCTGTGCCAGTGGCTTCGCCCGCGTGGAAACCTGTATGTCACAATTTTTTTCTAGAATTCAAATTTTAAGTAATTATTGTGAGTTAACCATAAGAGATAGAGACATGCTATTGCCGTTTTTTTTTGTAGTAGTTTTATAGATCTACAATCTCTTCAATTTACATAATATCGATATGTACTATTTACCTTAACCATCCGGAAGTATTGCACAATCTTTTGGTGAAAACCGTACAAAGATCCGTTCAGTAGATTTTTGGAATATCGATTACATACAGTTTTTTGGGACTATGTTTTATAATAAGTATAGATTAATGGTCTTGTTAAATATGTCCACTCAAAGTGGGTAACAATTGAGTTTAAAGAAATCTATTACATACATGCACACACACACACACGCGTACACACACACGATACATAAATACAGAGGAAAATAATATAAAGCTTCTATTCTATTATAAGCTAATATAGAGCTTCATATTCTATAAATTATTTAAAATTAATATAAAGCTTGTAAACACACTCACCTCAACAATATTAGCGTTCATCACTAACAACTAACTAGTAAAACAGTGAAATTCCCAGCCTATTTAGAATATCGTTAAGACGACTTAACGATACCATAACTAAACAATTTCATCGTATTAAAGTCAAGTTATGTCTAACAATTTGTTATTAAATAAACAGACAAGCAAATCCATACACCTATACATATTATAATACAAAGTCCTAAAAAGCTGTCTGTCTGTATGTAATCGATTTTCTCAAAATCCACTAAACGCATTTTTGTACGGTTTTCACCAAAAGATAGTGCGATACTTCCGGATGGTTTAGGTAAATAGTACATATCGGTATTATGTAAGTTGTGTTGAAGAGATAGCGCAGTTGTTAAAAAACATGCTTACTGGGAGCTTTAGTCGCATGCACTGCGGGAACCTGCAGGGAACCATGCAATTGTACATCCATAAAAATACTACAAAAAATCCGCGATAGCATGTCTCTATCTCTCACGGTTAACTCACAATAACTACTTTTATGTTCAAAATTCGGGAAAAGTTTCGTAAATCATTGAATTCCACGCGAGCGAAGCCGTTGTTGACGCAGCTAGTACACTTATAATAAAAGTCTGTCTGTTAGGCTCTAGCTCTAGGTTAGAAGGATGACAATTCACTGGAGTAATTGGTGAAGTATGGTAGAATTGATGCTAATATACGGAACCAGGATGTAGAATAAATTAATTCCGTTTTCCCTTCGTGAACAAGAAACACATAGTAAATAAAAAATCGAGAGTACTATCCTGTCCTGAAACGCTGTAAACGCCGTTAGGGCTAACAGCATATCGCACGCTTAGCATTAAAGTGACCTAATAAAAAAAGTTTTGTGTTTGTTTGTTTGCAAATTGCAATAAAGCATAGCGTAGCGCCTACAAAACTCGTTAAAGAGAGTGTTAAAGAGAACCATAACTTGGAAAAGCAAAAAAAAAACACTAGCTTTTTTTAACACTTCATAGAGTGATGTCATAGATGGCATAAGGATTGAAAAAAGGATTTCAATGTATCTGACTCAATTAAGCCTCATTTTGAATCCGGTCACTCTAATACTATTATCGTGCGATGTAGTCAGTAAATAAAAAGGAAAGTACTTTAAAATCGTAGTAGACGCGATCGAAATCACGAGTAGAAGTATAAAACCATGACACAAGCAATGCTATTAGAAGATTGTTCAATTAATATTTATGAACGAAGGTGACCGCATCGACATCGGGCAACAAGCGCACAATGGACTGAACCAAAACAACTGCACAATTAACGTTCTTGAGCTTCACTTTAGAATATACAGAGCACAGGTAGAATAAAATAATACTAGATAATAAATATATGGGATAACACACGGTCGCCACAGTAAGCAAATTAATACTTGTGTTATGGGTGACAGACGACTGGTAAATATATACATATATAATTTTAAATACATACTTAAATACAAATATAAACCCAGGCTCGAAGAACCAACAAATTGTTTATACAAAATGTTGGCCCTCGGCGGGATCAAACCCGCGACCCGCGGAGATGAAGGCAGACTCACTACCACCTGCGCCAACGGACCAGTCAATATCTTATCCGCTGCAGCAATAATGATGATATTTCGCACAATTATAACTTATAATATGCAAAACATATCGCTCATGAGCTGCAATAGTGGCACAACCAAAAAAAAATTGCCAAGGAAAATGCGTAAAAATGTTTTAGTTTTGCTTAAACGAACGGCCTTATATTGAATTATGAATTCTGCTGGTGTTGCTGTTGAAATTCAAATTTCAAATTCAAAATATTCGTTATTCAAGTAAATTTGTAAACAAGTGCTTTTGAATCGTCAACTTTACTGCTGGTTCGGAAAGCTGTTCCTAGCGAGAAGAGCCAGCGAGAAACTCGGCGGTTGCTCTTTTTAAAATATAAATCTTAAAACTAGTTACATTTATTTATTACTGTCTTGTACAGGGTAGAAGTGCACCTATATCTACACATCCTTATCATCTAAATAATCTTCAACAGTATAGTAGGCTTTCTGTATCAGCCTCTTTTTAACAGTGTTTTTAAACTGCTGTAATAGCATGACCAAAATTGATTTCGGAATTTTATTATAGAATCTTATACCCAAACCCACAAACGATTTACGTACTTTTGCTAGGCGCAAAGCAGGAGTCGCAAGCTTATGTCGGTTCCTACTTTGTCTATTATATACATCACCTATCGTTTTATAATTCTTTATATTTTTATGTACAAAAATTACGTTATTTAAAATTTATTGTGAAGCAAATATTAGAACACCTATTTCCTTAAACTTCCTCTCGCAGGGAATCACGCGGACTTAAATTGTAGATGCCACGTATGGCTCTTTTTTGTAATACGATTTTTTTTTCACTATCCGCGCATTTACCCCACAGCAATATTCCATAAGACATAATGCTATAAAAGAATGTGTATTTAAACATTTAGGAATAGATGTAATATTTTTAGTGCAAAACGTTTTTCGAGTTGTGCCACTAATGCAGGCTATGACCGATGACTCTTTAAAGTTTTCGAACGAAAGAAAACTTTACTTATTGCGGAAGCGAAGTACCAAATCAGCGTTATGTTAAAACAATACTTGCCTCCTATGTAAACAATTTCCACTTCACAATAATAGCTTTTAAATAAATTTCCCACTCCTCTTAATCAATGCCTATTAGTAGAAACACGAATGACTTGTATACGTCAGTAATACTGTGTCTCGAGTAGGAGTTTCGGCTACTCAATATAACACACCCCGTTTTAATAGCAACGGCAAAAATACACCCTTAACGTGCCAGTAAATGTCAAGAGAACTAGACCGAAACGGTGAAATGACTTTGTTCAAATGCCATTGAAAGCTCAGTTTACGAATCGTATCTGAATAGGCATAAAGAAATGTTAAAATACATGTATATATTTGAAAGGCTTTTTGTGTTTTGGAAGGTTACATTAAATATTCTTTTTTATAGTAGGTTTTTATCGGCTATTTCGTATCTCTAGAGAACCAGAAAAAATAGTATTCTATTTTCAAAAATTGTTTATACAAAATGTTATGTTGACTTATAGGTAACAACATAATTCGTAAAAACGGAACTTGTACCAGGTTATTTTATCAGATATTAATAATATCTACGATTTGCAACAAATTATTTTGATTAAGTGATTGGCCAGTAATATCAAATCCATAAGCCAAAATTCATAACGTTAAATTTAACAATTAACATCCGTATCCGTAAGCACAATTTAAATCCGTAATTGGCTGTAAGTTAAACTAAGTAATATTTTGTAAATTAATATAAGAGCTGTGGATTTTGTTAAAGTAAATAAATAAATAAACTTTTCACATAACTTGTTAGCTTAATATGTTAACAAAAATAAAACTATATTTAATATAATTAGAGCAAGAATTTATATCTTTAAAGCTTAAAAATTTCACATTTAGTATTAAATTGACAGAATTCAAAAAACTTGTTTTGTGGTAAATTGCAATAAACTGCAACGTAGCTTCTACAAAAATATAACTCGTGAGTTTTAAAGAGAGTTGGGGGAGCAAGAGAACACTACCTTTATTTATAGTTCGTGGTGTGATGCCATAGATGGCATTGAAATAAAGATTACAATGTATCTAACACAATTAAACCTAATTTTGAATTAGGCCACTTTAATACTATAAGCGTACGATACATTCGTTGTTTTGCATCCTTCTTAAATCACTTTTTAAGATTGACTTAACCAGACTACAAATAAGTAACAAAATGTAAACAACATTAAAAAAATTAGATCCTTTCACAAATTTTAAACCTTAAGAACATGTGATATAAACTCCTAGTGGTAAAATATTCTGAAGCACTAATTAATAACACATGATTTCATTAGTCTAACAATATTTTTACGAGCAATGAAATGTTTTTTATCGCTTCGACATAGTTAACGAATACTTTTCCCATTTAACAGATTTCCACAATATAGTTCTTATATTGCTTGATATATAAATCCGGTATGTTTTACGCATTTTATTGACTGTCTCGGAAAATAACACAATATGCACTATTCAAAACATTTTAGTATTCCGTCAAAATATGTGTTTAACTTACCATTGTAAATACGACTTGTAAGATTAGATAAAACCTTTCATAAAACCGTTCGGACAATTTCCGTTACATTTACGCCAACAACTAAAGAACATTATATTGACTTCTTTATCACTCCAAAAATTCAAAGTATTTGCTCATATTACAGTTAGTCATTCGGCCTCCTACAATTAAACTTGATAATCATTACACAATTGTATTACCAACAGAACGAAACATTTCCAGTGTTAGCGAAGGCGAGGTTTTATGCAAAAGTATAAATACTAAATTGTCTATAATGAGCCGTGTACAGCGTGTGCACGGATTTTAGGGACATCGTTGAAGAGATAGTTGGATTGTGTGAAGACATATAAAAGAAGTAGCGCCAGACTTTACGAATGATAGGGTGTAAAATTCTTTGAACGATTCCTCCCATAATACTTACTTGCTTTAGAGTGTACCTGCAGTCTGTGCAACTAAATATCTATATTTAAACAAAGTATCTAGTAATAATAAAATTATTTTGCTATAATCTGCGATAAAGTAAATAGATAATATATAAAGCTTCAATGTATAGTTAACTATCCGTTTTTTTTTCATAAACGACACATGCAGGATTCGTAGCACATGCACAAACCTCCACCACCGCCAACACAATACACAAGCACTACACACGTTCATTATAACATAACAGTTTAATGTAAATTGGGTATTGAAGAGGTCACGCATATGTAAAAAAAACTCGCCCGCTGGGAGCTTTAGTTGCGTGCGTCGCGTAAACCAAAAGATTTACACTTACCTCTCTTACCTACCTTACTTAGTACTACTACCTCTCGTACAATTGCAGATGTACAAAAATACTACAAAAAGTCCGTGACAGCATGTCTCTATCTCTTATCGTTAACTCACAATAACAATTTTTACGTTTAAATTTTAAATAATACAATAAAATGAATGAATTTATAATACTACAAAAAATACTTTGTGAGATACTGATTTCCACACGGGCGTAGCCGCTGGCATACACAGTAGACATATTTTGAATAACAAACTAATGTTTACGTATAAGTATTAAATAATTACTGTCGATACATACGCTATGTTGACATTGAATCGAATACGGCACTGTAACAATACCTTATTGTTCGTTGATTTAACCAATTTAGCGCGGGAATTGGCGGCCTAATTTACCGTTTTACGATCACACATGTAACTTTATGTATTTTTTAGTTTGAATATATTTTAGAACATTGAAAATGGCATAGATGACAGTGATCCTACCTAAATACAATTCCGCGGGGTCGCGATCGATTTCCGCCGTGGGCTAATAATTCTTATAACAATTTGATAGTTCTCAGAGTCTGTCACTCGTAACACAAATATAAACTGTATATTTCGGGACAGACATTTGTGTGTATGTATATATATATATATATTTGTTTATTTATTTATAACAAAAATGTACAAGTTATATCTGTCTTAAATTAATTACACGCTACTACTATTCAAATCATGCCCACGTGGAATGGTCCCAAGAATACTGGCAGTGTTTCCGCGTTGAGTCGCTAAGCTGATTCTTTGTGCGAAAAAGGACCCAGCCCTCTTGTCACCCGAAGAGGCGATAAACCGAGGTGTTAAAACGGATAAAAATTTAATTTTATTTATTTATTTTATGTTTTATTAATATTATTTTTGCAAGTTACTAAGAAAATTGTTATCATATATTTTTAAATATTATTTCATTTCCGTTACCCAATTATAATAAGACATTCATATTATGCTGCCAGTAACCTAATTAATTTGAACAAAATTAAACGTATAATTGAAATTAATTAACATGTTCAATGAATAGTTATTGAGCAAAAAACTGTATTCGAGCATTTCACATATTACATATCACATTCATTATAATACTTTATTGGCTACATTTAAACACTGTTCAGTTATTTTTTTACAGATATTTTACAAGTATTTCCTTATTTATAGGAATTTATTTAAATCCCACGTTTGATATTAATTTTAAACATATATTAAAATTAATGTACATAAAAAGGTTTAAGGTACTTCTTATTCTATCAGGTAAGGCTGTGAAAATGCTGTATAAAGAGGTCATAGGGCCCTAGATGGATTTGAAACTAGTAGGGCCAACCCGATAGAGTACGACCTGAGTATAGCCGGTTTCTATACATGAACTATGAACACCACTCACTGTAGCCTAAACTTGAAAAACATAGTAAAAATTAATAGATTTGTTAATTAAATAATTTACTTTTTTCTTAGTAAATATTTTATTAAGAAATCTGTTTAATATTAATATATATCACGGAAACTTAGTTGTAAATCACAAATTATACCTTTAAAATAATGATTTACCTATAAATTTTTACAAGCATTAGCTGTATTGCTTCATATTATTATTCAAATGTAAAATCCTATCATGTATATTTCATTTGTTTCGCATAACACTTTGTTAAAAATGGGGGTATCACTTTTTCTAAGACCTATAAATGTTTTGAGTCGTATCAGTTTTTGAAATGCTAATGGACTAAACAAGAGTTGTAGTCAGCAATAAGTTCTTGTAATGGAAATCAGATTTAATATATCATTGTTGAAAACAGGTTTATCATTAATGGTGTGAATATAAAATTTATTCTACACTGGATATGTATTTTAGGAATTCAAATGGCTACACTTTAAAACATTCAATATAATCAATAAGCTATATTGACTACAAAACAATTCTCTTAATGCTTTTGTTTATTATTTCTAAGAGTTACTTCTTTAGTTTTCAAACAAATAGTAGTAGCCATCTTAGTTAAATAAAAAAATGAGTCTTTTAACAGGTAAGCAGAGTGCCTAATTGATATGTACTTAATTTTTTAATTGATGGAAAACGGTATATTTTAAACAGTTCATATAAAAAAAGGTACTCTTTTTAAAATGAAAATTACTTTTTCATGTCATTTAGACAAAAGACAAAATAATACTAGTTTATATAATTTCTTCAACACCAAAAAAACCTTATTGTTGCTTTTGATTTGCATTCAATAATCATTTCTGAAAACCACACCTTTAAAATATATAAAAGGAATAGGGTTTGCAATCTTGTCGTGGAGTCTATCTCCTGATAATGCTACGGTTGTGGGGCGAAACAATTGTTGAGTTTGTGATAGTGAACGTGTGTAGTGCTTGTGTATTGTGGTGGCAGTGGTGGAGGTTTGTGCATGTGTTATTATGAATCCTGCATGTAATGGGTATGAAAAAACGGATAGTCCACTATACATTTAGCACTATATATATTTTCTATTTACTCTTTAGCGGATTATAGCAAAATATTTTATTATTACTTTAGTATTATGGATCTCCGCAAAGTAACGCCTAATTCTATAAATTATTTGAAAATTACTTTTTCATGTCATTTAGACAAAAGACAAAATAATACTAGTGTATATAATTTCTTCAACACCACAAAACTTCATTGTTGCTTTCGATTTGCATTCAATAATCATTTCTGAAAACCACACCTTTAAAATATATAATAGGATATATTGCATACTTAGCATTAAACTGACCAAATTCATAATTAGGCTTAATTGACTTAGATAGATTCTAATCCTTATTTCAATGCCATTAATGACATCACTCTATGAACTTTTAAGTAAGCTAGTGTTTACTTCGATGTCATGGGTCTCTTTAACAATCAGTAGTTTTGAAGGTACTACACTTCAATTTAGTGCAATATGCCACAAATAAAACTTTTTTGATTTCAACCTCTTTAATACTATGCCTGTGATATGTTTAAATGTAGATTTTTCTTAGTGTAACCACAGTTATCACCAAAGTATGGAATTCCCTTCCTGTATCTATCTTCCTGGATTCCTACCTTTTTTCATAGCTTCAAAAGAATAAGAGAAGAGCACCTAATTGGCAAGCGCAGTTCATCTTAGGCTGCATCTTTCGCTTTCCAGCAGGAGAGATAGCCTTATCGTATAAAAAAAAATATCTATATAAATGCTACTTAAGACATATAAATAACTAACTTGATTTTTTGGTGACTTTGTTTGAACAGAAGCACCCTCAGTGTCACCCATCCTTGTATCTGTGTCACTTTCCACCTCGTAAATAACTTCGTATAGATCAAGGCCCTCAGGAACGTTTGACTCAATGTTAGCTTCTGGGTGAATTGTCAACTCTTGGTTGATGAGTTGACTGCAGCTAATTCGAAGAGAGCTTTGAAGTGATTCTGTAATGGCCTAGAATTAAAACAAATTATTACCTAAAGATAAAATATACAAACTATGTAAAGCTAAAATATACTTCCCAAGAAGTTATCTTACATGTTAGTTTTTATAAATAGGAAACATCAATCAATCAATTTAGCAATGCTTTATTATGCTGTATATTTTTATTACTGTTCCTCTTATAGATTAGTGTTTTTATCATACACTGAAGCATCCTATCTTGCATAGTTATTGGCTAACTACAACCATCAAGCTTTATTCACTATCTTTATTTATAGTGAATTCTTGTTTATGAATACTCTTATAACAGTGCAGGTAAATACATAAACAACTTATCTAGATATAGCTGCACTTAGTGAAAATATAAATACAATTGAGTTTAATTAGTTCTACAACCAAAATACCAGAAATCAATACAATTATGACATAAATACCATGGATGCATTCAAGCATGGTGTTTAGAGTATTGTAAAGACTAAAAGGTCACTTTAGGGCCCTGAGAATTTATAATATGAATGCTTAAAAGCTATACATACGTCGCTCAATATGTCTTCCAAATCGCAACATACATTTGTTGTAAGCACTGGAACTGGACTCGGCGTATGTGAGCGATCGGAATAAAATTCAATGTCTACAGGACCCGACACCTGATTCGTGAGACATCCATTGAACTCCATCACTGCACTCTGTTGGTTTAACAACACGACGATTATCCACAAACTCTAATGCATTATGTATTATGAAGAAAAACTATTTTAATACGAACATAATTATATCTTACCCATCGAAGATTAGGTTCTCTTTCGAGAACAAGACATTTTAACAACCAAGTATTTAGTAAAGGTATAGAAAAAAAAAACTGTTAAATCTCAACGCGGTAGTAGATAGATGTACATACATATATTTACCGAAGAAATAGTGATCACAGTTGGTATTGGTATTTTGCTCGATGCATTAAAAACGTCAAATATGTCAAGCTTTAATATGTAAATCCGTTATACGGAAGTTTCATTGATTCTATTTCAATAAATCCATATATTTGCCAAAAATAAAAGAACGAAATTACATAAATTCACAATTTTTAAAGTATACTGCTACCGTGCTACGGTAAGTCAAAAACTTAATAAAAGGCAATAAAAAGCTACATTTTTTTTCAAGTAGGCTGTATCGACATTTAACCAAAAAAATAGGCAGTTCAGTAATTCAGAGCAGGTACATTGTATCAATACATTATTAATATATGTTATTACATATGTATTGTTAATATAAGTTTATATTCAAATTTTAAAATCGGTAATATTAATTTATTTTAGTATGTTTCACGAATAGCCATATTAAAAATACTTAGTAACACTAAACTGCCTGAAAAATCTGAACGAAGTTTGAAAATGAATTCTCGTTTTATAGTCTACAAAGCATAGCGTCCGTTTGATGTCAATTGTCAGTTTATATTTTTAAATTTTTGAATATTTTTGATGTTATCGTAAAATTGTGTTTATTATTTATGATAATTTAAATTTTAACTCAAAACATGGAAAGTTCTGTAGATGAAAATGAAGTCCAAAAGTCTTTTAGATCCCCACCGAGAAGAAGACGTTCAACATTTTTTGAAAAACGCGATTCCATAGGTTTGCAAAATAGTTTAAAATGATGAATTCTATTCTTTTCCTTAACAGAATAGCATTTACCATTAAATAAATAAATGTCATTCGTCACAAAACGTTACTTCCTTCCTGGTTTCAGTGCCACAGCCAATGGCAGAAAATATCAACCCAGAAGTGAATGATAAGCTAAAAAATGAAGAGGATGGAAAACATAATGCAAATCTTAAAAGGTATTTTCCTTTTTGTGTAATTATGTAAAGTTACTAATGGTATCTACGACTTAGTTCGCGTCGAATTTAGTGTAAAATACCCTCAATAGTGTTTTTTTAATTACTAAGCAAACACTGATGTTTTATACCATGTATTAGCCCAGTATATGGGCTTGAATTGTCCTTAATTTGATACGTATTTCCTAGTGGGCACTAACAGATCACTCATGAAAGCATAACAGACAGTCATGTCAGACTGCATTTATTATATTAGTGGAGAAAATTTGATGTATTTCTTATTTTAGATACCATGATATACTTCTGAAAGAAAAGAATGATTGGAAAGCGGAAGTTAAGTGCAGAAGAAATAAGTACCATGACTTGAGGCAGTAAGTATTTAAAGTTGTATGGTTTAATAGTTCAGTGGCAGAAAGGATGTTAATGATTCAAAAAGCAAATTGTATTAAATAAGACTGCATTTTGCTTGTATATATTGTATGTATCTTGCTTATTCTGTTTTTATAGAAACTGTTGTATAACTTAAAACATAAATATCACTTTTTTCAGTCAATATCAAATTGCAATTAATGCACCAAGCAAATCGAAGATATCATATTCATCATTATCAAGTGAGGATATAGACTTCCTGAAAAAAAAAGTTAACATCTCACAAATAGTTGAAAATCAGTCAAAGTTGCATGAAAGTGTCAAGCAAACACAAGCGCTTTATAGGAGATTAATAGAACTTGATGATGCAGTACTGACTCACTGTGAAAAGAAACTTAAAGAAGTCACTGATTATATATTGGAACATAGTACAGTTGAGTGATGAGCATTATAACAAGAGACTGTAAATTATGAATTTACTCTGACTTATTTGTTTTTAATATAATGAAGGTTATATTATATTTTTAAAATATATTTATTTAATTCCCCTGTAATTTAAACAGATAGACAGTGATTAGCAGAATTCTAAATTATTTGGTGTGTTATGTTGATTATACCAAAATATTTTTTTATTCCTTTGCAACTCTCCTGTATTCAGTTCAGTGTAATATAATTTATAGTAACACTGAATAATCACAAACTTATAAAATCTATTGTAAATATGTTATATTAATGTGTAGTTAAAAAATATAAGAATTACTACTTTGTATTGTTGTGCCATAGTTTTATTTAGATTGTATTTATGTGTTATTTTACATTTATATGTGTAGGAAATGTTATATAGAGGTAAAGCCTTTTTAATACTATAATGGAGTATAGAATTAACAGCTAACACATACTATGTGGTTTTATTTTTATGGACAGACTATGATGTGCATCTTGTTATAAGTATGAAACTGTTTTGTTTTGGTTTTTTTAAGTAGTTCGTGACTATGGTGAATGCAACTCTTCTGAAGTGTGAAACTAAACAAAGGTGACTCGATTTTGTCGCAATGTGAGACGTTTATTAATATAATAATAAGTATGAATCGCGAAAGTTGAAAATCTACCTATTTAGTATGCATTCAAGACCTAAACTATTAGCTATTAAGCAGTCTTGTGAATCTTACAAACACCTTTGTAGCCATTAGTCTGGTAGACATCAGAGTGGCCATGGCAATTTTGCATTAGAGTTTCTTTTTCATTGCAATGTCTAAAGCAACAACCTACCTATTTATTTCTGATGTATGAACACAATTAATTCTAGATGTATAATAAGTGTAAATATATTTTATATCCATATCAATGACTTTCTTTTCACGATTACCAAGATTTCAATAGAGACAATTTGTATACACTTATATGACTTCAATACAAATTCAAGACAATTTTATTATATTTTGATTTGTATAATTTTTCAATCTGCATTGGCAGAGCATGGTGGGTGCATGCATTAATCTTTCTATACAAGGTTGCACCCAGCAGTATAAACGTTGGCGACAGGCTGTTACTTTACTTTCTACATAATTTCCTTTCGATAATTTTTTAACATTATTACACAATGTTACCAATACTATACAATTACATTTTTATTGTGTGGGATAATAACAATTTAATTTGTAGAAATAATTACTGAACAATATTCATAACAATTTATTACAATATTTCATTACAAATACATTTCATTAGATTCATATAAATTAATTAACAATCAGCTCAATATTCCGTTTTTGGTTAAAACTTGAAAGAAAATTAATATATATTTTTTCAAACCTGATTGCTACATTTAAGACACTGATATAATTGCATATTATATAAAACTTCAATGGTAAAATTGCATTTCATTCATATAAATTCATTTTCATTCAATGTTTATTCAAAATTACTATCTTAACTTAGTTGTGATGGGCTGAAAATAATTATCATTACAATTTTATTTGTTACAAATAAAAAAATAATAAATTCACTTACCTGTCTTATCATTTTACATTACAAAATTTTAAAATATTAACATTATAGTAATGTGTTATTATATGTGACAAACACAAGTTTTCAGGGGCCACATATTTGAATTGTTTCATTTGGGAAAAATTTACTCAATATAATTGTCTATAAATAAAGAGTTTTGAGGTATCTTTTAAAGGAAAATTAAAACTAGACTTAATAATTTAAAAATAATGAAAAAATACTTTTCAAATAACATTTATGCTCAGAAAAGGGCAGTATGTCTTCTTAACTGTATAATATTTAATATATTCCAATCAATTTTAAATATACATAGACAGGATAAGAGTGAGAAAAATATTACATAAGCCAAAGACATTTGTTATGCAAGACAGTCAACCTTTTATATTAAAAACTAAAGATATATATGTAATTCAATATAAAAATCACATTGGTTATGTTTTATGGTTGGATATGGTTATTGTTGTTTGATGCTGACATTTGAAACAAAATAAAAAAGATTGAACATAGAATGTAATTTAACATACAATTAATATTTTTTAAATTAACCACTTAACCATAAACAATTTTTTTTTAATGTAATACTGTGGTGCATTCTTCAAACATTATGCTGAATTTTGTGAATTTTATTCACAAGAGTATGCATTAAGGAAAATACTGATTGAATTTAATATTAAAAATATCATATTTTGAAAATTAAAATTGAGAGAACTAAACCAGTCTTCAAAATACAAGCATATCTTTCTTATTGTTTACAATAATAAAATGTTAAAGATTAAGTAGATTATACAATATTAAAAAAAATGGCAATTGGCTTGTGCTTAGGAATAGTTGTTAGATTTAATTTATTTAAAAAATTATCAAACCCGGCTTATGTAAACAGTAGGATACCATAAACTCAACTTAAATGCTTTGAGTGAAAGCTGCGTCTAGTTTGCAGTTTCTTCTCCTTTACTGTTTTGTATTCTCTTCTACATGGACTATTTCTCAGATCAAGTATTGTATTTACGTTGTCAACGATCTTTTTAGCAATTTCATGTTCACCTTCAAAATCATGTTTCTTGTATACTGTGCTTGGGTTATACACATGACCTGCAAATTCTAGATATAAAGCAAATACTTTTTTTGACAAAATAATATAAATTTACCAATTATAGCTTTATCTAATAGCAGTTGAAAAGGAGTCTGATACAAAAAGCCTACTACTATACTATTGGATTACATAGATTATAAAAATGCGTGGATTTAGACCACTTTCTTCGACCTTGCACAATATAGCAATGACTATGATAACTAGTAAGAATTATATGTTGTAAAGAGCAACTGCAGAGTTTCTAGCTTGATACCTAGACAACAAACTACTATTAGCGAGACAACAAAAACAGACATTACCTGCAGCATTTCTATCACTGAATGCAGTATCATGGTTGGGTGAGTATACAATCCTAAAGGTAGTTTTGTTGCTTTTTTCTTCTAATATCTGACACCACGCTATAGAGTTCATGTTGTGGAGAAAATATTTCGGCCGAGCCTGTAAGATTGAAATTATTTCACTACATCAAATTTGGACTTCTTCTTGCAGATTATTTTCCATGGTTAGTCACAATTAAGCAACCATATGCGTTAAGTTTGGACAATGCTTGCTAGTTATGCTCTCCTTTAATGTATGTATGTCCCTAATTTTGTTTTAGATAATTTTACTACACTAAAAAATAAAGCCAGCAGGTTATAGAACAAGCTCCAAGCCGGATCCGGACCCACAAGAGGCATTTTCAGGACGACGTCACCGACTATTAAAGCTGGGCTCTACTCTCTGCATTTCGCAACCTTGAAGATGCTTCAGTACTCACCTTTCGGTGACGCTATTACACCCGTTATGGTTAACAGCAATAAATCAATTAAGAAAAAAAATGCCCAGAAAAAGAAGACTCTGAAAAATGACTCAACACGGGCAATGGAACTTTAAAGACTTAATCAAATAGATTTCTTTGTTTTCCCATTTTTGTATAAACTATATTCATCATTATCATCATTATTCTCTTACCCTTTTCCCCCTGTAAGTGGTGTCAGCATATTATGTGTTCATCTTTCATTCTCCGAGCTGTGAGTGCCCAGCGGTGAGACCGTGCGTTTCTTTCGAGGGGAACACGAGTTCAAACCCGGGCAGGCATCAATGAGTTTTTCTAATAAAACTCATGTGTCTAATTGATAATTGCAATTTATCACACGCTCTTCGGTGAATGAAAACATCGTGAGGAAACCTGCATATCTCTAGAGAATTCTGGAGGTATGTGTAACCAACTAATCCGAAATGGAGCAGCGTGGTAGGTCCAGAAACGGAGAGAGGAGACCTATTCCCAGCAGTGGGATTGTAATGGGCCGCTACTTTACTTTTTTCCACTCTCCAGTATCATTCGTCAATTCTGGTGCCACTTATATGCATGTCATTCTTCACAAAATCCATCCATCTTTTTTTCGGCCTCCCTCTAGTCATACATCCATCCAAATTCATATTTAAAACCCTTTTGGTCACATGATTTTCATCCCTCATTACATGAGCATACCAACTTAATCTCACACTTGTTATCTTTTCTATAATGGGCACAACTTTCAGACTTCCCCTAATATGCTTATTTAGTATTCTATCAAATTTTGGCACACCACACATCCACCTTAACATTCCCATCTCATGTGCGTGCACTTTTCTTTTATAGCCCAACATTCTGATCCATACATATATTATCTATGTTTTAATTTGGTAAATAAAATAAAATAATAACATACCCAAAATGCGTGCTTATTCGGAACCAGTGGAACAACTTCTATTGTATCTAGAGTTATGCCCAGTTGTACTGGCGTGTTTGCTCTCACTTTATGTAACAGCTGCACCCTGTACAGCTTGTCCTGTGAGGCATCTGCAACTGCTCCAGACTGGAACCCAAAACCTTTGTTACCTACAGTTATGAAAATAAATCAATTTATTGATACAGAAAAAATAAAACTTTTTGTTTAAATAACTATAATATTAAATTTTAACTAATCTAAACTAATAATACATTTTATTACAAAGCAAATAAAAAATATATGAATTGCTAAAAGTGCGCGTTTGTGTTCATACCTTACGGATGCAAGCTATGTAAACACAACACAATGATGATTTTGTCGTGGAGTCTATCTCCTGATACTGCGATTATGGTGCAAAATTACTGTTGAGATAATGGTAGTGAATATGTGCATTGCTATCGTAGTGGAGTAGTGTTGGTTTGTAGTGCATGCGTTTTTAGTTTAAGGAAATAGGTATTCTAACATTTGCTTCACAATAAATTTTAAATAACGTAATTTTTGTACATAAAAATATAAAGAATTATAAAAAGATAGGTGATGTATATAATAGACAAAGTAGGAATCGACATACGCTTGCGACTCCTGCTTTGCGCCTAGCAAAAGTACGTAAATCGTTTGTGGGTTTAGGTATAAGATTCTATATTAAATTCCGAAATCAATTTTGGTCATGCCATTACAGCAGTTTAAAAACACTGTTAAAAAGAGGCTGATACAGAAAGCCTACTATACTGTTGAAGATTACTTAGATGATAAGGATGTGTGGATATAGGTGCACTTCTACCATGTACAAGACAGTAATAAATAAATGTAACTAGTTCTAAGATTTATATTTTAATAAGAGCAACCGCCAAGTTTCTTGCTGGCTCTTCTCGGCAGGAACAGTTTTCCGAACCAGCAGTAAAGTTGACGATTCAAAAGCACTTGTTTACAAGTTTACTTGAATAAAGAATATTTTGAATTTGAATTTGAATTTACGAATCCTGCATGTATCAAATATGAAAGCCGCTACATTCTATATTTAGCATTACATATATTTTCTACTCGCTTTTATTGCGGATTGTAACCAAATAATATTATTATTACTATAGTCCAGATATAATAGTCCAGATCTATAATACTATTATTATTAAATAATAATTATTAATAATAGTATTATGGATCTCCGAAAAGCAACACCTAATTCTATAAATAACGTTAAGTTCAGTTACACAATCTGCAATTCTATCGTATTTTGTTGGTTATTGGTAATCCTGCATGTCAAATATGACCATAGTAGACTAGCCGTTTAGCATTACTTATATTCTGTATTTGCTTTTATCGAGAATTGTTGCAAAATAATATTATTATTACTTTTGTATTATGTTATCTGCAAAGTAATGCCTAATAAATATAAGTGTTCATTTGAGTAAATATGGATTATGTTAGTTAAATAATGACTTCATATGCTCATTTTAATAACACACCTGCAAAGTATTATAGTAAGAATCAATAGATGTGAGCGTTCATTTCAGAAATAATAAAGCTGTGTAAAACAGCCTTTTACTAATCACACAGTTAAGCATAGGGCCCCTTCATCCAATTTATTCAATTCTACATATATTAAATACATCCAGACTATGCAGAGATGACATATAACAATAGAGAAAAATGATAAATACCATCATTCAAAGACAATTTCTTGCAAAGAAATCTTTGTGAACAAGCATAAAACTCGCAGATAGTATGTTCTTGAATGCATTGGGTTCATATAGAATAAACAAAATTTGTTTTGATAAAATCTGATCTGATTCTACTGGGAGAACTTGGTGTTCCTACATAATGATAATGCAAAATACTAAAGTAAACATTATTATTCTGGTGATGTGCTTTTACATCCTAGATAATATAATTTTATACTACCAAGTCAGGTAGTTGTGAAACAAAGCTGTTAATATATGTATTATATATCATTAATAAAGATATATCATACCTTCAGTAACACTATTCATAGCCCTTAATATTTCTGTTGTGTCACTGCCTCCTGTATGCTGTCTTGAATTATTGACATTGCTTTGACCAGACACTGAAACTTTTGGGAAGCACTGGAATGCTGAATTCATATCAAACTCAGGAATAGGATAGACATTATAATCTCTCTTCTTCAGATCCACAAGTCCGAGACAAGTGAATCCAAATTTTGAACATGGTTCATTCTTATCTAAGGATGGAAAATCCCAGTCTACTTCCCCATCATCTTCCACAATAAATAGTCCATAATTGTGCACAGAACCAAGTGTTATGTCTGGATGTTCAATGCTAGGAAAACGAGATTAAAAGTTTATTATCCCCAGCTCAAAGAAATCTTAGTATTTTGTTCATGATACTGAATGAAGTATAAACTTAGGTGGATGTCTTTCATTCAAATACAGTTCAAAATATTTTCTATTCAAGTAAACTTGTAAACAAATGCTTTTGAACCATTAACCCTACTACTAGTTTCATAAATAGCTCTTTTCAAGCAAAGCCAGAACGAAATTTGGAAGATGCCCTTTTTAAAATAAAATTCTTATATCCAGTTATGTTTTGTCATTGCAATCTTATGCATGATCAAAGAGCAGCTTAATTCACATTTATGTTATTTTTTATTGATGTTTATGTAATACTCAGTAGTAAGTAAGCACCCTGTATTAGCCTACTTATGATAATAATGTTATAGTGCTAATAATAATATTAATAATTAGGGAGAATAAATAATTATTAATGAATAATACAAAATATACCTGTATTTGTAGCATGTGAATCCAATCAAGTCTTTTATCTTTGCACTTGCTATGACACAAATATACACAGGGTAGTTCTGATATTTTTCTGAAAGCATTGTCATAAATATTTTAAATGATTTGACAGGTAGTCCAAGTTGTGCAGTGCCATCATACTTAGCATATTCCAAATATTGACGATGAGGTAGCTCTGGACAATTTTCTAACTGTTCTGCTAGCAATGACTTCTTCTTTTCAGGTTTTTTAACATCAATTTTTGCAAAGACTTCTGCCATTTGTTCTGATGTGAGCTGTGTTTGAGGGTCTTCCCATTTGATAACTTTTATTTTTGCAGCCTTTTTTAAATCCTGTTCTTTTTTATCTATAGTAAGTTTTTGTCTACAGATAAAAACAACAACAAACAGTATTACATTTTTTAATAGATCCTTATACATTTTTACTAGATGATTTAGGTGACTTCTAGTTATACAACTATCCTTTTCTATGAGTACCAAAATAAATATTGAATGATTTATATTATTCTATGACCATTATTAGGTCAATGTTCTTTTAGAAATGAAATTACAGGAGACAGGTGTTTTAGGTACTATTTTACGCTCAAATATTTATTGAATCAAGAATGCTAAAATTATAACGAGATCGGTATAATTTAAATAGTTGATTGATGACTAATAATTATAATATGTTGTAATATACCTGTGAACGGGCAAAAACTCGTCGGGAAATCTGGGATAACTAGGACAGGGTTCATCTTCATCACTATCTTCCATATCAGGATATGGATCAAACTGAGTGACAATTTCTTTGTCATCCTCCTCATCTGTTCCAGACTCCTTCCCTTTGCTGGTACTCGGTTGGCAAAAGATTTTATCTCTTTCACGCTTTTTTTCTTCTAAAGCCATATTTTGAAAAATTTTGGAAAAATCTTCGCCTGCCATCACTATTTCACAGAGACCTGTATCGTCAGTGGCTATAAATGCATCACGCACAGTTTTAAGCAACCAAGCTTTGTTGTCATACGTTGCCATTATGTTTGTAATTTCTATCGCTTGTATTTAATTATCAATCGAATTTTTTGTTGTAAACAAAACTTAAAAACATGACAACACCATAGACAACTAAATACTGACCATAGACTAAATACTGACCATTAATACTGACAATCATCTGACATTAAATTAAAGTACCGACCATAGACTGTACCGACTAGTTATTGTTATAAGTTTATTATTGCACAATGTGATTTATTTTTGTACATATATATATCAACAGTTACAACACCAAAAAATATTTTTCCGCCTATTTACACGCTATTTCTCGGCGTTGGCTACGTATTTACTTAGTAAATTTGTACCTATTACGTGCAACTTGCACATCATAGACTACTTACTTTAATATTTAACATAGGAATGACTACTACCTAGTTTAAGTTACTATACAAGTTAGCACCCCTAAACCAGCCTGAAATATGTTTATCGAAAAAAAAGAGAAAGCGAATGAGACTATCTATCTATCTTACAAAAGTAATAATACTTCATCATTACTTTTGTATTATGGATCTCCGCAAAGTAACGCCTAATTCTATAAATTATCTATCTCTGATTTATGTGTAATGATTAATGAGACAAATATAAGAACACGAGCTTTATTTTTTCTGACATTTATTGTAACAATCTTCCTAAGCCCGCCTATGGCTCCCCTACTCTAGAATAATACCCTATGTTGTTTATATTTTGTTAGTCATAGGCTAAAGATTACATCTTGACTCTAGCCTTAACTAGCCTGTCGGTGTTCCCATGGTGACAATCATAGACTACTAACTAAAATAGTGACGGTTTCAAATTTCAATTTGTGTTTTTAAAAATAAAAAGCCAAATAATATAACCCTAGTTAAAGTATAAATGCTGTTTGCGCTTAAAGATAAATTTATATTTCCAAAGGATGTTTAATTAGAACAAGTTATCATAAAGTAATTGTAGTAAGTTTATTAATATATTCTCTGCAATTTCTAAATTTTTTCTGAAGTGTTATTAGAAACTTCATTTCAAAATACCTAGTTTAATAATTAATAAAACACTGCTTCAAACATTATTTATTACTAAAAACGATAATATCATTACATCAAAACATGACAAATAAAAGCAACACAAAACCTAAACAATACTATAGTTGCCCATAGAGAGCATGCAGCTCCTCAAGTCCTGCACGCAGTCGTAATATGAACGATAGGGAGGTGCTAAGGTACCATCATACAGTTTAAGAATTTCTGTAAATTTCTTCATGGCTTCTCCATACTTTCCTTCATCCATGGCTGCACGTCCGAGCTTATACATCATTTCTGTATCCTAAAAACAAAAATCCTTTTACTTCTATAATGTTAACAACAGTGAAAGTTCAATTCTACAAATAATTTCTAAAATTAGGCGTTACTTTGCGGACATCCATAATACAAAAGTAATAATAAAATTATTTTTCTATAATCCTCGATACAGTAAATAGAAAATATATATGGTGCTAAATGTATAGTGGACTATCCTTTTTTTTTCATACCCATTACATGCATACATGATTCGTTAAAACACATGCACAATGCACAAACCTCCATCTCGGCCAACACAATATACCATTGTTTCGCCCTGCAACCGAAGCATCATCATGTATCATCATCACTGTATTGCGGATTATAGCAAAATAATTTTATTGTTACTTTTGTTCAATTCTACATATCAAAGAGAGACTTGTGTTCAGTAGTGACCAAGTATAAACTATATTGCTTCTTCTATATTATCTTAATCAGAACAAACATAAATCTAGATTTATATTAATTACAAGTTACCTATAGCATCTAAGGGAATCCACAAAAATTAATGAAATGTCCTTTTTAGAATATTATTTTTAAGGATTTGTATGTATCACCATTAAATTTCAAATAAGTAGCTCTGCTTATCATTTTAAGTATATGTGATGAAATAAGAAAATGCATTTTATCTTTCATTTTCAGAGATTATTTTAATCATTTAAATATTGTGAATCAAAAGTTTATAAACGTGATTCTTCTATCCTACGTGACATTGGCAAAGTAAATAGTGTTATAAGACACTCCTGGAAGCCATAAATTCAAGAACTGAACTGAAATATTCTGAAACATAATACATGAAATAATATGGCTGATGATGAAGGTATGGAATTTTAATTTAGAACGTAGTTAATAGAAAACCATATAACGGAAGTCATAATTGTTTAAAAGAAAGAAATATTTTATATTTAATATGATATTGAATTAAAATACTTGTCTGGCTACTGCACTGTACTTGTGACATATACAGCCAAACTTTAAATATACTGTACCACTAAATAGTTTGAATCTTATTAGGAGTTATAGGTTCCAATACTGGGCATGCACTTATGAGTCTTGTCTATAAAAACTATATTCCCTCATTGATGACGACAATTGATAACAAACTTTTTGGTAAAGAAAAACATTGTATGTACTATGTATCCTAGCACTGTTACATAACAATCTACATTGGAGTATTTTTGTGGTTTAAGTTTCGATCCTTCTCTCCTCAAGTTTACTGTAATATTGTTCTAAAAAAATTACTATCCTATTTCATTCTAGTGATATCCAACTTACATACCAACATATTAATTAATAAACAGATGAAAAAAATGCAATTTTTATATACTATTTTCATAAATATATTTCGATTATCTAATTCTGATCCAATATGTTTTTGTTTACAATTGTTTCTTTCATATTTTTTATTTTTTTCGTGACACAAGCCCTATCATATGCTAATTAACTTGAAAATTATAAAACTATATTATGTTTAAGTTCAACCTAAACAGTAATAAGCTTAAGCTTAGCAAATAACCGTTCTAATCAAATTAACTTAAAACAATGAAACTATCTACATTTTTACAGAAGTAGAGGAAGGACCAGAAATTTCTCAGGCTGTGAGTGCTGAAAGTGAAGGAGGATTAAGTCCAGTTGAGGTAGAAAAGCCTCTTGCCCCTCCAAAATATGAAGTACGACCAGGTCTTGGTGACAAGTGAGTATTTATAAAAAAAAAAGTAACAGCCTGTTAATATCCCACTGCTGAGAATAGGCCTCCTCTCTCCATTTTTTTTTGTAGAGAAGGATAGGGGCTAAGACCTACCACGCTGCCCCAATGCGGATCGGTAGGTTACACATATCCCCAGAATTCTTTAGACATATGCAGGTTTCCTGTGAAAAGCATGTGATAAATTGCAAATATCAATTACAAACATATGTTTTGATAGAAAAACTCATTGGTGCCTGCCCGGGGTTTGAAACTATGTTCTCTCTGTCTCTAGAGAGTCGCACTGTCTCACCACTGGGCTATCACAGCTATTAGAGTATTTATGCATATAATAAACTATCTTCCAAAAGGCTCCTTAAAGGCTCCAAAACAGCTGAACTGCTTTTAGTGAAATTTACAAACAATCTTTAGTTTGACCCAGCAGATCTGATTAATCCTGTAAAGTTTGTTGGGGATCAAAGCATTTTTTTAAACTATCAATATCTTACATTATTGTTTTGAGAGGTACTCGCCACCTGATTGAACCACAGCAACGTTAGTGAACCGCTAGTCTTATATATAAAATTCCCTGTCATAATTTTAGTTATCATACTCCTACGAAACGACTTGACTGATTTTTATGAAATTTTATCCACATATTCAGTAGGTTTGAGAATCGGCTACTATCTATTATAAATATCCGGGGATAAATGACAGGGGTTGTAGTAAGTGACAGTGGTTGTCCACCCCTGACATGTTTTTTTTGGACATGTTTTAATTCTATTTATAATGTGCACTAAACATTCCCTAAAAAGGAAATAATTTATATGGCAAAACAAATTTTGACCGATCAGCTAATTATATATACACTTAAATAAATATGATTCAAAATGATATAGATTTCAAGCTCAAAACATTCGAGAAATAATATTAACAACGATGCAAGAGCAATTAATGGGTCGGCAGTACCGAGGTGATCAGGCGCCGCGATGGGCTACAGTCATATCGAATGCAGTGCGACAGCGAGTTCAGGATCTTGATATGAAGCGGTAACGAAAGACTACACTAAAGATTGAGTGAATTAATAATATCAATCTGCTGTTTCTGTTTATTCTTGTATATTGCCGATCTTGTTTGACCTTTGCAATTTTGTCGTGGACATTTGTTAGAAAGCGGTCATAAAGTTCCTAAAGACCATTGTTTTGAAATCCTGCACACCTGTGAAGAAAGCTTGAAACTAAATATTTTGGAACAATTAGAAATCATTAAGCACAACAATGGCACCCTCATTAACGAGCAGATAAATGTTTCTAGTTCAAGCTTGTTGCACATGTTCAGAGGTAAAATAAAGGGTGGGGATGAATCAAATACTATATAACAATGCTTGTTTGGATATTGCTTTGCTTTGCGATTTTGTCGTCCAGTCTATCTCCTGATGATGCTTTGGTTGCGGAGCGAAACGGTTGTTGAGTATGTGATAGTGAACGTGTGTAGTGCTTGTGTATTGTGGTGGCGGTGGTAGAGGTTTGTGTATGTGTTTTTTACGAATCCTGCATGTATCGGGTATAGAAAAACTAATAGTCCATTATACATTTAGCATTATATATATTTTCTATTTACTTAATCACGGATTATAGCAAAATAATTTTATGAGTAATTTTGTATTATGGATCTCCGCAAAGTAACGTCTAATTCTATAAATTATTGCCGATCTCACAATATGACATGACATAAGCCCGATTTTCGTCAACCAATAAACTTGTAGACCCAATAGACCTACCATGAACTTTTAGAAAACGATTCAATTCAAAGTCAGTCCTAAACTCAACCGTTTTGTTTTCGTACTATAAAGTGTGGATTGCATTGGGGTAGTAATGTTTGAAAAGGACAACGTCATATGAACTATAGATAACTCTGTCTCTTTTACTCAAATGTTTTTAGGACGCGTTCCGAACGCTCATTCGGCAACGACTTAAAGTGTGCGTCATTAACACGACATGGTATGAAAAACAATTTAGTTTACGTCTTCAATTGAGTCGCAATAAGAGTTCATGGTAGGCCTGCAGATCGTTTCAAGGGATCTCAACACCACGCTACCTTGCCTAAAAACCTTTAAGGAGGTCTACCAATGGTACGATATTAGGCCATTCCACTACCTTTGACACCCAACGTCCATCGATTCTTCGAACTACGTGCCTCGCCCATTGCCGATTTAGCTTCGCGATATTCTGAGCTTTATTTGTACTTTTGCTAATTTTGCTTATTATATTATCTTATGTTATAATATTTCTGATTTCATCATTTGTTAATTCACCACATTAAATTCTTCTTCCACTCCTTTCTTTGATACAAAATAATTTCCCGAATCAGTATACAGAAAGTATATATATTGCTTAATGCAGAGTGGACTATTCGTTTTCATACCTGATACATGCAGAATTCGTGAAAGCACATGCACGAATCTCTATCACCACCACCACAATACACAAGCACAGAATCACTATCACAAACGCAATAATCGTTTCAATACTCCACGACAGACAAAATCGCAAAGTGACGCATCACCCAATCAAGCATAGTTATATAGAAATTGATTCAACCCCCATCATTTATTTTGCCTCCGAACTCGTGTAACTAGCTTGAACTAGAATCCTGCTTGTATCAAGTATGAAAAGGGATAGGGAGCTCTACATTTAGCATTATATATATTTTCTTTGATATTTTCTAGCGTGTATTGTGGTACATTTAACGTAAACTTCCTTAATAATATGATTATCATATGAAATTCTATGTTTTCCAGATATAAAATTCTAGTCCAAACGACAATTATAGAGATGAAAGGCGCTGGCATAAAGAGCATTCAAAGATGTTTATGGGATCCCGAAACTGACGATTATGTGGGCGACTTATTTAGAAACGAAACTATATTCTGTTACACAATCGTTTACGGCATTTATATGTATTAATAAATTTAAAAAATCTGACATAACTAGTCTATTGTAAATAGAAGAAACAATAAATATTAAAATGTACAACAATAGGGTAACGCACTTTTTCTGACGTGTTCAGTCGAATTAGACGAAGGCGCTTAGTTAAATGTCAAAAGGCCGGTAACACCGAAATTAAAAAAAAAATATTGGCGTCACATCTTAAATTTTGCAAGAAATTTGATTCTTTAAATTAAGTTTCGGTTTAATATTAAAAACAATATATGTCTTTTTACTACAAAGATAAGTTTATATTATTTTTAAAGGACCACTGCTCACTTGAAATGCAATCAATCATGATTACCTTTTTATTTAATTTAAACTATAGTCTGACTGTTAGCCGCTAAGTATCGTGAAGTGTTTCCCAGAAGTCATCGGTTCGGTTCCAATGTCGCAAGGAATACTTTAATATAATTCGAAGAGCCTAATTTTCATACATAACCTTTCAGTGTCAAATTGAAGCTATTAAAAAGTGCTCGAGAATAAATTTTTATACTATCACATGAATAGGATAATCATCTCTCTCATTTCGATTATGTTTCACCTCTTTTGACTCACGAATTGAAGATCTAAGATTATTTAATGCGTTAACTAAATAAACCTAATCATTTAGAAATAATTGTTTAATTCTATTTTATTAATAATTTGTAATTAAGAATTAAAATAAAATATTTTTTATGATGTTTTTCACTTTTGCAAAATATTGTAATATACATTGATTTTCCTTTAATATGCGAAAAATATTTAAGTTAATAGTTTAAAATGCTCATAGTTTAAGAGCTGTGATTGCCCAGCGGTAACACCGTGAGACTCTTACCAGGAGGTCACGGGTTCAGACCCTGGGCATGCACCAATGAGTTTTTTCTCTTAAAACTTATGTCTAATTAATAATTGCAATTTATCACACTTTTCGAGGAAGGAATACCATCCTGAAGAACCCTGCATATCTCTAGAGCATCTCTAGGGATATATGTAAACTACCAACAAGCAATGGAGCAGCGTGGTAGGTCATAGCTCCAATCCTCTTCAAAAACGGAGAAAGCAAGCCTATGCCCAGCTGTGGGATAGTAACAGGCCGTTTAACTTTAAGATGCTCAAATATTCCGCCGTGTAAATTTGAGACGTTTTCAGCAGAGATTATAAAACATGATATTTCTTATAACAGTAATATGGGATCAGAAAATTTAAATCATATTTTTTGGTGCCAAGTTCTCACTGAAAGTGAACATAAAATTTTATGAATGAGTAATTTGAATAGCTATTTTAAATAGCTAAGTTATATTAATGGCGGTCATCTCTTAATATAGTTTATAATCTATGGCAGTCAGTCCCGTTCTGAACATGGATTCAATACGACTATCACGTACTATGTCGTAAAGATTGAGAAGTTTGCTGAAAGCATTGATTGATTGTTTTGCTAATATAAAACTAACTGAACGAAATCCTTAACAACAATATGTTATATATGTTTTTCACAACACTATTTCACTACTCTAGATATGTTTATATTCACTGAGACAATTTAAACTCTTACACGTAATAGAAGATCAGAAGACAAAATTGGACAAGGGTTTTCATAAATTTTATAACTTTTATCTACTCTGATACTATAATATAAAGATTATAAAACTGAAAACAAAATTCTTATGACAAACATTACGTACAGAACAAAAATAAAAAATTAAAAAGTTTCATTACGATACAGGTCTTGTATGGACACCTGTATCATAATGTAACTTTTTAATCATAACGATACACCTACACAACTTCCAGCTGGACCAAGGAGGTTGAACCTCTACTTTAAAAAAAAGGTTTAATGAATGGGTCCGCGGCGACGCAACACGCATGCGCAATCGATGTTTGCGCCTTGGCGCCAATATATGACATTTTAAAATTCTTTTCAATATTTAAACGAAGTTTAGTTTTGTTTGTAAAAAAATAAGTTTTTGTGTAAAAACATGTCTGAGAGCGGGGATAGTGGTGATTGTACACCACCAGATATTCTGAAAGCTGTGTCAAACATGACCGTGAACCTGTTGCCGACGAAATCTAGGAGCAACTATATTAAAATCAACTATAGCGGTGGACAGATTGTGCTATTTGTAGGTACGTAATCTTGCACTATCAAATTTAGCATAAAAATATTTTCTTCTAGCCAATATTCCAAACTACCTAGATGGAATGATAATTGTGTGATGTAGTCAAGGACAAAATGTCATAGATAACAAATTGAGATTAAACTCAGCGGAAAATACATAGTCGCGCAAAGTATACATTAAAAATTATCGTTTTATTTGAAAGTATTCGTTAATATGTTAGTTTAAACTGCAAATTGTGTATATAAGCAGCTTGAAAATTTGCGATTATGTATTAATTTGATTAAGCAATTGGAAGTGTGAATATTTTGAACGAAGAAGTATGTTATTATTGCGATTATATAAAGCGTTGTTATTTTTTTAAAAAGAAGTAATATGTTATTATTCACACGCTTAGTATTATAGTGACCGAATTTCAATTCAAAATTAGACTTCATTGAGTAGTAGGATACACCGTAAATTTTATTTCAATGACATCTATGACATCACGCTGCGTGCTAATAAAAACTAATGTTTTCTTGCCCTTCCGAGTTATGGGTTAACATTCACGAGTTTAGTTGACGCTACGCTACGCTTTAGTGCAATTTGCTACAAAACAACTTTTTTGAATTAGGTCACTATAATATAAAAAAAAAAGTGTATGTGTATTTCTTATATTATAAATTTCAAAGTAGGTATATATAAGAAAAAATAGGATTTTTTTATACTTTATGTTAACCCGGTATAAAGGCTTTAACTATGCTAAAATTAAACCAATATTTCTTCAGCGGACCAGCCATGAAAACGTGAACTCACTCATTAATAAATAAAGTTAGGATCTTTGAATGTTCCTTTTCATGCCATAACGCCTCAATTTTACTCGTTTGTCATATGAATAGGATACTTTTCAGTATTGAAGTGAACCTAGACGATATTGTGAGCTGAAGCGTAAATTATAGATATAATACAATTCAAAGTAACAAATTTGAAATTTTCATGGCGAAATTTTAGCTAATTAATATTGATATTTTTACGTATAACAACTGTTGATATTACTACGCTAAATTTATTAAAAAAATTACATACACATAGTAGCGTTTTACTGTCGGCAGTGAACTAAAACTTACTTGAAGTGATTTCAGTCCTTTTAGAATATTGGTGTATTGTTGACACAGACCACACTGTACCATAAACTCCTTACAATCATATGGCACAGGTATGACGTTAGGGCAAGGCCGGTCTGAATCACATCTGGAAATAATATCGTAGTTAAAACTTAGGCTGCACACACTGAAATATAACAGCGCACTTTCCTTTCAAAGTTTTTCGATTTTTAGTAGAATACAATGTTTGACATCATTCAATTATTACTTATAATTTTGGATAGGAGTTTATCAATAAATTTTCACTGTTATTTCTTTTACGGAACAAAGTTTGCCAGATCTTGTCTGGTCAGGAAGCAACACGAATCGATTACGATTTTCCGTTTGAAATATTTATGAGGGTCTTCACTCTTTTGTTAATGCAGAGATACTTCCAATACCTAGCTTTTTAACAATCACTGATCAAATCAAATCAAATCAAAATAATTTTTATTCAAATAAACCATTTCAGGCACTTTTGAATCGTCAAATCAATATGATTAATAAAGCTACAATTGGTTCGGAATGTTGCTCTTACCGAGAAGAACCAGCAAGAATCTCGGCGGCCAATCTTTTAAATATTTTCAATTATATATTATTAAACCGCTGTCTTGTATGAAGCTGAAAGGATTTTCAAATCCAGGCATTCTTATCATCCAAATAATCTTTAATTTAGACTGAGATGGTAGAGCCGGTTTATTAGCAAACAACTAAATAAAAAAGTTTTGCAAAGAAGTCATTCATGCAGAGAACGGTTTAAAATCCTTATTACTCCATTAAGGACTGGAAGCTTACAAATATCCCAAGAATTGTCCAGATATTTGTTGTATTTATACTACTGTATTGTAAGTTAGACTTTATGTATTTCATATAACTTACTTAAATCGCATGTAATTTTCAGTCATTTCCTGATACGTCGGCCAATTTTGTTCACAAGGTATACAAGTACAGTCAAACCAATATTGTTCTTTAAGTTGTATCTTCCGTTTTTCTTTTGGCACTGTAGTAAATATAGGTCCATAATTTTCAGCTATCTCCTCCTCTTTCTTTATATTTTTCACAGCCCGCACTACAACATACGGTCCACAGAAATACCTGCAATATTTAAAAAACCTTAATTATTCATCATCCTCCTGCCCTTATCCCACTCTAAGTCGGGTCGGCTCAACGCGTTACAAACATGTTGTCACATGATTTGGCTACGTATTTTACAAACGACCTGACGGTCGCCTGCCTAACGTCAACTTACCTTAGTCATATTTTACGGCCCCTCGGTAACAAAGAGGGTGGTCTATTCTACTCAACCGGATACCACCCGGTGGGTCAACTTATTTTAATCGCCTTCTACGACACCTCGGTAAGAAAGTAGGGTGGCCTATTCTACTCAGCCGGATACCATACGATTTTTAAATTATTATAAAATGTAAAAAACTTGTTCCTCCCTAAATAAATTAGCACAAAACAAAGATGGAAGTTTATATATATTTAAATTATCGATATGCGATCGGTTAAATAGTAATAGGAAGGAAAGTTTATGAAGTAACATAATTACTATTACTTTTACCTTACTACGCTGGGGTCGCAACAATGATTAAACAAAGCAAGTGTAGGAAAAACAGCCCCCGCTACGAAGACTGATTTGCCCTCATGCTTTATTATATTTTGTCCAACTTTTGGTTTGGGACAATGTAATTCGAAAACTTCGTGGGCGTTGAATTGAAGTATTTGAAGATTCTTTAAAATTAAACCACCAAACAATGTCACTTCTTCTAAATGAAGTTCATCAATTGCCATTGTTTTTATTTCATTTACTTCTATTGGAGTATTTCTAGGTTTACCTCCAAAATAACCACTCAGTTCTAAAAGTTTTAATAGGAATAGTGCCATTTGAGTTCTGTGCAAGAAATCAGATTTCGACCTTGTATTTTCATGTGAAACTAAATGATATATATTTCTGTAATCATCAGTTTTATAAGTGCCAGATCTTGGCTTACTATCTAGATCGTTAAAAACTTCAGTAAAATATTCTTTATTTTTTTGTGTTATCATCCTCAAGGCAATGTGACAGGTGATAGAGCAACCTGATTTCCAAATAAGAGGAAGAATATGGCATTCGTATCCATGATATGATTTTTGTGCAATTTCCAAACATTTTTCGTTGCAAAATATCACATTTGGACATTTTGGGCATGGCAATGGTATAGCACATCTGAAAAATAAGGACTCAGATAATATTTAACAAATTTAAATCAAATAGATAAATGTAAAAGAACTGAGGAATGGGAACTAACTAACTTTATAAAACAATTTTGACAGTGAGTTTTAGAATATTCGCCCAATAATACGCCACTATGTGGTTTTTCGATTAGCAAAACTTCACCAGCTTGTATATCTCTCTCGGCTACTGCAAATCTTCCTTTTTCATCATTGTAATCAATTGTTACTGCGTCTGAAGCAGCAGGGTACTGTGGATTGGACTTTCCTGGTAATTTAGGTTTAGGTGGTACTTTTTTTAGAGGTTCAGGATCTTTTGGATTCCCAGCTAACACTAGACCTTTGTTTAATATTTCCAACATTAATTTCGCGTCAGTTCTCATTTTTAGTATTTTTTCTTTTTCAAGTTTATTAGCCTCATCTAAAGCACTTATAGTATCCCTGCAAGAAGAGATAAATTAAAATTATAAATTATTATAATAAGAACTAATACCAAAAAGGAGTATCGGGTGGAAAATATAATATTAGTCCATTTGCTAAATATATAAATTACTGACTGCATGATCGTCCTGTATGGGTTGCAATATAATTGTAAAAAATTTTAGACTTACTGAAAAGCTGTAATAGCTTCTTGATTTCTCTTCAACACGAGCAGACATCTTGCTTTACGCTCATAAACTTTGTATCTAAGATGCCGAGGATAGCCCAATGAAAGGCTTCTTCGTATATCAGCAATAGCATCTTCGTATTGTTCTAAATGATTTAAAGCTGCCGAGCGATTTGCAAAGACAATGGACAATTCCTCGGCTAGAAAATTAAAAATATAGGAATTATAGCTGCCAGAAATAAATTCGTATTTTGAAAACACATTACAAAAACAATGTTAACATTATGCATTATAATAAAGTATATCACACGGTACCAAATCTTAATAGTGGCAATCTTGAGTCTTATTAGTTAACAAGAAACATATATATTTTTTACCTTCTTTTTGGGGCATGAAAATCATACTTTTGTTGTATAATTGTAAAGCCTGAGTCCAATCACCTTTGTGAACCAATTTATTTCCTTCATCTTTGAATTGAAGCGCCTTCTTAAAGTCTTTTTCAACAGGAAATTTACCACCAGCCTCGTATTTAGTCACATCATTGTATAGATCATAATTCTTTACGGATGGAAGACTAGAAAAATAGGATAGACGTTTCGAATTTGATTCCAAATTAGCGAAATTATTTCTCGTTACATCATCTATTGTGTTGTTTATATTTTCATGAAAGTTCTTAAAAAATCCTTCTATTTCTTGCGACATTATTACGATATTTTTCTTAGTGGTGCCGATTTTATATTTGCAAACTTCCTAGTCCATAAGTTATCAACTGTTTGCGGGACTATATGAGCTTTGAATCAATACCTTAAGTAACTTTTAGGTTAACGTATACGAGAAGCCGGACCAACATGTGAAACTAATCTATTTTTAACATCGGGAGCACTAGAGCGCTGATCGTTTCAGAGCAAAGTTCCAAGCATAGCTTTCTATTAATGTTGTTGTTTATGTTTTTCATTAAGATTATGTTGCTTTACAAAAATGTGAACGGTAGTTGTAGCATTTTAAATTTGCAAGTGAAATGTGTATATTTAATTTTTTTAGTCTTTATGGATTGATAATCGATCAATGTTATGATCACTTATTAAGTCAGGATTTTGTGTTTTTATTATTTGCAGTTCACCAGGTTTTTAGTACTACAATCGTCCATCGTCCAAACATTTTGGCGTGGTAAAAAGCCTGATGCATTAATTCCCTACCGATATAACAGAAATCTATAAGTAAAAATTATTGTACAAAAAGATCTTATTAGGATATCAATTATTCTAATAGGTTGTTGTAATTAATTATTAAACCATATTATATTGAACCAAACTGTTAAATCAAAAAGCTGAAAAATGTTTATACTTTAGTTGTGTGCGTTCAAACTTTTTTTATGTGAGTAGAACATTAATCAACACGATCGATCATTGATAAAGTAGTCATGCAAGTATGTGGTTATTCTTAGCAAAACATAAAACATGTAACCCGCCAAGATAATTATAATAATGATAATATAGCGTTATTGTAATTGTCTTAGCGGGGCGAATACCTAGAACTTTGGAGGTCGTGTCCGACCATCTGTAAATCCGGCGCATCTTAAAATTAAGAACTAGGGTTACCATGATTAATGATAAACACATTTTGGAGCTTTAAGAATCGAATTTATCGACAAAAGGTTTTTTGTACGAATGCCCTTATAAAATTATTATGATATTTTCGAGTTCAGGCGGAATAATTCAAAGCATTATTTGAAGACTCCGCCTTATAGAATCCAAATTTGATCACTTTCATAAAAAGATGTGATAGCCCAGTGGTGAGAACGTGCAACTCTTTCGAGGGGTCACGGGTTCAACTGAATGATTTACATTTACAATTTATCACACGCTTTTCAATAAAGGAAAATATCGTGAGGTAACTTGCATATCTCTGAGATGACCTATGTCCAGCAGTGGAATAAAAAGAGACTGTTACCTTAATAATAATGCTTAGATTTTTTCGGAAGATAATAAAGCAAGTTAATCTACTGGCACGCCGTCGTTAAAAAAAATTTACAGTTTCTTTGCACGGAGACACATTAAAACTTTAATTAATATTCATGAAATTAACATCAAATATGAATTCAAATGCTATTCTATAAATAATTGTGATCAGAATATAGACCAAAAGCTGTTTTTAACATTAAATAACGTTTGCTATTGTCAAAAATGGATTTGGACTATTTTTAAACTTCAACCTAGCACTGTAATGACTTGTAAATAGTGCATTGATCGGAGAAACCTATACGCTTGCATATTGGACTTTTCGGTTTTGTACTAAATTAATTGCGGGAAAAACATTTCGTCAAGGTCCACAGTCTCTTTAAGTACACAGAAGAATTATCTGCTTTGAAGGATTAATACAAAACTTTAAAGGCAAAAACCAATTAATTCATTAATCGATGTTTTAAACAAACTTTATTTGAAAAGTAATAATAAAATTATTTTGCTATAATCCGCGATACAGTAAATAGAAAATATATATAGTGCTAAATGTATAGTGGACTATCAGTATTTTCTACCCGATACGTGCAGGATTCGTAAAAACACATGCACAAACCTCCACCACTTCCACCACAGTACACAAACTTTATTTGAATTAATCATTCACATCACATGCCCAAAAATAATTTAATGGTAAAAACCAAAATAACAATAAAAGTAATTTGAAACAAAATATTTTGTATATAAGTCTTTATAATAATAAAACTATTGAATGCAACCCTTATTTTAAACAGATATCGTTACGTGCCCTCTAATCATAATCGCTATCTGTGATTTAAAGATTTTTAAAAATAAACACTATTTCTATTAAGGAAGGAATAGAATGTATTTGTGATTTTTGTTCAGTACCTACTACATAATTTTAATGGTAGATTTCTATCATGATAACTATTTTTTTTGAAGACAGTAGATTATTAACATTATTAAATCATTGGTGATTATTTTAGTAAAGTATTTTTAATTCTATTAATTTATATGATACAAAATCGCAAAGCGACGCATCACCCAATCAAGCATAGTTATATAGAAATTGGTTCAACCCCCATTATTTATTTTGCCTCCGAACACATGTAACTAGCTTGAACTTGAATCCTGCATGTATCAGGTATGAAAAAGGATAGTATACTCTATATTTAGCATCATCATTATTCTCCTGCCCTTATCCCACTCTAAGTGCGGTCGGCACAACATGTTACAAACATGTTACATGATTTGGCTACGTTTTTTACGACTGGCCACCTGCCTGACGTCAACTTACCTTAGTCGCCTCTTACGACATCTCGGTAAGAAATGAGGGTGGTCTATTCTATGCAGCCGGATACCACACGGCACTAATTTATATGATGAAATGAATGCATTAAATATAACTGAACGCATAGACACCCTAAATAAATTCTAAGTAGTCATATAACAAAAAACTGAGGCAAATGAAACTTTTTGTGTAGGTAATTGACCGTCCCTGGACCTAAAGCTGACGTACATTTTTATACATGATCTTTCCAGAATTTTCTAAAGCCTATTTAAGTCACACCACAAGTCTTTTAGTTTGGATTACCATGACGTAAATAGAAGCTATACTTTTTATATATAGTGTTTCTTAGGAATAGACAATATGCTTTTTTGTTATAAATAACACTTACGAGTAATTGTTTCAAACTAACTATGCGTGTTCATTATGTCCCAATACAAAGAATTACATCTTCGAAGTTTATATACGCATAAACTACTTTGCTATAATCCGCGTGTACTATGCGAATGTATGTAATGCTAAGTGTATGAAGCAGGCAAAATTCACGTACTTTTCACATGCAGGACAAGTCACCAAACGTATCCCAAGACCCCTCCAAGCATGCACACAAGAAGCATCAATGCAATAGAAACAACCACCACCAAAATCTACATCAAATCTACGTTTCGCCCCGAAACTCTAGCATCCTCAAGAGTATAGGCTCCACGATAAAATCGTAATGCACTTCATACACTTAGCATTATATATATTCGCGTAGCGCGGATTATAGCAAAGTAGTTCTGTTATGTTTTCTGTAATATATAATAACGCAAAGTAACTTCTATAAATGGTTTATATACGGTTTTCTCACGATGGTTTCCTTAACTGAAATGCGTGTGATAAATTGTAAATATCAATTAGATATAAGTTTTTAACAGAAAAACTCATTCGTGCCTGCCCGGGGCTTGAACCTGTGAGCCCCTCGAAAAACTCGCAGGGTCTCACCTTTAGGATATCACACCTCATATGATGAGTTTACTGCAAAATTCTTTATGCCTATGTATTTTCCAAAGAGATTAGTAGGTTTATTATATTAATTAGGTTTAGTTTGACAGCATTTACGACGCAGTATCATCAAAGAGTTACGATTATTATACTAAAGTAGGTGAGCTATTAGCAGCCTTGTAAGTGAGTGTTACAATAAATAATGAGTGATAAACTCTTTTGCTTATTTTTTTCTAACTATATATAAAAAGAGGGACATATAGACACAATCTCATTTTCTTTATTTTATTGTAATAGAGCACATTTTACGAGTAGGCTGACTTAGCTGTCCCTATTCTAGTTAAATAATTCTATGAGTAAGTATCACGATCACATCTATTGCCTGTTTTACTCTCTGTTCCTTGAATATTGGTTTTCTTAAATAAAAACTGGACTGGCAATAAATAGGCGAAAAACCAAATTAATGGTAGTAGATCGTGGTGAGAAGCTGTCAGACGTCCAAAATATCCAAGGCATCAACACGGTCAAAAAATTTTATCTATTTCGGATGAAATTTAAATAACGAAGGCAGCTGTGTCCTGAGAGATCAAACGCAGGATAGCTATTGCTAAAGACCAGATGACACGCCTCCAGAATATTTAGAAATTAATAATAATAAATATATGGGACATTTACACACACGGTCGTCCTCCCCCAAAGTAAGTAACTTAATACTTGTGTTATGGGTGACGGACAACTGGTAGATATACTACTACATATATCGGGGTATAAGCTATAAGACTAAAACTCGTTTAGTCAGAGCCCTAATATTCCAGATCTTCCTTTATGGAGTAGAGACCTGTACAATCCGCGCAAGGGAAAGACAGAGAATAGATGCATTCGAAATGTGGTGCTGGAGGCGAATGCTCCGAATACCCTCGACGGCTAAATGCACAAATGTATCTATTCTTACTGAACTCGACATAAAAACCCGATTGTCTAGCACCTGTTTTCAACGCATACTCTCATATTTCGGCCACATAATGTGAAAAGGAGATGGCAATCTTGAAAAGCTGGTCATTGTTGCCAACACAGAAGGCAAGAGACCATGAGGCCGGTCGCCAACACGATGGTCTAACCAAGTGAAAGAAGCCACCTCCTCATCCAAATTCTATCAGGCGGTGAGGGCTAGTTTAAACCGGAATAAATGGAGGCAGATCGTACGTAAGAAGGGATCAGATGACCACGATCCTCAGTAATGAGGGACCGATTGAAGAAGAAGAAATCAGAATTCAAGGAACACAGAGTGAATCATCTGTCATCCATGAAATATGGACACAAATCAAGTTTTCGTCGACTATGCGTTATACTTAAATCAAGTATAATGTATGTAAACATATTACACATTAATATTAAACATTACACAATATGCTATACGCTTATTATAATCAGATATTTACTGAGGAAATGCAATCCGATAGAGACTGTACTTTCTTGTTGGCCTACAGTTATGTATGTCTACTTAACCTGTATTTACATAAAGGTATCGTCGGTTAGATGCAGGTGTTAAATAACATTGCGGTTTATTAATTCTGTTACGGATGATTCAATAACACTATTATGGAAAAAGAGATTTGGTATTTATAAACATTTTGTTTTAATCGATGCTTTGGACATAGGTGTATATAATTTTTTGCTTATTGAAGTTATTTGGGCATAGGCCTCCTCACTCAGTTTTTAGAGAGAAGGGTTGGACCTACCACGCTGCGCCAATACGTGATTGATAGGTTACACATATCCCTAGAATTATCTAGAGATATGCAGGTTTCCTCATTTCGGAGAAGGAAAACATCGGTTTTCCTTCACCGAAAAGCGTTTTATAAATTGCAATTATAAATTAGACACGTAAGTTTTAATAGATCATTGGTGCCTGTCCGGGGTTTGAACCCATGATCGTCTCTAGAGAGTCTCACGGTCTCACCGCTGGGCTATCAAAGCTTTATTGAAGTTATTTGCAAAGTAAGGTTTTTATTATTTGTGAAAGTGATGTGCTCACGCAGAACGAAGACGGTATACGTAGATTTAACTGTAACATTAGAAACTGTGATCATGGCATTGGTGTGTCTTTAATATATAAATAAACTAGCTGCTACTGCTGTGCACGGGCACAAAGCTTTTCCCGCGTAAATCCGTACCCCAAGGAAATAAAAGGATAAAAAATAACCCATACGTTGCTTGACAACATCCTCTATCATCCAGTGAAAGTCCAATAAAATCAGTTCAGCGGAGAATGTACTATTAAATTAAACCTTCCTCAACCGTACAAAAATCGCTGTTAAGAAAATCGTTCACAAACAAACAGACAGCTTTTGGGAACTTTGTTTTATAATATGTATAGATAAATAGTATATTTCCAATTCACTATCGGTGCCTGGACGTAAAATATTAAAATAGAAATAAGGTTAATCAATTCTTCATGAAACGCCCAAATATATTACGCTGTCACTCTTGATTTCATTATTGAATAAATCTACGATTATTCGACGTGTAAGCATTTCGATTCGCATTTACTTTTCATTATGCCCATATTTGACATGAATAACAATTACTATATGCGACTAGAATAATCCTGAAGTCGTGACTTGTATAGTATTCATATTATTCTGATTTATATCCAATATCTACAAATAGAATGCTTATTTCTTTCAGAATAAAGTATAAAATGGACTGCCGATATATGATTGTAATGTATAATCTTGTGGCGACGGTGTAATGGTTAGGTGTTGCATGTTTAAGGTTAATTAGTAAATATAATTTATTGATGAACATGTATCGAATTTTGAAATTTTTTGATTTAGCCTTATTATACGGCAATTAATTTCGTGATTAAGGTCGTTAAAAGTATATTTAATTTAATTTACTCGACCTATTTATATTCTATTATATACTTTTACCGGGTAGTTGTCACAATCAATTAGAAATGAGAAATGGCGCTATCAATTTTATCTTTCATTGGATAATACCATGTGGCGTTCGGCAAGTAGAATAGACCACCCTCATTTCTTACCGTAGGTGTCGTAAAAGGCGACTAGTTAAATGCCGTGTGGTATCCGGCTGAGTAGAATAGACCACCGTCAATTCTTACCGAGGTGTCGTTCAAGGCAACTAAGGTAAGTAAACGTCAGGCACGCGGTTGGTCGTAAAATACCTAGCCAAATCACATGGTTAAAACATGTTGTGCCGACCCCACTTAGAGTGGGATAAGGGCAGGAGAATGATGATGACTGATTGGGGTATCAATTCAGAATATACTATGCAATTTCTATTTATGTACACATTCCTTCCGTTTATGAACGTAGAAATATTACGTTGACATAAATAATCTTCTGTAAATCGTCTAATCTACAAGTAACGAATTAATTATTTAACGTCCTTTAAATGCCAAAAGAAATATTTACATTGTAAACACTAGATAACACTACAATAGCGCCGAAGTGTTATCTAAAAAATAACACAAGCTTCTCTCTTATCTTATCGCTTTCACCCCTAGTAGTTACAGCCTCTGCTTCTTTAATGATGATCTAATATTAACAGTGTTATGATTGACATAATAAATATTAACTTAGATGTTGCTGCATGCCAGTTTTTTCGATTACAGGATTTGATAAGGTTCAATCTTTAGCTGATCGATGCATTAGTGCCGAGCAATCGATTTATCGATTATTATAGACCAACGCTGTGATAGCCCAGCGGCGAGACCGTGTGATTCTTTCGAGGGGAACACGAGTTCAAACCCGGGCAGGCACCAATGAGTTTTTCTATTAAAACTCATGTGTCTAATTGATAATGGCAATTTATCACACGCTTTTCGGTGAAGGAAAACATCGTGAGGAAACCTGCATATCTCTAGAGAATTCTGGTGATATGTGTAACCTACCAATCCGCATTGGAGCAGCGTGGTAGGTCTTAGCTCCAACCCTTCTCTCCAGAAACGGAGAGAGGAGGCCTGTTCCCAGCAGTGGGATTGTAACAGGCCGGTACTTTAAGTTTTTTCTTCTTATTGCATTTTTTAATGGCGCATTGTGATGTCTCCATCATTTGAACTGTGGAAATGTAAGGATTTGTCTATAAAAGTCTAGATTTTTCGCTCGCAAATGGTTGTGGTACGAATTGCCAACGCTTTCGATGAGAACGGCCTTTAGAGAAGCTATTGCTTGTTGTATTGACCATTGAAGAAAGTTTAATTTCTTGCCAGAGTGGTACTTCTATTTTTATAATAGAAATTTCAAAAATTTAAAACTGTCGTTGTAAATTCCACATCACTTCCCAATAACAGAAAAAATGACATACAAAATTATGAATTTTTATAATTTATGAGGATTTAATATTATTTTCCTTATTTTGAATCTCGTACGTAACTTATGCCAGTTTAATATTACCAACGTGTCAATGGTATCCGTAAAGGAAAAATTTTCGCGTTTTCGTTTTTTATTTATTAACAAGGTCTTCCACCCAAGGAGTTTTTGTAATATATCTTTATATAATAAAACAGGGTGTCTTATTCATTATCCCAATTATTAAGGATAAAGTACGTTTGTTTTTCCTATTTTCATGTGTTAAATAAACAATTCGTTCCTTCGATTTGGTTTTTGTACTGGAATTGTCAAATGATTTTAGTGGCGGCTGTATACTCTCTGCGAGACAACCCGAGGCCGAGTGCGAGAGTGTACGGAGTAGCTCTTGCCTTGTCTCGGAGTGTCTTGCCGGCTCTCAATACCGTCTCGTTTTTTGGTAACAAGTCAAACAAACCTCACAAAATCGGCATGCGCGTCGCTTTTCAATATCGACAGTGAATACGGTCAATCCGAGCTTCATTGACCTAGACGTCTCGGGCGAGACATAGCGTGCTTTCGGGCTAGAGTGTACAGCTGCCATAAGAGGCTGCCTTTTATAGCATTACTGAAGTATACGGTAAACCAAGTCGCGCGCAGAAGCTAGCCTTCGGTATTTATTTTATGTGGGGCAACGCAGAAATATTTCATATAGTTAATTATACAGAACGTTACGCGGTTTTAAGTATATAGTCACCGCAGTAATCACGTTCATTGAACATTTACCTTCAATATGAGAGTAATATTTTTCTTAATGTCTGCCGTTTATTATAAACAACTATTAGGACATCCTTATTATATTTTCCCGTTGGCCTCAGTAGCGTCAAGCGCTTCCTGTATGTATGGACATTATGAATAAAATAAAATATGGCCAGGACAGATGACCGTGACCTCTGAGACCGTCAGGACTGTCTTGGGATTATTCATATTATTACGCATTAAGTTCATTACCTATTATGAATGTATGATACTAATATCACAAATGCGAAAATCTATCTGTTACTCTTTCATATTTAATTCTCTGGGGGAATATTGATGAAGCTTTTATACCGTGCCATCATCCATACTAAAAAGAAGATACATAGAAGTGAAAATTAATTGGAAATAAAAAAAGATAGCGTCGCATTACAAGCAATACTAGGTTGTAATCAGTGGTGTAACGTGGCGAGATTCTGGAGCAAAAATAAACTAGGGCCACAACTAAACTATTTTCAAAATTTGGTCGGTATTCTTCTTGATTCGAATTCGACCTACACTAAGGGGAGACAAAGCTCAGGGGTCTCGGGACACTGCCCCGCTTAGCCCCCCTGTAGCTACGCTACTGGTTGTAATGACCATCTAAATATGTATCTCTATTCAAAAAGTATTATTAGAGATTATAAATAAATATATATGGGACAATTACACGCACTGTCGTTAATTTAATACTTGTGTTGTGGGTGACAGACAACTGGTAAATATAAACATATATTTTTTAAAGAAACATATACACCTCGATTCGTAGAACTAACAAATTGTTTATAGAAAATGTTGGCCCTTGGCGAGTATCGGAGCCGCCACCAGTAGAGCTGATGGCAAGGGTAACGTCAACTGCGTCAACGGGATATTTGAGGCATCTATACATACAGATGTATTTACGTGATAGATGCAGGGTGGTACCGATCATACTACATTAATTTTAATTACCTACACACCTCAGCACCCTACATAGAAAAATCAATTAAGTTAGCGAAATATTTTAGGTACAGGAATTATTTTACGTTTTTTTTAATACACACGTTTATATAGATTAACTACCGTACCCTATTACGACACACGAAATGAAAAATAACCTTGACCCAGAAACTAAACAGAAGGTTTGAAGGAGAGAAAACAACAATGTTAATGTTTTCTTCTGTTTTTGAAACAAGGGCTCTTCGCCAAGTCAGTCAAAGATTACTAACAAAGCCAGATCTCAATAAAATTCTATTTATTTTGTTCGAAAATACATTTTTTGAAACGATATCTAAGAAGAGACATTTTATTTAATTTTTTTATTATTAATCAAGTTTTCTTTCATGTATCGTATAAATGATCAGTGGATTAATTTGATATTGTGTCGTCGGTAATGTCGGTTGGATGCTATTTCACATGTACATACAGGGTGTATGTACATGTGAAATAGCATCCAAATCGGAAGTACGTTTTGAGCGACGACTTTGATCAAAATATTACAATGCGAGTGTCGCGCACGCATCCTCGGGGACATCACTTAGAGTGACACCAGATGAATACAGACGTGTTCACCTTGCTTATGACATTGTTTATCATTTAATGTGACGTTAAATTGATGTAATTACAATTGTAATATGATTTCATTGATATAGGAAACTGACGTCTTATATACACAAACTATTTACTGTTTAGAATCAAATTCTCGAGATTTAATTTGTCATCATTTAGATTATTATTTTTGAAAAGAGTCACCGGAGAGTTTCTTGCTCGTTTTTCTCATTTAAAGCATTTTTCCAAACCAGTGGCAGCTTCATTCTAGTTTGATCATTCGAAAATACTTGTAAGAGCCAAATTGAATATTTTGGATTTGATTGATAACACATTAAACTAGTTTATCATCTATACTCTATATATAACAAAGTCTTCAAAAGATGTCTGTCTGTATTTGATCAATTTCCTCAAAATATACTGAACGGATTTTCGTACGGTGTTTACTCAATTCAAGGGAAGGTGAATATATAAACGCTTTCCTATTTTTTTATGCAGAGTGTGTTATCTAGTGAGAAACAGATTTATTTTCTTATCTACTTAAATTAATATATATACACTGATATCCATACTGAGCATGGGCCTCCTATATCCGTTTTTGAAGAAAAGAATTGTAGCTGAAACGCTGCTCCCATGTGAATTGGTAGGTTGCACATGTCTCCAGCATTCTCAAGAAATGTGCGTGATTCCTCAGGATATTTTTTCTTCACCGAAAAGCATGTGATAAATTGATCATCATTAGACACACCAATTTTAGCAGAAAAACTCATTGGTGCATGCCCGGCGTTCAAATTCAAATTCAAAATATTCTTTATTCAAGTAAACTTGTAAACAAGTGCTTTTGAATCGTCAACTCGACTGCTGGTTCGGAAAGCTGTTCCTACCGAGAAGAGCCAGCAAAAAACACAGCGGTTGCTCTTTTTAAAAATATAATTCTTATGACTAGTACATTTAGTTATTACTGTCTTCCACAGGGTAGAAGTGCAGCTATATCCACACATTCTTATCATCTAAGTAATCCTCAACAGTATAAAAGGTTTTCTGTATCAGCCTCTTTTTAGCAGTGTTTTTAAACTCCTGTAATGGCAAGGCCAAAATTGAGTGCGGAATTTTATTATAGAATCTTATACCCACTAAAAAATATACTAAAAATAGTTCAATTCTTGAGGAAAGCTTAGGACATAAAACCGTAATGTTATTATACATTAAGGTTTTATGTATATTGACTGAAATACATATACAATTTATAATTTGACATACCGATTACCACACGTGCGAAGCCAATTGCACAACTAGTGTAAATATAAATTAAACTTATAGTTTAGTATAGTAGTTTAGTTTAGTATAGTAGTATAGTAGTTTAGTATAGTGTAGTTTAGTAAGTAGTAGTTATAGTAGTAGTTTAAACTTATTAAAATAAGAATTATTATATAAGAAATTAATACTTATTAAAATAAGAAGATGCTAGAATCCTCTATCATAAAAAAAAAACCTGTTGACATTTCACTACATCTAGCTTAATGGTCAAAGCGTTTGAACGTCCAATGAACGCTTATGTGGTTTAAAATGTTTTTGGTTCAACCTTAAAAATATTAACATCAGGGATAATCGATTAAGCATCGATATTTTATTATGATTGAGTTTCTTTGGTCGTCTGATATCTCGGTCATCGTTTATCCGTTTATCAAACAAATTCTATGATTGTGATAAAGCAGTTGATTAATAACAAAAATGTGATAAACGGTTTTACAGTGGTTTTCAATGAATATATCTTTCTATATTATATTCAATTAAAACCACCTTGTGGTATCCGGTTATGTAGAATAGAACACCCTCGTTTCTAATCGAGGTGTCGTAAAAGGCGTAAGGTAAGTTGACGTCAGGAAGGCGGCCAGTCGTAAAATAACTAACCAAATCATGTTACATGTTTATAACATGTTATGCCGACCCTACTGAGAGTGGGTTAAGGATAGGGGAATGATGATGATAACATTAAATAATAAAAAACAATGATCGAGGTATTGGAGTATTTTTTTTGTCGAATTACTTCTTATCACCATATTCAATTATATCTGATGATGTAGAATATAGAGATATTCAAATCACACTGCTTAGCAGGTTCTGCATGACATCGCATTAAATCATTCTCAATCGATGGAAATAAGTCCCTCCATGAATATAAATACCATAAAATCCAGTGCCGCCTAGTCCCATTGGAGTTTTGACCTGATCTTTGAGATCGTTTGTTCAACCACTTACCAACGCACTTCTTTGATTAATGAATTGTAACGTTTGGGAAGCAACGAGTTAAAACACAGTTATATTTTATTTGTATTAGGAACACCGGTAGGCTAATTCGTGGACGTGCTAACTTGATCTCGTGATGTGGCACGATCCCTCCTTGCCCACCGTTGTTCGTGCTATAGTGGAGGGGAGAGATCATGGGCAACGATGGATTCTTCCTACGATGATCTAATCTTGCGGAAGGAAGCGGATCGGATCCAGATCCGATACTTGGATCGGATTCATCGAATGCCGCCCTGACGGAAACTTCCGGGGGTTACGAATGTTTGTCAGACCCTCGACGGAGTTAGGCGCCAGAGGTGGTCGATAGATCGATTAGCGGAGTGAAGGTCCACTTTTAGAAAGGCGGTGGCGCTCTCCGGGGTTCAGAGGCCGCTGTTGGCGGGGATGGGGCAATGTGTACAACATTACCCTGTTCTCGCTAACAGTAGCGTGGTTCACTCAGGTTATTAAGTCGGTGAGAGTCCGACATACCTCCCATCGACGCCGGACGGTGATGACGCATAAGGGTTTACTTGATAAAACAGAACAAATTATAAACTTGATCAAAGGGCCTGAAGATACACTAAGGGAACTTTTATCTTAATACAGAAGCACGCGCAGACTAATTTGCGAATAGAAGCTCATATACTTCATGACGTGCAAGATATTGTAAAAGCGAAATCATGTAGTTTAAAATATAATTTTTACCGGTATTAGGATTACAATTGATTATAATTGATGACAAAATAATTTCAATAGCTAATCCTGATTAAAATGTATAATCTCTAAATATTATTATGTGACACAATCACGCAACGCGGGAAATAAATATTAAAGCATCATTCCGAATGGCCCCCTGTAACAAAATGTAGGCGGATAATATCTAGTTATGCGGATGTTGCGTTATCATGAGAACACCTACGTAAATAGTATAAGTTAAAATTATATAATAAGGATGTTAGCATCTTCAGGCAATTTAAATGTTTTATTTATATTGTACAAGTGATAGCAGCTGAAGTACGATGCGCGGGTACGTTCGAAAACCGTGGTGTAACTGACCTTAACGTATTTTATAGAATCAGTCGTTGCTTTTCAGATATCCATAATACTATATACTACATAATAATAATAATAGCATTATGGATCTGAGTTGTAGTAAGAGTAATAATAATATTATTTCGCTACAATCCGCAATAAAAGCGACTAGAAAATATACGTATTGCTAAATATAGAATGTAGCCGCTTTCATATTTGATACATGCAGGATTCGTAAAAACGCATGCAAACCAACACTACTACACTAGGATAGCAATGCACATATTCACTACCACAATCTCAAATGCCATTTTGCACCGTAACCGCTGTCGAGTTTCTTGATGGTTCTTCTCGGTAAGAGCAACATTCCGAACCAGAAGTGGTTTCGTTAAATCTAATTGATCCTTGAGAATTAAAAAATGCTTACAAAAGCTTACTTTGAAAAACGATAATTTGATTTGATTTGATATTGAATAAAGCATATTTTGAGTTTGAGTCGTATTATCTTATACTACATTACTTGGTCCGATGCCAAGCGCAAACGCGTTATCAAAAAAGAAACAATTAAACATTTGTATATTGGCTTTAATCTGGCTCTTGTTCAGTAAACAATGAGCTGTAACCACTGCACCGTTACAAAAGATAACATTCCCGTTCCAGTATTAATATTTACCAATGCGGCACTCTCAAATGTGAAATCTAATTAGAAAAATAATAACGGCAAAGTTTGAATTTTCAATTAGCAAATATCAATATATCTATTTTTTTTATAACAAAAATACTGATTTAATTATTTTCCTAAGAAAATCGATGTAATGAAAGTGTTGGACGCAAAATACGTTCTCATACCTTATACAGGATTATTTACCGCACGTATCACAAAACCAAACCGTTACCGACAGACTACTCCAGCACTACATACATTTTCTACGACAAACTAAACGATCATTTTGCCCCGTAACCGAAGCATCGTCAGAAGATAGGTTTACGACAAAATCACATTGCTTTGCTGCATTACCGATTTAATCGCCGAAGTGATTTTAATGAAATTTGAAATGAATTTTGTACCGGATATACTATAGATAAATCCCGTGTTTTGTTGGAGAACATGAAAAAACAGCACACATTTGGAAGTATGTCAATAGTAAAGTTGACGCAGTCAAAGTCGCGCGTATAACTACTAATTACATAAATCTACATTCTACCAAATAACTAAGAAAACTTAGTTACCAATAAAAATAATATAGCTTCTAGATTTTTCTTCTCGGTACCTATTTATAGCTAATTACAGTTTCCGCCCTTTATTTACGACTTCGTATCTTGCGCAATGTCATCGACAAAAACTTTGCCAATCATTAAGCTAAAAATAAAAACAAAGTATTTGATTGTTGTTAACACGTTTTATTTGTTGAGAAGGTAAATTTTAGAGGTTAATTACCAATGTTTTAAATACTATTTTAATATGTATGTTTATTATTATAATATTATCAAGACAAAGACTATGTTCACAGTAGAGTAAGAATAATTGTTTAGAGTACGGAATGCTTTCCAAAACTCGCGGGTTCAATACTTGACACTTATGAGTTTCCTTTACAAATTCAAGTACTTAATTTATATATACAATTAAATATGCACGAAGGAAAATATCGTGATGAAACTCTGGGATATGTGTAACCTACCAATCCGCATTGAAGCAGCGAGGTAAGTCTGTGCAACAATAATTCGTCAAGAGAAAATATTTGTTTAATACTTGCATATTAAATTTTATTTTAATACCTAGTATATTGAATTTGAATAAGAATTAAGTTCATAGATTAACTCTTCCAACCTAATAAAATAACGCATTATCACCAAATTCAATTTATCAGTTTCATCGAGTACATAAAATTTGTTTATGCATATGACATTATTAAAGAATATGTTATCGACGTTCATGTTATGTAAGATTAATATCTGATAATGATTTTAAAGCGTGTAAAATCATTTATCAGCGACTAGTGAAATACTAACAATGCTACTGAATCTAAAAGTGATTTTTGTTTCGGATTGATGCATCGGAAGTTATTGCTTAGGGGTATCGCTTAAGTACTGTTGCATCTGATGTAGAGGTGTGGGGATTTATACAGAACAAGGTAACCTTGACTGACCTGTTTAAAACACTGTTAAAAAAGGCTACTACAGAAAGCCTACTGTACTATTGAGGATTACTTAGACGATAAGAATGCGTGGATATAGCTACTCTTTGACCCTGTACAAGACATCAATAACTTATCTAACTATATGTAACTAGTAATAAGAATATTCTTTGAAAAGAGCAACCGCCGAGTTTCTTGTTGGTTCTTCTTTGTAGGAACAGCTTTTCGAACCAGCAGTAGATGTTGACGATTCAAAAGCGCTTGTTTACAAGTTTACTTGAATAAAGAATATTTTTAATTTGATTTTGAATTTGATTTAAAAAAAGTGTTGCCCTTGCTCAATGTCAAGCAGCCACCTTTAAGTTTCCTATAAACATATTTGCTTGATTGATACAAAAGAAATAATAAAATTATTTTGCTATAATCCCCGATACAGTAAATAGGAAATATATATAGTGTTAAATGTATAGCGGACTATCCGTTTTTTCATACCCGATACATGCAGGATTCGTAAAAACACATGCACAAACCTCCACCACTGCCACCACAATACACAAGCACTACACACGTTCACTATCACAAACTCAACAATCGTTTCGCCCCGCAACCGAAGCATCATCACGAGATAGGCTCCACGACAAAATCGCAAAGGGTTGTGCGATTTTGTAATATGGATCTCCGCAAAGTAACGCCTAATTCTATAAATTATTGCTTGATTGATATTTATTAACACATCATGGAGAAAGCTGAATGCATGCTCTGGAGGTGTAACACGTAAATCTCCTTTTGAACTTTGATTTTTTTCTCCAAATATATAATGCGATTGGGATAGTAATAGATAAATACTATTTTTTATTGTGCTATAACAATGTCTTTATCAATAAAATCTTCGATTATTATTCTGAAAAGATCGTAATAATAATTTAAAATTTTAACACTTGCAATACAAGTTGTTAAGCGTTTATCAGATTACTGTGCTGATATCGCTATCCAATAAATTTCTGTTTTTTTGGTGCTACTTCTTTGTCTTTTTATCTTCTTAAAAAGCATTGACAGTTAAACTTGTGATATATACTGATATATAGTTACTATACGTAACGATTTAAGGGACCGGGATATCGGGTAGATAAGCATGAATTTTCCATAAAAAATTTACGTAATATGCGCGTTACGTCAACCTGAATATAAACCAAAAATGTCCATACACGTCTACATGTCTTAAATGTTACTTACAAAAATGTGTATTTATTGTAAAAAAATTGGAACGTTTTATCTATTTTTCGTGAAAGGTTTCGTGTAGCGGAAAATAAAGGAGCCGTTAAAAACATAGTGTTATACTTAGATCCCGTAGAACCGTTGGAACGAGCGCGGTGTTAACTTTATTCCAGGCAGTGAACTAACCGAGTTAGATTAACCAAACGGCTGAATGTGACGTTGTTTGTTCTATAATTTACCACTTTATGAAGTCCAACGAAAGCAGGGCGGGATGCCACTCTCAGTTTGAACATTGTTCGGTTCGGACGCGTTTCAAAAAAATATTATTATTTTGATATCATTATTAGTGTCATTACGTTTTATCGGTTTACGTTTACGGTTAATAATAGTCCCGTAGCAAAACACGTAGCGTCCGTCTACGCGTTGTCCAGTTGCGTGCGCGTACGCAGAGTGTTCTGATAGTGCTCGAATCGAATTTTGAAAAATGGCCACCAAGGACGTGCAAAGTAAGTTAATTATTAATTCGGGCACATTTATAATAAAACATTGAATTACGACTTAATGCAAATAATAACGAATTTTGTGCCATAAATTTTTCCCATTTTTTTTTACAATATTGAATATGAAAGATCAATCAAGTTACTGCACTTAATCCAATTCTCTCTTTAATTACATTATGATTTTATATTGAAAATATACTTATCTTTATGTTGTGGCACTCAGATAAAAGCAATTGAAACTGAATTTCATGATTATTTTTAGACTTATTAACATTAATTGAGTGTGAAAGAATATAACCGTTGTAGCTGATTAGCCGACCTCATTACGTATATATGCACGATAATTCAGTTAAAAACCTAAATAATGTAAGAAAGCATTGAATTATTTGTGTAGTATTATATATTTATAATATCCGCGAATATAATATCGGCGAGTATCCGTCATACGAATCGGTGCACGTTTTTAAGAGTCGTTTGAAAAATTATTATTTATCTATTTGTTAATATTAGTATGTATTGTATTATAAGAATATGTATTCAAGTATGTATGCTGTTTAGTATATGTGTAGTATTAGTATTCAAAATTAGTAGTTTTTAATAGTTTTTTATTTAAAATTAATAGTAATTAGTAATCTATTAATTATATGTATGTATATAGGCGAATAGATCAATTGTTATATTATATTTGTGTCGCAGTAATCTATTATTTTACTTAAATCCGTAACTTACGGGTCGTCTGTAAGAGATCGCTGAAAGCGATAAGACCGCACTTGCACGATATTATAAATCATTTCTTGTACATATAATATATATGTATTTTTTTTGTTCTTCTGTATGCATAAAGAATACATAACTAAAATTTATTAGCAATTACTTGGCAGGAACTAAAAGTTCCAGTTGAAGTTAAATTGAAATTTCGGATTTTAACATAATTTTTCGCCTATTTAACGTGCTAATAAAGTTTTAACGTAACGTAATAGTTGTGAGAGTTTTCTATAAAAACTTTTATTCCTATTAGCATATTTAAAAATCGAAAATGTTCATTTATTATATAATAAATGAGGCGTTCAAATGGATATCCATTTGAACTCTTGAACTAACATTGTTTCTGGATTGGTATAGCGTATAGTAAGTACTATCCTATTGCTGAGCAAAGGCCTCTTGGTAATAAAGGTTGGAGCTTATCGGAGTAGGTTACAAATATCCTGGAATAGAAGTAAACATTTCTTAAAATATGTAGGTTACCTCACGAGTATGTAATTGACCGAAAAAAGCGTGATAATTTGTAAATATCAATAAAATCTTATAGAATTTTTTTGGTTTTGAACTCATGACCCTACGACTACATTATACAGTATCGAATAGACATGAAATCCACATTTACGATATTTTTACCGTCATGCACTTTTGATGCATTAAATATACATAATTTAATAGTAAAAAATAAAATAAATAATGTTTTTAGTTAATTTGGTGTTGTTATTCGTGTACAATGGATCTCATAAAGTAATGGGTATTTATAAATCGTTACTAATCATATTATTTCTATTTTTTCTGTACTATTAAAGCTATCGGTGTTTGAATAATGCGATTGTCAAATTACAAAAATAAACATAATTTGTAAGGCAAGCAAAAGAAAATTATTAAGTAAACTTCTCAGTGATTTCTAAGAAATTATAAAGTTTGACTTTTCATAGTTTTCTTTTACGAGGCCTTAGTGAAAACTGGATCTCTGCTATTATTAATAGAGATAAACAGAGGACATAGTAAAAGTAAGAAAGACCACATATTCCAATACTGGAATCCACGCACGCCAAATCGCGGGCACAAGCACATATAGTTTTGATAATATTGAATTATTCTGACCAAGTGCCGGTGTTGTTATTATCAATTACCTCTGATAAAAAAAACCTATAAGAACAATAGTAAACTAATAGTTCGTTTTAGACCTTGGTTCTATACCAGACTGTAGTACATTATATCTATCACGCGAATATGTAACGTTATCAGTTTATCTAAGTTGTATTTTTTATCACTGAACGTGCCCAATGTGCTGTACAAATTTATACAAGGATATAATATAAAATTACAATAATTATTTCTTAATTATTGTAATAAATCAATCCCTTATCGAAGATATTTGGCAATTAGATTGTATATTTTAATCTGTTTCACTAAAGGAGATATCATTGCATTTCTTCATATAGTTATTGAGTCCTTTCAAAATTATAAGTCATGTTCCTAAAATTTTAATCTGGGAAACTAAGTCGACTTCATATAACTATTATATAATCTACCAACTACTTTATATGGTGTTTGTCAAGGAAAACTGTATAACGAATTCGGTTTCTAGTTAGCTAATCTGACTATTTTGATGAATTGATCGTAAAGTTGTTTAAGACAGGTAAAATTACATTTGAAAGAAGTGTATGTATTATATAAACTGTTAATATTTTGTATTACGCAAAAATCAATATAAAACGTTGGGCACTAAATATGGAATATGTTAAATAACTAAGTAAGATGTTAAATGAGCAAATAACCAATATTATTCCGTTTCATGTTTGGTAAGCTGATATATAAGATGTCCGGACCACAACCTAAGGAATGTAAATTAGGATTAGAAAGAAGAATTTGAAAGAAATTTTGATTTAACAATGACCGCAACATATGCAGTTAAAAGAACCATCATGCACGTAGAATAATCGGGGCAACTCCTGCTAAAATTATATATCATCAAATCTAGATTTGGTCTTAAACAGAAGGCAGATCATATTCTTAGTCAATATCAATAATATAAATGCGGAGGTCTCTCTGACTGTGTCTTTAAACTCATCTGATGGAACTATATTTATTTAATTTAGTACAATTGAAGTTAATATATCGGTATCACATATAAAATTCCCTTTACATCGAGCCTTTATAATAAATGTACATTTTATATGAAATAAATAAAGTCGCAAATTATAAGATTAAACACACTACATGATTGGAAAAACTTGATATATTCAACGTAGTATACGTACGTGTGAGCCTCTCATAGAAGATAACGTGGTCTAGCCATATCGGTTTATGGTTAAACTAGGAGTAATGTTAAGTTGAACAAGTAATATAAAATTAACATATAATTTCTTATCGTCAACATCCTCCTGCCCTTATCCCAATCTAAGTGGGGTCGGCACAACATGTCATAAAACATGTTGTCGCATGATACGGTTATGTATTTTACGACCGGCCGCCTGCCTGACGTCAACTTACCTCAGTCGTGTTTTACGACCCCTCGGTAAGAAAGAGGGTGGTCTATTCTACTCAGCCGGATACCACACGGTGAGTCAACTCACCTTAGTCGCCTTTTACGACACCTCGGTAAGAAATGAGGGTGGTCTATTCTACTCAGCCGGATACCACACGGCGGGTCGACTTACCGTAGTCGCTTTTTACGACATCTCGGTAAGAAATGAGGGTGGTCTATTCTACTCAGCCGGATACCACACGGCATATATAATTTCTTATATCATTCTCAAACATTCGTAAGTTATTTGCTGGAACCACATAGTTTATTTTAAAACAATTAATCAAGGGGATATGGTATTAACAAAGCATGCGTAGTTAGGACAAATCACTCTTATTCGTACAGCATACAGATTCCACGATATCCGTGATGTTCATATCATGCATTATTTACGATCACACACAATATATTTACATTTTAATTATTTTGCGATGCGTACGTGACCGTTTAATACTTCTAGCACATTCAAATTAATGAATATATAAGTTGTATCACTTAGATATTGAGCACTACGTTGCTTTTTTAAAGGCTTTTTTTTATTTGGCTTGTATGTATAGTACGCGGCAATAAATAATGCACATCGAGGCATAGAGAGAGAAATCGGCTAGATTCCGCTTCATAGAGCATTGTCTCTGTCGCACACAATGACGTCACATACTAATTGAGTGACAGAGACAGCGCTCTACGAAACCGAACTGGCTGGCTTTCGTTCTAAACATCGATGGGCATTATTTAATGCCGGGTACTATACATATGTTTGTATGTGACGGTGAAATCTTGCAAGTTAAATTGACCCACTTCCCGGTGTCCGATTGAGCTGAAACTTAACATAATGATCCAGCCCCGATGACGATGCGTGGTTATGGTAAACATGACCTGCTGCTGTTGCCAGGATTGACTTTGGGTGAGGAAACTTCTCAAAGATTGACAGTTGGGACATGAAATTTGGTTAAAAGCTTCTTTTTGTCGGAAAACAACAGAAATTATGTCTTATTAATTATAATAATTTCGCAAGATATAGTGAATCTTTTTTCACGTTGCTACAGCCTGGGTTTACTGTTCTAATTCGAACAAAAGTAATGATGGATTTATTTTTGTACTATGGAATTTTGCAAACTAATCCCTACTTTTATATGCTACTTTGCGGAATTCCATATTACAAGCAATATAACAGAACTAACTACTTTGCTATAATCCGCACGGGTTAAGCGAATGCATGCAAAGCCAATGTATATGAAGCAGGCAAAATCTACGCACCTTATACATGCAAGACAAGCCACCACATGCACCCCAAGGCGCAATTCACCAGCAACAACGCACACAAAAGCAGCACACACACTCACCACCACAATCTCGACGATCGTTTCGCCCCGAAACCGAAGCATCATCAGGAGAATAGGCTCCACGACAAAAATCGTAATGCGATTACGATTTTTGTCATGTGGTGGCTTGTCCTGCATGTATAAGGTGCGTAGATTTTGCCTGCTTCATACACATTGGCTTTGCATGCATTCGCTTAACCCGTGCGGATTATAGCAAAGTAGTTAGTTCTGTTATATTGCTTGTAATCCCTACTTCTATAAACTATTTGTTCTGATTATTTTTCATATTCAGAATAGAGATCGAATTGCAATGCTGAATGTTTCAATCTCCCTCCTTTGAGAAAGAAGCCGACTAGTATCACGTAATAAAGGGCCGATAACCTAGTATTAGCACTATAAACTATTATTTATAGTTTTTTATATAATTTCATAACTAAGCGTAATAAGTAGTTTATTTAGATAATTTATAGAATAAGGCTTTACTTTGCGGAGATCCATAATATAAAAATAATAATAAAATGATTTTGCTATAATCCGCGATAAAGTAAATAGAAAATATATATAATGCAAAATTTATAGTAGACTATCCGTTTTTTCCATAGCCGATACATGCAGGATTTTGTCGTGGACTCTATCTCCTGATGATGCTTCGGTTGCGGGGCGAAACAATTGTTGACTTTGTGATGGTGAAAGTGTGTAGTGCTTGTGAATTGTGATAGCGGTGGTGGAGGTTGGCGCATGTGTTTTCACGAATCCTGCATGTATTGTATATGGAAGAAACGCAATACATTTAGCATAATAGTTTCTATTTACTTTATCGCGGATAATAGCAAAATAATTTTATCGTTACTTTAGTTTATTTAGCTTAGTAATAAACTGGCTTATTCAAAATACGGCTTAATTAATTTAGATACATTGTAATCCTTATTTCAATGTCATTTATGACATCATGCTATGAACTGTCAATATAGCTATTGTTTTCTTGCTCTTCCAAGTTATAGATCTCTTTAACTCAGAAGTTTTGTAGGTGCTACGGTACACTTTTGAATTCACTTACATATTAAGCGTACGAATTGGTAGTTTACACCACCCTCATTTCTTACCGAGGTGTCGTAAAAGGCGACTAAGGTAAGTTGACGTCAGGCAGGCGGCCGGTCGTGAAATACCTAGCAAAATCATTTAACAACATGCTTAAAACATGTTGTGCCGACCCCACTTAGAGTGGGATAAGGGCAAGAGAATGATGATGATGACGTTGGTAGTTTACAATCAAAGTAAGTTATAAATCTCCACTTAGATTAAATGTTATTGACCTAGTTTTCATATTCGAAATCGCACCTGTCAAAATAATAAAATATACTTCCGCATTAAAATACGTAGCTATTTCAAGAATTCTATAAGTTCTAATCAAGTCATTATCTTGTTTCTAATCAATTTTTACAAGACACTGAAACAGCTATCAATAAATTTTATTACCGCGTCCTATTTCAAGCCGTTTCAAAATCAATTGGATGAAATAGCTTTTTCATTTAGATGTTTCTTCCCGTCTTGATGAAGTCTAGTAGTTGCGTATGCAATCTATAATCATAAATGTCTCTTTTAAATCACATTTTAACTCGCTAACTTTGTGATATGTATTAATATTATATCTATACTTATTACAAAACAAAGTCCCCAAATGATATGTGGCCGTAATCAATACTGAACGGATTTTTGTACGGTTTTTACTAAAAGATAGTGCAATTTTTATTTCTTGGCTTATATTAATAGTACATAAGCTTCTTATGTAAATTCTTATGTAAAGAGGTCGTGCAGTTGTAAAAAAAACTTGCCTGCTGAGAGATATACCCGCGTGCGCTACGTTGACCAACAGAGATATACTGTTATGTACTCGAAAATTTAAGATCTACAAAATTACTACGAAAAAGTCCGCGATAGCATGTCTCTATATCTTATGGTTAACTCAAATAACTACTTTTTTGTTCAAAATTGCAAATCATGAAAAATTATGTGTATATATTTTCAAACTTAATAGAATTAATTATATTTTTTCAGTTTAGTGAATTATAGTAATATTTTAATAAACATTGAACTTCGAATGCGTTTATTTATTTTTTTATTTTTCGAACTGACTGCTGTTAGCCCTAACGGCTTTTACAGCGTCACCGGGCGGGACGGACGAGCGCAGAAGCATCGTCGAACTTCGAATGCAAAGCGTCCGCACTTTGCTTACGATACGCAAATAGTTCAATCCCATGTATTGGTCTATTTTCGTATCGAAAGCGAACAATGTGACTTTTGCTATTCAGATACATCGGTTGGAGAGTAATAGGCTACTTTTCACCTAACTACGAGTGGACGAAATCGCGGACTTTTTAGCAGCGGCAGCAGTATACAAGGAAAAAGAAAGTTACAGCTCATGCCGGCAGATATTATATCGCAAACTTAGTATAAAAGTGACTTCTTACAGAGTGGGCCAATGAATGGTCAGGGAAGGGAGAAGGAACGTGGACAAGAGAACTGATCACGGATTTAAAACAGTGGCATAAAAGGAAACATGGGGAGGTAGACCGGTGGCTGACACAAGTGATCAGCGGGCACGGGGTGTTCAACACATACCTATTCGCCATAGGAAAAGCTCCGACGGAAAATTGTTATTTCTGTGATGAGGAAGACACCCCAAGACACGTCTTGTTTGAGTGCGCAGCATTTACAGACATAAGGAGTGCTGTGCAGGGAAAGTGGCCGGCCTTAAACGTAAAAAACCTTGTACCACGGATGCTTGAAAGTGAAGAAGAGTGGTACATGCATGAAGATTTTCTCCGTAAGATCATGAACAAACGGGAGCAGAGGGAAAAAGAAGAGCAAAGAGAAGGCAAGGATTCTAAAGAAACGATCAGCACGAAGTAATGTATAAGCGGTTCCGTGCTGATTGGCAGAGAATGAAGAGGTTGTTCTAATCCGTGCGAGTCGGACACTCCCTACCAGTGCGGGCTGGTAGGCGTCCGTCAGGGATTTTATTGAAGTGACCTAATTCAAAACTCTATCTATGACATTACGCTACGAAATATTAAAATTGCTTCTTTGCTTTCTCTTCCAAGTTATATTCCTCTTCAACTCTGATGAATTTTGTAGGCGCTACGCCAGGCTTTATTGCAACTTGCGACAAAACAACTTCTTGAATTAGGTCACCTTAAACTAAGCATGCGAATTATGTTGTCCTTATGTTATGTTAGTAACCAAAATAAATGAAAAAAGTAGAAAAATAAAATAGAACAAGCGTTGGTTGAGTGAAAGTTTTCATCATCTAAAAATTTGTAAGGACGTACTTGTTATTTACGTATTTGTTATTTGTAAATCTATACTTATTATAAAACAAAGTCCCAAAAAGCTGTCTGTCTGTATGTAATCGATTTTCTCAAAATCTACTGAACTGATTTTTGTACGGTTTTCACCAAAAGATAGTGAAATACTTCCGGATGGTTTAAGTAAATAGTACATATCGGTATTGTATAAAATTGTGTTAAAGAGCGATCTCTTCAACAAAAAAAACAAAAAACTTTGTTAAAAAAACTTGCTTGCTGGGAGTTTTAGTCTTGTGCACTGCGTACACCAGCAGAAATTTGCTAAAGTAATGTACTAGAGAATTGTAGATCTATAAAAAAACTGCAAAAGAGTCCGCGATAGCATGTCTCTATGGTAAGATATGTCTCTAAAAGATATCTTATAGTTAACTCACAATAACTACTTTTATGTTTAAAATTTGAAATACAGAAAAAAATTTTGACACGTTGATTTCCACGCGGGCGTTGCCGCTGGCACAGCTAGTATATGACTATATCAGTTACGTTCAAATTGTCTTTCACTTTAAGGGTCAACTTGGATGTATATGGTTGAACTATGTTTTTTAATTATATTTATTTAAAAATGTATAGAGTGATAATTATGTTTACTCAATAAAGTAGATAGTGTAATGTGTTTGTTTACAAAGTTATTTCCAGAGGTGAACAAACGACTAGCTCATATTAACATCGTGAACTTTAGCTTTAACAACAATAAAGCAAAATATATATAAAAAGTAATGATAAAATTATTTTGCTGTAATCCGCGATACAGTAAATACAAAATATATATAGTGTTAAATGTATAGTGGACTATCCGTATTTTCATACCCGATATATGCAGGATTAGTAAAAACACATGCACAAAATCGCAAAGCAAGAAGCTTTGCGATTTTGTCGCGGAGTCTATCTCCTGGTGATGCTTCGGTTGCGGGGCGAAACGTTTGTTGAGTTTGTGATAGTGAACGTGTGTAGTGCTTGTGTAATGTGGTGGCAGTGGTGGAGGTTTGTGCATGTGTTTTTACGAATCCTGCATGTAACGGGTATGAAAAAACGGTTAGTCCACTATGCATTTAGCACTATATATATTTTCTATTTACTGTATCGCAGATTATAGCAAAATAATTTTATTATTATTTTTGTATTATGGATCTCCGCAAAGTAAAGCCTAATTCTATAAATTATTCAAAATATTTATATTTATTATTATCATCGCTTTTGCTATTAAAGATACAAATATATAACTCAATTTGTTACCTCTATGTGTCCCTCGCTTTAGAGTATTTCGTTACCAGACGTGAATAACTTAACAAGTCCTTAACGCACACTTTTCAGAACAGCCTTTGGTATACGTTTATGATTATTACGTTATCGAGTTTTTATATATTCACAAGTTTGTATGTGCTATATAAACGGCTTATAAATAACTAATAAATTATGCAATCCTAATGCCTATCATGATTAAACATAAAAAAAAAGTAAGTTGACTTATCAACATATTCACGCCTCGTACGGGTATATCTAAGCGTCATATTGTTTATTTAAAACTGATATTTTTTCCAGTAATTATTATACTTGGAACAATATTCAATGATAATGAAAAATTTTGTTCGATTGTGTATTTAATAAAAAGTTAATAAAAAGCAAAGTAACAGCCTGTTACTAACCCATTGCTGGGCATACGCCTTTTTCCGTTTCTGGACAGAAGGGTTGGAGCTAAGACCTACCACGCTGCTTCAATGCGGATTGATAGGTTACAAATATCCCCAGAATTCTCCAAGAGATATGTAGGTTTCCTAACCTTGTTTTCCTTCACCTAAAAACGTGTGACAAATTATCAAATATACACATAAGTGTAATATTAGTATTTAATTGTATATATTATAGTATACTATGCCATACCCGCTCTCATAGTATTCTTCTCTCACCAAAGGTTGTCTGTGAGAGATTGCTTAAGGAATAAGACCGCCTTTGCAAGCTTGTCATAGTTTATTTTCTTATGAATCAACGTACCTTTGTATAATACAAAAAGAATAGTTAATATAGATACCGGCTATACTCACGTCTAATTTTATCGGACTAGTCCGACTAGTTTCGAACCCGTCCAGGGCACTTTTTCATGAGCTCTTCATACGACGTTATCATGGCGGGAACGTGGTGTATAGAGCTCATGAATAAGTGCCCCGGACGGGTTCGAAACTAGTCGGACTAATCCAATAAAATTAGACGTGAGTATAGCCGGTATCTATATTAACTATGAAAACTACTCACGATAGTTTAAATTTAAAAACAAAAAGAATAAATAAATAAAATAAATTTTAATAGCAAACTCTTTGGTTCTTGCACGGGGCTCGAACTCGTGACCCCCTGGAAAGAGTCGCGCGGTCTCAGCTGCTGGGTTAGAACAGCTTTTTATTTATAACAAGGCTCAACTATAAATGTGGTTGCAGATGTAGAGAGCGGCAATTCCAACTCTACGCCAGAGGCTGAAGCGCAAGCTAACAATGCCGCGCGTCTGCCCTTGCTCGGTAAGGATGCATGGGATGTGTTATGATGTTAAAAACCGTAAAGCACGACTGTATAGCATGCACATTTAATTTTTAAGCATGTTGAACGTTCAATATCGTCGTTTAGATAAACAAACTCTATACAAGAAAATGTAACTTATTGTTCTAAACATTGAACTAACAAAGTAGTAAAATGTTATTATTTTATTTATTTATTTATGTACCATAAAGAAAAAAAAACGTAACAAAAACATTATCAATAAAAAAAACAGTCAACTTATCCCTTTAACAGAGATCTCTACCAGCTAACCTACGAAGTGAGACAATTTATAGATAAACAGCTATGGTACTAATATCCTAACTTATACACTAATAAATATATATATTTATATAAATAATATATTGTAAATATAAATCATACATATATTATATATATGATAAATAAAATAACAATAATATATACATAAATGTCAACAAATAAATTATGGGAGTAAAGAAATATAATGTTTCTTTATTCTAAGTTTAAAAGCACTGGGGGTATGGTTAAGGCTATCATATATAATGCTGTATGGGAACGAGTTCCATAGACGATGCAACAAATTAGTGGAATTAAACATCCCTTATTAGCAAAGCTTTAAGTTACTGCCAGTTTCTAGAATCAGGTATAATATAATATTTTACGCTTTTCGTATTAATCGTTAATCTGGTAGACAAGATATCATCTTTAAAATACAGTGATGGGTATTCGAAAGAAATGTTAAAGAAAATGTGTGCTCGCCTGAGAGTTATTATACTTAGAGCATGGAAGCCATACGGAGACTTGTAAGTGACAATGGCACAATAAATAATAAGAAAACACTTGTATACTTCATCTTTGTCTAATAACGCATAAAAAAGAGAGAGAGATAGATCACCCTCAATTGATTTCTCTTTCAAAAGTAATAATAAAATTATTTTGCTATCATCCGCGATACAGTAAATAGACAATATATATAGTGCTAAATGTATAGTGGACTAAGCGTTTTTTCATACCCGTTACATGCAGGATTCGTCAAAACCACCACTGCCACCACAATACACAAGCACTTCACACGTTCACTATCACAAACTCAACAATCGTTTCGCGCCGCAACCGAAGCATCATCAGGAGATAGACTCCATGTCTTCACGGCTTTGCGATTTTGTCGTGAAGTCTGTTTCCTGATGATGCTTCGGTTGCGAGGCGAAACGATTGCTGAGTTTGTGATAGTGAACGTGTGTAGTGCTTGTGTAATGTGGTGGCTGTGGTGGAGGTTTGTGCATGTGTTTTTACGAATCCTGCATCTAACGGGTATGAAAAAACGGTTAGTCCACTATGCATTTAGCACTATATATATTATCTATTTACTGTATCGCGGATGATAGCAAATAATTTTTATATGACTTTTGTATTATGTATCCCCGCGAAGTACAGCCTAATTCTATAAATGATTTCTCTTTATAGTAATGTCACTCTAAGTATAATAACTCTATGGCGGTCGCACCCGTCTCTCTTGCCCTTATAGTAATATACTAAAGTAATTCTCTCTTTCTATCTTCAACAACTAGTATCTCAATCTCAATTTTCATTCGCCTTGGCCGATCAGAATTTTCGTATCGAGACCAATTCGCAAAGAAGTTTTATTTCAATCCATCTAATGTATCTAAACGACGATATTATAAACGAGCTTTTATTTACACCCCATGCATGTAGATGATGTTTTTGAGCACTTTAGTTCATATGAAGACTAAAGCACACTTGTTACATATATTGTACGAGTAATAATGATTGTTTTGTCCAGTGTTTTTGTATGTATCCACAATTACATGTGATTATATATGATACTATGATCATTTGAAATGAAATCATAGAACATTTTTATATTACTTTTTTTCGCTTTTAAGGTTTGGCAACTAAATACATGAGTATTATTACTTAATAACATCATCATTCTTCATTCTCCTGCCTTTATCCCACTCTAAGTGGGGGTCGGCACAACATGTTACAAACATGTTGTCACATGATTTGGCTGAGTATTTTACTACCGGCCGCCTGCCTGACGTCAACTTACCTTAGTCGGCTTTAACGACACCTCGGTAAGAAATCGAGGGTGGTCTATTGTATGCAGCCGGATACCACACGGCACATACCTTAGTCGCCTCTTACGCCACCTCGGTAAGAAAAGAGGGTGGTCTATTCTATTCTGCCGGATACCACACGGATATACCTATTACTTAATAATATACATGATAAATATTTTTAATATGTAATATGTGCATATTATAATTAAATACACCTGGCAAATAATGTAGACGTAATAGTGAATTTTATTTTTATGTTTTTTATTTTGATTGTTTAATTTACGTTTAATTTAAATCATTTTTGGATTAAAAAGAAGGCGTGAAACGCTTTAATTATAAAATAAATTCATGAAAAATATCGAAGTAAGTACTTTTCACTACAAAAGACTTCCTCTTTTCGCATTCTTTTGGCGACAAAATATGTAGTACCGATAACCAAACACGTCATCAACCATATCCTTTGATATGTACTGATCTGTTTTGCCATCACACACTTGGTGTCGTGAATTAATATAATTTGGATTTGGTTTGGATGTTTAGATGGGTTGTAACAGAATTTGGTTTGAAATGTCCGGCATATTTGAAACCGAATATTTAATATCTTCTTAAATATATCTAAAATATTGACTGAAGATAAATAACAAAAGAAACTATGACAGAGCCACTCTGATTAATCCGCGCGCGTAACTAATACCTATGTATTAACCTATGGTTAATATTAACATTAGCATAACTCTGCGATGTAAATCTTCAGCTGATCGACAGTCTGACGAGTGAAATATATATTGTGCAGACGCGCATTAATTCACTTTATCAATCCAAAACCTTCTCTAAATGCTTGCAACAATAAATCTCGTATATATTTACATAGCTATAATTATGTTTGATCAATAGATCGTTAATGTTCAATACAGTTTAAATAATAATATTATAATAAGCAATATGTCTCACAAATACTGAATAATACTTTGTGTCTTCGTAAATAAGTTGTTTATTACTATTGAATACGGTTAGTTTACTTCGTAATTATAATACCATTTTTTTGTTAACACAGATTGTGTACATACATGCCGTGTGGTATCCGGCTGATTAGAATAGACCACCCTCATTTTTTACCGAGGTGTCGTAAAAGGCGACTAAGGTAAGTCGAACCACCGTGTGGTATCCGGTTGAGTAGAATAGACCACCCTCATTTCTTACCGAGGTGTCGTAAAAGGCGACTAAGGTAAGTTGACCCACCGTTGATCCCACTCTAAGCGGGGTACAACGTGTTTTTGTAAAATGTTGTCACATGATTTGGCTACGTATGTTACCTGCCTGACGCCAACTTACCTTAGTCATATATTACGACCCCTCGGTAAAAAAGAGGGTGGTCTATTCTACTCAGCCGGATACTTCACGGCGGACTTGATCTATCTATACTTCAATATTTGATATTAATGAGAGAATGTATTCAAATTTACGAGCATGACAATTAATATAAGAAGTCAGTATACACTTATCTATATTTTAAAACAATTTGCTCAAAAGTCTGTCTGTTTAGTTCCTTTAACGCGTTTACGTCAAATCCGCTATAGAAATATTAATGTTTTTAGTACAAATACGATGAAACACCTAGTAAGTTAATAAAACAAACCTGCCAACTAACTTATGCAGAACACTAAATTCCATCTACGTCTTCATATCACATCCTTTATCCTCAATTCTTTAGTAGAATAGGACCTTGGCAATGGCCGGGATAAATCATACTGATCGGACGTGCCAGAGATCCTCTGATATAAACTTTCTATGCAAAGGCTCATCCGCATATTTACATTCCTATTTTAAGAATAGGATATAAAGATAAACGGCCCCATGAATAAAGAAAGAGCTTTTATATTTTACAATATCATTAAGAATTTGAACAACAAACTTTATTTTAGATTATATTTTATTTAATATCTTATTTGTGTTATTGATATTTAAAATTTAGCACGCATTGGATACGTTTAACCGGATTGAAGCAAATATATAGGTCTAATTTGCAATCCTTCAAACCTTTCAATAGAGTCGTGTGACCTTTGCACAGCTGATATAAAAATATAAATATAAATATATGGAACACTTACACAAGTACTTACCAAAGTAAGTAACTTAATACTTGTGTTATGGGTGACGGATAACTAGTACTACATATATAATTTTAAATACATACTTAAATACAAATACACACCCAGGCTCGGAGAACCAACAAATTGTTTATAGAAAATGTTGGCTCTCAGCGGGAATCGAACCGGCGACCTGCGGAGCTTAAGGCAGGGTCACTACCCACTGCGCCAACGGGCCAGTCAAATAGTCAAATGATAGAAAGTGACCAGCAACTTTTGCTTTATTATAATCGAGACGATTGAGTAAAGATTTTTTACCAAAATCAAAATTTTTGTATCTCTTTTAAGATTTTTTACGCCATATGTTAATGATTCCGTAAAAAAAAATATAATGGTAGTATACACGATTGTTCACATATTTTATGTCCACAGTAAAAAAAAAACTGCAAGATTTTTCAAGTTATTTTTATTAATAAACGGAATATTAATAACCATATTAATTTAAAGTTAAAAAAATAACAATTAATGCACATAATTTGCACACTAAGCGTCGGTTGTAATATAATAACCTAATTGTTATGAAATCCCACGTAACAATTAAAGGATAACAATGCGTTTAATTGCCAATGGGAATACCACAGTTTACGTGTGCACTTTAATAATTGTCCTTATTACTGTAATTATAAATTCAAACATATTTATAAAGAGGATAATATAAAACGATTAACTTTTATATTTTTAATAATATATTATTAAAAAGAAGAGTCAGTGACTGTCCGTTGGCGTAGGATTTAGTGACTCTACTTTTAGCTCCGTGGGTCATATGCTCGTTTCGTTTGAATAGCCAACATTTTCTTAAACCGATTTGTTGGTGCTTCGTGTAATGGTGTATATATGTATGTAATTATTATTTTAAAATTATACATTGTCGGTTGTCTATCACCCATAACATAAATATCAAGTTACTTACTTTGGGGACGGACGACCGATTGTGTAAGTTTCGCATGTATTTAGTAACAGTTGACTTATTATTCTTCGAAGCAGCAACTAAGCGAACCAGAGGTAGTTTAATTACCTATATTGTAAAATAACTATCAAAATCCGAAGAACAAAGTCACATATCCCATGTATACTATTTGATTTGATTTGATTTTGATTTGATATACGCATAGGAAATGTGACTTTATTGTTCGGATAGGGCGAAAAGGTACCCCATGCAGAAAGATATTGTTGAAGATTATATAAATGATAAGCATGCATGGATTTGGCTACATTTTGTATATTGTATTTTAAAAAGGGTACTGCCGAGATTCTTTGACTTAGGCAAGAGCCGCTTTCCGAACCAGCAGTAGAGTCGACGTTTCCGAAGCACACATTTACTAGTTTACTTGAATAAAGAATATATTAAATCGAACTGAATTAAATTTGACGACGATTCAACGGTGTATTTGACGAAATATATTTTGTATTTTTTCAATAAATATAATGCTGGATAGGTAGGTAAATGAATATATTATTCGTTGTTTCCTTGACAGGGGGCGGAGAAAAATGGTATGTTTGACTATATTTCAACCGCACCAAAACCATATATTAAAAGTCGGTTAAAAGATTTATGTGCATTTTAGTATGTAGAGAGTTGAAGAGCTAAAGAGTGGTGAACTATGTTAATTTTTACTTCTTACCAAAATCGCTAAAAGAAGCTACTAAGTAATAAACGAATTTTATATGCGAGAATATCACACTACCAACAGCGTAGAAGTTGCTATGATTCGAGTTACTATTTTGTTAATCGTCTATATACATTTTACCATACCACTTGATCAATTGATTTTCGTATAATGAAAGTCAAAAATCTTAACACAGAAGAGGTTTATCAGTACCCCTTCGGTAGTCGATAAATTTAGATATCTGTCGACACCGCTTTTCCTTTCCGTTCCGTTCTAATGTAAATGATTCTATGCAAATAATATAGTATGGGCATTAATAATCAACTATGCATATGTCAGCAACTATTGTATTCTAATAAAGCTCTTAAAAAGCTGTACTGTTATTATTTCTGTCCTGATTTTAAAGATATGTATATCACTAATAGTTGTAAACTTTCTGATAATATTTAACAAAGCTTCTCTTTGCAAATATATTCAAGAGAATCTCGGTGTTGGAATAAAGGTATCTATATATTTGTCTCGGGTTATAATTTATATATGTGCGCAATTTTTACGTATTTGAATCATAGAATAAATCTACAGTACGGTAGCCATAGGCAACAGTTTTTATTGAAAACGTTCACTCGTTAAAATGTACTACAGAATCAATGAACAAACACTGTCCAGCTGTGGGCGTCAACCTCACAGTTCAAAGACACTCATTTTATTTCATAACGTATTGTCTCTATAACCAACACAAAAAATGCGACATCGCACAGGATGCTGACAGATTGCACGTTGACGAAGACGAATTGACGGTAAAATTACAGTTTGAAATCGAATACACTATACCTGTAGGTAAAAAAGCTATAGCACCTTCTTACTCAGTATATCCGTATTGATGATTAAATGGTAAAAGACATTTAGTTCTACAGCCACTAATTTCGTGGATGTAAAATTATAATTAACATTAAGTCCCTAAGCGTGAAAAGGTAAACGCTACTGAATAAAGCTCTCCTGAATAATTTATAAAATGTGACTTAAGGTCCTTTAGCTTTCACCTATAGATATCATAAACTTATTGTACTACTTATACTTATGTCGCAAAGGATCTCTTAAACAGCTAAAAAGTGTAAATACTACTTATTTTATATTATAAATGCCCGTGCCTGTTGTTTATTCTTTTGTCACGCCCATAAGGAGAAATGGTTTGATGTAATTTCTTTGAATGGAGACAGATAAACGACTCGACTTTAATCTTTACAACATTTAATATGTATAGAATGTGAATAGAAGCGAGTAATGTGTATATAAAATGCAATACTGTTTGTTGGTAAGCGATAGCCCGAAAATTCTTATTTATGTATCTGTCAATATTCGTAATATCTAAAATGTTTCTGGAAAATATTCATAAAGATCACGTAAATTGGATGAATATTAAGTGTCGATATGTTATCTACCCTCAATTTCTAAGTGTTGCTAGCATGTGAAATTTCAATTTCCTTAATCACACCGATTGACATCTAGTTGCATAAAGCTACATAAATATAACAGAGGCACGTAAACTGTCAAAAGATTATCTAGAACTGTCTACATGTATATACATAATGATCAAAACAACATTACAGAGGAAAATATATACAAGCAAGAGTAATCCAAGGCTATAGTTAATTTAGTAAAAAAATAACCAGTTTATTAAGTGTAATTGGATAAAATATATGTAAAAACTAGCATAATCCTCGTAAATTATTATAATAATTCTATAATAAATTATGTTTATTTTGTACGGAATTAGATTTAGGTAAATTGATATCTGAATTGTTCAATAAATGACAGTTATATTAAAATAATAATGTAAGTTTGTATATTGAGCGCCATTGTTGTGCCATGTTCAAGCTATTTTTAAAATATATGTAAATTTAAATTCAGACGTTCTGCGCCTTTTCTGTTATCAGAGATAACAGGCTTCCTAACTCCATGAGTATAGTATAGTAATCGCCTTTTTACAAAACTAAATCTGTTTGATAAGTCTACTGTTCTAAAATAAAATATAATACTTAAATGATCGAAGGCAACTTGAAAGTGCATCATACTGATTTCCAGCTCTTCATTCCACTAATGAGGAGGTACTTGAGGCGAACGAGAATCAATTAAAATGATTGATACAGTAGCTCCTTTTGTGTTTATTACCCGCGTTATTTTCTCCAAGCTAATGGCATCCAACATCCATCTAATATGTTTAACTTTGAAGTCATTAATTTTAATTTGATTTCTCAAGATTGCAGCTAACATGATGATGCTGTATTAAAGCGTTATATTCTTTAATAAAAGTTTATTTGAAATATTTCTAGTAGTTATAATTAAAACGCACTTTATAGATGTTGTTTTCGCACTCCAATATTTTAGGTATATACACAAAAATATTGTGTCTTTTAAAGAAACCAGCCTGTTGCAGTCTAACCGCTAGGAAAAGACCTCCTTTCTGCTTAAGAGAACTTTAAGAGTTTAAAATCATAACGTTGCTCGAATGTATAATATAAATTAAGCTTTTTTATTAAAAGACTAAAGCCAGTATCCAGGGCTTGAACCGGCGAAACCCTGTTTGAAGTTTAGCGTGCTATTGATAAAATCAATTATTTAGGATAATATATCGATTAAACTTTACGGATTAATGTATATTTACCATATGTAGTAGTTTACTCTTCTAAGCCTCTTTTTAGTTACGCGAGCTCACAAATTTCCTTCGCAAAGTTGAAGACATAGTTTTGTATGCGTATTTGTAGACTAGAATGACTTGTTCAATTTAAAAATAATTTATTTAAAAGTAAAATCTACATGCGGAATTTGGTACCTAAATAAATTCCGGCTTATATTTTGCTATTCTCATTCACAAAGCTGGCAAGTTTTGCCCTTATCCCACTCTAAGTGAGGTCGGCACAACATATTAAAAACATGTTTTTACTTGATTTGGTTAGGTATTATACGACCGGCCGCCTGCCTGACGTCAACTTACCTTAGTCGCCTTATACGACACCTCGGTAAGAAATAAGGGTGGTCTATTTTACTTAGACGTATACCACACGGCGTTTTGTCGGTAGCAATTACTGACAATAATTTGCTTAGTTACTAAATGTCTCAAATCTTACAATAAAGATAAACGATGCTATTGTTCTTAACCTTCCCTGTCAATTATCATGACTATTCTAGGACATCAGAAACAAACTTTTAAAGGATCAATTCAATAAATTGCTCTTAATCCGGTCAGTTTAAATCTTGATACGATCAGAGCTGGGTATTTTCATCTTAAGCAATCAGTACGAATAATTGCTAACCTACTGAAGTAATAGATCTTAAAATAGTTATACACAAAGCTGTCATTGTTACCCTCTTATTATCTAGTTAGGGTATAATATCAAGATAGGCCTTAAAAGATCAGTTCAGTGAACTGTTGCTAATCCGGTCATCATCATAACTGTCATAATCATTAGACACACACACACACACGCACCGTAAAATAAATACGGTCATATAAACTTTAATAGTAATGTTTATTAAATATTAAAATGTTCTTTAACATTAACATAATTTTGTTTAGGTAAAGTTTGTCTGGAACACTGTTAGTTATTTAATTCTAAGCAGGCGGGCGTTGACATCTGTAGCGCAGTTTTTACTCTTGCAGGGTCTTCGTTGCCATTGTATAAATGCATTTGTATACTCCCTGTGGTAAATTTCATTTCATTTCATGTCTATTATTATAACTGGCTGTGATAGCCCAGCGGTGAGACCGTGCGACTCTTTCGAGGGGAACACGAGTTCAAACCCGGGCAGGCACCAATGAGTTTTTCTATTAAAACTCGTGTCTAATTGATAATTGCAATTTATCACACGCTTTTCGGTGAAGGAAAACATCGTGAGGAAACCTGCATATCTCTAGAGAATTCTGGAGATATGTGTAACCTGCTAATCCGCATTGGAGCAGCGTGGTAGGTCTTAGCTCCAACCTTTCTCTTCAGAAATGGAGAGAGGAGGCCTATTCCCAGCAGTGGGATTGTAACAGGCCGCTACTTTTTATAACTGGCTATTCCGCTCCTCAGCAATCAGTTTCAGCAATTTTCTTAGTAAGTGAAACGACTTTATATAATGTAGAGCTCTAGTTCTTAACCTTCCTTGTCAATCATTACTGTGTCACGAGCATTTTGTGTCACTCGACAGCTTTTATAGGATCACTTCAATAAATTGCCGCTAATCCGTTCAGTTTTTAACTTGTTATGAATACAGCCGGCTATTTTCGTCCACTACAATCGGGTCAATTTGTCCAGTTAGGTCATACTCTGTGTAAAGGAAGCTGTAGAAGAGACCCACACGTTGAATAACAATTCAATTCAATTGTGGCCTAGTTGTGGTTAACAACATTATATTTTATGTACATCCTTTGTACGCCTACGGTATTTGAATGCTTGTTAATGTTCTTTATAGTTACAAGTTGACTTATTGCCTTTGCATTTATGCGTAACTTAGATCTAATAAAACTTATATTCCATTATCATTCACATTTTGTGAAAAATTCCTACCTGTACTAAGTATCGCACGCATTAAAGTGACCGAACTTAAAAAAGTCTTCTTCTTCTTCTTCTTCGTCAGCCGATGGACGTCCACTGCTGGACATAGGCCTCTTCATGGGATCGCCACACCACACGATCTTGCGCCGCCTGGATCCAGTGGCTCCCTGCGACCTTTTTGAGGTCGTCTGTCCACCTCGTAGGGGGTCTACCGACGCTGCGCTTTCCGGTGCGGGGTCGCCATTCCAGCACCTTAAGACCCCAGCGCCCATCGGTCCTCCCTGCACCCTGCATATCAACCGACGAGGCTCTGACGGCCGATAAATGGCGGTATAACCATTTTATTTTTTTGCTGACCTAAATACCAGACCGACAGTGGGCAGCAGCACTGTCGGTGCAAAACGGTCAGCACTGCGATCACCAACCCGCATGCCAAGCGTGGTGATTACCGGCAAAACCTTCTTAAAAAAGTCGTTTTGTGGTAAATTGCAATAAAGCGTAGCGTAACTACTACAAAACTCGTAAGAGACCCATAACTTGAAAGAGCAAGAAAACACTAGCTTTCTTAAAAATTCGTAGCGTGATGTCATAGATGACATTGAAATAAGGATTACAATATATCTAGCACAATTGAGCCTAATATTGAATTAGGTCACTTTAATACTAAACGTGTGGCGTGAATTTTGCAGTTGCAAAAATAAGAGCCGATGATGTAACATTCCTACCATCGAAAATATAGGCGTCCGAAAAGCGTCCTGTATGACCCCGACGATCAAATAACGATCGCCAACACAGAAACACGTAATACATACACACAGCGTCTTCGCCGACGAAGACGAGGTCCCAGTTTTCTGACGTCGGTCGGTCGTGGCTTCTCGCCACCCTTCCAACGCTGCAATGAGTAATCTAAGTTATACTATCAACCCTCCACTACGCGTCCCTCTAAGCCTTGGTCCGGCCTCACAGGAGGCACCCTTAGGACGACGTTCCCCGACTTAAGTAGAGCTTCTGCGCTCTACTCTCTGCATTTCGCACCTCGACGATGCTTCTGCGCTCGCCCGTCCCGCCCGGTGACGCTCTAAAATTTAGGTATTATTTTTGATGAAACACTTAGCTGGGCACCTCATATTACTAATTTGAGCCATAGATTCTTTGCATCACTTCACTCTCTTAAGCGCTTACAGAAATTCCTTCCCCTTGAAACTAAGATTATGCTTGCTAGATCATTATTGCTACCTATATTGGATTATGGAGATGCTGTTTTTTTGGATCTTTCAGAAAAGCTATTGGCTAAGCTCGAACGGCTTCAGAATGTAGCTATTAGATATATTTATGGATTGCGTAAGTTTGACCACATCACTGTGTACCGTCATAAGTTAAATTGGCTTCCTATACGATCCAGAAGAAATTTACATATTCTATCACTTCTTTATAAAGTACTCTTTAATCCTTTAATTCCAATATATCTTAAAGAACGTTTCAACTTCTTGTCGGATGTTGGATGTGGCCGGCTAAGATCTTTAAATACATTAGATCTTGCCTTCCCTAAATGCTCCTCACTGACTTACTCGAAATCATTTAGCTTTCAAGGTGTAAAGCTGGGGAATGATTTACCTGTATCAATCCGCAAATCTCCTTCCCTATCAACATTTAAGTCACAGACTAAAAAATATTTGTCTCAAGTCAGTTAAATTAAATTTAGCTTATTATCAATATTAAATTGCATTTTAATGAATTCAAATAATCACTATTATCTATTATTTTATTCATTTATTTTTCAACTTTAATCCATGTATAGTGTTTCGTTATTTTTATTTTTCTTCCTTCCTTTTTTTTCCATCATCAATTTTTTTTTTCTTTTCATTTTCTTTCTGTTACTCATAGGTTGGCTGGTAGAGATCCCTTTTAGGGATAAGTCCGCCTTTTGTTTATACAATAAAGATAAATAAAAAAAAAAAATAAAATAAAATAAAGCCATTAGGGCTAATAGCATACAGTCAGTTTGAAAAAAAAGATGATCTAACATGATAATAAATTCTTCTGAACTCGTATTTCTAAGTCATGGACTAAAAAGAATCTAACTCTAAAAAAAATCCTGATAAAGCAATCGAACGAAATTCTTCTAATATAATTTCATACAATGGTAACTCATCGGAAAATTGTAACTTAATATGTAGTTTTTTTATCCTAAGCCAACGGTATGACAACATAATTCTATTATAAGTTTTAAGAAGTCTGATTATCGGATGTTATGTTGTTACGTAAATCTATTGAAGTCAATAACCTTATGCAATTTTTTTTAAATCATTCGTTTAATGATAGACTCGGATCTCTCAAGTACTTTTATGAATATTATTTAAATGCAGTAGGATTTGCATTCTTTCGAATTTTAACGGATATAACTGTTATCAGATATTTTTGTATTTATTTAGCTCGGCTATAGAGATAAATTTTTGTCTTTGTTCTGTAAGAAATATTTATCTTATACGATTGTAATATTAATATGATATATAAATACTATAATTTTGGGCTATGAAAATCACTATACATTAATAAGTTACATTTAATAAAATGTAATAGAATTAGTTATTATTTAAAATTATTATATTTCGACTACTTTAGCCAAAACCTTAATAAATTATATACATCTTCGTGAATCACCTAACAATCATTTATCAATCATTTTAATTTAATTGATTAAAAATTTTAAAACATTGTATAAAATATTGAAAAATAAAAAATAAATAATAAACAATATATAAATAAAGTAGTTAAATAATAATAAAAATAATAAACAATATATAAATAAAGTAGTTGCATTCAATTATATTTTTCGTTTATTCAAATAAATAATTTAAAAGAGTGACTCTATTAGTTACTTTTTATTAACTTCGAGTTTATCTAGTTTATTCAATCATAATAACACTAGAGCTGTCTTAGAAAGAGCGGATGTTTTTTTCTTACTAAAATAAAATATCATAACGTAATAGGTAGCAGAGAATGTTATTGAAAGGAGTTAGATCACCTCGGACACGTAATATTGATAGATGGATCATCAGATGTTTAAAGTTTATCTTAACTGCCCATTGTATTGCATTGAGGTAATGGTGTATCTACGGTAAAATATTGCTACTATCGCGCTAGTGAAAGTGCTATTGGAATTTGTTTTGCAACAACTTAATTGCTAAGCTTCGAGTAGTTAAGTAAAGGGAAGAAGAATTTGTTGTTATATTTTTGGTATATTTACAAAATCTTTACATTCACATAAACAGTAGGAATGTTTATAAAACAATTTGGATATTGGGGTGGTTTATTCAGCAGTATGATCAAGTAGTGTTACTATCAGTGATAAGCTGTGATAGCCCAGCGGTAAGAGCGTGCGACTCTTTCGAGTTGGTCACGAATTCCAACCAGAAACAGTTCAGAACAGAAAGCCTACTATACTGTTGAGGATTACTTAGATGATAAGGAAGTGTGGATATAGCTACTCTTCGACCCTGTGCAAAACATAAACTTCACAAATTTGATCATATATCTCAATTTCGATGCAAACTAAAGTGGCTCCCTATTCGCCTTCGCCGGAATATTCATATCCTCACCACGCTTTTTAAAACTCTTAATAGTTCTTCACCTCTTTATCTTCGTGAGCGCTTTCACATGGCTCCCCCTCGTGTAAGACCTGCACGCTCTTGCGTGGCAGTTAAATCATTGGCAGTGCCTTCTTATAAAACTATGTTTTTCTCTAAGTCTTTTACAGTCCTTGCATCCCGTTTTTGGAACTCTTTACCAGATAGCATCTTTAAAGACTCTCCTTCTTTGCACATTTTCAAACTTAGGCTAAAGCAACACTACCTTTACTCGCTGTCATAACTTATATCTATGTAGGTTTATTATATTTTGTATTAGTATTAGTGTATTATCTTGTATTATATATATGTATTATATTTTATGATTATAAGAAAGTAACTTTATCCAAATTTAATTTATAATTGTTTTATAGTGTTTTTAATAATTTATCTTTTACTATTAATGTACCTATACTACGTTTTCACTTACTTTCAAACCACCAACGGTCGCTGGCAGAGATCTCTTATAGAGATAAGTAATCCTTTGTACTTGTTTTCTTTACCTGTATTTTCTTATATATTTTAATTTTGGTACACAAATAAATAAATAAATAAATAAATAAAACAGTAATGACTCAATGCAACTAGTAATAAGAAGTATGATTTGAAAAATCATAATATTTATTTATTTAAATTCAGTTATAAATCTTTATTAATTCAAATTGAATTCCAAATCTCAACTAATTATAAAAATTGTTTTTCAAAATGAGCAACCACCGATTTCCTTACTGGCTCTTGTCGGTAGGAACAGCATTCCGAATCAGCAATAGAGTTCACGATCCATAAGCACTTGTTTACAAGATTACTTGAATAAAGAATATTTCGAATTTGAATTTGAACGCCGGGCATGCACCAATGAGTTTTCTGCTGAAATTGGTGTGTCTAATGATAATAGCAATTTATCACACGCTTTTCGGTGAAGAAAAAATATCCTGAGGAATCACGTACATTTCTTGAGAATTCTGGAGACATGTGTAACCTACCAATTCACATGGGAGTGCGTTTTAGCTACAATTCTTTTCTTCAAAAACAGAGATAGAAGGCTCATGCTCAGTATGGATATCAGTATATATTACTTTAAGTAGATCATCATTCTCCTGCCCTTAATACACTCTAAATGGGGTCGGCACAACATGTTACAAACATGTTGTCACATGATTTGGCTACGTATTTTACGACCGGCATCCTGCCTGACGTCAACTTACCTTAGTCGCCTTTTACGACACCTCGGTAAGAAATGAGGGTGGTCTGTTCTTTTCTGCCGGATACTTTAAATAGATAAGAAAATAAATCTGTTTCTCACTAGATAACACACTCTGCATAAAAAAATAGGAAAGCGTTTATATATTTCCCTTCCCTTGACAAATAGTTTCATTTACGTAGCTTTGTTTTTGTTTGCGTTTGCTTTTCCCATGACTCACGAACGATTTAATGGAAACAAAAACTTCGTGCCAAGATATATCTCGGCAAAATTTACTAGAAATTCATTTACAAATATGTAAAAATTCATTGTAAAATGAATCTTATTCATATGACGTAACGTATTTAAATGTATATATAAAATTAATGTACTAAATAAATGTCTCTTTCATAGTGACCGTCAGTAGAGCTTCTAAGAAGTTCTATTTTAACTACGCAGTGTTGTGTTGTAGTAGATAGTCACCTACATTTTTTATTAATCTTTGTATCAAATTGCTCTGACGAATGGGTACTGAGAAACGCTTCATGTTTTTCGGCAAATTTAATACCAAACGTGACTCGAATCAAAATATATTATTTTAAATTATATTAGTGGAACACAACATTGTTAAGAACCTGCTATTACTGTGAAGACAAACGGGTCATTAAAATATAAGCAAACTCATGGTATTTCAGAAAATTCTACAATGTTTGTATCAATATATTTATATATTTTGTGGTTAATAATGTGGTATATATCTAATCGTGTTTGTCAACCAAGAATGGGTCCATTATTTCCATTTTTTTCACTTTAATGGCAACAGCGTAATATAGTACGAATTAGTAATGGGCTTAAGGGTCCTAAGAGCCCGTCCGATGACTTTATAAACGCTATTAGCGCTACAACATACAGTCAGCTATGACTAGACTATGAAGAGTAGCTCAATACGAAGGGTTCTAAGGTTTTGAAGTACTGAACTCACACTAGAAAGCGCACATTTGATGAAGTTAAAGCCCTAAGAGGTCACAAGGATCCCAGTAATTAAGACAGCGCAAAATTGTTACAAACAGCTCGAAGTCAACAGTGAATGTCCATCGGTTGAATAGAAGAGGAAGAAGAAAAATAGTTAATTATTCTCACTCATATGTAATACTTGATTCTTAACGGAGCTAAATTAATTAGCAGTCAAAATAGGCTGTATCAGTTATTATCCAACGCTATAAGAGCCCTACAAGTAAAAAAGAAGTTTTTTATTGATGATCAAATCTTTTTTTAGTCTTTTTAATCTTGATAGTTATTACAGTTTATATACTTTCAATCATCACAACCGTTTCGTACCGTAATCATTAAACTTCTACGTAGCAGTTAATTCACGAACTGCTGGTCTGATTTAAGTTGAATTTTGTGCCATTTGGCTATCAAGATTTATCATCATCATCATCCTCTTGCCCTTATCCCACTATTAAGTGGGGTCGGCAGAGGATGTTACAGACACGTTGTCACACCATTTGGCTATATATTTTACGACCCCTCGGTAAGAAAGAGGGTGGTCTATTCTACTCTACTGGATACCACAGGGCATGTATCAAGCTATCAAGATTAATGTTGATTCACCTTAAAGCTATTACCAACATCACTAAGTTGTCATTGTTTTATTTTCTCGTAGATGTTCCATTGTCTCTTGTTTCCATAGCACACAACCGAGAATGGCAATCATATGTAAATGCGCTCGCGTCTTCAGTAATTTAGGATGTCGTATTGTTTCTAAATTGCCGGTGTTACATAAAAAAAATTGCTATGTAGCTTAATATGTCTTCCTTTTATACAATTTTGAAGACAATGCAACTAGTTTATTTTAGCAGATGAATGAATACTCGGTTGATTCTATATTTTCCTATTTTAATCCATTAACTTTTAAATTTCATAACTAAATATTATTATTAAGGCAGTGTTGGTATTGTAGAATAATAAAATTATAAATGTGAAAGTGACAAAAGTGTGTTTGTTTGTCGGTATTCCTTTTACGTCCAAACAGAGAGATATGTTTTTTTTTACCAAAAAACACGTCTCGTTTTTTTCACTGTAATATACATATTACAGTGGAAAGTGGTAGAAGCTACTTTTTATATTCACTGAAGTCCGATAGACTTGCAGACAGTAGCTAGCTAGTGCTTTATATAACGCGTGATAATGAGTGTTGATATTTTAGAAATTATTGGGATAAACAAATTTTCGAGCTTAGTTTTCCTCATATTATATGGACTGTGCTAAAACGTAATTTGCAACCGGAAGCCCTCATTTAGGATAATACGGTAACAGAATATATGATGGTAGAGGAAATGGCTACAATCAAGTCGCCTTCATGGTGCTAATTCGATTCTCCGCGCATATTGTAACCTCTTTGTTGCTAATGAAATGACCCGGCGGACGTAGTACGAATATCACAACATTGAGTCTAAAAGATTAGCTTAAGCGTATACGTTAGACTCCAGAATAATGCTCTTTATACGTATAAACTATTTGGTTAATAATCGACTGAATATATGTGTTTGGATTGAACAGGTACGCCCTTTGTATATATTGGTTTCAGAAATAGTTGCATGTATTTCATTGTTTGCAAAGTTATTTGGTTATTTCTGAAATGAGGATTTCCACTGAGTAATAAGACAGCTATAAATAACGCTTTGAACTATATATTAAAAGAAATATGTCTCTTAAAATACTTTAAGAGCACAAATTCATCAGCACTGTAGTCAAAGGACTTGATTAGGTAATACGAGTAATTTCAATCTCAAACATAGCCAGCCTTAGCTATTCGTTGACTTTGCAAAGACCTCCTATCTCCTTTTACCTTTTTAAATAGAAAGGTTTGGACCCACCCATTGGCTCCAATGCAAATTTGTATGTCATAGTAAATCTCAAGACATATAAGCCTTCCTTATGATATTTTCCTTTACCGAAACACGGTGATAACCCATACTGTTGGTTATAAGGAACATAATAGTTATATAAAAAATGCAGAAGTCTGTTGTTACGCATTCACGGCTAACCTGCTGGACTATTATATAAGAAATTTGGCACAGTTAAAGCTTATCCAACTGGGTAATATCTAAGAAAAATATAAATAAGAAATTCTTTTTTTTCTTTCGGGAACAGCAATAATGAGTGTTGTAAAATTCTTAAGGACGCGCGAAAGAAGTCGTTGGTACATCTATTATGTCAAATATATGTGTCAAATCGCTCCATCCTATAACTTATACAGTCAAGACACTATCCAAGGCTGTATATTGTACGTTGGATATGTACAAAACAGAGCCGCCGCGAAGGTTTAGGTTACGTTTCGATTCTTGATAAATGATATGTGTTATAGGGAAAAGGTTATGCAGATAAGTAAATAGTCTTTGTATATTATTTATTATATTTTTCCCCACTATAAAGCTTAACGCGGTGAAAATCTAAAGTAAACAGTAATAAACAAGTTCTATATGAGATAAAGATCCACGGGGGAAAACACTAATTGTTAAATAATGTCCTAAAAAGACTCAGTTTTTATTAAGATCAAGATTGATTGTGTTTTTTTTATTGTTACTTTATTTAAAAAAAAAGTAATTAATAATAATAATTAAAAAGGTTACGAGTTTCTAAGCACATAAATGTTTGTCAAATTATTAACAAGTGCCATTTCCTAAAAATGGTCATTTATATGAATTAATATTTACTTCATGTTCACATTTGATATTTGACAATAAATAATCAATAAAAGTAACGTTGTCATATAATCTCACTATGGGCATTAGCCTCCTCTCTCCGTTTTTGTAGAGAAGGGTTGATTAGCTAGACACATCAAGCTGTTTCGCTGCGGTAGGTTACACATATTGAAAGAGCAACCGCCGAATTTCTTGCTGGTTCTTCTCAGTAGGAAAAGTTTTCCAAACCAGCAGTAGATGTTGACAATTTAAAAACACTTGTTTACACGTTTACTTGAATAAAGAATATTTTGAATTTGAAGTTTTGAATATTTCTTAAAATTCTCTAGAGAACGTTTCCTAACGATGATTTCCTTCACTGAAAAGCGAGTGATAAATTGCAAATATCAATTAAACATAAACGTTTTAACAGAAAATGCATCCGTGGCTGCCTTCGAATTTTTAAAAAAATATGTTTTAGTTTGATCAAAATTTATTTTAAAAAAGATGAATATATTGTACTGAATACAAAAATCTGAATTGATAATATTTTAAGAATAATATAAAAAGTTACTCAACTCTACTTAGAGATAAACTTTCAAGTTTGAATTAGTACACATCCGCTAGCAACCAATATAGATTACAGCGTACGTAACCATTTGCAAGATGTTATATTAATTTAGCCGTTTAGCGTGGTCTCGCGACGCCATTGTCACGGCCGGTGATAATTTCCAGGATTTATTTGCTAAACTGCTTTGCACATGACATTTTTCAGCTGAAACATTCTACATAATTGTTTACTTATAACGAATGATGACAGAATAATATATTTATAAAACCGATAGCCGTTAAGTTTCATATGAGTTACGTTGGGGGAATTTGAGTTATCATTAAAATTAATTTTGTGAATTTACTTGGTCGATTTTTACCGTCATTGCCAAATGTTCAGAACGGTTGATACTTTTTAAGCGTTTGCGGAGTCAAATTTCGACTTCATAGTTCATCATAGATATAATACACTGTTAGGTAAAGCATCTTAATGTAAAGCATAAAATTAAAAAGTATCAAACTGGAGACGTTAATTAATTCATTTAAACTTAATTACTTGAGAATTGTTTATAGCCGTCTATTTGCAATGTACCCAAGGAACAATAGCCAAATGTGTCCAATTTAAATAATTTATTGCGCGTAAACGGAGACACAGGTGAGTGTATGTTTATTGTAGCACGTAAACAATCGAGTGACGCAGCTATAAGGTAGCAATTTGTTCATCACCTTCCCAAGTTGTCATGGCCAAGGTTGTATATTGCTAGTAAGGAGTCTACCGACTCGCGTCAAGATAGTCTTGCAATAAATGTATATAAAAAACACACAGACAAACGTTAATTTTTATAAGCAATATAACAGAACTAACTACTTTGCTATAATCCGCACGGGTTAAGTGAATGCATGCAAAGCCAATGTGTATGAAGCAGGCAAAATCTACGCACCTTATACATGCAGGACCAGCCACCACATGCACCCCAAGGCGCAATTTACCAGCAACAACGCACACAAAAGCAGCACACACACCCACCACCACAATCTCGACGATCGTTTCGCCCCGAAACCGAAGCATCATCAGGAGGATAGGCTTCACGACAAAAATCGTACTGCCAAACACACAGTACGATTTAGGCTTTGAGGAACGTAATACAATGGTATTACGTTCCTCAAAGCCTAAATTAGTTCAGCTAAAAGGTATCACACCATTCATTGACTATTAGGCGGCACGAATTTCGCCGAGTTAGCTAGTTTTTATATATAAGAAGATACCTGGTATCTTCTTCAAACATCCTATATAGTAAAACTGGTATTGCTATTGTATTCATATTACAATTGATCGTTACTTTTCATTTCACGGCTCGATGAGATATATTATTCAACATTTATCACTAACAAATTTCATATATTTTGGTTCCTGTAAATCGTAAATAAATGATTAAAGAAGACTTTTAAAAAAAATTGCTGGTAACCGTGAATTATTTCTAAGCTGTTAACGTTACCTATTGACCCAAAGTAAATGGATCGCTCAGTAAGAAAATATGTTTTTTTTTACAATGATATCGAGATATATACAGATTGTACGCTTATGAGTTCTCCAAAAATATCGAACTAAAAATAAAAACATTATATAAAATCAACTTTACGAAGATTAAATATATTTGAGTGTAGGTGTAGTGATATGGAGTTCAATGTAATTTTTAAAATTTTGTTACATATAGTGTTTACTAATATGTGTTAATAAATAATATCTATTTGGCATTATTTTTTAAAATTGATATTTATTAAATTTAGACTTGTAACTTGAATTAATCACTGAAGCCCATTTGTCGCAATACTGCGCGTTTATTTAAGTAACTCGATAAGCCTCGTTATACTTGTGGAACATTTATGGAGTAATTATTATAAAGATGAACAGTATAACGATAACCATAATCATGAAATAACTTATTAGAATTTGTTCTCTATTGTTGTTCAACTTAAATTCACAATGTACTTTATTCAAATAGACGTTTATAATCTCTTTAGAACATTAGAATTAGATTATAATTCTGCCAAAACAAGCCAGCAAACAACTCTGCGGTTGGTTCTTTATTTAATATATTAAAATAATAAGTCGGATAACGAATTACATCATTACTGTCTTTTGTGAGCTCGAAGTGCATCATTATCATTTATAAAATCCTCTATACAAAAGAAATAATAAATTATTTTGCTATAATCTCTATCTTAAAGCTTTGCGATTTTGTCGTGGAGTCTATCTCCTGTGATGCTTGGTTTCGGGGCGAAACGATTGTTAAGTTTGTGATAGTAAACGTGTGTAGTGTTTGTGTATTGTGGTGGAAGTGGTGGAGGTTTGTGCATGTGTTTTTACGAATCCTGCACGTATCGGGTATGAAAATACGGATAGTCCACTGTACATTTAACACTATATATATTTTCTATTTACTGTATCGCGCATTACAGCAAAATAATTTATTATTTCTTTTGTATTATGAATCTCCGCAAAGTAACGCCTAATTCTATAAAATCGTCTATCATATAGCAATAAGCTTTTGGTAAAACGTAAACGGACAGATGACCACAAAAAGTATGCAGCTGCACGATCGTGTGTTGAAGAGACCTTTGCCTCCAGCAGTGGACATCGGAAGAAGAAGTAGCTTAAAAAATAAATAAATAGATAAGCAGCAAGCTAGTAAGCATTACACTATTTTACTGTATTCAGCCTATTTTCATAGATTCCGCACGCACATAAAGGTGTAAATACCTAAATATATTCAATCCTGCACTGTTCTATTAAACTTGACACACTTTGATCCATCAGAGTGTCGCTAATGATTATGGTAGCAAATTGCCCTTATCAGAGCGCTTCACAACTAAGATAACACCTACGTATTTTCGGTAATGTTTTTTCGGACGGGCATTTAGATAAGAGATTTTATATTTTAGTAATCTATGGTAATTGACCTTCTTTTTCGTACTAAATGTCGTAATAAAAAAAATGTTGACTTCTAGATAGACTGTTAGATTTATACCTTAAGGAATTTTACGGATTGGACTTAGCAACATCCTGGAACTCTTTAGAGAGCGTTAGTTAACAAAGTGTCAATGTATCTCCCTCAATTAAATAATTATTTTACCTTTCAATCATCATTCAATGGTAATCAGAATGATGGAGTTGTAGTGTACATTAAAAATAAATTTAATGCTAACGTTAAAGAAATTAAATTAAACAATGCATCATGTTTACAAATTATTATTAATAAAAATGTTATCCTCGGTATTTACCGTTCGCCGTCAGAAAATAATGCTGATGACTTTGTAGAATCTCTCAATCGACATCTTGAATCTATAAAATCTTATAAAAATATAATTTTAGCTGGTGATATAAACATAAACATAATCCCTAAGTATTCTGAACAAAATTATATAACCACAAATAAAATCAATTATCTAAATATGCTTTCAGTTCATGGAATACTACCTGGTCATACTTTACCAACGAGAAAAGACAATTGTCTTGATCATTTCATGCTAAAACTAGAAAAAAATAAAATAATTGCATCTATAGCTATACTTAAAACTACTATTACGGATCACAGCATGACAATCTTAATCTTGAATAATTGTATTAATAAAACAAAATGCTATAAATCTAAGCTCATTACAGATTTTGATGCGGCCTCTAAATTCTTGATGACTAACGATATTGCATTGTTACAACATAGTGATGATCCTGAATTTGTTGCACAACAATTAATAATTAAAATAAAAGAATCGTTAAGCGAAAATACTAAAATTATTTCTATTCCTAAAAGTGAACGCAAAATTAAGCCTTGGATAACAGTCGGCGTGATACGTTGTATAAATAATAGAAACAAAATACAAAAAAAACTACGTTTAGATCCCGAAAATGTAATTCTTAAAATTACGTATAAACGATATCGTAACTTTTGTAATAATTTAATAAAGAAACTCAAGCGTAAGTATGAAAAGGAACAGCTTTCACTCTCCACTAGAGACTCTAAAGCTCTTTGGAATAACATTAAAAACATTACTCATATTAACACTGCTAAAGTTAGGAATTTAGAACTTTTGCATACCAAATTAACTCCTATGGATTCTGTAAATCATATTAATAAATGTTTCGCTGAAATGGGGAAAACACTGGCTGAAAATATTCTTGATGCATCGTACAAACCACCATATTTGGCAATTTCGTTACATTTCTCATCGTTCTATCTTATGGATACAGACCCTGAGGAGGTTTCTTGTATACTTAGGGATCTTAAGTCTAGGAGCGCACCTGGATATGATAACATTCCAACAGATTTTTTAAAATTGATACAAAATATAATCGTCTAGCTAACCTCTGTTTTCATCAGGGAATTTTTCCTTCATGCCTTAAGAAATCCATTATAACACCTATTTATAAGAGTGGGAACAATGATGATATTAATAATTATAGGCCTATTTCGGTATTACCTGCGATCTCCAAGATTTTGGAAAAATTAATTAATAACAGGCTACTTAAGTATTTGGATCATTTTAATATTCTATCTAGCTCTCAGTACGGATTCAGACGCGGAAAATCAACGGAAGACGCTGTAATTACACTGAGTTCTTTGATTACAAGACATTTGGATGGTAAAAATAAATGTATAACTGTATTTGTTGATCTAAAAAAAGCTTTTGATACCGTATCTATTCCAATTCTTATACAAAAACTGGAAGCGATAGGTATCAGGGATGTTCCCCTCTCTTTATTCAAAAGTTACTTGTATGGCCGTTCACAAAGAGTTAAACTTGGTAATTACACTAGTGATGACGTAAATATAACATACGGGGTCCCGCAAGGGAGTGTCCTAGGACCAACTCTTTTTCTTATATATATTAACGAGCTATGCAACCTGGAGATTTTTAACGGAAAAATATTTTCATACGCCGATGATACTGCTATTGTTTTTTCGGGTAAATCGTGGGATGACGTCCGCTATCATACTGAATTTGGCATGGCTAAAATATATAGATGGCTTAAGTCTAATCTTTTGACACTTAACATTAAGAAAACCAATTATATGTGTTTCACCTTAAACCAACGAACCCAGCCAATGAGTAGTTTTGAAGTTAAAATTCATAAGTGCGACGACTATCGGGGAGATACGTGTTGTGATTGTCCGACATTACTTAGAGTTTCCACTGTTAAGTATCTGGGTGTGATAATGGATCCGCATTTAAACTGGTATTCTCACATAGAATGTGTAACCAATAGAGTGAGAAAAATGACTTGGATATTTAAAAATTTGCGTAATATTGCATCCAAAACTATATTAAATATAGTTTATACAGCGCTTGTTCAATCAGTAATATCGTATTGTATCCCGGTATGGGGAGGTGCCGCAAAAACTAGATTCCTAGAGTTAGAGAGAGCTCAGCGTTCGGTGCTAAAAGTTATGCTTTTTAAACCATACAGATATCCGACAAACCAACTATACTCCATTTCCGGAATACTTACAGCGAGAAAGCTATATATTTTAAACCTTATTCTAAAAACACACAAGTCCTTTCCCTTTAAGTCTATAAAGGTTATGAAAAGGAGAAAAGACTTAGTCGCTCAAGCCGACTCAGTCGTACAATCTTTGCTAGCAAACAATATATTAGACAATCTGTACGTATATATAACATTCTTAACGGAAAATTAGATTTATACCCTAAAAACCTATATTCATGCAAAATAATTATATCTAAATGGCTTAAAACTATAAGTTATGAGGAAGTTGAAGCATTGCTAGAATATGTAGTGTAATTAAAATAAATATATGTAAAGAAACATAAATAAATAAAATAATAATTAAAAAAAAGAATAAAACTCATACACACACACACTATCATTCTCACACACAAAAACATACACAAACACAAATATACACACTCACACACTCACTGACACACACATACACGCTCACAAAAACACGCACACGTATACACAATCAAGTACATTCATCATCTCTTACGACAGTTGTATAGTATAGATAATATGATGGAAGAGCGGAGTCTTCTGGCACAAGTATATCTATGCTTAAAAGAAGGCTCCAACCTTACTTCGACCTTTGTAACTCTGTTGATGAAATAAAATTTATTTTATTTTTTTTATTTTTTATCTCCTTTGTTTCCTACATTGGTACAGGATTGCTGTACTCTTAAACCTAAAAGTCTGCCTTATTTATGAACTACGTCTCACTAATCACATCTTCTACTTCGTAATATTATAACGAATGCCTGTAATTTGGTTTTCATACAGATCTTCTCATTTATAATTTTATCACATAAAGACATTCTGAGCAAACTCGTAATATTTCAAACTAAGTAATTCTGTAAGCTGTTATGAGGTTCATTTTAAGCTATGTTTTGCCAATGGCAAGATCTCATAAGAAATTTATTAAGCAGGCAATTTAAATGACAAATGAAATGTAGTTTCTCTGTGTTATTAGAAATAAGATATATGAGGTGTATGTGTTCACTTGTATAATTTGAGTATAGACTGACTGGCTTTGTGTGAATATATCATAGGCTCAAACACGCACTTACAGTATGTCACTACACGTCAACTCTTACCCACGGGCTCTGGTGTTACTAAGTACTAACGTTTGAGATAGTGTAAGGTTTCCTTTGTACAGTAGTAATAGTATGATTGGATATATAAGTTTTAGTATGTTTATGTATTGGTATATGTACCTTTGTATCTTGGTATATGTAGTGTGCCCTGTATAGAAAATATATAATGCTAGAATCACACACCTCAACCCACATACACTACAAAGAATCGAAATAACTGAAATAAGTTATTATGATGAACAAGAATTAGAAATAAGAACTTCAATTTCCTTATTCTTTAAAATATTTAACAATAAAACATTAAGACTTTAAAAGAATATTGTATATAATTATTTAATAATTGTTTTTATTAAAATAGTCATGTAATCAACGCTATTTTTGTTACATTTTAATTATTCATTGACATTAATCGATTATTGTAGTCGATAACATATTGTCTGATTGAACAAATTTATAAACGTTCATCAATTTCTATTTTGAAACACAAAAATATACAAAAGCCCCGTTTTCTTTAAGCTTAATATCTTAACAGTGTACCTATCGGTTAAAATGATTTGATCACGCTTTTTGGTAACGTGATTTTGATTTTTATGACAGTTTGTTACTTCGTCCAATGACTCTATCTCTGCTAATGGAGCATGAAGGATGAATGTAGAACGATATCTGTTTATGAACAATAAATATTTTGGCAGTTTGACGAAGTGTGTTAAACGTGACACTGAAGTAACATCTGTTACTAACCACGGCATGTCATAATCAGAGACAATTCTCCATAACAAATTGGACATGTCAAAATGAATAAAACACGATATAAAAGGCTGATGTATTTAGTGAATCACTAATGTAATTTTTTTAAATTAATAGTTTAATTTTTTTAACGTTTTCAAATATTTTTATTCATTGTTATATGATGTTAGACAAATTAATATTTTGTATTTTTTCTTTTTGAATTCCTAATCTAAACGTCTAATATAAAATTTAAATTAACTTACATGAAAGGTCTTATCCATATAAGAGATAAATATAAATTTAAAAATACTACATTGCTAAAAAATAGGATCATTCAAATATTTGTTTCATGCATTTAGATGACATTACTTGATTACTGTATTGACGTTTCTATTATTTATTTATTTTGTTTAATATTTATGTATTTTACATCTATAATTTAACGATTTGAAATATAGTGATTCTAAGTCGATAGTGATTCTTTCAACGCAATGTAAGACGTACAGTCATAAAATAAGACAAAAGAGTAATTTATATATTTTGGCTTAAGATTTGTATATAGATTAATAAATATAATTTCCAATCCATCTATATACCAAAGATTTTGAATTATATAGTAGTTTTTCTTACTTTATAAGGCACTTAACCCAAACATAAACAGTGTGTTTTAAAATCTACTTTAATATAAAAATAACAATTTAATCGGGAAGTAAGTAATGAAACTGCTGTAAGGAAGTCAGATGCTAAGCCCGTGACGATTTAAATTCTCAATAATACCGTGAGAATAGTGAACAAAGGATAAATTACCTGTATACAAATTGAAAAAAATCTTGATGAGCAATTAAAAATGAATTGCAACTTAATGACGTCTGTGACATGGTGAGGTGATACATAAAGGCCGGTTTAAACCAAATGAACATACAGCTTAAGCTTAGAACAAGAGCATTCTTTCTCGATTTAGTGTGAACTAATTTTTTTTTTGTGTGTGAACTAAACAATGTTCTTAGCGAATCTTTAGAAATAGACGTTACTTTGTGGAGATCCATAATACAAATTAATAATGAAATTATTTTGCTATATTCCGCGATTAAGTAAATAGAAAATATATGTAATGCTAAATGTTGAGCGGATTATCAGTTCTCATACCCGATACATGCAGGATTCGTAAAAATACAAGCATAAAACTCCACCGTCACCACCACAATATACAGGCACTGCACACGTTCACAATTAACTAATCAGACAGTCGTTATAGAACTTCCCAAACCGGCTTTTTATATTTAGGATAGACAGCGAAATGGTTGTTGAGTTTGTGATATTGAACGTGTGTAGTGCTTATATATTGTGGTGGTGGGTATAAGACGTTATCCGTAAAAAAAATAGATTTGAACCATGACGGATTTCTTTGTAGCTCTACAAAAGAAGAATAACCCTACCAATTGACTGTTTTATTATATTTAAAATGCTTGACTTTATCCGACATTTAAAACAGTTATCGTCGTATTTCAACTAATTTACACAAAAACATTCTAACAGATTGCAAAGGTCATATGTTACAATTGGTAGCGAACCTAATTTAGATCAGGAAAATAGAATACACTGTGATCTTATCTGATATGTACACCACCATAGTCACCACCATCACCAAGTGAACATAAACATCTTTTGCGAATTTTTAATGTAAAACTACATAAAATAAAACATTCAACGATTTTATTAAAAAGTAATTTCCACGAAAATTCATAAATGCTAAGAAACACTCACTATGGGCCTTATAAGAAAGCTCAGAGTCGCTTAGCGGGCGATGGAGTGAGCTATCCTCGGAGTGTCTCTACGAGATCAAATCGGGGATGAGGAGATCCGTAGAACAACTAGAGTCACCGACATATCTCAGCGTGTCGCGAAGTTGAAGTGGCGATGGGCGGTGCACATAGTACGGGGAACCGATGGGCGCTGGGGTCTTAAGGTGCTGGAATGGCGACCCCGCACCGGAAAGCGCAGCGTCGGTAGACCCCCTACGAGGTGGACAGACGACCTCAAAAAGGTCGCAGCGAGCCACTGGATCCAGGCGGCGTAAGATTGTGTAGCGTGATGATCCCATGAAGAGGCCTATGTCCAGCAGTGGACGTCCATCGGCTGACGAAGAAGAAGAAGAAACACTAATTTCAGCAATCATCATCTCAGTTCTTGGCTTAAACATCACTGTTATTATAACAGTGATGTTTAAGCCTAAATACAAGATTAAAAATCCACAATCGCTAATTATTAATTTGAATTAAATATGTTTCTCAATTACTGAACCGTGTGGATTCCTCTAAATGCAAACAGTTGTTAATAAAGTGTGTCAGACAAACACAGTCTCCATATGCGAGGTTGAAACAATGCCCGAGGCTTATCTTGTTCTACAACTACTGTATTTTTACAGCCGATAAGAGCAGAATAAATTATTCAGTCGCTTTATGGCGGCGTAAAATATGCACGAACCTTCTCGCCTTAATAATGTATTAGTTAGTTTACTTTGGTAGTAAATTATTAGTGTACTCAAGCGTGAGATTTTGAGTATATAATTCCAAATCGGTGTTTGAGATCTGTCAAAATAGTTTAAAATTACCAACATACTAACAACTGACTTTCGACTATCGATTAAAACGTATGACGCTGTCCCAGGTTTTCTACGTTTAAATCAGTAGAGTTTTTAAAACATATGTCTAATTGATTTTGAAAATTGATTACAAGATTAACGGTAAAAAGAGACAGTAAAAGGAAATCTGTGCACCTCAAAATGAGTCTAAGACTTGCGATTATCAATCCACATTGGAGCAGAGTCGTGTGTCTCTGCTATATATCGTTTACTTAAAGGAGAGTATGGGATATTATCTATTAAGTATAATAATAGGCTGTTACTTTACTTTTAGTTTTTTAATTCATAAATTCTAAAATCAAAATTGAGTATATCGATTTACCTGAACCTTTTATACCTTGGTCCACTTAAGAAATTAAATATTAGAATTGTTTTGTAAGATTTAATGTTTATTCAAAATAATATAAAAGACATGAGTACTTTATTTTTTAAATCAAATAGCAGATAAAATGCGATACGAATCGCATTTAATATGAACTGTGATCGCAAAAAATAGGACAATGTTATTTAATAAACAATCAGGATGAGATACGCTCATTAAATGTTTTACGTAGACTACTATTATTCTTAGGAATGCCGTGTGGTATCCGGCTGAGTAGAATAGACTACCCTCATTCCTTACCGAGGTGTCGTAAAAGGCGATTAAGGTAAGTCAACCCACCGTGTTGTATCCGGCTGAGTAGAATAGACCACCCTCATTTCTTACCGAGGTGTCGTAAAAGGCGACTAAGGTAAGTTGAGCCACCGTGTGGTATCCGGTTGAGTAAAATAGACCACCCTCGTTCTTACCGAGGGGTCGTAAAATACGACTAAGGTAAGTTGAAGTCAGGCAGGCGGCCGGTCGTAAAATAAGTAGCCAAATCATGTGACAACGTGTTTGTAACATGTTGTGCCGACCCCACTTTGAGTGGGATAAGGGCAGGAGGAGGATGATGATAATATTATTCTTAGGAAACAACTTCTTGTATTCAAAAGAAGAAAGTTCCAGATTAAATACTTAGATACAAATATATTGGCTTGAGTATCCTTATATGTCATACTTATTACTGAAAGAAATTAACAAATTTTCTGTCAAATTACGCTAATTTAAATCAAGTTGCAAATATCAAGCAGCTCTGTAATAAATGCAAACAATAGAAGATATGTTGAAATTTTGAGGTATACTACAGCGTATTTGTCTCAAGTAATTTAGTGGAATCTTTATTCATCTAATTAAATAACAAAAATCTATACTTATTATTAAACAAAATCCCCATAAGCTGTCTGTCTGTACATGATTGATTTTCTTGAAAACTACAGGATTTTTGTACCGTTTTTACTAAAAGATAGTACAACTCTCCCGGAAAGTTTAAGTTATTAATATATTACCGTTTTATGTAAATTGTGTTGAAGAGTTCGCGCAGTTGTAAAAAAAGCCTGGGAGCTCTACACTATTACTCTCTACTCTCTCTGTGCGCCGTAGCAGAGATACGTTCAAGTAATGTACAAGAGCATTGCAGATCTTGAAATATGTATATATGCCTCTTATGTTTTTTTTATATATATGACACACACACGGTCGTCCGTCCCCAAAGTAAGTAACTTAATACTTGTGCTATGGGTGACGGACAACTGGTGAATATACTACATATATAATTTTAAATACATACTTAAATACAAGTATACACCCAGGCTCGAAGAACCAACAAATTGTTTATAGAAAATGTTGGCCCTCGGCGGGGAGCTGAACGCAGGGCGACTACCCACTGCGCCAACGGGCCAGGCTCTTATGGTTAACTCGCAATAACTACTTTTATGTTCAACATTTCAATTCGGGACCAATTTTGTGCCACAAATTTAATTTTCACGCGGGCGAAGCCGCTGGCAAAGTTATTTGTTTATAAATTAAACAGTAAAATTTCCTACTATGTATATTGCATCATTGTTTTTTCTATTTACTTTTACAAAAGATTTATGTATTCTTCTGGTATTTTATTAATATTAGATGCAACTACAAATTCTTTCACGGTATAAATAATATAAATAATGTGCTTTTCTTAGCCGTGTGGTAACCGGCAGAATATAATAGACCGGGTGGTCTATTTGTTACCTAGGATACGATGCCGTGTGGTATCCGGTTGAGTAGAATAGACGACTACTATAGACGACGACGACGACGATAGATAGCTTAAATTTCATTTTTAAATATTTTTCTTGATCCATAAAACATTAAGGTATATCTCAATTACTAGGCCTAACAAATTGTTGGTACTAGTATTTTTTACTGGCGAGAATTAATTATAAAATTGTCTGCAAGTCGATTGCCGGAATCTCGTCAATATATGTACAAAGTTTACGACTAGGCGATATTTAAATTTGAGAAAAAACCTACTTAATGGTTTCTTATATTTACGGTTTTTATCAGTATTAGAGAAAACATCAGTTGTAAGCTCATGCGACTCGCGGATACATGTCAATTTCGTTGCCTTTTACTTTCATTTTAAATGTATGGTTGTTTTTATTTGGTGGATTTTCATTTCACTGAGTTGATAAAGCTTCTATAGATTAAAGTTTTACGTGTAAGCTCGATACGAACTCTATACGACTACCTAATAATGATTGGAAGGCAATTATTGTCTGACATAGAGCTCTTGCGTATCATACCTATTTTCTTATTAGTAGTTTGGTCACTCTTATTTTTCTCTGAATTATATAATCCATAATAATTGTATATCAAGTCAGTGGAATTTCCGAATACCTGCTAGATTTTTAATCGTGTTTTATATTACAAGAAACTTTCAAGGTCGTATTAAACTTTGTAAACAATAGGTATCTAGTTAATGTTGTTACAAATGTTATTTCTTGTGTATAAATGCGCAAATGTATGAATCATATCACGATTATTTGTAAATATCTAGATGACTTATAATTTATATCTACGTTGTACACTTTAGTAGTTCAACTAATTGAGGGTTTATACACATATTTATGTCTTCAGTTTGCAAAATTTGTTATTGCTGTAACTGGAAGTCTTTAGTATAGTATTTATTGACCTCAGCGGGATGTCTTAAACGATGAATCTGAGAATGATTATAAGTTATTATAAATAAAATATATAAAGCTCGACTTTCACTTTAGGCAGTAAGCTTTAAGAAAATATGGAAGACTATATATATGTGTATCGATTAACAACTTACATATAATTTCGGCAAAGAGGTTAAATAAGGAGAAATATATTTAACCGGGATATCAAACGTACTTACAAAATTAATATAATAATTATACTAAGATAATCATTATAGAGTTAGCCAACTTTAGTTTTAGCGTTAGCTTTTAATAGGACGCTCTAAATACCTACTTTTCTTAGAATTCTTTTAAATTTTTCTAAGAAAAATGGGTTCTAATTATTTACGAAGCTATCGCAACATCTAAAATAAATATATTAATTGACATTCATCCAAATTAGTATTATAATGACCGATAGATTAGCAATTTATTTCCTTAAGAACAAATTAAATTTCACTTAATTATCTTTATTAATTAACATTTTATAAACATAAGTTTATGAAAACTGTTATAAGTTAAAATATGGAATAGATCTACACAGGGTATCTTAAGAATAAAGCAAAGTATGTAAAGTAGCACTTGTGTAAAGCAAAGTTTAGTAGCCGGCAATAAATAAAGCACATCGAGGCTTAGAGAGAGAAAATCGGCTATATTTTGCTTCATAGAGCTTCTCTATCGCACAGACTGACGAACCCGTGTGTGACAGTGACAGCGCTCTACGAAACCGAACTGGCCGGCTGTTTCGTTCTACACATCGATGTGCATTATTTAATGCCGGGTACTATAGGTGGTCTTAGCATCGTTTGAAGGAAGTCCTCGTCTGGCAAATTTCTCATTAAGATGACTACACATTTTACTGTATTTTTATAATTTTTATAGTCGAAACTTTTATACTTCGAACAAACATAAAATTATCTAAATCACTACTTTATAGAAATATGGATATAATGTATCAAGTCTAGTCTCTCTATTTACTCATGCCTCAATTATTTTGGTTTCTCCAACAGCGTTAACTTCCTATAAGTCGTGATTAAGGCTTTACGTAAAATGTATATCGAGTCCAAAAGGGTTCCGCTTCCCTTTGCTACTCAGTACATTTCCATTTAGATTTATGAATACTTAAATCATAAGATCTTTCTATATTTATATAACAGCTGATCCGGCAGACGTTGTTTTGTCATATAAATTATTTTTAGGGAGTTTCTAGAATATATTATAAAAAAAAATTGAAAATTTATTTTTTAAATGGGTGGACAATTCTTATCACTTAAGGATATAAAAATAGTAGCCGATTTTCGGACTTAATGAATATGTATCTGAAATTTCATAAAAATGATGAGAATGAAATGAAAAAACATGAGAATTTTATATATAAGGAATTTAGTATTTTTATATTTCTTTAATGAACATTTTGAAAAAAAACCTAAACAAGAAACCTAGCAATGCAACTGATTTCCCTAGATCTAAAACCTTTAGTTTCAAAGCCCTCACTATTTCCATTTAAAATCTTACATACTTCTTTTCGAATTTTCGATATGTTTGAAAATATCAAGTTTATCATCATCATCATTCTCCTGCCTTTATTTTTCTTACTACAACTGGGGTCAGTATAACATGTTTTAAAACATGTTATTAAATGATTTGGCTGGGTATTTTACAACCGGCCGTCAACTAACGTCTACCACGTCTGCCTAACGTCAACTTAACTTAGTCGCCTTTTACGACACCTCGGTAAGAAATGAGGGTGGTCTATTCCACTCAGCCGGATACTACACGGCGGCGATTATTTCTATTATATATTATTTTTATATATATATATTTTACCTATAAAATGTTTATCGATTTCTATTGTTAGTAATCGATGAGTCTAAAATAGAAAAGTCTACATAGACTTCTTTGATTTCTATTCTTAGAAGCTAATAGACTAAGATAAAAGCCTTGTTTTCAAAATAGGAAAACATAAAAATACTTAGCTAATGGCACATCACCTGTAGGCCAATAATAGGAACCTGTTTAAAAATAAAGTAAGTTGTTCCCATATCTGTTTGTATTACAGCTTTAATTTTAGAATTCTATTTAAAGCGGGTACTGGGGGTGAAGACCCGCATCTAGGTACTTAGTCCTTTTTAGTCATACGCGTAATCATAAAACCTATGCTACATTACATTTTTAGCTTAACGAATGTTGCTAGTGTCTATATATATATTCTATATTAATTTTTTAAAACATTTATTATTTAATTCAAGAAATGGAACGAATTTCTTCGGAATTTGTTTTCTTCTTTGTATCACGACGATTTCCACTTTTTAACCACATTAAACTTTTATTTGATTATAATGTAAATGGATAATAGTGAATGTAAAAAGGATGTCTCTGTCCATTTAAGTAACCTAGTAAGCGTATGGCAGCTTGTAATACTGGAAATATATGGTTACTCTCCAGCGCTCCAACTATGTTAATATTTTGGAGAATCAGGCGTTATTTTGCTGATATATGTAATTCGCGATAGAGTAAATATATATGATGTTATATAAATGTAGTTTGGACTATCGTTTTTCATAAATGCAGGATTCGAAAAACACATGCACAAACCTTCACCAACGCCACCACAATACACACGTTGACTATCACAAACTCAACAATTGTTTCGCCCCGCAACCGAAGCATCATCAGGAGATAGACTCCACGACAAAATCGCTAAGCCGTTATTGCTTTGCGATTTGCGAATCGCAATTATACTTAATGATTACTTAAGGGTAATTATAATATTTCAAAATCCATACTCGCACTCCTTATTCTTTTCATGCATGTAATAAGGAGAAAGCCCAAATAATTCTAACACAATTTTTTGTGTTATTATGGAAATTATTGTCGTCTTTTAAGATTTGCGTTTTTTTTAATAACTCTGGAGCTGTGATAGCCTAGCGGTGAGACCGTGCGACTCTATCGAGGGGGACACGAGTTCAAACCCGGCAGGCACCAATGAGTGTTTCTATTAAAACTCATGTGTCTAATTGGTAATTGCAATTTAACACACTCTTTTCGATGAAGGAAAACATCGTGAGGAATCTCTAGAGAGTTCTGGAGATATGTGTAACCTACCAATCTGCATTTGAGCAGCGTGGTAGGTCTTAGCTGCAACCCTTCTCTCCAGAAACGGAGAGAGGAGACCTATTCCCAGGAGTGGGATTGTAACAGGCCGCTACTTTAATAACTCTGGCTATACTATTAATAATTTAACGGGTCTTTTGTAAAGTGCAATCTTGTCATTAGTGGATACATAGTCCTTTCTATATTGACCTTTGGTCATTTAAATGATTTATAGAAGCAGGCGTTACTTTACGGAATTCCATATTACAAGCAATATAACAGAACTAACTACTTTGCTATAATCCGCACGGGTTAAGTGAATGCATGCAAAGCCAATGTGTATGAAGCAGGCAAAATCTACGCACCTTATACATGCAGGACCAGCCACCACATGCACCCCAAGGCGCAATTCACCAGCAACAACGAACACAAAAGCAGCACACACACCCACCACCACAATCTCGACGATCGTTTGGTCAATATAGAAAGAGAAAATAAAGACACGGTTTCACCAATGCCTTAGCGAATTCCATGCATTTTCGGAGACAGCGGCGCCGGATGAATATCAAACAGTTGATTGACTCATAAACACAACAAGAACAACATTCGGAATAAAAAGTAAACTGCAACGACTGGTTTGCTGTCATCCCCGGCACCGGCGGTCGCACTTAGGTTTACGAAGCGTTACAGAAAGGTAGTGCGTTACACGGTACACGCGACGATACTCGATAATTTCCTCTGAACGCTACGAGGAATTTTTCAATTAAAATTACTTAACTTGCGGTTTTTAATTAAAATTACTTAACTTAACTTGCGGTGATATCGCAACGGTGCGTTGCGGGTATTGTGATATCGGACTGTACGAAGTGTAAACACGATGAAGACGGATTATCCGATGGATGAAATGCACAAGAGTAAGTTTTGATTGGAATTAACGGAAAAACTGTGTATTTAAAGTGCAATGCAGCCAGCATTGCACTTCAAATTATATTATAGCGTATTAGATATAATAAAGAATTAAATATAGCGATAAATGCAAATTACTTTTTAAATACTTTTTCTTTGAGGTGTTTTAAGAAAGTAAAGGGAGTATAAGAATTCGATATTATTTATAACATAGTATTAGTTAGAATAAATTTTTGATACATTATAAGAATATAATAAGAATTGGGTCACGTCGGTTTATAAATATTTTATATATGATTAATTCAAAAACACTCCTTATTAATTTATATTTAACTCGTATATTTAACTCGAAATTTTGAGACTAATGTGAATATTTTTATTAAACTTACAACAGTATTAACAGTAAAGTAACTAGTATTAAACAAAACTAAATTGTTAAAACTCTAAAGCATATTTGTCTGATCAGTTGCTTAATTAAGAAAATAATTTTAATTAATTAAGCCGAAATGAGTGGTAAAAAATTGTAACGAAGCGATAGGCAGAAACAATATTGGTATAGTTTATTTCAAAGAACTCTTATGTAGGTTAAGCGGTCATAGATTTTTTTTTCGTTATGTTATTATGTATCTAGAGAGCAATTTCTATGAAATTAGCTGTACTATAAATATTATAACATAGTTTAATAAATAGTTTTATGATTTGAAGAAAAAATCTGTGGTTCTTATTTGTATAATGATGTGACTGACAATATATGATTCATATTTTCGGAATTAAAAATTATACTGACATGAAATTAATTAAAACAAAAATACTAAATAAGAAAATTTAAATATTTTTAAAACCACATAATATAATTTATATCGTAAATAAAAACTGAATTTATTATATTTGATATTGACACTTAAATTTTTGAATCGATGTGAAGGAAAACATAGGAACGTAACTTACTTATTTCCAAGGCGTTCTGTTTATAAGAATAACCTATCAATCCAAACGGGAGTAGCGTGGTGAAAATATGTTCCAAACCTTCTCTCCAAACGGGAGAGAAACGTTTGCCCGGCATTGGGATAATAACAGGCCGTTACGTTACTTTTAAAATAAGAAATCAGTGGCCTTCTGTCACTATCCCTCTGCAATGCGAATGCTTTGTCTCATCAGAGATGAAGCATTTGCCCAGCAGTGTAATAATCACGATGCTCCAATTTTGATTTGCAAGTTATTTAAATCCTAGGACTTCTCTAGCGGTATGCAGATTTTTTTTTCTAGTTGTGATAGCCCAGCAGTGAGACCGTGCGATTCTTTCGAGTTCAAACCCCGGCCAGGCACCAATGAGTTTTTCTATTAAAACTTATGTGTCTAATTGATAATTCCAATTTATCACACGCTTTTCGGTGAAGGAAACCTGCACATCTCTAGAGAATTCTGGGGATATGTGTAACCTAGCAATCCGCATTGCAGTAGCGTGGTAGGTCTTAGCTCCAACATTTCTCTCCTGAACGGAAATAGGAGGCCTATGCCTAGCAATGGGATTGTAACAGGCCGCTACTTTACTTTTTTACTTTGTTTTAAGCATTTTAATTACGTACATACACATTAAATAACAAGAATATCCTTTAAAAGATTTATAGAAGCAGGCGTTACTTTGCGGCATTCCATATTGCAAGCAATATAACAGAACTAACTACTTTGCTATAATCCGCACGGGTTAAATGAATGCATGCAAAGCTAATGTGTATGAAGCGGGCAAAATCTACGCACCTTATACATGCAGGACCAGCCACCACATGCACCCCAAGGCGCAATTCACCAGCAACAACGCACACAAAAGCAGCACACACACCCACCACCACAATCTCGACGATCGTTTCGCCCCGAAACCGAAGCATCATCAGGAGGATAGGCTCCACGACAAAAATCGTACTGCCAAAATACTGCAAATACTGCACTAATCGTACTGCAGTACGATTTTTGTCGTGGAGCCTATCCTCCTGATGAAGCAGCATACACATTAGCTTTGCATGCATTCACTTAACCCGTGCGGATTATAGCAAAGTAGTTAGTTTTGTTATATTGCTTGGAATATCCTTTACTTTACTTTTAGACAGGTTTTCTGGCGATGTTTTTAATTTCACAGAAGCGCATGATGAATTAGAAAATATTAATTAAGGTCATAGAAATTTCATAGACGCCTTCTTGGACTTGAACCATAGAGTTATTTTACTAGAGTAAGGGAGTCATAGACAGGCCTGTATGTGAAAGTGTCGCCACAAATATACTTATTTTTACATTTTACATAAACTCATTTTTGTCTCATCACACAAATTAGAGACATGGGTATTAAGACTTATTTGCGATGGCACATATTGTGGCTGGTTCCTCTACTCTAGTAGATATAATTAATACCTCTATGATTTCAAAACGTGAGCACTCGATGGTTTTTTAATTTATACTAAATGAAATACAAATCATTATAATAAGAAGAAAGTACATCATTATGTTGTGACTTCTTTATTTATTACAGTGATTTCGTTCTTTGACGTTTGTTTACATTTTTTTCAGTTTAGTAAGCGTCTTTAAAAACGTGATCATTACGAGTTAATAATCTTTTTAAGATTAAAATTTATTGTAAATATGCGCATATATTTTAATATATTTATAGAACAGCAAGATTAATAATCAGCATTTTGTTTTAAATTGCTTTATAAGCGCAGATTTTGCTTCTGATTATAATAACAATGCAAACTGTTATGTAATGTTGTTCTTGAATAACGGAAATTGATAAATATAGAATTTATGTATTAATGGAAATAGATTTAGAAAAAGTGTTTATGCCGTGTGGTATCCGGCTGAGTAGAATAGACCACCCTCATTTCTTACCGAGGTGTCGTGAAAGGCGACTAAAGTAAGTCGACCCGCCGTGTGGTATCCAGCTGAGTAGAATAGACCACCCTCGTTCTTACCGAGGTGTCGTAAAAGGCGACTAAGGTAAGTTGACCCACCGTGTGGTATCCGGCCGCGTAGAATAGACCACCCTCTTTCTTACCGAGGGGTCATAAAATACGACTAAGGTATATTGACGTCAGACAGGCGGCCGGTCGTAAAATACAGAGCCAAATCAAGTGACAACATGTTTGTAACATGTTGTGCCAACTCCACTGGGGTCGGCACCACAATACAATTAAATATAAAACTTTATAGATATAGTTGTGCTATTTTATGATTGCACATCTAACAGTAACGATCGCTGTTAATATAACATACATGTTACCAGGTATTTGTTACACAATTAATATTTTCTACGTATTTTATCATTACGTAAAGTATTAACGCATTACGTAACGCCTTATTCTATAAATTATTTTACAGACTAGATTATTTAAAAGAATATATAAAGATTATGTATAGGGTCTACAATCGGCACGATCATCTTGCAAGTGTCCATACAATTATCATACAGACATGAATATACGTATCACCCAGCGATATGTGTCTGAAAAACCCACAAATCTCGGATTATAACCGATCATGGGCGATAACAGCAGGCCTAGTAGCCCAGCAGTTATCTATAGTTCATATAGCGTTATCCTTTTCTCAACATTACGACCCTAATGCAATTCTCACTTCATGGTACGAAAAGGAAGCGGTTCGCGGTCGTCGTTTACGTCTTCAATTGAGTCGCAATAAGAGTTCATGGTAGGCCTGCAGACGATTATTGGCGAGTGCAGCTGAGTATTTCCCTTTATTCGAACGTGCTCGCGCTTGACCTTAAAATTTAAATTGAAATTAAAAAATCCAGTTTCCCTCTGGACTCTTAAAAATTACTACAACACGTACACATCCTTTAAAGCTAAAGCTGACGCGAACGAAGTCTGTACAAGTACTATGTATGTATAATTAATATCCCTTTGCTTGTTTTAGGAACCAGCTCTATAATCGGCTTGTCCGATGTAACGGACAACAAGCTCTTCTGGCGGCAGTTGGTTGCCGAACTGATAGGCACCTTCCTGCTGACGTCTATCGGTGTGGCCTCCTGCATCTACATCATGGATGCTGATGCTCCGAGAGTTACCACTATCGCATTGTGTTTCGGTCTACTCGTCGGATCTATAGTACAGGTATTGTATCAAATAAAAATTCTACAATATTCATAATATACATTGACTTTTCAGAAGCTTTCGAAACGTCAAATTATGATGAAGTTACCCTTGGTTTGATTGTGTGCGTGGACCTCCGGTCGGGGTCTTAAAGAAGTAACGGGGCCTGAAAATAAAGAACACAGCAATCATTTTAAAATATATATAATTAAAAAATAAATTTATTTATATTATATTTTCAACAGATAAAATAAGTCTACAGTATAGTTAGTGTGTATTTGGTTGCGATTCAAATTAAAGCTTTGTTATCATAAAAAATATCTTCAATACTTTATTATAAAACGTATACCGAATCCGCAAAAGATATTCGGTCTTTCTGAAACCGTTTTACGGCTCGTATGCACGGGTGTAAAAAATACGTCGCGTTTAAATTCCGCAATAGGCGTTATAAGAAGTATCGTATGTTATATTCGGCTTATCTTATCTTATCTTATTTAATTTTGGAGACGCCTGCCGGTACAGGACGGGTGGTCAGCTCCAATACTTGACTATTCCACCCATTTCCCCTTGTTGGGACAAGGGTTTCACTGTTGTCCCGACAGTGTCACCTGCTCTAGCCTACCTGTTGCTTTTACAAACCTTATAATATCCCTGAAGGAGATATTTGTTAGGTCATCAGCTTCAATTTCGTCCTTACCTAATATCTCCCATCTTACCAGCGAGTACATGGGGCACTCAGCCATAAGGTGGAGACTCGTTTCTTCTTCTCCACACTCTGGGCACGCTGAATCTTCTTTTATTCTCATAACGCCCATATATATTCGGCTTAACGCCCAACGCCTAAAATGGAACACCGCGCGATAAAAATAAATCGCGTTTTAAATGCGCTGTCGTGGGAACAGATACCTGCATACCGATTTGTTTCATTTCGACGTATTTTTATCACACGGTAAAAAACCTCTCGTACCTCTCGGGGTAACCTTAGTATTAGTAGTAACTTATGACTTAGAATTGAAGTACTTATCAAAGTCTGTTAATTCGCTTCTTATTTCGAGCTATACCATACATAGCTATAGGATCAGCAACGACTTTTTTTTGCAAAAAAAAAAAAAGCAAAAAAAATTCGTCGTGTTAAGTTTAAGAAACTGATATTGTTATTTTATTTATATGGAATTAAAAATACATAAGCAATTGGAATATTCCCATTAGTTTCAAATTAATCTTGATTATGAATTGAATGAATTATTAATAATAAAATAATATATGAATGATAAAATGCATGGATGTATTTATAATTTTATCGTTGCACAGGATAGCAATGACGAAATAAAACTAGTTTTAAGATAATATTTTTAAAGAAAGTAACTTTTCGAACCGTTGAATTTGGAACTTTGGAATATTAACCGAAGATAAAGTAATTATAGATACTCATATAATCAAATATTTCACTTTAAAAATCTCGATACTTTTAAATTTGAAAGCTGACCTATAAAAATAATTTTTATCTTTTAAAATTTGACAATAATGAATGATTTATTTGCGATGCTGATTCGACCGATATAATTAAGATAAGAAAGAGTATTCAAATAAATATGATACGTTTCTTAAGCAATTAATGCGGATTAAAATTGATATTTTACAATAACATATAATTTAATAAGATAGTCAATCTTAGAAAACGGGTTCAAAAATCTCATGGTTTTATAACTACTAGACACAGTAGTAGAACTTACAACGCGTAGATGTTGCCAGAAAGCAAGATCTCGAAATCTTCCATAACTATTCGATTCATTTATACTTATCATAAAACAACGTCTCCTGAGCTGTCTGTCTTCATATGATCGATTTTCTCAAAATTTACCGAACGAATTTTTTACAGTTTCTCCTAAAAGGTAGTGCAACTCCTCCCGGACCGTTAAGGTTAATTGTATATAACGGTTTTATGTAAATTGAGTTTAAGAGGCAGCGTAATTGTAAAAAAAAACTAGCCAGCTGGAAGATTTAGTCGCGCTATACACTAAAGTATCACGATACTTTAGTAACGTACTTTACTTAAAGTACTTTAGTACGTAGTAGTTGTAAGCAGATCTAGCTTCTGCTTCGTACAGCATTGTCTCTGTCGCACAGACTGACAAACCCTTGTGTGACAGTGACAGCGCTCTACGAAACCGAATTGGCCGGCTTTTTCGTTCTAAGTTCTCGATGAACATTATTTATTGCCGGGTACTATAATGTACTAGTAAATTGTAGATCTACTATAAAAAAAACCGCGATAGCAAATCTCTACATCTTATGTTAACTATTTTTACACAATAACTATTTTTATGTTCATAATTACAGTTAAAAGGAATTAAATTCAATTCACTGAATTCCATGCAGGCGAAGCCGCAGGCATAACCAATTTTTCTTTATAAACGGTCAATAACAAATCGCATAAAAAATGCTTTAAAAACTATAAATAAATTAGAGCAATAATATTGCCACATATTTTAAATCAAACCAACCTCATACCTCAGAGTAAAATCAGTGCAGCAAAAGTTTACTATACAATAGACTGCATTTGCCAAGACAATCCCTTGTTATGGAACAGGCTTAATTCAGAAAATAATGGCTAAAGTAATTTATACGGATTGAGGGTATATTATATGACTACTAAGTCTCTTGAGCGCCCTTGTTTTCCGCATCTTGAGAGTTATTGAAGAACTAGGCTAAACTAATCCACAGCACACTTACCGATATACGAGTATCTTGTGTGGCAAATGAAAGCGAGACGACTACGCAAGTATGATCTAGACTAGAAAGCTCCGTTTGAACAAGCTTTAGCTTGTATATATCTATCATAATTTCCAATAATACTTGTATTTCAAATAGGATGGTTTTTTAATTGGATAAGTTCTATTCTGTGTCACAATGGATGTATGTAAGCTGTGATAGCTCAGTGGTGTAACATTCGCACTGTCTAGAGACGAACATAGGTTCAAACCCAAGCAGGAACCAATGAGTTTTTCTATTAAAACTTATGTTTCTAATTGATATTTGCAATTTATCACACGTTTTTCGGTGAAGGAAAACATCGTGAGGAAACCTGCATATCTCTAGAGAATTCTGGGGATTTGTGAAACCTACCAATCCGCATTGGAGCAGCGTGGTAGGTCTTAGCTCCTATCCTTCTGTCCAAAAAAATGGAGAGAGGAGGCCTATTCCCAGCAGTGGGATATTAACAGGCTGTTACTTTACTTTTTACTTTAATGCATGTATATTACTAATCTCCGAAAACGCTCAGCGGTTTGAATAATAGTAAAAACTCGTCCTGTATGTAAGTGAACGTGAAATCTTACAAGTTAAATTTGACCCACTTCCCGATGTTTAATGGGGCTGGAATTTTACTTACTGATCCAGTCCTGATGACGAAGCATCTTTATGATAAGCATGACCTGATGCTGCTGCCAGGATTGACTCCAGACGAGGGAACTGCTAGACGGTTAACAGTAGGGACATGAAATTTTCATCATTGCTCTCATCATTCTCCTGCTCATATCCCACTCTAAGTGGGGTCGGCACAACATGTATTAACCATGTTGTAACATGATTTGGCTATTTTACGACCGACGGCCTGTCTGACGTCAACTAACCTTAGTCGCCTTTTACGACACCTCAGTAAGAAATGAGGGTGGTCTATTCTATTCAGCCGGATACTACACGGCGGGGACATGAAATTTTGTTAATAGCCTTTTTAACTTCACTTGTTTTATAAATGTGTATTTATAGCATAAACTTGAGAGTAAAGATCCTTTTGCGATACAGCGCTATTTTCAAATCGGAATTTTAGATATGAATGTAAGAGACGGAAAAGGTGCGCGTTTCTAGTCACTAGTATTTTATAGAATGGAAAATGCAATATGAAAAATTATGAAATTAGTTAATAGCTTTCATTATGAGCTTACAACGATATTAGAAAACGAGCTACAACGTTCGCATCTGAACGTTAAACCAGCTTTCACGTCACTTCAATTAGCAAATATAATATAAATCTTCTCTTGCTATCTCATTAAAATCACTAGCATAGTTGTTTTCTAATGATGAAATTTCCCATTTAGGTCTTTAGTCGTGAATGATATTTAGCGTATATTTTTTTGCGACCGCGATTTGTCAAAAAATGGTATTGTTAAATGATAATGTTAAATATATAAGGTAAAAGTGCAGTTACGAGAATATTGCGGATCGATTCCATTGTAGTAAAATAATATAGAGCTTGGCTACGCTTGCCATTATAACCCTCTCTAAAAATGGGATAAAAGCGGGGGATATCTTAAAACCAAAAATTTTCAATTTTTACAATAATATAGTATGTAAAAATGATATCGTTAAATGATAATGTTAAATATAGAAGGTAGAAAGGGAAGTTACGAAAATATTGCGGATCGATTCCATTGTAGTAAAATTATATAGAGCTTGGCTACGCTTACCATTACAACCCTCTCTAAAAATGGGATAAAAGCTAGGGGATATCTTAAAACCAAAAATTTCAATTTTTACAATAATATACATATGTAAAAAATTTTGAAAGTAATACTTTCAAAGTATTCAGTTACTACTAGATTTTAGTTGGATAAACTTATAGATCATAAATGAAAAGTAACAACTAAAGTGGTTTGAAATAGGATATACCGTTTAATTATATACTGTAATTGCTTAGATTCGTATATGATTTTTCTTTTTAATTCTTTGTACAATCGATTAGCACCGCCGTGTGGTATCCGGCTGAGTAGAATAGACCACACTCATTTCTTACCGAGGTGTCGTAAAAGGCGACTAAGGTAAGTTGACGTCAGGCAGGCGGCCGGTCGTAAAATACCTAGCCAAATCATGCTACAACATGTTTAATACATGTTGACCGACCCCACTTAGAGTGGGATAAGGGCAGGAGTAGGATGATATAAAATCGATTAGCTATTGTAATCAAAACAACTTTAGGTTTTTTACACAAACATCAGTAGTCGTTACAAACTCGCTACTTGCTTACCCTTGATCAAAATCAGAGGTCAGCCCGCATAATAAAATTGGTGATCGTAATTCAGGTTAGATTTAAAAGTTGTAGTCTAGTTGTATAAAAATTTACAACATAAATTTTTACACTAATACATCACGAAGAAACTTTGTAACTCAAAAGTAATAATAAAATTATTTTGCTATAATCCGCGATACAGTAAATAGGAAATATATATAGTGTTTAATGTATAGTGGACTATCAGTATTTTCATACCCGATACGTGCAGGATTCGTAAAAACACATGCACAAACCTCTACCACTTCCACCACAATGCACAAGCATACACAGGTACCACAATACACAGGTTCACTATCACAAACTCAACAATCGTTTCGCCCCGCAACCGAAGCATCATCAGGAGATAGACTCCACGACAAAATCGCAAAAATTTGCGATAGTCCACTATACATTAAACACTATATATATTTCCTATTTACTGTATCGCGGATTATAGCAAAATAATTTTATTATTACTTTTGTATTATGGATCTCCGCAAACATGTAATGAGGAGGGATGAAAATCATGTGATCAAACGAGTGTTGAGTATGAATGTGGATGGATATGTGACTAGAGGAAGGCCTAAAAAGAGATGGTTGGATTGTGTGAAGTATGACATGCATATAAAAGGAGTAGCGCCAGAGTTGACGAATGATAGAAGAGAATGGAAGAGAAAAACATGTTGTACCGACCCCACTTAGAGTGGGATAAGGGTAGGAGAAAGAAAGAAAGGGAAGAGAAAAAAGGTAACACATACATTATAGCATGTTCTTAAATTATTAAGATAATTAATAAATAAATGGGACAAATTATACTCACGGTTGTCCGTCCTCAAAGTAAGTAATTTAATACTTATGTTATGGATGGCACACTACTGGTATATATACGCATATAATTTCAAATAACCGCCGTGTGGTATGCTGCTGAGTAGAATAGACCACCCTCATTTCTTACCTAGGTGTCGGATATTGCGGCTAAGGTAAGTTGACGTCAAGCAGGTCATATAGCAACTAGCCAGAACATGTAACAACATCTTAAAACATGTTGTGCCTAGTGGGATAAGGACAGTAGACTGATGATATTATTTCATATAAAAACTTACATACATAAATTAACTCAGACTTGAAGCAGGAACAAATTTTTATAGAAATGTTAGCCCTCGTCGGGAAACGATCCCGTGACGTCTAGAGCTGAAGGCAGGGTCACTGCCTAATGCGTCAAGGGTACGACATTGTTAAAATAGCCTTAATTATGTACTTTATGTTGTCTCCCATTCCTGAAGTAAAAACGAAAGTTTTTATATATGCTTGTAGGAAAAATGAAAGATTTTATATAAACTTTTATATTATATTTACACTAGCACGAAGTATAAGCGTCAATTGTACCAAATTTCATTATACTGGTCCAGTGATTTAAGATATAATGTTTTTCGTGTCACCATAAAATCGGATTACAGACATCAGTTCCATGTAAAGTTATGTGACTTGCGGGCCAGATATTGATCAGACTCTGGATACCAAGTATATGCTGGATCTAATAAGTAATGGTCACTTGAATTTTTCAATACTATCACATCATAGAAAACTATTCAGTCTTCAACGATAAAATATGATTATTTGATTCAAATATTCTGGTTCTTATATTATGTAATAAAAGTGGTTACCCTCGAACTATAAATTTGCATGATATATTTTCTTATATGCGAAATGCTCATTTCGGTTTTAACAAATTACATTTTTTATTGTTAAAAGCTGTGATAGCCCAGCGGTGGGACCGTGCGACTTTTCGAGGGGTACACTAATTCGAACCCTGAGTAGACTAATAATTATTGATAATTGCCATTCATCACACGCTTTACGGTGTAAGAAAACATCTTGAGGAAACCTACATATCTAGAGAATTCTAGGGATATATATATATAACCTACCAATCTGCATTGGAGCAGCATAGTAGCAAGACTTCTCTCCAAAAACGGAGATAAGAGGCCGTGGGATAGAAGGCGGGCTATTACTTTGCTTTTTTTACCAATGTCTAACGATATATTGCATAGCGGGGTGCTAAAGTGGTGGGTCTTAGCTCTTATCTAAAAGAGAGATATGAAGCTTTTACCGACTTTGGAATAGCTACAGGGTGCTAATTTTTATGTGTCGTCCTAAATTTTTTAATATGAAATCCTATGTTGCCATCGATAATACAGAATAGGACAATTCGACCAACGTCCGCAGACCCCGCAGACCCGTACTCGTTCATGTGTTAAATGTATTACACATGTTTCGTTCAATATCATTAAAAGGCCAGTATGCAAATGGATGAATTAGTAAACCTTGGCATACGATAATAGTACGTTACCACTTTCCACTACTGGAGGTGAATATATACGACGGGACGGTAACAGTTTATTGACATAATTATTACGTGTGTCAGAATAACGTTTAAAATATGTTTTTTATTATTTATGTAACGTAATGAATGTGGTAAATGAAATTGTTGTTTCCACTGCTGGGCGAGCAGGACGAAAGGAAGGAAGTAAGGATCTTGTGCACCGTAATGCTTCAATGTAGATAAGCAGCTAATACATGCAAATATGCATATTTCCTCGCAATGTTTTTTCTTAAGCAAAAAGAGAACAACAACTTATTTATATCTATTAAACTTGAATTCTTCTCACTAAAAAAATCATGACAATATTGAAGTGACGAAGTGGAGAAATGAAAAAATGTGAATGCGCATTTTATCGCGAATAACACGCGTCACATTTCATGTGACACTAGCACTATATCATACCAAAATTTCTTATTGAAAACGTAAGAAAAAATATTACATGCGTATTTTAAAAACCGTTTTAATCTCAAATTTTTATTATTATAGATAAATTACACTTACACCGTTAAAGAGTTATAACAAAAGACCTGTTAAGGTTGACACTCGCAGGGGCTGTCGGTTGCCACTAGTGACGACATGATATTCACTAATACCTTTTTGAAATTCTGGCGCACAGCTTACAATTCATCGTTATATTTACCGCACAAGGCGATTAACACAAATATCGTTAATATGTCCAAGAACTCAACTTTGTTACCTTTATGTGGTCTTCACGTCATAAGCCTCGTTTTGTGCAATGATAACCTCGGAGTAACTGCTCTGTGATTTTCCCTTTCTTTAAATTGGCTTTACAAGCACATAAGTATTTTTTATAACTCACCACTTTCCACCTAATGTTCTGATCCCGACCAAGGAGGCACACCATGAAGCAATGATTAGTTTAGTATTTCACGACCTGAACGACGACCCAACCAAAGCACAGACAATAAAGTAATCTATACGAATGTATGTCGAACACGATTAACGAACAGAGAAATGTTTCCGAATTTAGTTTGCTATACATGTTCAGTGGGATAAAATAAATAAATAATCCAAAATAAAAGGTGGGAATTGAACCAACCTCTAAATAGCTATGCTTGCTTGGTTTATTTGAGTTGTTTTGAGTGAGTTTGCGTCTATCTCTTGATGATGCTTCGGTTACGGGACGAAACGATTATTGAGATTGAAGTAGGGAATTTGTGCAGCGCTAGTGTAGTGTGGAGGTTTTTATGCATGCGTTTTACGAATTCCACATATATCTATACATATTATAAAAGTCCTCAAAATCTGTCTGTCTGTATTATATGTGTTTTTTTTTGTGTACGGTTTATACTATAAGATAGAGAAATTCTTCAGGAAGGTTTATATTAATAATACATTATGTAAGAATGCTCGTGGGCTTGAAATTTACTAAATAACATAAACTTGAAAAATTTTGTGAAATTGATTCCCACGCGGCGAAACTGCGAGCCCCTCTCGTCAGGTATAAAAACGAATCGTACGCTCTAAATTACATATAATATATATATATATTTTTAGTCGCTTTACGTTATAATTTAAAAAATTAATTTTATCATTTCTTTTCTTTTCTCAACCCGTCTTCGATAGGACAATACATACTCGTGGATGCAAATACTGTAACAAGTACCAAAGCCAGTTATTCTTCTTTTAAATAAATCATGCGGATGGAAACATTAAGCTGCTCCGTTACGCGACACAGATATCCTTTACATGAATACGACTACCTTGTATCTCCCAAGTCATCGCGTTAGCATTTTAGAATTTACTATCACACTGACAATTTAATAACAGGTGTAGATTGCAAATATGCTATTTAAACAATGCATTTAAATGTAAAAATCTAATAGTATATTTTAACTTTATTTAACTAAAATTTAAAGGATTTTTTTCTAGAAACAACAGCCGTAATAGCCAAATGGCGATGTATCACCGTTATTTCTTATTAGGATTATATTGATATGATATTGAGTCTTATTAGGATTTCAACCAACGAGTTTTTCCATTAAAACTTAAATGCCTGATTGATATTTACAATTTTTATCACGCTTTTCAGTGCTAAAATATTCTAACGAATGTATATTTTAAGAGATCTATAGACATGTGGTAATATCATTTATATAGTAACAATAGAAGAAAGAATAAATAAGAAGAATACCATTTTACTAATTAAGAATAATAAGGAATTTCTATGTTGTCTTGTAGGTCTTTTAATTTAAAACTTACAAAGCAGATTAAAGTCAAAACTAGAGTAAGTGTAATCTAAAGCATGATTTGAGCTTGAATTGCTAATTAATTGCATGCAAACATATTCTCCTTTCTTTCTGCATCAATAACGTAATAGTTATGTAAAAATCATAACAAATATAGACCATTAAGCCATAAAGTTTGTTTAATTGTTTTGTTTGTTTAATTTCTTTATTGTACATCATAAACACACAAAACACAGAATTATAAAAATTAAATTAAAAGGTGATTGTACAAAGGCGGACTTCCCATAAGGGATCCCAATAATTATCCCAATAAGGGATCTCTTCCAGCCAACCATTGAGCTCTAAAAGGACAAAGTAACGACGTAATATAAAGTTATCGAATAATGATCAGATCAGGATAACAAAATCATCTATCACTCTTGCATAGCCATGGACATTATGCAAATTGAAATATCGAATATTATATATGACTGTTGCATAGCACATGCTCATAAGTGTTTATTATAAGGGGCTATATATACAATAATATTTATAAAATGATGAAGCTAATTTATAAATTTAGGATTTACAAATAAAGTTCGGCACTTCATGTTTTGATTTGAGTGACAGGTTCTTGATTTGTTGCCAGCCGATATTGCTTGGAGTTATTTTTTTCAAATTTACCCTTGACCTTCCTAATCTTAGTAAATAGTTGATGAATGAAACTGGAACTAAGCAAGTAAATTTCGTAATTTTAGTATCATTAAAGATACGCATAATAATTATATAATTAGCCTCATATTATGTTTGCAAAACTACCGCCGTTTGATAGAATGTAACATCAACTCAATAAGTTTAACATTAACTTTTGTGGTGAAATTAATCAAAATAAACATTTAATTAAATATTAAGAAGTTGAAATATTTCAAAGATGTGACATATCTTGTGTGTTGTTTAAATAATGGTGACAGTAATATTTTAAAGGTATTTCAACGTCTAACAGAAATCTACTTTAGTCAACCGAGTTGAGACTGCGTCAATTTTTTTTTCGAACTGACTGTATGCTGCTAGCCCTAATGGCTTTTACAGCGTCACCGGGCGGGACGGGCAAGCGCAGAAGCATCGTCGAGGTTGCGAAATGCGGAGAGTAGAGCGCAGAAGCTCTACTTAAGTCGGGGAACGTCGTTCTAAGGGTGCCTCCTGTGAGGCCGGACCACGGCTTAGGGCGACGTGTAGTGGAGGGTTGATGGTATGACTTAGATTAGTCATTGCGGCGTCGGAAGTGTGGCGAGAAGCCACGACCGACCGACGTCAGAAAACTGGGACCTCGTCTTCGCCGGCGAAGACGCTGTGTGTGTGTATTACGTGTATCTGTGTTGGCGATCGTAATTTGATCGTCGGGGTCATACAGGACGCTTTAGTCTGCGTCAATTGAGATCAAAGATTGTTAATCGAATGAATAAGTAAAAAGAATCGAAAAAAAAGGCTGATTTTCTCTCTCTTAAAATGTTTTAACATAGCTTTCCAAACTTATTTCCCTTCTTAAGAATCTTCATAAGACTTCTCTTATTTGACTTTTAAACGAATCGACAGTCTACTAAAAATGTACTATACAGATTCGCTTTCATATTTACATTATTATTATTGATATAAAATGCCTTTTGACCCTGAGCACAAAAAGTTCGAGATCCACACTCAAGATAGTATGGATCAAAAACAACATAATGGCCTATGCAAATTGTTTTAGCACTTCATATCAGTTTGTACTTTGATTTAGCAACGTTGGGCGTCGCGTTCCACTTTTATCTTGTTAGTGTTTTTTCACTATCTAAAAGTCAAGGGAAGTAAACATGTGCATACATACAACTCCTTATGACAAGTCTATTACGAAATCTTATGAGAGCATATCAATAATAATATTGCACATAAGAAAGAAGTATTTACAAATACTTGTCAAATGAGTTAGTTTAACATTCCTATGCTGTGCCCTCTATTTACTATTGAAATAATTGCTAAGTGAAATGGCAGTATATAAAAAATCAATGACCTAGGTCTAAGGAACTGAACACAGTCCAAGCTTCAAGAGTCTGCGAGGGCCAGCTCAGCCAAAGCGGCCTGTATTGCAGTAGGCTTAGGGAAATTAGGAAAATCTTATCGTTTTGTAAAACACCTTGGACTTTAAGTTTTTTTACTTTAACTTTTTAGTTTTATAAGGGACATCTTATGTGACAGATAAACTGTTTAAAAATCGAACTATATGTTTAATGGCTACTGTTATAGATAACGTTATCATGACATTTAAAAAAAGGTAAAACAATAAAGCAATATTTTTACTATATTTGCCTAAAATTACGCTTAGGACAGTTGCTATGTCAATTGATGCTAATAGATCCTTAAGCCGTTCTAGATTACATACAGTGCCATAAGGCACTAATGTGATAAGAATAATATATTTCAGATTTATACTTGACAGTGTAAATGTTTTATAATGTCTTCTTCGACCAACAACCGATAGATGTCCACTGCTGGACATACATCATGGGATCTCCACAACACACGATCTTGTGCCTTTTGCGGCTTTTTGACATCGCGACCTTTTTGAGGTCGTCAGTCCATCTCGAAGGGGTCTACGAACAATGCGTTTTCCGGTTTATAATATATTCAAGCTAAATGATAAATTAATTTTGATAAATGATTATTGAAATAAAGAAAAATAAGTGTTAGAACACTATATTTAAAGCAAGTTATCACTCACCAGCCGAATGGTGCATCATTTAAATACTATATATAATTGGTTTGATATATTGATTGATGGTTGATAGAGTTCACCCATCCAGTAATCCAGTGGCAGATGCCACACAACAATGTGCTTATTAAATTTGTTCCATAGCAACTTGATATATTTAGTTGTGATAGCCTAGCGGTGAGACCGTGCGACTCTCTAGAGGCGACATAGGTTCAAACCCCGGGCAGGCACCAATGAGTTTTTCTATTAAAAACTTATGTGTCTAATTGATAATTGCAATTTATCACACCCTTTTCGGTGAAGGAAAACATCGTGACGAATCCTACATATCTCTAGAGAATTCTAGGGATATATGTAACCTACCCATCCGCATTGGAGCAGCATGGTAGGTCTTAGCTCTAATCCTTCTTTGCAAAAACGGAGAGAGGAGGCCTTAGCCCAGCAGTGGGCATAGTGACAGGCTGTTACTTTATGTTTAGTTGCCTGAAACCGATTATAAAAACCAAGCCTACAGAACCTACGGGAACAGCTTTTGGGGATTTTAACGGATATCCTCCCTATTTGAATTATTGTGACCGTAGAGATGCCAGAGTATCTATAACACAAACCGAAAGATGCCTCAATTGAATATATATGGACATAAAATATTATAGTAACAATATTAAAGGGCTGAAATGGAACTGCAATAATAGAAGATAAAGGATTCGGATAAATCTGTAGTCGCGTGATCCAAAATAATTATTATTAGGTTTATGTGGAACCCGCAGAGCACACGTTAACAAGTTGATTAGAATATTCACGACTTCTCATTTATCATCTTGGGTGCAAGCAATCGACGTTTGACATCTCGGCATTTTAATAATGAACGTTGGTGCATCTTATTCTCGAAAATTCTTTGTAATACTACAATACATGTTTATATCATTATTTTTCTTAATCTTGGTAACATCAATGATACAACAACATTTTTTTAAATTGACGGCTTCGTTATTTATATCAGGCTTACTTTGAAAATATTCATAAAATATAATTAATGTAATTAATAACAATTTTCTTTACTTCTTATGTAATAATTAGTGTGTAATTATAATAATTATAAAAAAATTATGAATAAATATATAATACCACGCTTAAACATAAGAATAAAACAAAATGAAATGAAAATTAAAGCAATATTTATAATATTTATGCATTTATTATCTTTCAATAATAAAGTTATAGTTTAAGTAATAATTCAGATTATTAGAAAAAAGTATTTCTTGTTATTAAAGGTATGTTAAACATAGTTGCTATGTATTTGGTAATGTACAAATACAGTGGTAGTTATTATTATGAAAATATTACCGCAACAATTTTTATTGCCTACCGTCGTCTTTGAATGCTCTTTAGATACCTGCCCAATTATGGCGGTACATCATCGTTGATAAACCTAGTAGTTTGAATCCATTCACTAGTTATTATCTATTGCTTGGATCTTCTTCTACTTCTTCTTCAACCGATTGAAGTTCACTGCTGAATTGAGGTTTCTGCGAGCGATTTCAACATCACACGATAGCGTAACTTGGATCCAACGACTGCCCTTGACCTTTTTTGCCGTCGGCAGTCTATTTTGTAGGGGTCTACCAACGCTGGAAGCTGTGATAGCCCAGCGGCGAGACCGTGCGACTCTTTCGAGGGGAACACGAGTTCTAATCCGGGCAGGCACCAATGAGTTTTTCTATTAAAACTCATGTGTCTAATTGGTAGTTGCAATTTATCACACGCTTTTCGGTGAAGGAAAACATCGTGAGGAAACCTGCATATCTCTAGAGAATTCTGGAGATATGTGTAACCTACTAATCCGCATTGGTGCAGCGTGGTAGGTCTTAGCTCCACCCTTCTCTCCAGAAATGGAGAGAGGAGGCCTATTCCCAGTAGTGGGATTGTTACAGGCCGCTACTTTACTACCAACGCTGCATTTTTCGGCGCAAGGTCGTTTTTACCTTAAACCCCCAACGCCCGTCGTTTCTTTATATTATGTGTCCCGTCAACTGCCACTTTAGCTTCACAGCACGCTAAACTTTATCTAGAGATACTTCAAGGTCAGTTTGCTTTATCGTTCGCTGATCGGTTCTGAACTTTCTTATCAGGCCCATAATTTCCAAGTTTCGAATCCATAAGTTATCACTGCCAACACGTAATGTTGATATACTTATCCTTATATACCTTCGTCATTATTATACAATGTTTTAAGCAAAGATCTGCATATGACTCTCAATACTTCAAAAGTCCTCGCCATTTAACCAGTTAAGTATTGAAATTTAATTTCACTCGATGATTGTAAATATATACTGTAGTTAAATGTGTTGACCTTTAACCCTAATAGATTTTTTACCCACATCCTATTCAAAATATAATAAGAAATATTTCTGAAAGGATTAATTTGATGATTAGAAGGCTATTAAAATCCAATGAGAAAATATAAACCGTGATTTCGAAATTGCCTTTTGAAAGATGAATCTTCGGAATTGAATTTTAACTTCAAGTTCATTATTAAATTTATCATTAACAATTTTTTGGAACGGCTGTCAGCATTTTAGACAAGATTGGACATTATTAGTTACCGTAAAATTTATATCTGAGGATATTTATCTATAATGCAATTAAAATTGTATTTTTTTTTTCGAACTGACTGTATGCTGTTAGCCCTAACGGCTTTTGCAGCGTCACCGGGCGGGATGGGCGAGAGCAGAAGCATCGTCGAGCTTGCGAAATGCAGAGAGTAGAGCGCAAAAGCTCTACTAACGTCGGGGAACGGCGTTCTAAGGGTGCCTCCTGTGGGGCATAAAACTGTATACATTTTATGAAAGTAAAGGAATAGCTTTGTATAATTGACTTCATTCAAATTGTAAAGAGGAAAACCTTTTGAATGATTTATTGCGAAGTTTAAGAGATTAAAATAGTTGCATTAATTTACTTTTGACTTTTATGGTTTTCATTTGCAATGACGCTTCGCATGAAATGTAAATTATTGATTTATTCATACGTTTAGCTTAAAGCTCTTTTATGTCGTTATGCGATATCGATGTCTTAAATCTATTTGATGTCTCTACATATGTACTCACTATGTAAATACGTTAAGCCCGGTGAAAACCTCTTTTTTTATTCGTAATCGAAGCGCAATATTTTCGCTAAAGAAGAACTTCGTGAAGAAATCTCCTTGTTTCTGGGATGTATTAATGGTATGATTAATCCGCCTTTTTCGAGTTTAAGCATTTAACCTTTTCTTCAAGAAGAGAAAAGGCCATTACCCAGAACATTAATATCATCTCTACAAAACGAGGACGGTAAGACGCGACTAAATATGAAATAAGCAGTTCACGTGACTTTTTAATATCGGTATATATTTCGATAATTTTAACTGTTGAGATAAAAACCCAACAATCAAATTAACAAACTAAGGCCTGCCAATGAGTCAGCGTGATATCAGATAAGATACAAATAAGATTGAAATGATTAATTGGGATACGGTCCAGCGAACTACGTCGGTACGTCGATAAAATCGTTTCAAATTGACACAAGATATCTGCATAAGAATTTAATATAAAGGAGTCATTTGTTGGTTTTGTTCACCTTTCATTTTTAAACCTTAAAATTTTTACACACTTTATATTAGTTTCACCTTTATGTATGTTTATTTGTATATAACTGATTCCTTTGTTCTCAATTTTGTTAGACTTTGAATGTACAAATTTAATTCAAACTTTGTACAATGACTGGTGACAATATAATAAAATAAATTAATAATTGAAAAAAAATACATTTGTTGGACTAAAAAGTGGGAGATAAATATACCTACTTAAAGAAAATAAAAAAAATTGCTATCTTTTATGTATATATCGAGACCCCCACGCTTTTTCATAAAAATACTAATAAATTTTATTCATTATTTTTATGCCTCAAGTAATAAGAGACTTCGTTTTAAACAAAGCATCAGTTAAGCTATTTAATTGAAGAAACGCATTTCTGCAATGTTAAGAGATTTAAAAAAAGGACATTACGTTTATAGATGTTGCTTGTTTCTTGTATAGTGATAGAAATCATATATAATGTGCATAGACTTATCATTAAGTTGTCTTAAATAGGTTTTAAGGGCCTTTTACAACTTTTGTACGTTATTCATCCATGTTAACACTTTGAGCGAAAAACATTTAAACAAAACAGTACAATAATTTAAAGTAATACAATGCAATGACAGCTTGAAGGAATTGATACAAGCTTCAGCCGTTGTTTAAAGAAAAACATATTTTTGCCGACTATTGCCGTTTATTAAGCGTTTACGTGTAATAACGGCGTGCCGCTCAAAGTGTTCATCACGAATATCGAAGTTTTTTGTAGAGAATACAATAACATAGATACTTTATATCTCGGAAGTGAAGTCCACACCCACGAAGTAACCGGCACAAGCGACTTATAATAAAAATGTTTAAGGCGCCTTAATTTTAATCTTATTTTTTTAATATAAAATAACTATCCACGAAATCACCACCTAGGCACGGAAATCTGCACACAAGTACTGGTTTCACCTAGTTGTAAATCTTTTATTCCACATTTAGTACAGATATTTATTTCTAAATCGTATACAGCTTTTAGTCGTTGCGTATACAAATTATATATCTGTACCAAATCAAATATGAGGAGGGATGAAAATCATGTCATCAAAAGAATTTCAAATATGAAACTGGATGTACATACGACTATAGAGGGAGATCGAAAAAAGAGATGGATTGTGTAAATAAATCGCTCATGGGCTGCAATAGTGCCACAACTTAAAAAGCATGAGATAAAGGGTTTAAAGTTTTCATAGCTAAGGAAAAAGCATAAAAAATGCTGTAGTTTGCTTAAACGAACTGCCGAACTTAACTGAACTGGGTTCTGCCAGTACTGCTGCTGAAAAGAATGTGTATTTTAATATTTATACCTATTCCTAGTTGTATCACAGGTGTTATTGTGCCATTATTGCAGCCCATGAGCGATATGCTTAAATACAATGGGTAGCGCCAGAATTGATGAATGATATAAAAGAATGGAAGATGAAAGTATATTGTACCGATCTCACTTAGAGTGCGATAAGGGTTGGCAAATTATAATTATATAATTACTAGCTGTGCCAGCGCTTCTTCGCCCGCGTGAAAATCTGCGTGTCAAATTTTTTCTAGAATGCAAACTTTCAACATAAAAGTAGTTATTGTGAGTTAACCATAGGAGATAGAGACATCCTATCCTATTTTTTTTGTAGTAGTTTTATAGATCTGCAATTTTCTAGTACATTACTTTAGCGTGTCTCTGCTGGTTTACGCAGCGCACGGGACTAAAGCTCCCAGCAAGCAAGTTTTTTAACAACTGCGCGATCTCTTCAACACAATTTACACAATACCGATATCTACTATTTATCTAAACCATCCGGAAATATTTTACTATCTTTCGGTGAAAACCATACAAAAATCCGTTCAGTAGATTTTGAGAAAATCGATTACAAAACAAAGTCCTAAAAAGCTCTCTGTCTGTAACAGAGAGCTTTTTGGGACTTTGTTTTATAATAAGCATAGCTATTGCATAAAAACTCGAACATTTTAAAAAGCTTTTATTAGCTTGCCTTGTATGTACGAGTATGTGAAGGCGAAATCTTGTAAGCTAAATTTGACCCGCTTTCCGGTGTCCGATTGAACTGAAATTTTACATACTGTTCCAGTCCCTATGACAATGCATGTTTATACTGCTGCCAAGATTGGCTCCAGACCAGGAAACTCCTCAACGGTTAACAGTAAAGTAACGGTCTGTTACTATGCCCACTGCTAGGCTAACGCCTCTCTCCGTTTTTGGAGAGAAGCATTGGAGCTAAGACCTACCACGCTACTCCAATGCGTTACACCAACACCCAGAATTCTCTAAAGCGTGTGATGAATTGAAATTATCAAGTAGACACATAGTTGGTGCCTGCCTGGGGTGTGAATCCATGATCGTCTCTAGAGAGTCACACGATCTCACCGCTGGGGTATCACAGCTTAAAATTAAAATTTACTAATATATATTTTTAAATTCTTATATAATAAAAAATATTCTTTATTCAAGTGAACTTGTAAACAAGTGTAAACAAGTGCTTGTCGCGGTGTAAAGTAAGTGTAAAGTCGCGGGCATATTCTTTCAATATTAGTTTCAACTTGATGGTATCATAGGCATGCGTATTTAGTTTGCTAGTGAGATATTGATTGTCACGTCACATTTATTTGTTCATTAATAACAGTGACTGCTTCATTGCGATATTTTCATGGCATGATTGACTACTGGAGCCGCATTAGGAAACTGCTGCTATCGATGTCGAATACACGTGATTATTTCACTGAGATAACAATGCTAATGGTAACACGTGTCTGTAACGCTATCCAGACTATCGATGAATATTTGAGATTAATTATGAGTTAATTGTCTCGGACATAGTATTATATAACTTATCCTTGAAATGTAGTTCGAATTATATATGATTGCGAAATATTAAGAAAATCAATACTATTATTACAATCAATACTATTATTACAGCAGTTTAAAAATACTATTAAAAAAAGGCTAATTCAGAAAGCCTATTATACTATTGAGGATTACCTGGAAGATAAGAATGCGTGGATATAGCTTCTCTTCAACCCTCTACATGACATTTATAACTATATGTAACTAGTGATAAGAATTATTGTTGGAAAAGAGCAACCGCCGAGTTTCTTGCTGGTTCTTCTCGGTAGGAACAGCTTTCCGAACCAGCAGTAGATGTTGACGATTCAAAAGCACTTGTTTACAAGTTTACTTGAATAAAAAATATTTTGAATTTGAATTTGAATAGTGTTTGTTTGTCCTTCTTTGCTAAAGTCTGTCTAGCCTTCACTGCTAATCCACTAGATCAATATTGATGAAGTTTGTCACGATTAAAGCTTATACGCCGGGTAACTTACAGGATAAAAAATATTCTCGTTATTTATTTCGGGAATAAAGAAAAGCCATATTGTATTATTGAGGGTATTATAACTCTTAAGTGGATGCAACGAAATGAGTGTCACTGGTATAGTATATGGTTGACTGGTAAAGTCACATTGACTACTTATCGGCACCTTTTATTGTTCTGTACGAATGAGTCAATAAATGAATGAATTTATTTACTCTTATTAGATCAGATATGTATGCAAATTATTTTCTTATGCGTGATTATAATAATGGTCTTAAAGTGATCTAGAAACATAATTACAACTTAACAAAAGCACACGTATCGCTACTATCACGCGATTTCACTGTTTTATTCTAGTTCAGTATGTTTCCGAGACAAATCAAATTGCGTCAGTTATACTTGCGCAATAGAATAAGCTGTCAGTCAGAGTATTAACATGACAATAGTACGATCCGAATAAATGCCATTCGTCGTGCTTATTGTGCGCACGCGGTAGGGTTGCCGAAACAAACAACATAACTATAACGTCACGCGAATTTTTCATCTGAAAATGTCCCTAGGCGTAGGTACCTTATGCACTTTTCCGTGAACCAGAAGAAATTGATCTACAGTTGGGTGAACTCGGTCCCAGTTGCTTTCAGCGATGCTTGTTGCTGCACAAAGAGTGCTGTTTCAAAAGATTTTTCTTTATATTATATACTACCTGTGCCAGCGGCTACGCCCGCGTGGAAATCGGCATGTCACAATTTTTTTCTATACTTCAAATTTTAAACATAAAGTAGTTATTGCGAGTTAAAGTAACAGCCTGTTAATATCCCACTGTTGGGAATAGGCCACCTCTCTCCTTTTTTTTTGGAGATAAAGATAGCAGCAGCTGGTAGGTCACTACCACGCTGCTCCAATGCGGATTGGTAGGTTACATATGTTCTAGAGTTCTCTCGAGTTTCCTAACGATGTTTTTCTTCACCGAAAAGCGTGTGATAAATTGCAAATATCAATTACACACATAAGTTTTTTTAATAGAAAAACTCATTGGTGCCTGCTCGGGTTTGAACCTATGTTCGTCTCTAGAGAGTCGCACGGTCTCACCACTGGGCTTTCACAGCTTTGCGAGTCAACCATAAGAGTTTGTGGTATTTTTATAGATCTACAATTCTCTGTACATTACTTTAGCATACCTCTGCTGGTTTACGCAGCGCATCCGACTAAAGCTCCCAGCAAGCAAGTTTTTTAACAACTGCTCGATCTCTTCAGCACAATTTATATAATACCGATATGTGACAACCGTACAAAGATCCGTTCAATAGATTTTGAGAAAATCGATTACATACAGACAGACAGCTTTTAGGGACTTTGTTTTATAATAAGTATAGATATCGGAAGTTGTAACATTACTTATAATAAAGTACGGATCAATACCAATATTAAAACAGCACAAGACTCTAACACGTGACTGAAAACACATACCCCGCAGAGTCGATCGAACGACAACAACCGAGACTATATATGGCATCTAATAGTTGGATCGAGTCACCATTCAAAACGAGATTGAAGTCTAAACGGACATCTTCAAAACAACAGTTGCAAACTCCGTTTACTTAATTATCTTCTTATTAACAGCTGTTCAAATTCCAATAGTAGCAAGGCATATCGCTTCCTGGTTATAAGGATTGGACCTCAATATTGCTATGCTGTATAATGTCAATTATTATGTAAAGAAAACCTAATCTGCTAAAACGAAGAACTAGATATCCTAACCTAATCATACATTTAATTCAATTAACTATGTTAAACAATCGTTCAAAGTGATTCGTAACGTCACCACAATAGAAACAATGAAAGATATCATGAGGTAGTCATGATTGAAACAGGTGGTCCAATGTAATGCGTTTTCAACATAGGTGGTTCCTAACATCATCTATCATCAAGTTAGATTGCAGTCAAGCGTGAACGTTTTTTATCGATGATAAATTAATATTTAACCATTTTCAGAAGTGATAAATTGTAGTATATAAATTCAAAATTGTTTGTCATATAAAGTACTGATATAGAAAATAAAGCATACAAAGTGCGGTCTTATCATTATTAATTGATCACCGGACACCAATTTTAACGGGAAAGGCTTTTAGCGTTCAAGATTTATCACTAACATTCAAAATATAACCATTAATCGAGACAACTGACGTAAATAATGAATAATTCAATTATTTCAATGAAAAATTTCTGGCCCGTCGTAAAGATGGCAAGTATGCAGTAAATTGTAAGTAATTAAATTCTTTAAAAGCTAATGCGGAAATCCATACTATATATTCTTCTATTATACTATATACGCACTAGATAATATTGTAATCTATGTTCGTTAACAATAAATAACAAATACAATATTGTAATATTTATTTTAATAAGAGGGACGAGTTTCTTCCTGGTTCTTCTCGGTTGGAGCACCTTTTCGAACCAGTGGTGGCTTAATTTTAATTTTAATTTGGCGATTCAAAAGTGCTTGTAAGGGCCAATTTGAATAAAGACTCATTTGAATTTCAATTTCTATACCTTATATTGGACTTCGTGGAACAAAGTATTTCACTATTATTATTATTTTTGTATAGATATTAATTGTTTATTTTTATTTTTCTTCCAATGAGTAGATATATACTTTCTATAATACTCTAAAAAGTATCACAGTTATGTCAAAGTGGCAACCCTATACACAGCCAATGTCACCGTCTTGGACGAGTTTATATATTACTCAATACAGCTAGGCATATATTTAAATGCCTTAGATATATTCACTGAACGATGGGATCTTTAATTACGAAATAAGGGATTATAAATACTAGGTACGCCAAATAGCTAAACTACTACCGAAAACCCGGATTCTATTATATTTAATTTTAATATAACAAAAAACAAATTAATAGATGTGGATAAAATTTGCAATCAATATTACTCACTAGTATTTAATTTAGTACTTAAATTTGGTATAAATAAGTTCAATCATGCTATATCAATGGTATTCAATATTTACATTGGCTCTGCCAAATTTGACTGCCCCGTTGGCGCAGTGGATAGTGACCCTGTGTTCACTTCCGCGGGTCGCGGGTTCGATTCCCGCCGAGGGCTCACATTTTCTACAAACAATTTGTTGGTTCTTCGAGTCTGGGTGTGTATTTGTATTTAAGTATGTATATAAAATTATATATGTAGTATATCTACCAGTTGTCCGTCACCCATAACACAAGTATTAAATTACTTACTTTGGGGTCGGATGACCGTGTGTGTAAGTGTCCCATATATTTATTCATTTATTTAAATATCAATTCCGAAATATTGATCCTACCCTGCGCCCTACGCCGGAATGAAAGTTATATATATAAATAAAGTTATATTATACGATCATTGTTTGAGAAAAATTGTTGATAGTCATCATCCTCCTACCCTTATTCCACTCCAAATGGGGCCGGCAAAAAATGTTATAAACATGTTGTCACATGATTTGGCTAGGTATTTTACGACCAGCCGCCTGCATGACGTCAACTTACCTTAGTTGCCGTTTACGACACCTGGGTAAGAAAGAGGGTTGTCTATTCTATTCAGCCGGATGCACACGTCGCGGAAAAATTATTAATAGTGTTCTATTGATAAAACGCACCTATTCAAATAATATATGCAGTAGTTAGATATATCCATACTATCTCTATGCCTACGTTCCTGTCTGTTCATGAAATTTGGCACAATTTTGCTTGTACGGGAACAAGAGAAAACACGAAATATATATTTGTGGGTACTTTAACGCTTAAGTTGTCGCAAACAAAATTGCAAATATAACCAGTAGGTGTTACAAACATATATTTTCATATATACATCTAAGTTATGTACACTCTTATTCATAACAAAATCTCGATTCTATTAGCATATTGAACTAGCAAATAAATATATGTTAATTAATTCATTTATAATAATAAAATTGTATAACATTAAGATGCTGCACTTTCTATGTGTTTGTATAAATTATTCTAATTTATTTACGGAAGTCGAATTGATCATCTTCGTATAAAGAGAATCCGTGTTATTTATACATCACGCGGAAAACTATAAGGCCTTAATATGTAAATGGACATGTATATATACAGTCCAATAAAGCTAATTTACAGATAATTCTTATTTAGACAGCATATGCATATTTAGCGTTTATATTATTAAAATAGTATCCGGCTGAGGAGAGCTGTGATAGCCTAGCGGTGAGACCGTGCGACTCTTTCGAGGGGAACACGATTTCAAACCCGGGCAGGCACCAATGAGTTTTTCTATTAAAACTCATGTGTCTAATTGGTAATTGCAATTTATCACACGCTTTTCGGCGAAGGAAAACATCATGAGGAAACCTGCATATCTCTAGAGAATTCTGGAGATATGTGTAACCTACCAATCCGCATTGGGGCAGCGTGGTAGGTCTTAGCTCCAACCCTTCTCTCCAGAAACGAAGAGAGGAGGCCTATTCCCAGTAGTGGGATTGTAACAGGCCACTACTTTATCCGGCAGAGTAGAATAGATCACCCTCGTTTTTTTAATGAGGTGTCGTAAAAGGCGACTACGGTAAGTTGACTCACCGTGTGGTATCCGGTTGAGTAGAATAGACCACGCTCTTTCTTATCGAGGGTTATAGTATCGTAAAATACGACTAAGGTAAGTTGACATCAGGCAGGCGGCCGGTCGTAAAATACGAAGCCAAATCATGTGACAACATATCTGTAACATGTTCTGCCGCCCCACTTAAAGTGGGATAAGGGCAGGAAGATTATTATCATGATTAAATAAATAATAAATAAATAAATATATGGGACACTTACACACACGGCCGTCCAACCTGTAACTAAATACTTGTGTTATGGGTGACGGACGAGTGGTACGTATACTACATATATAATTTTAAATACATACTTAAATACAAATTTTACACCCAGGCTCGAAGAACCAACAAATTGTTTATAGAAAATGTTGGCCCTCGGCGGGAATCGAACCCGCGACTCCCGGAGCTGAAGGGTCACTACCCACTGCAGCAACGGGTCAGACGAATTATCCACTACAGTCTATTATACAGAGTAGTACCGATGATATCTCATTAAATGAATCAACTGATAACTGAAACGTATAAGATAACTTCGAAATAATTAAATCTTCTTAAATATAAGTAAAAAAAATAATAATTATAATTTAATTGAGAAATTATAACAGAACTGCTTTGCTATGATCCGCGCGGGTTAAGCGAATGAATGCAAAGCTAATGTGTATGAAGCAGGCAAAATTCACGCATCTTACACATCCAGGACAAGTCACCACATGCATTCCAAGACGCCTTCACCAGCAACAAAGCACACATACAATACACACAACCACCACCAAATCTCGACGATCGTTTCGCCCCGAACCGAAGCATCATCAGGAGGATAGGCTCCACGACAAAATTATAATGACGATTTTGTCGTGGAGCCTATCCTTTTGGTAATTAAATGCCTTATTTATAAAAATGTTAATCATGGGCATATTAAATTTTTTTCACTCATTCATTTATTTACAAATTAAATTACATCTTAAACTATTTTCTTAAACAAACAGAAAAAACATTTAAAATATAAAAAAAAAATTGTCATCCACAGAGAGCGGAGAAAGGATCCTAGCTCCCGGTGGTTATGACTACAGAGTGAGGAACCTCCTCACAATAATGGCGTCTTAAGCAACACTGCCTTTTGTATCCTGTAGGCCTACCATGAACATTTAGAAAAAGATTCAATTCAAAGTCAGTATCTAAACTCAACCGCTCTCTTTTCGTACCATGAAGTGTGGATTGCATTGGGGTCGTAATGTTTGAAAAGGAAAACGCTATATGAACTATAGATAACTCTGTCTCTTTTACCCAAATGTTTTAGGACGAATTCCGAACGCTCATTCGGCAACGACTTAAAGTGTGCCTTTTTAAGACGGCATAGTATGAAAAGCAAAACAATTTAGTTTACGTCTTCAATTGAGTCGCGATAAGAGATAAGTTTATGGTAGGCCTGCTGCTCTTAATCCAATAACTAAGCGAGAGCCTCTTGAGATGTTGGTCGAGACTCTTCGCTAGTAAACCGTTTACTGATACAGCAATAGGAACAATTATTGTTGGTTCAATCTCCACATATCGGTAATCTCATGAGCTAGATTCGAATATTTAGTTACTGTTCATTATTACAATTTTCCGTAAGTATCATTCCTTACCTTGGCCGTATTTGCAATTTTACAATAGCTGCTAGAGCTAGAGCTCTAACTTACCCTAAAAAAAATAAGAGTAGTCAGTTATTTCACACCATATCCAGTAAAGGGACAAATTGTAAATAAACTCTTGCTATCTTAAACCGTATCAACATAATTTATTAGGCGTTACTTTCCGGAGATCTATAATAAAAAAGTAAAAATGAAATTATTATGCTATAATCCGCGATAAAGTAAATAGATTTATATGACTGGCCCGTTGGCGCTGTGGGTAGTGACCCTGCCTTCAGCTCCGCGGGTCGCGGGTTCGATTCCCGCCGAGGGCCAACATTTACTATAAACAAATTGCTGGTTCTTCGAGCCTGGGTGTGTATTTGTATTTAAGTATGGATTTAAACTTATATATGTAGTATATCTACCAGTTGTCCGTCACCCATAACACAAGTATTAAGTTACTTACTTTGGAGACGGACGACCGTGTGTGTAAATGTCCCATATATTTATTATTATATTTATATGATGCTAAATGTAGAGAAGACTATCCGTTTGCATACCTGATTCATGCACAAACGTCCACCATCAACACGATACACAAGGATTAAACTCGTTCACTATCCCAAATTCAACAATCGTTTCGCCCCGCAATCAAAGCACCATCAGGAGATCCACAACAAAATCACAAAGCAATATCGATCGATCAATAGCGTATCATAAACAATCATGATTGAAGTCAAGCGCAAGTGTAGTATTGAGGAAATCTCACGAAAGTAGGTGACCGTACAAGTTATGCACAAGCAAAAACAAAATTTATATTGCAAAAAACACGTCAAACATTGATTATCGCTAATTTCATTAATATTCTCCATCGATACATTAATTTAAATGCTCGTAATTTTTATTACGCCCACGCGGCGTCGATTTTCGTGACACAGAGCTGTCGTGCTTAACGGTGTCTTAAACAAAATGTGAGAAAAAAAACTAGAGGTCATACACCCGCGGCCCGAACAAATACGGAATCTATACGTTATATGTCGTAATTCTAAGCTGAGTATCCCAGTGCCAATAAGGGAGGCTAATATAGGATTAGGGCTAATTTCAATAATTTCATTAAATTTACTCGTCGTATGCACACATCACTGATAATCACAATTAAAGCGACTAAATACAGGCCGGAATTTCCGAAACCATAATTTATTTATTTTAATTTTCCGTTAAAATTTTGATCTATCACTTGTCTATAAAAAAAAGCAAATAATATACAATTAAAAAATACACCGTAAGGTTCAATCGCATGTGATAATTAATATATGTACATACAGTGTAAGTGTTCAGTTTTAGTGTTTACACTAGAATAGTACGTTCTTAGAATAGCCTTTTTTAAAGGATTTTCTGAAAGGAATTTCTCGGTTACACTGACAAACAAAAAACTGACAGTAATGTGGGGAAAATCATCCATCGAAATCTTTTAAATTCTTATTTATAATGCTAGTAATATTTTGAAACATTTGCACCAAAGAAAATTTGCTGCAATGACACTCTCGTGCTCGACCGGTCTAATTAAATTAGTATTTAGCACTTCCTACGATTCAAAATTTCTCTTAGACATAAACCTTTTGTAGATAACGCCTTACAAGCAGATGCAAAATAGTCCGCAAACAAAAAACATGGGATTTCATATTATGTTAGTGTTATGAAACGTCATGTTTAGATGACCTGTAGTAGACAGATTTAACGTCTCATAAACAGAAGCTTTTTAGTTTGGTCAAATTATGCAATCGAAAATCTAGCGGTTTATTTTATAAGGTCTCGATCCACGTTTTTACTGCGTAGATGCTTAAATATATCCCAATTAACGCAACCCCGGCTTTTTTGGTTAAATTTTACTTAACCATGTCGTTATTACTTCGTTTAAAAATGGTAAAACGGTCTTTTACTATCAAACTATTGTGCATAGGCAAGATCTCTCCGTTTTTTAAGAGAAGGGTTGAAGCTAAGATTGGAACATGTCACTAACCTGTTCATTAAAAAGAAATGACATAGAACTGTATATTTACAAATTTTGTCGTCTGAAAGCTAATATGAATTAAATCTCTTGTTTGCTCAAAATGCTTAATTGAGCATGGCGTCGATGAGAAAAACTAAACGCGGGTGTTCTTCAATAATAATAGTACGATAAAGTCAAATAAACGAATATTTTTATATGAGTATTTGAAGGCAAATATTTAATTATCCTTACTGAGTATTTGTTCAAGTGATCATGAAATTATAAAAATACATTCAATTTCCACAAACAAGAAGCTAAGTACATAACGAGTAAATAAATATCTTTAATCCCAAGGCAATGTTCTTCGATTCAGCGATAACACTAGTTAATGCATGCGAAAGTGATGTTTTTTCTAACAAATACTTAAAGTACTTTTAAATGTTATTATTTGTTTAAGCGTGAGACATAGTGTTTCTGTGGAAAGTTCCATAGGTTTAAACTCTAGGCAGGCACCAATGAATTTTTCTATTTAAAACTAATGTGCCTAATTGAGATTTCGAATTTATTACACGCTTTTCGGTGAACGAAAACATCGTGATGTAACCTTCATATCTCTGAAAAATTGTGGGTATACATATGTGTAACCTAAGTGGGTATATGTGTAACTTGGTTTAAGCTCTAAGCCTCTCTCCAAAAAGAGAGGAGGCCTATGCCCAGTAGTGGGTTCGCTACTTTTTTTTATTGCTTTGCGCTTTTGTCGTGGAGTCTATCTCCTGATGATGCTTCGGTTGCGGGGCGAAACGATTGTTGAGTTTGTGATAGTGAACGTGTGTAGTGCTTGTGTATTGTGGTGGCATTGGTGGAGGTTTGTGCATGTGTTTTTACGAATCCTGCATGTATCAGGTAAGAAAAAACGTATAGTCCACTATACATTTAGCACTATATATATTATCTATTTACTGTATCGCAGATTATAGCAAAATAATTTTATTATTACTTTTGTATTATGGATCTCAGCAAAGTAACGCCTAATTCTATAAATTATTTATTTTTATTTGTTTTAACTTGAGTCATTTGGCTTATTAATAATCGCTTATTATATTATATCACTCATTATTAATCGCATTCGACTTAGTAATAATATTTATTATATTGTAATAATATAAAAATTATTAAACCTACTTAGCTATATTAAATGCTTTACGCATAAAATGCTTAATTTTTTAAGTTTCCTCCATATTTTTCTATTGAAGTTGATATTACGATCAGAAAACAGAACCTATTGTATGTTCTGGAAATTGTTTAGATCGCATTCTTAGTTGTGCTCTTTTTAACATCTATAGGTACTATGATTATAATTGCAAAAGTCTGTGTATATATCTGTTACCTCGCAGCAATTTCAATGGACCAATACTGATGAAATATGGCACAATTAAAGTTTAAGCACCGGGGATTAAATTTATTCTATATAATATATAGAATAAATTTAATCCAAGGAACGGAATGGGGAAAATAGCACATATTTTGGGGAAAATAACACATCATCACATCACCAGTACATCATCAACATCATCACACACAATCATCACACAAGTACATCATATTATATTATCCTTTTACATATTGCACCTAAAATTAAAACACTTAGCATTCCACATTGGAGCAGTGTGGTAGTTCTTAGCTCCGAACCTTCTCTCCCAAAACGGAGAGAGGAGGCATTTGCCCAGCAGTGGGACAGTAACAGGCCCTTACTCTTAACACTCATTACTCTAATATATAAATATTGTGAATAGACATCAGTCAAGCAGAGTATTAAATGTGGTTAAATGATGCGTGATCGCTGCCAACTATGTCGACGAAAGCTGCCTGTCAATTGACGGTCAATTTAATACCCACGTGCTACGCCCACCAGTAGACGGTGAGCCAGCTAGAAGAACATGGCAATTGGAAAGTAATCAATGTGAGGTCAGCAATTTTTTTTTTCATAATTGAAATAATTGGCTTAAAACGGCGACATTCTCAAAATAGAGGTCGCTATTTATTTTAGAATTTATAAAGACTTCGGATTTTATATGCTATAACTTGGTTTACCGGCGACTTTGTTCACGACAACTTTAGTATTAAAATACCCTCTATCTATACTTATTATAAAACAAAGTCCCCAAAAGCTGCCTGTCTGTATGTGTTCGATTTCCTTAAAATCTACTCAACGGATGTTTGTTCGTTTTTTAGTAAAAGGTAGTGCAATTCTTTTGGAAGGATAAAGTTTTATAATAAATTACAATTTTATGTAATTTGTGTTGAAGAGGTCGCGCAGTTAAAATAAAAACGCCTACTGGGAGCTTTAGTCGCGTGCGCCGCATAAGCCAACAGAGATACACTAAAATAATATACTAGAGAATTGTAAATCTATGAAAAAACTACAAAAAAGTCGGTGATACCATTTCTCCATTTCTTATGGTTGTCTCACAATAACTACTTTTATGTTCAAATTTACAATTAAATACACTGTTTTCCAAGCGGGCAAAGCCTGGTAATTTTATCCATGACTATTAGCTATCCGAAAGTGTTGTTGTCATTGTTGTCACCGCTGATGATACTGGCGTGCCGTGTACCCACCGCGGCGATAACGGAGTGCAATAATTGGTTATAATACGTGTTACACGGTAATAAGTGTAACGCGGTAATACGTGTTACGCGGTAATACGTGTTACGCGGTAATACGTGTTACGCGGTAATACGTGTTACGCGGTAATACGTGTTACGAGGTAAAACGTGTTACGCGGTAATACGTGTTACGCGGTAATACGTGTTACGCGGTAATACGTGTTACGAGGTAAAACGTGTTACGCGGTAATACGTGTTACGCGGTAAAACTATGTGTAAGCCCAGTATATGAACTTCAATTGTACCTAATTTCAAATCAATTCAATATTTGAATTGATTAAATTGAATAAGTAAATACCTAATTTCATCAATATTACTTTAGTGGTTTAGCCATGACAACATGGCATACGGACAAACAAATGTTCACATTCATAATATCAGTATAGATAATCTATGCACATATAATATATCTAATATATATATGGTTCGAACTACGCAAATTATTTTTTTTAATTTATTTATGTGGAATGCAATTTATTCAAAAAAAAAAAACACCGCCCACTTACAAATTCTTACACTGTGCTAATTTTATTTAATTGATATGTTGTATCTAATTTTGATATCATATTTTAAAACTATTTTCTTGTCACAATTCCCGAGTAGCAACGTAAATAAAATTTACATGTTAATTAAAAATATATGTTAAAGTAATTAGACGGTGGACTCGCTCTTTTAGGTAAGAAACAAGTCAAGTTACTAAAGCTTTAACATTTCATGTTCCTTCTGTTAGCACTTGAGGAGTGCCCTAGTTTGTAGCCAATCCTGTAGGCAAAGGTCATGCTTGTCATAAATATGGGTTGTCATGGGGACTGGACCAGTATGTAAAATTTCAGCTCATTCGAACACCGGGAATGGGTCAAATTTAACTTGCAGGATTCCACCTTCACATACCTACATGAGATTAAGATACATCTTTATCTCGAACTCACGAGTAGGCTTTCTGTAGCAGCCTCCTTTAATACATATAAATAAATATAAATATATGGAACACTTAAACACACGGTCGTCCATCCCCAAACTTAATACTTAATACTTATGGGTGACGGACAACTGGTAAATATATACATATATAGTTTTAAATATATACTAAAATACAAATAACACCCAGACTCGAAGAACCAACAAATTGTTTATGGAAAATGTTGGCCCTCGGCGGTAATCGAACCCGCGACCCGCGGGGCTGAAGGTAGGGTCACTACCCACTGCGCCAACGGGCCAGTCAACAGATTTTTTTACAGTGCTGCAATGGAGAACATAAAGTGGATTGAGAAATTATATTATTGACTGACCTATTTGGCGCAGATTTCGATTTACGGTTCCCGTCTAGGGCCAACATTTTCTAAATAATTATTTTCTTCGAAAATATATATATTTTTAATTTTATTTAAGAAGATTAAAGCATTCGACTGGGTCGTTGGCGCAGTGGGTAGTGACCCTGCCTTTAGCTCCTCGGGTCGCGGGTTCGATAATGTTGATGAATGAAAATGTTGGCCCTCGGCGGGGCCAACATTTTCTATATACAATTTGTTGTTTCTTCGAGTCTTGGTGTATACTATATGTATTTAAATATTTATTTTAAAACTATATTTGTATAAATTTACCAGTTGTCTGTCATCTATAACACAAGTATTAAGTTACTTACTCGTGTGTGTAATTATCCCTTATTATAGGATCTTATATCAAAACCCACAAACGTGTGTTATTAATAGACTATTCAGTATCGATGTATATGAAAATGATATTCAAAAAAGAATGTTTAAAGAAATGATCACAGGTGGTCGGTGTGATTGTTCTACATGCACTCAATAGATCGCCGTCGATAAGGTCTCAGATCATGGCGACCTTGACTCTGATTGCCTTTAACCAGCCGTAACCAGTTCGACATAGTTTCGTGACTGTAAAACGTGTGAATAATTTCGAAAAATATACCTTCCAAAATTAATATTTACGATGCTCCGTAATTTGATTTTGTACGTTCTTATTTTAAATGGAGTGTTCGAATTTTTTCACAGATTAAAACAAATCTTTTCGATATAATGGAACGAAATTTTCATATACTTTGCCATAGTTGAATTGAAAAAAAAAACAGATTTTTAAATTTAAACTATCGTGATTAGCATTCATAGTTATGTGTAGATATACACGCGTCTAATTTTATCGGGTTAGCCTGACTAGTTTCTTAATTTTTTATAAGCCGAAAATGGGAACTTATACCAAACATACTGTTTAAAAATTTGTATTTTTTTTAATTTGAATATGACGGCTCTGACAGCGACATTGGGTATAAAAAAGGTTTCATAAAACTCTGTCGTTGAAAATCTGAGATATATAATAAATATTAATCATTAAATAAGTCTTAAAATAACCTGGGTTCCATAACCACGAAACCTCCACATTTTTGGATAAAATACACTACTTACAACATTTTACTTACCAATTAGCTAAAAATAGTTAATAGCTAGTAACTTTCAAGGTAATTTATAAAGCTGAGCAACTCGTTAATTAATACGATTGATTCTCCTTTATGAATGAAGCTTGCTATTATAGTAGACGGCGTGGAGTCTATTTGATCGTAAATCGTGTACGTGTATCGCAATAACCACGACTTATGATATTTAATTAAATGCGCATGAAAACCTTTCAAATACTGTTTGTATTTTGTAGCTTTAATTTACAGTTGAAGGAAACACTCAAACAGATATATGCTTCTAATTTTGTTTAATATGTACTTTATTTACCTATCATGACGGACTACTTCTTATTTGAGTGCTCTAACAAAGCTAAATTTTCAAATAAACTGACGGACACACTTACTTTACTTTTTTCTTCTTGCTGGTCATCGCGGTACCCTTGTTAGAGTGCCGGGGGAAGGGCCTCGAGGCGAACCTCTTAGCCCGGGCTGATCCTCGCAGGCCTGTGGGCCTGGTCAGTGTTCGGGCCGGTTAACCCAGGTCACCTAGCTGACCTGAGGGATGTCAAATACTAATAGAATCAGAATAAATTTTGTGAGACACTGATTTCGATGCGGGCAAAGCCATTGGCACAGTTAGTAGTAAAGTAGCGGCCTGTTACAATCTCACTGCTGGGCATAGGCCTCCTCCCTCCGTTTCTGGAGAGAAGGGTTGGAGCTAAGATCTACCACGCTGCTCCAATGGTACCTATCAATATCTCCAGAATTCTCTAGAGATATGCAGGTTTCCTCACGATGTTTTCCTTCACCGAAAAGCGTGTGATAAATTGCATTATCAATTAGACACATGAGTTTCAATAATAAAACTCATTGGCGCCTGCCCGGGTTTGAAATCGTGTTCTCCTCGAAAGAGTCGCACGGTCTCATCGCTGGGCTATTACAGCTCTTTATTTTATTTTTTTACTATTATAAAGTACATCCACAATGGTATTATGTACTTTAATGAAGTTACGATCTAGTCAATAGCTAATAAACAACATTATATTAACCTAAACTTATAAATTAACTTATGTCTAAGAACAGGTCCATTGACTTATCTCAGTCTTTCTTACTGTAATAGACACTTCGTTGATTAATAGAAGCAGGCGTTACTTTGCGGAATTCTATATTACAAACAATATAACAGAACTAACTACTTTGCTATAATCCGCACGGGTTAAGCGAATGCATGCAAAGCCAATGTGTATGAAGCAGGCAAAATCTTTGTCGTGGAGCCTATCCTCCTGATGATGCTTCGGTTTCGGGGCGAAAGTAAAATTTCAAGTAAATATTATTTACTTCAAATTTTACGAAATCCAGGCATAAACATGGCATTACAAATTTACTTAAAATGCCCTTTTGTACTCAACCAAAAATTTTGATAACTGTCCGTGACATTTTTCGTGTCCCTTTCGTAAGATAAACTCCCTTGGTAAACTTGAAATTTAAAATTCGCATATTATTAAACTCTATAGAGCTCCGATTTCGTCACTATTTTAATGATTGCTCGCAAATCGGGCCCTCTTTAGCTTGCCGTCAAGAAATTAATAAGCCTTTGGACATATGAGATAAATAAATCCATGCTTGCAACACGTTCCGACGTATACTGTTATTCGTTGATAAAATATTTTTATATATTTTTTTATTGCTGTTATTAAGAATGGTCACTGGCCTACATACACTTTTTAGGCATAGAGTAGGGGAACCATAGACAGGCCTGTGACTAGGAGTGTCCAACAAATAATACGACGGGAAGATAAGAGGTCCATACTTATCTTAAGAGCTGTGATAGTTCTGCCGTGAGTCCATGCGACTCTTTCAAGAGGGTCACGGGTTCAATAGGCGGACATCAATGAGTTTTTCTTTTAATAGTAAAAAGTAAAGTAACCGCCTGTTAATATCCCACTGCTGGGAATAGGCCTCCTCATTCCGTTTATTGGAGAGAAGGATTGGAGCTAAGACTTACCACGCTGCTCCAATGCGGATTGGTAGGTTACACATATCCCTAGAATTCTCTAGAGATATGCAGGTTTCCTCACGATAAATAAATAAATAAATATATGGGACATTTACACACACGGTCGTCCATCCCCAAAGTAAGTAACTTAATACTTGTGTTATGTGTGACGGACAACTGGTAAATATACTACATATATAGTTTTAAATACATACTTAAATACATATATACACCCAGACTCGAAGAACCAACAAATCCTAAATAGAAAATGTTTGTTCTCGGCGGGAATCGAACCCGCGACCCACGGAGCCGAAGACAGGGTCACTGCCAACTTCACCGAAAATCATGTGATAAATTGTAAATATCAATGTGACACATAAGTTTTAATAGAAAAACTCATTGGTTCCGCCCGGGTTCGAACCCATGTTCGTCTCTAGAGAGTCGCACAGTCTCACTATTGGGCTATCACAGCTTTCTTTTAATACTTATGTATAATTGATAATTACAATTTATCACATACTTCTCGGTTTAAGAAAATATGTGAAGATATTATTTACTGACCGGAGCATCTATCGCATCGATTCGATATTAATTGACGTTGATTTGTCAACCGGGAGAGAGGGATACTCATATGCATATTACGCTTAACTGGATTGTAAAACCGGTTTATGTTTACGCTTTTAAGTAATTGAACAGTAAAGTCAGTTATTTTCGTTATTTTATTAGTACATTCGCCCGTGAAAAAAAAATTGCCGATGTATGTATTATTTGCTTTTATAATCACATTATTAATGTTGTCAATTCCGTTACAGTGAGAGAAGGTTACTCTGATTAGCAAAACTGTTTTAAGTATGAATATAGCATTAATATTTTTTATATGTGGAATAGATAGTAGAATGTAGAATGTAGAATAAAGCAAAAATCAAAAGCATACGATAGCGTGTTTATAGTGGAATCAATAGTCTAAGTTTTACTTTAAAAAAATATCTAGGTCTATCTGGGCTGTATATTGCTATACACCAACAATAAATGAAGCAAGTCTAGTGTTTTTTTCTCTAGCACCAAGGTGTGATAGCCCAGCGGCGAGACCGTGCGACTCTTTCGAGGGAAACACGATTTCAAACCCGGGCAGGCACCAATGAGTTTTACTGTTGAAACTCATGTGTCTAATTGATAATTGAAATTTATCACACGCTTTTCGGTGAAGGAAAACATCGTGAGGAAACCTGCATATCTCTAGAGAATTCTGGAGATATTGGTAGGTACCAATCCGCATTGGAGCAGCGTGGTCTTAGCTCCAACCCTTCTCTCCAGAAACGGAGAGACGAGGCCTATTCCCAGCAGTGGGATTCTAACAGGCCGTTACTTTACTTTACTTTACCTAGGTTTAAAATGTTGTTATATTTGTTCATGGAATAAATAAATAAATAACATAAATATATTTATTTTTTTCTAATTTTATGCACAACACGTCATTTTTATTCATTACATTCTATTTTTTCGAAGAATCTCCATCTAAGCGTCTGGATCGATCTTGAGATGAACTTGTGTATTTTGGTATTCATGAAGATGATGTAAACCACGTGAGTTACATGGGATTATCTATAACTAGCTTTTAAACGCAACTCTGTTCGCGTGCGTCATCATTTGAGTAAATCGTAATACTTATATTAAATATGACTAAAGTGGGTTAACCTTAAAAGCTAGACATATGCTCCGGACTTTCATTTAGAACTTTTAGAGGGGAATAATATTGTAGTACATGATTTCATTAGATTATTTTATGATTTAAATAACTTTCACCATTTACACACGCAAGGAAAGCTTTAAATTTTGCCATTTTCGCAATATTTTTTGTTAGTGCTCCTCTCCTATTCATCTTAGCGTGATGTTATATAGTCTATAGCCTTCCTCGATAAATGGAATATCTTATACTCAAATAATTTTTCAAATTGGTTCAGCAGTTCTTGGATTAGCGCGTTCAAACAATAAAACAAACAAACAATCAAACAAACTCTTTATCTTTATATATTAGAATAGAAGTATAGATGCATAGTACTTGGGGGCACGATATACTATCTGGTACAGAACTGACTTGGCTACTATATGAATTGCTTGTGCACTCAGCCAGCAACATCTGTTCAGACCACCTCTTTTATCTGGTAAAACCTATCATTGCAAGTTCTTTCTTTCTTAAGTATTGCATCAAGTAAACATTATTGTTAGAAAAGAGAAAGAAAAAAAAAGAAATAGCACACGTACAAAGGCGAACTTATCCCTAAACTTAGTGCATCAGACCAAAGTCATTCAATATTGCTATATCTTAACGTTTCCGTGGTAAAAAATACGAATGCAATCATTTTACTGATCGGTTATCCCACGGACTATCTAACTGGCACAAAGAATGCACCAGACGAAAATAGTTTCGAACATCGAAACTGTTAACAGGTTTGCTAAAATGTTAACGATGCGATACAATTTATTGCACGTAACTAATGCGTCAGGCAATCGATTTTTGTATTTTGCACCCGTGAGCGGTTATGTAAAAGACACTTCCGTATAATTGACTATATAATAGAAGTAGATACATTTAATTTTTGCGCAATATAAATAAGTTTTAGGCCAAATTTTAATGCCTACTAAAATTAATCTAAAAAATAAAACACTAAAGATTAAATGACACCAAAATTGAGTAAATAATAAGCAAATCAATCAAATCTAAACCAACAAATTATTGTATCTATCTATTTTGATCAGTATCTTTATATCAGTTTCAAGTTATTTTATAACCGTTTATTAATGCAATAGCCAAAACGTTCGACAAGCAACAAAAGATCACGTGGTCTGGACTTCGCTTTAAGAGAGACATGTCGGGTAGTTGAATTAAAAAAGGGAAGACTTTCGAAATAAGCTACGATAATGTACATAATATAACAGATTTTATGAGCATTTAATAAATTTCATCAGTTAAAATACGTGGCGGTAAGTTACAGCATACGACAACAATCATTACAAACATAGGCTGTTTTCTTTAGTTTATTAACACCAATTTCACAAACAACGAGCTTTGAATTGCTTGACTACAAACGGAAATACGATACTTAATAATATCATCATCATTCTCCTGCCCTTATCACACTCTAAGTGAGGTCGGCACAACATGTTACAAACATGTTGTCACATGATTTGGCTGCTTATTTTACGACCAGCCGCCTGACTGACGTCAACTTACCTTAGTCGCTTTTTACGACACCTCGGTAAAAACGGAGGGTGGTCTATTCTATTCTGCCGGATACCACACGGCGTACGAAACTTAATAATAAAGAATTATAATGTAAGTTTGCGTAGTTCTTTTCTTCTTCCCGACTTATCATCATCTTGCCGCTCTTTATTCAAAGTCTGATTGTCATTACAATATTTTATTGGTACACATAGTTATTATTATATCTGATATATTCAACCCTTCTCCTTTTTTTTATTAAATTTTTATCTTAGGTTAACGATTATTAATATAATTTGCTTTGGGAATAACGAGATTAGACAGTACTGAGAGCCAGTATCAAATAGTAATTGTACGCAGTCAAAGTCACACCAGGTTACTAGTGTACTCCAAGAATAAGTACAAGTAGATGACAGCTTAAAAATTCACTATCAATCAACGTTTCACGCCTGGCTGACTCTTTGTAACTAATTACTGGCATGCTTTATGAACGCGTCGGTCTTTTTGAGTTCAATAGACACAGCCCTGACTTTCAATTTACTTTTATTAATACAGAAGATTAGTGAACATTGCCATTTTAGAAGTCAATCGCCAAACGAGCGACTACTTATATAAACTCCGAGTGACCCTGTTTGAAATTTTTACATTGCCGTATTTAGACATCGTTAACTATGAGTAAAAATTTTAAAAGTAACAAAATTCAAAAGTAGTAATGAAATTTATTATCAAATAAGTATATAAAAAATACAAATAATGCTAAATGTACAGTGGACTATTAGTTTTCTTATTCGATACATGCAGGATTCATAAAAACACATGCAAAAACCTCCACCACAATACACAAGCACTACACACGTTCACTATCACAAACTCAACAATCGTTTCGCACCGCAACCGAAGCATCATCAGAAGATACTCCACGAAAAAATTCCACGCTTTGCGATTTTGTCGTGGAGTTATCTTGAAATCTCTCTTCGTGGAGAGTCTATTGGAATACAATAAGAAAGTACAAAAATTAAACACCTTTTTATCATTATTTATCACTTTTATATTAATAGTACATGTCAGTCATAGTACCCTTTTACTTACATCTAAACAATTTTTGTATTCCTTAATATGTATATATTGAAATATATATGCCAAAATTATATATTTTTTTACCCGATCAGAATTGGAAACAGCTAAAATGCTATTTATAGAATTGGGCGTTACTTTGCGGAGATCCATAATACAAAAGTAATAATAACATTATTTTGCTATAATCCGCGATACAGTAAATAGAAAATATACGAGTATATAATGCTAAATGTATAGTGGACTATCCGTTAACACATCGGATAGACTTTGTCGTGGAGTCTATCTCCTGATGATGCTTCGTTTGCGGGGCGAAACGATAGTGATAGTGAAGTGTATAGTGCTTGTGTATTGTGGTTTGTGTATGTGTTTTTACGAATCGTGCATGTATCGGGTATAAAAAACGGATAGTCCACTATACATTTAGCATTATATATATTTTCTATTTACTTTATCGGGGATTATAGAACCTAATTTTATTATTATTTTTGTAAAATGCTATTTATAAAGCCAATTTCCATTTTATTTATAGTATTCTTATTAAACCTTTCTATCCTCATCCGTCTTTTTTGAACACATTCCATTAAGAAGCGTGTATGTGAAGTTATCCATCTTCACATAAACTAAGGTTCTAAGTTAAATAGCTTAAAAGGTTCTATTAATTACTAATTTCGATCTTAAAAAGTTTAGCGTGACGTAATGTAAGACCCACCGACACGAATCTACACTTGACCGACATTGGACCGGTCTACGAGGTTAGTCGAATTTAACTCTTCCTATTCGCATTTCGCGTCAAATGACCCAACTTTTTTATATTCGATACAGATGAAAAACACCCACACTTTTAACTTTTATTACAGTGAAAGTAATAGCATCGCAAAAAGACATAACTTTCTCCATCTAAATGTAACAGTCGAACTGCCCGGTTTTTTAAAATAACTAAGTTTTATCGAGCCAGTCACTATATGTAAGCGTTCCATTAAATTTTGGTGCAATTGAAGCAATTATACCCACGATTTTACAAACAAAAAGTCGATTAAAAATAAATGTAAATCTTTAATGTCTGCGACTGATAATCTTAATATATAAAAATGAACGTAAACACACATTCATTTTTATAGTGTCCCTTATAGACTCCGAAATGGCTGGACCGATTTTAATGAAATTTTTAGACAATCTTTAGAATGACCGAGCGTATGATCCCGTAACGTTTGGTGACTATCGGAGTATTTTATAAACTGTAATTAGTACGAGAATATCTTTGAATTATGAACTGGGAAGTAGGCTAGACATATTAGTCGTCTAGATATATAAAGGAAGTATATCTGTATCTTATATTTTGGCCATGCCATTACAGCAGTTTAAAACCACTGTTAAAAAGAGGCTGATACAGAAAGCCTACTATACTGTTGAAGATTACTTAGATGATAAGGATGTGTGGATATAGGTGCACCTCTACCCTGTACAAGACAGTAAAAAATAAATGTAATTAGTTCTAAGATTTATATTTTAAAAAGAGCAACCGCCGAGTTTCTTGCTGGTTCTTCTCGGTAGGAACAGCTTTCCGAACCAGCAGTAAAGTTGACGATTCAAAAGCACTTGTTTACAAGTTTACTTGAATAAAGAATATTTTGAATTTGAATTTGAATTTGAATATAGACTCCAGTCATTCGCTGACCCGATGTCAATGAAATTTTTAGACAATTTTACGAATGACACAGCGCATGATCCTATAAACTTTGGTGACTATCGAAACATTTTATTAAACTGTAATTAATATATCTATATGTAGTTAATGTAGTTGACTGGCCCGTTGGCGCAGTGGGTAGTGACCATGCCTTCAGCTCCGCGGGTCGCGGGTTTAATTTCCGCCGAGGGCCAACATTTTCTATAAAAAAATTGTTGGTTCTTCGAGCCTGGGTTTGTATTTGTATTTAAGTATGTATTTAAAATTATATATGTAGTATATCTACCAGTCGTTCGTCACCCATAAGACAAGTATTAAGTTATTTACTTTGGGGACGGACGACCGTGTGTGTAAGTGTCCCATATATTTATTTTATTTATTTATATTAAGCCCGGCGAAGCGGTCTGGGTATGCTTAAGGCGCTGAACAGAGCCAAATAGGCTGACTTTAAACACGTTTTTAACAAAAGCTATAGGGATGACGATTAAAAGAAAAATATATGTTAATATACATCATATCTCAGAGAGAATGTAAGATTTCAAAACATGATTACGATACTTTTTTTCGATAAAAAAAATTGGTAAACAGACCTCTGATTTTTACTTTGATCGTAAATATCTCTAATATTTATCAACAAAAATTGGTAAAATTAATAAGACTAATAAATCATTATAATATAAAGAGAATGTAAGATTTAAATTTTGAATTAATTAAGATATTTCATTCAAATTAAATATTTTTTAGAAAATAGCAAAACTGAAACGAGTCATCGTCTCGCTTCTCTTTTACATCTACGAATATAGACAGTGATCGCTGAGGCGCGCTGCTATACGGACGTGTGTCGCTAGCTGCCGCCTTTGTTGACTATTCCTTGTTGATAATATGTCTTTTTTTAGGTGTTTAGTTATAGTTTCAGCATACTTAGTTTTATAAGATTAATTAGACATAAGTTTTGTCAATAAATTGTACAAAAAAAGTTTGGATAAAATAGTGTACACCTACAATGGGTGTTAAAAAATTAATTTTGTCGCTACGCCGTCGCAGACATTGTGGGCGTGGCTTATATGCCGAAATCTGAATTTACGCCAGCTCTGTTCAGCGCCTTAAGTATATTTTTAGAAAGAATTTTATTTCATAATAAACCTGATATTTAATTTTACTTATCAAAACACAATAACTAGTAACAACTTACGATCGTTATGAAGACCTTGACAGCATAAAAAAAGAAAACAATATACTGTACCAAATAAAAACAACAATTGATTACATTATCAGTCTCATCATAGTTGAAACACCCGTTGGGCAGTTACGAGCCATTGATTAATATGCTAATAGAGCATTTATCAATGATCGTCACACGTTACACCATTGTTATATTTAAATATTAATATTTTTAATGCTTTTAAATGGTATTGTGTAGAATGTTTGTTTTATACTGACTTATCTGTCAATTAAGCTTTGATAAGCTTAAAGCTCAGCGGTGAGAATGTGCGTTTCTTTCGAGTTCATGGGTTCAAACCCGGGCAGGCACCCATAAGTTTATCAATTTCTACTTATGTATCTAATTTATAATAGTAATTTTGAAGGGAAACATCGTGAGGAAACCTGCATATCTCTTGAAAATTCTGTTAAATTGTATAACTTATCATATAAGCTACAAACCTTGTGTCCAAGAAAAAAAAGGGAGAGGAGGGTTATGCCCAGATGTGGGATAGTAACGTTACTTTACTTTAACATAATTGAGGGTATTTTAGAACTAAGGCTGACGCAAAGTAAATCGTATATAAAGTTGGTTTGAAATATTAATACGGTCCTCTTTTCGCATATAACTTGTATTTTCAATAATTTTTTTTAGTTACCATCGCAATCAAATATATAAATCAATAAACGAAACATATGAAAATGAAAACAGTGAGGTACTTTAAAATTATTTTAAGTTCGAAGTCGACTGGCCGGTTGGCGCATTTGGCAGTGACCATGCCCTCAAAGTCGCGGGTTCGATTACCGCCGTCGGCCAACATTTTCTATAAGCAATTTGTTGTTTCTTCGAGTCTGGGTATGGGTTATGTATGTATATAAGTATATATTTACCAATTGTTTATCATCCACAACACAAATATTAAGTTACTTACTTCGGGGTCGGACGACCGTGTGTGTAGGTATCCCTTACATTTATATAATACATATATATATATATGTATATATTACTAGCTTTTAAACGCAACTACGTTCGCGTGAACTGCAGTCTTATTATTTGAGTAAACCGTAATACTTACATTAAATATGATTAAAGTGCGTTAATCCTAAAAGATAGACCTAAGCTGTCGCGAACTTTTATTTGGAACTTTTAGAGAAGAAAAATTTTGTAATAATGTATATTGAATAACTTTCACCGTTTATTCAGCGCACGCAAGGAAAGCTAATTAATTACCAACCAATAAAGCTTAAGCTATTACATTAACTGATTGTATATCTTGTTACAGCAAACAGATATTGCAAGTTTGATATTAGAAGATTGATCATTTTGTATACTAATCCATCAAATTTCGAAATACAGTTTTTAACTGCACCTCATTTGGAGGTATTTAATTAATTAGAGGCTATGTACCGCCAAATTCACGGAAACTCGTGACGTATACTTTACGTATATATTCATAATCATAGTCGTTATACATTAATCCTCCTGCCCTTGTCCCACTCGAAGTGGGGTCGGCACAACATGTTACAAACATATTGTCACATGATTGGGCTACGTATTTTAGGACCAGCCGCCTGCCTGACGTCAACTTAGTCGTACGACTATTTTACGACACCTCGGTAAGAAAGAGGGTGGTCTATTATTCGCCAAAGTCTGTCTATATTTATGTCTTACTGTCTGTTTTTCTGTAACTCCTTATCGCCTCATCCGTTGGTCAAGTATTATTGAAATTTAATACAAATAAAGCTTATAACCTGCGGTAATATAGAATAAGAAAAAATCACGTTTCTTTTTCGTAGAACAGAATATTAATTAAAGGTATTTAAACGCTTAAGTTGGCGTGAACGAAGTCGTTGACCACTAGTATCATATATATATTAGAAGAGTATACTTACAAAGTAAGTGTTAAGGAAAGTAAGTCTGAACTTATCCAAAGGTTGACTAAGCCATTGGTGCAGTTGACCCTTCCGCTCAGTGGGTCGCTGGTTCGATTCCCGCTGAGGGCCAACATTTTCTATAAAAAATTTGTTGGTTCTGCTAGTGTGGATGTGTAATATATTTTTACCACTTGTATATCAACCATAACACAAGTATTCAGTTACTTACTTTGACGTCGGACAGCCGAGTATGTAAAAAAAATCTTCATACCATAGCAATCCAGCCAGATGATTTCTTTATGAAAGCGGTCAGATTTATAAACCCGACAATAGTGAATCGTTTTCACTATTGTCGCGTTAAATAAATAGACAAAAAAAATAGAATATTATCAAATGAATACATCATCCCTTCAGTCTTAACTTTAAGTTTACTTTCCGTGTATGTATAGAAGGTGGAAACTTGCGCGCTAAATTTGACCCATTTCCTTGTGACCGATTGAGCTGAAATTTTACATACTGATCCAATCCCAATGACAATGCATCATCATCATTCTCCTGCCCTTATCTCTAAGGGGGGTCGGCATAACATGTTAGAACCATGTTGTTACATGATTTGGCTACGTATTTTACGACCGGCCGCCTGCCTGACATCAACTTACCTTAGTCGCCTTTTACGACACCTTGGTAAGAAATGAGGGTGATCTATTCTATGCAGCCAGATACCACACGGCACATACTTTAGTCGCCTCTTACGACACCTCGGTCAGAAATGAGGGTGGTCTATTCTATGCAGCCAGATACCACACGGCACATACCTTAGTCACCTCTTACGACACCTCGGTAAGAAAGGAGGGTGGTCTATTCTATGCAGCCGGATACCACACGGCACATACCTTAGTCACCTCTTACGACACCTCGGTAAGAAAGGAGGGTGGTCTATTCTATGCAGCCGGATACCACACGGCACATACCTTAGTCACATCTTACGATACCTCGGTAAGAAAGGAGGGTGGTCTATTCTATGCAGCCGGATACCACACGGCACATACCTTAGTCACCTCTTACGACACCTCGGTAAGAAAGGAGGGTGGTCTATTCTATGCCGGCACGGCACGGCATCCCGATGACAATGCATGTTTATGATAAACATGACCTGATGCTGCCGAGATTGGCTCACTAGCAGGGAACTCCTCATCGGTTAAAAGCTTTTCTGACTTGACTTGTTGCCCTTGTGATTACTAGTTAAAAGGATATAAGCGAAATATATTAAATTTGACTCATGCTTCAATTTATTTATTGGATACATAACACTTGGTTTATTAAATGCAAAAGTTCACACTGTTCTAAACAAATATTTATCAAGCAATTAATATTCAATGATATCATCAACACAAGAATTTCTAAATTGAAATTTATGTGCAATTTATAATGCTCTTAATATAATTAATATATATATATATATATTAAGGTCAAATTATACTAATAACTATCAGTCTCTAGAAAAATCAGTTCATTTTTTTAAAGATAAAACGTAAATAATATAATAAATACCAACTATAAAAGGAAATAGATCGCAGGCTTAAAAACCTAAAAAAAAATATTTTAAGTAAGATCATTGGATGGTGTTGAGGTTTTTCTTAGAAAAAAAAACACGATTGCGGCCATCTTGGATTTACAATAATATTGATAAGATTGTATTATCTATAAGAACTAACTAAAACTAACTTTATATAAGAACTAAACGTGAATTCAATATCTTAGATCAATCAGTGAACGGATATTCGAACCATCAGTGCAAAAATTTTGATAATTACACCATTTATTAACTGGCCCGTTGGCGCAGTGGGTAAGCCCGACTTTAGCTCCGCGGTTAGCGGGTTCGATTCCCGCCGAGGGCCACATTTGCTAACAAAAATTTGTTGGTTCTTCGAGCCTGAGTGCATATTTGTATTTGAGTATGTAGCATTTACCAGTTTGCCGTCACCCATAACACAAGTATCAATTTACTTTGGGGATGGACGACCGTGTGTGTAAGTGTCCCATATATTTATTTATTTATTCAAAAACGTTTGTTCATAATCAAATTGTTAATATATATAATAATTACTTTGCGGAGATCCATTAAACCTAATTTTGAATTTCTATTTCAAAATTCAAAATTTAATGTAAGGATTTTTGTATGGTCTTTACTAAAAGATAATGCAATTCTTTAGTAACATTTAGGTTACTAGTACTGTTTTTTCGAACTGACTGTATGCTGTGTTAGCCCTAACGGCTTTTACAGCGTCACCAGGCGGGACGGGCGAGCACAAAAGCATCGTCGAGGTTGCGAAATGCAGAGAGTAGAGCGCAGAAGCTCTACTAGCGTCGGGGAACGTCGTCCTAAGGGTGCCTCCTGTGAGGCCGTTAATAGAACATAACATTAGAATTTCCACGGGGTTTGGTTTTCCGCCGTAAAAACTTTTGTGACACGCTGATTTCAACGCGACACACTCGTAAATACCGTTTCACTTATAATCATCCCATAAACATATCCACCTCTCACACCTATAAAGTAAGTCCTTATTCCAAGAAACCATATGGATATTCTTATGTTCAATCAAATCCTCATGAACTCTAATGTAACATTTACTATTTTATCTATCGTCCATTAATTAGGCCTATAAATAACTATTAACCGCTTCGTATGTTGATATTTATAACCGCTGTTGATGATAAGTTCTCCTTATTTAATATTAATGGCCTTTAATTATTAAGTTTAGTATTATAGTAAGATATAAGGATGTAAGATGGAAAAGCGTCCCAGTCTTGTCTTGTTAGTTCACATCGGCCTTGTTAATAGTAAATTCTTGATACTTAATTGAGGTGATTTATACCATTACATTAGGTATCAGGGAAAGTTGTACGGGAGAAGTTCGGTACAGTCTGTTTCTACTTGTTTTTTTCTTGTTTACATTTTCTCTCTACAGATAAATATATTATATATGTATAATCTACGCTGTATTATCGTAAAGGTGGAATCGTAAAGGACTCGTGTCGACGCGTACGCACTCGATATTCACGAACACAGTTTTGCTTCCGCTACCGGAACGAAAACATTTGTACGCGCACATCTTTAATGAGGAGGGACGAATGAAAAAATTATTAATAATTTTATAGAAAATGTAAAACTATATTGTAAATTTGTATATGTTTTTTTCCCATTTAGGTAGTATTTTCGATATTAAACTCACACAAATTTTCGTAACTTAGTGAAGCAAAATCGACCATGACATTCCCATATTTTTAAATGTTATGACATGCGACTGTAACCGTGACAGTAATAAAGTGAGCTTCAATGTTTAAAAACGTAATGAATCTACATTAATTAGTCGAAGGTTTAATTTAAAATGAATATGTAAATGAAATTAGTGAAACGTCAATGTAAGAAAATGTAATATAACTATCTTACATGAAATATGCTGTGGCGGGTGCAATGCTAATATTAATATTGACTTTTTATAGCTTTATAAGATTGAAAAGTTTTAAATTAGGGTCAAATTTAGCTTGCACGACTCCACCTTCACATAAAGTTAAATAAAAACTTTAAAAAAAGTTAAAATACCCTAATCATCAGTTTATTTTAATTCAGCTCTACCTGAATATTAGTAATTATAATATAAATAAACGGGTAACATCGCGACAAAATCGAATCAAATAATTTATAGAATTAGGCGTTACTTTGCGGAGATCCATAATACAAAAGTAATAAAAAAATTATTTTGCTATAATCCGGATCTATCGCGGATTATAGCAAAATAATTTTATTATTACTTTTGTAAATCGAATTAACTTTATACAAGGTTCGACGTTTCGGCAGAGTTGCATCCACCGTGGTCACGAACTGTGACCACGGTTGATGAATCGCGAAAGTTTAAAATGTACCATTGAATAGTAGTAATAAAAAAAAGTAAAAGTAAAGTAACAGCCTGTTACTATGCTGGGCTAAGGCCTCCTCTCTCCGTTTTTGAAGAGAAGGATTGAAGCTAAGACCTACCACGCTGCTCCAATGCGGATTGGTAGGTTACACATATCCCTAGAATTCACTAGAGACATGCAGGTTTCCTCGCGATGTTTTCCTTCACCGATAAGCGTGTGATAAACTGCAATTATCAATTAGACACGTGAGTTTTAATAGAAAAACTCATTGGCACCTGCCCGGGGTTTGAACCTATGTCATCTCTAGAGAGTCGCACGGTGTTACCGCTAGGCTATCACAGCTCAGTAGTATTAATACGTAAATATAAATAAAAACATAAAAATTAATATATATTTTTTTAATTTTATAATACTTCTTGTTCTTATTTCTTCTAACTATTTGTTTACACATCTTACAACATACATTTATAAGTTCGTTGGCTTACTTAATAAATTTTACGATAAACGATATCATAAAACTGAGAATGCAATCGTGTTTATGTTAATTTCAAGTTCAGAGAAAAGCCACTAGAGAATGATCTTGATGCCCTTTCATCCATTTTATTTCTAAATTTATAACCTGCTGGCAAAGCTAGCGTACGCATGCATACAAATTTATTTATCTGTGATCTTCAAAATTTACATAGATAAAAATAATTATATATTTTATTATAGCTGTTCAATCTACACGGTCATTAACATTAAATAATAATTTAAAAGCCTACTGTCCATAATCCAACATTTACTCTTTCACGATCACGAAAAATACAGTTTATTTTTGGACATAAAACAGGCTGTCAATTGTTTATGAACCTGTACAATTAGGAACAGCTTATGCAGCATAAGATACTCGTAGAGCTTATCAATAAGCCCGTTATAGTACGATACTACTATTTGCTCAAATTAATTCTTTCTCCTTGGAGAAAAGTTTGTGAAGTTTCAAACTAGCTTTGGCGGTTTAGCAGATTACGAATAGCGCCGCAATAGTCTAGACTTATGCAAGTTTCTTCGTCAAGCTTATCTTAAGTTAAATCATATTTTTCTGATAATTGTTCTTCGTGTATTGTTTATTAATAAAAAAAAATACTTTTACTCTCAAAGAGTAAAAAGTAAAAAAGTAAAGTAACGGCCTGTTACTATGCCCACTGCTGGACTAAGGCCTCCTCTCTCCGTTTTGGGAGAGAAGGATTGGAGCTAAGACCTACCACGCTGCTCCAATGTGGATTGGTAGGTTACACATATCCCTAGAATTCTCTAGAGATATGCAGGCTTCCTCACGATGTTTTCCTTCACCGAAAAGCGTATGATAAATTGCAATTATCAATTAGACACATAAGTTTTAATAGAAAAGCTCATTGGTGCCTGCCCGGGCTTTGAATCTATGTCGTCTCTAGAGAGTCGCACGGTTCCACCGCTAGGCTATCACAGCTTATTAAAGTCAAATTATTTCAAAGAGTAATCAATAATAATTCTAAAGTATTATCTAAAATTTTAACTCTATAATATCATGCCTCTGTCTCAAGAGTTGTTCTTCGGTTTTTTATCTTTTTGTCGCTGTACTTTTTTGACACGGCCGGCCCAATTCAACGTGCAAGTATATTTATTAAAGTCATAGTTTACGTCAATATGTAAATATAGTGAATAGCTCTAAGCCATAGGTGTAACAAGTTGACAGGCTGGATTTACGAGGCACAGCTAATAGCCGATAACCTTACACCATTAATAACGATGTGACACACTAGAGTAATCATAATAATATATTAAATGTACGAATGTGTGTGTTTATACAATGACATTTAAAGATACGTCAAGTTCAATTGAACGAGACGAACGTTTACCAAATTAACATTTTCTTTTTATAGAATCATTTGATACTGTTACTTATAACAGGTCTTACAGCATCACTAATTTAGCGAGCAAAGAATCATTATTTATGTTCTGAAATGCATAGAATTAAGCGATCTTCTAGCTTAGAGCAATGTAGTCATAAGGAATTTTTGCTATGTACTCACGGATACTGTTCAGATTATTGTAAGAGAAATAAATCATTTGAATGGAGAGTTAGTGATCGCACAACTGATCGACTACAACCATGGACTTATATAGTAGCAACAATGCTATTTTTGGCATTGTATTCAAAAACATCATTATATCATATCGAAGCAACGTTAAATTTAAATCATCGAGTTAAAAGAACATAATGATCAAGTAACTATCTGTCATCTGCGGTCTCACTCAAGGTGGTTAATATTTGTCTATAAAAAGTAAAATATTACCTATAGGTATTTTGTATTTATGTATTTATCTGTTGGACCAAGGATTATGTCGAACCAAAAATGTAGCCTTTATGTTATTCCAGAAATAGGATCAACCTGTACAGAAAAAATCCAATAATAATTGTTCAAATCCAATAACTTTGGAGCGTTAAAATGGTACTAATAAACGCATAACTTTCGCCTTTATAATATTAGCAGGATTATCTATCTTATATATATCTATATTGTTATATATGTATATATCTATATCTATATTATAGATATCTATCTTATTATAATTTCGTTGATTTTTTTATTAAAAATATATCTCGACGAACTCTTTTCTTGTAACCAAATCCGTGTCCCGGAATATAGATGGGAGTTATAAATTTTAAATCCAGATTCTTCAATGTGACTGTAAAATAACAGTAACTAAAATAAAGCATTTAGATTCTTATGCACGTAGGTGCCTACTTAAATAATTTTATTAATCTGGTTTTTCGAAATGATCCGATGTAAACAGTTACTGGTCAATGTAACGGGTATTCATTAACGAGTTAGTACTAAACCTTGCGAACATATGTAATGTACGCGTTCTGTAAGACTACATAAGAGAGTTTAATCAAGATTTTCAATGTTAAACGGGATAGTAATATCTTATTTATATACAAAAAAATATTATAAGATAGCGACCCGCTCTAACTTCCGATGCAAAGAGCATATTATGCCTTAAGACCCGCCCTGAAATTATTTTCGCGAGCGTTACACCGTTTAGACGGCGGCTTACTTTTTTCGACATTACAGGAACAAAACAACAGATGTAGTGTTGATACGAAAGTTTTAAATAGTCATATTTGAATTGAATATATTTTAAATATATTTATTTAATAAAATTTATGGTCTCTATAATTATTTACAATTTACTAAACTAAATAAACTATTTTACAAAAACAAGAATTTATAAAAACTTAAAACAAAATAATACTAAAAAAATATATATATCCGCGCTATGATTTTGTTATTAAAGTGAACTGAATAAAGATTCCGGGTCTGAGATTAGATCTAAAAACTATTAATTGTCATGTAGGTCATATACGGTGATTTTTTTCATATGGTTTGTTTTTTTTTAATAAGTTTGGTACGTTTATTCTATAAATGAGCCTTTTATCCTACCGAAGATAGAAGATACCAAAAAGCGTCTTATATGACCCTAACGGTTGAACAATATCGATTGCAAATACACACACTTTATACATAATAGACACAGTCTTTGCCGGTCAAGATGAGGACCTAATTTTCTGACGTCGTTCAATTTTGGCTTCTAGCCACACGTACGACGATCCTCAAACCTAGTAGAGCTTCTGCGCTTTAGTCTGCGCATTTCGTGCCTAAAATAATATAAGTAGTTGAGCCTTATCTTCCTATCTAAATTTGTTAATGTGTTCTTGAAAATTCTTGCTTGAGTATTATGCATTTGAAGTTTATGATTAGTATTACCCACAAAAGATAACTAACTGTCTCTACTTAAATTGTCGGCTAAATTTTACCATATTTATTTAAAGAAAAAGAAAGTTATTTATATTTTACAAGGACACTGTAAATAATGTTACCGGTTTTTACCTCTTTTATAAATTATATTTTTAACAAATTGGTTCAATAAACCATACAATATTTAAAAGTATATCTTTTTCACTAACGCAATAACATACGTTGTCAATACACGCCGAGTTAAGCTACGTTTCTTTATCTTACCTTCTGACATTTGCGAATTAACACTTTTATAAACATACAGTGGAAATCACTTACCGCTTAACGGGTTTCGATTGAGAGCAGAGTAAAAGGGTCTAATTAATAAGAATTAATCACGTCTTAAAGACAGATTAACAGGTATACGAAAAAAAGTAATTCCTATAAATTTTCCATTCAATACGGTATTTTATAATTAATTACTCGATAAAAAAAGGGAATGATTCAGTCTCGCCGATCAACCGAGTGATTTATTTTAGGTAAAAGGAAAACAGCCTATTGGTATACTACTTAAGGTCTCTCTCTCCTATTTGAGAGAAGGTCTGAAGGACCTATTCATATCACGCAGCTCTAAACCGGATACCAAGATTGTTTCAGATACATGTAGGTTTCCTCACGATGTTCTACCTAAAAGTATGTGATAAGTTGAAGATATAGATAAGTTTTAATAATTTTAAGTGTTTTCTTTTAAATTTTGCGTGCCACATTTTTAGGTATAGAGGCCTTAATAAATGTAATAGCAGCGCCCTCGATATCACCTGCGACGCGAACGATTCGTACAGTCATAGACGAATACTGAGTTTTTATTATTTTTCTCTGACAATTGATTACTATAGAACTTTCCGGAATAAAAGTATGAAATTAGTATATGTTTTATTCTAGGTTTACATCTACCTGCACAAAGCCATTACGTCGTTGGAAAGATAAAGTGATACAAAACTACGACTCCTACGGAACTTTGATTCCGATTCCGGAATGTTGGAACTTTCGATTGAATTAACATTTCCTAATCCGACATAAGCTCCGAAGAAATCTCGTACTCAATAAATTACTAATATTAGAGTCATTGAATTGACTTACATATGTAAGTCATTTCAATTTTGTTTAAATCTTATTGTTTACCGATATTTATATTTCACTCATGAAGGAAAATAAAATACGATAATTCATTGCTCTTCACCGCTTGCAACTTCGATAATTAAAAATAAAAATTCTCCGATAATGACTTCAGTTCTGGTACAACTACCTCTGTAATATCTCTCTTAAAACAAAATCACCAAAGAACGTTCGCCCATATTTTATTTTATATTAGTAAGATTATACTGTTTTAAAGCGTTAAGAAGTTTTCCTCGTTGTAAGTAGGGTGGATAAAAATCAATTGCCTCCTAAGTCAAAATTTACACGAAATGCAGTGAAGCAATGAATTATTGTATTAGTAAAAACTGATAAATACATCCGGTGCATGTCGGATACGCCGAGAACGTAGGGGGCGTGTAATGTGTTTTACTGTTTTGTGTCCCAAATTACAAGCGGATTTCGTTTGTGAGGTTCACTACGGACCTCTCCAACCAACAGTAAAATAAGACTGATTTCTAACTTGTTGAGACTGTACAGCCGTAGAAAACGAATGACTTGTTCGATTAAATTAAACAGGATTTATGGAGGCATCGTAATGAATCGTTTAAAAAGAGTGGAAAGGAAAAGGAAAACCTCCTCTTTAAAGGAACTTGCAAACCCTACTTTTGTTATTAAAGAACAACACAAACGTCATTTTACTTTTCCGATTCCGGCACATCCATTGCAAATGCAAAAGTCTGTCTCACCGTCTATCTTTCGGTTGGTTACAGATTCATGGCTAGACTGCATGACCAATATTCTTAAAAATTAGATACAAAGGTATCTATCAAAAGCTCATATATCGAGCTAACATATATGATTAAAAACTCGATCTTTTCTTACGGGACTATAAAAAAATACACATAGTAACAATGGGTAATTTTGATTATCAGTAAATAAGCTGTACGATAGCGGAACTGTGGGACCGTGTGTCTCTTACCAGGGGATCAGGTGTTCAAAACCCACCGGGCAGGCACCAACAGTTTTTCTGTTAAAATTCATGTGCCTAATTGATAATTGCAATTTATCACACGCTTTTTGCAGAAAGAAAAACATAATTATCTCTGCAGTATTCCTGAGATTTGTTTAACCTACAAATGCGCATCGGAGCAGCGTTGTGGGTCTAAGCTCCACCCCTTCCCCCCACAAAAAGAAAGAGAGAAGAGGCCTATGCACAACTGGATAACAGACAGTTACTTTACTTTTTTGCTTTTACATAATTGACGCTATTGTAAAAGTAAAGCGGGTGCGAACTAAATCGCAGATATTAATAAGGCCCGCTTATCGCGTGTGACTTGTAACAGTTCACATTAGGGATTGTTGCCGCCCTTGGTCGTACGGTGGCCGCGGGCATACGAGCACGCATGGCACAAAGTGAGACCCGTTACGAGAACACGCAATTTATTACATATGAGATTTGATTATGATTCGCTGGCGAACTTTATACCTCATATAGATTTATGCTGCGATTACATTTTGTCCGCACACGAGCGAGTAACCCTCAATTTATCGTTACTTGTTTTGTATTTGCGTAATATATTGCCTTACGCTGCGTACTTTATACTTAGTAATTAATAATCTGTGTTAAATTTTTAATACTTAAGATTTTAATATTCCTTCTTAACCCTTCTTTATATCATACAAGACAAAGTAGTCCTCTCTATTTTGGAGATTAGACGAGATTGGCAGATCATACATATCCCAGGAACTTTCTAGATACATGCAGTTTTTCCTTTACGGTAAACTGCATGATGAATTTAAATATCAGTAAGGCATATAAATTTTTATACCGAAAATCAAAGTCGCAAATTTCGAATCGGTCTTATTAAACAAACAATATTAACGTTGCCTTACCGTATAACGTGGTATTTCAAAATACATACAACTTCCATTTCAAGGCTCAGCGTCGAAAGAAATTATAAACATCCCACGAATTCGTACAAAGTGCTTCGCTTTTATGATAAATTTCTCTTGCGCACAATTAAATTATGAAATCCTTGAGCCACTTGATTACTTCAAAGAAAAGTCAATCTTCTTTATTGCTTTCAATCAGCTGTGATTACGATAAAAAATTACCTATATATTTCTTAAATAAGCAAATTCTTTAGATCATAAATTTTATTGAAGGTCCATATTTAAATTTTAATTACTTTAGGAATATGTTTAATCTGTAATATATTCAAATGTTATATAATCTGTATTGCCAGTGTCACGGCTGGAATAACTGTTCACCTCCACAATGTCATTGATCTTTAGCATAATCTTGTGAACCAATATAGGCCAAGAGTCCACATAAATAAAATGATATTCACGTAGATATTGTTCCGAATACCACATGCATTTACCCCTAACAACTTTAATAGCATCACCAGGTTGAAAAGCTTCGTGGAGAGTTTGGGGTGATAAAAGGGAAGAAGCTCTACTAACCCTGGGGAACATCACTTTAATAATCACAGAAGGTCTTCTGTGAATTCCAACCACATCTATATGTGACATGAAGCGAAGGGTATATAATATGAGTGTGACTAATCCGCATGTTTTCGGGAGTACTTTAAGAAGCCGGTGTCTGAGACTAACAATCAGTGTCTTTGTTGGTGAGGACACTCATAAAAGTCAGAAGTTATCTTTGGAGTTATCTTTGCTATAGTAATCCTATCAAGATACTGTAATCATCATATTTATATTGTCCTTTTTTTTAAAGATTCATTTTCCAAATAGTTTTTATTTATAATATATAATGCTCAAAATATATTCTCATCGTACATGTCTAAGTTGCATGCTGTGTCTGTCTATAAATGACATTAGGTGTACCTTAAGCTCTTCTTTTCTTTATATTTAAATAGCACAACAATTCTTTTGGCGGACCTAATTAAATAAGTAAATAAAAATTAAATAAAATAATAAAAATCAGGCGTATTTAGGACGGTTCCTGGTAACCTATATTTTTAATGCATCACGTACACTGACGTTACTACAGTTTGTAAGCCCCAGTTCAGACAATAATTATCAATTAAATTTCTGTGTTTCAACAATAACTCAACTTCGTTATATTTATGAACTTATACACCGTTGATAATTTAGAAGTAATTTAGGGGTTTAAAATAAAAAATACGTTTAAAGCCACGATTTATGAATGTATATTAATAGAATGGTTGCATTATGTTTTATTTGTTTAATTGGGTTAATGTTCATTTCTTATAGGACTGATCAAAAACTGGTGTAAATTATACGTGTGTCGTATATCACGTGTATTTGCCTATATAACTCATTTTCTTGAATCTGACAGCTCAAGTTTGCTATCGATCTTTAATTGGCCTAATTATCCTTTATTATTTCCGAATCCCATCACACGAAACTATTAAGATCCTTTTATGATAAACATTAATTACTGTTATTAATAAATATTGAAATGAATATGTAACGTGTTATTTTAATGAAATGAAACGCTCGGTAGTAAAAGTAGCATTTTATATTTGGATAAAATAATATAGAATATATTCTTATTGTAGTATGAGACAGTTAATGCCAAAACTATTGTGAATTTTAGGATGTTGTTTATGCCAATTTTACTTATGCTTGAGTCGTATCTTCTAGAATTCAGTTTCTGTAAAAATAGACAACTTTTGAGATCTTTAATAACAATTCCCAACAATGACATACATCTGTTGCTCCATTTGTATGTGGAAGACGCACAAACAAACGCACTTATATTATAAAATTAGTATATTAAATGTTAATAATATTTCCACTATAGCAGGATGTTTTATATTATCATACTCCTGCCCTTATCCCACTTTAAGTGTGTTGGCACAACATGTTACGAACATGTTGTCACATGATTTGGTTGCGTATTCTACGACCGGCCGCCTGCCTGACGTCAAATTACTTAAGTCGTTTCTTACGACCCCTCGGTAAGAAAGAGGGTGTTCTATTCTACTCAACCGGATACCACACGGTGGGTCACACTTTTACGACACCTCGGTAAAAATTGAGGGTGGTCTATTCTTTTGCATCTAAAATAATAAATAAATAAATGTGTGTGTAAATGGGATATTTACACACACGGCCGTCAGTCCCCAAAGTAAGTAACTTAATACTTGTGTTATGGGTGACGGACAACTGGTAGATATGCTACATATATAAGTTAAACACACCCAGGCTCGAAGAACCAACAATTGTTTATAGAAAATGTTGACCCTCGACGGGAATCGAACCCGCGACCCGCGGAGCTGAAGACAGGGTCACTACGTACAGCGCCAACGGGCCAGTCAAATACCAATGTGATGTTAAAGCATTAGATTTAAAAGTCGAAACCGTAGGTTAATCCTGATTATTAAGCCTTTTGGTAAGATGTATAAAGTGTTTAAAATTAACAAAGAACTCATAGACACAACATTAATAAAGTTGAACAAAGGATGACTTAATGTCTTTTAGTTCCGTCAAATACTCTTTGATTTGTATTTATGATTTATTAACTTGAGTTGTTGTAAGCAGCTTTGTCGATTATTTATTTATAATCTGTATTCTTTATCTTCTCAATTTATTTTATATTATAATAATTAAATTCTGGTGTTTCAATAACGGTTGGTACTTAACCCATTTTTTTTACTACTTTCCCGCGATACCGTCTCCGTAGAATTACTATATTAAATCGCCATGTCTTTTAGTATGCAAATTAAGTAATGTTACAGATTTTAAAACTGGTTGCAGTAGAAATCTCACTTTTTTATCATCTATATTTATCTTAAAAGTGCAATAAGCTGTAATAATAGCTTCAAACTAATCTCAATGGAGGTAACAGTAGTTCGATCTCACCATTAACAGGTTGCTATTAATTCTGACTTATTTATCAGAATAAAATATCAAAACACTAGACTGACATCCTGCTTAAAGATTTTAATGGAACAATCATTCACCGCCTCGACCTCTGACATAGAATTACAAATAAGCCAGAGGTGCGGTGTCGCTCAACGAGCTTACACGTTTGAGTCACGACCAAATGTAACCTAAGTTTATTTTAATATCTAGTCAAATGTTACTAAATATAAAAATTTTATTTCTAAAAGATTAAACGCCGAGTTTCTTGCTGGCTATTCTCAATAGGAGCATCAGTAGAGTTGACGATTCAAAAATTGTTTAAGAGTTTGCTTTAAATAAAGAATTTAGTATATTTTTTAAGAAATACTATTTCATTTATGCTTACATGCCTACAGTATACCCTCGAGTTTACCTACTATTACTACTATGAGAAAATCACATTATTTCATCATTCTCCTGCCCTTATCCCACTCTGAGTGGGGTCGGCAAAACATGTTACAAACATGTTGTCAAATGATTTGGCTACGTATTTTACGACCGGCCGCCTACCTGACGTCAACTTACATTAGTCGCCTTTCAAGAAACCTCGGTAAGAAATGAGGGTGGTCTATTCTGTGCAGCCGGATACCACACGGCATTTACCTTAGTCGCCTCTTACGACACCTCGGTAAGAAAGGAGGGTGGTCTATTCTATTCTGCCGGTTAAGTAACGGCCAAGAAAAGCACATTATTTATAGTTGAATTATTAATATTATTTATATCGTGAAAGAATTTATAGTTGCATCTAATATTAATAAAAAACCAGAAGAATACATAAATCTTTTGGTTTTTGCAGTTGGTAACAAACGACATATTATCAAATATAAAAAATGCAAATTATACACTGAAAAATTTATTAACAACTACTTGAAGACGAGTCGATACGTAAAAGATTACTTCAAGAACTGTTAAGGCACTAGAGGCGGCTATTTGTAGAGTTGATTATATAATCTATACTTATTATAAAACAAAGTCCCAAAAAGCTGTATGTCTGTATGTAAACGATTTTCCCAAAATCTACTGAACGGATCTTGGTACGGTTTTCACCAAAAGATTGTGCAATACTTCCAGATGGTTTAGGTAAAAAGTTCATATCGGTCTTATGTAAATTGTGTTGAAGAGATCGCGCAGTTGTTAAAAAAACTTGCTCGCTGGGAGCTTTAGTCGCGTGCGCTGCGTAAACCAACAGAGATACGCTAAAGTAATGTACTACAGAATTGTACATCTATAAAACAACTACAAAAAAGTCCCCGATAGCATGTCTCTATCTATTACGGTTAACTCACAATAACTACTTTTATGTTTAAAATTTGAATTCTAGAAAAAAATTGTGACACGCAGATTTCCACGCGGGCGAAGCCACTGGCACAGCTAGTTCTCTATATTCCTTTAATTCTGCAATACACAACTATGTACCCACAACTAAAAAAAAATATTTTTTGACTTACTTTTTGTTACATTTACATATAGTTTAATATAATGTAAAGGTATAGTATAAATTTCATTATTAGGTCTTTACTGTATTCATAATCAACACTTTGCAAAGTCTCTTATTAGGTTATTTTAAGATTATTCGTGAAAATCTTAACCTATGTATTTTCGTAATTTTTCCCTATATTTTTGGAGTGACGGAACATTTAATTGCTTCTGAGAGTTAAAATGTCGGGCGGTGATTAATACACTACGTAAGAGATTAAAATCAGCTTGCAAAGATTAATGCACTATAATATCTTTGTTTATTTGACCTGATGCATTTATTTATTGCCGTGTTCGTAAAAATCTAATCATACTTATGTTATTTTTTAAATTCGGATTAACGGTAAAAGTCAATGTCTCGGATATTCCTATATTAAGGCAAAAACTATGCACTTTCTCTCTTCTATTAGATTTGATGTAATTAGTTATAGTTGGTCTTATTTGTTTTTTTATTTTATCCTAGGGCATCGGACATGTGTCCGGCGGTCACATCAACCCTGCGGTGACGTGTGGACTCTTCGCATCGGGTGATGTCAAACTACTGAAAGCAATCTTCTATATCGTGGTGCAAGCTCTAGGAGCAACGGCAGGAGCCGCCTTTATTAGGGTAAGTCCATCAATAAAGTCCATAAAATTATTCGCTAAAAATATGTAAAAAAAACTTATATAAATAGATGTATAGCCTATAGAATTAGGCGTTACTTTGCCGAGATCCATAATATAAAAGTAATAATAAAATTATTTTGCTATAATCCGCGATACAGTAAATAGAAAATATATGTAGTGCTAAATGTATAGTGGACTATCCGTTTTTTCATACCCGTTACATGCAGGATTCGTAAAAAACACATGCACAAACCTCCACCACTGCCACCACAATACACAAGCACTACACACGTTCACTATCACAAACTCAACAATCGTTTCGCCCGGAACCGAAGCATCATCAGAAGATAAACTCCACGACAAAATCGCAAAGCGATTGCTTTGCGATTTTGTTTTAATTTTATTATTGCTTTTGTAGATGTATAACCTTAAAAATTAATGATCTACATACAATATCTGGATCGAAATTAAAAAATATTTTTTTGTTATGTCCTTTATATAATAATATTAAACCCCCCTGGACAAGCAAAGTTGCAAGACCAAGCTAGATGAACACGCGACATCAAAGCTCTCAGGGTCACATTTATTTTCCTGATATATTTTCATTAAATGCGATTTTATTATATTATTACGTATTCAGACGGGGATATACAGAATAAGAATTATTAACTCCCTTACACCACAATATATTAAAACATTTCAACGCTTTATTTTATTAAAAACTTCGCTGGAAATTTACCTGCTGTTATATAAAATAACTTCAAAGAACAAATTAAATGTTAGCATAACCGCAAACATTATAATTAAACATTTTAAGCCTAAATATGGCGTAGCGACATTCTAATTTCCTTATAAGCATGTCATTAATCAAACTCACTTGTGAAGGCATGAAAAACTGTTGCTTACCCTGACACTGGTGATGTTAAAACAAAAAATCATCTGGAATGGCCTCTAAAGAGTCAAACGCAGTTTAGATACGCGACTTTAATATATTTTAAACTAGAAATACGTGCGGCTTCGCCCGCGTGAAATTCAATGTTTAGCATGTTATAGTCGCTCGAGTCTCGGCATGAGACTGGCTCTCTGATATCCTACACCGCTTTTTTTACCTATTCCCCCCTCTTAACTACAATAGACACCGGTTTGTTACTACCCCCACTAAAAATTGTTGTAAAACGACCTCTTCAACTCAATTTACATGAAACCGTTATGTGCTATTAACCTAAACCTTTCGGAGGTATTGTACCTTTTAGTAAAAACCGTACTTAAATCCGTTCCGTAGATTTTGAGAAAATCGATTACATACAGACAGACAGCTTTGGGGACTTTATTTTATAATAAGTATAGATTCATGCCGTATGCTATTTTTTTATTAAGCCACAATGTAATGTCTAAATGCCATTTAAAAGTCCGTATTGAATCTCAGAGCAAAGACCTATTTTTCTCATTGGAGACATACAGAGTTTGGAGAGATGTAGGTCACATCTACCATGCTTCTTTACAAAAAGGCCTTGAAATATAGTTAATTTCTCACTATGTTTTCCTAAACCGCGAAGGGAATGATAGTTTTGAATATTAACCATTCACTGATTAGAATATGCATTTATGAACTATTAGGTAAGAATCAAGATGTGATAGCCCAGCGGTGAGACCGTGCGACTCTTTCGAGGGGAATACGAGTTCAAACCCGGGCAGGCACCAATGTGTTTTTCTATTAAAACTTATGTATATAATTGATACTTGCAATTTATCACACGCTTTTCGGTGAAGGAAAACATCGTGAGGAAACCTGCATATCTCTAGAGAATTCTGGAGATATCTATAACCTGCCAATCCGTATTGAAGCAGCATGGTAGGTCTTAGCTCCAACCCTTCTCTCCAGAAACGGAGAGAGGAGGCCTATTCCCAGCAGTGGGATTGTAACAGGCCGCTACTTTACTTTTTTTTTACTAGGTAGGAATCATGTCCAACTCATCACAACTTTGAATCTGATAAATAGGAATAATTTGTGTTTGAGCAGAAAATAGTTTGGTAAATGATCGTCCAATTAGTGCAATGTTTGACTACGTATAAGTTCATGACTATAATATTTCCCTAAACTCCGCCGTGTGGTATCCGGCAGATTAAAATAGACCACCCTCCTTTTACCGAGGTGTCGTAAGACGCGACTAAGGTAAGTTGACGTCAGGCAGGTGGCCGGTCAAAAAATACGTAGCCAAATCATGTGACAACATGTTTGTTATATGTTGTGCCGACCCCACTTAGAGTGGGATAAGGCCAAAAGAATGATGATGAATATTTCCCTTAACTGAAATTAGTCAATTAAAATATAGTGGTATATACATACGTAGAAAGAAAACTCTGACCACGCATAATCATGTACTATTTACAATCCTAACGCATCAATTGCACCTGCAACATGAAAGACAATATAAAATAATAGAACAAGAGGAAAAAATAAAACTCAAATGAGAACTTTGAAAGCAGATATTACAATAGTACTATACGAACTCTCGGTTCAAGCTTCTATGCAAGTGTGACCTTAAATGAAGCCCGCACGCCGCGATCCAACCGTATGCTAAATGAGATGTGCAATCACACCGCTCCAGATTATCACTCATAAATTATCACAATAAACCCATTATGTAATGTCACGATAAACGTTGAATGTGCGGCCTTAGTGTGCCGCGGTCTTAATCAGTTAAATCGTGAAGTAAGTTCAACACATTACTGTTGTGGAGGTGTTTTGAATGTTCTCATTACGTCTAATGGATCACAATCACACCTGTAGGCTTAACAAGGGCAACCGTAGTATAAAAAACGTCGCGTTTAATAAAAGTATACAGTACTATCTTGCTATATACCGCGGTAAAATAAAATAGGAAATTTATTTAATGCTTAATGCACTATCCGTTTTCATACTTGATACATGCAGGATTTGTAAAAACGCATGCATTACAAATCTTTTGCATTGGTCCCAATGTCGTACATGGATTAAAATGATTATCAAACCGTGTTAAAATCTTAACGCATCCTATACCATAGGTATAGAATGCGGAAAGTGCAGCGGGGGGAGTCCCTGCACGTCCACTGCACTTTCCGTTTAGGCCATTTGCAAATCTCATTGAAACCCAAGGATTTAAATAAAATATTGTTGGGTCGAATATAGACATGACGTACACTGTAGCGGGGAGCGTATACACTCCACGGTGTGAGTTGTTTTTTTTTATAAGAGATTTTTGATAAAAGAGCCATACGGGCAATCTATAATATGAAGCAACGTGAGTCCCTTCGCGAAAAGTTCCAAGAAATAGGCATACTGACTGTAGCATCACAATATATATATAGTAATATTCTATTTGTACGGAAAAATATAAGTACGTATAAAACAAAATTTGATGTATATCATAGACATACTAGAGGTCACAAACAGCTTTCGATACCTGCGTCGCGACTCAGCAGAGTTAGCAACTCATTTGTTGGTCTCGCTATTCGCTTCTATAATAAAATTCCTCAATCCATTCTAGACCAGTGTACAGAAAGATTCCAATCAAGTGTAAAAAATATGCTTATACGTAAAGCATATTACAAAATCGAAGATTATTTGGTTGATAAGAAAGCCTGGATTTGAAAATCCTTTCAGCTTCATACAAGACAGCGGTTTAATAATGTATAATTGAAAATATTTAAAAGATGGTACCGCCGAGTTTCTTGCTGGTTCTTCTCGGTAAGAGCAACATTCCGAACCAGTTGTAGCTTCATTAATCATATTGATGCTTGACGATTCAAAAGTGCCTGAAATGGTTTATTTGAATAAAGATTATTTTGATTTGATTTGATTATACTGCGTTATATCAAGTCTGCCAAGCATACGTCTTAAACAACTTTTTTTAATCTTTAAAGTGTCGGTCGTATAATCCCCACGCGGCCTGAGTGGAAAATCTTTAAAAATTGCTGTAGCATGGAACGTGTTAAAAATATTCTAGGTAGTATAAGATCTTTAAATAAATGACTATTTATTCAATTTCAATTCTTTTATCTCATATTCTATATTTTTTGTTGTTCTAAAACATTCCCACACAATCGGCAAATAATGCAAAAGAATTTGCATCGAATTATCGTTATATCTAATAATAAGTAATGACAATGTGCATTTTGTTATCGCATATAAAACAATAAACAGTAAGGTCAATGAAAGTATTATAAATTCTTCCCAACAGATACAACATTGTATGTTGAAAAATGTTCTCAAAATATATGATAAAGAATACTGAACAAATTCTAAAATACAAAACATTGATGGATCGAAAGCAATTAATATACATGTACAGAGACGATATTTCGATAGTAAAGTCAATGTCTCAATTACACATGATTCTGGTGAATTTTATAATTACTTTTGCAAGACTTAGTCATTTAAAATTTAAACGTCATTCAATAACAAATGTTAACAAATTAAATAGCTGCCAATGAAACTTAAATAAATGGCTTGTCAAACATCAACATTATGACCGAAAACTTAGCTATGGTTTCTAATTTGGCTATAGAAACTTATTCAGTTTTCGATATGTACGATATAGATGAGGGAATTCCTTTATTTTATTCGAGTAATGAAAGGAAACTGTTTTACTTCCCGTCTTAGAGATGTCACTGTAACGTTACCATAATAATACACTAAATGGCGTTGTACTGCATTTTTATACCGATTTCATAAAAAGTACACGAGTGACCTGGTATATTCTTTAGAAAATAAAAAAGGGTGCAATTTGAAAAAAAAATCAAAAATACTTATTTTGGCTTGTTTGATAAAACACGGAATCCACGAAATTTAAACTTAAGGGTTTTAAACGACAAAAGTTCGTCTGTTTGTTGATGTGTCCGTGACGATACAAAGCCATTAAATTTGGAAGCATATGAAGCATTCTAAAAAAATATATGTTTTAAATAAAAACAAATTATTGTGAATGCAAACATTTTGATTTGTGGTTAATTTTGCTTTAAGAAATAAATTTCACCTATTTTTAAAGCAAAGTCGCGTTAGTTTGATGTACTAACATCCATATGGCACTCGGCGACCTCACAACAAGATGTTCCAGATACGACATTTTATTCGCAAAGTGCATCGACTTAACACATCACGATTCGTACATGTTTATTACACATTTAACATTACTCATGTTAAATGTTCATTACGGTTAATGTGTCAACAATAAAATAATGTATTTGATACTACTAACTGCCGCTTTATTTAATAAAATCATGAGAAAGGAGTACTGCCGCTGTATTTGATAGAAGGAGAAAAAGGAGAATATTATTTACTTGTAATTATCTTATCCACTGTTAGTTTGTGCCCACGTACTTATGTACGGACTCTAAAACCGGCATCAAATTATATATCATGTTTCCAGACTGTGGTGTATGTGTTTACTTGCATTGTTTGAGTATCGAATGGTGTTACTTTTATGTTTACACTTTCAATTCGCAAAAAATTCTGTAACACACTAAGTTGAACGCGGGCGAAGCCTCTGGCACAACTAGTTCAAAAGAAATATATATGAAGAACTTTCTATGAGTTACTTACAAAAAAGCTATACACAAACAATTAATTATAAGGAATTAGGTTCATGAACTTAGGTTGCTGGTTAATAGTGAAAGTGGACTGTAGTAATGGACTCAAACTATCTTCTATATTCTGGGCAATGTACTATCACCGATAAGTAGTAGCAACTTAGTAACACCCAACTTTCGATGCTGTTGTACTGCCTTTAACAGAACCCTTCATAAGAGTTCAAATAACCAGACACGTATGTCGTTTGGAATTTTATATATCATTGCTACAATTAGGCTGGACAGGTTTAAGACATAATAAGAAACTGTAATGGCGAAATCGTTTAAACCTTATAAAGCAATATGGTTTAGCCCACTCTAAAAGTCTACATAGTACATAGTATTATGTCGTTTACAAAGTGGGCCAAATATATATGCTGCACTGATCTGAGTCCATACTAAATATCTATGTATCTTTATATAGAAGTTATAATAGCTATAATCCGCTTTTGTAAAATCGCGCATTATAGCAATTCTATAATAACTTCTGTGCTATGGATTTTTTTTAACTTCACGCCTATTTCTGTAAATTATAGATTTATATCCTACCTTTTTGCCATAGAAAATTTAATATAATACAATAATTGTGTAAAAAGTTTATATAGAATTATTTTAATTTGCAGTAAAATAATTACTGCTTTATTAGTATTAGCACAGTATTCTATAAATATTAATATTTGCAGGACTACTTCTTAACATACCTAAGAAACACCGAAAGCTTAACATCACGATATGAAGAGTCGTAATTTTTTAAGGAATAGACGAATGTTATCATTAAATATTTCAACAAATTTATAGAGTACGCGTTACTTTGTGGATATCCATATTACAATAGTAATAATAAAATTATTTTAATCCGCGATAAAGTATCGCGTATTTTATCTATAGCAAAATAATTATTTATGGCACAATAATTTTATTTATTACTTTTCAAATATTTTTACCTTGATCAGGATATTGATTTGTTTTTACATTTTATTACTATTAAAAAATTGTAACAGCTACTGGGTATTTTGTAGTAAAGCGACATTCTACATACTTTATATTTTGTTGCAGTTGGCCATACCCGAGGACAGAGTAAACGGGTTCGGAATGACTCTTCCAGGAACTAATGTTACTGAGGGACAGGTATGATACAAACATTTAAATTTATTAAAATATTATTTATTTCACACTAGGAACTATTATAATATCACAAGGAATACGAGTATATTTATTAGCAGTTCTATTAATTCGATGCTTAAAACTATGGAGATTGACGACATTTTATATTTTTGCAAAACTAACTTGATGCTTTACTATGGCGTAGTCTAAAGTTTGCAATCACGGTCCGTTATAACTTAGGAATAACGGCACAAACACTTACGAGTTTTCCATATAAACTTATGTGCCTATTTGATATTTAAAATTTATCTCACACTCTTAAATAAAGGGAGATATTGTGGGGAAATCTGTTATTTTTGGGGAATTTCTGGGAAATGTCCGAATTGGAGCACAGTGGTGGTTTTAAGTCTCATACTTTCTTGAGAAAAAAAAAGAAAAGACTAGGCGTTTGCCCAGCTGTAGGATAGTAACGGCCGCTACTTAATGGACTATATTATAAAATCTTTACCTGCAAAGGAGACCTCAAAGCGTAACATGTTTATGAAAAAAGTCGATTGCGATTGTAAGATGTATTTATTGTTTTTTCTCCAGGCGCTATTAGTGGAGGCTCTGATAACTTTTGTACTTGTAATGGTGGTGCAAGGAGTGTGTGACGCGGGCCGCAATGACGTCAAGGGATCAGCTCCCCTCGCAATTGGTCTCAGCATCACTGCCTGCCATGCCGCATGCGTAAGTTTGACTATTCTTTTGAGAGAACGTGATTTATATTTCGCTTGAATTTATATAATCTCTGAATACACCGATAAAAAAAGAAAATTGGAGCCTTGTCTTTTAGCAGTAGTTGAAGAGAAATGATAGAAGGAAATTCAATCGTAATCTTAAAGTATATACAACAACCATATATCCCGACTTCGAAAGCACGCACTAATTATATTGATGTAATCTTATAGTGCTGAAAATGTCTTGTTAAAAGGCATGAAAGTGTATAAAAATATATATTTCCACAGAATACTTGAAAGTATTTATTCATAAATACAATAGTACGTTTACGGTAAAACAACATATAACTGCTAACCCTGCCAGCGCGTAGGTAAAAGATCGCACTAAAGTAAAATTAGCAATGGAAGAGTACTTACTAATTGTACATTCAGCTCTAGTAGGTATACATTCAGCTATCACAGTGACGATTGGCATCATTATAGTATTGGGAAGATGCCTACAAACAGTTTTTCATATTATTAGAGACTCAATAACTCGCAAAAGAAGTTATTTAATGTTCTCTAATTAATATTTAATTTTTATTTAATCTATTGGTAATTGCAGTATTGAATACAACCTTTTTTTCATATACGGGTATATTTTTTTCTATTTTATTAATTTTGCAAGTAACGTGAATGTTGGGCGACATATTTCTTTAAATATGAATATAAACATGATTCACTGATTGAATGAGTGCTGAACGTCACGAACGTCATAATCGATCAATACGAGCCTTTTGTACTGAAATAATATAACCTAGTTATTGTTTAACAGATACCTTTCTCTGGCGCAAGCATGAACCCCGCACGGTCTTTTGGTCCGGCCCTCGTTATGGGCAACTGGACTGCACACTGGGTATGTAAAATATCTAATAAATTATCTGAGTATCTGAGGTAAGATAAATTCATAGACCAACTAATATCGACGCTGAAGAAGCGTAGGACGTTGGAACCTTGAGGTGTAGAAGTGAAAGCCCCGTACCGAAAAATATAGCAAATGTGATACCGGGTTTTTTTTTCTTTTTTTTAGGAATAGAAAAACGGATTGATTAGATTTTTGATGTGGTACTTAGATGTGGTACTTTTGATAGGTTACTTAAAGTTACCATCCAGTTTTCAGTACACAATTTTTTTAAAATGTATACAACTCCCCAATTCTGCCGCACCCTACATTTTATTTCGCGTATTCAGGTTTCCATACGACGTTTTTCTTCGTCTAAAGTTAAATATCAATTACAAACAGGAACAGGAGGAAGCATACGCGATCTTTTTAGAAAGACAACGTACTCTAACTTTAGACTTTAGACCATCATCATCATCATCGCATATAACCAAAATCGCTTTCTTTAGATAGTCACGTCCGCATTCCTCCAGCCGTAGTCAGATATCACTGATTGAACTATTTTATAAATGAAGATATTATAATGTTTCTGGTTTAAATAAAAAAAATGATAATTTGAAAACTAACGATGGCTAAATGAAATGTATAATATCGTGATGTCATCTGAGAAGCGAATGGAAAGCAAGATAAGTCCAGTTAACCTAATCTTTAACCTGTTACTGGCCATCACTTTCACTACATCACGTGTCTAAGTCGAGCAGATTATAATGGAAAGATACAAGTTATATTTTCGTAATTCTTGTTTGCTCCTTTCCACAAAACGATTACGTCTAGACTCTAGACTTCTAGTCAAGAAGAACTCTAGATTCTAGAGTTTCAACCGTTTCTTTTAACAGAGTGAATATAGATGAATTATTCTGTATTTGATTTTTTTTTAAAGTATAAAATTTTTAGTGAACGCAATTTTAATCTTAAGTTAAAGTTATATATAAATGTTCATTCTTAATAGAAGCACCTGTATAATTCGAAATATTGTAGCACTTTTGAATTTATTGAGGTTAATATAAATAACAATTATATTATCTTCAATAATATAAAATACTTAGATTAAAAGATTAAAAAAGATAACGATAAAAATTGGACCTAAACTATAAACTATAGTATATATTTTCAAGCAAAATATTTCAGAATCTTCGTAAAATAGATGCATAGGGACTCAACAAAGTTTTCTTCAAATATTATTTTGTAAATATAAATTCACATGTTATGATGTTATTTCGTTGAAAGAAAAAATTATGGTAAATTTCATACCCCTTAACTATGTTGTAATTTATACCCAAAATATTTTCAGTGAAAATTCGTCCAAATCAAAAGTCACCATAAAAATGGAGCGGCAATCTTTGTTCTGGAAATTAATAATCTCTTGTTAAATTATGATTTCCTTGAAATATTCATCCGAGATTAATTTGTAGAACAAAAATAGAAAGCAACTTTACTTTTAGAGATTTCGGATGTCTATATCTGTATCCAGAACTAACCTTGACCTTGAATGATATTTAAAGCCAGACCATGACAATGGAAACTAGTGCGAGGCGAGGAAAATTCCACAAAATAAATATTATACTTGTTAGATAACAATGTATGTCAGTTTATCTCATTAGATTTAGTTTGTTCGCAAATAATTTAGAAGGTCAAATTCGTTAACGTCGGCATAGTTATATGTAGGTATAAGTTACGAATACTTTTTACGCAGGCAATAAATAAAAAACGAGCTAATAAACAAAATAATATTTGAACAAAAGTCGTGTTAGGAAAGTTAGGAACTAAAATATTATTTTAAAATGTTTAGGTATAAAATTATAATATCTTAACGTATCTAAAATATAATAGTTGATCGCAGGAAGGTTTCAAAGAGAAAAATGTACTTTGATATCCATAGATTTTATTTTTAATTTAACGATGTCATAAAATACGCTCGCCATTTGCGCGCTTTCGCTTTTAATTTTTCGCACATTGCATTATTCAGGAAACGCAATCGTTCTAATTTACGTAAGTACACAAAAGCTATCAAACTAGCTTGTCGTATCGCGAAGCCAAAAGGACGAATTGTAAGACTCATAGTAGGTACAATCTTAATAGATAAGGTCTTAAAGCGCTTGAGTAGTGATCCTCATACATATGTCTTTAAAAAGTTGTTACGCGCCTCTGGATACAAACGGCACATGATTTTATTATATGGGAATTCCTTAAAGATGGAACTTTGTAAACGCCCGTTGTTTAGAGGAGAAGAAGAAAGCGTATTTTAAAGTCATTTGACTTTGCTTACGTGTATTAATTGTATTATAATTGTAACAATAATTACATAAAGACCAGAAGTACCTAACCATAAAGTGGATATTTTCCACGATAGCTTAAGCGTACTTTTTTGGTTCGAACTGACTGTATGCTGTTAGCCCCAACGGCTTTTACTGCGTCACCGGGCGGGACGGGCGAGCGCAGAAGCATCGTCGAGGTTGCGAAATGCAAAGAGTAGAGCGCAGAAGCTCTACTAGCGTCGGCGAACGTCGTCCTAAGGGTGCCTCCTGTGAGGCCGGGCCACGGCTTAGGGCGAAGGGTAGTGGAGGGCTGATGTATGACTTTGATTAGTCATTGCGACGTCGGAAGGGTGGGGAGAAGCCACGACCAACCGACGTCAGGAAACTGGGACCTCGTCTTCGCCGGCGAAGACGCTGTACGTGTGTATTACGTGTTTTTGTGTTTGCGATCGTTATTTGATCGTCAGGGTCAAATAGGACGCTTTTTGGACTATATTTCGGTGGTCAGATCTAACTGGGATATAGGTTGAAGCAACTGAAATAAGGGGGTTCGCGTGTATCTCACATTTCTCGAAGTAAGATTTCGAAAAACGTTTAAAGAGGTGAGTAATGGTAGGGAGATCGAGGTCTCTATGGAGGTCAACGTTCCGCATGAACCACGGACACCCAGTGGCTGTCCGCATAAATCGGTTCTGAAGTCTTTGGAGCCTGAGCAATCTGACCTTTGAAACGTGCGCGAACGCAACGCTCGCATAGGACATTATTGGTCTTATGCAAGTTTTGTAGAGTGTCACTTTGTTGCGGAGTGACATATTACTTTTCTTGCATAACATCGGATAAAGTTAAGCGTACTTAAAAAGCTACTTTAGTTCGGGCTATAAGTGTCAATTCAATTTATAAAATCAAATTATAAAGTCAATTTTCAATGTTAATGTTAAGTGTGTATTTTGTTGGTGATTTAAATAAATAAATAAAAGACGAAAGTCAGTCTATCTGATAGGTTTTCACGGCTTATCCAATGCGACGGCACACATGGATAAAAATTCCCGTTTATTTTTTAATTTTACTTCGTCTTTCAATTTTTATGAATGAACTCCCGAATCTATTAAATCATATAAATAAAATATACCGATGATATTTTTTCTTTACATCTATTCAGCACATAAGCGTTTTCCTCAGAAGTCAATCAATGAATTCTTGTTTAACAATTTGTCAACTGCGCGCACAAATAAGTAACGTCAAATGGCGCCACTCACCACACCTCGCCACAGCTATCTTCACGTCTCTATGCTACAACTTCCGCTCTCCTCTTTTCCTTCCATTACAAAAAGTTCTCATTGTCATTTTGATTTCCAGGTTTACTGGGTAGGTCCGATCGTGGGTGGTGTCGTCGCGGGATTGGTATACAGGTTCATACTGCGCATCGGGAAAGCGGGCGACAGTGGCTCCTACGATTTATAAGCAATATCGATACGTTCGAGACGCATACGAACACTATGTGCCTTATTTATACTGTTTCTCGTGTGAGGTATTAATAAAAAGTTATAATAAATACCTTAATTGAGATTCCCTTTAGTTTAAAAAAAATCTGCACTATGTACCGCTATGTTTATTAACTTAGCATTGACCGTATCCAAAACCATATAAAAAAGTGTTGTTGAATATCTAATTCAAATATTTACCGCTTCAACTTTGTCCTAAGGCCTACTTTATAACATTAAAACAATAATTTACACGATTATTATGTCATACATTTACATATCTATTTAGTACCTCTTTTAATTGTTCTTGTTGATACTTTCTACTACTTTAGTTACTGTATAACACATAGTTTTTAATTGTAATTAATAAAAGCATATACATTTTATATTTAGTTTTCTTAAGGGCCAGGAAAAATAAAATGTATCTATGGAAAGTTCATGCGATTCTTTATGAATAAAGGAGTGTATTTTAAATTTATCAACACGGGAAACAGTTTCACTATAAGCTCATTGATACATGCTTATTTTATAAATTGTTATATATGTTCATAGTTTCATTTCATAATAAGGTTTATTAATGGGCTTATGTTTTTTATGTATTCTGCTTTTAAATTCCAAAGTCGACGCCTGAGTCGAGTGTCGAATTGTACGAACGGAGGCTTATTGCGTCGAACTGACTTGGTTGGCATGTGCGTTTCATGGATAAAAGCGCACTTTAACGCAATTACGCGCGAAGTATATGTGTGATAGACGCAATTCAGTTTGTTCTTTCTAACGTTAAGTAGAGTCCACACAACAGCAACTCTGATCGCAATTGACTAGCTGGTGGCTGGGAAATTGGCGTGTGGACGATAATATTAACAGCGACTTTACATCGCTACAATTGCAGCGATCAGATTGCTGCAATTCTATAAAGTCGTCGGTCGCAAGCGATATCGCTGCTGTGTGGACTAAGTTTATATGACACTGTGTGTCATATAAACTTAGTCAATGTTAGAAAAAAATTAAAATGGCGGATTTACGTAATTATTCACGTGAGTTTGTAGTGGAGTTTTACAGTTTTACAGAAATTTACCGACATTGTGGATGATTAAAAGCAAATTTGCCTTTCTCAAAACATTATAAATATCTAAGTACAGAAAAATTTAGTCGAATAGTCGCAGAGGTCCATTCACATGTGCTACTAAATGAACAATCGCTATGAGGACACTAAAGCTAAAAGTCGCTGGCGAGTCGCCGGCGACCAAAGTACCGCTGCCTGGGCATTACATAAATATAATATAGACCCGGTAAAAGTAATCTATGCTTAGAAGTTTCAATTAAGCATAAGTTTAAAGCATAAGACAGTAAATATCGATACATTTCATATTGTGACTACATTTCGTACAGTGACAGTGTGATTTAGCCTTAATAAACGTTCAGAATCCAACGTCTTTAAGCCTCCGTAATAAACATCACACAAAGTCGATTGATGAATAATAAGATAAGTTATATTATTTAGCTAGGTAAGATAGGGTTTAAAAAAGTATTAAGTCTATTTATGTTATGTGAATAAACTAAGTTAAGAATAAAGGATTCAACATTTATTGTTTGTATTCGAATGTCTGCACTTTTGAAACGTGAGCTGAAAATTTGTATAAATAACTACTCTCACGCTTTGTTTATAGTGAAATAAATATTATTGCTGAAGAGGATGTTTTTTTTGTATTTTATTGATAGCTATATAGATAGATCCTTTAGATAAGATTGAATTATTTCGCAACGTAAAATGATCACAAATTGATATACTTCTAATTTAAAATTACCTTTAGAATTTTGTCTAATACCGACACATTTTTTGCCCTTCATATAAGTATATAGGAATTTCCGTTCTTAGTACGTGAATTAATCCTTACACTATATAAGCTTTAGCAAGAAAATAATCATAGTTTTATAATCGAACACGATATTTCAATTGCTGCTTCTGATCAACACGATAAAATGATTCGTTCTTTGCTAAGAAACTTACTAATAACTAAGTAACGAGTGAAATTTATCATATAGTGCAATCCTAAAACATGTTAATGAGACAATCATAAAACTTTGGAAGCACTTCAATCATCTCATACCAAGATTTCAGTAGAATACGTGAAGATAGTAATTTTCTTACAGACAATTCAATTATACAAAAATCCTGGGTCTCCGAAAATAATAATATTTTACTACACAATATTTTCTATCTATTTCGAAATTCTTTCATAGCCCAAATAATTATTGTAAGTAAAATAAAGTAAAGTAACACCCTGTTACTATGGTCACTGCTGGGCCTCCTCTCTCCGTTTTTGGAGCTCAGACCTACCTCGCTGCTCCAATGCGGATTGGTAGGTTACACATATCCCTAGAATTCTCTAGAGATATGTAGGTTTCCTCACGATGTTTTCCCTCACCGAAAAGCGTGTGATAAATTGCAATTATCAATTAGACACATAAGTTTTCAATAGAAAATTCATTGTTGCCTGCCCGGGGTTTGAACCTATATCGCCTCTAGAGAGTCGCACGGTCTCACCGCTAGGTTATCACAGCTTACAAATAATTATTGTACGATACTGAAACAGCAGAAATACGATTAGCAATAAACTACCCACATAATAGTAACCTAAATTCTAGTCTGTAATTGTAAATGCGAATGTCTCATTTACAAGTGTAATGATGTATCATTGCGTTAGTTCAGGCATATTGTTTGTATTATTTAATATCAAACCAGATTACATACAATTGTCATTGTGTTGAATTAATATTTCGTAAAGTTCAGTATTGTACTCGCATCATTTAAAGGTCGCTTAATTAAGATTAGAAATATGATACATTGCATATGACAAATACAGATTTTTAATCGTCATTTACTATAGGATGGTAATGTAGTCATCTTTTGCAATAAGTGATTGAAAATATGGGTTTCAGTTCTATTATATTTTAATAGCCTGTTACTATGCCCACTGCTGGGCTAAGGCCTCCTCTCTCCGTTTTTGGAGAGAAGGATTGGAGCTAAGACCTACCACGCTGCATCAATGCGGATTGGTAAGTCACACATATCCCTAGAGAATTCTCTAGAGATATGCAGGTTTCCTCACGATGTTTTCCTTCACCGAAAAGCGTGTGATTAATTGCAATCATCAATTAGACACATGAGTTTTTAATAGAAAAACTCATTGGTGCCTGCCCGGGGTTTGAACCTATGTCGTATCTAGAGAGTCGCACGGTCTCACCGCTAGGCTATCACAGCTTATTATATTGACTTGTTTTTAAATGTAGTCCTATTTAAAAGTATAAAAAGTTTTATCTTAATGACTAAGGATCACGAACAAACAATACCATTCAAAATGTTAAGATTGATGGTGTTATTCCGTAGAGCCCTTTTTAACAATGAGAATTGTAGAAATATATATAAAGTAGTAAAGTAAAGTAAAGTAGCGGCCTGTTACAATCCCACTGCTGGAAATAGGTCTCCTCTCTCCGTTTCTGGAGAGAAGGGCTGGAGCTAAGACCTACCACGCTGCTCCAATGTGGATTGGTAGGTTACACATATCTCCAGAATTCTCTAAAGATATGTAGGTTTCCTCACGATGTTTTCCTTCGCCGAAAAGCGTGTGATTAATTGCAATTATCAATTAGACACATGAGTTTTAACAGAAAAACTCATTGATGCCTGCCCGGGTTTGAATTCGTGTTCTCCTCGAAAGAGTCGCACGGTCTCACCGCTGGCCTATCACAGCTCATAATATATATGTATACTTATCAATCTTTATTCAAAATTTACAAAAAAAAATATTAATAAAATATAAATAATGAAAATAAAAAAAAATAATATAAAAATAATAATATAAAATAATAAAAAATAAAATAAAATAAAATAATATAATATGAAATAATAAAAAATATTTGACGTTCCTTAAAAGTGATCATTAAATAGTTTAAAAAATTTAAGTTATATACTGAAGTCGACGCGAACGTACAACTACTATTATTGTAAAATCATCATTCTCCTGCCCTTATCCCACTCTAAGTGGGTCGATGTATGTTTTAGACATGTTGGTATATGTTTTGGCCAGCTGTCTTACGAACGGCCGCCTCCCTGACATCAACTTCCCTTAGTCACCATTTACGGCACCTCGGTAAGAAATGAGGGCGGTCTATTCTACTCTGCCGGATACCACACGGCACTTACCTAAGTCGCCTTTTACGATAACTCGGTAAGATATACGATGGTGGTATGACGATAATATGATGGTGGTCTATCCTACCCAGCAGGATACCAAACGGCACTTACCTTAGTCGCCTTTTACGACGCCTCGGTAGGATATGAGTGTGTACTATTTCTCAGCCGGATACTACACGGTACTACTATTAGGTATTATAAAATATGCAAAAAATATTTATTTATTCTTCTTTCAAGATTAATCGAAGCAACGGATATGAAGTGGTATTGAGTGACATGAGCTGCTTCTAATCATGCTGTAGTTCATTCAGTTGAATTTCGGGTAGAATTCAATAATGCCTATTACCTAGACCCAATTCTAAACAGCTATCAGAAGATATCTCGTCACGACACGTCACAATCTGATACGTTTCGCAACAGTCGTGACTCCCGCGGTCTAATCACGACATATCGTCGCCTGCGCAACTCCGATCCTATAAAAATATGTCGCTTGTGTCAAGGTCAACTTACAGGTTCCTGAGCATTGTAACAATAAGTCGCAGTGGGTGGTTGAGATAATTTGCAATGTTCTACATACGTGCATAATTGATGACTTTGATATTGCGACACGTGATTCATGGGGCGGATCTTTGAGACTATGATACAGTCTGAAGTCAGTTTAGTCTTATAAAGTAATAAGACTTAATGTAATATATCCAAAAACATAATCCATACATGATCATCCTCCTGCCTTTATCCCACTCCAAGTGAGGTCGGCACAACATGTTACAAACATATTGTCACACGATTTGGCTACGTATTTCACGAGCGGCCGCCTGCCTGACGTCAACATACCTTTGTCGTAATTTATGAGCCCTCGGTAAGAAAGAGGGTGGTCTTTCTACTCACCCAGATACCACACGGTGGGTCGACTTACCTTAGTCGCCTTTTATAACACCTCGGTAAGAAATGAGGGTGGTATTTTTACTCAGCCGGATATCACATGGCGGGTCGACTTACCTTAGTCGGCTTTTACAACATCTCGGTAAGAAATGAGGGTGGTATTTTTACTCAGCCGGATATCACATGTCGGGTCGACTTACCTTAGTCGGCTTTTACGACACCTCGGTAGATATGAGGGTGCTCGTTTTACTCGGCCGGATATCACACGGCGGGTCGATTTACCTTAGTCGCCTTTTACGACACCTCGGTAAGAAATGAGGATGGTCTATTCTATTCAGCCGGATACCACGCGGCCTAAAAAAACATAATCCGTACTTGATATTATGACTGTATATTCGATGGAGAATATATATATTGGGCTAAAATAAATGAAAAAAAACTTCAATTTTTCCTTCGCGAATTGAAAAAGAACGAAATAGTACGTAATTAAGGAAATTTATACACTGCAGTAGTATTGGATGAAGTTGTGGGTACAGTTCATAAATATAAAATACGGATATTACCGGATATTTTCTTTGTAATGGAACTTTTGGCTAGACAAGGTATAGTTAATAAAAGTTTTACATAATTTAAATACTACATCATATACAAAACCTAAGATTTAAAACGCCCTCACCTGCTTTAGAAAGAGTCAAGTGATATAATATATATATGAGCTGTGATAGCCCAGCGGTGAGACCGTGCGACTCTTTCGAGGGGTTCAAACCTGGGCAGGCACCAATGAGTTTTTCTATTAAAGCTCATGTGTGTAATTGATAATTTGTCACACGCTTTTCGGTGAAGGAAAACATCGTGAGGAAACCTGCATATCTCTAGAGAATTCTGGAGATATGTGTAACCTACCAATCCGCATTGGAGCAGCGTGGTAGGTCTTAGCTTCCAACCTTTTTCTCCAGAGACGGAGAGAGGATGCTTATTCCCAGCAGTGGAATTAAAACAGGCCGCTACTTATATATATATATATAAGTTGGCGCAGTTGGCAGTGACCCTGTCTTCGGCTCCGTGGGTCGCGGGTTCGATTCCCGCCGAGAACCAACATTTTCTATTTAGAATTTGTTGGTTCTTCGAGTCTGGGTGTATATATGTATTTAATTATGTATTTAAAACTATATATGTATATATTTACCAGTTGTCTCTCACCCATAACACAAGTATTAAGTTACTTACTTTGGGGATGGACGACCGTGTGTGTAAGTGTTAATATATTTATTTATTATTTATTATATATATTATTAATTTTTTTAAAATTTTATTCAATATAAATTTTACAATCCAGTGTGTTAATTAAGACACGTTATATAAACCTGTAGAGGTTTAAGCATAGCGCGAATGCGTTCGCCTGCTCGCAGAATATCTGTTTACTACATTTACATAACTACAGTGTTTTTAAATAATATAACTTGAGCAAGTGTTTACAATTTTTTTGGTTTTCTATTAACTTACTTAGTATAATATCGGGCATTTTATTGAGAATATCAGGCAACATATATTCCCATGTTCTTTTGCCATAAATGTTTTTGGAATCATAATAAGAAAATCAGTATGCGGAAGCCAACTTACTCGTTCGATTGTTAAGTTCAAATAAAACAAGATTAGGAAGCGAATACTATTTATTGAAGCAAAACAACGCGGATACAATCAAGCGCCAAAATAAATATACCAAATGTTATAATTCATTACAAATCTAAACGGCATGTGTAGAAAGATTGAAAGGGAATATACTATTTAATTTAACAGTTCTATGAGGTTCACAATTTGTAATATTGGCGCCTTCGAATAGTCAACAGGCCATGCACCCGTTGTAGCTGAGGCAGTAGGGCGCGAAAGGCCTTTCTCACGGGAGCTGCTGGATGAGGTTCTGGAGGAAGGCGTCCGGGTCCGGGATGTCCTCGAGGAAGCCGGCCGCGTCGCAGAACTCGGCGAAGGAAGCGCACGGGAGCAGCTCGTCGGTGAGCGTGGTCACGATCCGCTCGGCCGCTTTGGTGTTCGCCTCGTCATTGTACCGGATATACCCGGCTAACTTGACCGGCCACTGTTCCACTGTCGTCGGCGTTGTGCTCACGTTCTGTGACAGATAATAAATAAATAAATAAATATATGGGACATTTACACACACGGTCGTCCGTCCCCAAAGTAAGTAACTTACTACTTGTGTTATGGGTGACGGACAACTGGTAGATATACTACATATATAAGTTTAAATACATACTTAAATACAAATACACGCCCAGTCTCGAAGAACCAACAATTTGTTTATAGAAAATGTTGGCCCTCGGCGGGAATCGAACCCGCGAGCTGAAGGCAGGGTCACTACCCACAGCGCCAACGGGCCAGTCTAAATAATACCGGTTAAATGTTTGGGCAATAGGTTCATTGATTGATCGAGACTAAGGTAAGTCGATCCGCCGTGTGGTATCCGACTGAGTAGAATAGACCACCCTCATTTCTTACCGAGGTGTCGTAAGAGGCGATTAAGGTAAGTCGACCAGCCGTGTGGTATCCGGTAGAGTAGAATAGACCACCCTCTTTCTTACCGAGGGGTCGTAAAGTAAGACTAAGATAAGTCGACCCGCCGTGTGGTATCCAGCTGAGTAGAATAGACCACCCTCCTTTCTTCCCAGGGTGTCGTAAGAGGCGACTAAGGAAGTCGACCCGCCGTGTGGTATCCGGCTGAGTAGAATAGACCACCCTCATTTCTTACCGAGGTGTCGTAAGAGGCGACTAAAGTAAGTCGACCCGCCGTGTGGTATCCGGTAGAGTAGAATAGACCACCCTCTTTCCTACCGAGGGGTCGTAAAATACGACTAAGGTAAGTTGACGTCAGGTAGGCGGCCGGTCGTAAAATACGTAGCCGAATCATGTGACAACATGTTTTTAACATGTTGTGCCGAACCTACTTAGAGTGAGATAGGTCAGGACGATGATGATGATGAGGTTCATTGATTGAGATGAATATTTCTTATTCACTAAAATTTAATATTATTTAGGAAGGGCGCAGCCACAATTCTATACGGGGGGTAAAATGCTGGACCATACTGTTTTAATAGATTTAGATATTAACAATATTAAATATTATTGTCATTACTATACCTTTAATTTTAATTATTTTTTTTTACATTACATTACATTATAGGTACTATGCAAGCCTTTTATAGTGTCACTATGTTATGAGTTGTCACTTTCCCTAGCCCTAGTACAATTACAGTCCCAGTCATTTACATTTCTACTACAATAACAGTATTATTAGAAACAGTACAGGTACAGTAGGGTAAAAAACTGCTGCTGGCGGGGATAGGGGGGGAATGTGTACAACGGTACCCTGTCAGCACTATCAGGTTTTTAGTTAGTGAGAATCCGACATACCGCTCGTCCCCGTCTAGCGGTGATGACCCATAACGGGTTTTCCTGAGATATAATAAATAAATAAATAAACGTTTATTTGGAACAATACATAGTACATAACAAAAATGAACGTTGATCCTGCAGAAGTATTAACTGTGTTGCAGTGACCAACGCCCTCCTCCGTTACAAAATTAAACAAATGCTCCTTAAATTTAACTACATAATATGCTAAAGTTAATAAAAATGTGTGTTGAGTTCGTAGTGTATGCGCGCGCGTGAGAATGTGTGTGTGTGTGTGTGATTTATTGTCTGTGTGATCGTGTGCGTGTGTGTTCATTTCAATAAAAACTAGTAAGTGAACTCACCTTAAACATGACGGTGTACAGCTGGTTTATCAGGGCTACAAAAATCGCGTACGGCTTGTAGTCCGCCCAGGGACGCGGCGCGCGGTGCTCAGCGGGCAGCGCGCGCATCGTGGGCCCCGCGGGCGCCACCGCACGCACGTGGCCGATTATCAACAGTTGCTCAAGCATGTCTAGGCGAAGGAAGCGCCATCTGGATCAAGGAAACGTTTAATTGCAACCTTTTTTTATATATCGCTTGTTCCGCACAAACGTGCGGGCGGACGAAACAACCTCCGGGACCTGGGCCCGCCGTCTCGGCGTCTCAACCTACCTTATGCGGCCGTCAGCTGTATGCGGTCCGGCCTCATGAATCACTGCGTGTATATGTGTACGTGTGTATGTGCGCTTGTATGTACTTGGCCGATTCCCGAACCCGTTGGCTCGCCTCAGCAATCTTCCACGGACACGTACTGTCTATTTCTCCCGGAGTATACACTTCACCAACGCGGTTAAACAACACAAATAACACCCGGTGTGCACACAACCTTCGTAAGGTCACACGTTATTGAATCGTCCTTATGTTGGGGAATAGTAACCCAACGCGCACTAAAACCGTGGACGGTCGCGTCTTCTCAAACGCTTCACTGGTTAAACGCGTCACTAAATACTTATATCAGTCTCAAATGTCAATAAAGTCGTTTCACTACTGAGAATAACACCCGAAACGCAAAATTACACGTGTGCGTTATAAAAAGAATGCCGTATACAGGCGAACGCGGCCTGTCCTTATCGTATTCGAAACGTCACTAACTGTCGGCCGCTCGCATCGGCAATCGAATACATAAAGGTCGTTGATCCGGCCGGTCGCGTCGCGTCGCGCGCGTCAATTTATTCAAAACAATAGCCATTCTTTATAATTAAATAATCTACAAAATAAATCTATAGTCCGATTTCGTAGACTTTCCACTACCACGAGATCGGTATGGACGCGGGTGAAACCGCGGGACATTGCTAGTTTATTTATATATAAAAAAAAGGAAATCTCACTTGGCATGTGGATACAGTAGCAGCATCATCGTCAGGAAGTACAGCGGGCCCTCCGCGTCGTGCGCCGACTCCAGCACCCGCGGCGGGGCCCACGCCAGGCTGGCTTCTAGTGCGGTCACTTCGCGAGCGGCCACACGCGTCCTAGACATAATGTTACCCTCATTTATTACAAATGTTCGCTTATCATTTACCGGTATCCGGCTGTGTAGAATACCACCCTCTTCCTTACCGAGAGATCATAAAATACGACTATAGTACCCGGCAATAAATAATGCACATCGAGGCTTAGAGAGAGAAATCGGCTAGATAGGCTTCATAGAGCATTGTCTCTGTCGCACAGACTGACGAACCCGTGTGTGACAGTGACAGCGCTCTACGAAACCGAACTGGCCGGTTGTTTAGTTCTAAACATTGATGTGCATTAATGCCGGGTACTATAAGGTAGGTTGCACCTCAGGCAGGCCGGTCCTAAAATACGTAGCCAAATCTTATGACGACATATTTGTAACATGTTGTGACAACCCCACTTAGAGTGGGGTTAAGGATATGGGCATATAAGGATATGATGAGGAGGATGATGATGATTGCTTATCATTTACTAGTGGTACCCACAACTTCGTTCGAATCATTTGTCCTTATCTTGAAAATATTATATTTACCATTGCCTTGAATTGTATTGAACATCCTGTATTAAAAAAATACTTTTTCTTATAGTATAGTCTATGTAATCTACTTTTTGTCTGTGATGTTTGTTTTTGTTTTAAATAAACCTTGCTAATCATATTTCTAATAATATTTCAATGAGAAATAGAATTTACACATTTTTTCTGTGTTCATGGGAACATGACAACAATAATATTAGCTAAAAAAATGTGGTCAATGAATTCTGGCGAAAACTTGAGAAGATCCTGAATCTTAGAAAATGTTACGAGATTTGATTAAGACTGAAAGGTACAAAAATTATATAATTATATATAACAATTCCCCTCTCAGATCGTCAATTCACAATATAGTTATATTGCTTTTTACTGTTTCTCAAGGATAATACAATCATCTTATCCAATCATAGATTAGATAATAAAGGGAGTCAGGAAACAAAGTCCATTTAGAGATTTTTTTAAAGAGGGGAATACATTCCAAAACTTTAAATAAAGACAAAAGTTCTGAAAGTGAATGCTATATTGTCCCACCAAAAAATGTTCTTGGTTGCTTATATTGAGAAGTGACCAATTTTTTTTATTTCACTAAATAGGGTTCCATTTGACTATAATATATGTACTTGTATATATTTTTTCTTAGTGTTGTACAAACTTATATATATTTTTCATAAAAAAATTAAGTTTAGTATTAGTTCTGGATCTCATACAACACGGTTTCACAAAAGACAGCATTTTCTAAGAGGAACCTAACTACTGGGTTATAGGAGGGTTACCTATATTAGTATTAGCATACTTTTAAGTACAAAGAATAGTATATTAAAATTATTTTATTCTAAATCTTAATATCATAAATGTGAAACTCTCTGTTGTTGAACTCGCTTTCACAACTAATAGTTTGGAAACTATCTAAATAGATAAAAATTGCAAATTGGACATGTTTTATCCACTGTTATGCTGGCTTTAATTGACTTGAATTGCATAAATATTTTTCTATGGGACTAGCTGTGAAAGCGTAACAGACATACAGAATTATGCATATATAATAGTAGTAGTATAGTAGCGGCCTGTTACAATCCCACTGCTGGGAATAGGCCTCTTCTCTCCGTTTTTGGCGAGAAGGGTTGGAGCTAAGACCTACCACGCTGCTCCAATGCGGATTGGTAGGTTACACATATCTCCAGATTTCTCTAGAGATATGCAGGTTTCCTCACGATGTTTTCCTTCACCGAAAAGCGTGTGATAAATTGCAATTATCAATTAGACACATGAGCTTTTAATAGAAAAACTCATTGGTGCCTGCCCGGGTTTGAACTCGTGTTCCTCTCGAAAGAGGCACACGGTCTCACCGCTGGGCTATCACAGCTCGCATATATAATATTAGAATGTATTTAAAAATAGTAACACTTACGTGTTTATAACATAAAGTGCCATGTGAGCGAGCGCAGGCACCAATTGCATATTAGAAAGCGGGCCGCCGCCGCCGGTGTCGTCGTGGAAAGTACGTCCGCGTGCGAACCGCACCAGTAACAGCTTCAAATCGTGCACAGTGCACGAGTGGCCGATGTCGCGATGACCTGTGCACTCCTGCAAAAACAGAAATTTGCTATACTAAGCCATATCATATCTTATCTTATCTGATTTTGGGGACGCCTGCCGGTACAGGACGGGTGGTCAGCTCCAATACTGGACTATTCCACCCATTTCTCCTTGTTGGCACAAGGGTTTCACTGTTGTCCCGACAGTGTCACCTGCTCTAGCCTAACTGTTGCTTTTACAAACTTTATAATATCCCTGAAGGAGATATTTGTTAGGTCATCAGCTTCAATTTCGTCCTTACCTAATATCTCCCTAATAAGATAAGATAAGCCATATCATATCCCCTTTTTCTTTTGGAGTAGCGGCTATGCCAAGCCATATATCAATGCCCGGTTTCACTTTATTTATTTATGTATCACAAGTTAAGCAATAAGTTATTTAAAACAAATACATGTTTACAAAGAAAAGCTTATCGCTATAAGAGATCTCTTCCAGCAGCCCTAAGAGTGTCGGGAAACATATTGGAATGTACTATAGGTACAAATATGTAAAGGACCTAAGAGAGTCGGGAATATCGGGAGGTATAGGTACAAATATGTAAAGGAACATAATAATATTAATAAAATTTTACATACGTATATATAACATATAATAAATATATATGCAACATTAAAATATTACATAAACTAATATATAAATATATATTATTTGTTTATACATTGATCCACAAGTGAAAAATAGTGTTTTTTCAGCTTCAATTTAAGCGAGTTTACTGAAGTTGTATTTTTTGTTATATTATATTTCACAAACGAGCAGCAGCGATTATAAAGGTTTTCCTATAAAAAATGGTGTTAAAGGGAGGGGGGGGGGGGGGATGGCCAGTTTAATTATTTATTATTTGAAATTTAGTGTAAACAAATAAACTAAAATTAATCGTACATGGAAAAATTTAAGAAACCAAAGTGCACTGAAACCTACGCCAGTACCTACGGTTTAATAAAAGCACTAATTTTTTATTCAGAGTCGTGGCATCAAAAGTTCAAGTTGCCTCAATAATCGCCGAACTTCGCAAGAAAATGGTACTCTATGACAAAGATAAAGAAATAAATATGTGGGACAATTACCATAGCCGTGTGGTATCCGGCATAGAATAGACCACCCTCCTTTCTTACCGAGGTGTCGTAAGAGGCGACTAAGATATGTGCCGTGTGGTATCCGATTGCATAGAATAGACCACCTTCATTTCTTACCGAGGTGTCGTAAAAGGCGACTAAGGTAAGTTGATGTCAGGCAGGCCGCCGGTCGTAAAATACGTAGCCAAATCATGTGACATCATGTTGTGCCGACTCCACTTAGAATGGGATAAGGGCAGGAAAATAATGACGTGGGACAATTACCACACATTGGGAGTAAATAATGTGAGTCATATGGAAAATATTATGTGCTACTAATTTAGAACCAATAATTGAATTGATGAAAAGTAATAATAAAATTATTTATTATTACTTTATTATTACTTTTGTATTATGGATCTCCGCAAAGTGACGCCTAATTCTATAAATTATTTGAATTGATCACTTTGTATGCAATATAATTTTTTTGGTCTTACAATATTATGTTCTATGTAGACCATGAAAATGTTTTTTACAATACAAATATCTGCACAAATAAATAGCACATGTTACTCTTACTATGTTACATAAGAATATACATAATATAAAAAAATTGGCGATGTATATAATAGACAAAGTAGGAACCGACATAAGCTTGCGGTTCCTGCTTTGCGCCTTGCAAAAGTAGATAAGTCGTTTGTGGGTTTGGGTATAAGATTTAATAATAAAATTATGGAATCTACTTTAACTTTACAATTACAGCAGTTTAAAAACACTATTAAAAAAGGCTAATACAGAAAGCCTACTTTACTATTGAGGATTACTTAGACGATAAGCATGCGTGGATATAGCTACTCTTCGACCCTGTACAAGACATTAATAACTATATGTAACTAGTAACAAGAATTATTCTTTGAAAAGAGCAACCGCCGAATTTCTCGCTGGTTCTTCTCGGTAGGAACAGTAGCAGTAGATGTTGACGATTCAAAAGCACTTGTTTACAATTTTACTTGAATAAAGAATATTTTGAATTTGAATTTGAACTCCAGAAAATATTGTTTTTGTTTTTTTTGTATTCTGAGATGCATTACATGCAATATCTGTTGTTTATCATTTAATTCCTTCTTTCGCTTTTAAGTATATTATCGAGTCATCATTTAGGTTTCCTCAATAAGTTGTATTTTATTAATTAGGCATTTCAATTAATAAGGTCGTCTGTATATTTGAATTACTAATATTGTAAAATATAAGAACATGTCACTTACTTGCAAGTAAGTTGTATGTCGAGCGAGACACGATGCAAACGCAGATTCCGGTACATGTGGTCCCCATAGAGGCAAAAGCCCATTGCATCGCGTCGATGCGTTCTGGAGGGCCGCACTTTCCCATTCATCCCTGCGAAATAACATTTGTCAGTATTATGTTACTGTTTTGAATAAAATGACGCGCGCGACGCGACGCGAACGCAAGCTAGGACGTTATATGCATTAGTTCACTACCAGAGCGGCCCCCACCAGTCACCCGTCAGACACGATAGAGGGAGGCCGCGCGCAGCTTGGACGCGGCATCCTTTTTCTTACGCACGTGTGTAATTTTGCGTTTCGGGTGTTATTCTCAGATTTAGTGACGCGTCTAATCAGTAAAGCGTTTGAGAAGACGCGACCGTCCACGGTTTTAGTGCGCGTTGGGTTACTATTCGCCGATATAGGGACGATTCAATAACGGGTGACCTTACGAAGGTTGTGTGCACACCGGGTGTTATTTAACCGATATAGTGAAGTGTATACTCCGGGAGAAACAGACATTACGTGTCCGTGGAAGATTGCAGAGGCGAGCCAACGGTTTCGGGAATCGGCCAAGTACATACAAGCACACACACACACGTACACATAAACACGCAGTGATTCATGAGGCCGGACCACATACAGCTGACGGCCGCATAAGGTAGGTTGAGACGCCGGGACGGCGGGCCCAGGTCCCGGAGGTTGTTTCATCCGTCCGCACGTTTGCGCGGAACAGTTACCGAGACTAGGTTATTATTTATACTTTATTTACACTGTTATAAGAACTGACGTAATTATATTCCATGATATAAAAAATAATGCAAATTTGTGCAAATATAATGGCAGCCATTGTATATAAAATAAATTCGAAACGCCAAACTTTAGTACCTGAACGGATTGAAACAATTTTTTATATGTGATATCTATACTTAATAATATAAAGATGAATGTCTGTCTGTCTGTCAATATGTTACACTATCACAGGTAATCAGGAGGTGTAATGTAGATAAAATTTGAAAAGTCTATACACTGGGCTAATATATGGGATAAAAAACCGTTTTTCTATAGGGAACCGCGAAAAAACGAGTATTTCATTATATTATGAGGTCATTTAAAGGAGAAATTGGCGATTAGCACTATTTATATATACTTTAAAACGTATTAAACAAAATCTAATAAAGTAATGGTGTTGTACGAACTACAATTATTATTCGTTTTTTTTTGTAATATAGACTACCTTGATGATTTGGAAAATTTTTGTAATATTATGAATTTGTAAATATTTGCACTACAATCACATACACACACACACCTACACACTCACACACACTCACGTATAAAAAAATTATAAAATAGTTCCTAATTAATGTATCATACTTGAGGCTGGCGTTATTGGCTGCGACACAGGTTTCAACTAATGCAGCCAATATCGTTTCACTTTAAATTTTGTGTAATATTCACATTTATTGTAAAACTGTAACAATCTATACTTATTATAAAACAAAGTCCCACAAAGCTGTCTGTCTGTATGTAATCGATTTTCTCAAAATCTACTGAACGGATCTTTGTACGGTTTTCACCAAAAGATTGTGCAATACTTCCGGATGGGTAAGATAAATAGTTAATATGGGTATTATGTAAATTGTGTTGACGAGATCGCGCAGTTGTTAAAAAACTTGCTTGCTGGGAGCTTTTGTCGCATGCGCTGCGTGCAGCAGAGATACGCTCAAGTAATGTACTAGAGTATTGTAGATTTATAAAACTACTACAAAAAAGTCCGCGATAGTATGTCTCTATCTCTTATGGTTAACTCACAATAACTACTTTATGTTTAAAATTTGAATTCTAGAAAAAAATTGCGACACGCAGATTTCCACGCGGATGAAGCCGCTGGCTAAGCTAGTAAATAAATAAATAAAAATACCTTGCCCGAGCGAGTCTAACGGCGGCCATGTGACACTCGACGTGTACGATATTGTAGTGCGACACTGTGGTGTAGCCCAGGGTCTTGCGGGCTCGCACTTCGTGCTCCTCGACCGGGCATCTCTTCGTGAACGTGTAAATGCCAAGAACCTGTAATGATAAAAAGATTAATTCCACAACCGCAAATTGTTAATCCATATTGTTTTTAAAAGCTTTTATTCAAAGTTAATATATAGATACTGGCTATACCCACGTCTATGATCTCAGTTCCCGCCGCGATAACGTCGTGTAAAGAGCTCATGAATAAGTGCCCCGGACGGGTTTGAAACTAGTGAGGCTAATCCGATAAAATTAGACGTGAGTATAGCCGGTATCTATATATTAACTGTGAACGATAGTTTAAATTTAAAAATTGCTTTTATTCAACTTTCAATGTATGTATGTGAAAGTGGAATCTGATGTGTGAAATGATAGCAAAATTAACCTTTGTATTCAATGCATTTTTTAGCAATTTTTTCAACGACAGAAAGCAGGTATAAACCTTTTTGTTTTTTGTTCAATAAAACCTTTTTGTTCAATAAAACCTAGCTAACGATTTAGCTATCTATATCTATTTAGGTTATCTATCAACCCTGAGACCAACTACGTATTCATGAAAATGGTTGGAACCAATAAGTAGGCTTTCTGTTTTATCCTTTTTTAAATAGTATTTTTAAACTGCTGAAAGGGTAAAGTTAAAGTACATTGCGGAATTTTATTATAGAATCTTATACTCAAACCCACAAACAACTTAGGTACTTTCGCAAAGCAGGAACCGCAAGCTTATGTCGTTTCCTATTATGTATATTATGTACATCGTAAATCTTTTTATAATTATGTGTATTCTTATTTCAAAAATTTAGAAGAATTGCACTACCTTTTAGTAAAACCCGTAACAAAATCGGTTCAGTAGATTTTGAGAAAATCGATCACATACAGAGTTTTCGGGGATTTTGTTTTATAATAGGTATCTTCTTCTTCTTCTTCGTCAGCCGATGGACGTCCACTGCTGGACATAGGCCTCTTCATGGGATCGCCACACCACACGATCTTGCGCCTCCTGGATCCAGTGGCTCTCTGCGACCTTTTTGAGGTCGTCTGTCCACCTCGTAGGGGGTCTACCGACGCTGCGCTTTCCGGTGCGGGGTCGCCATTCCAGCACCTTAAGACCCCAGCGCCTATCGGTTCTCCGCACTATGTGCCCCACCCATCGCCACTTCAGCTTCGCGACACGCTGAGCTATGTCGGTGACTCTAGTTCTTCTACGGATCTCCTCAGTCCTGATTCGATCTCGTAGAGATAGCTCGAACTCCGAGCATAGCTCGTTCTATCGCCCGCTGAGCGGCTCTGAGCTTTCTTATAAGGCCCATAGTGAGCGACCACGTTTCGGATCCGTAGGTCATCACTGGCAACACGCACTGTTCGAAGACCCTGGTCTTCAGACACTGAGGTATTTCGGACGATAATAGGTATAGATAGTAATAATAATACCTTGGTGGGCTGGTACTTGTACCCCTCGCGGCAGATGCAGCAGACAGCTCCAGCCTCCTCCGCCAGGTCGGCCACCTGCTGCGTGAGCGAGCACTGCGCGGTCACCTGGCCGCGCTCGTTACTACGCATGCCCAGAGCGCCTAGTTGACGCTCACGGACAGCCATCGCTAGCCGTTTCTTTTCCTATTCAATTTTAAATCGGATCATTTTAATTTTATTTATTACCATCTTTTAAGCGCAACTTCGTGGACTCTAGTCAGTCAGCCAGTTATATATTACTTATGGTTAAAGTTGGTTAACCTTAAAAATTAGACATATGATGTTCCAGACTTTTATTTAGAACCTTTAGAGGGGAACAATTTTGCAATACATGATTTTTCAATAACTTTCACCGTTTACATAGCGCACGCAAGGAAAGCCTTAAATTATGCCATTTTCGCAATACTTTTTATCGCTGCTCCTCTTCTATTCATCTAAGCGTGATGTTATATAGTCTATTTTTTATAGCCTTCCTCGATAAATGAACTATCTTGAACTAAAATAATTTTTAAATCGGTCCAGTAGTTCCTGAGTTTAGCGCGTTCAAACAAACACACAGACTTCTTAGCTTTATATATTAGTATATAGATTAAAATACAGAGTATAGTAAAGAGATATTAAATTTTTGCAATGAGATTTGTTTGCACCAGCAAAAGAAAAGGTTTGTTTGTAATCTCTTTATTGCACAAATTGAAATAAAAATAAAAATGACAACAAAATAATGACATAAAGTGCAATGGCGGGCTTATTCCGGAATCGGAATCTCTTCCAGCCAACCAGTCTTAAAAAGTAAATATTAAATAAAATTAATAACAATATTAAAATAATATTATAGTATATAATAATATGATAAATGTAATAATATAACAAATATAATAAATACAATAAAAATTATTTATAATAAAATGTAAATGTCACTTATTAGCAAAGTAAATTTTTTAAATATTGTGTTTAAATGATATTATTTTAGATTCACTTAAAGAAACGGGTAGTTTATTCCACAGTTTAAGGTTTTAGGTTTAATGTTAATGTATAAGTATCCTAACATAGCTAACAAAACTATAAACGTGACGCTTGATCTTAATTATTGGCGATGAATTATATTTATGAATATGGCAATTAGTATTACTTTGCATATATTGGCGACGTAAGAAACTAACCTGTCTCGTAAAGTCGCGAACTTGTTGCACTTTGGCGGCACACTGCGGCTGAGATCGCAAAGCTTCCAGTAAATTCTCTGCTAAAGAACCAACATGTTCGCCCGACGACACTTGTTCCAAGCGATGAACGATAGGTATAACTTTCTCGCATACTAACATCTGTAAGGAAAATTCAGGATAAATAAATAAATAATAAATATATGGGACACTTATACACACGGTCGTCCGTCCCCAAAGTAAGTAACTTAATACTTGTGTTATGGGTGACGGACAACTGGTAGATATACTACATAAATAAGTTTAAATACATACTTAAATACAAATACAAACCCAGGCTCGAAGAACCAACAAATTGTTTATAGAAAATGTTGGCCCTCGGCGGGAATCGAACCCGCGACCCGTGGAGCTGAAGGTAGGGTTATTTCCCACTGCGCCAACGGGCCGGTCAGGATAATCAAAAATGCAGAAGGTAAAGGCAACGTGTGTGTCGTTTAAACTTAAAAAGGCGGGAATTTGTTTGACTCGTTGATATATTTAAAAATACTTTTTTGAACTGGTTATAACTTCTTTACAATACTTACTTACACCTTAGCCATCTTAAATGTTAATTCCTTCCTCTTTTGTGTCTCTCCCTCGCATTCACCTTCCTATTAACTCACTCACCACTACGTTCCGTTCTTTACAATTTATTTAATTTTTATAACTATTTTCAACTTTATTTATTCTTTTAATTTCATTAATAACAAACTATAAATATATTTCACCTATATTTATATTAAAATATAATATATTCATATCCTATAATAATAATGTTTTAAAGACACTAAAGAAGATTTAATATAAATTGAAATTAATCACTTTGTCGGTATATACTACATATTGCTAAATTTCTCTTCGAGAAACAGTTAGGTAATGTTTGCAGAATTTCTTATATATGATTATATATGAACTCAGGTCATAATTAACAAACCTATATTGAAGTATTTGAATGCTGCGCGTTTTATGATGCAAAATGATTAATAACACAAAAGTTGATATAACAATTATATTACTTTCAATATAGACGGCAATTACGGTAATATAACTAAAATCTGAAAAAGTGATGACGTATAACCAATATAATGGAATCGCATTTTTACTGATACGTCCCTATAGATTGAAGCCTTATATTTTAAGGCTCATAAACTAATTTATAGAATTAGGCGTTACTTTGCGGAGATCCATAATACAAAAGTAATAATAGAATTATTTTGCTATAATCCGCGATACAGTAAATAGAAAATATATATAGTGCTAAATGTACAGTGGACTATCCGTTTTTTCATACCCGTTACATGCAGGATTCGTAAAAACACATGCACAAACCTCCACCACTGCCACCACAATGCACAAGCACTACACACGTTCACTATCACAAACTCAACAATCGTTTCGCCCCGCAACCGCAAAGCTTTGCGATCTTGTCGTGGAGTCTTATTTCCTGATGATGCTTCGGTAGTGCTTGTGTATTGTGGTGGCAGTGGTGGAGGTTTGAGCATGTGTTTTTATGAATCCTGCAAATAACGGGTATGAAAAAACGGATAGTCCACTATATATTTAGCACTATATATATTTTCTATTTAGTGTATCGCCGATTATAGCAAAATAATTATATTATTACTGTTCCGCACAAACGTGCGGGCGGATGAAACAACCTCCGAGACCTGGGCCCGTCGTCTCGGCGTCTCAACCTACCTTATGCGGCCGTCAGCTGTATGCGGTCCGGCCTCATGAATCACTGCGTGTATATGTGTACGTGTGTGTGTGCGCTTGTATGTACTTGGCCGATTCCCGAACCCGTTGGCTCGCCTCAGCAATCTTCCACGGACACGTACTGTCTATTTCTCCCGGCGTATACACTTCACTAAGGCGGGTAAATAACCCAAAAAACACCCGGTGTGCACACAACCTTCGTAAGGTCACACGTTATTGATACGTTCCTATATGGGGAAACAGTAATCCCAACGCGTACTAAAACCGCAGACGGTTTCACTGGTTAAAACGCGTCACTAAATACTTATATCAATATCAAAAGTCAATACAGTCGTGGCAGCTAAAAAAACCACACCCAAACGCATAATTACGCGTGTGAGTTCTACCATAAAGTCCTATACAAACGTACGCGTCTTGTCTCTATAGTATCCGAAACGTTACTAAGCTGGCGAACGTGACTTGCTGCAGTAGAATGCATAAAGGTCGTTGCTCCGGCCGGTCGCGCGTCAATTTATGCAAAACAATATATATTTTCTATTTACTGTATCACCGATTATAGCAAAATAATTTTATTATTACTTTTGCTCATAAACTAGACAAACATACCTGTGTGGGCTCGTGGTCAGCAGCGAGACCGGTTAGGAAACGCAGTATGTATTTGAGCGCAGGCCGGCTTATGAACTCCTTTAGCTCGTCGGAGTCCGTGCACACGAGCGTTGGCTTAACGCACGGTGCGTGTTGCTGTGATGAGGAAACAACAATTGATTAAAGCACATTCATATCGTTAATATTAAGAGAGAACAGATTTTAATAATAATAAATACAATTAATTGATATTAAAAACTCAAATTATAGGCAGTTGCCGTTGTACCTAGTTCGTCATTCTACTAATTGGTTTAGATATTTTTTATTTTATATGTTAGACTCGTTTATAAACTTGAGCTGTACCAAATTTCATTAATATTGATCCATCCGATTAGCCGTGAAACCGTAACCGACAGACAGATAGATAAACATCTTTATTGCACAAAATTACACTATATATAAGAAAAAAAAAACAATTTACAGAAAACCTTAATCTAATAATAATGTAAAGCATGCAAAGGGCGGTCTTATCACAGCAGTGATCTCTTCCAGACAACCCTTTTAAGCAAAGGAGACACATACATAAAATACATAAAATAGTATAGTGGGTACCAAGAAAGAGTTATAAAAAACAAGAACAGAAAAAATAAATAAATGACACACAATAAAAAATAAAAAATAATGAATATAAAGAAATTAAAGCATAAACAGACTGACATACTGTCGCATCCATAATATTATAGTGGATTAGTGTGTATTTCATGAATATTGATCCATATTTGACTAAAAAGAGGTTGAAAAGAAATGGTTGGATAGTGTGAAGTATGACATGAATATAATAAGAATAGCGTCAAAGTTGATGAATAATATGAAAGAATGGAAGAGCAAACATCGGATAAAGGCAGAAGAATGGAGTATTAGTATGTATTTATTTTTCTGTTATATTAATTCTCGCTTGTATAGCCGTGTGGTATCCGGCAGAATAGAATAGACCACCCTCCTATCTTACCCAGGTGTGGTAAGAGGCGACTAAGGTAAATGCATAGACCAACCTCATTTCTTACCGAGGTGTCGTAAAAGGCGACTAAGGTAAGTTGACAGGCAAGCGGCCGGTCGTAAAATACTTAGCCAAATCGTATCACAACATGTTTGTAGTAAGTTGTCCCGACCCCACTTATAGTGGGATAAAGACAGGAGAATGATGATTAGTTCTCGCTTGTAGGGCAATTTTTGGAATTTAATTCGATAGGCTAGAAAATGAACATACAAAATAACACAAAGTTTAATATACAACTCACCACGATATACTCCAACGCGTCCCGCACTATGCCGAGTGATATCAGATAGTCTTTGAGCGTGCCGCCGATAGTGTTCCTCTCTATATTCGCACAGAGCACGCAGAACAGCTCCATGCGGAACTCTTCCTCACTCCATTGCTCGGAGTCTAGACGGTCGAAGTCCAGAACCGGCTTGAAGTGGTCTACCAGCATGGCCATCTTGAGATCGTTGCCGTACACAAGCGCGGCCAGCACTCGGGTCAGGTGTCCAAGAGCAACTGAGTTGTTACGGATTCCTATTCAGGAAAGAAACCAAATTTAATGTTTGTAGTCGACTTTTAGCTTTAGCGATCTCCAGATAAATATCTTATCTTATAAATAAGTATATGGGACACCTACACACACACGGTCGTTTGTCCGCAAAGTAAGAAACTGAATACATGTATTACGGTTGACGGACACCTGCAGGCCTATTATTGCGACTCAATTGAAGACGTAAACTTAATTGTTTTGCTTTTTCATACCATGACTTCTTAAAGACGCACACTTTAAATGTGCGTTCGGAATACGTCCAAGAACATGTGAGTAAAAGAGACAGAGTTATCTATAGATCATATAACGTTATCCTTTTCAAACATTACGTCTTTTACGCCTTTACGTCTTCGATTGAGTCGCAATAAAAGTTAAAGGTAGGCCTGCTGGTAGATATACTACATATATAATTTTAAATCCATACATAAATACAAATATACACCCAGGCTCATAGAACCAACAATTTTTTTATAGAAAATGTTAGCTGTCGGCGGGAATCGAACCCGCGATTCGCGGAGCTGAAGGCAGAGTCACTAACCACTGCGCGAACGGGCCAGTTGTTTTATTGGCTGTGATTATATATTTGATTAATAATAGATGGCGTTTTTAATGCCATCCTATTCCTTTTGAATTCACAGGATTTCTATAGCCTATGTGTTACCCCGATGTATAAGGAATTATTCTGACAAATTTCATTGATATTGGTTCAGGGTAAGGTTGGACAGAATCGCCAATCAATTAGGGATAATGATATGATTCATTCATATAATAGCATCATCTGCCATTGAATTTTAGATAACTGCTATTGCTATACAAAATTATGGATATTCCATAAAAAAGTAAAATAATATTACAAAGAAATGTTAGCATTACATCATATGTATCGAGGTTATGTGGCAATTTTACAATATTCTAAGTGAATGTATTACCTAGAATTGGCCAAAATTATTTTCATTATATCTGATTCAATATGGTCGATATTTCGGGATGATGTGACACTTTTACGCTATTCTAACTGAAAGTATAACCTAGAAATAAAGACCGTATTGAGTATGATTTAAGAATTCATGGTGCGAATATGATTCTCAAATCGCAATCATACCCAAGCTTAGTTCAGGGGATTCGCCGTGAAAACATAACAGACGGAAAGACAGACTTTCACATTTTTAATATTAGAAAGGATTTAACTTGTATGTCTTAAAGAAATTTCATGAAAAATTTGAGCAATATTTTAATAATATAGTGTTAAATCTTACCTGGACATTCAGTACAATTAAGAAGTGCCTGCACATGTTCTGGCCCCCCAAAAGTTAATGAAAACTGCAGGAATGATTCAAGACTTTCACTTGAAGCTACGGAGAGAATCCGCTCCATTATCTGAAAAGATGTCGTACTTTAGGATGAATGGTTAAGTTTAAGGTTAATAATGTTACCAATAGAATTTAAAAGGTAAATTCAAATTTCTGTCTACAATTTCATTTTTTACTTTAGCAGTAGTAAAAATTTTTAGTAGTGCATTAATTAGCATTAAGAGTGATATAAGAATTGCAATAAATGTAATTCATTAATAAATATATTAAAATAAAAATACTAGAGATGCAGGATATTTTCTGAAAACGCTATATGTGAAAAGTCGGGATTCTTATTATGTTAGGTGATTTTAGGATCAATAGTATACTCGAAGACATTGTAGGGGTCAACTTACTTCGAGCAATTGATATACGAGCGGAGCACGCTGCATTTCCTTCTCATCCGCAGCGGCCAGACTTAGTGCGTGTAGGAGCACGGGCAGAGCACGCGCCGAGGGTCGAGTGAGCACGCATACGCAGCGACGCACGCGGGCGCACAAAGCCAACAACCTTAGTAACGTGCCTGCTAAAGCACGTGCGCATCCCACTCGACCTATCGCTGCTAACCGTTGCAGCATTACCTCTAGACCACCTGGAGCAATAATAATGTTGGATTTTAACCATCTTCACTAATCTAGTTGGTTCAATGACTATCAAGTTAAACTTTAAAAAACTTTAAAAGAAAAGGAACTTACATGTTTAAAGAAACAAAAAATATATATTTAATAGCTGACAGATCCAACATCATTTGACATATACATTATTTCTAGGAAAAAGTAAATATATGTATAAGGAATGATACTTATAAAATGAAGTAAAGTAATTGTCCCTTTTACAACAGATACAATTAATTGAAGACAAAACTTACCACAATCAGCAAGCACATTGGCCATGCGATAGACTTGTTCATCGTCAACGGTTTCAGCATTCGTTTGGCTGAGGGTCTCTACAAACTCTTCAGTAGCGTCTCCCAACAAGCCGCGCATTCGGTACACCACTCGCATTGCGTCGACGCCTTCTCCAGAAGTACACCATACCTTTCCATTTAATCGAAAAATAATATAATTATATGGGACATTTACACACACGGCTGTCGGCCCCCAAAGTAACTTTATACTTGTGTTATCGATAACAGACAACTGGGTAATATATACATACATAATTTTAGAAAGAAAGAAAGAAACTTTATTGGTAACCTAGCAATACTCTACAGAACATATTATACTATTATGCTATATTTATTGCATTTAAAATAAATGAGTAGTAGTTATCGGTTAAGCATTCCTGGATTATGTACCAGTTTGTAAAGGTACTCATGTTGCTGAGATAAAATAGATAATCTAAGAATAACTCAACCGCATAACAATAACTTCCTGCAGAGCAGTGCCATCTTACAGAAAGGGAAGTCACTAAGCCTTTGTTGAGGTACAAGATATCTATCTCTAGGGGGTAAAAACCCATCAAAGCATCAGACATCAAATGCTCCAAAGCTGATTTTCAGTGACCACAGTCACAGAGCTACAGGGATTAAATATATACTTAAATACAAATATACACCCATGCTCGAAGAACCAACAAAATTTTACTAGAAAATGTTGGGCCTCGGTAGGAATCGAGCACGCGACCCGCGGATCTGAAGGCATGGTCACTGCCAACTGCACCAACTGTATAGAAAAGCCTAGCCTAGACGTAGTTTTGTGATTATTAACCTTTAATTAATTTAAATTTACAGCCTGTTACTATCCCACCACTAGGCCTCTTCTCTCCTTTTTCCAAAGAGAAGGGTTGAAGCTTAGACCCAACACGCTGTTCTCATGCGAATGGGTAGATTACATATATCCCAGTAATTCTCAATATGAAACACAGAGTTGATAATGAAATGTAAATTAGTGATATGTGACCTATAAGCAACCATATAATTTTTGGAATTTAATTCTTCTTCTTTCTTTAAAATTTTGGCATTCAGGTGTACCAACGGGACACAGATTAATTTGGCAATGTCACATAGGATAAAGTACACAAGTTAACTAATGGTTGAAACTATATAATTTTTTCAAAATTGAATTTAAATGCTATTTTATAAACGGTGGTAATTTCTGAGTTAACCCTTTACCTTGAACAATTATTGAGAAAATACAATAATATTACTATTATTAACAGGTATTTATTCATCCTCCTGCCCTTATCCTACTCTAAGTGGGGCCGGCACAACATGTTCAAACATATTGTCACATGATTTGGCTACTTATTGTACGACCGGACGCCTGCCTGACGTTAACTTACCTTAAGTCGTATTTTACGACCTCTCGGTACGAAAAAGGGTAGTCTATTCTACTCAACCGGATACCACACGATGGGTAAATTTACCTTAGTTGCCTATTACACCTCGGTAAGAAATGAGGGTGGTCTATTATACTCAGCCGGATACCACACGGCGGTATCAACTATAAATTACAATTTCAAATTATTATATTTTATATATTTACATAACAATCTATGGTATTGACTAATCATGGACGCTAAGAAACATTAAACATTTACCAGAAAGCGAATCTGGATGGGAGAACATCATAAAGAGGATGTAGGAGATAATTTATAGAATTAGGCGTTATTTTGCGGAAATCCATAATACAAAAGTAATAATAAAATTATTTTGCTATAATCCGCGATACATGTATTATCATATGTATCGCGGATTATAGGATAAATAATTTTATTATTACTTTTGTAGGATGAAGGAGTTTAGGACAGTTGAGGATTTGAATTGTGATCACAAATTTTTTTCACATTGAATTAAAAGTGTTTGTAAATAATAGTAAGTTAACTTTAACACCTTATGGCTGAGTGCCCCATGTACTCGCTGGTAAGATGGGAGATATTAGGTAAGGACGAAATTGAAGCTGATGACCTAACAAATATCTCCTTCAGGGATATTATGAGGTTTGTAAAAGCAACAGGTAGGCTAGAGCAGGTGACACTGTCGGGACAACAGTGAAACCCTTGTCACAACAAGGGGAAATGGGTGGAATAGTCCAGTATTGGAGCTGACCACCCGTCCTGTACCGGCAGGCGTCCCCAAAATTAGATAAGATAAGATAAGTTAACTTTACCTTCTTATAGACCTCTTTGACAGGTAGATCTAAGGACATGATCTTGTTGCAGACTAGAAGTTCCATCCCGTTGTCGTCCTCAAGCAGTGCCACCAGCTCGCAGTCCGTGCAGATCTTGTTCTTCACGTCGCGCATCAACGGGCCCATGCCCGGTTCTAGTGACGAATATGGATTGCCTAACATGCGACCCTGAAAATATTACATAATTACACCATGCTATAATAATAATATATTATATGCGATTAGTCTATCTGTTGATCTCGCATTCAATGTTATTTTATTTACCATTGAAACTATCGCTTAACTTATTATTTACAATAAATAATTTTTTTATTGTTTATAACTATACTATTTAAATTGTGGATGGCCAGTTTAATCATTCATCCGATGATTGATAAAAGTGAACGTGGTACGGTGCAAGCGTTTGTTTAGATTTTATGGAAACGGAAACTAGCATTGTTTCCGACTTCCTTACTATTTAAATTAATAAATTGACGTTTATTTAATTAATCATTATTTTAATAAATTTATTTCTAATTCTATCTGTTTCAATTGTGTATATAAAATATACAGAATTAAAAAAATATTAGCAATGTATGTAAGACAAAGTCGGAATCGATATAAGTCACTAGTGCCAGTCACTGTGAACCCCCTGGCATTGAAAGTGATAATATTATAACGTCAATATTTGAAAATGGATTAAAAAAGACTACTGATTCATTCTAAATCAATATACTGATTATTTAAAAAAACACACAAGTTTGAGCACTTTCCATCATAAAAAAGAGTAACATTAATTTTATTTAATAATTTTTTTAATGTAATTATTTAAATAATATTATATTTAGTAGTCTTATTAGTTTAATTTTATATAATTTTTCTATATAATTATTTATATTTAGTTGGAAAAATGTTTATTTCTCATCAATCAATGACTTCAAATTACATTGCGTAGGATACTGTGGGATTTTTTATTTTAAAGTTATGGCTATTTCTATACCTAATCTCATATTAGTGAAACAAAACGGTTAATCTTATATTACATTGTTTTTAAAAACAAAATTAATTACTTGCTGACTTAATTTAATTTGATTATTTGTAAAATTTAATCTAAATTATTTGGAATTATATAACTATTTTCGACATTATACATTACACATTATTTTTATTTCTTGTCATGTAATATAATATAAAATTGTATATTTTGGTTATTTTAAGGAATATTATACAATCTAGACTATAAATATTTTGATACTGTAATGATAAATTAGATCGCTTAAAATATTTATAATGACAAATATTGAATGTTGTACATGCCTTTAAGTGACGTGTTCACCCAGAACAAAAATTTATACACTAAATATTATTAATTGTAACTGTGTTCATGTCGTTGGTGTGTCTTATATAAATAAATAAATAAATAAATATTACCTGTAAGAAGTCCTCTTGCTGCGGGTCCTTTTCGAGCGTGAGGAAGAACTCGCCGACGTCATTCTCTTCAGGGTATATGATTGAGCAGAGGCGTTCGAAAATGAAAACGGGCGTGCGGTAGTCGTGCAGTGGATACTTTTGTACCGTCTCTATGCATACGGCCATAAATTCAGCCGTCTCAGCTTCAGTACCTATAACATTATTTTTTTAATAATTATATAGTTAAAATTATGGCCTGCAGCTGTGATAGCCTAGCGGTGAGACCGTGCGACTCTCTAGAGACGACATAAGTTCAAACCCCGGGCAGGCACCAATGAGTTTTTCTATTAAAAACTTATGTGTCTAATTGATAATTGCAATTTATCACACGCTTTTCGGTGAAGGAAAACATCGTGAGGAAACCTGCATATCTCTAGAGAATTCTAGGAATATGTGTAACCTACCAATCCGCATTGGAGCAGCGTGGTAGGTCTTAGCTCCAATCCTTCTCTCCAAAAACGGAGAGAGGAGGCCTTAACCCAGCAGTGGGCATAGCAACAGGCTGTTACTTTACTTTACTTTTTTTTTATGGCCTGCAGGCCTACCATGAACTCTTAATGCGACTGAATTGAAGACGTAAACGAAAGGACGCACACTAAGTCGTTGTCGAATGAGCGTTTGGAATGCGTCCTAAAAACATTTGAGTAAAAGAGACAGAGCTATCTATAGTCTATAGTTCATATAAAGTTGTCCTTTTCAAATACACTTCATGGTACGAAAAGCGCTTTCTTTTGGGCTTAGATACTGACTTTGAATTGAATCGTTTTCTTAAAGTTCATGGTAGGCCTACTGGTAGTCTCCCACAGCTGGGCATAGGATTTCTACAGTTTTTAAAAGTTTGGAGCTTAGACTCACCCGTCCACCACCAGAATTTCTTCCGAATTTTTATTTTTATTAAATATATTATATAGATTGATTCCACTAATCAAATCTGGTAACAAAAGGAATCCTAACAACTATAAACCTGTTTCGGTCTTAACAACTAAGCTTTCAATTTTTATAAATTACTTAATTGTTACCAGTATATTTTTACTACAGGTCAGTCTACAATGGATGCTGGTGTAGAGATGTTGAAGCATATCATCGATGCGTGGGAGAACTCAAAAAAATGCCATAGATGACTTTTGTGATTTCTCTAAAATATATGATTGCGTTTAATGGAAGACTTTATTGCAGATATACAATTTATATCTTCTGGTTACATATTTACATTAAATTCACAACTTAATTTGTAAGAATATGAGAAATATTTCAGTTTACCAGTAGTCATTTCCTCGAGTAATTCCAGAAGTTTCTCCTGCGTATCGTCGGTAAGGCGAGTTCGTTGAACAACGAGCCTTCGCAGCGACAAATAACCTCCCAAAACAGCGCCCACCAGGCGTCCTTTATAGGCACGACGGGCGCCAGGCTCTTCCAAGAACATCGCCAGTAATTCTGTTAGACGCTTCATTGCATAACCTGGAACATTCAAGTTGTATTAATTATTACCACTTTTTTCGTAGATTTTGTTTTTGTTTATATTCTTAAATTAACAATACGGCTTTTATAAGAAGCTTTTATAAGTGCAATCGAGAACCAAAATTTTTGAGTTCCAGTGATGGATAGGGAATTAACAATAATGTATATTTTTTTAACTTTTTTTATTAGCACCGAATTTACGCTACAAACAATATCCATACGTCTTTAACATTATTATCTATATAAAAAAAATAATAATAAAAAAATAAAAAAATAAAAAATAATAATAAAAAAAATTAATTAATGATGCATTAGAGTAAGTTCGTTTTAAGTACAATAACATAAAAAAAAGAATACAAATGAACTAACTAAAAAAGGGCACGGACATAAAGTCTGTGGTAAGTAATGTCACTATTAAAAAAAAAAACATTATTATCTTATAGGCCACGAATGGCCTGCTTGAGAAATTTACAAATTTATTTTATTTCTTTCAAGATGACAGTATAAATGTAAACACAAACTTATTCCCGTGATATCACACACTAGTGTCCATCCATTGTACAATTATAACATAAAGTACTAAAAAATATTTTCGCATACAATATACTATTCTAAAAACATAAAATGTAGGTTGGCTCTAATATAAATTATTTACACGCTTAGAATTCGATTATTAGTATGTAACATTTACAGGCTGTAGAAATATTTTTTTACCTTGAGCTAAGTCCGATGTAAGTGTTGTTTCTTCAAGACGATGCAGTTGCTCAATTTCTTTGGTCATGAGATCGGCTATTTGCTGAAGAACTCCACGCAAAGCCAGGAATTGTTTCCATGGCGCTTCTGAGGCTAGTGCTGAGATAATAAACCGTATTCATATTTATTACATTAAATAAAATGAGCTTAATTTATTGCAAGTAAATGTAAATTTGAGCCTTTATTTTATTTAATACTTTTAGTACAACAAATAAATGGTTAAAGGTTTATTTCCTTTGAACCTTTGAACGGAATTATAGCAAAAGAATGCGAGAAGGTACAGATAGCATCAAAAAGATTACTGAACATATATAAATATATATGTAAAATAATAGTTTATCCGCTAGAACTTATGTACAGAGCTCATACAGGATTCGAAATTTAAGTTTGGAGATACATAATTAGGATATTTGAACACTTGATGCGAACGAATATACGTGTAGAGCAGTTAGTAAATATAAATTGACGTATTAAATACAAATCACATACTTTGATATAGTTGCAAAAATTGTTCGCTCGCCTCCCCAGCGCTTCCAACTTCAGGCAGGAAGCTAGTCAGTAATATTAGGATCTGTGAAAATATATGTCACTTTTAGAAACAAATCATAGTTCCCAGTTTATCCAAAAGTATGGTCTATATCATCTACAAATAAATTTATACTGTATTACATCAATGGGACCCTTAGAAATATGTTTAAGACTTTTTTTGTAGTAAACGCACTTACTACGTCGAAAAACTAGTAGACTGGAAGTTATGATTCCCCTTAAGTGAACTTTAAAGATTTTTAGGGCAACTATAATTTAATTTAGGTAGTTTTATTGCACCGCGAAACTCATTCTATATTGCTACTCTTTTACTAACTATAAGAAGCAACCGTCGAGTTTCTTACTAGCTCTTCTCGGTAGCAGAAATTTTTCGAACCAACAGTAGAGTTGACGATTCAAAAGCACGTGTTCACAAATTTACTTGAATGAAGAACATTTTGAACTTCAATTTGGATACATGGTTATCTTACCGCCTTAGTCCTCTCGTAGGAGTCACATAGCGTCTTGACCATCTGGCAAGCGGTGTCGCGGGCTATACGCGAGCTGGGATCGAACATGACAGGCCGGAGCCAACCGCCGTCGTCTAGCACCAACGTGCGCATGCCGTTCGAGAGAAGCATCTGTCAACGAGTTCATGAATCAATACTAATATTAGAAAGAAGAAGAAAGAAAGAAAAACATTTATTCAGACACTGTATAAAACATAGAAAAATATATTTACGTACACCTATAATGTAAAACAAATACATGAACACAAATACTTAGTCTAAATTTTATACAGTCTTAGAAAAGGCTACACAGCTCGGCATGAACCGAATGTCATTAGCAATGACAACACTCGGCACTGATTTTCAGCTGCGGCCTAGGTGATATCATGGACAATAAAGCAGACAACACACACAACAAAAATGAAAAATAATAAGATAATTACACAAATTATAAAGAAACACACACAAAAATTATTAAAAACAGTGAAAAAGGATAACAATAATATAAAAAAATTAAGATATTTGGCTGACTTTTGGAAAGAATCAAAGTGGTCTGTAACGAAAAGCATAACTAAGATTGAAGCTGCAAACTAAGAAGGTGAGCTTTATATTTAAGTTTAATGGTTACTAAGGATTTAACATTACGTATTGGTGGTGGCAAATTGTTCCAACATTTGGTGGTATTATGTTTGAAACTACCACGAAAAGACGCAGATCGGTGACGATGGTACCTTAGCATGTTAGGATGTCGTAAAGAAAAAGTAGTTAAGGATTCACTAGACCAACGTAATTTTGAAAATTTTTTATTACAAATGAGAAAGTTTGTCTGTCTGTCTGTTACTATGAGAATGGAGATTAAATTTGGTACAATATTGAAGCTTATAAAACTGGTTTAAACCATCATTCTTAGCTATAAGTTTAAGTTACGCTATAAGTTGGGTCAGCACAACATGTATTTCTCTTTCATTCTCTCATTTTTTTGGTTCATTTCGTTCATTAAACTGGCTATTGCGACATACAAATGATATAGTATCTAGAAATACAAAAGATTATAACCAACTAGAAATGAACACAACATGCAAGTATTATTATTAGAATAGACCACCCTCCTTTCTATCCGAGGTGTCGTAAGAGGCGACTAAGGTATGTGCCGTGTGGTATCCGGCTGCATAGAATAGACCACCCTCGTTTCTTACCGAGGTGTCGTAAAAGGCGACTAAGGTAAGTTGACGTCAGGCAGGCGGCCGGTCGTAAAATACGTAGCCAAATCATGTGGCAACATGTTTGTAACATGTTGTGCCCCACTTAGAGTGGGATAAGGGCAGGAGAATGATGATGATGCAAGTATTGTTATTATACATAGATTAGGTTCAGCTAAGTTAATTACTATCATCAGAAAATCGACGTCGCTTTTGTATGAATTTGATTGATGGCAAATACGGCACACAGGAGCATGCTGTATAAGAATCGTTTGACATTGGAGTAAATTAATCCTTCAACTCTGGTCCTATCTTTGTATGCATGTATATACTTTACATTATGCGCTATAGCTTTGAGGCCTCCCTCCCGGTACATCGTCCGTCTGTTCCGTCACATATCCACCACATTCATATTTAACACTCATTTGGGTAGATAATTTTGATGATCCTAATTGCATTACAATACCATCTTAACCTTTCAGTTCTCATCTTTTCGATGATGGGCGCAACTTTCAGTTACTTTTCAGTTAACTTTCGTTCCCAAAGTAAGTAACTTAATACTTGTGTTATAGGTAACAGACAACAGGTAATACACTACATATATATACATATATATACACTCTCAGATGACTGGAGTTGATCATATACTACAGTATGTAACACAATCAATATATAATTTTTTAATACATACTTAAATACAAATACAAACCCAGGCTCGAAGAACCAACAAATTGTTTATAGAAAATGTCGGCCCTCTGCGGGAATCGAACCCGCGACCCGCGGAGCTGAAGGCAGGGTCACTTCCCACTGCGCCAACGGGCCAGTCAGGATAATCAAAAATGCAGAAGGTAAAGGCAACGTGTGTGTCGTTTGAAGTAAAAAAGGCGAGAATTTGTTTGAGTCGTTGATATATTTAAAAATACTTTTTTTGAACTGGTTATAACTTCTTTACAATACTTACTTACACCTTAGCCATCTTAAATGTTAATTCCTTCCTCTTTTGTCTCTCTCCCTCACATCCTTCCTATCAACTCACTCACCACTACGTTCTGTTCTTTACAATTTATTTAATTTTTATAACTATTTTCAACTTTATTTATACTTTTAATTTCATTAATAATCGCCATAGGGGCCAGTCAAATAAATAACGTCATAAATCACCTTTTCTTTCCACTTGCCAAGATACTTGTGCGCGAGGTGCAGATCGCGTGCTGGCAGAGCGGTGTCAGCAGGTATTTCGTTCTTGGCGACCAGTTTTCTCCACTGTTTCAATGGCACCTTGCCAGCGAGCCAAGCTGACAAGTCAACCACCATGTCGCCTGTGGTGGAAGGCAGTACTGTTGGAGCGGACGATGTTGGCGGTGGAGTTTCCTGCTATAAAATTAACAAAATTGAATCACTTATACTCCATAAGTTTAGGTACTTATCTATTTACCTAATCTCGGGGACGCATTTCGGTACAGAACGGGTGGTCAGCTCTTATTTCATAATATTCCATCATTTCCCCTTGGGTACTTAACTAAATGTTGCTTACATTTAGTTAAGTACCAAAAAAGTTCTTTTTAGTACACTGATTACAACATAACATAATTACTTTTTTTCCGAAGTATTTAAAATTATGCTTTCAATAAATTTCAAACTTTGAAACAAATAAATATAAATATTATTTATATGGAAAATACAATATTATTTATAAACAAAAAAATGCATTGTCTTCTACTATGCAATAGCATTTCAGAGATGAAGAAGAGATATAGAAAGCAAGAAAGAAAGAGAGAGAGAGAGAGAGGAAGAGAGAGAGAGAAAGAGAGAGCGCGCGAAAGTGGGAAGTAGCTTAGAAGTCACCAATGTATTGTACAATTTATTACCCTATAATAAAGACTTAATTAAATTATTTAATGCTTTTTTCTGTTTTCTTTTTTACTTTAATTCAATAACCTGAAAATGTTGTTCATTTTAGTTTAATTTAAATTCCCTTTTTTTTATTTACTTTTTTATTGTAATATTTTACTCCTGTGCATATTGAATTTGAACCAAGTGAATGCGGACATTGGTTCCCAAAATACAGTTTGAACTAGCTTGGGAGCCAGGTACACAATAATTGTAGATGTGCATTGTTGTAAAATAAAATGAATAAATAGATGAGAATAGAGGTAAAATTCAGGTATTACTGTTATAGGTAATACTGCTATAGCAGTTTATTAGAACACTATTTATTTATCTAAAGTTATATATGAAAGATAGAAGTAAGACATGTACTATTACTCTAAGTTCATTTTGATCATTCTCATATTAAACATCCAATTACGGTTTATATAGATATAGTTTATATAGATACCTTGGCTTCCTTGTTTTGTTCTTCATTGGCAGGTGCTGGCTGGGGGGCGGGCGCGGCTGCTGCAGGGGCTGGTGCCATCAACTCCTGCAGATAGCGAAGACACGGCAGCGCCACTTGCTGGAGTGCGAATTGGTGTGCTGCGAATAGTACATTACAGTATATTTTTAGCGACAAAATTATAATTTTTTTTTATATAATAGGCAAAGTAGAAACCGACATAAGCTTGTGGCTCTATATTTGTAATAAAATTTGGTATTCAATTTTAACATTGCCATTACAGTGGTTTAAAATAACTATTAAAAGGAGCCTGAAACAAAAGGCCTACTATATTATTAAGGACTACATAAAAAATTAAAATGCGTGGATTTAGCTACTCTTCATAGATCGCACAAGATAATAATGACTAAATGTAACTAGTTATAAGAATTATATTTCAAAAAGAGCAAACGCCGAGTTTCTAGCTGGCCCTTCTTCGTAGGAACAGCCTTCTCAGGAGTAGAATTTTTGATTCAAAAGCACTTCGCCCCATCCAAAGGCCAAAATCACATTTCGTATGCCTGTATATGGGAGATGTGACATTGTTCTTCGGATAGGGCGACTTGTTTAAAAGTTTACTTGAATAAAGACTAATTTGAATTTGAAGTTAGAGAAATGCAATCTTTTCTACCAGAGCAACTAATATTTGTTTCAAATTATTGTCCACGCGGTTTACATACCGCATACATAAAGTATGAACTAAGATATTACACTGTACTTTCAGCATTACATGAATTTTTTTATCGCAGATTATAGCGAAATAATATTATTATTATTATTACAGTACTATCGACCTCCGTGCCGCGTGGTATACGGCAGAATAGAATAGACCACCCTCCTTTCTTACAGAGATGTCGTAAGAGACGACTAAGGTAAGTTGACGTCAGGCAGGCGGCCGGTCGTAAAATACGTAGTCAAATCATGTGACAACATGTTTGTAACATGTTGTGCCGACCTCACTTAAGAGTGGGAAAGGGCAGGAGAATGATGAGTACTATCGACCTCCGCAAAGTAAGAGCTTATTCTATAAATGATTTATTTATACTCACAATTCGGCGAAGAAGTATTTATGCCAGGAATACCAGCCAGGGCTTCCTCATTCAAAATGGCGTTAGCTGCTGGCGGTATACCCACAACTTCAGTCAGTTGAGGGCAACACCTTTAATAAAAAATATTTCAGTTTCATATCTTCAACAACTAGATATCCTAGCCTATTGTAGGACCCTAGAAGTCTTGCCTGCTAACTTTCTCTTGCCTTTCTCCGCTAACTACCTACCTAACTGACCCGTTGGCGCAGTGGGTAGTGACCCTGCCTTCATCTCCGCGGGTCGCGGGTTCGATTCCCGCCGAGGATCAAAATTTTATATAAATAATTTGTTGGTTCTTCGAGCCTTGGTGTGTATTTGTATTTAAGTATATATTTAAAATTATATATGAAGTATATCTACCAGTTGTCCGTCATCCATTACACAAGTATTAAGCTACTTACTTTGGGGACGGACGACCGTGTGTGTAAGTGTCCCATATATTTATTTATTTATTTATTTATTTATTAGTTATTGTGAGTTAGCGCAGACTTTTTTGTAGTAGTTTTATAGATCTACAATTCTCTAGTACATTACTTTAGCTTATCTCTGCTGGTTTACGCAGCGCACGCGACTAAAGCTCCCAGCAAGCAAGTTTTTTAACAACTGCGCGATCTCTTTAGCACAATTTACATAATACCGATATGTACTATTTATCTAAACCATCCGGAAGTATTGCACAATCTTTTGGTGAAAACCGTAGAAAGATCCGTTCAGTAGATCTTGAGAAAGTCAATTACATACATACAGACAGCTTTTTGGGACTGTTTTTTGTCTTGTTTGTTTTGTTTTGGGAAGTATAAATATGTTTATACATAGAATATGTAACTTTATTCTCCAGATGGGGCGATATTTTTTTTTTTTTTTTATTTATCAAAAACTTAGTGTTAATATATATGTGGAAAATTATAGGGACAATGGTGTTACAATACATGAGGTAATGTAATCGAACTTACCAGACCCAAAGCTTCACAGTGCATCGTAGTCGAACTTCCCAACATTCAATAGAGTCTTGGACTTTAACCAGCGCACCCACTAATAGTACGAGCGGTCGCACCTACAATCAAAAAAGCAATCATCAAAATAGAGAATTGAAATTATAGTTTTTTTTTACACATTTTTAAGTGTATCTCGACTTGTACGCTAAATAATTCAGATTCATATATCAGATGAAATGTATCGCACGTTTAGCATTAAAGTGGCCTAAACCAAAAAAATAGTTTTGTCGATTATAGAGTACTTTGAAAAGCACGAAAACACTGGCTTTTTTAATAGTTCGTAGAGTGATAGCTGTGATAGCCCAGTGGTGAGACGTGCGACTCTCTAGAGACAAACATAGGTTCAAACCCCGGGCAGGCACCAATGAGTTTTTCTATTAAAACTTATGTGTCTAATTGATATTTGCAATTTATCACACGCTTTGCGGTGAAGGAAAACATCGTGACGTAACCTCTTAGAGAATTCTGGGGATATGTGTAACCTACCAATCCGCATTGGGGCAGCGTGGTAGGTCTTAGCTCCTATCCTTCTCTCCAAAAAAATTGGAGAAAGGAGGCCTATTCCCAGCGGTGGGATATTAACAGGCTGTTACTTTTAGAGTGATAGCATAGTTGCAATTCAAATAAGGATTAAAATGTATCTGACTTACTTAAGCCTAATGTTGAAGTAGGCCACTTTAATACTAAGCGTGCGATATATTAACAAAACAAATGATTATAAATGCACACCTGCGAAAAAAGCTTGAAATTAAATATTTTGGAACAATTAGAAATCATTAAGCATAACAATGGCACCCTCATTAACGAGCAGATAAACGTCTCTAGTTCAAGCTTGTTGCACGTGTTCCCAGGTAAAATAAAGGGTGGGGATGAACCAAGTACTATTTAACAACGCTTGTCTGGATAACGCTTCGCTTAGCGATTTTGTCGTGGAGTCTATCTCCTGATGATGCTTCGGTTGCGGGGCGAAACGATTGTTGAGTTTGTGATAGTGAACCTGTGTAGTGCTTGTGTATTGTGGTGGAAGTGGTTTGTTTTGTGGTTTGTGCATGTGTTTTTACGAATCCTGCACGTATCGGGTATGAAAATACTGATAGTCCACTATACATTAAACACTATATATATTTTCTATTTACTGTATCGCGGATTATAGCAAAATAATTATATTATTACTTTTGTATTATGGATCTCCGCAAAGTAACGCCTAATTCTATAAATTATTTGATTATAAATGGTTTATTCGTGTTGGAAGTAAATTCCAAAATATTTTTAATGACTCACGGAATTATTGTGGTCCTGTGACGCAGCGTGGCCCATCAATGATAGAGTTATTCGTTGTGTGAGTAGGTTGCACAAATGTTCAGTTGCAGGCAAATTGTCGCGCGTCACTAAACAGATCAGCGAACGCACTTCTTCTTGACACTAAAAACATATTAATTAACACGTTAACATAAATCGCATCCTTTAGTTACAATTGTTTCACATACGGCACTAATACGTTTCTTATTTATTTATTTATTCATGTACGGTAAAAAATGGAAGAAAAACATTATTAATAAAAAAGTACAAAGATCAACTTATCCCTTTGACAGAGATCTCTTTCAGCTAACCTACGAAGTGAGACAGTTTATAGTAAAGCAGTTTGGTACGTAGATTTCTTATTTGATGAGAATAAATGTTCAGTTGCAGAATTTCAGAATGAATAATTACTACATTTAAGCACAAAATCTATATAATGCTGAATAAAAATCCGCTGTATTAGATCTCATTTAATTTTTATTAGTATATATTAGGACACTAGACTGCTTGAACTTCGCAATTGTGATTTGCATGCTTCTTTTATTAATATCCCATATAATTTGATAGTAAAAAAAACGGAAAAATTCTTTAACCGTCGCCAAAATCTTAGAACAAATATTCTATTGTGCACAAATTCAGTATCAGTAAGATTTACTTCCAATATGGATTATATTAAAAAATTTTAATATTATTATTACGAGATATAGAATCTACTTCTTCAAGTTACAGAGTAACTTTACTTTGACACATCGTGAATAAAAATCATGAATACTTATGCTGATATCTATAGAAAACTTATAGAACCTTGAAGTAAATTAGAGCATTTAAGCCCAAAAAACTTGCAAAAGAGATAAAAACTACTTCTTTACCTTGAAAATTTCATTGAAATTAGTAGTTTTGGAGATTAGCGTAAACGCACATCGTGACACAGAATTTTTATATATAAAGATATTAAAAAGTCACAATATCTGCATCTCAATAAAGAAATCTAGATCTAAAAAAATATTACATGGATTCAAAATTGTGAAACTCCAGAGAGGGATTTCAGTGTTTTTAGACGGGCCCGTTGGCGCAGTGGGTAGTGACCCTGTCTTCAGCTCCGTAGGTCGCCAGTTCGATTCCCGCCGTGGGCCAACATTTTCTATAAATTTATTGGTTCTTCGAGCCTGGGTGTATATTTGTATTTAATGTATTTAAAATTATATATGTAGTATGTCTATCACTTGTCCGTCATCCATAACACAAGTATTAAGTTACTTACTTTGGGGACGGACGACCGTGTGTGTGTCCCATATATTTATTTATGTATTTATACATAATACAAGCAATATAACAGAACTAACTACTTTGCTATAATCCACACGGGTTAAGTGAATGCATGCAAAGCCAATGTGTATGAAGCAGGCAAAATCTACGCACCTTATACATGCAGGACAAGCAACCACATGCACCCCAAGGCGCAATTCACCAGCAACAACGCACCCAAAAGCAGCACACACACCCACCACCACAATCTCGACGATCGTTTCGCCCCGAAACCGAAGCATCATCAGGAGGATAGGCTCCACGACAAAAATCGTAAAGTGATTGTGGTGGTGGGTGTGTGTGCTGTTTTTGTGTGCGTGTTGCTGGTGAATTGCGCCTTGGGGTGCATGTGGTGGCTTGTCCTGCATGTATAAGGTGCGTAGATTTTGCCTGCTTCATACACATTGGCTTTGCATGCATTCACTTAACCCGTGCGGATTATAGCAAAGTAGTTAGTTCTGTTATATTGCTTGTAATATGGAATTCCGCAAAGTAACGCCTGCTTCTATAAATCATTAAAATTATTTATACATACCTGCGGTGTACCACGATGTAGGTTGTGGTGCACAAGCTCGTGAACCAATCCGAAGCGGCATAGACGCGCGCGGTGCTCGCACTGGGAGGCCAACGCACGCAGCAAAGTGAGACACTGTTCCGCACAAGCCAGGGAACAACCGTAACACGCCCCTCCACTCTCTGCACAACCATATTTTTCTATTATTTTTTATTTATTAAAATAAAAAAATATATATATATGGAACATTTACACACACGGTCGTCCGTCCCCAAAGTAAGTAACTTAATACTTGTGTTATGGGTGACGGACAACTGGTAGATAAACTACATAATATATAAGTTTAAATACATACTTAAATACAAATACACACCCAGGCTCGAAGAACCAACAATTTGTTTATAGAAAATGTTGGCCTTCGGCGGGAATCGAACCCGCGACCCGCGGAGCTGAAGGCAGGGTCACTACCCACAGCGCCAACGGGCCAGTCAAATATTTTAAAATCCAAATTTATTAATATCCAAATTTATTAATAATAACCAAAAATTTATTAATATCCAAATCTATACTTATTATAAAACAAAGTCCCCAAAAGCTGTATGTTTGTTTTCGATTATCTAAAAACTTACTGAACGGATATTTGAACGGTTCATACTAATGTATAGTGCAATTCTTTTAGAAGGTTTAGGCAGTAGTTAGTACAGATTTATGTAAATTGTTTAAAAGAGGTCGCGCGGTTGTAAAAGAAATCGCCTGCTAGTGGCTTTGCTCCCGTGTGACGCCTAAACCAGCTGATACAATAATGTACTAAATTATTGTAAATATCCAAAAATACTACAATAAAGGACGTGATAGTCTCTATCTTATTAAATAAAAAATAAATAAATATTTTTTATGGTTAATTCACCATTATGATTTCAACGTTCAATATTTTTGTTAAAACTATTACGTTATTTTCGAGATGTATTATTTTTTATAGTATCAATCCTTATCTGAATAACGACCTAGAATGCTTCTTTATTTGATTCGAATATCTACACCCATACAACTGATTCTGTTTATAATAAAGTTCTACTCCACTTTGAGGAATATAGCTAGGATAATTAATAACATACTATTAACGAAAATAGCAATAATAAGTTACCTTTCGTTACGTCGCCATCATAACTTTGCAAGAGGCCAGCATACACTGGTAAAGTATCCCCATTGAGCTGATCAGTCTGTGATTTGTCATAAGCCACTAATTCTTTCCTGGAAACATTTACGAGTTTTGTAGTACAAAGAAACATACCAAAAAATAATAATGCGTTAAAAAAAATCACATTAATATTTTTTATAACGAAACATCGGTCGCAGCCAGTTGCCAAATTACTACTTTTTATTAAATAATTTATAGAATTAGGCGTTACTTTGCGGAGATCCATAATACAAAAGTAATAATAAAATAATTTTGCTATAATCCGCGATACATACACGCTTTTTATTAATATTACTTAGGTTGTTTCAAGACATACTTAATTTGAGAGTATTCACGGCTAATTCCGTAATATCTGTAAATTAGGTTGCAATTGAAACTTTAATATCGGATTACATACATTACAAAATCGATAAAATATTAAGGGTATTCTAAAATTTAAGTTGCTGTACATGAATTAGCGGGTACAGATTGTAACCTACAAACGTTTTTTGTAAAATTAAGTTCTAAAAACATGTATGATTTAATGAAATAGGTGTTACTTTGCGAAATTCCATAGTAAAAAAGTTATAATAGAATTAATTTGCTATTATAATACGTGTTTGTTAAGAAAATCTATGCAATGCTAATACTAATCCTTAAACTTTCAGGATTAGTTACCGCACGTAAAACACCACCACCATGCCACAAAACACACTACACACATACACTACGACAATCTCAACGATCTGTGACATTTTTAAGAGCACTTTAAATATAAAAGGTAGATATTTAAATAAACAAATATATTACCTGCACGCCAAAACCTTCTGTATAATTTTGGAGAGATCTTCAAAATGGCCCTTACTCTCGACGCAGTATTTGTGAGCCAGAGTCTGTATCACGCGGTTTATCTGCGCTCCGCCGAATGCACCACCGCCGCCATTGCTGTTCTCATCAGCACGACCTTCCACTCTATGCTCGCTGATCTTATGCACTAAAGACTACAAATTAATGAAATTAGTATTGTAATTAGTCAGCTTTTTAAGTAAGCTGATAAATGACTCAGTATAGGGTTATTAATATTTATAAAGCAGCAAACGAATTTTTGCTGACTCTTCTAGGTGCAATTTTCTGAACTGCGAGTAGAGTTCATGACGCAGAAGCACTTGTTAACAAGTTTACTTAAATAAATAATATTTTGAGTTAGAATGAAAATAACAGTACTTAGGGAAAGTAGCACGTTTTTTGATCAATGTTATATCCTTAAAGAAAACGAATGATTTGCACAACGGGTCGCGATCCTGATGTGATTATAATGAATGAGGCATTTAGTTCGAAGAACTTCGGAATAAATTTTTAGTATCAAGTTGCCTTAGTGGAAGTTTGAAGGTTGCGCCTATAATTGACAAAATATCAGAAGATAGGCTCAGATGGTACGGACATGTAATGCGAGCACCTAACGATTTTTTTGTGAAAAAGTGCCTTTCCATAGATAATCGAAAGAGAGTTAGGGGAAGACCTAAAACTACCTGGATGACGAATGTCCACAGAGACATAAATGACTCGCACTCAACAAAGAGGATACAAATGACAGGGTTGCATGGCGTCGCATGATAAGGAAAGCCGACCCCGCGTAACGGGACATGGCGAGGACAAAGAAGAAGAAGTTGCCTTAGTGGCGAACCCATTCGGAGGGAGGGTACCGAGACTAAATTTTGTAGACCCCTTAATTATAGATGGAATAACAATCGCAAATCGGCATAATCGTATGGAAAAGCCTATATCTAACAGTGGACTTCCATTGATAAAAAAAATGTAGGGAATATTTAATAACCACAGATTTCTGCAGGCCTACCATGAACTCTTATTGCGACTCAATTGAAGACGTAAACGAAATTGCTTTGGTTTTTCATACCATGACGTCTTAAAAACGCACACTTTAAGTCGATGCCGAACGAGCGTTCGGAATTCGTCCTAAGAACATTTGAGTAAAAGAGACAGAGTTATCTATAGTTCATATAACGTTATCCTTTTCAAATATTACGACCCCAATGCAATTCACACTTCATGGTACGAAAAGAAAGCGGTTCGCGGTCGTCGTTTACGTCTTCAATTAAGTCGAATAATAAGAGTTCATGGTAGGCTGATAGCAAATTGAAGTGACGCAAAAAGAATTCTTACCTCCAGAACAGGTTTATTGGCGATTAGCTGTCGATAAACGCGATCAGCCTTATCTAGTAGAGCGCCGATAGTTTGGACCATCTTTTTACGTTCTTCATCGTTTTCGATGGTGTCGACAGCGCAGCACGGCCTTGCTGTTAGCGTATAGTCGAATTTGGCATACTTGCAGAACCCGCATGCGTGGCACAAGAACGGATCTTTTTCATCATAGTTTATAGCCCTACAAAAAATATACATCAATAATGTTGAAATAAAATTAAAATTAACAATATATTAAATTAAATTTAAAACAAATTTCACTAATTTGATCTCAATTTCATCATAATTTATTTTATTGGATAATAATAATAATAATAAATAAATATATGGGACATTTACACACACGATCGTCTGTCCCCAAAGTAAGCAACTTAATACTTGTGTTATGTGTGCCGGACAACTGGTAGATATACTACATATATAAGTTTAAATACATACTTAAATACGAATACACACCCAGGCTCGAAGAACCAACAATTTGTTTATAGAACATGTTGGCCCTCGGCGGGAATCGAACCCACGACCCGTGGAACTGAAGGCAGGGTCACTACCTACAGCGCCAAAGGGCCATTATCAAAACGTTCATGATCGAACCCTAATTATTATTTAACCAGAAACGTTTCTCGTACAATTTCAACTTGAATCGTTGAATTGTAAGAATAATTACGAGATAAGGGCGGCAAAAACTTAATAGCCTATATTTTAGAAATGTGTAACTCCGCAACTGATTTACTAGTTCCAAGTGGTTTTTTTAGCGACTTATTAATTAAACAAGTCTAAGTAAAAAAAAATCTTTTAAAAAAGCTTTTAAAAAACTTCACGTCCCTACTGGTAACTGTTGAAGAGTTCCTCCATCTGGAGCCAACCCTGGCAACAATATCAGGTCATGGTTATCATAAACATGCATTGCCATCGGGCCTGAAGCAGTATGTAAAATTTCAGTTAAATCAGACACAAAGAAATGAGTCAAATTTAGCTTGCAAGATTCCACCTTCATAAAATCTTTTTAAAAGGGGAACATGGTAATCCCTAAATCTGTTAACAAAGCTGGAATAAATTATTTGGAAATTAATTTATTCCAAAATGGAATAAATAAAAAAAAGCTTAAACTTACCGACACTTATGACATTGGAACACATTTTCACCACAATTGGCGCAGACACCAGGGTTCGCCGGTACAGACTGAGAGCAACGTGGGCATTGCAGAGATTCACCTAAAAACACAATAATGGGAATAATATTATATACAAATCAGAAAAATAAAAAATATATAGGTCTGATCTATAGTGTGTGTTTGTGTATTGAGATATACGTCTAAATCGGAATCAGACAATTGATATTTGTTATTAAAAAACGGAAGAATGTTCGGCGAACGAGTAAGTGGTGATATTTGTCTTCCTTAGGACATGGAGATAGAGTCTTGGCATGTATTGTGTCAATGATGATCGGGTAGACGATCAGTGACTACTCACTTTCATCTTTCTGTGGTATTTAATTCGTATTATTATCATTCATATTTGTGTTTAATATTTATTTAATACTTTAAATATAACTGTCCAGGCCTTTGGATGGCTTGTATGGAAGTTGAGGAAAATCACAACAACCCAAAAAAAGGTGTATTAAAACCAAACTTTTAGTAATTTAGTTTAAGAAAATCAAAGTGCTGACGAACAGCGTGAAGTCGTTAACGAATTGACAATAAGAATGACAAATGTCATTAACAAATATACAAGAACACAACAGTGCCATTGCTATTAAATTTTAAAAGGCGATTTCTCAAGCCGCTACATACAACACTTTCCAATTATTTATAATTTAAAATTATTACAGCGTTGTCGATAGTTACCTGTCGCTTGTTGATTCTCGTAGAAATCAGCATACTCCATCATCAAGTTACAAGCGACGATTGGCAGCGGGAAGTCCACTCGAACCTCGGACTGACCAGTCTGAAGCTGGACGCGTTTTGCTTTATGCCACATGCCTGTAAAAAACCTTATTGGTACAGTCGATATTTTAAGTTATATGAAAGTAAAAAGGAGGTATGCCGTGTGGTATCCGGCTGATTAGAATAGACCACCCTCATTTCTTACCGAGGTGTCGTAAAACTCGACTAAGGTAAGTCGACCCGCCATGTGGTATCCGGCCGAGTAGAATGTAGCACCCTCATTTCTTACCGAGGTGTCGTAAAAGGCGACTAAGGTAAGTTGACCCACCGTGTAGTATTCGGTTAAGCAGAATAGAACCACCCTCTTTCTTACCGAGGGGTCGTAAAATACGACTAAGGTAAGTTGACGTCAGGCAGGCGGCTGGTCGTAAAGTACGCAGTCAAATCATGTGACAACACGTTTGTAACATTTTGTGCCGACCCCGCTTAGAGTGGGATAAGGGCAGGAGGGGGATGATGAGAAGGAGGAATTGCTACCGCATTATAAATAATAGCTGTCCAACATCCAAATATTAAAACAGGCCTTCTATTTTATTTTAATAACACACTGAACACTAAGACAATATTCAATATTTTATTTATAAAAGTAATTCGATGCAAGTGTTGGCATGATGTGTGGATGGAACCCATGTTCATTTCAAGGGATTTTCACGCCATATGGTCACATTCATACGCAATTTTGATGGGTTACATCTTTTGTCACTTATATTGTATTCGAACTTAATAGTTAAAAAATATATTTCTTAACCCAGTATATACTTTATTCCGTTCTTCGAGCAAGGCACTTTGCATTTCTTGCCAGGGGAGTAAGGTTTTTTTTTTGGAAGGTTTATAGTCATCGACCCGATTTCTGAACTGTAGTTAGTTACTGTTCAACAATTTCGTATTTACGCAATTTCAATGGATAGGTACACCGTTTGTCATTTACAATGTCTTCAAACTTAACACGTAAAACAAACTATTTCTTAACCCAGTATTTACATAATTTATAGAATTAGGCATTACTTTGCGGAGATCCATAATACAAAAGTAATAATAAAATTATTTTGCTATAATCCGCGAAACAGTAAATAGAAAATATATATAGTGCTAAATGTATAGTGGACTATCCGTTTTTTCATACCCGATACATGCAGGATTCATAAAAACACATGCACAAACCTCCACCACTGCCACAATACACAAGCACTACACACTTTCACTATCACAAACTCAACAATCGTTTCGCCCCGCAACAGAAGCATCATCAGGACATAGACTCTACGACAAAATCGCAAATCCTTTATTTACATTACTCCATTCTCCGAGCAAGGCACTTTGCATTTCCTGCCAAGAGAGTATTAAGTTAGTCATCGACCAGATAAGTTGCTGTCCCATTTCTTTTATAATTACAAATAGACTCACCAGGTTTATTCTTGAGTTCTTGCACGGCCTGAACGGTGCGATTGTTGTAGTAGAAATTAATTGTCCGGACCATTTTGCTTCGCTTGATATCGCCAATTCGCAGACTGATCCGGCTTATCATGTGACTGTTCACCAACTTGACGATTTGAGTCGTGGTCGTGAACTTCGAGTCGATCTGCGGCAGTTATATGCGATTAGCTCTTATTTGGTCTGGCGAAGGTTATGAAAGGCTACGGAGGATGCAGTGATTGTGCATGCAACATAGAGTTCAATGAAATTTCAAGGTTAAATAAAGGACAAGTTTCTATACAATTTTATTTACAATGCTATTTCATATCGATTTATACGACACATATTACAAAAAATACATTTTTAGTATACTTTAGAAAAAATTACATAATATATAATTATTATCTAGTAAATAAGAAGTAAGTAGTAAACGCATCTAATATCGAGAATTGAACGCGGGTCTGCAATAATAAAGACTCGACAACTAATCATGATACAGATAGTAGAGACCGGAATATTAATATAATAACGTTTAACATCCCCTTTCTCTACGATACTGCGCTTTAGGCAGAATAGAATAGACCACCCACCTGTCTTACCGAGGTGTCTTAAAAGGTGACTAAGGTAAATGCCGTGTGGTATCGGGCTGCATACAATCGACCACCCTCATTTCTTACCGAGGTGTCGTAAAAGGCGATTAAGGTAAGTTGACGTCAGGCAATCGGCCGGTCGTAAAATACGTAGCCAAATCATATGACAACATGTTTGCAACATGTTGTGCCGACCCCACTTAGAGTGGGATAATGGCAGGAGAATGATGACTGCGCTTCACATTACCTCATATCGCTGTTTCGTATTCAAATAATGTTCTGCGTCTGCCGTATATATCAAAGAATTTCTGTACAATTATAAACATTAAAAAATATATTGTAATTAATTCCTTAAACAAAAAATCTAAGATCGCAATCTTAATAGTGAGATTGTTTCGTCCACCTAAGCTACCTTTTGTGGATAAATTATACCGATCTATAGCAAGGACACTAAAAAAATTAAAAAACACTAGCGATGACAAACCTTTATAGTAGGCAGTTTGATGGTTGCCATGGGAACCTCAGGGTTATTGCAGACCAGGCAAGGCGCAGACTCCAAATAGTATCCGTCCAGTTCGACGTAGGCACCCAGTGAAGCATATAATGCGGCATTACCGTGCGAGGAAAGAAGTTGGTTCTGATTACGCAAGAGTTCTACCGCACTGCCGATATAGTTCTAAACAAAAAGAAAAACCAGATTATCTTAATCCTGTGTGTTTTAAAATAATACCAGCCATACCCCACGGGTCCGCGTCGCAAAATTGATGTGCCATATTTAGGTGACCATATTAAATAGTATATTAATTAGTAAGTAACATTTCGCGTATTCAATGATGTATTCGAGAGAACATACATCAGTGAACACATAGTGCTCGTAATATTCATATGTTATTTTTAGATAAATGAAATGAAATGAAAAGATATTTATTCAACTCTATATACAAGATACTAAACTAAAAAAAAAGAAAAACTAATCTAAATATCCTCGCTGGACGATTGGAACGCGTGGACGTGTGCATCTCACTCGCATTTAATTTAAAGATTAATTAAATATTCCGAAAAACTGTTTCTTTCCCAAAGCGATACTTAAGTAATAAGTGATTAAAAGTGAATTTTAAACACGAGTCTTGTAGTACTATACATCGAAGCCAAGCTGTGCGCAAACGCAATATCGACAGAAGCCCCCTTCACCCCCTCGAGTGACAAGGTCAGTTGCGATTTTTTGTTTCACTTGCACTCGGAGCGGAGTCATTCCCCACCTGTGTTGCAGTTATCAGTATGAGTACACAACAATCATTGCTTAGCGGGAAACTTATGAGCGGAAGCGGAGGCGGCGGGGGTTCAACATCAAACTTATCGAATTATGATGAAGAGGACGAATATATCACTAAGCGTCCAAGAAAACGTAAAGAGCACTCAACTGAATATGAATTTAAAAGAGATTTGGCCGATTTTCGAAGTGATATGATAAAATGTTTTCAAGATTTAGCTACCACTCAAAATGAAACATTACAGCAAATTCGTCAAGAAGTAATTGAAATACGACAAGAAATGAAATATATTAAACTATCAACAGAAAATTTAAACTTAAAGTACGATACACTACAAAAAGAAATCGAAAACATGAAAACAAATAATAATATATTACAGAACAGAATCCAACAAACTGAGCAATATATTTCTATGGCAAGTAACATAAATATGCCGAACCCGCTAATTTCTACGCACGAAGATATCATCCTTGAATTAAACGAGCGATCTAACAGGGCAAAAAAATATCATAGTTGTGGGTATCTGCGAACTACACGATAAATATACAACTGCCCGACGCAAGCATGATGACTCTGCAGCGTTTAAATTATTGAATTCAATACATGATTCCTGCCCAAAACCGATGAAAACAATACGCCTTGGTAAATACACTGCCGATAAAAATAGACTTCTGAAAGTATGTTTTGATAGCCCCGATATTCCGAAGCAGTTATTACGCAATAAATCTAAATTACCTAATAATACTCGTATATACGCCGATCAGACACCGTCACAAAAAAAATACTTCAAACAACTGTACGAGGAACTAACAAAACGTAAGGAGAATGGTGAAAATGATCTTCTAATCAAATATATAAATGGTATACCTAAAATTATTAGGACAAAAAAACGATTAACACTTAATGTTCACGTTCGTAAAAATAAAAATTCAATAAATTCTGATGATAATTATGTAACCCATTATCTTGTTCAAAAATATCAAGATTTGCAAAAAAACTCAAAAAGCTTGACCTTTTTCTATGCGAATTTGCGAAGTATACGAAAACCAGGTAAATTTGATGAAATTCAATGTGTATTAAAAGCCATATCCGACTCAATTCACATTCTTATATTTACGGAAACTTGGCTAAGGTCGGAGGAAGATGCAAGACAATATCAAATAACAAATTATATGCATATTTACAATTATAGACAAACTAAAAGAGGTGGCGGTGTATCCATTTATGTTCATAATAGTATTAAATTTGAGGTGACAGACAACGTTACAGATGATGGAAATCACTACTTGTGGATATACCTCAATCAATTTGCCTTACATATAGGAGGAATTTATAAGCCCGGTGAATCTAATGTTAATAAATTTTTAGATAAATATTGTCCCCAACTGGAAAAGAGAAAGAGAGCAATAACTTTTGGCGACTTTAATCTAGATCTTTTGAGTACAGATAATAATATATTAAGTTACTTGAAAACTTTACAAGCGTTGGGATTTGATATATTAAATAAAATTGATATGAAATATTGCACTCGTGAAACTCCTACAACCAAAACTATTCTTGACCATGTATGTACTAATTTAAATAATAACTCTTTTACTGTTTCTGTCATAGAATCTTCAATGTCTGACCATAAGCAAATATATGTTGAACTTTTAAAAGTTAAGACAAACTTATTTCAACGTATCGAGTATACTGCTATAGACTATGAGGGTTTACTGAAAAGCTCCACTAAAGCTAGTACAACTAAAAGAAATGACAAAGATTATCTCTCTCTTGAAAAATTTATACAACACCATATACGAATTAACGAAAAAATTAAAACTAAAATATTAAATCCCCCCAGAAAAGACTGGATTAATAAACACATAATAAACGGTATAGATAAACGTAATGTTTTATGGAAGATGTCGAAACAGAACTGTGATGATAAAAATTTACAAATTAAATTTAATTCAGAAAGAATGAAAGTCGGTAACATGATTAAGTGTAGTAAGAAGAATTATTATTATAAAATTTTTAATCAGTGCATGAATAAACCTAAAAAAATGTGGGAACTGATAAATAATTTAGCTGTAAATAGAATAAAGAATAATTTGTGTATTCCGAAACTTAATTATAACTCAGGTATTGAAACCAATGGCAATCAAATCTGTAAAATCTTTAATGACTTTTTCTTAACGATAGGTACAGAATTGGCAAAAAGCATACCACTGAAATATCATACAAGCTCAATTAATTCTCTTATGTATAAAGATAACCATTTTCATGACATAGTTTTGAGTGAGCTAAAACCATGTAGTACCAGTGAAGTAATAACTATTATTGAATCTTTAGACAGTAATTGTAGTACAGGCATTGATGGAATTAGTGTAAAAGCACTTAAATGTATAATAAATGTGATTGTCTCTGACCTTACTGGTATTATCAACAATTGTTTATCTCAGGGCATATTTCCAGATAGCCTAAAAGTCGCAAGAGTAACTCCCGTGCATAAATCAGGATCTAAATCCGACCCCAGTAATTACAGACCTATATCGGTGCTTCCTGTAGTTTCCAAAATTTTTGAAAAAGTTTTATATAACCGACTTAATGATTTCCTGCAGAAGAAACAATTTTTAATAAAAGAACAGTATGGTTTTAGGCCCAAGTCAAATACTCTTTCAGCAGCCCTTGATGTAATGACCAAAATTAAAACAAATATTGATCGAAATCATATATGTTTGGGTATTTTTATTGATTTAAAGAAGGCTTTTGATACAGTTAGTCATGCAAAATTAATTCAGAAGTTATTTAATATAGGAATCACAGAATCAGCACTAGATATATTTGTATCCTATCTAACCAATCGTAAACAAGTAGTCAAAATCGGTAATTATAAAAGTGACTCGCAGTTAGTTACATGTGGAATTCCACAAGGCTCTATTTTAGGGCCATTGCTATTCTTAATCTATATAAATATTATAATAAATGTTAATTTATCAGGAAACTTAACATTATACGCCGATGACACTTGTCTATTTTATTTTGCTCATTCCATTCATGATATTATACGACAAGCACAAACGGATTTAGATTTACTAAATGAATGGTTCTCATATAATCTCCTTACGATAAATACTGCAAAGACATCATACATAATTTTTAGCGCTAAGAATAAAAAAATACCCAATTATACTCCACTCTCAATTAATAAAAATATTATTCACAGATCTAATCAAGAGAAATACCTAGGCTTGATATTAGACGATAAATTAATATGGGGCCCCCATATTGATCAACTAGTCTCAAAATTGACGGCACTCACAGGGATGTTAAGAAAAGTTTCAAATTGCATTCCACACAAAATACGAACAATCATTTATAATTCCCTAGCAAAGCCTCATTTAGAGTACCTGGTAGAAATCTGGGGAAATGCCTCAACGACGCAACTTAAAAAACTACAGATTATTCAAAATAAATTAATCAAGACGCTATTTCATTACAATTATTTGACACCTACTAAAGAAATTTACAATAAAACGAAGTTATTTAATATTACACAGCTATATACTTACAACACATGTATTTTAATTAAAAAACTATTAAACAAGACATCACATTCAAATATTACACTAACTTATAGAACTTTTAAACATAATTTACGAAATAAAAATAAAATTTGTTTACGATATCCCAGAACAAATAATTATGGGGAAAAAACCATACTGTTTGAAGGAGCACAGCTATACAATAATTTGCCAAATAGTTTAAAGGAAATAAATAATATTAATTTGTTCAAAAAAATGCTAAGATCCTTAATTTTGGAAAAGTAATGTCAAAAATATAAATTATCAACGCTTGTATGTATATTTTAAGTTAATGTTTGTTTGTTTTTTTTTTTTTAAATACATACATATATTAGTAAATAAGATTATTTAAGGTCTTAAGAATAAGTGGTGCATGCGTGTACGTAAATGTAATGTTTAATTCTAATTCTCATTTAAGTGGACTGTAGTTCTTTTGAGAAAAATAAATTATCTTTAACCCGAAATAACTAATCTAATATCTAGTTCATAGCTCTGAAAAGGCTTCATCTCAGTATTAGCTGAATGTCGAAATTAAGACATACAGCATTGAGTTTCAGATGAAATCCAACAGATCATGTCACAGATAATATTTATATATTAAAACTAACCTAATCCACTATATCTACTTATTAACATTACAGTATCCTAATATTTTAACTATTAATATATTACTATTACTATTTTATTATTGTTAATTATTATAAGATTATAACATAAAAGATAAGGGCTAGGTAATAAGGTGTTGTTGGTATAAAACCAAAAGTAGGAGCCTTTTACTATCCCGAAGCTGGGCAAAGGTCTTCTTTTTCCTTATGGAGAGAAGGGTTGGAGCTTAAGACCTACCACACACTATATTCCTTCAATACGGATGTGTAGATTAAACATATTCAAGGACTTCTCTTGAGACTTGCAAGTTTCGTCACGATGCTTCTCTTTACCGAAAAGTGTGCGATAAATTGTAAATATCATTTAGTAACGTAAAATTAATACTCTATAAAATAGAATATTTTTATATAGTAATTTAATACAAGAATCCATTAGTACACGCCCGGCATTGAACCCGTGACCCCTATCAAGAGTCACAATTTCGTCGTTCGGCTAACACAGTATAAATAGCATGTAATAGAGTCAAATTTCTTTTTAGAGTAAGTTATGCCGTGTGGTATCCGGCTGAGTAGAATACGACTAAGGTAAGTTGACGTCAGGCAGGCGGTTTATCGTAAAATACGCAACTAAATCATGTATCAACATGTTTGTAACATGTTGGACTACACCACTTAGAGTGCGATAAGGGCAAGAGGATGATCATTACGTATTGTATATCAAAGTTAAAAAAAAATACATAAATACCTCAGTGTCGATGTCAGGTGTTTTCAGTGTGAAGTAACCGAGTAGGTCTACAAATTGTGCCGCCTTGCGTCCGTATTGCGGCAGCGTAGGCCATAGACCCCAAAGAAGCGAAACCAGGGAAGTTTGTTCTGCTTGCGAACAGTTGCTAAAAACAAATTTTCACATCAAAACTTAAACAGGTACAAGAAAAATTGTAACACCTGTGTAATATTGATTATTTATTGATTATCACTATTGAATGACTGAAATTTCGTTAATTTTCTCAAATATTTAAATTTAATCAAAAAAATTAACCTGATTTATCTATAGGAATCCGATTATAGTAGATTATGATACTGTTGCATAATAAGGGTAATAAGAGCCGCAGGCGAGTTTTTTTATAGTATCACACGAGTGTTATAAGAACCCTTATTATGCAACAGTATCATACACTACTTTATCTACTCTCATACTATAATACGTAAAACAATATTGCAAATAAAACGCTGAATATAACAACAAATTTATTTTTACTTGTAATAATTATTGAAGTTCTGAATATTCATTTTCCATTCCATGAACTCGTGGTAACATTTAATATAGTTGCTCCTAGATTTCATCGGCAACAGGTTAACGGTCATGTTTGACACAGCTTTCAGAATATCGGGTGGTGTACAATCACCACTATCCCCGCCCTCAGACATGTTTTTACACAAAAACTTATTTTTTTACAAACAAAACTAAACTTCGTTTAAATATTGAAAAGATTTTTTAAATGTCATATATTGGCGCCAAGGCGCAAACATCGATTGCGCATGCGTGTTGCGTCGCCGTGGACCCATTCATTGAAACCTTTTTTTAAAGGTAGAGGTTCAACCTCCTTGGTCCAGCTGGAAGTTGTATATGTGTATCGTTATGATGCAAAAGTTACATTATGATACAGGTGTCCATACAAGACCTGTATCGTAATAAAACTTTTTAATTTTTTATTTTTGTTCTGTACGTAATGTTTGTCATAAGAATTTTGTTTTCAGTTTTATAATCTTTGTATTATAGTAGATAAAATAACTATATAATATTAGTAGTTTATAATACTGTTGCATAATAAGGGTTCTTATAACACGAGTGTGGTTTAAAAAAACGAGCCGCAGGCGAGTTTATTTATAGTGTCACACGAGTGTTATAAGACCAAGTTATGTACAGTATCATACACTACTTTATCTACTCTCATACTATAATACGTAAAACGTACGTTTCCATTCCATGAAGTCGTGGTAACATTTAATATATTTGCTCCTAGATTTCGTCGGCAACATGTTCACGGTCATGTTTGACGCAGTTTTCAGAATATCTGGTGGTTCACAATTACCACTATCCCCGCTCTCAGACATGTTTGTACACAAAAACTTATTTTTTTACAAACAAAACTAAACTTCGTTTAAATATTGATAACATTTTTTAAATGTCATATATTGGCGCCAAGGCGCAAACATCGATTGCGCATGCGTGTTGCGTCGCCGCGGACCCATTCTTTGAATCCTTTTTTTTTAAAGTAGAGCTTCAACCTCCTTGGTCCGGCTGGAAATTGTATAGGTGTATCGTTATGATTAAAAAGTTACATTATGATACAGGTGTCCATACAAGACCTGTATCGTAATGAAACTTTTTAATTTTTGTTCAGTACGTAATGTTTGTCATAAGAATTTTGTTTTCAGTTATATAATCTTTGTATTATAGTATCAGAGTAGATAAATATATATAGTATAGTTTGACTTTAGTAAACAGTAAAAGAAATTAGTGAATATTTTACAAACCTTAGTGAAATCAACCCTTTTTTAAAATAAATTACGCTATATAATACTTATGTAATGTTTTTTTTTCAATTATCATATCACTTACTTGTATATAGCGAGCAGCAAAGCATGCGCCTGCCAGCGAACTGCTGTAGAATTGGTTTCTAGTAGGAAGGCTTTTATGAATAAGTTTAATTCTTCTTGTGAAACCTAAAAATAAAAAAAATAGATTATAAAACATTATATTGAAAAGCATCAGATTGAGAAAAATATTATTGGCATGATTGAAAATTAAAAATGTTCAATTTACATAATTTAATAAAGTATTTGCTTTTGTTAACTGAGAACATGCCCTTAGAGTGTGACATTTTTCAAATCAAACAATTTTAATCAAATGAAGATAGTTCAAAATTTTATACAATAAAAAATGATGTATGGTGTGTGTGTGTGCGTGTGTGTATCTATATCTATACTTATTATAATTATATTACTATAATTATATTAGGTTAATTCAGAAAGCCTATTATACTATTGAAGATTACCTAGAAGATAAGAATGCGGGGATATAACTTCTCTTCAACCCTGTCCAAGAAATTTATAACTATATGTAACTAGTGATAAGAATTATTATTGTTTGAAAAGAGCAACCGCCGAGTTTCTTGCTGGTTCTTCTCGGTAGGAACAGCTTTCCGAACCAGCAGTAGATAGCAGTAGTTGACGATTCAAAAGCACATGTTTACAAGTTTACTTGGATAAAGAATATTTTGAATTTGAATTTGAATTAAGTCCCAAAAAGCTGTCTGTCTGTATGTGATCGATTTTCTCAAAATCTACTGAACGGATTTTTGTACGGTTTTAACTAAAAGGTAGTGCAATTCTTCCAGAAAGTTTAGGTTAATAGCACATTACGGTTTTATGAAAATTGTGTTTGAAGAGGTCGCACGATTGTAAAAAACAACTCTTCTTCTGCTAGCTTTACTCGCGTGCGCCGCGTAAACCAACAGATATACATTAAACTTATGTACTAGAGAATAGTAAATCTACAAAAATACTGCAAAAAAGTCTGCTACACCAAGTCTCTATCTCTTATAGTTAAATCACAAATCAACTTTTTTTGTTCAAAATTTCAACTTAAAATATTACAAAAGTAATGATAAAATTATTTTTGCTATAATCCGCTATAAAGTAAATAGGAAATATATATGCCACTCTACATATAGTAGAGTGGACTATCCGTTTTTCATAACCGATACATGCAGGATTTGTAAAAACACTCAAAGCAGTAGGCACAGCTAGTATACATAAGTTTCATTTACCTGTTTGAGTATTTGCTGTACGAGCTGTGGCACTCTTTGCTCCTGGAACTTTGAGCCATCTGATACGAAGGCATCGCTTTCAGCACTACGTTCACGATCGGGCCATTCGGCAGAATTCTGTTAGAATACACATCACATTATCACCCAAAGCAGAACGAACATAATGACTATTTGTAAATGTTACTATTTTCGGTGTATCTTTAAAATTAGATTTACATCGACCCAGCGGATAATTCTATACAATTTGGTAGATATCCAAGCAATTTTTTTTAATTGTCAATAAAAGTTTTGTGTCGAGTGGAAGTCGAAACTAGACTGAGCCGGGGCAGTGTGTGGCCGGACCGCTAGTAAGTTTTAGAGCCTGGCCACATCTATATATATATATATAAAAATAGATTGCTGTTCGTTAGTCCCGTTATAACTCAAGAACACCTGGAGTGATTTGGCTCATTTTGGTCTTCGATTATTTGTGGAAGTACAGGGAAGGTTTAGGAGGTGAGTAAATGTGATATAAATGCTAGGAATTTAATTAAATTAAAAAAATGATTTTTCTTAGAAACAGGCAGTCCTTTTCCATTGATTTCGGTGATCGACAGACAATAAAACATCGATATTTAAAAATCGATTTTGCGTTATTAAAGAAATCGTTACATCTATATTACTAATATCATAAATGCGAAAATCTGTCAGTCTGCTACGTTTTCACGGCCAATCCGCTGATCCGATATCGATGAAATGTGGCGTAATTCATTACTTTACACAGGGGTAACAAATAAAATCTAGGCCAGGACTAAGGCTACAAAATCCTGTCTTTTCAACAGAAAATTGAGGAGTATAAGAAACTCCATCTATTATCAATATATCAAAGTTCGGAGTCATTGCAATGGGAATTGAAATTTAATCCACCTGAACCATCTGATTTTTGTGGTGGAGATATTTGCAGGGTTAGAGAGTGAGAGAAGTTAGTATTTCTTTCAGGAAGGACTAAGGTCTACGTAGACGGAAGTCACGGGTAAAATCTAGTAAACATATAACTTACTTTATCCGGTACAGCTCTCTGCGGCGGCGGTCCAGGTGGTGTGGTCGAGCCGGAGGTCGCAGCAGCTGGCGATGGCGCGCAGAGGGCCGCTTGCAGGAGCTGCAGAACAGTGGGCGCCACATGTGGGTGCAGGCGGCGGGCAGACTTCACGAGCCAACCGAGTGTTTCACGACGCTCAGAGCAACAGGTGTGCTGCCAATTTCCTGTACGGGCCGAGACGATCTCCGCACAAGCCTGATAAGTTAAAAAAGTCTTGTAAAAAACATCTCGAATACTTTCCTGCTCACACACAAACTATCTGTCTCGCTTGGGACGCTCCCACTACAGGACGTCAAGCAAACAATGCAACCGATCCATATATAAACGCATGTGCTACGCCGAGAGCCGCACAAGTTTCACAGGCGCCCTAAGAGCGTCCTTAATGACCCCGACGATGCTATTACAGCATCCAACAAGATACACACACAATTCACACACAAACAGCGTCTTCGCCGGCGAAGACGAGGTCGCCGCTTGCTTGTGTCAAGCGGCCGAAGCCCTCTGCCGCGATCGCCGTGATGCAGACTTCTTCAAAGTCAATGTGTTAGATACAGTCCTCCAAAACGCGCCGCTTTAAGCCGAGGTTCGGTCTCGCAGGAGACACCCTTAAGGCGACGCTCCCAATAATTTGCGAGTGCCTAAAAACACTCGTTTACTTATCAATTTTACCCGGCGAAGCTTCTGGGCTCGCCCATCCCACCGGTGACGCTGTAAAAGCCATTAGGGCTAACAGCATAAGACAAATACGAAAAAAAAACACCGATAGGCGCATTTAGCTGGCGACCATGGGGATATCACTTACTAAGAATTTTTTTTATCCAAACCAACGCTATCTACCTGGAAGGGAACCCTAACAAAAGTACTATGGTTGTTTCAGTCTGTGTCAATAAACTTTTTATTTTGTGATAATAATGAAATGCGCATTATATAAAATTATATAAACTCGAGTTATGAAGTGATTAACTATTTTAATGATTCTTGCGTTACTAGAAACGTAACGTCAAATATCGATCATGTGTCATATTGTTTATTCAAAATTTCTCGTCTAATGTTTTCTCAGATTTTTATCCATTAATTGTGAATAATTCGACAAGTTAGCTGCAAATTTTGTTATGTGATTCAATGTGATTTTAAGTCTTGCCCTTTCGTGTGATGTGTACGAAGCGACGGGACATAGGGATGGAATTTCCCTCGACTTTACTTTTATTATGGATACTAGTGCCTTCATTCCTTGTGTATATAAATGAATTTTTTTTTAAATTATTAATGCTTTCTTTTATTTATATTTTTCTTTAAAATAAAGCATTAAGGCTACCTACGGGAGAATAGTTTACGATGTATAATCATAGGTGGCGCCACTAACATAGATACTATAGCTTGCTACTATCTTCAGTGATTGCCAGTGGCGCCAACTTCTGGGTAGGGGATCCCTAGTTTGAGTACAGAAATCTTCATGTGGCGCATCTATGTCATATTATAGTGTATTATTTATGCTGGCAACCTCACTGGTAGATAGTCGCAGCAGTGACTAGTACGGTCGAGTCTAGGTTTTGAGTACGATAGCCCCTGCAGTCTGCTCATTCGCCTACAGCTAGGAACTGTTTAGCTTAGCTCGTCAAACACTATAAGCTATGAGATAGATAGCCTACGGAGTCGTCTCTGATGCTTACTAGGGACGTAGGGATTACGTAGGGACGTGTCTCATTTGTACAACCTACTCTACAGTCTTTAATAAATTTTGTCTCTCATGTTGAAGAATATTTAATGTTTCTTTTCTACTTATACAAATGAATCTCTATTTTTATTTGTAATTGCATCACGCGTGAATGGATGAAACAAATTTTAATTCTTTTTTTCTTAATTATGGTTAAGAAAAGATTCTTGTAAAAAAAGTAAGTTTAACGAAACATAAGAAAATTAAAAAGAAACTATTTTCGTTATTAATCTATATACCCATCTTACTGATAATGCGTATTGACCTTCAAGAACTTAATGCGTATTATATTTCAACTCAGGATTAACAGGACGATATATTATACCATGACAAATTATATACTTAATATGCTTATATACTCATTTATTTATTTACAAATTGATTTACATTTTTAAATATTTTCTAAAAAAATATATAATAAAAAATTGCGGAGAGAGGACCCAAGCTCCAAGCTTAGGCCTACAGAGTGAGGAACCTTCTCAATATCCGTGCCGTCTCAAGCAACACTGCCTTATGTATCCTACGCTTGATTCAGCAGCTAAGCGAAAGCCTCTTGAGATGTTGGTCAAGGCTCTTCGCAATAAGACCATTAACCGATACAATTGGAACAAATATTGTAGAATCAATATTTATTCCACATGGCGGTTATCTCATGAGCTAAATCTATTTTATATTTATTTCATACTTATATAAGTAAAGTAAAAAGTAAAGTAACAGCCTCTTACTATGCCCACTGCTGGGCTAAGGCCTCCTCTCTCCGTTTTTGGAGAGAAGGGTTGAAGCTAAGACCTACCACGCTGCTCCAATTCGGATTGGTAGGTTACACATATCCCTAGATTCTGTAGAGATATGCAGGTTTCCTCACGATGTTTTCCTTCACCGAAAAGCGTGTGATAAATTGCAATTATCAATTAGACACATAAGTTTTAATAGAAAAACTCATTTGTGCCTGCCCGGGGTTTGAACCTTTGTCGTCTCAAGAGAGTCGCACTATCTCACCGCTAGGCTATCACAGCTTATTTATATATTATTATAATTAATTAAACATGTCTTGGATACCTTCAAATGTTCCATTAGGCGCACCAATTTGTCGTAGGCAGGATCGGTACAAAGCAACGCACGAGCTGCATTCAAGTGTGTGTCAAGTGCGTGCACGTCACGCAGTTGACGGTAACGTTCGCGGGTACCACAGAGCAGCAATAACAGCTTTCTCACTTGTTTTCTGTAATACAAAATAATAGCCTAATAATATCACAAGAACAAAACATCTTTTAATTTCATAATTGTAATAGTTGAGCCTTAATGTTGTTGTTTTCTCCTTTTTTTCTTTGTTCATTATTCTCTAGTGTTTATTTTTAGGTTTATAATTTGTGACTTTGTAACTAAGAATGATGTGTTCTTCTATAATTGGTACTACATACTTAATTTAAAACTATATGAGTATATGTTGGATGATTTATCGTGTAATGCTGTTGAAGATCCGAATAAATAAATAAATAAATACATCCTTTTCAATTTCTATTATTTTAATTTTAAGAGATGTACAATATTCCCATGTGTTTCTACGGCACTTCACTTTGAAACTGTTTTAATAGGTACGAGACAATGTTACATTACTAAATTTTTTATCCGTTTTAACACCTCGGTTGATCGCCTCTTCGGGTGACAAGAGGGCTGGCTCCTTTTTCGCACAAAGAATTAATATTAAGCTTAGCGATTCAACGTGGAAACGCTGCGAGCATTCTTGGGACCATTCCACGTGGGCATGATTTGTATTGCAGTAGCGTGTAAGTAATTTAAGATATACGTATTTGTATAATATAACTTATACATATTTGATATAAAAATAATAAAAATTAAAAAAAACATACTATTGCAGATTTATTAAAATCAAATGTCAACTAAAACAAAATTAAATTCGTGAGTGTCAAAGTCACACGCACGACTTTGTTGAAACTAAGGTAGAGTGAAGATTTTTAATCTTAGTTCCTGCAGATCGGTGTAGACCTACCTTAATTACTTCAACTGGCAAGATAACTAACACAAACGTATCATAGATAAAACAAGACGATATTTAAAAATTATTAACCTCAGAGGTGTCTGTTGGTTCATCATATACTCGCACAGTAACGTGCGCCAGCGTACATCGAAATGTTTTGGGTCGCAGTGCTTGTGGATCTGACACGGTAGACGCAATGCCATTTCCATAACAAGTTGAGGATAGTTATCGAACACATCCAGAGCATGACCTGCGATAAAAAAAAGAAACATGTTACGACGTGTTTTAAATACAAACTCCTTCATATAGTTGGCCAGTAATAAAAAAAAAAACATTGTCGCTGTCATTATGTGTTGAGTTGTTGAAAAAGATTAAATGAGTTGACTTTTGGAAAATTGTTTCTTATTTATTGAATAAGTGTAATGGAAAAATACTGTTGTCGTTATAAACATTTAAATTTTCAAAAAATTGACAAAAATTGCAGCTCTATAAGATCTTGGATGCATCGCTACGCAAACAAGTGCCAAGATATTAGGTATTGTCTAATATTCACTTAAATATGGTGAAAATAGCTTCGTTACTTAGTTTTTTTATCGATACTAGAAGAAAAGAGTAATTTTAAAAAGCCTCTTTGTTTTAATTACTTTTTCATGCTCATATTGAACTATGATTAAGAACAAAACATTATTTTTATAACTTACCTAAAATTATAATAAATTAACAATTATCTTACTTTTGACGTATTCTTTAACAAAGAATGGCTGCATGTCTGGTAGAGGTTGCGGCGGTTGTGGTTTGAGAAGTTGCTGTGCTGTTGTAGTTGTTCCAGTACCTTAATACAAAAAAATATATACAATTTCTATTAATGCAACTACAAGTTTATTCATACTTAATATATGTATATTCGAATGTCTGTCTGTCTGTGTCGCTTTCTTGGCTTATCTACAATATCGATAAAATTTGTTACACTTAAAGCTTATATATCAGGCTAACATACAGTATAAAAGTTCTTTGTTTTTTTTATTCTTAGTAAAAAAAAATTACATAGTTCATTACTGAAGGTATTTTTTACATTTTAGTTACCTCGAACGAAAGATTAGGGTGCGTCTGAAAATCAGTGCTGCAATAACCATATTGCAGCAAAATGCTGAGACGCATCCTTTTCTCTGGAGTAATATTAGCTTGCCAATGTTACTTTTTAGTATAGTTTATTTTTTGTATATTACCTAACAGAGAATAAATGTATTATTATTATTATTATTATTAGCGAAGTTGCAAGAAAGGAGGATGGTCTATTCTATTCTGCCGGATACCACACGCCTAACTACATATATAACTTTAAATACATACTTAAATACATGTTCCGCGCAAACGTGCGGACGGATGAAACAACCTCCAGGACCTGGACCCGTCGTCTCGGCGTCTCAACCTACCTTATGCGGCCGTCAGCTGTATGTGGTCCGGCCTCATGAGTCACTGCGTGTATATGTGTACGTGTGTGTGTGTGCTTGTATTATACTTATATACTTGGCCGATTCCCGAAACCGTTGGCTCGCATTACGTGTCCGTATTCCACGAACACGTAATGTTTGTTTCTCCCGGAGTATACACTTCACTATATCGGTTAAATAACACCCTGTGTGCACACAACCTTCGTAAGGTCACACGTTATTGAATCGTCCCTATGTTGGGGAATAGTAACCCAACGCGCACTAAAACCGTGGACGGTCGCGTCTTCTCAAACGCTTCACTGGTTAAACGCGTCACTAAATACTTATATCAGTCTCAAATGTCAATAAAGTCGTGTCACTACTGAGAATAACACCCGAAACGCAAAATTACACGTGTGCGTTATAAAAGAATGCCGTATACAGGCGCACGCGGCCTGTCCTTATCGTATTCGAAACGTCACTAACTGTCGGCCGCTCGCGTCGGCAATCGAATGCATAAAGGTCGTTGATCCGGCCGGTCGCGTCGCGTCGCGCGCGTCAATTTATTCAAAACAATACAAATACACATCTAGGCTTAAAGAACCAAAAATTGTTTATAGAAAATGTTGGCCCTCGGCGGGAATCGAATCCGCGACCCGCGGCGCTGAAGGCAGGGTCACTAGCCACTGCGCCAACGGGCCAGTCAAAATAACTAACTTACTAGCAGTCTTTTCTTTCCAGTACGGTAGTAAGGCGGCCAGCACGTTGTAGCAATGCTTCGGCGCGCCGGCGCGTACGAGTGCAGCGGCCGCAAGTCGTGACACGTGGGCGGCGCACGCGGCCCCTGATGACTCGCCGCGGGCCACGGCGTTACCTGAAGTGCCGCTACTACCAGTAGCACACGTCTTCCATCTGGCCATGAGTACACCTGTGAAGTGCAATCAGTAATCAGTTCATCCTATCTGAGCAGTCATTAGCAATAAAAAATAAAAAAAGGAAATAAGATTTATATAAGCAGGCGTTACTTTGCGGAATTCCATATTACAAGCAATATAACAGAACTAACTACTTTGCTATAATCCGCACGGGTTAAGTGAATGCATGCAAAGCCATCACAATCTTTTGAGATTGTGGTGGCGGGTGTTTGTGCTGCTTTTGTGTGCGTTGTTGCTGGTGAATTGCGCCTTGGGGTGCATGTGGTGGCTTGTCCTGCATGTATAGGGTGCGTGGATTTTGCCTGCTTCATACACATTGGCTTTGCATGCATTCACTTAACCCGTGCGGATTATAGCAAAGTAGTTAGTTCTGTTATATTGCTTGTAAAGGAAATAAGATTTATACATAGGACTATAATTGGTTTCGTTATTTATCTATGATTGCTCTCAAAATCAAAATCAAAATAATCTTTATTCAAATAAACCATTTCAGGCACTTTTGAATCTGACGATTCAGCATCGATATGATTAATGAAGCTTCAACTGGTTCGGAATGTTGCTCTTACCGAGAAGAACCAGCAAGAAATTCGGCGGTCAATCTTTGAAATATTTTCAATTATATATTATTAAACCGCTTTCTTGTATGAAGCTGAAAAGATTTTCAAATCCAGGCTTTCTTATCATCTAAATAATCTCCAATTTTGTAATATGCTTCATGTGTAAGCATATTTTTTACCCTTAATTGGAATCTTTCTGTACACTCTTTTTCTAGATATTTAATTATCTTCTTCTTCCTATCGTTTATCCCAGCCTATGCCAAGATCTGCTATCGTGCTAAGCTGCGGTCTAATGTATCCTGTCTTTGTAGACCGTTGGTTGACTACGCAATATGAAGCCAACGTTTTTTAGATTATGTTGTACCGCCGTGTAGTATCCGGCTGAATAGAATAGACCACCCTCATTTCTTACCGAGGTGTCCTAAAGGCGACTAAGGGTGAGTTGACGTCAGGAAGGCGGTCGGTCGTAAAACACGTAGCCAAATCATTTGGCAACATGTTTGTAACATGTTGTGCCAACCTCGCTCAGGGATAAGGGCAGGAGGATGATGATGTTTTTTCGATTATGTTGTAATAGTTAAATTATATAAAGCTATTACATATAAAGGGGACACAAAGGCAGGCCTGTGAGTGCGAGTGTGATAAATTGCAATTATCAATTAGACACGTGAGTTTTAATGGAAAAACTCATTGGTGCCTGCCCGGGTTTGAACTTGTATTCCCCTCGAAAGAATCGCACGGTCTCACCGCTGGGCTTTCACAGATCATACTTATCCCCATACTTATCTTTGTCTAATCACAAATAAAAAAGAGAGAGATAGGTAGCCTCATTTGCTTTTTGTTTTATTTAAATGGATACATTTAAGGCTGGCTTGGCTTTAGAGCAGGGGACTCTAGTAAATAACTCTATGGCAAATTGTAAAGAGATTAATAATATTTGACTGACTCTCAAACATAATTATGATTCAAGATATTCTTTATTTCAGTCATTATATAATTCAGAATTCTGAACCAATGGACGACCAGTAATATTTATAAAGTAGCAGCTTGTTACAAACCACTGCTGGGAATAGGCCTCCACTCTCCGTTTCTGGAGAGAAGGGTTGGAGCTAAGACTACCACGCTGCTCCAATGCGGATTGGTGGGTTACACATTGGTGGGTTATCTACAGGATTCTCTAGAGATATGGAAATTTCGTAAGACTAAAAGATAGTTTTTGAATTTAAACTATCATGAGTGGTATTCATTATTAATGTTGAGAGACCGGCTATACTCACGTCTTATTTTATCGGATGAGCCCGACTAGTTTCAAGCCCATACGGGGCTCTAACGCTCGCGATAACACCGCGTAAAGAGCTCATGAATAAGAGCCCCGTATGGGCTTGAAACTAGTCGGGCTCATCCGATAAAATAAGACGTGAGTATAGCCGGTCTCTCAACATTAATAAAAAATAGTTGTTTTATTTTCAAACCTTATTATAAAACTTACTAAGTAGACGCATAATAACGAGTTGCAGCTCTCTCCTGTTGGTGCGTTCGTGTACAGGTGGCGAGGGTTCGTCTGTTTGCGCGTCCAGCTCGGACACCAAAAGTTCAAGCCTCATAATCGCCAGCTGCAATTCCCTGCGCTCTGCACTGTCGCTGTTCGAGCCTTCTTCTGGCTGAATGTCCAATTCTGCTACCAACACTTCAAGTAACCGCTCTAGTACTGTTCGATCAGCTTCGACACTTGAGTCCAAGTCACCAGCGAGCATTAATACAACCTGGTAGGAAATTTTACTGTTATTTCCAAAATTAGACTTTGTTTTGTATCATTCGTTACATAGATTAATTAATTTAATTAGACGTAGTTTAATAATAATAAATTAACAGAACGTAATTGAAATTAAATAAAATGCTAATTTGAGAGAATCACATCACATTATCATTTTATGTGTAGGATATTATAAAGAATTTATTTATTATATATATATGTCGCAGCCATGGCAACCATCATTGAAAATAGAACACGCAGCGGTGAAGACAGAACCGTGTCATGGCGTAGTTGTGAAATTGTTGAGTCTTTCATATGCAAAGAAAGTTTTTCCATATGTACGATACCCTATATCCCTTATGTCAAAGAATAATGATGCCCACAAGTATTCACACGATGGAATCTACATATATATATTATGTATTTGAGGTAATACTTAAGTGAAATATAAATTGCATTACAAAACATGTGCATTCTTCAACAAATTCTGAAAATACTTTTTCTATACATTTAATGACAACATATCGAGTGGTCAATATTAAAAAAAGTAAAGTAACAACAGCCTGTAGTTATCCCACTGCTAGACATAGGCTTAGACGTTAGCCTAACACGCTACTCCAGTGCCGATTGGTAGGTTGCACATATCACTAGAATTATTTAGAAATGTACAGGTTTCCTCATGATATTTTCCTTCACCGAAAAGCGTGTGATAAATTACAAATATCAATTAGACACATAAGTTTAAATAGAACTCACTCATTGGTGCCTGCCCGGGGTTAGAACCAGTGACCTCCTCAAAAGAGTCGCACAGCGTCGCCGCTGGGCTATCAAAGCTTAATATATATAATTGAGATAAAACCATTTGGTTTCAAATTTCAAGCGGAATTGACTTATTACAGAATCACCACAATTTTTTCTATGAATACAATATGTACTTTCCAAACGATAACGCTATTTTTTTATTTATATTTCTTAATGATGATTAGTATTAAAATCTAATTGTATGGTAACACCTTTGCTAATGTTTTATAAAATACTACAATTAGCAGTTTGAAATAAAATCTTTTAAGCCAAAAGAAAAAATAAATAAGCAATATAACAGAACTAACTACTTTGCTATAATCCGCACGGGTTAAGTGAATGCATGCAAAGCCAATGTGTATGAAGCAGGCAAAATCTACGCACCTTATACATGCAGGACAAGCCACCACATGCACCCCAAGGCGCAATTCACCAGCAACAACGCACACACACCCACCACCACAATCTCGACGATCGTTTCGCCCCGAAACCGAAGCATCATCAGGAGGATAGGCTCCACGACAAAAATCGTAATGCCAATTCATCAGGTCATTACGATTTTTGTTGCTGGTGAATTGCGCCTTGGGGTGCATGTGGTGGCTTGTCCTGCATGTATAAGGTGCGTAGATTTTGCCTGCTTCATACACATTGGTTTTGCATGCATTCACTTAACCCGTGCGGATTATAGCAAAGTAGTTAGTTCTGTTATATTGCTTGTAATATGGAATTCCGCAAAGTAACGCCTGCTTCTATAAATCATTTAAAAAATAAATAAAAAAAACTATCTTACTTGGACGAATGGTATAGCGCGCACACCAGGTAATGTTCTCAATTTCGGTAATGCATCGAGTGATGCGGATAATAGAGTAAGTCGGAGCGCGTGCAATTTCCGAGCCTCGTTTTCCAACTCCACAGTGCGAGACGTTGAGGCCACTGGTTGCGCCGAGCCCGATGGACCTGCTATATCGAATAATAAATATATATATAAAATAAATATATCGGACACTAACAAACACTGTCGTCCGTCCCCAAAGTAAGTAACTTAATACTTGTGTTATGGGTGACGGACAACTGGTAGATATACTACATAAATAAGTTTAAAAACATACTTAAATACAAATAAACACCCAGGCTCGAAGAACCAACAATTTGTTTATAGAAAATGTTGGCCCTCGGCGGGAATCGAACCCGCGACCCGCGGAGCTGAAGGCAGGGTCAATACCCACAGCACCAACGGGCCAGTCATCGAAGGAATTAAATAATTCAAATTCATAATATCAGATTAAAGAATTTATTTTCACAAAGAATTTGTACATTCATTTGTACAGAAAATCTTATTTACATGCATTGATTTTTTTCAGCAATGTAACATAACAAAACTCAAACAATATAATCCTAATTGAACATGTGAACAAGTGCTTTTGAATCGTCCACTCTTTTGTTTCTCTTTTCTTTTATCGCAGATAATAGCAATATAATTCATTTTTTGATATTACGGATATCCGCAAAGTAACACCTAGTTCTATATATGATTTGAACGTAAAGTTATTGAGTTGGTGCCTATCTGAAGTTTAGCGTGGAGTTTAAGACTTTCGGTGTCTGGCCTAGCCCCCCCCCCCCCATAATTTACAAAATGTTTTCTTCTATGGCGGATTACAGCCAAATTATATTAATTAAATCTTTAATACTAGCCTGCGACAGCACCGGATACTTCCAAGGCAGTAGTGCAGGAGGTACCGGTTGGAGCTGACACCATCTCGCCTACAACACAGACTACGGTCACGCTCACATTGTGGAGCGCGAAATTAAACACATCTATGTTTCTTAGAATAAATAGTTCAATAGCACAAACTCCTTTTTTGTTTTCCCATTTAAAATATATAAAGTGCACCTCCATATTCTCGACACATGTGTCATCTATTGCGAAGCTTGTCACAGTTCACTTCTATCTCTCAAAAAAAGTTGTTCATGGAGTACGCGCACGCAATATATATAACATGGACAACATGGACACCTTACAAATCTATGGATATAAAACCCAACAAACCAATAGATATAAAAGGATAAAAAGGGATCCCTAAGAAAGGATTCCGGTGGAAGAAAGGCGAGTTACAACACCCTATACTTTTTGAATAACCTCGACCTATTCAAATTCCAATATATAATTAATTTGAGCTTATATTCTGCATAAAAGACAAAAAAAGTTTTAAAATGAATGAAAATGTAACATAATAGGTAAAATAGATTGATATATGCCAATTTTTAAAATCAATTTTCATCAGAAGAAATGGCCCAGGACTGTGTGATGTGGAGAACCCGTAATGTGACCAATGTCCAGCAGTGGAAGTCGTAACAGTTGATAAAGAAAGAGATGATGAAAACATAACTAAGAAATGAGTTATATCCGATTGCACCGAATGACAGGCTAAATACAAAAATGATAAACTATATTACCGTAGGCACTGCTTCGTCCAGAAACGCCTCCAATGCTTTCCGTAGCAGAGCCCCCGCTGTCAGAGGCCGCAGAACCACCAGCCTCAGCTGGTGACGTACGCAGCGTGCTGCCATCAGTCGCTGCTGTGCTTCCTTCGTCATCAGATCTAAAAAGACAAATCCTTCTGAAAACCAATTTCCACTTTTTTCTGTAACCTGGAACTTTGAGCAAAGCCGATAGTTTTCCTTATGATGACGTCATAACCTGTTTCAGTACGCAACCAGACACGTTCGCATACGCACCAAAAAAATATCTTCTTTCCATTAAAAATTTATATATTTAGTTATCACATCTCGCTGCTCCAGATATCAGGAATTTTTTTATATTAATCTGTAAATATATATTTTTTTTATTTCTTCAGTTTTTTAAATGTTTTTATGTTTTTACGACACCTCTACAATGTTTTCTGTTTACATAAAATCATTGAAAGCATCGCAAATGAGTTAATATTATTTAAAACATATTATGTTCGCTAAATCTTTCCCACTACTGCGATTACCTTAGTCAGGAAATATGTTTAATTCCAGACTAGAATACAATACTTGGATTCCAAGCACAACAGTTAGGGTTAAATTTAACCCAGGTTAGGGTGATAGCGTCCGCTTTTGTATACGTCCGCCACCACCCATACCATATAGGTGGGCCTATATGGTGTTTTTTTGCACGTTATTTATTTATTTCTTTATTTCTTTATTTCTTTATTTGCGGAATATGAGTACAAAGTTCTTAATAGTTAAATCATCGTATCTTACATATTCTGCCTTGCAGGCGTGCAAATATTATATTATTAAAGAATTAATTAATACATTATAAATTTTAGTCAAATTAAGGAAAAATAATGTCAAATGTGTAAATGTTATATCTAAATGTCCTAAATTACAATCTGCCAAAAATTCATTAATGTTATAATAAAGTTTATCCAGTAAATAATTAAACAGCATTTTCTTAAAATTAGGAACTGTCATACTTTTGATATTGTCAGAGAGTTTGTTATACAATGTTATGGCCATACAATAAGAATTCTTTTGAAATAGATTAAGTCTTTGTAAAGGTAAGTTTAGTTTAATTTGTTAATTAATCGTTAATGATTTATAGAAGCAGGCGTTACTTTGCGGAATTCCATATTACAAGCAATATAACAGAACTAACTACTTTGCTATAATCCGCACGGGCCAAGTGAATGCATGCAAAGCCAATGTGTATGAAGCAGGCAAAATCTACGCACCTTATACATGCAGGACAAGCCACCATATGCACCCCAAGGCGCAATTCACCAGCAACAACGCACACAAAAGCAGCACACACACCCACCACCACAATCTCGACGATCGTTTCGCCCCGAAACCGAAGCATCATCAGGAATCCTCCTGATGATGCTTCGGTTTCGGGGCAGGAAGCATTATCAGGAAGCCTATCCGGCTCCACGACAAAAATCGTAATGCATTATAAGGTGTATGTATGCATGTATAAGGTGCGTAGATTTTGCCTGCTTCATACACATTGGCTTTGCATGCATTCACTTGGCCCGTGCGGATTATAGCAAAGTAGTTAGTTCTGTTATATTGCTTGTAATCGTTAATGGTTAATTTCGAAGCTATCCAGTATTTTATACGTACCCGTTAGGTGACGCAGTTGCGTCGCTATAAGCGGGTGCGGAATGCGAGCCATGTGCGGGTTGTGCAGGCTGAGCGGGCTGAGCGGGGGGCGGCGGGGCGGGGGCGTGAGGGGCCCGTCTGCCCTGCTCTTGTAGAGATAGAGCAATAGCTAACTCCACCATTGTTTCATCGTCCGCATCCGCTGGTATATCCAATAGGCCTTCAAGACCTAGGAATATGACACATATAAGCCATATAAATATAAAATAAATATATGGGACACTTACACACACGGTCGTCCGTCCCCAAAGTAAGTAACTTAATACTTGTGTTATGGGTGACGAAAGACTGGTAGATATACTACATATATAATTTTAAATACATACTTAAATACAAATACACACCCAGGCTCGAAGAACCAACAATTTGTTTATAGAAAATGTTGGCCCTCGGCGGGAATCGAACCCGCGACCCGCGGAGCTGAAGGCAGGGTCACTATCCACTGCGCCAACGGGCCAGTCAAGTCAATATGGAATTTATTGATGTGCCTTGTTGCAAATACATATAATTAACACAGTAGAAGAAAATGTAAAAAGAATTCTACAATACATTTAGCAATATATTCTTATATTTATATTCACACGACTCATTAATTACTTAGTGTGATATCGAAAAACATTGTTAAATAACAATAACTGGCTAAAGAATAAAATTATTTTGCTATAATCTGTACAGTAAATAGAAAATATATATAGCGATAAATGTACAGTGGACTATCCGTTTATTCATATCCGATACATGCAGGATTCGTAAAAACACATGCACAAACCGTGGAGGTTTGTCACCACAATACACAAGCACTACACACGTTCACTATTACAAACTCAACAATCATTCCGTCATTTTCGAAAAAATCTAATTTTATTATTACTTTTATATTATGGATCTCCGCAAAGATATATAATTGTCGCTGGTTTTATTAATCTCTTAACAGAAACACGCAACACTTCCTTTTGAAACGATGGTATATAACATTATCCACTATATAAAATGACAATTTTTTTATTCAACTTTAATATTCTTATTAAACTTAAATACTCAATTTTTATAACAATTATACTGCAAAAAAAAATTATAACAAACAAAAGTTACCTCCATCAGGCGCTAACAAAACCATGGGTTCAAGAGAATCATCAACATCCATGTACTGATGTTCTTGTTGGTCATCACGATTAACACTTAATTCGGATTCTGAAACTGCAGCCTCCGTAATAGAGCTTGTCGGTTGTGCGGTTGTTGCCGATGAAACGGCACCTACAATCGACAAATATTTATATGTAAGAATATTTTTAGACAAAGAAATATCTCAAGCAATATAACAGAACTAACTACTTTGCTATAATCCGCACGGGTTAAGTGAATGCATGCAAAGCCAATGTGTATGAAGCAGGCAAAATCTACGTACCTTATACATGCAGGACAAGCCACCACATGCACCCCAAGGCGCAATTCACCAGCAACAACGCACACAAAAGCAGCACACACACCCACCACCACAATCTCGACGATCGTTTCGCCCCGAAACCGAAGCATCATCGGGAGGATAGGCTCCACGAGAAAAATCGTAAAGAGATTGTGGTGTGGGTGTGTGTGCTGCGTTTGTGTGCGTTGTTGCTGGTGAATTGCGCCTTGGGGTGCATGTGGTGGCTTGTCCTGCATGTATAAGGTACGTAGATTTTGCCTGCTTCATACACATTGGCTTTGCATGCATTCACTTAACCCGTGCGGATTATAGCAAAGTAGTTAGTTCTGTTATATTGCTTGTAATATGGAATTCCGCAAAGTAACGCCTGCTTCTATAAATCAAAGAAATACTAACAAATGATCACATACATTTACTGTAATTAAAATGTGAATGTAATGTATGTGTAAATACTGTAATAACAATGTGTACGATTGTTAAACTATTTGTCATTATTTTTTTAGCTGACAAAATTTATATTTTTCTTACAAAAATAGAACACTTAATAGCTTTCGAAATAGATTACCATTACCAAAAAACCCATTATTTTCAACCATATTTATATACTATTTTGAGATGTAATTTATTATATATTTAATGTAAGTAAACGGCCTGTTACAATCTAGTAGCGGCCTTTTACAATCCCACAGCTGGGAATAGGCCTCCTCTCTCCGTTTCTGGAGAAGAGAACGGTTGGAGCTAAGGCCTACCACGCTGCTCCAATGCGGATTGGTAGGTTACACATATCAACAGAATTCTCTAGACATATGCAGGTTTCCTCACGATGTTTTCCTTCACCGAAAAGCGTGTGATAAATTGCAAATATCAATTAGACACATGAGTTTTAATAGAAAAACTCATTAGTGCCTGCCCAGAACTCGTGTTCCCCTAATGAGAGTCGCACGGTCTCACCGCTGGGCTATCACAGCTTATATAATGTATTGATGTACTTTATTAACAAGTGAATAGTCAAAGTAAATAATTATACCTGGAGTGTTAGGAGGTGAAGGTATGTACACTCGTCGCCTTTTAACACGAGGGCGTAAGACCCTCATCAACGCAGCCTTGGCGCCAAAGCTGATGCACTGATCCTCAGCTAACAGCAATGACAGGTATATTTGATTGCCGAAATCAATCTAAAACATACATTGGATTGCATATGCATATACATGTGGGGATTGAGTTTCAAAAACAGCAATGAGTCAGTGAAATGATTTTTTTAAATCTTTGCTTTTAGAGGGTTTTTTAAATCTTTGCTTTTAGAGGGTTTTTTCGAACGGAAAATACCACCCCCATAGTAACTACAAACTAACCTTACTTCCTACGACTAAAGCTTACTTAAAACATTTTGTAAAGCAATTTCACTTCCCCGGAATCTGGAGCAGCCAAAATGCTATTACAGGTGGGGAAGTTTAATCCTAATTTTAACCTAAAATCAAGTGAAATTAATGTATGAGTGAAATATTGATTTTGAGGATGGTTATGAAAAAGTAGGATAACGATGATATACTAAATTAATAAGGTTTTTTATGTATAAGTAATTTTTCTTACAAGTATATCAGATATAAATCATTAAACTCATTTACTGGAAACCGGCTATTTTATTTAATCCCACATAAACAATTTTATTATATATACAGCAGATTAGCCGTGAATACTTCACAGACAGACATTTTTACAATGTAACTTAGAAATATCGACCGTGTTGTGTAAGATTTAAGAATTACATTTGTTTGTAATAGCGTTTAGCAAAAACGCTACCCGCTTTTATATTATTCACCTGATAGTGGACAAGCGATTGCTAGTACAAACAAATGTAACCCTTATATTCTATACGCTTGAATACGATATAAGGCCTTCATTTCTTTGTATACACAATAGCAGTAGCGCTAACAGGTATAATCACCGTGATCGCAATTGATCATATCATCGAACGCACATGATTCTTAAACAGCGATCATACCCAAGCTTAGTTTACATGTAATAAAAACGTAAATTAGAAAGCTGTGATAGCCGAAAGGTAGGCTCTTTTCCAATTCTTTTCTTTTAACTTTTTAACTTTGCCATTACAGCAATTTAAAAATACTGTTCAAAAGAGGCTGATACAGAAAGCCTATTATACCGTGGAGGCTTACATCGATGATAAGAATGCGTGGATATAGCTGCTCTTTGACCTAGTGCAGGATAGCTATGACAAAATGTAATTAGTATTAAGAATCTTCTTTTTTAAAAGAGCTCCACCGAGTTTCTTGCTGGCTCTTCTCGGTAGGACGGCTTTCCGAACCAGCAATAGAGTTGACGATTCAAAAGCACTTGTTTACAAGTTTATTTGAATAAAGAATATTTTGAATTTGAATTTGAATTTGAATTCATTAAAATCAGACTTTACTTACACAATCAGAGTCAGCGTGCAGTTGGAACGCATGAATAGTATCGGCTAGAGCATGCAGTGTGTGATCCGCATGACGCAGCCCGTATGACAGTATTCCAGGAGGGCCCAAAGTTTGGTTCCGACAGGCGGTCAATTTCCAAAGAACACTAATTAGCAGTGCGCATAAATGGGGTTCCTTTTCCGGCTCATCTTGGGAATCGCCCTTCCACAACACAGACCAATCACCTGTGGGCGCAAAGGACTATTTCAGTTTTCTCTTATGGGCTTAAAAACTTTTATAGCGTACATGCATCTTTAAGAATTATAGCCCGAAAATGAATCTAAGAAGAATTTGTTAAATATAGCAGTAACAATACTTAATAGACATATAAATCCACAGAAATACGACTCTTAAGGGATTGTATGCTTTAACGCTTTAAATTTATCAATTTTACATATTCTTACTATTAATTGAGCCTTTTCACTTTTGTAATGTATAAATAGCATATATTTTACTGTGATTTTTTAAGATAGTAACAATATCATTGATAGCTACGATCATCCACGATATTTAAATAATAATAATGGCCAACACTACCTAAACAAGTCTTGTCAAATTGCGTGCGTACGTACGTACGTGCGCGTATAACAGATGCGTGCGTACGGACGTACATGCACGTATAACAGATGCGTGCTTACGTGCGTAGAGATCTTGCATTTTAAAAGTGCACGCCCCTCCACCAAATTACATTATTTTAATGTGTGAGAGAAAATATTGACTGTACTAATTTATATGTGTGCGCGCAGCAATTTCAACCAATCCGGTTACAAGTAACGTTTGCATAAAAATAAAATTAATATTATATAATATTTATAATCAAATTTATTTTGAAAATTCTTTAGAATAAAAAGTAAGTTTTTAACGTTTCCCTGGAGTAATAGTAAGCGCTGTGGATTGTAAACGGGAAGTTCCGCATTCGAATCCTAGAAAAAACATATTAGTATATTTCTAAAATTTATCCCTGGTCTTGACTAGATAGATACTTCCGACGTAACCTTCTAACAAAGACGTACCACCAAGCGGTTTAGCATTCAGGTACGATGTCGTGTAAAAACCCTGAATGGTTACACGTTTAATCTCCAAACCCTTTCAAGAAACTTAAACTACATCGGCATCCATCAGGTGAATTCGCAATCAAGAGCTAGCTTGCCAACTTAATTTAATAAAGATCATATCATATATTCATTATGCAACTATTAGAATGATTAATAAAACGTAATGTACAGAAGTCTGTTCATTTATTTTATTAGTAAAAAAAGAAAAAAAATTAAACCGCAATAAATATTTACTATTTTAACGCTATTCACTCACGTCGCTATCTTCAGATTAAGACTCAACATTAATTATAAATTAAAAAATTTTCATATATTCTATCTCAATATCATTCACATTTCGACACGTATTTTCCCACATATATCTATCAATCATGTCAATTCGTTCCTTAATTAAATCAATGGCTTTAATGATGAAATAGTGATAGATGTTAAGTTTAGCCCGTTTTTTTTCGCCACATAGTTTTATAAAATTCTCCATATTTTTCTATTAAAGAAAAACTTTATCTAATTCTTATTTAAAATAAAAAATATTTATCCTCTTTTTTTATGACATGCTAACTGTAATTTTGGCAATGGTCGATGCGTACTCCTACTTTCGTGTCTGTCCGGCAACTGAGTAACCAATTAGAATAACAAGTTTGCGTGTATTTCGTCTGTACCTAAGTTTTCTGCGTGTGAGTAAAGACATTGGAGGGGCGTGCACTTTTAGAATGCAAGATCTCTACGCATATTTATAGTACGCGTATTGATATAAAATATAACAATATTGACTGGCCCGTTGGCGTTGTGGGTAGTGACCCTGCCTTCAGCTCTGCGGGTCGCGGGTTCGATTCCCGCCGAGGGCCAACATTTTCTATAAACAAATTGTTGGTTCTTCGAGCCTGGGTGTGTATTTGTATTTAAGTATATATTGAAACTTATATATGTAGTATATCTACCAGTTGTCCGTCACCCATAACACAAGTATTAAGTTACTTACTTTGGGGACGGATGACCGTGTGTGTAAATTTCCCATATATTTATTATTATTTATTATTAAAATATTACCGTTAGCCGGTTTCGAGGGCGTAGGTGCGCTGAACTTGACGAGATGCTGCGGCCGTGTCACTGCAACCCCACGTGCCAGAAGCACCAGTCGGAAATACGCCTCGGGATCAATGTTACGGACGTCTGCCGTATCACGTAACTCACGCAGCGATGTGCACACATACTTGAGAATTGCTTGATCCTGTAGAATTAATGTCACTATTATGTAGTTATTATTAAATAAAATTGGATATATATTATATTATTATAGTCTGGACATGATATCAAGCGACAAAATTCAAATTCAAATTCAAAATATTCTTTATTCAAATAAACTTGTAAACAAGTGCTTTTGAATCGTCGACTCTATTTCTGGTTCGGAAAGCCGTCCTACCGAGAAGAGCCAGCAAGAAACTCGGTGGAGCTCTTTTAAAAAAGAAGATTCTTAATACTAATTACATTTTGTCATAGCTATCCTGCACAAGGTCAAAGAGCAGCTATATCCACGCATTCTTATCATCAATGTAAGCCTCCACGGTATAATAGGCTTTCTGTATCAGCCTCTTTTTAACAGTATGACGGTAGGCGGTAAAACGGCAGGCGTATAAAACATGTGAAATAATAACGGTTAAGTAATACTTATTTGAGTCTTCGTATTTAACTGGAGTACCTAACAAATTCATATGTAACTAAAGTTTTTTAAATTTCTCAATTGTGTACTTTATTTTTTTCTTTGTCCCATGGCAAAACGGTTTTTTATCCTACATTGATCCAATAAATAAGCTTTAATTCTACCAAATTTTATCTTAATTGATCAAAACAGACTTTCGGATTTACAACATTAGTATAATTGTAAGCTTAACGGTTTAATATACATCATTCGAATGTAGAAGTAAGCAAAATTACAAAATCCGTTTTCAGTAAACAAACCTTAAATAGCTGGTTACTCACCCTTAACTATGAAGATATCGAAAATTTATTGAAGATGAAAATGTAAATTTTTAATAGTTGTGGGATGTTTTGTACATATTTTCTCAATCTGTTTTTTTTTATATATTATATATATACAAAAATAAATACATTAGAGGCTCCTTTAAAGTGGCACCCATTATCAACAAACTAACGGAATCACGGTTAAGATGGTACGGTCACGTCATGAGAAGGCCCGACGATCACATAGTAAAAAAGTGTCTAGCAATGCCTACAGGAAAAAGAGAAAGAGGAAGGCCACTGACCACCTGGCTTACGACTGTCCAAAGGGACATGAGGAATTTGGGACTTTCCAAAGAAGATGCCTACTGCAGAGATAAATGGCGCCGCCTGATTGGAAAAGCAGACCCCGTATAGCGGGACAATGCGAGGACAATGATGATGATGTTTTTTTTTATATATTGGTTATATATTAGTTATATATACACATACGAAAATACGCACGAAAACTCACTCACACACTATCAAATATTATGTGCTACTGCAAATCACATAAACACGGACTTACCATTTATTTTTGTTTTCCTTATATTATTTTTTCCTAAATTTGTTTACTTGCATCTAATTTATTGTAAAATCTGGGAGAGGGCGGGGATTCCGAGATACAGGTTTAAATAAACTTAATTCGGATTTCTCGACAGAAAAAATTGTTTGTTACAATATTTGCACAATAAACTATTTTTTTTTTTAGTAAAATATAAATATTCACTGACCTTGAATTGGTGGTACTGAGTTTGGAAAACGGCACGCAGTAGACATTGCGCGCGTGCGTGTAGGTGCGCAGATGCGGGCGCGCACAGTAGTTTGCGTGCAGCCTCTGTACCCGCTTCAGCGCCTGCCGCGGCTCCGGTACTGGAGGGTGCACTAGCTCCAAGTTCTAGCGCCTCTAGAGCCGAGCAGGCGAGACGTTCTAGAGAGCTCGGCTTCCAAGAGCCGCTGCTGCTTTCAGACTCCTTGGACCAGAAAATAATCGCATAATATCGATAAATTTACAAAGCTAGAGAGCTCGGCTTCCAAGAGTCGCTGCTGCTTTCAGACTCCTTGGACCAGAAAATAATCGCATAATATCGATAAATTTACAAAGCTAGAGAGCTCGGCTTCCAAGAGCCGCTGCTGCTTTCAGACTCCTTGGACCAGAAAATAATCGCATAATATCGATAAATTTACAAAGAAGCTGTGATAGCCTAGCGGTGAGACCGTGCGTCTTTAGAGACGACATAGGTTCAAACCCCGGGCAGGCACCAATGAGTTTTTCTATTAAAACTTATGTGTCTAATTGATAATTGCAATTTATCACACGCTTTTCGGTGAAGGAAAACATCGTGAGGAAACCTGCATATCTCTAGAGAATTCTAGGGATATGTGTAACCTACCAATCCGTATTGGAGCAGCGTGGTAGGTCTTAGCTCCAATCCTTCTCTCCAAAAACGGAGAGAAGAGGCCTTAGCCCAGCAGTGGGCATAGTAACAGGCTGTTACTTTACTTTTTTTTTACAAAATATGAAAGAGCTTCCTTTTACGAACTTTCATCAAACTACCATGCATAATAAATACTATACACTGTCCATTATATTAACCATCTTTTGACAGATTGACGATTTACATATTTAGTGATGTCCTAAAGATTCTCGTATGCGATACCATTCCGATTATAGTACCTACTATCATTAATCGAATTACGTACCTAAGTAATTCGATTAATGATAACCTACGTAAACTAATAACAGATATAGAAATCAACATTTTGATTTAATATTGCCTTAGTTTTTTGAAAATAAATGTTAATCCGTGTGTATTTATTATAATCATAAAAAATATATTATACATCAACTGGCAACATCAACAGACCTTCCGCTCGGCCGCCATTTTGACGTGATCTGTCACTCTCAACGAAACGCCCGTGATAGTCACACGCATTTACGTTCGCTGAGTGTTCTCTCGCATCTGTTACACCTTGAGTTAAGTAGCTTTATTCCTCGGAAAAACTTTTGTAAAACTTATATTAATTGATCGTGAAAATGCCGAAAGGACGTGTGTTGAAAGCACAATCGAGACAGTTAGTGTTAAAACTTCATGAGTATTTTGAGCAAGAAAATCAAAATGGCGGACCTCTTATACCTATCACGCAAGTCCGAAACCGTGTTGCAGCCGCGTTGGGGATCAGTCTATCAACTGTGACTAAAATCACTACTGATGCCTACGGCAGGAGCGGCTTGGAGCAAAACAAACCATCTACACCAAAAAGAAAGCGCCGGGCTCATAAGGTGACAGCTGTTGATGACTTTGACGCTGACGCTATTCGTCGTCATGTATATGATTACTACTTGAGAAAAGAAATTCCAACTTTGAGAAAACTTATTGTTTCTTTGAAAAGAAGTGGTCTATTTCATGGTGAAAAATCTTCTTTGGTCAAAGTTTTGAACACAATTGGCTTTTCATATAAAAGTTAAATAAAAGAAAATTATTAATGGAACGCACAGATATAGCTATAGCACGTTGTGATTTTTTAAGAGAGGCAAAGAAAATACAAGATTGGGCAAATATTGTTTTCACGGATGAAACATGGCTCAACGCTAACCATACACTATCTCGTTTCTGGACTGATGATACTGCTGATTCCACTTCCTCAGTACCAATGGGAAAAGGTGAGCGCCTAATCATTTGCCATGCAGGTACAGCAAAAGGATTTGTACAAGACGCAATGTTGGCATTTAAATCGAAGAAATCAAATGACTACCACGAAGAGATGAATGCAAATGTATGAAGAGTGGTTCAAAAAATGCTCATTTCGTTGGAAGAACCATCAATAATTTTTATTGATAATGCGCCCTACCACTCCCGTCAAATTGACAAAATGCCAACACAGGCTAATAAAAAGCATGAAATAATTAATTGGCTTCGGGACAATGGAGAAAATGTGGACGACTCAATGTTAAAAGTTGAATTAATAAAAATATTAAAAACCAAAAAGAGAGCAAAACGCTATGTAATCAATGAAATGGCAGCAGAATATGGCCATACTGTTCTTCGGATTCCTCCATACCACTGCCAGTACAACGCAATAGAACTTATATGGGCACAAGTAAAAGGGCATGCTGCGAGATGCAATACAAGCCCCCCATTCACAGCGAATAAAATGTTGCAATTGCTAAAAAATGCTTGCACCCACGTAACGGCCGAGAACTGGGCAAGTGTGGTGGAAAGAACTAAAAGAGTAATATTCTCTGATTGGGAACGTGATATTGCGTTTGATAATATATTATCTACACAAGAGCTAATAATAACTGCTACTGAAGACTCCTCATCGGAGGAGTCTAGTGTTGATTATCATTCCGACGACTCGTGCTAATAAAATAAATTAAAATATCCTGATTGTTTTATTTGTATTCATGAATTAACTAAGAAGAAAGTAAAACTTTATATAATGTTATTAAATGTCTTTTAATACTCGTAACATCGATTTCTACCGATTATTTTTAATCTGTGGCATAATCGTAGTAACCATTATGTGTGACATCACTAAGTGGGCGGTACCCATCCATAAAGTTCAAATATTATTTGTATGATATTTGTACGTAAGCAATACAAAACTTAATGAGCGTGAGCTGTCAAAAGACTGATAATATGATGGACGCAGTATAGTACACACTAGTCATCCGCGATTTCATTCAAGTTACCTGTATCGCTGAAATAAACTTAATTCTGTTTAATTTTTTCCTGTTATCGAAAGAACAACGGGATTTTTTATCCCATAAATCGTTGTTCAAATAATGCCCTCAATTCTGTTGTTCCCGGCATGTTTTTATCTTATATGTTAATCTGATATATAAGCTTTAATTGTACCAATTTATGTTAATATAATATATAATACGATATATAAGCTTTAATTGTACCAATTTACGGTAATATCGCTCTAATGGATCAGTGGTTAAAGCGTATCTTACTAAAGCTTTCGCATGTATAATATTAGTATAGTACCCGGCATTAAATAATGCACATCGATGTTTACAAATAAACAGCCGGCTAGTTCGGTTTCGTAGAGCGCTGTCACTGTCACACACGGTTTCATCAGTCTGTGCGACAGAGACGATGCTCTATGAATCAGAATCTAGCCGATTTCTCTCTCTCCAAGCCTCAATGTGCATTATTTATCGCCGGGTACTATATGTATGTTTTGAATTTTGAATAGAATGAATATAAAACGTATAAATAATTTAAATTATTAGATATAAAGGATAATGCCATAGCAAACAGTTTTATTAACTACAGTATCTATTGGTAACAATAACTAATATGTATCAAACGATCGCAAAACCTTTAATAAAACCTTTAATAAAGATGATGACCCATATGGATGAAAAAAATATTTGTTTTTATATATTTAATTAATTACCTGTGCAACTTTGCTTGAAGATGGGCAAGCTGAGGGATCTTCATTTTCTTCTGGCCAACCGAATTGTTCTTTGTTCTTTCCGTAAATCTTAAAAATAAAAAAAATATTAGACAAAAAAGTTTTATGGAGCAAATTTATATTACTAAAAAATGACACGTAAATACCTTTACAGAGTCAATCATAGTAACACCGTCAGGATCTTGAGAAGGACCGAAATTAATAATCAGTTTCTTATCAGATTGCAGCGATTCTTCACGAGTAAGTGGAATATCGAACCATCGGTTTCTTACCACAACTGTTTGCACTGATCTGCTATGTACCTGATATAAAATCACAAAAAATATTTTAAATTAACTAGTTCCTCTTTTCTATATAGAAAATTATATAGATTTCTATATGCAAAAACTAGTATTGTATGAAATGAAAAGTGCTATTACACATTTAATTTTTATATAGGAAGTTCCATTAAAAATTGGTAAATGAGACTCTTTTTGAAGTGATAAGATATTAGACTCAATTGGTAAAAGATTATTTCTCGTCAAATCCATCAGTGTTGGTCCATTATTTGAATAAAATATCCTATCTATATCTATTGTATATATTTTTTTAAACAATGCTCTTGTCATTTTCACATTGATGGCTATAGCATTGTTTTGATAAAAAGCTCAATTCATACCTCTACATAAGCTGGTGTTCTGGCAACGTCTTGACTTCCGAGTAAAACCCTTATTCCACATATCACCATGTTTGGATCAGAATTTATCACTTCCATAGTAAAACCACTCATCTTTGTCGATACTACATATAAACCTAAGTAGAAAGGATGAATAAGCTTAAAACATATAGAAGAAATATTAACATTATAAAAAAGGTGAAACAAGCAGCTTATGCGCATTTATAGATAGATGTCCGAAATTTCGGATCCTAAATAACTCAGTTTCAAAATAGTAATCAATTCAAGTAAAAGTCTTGAAAAATGAACAGATATTATCGGATTCCTAAAAGCATTTTATACAAACATCATCATTCCCCTGCCCTTATCCCACTCTAAGTGGGGTTCGCACAACATGTTACAAACCACGCGGCACATACCTTAGTCACCCTTTACGACACCTCGGTTAGAAATGGGCGTGGTCTATTCTATGCAGCCGGATATCACACGGCACATACCTTAGTCGCCTCTTACGACACCCCGGTAAAAAAGGAGGGTGGTCTATTTGTTCTGCCGGATACCACACGGCGTAAAAGCATTTTATACAATCCTGACGATTAAAACTGGCAAACTCCTCGACCATATTACTGCGATATCTCTCGTCTGTAAGAGTGGCAATGGAAAAGTGACAAACTACATCGCACGTATACTATTAAATTGACCCAAATCAAAATATAGTTTTGTGGCAAATTGCAATAAAACTAATGAGTGTTAAAGCGACCCATAACATGAAAGAGCAAGAAAATACTAGCTTTTGAATAGTTCGCAGTGTGATGTAAAAGATGCTATTGAAATAAGGATGAATGTATCTAACTTAATCAGGCCTATTTTTGATATTTACACTTAAATACTATATATACAGCGCTAAATCGTTATTTTAATCATTATTACTCACCAGTAGTATTGAGTCTATGTTTAATCTGTGCTGTGTTGTATACTTGAAGTAAGTCATTACCACCGAATTCTATATCGCTCATTGCGGAACAATGTTCGAAAAAGTCGATCGGGAACTGCGGCGACCCGTTTGAATTTGATTTTGTCATGGCCTAAAAGTTCCTTTATAGTTAATTTTAGGAAATATTTTCATCACATTATTATAAGACATTCATTAATTTTAACATAACAATCTTGAATAAACATATAATTCCTTAAATTAGCCTATGACGTATGACGATGAAACGATCGTTAACATGTTTACCCATAAACATGTTTTGATACACGTCGAATGTTCTAAAAAATTAGCGTTAAGCGAATTTCAACTCTATGACATATAAATTACGAACCCTTTTTGCATGTTCGTGAACTGCCCCATTCAATTTGAACTTTATGACATATGCATTATGAACTCTTTTCGCATGTTCGTGACAATAATACCTGTTGCGCTTTTCCTTTAGAATGGTGGGTCAAAAGTCTTGGCCTTCGCCTTGGAGCATGCACTGGTTGTATGGCTGGCGAAAGCCAATAACCGGTTTGTTCTGGACTAGCTGCATACATACGCAGGCTCCCATCTTCGCATAGTAAAATGAGGGTACTTTTTTGTTCGCCGCCACCGCCACACCAATGGCGGACCGCTACCATATCTGTTATCTTTGCTTTTGCCGGTACCACCTGATGAAGTAGGTAAACATAAAAATGGATCTCCCAATAACAACAATCGGATGCATACGGATTACAAGAATCGTGTGTTTACAACTTCACTAGTTACATAGACAAATAAATGGAGAAAAATTTTGCGCTTTTTAAGCTATAAAAAAAGTATTTAACGCTGCAATTATACTAATAATATAAACTAAAGTCTGTCTGTTACGGTTTCTCGGCTCAACCAAAATTGATTGAATTGTACACAATTAAAACCTATACACAGAGACACAATAAGAACTTATACTATATAACGAAATTATATGATAAAAGAAAACCCGGTTTTCTTTCGGGAAAAGCGAAAACATATATCGCATGGTCGAGAGTACTTAAATCCTTAAGTTTATATCAGAGCATCTGCAGGCCTACCATGAAGTCAATTGAAGACGTAAACGTAATTGCATTGCTTTTTCGTACCATGACGTCTTAAACACGCACACTTTAAGTCGTTGCCGAATGAACGTTCGAAATTCGTCCGAAGAACATGTGAATAAAAGAGACTGACTTATCTATAGTTCATATACCGTTATCCTTTTCAAAAATTACGACCCCCATGCAATTCACACTTCATGGTACGAAAAGAAAGCGGTTCGCGGTCGTCGATTACGTCTTCAATTGAGTCGCAATAAGAGTTCATGGTAGGCCTGCTGAAAGCTAAAGGTTCTCGCCATCGCAAGTCAGTATCGTAAAAATTTACGATGATATCCTCTTGGCTATTGATAGGAAATTTTGGAGAAATATCATACAATACTAATTCACCTGCTCAACCAAACTGTTATCAATATCCTCAGAGGACCTTATTAAGAAAATTATATAGTTTACAGAATTAGGCGTTACTTTGCGGAGATCCATAATACAAAAGTAATATTAAAAATTATTTTGCTATAATCCGCGATACATCGCGAAAATTATATGGCGCTGTTTAATTACCAAATAAACACTTAAAATATAATAAGGTTGGTTCTGAATATATGTCCACTCTATAGACTCACCTTAATCTCCTGCACGTGTATGTTGTTGGGGGTGAGCATTAGCACGACGGGGTTGTTAGAGGCCTGCATGACTGCGGTCACTAGGCCAGGGTGTCCCGGCACTTCCGCCCATTGGCATAGAGACTGCACGCCCTGCTTTCCGCGCCCCCCTTCCTTTTGAGTGGTGGTTGATGACAGGGTTATCATCGCCGTGCCTAATATAAAAATAAGTTTACTGTAATTTTTTTAAACGAAAAAAAAAACAAAGCCATTCTAAATGTAAGGCCTGTTACAATCCCACTGCTGGGAATAGGCCTCCTCTCTCCGTTTCTGGAGAGAAGGGTTGGAGCTAAGACCTACCACGCTGCTCCAATGCGGATTGGTAGGTTACACGTATCTCCAGAATTCTCTAGAGATATGCAGGTTTCCTCAAGATGTTTTCCTTCACCGAATAGCGTGTGTTAAATTGCAATTATCAATTAGACACATGAGTTTTAATAGAAAAACTCATTGGTGCCTGCCCGGGTTTGAACTCGTGTTCCGCTCGAAAGAGTCGCACGGTCTCACCGCTGGGCTATAACAGCTCTATATATATACTAATAATAAAACAAAGTCCCCGAAAGCAGTCCGTCCGTGTGATGTATTTTTTAAAATCTACTGCACCCATTTTGTACGATTTTTACTCATTACGGTTAATGTAAATTGTCTTGAAGAGGTCGCGCAGTTGTCAAAAAATTGCTGCTGGGACCTTCAGTCACGTACGCCGCTTAGTCCAAAAGACCCTCTCTTTTGGACTAAGCCGGTCGTAAAATGTCTAGTCAAATCGTGTAACAACATGTCATGTTTGCCGACCCCACTTAGAGTGGGATAAGAGCACGAGAATAAATGTATGTACGTAAATGTACTTTATAGGTCTATTTTTACCTTTCACGCTATCTTCGACGGTATTCAGCGGTGCAAGGAAGCTTTTGCCTTGGGCGTACGAGAAGAAAAGCATTTTGAGTGTGTGAGAATAGTAGATCGACACGCCACCACTGCCGACTAGTCCAGCGACATCCTAAAAAATAGACGTACTCAAAAAATTGAAGTTGTACTGAAAAAACTTACGCTGAGTTTTAGGAAGCCTACTTAAAAAAAAGTAACGGCCCGTTACAATCCCACTGCTGGGCATAGGGCCTCCTCTCTCCGTTTCTGGAGAGAAGGGTTAGAGCTAAAACCTACCACGCTGCTCCAATGCGGATTGGTAGGTTACAAATATCCCTAGAATTTTCCAGAGATATGTAGGTTTCCTCACAATGTTTTTCTTGACCGAAAAGCGTGTGATAAATTGCAATTATCAATTAGACACATAAGTTTTAATAGAGAAACTCATTGGTGCCTGCCCGGGGTTCGAACCCGTGTCTCACCGCTGGGCTATCACAGCTATAAGTCTACTTAACATAGAATTATTAACCTAGAATAAAAAAAACTAGAAAGAATTTTTTTTTGACACACACGGTCGTCTATCCCCAAAGTAAGTAACATAATACTTGTATTATGGGTGATAGACAACTGGTAGATATATACATATATAATTTTAAATACATACTTAAATGCAAATACACGACAAGGCTCGAAGAACCAACAAATTGTTTATATAAAATGTTGGCCTTCGGTGGGAATCGAACCCACGACCCGCGGAGCTGAAGGTAGGGTCACTACCCACTAAGCCAACGGGCCAGTCAAAATGAGGTCACCAAGGTCGCTCTTTTTTATGATTAGACAAAGATAAGTGCTGGTGTTTCACTTCCATCTCCTATTATTTATTGGACCTGACCATGGCTCCCCTACTATATGTATGCTGCTTTTACAATATTTGAATAGGCAGAATAATCGCGGTTATACTAGATGTCATATCGTGAACTCCGCGACAAAAAAATTAAACTATACCTACTGATAAGATGGTAGACAGTTAATTGCAAGACTGCCAGACTCTTCCTTTGAATATACATTTGATAATTTCTCAAACATATTACTGCTATTTTTATTAAGTAAACAAAGACTGCGAACTCATGTCACTGGACTTCATTAAGTGCATTAACTCTAAGATTTATAAAAGATAACTTTATTTTAAAGTCACCAGGAATATTTTCCATTATTTTCCATATGAATAAATAACAGTGGGAGTATTATCCAATCTCAATAAAAAGTAAACCTTTATATGACTCAAGTCTTAAAGTACAACTATGCATACTAGTAAATGTCCAAAATCAACCGAAAATCATGGCTATAATAACATATGATGTTAGTTATATCAAACTAAAGGAACTAATCAGTTTAAAATTGGTTAAAATACATACCTGAATTTCAGGATGCAACACTTCAAGAGTATTTGTCACATAGAACGTGCCCAAAGTGGCTCGGGATTCCTCACTCATTGGTTGCCAGTAAATGTGACCAGCTGAACTCATGCACAGCATGTGCATAACATCCTCTTGATTTACAAATGTTACATCTCGGACCTAAATTTAAACAATACTTATTATATAGATAAAGAAAACAGAATTGTTCTAATTGCCTAATTACAATTATTTTGTAAATACTTCTGTCTATTTAAGATCACTCTCAAAACTATAATTGGATGTAATGTCTTTATTTTAATGATGGCATTAAGGTCATCCTTAATATATTATACATTTTTTTATACTTAATATTATTATAATTGTTTGTCTTTGTGCTTGCTAGCCGTCTCCTTTTCAAGCGGTATTTGCTAGCATTTATATTCAGTGTGTTTCATATAAAACAACCAGGCTGTGATACAGCCTGGTTGTTTTTGTGGTTTTCAAGCCTTAGTTTATATAAATTACAAGATCTTGTGATTTCTTCCCCAACAGTTGGAGTGTCTAAGTAGCTACGTACTGTACAAATTGAGGCAAAAATTTTGGGGAAAGACCAAATAGAAAATGCTAAAGCGATTATTTGTGAATCGGAAATCATTGTAGAGATTTGTAAAAGCTTTAACAAGATCTACAAAGTAAGTGTCAAAAGACGTAAGTCTACCAGAGTATGACTTTGATAAAAACAGCTATTAGTTAAGGTGATCTTATCGCACGCTTATTATTAAACTGACCGAATTCAAAATTAGTCTTAATTGAGTTAGGCACATCGTAATTCTTATTTCAACGCCATCTATGACGTCCTCCTCTCTCCGTTTCTGGAGAGAAGGGTTGGAGCTAAGACCTACCACGCTGCTCCAATGCGGATTGGTAGGTTACACATATCTCCAGAATTCTCTAGAGATATGCAGGTTTCCTCACGATGTTTTCCTTCACCGAAAAGCGTGTGATAAATTGAGTTATCAATTATACACATGAGTTTTAATAGAAAAACTCACCTGCTGAACTCGTGTTTCCCTCGAAAGAGTCGCACGGTCTCACCGCTGGGCTATCACAGCTTAGAAGGAATCCTATCCTGGATTAATATTCGTACCCTAAGTTGGACACAGTTTTAACAGTTACATGACATACCTTCCCGCTGGGCACAAGGAAGTAGTGCATAGGATTATTGAGATCCTTGCTTAAGTCGAATATTTTGACGAAATCAGAAGTGACAAGCGCGAGCTGAGTCTGCGAGCCGGGCAGCCATATAGCTTTGATCACGTAATTGCTAGCTTCCAAGTCAGCATTCAGCGCCAGATGATCGGCTACCGCGCCTGATATTTAAATATATTTCTTACAGTTCTAGTAAAAATCTAATAGGCTGCATTTATATGAAAACGTGACAACGACCCGAAACTGCATCTAATTTGAATATTACCAGATTACATATCTGACTTGAGACAAATAGCTCATGAGCTGCAATAGTGGCACGATTAGAAAAACATGTGTTTTGTACTAATAACAGGTGAAGTTGTTAAAATACACATTCTTTACAGCAGCGATACTGGCAGAAATCATAATTAAATGTGGGACCGTTCGTTTTAGCAAACTAAGGTATGAAAAATTTATGCGGTTGTGCCACAATTTCAGCCTATGCTGCAAAACTTACGAAAGGTATGAAATAATTTAATCTTTTACGACACCTTGGTAAGAAAATGAGGGTAGTCCATCTATACTTATTATAAAACAATGTTCCAAAAAGCTGTCTGTCTGTATGTAATCGATTTTCTCAAAATCTACTGAACGGATTTTTGTACGTTTTTCACCAAAAGATAGTGCAATAATTCCGGATGGTTTAGGTAAATAATACACATCGGTATTATGTAAATAGTATTGAAGAGATCGCGCAGCTGTTAAAAAACTTGCTTTCTGGGAGCTTTAGTCGCTTGCGCTGCGTAAACCAGCAGAGATACGCTATAGTAATGTACTAGAGAATAGGAGATGTATAGAAGCCACTACAAAAAAATCCACGACATCTCTATCTCTTCTGGTTAACGCACAATAACTACTTTTATGTTTAAAATTTGAATTTTAGAAAAAAATTGTAACACGCTGACTTCCACGCGGGCGAAGCCGCTGGCACAGCTAGTATAGATGCAAAAAACATAATAATAAAAATATAAATAACATAATAATATAAATGATATAAATGACATATATTATGTCATATGGAATCATGCTATGGGGTACTGCGGCTGTTATTCACAGGGTCTTCGTTTTACAAAAAAGAGCTATTCGTGGTATTTATAAGATGAAACCTCGTGATTCTTTAAGGGAGAAATTCAAAGAAATAGGCGTCATGACTGTAGCTTCTCAATATATTTATAGTAATATACTATTTGTAAGAAAAAAATATTCACCTTTATAGTAAGAATAGTGATAGATACGACAGACACACTAGAAACCGAAATAAACTAATGACGCCAAGGTTGCGCCTCCAAAAGGTTCGAAAATCATTTGTCGGTCTCGGTACACGTTTTTATAATAAAATTCCTCAACATTATCTAGACTTGCCTTTACACAAGTTTAGAAATTATCTTAAAACGATGCTACTACATAAAGCTTACTATACAATTGAAGATTATTTGAGTGATAGTAGCATATCTTAACTGCAGTCAGCGACGCACCAAGCTGCAACGATTAATTTGTAACCATCAATCAAATTGTAAAAAAATATATATAAATTAAAAAAAAAACAATGGCCGCCGAGTTTCTTGCTGGTTCTTCTCGGTAGGAGCGAACTTCCGAATCAGTGGTAACTTCTTGAAAACATTGACGATTCAAAAGTACTGTAAACAGTCTACTTGAATAAAGAATATTTTGAGTTTGAGTTTGAGTTATAAAAACAGTAAACAAATTAAAGTTTTAAATACATATAAATAGAAATCTTTACATACACAAAAAGGAACAAAGAATAGTACAAATTTTTCAGTAATTCTCACCAGCACTGTTGAATGTTAGCACATGGCATTCCTTCAGGCCACATACTGCTAACAGATCTTCATTCCAAGGGTTACCACTGAGGCTCAAAACAGTGAATGGAATTGGTGCAGAGGACAATCGCGTAAGCGTTAGCTTGTGCTTGGAGGAGTCTGCCTGTTTGAGCAGCGCTGATAACTGAAGCACTGTAATTTTTCCTAAAAACAAAAGTAAGAACTTTATAAATACTGTTCAAACACAAACAATAATTTAAAGAAAAAAGTAATAATAAGATTATTTTGCTATAATCCGCGATAAAGTAAATAGAAAATATATATAGTGTTTAATGTATAGTGGACTATCAGTATTTTCATACCCGATACGTGCAGGATTCGTAAAAACACATGCACAAACCTCCACCACTTCCACCACAATACACAAGCACTACACAGGTTCACTATCACAAACTCAACAATCGTAAGTTCGTAGTGCTTGTGTATTGTGGTGGAAGTGGTGGAGGTTTGTCCATGTGTTTTTACGAATCCTGCATGAAAATACTGATAGTCCACTATACATTAAACACTATACATATTTTCTATTTACTGTATCGCGGATTATAGCAAAATAATCTTATTATTACTTTTGTATTATGGATCTCCGCAAAGTAACGCCTAATTCTATAAATAATTTAAAGATTAAATGATCTTGAGGAGAATAAGTTTGGTAGTTTTATCGTTATTGATATTGATTGGACTCGTATTTAAGGATTTATTTACATGTTTAAAAATATACAAACCACAAAAAAGACCGATAAAATTATTTGAATATAGTCTACGTCATTCAACCTTTTTTTACCCATAAAACGTTAATATAGAAATGGAGGGCCGAGCGGAAGTAAATACTGCAGAGTTACGCCAGCATGTAAATTAGTATAAAGAATAACTAAGTTATGTAGTCCTTGTTTATCTCGATTATAAACTATCTATGTTATCAAATTAACTGATAGTTATAAAATTTAGATTAGATTGATTTATTAGAATATTGAAAATGTTTACAAGATTGACCGTCGAGTTTCTTGCTGGTTCTTCTCGGTAAGGAACTAGAACTTAAAATTCCGAACTAGTTGAGCGTATTCGTGATCCTTGACGATTAAGTACTTGAAAGAGATTATTTGAATAAAGATTATTTTGATCTGATTTGAGAATACTGTTATGAACATGCGAAAAGAGTTCGTAATGCGTATATCATTAGGTTCAAATTGAACGGGGTAGTTTACGAACATGCAAAAAGGGTTCGTAAACTGTATGTCATAAGAGTTCAATTTCGATGTTTACTTGAAAGACTTGTTTACAATCTTTTCAAGGTCTACCGAATGTTCTCGAAATCGGTTCGTTCGATATATAAGCAGACGTATCGTGGGCCTCGACACTCAGTTTGCGATTAGCGATCTAGAGCGAATAAACATGCGATAATAAAAGTGAATTATTAGTGTAGTAATCTTACTGGAAAAGGGACTGTATAGAGACTGTAAGTATTAAGTTTGTGGTAAAAAATTGAATAAATTATTTTTAACGAGTCACCAGGTATTTTCATCCAAATCCATGAAACCCTGTAACAATACCTTTCTCGTGTGAGACAGCAAGGTGTTGTCGACGTCCTTGTGGTGATGCAAGACAACACATAGCAACTCGCCGCAGTTTGTGCGCTGACATCAGTTGCCGGATCGTCTGCCCGTTCTCACCCGTATACGACATACGAACGTTCTCGAACGCGCCTTCTTGTGAGCCTATATAAAAGAACATATATCGTTGAAAATAACATGGAATAGATCTGAAAACACAATCATAACCACTTGGCTCAAATACAGATTCTAATACAAAATAAGCACTTTTATTGATCCTCCGACTGATTCGGAAATTGTATTTATACAGAGGGCACCGGTTATAAACCGCAGAAAACGGAACTGCAGAAAACGGTTGGAGCGTAGACCTATCAGGCTGCTATAGCTGTTCTTAGCAAATAACGTCTATAGACATGTAGACGACTTCCTGATGTTGTTTATCCTCATAGAAAAGCATATGAAAAATTGTTAAATATAAATATTTTATATATTTCTTATAATAATTTTTTGTTTCTTGCTTTTCGGTTTTATTTGTTGTAATTGTATTTTATATGGTTAATTTATTATTTTGTGTAAAATAAACAAATAAAGCTGTGATAGCCCAGCAGTGAGGGTGTGCGACTCTTTCGAGGGGAACACAAATTCAAACCCGGGCAGACACCACCGGGGTAGGCACCAATGAGTTTTTCTATTGAAACTCATGTGTCTAATTGATAATTGCAATTTATCACACGCTTTTAGGTGAGGAAAACATCGTGAGGAAAGCTGCATATCTCAAGAGAATTCTCGAGATATGTGTAACCTATCAATACGCATTGGAGCAGCGTGGTAGGTCTTAGCTCCAACCCTTCTCTCCAGAAACGGAGAGAGGAGGCCTATTCCAGCAGTGGGATTATAACAGGCCGCTCAACTTTAAACAAATTAAAGTATAACGGCGTAGTTAACAGCTATTTTGATACATTACAATGTTTCAGAAAGTGTATTCTGGAAAACCTTTAAATTTAACTTTATTTTTTAACCTTAAAAAAAAAACTAATTTTATTCTAATAGTTTATATTTTACTTTTATATTTTTTAAGTTTATATTTTTGTTTTTCATTTTTATATGAAAATTTGCATCAATTATCGTTTGAAGTGTTATGTAAATGTTGTGCGTACCTGTAATTTGGAAACATATAGAAAAGATGATATATTGAATGTTTATATTAGTTTATTAATGTATATGATTTCTAGTTGGTAAGCCTTATCAATAAATAAATAAATAAATAAATAAATAAATAAATAAACAGCCTTTTATTGAGGGCATTACAATTGTATTTCTCACCAAGGGTGGGTAACATGAGCGAGTCAGTGTGAGTAAAGCGCTTCTCCCCGAGGTGCAACTGCGCCAAGGCACGCTGCGCTCGTCCATGGGCGCCGACCGCTGCGCCGCGCTCGCACGCCGCACGCACCGGGCCTGCTAGAGCGGCCAATAAACGCCTCACCCGCTCTAAGCAAGGACCCCAGCCATTGTATGACAGGAGGAATGAGCGGCATCCTGGTTCAAAAGGAAATAAATCTTTAAAATCAACTGCCAGTGATAAATTGCAACTTAGATAAAATTCTTTTTTTTTTTGTTAAGTGGTTCTCTTCTGTTCTTTTTTTTTGATCCACTGGCGAGAAACGCCCAACGCCGTGGCCAAACTCGCTACATGTCGGTGTGACGGCTTCCGCTAATGGATACGTCCACCGCCACCCCGCCTGTGCTTGGGGAATGGAATGACCATTTATCTCTAGTGGGAATAAGGGATAAGGGTAATGGGAGTATTGACTTAATCTATTGCTTATACTAAATCCTTATACTATAAACCATTATTTATATATTTTTTCTCTTATTTATCTATTTGATATACATTAGATAAAATTCACGTGTCACAATGTTAGTTACCATACCCCTCCGGCGGCTTTACCCATTTTTAAGAAATCTTATATGCATATTCAGTAGGTCTAAGAATAGGCTACTATCTGTTTCTATTTTTGATATCCCTACGTGATAAGGGTTGTACAGCCCTGATTTTTTTATTGTCCATTATTTTATAAATTACACATTTTTTAGAAATTCCCTAGAGATAATTTAGTAAGCAAAAAAACATTAACAGTACACCGCCGTGTGGTATCCGGCTGAGTAGAATAGATCACCCTCATTTTTTACCGAGGTGTCGTAAAAGGCGACTAAGGTAGGATGACCCACTGTATGGTATCCGATTGACTAGAATAGACCACCCTCATTCTTCCCGAGGAGTCGTAAAATACGACTAAGAAAGTTGACGTCAGGCAGGCGGCCGGTCGTAAAATACGTAGCCAAATCATGTGACAACACGTTTGTAACGTGTTGTGTCGACCCCACTGAGAGTGGGATAAGGACAGGAAGATGATGAGTACCGATGGTATACAAATCACCTTGAATGTTTTGTGCTAGCACAGGTCGTCGCGGTGGTGCGAGCAGTGTTGGTGGCGTTGGGCTCGAAGGTCGCCGACGGATTGAAGGTGCAGGGGGAGTTTCTTCTGTTCCACCTGTGGCTCCACGAGCACCGCCGAGAGTCACTGACCGCTTCACGAGTGCTTGGCAACTGTTTAACATATCAAATTGTTACTCACTAAACTGACACTTTAAGTGTTAGATATTGTCAGATATCATACGGTGACTCGGTATAACGTGTATAATTGTTAGACATAATTATAATAATCAGATATAAATTATATATTATAAATAAATACATTAATATGCATAGAATAATGAGGAAGTATTTTGTCTACAATATTATGTTATCTGTCATTTGGTGGGTAGAGGAATAAAACCGAATGAATGAGGGTAAAATATTGTGACCCGAGTCTTGTTCGCGAGCGACATTCAACAGTTTAGTCAGTCCAATACCACCTCTCAAGGTGTCCATACGTTTTAAAGTGCTGTGACGTTGTGTGTTGATTTGGTTACCGATATTGAGTATTTCGTGTTGTTAGAATCTAACGTCAAATAGTTAATATTCGCGATAAGAGCAACCATTGAGTTTCTTGCCAGTTCTTCTCAATGGAGGACAGCATTCCGAACTGGTGGTAGAATCGACCTGGCTTAATGATTCCAAATTATTATTAAATTAACCTGTCAATACTTGTTTAGCGTGTCCAATATGTTATAGTTGTACGGTTATCTGTTGGTGACGTATTATTTGGTAACATTTTCTATGAGAGAACGTTAGAATTATGAGTCGAATCCCGGCCGTAGCTAACATAAGGAACTACAATACCAATACTCAAATGACGGTAGTCTTAACAAAGGTGATGTATATAATAAATAAAGTAGGAACCGACATAAACTTGCGGCTCCTGCTTTGCGCCTAGCAAAAATACGTATATCGTTTATGGGTTTGGGTATAAGATTTTATAATAAAATTCTGAAATCAATTATGGCCTTGCCATTACAGCAGTTTAAAAACACTGTTAAAAAGAGGCTGATACAGAAAGCCTACTATACTGTTGAGGATTACTTAGATGATAAGAATGTGTGGATATCGTTGCACTTCTACCCTGTACAAGAAAGTAATGACTAAATGTAACTAGTTATAAGATTTATATTTTAATAGGAGCAACCGCCGAGTTTCTTGTTGGCTCTTCTCGGTAGGAACAGCTTTCCGAACCAGCAGTAGAGTTTACGATTTAAAATCACTTGTTTACAAGTTTAATTGAGTAAAGGATAATATGAATTTGAATTTTAATTTTAATGCCCAGTCAAACTGACCAAAAAATACCTAAGAGAATAAGGAACAATGTAATAATAACATACTACATACTTTTCTTTAAACGATCATGTTTTATTCTCGTAAAGGTTGAAATGAGGTTTTAAAGGCATGATTAAATATTATTTTTAGAATGCAAAATATTGGTTTTATCGTTACGTACGTCTATATATTATGTCGTTGTTTATTTTAGTCAAAAGACTAGATTGACTCTTATCTCTCTTGGAGATTAATTAAGAACTTGGACTAAGAACCAATTCCATGTATTAATAGTTATATCGCATGCTTAATATTAAACTGACCAAAATTAAGCTTAATTGAGTTAGGCACATCAAATCAAATCAAATCAAAATATTCTTTATTCAAGTAAACTTGTAAACAAGTGCTTTTGAATCGTCAACTTTACTGCTGGTTCGGAAAGCTGTTCCTGCCGAGAAGAGCCAGAAAGAAACTCGGTGGTTGCTCTTTTTAAAATATAAATCTTAGAACTAGTTACATTTATTTATTACTGTCTTGTACAGGGTAGAAGTGCACCTATATCCACACATCCTTATCATCTAAGTAATCTTCAACAGTATAGTAGGCTTTCTGTATCAGCCTCTTTTTAACAGTGTTTTTAAACTGCTGTAATGGCATGACCAAAATTGATTTCGGAATTTTATTATAGAATCGTAATTCTTATCAACTATTAACGAAGCTAGTGTTTTCTTGCACTTCCAAGTTATGGATTTCTTAAACATTCACCAGTTTTGTGGGCGCTACGCTTTTCTGCAATTTGCCACATACATGACTTTTTCTATTTAGGTTACTTTAATACTAAGTGATATATCGATGCTCATATTCAACTTCCTATTTAATTTCACATGTTACCTGGAATCCGGCTTGGCTCCGCAGTCACAGAAGAAGTTGCCGAACTTTGCGTACGAGACGTCGTGTCCGCGATGGCAGACGCGAGCGCACACCGTACAGACGCCCACGCCGTCCACCATCTTGCAAGTGTGGCAGTGGTACCAATGTTGATTCATGAATTCACGTTGCGTCACCGTGAACGTGCACAGCTTGTACTGCAGCATGGCATCCTCGTCCTGAATACATTATAGACACGAATTCATTAGCGTACTCTCTCTCTCTCTCCACTCTTACGCCTCTCACTCCTCTCTCGATCTCTCTCCTCTAGACATGGGCGAAATGTATCCCTGACAAGAAAAGAGTGATATATATCTTTTCGCTCTTGGGATATATATCACACTTTTATATCTTTAACTCTTTTAGCTCAGTACGGCTTGAGAGTATAAAGCAACTAAGACTAAAAATATAACCGATATATCTTCGGCTCTTTTAGCCCGGACTTAGAACTCAGTAAGGCGGTATTGTACTTTTTTATTTATTATATAAATTATGCTACATATTTTCTTTATTTTTTATTTTTTTCTATTTATTATGTACACTATTATTTACACTTTTCTGATATGTACAGGTAAGGATGACTTCGTCCCACTAAGAATGGAATGTAAATAAATAATCGTTTGCGAATTAGTGATTTTTTTTGGAACATTTGCATCCAATTAAGCATTTTATGTCTTTGACATAAAGCACAAAAAAGCTGAACGCCGGCGCGTGTTGTCGTTCCGAAAATCCGTAGTTTACATTTTTAATACAAATATGCAATAGAGTTATTCGTATCTCTCTTTGACATGTAAATTGCTATATAAGCTCATCTCTTTCGCTCTAACTCTGAACGAGCCGTAACTCATCACGAAAATTGACTCTTAAGATTAAAGGTATAGAGATATAATTGAAACACATGCGAGCTAGAGAGTGATTATATCTTCTGGAGAGATATATATCTTTCTTGTTTTTAGCTCGCGAGCTACTCAACTCTACTCTCCTCTCGCTTCCCACTTCATCTCCCAATTCAACACATAGGTGTTCACTATTAAACATAGATTAATTCAACCGACACGGGTTGGATCCAGCAGCAACAAATTTTTGAGGTGATCTATCCATCTAGAGGATTTTTTACAAACACTGTGCGTCTTCCGGTACGAGTAGTACCTTAAGCACTCAAGCACCTTAAAACCCCAACGTTCATCGGTTTTTCGAACTAAGTGCCCTACCCATTACAATTTCAGATTTGCAGAACCATGGTTTAATCTGAGTACACCTCTCTTCAAAGAGAGAGAGAAAGCTTTAATTTGCTTGATACTAAATCAACCTAAAGTAAAAGTGAAATCATAATATATTATGTAATATTTAGGAATTTATGAATGTCACTCAATGACTGAGTAAATTGACTTCAATAAGTCAGTAATAATAAATAATGTAGAATACTTACTGAATCATCAGCGCTTGTATCGTCCTCATCTTGTTGTTCATCAGCGTAGTCGAAATCAAATCCAAGATCTGATGGTGATTCCAAAGTTGGACTGACTGAGCGCCAAGCTGCACAGTTTATTAATGAAATGTTAATTTAAACTCTATTAAACTGTTTAAAAATGCAATGCGCCATGTCAATTTGGACATATCTCTCAGTCTAGCTCAATGAAAGCAAAAATTCTTATATCGCGAACGAATCGTAAAGGTGGAGGTATTTTCATTTATGTTCACAAAAAACACAAAATTAATATTTACAGATATAGAACACAACACTTCGAATCATTCTGCTTTAACATATCAAATCCTAACCAGTATTCGGCAGATATATGTGCAATATACCGCCCACCTAATCTAAGTAAACACTTGTTTATTTATGAACTCAAAACGCTCATTAAAAAATTTGGCTCCAACAGTGAATTATACATTTTAGGTGACATAAATATAGATTTGTGCAGCAACTCTCCTGTAAAACATAAATACAACACTATGCTTCACGGTGTCGGTCTTGTGTGCGGGATAAATCAATATACGCGTATTGAAACTGTTAACAACAAAGTGAGCAAATCCTGTATTGATCATATCTACGTTAGAACTCGGACACAAGACGTTTACACCGCTGCACTGGGGACGAAACTAGCCGATCACCGCGCTACGGTGGTGGCCTGTTTCGGTCCACAGTTGCAGCGTATACAGAGTGATACAATTTATAAAACTATATATGACAAACTTAAATTAATTAAACATTTGCAAGACATAAATTGGAAAGATATTGAGGTATTAAATTGTCCTAACACTATTTATGAAATACTATATAAATCCATAAGTGAATGTTATAAGAAATCAGAAATAAAAATAAAAACATCTAATAACCTAAAAAAGCAAAATAATTCATGGATAAACAACAAAGTATTAAAGGCTACCAGATACAGAGATACCCTTTTCAACCAATGGATAAAAGATGACAGCAACATGATACTAAGACAAAAATATAATAAAGCTCGTAATTATGCCAATAATATAATAAATAAATATAAAAATAAAAATACTCATGATGAAATTAATAAAAATAAAAATAACCAGAAAAATTTATGGTATTTGCTAAATAAATTAACGGGTAAACTACGATCATCTCTAGATACTACAATAATAAATGCATTTAGAAATGATAATTTAACATCAACAGATTTAGCTAACAATTTTGCTGTTAACTTTGAACAAAGTGTCGCTAACATTTTACCAAAATGTAACATTAAGTTATTAGACAAGCGTAAATTTAATAAATCAATAAATGTATCTATGTATTTCCAAAGGGCAAATGAGTACAAAGTCGGTAAAATAATTAGTTCGTTGTGTAGCAATAAGGCACCGGGAGTAGACGGTATTCGTACTGTGGATATAAAAGCTATAAGCAATAATATAGCAGCTGCAATTGCTAAGCTCATCAATATTAGTATTAGAAAAAGTATTTATCCCGATGACCTTAAAACTGGTATTGTAAGACCGATATTTAAAAAAGGAAGTGTAGCACAATACACCAATTACCGACCCATTACTATTCTCCCCACTATTGACAAAATTATAGAAAAATATATTAGCCAACAAATTTTCAAGTTTTATGAGGATAAAGATATACTTAATAAAAAACAATTTGGGTTTCAACCACGTAAAAATACAATAAAATTGTTATCCGCTTTTACTGATCAAATATATAGATACTTAAATGAAAAAAAACATGTCCTTATTGTCTATATAGACTACAGCAAGGCGTTCGATACCTTGCGTCATGACTTGCTTATCACCAGACTAGAAGAATGTGGGATACGTGGCCCTCTATTAGCCTGGTGCACAGAATATTTACGGAATCGCTCATATCATGTTAAAATATCGAATTCATTAAGTGATAAAGTATATGTACGGGAAGGAACTGCTCAAGGTTCGGTCTTAGGACCTTTACACTACCTTACATATGTCAACAATATAGCGAATATAATAGAACACTGTGATATATATCAATATGCCGACGACACTTGTCTATTATCAGCTCATGACAATATTGAAGAAGCACTTCGTTTGCTTCAACTAGATTTTACAAATCTGATTAAATGGTCCCATGACGCCGGCTTAGTTCTCAACGCTGATAAAACGAAGCTCATGTACGTAAGCTCAACACAAAATAGGGTTTACATAAATCTTAAACTTATTGCTCATGAACATGACTGCCTGCATAGCACACTTCTCTACCAACTGCCTTGCAAATGTGCTCCTATTGAAATTGTCAGAAAACAAAAGTACTTAGGGCTTGTTATAGACGATCGAATGAAATGGACCGAACATATTAATTTAGTTTGTGATAAATTAAGAGCCATATTATCTAAATTGTGCCTAATAAAATACAAAATCCCATACCCTATACTGTTAAACTTATACAAAGCTTTAGGCGAATCAATAATTGCTTACGGTCTTAGTAGCTATGGCTTAACTAGTAAATCGCACCTAAACAGTATCTATAGTTTGCAACTGCGAATTTTGAAAACAATTACGCCTAGTAAAATTAAAAACCGCTTTAGGGATGATTACTATCAACTATTCCGCCATTGTAAAATATTACCAGTCCATCACAAACTGAAATATCAGCTCCTAACCGAGCAATTTTTTAATGATAAACTAAAAACAACATTTAGTGGAATAGCTAGAACACGTCGACAACATACCGAAAGACTCATCGTACCAAAAGGTAACAATTTATACGGTAAAAACCAACTAAAAATCAAAATACCTACCTTAATAAATGAGTTGCCAAAGACGCTTCGAGATCAGATAAATGAAAAGAACATTAAAAACAAACTAAAAGATTATTATTTAAATTTATCACACTGAATATCATATACAGTAACATCAATCATTACACACCCATACACAAATGCACACACACTCACATACATATATATACATTTATATGTATGTATGTGAGCGTGTGTATAAATATATATATATTTAATATGCATTATTAAATTACATGTTTATTTATTATTATATAATTTTTAACTATACTTTTATATTATTATTATTATAATTGTTTCTAAAAATAAATATATAATGTCTATTGTACTTCATAAAAAAAAAAACAAATTAAAAACAAAAATGATCAACCTGTACTTAGCCTTCCCCTCCATGCTCACCCGTTATCGCTAGGAAGATCGAGTGCGATTAGTCATTCTTTCTCACTCGGGCAGTATCATCAATAAAATCACTGACTTATATTAGTTTACTAAGGATTAGTATTGTATACAACAACGCACCTGTACAATAGCAAACCAACGATGATGTTGCGGTGTACAGAAAAACTAGTTATAAGTTTATGCTATGCCGTTTTTAACATTGTAATACCATTTAAGATTTTGTCTAATAAATAAAAAAAAAAAAAAAAAAAAAATATAATATCCTCTCAGATGGCACCCCTGATCTGCCAGAACTGTTAACCTACGGGGTTGGATTTAAATTGCGGTTGACAACAAGCCAAAACTTCTCAAGGCAATTTTTAAATAATTTTCGATTAATCCTAACAAAAATCAATTTATAGCGCTGTAGCTGTACCTCTTTTTTATTTTAGCACAAAACACATGTTGCTACAATAAATTAATAAATTTTTAATCATTTTAAGCTATATCATTATAATATACTAACTGTGTGGTTGTGTTGTACCGATGGCGTGCAGTGCGTCGGCGAGATATGAAAGAAGTACGCACGCCGACTCAATTTGGGACGAAAGGGTGGAGTCCAACTGCCCTTCTTCTAATTTATCTAATATATCAGGACTGCTCAGGTTTTCAACACTGTGGATAAATTGAATAATTTAATAAACCTATATATTGATCAGTGTTTAGAACGCAGCCACAACAATCCCTTTATATATCTGTGTTCCCCATTTTGGCAAACTTTTTAAAATTGACAATCAACCTTTGTAACGGACAATATACGTTTTGAGACGGACGATTTAAACCTTCTGTGTAACATTTACAAGCGCCTATGAATAAATTATTCTTCACAACATCCAAGAAAATACAACCAGTTTAAAATTAAATTATGCGGGCAATATACATTGGATTTTGAGTCTGTGGTCCCTACCAATCCAAACCTCCGCCAACACTGAATCGATTACTTTCATATACACAATCGATATCGATATTCCCTTTCCGTTTGAAAACGTAAATAGCATTTGTATCTTACATGTGAATTTGTGATATCATTACAATGCTACTATGTTGAAAGTATTCCATATCTGTTGTTTTCATAATATAAAAAAGACAAACTTGGCATTGTCTAAACAACCGAATAGCATAGTTTATAGATATTAACGCGATACAGCAGTTTTGCAAATAAGCTATACGTAAGACAAATTATAAGAAGAAAGAAGGGTGGTCTATTCTATTTTGCCGGATATCACACGGCTATTCTTTTTAATAATTATTAACTTTAAATTGAATAATGATTTTTTTCTGAATTGGCACTTTTTATGATTTCAGCTTACATGATGTTAATTGGTAAATGTTATGTACACTTGTTAAAGATATGCATATCACTATATTTTTAAAGTATGTATGGGTGTATAATGGTTGAAGTATCATCATTCTACTGTCCTTATCCCACTATAAGTGGGGTCGGCGAAACATGTTATAAAAATGTTGTCACATAATTCGGCTACGTAACAACCGGCCGCCTGCCTGACGTCAACTTACCTGAATCGTATTTCACGACACGTCGGTAAGAAAAAAGGTGGTCTATTCTACTCACCCAGATACTACACGGTGGGTCAACTTACCTTAGTCGCCTTTTAGACACCTCGGTAAGAAATGAGGGTGATCTATTCTACTCAGCCGGATACCACACGGCGGTGTACTGTTAATGTTTTTTGCCTTCTAAATTATCTCTAGGGAATTTCTAAAAAATGTGTAATTTATAAAAAAATGGACAATAAAAAAATCAGGGCTGTACAACCCTTATCACGTAGGGATATCAAAAATAGAAACAGATAGTAGCCTATTCTTAGACCTACTGAATATGCATATAAAATTTCTTAAAAATGGGTCAAGCCGTTTCGGAGGGGTATGATAACTAACATTGTGACACGTGAATTTTATCTAAGTTGCAATTTATCACTGGAATTTAGTGTATTTTTTTATTAAATAAATACATACCACGTAGAGAGCCAAGCGAGCGCTGCAGGAAATAGGTGACGGTGATCGGCGCCCGCGTTCGCGTCAGCCAAACGACATAGTTCGCGTAGCAGTAGAGGCGTGCACGTCTCACCGCTGACACTTATTAACGCGCCCACCATACGTTCGCACACTTTTTCTCCGCTACAAAAACAGTGCAAATATCCGTTCAGTAAGTAATCGACCACATACGAAAGACAGCTTTTAGGGACTTTTTTTAAATGTATATGTTACGACGTGTTTAAAATACAACCTCCTTCATATAGTTGGCCAGTAATAAAAAAAAAAACATTGTCGCTGTCATTATGTGTTTGAGTTGTTGAAAAAAATTAAATGAGTTGACTTTTGGAAAATTGCTTCTTATTTATTGAATAAGTGTAATGGAAAAATATTGTTGTCGTTATATTCAGAAGTGCGATGGAAACCTATAACCCACAAATAAAATGTAAAAAACGTAATATTAGGAGGCTGAAGAAAAAACAAGTGACGGTAACGTGTAATAGTGCTGACATAAATGTAATTCCCGCTTGGGTTTTAGCGTAAGAAATAAAAGATGGGAAGCTTTATTTAGTATACGGGGATAAATGCAATGCTTGTAACACTTTTTCTCCGCTACGGATAAAAACCATAATTTATTTAAATATAAACTATCGTGAGTAGTATGCATAGTTAATGTGCAGAAACCAGTGAATAAGTGCCCCGGATGGGCTCGAAACTAGTCGGGCTAACCCGATAAAATTAGACGTGAGTATAGCAGGTGTCTACACATGTACTACCTGTACAAAGAATACATTATCACAGGATATTGGCTGGGATGAGATCTCACTAAGTAAATTAATTAAAAATGTAATGAGATTCTTACTTCACAATATGAATATTTTAAGTTTAACTTTTCTTATTATTTAGATAGCAAAAACCGTTTTATGAATAAGTTCGCTTGAAGTTATTTTTTATAATTTTTCCAATTTACATCTTAATCAAAATTTATATCTTAATCAATAATATAAAACTATTGTCATATAAATATATGTATGCGTTTTTATAAGTATTATCTGTTATTATATGTATAATATGTGTGCACTTATTTGTATTTATGTATAGCAAATGAACATATATATTTAAGTATTTATGTTATTATGCTCTATTTGTGTAACGAATGTATGTAAATGTAAAGAATGTAATATTAATAAGTAAGTTTATCGATTTTATTATGTACAGTCCATCTTGTGCACCGATCTCAACCTGTCTCTTATCTCTGTTACTGTAACGTAGGGGTTGTCTGTAAGAGATCACTTTTGATGATAAGACCGCCCTTGCACTTCTGTTTGTTTCTTATTTCTCTTGTGTTTGTTTTCTGTTTACTTGGTGTGCAATAAAGAATTATTATTATTATTATATTATTATTACCCGTGATGTACAATATGCTTGCAAAGTAAAGTGAGCAAGGTAGCATTGTCGTTCGTGTCCGGTTGTGCGGTGTTCACGTTGTCAAGTGGGGCGGGCGGCGCGGCGCCAGCCTCCTTAGTCCCGTCAGACCAAATACTCTCTGTAAAAGCACCCAAAAGTATACATATACTAGACGATCCTGCAGCTTTTCCAGCAATCGCGTGGAATCAGTGTGTCACAAAGTGTTCCCGCGTAAATCCCGACCCTGCGGGAATTCTAGGATAAAATGTAGCCTATATGTTGATCCCTAACTTATAGTGAACGATCCACCAAAATCGGTTTAGTTGCTCTGGAAAATATACCTAAATCTTACTCAGTAATTACGCACTATCTTTTATTACAAAAACCGTGCAAAAATCCGTTCAGTAAATAATCGACCACATACAGAAAGACAGCTTTTAGGGACTTTTTTTAAATGTATAGATTTTTATTATATTATTGGTCGTATCCGCGACATATATTGCGCCAATTTAAGCGTTTACGTAATCTAAATCATGCATTTATTTCTGTACCCAGAAGAAAAACGGTTTTTTTACGCTGTTTGCTTTGTTAATTGTGACAAATTTTATGAATAAAAGGTTAGTCGTGAAAACATAACTGTTCCGCGCAAACGTGCGGACGGATGAAACAACCTCCGGGACCTGGGCCCGACGTCCCGGCGTTTCAACCTACCTTATGCGGCCGTTAGCTGTATGTGGTCCGGCCTCGTGAGTCACTGCGTGTATATGTGTACGTGTGTGTGTGTGCTTGTATGTACTTGGCCGATTCCCGAAACCGTTGACTCGCCTCTGCACTCTTCCACGGACACGTAATGTCTGTTTCTCCCTGAGTATACACTTCACTATATATATGGTTGAATAACACCCGGTGTGCACACAACCTTCGTAAGGTCACACGTTATTAAGTCGTCCCTATATCGGGGAATAGTACCCAACGCGCACCAAAACCGTGGACGGTCGCGTCTTTTCAAACACTTCACTGGTTAAACGCGTCACTAAATCTGAGAATAACACCCGAAACGCAAAATTACACGTGTGCGTTATAAAAGAATGCCGGGTTTGGCGTACGCGGCTTGTCCGTATCGTGTTTGAAAGGTAACTAGCGGGGGCCGCTCTCGTAGCAATCGGATGCCTAAACGTCCTTGATTTCGCCGCTCGCGTCTCCGGCGGGCGAGTCATTTTATTCAAAACTATAACGGATAGCCTTCCAGACATTTATAATATTAGTATGGATTGGTTAGCTTTGAAAAATCCGTTGACAAAGAATAAAAATAATATTAAAATTTTATATTTTACAAAAGGTATTCTCGTTCAAAATTGAATTGAAAAAACTCTAGAAGCGTATAGAAAGAAAATCGGTTTTTTTTAATATGAAAATAAGTATGACTAAAGATTAAAACTGAGAATAATAAAAGGGAAATCTTGTATAACAACTGTATAAATATAGTTCAATACATAAATAGCACAGATAAAAAATTAATATACTAAAGTAAATGAAATTTATGCTTTACCTGTATTTCCAGAGGGTTGTGCAGTCTCAGTTTGAGGTCTGGGTGCTGGGGGTCTGTAAAAAGAACGCATTAACTGATTTATTGAACGATTTAAAGTACAGAGCGTTACAGAGTTGAATTGTTTAGTATGAAAGTTATGATAAAATAATTTTGCTATAGCCAAGTTGCCAAGTTTCTTAAAGTTGAGTTGAGTCAGTCGTTGAGTTTGTGATAGTGAACGTGTGCTTGTGTATTGTGGTGGCAGTAGTGGAGGTTTGTACATTTGTTTTTACGAATCCTGCATGTAACGGGGTAACGGTAAAAAAAACGGATAATCCACTATACATTTAGCACTATATATATTTTCTATTTACTGTATCGTGGATTATAGCAAAATAATTTTTATTATTACTTTTGTATTCTTCCATTACGTTACTCAACAATGAGAAATTTAAAATAATATTCAAAAGTTGCAGACAGTTTAATAACTAACTCTGCGTTATAGTAAAAGTAGCTAAAAGTCAATAACTCACGGATTATCGAAAACTGGCAAGTCTTGCTCACTACGATTGGCATTATCGTTTCTAGGAGGCTCGTTGTCGTTGCGGAAAACCGTTCTCAGCGCATTCCTTAAAGCCAGTGACGCGGGGTTGCCACTCGTTTCCGGGGTGGAAGATGTCGGTGTTGGTAATTCAGTTTCATTCGGCGTCCCGTTAGCAGTAGCTGCGTTGCCATTTGTTGATGCTATAAAAGAACGCTCATGTAAAAAATCTTTCAAATCAAATCAAAATAATCTTTATTCAAATAAACCATTTCAGGCACTTTTGAATCGTCAAGCATCAATATGATTAATGAAGCTACAACTGGTTCAGAATGTTGCTCTTACCGAGAAGAACCAGCAAGAAACTCGGCGGTCAATCTTTTAAATATTTTCAATTATACATTATTAAACCGCTGTCTTGTATGAAGCTGAAAGGATTTTCAAATCCAGGCTTTCTTATCATCCAAATAATCTTCAATTTTGTAATATGCTTTACGTATAAGCATATTTTTTACACTTCATTGGAATCTTTCTGTACACTGCTCTAGAATGGATTGAGGAATTTTATTATAGAAGCGAATAGCGAGACCAACAAATGAGTTGCTTACTCTGCTGAGTCGCGACGCAGGTATCGTAAGCTGTTGTGACCTCTTGTATGTCTATGATATACATCAAATTTTAATAAACTTTAATAAACTTTTCCCACCCATGAGTTTTCTGGCGCTTGAAAGGCCTTATAGAATATTTCACTAGATCTATAATGTTGCTATCGTCTAGTTCAACCACCGTGTGATATTCAGGTGAGTAGAATAGATTACCCTCATTTCTTACAGAGGACTCGTAAAAGGCGTCTAAGGTATGTTGATACACCGTGTGACAACCGGCAGAGTAGAATAGACCGACCTCATTTATAACCGAGGAGTCGTAAAAGGCGACAAAACTAAGTTGACGTCAAGAAGGCCGCAGGTCGAAAAATATTAATCCAAATCATGTAACAACATGTTTAAAACATGTTGTCCCGACCCCACTTTAATTATGTGGAGTGGATTAAGGGCAGAAGAATGAATGATAATATTAAGAATAGTGTCCAATAATACAATAATTCGCCTTTTCTCCGATACATCCTTAGAATGAATTTATTGATGTTAATAGGCGCGTATAAAGTCTCTTTTAAGATAAAGAACGTTTTGGCAGGCAAAGAAACAATTAATTTGTTGGCGATTCTATTTTTTTTATAACTACAATGAAAGCTAAAAGTAAATCTCATCTCAAAATCTAAGCGATAGTGAATAGTATTCTCGGATGGGAACGTAAAGCAATAGCAGTGCGACCGGAGAGAGAGGAGTTGGATAGAAACCAAGAAAATAATACATATATAGAAATATAGAGTATATAAACTTTCAGAACACTTACAGACTAATAACCTTATATTTTAAAAACAGACTTTACATAGTAATTCTTAAATTAAGCTACATTGCTCAGTGTTAGAAATACTGTCATCAGTCCACATCTTAGGGGATCTAACGAAACTACGTAAACGTAACATTTTCCGTTATTAGTTCCGTTCCGCGCGTTTATATTATATAAAACAAGATTGTTACAAGGAAATACGCTAAAATAATATCGAATTACCTGGTGATACCAAACAAATATGTCCGAGTAGATTCAACAGTTTCTGCTGGTCAGCCACTCCAATGAACTTTGATGTAGACACACAAAGAGCATTGTTCAGCTCGTTGTTTTCGCAAGTATTGAATATCTTGATGAAGAGCCTATAAAATATCATCTCGTTAGTTTGTGATAAACCAAAACATTATTTCCCAGTAAATATTGTATTGTATTCAAATACCACTTTCAATTGCCTCATCAACTCACAATAGGGCTTCCTTTTTCGGACAAAGAACGAGTTAAGCAAATGGTTGTGAAAAAACACTGTCCAAATAATAATGGATATTATTCGGACCATCACACATGAGAATGACTTGTTTAATATTATTTAGCTTTCAAGGTGTAAAGCTGTGGAATGATTTACCTGTATCAATCCGCAAATCTCCTTCCCTATCAGCATTTAAGTCACAGACTAAAAAATATTTGTCTCAAGTCATTTAAATTAAATTTAGCTTATTATCAATATTAAATTACATTTTAATCAATTCAAATAATCACTATTATCTATTATTTTATTCATTTATTTTTCAACTTTAATCTATGTATAGTGTTTCGTTATTTTTATTTTTCTTCCTTCCTTTTTTTTCCATCATCAATTTTTTTTTTCTTTTCATTTTCTTTCTGTTACTCATAGGTTGGCTGGTAGAGATCCCTTTTAGGGATAAGTCCGCCTTTTGTTTATACAATAAAGATAAATAAAAAAAATTAAAAAAAAATTATTTGTGAAATATTTCGAATACTATACGTATTCGCACTTAGTTTTGTTATACGTAAATCCATTATCAGTTCCTTCCGCGATAAAGTCACGTACGGAGTTCTTGAGTAGGGCCCTTTGATGGTTCGAAATTAGGGGAGCTAATCTGATCTTATCAAGAACTGAGCATTGCCGGTTTCCATATATAAACTATAAATACTACTTAGATAGTCTTAAATCCAAAAATAACAAAAGGCTTACTTGATGACCCTTTCCGTGTATGGGTTCCGTGCATTGGGAGCAGAGAGTAATATTTTCCCGAGGGCGTATCCCGTGTTGTCAGCAAATACATTTTCGTAGGCCATACGTCCCGCTGGCCGATCTAGAATCTTCTCCCAATACTTTACCTGCACGAAAATATAATAATTATTCATTAATTTGGTGTTATATATTTGGTACAAATAATGAGGAGGGATGAAATCATGTGACTAAACAAGTGTTGAATATAAATGTGGATGGATATGTCACTAGAGAGAGAATGATAAAGAGATGATTTGATGGTGTGAAGTATGAAATGTATATAAAAGTAGTGCCAGAGTTGACAAATGATAGAAGAGAAGGGAAAAACATGTTTTCCCGACAATACTTGGAGTGGGATAAAGGCAGGAGAATGATGATGATATATGGCAATAATATAGTCATAAATGATATCTTACGATGTGCCTCAAAGTCTTTTCCGTCGATGGCTGCAGGTGATCAATGAGTACAGTATACGTGGTCTTCAAGATGTGCTCGTGAATAAGCTGCTCTGCTTTATTTGATTGAGGCACCAGAGCGACTATCGTATCGCCCAACGGGTCTGTGAGGAATTCCAGTCGACCGTCCGTCTACACAAACATAAGCATATGAAAGATATTAAATATAAAAAATAGATAATAAAATAGCCATTCTAAACAAAGACGAAGGATCGGTCAACTTATCAGGGAATATAAAACTGACTCCTTGAACCAGAAAATCTAAGATGAAATAAAATAAACTAAAAAAATGTAAGCATGGATGTATTCACAAACATTCTGTTTAGTGTACCATTAAAAAAATTGCACATTGAATTCAGCATATACTCTTGTTTAGGATTGGGGATACATTAAAATCGAATTTTCTAAAAGGATAGACAGAAACTATTCAGTAAAAGATATGGTAAAAGTTCTCTTTATTAAATGGTACACAAAAATGGATTTGTGTCTATGTTTCTTTGATGATCTGGTAATCAAAGTATTCCTCGTTTAAGTAAACTTGTACACAAATAGTTCCGTATCATCATATTTATTGTTAATTCGGAAAACTGTTCCTACCGAGATGAGCCAGCTTGAAGCTTGGCGGTTGCTATATTCAAAATAAAATTCTCATAGCTAGTTACTTTTTGCCATTGCTATCTTGTATTAAGTCAAAGAGTAGCTATAGCTACGAGTGCACATACAGAAATAAATGATAGTTATTTAATGTAATACTTACCAAAGCGGGAACAATCAAATCTAAAGTTCTCTTCGTAAGAGTGGGACTCTCAGCAAGTTTGCTGGAGCCTACTTCCAGGAGTTTAGCCGCGGAATACGCCAGCATCATTAGGGATGTACCGATAGAATATTTCCTGTTGCTGCTAATAAGCTCGCAGTGTGCATTTATGAGGCTAAGAACTGCGCTTTCTGATGGTATGATGTGTGTTGCATAGAAAGGCTGGGAAAAAAACAGAAACATCCATTAACTTGTAGGGGACAAAAGAACACTTCTTAAAACAGCAAGAGAAATAAGGGTGCACAATTTTTTTTTGTCAATTTTAATAATTAAATTATACATTAATTAATTTTCGATTGCGTAGTGTGGCGTCACAAAATTGGAAACCACTCGACTTCGGTTTCTAAGTTTTCTGACTTTGGTTTCACAATCTAAGATCACGGCAGGAGTTGAAAGTATTTTTTAATTGTGGAACTTAAACACTTCGTTACATTTCTTCGGTTATCGCAGATTATAGCAAAATAATATTTTCATTCCTTTTGTTATACACTTACTCATAAATTACATTTGGCGATCAAGGAAAAAAGTAATACAGTAAAAAACCTCAAATCTATATCTTTAGGACTCATTTCAAACACATTTTATCTATACTAATATATAAAGCTCAAGAGATTGTTCGTGCTCTTTTTAATTGATTGATTGTTTGAACGCGCTAATCTCAGAAACCACTGGACCGATTTGAAAAATTCTTTAAGTGTAAGATAGTCCATTTATTGAGGAAGGCTATATACCATCACGCTAAGATGAATAGGAGAGAAGCAGTAATAAAAAACATTGCGAAAGCGGCAAAATTTAGAGCTTTTCTTGCGTACGCTAAGTAAACGGTGAAAGTTATAAAAAAATCATGTATTACAAAATTGTTCCCCTCTAAAAGTTCTTAATAAAAAGTCCGCGTCAGTATATGTCTAGCTGTTAAGGTTAACATATTTAAAGATTTACTCAAATAATAGGACTGCAGTCCACGCGAACGAAGTTGCGCTTAAAGCTAGTATTGTATATGTGGGCGCCTTCAAATAGTGCCATCTAGCAACGCTTATAAATATCAAATTGTAACATTTGGTTTAATACTGGCTTTATATTTTAAAACAATACTTTGCATTTCCTTGGATTCTATAATAAATGATTGAACGTTATTATGTATTTATAATTTATATCTGTTAATACTGTTTATATTGAGAAAGTTGTAATTAAATCGATTGTAAATAGCACGAATTAAGAAAGGAACCGCTGGTTGCTAAGTAACGATTATTATTAAGAAAATTCGGACTGTGAATAAAATTAAAATAATTTATATTGAGTTTCTCGGTGTTTTGATTGAATTGTGTGAAGAAGTTATGGACTCCGATAGGTTGCTCAGCTACGCGCCGAGATATACTTACAACGTCAATACAGGCTAATGGTGGAGGCGAAAATATTTCAATAGCAGCGGCTGCGGTAGCGGACAGTTGAGCCTTAAGCCACGTTCCAAGAGCGGGAGGCGCGTCATCAGATCCAACAGCGATGGCTGCTCCCATGGTACCACATACTTGCAGTCGAACGGTCGCCACCTCTCTCTCAGAAGGAGTGCTAGTACTTTCCATATAACTTTCTAACACCATACCAGCACTCAACCTTGAATAAATGGAATTTTTCAATTCTTTAATACAGGGCTTCTTAAACTATGGGTCGCGACCCCATTTGGGGTCGCGTAACAAAATACTGGGGTCGAGAGATTTTAATGTCAAATATTTATATATACCATTTTATAACATCGAATACAGTGGACTTGCAGCGTCTAGACACACACATTTGTTGAAGGTTTTGAGCTATCTCCACCGACAGATAGATATTGTATGTTTCAAAACAAATTCTAAAACTATATATTTTCATATGTATATGTAAATGTATATTGTTACCTAATAAATAAATCATCAAAAAATATTAATTTATTTTTCATATTTATATATTATATTTGTATGGGGTCGTCAAGAAACTTGTAATCATAAATGGGGTCGTGAATGACAAAAGTTTAAGAAGCCGTGCTCTAATATAATCGACAATGGTTTTTCGCCTTTGTAATTAATATTTCTTCATATCTAACGATTCAACTGTCGCAGCCAAATAGTAGGATGCGACCCTTATAGGAGGATAATTTAGAGATCGGCGATAATTTCGGAATATCACACGTTTATTTACCTTCGGTGAAAGAAAAGTACACTAACTTTTTACTCGAATACTGTTTTATTCAAAGTACCATGTTTATTATAATGTTCATTCAAATTATACATTTAAAAAGATCCCCACACTGTTACGCCCACCTTAAGATTATTTAAAAAGGCAATAGGTCTTTTTGAGACCTTTACGTTTTGGTTTGTACGCTAAAAAGCTAATCCTTCTATTGAGGATATGTTTATCTCTATCTGTTTATTTGTTATAAATAAAAAGTAGCCTAAATGTTAGTCTGAGTGCCAAGTTAAGAGAGGATATTTTTATCTCTATCTGTTTATATGTTTATAAATAAAAAGTAGCCTAAGTATCTGAGTGCCAAGTTAAGACATAACGGTATGCAAAATTTTGTACGCACACGCACTGACGAACGCACACGCACTCACGCACGCATTATATACACACCAGATCGATTACATCTATCATTAATAAATATTTCTAAGCTCACCGACAACAATCCAGAACGGTCTCGAGTAATTCCAATAAATCCGGCATAAATTCATGTGCCTCAGATGCAGTCGACGAATCCGCGAGGCACATTTTAAGCCTTACTAACGCTGAGTCGCAGGCTATCACGTCAAGCAGCGATGGTAATCCACTTGCTGAGATAAATCATAATTCTATTAGTTTCCACATATTGCACGTAAAAGTGAAAGTGAATATACGACAATGAACACACTCTCGCATTGATAGCATTCGAATGAACAATTTAATCTAACTTAAACCCTTTGCGGACGTAATAAATTTGAATTTCCTTATCTCCAATCGATAGGAGCATTTTATTCGTGACGGTATCTTAGGCATTAAAGTTTGTTTAGAAAGTGTAACTTTATATATGAATACAATTCAGAATTCGTATGGTTCCTTGCCGTGGTGGCTCAGAGCAGACATACGTCCGAAACGTTATAAGGCTTTGGTGGCTGAGAGTGGGCATACGATAGCAAATGTTTAATAAGTTTAATCATCATTTTTCCCAAAGACTCAATCAAAAATATTCCCTTTATAAAGATCTAATATCCATTTAATCAATTGCAAACACTATTTTACGAAAGGGTCGATATTTATTTATTACATTAACGCCAGCTTAATAAAATAACATTAAGGATTAGAAATTCGAATTTTATGAGCAAAGTAAAAAAAAGTAAAGTAGCGGCCTGTTACAATCCCACTGCAGGGAATAGGCCTCCTCTCTCCGTTTCTGGAGAGAAGGGTTTGAGCTAAGACCTACCACGCTGCTCCAATGCGGATTGGTAGGTTACACATATCTGCAGAATTCTCTAGATATATGCAGGTTTCCTCACGATGTTTTCCTTCACCGAAAAGCGTGTGATAAATTGCAGTTATCAATTAGACACATGAGTTTTAATAGAAAAACTCATTGGTGCCTACCCCGGTTTGAACTCGTGTTCCCCTCGAAAGAGTCGCACGGGCTCACCGCTGGGCTATCACAGCAATTTTAAGAGTATTAATTTATAATTAATTATTTTAACTTACCGGTGATGTTCTGCTTTAGATGTTTGATAGTCTCGGAAGCGAGCCAAGCTGTGTATTTGATATTATCGCAACTAGCGCTAACTCCAGCTAGAAGGTTCTCTGCATACTGTAACAAAATTTAAAAAATCAAATATACAAAAAAAAACTTGTTCACAAAATGCTTTAAATAACTACTTAAACTAGTAATTTTTCAGTATCTTTTATCCCTTTTATAAACTAGCAATATAACCCTTAGTTTTAATAACTTTATCCGAAAATACAGCATCCCACTCCTGATGGTAAAATTCATTCTATTATTCTTTAGTCACTTTGCGGAGGTCCATAACAGTGTATGCGTCGTTTTGCAATTGCTTCGTGAGATCCATTCCTGATGATGCTTCAGTTATGGGGCGAATAGATTGTTGAGTTTGTTATAGTGAATATGTGCAGTGCTGGAGTATTGTGATGGTATTGGTCTGCAGTGCATGTGTTTTTACATCTTGCATGTATCAGATATGAAATATATATTACTGTTTGTTTTTATCGAGGATTATACATAAATATCCTTACTTTTGTATTTTTAAAAAACTTTATAACCTTAATTTTGAAGCATTAAGAAATTTTAATGTAACTAATTTAGTTTATAATATAAATATTCACGAACCTGCGTGTACATGCCCTGTTTTACAAGCGCATCTTTAAGCCATGGGTTAAACACTTTCTTATTGTCCGCACGTGGTGCCCAAACGATGGCGTGCAGGGGCAATGGCGACGGAAGCTCTGCAGCTATTCCAGCTTGTAACTTATCCATGTGTGGAGTCGCAGGAGGCATACTTATGACAAGCCTGAGTAAAAAATAAACTCATTTTAATATTATAATGTTTGCTATAGGCTAACCGTTTAACTGAGTCCTCGCCGAAGGGGTACAAGAGCGCAGGACCTAGCTTAATCTACCAAGATTAGATCAGTAGACCTGTCTGTTGGTTAAAGATAACCTGAAAAAGTTCACAAGGCGCCGCTGGATCCTAGTTGAATGTTTTTAACTGTCTTATGTCCATGATCCACTGGTTTGGAATGTTTCTCATACCGAGAATCCGCAATAGCAAACTTTCAAACTTTTGTAATTCACATAATTAAACTGCAGTTCTCTACGAAGCTGAGCTGAGCTCTATGATTTTCTAGTCTAAGCATTTATATATAACACAATACAACTCACCTCCAGGCAGTTTGGAAACAGTAATGTGCAGCTGCGAGAGCTGCCGTCGAAGTTTTATATTGAGGATTGTCGCAGAGACAGGCAGAATTTAATAACGACAACAAAGCATCTAACAACAATGGATATTTCAACTTGTGTGGGGTTCCCAATACGAAATTACACGCCAGCCCGTCGAGTTTTGGATTCTCCTGCAGAAAATACAAAATCAATATGATCATTGAATCGTAAAAACAGACAGATAGTAGTTGAAATTGCTGCTCAACAATTTTAAATAAATATTTAAAAAAAACAAAAATTGAATATAACTGTTTTTTTTAATATATCTCATATACCGTAATTTAAAAAAACTGTTTGTGACAAATTGCAATAAAGGGTATCGCAGCGCCTACAAAACTCGTGAGTGAAGAGCAAGCACGAGCTTTTTTAATAGTTCGTAGCGTGATGTCATTGATGGCATTGAAATAAGGATTATAATGTATCTAACTCAATTAAGTCTAATTTTTAATCCGGTCAGTTTAATACTAAGCGTAGGAGATATATTCATTCAAATTTTAAAGTACTTTAAATTTTTGTAAGAATAACGCGGGGAAAATAAATGTATAGTTCAGTATATTCTTGTTAATGTACTAAATAATTAGTAATATATTTATAATGTGATTTATTGCTATTTATTGTGTAAATCACAATAAAAATATTATTTTTTACTATTACAATCTACAAATTGGTTTATGCGACAATGACGAAGTACTTCTTCGTTTATGTCTCCTTCTGAAGACCCAGCTGCGGCTCTATGACATGAGTTGCGAGGAAAATTTAAATTTGAAAGAAAATATTTTTTCTTTATATATTAAATAATTATTAAATTTAATAATTATGAATTTCTATATTATATAATTATTAATTTAAAATTATTAAATCAAGAAATTATAAAATAATTTCTTAGAAATACGCTGATCGGAACACTCATTCAATTCCCTAGGTTTTGAATTAGAATCCCGGTTAGATATCCTTAAAAAAAACCTTTTAAACGAAACGTAAGTAAACTCCCTATCGATTCAGTTTTTGTGACCATTAAAACAGGTGTACATACCTGATTGTTGACCTCAGCGTTAGTGAGGGCATAGAACTTAGGTCTCATCGACGTCTCATCTTGTGATAGCCGTCTATACGCCTCTTCTATGTACGGCACTTCGCAATAGATCCGCGACTTCAGTTGCCCGTTGTCTGTGGTCGTCTCTACACCGGTGTTATTGGCCTCGGGTAAAGGCTGCGCTAGTCCAGGAGCTATCACTAAATTCCATTCAATCTGTGAGTAGAAAAAAGTTGTTTTGAACAAATTGATTATTGAATTAATTAGCGAAGCGTTTGAGAAGACGCGACCGTCCGCGGTTTTAGTGCGCGTTGGGGTTACTGTTCCCCGATATAGGGACGATTCAATAACGTGTGACCTTACGAAGGTTGTGTGCACACCGGGTGTTATTCGTGTTATTTAACCGATATAGTGAAGTGTATACTCAGGGAGAAATAGACAGTACGTGTCCGTGGAAGACTGCAGAGGCGAGCCAACGGGTTCGGGAATCGGCCACGTACATACAAGCACACACACGTACACATATACACGCAGTGATTCATGAGGCCGGACCGCATACAGCTGACGGCCGCATAAGGTAGGTTGAGACGCCGAGACGACGGGCCCAGGTCTCGGAGGTTGTTTCATCCGCCCGCACGTTTGTGCGGAACAAAAGTATTATTATTTTTATCTTTTATTATCTTTTTTATTTGCAATCTTATAGTGATAAACCGTACAAAAAATCCGTTTAATAGATTTTGAGAAATACCATCACATGTCTGTATGAGATCGATTTTCTTAAATCTACTTATTGGGACAGTTTTTGGTAACTTTTCTTACAATATGTATTTCACTAGTATTTTACTTTTGTAAGGTTGTTCCGGATATCACTAGGTCATCTTTCATCAAACTACTAATTACTGTGTGCAACTGCACTTAAATTACTATACCAAAAATCTGCATGGGATTTGAAATCACAATTTGATATTTGAGTGAGGATTACACATTGAACTATCAGGTGGTTTCTGTTGATGGTTTTCCCAATACATTATTTTTTTTAATACATTGTTTTATTTGTTATGTATTGTTACGTACCTGTTGCAACAAAGTTTGTGGGGCATCATAAAGATGTTTCATAAGGTATTCAAGTAAAAGCATCAGCCGCGTAGTCAACATCAGTTGGTGCGGAGCTAAGGTCATAGCTCGTTTCCTGTCGTTGATCCCAAGAGTATCCACTACCTAGAATATCAAATAATAAACAGTTTAATTTGTTTCTTAAAACACAGAAAATCATAGATACGAGTACATAACATAATTACGATTATTAGTGAAATTGAATGATAAATATGTCTATAGTAAAGAAATCATTTTTTTTAAAGTGAATGTGTAGTACTTTTTATTTCATGGTTCATTGTCAGAATGGTTAGTTGGGATTACCAAGGATAATACAACGTTAAAAAAAATCGACATTTATATTGAGCAAACCAAATTTTCAAATAAAAATTAGCTTTGTTTAAAAGTATTAAAATACAGTTATTTTAAAAATATAATATAAGGATTTTGGATTAAAAAAGGATATTTAGGATTTTTCCTGTTTCTACGTTACTGATAAATTACTTTTGTGTAACCATTTTCTTAATGCAACTTAGAATATGTCTATATATTATATATACAAACCTATTTGGTTTGATTTGTAATATTAAATAATTTCTTGTTTTATATTCTAAAATTGATTAATAAGATCTACATATATATTGAATTATACGTAAATAACGAAAGCACTTAAAAAATTATATCATTTAACATTTTCAATATAATATACAGTGACTTCACTGTTTTTATATAATTAAAAAAAACTCTCAAATTATGTTCTTTATTCTGGCGATTAAAACATTTATCATACTGAAGTGGTAAAAAGGAAATTGTCGTTTTTTAAATATTGTACTTACTTTAATAATTGCATTAGATGTTAGCAGCAGCACAGATTTCTTCTGCATCAAAGTCAAAGAGTGGAACAAATAAACCAAAAGTTGTGCATGTTCAACATTCAAGTCTGTAAAAAAATTGTATAAATTAAATTTATTGCACTCAATACTATATTCAATAGGTTTAGGTACTTAAATAAAGGTGAACATGGAAAATAAAGGTTCTTTTTAGTAGGCAGGTTAAAACACCGTAAATATTATCCTTGTTTTTTTTTAAGCATTTAATATTATCAGCGCAACTTTGTTCGCGTGGACTGCAGTCTTATTATTTGAGTAAACCATAAAAAGTATCGGCCTGTTACAATCCCACAGCTGGGAATAGGCCTCCTCTCTCCGTTTCTGGAGAGAAGGGTTGGAGTTAAGACCTACCACGCTGCTCCATTGGTAGGTTATACATATCTCCAGAATTTTCTAGATATCCAGGTTTCCTCACGATGTTTTCCTTCACCGAATAGCGTGTGATAAATTGCAATTATCAATTAGACACATGAGTTTTAATAGAAAAACTCATTGGTGCCTGCCCGGGTTTGAACTCGTGTTCCCCTCGAAAGAGTCGCACGGTCTCACCGTTGGGCTATCACAGCTCTAGAGTAAACCATAACACATATTAATCATGGTTAAAGTGGTTTAATCTTAAAAACTAGGCATATGCTGTCGCGAACTTTTATTAAGAACTTCTAGAGGGAACAATTTTGTAATACATGATTTTGGAATAACTTTCACCGTTTACTTAGCGCACGGCAGGAAAGCTCTAAATTTTGCCGTTTTCGCAATATTTTTTATTGCTGCTCCTCTCCTATTCATCTTAGCGTGATGGTATATAGCCTATAGCCTTCCTCGATAAATGGACTATCTTTCACTCAAAGAATTTTCAAATCAGTCCAGTAGTTCCTGAGATTAGCGCATTCAAACAATCAATCAAACGAATAAACAAACTCTTCAGCTTTATATATGAGTATAGATAACAAATAATAATAAAGCTTTATTTATTTCTCCTTTAAAACACTTTACACATAATCTGTATAATATTACAAGTGTTAATGTTTAGAAATTTAATAAGTTCAAAATCGGTGCACTATAGAAGGAGACTGACGCCTGAACTAGTATTCCCATATTCGCTGTAATTTTATGATTGTAGTTTATATATACCTTCATAATCGTGGTCCTGACTGGGTTGACTGTGCAGGGCGCATTCTTGTAACGTGTTTACGATCTTATGCCACATCACTAGTATACTATTTTCGCGGTCCGCTGCCTTACTCAGTAACATCCCGCCGAGCAATTTGACTACACGAGGGCCGACCTGAGAAAAATCAAAATCAATATTTTAGTTTTTTTTTTTATTTCATTATCATGCTAAAACTAAGTAAAGAAGCCGCAAAGGTCTTTTCATCCATGAGGAGGGAAGGCTTCTTCCATTAGAATAAAAATCTTTCATATAGATAGGTATATATTTTTTTTATATATATTTTTAAATAAATAAAATAAATGTTTGGGGCACTTACATACATGGTCATCCGTCCCGAAAGTAAGTCACGTAATACTTGTACATATTTAATTAATTACATACTTAAATACATATTGTATATTTATTATAAGGTTTAATTTTTTATAATTATTAGAAATATTTGAAATTATAATAAACAAATAACTAATTTAACATGTGATTTGTTTAGGATAAATCTAGACAAATTAATTTGTGGTGTTTATAAAACACTAGTTAAGTACTATAGACTCCTTGGTCGCCTTTTACGACACTTCGGTAAGAAATGAGGGTGGTCTATTCTACTCAGCCGGATACCACACGGCGGGTCGACTATCACTGGTCGCCTTTTACGACACCTCGGTAAGAAATGAGGGTGGTCTATTCTACTCAGCCGGATATAACACGGCGGGTCGACTATCCTTAGTCGCCTTTTACGATACCTCAGTAAGAAATGAGGGTGGTCTATTATACTCAGCCGGATACCACACGGCGGATCGACTATCCTTAGTCGCCTTTTACGACACCTCGGTAAGAAATGAGGGTGGTCTATTCTACACAGCCGGATACCACACGGCGAGTCGACTAACCTTAGTCGTCTTTTACGACACCTCGGTAAGAAATGAGGGTGGTCTTATCTACTCAGCCGGATACCTCACGGCGGATCGACTATCCTTAGTCGCCTTTTACACCTCGGTAAGAAATGAGGGTGGTTTATTCTACTCAGCCGGACACCACACGGAGGGGCTTTCTCAACTCAAGTGAATTAAATTCACAAACCTGTAAAGGTGTAGAATAGCTCGAGCTATTGTTTCTCTCGGAACCGGAAGCGAGCAGCTGTTGTTGCAAGGCTGGCTGTAAGGATGCGAACGCAGGCGCACCGCTCAAATTGTGCAAATATTTAACCAGCGCCGAGCTAAACGACGCGTACAAAGCTCCCAAACGAGCTCCGAAGCACGACGATATTGTACCTAGTGTAAGATATTATTGGTAATGGTTTTAATAGTTATAAATATAAGGTATTATTGTCATGTATTTCAATATTGTATGTTTTATTATATACTAGCGGCCCGCCCCTGCTTCGCACGGTTATAAAATATATAAGTATAGGCTGTCACTCAGTGAAAAAAATGATTAAAATAGATCCAGTAGTTTGGATTTATTCATTACTGCCCGCGGCCCGCACGCGTTGAATTTGGAGTAAAACAATTCCCCTTTCCCTATACCATGAAGATTTCCTGCTATCTTTGGAATATCTTAATTCATATAATACATTTTACCTAGTTCCTTTTTACATTTTTCTCAATGTATTTTATTTTTACAATTAATCCAATCGCTGCTAAATTATAAGTGCTATAGGGCGAAGCGCGGCCTCCGATGCGCTATTTATAGGCACGCGCCGCATATTAAATCTGTAATATCTTCGAAAATATTCATTTAAATTACATGCTGTAAACGGCCATATTGATCTATATTAAATCAACAATGTATTTAAGATACTTAATTGGATAAGGATTGATGCTGTATTGCTTAAAATTGCTTCGAAAAGAAGGCGTTATTTTTCGTAAAAAGTAAATGACAGAAAAATGCTATTGTGGGTTATCCATAAGAGATAGACATATACCCTCGCGGAGTTTTCTGTAGACCTTTTTAAGGTGTACAAATTTTTAATACATTATTTTGATAAATCTTGTAGTGTTCAGCCTGCGTTTGCAAAGTAAGCGGAAAAAAATGTAATTATTTACGACATCACGTTAGAAACCTCAAAAATTACAGTATTTCTCTACTCCATATTGACTGTTATTGTACATATAAACCTTCCTCTTGAATCCCTCTATCTATTAAAAAAAACCGCATCAAAATCTGTTGCGTAGCTTTAAAGATTGAAGCATACATACGGAAATAGGGACATAGGGACATAGGGAGACAGACACAGAAAGCGACTTTGTTTTATACTATGTAGTGATTTATATAAATGATAAATACTAAGTCATCATGATAGCTCATGAAACAAAATATCAGAGGGTATTATGACTTGTCAAAAATATTGTATTAAGTGGCGGGTATTGTGCTAAAATAGTTTGGTCGTTGAATATTTGAGTTCAGTTCATTACGAGAAGTAATAATAAACGAGTGTTAACAGTGTGAGTCTTTTCCTTAAACTCCTTTTCATATCAAAACACGCACACAGCGTGTTACTAATGAATTGAGTGCGTGTTACTAATACTAGAAGGGAAAAAGTTTGCATAACTGAGAATCAGTGGTCTACTAATCAATCTAGTTACAAAAACACGTAATATTGAACATTATAAGGTTCTCATCAACATCCTCCTGCCCTTATCCCGCTTTAAGTGGGGTGGGGTTAACATGTTACAAACATGTTGTAACATGATTTGGCTGCGTATTTTACGACCGGCCGCCTGCCTGAATTAAATTTACCTTAGTCGTATTTTACGACCCCTCGGTAAGAAATGGGGTGGTCTATTCTACTCAACCGGATACCACGCGGTGGGTGGGTGGAAACATTACAATGTTCTCAAACAAGAAATTTAACATAGGAAGATTCTAATAAAAGTGTTTGAAATGTGGATGTGGATGGATGTATGACTAGAGGGAGGCCGAAAAAAGATTGATAGATTGTGTGAAGAATGATATGCACATAAAATAAGTGGCATAAGAGTTAACGAATGATAGAGGAAAATGGAAGACAAAAATTGTACCGACCCCACTTTGAGTGGGATAAGTAAGAGTATAATGATGAAAAGATTCTAATAATACTTAAATGTACTTAGTAATATATCTCCCTTCTGAATTGTTATAATGAATATATAGTAAAAATAATAATAACTTTATTGCACGAACAAATATCTATACTTATTATAAAGCAAAGTCCCAAAAAGCTGTCTGTCTGTATGTAATCTTTTCTCCAAATCTACAGAACTGATTTTTGTACCGTTTTCACCAAAGATACAATACTTCCGTATCGTTTAGGTAAACAGTATATATCGGTATTATTTAAATTGTGTTAAGAGATAGCGCAGTTGTTAAAAAACTTGCTTGCTGGAAGCTTTAGTCGCGTGCGCTGCGTAAACCAGCAGAGATACGCTAAAATAATGTACTAGAGAATTGTAGATCTATAAAAATATTACAAAAAAATCCGCGATAGCAAGTGATCATCTTTATGGTTAACTCATAATAACTATTTTTATTTTTTTAAATTGTGACTCGCTGATAATCACGCGTGCGAAGCCGCTCGCACAGCTAGTTTAAAAATCAAGATGTAAAAAAATTAATTGATATTGATTGGGAATAAAATAGCGAATACAGTACAGGAATATGGTAGAAATGGTATGGTAAGTATTTGTTTTCAAATAACTGGTCATTGAAACAAATTAAAGCTAACGTTTAGTGTTTATATTGAAAAGTCATAGTGGTACCCGATACTACGTTTGCGTCGACTTTAGTTTTAAAATATCCTCAATAATGAAATAAAATGTGTCTATTTTAGTTAATTTTAATGTTATGCTTCTTTTGTTTGTTTTCTTTTATATACATGTGTGCAATAAAGAGTATTTCTATTATTTTCTATTTTTCTATTCCCGAAGGCAAAAAGGGTATTTTTTGGTATATAAACTTAAAAATTTCGTCGTAAGATATACTATGAAATTTATAATTTTAATATAGATTAGTGAGATAGGATAAAAGTAGTAACATAGAAGCATACCAGTATCAGTTCTGGCAGTCTCCCTATCAAGGTCCTTAGCTAGTGCAGCCAGCAATGCCTGATGTGCTTCATGAAGCTGAAGGGCTGATGATCCAAGTCTTTCCGAACCTTCGCTAATTATCTCCTCCGTCAATAGGTTGAACACCTCAGTAGCTAATGTGATATACTAAAAAAGAAATTTCATTTTATACTATTCAACACTAATTATTTTATTAATAAATTAAAAATTTAATTTTAATATATTTTCTTTATTAGATTAAAAACCGTAACTGCCAATACAAGAATAGAAACACACACAAACAGTTCAGAGTAGTCAACCAGAAGCTAAAGTGATAGACTGGTCACATAAAAGAAGGGAGTTTGAATTCGACATGACAGATACTGGAATAGTTATCCCCAAAGTGACAAAGTGTATGTAGATCTCACTACGTTGAAAAGAGGCAAAATTAATGGTGGGGGTTAAACCAATAATAATATACAACTATGCTTGCTTGTGTGCTGGGTCGCTTTGCGATTTTCTTGCGGAGTTTATCTCCTAATTATACTTCAGTTACAAGGCAAAACGATTGTTGAGCAAATGTTACTAAAGAATTATTTCACTATCATCCGCGCGTAAGAAAAACTTTGTAATGATAAATGTACGAGGTAGAGTCCGTTCTCATACGGTAAACAATTTGTTGGTTCTTTGAGTCTGGGTGTATTTAAAATTATATGTGTAGTATATAATATTTATCAGATGTTTATCACCCTTAACACAAGTATTAAGTTACTTTGGGGATTGACAACCATGTGTGTGAGTGTCCCATATATATTTTTATTTATTTAATTTTATTTGGTTATGCAGAGGCCTACTATTTATAGAAATAATACTTATACTTACAGAGTATGGTTCAGCTTTGTCTGGAACAATGGTCTGATTTGTTCTAGTGTTAGCATCGTTAGTGTCATTGTTATCGTTAGCGCCGGCTCGGGTCAAGCCGCTGTCAACAGCATCGGGTGCGACGAGCGTAGATTCAAACCACAGGCCGAACAGTGGTTCGCTGTCTTCTGAGAAAAATAAATAAGTTACAATTACAAAAGTAATGATAAAATCATTTTGCTATAATCCGTGATACGTTAATTACAAAATATATATAATGATAAATGTATAGTGGTCTATCCGTTTTTTCATACCCGATGCATGCAGGATTCGTAAAAACACATGCACAAACCACCACCACCACCACAAAATCGCAAACTTTATTCTTACTTTTGTATTATGGATCTCCGCAAAGTGGCGCCTAATTCTATAAGTTACAATTACTTACAAAAGGTTTATTTTTCTCTCTTTGTTTTATCAGGCCTTTAAACCTCTGAGAGGTTATGTCAGGCCCATCGTAACCTAATTAAAATTATATTACATATTAATTATGTCGAGACTTTTATATGGTTACTTTACTAAGTAATGTGAAGAAATTTAATAATTAGATGGTTCTTCTCGGTAAGTGAAACATTCCGAAGCAGAAGTAGCCTAAATATAAATGGTCCTTGACCATTCGAAAATGCTTACAAAAGCATATTTGAATAAAGATTATTTTGATTTGATTTGATAGTGTTTTATGTTCTCTAAGTATGGCAAATAATGAGATAATTCTTATCTTAATTATTCATATACTACTAAAAACGTCAGCATTACAAATCACCAGCACACTAAACAAGCAATGCAGACATTCACTATCAAAATCTCAACAACCATTTCATATAGTATAGCTGTCAGGAGATACTCTATTGTTAAATAGACTATGTTTTTCCTTTTTTTTACAAATTCTGATATTTCAAGTATAATGTTCGGATAGTACACTCTACATTTATTACCACATATCTTTTCTCCTATATTGGATAATAGCAATATAATATTATCGTTACTTTTATATAGACTCAACAATAATAATAAATAAATAAATAAATATATGGGACACTTACACACACGGTCGTCCGTCCCCAAAGTAAGTTACTTAATACTTGTGTTATGGGTGATGAACAACTGGTAGATATACTACATTTATAATTTTAAATACATACTTAAATACAAATACACACCCAGACTCTAAGAACCAACAATTTTAATAACAATCATACCATCATCAGTTTCAGAATCCTCCGAGCATAGTATCATGTCTTGGAAGTAAACGGTTGAGTCTGATCTATCGGGATCGGCGTCTTGGTGCTGCTTCTGGACCACCGCGCGCTTGAGGTGCGTCGCCTTGCGGTAAGACACCACGCCCAAAGCTACCAGCAACTGTTGAAATTATTAATTACTCTATTAATTCTATTTATTTATGAAACTTAAATTTTAAATAAATTTTATTAAATTTATTCTTGTTAAGGTGCCATTTTCTCTCGAAGTTTGGCGATTGGAATTTGGATACCGCTACTCTGAATAAGAACGAGTACTATCGCCGGACCGATGGCGTAGATTATTTAGCCAAGAAGTGTGGACAAACAAAGGATTGGTTTGCCCACAATCGAATTAATAGTTCGCAATTGAATTAATAGATCTCAAATACTAATACTTAAATGATAACTCTTAATTGCTTACACTATGATTGTAAATCTATATCTATACTTATTATAAAATAAAGTCTCCAAAGCTTATGTCATCAAAGTCTACATCAAAGTCTGTATGTAATCGATTTTCTCAAAATCTACTGAACGGATTTTAGTACGGTTTTTACTAAAAAGTAGTGCAATTCCTCCGAAAGGTTTAGGTTAATAGCACATAACCGTTTCGTGTAAATTGACTTGAAGAGGTCAGGTTTTACAACAAATTTTAGTGGGGGTAATAAACCAGTGTCGGGTATCAGAGAGCCAGTCTCATGCTGAGATTCGAGCGACTATAACATGCTAAACACTGAATTTCACGCCGGCGAAGCCGCACGTATTTCTAGTACATTATATGTTCCGCACAAACGTGCGGGCGGATGAAACAACCTCCGAGACCTGGGCCCGCCGTCTCGGCGTCTCAACCTACCTTATGCGGCCGTCAGCTTTATGCGGTCCGGCCTCATGAATCACTGCGTGTATATATGTACGTGTGTGTGTGTGCTTGTATGTACTTGGCCGATTCCCGAAACCGTTGGCTCGCCTCTGCAGTCTTCCACGTACACGTAATGTCTGTTTCTCCCGGAGTATACACTTCACTATATCGACTGAATAACACGAATAACACCCGGTGTGCACACAACCTTCGTAAGGTCACACGTTATTGAATCGTCCCTATATCGGGGAACAGTAACCCCAACGCGCACTAAAACCGCGGACGGTCGCGTCTTCTTAAACGCTTGCTTAAACAGGCGCACGCGTCCTGTCTTTATAGTATTCGAAACATTACTAACTATCGGCGCTCGCGTCGACAATCGGATGCACAAAGGTCGTTGATCCGGCCGGTCGCACCGCGTCGCACGCGTCAATTTGTTCAAAACACTATAATAGTAAATAAAATGTGACACCTGATGTAACGGCGCAGCGGACGCAAGCCGTAGTTCCCGCTGATGAGCGGTATGGTGTTCCAGTATATGCAGCGGCGCCGGAGCAACCGACGCGGGCGTCGTTTCATCCGCTGAGCTGAGTGCTTCCAGACGAGCGTCGGACAGTAGAACACCGGTCCATGAGAGGCAACGGCCGCCTAAGGCTACCCATACTACGCTCAAACCTTGTTGCCTATAAAGAATTGTAATTCTTGAATTGTAATACAGAACAAAAAAATTTCATTAAAAGTATCGATACAATCAATGTACTCGCTTCGGCAGTTAAAAACTTTTGTGTCTAATTGATAATTGCAATTTATCACACGCTTTTCGGTGAAGGAAAACATCGTGAGGAAACCTACATATCTCTAGAGAATTCTAGGGATATGTGTAACCTACCAATCCGCATTGGAGCAGCGTGGTGGATCTTAGCTCCAATCCTTCTCTCCAAAAACGGAGAGAGGAGGCCTTAGCCCAGCAGTGGGCATAGTAACAGGCTGTTACTTTACTTTTACTTTTTTTTTATCGATACAAAGCAGAAACTAGTTTTGGTTACAAAACTTGAAAATCAAAAGCAGGGACAATCATCCCCACAAACTATAATTAATTTGTTAAGTTACTCTTATTTTTCATTATATTAACGACGCCAGTAACGGCGGCTTTAGCGGAACATCGATAAGTCCAGAAGAACTTTCACTTCTGGCCTTTGAATATACCTTAACAACGATTTAAGCGTCGAAAGAAGCAAGAAAAATTCACCCTCCTGTCCTTATCGTACTCTAAGTGGGGTCGGCACAACATGTTATAAACATGTTGTAGCATGATTTGGCTACCTATTTTACGACCGGCCGCCTGCCTGACGTCAACTTACCTTAGTCGTATTTTATAACCCCTCGGTAAGAAAGAGGGTGGTCTATTGTACTCAACCGGATACCACACGGTTGGTCAACTTACCTTAGTCGCCTTTTACGACACCTGGGTAAGAAATGAAGGTGGTCTATTCTACTCAGCCGGATACCACACGTCGCGAAAGCAAAAAAAAATATAATTATTAAATTTACGGTTTCTGCTAGCCATAATCAAGAGGCAACGATTCTCTTGTCACTTACTAAGGTAACGTTGATAAAAAGTGTAGTTTTGAAATGTACAAGTTACAGTATGACTTAATATTTATGAAAGTATTTAATCGCTTATGGGCTGCAATAGTGGCATAACTAAAAAAACACTTAGCAAAACTACTTAACAATTAGGAATAAGTGTAACACTTACACAAAATACACACTCTTTTAGGCAGCAATAGCGACAGAACTCAAAATTCAATATTAGTTCCTTTGTTTAAGCAAACTAAAGAATTTTTTATGCATTTTCCTTAGTAATGAAACTATAATGTAAATTGAAACAAGTGAAGGTGGGCACTGGTTCCCAAAATGCAGTTTAAACTAGCTTGGGAACAAGGGACACAATAATTTGTACATGTATATTTTATAAATATTAAATAAATAAATAAATAAAAAATAAATATAAACCCATTTATTTCAAAACATGATTAAGTTGTGCCACAATCACAGCCCATGTGCGATAATTATTTTCTGACGACAGTATTTTGTGTAAAAAAATTTCTTCCCCTGAACGAGTGCATGTACTCTCAGTTATTGTTTACATTTGTTCACTATAATAATAAATAAAGCTGCGATAGCCCAGCGGTGAGACCATGCGCCTCGTTCGAGTTGGTCAAGGGTTGTAACCCGGGCAGGCACCAATCAGTTTTTCTGTTCAAACTTAAAGTGTCTAATTGATAATTGCAATTTATCACACGCTTTTCGGTGAACACATCGTGAGGCAACCTGCATATCTCTAGAGAATTCTAGGGATAAGTGTAACCTACAAATCCGCAGCGTGGTAGATCTTAGCACTATTCCTTCTCTCCAAAAACGGAAAGGAGGCCTATGCCCAGCAATGGGATAGTGACAGGCCGTTAATACTACTAATTACTTACATTTTGGTGAGGTTGTAAGGGCGGAAAGGCACTTTGGCGGGACTGTTAGGCGTAGTGGGCCCCGGCGCGCCCGCTAGCGCGTGGTGCAGTCCGCAGAGTAGTACCCAAGCGCCGATCATTAGATGGTTCTGATATATCTGCCACAAAATAAATCCTTATTTAAAAAAAACCCTTCATGTGATGTATGGTACCCGGCATTAAATAATGCACATCGATGTTTAGAACGAAACAACTCGCTAGTACGGTTTCGTAGAGCGCTGTCTCTGTCACTCAGTGTTCCGCGCAAACGTGCGGACGGATGAAACAACCTCCGGGACCTGGGCCCGTCGTCCCGGCGTTTCAACCTACCTTATGCGGCCGTTAGCTGTATGTGGTCCGGCCTCATGAGTCACTGCGTGTATATGTGTACGTGTGTGTGTGTCCTTGTATGTACTTGGCCGATTCCGGAAACCGTTTACTCGCCTCTGCATTCTTCCACGGACACGTAATGTCTGTTTCTCCCTGAGTATACACTTCACTATATCGGCTGAATAACACCCGGTGTGCACACAACCTTCGTAAGGTCACACGTTATTAAATCGTCCCTATAGCGGGGAATAGTATCCAACGCGCACCAAAACCGTGGACGGTCGCGTCTTATCAAACACTTCACTGGCTAAACGCGTCATTAAATCTGAGAATAACACCCGAAGCGCAAAATTACACGTGTGCGTTATAAAAGAATGCCGTGAACGGGCGCACGCGGCTTCTTCCTGTCGTGTTTGAAAGATAACTAGCCGTCGGCCGCTCGCGTCGCTCCGGTCAGCAATCGAATGCATAAAACGTCCTTGATTTCGCCGGTCGCGTCTCCGGCGGGCGAGTCATTTTATTCAAAACACTCAGTATGTGACGTTTCGCACGGGTTCGTCAGTCTGTGTGACAAAGACAATGCTCTATGAAGCTGAATCTAGCTGATTTTCTCTCTCTAAGCCTCGATGTGCATTATTTATTGCCGGGTACTATAATTAGGTTGGCAATTGGGGCTTTTAATTGATAATCTGTCTATTTTATAGGCTTAGACGTTACTTTGCGGAGATACATAATACAAAAGTAATAATAAAATTATTTTGGTATAATCCGCGATAAAGTACACAGAAAATATCTATAATGGTACACGTATAGTGAGTGGACTATCCGTTTTTTCATACCCGATACATTCGATTCGTAAAAACACATGCACAAACCTCCACCAACGCCACCACGATATACGAGCACTGCACACGTTCACTTACAACTACACGACACAACTCTATGTAAAGAACTCACATGAGTTCGCAGCGGGAACTTAGTTCTCAGGCTTTAAAGAGCTCAGTTTCCGCCAAGATAACACGTTCATAAATAAGTGCCCCTGATGGGCTCAAATTGTCTACCCTAGCTACTCCGATAATATAAGACGTGAGTATTTTCGGTTTCGATACATAAACTAAGAATATGATATGATAGATTAAATTCTAAAACATGCCATAGATAAAATAAAATACATTTGACACAATTGCGGATAGTTTATATTTGAATTTGAATTTTCGTGTCCTGTTAGACATAAGTATGGTACTTATGTCAATAAGACACAAAGTATCTTTTTGTTGAAAGAAAATCTTGTACAAAAACCTTTATATAACAAAAGAAATTCTGGGATGAGTAACAAATATACCAAACTGCTTCGGACCAGTGAAGTGAATCTGGGAACAATGGAGCAGTAAGAAAACACTTTACTACTCGAAATAAATAACCAGTACTTACATATCCACCAGCACGTGTGGACTGTTTGAATGTCTCCCCAACAGTGTTGTAAAGGCTGAGTGCACTTTCAACTAATGTCGCTGTTTGTTGCTCATTCTCCTCGTCCTTGGGATGCAGGGAGGCCTAAAAAAAATGTTAAATCTATACTTATTATAAAATAGTCTCCAAAGCTGTCCCCAAAGTTTTAATAGAAAAACTCATTGATGCCTGCCTAGGGTTTGAACCCATGATGGTCTCCAGAGAGTCGCATGGTCTCACTTCAAATTCAAATTATTCTTTATTCAAGTAAACTTGTAAACAAGTGCTTTTGAATCTTCAACATCTACTGCTGGTTCGGAAAGCTGTTCCTACCGAGAAGATTGCTGGGCTATCACAGCTACAGCGTAAAATACGTAGCTAAATCATGTGACAATATGTTTATAACATGTTGTGCCGACCTCACTTTCAGTGGGATAAGGGCAGGAAAATGTTTGATTATAGAAATAATACGATACCTGTGCTGTGGCGCAACATAAAAGCCAAGCTGTAGCGACATCACTGAGCGCGGCGATACGCTCCGGCGTGAACGGCTCCAAGCAGGGCAGCGACAGTGCGAGACGACATACGTGCACTTCATTTACCAGAAAATGGAGGCTGAAATAATAAACAGTGTTAGTGTGAAATGATGAAAACTGGGGCATTAAGTCTGGAGAAAAAAAGCGTCATGTTTAAATATACATATAAATGGGGTAAATGCGCGGTTAGTGAAAAAATTTTCGTATTACAAAAAAGAGCCATACGTGGCATCTACAATTTAAGTCCGCGTGATTCCTTGCGAGAGAGGTTTAAGGAAATAGGTATTCTTACATTTGCTTCACAGTATATTTTGAACAATGTAATTTTTGTACATAAAAATATAAAGAATTATAAAACGATAGGTGATGTATATAATAGAGAAAGTAGGAACCGACATAAGCTTGCGACTCCTGCTTTGCGCCTAGCAAAAGTACGTAAATCGTTTGTGGGTATGGGTATAAGATTCTATAATAAAATTCCGAAATCAATTTTGGCCATGTCATTACAGCAGCATTAAAACCACTGTTAAAAAGAGGCTGATACAGAAAGCTTACTATACTGTTGTAGATTACTTAGATGACAAGGATGTGTGGATATAGATCCGCTTCTACCCTGTACAAGACAGTAATAAATAAATGTAACTAGTTCTAAGATTTATATTTTAAAAAGAGCAACCGCCGAGTTTCTTGCTGGCTCTTCTCGGTAGGAACAGCTTTCCGAACCAGCAGTAAAGTTGACGATTCAAAAGCACTTGTTTACAAGTTTACTTGAATAAAGAATATTTTGAATTTGAATTTGAATTTGAAAATCTATGGGACACTTACACACACGGTCATCCGACCCCCAGAGTATGTAACTTAATACTTGTGTTATGGCTGAAAGATAACTAGTGAATATATAATTTTAAATATATACTTAAATACAAATATACACCCAGGCTCGAAGAACTAACAAATTTTTATAGAAAATGTTGGCCCTCGGCGGGAATCGAACCCGCGACCCGCGGAGCTGAAGGCAGGATCACTACCCACTGCACCAACGGGCCAGTCAATTCAGTCAGTTTATATTGACGCAGGATAGATCTTTAATGTTTAAATAAGTTAATCTTGTATAAAGAGGAATTTCGGTGTGGTATCCGGGAATGAGTAGAATAGACCACACTATTTTTTACCGAGATGTCGTAAAAGGTGACTAAGATAAGTCGACCCGCCGTGTGGTATCCGGCTTAGTAGAATAGACCATCCTCATTTTCTTACCGAGGTGTCGTAAAATACGATTAAGGTAAGTTGACGTCAGGCAGGCGGCCGGTTGTAAAATACGTAGCCAAATCATGTGACAACATGTTACAAACATGTTGTCAGTACAACATGTTACAAACATGTTGTCACATGATTTGGCTCAGTTTGGCTGCGTACCCCACTTAGAGTGGGATAAGGGCAGGAGGATGATGATGATCTGAATTTTGGGAACGGCTTCAACGATTTGCATGAAACTCAGTAGGGGATTCTGGTGGGATAAATCGATCTAGCTAGGTTTCATTTTAAAAAATGTCGTTTACAGGCATTGAAAAACTGCAAAATGTAAATAGAATACTAAGGTAAATTTTTGTCATTTGGTAAGTTGTAATAGCTCAGTTGGAAACGAGCGTATAAGAGAAATGAAAATACCCGGGAACAAGTCCCAAATATCACCAGCCTCTTCATTCTTTATTATTATTATTATTATTATTTTTAATTTTTAAAATTTAATTTAATTTAATTATTTAATTATTAAATTTAAAAAAAAAATAATTTAATTTAATTTTAATTTAATTTAATTTGATAGTTATAATAGTTGAGCCTTAATGTTGTTGTTTTCTCCTTTTTTTCAATGTTCATTATTCTCTAGTGTTTATTTTTAGGTTTATAATTTGTGACTTTGTGACTAAGAATGATGTGTTCTTCAATAATTGGTACTACATATTTAATTTTAAACTATAAACGATATACATATGTTGGGTGATTTATGGTGTAATGCTGTTGAAGATCCGAATAAATAAAAAAATAAATATTTTTTAATAAAATTACCGAGCAAGGCTCAGTGACTCCCGATAAATAATTTAAATATCAATGAGGATAATTATACAATAGATCCTCTCTTTCGAAAGGTTGTCTGGAAGACAAAATTGTGAAAAGACCGCCAATAAATTAACAATCAAAAACCAATAATCATTGTGCAATAAAGTTATTCTTCTTACTCTAAATTCGGCTATATTTATATACGATTACTTCGAACCTATAAATTCATATAAAACAAAAAATAAACTATTAATTTTATATGAATAGAAAGAAATACGAAACTCCAAATAACCCAAGAGTTCCTATTCAGGGATGTTATCAGGTTTTGTAATAGCAACTGCCTACCATGAACTCTTATTGTGACTCAATCAAAGACGTACACTAAATTGTTTTGCTTTTTCTTGCCCTGACGTTTTAAAGACGCACACTTTTAAGTCATTCGGAATGCATCCTAAAAACATGTGAGTAAAGGAGTCAGAGTTATCTATAGTTTGTATAATGTTATCCTGTTCTGACATTATGACCCAAATGCAATCCACACTTCATGGTACGAAAAGAAAGCAGCTTGATTTAAGTACTGACCTTGAATTAAATCGTTATCTAAAAGTTCATGGTAGACCTAAGGTGACACTGTAGGGACAGCAGTGAAACACTTGTCCCAACATGGGGAAAGGGGTGCTGACTACCCATCATGAACCGACAGGCGTCCTCGAGATTAGATAGATAGAACCCTAGAGTTGAATACACAATTAAAGAAGAAATACTTACAGTGTGACATCAGAGTTAAACTGTGGCGCCATGGCGCTTTCTTTAGCATTCTGCCAGCGGTTCAGATATCTCTGCAGACAGAACAGAGAGGAGCACACTTTGACCACCACAGAGCCAGCTCGAAGCTCCATCAGCAGTGATGCACATGTTGATGCCACCCACTTCTGCATGAATATAATTAATTTATTAAGTCATTTTAAAGGAAATGCATTTTGTCCACCCCTCAGCAGTCTTATAAGTCATCAGCAAAATATATGCTCTTTTTGTACCTTCATATCTATGGTAGGTTGTTGAGAAGCATTCCCATCCTTAGTACTTTCCAAACTATCTTTGCTTACAGGAGACATGATTCCAGGAACAGGTTGAGCCTGTGCGGTTGAAGACACCGGATTTCTTAATGGCATTGTCAACTGTTCTAACAATGCGTCAGATCTGCGCTGAGCATTTGATGGAGGTTGTTTTTCAGTGGTTGTTGTTTGAGATGCCAGTGATGTTATAGGGCTAGGCACAACAGAGGATTTTGTTGTTTGTGTTTCTAAAAGTGAACATCAAATCATAAATAACATATACTCAATCATGTAGGTACTTAGAAGTACTTAGTGACTATTAAATTCATCAAGAAAACAGGGTTATGAAATTATAATATAGAATGCGCTAAGCTTTACTAGAAGATGACAATAGAAAAAAAAGCTCTTATAAGGTTGTACTGTATTGTACTCTCTAGACATGTTACATTATATGGTTTGGTCCTAGCAACTGATGGATGACTACTACTGAATATGAATTTCCTTGCTTTTTTTTTAGTTTAGTCTTGCTATCAGGAGACCACTGAAAATCATCAGTGAGGCATAAAGATCTTGTACTATAGATATTGTTCTCATAGTATGCATAAATACTAGCACTATAAAAAATAAATAAAAACTTGTATGTAATATATTACATTAATATCAATAAATGAAAACTTACCAGAGGCATTAACATGTACAGGCAACTTTGCACTCTTCAATAATGATGTCAGTATCACAAGATCAGATGGTGGTAGACCTCCACCTTCAATACCACATAAGCCAACTATGGGCAGGAGTAACTAAGAATAAAAATAATTATTGTTTTTAGTGACTTAATAGTATTCTATATACTAAAAAATATGATTTAATACTTGTTACAAAGAGCTGACTGCTTTTATTACACAAAAAAATAGTTTATGTTAAAAATCACATATTTTAATGTAAATTACTATGGAAATTTCCAACTATTAAACATTTGCACAATAAACTGTTTAACATGGTTTCTTTCGATGGATTTTTAGGGCTAATAATTCCATGCAATCAGTATGTCTTTAAAGTCTAACAAAATTGCTTCTTAAGGTGCCTTCAACTTGGCAAGTGAACTGACAGTAAAATGCCCAAAGTAATAGTATGAAATGGAACAGTAAAAAATAGCTGTCAGCAAACTATAACTAATTAATATCATAGAATCTATAGTTATCTATTTAATAATTCTGTAAGCAGGATTTTATCATAAAGTTTTGTATGTTTACATATATGGTTCCCTTGATTGTTTCAAAGAAAGGTTAATGTACAATTTGGTTAAAGTAGGTTCTAATCATTATTATTTTTAAACTGAATACTATATATACCTGTTTAACAGACACACTTGGTGCAGCAGTATTTGAAGAGTCATAATAGCTTAAACCAGCTTCAGAGAGCTTCTTAAGAATTTGTCTGAGTATAACCCTGAATGCATCACGGGCTGTGCCGAGTTGATCAGCTGGCACTGCACAATTATTAATATATGAATTTAAACACAATTAAAATATAGGTATAAATATTAAATAATGGGTATGGTCACAAATTTTGCCATTCCTTTCCTATCACCATTTTCCTTATCATTACTTAAGATTGTGCAATAAAATTGTAAATCAAAAAACACATCTTTGTATCAACAAAATAACTTTATTGGTTATTTTAGTTAAAAGAAAAGCCAATAAATAATTCTTAAGTAAGATTTAACTTATATGGTCTTTAAGTTAAAATCATGTACATAGCATTCTAACTTAAAGGCTATGGCTACATTAAGCAGCAAAAACTATCTAGACAGCAAGTACAGCAAACCACAATTAAAGCGTCAAAATCTTTTATTTGTTCACCAAGAATTCACATTTTACACAAATTATCATGAATATTTATAAATAACCAAAAGGTGTTTATCCCAAAATGCAATTTGTCTAACGTTCTACAGTGTAGTGGTGATATTTTCTTAATGCTAATAATGGTTCAACAGCTTTAACAATACTTACAATTATTAGCATTGATGCTAATAAAATGTGCTGAAAGACATGCAAAGCATGTGTAGAATAAGTCATTAACATCGTCATGGTTTTGAAATTCACTTTCGCTGTAAATCAAAACAAATGATTATATTAGAAATACAAATATATCTGGCAGCTTTAATAGGGTGCAGATTATTAGGTTCAGAAAATTATACATTTCTGTTAGTTTATCAAAAGACATTATTGTTTTAATTTTTTTTTATTCAAAACAGAGTATATATAATAATAACAAAATCTCAATAAGAGCACTTTGAAAAAATGTAAAAGGTATCCTAATATAAAAAAATTGACAATATTTCGGCATAAAAACAATTAATCCTAACAATAACAAAATATCAGTAAGATAACTAAAATTATAATTAGATAAATAGATGAGTAACAAATGTAGGTCCTAATAATATACCGAAAATACTTTTCAAACCTTTTGATGATGGCTTGTATTATTTCTACAGCGTCATTTTTGTCGAAAAATGGTCCGTAAAGTGTAGTTAATATTGGTTTAACTGAAGTAGCCCATTCGATACTCCCTCCCGATGCGGCCATTTTCGAGAATGATTTTTCTTAGCTCAATAGTCAAAAGTGCCAATTTTTACCTATCATCATAGACTCCTGTCATATATTCTTAAAACGTCAAAGTCTAGAATGTATTATATAATTTGTCTGTGTCTTGTGACTATGATTTGTAAAAAAATCTAAAAAAATAAAATTAATAAATAATAAATTCCGAAGCGAACCATTTTTTTAGATTTAGATTTTAAAAAACTATTTGTCCTGATCTGAATGTTAATATTATGAACACAACGTTCGCGTCATCATGTGTTTCGTGGACTATTCTAAGGCGTTTGACTGTGTAAACTGGAACTGGCTTTGGACAGTCCTTATAGAGCTAGAAGTACCTGAACACCTGGTATGCCTCATACAAAGCCTGTACCGAAATAATCAAGGCACAGTTAGATTAGATAACATCAACTCAAAACCATTCCATTTCAGACAGGGAGACCATCAAGGCTGCATACTATCTCCCATTTTGTTCAATATATATAGTGAATACATCATGCAATGCACCTTAGAGGGCTCGACAGGTGGTGTAAACATTGGTAGGGTGAAAATCACCAATTTACGATACGCGGATGAAACCACATTGTTCCCAACGAGTGAAGCCGAGATGTCCGCTCTATTGAACAAGATGGAGGCCATCAGCATGGAGATGAGCTTATGCATGAACAGATCAAAAACTAAGATCATGGTTGTGGACGGAGCTCACAAATTACATCTTACCGGCATGCTTGATCTCGAACTGGTTGAGAATTTCATTTATAAATCCGAAGACACATCGGCATGGCAAAGTCGGCAATGTCACAGCTGCAAAGAAATTTGGCAGGACCGCAACATCTCGCGCAAGATCAAAATCTTGTGGTACGCACTCTCGTGTTCTACATTTTTCTGTATGCTTCTGAGACATGGACTATCAAATCTGCTGACAGGAAGCGCATTGATGCCTTTGAGATGTGGTGCTGGTGTAAAATGTTGGGCGTATCTTTGACTGAGCACCGGACCAATGCATCGATACTCAAAAACATAGGAGTAACCACTAGGCTCTCAACTACGTATCTCCGAAGAGTCCTTGAGTTCTTCGGACATATAGCTAGGAAGACAGGAGACAACCTGGAGAAGCTGATGATCACTGGTTCGGTGGAAAAAAAAAGAGCAAAAGGCCGCAGTCCAACTCGCTGGTCCGACCTAATAACTAAGTCGCTCTCCATCCAAGATCACGATGCCTTGCAAGCCGCGAGAGATCGCAAAATCTCGAAATCGACTATCCACGAAAAAGTGATCCGTGGAAAAGGTCCCGACCCTCAGCACTGAGGAAAACGACGCAAGGAGGAAGGAATGTTAATATATTTGGCAGTTATTTTTGAATACCTACTGCTGCAAGTTGTATAAATATAAGATATTTTGGTTAGGTCTAAAATGTCTTACACACTTGTAAAATTTAATTTTTGTGGCATAGGTTATAATTTCATATTCAAATACTACATCATCTGGTAATGATGATTCAGGCTTTCTTAGAAAGTTAACGATATGAGACGTTGATTTTAAACAATTTAGGAAAGTAAATTTTAGGAATATTTACCTCTTAGCAGCAAGTCCAAGTATACTGTTCCTCGATTCAACGTACCTTCAATCTCCATCTCTACGAGTCTGCGTACGTACAATATTCTGTATTTTAGTTAGTAGTCTATGTAATTCTCTAATTTCTACTCGTGTATTTTAATTTTTATCTGTGCAGTTGAATTCTAATGTATGTAGTATGTGATTTGTAAAATGCAAATACTAATATTAAAACAATCTAATAATTAAAGTATAGTAGAAAAATAACCATGAATGAAACGATGCGTAATAAACGAAAGTTAATCGAAGCTAATGGGATCGAATCATTAAGTAAATAAGATCGTAACCTATCTTAAATTTTACGTTTCGCTATTTAAATTGCATTCGTAAGGGGATTATATATTTAAGTAAAAATTGATTTGTTTCTAGGGCCTTCAGTAAAACATCCTAAAACTCAAATACAATGCCCGTACTTGGATACTATAAACAGACATGTCTTAGATTTTGATTTTGAGAAATTATGCTCGGTGTCTTTAACCAGAATAAATGTTTACGCCTGCTTGGTTTGCGGGAAATATTTTCAGGTAAGTTTAATATTTTCAGGTTATTAATCCTAATACTTGCTAAGATATTTCAGATAAAAAAACAAATTTCATCTGAAATGTCTTGAAAATTATTTTGCTGGGGAATTCTGTTGTTCTTTGAATTCGGGGAATTTAGATGGCCTTCAAAAAAATATTTCAATAGTCAATAGAAATGTGTAATCTTTTTTTACCGGCCAACTACAGTTGGCCGGTGAAACTTACAAGTTTCACATAAACATACGTCGTGTCTTCCTCATTCTACGTGATATAGGCTGAATATATTATTGGCATGCCCTCAAAGCATAGATCAAGGCCATTGACATAAAATAAGACAAAGAATGTTTAATCTTTATGTTTAGTTACTGTTATGTTGTGCATTATTTCTATACCTTATACAGGGTTCTATTTTTCAACTTTTAGAGGAGTCTAAAATTGTTTCTTAAATTCAAAGAATAGAATAGAAATATACTTTATTGTACACCATTGACCATTAAATATGATGTTTAATTAAAATGTGTGACATTTTCATATATTTCAACAGTTAAATTATTTTCAAATGTCTAGTTAAGACAAGAAATCACTATATTATTAATAAATATATATATGAAAAATTTTGCTGTAGCCCATAAGCCTCTTAGGTACTTGTTTCATGTATTTGTCTATAAAAAGAAAATGTTTGTAGGGACGAGGGACCAATACTCATGCTTATACACATTCAGTGGCTGAAAGTCATCATGTGTTCCTTAATCTGCTTACATTGAAATTCTACTGTTTGCCAGACAATTATGAAGTCATTGGTAATGTATAATTATTTATAGTATTAAAGAAATCCAAATGTATTATTTAAAGAAAAAAAGATTGAAGAAGCTCATAATGAGGTAGCTTTTAAATATAGGTCTACAAGCAAAGTTATTTTGTGATTTATAGAGTTAGGTGTTATTTGCAGACGTCCATAATACAAAAAGTTATGAAAATATTATTTGTAATCCATGATAATAATATACTTATCACAAATTATAGCAAAATAATATCTTCATTACTTTTTGTAAAGTTAATAAGAGTGTTAGTCAAACATGAAGTAAATATAGTATTAGATTTTTTCTTAGCTTCTTCATATCTTACGTCCACAGCTAATAATTTAAATGCTCCAGTTTTTGATACATGAGTTTTTTTGAATTAATTGAGTGTATGTTTGTATAAGAAACTCATAGATGCCTGATTTTATCACAGCTTAGAAAAACTTGTATAGGTAGTTATTTTGAATTAATAGTAATACATATTATTTATAGAATTAGGCGTTACTTTGCAGAGATCCATAATACAAAAGTAATAATAAAATTATTTTGCTATAATCCGCGATACAATCCGCGATGTATCGCGGATTATAGCAAAATAATTTTATTATTACTTTTGTATACATATTATTATTCATATATAACCTAATTGATTCTAGATTCCTCATTGAATGATATAAAGTATGTTTTGAATCCAATCTTCACACCAGAACAAATTAAACAATTGGACATAAATACAAAGATGTCCAGAGCTATTGATGGTACCATGTACATGCCAGGCATTGTTGGACTTAATAATATTAAAGCCAATGATTACTGCAATGTTATTTTACAGGTAAATGATTCGAGATTTGATACGAAATTTACACATTTTTGTCACAGATAAAATATTTGATATGTCCTCACAATTATATAGTCTTATCTACAATTATATATTAGTGATCAATGTGATTGCGATTCTTTTGGTATTGAAGACAAAGTTGGCAAATTTCCGAGCAGAAGTTAGTATATTATACACCAGCTAAACAAAACTTACTTACAGCTGCTGAACTTAATTTTAACCATCTTGTCAATAATCTCTGATTAAAAAAAATGATTTATTGAAGAACTGTTTAGTAATCTGAAAGTAATAAATAACATGTAAATAATATTGTAAGCGGTACACGTACTAGCACATTTTCTGTCGATAAATACTTGACCGCTGTACACGTACTAGTACGTTTTCTGACGGTAGATACTTGACCGCGCTACACGTACTACTACGTGTTCTGACGTTAGATATTTGACCGCGGGAAAAGTACTAGTACGTTTTCTGACGATTCATACTGGAGCGCGCGACAAGTACTAGTACGTTTTCTGAATATTGCTACTTGAGCGCGGGACACGTACCAGTACGTCCCACAAATTATTTTATTATATATATATTTTTTGTAGTGTTTGTCACAAGTGAGGCCCCTTCGCAACTATTTCCTAAGAGAAGAGAACTACGCACATGTGAAAAGACCACCAGGCGATTCATCATTTTTGTTGGTTCAGAGATTTGGTGAACTATTACGGAAACTGTGGAATCCTAGGGCATTCAAAGCTCACGTGTCACCACACGAAATGCTGCAAGCTGTGGTACTGTGGTCAAAGAAAAGATTTCAATTTATTAAGCAAAGTAAGTATAAGTTATTTTTCTTTGACCAACAGGCCTACCATGAACTCTTATTAGGACTCAATTGAAGACGTAAACGAAATTGTTTTGCTTTTTCATAACATGACGTCTTAAAGATGCACACTTTAGGTCGTTGCCAAATGAGTTTTCGGAATTCGTCTTAAGAACATGTGAGTAAAAGAGACAGAGTTATCTGTAGTTCATATAACGTTATCCTTTTCAAATATTACGACCCCAATGCAATTCACACTTCATGGTACGAAAAGAAAGCGGTTCGCGGTCGTTGTTTACGTCTTCAATTGAGTCGAAATAAGAGTTCATGGTAGGCCTGCAGGTTACCTTATAACCTAAAATGTGAGGCTTCTAGCAAGGTCCTTACGAATAAATTAAATCGCCTTGCCTTTTCCAGATGACCCTATTGATTTCCTGTCGTGGTTTTTGAATTCACTTCACCTTGCCCTGAACGGATCCAAGAAGCCCAATAGTTCGATAATATACAAATCGTTTCTTGGGCAAATGAGGATATATACAAGGTATGTATAGTGTATAAAAGTGTAGTTTGGATAATAATATGAAGTTATTTTAACAGGCTTTGATTTCTTAGGGTTACTTCACTGTCAGCAATTTATTATTTCTAGGTCATCCTTAAATAAAATCCTAGTGTGACTTCGATCACGCCGACTTTAAGTAGACGTTAGTAATGCAATATGTGTTTCATTCCCTGTTACCTAAAGCAGGACGGGAACCTTTTTATCCTATAAATTTTAATTGTGCTAAATAATTAATGTTGACTCAGCGAACCGTTAAAACGTAACAGACAGACAAACTTTTACATATGTAAAATTAGTATGGATGTATCTTTTTAGAAAACTGCCGCCCCCGGATGCGGATGACGCGGCGAAAGTAGATCTAACTAGTGAAGAGTATAACGAAATGATAACTGAATCGCCATTCCTTTATTTGACCTGCGATTTACCGCCAACGCCACTTTTCACAGACGAATTTAGAGAAAATATTATTCCTCAGGTAAATTATATTACGATTTTCTCTTGTCTTGAAAGTTGATTAATGAGGAGGGATGAAAATCATGTGAACCGAGTAGTGAAAATGAATGTGAATGGATATGTGACCATGAACGTAGCGAAGTACGGGCAAGGGGGGCAGCTGCCCTCCATTAAACTGGAAAACTGTCAACTCGAAACATATTGACACTATAAAAGGCTTGCGTGCCTATAAATGTACCTCACCTTCATTACAAATGTGAGCTTATATTTTTAAATACCATGATTACGAAAAAAAATAGTCTAGATTTTCTGAGACAATTACTCCCCCCCCCCATGTATAGAATTCTGGCTACGCCCTTGTGCCTAGAGGGATCCCCAAAAAGAGATGGTTGTATTATGTGTTAGTGCCAGAGTTCAAGAATGATAGGAGGATGGAAGCGAAAAAAATTGTAACGACTTCATTAAGAGGAGGGTTAAGAGCAGAAGAATGATGTATTTAATCCACAAGGAACTATTTAAGGGGATGATTCAAAATTCATCATCCTCCTGACCTTATCCTACTCTAAGTGGGGTCGGTACAACATGTTACAAACATGTCACATGATTTGGCTACATATTTTATGACCGGTCGCCTGCCTGACGTCAACTTACGTTAGGGGTATTTTAAAACCCCTCGGTAAAAAATGAGGGTGGTCTATTCTACTCAACCGGATACCACGCGTTGGGCCAACTTACCTTAGTCGCCTTTTACGACACCTCGGTAAGAAATGAGATGTCTATTTTACTTAGCCTTGTACCACACGGCGGGTATGTTCTCACTCCACTCTGTGTGGAAATGGTCTAACCAAAAGTTTTGTATATTTGTGCTTATTTATATCCAATCATAGGTAAATCTTTATCAACTTCTATCAAAATTCAATGGCCAAACGTCGAAGGAATATAAAACTTATAAGGAAAACTTTTTGAAGAGATTTGAAATAACACAATTGCCGCCATATTTGATTTTATATATCAAGAGGTTTACTAAGAACACGTTCTTTGTAGAGAAGAATCCTACAGTCGTTAATTTTCCAGTCAAGTAAGTTAACATAATACCCTCTTTTAACTTGAACATTACATCATAGTTATGAAACTATAATAATATAAACGTGATTGATAAATTAAAGTTGGTTATTGGTTTATTACTGGGGGTTTATCTGAGTAAAAGTTTGTCCAGCTATGGGTCAGTAATTCGGGTGAATATCTTCAATTTTCCCCTGAATATAGAACTTATTGATGTTCAATACGAAGACCAATTGTTGAATAATCTATAACTTTTATTGTGATGCTTAATTTAAAATATTGTAATAGCCGATTGCAAGTGTTGTAACTTCCAATTGCAAGTATTGTATCAGTGAATGCTTAATCATTTGTTAATAGGATAATATTGTGTTTATCATTTCGCAACGTTATGTTTATCAATTGGTAATGTTGTGTTTATCATTTGGCAATGTTATGTTTATTAATTGGTAATATTGTGTTTATCAAATGCTAAACATATATTGACCGTATTGCTTATCCCAGTACTAGTTGCGTTTACACGGACGAAGGGCACAAGCTATCATGTTTATATATATCTAACACTTTCTCTTTAGAAATGTTGACTTCGGTGATATCCTTACTCCAGAAATAAAGGCTAAGCACAATGGGAAGACAATATACGAGTTGGTAGGAAACATAGTACATGATGGTACTCCAGAAAAGGGCACATACAGAACTCATGTGTTACATACACCCACACAACAGTGGTAAGATATAAGCTTAGTTTTGTCTTTAAATACTAGTTTTAATGTGCCTTTATATTGATGCCTAACGATATTTACATATCCTCAATGTGTGTGTGTGAATTTTTCCTCCATTTTATAGGCCATAGGAAAATAAACCGTATTCATAATCTTTTGAACTTTTCTATTTAAACTTTTTTATAAATCACCATGTAATATGCAATATTTGTGAAAGCTATTTAAATGAGTAAAGTATGAATAAATATGAACTTAAATATGGACAAATAAATTGTAGTTTTGTTAAATATATAATTTAAATAAATATATTTTAAACAATGAGTGAAAATATTTCCAATAAAAGATTAATTTATATGAGAAATAAATAATGGCAATGATTATAATGCTTGTTTATTTCAGGTATGAAATGCAAGATCTACATGTGACAAGTATTTTACCACAGATGATTACCCTTACAGAAGCGTACATACAAATATATGAACTTAAGCAGGACTGATATAATATAAATAAAACAATGAATACCCATAACATATTTTATTTATTATATAAGAGTTTTCGACCCTTGAGGATGATTTGTATACATTGAATGCATTTAGACAGATTGAACTTGATGAATATATATTAGAGATTGCTATTTATTTTACCTCAAATAATTATTATATTACAGGTAATATAGAGTAATATATTATAAATATCGTCTAAACATGTATCACTTAGCCTTAGAGATATACCCTACTAAACTTTTCATAGTAGTCTTTTGCTTTATGTTTGCAGTGCATCACCTTAATTATTAAATAAAGAATTATTATAACATTTTAAACATTTTCTAAATACATGAAATTAAATTATTTTTATAATTATTTTTGAAAAAAAAATGCTTCACTTTAACCTAGTGGCACAACTGCAACAGTCTATGCTAGTGACTTTCGCCTCTTTTGCCTGCTACCCGCTTGAATTCGCCCATGTTTGTAGTAGAAATTGGTGAACCATAGAACACCAGTTGATTAATTTGCGTCACATCACCACCAGACTGGTTGTCTTTTATGAATAACTGAATGTTTTGAACATTCTGGAATTTTACATATTTCAGTGGAACTGGGTTACCTTCCAAATCACTTGGAGTCAACCTGCAACAAGCATATGCTATACTATTATTAGTTCAAAATTAGAACTGAACTAGCATTTAATACAAAAGTAATAATAAAATTATTTTGCTATAATCCGCGATACAGTAAATAGAAATTATATATAGTGTTAAATGTATAGTGGACTATCCATATTTTCATACCAGATACGTGCAGGATTCGTAAAAACACATGCACAAACTTCCACCACTTCCACCACAATACACACAATACACAAGCACTACACACGTTCACTATCACAAACTCAACAATCGTTTCACCCCATAACCGAAGCATCATCAGGAGATAGACTCCACAACAAAATCGCAAAGCCTTATTTCGCAAAGTTTTGAGATTTTGTCGTGGAATTTTGTCGTAAATAAACCTATTTATATTGCTTGAAGCTAGATTTTTTAAAAGTTTTATAAAAAATGCTAGATTAGGTGAGAAAATATTTTTTTTAATGATTTCCTATCCTAGATTTTAGATTATCTGGTAGACTTCTTGGAATAATCTTGATATTAGTAGTTGTAATTTTTAATGCTATTATATACTACAACAATTTTAAGTTATATTGGTATATTACTTACTCTAAATCTTGTACAGATGCATTTTCGGCTACTTGATCAAAATCTAAAGTTCGTGGTTGGTTGATAAACAGTTTCACAAATTTGGGACCTTTATCACTTGGCCCCTTAATCTTCATGGAGTGTAGTTTCACAAGCTAAAATCACATTGTTTTAAGGAAGCAAATGTTTTTAAACTGAATATATTTTCTTACTTGTTCTCAACTACTTGTAAGCTGACTACAGTAAAAAGGATGGAAAGTTAATAAAATGAGAGAAATACAATGGGGTTTTAATAACTTCTGTGTTAATATTGATAAAACCCAGGTTCAGTTTTGATTACCAATATACACAGTTTATACAAGATCACATAATTTAAACATTATTATGGTTTTTTCAAATGAAGCTATTTAGATAGTATATGTAATAAATATCAATTAAATCTAACAATTTATGGTTACTGCATTTATAATGCTGAATGTTGGTGAGTGAAGCTTTCAATGCTTGTAACGCTTAAAATTACCTGATTGAATGAAATATTTATAATAAGTTGTTCATCACAGTCACTAGCCAGGTAGCCTCCTCCACTAGTAAACGCATGTGTAAGAGGATGATTGTCTGCCTCATTGAGACATTCACATTCACTCTTTGTAATAAATGTTGTTAAATCCATCTAAAAGATAAAGAGATGTATACATTTTAATAATAAGATAGATTACATAAATATGTAGCATAATTAAAGAGAACTTATTTAAGAGAAATAAGAAAAGAATAAGAATATATTTAAGAAAAAATTAGACAAGAATCACTTACATGTCCTGCAACAGTATTGTCATCATCTCCAGAGTCTTCAGTGCCATAATATTGTCTCACTTTATTCTCTAGAGATGCTGGATCTGCACCTTGTAACCGATCAATTCTAGTCTAAAAAATATATATAATAAATATTTAAATATATTAGTACACTGGAAATTTAAGAATAGGATTTTCAATTAAAACACAGTTATATAAATTAATTTAGTGTAACACTGGCAGAATGATTTGCACCTAATTTGCACTGTACAGGCCATAAAGAAAGAAAATAATAATTATTGATTTAAATGTCATTAAGTTTTAGAATAAGTATGACATTAATAATAAATAAATACACAGCATTTTTAAACATTGTTAGACAAAAAGAGTCTCTTTTTGTTTAATGTATTAACTGAAGTAAACAACAAACCATAATAATTTTTTAGTTGGAAATAAGTACAATATTTCTGAGAAATTACATATTAGACATTTAGTTACAGTTTGTATGGTAAATCTTACAAGTTTTTAATGCATAATTTTTTTAATTAAAATATCTAGAGGGAAAAGTCTTATAATCCAGTAAATAAATATTTACATTCGCAATATTTAGCTATTTCAAAAGATAATAAAATTTGTATTTATCTAAACAGTAAGAAATATATTTTGTGACTTAAAATATTTAGCAGAGTGTAAGCACAATCATAGACAAATATTTTAAGCAGAAGCCATTAATTTGATTGTTTAAATTTCATTTTAATACTACTTTTAAGCAGCCTCTTAACACTTACATGAGGACTCAAAGGAAAAAATTTCCTAATAAATTAAAAATTTTCTGGGACGATTTTTATACATGTATTTAAATTAGAACATTGACAAAAATGTTCAGGATACTTAGTACGTAATTAAAATATAGATTTATGTAAGAACACACTGCTTTTTTGAAATTTCGCTTCTACAACAAATTGTTTGTCACAATATCACATCAGCTATAAAAGAAGTGAAGCGGTGCACATATTTAAACATAAGGTACATTTCAGGAACTTACTCTATTTTTGTAGAATATGAAAGTGGGCATAGCGCTTATTCCCTGCGCACTTGCTGTTTCCGCGCATCTATCTACATCAACTTTGAGAAATACCGCTCGTGGGAACTTTGCTGGTAATTGTTCGAAAATCGGAGCAATTCGCTGACATGGAGGGCACCTTGAAAACACAATATTTACTGTACTTCCCTTTATGTTCAATACTACAATGACTCGAGATTTTGATACAAGTTAAATCAGGTTATACTTACCAAGTAGCTGTGAAATCTACAACAACGAGCTTTGTGCCGGCATTGGCCATCTCAGATTGAAAATGAGCTTCATTTTCAATAACAGTAGCTAAACCCATTATTAATTTTGAAAATTAAATTGTCAGTAAACGACAATAGTCACAATGATGATACTTCAAAATGGTTGACGAATGACATTTCGTATCTTATTCAACGTATGTTGTGACAGAAAAATCTATTTAGCAATAGTTGCGTTCTATTTAATTTCCTAAAAACAGATATCGTCGTATGTTTTGTTAAATACTATTCTACTAAACACGGTATTTTATGATATTAATTAATTATGGCAGAATAATAATATTTTAAGTAAATGCTGAAGATGGACTGGCACTGGTAAAATTATATATCACCAACAACAGAACTTTTGATATCATGGTTTCACTGCAAGCTTCTTTATCAAATATCTGTTTTTTTTCTGATTGGTTGGTTAGTTTAATGACTGAATATTTATGTATTTTTAAATTTAGTTCTTATAAATAAATAAATAAGGCCTTGCTAATAAAGCCATATAGTAATTCCAAATAATATAATATAATATTAAAACGCTAAAATATGACTTGTGGTTATTACCAATTACTTAATTTTTAATGTAAATTTTTAAAGCCACATGATCAAAATTTAGTTTTGAGATAAAAAGTAAATTATTAAAGCCACATAATCAAAATTTAGTTTTGCGATAAAAAGTTAGAATTGAAAACTATAAAATGATTAGGCATAAAATAAATAATATTTCTATATAATATTAATTGGCTGAAATTACGTAGACAGAGAAATCCGTAAATCGCCTGCGGCAAGACTTATCCCCTCATTTATTTACGTTGAGCCTTATAAATCACACTCATTTTTCTAAATAAAGCTACTACGCAAACCAATATTTTCTTTTCTATTGAACATTAGTGGGACGAGTGGATGTCTGTGACGTAATAAAGTAAATTTTTAGGTTTTTTTGGAAAGCTATTTTTATCAAGTAATTTATGATCCAGAAAACCATTTAAACTGTAATTTGTGAAATAATTTTAAACATATACACTGGCCGTATTGTAGGGGCACGTTGACCGTATTATGACCCCTAAAGAAAATTTGGAAAAATCGAAAAATTGCATTCCAAGTGGAAGTCAAAAACAAATTGACCAAGAGAAACGCGTTGCCACGTCTCCTTGTATATCATAATTCAATTTTCATGTTAAGTTAATAGGCACCTTAAATTCAGCGCATTGTCGTTACTGTTGCCAATTAAATTACACAGGTGTTAATTGATACAAGTTGCGCTCTTAGGTGTGTGTTTCATCGAGCAAACTTGCATATTTACATTCTTTGTTACATTATATGCTGCCCATTACCGGGCAAAGATCTCTACTCTCCTTTTTGGATGGCAGGTCATACATATCCAAAGAATTCTTTTAAGATATTAAGGTTTGCTTTTACCGAAAAGCGCGTGATGAATTGTAAATATCAATAAGGCACATAAATGTTTTAATGGAAATAGTCATTAGCACCTGCCCGGGATATGAACCCGTGTCCCTTGGTAAGGCCTAGTAAGGATGACATATCAATCACCTATCACAGGAAGATCTCTACTTGACATTGTGCTAAATAGTTTGTGGTTTCATCTTTGCTACTAAAGCCATCAATCAAAAGAATGAAGTGCAAAATAATTATTTTTTTTATTATAAACAGATATGAAGTTTAGAAAATAAGCTTGCAAATGACCTATTATGGTTATTATAGTATGGTTATACAGGTTAATCTAGTTTAATCAAGAATGTTTAGAGGCTAAGAAAAATTTAATTTGGTGTCCTTATAAGACAAATCTCTAAGTAATCCATGGCTTTTCACACAAACTTGGTCGCAGTAATGTATTAGTTTTCCATTCGAGTAGATAAAAACGAAGCCAATTTGAGAAAAACGGCCAGTCGAGCTTTGTTTTCCAACCAAGCTACTTATTTTATTTCTTAGTGTACAATTATGTATTTTAAATATTGCAATATTCTTTTAATATCATTTATTTTATGTTTGTTTCGTTTAATAAGCGGAAACTCAATGTATGTAAATAATAAATTCGAAAATTCAAAAGACGCGCGGGACTTGCCTTTTAAAAGCGATCTTTTTAACTATTTGAGTGCTGTTGAGGATGTCGTTGATTTTTGCATCGAATACAGAGATGAAATAAATATTAACTTGGCATTTGGTTTATTCGTAACCAATGGTAAGTATCATGCTTAAGATGGTTGGTAAACATTCGTTAATGGAAAACATTGCTAGATACATTTACATATAAATATGGCCATACCTTTAGTTAGCGAGAGTTTGAATATCCAGTCAAGGTAAAAATATGCAAAATAAAACGTTTATACGATGACGATGTTTTCAGTCACTATTTGTATTTCTCGCGTTATATGTTGATTGAGTTCATTTATTTATTCGTTATTTTGTAACAATGAAGTTTTGCGAAATTTCTATAAAACTTTTTATACTTTAATTTCGAGTTTTTGCTATATTAAGAATATAAAAAATAATCGTGGCCCAAGTAGTACCTATCCAAAATAGTCCCGAAATATGAAGGTATATCGATTTTGTAGTTTGATGTTGCTTTATATAAAGCTGTTACATGAAAAAGATTCTCGAGTTGGTATATTTATTTATCGACTCAATCGGCACTTTGTTATTTGTGTACAAAAATATGCTATCAGACCTATTAAATTTAAATTGAGTTACAATTTTACCGTCAAATAAATCTTTGCTCAAAGATAGATTTTGTTAATATATGTGTTCTGAATTACAGTAAATTTGGGACATGCTCTTCAAGAAAAAGGAAATAATATACCGACTAACATAAGAAGCAAAATAAAAAAAATAATCGACACAAATATTTTGTTACTTAGTGATTTTAAGCAATTTGCGGTAGAAGAGACGGATTTCAGCATGAAACAAAATGACATGCGTAAGTGTTCCATGAACAGCGTCATTTAATTGAGTTTGTTAGCATGATACTATGATTTTCAATTCTATAATTCATGCACAAAATTAATTTGACTTGATACTTCGCTAGCAACATTTGACAACGTTACAATCCGCAAACTTTTGTTTTAGCAAAGGCATTAAAATGCAAATACTCATATGGCAAGCGGTTATCTCAAAAATTCTTTTGAATCGTAACAAATTTACTCAAACCAAAAAAAACGAACTATAAATAAAGCCAGCAAATATAAAAGAAGTTATTTTTTTAGTTTAATCAAGTTGCTTTACTTTAATCGTAGCTTAATACCATTTTTTTATCATTCAAGAAAAAATTTAAATCCATATTATTAAGGCAAAGATTATTTTATAATTGAAGATGTATAAGCGAAAGAGCAACGATCATCATATAAAAAAACTACTAATGTAAACTACTTAATATAAGTTACATAATAATAACACATGAAAGAGAGTCCTTGTATTGCCTAACATCAAACATGAAAAGTTTGTTGTTGCTGTTTTGATAATTTTTTTCAGTTATTCAATCTGATAAAATTAAACGGTGAATAAGTAAACGACTACTCTGCTTTAAGCACTTCTCGTCATGTTAAGAGTCTGATAGCACAGACCTATTACGCAGTCAGTGGTGTAGCTATCGGAGGGCTAGATGTAGATAGATAGATGGATTACTGAAATTGTTTTTTTTTGTTTTTGGTTAATAAGTTAACTGTATAACTGTATTAAGACGAAGCTAGAATACAAAGAATCTAGATTACGAAGAATCGCGAGTACGTCGAAAATAGCACACGACGAATACGGAACATTTTAAACCGTTCGGTCGGAGCCTTAGTTTGTTTTTTGCCCCAGGGCCTTTGGTTACCTAGCTGCGCCACTGTATGCAGTATAATTAAATGAATTAACTTAGCCAACCTTTTATTTAAATATTTTCTTAGAACTTTATACTTATTTAGGACCATGTTTAAATAGATATATAACTATTTCTATCTTTAGTATTGGTATCGATCGACAAATTTGGTATGTAGCTAAATTTATTATTGAACCTCCGTATGGCTACCACATATATTGCCTCGTAAAAGGGATGATTCTTTTTTAGAGTATGTACCTAAAATGGTGTTGTTGTAAATTGTTTAATCGAATTGATACCGATAACAAGGCCGTGTGGTATCCAGCAGAATAGAATAGACCACCCTCCTTTCTTACCGAGGTGTCGTAAGAGGTGACTACGGTATGTGCCGTGTGGTATCCGGCTGCCTAGAATAGACCACACTCATTTCTTATCGAGGTGTCGTAAAAGGCGACTAAGGTAAGTTGACGTCAGGCAGGCGGCCGGTAAAATACGTAGCCAAATCATGTGACAACATGTTGTAACATGTTGTGCCGACCCCACTTAGAGTGGGATAAGGGCAGGAGAATGTGAATTGATACTGATAATACACCCTTATAAATCACTTAATTAATGAAATCAGCTATCGAGTAAAGTGTAAATAAAAATAATGCATATTTTAATAATTTTCAGTGTTAAACATCTTAAATCTATTTCATAATGCATCTTACTGGATGGAACGTATGGATAAATTCGTATATACTGAGGAGAGGGTATATTCTCCATATGAGTTAAAAGAAATGTATTCTCCTTGGTACTGGTACATAAAAAGCGTCGACAATATATATAATTGGATACCAAATCCAGATGCTTCTGGTAAGATTGGCTACTTTACTATTTATACCTAAATGTTTTGTTTCCAAGATTAAACCAGTTGATTGGGAAAATAATTAATAAACTAAATAGAGCATGGTTATGAAATCATGTGAATATATTATCATTAATATTATGTATTATTCTGTCATCTCATATATTATTCTGTCATATTATCATAAGACAGAATAATATATGAGATGAGTATATAAGGGGAAGTATGAAAGTTCCGCTTATCAAACAAAGGACGAGGAATGCAATTTAAGATGATATGGACATATAATGTAAAAAAAAAGTAAAGTTACTATGCCCACTGCTGGGCTAAGGCCTCCTCTCTTCGTTTTTGGAGAGAAGGATTGGAGCTAAGACCTACCACGCTGCTCCAATGCGGATTGGTAGGTTACACATATCCCTAGAATTCTCTAGAGATATGCAGGTTTCCTCACGATGTTTTCCTTCACCGAAAAGCGTGTGATAAATTGCAATTATCAATTAGACACATAAGTTTTTAATAGAAAAACTCATTGGTGCCTGCCCGGGGTTTGAACCTATGTCGTCTCTAGAGAGTCGCACGGTCTCACCACTAGGCTATCACAGCTTATACATATAATGTGGAGGGATGAAAGTCATATGACAAAACGTTTGTTAAATTTAAATGTGGTTGGATATGTGATGATGATTAAATGGAGCCCGAAAAACAGATGGCTGGATTGTGTGAAATATGCATACAAAAGAAGTAGAGCCAGAGTTGACGAATGATAAGACAAAATGGACGCGAAAAACATGTGTGAACCCCACATTGAGTGGGATAAGGGCAGGGGAATGATGATACTAGATAAAGCATATTGCTTAAAATGCCAATTCAATATTAAAAGCTCTTAGTATATAATGTTATTGATGGTCGCATTCAAATTCTAGATAAGTGTCTGGCATCAATATCTGTAAATCCTACGAATAGAAAGAATTCGTCGATGCAATGCTCCATTAGTGATTTCTGTTACGATATGTTAAAAAGAGGAACTAACTTTGGTTATTCTTTGAGTCACAGGTAAGACACAACACTTTCCTCATTAGTAATCTCGTGGGCGGTGGTGTGAATTTACATATGCATATAGCAAACAGGTTTGCGGTGAGCTACTATGTTAAGATAGAATAGTTCAGCTTCAACGTTCGAAACAAAAAATATTTCAGATTTAACACTTTGAGCAGAGACATAAAATTTTATATACACTAACTGACATGACGTTTAAGCATGTAGGCAATTTTTTAAACAACGTGCATAAACAAACGGTTGAAGATTGTAACAATTCCTTTAAGTTACATTATAGCGTCGTATAACTTTAAATTTTTGGACTAATAGAATATACACACTTTTATCGAAAGCACAACCGTGCTAACGCCGTGCAATTTGACATATGATCCGCTCAAAGTGCTAGAATATCTTTAATTTTTATATCCAATGAACAAATGAGTCGTAATTCGAATTCAAAATATTCCTTATTCCAGTAGACTTGTAATGAATTGCTTTTGGATAGTCAACTCTACTGCTGGTTCGGAAAGCTTTTTCTACCGAGCAGAGCCAGCTAGAAACTCGGCGGTTGCTCTTTTCAAAATATAATTCTTATAACCAGTAACATTTAGTTATAACTGCCTTGTACAGGGTCGAAGAGTAGCTACTTCCACGCATTCTTATCATCTAAGTTATCCTCAACAGTGTAGTTAAGTTTTCTGTATTAGCCTCTTTTAACAGTGTTTTTAAACTGCTGTAATGGTACAGGTAAAATTGATTTTGGAATTTTACTATAGAATTTTATACGGAAACCTACAAATGACGTACTGTTGCAAGGCGCAAAGCCTAAGTCGTAAGCTTATGTCGCATCCTACTTTGTCTATCATATACATCGCCAATTTTTTATGCTCGTCGTTCCAAAAAGTTCGCCGTAGAGTTGCGTTCTCGAATCGGAATGAACTAAAACTGAAATGAAAATTATGTTATAGAAATATTTACCATAACTTTTAAAGATTTACAAATTTAATTCACTTATTATATTAATACAATTCATCATTCGTCATGAGGGATATATATCGTCATGGACATATCTTAGAATGAAATATGTCGACGTCAGTGGACTTTCAATAGTTATCAATCAAAATATTTCATACTTCAGAATAGTCCTCTTATTAATGGCGCGTCTTAGCCGCGGATGCTCAATACTATCTGCAAGAGAAGATAAAGCTCTGCTTCAAAAGTTGTGTTCTATCGCACACGCTGAAGCTGAATACATAGAACTAAATAATTATGGACACGCCGATCTCTTTTTGGAAATCAGTAAGTTTTTATATTATCTATTGTATTATTACATACAACATGCAACTCAAATGTTGAAATACATTTTATTTTGTACTGTTTTTTTTCCTATTCATGAAAGAACAATGACATTTTTTTTGTCCTATATGTTATCCTAATGAGCTTTATCAGTACCAAAATCTATCAATATTGGTTCAGCGGATTGCTGTGAAAGCTTAACAGAAAGGCAGACTGTCGCATATACACTATTGATATGTAAACGCTATTTTATAGCATTCTAAGTAATTCACTATGGATATTGATTAAAATAAACTTAAAAATAAAATGAATACAGGAACCGTGTTCTTTATTGTGAATATTTGATAACGAAGTATTTAAGTAACGAAAAGATTTTATTAAAGTTTTTACTTTCCTCATAATTCCTTTCAACAATTTTCAACAACAACGTAAATGAATTATTCCTAAGTAACGCTGAGTAATCCAAAGTTATAAAAAAATAAAAATACACTTCATCATAATTATATTTAATAGTTTCTCTTTTCTCATATTAAATCGTATTTAAGAAACAATTTATAAATCGATTTGTATGATTTATAGAAGCAGGCGTTACTTTGCGGAATTCCATATTACAAGCAATATAACAGAACTAACTACTTTGCTATAATCCGCACGGGTTAAGTGAATGCATGCAAAGCCAATGTGTATGAAGCAGGCAAAATCTACGCACCTTATATATGCAGGACAAGCCACCACAAGCACCCCAAGGCGCAATTCACCAGCAACAACGCACACAAAAGCAGCACACACACCCACCACCACAATTTTTACCAAACCGCATTACGATTTTTGTCGTGGAGCCTATCCTCCTGATGATGCTTCGGTTTCGGGGCGAAACGATCGTCGGGATTGTGGTGGTGGGTGTGTGTGCTGCTTTTGTGTGCGTTGTTGCTGGTGAATTGCGCCTTGGGGTGCATGTGGTGGCTGGTCCTGCATGTATAAGGTGCGTAGATTTTGCCTGCTTCATACACATTGGCTTTGCATGCATTCACTTAACCCGTGCGGATTATAGCAAAGTAGTTAGTTCTGTTATATTGCTTGTAATTTATAAATCAATCTTTTATAGGTTTTTAATTGCACATTTTAATTTTACGTTTTCAGATCATATTTGAAAATGTTATTCATATAAAATATGAATACCATCCTCAACGTAATAAACCTTTGTTACAGTTTCTGTTTGTAGCATCGATGGACATTCACAATTTCTGCACCGCACCTGGTTGAACAATATGCTTGACTTCCAAAGTCCGGGTGGTTGTTTCGGAACTATACTGATGAAAAATCCTAAGCTCACGCGCAGATTCTTCATAACAAAGAAGCAGAAATTCAACAATATTCTCAAAGTTTTTTGCAACGGACACACGACTTCGCTAGCGGCAGTGACCTTTTCTTCTGCTGTTAGATTTATTATAGAAGAGCATTATTAATACCAAAATGATATTATAATGAACTAATGTTGGACTTCAAGGGTATATATTTTGAGGACCAAATGTAAAGACATATATATCAAATTAATATTATGTAAATATTGTTTCAATTTTATTTATTTATTTATGTACGTTAAAAAACGTAAGAAAAACATTATAAATAAAAGTGTAAAAATGTCAAACTATCCCTTTGACAGATCTATTGTTTTATTTATTACAAAATGATGTGTTTCTTGAGATAAAATGAAGGCATGAAAAGATAACGAAAACGCTTATTTGCTCACCTAGAAACAACCCTTTAATCTCCCTTTGAGTGACTGTGATCTTTCTTATGAGTAAAGTAACGTTCTAAAACTTAATTTGTATTCACATAATATAAGAGATCACAGCCAAGATAGCTGTTAAAGTAATCTTCATTAGTTACTTAGAAAAAATTTAGGTAGATATATGTGATTGAAATCTTAAAACACTATTCCAAAGTCTGATAAAATTAAAAGCAAAATTGATTATTTATGCAGCTGTTTTAATTTGTACGTGCATTCGGAATTGCCTATTACAGTTCAAGTGTATATATACTTCTGATATTGTATTTAGTGACTTTACACACCGAATGTAAAGCGAATTTTTCGAATATTTTCAATTATTCATTTTAAATTATTTCGCGTTTATATTATAATAAATTATTATTTACGGCTTTTTAGCAGTAAATAAAAGCAAATACTTTTCCTATTGAATTCCCACATGCATAACAACGTCAAAAATGTAAAGTATAAATTCATTACAAAACTAAACTGGTTTCAAAAATTAAACAAACTAATTTATGAAACGCTTACTACTACAGCTATTCTTACTAATGCGTACTACAGTACAAATTACAATTTAGAAAATTTTAAGGCGCCCTATGTTTTTAATGAGCAATTATGTGAGATTTCGTTACTTAGATTTTTCATATAATTCGTTATAAGTAAATGGAGTATGGAAAAAGATTTGCAATATCTCTTCATGTAATAAAACATTATCAAAAATTCACAAAGTTTACTCACGAGATTCAAAGGTTCGTCCAGAATACAAAATTCTTTTTATTTTTTCAATCACCGACACTAATTCAATATCTCAGTCCGTGTCATTGTCCAAAATTGATTTCTTGCGTGCAATTGTTCATATGCATTATCTTTTTAATTTTTTCATTGATACAAATTCTTCTATCACATTAAATATGTTGTTTTCAAAGAGTGTATTGTTTAAGTGCTTATTGTGCGTTGTTTTTTCTACATCATTAGGTTTATCGGTTGAAGCCGAGTATAATTTTAGTAGCGTCATCATACCGAAGTCCGGCTTAGCGCAGAAAGAAGATTTGAATGATTTTATGGAAGCGTTAGAACGTGTTATTAAACACTACAACGTAAACAGAGATGATATTAATGTCGATGTATTATTTGGTTTATTCATAATAAATGGTAAGAATATAAAAATTAAAAACTAGATACAATATTGTGAATTATATTTATTTCTTTATTTACGTTACTCAGAAATTGCTTACACTAATAATATAAATTCTTACTTGCTAAGTTTTACTTTTAAGTGTAACAATTCACTCAAAAGTAAACTCCTCTAGCATCGTACGTAGCATAAATTTTATTCTTATTACATATTTCTTAATTCTTAAAAGTTAAAAGCAGTGTTAGATATATTTAAACGAATGGTTTGATAACGATGGTTGATTTGATTTATAATAGTTGTCAGGCCATGCATTGCTGTGGCTCTTTCTGGTTGCCGATTCCCATCGAATCAAAACGCACCGTTTAAATAAATATTTTATTAATGAACAAAATTAAATCTTTTTGAATTAATAGTGAATCTAGGACACGCAATCGAGCATAAGGGCATAAGATTACCTAAGGACATGCAGACATTGATGAAACAAATTACCAGTTCTAATGAAATAATAATGAAAGACTTTAGGAACCGGACAATGACAGAACCTGGAATAACACCATGGGCGTATTTAAAGAGTAATAAATAATATATTTAAGGGTTAAAATAACAGACATGTTAAGCTAAAAATTACGATTTTATAATTTCTATAATGTATCATATCATACATAACCAACTTTAATGTAAAAAAAGTAAAGTATTGAGTCCATTACGGGAATTATATTCCTTGTTTGACTGATCCATTGATATTAAATGTCGAGTTATAATCAGGAGTATGTCCGAAATAAATTACTAACAATTTCATGTTTGGCAAGACAAAGATTCAGTCCAGCTTTTACATATGTATTATTTGATCGTCTATTCGGTATATTCCATAAAAGCAGTCCAGACTAAAATTCCTTTAAATTCATTAACATAAAATATAACGACAAAACGGTCGTTTCGTCTAAAGTCTAGTTTTTAGACGTTTATTTTCAGTTAGTTGATTCCATTATAATCATTTACATAACCGCCATCTCTCTGTAGTTCTTCCGTTAAACGACGCATATGTACGCTATCTATTGATGTAATTTGTGTACGCGATAAATTATGATACGTGATATGAAACATGATATCTACAATTCCTATGAGCTATAAACTAAAATTATAAGAATATTACTACACTATGAGACACATGAAACACTCTTAACATTTGTAACACACCATCTTTACCATCATCATCTTCGACCGATGGACGTCTTCGACTGCTGGACGTAGGTCCTATCATGGGATCTCTATACCACACGATCTTATGATGCTTGGATCCAACGGCTCCAAGCGAACTTTTTGAAGTTATACGTTGTTTTCCGGTGTGAATTCGCCATTCTAAGACTCCAACGCCCCTATCTCCACTTCAGCTTCACGACACTCTACGCTATGTCGGTAACTCCTTCCTATGGGCCACATAAGATAGTTTAGAGTTACTCAGCGGACGATGTATAGAACTATGCTTGGAGTGTTACACATCTTTGTCTTTGTTACACACTATAAGAAAATTATAGATATAGTCTGTCATTGGTTTGGCACGTTTTTCAATAAAAGTAAAGTAAAGTAGCGGCTTGTTACAATCCCACTGCTGGGAATAGGCCTCTTCTCTCCGTTTCAGGAGTGAAGGGTTGGAGCTAAGACCTACCACGCTGCTCCAATGCGGATTGGTAGGTTACACATATCCCCAGAATTCTCTAGAGATATGCAGGTTTCCTCACGATGTTTTCCTTCACCGAAAAGCGTGTGATAAATTGCAATTATCAATTAGACACATGAATTTTAATAGAAAAACTCATTGGTGCCTGCCCGGGTTTGAACTCATGTTCCCCTCAATAGAGTCGCACGGTCTCGCCACTGGGCTATCACAGCGATCGTTCTTCAATAATGACACAAAATACCGAATTTTCATACAAGGACAACTATAAAAACAACACTATGATTCCTTTAATAGACCTAGTACAAATTTAATCTCGTAAAATATATAGTGTACAAAATAATGAAATTAGGGATACCATGTCATAATAAGATATTTTTTATTAATTTTGGGAATCGAAAGTCACTTGACAGGACTGTATTTTCTTCATACCTTACTAGTTATTCCATTATGACCACTGGGCAATCAATATTCTCAACTGAAGTTAGTTACGCATCCTGGCACCAATTTGATTAGCAATTTAAACTATGTTATAAGGAACGTGTATTAATATTTTATTTTAATTAATTTATTTATTAATTATTTATTTATAAATTAATATTTTAAGAAGCTGTGATAGCCCAATGGTGAGACCGTGCGACTCTCTAGAGACGAACATAGGTTCAAACCCGGGCAGGCACCAATGAGTTTTTCTATTAAAAACTCATGTGTCTAATTCATAATTGCAATTTATCACACGCTTTTCGGTGAAGGAAAACATCGTGAGGAAACCTGCATATCACTAGAGAATTCTGTTGATATGTGTAACCTACCAATCCGCATTGGAGCAGCGTGGTAGGTCTTAGCTCCAACCCTTCTCTCCAGAAACGGAGAGAGGAGGCCTTTTCCCAGCAGTGGGATATTAACAGGCCGCTACTTTACTTTACTTTTTTAATATTTTAAGTCTCAAAATTATTTTCGAACGTTAATCATTGGATAAATCGCATAGAAGAATTTCAAACGGTCAACCAGAAATTTTATACTGAAGTGGAATTAAAAAGAATGTATGCTGAATGGTCACAATATAGAGATAACGTTATAAAAGTAAATGATTGGACGCCAAATCCCGAGTTATCTGGTAATCAAATTACGTTTAACTGATCTATTTTGAGAACCAAATTTTTTAAATTAAAATATTATAGTTCAAAGCAGTGGCTTAGCTAGATAATGAAAGGGCCTGGGGTTTAAAAAGACACTAAGGCCCCATCTAAAGTATTTGATTTTTTTTTGTTCCTCATTCTTCGTTTTCCCAATTTTACGTACTCTAACGGGGTTTGGGGGAGGGGGTAAAGCTCAGAAAGGCCCACTAGAGCTTTGGGGGGCTCCGGGGCATCGCCCCGTCTTACGCCACTGGTACAACGTACGAGTAGCTCGCGTTACTTTGTGGGAAAGAAAAACTATACATGTATATAGGGTGCCATATTTTTATACGTCAACAATTCACACAAGCAAACTTTCTTATAGTGGTACCTTTGATAGGAAAGTGGGTTAAACTTTATGGTATTTCCAGATAAGTGCCTAGTGGTGTTAGCCATAAATGCTGACAATATAAAGAAAAAAATGAGCTGGTGTCCTTTAGATCAAGCTTGTTATGATATGTTAGAAAAGGGCACCGATATGGGTTATGCTTTATGTCACAGGTAACATATACTTTACACATACTCAAAACAACGAACGAAAGGCAAACGACGACCGCGTAGCGCTTTCTTTTCGTACCATAAAGTGCGAATTACATTGGGGTCGTAATGTTTGAAAAGGATAACGTAATATGAACTACAGATAACTCTGTCTCTTTTAATCACATGTTCTTAAGACGAATTCCGAACGCTCATTCGGCAACGACTAAAAGTGTGCGTCTTTAAGACGTCACGGTCTGAAAAAGCAAAACAATTTCGTTTACGTCTTCAATTGAGTCGCAATAAGAGTTCATGGTAGGCCTGCTGGACACAATGCAACGAAATATTTTATATAAAAATGTTTTGTGTCTTTACAGAACACTTTTACTAGTGATGGCTCATTTAGGACGTGGATGCTATATCTTATCGCCTCAGGAGGATAAGCAAATGTTAAGGAAGTTCTGCTCAAAAAGTTATGCTGAAGCAGAGTACATTGCTCTAAACGGTTATGAATTAAGCGACTTAATGTTCGAAATCAGTAAGTAACATATATGAGGATAAAAATATTTGACACAATAAGGGATAGGGCAAGATAAACCGCCTTTCCAAGGCGTTTAATAGCACTTTAGAGGATATATTGCGATATTCGGTATAAATCGGTAGTTAAAGATTGACTAAACTTAAATTCCTAGGTAATTTATAGGTAGATAGATGCATCAACGGATAATAAACTTTATTGTTCACCAAAAATGTGTATAAGTATATACCAATGAAGTTATGGTGAAATAATCGGCCTTATCCTTAAAGGCGATCTTTTAGAGATAACCTTACTAATATTATGTCGTGTCCTTCTTTTTTCAGCAGTAAACACTCTTATTTATTTTTGTGTTACTCATCTCACTTATAACTGAGGACAATTACCTTACCTACTTACTGCAAAACGATAACATTATAATTTAGTGACAGGAAACATGATTATGAATTATGAATTAAATATTACATTCATAATTAAATTTCGGAATTCCTTGCTGCGATACTCAGTGTATGCAGTCTCAATACTGGATTTGGACATGAAAATTGTTAATAGGAAAACAATTTGATGAAGTATACTGGGTGTTCGTAAATATTTGATAATTTTTAGTTATTTCGTAATATCTTCTTCTCTCTGGGCAATTGTCATTTTTTTATTAATCGATATGTAGGTAGCAATGGAAACGCTGCTCGCCGATCAGTCGTATTTGTCGCTGTCCGAGTGTCTACGTGCGGGCTGAACCGTTCGCTAATAGCCGCTCGATCGCTTTACGTTATTCGCGTTAAATTCTTCATAAAACATTAACGATTCGTCTAGGACTTGCAATATCAAGTGCTGTGTCCAACTTTTAAAGTGTCGTGTCGAGTTTCGGACTCGTAATAATGTTACTGTTCGTACGAGTAACCATATCCCTCGGCGTCACAAGAAACAGCCGGCCGCCGGCGCATAGCAAGGACTTCGAACCCTCAGTACAACGGCATCGAAAGCACCCCCCTTTCGTGCTAAGTTATTACTATTTATCGGTGATAATTATGCATTGCCCAGAAAAATAGAAATTAGTATAAAACCTTCAACCCGTCACATACATTCTACTTAACCACCAACCAGCAACCTAGGTCCATGGACGAGGTTCCTTGTAATTAAAAAACTTTTCTTTCGGGTTGAGCCCTTAATGGATTTTCGCTTTAACGGAGGATATTTAAGAAGATTCTTTACTATTGCAGTGTTTATATGCACATTGGGTGGACAGTCGCAGTTTCTGCGTCGCGCTTGGTTAGACGAAGTGCTTGACCATCAAATGACTGATGGATGTTTCGGACAGCGTAAGCCCTGGCAGTTAGAAGCAGCTATGAGGCAACAAGAGAAATTCAATTATTCAGATAATCAATGTACCGGTCACATTACGACATTAGCGGCAGGGGTTATATCCACCGCTGTTCGATATATAAGTGATAAGTATTATTAGTAAATAAATGTTTAAAATGTAGTCATAAAGAAATTATTAATAAATATGTATTATTAAATCGTTAAGATTTATATAGAGTTATTTGATTTTTAGAATTAAAAATATTTTTTATTGTAATTTCACTTTTACAAGCACTTTAGACTCAAAATAATAGTATAAATGCAAGAGTCTGTCTGTCCGTCAATCTGTCTGCATTTTACGCTAATCCGTTGGAGCTATAATGATGAATATTAGTAATTAGAATATTAGTAGTAAGCTTCAAGTCAACAAGTAAGCTTTCAACAAAATTTCACGTCTTCTACTATTTTCTACTATTAACCATTGAGGAGTTCTCTCGTCTGGAGCCAATCCTGGCAGCAGTATCAGGTCATACTTATCATAAACATACGTTGTCATAGGGACTGGACCATTATGTAAAAATTCATCTTGTTCGGACTCCGGAAAGTTAGTCAAATTTAACTTGCAAGGTTACACCTTCACATACACGGCAAGTCAAATATAAGCTTTCAACAAGTTAAGTTAAAAACTCTTTTAAAAACCTTTTAACAAAATTTCACGTCTCTACTATTAACCATTGAGGAGTTCCCTTGTCTGGTGCCAATCCTGGCAGAAGCATCAGGTCATGCTTATCATAAACTTGCATTGCCAAGACTTGACCATTATGAAAAATTTCGGACCGGAGAAATATTTCGAATCGGACCCCAGGAATCCAGGAAACCAGTGGGTCCAATTTAACTTGTAACATGCCACCTTCATATACGTACACGTCAAGTTAAATATAAGTTTTTGAAAAAGACATCTATAATATTTATCCCTAGTATATGTACTCGTACTGTGATATAAAACAATTATTAAAAACAACTGAGTTAATATGTAATGCCGGTAATATTAGAAAACAAGTTAGAGAATTGTATTAAAATAACCCGGAGAAAGTCTCACGCAAAACTAGTGACATTACACCAAGACGCCTACAGTGAAACTTGCTATAGCAAGATTATTATCAAATATTGAGCTTATTTTCAATACTAAATGTGCGTTTCACGAGAGTAAACTTCTATGACTGAACTCATTTCGAAAATGCGCTACATTTATCTATATACTAATAATATAAATGCAAAAGACCTGTAGCATGTAAAAAGCTTAACATCTCATCTTTAGCCTGGTCTTATGGCCCATTCTAAGTGGGGTCATGGTTTTCGCTTCCATTCCCTCATATAATTCATCAACTCTGGCGCTACTCCTTTTATATGCACATTATACTTTACACAATCTAACCATCTCTTTCTCCTTGTCACATAAGTGACACATCCACAGTCATATTTAATACTCGTTTGCCCACATGATTTTCATTCCTCCTTCTTATATATCCAGAGCAGCTTAATCTTGCACGTCCCCTCTTTTCTGTGCTTCTCTTTTTCAGCTTCAACATCTATCAATTCTAATTTGGCGTGGTATCCGGCGGAGTAGAATAGACCACCTTCACTTCTTACGAAGGTGTCGTAAAAGGCGACTGAGGTAAGGCAGGCAGGCGGCCGGTCGTAAAATACCTAGCGAAATCATGTGACCACATGTGTAAAACATGTTGTGCCGACCTCACTGAAAGTAGGATAAGGGCAGGAAAATGATGAACATCTATCCATACTAATAATATAAGTGCAAAAGTCTGTCTATCTGTTTGTGTGTAACGCTTTTCGCGGCTGGGCAAATAATGACGAAAAACGAAATTTTGCACAACGAATGCTCATACCACATGGTAACATATGTATATGATAACAAACCTTTTTCTTTTACGAACAGACCAAAAACACATTTTGGATTATTTGATACTTTAAATTAAGTTTGCGCGAATTAAGTAGATGTACAACTGGCATATTATAAATGCTGCAATATTAATGAAATTTGGTAAACTAGATTTTTTTTGAACGGGCCATTATTGAATAGAAATTCTTTATTACTCGCTACGAAAGTTCATGCCGAAGCAATCGTGATAAGAAGCTAACATATTACATGTCAATATTGATGACATATTCATTACAGACCTTGGGCAAAAGCAATAAAAAACTAAATCGACCTTGGTTTTCCAAATGATCTAATTACATAAATCGGAAAAAATTGGACCTTGATATTAATCATGTTACAAATATTTACGTCCAATTTATGAGTAATATTACCATTTAATAATCACAAATGGATATATTCTAGTACTTGTAGCGGATATGGTATTTGTAATAGTTAATTCTTGTCGTAAGATCTTGCCTTTTGGCCATGAATCATTTAGTGATAAAGATTACGTCATCGAGATTTTGAATTGGTTTTCCTCTTGATTTTCAGTCGAGAAACATCGATCAATTTCTCATCCTACTAATATTATAAATGCGAAAGTTTTTGAGTATGGATGGATGTTTGTTACTCTTTCACGAAAAAACTATTAGACGGATTTAGATGAAACTTTACAGTTATATAGGTTATACATCGGAATAACATATAGGCTACAATTTGTAATGATTTTATGTAATATAACGACACATGTCAATAAAGTCGGAATAAATCTGGCCTTTGAGAGCTATCTTTGCGTACGCTGCCTAAACCATTAGAGTTACACAAAGATGATGTACCGTATTATTATTTGTCTTTAATAGTTCTAAATAAACGTCCGCGACAGCATATATCTATCTTTTATGTGGAAGCGACTATGACCAAAATTGTGAATCATAAATTTAATTAAATTAGATACTGTGTGAGAGCAAATTCCTCGCGAGCGAAGCCGCGGGCAACAACTAGTTATTTGTATATGCGTTACGAAAATATGATAATATCTGTTTACCTAAAGCTACTCAGGTTGGTTTATGTTTTAAATTTTAGTCACAGGAATTTTTTAATCAAAATCTATAAGATCCATTTAGATAGATTTGTTTTTTTTTGTTATATAAACCTTAATAAAGATGTACAAGGAACAAGACCTAGTTTTTTCACGTTTGCTTTGTCGTGGTGATCACGCTTAATTAATCGATGTTCTTTCTGCCAATTGAAGCATTGCGAGCATCAGATGCATCCACCAAAAAATTATCTTCACTATATTTTACTTAATACTTAATAATGAGCGTTTTGTAAAGGTTTTTAATTGTTGTCCATAAAGAATACAGCATGCCAGTTAAAAGCTTTAATAATAATAATAATTTATAAATTTGCATATTTTTTAGAACTACAATAATAAAAATCTATAACTTTTATTGGCTAATATGTTTTTAATAATAGAAAAGTAAAAAGTTAAGTAACGGCTAAAGGAGTAGATCCTCATGGTATTTTTGGATACCGTAAGCATGTGATAGAGCTGTGATAGCCCAGCGGCGAGACCGTGCGACTCTCTCGAGGGGAACACGAGTTCAAACCCGGGCAGGCACCAATGAGTTTTTCTATAAAAACTCATGTGTCTTATTGATAATTGCAATTTATCACACGCTTTTCGGTGAAGGAAAACATCGTGAGGAAACCTGTATATCTCTAGAGAATTCTAGAGATATGTGTAACCTAGCAATCCGCATTGGAGCAGCGTGGTAGGTCTTAGCTCCAACCCTTCTCTCCAGAAATGGAGAGAGGAGGCCTATTTCCAGCAGTGGGATTGTAACAGGCCGCTACTACTAAGCATGTGATAAATTGGAATTATTAATTAGACACATAAGTTTTAACAAAACACTTATTGGACCTGCCAGGGGTTCGAACCCGAGATCCTCTTAGTTTCACCGCTGGGTTGTTTTTAATTGTAGTTGCACAATAGTGGCAAAATAGCCTTACCTCTTAAAATTAGAGGTATATAACCGTAGCTTTCGCAACTTCGCCAGGCACTGACAATTACGATATAAACTGTAGTCGTTTCATTAAAATTCTATGCAGCAAGGGATGCAACTGTACCGCGATGCCACTTACTCGTACCCAAGTCCATTTCCTCGTCTTAAATGCAGTATCCTGTATGGCACGTCACTGAAATTAGAATTGGCTCTTTATTGTAAACTAGCAATGCCCCGCGGTTTCACCTGCGTCCATACCGATCTCGTGGTAGTGGAAAGTCTACGAAGTCAGACTTAGAGAGTAAATTATTTTGTAGATTATTTAATTATAAAAAATGGGTATCATTAGTATTCTTGGAATAAGACCTAACTCACCAAATGCAGGCCCTGCTATAACGGTCGCTACAATGAATTTGTTTTTTGCATTATTTTCTTTCGATTTATATTCCTAAATTCGTGGCAGTGGTGGTAGTTTGTGCATGTGTTTTTACGAATCCTGCATGTAACGGGTATGAAAAAACGGATAGTCCACTATACATTTAGCACTATATATATTTTCTATTTACTGTATCGCGGATTATAGCAAAATAATTTTATTATTACTTTCGTAATATCTTTTGATTGGGATGTCGGATTTTAATAATTTAAAAAGTATTTTACAGGTATTGAAATAGTTTTTAATAAAATATCATTAAATGGGATAAGGATTAATAGAGATATATGAATGAAATAGTGAAATAGTAAAAAAGTAGTTATATTGTTATAACTATACTAGTTGGCAGTATAGTTATAACAATATAGGCAGTGTATATGACATCGCGGACTTTTTTGTGGATATTGATGCGTTGTACTGTAGAACATTTTTTGTTCTATCGTCAATAGTTTCCGCAGCGCACGCGATGAAAGATGTTTACGACTGAATTTTTTATAACTTATTACAATTTTATAAGGGATTCCTATTTTTAAATGACATATAGCCTATTTTGCTCAGTGAAAGCAAGTGAAAGAATTTTTGAAATCGATCCAGTAGTTTTTGCGTGAAAACATTACAAACATACACACATACAAACAAACATACAAATCTTTCCTCTTTATAATATTACTATATTATTACTATATAATATTACTATATTTAACATTGTATATTCCTTACCTTCAATATTACGTATTTGTTTTTTGACCCGAACAACACCACCAACGCCAAGCTGCCTCAGAGCTTTGTACAAAAACTCTGCCTTTTACCATTAAGATATCACAATTATATAAATGTATTAGATATTCCTCTTTATTATATATTGTTATTTATTATTATGTTATTCCAGTTATGAATATTTATCATAATAAAAACTATAATCAAATTTAATATTTTATGATTAAGACAGTATTTAGCATAAACATATTAAATAAATAATGTTTATTATTTCTATATTAAACGTAAAAACTATGTATAAAAAGGAATTCCCGTACCGGGAATCGAACCCGAGCCTCATGGGTGAGAGCCATGTATCCTAACCACTAGACCATACGGAATGCATCACTTACGTTAAATTTAAAAAAGTAAAACTAAAATTATTTTGTATAATATGATTATAGCAAAATAATTTCATTATTTTTTTTGTATTATATACATATCTCCGCAAAGTAACGTCTAATTCTATAAATGTTAAAATAGTTTATGTCATTTAAAAACTTATAATCTAACACTGATATGTAGTATAAAAATCAAATATTAATAAGCAAAATGGTTTAAATTAGTAGGTTGCTAATATACTATATAATATATTTTTGAAACTTTCGGCTCTTACTATATATCCCGTATGGTCTAGTGGCTAGGATACATGGCTTTCACCCATGAGGCTCGGGTTCGATTCCCGGTACGGGAAGACTTCTGTTTTTTTGTTGCAAACAAAATATTTTTCTGTATTTCATATTACATAAAAATTATGCAAAGAAACTATTGAAACTAAACTATTTATATGTGTATACACATTTTATTATTAATAACTTTGATTTGTTGGAAATACAAATCTCACTTTATATATAAATCAGTGTATCACAATGTATTTTTTCCGCGGTAATCCTGACCCCCGCGGTAATTTAACATTAATGTTGTATTAATGTAAACTATCCTTAAGAATTGCACTATTTTTTAGTAAAAACTGTACATAAATCCTATCAGTCGATTTTGAGAAAATCGATCACAGACACTTGAGGATTTTATTTTATAATATGTATATACTTTATAGAATTAGGCGTTACTTTGCGGAGATCCATAATACAAAAGTAATAATAAAATTATTTTGCTATAATCCGCGATACAGTAAATAGAAAAAAAAAAATAGAAAAAATATATAGTGCTAAATGTATAGTGGACTATACGTTTTTTTTTCATACCCGTTACATGCAGGATTCGTAAAAACATATGCACAAACCTCCACCACTTCCACCACAATACACAAGCACTACACAGGTTCACTATCACAAACTCAACAATCGTTTCGCCCCGCAACCGAAGCATCATCAGGAGATAGACTCCACGACAAAATCGCAAAGCTTGTAACGGGTATGAAAAAAAAACGTATAGTCCACTATACATTTAGCACTATATATTTTTTCTATTTACTGTATCGCGGATTATAGCAAAATAATTTTATTATTACTTTTATATGTATATACAACAAATCGTTTTTGGTTAGAGGAATCTTTTATGAATATAGCAATACTTTGTGTTTTATTTTACTACAATACATAATTTTTACTTTAATAAGAATGGAAGTCATGGGGATGTAAGTATATTTTTAACATATTACACATTTGAAATTATGCCTTTTGATTTAAATTGCACCCCGATGCCGGCGCCCATGCCTTATGCAGCGACTAATTAAAACGACGGATGTTTTGTTAGACGGCCATTTTTCTTCCTCATGATATAAGGTCCGTTTGACGGTGAACGTCGAAAGTGACATGTCTGGTCGGCCTCGCTATAAACGAAACATGGAGTCAATGCCGGGCGGAAACGGCGAGATTACATCACACACTTCCGCTAGCCGAGGGTCTTTATGTCCAGATGCTATAGAACGAGCGTGCATAATATTTTAGAGATAACAATTATCATAATAAAATCATGTATCCGAAACATATGTTTACATCCAAGTGCAGATTAGCAATCAAAATAACTGACAATTTAAAATAGTTTCAAAGGTATCGATAAAAATTGTATTATAGATTATTATAAGTTTTTATTCTATGTTATTTATACTTACAGTACCTGCATTTTCTTAAGCTTTTAAGTACCTTAAATAATTTAATATGTGTATTTCTTGTTCCCCAAAGATTGTACCCTATTTCTAACCTCGGTATAGACGCTTTAATTATGCCAAATTTTATCAATATGGGCCTAGCTGAGTAGAGGTTAAAGCTTGAGAGATAGACCTTAGCATATGTAAAATTATTACTTTTTCCTCTCTTCACAGTAGTTCTCTATTCGTCTAGTGGTTCTTTGGTTGTTTTTTCTCAAACCACGGAGTTCACCGACATAAAAACCTACGTTAAATTCACGGTTTTACAGGTTTAAATGCACTAACATGCATGCGCATCTTCATCCATTATCGGTGGGCAGGGAGCGATCGCGGGCAGCGATGGCCTCCTTCTGCCTTGCGGAGGGTGGTGGTGGAGCGGTTCCGGGAGCTTCGGAGAACTTGTTCTTGATTCAATCTGCAGCTGGCGAGTACAGGGGGTAGCGACTTGCCCTAGCCCATATAGGACGCCTGGCTTACAGATCCCCGAGGCGGTCGGTGCATCTGGTGCTCCCGATGCACCGGTGAGCGGAGGGGGACTTCTCTTTCGAGGGGTCCCTACCCAGAGGAGGTGTTCTCTGGGATCAAAGCTGTCGGCGGGGATGGGGGCAATGTGCACAACGATGCCCTGTCCTTGCCATCGGCAGCGTGGTGGAGAACACAGGTCATTTAAGTCGGTGCGAGTCCGATATAATCATCGCCTGTCCCCGTCGGGCGGTGGTACCCATAAGGGGTTTTTTCCTGTATATAAAAAAATCCACGATGAAAGCAAATCTATGTAGTGCTAATTGTTCAATTAAAGTTCTAATACTTTACACATGCTCGATTGGTAAACTCACTTCAGTTTATAGAATAAGGTGTTTCGGAGGTCATCAGAGGTCAGGTAATGACAATCATCATGAATTATAATATCATCATTATCGTGCCATTATCCCACTCTGAGTGGGGTCGACACAAGATGTTTTGAACACGTTACAAGATTTGGCTAGTTATTTTACGGCTGGCCACGTACCTGACGCCAACTTACTCTTTACGCCAGCTCGGTAAGAAATGAGAGTGGCTTTTTTACTCAGACGGATACCACGCAGCGGATCAACTTACCTTAGTCGCCTTGTACGACACCTCGGTAAGAAATAAGGCTGGTCTATTTTAATTAATCATGGGTTATAGCAAATTAATGTTATCATAGATTTGCACTTCTAAAACTTCACTTTCAACTTATATATAACCATAGTGTAACGGTAATTGGCTTAGTTTTCTCAGCATCTCACCAATTTGACTTGTTTAAATTTTAGTAGCCCAGCACATTATACTTGGTGAAAAAATATATATAGTATCTATACAATTAGTATTAAATGAAACTTGAAATTGGCGTAGAATTGCTAAGCATCCCACCAATTTGACTTTTTTAAATTCTAATATCTTATAATTTATTACGTGTGTCGTGAGTATTATATGGTCGAATTGAATGATGGGCTTCCGTTTAGGCGGGAAATACTCCATACTTTACTGCTAATGTTTACACTTTAGTAAAGCTGGATTGTGGGAAGAATGATAAAATCAGTTGTCAAGCGTGACTATACTTGATAATAATAATAATAAATTCTTTGTTGTATAAAAATTTGTATGTTACACTTCAATGTAGCCCTGGCTTCTGAACTAGCGCTAGCCGTGAGTCAGAAGTCAGTTCCTTCCCCTACTTATAAGTACTAAAGAATTTAAATTTTTATAACAATTTTTTTACAGATTCATTATCACCAAAAACCTAACGGTGTGTGTGTGTTATGTATGTACGTGTATGTCTGTGGAGTTAGTGTAAATCTGAAAATACGTGTGTGTGCATGGGTCAGTGAGTGAATGCATAATCATCTCTCTGTATACATATGGTTATGTCACCGACACTAACAATCTTGACATTAACGATTACCGTAAATTTGTCCTACAATGAAAACCATTTTCAACTGGCTCCATTCATATTCATAATAATATTATTCATGCGAAAGAGTTGAGATAACTGCCATGTGGAACCTATATATTTACATTATAAAACAAAGTTTCTATTAGCTGTCTATCTGTATGTAATCGATTTTCTCAAAATCTAGTGAACGAATTTTTGTACGGTTTTCACTAAAAGAGATTGCAACACTTTTGGTTAAGGTAAATATTACATATCGGAATTATGTAAATTGTGTTAAGGAGATAGAGCAGTTCTTAAAAAACTTGCTTGCAGGGAGCTTTAGTCGCGTGCGCTGCGTAAACCAGCAGAGTTACGCTAAAGTACGCATTTTTATAGACCTACAATTCTCTAATACATTAGTATTAGAGAATTGTAGGTCTATAAAAATGCTACAAAAAGTCCGGGATAGCATGTTTCTATCTCTTACGGTTAACTTACAATAACTACTTTTATGTTCAAAATTTCGATTTCAATTTTTTTTGTGACAACTGATTTCAACAAAGTTTCAACAAAAACTGTCTGTCTGTGATCGAATTCCTCAAAATCTGCTGAATAGATTTTTGTACGGTTTTTTACTAAAAGATTGTGCAATTCTAGAGAAAGGTTTAGATTAATAGTCCATTTGTCGAAACGGCTAAACTAATTTTGATGGTACACTCGAGGATAGAGCAGGTTGTGATGCAACATATAGGCTTCTTTGTTTCCTAGAATTCCTTGGGGTCGAGACTTATGCAGAAAATGTTTTGTTACACACTAGTTTCCATGCGGGCGAAAACGCCGATACAGCTAGTATTGACAAAATAACAATTGTACCAATTAGTTAACGCTCTTATTGTGCAGAGCCTCTACCAATATCTCAAGAGGCTCTGGCTTAATTGTCAGATCAAGCGTAACGTACAGAAGTCGGTAAGTACTGTGTAAAGGTCGTCCTAAAGTCCTAAGTTCGAGAGCTTGCATACTTTCTCCGCTTTCTGTGTTCAACCATTTTTTAATATTTTGAAATGGTTTTTGTATCGTTTTTTAGAATATATTGAAAAAACACCTCGTAAATTGTATTTAAATATTTAAGTGGAATATTATTCACGCGGAAATTGCATTCACAGCTACTTTGCTGGATCAATTGACGAAATTTTCGTACAATTGAATCCTATACACCGGGCTGACGTATATTGTATTGACCGTACCTTTTTCGTTCGGAAACAATATTCACTTATTAACCAAAGAGCCACCTTACCGTATATGTTAAAACCAGTTTACCATTGTATTCAACTGTATTATGAACGTCAACAATTTATTTTACTTCAGCTACTGATCGAAATCTTATTACGTGCCGTGTGTAATTCAATCATTAATATAGAAATCACGCAATCAGAGCATTCGTATGTGTGAGCGTAGTTATTTTGAGTTCAATAACATTTTTATTGTGGGACAATGGCAATTACAGATACCATAGTGATTTCTGTGTCGTACAGCGACAAATAACTCATAAGCAAAACCATAGTTCACATGTTGTATAGTTTGTTGTAAATAACTAGTACGTAAGATGTGGATAAATAAATATTGTTATGCGAAACTAGCATAGAGGAAATAGAATGGACCTGATAGTATTAGTAGTTGTCTGTCTATCGGTATTCTACAGGATATATTTCGGAGAGTGTGCTGAAGTACTCCATAACCTTGTCCCTCCATCACCATTCTATCAACGCATCGCTAGGCACCGGGAGAAGTTCCACCCTTACATTATCGACATCCCACGAAGGCGCACGATTACGCAAAAAAGAAAAAAGTTCCTGTATTTTGTTCACCCCCCATAGAAACTTTATTATAATGACTTTAATATTACTATTACCTACGTAGCAAGTAGTTAATATAATATATCTTGGTTTGACAAAAAAGTGAAAATAACAAAAAAAATAACTTAATTAAAACTGATATTGTGAAAAAAGCGTGGGTACATCACAGTAATAGTGGGTATAAGATTCTTTAATAAAATTTCGCAATCATTTTTAGCTTTGCCAGTACAATAGTTTAAAAACACTGTTAATAGGAGGCTGTTACAGAAAGCCTGCTGAAGATTGAGGATTATATGGATAATACGAATGCCTGGATATAGCTGCTCTTCAACCCTGTACGAGATAGTAATGACTAACTGTAATTCATTATAAGGATTATATTTTGCCGAATTTCCTGCTGGCTCTTCTCGGTAGGAACAACATTCCGAAACAGCAGTAGAGACGCCTAAAAAGCACTTCTTTATAAGTTTATTTAAGGCACTATAACAGAACTAACTACCTTGCTATAATCCGCACGAGTTAAGTGAATGCATGCAAAGCTAATATGTATGAAGCATGAACCCGTGCGGATTATAGCAAGGTAATTCTGTTATAGTGCCTGTAATATGGAATTCCGCAAAGTAACGCCTGCTTCTATAAATCGAGTTTATTTAAATAAATAATATTTTGAATTTGAATTTGAACATGTACGAAAAAGACGGCATAAGTCGTCAATCTCTGAGCATAAGGTAAATTATTTTTTTTTCAAAGGATTAGTTAGAATTTATTGATCTTAAATAATTCTTTCAACGTGCAACAAGAAATGTTTTATGTGTTGTGAACTTCCTTAATGATATCTAAAAATTTTGGTAACCTCCGAACATCCTCCGGAACGAATTGCTTCGTGAAAATCTTCTATCATGTCTAAGTAGTAATTAGTTTTAGCCTTGAATTGTTTTAGTATGAATTTTTTGTGGGTGTAATTTAGTTCTGTTAGACGTTTACTGAATCAATGTAAAGAAATATTTTAATGATGATCTAATGCAACTTAGATCAAAAGGATTTGATTGTAAGCTATCATTATCAATATAAATGATCACTGGAATGATCTACCGGTTACCTTTTCCGTGTAAATCTTAGGTACCTATTAAATAAATCAAACTTTTTTGCTTTTTTGCAAAATATGTAGCTTTAGCACTCAAATTGATGCGTTTTTATTGCGCATTTCTTAATAAATAATTATGCAATAAGAACGCATCAATTTAAGTTTCTGCCATTTTGATCTGAAAATATGAGTAAAATGAGGATAGTTTTTAAATAGAAAATATCTTTATGACAAAAGTCGACTTTTCAAATATTATATATAATATTTGAATATCATTATTCAACCATGATATAGCATTCAAACTATTAATCATAATAATATATGATTAATGATTTGAAATTGTATTGAACAACTGGAAGTTTTGTTAGATGATGATGTGTTAAATTTTCCAAGATAAAGACAAAAGTCTTGCTCTATCAGTATACTTATGCTTAGGCATGTTATCCAGAAACGTGAATTCTGAATAACGTGCCGAGTGCCGAGTCCTAATTGAGTTTTGAAATTTTTATTTAACAACGAAATTAGACAATAATATTATAAAAATATTTAATTTTAATTATGTCAGCGTCGGTTTATCATTATAATGACGGTAAACATATTTACAATGTTTGAATAGAAATACATATTCCAAAATTTAATAAACAAATTAAATATACTGATACGAAAAAAACTGTTTTTTTTTGATTAGCTGGGCCAGCGGCTACGCACGCGTGGAAATCAGCGTGTCACAATTTTTTTATAATTCAAATTTTAAACATAAAAGTAGTTATTGTGAGTTAACCATAAGAGATAGAGACATGCTATTCCGGACTTTTTTGTAGTATTTTTATAGATCAACAATTCCCTAGTACAATTCTTTTGTATAACTCCGCTGGTTTAGGCAGCGCAGGCGACTTAACCTCCCAGCAATCAAGTTTTTTAACAACTGCTCGATCTCTTTACCACAATTCACATTATACCGATATGTACTATTTACTTAAACCATCCGGAGGTACGATTTTTGTCGTGGAGCCTATCCTCCTAATGATGCTTCGGTTTCGGGGCGAAACGATCGTCGTTATTGTGGTGGTGGGTGTGTGTGCTGCTTTTGTGTGCGTTGTTGCTGGTGAATTGCGCCTTGGGGTGCATGTGGTGGCTGGTCCTGCATGTATAAGGTGCGTAGATTTTGCCTGCTTCATACACATTAGCTTTGCATGCATTCACTTAACCCGTGCGGATTATAGCAAAGTAGTTAGTTCTGTTATATTGCTTGTAATATGGAATTCCGCAAAGTAACGCCTGCTTCTATAAACCATCGGAGGTATTGCTCTATCTTTTGGTGAAAACCGTACAAAAATCTGTTCGGTAGATTTTGAGAAAATAGATTACATACAGACAGACTGCTTTTTTGGACTTTGTTTTATAATAAGTATAGATTTGTAGTGCCCTGGATATTATGGATTAGTTTCAATAAAAAATGTATTATACGGAATTTAGTGGGCTTGATGTTGGTTCACAAAATAAACTACATTCTCAAAGGGTACCATTTATTCAATAGACATACCTTCAACGGCTAATTAGCATTTACCGTCGCCGAAATTGGGAGTGTTCAGGTCATTTAAGTCGGCAGTGGTATTGGGAATATTATAATGCACGACCGGCCACTATTGGTGGTACCGTTACTTGGACAATGAGGATCCTACGGGACTCAGTTCGAATTTTAATTTGACGAAAAAATTGGACTAAATGTACCTAACGTTTGTTGGAAGGTTTTGTGGTATCAAAAATAATTATTATTTTATAGAAAATGGGGATGATTGCATTTAGATTCTATTGCATTTAGAATTCTAGGATCTATTCTAAGATTGCATTTAGAATTCTAGGGATATGTGTTACCTACCAATCCGCATTGGAGCAGCGTGGTAGGTCTTAGCTCCAATCCTTCTCTCCAAAACGGAGAGAGGAGGCCTTAGCCCAGCAGTGGGCATAAAAACGTGCTGTTATTTTACTTTTAACTATAAATTATATGTATATAAGAATTATATGTATATAAAAAAAGAAATTTATATAAGAAAATTGTCTGCAAACATTAGGTACATTCTAATATACAAAAATACTACTTTTAAAATATATAATAGAATTTATTCGATTATTACAAAATTTTCGATGTATATAATAGATAACAAAAGAACTGACACACACTTGAATTCTATTTCGAGGGGAATTCGAAACCAGACAGCTACAGCAACGTGTGGTGGACAGCTAAAAAATTATAAAAATCCGTGAATTTAACAATTCTCCAGCCTTGCACAAGATAACAAAGATGAAATGTGGCTAGTAATGAAAAATATTTTTATAAACAGTAACCGCTGAATTTCTCGCTAGCTCTACTCGTTAGATAGAATTTTTCAAAATCAGCAGAAGAATTGTTTAGAATTGCTATAAAAGTACTTCTACAAGATTATTTAAATTTAGTCAATATTTTGAATTTGTATTTGAATTTTATTTTGAATCATATTTACCTCTGCTATGACCGTTCTTGACCTTTAATTTTCCTACATTAATAAGTCCGCATGAACATCAAGTCAAGCATTTCTCAGGCGATAACGTTATTTTTGTCCTGGAGCCGCCATTTCAATATAACCATCAACGTAATATAGCACCATGTATTTAAAAGCAAAAATAACACGTAAAAAGTTTATTTATCTTTTAAAATAACAACATTCACTGTTCTTACTAACATCCGTGATGATTGTGTTCTTTTTTTGCTGACAACAAAGTATTCAAGTATTCCAAGTAGCGACCGTGAGATAAGCTTATATATATGTATTAATGTATATCTAGATTATAAACTTTCTTTGTTAACACATAAATTTTAATGATACGAGAACTTTAACGGTTTATTAGATTCGAAATTTGAAGAGTGTTGGGGTACTTATAGTGCTGGAGTGATGCAGTAACTGTAAGAACTTTTAAGTTTAAGTAAATAGGTTTAAAAAATATAAAGAATTATAAAACAATAGGTGAATAGACAAAGTAGGAACCAACATAAGCATGCGGCTTCTGATTTCCGTTTGCAAAAGTCGTTTGTAGGTTTGGGTATAATATTCTATACTAAAATTCCGCAAACAATTTTAGCTTTGCCATTAAAGCAGTTTAAAAACACTGTTGAAAAAAGGGTAATACTGAAAGCCTACAGTACTTTGAAGATTATTTCTATGATAAGAGCCTAATGCCTCGCTGGCTCTTCTCAGTGGAAACAGCTTTCCGAACCAGCAGTAGAGTCGACGATTCGAAGGCATTTGTTTACAAGTTTACTTGAATAAAGAATATTTTGATTTGAATAAGGTTTCCAGACTACAAATCTTATAAAACTACAAGTTTTCTATAAAAAATACCGCTGAATTGATATTTGCGAAAATGTTAAAGATGCCTAGACGGCTACGGGCTGATGTATGTATAACTTGTAATATCAGCATTCACCCTTATCCCTCTCTATATTTTTTCTTTTATTCTCACTACACACATCCACACATACACATATCCACTGTAATTTTAGTTTTAGTCTTTTTTTCTGTTTTTTATACCTTACCTTAATAATCTTCTTTTTATTTTAATTTAAATTCTTTTTTTTACTGTAATTTTGTACACCTGTAGGTAAGTATATGTAAAGTGAAACAAGTGAAGGTGGGCACTGGATCCCAAAATACAGTTTAAACTAGCTTGGGAGTCAGGGACACAATAATTTGTACATGTATATTTTTAAAATATTAAATAAATTGATATTAAAAAAAAATATCGTCCGCACAACATGTTTTAAACATGTTGTCACATGATTTGGCCAGGTATTTTACGGCCGGCCGCCTGCCTGACGTCAAGTTACCTTAGTCGCCTTTTACGACACCTGGGTAAGAAATGAGGGTGGTTATTCTGCTCAGACAGAAAATGAGCTCTATCCCAGCTGTGGGATAATAATAGTAGTAGTATTACGTACGTAAAATAATGCTGATGTCGGCATATCGAGGCTTGTGCGTCTTCTCAATATTCCTGCTGTGTCGGGGTGCATTGACTTTACATTGACACAGATTTCAACCTGTTGTCTAGACGTGATGTTCGAGGCGAATTATTTACGACTGTCCTTACTAATAAAACACACAAAGTGTTGTCAATCAACTACAATCGTGTTTAGAAGTTATTGTTAGTTATTTATGCAAAATAGGAAGTCAATAAACTAAGAATATACCGGCTCAGTTCATGGTAAAAGGTAGGTGTATGTAATAATGGTAATGTTTATGGTGAAATTTAGCGTAGTAAGTGAATTTTATCGCATTTTTTACCGTCGAGTACTATAGTAGAACTCCCGGCTATTAATTTGTATATATTTTTTATTGATATTATAAAAGTTTCATATGACTGAACGATTGGCGCAAATGACAGTTGGCTGCTCTGCACCCTGCTCTCAGCTTCAGGGGTCGCGGTTTCGGTTCATGCGAAGGCCGATTTGTAGCGAATTTGATAGGTAACAACACACCAACAATGCAATTATCAGGTTATATCAAACTTTTATGGTTATTTGATGTTACAACATGTTACACACGTTTTACGCTGAAGGAAAAAAATTCTTAGAGACAAAAGTAATAATAAAATTATTTTGCTATAATCTGCTATACAGTAAATAGAAAATATATATAGTGCTAAATGTATAGTGGAATATCCGTTTTTTCATACCCGTTACATGCAGGATTCGTAAAAACACATGCACAAACCTCCACCACTGCCACCACAATACACAAGCACTACACACGTTCACTATCACAAACTCAACAATCGTTTCGCCCCGCAACCGGAGCATCATCAGGAGATAGACTTCATGACAAAATCGCAAAAGCGGATTATAGCAAAATAATTTTATTATTACTTTTGTCTTATGGATCTCTAATTCTATAAATTAATTCTTAGAGAATTATGGATCTGTGGCAATAGTGTTGAGGCAGCGTGGTAGGTCTTAACTGCAATCCGTGAAAAGAAGAGGACTATGGACCAAGCCCAGCACTGGGAAAGTAAGAGCCCAGTACCTATTTAAAAAATCAGTTTCGAGTACCAACTCCTTTAATATATGTAGATGATATTTTTGTGTATGTAAGATCCTTTTATAGCATACATTTATGACTAAATCTGCGATATGTATTTGAAAGGCTAAAAACATAACTATTCTTAATTGCTAATAAATTATTCTAAATGTTATAAACTGGCAATAAAATTAATTGAATTTCATTTATTACCAAATATGCCTGTTAGTTAGAAATCTGAATTGAACTTGAAAGTAAAGAGTATAATAGATTATAATATAAAACTAACACCTGTATTAATATATGATATTAGCATTTTTATTTTATACAGTCCTGATATGAAAAAAATGCTAGTAGTAGTAGTATCTATGACCGCTAATGATTTAGTTTGGGTAAAGTTTTTAATAATAATAATAAATATATGGGACATTTACACACACGTCCGTCCCCAAAGTAAGTAACTTAATACTTGTATTATGGGTGACGGACAACTGGTAGATATACTACATATATAAGTTTAAATTTAAACCGGTCACTCTTAAGATTGTCCAAATTCATTTCAGTCCAGCCATTTTTGTAAATTAAGTGTTTAATCTGCAGGTAAAGACTAGTTACAATACCTATTTGATCAGCCCGTTAGCGTAGGTGACAGTGACCCTGTCTTCATTTTATTAATCGTTCGCGTCTGTATATAAAATCATATATGTACTATATATTTACCAGTTGTCTGTCTCCCGTAACATAAGTATTAAGTCACTTTGAGGACGGACGACCGTGTGTGTAAATGTCCTATATATATGTTATTATTATAGGTATATTATCATTCTTCACACATTCGATATACCATTCAGAAAAAGAAGATTCTTGGTGAAACGAGGATGCAAGGAAGACATTGTCTCTCTGGATTGTCTACAGTCAGTTTGGTTTGTACAGAATGTGTTATCGTTTTCCTTAATTATTTCCCTAAGCCGTGACCTAAGGAGGCTTAAAGGCATGATTGGTTTAGGTCGGTCGGCTTTCCTAGCTACACTTTTACATTTCAAGTAAACTTGTAAACAAGTGCTTTTGAATCGTCAACTTTACTGCTGGTTCAGAAAGCTGTTCTTACCGAGAAGAGCCAGCAAGAAATTCGGCGGTTGCTCTTTTTAAAATATAAATCTTAGAACTAGTTACATTTATTTATTACTGTCTTGTACAGGGTAGAAGTGCACCTATATCCACACATCCTTATTATCTAAGTAATCTTCAACAGTATAGTAGGCTTTCTGTATCAGCCTCTTTTTAACAGTGGTTTTAAACTGCTGTAATGGAATGGCCAAAATTAATTTCGGAATTTTATTATAGAATCTTATACCCATACCCACAAACGATTTACGTACTTTTGCTAGGCGCAATGCAGGAGTCGCAAGCTTATGTCGATTCCTACTTTGTCTATTATATACATCCCCTATCGTTTTATAATTCTTTATATTTTTATGTACAAAAATTACATTGTTTAAAATATACTGTGAAGCAAATTTAAGAATACCTATTTCCTTAAACTTCTCTCGCAGGGAATCACGCGCGACTTAAATTGTAGATGTCACGTAATAAAGTTTTCGTGGCTTGATGTTTGCGTTAAATTATTAGTACGGAATAGTGTTATTACTAATACACCATGGACGATGTGGTAATACATAAGAAGGATGGATTAGCAGGACAATTGGCCAGAATAAATATGTTGAGGTATGTAGCGAAAAATGCTAATAAATAATACTGCTGTCCAGCCACATGTTGCTGTTGTTCAGTCTAGTTTCGAATTCCTCTCAAAAAAGAACACAAGAGTACCTATATAAATGCTGCCATCGTTACCAAGCTTTACAGGATCATCAGCTGGGTCATTCTTAAGATTGTCCAAATTTATTCCAGTCCAGCCATTTCGGACTCTACAATCATTTCGTGTTATCGAAAATATTGGAGTGTGTTACTGGAAAACCCAAATTCGGACTGGTCATGGCGGGTTGACCTATTACCTTTATCGTTTTAAGCGTCGTAATGGACCTGGATGTTCTTGTTCAGCTGATGTCGATCAAAAAGTCGAGCACATTTTAAACGAATGCCCACGCTTTGGCGCTAAAAGGGTGCAGCTTGACTGTTAAGTGATACACATACAGGACCGAAATTTGCCAACTTCTGCCTATGGATCATGCGAGCGGTGGCCCATACCAATAAATAATCATAGTTTGTCAACACTTATGACTTTTTTTGTTTGCAAATGAACTTCTTTCATTTCGATTATATTATACAGTAAATATTTATTATTATTTTTAAGGACCCTGAATCATGAATATCAGGGGGTTTGCTTATTATAAAAAAAAGACTATAAAGGACATACAGATCTTAAATCTATATATATTAGATGAGTGCTTTTTATCTATATTAAATAAGTATACTTTATCTATACGAGAGGCATATATTAAATTAGTCATATTATAGTGTAGAGGAGTTCACAAGGGCAAAGCAATCGCTTAGCTTACACAGGGCGTCCGTGGGTGTCCAAATGCATTGTTCAGTACAACAATGGTGGCGTCTATGCAATATCATTCTTAAACAAAACGTAACTACATGTAAAATTTGCAAATTCTATACAAATGAAACTCGAATGTATTTCATGTAGGTAGAGGTGTAAATGCTATGCAACAATTTATTTCGGCGAGTATTTGGATCTGTTGATGCGTAACAGAACATAATGTATGCGATGCTTGCATCCAATCCAAGGATTCTTTAGTCATCTGCTTAGGCGGTGACAGCATAACTATAAGGTAAAGATTATCCCAAATTTATGATATATGAACTATTTTATAAACTTACTAGATTTTCCTGGGACAGCAACTAATAAAGCACACTTATAATTCGTAGGGAAATTCGTTGTTGAATCTACGAATAAAAAAAATTAATCAGGTATTATTAATAATTTCTTTGACAATTTGAATATAAAACAAATGATAATCTAAATGTAAATAAATTACATGTCACTATGTTTTTAAAAAAAGGTTTGAAGAGATAGCATCTTTCTGACGCACCCTTGATTTGAATTTTTGTACGATTACTTGGATACCAAATTACGTCAAGGATGAACAGATTCTCTCAAAGATTGAAGCCCAAAGCCCTAATGATTGAGGACCAAAGCTTTACCGTGTTGCCTCAATTATGGCAAGGTATAAGACAAGGTAACATCTCTGTCAAAGGGATAAGTTGACCGTTGCACTATGTTTTTATTTATTGATGATGTTTTTCTTACGTATTTTTTTCTTTATGGTACATAAACAAATAAATAAAATAAATAAATGTCTTCGATTTCACTAAAGTAAAATCAAGCGCGTTTGATAACCATAAATGATCCTACTTGACTCATTTGAGTCAAAAATAGGATCATTTATGGTTATTGACAAATGTCAAATACAAATACAAATATTTAAAGTTTGTTGTTACGTAATAGAATCGTATTTTGTCACCTGCATTCTTTATTGTGGCTAACATTAAGAGATTGACGAAACGCGGCGTGGGGGCGTGAAGCTAAAATTACTGAGGCCGCCATTTCATTACAGATGTCATGACGAACCTAAATACCAGGAAAAAGAATCGTCATTTAGACAGCTGTAACTATTGCTAAAGTAGACGGCTTATTCTTGAAATCAGTTACATTTTTATCGTTTTTAGTGAAACAAATATAGTTTCTATTTTTGAGAAGGCGTAAATTTTTATAGATCTAGAATATAATTGTATGATAAAATTAAACCTACACAAACATATACTAGGAAAAATGTGTTAGGGTGCGTTTAAAAATATGGAATCAATTATTTATTTGATTCGCCTGTTGGCACAATAGTAACCCTGCCTTCAGCTTCTTGGGTCACGGGTTCTATTTCCGACGACGGCCCACATTTTCTTAATACAATTTGTTAGATCGAGTCTGAGTGTATTTATGTATCGAAGTATGTGTTTAAAATTATATGTGTATAATTTAGCTACTTATCTGGCACCTATGACACAAGTATTAACAGCCTTGCGGACGGAAAGCAATGTGTGTAATCGTTTAATTTATTCTATATTAGCTGTGGCTGCGGCTTCACCCGCGTGGGAATCAACGTGTCAGATTTTTTTTCTAGAATTCATATTTTAAACATAAAAGTAGTTATTGTGAGTTGAACATAAGAGATAGACACACGCTATCGTGGACTTTTTTCGCGGATTTTTGTAGATCTACAATTTTCTAGTACATTACTTTTGCATATCTCTGCTGCTTTATGCAGCACACGCGACTAAAGCACCCGGCAAGCAAGTTTTTTAACAACTGCGCGATCTCTTCAACACAATTTACATAATACCGATATGTACTATATACCTAAACCATTCGGAAGTATTGCACTATCTTTTGGTGAAAACTGTACAAAAATCCATCCATTAGTTCATAATCTACCAAATCACTTCAATCAATGCGATTTGGTAGATTATGCATATTCCAAAAATGTTCTACGAATTTGTAGATTTACCTACTCATAATATTTTCTTCATCATAAAGAAAAAAAAGTTAAAAATGGTAAGTTTATTTCTGCCATGATTTAAATAATTCCTTTACAAGATTATGTTATCTCTTTACCTAAATTCATTTGTATTTATGCATTTTTTATACAAAAACATTTGTTAATTATAAACTATATACTATCAGTTTCGTAATGAAATAACATTGATAAGATTATCCGGTCATAAGTTATTAACGCATTAAACTAAAATATGAATACGCTTCCGTAATTAGGAGTTACTGAGGATTTATTTTCTGTATAAATTAAAAGTTTAATTAGTACACTATTTGACATATTAATTTCTGAAACTAATTTTAAGAGTCCGACTGTATTCTATAATAAAATTCCGCAATCAATTTCGGCTTTACCGTTACAGCAGTTTAAAACAACTATACAAAGTAAGCTGATACAGAAAGCTTACTATACTTTTGAGAATTACATAGATAATAAGAATGTATGGATATAGCTGCTCGACCCTGCACATGATAGTAAGGACTTAATGAAACTTGTTATAAGAATTATATTTTGAAAAGAGTCACCGCCGACTGGATGACTCTTCTCGGTAGGATCAGCTTTCCGAACCAGCAGTATTGTTGACGATTTAACAGCACTTGTTAACAAGTTTACTTGAATATAGAACATATTCAAATATGAATTTTGACTAAGGTAATAAGATTCCAATTAAGTGTAAAAATATGCTTATACATAAAGCATATTACAAAATTGAAGATTATTTGGATGATAAGAAAGCCTGGATTTAAAAATCCTTTCAACTTCATAAAAGACAGCGGTTTAAAGTAAAATAATGTATAATTGAAAATATTTAAAAGATTGACCGCCGAGTTTCTTGCTGGTTCTTCTCGTTAAGAGCAACATTCCGAATCAGTTGTAGCTTCATTATTCATATTGATGCTTGATGATTCAAGAGTGCCTGAAATGGTTTATTTTAATAAAGATTATTTTGATTTGATTTGATTTGATTTGATGGAAAATAAAAAAAATTAGGTGTAAAAGAGGGAAATAAAAATTAATGTAACATGTCTACGTCTGGGTCTAAGTCGAGTTAGATATAATTGTTAATACTAGCCTACATTATGCTTTGTAGATGCGACTGTCTGATTTTGTCCATTAAAAACAGTAAAGTAAAGTAAAGTAACAGCCCGTTGTTATGCCCACTGCTGGGCTAAGGCCTCCTCTCTCCGTTTTTGGAGAGAAGGATTGGAGCTAAGACCTACCACGCTGCTCCAATGCGGATTTGTAGGTTACACATATCCCTAGAATTCTCTAGAGATATGCAGGTTTCCTCACGATGTTTTCCTTCACCGAAAAGCGTGTGATAAATTGCAATTATCAATTAGACACATAAGTTTTAATAGAAAAACTCATTGGTGCCTGCCCGGGTTTGAACTCGTGTTCCCCTCGAAAGAGTCGCACGGTCTCACCGCTGGGCTATCACAGCTCCCATTAAAAACAAATCCATAAAATTAAATTTTTAAATCAAGTTATTATGTCATGGAAAATTTTTGACTTAAAAAGCTGTATCACCGAAAACATATTAAGCGTTGTGCTCCGGTGATGCAACGCGCGCAGATGTGTTGCGTAAAACAATTTTAGCATGCCGTCTGCAAAGCTTTCTCGCACAACGTATTCGAAGAAGCACCCGTATGCATTTGTTTCACGACAGAAGGGGGGCGTGAAATCAGGCCTCTGTTTGTCGCAGCATCGTAACATGGGTGACTAATCGAGCAGACGTAACCGAGTCTTGATACCGTTCGAAATCTTTAGTTTTGGTAACGGCTCCCGAGCTTTTGATTGTTTGGATAAGAGGCAGCGCTGACGTAGTTGCTATATGACAATTTGTATGTACAGATAATTGGAAATGTATTATAATATAATCCGCTATGCCGGTTGGTTATAATACAAATGTCAATCGCTATGCTAATTGTTCATATTTCTGTAGAAAAAAACCCATGGCATCGCGTATTATAAAAATAAAGAGAACATATCGCAGGTTCATTATTAATAGCGGCCTGTCACAATCCCACTGCTGGGCTAAGGCCTCCTCTCTCTGTTTCTGGAGAGAAGGGTTGGAGCTAAGACCTACCATGCTGCTCCAATGCGGATTGGTAGGTTACACATATCTCCAGAAATCTCTAGAGATATGCAGGTTTCCTCACTGAAGAGCGTGTGATAAATTGCAATTATCAATTAGAAACATGAGTTTTAATAGAAAAACTTATTAGTGCCTGCCCGGGTTTGAACTCGTGTTCCCCTCGAAAGAGTCGCACGGTCTCACCGCTGGGCTATCACAGCTCATTATTACAGGCTCATTATTTAAGTGACCAAATTCAAAATCACGCTAAATTGAGTAAGATACATTGTAATCCTCCTATGAAAGCCATCTATGAAATCACGTTACGAACTATTTAAAAAAACTAGGGTTTTTATGCTCTTCCAAGTTATGGGTCTCTTTTATTTTTTATTTTTTATTATTATATATTATTATATACGTATGTAATAAATGTATTTATTTTTTAGTTATTCACAATTTTACTTTTTTGGAAGCATGTTGTGCCCAGCTTGTATATGGTGGCATTATACTTTTAATGCATCTAACATTTTTTTATTTAAATAAATGTGTACTCTATAGACAGGCCTATTAAATAATAAATAAATAAAAAAGGTAAATTCAGGGTTTTTTAAAGAGTTTCATGGAATATTAATATTGCACAGTATGATCATATTATTGGAGAATTACAGTTTTTTATAATTAGTAACAATATTAATTGTTAAATTTATTTACAATATGACTATAATAAACTTTTATTTCTACTTGCTTCTTATTACTAACAACTAAGATCTTATATTATGATATTAATATTTTTCATACGAGCATGAGTTTTATATTTTATTAGGGAAGGAGGCTAATGGTTTTATACCGGAAGGTCCTCAGGTTAGAGTTATAGGTTGTTAGTTAACTATGTATGTAGGCCAATGGATATGTTATTTAATATGGTACATAAATTATACACTACTTTATACCGGAAGTTTACAAATCGTTGCATAAATACCTAACTCTTTCTTTAAAGAGCACGTAACTAACATCGCTATTTTTATAATTTAGTAAAAATTTAATCGATTTGTAAAACCTATGAACGGCGAATGTTGACTCTTCAGGGGCTTGCTCTAAGACCCATAAAATATATAAACTGCTAAATACAATTCCTTATACACTTCTTGGCCTAGCAAAACTTAGTTAGCAAACCCTACATTGGAGCTTCGTTCAGCGTTTTAGCTCTAAACTCGTTTCTAAAGACTTTTGCTTTAGCATTTGTGTTACCTTACTTACCACATGATGACCCTCCTTTCTTACCGAGGTGTCGTAAGAGGCGACTAAGGTATGTGCCGCGTGGTATCCGGCAGAATAGAATAGACCACCCTTCTTACTTACCGAGGTGTCGTAAGAGGCGACTAAGGTATTTGCCGCGTGGTATCCGGCAGAATAGAATAGACCACCCTCCTTTCTTACCGAGGTGTCGTAAGAGGCGACTAAGGTAAGTTGATGTTCGGTAGGCGGCCGGTCGTAAAATACGTAGCCAAATCATATGACAGCATGTTTGCTACATGTTGTGCCGACCCCACTTTGAGTGGGATAAGGGCAGGAGAATGATGATGACTTACCACATGATATCGGATATATTTGCTAGCCTTTGCCCGCGGTTCCATTTCATCATCGGACTTCAGTATCTATGTCCATTTTACAGCCCATCTTCTATCCCTTTACCAAAAATAACATCTATCGACTCCTCGTTCGCACGTGAAAAAAGGTCAAGCAAAAAAACAAAACTTCGCATTAATCATTTTTGTGTGACTCTTAAAAATGACTTATGTAAACAACCTGTATGTTAACGGTTTTTTGTTGTTGAACGATCAAGATATTTACGGCATTATGTACGTAACTTTAATGTAAAGTTCAGTTATGTAAACAAATAGGTATATGTTTTATGTCCATTAGTCAAAATGAGATCAATATCCAAAATAGGGCAAACCGAGGTGTCGTAAAAGGCGACTAAGGTAAGTTGACCTGTCGTGTGGTATTCGGCTGAGTAGAATAGACCAGCGTCATTACTTACCGAGGTGTTGTAAAAAGCGACTAAGATAAGGCAAGCGGGGTCGTAAAATACCTAACCAAATCATGTTAAAAACATGTTGTGACAACCCTACTCAGAGTGGGATAAGATCAGGAGAATAAGATATTGATGATGGGGCAGTAGGTCTTCAAAACATTGGCAGCAAATCCGAAAGTTAGCAAATACCGATAGATTCCGTACGTATTGCTACTGGTTTTAATGTCCCTTCATGAAGGATGAAGTTTGTTCATACTAAGAAATATTTAATGGTATCGTATGTTAATGTCTGAAGAGACGAGTTGACGAGCTCTGAAGTCTGATGAAATGTATTGATTTAATCCTTAAAAATTTCGACGCTATTTAAAACACTAGTTAGTAGTGTCGTCCTCGTAGAATACTGGGGATACATTTCCTTCTCGAAGATCCAATTTATCGCTATTTCAAAATTCTGAGGTATATAAATCGACTACTTGGCAGAACTCCAAGCCTTTAAATGAACAAATTAAAGTATCTTGCCAATATCCTACCACTGTATATATTTTGTGGAAAGCAGGATATTGATCTCTCAGATTCATTATGATGCACAATGATCTAAAGACAGACAGTTTCCTGATAAAGCTAGGGGTAAGCTAAGCTCATATCTTTCTCATTGGTCACAATACAATATAAGATACATATATTAAAGAAAACTGAAAACAAAATTAGAATGATATCTCAATAAGGTAAGTGTCATATATGAATACACTCGCTTTTACCCGCGACTTCGTCCGCAAATTGTAAATATAAATAACTTATTATGTTTATTATAGATGGTGTTTTTGAACGTCATTTTATTCCTGTTGAATTAGCAGGATTTCTATAGCCTATATGTTACCCCGGTGTATAAGGAATAATTGTGCCAAATTTCATGGATATTGGTTCAGCGGATTAGCCGTAAAAACGACACAGACAGACAGACAGACAGACTTTCGCATTTATAATATTAGTAAGGATTAATATTTATAATTATTAATATAATATTTATAAGGATTAGTAAGGAATAATATTGATGCATTTCAAATTCAAAATAATAGTTTATTTAAAAAGATTTTAAAAGATCTTTAATTAATATGAAACGTGAATAATGTGTTGTATTACGGGGTCGCAACATAAATGGTCGCTGCACGGTCGGCGACCTCTCACATTTTTGTGCTTTGTAGGGGGCGCGCTTATTGTACACGACTTTTTACTGTTATGTAAATAAAATTAAAAAAAATCCCTTGAGGTAAATATTGAATCCTTTTATAAAATAGAAAAAATGTTAAACTTTAAAAAAGGGGTAAGGGGCGCTTATGGTTCCCCTTTGTTACGTAACAAAAAAGGTACTGGCTATTGGCTACTAGGTTAGATAAACTCAGTAAAGTCGCTTCATAAGTCCGCCCATAAAACGCCTGACTAATGCCGAATCTGAGGAAAAATACTGTAATGTTAACGTGAAAATCACTACGAAAGTTCAATAGCAGAGACCAAGAATTATCATGCTATAAAATTCAAGAGGAGACCAGCACTGCTCATCTAGCAACTGAAGTCATTCTGTATCCTGGTAGTTGCGGAGACATTTATCATAGAGTAATAATATAGGCAAAATATTTTATGATTTTGATGACATGCATTTTACAGGACAATTACTGGAATATGTGTAACTTACCAATAAATAATAATAATTGTGTAGCTCTAGCTCCGACTTTTCTCTCGAATAAAAGATAGGAGATTTATGCAAAGGAGTGGGGTAATGACGTGCCACTGTTTTACTATCATATTAATTGTTAAGTGAATTTTATTTTAATCGAATTTTCAGATCACAATCGATTAAGTAAATTACAGAATAACAAAAATCGGATCTTATGCGTATCGTAAAGCTTGAGTTAGACCTTTTCTAATACTTTCATAGATTTTCCGTGGGCGAGATACTATCACCTCTTTTACATTGGTTATGTTCGATACGGTGCCAATTCTGACGTCTTCAGAATCCAAATGATGGTCCAACATTGCGTAACGACATGTTTCGAACATTGTGGAATCCGAAACAGGTAAATGGTTATACAATTTTGCATATGTGCCAATAATACCAGTTTTTTTTTAATTTGTTGCATTTACTAAGACTTAATGACAGCAAAATTGTAGAAATGCAGTAAATGGATAGAAAGTTTAATCAATAATAATCAAGCTAACAATTCTTGCGTAAATATTTTGAGTGTGCCATTTATAAGGGCTATCGTGTATCGATAAATTTAAGAAGTATAACTTCAATAATTTTGTTACAAGATTATTGATAAAAGTCCAGGATAGCATGGGTTCGTTAAAATATTTCCACTAAAAAGTTTTCTGCAGCTTTTATTAAGCAGTTACGCAGCTTTTATTAAATTTGTCTTTACATTCGACATATTATGTTTTCCTTTTTAGATCCTTCGATTCTTTACATTTTAAACGGTTTTTCGTCTTTTTAAGATTGCTTATTATAAGTTTATAATAGATCACTTCAAGATGCTACAGAGAAGCTGTTTGGATAAAAAAGGAACAATGAAGAAAAATGTTATATTTCGCTGGTATGATACAAAATATTGAATTGTTTCAACTTAAGATGTTCCAAGAATAGATATCGACTATTTATTTAAATTTTAAAAGAAATGTGAAAGGGACGCTTATCTTATGTTATAACTATATCCGATTATAACCGTTACTAATATGTCAAATATAATATAGCTTTATTTGCATTGTTATGTATTATAAACAGTTAAAACTTACGATTGCCGAATAATTAATTAGAATTCGAATTATCGGAAGAATCCTGTGAAGGCAAACGGGTTTTAGTCAAAATTGTTGAATTTTTTATGAAGAATTAGTACTCAAGTGAAAATAACATTTAATTGCACGCCTGACGATTAATGAAAACACCATGAAACCTACATATGACAAGAAAACTCATGGGATAGATGTAATCCTTCGTAATTATTCGAATAGTTTGGATTAGAGCTCTGATACTTCTCCCAAAGGAAGGAAAAATGTATGCCCAACATTGTCAGATTTTCATAAGTTTTCTATACTGTTTCTATTTCTAGTTACAAATAAGTAAAGAAAAATAAGTCAGCTAGTTTAATTAATGACAGGTTATTTATTCATTACCTACTTACGTAAGCTAGTTAATTGTTTAAATTAAATTGTTGCAATTTGGCAACACATTATTGCTCATTATTGCTAAATAAACATTAAACAATCGTTATACGTTATTTAATTTTAACTATATGTGCCAAAATAATGTCTATACGTGTTCCCGACTAAAGATAGTAAAGAAATTCCTCCGTGACACAAGACGGACTACTTTGCATTGGGCATAGTTATAACTAAACCTTGTTAAGTATTCAACGCGTATAGCTTATTAACATGATGGCAAAAAGATAACGCTTTCCTTCTAGTTCACTAAATAATAGCGAGTCTTAGTAATAATAACAATAGGCTGTATATATAAAAGAAAAGCTGTGATAGCCTAGAGGTGAGACCGTGCGACTCTATAGAGACGACATAGGTTCAAGCCCTGTGTAGGCACCAATGAGTTTTTCTATTGAAACTTATGTGTCTAATTGATAATTGTAATTTATCACACGCTTTTCGGTGAAGGAAAACATCGTGAGGAAACCTGCATATCTCTAGAGAATTCTAGGGATATGTGTAACCTACCAATCCGCATTGGAGCAACGCGGTAGGTCTTAGCTCCAATCCTTCTCTCCAAAAACGGAGAGAGGAGGCCTTAGCCCAGCAGTGGGCATAGTAACAGGCTGTTACTATAGAAGAAAAGAGATAACTTTAAAAGAAATTGGTAATGGTAATGGATACCGACAAAACCTTGCTTTGGATTTTGCTTAGCCTTTATTTCCTAAAATTTAGCTTCTCAATTATGGACTTTGAAATTTACTATTAAACTAAATGATGCTTACACAGAAGTCTATTTATGTTTTAAAGGAATATATAAATGATAGATATGAGTGGCTTTATTTTATTCCGAACTTACATCAGACCGCAATGACGACATATTAATAGAATTAATCCATACTAATATTATAAACGCCAAAAAGCGTTTCCAAGGCATTCCTTTTAAACAATATTGATTATATTTAATTAAAAATTATTTACTGGGTTAACATATAGAGTAAATATTCCCATTTTTCCTTTGGGAACAGGGAAAAACACATATTGCTTTATTGTTCGCTTAAGTTGACGTGATCGAAGTCGAGGGTACTACGAATATAAATTATTTTTATTCTTAGTTAAGTTGTGATTTAGTACCGAAAAACTTTACAGGCTATAAATATTAAGCCATACATCGAACAGGGCTATTCGTAATTATTTAAATCCAGGTCAAGTTTATATGAAGCAGATTGAAGGCAGACCACGCGCGTGCTTCCGTTACACTTATTGCGTTATATTGGTGACAGTTTTGCCCATTGGGATATCAACTGGGCCACGATTTGTGGGACGAGCTAACACGGACACGCTGTGTATGGCTAAACAATGGCTTACATATTTAATATGCTATCAAAACGTAAACTGTACGTAGCTTACGACAGATAAAAACAGAAGTTCAAGTTTTATGTGTTATGACTTGCCAAATGATTGCGTCAACGATATCTTAAAATACAATCAGAATATATTTGACATTTAGAGTCTTCAAATTTTGATTACAGCGTATTGCACAATTTACTAGTTGTCGAGGAGATCCATCTTAGCTTTGTACTTTTACAATTTAATACAATAATAAAATGTTATATATGATAGTGTAACGGTAAAGCTCGTCCTTTTGTTTCTCCTTGATGAACATACTTGTTTCCATTGGACTAAGTCGAATAACCAAAGACGCGCAGATTATCTATCTATTACATGTGATTCGTGGCGTATGCAAATAATAATAATATACCTATGATAATGAGTAATTTTAGCAGGTCATCATCCTCCTGGGCTTAATAAGTGGGGTCGGCACAACATGTTACAAACATGTTGTCACATGATTTGGCTACGTATTTTACGACCGGCCACCTACCTGACATCAACTTACCTTAGTCGCCTCTTATGACACCTCGGTAAGAAATGAGGGTGGTCTATTCTACTCAGCCGGATACCACACGGCGGGAGTAATTTTAGCAGGTGCGATAAGTAAATTGTATGGCTAAAGTTTTTTAAATAATTTGTCCGTTGATGGAAGTACGTAAGAGTTTTATAGATTACTAGTGAATTCTCTAAGTATGATAGTTTTATGTGTATTGCAAGTCTCATATGCTTTTTATATGTTTATCTCAGATTACAGCAAACGAACTTGGATAACTTGACCATATTTAACTGACGCGTTCCGTTATTTAGTACGCACACCTAGTATTAATAGTTCAGCCAGGTAGATGATCCATTTTGGTCACACCTTGGGAAAGTAACGTGGTTTTTTTCCAATAATTTAGTGTCTTTCCGAGTGTCCTGTTTGAGACGACGTATGAATCCTAAATGCGGTAGATAAATCGTCTTATAATGGAACCTATGCTTTGAGTGTCTTAATCAATGTAGATAATTATCTATATTAATAGTCTTAATGAATCAGAAATAAAGAAATAAAGCTAAATTGGTGCTGGGTGGAACGCAAACGGATGCTTTAAGAAATGCAAAAACTTTTATAGCATCGTTTATGCTATAGCTATAAATCAAAATAAATTTGAAAATACATCAACAATTAAAACGTTTTTAAATTTTTAACTGATAATGTTTTATACAATAGATTATAGTTATGTTAACATATTAATGAGATAATGGTCCATATCACTGCAATAAGATATTCTCGTATAATCAATTGTTATATATACGTAAATACTAAAGATTCCAAGTTCGAACAAGCTGAGACTATTTTCAATAAATTTAATTTTACCTTTATAAATTTATGTTCATCGATAAAAAGGTAGTTAAACGTGCCTTAAACTTCGAATCGGCAACATCAAACATGTACAAGTACATCATTGTTCAATGTGGGACGAATTTATAGGACCTTGAACGGTATATACATATTTAACGAACCCGTTCCGAATTTCACAAAGGTGGGGCGGTAATTTGATTCAATATGTGTTGCCAGACGCCGTTAGCTCATCGAAAATATTCTGATGGCATTTAATGAGTTACGAAGTCTAATTTATTTATGATGAATTTATGAGCTGTTGCGACAGATTCTGATGATAACGTGAAATAGTAATTGCCTATTAATCACCTTACATGAATGCCGACACCGATGTTAATGTTGCTTCTATTTATCAAACGATAATCCTAGCTAAACCTACGGAAGATTGAGACTATATAGAGTTAAAGGTTTCGCCTAACCGCCATTAAAGTCGCATACATGGCAATAGTGAAGTCTCATTTCTCAGTTTTAATATTGCTTAGGTAGTTCCGCGTCTACCTAAAAGTGATAATTTCTAACTATAGATAAAAACACTAATGTCTTATCAGTCCAACAGCTAAATAAAACACGGGCTTTTATCTTATTCGAGAGGGATTTGAACTTCAGATTCATCAGTATAAAACTTTTAGATGTGTTTCTTCACAATATTTATTTCAACAAAATTAATAGTAAATAACATTTAAGCAGATAAATTATTAAGAACAATCTATGGGTTTCTTCTGCAACGATAAAGGATATTTGCTTATCTTTTATGGTTAATCTCTCAGATTATCACAATCAGATGTAATTAATTATAAAGAAGGACCGGTAGGAGAATGGGAGTTCTTATAATATTATAAATAAAATTTGTGATGATATGGGTAATTTAGATTCAGGGATTAGAGTTTCCGATTAAACATGAACTCTAGTGTGAAGAAGCTGTGATAGGCTAGCGGTAACACCGTGCGACTCTCTAGAGACGATCATGGGTTCAAACCGGGCAGGCACCAACGAGTTTTTCAATTAAAACTTATGTGTCTAATTGATAATTGCAATTTATCACACGCTTTTCGGTGAAGGAAAACATCGTAAAGAAACCTGCATATCTCTAGAGAATTCTAGGGATATGTGTAACCTAACAATCAGCATTGGAGCAGCGTGGTAGGTCTTAGCTCCAACCCTTCTCTCCAAAAACGGAGAGAGGAGGCCTTAGCCCAGCAGTGGGCATAGTAACAGGCCGGTACTTTTACTTTACTATGGTGTGGTAGAGAAATATTTTCTTACTTTAGCAATAGAAATAATCAATGAACAATGTAAGACATATATTTTAGATAACAGTTAAATTGAGTATAGCAACGAGTAAATAGGTTCATATAAATCAGTTATTAATTACGATTTCCGTTATTTAATATACAATTATTTACGGTATGATAACTAGGATGCGCACTTCACGCCTCTTCAATTTATCGATGATTGAATCCTGTTGTAATTAATAATGTAAGTAATCCTGTCTAATTTTGTTTTATTAGACGCTTTGTTAGTTTCACCGGTATTGTATATAACTGACTACTTTGAACTCAATTTTTCAAATTTTTTAATTTTTATTCAAACTTTTTTAACGTACTTACCAAGAACCGGTGATAATATAATCGTTGTAATTTGTTGTATAAAAGTATAGTATTTTAGTCTAATAATAACTCATCATCCTCCTGCCCTTATCCCACTCTACGTTGGGTCGGCACAACATGATGTCACATGATTTGGCTACGTATTTTACGACCGGCCGCCTGCCTGACGTCAACTTACCTTAGTCGTATTTTACGACCCCTCGGTAAGAAAGTGGGTGGTCTATTGTACTCAACCGGATACCACTCGGTGGGTTTACTTACCTTACCTTACTTACCTTACCTACCTTACCTTACTTTACTTACCTTACCTTACTAACCTTACCTTACTAACCTTACCTTACTTACCTTACCTTACTTACCTTACCTTACTTACCTTAGTCGTACGCTGGTCTAATAATAAGTAATATATCATAATTTCATATATAAGTGAATTGCATTTAATATATATTTTTTTTATTATTTACTACAATAATCATATTTTGTTATTTAATTCTAAAATCGGTTATAAACACAAAAACAATTATAACAAACAACTATAACAACTATAACAAAAAATATTTAAAAATATTGTATACCAGGCGGCCTTCTCGCTAAAACTATCTCTTACAGACAACATTATAAGATAGAACGTAACGTAACAGTTGGTTTGTATGAGATATAATGAAAATAAATATCTATAAAATAAAGACATTGTTTTTTTTAAATAACTAAAACCTTAATGGTTAATCGATAACGTATGCTAGGTCCATTTCTTTAGAGAAAAAATAATAAAATTCTCGATTTGATTTATACTTATTCAATGGCCCGCTGGCACAGTAGGTAGTGACCCTGCCTTCACCTCCACGGGTCGCGGGTTCGATTCTTTCCGAGGGCCAACGTTTCCTATAAACAATTGTTAGTTCTTCGAGCCTGGATATATATTTGTATTTAAGTATGTATTTGTAAACTAATTCAACTGAAAAGGGCACAAAGATCTGTACTAAAAGTTATGTACTATAAACATTACCGTTTCCAAAACTGCTATTCTATTCTCTACTACCAAAATACTAACTGTGCGTCAATTATTCTTTTTTACCATTACTCTTAGGGCACACACATCAGTTGGATTTAATCCCTCACTTCAAAAGTACAATCGTAGAATTATTGTTTTCCCATCCATAAGACATCAAACATCCTTCTTTGAACATCAACATTCATTTTTGCATTCTATCAACAAACTGAAGACTTAATACCAATGATCTAATGACTTTCCGTTTCATCACACACCACTCTCACACATTCAACATTCAACATTATTTTTGTTTTTATAAAATTTTATATGTATATATTTACCAGTTGTCAGTCACCCATGACACAAGTATTAAGTTACTTGCTTTGGGGACGGACGACCGTGTGTGTAAATGTCCCATATATTTATTTATTTATTCATCATTATGTTTATTAAACTAAACTTAAAGCTAGCGCATGCTTAGCTATTTTAGCCGTATTATACGCCGTGGCGGTCGCCGACTATGGGTCTCCGAAGAAGGCTCAGAGTCGCTCAGCAGGCGATGGAGCGAGCTATGTTCGGGTATTTCTACGTGATCAAATGGGAAGATCTGTAGAAGAACCAGCGTTACCGATATATGTCAGCGTGTCGCAAAGCTGAATTGGCGAAGGGTAGCGTACAAAGGCTCAAAGTTTTTGAATGACGACCTTGCACAAAATCATATCTGCACATATCAAAAAGGTTGCAAGGAGCTGCTGGGTCCAATCGGTACAAGTTCGTGTGGTATGGAGATCCTATGATCCTATCCTATATCCTATCCTACCTATGTCCCGCAGTGGCAAAGAGAAAGAAGAAGAAGACGCCATGAAGAGTGCGGAAAAACTCATAGTGGCTTGGAATGTAGAAGGTAAAAGGCCACGAGGAAGATCCTCAACCAGATGGTCTGATCATCTAAAGGCCACTGGTACTATAAACTTTCACGACGCAAGTTTTATTTTATTTATTTATTAATAATAGGGTTATCAACAGGTTACATCAATTAGGATGTAGACCCACTTAAAGATAATCACAACTTGCGCTTTGGTTGGGTCTATAACCTTCACATTGTTTATATAAGTTATATTATAGTATGACGTTATATTGTAGTATAGTTAAATTAATACAAACAAACACCCAAGTATAAAAAGTTAAGAGCTAGAGGGCATGTATTCCAGAATGGACCCCTTGTAACTGTTCAGTATATCTGGCAAAATAATAGCCGGTGATAGGAAATATATTATACGCCAGCAATCTAAATGACCGACAACAATGATCACGGTCCTCAGATATGAGGGACCGCATTTAGAGAGAGGAAGACATTAAAATAGCTGTTGACAAGGCCTTTTCATTTGCGGTACATATTGTAATACATAACGTGTGGCGTTTATCATTCGGATGTATTATCTTGCAGTTCTTCTGAAGGTCAAATATTTCTGTAGATCTAATACTGCGGTTGTAATCGACCGCGGTAACCCAATGACCTGTATATAGTGTATTTTGTTCCAATTAGTGTTGAACTACAATTTATTATATTTTATATACTTAGAAGATAATGTTGTCTTATTATTTTCTGAGTGAAATATTAAAGATAATTAAGGTGACCATTCTTTTAGAAGTTAGAAAGGGAATAGTAATCTTTAAAAGTTAGATCGTCATCATTGTCCTCGCATTATCTCGCTATACGGCGTCTGTTTTTGAAAAGTCCCAAATTCCTCATGTCCCTTTGAACAGTCGTAAACCAGGTGGTCAGTGGCCTTCCTCTTTCTCTTTTTCCTGTAGGCATTACGAGACACTTTTTTAATACGTGATCGTCAGGCCTTCTCGTGACGTGACCGTACATCTTAGCCGTGATTCCGTTAGTTTGTCGGTAATGGATGCCACTTTAAAGGAGCCTCTAATGTTAGAGACTCTAATGTCTTAAGAGTGACTTCTCCAGACTACCTAAGCATGCACATTTCAGCCGTGTAAAGTTTTTGCTCTTGAATCTTTTTTATTGGCCAAGCCTCGCAGCTGTACAAGATGGCTGGTCGAACAGCGGCGGTCTTTAAAAGTTAGTTATCACTGAGTATTAAACAGCCCGAATTAAAAAATTAGACTTAATTGAGTTAGATACATAGTAATCTTTATTTCAATGCCATTTATGACATCTCGTAACGAACTATTAAATAAGCTAGTATGTTCTTGCGCATCCAAGTTATGGATCTCTTTAACGCTCACGACTTTTGTAGGCTCTACGCTATATTGCGATTTGCTACAAAACAACTTTTTTGAATTCACTTTAATACTGTTTCGGTAGACATATGAAAAGGATTATTCTTATAATACATTATTTTGTTGCGTTTCAAAGAAATTACGTAGCCATAACGACGAAAGCATGCTTGAGTTTTTAGTTACGAAAGCTTTGAGATACGAAATTTTCAAATAATAATTATAATATTTTAAAAAATTAAGGAAAATTTACACCAACAAATAATTTTAGGAAAAAAATCGAGAAAATTTAGTTTACTTAGATAACGTACTTATGTAAAATTGATATTCAAGACAGTGTCATTATACAATATAATATTCGAAAAAAGAAGTAAAAGTAAAGGCTTAGGCACGTTCGTGTACTGCTGCCATTTGTGGGACGGCTCTGCCAAATACCAGTTCGATGCTTTGGACTCGGTGGATCGACGTGCCAGAAGGCTCATTTCTGATGGAACCCTGACCCATACTAAATTGCACAGTCTTCGACATCGGCGCAGGGCTGCCTGTCTACTGGTATTCTACAGAATATATTTCGGAGAGTGTGCTGAAGTACTCCATAACCTTGTTCCTCCATCACGTTTCTATCAACGCACCGCTAGGAACCGGGAGAAGTTCCATCTTTACGTTGTTGACATTCCACGACGGCGCACGAAGCGCTTCGCGTCTTCTTTTTCACTGCGAACGACAAGGTAATGGAATTCTCTCTATTTTTCCCGAGTCATGGGTGTCTTCAAAGCAAGAGCGAATAGCCATCTTTTAGGCAAGCGCGATCCATGTTAGACTGTATAATTGCTTACTATCAGGCATGATTACAATCAAGCGCTTGCCTATTACGCAATATAAATAAAAAAGAAACGGCCTGTTAACTAACCCACTGCTGGGCATAGGCCTCCTTGCTCCATTCTAGGAGAGATAGATTGGAGCTAAGACCTACCACGCTGCTCCAATGCGGATTGGTAGGTTACACATATCCCTAGAATTCTCTAGACATATGCAGGTTTCCTCACGATGTTTTTCTTCACCAAAACTCATTGGTGCCTACCTGGGATTTGAACCCATGATTGTCTCTAGAAAGTCACATGGTCTCACCGCTGGGCTATCACAGCTCTCGAATATTCGAAAGGCAGAAATAATTAAGTTTTTAGTGAACCTAATAAATTAAAATAAATCCTTGTTCGTGAATTACTCCGCTTATTGGACAAATTTGCATGATTGTCATGCAGGTCAGACAGGCGCTACAGAGGAGTTAAATTAATAATAGGTATATGAGGATTAATATTAATCGTATATTTTATAATAAAGAAACCTCCCGATGTGTATTATTTAGAGTCCTTGAACATAATGACATCATTCTCCTGCTCTTATCCCACTCTAAGTGGGCTTGGCATAACATGTTACGAATATGTTATCACATGATTTGGCTGCGTATTTTACGACCGGTCGCCTGCCTGACGTCAACTTACCTTAGTCGCCTTTCACGACACCTCGGTAACAAATGAGGGTGGTCTATTCTACGCAGCCGGAAACCACACGGCACTTACCTTAGTCGCCTCTTACGACAACTGGGTAAAAAGGAGGGTGGTCTATTCTATTCAGCCGGATACCACACGGCAAATATCCTTGAAAATAATGACAATAATAATAGAATTATTTACGTATTTTTTTGTTTCAATTTTAATGAAGCTAATTATAATATTAAAATAATTAAAATAAAAACTATGTTCGTTGGAACATGAACATTATTGTATTATATAAATAAATTATCTATATAAAATTTTCCAGCAATTTTTTTAACGTTATAGTAGGTCATGGCAAATAAAATCTATCTAGATTTAGATACAATATGCAACCTTAAATTATTATTATTACGGTTCCCTACGGAAATAAAAAGAGTGAGTGAGTGAGACTTAAACAAAGTTTATCACAGTTTTTTGCCGACATTATTTCACTTCACTATTGTAGACACACTAAACGCTAACAGCAGACTGACTAGAATAGGCTCAACTGGCTAATTTATAACCTCTGTTGTTTGCATTTCCGTTTCCGTTTTATGAAACAACTAATGAATGACATTTGACTATTTCCGTCTCAATCAAATTATTAAATCAATCCTATTTTTTACACAAACACATAACCGTTATATGAATTTATGAGTATTTATAAGTTTAATTAACACAATATCTAAGAACATATTCCTTCAGACCAGATTAGACAGAAAGGTTAGCAATTTTTCAAATTTAAACTATCGTGAGTGCTATTCATAGTTAATATATAGAAACCGGCTATACTCACGTCTAACGTAAGTTCCCGCCGCGATAGCGTCGTGTAAAGAGCTCGTGAATAAGTACCCCGGACGGGTTCGAAACTAGTCGGGCTAATCCGATAAAATTAGACGTGAGTATAGCCGGTATCTATATATTAACAATTAGAGAGCAAAATCAGGAATCGAAGTCAGGTTGTCCAATATAAGTACACGAATCAACCACAGAGTTTATCAAACTTATAATAATACTAATGGTATCTGCAACTTCCTTCGCGTCAATTGCATGCATTTCAGTACTCTCAATAATGCCAATTTAATTGTGACAAAGTCCATGAATATTGGTGCAACTGAATAGCCGTGAAAGCGTAACAGACTGACCGACAGACACAAAGACAGACTTTTACATATAATATTTCATATAAATAATATTTTATTATAGAGTATAAAAAGAACCGATTAGTATCCGGCTGCGTAGCATAGACTACCCTCATTTCTTAGCGGCACAGGCAGGCGGCCGGTCGTAAAATACGTAGCCAAATCACGTGACAACATGTTTGTAACATGTTGTGCCGACCCCACTTAGAGTAGGATAAGGGCAGGAGAATGATGATGAAATAGAACCGATTAATCGATATTTGTGTGCATTCACTAAAATATATTGTATTATGTAGGTACAGCTTCTTTACAACTTTTGATCTTTCTACCTTGACATTATAATGTTGAATACCTGCTTATCAAGGAATTACGTAAGTAGTTCCGAAAATTATGATACCTGTTCAACGTATATAGGTATCTGTGTAAAATGTTAAACAAGTTTTTATGTTTAAGATATTTTAAAATAAGTATTTGGTTTGATTGACCCGGATTTAATGCTCCGAATTTAATGATTTGAACTTTTTGTGTGCACCAACAATTTAATTGAATTTTCTTATAATTTATTTTGTTTCTATGATATTATGCGTGAATATATTATCGCACCTTATTCTCGTCAAGAGTTCGCAGGTTCCATTCATTTTGAAAGAAATCTCTAAAAATTTCTTTCTTCTTCTAGTATATATGACTATAGGTGAATGTATGATGATTCCGGGGTAGGTGTTATGTAATATGCAAAACAAAATTGGGCCAGATTGACCCTTAGCTCCCTAGTATCCCTACGTGTGTAAAAAAGAATATCTTAGTGTTGCGATTAACTGTTTACATTACTGTATATTTCATAATCTTTTGAAATTGAATTAGATTTTATTAAATTGAGTCTAAGTATAATAATAAGGGTTCATAGGTTCAAACCCGGGGCAATGAATTTTCCTATGAAAAACTATGTGCCTTAAATTTTATGATTTATAATGTATCACGCACTATGTGGTAAAGGAAACTTTGTGAGGAAACCTGCATATCTTATGAGAATTATTGGGATATGTGTAACCTAGCAATCTGTATTGGATCAGTGTAATGAGTCTAAGTTTAAATTCTTCCTCGAAGGTCCCTTCTCGTAAGCTTTCTTCTTGCTAGGCCTCTGTCCAATAATGGGATGGTAATAAGTCTATATAAAATGATATTTTTTCTCGAGATTCAAGCGGGACACAATAATGTCGTTGGAAATGCTTCTTAGAGACCTAAGTCCTATATCGGATTTCTAAGGATATATGTATGTACCCGCAACTATATCTATGTAATTTGTACTAAGTAACAATTTGGATGTCAGACGTAATAGATTATTTAATAATTAGCTGTTTTGTATCGTTCAATTATTTTATACATTTGTATCGTTTGTAGAATTGTATTCATCGGTATTTTGTTATATGCTAAAGGCAATTGAATAATAATTTTTTAATACTTTTAATTGATAGTTGTTTATTAAATTATACTTTGTTTCCATATTAACATGAATATGTTGAGACCTTAACACTAAGGTCATTTGAGTTTTATAAAACTGAGCAACAAATGATAACGGAAACATATTACAGTTGATTTTCATTGTGTTAAGAATCTAGTTGATTTTGGTTACAAAATGATAAGGTGCTTTTTAATTATATTAAGTTTTCGTCAGTTCGTAGATACAATACCGGCAAAACGGGTTACTGAATGGATGTCGTATGAACAACAGGAAATAAGAAAACTAAAACAATCTTTCGGGTACTTTGAAGACACATATCTGAATTTTACAGAATTAGCTACTAAATACGGTTACCCATGGGAACAACACGTGATAACAACTGAAGATGGTTACGTATTAACAGTTTTCAGGATACTTAGCCAATGTTCAGAAATACAAAAGTATCCCATAATTCTTGGCCATGGAATATTTGATAGTTCGGATTCCTGGATTCTAACTGGCCCAAAAACTGGATTGGGATATCTTTTATCGAACAATTGTTACGACGTATGGGCAGTGAACTACAGAGGAAATGTCTATTCACGGAAACATATATATCTTGATCCAGACAAAGATGTATCATATTGGAATTTTTCATTCGATGAAAATGGTAACTATGACTTACCAGCCTTTATAGATTATGTTTTGGGTAAAACTAAACAGCCAAAATTATATTATATTGGTCACTCACAAGGCACAACCGATTTCTTTGTGATGGGATCGCTGAGACCTGAGTACAATGAAAAAATACACCTGTCGATCCACCTGGGACCCGTAGTGTGGATGAAGAATATGCGAAGTCCATTACCAAAATTTTTATCAGGAGATGCCAAAAAAATCAAAAGTGTACTTGAATATGTAGGATTGAATGAAATTTTTGGTAAACATCAGTTAATTCATGTTTTATCAGAACTGTTATGTCAAATTGTACCAAATGAGATTTGCGGTACAGCATTGACCTTTGCAACTGGTTACAGGCCAGGCAGCATAAAGCTAATGGATTTAGCTGTCTTAACTGGACATCTCTTAGTTGGTACTTCAATTAAAACTCTTGCTCATTTTGCGCAATTGGTTGTTTCTGGAGAATTTGAACGCTATGACGAAGGGAAAAAAAACAATATAATTAAATATAAATCACCGAAGCCTACAAAATATAACATGTCTGCTATCACGTCACCCATAGTTTTAATTAGTGGCGAAAACGATTGGATATCGACTTTGGAAGATATAAATATTCTTGTTTCAAAATTGCCCAATTTGATAGAAAATTATGTTGTACCAGACCCAACTTGGAGTCACAACAATCATCTTTGGGGTGTAAATGCTTCTGAGTTGGTATTTCCGAAAATCTTTGAATTTTTTCAAACATTTAATACGAGATGACTCAAAATTAAAAATTATGCGGTATAAACAATCTAATCGAAGGGTTGAGAAAGCAAGTTAAAGGACTGGGTAAGTTTTATAAGTCCTTGTGTAAATATGACAAAAAAATTGTCATCATATGGATCAGAGAATACAAATATTTATTTTGGAAAATATGTTTAAGCATTAATAATTCCTCATTGCCATAATTACTAGGGTTAACAGCACCAGTTGTAACATAGACTTATTATAACAGTGGTCATTAAAATAGCTTAACTGTAACTAGGTTTATGAAGTATTAAACTATTTTTCAACGTCTTGTATTATTAACCTTCTGCTATTATAATCTTTAATCTGTGAAAACTTCTTATGTTATCACATACAACAATTTTTTTTGAAGGTTTTTACAATTCCAAAGTTTCAAATAATTTCATTTTACAAACAAATTAAAAATGCTGCCACTTCCTTTTATCAATATTTTTCAAAAAAATCCGTAAGCTGGTATTTGGTAATTTGCTCATAAGTTTGATATCGGGGCAAAAGATGTTAGACCCATCGTCGCAAAGGTCAGTCAGTCTTGATGATAAAAAAACATCCTCAGTAGTGGCATATCTATTGGTTTAAGATTATTAGGAGTCGTAGTGTTATTACTTGTTTGATAATTAATTGATTGAAGCTTATAGAATTTATATAAATTCTTAATTCATATCGCTTTGTTTCAGATATGAATATTTAAATATATTTTTTAAAAATATCGTACTTCTTAGACAGAAATATAATGAGTTATTTAGTTTTTAAATCTAATTAATGTAGTCATAATTAATGTAGGTTAAAAAAAAAGGACCGTTGCGCCGTTTCCGTATGCCTCTTGGTATCCATATAAATATATTTATGATTTATTAAGGACGTAGTAATATATATTATGAATATAATAATATAAATTAAGCCAGTACTCTACGGCTGCATTCGCATTTATCCCATCGATGTGTTAGTGAAGTTTTCGATCCTGTTAGGTATTTTGACATAGTTGAGTGTTTTAATTTTTTTATAGACTCCTCCTCATTTCTTACCGAAGGTGTCGTAAAGGCGACTAAGGTGAGTTGACGTTAGACAGGCGGCCAGTCGTAAAATAACTTTCCAAAACATGCAACAACATGTTGTGCCAACCCCACTTAGGGTAGGACAAGGGCAGGAGCGTGATGGTGATCGTTATTTATAAGATGCAAACATTTTTTACATATAAGGGTTTGAGAGACCACTTACCAAATTGATAATCGACAGATTAAAAGAAAGATCGAAAGATGAAAAATTAAAAGAAAAACAGTACAGGTATCCCGGCTTAAAAACGGAAAGAAAAGGTGTACTTAGTAGGTGTTGAAGTTGTTTGATACTAAACCTAGGTGGCGCCAGCAGTACGTTAAAACGCGCTAAAGATGTTTTTTTCTAAATTATATAATGTCCGCGAAAACTACTGTGAGATCGATTTTTCTCCCGGTGTTGCTGCTTCTCCCGGTGTCGCTGTTTCTCCCGGTGTCGCTGCAAAATCCACTTTGGCTAACACCATATTGTCGTTTTCCGAAAAAATGAGAGTTCGAGAATGAGTAGTAATTTGTTAGGACCAATATTGTGTCCAGAGTTTTCTATAGGTCGTTCATTGAGTCGTTTAGGTTAGGTATTGTTTTCGGATCTAATAAGCGAAATAATAGGTTCTGAGTGTTGTGATTTCAATTAATTTCGATTAAATATTAAAAAATTTCGTGTGTACGTTAAGTTATCAATTGATGAGAATTGAGATAACCAGATATTACGCTATCGAAAAGTAGGTAATAGAGTTTCTTCAAAAGTAAATGACGTTTACAAAAGAGACGCTGATAGCAGACTCTTTTTCTTTATTTATTAGCAGTTCAATAAAAAATACGGTATTCATTAAGTTTTAAATATGCAGTGACCAAGTCTGGAGCTGGAATAAAGAGAAAAAGTGTGATATATGCACATCGAGGTACTGGAACACCTTCATAAACACATAAAGCTATAAACGTGTTATGTACTGACCCTGTATTGACTCAAGTTCAGTATTCAATGTTAAATAAGTTGATTGATTTTTATTTACGGCAATATGTAATTTATATATTAAATTTGTTGTTGTAAGAGTAGTTGTCAAAACACGAGATATATAATACTATCTTTTAAAAGCAACTCCGCTCGCGTGGACTGCAGTCTTATTATTTGAGTAAACCGCTATACTTATATTAATTATGGTTAAAGCGGGTTAACCTTTAAAATTTTGCCGTTTCCGCAATATTTTTTAATGCTGCTCCTCTCCTCTTTATCTTACCATGATGTTATATAGCCTATAGCCTTCCTCGATAAATAGAATATCTTACACACACAGAATTTTTCAAATCGGTCTAGTAGTTCCTGATATTAGCGGGTTCAAACAATCAAACAAACGAACAAATAAAATAAATAATATTAAATATATGGAACACTTACACACACGGTCGTTCGTCCCCAAAGTAAGTAACTTAATACTTGTGTTATGATTTATAGAATTAGGCGTTACTTTGCGGAGATCCATAATACAATAGTAATAATAAAATTATTTTGCTATAATCCGCGATATAGTAAATGGAAAATATTTATAGTGTTAAATGTATAGTGGACGATCCGTTTTTTCATACCCGTTACATGCAGGATTATAGCAAAATAATTTTATTATTACTTTTGTACTTGTGTTGTGTTGAAGGACAATTGATAGATATAGTTCATATATAATTCTAAATACATACTTTAATATATATATAAGCACCCAGACTCGAAGAACCTAAAATTGTATATAAAAAATGTTGGCCCTCGGGGAAATCGAGCCCGCGACCCGCGGAGCTGAAGGCAAGGTCACTACACACTGCGCAAACGGGCCAGTTAGATGAGGGTAGCTTACATTATATAAGTAGGTGTTAGACAGAAGTTATGATAGAATTATTTTAAGCGGCTTAATCGCTGAAACAATATTGACGATAGCTTCGCAAAATTGAACCTCATATACCAGACTAATATAAAGGATATAAAAGTTCCCATTTTGAAATTACATATAGTACACAATAAAGGATATTTCAATAGTAAAGTAGATTAAAGCAAAGTCGTGGATAATGTTTTTAAGAATCACGTGCTTGATGTTTAATTGCATTTAAATAATATGAACAGAATTCAACCATATCACATTTTTCCACAGTTATTCATTCGGTCGGCTGATTTAGGTTATGCGTAACCTTGCAAGGTTATAAATTCTAAGATGCTTACTCAAGAGTACCGTATTCACCGAGCCGTAGCGATCTTAATCATAGTGGAGTTAATAGCGAAAGCTTGTATTACGGTGAAGTTTAATGTAAAAGTGTACAGTACGTAATAATATTCAAGTGATAGTTTGTTGACCGTGGAGAGAGCATTCTAGCAAATGTCTCGTATTAACTACAAATATAGATTATGTATAGAAACGATATGCGATAGTTTAAATTCTAAAATAACACATATTTCATTATTTATGACTGGCCCGTTGGCGCAGTGGGTAGTGACTCTGCCTACAGCTCCGCGGTCGCGGGTTCGATTCCCGCCGAGGAGCCAACGTTTTCTATAACCAATTTGTTGGTTCTTCGAGCCTGGGTGTGTATCTGTATTTAAGTATGTATTTAAAATAATATATGTAGTATATGTACCAGTTGTCTGTCACCCATAACACAAGTATTAAGTTACTTACTTTGGGGACGGACGACCGTGTGTGTAAGTGTCCTATATATATTTATATTTTATTTATTTTAAGCCTTCATTTGATTAAATAAAGTCTTAAGATTAGATTTGTTATTCACTTATAATCATTTACATTGTAAAATATTTACAACTAGCTTCTACCGACTACTTTGTCCGCATGGACTTATATAACGAGAAAAATAGTAGCTTCCCTTTCTTTCATATCAATCTGTTACTCCATTTCGACGTAGTGGACTAACAAATACAAATATTTACTATATTTATAACTATTATAAACTGAATACGTGAGTCTTTTGTCTTGTGACTTTTCTTTAGTTTTAGTAGTCTATTTTTTTTTGAAAATCTAATAAACTTCTTGTAAAAATAAACGTATTATTTAATTCTATAGTTTTAGTTCTCTAGATATAAGAATTGTTTAATGAACTATTATTATTGTTATCAATATATTATATTTGTCGTAATCTAGAAGTAGGCTTTTATTATCTTGTCTCGATCCAATCTACCCAAAACTAATTATATGTAAAAAAAAAATATGACTAATTTATAGAATTAGGCGTCTCTTTGCGGAGGTCCATAATACAAAAATCAATGAAAAGACAAAATAATATTTTCATTACTCTATGAAAAATATGACTATAAACATTTTCATTCATTTCATTTTAGGTGCAACGTTAGAGTTTAGAGAGAAAATTATGAAAATTAATTGACTGTGAGCAATACTTAAAATGTAAAAATGAACTCTTTTATACAGAAAGGAAAATTATTTTGTATGAGACATACATCTCTTATCTAACAATCTTCATTTTTACTTTATTACTGCTTGGTTACATCGATACATAAAATATTTCACCATCTATATTAAAGGTCTAAAAGCATTAATTTTATTTTAGGTTTAACAGTTTCTTTCAGTATTATTTTTTCCGGCAAAATAGAATAGACCACCCTCTTTTTACCGAGGTGTCGTAAAAGGCGACTAAGGTAAGTAAGGTAACTTAATGACAGGCAGGCGGCCGGTCGTAAAGTACGTAGCTAAATCATGTGACATGTTGTGCCGACCCCACTTAGAGTGGGATAAGGGCAGGAGAATGATGATGAAAACTTTTTTACGGAAACATTTTTTGAATTACTTTAAAGAGTCCAATGTCGTGCATACCAGTCACAAAACATATTTTGCAAATATTACTCTAATATAATTAATTTGACATGCACCGCTGGTTGCTCTGGCAATTGTAGTGTATGTGTATGATTAATAAATTGATAGTTAGCTGTTGACACCGAAAAGTAGTGATAAAGTTTATTATTTGTTCCTGTCAAGATTGTATTATCAGAAAATATATTTATTTTTGATTAAACAATAAATGCGATAAAAACATTAATTATATATCTAATACAATAACATCAAAAAATGATAATATCAATGAAATAATTACTTAATTGTCCAGGATTTCTTTATTTTATTTATATACATCTTGCAGTCTGTGGTACTACCCTCTGCGAATAGATCGTTAATAGGCATTTAGAGTAAAGCTCGGTTTCCACTAAAGTGGATAGTCGTTTAGAGCACCAATGCGATATCGTCATTTCTCCATCTTCCTCTTCGCTTATCTTAAATGACAATATCTGATTTGTATTCAAAACGCATCTCCTTTCCTCTCCACTTTTGTGGATACCGGGCTGATGGATCTACATAGATTATAGAAGATTTTTTTAACTTTCTAACGTTCTAACGCTAAACTTGAAAAAAATATCTGTCATAAGAACCCTCTATTGACAACCCTTATCAAAACATTGAAGAATTAGCAAAAGTGTTCCATTCCTTCTCGCTTGATGCGATGACGAGATATATATATAAATTAATTTCTATATCTCTATAGTCTATAGTCATAGACTATAGAGATATATAGAAATTAATTTATATATATACATATGGATTTATTAACCTTGCAACGCCTGGAAAAGGTCACGCTCTCCCATTCTTCGCTTATAACCGCTTTATTTTTATATACTTTTCGATATCAATCACAAAACAATAACAAATCAATCTAGATATGTCTAATACGTTTATTACGAGAATAGAGTAACGCATAATATTTGTTGTGGTACATAGTTTATTATAGATATGGCTAAATATAATACTAGGTCAAGGACACTTGACTGTTTGGCTTTGCATGTAAAAAAAGTAAAAATGACTTGCGATGAAATTCGGTCTGATGTAAGGATACTTTAAATAAAATGTGGTGTGATATGAGTTTTTCTAAAAATATTCTTAGAAATATTATTATTATTATTATAACAATTTTTACGTACTCATATAACGAATATTTTCGTATACGAGACATTACATCATTCGACTTAATCTCTTCAAGATCCGTATGTACAGGTTTTACACGTTTAACTAGTACAGGTTACTTCCGAATTGCGCAGTAATAGATTTCTCCACTATCAACAAAGAAATTGCGGGTCAACGCATAACCCTTCTCTTTTCAGGTACGCGTTCGATAAATATATTAAATAGCTAAGCATTGCAGACTGCAGGTTGTCTTCCGCATACCACAAATACCAGCCGTCGCCACACTGAGCAAAAGTTGTGGTGACGACTTATTATGACATAGATTATTTTGTGGCGTCAAAAGGAATTTAAAATTGGCAATGCTTTTCCGTATTACTTGAGACTATTAATAAATGGATTTTCAATTTAAAATAATATTAATTAAAAATTTGAATCTTATAAGGAATCAAAGTTTCCTTCAACTATTTTAATGTACTGATTTGGTAAGTATTAAGACGCGGGATAAGTTTTCTTGCATTTTGTGACATTATATTTTTTATTAAATTATCTTTTTTCATTTTGGTATAAAAGACCAACTTAACACTTCCCATAATATAACGGTATAACCTCAATAAATATGTAAGAAGCAAAAAAAAGATTCAACAAATGAGAATGCATTTTTGTGTTACTCGGGCTTTGAAGGCAAAGTTCTTGAACTTCGCAAAAAATAAATAATATGACGGCAAAGCTCTGCCTTTTACATCTTGAAGGGTATATCAAAGAAAAACTGCATTTTAATACGTTTCAATATACGCGTTTGATACTTCTATATAAAAGAGTTCAACGGGGTCAGACGTACATACCTTTTATTATAGCATAAAAGTGTTTTTTTTAAATTTACAAGAATAATGTACAATTTATATCCATCTTAAATTACATACACACTAGTACTATACAAATCATGCCCACGTGTGTGTACAATTTTTTTTTTACTAATAAAAGCTTTCATTTGTCTTTCTTTATTTATGTCTTACTAAACCTCTTGTCTTACTAATTAATAAGTAATTCTACTCAAACCTTATGTAAGGTTTGAATAGAATTACTTATAAAACTAAAAATTAATGTTGAGAGACCGGCTATACACACGTCTTATTTTATCGGATGAGCCCGATTAGTTTCAAGCCCATACAGGGCGTTCATGAGCTCTTTACGCGACGGGAACTGCATGTAGCAGCTCGCTGAGTAAAATAAGACGTGAGTATAGCCGGTCTCTCAACATTGATTATGAATACCACTCACGATAGTTTAAACTCTGAAACTCAAAAAATACCTTTTATAAAAATGCCATTTTAATTTTGTTTAATTTTGTAATCAAAATTAAGCAATACTTATTTGATATTTTTTGGTATCAGTATCAGTTGGGATTAGTTCCATAAAAAATATCAAATTTCTTTCTTGTGATATATACAAATTATTTTCTTTAAATGTCCAGGAAATTCGGCAACAAGAAATGGTTTTTGAGAAGTTTTATTAATTTGGATATAAACTTTTTTAATTGAATAACTTAATTTATAAATTTAAAAGTGTTTAAAACGTAAGAATATAATTTTAATTTAGTTAAATCAGTTCAGTGTTAGAAATTGTAGCAAAAATAATATTATGTAAACTTTTATTACTAAAAAGCAGGTAGGAAGCGGCATATAATCAAACATATCAAGTGTTACATCTGCATACATAATCTTTGCGTAAACCGTGAAACCTGCAGGCCTTCAGGTCGGGCGCGGACGGTTGACGACTCCGATTCATTCGGACCCTGTCCCAAATACCTTCGACAATCTTATACAAGTACTCGCAACACTAATTACTATACAAGTTGATGATAATTTGATCCTTATATGAATTTACGTTATATATACTTTAGCGACTCTTATATGGCATATACAGTTACAGGGTTTTCATGAATTTAAAATGTATTTCCTTGTTTTCTAATTATAGTCTTTTGTCTCTCTAAGAGTTTTAAATGTCAGAAAGTTTTGAAACACTTGAATAGAACAGCTTTTTTTGTTTGTACAGGAAAAAAACCCGTTATGAGTACCGCCGCCCGACGGGGACAGGCGGCAGTTATGTCGGACTCGCACCGACTAAAACGACCAGTGTGTTCCACCACGCTGCCGATGCAAGGACAGGGTATCGTTGTTCACATTACACCCATCCCCACCGACAGCTCTGATCCCAGAGAATAGGTGTTCTCAGGGAGGGGTCCCTGTTCGAGGGGTCCCTACCCAGAGGAGGTCCTTTCCTGGAAACATAAGTCCCTCTCCGCTAACCGGTGCATCGGGAGCACCAGATACACCGACCGCCTCGGGGACCTGTAAGCCAGGCGTAGAACAGCTTCCCTTGACCTTTATTGAGATTATTTTGTGCACTTAATATTAAAGTGACCTAATTCAAAAAGTTGTTTAGTGGAAAAATGCAATAAACCGTAGTGAAACGCCTACAAAACTCATGAGTGTTACAGAAACGATAACTTGGAAGAGCATGAAGACACAAGCTTTTTTAAGAGTCCGTAGTGTGAGGTCATACTTGACTCAATAAAGCCTAATTTTAAATTAGGTCACTTTAATACTAAGCGTGCGATTTGTACTTCTATTCGTAGACGCTGTTTTCAAAACTGAGTTCTTCGGTGGGCTGTCATCTTGGGATTTATCAGTTTGTATATACTTTGTCAATTACGTATTTTTTATAATTTAACCTTTTTGCCCTTAATGCTATCATATATTAAAATGAAATGGTTCCTTGTAAAAAAAGTTACATTTACAGAATTCGTGTGCTATGAAATCACATACTAACTATTATACTAGACTAAGTGAGCCATACACAGACCTGCAAGCCTACCATGAACTCTTATTGCGACTCAATAGAACACGTAAACTAAATTGTTTTGCTTTTTCATACCATGGCGTCTTAAAGACGCACATTTTAAGTCGTTGCCGAATGAGCGTTCGGAATGCGTCCTAAAAATATTTGAGTAAAAGAGACAGAGTTATCTATAGTTCATATGACGTTGTCCTTTTCAAACACACTTTTGGTATGAAAAGAAAGCGGTTGGGTTTAGGTACTGACTTAGAATTGAACCGTTTTCTAAAAGCTCATGGTAGGCCTACTGTAAGCGAGATTGTCATTTTAAATAATAAGAGGAAAGATGAAACTCGTTATTCTTTATCCTTGTATAATGGCACATAAAAAAGAAAGACAAATAGATCACCTTTATTTGTTTTCTCTTTCTTCTTTGTTTTATATGTTACATTTTAGGCTGGCTTCCCTACTGTAGTATAATAAAATGATATATAGTACAATAAATAATGCTCATCGAGACTTAGAGAGAAGATCGGTTAGTTCCGTTCATAGAGCATTGTTTCCGTCGCACAGACTGACGAACCCGTGTGAAAAGTCATATACTATGAGTGTCAGTGACAGCTCTCTACGAATCCGAACTAGCGGGCTGTTTCGTTCTAAACATCGATGTGCATTATTTAATGCCGGGTACTAGCTATACGTGGCTGTTCAATATAAAAACATGAATAAAAATTTTCTGTTACAATTAAATTAACAGACAACATAGCTTTAATGGATTCAATGTTAACCACTTATTTTCCGTTTAAAAGGTATTAACAGTGTCCCATTACATATTATACCACATTCTTCGAAACAATTGTCCAATGCCGTGATTAGCTTAATTATGAAGTCATTCGTGAAGTGTAGGATTTCTCTTAAATACGCACGTCCTATTTACTAACACGATAGTAATCACTTTAGACCATTATGATAGTTAATGATATTATTGTGAAATAAAATTTAACGAAAAATAAGAAATTTTATTTTGCAATAACACTATCTTTATGATTATTATATATATTAGAATGCGATAATGACCCGCCATGTGGTATCCGGCAGAATAGAATAGACCACCCTCCTTTCTTGCCGAGGTGACTAAGGTATGTGCCGTGTGGTATCCGGCTGCATAGAATAGACCACCCTCGTTTCTTACCGAGGTGTCGTAAAAGGCGACTAAGGTAAGTTGACGTCAGGCAGGCGGCGAGTCGTAAAATACAATAAAGCCAAATCATGTGACAACATGTTTGTAACTTGTTGTGCCGACCCCACTTAGAGTGGGATAAGGGCAGGAGAATGATGATTAGAATGCGATAATGACCTAGTTCTGTCATCGAATATCAGATGGTTGCATTATTTTAAGTCACCCAAGTCTACAACTTGATGGGATGCCTGTATTTCAATGTTTAATAAAAAACCATTTGATTAATTTCCATCTTATTGTGTCTAGTACTTAGGTAAAGGCTCGATTGCAGCTGGAATTAAAACTATTGAAATGAGACCCTGTTTTTTATCCCATTTGTGTTTTTTTTTTAATTTATACTGTCGTGAGTAGTATTCACATTTTATGTACTGGCCCGTTGGCGCAGTGGGCAGTGACCCTGCCTTTAGCTCTGCGGGTCGCTGGTTCGATCCCCACCGAGGCCCAACATTTTCTATAAACATTTTGTTTGTTCTTCGAGCCTTCTCCGGTGGTTGTTTTTGTATTTAAGTATGTATTTCAAAATTATATATGTAGTGTATCTACCAGTTGTCCGTCACTCATAACACAAGTATTAAGTTACTTACTTTTAGGACGGACGACCGTGTGTGTAAATATCCCATATATTTATTTATTTATGTATAGAAAGTGGCTATAATTACGTTATCGTTACGGTGTTATCGATGGAGGAACTGCCAGTTCCTGCAGTTCTCATATAAAGAGCTTCTTCATGAGAATTCTTCATGAGAAGAGTCCCGGATGGGCTCAGAACTAGTCGGTTTAAATTAATGCAATAGGACGTAAGTATAGCCTCTACTATAGCCAGAAACCGGCAAGATACATAAAGTATTTGCGCAAAAGTTACTCTTAAGTTAATTTTGGGTAAAGAGAGATGTAGAGTAAATAAAAGTAAGGGAGCGGCCTGTTACAATCCCACTGCTGGGAATAGGCCTCTCTCCGTTTCTGGAGAGAAGGGTTGGAGCTAACTAAGACTTAACGCGCTGCTCCAATGCGGATTGGTAGGTTACACATATCTCCAGAATTCTCTAGAGATATGCAGGTTTCCTCACGATGTTTTCCTTCACCGAAAAGCGTGTGATAAATTGCAATTATCAATTAGACACATGAGTTTTAATAGAAAAACTCATTAGTGCCTGCCCGGGTTTGTTCCCCTCGAAATAGTCTCACGGTCTCACCGCTGGGCTATCACAGCTCTGAGGGAGATGTATGTACTGTATCACGCTACTCAAACGTGGATAAGCACGTTAAAGTATTTTAAAAGATATCTAGATATATACAGATCTTCTCACGCCGTGCAATCTTGTACCGCTTGTTTTCAGCGAATATTTTGAAGTAGTCTTTCGAACGACTGGGCCATTGTATCACGATTGCTTCATCCCGATGGGAGTTGTTATTCTATCAATTTGAGACTAGTGATAAAATGTACAATATACTAGGTTTAATAATGACATGACAAACGTTTTTTTCGAATGGATAGCGTGACTCGCCTTCTTATAGAACATCGAACTTTAAACTCAACCCCGGTAATAAACACTTGCTTTGGACAATACGCTATTGCGAGATTATTAGGTTGTAATATTAAACACATTCGTGTACAGTCGGTTATAAAAAAATCCTTGTATGCCACATTTTGGTAATCTTATCGAATACTTCCGTATTTTTGTCTTTTGTTTTGATTGTGTAACTTATCCGTGAGTAAATCTTGTATAATAATGCAAATTGAAAGGTTCAAAAGCTTAGACGTTTATTATGTAATAACGCAACGCTGATTAATTAATGCTTGTTAATTTTAAATTATTCGCTTTCCATCACTATAATATAAACTTGACATTTGTGAAAAAAATCGATGGAAGGTTTTTGTTTGATATACGCCTACAGACCATAAATAATTGAAAATATAATTTAATTTCGTATTTAAAAGTGACATGGTGATAAAAATTCGTTACTATTGAGAAGACATAATGTGATTTTAAATGAAACGGGATGTAAAGCATAATATAAATTACTTTAGAAGATTAAACGCTAGTCTTTTATAAGACTAAGACTTCCTTCTTGGTCCATATAGTTACCAAATCAGGTCACTGTTGAATCTGCTGATAAACATTCGTTTTTATCAGGGTAGAGGGCTAGAGTCGAAGCGCTAGGCTGAAAGTAGAGTGCAAAATGCCTACTAAGGTCAAAGAACGTGTGTCTAAGGGTGCTCCCTTTGAGCTTAGTCCTCAGTTTAGGATTCGATCAGTTTAGGACGATTTAATCGATCGTGGCTTGATGATTAAAATAGATTTTCAAAAAGCGTCCTAAATCAGCCTGCTTATATATGATGCTTTCTGAACGCCTATTTTTTTGAAGTAAGTCTATATAAAGCATTTAAAGGTACGTTCCATTTGAATGACTACTGTCTGTATACATCGATTCTCCAATATTTTTAAGCGAAAGCAATCAGACATTTGTATATTGTGCGAATGCGTCAAAATGTTCGCCAAGACGTAAATTCCTTTTTCTAAACTATTGGTATATTAGTAGCTTATGAAAACTTATTTATAGAATCATATCACTTTCGTAGTCTTTAAATATTATGATGATAACGTAATCGAGTTATATAAAATATAGGCGTGATGACCAAATGTCAAAAGCATGTAAAGGGTTTTAGGCTTACACTGCCGTATTCATCTATGAGTTATTTTATCTTATCGGTAAAGGAGCAAGAAGCTGCCGCGGAACAGCAGGAGGAATAAGCTTAATGTTCTGGTTGCAAGAATAGGAGAGTCGGTCTTTGTCTAGGACAGTGGGTCAGTAACATGTTGTTACAGAATAGTATATAAAAAAATACTGACGACGTCGTCACTAGATATTTTGTGAATGACATTTTTAAAGATAAATTGCTCATAAATATTTATAAACATTTATAGTTTCTGAATAATATATATCCTTTGTAGGTGATATTTAAGTCATTAAATAATATAAAAACGATACAAGTTATTGGTTATTTCTGAATAAGATTCATAGCACTATGATTCTTGGTTTAATTGTTAGGTAAAGCTAAAAAAACGAAAAAAGCTAAAATAACTTCGGAAAATTTGCTTTCTTTGGGAACATGTAAAAATACTTACTACATAATTGAATGAAATTTTCACGAATTACTCTGGTAATATATATTTAATAATAAAAACATGTAGATTAACACGCTAAGGAGATCGCGTAGCGACTAATTATTTTGTAAAATATAATATAATTATTTTGCTATAATACGCGATAAAATCGATTGTGATAAATCGATTTTATCGCGGATTATAGCAAAATAATTTTATTATTACTTTTGAATTATGGATCTCCGGAAAGAACCGCTTTTATAAATTAATTATTTTATATATTATACTTAAAAACTGATAATTAAATGTTAATTTTCCAAAAAAAACCCATTCCAGTGTTATTTTAAGGTGAGTTTAGAAAAATTGACTATTAAAATATGACATCAAAATAAGTCGTGTTGAAAAAATTTGTGTTACGCATTTCACGCCTCGTAAGTAGCTCTTTTCACGCTTACAAAACAGTTGAATGTCAGTCATGCTCTAAACGGATTCATGACAGTATACTTTATACATATATCGCCCATATGCATGTTAAAGTTTTATTAGCTTTGCTTGAGCATCTGCAATCGAGGTCATGAACTTTACAATTTAAATGAACGTATGGAAACCAAGATGGAACGTGTTCTAAGAGGTATGAGAATATTATTTTAATAAATTAATTCTTGAAACCTTTTAACGGATTTATAGAAACAGCCTTTGCGGAATTCCATATTGCAGAAACTATAACAGAACTACTTTGGTTTAATCCGCGTGTGTTAAAAGAATGTATGTAATGCTAAGTGTATGAAGGAGGCAAAATTCATTAGCTCGCACGTGCAGGACAAGTCATCACACGTATCCCAAGGTGCCTCCACCAGCAACAATGCAAACAAGCAATACACACAGCCACCACCAAAATCTCTACAATCATTTCGCCCCGAAACTGAAACATCATCAGGAGGATAGGCTCCACGACAAAATCGTACTGCATTGCGAATGCGTAAATTCGGTTTCGGGGCGAAACGATCGTAGAGATTTTGGTGGTGGTTGTGTGTATTGCTCGCGTGCATTTTTGCTGGTGGATGAGTCGTGGGATACGTGTGGTGACTTTTCCTGCATGTGTAAGTTATGTGAATTTTGCCTGCTTCATACATTTAGCATTATATAAATTCTCTTAACACATGCGGATTATAGCAAAGTAGTTTTGTTATTGTTTCTTTACCTTTTAAAGGACAAAAAAAATCACAACTTTTATGATATTACGGTTCTGGAAGATGTTAGTTACATTTAAAACAATGCTAATGACTATCACAACAAGTTTTTAGACACACACACTCATAAACAAATAATCTTTCGCCTTTGTAGCAATAGTATTTGTAGGATGAACCCGTTTCAACATACGGCAAGCACCTGAATGACTAGACATTGGGATATCAAGGAAACTCTGACGTGCATAATCTTATATATATAGCCAATAAAGACGAAAGGCAAAGGTAGAGGAGAATTAAAAATATAGAGTTTGTAATAGGTTTTTGAATTATAAATTTCTTATGATCGATAAAAAAAAAGGAAATACATCGTGTAAACTTCCAAAATTAATATAAATACTAGGGATCACAAACAATACTTTATTAACGTAGAAGACTTAAGCACTATACACCTTTCTCCAAAAAAGAGATTTTTACGTAACTTATGAAAACAATGCAATCGGAATTAATTTGAGACTTGCTTAAAGTGAAACGCATTGTTACTCAAAAAGAATTTCAATTGTTTTAAGAAAAAAAATACACACATACGTTCCGAGTTCGAGCGACTAGAAGTCTTCCTCGAAAACAAGTTACCATATTCCATTCAAGGTTTATAATCCGATGGTCAATGATTTAATATACGCTGTTTGATTTATCTTAATTAAGAAAACGCTTTCGCCTTCAGTTAACGACTAATATCGTTTTTGAAGTATTGTGTATATGTTTAGTATATTATTTTCCTAATGTTTTTATTACTTATAAAATAATGAATAAGGAAATGATTCATAATAAAAAATTTAAAAAGTTGCCTTCAAACTATAATACGATTAGTGAAGTCAATTCTTTTTAATATTATAAATGTATGGCAATGAAAAGAACAATTCGAATATTATAATTGAAAATTTAAAATATTATTAAGTTTGAATAGCTGAGGAGGAAAATGAAGTGAAAATAAAAGCTCTTAACGATTGACATTGTTGGTATGACTGATCTAGACGATGATACTTCCAAAATAAACTTGGTAATGGCAGGATAGTGTGGACCCGGTGCTTCGCACGGGGTGCGCGGGGCCGGCACAGCCGCTGACGTCGCTTCTCTCGGGCTGCAGCGGCGCGTACGCCGCATTCGGTTTCCCGATATAAAAGCCTCAGCCGCCCATTCACCCGCCCGCAGTGTGTGCTAGAACGTTATAGTGTCCACTACTTTCGTGCAAGGACTTATTGTTATACCATGAATTCACGGTGTTTGTTAGTGCTAGCAGCCGCCCTCGGCGTGGGTATGTAGAATTTGAAATATTTAGGGTGCGGCGAGGCGAACGGATTCCTAGTGTAGTGAAGGATCTGGTACATTGTGTTAGTATGCGGCGGCAGTATGGCGAACGCGAAAGCTGTTGAAGTGTTATCGATATTAGTTTCAACACTGGTTGCATTACGTTGATAGTGTTGGGAATAGAAACTGCAGATAATTTGATTTGTTGATACGTCGTATCCATACATGATCACGTTACCGTTACATAATATACACATAAAATCGCTACGATTTTGAAATATTTTTAATCTCATAAGTTATTTAAAATATTTTCTGTACACATCTTTCTTTTTAAACTTATGAACATAATTAAAAATATAAAAATTTTAATTTTCAAAAATCATTGTTTAGATAGTTTATAAAGAGAATTTAAGTTTAATATTTCGTAAAAAAATTCTGGGTGGAATTTTATGGCTTGAAAGTGAAATCACGAACATTAATATCCTTCCGCCTTTCCGCACTTACTTAAACACAATTATTTATGAATGAAAGTTACTTCGCTCTTTGCAATCTGTAAAAGACCACTTTCACTGATTTATTATGAATAATATTTACACAAATCAACGACATTTGATTTACAGAAATTCAAGCAGATATTTTGTAATAGTTATTAAAATTTTATTTACAGTTACGGACTGTAACACAATTAAACATTAAACAATTTAGTTTAAAAGGTTGTGTACTTTGAATTTTATAACGATGTCATATATCTGGTGATGAAACATATACCATAGTAGTTCTTCTTACGGCTTTTTAAATATTTTTGGATAGTATGGCATTATCGACGTATTAAAAAATAAGGAAAAGTCATAAAATTATTAAGAAAGATTATTAATGAATTGTGGAAATTTTCGTACTCCCTTCACTAAGTACATCACATTACATCAGTCTAATATGTAAATTTTGTGACGTCGCTTAAATATAAAATATGCTTTATATTACCAATGCCCTTACTTTATTTTTAAATAACGTCACGACTCTTTTGATAGACTGAAATAGCCTATTGATATCTTAGATATAAAAGTTTACAAGCACTTTATATTTTTATAAAAACAAAATCTTTTGTATTATTTTCCCTTTTTCTATCTAAAAGTTATATTAGTTATATCAAGTTATATTAGTTGTAGCAAATATAGAAGGTTTTTAAAAGGATAGTATATAAGTCGATATTTTTCGAAACATCCTTTGATCTTTAGTCGTTCTAAAACGTAAAAATACCTGTTTTTTACTAGCTTGAAAAGTTTACAATTTGTCCTTGACTCGAATCGAAGTATTGAGTTGATATGTAATATACGAAAAAAAACCGTACAGTTATAATAAGTATAATAATTTTGTTACTTTCAAGTATTTATTGAACAGAAAATAAAGGTCAATGCTGATATAATTAGCTAATTAAGAGGAATTAATATATATGCGGTTTTAATTTACGTCTACGCAACGTTAACGCAATGAGTGTAGCAATTAATGCTAACGATCCTATTAGCTTTCTAACCTACACTTTTGTTGCATAATTCAAATATTGGGTGGGCATGTGTGATATAATCTATGTGTTAAGATCTAAGCATGGTGTCGCGGAATGATTTCGTCGAATCTAAGGTAATGTGACTACATTCATGGGCTTCTTGCAAAGACTTTGCTTCTAAAATATTTCACTCATTCGTTTATTTTTAAATTGAATTACATTTTAAAATATTTTCTTAAACAAACAGACAGAAAAACCCTTTAAAAAATATTAGTAAATTGACAACCACGGTGAATGTAGAAAGGACCCAAGAAGAAATTTATTATTACGCTTTGCCCATCACAATTACTTTTTACAGAAAAAAATGACTATTGAATAACAAAATGTATTAGATAGTTTCTATAGACAATTTTTTACCAACATTGTTGTCAAGGATTCGATTTTCAGTTTTCAGAAATTTAGAAGTTGTTAAAACAGTCATATCGCCTTAAGGATGGATACTCATAGTTAATGTATGAGTGTAATCAATAAATCTTGCCTTGGTTAAGATAATATATATAAATAATATGAAACAATAATAAAATTTTAGTCATGGTGAAAATATCACATATCGCTTGCGCAAATGAGTGGATCTTCTAAGCTCCGTGAAAATTATCTGATAGAGTAAATACTTATCTTTGATGCATTTGCTATTTCCAAAGTGGCATACAATTAAAAAGTTAACTATGTATATAATAATTTACATACAATCTGTGTGAACTTCTGTACAGAGTACTGGAGAAATACAGTGGCTTTTTAAACCTATTTCTCCAGCTTGAACCATATCCTTACAAAATATAACAGCAATCCGTTGATATGTTTGTAAAGAAAATAAAGAAAATAAAGAGGACAAAGTAATATACAATTTTTTAATGTTGGTATCGATGTTAAACTATAATCGTATATCGTATAATAATTTTATGTACATATATAATAATAAATAAAGGATTTCCTTTATATAATTGGTATTCAATTAAATACATTATTTTAAGGAACCTACTTTCCATTACATTATAATAACAGGTTATCGTTTATTTGATTAATCTGGATTTCTCATTAATGGTTTATGATTTTTTTTTCAGCAAAAGTAAAAATAAATTAAACGTAGCTGTATTGATACTTACGTTAGTATGATAAAAAAATCATTTAAAAATAAAAAATGAAATTTCCTCAGCTGGTTATCGTCTTTTATATATCCTCTTATTTTAATTATTGAAATTTTGCGATGGTAATAGTAATATGTAAATAACGTACTAAAATATATTCAAGCATTTTGATATAGATTTTTTTATTCTCAGAAAGTGCCTTAAATAATAACATTTTATCTATTGAAGGAGCCCTCTGCCATTGGCCGGGAGTCGATGTACCACAGAATTTTCCTGCTTCTAAATTTTGACCTTTACGTGGTCCTATTGTCGTCACGGGCTTACAAAAATAGATCAGCTTGCTTGACTGATAAGTACATATAAACCAATGTCGCAACCTTGGTTCGTATGTACTTAAAATTTACAGTTATAATATACCATAGCAATCTTCTTCCGAATCGTTCCCTCATTGCTGAGGATCCTGACCCTTTGTCAAATTATCAACTGCGCATTTCTAGGTGTTGCGATCGAAAGCTCGGTAAAGTTATAGGTTTTAACTTACACATATGAAGATACAGAGAAAATACTATCAATAATAAGATAATACAATTATAAATAGATAAACATTATAAATTTTGTAGTTCTGTACACATAGACGTACGCATCCTTTCATGCATGCACACACATAACACAATTACATACACACGTCTACTCAAAGCATATAACTTCACTCACCACATAAACTTTTATGCACGCGCAGACATTACATACACACTAACACATACACACACACTTGTACTCTCAAACAACCCAAACAGACACTAACGGAAATTTATTGTGCTAATGGAAGGAACTACCTTCTGTAAAACAGGGTTTGCCTAGTACAGGAGGTAGTGTAAATCTGTAAAAAAAATGCTAAATTAAGGTGTCTAATAAACTATTTATTCGGATAATGGATCTGACCATCGTTTCGGACTTCGACCTCTGGGTCTCCTTCCCTCTACTTTTGCTGTGACCATCAGTCGCTCCAAATTATAGCTAGACCTACGAGCAATGTGGCGAGAGTATGGCAGGATCTTCTGCAAACGAACACAAGACAGTCGCTGTGTTTTATCCATTTTTTTTATTACTATTGCAATAGGGACTTTTATATTAATTTTTACAAAAGTAACTATACTATTACTATGCTATAGTAATGCATAGTAGTAACCCCTTTTCTGACTGTAGTTACTTTATCCACAGTTCCCTTTAGATATCACAAAATGTCCAGGTAGTGGAACTTTGAGATTTTCGTGTAAAGCTTTCTGTGAGTACTCCGAAATTATTATGAAGCTCTATCTAAAACCACACAATAATAAATTTTAAACGTGCTTGGTACATTTATGTTAGCAATTTGATTGTTATAATTAAAATAAATCTAATATTTATATTGCTAGTTTATATGCTTTCAACAATTGTTCTTGATACTTGAACAATTTCATTGTATGCCCAGGTTTTGTAATGCACATGTAACAATTGCATTCATTTCAAAGAATTGTATGCAAGGCAAAAGTTATTATGAAACGGTAATAGAATTCAAATTGTTGCTCGTCTTGGCAGGACGCTGTTCCTTTCATTGGTTATAGAGTTTGAACCATTGTTTTGTGTATTTCTGACACGTACCCTGTTCACACGCGTACGCTGCGTCGTTTTACGAAACATACCTTTATATTTCGTATAGAGTATATAGTATTAAAATCTAATATCTATAAATTTTCCACAACAGTTGGCCCAGTTGCGATAGCATACATTATTCCACTTACGAATGGGCTACATTAGACTTACATTTACAGTTAGAAACTTGGTTTAAGTTCGTATCAGCCCTTTACCAACTAGCCTCACAGGATTTAGGACTATTTTCCCTTACTGATGTATTCTCACACTTATAATGACGCTTTTTATATGAAAGATACACGATATACACGATTTCTATACCACCTTCTACAACACCTAAACATTCGTAAAAACTTTACACATGTTGAATATACATATTTTATAGTATGTGAAATATAGTATAGTATATGAAATGACACAAGTAACCTTTGATAGAAGACTTAAGGTTTGTTTTTTAGCACTGTTTTCTTAAACTTTACTCATGCAACAATTTTGGAAACTATCGCAGCCTTTAAAATATTACATCATTCTCCTGCCCTTATCCCACTCTAAGTGGGATCGGCACAACACGTTAAAAACATGTTGTCACATAATTTGGCTACGTATTTTACAAATTTATTTATTTTATAAATTTATTTAAATGTATTTATTTTAAAATTTATCAAATTAATTCTAATACCGTCATATGTATGATTAAAATGAAATATAATTATAGAATCATTTAATTCGATTCAAGGAATTTTTATGATAATGTACATTATGAAAGACAGTATTAAAGTAATTTAAAAGTAAGAGGCAATTTAGATTGTGCGTTTATAAATTAATTGGTCGCGAAATTTTATGGCCGAAGCAATTTGTTATTCATAAAGTTATTATTGCGTGAAGGTATTCAATTATCAAGACTCACGGTGCGTGTGTGAATTTCTCAAGAAGAAAACTCGGTGAAAATAATGACACTGCTTGAGTGCACAGGCGATGATCGTTTCGTATACGATGTTTATCTTTTATGTGCAATCTGATGACGAACACGGCATGAAAATTTCTTGAAAGTTTTCTTCGTGACTCCCTAATAACTATTTTTATTCGCTGATGATTCCTCACGGATATAAATATATAAATATAAATAAATATAAATATATGGGACATTTACACACACGGTCGTCCGTCCCCAAAGTAAGTAACTTAATACTTGTGTTATGGGTGACGGACAACTGGTAGATATACTACATATATAAGTTTAAATACATACTTAAATACAAATACACACCCAGGCTCGAAGAACCAACAATTTTTACAGTTTACAGAAAATGATTGATAAAGGAGAGAGATTCTTTTATCTTTTTTTTAAATGAATCTACAGCAATAAAGATGGTCGATGGAAAATGAAACCTTCGTACACACTCGAAATGATTCTTCCATTTAAGTAATTCTCTTCTGATATTAATAGCTAATTTTTGTGTAAAAATAATCATGCATTATTTATGTCCCTTCAAATCGATCAGAACATTATATTTTATTGCGGCAAGAGTGTGCGATATTTATCAGAGATTTGCGGATTGAAACCAAGAAGCGGGCATTTGTTTCTTTCGAAAATTCTATACCCTTTATACATATTTATAATTCCTCATATACTTCTTGGTCTTGAGAATTTCTGGGACATACACTGTATATATATCATCATCCTCCTGCCCTTATCCCACTCTAAGTGGGATCGGCACAACATGTTACAAACATGTTGTCACACGATTTGGCTACGTATTTTACGACCGGCCGCCTGCCTGACGTCAGCTTACCTTAGTTGTATTTTACGAGCCCTCGGTAAGAAATGAGGGTGTTAAATACTACTCAGCCGGTTACCACACGGCGGGTCGACTTACCTTATTCGGCTTTTACGATACCTCAGTAAAAAATAAGGGTGGTCTATTCTTCTCAACTTACCATAGTCGCCTTTTACGACTTCAGTAAGAAATGAGAGTGGTCTATTCTTCTCAACTTACCTTACTCGGCTTTTACGACACCTCAGTAAGAAATGAGGGCTGTCTATTCTACTCAGCTGGATACCACACGGCAAATTCACTCTATATCCGTTTATTTAAAAAAGACAGCTCTTTATGTAGAAAGTAGCAGGATGTTATCACGAATACTCATAATTTTCCTACCTTCATCCCACTATATGTATTCATTTTCCAATTTAATTCTATCATATGGCAACTGGTGCTGTACTCATTTAATTAGCATAAAATACTTCATGCGTGTCATTATACCTATATTTTGGTCAATACTATAGGCCGATTGATTTTAAGACTGTGTAATTTTCTAACGAGTAATGAATAGTAAACAACCATCTGTACAGAATAATGTAACAAAAGTCAGATTGTTTTGTAAACGGTTTTTTTGTTAACTAAGACACCTTACGCTAACAATCCAATCGGCTACTTTTTTATACTATTGTTGGAATAAGATTTTTTTTGATGCATTTTCCATGTCTAATTCCTTGAAACTTTGTGCTACTCCTATTGAATGGTTATTTCACAGTCTATTAATTGTAGATGCAATTCTATTTATCATAGCTGCAACTAGCTGTAGGATCGTATAAGGTAATATGGAAGAGTAGCTACACTTGCGACATCGTCCGTTTTTAATTTAACACTACCCACAATTTTGTATTGTGTTTTTTCCTGTTTGCCAATGATGTGATTTTACTAATTCTGATTCTTGGCCCGTCATAAAAAGTTTCAATTGTACCAAATTTCAATATTGCTCAAGTGGAACTATGGAATTGTGACATACTGATAGACAGACAAACTCAGTCAATTGTTTGAATCAAGTTCTTCAATGGATCAGCTTCGATTTTCCTTAAGCTTAGACTTGGATTTTTGTTCGCGTGGTCTTTTATGCCGATTAATTCCGGTTAAAGTTGTATTATGACAAACATTTTATTATAGTAATTTAGTAAAGGTTGTTAGTCAAATTCTCTTATGAATTATTAAAGAGACTGGCCCGTTGGCGCAGTGCGTAGTGACCCTGCCTTCAGCTCCGCGATTCGCGAATTTGATTGCCGCCGAGGGTCAACATTTTCTATAAACAATTTGTTGGTTCCTCGAGCCTGGGTGTATATTTATATTTAAATATGTATTTAAAATTATTTATTTAGTATATCTACCAGTTGTCTGTCACCCATAACACAAGTATTAAGTTAGTTTGGGGTCGGACGACCGTGTGTAAGTGTCCCATATATTTATTTATTTTATTTAAAGTGTTTGCTAATTTTATAACAGAGTTCAAAGTTTAAGGTTACTCATCAAAAAACTATTTGTTAAGCTCTAGTTCTATTGAACAAAACATTACAAAAGCGTTTTACGGCAACATTCAAACTGTCGCACACGTATGTACGCCGGTAAATAATAGCATATTATCCAATTACAAAAGCATCTCGAGCTTAACGTAGCATTATCTGACGGTGATTGTATGTCCTTCAGTCCATAATATAAATAACCTCACGCCGGCCCTTGCATTGTATTGTTTTTATTCTTCAGATCCACAACGCGTCGCATTCAAATTCAAATTATTCTTTATTCAAGTAAACTTGCCAACAAGTGCTTTTGAATCTTCAACATCTACTGCTAGTTCGGAAAGCTGTTCCTATTGAGAAGAACCAGGAATAAACTCGGCGGTTGCTCTTTTCAAAGATTAATTCTTATTACTAGTTACATATAGTTATTGATGTCTTGTATAGGGTTGAAGTGTAGCTATATCCACGCATTCTTATCGTCTAAATAATCCTCAATAGTATAGTAGGCTTTCTGTATTAGCCTTTTTTTAATAGTGTTTATTAACTGTAATGGTAAAGTTAAAGTAGATTATGTTCGGAAACCCTTATGTATTTTCCAATAATAAATGGGATAATTTTGTGTATATATATTTTGTGATCGCTATTAAGATGGGATCGAAATCATGTGACTGAAAAGTTATTTAAACGTGTATAGATATATGTCCAAAGGGAAGTTTAAAATGAGATTGTTGGTTGTATGACATGCATATAAAAGAAGTAGCGCCAGAGTTGACAAATGATGGAGAGGAAGACACATTAGGGAACTTAGTGTAACAGACAAACAGACTATTGTATTTATAATATTAATATGGATCTTATTCTATCTATGAATTCGTTTCAGAGACTTTATTCGTGAAATAAAATGAAATATAAGTCTCTCAACTATCATCACAACAGAAATAAAATCGATCTGTTTCTTCGTTTGAAAGTTAAACAAGGACAAACAAACACATTTTTTTCTAATATAAATATAACTACTTATGCCCGCGGCTACGAACTCGTGGACATAACTGTATCACTAAATTTTTTCAGCGTTAATCCCACCCTTGCGCGCTTCTACAATAAAAAGATTATGTTTGTTCCACAACCTACTCTATCTTCAACTGAAAGTCCCATCAAAATCGGTTCAGCCATTCCAGAGATTCTACTATTAACTTAAATTTTCCTAGAGAATTACACTACCTTTTAGTAAAAAAGCCACAGAAAAATCCGTTCAGTAGATTTTGAGAAAGTCGATCACATACAGTTTTTGGAAACTTTGTTTATAAGTGATAAAGATATGTATGCTAGCTATGATTATTCAAGAATAATACGCTTAATTAATTTTGCTGGCATAAAATTTTTACTAACATTTAATTAGATTTTATTATAATACATTTTTGAAACTAGAAACAATTGAACGTGATTTTTAAACCATGACTAATATAGACATTGAATCTTATTAGCACGTTTTGTGCGTAATCTTATTATAAAAAAACTTTAGGTGTGGCTGTTACGAAGTCGTGCGAAATATAAAAATAATTGTGATATAACAGTTACGAAATTCGGACTAAAAAACGTGTAGTTATCTATGTTACTTATCATGTTAGATACGCTTGTTTTGGTAACTTTCTATTTTATATACATATAATTAAATAATACATTGACAATTTTAAAATGGATTTTATAAAAATCTTTTACTACTCTACTTCAGCTACTCTCAGTATATGTTATTTTTGTTGCTAATCTTCTGCTTACTTAAATCTCATATCGAATATGACTCATCATTCTCCTGCCCTTATCCCACTCTAAGTGGGGTCGGCACAAAATGTTACAAACATGTTGTCACATGATTTAGCTACGTATTTTACGACCGGCCGCCTGCCTGACATCAACTTACCTTAGTCCCCTTTTACGACACCTCGGTAAGAAATGAGTGTGGTCTATTCTATGCAGCCGGATTCCACACGGCACATACCTTAGTCGCCTCTTACGACACCTCGGTAAGAACGGAGGGTGATCTATTCTATTCTGCCGGATACCACACGGCGTTCATATCGAATATGTACTAAAATCAACAAATAAGCTTGATAAATGTGAACAAAACAACAACAAAAACTTCGTACTTCAAATGAACTTGACACTAGAGGAGCTAATTTTCTTTATTGCCAAATCGCTAATAAGTTTCGTTCAGATCAATAATTTAATACATCTATTAAAATGTGGCTATGCTTTTAAAAGTATGTTTGCTAGTCCTTATATATAATAATACGTGCGATGTGAGCTGAAAAGTATTTAACTGCCTGCCTACAAACTGATATACTGGTTCTTGTACCCTAGTGATTATATTTTGAGTAGGGGACAAATAGGCAGGCCTGTAAGTGACAACAGCACAATAAATAATGATAGGAAAGATGAAACTCGTATCTTTGTCTAATCATACATAAAAGAGAGAGATAGATAGATCACCTTCATTTGCTTTCTCTTTATTGTAATATGGCACATTTAAGGCTAGTTTTCCCACTCTAAGTATTATAACTCTATGCTCCACTGATCAAAAATTGACAGCATTGTTATAGGTACAATAACTTGCTTATTGGCAAGACCTCCTTAGAACGAAGAAGCATAATTTAAATTGAATAAGCATGGTGTCAATTAATAAAAATACAAATCTAGCGTCGAGAATATTGTCGATGAATCTATAGTTTTTAATCATAATTCGTAATGAGAAACAGTGCTATTCATGTTAGTTTAACCGGCTGACGTACCTTTTGGACCTTACAATTTATGTTTTCATTTTTAAATTTAAACTATCGTGATTAGTATTCATAGTTAATATATAGATACAGGCTATACTCACGTCTAAATTTATTGGATGGGTGGGAACTGATCCCGCAGCGATAACGTCGTGTAAGGAGCTCATGAATAAGTGCCCCAATGGCAGTTATCTAATGAAATTTTAAATGTTGCATCACAACGTTCATGAGCCCTATAATTTGTGTAATAGATAAAATATGCCTGTCAATAATAATTTAACACCTGGTTATTTTATATAATGGTTAATTACGAAAAATGTAAAAGTATTATAATAATAAAATTATTTTGCTATAATCCGCGATAAAGTAAATAGAAAATATATATAATGCTAAATGTATAGTGGACTACCCGTTTTTTCATACCCGATACATGCAGGATTCGTACCTACGCAAAAAACAACACGACAAAATCGCAAAGCCGATTGCTTTGCGATGCTTTGCGATTTTATCGTGGAATCTATCTCCTGATGTTGCATCGGTTCCGGGGCGAAACGATTGTTGAGTTTGTGATTGCACTAAACACGTATTATCATATTATCATGAGATGGACTCAACGACAAAATCGCAAAGATTTTGTCGTGACGCGATTTTATCGCGGATTATAGCAAAATAATTTTATTATTACTTTTGTATTATGTATCTCCGCAAAGTAACGCCTAATTCTTATAAATTACGAAATATGTACTCAAATTGCATAAACATTTCATATATGAATATCATTTCTTTAATTTAACAACATTTCGATCATTTTTATTTAATGATAATCAAATAACAGAAATTCCGACGAAAGGTCGATCAGTTATTATTATGTAAAATTGAATCTACATAATTTATTAAACGACATTATATGTAGATTCGATGAAGAATATTAATATATGTAAATAGATGACATTTTAATATAGGCGATAGTTATTTAAAATTCGGTTAAAAGTTAAGCGTGAGACATCTTAACGAGATGCGCGAGACGTGTGTTAACGAAATCGAAAGTTCCGCCCACGAACTCGTTTGGTAGGTCAATTTTGGGCTTTCACCTGTGTTACTACAAGGTTTATGACCTTTATATTAAATAACATTTACGTAACAATCGATTTTATGTAATCTCACTGTATGTTATGTTCGTATTTTTCATTTAACAACCGTTTTGATCTCGTTTTAATTTCAATCAATTATTCATTTTAGTCTATTGAGGTTTACTTTATAATGCTAGAAAAACATAACAAAAAATTTGTTATTCACAATACAGAAGGTCTTATTACGTTAAATAACAATAACCTAGAAATCTATTGTTATTATAAAAATGTATTATAGATGTAACATTAAAAACTAACAAAATGTAGTTAAAATGTATTGGTAAGTATAAATTAATATCTATTAATAAACGATAATTGTTACCAAAAGAGCAATAAATATTTACAAGAAAATAAATGTCAAATGATACTGAAAATAGCGAATCATTACAACTTAATAGCAATTGGTTTAAAAATCATTTTCATGGAAGTGACAACCAGCCATCACCATATTGTTCTTATTTTAGTATTTAGTATCATCAATTACTTATATATACATCAATTACTATTAATATACTTGATAGAAATCTAAAATGGAATAGAAATTTAAAAAAAGTTTACTTTTTATTTATTTACATATTGCAAAACATAATACATAAAGAAATGGTTAAAATAAATTTACATGGCGCAAAGGCGGTCACATTGCTAAAAGCAATCATTTACGGACATCAATTGCTGTAGGGAATCAATGGAAATTAATGTGGGAATATATAGATAAATGAAAAAGATTTTATATTTAAAATGTTCAATAACAGTTTAGTTAATATAAATAATGAAACTATTATATTCTTTAGAAAATGTGCATTGATAGAAACATGCAAACAATGCTACCTGCTAATGTTGGGCGTTTTATGAGAACATAACTATGTAATCATATCATTAAAGCGGGCGTGTACGCACGACCTACCAGGGCTCTGGTGTCTGTGCTTGCGTAAAGCTTCACCGCATACGAGATTGCTAATTGCAATGCGCTACTAATTTGCCTTGGGAATATAGGTCACGGTACGCTTTCGCTCAAATACGCTAAACAATGAAAGCCTGTAGCAACATTTATAAGAGACTAACTGTCCGGCGAAACGTTGCTGTTGTTCAGCCATGATTCGAATTCCCCTCGAAATAGAACTCAACAGTTAAAAAATGCTCCAACCGCCGCAAAACTTTATAGGATCAGCTGAGTCATTCTAAAATTGTCTGAAAAATTCATTAAAATCGGTCTAGTCGTTTCAGACTCTAAACGTGTAAATTTTTATGCCTATTCCGCAGTTAGTAGATCTATTAAGTTTATAACAACGCGGTTTTAATACTATTAAGTTCGCATAGATGGCGTTATGATCTACGAGTACATTATGATTTCAATCGGTCAAAACATTGGATTGATCATGACCTTTAATATTTAAACTTTGTTTGTATTGTGTATATTGAAAAGGATTTTACGCCATAAATCAGCTTTGTAATACAGCTTTAAAAAGCCTAGCATTCCGCAAATCGTAATATCATTTAGTAACATAAAAGTTAAAAAAGAAATTGAAAAATGAGCCGATTGAAAAAGAAGAATATAAAAGTTTCGTGGTAGGCGTACGTATTAGTAAATTTGAAATTAATTTAATATATTCTTATTACTAATTTACATAAATACGTTAGATATCATTATTGTATTTATTTCAAGCTGGTAATTTAAAGATTTCATCGTCGTGGAATGTCTTACAAGTTAACCTCGTCACGTATTTAAATTAATAATCCACTTGCAGTCGTTTATGCAGATGAGTTTAACGCAACTTGCTGAAATTATAAATTCTTTTGAAGTCAGTTGCTTTAATAACTAAATTTGTCGTTAAATAATAACTAAGTAACTAAAATCTAAATATACTTATACTGGTTTAACGGTTATGAAATATATATTAGTAGTTATTTTGAATGCACAAAACTGTTCAGTACCAATTCGATATGAAGGTACTTTAAGTTATAACTTAAATGATTTAACATGGCATCTATTTAATTATATTTATAGGAATTTGTAAAACATAAAAAAAATCCGTTTTAGATGGTCTTTATATTTGAGATATGATAGTCCAGCGGTGAAACCGTGCGACTCTTTCGAAGGGGTTCATGGGTTCAAACTCCGGTCCAGAACCAATGAGATTTCATCTTGACACCCAGTCTCTCTAACAAACGGAGAGATGAGGCTTAAGCTTTAGTAACAGGACTATATAATTATTCAGACAATATTGTATTCGTTATTTCCTTTCCATTACGATAATTAACGAACGATTTAGAGATATATGTGAGAGTGCATTATGAAATAACCAGGATGTGCTTGTTGCAAATGTCAACTGGTGCCAACTACCGGTCGATGACATACATGACATAACATCCAAACGAGGTGGAAATTCTCGCACGTATTGATTTCACGAGGACATATTCGAAAGGCTTCTTTCTTAATAATACTTCTTAATTGAAGATTCATTTGTTTTCGCAAAATATTTTAAATGATATGATTAATATTGCAAATAACCAAAGTAGTTAATAAATAAATTTATGGGACATTTATACACACGGTCGTTTGTCGCTAAACTAAGTAACTTAATACTTGTGTGATGAGTGACAGATAGCTGGTAAATATATGCGTATATAATTTTACATAAATACTCAAATACACTCAGACTCAAAGAACCAGTTTTTTTTAAACATTAGAAATCTGAAAGTCTGTCTGTTACATCTTCACAGCTAAAGCAAACGCTCACTGCTGGAACAAAATTGATGAAATCTGGTACGATTGAAGTTTATATACTGGGCTAACCCTATGGTTAGCCTATGGTACCCTATGGTACAAAAAGCTGTTTTCTTACGGGAATAAGAACAAAATAATATACGCGGTCAATTGTAATTTAAAATGGAAGTCGATGCGAATGAAATTACGGTTGATAGTTCAAAAGAAAATCCAAATTCAAAACACAAAATTCTTTTTAACTGTGCTTTGAACATCATAACTATATCAATGAATTTTCCTTCCACGAGTGAGCTCTAAGGCTATTTTACGAGTAAATCAGATAAAAATAATATTAAGATGTTTCTAGATTTCATCTTTGCCAGGACGTAATAATCATCTTCTTTATATTAAAATGGGTTGTTAAAATAAGTGTTCACAACAACTGTTCAACTAAATATAGTAATATGTTTAACATTTTGCCGAGATGAGAAATCGGATTTTGAGCATAATTGTTTTGATGTTTAGTACCTGACGCAAATGTAGAGTATAAAATATTGAAATGTAGTTTAAAAATATAAAACATATTTAAGAAAATTAATCGGTATCCCTCGTCCATATCTGTTTTTTTCAAGATTGATGAGTTCACGATAATTGATACTTAAATCGAATAAAAATAAATACATAAGCTTATGGTAGCATATGGTAGAATGTATGCATATTTAACAATTTGTATATAACTTTGGTTTACTATTAGATTAAAAAAATGCGCTCTCGAAATTATACGAAGCCGTTGTAGTTGTTAATCATTGACAAAGGATTATATCACTGCCCTATTTAAACACGTGCCTTAAATCTAGACGAATCTGTACACTGTATGAGTAACAAAGAGTAGGTAACAGATAACTTGGACTAGTCATGCATTGCTTAACACGGGTCTGTCGCGTACCATTCTGTGGAGAAAGAGCGGACCTACTAGTGACCGGTATGTTGCGATATTATTGCGTGCTATAATCGCCATTTGGTGAGCTCCCGTCTACGTTTCATTTAAAATTATATAGAGTTATTATACTAGAATAGTCATAGGCAGGCTTGTAAGTGAAAGTGTCACAGTAAATTTGAAAGGGAGGATTAGATTCGTATTATCTTTATATAAATAAACGGGTCACATCGCGGCAAAATCGAGTTACCCTTTTTACAAGGTTCGACGTTTCGGCAGAGTTGCATCCGCCATGGTCACGAACTGACTGGAGCACCGCGGCGTCTTCGTTTCTGAGTACTACAGTCATTATTTTTTCATCTACCCTCACTTAATTTCGCGATTCATACTTATTATAAATAAACGTATTTATATAATAATAAGTATGAATCGCGAAAGTTTAAAATTTACCGTATTAGCTTTGTCTAATCAAACTTCAGCAGAGAACTAATCATGGCGAATTCTTAATTTAAAACACTAAAAACATTTTTAGTATACCTCTTAAATGACATTTACTCACTACGCAATTGCAAAAAAGAGAAAAAAGATAAACCTCATTTGCTTTCTCTTAATTGTTTTGCAAATTTGGGGATAGCTTGCTACTCCATTATAATAACTCTATATAAAATTCTCATTCAAATTCAGTATGTCATTACTTAAAAAAAATATCTTAACTAAATAAATATATGGGACACTTACACACACGTTCGTCCGTCCCCAAAGTAAGTAACTTAATACTTGTGTTATGACAGACAACTGTTAAATATACTATATACGAGTATATAATTTAAATACGTACTTAAATACAAATACACATATACATATACATGTACACCCAGGCTCGAAGAACCAACAAATTGATTATAGAAAATGTTGGCCGTCGGCGGGAAACGAACTCGCGACCCGCGGAGCATAAGGCAGGGTAGTGACCCTGTACGTACGTACCCACTGCGCCAACGGACCAGTCTTGTTTCTACATTTCATATCATATCAAATCATGGTTATGGTCAGTTCATTCAGTTATTGCAAAGATCGAAGATATTTTCGTTAGAATTAAGTATTCAGTAATAATTTTATTTTATGATTCTTTTTGTTCCGTAGCGGTCGCTCAAGAATCTTTCAAATGTCCCGATGATTTCGGCTTCTACCCTCATCATGTTTCTTGTGACAAGTACTGGAAATGTGACAACGGCGTTGCGGAACTGAAGACCTGCGGCAACGGACTCGCCTTCGATGCCACCGACTCAAAATACTTGACTGAGAACTGCGACTATCTTCACAATGTTGAGTGCAACGAGAGAACACAACTTGGTGAGTAGCGATTTTATTATGACTACTTTGTTCTGATTGCGATGCTATTGGTATATATTTATTTGTATAAGAAATTGTAGCGTTCGAAACCGATAAGTACCTTACACTAATGTAGTATTTCCTTTTGGTTTCAATATACCTTTTTTGATACAATGTTCGTTCATTTTTTAATACTGTACCATAAAGTACCTTAGAATGGTAAAAATATTATATATAGTTACAATTAATATATCTATATATATATACATATATATATATATAGATATATATAGATATATATATATATAGTAATTTATAGTAATCTATAGTAATTTAAGATAGATATAACTTGTATATATTTGTTATAAATAAAAAAAAATAAAAATAATTATATAGTCATACCTTATACCTTATTATATACCTTAGTCGCCTTTTACGACACCTCGGTAAGAAATGACGGTCTATTCTAGTCAGCCGGATACCACATTGTGTAACTAATAATACTTAATAATTTATAATAATATAGACTGTCAAAATAAGTTACAATCATCATCAACATCTTCTGAGCCATTTTAAGGCCGTCGAGCATTATGTTAAGGTCCTCCGAGACTCTACCAAATTCCATGTTTCCACCAAATCAAAGGCCTTCTCATATTCCAGAAACGCCAAGCAAAGTGGCTGGTTATACAACTCGGTCTTCTGTATAACCTGCCACAGCGTGAATATTTGGTACTATGGTACTTTAGCCTTTTCGGATCCGGCTTGTTCGGAACTTGTTATTGTTTTGACTCTCGAGAACAACTTATAAACATGATTCAGCAGCAAGATGAATCTGTAATTCTTCAATAAGACGTCACTTTTCTTGAAGAAGAGAACCACCACGTTCCTGTATCATGCTTTTGGCATAATACCTTCACAAATAACGGAATTAAACAAACGCTGAAGGACTTGAGGTATCAGTTTTTCACCCACCTTCAGTAGTACGGTTGTCATTTCGACATTATCTGGAGCCATGTTGTTCTAAGTTGTTTGAGAGTAATACTAATCTCGTAAGGCTGACGTCCGGCAAATCTTCGTTATAGTGTCGAGTCAAATTGGGTCTTGGATCGTTTGCCAAATTGACAACAGTATGAGATGTATAACTGCCCATAGAACCTCTCAACCTCTCTTAAAATCTCAGGTCGAGACGAAATGATAGCAATATCAGTCTTCAATCACGTCAACTGCCTCTGCCTAATAGACAGATGTCTTGCGAAAACTTTTGAGGCCCTGTTACGCTCTTAGTACCTCGAATGTATTCGATGTTGAACTGTCGCTAGTCGCACTTTTGCGCTTTAGAAATCTGTCTATTGATCAAATGGTAGCTCAGCACGTCTACTGAACACTGTAACCTCATTTCATTCCTCTCATCCATGAACTTGAGAATCTGTGTCAAGAATTTATAGGTTCTCTTACGGCTTTTCTTATAAAGTTTGGACCGTATGGACGGTTTCCACCAGCCTGCTGTTTAAATCGTCCACAGAAGCGCAGTCAGTTTGGCAATCAAAACGGTTCATCAGCTCGAGTTGGAACTTCATGGGGTTTTGGATATGAGCTCAAATGGGTCGGAGCGTAGACTTCACCAGACTGAATCTTTCCAGCTATACGCATATATTCAATGTGCCTCTAACCATACGGTGATCGCTCCCCGTCTTTACGGTATTGATCGCAAATACATCATTAAATACATAATCATGTCGGCCAAAAATGTCAAGGCGTTATCGCCTGGTCGACATGATGGTCGGGACTTATCCAGGTCCATTTTCGATGCAGCTGTTTCTTCAAAAAAGAATTCATCACGTAGAGGTCCTCTCACTCCAAGAAATCGGCCAACATCTAGCCCATGTGGTTCCATAGCTCGTATCGAAATTGCCCTACTCTCACCTCTGTGCCGCTTCACTTGCCAAGCTTTGTGTTTAATTCCCCCATCGAAACAGTGTAGAAGATTTTGGAGGCATGCATGGTATGCATCATCGTCTGGATGCGCTGATGTCGGTGCGTAAACCTGTATGACATTCAGATAATACTGTTTGGTATTTCTAAGTATAAGGAACGCGACTTCAGATAATCCTATCACAACCGTAACTTGTTTACTGTTTTTTTTCCAGCTCAAGTATCTTTTCCATCTTCTATTATCTCAAAATGCGTGCGCTTACGTTGCTAGGTCTGGTTTTCGGGGTTGGCAGCGGATTTTTTTCCGAAACTTCTTGACACCCGCTGCTACACCATTATTTTAACCGCTGCCAGAGCTGGGAACTTGGGGCTGTGGTTTATATTGTAATAACATCATGTGAAGGGTTTGCGAGTAATCACCACGCTTGGCATGTGGGTTGGCGATTGTAGTGCTGACAATGTGGCTGTGTGCTGCTCTCCACTGTAGGTCTGGTATTTGGATAAGGTGGACAGAAATGGTTATATGACCATTAATCGGTCGCCAGATCCTCGTTGGTTTATCTGCAGGGTGCACCACGAGCGGGTATGGTTGACACTTGAAGAGACTGAATGGGACGACACTCCCCCCTTACACCCCACCTGGAGCCACTTAAAACAAGTACTAATATATTAAGAAAATTAAAAACTAGAAGTAGGCACTACTTTGCGGAATTCCATAATACAAAAGTAATAATATACATTATTTTGGTATTTAACAAAATAATTTCTATGATTACATTTTTTTACATGTACTTTATAAGATTTAAGATTTTAAGAATTTCTTTTAGGCAGAAAGGAGGGATTTTTTAGGGATTTTTTTAAATATTAATTCAGCCTCTTATTCAAGATCACTTATTCCTAAATGTTAAAATTTCAATTAGAACCATCAGATCATTCAACTACATTTCTTTGAAATCTGCATGGTTAATAATGTACTGCAAACTCAACCTCGAAATAGCCTTGAATGACGGGGTCAAAGTACGGAGTACATTCGGTGACGATCTGCTCTGTGATTGGCGCGTTTGAATCGGATCAAATAACTACGGAGTGGATTTGTATAATTATTGAGTACTTACAGAAAAACAGTATTCATCATTTGTTGATCCGAAGCGGAGCCAACAAATGTGATGTAAAATTGTATTGGATCAACAAATCGGGCCTGGATCAACAAATCCGAACGGATCAACTTAGAACTGATTATACGTACCGCTTGATCAAACAACTCCTAGAAGGGATAACTATATATATATAGATATATGTTAATATATCTTATATAAAGTTACAATTTTTTGTATACTTTTTATGAATATATTTCTAAATACTCAAAGAATAATTCATCTAAGCTAAACTAATCTAAACTTAAACTTATATATGTAGTATATCTACCAGTTGTCCGTCACCCATAACACAAGTATTAAGTTACTTACTTTGGGGACGGACGACCGTGTGTGTAAATGTCCCATATATTTATGTCCCATATATCTCTATATTTATATAATCTATATATCTATATAATGTTAATATATCTTATATATAGTTACAATTTTTTGTATACGTTTTATGAATATATTCCTAAATACTCAAAGAATAATTCATCTAAGACGAACTAATCTAAGACGAAACTAGTCTCGAAAAGCATGCGGAAATGCCGCAAGATCGTTTTGTTTTAAAGATCAGGGAATAAAATAAGCTAGGATACTATTATACAAAAGGTGTTATAAAGTGTGATCGGTCTAAGTTCACGCATTTTATAATAATTATACGAGAATTTATGTATAACTAGGGTTACCGACTTTTTATTTTATTTTAGAAAAATTAACAATATTTTATTTAATGTTTCAACTATATTATATATTTTTACAGCTTATTCATTTACAGTATTTCCTAAAAACTTCATACGCCTCACCACAATTATAACTATAAGTAAAATTAAATTTTATTGTGATTTGTTTGTTGCTGCGCTGCACTAAGCGCCCTATGACTAAATAAAAAAGATTGCGTGAGCGTCTAAATCTATCAATTTTAGTGTTAAGCATTTTGATGCTCAAAACAGTTTATTTTTGTTGAACAGTAAAAAGTAATGTAGTTAAAAATAGTATTTTAACTATTTTTAACTACATTACAGTATAATTGGCAACCCTATGTACAACCAGGATACGAATGAAGGTCATGCGAATAATATAATCTGGTGGATGACATGGTAGTGCCACATTAAGAATACGCCTGAGATTGTTGTACGTACTTCGTAAATATATTCCTAACCTTGAACTAGTAGCTTCTCAAGAATGATTGAATTCTTAGAACGGGTTTTCTTTATCAATAAACGTGAGGCCACTTTTAACAGTAATTGTCACTTTATTTTAAATTATGTGAGATGAAACTTCTTTCATGGATTTAAAATGAAAAAATATTTAATGATGTAATAACATATATTATATAACGTGATCCGTAACGAGAATTTTAAGGTTCCAATTATACACTCCACTTTCCCCCCATCTGAATTTGAATCTGAATTTTATTTTATTTTGCGGATAACCAAACATGAGTAACATTATAAATACAATAAAATATTTTACAATATATTTTACTAAATGTAGTCTTGATTGGTTAAAAAAAAAAGATATAATAAATTTGATAGGTGTTCATTGAAAACTTGTGTTTTATTTATAATCAAATATTTTTTAATACGCCTAAGAATCAGATAACACCGTGATGAAACCTGCATGTCTGTCATGCCTATTTCCGGCATATGTGTAATACAATCCGCATCAAAGTAACAACGGCTTCTTAACTTCAATCCCTTAAAGTCAAATAAAAAAGTAGGATTAAAATACTAAGACTACATATAATGGGCAAATCCTTTAACAGAAGTATATCCCATCATTTTTGTTCACAAAGATACTCAAATCAATTTATCTTTTAAAGTTAAGTTATCTTTAAGGAAATATTATTTAACCGGAATATATACATCGATATTGCATAGCGAGATGTTTATGATTGAAATTACATTGAATTTTATGATGAAATTGATGACACATAAAAGATGAATAACAATTAGATGCGACTCTACATATTATACCTTCTGAATATCGGGGCTACATATTTCTTCTTACACTACTAATAAAAAACTTTGAATTTCGTTTCTTAGTTAACACGTAAGGTTTTAACTTGTTATTTCAACTGCCTGAGAGATTTAAAGTTTATATAGTATCATATACTACGTCAAACTTCGATTATAAAAGGAATATTCTATGCGTCGTTACTTCTATGGTGATTTTTATTGAATTAAATATACTTTAAGGCCGTTTTGAATTTATAATCGGCAAAAAACATCTTTAAGTCTAGTCTAAAACTGTTTCAAATATATTATATTATAGGTAGATTCTCCTAATCCATTTATTGTGACAGTTATAATTATTAAGGTTTCGATAATGGAAATGATGCTTATGTAAATTTTTTACCATCAGAGCCCCCAATTTCAACTCCACACTGCGCGAGGTTGTACGGTATATTTGCCGATGACGCCAAATGTGACGTTTTCTGGAACTGCTGGAACGGTGAAGCTTCCCGCTATCAGTGCAGCCCTGGACTTGCCTATGACAGAGAAGCTCGCGTGTGCATGTGGGCTGACCAGGTCCCAGAGTGCAAAAATGAAGGTACGTGAAGAAGTCTTTGAACCCATAACAATACTTGTTCTGAAAAATTAGTATTTCGATACGTTTTATCGATATCGTTTAATTGATTTGATGATTCTGATTATATTATTCTTCAATACACACAGTTCCTGCACTGATAAAGAAAATGCACAGCTATATCTATGCGTCTTTACATCTAATATTCGATCTTCAGGAAGCACAATCGTTTATATTTTGTCTATGCGTTCCGTTTCGCCTTCCTTCGCCTTATATTCACGTAACTCTTTTCCGGTTTTTCCCAGAAGTAGCGAATGGTTTCTCTTGCCCCGCCCCCGGTGAGGTTTCCAATGCTGGTTCCTTCAGCCGTCACGCCCACCCTGAAGACTGCCGTAAATACTACATTTGTCTTGAGGGAGTAGCTCGTGAATATGGTTGCCCTATTGGTACTGTATTCAAGATCGGTGATGCCGACGGTACCGGCAACTGTGAAGACCCCGAAGATGTTCCTGGATGGTAAGCGAATAAATATTTTACTTATTTCAAATTTCTCTTCTTCTAGTTCAAGTTAAACAACCTTGACTATGTGACTTGAACTCTATTCACCTCTGATCTCACCGGTTGTATATTACGAGTGCTGTTTAATTAGTCAATAACATTTTCAAATTTATATCGTCCCTTTAACCCAAATGTCTTTCTTGTGACTAACCTTTCTGCACTTTCATCGGTCATTTTCGATTTAAAGATTTATTATGTGGATTTAGGATATTCGGACAAGTTAAATATCTTAGCTGAGAACTTAATCATGTAGGTTTTACTTGTATTTTACACTGTTATAAGTCTCATGTGCCTGTCTTACAAGATTTTCTTTTACGCAAGATGTAAATAAAATGCACTTTTCTTTATATCCACGGATGGGGTATTGACCATTTAAATTTTTTAACATATTTAAAATATTACATGATTAATTGCACATGCAAATTCGTTATTTTATAAAATTATTGGTTGCATACATAATGAATATTTATTATTTATTACAGTTGTAATACATAAATTGAATCGAGAAACTTTAGTAACATGGTTCATCTAAAAAATTATTGTAAATAAGCGCGATTCTGTTTCGAATATACAGATTTTAGGTCATCTTAAGCAATATTATTTAATAGGTATACATAAGACAAAAATAATTTAGTGGATTCTGAAAAAACCTTGAACAACGCGAAGAAAAATTTATAATAAATCGAGCGGCAAAGTTTTAATATTCTTGTTGCCATTTCAAGGCGGTTCACTCGATATTGAGTTGTGAACGCGTTTTTGTTACACAATTGTGATACTCTTAGTCACAACTAGGCAGTAAAAGTTGCTATGGATTGTGATATCCATTTATATCGACTAGCGAAAATGTATATTAAATATTAAGTATAGATTAAAAACGATTAAGTAGGTAGTAGCGAGGTAGTAAGGTTGGCGTACATTTTCAGCGAAGACTACTATGGAGATTTGGATCTGAAAGCCATCCGCAAGAGCGAGCTGCTCGCCGGCCTCCAGAGCAACGGCCAGTCCCGCGTCACCACACCAGCCAAGATTAAGCCCCGCCCCCAAAAAGAAAACTAAATATTCTCTTCCCACCCTTTAACCTCTTAATACTCACTAATTAAACCCCATCTCCGCACACCACAAGCAGTATCTCAACCAAGATTTCGGTATAATTTAGCTCCATTAAATTGCTTTTGGTGTGCGCAGACTACTACAGGTTCAAATTCGTATTTTAAGTGAGTGAAGCCAATTTGATTTGTATTCATTTTCAGTTGCCAAATAATTTTTGCGATGTAGCCTATAAACAGTTTCATCAGGCAGGTTAGGAAGTATGTAGAAAACAACGGTAGAAAAATATTTATTGTTTAATTTGTATTTAGATTTGGTAGCGTCCTGTTAGGTAGTGACGACCGATGGAACTTTGCCACGTTGTTTTATTCTTGCGTCGGAATTATAATGTTTACGATACGTTTGCATTTATGTTTGAGATTTTCAATGTTGATGTAACAGGACATGATTCTATTGGACATTCCGATTGCAATAGCCACGACCTTGTAAATATCTTATGTACTGAATTAACTCGCTTCGACTGAGTGTTGTTGTTTGATATAGAAACTGTAATACTTAAGTTTTATTTTTAGTGATTAAAATAAACAAAATATATAAAAATTTATATTGTTGTGTGATTTTTGATCTGCTAGAGTTGCACAATGCCCGGTGTCTCCCAGTAACATTTACTTTCACAAGCACTCTGTCTCCTGTTTTTATTGCATTCACTTTCTAATAACATTATAATACTATCTTGTCTATTACAGTATTTTCTTGTTTTCTTGTATTGTATATAATCATCTATTGTTGCTATAACCTGGCAGCCCCTTGCACCGTTACCAAAACATTCGACTGTTTTGGTTTAGAAAGGTATGTTTCTCTTCTTTACGCTTTTTGTTTTAAAAGTAAGTTGTATTTAACTTTAGTCAATGATTTTTGAATGAATGAACTTTAGTCAATCTCTTTTTGATAGTTTTATACATTTTTATCATTTCTAACTCAGACAATTTGTTTTCATACATTTTATGTTAAAGTCTGTTAACTTATTACCATAAGTTAAATTGAAAATGATAAAATGATTTGTTTCAATATTTTTTGACAATTGTATTTAGTTTAACATTTACCCGTCGAAATATGGCAAAAATTTTGCTTGACCTTAAATTTAGCTTTGTTAAAAATTAGCTTTTTTTTAAATAAGATTAATAATTATCTGAAATGAACAAAGAAATGAATTTAAAATGTTTATTTTAATAATATGATAATGATGATTTTTATACATATTTCTTGACACATTTTGATGGTGTTACAGCGAAGACTACTACGGTGACGTGGACTTGAAGGCACTCAAGAAGCTGGGATTCTGAATGTCAAGGAGCGACTCGAAAGACAGACTGAAACTAAACCCTTTCGATTTGCTAAGAAAGTAAATGCCTCTTCAGAAAAGAATATTAATTTAATTATATTTATTGTATAACAGGAATGTTCAAACTTATTCAAGAATTTTTTTTGTGATATGAATGCTATAATGTAATGTAGAAGCGATAGCGTCAAAAAATAACCAACCTTGTTTCTTAACTTTGAAACTTGACAACGCAATACGTGTTAGTATAAATTGTTTAATTGTATTTAAAAAAAAGTCTGCTTATTATTGAGTCCAATATAAATAATCCCTAAGATTGCCCTTTTTACCTTGAAAAGCAATAATTATTTTTTTTATAACTAATTCATATTTCTAACTGTGTAAACTGTGTTAAGTTTCGTTGTTCAAATTGGTTTCTAGATACAAAATTTTTCATTAGTCTGTCTGAAGAGGCGCTCGAGTTGGACAAAAACCATAAAGTCAAAATACTTTAATTTATCTAAAGGTCTTTTTTATTTCATAAACCCTATAATAGTCGTTATTTTGACAAAAAGTTAAATTTCATTTAATTGCTGCCAAAAAATAAAACTACTTATAATAAATTTGATATAGTACCATCACAGGTACTGTGTTGAATATAAACACTTTAGGGCCTGCTGTTTGATTCATAGTTAAATTTGATAATCGTAGATAAGTAAACATACAAAAGCCTAATTAATCTATGCATTTTTATGTGATGATATAATTTGTTAAAATAAAAGTTTCATCTGAATTAACAGTATAATAAATGAAATGTTCAGTTAAGGAATAAAAATGTGAAATTTTAACATATGTCCTCAGTTTGTTCATTATTTACTTTGACAATGTATCAAATAGTTGACCCTTAGTCATTTAACTTTAGCCATAAGTTAGTTAAGTTATTTTCACGAATTAATGTAAATAAAGTTATTAATCAACCTTAATTATTTTTAATTACAAATCCTATAATTCTTTTTAATGGAAATTAAATCCATCATCTTTAAAATTATAAGTAAACAGGTGTTGCCTTACGTCATCTAGGTTCATTATCATTTAGTGATAGTGAAGTAGCATTTTTGTGTCCAAAAAAACATTATTAAATTAAATATAAATAAGAAACGTTCTATAAATCATATTTTTATTTGCTCATTTTAACATCTATACATATAAAACATTTCACGAAAAATAAAAACTGGTTTCCTTTCAAAGCATATGTAAAACATCGCATATTAATATAAAAAAACGTCCACAAGTGTTAAAACATTTCCTTATAGTATAACCGGTTTATAAATTCTGATAAGCAATAAAAAAGCGTAGTCTGCTTTTTTGCGGAAATAGTATTAAAATTACTTATTGCCAGCGTTTACTTCGGCTATTTTTTCAAGTTGAAGTTGACGGATTGCATCCTGACGGGAAATTGCAACGTGTGTTGATGTCCAACCTGCAAATAATTTTATGAGTTAATATTATGAGTTTTAAATATATACAATTTAGTAACTGCTTAGCACGGGCATTTTCACTCCTTTTGAGAAAGGAAGGGAGAATTGGAATTTAGACCAACCTCGCTGTTGCAATGAGAATTGATTGATTGGACGTATCCCAGCAAATCTCTAGAGATAAGAAGATTTCCTCGCGATGTTTCCAAATAATACTCGATATTTTTTTATCTATTTACGTTAATTTGGTAAAGTTAAGGACTATAAACCGTACATATGACAATATAGCGATTTCAGTATGCTTAAACACGTTCAAAAATTTGTGGTTTAGGTATTTTATTGTATTTTTTATATTGGATCTTTTCATGATTTACAAATCAAAGGTTATATGTCTGGCTAACATATAAGACATAAATGACATTCCCCCTCAGAATAGAAAGACCGCACATAATTAAAAAAAATTACATAATAATGAAAACGAGGTCGTTGGTATAAATCAGTATGTAGGAAGTATCGATATTTATATTTTGCTTTTCTCAACGGTAATAGCTTCCCATAGTTACAAAAAATTACATAATAATGAAAAGTCGTTGGTATAAATCAGTATGTAGGAAGAATCGATTCATATTTTTGCTTTTCTCAACGGTAATAGCTTCCCATTCACTGGACTATCAAAAGTGAAATAATGTAATATCCTTTTTAATACTACGAGTATATTAAAAACAATTATATTTATACAAATAAATACTTGTAAATACACCAATAGCATATTTTTTTCGTGTGCGAATGGATTTCAATACACGCTATTTATCTGATAATTACCAAAATTCTCATGAAGCGACATTTCGACAAAAAGTGTCTATTGTTTCATTGATTGCGATAATATCTTCTGGTGGATTTTGCGTCAGGACGTGAAGTAAAATATCGACTGTGAACTGAAATTGTCCTATCTTATTTTTGATAACTTTTCAGGAAGAAGAAGAAACGTGATTATTAATACATTCTCAATAATTTTTATGTAATAAAAAAACAGTTGACTTTAAATATGTTTATCTGTTAAAAAAAAATACGTGTGGCACTCGGAGACTGCCGCAGTAAAGCTATTGCATAGCATTTTTTATCAACTTATGCAATTACAATTATATATTTATTTTACACAAACAGCTGATTACGGTAGTTTTCCAATACAACCAATGCCACCCAAAGGCGGGTTGCTGAACTAAAGAGACAAGCGTGATATTTCAAACAGTCATTAACCCATCAACTGGCGTGTGCGCCCCGGGCGCACAGATCGCTACTAAAAAGTATCACCGCTGAACCGGTCGGAGTGGGGGGTGTTAGGTTTTTTTCGTTACGGAATTTCTGGATTCGGTCTCAACGCTCAAGGCCCGCGATAGAAGCTATGCAATAGCTTAAAATTCTAGTAGAAAATACAGGTGATAGGGAGTAGTACCCAATGCCGTTAAAAAGTTATTTGGCTTAAAATGCTCGCTATCATCGTCTATGATCGCCTACAATCGCCTGCAAATTGTCGGGTTTTTTGGACACATCGAATGGAATCGCTGGGTGATACATATGATAATACGTATCTATCATATGATAATACGGATAATAGTGTGGAGACTTGCTCGATGATCGTGCCGATTATATACTATCACGGTAACGGAAACGTTCATCACCGGTAACGAAATATCATACATACATCCTCCTGCCCTTATCCCACTCTAAGTGGGGTCGCCTTTTACGACACCTCGGTAAGGAATGAGGATGGTCTATTCTACTTAGCCGGATACCACACGTCGGGTCGACTTACCTTAGTCGCCTTTTACGACACCTCGGTAAGGAATGAGGATGGTCTATTCTACTCAGCCGGATACCACACGGCGGGTCGACTTACCTTAGTCGCCTTTTACGACACCGCGGTAAGAAATGAAGGTGGTCTATTCTACTCAGATACTCAGATACGAAATATATGCTCAATATAAGTTTTTGCTTACTTTGGGTGTTGTATTCTACTTTGTTCATCACTATGTTGTTATCTTTCAAAGGCATCATTGGTAGAGCCGTTGTAACAGTAGTTGAAGTGCTGGAACTAGCTGCTGCAGTAGTTGTTGCTTCCGTTGGTAATCTAGTAGTTTGAACGCTAGAAGGAGTATCAGTAGTGACACCTAGCGTGAAGTTACATTCCACCCTAGTTGGGTAGTCGCAAATGCCCAATACCTGTAAGAATAATTAAATTATAAAGAACGATAAACTTCATGTTGTTAGTTCTTAGTTTGCCGCCTTGAATAAGGACCCAGGTTCGAATGTTGATGTTACATAAATTTTTATTTAAAAATTTCCGTATCTAGTCTCGTTATGAGAGAGATCGCTTTGGTCATGCCTGGTTAGCATCAAGTATCATCATTCTGACAAAAGTAATAATAAAATTATTTTGATATAATTCGCTATACAGTAAATAGAGAATATATATAATGCTAAATGTATAGTGGACTATCCGTTTTTTCATACCCGTTACAATATCGATGCGATTTTGTCGTGGAGTCTATCTCCTGATGATGCTTCGGTTGCGGGGCGAAACAATTGTCGAGTTTGTGATAGTGAACGTGTGTAGTGATTGTGTATTGTGGTGGCAGTGGTGGAGGTTTGTGCATGTGTTTTTACGAATCCTGCATGTAAAGAGCATGAAAAAACGGATAGTCCACTATACATTTAGCACTATATATATTTTCTATTTACTGTATAGCGGATTATAGCAAAATAATTTTATAATTACTTATGTATTATAGATCTCCGCAAAATAACGCCTAATTCTATAAATTATTTCATACTGACAAGTTAACAGCGCCAAACGATTGAGAGTTTCATAGGATACTGTGTAGAGATTATAAGGTCTCCCTTCAGGTTTGAGTCCATCTTAGACTGTAATCATATTATCGATCGAGTATATGTTATTGTAAAAAGTGATTATAATCAGAATCGTAGGTCATATTTTAGCACTTTTAGGAAATAGTTACTTCTATAGGCAATAATAGGTAGCGCTTTTTTATTGGTATTCTAGAGCAACACTGAGGAATATACATATAGTTATTATACTAGAGTATGAAAGTCATAGGCAGGTCTGCAAGTGAAGGTGTCGATGAAAACATTTAATGGTGGGCCCCTCACTTGAGTATAATTACTCTATTTTTTTAATTTATATAAGGCAAACAAACAATATAATAAATCATAAAAATTAAGTTTAAAAATAATACAAAAACCAGCAACATTTCCTAATATGACTAAACACAATTAAGAGAAGACTAGTTAGCTATTTGAGTATACTGCAAAACTTAAAGAACTAATGTCATAAAAAAGATACTAATACAATGTGATGTAATACTTGAGATATCTCTATGGTAATATGAAACGCTCATCCAAGCGTTTCTTGTCTAGTCCTTGAAAAATAAATATAAATATATATGGGACACGGTGGTCCATCCCCAAAGTAAGTAATTTAACACTTGTGTTATGGGTGACGGACAACTGGCAGATATACTACATATATAATTTTAAATACATTTGTATTTATACACCCAGGCTCCAAGAACCAACAAATTGTTTATAGAAAATGTTGGCCCTCGGCGGGAATCGAACGCACGACCTGAACTGAAGGCAGGGTAACTATCCACTACGCCAACGGGCCAGTCCTTGAAAAATGGAATGATAATTATTCAATCTATATATAATTCATCTATGTACATGAACTTTGTACACGTTTTATGTAAGATTTAGCTTAATTAACGTTTACATACAGAAATGCAAAAGAATAAAATTTATGTATATACGTTAGATATACCTTAAATAGAATAAAGTAAATTTATTTAAAGCCCAGCGGCGAGACCATGCGACTCTTTCGAAGGGACCACGAGTTCAAACCCGGGCAAGGCTCCAATGACTTTTTCTATTACAACTCATGTGTCTAATTTATAATTTCAATTTATCACACGCTTTTCGGTGAAGGAAAACATCGTAAGGAGACATGCATATCTCTAGAGAATTCTGGAGATATGTGTAACCTACCAATCCGCATTGGAGCAGCGTGGTAGGTCTTACCTCCAACCCTTCTCTCCAGAAACGGAGAGAGAAGGCATAGGCCTTCTGGGTATAGACCCAGCAGTGAGATTGTGACCGGCCGCTACTTTACTTATTGTCTACGTCTGTCTTTCTTTTATAATTTTTCTTATTAAAATTAGTATGGGTGATATTTTGTAGGTACCTCACTGTAAGCAAGGTCGGCAGGGCACTTGAACCTGACTGGGAGGTTGTGGACGCATACGAAAAACTCGTTGCAGTCCGCTTTGTTCCTAAAAGCTTCGAATTCTTTTTTGCACAACGGTTGTGGATCTGAAACGTTATCAATGCTAGTTAAAATTCACGACAAAATCGTCAGGAGATAAATAGTAGATAAATTCATCGTATGTATTATATTGTAGTGTATTTTAATAGTAGTGGATTTTTATTGAATGTTTGCAGTACACCCAAACACATATGCTCACATTTGTTTTCACTAATCGCGATTTAGGAGCAAAATAATTCATTATTTATCGGACTTGTGATATATTATTAGTAACTCTATGAATCATAAAAAACTACAGAACTACAGATGTAGAATTTAAAAAAGTTACGATTTCATTTAAGAACATCTTGTATGAGTTGCAAAAAACTTTTTCTTAAAGCAATCTACGCTAAGCTTATATCTTATATGCTAGCTTAAATCTATGTTAAGCTTTATCTATGTGTTTAGTACTTGTAAAACATAGATTTATTATGCTAGAGTAGGGGTATAAGTATTATATTTATTATATTATTATTATTATTATAAATAGGCCTTTAAGTGATAGAGACACAATAAATAATGAAAGGGAAAACGAAACCCGTATACTTCACCTTTGTCTAATGACACATAAAAAAAAACAGATTGATCACCGTCATTTGTTTTCTGTTCTTTATTTTAATATGACATATTACAAGCCGGCTTTACTACTCTAAGTATAATAACTCTATGTTGAAGATACAAATCCAACAAGATTAATAAACTGAGGGCAAAAGCTGAATATGGTCAGTGGCTGGTTCCCTGATCACATGACCTCATATTAAAGTAAGGTTAATGAACTAATATTACTGTGCAAAAATATGCAGTAACATTAAAAAATTCAATCCGGAAACATATGCAGTTAGGTATAATATAAAATAATATATAGTCTATATAGTCGCTATAGTGTAAAGCACTATCTGTTGGTTTTATCATCATAAAATACATAAATGGCTTATGATTTCCATCTACGGGGGTAATAGACTCACTAGCATGAAATCCACGTTGCCTAATAAGCATTTACGTTAAATGAGCTTGACATTTAAAGACTTCAAGACGTAAATGGATCAACTGACAGGATGACTCATTTTAATATTGAAATTCTATCTACAATCTGTTTTATATTTTTCAAATACAATAGATTTAGTTTATTTTTTATTTAGTTAATTTAGGATAACCAAGAAGCCTTAAAAAGCTGTGATAGCCTAGCGGTGAGACCGTGCGACTCTCTAGAGACGACATAGGTTCAAACCCCGGGAAGGCACCAATGAGTTTTTCTATTAAAACTTATGTGTCTAATTGATAATTGCAATTTATCACACGCTTTTCGGTGAAGGAAAACATCGTGAGGAAACCTGCATATCTCTAGAGAATTCTAGGGTTATGTGTAACCTACCAATTCGCATTTGGAGCAGCGTGGTAGGTCTTAGCTCCAAAAATGGAGAGAGGAGGCCTTGGCCCAACAGTGGGCATAGTAACAGGCTATTACTTTCTTTTCTTTTAACCAAGAAGCCTTGCGTTGTTTATACCATATACTACTCTACAAAGTGTTTAATTAAATGTAGTCTTAATTATTGGTTACCAAGGCAATCAATATGGACGCGTACATTATTATAATATATAACTTGTAGTGTAAACTTAATTATTATGCACTTATAGCTACGTTATTAATGATTGCTTTTAAATTCAATTGTGACTTAAACCGCCGTGTGGTATCCGGCTGAGTAGAATAGACCACCCTCATTTCTTGCCGAGGTGTCGTAAAAGGCGACTAAGGTAAGTTGACCCGCCGTGTGGTATCCGGCTGAGTAGAATAGACCACCCTCATTTCTTGCCGAGGTGTCGTAAAAGGCGACTGGAGGTAAGTTGACCCGACGTGTGGTATCCGGCTGAGTAGAATAGACCACCCTCATTTCTTGCCGAGGTGTCGAAAAAGGCGACTAAGGTAAGTTGACCCACCGTGTGGTATATAACAAAAAAAACTTATTATTATTTATGATTATTATTGATGTAAGTGCTTAAAGTGATGCGAACGAAATTGCGAGTGTCACTAATTCTAATTCGACTACTACTGCCTCTATTCGAATAGCTTTGTTACGTTTTGTCCTCAAAAGCAGTGTTCCAATCATCACAATTGTCTATTGTCTTGTCCTTTCGTCTTATTTGGATCTTATATTTGTTTTTAAACCGACAAATGCTACTGACCTTTGTATCGTATTCAAATTCGTAGGCTAAAGGAAAATCATATTAATCCATCTAAACATGTTTCCGCTTGATCTCTTAAGTTAATAATGATAAAGTGAAAACCTTACTCAAATTGACATTTTGGTTCATTTTTCCATTTTTATTTGAGGGAACGTCACACAGCTTTTAAATTCATCATCATTCTCCTGCCCTTATCTCGCTCTAAGTGGGATCGGCACAACATGTTACAAACATGTTGTCACATGATTTGGCTACGTATTTTACGACCGGCCGCCTGCCTAATGTCAACTTCCCTTAGTTGCCTTTTACGACACTTCGGTAAGAAATGAGGGTGGTCTATTCTATGCAGCCGGATACCACACAGCTTACACAGCTTTTAAATTATTCCGCTCTTAAGTAACATATATATATGGGTTCTATAATTTTTGTTCATATTACATACATGTCATTCGGAAAACAATTGTATCCTACTTAGTAAAGAAGAACTTAGTAACTTAAACCGCTATGATTATGTATATTCATAATGACCTGAACTTATCCTACTTATTATATACCAAGAAGTGTGTGATTTACTAACTCAAGTAAGTAAGTAAGTTACACAAACACTGTACATTTAAACGTCTTTGCATACAAGTAGTTTTAAGCTTGGAACAAAACAAAGGATACTTTCTTTATACTGGAAAAAATTACGGTAGCAGAGAAAACCAAAACATCTTGTATTTCTTTTATAATTAGTCTACCATATGTACTATATGCTACCATCTGAATTATACTTAATCTATGAACTCTGGAACTTCTATACATATTATAAAAAAATATCCCCAAAAGCTGTCTATCTGTATTTGCTCGATTTTCTCAAAAACGACTGAACGGTTTTTGTTCAGTTTTTATTAAAAGAGATAAGTGCAGTTTTTTTTTACTTTTACATGAGTCTTATGTAACTTGAAATAGAAAAAACTAAAAACCAAAATTTTAGATGTGTAACTTCAAAACAAAAGGATTGCATACAATTTTCGCGCGCCGCGCATATTAGACGCTCTATAGCGCTCCATTTAAGTTAATCAAATAGTGATAACTTTTAAACTATTCGGCCAAATTACTTAATGTTTAAGACAAAGCTGCTTATCTACATGATATATATTATATATTTTATAATTATTTATATACTATTTATTAAATATACTAAAATATGCATTTTTAAATAGTATCTAATGTAATTCAATTTATGATTCACAATTTCGGTCACAGTGGCTTCCGCATAAAAGGTAGATATGTGCTGTCGCGGACTCTTATTTAGAACTATTCAAGAAAAACAAAACTACGATACATCATGTTTGTGTAACTTGAATGGTTTAGGCAGCGTTCGTCAATATATCTCTCAGAGGCCAGATTTTTTCCTACTTTATTTACATGTATCGTTATATTACATAAAATCATTACAAATTGTAGCCTATATGTTATTCCGATGTGTAACCTATATAACTGTAAAGTTTCATCTAAATCCGTCCAATAGTATTTTCGTGAAAGAGTAACAAACATCCATCGATACTCACAAACTTTCGCATTTATAATATTAGTAGGATAGGACTAGTAGGACTAGTAGGACTAGTAGGACTAGTAAGACTAGTAGGATAGTAGGACTAGGGATTATATAAGTAAAAAAATCTATGTGCTTACCTTTCAACTTCCTATTCTTGCAATCAACATTATGAGGATAATCGCAGTACCCTTCATTAGAGAACATCAAGCCAGCGGGGCATTCCTGTTCGAACGCCCAACCGTCCCAGCAGTTAAGGAAATTATTGCATAGCTTCGGGGAAGCTATTTGAGTTCTCTTTCCAGAACAGAGAGGGTTTACTTCTACGATTGGATCTTTGTATGTGAGAATGAGAAGTTTGTTCTGGTATACGGGATCTTGGTTGATCTGCTGTATGACCGCTTCGGATACGGGTACCATATATGCTATCGCTGTTCTACCTAATGTTGTTGGCTAGAATTAAAAGATGTTTTTGTAAGTTTGTTGATTTAGTGCCAAAAAGTTATTAATACTAAAGTGGGGTAAGTGACAATGACACATAAATAAGGAGGGAATGTGAAATCATATACTCATCTTTGTCTTATCACACATAAAAAAGAGAGATATATAGATCATTTGCTTACTTATTTGTAATATATTATATTTTAGGCTAGCTTCCCTACTTTAAGTATAATATAGTAACTTTATGGTTAGTACAAAAGTAATAATAAAATTATTTTGCTATAATCCGCGATACAGTAAATAGAAAATATATATAGTGTTAAATGTATAGTGGATTATCCGTATTTTCATACCCGATACGTGCAGGATTCGTAAAAATACATGCACAAACCTCCACCACTTCCACCACAATACACAAGCAATACACACGTTCACTATCACAAACTCAACAATCGTTTCGCCCCGCAACCGAAGCATCATCAAGAGATAGACTCCACGACAAAATCGCAAAGCGGCTTATGGTTGGTGATTCGATTCGTCATTCGAGTATGACATAAATCCGGATAACATGATTTCATTAAATGAAATACGCTGATGAAAAGAAAAATTCCACAGATTATTTGAACGATTTTTGGTTGTTCAATTATTACATGCCTTTGAGCATGTGTTAAACCACTGATTTATTATGACTAATACTTGCTCATAATCATTGAAGCTTACGAAATTTTCCAGGAAGAAGTGATTTTATATTATATACTAGTAAAGGTTACCCTCCTCTACCACGGTTTCGCCATTTGTAATTTGGCAAACCCACTTACAAAACGGATTCCTATAACATGAGTTTGCTATAACATAATAAGAAAACAGCAAATAGAATACAACACTGTATGTACTTCTAAAGACGCGGTGAGGCTTGTTAAAGATCCTTAAGATACAGCTTTGCGGAAATTATGTAGGTCTTTAACCATACGTTAGATATGTATTAACGATAGCCCACCTTTTAGTTCTAGCTCTGAATACAACACGGTTCCACAAAACACGGCTTTTTCTAGCAATCTAATTATAGTACGCGGCAATAAATAATGCACATCGAGGGTCAGAGAGAGAAATCGGCTACATTCTGCTTCAAGAGCATTGTCTCTGTCGCACAGACTGACGAAACTGTGTGTGACAGTGACAGCGCTCTTTGAAACCGAATTGACCCGCTGTTTCATTCTAAGTTCTCGAAGTGCATTATTTATTACCGGGTACAATACCATGTTATAGGAGGATTACCTGTAGTGTATCAAGCATAGGCTAATCAGTTTTTTTTAGGTAGGACAAGAAAGCAGAGCAAGTAAATAATAATCCAATTTCATATATATTACTAAGCAAGTATAAAATTCTGAAAACTTACAAAAATTGGACTTAGAAAGTTGTTTAAAAAACTCCAGTAGAATAAATTTTCCTGTTCATTTTGGCCGTAGCGGTAAAGGGAATTTCCATAAGTGTTCACCAATTGGCCTTGACCATCGTAAACTGAAAAAAAAATACGAGCACACTTTACAGTCAATGTATTTCTTTTGTTGATGGTAGATTTAAAAATATAAGTAACTAGCTGTCTGGTCATGCGTTGCTGTGGCTCAATCTAGTTTCGAAGTCCCCGCGAAATAGAACTCAACAGATTAAAAAAATGCTTCGATAGCCAAAAAACTTTACAGGAACATCCGCTGGGTCATTTTAAAGATTGACTGAAAATTTAATTAAAATCGGGTCCATCTGTTTCGGAGTCCATAAATGACATACAGACGAAAATTAATTTTTATATATAAGATAATGAACAAATCATGTCTAACAAGCCCGTATTAAAACAAGGTTGAGTCTTAGCTATCCAGCTGCATACATTATATTGTTCATTTAGTTAAGAGAGTTTTAGAAAATATCATTTTATATATGAATAAACCAGAAATCGAATCTTCAATACTTTATTTTAAAGTGATTTTAGCTGCAATAAATTTATAATTAAAAAAAATTATATATTAGTTATTTACTTAACCAGCTACTAAGAGATTATATGAAGAGATGTGATAGCCCAGCAGTGAGACCGTGCGACTCTTTCGAGGGGAATACGAGTTCAAACCAGGCACCAATGAGTTTTTCTATTAAAACTCATGTGTTTAATTGATAATTGCAATTTATCACACGCTTTTCGGTGAAGGAAAACATCGTGAGGAATCCTGCATATCTCTAGAGAATTCTGGAGATGTGTGTAACCTACCAATCCGCATTGGAGCAGCGTGGTAGGTCTTAGCTCCAACCCCTTCTCTCCAGAAACGGAGAGAGGAGGCCTATTCCCAGCAGTGGGATTGTAACAGGCCGCTACTTTTTACTTTTAAGAGGTTATATCTTAAAAATCTATTTAAAACACTAGAGAAGAAAATTGATGCCTTAATTTAAGAAAAATGCTCATATAAGAAATACTAAGTACTTCTATAGAAAATAATCATTATACATTTCTGTATTGCGGTAAGTAATTAATCACTTAGAATGCACCGTGTCAAGATTATCCAGATTCGAACAATCCTATACATTGGACATTGTCCAGCGTTATCAGGGTTCGATCTAGACCATAATTTATCCACATGCACTACGCAGTGGATATGTAAAGAGATTTACTATTATGAAGCATTTCTGATCCGTTCATTACGATGCAATATATCTTTGTTAACACGAAAGATGCATTGCGGTCAGTGTCCGCAAAGGCTATCGATATAAGGCTTATAATATGTTATTAAATTACGAGTGTAATAAACTTTGTGTAGACGAGAATAGGACTACCAGATTCAGATTCAAATTATACTTTATTCAAATTGGTATTTTTGAAGCGATTTTGAATCGTCAATTTACAATGAAGCTCCTTTTGTTTCGGAAAGGTGAGGTTTTACCGAGAAGAAGCAACAACTCGGTAGTTACTCTTTTCCAAAAATAAAAAGAATAGCAGGATAAAATAATTCTGCATAGTTTGGCATTAATTATTATAAATCAGTTGTAAACATAAAAAAAATCCTTAATGATTTTACGCACTTGACGTAACTATTGACAAGACATAAACATTGTTACAATACATGCATATATTTCAGAAATTCTTTAGTTTTAAGTTTAAGTTTCTTCACGATGATTTTCCTTGGAAAAACATATTTTAACTTATAAATATAAATTAAACACACATATATACCTGTCAGATTCATAAACACTTGCGAAAGTTGACGAGATATACCATTGTGCTATAACAGTTCATAACATGACTTCTTGTAAGCTTTATTTTAATAGTTATAAAAAGGTATTATGATATTATTATTATTTAAAATATCAATTTGCAAATAGTAAAAGAAAACCTTTTACTTTAATTAATTATTGAGGCTTTCATTAGCCGAAATAATTTTTCTAAATAGTCGGTGACAGAGAAAGATTCTCATCACATATTTTACAGCACAAATTAACTTTATTAATAGATACAATAAAAAGCATATTGGCGAAATTGACATATTCACGATTGATTGAAAAACAATGACGATAAGAAAAAGGGTAATCTATGTTAATTGACAACGTCTACTATTGCTTAAAATGGCTTAAAATGTTCTAAAATTAAATTACCATGTTTATTAATCCATATTTAACGTGTATTTCATGATTTAAAAAAGTATGAAATATGATACTTACAAAGCAGTCGTTTCTGTCTAACACTTTTTTCAGCAAGCTTGTTCAAGAACGGACTTGAGTCAGCATATGTGCCGTCGAGCCCTGACACCAGCAGTACTAAAGCAAATAATTTCAACATGATCCTCGCGACGTATCTAGTGAGACCACAAGGGCAATGTCAGGGATACAGTTAAATCCTAGCTTTTATAGTGTCGCATGGTCAAAACAAGTAGTAAGTACGTACGTGGGATACGCTTAGTCAGGGCGCAAGAGATTCTAAAAGGGTGTGCAGCTATACCGGAATATTGGTGAGTTAAAAGTTTTTATTGGTTCCATTATTATAGCGTGAAAGACGGGCATTGGCAGCTAGATGCAACATGTTGGCTCACAGATTCGCTCGCTGCAGTGTGGAAGCTAAGCTTACACTCTTTAAAGCGTACTGCCAAACCTTCTACACAGCTAATCTGTGGTTCAAATACTCCAAAGCCGCCATAGATAAACTAAGAGTGCAATACAATAACGGATTTAGGATACTGTTGGGATTGCCGAGGTTCTGCTCAGCCTCTAGTATGTTTGTTGAAGCGCGAACATACGATTTTCACACAATAATAAGGATAAAGACCGGTTCCTTGCTAGACAGACTTCGCTCGAGCTCTAACAGTATCCTAAGTACGTTAGTGCGTAAAATGGAGTCGCCTATATATGCACGATTTATGGACATATTAGTGCGACCGTAAAATGTCGGATTTGTGTTTTAATTTGTGTTCTAATTGTGTTTATATGTATTTGTTTGTATGCTTGTATTGTATTTGTCTATGTATATTTGTTACTAACATAGTTATAAGTCTGGTACTAACATAATGAGCCTATGTTGCTTCCAAATAAAAACATTATTATTATTATTATTATTATTATTATTTAGAGCTCAGAATATTGTAATACTTAAGTATACATTTTATGACAAAATTGAATATATAAGCGATAAAGTTCTGCTTTATTAGGAAATTATAACCTTGTGACCAACACGTATAGTTTCGTATGAATTTCAAATTTAGTTAATTATAATTTGCAGGAAGCTGTGATAGCCTAGTGGTGAGACCGTGCGACTCTCTAGAGACGACATAGGTTCAAACCCCGGGTAGGCACCAATGAGTTTTTCTATTAAAAAACTTATGTGTCTAATTGATAATTGCAATTTATCACACGCTTTTCGGTGAAGGAAAACATCGTGAGGAAACCTGCATATCTCTAGAGAATTTTCTAGGGATATGTGTAACCTACCAATCCGCATTGTAGCAGCGTGGTAGGTCTTAGCTCCAATCCTTCTCTCCAAAAACGGAGAGAGGAGGCCTTAGCCCAGCAGTGGGCATAATAACAGGCTGTTACTTTACTACTTTTTTTTTTTATAATTTGCAGTGGCTTATTTTATCGTGTGTATGTTTAAGCGTTTTCAATTTTATTTTCTAATTAAATTTCTTCTAATTCTATAATAAAATTCCGCAATCAATTTTAGCTTTGCAATTCTAGCAGTTTTTAAAACACTGCTAAAAAGAAGCCAGTACAGAAAGCCTGCTATATTGTTAAGGATTACATGGACGATAAGAATTCATGGACTTAATCACTCTCTGACCATGTACAAGTCAGTAATGAGTAAATGTAACTAGTAATAAGAATAATGTTTTGTTAAGAGCAACCGCCGAGTTTCTTGCTGTTTCTTCTCGGTGAAATAGCTTTTCCAACCAGCAGTAGAGTCGAAGATTCAAGAGCATTCGTTTACAAGTTTACTTGAATAAATAGCATTTTGAATTTTGAATATATGATACAAGAAAAACTATTTGTAATATGAGAATTAAAAGGATTAAAGATTTAATTTACTGAAGTAGACATTACCTAAAAATTAAATGGAATTTTTCCTTTTATTTAGGTAATATACAAAATTTACTATATATCTATTTAAATAGATACACTATCTGGTCTGAATTTCAACTTAAAAACCGTAGTACTATATAATTAGGCACAATGTAGCCGTTTATAGAATTAGGCGTTACTTTATGGAGATCCATAATACAAAAGTAATAATAAAATTATTTTGCTATAATCCGCGATACAGTAAATATAAAACATATATAGTGCTAAATGTATAGTGCACTATCCGTTTTTTCATACCCGTTACATGAAGAATTCATAAAAACACATGCACAAACCTCCACCACTGCCACCACAATATACAAGCACTACATACGTTCATTATCACAAACTCAACAATCGTTTCGCCCCGCAACTGAAGCATCATCAGAAGATAGACTCCACGACAAACGCTTTGCGTATAATTTTATTGTTACTAACGAACAAGAACTTTACAAGAAGTCATTGCTTGTTACATTCTCCTTTAGGTGACATTGCTTAAACAGTGTTAGCTATAACCCATCAAGAGTGATCGAACATCGCTTGATCTTCACGTATGATGTCAATCAATTCCTTTGTGGGATCGAAATATCTTAAGTGCAACTCGATCATGCTAGTTCACTCTTTTATTTATTAGGAATCATTTATTTTGTACCTCATAAAGTGATAGGGAGAATAGACAAAGACATTGCTATATTTATGTTCGTCGAATAACAATATCTCCAAATAACGATATATATTTTTTTAATTATCGTTTTTTTAAGGTATATTATACGCCGTGTGGTATCCGGCAGAATTGAATAGACCACCCTATTTTCTTACTGAGGTATCGTAAGAGGCGACTAAGGTATGTGCCGTGTGGTATCTTGCTGCATAAAATAGACCACCCTCCTTTATTACCGAGGTGTCGTAATGTATTTCACATGTTGTGCCGACCCCACTTAGAGTGGGATAAGGGCAGGAGAATGATGATTAAGGTATATTATATTTAAAATAATATATCAAGCTTGAATAAGCGGAATGTACAGAAACCTTAGGTAGAAGCAATTACTTTTTTGGAATTAAGTTGTCATGAAATATTGTAAACCTACCAATCCGCATTGGAGCAGCGTGGTAGGTCTTAGCTCCAACCCTTCTGTTCAAAAAACGGAGAGAGGAGGCCCATGCTCAGCAGTGGGAAAGTAACAGGCTGTTACCTTTATTTTATTTTAAATATTGTAAGTAAAACCTCATATAACATAAGCTCGTATAGTAAAGTTACAGGTGCTTGTGTTGTGTGTAGTTTCAAACTTATTAAGGTCTACTATTCAGCATTTACAACGAAAGTTATTGTACTTTACGGGTAATAATATTGCTTAATTTGTTAATATTAATTTAAAATAATTTTGTAATTTGTTACCAATTTTACACCATTAATACCAATTTTAAATAAATAATAATGATGATGATATTTTAAATATGGAAAGTTTAAGTTTCTTACAACTTAGTCAAGTCTAAATTGCTGTGTTGAATCGGCTAATAATGAACAACTATAAATTAAGTGAACTCTTTTCACTTAAAGTGGATTTTAAATTTCAAAAGAACACGAAATTATTAATGTCAAGTAACTCCTCAGTATAATAGAATCATTCTCTATATTGTTCACGATATTTAAATTTGAAATTGCAATTTTAAGGAATTTTCTATTAATTCTTCTTTGTCCGATGCCAATAATTTGTCAATATTTTATATCGAGACATGAATACAATTACGTGTTGGACATTGACAGGAAAAATGTGGACATTGAATATTTTATATTGTTTCAATAAACATATTTTTAACACATACATAATTTGTTTTTAATACTTCTTATGATATCTGTGTGTACTTTAATAAAGGCAAATCACACTCCTCCGTTCACTCATATTATTTTAAAATTGTTACAAAGCTTTAATTTCATGTGCTAATAACAAATATACAGGTAATATTACTATAGGTCATTGGTAAAGTATTTTCTTTATTCTATTGAAGACCACCAGGCAAGACGTCGGCGTGTTTGATTCTTGAAATTCAAATGTGCGTATGCATCAACGTTTAGACATGAATCAGATGAAAAGGGTCCCATACGTTGCATTATTCAAACCAGTTTAGTTCATTTTACGTCGCGCTTCCTTGGTTGGATCTCGTGATGTCAATCAGGGCTTTTGTAGGATTATTCTGAAAGGATGGATAGCAACATAAGCTAATTTTTATCTAGGTATTGAAATCCGAGCAGATAAAATCGCGTGCAGGGACAAAATGTGATATAGTTGAAGAAGTTTCTTGGGCCCAGTACTGGTATTATATTTATTATTCTCTAATAGTTTTAAGAACTTAAATACCTTTAAATGACTTCATTTTATATTTAACTAGTTGTGCCAGCGGCTTCGCTAGCGTAGAAATCTGCGTGTCACAATTTTTTTCTAAAATTATAATTTTAAACAAAAGTAGTTATTGTGAGTTAACCATAAGAGATAGAGACATGCTACTACGACTTTTTTTTGTAGTATTTATATAGATCTACAATTCAACTAGTACATTACTTTAGCGTATCTTTGCTGGTTTACGCAGCGCACGCGACTAAAGCTCCCAAGCAAGCAAGTTTTTTAACAACTGCGCAATTTCTTTAACACAGTTTACATAATACCGATATGTACTATTTACCTAAACCATCCGGAAGTATTGTTCAATCTTTTGGTGAAAACCGTACAAAGATCCCTTCAGTAGATTTTGAGAAAATTGATTACATACAGAAAGACAGCTTTTTGGGACATTGCTTCATAATAAGTACAGATAGATAGTTTCCTCATTGCTGAGTCTTTTGGAGCTTCCAATTTTTTCCATCTTCCGTTCACTTTTTAGTGTATAGTGCTGATTTGTTAGAATTTGTTTTGACCGTCTTTCAGTACTCCAGCCTTCAGGTCTTTTGCTTATTTTTTTCCCCGCTACTATTAAATTTAATAAGTTTTCAGTATCTCCACATACATCATCAGGGATGATACATCAGGGATGAAGTCATTATATCAAGACCCATACACAGCAGCCAGCATGTCTACTGCAGGGGCCGCTCCACTGAAACGGCTCTGCTAAGCCTTACAGACAAGGTAGAGAAGGCACTGGAGAATAAGGAAGTAGCCCTAACGGCATTCCTTGACATTGAGGGAGCTTTGGACAACACTCCTATCCGAACTCTTGTGAGGGGTCTAACTAGGAAACTGGTCGACGGAACCACAATAGCTTGGATAGAAGCGATGCTCACTAACAGATTAGCCAGATTAGAGCTAAACAACTCAACCGCTGAGGTTTATACTACAAGGGGCTGCCCTCAGGGCGGCGTTCTATCACCCTTGCTATGGACCTTAGCCGTGGACGAACTTTTGTATAAGATGAGCGATCTTCGCATAGACACCCAAGGTTACGCGGATGACCTAGCGGTGATGATAAGAGGTAGCTGCCATAGCAGCCTATCGCATCTTTTACAAAATGCACTAAAAATTATTGACAGATGGTGTAGTGAGAATGACCTCTCTATTAATGCCGCTAAAACTGTCATCGTACCTTTCACTAGACGCACCAAACTGGACTCACTTGAGCCTCCAGAGTTGAAAGGTAAAATTATACCATTCTCAAATGAGGTCAAATACCTAGGTATTATCCTAGACCAAAAGTTAACTTGGAACTCACATGTTGATGGTATACTGAAAAAGGCCAAAATAGCCTTAAACACGTGCGGTCGTCTCGCAAGCAACAGATGGGGTCTTAAACCCAAGGTTGCACTGTGGCTCTACACCGCCATTGTGAGACCAATAGTCTCTTACGCCTCAGTGGCCTGGTGTAGGAAAACGACGCAAACAACCATACAAACTAGACTAGCTGGCCTGCAGAGAACAGCCTGTCTCTTAGTTACCGGTGCCATGTCCACTTCCCCTGGCGCTGCACTGAATGCTTTGCTGAATCTGCCTCCTCTTCATTTGTATATTGAAAAGGAGGCAAGGGCCAGCATGCACAGAATTACGCACCAGGCTAAAATGAAATGGCAACCTTAAGTACTGAGATCATTTCAAGACTCCATACTTAATATACCAATTTTGGGCATGCCATCGGATGCGATGGTTCCTAGATTTATCTTCCACAAACATTACTCTGTGGACATTCCATCCCGAGATGCCTGGATAAATAACCAGTTAACTTGGAAATTTGGCAGCCTCAAGTTGTTTACCGATGGCTCCAAGTCAGGAAATGAGGTAGGTTGTGGTATATATGGAGAAAAGCCCAATTGGACGATACATCGCAATTTGGGCAAATTTACCTCTATATTCCAAGCAGAGGTGTACGCCATAATTGAATGCGCTATAACCCTACTTCGGGACAACTACCTTAATCGCACGATATACATACACTCAGACAGCCAAGCGGCTCTGACAGCTCTATCCATTGAGAACACAAAGTCGAAGCTGGTTGAAAACTGCAAAAATCTCCTTAACACCCTGGGTTCTAATAACAGGGTGATCCTTCGTTGGGTTCCAGGGCACGCAGGCATACACGGCAACGAAGTTGCCGATAATCTTGCTAAAGCAGGTGCCAAAACCTCACAGATGGGTCCCGAGCCAATCTGTGGAATCCCTAGAAGCCTGGCCATGCTTACTCTGGAAGCCTACTGTTATTATCATACACTTAATCTCTGGAGAAACAGCCCAGGATTAAATCACTCGAAAGCGCTAATGAAAGCCTTTAATAAAGGATCAACTAGCAAAATCTTAGCGCTAAGTAGAACTAACTTATGTAAACTAGCGAGGGCGCTTACAGGGCACTGTGGACTAAATAGACACATGTTAAACCTGAAGCTGTCAGACACTGGATCGTGCAGACTCTGCCTAGAGGCGGAGGAAACACCCATGCATATCCTCTGTGACTGCCCTGCACTGGTTCACCGCCGACATTTTCTCCTAGGGTCGCATATCTTACGCCCCACGGAGGTTAAAAACCTCGCTGCCAAGAAGATCCTGGATTTCCTAGAGGATACCGGGATTGGCAGCGAACTGTAAGCAGTGGCGATCACAATAGATCAGTGATGGTCAAAGTGATACTGGGCCTCGTGGACCTGCACAGCCGCTACTATCAAAAGAAGAAGAAGAAGAAGAAGATCTCCACATAATCTAATAAGCTTGATATATGGCCCGATTATCGCAATGTATGTTACAAACCCGTTAAAGACAGAGGTAGTATATTTTTAATTTCTCTCTTCATTGAGATATTGGTGCGGTGGACTGTCCTTGATATTCTTAGCTTATGTGACAGCAGTACCCAAAGGAGATTTTTTTCTATCAGTAGCCTTAGCGTCCTCGGATGTTGCGGATTAGATGTATTTTATTATGTTGATGATAGACATGTTAATAAATTGCACTGTCATGTTGTCTTCGTGTTTCTTGTTTATAGTTCTATTTGATATAACAGAGCCAAGATGCTTTAACATACGTTGAATCCAATAAGAATCAATTTTTATAATTTCGAAATATAGTAATATTATTGATTATTTTTGTATTATGAAACTATGCAATGTAATGCCTCATGATTTAAAACAATCTACATATAAATTATTGAACATAGGTTGTTTAAATAGTATGTGATGTTGATACTAGTATGTGTAAATGCATATGATACTTTACCATATAAAAGCTTAATATAACAGAAGCAAAGCTTTTTACTATTGGCAATACATTTCCATTCTATTGGTGATAGTAAAAAAACTTTTATTACTATAAAAAAATAATTAAAACAACAGAAGAACAAAGTGTCTCATATAGCAATAAAGACTTTAGATAAGTCACTGGACCTATTCTTAGATATAAGTTAATTTATAAGTTTAGGTTATCTATAGGTTGCTTATTAGCCTTTTGTCTACATCTCAGCATCAATAAAGTACTTCCTTTTTTATTGTCTTTTTAACTTGTGCTCATGAATCTTTGCATTTTATTACTTAATTCAACCAGAAGGCTATTTTGAAATCGTATTCAATTCGCTGATTGCTATTATAAGCGCGTAGGCGCCTGGCGCGTAGGTTCTCCTTTTTTGCATTGCGTTTCCTTAATTACCCGCACTCAAACCAACGCTTCGCACAAAAGTATTTTAATTAATCCCTACAATTTATTTACACTTGCAATCATTAAGAGTATTCCTTTTGTTTTTAAAACATAAACATGGAGGTGAGAGGTTTGCATTCGAGGTGAAATTAATTGGAAAAATTTAATGTAAGCCTATATTTTTTTCTTTTTATAACATATCGACAATCGTAGCTGAACATAAACTTTTTATTCATTTGGATGCTTCCTATATTTATTTAGGGTATTGAAAATCATTAGGCCTACCGGGTAGTTAACCTGTTTTGGTATTCTTTATATACATTTTTTTTTACACTTATCATTTATTAGAATAATAGTGGTATTACCCTAAGGTCTTATTTATTGTTTCAATTTAACAAACCAACAAAGTATTCTGGTAAATAATTTTAAAACGCCCGACATTATTAGTTAGACTTTTCGCGAGTATTTAAATTAAAAACAAATACAGAGTATATAAAGGTAATATTTAATTCTCGTCCGCCGTGGTATCCGGCTGAGTAGAATAGACGCCATCATTTTTCTTACCGAGTTGTCGTAAAAGGCGACTAAGGTAAATCGACCCTCCGTGTGGTCTCCGGCTGAGAGTAGAATAGACCGCCCTCATTTCTTACCGAGGAGTCGTAAAAGGTGACTAAGGTAAGTTGATCCACTGTGTGGTATCCGGTTGAGTAGAATAGATCACTCTCTTTCTTACCGAGGTGTCGTAAAATACGACTTAAGTAAGTTGACGTTTAAAATACGTAGCCGAATCATGTGACAACGTGTTTCTAACATGTTGTGCCAACCCCACTTATAATGGGATAAGGGCAGGAGGAAAAAATAATATTTAATTCTCGTATTTTTTAAATTTCTACTATCGTGAAAAAAAGGTGCAATGGTATTTTTTTGTGCCCGCAGGTTAATACTGACTGCGTCGTAAAAATACAGGATGCCAGTGTCGGTTGCATTACCATACAAGGGTACTATTCGCTTTTGAATAGCCAAAGACATCCCGCTCTCATCGATAGAATATTAGATAAGTACGACTTTATATAAGGATAGTAAAAGTTTGTTTCCGCGCAATATTTAACGTTTAAAGTAATTTTTAAAGTTAATTAAAATGGTTTTTACTGATGCAATAGTATTTTTTTTAGTTTTTATATTATATTATTTACATTAATATATTCCTTTTAACGAATCAAGATTATTATGTATCTTAAATAAAAGTTAATACGTATTAAATTATTAATATGATATTAATCATAGAGTTATTTCAGTTAAAGTGGAGGAACCATAGGCAATGACACAATAAATAATTAAAGGAAAGATAAATTTTGTATACTTCATATTTGTCAAATCATACATAAGAAAGAGAGACAGATAGATTACTCTCCTTTGTTTTTTTTTTCATTTCTCTTCATCGTAATAATAATAGTCCCAGTCCGCTTCGCTGAATTTAATTAAGGTGAAGTTAATTAAAGTCAGTAAGGTTAAGTTAATTAAAGTAGAATCAGTAGTAAAACAAACTGCCATCAAACTTTACATTTACCCGCTGAGTCATTCTAAAAACTGAAATTTAATAAAATTCTGTCCAGTCGTTTAGGAGTCTATAAAGGAAACTGACAAACATTCATTTTTATATATATATAGATGGCAAATTTAAGCCTGCCTTCTCTACTCTAGCTATGAAGTCTCTTAGATGAATATCTATGTATTTAGTCTTCCGTTCTATTCTATCATTGGTCAACTCTGGCGCTACTCCTTTTATATGCATCTGCATACTTTACGCAATCCATCTTTACATACCTATACTAAATAAGTACAGAATATTTTCATATTTGATTCATTATAATATATTGCTAACATATTTGATACGTTAAATTTATATACATGGGATCAAAAATTTTGTACTCGTTTTTACAGTGTTGCAATTGATTACAATAAAGGAACGTTATTCTTTCGAAAGTTACATAACGCGAGATATTAAAACTGATCTCAGCGTCCTCATGATGCAGTGAATTGAATGTTCTTTAAGCGAAACGCTGCAAAAACCTGACTTTCTAACGAATGTACGCTAGGAAAGTGATTTTAATAAGATGTGCACGCCAGTTTTACTTAGAAATTGTCACATAATAGCGACATTCAAACGAATTAATATGCAATTCACTTTATTCGCATTAACTTACTAAGGTGTTTTAATGTAAATTTAATTATATGATATTCTTTATTCAAGTAAACTTATAAATAAGTCCTTTCGAATCATCAAATTTCTACTACAGGTCGGAAAATTATTCCTACAAAAAAGCCAGTAAAAAAATCTGCGATTGCTTCAAAAAATAATGTTACCTTTTTGTCATGTCTATTTTGTGAAAAGTCGGACACTAGTTAAATACACTCATTTCTTATCACACATAATCCTTAACAATATAATATATATAGGTCTGTTTCTAATAATGCAAAGTTTAACCTGGCCTATTCCTTCAACTTCGTAAAAGGGAATCACGCTGTCTTAAATTATAAATAGAATGTGTGATACGATTTTTTTCCCAATATTCATAGCTGTATCACAGAAATATTTTATGGAAACGAGGAAAATATACAACTTTTGCTGTTTTTGTGTTCGTAACTGCCTAATTTTCCGAACTGAGTAGGGCTCAGAAAAGATTTTAAAAGCAATGACATCATATAAATACATAATTGGTAGCAATTTATTCTCAAAAAACTATTCACCATTTTATATTTTATTATTTACTATTTAACTCAGGCACATTCACATTGATAGCCTAGCGGTGAGACCGTGCGACTGTCTAGAGACGACATGGGTTCAAACCCCGGGCAGGCACCAATGAGTTTTTCTATTAAAACTTATGTGTCTAATTGATAATTGCAATTTATCACACGCTTTGCGGTGAAGGAAAACATCGTGAGGAAACCTGCATATCTCTAGAGAATTCTAGGGATATGTGTAACCTACCAATCCGCATTGGAGCAGCATGGTAGGTCTAAGCTCCAATCCTTCTCTCCAAAAACGGAGAGAGAAGGCCTTAGTGGGCATAGTAACAGGCCGTTACTTTACTTTACTTTACGTTCACATTAGATAAGTATTACAAACTAGAGAATATTTGCAACGCGATAACTTGTTTACTTTTTTTTGGTTAGCACCTTTTTTAAAACTAACAATTCTTTAAGGTCAAGTTTAAGTATCGCAGTAATTTTAAAAATTTAATCAGGCAACAATATCCCAAATAAAATAACTCAAATTTATAAAAGATTTATTAACAGATTTTATGAATATCTTAGGGTGCAAGGGTAAAATTCGTCCAAATTTGTAAACCCAGATGTTACTCGTAAGCCCACGTTGACCTGCAACCACCAAGATATTGATTTGCAATTTATCGCAAAATTTAATATTATTATGTAAAATATATTATTATTTCCAATTATTACAATTAATTGCTGAAATTCTAAAACTTGACCAACAATTCTAGTAATTAAATTAACTATTCCAACTTTGTTAATAGTGGTTCACATTCTCAATAGATTATGCAATGCTCATTATGTCTATACAAATATATGCGAAGAAATTGTATTATGATATGCGTACAGAATTAACTTTAATGTAATTACAATTAGAGGTAAAATATTTTTACGTATAATTTAATGTTCTTCTCGATAATATTTCGATTTGCAACCGATTAATAAGTTCTAACGATAATTCTCTTGCAAAGCACGTAGAACAATAACAGGATCCAAATATTCTAAAGAACTCGTGAGCGAGGAGTGCGAATGTATATAAATATAAATGAGTGGGAGGGAGATGGACAAGGTAGCATAACCTTTCGCTAAGGCGTTCAGCTGGTAAGAACGGAGGACAAAAACTGTTATTGCCAGTGCACTAGAGAACGCTGCGAGAGAATCAAGTTCCGATAACGATAAGTCACATTTTGACATTTTATTGAGTGATTGTATAATAGTATTTTTAAGGGACGCAAGATGGCGTTCAAATCGTCTGCCAGTTTAGTCATTTTGGCGTGCTTAGTTGGTAAGTTCAAACTTTTACCATTCAGAACGTAAGTTCCGTTAAGCTCCTTTGGATATATCATTCCTTCTATAATTTCAAAATGCTTTCGATTTATTAAATAGATCACAACTTCGAAACAATTGCAAAGTTTATTGTTTCATCGATTGACCTTGGGTTATCATTATCACCTGTCTAATTGCTATACATAGTTCCAGACATTCAAGTATAAACCATTTAATAAAATAACGTGTACATTTTTATTCACGCATGCATAATTCAATACATATGATATTTTATAACGCCATGTCGATATCTAATCTGTAATATATTCAAATGTTTTATATTTATGTGGGTCAAAGCTTTTAGTATGTAACATCATTAACGATTTACGTAAGACCAATTTAAAGAAAAACTCGAGCTTACTATTTGTATTTTACGTGTTTGAGCGGACATCGCATTTGGTTCATTTATTATAAAAGTATATATAAATATATAAATATATTTTTAATATTTAATAAAGAATAAAGTAACGGCCTGTTAATATCCCACTGCTGGGAATAGGCTTCCTCTTTCCGTTTTTTGGAGAGAAGGATTGGAGCTAAGACCTTACCATGCTGCTCCAATCCGGATTGGTACGCTACACATATCCCCAGAATTCTCTAGAGTTATACAGGTTTCCTCACGATATTTTCCTTCACCGAAAAGCGTATGATAAATTGCAAATATCAATTAGACATATAAGTTTTAATACAAAAACTCATTGGTGCCTGTTCGAACCCATAATCGTCTCTAGAGAGTAGATCGGTCTCACCACTGGGCTATCACAGCTTATTACTTAATAAGGAATGCTGTAACGCATATCTCAACTGAATTTTGAATATACTACAGCTTCACCTTTAAACATTACGAATATCATAAATGTTAAGAAGATCAGATAAAAAAAGAAATTTATGAACTGAAACAAACTGGTTGTTTTCCGATTGAATTTTGTAAGAGATGTTGATAATTAAACTAGCTTTAGGCGTTAATAAAAATACGAACATGCATTCTTAATTCCCAATTTTTAATAGGATTAGGCGTTGCTTTACGGAGATCCATAATACAAAAGTAAAAATAAAACTATTTTACTACAATCCACGACAAAGTTAATTTAAAAATATATATAACTAAAAGTATAGTGGACTATCCGTTTTTCGTACCCGAGACATGCAGATTCCTTAAAATCAAATGCACAAACCTCCACCACAATACACAAGCACTACACACGTTCACTATCACAAACTCCTACATAAGATAGACTCAACGATAAAATCGCAGCTTGCTTGGTATGAAAAAACGGATAGCTCACTCTACATTTAGCATTATATATATTTTCTATTAACTTTATAGCGGATTAAAGCAAAATAATTTTATTATTACTTTTGACGTATCTTTGAATTTTTTACATAACGGTAAAACTTTAAAACAAAATTATTCATTTATGTGTAATAGACCTATATTTTTATGACAATATACAAGTAACTATTGCTACAGGTCTTTGTCCGGCTTGCGTTGACGTAACGGAGAAACCGATAAAATATTGCTACACAAATATTTGTTCACTTTAGGACGTTTGATTGTATAACTTTAACATCTGTAGTCAATATTCGAACTTCAGAATAAGTGTGGTTATAAACAGTATTAAAACGAATTTAAAATCGTGAGTAGTGTTCACAGTTCATTTATAAAACCGGCTATACTCACGTCATATTCTATCGGGTGAGCCTGACTAGTTTCATGCCCATACGGGAACCTTATTCATAAGCTTTTTATGCGCTTTATGCGGGAACTCTCGAGTTCCGGCCGCTATAACGATGAAACTAGTCGGGTTCGTCGATAGAATAAGACGTGAGTAAAGCCGGTTTCTACACATTAACTAGTATTGAAATATGTACAATTTGTATTAAATATTAGGAACTCTTTAATCAAGTCATCAATTTATAAGGGTTAATAGATAAGTTCTGTAGTCTCCGTAGATGAGAATGGCATTTATGACTCACGACTAATAATCCCATATACTATCAAAACTAGTCTTAAAAACCCGATTGTATGATGTTAGCATAGCCGGTTTTTTATATATAAATACTCACTAATTGACAATCTGTACTTATTATAAAGCTGTGATAGCCTAGCGGTGAGACCTTGCGACTCTCTAGAGACGACATAGATTCAAACCCCGGGTAGGCACCAATGAGTTTTTCTATTAAAACTTATGTGTCTAATTGATAATTTCAATTTATCACACGCTTTTCGGTGAAGGAAAACATCGTGAGGAAACCTGCATATCTCTAGAGAATCTAGGGATATGTGTAATCTACCAATCTGCATTAGAGCAGCGTGGTAGGTCTTAGCTCCAATCCTTCTCTCCAAAAACGGAGAGAGGAGGCCTTAGCCCAGCAGTGGGCATGGTAACAGGCTGTTACTTTACTTTTTTTTTACTTATTATAAAACGAAGTCCCCAAAAGCTGTCCGTCTGTATGTGAACGATTTTCTCAAAATCTACTCAACGGATTTTTGTACGATTTTTACTCAAAGAAAGTGCAAGTATGGTGCGTGGGTTAATAGTACAGTGGCGTTTTATTTAAATTGTGTTGTAATCAAAGAGGTAAATTGTGTAGTAATCACTTGCTAGGAGCTTTACTGGAGTGTGAGAGCTTTACTAGAGAATTGTACATCTATAAAAATACTACAGATAAATCCACGACAGCATGGCTCTATCAATTATGGTTAACTCACAATGCCTACTTTTATGTTCAAAACTTCGATTCGGGAAAAATCGACTCGACGAATACGCTTTTCCCAAAACGGGGATATTATTAGGCCGCTGCTTTTCCTATCGTTCTAAAAAAAACAAATTGAACGATTGAATGAAAAACGATTGAACTGCGTCGATCTTTCTAAATGTTTAACCTAAAAAGACTTGACTACTGTAAACATAACCAAAGTTTGCTCCAGCCTCGTTTTTCACACGATTAAGTAAGAGCGAAATCGAAACCAATATTTGTTTATTAGCGTTTTTTACATTTCGTCCCCCACCTTGATTCGCGGTCGATGTAATTTGAAAACTTTGTGCTTTCATATCTGGTCCAAAAATGTTACTTCATTGTTTTACATGCATACATTAATCCACACTGTAACAGTCTGAATAAACTAAGCTTCAATCTCTCCAGGGAAGGGTGGAGGTCTTTGTCCAACATTGGAATAGTAACAGGCCGCTATTTTACTTTTATGCAAGGTCAACTGTAATAAAAGAACGATTACTTGATATCTATTTAATCAATGCATAATTAATGTCAATTAAAATTCTTAAAATTGAAATTTAATATAAAATTAATAATAACAATTATTTAGCTATGATCTGCGATAAAGTTAATAATATATATATATAATGCCAAATGTAGAATGGACCATTTAGTTAAACTCCACCAACGCCACCACAATACACAAGCACTATCACAAAACTCAAATAAATTATTTAAAATTAAATTTTACTAAATACCACCTCTAACTCCTCCAAATTCCACTCCTTCGTATGGATACAATTTTACAAAAGTTATGGTAGTTATATGGTAGAATTATTTCTGCTGGCGTTTTCATCTGCAGAAAAGGTTATCGAAAAAGAAGCATGTTTATACAGATCAAGTTAAAAACAGCTTTTAAAAATGTTTTTAAGAAAAATTAATGTCCCTATTGTTAATGTTGAGGAGTTCCTCGTCTGGAGCCCACCCTAGCAGCGGCTTGAGGTCATGCTTATCATAAACATGCATTGTCATCGGGATAGAATGAGTATGTAAAATTTCAGCTCAATCGGACACCGGCATGTGGGTCAAATATAACTTTCAAGATTCCACCTCCACACGTTAAATAAAGTTTTTAATAACCTATTTAAAGACGATAATCCTTTATGTTTTCTGGCACCGTGGATTTATTCGAAATAAAATATAGCTGCTATTTTACGTTTAGCTCTGTACGTAAGAAATCTATTTTTATCGAGATTATTGAAACATCGCATAACAATGGCTACTTCTCTAAAAGGTAGCCATTTTATACGGGGTTATGTTATGTTATGCGAGAAGATGTTGAAGGTGAAAGAAAAGATCGATCCCTCTATTTAATGATAAAACATACTTCGCTTAGGAGTGAGATACAAAAAATACTTTTTATATGTAAACCAGAGTTAGTATAAAGAAAGCCTAAATAAACGACCTTTCATTGATATTGAACTCGAATAGGAAGTCTGCGCTGAACTCAATGCAAACCGCTATACCCATTAAATATTCTTATGACCAAGACAGGAAATGTTGTCCATAGACACGCCTCGTACATTTGATTCATTTTTTCCATATTAAAACTAGCTTACATTTGGATTCAATGTCAATTCATAGGATATGTAAGTAGTATTTTTAAATTAACCAAAGTCATTAGTAATAATTAAAGAATTTGAAAGTAGTTAGTCAACATATCAAGATACTTTATCATGTACCAATATTAATTTAAATCCTCTATAATTTATAAATGGCTGTTAAATTAATTTGCAATGTTCCTCGTACATTACTAGTCGATTTCTCAATGCCTAACAGATTTTAATTATTGAACTGGTAACTAGACAGGAACTGACATGGGAAAAAACATATTATAAATTATAGGTATTATTCGATTCATTTACATTATGTATAAGAAAATATATTTTAAAGTTCTAACTCCAGCATACTAACAATAATTATAAAAATAACTATAAAATTGTTAGTCAAAATTTGTGTTGAAATGTCTGTTTAAGTTACAGAAAAGAGTTCAAAAAAAGTTAACAAAGAGAGACAAAAGAGAAGTTTGACTTCGGAATAGTTGATTTAATTTGATTTGAAAGTAATTATAACCCACAACTATGTTATAAATAATAAACATAGCAAATTTGAGGTGATTTCGATTTTTTCTACAGCATTCAAATACAAGATTAGACTGTACAGACTCTTTATTTCACAATTATTTGACAATTTATCCTAACTTCTATTACCTATAAAATACATCAAATTGTTAGTTCCTGATAATATTAGTAAAGATGAATATAAATTTTAACCTAAAGTAGAATTTATTCACCAGAAAAATAATTAGGTCTTGATAAAAAAAAGTAAATATTCATTGTTAGAATAACACAAAAATCTTTTTACTTGTACTTACAATTTACTTATGGTTGTATATGAAACACGTAACAGTCAACCATCCTGACAACATTTGCGACCTCGCAAATCTAATGAGCTAACCCTTTATTCTACCTTCGAATCGAAATGCTGATTATAATGAGAAGAATCGGCAAGAAACTCAATACTTGCTCTTTTAACCCTGTAAAACAAAATAGCACATGTTATGACATGACAGTATTAATAAGCTCTTTCAGCATTTCGCACCTCGAACTCATCCGATCTCACACTTGTATAATATTGTCATTTCAGTATTAGCATCGTCTGCAGTACCAAAGAATTCAAAGAGAAAGCCGGCGAACGCGCCAGCACGCGTCGCTGAAGATGCTGAACGTGATGCAGAAATAACCAATTCATGTCCTGAAGATGGATACTTCGCTGATGCTGAACAGTGTGACAAATATTACGAGTGCAGGTAAAACAAATACATAAAAGATTTACAGCCGAAATTCGTTCGTTAAACGCTTCGTTAACGCTAAATCGTTGAAGTATTTCTTCTTGCGGTTTATTTTCCGCACTTAGACACAGTTAGGCAACCATTATTTTTAGGGTTGATGAAGCATGATTATTCAAGCCAGCAAAGATCCTCCTTGAAACTGACTACCCTATTTGAGCAGCTCAAGGCTTCTTGTAACGTCCACTGCGAGCCAAAGATGTTTGTCCTATATTCTGGCACGTCCGAATAAAACGTCACGTGAGATGGCGTTTCAGGTTCTCCCATGCATTTTCTGCATATTATGCTATATATTATTATACTCTGCATATATTATACGTGGCAGTGTCTGATAATGATTCTTATCTGATGGCCGAGGTGTCAATAAAGAATATTAGCATTATAAATGCCACAAGAAGGTACTGTTCGATTATTGATTCGTTATTGAAGGTTTGCTTGACGTCTGTTCAGTATCAAGTATCGAAAGTATAAAAATTTAATGTTTGCCGAATCAATATACTACTGTACTAATATAGATATTTATATTTAAAACCTTTGCTAAAGTTAGATTGCTTTACAAAATAGATTTATTTTGTCGTTTATAAAATCACAAATGCCGCAATTTCAATTTTATTTGACGCATTATTTAACTGTTATTGAAGTTTACTGACAACAATACAGTTTTACAGTTTTAAAAGCGCATTGTAATTACATTTGCACTCACATAGCGTTGCACAAGTTGTTCTTGTCCCGTTATCGGATGACTTGAGAATAATAAGTAGTGTTACTTGTAAGTAATGCTTATACGAAGTACGAGATACAATCGAATAATAATACTAGCTTTCGCCTGCATGCATATCAGACTGACCATTCGAAAATATAGATGCCCTGATAGCTCCCTATTATAACCGCGATACTAAAATTACGATAGCGAACAGAAATTTTCCACGCTCACAGCGTGCCGGCTAAGAGGAATTCTCAGACTTTTACCATTGTTCAGTTATGACTTTTGTTTGACGATATTAAGACTAGTCACAGACATACAACCAGCCCGTTATTAAACGATGGTTTGGCAGCAAGGAGGCATCCTAAAGAAGCTCTTCGATGCTACTAGAGCCTGTACACACTGTATTTTTTAGATTTGTAAGCCACTAGGGCTCAAAGCATATTAACACTGCGACCGCAATATAATATTCGTTTCTCTTTCAATATAATCGTAAGTTAAAGAAGGTCTTCGTGACAGTTACCTTACGTGTAGTGCCTAGTATTTAACTGCACTCATCGCTTACTGAAGCATTGAAGCTGTGATAGCCAAGCGGTGAGACCGTGCCACTCTTTCAAGGGGTTGCAGGCACCAATTAATTTTTCTGATGAAAGTTATGTGTTCAGTTGATTATTGAAATTTTATCACACGCTTTTCGGTGAAGGAAAACATCGTGAGAAAACCTGCATATGTCTAGAAATTCTAGGGAAATGTGTAACCTACCAATCTGCATTGGAGCAGCGTGGTAGGTCTTAGCTCCAATCCTTCTCTCCAATAAACGAAGAGATAAGGCCTGTGCCCTATATATAACACTGAGATAGAACCGAATTGTTACTTTACTTGTTTTTTATCTTTTACTTATCTGGCGACTTATTATACTGTAAAATTTATAATAAATGCAATAAGCTTAACTTATACAGCAAGGCGTAAAACGAGTTTTAAAATAACGTAAAGAGAATATTAATTAGATGCTTAAATTTCCCATAACTTAAATAATTCTGTCATAGCAATGTGCGTTGAAAGCGTATCCTAGCTTTATTTTAATCAATTTACGCATATAATTCCATTTATAAAAGCTTTGCTAGGATTTATAAGATATACTCATATGTCTATGAATTTTATGCCTTACTAAGAGACTCTCAATAATATTCTTTCTTTAAAAAAACGGAACTAGATAAAAAAGAAATAAAAACATCGGATTCGAGAAACCTGTGCTCTAAGCGGGGTAAGGCTGTATATTAATATATTTTGTGATGTGTAAATTTTTTTGTGACTTATTTGATTAACATAAAATTGAAAGATTTAAGAATAAATTGAGTTGAGTGACACTTCATGATTGGATAGTGGAAGGGTCAAGCTAAAAATATTTTTCCTTATTTAAATCATTAAAATATATTATTTGCAATCACTCCCGGTATTCAAACACAAGCATGAGTAAGGCTGAACTTGCAAAATGTTTATGTATGTTAGCGTAAATTTTATTGAAGGTTTTTTGCATCATACATCTACGTAATTTTTAATAGTTGGTGGAATTTTGCATTTTGCATTATTTTTGTTGAAACGTAATAGGCTGTATTTAATATTTAAAAAGTAATAAATTTAAAAGTTTTTACTTTCTGAAGCTTGATTAGAAATAAAAAAATAAAATAGTATACTTACAGTCTCTTTATTTTTATTATTTACAACTAATAAACCTTACACAGATTATTGTTATTACATAATTATGTAGCTATGAGATTTTAAAAATTATATCTTGTGTACATTTCTACGTAAAATTGTATTTTAAACTTGTGGTGCAGTGGGCAGTGGCCCTGCATTCAGCTTCGCGGGTCGCGGGTTCGATTCCCGCCGAGGGCCAACATTTTCTATAAAGTTTGTTGGTTCTTCGAGCCTAGGTGTATGTTTGTACTTAAGTATGTATTTAAAATTATATAGATATATATTTACAGTTGTTTGTCACCCATAACACAGTTAAGTTACTTTGGGGACAGACGACCGTGTGTGTCGCATCCGATATATTTATTAATTATTTTAATAATTTTTTCTTCGGTTAAAAGGCGAGCGATGCCAAATGATATATATTTTTTCACACTGATTATATGCTGTTAGATCTAATAGCTTCTACAACGTCAACGAGTGGGACGGGTGAGTGCAGAAGCATCGTCGAGGTTGTGAATTGGGGAGAGTAGATCTTAGGAGCTCTACTAGCAATGGCCGATGATAATCGATGATATAGTCTGAGGTGGAGCGCGCTTGCCTAGAAGATGCCTACTCACTCTTGCTTTAAATTATAAATAACGATGTATGTTGTGTTTTTCAGGGAGGGTGAAATAATTGAGAAGCTGTGTCCCGATGGTATGGTGTTTAACGACTACAGCCCCCAAGACGAGAAATGTGACTTACCGTTCAACATTGATTGCTTACAGAGACCTAAACTACGTAAGTATTTTAAAGTATTTTATTAAAAAGGTTTCAGTAAAATAATGCATAGCTGCAAACCTTTTAGTTGCAATGGCGCATAAAAGTAAACATTTAAAAATGGCTTTACTTTAGAATCACACATCATATTCAGTATCTTGACTCATATTCCTTCCGTCATCATCAGTCTCGTAAACTAATCACACTATATGTGGAGTCGGTACAACATGATTTCAACATTAATTTTCTTCAAATCATTTATCAACTCTGGCGTTACTCCTTTTCGAATAATATACTTCACACAATCTATCCATATTTTCTTTCGGTCTCCCTATTATCATACGCCAATCCACATTTGTATTTAAAACTTATTTGGTCACATGATTTTTATCCCTCCTTGTTACATTACATTGCATAATTACACATTGTTGTGTATTCTCGTTTATTAAATGTCAAATTGTTGAATTTAATTATTTACATTTAATGTATAGAAACCGGCTTTACTCACGTCTTATTTTATCGGATAAGTCCGACTAGTTCCAAGTCCAAACGGTTCATGAATAAGTTCGTTTGGGCTTATATTATAGGCGATTATGGCGATAGCGATATAAATAATATAAGGCGCTAAAATAATACGTGAGTTTAGTCTGTAAATTATTTAAATAAATAATATAAATTAAAATATATTTTTTTAATTTAATTATTTTTTTAAATTCTTTATAACACAAAATTAAGCGTTTTCTACCAGTCAACATTAGGGTCAAAACGGAAAATTTAAATAGGTGCAGTAAGCAAACAAACAGAAAAAGAAAAGTGATAATAGGCGTAAATATTAATAGAAATGAAAGTCAATAAGGTGTAGCGACACGCCTAAGCAAATGATAAATAAGGGGATAAAAATAAAATAATATATAACTATATGTGATGGTAAGGGAATTATAAAATTGGAAGTTTACCAAATAATACATAAGATAAGAGAAAAGATGATATACTAAACAGAAAAAAATGCGGTATAAAAATACACAGCAATTTAAATAAAAAGAATATTATTATTTGTTACAGATTAAAAAAAAGCAAGGTAACAGCCTGTTACAATGCCCACTGCTGGGCTTCCATAGATTCTCTAGAGATATGCAGGTTTCCTCACGATGTTTTCCTTCACCGAAAAGCGTGTGATAAATTGCAAATATCAATTAGACACATAAGTTTTAATAGAAAAACTCATTGGTGCCTGCCCGGGGTTTGAACCTATGTCATCTCTAGAGAGTCTCACGGTCTCACCGCTAGGCTATCACAGCTTATTGTTGTTACAGATTATCAATGAGGTATTTTTGACATTTGATTTAAAAGTAAGACGACTAGATGATTTATTAATAGAATCAGGAAGTCCATTCCAAAGACGTATGGTTTGCTTTACTTTCTGATGACGCAATGACGGCGCATATAGTGGTTATGATTAAGAAACCTGGATTATTTTTAACCATACTCCATATAGCTTACTTACTTACTTTTTAGAATCCCAATTACAAAATTATTAGATTTTGTGGGCCATGGATTTCTGTGAATTTCCTTTATCTTTTGCTCACTTTCTCCTTACTCCTGATTTAATAGACAGTCGACGACTCTCTAATTCTATTGGAATTCTTGACTTCTGGGCCCAATACAAAAAAAAACATTGTTATGCAATTAAAAAACACTATTAAACGTTGATTGCAAAAATTATCTGAAGTAACAGTTCTTAGTTGTATCAATTGCAATTCCTTCCCTAATGTTGTCAATTTATAAACGACACATGTCATAGATTATAAAGGTCACAACCCAGTCGAGTGTGAATGCTGATTATATATAAGACACGTGTTTGCCATTTCAACTGGTTAGTGGCATCAGTATTATAATGATCGTTCTGTGCTAAAGGTTAACTTTGCTCGGAACAACTTTCCAATCTCAAGGGAGCTACGGCCTTGACGGAGTTGGAATTTATTGAATAACAGCTTTTGTCGTCGGGTGGATTTAGTAACGTAGACAAAAGAATGTATAAAAATAAATAATTTTTGTCTTTTTAATATAGCTGTAATGTTTTTTATTGACATATTTAGCAACGGTTGGAATACTAAAAAAAGAGAGGTCACTGCAGGTATCGATATAAATTGAAACACATTACAGGTGTCCTTGTTGTATTGGTTATCACTATAAACTTTTATTCAAATATATTTTATTTATGCTAATGGTTCTTGATAATATGAAAGAACTACCAGTTACCCTCTTAAAGAAACAATGATTAACAAGTAAGGTTAAATAATTAATGTTTAGAGACCTGCTATACTCACGTCATATTTTTTCCCGAGTTGTGACTGAGACGAAAGCCCGACTAGTTTCAAGGCCATACGGAGCTCTTATTTATCAGGTTAAATAGCTATCCTATATCGATAGCAACCAAGCAGTGTGATCCAAGAAATATAATCTATGATTATTTATATTTTACTATCAATTAAATAAAAGAAAGTCAATTTCTGAGCTCCCTGCTCAGATAGTTATCGTCTTATGTATTAAAACATATCAATGATGTTATAACCAATGATTGATATCTTTCAGAAACGCCTATTCCATCTCTGCACTGTGTCCGTCAAAATGGTTATTTCTCCCATGAAGACCCCAAGGAATGTGGTAAATTCTACTATTGTGTGGATGGCAAATTCAACATGATCACCTGTCCCGACGGCCTTGTCTACAATGATAAGAGTGGAATCTGTACCTGGCCAGATGAAGCTAAAAAGAAGGGGTGCGGTGCTGCGGGTATGTTTGCATATTATAATAATAATAATAATTCATTTATTATTTCTCTTCACAAAAAAATAACAATTCTCAAAGTGCCATTCTTAAGGGTACAAATAAAAGTGGTGTGAGAGACTGATCTCTGTACTAGGTGACCTGTGTTACAGACAACCAGGCTCCCACCCCCGAACATCAAAAGAGAAATACACTTACAATGTAAAAATTTACAATGTATTAAAAGGAAACAATTAAACTTGACATGCTGTGTATATATAGTTGGATGTATCATTATTTATGTGTATGAGTGTGAGCGTATGTGTGATTGTGAGCAATGAGTGAATGTGTGTTCTTGTGTGTCCGTGTGTGTGAAAAGGATTATATTATAGAATGTATATAGAATATTTTAGCTTACAATGCTTATTAAACCTTCAGTTTCATTGTAGTTAAGATTATTTAACCATAAAATTAGTTTCTTTTTACAGGTTGACTTTGGCAGTGAGTAGATAGAAAGGGCTTTATTTACTTTATTGTATAGGTAATTACTTAAGAAGCAGTAAAATCTCTGGCAAAATTTTGTTCTAAAAGCTTCATTATGACAGACAATATATTTTCGACGTTTGTCTATTGGAATGTTAGAGTTATATACTACTAGTGAATGTTTTTTTAATATAGTGCTAAGAATAAAAAGCTGCCGCACTGTTAAAACATTCACTTTTTTATATAGATCAACAGTCGGAAATGAAAAAGGCAATGAAAAACTAACTTTCAATACTGCTCTTTGAGCTCTTTCAAGTGCTAGCATTGTACTTTTAGGCGCTCCGCCCCAAGATGTATTGCAATATAATAAAAGTGATTGACACATTGCAAAGTATACCTTCTTTATGATTTTTTCACTTCCAATGTGCCTTAGATTTTTAAATAGAAACATGAGTTTACGGATTCTTGTAGTAAGCAGATTAATATGAGAACGAAAACTTAATTGGTCATCTACAAGAACACCCAAGTACTTTATTACTTTGACACGCTCAATTTCAGGGCAGTTGCAAGAAATGTCACTAATATTAGAGCAAGAATGCTTTTTTATAATATAACTAGCAGAGATAACTTGAGGTTGCATTTTGTTTATTGAAAAAGTGAGATATTTCGTTTTACTAACATTAATTTCTAAGAAATTACAATTAAGCCACAATACCACTTTATTTAGACCAGATTGAGCCAAACCATAAACTGCATCCCAAGTATCCCCACTAAACATAAGCGCTGTATCATCGGCAAAAGAAATTATTTTACCTTGGTTCAAATTTAATTCGCATAAATCGTTTATGTATGTTAGAAAGAGGGTGGGACCCAAGATACTGCCTTGAGGAATGCCATGTCTTATAGGCATTGTAGCACTCCTAAAGTTTCCAATCTTAACACATTGGACACGATTCTTCAGATAATCAGCGAAGAGTTGAAGTGGTATACCTCTAATACCTAGTTTATATAGCTTATCCAACAAGACGGGTGTCGAGACTGTGTCAAAAGCCTTAGTTAGGTCTAAAAAAATAACAATTACTTTAAGTTTTTTATCTAAATTAGTAGCTATAAAGTTAGTTAATTCATGTACTGCATCTGCAGTTGATTTTTTAGAACGAAAACCATATTGGCACTCGGAAAGAAGGTTAAATCTATCTAAGTAACCAATCAGTCTATTATTCATTAATCTTTCTAATATTTTAGATAAAGTCGGAAGAATTGATATCGGTCTATAGTTATTGACACAGCCTCTATCACCACTCTTGTAGACTGGCTGCACTTGGGACATTTTAAAAGAAAGAGGAAATACTCCAGTAGTAATAGAAACATTACATAAATGTGTGATTAAAGGTGTTAAGATTTTACCATATTGCTTGACAAATTTAGTAGATATATTATCATATCCAGCGGTATAGACATTTTTTTGATTGGATATAAGCATTGCTACTTCTGCTTCATCAGTCAGTAAAAAGACCATTGTATTTGAAGAAATACTGGTTAAAGTTTTGGGGGGAGGTTTACGGAATTTGCTTTGTATAGTTTCAGCTATGTTTTTACCAATATTAATGAAAAAAGTGTTGATGTCTTCTATCGATAATTGAGGATTTGAGCTATTTAATAGGTTTAATGCAGTATGTTTATTTTTAGTAGAATAAGTGATGTTTTTTATTACTTCCCAAAGTTTTTTATTATTAGAGCCAGCTTTGTTAATTTCAGCCTTATCATATTCAATTTTGACGTTTTTCAGCAATTTGTTACAATAATTACGATATCTCTTGTAAGTGATTTTCAGAATGTCATTATCAGGATTTTTTTTGTGTTTCTTATTTAATCTGTCTCTATGCCTAATACATCGTAATAAACCTACTGTTATCCAAGGTTTTTTTATTTTTTTTCGGTTAGGGACACATAATTCATTCGTATTCCTCTTAATTATGCCTGATAAAGATTCAGTTAAGAAGTTAGCTGCAGAGTTAGCATTATGTAAAGTATAAATTTGATTAAAGTCTGTGAACTGCATATCAGAATCAATCCCATTATAATTAACTTTCCTCTCGATTTTGTATGATTGTTCCACTAATATACTATACCCCATAAATAACGTGGTTGTATCATGATCAGTCACTGAAGAGTTTATTATACAACAGCGACTTTCAAGTTTAGTTTTTAATAATATATGGTCTAAGCACGCACGACCACGGGTGGGGTGAGTAAATGCCGGTAAAATTCCATGAGATGCCATAATGGTAAGGTAATTATTTGCTCTAGAATCTGAGCCAAGGTCACTTATATCAATGTTAATATCGCCGACAATTATAATGTTTTGGTACGTGGTATAGTTATTTAACAAATTACTTAATGATTCAACAAACTTGTCAGTATTTCTCTGACTTGGCGGGCGATAAATCGCTATAATAATAGTGTCGTAATTAATTATTATCGATAAGCAATTGGCATCTACTACTGCCGTTTCATTCGAGATCACGTTCAAGCTATTCTTGGTATATACTATTACACCTTCATTCTGTGTATTAACTTTATTTGTAAATTGTTGAGTATAATTATCTAACACAGGTATATTCGGAGAACAGAGGAGCCAGCACTCAGAGAGTATGATAACATCCCACTCAACAGCCATACTATGTAACATTACTTGAAAGTCATGAAAATTATGTTGAACGCTTCTTATATTTTGATGAATTAGTTTTAAACATTTTCCACTAGGCATATTAGATTTGACATCCTCAATATCACATCTAAAAGTATCACTTAACGAAAAATCGTCTAAACTCTTAAAAATATTACTATCGATTTTAAAATACAAATTAACTCAAATACGCAAATAATAATGAAAACATCATTCATACTCGTTAATACGGCCCTGTTACCATTCACTGCAGGTACAAGATGATAATAACTACAGGTTTGTATTCCTAAAGCATTGTAAAATATAGTATACTTATTAGTTATAGTTGATCTATATGGAAAGTAAATTGTGTGTAAATTAATATGTGTGTAAATTGAATAAAAAAATATGAAGTAAGTCTTCAAGTAGTTAATTACATTTTTAATATAAAATGTTAACATTAAACCTATTTTGTAAAACAAGAGTGAAAAAAAAAACTAGAAATAGTCATTTAAGTTTATAAATATCCTCTTCACATTTAATTAACAACGGGTTTGTTCCCTCCTTCAAGCGAATATATACTTTGCCATACGAAGTCCAACAATTGGCCGCAGTATGCTTCTTAACAAATTCTCTTGCCAAGTAATATAAATGCTTATTTTTTATACTTAAATGTTCCGATATAAAAATGGGTTTTGGCGGGCCATCTAATGACAACAGAGTTGAATTAAGCCTGCTGGTCCCGGTTTTATTTTTATTATATGTTTTGGAATTTTTAATAAATTGTTCTTTCAATAAATTAGATGTAAACTCGACAATTATTGGCGGGGTTATATTATTCGCTTTCTGTCTAAAAGTGTCCTTTATATCGAAGTTCCCAATATCCAGGCTTAAAAATTTTCCCAGGTTCTGTACCATCTCGCGCAAATTATCTTTATTTTCAGATGCATTTTTAGGGATATTTCGAATCTCAATTGAAGATGCTCTAGAGTTTCGTTCTATAAATTCAATCTTAGACTCCAAAAATGTTACACGATTTTTAAATTCCTGATTCTCCTTTTGTAAAAGTCCGATTTTTTCCAAAATATTGTCATATTTTTGAGACATAAATTCAACCGAAGTTTTAATTTCGAGGTTTTGTTCTTGTAATATTTTGATAGCTACATTGATTGACTCAAATTTAGAGTGTTGTTGAGACTTTAATTCTGAAATCATTTGTTTTATTTCCGTCATAAAAGACGACAGGTCATCACTACAGTCCTCTAATCTTCTTTTCGCCCTCCGTGATATATTTAAATCAATACCCGACTTATCTTGTCCTACGGCATAGAGATTTAATGCAGAATCTGAGCAATGTAATTCCGATGGCATACTCGTTGGTACTAAGTTCTTATTGCTCGGTGGACTCCTACGTACCGACATTTCTAAAACGTATCTAATTATAAACTTTTACAAATCCGTTTGACGGTAGAATAAACAAATAAATTATCGGTTATTTGTAACGAGTTGTTCAAACAAGTGATATAGTATCTGACGACATCAGTTGAAAGTACCAGGGCGACAAAAAGAGCGAGAACCTGTTACGCTACACTCACCATTGATATAACACACACTAACGTAACTTCGTCGTAACGTAACTTCTGAATGACTCTGTAGATTATTGCACTCCTGGTATCAAGAATTGAGCACTGACTCGAATTATTAGGATTTTTTTTTATATTAATTAAATGTTTAAAATAAAATATATCAGGACAAAAAATTTACGTGTGATCCCCTTGACGTCCGAGAGGAGAGATATTATTATATTTATCTGGCGATTTTATTAATGATGACTTCCAATAGACCATGGAAAGCCATTAGAGCCTGTAATTGAAGTATAAACTAAATGTAACCAGTAATAAGAGATACGATTTGAAAGGAGCAACCATCGAGTTTCTTGCTGGCTCCTCTTGGTACGACTACGGTACGGAACGACTTTCCGAACCAGCAATAGAGACGATTCAAAACACTTGTTTAAATTTACTTGAATAAAGAATATTTTGAATTTGAATTTTAATCTTGAGTTCGTTGTAAACTATTATATGTTATTCTTAAAATCTAATCCTAATGAAATTCGATTTGCGCAACGCGATAAAGCGATTTAAAAAAACATCTGGTCAAGAACTAACAATCATAATTTTCGATTGCCTTAATTTTATTAATTATTTATATAAATTCATAAAAAAAATTGAAATAAATGACTCAGACAAAGAAAAATAATTACATTAGTTTTTAAAGATATAGTGCAATTCTATTCTATTTTTTTAAGTTCATGCAATGCAAGTTTCATCTTTAAGTAAAAACCAATTAAGCAGTTTTTGAGTTCGTTTTCTTTAAGATATACTAAGTAACGCTGAAACAACTTACGAATTGACATTTATGAATTTAGATTTTTTTGGAAGAAAGATTCTTAGTTGCTTTTAACTGTATAAAGTATTATATTTTCTGTGAACCTCAGCTCTGGATGCTACCGCCTACGTCACAATCCTTAAGGACTACACAGGTTATTAGACAAGTTATACCCACAAACGCCATTTCACTTTTTTTTGAATTATATGTTACACGTCAGTAATATAGTACTAGCACGCCCACTTCGCCTGGCATAATCTAAACACATATCTAAAGTTAAAAAAAATGCTCCGATTTCCACCTTGCATGATTATCCGCTGATTAAGCCAAAGCTTGAGCTGTCTAAAGATTGTCTAGAAAATTTTAATAAAATCGGTCCAGCCATTTAGGAGTCTATAAGGAACATACATAACAAGCGTGCATGAAGTAATGCTCAAGCGGTTCCACCATGACCCAGGCGAGAACGGGGAGGTCGTTTAGTTTATGCAAACCGGACACTCCTTGCCAGTACGGGGTGGTAAGCGTCCGTAAGGGATTTTTTATCGCTACCAAAATAAGGAACAAACATTTTATATATTTTCTCTTTTATACATAGATAATTATTTGTGTTTAAAAAATGTTACATTCTCATAATTTGTTGCAGAAGTCTTCCAATTTGATTGCCCTGCTGTAAATGAGACGTTCGGCCTGACTCATCCACGTTACGCCGATCCCGACGATTGCCAGTTCTTCTACGTTTGCATCAATGGCAATACGCCACGTCGGTCGGGCTGCAAGCTTGGTCAAGCTTTTGATGACGTCAACAAACGGTGCGAGTGGGCCAGGAAAGTTCCTGAATGGTAAGTATCAGTAAAAAATTTGATACCGATTACGTCAGCACGGCGGTACGTATGAGAAATTAATAAAAATTAGAGTAAACAATTTTATAACGTTGGAGCTTTTCATATCATGTTGTAGAAACGCAGAAAAAACAACATAAAGCAACCGAATGTTTAATGTAATTTGTAAATGTTAAGCTATTGAGTTTGAACCTTTGTGGTGAATATTTTACTTTAATCAAAGTTTCTTGTGGCCTTTGATATTCCTTACCCAACAACCCTCACAGTTAAATATCTATTTTGTATTTATATGAATGACATTTTATAAACAATTATAGACATTTTAGACACATGCTGTGTGGTATCCGGCTGCATAGAATAGACCACCCTCATTTCTTACCGAGGTGTCGCAAGAGGCGACTAAGGTAAGTTGACGTCAGGCAGGCGGCCGGTCGTAAAATACGTAGCCAAATCGTATGACAACATGTTAGTAACATATTGTGCCGACCCCACTTAGAGTGGGATAAGGGCAGGAGAATGATAGACATTTTATACACATTTAAGCTAAATTCATAACTAAATCGGACAAACAATAGTTCTATTTTCATAGTAAACCAGACTACAAACAATATAAAATTAATAATAACTTCATTGTGCTGCATTAATCATAAAATTGTTTTGATATAAACCTCGATTCAATATTATTAATATTTATATGTTATGTATACTTTTGTAATGCGATTTTAACTAATAATATTCTTTGATACATCAGAGATAAGCTGTGATAGCATAGCGGTGAGCTCGTGCGACTCTCTAGAGACGACATAAGTTCAAACTCCGAGCAGGCACCAATGAGTTTTTCTATTAAAACTTATGTGTCTAATTGATAATTGTAATTTATCATATGCTTTACGGTGAAGGAAAACATCGTGAGGAAACCTGCATATTTCTAGAGAATTCTAGGGATATGTGTAACCTACCAATCCGCATTGGAGCAGCGTGGTAGGTCTTAGCTCGAATCCTTCTCTCCAAAAAATGGAGAGAGGAGGCCTTAGCCCAGCTGTGGGCATAGTAACAGGCTGTTACTTTACTTTACTTTACATCAGAGATGCCTCATCTTTAATGGCACTTAAATAACACGTAGTATAATTACTGATATGATTTTTTTTCAGTGCTGAATGGTACAAGGGTCAGCTAACAGATGCTGAGCTAGATGCTCTAGAGAACCCCCCAACTGCCAAGCCTAAGCCTTCTGGCTCTCCATCAAGACGCAAGCCTAACCGTCCTGGTAAAGGGAAACAGGTTGTGGTGGAATCAATCGAAGATTAGTCTCTAGTGTAATTAGAAATAATAAAGTATAAGTTTTTAAAGTAAATCTACTATTTTCTTACCCGTATACTTGCTCCTATTTCCTTGTGATTTCAAAAACACGTTATGTTGTGCTCGTTTTTACACTCTAAATAGATTAAAAATTTATACGATATTTCGCGTACTAGTAAGTCCTGACCTTGAATTAAATCAAATCAAATAATTTAAGAAAATAACCAAACATGTTTTTCTGAAATTTTACTGTAGGTAATATATAGATACCGGCTATACTCACATCTATTCTCTAGCTATCACGTCTATTAACGTCGTGTAAAGAACTCATGAATAAGTGCCCCGAATGGGCTCGAAACTAGTCGGGCTGTCCCGATAGAATTAGACGTGAGTATAGCCAGTGTCTATATATTCCAATTCAAATTCAAATATTCTTTATTCAAGTAAACTTCTAAACAAGTGCTTTTGAATCGTCAACACCTACTGCTGGTTCGGAAAGCTGTTCCTACCGAGAAGAACCAGCAAGAAACTCGACGGTTGCTCTTTTCAAACAATAATTCTTATCACTCGTTACATATAGTTATTAATGTCTTGTACAGGGTTGAAGAGAAGCTATATCCACGCATTCTTATCATCTAGGTAATCTTCAATAGTATAATAGGCGTTCTGAATTAGCCTTTTTTAATAGTATTTTTAAACTACTGTAACGGTAAAGTTAAAGTAGATTGTGGAATTTTATTATAGAATCTTATACCCAAACCCACAATCGAATTACGAACTTTTGCAAGGCGCAAAGCAGAAACCGCAAGCTTATGTCGATTCCTACTTTGTCTATTATATACATCACCAATCCTTTTATAATTATTTATATTTATATGTACAAAAATTAACTATGAATACTACTTACGATAGTTTAAAATTAAAAATTTACTGTAGATATTGTCTATTATATCGATCTATCTAAAATGTCATAGTTACATAACATAATTTCATAATTACATTACATAATCTTACTTGTTAGAGAGTTGATACGAACTTAATAGGTTCGTAATTTTTTCTTTTGACAGTTAAAGGCCCATAGTATCTGATTTCGCTTTTAACATGAAAGTGTTAAGCCTCTATAAATAATATTTCTGAAAATAGTAGCACTAAGAAGTGCAACCTTGTCTACCTATGTGTGTGTTGCTGATATTTTCAGAAATACCATTTATAGAGGTTTTAGATTTGCATGTTCAATGGCAAATGAGTTAAATGCACTACATCTTTGACTGTCAACGGAATATATATATTTGTTTCGATACATTGGTAGACAAGACCAATGTATTTTTAAATTCGATTTTATATATGTTCTTGGCATCGTAGTGCACTGCCAATGCACGTTTTTGGCCATGTTATTTAACAATAGTATGTAGTAGCACACATTTTCTTTAATTTAGCTTTAAATTTATACTAAGTTTAGGTTGGGATAAATATAAAAAATAAAATTAACATATATTTTTTAAACATTTTATTTTTATATATATTATACTTTTATATTTACATTTGTATTTTTTTGTCATTATTTACATGTTTTATGAAAAATATATACAAAATTCATATGGGGTAACTCTATGGTAACTAATATCACGCAATAAGGGTAACATTGATATTTTAGCGAAAGGTGTAACTTGATAGTGTAAATCAATACGCACTTGTTTTATAATTTTATATAAATAAATAGGATTCGGTGGAAAATAATTTCCTTTGAATCTTAAAAATACGGTGAACTTCATTACAAAACGAAAACGAAAACTTAATTTACAAGAATGATTTTTCTGACAACGAATACTCGTACATAATCATCAATCGCCCCATCCGAAGAATAAAGTTACATTTCCTATGTTTATACATGGGACATGTGACTTTATTCTTCGGATGGGGCGATTTTTTTGTAAAAAATCTTACGATCACAATCTAACACGTCACTGATTCTATAGATTAGTAAATATAATTAATGACACACTTTAAAATCGCCTAATTACGTAATTTTATAAACAACTATTTTCAATTTTTTTTTTGTGTCTGTTACCTTTTTTGGCATTCGTTTTCGTTTAATAACAGTTTAGTGGTGGATAAAAATTACGCACAGTGAGGCACCAGTTCAGGATCTTCACACGTGAGATTCTGATCGTCGAGGACCTTGCCTTCTTCACAAGTGATGAGACGAGGGTTACCTTCCACGCAGGTGATCAGTCTGTGGCAGTCGCCGGGCACGGGGAAGCGAGGGAACGGCCAGAATTTGGCAGATTGCGTGTTCGCTGGCACCTTTGTTGGGCATTTGAATCCAACCACAGCTAAACATAATAGATAGATACATAAATATCCAAAAAAAGAAAACATTAACAGAAAACTTATGGTAAATTGTGCTAAGGGTGATCTTTCCATTGATTAGTAATCCCCTAGACAACCCTTTTAAACTAAAGAATCACATACATTGCAATCCTTTCATACTCAAGAATCACATACACATAAGAATCATAACGTATTAATTAGTATCCCAATGCAAAAAGCAAGAAAATAATAATTAAAGTACACAAAAAAAAGAATATTGTAAGTATTACTCTCAATAAAAACTGCTGCAAACGCTAGTATTAGCATGAGATCTTCAGTGCGTTATAAAAATTGCTCGATTGCTTGATAAATATTTTTTTGTATCGACAATTTTTAAACTGATAAGTTAAGTATATTAATTATGTCGAAATTATCATTATTATTTCTGGTTAAAAATTTTCTTTGAATACTACTTAATTTAATTCTGTGTAGAAATAAATTTATTCTATTAGCAAGAATTACGTAAAAGTGTGACTTTAAGGGAAAGTAAAAATGCGTTATATAACTTACAACGGATCTAGATCTAATCTAGATCTAATCTAGAAGCCAATTAAAAATTGCATGCTCTAATAAAAGCATATGCTTTAAAATTTTATATTTTAAAATAAAAGTTACCTTCAGGGTTACAGAAAGGCTGCAGCAAATCAGGCCAATTGCATCCGTGGATACGTTCGTCATATACGAGACCTGGTGTGCAGGGTTCTTGGTGAGGAATTCCAAAGGCGCATTTGATATAACTGGTGGAGCATTCTGCACTATCTGGGTAAATGCCAAACTGGTACTCGCAGCCAGGTGTCGAATACGGCGTTACTGGAAATGAATGAATTTCGATTTATTTTTGATTTTTAATTTATATTTATTTAATCATAGGTATGTTATTAGAGCTGTGATAGCCCAGCGGTGAGACCGTCCGACTCTTTCGAGGGGAACACGAGTTCAAACCCGGGCAGGCACCAATGAGTTTTATTTTTAAAACTCATGTGTCTAATTGATATTTGCAATTTACCACACGCTTTTCGACGAAGGAAAACATCGTGAGAAAACCTGCATAACTAGACAATTCTGGAGATGTGTGTAACCTACCAATCTGCATTGGAACAGCGTGGTAGGTCTTAGCTCCAACCGTTCTCTCTAGAAACGGAGAGAGGAGGCCTGTTACACTACTTTACTACTTTAAAGTACTACTTTATTAGTATGTTATTAAAACGCCTCAGTTTTTCTTATAATATATCTACTTATGCAAAAGTCAATCTCTTTGTCACGCAATGCCGGTCAGGCCAATATTGATAAAATTTTGCACAATTAAGGGTTATACACCAGGCTAAGTTATAGGATTAAAATAATTCTCCGATTTCTTCTTTTATTCCCGGTATACTCATTAGAGATTAGCGTGGATATTTATATACGTTATATATAATCAAGATTTAATCAAAAATTATCACACTTAACAGAAAAAATATATATAGTTAGAAATTGAATAGTACGAAAAATTATATTATTAAAGAAAAAGTGGTTGATGTTACAAAATTAGTCCATCTTAAACGCTTTTTTCTTTATACTCAAAATTTGTACAATTTATAGAATTAAACGCCTATATTCCATACTTATTTTTTATTTATTTGTAATATGTTTGTTTTTTTGTAAGTGTCCCATATATTTATTTATTTATTTATAATATAGATCTTCATAAACTAACAACATTATTTAATAATATTATCATTACTTTTTGAATTTTTGCCGTGTGGTATAGGTAAGTATATAAAGGTAATATTTGATTCTCGTCCGCCGTGGTATCCGCCTGAGTAGAATAGATACCCTCATTTCTCTTACCGAGTGGTCGTAAAAGGCGACTAAGGTAAATTGACCCTCCGTGTGGTATCCGGCTGAATAGAATAGAGCACCCTCATTTCTTACCGATGTGTCGCAAAAAGCGACTAAAGTAAGTCGTAAGTCGACCCGCCGTGTGGTATCTGGCTGAGTAGAATAGACGAATTGAAATTATCGTGAGTGGCATTCATAATTAATGTTTAGAGACCAGCTAAGCCGCTACCGGCTAAGCTAACATTAATCATTACTTTTGTAAAATTTATACGTATTGGACGAGGGAGTTGTAGGTTTACAATACTCACAGTCAGCCTTCCTCTCACCGCAGTCCACAGCCCAGTGGTAGTTGCAGTGGTTATGTACCGCGCCCTTGCCGTCGAACAGGAGTCCATTCTCGCACGTCTCTACAGTGAGGGTACCGTTGGTGCAGAGGAAGAACTGATCACAGAGTTCAGGATGCGCATACGCCTTTGAAACAAAAAAAAATCATAGATATGCATGTCTATGTCAAGAGCTGTGACAGACGAACGCGATTCAATTTCCGGCATGCAATGCATCAATTATTTTAAATTTTATAAATATTAAAAAATAGCCAGGATCATTATTTTTAAATGAACATATTGTTGAATGTGTAAAGAAAACAAATTGGCAAATATCGTTACATAGAATAAATTAAATTATACATAAACAATTTTTTTTAATGATCTAGTTTAAATAGTTTTTTAAATAAAAAATTCTCTGATATTATAAAAGTCACTGATGTTTTTTTCGAATGGACTGTATGCTGTTAGCCCTAACGGCTTTACAGCGTCAGCGGGCGGGATGGGCGAGCGCAGAAGCATCATCGAGTTTGCGAAATGCTGAGAGTAGAGCGCAGAAGCTCTACTAGCGTCGGGGAACAAAGATCACTGATATTTTTGCAAGCAATAAGAGTCTTGTGCGTTATTAATATTTACAATGTGTCAAGTGCTTTTACGGGAAGGAAAACATCGTGAGGAAACTTGTATATGCCTAGATAATAAATGGGGTTTATTTAACCTACCGATCTCTATTGCAGCATGGTACAAGTAGTAACATTTCAAACAAATGATAAATATAAATAAACTTATTTTGTGGAATACATAATTTGTAGGGACTAATTGGCTTCAATAAATTGCATTACTGATTGATTGTTAAAATCAAGTAATATGTTGAAGGTGAATTTTTTATAGCGTTTCAGTATAAAAAACTAACTATTATGTCATGTTTAGTTTTTTTCAGTTTTTCTGAACGAAAGCACAATTTTTTATATGTTATTAGTTGGTATTATTCAAATTCAAATTATTTATTCAAGTAAACTTGTAAACAAGTGCTTTTGAATCGTCAACTCTACTGCTGGTTCAGAAAGCTGTTCCTACCGAGAAGAGCCAGCAAGAAACTCGCCGGTCGCTCTTTTCAAAATAATACTTATAATATAAAACATCTTCATTAAATTGATTGTGACAATTTAATTGATATTTGAAGCTAATTAGGATGTTCAATTTCAGTAATATGTAGAAGTTATTTAGTTTTCTAGATTATTCTAAGTGGCATTTATTTTTGGAGCCTTTATATCGGGTTAAAATCAATTATTTATAAGTATTGGTAAATAGCGATATCCGAAAACAAATCGAAGCTAAATCTTAAATATATATTTTTTTAATTCTCAAAGCTAAAAAAGATTAGTCGTTTGGTATCCGGCAGAATAGAATAGACCACCCTCCTTTCTTACCGAGGTGTCGTAAGAGGCGACTAAGGTATGTGCCGTGTGGTATCCGGCTGCATAGAATAGAACACCCTCATTTCTTACCGAGGTGCCGTCAAAGGCGACTAAGATAAGTTGACGTCAGGCAGGCGGCCGGTCGTAAAATACCTAGCCAAATCATATGACAATATGTTTGTAACATGCTGTGCCGACCGCACTTAGAGTGGGATAAGGGCAGGAGAATGATGAAAGAAAAGAAACTGTACATACTCTTGATATAATTTCTGAAAGTTTAAACGCTTCCCATCAAGGTTATGTACTTAAACTAGTTTTAAGTGAATTATTTTGATACCTGAACTCCGTAATGCTCTGGACATGCTGGTGCATTCTGAAGGAGAATACCCGCCTGAGCTGAAACGAGAGGAAATATTTATGTTAATCAGTTAGCTTTTTTTATATATAGTATGCTAGTATCGTCGTTAACTAAGTCTCAGATAGTTTTTATACATAGTATATTGGTGTCGCCGTTAACTAAGTCTCACCTAAATTTCAAGCCTGTAAATCTAGTAAATCTATCTGTGATATGATTGAATGAATGAATGAATATGAATGAATGATTAATATAATCAACCTGCCTTTTAGATTCGTACCTATATTATGAGAATTTAAATACTTAAATTCTCATAATCTTGATCACTTCCGTATTTCACAAAATAAAGTTTGAAAATTAAGCCACTGAGCCAATCTATATATTTTAACCTGTTCTATCGGATAATGCAACTATTTGTCTTGTAATTTGAATTAGGTTCAACCAATATATTTTTTATATTGGTATATAACTTTCTGTTTCGACGCTTAATTCGGTTCTAATTCTACTCAAAAGAGATATTGAACGAGATATCACGTAACACCCAACTGTAGATAATCTTTATATTAACTGTGATACAATGTTTTGCGATTTTGTCGTGGAGTCTATCGCCTGGTGATGCTTCGGTTGCGGGGCGAAACGATTCCTGAGTAATAGTGAACGTGTGTAGTGCTTGTGTCTTGTGGTGGCAGTGGTGGATGGAGGTTTGTGCATATGTTTTTACGAATCCTGCATGTATCGGGTATGAAAAAACGGATAGTCCACTATACATTTAGCATTATATGTATTTTCTATTTACTGTATCGCGGATTATAGCAAAATATAATAATTTTTATTTTTACTTTTGTGTCATACTATCCTTCAAGAAGAGGCCATCTATTATCCCTTACTAATACACAGCATTACACACTATATATTCATAGATTGCGAAGCGCGGAATTGATCAAGCACAAAAAGTTTATTACAGCCTCTATTCCAAATATAAAATTAGTAGGGCACAATTCAATCAAAATCCCAGAATAATTTATAGAAGCAGGCATTACTTTTAGAAATTCCATATTATAGAAACTATAACACAACTATTTTGGTTGTGGTTGTGTGTATTGCTTGTGTGCATTGTTGCTGGTAGAGGCGTCTTGAGATACATGTGGTGATTTGTCCTGCATGTGTTAGGTGCGTGAATTTTGCCTGCTTCATACACATTAGCGTTGCATGCATTCGCTTAACCCGCGCGAATTATAGCAATTCTGTTATAGTTTCTGTAATCCCAGAATAACTTTAATAAATAGTGTTTTAATAGAAAAACTCAGTACTCGCTCCAGGTTTGAGTTCTTAACCCCTGAAAAGAGTCACACAGTCGGCTATCACATCTGATTCATCAGCCATCTGAATTAGTCGCCTACGTCGTTATGTGTGGATAAATAAATTAAATGGTAAGCAAAATAGTGTATATCAACCTTTTTGCGAAGTATAAAGAGGTTATTTTAGCAGTAAATACATTCAACACGTTTTCGTGAAGCGTGACGGTTTCGCAACTATGATGTGAGGTCGTTCCTTGCTAGTAATTGTTTGATTAGACAACTAATTTACTTGATTTCTTTTTCGTGAGGTCAGGTTTTTAGGCACATTGTTGTCTAATAATTAATGCTGAGATTACGCTAACGTGAGAAATAAAAATATAATAGACTGGAACCACACACGTTATAAAATAGGTTGGTAAGGTATGCTAGAAGATAATTTTCAAATTTAGAAAATGTGTTACGAAGGGGAAGGGAATTTCATGATTGGAATAATTAAAGGAATAATAAATTTGCTATTTGCCGTGAATGCATAAATATTGTTTTACGATTGTATAATGCAAGGGTTTCCAATTAATCATCTTCACAACAGCTGTCCTAAGGCAACTGTGTAACAATTAATTAAAAATAATAAGACGATGCTATGCAATCATAGAGTTAAATACTAGAGCAGGCAAACCAGTTAAAAATGTGTCCATCGAAAATAGACATAAAGCAGAGATCAACTATCTATCTCTCTTTTTATGTGTCTAGACAAAAATAAGTTAAAGAGCTTCATCTTCCCTCTATTATTTTTGAATTTAAACTATCGTTAATCGTATTCATAATTTATGTGTAGAGACCGGCTATAGTCACGTTATTATTATTTGCAATACTCTTACTTACAGACTTGCCTAGAGTTCTAATCACATTTTTCTGTTTTCTGATTAATATAATATACTAATATAGCATTATTGTTTGTTTCCCCTAAAATAAATAAGATTTTACTACTGCAATATTAGATTTTATAAAGTCGTGACAGTAAAATGCTATCAAGTACATTGAACTTGTCTTATCAGCATTAAATCATAACTCGAGTTGAAGATCCGAGTGATATATAAAGACGTAACATATGTACAGATAAGAGGAAAGATATTACAGAAAATGCATTCTGTATTTTATCAGAAGTTTAAGAGAAATGAAGCGATTTTATTATTAATTAAGGATTCTACGTAAATTAAAAAAAAATTGAGAGGTAATTTATAAATATATGTTAATTAATGCTGGCTTTGTTTAAAAAAAAACGCACCTTCAATTCAATAGATGTATTATCTCGAATAAGGAATGTGCAAGTGACACTATAAAGAGAAATCTTTACTCAGTATACAAAACTGAAAATGTTAAACTTTTAGTTTTACATATTCACAACGCAAATTTTTTTCAAAGTATTTAGTTGTTAATTGTGAGTCGTCATTACGTTTTCTGTTATTTATTTTATTTTTATATTACACTTTTGTGACTGATTGTGCTATGTTCGTGCTCATTCTTACGAACGTAATCTGTCGTCACGAAATCGTGAATATCAGTCGAGGCATCATTCACTTTTACTTTTCTTCTTCCTCAGATAGATACATTTTACCTTTTAAGTAACTAAACACAATACAAATTATAATTACCTAAGTTACGTAAATTTTTATCACAAAATTAGATGATTTAGTTTTTAAGATTGCGTTTCTATGACCTTTTGATAAGAGTGTTGTTTATTCGTCCGGCCTATAACTACATTGAAGTATATCTTATACTCTATTTTAAGAATTATTTATAATGTAGGAGTTACTTTGCAGAATTCCATAATACCAAAGCTTTGTAATAGCAAAAATTCGTGTTTATTCCATGTTTAAAAGATTATATTGTTTAAGTGATATTTCGTTGTATCGTATATATTTATTATGTGCCTATTCTATAAATTTGGACTGATACAGCCTGCTCTATTAAAAAAAATTCTTCTTCTGGGTTCTACGCAGTATCGCGTGTCTCCTGTGTTCAGAAGTGGACATCTATTGGTTAAGGTAAAAGATTACATTTACTATCTATCAAGCGTAAGAATAAATGAAGGTCAATTACTCCGAAAAATTACATAAAAAAAGTAATTGAAATAATATTATCATACAGAGAACTGGCAAGTTTCAACCACTTTTTATGAGACATCACGAGTAAGAGTTATGACATTGCTTTAACAATAATCGCGACCTTGATTTAATAACTAATTGGTTTAACGGTCTTGTTCTGTCCGTAATACATTTAAATGGAACGTAAAATGTTGCTGAATGAAACTGCTATTACAGTACCTGTATTGAGAATGACTTTCTATAATGAAAGGATGATCGATTCTAATTTAATTCTAAAGGAATCTAGTCTTTTTAATTACTTACACTCCTAACGATATTAATAAATATATCAAACCGAAGGTTGTTGTTGTTCTTTATGCTTGATTACATAATTAATTAATGATATGTGTACGTAAGGTTGTCATTGAGTTTTAAACTCTTCGTTGTATGGAGTCTGATTATTATTAGGGAGTTTGTCAAGTCAGATAAATTTTTTTTCTTATATAACACTATGGTTTCCAATATAGTTACCAGTTCTCTTATAAATTTTTTATAAGCCCAACGTACAGACGTATATTTTCGTTACGAAGACATTAGACAATGTGATTTTTTTTAATAAATTTAACTAACGCATTTTAATGTTAGGTAGTTTTTTATATTTTGTGTGTAAAGGTAGTGAGGTGGATATTTTTTGATACAAATCAAGAATAGGGCCAGTTATTAAGAAGGATTATTATTATAACCTAAATAAATATAAATCAGAAACAAAGCGTGTTCTTAGCGCTCCATATATGTAGAGCGAGCGAAAGTAGAACCAACCAGTGGTCAGCCTTGGTACGCAACCAGTCAACTGATAATGTTGTCAGATTACACGTTAGATATTTTTATATCATTTCATTTTTTACGTAACTATATCCGTAGTTAATCCATTCCTTATCATTTTGACAGCCAATTTGAATATAGACGGGTGCAGGTCTGTAAGTGAGAGTCAGCGAAGTTATAATAAATAATGAGAGGGAAGATTGTGGTATCCGGCTGAGTAGAATAGACCACCCTCATTTCTTACCGAGGTGTCGTAAAAGGCGACTAAGGTAAGTCGACCCGCCGTGTGGTTTCCGACTGAGTAGGATAGACCACCCTCATTTCTTACCGACGTGTCGTAAGAGGCGACCAATGTGAGTTGACGTCAGGCAGGCGGCATACCTATGCCGCCTGCCTGACGTCAACTCACATTGGCCTAAAATACGTAGCCAAATCATGTTACAACATATTTTTAACGTGTTATGCCGAATCCCAGTTAGAGTGGGACAAAGGCAGGAGGATGATGATATCTTTGTCTAATTACACATGCACAAAGAAATACTGAAATGTTCTTAGTTTTAACAAGTCTAGTTAAAAAAGCTTTTTACAAAATTTCACGTCCCTGCTGTTAACGTAGAGGAGTTCCCTCGTTTGGAGCTGATCCTAGCATCAGTATCAGGTCATGCTTATCATAAACATGCATTGTCATCGGTACTGGATCAGTATGTCAAATTTCAGTTCAATCGGAAACCGGGAAGTTGGTCAAACTTGCAAGATTCCACCTTCAAATAAATACGTTGCAAGGTAAATAAATGCTTATAAAAATATAATTTTTTAATACACCTCCAAAAAGACGTTTGCTTACTATACACGCGTAAAAAATAGATACGATGGTAAACCTCATTTGCTTTCGCTTTATTGTAACAAGGCACATTTTGAGCTGGATTTCCTACTCTAGTATATTAACTCTATGGGGCAGGCTAAAAATGATCTTAATTTTTTCGTATAGAAGTGTAAGAAGTAAAAGTAATAATAAAATTATTTTGCTATAATCGGCTATACAGTAAATAGAAAATATACATAGTGCTAAATGTATAGTGGACTATCGGTTGTTTCATACCCGTTACATGCAGGATTCGTAAAAACAAAATCGCAAAGCCGTTCACGATCGCTTTGCGATTCTGTCGTGGAGTCTATCTCCTGATGATGCTTCGGTTGCGGGGCGAAACGATTGTTGAGTTTATGATAGTGAAAGTGTGTAGTGCTTGTGTATTGTGGTGGCAGTGGTGGAGGTTTGTGCATGTGTTTTTACGAATCCTGCATGTAAAGGGTATGAAAAAAAGGATAGTCCACTATACATATTTATATTTTCTATATTTATATATTTATTTTCTATTTATTGTATAGCGGATTATACCAAAATAATTTTATTATTACTTTTGTATTATGGATCTCCGCAAAGTAGCGCTTATTCTATAAATTAATGTAAGAAGTAATATTATACAGTACCGATATAAATTAGAAAAGGTTTGGTGTAAATTGTATTTTTATGTATATAAATATTTTGAGAGCCCTATGATCCTCTCCTAAACGTTTTACATCTGGGCTATTACAGGTTAACAAGCATTAATAAAATAAAAAATGGAAAAAATATAGCCAGTAATAAGCAAATTCTAGGTTAAAAATAGGTTTTATGTTGCTCCACAACCTGTTCTATCTTCCAAAGAAAGTCTCATATAAATCAGAGATTAACAAAATTTAAGAAAAACCGTACAAAACTCCGTTCAATAGATTTTGAAAAAATCGATCACACACACATAACTTTTGCGGATTTTGATTAGTAATATATTCTTGAAACTAGTAAACCTTGTTATAGTTATAATTTACAAAACCCTGCCTTAGAACATATTTGAGCACTGAACTAGATACCGAACAGAGGTTTCGTTGTGAAATACAGTGTCAGTTAAAACAAGTATCAACGAACTTATTATATTGAAAGGACTATTGCCCAACCGTTAAATGAAATTGCAATAATCCAGTTTCAGGTATTTCGACACCTGTTTAACATTCACATTTCCGCCCTCAAATTTAACGAAAACTATATAGAGTATAATGTTTTATTTTATTGTAAATAGGTCAGAAATTTGTGAAGACTAGATTACATTGATTGTACAGTTTTACAGTAAATTATCCTTATCTCCAGAAACGGAGAGAGGATGCCTATGCCCAGCTGTGGGATATTAAGAGGTCGTTACTTTATTTAATGTTTTACAGTAGATTAAATTGACTAATTGTCATATATTTTAACTAATATATGTTTAATAATTTCATTCTTTCAATAAGGTTCATTCTTTTTTATTATAAGGTGTTTATTTAATACCTCAATTTTTCATACAAACGAAAATGTTATATGGTATTTCTTTTTGTTATTTATTCTACTAATTTTACCATAGTCTTAGTTAATATTTAGTGCATATTGATAGCCATTATTCGAAATGTTTCAATTTATAGCATCAGGCGTTTGCAGAGTTACACAAAAAATAGTGAAAATATTATTTCTTGCTATAATCCGCAATAAAAGAAAATATATGTTATGCTTAAGGTAGAGTGTACCCATTCTCGTACCTGATACATGCTGAATTCGTAAAAACTCATACACTACCCGCTATCAATACAATAACACAAGCACTACACACATTCGCTACCGCAATCTCAACAATCGATCTGCTCTGTAACCGAAGCGTAGTCAGGAGATAGATTCCACGACAAAATCGAATTGGCATAACAGATAGCTTAATTACTTTAAGATACTTCACTTTTATAAAAACAAACTTTGAAATCGAAAGATATGTTTTTACTTTAAATTATGTTTGTTTTAATCATAAAGTAAGTAAATAAGTCGTGTTAAATAAATAAATTAATGATGCAGTTATTTTTTTCTTAATGATAATGAAATTTCTACATTATTATAATAATTCCTGTATACTTTGTGTGTATAATGTAACACAAATCTAATTTATTTGTTAGTTTAAACGAGGTTGTGCGGAAGAAATTGTAACTCTACAGTAAGGCCATGTTATAAATATTTAGTTTTGTGGTATTTTTATATCGGTAACATGAGATTTAGAACCAGTATTCTTTTATCTTATGCTAATACAACAAGTAGATGTCTTTGATTTTGCATAATTAGAACCTTAAAACAGGTTTACAATATACAATATCTAAACTTGTTTTAAAGTGAAAAGACTCGATCACATATAAGATTTTAATACAAACATAAGGATTTCTTAAATTTTTAAATTTAAACTATCGTGAGTAGTATTCATAGTTAATATATAGATATCGTGTAAAGAGCTCATGAATAAGTGCCCCGGATGGATTCGAAACTAGTCGGGTTAATCCGATAAAATTAGACGTGAGTATAGCCGGTATCTATATATTGTTTAAAGTATTTAATTTGTATGGAAGTAGACGTCGGTTTGATAAGCCCCAAGAATCATATCAAGGAACTTTCCGTATACTGTGAAAAACTTGTCTAAGTTTTGAGTTAAATTGTTCGATTTGTGTGATGGTATAGAGCTAAAGAGTATACTAGAGTAACAAAAGGTTCGTTTGGATAAATTTTATCAGACCGTGACTAATTCCTGCTAGTCTTTTCTTTCCTTTTTGAAGAGAAAGGTTGGAGTTCAGATCTTTAACGCTTTCCGAATCTTCTTATGCTGAATGGTTGGTCACATATATTCCACAAATTTTCTTTAGATATGTTGGTTCATGTTTTCTTTAACCGAATAGCGTGTGATAAACTGTACAGATTAATTAGTTATATTAGCACTTAAGTTCTGATAGAAACACTTATCGGTACCTTCTCAGTGATTGAGCTTTGACCCTCTCGTTGACCACTCACTTTGTTTGGATATTAATATTGTTTAAAATATTGTGCTTTAATAATTCCAAGATAGGGGCAATGGTGGCGAACGCAACCCATTACGAAAACCAAGAATATGTTTCTCGGTAGTGTTCGAAATAAACGAAGGAAAAAATCGATTTGAAGAGAACTTTCTCTGAAGAAGAATTTTAAACACAGCGGACATTGACGCATGTTTGACACAAGCGAGGCAAATATCGAACAAAGATATTCGATAACAAGGTTACACAAGCGCGGAAGACGCAAAAAACCTGTTTGCATCTCGCAAACTTACATAATGATGCGGTGAATCGTTGATGTCGCGGAAACATCCATTATACTGGATGCCCCCTTTACATAGTATTAGAAAAAAAATAAGACCGCATATTTGCCACAAGATATTCGATTTTAGTCACATAAAAACTATACGCGTCTGAAATAGACGAAATATAAAATGTATATTAAAATAAACAAGAAAGAATATCTTATTTTAGACCGATAATATAAAACCAAGACACTATAACTGAGTGAGCAAAAAATACTTTTGCATACTAATCAAAGATGTCTGAATATTTACTAAACTAAGTGTCGTTTGCTCTATATAGTGACTGATTTAATACTGTACAAAAATTATATACATCTATAAAAAAAGCTTAGAATTATAAATAGGTGAAGTTAGTCGAAGAAGAAGATAAAAAAATATTTTTAAATTAAAATAAACGAGAAAGACTCTTTGTATGGACCTAAAATAAAACCAAGCCACAAAGATAATTCATAATATGGGTGATAGAATAGTAATAAATAAGATACAAATAATTTATAGAGTAAGACGTTACTTTGTCCATAAAACAAAATAATTTTTTTTTTCTGTGATCCGCGGATCGGATTTATCATGGATCATAACAAGCCACTATAACTAAATGACCAAAAAATATTTTTGAATTCTATTCGAAAATATTGTGATTTATTTAATTTTTATGTATTGTTCGGTTTTTAGACCGCCCTGTGGCATCCGGCTGAGTAGAATCTATCACACTCATTTCTTAACGAGGTGTCGTAAAAGGCGACTAAGGTGAGTTGACCCACCTGTGGTATCCGGTTGAGTAGAATAGACCACCCTCTTTCTTACTCAGGGGTTGTAAAATACGACTAAGGTAAGTTAACGTCAGGCAGGCGGCCGGTCGCAAAATACTTAGCCAAATCGTGGAACAATATGTTTTTAACATGTTGTGCCGACCACTTAGAGTGGAATCAGGGCAGGAGGATGATAATGTTTAGTTTTTAGAGTTTAGAGTAGCAGATACATTTTTTACATTTTATGGACATGAGATAAAATGTATAACATAAAATTTAACATAAAACGTGCGAAGACTTTAAAATTTCCTTTCCAGTGCCAATATATCTTCGATGTTATAGCATCTTTTTCCATATGTATAGAAGGCTTTCTCCTTTCGATTCGTGTAGAATAACAAATCGTGAACTTCACTTCCTATTACATACACTTAATTCATTATAAGATACGTCGTATTTACAAATTACTGTCACTGACATTCGGCAATTTAAGTAAAAGTATATTCACGAAAATTCAAACCTCTGCACAATCTACAAGAACTATTTTATGTGAGAAAACCTTTAATAACTAGGTCACTAATAATTATTTTATCAGGAGAAAACAATAAATTAAATTTAAAACAAATTTTTAGATATACAGACAGATATCTCTATTTGTGTAATTCGTGAACATAACTTAAAAATAACGGTTAGTATTTTTTATTATTTGGCCATGAAATTTTTTAGCTCCACATAAAAAATTTAGAAGACATATTTATTTCGAGTAAATAATATAAATTTTGCAAGCATTTGTAGTTCTGAGTTATAGAAGTTCATTTTAAAATCGCATTTTATAACTAATAGCATTATAATCATGGTATTGTTATGGTATAATTATATTGTGAAATATATAATTATATAGAATTATTAAATTAAACCAATTAATATAATTAACTGGTTTTATTTTATTTTTTAATCTGTTTAATTTAAGCTTTTTAATTAATTTATTAGGTAATTAATTTAGTAGGTTCTTGCATTTTCAAAGATGCAAACGTGGATTTGTTTTTGGCATTTAGTTTTTATAATCAAATCATCGAAATTTGTTTTTTATATTGAAATGCATCATTCGATCGATATTGCTCAAGTAGATTAGCCGTAACATACAGATAGACACACATTCGAAATTTTAATATTAATATGGATTATTTTTTAATTTCACTTTTATTTATCGTATTTTATTTATCATATTATATTCAATTTGTAATTATAGAATAATAAGTGCGTAAGCACGGAATAAAATTCGGTGAAATTAATGTTTTTAAACTTCGCATATGTGGCTGGAATAATTGGCAGTCGCTATATAATAATAAATAGGTGTTAAACGTTTTAATTTTTGAATAAAAAATATGTTTGTTTAAAAAGTAAGATCTACATGAACAATAATATAATGTACTTAATCAAATAATAAAAGTGCGCAAGGAAAATGTCAAGATATCTTTATAGGTAAGAGGTAACAAGTTACATAGCTGTCAACAATATAGTGATGTAACATATTTTTTTACACTTTAAACTTACTTTCAATATTGACAGCTAAATAGAATCACATAATACTTATTTGCAACGAAATCTTTATTGTTACTAAAAGGTGTGCGTTGAACTCTTTTGTATACGAACTTCTCAATGGTTGTAATTGTCACGCTAAGATATTAAGTTACAATTTGTGTGTAGTAATAAATAATATGCAGTAGTATTGTATTATGGTATCTTACTCTAAACAATTATTGTGTTATTTGGTATTAGATACAAAATCAAAGCCAAAAATAAAGAACTTTGTTGTCAATGTTCTTTTCTATCCATTCTATTATAATATAATATATTAAATGGGCTATACTATTCACTAGTTGTATCAGCGGCTTTGCATGCGTAGAAATCAATGTGTTGCAAATTTTTTTCCCGAATTGAAATTTTGAACATAAAAGTAGTTATCGTGAGTTAACCATGGGAGACAGAGACATGCTGTCGCGGACTTTTTAGTAGTTTTTTTTGTAGATCTAAAATTCTCTAGTACATTACTTTAGTGTATCTCTACTAGATTATGCAGCACACGCAAGTGACGCTCCCAGTAGGCAAGTTTTTTTACAAGGGCGTGACACCCACAATTTTCATAAAACGGTAATATACTATTAAACCTCATGTGTCTTATTGATAATTGCAATTAATCACACGCTTCTCGGTGAAGGAAAACAACGTGAGGAAACCTGCATATTTCTAGAGAATTCTGGAGATATTTGTAACCTACCAATCCGCATTGGAGCAGCGTGGTAGGTCATAGCTCCAACCCTTCTCTCCAGAAACGGAGAGAGGAGGCCTATTCCCAGCAGTGGGATTGTAACAGGCCGCTACTTTACTTTAATATACTATTAATCTAAGCTTTCCGGAAGAATTGTATTATTTTTTAGTAAAACCGTAAAAAATCCGTTGAGCAGATTTTGATAAAATTGACCACATACAGACAGACAGCTTTTGGGAACTTTTTTTATAATAATCTTTTTTGCGTGTTTAAAGTGGGATAATAGACAATTACAGATATTATATAGCAGGCTATAGTAAATTAATTTTATAAAAAATATGGTATTTTATGATTGATTAAATTAATATTTGTATAATATAAGCGATATTTAACCAAAGGTTAGTTGGTAAGCTGGTTATTTAGACATAGTTGTGTTTATTATATTTATGTGAGGTTAATCAATAGTTTTATTGGCGATTGGAATACGTGATTGAGTATGTGATATCTATATAGCAATAATTATGATTATTTTGAATTTAAACTATCGTGAGTGGTATTCATTATTAATGTTGAGAGACCGGCTATACTCACGTCTTATTTTATCGGATGAGCCCGACTAGTTTCAAGCCCATACGGGGCTCTACGTCGCTCCGCGTAAAGAGCTCATGAATAAGAGCCACGTATGGGCTTGTAACTAGTCGGCCTCATCCGATAAAATAAGACGTCAGTATAGCCAGTCTCTGAACATTAATAATTATGATTATTTTGAATATTTCTACTTTATTTAATACTTCAAATATAAATATTTCAAATATTTTCCCTTGTAAAGGGTATCAGTGAAATGTTAAATTATTGTGAAAATAGCAAATAACAGTTCAACATGTGTTCAATCAACTCAGCGATATTTAATGCAGTTTTTCATACTGACGTGGTAACTAGGTTCAATATAATTTTATACCGCTGTAACATTTAGCAAGAAGGTATGTTAAAAAATTCCATAAAGTATTGTTTAAATATTAATATACATTTTAATCGTATATGGATATAAATCCATTATGATTAAATGTTTATTCCTAACAATATACTAAAATAAATCATATCGAGTTGTGAAATGGCAAAACATCAATTTGTTTAAGAGAATCCAGTTAAAAATCATAATTTATCTATTTTATGGGAGTATTATTATTTGGCAATCTGTCAAATCTGTCAATACTATCAGCATTTTAAGTAAATTATTATAATTAAAAGTTGGTTGTGATTAAAAATATATTACATTGAAAGACAAAAACCGGGAAAGATTTTATTAAAGTAAAAAAAGAAGATCATTTTTCCTGTATAAAGATAATACCGTCAATTTTCTTGATAGAGACGCAACTTAAATTATCTAAAATTTCACTGAAGAGTTTTGATATATTGTTTTTATCATTATATAGTGGACAAACGTGAAGGAAACAAAATATTTCAGTATAATTTATTTTACAAGTGTAATATATCATGTTTATTAAAGTTCTCGTTCTTAATATGATTTTTAATCGGTCAACAACTTGTACAGGTGAAGGCCTTGAGAATGAATAATTCCGGCCCCCTTTCAAATCGGTTAGGCAATACGAAGGAAACCATTAGCTTCGTTTCCAATTATTAATAAAATCAAAAAAGTTATGAGGTTCAAGATCGATTATTGCATTGGAGAAGTAATAATGAAATTATTTTGCTATAATCTGCGATAAAGTAAATAAAAAAACATATAATGTTAAATTTAGAGTGGACTATCTGTTTTCGTACCCTATACATGCAGGATCCAAAAAAACAAATGCACAAACCTCCACCACCGCCACGACAATACATAAGCACTACACACGTTCACTATCACAAACTCAACAATCGTTTCGCCTCGCAACCAAAGCATCATCACGAGGTAGACTCCACGATGAAATCGCAAAGTAAAAATAATTTCATCTGACATAGATGATCCAATAATCGATAATTTATATAATTAGGCGCAAGGTAACGCTTGATTCTACAAATGATCGATTATTGGATCATCCATGTCAGAAGAGACTTTAAACGAATATAAGAAAGACACAAAATTTTCCATCTGTCTTCCAAATTTAATAGCTTAATTTTCGCACTACACAGTCAAGAGTTGTAGTATGACGTTATATCAAAACAAAGCGATAATTTTAAACATTTAACACAAAAACTTTATCTGATTACAGATTATTTCTGTTTCAAAGGTTAGATATTTGTAACAAAGAAATATTTACTATTTGAAAGTGACTAAGTTTATGTACCTTAGCATCACTTACTTAAATATTGTATAATTAATTTTCACATTTAATATATCGTATAGAACAGCGTTATTAATTTTTATTCAAGATATAGATTGAATCGTACGTATAAATTTAGAAATTATATTGTGAAAAATAAAATTTATTATAATTTCTTGAATCGTGCTTTATTCAAATGATAATGAAAAGTTTAATACAACTTATGTGTTTGTCTATATAGTCAGTAGATATCAATATAAAGACAATTATGTTAGTACATATATTCCTTCATATCGTTAATCCTTAGTATTTTCTTTACCCTCAACTAATACAAAGATAATAAACTTAACTATTCTAACTATTCTAAACTATTCTAAAACTAATCTATAGTTTTTTAAATTGGATTGCACTAAAGGAAGACTAAGTCTTAAAAAAATTACGAATTATATAAAGGTGTGGTTTTAAACAACCCAACTCAAGCATTCGGTACGCTTACCACTGGTATTAAATACGCCGAACCCTTTCCAATCTTAGGCAACCAAAAACGAAGGATAATTTCAGTACTTGTTTGCTACCGTATGTTATTTGTTTGAACTACATTTATCGTGTATTTACGAAGTATGTTATTTAAAAAAGAACTAATTCGTATTTGTGTAAATTTTTGATATTTCTAAGAATTAAACATTTATCTTTTTATTTTTTGTTTATGGTATTTGTTTAAGGACTTTGTAGTTATTTATATATATAATGAAATACAGTTTTAATAAAAGTTTTGTTAAATTATTTTTGTATCGTCATAAATAATAACATTTTATATATCTGTTTGAATAATAATTTGAGAGATTTTTCCCATACATATTTAGCCCTTTATTTTTAGATTTAATAAGTCAAAATGTACTACTTATACATTTACAAGAACTTTCCTAAAAACTTCCTTCCTTTCCTGAGTACAGTAATAAGGATTCCAAAAATTCTAAATCCCGGATTATATATAAAACTTGTAAAGACCGTCGATAATGCTGGTAATTTTAAAATTTATTTGTATTCGATATTTAATGAACTAGCAGGACTGGTGGTAATAATATGCAAATTTATTATGACTATATTAGTCGTTTTTTTATTCAATCTTACGCATATTTTTAATGTTTTACATACGCATCGATTAGTCAGGAAACAAAAGCCATCAACTATTAGACTTTGTCATTTTCATGCTAAGATACATTACAGTCTGACTTTATCAATTGGACTAACAACGAGTCTTTCTTAAAATAACATACCAAAAATAACATTTCTTTAAGGCTTGTGTTCCGCCGCCGTGTGGTATCCGGCAGATTAGAATAGACCACCCTCATTTCTTATCGAGGTGTCGTAAAAGGCGACTAAGGAAGTTGACGTCAGGCAGGCGGGCGGTCGTAAAATACGTAGCCAAATCATGTGACAACATGTTTGTAACATGTTGTGCCGACCCCACTTAGAGTGGGATAAGGGCAGGAGAATGAATGATAAGGCTTGTGTTGCGATACTATCATGTTTTTTATGCAAGCGATGATACAAGCTAAGATGGAGCGCGCTTCCCTAGGAGATGCCTATTCACTCTTGCGTTAAAGATACCAAGTTATTATAATTAAAACAAAGCATTTTCAATATTTAAACATATAATCAAGGATAATAATCTTATGTTGAGGTACATTATTGTCAGAAATTTAAAAAGCATTGAACTTTTGCATTGGGAATTGCTTATTAGGGCAGACCAAAATAAAAGTAGGTCTCGTGATTTATTAGATTTAACGTGTAAATTCCAGTTTTGAATATATTACTATGTTATAGTAAATGGTGTTTTTGTAATATTACTTTCAATAGCTAGCTTAATTTTTTCAATTTTAATACGATTTATTACATAAAACCGTTAGTATATGTATTTGGGTAAAATATTACGGTGTTGTAGTACAACCAGCTATATACACTGTGTGATCGAATAAATTGGGTGGTGATCTAATATTTGATAAAAATGGAAAGGTCGATAGCATAATTAATAAATGCATTAACATAAAAAGAAAAAAGAATTCTGAATACTAAACAGGTATGCGATAAAGATTCATGGTATTTATTTATGTATTTTTACACAACAAAAAATGTTATAAAACAAGTATAAAAACAAGTTAAGCATTAATTTAATAGTTTTTCAAGGTTTCTTTAACATTATTAAGTGTTAGTTATTATTTTATTATTCTCAACCTACATATAGGTTAACGAGAAAAACATAATATTGATTTCTTCTAACAGACTAAAGATTTTGTTAATCAGACTTCAGTATTAAAACTTAAATTTAGGACTTTATAAATAGCTTTTGTTATAAATAGAGCGACTGTCCGACCTCTATTAATTACCAAATCCATCTTAGGAAATGCTGTAAAAATTTGTTAGTATGGAGAAAGTTAGGCAAAGGTTTATCGCAATTGGATATATATTTAAAATTCTCACCATAAGCAATGCAGAGGGTTAAAATCGTGAATGCACTTTTTGTCATGTTGTCTGTTCGTAACGACGTCCGCGCGTGTTACTTGGCCCGGCTGAACTGGCGCGTGCGCAGACAACGGGCGTAGCTACCACCATCACCGCGGTATCTATAGTAAAAGTGAGATTTCTTACAGTCCTTTCATAAAATTAAATATCTAGTTATTTTATAATTAATATAGATACCGGCTATACTAACGTCTAATTTTATCGGATTAGCCCGACTAGTTTCGAACCCGTCCGGGGCACTTATTCATGAGCACCTTACACGACCCGCCGCGATAACGTCGTGTAAAGTGTCGCGATAACGTCGTGTGTACACGACGTTATCGCGGCGGGTCGTGTAAGGAGCTCATGATCTGATAGGTTACACATATCTCCAGAATTCTCTAGAGATATGCAGGTTTCCTCACGATGTTTTCCTTCACCGAAAAGCGCGTGTTAAATTGCAATTACCAAGTTTTAATAGAAAAACTCATTGGTGCCTGCCTGGGTTTGAACTCGTGTTCCCCTCGAAAGAGTCGCACGGTCTCACCGCTAGGCTATCACAGCTATATAATAGGTATTTTATCATAAATAAATAAACGTAAAAAACTGTATTTTTTATTGAAATTTTACGAAAATCCTATTGGCAGTTAACGTGTTAAATACCTCTTTATTTGGGTTAAGATCCACTAAGGATTTACGGTTGTATTATTATAATTGTTTTCGTTAAGGGGCATCCATTATCATTCTTTTCAACAGAATTTTCTTACTATTAGATATTTTGCTGCTTTTGGTTGTAATTGACCGAATTAACATTTCGACCAAAATCAACCTCAGCTGTTAATAGTGTACAATGCTAAGCAACAGATAAGGCTTTGACGTAAACAGTCCCTCTTTAGTTGCGATGGTCAGATAGCAGTCGGTCTGCATAAAACTGTTACTGCCAAATAAAATGTGGAAAGTAGTCCAACAAATGGGATACAGCTGGGATATAGAGACTTTTCAATCACCTGTTTATCAACGTCTAACAACGGTGTCTGTTCCAATACGAAAAATCAAATAACATTATTGAAAATGTAATTAAGCACAAATAAACAACAAACACACACAAAAAATTATTTATTACATGGTTTTTAATATATTTTTGCTATTTTTTTACTATTTTTTGCTATTTTTTATTTGATTATATAATAAACTCTGTGCAATATGTTGTCGAGAGTTCCGAGGATACTCAAGAGTTGATAGCTACTTGATAGCCAATAGTATATCAAGGCATCTTAATTTATTTTAGAATATTGATTTTAATTGATATTTTAAAAAATATTTATTTTGTATGTTAACATGTGTTAGGAAATTTCAAGTAAATTCTTAAATTTTAGTGTACAAAAGTTTCATTTATCTGAAACTGTAGAATTTAAAAGCTAGCATTTAAAAACCTTTAAAGTCTCAACTAAGTGAGGCTGTGCTTTTTTTATCAAATATAAATCTTGTTTTGATTTACATTTATTAAAATCATATGATTTGTAATTAATCTATCTGAAAGATAAAACAAATTTGGATATCATGAAAAATATAAAAAAGCAAGACCTTTCTATGAATACGCGTCTGGGTTTATTTTACCTATTACGAAAACGGGCATACACCTCGCGGCATGCTTTGTGTGACAATACAGATACAGTTCACTGGAAGTGACAACCTTATTATAATAATGCAATGTGTACATTGAATAGCATATGAGTAGAAGTAAGGATCGAGGAAGACTTGCCGAATGTGTAAGATGACTGTAGACTACTAGATTACTACTAACATCATTCTAAGAATTTAAATAGTTTAAATAATTGCAACTTACTCTACATACAAACAATTTCTAAAACTTTGTATATTCATGAGGAACGCGGTGGAAACTAACCAATTATTACAAGAAGACGAAAATGTTTTTAAGAGAATTTTAAATGGATTTTACGTTACGGATTGTTACGTTATACGTGGTTAGTTGACTATTAATAGAGTTTAATCAAAGTACGTACAAAATAAAAACGTTTTTCGATTCTACTACAGAAAATTTCAATCATTTTTCGTAAATATTTATTCAAAATCAAAAATGTGATTTTTTCAACTTTATCAGAAAATTAGTTAATTAAAATACTATAAAATTAATTAATAGATTTGTTAATTAAATTATATTATGGTTTTAAATTGGAAACTAACCAATTATTACAAGAAGAAAAAAATGTTTTTAAGAGAATTTTAAATGGATTTTTTTTCAGGATGTCCAATCCCTTGTCAGATACTTAGAGATACATGTAGATAGAGATTTGAAGTATCGAAAAGTATATATTTTCGACTGTCAATCCCCTTGAAAAATCGGCTTTGAAAGTTCATGAGACCGGGCGGAAAATTTTAGAAGAGCCTGAAATTTTGGGCCTGAAAAAGAAGTCTGGGGTACGAAATGCTCAAAATATAGCTCAGAAAATTGACTCTCTTTGGGTCGCTACCTCAAAACTAAGGGTCATGGCCTCTTCATAAAAACATCTTTTCCTTGGCAATGGTCTCCCATCGGTGACTTTCAGCCACGTGTTTGGCATCGGAGACTATTGTTTTGAGAGTGACAAGCGCTCTCTAGATCTCCTGCCGTCTACCTTACCGGTGACGTTTAGTTTCTGCAGGTGGTCGGTCGCCTGGCTTGCAAGCAATGTGCCCAAAGAATTTAAAGATCATCCGTAGGCATATGTAGTAAAGTATTGAGTAGCGACAGGAGAAAGTTTTTTATTCTAAGCGTGCTTTTTGTAAGGCTAGATCTGCACAGTTTAGGTGTGTTGTGTACAACTGCACCCTTGTGGCATCACTGCCATTATCGTCTTGTAAGACGAGATGGAAAGTCGCTAAATTATTTTTTTGTTATACATCTCAATATTTTTTAACAGTTAACTAAACAATATTACAAGCTAATTGTATATAAAGCGTTGCAAAAATACAAAGCAGTTTTCAGATAATTTATATGAGCAACTACACAATAAATATATAGAGAAGAAATTCAGCTCCTGCTTAATTCCAAGCATAGCTCACTCCGCTGCCGGCTCGTGACTATGAGCTTTTTTTAAAAATCTCTAAAAACCTATATTCATCAGTGAAGTTCCAAATTTTATTATAAATCAGCCTAGTTATTGTATTGACATTCGATATATTTATAAAACTCTACATTCTTCCCACGACTTGTTCAGCTAGTACTTCAGTTCAGAGACAATGAATACTCTGTAGCCCATTCTCCATTCAATTAACTATCTTCATACTAAAAATCACTTTATATTATTAGTATTAAACATTATTTAAAATATATTTGTTTTGTGTATGCTCTTAATCTATAAGGCTTATTAGAACTTGTGAACTAACGTTAGTTGAAATGAATGATCAATTCGACGATCTTGAACAATAAAAAGTAGATCAATTCCTAGAATCCATAAAAAAAAGCTTAACTCCAAATTAATATTTGGTGGGTTAATAAAATATTCATGTGCGTACATACTCGTATAGGAATTAATGAAACCTGTAGTACAAAATTATACTACGAAATTTGAGCTGAGACCAAGAGTTGGTTTTTGTGCTAGAAGCATTTCTAAATCAACAGATTTATTTAAAAATGAGATTCGAAAAAATATGAGTTTACCATGAAGGTCAACAAGTTACGCAGTCGACGCGGGCATGACGGGGCGCATGGTTCTAAAAACTGCTGAATATTCGAGCTTAAGAAATTTTTTTCCCTCATAATTTAATAAATTTATTATTTAACCAGCTGTGCCAATAACGGCTTCCTCCATGCGGAATTCAGTGATTTACGAAACTTTTCCAGAATTTTCTAAAATTGAAGATTAAAGTAATTATTGTGAGTTAACCGTGAGAGATAGAAGCATACTTTTTTGTTGTATTTTTATAGATCTACAATTCTTTTCTACATTACTTTAGCGTATCTCTGCCGGTTTACGCAGGGCACGCGACTTAAGCTCCCAGCACGCACGTTTTTTAAAAACCGCTCGATCTCTTCAACACAATTTACATAATACCGATATGTACTATTTACTTAAACCATCCGGAAATATTGCACTATCTTTTGGTAAAAATCGTACAAAAATCCGTTCAGTAGATTTCGAGAAAATCGATTACATACAGACAGACAGCTTTTTGGGACTTTGTTTTATAATAACTATAGATTTAAATTTTATTTATCGGTGTTATCAGGTAGGTTGTTCTAAGCAAAAATTATTATTACTTTATTTTTCTTAACCATTCGGCAATCAACCCAGTATCTCCGAATTACAATGCGATAAATCGCAACGTCGATACGTAAGCAATTAGTTCTACATTGCTGCCCTTAATTATTTCTCATGATTTTGCAATTGACACGAAAGACCTACAAAGAGAATTTACTTTTACTTTCGCTTGAATTCAGACTGTGCTATAATCCATTTTAATTATAAGCTCGTAAAAGGTCAAATAATATAAGATTTAGTGCGAATAAATAATTTAGATTGTGAAACTCATAATTATGTCATGAGACTATTGAAGGCTTGAATTACACAGAACCACTTAATTAGTAAAAATCATTAGGAAGTTACGAAGTTCAACTGTCTTTTTACAGAGATATCATTAATTTTCATTGAAACGTGATTTTTAAAATATATTTCGAAGCCTATTATTGCCTAAAAAGTCATCTAGTGACTATAAAGCAATTAGTAAGGCAAGGGAAATTCTTTTGAAATCAAGATCATAACATCTATAGAACTTTTGTTGAAAGTTGTCATTTCTTCCAAGTAACGTAATCACGTGAAAATTCTCTATATAAAACTTTTTACAATACATCCTCTATCAATTAAGAAAGTGTAAGGTTCTGTTCTTAAAAGCTGCCCTAGATTCAAAAGCTAAGCAAACTTGTTTCAAAAATGAACCTGTATTGAACTACTATTGTATATTGTAAGTGCAATTAATTATTTGACGCTTTCAGTCTTTCAATATTTGGTTGAAATATATAAAAAATGATGAAAAACAAACATTATATCTACTTGCAATACTTAATTTATTTACAAATATAAACCTGTTAAACAATAGTGGTAAGTTTTTGATGATTTCTCGAATCTTAAGGATTGTCTAAGTTATATTTTAAAATAAAATAAAAAATACATTCTCTCGATATCTGCTCTGGCCATCCAAGTGCTTTTTCGATAGTTATAAGTTTAAGTAAAGAAGTAAGGGAAGATTCTTTGTTAATTTTAAGTTTTCTTTAGGTACCTAAGACTGCATCTCGATCTGCATAAGACTGTTACTGCCAAATATAATATGGAAAGTAGTCAAAGAAATGGGATAAAATAGTACATCCCGGAGCTTCGGGACAACGCTAAGTTGAAAAAGAAGAAGATATTATACCGCTTGGATCTAGTGAATTTAGATTCTAGATTCAAATAAGTAGGTCGTTATACGTGGTTAGTTGACTATTAATAGAGTTCAATCAAAGTACGTACAAAATATAAACTTTTTTCGATTCTACTAAAGAGAATTTCAATAATTTCTCGTAAATAGATAAAATTTATTCAAAATAAAAAATGTGATTTTCTCAAATTTAACAGAAAATTAGTTAATTAAAATATTATAAAATTAATTAATAGATTTGTTAATTAAGTTATATTAAGGTTATAAATGCACTCTGACAATAATTCTGCGCTACTATGTTATAACTTTTACATATTTTAAAAAATATATTCTAGTGCAATGACAATAAGTCTCGTTCAAAAATTGCTATCATGAATAAAATTTCTTGACTGACTCGTTGACGTCGGCGTACTAAATTGAAGTAATCAGGAGCGATTTCGTGATTTATTTTTAAGATTTAAGTTAAATCATTAGATATTCAAAAGTTTAATTTAGAGGTAATTGAGCAAACTATAAAGTTTCCCGTTTCGCTTTATCTGCTTGTTTTGGTTAATTCGATAATGTGACTGTAATTCGCTGATGGTATTTGTAAGATTCATCTTCTATTGATTCAATCGAAAGGGTTGTGAAACACAGATAACTAGCTGTAGTATTGAGTATTGACTGGCCCGTTGGCGCATTAGGCAGTGACCCTGCCTTCAGCTTGGTCGGTCCAGACTTCGATTACCGCCGAGGGCCGACACTTTCTATAAACAATTTCTTGGTTCTTCGAGCCTGGGTGTATATTTGTATTTAAGTATGTATTTGCAATAATATAAGTATATATCTACCAGTTGTCTACCCATGATACAAGTATTTAGTTACTTGCTTTGGCGACTGACGACAGTGTGTGTAAGTGTCCCATATATTTATTATTCATTTATTTATAGTATGATCTGGTATTAAGCTTGTATATATTACCAGGTATAAGTCAGATAGTTAAATAGGAAATAAAACGACTTTAAAAAGTCTATGTCACTATTTATTTAAACCTTAATCCTAATATTATCTTATTATCTAAGTTTTACGCCTTCTTCGGTAGTTTATTCTTGTCTGTTGGTTGTCCTTCATAATAGTTTTCACTGGAAACGATATAATAGTTAGGTAAAAATAATATAAATTATATACAGTTAATATATTGTACATATCGCCTCTTTACAAGAATAACTTGATATCTCATTTTTTTATATCCTTTTGCTTATTTTCAGAAAGCACATTAATTACCGCAACAATTTAATTGTTTTTCCACCGAAAAATTATCAATATTATTAAAGTTATCAATGTTTAAATGTTTGAAATTTCCTGTAAAGTTGTGGTCTGACAGATATCACGTTGCTCTTGTAAAGAGGCGATATACGAGCGCCAAAAATCAGTACAGGCTGGTTTCTGCCGGCGACTTCTTCAGCTAAGACTTTAGTACCAAGGTAAAGAATAAAGAAAGGATAAAATGATCTCTTAAAGAAGAGATTAATTACATCAAAATCACTTGTTCTAAATTTGCTCATCTGTCTTTGAAATCATCGAATGACCCACATTCTCTTATGGCAAAACGAAACAGACCCGACACATGGCAGTTTTAATGAGTCTGGTTTTAGTTTTCGTGCATTACCATCTGCACCTGGAGGCACTTTAGTTATTAAAGATTTCAAAACAATTTCAATATACTAGTACTCAGGTGCTAATAGTAGTGCCAGTAAGATAAATCAGTGCTAACAGTGCGGTAATCAGGTATAACAACATTGCTATTTTGATCTTCAATCATTGGCAACGATTACCATTGTTACAGGTATTAATGACATTATGTATATAAGTATAATTAAAGATTTGATAAACTTCACTAAGGTCATCATATTCTTTGTTGGAAGAATAACTATTATCATCATTGGGTAATATGCTCTAATATGCTCTTCCTAATGGTAAAGCTCCATAATTTTTTTCACTCCGTAGAAAATAACAGATAATTGGTGAGAAATACAAAATATACAGAAAACTACCTACAATTTTTATGTAAACCTTAGCCTAAATGACAGATTTGCCAAGAAAGGTGTTATAATATTTCTTTCTGTTGTATAGAAGAGATGATGATGAAAATACAAATGTTTTAGAGCATAAAGCTACATAGTATACCTCAGAGATCAAAAAACTTACCATCCTTGCACTTTCTCCGGTTCATCACACATAAAAGTATCCTCATTGTATACTTTTCCTGAAGGACAGCTTCCCTTTTGAGGTTGGATGCCGTTGCGGCAGATGTAGAATTTCTGACAGTCCTCAGGGTGAGGGAAAGTGGGGTGTGGCAGAGCGCGTCCATTAGGTCCTGTCACTTCACCATCGGGACAAGTGAAACCATCGTCTAAGACATCTGTAATTTACACAGATAATCTATAATTAACAGAAGGTATTATTAACACGTAAATAATTTAATTTTCTTGTAACGCCGTATAAAACAGAATTGAACAAAAATATTGAGTATATTCTTTCAATTCCTATATGTAGCACTGTTGAGAGTGTAATATAAGTATACAATTTTTTTAATAAGCCCCAAATATATTTACATCAAGTTAACTTAAATATTTGTATTTCAATTCATAAATATATGAATATATATTTATGAATGAATAGGTCCTTACATATGAAATTGGCGTTTTGTCGCACTGGCCGCTTTGATCTCAAATATTACCTTTATGGTTAGGAATTCCAAATTCAAATTCATACAGCTATTTACTCATGCATTTGTGTTTCAAACCCCCTAATTCATTTGTTTTTTCTTCTTTTGTTTTCTTCTTTGTGTCTCTCTGTTTACAAAATGCAAAACGTGAAATATCGCGTTATTTACGAGTATGAGTTCCACCGTGGCACCAGTGCTGCAGAAACGACTCAAAGGATTAATGATGTGTATGGTGACGGTGTCGCAAAAGAAAACACAGTTCGTTTTTGGTTCCAACGTTTTCGTTCTGGAAATTTCGACCTACAGAACAAGCCTCGTGGACGGCCGGAGACCAAAGTTGATAATGAAGAATTGAAGGCTATTGTGGAAGCGGATCCATAGCAAAACCACGTCCGAGTTAGCTGCAGGCTCCGGTGTTAGTGAAAAAACTATTCTAATCCACTTGAAGCAAATTGGGAAGGTGAAAAAGCTTGAAAGGTGGGTACCTCATGAATTGAGTGAAGCAAACCGACAAACGCGCGTCGACTGCAGCGTTACGTTACTCAAACGGCACGATAATGAAGGAATTTTAAATCGAATCATTACCTGTGATGAAAAGTGGATCCTCTACGATAATCGGAAGCGCTCATCGCAACGGCTGAACCCTGGCGAACCAGTCAAATACTGCCCTAAGCGAAAATTGACTAAAAAAAAGTTGCTTGTAAGTGTTTGGTGGACTAGTGCCGGTGTCGTTCACTACAGCTTTCTTAAATCTGGCCAGACGATTACGGCAGATATCTTTTGTCAGCAACTGCAAATCATGATGGAAAGCTAGCTGCTAAACAACCGAGGCTGGTCAATCGCTCTAGGCCACTGCTGCTTCAGGACAACGCTAGACCACACACTGCACAACAGACGGCTACCAAATCAGAGGAGCTTTAATTAGAATGTCTTAGACATCCACCGTACTCTCCGGACCTTGCTCCAACAGATTACCATTTTTTTCGCAATTTGGATAACTACTTGCAAGGAAAAAAATTCAACTCCGATGGGGCAGTCCAAACCGCCTTCAAAGATTTTATTGATTCCCGCCCGAATGGTTTTTTTAGTAAGGGGATCAATGAACTACCTATGAGATGGCAAAAGTGCATACATAGCAATGGTGCATACTTTGATTAATTAAATATATTTCATTAAAAAAAACGACTTTATGTTCCTCCCATAGAAAACGCCAATTTCATATGTAAGGACCTAATACTACAGAATAAACAGCGGAATCAAAATCTATTCAAGTACGAGTACTAGTAAGAAAATTCTCTGATCGTTAATTTAAATATATATTTTATGTTATAAAGGCAAAGTTTATTTTAAATTTAAATATTTTTAAACATTCTGATATAAAATATCGATATTTATGATATAAAACTTTGCTAAAACATTAGACAAATTAAAACAATTATTTTTGGCATGTTCTTATTTCTAATTCTTCTAGTTTCAGATAGAATATTGTTACGCATCTCATCATGATGACATATGCATTCATTTTGTATCAACTTAGGCCTTTTATAGAAAACTGGCGATAAAGGCACGAGTTGTGATAGAGTCTACGCGTCATTCATTAATACTCATATCAAGTGTGACGTATTGTTTAAAACATTGATGAATAAAAACATATATAGCAGAAATCAAACCCACTGGTCTATCGACTGACAACACCACGAGACGCGTATACATCGTAAGCTCTATGTCAACTAAATTTATTGAAGATCCAAGAATATTCTTTACCTTTAGTTATTTGATCGCAAGTGCGTTGTACGGACTCCTTCCAGTCGCAATTTGAGGTCTCTTCATCGAAATACAGTCCAGGAGGACAAGGCAGTTCGTTAGGGATACCGTCTGAGCAGTAATAGAACTTGTCGCATGCCTATTGAAATGTAATGTAAGTGTTATGAATGCAAAATTTTTTATGTTTAGCTTTTAAATTATATTATTATGTTAAAATTATCTGACATAGTTAGCCTGAAGACTTGTTTGTTTCATTTAATAACAATTATTCTTATAACCTCAAATATATTTTATGATCCATCATTCTTCTGCACTTATCCCACTCTAAGTAAGGTCGGCACAACATGTTATAAAATGTTACATAACATGTTGTTAAATGATTTTGCTAAGTATTTTACGACCGGCCGCCAGCCTGACGTCAACTTCCTTAGTCGCTTTTTACGACACCTCGGTAAGAAAAGAGGGTGGTTTATTCTACTCAGCCGGATACCACACGGCGAAAATATATTTTACGATTATTTAGACATTTTATTAATTATTACTGGAGTTTTTTAAAAATATTGTTATTGTTACTGTTGTGGCTACTAATAGTCGCAATGGGTTTCTATTAACTGCCATTCCATAAATCGGTTGCCATAAATAGCGATATGTCATGATTTGAATAACTTTATGTAAATTGCTGTCAAATTACCTGCGGATCTGGATGTTTGAAATATCCATTCTGTCGTGGGCACCCTTTAGTGGGCTTTGGTTCCTCTGGAAAATAAAAATTATTATGAGCACTATTTTTACTTTGTGTTCTGATAATACTTATATGGCTACAGTAATTTTACACATAATATTACGCGGATTCGTAAAAACACATGTACACACCTCCACCACCGCTACCACAACACGCAAGCACTACAAACGTTCACTATCGGAAACTCAACAATCGTTTCGCCCCGCAGCCGAAGAATTATGAAGAGATAGACTCCACGACAATTGCGATTTTGTCGTGGTCATGTTTCGGGTATGAAATCGAATAGTCCACCCTACATTTAGCATTAATATAATATTTACTTTATCGCGGATTATAGCAAAATAATTTCATTATTATTCTTGATCATGCCTCATGTATGAGTAAAACAGACCAACGTCGCCACAAGGCGACTAAGGTAAGTTGACCCACCGTGTGGTATGCGGCCAGTCGTAAAATACGTAACCAAATCATGTGTCAACATGTTGGTAACATGTTGTGTCGACCCCACTTAGAGTGGGATAAGGGCAGGAGGACGATGATATCACTTTTGATCTATATACTAGCCATCCGTGTAAAACAGTATTATATATCGCATATGTAACTATTGTGTATTTTTTAAATTATATACCGAGATGGAATTTTGTTTCCTTTTTTCTTCCAATATAAGCTGTATGAAACATCGGTACTTACGTAGTTCTTTTCTGTCTCCACAGTCGACGTTTGATGGGATATCACAGAGTTCTTTATTGGGATTCTCGTCAGCAAATACTAATCCATCCGGACAAAGTCTTGTTTCCGGCTTACCTACAATTAGATGTTCAAGGATTGGTTTTTAAATATATATATAAACCATACTAATTTATAAATATAAAAATCACTCTGTCTCTATGTATATTATGCTCTACTTTGCTAAAAGAATATTAATGCAATTTGGCACTACTGAAGCGAACGATACGGTAAATAATTATTTAAGGTATAATTTTAATTCCACCTACCATTTAATTGTGCACTAGTGAACAATTCAATTTTTTAATAATAAAAGTTATATATGTTACATACGGGAGGCCTAAGAATTTTAGAAAGACTAAAATGGGATATGCACATAAAACATCGGGATACGTTTATTTTACAGAAAGTTTTAGCATTGTTTTTATAGGATATAAAAAATTCTAGTTATTACAAATATAAATCTGCCTAATTACAAAATGATTCTCCTTCACAAATAAAGGTCATTGCAGTGGCCTTAAGTTTAATTAGGAATTAGTTTTAAAGTATTTATATGATCTCTAACAGTAATTAACGTATTAGCATAAACACGACACGATAATGTTACCAGAACCGTGTAACGTTCGCTTTGTTACCAAAAAAAAGTTACGAAACATTATGCAAACGTTTTTGAAGTAAATTAATTTCATATGCAAGAATTTTGTTCGATTATACCAACAATTATTATTTATCTTCGCGAATAATCTGGTCTTGAATAAGATTAGTGCAATATTGGCATCGAGATTAATTATTAATAAACCTTACTTTTTTATAACACAAAACAGAAATTACATACAATTTTTGTTATATATTCAAATTTATTCTATTTTTTAATATATCGCTGCTATAATGGAAAAAAAAATACATGAATACGTTGGACTAAAAAAATACATGAATACGTTGGACTAAAAAAATACATGAATACGTGTAAATGCTAAAGTACATTTTTTTTTCAGCAGCAGAACCGTCAGAACGAATAGTTCAATATTAGGCCGTTCGTTAAAGAAAACTAAAGCCTTTTTTACGCATTTTTCTTAGTGAATATGATAAATGTAATAAAACTTTAAACCTATTTATCTCAAAACTTTATTTTTGATTTACGCCCCTATTGCAACCCATTAGCGATATATATATATATTTAATTTGAAAGTTTTCACATCAATATTAGCCACATCTAAGACGTCATTTCACAGGCTGCTCTCTATACGGTAAAAACACTAAAATTTCAAATACATGGTTTTTATTATTTAAATAAATCACCTTGCGTTTGTATGTAGTAGTTGTATGCAGTAGTTTATTTTTTATGTTGAAACCAAAACTAAATTCATATTCAGGGAATTATTACCAAGGGAACACGAGTTCAATTCACGCACAGAAATTTATGACTTTTCTGTAGAATATTTGCTTTATTGTCCTACAAAATACGAAACGAATATATGGGAAAGTCTGAAAGTTGAGCCTATTATAGAAAAGACGAAAAGCGTAAGATGGTATGGAAATATAATGAGGATGGATGAAAATCATGTGACATTAATGTGGATGGTTATGTTACTAGACGGAGGCTGCAAAAGAGATAGGTATAATTGTGCTAAGTACGACATGCATATAAAAGAAGTAGCGCCAGAGCTGACGAATGACAGGGGGGAGTGGAACCGATAAGCGTTTTGTTTAGAGTGGGATAAGGGCATGAGAATGATGATTTGCTTTATTGATCAGGCAATGTAGAAAAACAAAGAGTTCAAACCTGCATACATATAGAGAATTTTTGGTATATATGTATATTGCTTTTTGCATTGAAGCAATGTAATGTAATGAAGCTCCATTTCCCCTGTTTCAAAGGGAATGTGATAGAATCGAACTATTGATTTTTTTTTACCAAATATATTTAAAGTCTGTAAAGGACTTTTTGCAGCTTTTTCAAGTTATTGCTTAGATATTTTTAGCAATAACTTGATTTGAACTTTTAAACTTGAAACTGTCTTTGTTAAATAATATAATGAATTCGCTAAAATATACGATATATAATAAAATAATTCCCCTCATTTTATATGTAGCATATTCTGCTAATGCTTGTTTTATTAAACTTAGGTCAGTTCAGTTACGGCGTTAACTGGTCTGCTAGATCCAAATTTCTTTTATCACTAATTTTTTTTATTCTCAAGTTGATACACACCTAAGGTATAAATTACATTGCAATTAATCAATAAATGTTGACCTCCAAGCTATTACGACCTTTCGTCCAGACATTAACGATATAGCAAAACAAGGAATAGCATATAATTAAATTTAAAGGTCTTAGATTAAGTGCCAATATAGCTACTAGCGGAAATTGTGTTTTGAAATCATAGATTGCATTAAACTGTAATGTGTAAAGATATTAACTACTAGTATTTGTGTAACCACGCGTATGAAGGTAAGTGACATTTACGTGACACGTCGTTCACAACACGTTGGCCTTACGACACACGATACTGACCTTTGCTGCATTTGTAATAAAGGTCACATTGGTACGGGTCTGCGTAGAAGCCGCTCTTCTCTGGACAGTTGAAGTCTTGCGCTGAAACTGTAAAGGGTTTTCTTGTTATTTAATGTGTATGTACGTAATTAAAATGATTAAAGTAAAGTAAAAAAGTAAAGTAGCGGCCTGGTACAATCAGACTGCTGGGAATAGGCCTCCTCTCTTCGTTTCTGGAGAGAAGGGTTGGAGCTAATACCTACCATGCTGCTCCAATGCGGATTGGAACGTTACACATATCTCCAGAATTCTCTAGAGATATGCAGATTTCTTCACGATATTTTCCTTCACCGAAAAGCGTGTGATAAATTGCAATTATCAATTAGACATTGTTGTTTTTAGATTTATTTAATGCGAACTTTATGGTAGAGGACGTACATTTAACATATTATATAGATATATATCAGTAATACTTAGAAATGGTAATAGAATTATATGATAGAATCATAATATGTTGTATGATATACGACTCTATGATTATGTTATATGATAGAATCATAATCATAGAATCGTATGTATAAAATAACATAAAACTCTGCGTACATTTTAGGAGTTATTATTATATCAATCAAATCTACACTACCATATATGTCTTTACTGTAGAGCAAGAGAAAAAATTAAGTTGGTTTTTTCTTATATAGAATTGAATTCCACTATATTAAATGTAAAAAGTAACGTAGTATCAACAAAACAAGATATTTCAGCTTAGGTCAAATTATGAAATATCGGAAACTCTAAAAACCGTCCATTATTATTTATTGTAAAACATTTCATAATATAACGATACTAAAAATAATCAGAAAACAACTCAATAAACTAATCTTCTTGTTTACCAAAACATTTCCCAACAAAAGATCTTGGTATTTTCTTCAAATTCAATTTTTTAAGGCTACGGCGCTATAAGATATCGGTGACTTTGTTAGTGATCCCTTCATTCATGATTCAGAATACTTCTATTAAATATATTTCCTTATTTTTATATAATATATAACAATATTGAACACGTTGGCTGATCATCCTTAAATATATGACTATTTTTGGGGCATCGTAATTACCAGACATACAAAAAGCGTAAATTTTCCATAAGGTCAGGTTCATTTTGCTTCATTTGTGAAGGACGCAGCTTCACAGAATCTACAGATTGCTGTTTTGAGATTTAACAAAATCCACAATTTAAAGATTAATTATCTAGTTTTAGTATCCTTTTATAATCTTATGCCTAAAGTTCTTTTAATAAGACCGCCAATAAAATTCGATGATTCGAAGTTCAAAAACAAAATTGGTTTTATTGTAAATATCAAGAGCTGAAGTTGATTGACTTGTTTTTTTTTAATCGCACAAGAATATTTGTAAATTCGTCTTGGTTGTTCTGGAAAAGTCTGTATTGGTTTAGCCAGATAGTACTGCAGCTCTCCTCAGGTAAATTTAGACATTCTTTCATTTTCGCTTTCACTATTTGAATTTTTGTTGAACGGTCTGTCCTAATTTTACTACTAGGATTCTTTCTCTTTTCGAAATGTGTTTAAATGTTACATTAAAAAGTCGGAAGCAGGAAGTATAATTTAGATCCGGTGATATCTGTCACCTTTATAACGTCCATAAGTTATTTTCTTATTATATATTCCAATTATATATCTAAGAAACTTCACAATTATCCAATTATTATTACATCATCATCCTCCTACCCTTATCACACTCTAAGTGGGGTCGGCATAACGTGTTAAAAACATGTTTTCACATGATTTGGCTACGTATTTTATGACCGGCTTCGACGTCGACTTACCTTAATCGTATTTTACGATCTCTCGGTAAGAAAGACGGTAGTCTATTCTACTCAACCGTATACCACACGGTTTTTTTTTTTTTTTTTTTATGTCAGGAAAACCCGTTATGGGTCATCACCGCCCGACGGGGACGAGCGGTGGGTATGTCGGACTCGCACCGACTAAAAACCTGACAGTGCTCCTCCACGCTGCTAGTGGCGGGGATAGGGTATCGTTGGACACATTACCCCCATCCCCTCCAGCAGCAGCTCTGTACCCCGGAGAGCGCCACCTCCGGGTCGGGGCCTCTCTAAGCAGTGGCCCCTCCCTCCGCTAATCGATGCATCGGGAGCACCAGATGCATCGACCGCCTTGGGGACCTAACTCCAACGAGCGTCCGATTAACCCCGTTCGGAACGCTCGGAGGTCCCCGTTAGGGCGGCATGCGACGGACTTCGGCGAGTCGCCTGCGCCCCGCTCGCCTGCGGCGGATCGGATCCAAAGACTCGACTTCCCGGATCCGTCCCGCCGCCTCCTTCCGCAAGATAACATCCTCGCAGAAGGAGGCCATCGCAGCCCACGATGCCTCCCTGTCCACCATGGCACGAACCACAGTGGGCAGGGAGAGATCGTGCCCCACCTCTGCCACGAGCTTCGCCCGCTGAACCGCCCAAGCAGGGCAGTCCGCGAGGGTGTGCAGCGCCGTATCAGACTCAGCGCCGCACTCGTGGCACACACCAGATGCTTCGCACTGGGCCACCCTCCACAGATACCCCCCGAAACAACCATGTCCGGAAAGTACCTGTGTCAGGCGGAAGGTGAGGACCCCATGCCTCCTGGCGACCCAGCCCTGGAGAATGGGCTGGATGGCTGAAATTGTCCAGAATCCTGCGCTGGGCGATTCCAGCCGCCGCCTCCATTGGCGGAGGAGCTCCAACTGAGCTGCTCTCCGCCAATCTACCTCTACCACCGCAGAGTTTCCCCCCGATGTACGGGCTTCAACTTTGTGGCGGTAGGCCTGAGCAAGCACCTTGGCCTCTAGATCCCACGGAGGAGATCCGGCCAAGGCGCAGGCCGCCTCGCCAGAGATGGTCCGGTAGCCCCGCACTAGCCTGATCGCCACAATCCTCTGCGCCCCGCGCAACAGGGGCAGGGACTTGGCGGTCAGCCGCTCCGCCCATATGGGAGCGCCGTACAGGGCCATTGATCGGACCACTCCGGCATAAAGGCGCCGGCAGCCTGCATTTGGCCCTCCCACATTCGGGAGGAGCCTGCTCAGGGCTCCGGCGGTCGCCTTTAATCTCGGGGCGAGCCGCCGGAAGTGGGCCTCGAACGTCCATCGGCTGTCGAGAATTAATCCCAGGTACCGTAAATTACCTGAGATTCCAACGGACGTCCCGCCCACCATCAACCGGGAGCCCGCTGGGGGCGCCATCCGAGGCCTGTGGAAACAAATGGCCTCGGATTTCTCCAAGGCCACCCCCAGACCCAACCGACGAATCCGGGCCACGACATGAGCTGTGGCCGCGGTCGCCAGTATACGGGCCTCCCGATGTGTGCTCGCGCGGGCAGTCACGAGAGTGTCGTCTGCATAACAAAACAGACGCACTCCCGGGAGCATTTCACCACGCAGCACCCAGTCGTAGCCGATGTTCCACAGGAGGGGTCCTAAGACTGACCCCTGTGGAACACCGCACGACATCCTCCGCTCTTTCCACCTACCCCCAGCCGTCGGGTATCTGACAGCGCGGTCAGCCAAATAATCGCCGACAACACGCTGCAGATACAAGGGGATACGGTGGAAACGCAGGGCCTCTCTGATCACATTCCAAGGCAAGGTGTTGAACGCATTGGCGATGTCTAATGACACCGCCAACACCACCTCGCGCTTGGCCGTCGCCTCCTCCACCAGGACTCTCACACCCTCAATACAGTCGAGAGTGGATTTGCCCCGGCGGAATCCGCACTGGAGGCGACTGAGATCAGGCCCCACCTCCTGGAGGTGCTGGACGATGCGGGAGGCCACAATACGCTCAAGTAGCTTACCCGCCTCGTCCAGCAAGACAATCGGCCGGTACGCGGAGGGTGCATCGGCCGGTTTTCCCTCCTTTCTGAGCAGGACCAATTTCCCCGTTTTCCACCTACGGGGAAACAGTCCTCTCTCGAGGCAGGCACTGTACGTCGCCCTGAGCCCCGACTCCAATGGGCCCAAGGCAAGCGCCCAGGCGCGGCCAGGAATACCATCGGGACCAGGGGCGGTGTTTTTCGCTCTCATGCGACTCACCGCCTCCGCTAGTTCACCCTCTGACACCCCCGGAGCATCCTGCACAGTACCTTCCTCTTCGAGAGGCGCCATATGAGGCGGCTCGAGCTCGGGTATACCACACGGTGGGTCAACTTACCTTAGTCGCCTTTTACGACACCTCGTTAAAAAATGTGGGTGGTATAAACCACTCGGTGGATATCAAATTATTAAATCATCTAAAGATTTATTCAATAGAAAGTTTAAGTTGTAAATCGATTTGATAAACTTAACTGTAGTGGAATGAATTTTTACTATAAAATTGACAGTGATAGATAATATCATAATATGAAAATTCATGTAATTTTAAAGATTAGATCATTTGAAGTTTCAACTTTATCCATCATTTCTAGCTGTTATAATCAGCGATTCTACGACAAACTAGTGACGAATTCTCTGGCGTGACTGAATTTTAATCGAGCTTCGTTTCGTCTTGTATACTTTTTTGCACTCGATGTCGAAATATGGGAGGCGTTTTTTGAATTTACTGTTTATTTAAACGACCGTTACAATGAACTTTGATTTCTTTAATTGAATGTGTAAAAAAATAAATAATTTTATTCCTAATATAACTTATGTAAAGGACTTACAAAATATACTAATGTAAATCCAGAATTAGAGCATCATTTATTGCTTAGTTTTTTTATTATACGACTTACTTCAGAAACAGTAAGTTTAAGTTCATTATGTGGTTAGTAATGAACAAATGAATATTTCAGTTTTGAACATAAAAATCTGTGTAGTTTATCTTACTGATTATAATATAAGTTGTAAAAATGTTCCTCAAAATATCGCTATAAATTTACATTATTAGAAATTATTATAATATAACATTTATTGTAAACTTAATAATTTTTCTACACATACCTACACACGACAACACCTACCCTCGCACACAATCACCTATAAAAATATATAATATAGTGCCTAATTAATGTATCATGCTGGAGGCGGGCGTTATTGCCTCCAACGCACTTTTCAACTAATGCAGCCAACATCGTTTCACTTAAACTCAGAATTTCTAATGTGAAACTTTTAATCTGTGTACCCTCGCTTTTAGGTTAAAATTTGTCAAACAAAATTCTGCCGCTCGTACAGTACATGTATAATTTTTAAGTGAATAATATATCTATCGCGATTGCCGAATTCGGCCCAATTCACGGTACTTACACACGAAGCCGTTTAGCACAGTTACAGCTGCCTTATAGGTTTCGAAAATCCAATATGCCGTGACAGCGTTCAATAGTAAAATTGCCCTTGCAAAACATACATTAAGAAATTGCGCCGAACATTGTTAGGACGTGGTGGTGAAAGGAGGACGATGTACTAGTGTGTTAAATCCATTTTTTTGTAGGCTGTCTTGCGCCCACGTGTCAACTGCAGACTTGTATAGCCATTTTTTTAAATATATCATAAAGGTAAAAAGTTTAACTCTTTATTTACCAGGAATTATACAAAATGAAAGAAATCTGTTCCATTTAGTTTTATTAGAAATTCCATCCCTTTATATACATGAATATACTTATTTGAGTTCGACAATAATAAACTTAGTTCACCGTGAGACGAATATTACAGCCTAGAATAAATGAATGTGACATTAGGCTACAATTCAAACAACGTCATAGATGAAATGATCTTAGCAGAGCAAGGTTTACTTCGGAGCTCCATAGAATAAACCTTGCACTAGAAGAAGTGTTGGTAGAATCTTTCATTGAAAAGATAGGCAGCCTCGGATAGGTCTTAAAGAGTCTCTAGAGAAGCGGCGCAAGGTCTTCTAGCGTTGAAATTCATTAAAAAATTGTTGTATCCAGCAACGAATTATTTTTTGGATTACTGATAGTGAGAAGATTACCTCAAAATAAGATACATAGGCACACGCGCCCATGCGTTTTGATAAAAAAAGCATATACCCATTTTTAAATATAATATGTATAGGGCCCTTTTTTTCTAGCAAATATGTTGAACCCGTGGTTGTTATTCGGTAAAGGTAAAAGCTAACACCTTTATTATTACATATTTATTTTCTAGATCATGATGTGATTGAGCCATCAAATGTCAATAGGCCTTAACACTTATTTTTGCGGGAATAATAAGTATATCGATATATATAAGTTAAAAAATTATCTTATAAACAGAAGAGAAAAAATATTTTAACTAAAATATAAATAACTTTAGATAGGGAAAAAATTATGATGCTTAAATAATAGTTCATTTCTTGTCATCTCAATTATATTGAAATTTAAGTTTCCTTCGGACAATTGACGGCGTAAACTCTGTAAATGAATACTTTCACGGTCCAGACGTTAAAAAGTTAACTGCTCTATAATTTGTACATGTATTTTTGTTTTAGTGTGTGCTACAACGACATTTACCAAACTCTAGTCTCACAATAATTTTAAAGAATATACGTCTAGATTCAATTTTAATCGTGAGCTTCGGTAACGGTTAGTTATAGATACCTATTTGTGAATGTGTCACATTTCTTTTTCCAATAATTATTTTAACAACTTATGTTTCTCATTTTGATTGGGTAACGTGCAAAGCAAAACACTTTATATTGAATCTGACTACAATTGGGCAAAGCACTTTATGTTAAATCAGATTGATTGTTGCTTGATTCATTGAAATTAAATGATATATTTTTTTACTGTCTCTAGGCTAAGATTTAGATTTAAGGAACAATGGTTGCCATTGAAAACCAGCGTTGAGGTACTCCTCAACTTAAGCTGAATGATGTTCCAATTCGTAACGTCACATTTCTGTATATATATTTATTTTTATTATTATCTTTACTGTTGTCAACTTTACTGTGACGTTATTAATAAAAGGTTCTGATTTGATTTGATTTGATTTGAAATAAAATCAGACTGTGCCGTATACAAATCGTTTAAAAGTATAGTATTGACGTTAGAATAGGTTTGATAAGTAATTCTTTTGGCTATTCGTCTAATTCCAATAACCAACAACTCTACTCTAGAAATTCAATCTCCAGTAAGCCTAAAAAGAGAACATTTTCATTTGAAACAATGACATTTCTGACTCTTCTTGAATCATTGAATGAATATGATAATGAGTCTATTGTACGGTCTATTGTACGGTACTATTTGTACGGTCTATCTTAGAATATGGATCACCTGTTTGGAGTCCTCAATATCAATGTTATATAAAGCAGATAGAATCTGTACAAAAAAAGTTTATTAAGCATTTTAAACATAAATATAATTGTGCTGGCGAGTCCATGCCTTTTTCTTTTTCTATTCCTTCACTTGAAAACCGCCGATTAGAAAGAGATCAGATGTTTTTCTATAAAATTATTAATAATGATATTGATTCACCATACCTTTTAAGTAGAATATTATTACGATGTCCTCGATCAGGCTCGCGAATGACTAAACTATTCCATGTACCGTTCTCCAAAACTAAATATGCTCGAAATACTGTAATACATCGTTCTAGTAAGGCGTATAATGATTTATTTCACGACATTGATATATTCAACGATAATATATTTTCCTTCAAGAATAAAATAAGAAAAATACTCTATTGAACATTACATTAAATAATTAAGCTCTTAACTTACTAACATTTATGTAACATTTTTTAGTGGAAACTTTACTGATGTATGATATATTTATATTTAAATATTTATTTAGTAATAGTACCATTGTTTGTTTCCCAAATAAAATAAAATAAAAATAAAATAAATAAAAATGAGCTTACTTAATAATTGCCTTAGTTTCATAAATGGTACAAAAGTAATAATAAAATTATTTTGCTATAATCCGCGATACAGTAAATAGAAAATATATTTAGTGCTAAATGTATAGTGGACTATCCGTTTTTTCATATCGTTTAACTCAACACTCGTGGAGTCTATCTCCTGATGATGCGGGGAGAAACGGTTGTTGAGTTTGTGATAGTGAACGTGTGTAGTGCTTGTGTATTGTGGTGGCAGTGGTGGAGGTTTGTACGTATGTTTTTACGAATCCTGCATGTAACGGGTATGAAAAAACGGATAGTCCACTATACATTAAGCACTATATATATTTTCTATTTACTGTATTGCGGATTATAGCAAAATAATTTTATTATTACTTCTGTATTATGGATCTCCGCAAAGTAACGCCTAATTCTATAAATTATTCGTTAATCGTGTTTACTAATTTCCAATTATTCATCTTTTACTTTAACCAACTTTGGTAAACTTTGGTATCTGGTAGATATAACTATATTTGGCAAAAATAAAGTATTTTATAGCTAGCCGCAACATTATATTATAAATCATACCACTCGTTCAATAAAGGTTATTACACCAAAGAACATAGTCTACTTTCACGGTGACATTCCAAAGTAGAGCTGTATAAATTAAAACTACTATTTAGATATCAGTATGCTAAGGACGTGTTAAATTATTTTTACAGCCTGAAGGCACTCGGTGCCTAGCGAGTCATACACAAACCTGATTTCAATCTGAGCCTTCCAGTTCATTTAGCAAATATTAACTTGAAAAAGATATCAAAATTAATTTTATATATGAGTTAACTAATTATAAAAATAGTAGTAAAGTATAAATCTCTGGTTACACAAGTCTGGTATGAACACGTAAACCCAAACCACAATCTGGTAATTTGCGAGCGTCCTTGAAACTTCACTGTTACTTTCATAAATAACCCTTCAAAAGGAATTCATATGAATTTAATATTGAATATATAAAAGTGCATTTAAAAGAAGGTGTAGCTGTAACCGCAATGTAGCAATACGCTTTAGAGCTTTTACTTAGCACAGCTTACGCGACACTCAGTGAAGGTTTTAACCAACTATAACATTGTAGATTGCATTTGATACGATCACTTTGAAAACGTTTTTCTTTTTAGGCATATTTTTATCGATAGACAAACGTTTAAAAGCTCTTTTTATATTTCAGAAGGTAAATATAAAATATCTAATGACTTAAAATATTTAATAAGTACACGCACATACAACAATCTTGAAATTCACTTTCCAGACTTGATCCAATGAGCCGGTAATACTATTTATTCGATACCGGAACTAAGTAACACAAATTATATTGTCTTTATAATAGACAAGTATAATAAATAGCAACACTTTAAATGAAGTTGTAGGGAAATATCATTTCGGGTCCCTCAATGCAGGTGCATAGTTAAATTAGATATAACGAAAATATATAGAACTTACCGAATGCGCACACAGTTAAGATGATCAAACTTCTCATATTGAACGAGCTTATAAAAACTAAATTAAATGTATTTTTTTATATAATATATATGACCCGGGTACGCGTGCGGTTCCCGTCGAAGGTTGCTCGGTATTGCCAGAACTGCGCATTGTGACCGGCGCCTGCGCTGGTTCATTACAAGTCGTTCGATGATAGAGGTTGCTTTCCCTGAAACTAGTCTTAATTTTTTGTCAGTTTTTTTTATAATATTGACAAATTTATGCTCTACTTTGCTGATAATAAATCGTAATTTCGCATAATTTTCATTAAATTTTAAATGCTGATGTAATTAGTTATTGCATCAATTATAATTAACGGAGCATCTATTTACTAATTAGTCTTTAATCTATTATATAGACCTCATTAAACGCTTATGAAATTAGTAATCAAGTATAAATATTAATTTTAATATAAATTAATATAAGTATATTTTCTCCGAAAGACATTTTAATTTCTACATCTGATATTGTACAATTGTTATATTATATGACAATTTCAACCCTAAATATGTCAATCGTCCTCATGTACTATCTCTGTAATTTTGAAGACCATTTATACTATTAACAGATAGACTTAGACAAAAACTTTTAATTTACTATTTTAAGATATTTATAATTTTAAAAGCTTTATAACTACTAAAATTACAATTTCATCATCATCCAATCATTACATTATCTACGGATCGCGTAAAAAAGGACGCACGCAAGATCGTCGCATGCAGAACCCGTTTACACTATATTACAGATGTATAATAGGAGACGGGAAAAGCCACGCCGCATACAACAGTGCAGTAATAATACGGGCACAATCCAATAATCGAAGAGTAGCCTCGAAATATCAGAGCTCAAGGTCAATCTCATGGCGAAGTGTCTGAAATGTTATTGAGAGTGCATTAAATTGTTTAACTCTAAAGTTGAAAGTGGAATTACATTTATTGCGGTATAGGATTGCTGCGGTTTGCAGCGTGAAATGATTTCGTAGAATTTTCTCTTGACAATAAATGAGCTACATGCGTAATCAAAACAAGGTTTTTAGTAATAAAATGAAATAATTAACCCTTCCTCATTTATATATATAACTTAACAAGTATATGGTAAGTAGAGGGTAGACAGCCTACATTAAATGAACTCTTACTTAAACAGTAAACTTAACTAACTAACTTAATTATAAAATACCAAGTAACTGGTAGTTAAAAGTAATACATTAAGGTATAACGTAAATAGCATGTCAAATAAAGTGCATAGAATGACGGAATTGAGCGAATCAAGCATACAGCTACGTCTTTTCATGTTATAAAATAGATGCTGATTTTATCATTATAGTTCTTAAAATTGTTGTGTGATCAACTGAGTAACCTGCACTTCAAACCTAGGTCATTGTTTCTTTGATGTACCCTGATTAGTACATATAAGCCTAATGGAACCTAGGCGTCTCGAATCTATTCAATTGGCGGCTTCCAGTGTGGACTTCAGAGGTCTAGAATAATCAAAGCCCTAACAATCGATTGTCTTTATTGGCAATAAAAAGAGCCAACACGTTGGAGCAAGAACAAAAATACGCGGACCAATTAAAAAAAATCCTAAAATAATTTACCATAGAATTGTGTAAGATTAAGCTGTATCTATAATAGAGAAAGCTTTAAATGAAAAGGCTAAAGTAAGACCTTCTGTTTACACATTTAACTGTAAAACTATATTTAACGTTTACAAAGAAATTTCAACATTTTAGTGCAACTTCAAACCAAGTTCATCTTTATTTCAAGTTTATCATTATTTCATAACCAAATCGTTACGCTAGCGCGAAAATTATTGCAAAGTTTAACATTTGATAGTCTTCGGTATTCAATTAAAATATCTATGAAGTAATTATATTTTGTATTCATAATGAATGTGTCCTTCAACAAAATCAAGTAGCAACAAAGGACGGCGAATTCAAAATGAGCACTGATTAGAAAATTTCCAGAAGTGGACATACAATTTTCTTAGACAAGTCTATACGTGTTCTGTCTTTTAATGAGTCATTCTTAGAATCTCGGCACAATTTATAAATTATACATTGATTGCTGAATATAATAAAAAAAAACCTTAATGCATTATACTTAAAGTTGATAATAGTAGATAATGTTTGTTCGGGGCCTATCGCACGTTATTGTTTCTGTGAAAGCCTGAAGTAAAGTTATACGACCAGAGTCGACGTTTCCAATAAGCAATTGAGTCCTTTTGTATTCCGTTCTATATAACTAAGTTTGGTGAGGCAGTTTGTTGAACCTTTTTTTGTTGTAACTTCGTTACTTTTTAAATGAGGTCCCCCAAGCAATGTAAGTCATTTGGATCAAACGTACTTTAAACATTTATAAGATTCTGTTTCCGAGAAATTATGTTTAAGACTATCATGAGAAAGTTACTTTGAATTATAACAATTTTATTCAGTACAATATGTTTTCATAGAAAATTAACCACTGGCCGTTGTAAGCTTTCGTGATTTTCTATATTAAAAACTTGGTTTTTTTTATATTCCCGGAGTATTTGAAGCTCGTTTTAATTTTCAAATTTATCTCCGTTTTTCACCGTTATCGTTCATGAAATATTGATTAAAATTTTGGTTATATTTTTTTAACAAAGTTTTTTTTATGCATGAAGTTTATACTTATTACAACAAATTGTTTATAAATGTTGGCCCTTGGTGGAAATCGAACCCGCGACCAACGGAGCTGAACTCAGTGTCACTGCCAACGGGCCATAAATGGATGTTTGCAGTTTTGGTATTGTTGCATAAATGCAGTTTAACCGGATTTGCAGAATTTGTTCGGTAGCACATCGGCACAGCTGTTCCGGTTACATTGTTATGAGTCATAGTAACTTCTTATAAATATTTGCAGGATACGATAGCCTGAACGAAATCATATCGTACTTCGATCTTAATGGTTACTAAGAGTTGATATAGATTGGTAATAAGTAATTAGTGATGTTTTCTGATTCACCCAAATTTTTACTGTAAATGCAATAAAAACCAAACACCGTGAATGATCACATTTTTTTGATAATACGCTGTAATAGTAGGGACTCCTGATAAATATAATGGTCCGAGAATTGTTACATCCCCGTGTAAAAAAAGTTACCTATGACTTTTCTTTAGTGATTCATATGATTTACAACTTAAGTCTCATGATCTTGACAGATGCCCTTTATTCTTAAAGTGATGTATCTGCATATGCCTCTAAAATTTCTCGAACGTTCCAATTGGAGTTTGGTGATTTTAAGCTCCATATTCTTCTTTCCAAAAAGATAAAAGGCCTTACAGTAAGATTATTACTGTACTATTTTATCTTTTCAAATTATTTTATGCCATGTAGCTTATTTAAGAAAAAAGAGACATAGAACATTTCAAATTTTATATACTTATGAGTGTTCATTAAAACAAAATTGCGTGAAGGAAATTTTAATATAACCAAGTATAATAAAAATAGAATGCGTACGAATGAGGAAGAGCTTTTTTTATCTTCTGAAGGTTTTAAAAGTATGACCTTCGTATCATCGTTTTATCGATCTCATTAAGGCTTCGGAATGATTATTAAGTCGACGATATTACGATATCATGTTTAAAAAGTCAAGTTAAAAAAGCTTTTAAGATAATTTCATGTCCCTATTGTTAACTGTTGAGCATTTCCTTCGTCTGTAACCAATCCTGGCAGCAGCATCAGGTCATGCTTCATTGCTTATCATAAACATGCATTGTCATCAAGACTGCACCAGTATATAGAATTTTAGCTCGATCGGACAGCGGGAAGTCGATCAAATTTTACTTTCAAGATTCTACCTTCACATGTAATGTATGTCACATTGCAATTTGAATAAAAGCTATTAAAAACCCTTAAATAATTGAAATTCATAATATGTAGTTAATCAAATATAAATATTTATATGGGACATTTACACACACGGTCGTCCGTCCCCAAAGTAAGTAACTTAATACTTGTGTTATGGATGATGGAAAACTGGTAGATATATTACATATATTATTATAAATACACACTTAAATACAAATACACACCCTGGCTCGAAGAAACAACAAATTGTCTTATAGAATATGTTGGCCCTCGGCGGGAATCGAACCCGCGACTCGCGGAGCTGAACGCAGGGTCACTACCCACTGCGCCAACGGGCCAGTCAACTAGTAATAAAAATCTAAACGCCAATTTTTTTTAATATAAGCATTTATTAAAAAATGTTACATATTTTATAATATAAATGCAAGATATATATTTGCGGGTACACAGCCAAGTTATCTTCATATTCAATAAAAATAACGGTGTTCATTAGGTATTTAAACGATGTTTTCTCGTGTATTACTTACATTGTGCATGATCTTCAATTATGGGCGATGATTGTCGATCAAGTGATCGTCTATAATGGTCACGATCAGTCGTATCATCCAGCGATTCGCCTTGACGCAAGTCTGGAGGTGATCGTTGATTGATTACAGCCGAGAACGCTCTACAAGCTCTTGCTTGCGCTTAATAATCTTTTGTAAGCGCCGATTACGAAGAGAATCCATTACATTTATTCAACTATTTGGTTCAGTTTTATAACACTTGAATTATCCTCTAAAAGTCTATAACAGGTTCTTGTAGTGGATGATTTGCAGTGAATTTTTAAGATGCGTACTGAATTTACTTTCTGTGTGTAGTATGAGAAGTGAGGCAGTTAACGGTCAAACCTTCAATGACATCATTGATAAAAAATATATTATATAAAAAACATAAATTAGCATAAATATCTAGATATAAAAGATTATATAATTTATCAATATGTAAGAACGCGTTTAATCAATAATGTATGTACATAAAAGAATTGCGTGTACCAAATGAGGTAACGTTATTACGATTTTTGAAACTATATAATTAGTTGTCCCGACTGATAATATTACGTTGGCAGTGCTTTTCAAAAAGTTCTTATATAAATGTTTTATATAAATATGAAAGTGTAAAAAGTAGGTTTAAAAATGTTTTGAGTTCAAAACTATTTTATATAAATTACTTTTATATTAACATATTTTTATTTTTTAAATTGAATGTTCTTTTATTACATTACGTGTATGCTATCTAGAACATGTACATGCTACATGTAGCTACATTTAGCTATGGAAGAATGGAGGCTTAAATGGAGCCTCCAATAGACTAGATTAAGTTTTATAATAACAAATAAAATTGATATTGTTGTTGAAATAAAATAATTATATCTAAAAATTAACAGATTTTTTATAGATTGTAAATCTTTTATTAGTGTGAAACAATATGTATACAATGTTTTTATAACTACGATAAGTTACTAATAACAAGAGTATATTTTTATATTGAAGCTCAATGAGGTTAACCCGCGTCTCGAATCGACAAATGCGTAGCAAGAAATATACATTGTTATCACTACGCTATAAGGTGGTGTTAAAAGGATCTCAAAAAATTGCAATTGCAAGTATATAAAAGTCTTCGAAACCTTTTCAGTTATTTACACCAGTTTTTGATCTCCATGACTACAGGTCATATGTTAGGCAAGTCAAAAATTGACATATTTTAGCCTAATTAGGAAGTTTGTTGCGACGTCGTCTCTTATAAACCATATAAAATCCCTTATTATAAGAAAAAAAATCAGTGTCGGTACCAAAATATTTATAATTGACTTAAATATTTTCAACAATAAAGAACAACGTCCGTCAGTCTACTTTATATTTGTATTTTCTTACCTAACTGATGGGCTAATATTTGAAAGCTATATATTAAAATACGTGATAATTAAATATAATAAATATTATTGGGTAATAATTGCCAACAAAGCCTACATATTATATAATATTGACACTATTCCTTATCTACAAAAGCACTGCAAATACTCTGTTACGAATTAACTAAACAGATTCTTATCATTCAATCAATATAAATAATAACATATTTATTAATGATTCACCTTTGGACACTGCCATAAATAGATATATAAACACAGACCGTTAAAAATTCATCATTCCAGTCACGTTGAATATCGTGGAAAGGAAATCAGGCCAAATTTATAATTTTAAATTTAAAATGTATAATATTGATATAGTATACTATATCCCGCCGTTTTCTATCCGTCTGAGTATAATAGATCACCCTCATTTCTTACTAAGGTGTTTTAAAAGGCGACTAAGATAAATTGACCAGCCGTGTAATGAGTAGAATAGACCACCGTCATTTCTTACCCAGCAATCGTAAAAATTGACTAAGGTTAATTGACCCACAGTGTGGTATTCAGCTGAGAAGTATAGATTACCCATATTTCTTACCGAGGTGTCGTAAAAGGCGACCAAGCTAAGTAACGTCAGGTAGGCAGCCGATCTTAAATAACTATCCAAATCATGTAACAGCGTGTTTAAAACATGTTGTGCCTACCCCACTTAAAATAGGATAAGGGCAGGAGAATCACAATAATACTCACTATATCATTAATGGTCATAGAAATATTTAGAATTGTGTAACAATATTGTTTAAAAAGAAGACGATCGTGAACAAGCGTACAGAAAAAAACCTGCCAGTTTGCGTGAAAGCACGAAAATCTGCAGATAAATGTTGAATAAATTCACAAATATAATGACGTGTTTCTAACTTATTGATAACAAATAACATTTCCAAAGTAATAATTCGACTTAACTCCTTCGTGACTTAACAATTTAAAGATCTTGTTTATGAAAGAAATGATTATCATATTTTGCTATAGTAGAGAAATAAAATCTATTTAACGCTAAAGGTGAAATGTACTATCCGTTTTCAAACCGAAATGCACGCGGGATTCGCAACACGCGTGCTATAGAAACGACTATCACCTAAACTACACTACATATAGTATACGCGTAGTACACATTCACTTAAACACTCAACAATTGTTTTGTCTTGTAATCGAAGCATCAATATCACAAGGCTTTGCGTAGTTTGCATGTAAATTTTCATCCATCGCCGATTAAAGCAAAATAATATTTTCCCTACTTTTTTTATGACTCTGCCAAGGAACGGCTTATTTTATAAGCTTTCATTTTTGCATTATGTTTGTATTATCATCCAATTAAACATTCGTTCTTTCAAAATTTTAAATTCTATACTTATTATAAAACGATGTCCCAAAAAGCTGTCTGTCTGTATGTAATCGATTTTTTCTAAATCTACTGAACGGATTTTTGTACGGTTTTCACCAAAAGATAGTGCAATACTTCTGGATGGTTTCAGTATATAATACATATCGGTATTATGGAAATTGCGTTGAAGAGATCGAGCAATTGTTTAAAACTTGCTTGCTGGGAACTTTAGTCGTGTGCGCTGCGTAAACGAGCAGAGATACGCTAAAGTAATGTACTAAAGAATTTTAGATCTATAAAAATAATAGAAAAAATCCGCAATAGCATGTCTCTATCTCTTATGGTTAACACACAATAACTACTTTTATGTTTAAAATTTATTTAAAAAAAATTGTGACACCATGACTTCCACGCGGGCGAAGCCGCTGGCACAGCTAGTGAAGTATATAATTAGTATTAGCTAAAGAATCTTACAGTGACTGGTTAAGTTGATATTAACTGATATCGTTAAATTAGGCAACTTAGTAACAACAATTAAACTTGTGTAATCGTATGCCAGTCTCGAACTGGTCTTAGGCTTAGTGTATAAGACATAATTTATCCTTGAAAACTAGTTGACGTAAGACTTAGGTATAGCTACTATAACTGGGTCACATTATGGGGAACGTGATATAATAAAATATATATCAAAGAAATGTTTTTGAATTGAACGATTTGAGTCAAAACTTTATTTTGTCGCAGTGAAGTATTTAGTAATAAATAATCCTAGATAAGTTCTGATAGCCCAGTGGTGAAACCGTGCGACTCTTTAGAGGGGCTCACGAGTTCCAACTTCGTGGAGGTACCAATGTTTATTTCTATTAAAACTTATGTGTACAATTGATAATTACGATTTATCACACGTTTAAGGATAAAGAAAACCTCGTGAAAAAATCTGCATACCCCAGAGAATACTAGGGATATGTGTAACCTACTAATCCGCATTGTAGCAGCGTGGTGGATCTTAGCTCCAACCCTTCTCTCCATAAACCGAAACAAGAGGCCTATGCCTTGCAGTTGGATAGTAACTTTACTTTAATCCTAGATCTTTAATACGGTTGATGATGATTTCATAAAAATTTATGATCAATTAGGGTTTGGCTTCACAATATTATTACGTGCGAAAGTTTTTTTGTTTGTCCAAATGCAGGAATGCATCGATGTGGTCTTTTTACATAGGCTATTTTTGCCTAGTTCTAAACTCCGCGCAGATTAAGTCAGGGGTAAACTGCCTAGTTAAAAGGTAGCAGGCAACCACTTCTATTTGAGGTGTATATAAGTATTTGTCTTTAGACTATATTATTATACATCTGTCTATAAGTATTAATCAAGTTACTCCAATAAGACCAGAATGTATTTCGAAATCGAATCGAAGTTAAAACTAAACTAACAAGCGCGCTCACATTATGTGGAATTTAAAAGTTTTAAATTTCGCAGCAGAGTTGTGTGTAATATTTTTATAGTCAATGTACTTGTAAATGTACAGAACTTGACACGGAAGAGATTATTAGCAAATAATTTATAGAATTAGGCGTTACTTTGCGGAGATCCATAGTACAAAAGTAATAATAAAATTATTTTGCTATAATCCGCGATACATGTATCGCGGATTATAGCAAAATAATTTTATTATTACTTTTGTTTTAGATTATTAGCAATAAATTGTAATATGTATATATCATTTGAAGAGTACTTGCTTTCGACCAACTGTACATCGTTACTAAAATATTGCTAAACCATTAATAGCAAAATACAAGGTTTAAGCATATCTTAAACTATATTTTTACAGTTTATTTATTTATATTATTAAAATGCATAAAATATTCTATGAATCTTATATATAATTTCTTTTATGATAATTTAGATGATTGAGGCTTTTTACTGTTTTCAATAAAAAATACTTTTAATGTTTCCGGACTCTGATAAACTATTGCTGGCAATATCGTTTCACTTTAATTTTTATATAATATCTACATTTATTGTAAAACTGTAACAATAAACAAATAAATAAAAACTAATGATATGGGCATAAAATACAGTCTCCTTTAGTTTGATCTTATAAAACATTAGTAACCTCACTGGCGATAATATGCTTAAAGAGCTGAGGAACGGAGCTAAAATGAGAAATGAATTGTTTATAAAAAGGACTTTTGGCGGATACATTTTATTCGCCCTAAAAAATAATCACTAATTAATATTTAAACAGCATCCATAAACGGCTAAAACCTGTACTTGTATTTCTTCGAGCTACATCATTCGCTATTACTTTAAATTTTTGGAATGATAGCGCCCACTCCTCGTTACTTTTTTTTACACGCGTATCAAAAGCAGAGCGTCATTAATCATTTTTTATTATGTATGAGAAAACGTAGTTCCGTACAATCAACATTTGAAAACTGATATACCGCTCAGTGTTATAATCTAATCTAATCGGAACTAAATCCTACCATATTTTTTTGACTATTTTGTAGAGTCTAGTCTGGTAATGAAATGAAATGAGATCATAAAAATATTAGGAAGGCAGGGTGGAAACTACTTAACTCGTGCATCTCCAGTAATATTTCTTGCGCAATTGTTGATAAGTATCTCCGTTGAATGAACCATCTTGTTGTGTATTAAGCTTTACTTAAACGAAATAGACGCAGGACTTGACCTTGCTACTGATATTTCGTCACGATTTAACAGGTCCTAGACAAAGAACTAATAATCCACAAAATATTCGTTCTGTTTCGGAAATAACTAAGTCATGAGTTGATATATCATAGGGCAGACAATTCAGTAAGCAAAGTTATTTGTTGACTATTAATTCAAGTATAAATACAACAACAATTTTTTTCTAAGTTTCAGAGAATCTTTGATTTTACAGTGGTAATAATTAAATAGTAAAATGATTATTTTTATATGATTATATTGAGAACCTGTCTATCCTCCGTGTGGTATCTGGCTGAGTAGACTACCGCCCTCATTTCTTACTGAGGTTTCGTAGAAGACGACTAAGGTAAGTTCACTGGCCGTGTAATACAGCTGGGTAGTATAGGCCAACCTCATTTTTTACCGAGGTGCTGTAAAAGACAACTAAGGTAAGTTGACGTCAGGCCGGTAACAAGTAACATAAAACAAGTAACAGCATGTTTAAAAGATGTTGTGCTGACCCCACTTAGAGTGCGATAAGAGAAGTTATTAACACTTCCATTTATTAACTACTTTCATTCGTTTCTTCTCATTGTCATTAACTTTCTTGATTTTATGTGAGAGTTTTTGCTAAATTTCCTTTTTGTTGCCCGTAGTGCGTAAGGTAAGTATTTGCCAAATATCAATGATATTTAGATGTATGTTATCATATGATAAATATTTAATAGATAACAGGGTGAGTAAAGTACCAAATCTTCAAGTCCGTACAGGTGATATCACAGTTATAACTTTTTGTTTGTTAACATCTTAATTAAGTATTGCAATGAGGAAATCATTTTTGTGCACGCAAAGATCCTGTTTAATTACCATTTAGCCTTTCACTTATGGTGAACTCGTTATCTTTGCAACGAGCTTTTGTATGTAACTTAATTTAAAGTCAAGCACAAGTAAATAGTGTTAATAATACCATAAGATAAAACCAAGCGCATAAAATGTTCTTGTACCTACTTGAACAATGCAACGCGAGATGAGGACAATATATTTTATTTCAAAAGTAATGAAAGTAATATTTTTCTATAATCCGCGTTAAAAGAAAATATTTATATAATGCTAAATGTAGAGAGTACCATCCGGTCTCATACACGATGCATGCATAATTCCTCAAAATTCATGCACTACCTGCGACCAATAACACAATAACACAAGTACTCCACACATTCACCACAACAATCTCGAAAAATCGCAAGTCTTTGCGATTTTATCGAGGAGTCTATTTCCTGTCCTTTCCTAAAAGATTGTTGTGTTATTCGGGGTGGGTAGTGCATGAGTTTTTAGGAATTATGCATGTATCAGGTATGAGAACGGATAGAACACTCTACATTTAGTATTACATATATATTTTCTTTTGTCACATATTAAAGCAAAATATTATTTTCATTACTTTTTCATTATGGACCTTTGCAAAGTATCGCCTAATTCGATAAATTACGTAGTTTATTTTTCAAAAGTCAGTTAGAAGGTAGCTTGAACGTTAACTATCTGAATGTAAGTCTTGTTACTACTTTTAAATTACTTTACTTTAATTTACTAATAAATTTATTCTTCAATGTAATAAACTTTCTATTACGCGAATATGATAGTTAGACATCCATCAAACATTAATCATATACGAAAACTTTGATATCCGCAATACATCAATTAAATTTTGGGTTGACGTTTTTTTAAGTTACACCTGTACGTTGTTACACCTGTTTTCGTTATTTGAAAAATGACAGCTATTTTTTATATTTGGTAACAGGTACAGGTTTGTAAATGATTTTCGAATTTTTATAAAAACTTTTTAAGGCTTTACGTTGTTATCTAATTGGATATCACAATCGGGTAACTATAAAAATTCGTCATTATGAATTTAGCCCATATCTTATGTAAACTGCTTTATGTAACTGTAAATATAATGATAATTCGGTTCAGATATAATTATCGTTATCAGATTGATGGATTTTTTTGATGTCAATTCGTTATTATATCTGGAGATATTGACGTATATATTTTAATTTGTGAATAAATTGCTGCTTACGTTTTAAGTACTTTCAACCGAAAATGTATTCATTGTATTGCTACTATTTAATTGAAATTAATTTCTAGTTCAAATCAGTCGGTATCATAGAGTAATTAATACTAGAGTAGTTGTCATAGGCAGGTCTGTAAGTGATAGTCATCATCCTCCCGCCCTTAACCCACTCTAAGTGGGGTCGGCACAACATGATATAAATATGTTGTCAGATGACTTGGCTACGTATTTACAACCGGCCGCCTGCCTAAAGCCAACTTACCTTAGTCGTATTTTACGACCCCTCGGTAAGAAAGAGGGTGGTCTATTCTACTCAATCGGATACCACACGGTGGGTGTACTTACCTTAGTCGCCTTTTACGACACCTCGGTAAGAAAATGAGGGTGGTCTATTCTACTCAGACGGATACCACACGGCATCCTGTAAGTGATGGTGACATAATAAATAATGAAAGGCAAGATGAAATTCGAGTACTTCATCTCTGTCGAATCACACATAAAGAAGAGAGACAGATATATAAACCCTTAATTGCTTTTTCTATATTCCAATATGGCGTATTTAAGGCTGGCTTTCCTACTCTAGTTTAATAACTCTATGATCAGTATATTTTAAGGCCCTTGAAAACGTTTCATTGTCGAACAGAGATATTTATTATGGGAACTTTTTGGTATAGCATATTTTCTCTCTAAGTTAATTTCTGTGGGTACAAATTTATCAATTTGATTACCAGTTTACCCTCTTGAATTCTTAACGTATCGTAATTATAAAATTGTTTGCTGAAGTTTCTATACAATGTTGTTTTGCTGAAATAATTCATCATTCTCCTGCTACTGTCACACTCGAAGGGGTCCGCGCAACATGTTTTAAGCATGTTGTAATATGATTTGGCTAGGTATCTTACGATCGGCCGCCTGTCTGACGTCTACTTTCCTTAGTCATCTTTTACGACACCTCAATAAGAAATGAGGGTGATCTATTCTATTCAGCCGAATAGCACACGAGTCAACTTACCTTAGTTGCCTTGCACGACACCTCGGTTGAGGGTGTCTGAGGTGTCGAATGAGGGTTGTCTATTCTATTCAGCGGGATATCACGTGGCACGGTTTTAAAAATAATTATAACTTACTTTGTTAAAAAAGTTGACGAAATACAGATACGAAACATTGATTAGATGCTCAACAGATTAATCATTGTCTAGGCTCGTGACTGTACTGTGTATATATATAGGTATATGAAACTTATACATGAAGCAACAAGCTCGAGACAAGGCTAAAACAAACAATAGTCGCAAAAATATGCTCGCATTTACCGTCTAACTCCTCGTTATTACCTACTTAAAAACTAGTTTTAAACCAAGCGTCATGTATTTTGTACTTGTAATCAAGATATATATATGCTTTGTATTTTAAACATGGCATTTATAGTAATCTATATATATATATATATATATGTCACAGGAGGCCTTAGGAGCCTTAGAACGACGTTTCCCGACGCTAGTAAAGCTTCTGCGCTCTAGTCACTGCATTTCGCAAACTCGACGATGCTTCTGCGCTCGCCCATCCCACTTAGTGGCGCTGTAAAAACCACTAAGGCTAACAGTATATATGACCTGTGTTCTCCTCTTTCTGAGTTGATCGCGTAGAGATACAAAAATAATTCAGCTTTGAGTAATTGAAAGGAGTAATCCATAGATATTATAAAACAAAGCCCACAAAAACTGTCTGCCTATATGTGATAAATTTCTCAAAATGTACTGAATGGAATTTTTGTACGGTTTTTACTAAAATGTTTATGTACGGTTTTTACTATAATAATTCTCGAGGAAGGTTTAGTTTGATATAACATTACAATTGTATGGAACTTGGCCGTAATACACTGATTTGTACGCGGGCGAAGCCGTGGGAACAGCTAGTTCATACTAAAAATCAAATACTACTATTATCAAAGCATTGTGCGTCACTTCACCTACATTGTATTTTGCAGTTTACCTCTTTCCGCTTATTACTCACCATTTAATAACGCGTCCTGTTCAGAATACTAGTAAGGCTGCGAGATTTTTGTACAGCAAACAAATTCAGCCAGCATTCAATATTAATGACTCATCTTTTATAAGTGCAAAGTTATTGATTCTTATCAAGAGTACTAAGATTTAGATATTCCATTAGTTGACTGTGTTGTTTATATGATCCTATATAAACAACACACAACCTATTGGTTGTGTGTTGTCTATATTTGAATTGAATTTTTTGAAATTAATACAGGCGTGAATACACGACTGTATTAAATTCCATAATAATATGTAACAGAGAGGCCGAAAAAGAGATCGTTCAATTGCGTGAGGCAGGAAATGCATATAAAAGGAGTAGAGTTCGCCTGAGTTGGCAAATGATAGAAATGGCAGAAAAAAACATATTGTGCCGACCCAACTTAGAGTGGCAACTTAGAGTCTTCCTAATCAACCGAGGATCATCCACTATTGGATATAAAGTTACTTCAAGAAATTTCGACGTCACGTCATCTTGGAAATCTACCAGTTCACTGTGACCTTTTTAAGGCCATCTGTTCACCTTGTTATATTATTTATTCATACAAGTAACAACATTTTGTGTGGCGAACGAACTGAATTTTTGTAATAAATTTCAGTTTCGAATGAAAAATTAATAGCTAAGTAGCAATTCTAATAGTTTTGGTTAAACTATAGTCTAAATATTTGTTTTTTTTTAATTTAGCAAGTTTTTATACCTTTAAGTTCGTTAAATCTACTGCCTATTCAGTAAAATATCACGTTTTAATATACGTCTTTGCAAAAGTAATAATAAAATTATTTTGCTATAATCTGCGATACAGTAAATAGAAAATATATATAGTGTTTAATGTATAGTGGACTATCGCAAATCGCAAAGCTTTGCGATTTTGTCGTGTAGTGCTTGTGTATTGTGGTGGAAGTGGTGGAGGTTTGTGCATGTGTTTTTACGAATCCTGCACGTATCGGGTATGAAAATACTGATAGTCCACTATACATTAAACACTATATATATTTTCTATTTACTGTATCGCGGATTATAGCAAAATAATTTTATTATTACTTTTGCAAAGACGTATATTAAAACGTGATATTTTTTGTCGTGGAGTCTATCTCCTGATGATGCTTCGGTTGCGGGGCGAAACAATTGTTGAGTTTGTGATAGTGAACCTGTGTAGTGCTTGTGTATTGTGGTGGAAGTGGTGGAGGTTTGTGCATGTATTTCTACGAATCCTGCACGTATCGGGTATGAAAATACTGATAGTCCACTATACATTAAACACTATATATATTTTCTATTTACTATATCGCGGATTACAGCAAAATAATTTTATTATTACTTTTGTATTATGGATCTCCGCAAAGTAACGCCTAATTCTATAAATTATACGTCTTTGGTTATGCATTTTCATTGCGTAAGCAACTCTAATTCATTCAGCGTAGCATAGATAGTATCTATATAGTATTTAGTAAGTGACGGCCCTATTACTATCCCACTGTGGGGCAAAAGGATTGGATCTAAGATCTACCACGCTGCTTCAATGTGGATTGGTAGGTTACACATATCCCTAGAATTCTCTAGAGATATGCAGGTTTTCTTACGATGTTTTCCTTCACCGAACAGCGATAAAATTGCAATTATCAATTAGACACATAAGTTTTAACAGAAAAACTCATGGGTGCCTGCCTGGAGTTTGAGTCCGTGACCCCTCGAAAGAGTCGCACGGTCTCACCACTGGGGTATCACAGCTTATAGTAGTTCCATCTCACTTTAATTCCTAACTGAGAACAGATATAATGGACGATAATTTATCGTTAGTATGAACGTGATGAAACGCTAACTAGATTTGACAACGCGTTTCAAAGCGTTATCAGAAGGAGATGCGGTTGCAATAACAAAAGCCTATTTATACGATACTTTTGAAAGTGTATTGTCTTTGACACACATACATACAAATAAGCGTTTAATAGGCGTGTTAAAGAAATTCTCGTTTTCAATGCGTTAACTATAAATTATTCTGTTTAATCTAGTATGTTCTCGGTATCTAGCATATATTATATATTATAATATATTTATATATTAGGCTATATATTACTTTTTTGCGTTTGTATTATTAGTAGGTACATATTAAACCATTTGAGAGTAATTTTACACTTAGTTAACAATTATTATGCTAGTAATATATTACTATTACTATTATATTATAGTAATATAGTAGTAAATAATTAGGAACAGCATGCGGAGAGCTAAACGTGATCCACATAATTATAAAAATTAATGTTTATCTGTTTGTCCCTTATAGAGTCCCAAACAGCTGGACCGAGTTTTATAAAATTATTAGAAAGTATTTATAATGACCCAGCGGATGATCTTGTAAACTTTGGTGGCGATCGGAGAATTTTTTTAAACTTTTGAGTTCCAAAGTAATAATAAAATGAGTTTGCTACTTTTGTATTATGGATCTCCTCAAAGTAACACCTAATTCTATAAATTACTATTGAGTTCTGTTTTGAGAGGAATTCGATACCAGAATGTGCCACAGCAACACAAATGCGAAAGTGTGTTTGTTGGTTGTTTGTGCTTATCATATCTGCGCGGAATAATTAGACCCGTGACGTGTTTCTTTGCACCCGGGTAAAGCTTTTTAAACAATTATCTCGTAATCTCCAGATTTACACCATAAACTAAAATAAATAAAAATACCAAACGATAATGGTTTTCAAAATCAAGTGAAGCGTGGATTTGAGCCACTAAAATGTTCATGACAAAGCATTTGTAATGCGCACGCGTTGATGTCTTTATTATGGCGTAGGCCATGTACTGTCAGATATTACAGAAATATCACTCATAGTTACAGTCATTTCCTTCAATCGTATTAGATTACTACGGCGCTTGGAATTCACTAAATAAAAAATTAAATTGTGTGGTTTTATTATAATAACTATAATGGGTGGTTATTTTCTATTTATTAGGTGGAAAAAGGATTTGTAATACTCTGAGAAATAACATAATCAGATAAATATTTTGCAATATTTCAATCATTTGTGCCCGCATACACCTATATAATACCTACCTAACTTCTCGTAATGCTTATTAAAGTGTACATAACTTGCTTTTTCACTTCAGCTCGATGATAATAGAGAAGCAGTGAAGCAAAGCGAATTATTAAGAAAGGTCGTTTACCTTTTGGTTTTCAAAATTTTGACTCAACTTTTTTATCGGCCTATAAAATAATATATTCTTTTATCTTATAAGGAGTAAGAATAACAACAAATTTATTGACAACTATTACTATTCAATAATATTTTTTTGTTTACAAGAGATGTTATGGAAGAAGCGTATTTTATCATTAAAGTAGTATGCAAAATCTAATATTTAATATTTTCCGACATTAAATGTAAGCATTTTTTATTTTTATTTAAGCATTTAATATTTATATAAGAATTTACACTTAATTGTATTTAATAATTGCTATGATCTTTTCGAAGTGGACATTATTTCCTATGATTAACACGATTTTAACACACACACACATGCACACACACACAAACACACACGCAAACACACATAGACACAGCTATACTTAAGATGATAGTCATATAATCTTGACAAGCTAATTCAGAATAATATCAGCTACTTTTAAATGTATAAAAACAGAATATCTGTAATATAAAATCGTTTAACCAAACGAGCGTTAAATATGAATGTTGATAGATAAGTGACTAGAGGGAGACATTACAAGAGATGAATGGAATGTGTGGTATGGAGTGCATAATAAAGAAGTAGAGTTAAAGTTTACGAATGATAAGAGGAAATGAAAGAGTGGAATTAGGGCAGAAGTATGATGAGAGTTTTTAGAAATGATGTAAACTTGGGGTGTTATATAAAATAAAATACCTTTTTTTATCTTAACATATATTAACTTATCAAGTCTTAGGTGTAATTATAATATTATCTATCACTAGCTTAAGTTCTCGCCTTGGGGGCTGGCGCGGCATCTTCGGAATCCTTGTACCAGTCCTCGCTGAAAAGAAAATTTACAATATTTAACTTTTAAATTGGAAGTTAGTTAGCATGTTACGGTAAAAGTTATTATTTACGTTATATTAAAATGTAATGAAATATTATCATACTTCTTGATTAAAGTTTTCAGATATAAATATTAGTAACATATAGTAGATATATATTATTAATAAAAGTATATATCCTAACAATATAATAAACGTGGAAGGTTTTTCGATTAAAAACTGACGGGTCAAGAGATTTAAATGTAACTTGGCATAACAAATAAAAATACTTCATGACCTTGATGTTTTATCCCAAGGTTAAAGCCCAGAATATAAAATCACGGAAACGATTGAAGGAATTAAAACCGTAACCTACGATGATACAGAGTTGTTATTTAAATGAAAATTTAGTTATATAAAGTGCAAGCGCATATTGGTTATAGACTCCGCAACGGCTGGACCAATTTTAATGTTATTTTGAGACAATCTTTCGATTGACCCAGTGGATAATTTTGTGAAGTTTAGTGGCGATCGGAGAATTTATTTGACAGACAGAAGGGAAGACTAGACTCAGTCACAGCAAAGTACTGCTATCGGATCGCTAGTATTCTACAAAAATACAAGTTATGACAACTAACCATCCACGGACATTCTCAGGTGCGTCACATTTCTGGCTTTCTTCATTATAGACCTCTCCTACTTGGCAACCAAGGTCGCGGGGCTCAATGCCGTTCAAGCACACGTAGAAACGTTGGCAGTCATTAGGGTGGGGGAACTTAGGATGGGCGACGGGCAAACCCTGAGCGTCAACCTGCTGTTCTTTAGGGCACTCGAAACCATCCTTGGTCTTCTCTGTAAATAAATGAAATTTTAATTGGAGCTTATCAATGGCGTAATCTTAATACGTTATTTTTTAAATATACGAGTACATGCGTATCTACAATTATCGTTTTTTGGTGTTTTATTAATTTTTGATACATTTTTAGAATTCTAAATGTCTACCAGCATAAATTAGGAAATTATCTTTTCAATATATTTTAAATACGATATTTGTGAGACCTATTTTAAACTTATTCGGTTTATTTTATAATGAATTCCAAATATGGCTTTATTTCGCAAAAAATTAAAACTAGTTGGGTAAACTCGATACTACATTTTTAAAAATTTATCCTGTAATTAAAATTATTGACATTAAAAGTAGTATATATAGTTGTTAATAAATAATTTTTATATATAGAAAAAAAAGGCAAAAATTATAATAATAGTAAAAATACAGTTCCTGTAGATATAAATTTCATCCATGAAATTATTAAATATGAAAGTCTGTCTGTCTGTCTTTCTACCTGTTTGATTTACTGCACCCTTTTACGGCTAATCTGCTGTATCAATATTGATTAAATTTTATATACGGGGTTACTATACAACATTATAAAATTCCCCTCTATCTACTTTGAGAGCAAAAAAATATCCATAGCACCAAATCGAGAGTATATAAAGAATTAAGTTGACGTAAACACAGTTGCGGATACCGCTAGTAAAACATATATTTATAAATATACCAAATATATTGATGCTATATCATTAAGTTGCATTCACATAGTGAATGCCTACGAGAAGGGCATATCTATCTCAAACACTAGACGCTGTATAGCTGTAGCAAGCATACTGCTAAGAAAATATTACCGACAAATATTAGAAACATAATGAAGCCCGCGTAGAATTTACTATGAAACAACATGGTTAAAAATTATTAAGTTTTGTATAAAGATTTGTAAGCTACGTGTGTTAAAAACTATATTTAAATTCATGTCGGGCCATAAGGTCACTAGGATATCAAGATCTTTAAAGATATAACAATTGGTTTGTAACTTAGGTGTAACTTAACATGGTTTAATTGCATGGAATCACTGTCATATTACTAAGTGAAAGGTTGAATGCAAATACTTGCAAAATTAATGAGTCATGGCATTACAATTTATTTTATATGCTAAACTCTTGCATTTTTTCTCTATAACGGCGATATACTATTTTAATGCAAAAGCGTCCTATATATGCGTTACCGTATATGGTAACTTTAATTTGGTTATTAAAATTTTATGGACATTTAATATAAATTAATGCTTCTGAGTTTGCGATTGAGAAATCATTAAATATATCTTTTAATTAATTAACATTTTTATATGATATTTATTTATTCCTGAATGTTATGATCTTTAAAGATGGTTAATTTTGGTAGACTTAATGTCTTTGGGGACGGACGACATGTTAAGTACTTACGTGTGTAAGTATTCCATTTCTATCTGTCTATCAATACTTATTACAAAACAAAGTCCCAAAAAGCTGTCTGTCTGTTTGTAATTGATTTTCTCAAAATCTACTGAACGCATTTTTGTACGGTTTTCACCAAAAGTGCAATACTTCCGGATGGTTTAAGTAAGTAGTACATATCGGTATTATGTCAATTGTGTTGGAGAGATCGCGCAGCTTTTAAAAAACTTGCTTGCTGGAAGTTTTAGTCGCGTGCACTGCGTAAACCAGCACAGATACGCCAAAGTAATGTAGTAAAGAATTATAGATCTACAAAAATACTATAAAAAGTCCGCGATAGTATGTCTCTATCTCTCACGGTTAACTCACAATAACTACTTTTATTTCAAAATTTCTAAAATCCGGGAAAGTTTTGTGAATCACTGAATTCCACGCAGGCGAAGCCGTTGGCACAGCTAGTATATTGTATAATATTTTGCACGTCTTCCACGGTTCTCGAAATAGCACACACTTACTTTCTTGGGCGGCGCATCCTTGTCTACCGGCAGATTCGGGCCACACGCAGGTGCCTGAATATTCATCAAAGTGTAGACCAGCAGTACATTTCACTTCAGTTACGTCTCCCTCAATACAGTTGAAGAACACGTTGCAGATGGAGGAGTCGGGGTGAGCGAAGAAACCGTTGCGGCGGGGGCATTGGTTAGTGGGTTTAGGGGGTTCTGTAGGCATAAACCATAATAAGGTCAATCAAAATTATCCACTTAAAAAAAATCCTACTTATTGATATAGTATTGACTTAATGTCTATCTGGGTATTATTTACGAGGGTTTTTTTTAAATGACATCTCAATCGGGAGATTTATAATTTGTATCAATCGTCTTCACAAAATTCGAGTCTATAAAGGTCAACTACAAGATTTTGTTCACGCGCACTTATTCGTTCAAGTAAATCGTTAAAATTCCGCAAAATACACTTTTCTGGTTATTAGTACAGTGACCTGAGTTTTAAACGAACTCATTAAAATATCATAAATCAAAATAGTTTGGTTTATTTTAAATGTATAATATAAAATTGATTAATAAAAATTTGCAAAATTTTATTTATTTTTATATTCGTATACTGCATTGAAAGTGAAATACACTATTAAATATAGCTACCAAATATTTGTCTACAAATATAAGGCTTACAAATTGTAGGCGGCCATGTATCATCAATCCGTTCATATTCTTATTAATCCATACTAATAATACAAAACTCCGTGTATCTATCTCTTGAGTTTTTACCACTGAACCACTAGACTAATATTGATGACATTTGGTAGACTTGAACATGGCATAAATGAGCAAATCATCATCATCATCCTTATCCCACTCTAAGTGGCGTCGGCACAACATGTTACTAAAATGTTGCCACATAATTTGGCTACGTATTTTACGACTGGCCGCTTACCTGACGTCAACTTACCTTTCTCGCCTTTTACGATACCTCGATAAGAAATGAGGATGGTCTATTCTACTCAGCCGGATACCACACGGCGGCATAAATGGGCAAATATTTAAAATAAAAAAAGATATTTCTTTCGGGAATCTGAAAAACTTATTTACTTTGTTTATTTATATTCATTATTGAGGTTAATTTAAATTGTAAGTTAACGCGAACGAGGTAGATACTACTGGTATTGCATAAAAAAATCAAGGCAAAACCTCTTTTGAAACTTATTATTATTAAAAACGAAAGTGTCGGCGTCAACGTTGAAATAGAAATGGGGATAAATGCATAAACAAATGTTGTAAGCCTTGATAGAGCTTGTTATGGTGCATGAGGTCATGCTAGGTAAGTTTTAATGAGCAGGAAGTAAAAAGTTTCATTTCTAGACGACAAGAGTTATAGCTGAATGCCGATCACTATTTTTATATTGTTCCGTTCTCGACCAAATTGCCTTGGTTCGACGAGTTATTTGTCCGGTATCGAATTCCTTTCACGTCCCATTAAAATGCCGGCAGACATACAATATCTGCAGCATTATCGAGACGAAAAATCAACTAGTATTACGCGAAAGGCTCACTAAACATGGCCTCTTTGTATAAATCGCAGAAGAATCTGATTCTTTCTGAGCGAACATAAATTTTTATCCATTATTTTATTCTATTTAACTTCTAAGGATATTTATTTTCAAAATAAATAGCCTTACGTTGGGTTAATTATAATAACTTATTTTCTTAAATTTATTAAATTTGAAAAATAAGTTAGGTTTAAAATAGAACGGAACATTAGAACATTTTCACTTAAAGATAAATATTAAGAAGAGCCATAATTTCCTCATAAGCGTAAAATATATTAATCTATACTTTTCACAGTGTTTGAACTTGTTATGTTCAAACGTATGTTATCTGTTAAATAATGGCCAAATCTTCTTAGATGTATCTAAAACTTTATCCTTTTATATAACCTATGTCTTTGAACCCAGAATTGTCTTAAAACTAATAAAATTAACCGATTATTTTACGAACTGAACAAACCCTGTTGTTGAAATAAAAATACGAATTCTAACGAAAATTAAAAATGTGTTTGATTATTAGTTTGATTGATTTATTAGTTTAAAATCCAATTAATATTACTGCTGAAACTCATTATTGCCAAATATAATCTCAAGATTTACAAAAGATGTATGTAGCTTTCGTCAAAAAATCGAGTGATGCGTGATATTATACAATATGTACGGTATATTACGTGACAATCTCCACTAATTGGCCTAGAAAATCATCAGGGTGTGACCTAGGTGGTCAAAGGTGGACAGGACACTTTCATTTCTGGCATAGTTGCGTTGAATGACCTCCAGATAACGATTGTGCTCCACATATTAGCATTCCGTTCGAAGTGTGCAATGTAATCTGTCTTTGGTAATCATTAATTCAGTTTCATATCGTTTTATAAATCATAGTTCCACTAATATGTATTAATATTTTAAACTGGCCTATTGATTTTTATACGTAACAGCGCCGTAGATAAAATGCATAGTAACTAAGCATGTAAAAAAAAACAAATACACAATTTATTTTAGGTTTTTTATAATGAAAGCAAAATAGCTACTGGAACTAAATCAAAATACGGTTCATCATCATCCTAGGGTGAGACCCATTTAAAAAAATGAAAATATAGATTTAAAATAATTGTTTTATTAGATAATTAATAGATTTAAATTAATTGATAATCAATATTTATAATTTAATTTGAAGACTTCATCACAAATAACTTGAGTCATGTATTTACACACAGTATATATATACAGTACTTTTACTATATGAATCGCTTTATATATGCGTGAAATAAGCCTTTTACTCTTAAAGTAGTGTTGAAACCAATATTTTTTTCAGCAATTATTATATACCTGTACGTCAATCGAATTAATGGCGTTATAAGAAAAAATATTTTACATTTTTGTAACTATTAAACATATATAATTTAACATGATAATTAACTGATAATATGTTAGCTGTTGACTAATTTTAACTGAAGGGTAATAAAGTTCATTTAAAGCTTTATATAGTTTCATTAATGTTTAAGACACTATTAAAGTGCATAGTTGTATCATTGCAGAAAAATAAGCTAAGAAACTTTATACTTTATATATAAAAGGATGTGTAGAGAGACTGAGGGAGATGGAAAGAGAGAAAGAGAGAGGGGAGGAAAATATCTTACAGTACGTATCAATCTTACGGTGGTATGTAATGTGAATTTAACCCGGTATATCATTACTTACGCAGTTCGGTCCTGTCACCGCAGTCTACGTTGAAAGGCTGGTCGCATTTGTTGATCTTCCTAATGGTTGGGTCAAATACAAGTCCATCAGGACAAAGTTTGGTGGTGGCAGCACCGTCGACGCACTCGTAGAATTTGTCACATTGCCTCTCGTCTTCGTATTGCCCATCTTTGTTCGGGCATTTGAATTGCGCACCTGAGAAAGACAGTTAATTACTTCTTACGACTCTAGTATTTAAAAAAGTTGCTTAAATATTTACATTATTACATTTTACGGCAAATATTCTGGATTTTAGGTTGTCAGCCTGAAGTTGACCACATTATATGTAACTATATATTATTATTTATATTTCTCTGATATACAAATTTATAATGCTAAATATTGGTGAGCATTCAAAAGTTTTACACTGTACACTTTTCTTAACTTTTGTACAAATTTAGGTTAGGTTGGTAGAATTTTGCAGGGTTCTAAGTAACTCATTTAGATACTGTTTTCAAAACACTGATATTATAGTATAAACTGTATAGTAAAAATTCTCAATAAATCTAAAAAAATAGAAAATCAATGTATAATAATGGAAAAGTTTTTTTACGTGATAGCGCTTTAGCAATATGTTATTGCAGTTAATTTTTTTCACAAACTACTTTTATATAACATGATATAAAAAGAGTCAAATAATTATGAAAGTTCGATTGTTTTTTATTTGATAAGTTGTTTATATTACGAATACAACGCCGTGGTTATTGTATCTCTTGTATCATTCAAGAATTCAACGGTTCTATTAGATAACAATCTAACAGAACAATATAACTTGAAGATAAAGTGAAAGCCGAATCAATCAAGGCAAGAATCAGACCGTCCGTGTTCTGATACTCTAAAGACCGATCGGTTCAGTTTTTTTTCTTTACGTAATAACGCACCATTATATAATCGTCACCGTCAACAAACAATATTGGGTTACTTGCTCTTACGCGTACTTTGGCAACACTTAATTGGTCGACAACACATTAAGGTGACTTACACTTGTATAATGTTGTAACAAAATTGCACGGCCACAATGCTATCACGCAAATAAACTATCGAATAACCCAATATTGTTTCGCAAAATGATTAAGTAAATTTTCAGTATAATCTAACAGCCTGAATCCTTTGTTGGAACCCATCGCACATATTAAAAATAATATTGCATGCGCTTCAAATTAGCGATAGCGTAAATTTTGCAAGTCCGTGTTCATCTTTAAATCATGCGAGAACGGGGTATTTTAGAGTAAAGAGTGTCAAGCGGTAATTTATTAATTTTAAATTACAATAGGTCAAGGCTGCTTAAGCAAAAACCAGATTCCGAGATTGTATTTTAATGCAAATAACATAAAGTGTGAACGGATGACATTTATAAATCGTTTTAACTCATTTTCAATAGGTAGATAGAAACTTTGTATAAATTTGAATTTTAAATAAAGCACCTTTCCATATATATTTAAAAGAGCGAGAAATTATTTATGCAAATTAAGTGCCCTAACTTGCGGTCAAACGTTAATCTTGATTCATTCTCAATAACCTAATAACCTTTTAAATTAATAATATCCAAGCAAGTTAATTATGAAATTTAAATTTTTGTTCACGTAGGTATATCTTTCATATTCATTTCATATTCTTGATTCATTCTCAATAACCTAATAACCTTTTAAATTAATAATATCCAAGCAAGTTAATTATGAAATTTAAATTTTTGTTCACGTAGGTATATCAAATTTATGCACAAGTCTTAAACGGTCGGATTATTTTTTTTGCCTGACCTTGTACATTCCGAGTACTTACAACCGGCTTCATTTTTATAGCCATATGTAGGTATATCTTTCTTAATATCAGAGACTAAGTTTTTGACACATTGAAGTGTACATAGGAATTATATAAGCACATTAGTATAGTGCCAATATCGTTTTATCAATTTGCCCACGTGGGACAAGTATGCTGGGTTTCAAATACGCCCGCGCAGGGTATCGCAACTTTGCCGTGACGCAACGCCTCGAGAAGTGAAAGCTACGGCGTTGCGACATGCGGTGCATCGCTCGGATGCATCAAGGGTCGCGATGTGACCTAAAAATGTTTGGTGAACTATCAACTTTACCTCTCTATCTATCAAGTTATTTATTGACTCATAGGTAATCCAAGGTCGAATATTTTCAAAGGTTAAATGCTGAAGTTTACGAAAGTTAAAGGCATTTTGTTTGAATTTCAAATTATATTTACTATACGATTAATGTTGCAATATTTAAAGCCTTAATCGAAGTACATAATTTTATTAAATTAGAAGATATTTGATTTTATTGAAAATAATATAATATAGCGGTGTGGTATCCGGCTGAGTAGAATAGACCACAATGATCTCTTACCGAGGTGTCGTAAAAGGCAACTAAGGTAAGTCGACCCGCCCTGTGGTATCCAGCTGATTAGAATAGACGACCCTCATTTCTTACCGAGGGGTCGTAAAATACAACTAAGGTAAGTTGACGTTAAGTAGGCGATCGGATGTAAAATACGTAGCTAAATAAGGTGATAACGTGTTTTTTTACATGTTGTGCCGACCCCACTTAAAGTGGGATAAGGGCAGCAGGATGATGATAATAAATTAATAATTTGATCATCACTAATGTTTAGTTTCTTTGTCTCTGGTTGCAAATCCGAGTTATTCTTTCATTCCACGGCTATGTAATTTACGATACTACATTATTTAAATAAAATAAAACCGATGTCTCATCCAAGTCACGTTCTGTTCACTTAGCGACCGGCATATAAAAATAAATGTCAAGTTTGAGCGATTTCCATAAACAGGTTGTTTTATGTAAAGTTTTAACTTGGTATTTATCGTATTAAAGTTTAAAGAATGTGCTATGAGGACAAACGTTTGACTTATTCTTATTATCATTCGCTTACTCCCACTCTAAGTGGGGACGGCACAATATGTCTTAGTCTTCCATTCTCCTCTATCATGCTCCAACTCTAGTGCCACTCCTTTTATGCCATAGCATAATCGCACTTTCTAACATTTGAGACGACATTGAGAAAAAGGACTTGGCAAGAGATTTTACAATCGGCTGCCAGCCTGATGTCAACCCTTGGGAATGTTTTCGGCCTAGTTTAGCCGTTAGGACATAGGTGGACGGGAATAAAGATTAGACTTTCATATTTTAGCTGGAGTCGTTAAGACATTATCCCAAATTGATAAGAATTATTTTATCGTAAGTTTTTCAACTGTATAAAAGTATGGCAACGAGAGATATAATAGGCTCACATCGTAATTTATTATGTATATAAGGTTTTTTATATCCGGCAGTTTATGTTAAGAGGCCGGCTTGCACAAGATTCTATCCACCATTTACGTAAATTTATTATAGCTGTTGTCAACACGAAAATAACGCAATTTTTAGAAATTTTATGGCATTTTAATATTTCTGGAAAAACAAACAACTGTCATTGCCGTATTTTCACGAGCTCGTTCAAAAGTAAACCTTAACCAGTATGATTGTAAGTGTCCATTAAAAATTAGTTTGAATAAAATGTAACTAATAAGCTTCAAAGAAAGTCTTAGTTGTGTTTGAATTTATCTTATATAGTGTATTTATTATCTATATATGAATTTTTGAACTAAATTATATATTTTTAAACTTTAGTCATACTTAAAGTAACATTAAGTATTCTTTTTAAATTAATGAACGGATTCTCTTCGTTTAAAATAGAAGAAACCTCTTACAAAGGCATTGAATTTAGACAATAGATATTAGTAAATAGTTTTGCCTAATTTGAGGCTCTTAGTCAACAACTTTGAATGCCATAGAGAAATAGAAGTATTTTCAAATTTACAGTCACATCAAATTGTTTTTGGGCTTTTGTGTACAACTAAGCTTTTGAACCCCATAAGTTAAGTAAAATTTATATGAGAACGGGTAAGTTCTTAAAGAGCAATCAATAAATTGATGTATTATTAGTTTTATAGCAAATACTTGACCTAAATTCAAGGTCAACTATTGCTTTATGACTTCTGCATCGCTATGTTATACCGTAACAAAACTTTTTGCAATAGAAAATTACTTTTAATGTAAATCATTACTTATATAAATGCTCTCTTACATTTAACAAAATATTTATGATTAAATTTTTCTGAATAAATAAAATAAAATAAGACTAAATTGAAGCGTTAATGGTTTTCGAGCGAACACAGTTGGATACAAAGTGAATTATAAACATTTTATGTGAGTATATAATAATTAAATCGAATAAAAAATTCTACAAGAAATTAAATATACATCTGAGACAAGACCTACGTGGGAATACTAAACAATGAAGTTAAAATCTTTGAAACATAAAGCGTTGGAAGGCATTCAAGAATTACTATATTTTGTCTATGTATTTCTTAATATTCTGTAACGTAGAAAGGTCAATTTTACAAGTAAATTGGTAGTAACAAGGCACGGTATTACAAATTCAGTTTGTAAATAGTTTTTGAGTGACTTAGCGAATTAAAGATTTATTTTAGTTTTTTCAGTAACACTGTTTTGTAACGTTGAATATTATTCGATACGCGAAAACCTTGACGATTGTTTACTAGCTGGTTTTATTTAGATAAGAAAATTAAAGGAAAATGTGTAAAACAACTAAGTTTCGGTTATATAATATACCGTTTAAATTTTTAAATTATAATAGACTAGCTGTGTATAACACAATTTGATTTTGGTAAATTCAATATTCAAAATGATCATGAGATTTCAAACGCATAATGGAAAGAAAAAGTAGTTGAAAAAATAACTTACTGTTTCCACATGTCTTATTCTAATTGATAATATTTAAGGGAAAAATACTTTACCTTCGTTTCATATAAAGCTTAATTTAAAGTCATAAGTAAGTTATTTTTATCCATATGGGCCATAGTTATACTTGGGGTTTCTTTAATAATAACAGATTTAATAAGATATAACATTTCTCTTCAAATTTGTGTGTAGTCTCTTATCCTACGTGAATAAAGCTCATAAATTTTTGAAGAAAGCTATGAAGCGCCTGTTCAGGATTTTAAGGCGTCGAGCCGATACCTTTACAATACCTTTTATTTTCATATTAATATTTGTTTTTATATAAATGCAAAAATTATGCATTTAATTACCTTATCAAAGTTAATAACGATACGCAGTTCCCGCCGCGATAACGTCGTGTAAAGAGCTCATGAATAAGTGCCCCGGACGGGTTCGAAACTAGTCGGGCTAATCCGATAAAATTAGACGTGAGTATAGCCGGTATCGTTATTAACTATGAATACTACTCACGATAGTTTTAATTTAAAAATACCTTATCAAATATATTTATTTGTAATAAATTAAAAATTGAAATTATTTCACATTAATAACTTACTCGCAAATGCGGCGGCGGTTGCCAACACGATGAACACTTTCATGATGATCTTTTGATTATGTGATTAAAAAAATAAATTTAAAAATACAATGACTAGATTGCGGTCCGACCCCTCTGGCGACCCTGGTGCGACTGACGAATGCAAGCGTCGCTCGCGCTTTTTCTTCACCTGACCTGTGTATGCGCCTAAAACCGGTACGAAGACTTAGGCGTGATTTAACAAATTATACTATTAGTGAAACAATACTAATTTCCGCAATTGCATCGTAATCCCATCAGCTGGTAATGATTAGCTAAATATGACATTCCTCAAGAAATATTTCGGTTGGCCGAAACCGCTACGGCTCTCTACATCTAGTTATATATTCACTCACAATATTTCCGTATGCAAGGCGTAATTTATAACGTTACATTGAAACAATCCTTATATGACTCTAAACTACTTAGACGTATATGCGGTTAACTGTATATCCTAAAAACAGTCTATGTTGCCCCTTGCATGATAATGGCTCGGTATGTTTGATAATATTTTTTTCAATGCACGTGGCCGAGTAGACACCAACTTGGCACCATTCACTTTGACAGGTTTCTTAAATTTAAGTCCATGAAATTCAACATTCGAACAGTCTGGTGGCAAGCTTGAGTTTTTATCCGTTTTATATGGATGTATAAAGTTACACAAATACACAATGTAGTATTGATGTGAAAGCGCAAGTTAGCGATAAATCGTATCGCAAGAAATATCGTGATTTCTTTTTTTCTCAAAATCAATGTTTATCGCGAATAAAAGATTTTTTTATTCTGTTTAATGTCGTTTTTAAATGTTCATTGAAGGTTTAGCGTAATTTGTTTTAGTTTCACAAATAGAAGTCGCGACTCTGCAACTCATTTGTTAGTCTCGCTATTCGCTTCTATAATAAAATTCCTCAATCCATTCTAGACCAGTGTACTGAAAGATTCCAACTAAGTGTAAAAAATATGCTTATATGTAAAGCATATTACAAAATTGAGGATTATTTGGATGACAAGAAAGCCTGGATTTGAAAATTCTTTCAGCTTCATACAAGACAGCGGTTTAACAATGTAGAATTGAAAATATTTAAAAGATTGACCGCCGAGTTTCTTGCTGGTTCTTCTTGGTAAGAGCAACATTCCGAACCAGTTGTATGTTGCTTCATTAACCATATTGATGCTTGATGATTCCAAAGTGCTTGAAATGGTTTATTTGAATAAAAATTATTTTGATTGATTGATTGTTTTAAGTTCTCTGGCGTAAATTTTTGTAATAAAAATTGGGTAAGTACCGTTCATTCTTAAAAGATTCTCAAAGTCTAAACAAGATTTTGCAGGTAACATAAGTTGTCATAAGTCTTCTTTAACATTCTTTTGACGTTACATTAAATACTAATCTCAGGTGATAGTGGAAGAAGTCTAGCAAACCTTATATTTATGATGTGACTATGCCAATTTCCAATCAAACCCCAGCAAACGAAAAAAGTTTGTAATCTAACCATAGATAGAAATAGGCAGGTTTATTTTCATAATGAATAAAATACATCATCAAAATTTTTTCTCGACATCACCATCATCTTCATCATCAATGATTCTCTCTATTTCAGAGAGAGAGAATGAGTTTACTGCTACTATTTTTAAATAAAAGAGGAAAATAAATGTTTATAGAAATTCATACTTCTCCTGTTCGTTTTAGTGATGTAGACGGTAAACTGAAAATCCACGAATCACGTATTGTATTAAAATATTTATATTTTTTATTTTGTCAGTCGGTATAAGAATACTGTTACAATTACAGTTACAGTTACAAGTTACAGTTTCAATTAATATACCTTTTTTATTTATTGGCCGATTTAATTGAAACATACACTATAAATTAACTAAAACTTCTTTCTACATTCATCAGGTCAGCTTTTTAAAAATATTAGCGCACAAAATCACACAGCCAAATAGATGAACGGGCAAAAAAATTCAAAACTCTTGTATTGGGCTTAAAGTTTTAATACCGAAAATTTTTCAATAAAATATTAAATGTACAGACTTAGCATCTTGTGATTTTATTATACGTACTGATGATACTGGTTGGTTTTAGTATTAGTTTAAACGCTAAGGCCTCGCCGACCTATCATGCAATTTTATTACTATGTTGAAATATTAATTATTATATTTTTAATGTGGCAAAGTAGTATTTAAATGATGAAATATATAGAAAATAAAGTACATCTAATAAAAAAATATTATGACGTAACCAAATCGGTCACATTTAATAGTAATTTATGGTAAGATCTCCTGATTGAGACATCGCTTGCTGAGAAACTAAAAATAGACAATTAGCAATACATACTTAGTCAAATATTTAAAATTGAATTAATTTGCTTTAGAAACACTCGTGACGAAATATAATAAGGACATCATTTAATTATGCGGTGAATGTTTATGAGAGCTTAACTTTTGATCATCATTCAAACGAACGATTCAAAAGGGCTTTAGAAAACCAACTTGTATAAAGAATATTTTGAATTTAAAGTCAAGAATCTTCTTTTTTCCTTCGGGTTGATATCCAATACTACATATGCATTTATTCATATGTGTCTTTGAGAAATTCCCACATCATACGATCGTTCCTGTCTTTGGTTCCTTGCGATCTATTTGAGGTCGTCTATCGACTTAGTTTTGGTCATATAGCCGTTCTCCGTATTATGTGCCACAACCATCATTGCTTTGTGATACAATTAGTTTAAAAATGATCTGGTACGGATAGCTCTCGCTTCTGATTTTATTACCTAGAGACACAACAAACATAACTCTAGTAGATTTTAAACATTCGCAATTCGTACTAATCTATACTTATTATAAAACAAAGTCCCAGAAAGCTGTCTGTCTGTATGTAATTGATTTTGTCATCTATTGTACGGATTTTTTACGGTTTTCACCAAAAGATAGTGCAATACTTCTGGATGGTTTAGGTAAATAGTACATATCGGTATTATGTAAATTGTGTTGAAGAGAACGAGCAGTTGTTAAAAAACTTGTTTGCTGGGAGGTTTAGCCGCGTCCGCTGCGTAAACCATCGGAGGTACTTTAAAGTAATGTAGTAGAGAATTGTAGATCTATAAAAATACTACAAAAAAGTCGGCCATAGGATGTCTCTATCTCTTATAGTTAACTCACAATAACTACTTTTCTTTAAAGTTTATTCTAGAAAAAAAATTGTGACACGCTGATATCCACGCGGGTGATGCCGCTGGCACAGCTAAGTTAATGTATAAACATATGGGTCACATCGCGACGAAATCAAGTTACCTTTATATAAGGTTCGACGTTTCGGCGGACTGGAGCACCGCGGTATCTTCGTTCCCGAGTACTAAAGTCATTATTTTCGCCAACTACCCTCACATGAACCGCATAATCCAGGTCTCTTGCATATAATATAATCTTGTACATAATAATGAACACAACTCTCTTCATCACTCGCTTAGAGACTCTGAGATTTCATATAAAGCTCGCAATTAGTGACTTAATCTCGCATCCATATGTCTCAACATGCACGAAGGTCTTCAAACACTAAGGGATTTTCAATGTGCAACCTTCCAAACGTTGACCAACTCAAATAGGTTTTGGTGATTGATCTATTTGTCGATGCAATATCATTAATATTATTTCCTAAACATATAATAAAAATATGTGTGAGAAACTGCATGCCTACAGATGCAAGCAGCTTAAAGTTTTATTCACTCAAGTATAGCTTATTGATAAAACATTATATGCAAATAGATAATGATGCATCTACTACATAATGATAGACAGCAATGAAAGATGCCTCACATGAGCTGTAAAGTTCAACTAGTACTCATATAATCATTGCGAAAGTGACCTTTGGCATATTCGCGGCCGGAACTGGAGATGTAGACATTCGCATGTCGTTATCAATTGACGATTAGGTTACAACACGCACTTTGTAATTTCTCAGAATTCTTTCATATATACATATATCCTTCCTCCTTTATTCTTTATACAGAGAAATTATCCTTCTGGTAGAGGAAAGATCATGATTTTGTTCTCGTTTTAAGAGATAGTTTTTATTGTAAAGTAAGATCTTATCGATATCCTAATGGTAGGTAAAAGACTACTCTATCATTTCAGAAACGAATATACGTCTTAGACTCACAAATAAATATTCATAACGATGACATGATTTTGTTACGCGTTTAAAATATACAATTAAGTACAAAGCACCTGGGCGACTGACCTTTGCTTGGTATTTTTTTTTTTAATATATGATATGCAATAAAAAACAAAGGGCTGGTGATATCTAAAACCCGATGTGTGGTGGTATTTTCGCTTTTCTAGTCCGCTTGTTCGCCACTAAGCTATTACAACTTTTAAATGTCAGTAAAATTACCATTTGGATTCAATTAATATTTTAGCAGGTTTTCACCCCCAAAACATACATACTAAGAGTCATAAAAATGGTCGAAGCCGTTTCCGAAATTCAGATTCAATATTAACTTATTTAAAGATTAAAAATAAAGTTTCAAGCTATGACAACCGATATAACCATGTCACTTTTACTAGAAAGTCATTGTATCAAACCCCGGACTCGCATAACTGAGAATTTCCATAACGAATTTTGTATATTACCTAATTAGGTAATATACAAAAATATTAATTAATATTCAAATTTTGTCACACGCTTTTTAGTACAGAAAACTAATCTTCCTGGAATACCTAAGCCCTTCCAATAAAAATATGACCACAAGTGGGATAGCCACAGCTGAGCTCGTGGGCGAATGTTATTTTTTGTTTCATCCTTACTTAATTCGAGGTAATGGAAGTTGCTTAAACTGTCTTTATAATTTATTACTTGGCCTCCATTTTGAAACGCAGATGCTCTCTAGTCAACCCACGTGTCAAATACCAGTACATCCTCCGCGCCAGGCAAATACATTACTTTAACTTATATGTTGTTATATAATAAAACGACAACTACAAAATCATTAGTTTCAAGAAATTCATTATTAAATCATATTTAGTTTATTATAGACTATCTTACCTATAAAGATTAATGTTAACAACCGCCTGCTTGCAAGTTAACGGAGTTAAGAATAGATAAGGTTGTCAAATATAAAATTTATTTTTTTCATGACTTTTGTAATTGTTTTTTTTTTCATAATGTACTATTCTATTCGTACGTTTTTACAACTGCGAAAGAAACATGAAATCTCTGAATTGATGAAATTTCGCTTAATAAGAAACGCACATTTGGTATTAATAAACAATTTTTAGTAATAAAAATTTCGTATCTCCTATTCTTGTTCTTCTGTCGTATTTCCTTTTTTAGTTTGTCCTAAAATCGCTCATTAATATTGTTATAGTAAAATCCATCTGCAAAATTCATATACTTTCTCGGATAAAATTGTTTTTTATTTTCTGTTCCCTGAATAAAGACATTTTGTCTTTTATTTTAAATTCAATTACCTTTTAAATTCGCATACGTATTTAAAATTTACATCGCTGATAAAGATACATATACTTCGAGTGTACTTATAAGCTATTAGTATACAAGTCATGTCTACGTAGATATAAAGTAAACTAGCAACATCATTGGCCTCTTCAAATGACACGAGGTCTCGGTCACTTGTACGAAAAACTAGTTTATATGTAGCTATTAAACACGGAAACGCGACAATTTTTTAGCACTTAATGTATAATACTAAATATCTTGTATTTAGTGAGGCAACCAGTAGAGTATGGGAGGATTTCATAGTAACAGAATTATTTATTCTATTCTATTTAATGTTTCATATCATGACATCAAAATGCATATCTCGGAGTACTCGTATATCTAAGGAATATTTCGACCCGATTTAATGCGTTGTACAATAGAATCTAAGACTATCATTATTCATAATTACAACACCCCTAAGAAATGATTAAGTAAAATCGATAAATTTCTATACTCCTCCGCGTATTATAACTACACTTTAAAAAAATATTACAAATTGATAAAATTCTTATCGATTTATGCAGCTTTAGTTACTTTCCATCAGATGGTATCACAAACAGATAGTCTACCAATGAAAAAGAAGCGTTAAATCGATTTACTATAAATATTATTAGAGAGCGTGCGGAAAAGTGCATTCTAAATCTTTTATACCACTATTTATCCAACAGAACACTTCAAGTTGTAAAGGCTTTCACTATTTTACAAAAGTCATTTAAAAAAGAGCGTTTTTACCCATTTCTTACACGCACATTAGGAAAAAGAGTTACAAATTTTTCCCGCTACTAGTAAATTTTTATATAATTAGGCCAAGGCTACCTTGAAACTGTTTTTGTTCTCTTTCAGTAAAGACGAGGTTAAAAGGTATCATAATATCTCTATACAACTTTACTTATTAATACACATCTGAATTTTTATCGGAAAAATTCGAACGAAGATACTCACAGGTAAAACCTGTCAGACATACTATTTGCTTTATCGATTACCGGTTATGAGCGAATCCGATTTAAAGAATAAGGGTCTTGTAAGTTTATAAGAAACTCTTTTTTGTTTAAAATTATAAATATCTGTAGTGTAAAATTTCGGTTTAATTGCATTTAAATTTAGCGGTCACCCATACATTTTGCAAATCCGTCTCAAAATCAATAAAACTCAACTCTTTTTATCTTATAATTATTAAGTAATCGAACTCAATTCCATTTTCTCTGTTCCCGATATATAGGTATTCTATAATTTTGTTTTATTAAATTTTTAGTTCCAAGGCAAGAGAACTCTAAATATCATTGCTTATGATAATAATGTATAGAATTTTAATTAATTTAAAGGTGAAAAGGCGGATATTGGCTGGTACGCATGCCATGCATATTAAACATAATTTATAAGTATAAAGTACTTATATAAAAAACCGTTCTAATCTTCAAATATTGAAAGGGAAGACAGGAAAATGATAACAAGTAAGGCCCCAATAGAGTTAAAATGGAAGGTTTGAATGATTATATATTTTGACGAATATATTTTGACGATAAAAAGTACTGAAAACAGTCCATTTGAATAAAGAATATTTTGAATTTGAATTCAAATATGAATATGAATTTGAATACTTTCTCTAGGACGGCTAAACTAATTTTGATGGAACTGTCACTAGAGGACGGAGAAGGTTGTGGAGATTATTATCTTTGAACAAATATGAATAGAAATCGATGAAATGATAATAGTACTTATAAAAAAGTCATAATTAATCTGGCTAATTGATTAATAAATAGTTAACTCATATTATAAATATATGATTAATATCGTTTTATTTCACAAAAGAGAATGTCAATAATTGGCATTTCCGTATAAGAATTAATTAAAGAAACAAATATTTACCATGTAAAATATTTATAAAAGTATCACCATGGGATATTTTTATTTTTAATTTTATTTTGCTCTTACATTTAAAACTATTAATTTATTTATTTAATTAATTAGTTTAACTATTTATAACAATATATTGTGTATTTATTAAAAGGCTAATGCATGATTGCAGTTTGTAACCTTTATAACGGAAGTCTTATTATTTTTATTGAATATTAGGTATTTCTTCAAGGTTCCCAAATACTTTTTCTAAATTCCTTGACACTTCGTATACTGCCTTTCTTTTTTTGATATTTCCGTGTATACGTAATTAATAAATCATGCTAATATTATAAATGCAAAAGGCTGTGTGTATGTCTGTTATGTTTTCGGAATTAATTCCTTGGAATTAATTCAATACCGGCTAAAATATATGTAAAAATTCCCCATTTATTTTCCGGAACGTGAAAGTTATAGTGTGTCGAGGGTAATTTATAGAATTAGGCGTTACTTTGCGGAGATTCATAATACAAAAGTAATAATAAAATTATTTTGCTATAATCCGCGATACAGGAAATAGAAAATATATATAGTGTTTAATGTATAGTAGACTATCCGTATTTTCATACCCGATACGTGCAGGATTCGTAAAAACACATGCACAAATCTCCACCACTTCCACCACAATACACAAGCACTACACATGTCACAGACTCCATCTCTATCTCCTGATGATGTTTCGGTTGCGGGGCGAAACAATTGTTGAGTTTGTGATAGTGAACGTGTGTAGTGTTTGTATGTTGTGATAGCAGTGGTGGAATGTGTGCATGTGTTTTAACGAATCCTGTACGTATCGGGTATGAAAATACGGATAGTCTACTATACATTAAACACTTTATATATATTCTATTTACTGTATCGCGGATTCTAGAAAAATAATTTTATTATTACTTTTGTTTTACATCGCGGGTCTTCTTCTTGTTCAACCGATGGACGTCCACTGCTGGACATAGGTCTCCTTAAGGGATCTCCACACCACACGGTCCTGTGCCGCTTGGATCCAGCGGCTCCCCGCGACCTTTTTGAGGTCGTCTGTCCACCTCGTGGGGGGTCTTCCAATGCTGCGTTTACCGGTGCGGGGTCGCCATTCCAGCACCTTAGGACCCCAACGCCCATCGGTTCTACGTACTATGTGCCCCGCCCATTGCCACTTCAGCTTCGCGACACGATGAGCTATGTCGGTAACTCTGGTTCTTCTACGGATCTCCTCATTCCTGATTTGATCACGTAGAGATACACCAAGCATAGCTCGCTCCATAGCTCGCTGAGTGACTCTGAGCTTTCTTATGAGGCCCATAGTCAGCGACCACGTTTCTGCTCCGTAAGTCATAACTGGCAACACGCACTGTTCGAAGACCTTGGTCTTCAGGCACTGAGGTATTTCGGACGAAAAGATCTCGCGCAGCTTCCCAAACGCTGCCCATCCGAGTTGGATTCGGCGACTGACCTCTTTCTCAAAATTGGACCTACCTAACCGGACCGTGTGTCCCAGGTATATATACTCGTCTACAATTTCAAGTACAGAGTTCTCAACGATGACCGGGTGGAGCGGAACAAGTGAGTTTGACATAATTTTCGTCTTGCTCATGTTCATTTTAAGGCCCACCTGTTGAGACACTCTGCTGAGGTCGTCGAGCATTGTGTTAAGGTCCTCCAGAGACTCTGCCATAACGACTATGTCGTCGGCAAATCTAAGGTGAGTGATGTACTCGCCGTTAATGTTGATGCCGTATCCGTTCCAATCCAAAAGCTTAAAGACGTCCTCCAATGCAGCGGTAAATAGCTTCGGGGAGATGACATCTCCCTGTCGCACACCTCGCCGCGTTTGGATTGGTCTCGTAGTTCCGTCTTGGACACGGACAGACATTGTGGCGTTTTCGTACAAACACTTCAACACTTGGACGTACCGGTAGTCGATACGGCATCTCTGGAGTGATCTTAACACAGCCCATGTTTCCACCGAATCAAAGGCTTTCTCATAGTCCACAAACGCCAAGCAAAGTGGCCGGTTATACTCCTCGGTCTTCTGTATAACCTGCCGCAGCGTAAATATGTGGTCTATGGTGCTGAAGCCTTTCCGGAATCCGGCTTGTTCGGGAGGCTGGAAGTCGTCAAACCTACGAGCGAGACGATTCGTAATGACTCTTGAAAACAACTTATAAACCTGATTCAGCAGCGCGATGGGTCTGTAATTCTTCAATGAGGTGTTATCACCCTTCTTGAAGAAAAGAACCACCACGCTCCTGTGCCACGCTTTTGGCGTAGTACCTTCGTGAATAACGGAATTGAACAATCGCTGAAGGACTTTGAGTACTGGTTTTCCACCCGCCTTCAGGAGTTCGGTTGTGATTCCGTCATCACCTGGTGCCTTGTTGTTCTTAAGTTGTTTCAAAGCCATACTAATCTCGTATAGGCTGACGTCCGGGATGTCTTCAGTATAGTGTCGGGTTAGCTTGGCTCTTGGGTCTTTTGCCAAGGTGACAGCAGGCTGTTGTGTTGAGGTGTATAACTGCCCATAGAATCTCTCAACCTCTCTCAAAATCTCAGGTCGAGATGAAATGATACTACCAGTATCGGTCTTCAATCGCGTCAGCTGCCTCTGCCCGATAGACAGATCTTTTGCGAACACTTTTGAGCCCCTGTTACGCTCAATAGTATCTCGAATATATTCGGTATTAAAGTGTCGCAAGTCGCATTTTTGCGCTTTTGAAATCTGTCTATTGATCAGACGGTAGCGTGACGCGTCTACTGAAGACTGTAGTCTCATTTCGTTCCTCTCATCCATGAGCTTGAGAGTCTGGGTCGAGAACTTATTGGTTCTTTTACGGTGTGTCTTATAAAATTTGGACCCCACCGTATGGACAGTTTCCACCAGCCTGTTGTTTAAATCGTCCACAGAAGCGCAGTCCGCTAGGCAATCGAAGCGATTCATCAGCTCGAGTTGGAAGTTTTCGGGGTTTTGGATATGAGTTCGAGTTGGTCGGAGTGTGGACTTCACCAGTCTAGATCTTTCCAGTTGTACGCATATATTCAATGTGCCTCTTACCATACGATGATCACTACCCGTCTTTACGGTGTTAATGACAGAGACATCATTGAATATATGACGCCTGGTCGACATGATGAAGTCGATCTCATTTCTCGTGGAACCGTCGGGACTTATCCAGGTCCATTTACGATGTGGCCGTTTCTTGAAGAAAGAATTCATCATGTAGAGGTCCTCTCTCTCCAAGAAATCGGCTAACATCTGGCCCCTGTGGTTCCGTTGCCCATATCCAAATGGCCCTACTCTTACCTCTGTACCACTTCGATTGCCTAGTTTTGCGTTGAAATCCCCCATCACAACAGTGTAGAAGGTTTTAGAGGCATGTATGGCTCTAGACAAATCCTCATACATGGCCTCTACCTCCTCGTCTGGATGTGCCGATGTCGGTGCGTAAACCTGTATGACCTTCAGCGAATACCGTTTGGTAATTCTGAGTATAAGGAACGCGACCCTGTTCGACACACTCTCGACTTGGACAATGCTGTTGACAAGGGACTTGTGGACGAGAAACCCGACACCACCCTGAGACTGTTGGTCACCCTCCCGGTAGTAAAGCAAGTTGCCGGATTTAAGAATTATCGTGTCCTCCCCCTCTCTTCGGACTTCAGATAATCCTATCACATCCCACCGCAACTTGCTTAACGTTTCTTCCAGCTCGATGATCTTTCCGTCTTCCCTCAAAGTGCGTGCGTTGTATGTTGCCAGGTCAAGTCGTCGGGGTTGGCAGCGGAATCTCTGCCGGAGATTCTTAACACCCCCTGCCCCGCCGTTACCTAAACCGCTGCCAGAGCCAGGAATAGCGGGGCTGCCGGGAACTAGGGGCTGTGGCTTTTTAAGTGTATCCATTAAGGGTATTGCCAATAATCACCACGCTTGGCATGCGGGTTGGTGATCGCAGTGCTGACCATGTCGCACCGACAACGCTGCTGCCCGCTGTCGGTCTGTTATATTTAAGTCAGCTAAAGAATGGTTATACCGCCATTAGTCGGTCGCCAGAGCCTCGTCGGTTTATTTGCAGGGTGTACCACGTGCAGGTGAGGTTGACATTTGAAGAAACTGACTGGGACGAGTTTCCTCCTTACACCCCATCGCGGGTACTTTAACTTTAACGCCACCGAAGTACAAGCAGAACTTAATATACAATATATGGAAAATTATTTTAAAGCTATTTTTCGAGAATTCATAAATTAGTAAATTTTCTATGTTTTTTTTTAGATTTAGATTTTAAATTAAAATACTTACTAACTGCGGTTACCCACAGCTTTAGCATTTATCTGTCTTTATAATTTAACTAAAGCATGCGGAAGTCTTCGATGATAATTTATTTCCTTTGATAGTCAATAGTGAAAGTAAATACTTATTGTCAAATTGACAGCATTGTCTGTGTTCTATCAATGAATTGAGTCTCGGCGCTGTATAATCAGTTAATGTTAATGATATGGTTGGCAATATGTAAATGTACATAAGACATATTGAGATATAGTATGCACAATTACGTTATTGTTAGAAGAGGTTACGTATTAGTTGCGGCGTCACTCATGCTTAATGTTCTCAGGGCTGAGCAAATGATATCTTTTCAATCGTCCTAATCGAATTGTTCATCGACGTTCTTTCAATTAGCTGACAATTGATATGCAAACTATGTGAAATAAGCATCGAAAAAATTGAATCAACTAAATTTGGTAAGTATGGTCTACCCTAACGGTCTCTTTTAGGCTTGGAAAGGTACTTCTCAACAATAAAAACTGAATTACGCACAATAAAAGATTTTTATAACAAAAAACATCGACTATTCATCGTAGCAGTACATCCCATCACTAGATACATCTATGGCGTTACAATATGCGCATAAATCTACCAATTTTTTTTTTAAACTCTCTTTTTTCACTTTTTAATTTAGGTCTCTAGAACATTCTGGTTGGTTTGAATTTAATTTTCTAAAGATATTAATCATTGCATGTTTTACGAATGTGGAACAGTTGAAATATTAAAATATCATTTGTAAATGGCGGCAATATTTAAGGAAACGTGAACGATACTGTCACCCGCACCATTCTAGACCGCACGGAGTATAATTACCGAACAACACGTTAATAGATATATGTGACAAGAAAATGAAACTAAAGTAGATAATAACTGAAACAAATAGAGTTTGTAGCATACGTATTTCGGGGAACCCCGCTTAGTACCTAGTTGTTTATTCGTTCCCGCCTCGTGGATGCGTCGTTGAATTTGAACCAGACTACGCCTCCGCGGAGGAGGTGGTACATGTCTCAATCGTAATCGATTCGGTTAAGTTTCGGCAAGTTGTTTAAGTTATTTAGTATCACTGTTATATAAGTTTGTAGTGTAATAGTTTTGTTCTGCCCAAACTAATTCTTTTATTTCGGGATACCGAACCCCCGTAATTTTGTCACCTACCGTAAATTGTGAAGTCTTATTACCACCCTACGTGACAGGCGCCTATCATGCTATTAGGCGTCGCAACGTGACATTGGCTCCCAACGTGACAAGTTTAATTTTTATTCTGAAAGTAAACATTGCAACGGCATTTTTTACATTTTTACAATTGTATTTCTATTGTGTATGAAATTTTAAGTAAGGTAATTATAAACAAAATAGATACCTAGTATATATACGAAGTTAAAATCAGTGCCAACTGTGAAGTAATTTCGATAGATATAGTTAGATTTACAATTATTCTCTAAACCAGACTAAAAAAACTAGATTTGTCACTGGAAATATTAATTACAATATCCATTTAATTTATAATAATATCTCTTTTTCTCTATTTAAACATCTAGATTTCCATATGTACACGTATGTATAGTCTTTGCATCTAGAGGTTATTTCCGTTTGTCTATGAGAAAACGTTAGGTTGACATCAACTTCACAGGTTACAATTTGATGTTGACACTTGACATTAACAAAACAAAAACAATCGCAAACATGTGAATATCACCTACGCGATCTGCCGGCAAATATTTGGTAAATGTCAGAAGAAAAATAGTTGTACAAATTTTCTTCAGAACAGAACAATGATTATCGCCTTGCAGACCTTAATATTCTTTCGACAATCATTGATCAACGTTATTGAAAGATTTCTCGGGACGTATTACAGAAAGTTAAGTTTAAAATTTATGGGTAGTGAGGACTCGGATGATGAAGAGTCTGATGACCATGTATTTGCCGAATACGATGATGACAAGGGTGTTGTGTTTTATCCTCCTGTATACGCGCAGCGATATGCGGCCGTTACCGACTGCCTTATGGACGAACGTTGGTGTGAAAATTTGGAGAAGGTATAAAAGGGATGAATTATGTTACGGAGTTCTTGGCTATTGGGGTTATTAACGGAAGCTAAAGTCTTTATATTATAGTCATAAATCACTATAAACCGAACTAGGAAGGATTATTTAAGATGTAGCTATCTAATTTATACAAGGTTGATATAGATTATTTGTAAAGTGAATATCAAGAAATACCTTTAAAAAATTTGTAATTTCGTCAATGACAGTTTTTTTTTACATTTAATACAAGGGTGGTATAGCTTGTAAAGCGAATATCAACAAATACATCAATAAAAATATGTAATTTTATTAGTATCATTTTGATAACATTTAATTTCCTATATGGTTTTTCTACATGTTGACATTATTTTCTACTATGGCTTCTTTTATTTTCAGATGTCTCTTTCATACCCTTGACACATTATAAACACTGTTTATTGCTTAGTTCTACTCTTATGTTATACGCGTTCTTCTATTTATGAGGTTAACGAGCACTCTCCAGTGTACAAAAAGTAATGGCCTGGTACCACTAACCCACTGCTGGGCATAGGCCTTTTCTCTCGGTTTTTTGAGAGATAGGTGGGAAGTAAATACCCACCACAATGCTCCAATGTGGACTGGTAGGTTACACATATCCCCGAATTCTACTAGGGATATGCTGGTTTCCTCACAATATTTCTCTTAATTGAAAAGCATGTGATATATTGCAATTATCAATTAGACATAAGTTTTAATAGAATAACGCATTGGGTGGCTTGCTCAGGTTTGAATGTGTGACCCTCTTGAGAGAACGGCACAGTCTTACAGCTGAGCTATAGAGCTCTCGAACATACAATAACATTTTCTAATACCCCAATGAAAAATAAATTTAATTTTTTGCATAATATTTTTACATAAAGTCAGGTACACACAACTTTATATTGTATTTTCATTGCAAAAAATTTCTTATTACAGGTAGTTGACTTTGGATACCATGAAATGAGTTTCATTAAATATTTAAAAGATGTGCCTGGAATAAAACACATTTTAGGGGTTGATATAGAGACAATACCCTTACGATGTTCTTCCGACCTTTTGGGCTGTGAAAACTATGTTTCAAGAAGAGAAAATCCATTACAAGTTACTGTAAGTAATAAAATTGTTTGGCAAATAAAATGCACTAAATATTATTTAGTAATTTATAATAAATAATAAATAAATAAATTAAATAAACTTCTAAAAAAAGCAATATTTTTATTGAGATTTTTCTTCTTTTTCTTTGTCGACCTATAGACACCCGCTGCTGAACTCGTAATCGTGTGCTGCTTTATTGTGAGGAGTCACCACTCCAATTGTTCAGGAACTGAATTGAACTGGAACTTCTATACTTTTCACCTTTTGCTACTTTAGCTAAGAGCTGCATCAGGATATTTTATTTGCATACAGACCTCCTCATTTCCGATTTTTCCCTTAGGCATAGTCCAAGCATTCCCTGCTGAGAAACTCTGAAGTTTCTTATGAGGCCTATAGCTCCCAAGTTATTAAAGTTATATGAAAATTTTTCATTCCAGTTATATCAAGGGAATGCAGCAGACCCTGACTATAGATTAATAGGATGTGATGCTGTTGTCGCCATAGAAATGATAGAACACATGCTTCCACATGATCTAGAAAGACTCATCCATACAGTTTTTGGATTCATAAAACCATGGGTTGCCATTTTCACTACACCTAATGGGGATTTTAATGTACTCTTCAAATCTTTGGAAAAAAATGGTTTGAGAAGATTGGATCATATGTTTGAATGGAGTCGTGAACAATTCCATGATTGGTAAGGAAAAATAACTACTAAACATTATTTCTCAAAAGAGCTTTTGCTATAGCATCATCATTCTCCTGCCCTTATCTCACTCTAAGTGGGGACAGCACAACATGTTAAAACGTGTTGTTACATATTTGGCTAAGTATTTTAGGACCGCCTGCCTTTCCTCAACTTGACGTCAACTTACCTTAGTCGCCTTTTACGATATCTAGGTAAGAAATGAGGGTGGTTTATTAGAATGAAGAGCTCTTCCAGCTGTGTCTACACAGTCTCAATAGTCAATATAAGATAGAGTGAAACTCTCAAAAAAGATTTTGCTGTAAACCTGTCATTGGCTAGATAAAATAAATTATATAAACCTGATGAATATGAATAATTTAAAAAGTCATCAATAAGAACTTAGTGCTATTATTACACTATTATTACAATTTTATCATATGGTGATAATTTGTAGAATTGAAATTCAAATTTTACATTCAATCATAGAATACTATTTAAAATGATTTTTGGGTGACATGATAAAAATTATGATACTGTGATCAGTCTCTGCATATCCCTGACAATCAGTGATGCATAGTGGGTATATGAGATTGTCAATCAAATTGTCAGACTCAATCAAAATTCAAACACCTGTATTGAAAGTTACTTTAACCCTCTAACAGACTAGTACACCAATCATATAATCATATTATTATCCAGCTGCTCACCATAGGCCTCCTCTTTTTTTCTGGAGAGAAGGGTTGGAGCTAAGACCCACCTCCTTGCTCTAATGCTGATTTGTAGGTTACACATATCCCCAGGATTCTCTAGAGATATGGAGTTTTCCACACGATTTTTCCTTCATCGAAAAGCGTGTGATATATTGCAATTACCAATTAGACACATAAGTTTTAATGGAAAACATCATTGGTACCAGGGGTTTGAACTCGTGACCCTGTTGAAAGAGTCGTACGGTCTCACCGGTGGGCTATCACAGCTTGATGGGGTCTCTGTCTTTGTTGATGTTTACCGAAAGCTGACTTAATACCCATGTATGAATGTGTACAATAAATATTGGTATATTATAAGAGAAAATGTTTACCATAACTATTATCGTGTACGAAAACTTCAACACCTTATTTGCTATCAAATAATCAGTGAAGCTGTGATAGCCCAGCGGTGAGACCGTGCAACTCTTCTGAGGGGAACACGAGTTCAAACCCGGGCAGGCACCAATGAGTTTTTCTATTAAAACGCATATGTCTAATTGATAATTGCAATTTATCACACGCTTTTCGGTGAAGCAAAACATCGTGAGGAAACCTGCATATCTCTAGAGAATTCTGGAGATATGTGTAACCTACCAAGCCGCATTGGAGCAGCGTGGTAGGTCTTAGCTCCAACCCTTCTCTGCAGAAACGGAGAGAGGAGGCCTATTCCCAGCAGTGGGGTTGTAATAGGCCGCTACCTTACTTTTTTTGACCAGTGAATACATCAATAAAAATATATATATTTTACAGGTGTAGCAATATTGTTGCTCGTTACCCTCAATATACAGTCACCTGTAAAGGTGTTGGACCTGGTCCAGCTGACACAAATCACCTAGGTTGCTGTACCCAACTCGCATTATTCGTCGCTAAAGACTATCATAAACAGCCGGATTTGAATCTTAATAGTTTAGCTTTGGTTGCACGTAAGTACACATTAACTTTGCGATTTTGTCGTGGAGTCTATCTCCTGATGACGCTTCGTTTGCGGAGCGAAAGGATTGTTGAGTTTGTGATAGTGAACGTGTGTAGTGCTTGCGTATTGTGGTGGCAGTGGTGGAAGTTTGTGCATGTGTTTTTACGTATCCTGCGTGTATCGGGTATGAAAAAACGGATAGTCCACTGTACATTTAGCACTATATTTTCTATTTACTGTATATCTGTCAAGTTTCACGGCTAATTTGCTGGATCGATATTTTTAAACTAGTATTATTCCTAAACTAGTCGGGCTCATCCGATAAAATAAGACATGAATATCAATATTGCTGAAATTTGGCATAAATAAAGCGCATACACGTTGGCAACATATAAAAAAATAATGTTTACTTTCTAAGTGTACCTGAACTTAGGTTAGCGTGAACGAAGTCGCGAGTACCAATAGTTCTTTCTTACACACACAAAGAAGATACATACATAGTTGTTAATATAATAATTATATATCCTCCTGCCCTTATCTCACTCTAAGTGAGGTCGGCATAACATATTACAAACATGTCACATGATTTGGTCACGTATTTTACGACCGGCCGCCTGCCTTACGTCAACTTACCTTAGTCGTATTTTACGACCCCTCGGTAAGAAAGAGGCTGGTCTATTCTACTAAGCCGGATACTACACGGTGGGTCAACTTACCTTAGTCGCCTCTTACGACACCTCGGTAAGAAATGAGGGGCCACCCTCATTTCTTACCCTACCTCAGCCGGATACCACACGGCATATAGTTGTTAATATAATTAAAATTTAAAATTTCCATTCTTTTTAACCAATCTCCACTTCCAACTCGGCAGTAGTTATAAATTCCATCTTGTATTTCTGCAACTTGTGAGGTGTTTTTACTATTTATCATCCTCCTGCCCTTATCTCACTCTAAGTGAGGTCGGCATAACATATTACAAACGTCACATGATTTGGCCACGTATTTTAGGACCGACCAACTTACCTTAGTCGTATTTTACGACCCCTCGGTAAGAGAGAGGCTGGTCTATTGTACTCAACCGGATACTACACAGTGGGTCAACTTACCTTAGTCGCCTTTTACAACCCCTCGGTAAGAAAGAGACTGATCTATTCTACTCAACCGGATACTACACGGTGGGTCAATTTACCTTAGACGCCTTTACGACTCCTCGGCAAGACATGAGGGTGGTCTATTCTACTCAGGGTGGTCTATTCTACTCAGGGTGGTCTTACTAAACAACTTTAATCGTTGAAGTTGGTTAGTTTATCATTGTAGAGTTGGTCTGTCTTCATAGGTGACAAGGCTTATACAGCTCAATTTCATTAATGTAATGTATAAATAATTAAATAAAATAAAATTAAGCATACTATACATAAATGTAAATAAAACTGAGCATACTTGTAAATAAAACTGAGGATATTTTCCAAATATATTTCGGTCTGTGTGCTGAGAAAAAAAGCTTGTTTGACCTATTAAATTGGTTTACATTTAAGAACTCTTAGTAGCCAAATTTTGTTTCAGAAGCACCAAGCCCTAACAAATTAAGTGACATGATAGGTAGTTGGGAGAGTCCAGATACATTGGTGGAAAATAATATGCTGTGCTTACCAAACAGGTTTGTACCTTGTAGTTATGTTTTATACGACCATACTTGATTTAATCTATACTTATTATAAAACAGTCCCAAAAAGCTGTCTGTCTGTATGTAATCGATTTTCTCAACATCTACTCAACGGATTTTTGTACGGTATTCACCAAAAGATAATGCAATACTTCCGGATGGTTTAGGTAAATAGTACATATCGGTATTAAGTAAATTGTGTAAAGAGATCGCGCAATTGTTAAAAAACTTGCTTGCTGGGAGCTTTAGGCGCGTGCGCTGCGTAAGCCAGCAGAGATATGCTAAAGTTATGTACTAAAGAATTGTAGATCTCTAAAAGTACTACAAAAAAGTCCACGATAGCATGTCTTTATCTCTTATAGTTAACTCACAATAACTACTTTTGTGTTTAAAATTTGAATTCCAGAAATAAATTGTGACACGCTGATTTCCACAATGGTTATTATTATGGTTACAATGGTTATTATTATAAAATACATGTAAGGGATTCGCTGAATAATACTATCAATTCCCAATCGCTATCGAATATAGATATCGTTGTCCTTGTAATTTTTTTTTTTACATATAATTTATATCTCCTATATAAAAGAACTGATAGAAATATCTTGGATCTTCGAAATACATACTAGGATAAATATTTGGAAATACATATTACATATTGAGAGCTGTCATAGCCTAGCGTTGAGATCGTGGGGCTCTGTCCAGGGGAACACGAGACACCCAGGCAGGCACCAATGAGTTTTTCTATGAAAACTCATGTGTCTAATTGGTAATTGCAATTTATCACACGTTTTTCGGTGAAGGAAAACATCGTGAGGCAACCTGCATATCTCTAGAGAATTCTGGAGATATGTGTAACCTATCAATCCGCATTGGAGCAGCGTGGTAGGTCTTAGCTCCAACCCTTCTCCCCAGAAACGGAGAGAGGAGGCCTATTCCCAGCAGTGGGATTGTAACAGGCCGCTACTTTTTACTTATTACATATTACATGGAGCTGTGTGATAATCCAGCGGTGAGAACGTGCGACTCCTTAGAGGTGGTCACGAATTCAATCCCCGGCCAAGCACTTATGAGTTTTCCATTAAAACTTAAGTGTCTAATTAATAATTGCAACTTACCACACTCTTTTCGATGATGGAAACATCGTGAGGGAATCTGGATATCACTAGAGAATTTTGGGGATATGTGTAACCTACCAATCCGCATTGGAGCAGCGTGGTAGGTCTTAGCTCCAACCCTTCTCTCTACAAACGGAGAGGGGAGACCCTATGCCTATGGGATTTTAACGCACCGTTACTTTACTCTTTTTTACATATTACATTTTTAGTGTCTTTTTTTCTATAGTTATAATATTAAATTTAAAATAATCGTGTGATTTATGAGTTTCGAACTTATCGTGCAATTCCATACGTTATAATGTATTCAAATTCAAATTACCTACACTAAAATAAAATCTAAAATCTACTAGAAGACAACTAGATTACTAGACTTAAGACAATTAGATACTACAAGATATTAGATTGCCTTTTCAAAAGACTACAACTATTTCCTAATTTTAGTCTCTCTCTTGCCAGTGTTGAATCGTATACGGAATTGCTATTAGATCAGCAGTCCTGTATGACAATAGTGATAACCTCCCCCTCCTTTTCATTGGAGTCTATGGAATACGAAGATAAGATGTTGCAATGTAATTTAGACACTGAATTGGGCAAGAACTTCCTCATGTTTGAAGATGAAGTGTATTTTAATATTTTAGTGCCCACTCGGAAAAAGTACTTAAGAGTTTACGAGATCGAAGATGTGGCTAGCAGGTTTACTATTCCAACAATGTCGTATGCGTTTCCCCCACGAATACAAGTCGCTATCATGACTATCGGCTAATGTACTTACTACTTACTGGTCGATAAAATTATACTTATTCATAAGTATAATTTTATCGTTTTATAATTTTATTATTACTTTTGTATTATGGATCTTAATAATTTTACTATCCCAAAATAATTTTGTTATTACTTTTGTATTATGGATCTCCGCAAAGTAACGCCTGATTCTATAAATCAGTGTCTTTTATTTGCCCAATTATACATAAAATGTAGTGAATAGGTTAGTAATTTGAATTTTTTATAACTGATGTTGGTGTAAATCCTGTAAAATAAAAATTTAAGTAGTTAATAAACTCAAACTCAAACTCAAAATATTCTTTATTCAAGTAGACTGTTTACAGTACTAAGTAAGTTACCACTGATTCGGAAGTTTGCTCCTACCGAGAAGAACCAGCAAGAAACTCGGCGGCCATTCTTTTTTTTTTAATATTTTTTTTACAATTTGATGATTACAAATTAATCGTTGCAGCTTGGTGCGTAGCTGACTGCAGTTAAGATATGCTACTATCACTCAAATAATCTTCAATTGTATAGTAAGCTTTATGTAGTAGCATCGTTTTAAGATAATTTCTAAACTTGTGTAAAGGCAAGTCTAGATAATGTTGAGGAATTTTATTATAAAAACGTGTACCGAGACCGACAAATGATTTTCGAACCTTTTGGAGGCGCAACCTTGGCCGACATATAAAATATAATAAAATAGTTATCGCGATTAGAATATATTCAAACATTTGACCATTATATTTTAATACACAGATCATATTTATCATCGGTATTATAGTGGGAACAATTAGTTTTTACATCTGATAAGCATACCAATTCTTGTAGGTTAAATTGCTCAACAATTCAAGTAAAGAAGTTTTCTAAAGTGTCTCAGAATTTAATGGCAAAAAATAAAATCGATTCAATTGTTCACACGCGAGAGGTTGTAGATGAAATTCGGCATTTGACGAAAATGCTCAACTTTAAGAAGGAACCTATGACCAACGTACAGACGACGTGGTATAATATCAACTGGGGAATGAATGCACCATATTGGAACCAATATTATAGGATTGTGAGAGAATATAACTATCCGTTTGAGGTAAAGTGTATTTTATAATCTTTTTTTACTATTTTGCATATCTAACGTGTTTAGGTCACTTTCATACTAAACGTGTGAAAAAGTGACCTAATTAAAAAAAGTTGTTTTGTGGCAAATTGCAATAAAGCGTAACGTAGCATCTGTAAAGCTTGTGAGAGGTAAAGAGACCCATCACTTGGAAGAGCAAGAAAACATATATTTATTTTAAATAGTTCGTAGCGTGATGTCATAAATGGCATTGAAATAAGGATTACTAATTTTGAATTCGGTCACTTTAATTCTAAGAATTAGATATATATTTATAACCAATACATAAACATTATGACAGATTATGATAGATTATGACACATTATGACGAGTGTTACTATTATTAGTATATATTTACCCATAAAATAGTGCACGACCCGCACTCATTTCAGTTATCCTTAACCCTAAGGTAGTCTGGAAGAAATCGCTACTAAGCGATAAGACCGCCTTTTGTACTTTACAGTTTATTTTTTATTTTATTGATGTTTTTTTTTCTTTCCTCTCTATAGTATGTTTTCTCTGTGGTGTACAATAAAATGTATAAATAAATAAATAAAAAATACGAGTAACCCATCGATTAACAAAAAAAAAGTACATGGAATAGGGTATGCCATACAGAGATTTGTCGAACTTCTTTAGCTAGGTACCAATATCATTATGCTGGTGGTATACTATTATATTATATAACAAAATAAACTACCATTTAAACATATATTCGGCTACAACTAAGAAATTTAAAAATCTTGTAACTGGGCGGCTTTAATTATAACTCTCATACGATGATTCGAATATTTTTTTGGAATATTATGAATTTTTAAATTTACAGCTTATATATGCACTACATCACATTCACCAACTTCTTCTGTTTCACATACATACACACACTCATCACTCACACACACACTCATACACTCACACACCTACACATACACTCACACACTCACTCATGTATGAGTGTGTACTCATACACACACATACACACATCCTAATCAACTACGTATAAAAAATTGTGCCTAATTAATGTATCATACTTGAAGCGGGCGTTATGGGCTTTGACATAGTTTTCAACTAATGCAGCAAATATTGTTTCATTTTAAATTTTTTTGTAAGTATCTACATTTATTGTAAAAACTGTAACGATAAATAAATAAATATTAAAAAAAAAACAAGGTATGTTCAAATGACAAAAACTATGATGAAATTACAGGTTAAGACTGACGAATGTCGTATATTGGATTTAATAACCGAAGAAATTAGTAAGCGAATAGATATAGAGTGCGAGTCAAATAACGCAGGAGACATGCAGAAATTGGAAATACCTATGGACCATTTGATGCGAGTGGTTGAACACATTACTACTGACGTAGATAAAGTAAAGTAAGTATAGTACCCGGCATTAAATAATGCATATCGATGTTTAGAACGAAACAGCCGGCCAGTTCGGTTCCGTAGAGCGCTGTCACTGTCACACACGGTTTCATCAGTCTGTGCGACAGAGACAATGCTCTATGAAGCAGAATCTAGCCGATTTCTCTCTCTAAGCCTCGATGTGCATTATTTATTGCCGCATACTATAATTAATATTTTATGATCTATTATGAAAATCTTAGACAGGCTCAGGACCGATCAATTTCCATTTATTCAATTCTTCGTCAATATTGGTCAAGCGGAATAGTAGAAGTTTTTTGACTTTATAACGTTTATAATTTATTTTTATTTATAATTTATTATAAATTAATTTTTATTGTTATACCGCCCGCGACTTTTTTGTGAGTGTATTTGGAGCAACACAAGTTATGTCTCTCGCCCAATGGGCTAATGTTGATGACCAATCTTCATATATTTGACGATTCAAAAGCACTTGTTTACAAGTTTACTTGAATAAAGAATATTTTGAATTTGAATTTGTATATAAATTCACAAAGCTCGTATATGCTTCTAAGCTATGATCACTCTTTAGCCAATGGGCTAATATTAATGAAACATCGTCATATAAAAATTCATAACCTCCTAAGGTATGATCAGAAGTAAAATAATTTTTAATAATTGACTTATTTTTTTCGTTATATACAATAAAAATTATCAAGTTTGGGACCTGCTTATAAGTGTGACAACACCTGGGTCAGAAAGCCTCCAAAACAATATGCATACTAAAAAATTAAATAATAAAAATTAACAACAAGAAGAATGAAATAAAACTTACAATACTGAGCGTGGGAACGCCGTGTGGTATCCGGCTGAATAGAATAGACCACCCTCATTTCTTACCGAGGTGTCGTAAAGGGCGACTAAGGTAAGTTGACGTCAGGCAGGCGGCCGGTCGTAAAACACGTAACAAAATCATGTGACAACATGTTTGTAAAATGTTGTGCCGACCCCACTTAGAGTGGGATAAGGGCAGGAAGATGATGAATACTGAGTGTGGGTAAGTGTGTGTGTGTTTGTGTGTGTTGATGTCTGTGCGTGTGTAGATGTGTGTGCGTTTTATATATTATGGATTATATCACACAACTAAAACTATATAATACAAGCTAAAACTGAAACTGGCTCGTTGGCGCAGTGGGTAGTGATCCTGCCTTTAGCGCCGCGGGTCGCGGGTTCGATTCCCGCCGAGGGCCAACATTTTCCATAGATTTGTTGGTTTTTTGAGCCTGGGTGTGTATTTGTATTTAAGTATGTATTTAAAATTATATATGTAGTATATCTGCCAGTTGTCGGTCACCCATAACACAAGTACTTAATTACTTACTTTGAGGTCGGGTGACCGTCTGTGTAAGTGTCACATATATAAAAAAAAACTAATGATAAATAACACTTTCACATTTTGATGAATGTTTTTTAAATCTCAACTCTCTTGCTTTCTTTCAGAGAGCTGTTAGAATGGAATGGGTACGAGGTAGTAGACAATATTTTAATCTACTCACGTTTCATAGTAGATAACATATCCCAGGACATGCAGGACGATGATTGGCCTGACGACGCAATGTCTGATGTAATCTTATTTTGAAATTTCTTAGTAATGTTATTTACTGGTTAAAAACACAAACTGTAACAGATTACGGTCATATCGTAAACATTAAATCTTTGCTATAATCTACAATTACACGATCTAATTAAATTATAGCAAAATATTTCTTTTGTTTTTGGTATTCAAAAAATTCGCTAAATATTGCCTATATTGTACCTTTTTGCGACTTTGCCCTACAAAAGTGATAATAAAAATTATTTTGCTGTAATCCTCGATACAGTGAATAGAAAAAATATATAGTAGACTATCCTTTTTTTTTCATACCCGATACATGCAGGATTCGTAAAAACACATGCACAAGCCACCACCGCCACCACAATACAAAAGCACTACACACGTTCAATATCACAAACTCAACAATCTTTCGCCAAGCACCGAAGCATCATCAGGAGTTAGACTCCACGACAAAATCGCAAAGCTTTGAGATTTTTCGATTGTTGAGTTTGTGATAGTGAACGTGTGTAGTAACCAGGCCCACAGGCCTGCGAGGAGGTTCGCCTCGAGGCCCGTACCCCGGCACCCTCACAGGTTACCGAGAAGACCCTGATTGGAATGGTTATATAGCTTTTTTTATTTATTTATATATAAGACACACCAACGACTTAACAATAGTTACAATTATATAGTTACATATTTAGTATATAAGTTTTCGTTCTAAATGAACACGTCACTTCAAGGATAGTTTATGAGTATATATAGAATAAGCTCATTCTCATTTTAGTAACAGTTGCACCCATCTCTTAGTAACTTTAAGGTTGCAAAAGGTTAATGGCGGGTGAATTCACTGAAATAATAGTTTTATTATTACACTATTCAAAATAATTATGCATTTTTTTAGAAACTGACAACATTAGTTTCAATTTATTTGGAATATTTGTGTACTTGTAGATAAACTTACTCTACTTCTATAAAAATGCTCAGCTGAAGTATTTTAAGAGTATCTAGTAGAGCTATGTTATGCAGTAGTTGTAATTCTTGTTCTGTGGTCTAATTTATTTAGATTTTATGTTAATTTATAAGGCTGTTCTTATTTAAAAACTTTTTATATAAAACCTAGAATAGTACGCGGCAATAATTAATACACATCGAGGCTCAGAGAGAGCAATCTGACGAACCCGTGTGTGACAGTGACAGAGCTCTACGGAACCGAATTGGCCGGCTGTTTCATTCTAAGTTCTCGATGTGCACATTGGCGTTATATTACTTTACTATATTAAAGTAATATAACGTATGAATAATAATATAAAATCACAATGCTCAAACAGTTATCAAAATTGAAAAAACATTAGTGTTTGAACAAAATTAAATATTACCTAGACAATGTATTCGCAGTTTTGTATTAGTAGCAGACATATAGAGGTCAACCGACAAGCTAAAGTCTATAAGTATTTCTTTTTGACGATTCATCCATCCATCCATCCATCAGCATAACGCAGTCCACTAATGGACATAGGCCTCCCCATGTCTGCGATTTTAAAGATTGTATAATATATTATTGATGGCAGATATTTTAGAATCTACATTAACTTTAGTTTCGTTTATACTTTCGTAGCATATTTTAGAATTTAATATCGTAGCTATAAGGAGTTGTCTTTAGTTGTATCTTTAAGTTGATTAAATGTTTATTACTTTTATAAGTGTATATTTTATATTCGAAACTTTGAAACTGTTGTTTTTTTTCTTTTTCATTTGGGAAGGTGAAAACGTAGTAATAATATTTATCATCATCATCCTCCTGCCCTTATCCCACTCTAAGTGGGGTTGGCACATGTTACAAACATGTCACATGATTTGGCTACGTATTTTGCGATCGGCCGCCTGCCTGGCGTCAACTCACCTTAGTCGTATTTTATAAACCCGCGGTAAGAAAGATGGTGGTCTATTCTACTCAACCGGATACCACACGGTGGGTCAACTTACGTTAGTCGCCTTTTCCGAAACCTCGGTAAGAAATGAGGGTCTATTCTACTCAGCCGGATACCACAAGGCATTAATAATATTTATCTACAAGTAAAGTAAAGTAGCGGCCTGTTACAATCCCACTGCTGGGAATAGGCCTCCTCTCTCCGTTTCTGAAAAAAAGGGTTGGAGCTAAGACCTACCACGCTGCTCCAATGCGGATTGGTAGGTTACACATATCGCCAGAATTCTCTAGAGATATCCAGGTTTCCTCACGATGTTTTCCTTCACCGAAAAGCGTGTTATAAATTGCAATTATTAATTAGACACTTGTTTAAATAGAAAATCTCATTGGTGCCTACCCGGGTTTGAACTCGTGTTCCCCTAGAAAAAGTCGCACGGTCTCACCGCTGGTCTATCACAGCTCTAATATTAATTAGCTCTAATATTTATCTACAATCTAATAAAAATAACGTGCGCATTTGTCGAAGATTTACCATCATAAATAATGTGCTTCATAAAGAACCAGTAGGCGGCAGTATCGTTATGTGTAATGAAATAAGGACTAGATCTGTAGGAAAACAAAAATTATATGAATTATCTAAGCGTAAACATGCTTAGTTTATCGTAAAGTTTAAATGCAAGGGGGTGGGGCATATGGCATTGAGTAAAAACGATAGCGTTTGTATCGATGTGGACAGAGGGTCTGAATCAAAACGGTCGCGGGAAAGCGCTGAATACTATATATATCACTTTATGCCCAAAAAATAGATTCTGGTTCTTCTAGGGATGAACTATAAATAAAATAAATAAATATATGGGACACACACACGGTCGTCCGTCCCCGAAGTAAGTAATTTAATACTTGTGTTACGGGTGACGGACAACTGACAGATATACTACATGTTTAATTGTAAATACATACTTAAATACAAATTTATACCCAGACTCTAAGAACCAACAAATTGTTTATAGAAAATGTTGGCCCTTGGCGGGAATCGAACCCGCGACCCGCGGTGCTGAAGGCAGGGTCACTACCCATTGCGCCAACGGGCCAGTCATAACTAGATCACTTTATAATATTAGGCTCGCTGTTGGTTCTTCGAGGCAGTTCTTCCGCCTCACAGAACCATAATGCTCTATGAACTTTTACAGTGGGAACCCACGGAGGCACGGTCCAGTTCAATTTCTGATCGTATTACAATTGTACCAGATTTCTATGGTCTGTATTTATTTTATAAACGTCTTTCATAATATACTTTTGCTTATTTGCCCATCTTTAAAAAACGGTTATTTGATGAACGATTACTCAATGGGTATAAGATTCTATAATAAAATTCCACAATCTACATTAACTTTACCTTTACAGCAGTTTAAAAATACTATTAAAAAAAGCTAATTCAGAAAGCCTATTATACTATTGAAGATACCTAGAAGATAAGAATGCGTGGATATAGCTTCTCTTCAACCCTCTACATGACATTTATAACTATATGTAACTAGTGATAAGAATTATGGTTTGAAAAGAGCAACCGCCGAGTTTCTTGCTGGTTCTTCTCGGTAGGAGCAGCTTGCCGAACCAGCAGTAGATGTTGACGATTCAAAAGCACTTGTTTACAAGTTTACTTGAATAAAGAATATTTTGAATTCGAATTTTAAATTTGAATTTGAATCATTATGAAGAAAATTATATTGCGTCTATCTGACCTCATCATGTTGTCTATAGTCATAACTTGGAAAAACGAATAGTTATAATAGACCGTTGCATTGCATAGAAATAGGGCCTACTTAGGTTTCTTTTAATCTTTCGTCCATAACCGGACTTAGAACCCTTTGTTTTTATAGAATAAACATTTGATGTCAGTGAAATTTGAATACAAAATTCATAGTTTCTGTGTACGTAATTGACAGATGACAGAACTTGGAAAAAAACCCCTATTATAACCACTATATTATATATTTTATGAAGATAAAACATGAATTTTATCTTTATTAAGTAATGTAACCAAGCTATAGAATTCTCATCATCATTCTCCTGCCCTTATCCCACTCAAAGTGGGGTCGGCACAACATGTTGTAAACATGTTGTTACATGATTTGGCTTGGTAATTTACGACCAGCCACCTGCCTGACGTCGACTTACCTTAGTCGCCTTTTACGACACCTCGATAAGAAATGAAGTCTCTTCTGCTCAGCCGGATACCACACGGCGGCAAGATATGGAATTCTATTTACGATAATTAAATAATTTCCTCGTAGTTATGGAAAATTGATATCCACTGTTGATATTTTTTTTAGCATAATGAATCATTAGCAAAATCTATTGACAACAGTCAATAGATTTTGCAACTCTCATTCTACCAATGATTTATATTAGGTATCAAAAAGCTATATATTTTTTTTCATTTCTTAATAATATTGAAATGTGCTCATTCGCCTAGTGATGCTGCAGGTCATTGTCTCCGTCGCGCTCTTGATCAAAAAGTGCGTAAACTGCGCAATTTATTAAGCGCTGATGAAGATATCACTACAGAGCTTGACCGTGTCGTGTGCAGGCTAATGAAGCTTGCCCTTCGCACTAGTAAAGGTCAAAAAGACCCGCCACCTGTAAGCTGGATGCAATGCAAGCTATTCGATCTACTTTCTCTTACTGAAAAAGCTATTGAGAAACGAAGGCGGCTATTACTGAACACCTACCCTCTAAAAGCTATAGAATATTGTGAGAGTGTTAACTATTTATTAAACAAAGCGAAATAAAAAAGTAAAGTGAAGTAACGGCCTGTTACTATGCCCACAGCTGGGCTAAGGCCCCTCTCCGTTTTCGGAGAGAAGGATTGGAGCTAAGACCTACCGCGCTGCTCCAATGCGGATTGGTAGGTTACACATATCCCTAGAATTCTCTAGAGATATGAAGGTTTCCTTCACCAAAAAGCGTGTGATAAATTGCAATTATCAATTAGACACATAAGTTTTAATAGAAAAACTCATTAGTGCCTGCCCTGGGTTTGAACCTATGTCCTTTCTAGAGAGTCGCACGGTCTCACCGCTGGGCTATCACAGCTCCTATTATTTCGCTATAGCACTTTCGCTATTATATAATAACACTTTTTCTATAAAAGACTGAAAAAATAAATCATATTTTCGTTCACCATCAGCCTCCTGCACTTATTCCAGTTAGTTGGGTCGGCACAACATGTTTTAAACATGTCACATGATGTGGCCACGTATTTTAGGACCGGCCGCCTACCTGGCGTCAACCTACTTTAGTCGTAATTTACGACCCTTCGGGAAGAAAGGTCTATTCTATTAGACCGGATACCATACGGCGGGACAACTTATCTTAGTCAAGGCGACTAAGATACCTACGACACATACTTACGACACCTCGGTAAGAAATGAGGGTGGTCTATTCTACTCGGCCGGATACCACACGGCGGGTCGACTTATTTTAGTCGCCTTTTATACGACACCTCGGTAAGAAATGAGGGTGATCTATTCTCTCTCCTCAGCCGTATACAAATCATATTTTCGTTATGAAGTTTTAAAATAAATAATTTGTGCGTGTAGGTACAAAGTAAAGTAACTCTCTCTCCATTTTAGGAGAGAAGGGTTGGAGCTAAGGCCTATCACGCTGTTCCAATGTAGATTGATACGTTACACATATCCCTGGGGATATGTGTAACGTATCAATCTGGGGAGAATTCTGGAATTCTCTAGAGGCAGGTTTCCTTATCATGTTTTCCTTCACCGAAAAGCGTGTGATAAATTGCAAGTATCAATTAGGTACATAAGTTTTAAAAGAAAAACTTATTGATGTCTGTCCGGGGTTTGAAACTATGAATCCTTGAAATAGTTGCAAAGTCTCACAGCTGGGCTATCACAAAGTGTGGGTAGTCTATAAGCATATTTCCCAAGACTTAAATTCAAATTTACTAAGAGTTTTGCTACCAATAAAATATGCTTAAGTATTTCCATCTTTATTATATTTATTGATTTTTACTTTCTGATAATAATCGATCAAACAGTTATTGATACATAGCGTTGTATTATTTAGTATATCAATGAGTTTCGAAGCTTTATTTTCAGTTAAAGAGGAAAATGACAATAAAGATATCATCGGTATAGACCAAATAGGGACTGATTCTACTGCGTGAGTATTTAACAAATATGATCGACAAATACTTATATACCGGCCGGGTATCAATGCTTCTCTCCTTGGTGAGAAGGATTGCAATGATTAAATCATTATCGTCGCTTAGCAACTTACCATTGGCAGGTAACATTTATACTTAAAATCTTAAAAAAATATGTAGATATCTCACGATGGTTAACGACCAAAGAGCGCAAGATAAATTATAGATATCGATTAAGCACATCATTCATTCTCCTGTTATCCGGCGTCGGCACAACATGTTACAAACATGTTGTCTCGTGATTTGACTACGTATTTTACGACCACCCGCCTGCCTGACGTCAACTTACCTTAGTCGCCTCTTACGACACCTCGGTAAGAAATAAGGGTGGTCTATTCTATGCAGTCTGATACCACACGGCACATACCTTAGTCGCCTCTTACGACACCTCGGTAAGCAAGGAGGGTGATCTATTCTATGCAGTCGGATACCACACGGCACATACCTTAGTCGCCTCTTACGACACCTCGGTAAGGAAGGAGGGTGATCTATTCCGCATACCACACGGCGAATATCGATTAAGTACGTAAGTTAATAATAATAAAATCTTAAGTGCCTGTTAGGCCGCAAATCCACTTGAGCACACTCAGGCGGATAAGCGGCTCATTTGGCCGAGCCGATAAAGTGGAGAAGTCTGAGCGTGCTTGAGTTGAATGAAACTGAGCGCGCTCAGGGATCTCTACTTGAGCAAGCTCGGCCAAATGAGATGCTCATTCGCCCATGCTCAAGTGGATTTGCGGCCTTAGAGTTAGAACTAGCGACGATCCTTTCAAGGGGTTACGCAATCTGGTCGTTAGGTTGTCGCGTCTTAGAAATACTAATTATTTCCTTTTCATTTTACAGCCAGCGAATAATGTCTGAATATCAACATTTAGATTCATCATCAGGTATGGCATTTTATATCTATATAATATTTCGTAAGACAGATGAAACTTAAAACTTTTATTTTCCGATACTAAACACAAAAAATGACAAGTTATTTTTGGTCGTCTAGGTAGCATTGGGCATCATTCGAAATGCTATCAAAGCGATGAGTTTGAATTTGATGATTACAAAAGCGCTACTAGTAATGAATCAAGAGGTATTTTTATTTCTCATGTCAGGTCCAAAACCTTTTAAAATTCGACTTTGATTTTTGTACACTAATTTGTAAATGGTTTATAGAATATGATTATATCATCAAAGTAAAATCCAAGGTAGACTTCGTCGTAAATGATCTAAACGAGTTAAATAATGCAGACAAAGGACAAGCACGCGTATTAGCAAATAATAATTCGGAATTAGGCTTATATCCACAATGCAGGAATATTTCAGGCCTAATTGGCTCTGAGGAAAGTGCTATCAGTATTACTGATGGTGTTGATAGTAAACAAGACAGATCTAAGGAGAATGAAAATATATTAAACACAAGCTATAAAATAAATTACTCAGATTCATTAATAAGATCAGTTAATAAAACTTATAAAATAAAGAGCAAGAGTAACCTTGATAGCAAACATAATCTCAAATCCAGTAGAACAAAAATTCATAAAACAGTTTCCACGAGAAAGTCAAGTTATTTTAATGTTATAAAATTCGATTACACGGAATTTAAGAATTACAAATGCAAAGAAAGGAAGAAACATTTACAATCTACTCCACCCAGGCCGGTAAAAATATTATTTAAACAAAATTATTATGATATAGATAAATTTAATTACTTCGTTCACCCTTGTCAAATTACGAACATTTTTTTCAGATTCCTTCTACTTTAATAGAATTCTGCGATCCACTATCAAACTTGAAAGATCTTCCACCCAGTGATAAAGATATTAATGAAAATGAATCGGATCAATTATTTCATAATATTTCTGCTTCGGAAGATAGTATGTTTATTGGAATAGTAACAGAAGATGGCGAGGAAACTATAGCAATGCGACGTAGCATTGGCACTGATCCTGACTTCGATGTTTTAGAAAACGACGACATAATAGAGACTGAAATAAATGTAACTAATGAAAGCCTTTATAGCAAACCTAATAGAGAGATGGAAACTGTTCAGTCACAAACAATATTTCTTTATGGTGAGAAGTAAACCATAGATAAGTTTTAGTTAAAATGAAATATACAATTAATGAGTGTTTTTAATTAAATATTTTTATTGTATAAGAATGTTATTTAACTTATAGATTTAAACGAACCAAGCACTTCTAAGGGAGTTCGCCATTTAAGTGCAGATATGCAGTGCGGTCCCGATAACCCAGCAACCCAGGGTACCATGTTATCTGCCGCAACATCATTTATAAAGATACCTAAGCTATTTACAACTGGTATAAAAATTGATGAACATCTAATAAACATAGAAAATAATAAAAACACTTATGATTTTGGCACATGTACAGAGTGGGATGATAAAATTGCAACTCGGTGTATAAAATCTATAGGAATTAAAATAATAGAATCTAATACTGTCATTAATGCTAGAAGGGAGTGTTATACGATGACGGAAGAAATTGAGAATAAAACTTACACTCCAAACATTTCTAATTCTGAGTCTAAAATCGAAACTAAATTACTAAAACCTGTTTTTAGTGCCCTCAAAATTGCAGATTCGGGTTCCGAGTTTTGTTACAGCGTAGGAAGTTTTCATAAATCAACGTCACGATTTATGACTCCATCGAAAGATACTAGTGATTTACCAACTCAAAATATCGGTAATGAGGATAACATCATTTTAAAAATATCTCAAGCAAGTTACGATAGGCCAATACTGGTATGTGGAGGTATTCACGTACATAGTTTTAGAGAAAAACAAGTTTCTGAGGACGTAGTTTATCAGGGTGAATGGCAACGCAAGCAAACCTTTCTTAAGAAACCTTCCCGCAATCCTATTTCAAGGAATAATGTATCAGTTCCCAAAAAGAAGAAGAAAATAAATTTAAGAGAATATGTAGAATTTTCTGACACGAAGACAATATCGAGGAAAACACCAATAACAAATCCTAAAGGCTATAATAAAAAACAAGATCCTCCAATTAAAGCATCTCAAAATAAAAATTGTTTGTCAAAACCCGCTAATCACAACATAATGGATAAAAGAAAGAATGTTATGGTAATGTTCAAAATTTACGTATAATATCATTATTTTGTATGTTTGATTGTGAAATAAAACTTCCCTTACTCACTACTCTTAATGTAACAGTAGGAATCTTGTCACAATTAAGGTGTAGCCAACCAAATAATATTTATATATTCGGTTTGATTGAATTTATTTCTAATTTCAGGTTGCATCGAAGATAACTATATGGTATGATAAACATTTAAATTCTGTACTTTGGCTATGTATATTAATATTTTCTTTCATTATCTACGATGTCTCTATTTTATTATTTATCTTCGTAAAACTTTTAACTACACATGACTTGCTCGCATCTACTAAGTTCTTATTTTCTGACTTATTTTATTACTAATTACAAATATAATTAATAATTCAAAACTATACGTCTGATGATTTTCAGCTCACATATCCCGAAAAGTATGAAAACTATCTATACTACTAAAAAACGAATAAGTGTAAGTAATAAAGATATTCCTCCAAAAAAAGGAGAAAACAAAAAAAGTAAGAATATAAAATATTACTTGCCGTTATATTTAAGAAAAAAATTGAATTCTTCTGTTCTAAATGATGGTAGTAAAACTGAAACTAAACTTAACGTAAAGGCGAAAAAACTAATACCGTTAGTTACATCTATTAATCCTGATGAAATCACAAAAGACTTGATTAAGATTCCTGAAAAAATGTTAAATAATAACTATATGATATTTCGAAATGAAGTTGATACAGAAAAGGATTCTAATAATATACAGTCACAATTTAGGCCAGGAAGTATTAAAAATGAAAACAGTCAGAGCCCACAATCACAGCCCAGTTCTACCTGTTCATCACCTAATAGTGTAGCTACCGTTCGCTTAGTCTCTACACAAAATAAAACAATGAGTACCAGAAAAAATTCCACATCGTCAGATAGGAGCAGTTCGGGGGTCATAGAATCTGAAAACAAGACTACAAAGAATAAGAAATTTTCTCGGCGCGTTAAGATTAATAAAAAACCACCACAAAATATTTCATCAGCGTGCGATAATAAGGAAAATATTCCGGAATCATCTAAGAACACAGTGTGTTCTAATAAAGATGTTCGAAAACATATAGAGAAAACTGTAAAACATGTGTACTTGGGTAGAACGAAAAGCGTTTTTATGGCACAGATGACCACTGAGTCTTCTAGTTTACCATTGATGTCAAATACTATATCTAAAACTAAAATGCAATATACAAACAATTCTGTTAAATTAACCAATATTAATAATAAAGATGAGCCGAATATTGGACAATTGCCAAATAATGAACAATCTGGTATACCAGTTATGACATCGGTAGGCAATAATAATTCTGCAATTGAAAACTTTAAAACTAATAATGGTACGGACATCTCTTCTACTTGCGATACTGATAGCACGGTTTTTATTTACGAAACTTTAAATAAACCTAACTGTATGGAAAGTGATACTAGTCAAATTTCAAATGAAGCTCATGTCAACAGTATTAAATCTCACACGTCGAAAAGTAGTATAATATCTGCTATTAGAGAGTTAATTGAAAATAAATTAAATCTAGCGGAAAATTGTACTTATGATAGCAATAATTCGGACTCTGAGACTGTTATTTTGAGTAGGGATGACAATTACGTTAACAATGGCGATGATAGCTTACTGCCTTTTAATAATCTTATCGTAGATCAAGAATCTAATGAATCAGAAAACGATGTAGAAAACTCCCAAATAAATTTTATTGATATAATGGCTGAGAACGAATCGGTACCTGATTCTGTAAACTTCCAATCATTGGATATAGAATCAGATTTATTGTCACTTAAATCTTTTGCGTCTATTTCCGCATCAAAATTTTTTGAATATTATTTGGCTGATAATGAGCTTGAGAACACCTTAGCTCAAGATGATACATTCAATTCAAATTCTGTACAAGATATATTTGAGCGTAAGGAGCCACTGATAACAGTAAGTTTTTATTGAATAGTTCATGCTTATATATTTACCGCTAACCACCTGCTTTGCACGGGTATTAAAACATATTATACTCTGAGTGACACTGGCCATTGATTGATTTCACAACGCATTTTTTTGGATCGCATGGTATTAAAATATGAAGATTTAAAGTAACTGAGCTATTTAATAGTTTATAAGAATGAATATTGTATCCGCCTAAAAACCATCTCATTACCACATTGTAGTTACCATTTCTTAGTTATGGGTGGAATAGTCCAGAATTGGAGCTGACCACCCGCCCTGTACCGTCAGGGGTCCCCGACCCTAGATTAGATTAGATTACCATTTCTATATTCAAATTCAAAATTCAAATTCAAAATATTCTTTATAAAAGTAAACTTGTAAACAAGTGCTTTTGAATCGTCAACATCTACTGCCGGTTCGGAAAGCTGTTCCTACCGAGAAGAACCAGCAAGAATCTCGGCGGTTGAGGAGGTTATAGAAGTTAGAATGAGTCGTAATCGTTAAAAGACGTATCCCATCGCGGACTTTTCTATAGAATTAAAAAAGATTAATTATCTTACCATACTTTGCTTTGTTAAATTAGAATGACACCGTTTACGTAAAAGCTTTCAAAAAAACTACGTCTATTAAATCGATCTGTCCATTAAAGAAAACCGCATAGATTCCGTTTTGAGTGTTTCGTGGACAGACCAACCCTTAAGAGAGACGCTACGGGTAATGTTTTATATGTAGTGATTATAAATGTAATAATGTTTTTTATAAATTTCAGAACGTGGGCGGAGTGTTAGCTTTACAAGCGTTTAGTGGTTTTTCAGTAAACGAACCTGTAGCAGGTGATCGACCTGATTTCGTCAATTACGTCGACTCTGAAACAGGCAGTATTGCCTTTGAGTCGGCAAGACAAGCTGTAAGTTGTTTTTTTTAATTTCATTTTGATTTCAAATGTCTATATTCTTCCAATTTATTTATAAAACATTTTTAGGCATCAGAAGAAATATTTGTATCTGGTCGATCATCCGATACTTATGAATCATGTTATGTTGACGATGATGCATATGTGCCCAACTGGTTATTTAATATAATTAGTCACGAAGAATCAGTAAGGAATTCCGTTTTATTAATATTTGATTAAAAACTTCAAATTGTGGCTCATGTATTCCTGCCTGAGACATATTTGCAGACCGGTGAATATAGTCTACGCGAATTAAAAAAGTAGAATTGTATGATAGGAACAAGACAAGCACATAAAATTATAATACAATTTATTAAAAAACTATAGAAGGGGTTGGCAACCTTCTAAGACTACAGATCTACATATAAGTGACTTAAAGAGCCAATAATATTTTATTAATGACATAGTGCCTATTTATATTATATATTTGATTTCTGATTAGGAACAAATTTTAATTATTTAAGTAATAATATTTATTTCTATGAAAATATTAACATACATTCTTACATCAATGGAACCATTGGTGTAAGTTTTTTATTTATTTTTGGTTACGAAAATCTGGGGAGCCGCAACTTTACATCGAAAAAGCCGCAGGTTTCCAATCCCTGAACTATGCGGATCATTTCAATAATTTAACTTTATATAACACCTCATACGAAGAATCAAGTAATGTGTTTTATGTCGGAAACATAGAACATGTAACTTTATTCTTTAGATGGGGCGATATGTTTATTACAGTGTACTTAATGAAAATAAAAATATTTGTTTCTATGAACATTAATTTTTTTCGTCCCATCTAAAGTTAAACATTGTTTATTTTGCCCAAATTAAGTTTTGAGTTTGAGTTAGCCGTGTGGTATCCGGCAGAATAGAGTAGACCACCCTCCGTCCTTACCTTATGTGTTTCTCAAACGTATGCCGATTCATTCACTTCACAAGCTGTTAAACTATGGAATAAACTGCCCGTTTCCTTTCGTAAATTAAAAACAATATCTTTATTTAAACAAAACATTAAAAAAAATTCTCAGCCGATATTAATATATGATAATAAATATATTTTATTCTATTTATTATTTTATTATATTTATTATATGTATTATATATAATATTATTTTATTATTTCGTATTACTTTTAATTCTATTTTTGTTTCTTAATTTAAGTTTTCTGTATTTTAAGTTTTATTTTAATTTTAATTTTTTATAGTTAGTTTTAAATTTTTATTAGAACCTTTGTCAAAATTTAAGTGGTTGGCTGGAAGAGATTCCGATTACGGAATAAGCCCGCCATTGCATTAACACATGCAATAAAGAGATTACAAACAAACAAACCGAGGTGTCGTAAGAGGCGACTAAGGTAAGTGCCATGTTGTATCCAGCTGCATAGAATAGACCAACCTTATTTCTTACCGAGGTGTCGTAAAAGGCGACTAAGGTAAGTTGACGTCAGGTAGGCGGCCGGTCGTAAATACGTAGCCAAATCATGTGACAACATGTTTGTAATATGTTGTGGCGACCCCACTTAGAGTGGGATAAGGGCAGGAGAATGATGATAAAGTTTTGAGTTTGACAATCCTGATGTAATTGAACAAAATGCAAATGTGATCTTTATTTTGAAGGCAGAAGAATCTGAAGTGGATGAATTCAATCTTCCATTAGCAATGCCAGAACCAAATTTTGATATGAATGGTAACGTAATGGGCCCTGATCTGGGCGTTGGCGCGGGTGCTGGAGATGGGAGGGGAATGCATAGTGATCATTCACAAGACAGTTCTGGACGTGGTACTTCATTAAGTTCGAGCGAAACCTCGTCTGGACCACAAAGTGAGGTAATTGACACTAAAAGAACAATTTATAGAACTAGGCGTTACTTTGCGGAGATCCATAATACAAAAGTAATAATTAAATTATTTTCATATAATCCGCGATACAGTAAATAGAAAATATATATAGTGTTAAATTTATAGTGGACTATCCGTATTTTCATACCCGATACGTGCAGGATTCGTAAAAACACATGCACAAACCTCCACCAATAGACAAGCACTACACACGTTCGCTATCACAAACTCAACAATCGTTTCGCCCCACAACCGAAGCATTATCAGGAGGTAGACTTCACGACAAAATCGCAAAGCGGAGCATTATCCAATCAAGCATTGTTATATAGTACTTGGATCATCCCCACCCTTTATTTTACCTCTGAACACGTGCAACAAGCTTGAACTAGAAACATTTATCTGCTCGTTAATGAGGGTACCATTTTTATGCTTTATGATTTCTAATTGTTGCAAAATATTTAATTTCAAGCTTTATTCAAAGGTGTGCAGGATTTCGAAATAATGATCATAACTAACAGAACATATTAAACACAGAGCTCTGTTATGAACAATCCTTCGACAGAATATAAACTCTTACTTAAACACCAAACTGCAATTAACTATTAAAGAATACATTTTTACATGACCTAAATCTAAACCTAAGACTTCAGAGAATGTCCTAACGACTACCTGCCACTCTTTCAGCCTATTAGTAGGCATCTGTTTATATGAAATTAATATTTATGTTATATTAATAATTAATGACGAACAATAGCGCGAAACAAAATGTCAGTGCTGGGTATCTATCGCCAAGAGTTCTGACACACTCAACTACTCTTTTAATTTTTTTTTTATCAGATAAATGTAATAAATTATTATCAGTCTTCTGCCCTTATCCCACTCTAAGTTGGGTCGGCTCATGTAGTCACATGATTTGGCTGCGTATTTTACGACCGGCCGCGTGCCTGACGTGAACTTACCTTAGTCGTATTTTACGACCCCTCTACTCGGTAAGAAATCAGGGTGGTCTATTCTAGTCAATTCTAGTAGTCGTATTTGATGACCCCTCGGTAAGAAAGAGGGTGGTCTATTCTACCCAACCGGATACCAAACTACGGGTCAACTTACTTTAGTAGACTTTTACTGCACCTCGGTAATAAATGAGGGTGGTCTATTGTACTCAGCCGGATACCACACGGCGGTATATATGTATATGCAATAAATATATGGGAAAATTAGACTTACAAAGTAACTTAATACTTGTGTTATGGGTGACGATTCACGGTGGGTGAATCGTCAGAACACGATACTTAAATATATACACCCCAGAGTCATACAAATCAGGCTAACAAATTGTTTTTAGAAGAAAATAAAATGTTAGCATATGACGGGAATCGAACCCGCGACTCTTGGAGCTGAAGGCAGGATTGGGTCGAACGGGTCAGTAAGGTCAGTAAGGTCAGTTAAGGTTTTTGATTTGATTCAATCATAGAGGACAGAATTGAATACAAAGCAAGGGCAGCCCATGAATGTTTATTCCTTTGCTCTTTATGTAGTAACTAGCTGCTGCGGCTTAGTCCGTATCAAAATCCTCGTAACACAAAGTATTTTCCCGCATAAATCCTCACCCCACGGAAATTTTCGAAGAAAAAGTAAAGTTGCGGCCTGTTACAATCCCACTGCTGGGAAAAGGCCTCCTCTCTCCATTTCTGGAGAGAAGAGTTGGAGCTAAGACCCACCACCCTAATCTAATGTTGATTTGTAGGTTACACATATGTCCAGGATTCTCTATAGATATGGAGTTTTCCACACGATTTTTTCCTTCATCGAAAAGCGTGTGATAAATTGCAATTATCAATTAGACACATAAGTTTTAATAGAAAAACTCATTGATGCCTGCCCGGGGTTTGAACCTATGTCGTCTCTTGAGAGTCGCACTGTCTCACCGCTAGGATAACACAGCTTCCAGGAAATCAGTCTATTTAATTGAAAATTTGAAAAAGTAGTTATTGCGAGTTGACCATAAGAGATAGAGACATGCTGTCGCGGACTTTTTCGCGTCGTACGCGACTAAAGCTCCCAGCAGGCGAGTCTTATTACAACTTCCCGATCTTTTCAACACAATTCATAGAAACCGTTGTTTAACTATTAATTGAAACCTTCCAAAAAAAAAAGTACTACGTTTTAGTATAAACCATACAGAAATCTTTTAAGAAGATTTTGAGAAAATCGATTACTTAAAGACAGACAGCTTTTGGTAGACTTTGTTCTATAATAAGTATATAAATAGATATAGACTTACTAATTCTAGGCACGTTTGATCGATCCGTCCACTTTCACAAGTCAAGCTGAATATATACGTGGGTCCTCTCTAAATATGCCAATAATTGGTCCAAGTCCTCGACCGGATGCGCTTCCAGTACATGTTGAAGGTAAATATGAACTTTTGCGTGTAGCGCAAAAGCGTAAGTGGTAAAGTTAACATACATTTATAGCCAAAGGTTGAATATTTAAAATTCTTCTTGAATTTGGGTTTAAAATTGGAGAAAAACTTATAAGCAATTTCAACTTTCAATAAAACATTGTAAATTAAAAACTGAATAAATAGTAGAAATTATTGCAGGCAATAATGTCTTTGCAATAATTTAAAATATAAAAAAGTAGTTAATTGTGACATTAAGTACAATTTGTTGATATTGTGTTATAGAACCAAATGGAGAGAATATAATTAATAGTCATAGGACTGCAAGAAACGCGATAAATCCTGCACTGATTGCAAGCGATATTGATGCCGATGTCAGTTCTCTCGATACCGATTTAGTCGATTCCTATAATTGAAATTTGAAAAAGAATTCTTCTAGAATCTTCTATTTCAATAGAATAAGAAATTTTGTTTAAATTTTTAAAGAGTGGAATATTTGTTTGTTGTAATTTGTGCTTAATTTACCGTAATCAAATTGATGTTCTAATTAAATTATTTATGAGTATATTTTACAATGTTTTCTTACAAATATAACTTGTTTCAAATAATTTGGTAAAAAATTAAAGTACCAGCCTGTTACAATCCCACTGCTGGGAATAGGCCTCTTCTCTCCGTTTCTGGAGAGAAGGGTTGGAGGTAAGACCTACCACGCTGCTCCAATGCGGATTGGTAGGTTACACATATCTCCAGAATTCTCTAGAGATATGCAGGTTTCCTCACGATGTTTTCCTTCACCGAAAAGCGTGTGATAAATTGCAATTATCAATTAGACACATGAGTTTTAATAGAAAAACTCATTGGTGCCTGCCCGGGTTTGAACTCGGCTGATCACAGCTGAGGTAAAAAATTATTTGGTCAAAAATAATTTCGGTTGGTTGGTCTCGATTATTCTGGGCTAACGATTCCACGGTTGCATCACTTGACTATTTATTCACTTGTACCCTTTCTAGTAGGTTTTTACATCGCTAGTCTCTTGCCCAGACTTGATACTGATATCTAAATCGTGAGCTAACAAAATTGCGTTGCAGTTTTTAAACTAGCTATTACACATATTGAAGTGTTGATTGTGTTTAGCTAGGTTTTCTTTCGTTACTAAAAATTTTGTTGCGAATTTTTTCGTTTCTTCTCCCTTACCTCTTTACTTTTATACGGGCCAAAAAAAAATTTATACAGACAAATCAAACCATTCATTAATAAAGCGCAAACATTAGTCAAGCAAAAGATAAGTCGGAAATAAAGTATCACACGTTATCGAGGAAATGTCTTTTTTTTGCATTTATTCATATTGTACAATCTTATAATATGATCCGTTTTGCAAAATTGTACAGGCGAGCAAGAATTCATATATAAAACAGCTCTTTCGTATTGTACATAACCATTTTACCAGTAGGTATAGTGAAAACATGCGTATAGTATTTAGTTTTAGGATAATAAATTACTTAATTACTAATTTAATTCTTGGTTCTTTATTCATACAATATCATAAGGATGTACTATCCTGCCAAGGTTGCTTATAATGAAACGAAAACCTATTCATGGTGATCCTCGGTGCCGATGAACTTTCTATGCTAAATATATAGTAATAATAATTAAATATCGCTCTGGTAAAGCGTTTACATCGATACAAGGCGGGAAATACATCTTACACCACTCTTAACTCGGGTCGTTTCGTTAATATACGAAACGAACGTATGTATAAGGTCCGGCACGCAACAAGGCTCTCGGCAATGTACTGGAATCACTCGCTGGTTAAACAATGTCTTAAAAAATTATTTTTCTTGTATTATTCATTGAACTTAATATTATTACAGTATTCAATCACTATTTAACTCGACCTGAAATATTTTACCTTATTCTAAAAGTTGGCCCGTTTGGCGTTGTTGGATAAGATTGATTAAATCTTTAATCCGTTAAGTTTATTGCTTTAGCTAATCCAACTAGCGGTTTATCGAAGAACATATTATATTAATTCATGAGCTTTCAATTAAAACGATATCAACAAATTTAATATCCGCAATGATTATCTATATGGACTGACAAATTGGAAAAAGTGATATCACTATTAGACATTTTTTAATCTAATTACTTATATGAATACAAGAAATAAATAATGAACTTGGAACTATAAATACAAAAAATATGACGACTAAAAGATCTATCGTACAGTGACGCGTATTATCGCATGATAAAAAATGTATAAGAATATTGAAATGCCCTTAACTGTAGTAGTTACGATAACTATTACATGGAACTTTTATTATTTTAAGGCAGTGAAACACCCAACGTAAATTTAAGGACAGTTGGGACGAGATTACCTAGCTAACATTACTTATTAAATAGTAATTTAGGCTTTTTCACATACGACCTCTACATAACGGCCGCGTTATATATTACAATATTTACACGTCTTACACTTGAATGAACTGTAGTACTTACAAAGTTATCACGAACACTAAAGCAGCAGGCCTATCATGAACTCTTATTGCGACTTAATTGAAGACTTAAACGACGACCGCGAACCGCTTTTCGTAGCATGAAGTGTGAATTGCATTGAGGTCGTAATGTTTGAAAAGGATAACGTTATATGAACTATAGATAACTCTGTCTCACATGTTCTTAGGACGAATTCCGAACGTTCATTCGGCAACGACATAAAGTGTGCGTTTTTAACACGTTATGGTATGAAATAGCAAAACAATTTCGTTTACGTCTTCAATTGAGTCGCAATAAGAGTTCATGGTAGACCTGCAGGACGCACTTCGCAACTATCCAATCAGTCATCGAAAGTCCATCGGCTCATTGTATTCAAACACCTCAATTACAAATGACATAACGAAAATGTTCATACACTTATACTGTAACAATACAACTCAAGTACTGAGTCAATGACTTAAATTATATAACTACGTAGAAGAAATCTAACACTCTGAGATCATGGGTAAGTTATTTAACGAAGCACACATTCCGTTGTCAATACAAAAGAGATTTGCAAACATGTATCGAAGGGCAATATTAATATATCATCGTAACAGGAGTTGCTTTTAAAATTGAAGTTGCTTACTCCCTTTTGCAGTTGTATTTGAAATATTTTAAAATATTGACGAACATGAAATCAGAGTACAAAATACTTAAAAACTTCATAGTAATAACAGTCTAAACATCTAAAATAATTAAAACAATTTCTATAATGTAATTTCTATTATACTCTAACATACATAAAGAGACATTTCAAGCTCTGTTCGATAAGACCAATAATATTAAGAAATGTACGAAATTTAATCTACTATCGTAAGTCAATATGTTCATAAAATATCAAAAATTACTTAAAGATTTATTTATTTCTTCTAATCATAATAATTTTCCCTAGATAAGTTAATAAATTAATTGTTATAAAACAAAGTCCCCAAAAGCTTTGCCTGTATGTGATCGATTTTCTCAAAATCTACTGAATCGATTTTTGTACGGTTTTTACTAAAAGGTTAGTGCAATTCTTCCGGGAGGTTTAGGTTAAAAGTACATTACGGTTTTATGTAAATTGTGTTGAGTTCGTGCGGTTGTAAAAATAAACTCGCCTATTGGGATCTGATACAGAGATATTCATAGTCAGTAAGTACAGAGATAAATAAAGTAATGTAGTAAACAGCTTGTGATACCTGCGTCGCGACTCAGCAGAGTTAGCAACTCATTTGTTGGTCTCGCTATTCACTTCTATAATAAAATTCCTCAATCCATTCTAGACCAGTGTACAGAAAGATTCCAAATAAGTGTAAAAAATATGCTTATACATAAAGCATATTACAAAATTGAAGATTATCTGGATCATAAGAAAGCCTGGATTTGAAAATCCTTTCAGCTTCATAGAAGACAGCGGTTTAATAATGTATAATTGGAAATATTTAAAAGATTGCCCGCCGAGTTTCTTGCTGGTTCTTCTCGGTAAGAGCAACATTCCGAACCAGTCGTAGCTTCGTTAATCATATTGATGCTTGACGATTCAAAAGTGCCTGAAATGGTTTATTTGAATAAAGATTATTTTGATTTTGATTTGATTATGATTCGAGATTTGTAGATCCACAAAAAAGTCCGCTACAGCATGTCTCTATCTGTTATGGTTAAATCACAATAGTATGTTCAAAATTTCAATGAAATAGACTGACTTCCTCTCGGGCGAAGCCGCAGACACATGTAGTAAAATATAATGTAGAAAAAAAGAAAGTAAAACAGACAGAAAAAATGAACAAAAAACAGATGAAGAATAAATAGACAGAAATTTAGATTAATTACATAGCAAAACAAAATTGTATTAATATTTATAGAATATAATGCAATAATATCTTATTTATTGTTTCGACATTGTTGGTTAAGCTGACTTCTAATTATAATATGTAATCCGTATTATTTATTTTTCTAATCATTTTGTAACATTATCTTTCCCTTTTCTTTTTATATCATCATCATTCTCCTGCCCTTATGCCGCTCTAAATGGTGTCGGCACTACATGTATTAACCATGTTGTTACATGATTTGGCTAGATATTTTACAACCGGCCGCCTGCCTGATGCCAAATTACCTTAGTCGCCTTTTATAATCCCTCGGTAAGAAATGAGGGTGGTCTATTCTACTCAGCCGGATACCACACGGCGACCTTTTCTTTTGATACATTTAATAAAAAAATATTCCGTTCCTCATATTGCCATGCAAATTTAACTGAGATATCTAAGTTACGTGGTTGTAGTATTTCCAATCATCTTATCTAATATATTATTGGTCTTACTTTCTATAACAGAGCATGGTTAAAGTTGGTTCACAGCTACATGAAAAAATATCCTTATCAAAAAACGTATCGAAATGAACTATTGTCCAGTTTCGTTACATCGTATTGGATGCACTTAGTGTAAAGGAATAGAAAATTTATTTGATAGTGCACAACAATTGGTAAATACACTTCACTTATTAAAAATTATGTTCTACCAATATCAGAATTAAGAGTATTAACGAAATAGATACGGCCTTTAAAAACTATCCGCTAGTAAATAACGCACTGAAATTTACAAATTGGCGACATTGTATGGTTTACAAAAAGAATTATACGATTCTTCATACGATTACGGCTAGTCAAAATTAAATCATGCAGACATCATTCATAAAGTCCAAATTTAGTCACAAGACATGCATAATATTAATGAAAAAATCATTTTTATCGACAGCAGTAACAAACGTTATTAAGGAGCTTAAAACTGTTTCGAACACAACGTCCCTGTGAAATAAACATATTTCCTATGCAATCACACAGTACTAATATAAACGTCATTCATATTTATGTTATCACAGAAAATCATCTATTTACAATTTTGACGTACTTAAGTTCTGTACGTAATCTATAGCATGCCTCGTAACGATATTATATGATGACCTATTTAGCCTCGAACAATAACTATTGGTTTCGAGTAGGAAAATTTAGTCAATTAACTCGAATAAGCCTTAAAACGCTACTAAATAAAGATTTTTAACTAAGCTTTTCAACACGTGTATCAAAATCTAAAATATGATAAATCACAACAAGCATTCTAAAACGAAACATTAAATTTAGAGGAATCGCCATTATTAATAATTATGTTCGAGGAGATTTACTAACGAGTTTTGTTAATAAACCATGGACCATGTACCAGGTTTAGTTATAACACTATGAGCAGCATCTTAGTGATCGAGCTAAAATTGGTTTACTACTTTAAGAATGTGTTGCGACTAATGCACAATGTACATGCTGACCAACAATTAGTGATCAATTTACAAGCCGTTATTTTTTGTGTTTTTTGTGTAAACACATTTAATTAAATTCCGCCGTGTGCTATCCAGCTGAGTAGACTAGACCACCCTCATTTCATACCGAGGTGTCGACTAAGGTAAGTTTACCCACCGTGTGGTATCCGGTTGAGTAGAATAGACCACCCTCTTTCTTACCGAGGAATCGAAAATACGACAGAGGGAAGTTGATATCAGGCAGGTCGTTAAATACGCAGCCAAATCATGTGACAATATATTTGTAACATGTTGTGCCTAATTAAATTATGTACTCGTCAAATTTGTGGCCAAACGGAATAGCACTCTGTAATTGTAGAAGGTTCTAAAATGATTTGTTATGAATTTATAGTAGACGTTATAATGGATATGATATGATAACAAAAAAATAGCTTTCGATTTGTCAAACGTGATGGTCCAAATATAAATAGGAATATAACGATGAAGTAAAGAAGCATTCCATGTAATACTTGAACGAAAGACCAAATTGAAAATCCTCTCATAATAGCACGTTTGCTATTACTGTGAAGCGAATTTACTATAATATTTACAGGATTTGGAGGCTTAAAAAAAGAAAAAGAAACGCGCTGCATGAATCGACATGAAGGTCAAAAACTATTTGATCACATTAGAACAGCATATACGGTTAAAATATAATGTGATTTACTATAATACTGTCTAAAAGAAAGGTAAAGAAAACAGGTTCCGGTTCAGTTTAGTTCAGTTCTTGAATTTATGGCTTTCAGGAGTGTCTTGTGACACTATTTACTTTGCCAATGTCACGAAGGATGGAAGAATCACGTTTATAAACTTTTGATCGGTTAAAATTTGTATTGGTCGGTTTAATTTGACACAGTAGAGTTCCGGTTTCACGCTTAAAGAAAGATGATAAAAAAGAATGCAGAAGAAGAGTGATGTCAAAGTAATTGAGCGATTTTCTGACAAGATTTGTGTTTTTCACAGACGGTAGATACAAAAAAGAACAAGTAATCTTATGTTTTTTTTTCTGTATTAATTAGTACCTACTTAAGTAGTAAACCAATTTTTTTATCAGTGACGTTCATTTTATGCCCGGCCTGGTAGAACACTAAAAATATTAGACAACTTATATCAATTCGAGTTACCAATTGCTTATAATTTAATGTAAAGCTTTGGAGCTAATTAAAATTAAGCTATGACTTTTAATCACCGAAGCTTGAATTTTAAATATTAATCACAGTGAACACTATGGGAATAGGATTAATTAATCTTGTTTAATAATTATTATTAACCTATATATCAAAGTACATACGGATGATAATTTGGGTGCCGTTTATATTTCAATGCTGATAGTTTATTAAAATATTCAAAATTTAAACAGTTTTTAAATATACTTGGTCTATGAATGATTAAATGTTACCTAAATAATATAAATTATTTTTTCTAACCAGGCGACAAAATCTATTCAAACAATATATCATTATTTTTCCAGTCGAGGAACCACATAGCTCTTGTCACATTTGGTCTGGTTGTTTTTAAGCCAGATATTATATTAAATTAATCATTATAAGAATTTATAAATTATAACACAGGCACTATATTAAATACAGTTAGTGTTGTCACCTCTTTTATAATTTAAAATGATCTTAACAACAATTTTTATTGCCAAATGTAACAAAACACCTATGTACAATACCTTATGACCGGCCTACACACGATTTAACAATTTAAGTAATTATATATTGGAGTATTTCGTTAAAGTTTACATACAATTCATATTTATTAATTTAATTGTAGTTAAATTTAAATAACATAGTAATAAAGCACTTTGGGGTAGGACAGCAAATTCAGTTAAAATGATCGACTTTTTATTTTAATATATATTAACTAAGTAAAAATTATTCGCTATGTATATATTTTACATTTCTAGTATGCTAGGTTTCTCTTTCAACGTTTGAATTTGAACATGAAACGAATCGTGCGAGACGCTGCCGCGCGACAGTCTTTAGTCGCGTCGCGCGCTGCACTCGAGATTCTTGGCGTCTGTCGTTTCAGCAGGCGATATATTATGTAGATTTTATGCAGTGCAAATTTAATATAGAAAGTTTACTTTTACAATACAGACTAATAACTTTATTTTATGTAAAAACCCTAGCGCAAACGAGTTTGCGTGGCACTGTTTTGTAACTTTATTACCTTAACCGTAATATAAATCAAAGAGTAAAATTTTAGCGAATTAAAAATTAAATTTTCCAAAACTTTGTAAATACTAGAATTCGGACACTCGGGGGCCGCGGAGGGCCGATCGCGGCGGCGCGTCCGGGCGGCGAGCGGCGAAAGTCGTCCGTGGCTAGACACACGCGGGCGCGCACGATAACAGTCCGATGGGGCGCGACGCGTCAGAAAGTGTGCGCGTGCGCGGAGGGCGCGGCGGGCGCTGCGAGCGCGCGCACGTCCCGCTGGGAGCGCGCGCGGCGGCGCCGCTAGCACCAGTCGTCCTCGTCGGAGTCGGAGTGGCGCGCGCGCGGCTTGTACCCGTTGGGCAGGCGCGGCGCGGCGGCGGGCGAGGGCAGCGCGCGCGCCCCGCCGCCGCGCCCGAGCGCCAGCGCCGCCTCGTAGCTCAGCGGGGCCTCGTACGACCGCCCGCCGCGCTCCGACTCGTAGCCCCAGCCGCGCCTGCCGAACTCACGCCCGGTTTCATTGAGACTTTTCGAAAGACAAATATTTTGCATTACTGACTCGCTTCGAACGAAGGTCAACGTAAGACCTGGAACTCTTTTTTTTTTCGAACTGACTGTATGCTGTTAGCCCTAATGGCTTTTACAGCGTCACCGGGCGGGACGGGCGAGCGCAGAAGCATCGTCGAGGTTGCGAAATGCAGGGAGTAGAGCGCAGAAGCTCTACTTAAGTCGGGGAACGTCGTCCTAAGGGTGCCTCCTGTGAGGCCGGACCACGGCTTAGGGCGACGTGTAGTGGAGAGTTGATGGTATGACTTAGATTAGTCATTGCGGCGTCGGAAGGGTGGCGAGAAGCCACGACCGACCGACGTCAGAAAACTGGGACCTCGTCTTCGCCGGCGAAGACGCTGTGTGTGTGTATTACGTGTATCTGTGTTGGCGATCGTTATTTGATCGTCGGGGTCATACAGGACGCTTTTTGGACGCCTATATTTTCGATGGTCGGACCTAACTGGGATGTAGGTAGAAGCAACTGAAATAAGGGGGTTCGAGTGTACCTCAGATTTCTCGAAGTAAGATTTCGAAAAACGTTTAAAGAGGTGAGTAATGGTAGGGAGATCGAGGTCTCTATGGAGGACTCTGAAACTCACCTATCTCTAGATCTATAGTCTCGGTGTATCAGTCTTTCAACTTCTCTGCCATACTCGTACTCGTCGTGTAAAGGCTCTAGTGGTTCTCTCGTCGTATGTCTTAATGATAACTGTAACAATGGTAAAAAGAAATTAGCGGTTTATAGAAGCAGGCGTTACTTTGCGGAATTCCATATTACAAGCAATATAACAGAACTAACTACTTTGCTATAATCCGCACGGGTTAAGTGAATGCATGCAAAGCCAATGTGTATGAAGCAGGCAAAATCTACGCACCTTATACATGCAGGACCAGCCACCACATGCACCCCAAGGCGCAATTCACCAGCAATTTACCGGTCATAAAGTGCCTAATGACCATTCATTTCATATTCTCCACACTTGTGATAAGGGACTCCGACTCAATACATTAGAGCAACTTGAGATAATAAAAAATAACAATGGTCACATAATTAACGAGCAAGTAAATGTATCTAATTCCGTTTTGCTACATGTGTTCGGAGGGGAGGGTATTGGTGGGAGTTGAACTATTTAAGACTGCTTGTATGGGTAGCGCGGCGCAGTACGATTTTTGTCGTGGAGCCTATCCTCCTGATGATGCTTCGGTTTCGGGGCGAAACGATCGTCGAGATTGTGGTGGTGGGTGTGTGTGCTGCTATTGTGTGCGTTGTTGCTGGTGAATTGCGCCTTGGGGTGCATGTGGTGGCTGGTCCTGCATGTATAAGGTGCGTAGATTTTGCCTGCTTCATACACATTGGCATTGCATGCATTCACTTAACCCGTGCGGATTATAGCAAAGTAGTTAGTTCTGTTATATTGCTTAGAAATTAGCGGATAAATGTTTTTTTAAGTATTGTTAATTTTTCAGTTTTCTTCTCTATCTGAGGCCATTTATTTACTTACGTGCGAGGGGCTATGGCTGATTCTTGTAAACGGTGGCTGCTGTTTTACATGCAGCGTGGACGGCTTGGTGGGCGTCGGCGGGAGCTGCCGGCCGCGGCCTCGCCTGCCGCCCTCGCGCTCCCACGAGCGGTCGCGCCATTCCCGCCACTCGCGCTCCCTTTCGCGCTCTCGGTCTGCACCTATCGATGCCCAAACTGCTCTTTGAATAATTTGAGCGTTCTAATCTCTGACCTAATTCACTTTACTATTTATAGAGATCTTACGATTTTATAAGACGTTATAAAGTTAAATGATAGCAGTGAAGAAAGTAAAATAATTAAGACAGTAAAGAAAATATGTAGCCAGGGTAACGAACAGATGTGCAAACAATTTTCTTATGGATTATATACGTCACAATTTCATATTTAAACGTCTCCCACTTGTAAAGCATGCGCATAGCGTCCGACATTGATCATCACAATTAACGAACAAAGCATTTATGAGCGAGCAAAAGGTCTAGGATCATTTTAAGGTATGACAGTTTTAAATTCAGACCTTTTGCTTTACAATATGTAGTCACCAATTTTGTGACGCTGGGTTGAAAGTTTAGATGTGTGCGACTTATGATTTAAGTATTAATTAAAAGGATCAATCTTACGTGTGTCGGTTTCGGTCGTGTCTACAAGTATGATCGAGTGGAGAGCGTTGTCAGTCACATTAAAACACTCAGAGCCGCTAACCCTCGATGCGCTTGAATGTCTTATAGGCGCTGTTAGTCATACTTTCAGTTGTGTATCCTATGTTAGTTGTCGGTAACGTAAAGCGGACGTGTGATGTGTCGCGAGCCGGTGAGGTAGGCGAGTGGATCTCACCGTAGGTGTGATGTGGCGGGCTGGGCGATCGCGAGGGCTGGCTCAGGCTGGTCGTGGGATACGGCGCCCTCCACTCCTTCCCTGCTGTCAGGAATACCTTCATGTACCTTCCACCACGCTTTATCCTATGCCCGTCGGATAACCGACGTTTTCTTTACTCACAAAGGTGACTCTAAAAGTTTCGGATGTCCGGCAAAGGTGATTTGAATATCAAATACTAGGAGTGGAATTTGGAAAGCAAAGGTTTGGACTGTTGCTCAGTATGGAAACGATTGTGTGTCCTAATGTTAATATTGTATATTTAGGGCACAGAGGAGTTATTGGTATAGTGTGTAAAGGAATAATTAAACTATTATTGTCAAGAAAATATTAACCAAATCATAAGATCCATCAAGCGTTTGCATGCTGCATGATGTTATGTTATTTTTGTGCATGCGCTTCAGGCATTAGATTAAAATCTTAATGAAAGCAATGTGCAACCAATGTGGGCACCAGATAATTAGTAGCATGCAGCAGGCAATACAATTTTGGTGATGCATTTTTTTACAAATCTTCAGGTAACGCCGAATGGTATGACAACAAATAATTTTGAATATTGCATTTCAATTCATAAAGAATATCTTAATTCTAAAATATAAACTCACGGCTACATGTTTTAAGTACACATGATTTAAATATGATTAATTAACTATAACCAGTAATCGAGCAATATTATAAATAGAACTATAGCTACAAATACTTATTATACAAATCTAGCCTTTTGGAATAATATAGACAGGGCTAAACAACATTTGTATCTAATATTACGAAATTTATTGATAGCAATGATTTGCCGACTGAAATTCTTAAGGCTACATCTACGGAACATGAAATTCTACAACTACTTTAAAGCTAAGTATCCGATCTTCTCACAAAACTTTCAGAGTACCTTCATGAGAAGAAAAATGTTTGCAAAACTGTTTCAGTTCCTTAAACTAAATCTAAATGAAGGATAATAAAAATACTTATAGTTACAAGTATGCGTGAAAACTATATGAAAAAAAAGGATTTTAATAGTAATTGAGGGCGAAAAATAGCTTTGATGGTTTGATTATAAATCGTGTTTGATTATGAATTATACGTAAATATCACACTTTCTTTTTTGCATTAGCGGTAAGCCGATTTAGTGATTCTGCTGATATGGAATTCAAGGAAATCAAAATAAGTGAAAGCCTGCACAAGAGAAATAAACTAAATTTTAAAGTGATAGGATATCAGCAGATTCACGATTACTTTGTAACATTTGAAGGACTTGAGAAGTTTACACTAAATCATCATTTCAGCTTAATATGGAATACAGCCTACCATGTGGGTGGTAGTGGTGGGGCGCTCGGTGGGTTCTACCATGTCTCTGGTGCTCGTGTTTAACTATCTCGACGACGTTGTTAACTGTGTCGGAGAAGCCGATATCATGGTGGTAGCCTCCATAATGACCTCGACGTCTTGGACTCGGCGTTCGTCTGGAAGATTAAGTTTGACATGAGCCCAGTGGATCATTCTACAATCTTTGCGATTTTGTCGTGGAGTCTATCTCCTGATGATGCTTCGGTTGTGGGGCTAAACGATTGTTGAGTTTGTGATAGTGAACGTGTGTAGTACTTGTGTATTGTAGTGGAAGTGGTGGAAGTTTGTGCATGTGTTTTTACGAATCTTGCACGTATCGGGTATGATAATACGGATAGTCCACTATACATTTAACACTACATATATTTTCTATTTACTGTATCGCGGATTATAGTAAAATAATTTTATTATTACTTTTGCATTCTCCAATCCTTGTCTCACCCTAAGCGCACTCAACACGATATCTTTTTATGTTCTATTCCCATTTATGATTCGTCAACTTAGGCGATACTTCTTTTATATGCATATCATAACCTCACACAATCTACCCATGCACTCGCATACACAAATAATAATAAAATAATATGAAACTAAGAATCAAGGTATAATTGTTTCAGATATTACGATCTAACTTCTTTAGAATCTACCTTCGTACATAGTATAATATAGTATACTGTATTCGGAAAAACATTATTGTCGCTTTATTATTTGACTGTTAGTCGATGACACTTGTGTACAGTAAAACTTTCATAAGTTAATATCTTGTAAAAAAAATAAGGTGTGTAATTATGGTGCAAAATTAAGTAACGACCCGTTACTATCACACTGCCGGGCATAGGTTTTTTTCCGTTTTTGGAGCGAAGGGTTGGAGCTCAGACCCACCATGCTGCTCCAATGCGGATTAGTAGGTGTCACATGTCCCCAGAAAAAATACGTATATGAGTGATATAAGTGAATATATTATGTCTCTCTGAATAACATCAATAAAATAAAGTTAATGGAAAAAATAAAATCAATATCAATATCAGTTAGGCTCATAAGTTTTAATAGAAAAACTCATTGGTGCTTGCCCGGGGTTTCAATCCGTGACCCCCTCGTAAGAATCGCACGGTCTCACCGCTGGGCTATTACTGTTTCTAGACATTATATTTAAGAAAACTAAACGCAACAATTGTGTAATAACTATTAATCATATCTGGTTTATTATTTTGTTATTTAGTTTTTCTTTTTAATATAGATTCATAAAAATATAATTTTAAACATCTGTTTTAACTGTTCTACAATTTCGATTATTTAGGCGTTTTATATAAGATAAATTTTAAGTTATTTATTCATGCTATGTTAAAACCAATTTATTGTTATTTCTTTTTATATTTCTATTTAAAACTGAATAATTTTGATAAAAATAAAACCATTTTTTTCCTGAATGTTATGTCATTGCATTCGCCTTGTAAGTAAATCACGTAAAGCATAAAGCAACGTTTAAATCGTTTTATTTATTTTTCCGAATTCCGGGTTGAACTAAATTTACATCATGCACATACCATGCATATTATAAAACTCAGGCTATAATTATTAAGAAGAAATTGTTAGAAACGTTAGTTTAATTATACTTTCACTTTCTGATTCTGAACATACCGTTTATTACTACTACTTCTATATCTTCTAAGTCTATTTCTTCTTCGATGACACTATAAAAAGGAATAATAAAATAAAAATAATTAAAGTAAAAAATAAAAGAATAAAATGGGGAAAAAAATGTAAGAACGGGTAACACGGATTGATTTGTTTACATTAAAAGAAGCAAAAATGATTATTAAAAGAATTGTATAAAGTTCCCAGTAATAAAAAATATGAATGCATTTTTTTTCTAATCTGTCGCAAACCGAAATTGCTGATATGAAAACATGAAAATACCTTAAACTTGATGACCTCCCGTGATGTCCATTTTGGTACGTATGAGGTGCTTGCAATCTCGCTTCATCTAATGATTCCAAAGAAGCATGTTGTGAACCCACATCTTGCAACTCCAATATCTATATAATTATAAGAACTGTTTATTTTCCAGCCTAATAATAATTGTAAATCGTTCCAGCGATTCAAAAATTTTAGAAAACTTGCTGTCCCATATTTACAAAATATAATTTACCACAACATCGATGCACCTCTAGTGTGCCTAAGTACATTTGCAATGCATGCATTTGTGCTCGTGCAAACTATTTAAACACCAGATACTTACCGGAAATTATCAGTTAGGAATATTAGTAAGAAACTATTTTTATTAATATCATGCGATATTATGTGGTTAAAATTTCATGCATTTAAAGTTAGTAGATTTAAGAGTAGTTTAATTAGTTTAAAGTATGGACATGATAGTATAGTTAGTGTGGTGTGACGTTCATGACAGTGCTGTGTCTAAAAATTAACTCAAATATTATCCCTATATGAACATTACATATATATCATTCACTATATTTACCTAATCTTAAATCATTCGTTATACATTACATCAATTTCTACAATTTATACTGCATTATTACATTGAAAACAATTACCTAAACATCAACAACCTGTAAATATCAAACGAAAAGTTGTTATCAGTACAACATATTCTAAAGATACATATAATGGGCCTAAGCCCCTAATTTCTGTTATACGATACTCAGACCTACTGCAACAAGGGTTATTGTCAAATAAGCTAAGACGAAACGTGAACATTAATAACAATATCTTCATTAGGACAACACAGCGAGACTAACAATGTTATAACACCAACTATCTAGAGCAAAAAATATTATATATAATACTTATTTGATTAGGGCACAACAATATTGGCACCGAACACATAATTACAACATAAACAAATCAGTACAACATCATATTTATGGCCGAATTGTTTTATCTATCGGTTGATGAGAATTTTGGGGCACTCTACTCTTGTACATTAAAATTACGGGCAGCGTTTATTTTATTGTACTGGATTCGATCAACAATAACAACGGTTGGATCAATAGGACGACCAACGGTATTCACCTTTTTGTTATTCCTGCAACAAAGAGAAAGTCATATTAAATTGCTATAGCTATATACTACCTATGACGTAAAAAAATGTATGACTGGTAAATGTATGAAAATTTGAATTTTGGTATTCTCCGCGATAGATTTATAGCGGATTGTGTAAAATATAATATTGTCATTGATTTTGTTTTAAATTTAAGTATATTAATAAGTTTTATCATAGAATAGACCACCCTCCTTTCTTACCGAGGTGTCGTAAGAGGCGACTAAGGTATGTGCCGTGTGGTATCCGGCTGCATAGAATAGACCACCCTCATTTCTTACCGAGGTGTCGTAAAAGGCGACTAAGGTAAGTTGACGTCAGGCAGGCGGCCGGTCGTAAATTACGTAGCCAAATCATGTGACTACATATTTGTAACATGTTGTCCCGCTCACTTAGACTGGGCATAAGGGCAGGAGAATGAATTATAAATAATTTTTATCATATCACCATTATTTTTGCATGCTTTTTTATTTATTTTTTGTATTTTATTTTATTTTTTCCTATTGCGTTATCTCGGGTGCTAATATTTATCTGGGTACATAATATTTCGTTATTTTTCTTTCTATTTTACCCATATTGCATTTCTAGTCTTTTCCCTTCTGTTACTCAGAGGAGAACTGGAAGAGATCCCTTTTTTGGATAAGTACGCTTTTGTACATGTGCTATTCTTTTGTCTCTCTTTTTTTATATATAAGCTAGCTGTAAGCCGCTGGGGCTTTGCCCACGTGGAAATCAGAATGTCACAATTTTTTTCTAGAAGTCAAACTTGAACATAAAAGTAGTTATTGTGAGTTAACCATAAGAGATAGAGACATGTTATCTTAGACTTTTTTGTAGTATTTTTATAGATCTACAATTCTCTACTACATGACTTTAGCGTATCTCTGTCGGTTTACGCAGCGCACGTGACTAAAGCTCGTAGCAAGCAAGTTTTTTAACAACCGCGCTATCTCTTAACACAATTTACATAATACCGATATATACTATTTACTTAAACCATCCGGAAGTATTGCACTATCTTTTGATGAAAATGGTACAAATATCCGTTCAGAATTTGAGAAAATCTATTACATACAGACAGATAGCTTTTTGGGGCTTTGTTTTATAATAAGTATAGATAAATAGATAAGCATCTAATATGAATTTACAATTAAGAAAGAAATAAATAAAATACTTACTTGAGAGATCTTCTCGATGTTCGTTTGGCCAGGTTTGCTAAAGAATGTGGATCTTCAGGATGCCCATTAGTAAGCGCCGGGGTCTCATGGCTGAGAGAGCCGGTCCTCGAGCCAGGGCCCAGGCCCGCCGCAACATCCATCAGGCAGTTAAACAAGGACGCCTTCTGCACCGTGCACCCCACATCATCTACTCTCCCCACACATTTGCGCAATCTCATGCCTATATACCTTTACACTTCAATGGCGTCACGTTTCGCGACTACATGAGTGAGCGCAAATGTTTCGTACAATACATATCCATGCTGGAGTTCTTTACAATGTATTTGTATTTCTGTCCGTGTTTTGTGTAAGTTTTATGGAACATGACTATGAAATCGAACATGGAATGTATTCGTAGTGTCTGTGAAGATGATATCAGCGATCAAAAACCTGAGAAAAACACCTTTCTCATGTTATTCGTAGTACACACTTTGATCGAAGGTCATGAATATTCTGTATAAACCGAATCCTGACGAAAGTTGTGGTATTTAGTGTAAATTTGAGGAGCTGCAAATGACACAAAGCATATATGTTTATTTTCAGTGCATCAAGAAAATGTGAAAAGGCCAGACACAGTATGCCGATAAGCATTTTTTGCCTCGATTTTTTAAAACAATATTCATACATTATTTTTCATTATGAGCATGCTTAATTTTTTCCTTGTTAAATATAGTATGAAGTCATTAAAATACCAAGTTTGCTGGCAAATAATAGCATGGCATAGAAGCATAAATTTTTATGTTTAACAAGTTCTCAGGCTTCTAAAATGAATCACAATTAACCGAAAAGTCGTTTAAAAACATTGTTTTTAATTTAAATTAATTTATCATCATAAAAAAAATCGAATAAAAAATCATGCACAATATCAAAATATGCAAGTGTTTAAAATATTACGCAAAGTTTGGATAAATTGTTAAAAACGTTAGGCCAATTGAATAATCGAACTAATGGGAAGACAAACCATCTACTTTAAAATACTTCTAAATCTACAATATTTTTCAAAGATTTATTAACACACATTGCCTACGAACTATATACGAATTTTGCAACTATAGGACAGATCACTAAAGTCAAACTTCGTGTTTTGCTAATCCCTAAGATTTGTTTGGACAAACATGTGAATATAATTCGTCACAATTTTGTCCATTCTACAAGTGCATCACAATCTCTATGATCTCTATGATTGTCAAATTGACTAAATTACTTGTTTCAATCTTTCAATCTTCTTCTTTTTCCTTGACAAAATTGTCGAATTCATCATATTTTGATATCTAACTTTCAAATTTTCAAAAATCTTTAATCAAACACGATGCGAAAAAAGTTTGTTAAAAAAATGAATGAATAAATAAATAATCTAGAGTAGTGCAATAAAAAGGTATTCAAAGTTTCGTTCCGTAAAATATTAAATACTACCGGCTGATTGGCCGTTGGGCTATTCTCGCTGAATGCCTGAAAAGTAAACCACCAATGTAGTCGACTCCTTACGAGTCGATGTGAACTAAATTGATATATTGTTGTAGTTGACGGGTTTTCTATTAATTAAATATCTGCTGCCAATTTATCGGTGGTTAGTTTATTTAAAAAATAAAGCTTTTAGTACATTGTAATTGCACAACAATACATCGACAGAACCACAATACAACTATAATTATCTAACTATTAAGTGAATTTCATAAATCTAAAAATAGGAATTTTAGGGGTCCACCAACATACGCTACTTTTTAATTGTGTAGTTATATTATAGTTAACCTAGTAACGAGATATACTTGGCCTGTAGGTACTAAAAATTGTGCAGAAAATACATCTTACTGTAGCCACATTCATTTACTCTGGCTCCAGTTTAACTACACCTAAGATAATTAAATTCTGCTTAGGTATCCAAACGACGTGGAAGAAAGTAAAACATATAGGTGCATTACGATTGATTGTACCGAATGACTTACCTGGCCTCTATTTGCATCAGGTTTAAACCTTGTCGTTCGCCAGTTCTCTGTGATGATAAGGCCCGCGTAGATTTTTCCCACCGTTAGTTTTCCTGTATTGAGAACATCCTTTCGAGGCACAAGCAAGTCTAACATCTTCTTCGCTTGGAGTGGCCAGATATGGGTTATCGTATCTCTTAGATCTTCATCAGCTTGATCCATTTCTTGAGCTGTAAATTTAACGTTATTTATCATAAAAATTATTTGTTATATTACATTATTTGTTGTACGTTATTTGTTGTAATACAAAAATTTTAGCATTACCTGATCTCATTTTAATACTAAGGTTTTCCCGTATTAAGGCAAAAAGAGTGGTCGTAAAGTTTACTTTCCCCTCTTCATCCAACGGCATATTCATTCTTATTAATTTTTTAAATGCTAGTCTATTTGGGCACTTATTACCGAATCCTAGAGGTGGATCCATATTTTTTAACATATCATACATTTCCGTATAATGAATTTTCCCTCTGAAATAAGAATATTGTACTGTTCGTATTATTCGTATTAAATCATTTAACTAATAAATTGTATTCTATTTATAAAACTTACGTTGCGTTTGGATCATATTCAGCCCATATTCTAACAAATTCGTCTAAATGATGTGCTCCCAAAATAGAAGAGTCTCTTGTTAAATAGTCAAAATTATCCATAATAACGGCAACAAATAGATTCAACATCTGGGGAGATAAAGGAGTAATTGCTTCAATATTTCTAACACTTAAATTTTTTAGTTTCATCATAGAAATACTTACAAGAAAAGAACAGAAGAATATAAATGAAACGAAATAAGCGTACGCTAGGGTGCTTCCGCAAGATTCATTTGGTGGTTTGTCCGCTGCTTTGTCACATTTAGCTGGCTTAAGGCAAGCTAACATAATGTTCGGCCATGATTCACCCGTAGCACATCTTAAATACAAATCAGTTTAATTTATAAATATAAATAGCTATAAATGTCAGTATAAAAGCAGGCGTCCACATATCCGCATCGTACGTATCGTTGCGGATACGTGGCCGCCTGACCTTAAAGTCAAATTATGCAGTTTATTATATGAAGTTCCGATTATTCTCTCACCTAAATAGTAACATTAGTGCTTGAATGAAACTCCGAAAATTGTTATGTCGGTTCATATCTGAGTCTGCTGCTAAATCTATATTGCCAAACACCTGTCAAAAAAAATCCACATTATGATTAGTACTAGTGGTATCCGTGACTTTGTTTGCCTCCATTTTAGTTGGAAAATACTATTAAATATGTACTATATTATTTTTCTTATTCCGTATACTATTTTATATGATATTTACAATTTATCACACGCTTTCTGATGAAGGATATCATCTTAACGAAACCTGCATGTTTACTAATCCGCATTGGAGCCCTTCTTACAAAACAAAGGAAACGGAAGACTTATTCTCAGCAGTGGGTTAGTAGCCGTTACTTTTTACATATAAGCCTGGTATATAAGCTTCAATTTCATGACGTTTCATTAATATCTCTTCAGTGAATTAGCTGTGAAAGCGTAACACAAAGACAAACAGACAAAACATATGTATCTAATAGATGCTTAAGTTATCCGAAGCACAACACTCTAACTATTCATTTATTTTATTTATTTCTTTATGTACCATAAGTTAATCAATAAGTTATTTAAAACAAAAACAATGTGTACAGAGGAAAACTTATCGCTATAAGCGATCTCTTCCAGCAGCCCTAAGAGTCTCGGGAAACATATTGGAATGTGGTATGAGTACAAATAATGTAAAGAACATATCATCATCCTCCTGCATTTATCCCAATCAAGGTGGGGTCGGCACAACATGTTACAAACATGCTGTCATATGATTTGACTATGTATTTTACGACCGGCCGCCTGCCTGACGTCAACTTACCTTAGTCCTATTTTACGACCCCTAGGTTAGGAAAGAGGGTGGTCTATTCTATTCAACCGGTTACCACACGGCGGGTCAACTCACCTTAGTCGCCTGTTACGACACCTCAGTAAGAAATGAGGGTAGTCTATTCTACCCAACCGGATGCCAAACGGCGAAATGTAAAGAGACGAGAGAGAAGAAATATTAATAAAATTTTGCATATGTTTATAATGCAGATAAAAAACAACTAAATGGCACAAAGAATTCTTGCGATATTGTAGTAAAAAAAAAAATAACACTCAGTTCTTTATACACTGGCTGTGTTCTCTAATTAGTAATATTGACCTGCATTCCAATGATGGCATAAATGAAGAATAACATCGCAATAAGAAGGCACACATAGGGTAAGGCTTTGAAACTCTGCACGAATGTCCACAGAAGTATTCGAATAGTATAGCCCTGTCGAAGCAGCTTGATCAGTCGCGCGGCTCGAAACAGGCGGAGGAAACCAACGTTGAACGTATTTTCCTGGAAGCGCGTACAGTTGTGTTAAAGTGAGCCAAGATACTTACTATTATTATTGAGAGGGAACTCATCTACAGATAGATATATCTGGATATACGAGTATAAAGTGAAAATTTTATTCACATTTTTCTAAACATAATAAAATCATTTTTAATTATTTTACCATTACTTAAAACTTAATCAAAAATACAATGCAAGTGTTAATTTTGTAAATTAAAATTTAATTATTTAATAAAATTTGACGTGTATTTTACAAGCTTGGTTTTTCTTGAATGAACTTATTAATAATGCTAAATTTAATATTACTCTGAACAAACAATCTATCTTTACCTGACTACATTTTAGTATTAAAAATACAACATCTAAATATTACTTGCTACGAGATTTATTAAAATCCTAGTCAAGTTAGATGTTATGTTCAAATACTTATCTATGAACGATAAAGAAATAGAACACCTTACTATTAGCCTGCTAATAGAATTAATTAATTAAATATAAATGGAATGGCTTGAAAAACAAATAATAGCTCTGCCTACTACCAACCTTTAATAAAAATAAATTATTTTACATAAGCTAAAACAACATGAAACGATAGCATATGGTCTAGAAAATATGGTAGGAAATTTATCCAAATTTGTAATAGGGATATATGAGATGGTTAAAAAGGCACTCACAGAAAATGATCAAATACTTCCAACACTCATTAATTAAAAAATAACAATAGCTACCTATATTTAAAAAATGCTAGCAAGTATTACTATCATAACGGAACAGTCTAGAACTATTTCCGCAAATGAATCTTCAGTTTCATAACATTTTAAATCTAAAATTCCAAAAACACACCTATCACATTTTCCTATTTTAAAAACTATAAAACATCATCTATAGACCAAATAACGATCTAGCACTACTATAATATCAATAATCCTTGATCTATGTAAATAAATTCTAAACCATCAAGAGATGTAACGAATATACTAATATTCCTAGCAATCCATTTGATTATTTACCTGCTGACAGGATATGTCAGCAGCACAGTTTTCAGCAAGGTCGCTCTGTAATCAGGATATACCTTCATTTGATGGACAATTAGGCAGCAAAGAAAGAACTTAATGTAAAATGTTAAACAGTTATACATTATGTATATGCAATGTTTATTAAATCATTGAACGAGACTGTAAATATGCATACTTACGCCGAACTCCATAATGAGAGCGTCAATAATACTTCCAATGACCGTTATAAAATCAAACGTATTCCAAGGGTCTTTGAAAAAATTCTGCAATTATGACATAAGAGTGATTAGTAAAACAATTATTCATTTACATTAAAGTAGATCCATAAAAGAGCATAAATATATATAAAGTGAAATAAGGAATAAGTAAAAATAAAAATATTTATTTTTAAATAATTGTGACAAACGTGAAAGTAAAAGATAAATTAAGGGGTATACAAATGTACACTTTCTTTACCTGAACGGATCTCAAAAGGACGTTTAAACAGGACGGGAATAAGGACATCTCTCTTAGTAATTTTATTGATATCTATAAAAAAATCTATATTTTCTTGCCTATAGTCTATAAAATTTAATAAAGTGATATAAAAACTATTTAAAAATCATCATCAATAAATAAGCGGGCATCGCAGAAGTTCTCTATGATATTATTTCTAGCTTTAAATATATTCAAGTCAATATCGAATATTATTCAACTAAAATTAGTATACTTGATATTATAATGTGTATTATATAAATTATAAATATATCTAACGTTCTCACAAGATACTGTAACACCAGTCCTTATTGGAAATCAACATTTAAAAGTGAAGGATTAGGAGAACGTCCAATATATTTTTAATATTAAAAAGACAATCCTTAAAAAGTCTGATCTGTAAGCCTAAAATAATACGGACTAAAACGTATTATTGATGTTATAACTAATCAAAAAGTGGATTATTCTTACCGTACATCCGAAGGCAATTAACTTCAAAACGGTCTCGAGAAGGAAGAAGAACGTAAAGACTATGTTCATGACTGTTAACACATCCATGAGTAGTGGTGGAGCCTCGTGAAACTAATACAAAACCAACACCAAAATCTTTTAGAGGTAATGTCATCAAATCTAAACTAAAACACTACCAAGTATTTGACTTTAACAATTCCTTCGCTGAAGGCTAAACCAACCTAAATTGATCTACAGTTTAATTTCATAATTCAAACAATTCAATTACTCTCTAATCTCATTTTTTTAGGCACTCAATACATAATGTATATTAGGTAACAGTACGTGTATTTTGTGTGTGTCATTTATGGAATTTGAACTCGAGCCAATATTTTCGATGTGTAGAAATTGTATTGTTCACTGTATTATGTGAATAGTGCACGTGCTTCATGCATACTTGTTCATGCATTACAGACATTTACAGAGAACATTTATATTTAATTCTTCATAGTTATAAAGCAATATGTGAAAGATATCAGACTAATACTGACCTGATGAATCCAGCTGCAGATCGTTTCAACCCGAAGCTAGCTCTTACCTTGGACCAAGGTGTGCTGCTGATTATTGAAACTGAGCAAGCAATCATAAGAAACAACACAGATTTCGAGAGCAAGGTAAACATTGCTCTTCACGCAAATGTGCCACATGCAAGATATAGGCCATGCTTTACATCGAATAGCAAATTATTAATTTACGCAGCACATTACTATTAGAGAGAAACCAGTAGGGAATACGTGGAAAGGGTTAATATTTACTTGGCTAAAAATTATCCCATACAGTCATGAAAATACACAAAAATATGTTATATTATTAGCAGAAAGAGTACATTTGTAATTTCCGTATCATCCCTGACCGACACGATATAGCTCCAGTGTCAGTTTTAATTGTGTTACTTGTGTACTTACTTTGACGCCATAAGCGATGATTTTCAACACTGTTTCCACGGAAAACATTCCAGTAAACCCCATATTCGAATACTTGAGGATATCCGCGTAGACGTCATTTTGGTTATAGTACTGCCATTATGTGATGACGTGTCGGATAAACCCATGGCAATGAAAATATTTATTTGTTATTTGATACGTACTTTGGACTAAGAAATATAATAAAAAAAAGTAATGTACGGTATGCGTCGGTAATGATGTTGTTTACAGTATCAAGTTAATTTGCCATAAATTAAAAAGTAAACAAAAACTGTATAAGAAGAATAAAATAAATACATTGTGATATGATAAGTCAATCTCGAACTACTGTAAAGGAAATGATGAAACATAACAAAAATAATTATAGATGTGATCAATATATGACGGTAAAAAAAAAAAATTAGGATGTCGGTTCTGATTTCGATTAATTTTATAATGTTCGTAAGAGTTTTAATTAGCCTTAGTACACCGAAAAGTGTGCCCGTTAGTTAATATAAATTATTATAATACAACGACATAAATGAAGCAGCCTGAAGCCACCGGCTTGGCAGAAGGCCCTTCTACCAATCATGCAGAGTTTTTTTTACACATAAACAATTAAATATAGGGCTTTATATAAGAATCATGCAACACGAACAACATGAACGGCATCATGCCTGACCTGATTCCAGAGATCTTGTGCATTCACAAGCACGAACATTTAAATAAACTGTGTTAGTTCTTGTGCGGAAATGGTGCAGGAAGGATAGGCTCATCGTGCATAAACACTTATACATAGATATCAATGAATAGCAAGCAGGGAGATTAGGGTTACACAACAAAAACACAGGAATAAACAACGAAAATTGTTGACGATACACTTGATGATATAGGCTCTGGTTTTAACTCGATAACGGCGCATTCAATTGCTGTGTACACTGACGCCATAAATACATTTATGTTGTGTTTGTGTGTGTTATGCTTTGTCATAAAAAATTTTTGGCAGTACTAAATTAAGCCAATGGAGGAAAGTACACGTACTTTTATCGTATAAATATACAAAGTTTATAATATATAACCGTTGTAGATAACATAAAATTCAAATTCTCTAGAACGTAACAACTAACCTATTGCAGATTTCAAATTTGAATATTCGTAGTTGAGCGACACATAATTAATTTAATTAAGGGTACATAACGATGTGTTGTAAATAATACAAATAAATCAAAATACAGTGTCACATACCCAAAATAATACGAGTGTTACCATATTTATTAAGATTGTGTGCAGGCTGTCGAGGAAAATAAGGGTATAACTGCTAATCTAGTATTTAAGTGCCTCGTGATATATTTTGTTTGTTTCACATTCTATATTTTCGCATGGTGATCGTCTTCTACTTTTCACATTTCTGGTGCTTGATTTGTTCAGTTCATTTAGTATTCCAAGTTGGTATTTTAATGTTAGGTATGTTTGCTCTTTGTACGACTGATATAAGAGAATCGGCCTGTCTAATATTAGAGTAAATTGGCAAAAGTATGATACATACCTTCATCATTAGCAGTAATGTATTTAACACAATGAGCGCCATGATGAAATACTCAAAAGGCGTAGAGACTACTATCCTCCACACTTTGTACTTAAGACTTCCTCTTTTACTTGGCATATACCTCTCTAAAGGTCGCGCTTCTATTGTAAAGTCTATACACGATTTCTGGAATCGAATTAACACTTACTGTATTTTGTTTCTGAAGTAAAAATATGTATCTATAATAAGTAATGCATACCTGATTCTTATCAATTTCCCCATTTTGTAACTCAGCTTCACCCTGCTCTTGAAATGTAATAATAATCAAAGCTACGAATATATTAACAAAGAAGAACGGGAACACCACAAAGTAAACTATATAAAATATGGACATTTCTATTCGAAAATTTTGTATAGGTCCCCTGTCTTCATAGGTGGCGGCCATTGAATTTTGTAATACTCTGTAAGAAAACATTTTAATAGTATTACTTAAACTAGCGACACCCGCGAATTCAACAGACAAAAATATACATACAGACATCATCCTCCTGCCCTTATTCCACTCTAAGTGGGGTCGGCACAACATGTTATAAACATGTTGTCATATGATTTGGCTATGTATTTTACGATCAGCCGCCTGCCTGATTTCAATTTAGCTTAGTCGTATTTTACCACTCTTCGGTAAGAAAGGAGGGTGGTCTATTCTACTCAACCGGATACCATACAGCGGGTCAACTTACCTTAGATAAGGGCAGGAGAATGTATGTAGTAATTCCTTGAGCAAAATTTAATAAATCTTATACTTACTGTGGCCACCCTTCCCCAGTTTGCACCGCGAACAGCGTCAACATAGCGGAGGCAACATTGTCGTAATGGAAGGATTGTGTCCTCCACTTCCGCTTTTCTACTCGCGGCAGCAAACTGTTTGACTCGTAGAGAAAATACGAACCCCTGTTTAAACAACCATGTTTATTATTACGAGCAATATTATAAATCTTCTAGTGGTAATAATTAAAAAGGAATAACATAGAGACGGCGATTCAAAAGTACATGCATGGCTATTTTTTATAGATGAATGCAATGGAAGAGCGGCTCATCCAACACCACCAAACCCAATGAGCCATCAAACTCGAAACAAGCTGAATGACTGTCATAGGGTACAAAATAGTCGACTCTTTAAAAGTAATAGACAATATATTGGATAGAATAGCTAATCGGTATTGTAGCTAGGTTAATATATTTATCATTTACTGTGTGTGCTGTGCTTCGCTCGCGTGCTAAAAGATACAGACAAACTCTCGCAGTTCAAATTCTACACAATACGATCGATCTTTGTAGGTTATACTTTCAGTTGCAATAGTTAGGCCACAGTTACATATAAAAAGAAACAATAAAGACTCGAAAAATATATACTATTGGTTTGAAGATTTGATACATCATGGTTTATTTTCACTATGTTTTCTTTCAAATTTAAACATTCTATGTAAATACATATTAAATAAGTACTTAGAGAAAACTCGACAGTACCCCAAAAGCTTTGATTAGTCCCATATATCCTGAGAAGAAATAATAGGCTCACCATTACGCATATACAACCTTTAAGTGGCTTGGTTAGAAAAGTAATATTAAATTCATTTTGCTATAATTCGCGATAAATTATACTTTATCGCGAAAATTTAATGATTACTTTTGTATTATGTATATCCGCAAAGTAACGCTTAATTCTATAAATTATGGCTTGGCTATATTTATTCCTAAGTTGGGAAATATAAATGATTATATATTTGAATAGTATATTTTTAATGCTTCATTACAACTATCACTTTATACCTTGTAGAGTAAAAAATAATAAAATTATACTTACTGGCAGTCTTCTAGAGTATTCTTACTGATATCGTTGCAGTGAAAAAATTTACCATTAAAAAGTTGTACTGCAATTACAGCAAATATGAATTGGAACAATATATACACTATTAGAATGTTAATGACATTTTTCAAAGAGTTCACAACACAGTCAAACACTGCTTTTAATTTTGGAACACGTTTAATAGTTTTTAAAGGTCTGAGCACTCTTAGCACACGTAACGATTTTATTGTGGACAAATTTTGTCCGGCCCCTTTCTTCACACCCCTGAAAGAATAATGTTTAAGTTTACCACTTTTGAAATTGACTGATGTGTGTTATTGAAATTAACATATTATCTCATGCTTTTCGGTGTAGGAAAACATCGTGAGGAAACTTTTATATTTCTGGTGAATTCCTGGAATATGTATAGCCTACCAGTCCATATGGGAGCAGCTTGTTAGCCCTAAGTTCTAACCCTTCTCTCCAAATGAGAAGAGAGGAGGCTTATGCCCAGCAGTGGGATAGTAAAAGGTCATTATAGTACGCGGCAATAAATAATGCACATCGAGGCTTAGAGAGAGAAATCGGCTAGATTCTGCTTCATAGAGCATTGTCTCTATTGCACAGACTGACGAACCCGTGTGAAACGTCGCATACTAACTGAGTGACAGTGACAGCGCTCTACGAAACCGAACTGGCCGGCTGTTTCGTTCTAAACATCGATGTGCCGGGTATTATACTTTACTTTTGTGACAATTCGTATTAGGTTTTCATGTATTTTCGGCTGGAGTTTCTAAGTTTTTGGACAGAAAACCTAAAACTAAGCTATAACGCAAAACTAGACTACCTCTAGACAAACAAACAACCTCAAAAATGTCTTAAGCAGACGCTGAATTCAAGCTGTACTAGATAGTGAAAAATATTCATAGCCAAAGATTAAATATAACTTAAAGATATAGTAAACGAACCCGATTTCATAACCGAAGCTGACTAGGGCACATATGACGACCGCAGCATCCATGATATTCCAGAGATCGCGTAAGTACGCGCCTTGATGAAACAGGATGCCGAGATCTACAATTTTCAACAGCATCTCCACAGTGAACACACCCGTAAACGCGTAGTCGAAATAGTTTAACACCTTATTTCTGTTAAAATAAAATTATATTAAAAGAAGAAATCTATTTTAACCCAAGGATATACAGAGAGAGCTATACAGAGCTCTTGTTTGATTTGAGATTATATGATATATTTTAATTGGCAAATAAATAAATGTCTAATAATAATTTATTTGAAATATATTTTATAATAAACATACAGGCCTCATGAGAAAACTCTCTTTTAGTAGATGATAGAACGGGCTATACTGACAGCATTTTAAGATGATCATATAAGAAATGAGTATACAAAAACGAGAGTGACTATCGTAGCCCACTCATGGTGTCGTAAATTTCAAACAGCGATGAATAGAGCACATAGTTTGAAGAACCAACCATAAGTCTAAAGGCGGTATCCACCCTACAATATGAAGTACTGATAACTTTACCGTTTAATGGATTTCCTTAGGAACTGGATTTAGATTAGATTTAACTGGGTAGTTAGTTTAAAAATTCCTTAAAGAGACCTATCTAGACTTCAATACTCCGCCCTGATAACACAAATCCTCATTAGCCTTCAGTGTCACTTGGTACAGCTGAATCTTATTCAAATTTATAATTCGGAAGATTTTCACAAGCACTTCTATATTGACAAATATAGGTCGGTTGTTAATAAATATACTTTTGTTTTATATACTTTCTCCTATCGAGAATAATCAGTAACGAACACAGTGGTCAGTTTCCAAAAAATTGTAAAATACAAATGATTACAACAGACTAAATACAAAGCATTAGCCAAAGATTTGTCGATTCATCGAGAATCTGAAGTTAGTTGACCACTTTAACTATTATGACTCGAGTTCTATTATGTGTATCGAGTTCTATTATCTTTATATATATAATATAACGTTACCTTGTACTTTCTTCGTTAACGGGGTCTTCGGCTGCTAAAGCCACTGAACTCATACAAATAACTACCATAATAAAAAAATCGAAATATCTTAAATTTACAATCCAGTGTGCGCCTCTTCTAATTCTGTAACAATTAAAAATTGTGTAATTGTCTTATACGCCCAAAGAATATTGTATGTAACGTTTAAATACATTAGAAATGGTTTCGCATGCTCTGGATTCCGTCCAAATGAGGCGATGATGGCTCGTGTGCGAGTTAAGATGTTTCATTATCTGTAACTGTGTGTGTGTGTGTGTCCTTATAAATAAATAAGTAATTTCTATAACAGAACTATTGTAATAAAAGTTATCACTATTTGTATTGTAAAGGGACTTTTTGTCGTCTAGTTTCATTTATTTTATTTATAATTAATCGAAACTATATGGTTTAAGTTTAATTATAAGAGCTGTGATAGTCTAGCGGTAAAACCGTGTTACCCTCTCGAGTGAGTAGCGAGTTTAACCACCAATGAGTGTTTCTGTTAAAACACGCTGTTCGGTGAAGGAAACCATCGCGAGGAAACCTGCATATCTCTAGAGAATTTTGGGGATATGTGTCCTACCAATCAGCGTGGTAGGTATTAACTGCAACCTTTCTCTTGAAAATCGGATGTAAGAGGCTTATGCCCAGCAGTGGTTTACACACACACACACACACGTCTTAAGTGTCGGTGACAACTTTCATTGGTCTTAATTCATATTTAATTTTTATATGCAATTTACAGCGTTAAAATAAAATATATACTAATGATTAAGATGATTTTACGCATTTAATTGACTTACGGATTGGTCGGTGACAAAACAAACATGGACGAGTATGGCAGCATTGGTTTTGGTCCATCTGGTATTTCTTCTTCTTCTTTTTTCTCCTCCTTTTTGTTTTTATTCTGGAACATGATTATGGTTTTGTGTATTGAAATCTACTTAATTTAAACATTTTTTTTACTTTATTGTTTTAATTTCAATGTACAGGATTTTTTTTTCTCTCTCTAATTTGCATATCGAACATGCAATGCTATTAATTATACTGTAGCAATTATAGTTGATAATTTAAATCATTTATTAAAAATTTCTATTAAAAGAAGCAAAATAAATGAGTTTATTAAAATATAACCCGGTCGACAATATGTGCCGAAAAATGAAAGGACTAAAAAGTAAATATTTATAAACTTTTGCATAGCTAAATAAAATTTTAAATTTTATAATAAACACAGTCTGACATTCGGCCCACATAAGCAACATTGATTCGTAGATAATTTAACTTAAAATATTGTTGAAAGGTATCTTCGATTAACAAACTTCACGAAAATATCAGCTCAATTTTATTTTACAAATTTCCTATCTAAGATATTGTCTCTGAAAACAATATAAATATATATTCCTTTATAAGATATTTATAAGCCTAATGCAAATTATTGCAAACATTGCAATGATTGCAAAGTTTACATCCATTTCACAAACTTATTTAGCGAACATATGTATACGAAGCCATATGTAAACAACATTCCAAAATTTGGCTACTTGCAACTCCTCATAAATAATACATACTGTGATTCTCACACAGGTAATTTCAAAATTTAACTAAAAGTATCAGTTCAGATATCTGATTCTTAATACGTTTATGATCTAGTATGATAATTAGTCTTCCCTTACGAAGTCGATACATATTAATATATTATAAAAACAAACTACCCAAAAAACTACAAAACTATCCGTCTGTATCTAATTAATGTAAGTAAAATGTAAATGTAAGTACAAAACGGATTCTTATACGATTTTTACTCAAAGATAATCACGAATCAGATGAAAAGGAATCACACATTCCTGAGAAAGATTTAGATAAATAGTACATTATGTACTATTAGGTACATAATGTACTTTTTGTATTAAAAAGGTTAAATTCCCGCGGGTTCAGGATTTACGGGCGAGGCCAGCGCGGTTCTCTATTTAATTTATGAGGATTTAGAAACAACAATATTGTAAGCTATCGCAACCATTGACGTCAAGCATAGCACAGCGCCACTTTGCCGCTTTACCTTCCTACTTGCTGGTGACTGACTTATGTTAGATGGGGTTCCGTCCACCGCGTGTAAAGCATCCAACTCTTTCTCTAATTCCTGATCCTGATCAGCCGAAATACAAATTTCATATAAGCAATTTGTATTTCGGTTGATATAATCAATGCTTTTAATTTAATTACTTAAGTCAGTGGTGTCAAACTCGTGGCCTGAGATGAACACTTTTGCTGTCCAGTCATTATATCCAATGCAACGTAAAATTCAAATAGAAATGTTAATTAAAAAATGAAATCAGCATATCGAATTATAATAAACTTTATTAATATACGGATTCTACGAAAATTCTAATTGGCTGAAATCGTGTGTAACGGACTTGCTTAGAAACGGGCATTGATTTTTTTGCGACCTACCGGTTTATTTGTTATCTTTTGAGTTTGACACCCCTGACTTATGTATATCTTAATCATATTATATGAAGCCAATGTGAAATTTTGAGAATATATCATAAATATCAAAGTCTGCCGTTTTATGATCAGGATTTGTGTAACTCGTTTTTTAAAGGTTGAATAGATAAATGGCACAGAAAATGCGAAACATTAGTCGCTTAGGCTCGCTAGGATATGGATATTACAAAGTTTAATGTTATATATTAGAAATTTATTGGTTATAAAACATATATTTTAGTAAGGCTATCAATTCGGTTAAAAAATTTATATTTAAATATACAATAAAAGTTCGCATACCTGTTTTTCCTTATCTTCTTCTTCCTGCTCTTCTTCAGCTTGAGTTAACTCCTGTAAATAGAAAATGCCAACATTTACACGTAAAGCGGCGTCTGTACAAAATGAGCTTCAACGTTGACACACAAAGTATTTTATACTTGACGATCATATCATAGACTATTCTTCAGTCAATATAGTTTTTAATGATTCAACAAAGTTTCCTATCACAGCTTTCAACAATTATGCACATTGACTAAAGCAAAATCTATTGAATGACACAGCTAATTCATACCTGCGCATTAGCCAAATTGTCGACGGCGATAGCAAGAAACACGTTCAGCAGTGTGTAGTTACCAAATAATACAAGAATGACGAAATATAGAGAGTAAATCATGCCCTTTTGTATACCACCCTGAGACTGGATTCCGTCATACATCACTTCATTCCAATCTTCACCAGTTAGAATCTGAAAATTAAATGAAAAATATTTTTATTTCTGCCCTTGTAATATTTACGCGAATCAATCGTTCAGGCTGCCTTAGTGAATGTGTAGTGAAGTACTAGTGTAGTATGGTGTTGGTAGTTTGTGGTATATGCAGTTAACAAATTTGCATTTATAAAGTATGAAAAAGGATTGTGCATTCTTCTTTTACTTTTATTGTATGAAGTATTTGTTTAGTACATCGATTTATATAGCATTACACAGCTGATGCTGATGCTTTATATAGCATTACAATGCTGAGCTTAAATCTACACAATACAAGTTGCAATGCCCATTTGTTGCAAGTACCTTCAATAATCCTTACCTGGAAGACAGTAAGCAGCGCTATCGGAAAAGTATTGAAATTTGTTGGTGGCGTTCCATCTTCAAAGTTAAACTGACCACCAAATAACTGCATTCCCAGCAGAGCAAATATAAGTATGAACAAGAATAGAAGAAACAGTAAAGAGATAATAGATCTCATTGAGTTAAGAAGAGATATCACAAGATTTCGTAGCGACACCCAATATTTTGTAACCTGAAAATAAAATAAAGTTATGAATACATTTAAAACTAGAAATTGGAATTTCTGACCTGAAATAATAACAGTGCCTGCTTTCTTAGAAAATAATCTTGGAAGCTATCACTAATGTGGAAAGAAAAGGAAAGGCGCTAAAAATAGATGGTACTAACATAAAAATAGAAATTAATTGTAAAGATGATTAAAAATATATGAGTACATACTATTTTAATTAATTTCTGGTAAAGACGGCTACGAAACCTTAACCAGTTAGTAAAAGCCATGTACAAGTCATTTTAAGTAAACCACTAAAAACATAATGATGGGTTAAAAATATACTTTAAGACGAGAGTATATTTTTAACATATTTTTTAATTTAAATTCTACGGTGACTTTTATATACTAACATATGTGGAATCGAAAAGAAATGATGATCGTGATGGTCGAATGACACTAAAACGCCGGGCAAGTACAAATTAATATTCGCAAATTAGCACGTGCAATTTGGTGAAGGGAGATGTAAAAAATTTGCACATTTTAGGAGAATATCTAGTGTATGTAGATAACCTACAAATGAGCATTGTAAAAGCGTATTAAGTTAAACCTTCAACCCTTCTCTGCAACAGAATAGAGTCCTTTGACCAGCACTGAGATAGAAAAAGGTCACTACTTCATTTTTTATGTGTTACACACAAGCAAAACTTTAAGATTGTCAGGTTCAAAGATGATAGTAACAAGTGTATAATATTGTTTATTATTTATCTGCATTAATCATCATTCCTCTGCCTTTATTCTTAAGTGGGGTCGGTAAAACAAATTTTTGTCTTCCATTCTTTCCTATCATTTCTCAACTTTGGCGCAACTTCTTTTATATAAATGTTATAAATGAAGTATGACATTTTACTCACACTTATCTCTCTTTTGAGACCTCTTTCTAGTCACATATCCATCCACATTCATATCTTCTACTTTATCTTCATTACTATTAATTTAAATTTAAATACTGACCTTAAATATCCTCAACAATCTCAATGCCCGAAGGACTGAGAGACCGAAGGAGCCGCCTTTTACTTCGGACCATACCACTTCGAAAATTGAACCCGATATAACTACACAATCGAAGCGGTTGAATGACGACTCGAAGTAGATGCGCGGCCCGAGGGCGTACATTTTAACCCACATTTCCATCATGAATAACCCCAAGAACACAAATTCGGCACAGTCTGAAAAATGGAGACGGTAGTGTTTAAACATAACGTTATTTTAATACTAGGGTAGATGAGCCAGTCTAATATGTGTCCATCAACAATAACCAGAGAGCAAATGAGATATATTATACGTCTCTCTCTCTCTCGTCGTCTTTTATCTGTGATTAGACAAAGATAAGTATATGAGTTTCATCTTCCCTCGACTCTCCTACTGTAGTTTAACAACTCTGTTTTATAATTCCAATTTCAAAATTTTGATCTTTATTTCAGAGATCTTGCAATTATTAATTCCATAGAGGTTTTTAATTTATGATAGAGTTGGCGAAAAGAGATAAGATAAGAAACCTACACTTATCTATGTCTAATCACACATAAAAAAGAGTGACAGATAGGTAGGTTCATTTGCATTCATGATCTATTCCATAAATTTATTAAAGACGAATATCCCCTATATGTTTTTTCATTGTCTCAATGGGCTACTAAGGGATTGACTTTTTTTGATATCCAATAATCATAAAGCAACTAATTCACACAAAACATTTACAAGATACTCGTATACACTTAAACCTTCCTTATGAACCACTCTGCCTTTTGGTGAAAATCGTATAAAAATTTATTTAGTATTTTTTGAGTTTATTCTGGACAGACGCGGTAAGATATTTTGTTTTATAAAACTAATATACTCTTATCTAACTAATGAATTCTAGGTTACTTACATAAAAATGAAGTAAGCCACTTAGGTTGTCGATAATGTTCCACAGCTACGCATATTGTGTTAAAAAGCACCAGTACAATGACGAACCAATAAAACCATTGCGTCTTAACTGTATGACGAATCCAAAACCGAAATCTTTTTTCTGCTCTCCAGAAGTCCGCACATTTACCGGCCGAGCGTGTTTTGCTTTTCAAAAAACCTGAAGCATACAATTATATTTAATAATTTTATCCTGCTCACTTTATTTGCCTCTAAAAAAACTATTTTGAACTTTTTGGTGATAATATTTTTCCTCGATTGGAAATTCTGTGCTCATTGCTAAAGTATGTCCATCGTTAAAATCGTCTTGAATCTCAAACGACGAACAGCCTTCAGCCTAATATACATTTACGGAACTAACTCAAGTGCATTTATCAGTAATTTCAATAAATAATTAAAATTATTTTAAGACATATTTAAAGGTACAAAGACTTTATAACAAAATTTATTACATAATGTAATCAAATTTTGTTTTATGAAGTGATTTTTTTAATCTAAATTAGTGTGATTGGTTCACTACAAGGACTTAATACTGTTATAATTATGACATTTTATTTATATACATTATCACTGTCATCAAATTTTGGCATTAATAATAAACCAGTTATAATTATTTAAATATATTTCATTATATTTACTTTGCGTAAACAATCACTGTACTGAAGCGACACAATCGAATGAAATAAAACGTCATTAATTGCAACATCCTCTGTTATATAAGTATATTAAGTTCACACTGAGTTAGTTCCGTTTATTTTCAATTATATTATAATCACAAAGCAAATCTTCTAAAAGACGCAGTTTATATGCTCTATTACATAATTTAAATGAGACATAAGTAGTGGATATCGGAGGGTAATTGGTATACGGTATCGAAATTCTATCAGAGTCGTTATCCGATATTTATCGCATATAAATCTTTAGTCCATCCTCTGGGACAACTCGCACATATATTTCAGTACCTTAGTGCCTTTATAAATCGTTACGTTACAAGGTAACATTTCCTACTTTAAATGAATTATAGGCATTGCCATTTAAATGTGAGATAAAAAATCACTGAACTGAAATGTCTAGAAAGAAAAAATAAAAACTGGGATCGAATGGTTGTTATTTATAAGGGATCAGGGTACGCTATTCCTAAAACTATATCTAAACTAGATTGACTACTAAGAAGATGAAAAGGAATATTCTACCAGCATCACGCTTGATCCCATACCTTGCTTTTTCTTTGGAACTGTAAACAACCAACACACAAATAGAGTACGTATGAAAATGAATGAGATTAAATAACAAGATTTAAGAGAAAACAACATGCAACATTCATTGTACACAGTTTGTTTGATTAAAGTGAAAACATATATATACATAAATTTATATAACGAAAATTTAAAGCTGCTATTCTATAATAATTTTCAAAACTGATGGATTTAAAAAAATACTTTTTATTACCGATACTGTTCAAGTAAGGTTTTATAAAAGGAACAGTTAAAAATATTGCCTGTAAGACTAGAGAATTCGGAAAAAAACTTTAAATTTGGGCACGATAATGTCTTGCCGGGAGGATGTCTTATTAGAATTTAAAGCCATATTAACCTTTAACATAAAAAATGTTTCTTCCCAACGTATCAAAAAAAAATTGATCTCGGCAATGTTTATATAGAAATACTTAATGACTGAATACCTATATTCAAATAAGGAAACTGGCTATAATGAGTAAGTAACTAACAAATATGTTCTACGTGATACATCAACACGGAGAATATTCAGAGAATAATTTTTACTGACCGTCATCCCCACAGTCTTCATCTTGTTCCTCCTCTTCAGTATCAGTACTTTTACTCTTTCCGAGATTCTTTAACTTCTTTTTTGCAGCTGCTCTTCTCCGAGCTAAATCAATAAGAATGATTATTGTTAAGTAAGACATGCCGCATTCAATCTGGCCAATCAAAATTCTATATAATAGGTTCAAGCTTAATTGTAGCCAATTAATATCAATGCATAGTGACCTATCTATCATTTGCTGTATTAGGGGTCATGTGATACCTACCAGCGAGTCACAAAAATTTATACGGTCTTTTCTATAATCTTAATATTTCCATATTAAAATGTAGGCCCAAGTTCTCATTAGCTTCTTAAAATTAGCGAAAAAAAGAGACTTCCAACCACTTTCAAACCACTTCAAACTTCAACTTTCAAATCACAATGATTTCTTTCAGCGTGAAGCTCATGATGAAATAAAAATATCAATTTCTGACCCTTACGTGATCGTCACCAAATGTACATAGTTTGAAATTTCAGTGGTTTAAATGAGTTTTGTTTTATTGATATAAAGAATTAACCATGTCTCGCACTGATTGGCCATATAATAATAAACTTGAATATACTTAGAGAATTTTTAGAACGTGTTAACATAATAGTTATTTCGATCTTATCTTCATTTCCCTTTCTTCAACGGTTGTAGAAGCTTTTTTTGCGATGTTCTAGTATCGTTATTGTTATTTTGACTTTGTTATTTTGTTTATAATTTATTTTATTTTATTATTAACTAATTTGTTTTGTTATTGTTTTAAAATTTAGACTACCGTGGTTTTTATACTTAAATTTACTGTTACATAGTTTACCTTCTATGATGTGCATTCTCTCTTCCTCTGTCGTTCTTTCTTCCGCCAATATAACTTCCTCTGCAAAATTGATATAATTAATATAACTGTATTGCAAAATTATCTAGTTACAAAGACCTCATGACAACGTTAAGCTTACCAGCTTTACAAATCCACTCAACGTAACCGTTGAGTTCTCGCTCTAATAGCTGTTGTCTTCTTAATTTAAGAAATTCTTGTCTATTTTCTACTTTCTCTCTTTCTTTAGCGAATTCACTGGAAATATAGCAGTATGATACAATCTAGCAATAAATTCATGGCATCTAGCTTATTGTGTACATGAAAATTTTAGCAACAAACTAGATTTTGTCATTTAAATGGTCGGCTAGCAATTTTGTATAAATTGTATAATAAAAAATTATAAATTCTTAATTCCACTTTTACTTGACGGAAGTAAAGACTCCGTTTGCTTTGTGAATGAATTTTATTAGTAATAACAGAATGTATATGTTATAGGTATCATTGTTTTTATACTTTTAAATTGTATATGATATGTCAAAACTATATCTATGGAATTACTTACGGTTTACTTAAATAAGAATTCAATGACTAGATTAGATTTATAGATCAATACGAGTAATATTTACAACTATTCCAAATGTCGAATAATACTTACTGCATTTGATGTATTTATAATGCTCGTGAGATCATTATTTCACTTATATTTAGATAGTGATTAAATCAAACATGTATATTATCTATGAGTACAACTACAAAACCTTATCCCTAGCTGTACACAAAATAACATCAGACCTGCTTCCGTAATCCAGTTAATATAACCCGTGAAGTCTTGGTTGAACGCTTGGCGCGCCCTTTCCTTTTGGAATTGAGCCCGACGCTCAACACGACCTCTCTCATTAGAAAACTCTCTGCATACATGCATTTTTAAAACAACAGAAAAAACAAAATAAACAGAAATTAAAGACGGAACAAACGAATACTACTTAATTAATATTTTAAAAACTCACCCGCTAAGGACACCAAGAACTAAGTTGAGCATAAAGAATGAACCCAATACTATAAGAGGCACAAAGTAGATCCAGTTAAATGTACTACCTAACGCGTCATTAGTCTGTAACAATATAAATTCGTATAGTCACAGTCATAAAAAAATTATGCTTTCATCAGTTGACAATAAAATACGGTTGGCCCAATTAATTGATTAGATGACTAATAAAGAAGTTATTGCAAGAAGGATGTTTAACTGCTGAAGTTAACGAAATTACGAGGTTTATAATCAGAAATTGAAAAATACTGTTATAAATTTATGATTATTATTTAGCTGTTATTGAAATTTAATTTAAATTTATGATTTTTGCATCTTTTAATCTTACTTACGCTCTATAACCTTTTGGGTAATTAAAAAATGAATAAACTACTCTGATAAATAAATTGATAAATTGATAACTGGTAAAATGAAACAGAAAATGATAAAACTTTATACCCAATAGAGGATGGCAGTCCAGCCCTCCATGGTGATGCACTGGAAGACGGTGAGCATAGCGAAGCCGATATTGTCAAACGAAGTTATGCCCTTGTTCGGACCCTCCCACTTTTCCAGGCAAGTGCTTTTATCGTAAGTACAAACGTACGCTCCGTGAGGTGCGAGCGTTTCGTTATCGGCATTACACGGTGTTGCATTGTCGCCATCGTTCACTATTTCATCTAGAAAAAAATTGAACAGGTATAATACACTACAATACAACACAATTCTTATATTTTATATGGTAACTAACCTTAATTTGAATAAACACGAAGAATATTGGTTACGTTGCGCAACATAAAAAAGGTAGGTTTATGCACGCGAATTAATGCACAAAATCTACTCGGGTGCAAATTTTTACTATGATACTTTATCCTGAAGTAATAATGTACTTTTTGTTAAAATCGGAATTTGGAATGATTCAACTGACAATTTTAACATGAATCTTTTTGTCGAAATGGTAGTACGCATATACAATACTTACTAATATCTTCTAAGTTATAACAAGTCTTATGGAGCGCCCCAGAATAAAACTCGAGGCCAATGATAGCGAAAATGACAATCGCAAAAAGCACCAAAAGGCCAATCTGCAGCAACGGAGCCATCGCCTTGATGATCGACTTCAATACAACTTGCAAACCTGTATGCGAAACTCCACTGAATTATGGTCTCTAGATTCCGCGTGTAATTTGTATTATTTAATGGACATATTTAATAAATGATGATTGAATTAGAAATTTTGATAAAAATTAAATAATTGTATCAGTGATGTAATTGAATTTATGCCAATTTATGATTAAAGTAAAGATTCGAAAAATGACTGATTAATAAACATTCATAATACTTAACCATAAAGTTGATGTTTACTACAAAGATACAATAGCTAATTACAATTAGAAAAATAGTTATGATGAAAAATAAACAATACAGTATAACATTAACAAAGCCTGCAAATGGACAGATTACCGTGATCGTGCACAAGAACATGTGATTGAACCGTTGCATAATTTGATCGCGAATGAAAAATTCAAAACAATTTATTTGACTTTATTCTGATTAATACATTGATAAAAAATAAAAGGATTGACCTTCAAATTGGTAAACGAATGCTCCTAAATAGGTTATTGAAATGATATTTAAGGCAATTTATGCAACAGGTAGTAACAGTGAATCTACAAATGCTAAACTAGGAAAGTTCTAGAACTCACTAGGAACGCCCGATACTAATTTAAGGGGCCTCAGCACCCTAATGGCACGCAAGGTCCTGAAGTCGACGTCAGCGGGCGCGATTGGCAGCTGCGTGATGATACTGCCGAACACATATCACTCGATACTATAGCTTGAACTAGCAGCTAACTTAATAATAAAATGACTACTAAGGAATATGCTCGTGAAAAGCTAATCACAACTAAATTTATACATTGTAATAATTTCAAAACCATATTCCTATATAACAACAAGAGTCACTAGCTTATCAACTACGATCTAAGTTTTGTTCTCTAGTTACATTGGTAATTAAACTAATCACATGTTTATTTTACAAAATTTAAACTATGACATATTTATTCACACCTAAATAATCGTGTTTAGCTAAATTCTTACGTTAGAATTTTATTGGAAAAATAACACAATCCACAATGTAACAAATATTTACTATTATGCAACACGTAATCGAAATCCAAAGTACATTTAGCATCGACAGTAAATCACAAAAAATCGAAAACCACTCAGCTATAACGATTCTCATAATGGCAAGAAATCGATGCTACGTTCTCTCACTAAGAATGTAAAAGTTCTATTTTCAAAACTAGCTCTGTGTTATCTACTTCAAAAAAGTTCCATTGACCACATCTAGCCAGAATTTTCTATACAATATAATAAGGTTTATTGAACTTTTCGCCAATTACTGTGAATTACTTGGTATCCGCGAGACGAGCTTGAGCGGTCGTAACACTCTGAATGAGCGCAGCATCCGCAGGTCAACGTCCACGTTGTATTCGGCGAAAATCGTCATCGACCTAGTTTTTGTCATCGAATATTTCAGTAAGAACCCCTTTCTTACCTATCTTACTTTCAAAAATACCTAATGATACTGAATATCATTACAATCACATTAAGAATTATTTGAAATTGTATTAAGATCAATTTTTGATTTCGCTTGTGCCATTTCTTTCTCATACATGCATTCCCATGGCTCACTAAATCCAATTTGGTGATTTTGAATGGTTTTGTTATGCCAAATGTTTTTAATGAAAGATTTTAAATTCAAATACAATGAAAGCTTACTTACCCGGTGACTACAACGAAAAAATCCATAATGTTCCAAATGTTTCTAAGATATGAACCCTTGTGTAAAACAAAACCTAAGGCTAAAATTTTTAACGAGGCTTCTACACAAAATATTCCTAAAAAGTACGCCTCGGTCTTTTCCTGTAACAAACAAAAACATAATTTTATTAATTATTTTAAAGATTATTTGCCAGTCAATTCCTATATTTAAAACTAAGTGTTTTTAGAAAAGGCAAATTAAAAAAAATAAGTTTTTAGTATTATACGAGATTCAGCTAGCAATTTTGTCTGCGTCCAAGGGACTTAGTATTACAATACCATCAGTCCATATCCCTCCTCTGAATACCAATCTCCTTAAACTAAAAACTCTATCAGTTCCCCGTCCTTTATCACATAATTTTGAAATCTGCGAATATCCTCATTTTCATCAAACGTTAAAAGTGTTTACATTCCACTCGAAATGAGTCTGATTTATTATATTCCTTCCTTATAGATAATTAAAGTCTGAGCCTACTCAAGAAGCCTACTCACCAGATTCTGCGCTAAGATGGTCTTATCGCCGTTAGGCAGATGCTCTTCCAGCGCCAGCACCACGCAGTTGGCGATGATGGTAAGCAGCACCGCGTACTCGAAAGGCGGCCACTCGATGATGAACTTTGTATACCTGAAAATGATACAAACACTCTATGAATATTAATTATAATACACTACATGGACTGGACGGGAACTGTGAAAGTTTTGCTTAATGTACCTAATGTCAACTTAATGCTTGAATGTTAGCAATATTATTACGGAGTTTAAGTTGCATAAAGCATAATACACGTAATTAAAGCAGTGATATTATATAAGTAGACAAAAGAGCACTTTCAAACAAACTTCTTATTCATATGCTGTTGATACAGTAGTAGTGGTCTTAAGAGGTTATCACTTGATAATAATCCATACTAATACCTTAAATGCAAAAGGTTGGCTGTCTGTTGCACTTTCATCGCCAAAAGATGAGACCAATATTAATAAGATTTAGAAGCGGGCTAACATATAGGATAATAGTTATAGAACATATGAGAGAAATATATAAATGTCCTTCGAGAATATCAAGAAAATTCAGAGTACATAATTCAGTATATTTTATCACTAACTTCCCAATGCGAGGTGAATAAGTGCAACTAATAACATGGGAACGCACTAATTTCGAGGATGTATACCACTCAAACATTCCGAAACCCTGTACATATTTCTTTCAAGACTTCAAATAATTATTGATAAAACAATTTAGTCCATAAACATTCCAAGACACACAAGAGTCTAATGAATTTCAAACAGATATAAATACTTATAACAGAAATTGTCAGAAGAAGCCTCCTTTCTAGGTGACATTGTCTGAGTGAATCGAGTCATATTAGCGTCCCAGAAATGTAACGAGATTATAACAATTTATGTCAATGGCAATACAATCAAGCATACTTGATTCAAAAAGGTGTAAGGCTTACATGCAAAAAAGATACTTCCATGAAACGTATATTTGTCATACTTAAGAACTTCCTACAAGCAGAATATTTATATGAAACACGTGCGTTTCCTTTTCATTGATAGATTCTTTTTTTAACATCAGAAACTACTTTAAAGAAACGTTCTTCTTATAAGATTGTGCTGTTCTTATGCACAAATTTGTTAGATTTAGTTGACGTGGGGTTCTAGAAGTTGAATGTTACGGTAACCCGTATAATCATTAACAATTATTGACTTATGATAATTAAACTTTACGCCCTTTAGGTATTAGGCTTCGACAACAGTAAAATCACCATTAACAATTAAAAAATTATAAACATTAGAAACAATATAAACTTCATAGTATTACAAAACGTTACAGTTATAATCAGTTAAACAGAGTAATTACGGTCGCTTGTGCTAATACATTGACGTAAGGGGACGACACTTAATAGCATTGTTTATACATCTCGCTAAGATGTTAAGGTAATTTATTTCCCATTAATCTGAAAAGCGTCATTATCGTTGGCATTATAAGCCCGTCTCTCACACGATGAGCTTATTTATCTATTATCACATAATTTCCGATCTTATTGTAATAGTCCATTACGGAACTAATTCTATGACTATTACAGTAAAAATTGAACTTTGTAGTGATAATCAGGTGATAATTTTGGGATCTTTATAATATATGAACCATACCAGAAGGTGTTTGTCAAAAATCATAGTTACTATGTAATTGTATCACCAAAACAGAGATATGTAGAAGAAACGGTGTCAATGATAGCTCTCATCTATCACGAAGTTAAAGAAGCGACAAATGAAAATCATATATCAAAGAATTGATGAATACTAGAACCCGTAAAGTTGGAATGGTGACAGCAAAAGACCATCTGTTTGAAAATATTCTAAAGATTACGAAGTAAATGTTAATGATAAATTATACCTTTCGTTTTAGATATTATGGAATTAACAAGGTTTCCGATAAATCCCTTTGAATAGTCGTAAATGAGTCTATTAAGAAATTCACGGCGCGATTACAATTTTCAAATAAATTGAATTTTGCGGCTAAAATAATGTAAACAATCACATTACGCTTACGATAGCTTTAGGTTTAGTGGTTTGTACTGTTACCAATAGTTCGTTACATCTTTTGAATCACATCACTAACGGCAACTATTTATGTTTAAGTTATGATAGGGCTATCTTTTACTAACTTTAACTTCGCGACTTGAAAAACTGCTTCGGTAATTTGTTTATCATAAAATCAAATAGAGACCTTGTTGAATAGGGATGATGTGTGTTCTATTTGCGGTCGGCTTTAATGAAATGAATTTTATATAGAATACATCACAATCGATACTTATAATATTTATCTTACAAGTATCTCGTGGTTAAATACTAGAGATTTTGTAAAAATCAATATTCCGTTTATATCTGTTCGTACCTCACGTCATTGGACGCCATCACTAACGTTTAACAACCTGTCATTGTCATACCAACCTCAGCCTAGTCATTAACTCAAACTAGAATTTATTTTATCGCCAACCATTTGTTCATCCATAACAAGTTACAAAGGTCAGATCGTTTTTGTTTGTATAAACTGATAATGTTAAAACTGCAAATAACGGTTAATAATGCCATTGTTATGGGGTTGGGAAGAAAACTGAAAAAACCATAACTAGAAAAGAGACAATTAGAATTTTGAATGAAGAATTGATTGAGATAAAAAGGGATAAAAAGACAGAACTAGAGAAGCATCTAGGTTGGACAGATTCTAAATCAGTAGGAGATGTTAAGAAAATATAGAAATTAAAGGCATATACATACAATGATATAAAGTTTGAGTTTCATTTTCCTATGGTATATGGTTTGAATGCTCGAATTTCTTATAATAATAAATAAAATAAAATTAAGATGATTCTTTAACATTTATTCGTATGTTAGAAATAAACACACACATCATGTTTAATTAAAAAATGAACGAAAAACATTAAATCTTGTGTTTTGTAGCACACGTAATTTTTTTGTTGTTTAAGAAATTAAAATCTAATCACCCGTTAGCGCAGTGGGTAGTGACCCTGCTTGTAACTCCGCGAGTCGCGGATTCAAGCCAACATTTTCTATAGGCAATTTGTTGGTTCTTCGAACCTGGGTGTATATTTGTGTCCGTCACCCATAACACAAGTATTAAGTTACTTACTTTGGGGATGGACGACCGTGTGTGTAAGTGTCCAGTATATTTATTTATTTAATTAAATGAAGGATGTTTACCTCCGAATAGGGTTTTCGTCGGAGAATATAAAGAGCGAGCTGGGCCCCGGAGTAGCGGGCTGGTGCGCGCCGCCCATGGTATCAGCTGGCGCCGCGCGAGCCTGCGCGCCCGCCGCCTCCTGCGCTGCCGCCAACCTGGAACGTACAACAACCACATTTTAGAGCAGGGAATCTGTAGATTTACTCACATTTTATTCAATTCAAATTCAAAATATTCTTTATTCAAGTAAAACTTTTGAACAAGGGCATCTGAATCGCAAAATCTATGGCTGGTTCAGAAATTTGCTTCTACCGTGAAGAGTACTCGAAACTCGATAGTTGCTCTTTTTCAAATTAGCTCTTTTCAAAAATTATTAAATTCAAATACTTTCAGCAACTTATTTTTTGCGCATAAGAATATAATACATAATTATAAAAAGATTGGCGATGTATATTATAGACAAATTAGGAACCGATATAAGCTTGCGGTTCCTGCTTTGCGCCATACAAAAATACATAAGTCGTTTGTGGGTTTGGGTATAACATTCTATAATAAAACTCCGCATTCGATTATAGCTTTGCCATTGCAGCAATCAAAAAATACTATTAAAAAAGGCTAATACAGAAAGCCTACTATTCTGTTAAGGATTACTGAGACGATGATAATGCGTAGACATAGATAGCTACTCTTCGACCCTGCAAGACTTTATTAACAAGTATTAACTAAATGTAACTTTTATTATTTGAAGAGAGCAATCGCCGAGTTTCTTGCTGGCTCTTGTCGGTAGGAACAGCTTTCCGAACCAGCATTAAAGTTGACGATTCAAAAGTACTTGTTTACAAGTTTACTTGAATAAAAAATATTTTGAATTTGAATTTGAAAATTATAATTCTTAAAACTTGTTACATTTCGTCATTCTCATCTTCTGCAAGATCAAAGACTAGCGAAATTTACGCACTCTATATCATCATTCTCTTGCCCTTATCCCACTCTAAGTGGGGTCGGCACAACATGTTATAAACATGTTGTCAAGCGACTAAGGTAATTCGACCCGCCGAGTGGTATTTGGCTGAGTAGCATAGACCACCCTCTTTCTTACCGAGGGGTTGTAAAATACGTCCAAGGTAGGCAGGCGGCTGGTCGTAAAATACGTGGCCAAGTCATGTGACAACATGTTTGTAACATGTTGTGCCGACTCCACTTAGCGTGGGATAAGGGCAAGAGGATGATGATGATATACTTAGTCTAAAGCAGAATGATGTTTCCTTAATTCCCTTTATACCAAGTAGTTTCTATAGAAGAAAATTTTAACATTATTAGAATGTTAAACCGCGTTTCAGAAGACAAAAATTGAAATGTAATATCGTTACTAGCCTGTTTCAATACGTTAATAAATTTAATTTAGCTCCGAGCGTCGCGTGTTTGAGGACATAACGAGTTCATACGGTACTAGGTAGGCTGGAACGGGTAATAATATTATTATCACCAATTAAACGCTCAACGTGGGCAGTTTTAAAGTTATAAACATTTTTTTTGTAATCTGACATTCTGAAATGCTAAGCTGTGATAGTCCAGCGGTGAGATCTTGCAACATCTCTTTAGAGACCCGTGTAGACACCAATTAATTACTTTTTCTATTCAAACTTAAGTGTAATTTAAAGCGTGTGATAATTGCAATTTATCACACGCTTTTCGATGAAGGAAATTATCGTGAGGAAACCTGCATATCTCTAGAGAATTCTAGGGATATGTGTTACCTACCAATGTGCATTGGAGCGAGGTAGGTCTTAGCTCCAATCCTCTCCAAAAATTAGATAGGAGGCCTATGCCCAGTAGTGGGATAGTAACAGGCAGTTAAGTTAACATTAAGTAATAATAATATTCTTTGATAGACACATATAACACAAATGAACGTTATAAGTTCTAAAACACTCTCTATATATTCAAATTTTGGAACGCAACGTAACTCATTATTACTTTCAATTAAAAAGTATTATCTTGACATTGAAGTGAAGTAGCGGCCTGTTACAATCCCACTGCTGGGAATAGGCCTCCTCTCTCCGTTTCTGGAGAGAGGGGTTGGAGCTAAGACCTACCACGCTGCTCCAATGCGGATTGGTGGGTTACACATATCTCCAGAATTCTCTAGAGATATGCAGGTTTCCTCACGATGTTATCCTTCACCGAATCTTGACATTATTATTAATTAAAACAGACCTCATACAAAGATTAAACGCAAGCGCAAACGGTGTTTATAGTACAATACTCAGAATGTTTGCATAAAACATACAAAGTATGCAAAAAAATACAATACAATACAATTACGTATATTATTAGAAAGCATACGGCTTCTGATAGAAAGGGAACGCCATTTTTGTGAACCCAAGAGACACATAACTTATTACATATATGAACATCAACAGTAGGTATTAATTAGTCTAATGCATTCGTTAGCTTCTTTTTCATTTTCAGGGTTGCCACTACGGCACCTACCACTATTTTTTTAAATGGCTGGTTTTTTTATTTAGTTATTATTATTTATGTTTCAATAAAGATTTCAAAGAAGATATTAGATGTCTTTTTGCATTTCGTTTATAGTATCTCATTTGAAATTGAAATTGTCATTAGAGTATGTAGCAATTCGAGAACCATTTTAACCGATTACCAACCAATTTATGCTATTTGTACCACCTAACATAATACCACTGACATTGACAAAATATCTAAACAACAAACATTTATAGAAGAAAGTGGAATTGGCAGAGTAGTAGAAAGGTGGGAACAAAGAGTACTTCCTTTAATATTTAAATTCAAATATTGTTATTACAATAATTAAAATATTGTTGTAACAATATTTTTAAAATACAAATTTAATACACTCGACGACTCTGAAGATGCTAAAATGCATTGAGAGCGAACGTAAGCTTCTTTTTGCTATGACACTTTCACAATTTCTGTGCTTTAATGGGATTGTTGCCAATTAGAATAGATTACTGCGTCGTCAGGTAGTTTTAATAAAAATATATATGTAAACCATAATTTAATACCTGCAGATTTGAGCGGGTTAATTTTTATAGATATCCAATCATATCGCTAATGCTACGTTCATGCAAATTTTAAATTTATCTTTTAGATGTATTTTAATAGAAGTTATGTAAAACGATAATCTCAAATGGCACTACAGCGATCACTTTTAGACAATAATTGTTCATAAAAATAGAATAAACAATGAGTTGTACAAAACATAATACTATATTATAAAAATACACATACCATATGATATAAATTAAAAGCAATAGATAACGGAAATAGAGGAATAAACAAATATGAAAAATAAAAATAAATTAATAACATGCTTAATATTTAAGGAGAAAAAAGAGTTTCATAAACGTAATTCTAATAAATAACAACATAGTTGGCGTAGACAGCAATGCAAGAGTAAATTGGCATTTTTTGATCATACATCAAATAGAAAACACAGAAGTTTAAATCAACTTTTCTAATTCTAATAACATATTTCAAATACGATTTACATATTTAAATATTGATATTTATATGCAAAGAGAATATTATTAGTGCTATCGGGCAAGCAACCCTACAACTTGTGGCTTTTCGTGACCTACTTTTGCTATTCAATGTAGATATTATATGTAGCCTTGTTGTATGAAAACAAAGATTCGATGGTTCTTGTTACATAATAGATTGATGACGCACGATTAGTTCTTGGTAAAGTAGAGGAGGGTATAAACGCTACTTTCGCTTCTTCGGAATCGTTCATTATTTTATAAGACTTGAAACTGTCGTTAGCAGTGTATGGACATAAAAGTTATTATGAATACAGTAAAGTAAAATAAAGTAACAGCCTGTTACTATGCCCACTGCTGGGCTAAGGCCTCTTCTCTCCGTTTTTGGAGAGAAGGGTTGGAGCTTAGACCTACCACGCTGCTCCAATGCGGATTGGTAGGTTACACATATCCCTAGAATTCTCTGGAGATATGCAGGTTTCATCACGATGTTGTCCTTCACCGAAAAGCGTGTGATAAATTGTAATTATCAATTAGACACATAAGTTTTAATAGAAAAACTCATTGGTGCCTGCCCGGGGTTTGAACCTATGTCGTCTCTAAAGAGTCGCACGGTCTCACCGCTAGGCTATCACAGCTTCATGAATACAGGCTTTGTTAAAATTATATCGACTAGCCTGTTGGCGCTGTGGGTAGTGACCCTGCCTTCAGCTCCGCGTGTCACGGGTTCGATTCCCGCCGGGGGCCAACATTATCTATAAACAAATTGTTGGTTCTTCGATCCTGGGTGTGTATTTGTATTTAAGTATGTATTTAAACATATATGTAGTATATCTACCAGTTATCCGTCACCCATAACACAAGTATTAAGTTACTTACTTTGGGGACGGACGACCGTGTGTGTAAATGTCCCATATATTTATTTATTATTATTTATTATATATAATTATATATTTCCATAGTAAAGAATATTAAAATCTACTATTTAAGGGGCAATAATGATATGGCCTAATAGATTAAACTAGGTACTCATACGATTTTTTTGACTAATCTTGTATATATATTATGTATCATCCAAGCTACAATGTAACTCTGTTTGCTCGATGATGCGTCGCTTTGCGATTTTGTCGTGGGGTTTGTGTTCGGTTACGGGGCGATTACAATTGTTGAGAATGTGATAGTGAATATGTGCAGTGTAGTGTGGTGTTGGCAGTGGTTTATAGTGCTTGTGGTTTATGAATTCTACATGCATAAGGTATGAACACGGGTGGTGTACTCTGCTTTTTCTTGTCGCGGATTTTAGCAAAATAATATTTTCATTACTTTTGTATTTTGGTATACAGCAAAATTAATATTGAAACAACGTGATGAGCCGCCACGTCTTTGAATTTTGAATAGCACAGTTTAATTGCACGTCATTCCAACTATAGTAAACTCAATTTCGCAATCAAATGCAGATCCTGTAACTTAGATTCAGTTTTGTAATTGCTAAAGGGAAATCCATTACGTTTTTTTATCAAACAGCAGTAATGATAACGGTTAAAATAGCAAAGAATTAATACAAATGGCTAGTCCGTTAGCGCAGTGGGTAGTAACCCTGCCTTCGGCTCCGCTGGTTGCAGGTTCGATTCCCGCCGAGGGCCAACATTTTCTATAAACAATCTGTAGGTTCTATGAGCCTGGGTGTATATTTGTATTTAAGTATGTATTTAAATTTATATATGTAGTATATCTACCAGTTATCCGTCACCCATAACACAAATATTAAGTTACTTACTTTGGGGTCAGACGACCGTGTGTGTCCGTCCCATATATATATATTTTAAATAATATTGTTGATAATCTATACTGCAATTTAACATATTAAAAATATACTTTTGTGCAGAATGTAGCTGCCTGCTTATGTAAAATTATTATAAAATAAAGTCCCAAAAAGCTGTCTGTCTGTATGTAATCGATTTTCTCAGAATCTACTGAACGGTTTTCACCAAAAGATGGTGCTATACGGATGGTTCAGGTAAATAGTAGATATCGGTATTATGTACATTGTGTTGAAGAAATCGCGCAGAGCAAAGCTTAAGTCGCGTGCGCTGCGTAAGCCAACAGAGATACGCTAAAGTAATGTACTAGAGAATTGTAGATCTAAAAAACTGCTACAAAAAATCCGCGATAGCATGTCTCTATCTCTTATGGTTAACTCACAATAACTACTTTTGCGGTTAAAATTTGAATATTATCAAAAAATTGTGATACGCCGATTTCCATGCGGGCGAAGCCGCTGGCACAGCTAGTTAACAATATAGCTTGTAATTATGTCAATAAAAAAAAATTAATGCTCAAGATGCGGAAACGAAGAAACTACTTCACTGATAACATGAGAGATGTTAGGCATAAATTTATTATCCTATTTATCATTACAATAAAATGTTACTGAAAAATAAACACACTCAATCAACACATAAAGAAAGTTTCCACTACTGAATGAAGGGAGTGAACACAATAAAATAAATAAAGCTATTTCAAGAATATAATAATAAACAAACTAGCTGACCCAGCGAACTTTGTACCGCCTAATAGTCAATGGTGTATAACCTTTAAGCTGAACTAATTTAGGCTTTGATGAACGTAATACAATGACAAAATAAATTTCTGAACGCTCGCGTAAGTCTTAATCATTTGTCATTATTTGTGTACGCACGCATAATTATTTTAAGAACTTGTATGTATCCGCTTAATGCACTTTTCAAACTTTTAAATTGATTAAAAAAAATTCAGACACTAGTTTATTCACCCTTTTTAAATAGTTTACACTAAATACATATCTGAACGCATGCATAAATGACAATAATTACTTACAGTATTTGACAGGATGGACAACAAATGTTTCACAGGTACGAAACAAATGAACATTTATTTATTTTCATAATTATGTATTCATCGATTTTTCATTGTTTTTAAGATGTATTCTGCTATTCGGGGCGGAGACAAATCCAACGAATCAAAAACCATGAAAATTGGTCCAGCAGATCTCTAGTTATAAGTGTTGTAACAAACCCGTCTTTGTTTTATATGTATAGAATTTAAAATATAATTAAAAGTAAAAATAAAAATAAAGAAAACAAGATTTAACAAAATAAAGTACATTATATTATTTCTTTAACAACGATATAGAACATGTTTTGAATCCATTATTAAAAAGGTCAAGATGATGATATAAAATGATCATGATGTGATTATAAATTAGAGGATTAAGTTAAGGAGGACAATCTAGATAGTTCTGCTCTGACTACTGCTAGTTTTAAAAATGTGACATGAAACACCCTTAGAGCTATATAAGGTAGACGTCAAAACTTACGTCATCATCCTCCTGCCCTTATCCCACTCTATGTGGGGTCGGCACAACATGTTTCAAACATGTCATATGATTTGGCTACGTATTTTACGACCGGCCGCCTGCCTGACTTCAACTTACCTTAGTCGTATTTAACGACACCTCGGTAAGAAATGAGGGTGGTCTATTCTACGCAGCCGGATACCACACGGCAGGTCGACTTACCTTAGTCGTCTTTTAGGCCACCTCCGGAAGAAACGACAGTGGTTTATTTTACGCAGCCGGATACTTACCTTAGCCGCCTTTACGACACCTCGGTAAGAAATGAGGGTGGTCTATTCTACATAGCCGGATACCGGCGTACGTCAAAACTTACATGTGAAATAATAAAAGAAGGTTTTTATAAAGAACAAATATAATTTATGTGCTTCTTGAGCATTACTAATTGTCTTTAAATAAGTTAATAAATTTTTCTTTTTTATTAAATGTTTCAATTATTCGTCTCGTTCAATATGAATAAAAAATTGACATTTCGACTGTGCACTGGCAAATTATCCTATCTTACTTCTGACAACTTTTCAGGAAGAAGAAAAAACGTGATTATTAAAACAATAAGATTCGCAATCATTTTTATGAAATAAAAAAAACTAAAACATCAAAATATGCGCCTACTTACTTCGCGCCTAGCAAAAGTACGTAAATCATTTGTGGATATGGGTAAGATTCTATAATAAAATTCCGAAATCAATTTTGGCCATGCCATTACAGCAGTTTAAAACCACTGTTAAAGAGAGGCTGATACAGAAAGTCTACTATACTGTGGAAGATTACTTAGATGATAACGATGTGTAGATATAGGTGCACTTCTACCCTGTATAAGACAGTAATAAATAAATGTAACTAGTTCGATTTATATTAGATTTATACTTTAAAAAGAGCAACCGCCGAGTTTCTTGTTGGTTCTTCTCGGTAAGGACAGCTTTCCGAACCAGCAGTAAAGTTGACGATTCAAAAGCACTTGTTTACAAGTTTACTTGAATAAAGAATATTTTGAATTTGAATTTGAATTTATGTTTATTTATTTACATTTTATATTAGATAAGACATGTTGATACGGTTAATGATGGGCAGTAATACCAATGCCGTAAAAAAGTCATTTGGCTTTAAATTAGAGAAAAGACATATTACTGGTTCACAGTCGATATATGCTGATGCTCTGCCCGCAGCTTACCCACCTAAAATTCAATGGTTAACAAATTTTCTCCCACGTAAATCTTTACCCCGCGGGAATTTAGCCACAATATACTGAGCCTAAACCTTGTCAGACTCAGTACAACTGAGTCTGACAATTATGAAAAAACCTTGTTAAAAACGATATAAACTTATAGACCCAATTTTTTAACATTTTGGGTTCCTAAGACATCTGAGTGCCGATATCATGGCGAATTTATTACAGGGTTACGTACGCAAACATATAAACCATGGTCAACGTAGGCCTATCATCGATAAAATGCTGAGTAAATGCGATGGGGTTGTTGAGTGTGTGTGAAATGAGGTCGAGTGATCGGTTGTATTGAAGGACACGAAGCGTCTTGGCTGTCAAACGCCTCATTAACTAAAACACTTGAGTTATTGTCGCATGCTATAAGACTAGGCGCTTCGCCAACTAATGTCAAAATAAACCCCTTACATACAAAATTGACACCAAATTCTGTACTCGGCTAAGAGTAAAGAATTAAAATAATATTTTTTGTAATGGTAAAATATACTATATGGCTTATAGGTTGTCCCAAGGTAAAAAAAGTAAAGTAGCAGCCTGTTACAATCCCACTGCTGGTAATAGGCCTCCTCTCTCCGTTTCTGGAAAGAAGGGTGGGAGCTAAGACCTACCACGCTGCTCCAATGCGGATTGGTAGGTTACACATATCTCAGGATTCTCTAGAGATATGCAGGTTTCCTCACGATGTTTTCCTTCACCGAAAAGCGTGTGATAAATTGCAATTATCAATTAGACACATGAGTTTTAATATAAAAACTCATTGGTGCCTGCCCGGGTTTGAACTCCCCTCGTAAGAGTCGCACGGTCTCACCGCTGGGCTATCACAGCTATCCAAAGGTATTACGCACAAAACAAAATAAAATAAAAAATAAGATAAAATAAATAAATTTATTTATTCATTTAAATTTACCCCAAAATACGAAGATAAGTAACGTAAGCAGATCAGAAATAACTGTTTGAAAACGATTAATTTCTGCCTAGATCTAAATGTATAAAGAATATATCTAACTGGATATATAAAAAGTAAAAATTAAATTATATTTAAAAATAAAAATATAAGTAAAAATATATTTTTAAATAGTAAACTAAAATTATATATAAAGTAATATGATATGAATACAAAAGTACAAAACGTTATTTGGTTTATTTTTTGTATATTTCAGTGCCTGATTATAAAGTGCTACCGTATTACATTAACCGATTTTTAAGATTGTCTAGTCTGTTTTAGCTTATAACGCTATATTCAAAGCCCGAAATAATAAAACACTTCCATAATCTAAATTGAAATATCTGTAAATAAAAATCGTCGCTTAAAGATTCTACAGTTGTACTAATTTTTTAAATATTGTGACCTCAATGAAAACTTTATATCGTCACTCGCATTGCTAATCCACGAACTTTTATACGTTTTTTCGATCACAATATACTATAGCGTATTTAATAACGTTAAAATTAAAATAATTATCTAATTAAAAAATCCACAAAAGTAACCTAGATTTATGATAAAACATCAATTTTACGTACCCGGATCCCAACATTTTCTATAGCAATCACTTGATTTTACACAAAATAACAAATATAAACTATTAAAATATTTCAACATAATTTAAACTCATTAAAAAACTCATAGATATAAACATGATTCTAAGAATCATTTTTAGAAATTTTAATGCACAGCGTTCTGCACGTTTGCCTCAAACATGTCAACATTTGTTTTGAGTCTACCTTCACAATAATATGATAAAAGGATAAAGAAACGCATTTGCATATTGAAAAACAAATTAAATTGTTTCATTAAACCAAGTTAAATTGTTATTATTTTTAATATTAACACCTGAAATATATGCTGCAAAATAATCATTAAATAGTGTTTATATATTTGTCGTTCTGAAAAAAATTGAAATCTTAAGATGTTTTGGGTAAAAAGTGTGTCATATATCTATACTCTATAACTTTTGAGCGATTATTAACAGTAAAATATGGAAAACCGTTCATCCTTAGTTATTTATTTTTATATTTCAACGTAGTTCCTACTACTTTTATCAGTACAGTCTAGAATAGCTTTAAAAAAGGCTTCTGCCGTAAAACTAGTAATGCCGTTTAAAATAATGTTGTTTAAGTGGTTTTCCGAGTATAATTGCGATTGCATGAACGCATATCGGTCTTTTCAGATACCTACAAGAATAGTAAGAAAGTAATCATTCTTGGATTTTGATCACTGAAAGGTTTGGCCTTTAAACACTTTACTGTCAGTATGCGGTCTATAATAAAAATACCTAAGCTAAATGCATGTAAATTATTTTATGGATTTGTATATAGTTCTATGGAACTTTTTACTGATAACTAAATGCGACTCAAGCTTGAAATCAGTATTATTATCACCAAATAGATTTTAGAAAGTTGATTTATTTCATGGAATTATTTATATTGTTTTAAATTTTTGTTTATTTCTTTTTGTATTCAGTAGGTTATCGACGGTAGGTTTCGTACAAAAATAAGTGCCTAACTGTTAGAGAAACGGATCATTACTTAAAGTTTGGAAAACTAAAAAATAAACATCGGACAGGGAACTAAATTTTTTCTTTATAAACTTTTGCTTAATGTTATTTAGATGCCATCACACGTTTTACGGTGAAGGAAAATATTCTGAGGCCATAATGCGCATATACTAAAAAAAATTCTGGGATATGTGGAATATCGCGAGGACGCTATTATATTTCAAGCATTTCTGAGACATTTGTTATCCCCATTACGCATCGTGGTAACTTTTTGAGTCTATGCTTCATTTCCTCTTCTCTTACGATAGAACACCCCTCTGCTAAGCCGCTACGTAGTAAGTCTGCTAAGTAGATCATTTTCCTAAATTAGATTTTTAACGGAAAATTACCTAGCCTTAGGTGTGTGTGTATATTATTGTGTCAATCGAATATTTTCTCTATGATCTCTATGATAAAGTAAGTGTCACGAGCACTTAAAGTAAGTATTCGTTGTTTGGTCAGTACAGCTTTTGCACCATAGAAAGTTACAAACTACAATCACCATAGATAAGCGGACTGGCTGGTTGTCAGAGTGCAAATATTTCTTTAGCAATGATAGCACTAGTTATGAGTTAGTCAGAGTAGGTGGTTTGTGGCAGGATGCATCTATTCAGATTTAATTGTTTAAAACTACTTATGCAATAAGGTGTACGTAATCTAAAATAAAAATTACAAGTAACAATAAAATAATTCAATGATAAAAAAACCAAAAACATTTGTGTTTCAGAACGAAGAACGTATGGTTAAAATTGTAGATATATCAACTATAATAGTACAGCCAAAGCGATTCGGCAGTGAAGGTATCTACGCGACTGTTTCGGTTATTTTTCTCGGGAAATTGCCCACATCCGATCGCTGCCCGATACCTCGACTCGTTGCTATTTATTTTTCTATTGACTGGCAACGCTATTTGTATACTGTGCACGCTATTTGTATACTATGCACATGTGAATTGGGGAGCATATAATATTATATTACTACATATAACTCCGCTTTCTCAAATCCAATTTCAACTCGAATAAATGCAGGTTTTTTTTCTTTTGGGCTTTTCATTGATTTTCCTGGAATGATGGTAGTTATACTGTTTCTTTCTTTAGTCGTCCATTATATCATCATCATCATTCTCCTGCCCTTATCCCAATCTAAGTGGGGTCGGCACAACATGTTACAAACATGTTGTCACATGATTTGGCTACGTATTTTACGGCCGGCCGCCTGCCTGACGTCAACTTACCTTAGTCGCCTTTTACGACACCTCGGTAAGAAATGAGGGTGGTCTATTCTATGCAGCCGGATACCACACGGCACATACCTTAGTCGTCCCTTACGACACCTCGGTAAGAAATGAGGGTGGTCTATTCTATGCAGCCGGATACCACACAGCACTTAGTCGTCCATTATATCGTCTTAAAACGGTAAAGACACATTTACTAACAAATATTTACTATTAAATATTAATAGAATTTAACCTACGTTACTTAGTAGTTATAATAAAAGAATTAATTAAAATAAAGAAATAGATCAGGCACTATAACAGAACTACCTCTCTATATTCCGCACGGGTTCAGCGAGATAGTTTTTTTTTTTTCCTTTTTTCAGTGGGTCTCTATGGGATTTTTTTGGCTTTAAGAAAGACAAGTATATACAAATTTATTTACAAGGAGTTCTGTAAACAAAGCATGTAAACCAATGAGAGAAAAAAGAAGAAAGAACAATACAACATACCTATACTTATCGTAACAATCTTAACCTATGTTTTTAAATGTTAAGTATTTATGCTATGCATTATAGCCCAATAGAGAGGGGGGAATATGTTCCGAGCTATTGAAGCTATTTATTCTGCGAGATTGATGTGTTAATTGTGTAGTTAGGTGTTTTATGTTGTGTTCCGTGCCTGTGAAGTGTTGTTGTACTGTTTTAGATTGTTGATGATGTGGCTAATGAATGTTATTAAAGATTCAATAGCCACATGTGACCCTAACGTGTGTGTGATGGTGTATGGTGATACGCGGAGGTACCTGCACAGGCTCTCATGCTCGAATCTCTGTTGGGAGAACTCCGGGCATTCTCCCATCAGATGCTCGAACGTCTGTCTTGTGCGATTATCGCAAGGGCAGACGTCCGAGTCGGCCAGCGAGATAGTTCGGTTATAGTGTCTGTAATATGGAATTCCGCAAAGTAACGCCTGCTTCTATAAATCATTTAAAGAAATAGATGTCCACGGCTGAACATAAGTTCCTATTAACAACGATTTATTTCGTGATAGTTTTTTTAATGCGGTGCGGATTCAACTTTTTTACTACATCGTGACGGTAATTTTGGTGGCGTGATATTCAACAATTTATAAGTCTCCTACACACTATCCATTGAGTAAAACGGTAATTATTGTTAATTACATCGTTATTCAAAAATTATTTTAAAGTTTAAATTACTAACTTTTTGGACCTGTCGTAAAGATATAATTTAAGCCATAGTTAAATTAGCTTATTGCTGGTACAGGTTTAATAGTAACATAAAAGGATTTTTAATTCCCAAAACTATACCATTGAGTGATTTTTCCAAAAGACTGTGGTCCATTAAAGACAGCCTCAGTTAAGTAGTAACATCACTTATCCAAAAATATTAAGGAAACTAGATAACTTATACATTGAAATTTAATAATTAAGACTTCATTACATAAGTTAGATATCAATAAGCGATTTATTGGTATTTGACTGTGGAATTTAGGAGTATGTATAATACATGCAAGCTGTGATAGCCCAGCGGTGAGACCGTGCGACTCTTACGAGGGCAACACGAGTTCAAACCCGGGCAGGCACCAATGAGTTCTTCTATTAAAAACTTATATGTCTAATTGATGATTGCAATTTATCACACGCTTTTCGGTGAAGGAAAACATCGTGAGGAGACCTGCATATCTCTAGATAATTCTGGATATATGTGTAACCTACCAAGCCTCCGATGTTGTATGGTTTGCCAAAAATCCACAAAAACAATATCCCCATACGTCCAGTTGTCTCGTACATAGGCGCTCCAGCATATAAATTAGCTAAATATTTAAATTCAATTTTACCATTGAAAACATCCTTTCGGCCAATAAATGCCCTTAAAAACAGTCTCCAGCTGGTTGACAAAATTAAGAACATTACATTACCAAATAAATGTAAATTGATATCACTCGATGTTGACAGTTTGTTCACGAATGTTCCATACAAAGAAACAATAAACATTTTAACCACATTACTTGAGAAAAAATGTTTACATCCTGGAGAGATTTCAGAAATAATAGAGTTAACAGAATTATGTATGGAACAAAATTACTTTCGATTCAATGACCATTACTTTCATCAAAAGGATGGTTTAGCCATGGGCTCCCCTTTAAGTCCGCTTATGGCTGAAATTTTCATGGATCACTTCGAAAATCAACATATTGTCCTTAATAAAAACATACTTTACTATTATAGGTATGTGGATGACATAATTATATGCTGGACGGGTACAGATAGACAACTTGATATTTTTATTAATAATATAAACTCCAAACATCCCAAAATTAGTTTCAAATTAGAATCAGAGCAGAATAACTCACTAAACTTTCTTGACCTAACTATTACACGGTCCAACAACGAACATACGTTTGAGATCTTTCGCAAACCAACCTACACGGATACGATCATACCTGCTTCCTCCTTTCACCCCTGGCAACACAAACTTGCTGCCTTTCATAGTCATATACACAGACTCTTATCAGTCCCTCTTTCGGAAAAGAATTTTAACAATGAGCTGCAAATAATCAACCAGATGGCGCATTCCAATGGCTACGATGAGCAATTAGTACAAAATATATTAAAAAACAAACAGAAGTTGCAATTGACAAAACACTTCTATGCGGTGCCACATTACAAAGATAATAAATACAAAGCCAGTTTGACCTATTTTGGAACATTGTCAGAACGAATTTCAGCTATATTTAAAACAAAGTCAAATATAAAATTAGGTTTTAAAAGTAATAACTGCTTAAAAAAGATATTATGCAATAATAAAGACAAATTAGAAAGCCCGAAAAAGAGTGGTATTTACAAAATAAAATGTCCTGAATGCAATGATACATATGTGGGTCAGACTGGTCGTAATTTTGAAACCCGTTTTAAAGAACATATGGTCGCTTTCAGGAATAATAAGCCACAAAATTCACATTTCGCTAAACATTTGTTAGAAAGCGGTCATAAAGTTCCTAATGACCATTGTTTCGAAATACTGCACACCTGCGAAAAAAGCTTGAAATTAAATATTTTGGAACAATTAGAAATCATTAAGCATAACAATGGCACCCTCATTAACGAGCAGATAAATGTCTCTAGTTCAAGCTTGTTGCACGTGTTCCGAGGTAAATAAAGGGTGGGGATGAACCAAGTACTATTTAACAACGCTTGTTTGGATAACGCTTTACTTTGCGATTTTGTCGTGGAGTCTATCTCCTGATGATGCTTCGGTTGCGGGGCGAAACGATTGTTGAGTTTGTGATAGTGAAACTGTGTAGTGCTTGTGTATTGTGGTGGAAGTGGTGGAGGTTTGTGCATGTGCTTTTACGAATCCTGAACGTATCGGGTATGAAAATACTGATAGTCCACTATACATTAAACACTATATATATTTTCTATTTACTGTATCGCGGATTATAGCAAAATAATTTTATTATTACTTTTGTACCAAGCCGCATTGGAGCAGCGTGGTAGGTCTTAGCTCCAACCCTTCTCTCCAGAAACGGAGAGACGAGGCCTATTCCCAGCATTGGGATTGTAACAGGTCGCTACTTACTTACAATACATGCAAATAAAATTGTTTTTTGTCTGTATAGAATTGTTAATCTATGTAAATGGTCATATGCCTGCTTTATTGGGATCTACTGTTTCTTTTGGGCAGCGAGCAATCACGTCTGTGACGAAAGTTTTCCATTAAAACTAATTATCCACACACGAGATGTAGCGTGAAAGTTGTGTTTTCATCATTCTCCTGCCCTTATCCCACTCTAAGTGGGCTCGGTACAACATGTTACAAACATGTTGTCATATGATTTGGCTACGTATTTTATGACGGGCAGCCTGCCTGACATCAACTTACCTTAGTCGCCTTTTACGACACCTCGATAAGAAATGAGGGTGGTATATTCTATGCAGCCGGATACCACACGGCATTTACCTTAGTCGCCTCTTACGACACCTCGGTAAGAAAGGAGGGTGGTTTATTCTATTCTGCCGGATACCACACGGCTAATCGTAAAAGTTGTGTTTTATTTTAATTAAATTAATTCTGTCCGAAACATCTCGCGCTTTGGTCCTTCGAGCCGGATATTCCCCTTCACTACAGAGTTCACCGGTATAAATTAAGAAGAATTATTAAATGTAAGTACTTTACATGCAATATTTTAGTATAGGGCGCATCTAAAAGCTAAGCCTGAAGTGCCATTATAGTTTTGTTTACGCACTAAACACACTATTTCTTGTTTACATTCAATATAATAATTTCTAGCAGGGAGTCAACATGTTAGGATTAACTGTTGACATTCTAGTTAGTATGTTATTAAAACAGGGTACTTAATCTGTGCGATAAGATAATGTGTTTATTATTGAGTTGCAATTGTGAACATTCAGTCAGTACGTGCTGATACGCTATTAATAGTTCAGGACTAATAAAACCTGCTTTAAATTCTACTTTTTTTTAATTATTTTCTAACAGAACTATATATCAAAGTCTGTATTAAAAATGAATTATAATAATCTTTTAATAAAATACTTCCATAACCGGAAAATCTAAAAATCACTTTATGGCTGGGCTCAGAATTGAAACACTTCGTTTGTTAGGAGAAATTGGTAATGTGTACTTGTTAACCAAAAATGAATTAATAATATAATAACACCGTACCGTACAGGTAGGTACCGAGGTGTCATAAGAGGCGACTAAAGCATGTCCCGTGTGGTATCCGGCTGCATAGAATAGACCACCCTCATTTCTAACCGAGGTGTCGTAAGAGGCGACTAAGGTTAGTTGACGTTAGGCAGGCGGCCGGTCGTAAAATATGCAGCCAAATCATGTGACAACATGTTTGTAACATGTTTGTAACATGTTGTGCCGACCTCACTTAGAGTGGGATAAGGGCAGGAGAATGAATTAATAATATAATACTGTGATTTAGTCGATGATCTTCAGGTTTCATAAAAGATACCTTTCAATGGAAAAAAAATTTCAATGCAATATATAATATTGGTCTTAAAATTAGTAAAGACTTAAAAAAATTATTTAACTTTTCAATTGATATTATATTTGATTATTTTGGTATCGATATGATATATATGATAAAATTTCGAAATTAAAAAAAATATGGACCAAATAAGAATGGGGTGTAAGTAAAGTAATTGAATGATTGGGATACCGAGAATGGATGATTTAGTTGGCAATGGAGTGTATTAAAGATCTGGTAGGGGAAAACGCCACAAATAAATCTCTATGATAATTAGTAACTGCTAATGACATAATAATGACATCTTCGCCCACTAACGACTCGACGAGAGTGTATCAATTTGCTTAAGGAAGCAAACATCGACCCGACAACGTTGTCGGGTCGATGTTAGAAATTTAAATACTCGCAAATGTTTAACTTTAAATTCCTAGATATCTTAAGGGCCGATTGCAGTTAACGAGTACAACCACGTAATAATTGTATACAACCAGATTACATTAAACCTTACTAGAAAGCTTTAAAGTAAATATTGTTTAGGTGGTCTTGTATAAGAATTTTGACAATACGATACCATCAATCTAAATAAAATTACTTCACGACTTCAATTACGCGGAAGATTTTAGTAAAAATAAATATAACGTAAGTATAAAAGATCGTTACACCAACTGTTTTCTTATACTTTGACAATTGATATGGTTTTGTTATTTAAAAATTGTATAAAAGTGCATATGCTTTATTTCGTGTTTATAATATCGTAAATAGTATCGAGGTATCATAAAAGGCGACTAAGGTAAGTTGACGTCAGGCAGGCGACCGGTCGTAAAATTAAGTGATCATTAACTCCTAATTTTAAAAGCACTAAATTGATAGCAAATTATAACAGGTGTTTTCCTTCTTTCATTTTTCATAATCCTTTTATGAATTAACAATTACGCAATTCGTATTGGAACAAGACCTTTCCACATATTGTACTATTTTTAATAATTAATCATTAAAAATAATACATTCTTTGGAATATATCAATGAAAACAAAAAAAATAAAACTGAAGATACTACTTTAAATGAGAACTACAGGTTCAATTCGACCCTTATTAAGATTTAAAATAGATGTTTGGTTAATCTCAGTTTAACCCATAAACAGTTACCGTGCTAGACATTAAACTTAACCCTATATACCGTTTATGATCCGTTAAATTTCTTATCAAATATTTAGCAAAAAGACCCTTAGATGCATTTTCGAGAATTGTTTATTTCATAACTGGCTGCGCTTGCGGCTTCGCCCGCGCGAAAATTACTGTGTCACAAAGTTTTACCCGCTTAAATCCCAATCCGCGGGAATCCTAATGTAATTTACTATTTACTTAAACCTTCCTTAAGAATAGCACTATATTATAGTAAAAATCGTACAAAAATCCGTGTATCCGGACGTGTATCGGTACTATCGGTGTTTGTTTTTTTATTACTCAACTCATCAAATCTGCATTGCAGCATAAGATTATGCTTCTTAGTCAACTCATAATTAGTTCGCAAACCACACGTCCTAACATACATAGCATGTTAAAATCTTGTGCGAAAATTGAGATCGTATTTATTTTCTACTTGGTAAGACGTGACGTATATATGACATAGAATATTACATAACTATACTTACTTATACTTATACTTACAACACATGTATCTTAATTAAAAAACTATTAAACAAGACACCACATTCAAATATTACACTAACTTATAGAACTTTTAAACGTAATATACGAAATAAAAATAAAATCTCCCAGAACAAATAATTATGGGTAAAAAAACCATACTGTTTGAAGGAACACAGCTATACAATGATTTACCAAATAGTTTAAAGGACATAAATAATATTAATTTGTTCAAAAAAATGCTAAGATCCTTAATTTTGGAAAAGTAATAACGAAAATATAAATTATCGACGCTTGTATGTATATTTTAAGTTAATGTTTTTTTTTTTTTAAATACATACATATATTAGCAAATAAGATTATTTGAGGTCTTAACAATAAGTGGTGCATGCGTGTACGTAAATGTAATGTTTAATTTTAATTCTCATTTAAGTGGACAGTAGTTCTTTTGAGAAAATAAATTATCTTTAACCCGACATAGTAGCGATGCCCATCAATAGAGTTATTAGATAAGAGTAGGAGTAGAGAAGATCTGTAAGTCAGAGTGTCACAGTTAATAAGGGAAGATGAAACTCGTATCTATTACTTTGTCTAATCATACATAAAGAAGAGAGATAGATAGATGCAGTTGCATTTGCTTTCTTTTCATTGTAATAAGGCACATTTTACGCTAGCTTCCTAGCTAGTAATCTCTAGTGACTATTCTATGCCCTATTCTCGTTTCTCCATGTGCTCTTCAGCGGAACCCCCTACACATAATAACGTTGCATTTGAAGGACTATATATGTTTATATTTACGAGTATATATAAACATATATACTCGTATGGCACTGAGAGACATGATATGCGATTGAAAGGCTAAGTTGGCAACTATGCGTAACAAATAGAAAGAATACTCTATATTGTACACCACAGAATTTACAATAATACTAAAATACAAAAATCCCAATATAAACTACGTGATACAGTGAGGCGGCTTTATCGCTAACAAGCGATCTCTTCCAGGCAACCTTTGGGCTAGGGAACTTAGCAACTCAAGGAAAGAAAAGTAATAATGAAATTATTTTTCTATAATCCGCGATACAGTAAATAGAAAATATACATAGTGTTAAATGTATAGTAGACTATCCGTATTTTCATACCCGATACGTGCAGGATTCGTAAAAACACATGCAAAAACCTCCACCACTTCCACCACAATACACAAGCACTACACACGTTCACTATCACAAACTCAACAATCGTTTCGCCCCACAACCGAAGCATCATCAGGAGATAAAGCGACCATATGTTCTTTAAAACGGGTTTCAAAATTACGACCAGTCTGACCCACATATGTATCATTGCATTCAGAACATTCAGGTCATTTAGGACATTCAGGAAAGGTTATTACTTTTGTATTATGGATCTCCGCAAAGTAACGCCTAATTCTATAAATTATATAAATTATTCAAGGAAAGAAGGTAGGTAGTGCAAGACATACATATTTAAAATAAATAAAATATATACAAATATAAATTTATACATATAGTCATAAATAAAGTATACACATACCGTAGTAAATACAAATACATTTAGTATACATATTATAAAAATATTGAGTGTTATAAGTTTTACCTGTAATTTACGACAAAAATTATATGACACAAAACGACTATTTGCTAATTACTCAACCGTATTATTTCTGCGGCCGTATCCCGATTGTCAAAGCAACAATAAATTTGTCTTCTTCCAAGATTAAACTATTTTTATCGCAATCTGGGTAAATAAGAAATCTCTCATTCGTGAGTTTGCGGCCTCAATACTCGAAAGTAGTCCATGCATTGACTTGATTTTTTTTCAGACAACAATGCATTTTTTATGTAGGATACATTTTATATAATTCTTACTACAAAGTTTCCACGGAAATAGTTTTCTGATCGAGCAATAGTAGAATATATTAATAATTTATATTAGAAGACGTGAACGATGGACTTGAACTTTTCGGAACGCAAAGGTGTTTTCTCTATTTGAATAAGTTTAATTTTCTTTGATAATAATCATAGTGATTTAATATTTATTTACGGTCTGAGTTAAAATCAACCTTAAAAGAATTAATAGAATGCAAGTAATGGTAAATTTATTTTCTTAAACCTGATGTACAAGTATGTTGCAGCGTCTATTAAATTAAAATACATTTCGCATTTTAAAAAGTCCATCATTAGACTACTATCAGAAAAATAGGGGAGCCGGCGATCGATACATAGGTATAGGGTTCGGATCTGCCATTTTGCAATAACTTATGCGTAAATAAGCAATTACCACGGACAACTGGGTCTGACCTGATATTTATAAATACATATAACGTACTAACTGAAGTTGAACACGTTGATATAGGGCGTATAAAAGTAATATTTTGCTTACTTCTCTAATTTAGGTTTTCTACAAAATGTTGCCCTAAACCGTGATCCGCCTTCACAAAAGGTACCCTAAGGATGAGGACCCTAAAAGTACCTTAGAGTGTCTGCCGCTAACTCTCCTCTAATTTTGGCATTTCACGATGATTCTACGCTTGCACGTCCCGCTCAGAAACACTGTAAAAGTCTAACTACATTACAAAGGGCTAACAACATTTTGTCAATCGGAAAAAAGAAAAATCTCTTTTGGTCGGGGAAAAAAAATTTAAATCTATGAGCTACTCACATGCGGTTTATGGATTATTCTCAGTATATGTATGTTTTCACATAATATTATTGTTCTCACACTATATGTCCCCCACATGCCATAGTGTATACCTCTAGCTACCTCGTATAAACCTCCTTAAAATTCGAGAGTCATGCCATCACTTAACTTTCGACTATAACATCATCATCCTCCTGCCCTTATCCCACTCTAAGTGGGGTCGGCGCAACATGTTAAAAACATGTTGTCACATGATTTGGCTACGTATTTTACGACCGGCCGCCTGCCTGACGTCAACTTACCTTAGTCGCCTTTTACGACCCCTCGGTAAGAAAGAGGGTGGTCTATTCTACTCAGCCGGATACCACACGGCAGGTCGACTTACCTTAGTCGCCTTTTACGACACCTCGGTAAGAAAATGAGGGTGGTCTATTCTAATCAACCGGATACCACGCGTCGGAACTTGCGACTATAAGGAGACGATGATTTTAAATATATGCATCGCTTCATTTAACGTAATCTTCTGACATCGTTGTATACTGGGTTGTATACATTCTAAACTTTACTTTAATTAAGAGAGGTAATGATGGGAAACAGCTGGCCTCCTATTTAATATCAGACTATCCAAAATTTTTATTTGTTGACAAAATCACGCACATTCCTACACGCAACGATCCTCACTTGATCATAAATTTTTGACTGTCTCGTCAGTCAAGGCGGCGCCAATCCTCAGATTTACTGTGCGGGAAAGGAATACCAGAAATTTCTTGTATCAGAAAATCCTATGCAATCAATTTTGCGGCGTGACTAGACTAGACCTTTCTAGAAGTAAAGAATTGGAGCTAAGACCTTCCACGCTGCCTCAATTCGCAAAAAATCTCGAAAGAAATGCAAGCATTATCACAAGATTTTCCTTAAAACAAAAAAACTGTTACATAGTAGTAACAATTTCAGCCTCATAAATATTGTAAGCCTTTAATCTCACCTCAATATTGACCTATTACACCTACAAATTAAAAAGTTATGTAGGAGTCATTTCCATTATGTTATATGTCGAATAATATATATATATTGTAATTGTGAATGGGTAATAAAACCTACGATATATTGTTATATATTGTTGACCTTTTAATACACCACACTTGACTTTCAAAATACGAAAAATATTCACCAGTTGTGCAACTCAAAGTAAAATACGCATTAACAACTTCCTTAAGTCCTTCCTAATTCACTACTTAGGACGCGCGTTCAAGTTAAAGATTACAAAAGATAGTTTTGTTCTGATTGTACTTAAAAACAACTTGTTTATCAGCTAGAGAAACAAGTTGTTATCTTATTTTAAGTTTATACTTAACTAGCTGTGCCAAAAAGGGCTTCGCCAGCGTGGAATTCAGTAATTTACGAATTTTCGAAATTTTGAACAAAAAAGTAGTGATTGTGAGTTAACCGTGAGAGATAGAGACATGCTGTCGCTGACTTTTTTGTAGTATTTCTATAGATCTACAATTCTCTACTACATAACTTTAGCGTATCTCTACTGGTATACGCAGCGCACGCGGCTCAAGCTCAAGCCCATCAAGCAAGCTTTTTAACAACTGCGCGATCTCTTCGATACAAATTACATAATACCGATATGTATCTATTTACCTAAACCATCCGGAAGTATTGCACTATCTTTTGGTGAAAACTGTACAAAAATCCTTTCAGTAGATGTCGAGAAACGATTACATACAGACACAGCTTTTTGGGACTTTGTTTTATAATAAGTATAGATATATGTTTTGTTATTGTTGCGTGAAAATGTTGAATGTTGACAGAACGCCTACTAATAGCTGACCTCTAAAGCGTCATAACTCAACAGACGCCTGTATCGGATAGCCGAAGCGGCGCCGACCCGCCGCTTCTTAGCAGGACTGAAGGACATCGATCTGGCGATACTCCAGACAACTTAACTGCAACTATGGTTGCCAGATACAGCTACACTAACGTGAAATTTTAATAACTCATTTGAAATATATAACGTTTCTAAGAAAATGCACTATTTATTCAGACTAATTTCAAAACAAATCTAGGTAAAAATGCTCTTTAAGCTCATATGTTTAGACTTTACAACACAATATCGACTATAGATATAAATGTTGAAACGTTAAACATATACAAAAGGAAATGCTTCAGTTAATACTCCAGTTGGGAGGAATCTCATATTTAATATTTATTAACTTACTTCAGCTGTGTAAATTGTTTTGTTTTTTTCTTTCATTTTAAAAACTTTTACTTCTTTTAATTGCACATACCCTTCATTGTTTTTTTTTTTGCTATTCTGAATGTGTTTTAATATTACTTTTATTTTTCTTATGTCAAATCTGTATATTTTTAGTTCTTTAATAACTTTTTTTACTTTTGTAGCACTATAAATTAAGCATTTTGTGTTCTCCTGTAATTGGTGGTATACTTTAAGCTAATTAATTAAAATAGTTATTACGGAATTGTTGTGTATACCTTTAATAAAAAATAAATAAACAGAATAGAAACTAAACCGTAAAGAAATCTTGTGACGTTACTATAGCCGCTTAAAAAGTATCAATCTGCTGAAGTCATCACGCATTGTATTGACACAATGTTATAGTCTTTAGAGGACATTAGGGTCCTTTGAGACTCTGCCATAACGAAGAAGTATATAGACATAAAAAGTAAAGTGAGTATAGAATGTGAATGTGAATATAAACACAAAATAAGTTAAATAATTGATTTACCTTTTAGGCTAAGCGCGAGCGTCATTAATTAAAAAAATTTAAGTTCAGGCTACTTGACCACTTTGCCAGCACATGTTACGTAACGTTAATTAAAAACTCAACTTTCCTAATATTTTGTGGAATTTTTAAACTTACATAATTGAATTGTTATATTTTTGAGATACGAAACGAGGGGCATATAATGGACACAAGAATTAAAGTAAATCATCACAATTGATTAATTAATTAATTATCTTATTAATAATATAATCATCCTCCTGCCTTTATTCCACTCTAAGTGGGGTCAACACAATGTCACAAACATGTCACTAGATTTGGCTACGTATTTTATAACAGGCCGCCTGCCTGACGTCAACTTACTTTAGTCGTATTTTACCCCTCGGTAAGAAAGAGAGTGGTCTATTCTACTCAGCCGGATACCACACAACGGGTCAACTTGCCTTAGTCGCCTTTTACGACACCTCGGTAAGAAAGAGGGCGGTCTATTATACTCAGCCGGATACCACACGGCGGGTCAACTTACCTTAGTTGCCTTTTACGACACCTCGATAAGAAAGCGGGTGGTCTATTATACTCAGCTGGATACCACACAACGGGTCAACTTACCTACCTTGGTCGCCTTTTACGACACCTCGGTAAGAAAGAGGGCGGTCTATTATACTCAGCCGGATACCACATGGCGGGTCGACTTACCTTAGTTGCCTTTTACGTCACCTCGATAAGAAGGAGGGTGCTTTATTATACTCAGCCGGATACCACACGACGGGTCAACTTACCTTAGTCGTTTTTTACGACACCTGGGTAAGAAAAAGGGTGGTCTATTATACTCAGCCGGATACCACACGGCGGGTCGACTTACCTTAGTCGCCTTTTACGACACCTCGATAAGAAAATGAGGGTGGCCTATTAATAATATAAATGGGGATGATAGTGTGACACTAACTATTCATCAAGACACTGGAAACTTAATATAAAAGTCAGAGTAACATATTTTAAAGTTTGTACTCACATATTAAATTTGTAAAATTTCTATAATCGTGTTACATACAGATCCACTATTTGATCATCCATACCCGAGTCTATTGACATGTGGTCCAAAGTTACCGGCGGACGACTGGCGCACTCTCCGAATTTATTGCGTTTCCCCGAAATAGTCGACACCAACGCTAGTTGTGAGTCATTTGATAATGTCAAGTATATAAGGTGATGGCATGCGTGGTTGGTGTTAAATCTAGCCGCCACAAAGCCATTAAATTTGCTTTTACTTTAGATATATTTATTTAGCATTCTGCCATTACATAAAATGTTAGTTTAGGAATTTTCATGCTGCAAAGACTAAGATAGAGGATGACATTTCTTATGCAGCAGATATCTCATAGTTGTATGATCGATGCGATATAGTAAATAGGAAATATATATAATGCTTAATGTAGAAGGAACTTTGTGACCTTCCTAATGACCAGTACTTTGAAATTTTGCACACGTGTGACAAACGTCTCCGACTCAATCTATTTGAACAACTTGAGATAATTAACCATAACAATGGCACCCTCATTAACGATCAGATAAATGTTTTTAGTTCAAGCTTTTTACACGTAAGTAAAAAAAAAAGTTTAGAGGCAAAATAGAAAAAAAACATCTCTTGGTCTTATAATAATATTGAACAATGGTCACTAAATAAAGATAGTATTATTGTTAACGCCATCTATTGGTGGACTTATTATATTTTGTTTTTTTTCCTATGATCGACACTGCAATAGCAGTGTCGATCCATAGTGCACGTGATGATCCAATAAAACATCCCATCCCTCTCTCCTTACGTGCACTGGGGCCGAAGAAAAGAAAATTAGTCGTGTTCGCACCGCTAATCGCTACACATATCGCCTACCGCATTTTTTCTACATAAATGAACATAGACTTAGATCAAGTTCTCGCATATCCGCATCACGATATTATGTCCGGTGGAAGTAGGTGTCCACATCACCTCGGGAAGTGTCCACGAGTGCCGCGTGTGTTTTATAACATGTAAAAAGTTTGGCATATAGCTATAAATATTACATTTATTTAATAATTTATGTGATAATTTAATAATTAAATCAAACAACAATAAACAAAATGTCTGGGTTAGTCGGCAATGCAGATATCAAAACTGCAGAACCCAATTTTCCTTTATAAGTATTACTAATTCGTATTGATTTTCACTCGAGTGAGCAACACTTAAAGTACTGTTTTCAAACTAAAAACATCAACTCTGTTGACTTTGGATAGAAAGTTTTCCAACTTACGATAGCACACTCATACAGTTTATTGGTTTCCGAGAAATAGTAAACAATGGCGCGTCATTCGTTGAGTCAGGTAATCGAAGTAGCTTTTGTTTATTGTTTGTTAAAACACACCGTAAGAAACACTAAGTGGGGTGCCTTAATAGAGGTTGTTATACGTAAATTCAATGACACTGTGCCATTGAACTATTTCTGTGCTGCGACAACACACATTTGACGCGTCTTTGAACACATTTTTTATTATATATCATCATACTCCTGCAGGCCTATCATGAACTCTTATTGCGACTCAATTGAAGACGTAAACGACTACCGCGAACCGCTTTCTTTTCGTATCATGAAGTGTGCATTAGGGTCGTAATGTTTGATAAGGATAACGTTATATAAACTATAGGTTACTCACATGTTCTTAGGACGAATTCCGAACGCCCAATCGGCAACGACTTAAAGTGTGCGTCTTTTAGACGTCATGGTATGAAAAGCAATAAGAGTTTAATTAAGTCGCAATAAGAGTTCATGGTAGGTCTGCTGCTCTTATCCCACTTTAAGCGGGATCGGCACAACATGTTACAAACTTGTTTTCACATGATTTGGCCACGTATTTTACGACCGGCCGCCTGCCTGACGTCAACTTACCCAGTCGTATTTTACGACCTCTCGGTAAGAAAGCCGGTAGTCTATTCTACTGAACCGGATTCCACATGGAAGGTCCACTTACCTTACTCGTCTTTTACTGGGTAAGAAATAAGGGTGCCCTATTCTACTTAGTCGGATACCACACGGCGGGTCGACTAACCTTAGTCGCCTTTTACGACACCTCGGTAAGAAATGAGGGTCGTCTATTCTAATATAAGTTTATATAAAAGACATTATTTTTGACTATAAAATACATTATTTATTATCTCATTGTTTTTATTCGATAAACTATTATTAAAATTTTCAGATTGAGCCCTTATAAGAAATAAGATCGAAAATATAAATTGTAAATTTATAAATATAAAATATAAGCAAAAAAGGTGTTCTTTCTTCTTCTTAATCTTTTTTTTCTTAAAATTTAATCATAAAATGTTAACTTATGTTAATTTTGTGTTAAATAATATTTGCATACCTATTTTTTGGTATATACACAGAAAATTAACACTTTTTATTAGTGTATTGTACAAAAATAAATCAATTTGAATATATATATATATATATATACACGATATATAGTTTACTTAATACATAATATTAAATTATCAAAACTAAAAATGATATAATTATTTTGCTAGAATCTTATTTTGACGTAGATCTAACTCCTTACTATACCTCGGGACGAAACGATTGCTAAGATGTTTGTAGTGCATGTGTAGTGTGTTAGTTGATGATAATTTGGTACATGCGTTTACTACATATATAAGGTATGAGAACGGATTTGACTTCCAACACTACAGTAAGCATTAGATAGATTTTTCTTTAAAAACGCGAATATTTCTATGATTAGTGTTGTAGTATGCAATTCCGCAATCTAGCGCTTGCTTCTATCTATACTAATATTATAAAGAGGAAAGATTTGTATGTTTGTTTGTATGTATGTTTGTTACGTTTTCACGCAAAAACTACTGGACCGATTTCAAAAATTCTTTCACCATTGGAAAGCTGCTTTTTCACTGAGCAACATAGGCTATATGTCATTTTCAAAAAAAATAGGGATCCCTAATAAAATTGTAATAACTTGGTAAAAATTTAGTCGTAAACATCTATCGTCGCGTGCGCTGCGGAAACTATTGATGATAGAACAAAAAAATGTTCTACAGTATTATAGAACGTATCAATATCCACAAAAAAGTCCGCGATACCATATGTCTAACTATTATAGTTATGCCAATATAACTACTTTTTTACATTGTAAAAGTTGGTAAAAGTGCCGACAATAATCAAACCATTTTATTCATATATCTGTATTAATTCTTATCCCATTAAATGATATTTTATGAAAAACTGTCTCAATACCTGTAAAATACTTTTTAAATAATTAAAATCCGACATCCCAATCAAAAGATTTTACGAATTTAAGAATGTAAATCGAAATCAAATAATGCCATAACAAACCTAACCTACCGTTATAGCAGAGCCTGCACTTGGTGAGTTTCTTATTCCAAGAATACTAATGATACCCATTTTTTATAATTAAATAATCTACAAATAAATCTATAGTCCGATTTCGTAGACTTTCCACTACCACGAGATCTGTATGGACGCGGGTGAAACAGCGGGGCTTTGCTAGTAAATTATAAATAAGACTGGATATAATACTTCTTGAAATTAATTCAACCTCTTTTTAATGTATTTGATCATTAAAAAAATATCACGATGAGAGTTTATTTACTACCTGCTATACAATTTTAATAACTATGCATTAGTCGCTGAGATATTTTTACGATTTGCAAAGGTCACACTAGGTTATATCGACTTAAGCATGTAAAAATATAGACACAGACCTAAAATATAGATCACTATCAGACACAAAACTCAATGAACAATACTAGAATCCGCATCACAGTAGGGATGCTGCGGCGGGAGGCGCCTTCGAGTCGCGAAATTCGGGCGCCGTCGTGTCTACTGCTCCCGGCCTGCGAAAGACGCGTTGGAACTTACCCAGAAAATATTTTTTCCTGCAAATATAGGCTTCGAGGTCACTTTAGCTGTTATGTTAATGGGACATAAGTTGGGAAAACCCTATGGCACATAACATTGTAATTTATCAATGTCACGCCTTTTTTGATGCTGCAACGTTTCTGTGTATTTTCAAATTGAAATTTTTTATTGCTCTTTCAACTGCAAACAAATTTTTAATTACAGTTGTAACTTCGTTTCATATTGTTTTTTTTTATACTGATTTGATTGTTTATAAACTCGTTTTATAAATTAAACTAACAAACGTTTTGATAAAACGTTGAAATAAATTAAACAAACATTTAAAATTTTGTTTATTTTATGAATTTCAAGGTTTATATTCGATACCTGTGACGGCTTGTTAATAATACTGCTGGGAATAGGCCTACTCTGTTCGTTTATTGGAGAGAAGGGTTGGAGCTAAGACCTACCACGCTGCACCAATGTGGACTGGTAGTTTACGCATATCCCCAGAATTCTCGAGAAGTATGCAAATTTTCTTACGATGTTTTTCTCCACCGATAAGCGTTTAATGAATTGCAATTATCAATCAGACACACAGGTTTTAACAGAAAAACTCATTGGTGCTTGCCCGGGTTTAAAACCGTGACCTCGAATAGTCGCAGGGTCTCACCGCTGGGCTATCACAGCTATATGATTAAATATATATTTTCATTTATATCTTATTTAAAAAAATAAAGAAACAAATTAGTGAGTAAAACCAAATATTGTAACATTACTTAACTAAATATGGTATGTTTGGTTTAGAAATCTTACTGTTTTATCTACATGCACAGTGAATTACTTACTTTCTTATTTTCTTTGACTTAGTATCATTTTTTTATCTGTGATTACGTTTACTCGTTAATATGGCAGTAAAGTAGTATAGTAAAGTAGCAGCCTGTTACAATCCCACTATTGGGAATAGGCCTCCTCTCTCCGTTTCTGGGTCAAGGATTGAAGCTAAGACCTACCACGCTGCTCCAATACGGATTGGTAGGTTACACATATCTCCAGATAGACGACCTCAAAAAGGTCGCAGGGAGCCACTGGATCCAGGCGGCGCAAGATCGTGTGGTGTGGCGATCCCATGAAGAGGCCTATGTCCAGCAGTGGACGTCCATCGGCTGACAAAGACATATCCCCAAAATTCTCTAAAGATATGCAGGTTTCCTCACGATGTTTTCCTTCACCGAAAAGCGTGTGCTAAATTGCAATTATCAATTAGACACATGAGTTTTAATAGAAAAACTCATTGGTGCCTGCCCGGGTTTGAACTCGTGTTCCCCTCGAAAGAGTCGCACGGTCTCACTGCTGGGCTATCACAGCTCAATATGGCAGTATTGCTTTATAATTAGTAGTAGTGTTATATAGGTAATAAATAACAATAGCTGAGTCATATTGTACACCCAGCAGCGAATTTTAAACCAAGATAGGCGGAGAGGCGTTGCACGTATCCAATAGCGGAAGCCGTCAACCCTAACTGAGTTGACTTTGGCTCAAATGTGCGATGTTTTTAAAAAAAAAATCACTCAGAGATAAAAAAATAGGAAAAAAAATGTTGCAGTATATATCCTTTTATCTCTAAATTTTTTACAAGATACAAAATGTCTGTAGCAAGTGTAAAAAAAATATTTTGCAATATGTAAATTTTTATAACAAATTGTGCCGCACCACTAAATTAATTTAACGACAATAATATTCAGAATAAATTAAATTATAAGAAAGATGTATTATTTTACTAATATTATACTAACTACGTATTATAAACCAGTTGATATCGATTTGTAATATCATGTAAGAAGATACAAATGAAATTTCATACAAGTGACATCACAATATTCCTCTCGCTTATACCCATAAAGCTATAACCGACCACATTTTATAAACCGTTAAGCTGTTTTGCCGACACAGCATATACGATTCAGTCGTAAAATGTTTCGTCTCCGATATAACATTGATACGGTGGTGTGCGAGACCAAATCGAAAGTCCAGACCAATTTTACCACGTCATAAGACTTTCTAGCAATATGTTTAAACTGTGATTGTGAATTAGACGACCTATGTATCTTATATATAGTTATTAAGAGCAACAGCTAAGTTTCTAGCTAACTAACAGTAGAGTTGACGATTCCAAAGATTATGTTTTTAGGACCAATAAAAGTAGCAGCCTGTTACAATCCCACTGCTGGGAATAGGCCTCCTCTCTCCGTTTCTGGAGAGAAGGGTTGGAGCTAAGACCTACCACGCTGCTCTAATGCGGATTGGTACACATATCTCTAGAATTCTCTAGGGATATGCAGGTTTCCTCACGATGTTTTCCTTCACTGAAAAGCGTGTGATAAATTGCAATTATCAATTAATCACATGAGTTTTAATAGAAAAACTTATTGGTGCCTGCCCGGGTTTGAACTCGTGTTCCCCTCGAAAGAGTTGCACGGTCATGCCACTGGGCTATCACAGCTCTTTAGGACCAATACTCTATAATAAAATTAACAAAATATTATCTAAAAATATCATCTACTGTCAGAACCGGGCAGAATCAAAAAAGTTACTTAAGAAATACTTGCTAACACTTGGCTATACCGCGTACATAAAGTAAACGATCACAACACAAACGCACCCACGTACGCATGCACCCACGCACGCAAACATACACAGTCACACACACACACGCACACACGCAAACACTCACATACATATTCTTAATAACATATTAACTCTTAAACAAAATATACATGCATGCTTTTGCTATAATTTTTGTCTCCTACTTTCGTTTTGTATTTTTTTAATTTTTGTAGGATTTCAAACTTCTTACGTTAATTATTTACTACTTATGACAAATGTAACTTCTGATGTTCGGGAAGGTATCAGCACTTGTAACACAGGTATTCCCTAGCACAAGTGTTGACAAACCCTTTTCCGAATTATTTTTGCGATTATTAATTATGGATCTAACTTTTATGAGGAAATTGTATCTGTAACTTAAATTTATATAATTTTAAATAAATAAAAAGCACTTGTTTACAAGTTTACGTGAATAAAGAATATTTTTAATTTGAATAAGAATTTGAATGGCTGTTGAGTCTTGCTCAACATTAGCGCAGATCAGCTACAGATTGAATCTGCAGCTAGCTGTATCAGGAGTAGCATAACATTAAATTCAATCTTAAAAGTAATGGAATGTTACTATCCTACTAGGAAAAGACCTCTTCTCTATCTTGATAAAAAAAGATAGGGAATATAGACCTATACCAATAACAAGCCTTTCAAAAAGGCCTTTTCAATAGTGCTTGGTAAGTATCAAATATCCAGGATATTTTAAAACGATATGCACTGTACCTTCCTTTAAAGAAAAGTAAATTGACCTAAAATAAATTGCCAACAGATAAAACACTTAGTTGGTTATAGACAACTTATAGGTTTTTAATCCATGACTCCTAATTCTGCTATCGCAGCTATTATTAACTTTTAAATAATTCTGGTTGTAACTTACCCTCTAATATCATCTTTGGGAAAATGGTCTATTAGATAAAACAAAATAAATTGGGCACCATCAATTACGATAGCAAAACAACTGTATATTTCATTACAGACATAAGAAACATATTTTACGGAATTGCTTGTTAATAATTCGTCTTTCTATATATCAAATACCCAGAGTATATGAAGAATCGAACAATTCTTTGGTAAGGGTAAACTATGTTAAATAGAATTTAAAATATATTAATTCTTCTTTCAAGTCTAAGGTTATTCCAAATATATATTTTTTAAACTTTCACAAACACTAAAAATCAGTTTTAAAACAAATCTGCCATAAAAATATTACTATAGTTCTCTATAAAAACCTTCCTCAACATATTTTTAGTAGTGATATGAGTGAGAGAGCCGTGTGGTATCCGGCAGAATAGAATAGACCACCCTCCTTTGTTACCGAGGTGTCGTAAAAGGCGACTAAGGTAAGTTGACGTCAGGCAGGCGGCCGGTAGGTAGCCAAATGATATGACAGCATGTTATGCCGAACCCACTTAGAGTGGGATAAGAGCAGGAGAATGAATGATGAGTGACTTCGTCCGCATCGACTTTAGTGTAAAAATACCCTTAATACCCTTAAATAATTACCCTTATATACTAAACTGTTTTTACCTGATCCCGAAGGAAAACCAGGAATGTTTTAGTTTATATGGGCCGATAGATCAGCATCAATTTCATCAAATTTCACAAATGTTGTTCCAGCGGGTTATTCGTAAAAGTGTAACTGACAGACCATATTTGCATTTTTTATATGACTATCGATGAAGTAACATATTTTCACACATCAATAGTAACCTCACTGATTCGTTACCACGAATCGAGTCAACGACTAATGGCTTTACAGCCATTAGCTAGAGCTAGCTCTAGCGATAAACATTAGATTTGACCGATTCACTATAATTGATCAATATCGAGCGTTCAAAGACACTGAAATCAGCATAGAGGTATTATACTAGAGTAGGGGTCATCCATTATCATATCATATGATAGCCCAGCGGTGACACCGTGCGACTCTTTCGAGGGGAACACGAGTTCAAACCCGGGCAGGCACTAATTGATAATTGCAATTTATCACACGCTTTTTGGTGAAGGAAAACATCGTGAGGAAACCTGCATATCCCTAGAGAATTCTGGAAATACGGGTAACCTACCAATCCGCATTTGAGCAGCGTGGTAGGTCTTAGCTCCAACCTTTCTTTCCAGAAACGAAGAGAGGAGGCTTATTCCCAGCAGTGGGATTGTAACAGGCCGCTACTTTTTACTTTTTGAGGGGTCATCCTAAAATTGTCTATCGAAAATAAAGAGAAAGCAAATGAGACTTATCTGTCTCCCTTTTTTATGTGTGATTAGACAAAGATAGATATATGAGTTTTATCTTCCTGTTGCGACATTCACTTACAGGCCTGCCTATTTCTTCCCTACTGTAGTATAATAACTCTTCCGAAATCAGCGATCAAAAGCTGTGATAGCCTAACGGTGAGACCGTGCGACTCTCTAGAGACGACATTGGTTCAAACCCCGGGCAGGCACCAAAGAGTTTTTCTATTAAAACTTATGTGTCTAATTGATAATCGCAATTTATCACACGCTTTTCGGTGAAGGAAAACATCGAGAGGAAACCTGCATATCTCTAGATAATTCTAGGGATATGTGTAACCTACCAATCCGCATTGGAGCAGCGTGATAGGTCTTAGCTCCAATCCTTCTTTCCAAAAACGGAGAGAGGAGGCCTTAGCCCAGCAGCGGGCATAGTAACAGGCTGTTTCTTTTTACTTTAATCAGCAATCCGTTAACAAAGCATATTAATTATTGGCATTAACTTTTACAAATGAAATATTTACAGATTTTATAGAAAATCTCATCGATTTCCTAATCTAAATTTAAATAATCTATTACTTAATATAAAACAAAGTCCCCAAAAACTATCTGTCTGTATATGATCGATTTTCTCAAAATTTACTGAACGTATTTTAATATGGTTTTTATTAAAATATAGTGTAATTCTTCCGAAAGGTTTATGCTTTATGTAAATTGTGTTGAAGAGATCGCGTGGTTATAAAAAAGCTCGACTGTCGGGATCTTTACTCGCATACGACGTAACCTAGCAGAGATACACTAAAGTGTCACTGATTTCCAAACAGGTGAAGCCCTTCACTCACCTTGTCACTTATAAGAATATAAACGGCAGTACCTACTCAAAGGTAATAATCAAATCACATTAAAAGAGCGATCTTTTAAAACCTCTCATAAAATATGATATAGTGGAGTTATATCGATGCATAAGGGGTCAAGTGCTTAAATCCCGGGCAGGAAACAATGAGTTTTTCTGTTAAAACTCGGTACTAAAAGATATTTGCAATTTATTACACGCTTATCGGTGAGAACTTGCATAATTCTAAATAATTTTGGGAATATGTGTAACCTACCAATATGCATCGGAATACCGTGGTGGGTGTTAGCTTCAACCCTTCTCTCAAAACACTGAGAGATGATGCTTATTACAAGCAATTGGGATGATAAAAGGGCAGATAATAAGAGGCAGTTCTATGCTGTTCTATTGTATGCTGCGTACATGAAACATGTAACTTTATTTTACAGATAAGTATATGCAGAAAAGTATAGAAGGATACAAATAAGAGAATCGATAAGTCTGATACTAACCCACAAATGGGCAAGAACTTGATCTATCCATTGGAGAGAAGGATAGAATCCGACGTCGATTGGCATTGATAGGAGTTTAATTATAATTTATATTGTGAAATAACTGAATAGTAAACAGATAAAAAAACAAAAATGATGGATAAATATTAAAAAAAAATTACAGATCCTACAGATTGTTCATTTAATAAAAAAAAGTAATGTATTCATTTAAATCATGTGTTATTCGATAGCTTTTACATTAAACCAGATAAGAAGGGTAGCACTCCACTGTGAGGGTCTCATAATATGCCAACAGTGCTTTTTATTATGCATGTCAGCCTCTTTTCAATATTGCATAATAATATTCTATAAAATTTCATTACGGAAATAGAAGAAAATGTAAAAAAATAATAATGAAATTATCCGCTATTCAGTTAATAAAAAATCTATATAATGATAAACTATCGGGTATGAGAGCGGATAGTTTGACTGGCGCGTTGGCGCAGTGGGTAGTGACCCTACCTTCAGCTCCGCGGGTCGCGGGTTCGATTCCCGCCGTTCGATTTTCTATAATCAATTTATTGGTCCTTTGAGCCTGGGTGTGGTTTGTATTTGAGTATGTATTTAAAACTATATATGTATATATATATTGACCAGTCGTCCGTCAGCAATAACACAAGTATTAAGTTACTTACTTTGGGGATGGACGACCGTGTGTGTCCCATATATTTATTATTATATTATTATAATCCTCTCTACAGTGGACTATCCGCTCTCATACCCGATACATGCAGAATTCGTAAAAACACACACAATCCGCACAATACAAAAGCACTAAACACGTTCGCCATCACAAACAGAACAATCGTTTCGCCTCGCAATTGAATCATCATTAGGAGATAGACTCCACTACAAAATCAAATAGAAAAGAAAACCTTTGCATCAAATAATAGTATAATTTCATTATTACTTTATTATATTTCTTTATAGAAGAAAATGTTTTGATTTGTTATTATGCTATTTGTATTATCGATAATTTTTATGTGAATATTTATATCGGATTCTAAATTTCACTGGTAATAAACAGATTTTCTTTCCTTATTTGTATTTTCCTTATCAATCGGATGTTTAGACGCCAGCTATTTATGAAATCTTATGACGGTAAGGTAAATCAAATGTCTCGTATTTTATTTTTAATGTCTGGTATATTTGAGTTGGGAAAATATTCCGACATTCTTACGGACAATAGTCCGACAACTAAATAGAAACCTCATATTTAAGTGGAAATTAGCCATTGATGCAAATAATTAGATAATGTTCAGTTATTGTCACAAATGGAGTACTAATATTAGGAATGTGGAAGTTTTAAATGTGTAGATATCTGGTTATATATTATTTAATTATACACAAACGGCAGGGATTTGAATGTAGTTTAGCGCTTAGATAGTTTGTAACACAGTTCTAAAGTCCAAGCAGAAGATTTTTAACCATAGACACAGTTATTACAGTTTATGAAACACCTGGAACAGTGCAATTTTAATAGACCTCTTGTTTTCACAAGAATTTAACTTAAATTATTGCCTTTAAATTATTGACACGTTTTTCTTTTTCAATTGATATTATATCATAAGCTTAACGGTGTTTAGAGAATCGTAAAATGAGTCGTATTAAATTTAGTTTAAGTATTTTAAATTTTGATTTTTTAATTAGGAACAGATAATTCCAAATTTATAACTTGATATGTAAATATTGAAACCAAAGGTAGACTGTAGTCTTCTAAAAGACATATTGAGTTACTTTTGTAACTAAAATTTATATTGAATATGTAAATTTAGATTATTCAGGGCATTTTCAATTTCCAGGACTATTCATCTCTTTAATATAATTTAGTATTTTATTCTTGTTTCACATTTTAAAAAGTAAATTAGCGACCTATAAGTATTGGACAAAGACCTTCTCTAAGCTTGAAGAAAATGGCTGTACAACAGTAATAATAAAAATTATATTGCTATAATCCACGATACATACAGTAAATAGAAAATATATATAGTGCTAAATGTATAGTGGACTATCCGTTTTTTCATACCCGATACATGCAGATTTGTAAAAACACATGCACAAACCTCCACCACTGCCACCACAATACACAAGCACTACACACGTTCACTATCACAAACTCAACAATCGTTTCGCCTCGCAACCGTAGCATCATCAGGAGATAGATTCTACGACAAACTCGCAAAGCTTTGCAATTTTGTTTATGTACTGTATCGCGGATTATAGCAAAATATTTTTTATTATTACTTTTGTTTTATGGAATTCCGCAAAGTACGCCTAAGTCTATAAATTATTTGGAATGGCTGTAGCTTAGCCCTGCCACGATCCTCCACGAGCATTGGGAGGTTACATTTACCCAAAAAAATCTCTGGTCATATCAAAGTTTTCTTCTAATCCTTCTCTTTACCATAAATAAGACCTATTACAAATATTAATTAATTAACTTTAATAGAAAACTCAAAGATGTTTTCGAAAGGTGATTTATAAGTCAATAACCCTTGGTAGGGGTCAAGATTTCTCGTTATTTGGCATTCCACTGTTTTAGTTTTCATGTATTTTTATATAATTGATCAATATAAGGACGACGTTTGTTTTAATTGGCAGAGACAATACGATAAGCTCTAGTACTCGACTAATTGTAATATAACATTTTGTATTAAGCTTACTTAAAAAATAGTAACGTTAGTAGTCCGTTAAGGAAGGAAGCACTTCATTAAGAAGATGAAGAAAAGCAAGTTTAGTCCTCTCTCTCTCACTCGCTCAATCTCTCTCTCTCTCTCTCTCTCTCACACACACACACAAACACAACTGTGTCCCCATCCCTCTATCTTTTTATCTGTGAAAACGATCGTATTGTATAAAACATACTGCCAAGGATAACTAAATGCTTACAACAAAATATCAATTTAGGGAGCCTGGATAAAACACCAAAAATTACCTTTTTTTGCCAACATAACGTTCACTGCAGCTCGAACTTTTGTAAAATATTTATTGTTATAGCGTTATATTTTTTATTTGTAGAACTTTTAATTACGACAAGTTTAGCTAATAATAAAGGCTTTACTTTGCAGATATCTGTAATACAAAAGTAATGATATTAATACTCTGCTAGAATCGGAGATATTATCGTATCAGTTAAGAACTAAATGTACCTTTATGAAATAATCCTGTATCTATAAAAAATACTTAATAGTATTAAGAAAATCGTATAATAACAATATTACCTTCTACTAACAGAGAAAAGCGCATCATAATACAATTTCAGGCTCTTTCCACCACGTGTTCGACCGATCACTCGGGTGGTTGCGTAAAATAAATATTAGTAGCGTATTTTAGAACGCAGCCTTCAAGTTGGTAAGAGAGGGACAACAACAGATTACCCGATCAGAGTGAGCAGGACACGACATCTTTACCCGATCGATAGCCGCAGCCGCAGAGTGCCGCTCGTGTGACGTCACACGGTCGTCTCGTCATCTTGACACTACAAGAAATTGTCACTATATTTTCGCACCGAACGCCAATAAACGGCATTCGGTAGTTCAGAAAATATTTTAATTTTTTTAAGTATTAAGTCCATGTGGAAAAGAGGTAGACAGTTTTGGCATACACGGGCTTTCATGCCATAGGAGCTCTGGTAGGCTTTTCCGCCATGGTTCTCTTAATGACACCATCAAAAGAGCTCTTGCCACCATCGACATTCCTGCTCTTCTCGAGCCTTCCGGGATATGTCGGGATGATGGCAAGAGACCAGACGGTCTGACGCTGGTTCCTTGGGAACGGGGACGGGCCCTAATGTGGGACGCAACATGCGTTGATACGTTAGCCTCGTCCCATATCAGGGAAACGGCGTCCAGACCTGGAGCTGCGGCGGAAATGGCCGAATCCGGCAAGCGGCGAAAGTATGCACCTCTCGTTGAGAGTTATATATTTGTGCCGTTTGCAGTTGAGACCCTAGGGCCATGGAGCCAAAGTGCAAAAAATTTTTTATCCGTTTTAACACCTCGGTTGATCGCCTCTTCGGGTGACAAGAGGGCTGGCTCCTTTTTCGCACAAAGAATCAGCTTAGCGATTCAACGCGGAAACGCTGCCAGCATTCTTGGGACCATTCCACGTGGGCATGATTTGTATAGTAGTAGCGTGTAAGTAATTTAAGATAGATATAACTTGTATATATTTGTTATAAATAAAAAAAAAAGTATATAAGAATCAAACTGTTTTTAAAAAGAAATGGGAATAGGCAGAGTGCTTTAACCTTGAAGGGTAAAATACTGGGTAAAATAATGAAAGTATTACGATATACCACTATAGAGTTAATTGCACTATTATTTCCCGTAACAGTTGTCGAACGCTCGTAGCGCGTCTACGAAGTAACGTAACAATTTTCATTTCTAAAAATAAGGTGCCGAGACTTAATATACTTTGTAGTTACTATTGTCACTATTTTAAATATCTTTTCTTCGCCAACATGTCAAACCCAAATAAAATTGGTACTTACTATGAATCGTAAAGTGGAAATTTGTATTGAATAAACGCTGTCTATATTTTGTTTCCATTTACTAGTATACACTTACAGCTTTTTCTATATAAATATAAAATAGTAAATATGTTTTAATAATATTTTATAATGTGATTCCAAATACAGACAGCGGTGATTTAATTACCGACGTCGCTATCTAGTTACATGGATCGTGGTCAACGCGGGTCGAGGCTTTTATTAATAATAAATTATTGATTTCAGAATTTAAATTTAAATAAAATCCGTTCTCACATTGCGTATTCTCGTTACGACGAAAACTGTGATTAAAAAAACCAGAATGATACAAACATAGATATACCAAGCGTAATAGTCATCATTCTGGATGTTAAATTAACTTCCTTTAAATAGTCATAAAACAGGCATTAAAAGTCTGGAATTTGTTATACGTATGTCAAAGATTTTTCAGACATGATACCAAAATTCTACTGTACAATAGATTCGTGGGAAAGGTCTTAGAGTGTGGTAGTGTCGAACGGCCTCCGTATTATGCGACTCATATGCTACATATAGAGCGTCTACAAAAGCGGTTCATGTGCATTTTCTGTAGGGTGAGCTTGGTGCTTAATTTCTTTTAATAAAACGATTACTCTAACATTAAATAATTCAGTTGTCAAAGAAATTTATTCGATCTTATGGTTTTATACAAAACGTTGTGTAATAAAATCAACTGTCCGCAAAAAAAATATTTTTTTTAAATTTAGTCAAGCCAAGCCGAATTTTGCCACCATCCATACCGTTTCGTACTGTGCTAAGGTCTAACTCTACTATTCCACGTGTAAGTAGCTTTTTCAACGGGTAAAGTGAAAAAGTTTTTCGGTAATTCTTTTGTTACCTTTAAGAAATAAATCAACGAATCTTAGTGATACACCAAAACATCGAATTATGACACATATTACGTATAATATATATATATTTTTAAATTGATTACATGTTGTTTTTACCTTATTATAGTTAGCTAATTTCAAATAATTTGGTACGTACAATTGTTTGTAAACTGCTGGTAAACTTAATAAAGAAAAATAAAATATTATAAGTTTATAATATAATAATAATTCGCTGTTTCAAGATTTTATTGTTTTGTTCTCCAGTGGGCTTAATCACTCGTTCGAAGAAAGCCTTGCTTAATACCGCTACACTGCTATTTTTTGCTTCAAATAAATGCGAATGATAAGTTATAAAAAATTACTTATACATATGTGTTTACACATAACTAATTCATGCTCGTCCGAGCACGCGACGCATTGGAAAAGAAAAGGTATTCTTGTCTATCCGCACTAAGGGCTACATTGCCGTAACTATATTTCCTCAAAATAGGGTTAAAAACTGATAATGATTTGATTTTATTTCAAAAGTAATAATTAAATTATTTACGCGATAGTATCGCGAATTATAGCAAAATAATTATATTATTACTTTTGTTTTATGGATCTCCGCAAAGTAATGCCTAACTCTATAAATTATCTGATTTTATTTGTTTGTCTAAAACGAATTTCTCAAATTCCATTTATTACTGAAAAATTTCAAAAATAGTACATGCAACATTAAATATTATAAATAATAAAATATATATGTATAGTTCACTTACACGCACGGTCGTCCATCCCCAAAGTAAGTAACTTAATACTTGTGTATGGATGATAGACAATATACTACATCATCATCATCATCCTCCTGCCCTTATCCCATTCTACGTGGGGTCGGCACAACATGTTACAAACATATGATTTGGCTACGTATTTTACGACCGGCCGCCTGCCTGACGTCAACTTACCTTAGTCGTATTTTACGATCCCTCGGTAAGAAAGAGAGTGGTCTATTCTACTTAACCGGATACCACACGATGGGGCAACACACCTTAGTCGCCTTTTACGACACCTCGGTAAGAAATGAGGGTGGTGTATTCTACTCAGATGGATACCACACGGCGGGTCGACTTACCTTAGTCGCCTCTTACGTCACCTCGGTAAGTAATGAGGGTGGTCTATTCCACTCAGCCGGATACCACACGGCATAGACAATATACTACATATATAATTTAAAATACTTAAATACAAATATACACACAGGCTCGAAGAAACAACAAATCGTTTTATAGAAATTGTTGGCCCTCGGCGGAAAACGAACCCGCAACCCGCGTAGCTGAAGGCAGGGTCACTACCCACTGCGCCAACGGGCCATCATTATCTATAAAGATTAATATTAATAAATGCTATAACAATTATATAATATATAACAAATATATAATGCTAAACAGTTAGTTGATAGCAATTTATGGTTTAACACCCATAGCTACATAATAAAGGTAACCGAGTCGACAAGAAGTCACTGATTAAATGGTTTTCATTGAACCAGCTCTATATTGCAATTTTCATCACCGTTCTCTTATATATGAATAGACTGGGTCATTTAATCAAACTAGTAAATACCAAGTCGTTGTCAGAGCGAAGAAATAAATTAAAGAGAAAAATAAAAAAAACTATTTATTACTTCCGAAAAAAAAAACTCGAATAGAAAAAGAAGTTTATTATAATTATTAAATATATTACATTTATAATATTGTTAAACTTCTATTAAATTTAAAAGGTAGCGTACAATTTATTTTTATAAAATTACGGTTTTATATTATAATCCTAAACATCATAGTTAATAAGTATATAAAGTATTATAAATGAGTATATAAAGGGCACCTGTGATAGCCTAGCGGTGCGACCGTGTGACCCATGATCGTCTAACATGGGTTCAAACCCCGGGCAGGCACCAATGAGTTTTTCTATTAAAACTTATGTGTCTAATTGATAATTGCAATTTATCACACGCTTTTCGGTGAACGAAAACATCGTGAGGAAACCTGCATATCTCTTAGAGAATTCTAAGGATATGTTTAACCTACAATCCGCATTGGAGCAGCGTAGTAGGTCTTAGCTCCAATCCTTCTCTCCAAAAACGGAGAGAGGAGGCCTTAGCCCAGTGGTGGGCATAGTAATAGGCCGGTACTTTCCTATTTTTATAGAAAGGGAAGTCTGAAAGTTGTACTCTATGTAAGATGAAAAGTGCGAGATTAAGTTGGTATGAGCATATAATGAGTCAGATGAAAATGATGTGACTAAACGAGAGTTAAATATGAATGTAGATACGGATGTGTGAGTAGAGGGAGACCTAAAAAGGAATAGTTGGATTATGTGAAGCATGACATATATATAAATGCAGTATCGCCAGAGTTGACGAATGATAGGAGAGAATGGAAGATAAAAACATGTTGTTCTGACCCCACTTAGAATGTGATGAGGGCAGGACAACAGTGAGTCCTAAAAATCTTATTTACCATTTTTCTTTAATCCTTTCATGATGTTTGTGTTAACTTTATATTTCAATAAGCTAAACGCACACGCAATCGCATGATGTCAACCGGATTTGTATTTGGCCATTAAAATACTCGAGATAAGAGAAAAGTGATTCGCTTTTTTGTATACGCATTTTTATGATCAAATTTAATAATTGACAGGGAGTCAATGCACTGAGTTAATTGGAATTTAATGGTATCTACGATAATGATTATCTGATTACAAAAGGTTTTTCTTTAAAAGGTTAAATGTTTTTTTTATTAATTTAAATACCTCTTTTAATCGTTAACATTTAAATATGAATAATAAAATTAATTAAATGAATTAATGAAAAATGAAAAATTAAATATATAGGACAATTACACACTGGGAACTGGGAATTAGCTTATAGGTAAGTTAAATTGTAAGCTTAGATTATTGTCACATAAAAATAAATATATATTTTAATAATGTTCATGGTAAATGGAATTACAAGTATATTGTTGCAAAAATCCTAAATGAGTGTCCAATTACACTATAAGGTATATACGTAAAAAACATATCTTCATTAAGAAGGTTAAAAGATATTTGCTTAAAACTAATAATATAAACCATATTGTATAATAGTATTAATTTGATTTTGAAACACTGTAACCGCTACTTTTTTTCTTATGAACTTAAAAATTAAACATAAAATTTTTATGTTTTCACTACTATTAGATTACTAGAAATAATGCGAACTCCACACCTTCATATAAACCCTGAGTGATTTTCGAAAGGCGTGTTAATGAATGAATATAAGTCATAAATATTGTTCTTGGAAAAATAAATTTAAAAAAGGTAATATTGCTGACTTTCGGACACCAAAAAACTTGTTATTCCGCCAATAAGATGGTTGTCTCACTTGAAGTTAGTAATTAATAGGTGAGGATTACACAAAAATAACATGAGTCATTTCATAAATTTCGTTGTTAAAAAAATTCACTTTTCGTCTGCTCACTTATTTCTTCAATTTATCGGTTTCAATTCTAAGTTACTGTACCAAAGTTTCAGTTCGCTTTTCCAGTTCTTCTTAATACTTGGCTAGGTATTTGTATTACCTTTTTCACCTGAGTAGTAAATTCACAGACTTGCAATACATTGAAAAACTTGGAAATTTTCTTTGTTGAACTGACTATTCTTTCACTTAAAGACATTTTTTGCTATGTATGTTGTAATTGCGAACAGAAATGTTCGCTATTACAATTTTTCTATTTCATTGGTTACTAGGTAACATCTTCTATCTATCTATCCGGGACATCGTCTCTTTCTCTTATGGTTAGCTCACAATAACATCTTAAATGTTCAAAATTTCAATTCAGAATAAATTCTGCGGCACGCTGATTTCCAGGTGGGCGAAGCCATTTCCAAAGCTAGTATGATATTGAAATTGTGACCTTAAACTAGAAGAAGAGAGTGGGTGATGATTTCGTTTATTTGAAATGATATTAATGAATATTGTATTTGTTAACATTTTCACGTTCGAAGAGGCGAAATACGTAACGAATGACATTTAAAGCATTATGACCTTTATCTAAAGATTGATCTTTAACTGAATTGAATTATGGTAAAAAAATGTTCAACAAAATAACTTGAAACTACGTGGGTGGTGTTACAAGTTTGTATTTTCTTTATCCAAAAAAAAAACACTTTTTCTCAAAATACGCTACGTCTAAACTTATGCTCGGATTCTCCTTCTTTGTCAAAGCCTAAAAATGTTGAAAAAATGTTAAAACCTTCAATTCTTCCTTTAAAAGATAAGTGACTCGAGTCATGCTACATCAAAAATACATCTTTGTAATTCGGTAAATGTTTATGCGATACAGATTTAAATACTTAAGATGATACAACCACCAACCATTCATTGGTCCTAATTTGATATGATAGTCAAGTGGATTTAAACATCAATTTTATTCCAATTTACACAAATCAAAACCAATTGTCTCATATGCAACGGGAACTTTTACACACGCACAAGATCGATAGATTTTATATTCCAATAATCGCACTGTTTGCGCTAAAATACTCTCATGACCTACCCTTAGAAGGAAATTCGCTGATAAGGCATAGAAAAAAAAATCAATATGCAATATTTTAATGTTACCATGATTGTATATATTCTGGAATGAGTCACCGGTTAGTTTGAATCAAGTGCTTGCTTTTTCTAAAATTAAGCCCTAGAGCTGAAGTGTTTACCTATTAGCGAAGCTTTTATAATGTTGAAATTATTTAAGTTGTTCAAAATCACATTTCGAAAATATACTTACTAGTTCCAGTATTCATGGTCAGTCACTTCAAAAAATGAGAGAACTGTATAGGCTGAGTGTCGGCGACCTTTTTATACTAAAGAGCCATAAGTGAGAATTTTAAAAGTCTAAATTTAAAACAGCCAATCAAAAATATTTTTGAATGATCGGTTTTTATCGTATATTTGAGTCCTGATTTAGAACAGATGAATATAATTATTCGTATGAAAATATAAATAAATTTTCATCACAAATTATATCCTAGCATTCTTCCATCAATAGGTACAGTGATGTAATTTTTGTTTTGTCATGTAAGTATAGAGCCACAACATTACATAAAGCAAAGTGGCGCGAGCCGCTGGTTGCCGAACACTGGGATAGGCTTAATGCCTGCAAGTTTTAAGAACTTTACGAAAAATTCCAAACTTATATAGATATTCATACAAATATCATAAATGCGAAAGTCTCTGTCAGTCTGTTACCACTGATATCCACGATTGAACCACTGGACAAGTATTGATGAAATTTGGTACAATTTAAGCTTATACACCATTCTATCATATAGGCTAAAAAATCCCTGTTTTCTTTTGGGAATCCATAGTAAATAATTGAGAATATTTTACCATTTAGGTTGACGCGATCGTGGTCGCGATTACAACTTAAAGTAACGGCCAGTTACAATCCCTCTGCCGATCCCTCCTCTCTCCTTTTCTGGAGAGAAGGGTTGGAGCTAAGACCTACCACGCTGCTCCAATGCGGATTGGTAGGTTACACGTATTTCCAGAATTCTCTTGGGATGCGTGTTATAAATTGCAATTATTAATTAGACACATGTGTTTATATAGAAAATCTCATTGGTGCCTGCCCGGGTTTGAACTCGTGTTCCCCTAGAAAGAGTCGCACGGTCTCACCGCTGGGCTATCACGGCTCTAATTGTAACGGCAAGTTACAATCCCTCTGCCGATCCCTCCTCTCTCCTTTTCTGGAGAGAAGGGTTGGAGCTAGGACCTACCACGCTGCTCCGATGCGGATTGGTAGATTACACATATCTCCAGAATTCTCTAGAGATATGCAGGTTTCATCACGATGTTTTCCTTCACCTAAAAGCGTGTGATGAATTACAAATGTAAATAAAATTATATTTATTTATATATGTATAATAAGTTTTAATAGAAAAACTCATTGTTGCCTGCCTAGGGATTGAACTCGTGACCACCTCGAAAGAACCGCACGGTCTCACCGCTGGCCTATCACAGCTCATTGATTACAATCCATTACAACTTACACTATAATAAACTTATTAAAACACACATTTGACTGCAGCGAAAATCAGAATTTTCATATCACGAACGCAGTGTTCTAATTTTCTAAGTAGCTTCAGAGGGTTGCATTGACAGCGTCTTAATTGCATGAGCGTAATTAACTTTAGTTTATGTAAACATAACTGAACGGCAACCCTGCGCCGGTGTTGACAGACTCTGCAATTTGGCATTTGTCAGGGTTTCATCAACAATGAGTCTCCTGGCACGTCTCTCTATCTCTAATTAATATCAATCAATTTTGGCTTTGGCATTACAGGAGTATAAAAACATTGTTAAAAGGAGACTGATATGGAAAGCCTACCATATTTTTGAAAATTGCTTAGATGATCGCAATACTAATCGATCCTGTACAAGATAATAATGACTACATGTAAAGTAGCGGCCTGTTACAATCCCACTGCTGGGAATAGGCCTCCTCTCTCCGTTTCTGGAGAAAAGGGTTGGAGCTAAGACCTACCACGCTGCTCCAATGCGGATTGGTAGGTTACACATATCTCCAGAAATCTCTAGACATATGCAGGTTTCCTCACAATGTTATCCTTCACCGAAAAGCGTGTGATAAATCGCAATTATCATTAGACACATGAGTTTTAATAGAAAAACTCATTAGTGCCTATCTGGGTTTCAACTCGTGTTCCCCTCGAAAGAGTCGCACAGTCTTACCGCTGGGCTAACACAGCTCTGTAATAAAAAATATATTTTGAATAAAGCAGCCATCAAGTTTCCTGCTAGCTAGGAACAGCTTTCAGAATCAGCAATAGAGTTGACGATTCAAAAGCACTTGTTTACAAGTTTACTTGAATAAAGAATATTTTGAATTGAATATCGAATGCCGGCTGTTTTACTAGAGATATGCATATTTTAGAATCATTTGTTCTTAAGCTGAGCATTTGATCATTCACCGCTTTTTATAAATGATTGTAAAAAATATGAAGTTGTAATCATTAACTCGTCGTTAATTTTTCAGTCCTGAATAAGAATATTCACTTAACTGACTCGATTAACAGATTTTGCAACAGCATTTGATATCACGAATATCATCTATTGAATGAAGCAATTGAGATTCATTGGCTACATCCTTTGAAGCGAGTGTTTTGAGTTTATTGAATTGAAAGATAGATGATACCGTAGAAATGAACTGTGATTTTATAAATAAAACGTTACGATAGCGCGTTATAACTCGGCTTTATTAAAAACAGAGCTAATAGGCGCTGAATGATAGATATATTATGTTCATTGGAAGTGTTATGAAGTTTGAAGATATAAGAATAAACGTATCATACGTATGCTACCCGAGATTTCGTTCACCAACTTAAGCATTTAAGTACCCCCAATATGCAATGTTTCTTCCCTGCTCCCAACAAAAAAACGGATTTTCTTATCATATATATTACCCGGTGTATAATAGCTTTAACTGTGCAAAATGTCAACACCATTGGTCTAGCAGATTAACCATGCGTATCAAAAAGACAGACAGACTTTAGCAATTGTAATATTAGTATGGATATCTTTCTATATAAAAGGTCCCTTGCTCTACTGCCTCTGTGAACATACTTCCATAGTGGTCCATACAAGACATGCACGCACGGAGATTAAATCGTAATTATTAAGGCGAAATTTCGTATATGAATGAGGCCTTATACAAATCATTAACAAGCTTGCAAAGGGCGATAGTAGGTTAATGAACTTATCTAACTAATACAACAATATTTTCCTTTTTAATTGATGGATATTTGGATTATATGTTATAAATAAATCGCAACAGCCTTAATCCGTTGATAGGTTGATTGGGGAAACAGATAAGAACTAACTAAGCCTTTTAATTTAACTATGGAGGTTAACTGCTGGGAAACTTTCTCGTCAAAAGATTTCAAACCTAAACGCTCTTATACCGGTTGGATCCAGCATATTCTTGCAGCCATTTTAAGAACATCTCTCCGCCAATTAGAAAGAAATAAAGGTAGGTAAAGGTAGAGCTTTGCTAGCCCAGCGGTGAGACCGTGCGTGCGTGGAGCAGCGTGGTAGGTCTTAGCTCCAACCCTTCTCTCCAGAAATGGAGAAAGGCGAGCTATTCCAGCAGTGGGATTGTAACAGGTTACTTCGTTACCTTACTTTAAAAGGTAGGCAGCGGAACAAGACACCACTACATTGAAATAACGACTTTAGGATTCTTTAAAGAGTCCCTAAAAGGTCTACGGCATAAACAAAATGTATAAAAAGAAGTCTGCTTAAAGAGAAATATACTAAAGCGGCAATTATAGTGCGGGGCGAAACCTTAAGATCCCCATGCCTGTCAGTTCTTCATACTATATGCCCTACGAGAAGCTATCTTCCTGATGTGGTTGTCACAATCCAATTCAGCAGCATATAAGTAATGTTTGGTCATAGTTCTCCGCATTTCTGACTTGATCATGAAGATATATTATATTTTAAGCATAATTCGCTCCATTACTGAGCTTCCTATTTGGCAAATCATACCAAAAAACAATCTAAGATTTGTAATTTGGTCTAATAATAAACGTTCATTAAAATAATGGCAAATGAAACATTTTATTTACGAGACTATCACACCAAGTACGCAATAAATAACGAATAATTGAAATTATATGGGTATGATCATGAAACAGAAAACTTCTGAATTATGTTATTAGAAATAAAATTGGCAGATTAATTTCTAGTTACCAATTACACAAGAGTCTCCAAGAAAGTTCTCTTTCGCCAATTTAGATACTAGGCTACACCATAAAAAAATGGCCCGGTGTCGCGGGTGGCAGTGATCCTGCTTTGAGGATTACGAGTTCGATTTCCGCAAAAAAAAAACTTGAAGTTTGATAACAGTAATAGTATGATAATAGTTATCTATTTTTATAGTATACGACAATAAAACGTTTTGTCGCTATTCTGTCGATATAAAAAATATACAGATTCGTATGTTTGTTGTTCAATTACGTAATCATTGGACATCTGGACATTTTCCTTGAAAATTATTTAGAATTTAAACGCAAAGCACTGAACTTGTTTCTGAACCGTAGCTATAATTTTAAAAAATTATAAAAAAGTAATGTAAATTTAAATTTAATTAAATTATTATAATTGTTATTATTTTAATGTCTTTATTGTTATATAATATTATGAGATAAAATTATTGTAAATTATTATTTTTGATTTTGCGTCATTATTAGTTACATTGACATTATAAGTGTTCGTTAGCTTTAATTATTTTTACGGACGACGAGATAACTAGAACAAGATTAATAGAACATTTATAATGAAATCGGAATGATTTTAACTAAATAATCAAATGTGTCTATTGTTAGTTGTTCTATGAATTAATAAATAAATAAATTATTAGTATTCCATTGGAAAAAATCGCGGTTAGAAGTTAGTACTAAAAATTGAGAGTGTTCGATAGCAATATACGAATAATTCACATGACAAATAATATTTAATCAGGGATAGTAAATATTGCTTTATTAAACAAAACAAATCACAAGCCCTTATCATGTAATACGAAGTTCAACAAACGATATTTATTATGTAAGTAAACTTGGCCATTGAACTATCTATTTGAACAGCATACATTACCTATTTTATAGGAATTTAGCTTGCTGCACAAGCCAGCGGTTGCTGAGTCTTATGGCAAAAGTTATTATAGAATTATTTTGCTATAATCCGCGTTTGTTACGAAAACCTACGTAATGATAAGTGTAGGAAGCAAAACCGTTTTCCTACCTTATACATGCAGGATGTTTAACTGTACTAAATTTCATCAATTATTTTTAGTGTTATAGGTATGAAAGGGCTTAAAATAGATGAACAGATTTTAACATTTATAATATTAGTATACAAATATGCAAATAAACTTTTTTTATAGATCATGATTCGGAGCTAACTCTATGAATGAATATGACAAAAAATGTTAAAATTTCAAGAGGGAAATGAAAGCAGTCTTTTTCTCCGTGTCGCCTTTTCTAATATTTATAATTTATTCCTTTTCATATTAGCACATTCAGATTTGCTATTAAGAAAATACTTTATGAAAAAACTATGTTCTCCCATTTCAATTCGGATAAATATTAAATTTTAGAAGTAAAAGAGCAAAGGACGTTTAGATTTTTCAATTATAAAAATATATATTCAATTTTACTAAAACATTTAACATAAGAAATACTACTTATAACTTCGATGTCTTATCTATACTTATTATAAAACAAAGTTCCGAAAAGCTGTCTGTATGTAATCGATTTTCTGAAAATCTACCGAACGGATTTTTGTACGGTTTTCACCAAAAGAAAACAATAAGGTAAATATCGGTATTATGTAAATTATTTGTTGACGAGATCGCGCAGTTGTTAAAAAACTTGCTTGCTGGGAGCTTAAGTGGCGTGCGCTGCGTAAACCTGCAGAAATACTTTAAAGTAATGTACGTAGATAGCATGTCTCTCGCGGGTAACTCACAATAACTACTTTTATGTTCATAATTTCGAAAATTCAGGAAAATTTTCTTAATCATATATATATATATATATATATTAATAACGTTGTGTGGTATCCGGCAGAATAGAATAAACCACCCTCCTTTCTTACCGAGGGGTCGTAACTGCGTCTAAGGTAAGTTGTCGTCAGGCAGGCGGCCGGTCGTACAATACGTAGCTAAATCATGTGACAACATGTTTGTAACATGTTGGGCCGACCCCACTTCGAGTGGCATAAGGAAAAGTTTCTTAATTCACTGAATTCCATGTGGGCGAAGCCGTTGTTGGTTCAGCTAGTTTTGTATCATTTACAGCGTCAGGCGTTACTTTGCGGAATTCCATAGTACAGAAGTTATTATAGAATTATTTTGCTATAATCGGCGTTCGTTACAAGCTATGTAATGCTAAGTGTAGTAAGCAGACAACGTTACGCATTACGCCTATCCTTCTTATGATGCTTTGGTTACGGGGCGAAACGATGCTAGAGATTGTACCTAGTGAGTGTGTGTAGTGCTTATGTGTACGTGTGCTGACTGGTACTGCATTTATAATGTATGTGAACGTTGTCTACTCACTTAACATAGCATAGATTAATCATTCTCCTGCCCTTATCCCACTCTAAGCGGGGCGGGCACAACATGTTACAAACATATTGTCAAATGATTTGACTACGTATTTTACGACCGGCCGCCTGCCTGACGTCAATTTACCTTAGTCGTCTTTTACGACACCTCGGTAAGAAATGAGGGTGGTCTATTCTACTCAGCCGGATACCACACGGTGGTTAACATAACATAGATTCTCGTAACATATGCGGATTATTATTATGTAGATGTGTTCAAGCTGTGATAGCCCAGCGGTGAGACCATGCGACTCTTTCGAGGGGAACACGAGTTCAAACCCGGGCAGGAACCAATTAGTTTTTCTTTTAAAACTCATGTGGCTAATTAATAATTGCAATTTATCACATGCTTTTCGGTGAAGGAAAACATGAGGAATGAGGATATGAGGAAACTTGCATATCTCTAGAGAATTCTGGAGATATGTGTAGCCTACCAATCTACATTGGAGTAGCGTGGTAGGTCTTAGTTCCAACCCTTCTCTCCAGAAACGGAGAGAGGAGGCATATTCCCAGAAGTGGGATTGTAACAGGCCGCTACTTTAGATGTGTTCAGCGACTCATTTATTACATTAAAAAAATAATTCTTAATCTCCGGTTCTTGGATCTTTAGATTTATATTTAGATTAAGTAGTTCATTGTTGTCCTTATATATAATAATGTGCATGCTGTGACACCTAAAGGCAGTGCATTTAAGCCTCTTGTGTTGTGCTACTATAATTTAATGTTATAATGTAACTGCCACTGGTTGTTCCTTAATAAATAAATAAATCTTATCTTATCTTACTAGTCTTCTTACTAATATTATAAATGCGAAAGTTTGTGAGTACGGATGGATGTTTGTTACTCTTTCACGAAAAAACTATAAGACGATTTGGATGAAACTTTACAGTTATATAGGTAATACATCGGAATAACATATAAGCTACAATTTGTAATGATTTCATGTAATATAACGATACATGTCAATAAAGTCGGAAAAAATCTGGCCTTTGAGAGCTATCTCGGTATACGCTGCCTAAACCATTGGAATTACACAGAGATGATGTACCGTAGTATTGTTTATCTTGAGTGGTTCTAAATAAAAGTCCGCGACAGCATTGATCTACCTTTTAAGTGCAGGCCACTATGACCAAAATTGTGAATCATGAATTTAATTAAATTAGTTACTGTGGCAAACCAAATTCCATGCGAGCGAAGCCGCGGGCAAAAACTAGTAACACAATAATTCTATCATAACTTCTGTCTTACGAGTATTTTCTACTTAGATAGACTTGATATGAGAGAGGTTCGTAGCTGCATAGTAAGCCGGTGCTGACAGGGAGACGGTCTCATTCCCAATCGTCACCAACTTTGAAAGGCTGCAAAAGCCTTGATACGTATTCCAAGATTTACTCTCACCAGATAGGATGTTCCCTAAACAGGGGCACTCTTTTCAACTTGCTGAAGCATTAAGAACACTAGATTCATTTCTCGCATAGAGACATTCCCGCATTCTAAACCCTCTGTATTCAATGCCCTGGCCTAGATCAAAGCAATAAAACTTAACGTTGTATGAAATTGGACGAATTTGTTGCGCCTTCGCCATTTCTTGACTAACATTTCATAGATTAGCGACCCAATTTCAAAGGTTGATCTCGTTCCAATTCAATCCAATCCAAGTTAAGTTCGAAGTCTATTCTTTCCTATAAGAAATTTTACGTAGGTTCTTCAATAAAAATATTGCTAAGTTTTAAACTTATAATCGTATGTTATGCCAAACGTTATACATATAAGCCTAATATTTCCTAATATATTAATTGTAAACTACCCCTAGATCTGCAGTAAATAGAAGTCTTACTTAACACGTTTTCACGTTATCAAATGATAGTAAAAAGAAAATGAGAACAATAAAAGAAGAACATTTGTGTACATTTACGTAACAGAGTTGTGAGTACTGATAATTTTATTGAATTATTGTTTAATTAATTTGAAATATTGTTGTTTTTTTTTAATGATGTGTCTATTACAATGTCATAATATGTTAATCGTTTATGCCGTGAGGTATCCGGCCGAGTAGAATAGACCACTCTCATTTCTTACCAAGGTATCGTAAAAAACGACTAAGGTTAGTTGACCTGCCGTGTGATATCCGGCTAAATAGAATAGACCACCCTCTTTTTTACCAATTTACCATAATCGTAAAATACGACTAAGTTAAATTGAGGTCAGGCAGGCGGCCGGTCGTAAAATACAACGCCAAATCATGTGACAACATGTTAGTAACGTGTTGTGCCGACCCTACTTAGAGTGGGATAAGGGCAAGAGTATGATGAATAGTTAGTCGTTTCTCTCTGATTAAGCTGTGTGTGCCATAGACACGACACTTAAGAAAAAATACTGCCTCCTGTAACGAGTCGAACTAGACGGACGTACGGACAGGGAAAGAATACATAGGATAGCAACTTTATTGTCACTTATACAGAGAGTATCACGGACGAGTCCTATACTGCATTCCAAGTATGTACCGGAAGATGCAACACTTACAGTTTCGTTAAATCAAATCAAATCAAAATAATCTTTATTCAAATAAATAATTCAAATTTCAGGCACTTTTGAATCGTCAAGCATCAATATGATTAATGAAGCTACAACTGGTTCAGAATGTTGCTCTTACCGAGAAGAACCAGCAAGAAACTCGGCGGTCAATCTTTTAAATATTTTCAATTATACATTATTAAACCGCTGTCTTGTATGAAGCTGAAAGGATTTTCAAATCCAGGCTTTCTTATCAACCAAATAATCTCCAATTTTGTAATATGCTTTACGTATAAGCATATTTTTTACACTTGATTGGAATCTTTCTGTACACTGGTCTAGAATGGATTGAGGAATTTTATTATAGATGCGAATAGCGAGACCAACAAATGAGTTGCTAACTCTGCTGAGTCGCGACGCAGGTATCGCAAGCTGTTGGTGACCTCTCGTATGTCTATGATATACATCAAATTTTGTTTTATACGTACTTATATTTTTCCGTACAAATAGAATATTACTATATATATATTGTGAAGCTACAGTCAGTATGCCTATTTCTTGGAACTTTTCGCGAAGGGACTCACGTTGCTTCATATTATAGATAGCCCGTACGGCTCTTTTTTGGGCAACAAAAATCCTTTCTATATCGGCCGCTTTACCCCACAGCATTATTCCATATGACATAATGCTGTGGAAATAAGCAAAATAAACAAGTCGCGCTGTTTCAACATCGGTTAAATGTCTAATTTTTCTAACAGCGTAAGCGGCGGAACTAAGTCTTCCTGCGAGGACAGATATATGGGTGCCCCATTGGAGTTTATCATCCAAAGTGAGCCCCAAAAATTTAGTTGTATTTTCTATCTTTAGTATCTGTTTATTAATCTCCAACTTTATGTCTGACCTAATTACGTTTGGTAACACGAATTGCAGACATTTGGTTTTATTGGCATTTAAAAGTAAATTATTTACTGAAAACCAATTTGATATCTGAGATAGAGCACTGTTTACATCGTCAAAATTGTCTTTATCTCGATCTACTTTAAAAATAAAAGAGGTATCATCTGCAAACAACACAATATCACAAATATTTTGAACACAATATGCTAAATCATATTACAGGATTGACCCCTGTGGGACACCCATAACATTAAACGATCCAGATGACCTAACATCATTAATGCATACCTTTTGTAATCTATCACTAAGATAAGAGGAAATAAGACCAAGCGAGTTATCATTTACACCGTAATAACTTAATTTTAAAAGAAGGGTCTTATGTTCAACGCAATCAAACGCCTTAGATAAATCACAAAAAATGCCTATAGCATTTTGTGAGTTCTGCCAAGCTTCAAATATGTGTCTTAAGAGTCTTGCACCTGCATCTGTAGTTGACCGACCCTTAGTAAAACCATATTGCTCTGAATGTAAGAAGTTGTTAAGATTAAAGTAACATACAAGTTGGTCGAGCATAATCTTTTCAAATATTTTACCAAGCGTTGGTAGAACAGAAATAGGTTTATAATTATTTGGATCACTCTTATCACCTGCTTTATAAAGAGGTACTAGCTTACTGTGTTTCATTAAGTTCGGAAAAACACCTGAATCTACTGAATCATTAAAAACTTTAGCTAGTTAAGGCTTAGTGTTCCAGCTGGTTGCACCTTAGACCAAAGCTATTGACAGGCGATGTCGTTCAATGAATATTTTGTATCGGGACTTCTTATATAACTACAAAAGCACAACTATAGCGCGGAGTCAAATACTGGTGGCGCCAGCTGTTATTGCAATGAGAAAAATACATGCGTGAACCGTCTTATGTTGTATTACTCTGCAAATTAAAAAATAAGTCTAATATTAATACAACTTTGGATTTATGAGGACTAAAAATTAAAATTCAGAAAAATTCTAATCTTCGAGACATCGCTATTTTATCGAACTTATAAAATTTTGTACATTTTATTTTTAATAAATAAATTGTTTTTTAAAACGATCTGTTGGTATTAGATTTTACATGCATTCTTCAAGTATTTCTCATTGTTGAGAAGAAGGAATTATTCTAAATATTAAAATTTTTAAAGAAGCTCATTTCAACGTCAACAAAAAATGCGCTATACAATGCGGAATGAAAGAAAGTTTACAACAAAGGGAAGTACACGTTTTAATTCATCAAAAATATTACCTTTTGCAAATAATTATGTCATCCCGTTTAAAATATGTACACAATTCTGGTTGACCGAGTTTTGCTCGTAGTTGAAAAACGAATTTTATCAAACAGACCTTGAGAGCTACATTTTTAGACCATTTGACTCCACAGTAGTGAATTGACGGGGCGTAACTTTTGCATCAAAAATCTAGAAAACTATTTGCTTTCAGATATTCAACTTCTAATATGATTTTTGACTACTAAATAAGATGTTAAAGTAATATATTAAGTCAACAATCGATATCATTTGGATTCGACATGATTGTAATAAATACTAAGAAATTATTTCCTACGTGAGATGAACACAAAATTTGAAAGAACTTAATGATGAAATCAAGAATATTCTAAGACCCGAATACTGTGAAAAAAAAGTGCAATCTACAAATTTTTATACGAAACCTAGAACTAACTTTTTTCACTCATCAATTTCAAGTAAATTATTTGAAACTGCCATAGAGATTTATGTAATACCCTTAGTTTAAATAGCTGGTTCACTGCAGGCATCTAATTAATATTTAGTTTTCTTAGTGCATAATATATGAGACGCTGTACGTGATATTAATGGCACTGAAATTGACTTCGGAGATGAAGCTTTTCCATACGTGCGGATTTTCGTTTCATTTGTGTGTGTGTGTGTGTGTGTGTGTGTGTGTTTGTGTAAATGTGGCTGTGTGCATCCGTGTGCATATGTGTGTAGGAGAGCGCGCTCACGTGTGTGCGTGTTGACTAGTCGTTTATCTTTTATCTTTAATATATCAAATTTTTATGCTTCTCTACCACAAAATAATTAACCAAATCCAAGCTTACTTCGTGTTACAGTTTTACAGTACGGAGTAAGAGCATAATAATGCGAAACCAAACCGCAGACTTTTTAAAAATCTATGTTCGCTCTGACCGGAACTCGCAGCTTGTGGGGGTGCCATTAAATAATCACGATGTTAAACGAGATTCGTCAAATGTAAATTTTACATCGATTTTAAGACTACCGTGTGCGTAAATTTTCAATGTTTTAATAGAAACTAATTCAAAAGAAAAATAAGACCAATATTTTGTGGCTCAAATTTTTCAAAAAACAAAAATAATTAATAGACCGACGTTGATAAATGTGATACTATTATATCTTCTATACTGGATTGTGAAAAAAAAAAAAGTTTTTCCATATACATAAATACAAAAAGGGATAGCGCTTAAGCAATTAAAGTTATTTTAACATGTTAACAGCATTAAACGAAGTTGCGGGTAGGTACTAATGTTTCCTATATTTGATAAATGTTGAACCAACGAGTATATGAAACGGTCTACCGTAAAATGCTTATGAATTAGAACCTAAATACTTGTAACTTAAAATGATTATTCCTACACTTAACAAGTTAATGATTTAGGATACTGTTTTTTTATGAAATAGGATGGCAGACGAGCATGCAGTTCAACGTTATCGCCGCCGCCCACGACCTCTCGCAGAGCGAGTGTGCTGCCGACCTTATAAAAAGATGAAAAATACGCTTTTTGAAGGTATTTATGTCGTACCGAACGCTGCTAGAGTGAGATTATTCTATAAAATGGTGGTGCGCGGGATATAATTATTTGAAAACCGCACTGTAGTGGATCGCCCCGCATCCAGATGGTAAGGATGATATTTTAACCTGTGACGTACAGTGCGGTTATGGAATTTAGAGGCAGGAATCAGGTCGTGTAGCTCACTGGAACACTCCCCATGAAAGATGCGAACGCACAGTGAAGATACGTCTCTACGAATCGCCAAAGATTCCAGCTGCTTGCTGATCACCTGGTCCCCGATAATTCGAGCTGCTCTGCGCTGTATGCGATCGAATGGCTTTAGTTGGTACTGGGGTGCACCAGATAGAGATTAGAGATGTCCAGTATTTCAATACTAGTCGAGCCATCTAACGCTTAATAACGCAATCATCTTATATTCGGAGTCTCAATTAAGGTGTTCCTTCAAATTATCTGTGTGAGTATGTTAATTAAAGCTTACGAAGTCTCAGAGACAAAAAGGCTAATTACTTATGCAAGTAGATTCCTTGTATGTTGTGAAGTAAGTATAAGTAAGCTGTGATAGCGCAGCGGTGAGACCGTGCGACTCTTTCGAGCAGAACACGAGTTCAAACCCGAGCAGGCACCAATGAATTTTTGTATTAAAACTCATGTGTCTAATTGATAATTGCAATTTATCACTCGCTTTTCGGTGAAGGAAAACATCGTGAGAAAACCTGCATATCTCTAGAGAATTCTGGAGATATGTAGCCTATTCCCAGCAGTGGGATTGTCACAGGCCGCTACTTTTATGTTGTAAACTATGCTATTATAAAAGGATTATAAAATAATTCTTAACGTAGTAAAATGGAAATGAGAGACTGTTTAAAATGTTTTGATATTGGAAAACAACGACGTGTTATGAAGTTAAATAAATATATTGATAACAGAAAATATGAATTCCATTTTTGTTTGTTTTAAGGTTGCGAACGTGTGAGACAGCGTTGCATTTACGTTATTAAGAACTTATTTACAATCTTGGATAAAGATAATGATTGAATGGATTTTTAGGGGAATAACTGCAGCTTCCTATTATTGAGTATTTTTAGTATAATTTTGAAGTTAAAGAGAATCTCGATTATTTCAATATTATTCAGGGAAAATTATATGACATAAATCACTATTTATGGTACTTATACTATTTAGGTATTAGATTTCTCTATATCAGGATATAGAAAGAAGTAGTAGAGAGGAGTGCAGTTACTGCCGCGATAACGCCGCATAAAGAGCTCATGAAGGCTTGAAACCAGTCGGGCTCATCCAATAGCATTAAGACATGAGTATAGCCGGTTTCTATAAACTAAACATAAATACAGTGGTATTTATAGTTAGTTTATATATAGATATTGTAACTTCAAAAATATAGAGAGAACTAATACCATTATTTTAAGATATAACTATTCTAAGCAAAAGTAGTAGTAGTAAAATCACTAAGCTTACTAAGCTTAGTGATTCGTTGGCATCTACAACTAATCAATTCTTAAATATTTACTTGTTTCTAGACGGTGCGAAGTTGCTTCAGTAGAGTTTGTTACTCGAGTTGGTTAACTTCATAAATTATAACAATATTCATAAATAATCTAAGAACGAGCTGACGGTTCAAATGTTGGGCGTTTATGTGGCCACAAAGTTGAACCAAAGCTTAATATTTGATTTAATATTAAGTTAAAGATCCTATAAAAATTTAAAATAAAACCAACATTTTAATATTTCTACTTAGAAAAATTAAAAACAACTTAAAGACAATCATTTCATGACAGTATACAGAAAATTGTTTTGCATTGAACACTAAATTATAATAAATAAAAGATCACTTCGAAATATGAGAAAGAGGGCACATCAAATGCTAAAATTAATCTCGAGGAAAAAAAAGAGATAAGCTTTTACAATATTCTTAACGGTTTCTTTTTCTTAAACTAGAATATCAAAACCGTGAAAGAGTTCAACGTGTTTTCAGAAAATCAATCTCGCTCAAAAGGTGCTGTCGTCGCTTTCGTTTGAATTTGTATAAAGCGGGAGAGAGAAAGACAAAAACAGCTGCTGTCTAAAAAATCCACCAAATATGAAACGATACGTTAATGGATACTTAATGTATTAACATTAGCCAGTACATAGCATAACGATAACATTGATACAATCGCCCATTAAATAATAATTAAGATCACTGTCATAACGTCTGTAATGAGTGACTCTGCTATCTACCAGTTATCAAATACAGGACAATTAAATTGTTTACGATAAAACTTAAACCATTACACATAAAATGTAAAAATTACATTTAAGTCTCATATATAATTAGACTAAAATGTAAATGTTCTTTAAAAAAAATATTCCATATTTAAATTGAATTATGTGGAAGCATCAATTGTGTACTCAATTTATCAGAAATCATGTTTTCGCTATAAACTTCTAACTAAAGTTTACGCGAAAATGGCACGTTACGAAGCCTTACAATCTAGCACTCACCAGACTTAGGGGCATGGGCGCGGCGCGTCGCTTGCGGACGCACTTCTTTAGCTAAATTAATCCGTTACGAAATATCCCCTTTCTTATCTCCATTTCCGTAATAAAAACACCGATCATTTAGCTAGCAAGTGTATTATAATGAAGTAAGTAAAGCCGCAGCGACCCGCTGTTGCTACGAGCGCATCAATCGTCAACTCTTATAGGTTACATGAATGAAACCTACACACTTTCGTAGCGTATCGATGTCTGTCTCTCGATTCAACCTCCGCAAAGAGCCGCACGAACGACTGAGTATTTATAAAGTAATAACAAGAATAACAATTGTTTCGGTAATAAGATGGTTTTAGCACAGCGATTAAGCTCGCGGTAGAGGGGCGGAGGATTAGTAGTGAGGCCTGAGCCTGTGTCAGTGTCGTGTAACGGACGAGCGGTAGAAGGCGGTGGCGGAAGGTCGGGGAAGCCGGGAGCGCGCTCGGCGCGAACCCGGGCTCCGCTGACGTCAGCGACGGCTCGGCGCCGCGCGACCCTACTCACCACCGTCGCCGGCCAATTATTATTTTATATACACGGGATTGTAGAGAAACAAAAGGCAACGCCAGCGGGGCGCGGGCGGAGAGTGCTCGCCGCAGGAGCGATACACGGCGCCATCTAGCGGGCCACGCGAGGTTTCGCCTACTCCTTTCAGTCTGCGGACGATCGTATCAAAACGATACTCTGCGCTGACCGACCCTCACTGGTCGGAAACACTTTCACTGACGGATGCTGAAACTGACGCGCACAGAGCGCGACGACCGTACATTGGACCGCGAGTCGTACCGTGGTCAGAGCGTGGCTGCGTGTGGTGTTGGCGGTCGGGTGGGCCATGCTGTCAGGCTGCGCGGGAGAGGCGCGGGCCGGGCATGGCGGGCTCCTGCTCGACACTGCGGTGCGGCCGGTGCGGGCGTCCGCGGCGCGCGCTGCACGCCACTGGGCCGCGCACCGCCCGCGCCCGCGAGCGCCCTGGTGCGCGCGCACGACCGCACTTGCTGTCTCGCCGCCGCGGCACCACCGCGCCTTCAACTTCGGGCTGCACCGCGTGCATCGGCAAAACACTTCGTCCATACTCCAAGAACGGGTCATCACCATCTTCATAATCGAAATTCCAAAGTTTTCTCCATAACAAAAACTAATGGCACGATTGACGTTCGCAGTCAGTTTTGAATAAAAAACTTGAAAATTTTACACACGTTTCCGTTATGTTACTTTAATAGGTAACACGTGGGATTATATTATATTATATTATAGCTGTGATAGCCTAGCGGTGAGACCGTGCGACTCTTTCAAGGGTAATACGAGTTCAAATCCGGGCAGGCACCAATGAATTTTTCTATTAAAACTCATGTGTCTAATTGAATTTCAATTTATCACACGCTTTTCGGTGAAGGAAAACATCGTGAGGAAACCTGTATATCTCTAGAGTATTCTAGGGATATGTGTAACCTACCAATCCGCATTGGAGCAGCGTGGTAGGTCTTAGCTCCAATCCTTCTCTCCAAAAAAAAAACGGAGAGAGGAGGCCTTAGCCCAGCAGTGGGCATAGTAACAGGCTGTTACTTTACTTTTTTACTTTACGTGGGATTAAAGTTCAATTTCCTTTCATAAATATGAGACCTGGTTTCCGTACGAATAAACATTTCACTTAAAGATCGGTTCATAAAGCAAAGGTTTCATTTTGCGCACCAACCAGTTCAGGTTTGATGAAAATAATAGAACGGTTCTAAAGTGTTTGAAGAGTAAAGAACTCTGCTAGACTACACAGTTTTAAAAATATTATAAACCATTGACTATTCTTGTTCCAGCACCGTTTAAAAGGTTACTCATATTTATTCAGAATGTTCAAGCTACTCTTAAAACAAAGTTTAATAGGTGTCGAATAATTTGGCTAAGACGTAGGCGAGCTCCCACCAGTGTTAAAATTGAATTTAAACGAGTTAAAATAACTTTTATATCAAAAATAAATAACTTTTAACTTTATGACGAATTCCAATAATCCTGAGGATATGTTATGTATGTGATATGTATATGATATGTAAACTAGGTATATGCTGTGACTATGGAAATGAAAATTTGTAATTAATTAAAGAATGATCTTTGAAATTAAGCAAAATATCTTATTTATTATATTCTCTGCATATAGATATCTTTTTAATTACAAAATAGTAATTAATTACCGAAACTATAATATTTGCGACAGCTTAACTCAGGCAATAGTGATGTCCAAGCAATATCGAATCAAGTCTGTAACTAAAATTTTCTCAATATTATTTAGTTAAGTAATTTTTAATTTTAATTGAAAATTACTTAACTAAATAATGATTACTTATTAAAATTACTTAGCTCAAAAATATTGGACCTTTGAATTTAAAATTACTACTAAGTACTCACATGTTTAAAAATATAAAACAGTACTTTTTAAAATGAAGTTTTCAGCAAAATAAGCCACAACTTTAAAATAAGCTTCACAAACACGGCATTCGACCTTGATTGCCGAAAGCCTAAAGTCCGCAAAAGACCCATGAACGTTTAATATGCACCGTATGCACCGCTATGCACCTTAACATAAATAGCATCTGCGATCAGGATTGAACTCTGGACCTTCAAAAATTCAGCACTCTAACCGTTGCGCCATGAGGGTACTACAAAAATCAATCAATTATTACATCAGTTAATCTACATGGTTATATTAGTCCACGGTACATACGTCAGGTTAGGATGATGGTAATGTAAACATAACATTTTCCATTTTACGTAATACATCAACAGTTTCCATACTTATCTCTGTGTATAAGATTGATGTAATAGTGTTTGTCTCGATGTCACATACTATCTCATGATTTCAGCGTGACTACGTGATTGTGACGTTGGTGAAATATTTCTGCTCTAACGGGAGTAGAACTATAGAATTAGAAATCCAGGGACAGCGGTAAGTAGCTTAAGATAAGTTCAAAGTATTTTATGTTGAATTAAGACTCAAAAAGCTGTGACAGCCCAGTGGTGAGATCGAACGGCTCTCAAGAGACGATCATGAATTCAAAGCCCGGGCAGGCACCAATGAGTTTTTCTATTAAAACTTATGTGTCTATTTGATATTTGATATTTGATCGTTGCAATTTATCACACGCTTTTTGGTGAAGGAAAACATTTTGAAGAAACCTACATATCTCTATAGAATTCTGAGGATATGTGTAACCTACCAATCCGCTCTGGAGCAGCGTTGTAGGTCTTAGCAATCCTTCTCTCTAAAAAAAACGAAGAGAGGAGGCCTATGCCCAGCAATGGGACGAACAGGCCGATATTTTTCTTTAAAAAAAGCCTGGAAAGTTCAATGAGCAGGAATTAGTCGGTATAGAATGTATTTTAAAGGCTTGGAATGTATTACGAAAATGATAGAGATTTACCAGAATTAAATGATACAGGTAAAATTAGGACAACACTTTATAGAATTCGGCGTTACTTTGTGGAGATCCATAATACAAAAGTAATAATAAAATTATTTTGCTATAATCCGCTATACAGTAAATAGAAAATATATATAGTGCTAAATGTATAGTGGACTATCCGTTTTTTCATACATCATCATCAGGAGATAGATGCTTTGCGATTTTGTCGTGGAGTCTATCTCCTGATGATGCTTCGGTTGCGGGGCGAAACGATTGTTGAGTTTGTGATAGTGAACGTGTGTAGTGCTTGTGTATTGTGGTGGCAGTGGTGGAGGTTTGTGTTTTTACGAATCCTGCATGTAACGGGTATGAAAAAACGGATAGTCCATTATACATTTAAAAGCACTATATATTTTTTCTATTTATTGTATCGCGGATTATAGCAAAATAATTTTACTATTACTTTTGAATCGAACATTTACTTCAATGAGCTAGCTGTAAGTAGGAATTGAATATATGTTACAGGCTCGGAATATATAACATTGAAATCATTAGTAAAATAAGAAGAAGACAATATTTACTACGCATTTTGTGTAATGAGCAGTAAGTAGCGTCTACTTACTGCTCATTACACATGGCATTGAAGGTATGTATGGGCTTTGAATGTATACCTCAAAAAAGTGCCAAAAATAAGATGATAATCTTTACTATTCGAACACTTGGTTTAATGGGCTAAAGTAGCATGGTTGACGAATATTTTGTTAATTTCCTCCAAAATCAAATTACATATTAACTCATAAAAATTAATATTATTTTATACTGGCCGTATACTAATTATGACCGGAAGCCATGATCTTATTACTCGATTGATAAAAATAAACTTCAAGGCTTTTTACAATCAATACATGTAACGGAATCCACACGTGTCAGATCGAACTTTGTAGGACAACTATTATATCAGTTGCATATGTTATAGATTATAATTTTCTGCACATAAAATCGTTTTCGCGACTTCATTATACATACTATACAACAAAATCTCACCTTGGTTTTTTATTTATCTTTGAAAAAATGTATAAAAAATACTATACGCATAATATGTAGAAAATACTAGTAGATTATATAAAGAATTACTAACACCAAATACGGAAATAGGTGAAATCATTAAAATAATTTGATAACAAAGAAATTCATTTTTTATTGGAAATTTTAGAAAGCTTTTAGACAGAGCGCATCATCTGTCAGCTAGCAATGTTTGATCAACTAACGCCACTAACGATTCTGTATTCTATATATTTTGTATTTTTTTTCTATTCGGCTGGCTACAATTGAAATATAATTTTAATAATTTTTCAATGTCATCACCATTCTCCTGCCCTTATCCCACTCTAAATGGAATCGGCACAACATATTAACACATCATTTGGCTACGTATTTTACGACCAGCCGCCTGCCTGACGTCAACTTGCCTTAGTCACCTTTACGACACGTCGGTAAGAAAGGAGGGTGGTCTATTCTATGCAGCCGGATACCACACGGCACATGCCTTAGTCGCCTCTTACGACACGTCGGTAAGAAAGGAGGGTGGTCTATTCTATGCAGCCGGATACCACACGGCACATGCCTTAGTCGCCTCTTACGACACCTAGGTAAGAAAGGAGGGTGGTCTATTCTATGCAGCCGGATACCACACGGCACATGCCTTAGTCGCCTCTTACGACACCTAGGTAAGAAAGGAGGGTGGTCTATTCTATGCAGCCGGATACCACACGGCACATGCCTTAGTCGCCTCTTACGACACCTAGGTAAGAAAGGAGGGTGGTCTATTCTATGCAGCCGGATACCACACGGCACATGCCTTAGTCGCCTCTTACGACACCTAGGTAAGAAAGGAGGGTGGTCTATTCTATGCAGCCGGATACCACACGGCACATGCCTTAGTCGCCTCTTACGACACCTCGGTAACAAAGGAGGGTGGTCTATTCTATGCCGGATACGGTTTTTAAATGTATAGTTAGTTTTGTTTAATAGCTCTGTAAAAAATATTTTCTCAACATATGTTAAGCCAAGTTTAGATATGCTTGAAGAATGTTGTTATACTCGTAGATACAAAATCATGAACATTCGCAAAGTAATGCTTAATTCTATATAGTAGCAATGCGTTAAAAAAACCAGCATCATTACCACAAAGTTAAAAGTAAGCGAAATGGGTCACATAAAAATAAGTCACCTATTAATAGTACAGAAATATGCGGCAGGCTTGATTCATTGTCCGAAGTGCAACAGACACGAATTTTGCACTCCGCCGTTGCACGCTTTATGCTCACTTTTATTCTGTACTTTTTCTTTTACTTGTAACTTTGCATTCATGACTATATGTTAAAAATCACTGAATAGAATGATTTTTAGAAATATTTTTAATTAATATTAATATTCTCATTACATTTTATAGCTCATTTTTTTATTATATACAATTAGGTATTAGGCAACGATAGTGGTAATTGTATCATTCATACAAATGTTGTACTAACTTTTAAAGTTTTACACAGACTTATATTATTTTATATATTAATAATGTGTTTGGAAATTGTGTATTGTAAAATACTATTAGTTGGTCTAATAAATAAAATAAAATAAAAGTTCTTTGTATAAGCAATGTTTCTGTTTATTTCTTAACTAAAAAAATATACAAATAATGTTTAATATGTTTAATTTCAGCGATGAGACCATGCGACTCTTTCGAGAGTGTCACAGATTCAAACCCCGGACAATCAACAATGAGTTTTTCTGTTAAACCTTATGTGTCTGGTTGATAATTGCAATTTTACACACGCTTTTCGATGAAGAAAAACATTGTGAGGAAACCTGAATATCACTAGAGAATTTTCGAGATATATGTAACCCTCCTCTCCAACAACCGAGAGACAAAGCCTATTCTCATCAGTGACATAGTAACAGATCATCATCATCCTACTGCCCTTATCCTACTTTAAATGGGGTCGGCACAACATGTTAAAACATGTTAAACATGTCGTCACGTGATTTGGCTTCGTATTTTACGACCGGCCGCCTGCCTGACGTCAACTTAGCTTAGTCGCCTTTTACGACACCTCGGTAAGAAATGAGGTGGTCTATTCTACTCAGCCGGATACCACACGGCGGACATAATAAGAGATCACTACTTTAATTTTATTATTAGACTAAGTGGCTGGCCACGTCGTTGCTGTGGCTCAGTCAAGTAGGCTTGAAACAGAATAAATAAAATGCTCTGATCGGCAACAAACTACTGGATCATCCGCTGGGCCTTTCTTAAGATTGTCTGAAAATTTCATCATCGATAGACTCCACGACAAAAGCGCAAAGCTTCGTGAAACGATTATTGAGTTTGTGATAGTGAACGTGTGTAGTGCTTATGTATTGTAGTGGCAGTGGTGGAGGTTTTTGCATGTGTTTTGACGAATCCTGCATGTAACGGGTATGAAAAAACGGATAGTCCACTATTCATTTAGCACTATATATATTTTCTGTTTATTGTATCTTGGATTATAGCAAAGTAATTTTATTATTACTTTGTGTTATGGATCTCCGCAAATTAACGCTTATTCTATAAATTACCCCTAACACAATTATTCAGTTACTTTGGTGACCCTGTGTTAACTGTACCAAATATTTATTTATTTTAAAAAAGTTCATATAGTGTCAATTTTTTAAATCTGAATTTAAAAATACACATATACATATACAAAGCAAGGAAAAATTCGAAAGTCTTGAATGATTAAAATAGTTATATTCCTGTATCACATTTATTACGTGAATTTTTAGTCTCACTGCATTACTGCATTTTTTGTCTCTTCGCATAAACCATCCTAATGTATAGCTAAAACGTTTCGAACGCAAAACTTTTTCTTATTCGACTACTTTGTCCAGATAACTTTAAAAATCGGCACGGAAATGGTGTTTCTCGTCTATACGTGCTTGTTTTTGTTACGTGTACAGTGTAATTTGTCACCAATATTTGTAGCAATTTTAATGTAACTTTTATTCGTTTTGTGCTCGGGTTGAACCATTTTAGATAACACTGGTATGTTATTTAATATTTCAGTGTCTTATCATATATATACATAAAATTTTAATGTCACAATGTTACTTACTCGGAACCTCTTGACCAATTTTTATGAAATTTTATATGTATATTCATTAGATATGAGAATCGGCTATTATCTGTTTTTCATACGTATAAGTAATAATGTAAGGAATATCCACCCCTATAATAATTAGTGTCAAATTTTTTTTATAGTCCACCCTAAATAATTTTTATAATATACACTAGAAATTCCCTTGAAATAATAAATATGGCACACAGTGTTTTCGTCTCAGCTAGTATTGTTAGATAAAAAAAAATAGATAAAATATGTTCGCATCAAATCAAGGATCTGACACATCAAATGTTAGCATCAATTTAATTAATATTATGTGTACAAAATAATACATAAAGATTAGACAAAAGTGCAATTAGAATTGGTGTTCACATGTCAGTGATATCCGGTCGTGTAACACCAAAATTCGACATATCTTTGTAATGTAAAACTATTAAATAATTTATAGAATTAGGCTTTACTTTGCGAAGATCTATAATACAAAAGTAATAATGAAATTGTTTTGCAAAAGTAATAATATAATTATTTAGCTATAATCCGCGATACAGTAAATAGAAAACATATATAGTGCTTAATGTATAGTGGACTATCCGTTTCTTCATACACATTACATGCAGGATCGTAATAACACATGCACAAACCTCCACCACTGCCACCACAATACACAAGCACTACACACGTTCACTATCACAAACTCTACAATTGTTTCGCCCCGCAACCGAAGCATCGTCAGGAGATAGATTCCGCGACAAAATCGCAAAGCTTTGCGATTGTTGTATATATTTTCTATTTACTGTATCGTGGATTATGGCAAAATAATTTTGTTATTACTTTTGTATTATGAATCTCCGCAAAGTAACGCCTAATTCTATAAAAGAATTGTTTTGCTATAATCAGTGTGTTAATGAACGTGTATAATGCTTGTATTTTGTGGTGGCGGTGGTCGAGGTTTATGGAGGTTTCGTTTTATGGCAGATTTTAAACTTTCGCGATTCATACTAATTGTTAAAGCTGTGATAGCCCAGCGGTGAGACCGTGCGACACTTTAGAGGCGAACACGAGTTCAAACCCGAGCAGGCACCAATGAGTTTTTCTATTAAAACTCATGTGTCTAATTGATAATTGCAATTTATCACACGCTTTTCGGTGAAGGAAAACATCGTGAGGAAACCTGCATATCTCTAGAGAATTCTGAAAATATGTGTAACCTACCAATACGCATTGGAGCAGCGTGGTAGGTCTTAGCTCCAACCCTTCTCTCCAGTAACGGAGAGAGGAGGCCTATTCCCAGCAGTGGGATTGTAACAGGCTGCTACTTTCCTTCTTTACTTTACTAATTGTTATATAAATAAACGGCTCACATCGCGACATAATCGAATCACCTTTATACAAGGTTCGACGTTTCGGCAGAGTTGCATTCACCGTGGTCACGAACTGACTGTCAGTAAGGTTCGTCGAACCTTGTATAAAGTTAATTCGATTTTCTCGCGATGTGACCCGTTTATTTATATAATAGTTTCATTTTATATGACTTTTGACTTTTTTCGTTTGACTGGCCCGTTGGCGCTGTGGGTGATCCTGCCTTCAGCTCCGCGGGTCGTGGGTTCGATTCCCGCCGAGGGCCAACATTTTCTTTAAACAAATTGTTGGTTCTTCGAGCCTGGGTGTGTATTTGTATTTAAGTTTGTATTTAAACTTATGTATGTAGTATATCTACCAGTCCGTCACCCATAATACAAGTATTAAGTTACTTACTTTGGGGACGGACGGCCGTGTGTGTACGTGTCCCATATATTTATTTATATATACTTAAACGCGGATTATAACAAAATGATTTCCTTATTACTTTTGCGAAACTATTACTTATTACTATTACTTTAAATCTATACTGCAAAACAAATGTTATATTTTTAGATACATAACAATCGCATTAAAGTACAATAGACTGAGAATATATAAGAGAATATAATTGCTGGGCTTCCTCATTCATTTGAAGTTTTAATAAAGAAGTAACAATTAAAACAAGTCAAGTAACAAAGCTTTTATCAAAACTTAATGTCCTTAATGCTAACCGTTGAGGAGTGCCCTTGTCTAGAGCCAATCCTGGCAAAAATATCAGGTCATCCTTATCATAAACATGCATTGTTACCGGGACTGGGTAAGTATGTAAAATTTCAGCTCATACAGACACTGGGAAGTGTGTCAAATTTGACTTGCAAGATTCCACCTTCACGAACATACACGGCAATTTAAGTAAAAGCTTTAAAGAAGGGAGTGTAAGGTTTACTAATTTTAGAACAATTTACAATCAACAAACGACAAACGTTTTAATTGTACTAGTCTTTTCCCACGGCTTCGCTCGCATGGAATTTGCTTTGCCACAGTATCTAATTTAATTAAATTCATGATTCACAATTTTGGTCATAGTGGCTTGCACATAAAAGGTAGATTTATGCTGTCGCGGACTTTTATTTAGAACTACTAAGACGTTTGTCTTATATATGGCGGCAATACTACGGTACATCATCTCTGTGTAATTCCAATGGTTTAGGCAGCGTACCGAGATAGCTCTCAGAGGCCAGATTTTTTCCGACTTTATTGACATGTATTGTTATATTACATGAAATCATTACAAATTGTAGCCTATATGTTATTCCGATGTATTACCTATATAACTGTAAAGTTTCATCCAATTCCGTCTTATAGTTTTTTCGCGAAAGAGTAACAAACATCCATCCATACTCACAAAATTTCGCATTTATAATATTAGTAAGAAGTAAGAAGTAAGATAAGATAAGATAAGATTAGTAAGATTTTTGACAAATAAACTAAATAAAAATCATTTGATTAATATTATAGAATATTGACTAATATTATAGATTATAAAAGGAACGGTACTAGGTGGAGTGGGGACAGTACGTTTTTTAAATGTTACAGTGAAGACGAAATTGAATTGTAAAGTGCTCATATTGTGAGTAATAGATATATATAGTTGGAAGCTGTAAAGCACGTTGTATTACTTTGTGCGCCCGTTCTTACAGGATGAACAGTAAATTTTTTTTATAGAAATACGTTTATATTTACGATTCACAACCATCAATAGTCCAAAGAAACGTTTTCAATAACAAAGTTCAAGAGTAGGTATAAAGAAAACATAGCTGCAGCGAGCGACCTACTGACCGAGGTCGACGGCCGATGCATCGCGACCCGAGCAGTTGACCCGCGAGCCTAGATGGCTTGCTACTGCAGACACAATCGTAAACAATGTGTACTTCTGCTTGTGGCGTAATGTGGCTTCGGTGCCAATTGAGAGGCTTCATATAAAAATTTTACAACATATCTCACGCTTAGTATAAAAGTGACCTAATCCAAAAAAGTTATTCTGTTGCAAATAACTTGGAAGAACAAGAAAATTACTGTTTAATAGTTCGTAGCGAAATGTCACAGATGGCATTGAAATAAGGAATACGATGTATCTCTCAATGACTTAATTAAGCCAAATTTTTAATTAGGTTACATTAAGCTTGCAATATATTTTCCCCTTTAAAAGTTATGACTCATACATAAGAAAATGATAACAATATTTTCCTATAACACGTTGGAAAAAATCTGCTGGTCTTATCTCTCCGTCTTTGGAGAGAAGATTGGAACTAAGTGCAAATATTCATCTGGGTATGTACATAGTTTTTCGTTATTTTCCTTTCGTTTCTGGTCTTTTTCCTTCTATTCCTCAATAGTTGACTGGAAGATATCCTTTTTAGGGATAAGTCCACCTTTATATTTTTTATCTCTTTTCTAGCAATATGTATGTACAATAAAGAAATAAATAAATAAGCTTTGTTTACCTGGCCGTGGTACCCGTGCCCCTAGTGGATAACAGACGAGGCTCTGGCGACCGACCAATGGCGGTAATCAGGCAACTGGTTAGAAGAGCTTTCAGTAACCTTGGGCCTAAAAAAAATCAACCCCAAAGGTCTAATGCAGAAGGCAAATGGGAAACTGCACTATTACTATATATACACTATATCCTATATAAACAATTTGTTGGTTCCTCGAATCTGGGCCTATATTTGTATTTAAGTATGTATTTAAAATTATATATGTAGTAAGTATATCTACCAGTTGGCCGTCACCCATAACAAAAGTATTAAGTTACTTACTTTGGGGACGGACGACCGTGTGTGTAAGTGTCCCATTTATTAATTATATTTATTATTGTAATTTATTACTAGGTTCCCCATTGAGAAATGGCAGTTTCTAAATCTTTGGTAATTTTGTCGGACGAACCGTCTAACGCCCGGCGCCATCTTACCGGGAAAGGTGATATGAAAAATGCAAGGTCGTGTGCATGTGACTCACTAGGCATTTCGTGGAAACTATACTGATTGCGACAGTCCTGCACGAAAAAACACTTTTATGAAGTAACAAAAGTGGCTACTAACAGAAGCCAATGAAAACAATTGGTCGACTCGAGGATAGTGTCTAGCCAGGATTGCAATCTTCAGTGGACCGGAGAGAAGAAGAGAGTGACACTGAGCTACTTATGGGGACCATAGGCAACAACCATACTTAATTTTTTTTTAATTTAAACACCCTCAGCAGACAATGAGCCTCGAAGCTCAGTTTTGATGGTGCCTAACCACCGCAAAACTAAGCTAGTCTTATATCCCTTCCCTATCTTATATGGTAGGCCTTATATGAATATCATAATTGCATTCTTCGTCAGCTGAACGTCCACTGCTGGACATAGGCCTCTTCATGGGATCGTCACACCACACGATCTAGCGCCGCCTGGATCCAGTGGCTCCCTGCAACCTTTTTGAGATCGTCTGTCCAGGGGTGTAAGGAGGAGGCTTGTCCCAGACAGTCTCCTCAGTTGTCAACCGCACCCTGCAGATCAACCGATGAGGCTCTGGCGACCGATAAATGGCGGTATAACCATTTAATTTTGCTGACCTAAATACCAGACCGACAGTAGGCAGCATCACTGTCGGTGAAAAACGGTCAGCACTGCGATCACCAACCCGCATGCCAAGCGTGGTGATTACCGGCAATTCCTTTATGGCATTATAATAATTGCATTAGCAAAATGTATTCTACTTAAAAAAAAGAGAATGATTGTAAGCGTACCACTTCAACTTTATTATTATATCTCATTTGGATGGGAGCTTATCATCGGTCAAGTATTCATGTGCACTTAAGTTAATTAGGTCCTCTGAAATATACGTTGAACCACAGCGTACCAGACAACGTCAACATGTTTTATTAAAGAACATAACACAACATTACAAAACAAATTGACGAAGACTTCACACACCACCAAACAAAGTTTTGTTATATATTATTATTTTTATGTTGCAATAGCAGCTAATACATCTGATATACACGTTGACCTGAATTCGAATATGATTTGAAAAAAATCGTGTAAAGACTTTCAAATAGAATGAAGCGACAGTACAGCACACTATCTACTGGTGAATTTAAGAATATACTCGTATACAAGAACAATTTAGCAACCTAAATCGCTAATTTGTATATTTTTAGCTTAAGTGTTTGATCTTTGAGACCGTGCGACTCTTTCGAAGGGACACGAGTTAAAACCCGGGCAGGCACAATTGAGTTTTTCTATTAATACTGTCTAATTGGTAATTGCAATTTATCACACGATTTTCGGTGAAGGAAAACATCGTGAGGAAACCTGCATATCTCTAAAGAATTCTGGAGATATGTGTAACCTACCAATCCGCATTGGAGTAGCGTGGTAGGTCTTAGCTCCAACTCTTCTCTCCATAAACGGAGAGAAGAGGCCTATTCCCAGCAGTGGGGTTAGAACAGGCCGCTACTTTTATTTCCCTTTTCTTTCTTTCTTTCTTTCTTTCTTTCTTTCTTTATTTGTATTTACTATAAAAAGCACGTATAGCACCATAAATATGCATGTTGTGTATGTAAATAAGTTAAGTCTAAGTGCATTCTTGCTGGTGTTCAATAAAGACAATTTTTTTTTAATGAAAAGTGTTGAGATACTTCAAATAAAAAAGGCAAATTGAAAAACATATCTGTTGTTGAAACTTGTACTATTGTATTATCATACTTTATCAGTCAATACACAAAAAACGATGACGGCTAAAACAACTAAATCTTTAACTCTTTTACGTTTATACGTACATCCGCACGTTCATTTCTTTTATATTAACAAAGAACAAGTCTAAAGAAAGGGAAAGCGCATTAAAAAATTACCTGTTCAGGAAATATACTAACGACTTTATGTGTCGATGATACATAACAAAACTGAACTTGTCCCACTTTAGGCTTGATAGCAAAGATGCTTATAGCAAAATGCAATCAAAAATATCAAATAGAATAGGAACAATAATAAAAATTTTATTATGCCGTTGAATAAGATTGCACCGAATATCACCTGAATATCACAACTATTAATGCTATATGTAAATGTCAGTGGTAAAAAAAAAACTATTTGCGATTAAGAGATTTGTCGCGAGGACCAAAGTGACGAAAAAACCCAAACGGAGACTTTATTTTATAATACGCAGTGAAATATGACTATACTAGTTTTTGCACGCGGTTTCGCTCGCGAGGAATTTGGTCTGCCACAGTATCTAATTTAATTAAATTTATGATTCACAATTTTGGTCATAGTCGCTTCCACATAAAAGATAGATATATGCTGTCGCGGACTTTTATTTAGTACTATTAAAGACAAATAATAATACGGTACATCATCTTTATGTAACTCTATGGTTTAGGCAGCGTACGCCAAGATAGCTGTCAGAGGTCAGATTTTTTCCAATTTTATTAACATGTATCGTTATATTACATTATATCATTACAAATTGTAGCCTATATGTTATTCCGATGTAAAACCTATGTAACTGTAAAGTTTCATTCAAATCCGTCCAATAGTTTTTTCGTGAAAGAGTAACAAACATCCATCCCTACTCACAAACTTTCGCATTTATAATATTAGTAGGATTAGTAGGATATGACACATTAAAAGTCTATTGAACAGTAGTAAAATCTATTTTTTCGTTGGAAATGACACACCCTGTCGTTACTTAAGTCCAGAGCGCATTTGCACCCCGCCCTCAGCCAACAGCGGTTCACAGAGTGCACAAAGCAAACAACTGATGGCCTACAAACGTGCCCATTGTTCCCTTTTTCATTACGCTTTGATTTTTAGGCGGCTGAGAATTAGGTCGTATGAAATAACATTTTTTGGGACTTTCATAGGATGTAGAACGATAGTGCGAAAGGGCTAAAGAATCTCGTTTGATGACAACTATAAATATCTAAATCTACAACAGCATAATTAAGTTAATATATACTTATGTTTAAAAAAAAAACCCATCTTTTTACACGCTAGAATATATTAGTTTTACTCTGTACGTATTCTGTAACTGACCGATTTGATCTCTATAGTAACCAATTTTGAGCGGAGAGATTTGATTCAATCTTTAGTATATCAAGAGTCGTTGATTTTGAAGAAAAAAAATGCCAATGATTGACGGAATTTTATAATGTCTTCGTTTACAAAAACTTAGATTAGAAAGTGATTTAAAAATTGTATTTTCGTTATGTTCAAGAAGGTATATAATATCTATATACGAATTTTATGTGGCACAAAATTTCTTCTGCGTAAATATTTTATTCAGAGAATTTTATAGTGAGTTAACCTTAAGTTAGATAAAGTTAGAAACATGCTATCGCGGACGTTTTGCAGTATTTTGTAGATCTCTCTAAAACATAACCTTGGTCTATCTCTGTTGGTTTACGCGAGTATAGTTCTCAGCAGGCGATTATTTTTCAATACAATTAACATAAAACCTCTCTACTCTATTAGTCTAAAGCATCCGAAGAATTACACTATCCTTTAGTAAAAACCGTACAAAAATCCGTTCAGTAGTTTTTGAAAATCGATCACACACAGACAGCCTTTGGGGACTTTGTTTTAATAGACTAGCTGTGCCAGCGGCTTCGACCGCGTGGAAATCAGCGTGTCACAATTTTTTTCTAGAATTCAATTTTTAAACATAAAAGTACTTATTGTGAGTCAACCAAAAGAGACAGAGACATACTATCGCGGACTTTTTTATGGTATTTTCATAGATCTACAATTCTAGTACATTACTTTAGCCTATCTCTGCCAGCTTACGCAGCGCATGCGGCCATAGCTCCCAGCAAGCAAGTTTTTTATCAACTGCGTGATCTCTTCAATCACAATTTACATAATACCGATATGTTCTATATACCTAAACCATCCGGAAGTATTGCACTATCTTTTGGTAAAAATCGTACAAAAATCTGTTCGGTAAATTTTGAGAAAATCGATTACATACAGACAGACAGCTTTTTGGGACTTTGTTTTATAATACGTATAGATTCCTCCTGATGATGCTTCGGTTTCGTTGCGAAACTATCGTATAGATTTTGGTGGTTGTTGTGTGTATTGCTTGTGTGAATTGTTGCTAGTGGAGGCGTCTTGGGATAGGTGTGATGACTTGCCCAGCATGTGTAAGGTATGCGAATTTTGCCCGCTTCATACACTTAGCATTGCATGCATTCGCTTAACCCACGCGGATTATAGCAAGGTGGTACTGTTATAGTTTCTGTAATAAGTATAGATAAATAGACTATTAATAAATAATGCCCCCCACCTACTTAAGCGTAAAATTATAAATGTAAATAAACAAAAACAAGATGTATCTAATTATACAATTTTGAATTTCAAATAGCCCACAATTCAGTTTATTATAAGAATAATCCGTGTTTATTAACTGGGTAGTAATTAGACGGTAATTAAAATCAAACAATGATGTATGTATGCTATCAGCTGTTTGCTTTGTGACACTGAGTCAGTGCTGGCTAAGCGATGAAAGTAAACTCTCTTTGAGCTAACTCGACAGGGTCTTTTGTTAAAGAAAAGTCATGAATTTTAACTGAGATGATTTCATAAACGGAAAATATCAAGAGATATAACTAAACGACAAAATTTCAAAGTCAAACAAATTGAAGTACAACAATTAATATCGACAAGACCATATGTTTGAAAAAGAAAAACTCATTGATGCCTGCCTGGGATTTGAACCCGTAACCCCCTCGTAAAAGTCGCACGGTCTCACTGCTGGGCTAAACATAACTAAGAGTATTTAAAGCTAAAGTTCCAAGGCAAGGATACATCTCGTCTTCTATATGTATAAAAATACGTTTGTCTGTATGTCCCTTATAGACTCCAAAACGGCTGGTTCGATTTTAATTAAATTTTCAGATCATCTCTAGACTGACCCAGCGGATAAACCTGTAAAGTTTGGTTGCAATCGGAGTATTTTTTCAAATTGTCAGTAACAGTTTTTTTTCGAAGGGAGATCAAAATCACTCTGAGACACACCAACGTACTAATTTAAGCAACGTAAATCGTTTATAAATTGTTGTAATAATATTTAAAAATCGCGGTAATTAAAAAAATCGAAAGTTAAATTAACAAAACGTTATTCGCTATGGAATGCATTTTTTAACCTACGCTCGACTTTATGAGCATGGATCTTGTGATAAAAAAAAAGCCAACGGCACTCTCATTTAATTATATCTATATTGAAAATGACATCTATCCATTATTCTGTTCAGAAATGAAAGAAAAAATTATTACAATAATAATATGATTGGGATTTGATAATCTCTAACGCGCAGTGGTTCGTCACATGACTTACATCACACAAGTTCAACGCCTGTACACACAAATGTATTTACATTTAATTGATATAGAAAATTGGTTTATTACATATAGAAGTTCATATGGCTAAGTAAACTAAGATTACAGTAGCACTGCTGGGCATAGTAGAAGCAGCCTGTTACAATCCCACTGCTGGGCATAGGCCTCCTCTCTCCGTTTCTTGAGAGAAGGGTTGGAACTAAGACCTACCACGCTGCTCCAATGCGGATTGGTAGGTTTCACATATCTCCAGAATTCTCTAGAATATGCAGGTTTCCTCACGATGTTTTCCTTCACCGAAAAGCGTGTGATAAATTGCAATTATCAATTAGACACGTGAGTTTTAATAGAAAAACTCATTGGTGCCTGCCCGGGTTTGAACTCGTGCTCCCCTCGAAAGAGTCGCACGGTCTCACCGCTGGGCTATCACAAGTAGTACAGTAGCACGTATGCAGAAAAAATAAGTAAAATTAATCTAAAAAAATGTTTTTTTTTAGTTACTAAGTAGCCTCAGTTAGCTTCAATAACAAATTTTTCTATAGAAAGCAATATTAACAATTTGTATATTCACAGACTAATAATGCCGTTAGTGTCGTCATCCATCCGTGGTTCTTAGTCTTCAGCTTTTTTCGCGGCATTTACAAAATAAAAAAAAAATTAGAAACTAATTAAGTAAACCTAAATTTATGATGTTACCATATCCGGTTTCTAAATATAATAATTACCCTATACCTTAAATTTAAAAAAATATTTACAATATTATGGAATAAAGATACTTACTGCTGTGCCGTGTGGTATCCGGCTGCATAGAATAGACCACCCTCATTTCTTACCGAGGTGTCGTAAGAGGCGACTAAGGTATGTGCCGTGTGGTATCCGGCTGCATAGAATAGACCACCCTCATTTCTTACCGAGGTGTCGTAAGAGGCGACTAAGGTAAGTTGACGTCAGGCAGGCGGCCGGTCATAAAATACGTAGCCAAATCACATGACAACAGGTTTGTAACATGTTGTGCCGACCCCACTTAGAGTGGGATAAGGGCAAGAGAATGAAAGATACTGCTAACGCAAATATAGGCGATTTATATAAAAGTATGTAATTACAACTCATAATGGTCTAAATGTATAGAAATCCATACTAAAAATACCATTTCCATGTTAAACAATGTAGGATCGTTTAAAAGAAAAATAATTGCGCATACACGTGCTGTATTTTACAACAATTAAATTGCTAGATTTTATCGTCGACGGAACTTTTCACCTAATTACTTAGGCGGTATTAATATAGGGAAAGCAGTATAAAAATAGGTCATATATTGGCGAAAGAAAGAGACGAAAAATAGTGCAACAAATTGTGGTATAGCGTTGTTCCTTTCTAGCGCCGGAAATCAATAATGGTAACTGGCCACGTGGAGCCAGGAAGCAAAGCCCGTTCCATTTACACTAGTCGAACATTGCCAATGGACCACTTTAGCAACGATCTATAATTTGGAAATTCAATTACACGTCTTGATTTCTATTCCAACTGGTTCAAAATTCTAATTAAGTCGAGATTCTATACGGAAATCGAATGAGGTCATTTGGCGCCTAAAACACTAAACAGTATAATATAAAGTAGGCATCTTACAGCAACTCTTGGAATGTAATATTTAGAAAATGTATTCATATAATATAAAAGTAATGCAACTAAAATATATATATCGAACTTCCGATTAGTAGCACTAACTTTATTCTAACTTGCCGTGGCCGAAATCGCACAAGTATAACTTTGTGCTTGAAATGATTACCGGTAGCGCCAGCTGTTGTAAATACGAAGTTAAATGTTGAGGCAATGGTTGACCAACTATACTAGAAACAACTTAAAGTAAAAGGATCAACAGATGGCGCTCTAGATACGAAGTTCAAATTTCCGACACCAAAGGTTTTGGAGCGCAACTCAAAGCTGAAATAATATTGACAATAAAGTTCTCTACACCCTTGCTTAGAGGGCGTTGAAATGAAAAATACGTTTAATATTTTTTGCTTTTTGGTACCTAAGTTTGAATTCTAATTTAAAATATTCTTTAAGTTAAATTGTATATAAGTGCTTTTAAATTGTATACTCTACTGCTGGTAAAGCTGTCCTTCCGAGAAGAGCCAGCAAGAAACTCGATAGAGCTCATTTGAAAAAAGATTCTTATAACAAGTCACATTTTGTCATTCCTATCTCGCATAAAGTCGAAGAGTAACTATATCCACGCATTCTTATCATCTACATTTGTAATTGCCTTAATGCTATGCGAATTACTAAAATTATTTTATTTTTCCTTATATTTTACACTTAGTGTACTAATACTAACAATTAGTTTGAGTAAGTTTAAAGCTTCAAACTACTAAAAGTAATTATTTCAATATGAAACTGATAGAAGTAATAATAACAGGAATACACATCAGTTACATACGAGTATTATCGGCTTAAAGAATTTAATTTACAAACAAAAATCCACCAAGAAGTTTTCGTTGTACACTTGTTGAATATCTAATTTACAGTATACGTAAAATTATTTTAATTTAGTGACTTTATATCATGTCACATATGTTATTTACTCATTTTGATGCCTATTAACATAATTATTTAAATCGTATGCGCACGCTGTGTTTGTATTTCCCAATCGTAGTTTGTTTAGTTAAAAATATATACATAATTTTGGAATTGGCCGAATCTTGCAAGCGACGAAATTTTGCAATTCTTATCGAGTGTTATATATTTGAGGCGCTTGCAGTTTGGGACCCTAGAGCCATAGAATCACGATGCAAAAAAATCATATCTCTTGTAACCTCTTTTAATTTTCTCTTCAAGTGACAAGACGGCTGTCACCTTTTTCGCACAAAGAATCAGCCAAAGATAAACATAAGGTTCCCACTATTTGTAATTATTCAAAATTTTAGTTTTACTCTTTGTTTCACCGTACAATCTCCTTTGTGTGTTCTCCATCATACGTGACATTGGCAAAGTAATTTGTGCCAATATGGCACTCCTAAAAGCCATTAATGGAAAATTGAATTGAAATTAGCCAAAGATTACAGTATACATCGCCTTAGCGATTTAACCAAAGACTACAGTGTACATATTGAAAGACGAAAACGATACCCAAAGACTACAGACTACATATTGAACGACACTAATGGGATCATTTTACGTGGGTATGATTTGTTTATTACTAACATGTAGATAATTAAGGATGGACAATTAATATAAAAAATATAATTTTTATATTACAATAACGAAGTCAGCGATCGCAGACCATCTAGTTAACTCGAAGAGCAACCACTGAATTGAGCTTCATGATCCCAAAGTCCTGCAAGCTATATTTCGTGCAGATAATATCAGTATGGTGTGCAACAGACTTTATGTGGATTTTGCGGTTTAAGTTCGAGTAGTTGGCGAAAATAATGACTGTAATACTCTGCAATGAAGACGCCACGGCGCTTTAGTTAGTGTGTGACTACTGTAGATGTAACTTTGCCGAATCGTCGAGCATTATACAAACGTAACTCTATTTTGTTGAAATGAGTCCCTATATGTATATAATAATAAACTTATTTTTACATTTTAAATATACTATAGTTCTATTCTATGATGTAGCTGCATATACATCTTATGACGAAATATTTAAGCATAACGCATACGCAAGTAAAATCTACTTTATTTAAGGTATATTGCCTTATTCAGCGGGCAAACAGCGCTCTGCGTGTTAAGTACAACAATGTGCTGAGGGCGGTGCTGGGTAAGTCACGCCACTGTAGTGCAACAGCAATGTTTGCGGATGCTCGCGTAGATGATTTCTACGCTATCATCCGCAAACGTGCTGCTTCTACGATGCACAAACTCGTGAGTACACCAACTTCCTCCTTAGCACATTCTCGTGCAAATGGGATGGTCCTCTATGGAAGACATTGAATTAAATTTAATGTAATAAATTCTGTAAGAAGCTGTGATAACCCAGCGGAGAGACCATGTCTTGTGAGTCTTTAGAGACGATCATGGGTTTAAATCCCGGGCAGATACCAATGAGTTTACCCATCAAAACTTATGTGTCTAATTGGTAAATGCAATTTATCACACGCTTTTCGGTGAAGGAAAAACATTGTGAAGAAAACCTGCATATCTCTAGAGAATTCGGGATATGTGCAACCTACCAATCCGCATTGGAACAGCGTGGTAGGTCATAGCTCCAATCCATCTCCACTAGAACGGAAAGAGGAGCTCTATGCCCAACAATGGGTTAGTTAACAGGCCGTTACTTTACTTTTTTTTTAATTCTGTAAATTTTAAGTACTAACAAAGGCTAAAAATGTCTGAAATAAAGTAAATAATAACTAACTTACATAATATCTCCGAGTTTGAGTCGCGTGTGTATAAGCGCGCATGTCTTGTGGTCGGAAACAGCAAGCGCGGCGCGGCGGCGTCGCGGCGGACGCGGCGACGACGGCGGCGACTCGCGACGTGCGTGCACGCCCGGCGAGCTGCCTCGCCGCCGCACCGACGCATGCCGCCCTCCGACGCCGCCCAGCATCCTGCAAGATAATAAAAAAAAATTTTTTTACAGTAATTCCGAGATTGATTTCAAGACGAATCCTTAAAGTCGTGCTACTAATATATCTATATATGGGTCCATGTACAATATTGAATTGTCAATTAAAGGTGTGCGACCGGTTCGTAATCTTTCACATTATAAATAAATAAATAAATAAATATATGGGACATTTACACACACGGTCGTCCGTCCCCAAAGTAAGTAACTTAATACTTGTGTTATGGGTGACGGACAACTGGTAGATATACTACATATATAAGTTTAAATACATACTTTAATACAAATACACACCCAGGCTCGAAGAACCAACAATTTGTTTATAGAAAATGTTGGCCCTCGGCGGGAATCGAACCCACGACCCGCGGAGCTGAAGGCAGGGTCACTACCCACAGCGCCAACGGGACTCTACTATGTAGAATTGTGGTCCCAATAATTTAATGTCACTATAATTTATATATGTTCTATAGGTAGGTATAGAAGGAATCGGGTAATGTATGATCTAAGGAATTTGAGTTTTAAATCAGCACCCTTGTAATGGTTGTATACGAAGTTAATTTGAAAAGCCATGTACGAAGTTACTAAATATCATTATTTTAATGATTCGAGTTTCATTTAGTGATACTAGTTTAATTGAGTATAGTTACATAAATACTTAGGTTGATATACACAACTAAACCTTCGATTTCGACCCAAGTCTACGTAATCGATTTTAATATTAATAGATCCGTGTAGAACCAGATTCACCGAAATAGTTCAACAAGTCATAATGTAGATCAAGTGCATTTAATAGATGCCTACTAGGTAGAAAGCTTTAAATAGGTTGCAGGATACCTGCCTAAATATAATTGGCGAAAGAGTGGCGAAGATTGGTGAAAAAAAATAGCATAGAAATCCCTTGAAAAGGCATCAACAGTGGTTAATATTTAGCTTAATTTTATCATAAAGGCATTATTCACATATCTTCTAGAAAATTGTTTCAGTGAAAGAATTATTAAATTAGTCTAGTACTTATAATAAATTATAAGTAGATTGGTAATTTGTATTTCGAACGTTGGAAACGACACATACAAGAACGGCTGTATCTATTTAAAAAACACCTTTGTAACCATATCTTTCCAAATAAAACATTAATCAATTGATGAATATACGTATGCTCATCATAGGAATATGGTTATGGCAACTGTTATCACGGTTATCAATTGTCACCATGGGCATGCGTGATCGAGTACTGCGAATAATGCTAATGCTAATAATGCTGATGCCAACGGTATTAATGAGTAATATTTTGATCGCGACCGCATCGATGTGGTGAGATGTGGTGTTGGCGAAAAATGCTTCAGATCCCATATACGGCCTACCGCATAAATGCGTCTATTTTGCACGAACTAAATATAAGGAGTCGACTCTCATCTATATGCCTGCGAAGAGTGCTTGAGTTTTTTGATCACATCGCTGGAAAAGAAGGTGCCAATCTCGAGCAACTCATGGTCACCGGCATGATTGACGGCAGAGACCTCAAGGACGCAGTCCAATTCTCATAAGATCCGAACTGCCTTGGACGCAAATCTACACGTTGTTCTTCATTGCGCAAAGGCGAGGGAGAAATGGAGAGCAACCGCCCAAAAGATGATGCACTCAGAACTAGGAATCACGGTCCTCAGCAATCAGGACAACGACGCGAGGAGGAAGATTTGGATTCAATGTTACGAATGATTTTAATGAAATAGCCAAAAAAAATTGCTAAGATAACTTCTTATAATTCACGTCAGTACACATTTAAAACAGTAAAAAATTGAAAAAAAAATGTAAAATAAACAGATGTAGGTTATAAATGTAAAAAGCAAAAAAATATTAAGAAATTTGACTATTTGTAAGGATTCAAACAATTGAGTTTCCGACCATATCAAATCATATTACGAACACGCGCTTGAGGTTATGACAAAATCAATAGAAACCTTATAAGGTACGTTTATAGGTAAGTTAAATTTCATTTTATTGTCCAACATTTCTCTCGTTTATTTATTCAAAAGCTCCTTAAGGCGCTGAACAGAGCCAAATAGGCTGACTTTAAACACGTTTTTAACAAAAGCTATAGGGATGACGATTAAAAGAAAAATATATGTTAATATACATCATATCTCAGGGAGAATGTAAGATTTCAAAACATGATTACGATACTTTTTTTCGATAAAAAAAATTGGTAAATAGACCTCTGATTTTTACTTCGATCGTAAATATCTCTAATATTTATCAACAAAAATTGGTAAAATTAATAAGACTAATAAATCATTATAATATAAAGAGAATGTAAGATTTAAATTTTGAATTAATTAAGATATTTCATTCAAATTAAATATTTTTTAGAAAATAGCAAAACTGAAACGAGTCATCATCTCGCTTCTCTTTTACATCTACGAATATAGACAGTGATCGCTGAGGCGCGCCGCTATACGGACGTGTGTCGCTAGCTGCCGCCTTTTGTGACTATTCCTTGTTGATAATATGTCTTTTTTTAGGTGTTTAGTTATAGTTTTAGCATACTTAGTTTTATAAGATTAATTAGACATAAGTTTTTTAAATAAATTGTACAAAAAAAGTTTGGATAAAATAGTGTACACCTACAATGGGTGTTAAAAAATTAGTTTTGTCGCTACGCCGTCGCAGAAATTGTGGGCGTGGCTTATATGCCGAAATCTGAATTTGCGCCAGCTCTGTTCAGCGCCTTAAGATGGTGAAGGCTTTAGCTGCGGGAGCTGGTGGCAAGTGATAGCTTTTGTTGCGAAAATTGTTCCTTATGATTTAATAAAGCCGTATTTAGTATGAGGTTGACATCGCTACGGAAAAGGAAAGTAAATATTGTATTTTGCTACACAAAGGAAAGTCAAATACAAAAGTAATAATAAAGATTATTTTACTATTATATTATTACTTTTGTATTATGGATCTCCAAAAATTAACGCCTAATTCTATAAATTATTGAAAGTCAAATAATCTAATACTCGTTTATTTTTGTAAATAAATAGTTGGAGGCGCACAATCTTCGTTGCATCAAACATAATCCTTAATGGCATTCATCCTCTTGTCCTTATTCTTCTGTAAGTGTGGTCGGCACAACATTTTCTTCTCTTCCAATCTCTCTTATCTCCGTCAACTCTGGCGCTACTCTTTTTATATGCATGTCATACTTCGCATAATCCAACAAACTCTTTTGAGGCCTCCCTTTTTTTCGAGTTTTTATAAGTTATGCGATTGTTCCAAATCGGCATTAGTAAAGTAGAGTAACGGTCTCTTACAATCCAACTGCTGGGCATAGGCCTCCTATCTCTGTTTTTGGAGGGAAGCGTTGGAGCTAAGACCTACCACGCTGGTCCAATGCAGACTGGTAGGTTACACTGGGGATATCCCAAGAAATCTCTAGAGATATGCACGGTTTATTCACGATGTTTTCGTTCACCGAAAAGCGTGTGATAAATTGCAATTATCAATTAGACATAAGTTTTAATAGAAAAACTCATTGGTGCCTGCCCGAGGTTTGATCTCGTGACCTAGAAAGAGTCGCACGGTCTCACCGCTGGGCTACCACAGCTTACACATCGGCATTAATTTAAGAAAAACAGTAAATTCTGACAAAAATTAGTGAATAAAATGCACTTTATTAGATAGCGGATAGAAGATAGTTGGAAAAAAAGTTGACCTTTTTAAAAGCTTTTATTTACCTACGGTGGAATCTTGCAAGTTAAATTTGACCCACTTCCCGGCGTGCGATTGAGTTGAAATTTTACATACTGATCCAGTCTCGATGACAATGCATGTTTATGATAAGCATGATGTCATGCTGCTGCCACTATTGGCTCCAGGCGAGTGAATTCTGCAACGGCAGTAGGACAAGAAATTTTCTCAAAAGGTCTTTTCGGTTCACCTAAAGTAATCACCGCCGCCCACGACCTCTCGCAGAGCGGGTGTGTTGCCGTCCTTTTAAATGGTGGAATACACGCTTTTTGAAGGTACTTATGTCGTACCGATCCGGAAACGCTGCCATAGGGAGATCGTTCCATAAAATGGTAGTGCGCTGAATGAAATTATTTGAAAACCGCACTGTAGTGGATCGCCACGCATCCAGATGGTGAGGATGATATTTTAACCTGTGACGTACAGTGCGGTTATGGAATTTGGCAGCAGAAATCAGGTCATATAGTTCAATGGAACACTCTCCGTGGAAATGCGGAAGAACACGCACAGTGATGGTACGTTTCTACGCATTTCCAAAGAGTCAAGCCGTTCGCTGATCACCCGGTCTCCAATAATACGAGCTGCTCTGCGCTGTATGCGATCAAATGGCTTAAGTTGGTACTGGGGTGCACCAGCCCAGAGATGAGGACAGTACTCCATGTGATGCCGGACTTGTGCTTTATATAGCGCTAGTCTGTGAGCCGGCTTAAAGTAATGCCTCGCTCTATTGATAACACCCAGTTTTTTAGAAGCCAACTTAGCCTTCCTTTCCAAATTATCGTGATACTTGCAGCTATTGGAGATGTCGAGACCCAGTATTTCGATACTACTCGAACCACTTAAGAGAGTATTCTCGAAAAACGGTGACGCGACAAATGGTGTCGTTTTTGCGGTTAACGCGCAAACTTGCGTCCTCTGGGGGTTAAATTGAACTAAATTTAATTTACCCCATTCGAAAATCTTCCGTAAGGTGGTTTTAACAGAAGACACAAGATCATTTCGGTACTCGTCGACCTCTTTCCAAGAGAGTCTTGCGCTATCGGTGTATATGGCATCCACCGTGCCTGTCATCTGCATAGCAATGAATGTTAGGATCATCTAACATGTTATTGATATGCAGAAGAAACAGTGTAGGGGATATCACACAACCTTGAGGAACACCAGCATTCACAGGCTTAAGATTCGAGCAAAATCCGTCGACAACGACACGTATGCTACGCCCAGTGAGAAAGCTGGAGATCCAAGAGCGAAGACTCTCTGGAAGCCCGTAGGAATGTAGCTTTGAGAGAAGTGCGCTATGCCATACATGATCGAAGGCTTTCGCCATATCCAGACTAACCGCAAGATCTTCTCCCTTGCTTTCTATTGCCACTGCCCAACGATGAGTCAGGTAGACCAGAAGATCACCAGCCGATCGACCGTGTCGAAAACCGTATTGACGGTCGTTGATCAGCTCATGATCCTCAAGGTATGACAGAAGTTGACGATTGATAATCATCTCCATAACTTTGGAGATGAGGGAGGTAATGGCAATAGGTCTGTAGTTAGCGTGACCTGAAGCATCGCCTTTTTTAGGGATCGGATGGCAAAGCTGACTTCCATGTATCCGGGACTATGCCTTGTGAGTAGGAGAGCCGAAATAGGCGCGTTAGCACAGGAATTAACTCGGGAGCACACCTTTGGAGCACAGTTGGAGAGATACCGTCAGGCCCACTCGACTTATGAATATCCAAGGTAAACAGAGCTCGCCTAACAGCTTTTTGGTTGAACTTAATATCTGGCATTGAGCTCTGATACCGAGGGATAGAAGGCGGTGGAGTTCCCTGGCCATCCATGGTCGAGTTTGAGGCAAAGAAATTCCCCAAAAGATCGGCTTTCTCCCTTGCAATATGAGCCAGTGAATTGTTTTCCATGCGCAAAGGAGGAAGTGAAGGTTGGTCAAAGTTACCAAGCGCCGCTTTGGAGAGTGCCCAGAACCGACGCCTTCCAGATGGATATTGCTCAAGCTTCTTACCGATTTTGACAATGTACTTAAACTTCGCTCTGGCAATTTCCCTTTTTAAGAATTTAGAGGCACGGTTATAATTCCTCTTGAGTATCGCGGAGTTAAGATTCCTTGTAGCCAACGCCTCAACCCACGCTCGATAAGCGACCCGTTTGTTATCAGTAGCTGCCTTGCAAGACTCACTAAGCCATGGCTGCGATCTACCACCGATTGGAATTAATCTTGTGTAAAACTATTAATCATGTAATGGTAGGACATCCATTGACTCCATTTGAGATCCATACAATACCATGCGTTATGTTATTTTATTATCATTATTGAATTTCGTCATTCCGCCGTGTGATATCCGGCTGCATAGAATACACCACCCTCCTTTCTTACCGAGGTGTCGTAAGAGGCGACTAAGGTATGTGCGGTGTGGTATCTAGCTGCATAGAATAGACCACCTTCATTTCTTACCGAGGTGTCGTAAGAGGCGACTAAGGTAAGTTGACGTCAGGCAGGCGGCCGGTCGTAAAATACGTAGCCAAATCATGTGACAACATATTTGTAACATGTTGTGCCGACCCGACGCAGAGTGGGATAAGGGCAGGAGAATGAAATATTTAATATCATTATTATTTCTTTTCATACATAATATGTTTATTTAGGCCTTTAATAGAGCTTTCGGTTCCAGCAGCCCACAATTTTTTGTTAATCTAATTAACACGTCGGGCAGTTTAAAGTACCGGTGCGTCAAGGGTCCTGTTAAATTAATGTAACACCTAATAAAAATACATACTTCCTTAAAACTTGTTTCGCTGAATTACGGTGTACGGACGTATTTAGATACCTGTATCGAATATTTTTTACAATATTCCCATTGACTATACTTATAGAAAAAATAATAATCCAGATTTGCATTTAGCTGTGCGGGGAGAGGTCTCAGAAACAATATGCAAATGCCCCTCCTCCCTGCCTTAAGCGGAAAATTTGTAAAACGATCATTAGACCTGTCGTGATTTGGTGTGTCGTAGATCAGAATGTTGGACAATAAAACAAAAAGATGAAAGAAAAGTGCATGCAAATGAGATGAGAATCTTAAGGTGGATGTGTGGTGTGACAAAATTTGATAGAATATGAAATGAGTTTACTAGGGGAAGACTGAAAGTTGCGCCCATTACAGAAAAGACGCGAAGTGCAAGATTAAGTTGGTATGGTCATGTAATGAAAGGAATGAAAATCCGACCAAAATAGTTTTAGTAATGAATGTGGATGGATGTATGATTAGTGGGAGGCCGAAAAAAAGATGGATGGATTTTGTGAAGAATGATATGCATTTAAAAGAAGTGGCATCAGAGTTCACGAATGATAGAGGAAAACGAAGACATATTAAGCCAACCCCACTTAGAGATAAGGTATTGATGATGATGATGATAATGTGTGTCATCATCATCATTCTCCTGCCCTATCCAGTCCCACTCTAATTGGGGTCGGCACAACAAATCGTAATCGTCGGCAAATATGTTGTCACATGATTTGGCTACGTATTTTACGACCGGCCATCTGCCTGACGTCAACTTACCTTAGTCGCCTTTTACGGCACCTCGGTAAGAAATGAGGGTGGTCTATTCTATGCAGCCGGATACCACATGGATTTACCTTAGTCGCCTCTTACAACACCTCGGTATGATAGGAGGGTAGTCTATTCTATTTTGCCAGATACCACACGGCTTGTGTGCAATGTGTGTGAGAAAGTAATAATACTAATTGATAATACTTAATACGCCATTAGCTACCTGAGTGTAAATCTATATTTTGACACAAAAGATTGTACCCGAACGTGAAAATAAAATTATATTTATTGGATTCCTTGTACATCTACTGAGCCAGATTGCGTATTCTTGTAACTAATTGATAGTTGATTAATATAGAAAGAAGCGAGCACTAACGGATCTTTGCAGAATTGGTTTCGATTGGGAAATGAAAAGAGCTTGTAAACATGAATCACCTTCATTAAGAGTTGCAAATGTCAAATAATTACTGCGTCCGTGACTTCGTTCTCGTTGGCTTTAGAGTAAATGCTCTCACTGTTCTTCAATAATGTTTTCCCTATTCCTGAATAGAAAATGGGTATTTTTATCTTTATAAGTTCGAACAGTACCTACAGACTATCGCATTTATGATATTAGTATTCGATAGCTGAGTCAAATCAGTAGTTACGGTCCCAAAAATAATAAAATGACGACTAAACTGAAATACAAAGTTAGTATGCCTTGCAGACCCGCACTAGTCTACGATTTGAAAATAGTATTTTATGTGGCGTATAACTCGCTGAAAACCTATATCAGCTACAGACATCCAACTGTTCCAACATCCAAAAAGATAGTGCTGATAGGAGCCACGATCAAAGGTTTCCTTTCATAACTACAATACGTTCACTATAAGATGAAACGGTATGAAAGAAGATATAGAAATTATAGAAATAATAGAAAGGCCATGAAACCAACATTTTATCATTTGATGTAATTAGTATTACTGCACGAATTTACCAAGCAAAGACACAATAGCCTATACCTTTGTAAAATTAATCAAATCGGAACTTTAATCGAAGACAAAAATGTATTTCGTCATTCATTTATTTGTAAAAATACCGGATGTTATGATATGAAACTGAAATATTAAACGTTCAGTTTCTTCTACAATATTTGTCTCTATTTTCCATACAAGCTTTATCGTAAACTTTAAAGTCATTAAAATCATGTTATAGTGTTGCATCGGCTCGAAATTGATCGTAAATGGCTCTAATAGATTGATATACCACAATTTCCAGAGAGCAAGCGCTATCGGAGTTAATCCATTTAATTAGCATCGACGAGAGAGGCAAGTATAGAATGATTTTAATTGGGGGTAAAACATTGTTTAGCTAGTGATGCTGGAACGTAGAATGTTACAATTATTTAAAAGCTAATAGCACGCAATAAGAGTTATTTTCTCAACTGTAATGTAGACAGCGCTTCGTAACTTAAATGATGGGAAATTTCGGTACGGATCTCAAAAATTACGAACTTATATAATATACATGAAGAAAAACTTTGTAACATATTGCCCGACATGGAAGAATGTTAGATGGGCTTAATTAAAGTTCATATAATAAGAGCGCTGAAGTAACATTTAGGTATAATATTTGTTTGAAATACATTAAATAAGTTATTCGTTGTTTACATTTATCTGTATTACATCTAATCAATTACGTTAATCTCTGAAATTATCAAACGATAATATTACGTAACAGTCAATTATTTCACTTAGAATATTTTATTCAACACCTTTTGGATGTAAATAAGTTTACGATGAATCGGGGAAACTTATAGGCAACTAATTATAAAGTCTTGTAATTTGCGAGATGGTTCGCTTTGTTTGGCATCTCGTGTACTCGTACAAACTGCGTACCGAAGTTTTGGATCCATTATGAATGCCTATCTCTCAATGAAGTATTTTATTCAATAACTAGCCTTGCCAGCGGCTTCACCCGAGTGGAAATCAGCGTGTCACATTTTTTTCTAGAATTCAAATTTTAAACATAAAAGTAGTTATTGTGAGTTAACCGTAAGATATAGAGACATGTTATCCCAGATTTTTTTTTGTATTTTTATAGACCTACAATTCTTTAGTACATTACTTTAGCGTATCTCTGCTGGTTTACGCAGCGCACGTGGCTAAAGCTCCCAGCAAACAAGTTTTTTAACAACTGCGCGATCTCTTCACCACAATTTACATAATACCGATATGTACTATTTACCGATACCATCCGTAAGTATTGCACTATGTTTTGGTGAAAACCGTACAAAAATCCGTTCATCATCAATCGTAATTTTATGAGCTAATCAATTACATACAGATCGACAGCTTTTTGGGACCTTGTTTTATAATGAGTAAAGATATACAGTGAATTATGGAGTCGTAAGTGGAATGATTAATGAGATTCCTTAGTGAAAAGGTCCATACATTGTGGAATACTTACAGAAATGGTTTTTTTATACCAAAATAGAAAAGAAGTAGATGGATGCTTTTTTAAGCACTACGTTTTTAGTAATGCTTAAAAGAAAAAAGAATGCTTCAAGAATCATCGACTGAATTCAGGATCATTGTATCATAGCTTGACGATTCAAAAGTGCCTGAAATGGTTTATTTGAATAAAGATTATTTTGATTTGATTTGATTTGATTTGATAGAACTCAGGACGGTTTTGTAAATATCAGCAACTTTACCCCATATCAATGTACCGTATGACATAATGCTATGAAAGTACGAAAAACAAACAACTCATGCTGTTTTACGGTCACATAATAGCCTTATCTTTCCGATGATATAAAAATTGGAACTTAACTTATGACAACAATTTGATATATGATTTGTTATTTAAAAATAAAAGTTTAAATTTTGTTGGTTCCTTTCTTTGAATATTGGTCTTCTTTTTAATTATTGATTAGCTTTTTAAATACAAATCAGTATTGTTTGGTCTTGTTTTTCTATTATAGGTCTATTTTTAATGGTTTTTTTTATTATTATTAAAAGCCCTATTGGTTTCTTTGGTATCTTGGGCCCGTTTGGTATCTTGGGCCAATTTTTCTTTTGATACCATGTGGTCCGGTTTTTATGTACATGGGCCATATTAACAATCTTCCTAAGAAAACTACACATATGATAGAGTAGCCCTCGAAGAAAGGGTTAGGTCAAAATCGCGATCCTACGCACCAATGCTTTTGAAAAGGGTCAATATAACGAATATATATATTTCAATTTCAACTCACGTCTGCTTTCCGACGGGCGTAGGCGCGGTGCGGTAAAAAGATTTCTTATAAGATTTGATCGTATGCCTAAGGGAAGGAGGTTAGATTAAGTTCGAGGATAGGGGCAGCATTTAGGACATCTTTAGATGACGCAATAATTATAGTAAAGGATAATGACTATTTTTTTTTAATTTAAGAAATAATTTCTGAATAAAGTTAAGGGCGAATGTAACGTGAATTGCTTGTAAGTGGGATGATCAATGGTTTTCAACTTTGGACTATTCAACCGTTTGTATTATGCACTGTTCAACCGTTTGTATTATGCACTGTTCAACCGTTTGTATTATGCACTGTTCAACCGTTTGTATTATGCACTGTTCAACCGTTTGTATTATGCACTGTTCAACCGTTTTCAAGTTTTCAAGTACTATTTGTACTTATAACTTCGTTACACACAATACGTCAATATATGATATGAGCTTTTTCTGTTCCTGAAAGACAGATTTGTCTCATTTACCTCAACCCTGTGTATAAGCTTTAATTGTACCAAATTACTGTGAAAGAATAACAGAGAGACAGACTGAAAGACTTTCGAATTTAATAATAATCTATACTTATTATAAAACAAGCCATCCCAAAAAGCTGTCTCTATGTAATCGATTTTGTCAAAATCTACTGAACGGATTTTTGTACGGTTTTCATCAAAAGATAGTGCAATACTTCCGGATGGTTTAGGTAAATATCAGTATTATGTAAATAGTGTTTAAGAGATCGCGCAGTTGTTAAAAAACTCGCTTGTTATAAATATATGGGACAATTGCACACCCAATTACATCTCATTCTAGATGGATGTCATTTTTTTTAGAAGCAAGTAGATATTTTATTAACAATATTGTTTTACCACACGTTAAGGAATCTATTTCGCAGTCCACCGCCTTTCAATTTACAATAAAGTGAACACAAAAGATTTTCCGAGACATTCTATGAAATGTTTCTCATTTCGTAGTTTAACTACTATTACACATTACGTTTATAGTTTAAATTAATTAATTAAACATTGGTATGAAAGGTCTAAGTGATCATCATTTGACTGGCCCGTTTTTTTTTTCAAATTCAAAATATTATTTATTAAAGTAAACTTGTAAACAAGTGCCTTTGAATCGTCAACATCTACTGCTGGTTCGGAAAGCTGTTCCTACCGAGAAGAGCCAGCAAGAAACTCGGTGGTTGCTATTGTTTTACTTTAGCTATTTGTGATTAGGTGAACTTAAATAAACTATTATAAAAATTGTCACGCGTTATTTCACTCAAGCATACATTAATGTTGCCTTTTTAAGTTATCTATATTTAGCTAGTTCTATAAAGTAAACAAATGGCGTATGTAATTATCGCATATATTTCATTATTTGAACGATTTACAGTAAATAACTAATAACCAGCATTAATAGTAACACCATGATGAAAATAAATACTTTATCACCATTTATCCAATATAAATACGAAATTTGTGGTTCAAAAAATGACATTTTCTAGAAAGAAAATTCCGCAAATAAGTTATATTTTAACATTCCCTTTCGTCACTATCGGACTTATGTCTCTTCAAATGAATTCAACAATAGACTCTTTGCAATCTTATTGCAGCTGCCTATTGTCCTTTAATATTCAGCAATAGACATAATAATGCCAATAAGATGGAGAGATCATATTTCCATCTGTTAATTGTTTAATGGCAGTCGAGTAGTCGTTACAGACCGATGTTACGTAATAATTGGAATTCTATTCCAACAGCAGGTATGGGGCAGATATTCAGCAACTGAATGCCTGTGTATTGAGATGCATTTAAAGTACTTGGGGCCCAGTGGCACTCTAAACGCAGTAAGGGCTAACAGCGTATAGTATTTTTGAAAAATAATTTTAATACTTACATCCTTTATTGGTAGTCAAAATACATACTGTACGGGAAAATAGCTTGAAAATGTTCTAGAATATGTTGACATTTATTATGCCAAAGAAGAGAAGAGGCTTTACCTCGAGAAAGAAAATTTATTTTGTGTGAAACAACCATACCGCAAATCATCAGCATTAGAATTCCATCTATTTACTGGATTGTAAGTGAATAAAATGTTAAATCAAACCAATGAAGAATTACTAAAACCGATGAAGTCTGCCACAGCACTAACTAGTTCAACAATAATATTTTTACGAACATACGAAAAGAATTCGTAATGCATATGTCAAAGAATTTAAAATGGACGGGAGTAGTTTACAAACAAAAAGATCTCGTAATATATATGTCATAGGGTTCAAATTCGCTTGACACTAATTCTCCAGAACATTCAGGTGTTTACGAAAGGTTGTTTACGATCTCCCCAAGGACTCGCGAACATTCGCGAACATTGTCGTCATTGGTTCGTTCGTTATATAAGCAGACGTATCGTGCGCCTCGACGTTCAGTTTGCGAATAGCGAACAAGAACGAATAAACAAGCGAATATAAAAGTGAAAGAATAGTGACCTCGGCATACTTATTGGACAACGGACTACATAGACACTGTAAGTACTTATTTTGTAGTGAAAAGCTGAATAAAGTGCTTTTAACGAGTCACCAGGTATTGTCATCGAAATCCATGAACCTTTGTACGTAACAATATTAATTCTAATACAGAAATTCTGTTTAACAATTCGCACGACATGAGATGAAATATTTGTTGCATTAACGGCGAAAGTTAAGCAATTGTACGGCGATTGTTTAGTCTATTTAATTTAGACTGTACAAGTTTCTCGTCATCTCTTGAGTCCCTTGGCACCAGTAGACATGATCCGCTCAGTAAGTACTTAGCGCAACTATATCCATCGCAATTATATCCATCGGGATATAGGGATATCCCGATGGATATAATGTGGCATCAATAATCCATACAAGGTTGAACTTATGCCTGATGCAACGTTCGAGCTCGTCTGTTCTCTTAGTGAGGCATCTACTGCTCTACGAATTTCATGTACGACATCTTGGAATTTCAAGACAAATAACAATCTAATTAATAGCATATTAGTAATTCTAATCGGCAATATAACAGAACTAACTACTTTGCTATAATCCGCACGGGTTAAGCGAATGCATGCAAAGCCAATGTGTATAAAGCAGGCAAAATTTACGCACCTTATACGTGCAGGACAAGCCACCACATGCACCCCCAAGGCGCATCCACCAGCAACAACGCACACAAAAGCAGCACACACACCCACCACCACAATCTCGACGATCGTTTCGCCCCGAAACCGAAGCATCATCAGGAGGATAGGCTCCACGACAAAAATCGTAACGCATTGTGTGTGTGTGCTGTTTTTGTGTGCGTTGTTGCTGGTAGATGCGCCTTGGGGGTGCATGTGATGGCTTGTCCTGCATGTATAAGGTGCGTAAATTTTGCCTGCTTCATACACATTGGTTTTGCATGCATTCGCTTAACCCGTGCGGATTATAGCAAAGTAGTTAGTTCTGTTATATTGCTTGTTATATGGAATTCCGCAAAGTAACGCCTGCTTCTATAAATCATATAAATAATTCTGATCGGATTATAAAACACAGCCAATCCTTCTTCTGTGTCTCTATGTATAAAATATTTTCATCCAGTAAACACATGCATAAACCTCCACCACTTCCACCACAATACACAAGCACTACACACGTTCACTATCACAAACTCAACAATCGTTTCGCCCCGCAACCGAAGCATCATCAGGAGATAGACTCCATCTCGATTTTGTCGTGCATGTGTTTCTACGAATCCTGCACGTATCGGGTATGAAAATACGGATAGTCCACTATACATTTAACACTATATATATTTTCTATTTACCGTATCGCGGATTATAGCAAAATAATTTTATTATTACTTTTGTAGCTATTAATTTATAAAACAATTCCACTAAGTTTCGGTCACTTATTTTCATACTTCCAGAGTATTAAAGTACTTCAAGAATTTAGCATAGCATTTAGTAGTAGTGGTTAGTGGTACGTACTGTTTACTAATTTTGTTTGCACTAAGTGGGCGAGCAAATAGTTAATTTTATATTCAGCAACGTAGAAATTTTTTTTAACATCATATCAAGATCTCTTATAAAATCTGTTTATTGATAACTGACTGTCAAGTACTTATGTTGAGCTGTGTAATTATAATTTTTTAAAAATACATATTTATGACTTCAACTCATTCGTAAGAAGTGACGTTATGTCTATAATTAAAACCAGGATGCATTGTGTCTGTTAGAAATTTCGCCGAAAGACGGACAAAGACCGCGTATAATAAATCTAAAATGTGTAAACACTAACGTTTTTAATAGCGTTCAGTCAACAACTAGTTATTTATACGCTCACGGATCCACGCAATGTAACGTTAAAATAAAATATTGCTCCAAAAATTCATAAATAAAATTTTCCAATAACATAAGAACCCACATAAAGTTAAAATAAACCGAAAAACTGCAAGTAAATCAGTCAAGTAGGGCGGAATTGCCAATTATTTTAATAGTAAGGCTTGTCTTCTTACATATTATTTATACATATTATTATTACTAGGAGATAAGCTCTGTCATATGATCATAGGATATGTCGCTAGAGGAAGAGATAATGAATTGTGTGAATTATGAGGTGCATATAAAATTAGTAGCGCCAGAGTTTGCAAATTATTGGAGAGAAAAACATTATGTGCCGACCTCACTAAGAATATGGATCAGAATAATGATTACTAAGAGATAAGCTGACATTCAATTGGACTGCATTAGATACAATTCCATGCGTGCGACTCTTTCGAGGGGACAACGAGTTCAAACCCGGGCAGGCACCAATGACTTTTCTATTAAAACTCATGTGTCTAATAGATAATTGCAATTTATCACACGCTATTCGGTGAAGGAAAACATCGTGAGGAAACCTACATATTTCTAGAGAATTCTGGAGATATGTGTAACCTACCAATCCGCATTGGTAGGTCTTAGCTCCAAACCTTCTCTCCAGAAACGGAGGCCTATGCCCAGCAGTGGGATTGTAATACGCCGCTACTTTAGATACAATTGAAACAATGCAATTTGCATGTATCTATTGGATATTTCTCTCTCAATTTGGATCTGGGTGAAATATTATGCGAAATACGTACCGTGTATAACTCTAACAAATAATGCGTCAATAATTGACACATTATTTGTTAAGATTTTTTGTTCTCCTTTAAGATTTGTCTTTCTGCCCGCATCATGCAAAGGCTACTGTTATTTTTTTATTGTCTTTTAAGTTTAATTTGCATAATTTTAGTTAAGAATATTTTTGTGTATTCGTTTATCGTAAACTTATCAAATAAGATCAAAAATTATTAGTTTACAAAATATTTCGAGCATTAAATACTTAAAGTTTTATGTATTATAGCCGTGGCGGGGAAAATTTAATAGGACACATGCGTAGTAGGGAAAATTCGAAAACGGGTAAGTTTAGGTTGAGCCACAGTGAAGCGAGTAAAAGTCTGTACCATATAGGCATAACTACCAGTTAACTTAAAACAAAGCTGTAAGATCCCAATAAAGAGTAGGGCATCATTCTCTTGCCCTTATCCCACTCTAAGTGGGGTCGGCACAACATGTTACAAACATGTTGTCATATGATTTGGCTACATATTTTACGTCCGGCCGCTTGCCTGACGTCAACTTACCTTAGTCGCCTTTTACGACACCTCGGTAAGAAATAAGGGTTGTCTACTCTATGCAGCCGGATACCACACGGCATTTACCTTAGTCGCCTCTTACGACACCTTGGTAAGAAAAGAGGGTGGTCTTTTCTATGCAGCCGGATACCACACGGCATTTACCTTAGTCGCCTCTTACAACACCTCGGTAAGGAAGAAGGGTAGTCTACTCTATGCAGCCGGATACCACACGGCATTTACTTTAGTCGCCTCTTACGACACCTCGGTAAGAAAGGAGGGTGGTTTATTATATTCTGCCGGATACCACACGGCGGCCCAATAAAGAGTAGAGCATCAAATAATAATGAAAGTGCTCCTCTTCATTTCAGCTACTAAAAAACCGATATAATATAGTTAATATCTGAACAACGTGAACATTTAATATTGGCCGTTACAACCAAGCTATCCAAACAATGTACAAGATAAAAAGCAAAGTATACAGAGTATAAAAATGTTATAAGCAATAGTAATATTCATAACAAATTTACGATTTCGTAAACGCGAATCATAACACCATACTCTAGTTAATATCTCCACATAAATTTTACCTTCATGATATAATAAGATCGGCACTACGAGTTTTGTTTTCCCCGTCCCATTTGGTGCCGTGTTAAACCACTTAAATAGATTGACGATGGTATAAGATTACTAATATAACAGCACGAAACTTTTTTTATTATCATTACTAATAAAATAGATGCGAAAGTTTTTTCTGTCTAGTACGCTTTCACCGCTAATCCAATAAAGAAATATTGATAAAATTTGGCATTAAATTTTATTTCCCAGATAACGTATAAGATAAAAACCCATTGATTATTGCATTATTGAGGTCACTCAAACCTTTAAGTTGGTTTGAAGTCGCGGTAACCATTAAAAATATATTTTACAAAGAATTACAAATTATCATGCCTTTTAAATATCAAGCTAGGTATGTATCTTATTTTTATGTCAGTACATAGCTTACAGTTCGGCCCGTGAAGGCCGAACTGTACTACCATGAACTCTTATTGCGACTCAATTGAAGACGTAAACGACGACCGCGTACCGCTTTCTTTTCGTACCATAAAGTGTGAATTGCATTGGAGTAGTAATGTTGGAAGAGGATAACGTTATATGAGCTATAGATAACTCTGTCTCTTTTACTCACATGTTTTTAGGACGAATTCCGAACGCTCATTTGGCAACGACTTAAAGTGTGCGTCTTTAAGACGTCATGGTATGAAATAGCAAAACAATTTCGTTTACGTCTTCAATTGAGTCGCAATAAGAGTTCATGGTAGGCCTGCTGTACTCGTAAGAGCTTTGCCGAAATTTGGCTGCCTCCAATGGGTTGAAATTACTAAAATATGTACAAGATGGACCTCTTTATGACTGCTTTAGAAAAAAAGTTGTTAAAAACATCATAAAGGGTGTCAAATTTCAAAAAATTCAAAATGTTCAGCTTCTTTAAAAAACGTGATAATATTTTTTTTTCTTCTTTTGCCGTTTTGTCTTTGAACTTTTGGACATCCTGTATACCCTCTTAGCCGTATAAGAGCAAAATAGTAGACTATTTTCTAATGCTTTACTTCCAGAAAAGAAATGTTTTTTTTACCGAGATATATAACAGGCTATTTTTACTTTTTAGATCATGTATTATGTCGGTGCACTTTTTTCTATACGGTTTGTACCGACATAAATTTTTTTTCATCTCGTATTTTCTGTTACATTTACTTTTGCCTTAGTACCTTTGTGTTTGCATTCAAAAAGTCTCTTGAAACCAGTAAAATGCGTGGTTAAAATTGTCTTAAATATTAAGCTAAATTTGCAGCATATTCATCCACAGTATGAAGCTTTTAATTATCCGTTTTCCTTCCATTTGCACATCTACCTGTACTGTAAATATTTTTCTTAGATTTTATATTTTGATTCTTCACCATATTCTACGTATCGGGTTGGTTTTTATGATAACAAATTTTGTAAAACACCAATTGAGATTCTCGACCAAATAGTACCTAATGAAGAGCAAAATTCAGTAAACTTTTGTTAAAGTAAAATGGAATAACTGAGAGTGGAAAATGATGTAGCCTAAGCGGTAAGTGGAAAATTGAAGATTGTGTAACCCTCGGCAGGAATTACACGGTTTTAAAAGTCTTTGAGAATTTAATACTAGTTTCAGTTATTTATACAGAAATTTGTGTTACCTATTGCATTGAACACTAGAGTCTGGAAACTTTATCAAAGCAACACTGAGTTAAATCGGTTATTGTAGTCCTTTTACACTTCTTTTCATTTCTGATTCGATCAACAAAAATACAAGAAGGCTCATTTTTTAATACTTTTATAAATATAATGTAATTTTTAACTGTAAGAGATTGCTACAGGTGATAAAACCGCCTTTCTGCGCTTTTGTAATTTTCTCTTGTACAAACTATATATATTTTTCTGTATTCAAACAGTAAAATAACTAAATTTATAAATTTATAGTTTTTTTTAATTACTATTAACTTAAAATATACACTTCTACATTTTCTAGGTACTAGTAAGATATAAAAGTGTTACTAGAAGTATCCAACTTCTACGTAAAGAATCTGCGCTAATGCGAAGGTGAGGTCGATTCAATATATAGTAATAATTCTCCAGAGATATGCAGGTTTTTCACGATGTTTTCTTTCGCAATAACGCGCATGACAAGAGTCGGTCGGAAGTATGATGAATCACAATATCCCGGATATGACTGGCCCCTTGGTGCAGTGACCCTGCCTTCTCCTCCGCAGGTCGCAGGTTCGATTCCCGCCGAGGGCCAACATTTTCTATAAACAATTTGTTGGTGCTTCGACTCTGGGTGTATATTTGTATTTAAGTATGTATTTAAAATTATCTATGCAGTATATTTACCAGTTGTCCTTCACCCATACCGCAAGTATTAGTTACTTACTTTGGGGACGGACGACGGTGTGTGTAAGTGTCCCATATATTTATTATTTATTATTATTATAAGCTTCACGTGGTTAAACCGTTCAACAATCACGCCTTTACATTTTTTCGTATAAAAATATTAGAGAAACAATAAAAAAAGTTTCTTCGATTCTATATTTTTATTACCGGAAACATAATGTCAATGAATTACAATGGAACAGTATGTTGGCTCTGTTCCCAATAATTTATATTTGCAAATGAAATTGGAGATGCATTAATACTCAATTGGCTTTTAGATTTGTTGGCATAGCTAAAGACAATGGTGATGACATGATTTATTCAAGCTTTTTGCTTAGTAATGTAACGGCGGCATTTTCGTGATACATACGCTAGGGCGTTAAATATTAAGAGGAGAACGATAGATATGAGTGTCTCATGTGTCTTCATAATATAGTATATATCACTCAAAGAGACTTAACGAATTATAGCAACGTTTTATTATGAACCAGCGTTCAGGTAGTGCGTTGCGGTGGCTTAGTCTGGTTTCGAATTCGCCTCAAAACAGAACTCAACAATTTACAAAAAAAAGAATGTTCATCGCCATCGAACTTCACAGAAACATCCACTGGGTCAATCTAAAAATTTCATTAAATTAAAATTAGTCCTGCCGTTTTGGAGTCTATAAGGGATATACAAACAAACAGAGTGACTACCTATGCCTTAATTTACAAATTCATTGTAAAATCGGGCCCTTAATTAGTCTTATCGTGTCAGCTTCAATCCTTCAGTTTTCTGTATCTTGAAAAGGACTTAGAAAAGAAAAAAAATACAACACATATATACAAAAAAACTCTTAAGTGGCTTGTTATACCCTGTTGCTCGTAAATATCCAATCGTATGTGAGACTACGACAATTTCCTTTCTGCTGAAAGTAGCGGACGACCGACAACGTTTACAAATGCAAAAGTGGGGCATCTAAGACTTTTACGCAACGGTAAAGACTATAGACTTGAGCTTGACACAAAGCTTCTTTAAGCTACTTACGCTGAAACGAGTGCTATATAAATTTGAAAGCTCCCTTTTTTTGCATTCTAAATATAAATAGATTTGATAAAGAATAATTTGGAACAAATTCAAATAAGAGCAACATTCTTAATTTATAAAATTAGGCGTTACTTTGCGGAGGTCGATAATACAAAAGTAATGAAAATTATATTTTGCTACCTGCGATAAAAATGTTTTATAACGGATTATAGCAAAATAATTTTTTAATTTTGGACCTATACTCTTGTTAAATTCGGATATATTGTGCTCCGGCAAAGAATCTGTTAAGACGATGTTTTTTATCAAAGTTAGTTTAGTTAAGTTGTACAATTAATTAAAAATAAATCTTCTTTCAAGTCTTATTAGCTGTGAACTGTCTAATTAACCATATTTAAAACAGAAATCCTGCAACAGAATATTAGATAAATCCTAAGAGTTTCTATTTTAAATCGCATAATATGATTTGGCATTCAAATTTTACGCATCGTGTTTGTTTAATCTGTTTACCAAGTATATTCTGGAATTCAATCACGACGATGTTATAACAAAATTATTGTCTAAAGCCCTTTGTACGTCGTTTATTAAGTCGAAACTTGATGTTTCTTGATTAATTATATTATTTCCTTTCGTAAATTTTACAAAGTTTTTGAATACTTGTGTTATGGGTGGCAGAGAACTGGTTAATATATATTACTTTACTAGAGATAAATAGTAAAATTAAAACACAAAAGTATTAAATAAACTAGTTAAAACAGATGTATTAGCTCTCACTGAACCGTATAAATTAGCAAAATATGGTACAACCAAACGGGTTGCGCACGATGACCTTTGTAAAGTATCAATGAAATATTAATAAAATTATAAAATTACCCAAACAGAGGATAGAACTATATATTTTTCTTGCAAGCTTCCTTGCTTATAATTTTGCCATAGATATCTCTTATTTTTTGCAGACAACCCGACATTATGTACATTGGAGTTTAATCAGTTGTATACTTTACACGTGTAACCGTAAACAGTAGTAGCTTCCGGCTAACGTTGTCAAGGAGACGGTTCACTCAACATAAACTTAATTCTTGCCTATATACTAAATCTATAGTGTTACTTAAATACTAGCCATTAAAATATTTTTAAGGCATAATTCTTATACTGTATGCGCCGTGTGGTAACGTCAGAATAGAATAGACCACCCTCCTTTCTTACCGAGGTGTCGTAAGAGGCGACTAAGGTATGTGTCGTGTGGTATCCGGCTGCATAGAATAGACCACCCTCATTTCTTACCGAGGTGTCGTAAAAGGCGACTAAGGTAAGCTGACGCCAGGCAGGCATAAGATACGTAGCCAAATCATGTGACAACATGTTTGTAACCAACTTAGCCAACCCAACTTAAAGTGGGATAAGGGCAGGAGAATGATGAATTATTATACTGTATGGCCTTTAGAAGTCCATTTTTAGTATTAGGTCTCTTCTAGTGACATATCATACGATCCTGTTGAATCTGGAAGTTGCCGAGACCATTTAGAGGGAGAGTCAACGTTGTATGGAGTCTACCAACGCTGCAGTTTTTCGGCGCGACAACACTTCAAGACCCTGAAGCCCATCGATTGCACGAATGACGTATCGGAAAACGATGTCTTCTTAGCATCCCAAAGGATTCTGTAAAGATGTGCGACAAATTCATGGTGGAATATTTTTACCAGTTTGGCTCTCTTGTCGCTTAAACAAACTTTAAGCAGACATTGAATACTAAATAAAGAAAAAGCAGAATGTAGAAGTTTACTGCACAGTTAAGTAATAGAAACTGTACTGTAGATTGTTTTTCATCAGAAAATTGTCTATACTACTTGTGTGCAAATATGTGTATTAACAACATATGTGCCCGACTCACTGCTAATTTATGTGCGCAATATTGAGTTATATCAATCATTTTAGTCCTTTTACGAATCTTCTCATTTCTGAACACTAAACAAAATCATGCGCTAAATTAGACATAAATCGCAGTAGTTTTTATTCACAAACAAAAGAACCACATATCACAGATTCAACAATAAAAGAGTTAGACATTAAAGGATGAAAGGTAACCTTCGTTAGGTTGATTCAATGCTGTCCCGGATGTGAATTGAAAAGCTTGCACTACGGAGTTACATTGATCATAAAAACTTCACTGTAACTATATAATATATAACGAATATAAGAGAATTTCTGGTAAGAGATAATACTCCTAATATTATAACTTGAATGAATTTCTGATTATAATTTTTGCATAATCTATACTATGAAAAACATTACGTTGTATTTACAGTAAGTAATAAAAACCATAGATTCAGATACTCTTCGTGGTATAATGTTACGTTCATAGAAAATATATCTCACTTGCTGACACTATAAAATTCGTCGGTTCTTAATCTATATTTTTACGAATGATATAAATATCATTTAGACATTATATATTCATCCTGTAATTGAATAGAAAAATTTGGCCTTACGATGCCTGAACCGGTAGAAATTATATTATATAACAATGTTAATAATTCATGGTTATAAAAACCATGAATTATTAAAATTGTAACTGTTGGTTTAGAGTTCATAGATTTAATATAACTTAAGGCTGTTATGTTTCGTAATTTGCGATATAAATTATTAAGTTACTAATCTCGACGACGAAATGAGCAAGATTTCGTTCACATTACATAAATGAAAACTAAATTTTACCTGCTCGCTCTGCGAGTTCACAATTGAGTGTCGTCGTTTCCATTAGACGGTACCTAAACTATAAAATTATCTGAGAAACAACAACAATTAAAATTTTCAAATCCGATATGTTCAAAATACAACATATATTTTTTTTTGACATCTTTATCTTTAATTAAAGTACTTAAACGTACGGAGTATAGTAATCTTAATTTTTAATTAGTCAAATATTGCCTAAAATAATTATTTAAAAAAAACGAGCTATTCAAAATATAAATTGGCATACGCTGAATCAGAAAATTCGCGGAATGCAGTGAATTCCAAATCGGAACCAATATTATGAATATTTTACGAACCAACGCGTGAATAACACGGAATCGACAGCAATGAGGATTTTCTTGTTCCATTTCAATAATGGATAGTGAAAATATTGGCGATCGATCACAAATAGAAAATTTTTTAGAACGCACTGAAATTGTTTTAGCGATAGCATAAAATTCCTGTATAATCATATAGATATATAAGAAATAACGAATATATGTATATTTCTTATAGATTCTGCTGGAGCGATTTTAATGAAATTTTGAAACAATCTTTGGATTGACCTAGCGGAATGATAATGAGGAAGTGTTTTGTCCACAATAATATGTTATCTGTCATTTGGTGGGTAGAGGAATAAAACTGAATGAATGAGGGTAAAAGTTTGTGACCCGAGTCTTGTTCGCGAGCGACATTCAACAGTTTAGTTAGTCCAATACCACCTCTTAAGTGTCCATACTTTTTAAAGTGCTGTGACGTCTTAAGGTTGTTTTTGTTACCGATATTGAGTATTTTGTGTTGTTAGAATCTAATGTCAAATAATTAATATTCGTGATACGAGCAAACATTGAGTTTCTTGCCAGTTCTTCTCAGTGGATGACAGACATCGTTCCGTACTGGTGGTAGAATCGTCCTGGCTTAATGATTCCAAATTATTATTAAATTTACCTGTCAATTCTTGTTTAACGTGTTCCATATGTTATAGTTGTACGGTTATCTCTTGTTGACGTATTATTTGGTAACATTTTCTATGGAAGAACGTTAGAATTATGAGTCGAATTCCCGGCCGTAGCTAACACCTGTAAAGTTTGGTGGCGATCAGAGCATTGTGTTTTAACTGTCATTGACAGTTTTGTTCAGGGCGTAGAATTGAAACCAGACTTAATCACAGCAACGCATAGCCGGACCGCTACTTTTATATAAAATATGGAAACATAATGTTTATAGAAAACACAGTTTCCCTGCCTATCTGAAGCATAACTTACCTGCCTGAGATCACATAAATACTTAAGACGAACTCACATACAAATCTTTGAATAGATAAAGTAATATCTATCTAATATAAAATAATATCTTTCTAATAAAGATTCATGATGACTATTTTGGTCACGTATAGCTTAACACAGCTGTGATAGCCCAGCGGCGAGACCGTGCAACTCTTTCGAGGGGAACTCGAGTTCAAACCCGGGTAGGCACCAATGAATTTTTCTCTTAAAACTCATGTGTCTAATTGATAATTGCAATTTATCACATGCTTTGCGGTGAAGGAAAACATTGTGAGGAAACCTGTATATCTCTAGAGAATTCTGGAGATATGTGTAACCTACCAATCCGCATTGGAGCAGCGTGGTAGGTCTTAGCTCCAACCCTTCTCTACAGAAATGGAGAGAGGAGGCCTATGCCCAGCGGTGGGATTGTAACAGGCCGCTACTTTTATAGCTTAACACAAAGATGCTGTCGCAAGCTGCTGTTAAACATTCATACTTATTATCTACTATATAGTATAAATATACATTGGCATGATCCGCTTCGGCTTAATTTTCCTTTTAACATTTTTTAATAGCATACCATAAAAAAATTGAATGTCGGAGGCTTACTATCAATCTATCAAACTTTAATTCCGCATGTTAAATAAGGATATTATAATTTTCCTTCTAAAAATCCCATTGGCAAAAGCTACTATATAAGTAGCAACACTTAGTAGGTAACACCAAGATCTTAATAATCACTGAGCCAGCGAAGTAATTTACGCGACAAAAAGCATGAATTTACGATGCTGGCAAATTGCTCCATAAAACATGATACTGGAAATTTTGTGAACCCATCTAACACATTTTCAAGTAAATTAGGTATCTCTTGTTTATTATCATCTCAAATGATAATGACAAATTTTTATTTAAAAAAAAATATTGACATTAATGATATAACTATGACTTTAAGTTATTTTTTAAAGTTTGAGTATTTCGTCGACTTAAACTATCAATTGAACACAAAGCAAAACTGCCTCATATGATACACCTACAAAAAACGTGTACATAAAATCTTAGTACGTTAGAGTAAAATGAAAGAAAAATATACGTTTGTTCATTATAGACTACGAGAGCCTGACCGATTGTAATGAAAATTTTAGTAAATCTTTAAATTAATCCCCGGCCCACAGCAACGCGTGGTTGAACCACTAGTATCTCATATAAAATAAAGAGGAAATTAAAGTAAACTAAAATTGCGCACGTGACAGTTTATAAATTGAATAACTTTTTGTTTCGGTAGTTGACTACATATTAGAATTCTCGTGCAGAAGTTTTTAATTAAGATAGTAGTAATATGCATTATTAAATTCTTTCTATATAATGAAATACCACTCTTGTTAGACTTAGAGGATCTTAGGTTCATGTCCCTATTGTAATATCTGCTTATTGTTTAATTAAATTGCCATATAATTAAATTTAAGATTATAATTCGAGCACCTTAATTTTGATTGCGTTTGACATATGCACTGAGTGTTATCAGGTACAAATCAGAAAATTTGCTTAAAATCAAGGTACTTTTTATCACTAATACAAAGTAGTTTATAAAATTGACTAAAAGTCTATATAGAATAAATTATTTTAATATTTTTATAGAATATTATAAATGTTTTTATAGAATAAACTATATCAATACAAACTTACTTTACTACTACTACTTTATTCGAATTTTTAATATTAATTATACTATTGTTGATCCTGACATAAATCGTCTTATATATATAATGAATGTTTGTTTGTATGTCCCTTATCGACTCCGAAGCGGGTGGACCGATTTTAATGAAATTTGTAGATCATCTTTAGAATATTCCAGCGGTTGATCCTGTAAAATTTGGTGGCGATCAGAGATTTTTTTATAACCATAATTTATACTTAAATGTGAATGTAAACATGAACTGGACATAAAAATATAAAATATAAATATAAGACATCTTGATCTCTACATCATCATCATCCTCCTGCCCTTATCCCACTCTAAGTGGTGTCGGCACAACATGTTAAGAACATGTTGTCACGTGATTTGACTACGTATTTTACGACCGGCCGCCTGCCTGACGTCAACTTACCTTAGTCGTATTTACGACTCCTCGGTAGGAAAGAGGGTGGTCTATTCCACTCAAACGGATACCACTCGGTGGGTCAACTCACCTTAGTCGCCTTTTACAACAGATCGGTAAGAAATGAGGGTGGTCTATTCTACTCAGCCCGATGCTGCACGGCGGGTCGACTTACCTTAGTCGCCTCTTACACCTCGGTAAGAAATGAGGTTGGTCTATTCTACTCAGCCGGATACCACACGGCATTTTGTTCTCTAGAATAAACTAAAATTAATTATTTAAACGTACATTAAAAAACATTGCCGTTGTGTAGCGGTAAAAACTATAAGTATTCAAGTCCAAAATGTAACGTTCAAACCCGTAGATAACCCCTAGCACGTATGAATCCCCTGCAAATTGCCAAGTACACCATAAAACACGGCGCTAAGAGGATCGCGATTCAATCCGTTGCCTTTACGAGCAAAACCCGAGCCGTCTTTATTACTAACTCGAATGATTACGACGTGACTGTTCAGACATCTATATAAAATAAAGTCACCAAAGCTGTCTGTCTGTATGTAATCGATTTACTCAAAATCTACTGAACGTATATTAGTACGGTTTTAACTAAAAGGTAGTGCAATCCTCCGAAAGGTTTAGGTTAATAGCACGTAACGGTTTCATGTAAATTGAGTTGAAGAGGTACCGTTTTACAACAATTTTTAGTAGGGGTAGTAACAAACGGGTGTCGATTGTAGTTTAGAGGGGAGAATAGGTATAAAAAGCGGTGTAGGGTATCAGAGAGCTGGACCCCGGCGATGCTTCCGCGCTCGCCCACTCTCTCGGTGACGCTGTAAGAGCCATTAGGGCTAACAGCATTAGTTAGTGTCCGGAAAAAAAGTCAGAGAGCCAGTCTGATGCCGAGACTCGAGTGACAATAATATGCTAAACACTGAATTTAACGTGGCCGCACGTATTTCTAGTTTTGATTATAAAGTACTAAGCTTATTTGAAATCATATCGAAAATATATCGAATTAAAAGCAATCAAAATGTTAATAAAACTTTGTAATACTCCATCCAACACACCTATTATATAAATTTGGGAGTTTATTGGACTCATTAAATAGATTTCTATTAGAATTTATCGTGTCTTATTTATTATTACTTACCATGAAAAATGTTAGAAAAACATTATTTAAAAAAAAATGTACAAAGATCACCTTATCCCGTTGACAGGGATCTCACGAACGAGCCAGTTAACCTAAGAAGTGAGACAATTTATAGTTAGGCTGTTTTTGTACGTAAATAAAAAAAATATTTGGTTTCATTAAATAAACAAATAAATATATGGTACACTTACACACACGGTCGTTCGTCCCCTAATTAAGTAACTTAATACTTGTGTTATGGGTGACGGACAACTGGTAGATATACTACATATATAAGTTTAAATACATACTTAAATACAAATACACACCCAGACTCGAGGAACCATCAATTTGTTTATAGATAATGTTGGCCATCGGCGGGAATCGAACCCGTGACCCGCGGAGCTGAAGGCAGGGTCACTACCCACAGCGCCAACGGGTCAGGTGTAGTAAGTGGGCGAGGAGATAGTTAATTTTATATTTAGCAACGTAGAACTACGTAGTACTAATAATATATCGATTTACAAATAACTTTAAAAATATGACAATTAAATGAAAAAAAACTTTATGGTGGGAAATTATAAGAAACGTTACTCAAATTCGTTATTTTTTATCTCTGTACACATTTAGAGAAACAAAGGGAGATTTTTTTATTTTCTTTGGCACATGTTTTTCGCTTCCACTCTCTTCTGTTATATACATCTCCTTTTCAGCCTTCCTCAAATCACACCTAGGTAATTAGAATTTGTATTATTCATGTCAAAATCATGTAGTTGTATAATACAAAAAAATGTTAAATCCTCGTGATGAATGTTAAGACTCCGCACGTATGAACTCAAAAAGAAACTAACAAAGGCCACATAAAACGGATCTCTAAGGGCTTCGTGACTCAATCCTTTCTGTTTACGAGCAATGCCCGCCGTCTTTATTATCTACGCGAAATTATTACGACGTGAATGTGAGGAAATCTGATATTTTTTTCTTCCGTGACAGGTATGCGTATGGTTTGATTTGTAACGTGTTAAGCCTATATAGTACCACAACGTTAAATTACAATTACAATTAATGTAAAGAATTAGGCGTTACTTTGCGGAGATCCTTAATACAAAAGTAATAATAAAATTATTTTGCTATAATCCGCGATACAGTAAATAGAAAATATATATAATGTTAAATGTATAGTGGACTATCCGTTTTTTCATACCCGATACACGAAGGATTCGTAAAAAACACATGCACAAACCTCCACCACTGCCACTACAATACACAAGCACTAAACACGTTCACTATCATAAACTCAACCATCGTTGCGCCCCGCAACCGAAGCATCATCAGGAGATAGACTTGTCGTGGAGTCTAGCAAAATAATTTTATTGTTACTAGCAATATAACAGAACTAACTACTTTGCTATAATCCGCACGGGTTAAGTGAATGCATGCAAAGCCAATGTGTATGAAGCAGGCAAAATCTACGCACCTTATACATGCAGGACCAGCCACCACATGCACCCCAAGGCGCAATTCACCAGCAACAACGCACACAAAAGCAGCACACACACCCACCACCACAATCTCGACGATCGTTTCGCCCCGAAACCGAAGCATCATCAGGAGGATAGGCTCCACGACAAAAATCGTACTGCAGTACGATTTTTGTCGTGAAATATGAAATGAATGGTCATTTGGCACTTTATGACCGGTAAATTGCTGGTGAATTGCGCCTTGGGGTGCATGTGGTGGCTGGTCCTGCATGTATAAGGTGCGTAGATTTTGCCTGCTTCATACACATTGGCTTTGCATGCATTCACTTAACCCGTGCGGATTATAGCAAAGTAGTTAGTTCTGTTATATTGCTTGTAATATGGAATTCCGCAAAGTAACGCCTGCTTCTATAAATCATTTATTGTTACTCTTTGTTACATAGTATAATATTTGTGAGTTTAAATATGTGATCTTTTAAAGGTGCGTATATACATCGCGAGGAGTGCGTTGCGAATGGTTTGTCTCACATGCCTGTTCTGTGTGGACGTGTGTGCTCACAGTGAGCATTCTGCTCATACGATCGTTGTGTAGTGCGTACGAATACCATGTATAGTTGTTCGTGTGCTCAGCTTGAACTTGGGTCATTCGTAATGCATGCATAAATGTATCGTCGCATGCCTCAGGTTGAGGCGTGTGTTATAATATAAGGAATTAATGTAAAAATATCATTCTTATTTCTAACAAAAATTAACAAGCTTTGTTAATTTTTACTTCAAAACATCATTTTGGCTCTGTTTTGATTTTATTATTTGTAAAGGGTCATAAAAATTAAAACATCTGTTTAGAAAGCGGCGTTGCAATACAAACGCCTAAATAAAAAACGAAGACAAAAAATAGTACTGGCACAGGATTCGCTTTAATACTATTGTTTTGGTATGTTTACTGAGAGTTGCCGTCAGGCAATTCTGTTTTTTTTTAAGGGAAATGTTTCTCACAACCGAATAGGGGAGATTTGAAAAAATAGTTAACAATTGTAAAGATTGGTTGCCTTAGTGGCAGTATCTCTGGAGGTCTGGCCGAGTAAAGTTGTTAATAAGCATTTTTAAGTGAAGTAGTTGTGGCGAGATTAAGATAAGTATAGTGTTATTTACTTATACCTAAAAATGATGAGATGTTCTGATCAACCTAGAACTAATTCACGTGTCGAATAGATGTCGATAGATAAATCATTGAGAAATAATGGTTATTAACTGACGTAATTCAAATGTCTTATTGTACTGTAATATAAAGAGAGTTGTTAAATTTTATTAAGGTGTGACTATTCGAGTCGTTTGTGAATATAATAAGGATTGTATAATTCACTTAGTTCCAATAAGTGAATTATTATGATGTTGTTGGTTTGATGTAACGAAATAACCTTTAGAGAGAGAATAGTCCTTTGTTTTGATATTATTGTAAATCTTCATTTCTTAAAAGAGCAACTGTTGAGTTTCTTACCAGTTCTTCTCAGCAGGTGACAGCATTTCCGAACTGGCAGTACAGTCATTTCGAGTAAAGATAGAAAAGTTATAAAGATATTAAAAGATAAAATATATTAAGTTCCAACGAAATATATAGTTATTCTCTATTCTTTTGTTTTATTGGCGTGTCCTAAAATATAGATAAGACTAATAGAGCTTTCCTGATTGCTGAACCTAAATAACAAGCTTAATAAAATAAAGTATAGCCTCAGTATGTCATATCAAACTTAACACGTGCGTGACGAACTATTCGCGACGCACACCTCGTGATGTCTGTACGCAGCTTAAGATAAGGCACATATAATAAATACATAAACACACTCAGAATATGATAACACCGAAAGTGAGTGTACTACGAATGGTGTTTGAGTCTCTGAAATACACATAGCATTGTTAATTACATAGATTTTCTCTAATCGCGGGTTATATATAACAAAGTAAATCATTATATATATTTTTAACTTCACAAAATAACACCTGACTGTGTTAGTACATTACAATATGAGAGACTTAAATCAAGAACAGGAATATGCCAAAAGGTAAAAAGGAAGCCTCGATTTACGTAACCGACAGCAAAGTAGTCTCATATGATAAAAAGGATTCACGCTATCACTATAGGTACCGCTTAAATACTAGTAGTCTTTAAAAGCAGTCAAAACTATTATTATATATTCGGGAATACTATTTTCGCATGGTATTTGTGCAATCTTACATGTACAAAAATCTTTTGCTCCTTTAATCTATTGAAGCCGACTTTACCCGAACGAGCGTTATAATACAATGCATGAAAAACGGTTGCTGTGCGAGTATAGCAGAGATGAGTAGAGAATAGAGATGAATTAACTATATTTCTCTCGCTTCCTTTTTTTTATGTCAGGAAAACCCATTAGGGGTCGTCACCGCCCGAAGGGGGCCAGGGGCGGGTATGTCGGTCTCTCACCGACTAAAAACCTGACAGTGCTCCACCACGCTGCTGGTGGCGGGGATAGGGTACCGTTGTACATATTGCCCCCATCCCCGCCAGCAGCAACTCTGAACACCAGTGGGTGTTGGTGGGTAGTTGGTGGGTGGGTGAGACACCTCTGGGTCGGAGCCTTTCTAAACGTGGCCCCTCCCACCGCTATCGATGCATCGGGAGCACCAGATGCATCGACCGCCTCGGGGACCTTATAAGGTGGGCGTCCGATAAACCCCGTTCGGAACGCTTCCTTAGTCGACTCGAACCGACTTTCCCCGAACAAGCGTTACATTACAGAGCGTGACGGCTTAGTCTCATTCAAGGTCCAAAATCAACGCGCCCATAGAAGTCTTCACTTCAAAAAAATATTAAAGGAGAATACACAAATAAATGTTCTCGGGTTTATATTGTTCCCTTTTACTCCAATATTGCTTGTAAATGCTCACGTGTCAATAAATCCAATACATTTAAAGCCCTACAAATTTTTTGGTTGGCTGGTCCCGATTCAATCCGACATGATTAAGGATCTAAATGGTCTTTATCATCCAGCGGAAAGGGCTCGAATTACGACGTGAACGTTTGGGAATTCGTAAAATTGATTTGAATATTTAAGGTTATTGTATTAAATTAGTCGGCATAAAATTGTTATAAATGTTAATGAGATATTTCAATCTATTAATGCTAATGAGACCTATGAATTTTAATAATGATAATTTTTGTACTTAGTTTCAAAGGGCGCTTACTAAAAGCATTTGTTGGGCTAGAAATTTTATACCTGACTTACTCTATGTATTATTTTAATGTTACAGCTGGAAAAGGAAACTCCTCTACGCTCCAACTCTTCTGTCTAAAAAGGAGAGAAGTGTTGGATTATAGCAAAATCTCTTAAGATATCCAAGTTTTCTCACCGCTTTTTGCTACACCGAAAATAACATGATAAATTGTAATTATATTTACTCTATCTCTATGACTTGATGGACATGAAAGAAATAGTGTAAACTTTGCAAAACCATGAGCATTCTGATGAAATAAAACATCGCGAGAAATTCTGCATATTTCTTTGTTCCTGAATCTAGGTAACCTACTGCCAGCATTTGACTCTCCGCAATTATCGTTAAAAGTGTTATAGTCTATAATCGGCACTATCATCAGGCAAGTGCCCGTACGATCATCCGAGTTATAAACATGTATAACGTGATGATCGTGCCGATTATAGATCATACCTAACGACGTACGATAATACATAGTACCCAACGATTCCCTTTGATGCATGTTCAAAAACCGACGAATCTCGGGCTGTAGGCGACCGCAGACCGATCAAGACCGGTATGCCGACCAAGTATGCCTTCTACACGATCGTGCTCGCGCTTCATTGTTTGTAAACGCCGATTATGAAAGGAATCATACCAACTGTGTTAGTTAGTTACGCATTGAAGCGAGATGAGTCTAAGTTCCAATTCTTCGCTCTAAAAAGAGAGGAACCCTTACCCAGAAATGGAATGACTAACTATTGACTAACGGTTCAGATTTTATGTTTTGGTTACATTTGTCTACGCACAGATTCTTATATATATAGATTCTGTACTAAATCATCATCATTCTCCTGCCCTTATCCCACTCTAAGTGGAGTCGGCACAACATGTTACAAACATGTTGTCACATGATTTGGCTACGTATTTTACGACCGGCCGCCTAGCTGATCTCAACTTACCTTAGTCGCCTTTTACGACACCTCGGTAAGAAATGAGGGTGGTCTATTCTATGCAGCCGGATACCACACGGCACATACCTTAGTCGCCTCTTACGACACCTCGGTAAGAAAGTAGGATGGTCTATTCTATTCTGCCGGATACCACACGGCGTTCTATACTAAATATCAAATAGATTTATTAATACTACAGTAGAGAAGTCATAGGGAGGCCTGTAAGTGATAGTTACATAATAAATAATGAGAGGAACGGTGAAACTCGTATATTACGTATCTTTAACTAATCGCAGATAAAAAAGAGAAAAAAAATAGTCTTATTTGCGTTGTCTGTATTGTAATATGGCACATTTTAGGCTAGGTTCCTTGCTCTGGTATACAACTATGCAAATTTTATAAATAAATAAATGAATATATGGGACACTTACACACACGGTCTTCCATCCCCAAAGTAAGTAACCTAATACTTGTGTTATGGATCACGGACAACTGGTAAATATACTACATATATAATTTTAAATACATACAAATATACACCCAGGCTCGAAGAACCAACAAATTGTATATAGAAAATGTTGGCCCTCGGCGGAAATCGAACCCACGACCCGCGGAGCTGAAGGCAGGGTCACTACCCACTACGCCAACGGGCCAGTCACAAATTTGTCCCCGTTGTAATGTTATATTCGACATAAGTGTCAATTTTTTCTCAAAATATTGTTTGATGTAAGTTCCCTACGGCATACTCTATTCGCGTAACACAATCGTAACGTACTTGTGAAATACTATTCGATATTCTACAAACTCCCTGAGGCTATCTATTCAGCTATCGATCTATTAAGACAAACGAGATGATTTTGATAACTATGATTTACATTCACTTCTGCTAAAGATTTTGGCAGAATCAGTGAACTGAAATCGGAAATTATTGGAAACACAAAATCCATTATTCCGTAATCAATGATATAATATTGAAGGAGTTCTCAAAAGACGTGAGAATTTACGTTATTATCGACCTTATTATATTTATATAGGACGATCTATGTTTAGATTTATTCATTCATTAACAGAAATATCTTAATACGTACAAATATTTTAATCGTGAAAGTCTGTCTGTTTGTCTGTAGGGTTTGACAGCTGTATCGCTAAACATATATTGATGAAATTTGGCAAAATTAAAGCTTATAGCGACGGTGTAATATATAAATTAAAAAAAAATCCGTTTTGCATTCATGAACAGGAAAAACACATATTCTAACGTTTATACATTATTGGTATATTAACAAAATTCAAAGAACTAAGTTTTATTCTGTATCCATATCCATACTAATCCTATATTTTAGAAGTTTGTCCGTTTGTCACACTGGAACGACAATGATGTATAATAAGTTATTGTGAAGAAATTGCATGTACTGCTAGTTATAAAGGTAAGATGGATCGGATACATTGTCTGAAAAATGATATCTACTTCTTCTTTTAACAATTTTCCTTTCAGGCGCTCCAACTGGACACATATTGGTTTGCCAATGTCCCGTAAAACGTGAAATACAATAGAAATTGTTCGTTTAACTAATGATATCCACTAAACACATTTTTCTTGAGTTATGCTTTCAGAATTTGCTCCTGTAATCATCATCCTCCTGCTCTTATCCCACTGTAGGTAAGAAAGAGGGTCTATTCTGTTCAACTCGATACCACACGGTGGGCAACTTGCTTTAGTCGCCTTTTACGACACCTCGGTAAGAAATGAGGGTGGTCTATTCTACTAAGCCAGATGCCACACGGCATAACATTAAACACAAAAGCACCTGTAAAAACATTAAACCTATTTAATAAACTTATATATGAATATCATGTAAAAACATACAGAATTGTAAAAAAATAGGCGATGTATATAATTGACAAAGTAGAAACCGATATAAGCTTGCGTCTGCTGCTTTGTGCCTTACAAAAGTACGTAAAGCATTTGAGAGTTTGGGCATAAGATTCTATAATAAATTCCTCAATCAATTTTAGCGTCATTATAGCAATACAAAAAACTATTAAAAGGAGGCAGATACAGAAAGTCATCTAGACCGTTGAGAAGTAATGATAAGAATAGGTGGATATAACTGCTCTTCGACCTTATGCAAGATATAAATGACAAATTGTAACTATTTATAAGAATTATATTTTGAAAAGTACAACAGCCAAGTTTCTTGCTGAATCTTCTCTTTAAGAGCATCTTTCCGAACCAGCAGTATACTTTATTTAAGTAAACTTGTAAACGAGTGTCTTTGAATAGTAGTTGACTATTCAAAGACACTCGTTTACAAGTTTACTTAAATAAAGAATTGGAATTTGAATTTGAATTGAATAGTCCAATCAAGTTTTACTTCACTCCATGGAATTCTAAAGAATCATACACAATAGATTCATAATAGAATACCGGTCGACCAATTTAAATATGAAATGAGTTACTACGGAAAATGTTGAGTTATTACGTGACAAACCGAAAAGCAAACTTAACAAAAGGATAATAATTTCAGTTGATATCAACTGTCTTAAAAAACATACTTTAGATCATTTTATAATGAATACAGTATGACAAAATCAGAATTTTATTGTGTTAAGCGGCTTTTCTTATATTAAGGTTCTACCGAGAATAGATAAGAAAACTGACTTCAAAATTAATAATAAAAATTATTTTGCTATAATCCGCGATACAGTAAATAGAAAATATATATACTGCTAAATGTATAGTGAACTATCCGTTTTTTCAAACCCGTTACATGCAGGATTCGTAAAAAACACATAACCTCCACCACCGCCACCACAATACACAAGCACTACACACGTTCACTATCACAAACTCAACAATCGTTTCGCCCCGCGACCGAAGCATCATCAGGAGATAGACTCCACGACAAAATCGCAAAGGCTTTGCGGTTGATTGGTGGAGGTTTGTGCATGTGTTTTTACGAATCCTGCATGTAACAGGTATGAAAAAACGGATAGTCGACTATACATTTAGCACTTTATATATTTTCTATTTACTGTATCGCGGATTATAACAAAATAATTTTTGTTATCATTCTCGTATTATGGATCTCCACAAAGTAACGCATAATTCTATAAATTATTTGAGTTCAAACTTGTCAAATGACATTAATAACAGCTCAATATTCCTCACTTTATTGTGAGATAAAGCGAATTTCGGCACCAATCACACACTTAATATAAAGAATGAACACCATAATGACTGGAATACACATTAGAAACACAGCATAAAATCCTTTCAATTAGCTATTTAAAGACATTAAATTACTTATAAATATAAATAAATAAATAAATATATGGGACACTTACACACACGGTCGTCCATCCCCAAGGTAAGTAATTTATTACTTGTGTTATGGGTGACGGACAACTGGTAAATATGTTACATATATAATTTTAAATACATACTTAAATACAAATACACACCCAGGCTCGAAGAACCAACAAATTGTTGATAGAAAATGTTGGCCCTCGGTGGGAATCAAACCCACGACCCGCGGAGCTGAAGGCAGGGTCTCTACCCACTGCGCCAATGGGCCAGTCAAATAGAAATCATACAGTAATATAAATAGAAATCATTCAGTAATATCACTAATAATCAAAGAAATTATGGCAGATATATCATTTCCAAGTGACTATTCTACGACATAAGATTTTATCAAGTCCTAGTATAAAAGAAACATAAAAATTAAGACTGGCATTCAATATTTTACAAGGCCATTTCTGTAATATATAACGCCTTTCTTTGTTTTATTTAAGCTCCATTTTAACCACATCTTTTCCGTTTTCTATGACACACTGATAAAGAAACTTCTCAGAGTAGCTGAAAGTCCCTTGTTCAGGTCTTACCATTGTAGTTCTGTACTGTTGTAAGCAATTCTTTACCTACTCTTAAATGTCCAAAGTTCTCCACTAACTGGCACCCGAACCAGTATTATACTTTGATTAGAGTTCTCCATGATACATGCAACCTCGACGATGCTACTGCGCTCGCCCGTCCCGCCCGGTGACGCTGTAAAAGCCACTAGGGCTAACAGCATACAGTCAGTTCGAAAAAAAAATGATACATACCGCACGCTTAGTATTAAAGTGAGCTAATTAATAATTAGGCTTAATTAAGTTATATACATTGTAATCCTGATTTCAATGCCATCTAAGAACTATGAAAAAAAGCTTGTGTTTTCTTGCTTTTCCAAGTTATCGGTCTCTTTAATTTAATACTCACGAGTTTTGAAGTCTACGTTACGCTTTATCGCAATTTGCCACAAAACAACTCGAATTAGGTTACTTTGATACTAATAATGAGTGCCATATACATAATCCAAGTATTTACTTACGCCCTTTTGTAAATCAGAATTCATATATAGACCTAACACTCATATTTACAAAATTCATATTTTTGTAATTTTTAGCAGACAATCATTATCATCCTTCCGCCCTCATCCCACTCTAAGTGGGGTCGGTACAACATGTTGTCACATGATTCGGCTACGAATTTTACGACCCGCCGACTGCCTGACGTCAACTTACTAGTCGCCTTTTACGACACCTCGGTAAGAAATAGGGTGGTCTATTCTAATCAGCCGGATACCACACGGCGGAATTTTTAGCAGACAATGTTATACATAAATAGTGAAATTAAATCTTTTTTAGCCTAATTTCCATTGTGTCACGAAGATCAAATTGAAAAACAGTCGCGTTCGTTTACCTTAACATTTTCGAGATTTAACGAAAGCAGATTTACTGAAAAATATCAAAACCATTTTCGAAAATCCCAAAAGAGATACGATAATAACTTAATCTGTTTCCAGATGTCGCCTTACAATCTACCGCTACAGGGATTGTTTGTACGCTTGATTGTCTTCGGATAAGTTCGATAAGTCTTCATTCAGGGTAAATAGAAATTGGATCGATATGGACCGAGGAATTCAACAGGTCCTCCTTAGAAACCGTTGCCATGCAGATCTGCCGTTTGAAATCTTATTTCAAGCATCTCGTAATAAACATTTTCTACAGACAATGATTTTCATAACTTTTATTTTATATTCTAGCTTTACTGTTAACGTAAAAATAAAATGCTTGTATAGAGAATAATACAATGTTTATTACTAAGTAAAGTTTTATGTAACAAAAAGATGAATTATCGAATTGGCTCGTGGTAACGTGGTAACTACCTCCAAAGTTTATCTTATCTTAATATCTTATCATTAATCTAACTATATCTATACTTATTATTACACAAAGTCCCCAAAATCTGTCTGTCTGTATATGATCGCTTTTCTCAAAATCTACTGAACGGATCTTTTTACGGTTTCTACTAACAGGTAGTGCAATTCTTCCGTAACGTTTATGTTAAAAGTAAGTCACGGTTTTATCTACGTTGTAATTAGGAGCATTCCTGCATGTTGTGAGGTACGTGAATTTTGCCTGCTTCATACACTTACATTACATACATTCGCTTAACACACGCGGATTATAGAAAAGTATTTTTGTTATTGTTTCTTTATTATAAAATCGTACACCCAATATTACTTTATGTATTCGTCACGCCATTTGTAGCAGAAAATTGCACACCTCATTTCTTTAACAACTTACTGAAATACAGTTTTAGTAATAATCGAAAATAATTACATTTTCATAAAGAGCAAACAAAATTGTATCTAGCAATATTTTTTACCGTAATTATTAATGCAAACATTTATTTCATCTCAAGTCTCAGTGCGATTACGTCGAGCTTTATTGTAATGGAATTGCTTGACGAAAGCTTAAGTGGGATAATTGAAAAGCCCACTTTATTTATCACTCGACTTAAATATTCTTGAGGCAGCGTCAGGGAAATATTAAATTTATTACAAAATACGGGTAAAACGATGATTCACAATCCCGGCCCGGCACAAGAGCCTGTTAATTTTCTTTTAAAATTTTCGGTGTTCTTAATCTGTATATTAATTTTGAAAAAATTAAAATAGATGTTAGCAAAGGTAACAAAGCTTATTATACTCCTCCTCCTTGATTCAAGTGCTATGTATAGCCTCGCTCAGTCCGATGTCCAGATGTTCAGACACCTGATCCGTCCATCTTTTCGGGCTCCGGCTCCTGGATCTCTTCCCGTCTACCTTCCCTTATTATACTATTAAGATTATATAATAAGGTTTCTTAATAAGAGTACTTTGTTAAAAAAAGTTTTGATATAATAACTTTGCACTATACATATGTTTATGTTTTGAATAATAGTTGACCAGCGAAAGGCAGGTGGTAGTGACCTGGCCTTCAGCTCCGCGGGTCGCGGGTTCGATTCCTGCAGAGGGCCAACATTTACTAAAAAATACAATACGTTGCTTCTTCGATTCTCATATATTTGCCAATTTTCTTAAAATTTATAATGTAACTTAATAGTTACATTATAAGTTTTAAGTTACTTTGGGGACAGATGTTCCTGTGTATAAATGTCCATATATGTTTTCACCATTCTCCTACCCTCATCCTACTCTAAGTAGGATCGGCACAACATGTTACAAACATGATGTCACATGATTTGGCTACTTATTTTACGACCGGCCGCCTGCCTGACGTCAACTTACCTTAGTCGCCTTTTACGACACCTCGGTAAGAAAGGAGGGTGGTCTATTCTATTCTGCCGGATACCACACGGCGTAAATGTCCATATATGTTTTATTTACTTTAAAAAATATTTCAATGTATCATCCTTGCTTAGTATATTAATTCTAAGCACGTAATAATCAATTATGAACAGTTCTTTGAAAGAAAGATCCGTTTGTTTATTTCGTTCAGATCTTTAGTCAAAGTCTGGTGGAGTATAACTTTCTAGACTTCGATACCTAACGATATTGATTTTCATTTCCACATTTTTCTACACTACATGATGAAAGCTATGAACTTAAACTAAAGATGTTGAACTAGCTGATCCGGTGTTTATAAGAAATCTTGATTACGTAAATCTTTTCTAAAACATTTTTTTTACGGCTATAAGAGCAAACGTAAAGTTATTATGTTATGATTATAATTAATTATTTTACATTTATTTATTAATTCTGTATTTAATTAATTATATTACAGTTATTTATTAATTCTTTATTTAATTAATTATTTTACATTTATTTATTAATTCTGTATTTAATTAATTATTTTCCATTTATGTATTAATTCTGTATTTCATTAATTATTTTACATTTATTAATGTAATCTGCACCTTCCCACAATCTTTTGCTATTATCCGTTCACCAAAGAGAGTATGTAAGAGATTGCTTACAGCAATAAAGACATAGCCTTTGTAAATTTTCCTCTAAGCAGTTATTTATAGGTTTTTTAGACAAGAAGTATTAAATATATAAATAAGATTTTCCCTCTGCCACAAATAAATTCACTTAGATATTGCTGTTTGGTGAAATTGGATATACCGGTTAAAAACGGTTGAATGACTACGGAAAATCGTATTGCCTTGATACGACGTGAAATTTAATTTTACTCGAGGTAATATTTCTCGATTTTGCTTTCTACCTCGTCTATACACGACTAAAGACAGATATTACGGTTTCGACTTTAATATCCGATTTGTTCTGAAGGAAAAGTGAATAACATTATATCCAATCGTCATATAGAGAACCATTGTTAACGAAAAATTTACTAAAAATACTCGTACTATAAATACGGAAGACTGTGTGTCTGTCCGTCTATTACGTTTCACGGCCGATCCGCTGAAGAAATATTGATTAAATTTGGTATAATACAAACGTATTTACCAGTTTAAAATATAATATAATATATACAAATTCCTGTTTTTAATTCGGGAACAAGGTAAATACTGTATAGTACATAATTGTGGGTAGTTTAACCCTATAATCGGTGAACGAAGTCACCGGAACCTTTAATATCTAATATAAAAAATGAATGTTTATCTGTTTGTCTTTTATAGACCCCGAAACGGCTGCACCGATTTTAGAGAAATTTTAGACAACTTTAGAATGACCCAGGATGTTACTGTAAAGTGTGGTGGCGATCTAAGCATTTTTTTTATAACTGTAATTAAACCCGGTGAAGCGGACATACTAGTATTTATATAAAAGAAGGTATATTACTGCTTATATGAAAACATTGGAAAAACCCTTGTTTGTTTATGAAGAACTAGGTTTTGTCCTTTTTGGTTTTGGTCTAGGTTTGTAGATCTTTTTAGATTTAATTATTTTTTTACTTTTTATTCAAAAATATACTTTTATTTATTTAGTTACTCCTACATTCAAAATTTCAGATTTCTAACTTAAAAACATAAAGATACTATACAAATCTTCGCGTCCCGCGCATATAAGGTACTCTATGGCGCTCCATTTAAGTCAATCATATCGTGATAACTTTTAAACTATGCGGTCAAATTACTTAGTGTAAAAGACAAAATTTATCGACATGAAATACTGAAAGTGACATCTTTGTGTAACTCCAATGGTTTAGGCAGCGTACGGCAAGATAGCTCTCAGAGGCAAGATTTTACCGACTTCATTGACATGTATCGTTATATAATTATACATAAAATCATTACAAATTGAAGTCTATATGTTATTCTGATATATAACCTATATAACTCTTAAGTTTCATCCAAATCGTACATTTTTCGTAAAAGAGTAACAAACATCCATCCATACTCACAAACTTTCTCATTTATAATATTAGTAGGATAGTAGAATAGGATATTAGTAGGATTACTAATCCTACTAATATTGATGGATGATTTCGGATTTTTGAAACGTTTAATTTATTCGTACTATGTTTTGATCAGACAACATCCATTTCATGCAATGTAATGCATCACGAACATTTGTATACCACCAAATAAACCTTTAAAAGTTCACCATTTGTATATAGCCCGAAGCGCAGCTGTTAGTTCAGTTTTTATAAAAGCCTTCCGCTATGCTGGGATTTCGTCTACATTTTTACAATACTTTTAGAGAAATTAAATTTATAAACAGCAAATCCAGGGTATTGTTAATTTATTATGGTCAAAATGAATTCAAATATCTAAATATCTAATGACGGCAATCATAATGTAAATTAAAAAGAAAGATAAGATCTGGGTCTATACAATTACTTTTTTTAAATCTCATTGTACCCAGAACTTGATTCGTATACACTTAAGTGTTAAAATACCTCAATTATGAACTGGATTTTTTTGCAAAGGAAAAAATGGGAACAGTTTAATATAATACTAGATGTGCCAGCGGCTTCGCCCGCGTGAAAATCAGTGTCAAAAAAATTTGATATTCTGAACATAAAAGTAGTTATTGTGAGTTAACTATAAGAGATAGAGAGATGCTATCGCGAACTTAAAATTTTATTTTGGTACATCTACAAATCTCTAGTACATTATTTTAGTGTATCTCTGTTGTTTTACGCGGTGCACTCAGCTAAAGCTCTCAGCAGGCGAGTCTTTTTACAACGCGCAAGCTCTTCAACGCTATTTACATAAAATCGTAATGTACTAAAGAATTCCGGAAGAATTGCACGATCTCTGAATAAAAACTGTAGAAAAAACCTTAGAGTTAATTTTAGGAAAATCGATCACATACAAACAAGCTTACTAAACAGCTTTTAGGGGCTTTTTTATAATAAGTATAGATAAAGTTCAATCGTACCGAATTTTATCAATATTTCTCAAAAATATTTCTTAAAAAACTCAAACCATACTACATTTAACTTAAGTGCCCCGATGGTAGTTACGATTAATTATTGTGGAAGCTAAAATGCCGCTGTGGTTTAGCTATTTCTATAATATACAATTGGCAATTATAAACAAAAGCTAGTAAGTCCTATATTATATAAACGTACAAGCACAGGCTTAATAAAATTCAATTTCAGTTAATTCAATTTCGTTCAACAACGCACAATGAAGTGCCCTCCAGCGGGCACTGGATGCATTTCGGCACAAAGGTTTCTGATTTAATTAACTTCGCTTTGTACGTAGACAATATTGTGTCAGTATCGTTGAAATAAACAGTATATTGGGCAACTGTTGCATTTTATAGAAGTTTGAAATGAACAAAAGTTATAATGTAATTATTTTACTATAAACCGCGTTTTAAAGAAAATCTATGTAATGCGAGCTGTGATAGCCTAGCGGTGAGACCGTGCGACTTTCGAGGGGAACACAAGTTCAAACCCGGGCAGCCACCAATGATTTTTCTATTAAAACTCATGTATCTAATTGATGATTGCAATTTATCACACGCTTTTCGGCGAAGAAAAACATCCTGAGGAAACCTGCATATCTCTAGAGAATTCTGGAGATATGTGTAACCTACCAATCCGCATTGGAGCAGCGTGGTAGGTTAATACCTAGAATAGCATTGGCTCCAACCCTTCTCCCCAGAAATGGAAAGATGAGGCCTATTCCCAGCAGTGGGATTGTAACAGGCCGCTACGTTACGTTTACTATGTAATGCTAAGTGTAGGAAGCAAAAGCTGTTCTCAAACCTTATACATATAGGATTAATTACTACACGTATCCCAAACACCACCACCAACAACACACTACACAAACACATTCATGACGATTAGCCGAAGCATCATCAGGATATAGGCTCTGCGACAAAATGAAGTGGCAATTTTAACAGATGGATATTCAATCTCGCCTCAAGATTACACAACGTATATCATCATCATCAGCAACCCGTCGCTGTCCACTGTTGGACATAGGTCTCTCCTATGGCACGCCACTGAGCTCGGTCTTCAGCTCTTCGTTTCCAACCGCTGCCAGCCACTCTGCGGATATCATCACTCCATCTAGTCGGAGGACGTCCTACAGTACGTTTGCCAAGGCGCGGTCACAACGTATATAAATAACAGGTTAAATTCTTCTTTACGTGTCTCTTCAACTAGCGAAGATTGGCAGTCAGCTCTTCATATGCCTTCCTATTCTTGGTCAGACGTAATAGTTCGGGAGCGGTCTTAATTCCCGTTTGTTCCGCAACCAAGATTTCCTTTTACAACCAGCAGGCCTACTATGAACTCTTATTGCGACTCAATTGAAGACATAAAGGAAATTGTTTTGATTTTTCATACCATGACGCCTTAAAGACGCACACTTTAAGTCGTTGCCGACTGAGCGTTGGGAATTCGTCCTAAGAACATGTGAGTAAAAGAGACAGAGTTATGTATAGAGTCAGATGTACAGAGTCATATAACGTTATCCTTTTCAAACTTTACGCCCCTAATGCAATTTACACTTCATGGTACGAAAAAAAAGCGGTTCGCGATCTTCGTTTACGTCTTCAATTAAGTAGCAATAAGAGTTCATGGCAGGCCTGCAGATCTCTTAACAGCAACGTTCCTATCATTATTAGTTGTATCGTACTTGTATCGTAGCCCAGGTCAGCAACTTTACGGTGTTCAATGATTGGGAAAAGTTTGCATTTTATTAACTCGCTGTAAAACTTCCTCATTTACTTTTTGGGTCCACAATATAGATTTAAAACATCTGTACACCCATATTTCGAACGCTTCTAAACATTTCCTAAGGTCCTCTTTTGCGGCCCAAGAATCTCAGGCCAGATGTAGCATTGTTGAAGATATACAAAATTTGAATTCCAGAATATCAATTGAAACGAAGCACGTTTAATTAAAATTCAAATATATTATATTCGATGTGAGCGCAGACTAAAAATGCTTCTAGGCTGTTATATTTTTTATCAATTTTTTTTAACATTCCAATGTTACTTTTATATTACAGTAGGCTACAAACTAACTCTCACTATTATATATTACTATCAAGTTTGTTCCTAATAAAGGATAACGGTAGTGTTCTATATTAAACACTATCGAAGTATGTCTCTTCTCTAGACATATAAAGGAGAAATAATCTTACCATATACCTCAAAGACACTAAAACCTTCTCACGAATCTATGCTCATTAGTCCAAACCGCATGAAAATTCGTTCAGCTGTTTTGTTTTACCACGAACTGATAGACCAATGGGCAGACCGGAATCTGTCGTTTAACATCTAAGGACAAAAGAAATTGATATAATCATAGTACGCTTATAATTATATGTTTAGCGTACCTTACTCGAGTAATCTGTATACGCCTGTGGATTGAAGCAACAGGTTGGAAATACATGAAACAGACACAAAGCCTTTAATACCCGCAAACTTAATTACGCTAGGGCAGGGATCGGCAACCTGCGGTACTTTCAATTTATAATTGAGGCACTCTATTCCCATACATATAAAAAATATATTTAATTATAAAACAAGTCCCGGTATTTTAAAAAGCATGCAGACCCAGTGGCTCATTGATGTAACAATGCTAGATTATGTTTTGTGATATATTTGCATATTTTTAATTAATTTTAATTACCTTAATTCGGTTATATATAAATATAAAAAGAAATATATACATATAAGCGAATATTATAATATTTTAAAACTTAAACATTAGCGAAATTTTTTAATTTCTCTTTGAAATCTGTAAAATTTTGCAGATTGTCATTTATGGATTTTTAGACTTAAAAGGTTGCCGACTCCTACTTTAGGGGATGAAAGTATTGTAGGGAAGCCTATCAGTTTTCGAAATTAAAAACAAACGAATTATTATCGAATATATCGGACGCTCTGTACGGTCAAAGTTTTAAGAGTTTACGTATAATTTATTATATTATACATTAATAACTTTTGATGCCATTCTATTAGTTAAAAAAAACCTTAAATTTTGGAAATAAAATGATGTAAAGGATTAATCATTTTGTTAGAGTATTATACTAGCTTATAGTCTTGTAGTAAGAGATTAATGTTAAAAATGTAGTATCATTCCAAATTAACATTAATTATAACATTAATTGTACTAAATATAGTGTAAATAATATTAATTAAGTAAGGAAAATGAGCAGAAAAAACAATCAATGTATAATTAAATAATTTAGCAAAATTAAACAAGTAACATAATTTCATTAAATAGTTAATCTGACGATCACGCGCATTTAGGGTTATACTTGGAAATATGTTACAAAACATTCTACAGCAAGGTTAAAATAAGGTGTAAAAAAATATACTTATACGTAAAGCATATTTGAAGATAAGAAAAACAAAATTGAAGATTATTTCGATGATAAAAATGCGTGGATTTGAAAGTTCTTTCAGCTTCATAGAAGACTGTGCTTTAATGTAAGTTAAAAATGTTTAAAAGACTGACCGCCTAGTGTCTTGCTGATTCTTCTCGGTAAGAGCAACATTCCGAACACTATAACAGACATCAATTTTATCGATATTTTAAATCGCATTGCGATTTTGTCGTGGAGCCTATTCTCCTGATGATGCTTCGGTTTGGGAGCGAAACGATCGTCGAGATTGTGGTGGTGGGTGTGTGTACTGCTTGTGTGCATTGTTGCTGGTGGAGGCGCCTTGGGGTGCATGTGGTGACTTGTCCTGCATGTGTAATGTGCGTAAATTTTGCCTGCTTCATACACATTAGCTTTGCATGCATTCACTTAACCCGTGCGGATTATAGCAAGGTAGTTCTGTTATAGTGCCTGTAATATGGACATCCGCAAAGTAACGCCTGCGCCTATAAATCAGTTGTAATTTCTTTAATTATATAGATCCTTGACAATTCCAAAAGTACTTGAAAAAGCTTATTTTGAATAAAGATTTTGATTTGATTTGATTGGAATATTACAAATATATCAACGAATAATGAAATAGGAAATAATAAAAAATTAACCAAAACTAGGTTCCATGCGGCATAGTAAATCACATCTGTTACAAATAATCCTCTAGTGAGCGGACTGGATGCAACAGGTCGAAATACAGAGCGCCGACATGACAAACTACCTTTATACTCGCAACTAAATTACGCTCCCAGCTCTTGTAGACGACACTTTATGCAAGTATAGTTTAAATTTCTATATGAATTCAAAAGTAATAATAATATTATTTTGCTATAATCCGCGATACAGTAAATAGAAAATATATATAGTGTTAAATGTATAGTGGACTATCCGTATTTTTATACCCCATACGTGCAGGATTCGTAAAAACGCATGCACAAACGTCCACCATTGCCACCACAATACACAAGCACTACACACGTTCACTATCACAAACTCAACCATCGTTGCGCCCCGCAACCGAAGCATCATCAGGAGATAGACTCCACGACAAAATCGCAAAGCCTTGCGATTTAACACTATATATATTTTCTATTTACTGTATCGCGGATTATAGCAAAATAATTTTATTATTACTTTTGTATTATGGATCTCCGCAAAGTAACGCCTAATTCTATAAATTATCTATAGGAATTGTTTGATACAAATATTAAGTGACCTTGCCTGCAGTTACGCAGGTCACAGGATCGATTCCCGCCAACAATTTGTATAAACAATTGGTTGGTTGGTTACATTTGTATTTAAGTACGTATTTAAAATGATATACCCGTATTTACCAGTTGTCTGTCACCCAAAAGACAAATATTAAGCTTGTGGTTGGACGACCGTGTATGTAAGTGTCGCATATATTTACTTATTTTATATATATAAAATAAGTAAATATATGGGACACTTACATAAGAGCCCATATTCAATAAGAGACCAATTTAAATTATAAATGCGAACATACTTAGTTTTTTTTTCATACTTTGACGAATAAATAAAAATGGAATTATTATAATGTGGAGATTGTTGAAGAACTAAGGAGTTATACTATTACATCGGTAGTAGCTCACACATACGAAGTCGCGTGCATAAATCTTAATATATAAAAATGTATTTTTGTTTGTATATCCTTCATAAACTCCGAAACGGCTGGACCGATTTTTTTTTAAATCTTCAATTTGTAGAATGACCCAGCGGATGATCCGATGATGGCGATCAGAGCATTTTTTTAGTTCTGTTTCGAGGGGAATTCGAAACCAGACTAAACCACAGCAACGCTTGGCTGAACAGTTAATAAATAAATAAAAAATTGCGCGCCATTACACTTAAACTATTTTTATTGATATAATTATAATCATACTAAGAAACATATATACTAATCATCCAATCGAGTCGAGATATAAACTTTCTAGAACTTCTAAAAGAATATTTGTAAAATAGATCTTAAGTTATAATCGATAAATCTGAACGGAATCAAGAAATTTGAGACGTAACAGCAAAATAACTACAAGATAGCTATTTTGTACGATACAAATTGATTAAATAAACATAAAGTAGTTTTACAAGCAATATAACAGAACTAACTACTTTGCTATAATCCGCACGGGTTAAGTGAATGCATGCAAAGCCAATGTGTATGAAGCAGGCAAAATCTACGCACCTTATACATGCAGGACCAGCCACCACGTGCACCCCAAGGCGCAATTCACCAGCAACAACGAACACAAAAGCAGCACACACACCCACCACCACAATCAAAACAAATCAGTACGATTTTTGTCGTGAAGCCTATCCTCCTGATGATGCTTCGGTTTCGGGGCGAAACGATCGTCGAGATTGTGGTGGTGGGTGTGTGTGCTGCTTTTGTGTTCGTTGTTGCTGGTGAATTGCGCCTTGGGGTGCATGCGGTGGCTGGTCCTGCATGTATAAGGTGCGTAGATTTTGCCTGCTTCATACACATTGGCTTTGCATGCATTCACTTAACCCGTGCGGATTATAGCAAAGTAGTTAGTTCTGTTATATTGCTTGTAATATGGAATTCCGCAAAGTAACGCCTGCTTCTATAAATCATATAAAGTAGTTTTATTATTGTGTCGAAAAAGCCAAACAACTTGTTTGCAGTAGAACTGGATGTGTTTTTGATTGCTTGTCAACTCAAGACCGCTGGACTCCAATTAGCGAGCGATCGATTGACTGTCCTGCAGGTCTACCATGAACTCTTATTGCGGCTCAATAGAACACGTAAACGAAATTGTTTTGTTTTTCATACCATGACGTCTTAAAGACGCACACTTTAAGTCGTTGCCGAATGTGCGTTCGGATTTCGTCCTAAGAACATGTGAGTAAAAGAGACAGAGTTATCTATAGTTCATATAACGTTATCCTTTTCACACATTACAACCCCAATGCAATTCACACTTCATGGTACGAAAAGATTTGCGGTCGTCGCTTACGTCTTCGATTGAGTCGCAATAAAAGTTCATGGTAGGCCTGCTGGGCGGCGACGCGACTAGCACTTAATGCAATTAATTATTTTTCTAGAAAGCTCTTTTATTTATCACCCGTTCACAAGTGTATGTCGTTATTACTCCACGCACAACCATCTAAAAGATTAAAAAATTCTTAATTTATATTTACAACAAGTGACACTAGTTCGTTTCTACCCTCACTATAAAATTTTGTAACACGACCTCTTTCACACAACTTACATAAAACTGTAATTTACTAGTAACATAAACCTTCCAGAAGAATTGTACTACCTTTTAGTAAAAACCGTACAAAAATCCGTTCAGTATATTTTGATTAAATCGAACACATACAAACAGATAGCTTTTGGGGACTTTGTTTTATAAGTATAGATATAGATTAATCATATTGTTTACGTATATGTGCGCGGCCTTCAATAGCGACATAAAATGTACCTAATGTTAAAGGCCATTGTTTACAAGTTGTCTTGAATAAAGAATATTTTGAATTTATCACTTACCAGGCCTTACACTATCATTGTCCTTTAAAATACGGGCAAACAGACTCTCACAAGTAAAATATTTGTTCAAAGTTTAGTCATGCTCTGGTTCCCATTGTACGAATTTCAAGCTTCCTTCGATGTTAAAGTTTGAGTACAGAACAGGTTCGAATAATAAAGTTATTAAATGACAAACTCATTGGAAAAGTCGTTGACAAACAGCTACATTTTTGCCCTAAAATTCCATCGAAACCCAATAGATTGGTTTCATTTTTGAATGTCTCTTTTGGATGCTCTTGATCTCTTTCATCTTCAATTGAAATTCTGCGAGCTTTACGTATTTACGTACGTATTAAATTAAGTTTTTTATATAATTAAGTAATGAATTACTTTTATACAGGCTTAAAATAGCTCTTTTAATGACGCCTAATTGCTATGAAATATTTAAAAAATATATTAATAGTTAACAATGTTCTGTATTCTGATACACATAATTCAATCAATAAAATACCTAGTTAAAAGAGAGTTAGTTTCATATGTATAGAATGAAGATATCTAGCAAATGGTATTTTAGTCGCTATTAGGATTATTGTTTAAATTTCAAGTAAGCTTATGTAATATTTGAATTCAGTATTAATTGTCATTTCATTTACTTCAGTCCATGTTTGAAGCTTAAATATTTGGCATGGCAAGCGATATAAAAAGACGTTATGGCACTGTTCAAACCGTACGTAGAATGGCATCGTGTGCATCTCTTAAACTAATGGCTCACCAACGAATGACGCAGTAGCAACTCTTCAAGATCGTAAGATTATAACGGAACGGATTATAGCGGCCGATATAGAAAAGATTTTTGTTGCCCAAAAAAGAGCCATACGGGCTATCTATAATATGAAGCAACGTGAGTCCCTTCGCTAAAAGTTCCAAGAAATAGCATACTGACTGTAGCATCACAATATATATACATATAGTAATATTCTTTTTGTACGGAAAAATATAAGTACGTATAAATCAAAATTTTATGTATATCATAGACATACGAGAGGTCACAAACAGCTTGCGATACCTGCGTCGCGACTCAGCAGAGTTAGCAACTCATTTGTTGGTCTCGCTATTCGCTTCTATAATAAAATTCCTTAATCCATTCTAGACCAGTGTACAGAAAGATTCCAATCAAGTGTAAAAAATATGCTTATACGTAAAGCATATTACAAAATTGAAGATTATTTGGATGATAAGAAAGCCTGGATTTGAAAATCCTTTCAGCTTCATACAAGACAGCAGTTTAATAATGTAGAATTGAAAATCTTTAAAAGATTGACCGCCGAGTTTCTTGCTGGTTCTTCTCAGTAAGAGCAACATTCCAAACGAAGGGTTTATTTGAATAAAGATTATTTTGATTTGATTTGATTCGACACAGTTTTATGTTGAAATAAACATGATAATATGTTTATCTAGTGTTAAAGTGTAAAAAAATCACACTGAGAACAATCTCTTAAATTCTCAATTACGCTGAAACTAGTTTGAGTTTTAAAAACTCAATTTCCTCATCAATATTTCATTCTACATAAAACAGTTTAAATAAAATAGCAAAACGTAAAGTTCCGACTGATATTCACGACTTCATTAACCGCAAACTCAGTTTAATAACATTCCATCGGAAATAGATCGAAACAGTGAAATTCACAAACTAAACAGCTAAGAGGCTAATCGCGATCGCTATGGCGTTACACTTTGTAAATCTTGAATATGAAGGCCAAATTGTTACGTTATTTTAATGCTCAGGAAAATTAACGTTATGCTATTATTTTTCCTTTTTTTTCTTCTTTCTTTTTTATATTATTCTGTCTGTACAATAAAGAAATAAATAAAACGTTCAGCGTAATGATGAACATTACTGCATTGGCTACATCATAGGTAACGAGCAAAGATACGGCCTAATACTATTCATCCTACCACGCTGCTCTAATATTGACTACCAGATTAAACATATACAATTTCTCCAGAGTTACAAAGATTACACATTATAGCTTCATACTATAACGCATTATGAATTTTAAATATCAATTAAGCACATACATTTTATAGAAAACACATGGCCCGTGGTTTGAACACGACTGGCCCGTTGGCGTAGCGGGTAGTGACCCTGCCTTCAATTTCACGGGTCGCGGGTTCGATTCCCGCCGAGGGCCAACATTTTGTATAAACAATTTGTTGGTTCTTCGAGCCAGGGTGTGTATTTGTATTTAAATATGTATTTACAATTATATATATGTATATATATATATATATATATATATATATATATATAATAGTATATTTACCAGTTGTCCGTCACCCATAACACAAGTATTAAGTTACTTACTTTGGGGATGGACGACCGTGTGCGTAAGTATCTCATATATTTAATTTTAATTAATTAATTTAATTTGAACAAGCGCTTTCACCAGTGACGTAGCTTGCCGGGGGCCCAGCATAATATCAGTGTGGTGTGTAAGAGACCTTATGTGGATAGTGCGGTTCAAGTGAGGATTTAGTTGGCAAAATTAATGACTGTATTGCTCGGGAACGAAGACGCCGCGGCGCTTCAATCAGTAAGTGACCACGGTGGATGCCATTCTGCCGAAACGTCTAACCTTATACAAAGGTGACTCAATTTTGTCGCAATGTGACCCGTATTTTATATATGAATAGGAAAAGTGTAGGCAAATCCTTCGCTGGGTAAACAAACGATCTCAAAACAGTCACGGGGAGCCGTTTGATTCAGGCAGCACAAGATCATGTGGTATGGAAGACCTTTACAGAGACCTATGTCCAACAGTGGACGTCTATTGGTTGAAGAAAGAGAGAGGGCCTACTATTAATAATGTCCACATTCAACAAACGAAGAAATGTTACATTTCAATATTACAGTTCGTATTATATCATGCACACTACATACTGGATAACATTCCTGAGGTACACAGACGAACTATTTCCGCAACATTACAAAGATAACGAAATAACTCCGCAATCAACAAGCCAAGAAATCTCAATTGCATTTAACTTTCCGCGACCTCCGACGTCAACCTCGATACAAATCTCGACTCTAAGACTAGGGTTAACCACGAATTCGTGCTCGTCAAATTTACCGTTATATCCCCTCAATTATGTAGTATATGTTTTTTCCAGTTCCAGAAGGAAAAACAGGAATTTTTTCTATCCTACATTTTAGCATATATATAAGCTAGAATTGCACTAAATTTCATCAATATTAGTTTAGCGGTCTAGACGTGAAAACGTAACAGACTGAGAGACTGTAACAGAGACATACAGTCGCATTTATAATATAGGTATGGTTGATATTTCATGGAATAGTTATATTTGTACAAAAGTATTATAATTATAATATTCAAGTAAGCTCTACATGTAGAGCGTACTTAAACGTCTTTATACACAGATTTTCTCAAATTGCGGTTCATAACAAAAAATATCATAATTATTTCTATATTATGGAAAACTCCGCATCTTTGATATGAATTGCGTGGTTATATGTAAGGATGCTGCCCTACATCATGCGTTCTTGAAGGCCCCCGTAACCTCGTATTTTTCATCCTTAACAGCTTCATGACATCGTAACGAAACATATCATAACTAAATTTTAATATAAGATGATGAAGAATAATAAAAGTGTAAAGTGAGTTAAAATGAAATATATATTTCATCCTTATTTCCTAGTATTAAAATTTCTAGCCCGTTGTGCTCAAAAACTAATTTAATCCATCATACAAAATTTTTCACTAATTTCTTTCTTCTTTCAAAGTTATATTCAAACAAGTCCTTTTTTGGTTTCATCGAAGTATTATCCTAGTAAAACTCATGTCAATCTCTTTTGAAAACAAATTTATGGCAAGCTAAGATAATTTAATATAAATCTCCATGGGCTTGATTAAAACCGCCGCTGATAACTAATCCCGTTACCTAACCTACGTTAAATACTACGGAACCTAGATTATGGATTAGTAACGATTATATGTAGCACAGAAACAAATATTTTTTCTTTTGACATAAACAACGTCTCGTATTGCCGATTACTACTGTTATAAAGTTGTTATTTTTTGTAGTTAATAATATTTTCCATTAATTTATCAAATAAACATTTAAAGCAGATTTTATGACAATGTAAGGTTTATTTAAAAATTTAAAAATAGAATATTAAGCATCTATATGAGTTTAAAATACATAAGGATCAAGATCACGGAAAAGGGATATAACTTGAACTTGGGACGACAAAGGGAATGTGATTTTTAGGAAAAGTGAGATTTGTGGGCGATAAAGTGATGCAAAAGCAAACTTTAAAATCAAAAGAAAATACTTTCAAGTTTCATTTTCTTACCGGGTTCGAGTGCTAAAGTACCTTACAATACGAATATGGGGTTTCGTAATATCATTAAGAATCAAGTGGTTACCTTATCGTAATGGTTATGATTATTATTTAACAATCAATATCTTCTTTAATTTTAAATAACATGTATATTTTCATATGAGACGATATCCTCACTAATTCGAAGATTATATATTATAAATATAAAGATAAAATGCTTGTATCAAAAGACTTTCGCACAATATTTTTGAGATTATATTGATATAAATTGAGCATATTTATGTAAATATCCAACATAATATCAGTCCTTCACGTATACTATGAAAACTTACAAAGAACGAAACAAATATTAATCTGCGCTCAGACAATATTCCTCGAGGCCCGTCCCCTTGTGGGAGGAGGGTGGCAGGCAACAGGTACCCGAAGCGTTGCTAAGAGTAAGGGATGATCCGAAAAGTCCCGGGCAAATTTAATTATTATTTCCACGCCGCCTAATATACCTCAACATTGGATTTATTATTCCATTATTTATATTACAATTTTGGATTACTTATATAATTTATTTAGCTTGTATATTGTCCTATTTTCCAATATGAGTATATTAAGGAAAATGTGATACGAAATGAGTATATTAGGGGAAGTCTTATTGTTGCGCGAATTTGAGATTAAGTAAGAAGCGCGAGATTAAGTTGAAACAAGAAATAATTCCTGTAGGTATATCTTTACAGTCAGTATCTATTGAAAATCAAACATAAGTAAGTATCGACGCATTAACGCTCCCTAATAATTGCACATTTATAAGACGGGATGCCATCAAGCTCAAATCGTATTTTGCCGCAATATTACTTAGTATCTTAATGCCGTGTGTTGCCGAGTAGAATAGACTACCCTCATTTCTTACCGAGGTGTCGTAAAAGGCGACTAAGGTAAGTCGACCCGCCATTTGGTATCCGGCTGAGTAGAATAGACCACCCTCATTTCTTACCGAGGTGTCGTAAAATACGACTAAGGTAAGTTGACGTCAGGCAGGCGGCCGGTCGTAAAATACGTAGCCGAATCATGTGACAACGTGTTTGTGTATATGTATGTATATTACTGAGTTATTCAATATTAACACTGAGTTTTTCTGTTAAAAGTTATGTGTCTAATTTATAATTACAATTTATCACACGCTCTTCGATGAAGGAAGACATCGTGAGGAAGTCTGCATATCTCTAGAGATTTCTGGGGATATGTGAAACCTACCAATCCACATTGGAGCAAGGCGGTGGGTTTTAGCTCCAACCCTTCTCTCTAAACGGTGAGAGAAGGCCTATGCCCAGCAGTGGGTTAGTACCAGGCCGTTCCTTTTAACTTTTTTTGTCTCAGCATCTAAAAGTATATAATGATTTTTTTTAATTTATTTAAAGGTTCTAAATTTACGTTCAGAACTTTCACGAAATTCACAGTTTTAACTTCGTTATAAAGTCTTCTATTACTCCCCTAAGATTTGCTAACTTTTAAAAAGTTATTCACGAAAAGTATGTCATCATTTTGAGGACGGCGTTTTTGACGTAGAGCTATGAGGCGATGTACATAATTGCAATTGCAACGCGTATAATTTAGTCTTAGTTTACTCCTAATGGCTGCAAGTAGATTTAAAAAATATTTAATTTGAATTTAGAATTTGAATTATTACATAATATATAAAAATTATGATACTGTTAACCGACGGCTTATCGTGCAATATTGTCACGATAATGACGATATTGCTATTTCTGCGCAAAGGAATTCTATCTCCTTGTAGAGATGAGTTTGTACCTTACATTGACTACATAGCTCCAATTAATAAAAAATCAACTACAAAATTCACTCATCACATGCAGGTCACGTCATGAGATTTGCCCTATCTGTAAAGCGCATGAATTTTATGTATCAAGTGAACTCTGTGAAAACTCTTAAGGAGAATCCCATTTAGGATGCTTTAACCATAAAAGTAATTGGCTCTTATTATCCTACTGCTGGGTATAGACCTCCTCCCTCCATTTTTGGAGAGAAGGGTTGGAACTAAGAACCACCACGCTGCTCTTATGTTGGTTTTCACGGATTGTTAGGTACACATTTTCCCAGAGTTCTCTAGGGATATGTAGGTTTCTTCACAATGTTTTTGTTCAGCATAAAGCGTTGGATAAATTGCAATTTTCAATTTGACGCATAAGTTTCTAAACGGAACAACTCATTGGTGCATGCCCGGGATTTGAACCTGTGACCCAAGGAAATAGTCACGCGGTCTCACCGCTGGGCCATCACAGATTCCATGAATCCATCATTATTATTCAATAAAACTAACTTCAGTCACAAATGCAGTTAACGTCATAGTTCAAAATTACCAAATAAAAACAATCTAAACTACAATTGCGTAGATATCTGGACGTAATCCACAACACAACATCTGTGCTAGACGTGAAAGACTCACTGGATGATTGTGCCGACGGTGTTTGTATTATATTTCACATTTAAAGCGATTGAAATATTAATGGTCTGCAACCGTCAGCGACTAGCACAATAGAAATGCATGCTATTGTGCGGATAACGTGCGGAAATATGCTGTCCTGCTGCTACAAAAGAAAAGACTCATTTATACATATATTCTACTAGTACGCGTTCGTACGTGCGGTTCAGACTTCATTTGAGTGAACATTAATGTTTTAATAGCCCAATTAAATACTATAATATAACGCTTGTTCCTATTATGCATGCTATTCGCCGATGACATACTTGTCGGTGAAAACGATCTATAGCAGGTATGGAAAAATAAAGGCAATTAGAGAGAGTTTATTTAAAAATCAGTGGTGCTAAAACCGAACACATAAACTGCGATTTTAGTGGGATCAGAGGTTATTTTTCGAACTGACGATATGCCGTTAGCCCTAACGACTTTAACAACGTCACCAGGCGGGAAGGGCGAACACAGAAGCTCTTCTAGCGTCGGGGAACGTCGACCTAAGAGTGCCACCTGTGAGGCCGGACCACGTCTTAGGACGACGTAGTGGAGGGCTGATGGTATTTGGTTCGTCATTACGATGTTGGAAGAGTGGCGCGAAGCCACGACCAACCGACGTCAGTAACTGGGACCTAGTCTTCGTCGGCGAAGACCCTGTGTGTGTATTACGTTTTTTCTGCTTGCTGCTGTTTGCGATCGTTATTTGATCGTCAGGGTCATATAGAACGGCTTTTTGGGAGGTTTATCTTATATATTCAGTGGTCAAGGATAAGGGTAGGAGAACGATATTGCTTTTTCCTATTCCCAGAGAATAAAGAGATTTTTACATATCAGTACGGTATATAACTTTTAAACAACAGATAAGATCATTAGTGTCTTGACCACTTTTATTATAGAGTAATATTTATATTATTGTTGTATCTTTAATTTTACAAAATATGGGATTAACTCGGTAGTGTAAAGTTCTTGAAACTACCCAATATTGTTTTATTCAAAATCTTGTGTTAAAAGACCTACATTTTCACACAGCGAGGGCCTGTAAAAACTATTTGATTTAAGCGATCGTTATGATCTTTCTATCTTCATCGAAAGATCGTTTTAGAATGTTCAACTACTTTGAAAAGAATTGAAAAATTTTGGTAGCCAGTTATATGACAATGTAAATATATTATTGTCAGTTATCTAAGCACCTTTAGACAAAGCAAAAACTAGATTCCAGATTAACGCGTAACACAGTAAAATTGGTAAATAAAATGATTATTTAAATTTTTTGAAAGGACTTGAATTAAGTATGTCTCCTTGATAACCAAGGCCACTGAATTTTTCTATCATTTACCTCTTTGCTTAATATTGCTTTTTTACCTAATAATCAGTATTAACACTAGATTTACCAGACCAGTCATTTAGACTGGTCGTGCAATTTCAATTCAAAATTCCTACTATATTACACATTTTTTTTCTCAGAAATGTTGTTATGACTTTTGTAGCTATAATTAGAGAGTACGTTTTATAAACTTAATTAATATTGTTGTCATTTTTAAGAGTAAATATAGACTAAACCACAGGACGCCTGTTTTTTTTGCACCAGTCATTTTGACTGGTTTGGTAGAAATAGGTATATTCAAATCGCTGGTATATCTAGTGTTAAGGTAGTTGTGAATGTTAAAAATAACTGTTTTATGTTTAAATACGTTCCTTTTTAATAACTGAATTTTAATAACCCAGCAAAGTACTAATAACAACATTAAATCCCGCAACACGGACTCCTCGTTTCAGCTAATAGTGGTTTTAAAATTTACGAACATTTCATTAAACTTTTAAACTGCTTGCGTCAAGCTTAAATTAAAATATCGGTTTTTATACCGGTATCGTAAAGTTAACAAAATTACAGTGATACTCAACATAAACGAGCTATATTTATTTTAAGCCTTAAAATAAAAAAAATAATTAAATTCTAGTTTTGATATTGTTTTGATGGATTGAATATTCCATGCAGAAATTTGCACTTTTCGTCACACTTCCCGAGTCCACTATTTGATATAGGTATTTTGTATGTATTACGTCACCACACGATTTAGTGCTTTGCTGTGATCTTTATAAATTCATATCTCCTTCTGGTGCGTGGTTGCCACTCTATCTACTTGGAACCCCAGAAGTTTTTCTATCTAAACGCTTTACTATTTTCAAATGCAATGCATTGAAACACGATGAACTTCGTGTAGTACTTCTACAAATCTTCTTGCTAATTTGATCATGTCGAGAAAGTATGGTAGCTCTATCGCTGGTTAGGATGTCTCTAAGTTATATTAAGCCCAGGCTGAGTAACTAAATTTCGGACCCGTAAGTTATTACTGATAGTATATACAAAAACGTTCGTGTAATGGCAATAAAACGACAATCGTCTGTGTCAACTCAATAATTTAAGTTAAATAAATATAAATAAGATCACTAATCTAAAGTTAGTATGACACTCATGACAGAACAAAAGTTCATATTATACATAGAGTTATTAAGCGTAGGGAAGCCAACCTAAATTTTGATAATAGAAAACAACTAGTAGAAAACAACGAGAGAGGCAGATAGATATACCCTGGATCTATCTACCTCTCTTTTTTATGTGTAATTAGACAAAGATGAAGTATTTGAGTTCCATATTCCCCTCTTGTTATTTATTGTGAAACTCTCAATTACAGGCCTGCCTATGAATCCCTTACTCTAAGTATAATATTTCTTTGATTTTATAAAAGTACAACATGACTTTTGCAATACAACATTAGCACTGCCAAGAGTTTTGATAATACTTGGGATATTATTCATCGTCTCTAAAAACAATTTTTATATAGCCTTAAGGTGTATCAACTGCTATGATATACTAAATACAACTTAATTAAACTATCGATATCTCAACAAACCATATGCGGCAATCACAGTCAACCCAATTGTCGATCTAGACCATAAAGGCACCGCAAGATCAGTAATTAATCGAATTTCACTTAGCACTAGCCAATATGTGGCTATAGACAATATAGACGTAGAAGTGATTATGTGACTATATTGTAAGGCTACACGATACTGTATAATAATATAATATTGTGTATAATATTTAATTATAGACAAGAGTATCTATGCTATATATTATCTTTTTGTTATATCGTCTGTTTAACAAACAGATAACACAGATGAAATAGAAAATTGAATGTTGCAAACGTTTTTTTCGATTAATATTTTTTTTAATTTGCCACCCTTATTTCCGGTACGGTTCATAGTATTTGAAAATGACTATAAAGTGTTCTCTATAAGATAATAAAAATAATCTATAAGATAATACTTACTCTATAAGTTTTATATTTTTAAAGTAGGAATTGGGTTTTAATTATACATATATATATAATTATACATATGTAAATATACCTTATAATATAAATGGGCTAACGAACACACGCTGAGCTTTTAGGGTTATTTGTATAGGAAACATTCAATTAATTATAATTATTATAGAGAATACCAGTTTTGAAGAATCTCGCAACTCGAAGAGAATTGGGACATGCATTGGTAATTATTATCACTTCATTAAATATATTAAACGTTTATACTCTTGGATACAACTGTTTGTATTATAACTAAGCATTCTATTTCCCCTTGAAAATAAACGTTTAATATCTAACATATTATCTAATATTCTATTTCAGTATGCATCACAAAACCTTAGTTTTTTAGTGCAATCGGTCTTTATAAAAAATCTCAAAGATTTTATTAACCTTAATAAAATGTGGACTATATTGAATAACTGATTTCGCAATAAGTACATAATAAAAAAGCAATAATTACAGTATATGAGATCGGAAAATTTATTGAATTTTTTTATGAATGATTCAATAGGTTTTTAATATGAACATATAATGTGTATAAGATAAATATATCATGCATATTAAATATCTTTTAAATCACTGTTTAAAATTACTTTATAAAAAAGGTAATTTTTTGTATGTTTGTGATGTTTATTTGTTTTGCATCTATGTAGATTTTACTAAAATACAAAGGCCTATATTGTTTGTTTTGCAAAATATATTCGGCACATGCTGCGAAATTACCATTTACGTTATTGCATAGTAATGGCATGTATAAACACTAATCTACAATTAAATTTCACTAAGTGAAACATTCCACAATATAAAAAAGTGGTTTTCGAAAGAATCGGCCTTATATTTCAAGCGTATAAAATATATTGTTGATTAAAATAAATCAGGTAAATTTACATATATGAGTAATCTAAATCCGTTTCTTAAAAAGTAATTTCCTCCACAACCACAAGGGCATGAAAATTTTTGATTACAAACTTGAGAAATAACTGGATAATTTTTTTCATTTGACGTAGTTGTGATTTGCGCGTTGAGTCGACAAGTTGTTAAAAATAATAAATTGACTGACTTTGAGAAAATAGTTTCTTATTTATTGAGATAATTGAATTGTATTAAAAGAAAAAATATAGTTTTGGTAATAGATTATACTATCCACTCACGAACCTGATACATACAGAATTCGTAAAAAGAATCACTACAAATATATTTTCCTAATCTACCTTCTCTCTTTCATGCATCTATTTTAACCTTTTTTCTTTTATTTAAAAACCCTTAATGAGGCCTATATACGTGCAAATGGACATGTAGCGATAACAAAATATAGATGAAACTCATCCTACAAACTTAAAACATATTTATATGTTATAGTATCCGCAAGTAAATAAATACTAATAATATATGGGACACTTACACACACGGTCGTCCATACCCAAAGTAAGTATTTTAATACTTGTGTTATGGGTGACGGACAACTGGTAAAAATACTACTTATAAAATTTTAAATACATACTTAAATACAAATATACACCCAGGCTCGAAGAACCAACAAATTGTTTATAGAAAATGTTGGCCCTCGGCAGGAATCGAACCCGCGACCCGCGGAGCTGAAAGCAGAATCCCTATCCATTATTCCAAAGGGCCAGTCTATAAAAATAATTAATCATTTTAAATTATCAATAACGAAAATATAACCGTGGCTGTGTAAAAATACAAAAGTTTTATAATACCTACAGGCATTTTCATGAATGGGGTTGCAAAACCGTTCATGCGAATATTTGTAAAATACAGGCCGACTATAACAGGCATTGCGGTGGAGGTTGGGAACTTGAACAAAATCTTGAAGCCGTTGATTTTATATTCAGCGATTTTCACTTCGAGTTACATAGTTTTGGTTGCATTACATTCGTAAATATTTCTAAACCATAGCTATATTCATATGTATATATTTAGATAATTTTTTCAGAATCTTGATTTAAAAAGAAATGATTAAGTAGACACTGATATATTGTATAATCTTATTTCTAAATTCAAATGATCATCTGACAACGCCTTAGCTTGTCTAAAGAATAAAACTAAGTTTTCCAAAATAAGAAATAGCGATGTTATTAGAGATCTCATCACCACATTACTATTATCCAAACATTTGAACTAAGATGGATTTGGTCTAGTTTAAAGTAATGATTATTATTGGAATGATAATGGTATCGTTTTTATGTTATTTCCATATCCAAATGATCATTTAATAGACCCTGTCATTCTAAAAATATCGTCATTATCTAACTTCTACATAATTCAACTAATATCGATTTAACTTAGCTTAAAAAGGAAGAATTTTAATTACAGATAGTCGAAATTTTCATTATAAATTATTTGACTATTATTTTATTATTTTTCATACTTTTATTAAAATTTTTCAATTTTTATTCGAAATTCCTCTTAATTAGCTATGAAGATTTCAAGCTAACCCGGGGTTATGTTAACAGGATTTCAAACCATAACCTGTTTTTTAAAGTATCCTATATTATTGATACATGAAAATACAGAATATTGCACATCGCTTAAAACTGTAAAAAGCAAGTGACGTATGTTCTTGCAAAAAACCTGAGAGACAACGCAATTTATTTCAAAGCTTTGTTCGCTTTGTCCAACGCCATTGCTTTAGCACAGCTCTGAGTAATACAGGGCTGAAAGCAAACATCTCTTTTAAAAGCGTTTGTATATCATAAGTAACTTTATTATCTACGATCTAAAATGAACTTTAGATATTTCAAGTATATTGAAGTATTTAAGCGATTTCATTTTAAGAATGTATTGTGCATTTTAATACATTAAATACCTATATTTATATGTTGGTTTCCCCCATGTTTTGAAAATTGAGGCTTTAAGAACCTTAAGACTCATATCGAATAGTAGATACTCAATTTTATTATAGAATTAGACGTTAACGTCCGTGAAGCAAAAATATGATAATACTATTTTCCTATGATCAGCCTTAAATAAAGTCTTCATAATAGTAAATGTAGAGTGTAATATCTGCTTTCATACCTGATACGTAGAGTATTCATATAACTCATGCACTACATAGCACCACCACTATACTACGCTAGCAGTGCATAGATTCACAACCACAATCTCGACAATCAGTTTACCCCGTAAACGAAGCAACATTAGGAGATAATTTATCTTCCACGATAAGCTGTGATAGCCCAGCGGTAAGACCGTGCGACTCTTTCGATGGGAACACGAGGTACAACCCGGGCAGGCACCAAAGAGTTTTTCTATTAAAACTCATGTGTCTAATTGATAATTGCATTTAATCACACGCTTTTCGGTGAAGGAAAACATCGTGAGGAAACCTCTAGAGTAGGCATATCTCTAGAGAATTCTGGAGATATGTATAACCTACCAATCCGCATTGGAGCAGCGTGGTAGGTCTTAGCTCCAATCCTTCCCTCCAATAACCGAGAGAGGAGGCCTTAGCCCAGCAGTGGGAATAGTAACAGGCCGGTACTTTATGTATGACCTACAGCATCGCGAATGAAAGCATAATTATCTTTGCATTACTTTCATATTAGATACTTAAAGGGATGAAATTTCAAAACAATAATCTAAGAGGTCGGAGCAACTTAAGCATAAGGATTTCTACCATAAAACATGTTAACAAGGTTACAGTAACGCGAATAGATTTTTCTCGGGTGAAAGGAGAATTTGCATGACCATGAATAAACCATTATCTTTCTCCCTAACATTATTATTTTCGTCATACTCTAAATAACCTCGTTTTGCTATGTAAAACATTGAATCCCTTTGTGCTTAAATATGTAATGAGCTGATTTCTTACATTTTTTTTTGTTTTATTCAACTACTAACAAAATTTGATAGAAAAAATAAATAAACAAATTAATTAAAAAGACGAGTAATTACGGCCCAGGATTCGAGGACGATGATGATTTACCGAAAATGGCATGAAGAATTGAAATTATTCAAGAAATTTTATATAGAAGATTTATAGGCGTTTAAAACATCCCCCTTCTGAAAGATCATTCCTAGAGCTCCTGAGTCTTTTTTTCCTAAATGAACCAGTAATGGTAAAAGTTTTTTTTATTCATCGATTTTGATGATGATTTTTTGTGCTTATGTGTATATGTGCTAGAAATCAGCTTTGTAGTAGCCTAAATAAACCTACTTGTTTTTATATGGTGGCAGCATAAATTAATCTTCTTAGATTTTCGCGAATATACTTTTTTAACATATAATCACTCAAGTGTAGAAAATAACGTTGTGCATATTAAATGTTATTAAAAAATTTGTGTCAATATAGTCTGTATTATCATCTTCGATAGATCAAGGTCTTATTTTTAGCTCAACATTTATTTTTTATTTTTTTATTTTTTTATTTTATTTATTTAACATATCTTGCTGTACGGCTATGATTTGTTATTCGTGGTCAATGAATCAAAAAAAAAATTCAGAAATTAAATACGCTGCTTATAATCAAGGAATTAATTTTTATAATATTTGAATACGCCCTGGTTGCTTATAACAAAAATGAATATAATATTATTTTTTGTAATTTTTTTATTTACATAAAAATCTAATCAAATGAAATCGAATCAAAAACAGCTATGATCACTGAATGTTAACAAAAATTTTTCTAAGAGCGCGTTTATTTTACCACAGCTTAGCGGATTCCCCGAGAGACAGCTATGAGTTTTCTGAAAATGTTAATTTTGTACTTAATTTAGTTTAATAAGTTATAATGTTTTTTGCCATAAAGAACGTTATGATAAAATCTGCATATATTTAGAAAATTTCTGGGATACTTGATACCTGTCTTTAGATAGACCCGAATTCTTCCGAACTCTATCTCATAGCGAAAAATTGAAGACATTAATGACGTTACTAAATTCTGGATTTATTTTGAGAAAAAAACGACTAGTATTTTTACTAAATTGCATGATTGGTTTTCAGGAGAGTATAATCAGAATTCCCCTCCGAGTATCAACGCTTAATTTACAATAAACCGAATAAACTACTGAACCCAACGAAGCCATCAGCATTCATTATTTCCACATCAAAGCGCTAACTTTCAATCGACACTGTTTATCTTATAAAGTCATAATAAGAGATTGTCGTTATTAAATGATCAGCCGTGGAATAATCTATTAAAAATATAATTAAAAATTAAAATTCCCACAATACAACGCAAATCTAATATGAATGAATATTGCTATAATATTTTTTTTATTTATAACAATGCCATTTTTTCGCCATCATCCCGACATATCCCTGAAGGCTGGAGAAGGCAGGAATGTCTATGGTGGCAAAAGCTCTTTTGATGGTGTCATTAAGAGAACCATGGCGGAAAAGCCTACCAGAGCTCCTATGGCATGAAAACCCGTGTATGCCAAAACTGTCTACCTCTTTTCCACATGGACATCTGTACTTAAGGCACAATGTGGTTCCCAATCTGAGACCCAAAGCCACTCTAAAACTTTCACTATCTAAAAGTGTGCCAAGATTTTTAGACGGTAGAGCATGAAGCCAATAACCTGATTCTTTTTCTGATAAGGCTAGAAGCCTAGCTCGGTCACGGTCACTCGAAAGATTTTGTATCAAATTTTTATGTGTAAGCTGAACCAATGGCACATCCCAAAGTTTTTGAGTGGTACATTCCTTCGGGATATCATCATTGGGACCGCTAATTTTCCAACTATCTAAAGCCTCTGTTGCATAGGACAAGGAAAATAAATTTGATTGTAAAATTTCAGAACTTAGTTTTTTAATAGTTTGGACAGAGGCCAGAAATGCTGGAAGAGCAACACTTGAAATTATCCTCACGCCGATGCCACCAAATTTGACCGGCAAAGTAGCCTGATTCCATAAGTTATCGTCAAAAGACAAATTCAAAATTTTTTCTAATGTATTTTTTAAAGTGGCATCTATATTATCGAGCAAACCAGGATATTTCCAAATTGGGCTTGCACGCAGTACATACGTAAATTTAGGTACAAAAAGACAAAATTTTAAAATCGTGCAATGTGGGAATTTAGTATGCCCAATTTGTCTGTATGTCTGAAAACATTTTTTGTTTACTGTCTAAAATAGGTTGTATGCCTTCGTCTAAAAGAGGAGCACCAAGGAGGCGAAGCATACTTTTATGCACTATTTTAATGTTAGGGGCAATTTCATTAAACAATTTCGTGGCCGCTAAAACATTTTCCGGAGTCAGTTTGTCAGTAAAAAAAACTTCACATTTCGAAAAATTTAGTTCTAAACCTATTTTGCCAAATTCTTGCTTAACATGGTTAAGATCTTTTAAACCATCGTCCACGTTACCTCCTAATGTTCCATCATCTAAATACCATATCTTAAATTTAAATTTTAAATTTAAAATATGTTTATGAATCCCTAGACTGAATAGGGCTGGACCTAGAGGATCCCCCTGCTGAACACCTACATTAGACTTAAAAGTATTATCGCCAAAGAATAATTTGGAAGGAAAGTTATAGCATTGTCAAACATATGGATAAATTTCAGGCAACTGTGTTGATACTTCGCTAAGCAGAGTTGCCCTATCCAATGAATTAAAAGCATTCTTTACGTCAATTTTCAGCAGTACTTCCGCCTCGCCAGATGTTAAGAAAGTTTGGGCAGAATGTACTGCTGCCTCACAGGCTCCCTTACTTCCAAAGCCAACTTAAATAGGTTGAAACTTTTCCTTTAGGGTAGCAACTATGTGTTTACATGCTAATTTAGATGCCAAACGTCGAAAAGTACAACCAACAGCGATCGGGCGTATGCCACCATATTTTTTATTAAATGCGCATAGTCTAGCTCCGTAAAGGAAAGGTAGAAAGGATGAATTTACTTTGCCAGATAACATATGAATATATAATATGTAATATTTTTATATGTTCAGATAATGGCGTGTCGATTTCGATGTTTAACCATAACCGGAGGATCTTGGGTTAAAACCCCGACATCAAAGATTTGTTTTATTGATACTTATGTGTCAAATCGCTATTTACAATGTATCACACGACTTTCTGTGAAGGATTTGTGAGGAAACTTGAATCTTAAGATAATTCTTTAGTTATGTGTAACCCGCTTTTCCGAATTAAAGCAGCGTGGTGGATCATTTCTTCCCTCCAAAAATAAGAGAAAATAAAAAAACTTCAGAAATGCTTAGAAATTTTAACCTCCTTGTAAGGACCAAAATCGCCTATCTATAGTTGAATAAATTGCGAAACTGCACACATAACCTCTAGAAGACAGCATGCAGTCACTAGATCTAGGCGGAAAAAGTTTTTGTGAAGAGATACTGTGACCACTTTCTTTGTCCAGCAATGAACGTCCATCCATTAAAAAGAAATAAATAAATAGCCAAAGGACCTGTCCATATAACCGAAGTCAAATTGAATTAACGCTCAGCGCCAAATTGAATAAAGGTAACGCTAAGAAATAAGGAAAGTTTTTTCAATTACCTAGGTATGAACAATATCAACTTTCTGGAACTTCATCATCTTACGCGTAGCGCCCATCAATCACGGCCAATGTTAATATACAAAAAGCTTTTTGTAAGCAAAGTAATCAGTTACACCTACGTTTTCTATTCTGAGAGTAAGTGGTTTATTAGAAAAGGAAAACAATATAAAATAATTTTCACTTTAAATATGTTAAATTAGTATACAATATATGAACCGGGAAATTTGTGTTACTGTATGTAAATTCTACCATCAACTACGTCGGTACCGCAACCGTCCCCTAAAAAAATTTGATATCGATCTCATTGACTCAAGTTGCGAGGAAATATACATTATCAATGAACAGACTGCTTCATAAACAATCCTACTAATATCCTACTAATATTATAAATGCGAAAGTTTGTGAGTATGGATGGATGTTTGTTACTCTTTCACGAAAAAACTATTGGACAGGTTTGGATGAAACTTTACAGTTATATAGGTTATGCATCGAAATAACATATAGGCTAATGATTTTATGCAATAACGATACATGTCAATAAATTCGGAAAAAATCTGACCTCTGAGAGCTATCTTGGCGCACGCTGCCTAAACCATTAGAGTTAAACAAAGATGATGTACCGTAGTATTGTTTGTCTTTAATAGTTCTAAATAAAAGTACGCGACAGCATATATCTATCTTTTATGTGGAAGCCACTAAGACCAAAATTGTGAATCATAAATTTAATTAAATTAGATACTGTGGCAGGCAAAATTTCTAGCGAGCGAAGCCGCGGGCAATAACTAGTAATTTCATAAAGGTACAAATATGCAGATGTGTACATAAGGGAACAAGAAATATCATCTAATGTCATGATGAGCAAACCGAGGAGAAAGGAGACTCTTAAACAGCTCGGAAAATTACTTTACATAATCGGATGATTATTTTGCTCAAGCAAATTAACATCATCATTCTGCACTTACCCCACTCTAAGTGGGGTCGGCACAACATGTTACAAACGTATTGTCACATGATTTGGCTACGTATTTTACGACCGGCCTCCTGTCTGACGTCAACTTACCTTAGTCGCCTTTTACGACACCTCGGTAAGAAATGTAAAGAAATTTTGTAATAAAATATAAAAGTTATTTAACTTTAAATAACATGTCTATGTACACGAAAGTGTAATTTAAAAATATGTTAGCTCTAAGAAGAGTTCATAAATCAATTAAAACGAGCAATTTATAAACATCGATTATGAGTGTAAAATATTGTTCAATTTCAAGAAATAAACGTAACGTAAATATGCCTTGGCTTATTCACCTCGTCATACATTGTAAACGTGATTCCCACAAGTGGCTGTAAGTGTTTATTTTATACCAATTTATGTTCCAACATGGTTGAGTATTTTCGAATACCAGGAACAAATCGAAACGATGAATATATATGGATACAGTGGTATTTTGGCATCTGTGAGTAGAATAAAAACGGTTTTTTGACCCTACCATGAACTCTAACTGCGACTCAATTGAAGACGTAAACGACGACCGCGAACCGCTTTCTTTTCGTTCTTAGGACGAATTCCGAACGCTACTAACCGTACATTTAACATACACATTTACATATACACTCTTTTTTAATCAGTACGTATGAAAATGTAAGGCAATAGTAACCAAGAATAGAAAAAAGCTTAATTTGATTGCTAATGGTGGCAGTGGTGACGTCACGCGGTGATGTGGTGACATGTGAAACTAACACGTAAATCGTAAGTTTTCGTTAAAAAATATATTACAACTGTGTTGGACCAAAACAAATTATTTCTAATTTCCTTTGTTTCTGAGTAAAATCTATGATGAAATTGAGAAGAGATTAAGATTGTCTAAAGTCTTACTGAATGTCAAATATAAGCATACTTATGATTTAAGGTATTATTTATTTAAGACACTAGGAATTAAGGTTTGATTTCGGCCACTGGGGAACTACCGCTTATTATTTTACCTGTAAAGCGAGTTGTGGAGCGGCGGGAGGCGCGGCCGGCCGCCGACGTCAACTTAGCGGCATTTCTACCGCGGCGACCGGCGACGCGGAATAGACCCGCGACCACTGCGACCACTCACACTTCACTTCACTTCACCACATACTATCACTAACCTGCCTTGACACTATCATTTACACTGCACTGCACTTCATACCTGAAAAAGAAAAGGAAAGGGCGGTTAACATCAACGTTACAGCGCTGAAAGATGTGCAGTAGACGATTACGTAAACGTGCGATTACAAGACCTTACATACTAATATTATAAGTGCCATACTAATAAAGTCTTTCTGTATATTTGTTATGCTTTAATGGGAAAACCATTTGAGCAATATTTGATACTATTATACCAGCCCAACATAAGGCTAAAAAAACCCCGTTTTTCCTTCGTGCACAAAAATAATACTAGTACTTTATGAACATAATTGAGGGTACTAAATAATAAAATTTACGTCAACGAAATCACGGATAACTAGTAAATCTATATTTGTTTATAGATTTCAAATCAATTTCTGATTTGCTCTTATTTGGTATATCAGTATATGTCTAAGACTTGCAATCATAGAGCTAGGAATCGCTATGCTATATCCAACATATTTTCGTACACGTATAAAGTCAATAAAATAGTATACAAAAATACCATCACACAGCACGTGTACCGCGCAGAAATACCATAAATTAGGCACAATCGTAAAAGAGTTTGTGCGTGGAGATACCGCGATCAGTGTTGGATAAACAGTGCAAGATACGCGGCGTTTGATTAATGTTCTATTTATTGTAAAAAACAACCTACAGCATGCAGTACGAGCGAAATACACCATTAACATAATATTATGGCCTATAATTTATAGAATTAGGCGTTACTTTGCGGAGATCCATAATACAAAAGTAATAATAAAATTATTTTGCTATAATCCGCGATACAATGTATCGATGTATCGCGGATTATAGCAAAATAATTTTATTATTACTTTTGTATTATGGCCTATTTATATTATGTAAGCATTCGATATCTTACATATAAAATTCTCGTGTCACAATGTTCGAAACGGTTTGACCGATTTTTATGAAATTTTATACGCTTATTCAGTAGGTCTGAGAATCAGCTACTATTTATTTTTCATACCCCACAAGTGATAAGGGTTGTCCACCCATAACATTATTTTTTATTTTTTGGACAAAAGTTTTAATGTTTTTATAATGTGCACTAGAAATTCCCTAAACATAATTTGTATGGCAAAACTAAGTTTGTTCGGTCAGCTAGTTTTATATAAAATCGTAGCTGATAGAATCGCTATCCCTATAACAGATAAAAATTAATTTGGTGTATTGGTAACTACCGGCCTCATAAGAAAACTCAAGAGTTACTTAGCGGGTGATAGGAAGAGCTATTGCTTTTGTGTACCTACGTGATGAAATCAGAACTGAGTATTTCACACGTAGACACATAAATTGACATCTAGAAGCTGATAATCTAGTAAATTTTACTAGATTATCAGGGGGTAAATTGTGTATTTCTTATTGGGGGTATTTGTGTATTCATAATGAAATTATATTTAAATAAATAAATAAATATATGGGACATTTTACACACACTGTCGTGCGTCCCCAAAGTAAGTATATAACTTAATACTTGTGTTATGGGTGACGGACTGGTAGATATATACATATTTAATTTTAAATACATATTTAAATACAAATACACACCCAGGCTCGAAGAACCAACAAATTGTTTATAGAAAATGTTGACCCTCGGTGGGAATCGAACCCACTACCCGCGGAGTTGAAGGTAGAGTCACTACCCACTGCGCCAACGAAGCCAGTCAATATCATAATGTAATGTAATGTAAAATTTAAAGTGTCAAAGTTGTCCATTTAAAGTGGGTCAAAATTGAGTTCAAAGGAGTCGATTCATTTCTTCTTCATTCCTTACATATAAGGTCTTCATTTGTTTGTGTGCACAATAGCAATCGCAATAGCAGCACGATCACCTTGGTCACCTTTGACCCTATCATGGTGCGCATATGATTCTCAAATCGCAATCATACCCAAGCTTAGTTCAAACTAATATAAAGCATATAAAAAGAAATGCCTTGTAAACTATTGTTACACAAGTGACCTGTAAACGTAACTCGTGTTGATATGGATCTATGTCAGCAGACTCAAGGCCCTTTATCTAATCGGCGCTCAAATCAGGCAGCAATACAACATCGACTGCATTAGAGCACTCAAATCCCCGATAAACCTAATCTATTGAGTGCGTGTACCGTTTTGGCAATAAAATACTAATGTTAATATATATTCACAATACTGGTGAATTTGCTTTTATGAAATTACGAAGTAAATAGACAATGACGTCTTCTACCAAGCTAGTATCAAAAACATAGGTATAAAAACCTGGTTAGAATAAGGTTTGTTTTCTATATGAACCTAGATTTTTACCTAGACTTTAGTTAGATTTTCGTGATGATATATTTTAGAGTCACAACGCACGAAACTATAAGGGGAAGTCTGAAAGTTATAGAAAAGAAGGGAGGTTCAAGATTGGGATGGTATGGACATGTAAATCATGTGACTAAATGAAATTAAATATGAACGTGTATGAATATGTGAGTAAAGGGACGCCTTAAAAGAGAAGGTTGGATTGTGTAAAGTATGATATGCATATAAAAGAGTAGGAGTAGAGGATTATAGGAAAATAATTTTATTATTACGTTGTTTTATCGACATCCGCAAAGTAACGCCTAATTCTATAAATTATTTAAAACTCGTAACTTCGTTAGCACTTTGCGTCGACTTTTGCCCTAAAATGCCTTACGTAAAATGTAAGTTGAAATGCCTACATAAATATACTGTTTAATGTCAAACGAGGTTTAAATATGAATGTGAACGGATAAGTAACTAGGAGTAGAGGGTGGCCGAAAAAGACATAGTTGGATTGTGTGAAATATAACATGTATCTAAAAAGAGTACCTAGCGTCAGAGTACACGAATGATAGGAGAAAATAGAAGAGAAAAACATGTTGTGCCGAGCCTACTTAGAGTGGGATAAGGGTAGGAGAAAGGAACGCATAAAACTGTAAGTTTTCATATAATATGTTAGTAGTCAATGTAGTGTATGCGAGTTGATGTGTATATCAAATCAAATCAAATCAAATTAATCTTTATTCAAGTAACTTTTTTACAAGCACTTTTGCATCGTCAAGGATTAGATTTAATAAGCTACTTATATCTTACCTTGTATATATGTATACTACACACATACGTATAATACATACATAAATATACTCACACTAATACTAGTGTACAAAGAAAAAACATTGCACTGTCTCAGAATGCACTACGACAATAACACGTGTAGTGACTTATTGTTACTTGTTAGCGTGTGTTTGAGTATGTGCTATATTCATAAAACACAAGTCCATCTTACTAATACAATACAAATGAACACATACACTACAGTCAATAATTAACTGAATAGGTGTATCGTATAAAAAAGCAATAAAAGATTTCATTTAAACAGTGGAAAAATGTTAGGACGACACTGAAGACCACTCAAAACCATCGTGCCCTTTAAGAGTTTAAAGAGGTCAAAGCTTTAATTCCCTCAGTGACTTTCTCTCAGTAACCACTTTCGTTTTGAACATCATATTGGACCCAACGGACAACAAAGAGCCCTTTCGAAATTAAACTGTCTTTTCGACGACTGTTTAAAAGTAAAATGGCCATACCGTAAATATTATGACTTTTTGTGCGTTACAAAAACGAATCTACGGAAGAAATTAATAATTCGCTGTTTTTAATATGTCTTGTTACGCCGAAATGGTTGGTTGTAAATTCAACTTCAATCTAATATAATTGTCTCCTGTAGCTCCTGCACACCTGTGAAAAAAGCTTGAAATTAAATATTTTGGAATAATTAGAAATCATTAAGTATAACAATGGCACCCTCATTAACGAGCAGATAAATGTTTCTAGTTCAAGCTTGTTGCACGTGTTCAGAGGTAAAATAAAGGGTGGGGATGAATCAAGTACTATATAACAATGCTTGTTTGGATAATGCTTCGATTTTGTCGTGGAGTCTGTCTCCTGATGATGCTTCGGTTGCGGGGCGAAACGATTGTTGAGTTTGTGATAGTGAACGTGTGTAGTGCTTGTGTATTGTGGTGGAAGTGGTGGAGATTTGTGCATGTCTTTTTACGAATCCTGCATGTAACGGGTATGAAAAAACAGATAGTCCACTATACATTTAATACTATATATATTTTCTATTTTCTGTATCGCGGATTCTAGCAAAATAATTTAATTATTACTTTTGTCTTCTGTAGCATTAAGATATTTCATTTAGAAATAGATAAAAATTATACAATTGTATTGCTATTAAAATAAAGTAGTAGGCTATTACTATCTGACTTTTGTACAAAGGTATCTTCCCGCCTTGAAGATATTGACTGAAGCTACCAATTTGACCTAGCAAGCTGTTTCAAGTGGATCAGCAGGTTTCACATTCATAAGCTTCCCGGAATATATAAATAAGGTCGTTTCACGATCTTCACCTTCACCGAAAAACACGTGCACACACACAAAAGCACGCAGGCGATCTTATCAGACTTACATAATTTTAATGAAGACGCAATAAACATTTCGTCACAGGCGATCAAAAATTTCTTCCATCAATAACAAATAACTCACCATTCCACCCCAGCAGCGTACAATTCCCACAAAGCCAAATGTGAAACTTAAAGGCACTCAAATAGATCGCTCAGATTGAAGCCTAATACTTAACAAGGCATAGCAAATTGCGAGGCACTTCTGCCATTAGAAAAGATTTATACTTACAGATGAATAAATTTTAATGGAAAGAGCTCAAATTGACGATTCAATTTTCAGAAACAATAAAGTAATTTTCAGTTCCGACTACCGAATACTATAAAAACTCGAGCATAAAAAAAGATTCTCCATAATTGCCTTTTACACTTCTATTCCAGAAAATACGCAATTAAATTTCACGTGACATCTATATTTGATAATTTGCTGCACCACTATTGATACAGTTTAGTACAATTGACAACGGATTTTTTTAAATCAAAAATACGCATAATAAATGACTGAGCATATCTTAATACTAAAATTTAGACAAACAATGTCTAGTGTAAAACCAGCATAAAATAAAAGAATTGTATATAGTTTTTATTTTGTGTGGATGACAGGTAACATTTTTTTATATTAGGACAGATAAGAGTAATAGATAGCTCAGATTTTAGTACTTTTATGATATACCTTAATTTAGTCAGTGACCTTTTAATATATAAATCAATATACCTACCTCCTTAATTATCATTGTCGTGTCATATTATTTATGTCGTTATATAAACATGATGTTATAAATTAATATTTCAGTTTTTTTGCATAAACTGTGATATAAATCTCAAAAATTTCAAGGCCATCCATAGAAAAGAATAAAGTTTTCAGATAATTTTCCACAAAATTGCATTTCTGTATAAAAGTATTTTGACATATGTGTCGGTTGTTTTAATGGAAAATTTCTATCTTAGCCATAAGAGAAACAAGATCGGTAAGTCAGTTTTTTATATAAATGTATATTTTTCAACGCAAAAATATATTACCATAAATCAAAAGCGGAGAGCACGTGTTTATTACACTTCTCTCGTAGGAAATCAGACGATTTTAAATTATAAATAGCAGGCTTCTCTGTAATTCAAACACGTAGGACCGGATTTTGATTGTACCTTTTGAGATTTAAGCCCTCATCTCTATGAAGGCTTAAATCAGACTTGGACTAATCCTTTCGGAACCCCAAGTATGTACCGAAGAACTGACTTCGGGAGTAAGCAATATTCACTATCTACCGAAATAATATTTCATGCACTATAACAGAACTACCTCGCTATAATCCGCACGGGTTAAGCGAATGCATGCAAAGCTAATGTGTATGAAGCAGGCAAAATTTACGCACCTTACACATGCAGGACAAGCCACCACATGCACCCCAAGGCGCCTCCACCAGCAGCAACGCACACAAGCAGAACACACAACCACCACCACAATCTCACAATATTTTTCTCCACGATCCACGACAAAATCGTAATGCATTACGATTTTGTCGTGGAGCCTATCCTCCTGAAGATGCGGTTTCGGAGCGAAACGATCGTCGAGATTGTGGTGGTGGTTGTGTGTTCTGCTTGTGTGCGTTGCTGCTGGTGGAGGCTTTAGTCGCCTTTTACGACACATTGATAAGAAATGAGGGTGGTCTATTCTACTCACCAGGATACTACACGACGGGTCGATTGACCGAAGTCGCCTTTTACACGACACCTCGATAAGAAATGAGTATGGTCTATTCTGCTCAGTCTGATACCACACGGCATGATAATAGTATTAAACATAACGTGTTAATATTTTGATGGTTCGATCGCATTGCAATTATTAAAAGTATTACGTCGATTTTTTCATAACTACAATTTCACATCAAACTGCTTCCACGGCTTGGCATACACTTGCCAAATGTATACAAATTATTGTTTTATTTACAGGATTTGAGGAAAGAAAACTGGTCCCGGTCAGTATCAAAACTTGCCGACTACTTCAATCCCATATTATTATTTTCGCATATACAAAATTCATACTTGTAATTTTGTTCACAATCGCACCGGAATACCACAAACACGAAACAAAATTGTAGATTTGATTGAAATACTCGTTGAATTTTCTGAGTTCCCAAAAAGGATCGAGACAAATCATAAAATCCTGTGGTGGCAGAAAGGGCCGGGAATTACTTACCCACATCTGGATACAAAAGTGAGGTAACTTAAAAACAACAAAATATTTTATCTACAAATTATACAAAGGTTTTTGTCGTGAGTTTTTTCTATATGATACATAGTAAAAAGTAGTAAGTAAATAGACGGCCTGTTAGTATCCCAATGATGGGCATAGGCCTCCTCTCTTCGTTTTTTGGAGAGTAGGATTGGAACTAAGACTTACCACGCTGCTCCAATGCGGATTGGTAAGTTACACATATCCCCAGAATTCTCTAGAGATATGTAGGTTTCCTCACGATGTTTTCCTCCAACGAAAAGCGTGTAATAAATTGCAATTATCAATTAGACACATTTTTAATAGAAAAACTCATTGGTGCTTGCCCATAATTCGAGCCCATGATCGTCTCTAGACAGTGTAACATGGTCTCATAGCTTGGTACAGTATGGTACATTGTAATACATAGAAACTATACCTTTGTCTTCACCCGCATGGAAATCAATGTGTTACAAAAGTAGTTATTGTCAGTTAACCATAAGAGATATAGACATGCTGTCGCTGACTTTTTTTAGTATTGTTGTAGATCTACAATTCAATGCTATATCACCTTTGTGTATCTCTGCTGGTTTACAGGCGTTTTTTTTTTACAACCGCGAATTTTTTTCTGTAATGTGTAATTGTACTATTAACCTAAACCACTATCTTTTAGTATAAACCGTACATAAATCCGTTCTGTAGATTTTGAGAAAATCGATCAGATACAGACGGAGAGCTTTTGGGGACTTTGTTTAACGTATATGTTATAACTATTTATTATAAAAAATGTTCTAAAATTTTAGAGTTGTAAAAGTAGAGCCCTTATGTTGTTCTTTTATATTTTCATTATTCTCTTCGATTTACAATAAATGGTTTTTAGGTTTATTATTGTAACTTAGTTACGATCTAAGAATGATGTGATCTTTTATAATTGGCTGTATAATTAATTTAAAACTATATTACACGATAAATTTTTAAAAATTATTTGTAATGCTGTTCAAGATTCGAATAATAAATAAAAAAAATTCCCTTCATTAATTCCCTACTTTAATTATTTATTATTCGAACTATTGAAACACTCCTAGGGCTAGTACTATATTAATAATTAATTTTTTTATTTTGTCGAAGAGCTCTTTTGCGAGCAAGTTAATTAGTATATGTTTTTTTGTATATAGCATGTATGCGTTTTGGTTATCTGTAAGTACATAAAGTTTGTTAAATAAATACGCAGAACATTAGAAAAGAACATCGACTTCTTGTTCTCCATGCGGTCATACTTCTAGCACATAACTAGTTCTATTTTTTATTGTAACCTATGCGTTTCACGTTTCGACTTTAATACGCGCATCGACTACCGTTTGACCTTCTCTCTGTTACATGGATATAGTGGCACTGAGATAAATTACATTCCACTTTAGTTTAACGGTTATTATGACATGGATGTAACCCGAACTGATATGGTACTGAAGGAAGTTAAATGATTATATACGATATTAAGAGTATTTGTCTTATATTGTGTTAAATATGCTTATAAATACTCTTAAATACATTTACCATTATGTGATTGTGTAATAAGAAACATAATTAATAGGAATAATTTAATAATTTGTGGAAGACGGAAGTAGTCAAATGTCATTTGTTTCATAAAACGGAAACGGGAATGCAAACAACAAAGGTTATAAATATGTCAGTTGAGCCTATTTTAGTCAGTCTAGTGTCAGCATTTAATGTGTATACAATAGTGAAGTGTAACTAAGAGTGCAGTGTAACATATTGAATAACAGGAAAATAAATTGTCATTAACTATGAAGTAATATGCCGTGTGGTATCCAGCTGAGTCTTACCGAGGTATCGTAAAATACGTAACCAAATCATGTGACAACATGTTTGCAAAATGTTGTGCTAACCCCACTTAGCCCAGCGGTGAGATCGTGCGACTCTTACGAGGGGAACACGAGTTCTAAACAGGGCAGGCACCAATGAGTTTTAAAACTTATGTGTTTAATTGATAATTGCAATTAATCACACGCTTTTCGGTGAAGGAAAACATCGTGAGGAAACCTACATATCTCTAGAGAATTCTAGGGATATGTGTAACCTACCAATCCGCATTGGAGCAGCGTGGTAGTTCTTAGCTCCAACCCTTCTCTCCAGAAACGGAGAGAGGAGGCCTATTCACTGCAGTGGGATTGTAACAGGCCGCTACTTTAACCCCACTTGAGTGGGACAAGAGCTGGAGGATGATGAGGATGATAAACTATTAAAGTTCTAGCTTCAAATATCGGTAAAAAAATCGAGTTAACCACAGGGTACCAACTTAGATGCCTACGAAATAACACAAATTACATCAGATGTTTAAACTTCTTAATAGGTAATTTATATTTCTTGTTGTTTCAAGCAAACGATCCCTTCAAACATGATAAAGTGAATAATGGTAACTTTAAGTTAATCCTTAAGTTAAAGTTACCATTATTTATAGACAATAAAAAATTTAGTTTTTCAATTGTAGTTTTGACATCAGCGAAGTCATCTGTATTAAGTTGGCCGATAATTTAATTGCTGATTGAAAATTGAACTCTATATAACAAACATCAGTCAGGTAAGACATAATAGATCGATTTATACTAGGTAGAAATCATTAAATCAATTTTATGTGAATTTTTTTGTACACGCATCAATTCGATATACTCCAATAATGTGTCATACATGAAACCTATTTTACATATCGATTTATCTCTAGCGCTGGAAATTACTTATTTCTGGATTAGGTCGCTTTAGATTTTTGGATGCTTTTACTTGATGTTGATGGGTCATATCGCCTATTGAAATGTATTGCAATTATTAATCAATTTCTACAGATTATTTAAAATCATGAATCTATTTAAAACTAGAACGCTGTCATTTGTGTAAGTATTATAGGTACTTTTTGGACCAGAGTTAGAGGAAATTTCAGATCTATTAAAAAATATCTAATAAGCAACAAGATTGTGGTGGTGGGTGTGTGTGCTGCTTTTGTGTGCGTTGTTGCTGGTGAATTGCGCCTTGGAGTGCATGTGGTGGCTTGTCCTGCATGTATAAGGTACGTAGATTTTGCCTGCTTCATACACATTGGCTTTGCATACATTCACCTAACCCGTGCGGATTATAGCAAAGTAGTTAGTTCTGTTATATTGCAAGCAACAAGCAATTTATTAGTATAAATGAACTAATTTAAATAGATCTATGATTTTACAACTTAAGAGATTCATAATACATTCTTTTTAAAGAGACTTATATAACCTAAAAATACAAGTTTTATGAGAAACGCGAGAAAAATGTCACGATTGTGTTTACTTTTTTACTTACGACCTAAAAAGTCATTAAGTCTGAAATATGTATCAGAGGAACTAGGCAAAGAAATATGATCGGTAAAAATTATGTGCCGTAGAAGAAAAAATATTATCAAAGATCTATTATTCAAACGTAGTAATAAAATTATTTGGCTGAGCTGATTATCTAGAATGTCTTTATTAAAAAATATAGAAAAATGCTATATATAAAACTTGTTTCTAATCTCGGTTCGGAAAATTTTGCTAAAATCGTCGCCAAGCCTCCCTGATACCTTTGTTCGTAAAAAGTAAAAACGAATACGCAAGTCCGGAACTTTAGTTCGATTCCAAAAACAACCTCCTCGACATAGAAAATAAAAAGGCAATTTGTTTTACGCCAAATGATCTAGTGTTTCCAAACGTAAGTGCTTCGTAAACTTCGGAGCAATAAAAAATTATTTCTAAATCGATAAAAATGTACTTGGCCAATGGAACAACCATTGAGTATAGAAAGATTTTATTATACATATATGTACCGCACAAGTTAGAAAGCCATAGAGCAAAAATAAAGCGATTTAAATATATCAAATTATTGTGATTATCTGTGAAAACAATTTAAAAAAGTACGTTCATAAAATACATATATAACCAACCAAACAATCCAAACATACAAAAGTAATAATAAAATTATTTTGCTATAATCCGCGATACAGTAAATAGAAAATATATATAGTGTTTAATGTATAGTGGACTATCCGTATTTTCATACCCGATACGTGCAGGATTCGTAAAAACACATGCATAAACCTCCACCACTTCCATCACAATACACAAGCACTACACACGTTCACTATCACAGACTCAACAATCGTTTCGCCCCGCAACCGAAGCATCATCAGGAGATAGACTCCACGACACCACGACTTTGCGATTTTGTCGTGGAAAATCGCGGATTATAGCAAAATAATTTTATTATTACTTTTGTATTATGGATCATCGCAAAGTAACGCCTTATTCTATAAATTATCCAAACATACCTTTGATACCTGCATATATCGATGCATACGCAACTCATACACGACTACGAAAACTAGGCACTAAACACAAAGCACGCAATTCGAATCCAACGCTCCCGTGACGTCGCGCGTCGGCCTCACTTCAACAGGTCGCATCCCGCACTGCCCGGTTCGGGCGGCCCGATCGCGCTCGCGCCAAAAATAATACTCCAGAAGGACCGTGTGGGTATTGGAAAATGCCTTTTCTCGATCCTTTATCACCTTCGATACGACATTAATTTGACGTGAATAGACGCTAGTCATAAACTCAATAGAAGTATTATTTTTTTTAGAAATTAGTGTTTTTTTTTCTAACGAAGTTTTACTAGCGTTCCAATCGCAGCTTTACAATTTTTAATCTGCACTACCTGCCTATGAATGAATGAATAACTCCATATACTGTAAAACACACAGTAATGACAAGTAATAATGAAATTATTTTGCTATAATCCGCGATACAGTAAATAGAAAATATATATAGTGTTAAATGTATAGTTGACTAAAGAACATATGGTCGCTTTCAGGAATAATAAGCCACAAAACTCACATTTCGCTAAACATTTGTTAGAAAGCGGTCATAAAGTTCCTAATGACCATTGTTTCGAAATACTGCACACCTGTGAAAAAAGCTTGAAATTAAATATTTTGGAACAATTAGAAATCATTAAGCATAACAATGGCACCCTCATTAACGAGCAGATAAATGTTTCTAGTTCAAGCTTGTTGCACGTGTTCCGAGGCAAAATAAAGGGTGAGGATGAACCAAGTACTATATAAAAATGCTTGTTTGGATAACGCTTCGCTTTGAGATTTTGTCGTGGAGTCTATCTCCTGATGATGCTTCGGTTGCGAGGCGAAACGATTGTTGAGTCTGTGATAGTGAACGTGTGTAGTGCTTGTGTATTGTGGTGGAAGTGGTGGAGGTTTATGCATGTGTTTTTACGAATCATGCACGTATCGGGTATGAAAATACGGATAGTCCACTATACATTTAACACTTTATATATTTTCTATCTACTGTATCGCGGATTATAGCAAAATAATTTCACTATTACTTTTGTATTATGGATCTCCGCAAAGTAACGCCTAATTCAATAAACACAGTAATGAATTCTAAACCGATAAAACGCTTCATTTTGTTCAGTTCTAAACGAAATTATATCATGTAAAAAATAAAGGAAGTGCACTAATGTAAACTAGTGCTTATTTAATTATGATCAACAACGTTTGTAATTAATTTTATTAGAGCATAGTACCTTACTGCATTCTTCATAACAAATAATTTAAAATATTTGTAACAATTTCTTTACTTGATAAGTAAACTTCAATTAACAGAAATTCTGTTCTTACTAAAATGTTTTATCTTTCGAACAATAAAATAATTTAAATAATAATTTGCGTGTAACCTTAAAAAATGTATACAGTTTTTTTTGTTCCTGTGAATATAGTATAGATTGGACAAGAAAAGTCTCACAACAACCAATACAACGAAGGCATCTGTGGGTTGCTATAGGCTAACCGCTTAACTCAGTCCTCGATTGCGGGGTACAAAAGTGCGGAGGTAGGACGATACCGAAAATTTGGATAGGTGGGGCGGTCACCTCTTGCATATCATGCTACGAGCTCTCACCTACTCGAGGACTGAGTTAAGCGGTTAGCCTAAAACAATAAATTTTCATGTTCAACAATTTTTTTTATAATGATTATTTTAAATTCATTTAAAAAACATGTCGAAGTAGTAACACAGTTGCAAAATTGTAATTCAGCATACGCATCAAAGATGAAGTCGCAGTCAGAAGCCAGAAACGTAATAAAAGGCATTACCATAAACAAAATACATCTACATCTATAATACGTTAACACAGTTGGAACCTATGCGTGATTGATTGCCTCCACGTATGTTACATCGGCGATGGTACTTTATACCTCCTCGTTTGATTTTAGTAATGCCAATATACGTATGTGGGCCTTGTTTATTTTCAAAGGTAGACTTATGACGGAATAAGTTTTATGGACAATTTAAAAAACGCTTCAATATAATCCATATGTCGCTAGTTCATATTGCTCGAAGGACCAAAATAAAAGGAGAAGAATTATATCTCCAAACTTATTCTAATGATAATGATAAATGCTTGAGTTACTATCTTGATATTAACTAATGCTAATATCACATCAGTAGATGCAAATTGAGTGCGATGTTGCCACATTTATGCTGTATTACACATACACTACTATTACTAATTCACCGAACAGAATTAATAACTGTTTTTTATCTTGATTAATAAGAATTCAGGTCATAAATCGAGGGGTTGCATTTTTACAAATCGTCGTTTTATCGGTGTTAACAGGCAATTAAAATCTGCTACAATATCATTAGATTGCGAAGGTAAATTTCGCTATCACATACAAGGTTATAAAAATTCAGGTGCGGCGATCCCAACAGCCGAAGTCTGTCTTTGGTGAAAAAAAACTATGATTGGGAGCCCTTAATCCGCATCTAAATCTTAGAATACCGAGCTTTGCTTCGTCTAGGTACTATAAAATTAATCATTTAATAGATCCATTCAGTAAAGTGTACAAAATGAAGTTGGTATCTTGAATAGTTTTAAAAGAAATCTAAAAGCAAAGGTGGGGGAACTATCGGCCGATGGTAATGATTAGGTGGACACGCAACCACCAGATAACATCGGAACATTTCTTGGCTAGTAATTTCCGACTAACTCGCCCTGAATTGTATTGCTAACAAAAAATCTATTACGATAACAAAATACCAAACGTGCTCTCTCCCCTTAGAAAGAAGGGTAAATAAATAAAAAGACTATATAAATGTCGAAATCACAAATAATCTAATGTATTTTTGTTTTTGGAGTTCTTCAATAGACCTCCTCTCTATATATTTTTTAGAGAGAAGAGTTGGAGATGAGATTCAGCACGCTGCTCCTATGCGAATTGATAGGTTGCACATAGCCCAGAATTTCTCCATCGATATGGAGATATCTTTATCTGATATTTTCCTTTACCAAAAAACGATTTTTATACGATACAATATAACAATATTGTAAATATCAATAAGGCACGTAAGTTCTAATGGTAATGTCATTGGTGTTGGGGTTTAAACCCGTGAACTCCTGATAAAGATTTACAGAATCTCACAAACACAGCCTCTGAAGTTTTTTATTAGAGATGGATTCGGCTTGCTAAGTAATTGGCTTTGCCCAGTTGCAAGTTTCGAAATTAGTATAATGTTCTGAACGCAGACTGGTATCGACTATTTGTTCATATTTATGATCCATAATATATTACATATGATATAAAATGCAACTGAGGTCTAGAGCAGATTTGTAAAATGGCAAGAGAAATTGGCGAAATATGGGTTAAAAAGTGAACACATATACTGTGATTTCAGTGGTACCTCCAATTTTTCCCTAATTACCTTAAATGATGTTGATTTGCCAGTCTGCTCCGACTTCCGGTATTTTGGTTCGCTTTTCCAGAACAACGGTGAAATAGATCGCGATGTAAGAAATAGAATGAATGCGGGATAGATGAAGTGGCGACAGGTGTCAGGGTCAATATGTGACCCCCGAATGCCTCTGGAACTTAAGGGGAAAATTTATAAAACAGTCATTACACCTGTCGTAATGTATGGATAAGAATGTTGGGCAATAAAAGAAAAAAATGAAGGAAAGGTGCATGCAAATGAGATGAGAATGTTAAGATGGATATGTTGTGTGACAAGACCGGATAAAATACGAAATGAGTATATAAGGGAAAGTTTGAAAGTTGCGCCCATTGTAGAAAAGATGAGAGGTGCGAGATTAATTTGGTATGGACATGTAATGAGGAGGGATGAAAAATGAAAAAACCAGGGATGAAAAAGGGATGAAAAAACCAAAAGAGCTTTGAATATGAATGTAGATGGATGTATGACTAGCGGGAGGCCGAAGAAACGATAGATGGATTGTGTGAAGAATGATATGCATATAAAAGGAGTGGCGGCAGAGCTGACGAATGATAGAGGACAATAGAAGAATAAGGGTAAGCGAATGATGAATATGTTACATATGATCCATTTTTAGAGTTATAATATTAAATGAAAAATTTAAAAAAAATTATAATAATAATTAAAAATTTAAATCATATCTCTTAAATGACTATCTCGAATAAAATTTTGTTGTAATTTTCAATTAATTAATAAGCGAAACAAAATTATATTAGAGTCGGCGCACAAGTTGGATTGGCAATAAATAAATTGTTGTTACCATAGTGATAAGTATATCTATTTCAATGTTGTCATAACTGTGTGTGCTGCTAAATAAATAAATAAGTTGTCCTGTCGTGACGGTAATGGGTGTGGATATTTATCTTGTTAGACAAGTAGTTATTCTGATCGACTTGTTTGTAACTTCACGGAATTTATGATTTCAGTCGCAGTTTTTAGATGAGACTTTATGATGGCTACATCTAGCCTACGCATATTACAACTAACTATATTTGGAGTAATAGTTTTTAATCTCTGTTATAATTGTGAACTATGCAACACTAATCAAATCAACTTCGTCATTCTAATCGTATTCAGGCGTAAGATCCAACAATTCCAACACAATTTGATTAATTACCCTCCTGCACGATACGCTTCTACTATTTCGTGTATTCAATATAGAAACGTTTTTAATCAGAACTGACTGTTAGACAAATATCGACTGACCCATTGGTGCAGGTAGCACAGAGCTTTTACCATTAGTTTTGTGGGCCACAGGTTCAATTTCCACCGACCAACATCTATAAACAATGTGTTGGTCTTTCCAGTCTGGGGGTATTTATGTAATAAGTATATTTTGTCATGACGTTTGTCATGTTGTCATGATGTTTGACATTTGGAGTGTGATGATGTATGTATTTGTATATTATATATATCTACGTATATACTTAAGTATATGTATGTACGTATTCGTATGTATACCTTATTTAATATTATTTGTTATATACACACCACCTTCAATATATGTATCTCTAACTCTGTCCTTATATCAACCTGCTTGGCTGGAAGAGATCGTTATTTAGCGATAAGTCCGCGAGATTGTATCACTACTCTTGTATTATTATTTTTAGTTGTAATGCTATTCATGTAGTGTTCAACAAAAGTGTTCATTCATTCATTTAAATCATCATTCTCCTGCCCTTATCCTACTCTAAGTGGGATCGGCACAACATGTTACAAACATGTTGTCACATTTGGCTACGTATTTTACGACCGGCCGCCTGGCTGACGTCAACTTACTTACTTTTACTTAGTCGCCTCTTACGACTCCTCGGTAAGAAATGAGGGTAGTCTATTCTATGCAGACGGATACCACACGGCACTTACCTTAGTCCCCTCTTACGATACCTCGTTAAGATAGGAGGGTGGTCTATTCTATTATTGCCGGATACCACGCGGCGTCATTCATTCATTTAAATATTAATTTAAAACTATATATTTATATATATTTACCAGTTGCCTGTCACCCGTAACACAAACATTTAAGTTACTTACTTTAGGTACCATATACGACATATATAACTTTAAATACATCCTTAAATACAAATATACACCCAGGCTCAAAAATCAACAAATTGTTTATAGGAAATGTTGGCCCTCGGTGGGAAGCGAAACCCACGAAGCTGATGGCAGGTTCAGTACCCACTGCGCAAACGGGCCAGACACTACTAGAAACTTAAATATGAATCGAGATTACCGGTTTTCTCTATACGGATTCCAAAACTAATAATCATAAGCGAATGAGCTTACGGGCGAACTGTTTGAACTTACTTTATTAAGATAGTCATATATAAAAGCTCAGTATCCCAAAGGGACAGTCGCACTCATATTAGTACAAAGTAAATATTGGAAATTATCACTAGATTGTTTCGCAAGACTTTTTCTATTTTGTTAATCCGAGCTAATGGAAGACAATTATGATATAAATGTTTTTGCTGATAATTTGTTGACTTATCCCTAGCGCTTATTAGGAAAATAAATACCATAATCTGAAATAGGAATAATCCAATCATCGCTAAAAAAATACAACCAATAACAAGTTATAAGGGCTTATGTTATTGACTGTGCCTCGACTATTTGCGAAGCCATTTACTTGGCCTGGCCTTTATTGACCTTATACGCCCATCAAAGGGCATCACACCCAGTGATTACGAAAAACGTTTCTTAATACACTTTCTTGACTAAGCCTTGTTGAAGCGTTTTATGTACTGTAATGCAGTAGTGATAAAATCAACGTGAAATTATGCGTTTAACTTGACTTTGTGAAATTCCAAAAATATCTATACTTATTATAAAACAAAGTCCCAAAAAGCTGTCTGTGTGTAATCAATTTTCTCAAAATCTACTGAACGGATTTTTGTACGGTTTTCACCAAAAAATTGTGCAATACTTCCGGATATTTTAAGTATATAGTACATATCTGTATTGTGTAAATTGTGTTAAAGAGATCGCGCAGTCGTTAAAAAACTTGCTTTCTGAGCGCTTTAGTCGCGTGCGCTGCGTAAACCAGCAGAGATACGCTAAAGTAATGTAGTATAGAATTGTAGATCTATAAAAATACTACAGAAAAGTCCGTGATAGCATGTCTCTATCTCTCACGGTTAACTCACAATAACTTCTTTTATGTTCGAAATTTCGAAAATTCGTGAATAGTTTCGTAAATCACTGAATTCAACGCGGACGAAGCCGTTGTTTACACAGCTAGTGTAGTATAAAATTAATTACAGATATAACTATTTTGCTATAATCCGCGTTTATGGAGTAAATCTATGTAATGCTACGTTTAAAAAGCACAATCCGTTCTCATACCTTAATTATTTCACAGTTATTATAAAATATTTTTGTATATCTTATTTTAAATATGTTTTGCATGCTTCTATAGCTATACCATATTCTATAGCTATTCGTGAGTGAAGTTTTTAATAAATAAATACACGTAGGATTATTAATCACAATAACAATTTGCCACCACCAAAAACCACCACCATCACAACCACTCTATACAAGTACTCCACACATTCACTACGAAAATCTCAATCATCATTTAATCCTGTAACCGAAGCATCATCAGAAAAAAACCTCGACAAAAAAGCGACGCTTCACCCGAGCTAGTACTATTATATCATAGTAATAGTTTAAACCCCACCATTGAATTTATCTCCAAATACAACGCTCCAGGTTTTTAACTGCAGTTTGCTAATATAATTTAATTCAGTACTTTTACTACTAACTAAAGACCATTGCTCCTCCTTAAAAAGATATGGATATATAACCACCACGTTGCTCCAATGCAAACTGGAAAATTTAATAAAGCATAACCACACGCAATATTTATTTATTTTATTTTATTGAGAAACAATCGTTTATAGCGTTATATTCAGTTAATAGTTTTGCTTTGCGATAAAGAAAAGTTTATCGGAAGTGACTCTACAAAAAACATGTCGATTTTAATCTAACTCTTGCGTGTCCTCCCGAAGATTAATAACATTTACGCAAATGTTTTTACCTTTTTTTACAGTCTTGTCTTAAACTAATACGATTTTTCTGGAATATTTAACTAAGATTAATACTTTTATGAGAAAAAAGATCCATTTTCTTCGTGTGCGTGCATACGATCGCATTTTATTTTTATCTTAAATTTCGTTTGGAATTTTAGACCTACTAACCACGGTCACGGATGCAAATCCCGGGCAGACAACAATAAAATTTACTGTTAAAACTTTTGTGTCTAATTGATAATTGCAATTTTATCCATGCTTTTCGGTGAAGGAAAACATCGTGAGGAAACCTGCATATCTCTAGATAATTCTAGTAATATGTTTACTCGTCGTGCCTACCGATCCAAATAGGAGCAGTTTGGTGGGTCTTATCTCCAATCCTTCTCTCCAAAAACTGAGAGGAGAGGCCTATGCCCTATAGTAGGATAGTAACAGACCGTAACTGTGCTTTACAATTTTTTTAGAACTGAATTTTTAAATTCATTACATAAACTTACTAGACTCTAAATAAATTTTACAGTATATTTTAAACGCTAATTTAAACTTTCACCGCTGGCGCCGATAGTTAGCAATTATTCACATTATACGAGTATGAGAAAGCGACCTACCGTGACGTAATATTTTCATATGTCATGTATTTACATAATTAACAATATTACTATATGTATTATAATATCTATCTATTACATATAACATTAATATTACGTAATACATAATTATATATTAATATTATATTACAATCCGCGATAAAGTAAATAGAAAATATATATATAATGCTAAAACACATGCACTTTGGTTGCGGGGCGAAACGATTGTTGAGTTTGTGATAGTGAACCTGTGTAGTGCTTGTGTATTGTGGTGGAAGTGGTGGAGGTTTGTGCATGTGTTTTTACGAATCCTGCACGTATCGGGTATGAAAATACAGATAGTCCACTATACATTAAACACTATATATATTTTCTATTTACTGTATCGCGGATTATAGCAAAATAATCTTATTATTACTTTTGTAAGTTGTTGGTGTTATAAATAAATAATAGGTAATCATCATCCTTCTGCCCTTATCCCACTCTAAGTGGGGGTCGGCACAACATGTTATAAACATGTTGTCCTATGATTTGGCTACGTATTTTAAGACCGGCCGCCTGCCTGACGTCGACTTACCTTAGTAGCCTTTTACGACACCTCGGTATGAAATGAGGGTGGCTATTCTACTCAGCCGGCTACCACATGTCGGGTCGACTTACCTTAGTGGCCTTTTACGACACCTCGGTAAAAAATAAGTGTGGTCTAGTGTACTCAGTCGGATACCACAAGACATAAAATAAATAAATGGCAATATTAGTATGAATACGATAAAGAGATTTCCAACAAATATGACAGCATTGGTACATATTTGAGAAGCTCCGTATTCTCTGTTCTGAGTAATATTAACTTGTGTCTATTCTCTGAGAACGTTTGTCGACAAAATCTCTCACGTGTAAATATTTATCGATGCGATGTTTGTGTAAGATCCAATATGAACGCAAGAAATTTTGATTTCTCTTTGGCTCACTTTCTGAACGCTTTTACACTTTATTTATATTTAATATGCCATAACAATTCTTCATAAAGCTTTCAACATAACCTTCAACAGTATATGCGGAAGAAAAGAGCGGCGTTAGTCATATTTACTGTTGTAAATCGACCTGTTGGTATATTACTGTGAAGTAAAGGTATCTAATTCGAGAAAATCTTTCAGCTTAACACATTCACTCCCAATCTAAGTGGGGTAAGTACAACATATTTTAAACATTTTGTTACATGATTTGGCTAGGTATTTTATGACCGGCCGCCTGCTTGACGTCAAGTTACCTTAGTTGCCTCATTTCTCAGGGTGTTCTATTCTACTTAGCCGGATACCACACGGCACAGCTTAAACACACCACGCTGCTTAAATGCGTTCATTACTTTTTCATTCTTCACCGTAAAGGATATGATGCTTTTATTAAAGCATTCAGTACATGCCATGTACATGTATACACGCGAGCAAAATTCATATTATATCTACGACACTAAAGAAAGAATTGTTGCTATTGAATTCTATAATGAATTACCATATATATGCATATAATAAAATATACTTGTTAGTTATATCTTTTTCAGATAAAATTTTATGCACTATAAACCTTATAGCACCTCAACAGAATTTGAAAACATTTTCTTACTCACAAGTTTATGAAAGTTTAGTGATACTCATACTGCATTCTTTTGCGAACCCTAAAAAATGAAATGTTTTATTCGCAATTCCAGAACAAAAAATGCTGAATCAATGTTGGTGAGAATTGACACAATTCAGTCGCAATACTCGTATCATAGAAAAAAAAAGTTTTTGCCTCAAGCACAGGAATATTATAACTGAGGGTATTTTAAGAAGAGAGAAGCACGGATATATCTTGTAAAATATATATCTCACAATGATTCAACGTTGATTGAACGTGCCTTTTAATAAAAATAATGGTGCAATAAATCATCAAAGGACATACAGTCCATAAAATTTATAAAACTGAAGGGATGGACACAATTACGTTGAACGGCCCGACAAAAGGTGTGTCGCTTATACAACATTTATTACTGCTGGCTTAAGCGAAAAACTTCGATTGACACCAGTTTCAACAGAGTTACCAGGCCTTCCGTTACCATAAGGACATACCTTCTAATCAGTACTGAAATTTGAATTTAGTGAAATTGCAAAGTTGTTTTAATAATGTGTCGTAACAAAATAATATCTGTATTATTATAATTATTGTATAATAACATATGGCTAAGATGATAATCGTCTACGAGTTGTATTAAAACTATCAATGAAAATTTTTTCATTGATAGTTTTAATACGTACGCTTATAGTTTTGACGTCAACTTACCTTAGTCATCTTTTACGACACCTCAGTAAGAAATGAGGGTGGTCCATTCTATGCAGCCGGTTACCACACGGCATTTACCTTAGTCGCCTCTTACGACACCTCGGTAAAAAAGGAGGGTGGTCTATTCTATTCTGCCGGATACCACACGGCTTTTTAGGGACATCAATATTATGTCAAAATAATTCCGTCACAATTTATATTCAGTCATGTACCTCAAAGTCGTTTCACTCAAGATGAAAAAGAATACCATAGAAACCCTAACACAATTGTAGCTACCTGACGGAGTTACTAATACCTTACTTTATAACCTATTACCTTAGTACAATTTACTTCTCATTATAAACAATAGCCATGGTATGTTGTTTTATTTTCCCGATGGTAAATTGTAGCTGCCTGATGCAGCTACTCAATAAAAGCTCTCAAAGTAACAAGTTTAAGTATTTTTTCGAATTGTCATTTTATTGACAATCCTAAGAGCTTTTAAGGATCTCGGGACAAGACAATTTATTTTACTACTACTTCTATCCATGACTTCGTTTACATTCACTTCAGTGTTAAGATAAAAAGTAGCTAATGTCAATCTCTAGTCATTAAATTATATTTAATACCAAATCTATCCGTTGCTCAGTACGACCGTGACAGAAGGACACAAATATAGTTTCGCATTTATTTTTTATTTTATTTATGTACCACAAGTTAATCAGTAAGTTATTTAAAACAAAAACAATGTGTACAAAGGAAAGTTTATCGCTATAAGAGATCTCTTCGAGCAGCCCTAAGGGTATCGGGAAACATAATGGAATGTGGAATAGGTACAAATAATGTAGAGACATAATATCAATAAAATTTTGCATATGTATATTGTAGTGTATGTGGAAAGACATGTGTGTATCTTACTTTGTTTATTTATATACAAGACATACATGAATATCCTCACACTAATTTACACTAACACTAATATACAAAAGAAACATTACAGTGTCTCAGACGCACACACGTTAGTACACGAGAGCCTTTAGTGAGAGTGGACGTGTAGTGACATGTTGTTACTTGTAGTGCGTGTTTGAGCTTGTGCTATATTCATACAACATTAGTCTATAATAATACAACAAAGTGAACACTACATATATATGTATTATATATTACATATAATAAGTATATATTCAACATAAAAATATTACGTATACTATTATATAAATATGTCGCAGTCATGGCAACCATCATTGAAACCATAATTGAGAACGCGCATCGGTGAAACATTGCGGACAGCGCATGCGCGAAATGAAGACAGAACCGTGTCATGGCGCAGTTGTGAAATTGTTAAGAAGAATAAACATCGAAGAAAACCGTTGTAGTTCTTTCATATGCACGATACCCTATATCACGCCCACTAATGTCTAAGAATAATGATGCCCACGACTATGATGAATTCGACAAATATATGTAATTTTTTCATTGATCCACAAGTGAAAAATAGTGTTTTTTCAGCTTCAATTTAATAGAGTTTACAGAAGTTGTATTTTTCCTTATACTATCGGGAAGCGAGTTCTACGACCAGCAGCGATTGTAAAGGATTTTCTATAAAAAATGATATTAAACTGGGATGGCCAGTGATTTCTTTACCGCGCAGCATCAACTTGGCAGGACTAGGAGGAGCATTTACTATAGAATACTAGCTGCCCGGCCACACGTTGCTGTGGCTCAGTGCGGTTTCGAGTTCACCTCACAGAACTCAACAGTTTAACAAAATGCTCCGATAGCCACCAAACTTTACTGGATCATCCGCTGGGTCATTCTTAAGATTTCATTAAAATCAGTGCAGCCGTTTCGGAGTCTATAAAGAACATAAATATACACATAATCTACAAGCATCAAACAATCTTAAAATTGTTATCGTTATAACGATAGCCACAACACGGGAACTCGTTATGTCTGATTTACTTATTTGCTGTTGTCCAGGATTATTTATAATATGGTTGCCCTGGTTCAAGCTAAGTCAATCACAATTAGGCTAAAGTACGTGAGCGAAGTATCAATGTTACGGATATTTTGGGACTAACAAACTGTTTCAACTTACGAAACCCCACCTAAACGATATTTTACCACTACGCCGGTCTAGTAAATTATTGGTCTCTAGAGAACAGGGTTTTGTGTGCTTAGGGAAAAGATAAGTGCTTTTATTCGCTGCTTAGAAGCAAATAAACTGTGTTTAACAACATTGCTTTACTAGTTTACAATCGAAGATATCTATATTTATATACTTTATTTTGTTTTAGGCTTTTGTTTGTTTTCTAATACACTTATGAGATTAGTTTTGTGATCGAAATGTAATTTAGAAATAGGTATGGAAAATCATGATTAATTGTATCATCATCATCATCTAATAATTGTATTCCAATATGAGGTGTTTATATTATGCAGTGTGGTATCCGGTTGAGTAGAATAGACCACCCTCATTTCTTATCGAGGTGTCGTACAATGCGTCTAAGGCAAGTTGACGTTAGGCAGGCGGCCGGTCGTAAAACACCTAGCCAATCATATCACAACATGGTTAAAACACGTTGTGCCAACCCCATTTAGATTGGAATAAGGACAGGAGAATGATGAATGATGAATAATAGGATATATCCACATCTAACTACTGTTGCTAAAGATTGCAGCCTATATCTTACCAATTCCATTCATAATTGAATTGACCTTGAATGATATTGATGGATCTATTCTAAATATCATTGTGATATCACAATATCCAAAATTTAAATAACGGGAAGAGTCTTTAATGATAGTCAAAATGAAGTTATAAATAAATTGCCTTAATAGAATCACATAAAATTAATTATACACCGAATAATTGAGACCATGTCATATGTCATATTTTTTAATACAAAGCCTGTCGAATGTTTATTACTTCCGAGCCAATTGAAAATTGGCAGAATGGTAGCTTAAAACCGAAACGGGCGAACAATACTTTTCATTCCCAAAAAATGACCAAAAGGTTGAAGCGGGGCGTCGAATTTAGTATGAATAAATACAAAGCAGGAAAAATCGTTTCGTTCGTTCTATAAATATTGTACACGGTAGTGTAAACTTTATGCAAACATTCATATTTTTTTATACCGGTAAGTGTATTAAACTCGGCGGTTGACTGAAAGCAATCGCAATCGGATTATCTATAACGCTTGACTACTTACTTTTTCTTTATCCAAATGATATAAAATAGATTACTTTATTGTATAACAGAATATTTGTCTAAATTTCATTCAGAAAAAGCTTATGAAGATAAAATTGCGTTAAAATCAAACAGTAAAATTATACATGCACTATAACAGAACTACCTTGCACTAATCCGCCCGGGTTAAGCGAATGCATGCAAAGCACGACAAAATCTCAATGCGATTTTGTCGTGGAGCCTATCCTCCTGTTGATGCTTCGGTTTCGGAGCGAAACGATCGTCGAGATTGTGGTGGTGGTTATGTGTTCTTACTTTTATGATGAGTTTATTTCTGTTGAGTTTGTAGCTTTAAGCAATAACGGAATTTCATTTCAATTTCAATAAAAGTAGAAGTTAATTAATTAAAATTTGAGACTCCATTACCGTCATCAGAGTTGTTATTTACTTATTATATTGATTGACTTCTTCTTTTTTTCCAGCAATGGACACTGGTTTGCTTCAAGAATTTTTCCATGTCACATATTGTGATGAGTTACATGAGTTTCTGCGTGAACTAAAGAAGAACTAAAATTTTTGACACAGCGCATCGGGTCGCAAAGCTCATTTGACAATGGTCTAGTCACGTAGTATGAACAACTGATGGTCGTTGGTGCCTTAATTGTTAGAGTGGTGGACCCATGCTTCAAAACCTACCGATGCTCTAGCATGACCGACGGTTTCAAAAGATCACAGGGATTCGCTGGATCCAAATAGCACAATATCGGGTAGGGGAAATCCTTTGAAAATATGTAGGTTCATTTGTGAACCTCCATCAGTTAGAAAAAAAAAACCTTATTGCAGACTACACATATACATTAAGCTTGAGTATGATTGCAATTTGAGAATCACATTCGCACCATGATATGATCAAAGGTGACCACGGTGATCGTGCTGCTATTGCGATTGCTATTGTTTACAATCAAATATAGGCCTAATATGCGTATGCAAGGTATAGGATATAAGGACTACATTTGTTTGTATAAGCAATCATTTAGTCCAGTAATTGCTGAATCGCTAAAAGCTTAAATAGCAAATAGCAAAAAATGCTATTGGCTATTGTATTATTCAGCTATCACTGGACAAAGTTATTTTTATTACAAACAAACGTAATTCTTAAATCATATTCAATACGGTCTTTACTTCCAGGTTATACTTTCAGTCAGAATAGCGTAAAAGTGTCACATCATCCTAAAATATCGACCATATTGAATCAGATATAAGAATTAGATTTGTTTGTGTAGCAATAATTTTGGCCAATTCTAGGTAATACATTCACTAGGAATATCGTAAAAGTGCCACATAACCTCGATATATATGATATAATGATAACATTTCTTTGTAATATTATTTTACTTTTTTATGGAATATCCATAATTTAGTATAGCAATATCAGTTATCTAAAATTTAATAGCAGATGATGTTATATGATGAGTGAATCATATACATAGGTTAGGGAATCACTTTCTAGAGACTTAACGGTTTGTTGGAAGGTTAGACTGAAACCCAGACTAATAGTTCTATTATTGAGTTAATCCGTATACACTTACACTTAAAAGGTCATATTTTTTAAATTCTTATAATGAATTTGATGCCGGAATACTCCGTGTCGTTACTTCCAGTTTCTGTCTGTAAAGTATCCGGGCACCTATGCTAATACTTAAACTGTTTTCTATTTACTATTTTTATTACTTAACAGCAAAGTACTTATATGTATGCGTGCGTTTTTATTCATTGAAATACTAATGACTTCGTCGTAGAACTTAATAAAAAGAAACTTGTCACTCTCTACATCTAAGCTCAAATATAAAATGCCTGACACTGCGTTCGCATCGACTTCTTTAAAATTTCCTCTATTATGTATTATATTATTTTTTCTCATATTCCCACACAATAATGGTTTTTTTTAAACCTAGTAGCGGCCTGTTACAATCCCACTGCTGGGAATAGGCCTCCTCTCTACGTTTCTGGAGAGAAGGGTTGGAGCTATGACCTACCTCGCTGCTCCAATGTGGATTGGTAAGTTACACATATCTCCAGGATTCTTTAGGGATATGTAGGTTTCCTCACGATGTTTTCCTTTATTAATTAGACATATGAGTTTTAATAGAAAAACTCATTGGTGCCTGCCCGGGTTTGAACTCGTGTTCCCCTTGAAAGACTCACACGGTCTCACCGCTGAGCTATCACAGCTCCCCGATAGAGTAAATAGAGAATATATTTTAAATGTAGAGTGGACTATCCGCCATACCCGACACGACGGCTTTTGGGTAAAACGATTGCTGAGTTTGTGATAGTGAACGTGAGTGGTACTTGGAGGTGGTAGAGGTGTTGTGCGTGTGTTTTACGTATCCTGCATGTATTGGGTATGAGAACGGATAGTCCACTCTACATTCAGCGTTACATATGTTTTCAATTTATTTAATCGCGGATTAGAGCAAAATAATTTCAATATTACTTTTGTATCAAGGATATGCCGTGTGGTATCCGGCTGAGTAGAATAGACCACCCTCCTTTTCTTGCCGAGGTGTCGTTAAAGGCAACTAAGGTAAGTCGACCCGCCGTGTGGTATCCGGTTGAGTATAATAGACCACCGTCTTTCAAATTACGACCAAGGTAAGTTGACGTCGGCCCGGTCGTAAAATACGTAGCCAAATCATGTGACATGTTTGTAACATGTTGTTCCGACCCCACTTAGAGTGGGATAAAGGCAGGAGGATGATGATGACTTTTGTATCATGGATTTTCGTAAACTAACGCCTAACTCTTTTATTTATTTAAGATTTATAATAAATAGTAACGTAAATACTTTACGTTACCTTGTATGTCAACATACAATTAGTGACGAGATGTTCGCCATTTTTCTCGATAGACTAGTACAGCGATCCAAGTGCGAAAATATTTTCGCAACATCCAAAGCGATAAACAACTTTAATTATAGTCTCGTTCAATTTATGGTAATAAATTTGATTTACGTTTTCTCGGCATTGAAAAGAATCCAGAGTAGAAACACCATTGTGAATAATTCCAGAATTATGAGAATGTGTGGGATTTCTTTAAAACAGAGTTCGCACTGATTTGTGTTGATATGAAAATCGTTGAATAGATTCTGAAAATCGCTGTTGAAATTTGGTCTTATCATCAATCAAAGAACTTCTTTTTTTGTTGTTTTTTATTTTATTTAAATGTAACTTTTTTCAACAAATGTTAAGAATTTATAGAATTAGGCGTTACTTTGCGGGGATAAATAATACAATACGAAATCGCAAGCTTTGCGATATTGTCGTGGAGTCTATCTCCTGATGATGCTTCGTTTGTGGGGCGAAAGGATTGTTGTGTTTGTGATAGTGAACGTGTGTAGTGCTTGTGTATTGTGGTGGCAGTGGTGGAGGTTTGTGCATGTGGTTTTACGAATCCTGCATGTATCGGATATGAAAAAACGGACTATACATTTAGCACTATACATATTAGGTCCTTACATATGAAATTGGCGTTTTCTATGGGAGGAACATAAAGTCGTTTTTTTTTAATGAAATATATTTAATTAATCAAAGTATGTACCATTGCTATGTATGCACTTTTGCCATCTCATAGGTAGTTCATTGATCCCCTTACTAAATAAACCATTCGGGCGGGAATCAATAAAATCTTTGAAGGTGGTTTGGACTGCCCCATCGGAGTTGAATTTTTTTCCTTGCAAGTAGTTATCCAAATTGCGAAAAAAATGGTAATCTGTTGGAGCAAGGTCCGGAGAGTACGGTGGATGTCTAAGACATTCTAATTGAAGCTCCTCTGATTTGGTAGCCGTCTGTTGTGCAGTGTGTGGTCTAGCGTTGTCCTGAAGCAGCAGTGGCCTAGAGCGATTGACCGGCCTCGGTTGTTTAGCAGCTAGCTTTTCCATCATGGTTTGCAGTTGCTGACAATAGATATCTGCCGTAATCGTCTGGCCAGATTTAAGAAAGCTGTAGTGAACGACACCGGCACTAGTCTACCAAACACTTACAAGCAACTTTTTTTAGTCAATTTTCGCTTAGGGTAGGATTTGGCTGGTTCGCCAGGGTTCAGCCATTGCGATGAGCGCTTCCGATTATCGTAGAGGATCCACTTTTCATCACAGGTAATGATTCGATTTAAAATTCCTTCATTATTGTGCCGGTTGAGTAACGTAACGCAGCAAACGACGCGCGTTTGTCGGTTTGCTTCACTCAATTCATGAGGTACCCACCTTTCAAGCTTTTTCACCTTCCCAATTTGCTTCAAGTGGATTAGTATAGTTTTATCACTAACACCGGAGCCTGCAGCTAACTCGGACGTGGTTTGCGATGGATCCGCTTTCACAATAGCCTTCAATTCTTCATTATTAACTTTGGTCTCCGGCCGTCCACGAGGCTTGTTCTGCAGGTCGAAATCTCCAGAACGAAAACGTTGGAACCAAAAATGCACAGTGTTTTCTTTTGCGACACCGTCACCATACACATCATTAATCCTTCGAGCCGTTTCTGCAGCACTGGTGCGACGGTGGAACTCATACTCGTAAATAACGCGATATTTCATGTTTTCCATTTTGTAAACAGAGTGACACAAAGAAAAAAACAAAAGAAGAAAAAACAAATGAATTAGGGGGTTTGATACACAAATGCATTAGTAAATAACTGTATGAATTTGAATTTGAAATTCCTAACCATTAAGGTAATATTTGAGATCAAAGTGGCCAGTACGACAAAACGCCAATTTCATATGTAAGGACCTAATATTTTCTTTTTACTGTATTGCGGATTATAGCAAAATAATTTTATGATTACTTTTGAATGTTAAGAATGAAAATTACTTTATTCGTTTCGAAGCTTAACAGCAAACAAACTGAGTTTTACTTTGATGAAATTATACTCAAATTATTGCATTTCTTGATATCAAAAGGCAATAACTCTTACCGCAAAATAACTTATCCTACTTATATAATACTCCCCTTTGATGTCGAAAGTCATTATTGCGCCAAAGAGAGGGGAAGCATTTAAATCTTAAAAAAGGTTTCGAACAAAAATTAACGGGATAATGGATCAATTCAAATAGATGTTTGAACGATAAATCAGTATTTAGCTGAACAAAGTAACAAAAGTTACTTGGAATTTTAATTTTCATTTGATTCTCTTCTCTTTTACTAGAAAAACGCTATGTGAAATTATAATTGATACGAAACCTTATAGTAAATTAAGAAAATAAATATTCTAATAATCCACTAAAGCTTTGACGCTCCAATAAATTTAAATTCAAAATATTATTTATTCAAGTAAACTTGTAAACAAGTGCTTTTGAATCGTCAACTCTCCTGCTGGTTCGGAAAGCTGTTCCTACCGAGAAGAGCCAGCAAGAAACTCGGTGGTTGCTCTTTTTAAATATAGTTCCTATAACTAGTTACATTTGGTCATTACTATCTTGTACAGGGTAGAGGAGTAGTTATATCTACGCATTTTATCATCTATATAATCCTCAATAGTATAAATAGGTTTTTTGTATCAGTATCCCTTTAACAGTGTTTTAAACTGCTGTAGTGGCAAAGACAAAATCGATTGCGGAATTTTATTATAGAATCTTATATCCAAACCCACAAAAGAATTACTTTCGCAAGGTGCAAAGCAGGAACTGCAAGCTTATGTCGGTTGCTACTTTGTCTATTATATACATCGCCAATATTTTTATAATTATGTATATTCTTATGCACCAACATTAAATTGCTATGAATATGAATTATAATCCTACAACCATCTTAATTTTTATATTATCTTTGCATCACGGAAAATTTCTTGATTAATACGTGAAAATAATTACCTTAATTAGAATAATCATATTTTTGGAAATTCTACTTATATCCTTGCCAGTTCATTTCCGTTGGTGCAACAATTCGAAACGAATTATTTTAGATAATTATAGAAGAGTTCGAGTATAAATAAATAAATATAAAGTCTCGAACTACGCTCGTTGGTGACTATGGGTTTGTGTCATTTCGTCATTATCTATATATTTTATAAAGTCAAAGTTATTAGTTCATTCACCGGAACGGATAAACCGATTTTGATAGGACACTCGCTGGAAGATAGAGAAGGTTGTGAAGAAACATATAGCCTACTTTTTAGCCTAGAATTATATTATAATCTATCCCGCGAGGTCAGGATTTACAAAGAAAAATCTTTGCGACATACTAATTTCGATGCAAGTGAAGTCGCAAGCAAAGCTAGTCTCAGTTTAGAAAAACAAGCAGGAATAAGCCATACTCACTATTCTTGTCTCACAAAACGATCACTAAGAAACTCCATTAAGCCTCTACGCTATGTTGATTATTCGATTATCCGTTCACACGTCTTTTTATTCCATTAGGGCAGTAATTTGTACTCTAAGCTTTGTTTTCTACGGCATTTATCGATTATCTCTTTATACCACTATCTGTTGAAAGACTTACGTCATCAGATAGGCATATTATACTGACCTAAGCAAAACCTTTGAATTAATCTTTCCGACTATTTAGAGCTCGAAGAAAATTTTCGATTCATTCGATCGCGTACAGCGCAGAGCAGCTCGAATAATTGGGGACCCGGTGATCAGCAAACAGTTGGGCTCTTTGGCGATGCGTAGAAACGTTTCTTCACTGTGCGTTTTCTACCGCATTTTTCACGGCGAGTGTTCCAGTGAGCTACACGACTTAGTTCCTGCCGCCAAATTCCATAACCGCACTGTACGTCACAGGTTACAATATCATCCTTACCACCTCGATTCGTGGCGATCCACTACAGTGCGGTTTTCAAATAATTTCATTCCGCGCACAACCATTTTATGGAACGCTGCCATAGGGAGATCCTATGGCAGCGTTTCCAGATCGGTATGACATGAGTGCCTTCAAAAAACGTGTATTCCACCTATTTAAAGAACAGAAACACACTCGCGCTGCGAGAGGTCGTGGGCAACGGTGATTCCTCATGGCGAACCGCATGCAGGTTTGCCTTCTATTCCATAAAAAAAAATATTTAAATGTTTTGGTTGAAATGGTCAATGGAAAGAACTATTTAAATTTATCCGAAATCACTGTTTTATTCATAGTAGAATCCATCCATAGTACTATCTAGTATATATAGCAGAATCTATCCATAGTTAGAATTCATCCATAATATCTACAACATAATATACTAACTATGTTCAAGAGCACACAAAAGACAGTTCGATAGTACATGTAGTAGTCGTGATCGCGATAGGCTGGATATTTTTTTTAATATTGTATTTGGGGATCGATAACTGATTAATATTGGATTTATTCTTTGACTGATTTATTGAAAAATGACAACAGTACATTTATTGAATAATAAAAAAAATGACACCAAATTTATAGTCATTAACTGAAACCGGATTGAAAATTTTACAAGTTTTCAAACCTTGGTGATGATAAAGAAGGTAATTTATTTATTTGTATCAGAGTCTCTTTCTAGATATTTTATTATTTTCATCCTCTCCCTAGACCACTTTAAATATTTATTGTAATAGTTTAATTGAAGTCATCCCGTACGAAGAGGCCATTCCCAGAAGATCCATCCGCTTCTAATCAAGTCCGTCGCATGCATGCTATATGTGTTTCGTAGACTTCGTATCCTAATAACGGTTTCTGTAGGTCTTTGTACGCTGTTTTAATATTTGTGTTTGTCATAGCTATAACTTAATTATAATAATTCGATTGTTCAATCATATATTTATTTACTTAGGGCATTAAACTACTACCTATTTTCCATAAAAATATTTGGAGTAAAAGACCTGTACGTGAATTTATTTCGAAAGTTGTAGTATGTTATTATATCTGTGAATATCACAGCAATCAATATTACGCTAGTTAATGGACTATTTGTTTGAGGCTGATATGCAGATCTTTGTCCAAATCAGTGACTAATAAAACCGCACAAACCGTTCTATCCAAATCCGCCCCGAATGGACGGAGACCTGCTGCTAGACGCACTGCGCACCAGCTGGAAGTGCTAGGCGCAAAAGTCTTCACTCAGTTGGGCACAACAATTTTTTGGAAACGCACACACAGAGAGACCTATAAATTCTACAACATGAAGTCGCGAAGTAAGCGCGTCAATGCACCATTTGGATGCGATGGTAGACAGACAAAATTGATGAAATAATGGTTTTGTATTAGTGCCCACCAGAATATTAAGCAAAGATTGAACGGGCGTAAAAAACAAAGCAAGTCTATAAGAAAAATCTGTTTATTTGATTCAAATTTTGCATTTACTGTTATCTTACTTGACGGTATATAAAGCTATACTCTAAGATCCGGGAAGAGTTACACCTCGTAGCTGTTTGTGCACAGATTCGTACCGAAACAAGAAATCCTTACGGTATGGCTTTATCGTTAAAGTAGCAAGTTAGCAACTAGCCACGGTCGGAATAGCCACATACCAGCAGGCTTATCATGAACTCTTGTTGCGACTCAATTGAAGACGTAAACGAAATTGTTTTGCATTTTCATACCATGACGTCTTAAAGACGCACACTTTAAGTCGTTGCCGAATGAGCGTTCGGAATTCGTCCTCAGAACATGTGAGTAAAAGAGACAAAGTTATATATAGTTCATATAACCTTATCCTTTTCAAACGTCGTAACAATAGTTCATGGTAGGCCTGCAGATCAAAATAGAGACGATAATCAGAAAATATAAATTACAAATACAAATATTCTTTATTGTACATAAATAATAATATACAGCACTGCTTCTAATTCAAAAACAATTTAAGGAAATTAAACAAAAATAACATAAAAGATAAGAAAAACATTGTACAATTGGCGGCCTTATCGCTAAGACAGCGATCTCTTCCAGGCAACCATTTTATAACAAGAGACATATACAAACTTGCAAAGAAAGCTAGTAGGTGCGTACGGAATATAAAAATACATATAAATATAAATTAAATAATACTTTAAAATAAAATAAAATTATAATATAATACAATAAATTACCTCTCATACACGGAATCATAACCGAAACTTCCAATGTAGAGCGAAATGTTCCCTAATTATAATGGATCTAATTGATAATTGCAATGAATCAAACGCTTTTCGGTGAACCAAAACATCGTGAGGAAAGCTGCATACCTCTAGAAAATTCCTATGCAAAGCAGTGGGATAGTAACAGGCCGTCACTTTACTATAAAGAACCTGGTCCTCCTAGGTCGCTGGTTGGTAGTAAATGGACTATATAGGGTTGGGGATTTTAACTATTTTTTATTTTTCTGGGCAGTGCACAAATTATCAGCAATAAGTAACAACTCAGCACCACCTTTCGATGCCGTTGCAATGCCACCATGCAATGGAAGATCTGATGTGCTTTCTATGCGCCGGCGGCAGGTCGTTTCTTGCAATGCTAAGGGTCTGTGTTACGCGAACAAATAGTAACACTACGAATCTGGATCTTAACACGACATTATAAAAGTCAGACACTTGATATCGCAAATCCTAGATGAGGTTTTTAATATTTATTAATGAATTCGCCACAAATCATATGTAACGATGTAACTTAGTCTTTGGTTAAACGTATTACATTGAGTTAAGAATATAACAAACGTGTATCGAAAAGATATAAAGTCCTATTAATTTATATTGCAAATTAAAAATAGAATAAATATTCAAATGCTATTTGAAATGTAGCACTACGATTATAGTGAAACCGAAATAATAATAAGATAAATTGGAATGCGATAAATGTGTAGAGTCATCGGGTAAGACACCAGAGTTCTTTTCAGGATGACAATAGTACTATATTGCCTACTTAAACAAAGAATAGTTTCAATTCGAAATTTAATTTGTTTTTACTATATTTACAATTATTTTTACCATAGTTAGATTTTGAATCATGTATTTCAATTTCAGAATTGTTATTATATTTTTTATTATTATTATTATTATAACAAATATGTACAAGTTATATCTATCTTAAATTACTTACACGCTACTACTATACAAATCATGCCCACGTGGAATGGTCCCAAGAATGCTGGCAGCGTTTCCGCGTTGAATCGCTAAGCTGATTCTTTGTGCGAAAAAGGAGCCAGCCCTCTTGTCACCCGAAGAGGCGATAAACCGAGGTGTTAAAACGGATAAAAAATTTTTTATTATAATAAAAACATGAATTCAAATTTCAGTTGGAACTCATTTGCTTTGTTGCTTATTTCCGCCTGCTTTCACACTTCATGTGCGAGGTTTGATAATGACCGCGTACCTACTACTTGTTAGCCGATGAAATGTTTTAAATTGACACATATTTTGCTAGGAAAAACAAATTTATGTTGGCACCCCTGATGATAAGTGATTAATCGGTCTAAGATGGCTTCTGCAATAATTTTCTTTTCTATTCGATGAAGCAGCTTATTCTCAGCTATGATCGATTTCGTTAGCTAATACAACCAACATTTGCAGTTAAAAAAAATATTAATTAGTCAAATAGCGAATCGAACCTATCGATTAGTAGGTTTGGACCGTTCAGAAAAGAAAAACCGCTTATAGAATAATTTATACAATTAGGCGTTACTTTGCAGAGATCCATAATACAAAAGTAATAATAAAATTATTTTGCTATAATCCGCTATACAGTAAATAGTAAATATATATAGTGCTAAATGTATAGTGGACTATCCATTTTTTCATACCGGTTCCATGCAGGATTCGTAAAAACACATGCACATGCATTTTTTAGAAAAACCGTTGTTCATTTTTTTTTAAAGATAATTAATTATTTATGTTGAGCTTCAATTTTACTATTTTATTATAATAAAAAGGGAAATCAGAAAGTTTTCTTAATTCTATAATATATAATAATAATTGTTAAAATGGAAAATTATAATAAAAACTTACCCTGTAATTATCACTGAATATATCCATTCAATCACAACACTATAAAACACTTATAAGAAAATAAATCCGCACATAATAAAAAACCTACGTTCCAAAATTCCAAATTCAAATTCGGGCGGCGGCAAAGCTCACTCGTAGTGAACGACCTAACGAATATAAATCGCGTCACGAACTGGACGCTCGCTGCTGCGCGCAGCTTTCGTTCTCACCTGTGCGGGCTGCGTCCTGAAACTGTTGCTTCCAATAACAATATAAAACTGAAGTAAATTATATTTTTTCCGAAGCTATTTTAATTTGTTATCGTACCCTAAATATAACAAAACAATATTTAAAGACAAGAAAATAAAAATATCTTAGAGTCTATAAATTATAAACAAAAAGATAAAGCGCTTAAAGTATTTTTTTATTTATTTATTGCGCCAAGAACTTAAATAGAATTTTGTCAAATAAGCATTATAAAGTAAATTTCCTATGTAAATCCCTTACAGGTATTAATATAAATCACAAATACTTTCAAGACCATAATTAAAAAAAAATAAGTAAAGCACCAGACATAAAAAAGAAAAATTATAACCAAAAATTTTTGCAAATTTGCTATTGCAAAAAATTGAAATACTAATAAAATTAAAAATTACTAGTAAAAGTGGACGATAACAAGTATTTTAGTGAAATTCACTACTTCTTTTCTTTTTTCTAATGTCTTTACTGAGTTTGCTGGATATGTTTGAACATTAAAAGTTTCCATGTGATATTCAGACCCGGCGTAAACTTAGATTTAATATGAATACTGCTGCTAGTGGCCTAGATCGGGAAATTAGTCGGGCCAATGTTTGTCTTGGTCAGGCAAATAGAGATAGTAATAGCAGAATTCCGATTCAGGCTCACGTACTGGGTCCCTAAAAATGGTCCTTGCCAAAGCAACGATTTCAAATGACACGGTCTTGCTCAATTACAATACCATTTGGCGTCTTCTATAACCGGCAATATACTCATAACTATGCAGCACAATTGATTGTTCGACGGTTTTTAGCTCACTGGCGATTTTTTTTAGGAATTTGATTAGACTTCTTGCATACTGCACATCCGCCCACTGATATGATGGACACAGGTCTCTTCGAAAAATCTCCCGCCCATACCATCCCGTGAAGTTCTGATTGACTAGTCCTCACTACCTTGTAACCGCTGTATCCGTGATAAATCTTATTGCTCTTGCGATATTTATCGCAGACTATAGCAAAATAATTTTATTATTATTTTTATATGTGCACCGCAAAGTAACGCCTTATTCTTTAAATTAATTTCAAAGTCATGTATTAAATATTACTGGAAGAAATTTAAAATAATTAAGTCAACTAAATGTTTCATTAACCAATCGAATCCCATTTGCTCGTCGGCTTTAAAGGAGGGAGTGAGCTATAACCGGTATTCTTCTACTGTTAAAGATTACTGTCTATCCGGGTCCTTAGTGATCCTTTGAGGGTATGAGGTCTTAGCAATATAAGTTTCATTAGTCTCTCTTTCGGTTATTAAAAAAAAATATAATAAAATATTTCTTTTTTGAATATATTTAGAAATATCGATGGTTACTATACTAAAATACACCGATAGCAGACTGCGTGTCTACATAGATTAAGAGTGATTGATCACCGCCAAAAAGTGTTGCTACCATCAAAATGGCCTTCGGTACTTAATGACTAGTCCATCCTGTCAACTTGTTTTACGCTTTTCCTTTTAAATAATGAATATGATTGTGGATTAATTAAATTACTACGCTATTAGATAAAAGTAGCTTTGTATAAACTTTTAATTATAATATAATTAATCTTTTAATAAGCTTAACTTCAAATTTTAAAATCCTCTACCTACGGGAAAGTCGTAATTTAAAATATAAAGTATGACTATGACGCTACAAAAATACTATTATATATTTTTTTACGTTCATTCAGTGTTATCAATTTCACGATCACTGAGACAATATAAAATAATAAATAGGACGCGATAAAAATGTAAACGAATATTGACTCATTGAAATAAAGATCGTTCATAAAACTCAATAACAGGCGTTGCTAAATGAAATATATATGTATATATATGTGTATATATTTTATACGCATTAAAGACAAAAATATATGATAATAAAACATTGTAACAAAATACAAATGAACGTGTTAAAGTTATTAACCCAGAAATAAGGATAATAAATAAATTCTGTAGATATTTAGTTGTGCATCCCACCCATTTGGTACGAAAGATTGTATCAAGGAAAGAATCGATATGAAGCATGGATGTAAGGAAAAAATGCGAGAACGGATATGAAGGAAACATTGACAAAAACAGACTCCGTCTTATCCATGAACAAGGGTAGTTAATTTATTAAAAAATAATAAACAGACAATTTGAAAACATATTAATTATTAATATTTATATATATATTAATTATTAAATTATTGTAATGACATATTATAGAACGAAGTATATGTTAAATGGCCATACCTTAATGCAAGCAGTTAATGCAAGCTCGATACAAATTTTGAGGGTCTATTTAATATTAATTTGAAGATTTATCTTCCCTTTATACTACGGAGTTAAGCCGTCAGTCTTAATTATGCTCATCTCGACGGGTTAAGGGATCCCACCACCAATTTCCGACACCAATCAAATTATTAATATTAATATTTGCATCAAATACTACTAAGACAGTGACAGTCAAATAACTTTTGACTAGAAAGAACCAAACCAAATGCCCATTGCGCTGAGACGCAAAACATTCAAAATGTTCTCAGGTACACAATACAAAATATCAAATAAATAAATAAAATTACAGTAAAATAAAAATGCCATAAAAATATACAATTTCATATAAACTTTAACTCAGCTATAATTTTCGCAACAAAAATAACTTACCATCCCATATCAAATTATATTAATATGTTGTAACACAAATTTTAACTTGTAACCCTTTTCAAGGGTAATATTTTATTCATATCCCCTCAACCGAAAAGTTTGATATAATTCCAAGAGTATCTACTGAAAAGTATTTCCGTATAGGAGATTATACCTACAGATTTTGTTTTACTCCGACAACATTTTGTATTTAACTAAAAGTTATGGAAGTTTAACAAATGTTCAGGCGCTGGATTAAACTTAGATAAAGCTTATTCTAGACTTTGTATTTTATCAAAAAAAGCGTAAAAAAATCACGCTATACTACGGCTAAATGAGTTGACATTCGAGTATAGCACATCAATAAAACTAATAGTCACTAAATCAAGCTTTCATATTTAGTCCGCAGCGGATAAAAATTACCTTCATTCAATCAATAAATGTTTGAATTTTTCAACATGTTAATTTCTTTAATTCCCAATGCCTATGATGAACCTACATTTTTATATACCTCAAAGTCACCCAAGGCAATAAGAAAACTCGTAAAGGGAGAAAAAACGAGCATAGAACTACGCAGTACAAAATAACCGTATAGAAATATCTTAAAGATAACTATATCCAAAAACAAACCTTAATCGATTAAAAAAGAGAGAAAAATAAAAAGTAACATCGTGGAAAATAGTCTGCTTTAATCCATCTTTGTTTTAGATTGAGTAGTGTATTACATTATCTATTCAATTGTAATAAAAAAATATTATTTAGTTTTTTTATAAATCACTGCACTCAATACTTGCATATTGCGTGTCTTTGCATAGAACAACCTCAGATATTGCCGGTAGTCACTAACACAATAAAACTGAAAAAGCAGAATCTCGTTATTCAAATAGAGATCGCGCCGTGATAAATTCCAACTAACTGAAAAAGAAATAAGGATCGAACGTTGCGGAACTTTTTCCCGGGTTTATATTCTTCGAGAAAGTTTTTTCCATCTTGCTTGGTGTATTTAAATGCAAGAATCCACATCTAGTGTACTGTTAAACAAAGTTCAATAAAAAAAATTGTATTTATCTACTCTGATACTATAATACAAAGATTATAAAACTGAAAACAAAATTCTTATGACAAACATTACGTACAGAACAAAAATAAAAAATTAAAAAGTTTCATTACGATACAGGTCTTGTATGGACACCTGTATCATAATGCAACTTTTTAATCATAACGATACACCTATACAACTTCCAGCTGGACCAAGGAGGTTGAACCTCTACCTTAAAAAAAAAGGTTTCAATGAATGGGTCCGCGGCGACGCAACACGCATGCGCAATCGAAGTTTGCGCCTTGGCGCCAATATATAACATTTAAAAATTCTTTTCAATATTTAAACGAAGTTTAGTTTTGTTTGTAAAAAAAATAAGTTTTTGTGTAAAAACATGTCTGAGAGCGGGGATAGTGGTGATTGTACACCACCAGATATTCTGAAAGCTGCGTCAAACATGACCGTGAACCTGTTGCCGACGAAATCTAGGAGCAACTATATTAAATGTTACCACGAGTTCATAGAATGAAGAATGAATATTCAGAACATCAATAATTATTACAAGTAAAAATAAATTTGTTGTTATATTCAGCGTTTTATTTGCAATATTGTTTTACGTATTATAGTATGAGAGTAGATAAAGTAGTGTATGATACTGTACATAACTTGGTCTTATAACACTCGTGTGACACTATAAAAAAACTCGCCTGCGGCTCGTTTTTTTAAACCACACTCGTGTTATAAAAACCCTTATTATGCAACAGTATCATAAACTACTATAACAGAAGAATGTTAAATAATAACTCGATATAATTAAACTATACATATTGGTTGAGCATACCTTATACAATTGTTGATCAACTCAATAAATTTAAATTTCTAGTCGAATGAAGCAACCACAAATAAACAAGTAATGAAATTCCATTCCATTTTATTTACTTCATATGTCGACATTACAATTCGTAAACATAATCAATACAATAATTATTTAATTTATATTTTACTATGAATAAACTAAATGCCCTAAATGTATTCTTAGAAGTACAGAGAGATTTTATTTATTCAGGCAGACAGATGCAGTATTTTAAACCAAGAAAATTGTGTACCATTATTTATTTTTTCTTTTCTTTTTTTGACACTTACACACACGGTCGTCGATCCCCACAATAAGTAACTTAATACTTGTGTTATGGCGGTAGATATACTACATATATAATTTTAAACACATACTTAAATACAAATATACACCCAGGCTTGAAGAACCAACAAATTGTTTATAAAATATGTTGGATCGCGGCGGGAATCGAACCCGCGACCCGCGGAGCTGAAGGCAGGGTCACTACCCACTTTTTTATGACCGTCGTCCTGAAACAAGCATAAAGTGAGTGAGCGGTATTTATTGAAGAATACGTTTCAAAATTTATCCGTGATGTTAAAAGTATAGTTAATTCGATATTATTTTAATGCAAACTATCTAAATAAAAGGATGCAATATATTATGTATATCAAACATAGCTTATAGCGTTTTACCGAAATTGCTCCCGCACCTGAACTCGTGTCGTAAATCAACCATTCCATTTGTGAGGATAAAGGGAATGTTTATGATGACCATATCATTTATAACAGAGTGCTACATTCAAATGATGATATGTCATACATAATCTTGGTTCTGAAGGGGATAAATGTACAAATGGACTCCCAATGCGATCTGTGATTTACGTATAGTATCCGGCATTAAATAATGCACATCGATGTATGGAACGAAACATCCGGCCAGTTCGGTTTCGTAGAGCGCTGTCACTGTCACTCAGTTAGTGTGTGACGTTTCATACGGGTTCGTCAGTCTGTGCGACAGAGATAATGCTCTATGAAGCAGAACTAGCCGATTTTCTCTCTCTAAGCCTCGATGTGCATTATTTGTTGCCGGGTACTATAATAGTAGTAATAGATCTCTAGATAAGGAAGGCTGACATACATATGAGTGAATTTTAATATTTACTAGTTATCGCATTGTGGTCACAAAACGACCAAATATGCATGCATACTATCCATCCTTATATCATATACTCATCCAGATTGACTATCTTCTTCTTTTTCAATCTATGGACGTCATCTATCGAGCATAGGTATCTGTAAAGGAATTTCCATGGTTTAAACATATAACCTGAAATTTAACTTCTGCCTTCTGCCTATAATTCTTTCGCGCTCTATCTATATGTCTTCGTGATCCAAATCCTCCGCAAGACTGTCAATTATCAATTACTTGCGTTTGCATTGAATTATTACCCTATGTCCTGTTCACCAAATTCCAATCTAACTCTATTAAAATTCTTCATAAGCTCAAGGTTCAGCGGATAGGAAATTACGAAAGTAATAATAAAACTATTTTGCTATAATCCGCGATACGGAGCTAGTAAATAGAAAATATATATAGTGCTAAATGTATAGTGGACTACCCGTTTTTTCATACCCGTTACATGCAGGATTCGTAAAAACACATGCACAAACCTCCACCACCTCCACCACAATACACAAGCACTACACACGTTCACTATCACAAACTCAACAATCGTTTCGCCCCGCAAGTGAAGCATCATCAGGAGATAGACTGCACGACAAAATCGCAAACACTTTGCTATTTTGTCGTGGAGTCTATCTCCTACGTAGGAGAGCTACGTAGCTAAAACTTTAATGTGATCACAATTTCCTAAATTAAGGCGCTGAACAGAGCTGGCGCAAATTCAGATTTCGGCATATAAGCCACGCCCACAATTTCTGCGACGGCGTAGCGACAAAATTAATTTTTTAACACCCATTGTAGGTGTATACTATTTTATCCAAACTTTTTTTGTACAATTTATTTAAAAAACTTATGTCTAATTAATCTTATAAAACTAAGTATGCTGAAACTATAACTAAACACCTAAAAAAAGACATTATCAACAAAGAATAGTCACAAAAGGCGGCAACTAGCGACACACGTCCGTATAGCAGCGCGCCTCAGCGATCACTGTCTATATTCGTAGATGTAAAAGAGAAGCGAGACGATGACTCGTTTAAATTTTGCTATTTTCTAAAAAATATTTAATTTGAATGAAATATCTTAATTAATTCAAAATTTAAATCTTACATTCTCTTTATATTATAATGATTTATTAGTCTTATTAATTTTACCAATTTTTGTTGATAAATATTAGAGATATTTACGATCAAAGTAAAAATCAGAGGTCTATTTACCAATTTTTTTTATCGAAAAAAAGTATCGTAATCATGTTTCGAAATCTTACATTCTCTCTGAGATATGATGTATATTAACATATATTTTTCTTTTAATCGTCATCCCTATAGCTTTTGTTAAAAACGTGTTTAAAGTCAGCCTTTTTGGCTCTGTTCAGCGCCTTAACTCTTTGGAATCAAAATAGCTAAGAGTAAATGAGATGGTTCAACTTTCAATCATATCACCCGTTTAACGTGTAGACGTTTGAATTATTTTAAACCTATTTGCAATGTTTTAGAATTAAAATTTTATAGCGTTTTAGGATTTGTCTATAAATTCCTAACTAAATTTTCCTTTATACTTCTAGTCGACTTAGTTTAACTCTTACGTAAGGCTGCCTGTAAGAGATAACTATTAGTAATATGGCCTTCTATCTTTGCACTATTTATAATTATTATTAAGATTTTCTGTATCTTTTGTATTTAAGTTCTAGCAATAAAGCATTTTATTTATTATTATTATTTTCTATAGGTACCTCAAGTTCATTTAAAAACCGAAAACCAAAAAATTTAAGCGTATAATACAAAATAACATCAGAAATGATAAACCAGAAAAATTTAAAAATTATAATAATATCATATTAATAAACTGTTAATACAAGATTAAGCAATTTCTATTATGACTTATTTATATATATTTATTATTCTATTAATTATTTTTTTATTCATTTTTACTTTTTAAGCAATACTTTTCCATTATCTAGGTATAAAGTCAATTACTACTAGATAATTGGTAGTTTAATATGAATAATTGAACAAGATAGCAATAAGGTAAGAAAATTCGCTGCTGAACAACAAATTAAAATAAATAAAACCACGCCCAACTATATAATTACACATTACATAATCTCTATAATATACCTATTGGTGTACATCGGGATAGTATAAGGCGAGCTAATATCCCAAGGGCTCACTGGCCTGATTTTTCTCGATAAGTTCCAGTAATAAGACCTTAGATAAAATTATGGCAGACACTTACTAATGCCCCTGTGGTTATTATTATATGTATATTGTTTAGAAACTAGCAAGTACAAATAAAAATAAACAACGGTCCTCTAATCTCATATCAAAACGGTTATGAACAGAACTAGTTATGAAATTGAGCACTTTTTAGGGTCAAGCTGTTTACTACTAAACTGATTTTCAGTATGGGAAAACAAATTATCGACATCGTGCAAATTTTAGGTACGAGCAAAACATGTTACCTTCTTTAGATCCACTAGAAAACTATAGAAAAAAAGGGTGTTTCTTATAAGTTATTTCATCGTATGATTATATTTTAAATAAAAACTATTTAGTTATCCAGCACGTTCTTTAGGAATATTCGTCGTATTGAATTTGTATTGAATTCACGTGCGGAACGTAGCGAGTAGATAGACTCAATTTTTTATACATACTAATAGTATTCATAAATGTTTATTTCTTCATCCATATAATACATAATAGCGTTATTGAAATTGGGTTTTACTTTTATAAACATTATTTTCTATAGTAATAATTCCTAACATAACGCATTTCCTGCTTTCTAGGGAACCGCAGATTCCTGCAAAACTGCCCTCAATAAAGGTAAGGTATAAGTCTCCGCGAGCGATGAAGCGACATGTTCTACACTATGTATAATGATTAATATTGTTACGACATGTTTTAAATACAACCTCCTTCTTATAGTTGGTCAGTAATAAAAAAAAAAACATTGTCGCTGTCATTATGTGTTGAGTTGTTGAAAAAGATTAAATGGGTTGACTTTTGTAAAATTGCTTATTTATTGAATAAGTGTAATGGAAAAATATTGTTGTCGTTGTGTTCAGAAGTGGGATGGAAACCTTAACTCACAAATAAAATGTAAAAAACGAAATATTAAGAGTTTGACGAAAAGACAAGTGACGGTAACGTGTAAGTGTTGACATAAATGTAAGTCCCGACTGGTTTTTAGCGTAAGAAATAAAAGATGGGAAGCTTTATTTACTATAAGGGGATAAATGCGATGCTTGTAACATTTAATAATTGACTTTACAGAAAGCTAATACCTTTCCTGCGCCAATTGCGGCGCAATTGTTTCAGGATGGCCGACTCTAACAGCATGAAAAAGAGGAGAGCAGAAATGTAGCATGCATGTAGCAAGCCATGGCAATGAGCGTTAGCATTAGCAAGCCTGTTTACGTATGCAGCTGCTGAGTTGCTTGCCATTAATTGTGCTGTGTTATGCCATGACAGCAATTAATTAGAGATGGAGAGAGCTTAAGGGTTAAAAGAGCAAGTATTGAGTTTCTTTCCGATTCTTCTCACTACAATCAGCATTCCGAATCGGTGGTAGAATCATTCCCAGAAGTCAGCTTATTAGATTTGCGGGGTCGCAAATGTTGTCAGGATGGTCGACTGTTACGACGTGTTTTAAATACAACCTCCTTCTTATAGTTGGTCAGTAATAAAAAAAAACATTGTCGCTGTCATTGTGTTGAGTTGTTGAAAAAGATTAAATGGGTTGACTTTTGGAAAATAGCTTATTTATTGAATAAGTGTAATGGAAAAATATTGTTGTCGTTATAATATATTTCAAATTCGAAATGATATCTGTAGATAATATGACCGACCATAGATTAGACCATATAGACCACAGACCGCGGCTATTGGGATATTAAGGTCCCTAGATCCTAGAATGCCTAAACAATCCAGTAAACAAAGTGTTAGCAGACTTGAGGGCTGACCTAAAAAAGATTGCAGGGACCGAATGGATCATAGCAGCATATTGTATGATATATTGAAATCTCAAAGATCTACGACGCAGACAGTATCAGTTAATTGAAAAAATAGTTTTTTGTCTCCACAACAGATAGATACAGGTTTTCTTTGATCATTATGAATTCCCCAATTAAATCGCAAGTTAAACTTTTGTTTGGATATTTCTGAAAAGGTCACAAGAGGACTGCTGTCACATCTGTGACTGTGACTAATTTCTCTTCTCTGTAAATTCTTTTCGCCACTCAATTCTCACTACTTTCAAAATTCTGAAACTAAACACTCCACACTCTTTCCTTTTAGTATTCGTAGAAAGACGTTTATTAATTTCTCTAAACATAATCCACGATGTCGAACTCTTATACTATTTATATATTGACATCATCCAACTACCGATCGTTTGTGAACTTTAATCAAGTGACATATAGCAAAGTAGATATGTCCAGCACGTTTGGTATCCTCTTTTGCACAATCAATTGGTTGACGCCAATGATTTCTAGTTTGTATTTCATGGCAACATCATCTTGACACAAGAATATCGCGCCATTTTGATTGAAAGGTGCCATTTGACATTTTGAGTGACATTTGGTCTATGTTGATTATTCAAGAATAGGGTATCTCAGAGCGGGAATTGTGATGTTGCATTATATCTTGTTATTGTAAAATATATAACGATAATAAATTCCATACTTAAAAAAACATATAAAATATTAAGATCATCATCATTCTCCTGCCCTTATCCCACTCTAAGTGGGGTCGGCACAACATGTTACAAACATGTTGTCACATGATTTGGCTACGTATTTCACGACCGGCCGCCTGCCTGACGTCAACTTACCTTAGTCGCCTTTTACGACACCTCGGTAAGAAATGAGGGTGGTCTATTATATGCAGCCGGATACCACACGGCAGATACCTTAGTCGCCTCTTACGACACCTCGGTAAGAAATGAGGGTGGTCTATTATATGCAGCCGGATACCACACGGCAGATACCTTAGTCGCCTCTTACGACACCTCGGTAAGAAAGCAGGGTGGTCTATTCTATTCTGCCGGATACCACACGGTGTCATATAAAATATTAAGATATAGGGCCATAAAAAAAACAATATAACTACTAAATTTTTAATTGCATCCAACAAGTTATTCTTAAGCGAATCCTTAAATCAATATAAACTAAATCTTAATGGCTAAAACATTTCATATCCTCTTTTCATTTGCACGCCAGATACAAAAATATATATTATCTTATAACAAACGAAAATGCACACATCCAAGTGATTTGACTAAGTGTATAAGAAATGAAATAACGATCCTTCTGTCTGTTACTCGATAACTAGTAAACCTTATGAAAAACTATTCACAAGCCAAAGGCTAGGCTCTCAATATGAAGCCATATTTTTTTTTGTAGATCGCTGTCTGTGCGGATTCCTGTAACAAGCGAAATTTAAATATTTAATTTCATGAGACCTGATTATCATGAGATTCGAGAAGATTCTTTTTTTTCTTTTTACAAGTTTTTAATAACGATAGCTGAAGTGGCGATGGGCACATGAGCGAAGAGGCGATGGGTGTTGAGTTCTTCAGGTGTTGGAATGGTACACCCCCTATGATATGGACTGACGACCTCAAGAAGGTCACGGGGAGCTGTTTGATCCAAGAATCACGAGATCATGTGGTTTGGAGATCCCATGAAGCGACTTACATCAATTGATCAAAAATAAGAATAGCAATAGAATTAAAGTTTTTATCCTAATGTAATGAAAATATTACTTTGCTATAATTCGCGATAAAAGAAACGATATGTAATGTAGAGTCGCAAAGGCTTTGCTATTTTGTCGTGGACGACGATGACTCCTGAAGATGCTTCGATTAGAAGACGAAACGATTGAGATTGTGGTAGTGAATATGTGCAGTGTTTGTGTATTGTGTTATTGGTAGCTGGCAGTGCATGAGTTTTTAGGAATTCCGCATGTATCCGGTATGAGAAAGGATGGTACACTCTACATTTAGCATAACATATTTTCTTATATTGCGGATTACAGAAAATAATATTTTCATTACTTTAGAATTATAGATCTCCGCAAAGTAACGCCTTATTTTATAAATTATTTATATTTATTGATTATGAAACCTCACTATTCTTAGACTTAGATATATAAATATAGCTTTTTCATGAAATTTCCTCACCACAATGTACACGATAAATTATCGATAACATATGTTTAATTTGACACAAAGTTATAAATAACTGTATATTTCCACATACGCGTCTATTTTCTATATAGATACTTAGATATTAGACTCGTAAAATGATTAATGTATAATCAAAATGGATTTTTGTGAGGTTAGTAAGTTGACTATTAAAACACTTTCAAATATAAATTACTACGATTAGAAACACATTACATACTAAAATATCATTACTGCACGATTAGATTATAGTTCCATTTAAAAACTAGCCATTGGACTTGAATTCGTCCATTTCCCTATTTATGAATACTTTACAATTTTGAAAATAATTATGTACATTTAAGATAAAAGTTTAACACCTCGATTATTGGCCTCTTGAGGTGACGAGAGGGCTGGTTCCTTTTTCGAACAAAGGATCAGCTTAGCGATTCAACGCGGAAACGCTACTTTTTTTAATTACACTGTCATTTGTAAAATGACAAGTGTGAGAAGTGAAAACCCCATATCGAACCTCATCTGCACAATTATTTTGCCTTTTTCATATCTTCTAAATAAAATACCGAACAAAGCTCGGTCACCCAGGTACTGCAAATATAATGTAATATCACAATTTTCTAAATTCTTCACTGTCAATTAATTATGCCCTCAAATTACTGCTAAACATTGTTTCTATTTTTGAAGGTAATTGATAAACAAAAATAGAATATTGATGGACCTCAAGTGCAATATCTCTCTATTCTATTACTAAACTTTCAAAATAACTTCATTCCATCAGTTAATAGATTCACCGACGTCGTTGATAAGTCTGCTAATACAAAATAAACTAATAACTAGAACACTTAACGCTAAGTGCACGTAATGAAAGAGTTACTGCAGAACGTGCTTAGCGATTTTGTAAATGAAACTTTACTGATTTTCTTACGAAGCTTATTGGTCTTGGTATAAATAACAAAAACGTCTAGCACATAATAATAATTACATATTATTAAACATATCTGTATATCTATCTATTCGTGATATAATAAAAACGATTTAACGGAATTATAGAATCAGGCGTTACTTTGCGGAGATCCATGATACAAAAGTAATAATAATTTTAAATGGAATAAAATGATAGAATTAATAGGAAATATGTATCTAAATGTAGAGTGAGCTGTCCGTTTTAATAACCGATGCATGCAGGATTCGTAAAAACATATGCACAAACCTCCACCACCGCTACCACAATACACAAGCACTACACACGTTCACTATCACAAACTCAACAATCGTTTCGCCCACCACTTAGAGTGGGATACGGGCACGACGATGATATTTTTTACTTTGTGTTGTACATACATTTATATTTTTGATAAAAATTAAATTGTTAATTAAAACAAAATATTTGTTTTACATAAGTTTATATCCCCCCTATACTGGGGGCTCTGGGTCTCCATACAACATTTTAAAGGAAACTAAATTTAAATTTAAATAAATTTTTAGTCGCTTTACACTAATTTGAGTGAGGAATATCTGGGTAAAATTGTTTTTCATTCATTCAAATTCCGTGTTGGAGGGTTAGATATTAAACATAGTAACTTAGCACTTCTATCTTCTATCTAGATAGGCAATGACTCACCAATCAATATTACGTGTCACTTTTCCAAAGCTTTATAGTTTTGTCATTTTCGAGCGCTGCTGAGGCAATGATGTTCTCGGTGGGATGGCAGGCTGTGCACAGCACAGTGTCTGTGTGACCTGAGAGTCGTTGCACGATCTCTTTTGACTGCAGATTCCATATGTAGACCAAGTTGTCTTCAGACCCCGACACTATCCACTGTGGGCCATACGGTTATGGTATTAGATAATTATTATATAGACCTCTTCCATGAGCCTCTATTGAAATCTATACTAATATATAAAGAAGAGTTTGTTTGTTTTATAGTTTGAACGTGCTGAACTCAAGAACTACTGGACCGATTTGAAAAATTCTTTGAGTGAAGATAGTCCATTTATCGAGGAACGCTATAGACTATATAACATCACGCTTTTCACTCAATTCATGAATTTCGGCGAAGAAAAACAGCGAGGAAACCTGCACATGTTTAAAGAATAGTGGAGATATGTGAAACCTTCCAATCCACATTAGAGCAGCATGGTAGGTCTTAGCTCCAACCCCTTCCCTTCTAAAATGGAGAGCCTCCTTTAAATATGGCTCTCCAGTGGGCAGCAGTGGGATAGTAACAGGACATTACTTTTATTTTATTTTACTCGCAATAAACTAATTTATTTGATCTAACAATCAATCCTCTACGATCAATCACGGCTGCATGCTGCATTAGTTTAATAAAATGAAAATATTTTAAATAAATTACCTTCCCACCGGTAACACTGAAGTTTGCAAAAATACAATATTTTTCATTCTTATGTCCTGTGTATGTCTTTAAACATTTGCCTCTGCTGTAGTCCCAAAGTTTCAGAGTATTATCCAAAGTTGCAGCGAGTATGTACTTTCCATTAGGTGAGAACTTTACAAAGGACACTGGAGGGTTGTCATCATCTATGAGCGTTTTAAGGCACTGTCCGGATGCAGTATCCCAGATTCGACTAAAACAAAAATAAAAACAATAAAATAAAGTAAAAAGCGACTATTCTAAGGTATATTGTCACTTTAGTACAGGGATCAACAACCATTCAATTCTAAAGAGCCTTACTTGACATTAAAAAAAAAATTATTAATGAACAATTTGATGATGATCAAATTGTAGGATAAAATATATATGGAGTGATAATAATATAGTATTAGCTAATTTATAGAATTTGGCGTTACTTAGCGGTGATCCTTAATACAATAGTAATAATAAAATTATTGTAATATATTCCAATAAAATAAATTACATCACGGATTATTTTATTCTTACTTTTATAGTACAAGCTTATATATATTTGATGCTTTTTTTATTTATAGTCAATTAATATTATGAATAATATTTATTTTAATGATATTTTGACAAGATAATTTTATAAAACAATACAAAAATAGACTTAAACGAATATACAAATACCAATATAAATGTATATAATATATTTCAATAAAAAAATTAAATTTTAAATTATAATGTCATCTTAGCAACGATTTATTGCGTTATGTATGAACTATTATCAAATATTCATTTTTTGCATCTGAGCAGAGAATAAATTTACAAGTTATACATGGGTTAACAAAGGTCAATATAATTAATTAAATTTTATAAACAAAATGATATTGGTCTTTAGCGCGCATCACGAAAAAATCTATTGAATCGATTTACATTAATTAATATTTATATAAAACGTTTTATTTAAGTATTTTTAAGGAAGTACAGGAAAATATAAACTGATCCACAGTTTAGTATGTCAATGTATAGAATCTAAATATTATCTTCAGACTGGCCCGTTGGCGTAGATTGCAGTGACCCGCCTTTAGCTCTGCTGGTCGCGGGTTCGATTTCCGCTGAGGGCAGACATTTTCTAAGCACAATTTGTTAGGTCTTCGAGTCTGCGTGTATATATGTATTTAAGTATATATTTAAAATTATATAAGTATATATTTACCACTTGTCTGTCACCCACACATATAACACTAGTATTAGTATTAAGTATGACTTAGTGTTACCATTGATTTTCAAATTATATAACAAAAAAGTTGTTTTAATTCACTAATGTGTTTCTCATGTGTTGTCATGCAAATAGTATCACGGTTTAAACCTCTTACATATGCGTAATTGTCATTTAAAATTTTACTGACCTTACGATGCAGCTTGTAAGCTTAATAAATACAAAAAACAGACTTTTATTATCTCACTATTGGACATAGGTCTTCTCTCTACGTTTTAAAAGAGAACTGTTGGAGTTAAGACCTACCACACTGTTTCAATTTGGATTTGTAGGTTACACCTATTCCCAGAATTCTCTATAAATATGTAAGTTTACTCAAAATATTTTCCTTCACCCAAAAGCGTATGATATATTGCAAATATTAATTAAACACTAGTTTTTTTAACAGAATAACTCATAGATGACGTTTCGGGGGTTTTGAACCCATGACCACGTCGAAAGAGTTGCACGGTCATACTGTTTGGCTATAATAATACTTTATACTTACCATAAACCATCATAACTTGAGGATACAATAAGGCTTCCATCTCTGTTGAAATGCACTGCCGAGACAGGATCAGAATGTGCTGGTAACGTTTTCAAACATTTGCCTACAAAAATAACAATAATTAATTGAAAGAAAAATGTTATGCAACTGCTACTTGGTAAATTCCAGCACTCATTTGTTAATTAACAACTTTCTTCCAACAGTTATTGAAATCTCTAGTCTCTACAGCAGTGTATCCCAATGTAAGACTCACAACCCACAAAGGGGCAATATGAATGCTAATGGGTCAATTCGACAAGAGTTTAACCCTTCCGCTCCGAGCCTAATGTGCTATACAAAAAAAAACCTCAGCATTAGGTACTCATCTAATAATCTAAAAGTTTTTATCAAATTACTCCATGTTTTCTACTTATTTAAATACCTTGTGGTATCCGGTTGAGTAGAATATACCACCCTCTTTCTTACCGAGGGATCGTGAAATGCGACTAAGGTAAGTTGACGTCAAGCAGGCGGCCGGTCGTAAAATACGTAACCAAATCATTTGACAACATGTTTGTAACATGTGCCGACCCCACTTAGAGTGGGATAAGGGCAGGAGGATGCTGATGTAATTTTAAATTTATTGACCTACCTGTTCTTACATCCCATATGCGAACACTTTCATCGAAACTTCCTGATACTATAAGGTTGCTCTGTGGGTTGAAATTGCAACAAAATACATAGTTACTGTGTCCCTTTAACGTTTTCAAACATTTGCCCGAACTTAACTCCCAAACCTAAAAAAAAGAAATTATTGTAATAAACAACATATTTAAACTTTTTATAAGTAATAGAATAAATAATATGCAGTTTAGAATACCTCACTGAATCTTGATATCCAGATTAAATATGTAAAAAAAATGAACACACACACACGGTCGTCCGTTGTGTGTTATGGATGACAGACAACTGGTATATAATTTTAAATACATATATACACCCGACTCGAAGAACCAACAAATTGTTTTCAAAAATTGTTGGCCCTCGGCGGAAATTGAACCCGCGACCCGCGGAGCTGAAGGAAGCGTTATTGCCAACTGACATATTAATAAGTTATATATACTTTCACTATTGAATTCAATGTTTAAATGAGCAGTTCTTTAACAACAATTAAATAAATTGTAAAATAAATGTAGCAAGCTTGAACTCAAACTTTTGAATTGTCAACGTTACTACTGTTTCGGAAGATTGCTTCTACCGAGAAGAGCCTGCAAGGAACTCTGCGGTTGGTATTTATAAATATAATTTGATTCTAATAATTAGTTACATTTCATCATAGCCATCTTGTTCAAGGTCGATAATAAGCTAAATCTATGAATTTTTGTTATTTTATAATCTTCTATAGAATAGTAGGTTTTCTGTATCAACCTCCTTTTTAAAGTTATTTTAAATTAATGTAATGGCAAGGCTAAAATTGATTGTGGAATTTTATTATCAGATTACTGTGGCAAATTCAATCACATTGTAATGTGACCTAAGAAGAAAATAAGTTTCAGTAAATGAAAATTAAAAAGAATCGAACATCGAAATACAATTGATTTACTTCTTTCTGTAAGGCGCAAAGCAGAAAACGCAAGCTTTTGTCGGCTTCTAATTTGTCTATTATATACTTCGCCAATTTTGTTTTTTAATAATGATGTATTTTTTATGCAAAAAAAGAAGACCTATGAGAATACCTGTTTCCTTAAAATTCTCTCTCAGGGAATCACACGGTCATCAATTGTAAATGCCACTTACTTATCTTGCTAAGTACAGTCAAATTTCCATAGCAACCAAGCAACTATTTTACAATATCAAATAACTTATCCTTGTAGCTTATCAGATATGCTGCCCTACATGTAAACATTATAATCTAAGAAAACTGAATTTATCATACAAAGATAAGAGAGTTCAACTACCGTGAGAAATATTAATAAGTAGAAAATGACCTATTTAACAAGTGCTTCCAGTGTTAACATTTTTTGAACCTATAGTTGTTAGTAAATATAAATTATGACTATGTTCTGTATTACGCTTAAAATTATAGACAATATCTTAAATTATTGACTATAACTTTTTCTTATCCCATAGAACTACCAAGAGAATAACATGTAAATTTAAATAACATTCTATTTCATAGAGCTAACATATAAATCCAATTAAAGGTAGTCACAAGTTAAGTAATGAACATACAATGACTATTATAATAAAAAATGATGAAAAAAATTAAATAAAATATGAAGTCTTAACAAACTTAGGGATGATTGTTCTGTCCATTGTCATTGCAAAACTTTATACAATTGTATTCTGAAAAATCTTATTTATCATTAATATCTTTTAATCTTTATTAACACTAGCCTCATTCCCGCTACTTGGACTACATAGACTAGTGCTGAAACGAAAATAGTCTTTGAGCTAACTTCATACAGAAAATTGTATGAGTATCAATATGTTACTCTGGTTGAACATTAGAAGACAAATAAAAACACTTTTATATTTATTAAATACGTATAAATTTATGCTAGCAAAAACAAAATCTGTACCACATGTTTTATAATACTTAAATATCATGATGAATATGATATAGGAGAGGCTAGGCTAGCGTCCATATTGAATATAGTTCATAATGGAATAAGTTATTAACACTAGTTTCAAGTATATTGTTGTATTACTAACCTTAATTATTATGAGTCTAAGTTACTTGATTTAAATAAATTAAAAAATTAAATTAAATAAAGTGATCTTATATTTTTATTATATTTACTTTCAATGAATGAAATCGAGACAAATAAATAAAAATAAAGTAAACACCAATAATAAAATCTTATTTATTTTTTAATACACAAAACTAAATTTAAGCATGTAATCTATAGAGATTCTTTTCATAATGTGATGCAACTAACTTTGCAACTTTAATTGTAAATTGCGGCTAATTTTTGTTGTTACATAAAGTTTCTAGAATGAAAATATTTTTAGGTATAATGGTATTTTTTAAAATTCCACATAACTGTCAATATTACTTCTCCAGAGCCAAAAAGCAAAATTCAGTATTATTCATTTTTATTGTAAACACTTAAATAATTGCATTAGAAACTCTATAATATGCTGCAACTTTATTATTGTGTAAAAAATATCTGTAATCTTGGTTCTTTTATGCAACAACGTTCAAACAGCTGGTAAAAGATTAAACCTTTTTGCTTCGATTAAAAAATTTATGGATATATGAAAACACATTCATTTTACAAATTAAATTAGACTTCTTTTTAAAGGGAAATACCTCTTTCAACTATTGACTGACTTGTTTCTTCTTGTTTGACTTTAATGTTATACATCAACAAAAATATGACCCGGACAAATAGTGACCTAGATATCCAAGGCTTGTTGTATGTATTTTATATGTTAGTGAGTGCCATATTCTATATATAACAAACAAAGTTAGCAAAACTTGTGGTGCATACTGATATCATTGATACAAAAGTGTGTTAAAAATAAGAAAATAGCTAGTTGTATAAAATCTCTTTTCTTGGAGACCTTTACTCCTTTAAAACTTAGACTCATCACTCTGATCTGATCCTACCATTAAATGTTACAAGATTGATATGAACATTAGATTCTAACAAAAACAATATTTGTCCAAAAATATTTTAGCAATTACAAAAAAATTGTGTAGTGCAAGTAAGAAAAATGTGAAATACATATATGTATGTATTGAGAATTTAATTATTATTTAAGATGCTTTTTTGTGATAAAAAGATGTCAATTACCTTTAATGTTTTGTCATCACTAGCACTAACAATCAGCCTGCTGTCTGAAGACCATGCCACATCACTGATGCCCATTTTGTGTCCAGAAATAGTCTTCTCAAATTTGCCATCATAGGCTCCCCACACCTTAATAAGTTTGTCAGCAGCTGAAAAAAATATAATAATTATTAATAATTGTGTGATATATAATATAAGTATTATAAAATAATAGCATAGGCCTGGTATATTATAATAATGGTTTGAGTGTACACACAGTTATATCTTGATAATGAGTAATACAGTAATTGTTTTCATTTACAGAGCTAAGAAGAACATTTTTATGTAAAGATTAAATTAGTCTTAAAAAAATACAAAGTTATTATTTTAATGAGATAAAGAACTCTTCAATGAATCTACAAGTCTGTTATAAATAATGCTAGTATTGGGACAAAAGGTTTAAAAATATTACAAAATTCAAATCAGGATAAATATTTTTTTCTCAGAGACATTATTGGTGGAAATACTATTGATAGCTAAATTATTATAAAAAAGGTTCTAAAATTAGTCAGTAAGTCATACAATTAAGTGACATAAACAGAAAAAAACTAAAATGCCTATGTCCAACTGTTATTTAAAAGTATTTTAAAGTTACAAGTATTTTAAAGTTATTTAATAGACTTACAAATAGAACCTATTAGCACATAGATATAACATGTAATAGTTGCTATTGCAATATTACTATGTAGTAATATTTATTAGGAGTTATTATCACTTTGACACATCTGATACTGGATGTACTACATACTAGTAAGATATCAAATCAATTATTTTTAATTTTATAAAAGAATTTATTTAAGAGAATTAATATTTACAACTTAGGAAGGTATCTAAAAATAATAATAATTTAAATAATACATATTTTCATTTTACTAATTTTAAAACCTATAATGAAGTTTCATAATCAAATATTTAAATTATACAAGCTAAATACTATTGGTTCAATCCCTAGAGTATTTTTACATCATGTCATAGATACTATTTTTAAACACTTGTGGCCGTTTGAAAAGGTCAAAAAGTCCTGTTGAATTTTCCGTTCTTCTAAATATAATCATTACACAATTTATGTCCGTGTTAAGTGATCGGACCGGAGTTTCGATTGTTATTACTTTATATTTTATAAATGAAAACACTACCCGTATCTTAATTAGATACTTACAGGAGCTCGCAAGCCATTCTCCATTCGGACTGAATTTAACTGACGATACAGCTTTTGTATGTCCCGCAAGAGTAAATTTTAAAGTGTAGTTCGGCTTCTGAAAAGCAATATTAAAATTAGCGCCAAATCGCACGTGCTCAAAATACGAGTTACATAAACATGTGCGAACCGCCAGATTGATGTAAAACGGCGCACAATTGAGCAATAATGTGAAATACTTACCGCTACTGACGACTTGTTCGACTGCGAAGAGCTTTGTGATAACGAATTTGAACCAGATATGTTAGTAGATGGGCCGCCGTGTGTTTGGTGTGCGGTAGGATGGCCTGGCCCGGGTCCTAGCGGCACCATGTTTCAACTTTCGACGCACTTCTAGTAACTTTGTTCGTCACCCAAAGCAGTCACTAATACACACTAAACAAGAACTTAAATCAAACTTTCTAATGACAAAATCACTACACTTATCACTCACTAGCAAAGTTTTATTTAATTCAACGTAGATATTCAAAGAACATTCTAAATCCGAGCGTCCCAATGCGTGCATTTCGCGAAGAACGAACAATGTTGCCAACATACACGCGACAAAAAATTCCCTACCGCGTTCCTAAATCGCAGTTGCCTACACGCCTACGAAGTAATATGACATCATCCATTTTTATCTTTATTTATGCCCAAATTTATAGTTGCCTACATCATAGACTAGTTATTGAAAGGTACAGAGACAAGGATGCTACTGTAAAAATGCTAATATGATATATGATGATGAAAGGCTTATGATAATTGAAAATTTTTGTGTCAAATTAAATACATAGTTATTTCGTTATATAGTTCATTTAAATCAGAGATTCCTAAACATTTTTTTCATAACGCACTATTATATTTAGCTAGTTCTGGAAGTCGTCTTGGAGATACACTTCGATATATACCGAAAACTCAATAAAAACAATATATTTTTATGCATTGTAGCTGATTTGCCATCACGAATTAATAGTTTTAGAAAAAACAGAGACTGGTTGTTTGATTATTAATTGATTGTGCTGTAAAGTGATGTCAAAAACTTAAAGTTGGCCTATCATAAAAGTAGTTCCATCCAATTTTTCAAATTCAAAGTTTACACCTACTTACGACTCACGATAGTAGGAACCAATAAATTTAAATTACTTTTTACTATTGAAAGCAGATAAATTTCGTTTGATCCCCACTTATATACGCATTGTGAACTTTTATTTTTTATTACCCAGCGTTGTGTCTTGTTTATTTGAAACGGTGTTTATCGATCAACATACATATACACATATACGCTACACAGACTTATTTTAAAATCTGCAGTATTACTTTACTTTTACTACTTTTGTATTATGGATCTCCGCAAAGTAACGCCTAATTCTATAAATTATATATTAATTTAATTTATTTATTATAGTTATATTTAACTGCAAATACCGAGTAAAGTTTATAATGGATTCTTCTATATAGTTTGCTTATATAATAAGTTATTACTTATACTATAAAACAACTATAACCTTATTAAGTTATAGTTATTTTGATGATTTCGATATAATTAAAGTTTTATATTAGTCTGAAAACACATTTTTAAGTACATTTTAATTAAAAATATTTTATATTCACATTAAGAAATACATACAAAATAGTATCGTTAATCTTTTATTCAATTATTTGTCTAAAATTAATTATTGTTACTCATTATTATTGTTGAAACCGTACAAAAATTTAATTTTGAGAAAATCGATCACATACAGATAGATACCTCTTAAGAACTTTGTTTTATAATTTGCATAGAATTAGGAAGAGAAATTCTAAAATGGTTGTATGCCTGTAATAATTAAAATTATTATATATTACATCACAAACATTTATAAATATTTTATACAATTTATACTGGCAAGTAAGTTTGACCGGTTGACCCTTTTGACATTACAAGGTCAAAGTTGTCTAAAATTCATTGCAATAGGTTTCTAGCCGCTTTATTATAAAATAAATTTAAGGTAATTTTCCTAACGCTACGAATAAAAAAATGGCTCTTAACAAACTTAGTATTGATGCTCTAAATTTGAGTGGGAAACGAATCTTGATGAGGTAATTTTTGGAAAGTCTACGCTTTCAATTGATTAAAGTAGGGCGTAATCATTAAATAAAAATATTTCTGTAATTTCCAGGGTAGATTTTAACGTACCATTAAAAGAAGGCGTCATTACAAATAATCAACGTATTGTAGCTGCCCTAGATTCAATTAAATATGCCTTAGACAAGGGAGCGAAATCTGTGGTTCTTATGTCACATCTTGGAAGGCCGGATGGTCAAGCAAATTTGAAGTACACATTAAAGCCTGTTGCCGAGGAGCTTAAAAAATTACTAAACAGGTAAACTATTTTTAGTAGTCTTTTGTAAAGCTATCTTTTATAAATTAATATGTTAATTGTGCCTCAATAATATTATCATTTACTTATTTTTTTATTATTATTTATAGAGATGTAACATTCCTCCCTGATTGTGTTGGGGCGGAAGTTGAAGCAGCCTGTGCTGATCCAGCGGTGGGATCACTTATATTACTTGAAAATGTACGTTTCCATATTGAAGAGGAAGGAAAGGGAGTTGATGCCAGTGGATCCAAGGTTAAGGCAGACCCAGAGAAAGTAAAGTCTTTTAGAGCCAGTCTAAGAAAATTAGGAGATATTTACATAAATGATGCATTTGGTAAGAATTTTAAACTAAGTTAATTTTACAAATTATTCAGTGATTATAAGCTCAAATTTTTTTAAAATAAATAACAATAATATCTTGGTATTGGTATTATCTTTATCAGTGATAAAAAAGACATTAACTATTATATTATTTCTATATTTATATATTTTTTTTGTTTAAAAATATATTTGTTTATTAGGCACAGCACACAGAGCTCACAGTTCCATGATGGGTGAAGGCTTTGATCAAAGAGCCAGTGGCTTTTTGCTTAAAAAGGAACTTCAGTATTTTGCTAAAGCTCTTCATGAACCAGAAAGGTAAATTATATTATACTATATTTCTTGCCAGTTCTTATTGATAAGAACTACTTTGTTTTACTTTTCAAAAACCTGATGAATGGAGTATATTTTGAATTGTAATAACTAGTCAAATACACATTTCAGATAGGTAATATATCATAAAAATGTAGAATGATATTTTCGTTTGTTATTGTCTGTGTTTGTTATCGCATGCGCTGCGTAAACTAGTAGAGATACGCTAAAACAATGTAGTAAAGAATTGTATATCAAAAAAATACTACAAAAAGTCAGCAATAGCATGTCTCTATCTCTCACAGTTAACTAACAATAACTACTTTTATGTTCGAAATTTCGAAAATTCAGGATAAGTTTCGTAAATCCCTGAACTTCACACGTGTGAAGCCGTTGTTAGCACAGGTAGTATTGGGATAAAAATAATAGCTGCATCTACATATTGCAGATAAATTAATAATGTAATTGATACATTTATGTAACTCTACAAGCCCCATTTTCAATTTGTTTTATGTTTGTGCAGATATAAGCATTGCATTCATAAGAAATATGTTTTGGTACAAAATCGTAATCCTGATTAGACATTGGATAAAAAAAAATAGAATATTATTTTATTTCTAATAGCTCTATAAGGTCAATGTTGCAATCACAATATCATGGTATACTTGCACAAAGCTGTTCTATGCTATATATTTTAGTTATAATATAAATTCTTTCTATTCTTATACTTAGAAAATTTTATTGCAGACCATTCCTTGCCATTCTTGGTGGCGCAAAAGTGGCTGATAAAATTCTTCTTATTGAGAACTTGCTGGACAAAGTCAATGAAATGATAATTGGTGGTGGTATGGCTTACACTTTCCTTAAAGAAACTAAGGGTATGCCTGTAAGTAATTACAGTCTTTTTATTTATTCATTTATTTAAGATAACTTCGTTATCACATTGAAAAACAGGCAATATCATTAAAAACTAAATTTTAAACACAAGGTGGCTTTATCAATTAAGCTGATCTCTTCCAGGCAACCATTACAACTGATTTAAATAAATATATAAATTTAGGTACTTGATACATACACTTAAATAATTAATAATAAATAAATAAGAAATAGATAAATACTTCAATAAATATTTATATTTTACAAATATACAACTAGCAAAATAATACATACATAAAGATACATTCATAAATACATATATACTAATAGTGAATATAAATTACATAGATAAATAGTCTATTTTGGTATTATTATTTATTATTTTACTTTTTTTTTTTTACGCTGTGTCGTATCCGCCTTAGTAGAATGGACCACCCTCATTTGTTACCGAGGGGTCATAAAATACGACTAAGATACGACTAAGTTGACGTCAGGCAGGCGGCCGTAAAATACGTAGCCAAATCAAGTGACAACATGTTTATGATGAATATTTGCCAATACTTATGTCAAGTTAAAAAATATATGAATCAAATTTATTCTTTAAAGTGATTTAGTCCCACGTCATATACTATAAAGTCTTTAAATATATTTTCTGAAGGTCAGATTCTATTAGTTACTGTTTAGTTGTTGCCTTGCATAGTTGTTGGATAATATTTAAATAATTTATAGAATTAGGCATTTCTTTGTGGAGATCCATTTGTGGTGGAGTCTATCTCCTGATGATGCTTTGATTGCGGAGCGATTGTTGAATTTGTGATAGTGAATGTGTGTGGTGCTTGTGTATTGTGGTGGCAATGTTGGGGGTTTGTGCACGTGTTTTTACGAATCCTGCATGTATCGGGTATGAAAAGACGGATAGTCCACTATACATTTAGCACTATATATATATTTTTTTTTTTACTGTATTGCGGATTATAGCAAAATAATTTTTATTATTACTTTTGGATAACATTTATTTATTCTTTTAGATTGGTAACTCTTTGTATGATGCTGAAGGTGCGAAAATTGTAACAAAGTTACTGGAAAAGGCTGCTAAAAATAATGTTCAGGTTCACTTGCCAGTTGACTTTATCACAGCTGATAAGTTTGATGAAAATGCCCAGGTAATTTGAATATAAAAATTTGCACTTAATTATAAAAAATATATATTTAGTAACACTCTTTTTATAATTTTTAAATCAATTGCCATAAATGAATTACATTTAAAGTTTATCAGATGTTTCGACCTATCTTTGGTTATATATTATATATTACTAGCACTACGTGCGGCTTCGTCCGCGTGAATTTCAGTGTTTAGCATACTATAGTCGCTCGAGTATCTGCAAGAGACTAGCTCTCTGATACCCTACACCGCTTTTTATACCTATTCCTCCCTCTAAACTTTGTTACTACTCCGACAAAAAATTGTTGTAAAACTACCTCTTCAACTCAATTAAAACCGTTATGTACTATTAACCTAAACCTTTCAGAGGAGTTACACTACCTTTTAGTAAAAACCATACTAAAATCCGTTCAGTAGATTTTGAGAAAATCGATTACATACAGACAGACATCTTTGGGGACTTTATTTTATAATTATAGATATCTAGATACATAGATAAATTGTACAGTAAGTACAAGGACAACTAAGAAGTTTTCAAAAAATCACTTTCTATCGTTTTATCGTTCCATTAATCAACAAACATTTTGCCCTATCTGTAGAACAAAGTCACATTTCCTATGCTTATATATTGTATATATATTATATATATTATATATATGGGAGATGTGACTTTGTTCTTTGGATAGAGCGATTTTTATATTAATTGTGAGCAGTTTATGTTTTAGGCATACATATACATTTTTTTAGGCAGGAACAGCTGATGTTGAGAGTGGTGTTCCTGAAGGTTGGATGGGATTGGATGTTGGACCAAAATCCAGAGAATTGTTTGCAGAGCCGATTGCAAGAGCTAAAGTTATTGTGTGGAATGGGTAATTAACCATATTATATATTTTTTCAACAACCTGTATTGTAATTATGTGTATGAATGCAATTGTTGTGGCTGCGTTCACAACAATCCTTTATATATCTGTGTGCCCCATTTTGGCACACTTTTTAAAATTGACATATACAAACGTAACGGACAATATACGTTTTGAGACGGACGATTTAAACTACCGGTCTATCATTTACGAGCGCCTATAAATAAATTCCTCTTCACAACATCCAAGAAGATACATCTGGTCCTTCGAGCAATAATAAGAAGATAGATTGGTGGAGAGCTTCGATTTTCAGAAGAAATCGTCAGCCTTAGCGTACAACGGTCTTCAAGCCGCCTTCAACATTTTGAAAGTTCATACGACTTTAGAGTGAGTCCGTTCCTTTATAATCCTTATTTTTCATTCCTGAGTATAAATTTGCCCTATTTTTGTCAAGCGCGCCAACTAAATTTCAAATATATCACCGTTTTACTATTGTACGCAAGCATCAGTATTACTCGATTTGTAATTGCACGGGCTTATCAGCAGCATAAAACCGGTTCCCCGTGCCTTACGTCGATCCCCGCGCACAATTAAAGCGAAAGAATTCATAGTCATTAGTAAACATCGTACGTTAACTGTTGCATCATAATTTTATTTATTGTTATATTATCATTGTTATAGTCGTTTCCTATCCATAGTAAGTAGTATTATCGTTTAAAAAATGAGTGACAGTAAGATTAAAGATTTAGTAAAAAAGCGTGGTTCTATTAAATCTAAATTAACTCAGTTTTCATCTTATCTGGGGTTGTTAAAAGGCTGTGACTCGTTAAGTGAATTACAACTAAAGGAATTAGAGTGCCGTTTTCGTAAAATTGAGATACTTTATAGTGATTTTGATGTGTTACAGTCTGAAATTGAGGTGTTGTCGGAACCGCCAGAAAGTGCCTATTCAGATCGCGAAGCCTTTGACGGCATATATTTCAGACTCGTGTCTGAAGCTTCGATGTTGCTCAGCCCGCCACCAGCCGCTCATCAACCGCGGTTTTCTGTGTCAAGCGAGGATGACGCATCGTTCAGAGACGGGGGCAGGCATGATTTCGTCAGGCTGCCTAAAATCGATTTACCGCACTTCGATGGGGACTATCAGCACTGGCTCGAGTTTCGAGATACGTATATTTCTCTTATACATAATAACAACTCGATAAGCGACATAAATAAGTTTCACTATTTACGCGCGGCGCTGAAAGGCGCTGCTGCATTATCAATTAAATCTCTTGATTTTACAGCTGTTAATTATAAATTAGCGTGGCAATTATTGACTGAGAGATACGATAATGAACGTCTCCTAGTTAATCACCACTTACAAAGTTTATTCAACTTAGAATCGATGCCTAAAGAGTCAAGTTATTTATTGCGTAATATGGTAGATGTAATTAATAAAAATTTACGTGCCCTCGCGACATTAGGGCAGCCTACAGACCATTGGGACACAATAATTATATTTATTATGTCTAAAAAATTAGATTCCTTTTCAAGCCGCCAATGGGAGGAATACAGAAATAGCCTTGGAGGTATTCCACATCTCCAACAGTTTTTAAAATTCCTTAGTAACAGGGCAGATTTACTTGAGACATTACAGGATAACAATAAACATAAACATAAAACAAATACTATAACATCATCAGACACTCATAAAAATAAAACATACACACCTATCACAGATTATCACACATATAAATGCCCGATTTGTTCGCAGGCTCATTATATTTTCAGCTGTGAAACATTCAGGAAATTAGATGTTGAGTTGCGAATAAAAAAGGCCAGTGAGTTTAATTTATGCAGAAATTGTCTTCGTCCAGGACATTCTCATAAAATGTGTAAATTAACCCATTGTAAATACTGCCAAAAGAAACATAATACCTTGTTACACATTGAGACCCCAAAGGAACCTGTAGGAATGACAGTAGCGTTATCGGCGGGCTTATCCTCAACACAGTGTAACGGGTCTACTGTATTGTTATCCACAGCTATGGTGCGGGTGCGCGACGCGCGCGGCAAGCTGCATTCGGCCCGTTTGCTCCTCGATAACGGCAGCACGTCTAACTTTGTGACGCAGCGGCTCAGTGAGAGACTCGGTCTGGTAAGGAGGCGCGTCAGCTCCACGGTGAACGGTATTAATAATCAGTTTTCTTTAACAACAGAGTCTTGTGATTTAGTAATAGAAGCATACTTTGGTGATTATAAAGAATTGATTAGCTGTTATGTACTACCAGAAATCACAAAATTTTTACCGCCTTCATACATAGATATTAGATACGTACCGATTCCTAAACATATTAAATTAGCAGATCCTTCATTTAACTTACCTTCAGAAATAGACATCTTAGTCGGAGCGGAGGTCTTCTGGAATGTTCTAGGTTCTAACACAATTGACTTAGGCAAACGCCAGCCAAAGCTTCGCGATTCAAAATTAGGATGGCTCTTATCTGGCTGTCTTCTTAATACAAACATACGTCATATAGCAGATTCTAATAATTTTTGTAACTTCATCGGTCATCATGATGAGTCATTACTTACCCGGTTCTGGGAGCTCGATGCAGTGTCATCACACCACACTTGTCACTTGAAGAGAAGGCCTGTGAAAGCATATTTCAGAATACAACACGACGCGACGAAGATGGTCGTTTCGTCGTGACCATACCTTTAAAAGAGTCGCCAGATGTACTCGGGGATTCTTATAAAATAGCTAAAATTCGTTTTCTTTCTTTAGAAAAACGCTTAAATAAAGATGCAACTTTAAAAAATTTGTACATGCAATTTATTAAAGAATATATAGATTTGGGTCACATGACGCGTAATAAACAAAAAATTTCTAATTCAGATTCACCTAACATTTACTTACCGCACCATGGGGTTATTCGTGAGTCTAATACGACTACAAGATTGAGAGTGGTCTTTGATGCTTCGGCCGCCACTTCTACAAATAAATCTTTTAACGATATCCAAATGGTAGGTCCTACTGTACAAGATGACATTTTTTCGATCTTGTTACGATTCAGGCAGCACAAAATCGTGGTGATAGCCGATGTCGAGAAGATGTACAGAGCCATTTCGGTGGATCATTCTCAGCGATCTTTTCAACAAATCATCTTCCGTTTCGAACCATCTGAACCACTAGACACGTACACTTTGAACACAGTCACGTACGGCACTGCATCGGCCCCTTATTTAGCGACTAAGTGTCTGGTATCTCTTGCGGATCAGACAAAGGACGAAGCAGTACAAAATGCTATACGACACGACTTTTACGTAGACGATTATTTAGGCGGTGGCGAATCGGTAAAAGCAGTAATCTCTCTTTGCAAAGGTGTGAGAGATACGTTAGGTTCAGCAAAGATGAATTTACGTAAATGGCAGTCTAATAGTCTTGAGGTTTTACATGCTATTGACGGAATGTCGTGCGATTCAGAGAAACGAGACTCAAAAAATTTGAACAGTAATGCTTCTTCAAAAACATTAGGACTTTATTGGGAATCGGCTTCAGATTACTTGCATTACACAATTGATATTAAAATTGATAAGAAGTTAACAAAACGTAATATTATTTCTATTGTAAGTCAAGTGTTTGATCCGTTAGGACTTGTCGGTCCGTGCATAGTATTAGCAAAACAAATAATTCAAACTTTATGGATTCGTAATTGCGATTGGGATTCTGAAGTACCTGCGGACATAAAAAACGACTTTTTAGAAATTGCAAATTCACTTCATCATTTAAATTCTCTTAAAATTCCTAGGTGGATATCATGTAGTAATCCATCAACTATCGAATTGCACGTATTTTCAGATGCGTCTGAACGTGCGTATGGTGGATGTATCTATGTAAGAACGGTTGAGAGTAATGGATCGGTAAATGTCAAACTTTTAGCAGCAAAAAATAAAGTAGCACCTGTTAAACCTAAGCATACCATACCACGCTTAGAACTGTCTGCTGCATTGCTAGCCACCAGACTCTGGAAGAAAGTGATTAATGCCCTTTCAATAAAGTTTCATCAACACTATTTCTGGTCGGATTCTACGATAGTCCTAGCGTGGGTGACGAATTCTCCTTCAACATTGATTCCGTTCATACGAAACAGGGTTGGTGAGATACAAGAAAGTACACAAGGTTACACCTGGAGTTATGTACCGTCTAAATCCAATCCTGCAGACCTTGTCTCTCGCGGGGTGAAGGCTGATTCCATCATCGGGTCCTCACTTTGGTGGTCGGGTCCAGACTTCTTACATCATGAACATATTCAGTTTCCAGAAGTACATAAAAAGACAGACATTTCCTTACACACAAACACATCACTCCCAGTAGACGACAGCAATCATAACAGAATTCTTCATCTCATACATAAATATAGTAATTTTAATAAAATAATCAGAGTATTTGCTTACGTTAGTAGATTCATACACAATTGCAGACACACAAATAAAACCCTCACCACACTTACATTCAAGGAACTACAATCATCCCGAAATACCATACTACATCATGCTCAAAGGGAAATGTTTCCTGAGGAATATAATATCTTAAAAGCAGGTCAAGCTTTGCCTGCGAATAGCAAGCTTAAATCTTTGTCACCATTTCTAGATAGTGACAACCTTATTAGAGTAGGTGGTCGTCTAAAGAACTCTTTTTATGCCTTTGATGTTAAGCATCCTATCGTTCTTTGCGCTAAACATCATCTTACCGTAACATTATTTAACATGCAACATAAAATTTTGATGCATGCAGGTCCTCAGCTTCTTCTAAGTAATATAAGGCAGAGTTATTGGCCCATAAATGGACGAAACCTTGCTAGAAAGGTCGTACATTCATGTGTTCGCTGTCATCGACTAAACGCTACTCCTATTCAACCCATTATGGGAAATTTACCAAGGGAGCGAACACAAATAGAATACCCATTTCTAACGACAGGTGTTGATTATGCGGGGCCAGTGCTTATACTCAATCGTAAAGGCAGAGGAGGCAGGCTGACAAAATCATATATTTGTGTATTTGTATGTTTTGCAGTTAAGGCAGTACACCTCGAACTCATCACAGATCTCACCAAGGAGGCATTTTTGGCGGGTCTTAACAGATTTATATCGCGTCGTGGTAAACCTGCAACTATTTATTGCGATAATGGCACTACCTTTGTTGGAGCAAGTAACGTGCTTGCTCAATTCCTAACAGACCAAGATACTATGCAAACAGAGTTGTTAGAACAAGGTATAAACTTTAAATTTATTCCTGCGTATACTCCGCACTATGGCGGAATTTGGGAGGCCGCAGTTAGGTCCGTAAAGCATCATTTACGTCGAGTTCTATCTTTGGCCCATCTTGACTATGAAGAGATGGTCACGTGCTTAACACAAATAGAGGCAATTTTAAATTCACGTCCTCTGACCCCTCTATCAACAGACCCATCTGATCTGTCCTTCCTTTCTCCGGCTCATTTCCTTATCGGGCGATCTCTAATATCCGTACCACATCCGAACTTAATAGAAAAGAACATTAATCGTCTCCAACGATTTCAGAGGGTCGAAAAACTACGACAACATTTTTGGCAGCGTTATTCAAATGAATACATTTCTCTCCTGCAGACCAAAACGAAGTGGACTCATTCTACAGGCCAGCTCGAAGTCGGGTCTCTTGTCCTAGTGAGAGACCGACATCAACCTCCTCTTCTGTGGCTTCTGGGTCGTATCACTCGAATTGTCTATGGCAGTGATTCCGTCGGCAGAGTAGCGGAGATACTCACAAAGAAGGGGACCATCACGCGAGCCTTCAACAACATTTGTCCACTCCCTGTGACATGTTGAAGAATCCAGCCCGGGCGGGAGCATGTTGTGAACGCAGCCACAACAATCCTTTATATATCTGTGTGCCCCATTTTGGCACACTTTTTAAAATTGACATATACAAACGTAACGGACAATATACGTTTTGAGACGGACGATTTAAACTACCGGTCTATCATTTACGAGCGCCTATAAATAAATTCCTCTTCACAACATCCAAGAAGATACAGCAATCAACTAATGTATGTAAATCAATTATGTAAATTTAAATATAAGGGGCTGTTCATAGAATACGTTTGCATATGGGAAGGGTGGAGGGGGTTGACTTGTATCACAAATCGAGCTGTTATGCATAGTGGTTGGTACCTGCCATTGAGATGAAAGCACTGGTTCGGGGAATGCAGAATGGATAAATCATGATGAAGTCGATGGTAGTTTTGAAGATGAAGAAGAAGATGCTGCAATACCGAAAATCCTTGGACTTCTGATCAATAGAAATATTATTTATTTGTTCACTATATAGGATTTTTATTGATTTATTGGAAATGTAATTTAAAAACTAATCAAATATTATTTGAAAATTTGTCATATTCAAGAGGTAACACAGCATGACAGTAGGGGGGGGATTCGGTAAAAAGAAAACTATTTTAGTGTGATGTATTTTATGAACGGCCCCTAATATACTATCGATAATTTTGTTATGGACACTATCTTATAGATAATTTGTTTCGGGTATCCCATCTAATTTATTTGTTGGTACAGACCAGCTGGTGTGTTTGAATTCGAGAAGTTTGCGGGCGGAACTCGGGCTTTGATGGATGGTGTGGTTACGGCGACGGCTAACGGAACTGTCACTATCATTGGTATGATTGATTTCTTTATACAAAACCCAGGGGGTGAAACTCTTAAGAGTTTTGTCCAATAAGCTTAACAGATGTTGCAATGTCTACAATATTTTAGAATAGAGAAGTTAATTATGCTGTCAAGGTCAAAGTCATACAGCTCAGATGGGAACGGGCCGACCCAACATAAAGATTTCGGAGATCGAATCATGGGTATCATCACTCAATCCGATTGACTCTTTTTTTGTTTCAATTTCATCTTTATTTATATTTTATTAAAAAAATACCTAGCAAAACTCAATCACCCGGGTAGTTATTATTAAATGGATTACTATAAGAATGCATTATAGCGCAATCTAGTGAAATATTATGGTAACGTTGCAGTGACATCTCTGAGACGGCAGGTAAATAAGACAATGTTAGGAAAATAAGACAATTAGCTGATGTTGAAACAGCAAAACTTGTTTACTTTTCCTATTTTCATAGCATTATGTCATATGGAATCATGCTATGGGGTACAGCGGCTGATATTCACAGGGTCTTCGTTTTACAAAAAAGAGCTATTCGTGGTATTTATAATATGAAACCTCGTGATTCTTTAAGGGAGAAATTCAAAGAAATAGGCGTCATGACTGTAGCTTCTCAATATATCTATAGTAATATACTATTTGTAAGAAAAAATATTCACCTTTATAGTAAGAATAGTGATAGATGCGACAGACACACTAGAAACCGAAATAAACTAATGACGCCAAGGTTGCGCCTCCAAAAGGTGCGAAAATCATTTGTCGGTCTCGGTACACGTATTTATAATAAAATTCCTCAACATTATCTAGACTTGCCTTTACACAAGTTTAGAAATTATCTTAAAACGATGCTGCTACATAAAGCTTACTATACAATTGAAGATTATTTGAGTGATAGTAGCATATCTTAACTGCAGTCAGCTACGCACCAAGCTGCAACGATTAATTTGTAACCATCAATCAAATTGTAAAAAAATATATATTTAAAAAAAGAATGGCCGCCGAGTTTCTTGCTGGTTCTTCTCGGTAGGAGCAAACTTCCGAATCAGTGGTAACTTCTTGAAAACATTTGACGATTCAAAAGTACTGTAAACAGTCTACTTGAATAAAGAATATTTTGAGTTTGAGTTTGAGTTTGAGTTTAAAACAGTTGCCTTTGAACAAGTTGCTCAAAGTAATCCTATATAGTACATTATCTATGATAAAACCGGTAAAGACTGTCGTAGAGGTAGGTTAGGTTAGTCATTACATAAAAAAAATTACGTGTATATGAATGCCAAAACTCCATTAATTGATTTAAATTTATATTTAAGTTTATTTATAAATCAAGCCAGTGTTACTTTTATGTTATTTTTGTATATATAATTACATCTGTTATGTCACGAGAAGCTGTGATAGCCTAGCGGTGAGACTGTGCGACTGTCTAGAGATGACATAGGTTCAAACCCTGGGCAGGCACCAATGAGTTTTTCTATTAAAAATGTGTCTAATTGATAATTGCAATTTATCACACGCTTTTCGGTGAAAACATTACACATATCCTCACATCGTGAGGAAACTGCATATCTCTATAGAATTCTAGGGATATGTGTAACCTACCAATCCGCATTGGATCAGCGTGTAGGTCTTAACCCCAATCCTTCCCTCCAAAAAACGGAGGGAGGAGGCCTTAGCCCAGCAGTGGGTATAGTCACAGGCTGTTACTTTACTTTTTATGTCACGAGAATGATATAAATTAAAGCGCAATGTGATTAAATCATCACAATAAGGAATACAAATTTTTGTAGCCATGAAGCATATAGCGTTTTAAAGAAATCTTAAAATTTTCCTTCTCGAATTAGGCAAGGGCAATTGGTCTAACACTAGCTACAGTCTGGGCGGACAAACTTATATAAAAATCTAAAAAAATCTAAAAATTAGCGGAAGACTAGATTGTGAAGGTAAAGTACTAAAAAATACATTTGTTGTTTGAAACCAGCCTTCATATGGGACTTATTGTGTTTCTTCAGCTGGATATGATGTAGTACGCAGGTTCCATCAATATTGACGGTAAGAGAATGGGTTTCGTCAGCATAAACAGTATGAATTATTTGCCAAGGTGGCGGCGACACTGCGACGTGCTGCGCTAAATGGGGTACCGAAGACAAAGTATCCCACGTCTCCACCGGAGGAGGTGCTTCGTTGGAATTACTTGAAGGTATGCCATTATGAATGATAAAATTACTACTTCAATTAGGGGCCGTTCATAAAATACGTCACAGTAAATAAAAAAATTTACTCGTCCCCCTAAAAATATTACGTTACAAAAACTAAATGTCTCCACCGGAGGAGGTGCTTCATTGGGATTACTTGAAGGTATGCCATTGTTAATGATAAAATCATTACTATCTTGAATTAAGGGCCGTTCATAAGATACGTCACAGTAAATAAAAAATTTTGCCCGTCCCCCCTACTGTCACACTTTCTGCTACCCCCCCTAAAAATATTACGTTACAAAGACTAAATATCTCCACCGGAGGAGGTGCTTCATAGGAATTACTTGAAGGTATGCCATTAATAATGATAAAATCAGTACTATCTTAAATTAGGGATCGTTCATAAAATACGTCACCGTAAATAAAAATTTTTGCCCGGCCCCCTTCTGTCAAACTTTCTGCTACCTACCCCCCCCTTATAATATTACTTTACTAATACTATATATATATAATACCCCCCACCCTTCTGAATATGATAAATTTAAATTAAAAATGCACAAATATTGAGGATTAAAATTATATTTGATTTAATTATTGATTATATTCTCTCTGAGATTATATTCTCTGAGCTGTGATAGCCCAGCGGTGAGACCGTGCGACTCTTTCGAGCGGAACACCGTTTTCAAACCCGGACAGGCACCAATGAGTTTTTCTATTAAAACTCATGTGTCTAATTGATAATTGCAATTTATCACACGCTTTTCGGTGAAGGAAAACATCGTGAGGAAACCTGCATATCTCTAGAGAATTCTGGAGATATGTGTAATCTACCAATCCGCATAGGAGCAGGGTGGTAGGTCTTAGCTCTAACCCTTCTCTTCAGAAACGGAGAGAGGAGGCCTATTCCCAGCAGTGGGATTGTAACAGGCCGCTACTTTACTACTTTACTATATTCTTTCGAACTCGCCGAGTTGCGAGGCAAGTTTGTTGTACACGCCGAACTACTCTGTCTTTTATTTCCCCTTTTGAATGTAAATTTTAAATGTAGTGAGATGTTATTAGATGTGTGTGTGATATAGACCACATTCTTTGCATGTTCCGACATGTTAATTTACAATATTCTAATAGGCGGCGAAAGTCACGTTGCTGGAGACACCCCGTCCACTCCCCTTATATGCGAACGTATGTTATGTACGGGCCCTTACCAATAGTCAACGACTTATGACGAAATAGTCCACGAAAGCAATTTTTTTAGTTTGACTTCGATCCGAGGATTGAGGAACTCGGAGACTTTTCGAAAGCAATCTTCAGATGGACAGATCTTCACTAATCAAAGACTAAAACTATAAAGTAGACGTTATTTTCTATTTAATCACTAATAATAGAGAAGATTATTTTAATTAATCTACTTTCATTATAATATCGCTTTACTTCTGTTATGTGTATACTCTGCTTCTGAGTACCCTTATTTAATGAAATTTGGTATATTGGTTAAGTTCTATTAACATAATTGATAACTGGATAAATTACCAAAATTCAATATTTGTATAATGAAAACATTTTCCATTCAAACTGGTAAATGAAACGGTGGTATTATTTGTCTGATAAATAATGTTTAACCATAATCATTGTGCACTTATATGACTTCGACTACAGTTAATATTTGTATGGATTACTGCAACCTAAAAGGTTTAGTTAGGCGAGTCTGAATCAAGTCTGTAACTCTAATGGTTCAGTAAAGTTATGAGTTTGGCTAAGCCACCTTGACCAAGTCGATAAACCAAAATGCTTTTTTAACATCGTTCAGTCGCCTATTTTTAATTCTTACACGTAAACGTAAACCTAAAGACCAAAGTTAAAAGTAAATGGCTTTGTCTATTTCAGTGTTAGAAAATTGTTTGTAACTTATAACAATTTTTATGTTGTTTTGATATGAATATACGGGTCGAACAGCGAAAGTTAAAAATAGACTATGTTGTATTGAATCTTTCAAATACTTTTTCATGCTACTTCAAAAACTTAGTAGCGAAACGTTTATACTATATATATATGTATACTTTCGTATTAGAATGCATGGAGGCTAAAATTTTTAATTACTTTAAACCTCCATAGTTCCGTGGCTTTTAGTGCCGAGATAAAAACTAGTCTGTATTATAATTTAACCCTTCGACTCTTATTAAACCAAAACAATAAATAAATAAAATAAAATAAATAAATATATGGGACATTTACACACACGGTCGTCCGTCCCCAAAGTAAGTAAATTAATACCTGTGTTATGGGTGACGGATAACTGGTAGATATATTACATATATAAGTTTAAATACATACTTAAATACAATTACACACCCAGGCTCGAAGTACCAACAATTTGTTTATAGAAAATGTTGGCCCTCGGCGGGAATCGAACCCGCGACCCGCGGAGCTGAAGGCAGGGTCACTACCCCACTGCGCCAACAGGCCAGTATCTATAAATTGCTCCGTTCGGATGTAAAGAAAAAAAAATCTTTTGCATTTATAATATAGGGTAGAGGAATGTTAAAAAATTTAATGTTTAAAATAAGGTCAGAAGTTTGGAATATGATTTTAAGTTTATATCGTTAAATTGCATAACAAATGGGCGGGAAAGTCCGCAAAGGCGATAATCATAAATAACTTGCTACACGAGTACAATGCGGCGAATTGATTATCAGCGGTATGCACGAAACTGCTACGTTGAAATAAACTACTTCTATAAACAAAATAAAATTTGTAGTTCTTTAAATTTCTCGATAAAATGTTCAATGGAAAAATTGATGATACTCAACTGTTAAGTAGATTTAGTATTAATGTACCTCGAAAACCTCCTATTCGAACGAAACTGCGTGTCAGTAAAATCATTGGCAGTGCCTTTTTATAAAACTATGTTTTTCTCTAAGTCTTTTACAGTCCTTGCATCCCGTCTTTGGAACTCTTTACCAGATAGCATTAAAGACTCTCCTTCTTTGCACATCTTCAAACTTAGGCTAAAGCAATACTACCTTTCCTCGCTGCCATAACTTATATCTATGTAGGTTTATTATATTTTGTATTAGTATTAGTGTATTATCTTGTATTCTATATATGTATTCTATTTAATGATTATAAGAAAGTAAGTTTATCCATATTTAGTTTATAATTGTTTTAATCTAAGTAATCTTCAACTGTTCAAATGTTAACTTCTGAGCCTGGTGTGTCCACGCTTACATTTATTTGGTAGAGGCCTCTGTGCTAAATAAAGCTTAGCATTTTGATGGAGACCTTTGGTTGTCTACGTGGACCCTTAAGATGTGAATAAGTATCCAGTAATCTAAAAGGTTTACTTACTAGATGGTTTGTAAACAAATGATTCTATCAGTTTCACGACTTACATCTGATAGCATATCGGATTTATTCGTATAAGAATAAAAAAAAATATTTACGCTATATGTGGTTGTGATCAATTGGAATTTTTTTGGTTAAAATTAAGACACTTATTCAGATAAATATATAGTTCGATAAACGCACTGTAAATAAATTAAGCCCTGCTTTGCCATCGTATTGAATTTTTATGTAAATTAAATTGTGCGAAGATATCGAAATTTTATGTTGAGTTAACTAACTCAAGAAATACTGTTAGTAAAAAATTGTGATATAATTTTTCTTGTTTACAGGTAAAGTGCTCCCAGGAGTCGCAGCTTTGACAGACGCCTAATTATGAACAAAGTGTAATAGCTTAATATTTATATGTATGCAATAATATAGAAGAACTATTTTGCATTCACAATGGTCGCAAAATATTTTAATTACCAGTAGGCCTACCATGAATCAAACTCAGTATCTAAACTCAACCGCTTTCTTTTCGTACCATGAAGTGTGGATTGCATTGGAGTGGTAATGTTTGAAAAGGAAAATGTTATATGAACTATAGGTAACTCTGTCTCTTTTACTCAAATGTTTTTGGACGCATTCCGAACAGTCATTCGGCAACGACTTAAAGTGTACGTTTTTAAGACGTCATGGCATGAAAAAGCAAAACAATCTCGTTTACGTCTTCAATTGAGTCGCAATAAGAGTTCATGGTATGCCTGCAGATATCTTGTAAAGGGATTGGCGCATTTCCTACAACTTATTTTTTTATTGTAGGTATAACCTTTTTCCCCTAATGGGAAGTCCTATACTGAAATATAGAGTATATTTACTTTCGGAACACAATAATGCTACGATTAAATTTGCAAAATTGTGAACAAATCGGTTCGGTACACAATAACTTATTTTAAAACTGAATATTTTCAATACTTTCGCTTTCCGTTATAAAAAATATAATTTCTGATCATATTTTTTGAAATAAATTATATGTTAATTTAAATATTTTAAAATTGTGATTAAAATAGAGGTTCATGGCAGATTAAAATATCTTTTACTTCATTTAAATTTGATAGTTTCATCACTCTCGACTTGGTTGATTTATTGAAATAGTAAGTAAATAATATAGTATATTTTTTAACAATCTATATTTACAGGATTTACTTGCTTTTTTTATTACTCATACAAAATAATACTCGGAATTCGGTAAAAACACCTCAATAATATTACGCGTAACTACCGTGTAAATATGTTTATTACCGAACCTATGTCCTTTCATTTCATCAACTTTATCTTTATATAGATTATTTTAGCAATAATCAGAGTTTAAGACACCTTAAAAGTTTTAGATCTTTTGAAAAAGTTGAAAAGTAGACGTTCTGAATCCTCTGATTTTTTTACATTAAAAAAAATGTTTGATGATAATTGTGCTTATAAACGTAAAAAAAGGGAATTGTATTTGTTTAAGTCGATTCTTAGTTGCAATGATGATGTTGTCGTACGTGTTAAATAGCGTGTTTACTGTTAAGAATAAATGTTGATTAATATTTTGGTCTTTTAATAATACGTTGGCAATTTTTTTATGAAATCAAAAAATAACTCTTCCTGAGAACTTGACCAGTTTTCCTTAAGCGCACAATAAGTTATAACTATTAATTAAGCATAATTTTTACTAAAAACTCATTGGTGCTTGCCCGGGATTGAACCCACATCCCTTTTATTGGAAGCACGCTTATATTATTTCTACGATCATGACATATGAGGTGTACTCCTGATCTGAGTGACTTTATTACTATTTAAATACTAACGTATAAGCAATTCCCAATTCCAAGTCAAATATTGCACAAAAGTGCACTAAGTATAGTATAGTAGCACTATATAGTTATAGTGTCATTATATAAAACGACACGTGATATAAAATAACTAGAATTTAAATATCATTCCTAATTATATGTAAACTCCGTTAATAAAGTTCTGTCCCGTAGCCCTAATTGAGTCCTCACTTTGATGAATACCCTAACGTTCCCTTTGTGTCATAAATGTTACCTACTTACCTATTCGAAAACATTGTGTATCGATCTAAGGAACGCGCAAGCGTGCTTGTTTTTATTTCCAATCTAGAAATTAATCTAAGCGCAGCTATCCGTGTATTAAGTAAAAAATAATTCTCAAACAAAATTTTGTAAAAATATATAATAATTGCATTTGAACCTTTTTGGTAAACAGGCTTGTCCCAAGTATAATAATGCTCGTTACTAGTTGTACCTTGTAAAACTTCCGCCCGATTGGCCGTAGTTAACGCATGCTCCTAGTGGAGTTTTATAAAATTATTTCTCAGCAAATTGTCAGTGACGCAAAAGAACCCGCTTGCCGCCGGTTTACCGGTAGGCGTTACGATGCTTTATTATTATCTAAATCATTTTTAAAGATAAATTCATAAAGATTACCGGTTTTACGTCTAATAACCGGTTTAATATCAATTGATGTTTAGTGATCACCTATTGATGTTGTTGTTTTACATAAATCACTAGAAAAGTATATTTAATAACAGACGCTTGTTGTTTTTCTAAGAGCATAACATAAGTTCTATACTAGCTTATTTCTCATTCATTAAGCAGGTAAGCAATAACCTTTGTTCAGAACACGAAAAAGGTCGATTTTTATTTGCTACGTTTTGGTAAAAACATAATAATCATTCGTCACTAGGGTGGTTGCGGAAGTGAATCATTAAAAGTGTTACCGGTAAATCGTTTTACCTAAATTAAAACTGAAAAAGATTAGGAATTGGGTCTCATATCGCACAGCACGTCTTTTGTCTTAATAATTATTATTTAAAAAGCATTCATTGTAATCTTGCCACTACCGGTAGCTAGGGAATGAGTGTTTTGTTCATCTACAACGAGTATGTCTGCATAGTTTCTTATTAGAACAATATATTTTTTACGAATCACAAATTCTACATATGAAATAAGTAAAATTTTACAAAAATATACATAATTAATGATTCTCCTTGATTCTCAATTACCACACTTACTAGTATAATTTTAATAGATGGAGTAAAATTTGTAAGGATATCTTAAATAAATTATTTATATAAGATTTTCTACGTTAATTAGGATTTGTATGTTTATCACATAATATATGTGATGTAAGGTGATATAAATATAAACTATTTGCTATTTTTAACTATAGATTATTAGAGCTTGCTTGCAAGTTCATCGGCATAACGCCCTAATACAATGTTGTATCCATCTGTTTTACAATTATGCGTACTTTAAAACTCTCGTTAAGCTTCGAGTCAGAGACGTAAACATACAAAAATATACTGATGGCATTAAATAAAAATAATATCATATTTTTATAGGATTGACAAAGAATATTACGCTTTTGACATTTTCTTTATGGGCGCTCGAAATCTACTATCATTATCTCAGCGGGCCAACAATCCAATTGACATTTTTATACTGACTTCAATCAATAACTTTTATATATAAATTAATAATAAAAATTACATAAATAACAAGTTTTTAAGTTGTTAGCCAAATTAATTACCCGAATGGTCCGTTTTTAGCTTAAATTCAAGATAATTTAAAATGATATATTTTGAATAATCTTAGATCTACTTTTTAGAACTTTTTATGAAAAAAGCATATATTCAAATTCAAATCCGTATTTAACTATCTAGATAAACTTGATTGCCAAATGCCTATGCATGAGTTGAAAAACTTGCTTAACTAAACCTACTTTCTAAAATCACCCTGACTTAAAATTATTTTCATAGTAAGATTGCATACTTTTGTTTGTAATTAATTCCATAAGTATACTAAATTAATTATTGGTCATAATTTTTTTATGAATTAGGTCGTCATTAGTGGAAAATAATTTATCAATCGATTAATTATCTTTAACAAACATATTTATTAAATAGTTTTAGGACCTTGTACATTAGATATGAATATATTTTCAATGACATTGTCTGTATATGAAGTCTCTATTTCATGTAATATAATTTATCCTTAAGTACCGGATAATGTAGTCTTCTAGTCCGAAACAATTAGTATATTATACGATATATTGTTCCTGCAACATATCGCAATTGAATCTGTGATATTTTACGGTATATACAATAAAATTGATATTTCGAATCGTCTTGAAACTGATAGATTTTAAACTTTCGCAATTCATACACATTAAAAGCTTCTATTCAACTTGCAATGTTTGCATGTGAAGGTGGAATCTTGCAAGTTAAATTTGATCCACTTTCCGATGTCCGATAGAGCTGAAATTTTCCATACTGGTCCAGTCCCGATGATAATGCATGTTTATGATAAGCATGACCTGATGCTGCTGCCAAGATTAGCTCCAAACGAAGGAACTGCTCCGCGGTTAACAGTAGATACATGAAGTTAAAAGCTTTTTTTAATTTGACCTGTACAAACATAAGTTCACATCGCATTCGTCTTGAACCTTTCACTTGGATAGTGGGATATAGAATTGTTAAGAAACCTTAAACTTAGTTAATGTCTTTAGGCGAAAGTATTCCTAAACTTTAAAGCGCACGAAATATCTAACATTAATATAATGTAAATAGGTCACAGAGATATAAAAAAACACGTTTTAAAATTCGTTCTAGCACTCGCAGCCCCAAGGTTTTCTAACCTCCCCCTCATTATGCAAAATACTTACTGGATAGTTAACGTTAGCGCCCTGAATACCCCATAGTATACAATTATAGTTAATAGACTCAAATACATGCCTGGATATATTTGTGAGTTAAAAAGTGAAGCACTCTATATTATGCCAACTTTGGACTAGTCAGTATGTGACAAATTAGTAAGATAAAACGCGTATGCTTTCGGTTCATTGATTGCATTATGACATTATATACATTTCTTAACATATAACCGTATATATCAAATGGTGGTTCTGCAACCATAATTTTTTATTATTAAACATCTGTCAAACAATCTTGTTTAGTTTAACAAATTGTTTAGTTACTGATATTTTATAAATTTACAGCTCAATATAAATACCTACCTACCTATAATACCTACTGGATGGTAGTATAAATAAAATTCAAATAATTAACATTAGACTTTTAAAGATAAATTAAACTAAATGATATATTTTAACCAGAAATTTCTCAATTATTGGTGGAATAGTGAATATCAATGTTAGTAGGCATAAATAGATTTCGTATACGTTAATATAACATAATAACTTCTATTAAAGTTTAAATAAATCAATTTGCTGTAAAAATATTTTGAACATTATATGTATATACATTTTGTTATTTTTTTAAATTATTACCAAAAACAGAGACTAGATATAAATGTAAGTATTTTTAGTTCAGTTTGCCACTTTTTAGATAATTTAGGAAGACATAAATTAAGGAGACGATAGGAAGAAGTCAAAATGCCGGACTGGACATGGTTAGTAATGGCAGCACTTTTTGGGGCATTCTCTGCGCTTACAGTGCCCTTGGCACTTCTATTGTACCTCGTCCGCCCTTTTGAAAAGAAAACACCCATGGAAGAGGAGTTTAGTATACCCATTACTTTACCGCCGGTAAGTTATATCCACGTGAAAACTAATCTTATAAATGTTATGTTGTGTATCTGAACAATTTATCAATGTTATGGAAACAGTTAAAAGACTGGATGACTTTTAACTTTGCTTAATGGCAATTGAAAATAACTTAAAAGGAGGCTTATATAAAGAACCTTTTATACTATTGAGGATTATATAAATGATAAAAATACGTGTACTTAACTATTCACAGACTTAGACGGAATGTAAACAGGTATAGCAATGATATTTTTTAGCCTCAACTACCCAGTTTTTCTCGGTAGAAGCAATTCTGTGGAACAGCAATAGCGCTGACAAAGGATATATTGAATTTGATAAATTTTAATTTGACTACAAGCTTCTTTTTATTTCGGAAATATATTCAAACATAGATGTGCGAAATATAAAAGTAAAGTAAAGTAGCGGCCTGTTCAATCCCACAGCTGGGAATAGGCCTCCTCTCTCCGTTTCTGGAGAGAAAGGTTGGAGCTAAGACCTTCACGCTGCTCCAATGCGGATTGGTAGGTTACACACATCTCTAGAATTCTCTAGAGATATGCAGGTTTCCTCACGATGTTTTCCTTCACCGAAATGCGTGTGATAAATTGCAATTATTAATTAGACACATGATTTTAAATAGAAATACTCATTGGTGCGTGTTCCCCTCATAAGAGTCACACGGTCTCACCGCTGGGCTATCACAGCTAAATGCGCCTATCGCACCTAAGTGCGAAATATACACTGCTCATTTATATTGAAGATACTTTAATTGTACGAACAAAAGAGTGGTATTAAATTATTGTGGTCATCGGGAAAAATTATTTAGCAAGCTTTCTGGCCTATCCCACTTAAATCAAAAAGAACCTTTTGAAAAACTTTTAATACTTCTTTTCGCTTGTAATTGCGTACTATGTGTTTTTACCTTTAAGAAAACAACTCCACTGACCATTCACTACCTTTATTCCCTTGATTAACGACGTATATAGTGTCGTGACAGTATTGGATCCTAGATTTTATTCTCTTGTTCAGTTTATGTTGGCATAAAACGTCTATAAAAAGTATAATTTATTTTCTTGACGTATACTATCTATATTACTCGAATTGTAAAGTAATGAACGGCAAACGTAACGAGGTTATCCTACCATTTTACTCGCGTGAATATTACGATCATAAAGTTTCTGAATTTTCTTGGGGTTGCGGTCGTAACTGAGAAACAAATATGAATTTAGAAGAAGCAATATGTAGAGTATTCTTATTTATTGTTATTTGTAGAACCTACATATTGCCTGGTATAAAATTTGCTTCAAATGCAATAAAATGATATCAATTTCAGTTATGTTTAGAGTGACTTGTCTATGTGCTCTTTGCTTGCTTTAGGAATGATACATTTAAAAAAAAGCAGTAAATTATAAAAACTACTAAGAATAGTAAATTATTATAATAAAATAATTATGTCTTTAATTTTATCTTGAGCTCGTCCAAAACATATATTCGCCCCGTCCGAAGAATAAAGTTACATGGCCTATGCATATATATGATATGATACGGATGAGGCGTAATATTGTATGAAAAAAATATATATTCTTAACATATAGGTATATCAAAACTTTAATCAACTCAAAAAGTAATCAACAATTAATTTCATCGTATTTTTAGACGAAAATAAATAACTATGATTGTCGATGCATTGGTTATTTTTTCCGCCGTCTTATAAAGAACAGTTATTGCGGAATGCAGATACTCTGCATAGCGTGCGACTTGCAAATCAAAAAACCAATAATGCCTAAATCATACACAGTATTTTTCAAGCTATTTTTCGAATTAAGTATCAAAACACTGTTTTAGTAATCCAACTATATTCTAACCTATATAAATTACGTTTAAACAATTTATAAATCTCTTTCTTTTTATTAAAAAAAATCTCAGTCAAAAAGTTCTATAATACCACAAGTCGAAATTTCTTCCTGAAAACAGTAACAAAGGAAATTGCGTGTTTGATCGTTGAACAAAGATAATTTCCACATTATCTCGAATTTTCCACAACCTGTGTTCTTTTGTTTGATAATCTGTGTAAATATCGTCAAGCTAAACGAATTTGTATTCGTTCAACTTGTATTAAAATATTATTTAAAGTAATTAAAATATGCATTTATAGGTTTTTTTTTAATTTTTGATAAATTAACTTCAATAATTGTAGGTAATTTACCTTGCATGTAACAAAAAATTGTAATAAATTGAAAATATAGGTACATAAAAACACAAAAAACTCATTGAGTTTGAAACCGTGACGCCCTTGAAAAAGTCACACGGTCTCATCGTATCACAGTTTTACATATAATTAATTCAGTAATTTATAGAAATAGGTGCCACTTTGCAATGTTTCATAATATAAAGTATAACGTAAAAGTATACCAGAGACATGCAGAAAAGTACTACACACGTTCACTATCACAAACTCGACAATCGTTTCGCAACGCAACCGAGGCATTATCAGGAGACTTCACAACAAAATCGAAAAGCGATTTGTGCTGTTGTCGTGTAATCTATCTCCTGATGATGATATGGTAGCGGTGGTGGCGGTTGTGCATGTGTTTTTACGAATTCTGCATCTATAAGGTATGAAAACAGATAGTTTACTCTACATTTAGCATTATAAATATTTTTTATCTACTCTGATACTATAGTACAAAGATTATAAAACTGAAAACAAAATTCTTATGATAAACATTACGTACAGAACAAAAATAAAAAATTAAAAAGTTTAATTACGATACAGGTCTTGTATGGACACCTGTATCATAATGTAACTTTTTAATCATAACGATACACCTATACAATTTCCAGCCGGTCCAAGGAGGTTGAATCTCTACCTTAAAAAAAAGGTTTCAATGAATGGGTCCGCGGCGACGCAACACGCATGCGCAATCGATGTTTGCGCCTTGGCGCCAATATATGACATTTAAAAAACCTTTTCAATATTTAAACGAAGTTTAGTTTTGTTCATAAAAAAAAAAGTTTTTGTGTAAAAACATGTCTGAGAGCGGGGATAGTGGTAATTGTACACCACCAGATATTCTGAAAGCTGAGTCAAACATGACCGTGAACCTGTTGCCGACGAAATCTAGGAGCAACTATATTAAATGTTACCACGAGTTCATGGAATGGAAACGTAGGTTTTACGTATTGTAGTATGAGAGTAGATAAAGTAGTGTATGATACTGTACATAACTTGGTCTTATAACACTCGTGTTATAAGAACCCTTAGTATGCAACAGTATCATAAACTACTATTATTTACTTAAAAGTAATAGCAAAATAATTTCATTATTACTTTCGTATTGAACTATAAATAATGTATACATTTTTCTACAGCTTAATATATTTTACAGGAAATTCTAAACGAGCTGACTCGAGGTGCTGGAAGTACGCCAGAGGGCACCCTAAATGCGATGCTCCAATTTATATTCCAGCAGAGCACAGCTGATACCAGATGGTTGCGGCGGCGCATGGCTAACGAACTCGCGGAACTGTTAGCTAAAACATCGTCGGCAAAGATTTTTGAATCACTCACGGTATACGGTTTTCTATGCCCAAAAGATTATAAGTAAATACTCGTCAACACACGACACGACAAACATTCGTTTTCCTATTTTCAAAGCATACACAAGAATGTTTTAATCCTGATTTTTAATCCGTGATGTGTAAAATGATGTATAAAATCTACAATTATAACAAATTTCACAACCATTGCTTCGACAGAGTAGCATTGAAAGCCTAACGGACAGACAGATGGAATTTTGCGTTTAAAATTCCGCTGTTTTAGAGAAAAATGATGCAACTACAATTTTATAGGAGACCCAATACAAAGACGCAAAAAAAAATTGAAACACTAACATTGAAAATTGATGAAAAATGTAAATAAAGGAAATATGCTTTAATATTAACTATTCAAATGTTGTTTTTTTAGGGTCTCCTACAAAATTATAATTTTAACAGTTGCGTCATTGTTCTTCTGGAACAGCAATATGAGGTATGGATGTTTTAGCAAGCTTTTTTGTTGTGAACCGAACTTTGACAATGTCATTATTGTACTGTAACATACTGGGCAATGCAATGTTCGTACAATGGACCCTAAGAACCGAACATGGCAACTGAGGCTAGTCAACACAATCAGGGCTAAATCCTCTTATGTAGAGAAAGGTAAAGGTTTCCATATGTACACAGAGTCTTTGCACTTAGGTTAAATATTTACCTTTCCGAGCATAAAGAACCGATAGACATGCATAGAGTACAATTTAGTTTTAACAAACATTAGACATTGTGATATTTGCATAGTGTTATTATACTAGGCATGTATGTAGGCTGAAGCTGTGATAGCCTAGCGGTGAGACCGTGCGACTCTCTAGAGACAACATAAGTTCAAACCCGGGCAGGCACCAATGAGTTTTTCTATTTAAAAACTTATGTGTCTAATTGAAAATTGCAATTTATCACACGCTTTTCGGTGAAGGAAAAACATCGTGAGGAAACTTGCATATCTCTAGAGTATTCTGTTGATATGTGTAACCTACCAATCCGCATTGGAGCAGCGTGGTAGGTCTTAGGTCCAATCCTTCTCTCCAAAAACGGAGAGAGGAGGCCTTAGCCCAGCAGTGGGCATAGTAACAGGCTGTTACTTTTTATACTAGGCATGTCTATAAGTAAGTGTTATAATAAAATATAATTAGAGGGAAGATGAAACTCGTATCTTTGTCCAATCACAATAAAAAAAGACTCATTTGCTTTCTCCCTATTGTAATAGGGCACATTTTAGAACAGCTTTCCTACTCTAGTAGAACTCTATGGATATTTGGCAAACTTCGAATGCACACAACCCTTATACATATATACGTGACGAATGTGGTTTCTATATCCAATGAGCATGTTATTAGGAATTGTGTGAGTGGCAAATCATATGAGAAACTGTGTTTTCAAATATTCTGATCTCAGGGTTATTTCAATTTCTTTTTTTACTAAACCAATTGCAGTTAGATTATTTACGTATTATACATAGCAAAACGAAAGCGTTCGTTACTAACTCATAGATACACGATTGTTAAATAATATTTACTGATAGCCATATTTTTGTAAAAAGATTAATAATCTTATAATAATGATTTTTTTAGCCCATTGTATAAAAGTAACACGTACTTCGAATACTCTTCTTTTATTTATTTAAGTATTCAGATATCTATCATAATAACGTTAAATGATAATATCAATTCTCAGTGATATAAATTTGCTGAGAATAAATTTCACAATACTATTCTCTTTTCTCAGTTACGCTCTCTTGAAGTTGGCACAGAGTTTCCGATAATAACGAATCTCCGTTTAGTAAACGGTGAATTAGAAGATGATGGAGCAAGATTACGTTCGTTAGACTTAAAATTTGATCTTCAGTACGATGGGAGCTTTAGAATAGAAGTTGATGCTGTCATGCTGTTAGGGAAGATAGCCAACATTTCTATCACGGGTACCTGAATCTTTATACATTTTTAAGCTTACGACTATTAGCTCGAATGATTTCGGAATGCATGTCTTAAAATTTCGGTAAATAGATTATTTGTTCTAAACAATAATGTTTGTCCTTTATAATTGAAATGAATTAAAGTACAAGAACTTCTTGTCATACAGACCACAGTGAATGCTTAGCGAGATTTTTTAACCTACTCGATCGCGTTAGCGTATCGCCATCTTTTTACATTTTCCAATAGCTCTCAATTGGGCTATTTATTTGACTTCGAATACTCTGGTCTGGTCTGATCAATAAAAACAATCGGCCAAACTCACCCATGTCAGAGTGATGGCTTCCACGATGAGATACGCCCACCACCACCCTGCCTATATAGTTAATAAATGTACACTGTATTTATTTATTTAGCATACTTTACATTAACATAGATACGTAGGTTGCAGATATAGTTTACATAGGTTTATACTTAAACTCGAACTATTATATAAAATGATTTACAATGTAACGTTATATTTGTGTGACGCGGCAATAACGACATCTAGTGGCCACAGTTCAAACGCTATTCAAATTGGCGTTACGCTAACGCGATCGAGTAAGTTTAAAAAACTCGCACTTAGCATTTAATAAAAGTTTTGATAAAAGTGTATGAAATTGCACTAAAAAGCTGATAAAATAATTTACAAGCAATACAGATATACGTCGTGATGAGATGCAACTAAGCTCAGACAAAGAAAAATCGCAAAGTTTGCGATTTTGTCGTGGTGTCTATCTCCTGATGATGCTTCGGTTGCGGGGCGAAACGATTGTTGAGTTTGTGATAGTGAACCTGTGTAGTGCTTGTGTATTGTGGTGGAAGTGGTGGAGGTTTGTGCATGTGTTTTTACGAATCCTGCACGTATCGGGTATGAAAATACTGATAGTCTATTTACTGTATCGCGGATTATAGCAAAATAATTTTATTATTACTTTTGTATTATGGATCTCCGCAAAGTAACGCCTAATTCTATAAATAAAAGACAGAATTGCTCTGACGAATTAACGAGCCATGTGGATATGCAAAATTGAGGGTAAATTTTCTACCCTTTTTTAGTGGAAAGCATAAGCGGCAATGTGCGCGTAATGTTCCGGCGCACGCCTTATACGCACTGGGCGCTTGCCTTCGAAGCACCGCCGCGTTTGGAACTGCGAGTGCGAGGTCGCTTCCAAGGAAGACAACTGAAGCCTCGACTAGCAGCTCTTGTAGCTGCTCACATACGTAGGGCTGTGGCACAGAGGCACACACTTCCTAATTATAAAATTAGGTAGGGTACTTTTATAATTAATCAATACATATTATAAAACAAGGTCAACAAAAGCTGTCTGTATGTGATCAATTTTATCAATATTTACTGAAAGGATTTTTGTACCGTTTTTATTAAAAGATAGTGCAATTCTTCCGGAAGGGTTAGGTTAAAAGTACATTACAGTTTTACTTAAATTGTAAAAAACTCGCCTGCACGGAGCTTTACTCGCGTGCGTTGCGTAAACCAGCGGAGGTACGCTACAGTAATGTAAAAGAGAATTGTAGATCTACAAAAATCTTTGGCAACAGCATGTCTCTATCTCTTACGGTTAACTCACAATAGTAGATATAGACTGTATGTCCTTTATAGACTCCGAAACGTCTGGACTGATTTTAACGAAACTTTCAGACAATCTTTAGAATGACCCAGCGGATGATCCTGTAAAGTTTGGTAGTTATCGGAGCATTGTTTTATATTGTTGAGTTCTGTTTCGAGGGGCATTCGAGACCAGACTGAGTCACAGCAACACGTGCCAGGCTCTAGTTTGAAATGAAATAATTTTCCGTTTCCTTCGTAACAAAGCAATAATCTATGATAGCCTTAACCTTTACCCCAGTGCTTTTAAACTTAGATTAAAGAAACATTATATTTCTTTACTCCCATAATATATTTGTTGACATTTATGTATATATTATTGTTATTTTATATATCATATATATATTATATTTATGGCTTATATTTACAATATATTATTTATATATATATATATATATATATATATATATATATATATATATATATATATAGTCCTTTTCTGCTACTTGTTTGATCATGCGAATTTCCTAAGTACTTGTTTGATCCACTTAAATTAGCTGTTTTAATGGCTCCTGAGTTGTATTCACAATCACAAAATGGATATATTTGATTGGCATATCGTGTCACTTAGTCATATTTTATGATGCACAAGTAGACTCTTTATTTTTCGTTTCATATTTTTGGTTATTTTGTGGCTCCTGCTAACGGTTTTTTCTAAAGTCTCCGTTAAGCATTGGTTGATCTTAAAATCCAATACATTCTAGACACTTTTTGATCCATGTTTAATATATAATGAGTGAGATGCCCTACACGTCAACGTCGGCCCCAGAGGTCATTGCTACTATATACTTCTGCGTCAATAGGCATAAGTTGATCTAAAATACATTTTTGTTATTTTAGCATCATCCTAACATATATTTGAAATTCAAAACTACTTATTAGTGAGAACTATTTCTGGACTGTTTTTCTTTTGCATGAAATGAAACGAAATATGTTCCCAAACGGTGTTAAATTTTAAAATAATACTGTATTACATACTTCGTTTGGATAATGAGAGACAACAATATTTTTAAATTAATAATACTTAATCATCCTGCCCTTATCCCACAAGTAACAATCATCATCAACATCTTCTGAGCAATTTTAAGGCCGTCGAGCATTATTTTAAGGTCCTTCAGAGACTTTGCCATAACGAATATATCGTCGGCAAATCTAAGATGAGTGATATACTCGCCGTTGATGTTGATGCCATATCCGTTCCGATCCAAAGCTTAAAGACATCATCCAATGCAACGGTAAACAGTTTCGGGGAGATGATATCTCTGGAATACAGCTGGAAAGATCCAGACTGGTGAAGTCTACGCTCCGACCAACTCGAGCTCATATCCAAAACCCCGAGAAGTTCCAACTCGAGCTAATGAACCGTTTTGATTGCCTAGCTGACTGCGCTTCTGTGGACGATGTAAACAACAGGCTGGTGGAAACTGTTCATACGGTGGGGTCTAAATTTTATAAGACACACCGTAAAAGACCCAATAAATTCTCGACCCAGACTCTCAAGCTCATGGATGAGAGGAACGAAATGAGGCTACAGTCTTCAGTAGATGCGACGCGCTACCGTCTGATCAATAGACAGATTTCTAAGGCGCAGAAATGCGACCTGCGACGCTTCAACACCGAACACATTCGAGATACTATTGAGCGTAACAGGGGCTCAAAAGTGTTCGCAAGAGATCTGTCTATTGGGCAGAGGCAGTTATCGCGATTGAAGACCGATACTGGTAGTATCATTTCATCTCGTCCTGAGATTTTGAGAGAGGTTGAGAGGTTCTATGGGCAGTTATACACCTCAGCACAACAGCCTGTTGTCAATTTGGCAAAAGACCCAAGAGCCAAGTTGACCCGACACTATACCGAAGATATCCCGGACGTCAGCTTATACGAGATTAGTATGGCTCTCAAACAACTTGAGGACAACAAGGCTCCAGGTGATGACGGAATCACTACCGAACTCCTGAAGGCGGGTGGTAAACCGGTACTTAAAGTCCTTCAGCGATTGTTCAATTCCGTCATTCACGAAGGCTCTATGCCGGAAGCATGGTACAGGGGCGTGGTGGTTCTCTTCTTCAAGAAAGGTGATAACACCTTATTGAAGAATTATAGACCCATCACGCTGCTGAATCATGTTTATAAGCTGTTCTCGAGAGTCATAACGAATCGTCTCGCTCGTAGGTTTGACGACTTCCAGCCTCCCGAACAAGCCGGTTTCCGAAAAGGGTATAGTACCATAGACCACATATTCACGCTGCGGCAGGTTATACAGAAAACCGAGGAGTATAACCAGCCACTTTGCTTGGCGTTTGTGGACTATGAGAAGGCCTTTGATTCGGTGGAAACATGGGCTGTGTTAAGGTCGCTCCAGAGATGCCGAATCGACTATCGGTACGTCCAAGTGTTGAAGTGTTTGTATGAAAACGCCACAATGTCTGTCCGTATCCAAGACAAAACTACGAGACCAATCCAAATGCGGCGAAGTGTGCGACAGGGAGATGTTATCTCCCCGAAGCTGTTTACCGCTGCATTGGAAGATGTCTTTAAGCTTTTGGATTGGAACGGATACGGCATCAACATCAACGGCGAGTACATCACTCACCTTAGATTTGCCGACGACATAGTCGTTATGGCAGGTTGTCTGGAGGACCTTAACACAATGCTCGACGACCTCAGCAGAGTATCTCAGCAGGTGGGCCTTAAAATGAACATGAGTAAGACAAAAATCATGTCCAACTCACATGTTCCGCTCCACCCGGTCATCGTTGAGAACTCTGCACTCGAAATTGTAGACGAGTACATATACCTGGGACATACGGTCCAGCTGGGTAGGTCCAATTTCGAGAAAGAGGTTAGTCGCCGAATCCAACTCGGATGGGCAGCGTTCGGGAAGCTACGCGAGATCTTTTCGTCCAAAATACCTCAGTGTCTGAAGACCAGGGTCTTCGAACAGTGCGTGTTGCCAGTGATGACCTACGGATCCGAAACGTGGTCGCTCACTATGGGCCTTATAAGAAAGCTCAGAGTCACTCAGCGGGCGATGGAGCGAGCTATGCTCGGAGTGTCTCTACGAGATCAAATCAGAAATGAGGAGATCCGTAGAAGAACTAAAGTCACCGACATAGCTCAGCGTGTCGCGAAGCTGAAGTGGCGCTGGGCGGGGCACATAGTGCGGAGGACCGATGGGCGCTGGGGTCTTAAGGTGCTGGAATGGCGACCCCGCACCGGAAAGCGCAGCGTCGGTAGACCCCCTACGAGGTGGACAGACGACCTCAAAAAGGTCGCAGGGAGCCACTGGATCCGGGCGGCGCAGGATCGTGTGGTGTGGCGATCCCATGAAGAGGCCTATGTCCAGCAGTGGACGTCCATCGGCTGACGACGACGACGACGACGACGATATCTCTTTGTCTCATACCTCGCCGTCTTGGATACGGATAGACATTGTGGCGTTTTCATACAAACACTTCAGCACTTGGTCGCACCGATAGTCGAATCAGCATCTCTGGAGCCATCTTAATACAGCCCATGTTTCCACCAAATCAAAGGTCTTCTCATAGTCCAAAAATGCCAAGTGGCTGGTTATACTGCTCAGTCTTCTGTATAACCTGCCACAGCGTGAATATGTGATACTATGGTACTTTAGCGTTTTCAGAATCCGGCTTGTTCGGGACTTGTTATTGCTTTGACACTCGAGAATAACTTATAAACATGATTCAGCAGCAAGATGAGTCTGTAATTCTTCAATAAGACGTCACTGTCCTTGAAGAAGAGAACCACCACGTTCCTGTATCATACTTATGGCATAATATACCTTCATAAATAACGGAGTAAAAATCGCTGAAGGACTTGAGGTATCAGTTTTTCACACACCTTCAGCAGTTCGGTTGTCATTTCGACATTATCTGGAGCCTTGTTGTTCTAAGTTGTTTGAGAGTAATACTAATCTCGTAAGGCTGACGTCCGGCGCCTTGGCTGGATCTCCTCCGTGGGATCTAGAGACCAAGGTGCTTGCTCAGGCCTACCGCCGCAAAGCTGAAGTCCGTTCGTCGGGGGGAAACTCTGCGACGGTAGAGGTGGATTGGCGGAGAGCAGTTCAGTTGAAGCTCCTTCGCCAATGGAGGCGGCGGCTGGAATCGCTCAGCGCGAGATTCTGGACAATTTAAGCCATCCATCCAGCCCATTCTCCAGGGCTGGGTCGCCAGGAGGCATGGGGTCCTCACCTTCCGCCTGATACAGGACATGGTTGTTTGGGGAGGAATCTGTGGAAGGTGGCCCAGTGCGAAGCGTCTGGTGTGTGCCACGAGTGCGGCGCCGAGTTTGATACGGCGCTGCACACGCTTGCGGACTGCCCAGCTTGAGCGGTTCAGTGGGCGAAGCTCGTGGCAAAGGTGGGACATGATTTCTCCCTGCCCACTGGTTCGTGCCATGGTGGACAGGGAGACATCGTGGGCAGCGATGGCCTCCTTCTGCGAGGATGTTATCTTGCGGAAGGAGGCGGCGGGACGGATGCCGCCCTAACGGGTACCTCCGAGCATTCCGAACGGGGTTTATCGAACGCTTGCTGTAGTTAGGTCCCCGAGGTGGTCGATGCATCTGGTGCTCCCGATGCGTCGATTAGGGGAAGGAGGGGCCACTGCTTAGAGAGGCCCCGACCCGGAGGTGGCGCTCTCCAGGGTACAGAGCTGCTGCTGGCGGGGATGAGGGCAATGTGTTCAACGATACCCTATCCCGGCCACTAGCAGCGTGGAGAAGCACTGTCAGATTTTTAATCAGTGCGAATCCGACATACCACTCGTCCCCGTCGGGCAGTGATGACTCATAACGAGTTTTCCTGACATAAAAAAAAGCTGACGTCCGGCAAATCTTCGGTATAGTGTCGAGTCAAATTGGGTCTCGGATTGTTTGCTAAATTGACAACAGTATGAGATGTATAACTGCCCATAGAACCTCTCAACCTCTCTTAAAATATCAGGTTGAGACGAAATGAGCTATCATTATCGGTCTTCAATCACGTCAACTGCCTCTGCCTAATAGACAGATGTCTTGCGAAAACTTTTGAGCTCCTGTTACGCTCTTAGTACCTCTAATGTATTCGGTGTTGAACTGTCGCTAGTCGCACTTTTGCGCCTTATAAATCTGTCTATTGATCAAACGGTAGCTCAGCACGTCTACTGAACACTGTAATCTCATTTCATTCCTCTCATCCATGAGCTTGAGAGTCTGTGTCAAGAATTTGTAGGTTCCTTACGGCTTTTCTTATAAAGTTTGCTGATGGAAACCTTCCATACGGTCATGGACGGTTTCCACCAGCCTCCTGTTTAAATCGTCCACAGAAGCGCAGTCAGTTTGGCAATCAAAACGGTTCATCAGCTCGAGTTGGAACTTCATGGGGTTTTGGTAATGAGCTCAAATGGATTTTTCCAGCAGTACGTATATATTCAATGTGCCTCTAACCATACGTTGATCGCTCCCCGACTTTACGGTATTGATCGCAGATCCTTCATGTCCGACCAGGCGTTATCGCCTGGTCGACATGATGGTCGGGACCTATCCAGGTCCATTTTCGATGCAGCTGTTTCTTGAAAAAATAATTCATCACGTAGAGGTCCTCTCTCTCCAAGAAATCGGTCAACATCTGGCCCATGTGGTTCCGTAGCCCGTATCCAAATTGCCCTACTCTCACCTCTGTGCCGCTTCACTTGCCAAGCTTTGCGTTTAATTCCCCCATCGAAACAGTGTAGAAGGTTTTGGTGGCATGCATGGTATGAATCGTCGTCTGGATGTGCTGATGTCGGTGCATAAACCTGTATGACATTCAGATAATACCGTTTGGTATTTCTGAGTATAAGGAACGCGACTTCAGATAATCCTATCACCACCTCAACTTGTTTGCTGTTTTTTTCCAGCTCAAGTATCTTTTCCATCTTCTATTATCTCAAAATGCGTGTGTCTTACGTTGCTAGGTCTGGTTTTCGGGGTTGGCAGCGGATTTTTTTCCGGAAATTCTTGAGACCCGCTGCTACCCCGTATTTTAACCGCTGTCAGAGCTGGGAACTAGGGGCTGTGTTTAATATTGTAATAACATCATGTCATCACCACGCTTGGCATGCGGGTTGGCGATTGTAGTGCTGACAATGTCGCACCGACAGTACTGCTCTCCACTGTCGGTCTGGTTTTTGGGTCAAGTGGACAGAAATGGTGATATGACCATTAATCGCTCGCCAGATCCTCGTTGGTTTATCTGCAGGGTGCACCACGAGCGGGTGTGGTTGACACTTGAAGAGACTGAATGGGACGAGCCTCCCTCTTACACCCTCGCCTGGAGCGCCTTAAAACAAGTAACTTAAAAATTAAAACTAGAAGTAGGCGCTACTTTGCGGAATTCCATAATACAAAAGTAATAATATACATTATTTTGGTATTTAACAAAATAATTTTTATGATTACCTTTTTTTACATGTACTTTATAAGATTTAAGATTTTAAGAATTTCTTATAGGCAGAAAGGAGGGATTTTTTAAAATATTAATTCAGCCTCTTATTCAAGATCACTTATTCCTAAATGTTATAATTTCAATTAGAACCATCAGATCCTTCAACTACATTTCTTTGAAATCTGCATGCTTAATAATGTACTGCAAACTCAACCTTGAAATAGCCTTGAATGACGGGGTCAAAGTACGGAGTACGTTCGGTGACGATCTGCTCTGTGATTGGCGCGTTTGAATCGGATCAAATAACTACGGAGTGGATTTGTATAATTATTGAGTACTTACAGAGAAACAGTATTCATCATTTGTTGATCCGAAGCGGAGCCAACAAATGTGATGTAAAATTGTATTGGATCAACAAATCGGGCCTGGATCAACAAATCCGAACGGATCAACTTAGAACTGATTATACGTACCGCTTGATCAAACAACTCCTAGAAGGGATAACTATATATATATATATATATATATATATATATATATATGTATTAGTGTATAAGTTAGGATATTAGTACCATAACTGTTTAACTATAAATTGTTTCACTTGGTAGGTTAGCTGGTAGAGATCTCTGTCAAAGGGATAAGTTGACCGTTGTACTCTGTTTTTTTATTTATAATGTTTTTCTTACTTTTTTGATGGTACATAAATTTTTATGGTACAATAAAAAATAAATCAATATTGTTACCAATGTATTCTCTCTAATATTTGAGCGTTCACCGTAACAATGTCTAAAAGTTGTACCCTATCAGACATTTATGTTCTGGTGTAATGGTCATATAGTGTCTTTTATTGATTTCAGATATAAGCCGTTTTTTCCAAAATCTGAGCCAGGAAGCACAGACGGCGAAGATGGTCCTACTCCTCACGGTCGGCTGACGGTGCGGTTAGTCGAAGTAACCCGTCTACACTGGACAGGGGGCAATGGAACTGTTCGCGCTGCATTAGCCGTGGACTCACATGGATGGGTAATGTTTTGCAATTTCAAGTTATTTTTATCAGTCACTGTATTAAGACAGCTTAGCTGTCGTCACCTAAACTATAAATTCAAAATGGTAAAATTCCACTCGTAGCCTACGAGAAAACCTAGAGTAAGATACAATTGTATCTTGGTACTTAAATTTGCTAAATCATTGTTATGAATAGCCAGAACAACAATAAACATCCATAGAAAAGATCTACTTTTATTTTAATTTTCTGATATAATTTTCGATTTCGAAGTAACAAATACGTAGAAGTAACGGCCTGTTACATCCCACTGCTGGGCATAGGCCTCCACTCTCCATTTTTTGGAGAGAAGGGTTGGAGCTAAAACCTACCAAGCTGCTCCAAAGCGGATTGGTAGGTTACACATATCCCTAGAATTTTCTAGAGATATGCAGGTTTCCTCACCGAAAAGCGTGTGATATCAAATATCAATTAGACACATAAGTTTTAATAGAAAAACTCATTGACCTGCCCGGGGTTAGAACCCATGATTGTCTCTAGAGAGTCACAAGGCTCACCGCTGGGCTATCACAGCTTAACAAATACGTATACGTATATTATTAATAATAAATGATATTATAAAACTTGGGATATTTGATTGAGTAACGTGTTTCTTTAAGTTAAACAAAGTTGTGAAAGTCGACCTAAATGTGTCTGCTGTAAGGCCGGACTACGATTTAGAGCGACGTGACGTGGAGGCTGGTGGAATGACTAATCGTTTTGTTGTCATTGCTCCTATGGTTGCTCATTCTAAAACGTCATTACATGTATTTACTTGTAGAAACCTGTAATGTCCATGTGTGTATTTAAGCTAATGGGAACGCTAATCGAAAACCATTAAGGTGTTTCTACATTGAAGCTTCAGTATCAATGTGAATATAGTTTTAGCGAGGAATAAAACATAACCTTATGTATCCAAGGTATCACTTCGGCGCGGCATCCTCGTTCTTGACGTGGTATTACCAGCAGTAACTGGCCCACTAGGGCTGGTGTGTTGCCAAGGTGTGGGAGTAGTTTTGGTGGATACAGTGGTGCCGATGTCTCCAGCTTATCGAGCTGACCTGCGTCGAGACGATGTGGTGTTGGCCATTGATAATAAGCCCGTTAATAATGTCGCTCAAGTAAGTCCTTACAATTTCATTACAATCTATTAATTATTCATGATCATAATGTCGAACCGATGTAGGCCGTGTGGTATCCGGCAGAATAGAATAGACCACCCTCCTTGCTTACCGAGACGTCGTAAGAGGCGACTAAGGTAAATGCCGTATGGTATCCGACTGCATAGAATAGACCACCCTCATTTCTTACCGAGGTATTGTAAAAGGCGGCTAATATAAGTTGACTTCAGCCAGGCAGCCAGTCGTAAAATACGTAGCCAAATCATATGACAACATGTTTGTAACATGTTGTGCCGACCCCACTCAGAGTGGGATAAGGGCAGGAGGATGATGATGAATGTCGAACCGATGTACGACATTTTCATTAACACTACACCGCATACATATGTTCAGACTTGCTGTATTATACATTTATGTCTACAGTACTTTTAGTTAGTTAAGCAAAAAAAGGCTGACTCACCAAAGTTAACATTTTACATAAAACTTAATGTTTTAAACGAAGGAAATTACGCGTCTTTAAAATATATTCACTTCTGCATTACCTTGATGGTATTGTTAAATAAGCATATGTAAAACTAAAGTTTGAGTCAAAAAAGCATGTGTATAAAATAGTTTTAGTAAAATGCGTTTATTTATTTAAAATGTTGGAACACAGGTTGGAAAACTTTTACGCAGTGTAGAACGTCGTGCGGTAACAGTGCGAGTCAGAAGAGGTGGATCGGGAGGTTCAGCAAGAAGAGAGGACGAACCAAAAAGACTTCGTACTAACTTTTCTTTTCGTCGCGTTTCCGAAGTTATGGAAGGTGTTCGAATACAAGGCATCCGGTCTGCGACTTCTAAAAATAATTTAATTGTGAGTTTATGCTGATTATCCTAATGAAAATTGATTATTGCAAAATTTAAAACATCATAATTTTCAGGAGACTGATTCGCCATCTAAATCACCGGAACAGCAAACAGAAACTGAGACCCAAACGAAGAAAGCTGAACCTCAAAATATACGACCAATTTCTAAGACTTCAGATCCAGCCATACCGACAAACTTTGGTCTACGAAAAAGGAGATGCTCTGTAGAAAACAAGTCTTCTGATAGTTCCGCAGGCAGCACACCTCCGGCTTCTGGTGCTAGCACTCCTCTTCGGCAAGCTGTTGCCACGAACAAGACTGTCAAACATCCAGACATACCAATAATTAAAACAGACTCCTCGGAATGCAAAATTTCCGAAAAAGTCGACAACTTACTGGAGGAAGACGAATTATTCGAAACTGGTGGACCACGACAATGTGAACATGTAGAAATATGTCAAATGTTTTGGACGAAATGTGTACAATTTAGGCCTATAATACCATTTGACGAAGAAACCGAATTTAAACTAAATGAGAATCACAAGTACCTTAATATAAATGTATGGTCGACGGCGTCCGGCGAAAAAGATGAAATATTGTTAGGTTATTTGAATATACCTTTAGCAGTTTTGCTAAGCGAGTGCCAAGATTCCACTGTTCCGCATCACATGAAGCGGTACCAATTTTTACCGCCCGATGTAGATATTAAGTTTAGGTAAGATTTCTTTTTGAAATTCAACCGATTTTAAAATTTTGATTGCATAATATATTTGTGCCTATTGTGAGTGCTTTTCAATGTTCTTTTTACCACAAAATCCATTATAGTTCTTATGAGTACGTAACGCAACCAATCCATTTTTATATTTGTATCGCGTTGTTCGCATAATATTGATATGACTAATTATTGATTTGGGGGAATGTTTAAAACCTCCAAACCTAGTGCTGTAAAATTTGAGAGGCGATGCGATTTTTAGGAGAAATTAAAATTATGAATTAAATTAATGTAATAATATTAAACTTTAGATATATATAAAAATTTAATTAGTATTCAATTTATTATTTCTACGGTAAAACGGTGTCTATTAAACATTATCATTAGACATTTATGTTTTAGTAGCATTTATAGTTTAATGCTACTAAAAAGCTGTGATAGCCCAGCGGTGAGACCGTGCGACTCTTTCGAGGGGAGCACGAGTTCAAACCCGGGCAGGCACCAATGAGTTTTTCTATTAAAACTCACGTGTCTAATTGATAATTGCAATTTATCACACGCTTTTCGGTGAAGGAAAACATCGTGAGGAAACCTGCATATCTCTAGAGAATTCTAGAGATATGTATAATCTACCAATCCGCATTGGAGCAGCGTGGTAGGTCTTAGCTCCAACCCTTCTCTCCAGAAACGGAGAGAGGAGGCCTATTCCCAGCAGTGGGATTGTAACAGGCTGCTACTTTTTTTTTGCTACTAAAAATAAACCATGTTTTATTAACTTTCCTACTCTTTCAGCAAAACACATAAACTAGCCTCCCACGCAGGGTTTGAGCCGTGTCTATGTTTTGGTGATGCACTTGTTTGGTGGGAATGGGAAGACGCGGGTAATACACGAATACCACGTCCAACTCCGAAACCCAATCAACCTCGTACCCAGCCTACTAGAACTGTTCATGATTTCGTTCGAACGCACTTCCATAGGTCTACGCAATGTGATTTTTGTAACAAGAAGGTGCGTTTTCATTATTATTTAAAGGAGTATCGTAATTATTTATCAATATTTCAATACACTATTAGATCGGGCGTACTTTAAAGCCATCTCTATGTTACAAACAATAGAAAGCATTCTAGGCGTTTGCAACATATTAAAATTCATTAATTTCTATAATGTTTACATTGGAAAGCTGTGATAGCCCAGCGGTGTGACCGTGCGACTCTTTTGAGGGGAACACGAGTTCAAACCCGGGCAGGCACCAATGAGTTTTTCTATTAAAAACTCATGTGTCTAATTGATAATTAGAATTTATCACACGCTTTTCGGTAAAGGAAAACATCGTGAGGAAACCTGCATATCTCTAGAGAATTCTGGAGATATGTGTAACCTACCAATCCGCATTGGAGCAGCGTGGTAGGTCTTAGCTCCAACCCTTCTCTCCAGAAACGGACAGAGGAGGCCTATTCCTAGCAGTGGGATTGTAACAGGCCGCTACTTTTACATTGGAATGAAATTCTGAAATATCTTTAAACTTTGTGCCAAAAATATTATATGTTTCATTACTTTTATAAATGAATCACACTGTATAAGGCAAAAAAACGAGGAAGTAGGAAACATTGCTGCTTAACTTATATATACAGGCAGACTATATATTTCACGTAACTTGGAGATAACAGGTTACAATCACAAAATCTTAGATAGATTTAGATCTTAGATCTATGTGCTTATTTGTCAGAAATAGAACTGTGTCTTAGATCTATGTGCTTATTTGTCAGAAATAGAACTGTGTCTTAATTAAGTGAAAGCTTAATTTACAATTTGAAAAACAATTTTATTGCTCTAGATTTGGCTAAAAGATGCAATGCAATGCCGTAACTGTGGTTTATGTTGTCACAAGAAATGCGTTGCCAAGTGTCAGGAGACTTCGCCTTGCGTTCCGAGACAGGAACGAGGTAAATATATGTGGATATTATATACAATTCCTTTATACATATGCAAGGGAACTGTTTTTGCACTATTACATTCTGATATTTTTACTGAAACTAGATCAGTTAAAATAAGGGATATTTAGCAATTAGCTAGGGTACAACAAATTCTGTTCACTACATATTTTCCAGTAAAAAAAATCTTGTGAAAAATGGCTCACACAATTTCTTTACATTTATTTTAAAGTCACTTTACGTACACATAAAAGCTAAATAAAAGAAGCCGAAAACAGATTGATGACTTTTATGTCAACACCCGCATTTTTACTGTTTAAGAGCATCCTTAATGACTTCTTTAAGGAAAAAAATACTAGTTTATAATCTCTTTATTTTCTTTCGCAAAAGGTTCACGCTCGCCTTGATACTATAGATACTGCTAGGGAAAACGCAAGTTACAGAAATCATTTATTCTTTTAAATTCTCCAACCATTTTGACGAAGCCTTATCTGTAATAGCTGATTTTACCACTAACATTGTAGAACAACACATTGATTAAAGATTTATAACTTTAATCGGAACATTTTTTTTCTTAGCAGGTGGTTGATGTAAAATATGTTTAAAAATGATCTTCATACATTTAAGGGAATCTGTTATAGCTCAATGAAACGCTATTAAATTTTTAAGTGTATGTTATTTTTATTATCTTTTCGAACTGACTGTATGCTGTTAGCTGTAACGGCTTTTACAGCGTACAGCTTTTACTTGTATTTCTGTACAACATTATAACAACCATATGATAGGTATAAAACCTTTTCTTCAAAATCTGAAAGACCCCGACTTCGTCATTGACAATCAGATTCATTAAAAGTAAAAACATATATATAAATACAACAATAAGTAATATATAAAATAAGTACAAAATTATGTAACTGAAAAAAGTCGACTTTATTATATTTATTCAGTCCTACTGATGATATTTTAAAGTACGCCAAAAGACTGACATTCAGAATCCGTATATAAGAAAGCTGAATTCCTTAATTTATTTACATGTTTTCCACTCCAAAAGGAAACGGTTTGCCCTTGTTTCTGTTTTTAAATGTCTTTGTTGATATTTCGCCAAGTATTAAAAGAGATGAAAGAGAAATGTATGTAAGTACAAAGCGGTGAATGACCTCATTTTAATATTTTTAGTACATATTTTTAGTTATAAATTTTACACTCAATAATTAACTAGAGACTATTATGATAATTACCATTATTTATTATAGGCTGTACATCATATCAACCTAAACAAGGTGGTTTTTTAAGGTCTATAAAAAAAATTGTTTTTTTTGTGACTAAGCATCGCATGTTAATGATGCCTACAGTTCTATTGATATATTTATACATATACCTACCTATACACATCTTAAGATAGACTAAATCAAAAATAAAAATTAACTATTAAACACTTACTAAATAACGCTGCTTTGTTAAAAACGAATGTTGAAATTGAAAAATTGCAGTTAGTAATTTAGTAAAGACTAATCCATTTAAAATTGAAAAAATCTTTCTGTATATTATAGACAATATCTTTATTATTTTGGAATCAATGAATAATTTACTAGGAATTAGCTGTTGCTCTAAATTTCCTTTAACAATACACTGAGTTTATTTATTTTATAAAAGCAATTCCAAGTCAGTCTTCGGCATTTTTCAATATCAACCGAGAGTAGGTTACTATCCAAATACACAAAACTTTCTCACTTACAATAATATTTAAATCTTTCCTCAATCAATGAGTCAGAACGCGCTTCGGTAAATCCATTCCGCGTTAACTGAGGTCATCGCTCTTTTTTTCATACCTTCATTAATTTAAAACAAGTCCGTATATAAAGCATGTCTTGTTTATAATTTTAACAACATTCCTTACATATTATAAAACAAAGTCCTCCGTCGCGTCTGTCTTTATTAACCCAAAGCCCTATGAAAATATTGTTGTTTTTTTTAAATTAGGTATAGATGACGAAATATGACGAAAATTGTTTTCTTTGTTTTGAGCTGACTATATGCTGTTAGCCTATGGCTTTTCTAGCGTTACCAGACGGAATGGGCATACAAGCATCGTCAAGGTTGCGAAATTCAGTAGAGCACAAAAGCTCCACGGGGAATGTCGTCCTAAGGGTGCCTTTTATGAGGCCTGACCACGGCTACGATATTTGATTAAAAAATTAAGCCGCTTCGGAGTTTTTAACGAACACGCTTCCAAATCGGTTTGATATGTCAAAAAAAGTATAGTAGAGATATGCCTTTTTTATAGAAGGAGATATTTATTTTATTAGAATTTTTCCGATATACAAATCGGAGAAATTCTTATTTTTATTATATAGAGCAAAGAAATTTAATATTGTATCAAATAATTTTAACCTCTGTAAAATAATTCTGTTTGTTGATGGTGAAAAAGGATTTTTTTCAGATCAGTCTAAAGGCATGGGTTGTTCACCGCCAGAACTAATTATGACTGAACCTGATAACGCAGTTGAACCTGATTCGGAAGAAGACGAAAAATCAGAGAGAAAAGATTCCTTGGATGTCCAAGAAGAAGGTAGAGTATAATTTGAAAACGCTTACGTACTTTATAACATCATTAGTGCTCTTTAGTTGCTATAAAATAGATAACTTTTATATAGGATGTGCCATACGTATCTGGTTAGTGAAACAACCAGATAACTATGATACTCAATAGATAACAGAAACCTTTTTTGATACATGAAGCTTACACTTTTATAATTTAGTTCGACTGTTTCGCAAATACGATATCAACTATTTGGTTGAATTTTTAAATAACACACAACTCAGCTCTTATTTTGCATTTTAATTTGAAGAAGTTCAGTTCCGTCAAATCCGGAGATCTTGGTGGTCAGATACACTCACGCTGAGAGAGAATAATCCAACGAATATTTTCGATGAAAGTACCACTATTTCTGTGTGTTCTTTAGGTGTATTACGATTCATAGCTCAAATTGTACTGAAAACAGTACCCAGAACGCGTTTAAACACGCAGATCGGTTGAGACTTGTCGCAGATATTAAATTATTTCACTGACCAGATGAAGATGACGCATTCCATACTATATGCAATCTGCAAGGTCTGAAAATATGTATTACATTTAATATACAGCGAAATAATAATTGTGTTTTGTGGTAATGATTATGTACGTCTTGAAATAACTTACAGCCTTATACATATTCTGTGTTCAATTACTTCACCTCGAGCAATTCTGTAATTCTAAAATATAAGATTATTTCGTAGATATACTGATGAACATCATTTTTCTTTGTACAGACGAACTACTTGAATGCTGACGAAACCGTTATTAACACACCCGGAATCATCTGACGCGTTCCAACACAAATATACTCAGGTTTTCTCAATCTCAATGTTTGCCCCAGATCTTGTGGATTCGCGAGTGATTCCGTGGACCTTTCTTTAGATGTTTAATGCCTTTTAATTATTAGTTTACCCTTAGTCATCGTGCTAGTTAGCCGTTATAGACCTTTTAGAAATTTATGTTCGAACAATGCTGTACCCTATAGAAAGTATTAACACGTTGTACGAAAAATATCTAATTATTTGATGAATAAATAGGCAGTATGTATGGTATAACAAAGGTTGAGTCGTCGTAGAGAACAACCTTAAATATTTAATTGACTACAATATATTATATTAGTTCATCATTAATGTATTGCAATACTATTTTGGTTGAAATTGTATACGAAAATTCTAAATAAACAGCAAACAATATATTATAGAGGTTGCATAACAGCATGGCTTTAACCTAGGAAGCTGTGATAGTCTAGCGGTGAGACCGTGCGACTCTCTAGAGACGACATAAGTTCAAACCCCCCGGGCAGGCACCAATGACTTTTTCTATTAAAACTTATGTGTCTAATTGATAATTGCAATTTATCACACGCTTTTCGGTGAATAAAAACATCGTCAGGAAATCTGTATATCTCTAGAGATATCTGAAGATATGTGTAACCTACCAATCCGCATTGGAGCAGCGTGGTAGGTCTTAGCTCCAATCCTTCTCTCCAATAACGGAGAGAGGAGGCCTTAGCCCAGCAGTGGGCATAGTAACAGGCTGTTACTTTTTTAACCTAGGAAGGCTTATTGTTATCATCATTAAATCCATTTGCTATTGTAATAGGCCTACTACGATTGTTATAACTAGATTTTGTATTTGCCTCCTTTTTAACTATTAAGAAACAAACTATTTATTATAAACACTGAAGTAACACCGATAGTTGCTTAATTTATCGAGCGTATCCAATTATAACTCCCCTCTAGCTATCCTAAAATTTTTTTTTGCATTACCTAACCTGCCTGATTATGCACCACGAAAATGCCACTAAATTAACGCTAACTAAGAAATAGCTATTATAGTAAATGAACGTACTGGTTAATATTATTTTCAAGGATAATGAGTCATACTGTGTAATTGAAATACAATGCAATAGCTCTTGTATGTTATCAGCGATCTCGTTGAGGCAGTCATCCTCCCCAATGAGTCGCTATCGGAACGGGTATGTTCAATGAAAAAAACGCTTTATTCCACATTAACGGAGAACACAGTTTAGCGACGAGTCTAATTTCCTTTATGCTTTGAAGAACTTTACATAACTTTAAAATTTCTAACACTACTATACTTATTATAAAATAGAAAGCTGTCTGTGTGTATGTAATCGATTTTCTCAAAATCTACAGAACGGATTTTTGTACGGTTTTCACCTAAGATAGTGCAAATATTTCCGGATGGTTTAAGTAAATAGTACATATCGGTATTATGTAAATTGTGTTGAAGAGATCGCGCAGTTGTTAAAAAAAACTTGCTTGCTGGGGGCTACAATCGCGTGCGCTGCGTATACTAGCAGAGATACGTTAAAGTACTAGAGAGTTGTAGATCTATAAAAATACTACAAAAAAGTCCGCGATAGCATGTCTCTATCTCTTATGGTTAACTCAATATAACTACTTTTATGTTTAAAATTTGAATTCTAAAAAAAATTGACACACACTGATTTCTACGCGAGCGAAACCGCTGGCACAGCTAGTTTAAAATAATTATAGCTGCTTGTAAATTTAACATATCCAAGCATTGTAAATCATGTAATTCAGATATATGAAAGTATATCCGTAGTAAATTATTATACTTTCACTAATTTATTTGAGTAACTGCGATAAAAATGTATTATTATCAAGGAAGAGACATTAATCAATTAAATTAAGACGTCATGGTCACGAAATAATTATTAAACAGTGTGTTCTATACACAGGCGTTAGGCGTTAGACATTAGGCGTTACTTTGCGGGGATTCATAATACAAAAGTAATAATAAAATTATTTTACTACAGTCCGCGATAAAGAACATAGGTAATATATATAATGCTAAATGTAGAGTGACCTATCCGTTTTTCAAACCCGATACGTGCAGGATTCGTAAGATGTCGCGGAGTCAATCCTGCAGGCCTACCATGAACTCTTATTGTGACTCGATTGAAGACGTAAACGAAATTGTTTTGCTTTTTCATACCATGACGTCTTAAACACGCACTTTAAGTCGTTGCCGAATGAGCGTTCGGAGTTCGTCGTAAGAACATGTGGATAAAAGAGATAGAGTTATTTATAGTTCATATAACGTTGTCCTTTTCAAACATTACGACCCCAATGCAATTCAAACTTCATGGTACGAAAAGAAAGCGGTTCGCGGTCGTCGTTTACGTCTTCAATTGAGTCGCAATAAGAATTCGTGGTAGGCCAGCTGGATCACGATTCGGTTGCGGGGCGAAACGATTGTTGAGTTTCTGATAGCGAACGTGTGTAGTGCTTATGTATTGTGGTGGAGGTTTGTGCATGTTGTTTTTTTACGAATCCTGCATGTATCTTATATGAAAATCGTTCACTCTACATTTAGCATTATATATATTTCCTATTTACTTTATCGCGGATTATAGCAAAATAATTTTATTATTACTTTTGTATTATAAAGTGATAAATTATTATATGGAGATTAGATGTGCTTTAGTAAGTTGTAAGTGTTAATTTAAGTCCAGTGTATCTTTTAACACCATATATGGTAACCGTTAAATAGTTCTCAAGTGGTAAACAGGTAAGCACGGTTATAAAGTAATTGCATCACATACGCTATGAATGACCGGAAGTTGTCTGATAATTCAACACACAATCAATTAATTAATCATGCAGTTGAGATCCTAGGGCTATGGAGTCAAAATGCAATTTTTTTTATCCGTTTTAACACCTCGGTTGATCGCCTCTTCGAGTCGCAAGAGGGCTGGCTCGATTAGCGATTCAACGCGGAAACGCTGTCAGCATTCTTGGGACCATTCCACGGGGCATCATTTGTCAAGCACTAACTAACTAAGTAATTTTAATATAGACATAACTTGTACATTTTTGTTGTAAAAAAAAAACAGTCTTATTGTTGTAACAATTTTTTATGTTTTTTTAAATTAGGCGGTGGAGCAATGAGCGCACTGGTAGCGGGTCTTCGACGCGCGGGCTCCGCTCATTCTTTATCTGCACCAAGAAGCAACTCATCATCGCGTTCTTTGCCACCTTCACCCAGTCATACGCCCAGGTTTGTATGAAATATTCAGATTCAAATTCAAAATATTCTTTATTCAAGTAAACTTGTAAACTTTGCTTTTGAATCGTCAAAATCTACCGCTGGTTCGGAAAGCTGTTCCTACCGAGAAGAGCCAGCAAGAAACTCGGCGTTTGCTCTTTTTGAAAAATATAAGTCTCATAACCAGTTACATTTAGTCATTACTGTCTTGTACAGGGTAGAAACGCAGCTATATCCACACAAAAGTAATAATAAAATTATTTTGCTATAATCCGCGATACACGTATCGCGGATTATAGCAAAATAATTTTATTATTACTTTTGTATTATGGATCTCCGCAAAGTAACGCCTAATTCTATAAATTATTTATATCCACACATTCTTATCATCTAAGTAAGCCTCAACAGTATACTAGGCTTTCTGTATCAGCTTCTTTTTAACAGTGTTTTTAAACTGCTGTAATGGCAAGGCCAAAATTGATTGCAGAATATTATTAAAGAATCTCATACCCAAACCCATAAACGATTTACGTACTTTTGCAAATAAAATTTACGATTACTCTGTCGTATTTTGGCATGATCGTTACAGTACTTGAGATTATAATAAAAACGCTTACGTATGTCCAATAAGGACAACACACAAATTCATAGTTTGTTACTCAAAAAAAATTATAGCAAATGAGAAACCTAAATTCCCTACCTAAAAAATAAGAAATTACGTTTAGTGATAAGGCCGCCTTTGCACTATTTATATTTTTTAAGATTTTTTTTTAAATCTATTTTTGTTTCTTTTTTTCTAGTTGTGCAATAAAGTATTTTATTATTATTATTAAATTCAAATTCAAATTATTTTTTGAATCGTCAAATGTTATAAAATAAGCTGCCACTAATTTGGATGTTTGCTCCTACCGAAAAGAGACAGCAAGAAACTCGGAGGATAATCTTTTCGAAAAAAAATAATAATTTCATTAATGGTAACAAGTTATTCGTTGCAGCTTGGTGCGTAGTTGCAATAGTCATGGAATATCCTAGCTTTTTACCGCTAGATCCACCACCCACCATCCACCATCCACCATCCACCATCCACCATCCACCATCCACCATCCACCATCCACCATCCACCATCCACCATCCACCATCCACCATCCACCATCCACCATCCACCATCCACCATCCACCATCCACCATCCACCATCCACCAGATTGCACTTTAAGAAAAAATATTATATTGTTTAACTTTAGGAGAGTCGACGTTTTATATTCCAACAACGACTAGTTGTAATAAAGATAAGAGTTGTACCTAAAATCAGAATATACTCAGTAGATAGACTTCCTCTCCGACAAGTGAAAAGTAAGTTTAGAATTAGTAAAGTTTTGTGGTGTTCTTTAAATTGTCCTTTGATACCCTCATCTATTTCGCATTAAAATAAACAATATCTCAATTAGATAATTCTTTACTATTTGGCTAAAAAATGAGATACGGGAAGATCATTAGAAAAGCTTGTCGGTGTCGGTAAATCACAAAAGCTAAAATTCATCATCCTCTTGCCCTTATCCTCCTCTAAGTGGGGTCGGCACATGTTACAAACATATTGTCACATGAATTGGCTACGTATTTTACGAACGGCCGCCTGCCTGACGTTAACTTAATCATAGTTTACGATCCCTCGGTAAGAAAGAGGGTGGTCTATTCTACTCAACCGGATACCATACGGTGGGTCAACTTACCTTAGTCGCCTTTTACGACACCTCGGTAAGAAATGAGGGTGGTCTATTCTACTCAACCGGATACCACATGGCGGTACGAAAGCTAAAATTATTAAAAAAAATTCTACTTCACACGATCTTGCGCCGCCTGGATCCAGTGGCTCCCTGCGACCTTTTTGAGGTTGTCTGTCCACCTTGTAGGGGGTCTACCGACGCTGCGTTTTCCGGTTCGGGGTCGCCATTCCAGCACCTTAAGACCCCAGCGCCCATCGGTCCTCCGCACTATGTGCCCCGCCCAGCGCCACTTCAGCTTCGCGACACGCTGAGCTATGTCGGTGACTCTAGTTCTTCTACGGACCTCCTCATTCCTGATTTGATCTCGTAGAGACACTCCGAGCATAGCTCGTTCCATCGCCCGCTGAGCGACTCTGAGCTTTCTTATAAGGCCCATAGTGCGCGACCACGTTTCGGATCCGTAGGTCATCACTGGCAACACGCACTGTTCGAAGACCCTGGTCTTCAGACACTGAGGTATTTTGGGCGAAAAGATCTCGCGTAGATAAAAAAAATTAACACTGTAGAATAACATGCGTGCTTTTTTAATAGGAAACAATCACTAGAATCAGGAAATCCATTCAGCGGCTGTGGCACAACGTGGCTAGCACGCGGCGGAGTAGGGACAATGTTGCAGCCAGCATTGCGCAGCGCGTTGCCTCCAGACGCTCTTTTGGCTGCTGCAAGAGACTCTGCTCCAGATCTGGCAGCGAAGCTTACTCCCATACAGATACATGAAATGGTTAGTTTCATACTTTATGTATGTTATTGTCTAAATTATAACGAGCTTGTGAGAACGTGCATATATCAGTAGAGCCGTTATTGCTAAATTTAACCGACACATAACGATGATGATGACGATGGTGAAGAATGAAGCTAATGTTACTGCAATATCAATACCTATACGTTTTATTAAATCTTATGTTCTACATATAAAAGTAACAGCCTGTTACTATGCCCACTGCTGGATGGAATAGGCCTCCTCTCTCCGTTTCTGAAGAGAAGGGTTGAAACTAAGACCTACCACGCTGCTAAAATGCGGATTGGTAGGTTACACATATCCCTAGATTCTCTAGAGATATGCAGGTTTCCTCACGATGTTTTCCTTCACTGAAAAGCATGTGATAAATTGCAATTACCAATTAGACACATAGGTTTTAATAGAAAAACTCATTGGTGCCTGCCCGGGGTTTGAACCTATGTCGTCTCTAGAGGGTCGCACGGTCTCACCGCTAGGCTATCACAGCTTAAAATATGCGCTATATATAAATATTTATACATAGCGCCTTGCTTGAGTTAGTGTGTATGAAAACTACTCTATTTTTTCTTATTCAAATTACATCTAAACACCTTTACAATTTATTAACTTCATATCCATAAGCCTTGCCGACTTGTCTGGATATTGCATATTCTTCTTAACTATTACTTATCTGAATACAAACATAAATAAAATATTACGTTATACAGAAAACAAACCAAATCATAACAAAGTATTCTTAATAATAAGTTAGTGCAGGTAGATTTTGTACCCTGCCCCTGCCGTCAGTAGCGTGGTGGAGCATACAGATTGTTACATAACCATGGTACCCATAAGGGGTTTTTCCTGTTTAAAAAAAAAGGGTAGATTATTTCACAATGACAGCGAGCACAACAGAAAAATAATGTTTAACATAAAGATCACATCTAATAGCAATAGATTCTTTAAATACTTAAAAGTCAAACGCAGTGCATATTAACTTTTATAGTGTACATGGTATGCTGTACAGCAATCTTACAATAAGCAACGATCAAGTGTTGTTACACACTTGATTGAAAATATTCTACCATAAAACCAAGACTCGTCTGAGTCACGGCAACGGACACGTCGTAGACGCACTATAGTCTATGTTGCGATGATAAAGCAAGTGTCGACGTATCATTTAGATGTAAAAGAAGATAGTTAAATTGAACTTTCAGTAATTCTAATAATTTTATAAAGTAGAAATTCTGTGAGTGTGGGTGTGTGTTAGCACTATTTAAGCGCCCCCAAGGGCTGAACGGATACGTAGCAAAAAATGTGTACAAGGCTAAGCCTGGTTTTTATTGTTAGCGAAAATTCCCGGTCTCAGAGAAGATAAAAAAAATTTTTCGTTTATCTTTATTTGGTATAGTACTAGCGTGTCAGTAAATTAGGATATATATAAATGCTATATATACATTGTAATGAAAAAATAATATAAGTAAAAGAATACCTAACTATAGTTTTTTCTTTTAAAACGCGAGGCGTAGCTATTTTCTTATAATATAACCCACCAATTTATTGAGTAAACAAACCTAACGTTGCAATCAAAAGCTTTGTAAATGAGCATGTATCGCAAATATATTTGATATTGAAATATACATATTTAATTTTATTTATTTGATTTTTAAACTAGCTGCAAGCAGTTCGGGAAGAGTTGTCAGCGTTGGACGCAGGTGGAGAAGAAGGTGGGGAAGGCCGAGCTTGCGCTCTCACCGCGTTGATGCTGCATTGCTGCGCTGCCGCACAACTTGCGCAGCAACGCGCTGCTGACGGCAATACATGATACAATTAAACATTAATTAATGTACTATTTTGTGTTTCAATCTCCTTGATTATCTCCAAGTTAAATCAAAAAAGATTTTCATAAAATTTCATGTATCTACTGCGTGGGCGTAGCCACGTACGGGCAAGGGTGGGCAGCTACCCTCCCTTAAACTCAAAACTTTATCACTGGGAAACTGTCAACTCGCAACATATTGACAATATAAAAGGCTTGCATAAGACCTATAATATTTCTCAACTTCATTACAAATTTGAGCTCCTTTATATTTTAAATAACATGATTACGAGAAAAAATAGTCTAGATTTCTGAGACTAAAATGTTCCCCCCCCTGTATAGAATTCTGGCTTCGCCCTTGACCTACTGCTAACCGTTCGGTTCACTCGTCAGCAGCATCAGGTCATGCTTATCATTAACATACATTGTCATCGGGACTGTATATAAAATTTCAGCACAATCGGACATCAGACAGGGGGTCAAATTTAACTTGCAAGATTCCACCTTCACATACTTACACTGCAAGTGCAATAAAACCCTTTTAAAAAGAAGAGGAAGATATCTATTTATCAATACATGAATACAATAGTCTTGGCATAATTTATATTATGCTAGGAAACTAAGGTTACGAAAAGGAAGCTTCATTACAATTTATGAAATAGACTACTAAATAGTATAAAACAATTCATATATTCCTTGTAATTAGGCAGGCAGTGTATAGTATTACGGTATAGTTACATTGTTCGAGCAGTACAAAACGATAGTAATTATAGGAAATTATATTTTGAGCAGCTTTGCAGTTGACATAAATCTTGACAGTTCCCGTTAATATCAACCGCACCTGTTAATAACGTGAAATAATAAATAACATTCATTTATCTATAACATCAGACGTAGCAATATGTAGTTATTGTGAAAATTTTGATAATCAGCTACAGAAAAATAATTTATTTGCTGCCAAATACCCAGTCGTTCGGATTCAAAAACAAATATATAACACTAAATACGCAGCTAAAGAAGTTAATTTTCTCATCTGGAAATTATCTAAACAAAGAAAATTCGTAGATTTATACCATCTTAACAGATCTCACATTAATTTCGCCTCTTAGAGTGTAAGGAATAAGAGTAGTTTTCGCATATCACTCATACAGATCAAAGACCTCTTTCGCTTATTGAACTGCGTCGAATATCCGTTTAGAGAGAGTTGGCTGTTTTCCAGGTTTTCCTGAAATAGCACAAAGGATCGACCTCAGTGTTTTGCGATGAAAAAACTTCTGCGAAGTGTCAGTGTTCGAGACGTGATTCGTGGCGGAAAATTTGGTGCGTCACTTTCAAATCAAGGTGCGCGGTCATAATGACCAGCATATGTCACTAATTATAATAGGAAACCGTCAGCTTAAGCTTGAAGTTCAGTAGGCCCACCATGAACTTATAGATAACGATTCAATTCGATGTTAGTACCTAAACCGAACCGCTTCTTTTCGTACCATGAAATGTGGATTGCATTCGAGGCGTAATGTTTGAAAAGGTAACGGTATATGAACTATAGATAACTCTGTCTCTTTTACTCACATGTTTTAGGCCGCATTCCGAACGCTCATTCGGCAACGACTTAAAGTGTGCGTCATTAAGATGTCATGGTATGAAAAAGCAAAAAACATAGTTTACGTCTTCAATTGGGTCGCAATAAGAGTTAATTGTAGGCCTGCTGGTCACTTTAATGTGGACGGGTTTTCTAAGTATCATCCATAGGAATATATTTTTTTTTTTACTGGTAAACAGTTAATTTATAAATCATATGATACAAGCAAGCAATTCACCATGTTGCCTAAAATGAAATTACTTTTTTCGAAGTTTTTCCACATAGCAAAGTAATGAAGGATAATCCTTTCGTATTAAATATTGAGATATTTTTATTGATTTAACGTTTAATTGATATTGTCGCTTATAACTTGCATCAGTAAAGAAAAATGAAACACGATTATGGTGTTTAGAAAATACTTTGCATTTTAACATAAATTAAGATCAAAATTCTTATACCACACATTAATTTTTATATAATACGAATAATTTCATAAAAGAGCAAATTATTTAAATCAATATGACCGGTTTTAAGAAACGTTACTTTCCAATAAATTCTTTAATCCCTACGAGTGTATATTCCAAAAATGTTTAGACGTTTACTATTTATTAATAAAAGATTGTTTCAATACGTTCTTTTTTTTGTTTTAATGTCCAACAACAACAAGAAAACAGTTCTAAATGCTTGAACCATATGCCGATCAGCCTAAAATTTGTTTACAACATCACGTGATTGCTTTAATAGCTGATCGTGACAGCGTGCTAGGTCTAAGACAGCCTCCTATAAATCTTTATTCACTCTCACATCTACTTCTTACGTCTTTCATCCGCATTCTAATGTAATTTAATGTCATTATTACATTTTTAATAACATGAATAGGACGATCTGTTACTTCATAAAAATCTCTAACATTATAATAGAACACATAATAATTAATGGCGTGAGTGCGAAAATTTCGAAATATTAACACTCGATCACGCCTTCTCTTTGTAGTGATGAAATGTTTCACCTTAGCGTATTTTTTATGCTCATAATAAACTCAACGTTCGTCTCGAACTAGGTCGCGAGAGAAGGAAGCTACTTACGTAGATACAAGGTTGAAATAATTAAAATTAGCTTTGAGCAATTTAACGCAATCAAGTTGTAGAGGATGACTTATGACGTAAAATAAAAATAAACTTCATGTTTACTGAAATAAGATTCCTCTACACACAAAAGAATTTTCATAATGAAAGCTTATTATACTATTTAAAATAGTATAAGTATTTGATTTAATTATACTCCAACACTTATTTACTTACTTAAATATTTATTACGAAATGTAAATAAGAACTACATAATGAAAAGGAGTAAAAGCAGTCTATAAATCATATTGAATAAATCAAAATTTGAGTTATTTTTAACACACTAGGACAAGTTAGAGCTAATGTAAAATTTGATATCAGCTTTCGTACTATTAATTTAAAAAGAGGCGATCATGTAATCCATACATTAGCATAGAAAAGTGTCCGAGGACATTTTTAGTTAAATTTATGAGAAATTCATAATTTTAATTGAGTCAATGATTATTCTTATGAGCAAGAGAATAGACATAAGTTAGATTAGAAATAGCATTCCATACTTTAATAACGTTTCAATCTAAATATCATCGTTTCAATAAAAATCGAATAAGTTCAATATACAAAAACAGTACTTGACATTTTTGTAACCAGGTAGAGAATAAAATATTGATATTATTACGCGCTTTAAAATATATTGCAACTCAAAGGACACGCACATACTACCGATCCATAATCTGATGGTAAATCTTTCCTGGCAATTGTGCACGGTAATGATATATGGTCTACTTCCGAGTTTTAAGCCTTAAGCGTCAGATCTGCGAAATATTATTTTTTATTGAAACTACTATTAACTCTAAACATGCATTATCGATTTATACAACATGTTTAAACAGCGTGTTAAGAGATAGTACTACTTTAGCTTCTCTCCTTCACTGTTAGCTTTCGACTTTAGAACTTAAGTTTCTCCAAAGCTTTTGTTAGCCACACGATGTTATCCCGCTTATATCCAGTTCTTTGTTATCTGTTTGAGATCAGCTACCCGACCTTTGCAGGATCTACACGGCACTTTTATTTTGAACGACATTCTATTTTATTCCAAGGCAGTACTATGATCTTCAGCTGAACTATTAACATAGTTATTTGGCATCTAAAACGCCATTTTGTTTATATGAGCGACAATAACAACCGATGTCAGTCATAGAGTTTAGACAAACACTTTGATTTTTACGTGATGTTATTTATTAATGGTATTTAGATAAAAACAGAATTGTTTATCTTCATAAAGTTATGTTATTTCCAACACAACTTTTTAAAGACAACACCGAGTGAACCTGGAATAAAAAGATTCGCATCAGCTTAATTATGGATTAACTGATTACTAACTCATTGTCCGTAAATATAGTATATATTCATTAAACTGCCCCAAAAGGTATTTACTGTTGATAAGAAGAAAAACAAGTATCAATAGAAAACAACATAATCGTATGGAATAAACCTATGTTTACAGGAACTGTTTGAATTAAAAACACTTATATTATACGCAAAATGTGGTTCCCGAATTGCGTTTCCTTGTTTATTCTGAAATAAATAGTTTCAGATTTTAATCGGAGCACGGGACTTGGGAATATAGTCTTGGCATACGTTCAAGGTTGGCAAAATTGAAAATTTGCGTCTCTGTTTGGCCAAGACACGAAAACAGAGCATTGAACGGACGCTAATCGACGTCAGAATTTTCCGCCTGACGCAAATAAATTATATTCGTGAGATTTAACAAGAAGCGTAAGTAAACAAAAGAGAAAATATTAAACAAAAAAAGTATGGTGGATACAGCTGTCGAATCATGCGCTTAATTGCGTACTCTTTATTTCTCCCGTTCTATAATTATTAGTTCATTAATTTACGGTAAGTTTTCGAACTAATACTGATGTTATATTACCTATTATGTTTATTGTATTTCATCATAGTTATTTACAATTTTAATTGATTTGTTGTATTATCCAAGCGTATTTATTAAAAAAATTTAATAAATTCTTATAACTTTATTATATATAATTTACGCCTATACTAAGTTGTTGAATTATTTATTTGTTCTGTTTATAAGACCATATTTCTTTTAGTTTATTTATAAAGTTTTTATGGTGAAAAATTTGAAATACCTCCGACTCTTCGGATCCATAATAATGTCTGTTTGTCTGTCTATCTATTTAAATATATGGCTGTCTGCTACGCTTTCATAGCAAGTTCACGGTTTATATATTTCTATTATATATAACAGCCATACGTCTAAAAATTAACAATATAAAAAATTTAATTTGTACAAACGCAACACTAAAAATCTTACTTTCTTATTTTAAAATTGCAAATCTCTTGTCCTTGACCGGAATGCTTCGTACGTTTTGATATTTTTTATGATCGTTTTATATAAATTGCATGTGTGTGGTTCTACAAACTTATATAAATAAAAATACTTTTATACTCATATTTGATTATAGTATCATTTAATATTATAATCAAATTCAAAAACCTAAACTCTACATTCAAATAAAAAGTATACAACGGTGTTAAAATAATATACACTTTATTTTTAGGTACCTACCTAATGAGAAATTGCAACTTTGTTTTCGCTGGCAACATTTAATAAGATATAATAAGGCAAATTTCTGAATCATAGAGTTCAGGAGATCCTCGCAAATTAATTAATTTTTCATTAGATATGCATTAAGTTTAACAAAGTTTATACTTGTCATATGCTTGCATAAATTAAGGGTACAAACCGTTTTATTCCTAAGGACGACTGAGCTTCAACTAGTTCGAACAATAAAATCGAATAGCTGTATAAGATCCTCCAATAAACACTATCGTAGTAAAGTATTTAAGAGGCGAAATTAAATCCAGCAGAATCTAATTTGGAAAAAAATTGGGAATAATAACGCATTTTTTTTTATTTGTGATAAAAACTCTGGCACTGATATTTGAAGGCCAAAGGCCCTGATTAAGATATACCAGCAACGTATTTACGTACATACAGATACATAATATGTATATATAGTCTTACATCCGAATATAATATTTAGAATAGAAAATATTTAAATTAAACGCCCACTTGTGCGGTGGCAGTGACCCTACCTTCAGCTCCGGGAGTTGCAAGTTCGATTGCCAATATTTTACAAAAGTAATGAAAGTATTATTTTCCTATAATCCGCGATAAAAGAAAATATGTAATGTTAAATGTAGGGTGTACTATCCGTTCTCGTACCTGATAGATACAGAATTCCTAAAAACTCATGCACTGCCCGTGCACGTAATAACATAATACACAAACACATGCACTGCGCACATAATGTTTTGCGACCAATATTTTTAAGGAACAATTTGTTGGTTCTTCAAGTCTGGATGTATTTATTTTAAATTATATAAGAAGTATAATTACAAGTTTTCTATCACCCATAACTTTGTTAAGTTACTTTGGGGATTGACGACCGTGTGCGTAATTGTTCATATAGTAAATAATTTTTCCATAAAAAAATATTGCAATCAAGAGTACATTGTCGTAACTGTTGTTACGACAATGTACTCTATCCACATGAAGGCACACGGCGTATTAGGTTGGAAAATCATTCTAGCATCCAGCCTATCCTTTCACATTGAACCTGCACACAGTCATACATTGAATGGACGATTACATTACTAACAAAGGTGATCTGATAACGGTGTTTGAGCGATCACAATGCGCTTGAAAAAGTAACATACACAATACCACGGCTACAACTTATTAATAGGTCTGTTTACATTGTCTAAGGGGTGAAATCAAAGTTTCCCGTCAAGTATTTATTATCCACGTGCTTCCGCGTGAAAAGCGAATTTGCGTCAACTGCGTAGCGGTGGGAGCGAGACAACCGTTTGTTGTTGTTGCCCTCTCACTCGCTCGCCATGCTTCTTTGTTTTGGCGACGATATAAAGGCTGGCTTGGAACGCCGCGAACGAATTTGCAACTCTTGCCGTGCACCCAGGCGCTTATGCGTTTCGGAGCGGCGTAAAATACTTTAAACAAATAACTACCTGTGATTTTTTTTGGATTGACTCTCATCAGGCTATCGTGATAGTATACGTAGTGATTACTGAACTGAGGAGTGCAGTGTAATCAAGTGCAGTGATGAGGCCCCCGACGGATTATGACGGTGGGAGGTTGCCTGCTGAGGCGGAAGAGGGTGATCCGAGAGCACCTGCTATGATGATCTGCGCAAGGTTGGCAGGACGAGCCATCATCAGGGTCGTTGGAAGGTGTGAAGATGCACAGGAAAATAGCCAATTAGGTCAGATACTTATCTTATAATTCATGAGTATGATTTTATAAGAAAAAAAAACGTACAATCAGTCAAATTAAAACGCTATACAATATATATTAAATCTTATATTAATATATTTATACCTAATATAGAAATGCGAAAGTCTGCCTTTTTATTACGCTTTTACGGTTAATCTGTTTGATCTATGAAATTTGGTTAAAATGGTGACAAAGTTTTTCTTTTAGGAATATAAAAAACAATTAGCACACATTGAGGATATTTTAATATTTAAGTAAAGTAAAGTGCGGTTTTAGCTTGCACATTATAAACGTCATTAGAAGTGAGTGTGGCGACCAGTTACTAACCTCACTTGCTCACGTGGAACTATATCTAACAGCTAATACAATTTTGACGGGTTGTTACATTACCAGTCGATAAAGCACGGAAATCAATCACCAACCTTCTGCAAAGCGTGCTGATTACGAATTGTCATATACATTAAAAATACGCATTTTTAAAAACCTTTAAATCTGAACTACAAACAAATATATCAGCGTATACTAAAAATAACAAGTTTAAATAAATATACAAATTTTATGTTACTTGTAATTTTTTTTGGGCCATTAACCCTGAAAAGCAATTATTACAAATATATTTCTACGCAAAGAATATTGCAAATACGAGTAACCTTCGTTCATTTTTACGGTTATTATAGATTGCAAATATAATAAGGATATTCAAATTACTTTTACACTTTTTACCTAATTATATTGCTTTTCTAAAGCCTTAAAATAAACAAAAATTTTATATTCCTTGTGTTTTTTTGGGGTTATTAACCCTGAAAAGCAATTATTAGAAATTTATTTCTATGCAAAGAATATTGCAAATACGAGTAACGTTCGTTCATTTTTACGTTTATTATAGATTGCAAATATAATAAAGCTATTCAAATTACACTTTTACCTAATTATATTAGCCAAAATCTATTTATAACAAACAAAGAGCTTGTTACATAGTGAATAAACAAGTTCAAAAGTCTATGACATACTAAAAACATTCTGACTAATCGCCGTGTTCACCTAGTTTATTCGCGAGTTGTTAAGTGTTTATCTTATCTTAGCAACGTCATTTAAATAGCTATCAGTTAGTTTATTTGGTCTGGACACGAGTACAGCAGAACGTAGAGTTAAATTAGTATTATAACACAAAAGTTATACTTAATAAAATTATTTTACTATAACCCGCGATAAAGTATATAGAAAATATTTCGCATCCATCATAGTTGTGGGCATCACTATTCTTAGATTAGTGGGCGTGATCTAGGGTATCGTGCATATGAAAGAACTACAATAGCTTTCTTCGATTTATAATCTTTTCAAAAACTTCACAACTGCGCCATGACAAGGTATCTGTCTTCATATCACGCACGCGCCGTTCGCAATGCAAATAATGCTGGAGTATTTTAGTAGCGGTGGTGGAGGTATGTAGTGCATGTTTGCGAATCCTGCATGTATCAGGTATGAAAACGAATACTACATCTACTCTACATTAAGCATATATTCTGTTTACTTTGTTGCGGATTATAGCAAAATAATTTTACTATTACTTTTGTATTATGGATTTCCGACCGGTGTGTGGTGTGTCCGACCGGTATCCGGCAGAATAGAATAGACCACCCTCCTTTCTTACCGAGGTGTCGTAGGAGATGACTAAGGTAAACATCGTGTGGTGTCGGGCTGCATAGAATAGACCACCCTCATTTCTTACCGAGGTGTCGTAAAAGGCGACTAAGGTAAGTTGAGGTCAGACAGGCGGCCGGTCGTAAAATACGTAGCCAAATCACATGACAACATGTTGTGCCGACCCCACTTAGAGTGGGATAAGGGCAGGAGAATGATGATGATATGGATCTCCGAAAAAGAACGCCTAGTATTATTCGCCCGCATGGAAATCAGTGTGCCATAAAGTTTTTCCGCGTTAATCTCAATCCTGCGGGACCTATATAATAAAAGTAGCTTACATGTTGCTCCACAACCTCCTCTAATTTCTCGTGATAGTCCCACCAAAATAGGTTTAGCCGTTCCGATGGATGTACTATTAACTTAAAACACCTCAAGAAGTTCATCTTTAAGTCTGTCTTTGTCTATATGTTTTTGAAGTTGCAACAATATACGTTGTTATAATATAATGTTATTTCTTTAATAATAATAACACTCAGTTAAATTTTAGTTAATCAACGTATGGTCACAATTATTGAAAACATTTTTTACTTAGCATGTTATACCTACGCTGTGTCATATTTCGAAGGGGAAAACTAAGTGTCCGATTCCTGATATTGGTTAGTGATTACGTCATCATCATGACTAGATATTGACCATCAATATCGCCTCAAGGTCCGATCGCACTATCATCCTTTCTTAAACTCGATTCGTTTAACCGTTATATCCATTTGGGCTAGCTACATATCATTCATACGAAAAACGCGGGAAAAGCGGGTTACCAATATAATTAATTTAATTAAGTAAATTAGTTTATAATCGAATTGTCAATGAATCAATTATGAATGGCCTTGACCCACTATCCGCGATATCAGCATTGAACTCAATTTATCGATCTTGTTCTCATGAAATAGGCACTTATAAATATTTTTCCCACATAATGGTAAAGGATAATTGTCCCTTTGGCAATAGACATATCCAATGCAGGAAATTACACGAACTTCCAATGTCATGTTTAAATCATAAATTGAAAATATAATATATAAAGGAAGAGAAAAGTGGCTATTTAAATAAAGGTCAGGCCCATACACAGCGAACAGTTTTCAGAGCCTTAGGTTATTAAGGACAGCACACTCTGTCCTAAGACTAATATTGTGGTTACAGCATATAGTATAGAAAAGTATAAGAAATAATCATCTAGCGAATATATCGTAACGATTTATCGTCGTGACACATATGCATAAATTAAATGCAAAAAGAATGAACTAGTCTCCACACAGCGAAAGTATCGCGGCGATGTGACGAATGTCATTGACGAGTAAAACGCTAACGAATGTTAAGCGCTAACCTTTTGTTTGCTTCCTTAAGTTAAGCCGTCTTTAAATATAATTTTGGCCATAGGATTGAATACAGACACGCTGGACTATTCTTTAATATGAAATTTATTAATATGAGAGGTCCAACGAATGGAATTAAAAAAATATAGAACATTTAGACTCAGGTAGGAACTAAGACACAGATGATTGATTGTTAAGAATATAAGTTTTAATAAATTAATAAAATGTCATCATAACTTATGATAGTTGGGGAGTATGGGAAGTCATCTTGATGCTGAAAAGTGCAATGGTTAATTTTTCTGTTGTCTTGTTACATCATATTTATTCTGAAAATTAATCACGTACCAGATTTCTAGTAGCGGAACATTTGTCGTTATTTTACACATCATTAGAGAACTAAGAGGAAATACTTAAACTAGACCTTCCGAATTTATAAAAACGTTAATTTTGTCTGAAGTTATAAAAATTATCATACAATTATAATTGTCTCTCAAATTGTGTAATAGCGACTGTTTCTCTTGCATGTTTCGAAAACGTTGTTACCGCGCAAAAAATGATGAAACTGCCGAGGCCAGTCCGTATAATCCTAATGTCTTTGTTAGTTGGATTACCAAAAATATTTAAATTAAATTAATTAAAGGTCACTGCGATAACGAATTCGTTAAATATTTAATATGAACACTTCTGTGTAGCATTCTTAGTTATTTATTTCTTAATTATATTCTTTCATACGATATACTGATAATAAAAAAAGAAATAAAAGATGATAGAAAAGATTGAAATAAAAAGACTGGATGCCACGTCCTTTTTCTTTGTATTTATTGCGACATGTGGAATCATATTAAACGTTAAATTTTTTCGCTCAATCTGGTCTTAAACTACTTCTTGCGTCTCTTTATATAGTACTAATTGATATTTTTAGATGGTCGGTCATTTTATTCAAAACACGACGTTTCTTCTTTCTTTGAAATAATATGCACAGGAGTGTTTATTAATCATACATACAATTGTATCATACCTCTAATAACTTTCATATTAATCAAGTCCTGAATTATATGGAATTTCTTATCTTCATTAGTTAATTTGGGAAACACACATAGTTAAGTTCTGAAAGTTACATGCACTCATTATAAAAGTCCATTTGGCAGCTATTGTAAACAGTGTAATCCCTAATATTAGAACATTATTTGGAGAAGGATTTTGCGCAGTTTCCACATGCGTTCTCTTACGGCTCAGAATAAACGTTACGCGACGGGCGTTATGATATGGCGGCGAGTGAGTCTTTTTAAAAAATATTATTTAATTAATATAAAATTAAAGAAAATAAAAAGAAAAACAAGCCTTTCCTAACTGAAGACAGAATAATGCGTGAATTTTTATTATAATTTAATTTAAGTTGAAGAATTGCAAATCCCGAAGCCCATTGTCTTTTACCTTGCATCATCAGCGAATTCCAAGGATTACGGCACTTTAAATTAAGGACGAACAATAAAACACAAAATTGTGATTTCTAAGACCTATTACCTGCCTAGATATTTTATGGCTTAACCTATAAGACTGGCAAATTATGATTGTTTTTATATAGAAAGTGTGTGTAATTCTTTGTGACTTAAAATTCTTAAAAAAATAGACTTTGTTCTTGTAAGGAATATTTGGTGGTCTAGGAATCCTTAGCAACCGATTTCGTTTGCATGTATGTAATTTGTTACTATGCAAATTATATCCTTGACTTCGATAATACATACTTAAAACGATTGAAAGATATCTGCAATATTCAGTGTAAGCATATTAATTAGTTTCAGTTAACCACTACATCTAATTAACTAAGTATGTTTGGAATACTCACGTAATTTAGGGAAGGAAAAAATATAGGTATATTTATAATTTATGTAATAAAAAAATTGTGAATAAAATTTATAAGTGCTAATCTTTTAAGCTAACGCTAATCGTATTTCTTCACAATTATACGACATAATTACGAGTGGTTGAAATATTTTAGTTTTTGTTTCAAAATAAAGTGCTTTCTAAATAACTAATTTAGAACGAAATATGTTTAAAAAAATCTTTACATACGAAACGTTTAACAGTTAAAATTCAATTACGATATGTCCATTGATTATGAGGGTTATTTTTCGACCTAAACACGTTAGACATTGGTACCATAGAAGTTAAACAAGACATTTGTAATACAAAATTCCTAGAGCTAAAAATAGAATGTTTTGGAATCTACTGTATGTAATGATATAATCTATAATCGATAATTTTGGGAAAATCGGCGATCTATTAATAATACTCAAATAATCAATAACAACTAACGGTAACAATATTATATCAATAATTATGCATAAGGATAGATTCTTAATACATTGTATTTAGATATGAATTCTTTAAATATAAATAAGTTAATTGCTACGCACTGTCAGGTTCATTATAAGTAAAGTAACAGCCTGTTACTATGCCCACTGCTGGGCTAAGGCCTCCTCTCTCCGTTTTTGGAGAGAAGGGTTGGAGCTAAGACCTACCACGCTGCTCCAATGCGGATTGGTAGGTTACACATATCCCTAGAATTCTCTAGAGATATGCAGGTTTCCTCACGATGTTTTCCTTCACCGAAAAGCGTGTGATAAATTGCAATTATCAATTAGACACATAAGTTTTAATAGAAAAACCCATTGATGTCTGCCCGGGTTTGAACCTATGTCGTCTCTAGAGAGTCGCACGGTCTCACCGCTAGGCTATCACAGCTTCATTATAAGTAATCTAAGTTAATAGTCTTTTTTTAGATTTTCCTCATTCCATATTACCATCCACATCGACTCCCGGAAGACAGAATATGAGTACAATGAATGTGCTAACACGCGGAAGGCGCGCGGTCACATAGATTTATTGCGTGCTACATACGAATATGTCTGCACATAAGGCATACTCATACTAAAACGGCTCGCGCCGCTGCGCACAGCGAGTGTTATGCGTGTTATCTATTTCGTTTATCTATTTATACATATTATAAAACAAAGTCCCAAAAGCTATCTATCTGTCTAGCTGTCTATATGTGTGACCTATTTACTCAAAACTGATACTGAACTGGTTTTTGTACGGTCATTACTAGAAAGCGCAATTCTGAAGAACGTTTATGTTTATAACATCGGAAACGGCTAAACCGATTTTTATGGGACTCACACTGAAAGATAGACGATGTTGTGGGGCAACATATGCCTATATGTTATGGCAATAGAAGCCTTTCTATTTATCCTAGAATTCCCGCGAGGTTGGTATTTAAGCAGGAACAACTTTGTGACCCGCTAATAAAAATGCGCGCGAAGTTCCCGCGGCTTACAGTCATTTTTTTATGAAACAATTGTACTTATATTATAAAGAATATTACAAAAGTTGTTCTCGGCTAACGTTGTCAGTTTAAATTATATACCTATATATATTTTTAAATTTATTATTTTTGAAAAGAGTGACCGCAGAATTTTTTTCTGGTTTTTGGCTGGTTTTTCCACAAAATCACCTTTTTATAATTTAAAGATTAACGATTCGAATGAATTGAAAGCCAATTTGAAAAGAGAATAATTTGAATTTGCATTCGCAAAAGACTACGGTTATTGATAATGCAAAGGAAAATTCTTGAATTTTTTCATTTACATTAAAATAAAGAACTAAATAATTGAAGGTTTACCAAACGAACCTTTGTACCCTTATAAATAAAATACGATCAATGTAGGCCAATTACTTAAGTAAAATTTATAGCAAAAGGATATTTTCACGATATATTTTATCTATGTACTACAACGCAAGCGCGTAATGTTATATGTAATGCGTAATACTTTTGCAGCTCAGATGATCGATGATGTCTCAATAAGCTGTCGGTGCCTACGTTTTACGTATCTTGTAATATATTTGTAGTAAATTAGTAATATAAAGGTAAAATATATTGTATTGTATAAAAAGAACGCATGTCCCAATCAACAATTCTTTCGCCTATTTTGCTAAGTGTACTCAGCCCTAGGATACCCTGCAAGCTGTCGTGTACTATCGTAGTTCTGGTTACCTAATAACAGCTTTAATAACAATTCGTATTTTATAACCAAAAACATACCAAAAATAAAGACCGCGGAAGGGTCTGAAAGCTATAAATAACTATTTAAGATACTTAATATCGTCGAGTAACTAATGTTATATATGGAAAAATTCTGTGTGTCTGTCCGTCTTTGTGTCTCTTACGCTTGAATAGCTGATCCACAATAATCATATTATACAAAAAAAAACTGATTTTCCTTGGGGAATAGGAAAAAAAAACAAAATAAATACTTGAGGGTATTTAAAGATTTAAATTGATCCGAGTGAAGCATGTAGATTATATTAATTATGAAGTATGATTTTTAAAAATAAAGTTTAACAATTGAAATTAATCAATTTTGTTTAACTGAGAGTAATTAAATGTTTAAGAGTCTTGCATAACACATGACGGCCTAGTTTAATTAAGACATAGTTCTACATTTTTTGTTACAAATATTAAACAGACGTTCAAATGAGTGCACAATGAATTGTTAACCTTAATACATAAATACAATGTTTTCTGTGCATGAATACTTCGAAAAAAGGCTTCGGCAATAGTGAAACAATTCATTCCTCAAAAACTATCTATTTACAAAGGTTGGTTACATTTACTAACCAAAATAACAATTTTGTTATTGAGATAATTAATCTTTTATTTATAACGGACAACACGAGTGAATTTAATTGAATGGGTTATGGGGAAATGGGGAATTACATTGTTTTTATAAACCTGTTTTGACCCTGGTTAGCAAAAAATTTATTTTGTTTTCGTTTAATTTCAATACAATCTAACTTCTTAATTTTGCAACCTAACAGGTAAGATAACTACCTGTTGCATTTCTATGCGAAAAATATGCCTTCACTAATGAAAATGTGCGGTGCTGATGTAATATAGTATTGAAGGTTATATAGCCGACGTTCTTATTACTATTCTGCATGTATAAAGTAGGAAAGCGAATATATTCTATATGCATCAAAACGGAAAGGCAAATTTATTATTTAACCTCGTATTGTAAATAAAATTAAATAATAGTCTTCCTTTGTAATTTATCAAAATAAATTATAATTTATCAAAAATCTATTAAATCTATCTTTTATTATTGACAATTGCTTTCAAGAGAAATGTTTTAATAAATACTGTTCATGTTTTTTTTATTAGAATTTCTAAACGAAGATAAATATTTCAATGTATTTCGATTTTCGATGTGCTGTAAATATCGAACATATGTCAAATGTCAACCTACAAGTGTGTCAAATGTCAAAATATTAAATATAAATGAAAATACTTTGAAAAAGAAAAAAGAATAATAATTGTTTTCAACTGTTTGTAATTAAAATTAGTAGTGAAGTATATATCAGTGATATATTTAGTTGACTGTGTGTACTACCACATATTCATCTTTAGAAGGCAAAAATACAGCTCAACCTTGGGTGAGCGTAAAGCGACTAGCGATCAAGAAATTATAAATAGATTCCTTCTGGACTCTAAGTTTTAGTTTAAAAATAGTCAATCATACACTTCTTGCAATCTTTTAAAAACGTGTTTCTAAGTTTTCTAAATAAGACCTGCTTAAAGTAAGCTAATTGATCATAATGGCTGGAGCTGTTACTCGTGTAATTTTAAGATGTGAAAATGCCCAGGAAACGCAAGAACTAGGTAACGTAACCTTATTTAAAATCCATTTAACTTGACCTGATTTGAAATATAATGTATTTAGATAAATTTCTTGCTAATTACAGTTTCCCATGAGATTATGTAAAAAGGCATTGAAAGCGCCTTTAAAAATATTTCGGCATTGGATTATTCGACTTAGCAGTAACTTTTTATTGCAGCTTTAAACTCGTTTGATAAATAAAATATATTCCTTAAAGTTTTAAAAGACAAGTCATTGCATAATTCAGAATAATTGTAAAGGTGTTAAAATTAAAATGTGTAATCCATACAATATTATAATATACCCAAGAATAAAGCTAAATAGAGGGTTGTAAAATGCTGCTGGTAAAAATATAACAGCTCTCTAGGCTAGCTCTCAGCCAATTTTAACCTGATGGGATCTGATGATATTTCTAGTCTAGGATTATATAACAGGATGAAGGATAGAAATGAATTCTATAATTTTTAATTCTCATTTTCTTATAGAAAATATGAAATCCATATTATAATGATTATCTAAATATAAATCAAAATTCAGATTATATAATAATCTGAATTTTATTATAATATCCATATTATAATAAAATTCAGATTTCACAAATATTGAGTTGGGACAGTCTGTTGTTATATTTTTTATGAAGAAAATAAAATATGTATTGATTTTTATCTGGATGATAAATTTCATTCATGATTTCAGCATACAGCATTCTATAAATTATTACAAATTATATTAAAAGATCTGTATGTAAATATAAGAAATTTATAGAATAGTCTATTAATAATAATTAAATACGTAATTCATTTTGTTACAGACCTGTCAGAGTGTCAACTTATGCAAGTACCTGATGCAGTATACCATCTCATGCGACACACTGAGCTGAAAAGCTGCGACCTCAGTGGAAATGTAATCACAAAGATTCCACCAAAGTTCACTGTTAAGTTTAGTTTAATTACAGGTAAGACAATCTGCTTTTTTCCCTCTTTTTTTTGCATTTCTATTTCAGGAGAAGCCATGACAGACTTTAGTGCATTTATTAGGGATAAATTAATTTTTAGTAGTTTAAAGTTATAGTGATTTAATTTTGCATATCCAATTAGTTTTACAGATTTTTGTTCAGTAAGAGGAAAAAAATCATAGTACATAATTGAGGTTATTTATTTCAACATGTTATGTATAGTCAGTAACAATGAAAATCCTGCATTTTAGGCTTTCAAAAATAATAGTTCTAATTTTTTTCTATTGTTCCAGACTTAAATCTATCAAACAATCAAATGGCCAAGCTGCCAGATGAGCTCTGCACATTGGCATGCCTTCAACGCCTTGATATTTCGAACAATACATTTGTGGCCCTCCCTCACATTGCATGCCAGTGTCCGAGTTTGCACACATTGCTGGCACACCACAATCAAATCATTGGTACATGACTTATTTACTATTTTTTATCATAAAGGTAATATTTTTTTATCGAAATGTAACACTTTGTATGCTGCAAAGACCCAAAATGCAATATCTTTTAAAAGTAATAAGCGAATACGAGCTGTGATAGCCCAGCGGTGAGACCGTGGGACTCTTTCGAGGGGAACACGAGTTCAAACCCGGGCAGGTTCCAATGAGTTTTTCTTTTAAAACTCATGTGTCTAATTGATAATTGCAATTTATCACACACTTCTCGGTAAAGGAAAACATCGCGAGGAAACCTGCATATCTCTAGAGAATTCTGGAGATATGTGTAACCTACCAATCCGCATTGGAGCAGCGTGGTAGGTCTTAGCTCCGACCCTTCTCTACAGCAACGGAGAGAAGAGGCCTATTCCCAGCTGTGGGATTGTAACAGGCCGAAGGTAAAAAGGCCGGATGTAAGCGAATATTACATACTAGATCATTAAATTTTATACACTACTGTATTGTTTCAAAGGTTCTTAGATATTATGGTTTCCTTTTATCTGACCTTTTATTCAATAATGAAGTAAAGAAAATATAAGGACCTCAAGAAAAAATGATATATTCATTAATATCTGATGTTAGTAGCATTCATAATTTTATTAAATTGTGTGTTAATAAATTTATTGCAGTTGGACAAAATTTTAATTTAGAATTAGCAATTTTCCTTATCAATTAAAGGTATATCATAAGTATGCCACTTCTCTCTGTGTGCCTAGGATATTTGTTACTCTTAACAGTCCAGTGGAAAAAATAGTCCCAAATCTCTTACTTTTCTTAAACATATAAACCTCTACAAAAGTGTGTTTACATATTATTAGATATATTATATAAGATAAAAGTTATGGTAAGATATAAGCTATAACATCATTAAAAATGATTGTTTGTTTTTTTGTTTCAGATGTGGATGTAGACAGGTTAGCAAGGTCTCGAGCACTTGAGTATGTAGACTTAAGTGATAACCCTATTCCATCACGAATACACGAAGAATTAAAACAATTAACGCGACCTGCGATATCTGTATCTGATAGAGAAAAAGAAGATTGGGAAGAGGATCTTTTGATATAGAAAATATATGACTTCCTATGTACAAGACTTACATTCAAGGTATAGATTTAGATAATTGTCTAGGAACTAGTGCAATAGGACCTTTATATTGAAGGTGAATTTGCAGGTCCTAACTCAACTGTGATTTAGCCTTGTGCAAAGTGGATATATTAAGCATATAGTGATATAGGGTATCTGAAGATATGCAGGTGTTATTAGGAAAAGATAAAATTTGGCTGCCTTCAATTATCAATAATTAATATATTTTTTAACACATTTCTCTCTGACCTAATCTAACAGTTATTTAAAACGTTATTAATCTGTTTAAGGCAGCTGAATTATAATGAAAATACGCTATACGCTCAAGTGTTTAGTACTTAATTAAGATAAGTGAAATACTATGAATATGTATATTATTATATTTTTATAATTTCTAGTATGTAGATAAGAATTGTGATTTTTTATACAAAATTAAAAGAGAATCGATCAAAATAACTATGTTAAGTTAGACTTCTTTCTTTTTATTGAACACTAGTCCATTATAATATTTAGGATGTGGATTATTTAGGTTTTAAAATGCTCTAACACAATGAAGTTGTTATAATTATAAAAATGATGGCAATTATTTTGTAAAATTTATTTACTTTTGTTCAAAATTGTAAGATAAATAAAACTTAAAAGTTTATGGTGGTGTTAATATCTTTTTGTGCTCAATTCTCAATATAACAAACAATACAATGTTTTATCTTTTTTTTTTAATTAATTGTGTTCAAATAAAAATATATTAAATAATTCAATTACAAGTTCAAATAAATGAACATTTTACGTAAAATTATTTACTCACTAAATAATGATGTTGGTTGATGGTACAAAATGCCACATTATCAATTTTTATAGATGGCTATTGTTAGTTAAGAAAAATTGTTAGCACATATTTATATTTTTACTTAAGTTTGAAGTTAATTGTCTATTGTGTACAGACCTCAACTTTTTTAAAACATTTTTTTATAAAAAGTTTTTCGCAGTTGACTTGTTGAACTTAGTTTATATATTTGATATCGATATTTCTGCAATCTAAGTAATGCGTAATCGCAAAACACCTTATAAAAGATTTTTTTTTTATAAAAGCACGTTGAACAATGTAAAATATATATAAGACGCCACCAATATTATAATAAAAGCGTTTATTGCTTATGTGTGTTTATTTCATTTATTATAAAGTTCCCCTTTCCTTAATGAAATTGTTCTTGGCGAATCGTAGCCACCAAATATAAATAAATTTTGATGTCCATTTACATACCTTGAGATGCTATGGAATATAAGAATCTACTATTATTTATTTAGTATGTGAAAGCTCATTGTACAATCTCCTATTACTTGTCTAATCACATATAAAAAAACACAAACTTTAATAAGACTATGCCAAAGACCGAAGTATAAATTATTCAAAGATTTAGTTTTATATTTTAAGTAACTTTTAACAAAAAGTTTCCATACCTATTTAAAAGTAATGTCTTAAAAAGGAATCTAATACTTTTCGTCAGCGTATTGTCAAAAAATATGTTCCTCATGAACATAAAAACAGACATAATTTAAATAGACATATTAAACTCTGTATATTTTTGAATATTTCGATGGCAGGTTCCGGGGTAGAGGATAATCCGAACTTGAAGGGCCTCAGTCGATACTTTAACAGTGAAACAAATAGGGGTCGAGCTAATGTAAGTACAACTAGCAATGGAACTAAATTTATTACTTCTTGTCTTTAAAAATAATTAAAGAACCGACGATTTATATGTTGGTTAAAACGAGCCCTTTCACGTTAGCCTCTACGGCAATGAATTTATAGTGAAAGTTAGTTTATAGAACAAGATTTATCTTTTATTAAAAAATCTATTGTCTAAAATGATTTATAGTTCTTTATACAATAGTCGAGAAGCATAATCGCCTTTAAAAAACAAGGGGCAAATCAGGCTTAGGTACGTTTGAAATGTTAATTTTTTACCGGCAAATGAAAGGAGTGAGTTGGCGGCTTTTATCTTTTGCATCCTATTTTTTTTTAGGAAGGAACAGAAACATATAGGGAATACGGCTAGAAATCATCATCATTCTCCTGCCCTTATCCCACTCTAAGTGGGGTCGGCACAATATGTTACAAACATGTTGTCACTTGATTTGGCTACGTATTTTACGACAGGCCGCCTGCCTGACGTCAACTTACCTTAGTCGCCTTTTACGACACCTCGATAAGAACTGAGGGTGGTCAATTCTATGCAGCCGGATACCACACGGCACGGAAAAACGGCTAGAAAATTAAAATAAAATGTTCTGGAAAACATTGTTTTGCATGTAATATAATAACTTTGATTAGATATAAGTTGTACACGCGACTAAATATTACATAATCACTCAATTATAAATATAATATGTTTTCTCTAATCCAGAAGGAAAAACGAGATTTATTAGATCAAATTTCATTAATATTGCCCCAGAGATTAGTTGTGAGAGCGTAATACAATAAGCACTTGGGCATTTATATAGGCATAATATATACATATGTGCATAATATGATTGATGATGATGAACGTGAGATATCAGATGACCGTCTGGACTCTGAACATACAATTTACTATATAGACTAGAGGTGTCTTCGCTTGGGATCTGAAGATTGTCTTTTTTTATTTTCAGGTTTCCAAAGTTACTCTGGGAGGTCTAGCATTATACTATGTATATTATAAACTCTTTAAACGCAAAAAGAAGTCCAAAGCTAACTAATTATGTTTTGGTGTTTGTTTTTAAATTCATAGTGCAATTAAATAATATTATTTTAAATTATTATTATATGTTTTATTCTGTTTATTTATATATTTTGTAAAATTTAAGTACTGATTCTGTACTTACATACTATGTCTGCTTGCAAAGAAACGTGTTTACAAATATCTGTCAAACAGTCAGCCGATTGAACTTGTATTTTCTTGAGAGGTTGTAATTACATAAGGGTCCTATTATCACCTTATATCAGGTAATTATTACTTTTGTTTGATTTTTTTTTAATTCTACCAATTTATTATTTAGAGCACTAAATTAGGCAGGATTGATTAGTTTCATCATTTGTGTTTTGTAGAATGGCTGGAGCTGACAATGTCGACGAATCCCAGTTAAAGGGTCTCTCCAAATACTTCAACAGTACCACAAACAGAGGCAGAGCAAATGTAAGTAACATAGAATTGCCTTAGAAACTTATTCTTGTCTTGATATTTCATAATTTCAATGCTGGAACATTAAACGAGGATAGGGTTGTTTCGCAGAAGCCTGAATTGCACATATACGTATATGTTTAAATATCGCAGTGCACCACTCGCTTCTAAATTTTTCTACCAAAACAAACAATAGATAATAAATTCAAATTCAATTTTTTTTTTATTTAAATCGAGTTTAATTAATGTGAAAAATTTAAATTTTAATGAATGGAACCCATAATTAAAGTAATTAATCTTAGAAATGTTGAGTAACAAACAATTCTGATTATATTGGCTCAATAGGAAGTCTCAGTTTTTCTTTCATATTCTTTTTTAAATTCAAGTATTCTGTTTATTGTAAATATGGGTAGATAGTAAAGATCTATGAAGATAAGGCCGTTATTATCCTATTGCTGGATGAAGGACAGTCCTCAACTTTAAGGGATCACTATTCTTCAAGCTTGGGCTTATATATTATTATATGGATAATTATATGATATTGAGGTTATCTGAGCTTGAAAATACAGTAACATAATAAGTTTTAAAAAAAATTGGGGTATACTTCTGTATACTAAAATATAGTTAACTCTTATTTTTTATATGATGTTATACATTATTTTTTCTTATTTTCAGACAGCAAAGGCGACATATGCAGTCTTTGGAGCTTTAGCATTATATTTTTACTTGAAACCAAAATCAAAGAAATAGAGCTATTTAATATTATGTCTACAATTTTATTTAAGCCAATTCTTTAAGAGCAATGTCTAATTATTTAGTGTGAATAAAAAATAATTTGAAAGTTTAAATATTTTTTTTATCATAATTTTCAAATGTTAACAAATCAAACAGCAATGAATAAATATTTATTTATTCAGAATATATGTTAGACAATCACAATGTTATAATTTGATGAACAAAAATATCATTAACAGATTCACAATTACAACAGTCTTAATGAAAATTTAGGTTTTTTTGGCAATTAAAATAGACGCCTCATTGATGCAGAGAGGGAGAACATAACTATGTAATAAACGTAAAATTATTGTATGTAATGAATAAAATTTAACCACTTAAATTTTTGTATTATTTAATACTTAGCATAATTGAAATATTGAAATAGAACACTTATTCTGTCCGTATAAGACATTTCACCAGTTATTTTAGATCATTGAATGCCTTGCCTTAGCAACAAACCAACCCACAATGGTCTATTTCCTGTGAATTTTTTAACTGTCGTTTTTACTAAATCTTAAAGCATTATTTCTTATTACTGGTTTCCCACTCTGCTTCAATGTGATAACACACACACAGCAACTACATATGATAATTGTTTTTATCAGGAATTCAAGGTTTTTTATTATTGTTCCTTTTTATACAGAAAAAAATTAAAACAAATTAGGATGCATAATCAAGCAGTCTCACTATATTCCTCTATGGATTCAGATGTATTTAATATTATCTTTTTTTTTAAAATCAAGACTGCTGCAGAACTGTTTAATATCTCATAATCTTTGGTCAAAAAATATTTGGATAAAATTTAAGATTATGAAATGATTATTCTCTTTCGTAAAATAGTCAACTATCTTGATTAATATGTTGAAGCAGTATGAAATATAATAGATATTTCGAGCCTAATATTATCATTAGTAAATATTTTACAGCATATGGTTTTGTGCTTTCCTATTATTATTATTACAAAAAAAAATTAAAACACTAATTGCAGCTCTAGCACCAAAACTATGTTATTACTATGTATATTGCAATGTAAAAATATGGTGAATATTTTCAAGATAAAAAAGGTTCTCTATTCAAATAGCTCTTATATGATAAAAACTTAATATCACTGTCTAAAATTACAATGTAATAAATATTACATAAATTCTGAGTAATTGAGAATTCAAATACATTCAAAATGCCTTATTTTAATAGCAGTTAAAAAGAAACAGCTATAATAAATATTTCGCACCAACTTATATAGATAAGCTTTTCGTGATTCAAGTGCTAAGTTGAAGGAGTTTATAAACCAGAAAAGAGTTGATAATACTGTTCATAATAAAATAAGTTATATAATATTGAAGCGTTTTACATACACGTAGTGACTAGTATAAATTGCTCGTTCTATAAAATATGTATCCCTTTCCATCGTCATTTTTATCAAGAAAATGTTATAATAGTTGTCACTCACTGTATATTTAGTTGACTTTATAGAAGTAAACTGTGATACTAAATCAGTACCGAAAAAATAAAGAAAATATTAGTTGTATAAAACATAAATAGGTCAAAAATAATAGCTTGGTGGGTCAAAAGTATATTAACAGGTTTATTGGAAAATATTAAATTAAATATTTATAACGATACTTTTAAACCTAACGATATTATTATTTATTTACTAAAATTTAATAGTTGCCATTTTATCGCAAAGAATGTTATACGAAATAAATCAATGTTGGCGCCTACTGCGTGCCCTTCGATAGCCACAGTTGGTGAGTGTAATTAGGATAGGCAGACAACCGGCAATTTCTCCACCCCGAACAATCCAAGGATACTGACTTTAAATGGGAGAATTATTCGTAAGGTATGGCGACCACGCCTCTCCGACGGATTATACCAAAATGTTAATGTACACCACTGAATTATCCTTAATATTTCGAGTATATTTACAATAATTCGTATCGTGTGCCGGGTTCACCGTGTCGCGCGGCTGACCCATCTTTTTGTTTTTTTTTTGTGTCATTTTAACATACTTTTTTTCGAACACTAATGCTGTTAGCCCTAATGGTTTTTACAGCGCCACCTAGAGAGTGGGTGGGTTCTGAACCTACCCGCACCGGCCCAGGTGCAGCAAGCCCCGATTACCCTCGGCGGCAAAAATTGCCCGAACACAATACATATTCCAACCAAAAGATTATTAAGTAGAACGCAACTTGACTGAAAGATATGGATGGAATGCAAATATTTGGAAATAATTTTAAAAGAATCCGATGTAAAATTAATTTATATATATAATTAATAAATAATAACGCACAGAATAACATCAGCATGGTGCAAATGGCGTAGCCTCACAGGAGTCTTCTGTGATCAAAAATGCCTATAAGAACAAAAGGTAAAGTATACAAAGCCGCTGTTCGACCAGCCATCTTGTACGGCTGCGAGGCTTGGCCAATAAAAAAAGACTCAAGAGCAAAAACTTTACACGGCTGAAATGCGCATGCTTAGGTGGTCTGGAGGAGTCACTCTTAAGGACAAAATAGCAAATAAATACATTAGAGGCTCCTTTAAAGTGGCACCCATTATCAACAAACTAACGGAATCACGGTTAAGATGGTACGGTCACGTCATGAGAAGGCCCGACGATCACATAGTAAAAAAGTGTCTAGCAATGCCTACAGGAAAAAGAGAAAGAGGAAGGCCACTGACCACCTGGCTTACAACTGTCCAAAGGGACATGAGGAATTTGGGACTTTCCAAAGAAGATACTGCAGAGATAAATGGCGCCGCCTGATTGGAAAAGCAGACCCCGTATAGCGGGATAATGCGAGGACAATGAATGAATTAATAAATAATAATAATCTGAGACTCACAACCCAATCATAAAAATGAAAGAAAAAAAATTGTAATGACGATGATTGCTGCATATTTTTAATTTCACTCTAAGTTCTATAATTGTCAATAGATCGAAGCCTCCGCCGTAGCCTCATGCAACATTTAATATACATACCCTGTTATATGTACGTACATATAACGTTTTCGTGGGTTCGTTTTCTTTAACCAGTATCTAACACCTGCAATCTTATTAGACACGATTAAAAGATGACTAATAATAAATTCGTTTCACTATTATCGCTTGTGACTGAGAAATTCTTAATGAACAATTGTTATCTGTTATTTTGCATTTATCGATTTAACTTTAATGTTTTTGTTTGTTTGTTTGTTGTTTGCTTACGAGCATAGTCAGTTTTACTTAGCTGTTACGCTTTTAAACAGAATGAAACTCGATAAGATAAAACCGTTTAACAGATTTTTTAAAATTACAATACGATACATTTTCTGTTTCAAATATCATTATCAAAATTAATATCATAGGTTAAGAACGAGTATTGAAAAGGTTTATCAATCTCGCACGTCTGAGTACTCCTTTAGATTTTGCATACTCTTTAATTGTAACGTTAATTGTAAATTGTCTTTATTGAGGTGACTCTGGTATAGATGGATAGGAGAATATGTACTTATAATATACACACAAAAAAATTTACATTCTTTAACATCCCATTATAACTATTGATTCGGTTCATATATTGATAATCTTTTCAATTTTAATTTCAATAACAAAAAGGTCACTTTAATTAACGTTACACTAATTCTACATAACATTCAAGTGATAAAGCGTTTTATGTTGTGATTATAATCTTTGTAGAATTGCCGAAACGGAAACTATCAGTTACTAAATGGATTCCTATAGACTCTATGAGAATTTTTTTACTTTCAAAGTTAACCTCATTTAGAGTCCTTCGACGATATTATCATTCGATTGCAGTGATATACACTTTAAACAGTCTCATCAGATTCTTATCGTAGACGGCAGAATAAAATAATATTTCATCTGATCCCATTAATAACTGTCAGGAGTCTATTTTATTGCATTCTATGTTATAGTTTAGCGGGTAAAATATCTTGTCGAAATATACTCGTAAGATAATTTTTCTCAATAGCTTAATGTTGCTTGAACTAGTAATTTTAAATTTACACGTATCATAGACTAAATATTATAAAAACTTTCATCAATCAATCAATCAATCAATCAATCAATAGAAATAGTTTTGTTCGGATTGATTATATGTATAATGGGTACGAATACAATACATTGATTAACAAACAACACAATATCTACAAGCACGCCTTAATTGCAAATATTTATTGGCATGTAATGGAAGCTTTATAATTCAATTTCAAATAACTAGCTAATGACAAAGCTTTTTCAGGCTACGTTTATAGCGGTACAATGTAATATCAAAACGACGTAAACATTAGGGTTAAACTTTTTTGAACTTATATCTCGTCGTTGACATATTATTTCTAAACATATAGCCTCACACAAATATTTAGATAAAAATAAAGCAGTCACATATACTGGTTTATTTGTATGAAAATATTTTTTTATGTACGTACTTAACTTTAATACATACGCGCAAATATTGAGTTTGACTGACTATAGGCTAATTGCTTAACTGAGTCCTCGCCTGCAGGGAACAAAGGCGTAGACGTAGGATAAGAACGGGGACTGAGGTAAGTGCGTGTGGCAAGAGCTCGTAGCATGACCTCTCTAACCCGCAAGCGAGGACCGAGTTAGGCAGTTAGCCTATAGTTTCGTAACCCATGACGCAACTTTAGAATAAAACTCGACAAAGGCGTTATTACTCGTTGGATCGAAACTAGAAGAGCTAAAATCTAAAATCTAATTTACGATATTACTATATATAAATGGGTCAAGTGGCTGTTTTTTTGGTCCTTCGTGACAGTGTTACGAATTATTTTAACTAAATTGTATGTATAAGCTATCGAGTTGCACTTTTAGTTATCAATTATAGATATGTAGTATGTAATGAAGTTATGTGAGCATCCTTCCTCTTATGTCGTTCTCTTTAATGCTAAGGGTCGTAACCCCATTACGAATCAATTTGCAGACGATGCTGCCCAAAAGGGGTATTTTTAAGCAGCGTAAATGGCCTTGTACATAACGTTGTCAAGTGTGGTGCGGATTTGGTCTAGAATTATCTTGGATGCCCTTCTCCTGGATCTTGCCAGTATTGAAAATATTTTCTAAGGCGTCACCACCCTCACGGGCAATATGGCCAAAATGCTCAAGGACTCGTTTGAGGCACATGATAGCCTAGTTGATACGTTGAGTTCCTTGAGTATCGATAATTATTTTGCAGTCTAAGAGATGCGCAACATTCCCCAACACCACATCTCCAAGGTATTAACGCGTCTACCGTCACTTATTTGAAGTATCCATGTTCCAACTCCATATTGAAAAATATGTTTGTACAGATAATTTAACCGCGATTCGTGCGATTTGTGGTATTTTATAACTGTCCAATAGAGTCAAATCAAATCCAATCAAAATAATCTTTATTCAAATAAACCATTTCAAGCACTTTTGAATCGTCAAGCATCAATATGATTAATGAAGCTACAACTGGTTCGGAATGTTGCTCTTACCGAGAAGAACCAGCAAGAAACTCGGCGGTCAATCTTTTAAATATTTTCAAATCCAGGCTTTCTTATCATCCAAATAATCTTCAATTTTGTAATATGCTTTACGTATAAGCATATTTTTTACACTTGATTGAAATCTTTCTGTACACTGGTCTAGAATGGATTGAGGAATTTTATTATATAAGCGAATAGCGAGACCAACAAAAGAGTTGCTTACTCTGCTGAGTCGCGACGCGGTTTTTATGTATTCATTTTATTCTCAGGATATTTTTAATATGTGGATGCGATTGCGGTTTTTTATGTGATGGCTACGAATTATGTATAGGAAAATGGTCATCAGAGCCACGTAGGCGCCCTTGTTAAAGAATACAGAACCGGCGGTGGAATCGGCGCAGGGAGTGGTGTACCATCGCCTTCTGAGTCCGATTCTTCAGAAGACACGCGTTCTGCCGCACTGAGAGCGACGCGGGCGTATTCGTCAGTATCGATGCTTTTGCAGAAATGTATAGCGTACCTAGTAAAAAATTTTAACAAACATGAAAAAAAATCTAAACCTATTATTCACATTTGTCACACTTACCCTACAAACAATACAGATATAGAATCATCATTATTTTCCTGCCCTTATCCCACTCTAAGTGGGGTCGGCACGTCAACTTACCTTAGTCGCCTTTTACGACACCTCGGTAAGAAATAAGGGTGGTCTATTCTATAGAGCCAGATACCACACGGCGATACCTTAGTCGCCTCTTACAACACCTCGGTAAGAAAGAACGGTAGTCTATTCTATACTGCCGGATACCACACGGCGTAGTACAGATATAGAATATAAAGTTAAAATTATAACTATGCAGAGAATTGTGACTATGCAAAAAGGAGCACCACTCAGGTATATACGTTGAGGTAGCCCCCAACACTGGTTTTCAGTGGCGACCCAAACTAATCTAATCCGCCACCAACGCCAGCGACGGTTTTACGGTGAACAACGAAATGCAACTTTATACATCTCATTGTTCACCTATTTAATAGTATATATCTATACTTATTATAAAACAAAGTCCCAAAAAGCTGTCTGTCTGTATGTAATCGATTTTCTCAAAATCTACTGAACGGATCTTTGTACGGTTTTCACCAAAAGATTGTGCAATGCTTCCGGATGGTTTTGGTAAATAGTACGTGTCGGTATGATGTAAATTGTGTTGAGAAGATCGTGCTGTTGTTAAAAAACTTGCTTGCTGGGAGCTTTGGTCGCGTGCGCTGCGTAAACTAGCAGCAGAGATACATTAAAGTAATGTAGTAGAGAATTGTAGATATACAAAACTACTACAAAAAAGTAGCGGTAGCATGTCTCTATCTCTAAGGGTTAACTCACAATAACTACTTTTATGTTTAAAATTTGAATTCTAGAAAAAAAACTGTGACACGCAGATTTTCACGAGGGCGAATCCGCTGGCACAGCTAGTAAATAATATATAAAAAAGTAATTACTATTAAGGCGAAATTCCATTATATAAAAGTAATTGTAAAAACAAGCATATAATAATATATTATAATAGCATATAATAAATATATGGGACATTTACACACACGGTCGTCCATCCCCAAAGTAAGTAACTTAATACTTGTGTTATGGGTGACGGACAACTGGTAAATATACTACATATATAGTTTTTAAATACATACTTAAATACATATATACACCCAGACTCGAAGAACCATCAAATCCTAAATAGAAAATGTTTGTTCTCGGCGGGAATCGAACCCGCGATCCACGGAGCCGAAGACAGGGTCACTGCGCCAACGGGCCAGTCGAATATGTACAGCTGAATGCGATATTTATATCCAGCTATTATTTTTTTAAATGATATTAGCTTTTAAGGTTTAGAATTTTAATTTTGATATCGCCTTTTTTAATCGGCAGAGGACTTATAGTACGCGGCAATAAATAATGCACATCGAGGCTTAGAGAGTGAAATCGGCTAGAATCGGCCCGTGTGATTAGTCACATACTAACTGAGTTACTGTTGGCTGTATCGTCCTAAACATCGATGTGCATTATTTAATGTCGGGTACTCTACTTGAGTTACAACTAGGACTATTCTAGTATTATTATCCTTATTAATATTATAAATGCGAAAGTCTGTCTTTCTATCTGTCTGTGTCGTTCTCACGGCCAATCCGCTGAACCAATATCGATTAAATTTGGCACAATTATTTCTTATACACCGTGGTAACATATAGGCTATAGAAATCTCGTATTTTATAATTAACAATATTGTTGCTTTCTTTCTTACCTCAACTTTTCCCTTAATACGCTCTTACACGAATATCTTGGCATCTTGAGTAGGAAGAAACATGTATAGCTCTCCGGCAAAAAGTGATCTGGGGGCTGGTACTTGTCAAGGACCTGCGAATAATGAAATACTAGTAAAAACTATAATGAACTTATTTTCCGTATTTCTTTAGGCGAATCCTTTTATGAATATAATGAAGAAGATTCCAAATGAAGTGGCAACTGCGTTTTGTTCAAAAATAATAAATGAAAATTTGATCTACTCTTAAGTTTATCATATATATTTTTTTTTTAAGTAAACAAAAACCAATTACTTCATTAAATCAAATTTGCTACAAAATCAGATTAACCGGATTTACTTTTAACAGTTATACATTTATACAGTGTGATACTCAAATTTAGTTTACTAAACCAGTTTTCGACCAATTTAAATGCAAGCGGCTCTCAAAATATTGTTATACTTTTAAAAAAATTTGATTTTAAACGTTTTTAATATACAGGATGGTTAATTTAATTCAACAAAATATTTGAACCACATGAATTATTTTACGTTTTTTAAAAATAAACATGAGTTATAGAGATCAATGACCGCACCCTATTACATCACATAATCGAAATCAACCTTGACCAAAAAAACTTAATAGTACGGTGCGAGGGAGAGAAGACAACAATTGAACAAGTGCGCCGCACTAAGTCTATTATACATTACTAACAAAGCCAACTGAATTATATTTACTTGCTTCGAAAAGTAATTTTTTTTAAACGATATTTCATAAGATTGATTTATGCCAAAGTTATTTATTACGTACAAGTGATCAATGGATTGATTTAATGTCGTATCGTGGGTACCAACCAGTATGTACTAAAGTTTAAACAATATATAGCCTACTTGCAACACAAAGTCTCTTTGTCTTGGATCCTGCGGAGCCCGGGGCAACCTCGTCCGTCCCCACACAAACCGCAGGAAGAGTGCACGTTCACTACCGGACAGTTCCTCCATCACTTCCCAGAACCATTGCACCAGGGGTGCGTTGGGTTCAATACCTATGATAATCATAAAAATTTAAGTATTCAAACACGCAATGATTTTAGATAAAAGACACTTAGCAATTGTAAATTTATTACTGGTAAAAGAAGTTATTTTTGGTATTGTTAATATGGACTATTTGGACTTGCTAAATGACTTTTACAGTGTCACGGCTGGACCGGCGAAATAAATAAGAGCAGTGCATAAAGGCGAAAGGCAAAAAGAGCAATGCATAAAGATGAGAAGCAAATAACAGCAGAGTATAAAGGCAAGAAGCAAATAAAAGCAGAATATGAAGGCGATAAGCAAATAAAAGATGAGTATAAGAGTGATAAGCAAATAAAAGCAGAGTATAAGGGCAAGAAGGAAATAAAAGCAGAGTATACGGGCGAAAAGCAAATAAAAGCCAAATAAAGGTGATAAACAAATAAGAGCAGAGTTTAAAAGCAAGAAACCACCACCATACGCAACTAAGAGCAGTGCATGAAGGCAGAAGCAAAAAAGAGCAGTGCATAAAGGCGAAGAACACATTTGCTAAATTATAACTAAATTATCTGGGAAGACATGCTCCACTCAACCGCATATCGAGAGTTTATAACAGTCTTGCTATCATAGACAAAGGCATAGACATATTTTACCAAAACATTTGACCAATTTAAGAATTCCATAGGGGCTTGGCCTTGCAGCAAGTTTCTATTTAAATAACTTAACATTTAACTATATTTAAGAATTCATATATTCTTAATTTAAAGGTTGTTTTTTCTTTTTGGTGGTTGTCTCTTAAAAGGTAACCACCATTTTCATTTGTAATTACGTAATGTTGCTCATTAAAGTTGAAATGTTGTGTAGGCCTGTAAGTAGTGTGTCGTACTGTATTAGGAATAACACTAGTTGTACTTTGTAAGCTATAAATTTATGTACACGCTGTTGGCTTTACCTTATAAAATAAATAAATAACGTACCTTTGTAGGTAGCAGAGGCCCGCAATGTATGTACCGGTATATCTGGCGAACCGCACACTAGAGTTTCCAATTCTGAAGCGTTGAAAAGCGCTAAAAGTGGCGCGGGGATCACACGGGACATACCATCGCGTACTGCTCGCACTTGTTCGTCAAATTCATGAAGCCTAAATATATGTAAATAGTTATAAAACACCAAACCAACAACACCAAAGACAGTACAAAGTATCATAAAATAGATTCTAAATAGATTAAGGCCGCACAATAGTTCGATTTAATTTCGTCCATTAAAAAATACTGTTCAATATAGCAATAATTATAAAAAAAATACAATATTCATGCACTGGTTTAACGGACCTTAGGCTTTTAAAAGTAGCGGCCTGTTACAATCCCACAGCTGGGAATAGACTTCCTCTCTCCGTTTTTGGAGAGAAGGGTTGGGTAGCTAAGACCTACCACGCTGCTCCGATGCGGATTGGTAGGTAACACATATCTCCAGAATTCTCTAGAGATATGCAGGTTTCACGATGTTTTCCTTTACCGAAAAGCGTGTGATAAATTGCAATTATCAATTAGACACATGAGTTTAAAAGAAAAACTCATTGGTGCCTGCCCAGGTTTGAATTCGTGTTCCCCTCGAAAGAGTGTGCGACTCTTCGCCGGTTTCGCCGCTGGGCTATCACAGCTTAGGCTTTTTCATATTCCAAAGGTTAATAATATTAGTAGTAATAATAATACATATTACTTTTGTGTTATAGATCTCCGTAAAGTAATGCCTAAATCAACCATGTGTGTTATGCTCAATTGTTTGGTATATTTTTAGTCTGTACTTTAAAAAAATTGCCTAACTCCTAACATAATAAAGTGAACAAACTTTTATATTATAAAATTTTAAATTATGATTCCACTTTGATAATTTTACTGTTGGACAGCGATGTTATCGATCTTTCCTTTGTCAATATAGAGAATTTAATTTACAATTTCATAGATTGTCTTATCAAAACCTTAAAAATAAGGTTTGCAAGCTGTGACAAATGCGTATTACCTGTAATGAAGCGCTAGTTGCACATATTCGTCCTTATTATCAGGCGTTACCCGCTTATGCCTTGTTGAGAGAGGAACTTCATGTCCAGCCGCGGATGGTATCGAGAAGGGCAGCTCAAGATTTTGCAATTCCTAAATGGAAGAAACCCAATTGAGAATATTTTTTATGAGTGATAAAAGAGTCTATGTGAATCCTGCTATTATTTTAAAGGCGAAAGTTTGTGCGCGTTACAGAGTTTTGACGTTCTCACAGTTTTACGGATTTTGTGCGAATTCTTGACCAATCTTGACGACTCGACTAGAGTTTATGATGCTAAATCGTGAACCAATATTGTGAAAATTTTCCCCTTTGTCCCAATCGCTCAACTAAATATAACAGATTGTGATATTACATCAAGAATTCTGTCTAACTAAACGAGTGTTAAAGTTAAATGAAAACAACCGACTAGCTTTTAGCTTCGCAAAAATGGTTCAACTCAATCTGATTCTAGTAAATCCACGTTAATTACTAATATTACTTGTTGTCAGGAGGAACGGGTTCTCAGCGATTTGAGGCGCGGCCAATGAAATCATTGTTATAGCTCCAATATGATACAGTAAAAATCAATACGAATAGCTTTTTCCACATTTTAGTATGACTTAGTTTAATTTTATTTATTTATTTAGATCACCAACAAAATACACACTTAACATTAACATTGAACATTGAACAACTAAAAATAAGTAGTATCTTAATTATAGGTGATAACAACTTTCGAATTAAGTTTAGACAACTGAAAGACGGTAAAACTAGTCTTATCGATAAATTAAGAAGAAAAATGGATTATACAGAAAAAAGTAATAGAAGATTATTACTAAAAAATATAAATATGACAGCTACTGCCTATAAAGTACAACCAAGAGTTCAAGATCAGCATTTATCACTTTTTCTTAATACACAATCAATTATTCCCTTTATTAATTTATTCATAATTATTATATCTCTAATATAGTTAATAAGAGATAGTTGGTAAACAACTTGCCTTATTATTTTGTGTCATGTCCCGTATGCACAGTAAAGCAGGCAAGAAGTCTTTATCGACTTCCGCCAGGTCTTGTGGCCGCAGTGATTGACCTGCCAATTGTCGCCACACACCTTCAGCTAGGGACAGCGACAACGGGGAACCGGTTCTTATCGCTATGCCCATTAATACACCTGAAAAAAGAAGTAAAGTAACAGCCTGTTACTATGCCCACTGCTGGGCTAAGGCCTCCTCTCTCCGTTTTTGGAGAGAAGGATTGGAGCTAGACCTACCACGCTGCTCCAATGCGGATTGGTAGGTTACACATATCCCTAGAATACTCTGGAGATATGCAGGTTTCCTCACGATGTTTTCCTTCACCGAAAAGCGTGTGATAAATTGCAATTATCTATTAGCCACATAGGTTTTACTAGAAAAACTCATTGGTGTCTGCCCGGATTTGAACTCGTGTTCCCCTTGAAAGAGTCGCACGGTCTCACCGCTAGGCTATCACAGCTTCAGATTTTTTCAGCTACAGAAAAAAGAAGTAAATGGTAGCAAAAATAAGTTTTAAAAATGCTAAAAATGATTATTTTTGCAGCAGCCTGTTATTATCTATTCACTACTAGGAATAACCCTACTCTCGCCTTTTTGTGTGGGGGATTTAAACTTCAACCCTTTTCTCCAGAAAAGGGTTGAACTTTAAATCTCCCACACTGCTCCAATGCGAATTGGTTAGTGATATCCCAGAAATTTTCTACAAACATTCAGGTTTCTTCATCGAAAAACTTATGATAAATTGCGAATATCAATAAGGCAAGGCAATCAATAAGGTTTTAACAGAAAAACTCATTGGTGCCTGTCGAAGATTCGAACTTACGACCTTCCAGAGAGAGGTTTAGGTCTCACTTAAGGCTAAGGATATCAAGGCCTAAACTAAACTATAAATTTAATTTAAAGTTGTTAATAATTCTATGGAAATTATGACCATAACAAAACAAACGTTAGATATTGTGGGTCACCGTTTCAACATACTAACAACTTACCAAGGAATCTAAAGCAGTTAAGGTGTAACGGAGTGTTAGCGGTTGGATTGAGGAGGAAAGCATCTCTCGAAGCTCCTGCATCGCCCCTCCCATTGGGCGTTGCCATCAAAAGAGGCAATGAACCGTTTTGCAGTTCTTCACACATCTCCGCGATACTCTCGCTATAACCACCACCACAGTCGTCGACACTTTCGCCTTAAATAAAACAATTTTCATTGAAAAGCTATAAGAGGAATGACATATTTTACTTAATCAATCTATCTATGTCATCAAATGTTATAACGAATTATCATGTTTCGAATTCCGATTAGTCAGTTATTATGTCAATATTTTTAGGATATCAATTGTTTTATAACTTTTCACAATGCACATAGATTCATATTTGTTTTCTATGTCCTTAATATAAATGTGTTCTAATTAATTCTTTAACCCTCTTGTCATCTGATTACCTAATAATCTGTTTTCCTGTTGGGTTTAAAAAATTACCGTATAAAAGCAAAATATTTTAAATTCATTTTAAGGGTGCTTCAGCAAAAAATTTGTTTGTCTATCTCTGAAGCATCTCATACTTAAAAGTCGGATGTATTTATTTATTAATTAATTAGTTTAAGCTAACAGCGTTCACAACACCTAACTCTGTATCACACACTCACTACAGCAGGCCTACCATGAACTCTTATTGCGACTCAATTGAGGACGTAAACTAAATTGTTTTGCTTTTTCATACCATGACGTCTTAAAGTCGCACACTTTAAGTCGTTGCCGAATGAGCGTTCGGAATTCGTACTTAAAACGTGTGAGTAAAAGAGACTAGAGTTATCTATAGTTCATATAACGTTTTCCTTTTCCAATATTATGACCTCAGTGCAATCTACACTTCATGGTACGAAAAGAAAGCGATTGAGTTTAGGTACTGACTTTAAATTGAATCGTTTTCTAAAAGTTCATGGTAGGCCTACAGTTACATGAAGTCACTTTCAATTCAATAGATACGAATATTAAATGTCCTGTTGTCTAAGTCGTGGTGGTTTTTGTTGACATTTATCTGGCTTTGATAAGTAGATACAGCGACTAGTGACTAAAGACTAGATGGAGTCCGAAAAAGGGACGAACGAATTGTGTAAAGTATGAAATGCATATAAAAGGAGTAGCCAGAATTGACTGAGTGTAGGAGAGGGAATGGAAGAGTGAATAAATATCACATGTGAGAGGTCTTTGTTGTTTTACATAACAAAGACTCATTAACATATCCATCAAATACTTATCTACTCAAAACCTAGCTAGATCATATATCGTAGTCGATAATACAGAAAACGAAAATAATTCATAAGGCTTACCAACAAATTTGACCTTCCATACTCGATGAGGAAGTGCTAAGGCGTCTTGGGTTAGAGCAGGAAGCCTGGCCACCATTTGTCCGAAGACTGAACGCATTCCAGCTGGTCCCGCGAGTCCGCTGCCGCCTCTGCGTGCTCTTCGCGCCGCGACGCGCGACAATTCCACTACTGGCCCATGCTGACGTTCACGGATCATTGTTGACATGATTGCCTACAAAATTAAACATTCAAACTAAACTGCTTTAAGGCAATAAAAGCACCATCTACAGAAATAAGGGACCAAAACATCAAAATGGAAAAACTACTGAAAATATTAAAATAATAACAAAAACATATTTATGCATATAAAAGCACACAAAAACTAAGTATACAGATTAGTTGTAGTTGTAATCTAAAAAAAAAAAATATAATAAATAAAAAAAAAATTAATGATGCATTAGAGTAAGTTCGTTTTAAGTACAATAACATAAAAAAAGAATACAAATGAACTAACTAAAAAAGGGTACGGACATAAAGTCTGTGGTAAGTAATGTCACTATTAAAAAAAAAAAAAACTAAACTGCTTTGATAGATAATCATCAAATGTACCTACTTATCTCTCTTGCCGTGTGGTATCCGGCTGAGAAGAATAGACCACCGTTATTTCTTACCGTGGTCTCGTAAAAGGCGACTAAGCTACATGCCATGAGATATCCGGCTGAGTAGGATAGACCACCCTCATTTCTTACCGAGGTATCGTAAAGGGCGACTAAGGTACGTTGCCGTGTGGTATTCGGCTCAGTATAATACAACACCCTCATTTTTTACCGAGGTGTAATAAAAGGCGACTAAGGTAAGTTGACGTTAGGCAGGCGGGAGAAGAGTGTATCATCTACTTATCTCATCATTCTTAGCAGGCTCTTATCCTACTCTAAATGGGGTCGGCACGACATGTTTTCCGTTTCCATTCTCTTCTGTAATTCGTCAACTCTGTTATTTTCTTGTGATACTTGCAATAATCGGTACATCAGTATTTCGACCTCACCCTATCATACGCACATTATCATCATCATCCCCCTGCACTTATCCCACTCTAAGTGGGGTCGGCACAAGATGTTACAAACATGTTGTCACATGATTTGGCTATTATTTTACGACCGGCCTGACGTCAACTTACCTTAGTCGTATTTTATGACCCCTCGGTAAGAAAGAGGATGATCTATTCTACTCAACCGGATACCGCACAGCGGGTCGACTTATCGGGAGCTTAGCCGCGTCTTACGACACCTCGCACATCCACATTCATAGTTTCCAGATAGCAGATGCTTACAGATAACATTAGGAACTGAACCTTACCTTTCTAAAAGCAGCTTCTTTTACAGTATAGAACAATAAACTACGGAGCTGATCCAGTGGTTCGTCCAATACCAGAAGTGATAAGTTAGGGCATACGAGTTCCGAGAACTGATGCAGCAATACCTGAAATATATACTTAGATTTAATTTCTCTCTAACTGTTTAACTTGTTATCAAGTATAAAATCCATACTACTATTACATATACCAAAATCTTTTCTTATACGATCACTGGCGGAGATCCAAATAAATAAATATATAATAAAAATATTTATTTATTAATTTTGTCCAATACAATACGATAAATTAAGTAGAATATAATATGTCTTGATAATAAACGTCATAAGCGATTGCAAACCAGATTATTGGGTCTTAAAAGACTTTTCATTTGAACAAGTAACTTAGAAGTACAATTTATATATATAAATATATTAATATATATATATATAAATAAAAATATATAATATATATATATATATATATATATATAGTTATCCCTTCTAGCAGTTGTTTGATCAAGCGGTACGTATAATCAGTTTTAAGTTGATCCTTTCGGATTTGTTGATCCAGGCCCGATTTGTTGATCCAATACAATTTTACATCACATTTGTTGGCTCCGCTTCGGATCAACAAATGATGAATACTGTTTCTCTGTAAGTACTCAATAATTATACAAATCCACTCCGTAGTTATTTGATCCGATTTAAACGCGCCAATCACAGAGCAGATCGTCACCGAACGTACTCCGTACTTTGACCCCGGCATTCAAGGCTCTTTCAAGGTTGAGTTTGCAGTACATTATTAAGCATGCAGATTTCAAAGAAATGTAGTTGAAGGATCTGATGGTTCTAATTGAAATTACAACGTTTGGGAATAAGTGACCTTGAATAAGAGGCTGAATTAATATTAAAAAATATCCCTAAAAATCTCTCCTTTCTGCCTAAAAGAAAATCTTATAATAAGTACATGTAAAAAAAGTAATCATAGAAATTATTTTGTTATAATACCAAAATAATTTATATTATTACTTTTGTATTATGGAATTCCGCAAAGTAGCGCCTACTTCTAGTTTTAATTTTTAAGTTACTAGTTTTAAGGGGCTCCAGGCGAGGGTGTAAGAGGGAGACTCGTCCCACTCAGTCTCTTCAAGTGTCACCTGCTCGTGGTGCACCCTTCAGATAAACCAACGAGGATCTGAAGACTGATTAACCATACGATTATATGATTAACCATTTCGGTCCTGCTGGGCATACTAGTAGCAGCCTGTTACAATCCCACTGCTGGGCATAGGCCTCCTCTCTCCGTTTCTGGAGAGAAGGGTTGGAGCTAAGACCTACCACGCTGCTCCAATGCGGATTGGTAGGTTTCACATATCTCCAGAATTCTCTAGAAATATGCAGGTTTCCTCACGATGTTTTCCTTCACCGAAAAGCGTGTGATAAATTGCAATTATTAATTAGACACATGAGTTTTAATAGAAAAACTCATTGGTGCCTGCCCGGGTTTGAACTCGTGTTCCCCTCGAAAGAGTCGCACGGTCTCACCGCTGGGCTATCACAGCCCAGCGGTGAGACCGTGCGACACATTTCGGTCCAGCTAACCCAAATACCAGACCGACAGTGAACAGCAGCACTGTCGGTGCGACATTGTCAGCACTACAATCGCCAACCCGCATGCCGAGCGTGGTGATTACTCTCAAACCCGTCACATGATGTTATCACAATATAAACCACAGCCCCTAGTTCTCAGCTCTGGCAGCGGATTAAATAACGACAACGGCAAAAAATCCGCTGCCAACCACGAAAACCAAACCTTGCACCGTAAGACACACAAATTTTGAGGGAATAGAAGATGGAAAAGATACTTGAGCTGGAAAAAAAGGTAAACAAGTTGCGGTGGTGATAGGATAATCTGAAGTCGCGTTCCTTATACTCAGAATTACCAAACGGTATTATCTGAATGTCATACAAGTTTACGCACATCAAGACGATGATTATGCATCATGATTATGATTTGATGCATGCCTCAAAAACCTTCTACACTGGGTAAATTTCCCCATCAAAGAAGCTCTCTTCTTCGATGGCGGAATTAAACGCAAAGCTTGGCAAGTGAAGCGGCACAGAGGTGAGAGTAGGGCAATTTGGATACGGGCTACGGAACCAGATAGGCCATATGTTGGCCGTTTTTTTGGAGAGAGAGGACCTCTACATGATGAATTCTTTTTTCAAGAAGCAGCTGCATCGAAAGTGGACTTGGATTAGTCCCAATGGTTCCACGAGAAACGAGATCGAATTCATCATGTCGACCAGGCGTTATATATTTAATGATGTATCTGCGATCAATACCGTAAAGAAACTCCCCTTCTTCATCACCGTATAGTTAGAGGCACATTGAATATATGCGTACAGCTGGAAGATCCAGACTGGTGAAGTCTACGCTCCGACCCATTTGAGCTCATATCTAAAACCGCATGAAGTTCCAACTCAATCTAATGAACCATTTTGATTGCCAAACTGACTGCGCTATGACTGTGGACGATTTAAATAACAGGCTGGTAGAAACTGTCCATACAATCAAAACTTTATAAGAAAAGCCGTAAGAGAACCAATAAATTCTTGACGTAGACTCTCAAGCCCATGAATGAGATGAATGAAATGAGATTAGTGTTCAGTAGACGTGCTGAGCTACCGTTTGATCCATAGACAGATTTCTAAGGCGTAAAAGTGCGACCAGCGACAGTTCAACACCGAATACATTCGAGGTACTATAGAGCGTAACAGGGGCTCAAAAGTTTTCGCAAGACATCTGTCTGTCAGGCAAAGGCAGTTGACGTGATTAAATACCGATATTGCTATCATTTTGTCTCGACCTGAGATTTTAAGAGAGGTTGAGAGGTTCTATGGACAGTTATACATTTCATACTGTTGTCAATTTGGCAAAAAATCCAAGAACCAATTTGACTCGACACAATACCGAAGATATCCCGGACGTCAGCCTTACGAGATTAGTATTACTCTCAAACAACTTAAGAACAACAAGGCTCCAGATGATGACGAAATGACAACCGAACTACCTGTCCTGCAGCGATTTAATTCCGTTATTTATGAAGGTATTATGCCGAAAGCATGATACAGGAACGTGGTGGTTCTCTCCTGACGTCTTATTTAAGAATTACAGACCCATTTTGCTGCTGAATCATGTTTATAAGTTGTTCTCGAGAGTCAAAACGAATCGTCTCGCGGGTAGGTGCGACGACTTCCAGCCTCCCGAACAAGCCGGATTCCGAAAAGGCTAAAGTACTATAGTGCCACATATTCACGCTGTGGCAGGTTATACAGAAGACCGAGTAGTATATCCAGCCACTTTGCTTGGCGTTTGTGGACTATGAGAAGGCCTTTGATTTGGTAGAAACATGGGCTGTATTAAGATGGCTCCAGAGATGCCGAATTGACTATCGGTACGACCAAGTGCTGAAGTGTTTGTACGAAAACACCACAATGTCTATCCGTATCCAAGACGGCGAGATATGAGACAGAGAGATGTCATCTTCCCGAAACTGTTTACCGTTGCATTGGATGATGTCTTTAAGCTTTGGATTGGAACGGATATGGCATCAACATCAGCGGCGAGTATATCACTCACCTTAGATTTGCCGACGATATAGTCGTTATGGCAGAGTCTCTGAAGGACCTAACCTTGAAGGACCTTAACATAATGCTCGACGACCTCAGTAGAGTAACTACACATATGGGCCTTAGAATGGCTCAGAAGATGTTGAAGATGATTGTGACTTGTAACTTATTTTGATAGTCTATATTATTACGAATTATTAAGTATTATTAATAAAAATAATTTTGTTGTCTCTCATTATTCAAACTATAACTAAGTATGTAATACAGTATTATTTTAAAATTTAACACCGTTTGAAACCATATTTCGTTTCATTTCATGCAAAAAAAAGCAGTCCGGAAATATTTCTTACTAATAAGTAGTTTCGAATTTCAAATATATGTCAGAATGCTCCGGACGATGTTAAAAATAAAAATTTATATTAGATCAACTTATGCCTATTGATACAGAATTATATAGTAGCAATGACCTCTGGGGCCGACGTTGACAGGTGAGGCATTTCACTCCTATATATTAAACATGGATCAAAAAGTGTCTAGAATGTATTGGATTTTAAGATCAACTAATGCTTAACGAAGACTTTAGCAAAAACCGTTAGCAGGAGCCACAAAATACATAAAAAATATTAACAGAAAAATACAGAGTCTACTAGTACATCACAAAATATGAGTCAGTGACACGATATGCCAACCAAATATATCCTTTTTGTCATTGTGAATACAACTCAGGAGCCATTAAAACAGCTAATTTAAGGGGATCAAACAAGTACTTAGGAAATTCGCATGATCAAACAAGTAGCAGAAAAGGACTATATATATATATATATATATATATATATATATATATATAGTCCTTTTCTGCTACTTGTTTGATCACGCAATTTTTCTAAGTACTTGTTTGATCCACTTAAATTAGCTGTTTTAAAGGCTCCTGAGTTGTATTAACAAAGACAAAAAGGATATATTTGATTGACATATCGTGTCACCCATTCATATTTTATGATGCACTAGTAGACTCTATATTTTTCGTTTCATATTTTTGGTTATTTTGTGGCTCCTGCTAACGGTTTTTGCTAAAGTCTCCGTTAAGCATTAGTTGATCTTAAAATCCAATACATTCTAGACACTTTTTGATCCATGTTTGATATATAATGAGTGAGATGCCCCACCTGTCAACGTCGGCCCCAGAGGTCATTGCTACTATATAATTCTGTATCAATAGGCATAAGTTGATCTAATATAAATCTTTATTTTTAACATCGTCCGGGGCATTCTGACATATATTTGAAATTCCAAACTACCTATTAGTAAGAACTATTTCTGGACTGCACTTTTTTGTATGAAATGAAACGAAATATGGTTTCAAGCGGCGTTAAATTTTAAAATAATACTGTATTACATACTTAATTATAGTTTGAATAATGAGAGATAACAAAATTATTTTTATTAATAATATTTAATAATTCATAATAATATAGACTGTCAAAATAAGTTACAAGTTACAATCATCTTCAACATCTTCTGAGCCATTTTAAGGCCCACATGTTTAGTTACTCTACTGAGGTCGTCGTGCATTATGTTAAGGTCCTTCAGGACTGCCATAACGACTATATCGTCGGCAAATCTAAGGTGAGTGATATACTCGCCGTTGATGTTGATGCCATATCCGTTCCAATCCAAAGCTTAAAGACATCATCCAATGCAACGGTAAACAGTTTCCGGGAGATGACATCTCTCTGTCTCATATCTCGCCGTCTTGGATACGGATAGACATTGTGGCATTTTCGTACAAATACTTCAGCACTTGGTCGCACCGATAGACGATTCGGCATCTCTGGAGCCATCTTAATACGGCCTATGTTTCCACCAAATCAAAGGCCTTCTCATAGTTCACAAACGCCAAGCAAAGTGGCTGGTTATACTACTCGGTCTTCTGTATAACCTCCCATAGCGTGAATATGTGGTACTATAGTACTTTAGCCTTTTCGGAATCCGGCTTGTTCGGGAGGCTGGAAGTCGTCGAACCTACCAGCGAGAAGATTCGTTTTGACTCTGGAGAACAACTTATAAACATGATTCAGCAGAAATATGGGTCTGTAATTCTTCAATAAGACGTCACCTTTCTTGAAGAAGAGAACCACCACGTTCCTGTCTCATGCCTTCGGCATAATACCTTCATAAATAACGGAATTAAATCGCTGAAGGACTTGACGTAGTTTTTCAGTTCTTCATCCACCTTCAGTAGTTAGGTTGTCATTTTTTCATCATCTGGAGCCTTGTTGTTCTTAAGTTGTTTGAGATTAATACTAATCTCGTTAGGCTGACGTCCGGTGGTATATCTTCGGTATAGTGTATAGTCAAATTGGGTCTTGCATCTTTTGCCAAATTGACAACAGTATGAAATGTATAACTGCCTATAGAACCTCTCAACCTCTCTTAAAATCTCAGGTCGAGACGAAATGATCCATCTATCTATCTAATTCGGGGACGCCTGCTGTAGCAGTGCGGGTGGTCAGCTCCTATGTCAGACTATTCCACCCATTTCCCCATGTTGGGACATGGGTATCACTGATGTCCCGGCAGTGTCACCTGCTTTAATCTCCTAGTAGCTTTTGTAAACCTGATAATGTCCCTGAAGGGGATATCAGCCAAGTCCTTAACTGCAAGTTCATCCTTACCTAGTATCTCCCATCTTACCCGCGAGTACATAGGGCACTCAGCTATAAGGTGAAGACTCGTTTCTTCTACTCCACTGAGCACGCTGAATCTTCCTTTATTCTCTTTATCGACAGGTGTTTGTTTAACAGGCAGTGCCCCGTAGTAATACGTGTTATAATTGACACATTTTCCATACTCTGAGATATTAGCTGCTTGGTCTTCTTTATATCGAAAGATTTAAGGAATAGCTTCGACTGTCTGAGTGTTTCCTTTCTCCATCTTTTGTTAGCTTCTATTTCTATTATTTTACCTATAACACGCTTTATGATAGTGTTAGCAATTGGGAGATAGGGTTCAGGCCCTATAAAAGTCTGACTCGCTCCCTTTCTTGCTAATTCATCAGCTTTTTCATTACCTGCATGGCCGTAGTGCCCTGGGACCAATGCAATCGTTACTTCACCAGCTTCAGATAGTTCATTTAATGCTTGTTTACATTATTTAACTATGGCTGAAGTCGTTTCTATACGGTCGAGTGATTTTAATGCCGCTTGACTGTCGCTTTATATAACTATATTACCTGCTGTTTGTGTTTCTTTCAATCTCCTGGCGCATTCCATGATAGCGTAGGTTTCTGCCTGGAAGACACTTGAGACGAAATGATAGCAATATCGGTCTTCAATCACGTCAACTGCCTTTGCCTAATAGACAGATGTCTTGCGAAAACTTTTGAGCCCCTGTTACGTACTCTATAGTACCTCGAATGTATTCGGTGTTGAACTGTCGCTGGTCGCACTTTTGCCCTTAAGAAATCTGTCTATGGATACACTAATCTCATTTTATTCCTCTCATTCATGGGCATGAGAGTCTGTGTCAAGAATTTATTGGTTCTCTTACGACTTTTCTTATAAAGTTTGGACCATATGGACGGTTTCCACCAGCATGTTGTTTAAATCGTCCACAGTTACAGCGCAGTCAGTTTGGCAATTAAAACGGTTCATCAGATCGAGTTGGAACTTCATGGGATTTTGGATATGAGCTCCAATGGGTCGGAGCGTAGACTTCACCAGTCTGGATCTTTCCAGTTGTACGCATATATTCAATGTGCCTCTAACCATACGGTGATCGCTCCCATTCCTTACGGTATTGATCGCAGATATATCATTAAATATATAACGTCTGGTCGACATGATGAAGTCGATCTCATTTCTCGTGGAACCATCGGGACTTATCCAGGTCCATTTTCGATGCAGCTGTTTTCTTGAAAAAAGAATTCATCATGTAGAGATCCTCTCTCTCCAAGAAATCCGCCAACATCTGGCCCATGTGGTTCCGTAGCCCGTATTCAAATTGCCCTACTCTCACCTCTGTGTCGCTTCACTTGCCAAGCTTTGCGTTTAATTCCCCCATCGAAACAATGTAGAAGGTTTTCGAGGCATGCATCGTATGCATCATCGTCTTGATGTGCTTATGTCGATGCGTAAACCTGTATGACATTCAGATAAAATACCGTTTGGTAATTCTAAGTATAAGGAACGCGACTTCAGATAATCCTATCACCACCGCAATTTGTTTACTGTTTTTTTTCCAGCTCAAGTATATTTTCCATCTTCTCTTCCCTCAAAATTCGTGCGTCTCACGTTGCTACGTGGTTTTCGTGGTTGGCAGCGGATTTTTTGCCGGAAATTCTCGAAACCCCCTGCTACGCCGTTATTTAATCCGCTGCCAGAGCTGGGAACTAGGGGCTGTGGTTTATATTGTGATAACATCATGTGAAGGGTTTGCGAGTAATCACCACGCTCGGCATGCGGGTTGGCGATTGTAGTGCTGACAATGTCGCACCGACAGTGCTGCTGTTCAGTGTCGGTCTGGTATTTGGGTCAGCTGGACAGAAATTGTTATATGACCATTAATCGGTCGTCAGATCCTCGTTGGTTATCTGCAGGGTGCACCACGAGCAGGTGACGTTGACACTTGAAGAGACTGAATGGGACGAGCCTCCCTCTTACACCCTCGCCTGGAGCGCCTTAAAACAAGTAACTTAAAAATTAAAACTAGAAGTAGGCGCTACTTTGCGGAATTCCATAATACAAAAAAATAATTTCTATGATTACCTTTTTTTACATGTACTTTATAAGATTTAAGATTTTAAGAATTTCTTTTAGGCAGAAAGGAGGGATTTTTTTTAATATTAATTCAGCCTCTTATTCAAGATCACTTATTCCTAAATGTTATAATTTCAATTAGAACCATCAGATCCTTCAACTACATTTCTTTGAAATCTGCATGCTTAATAATGTACTGCAAACTCAACCTTGAAATAGCCTTGAATGCCGGGGTCAAAGTACGGAGTACGTTCGGTGACGATCTGCTCTGTGATTGGCGCGTTTGAATCGGATCAAATAACTACGGAGTGGATTTGTATAATTATTGAGTACTTACAGAGAAACAGTATTCATCATTTGTTGATCCGAAGCGGAGCCAACAAATGTGATGTAAAATTGTATTGGATCAACAAATCGGGCCTGGATCAACAAATCCGAACGGATCAACTTAGAACTGATTATACGTACCGCTTGATCAAACAACTCCTAGAAGGGATAACTATATATATATATATATATATATATATATATATATATATATATATACAATACTAGCTGTGCTTGCGGCTTCGCCCGCGTGAGATGGTGTATTTAATTGTAACTTGAACATAAAACAATAAATAGTTATTGTGAGTTAACCGTGATAGATAGAGACATGCTATCGCGAACTTTTTTGTAGCATTTTTATAGATCTACAATTCTCTAGTACATTACTTTAGCGTACCTCTGCTGTTTACGCAGCGCACGCGACTAAAGCTCCCAGCAAGCAAGTTTTTTAACAACGGCGAGAAAATCGATTACATACAGACAGACAGGTTTTTGGGACTTTGTTTAATAATATATACTATAATATATGAATCTATTCCACTGACCAGTCGGTTACAGATGAGTTGTGGGGACATGTCTCGCAGAAGATGGCATTCTAGAGGCGGAGGCGGCGGTGGGCGAGGGGCACGAGGTGCTTCTACGCACAACGCTACCGTGTGGGCACTACCACATGCAACACGTGTCACCCGTTTGCCCTAGAATAAACAGTGTAAAAATATGACATAACTTCTCTATAACTAACGGTGTAGATAACACTGACAAGTACACAAGTTTACATTAAAGAATTAGATAAGAGAAAAGTAGATTATTTGGATTTTTAAAAGTGATTTATTCTTTATTACACTTTGATTTAATTTACAGTTGTTGAATAAAGTTCAAAAAGTATGCTAGCTCTTCTGACAAAGCAAAATTTAGCAATGAAAATCCTTGGGCCACAAGAGCTTTATTTAACTATTTAGTTATGATTTATTTTTATATATAACAGTGCCTGCGACTTCGCTCGCGTAGAAATCAGTGTATTTAGTTAAAATTTAGAACACAAAAATAGTTATAATATAAATTTTGTGAGTCACCCATAGAGTAAGAAACATGCAATCGCGGACTTTTTTTGTAAATCTAAAATTTTCTAGTACATTTATTTAGTGTATCTCTGTTGGTTTAAGCGGCGCACGTGACAACAGCTCCCAACAGGTAAGTTCTTTTACAACTGCGTGACCTCACCAACACAACATAAAATTATTTCTGTACGCACGCATAAATATTTGAGGAACTTCTATGTATCTGCTTAATGCACTTTTCAACGTTATTAATTGATTAAAAAAAAATACAGACACTAATTTATTCACCCTTTTTAAAAAGTTTACACAAAATACATTTATGAACGCATGCATATTTGTCAATCATTACTTACAGTATTCGACAGGTACAAAACGAATGAAATTTATTTATTTTCATAATTATGTATTCGTCGATTATTCATTGTTTTTAAGATGTATTCTGCTATTCTGGGCGGAGACAAATCCAACGAATCAAAAACCATGAAAATTGAGCAGATATCGAGTTATAAGTGTTGTATCAAACCCGACTTTGTTTTATATATAATTAATATTAATATAGATTATCTATGACATACGAATAAAAATAAATTGAATTTCTTCAAAAATATCTATAGATTACACATCAATGACAAAAGAAGATTAACGATCGTGGATGACATGATTATTGAGTCTCTTTAATCATTATTGAACATTGAAGTATATTTGACTTAATTAAAAACTTGAAACATCCGTTTTCGTCCGTATACTTTTAAACTGAAAAAAATGCGAGATTTTATAAAACTTAAAATTAGTAATGTTTATGGGAAAAGATAATTAGTCATAAAGCGCCTTGTAAAAAGTGATATGTGCAATGCAGCGAAAATTTGTTAACAGTTAGAAAAACTTTAAAGCGTATTCATGCTTATCCAACACAGGTAGGGCTATTTGACACAGAGGTTTCAATGTGCACTGAAACCGACACTGAAATCATGCAAAAAATAATTATGATCTTTACTTTCAAAGTCACCTGTAATGCCAAAAGCAGTCTTGGTCTCTGTGCGGCCAATGTTGTGCCGTCACCCAACTGTCCCTCGTCATTGTCACCCCAAGTGTAAACCTCGCCTGCATCGGTACAGGCAACGCAATGGAGGCTGCCTGAAACGGATGTATAATTTTTTACACGTTTTAAGCAGTTATTTCTTATCCCACTCTAAGTGGGGTCGGCACAACACATTTTTCTCTACAATTCGTCAACTCTGGCACACAATCAAACCATCTCTTTTAAGGCCTCCATCTAGTCACATATCCTTCTATATTCATATTTACTGACTGGCTCGTTGGCGCAATGGATAGTGATCCTTGAGCTCTGTGGGTCGCAGGTTCGATCCCGCCGAGGGCCTACATTTTCTATAAACAATTTGTTGGTTCTTCGAGCCTGGGTAGCCTGATTTGTATTTAAGTACGTATTTAAAATTATATATGTAGTATATTTACCAGTTGTCTTTTAGTTACTTTGGGGACGGACGACCGTGTGTGTACTCTTATATTTGTTTATTCATATATTTATTTAACACTCGTTTAGTCAGATGATTTTCATTCCTTCTCATTACATGTCCATACCATCCCAATCTTTTCTATAATGGGCGCAACTTTCAGACTTTCCCTTATATACTAATTTCCTCTTTTATTTCCTTTTCCTCCTGCGGTTTTCCTGTTTCCGAAGGGCCTAAATTGAATTATTTATGAGGAGATGAAATGCGTATTTTTTTATAATTTTTATAATATTTTGCTCATATTATTTAAAACATTTGCTAGAAAGCGGTCATAAAGTGCCTAATGACCATTCATTTCATATTCTCCACACTTGTGATAAGGGACTCCGACTCAATACGTTAGAGCAATAACAATAAAAATAACAATGGTCACTTAATTAACGAGCAAGTAAATGTATCTAATTCCGTTTTGCTACATGTGTTCGGAGGGGAGGGTATTGGTGGGAGTTGAACTATTTAAGACTGCTTGTATGGGTAGCGCGGCGGATTACGATTTTTGTCGTGGAGCCTATCCTCCTGATGATGCTTCGGTTTCAGGGCGAAACGATCGTCGAGATTGTGGAGGTGGGTGTGTGTGCTGCTTTTGTGTGCGTTGTTGCTGGTGAATTGCGCCTTGGGGTGCATGTGGTGGCTTGTCCTGCATGTATAAGGTGCGTAGATTTTGCCTGCTTCATACACATTGGCTTTGCATGCATTCACTTAACCCGTGCGGATTATAGCAAAGTAGTTAGTTCTGTTATATTGCTCATATTATTATTACCAGTAAGTATAGAATCTGTAATATCTTGTTTTTGGATGTAGTAATTGCCTTGATTTAACATTATAAAGAATTAAATGTATATCAGATGAAAAAATAAAATAAAACCTGTATATACCTGTCGCGATGGAAACTATCATCTTCCCTTGCATACCAGTAACGCGCATTGGCCGCCGCACGTGCTCGTAACTGCCGTGGCCTAATCTATGATAATCTCCTTTACCCCTATAACATGAATGATAAATTCTCTTGAAATTATTTGAAACGGACTTCAAACAAATAAAATCAATGTAAATTCTCAGTCGGGCGCGGAAGATAAAAAACGACTTAAACGATGAAAGCAATAAGAGAGGTTTTAGAAACGTATGTTGCGCGAATGGGATTATATATATATATATATGTCACATTTGATTCCCTTTCTCCGCAACTGACATATGACGCACGTTCTGTTTCCATTATCAATTATTATTTTTTATTAATAATTATTTCATATGGCTTATATTATGAGTTACTTTTTAATGTATATAGCGATATCTAATTTAAAAATTGTAATAATGCTTGTTTACATAAAATGATAATAACGAACACAAAATATGTTAAAATGTAGAACAATAGTCACAGTTTTTCAAACCGTTGCAATATAAAACAAATAGAACAAAACAAATATAAAAAAAATAATAACGAAAATTTATCATATATTTCGAATCCATCATAATAATAGTGGGCGTGATACAGGGTATCGTGCATATGAAAGAACTATAACGCTTTTCTTCGACTTTATATTCTTTAATAATTTAATAATTTTTTTTCGCCTGATGACATCACTTAATTTTAAACAAAGTTCTGTCTACTAAGTAGAAGACATCCTACTATCCTACTAATCCTACTAATATTATAAATGCGAAAGTTTGTGAGTATGGATGGATGTTTGTTACTCTTTCACGAAAAAACTACTGCACGGATATGTATAAAACTTTACAGTTATATAGGTTAAACATCAGAATAACATAAAGGCTACAATTTGTAATGATTTTATGTAATATAACGATACATGTCAATAAAGTCGGAAAAATCTGGCCTTTTAGAGCTATCTTGGCGAACTATATTGTTTGAATAGTTCTAAATAAAAGTCCGCGACAGCGTATATCTACCTTTTATGTGGAAGCCAAAATTGTGAATCATAAAGTTAATTAAAAGATACTATTTTACAATTTATATTTTATTATATTTATCGAGTTCTCATAAAAATTAATACATTTGTCGCTTTCAGATTCAGTCAGTCGCTTTTACATTAAGTAATTTGGCCGAATAGTGTAAAAATAATCATGATGTGATTGACTTAAATGGAGAGCTATAGACTGTCTAATATGCGCGGCGCGCGAACATTGTATGCAATCCTCTTGTTTGAAGTTAGACATCTAAACTAAGTATAATAGTAACTAAATAAATATAGATTTTTATATATTAAGTAAAAAAATATTAAAATCTAAAATTATCTGTCACGAAACTTAACGTGGCAGACCAAATTCCATGCGAAAGCCACGGGCAAAACCTACTTATATATAAAACAGATTTACGTTCATCTCATCTAAAAATAAATAGACTAAGTAATTATATATAATACAGGTATGCTCACCAAGTGTAAACACTGCCACATTGACAAAGCGCAACAGAAAACTGCGATCCACATTCCACTTTTATTACACGTAATCCCTTCAAGCAATCAATTCTCATCGGTAGTTTACAGCCTTCAGAACCACCACGGCCTTAAAATTTTCAAATACTTTAAGATCTTGAGAAGGTTACATGTTAATAGGGGACATATTAAGGACATTCGGCTTTCAAATTTAGTATCATTCGATACTTTTGAATTGATAATAAATCAATAGTTACATAGGTTGAATAGGTTAAGTTAAATTTAAAAATTTCAAAATTGTCCAATAGACAGGTTATAAATATATTGCAAGTAAAATCTAATACTGTGCTAGTGGAGGTTGATGCCCCTTCAGTTACTAATGATGCATGCATAAGGTATACGAACGAATTGTGCTGCCTATAACATGCCAGTATTACATAGATTTTCTTTAAAACGCGGAATATAGCAATCTAATTTTATCATTACTTTTATACTATGCTATTCCGCTAAGTTAAGATGCCGTGTGGTATCCGGCTGAGTAGAATAGACCACTCTCATTTTAAGAAATGTGTCATGTCATGGAAATGTGTCAATGGTGTCATAAAAGGCGACTAAGGTAAGTTGACCCACCGTGTGGTATCCGGTTGAGTAGATTAGACCACCCTTTCTTATCGAGGGGTTGTAAAATACGATTAAGGTAAGTTGACGTCAGGCAGGCGGCCGGTCGTAAAATACGTAGCCATATCATGTGACAGCATGTTACAAACATGTTACTACATATATTTGGCCGACCCCACTAAGAGTGGGATAAGGGCAGGAGGATGATGATGTTATTCCGCTAAGTAACACTCACTATAAATTAATGAAAGACAATATATAAAATTAAATAAACTATTAAAATTACCTTTTAATTATATACATATGTAAGTAACTTACCTAGTTTTCCATAATCACCGTCACCCCACGACCAAACATTGTCGTCGTCAGTTATGCACAGTGTTTGAGCGTCTCCAGAGCCGCAAGCGACATCTATTACCCGATAAGATGATAGGGCTTCAACCTAAACATATGTATTCAAATGTATATAATAATGTATGTATATAATAGACAAAATAAGAACCGACAAAAGCTTGCGGATCATACTTTGCGCCTTATAAAAGTACGTATAGTACCCGGCAATAAATAATGCACGTCGAGGCTTAGAGAGAGAAATCGGCTAGATTCTGCTTCATACAGCATCGTCTCTGTCGCACAGACTGACGAACCCGTGTGTGACAGTGACAGCGCTCTACGAAACCGAACTGGCCGGCTGTTTCGTTCTAAATATCGATGTGCATTATTTAATGCCGGGTACTATAAGTCGTTCGGCATTAAGATTTTGTCGTGGAGCCTATCCTCCTGATGATGCTTCGGTTTCGGGACGAAACGGTCGTAGAGATTTAGGTGGTGGTTGTGTGTATGCTAGTGTGCGTTGTTGCTGGTGGAGGCGTCTTGGGATACCTATGGCTACTTGTCATTGCATTCGCAAGGTACGTGAATTTTACCTGCTTCATACACTTAGCATTACATACATTCGCTTAACACACGCGGATTATAGCAAAGTAGTTCTGTTTTAGTTTCTGTAATATGGAATTCCGCAAAGTAACGTCTATAAATCATCTATAAATGAGTATTGTGTATACTTAAATAACTTACCAATTTTGGCACAAGTTGATCTTCAGAATCTCCATGACCCAAGCGACCGTACCTCCCTTTGCCCCACGTGTATATCCGTCCTCTAGCGGTCAAGCAAGCTGAATGGGCACCACCACACGCGATAGCTACGACTTCTAGACCCGATAACGCTGTTATTAATTTAGGTCGATCGTAGCTTCTGTAAAAAATATGATATATAAAAAATAGCTGCCATTAATTCAATAAAAGTAAAGTAAATTAACGCCCTGTTGCTATCCCACTGCTGAGCATAGGTCTCATTTCTCAGTTTTCGGAGAAAAGAATTGGAACTTAGAGCTACCACGCCGCTCCAATGCGGATTCGCAGGTTACACATATTCCTAGAATTCTAGAGGTATGCAGGTTTCCTCACGATGTTTTACTTCACCGAAAAGTGTATGATAATTGCATTTATTAGACACATTAGTTTTAACAGAAAAAGTCATTCGTGTTTCTAGATAGTCGTACGCTGGGCATTAATTCAATAATCAGAAATAATTAAATTCACTATACTACTAAAAAATAAGAAATATATTTATTGCAAATAATACAAAACATTCATCTTGGCACGCGGCCTAGATCTACTCATAATAATAAAACAACAAAGACCTCTCACATGTGATATTTATTCACTCTTCCATTCCCTCTCCTACACTCAGTCAATTCTGGCTACTCCTTTTATATGCATTTCATACTTTACACAATTCGTTCGTTCCTTTTTCGGACTCCATCTAGTCTTTAGTCACTAGTCGCTGTATCTACTTATCAAAGCAAGATAAATGTCAACAAAAACCACCACGACTTAGACAACAGGACATTTAATATTCGTATCTATTGAATTGAAAGTGACTTCATGTAACTGTAGGCCTACCATGAACTTTTAGATAACGATTCAATTCAAAGTCAGTACCTAAACCGAACCGCTTTCTTTTCGTACCATGAAATGTAGATTGCATTGGGGTCTTGAATGTTTGAAAAGGAACTATAGATAACTCTGTCCCTTTTATTCACATGTTTTTAGTACGAATTAGGGACGCTCATTCGGCAACGACTTAAAGTGTGCGTCTTTAAGAGGTCATGGTATGAAAAAGCAAAACAATTTAGTTTACGTCTTCAATTGAGTCGCAATAAGAGTCCATGGTAGACCTGCTGGTCTTAAAACACTTCCGTTATTCTAAAGCGACACAAATTTGACTATTCCCAACTTTTTATATTAGTCCTAAAGGAATATAAAAATTTTATTTGCTTACACTCTATTGCCATGGCCAAGTTTCCCATCTTCCCCTTCACCCCAACTATAAACTTCACCGTCGATTGATAGCGCTAAACAATGTTTCCCACCAGAATTGCAAGCTACCTACAGAAACAAATATTAGGATTAGTATTTTCGTAGGTTATATTACATCATCATCCTCCTGCCCTTATACCACTCTAAGTGGGGTCGGCACAAAATGTTACAAACATATTGTCATATGATTCGGTTACGTATTTTACGCCTGGCGTCATTTCGTAAATTATATAACGACTTCACAAATAACATATTACGCTAAGAAAGTGGCCGATGCGTTACAGCGAGTATCAGTATTAAAAAGAAAAGACGCTCTTGATATACATATTTTTATTCATTTATTTTTATTTATTTATTTATTTTTATTTATTTTTATTTAATTATTTATTTATATTTATTTATTTTGTATTTATTTATTTATTTAAGTTAAAAAAATTACGAGATCACTTTTTATAATATTAATGTTTTGTAATATAATACTTATATTTTATTATCATATGTATGGTACCATGTAAGCATGCTAGGTTCACAAAATTATGTTGACTATTAGATATTTTTAATTGTATGACAGTTTTGTGAACTAAATAAATAAAATAAAAAATAAAAATCAGATGCTAAGTGAATTGGCAACCACCATTCGGACGCTGTTTTTAAACATTGGTCATTAAATTTTCATTTTTGCCTCAGGTAAAATATTATAAAAAAAACTTTTATTTAGTCATCGATTCCAAGATGTCCGAGACAGATGTTATACTCGTATGTATGATTTTTTGAGCCGTTAGGTTGGCGAAGAAAAGAGATTATAATACGTCATAACGTCATAGCTAACGTATAAGTTCGAAAACTTTGAACTTTAAGTTTTTATAATCACTACAGCTATGCTAAGTTCAATACAGAGTTACTCTACCGTTCTAATGTTGCGCAAAAAAAGAACTAAACAAAACTAAACTCTTAAGCATTTAGTCACTCACCTTATGAAGAATTGACAACTTATTCAAGAGCAAGGATAGATTCGAAACTAATCTAATTATTGACGCAATACTTTAATAATAATGACAATGTTCTTATATAATGAAAATATTTATAATACCTTTGTAATGAAGACGTGTTGAATAGAAGCCAATAGCGTAGGCTGAGATACAGAATCTATACCTCCGATTCCTAAACGACCACCCGCACCGTACCCTGCAAAGAAAATATGAATATACAATCCAAAACATACTTTAAATCTACTTTATTTACTCTGTTCTACTTCCTTTATTTACTCTTCATCCTCCTGCCCTTATCCCACTTTAAGTGGGGTTGGCACGTGTTATAATAATGTTGTCAAAATGATTTGGCTACGTATTTTACGACCGGCCGCCTGCCTGACGTCAACTTACCTTAGTCGCCTTTTACGACACCTCGGTAAGAAATGAGGGTGGTCTATTCTACTAAGCCGGATACCACACGGCGGACTTTACTATACTACAAAAAATCTCGTAATGAAGAAAAAACAAAAAATTTTCTTTATACTATTTTTACACTCATGAGGTGCATTATCTGACTAACAATTATATAACTAACTGTACTGTAAATTATACAATAAAAAAAATGACTGGCCCGTTGACGCAGTGGGTAGTGACCCTACTTTCAGCTCTGCGGGTCGGGGGTTCGATTCCCATCAAGAGCCTTTTTCTAAAAACAATTTGTTGGTTCTTTGAGTCTGGGTGTGTATTTGTATTTAAAATTATATTTACCAGTTGTCCGTCACCTATGACACAAGTATTAAGTTACTTAATTTGGGGTCGAATATATATAATATATATATAATATAATATATAATATATATATAATAGTATAAGTAATAGAATATAAGTAATAAAATAGTGTAAGTAATATATAATTATTATAATAATATAATTATTATTATCGTACAGAAACAGATATAGACAAGAGTCTTGGGCCTGCCATACCTCTAAAATTTAGCATGTTCTCGGTATAGGTCTATAATGATCAATTTTTTACCATGTTTATACAATGAACATATTTATAAAATTGAAGCCCCATTTCATAATTAATTCATCTTTCATCAATTTTTAATTCATATTGAGTCTTCTCACCGGTAGCGTAAACTTTCCCTTCAGGGGTGACAGCGAATAGAGTTTGCTCTCCGCCAACAAGCTGTACCGGGTTCAGAGCTGCCAAAGCAAGACAGGGAGTGGGCGTTCTAACTTTCGCCCCTTCAACTCCGCCCAGCTGACCACGGTGGTTGTGACCCCAACCATAGACCGAACAACCACGAGAGCTGCCGTTCCACCATCCTGTCCAATCTTCAGGACGCCTAAGTTTTAGAGCAATTGCTTAGATCTAACTGAAATTTTAAACTATTCAAGGACCATTATTTTTTTTTAAGCTGTGATAGCCCAGCGGTGAGACCGTGCGACTCTTTCGAAGGAAACACGAGTTCAAACCCGGGCAGGCACCAATGTGTCTAATTGATAATTGCAATTTATCCCACGCTTTTCGGTGAAGGAAAACATCGTGAGGAAACCTGCATATTTCTAGAGAATTCTGGAGATATGTGTAACCTACCAATCCGCATTGAAGCAGCGTGGTAGGTCTTAGCTCCAACCCTTCTCTCCAGAAACGGAGAGAGGAGGCCTATTCCCAGCAGTGGGATTGTAACAGGCCGCTACTTTACTTTACTTATATCAGGTTTTTTAAACAATATAATCGCTATACAATCGACAATAGCGAACTTGAACTTAGTTTTTTAGGTAAAATCTTAATAATGATCTATGATATACACTTTGATCTCAGCCAAAAGGCCGGCAAGCGATGATTTATGAATTCTCCAAAAAAAATAATAATTATGTTTTAGGTATATTTAGAATATTGAGGAAAATTTTCATTTAAAGTAATAACATTATATAATGCAAATAAATGCGATTTAGTCAATATTATTAGCCGAGTATTAATCCGAAAATTCGAGCTAAACAATATGAATTTTACTTAAGGATTAGAGCCTTGAGCGGCTTTATAATTTAAAATGTATTATATGTTTTTATGATATATATCTATGTCACTCACTTGTTAACCCAATGCAACAATTGCTCGTCATGTTGTCTAGTAATCTTGGTATTGTCTTCCCAAGCATTTTGTGCATTTGAGGTACTCTCTTCCGAGTTAAAAACTCCCAGATCAGCGAGTCTTTTACGCACATCTGCTAAGAAGGGTCCTGGCATTGGACTACGTTTTATCAGAGCATTTGCAGTACGCATACACAAGCAGTAACGTTTGAACCACGACCAGCGAGTAGCGTCCGCGCCCGAACATACACGAGAGTCAACGCGAAGACCGCAAGCAAGCCATGCCAGTTCCTATGGGGAAGAATTTTTTTTTCTAACCTCACAATTGTCACAAAGCTTTTGCAACTGTTTTAATATTGTAAACGTACAAATAAACCAATAAATTCTTAGAGATAACCACAATTTTAGTGTAATACAGAATAAATAAAGTAAAAAAAAAGTAACAGCCTGTAACTATGCCCACTGCTGGGCTAAGGCCTCCTCCCTCCGTTACTGGAGAGAAGGATTGGAGCTAAGACCTACCACGCTGCTCCAATGCAAATTGGTAGGTTACACATATCTCCAGAATTCTCTAGAGATATGCAGGTTTCCTCACGATGTTTTCCTTCACCGAAATGCATGTGATAAATTGCAATTATCAATTAGACCCATAAGTTTTAATAGAAAACTTAGAAGAAGTGAGTGCCTGCCCAGGGTTTGGACCCATGTCGTCTCTAGAGAGTCGCACGGTCTCACCGCTAGGCTATCGCAGCTTTACACACACAAAATAAATAGCAAGACCATATGTCAGTTTTTTTATATATGATTTATAGAAGCAGGGGTTACTTTGCGGAATTCCATATTACAGAAACTATAACAGGACTAGTTTCCCATAATCCGCGCGGGTTAAGCGAATGCATGCAATGTTAATGTGTATGAAGCAGGCAAAATTCACGTGCAGGACAAGTCACCACATGTACCCCAAGACGCTTCCACTAGCAACAATGCACACAAGCAATACACACAACCACCACCAAAATCTCTACGATCGTTTCGCCTCGAAACCGAAGCATCATCAGGATGATAGGCTCCACAACAAAATCGTAATGCATTACGATTTTCATGCACGTGGTGACGTGCCCTGCATGTGTAAGGTAAGTGAATTTTGTCTGCTTCATACACATTAGCGTTGCATGCATTGGCCTATCCCGCGCGGATTATAGAAAAGTAGTTCTATTATAGTTGCTTTTTCGATATAGCTTTTTCGTGCTTAAAATTTTAAAAAATAGTATTAAAACCTTCGTCTTTAAATACACCATAGAGAAGTACGGGTAAGTAATGAATGGTGTATTTTTTTGCCTTATCATCAAGAGCTAGTTCGTCGATTGTCATTTGAAATACATTAACTTCGTTAATGCAACACTAACCTTGAGATAATGAGTATGTAAAAGATGGGTTCCAGTTCGAAGTGCGGGCTCTTCATGCTCGTACTGTGTTTGCAGGAGTTGCGGCAACGCCTGTAGAGCTGTAGGAGGCGCAACACCCTCTCCGGCGTTTCCCCCGACACCTCCCGCACATACTACTCCACGTAAACGACGCACACACCATACTCGACCACGCCATACTACAGAAAACGAATTTTATAACATTAATTTAAAATCAGTATACTATGTCCTCTTCCTTGGGTCGTTATTCTCATTACTGAGGGTCATGATTCCCTAATGTGTGGTGATCATCTACCGGACAGTTGCTCGCCAATTTTTCCTTTCCTTGGCCGATTAATAAGCAACGTACAGTTTAACGTCCAGGGTTGTTCGGATCAGTCCACCTATGTATTGTAATGGGTAATTACAAGAGGTCGCTGCTATCGAGCGTATTACGAGTGCAGCCGATGAATAACGAACACGATGGCGTTATCAACGCAACACCTAACAACAAATAGTGGTTGCTATGGAGACGGAACGACAAGGAACCATCTTGTGTGATGTGACACGTGTTTTGTATTATTGTATTAATTGCGAGCAAGTTAAGTTGAATTATAGATAGAGGTGAATCCTCTTAAGACTCACTTATGAACAATCTTTTACAGTATATATCGCCTCTTTACAAGAACAACGTGATATCTGTCAAACCACAACTTCACAGGAGAGCTATTTCAAACATTTCAACGTTGATAAATTTTAAAATATTGATAATTTTACAGTGCAAAAACAATTAAATGTGTGCTTTATGAAAATAAGCAAAAAAGATATAAGAAAAGAAATAATAATAAAAAAACGTTTTTATGAGATGTCACGTTGTTCTTGTAAAGAGGCGATATCACGGATCGACTCAATAACTTCGAAAATATCGAATCTCTTCATTCAATTCAAGACAATTTCCATTATGAAAAATTCCCTAAAGAGTAATTAAAACCAAATTTTTACAATCCTAAGTTACAATACCTTAATACATGTGATACATATAATTTAATTTTAACTTACACAATGTAGGCATTTGAGCACATATAGCCAAAGCTTGTGCCAATCGCGGGGCCAACTGGTGATCGTTTGATATAGCAGAAAGCAAGGGACCATCCAGTAACCGCCACGCTAACTCCACAGACGGACATGATAGGATGTAGCGATCCGTGCTACTTTCCTAAAAAAAATGAAACATCCTCCTATAAAATATACAAGTTCAATAGTTTCACTGTTTTTTTTAACCGATAAAACTAAAGTAACGGCCTGTTACTATCCCATAGCTGGGCATAAGCCTCCTCTCTCGGTTTTTTTAGCTAAGACCTACCACGCTGCTTCAATGCGGATTGGTAGGTTACACATATCCCCAGGATTCGAGATATGCAGGTTTCCTCATGATTTTTTCCTTTACCGAAAAGCGTGCTATAAATTGCATTTATCAATTAGACACATAAGTTTTAATAGAAAAACTCATTGGTGCTATCAAGATTAGAAGTCTTACCGCTGGGCTATCACAGCTTTTGTGGTCGTTTATAATTAGACTCATATATTCTGGAAGACATTTTAATGATGTAAAATCTTGATTTGCTTGCAGAGGTTTACTTTCGATCTTTTTCTGGTCCTCCTAACGTGGATACTTTTTAACACCAGTATTTCAGTTCACAGACAGAATCCTGTAGAGATCTCTTTTTTTTCGTATTTTAGGTTTTTTGTCATGCTATCTATATTATGGCTATAATAATTACAATGAAATGGAAAAGGTTGGTTAAATTTCTTACCACAACGGAATGTGATGGCAAAATAGGATGCACTGTGAAACGCCAACCCCAACCATTCACCGAACCATCGCTAGTGAATCTCCACCGCAATTCATCGCCTTTAAATATAATTTGAATTAATGTTATAATGACTATTGTTAAAACATTTAAAATACCAATCATACTATACAATAGTTTACTTACATATATATTGTATACAACACTGTAATATTCCGTAATATAGCATAAAACATATTTTTAAATTTATTTTATTTTAATTAAATTGATGATGAATGATTGATGGTCTTGTTACAACAATAATTATATATATCCGAGAACATGGTCTTGGGCCAAAAAATTACAATAAAGAAAATTGCCACGCAGGACTGTGATAGGACCTAAGTAATTAGCAATTTAACGATTGAAATTGTTAGGGGATCAAAAATTCTTCAGACATTATGTTTAAAAACTATGATCCTAAATATACTCACCATTTACTACAATTTCTTGGGCCCAATCTGAAGGTTCTCTACCAGATCTTGTTGCAAGTACTCTTCCTGCGCTATCTGATATTGTTAAAGGATCATTTCTTCTTTCAGTAGAACATCCTTGTTCAAAAGATACTCTTAGGGATGACGCACCAGGGATCTTTACCACGCCTGTAAAATACATATTACAACGATAGTAGAATAGTTGATAATTTCTGTGTGCCTTTTACAAAGAAAATATTTTTTTAGACAGTCAAAAGTAATATCTCCATTATAATAAAAAAATAATAACGTTGATAGAATAAGTCAAGTACAGATTACCCATAACATTTTTTTAAGGTAAAAATTTTGAATATAAATCAACATGTGCAGTATCTTATTTATATAATAGATTTGATATGAAATTAAAAAATCTAAATTTACAATATGTCTATAAAAAAAAGGTTTTATGCAAATAAGAAAAAAAATTGTGAATAGCAACATCCTATTTTAACCTACAAGATTACTCAGATTAGTATTACACATTTTTAATTCTAGACTATTTCGTGTTATAGAAAATAATAATGAGCCTTTTATGTTAGCAAAGCCTCGATGTGTACTTATCGTCTAAATGTGTAGTTTGATTCAAGGAGTTAATACAGCTAATAGCACTGATAAGAAGTTTTAATATAAGCAGTAGCTAGAGTTGTCAATTGATACGCAAAATAATACCGGAAATATCAGTGTCATCCGCATACGGATGTGGACTATCGACAGTGACAGGATGTGGTGGCGCTCTAGCACCGCCGGCTGCTGCTTCTTCAAGCTCACACACGCACACTTCCACTACCATATCAGCTACTGCAGGTTTGCTTGCGCAAAGTGCTGTCCATGAAACATTATTTTATTGTCCTTTGTTCGGTATAATTAGTACCTAACATATAACGACATAAATACGGACGCGCGGCGACGCTGCACTCAGTTTGCTTTCTGTTTATATCAACATAATATTAGCAATCATTTATCGTTATCATTATAATAAGTTTGGAGTTTTACTTCTTCTCCTTACATTTTGGCCCTTCGAGCCGGATATAAATCAGCGACCTATCGAGACATTAAATTAGTTATAGTTTGTGTGTTTGTCATATTAAATGTAAACAGAAACATTGATGAATTTGAGCTCATTAACGTTTATATTTTTTGCAATTATCAGGACTCAAGTGTCATCTTTTTAGAACAAACTCAGAATATCTTCAAATTGTATCCTCCAAATAATAAACGATAGGATGACCAGTATTATCTTGAAATATTTGCTATCTGTACATCTAAACAATAATAAAAAAAATAGTTTCACAGCAGATAGCATCTTATGTTTATTTCTTATGCATATTTGAGTCTTTGTGTCTTTAAATAAAATGTATTCAAGTTAATTACGAATAAAGATAATAGAAAAGTCCATATATAGACAAATACTGAGAAGTTTATTTCATTTTCACCTGGAAGAGTTCTAAACACGGAAAAAATACTAAATACAGATTCAAGATTCTAAATTATATACATATGTATGACCTAATTAAGTTTTTATTTATTTATATGTCTTTAAAGCGATAACTTTATAAGTTACTCACCCATAAGTACATCAGTAATAACTTTAACCGCATTACTGGCGTCTGGCACGCGGCCTGCAGCAGCTAATTTCAGCAGATCCACCAAAGCTCTTGCATCTGATTCACCTAATTGCGACGTAAATTCATCTAACGCCAGCTGTGATTGAAAAAATACAAAAATAGAAATCATGACACAATTTAAATAAGTATTGTTTTATCGTTTTATAATTGTTTCGAAAATAATTGCAACAAATAATAATGATTATATATTTTATAATGATATAAAATGCAGAAAAATAGCAACGTTCAGTAACCTAATTATAATGGACGCTGGTTGTACGCAGTTTTTTTTTGGAGTGCACAAAATTTATATTCAAAAGATTAAAAATTTAAAACATTTAGACAACTAGCACGCAGCTCAAAATTGCAATACGCGATATTTACGGGGTACACAGGAGAAGAGAAAATATCCAGATCAGCAGGCCTATCATGAACTCTTATTGTGACTCAATTGAAAACATAAACTAAATTATTTTGCTTCTTAATACCATGACGTCTTAAAGTCGCACACTTTAAGTCGTTGCCGAATGAGCGGAATTCGTCCTAAGAACATATGAGTAAAAGAGAAAGAGTTATCTATAGTTATAACGTTTTCCTTTTCAAACATTACGACTCCGATGCAATTCACACTTCATGGTACGAAAAGAAAGCGGTTCGCGATTCTCGTTTACGTCTTCAATTGAGTCGCAATAAGAGTTCTGGTAGGCCTGCAGAGCCAGTAAATTCTTACTGAATTCCTATTTAGAAAGGCCATTTGTGTCCTAAAAGAAAAAAAGTGGCACTTGTCCAGCATAGTGATGGTAAAAGGAAGATTAAAAGACCTTTTTCTTTAACAAGCCGTATCTTTAAATGATAAAATATCTTTAGCAAAAATATAACACCATGCAAATGGGTCACCAATGTTTAAGGTGATAAGCAAAGTATGCTTAATATATAGCTTCGGGTGAATGTGTGATTGTAACATCAAACAATCTGTATAGCTAACGTTCACCTTAGGAGCTTCAGCTTGTTGGACAGTCATAGTAGCGGCTGCTACAGACACGGCACTCGAAGACATAACAGCAGAGTGACGGGATGATATCGAACCACTTAGTGGACTGCTCGCACCACTCTGTTTTAGAAAACAATACAAGGGCTCTATATCATTATTACTTGACCATTTTTATGAGATGTAAGATTTTTTGAGTTCATTGCATTCAATACCATATCATATCAAGCGTAGACGTCGCATGAAGTTTTAAAAACGTTATAAAAATAATAAAGTCCATTTAGAGCTCCTATATTAAATTACGATACATTCCTAAAATATGAAGAATGAAAATAAGGAGAAAGGTCCAGATAAATAAATTCGTTGCTACATTAAAACCTTTAGATAGTCTATTTTGTATGACATCGAAGCTACAATTAGAATCTCCTTTACCGGTAAGGTTGCTCTGTCCGCAGGCGCTTCGCCTCCTCCAGTCCGTGCGTCAGCTTCCGCGTCATCGTCTTCGGAATCCATTCCGACAACTACTGGAGTGACTGTCGAAGTTGCCTCGTAGGCTCTTAGCGCTTCCACTAGTAAGCTACGTGCCTAAGAGAGAGAAATTATAATATCAAATTGTATTGATATAGTCAGTTAGTTGCCAACTGACATTGGGAGATTCTATTTCATAATAATTTGGCCATTTATTGTCTCCTTTTTTTTCTTTTTCAACAGATGGACGTCCACTGTTAGACATAGGTCTCTTCAGACCTTTTCCACATAAAATCATGCTGCCGATGCCTTTTGGATCGCGGGACTGATCTTTTTAAAGTCATTAGTCCATCTTGTTTTGGGGTGTTTACCAATGAATGCTACGTTTTCCAGTGCAGAGTCGTCATTCAAGCATCTCAAAACCCAAACACCCATTGGTCATTTATTATGTATTTGTTCTTAAAGAACCAGTATATTTTTTTACTCATTACGACTCATTTCTTAGTAATAAAAAAGACAGCCCTTTGTTTAATACCGTTTCGTAAGTCATAAAATGCCACATTATTATATTTAAATAGAGCTTTACATGGACTCATGCAATCTTATTTTCATAAAAGTAGAAATTTAATTGTCAAACCTAAAAAAAAGACAAATATTTGTGAACGCAAATATGAGCAATTAGAGATGATTAAGCTTTAAAATTAATTTTAATATATAGCATAATATATGATTTATGAAACTTTAATTACCTGAGTAATGTGTAAAGCCAGTAGAATCAGAGAAAGAGCATGTTGGACAGCTACAGGTGGTTCCAGAGAAAGCGCTGCAGCAGCTAAAGATGGACGCGGATTTTGTGGCTCTTCTACTGTAATCTCATCGGAGTAAAGACCTAGAAAAACATTTACGTTTCGAGGTCTTTAAGTATTTTACTAGTTATTATAAATCTATATTAAAAATATTGTCATAACTTTTTGTAGTCTCATATCGTAACGTTCATTAAGGGAACAAAATATGCTATTAAGGATATGCCGTATGCTGTTAAGGAGATTAAAAATACGATTTTTCGCATGCTGCATGTAGATTATGTGAACATTAAAACAAAATCTATAACTTTAATACAATATTTGTCACATTTAATATTATTGTTACTATTTTTTTTTAAGCTGGAGAGCTAGCATATTTTACCAAGATTATGTGCTCCAAGTGGGTCCTTTAGAGTTGGGAAAGGCATTGGTGTAAAATGTGGTGTTTGATTATCTGGCTGCAGTGCGGGCGGTCTCAAAGCCCAAGCTGCTGAGTGGGAAGAGCCAGCGGCCGCTCTTTGGACGCCTTCAACACCGGCGACTACTGCCGGTCGTCGATTGACACAAGTAGTGCCATTACCCTGCTGCCCATGATCGTTGTCTCCCCAAGCCCAAACCTATAGTAGACAGAAAGAAATTTGGCACAAGTAAAGCGTATACACGGGGGTGAAATATGGGATGAAAAAATCCCGTTTTTCTTTCAGGAATAAGGTACAAACATATATTGCATTACTGTACGTACTAAACACTAAAGTTCTTGCGAACGAAAGCGATATAATAACCCACAATACCGTAAAACTATGTACAAAAAAGTGTCGCCATAATTTAGCGGATACGTTAGAGTGGACAAGTTCCTTAAAATAATGTTACAAACATGCGAAAAGAATTTGTAATGCATATGTCATAAAGTTCAAATTGGACGGGGAAAGTTTATGAACGTGTAAAAAGGGTTCGTAAACTATATGACATAGAGTTCAAATTCGCTTGACGCTAACTCTCTGGAACATTCAAGTTGTTTACGAGAAGATTGTTTACAAAGAATGCTTACGATATCCCCAAGGTCTCGCGAACGTTCTCGAACATCAGTTCGTTCGATATATATAAGCAGACGTATCGTGCGCTTCGAGATTCATTTTGCGAATAGCGATCAAGAGCGAATAAACAAGGGAAAATAAAAGTGAAATAATACTGACCTCAGAATTCTTATTGGACAACGGACTGTATAGAGATTGTCAGTACTAAGTTTGTTGTAAATAGTTGAATAAAGTGTACGAGTTTAACAAGTCACCCAGGTATTTGGTGATAGTTTGATTTGATGGTACAGGTACCATCCAAATCCGCGAACCCCTGCACGTAACAATAATGTAATTTACTGAAATGTATAGAAATCATTTTGAATGATCACCTACCTGGTTTTCACTCGTAACAGCTAAGCAATGTAAAGCCCCGACGGCAACGTGTATGACGCGTCGACCGCGCAACGCCTCCACGATGGTTGGACGACGTACGTGTGCGTCGCAACCGTGGCCCAGACGAAAGTAATCGCCTTTACCCCACGTCCACACCTGGGAAAGTTTAAGTGATCAAAAGAAAACAAATGGAACAACTGTCCTTACATATTATCTTTTTATTTATTCTCTTTATTGCTCACAAATTAAACGGTTAATGAAAAAAAATAGCATGTGTTCAAAAGCGAACTTTCCAAAAACGGATATTATACAACGACGTTCTTCACTGCGTCTGTTTATACTGCGATGCACTCAAAAACTGCAGTTTTCATGCAATTATAATCAATAGATAGAGATAGGCTCTGTGTACGCACTATGCACGACGAAGGCTTTAGTAATATAATTTGTGTAAGTTTTGCGTAATTTAGTTGAAATATGACTATAAATGTTAAAAATTTTGGAAATGGTCAAGCCATTTGGAAGTTTGCATCGAAAAATTTGTCTAATCCGTTTGATATTTTAAAAAAAACAGTGTATGGTATTTTATTCTATTATAGGGCTACAAATGGTCATGTATTTGTCTTACTTACTATACCCATTTTTAATTTTTTTTTTAAAGGTTTACGTATAATGCGGTAGTTGTAGACAATCACATCTTTTTTCTCTTCTTTAGGATAATAATTTTGAATACTACAACTTTCAAGTATCAACATATAGTACATAAAGTAAGTAAGTATATACTAAAAAGGAGATGAAATTGATAAATTGAGTCCCTGATATACTATATAAGAACAAACGCTGACACACGGAAATGATACGTTTATATTAATTGCTATGTAAAGGTACAAACTAAATAAATCATCGTGTATTTAAGCGTACCTCCCCATCCCTTGTTAACGCCAAACTGAACTGAGCACCACACTCCACTTGAATAACTCCGAGCGTATTGAGTCGTTCGACATTCATGGGGACTGCACATCCATCGGACCCTCCGCGACCTAAAAGACGATATTGTTAAAATATCCAATATAACTTGAAATTATAATAAAGCTGGTGTATATGCAAAAACAAAGGCACTACCTATACCTAGTTTTCCAAAGTCACCATCCCCCCAAGAGAAAACCTTTCCACAAGCAGTGAGAGCCAACGTCTGTGCGTCCCGGGATCCGCAGGCCACTTGTATAACTCTGAAACCAGCTAGCGCTTCGACCTATAACAGTCGGTTAATATGGTAGATGAAATGTAAATGGAATACTTTTATTATGGACAAATTGTTTTATAAAAATATAAAAAAATGGGACGTATAACAGGTACGCCGTGTGGTACCTGGCATAGAAATAGACCACTCTCTTTTCTTACCGAGGTGTTTTAAGAGGCGACCAAGGTATGTGCCGTGTGGTATCCGACTGCATAGAATAGACCACAATCATTTCTTACCGAGGTGTCGTAAAAGGCGACTAAGGTAAGTTGACGTCAGGCAGGCGGTCGGTCATAAAATACGTAACCAAATCATGTGACAACATGTTTGTAACATGTTGTGCCGATCCCCCTTATGAGTGGAACAAGGGCAGGAACATGATGATGATGATGGGACGTATAAAAGGTTCCCGTAAAATATTTTCATTCAGTTCAAGGCAGTTCTTATGGATCGGAGGTTTTGTCGCATCTCAGTACTCTCTCTTTTGAGTTAGTAAACGAAGGTGTCAAGGAATGATAAAAAATTTATTTCGACGAAATCAATACAGTGATTTCATTTCGAGCAACTTTTTCTAAATCAAGCAATTCCTACAAACGATACTACTACTTTAAGACCTTAACGTCTGCCTGTCTGAACTGTGTACCCTGCACCTAATACCTTTGCAAATGCCGTCGAGTTTCTTGTGGGTTCTTCTCGGTAGTAGCAACTATCCGAACTAGCATTGTTTACAAATTTACTTGAATAAAGATTTTCTTGAATTCGTCATCAATATCGATGTTTTAGATTTTACTACGTACGTTACTTTTTTTTTCGTACAGCTCTTATTTATTTTACAATACAAAAAAAATAATTATTAGAAATTCTATATTGTTTAAAAGTTTTCTATGGAACTTTTCCTTTTTCGTACTTCTGTAAAAGTTCTTGTGAATAATCAGATTCTCACGCTACGCACGTTCCGCTCAATAATTCTGTCGTTACGCTAAAACTTATGATCAATAAATAATAAAGGTTAATATAATTGGGAAAATAATTGCCATACTATATTACAATTCGAAATAGTGAAAAACTTACGTATCTCTAACTTCATGATTTATGTTAAGAGGCAGTAGCTCGTACTCTTTGTAAATAGAGACTTTTCTTTATGGAGCCTTTAAAGCTTAAATAATAGAGACAGCTGTAAGAAACCTATCGTAAAAAACGGATTTACTATCTTTTTTCTTAAGTTATTTTTTTCAATTTGTTTATATAATTAGGACATTACTTTTCGGAGGTCCATATTAAAAAAGTAATAAAAATATCATTGAATATTTCTGAGATCTTTTTAGTTTACGATGTGACCGTTAGAGCCTCTAAAATACTCATTGATATGTTCAACTACATAGGAAGATAAGCTTGAAAATACTTACCATTTTCGGGAAAAGTTGAGTAACGTCGTCCCCGTGGCCCAATCGACCATACTCCCCTAAGCCCCAAGTATAGAGATGACCTCTCGCAGTGACACACGCACTATGCGCCGAGCCACAAGCGATTCCAACTACTCTTTCACCAGAGAGGGACTCAATGATCCGTGGTGCCTCCAAAGTTATACGATTGCCTTGACCTAATTTACCATCTTCCCCTTCGCCCCAGGAATACACCTAGTAAAGAGTAACAAGATATTTACCTGATAATAAAATAATCTTACGGATCACATCCGAACTGCAACCACGTATCCAAGTTGTAAAACACGGCGAATGGAACTTTACCAAAACGTTAAACCTAAGCAACTCGGTTTTATCTCAATGTGACATAGGAGGCTGTACGTAAGAAATAAGTAAAAAACATGAAAGTGTGTAATCTAATACATAATTTGGTTTACATTAATTACACACTTAAAAATTGATTTCCTTTCATTATTATATGCATAATTTGCCACAACAGTTTTATATTTAACGGAGCAACAACCAACTGGCCAACTTAAAATTTGTATATAATATTATAAATAATGTATATACGGAATGAGATAGTCCTAATCAGACATATCGACTATGAACTGGCAAATTGTCCTATCTTATTTTCGACAACTTTTCAGGAAGAAGAAAAAAGTTATTTTTAATACATTCGCAATAATTTTTATGTAATAAAGAAACAGTTGAGTTTAAATATGTTTATTTATTGATAAATTTTCAAGTAGATAATACATGTTGATATGGTAAATGATGGGCAGTAGTACCCAATGCCGTTAGTAAGTGATTTGGCTTAAAATTGAGATAGGACATATTGCCGGTTCACAGTCGATATACATAAATGTTGTATTACGGAAAATAAATCATGATAAATTATATTGTTTGGTTAATCCCACTTTACTATGAAATTAAATGTGTAGTACATTAACTTAAATGAGAAGTACAATCATTAGTGGCAAAAGTAAAAGAAATACCTTTCCGTCAGCAGTAAGAGCTAACGCATGTTTTCCGCCAGAATGCACAGCGACTCGACGTATGAGCACGTGTGAAAGGTAGGGGTTTGCACGCGGTGTTGACACGTTGTTGCTGTGCCCAAGACCGAGACGACCATTTGTACCCTCGCCACAAGCGTATAACTAAAGTTTACAAACAGTCTAGCCATAATTCAATAATTCCTTGAAGAAAACTGTTCCGAACCTATCGTTTGAAAATACTTACACCTATAACAGATATTTGACACCTATAGCAAAGACATGATTATAGATCCATCAGTTGAGACAAAAATTATATAGTTACATTCTACATTATGAAATAAAATCATACAAATTGAAGTTTAATGAAGTTCTTATTAGGTACCTTTCCATCGTGAGAGACAATAAACAGAGTCTTCGAACCGCCCGCAATATGGACAGGACGTAAAGCGCTCAAAACTGGAGAAAACACCGGAACTTTCACTTTAGAACCCTTGACACCGCCTAATTGATCCTTGTCATTTAAACCCCAAACGTATACCTGCAAATAATATATATATTTTACTTTGCGATTTTGTCGTTGAGTCTACCTCCGGATGATGCTTCGGTTGCGGTGCGTAACGATTGTTTAGTTTGTGATAGTGTGTAACTTGTGTAGTGCTTGTGTATTGTGGTGGCGGTGGAGGTTCGTGCATGTGTTTTTACGAATCCATCATGTATCGAGTATAAAAAAACGGATAGTATACATTTAGCAATATATATATTTTCTATTTACGCCGTGTGGTATCCGGCTGAGTAGAATAGATCACCCTCATTGCTAACCGAGTATCGCAAAAGGCAACTAAGGTAAGTTGACCCACCGTGTGGTATCTGGTTGAGTAGAATAGACCACCCTCTTTCTTACCGAGGGGTCGTAAAATACGACTAACAATATTAAAAAATAAATTGTGTACGGATAGTATTTGAAATATTGTAAAAAACGTGTTAATTATTGAACGCAATGCAAGCAACTAGTCTATACTAAAATTATAAATGCGAATATTGGTCTGTTTTTCTATTGGCTTTCAAGGCTAAGCAGCTGCACCAATACTAATAAAATTTCGCCAAATTAAAGTTTACACATGTTAACATACAGGATAAAAAAATTACGTGTTCTTGAAATTTTCGTTACTATGTATACTTAGTTTATAAGTGTTTTTATTTATGAGGTATGCCGATATTTTAGAGATACAATAGAAATCACATGAGCGATTATTGTGGTAATTAATAGATGTTCCTATTCCAACTAAAATTCCTGTACTAGGGTACAGATACATCGGTTTCAATATATTATACCATGTAATTTGTGTATTGGTAAGTAAATTTGACTAAGCATGCATAAATATGTATAAATTTAGGAACGTGTGAATCTAAAAAAGAAACAAATTTAAACAGAACAATTTTCGATATCTTCAGCTATATAATTTCATTGATTCTACTTATTTAACAGCTCATCAAAGTCCATTCATACTTATACACAGGTAACTTAAAAATATATATTAACGTGAATTTTAATATCACGTTTACCTTAGGACAGTCGTTAGGTAATTGTGGTGGATTATTATCCGCTGAAATAGCATTCGTCGTATTATCTTTTTCCATCCAGTCTTCAGCAATGAAGTTCATACTCTAAAATCACATATATGTTTTACTGTAGCAATTAAAATCGAATGAAAATTATGAAAACAATTGTAAGTAGAGTTGAATTGTAAGTTAAGACTGAGTTTGTTGAAATAAGTACTCACTAAACTCCATAAGCTTACCTTAACACGTACAAAATGATAATCGTATAATATCCCAATCACTTAATACAAAACCGTGTAGATTTAAAAAATTAATCCAACTTAATTCCATGTACTAATGCAAAGTAAAATCTATTTCAACAAATTTTATATAAAAATTAGTTAGAAACTCACGGCTAAAATTTCTGTGTATAGTGGATGTGGTCTAAATCCACTAATATAAAGACCGTAGACACGACAATCAGCGTTCACGTTTCTATTTTGTTTAATTCCAATTTCTATACAGGGATAATACTGAAAGAAAGAAAACCAAAAAAAAGTTAATTTACCATAGTGCAGAAGTGCAAAATTATCAGACGAAAGCAATATTCATAATTTATTTATTATTATTTGTTGTAAATGCTAGTGATTAGCTAATACTAGATTTTGAATTCTTCAACAAGATCACATAAATATTCTCGTATCACATAGCATAACTTCTTATGAATAAGAAGATAAGATGGCACAGTATGTTTTAGGACTAGACTAAGTTATTAATTTGAAGAAAATTTTGGAATATTTATAAATTTTGGAACACTTAATTACTAAGCGTTATAGCTTAACAGTTAGTCTACACACACAATAGAGCCTATTAAAACTGTGCTACTTCCTAATATGCGATTTCATAACGTATATTGTCAGCAAACAATAACCTCAATTTTTTTTTGAGGTTCTCTTTCATTTGATGTAAATATTTTCACGCCAACTTTTACTAATGTTAGTGATATTTAGTGAGCAGTAACATTTTCGAACATAATTATTGCTATCTATAATTTTACCCATAAAAAGTGTAAATTTAGAAGATAGGTAATTTGAATCTTTTTTTTATGAAATCGGATGGCAGACGAGCATGCAGTTCAACGTTATCACCGCCGCCCACGACCTCTCGCAGAGCGAGTGTGCTGCCGACCTTTAAAAAGATGGAAAATACGCTTTTTGATGGTATTTATGTCGTACCGATCCGGAAACGCTGCTAGAGGGAGATTATTCCATAAAATGGTGGTGCGCGGAATAAAATTATTAGAAAACCGCACTGTAGTCTTTATTTACCTGTTTACAATCAGAAAGAAGCTGTATCTGTGCTAGATGTGTTGGTGGTCGGTCTCTCGACGGCGGTGCCGGAGTGCACGGTACCGCCGCGAGAGTCGCCAAAGCAGAATCCTCGAAGCTGCTGCCTGCTCTAACTGACAAGGCCGATGGACCGTGAGCCCCACCCGCCACGCCTAGGCCGAGGCGACGGACGCGCACTCCGCAACGCATTTCTACGCGGATCCAGTGCTATAGATACAGATATATGCTTATAATTTTTAATAGATAAATAAATAATAAATAATAAAAGCTGTGATAGCCTAGCGGTGAGACCGTGCGCCTCTCTAGAGACGACATAGGTTCAAACCCGGGCAGACACCAATGGGTTTTTATATTAAAACTTATGTGTCTAATTGATAATTGCAATTTATCACACGCTTTTCGGTGAAGGAAAACAGCGTGAGGAAACCTGCATATCTCTAGAGAATTCTAGGGATATGTGGTAGGTTACTACCAATCCGCATTGGAGCAGCGTGGTAGGTCTTAGCTCCAATCCTTCTCTCCAAAAACGGAGAGGAGAGGCCTATTCCCAGCAGTGGGCATAGTAACAGGCTGTTACTTTACAATAAATATATGGGACATTTACACACACGGTCGTCCGTCCCCAAAGTAAGTAACTTAATACTTGTGTTATGGGTGACGGACAACTTGTAGATATACTACATATATAAGTTTAAATACATACCTAAATACAAATACACACCCAGGCTCGAAGAACCAACAATTTGTTTATAGAAAATGTTGGCCCTCGGCGGGAATCGAATCCGCGACCCGCGGAGCTGAAGGCAGGGCCACTACCCACAGCGCCAACGGGCCAGTCATTTATAGAAGCAGGCGTTACTTTGCGGAATTCCATATTACAAGCACGATAACAGAACTGCCTCGCTATAATCCGCGCGAGTTAAGCGAATGCATGCAAAGCTAATGTGTATGAAGCAGGCAAAATTTGTGATTTTTGTCGTGGAGCCTATCCTCCTGATGATGCTTCGGTTTCGGAGCGAAACGATCGTCGGGATTGTGGTGGTGGTTGTGTGTGCTGCTTGTGTGCATTGTTGCTGGTGGAGGCGCCTTGGGGTGTGCGTGGTGGCTTATCCTGCATGTGTAAGGTGCGTAAATTTTGCCTGCTTCATACGCATTAGCTTTGCATGCATTCGCTTAACCCGTGCGGATTATAGCAAGGTAGTTCTGTTATAGTGCAGATAAATGAAAGTACTTAAACGCTTAAGCTTCCCGGGTTCGTATTATTAGGAAACATTGCTATGTCGCACGTTTAGTATTGAAGTGTGACCGAATACAATAGAAAGTTGTATTTTGGCAAATTGCAATTAAGAGTAGTAAAAAAAAGTAGCGGCCTGTTACAATCCCACTGCTGGGAATAGGCCTCCTCTCTCCATTTCTGGATAGAAGGGTTGGAGCTAAAACCTACCACGCTGCTCCAATGCGGATTGGTAGGTTACACATATCTCCAGAATTCTCTAGAGATATGCAGGTTTCCTCATCCTCTCCTCCTTCATAAAGTGTAGTGTAGCGTTTTAAAAACTCATGAATGTTAAAGAGCAACTAACTTGGAAGTGCAAGAAAATCCTAGCTTTTTTAAGTTTGTAGCGTGATGTCATAGATGGTACTGAAATAAGGATCAAAATGTATTTAACTCAATTACGATTAATTTGGAATCCGTTCATTTTAATACTAAACGTGCGTATAAATCGCTTCAGATTAGGTATGGATGCAAGCTCTCACGTACTTGGCCTGTTCCACTCGAGCTCTGCCAGTAGGTATGTGGCTGCGAGTCAAGTAGTCGACGCGCTCCAGCACCAGGACGGCATGACGAAACCCTTACAGCTCGGATGGCGCCTCGCCACACTACTGCGCTTCCACCAGCACTCTCGCCCCACTCCGCTTAACGATTAATAACAACAAAGTCAGAATAGTAACAGCCTATTAATATTTCCGTAGAATTTAAGAATCAAAACGAGATTATTGCCGACCCCGCATATACGAATCCTCAAATACAGCGGATATATCATTTGAAACGAACACTTTATGGGAAGAATCGTTGACCAGGGCACATTGAAAGAACGCTTGCCTTCAATGTGTCGATTACTCACCGACTAACAAACTCAAAATCAGAAATTTAAACGTTCATAGTCCAATGTTCTAAAGACGCTGAAGAACAAACAACAAAAGAAGGCAGATAAAGGCGTATTGCGAGTACTACAAATAATATAAAATATTAATATTCTCTTATAAACAAAAGTATCTTATGAAAATGTGTGAAAAATCGACAGATCCTTGTTGAATTTACAAATATTTAATACATCTCAACTGAACTAGAGTTCTGTCGTCTTTCCTTAAGTCTTTGCGTTCATTTATAAAAACTTACACTGATCAGTCACAAGCTCCATTTCGCTAACTTGTCCCGTCCAGCCAGGTTGTTGGGGAAAATCAACCGTTAAATCCCGTCCGTTGCTGGATATCGCTACAAAATATTATAAGGTTTATAATAAAAGAAGCATATAATAAGAGTATAATGTACATGATGAGTGAATTAAAAAATAAGCACCAATGCTGTTTGGTATTACACATATCCTCAAATTCTCAGGAGATGGGAATCTGCAGTTCCCTAACGATGTTTTCGTTCACCGAAAAGCATGTGATATATTGCAAATCTGCATTAAGCACATAAGTTTTAACGGAAAAACTCATACGTTCGCCTCGAAAGAGTCACCCGGTCGCACCAAGTAGTATCGGGTCTCAGCTCTGATCGTTTTCTCAAAAAAAAATAATAATAGCCGTATAAAACATATAATTTTCTTAATAGCCCGTTGTGTAGCAGTTATACGGGAACTTTATAAAGTTTTTTGATGTCTTTTCTTTTTCCTTTTTCATATGTTTCTAGATAATGGTAAACAATGTACATTTTTGTACCATTAAACATATCGCTTACGTTTGGGGTACAGTTATACTTTGGGGACTTATATATTTATTTACGCTCAACTTTTTACTGTGATTGAATGTTAAAAAAAGAAATCTTTTTTAATTTATTGTACTGTCACCGGTTCTTAATAGAAACAATGTTTACAAACTACTAAACTACTGTCTTCTTCTGGACTGGACGATAGGTCTCTTTAAGGGATCTCCACAATCCACGATCTTGTGCCGCTTGGACTCAGTGGCCACTGTCCACCCCCTAGGGAGTCTACCGACGTTGGGTTTCCCGTTGCAAGGTCGCCATTCCAGGACCCCAACGCACATCAGTTCCCTGCGCTATGTGCCCCGCCCATTGCCACTTTAACTTCGCGAAACGATGAGCTATGTCGGTTTATCTGGTTTTTCTACAGATTTCCTCATTTTTTATTTGATCACTCCAAGCACAGCTCGTTAAATCCCCGCTGAGTGACTCTGAGCTTTCTTATGAGGCTTATAGTTAGCAACTAATACTAATAAACTAATGTCAAGCGTAATGTAAATAGAAACTGATGTAAAGCATGTAAAAAAATAATTTATAGAATTAGGCGTTACTTTGCGGAGATCCATAATACAAAAGTAATAATAAAATTATTTTGCTATAATCCGCGATACAGTAAATAGAAAATATATATAGTGTTTAATGTACTATATGTTTGCGATTTTGTTGTGGAGTCTATCTCCTGATGATGCTTCGGTTGCGGGGCGAAACGATTGTTGAGTTTGTGATAGTGAACCTGTGTAGTGCTTGTGTATTGTGGTGGAAGTGGTGGAGGTTTGTGCATATGTTTTTACGAATCCTGCATGTAACGGGTATGAAAAAACGTATAGTCCACTATACATTTTGCACTATATATTTTTTCTATTTACTGTATCGCGGATTATAGCAAAATAATTTTATTATTACTTTTGCATGTAAAAGAAGTAATTTAAAAAGAATTTTTGTTACATGTAACAGTGCCGACGCTGGAGTGGTCAATGCAGCCCCATTTATAGCGCGGTTGCGTGACGGCTGCGCGGACGCGGACACGATCACCTGTCGCGAACGGCGGCGCACCGGATACCACTTCCGCGTTAAGCGCGCGTACACCCGCTACGCGACCTAACCCGCGCCACTCGACCTAAAACAAAATATTTTCACGAGTAACAGAATCTATAACAGAACTACTTTGCTATAATTCGCGCGGGTCAAGCGAATGCATGCAAAGCGACGTAGATGTTTTCTGTGGTTCTTTAGCCTCATTTAAAAACAATTTGCGTAAATGCCTACGTAGCTCAGAATAACTTAGAGAGTAACTTAGCTTAACGAACTTAACTTAGGTGAACCAAACCAATGTATTATATTAATTGAATGTTGTGTTCATTTCTAGTAGGTTATAATCTTGTGTATTTCTTGTTATTTTATCATTTGCATGCTGTTACTTATTATAGCCAGTTTAATGAACCAAATAAAATAATAATAATAAAAAAAAAAAGCTCATGTGTATGAAGCAGGCAAAATTCACGTATCGTACCCGGCAAGAGAGAGAAATCGGCTAGATTCTGCTTCATAGAGCATCGTCTCTGTCGCACAGACTGACGAACCCGTGCCAAACGTCACATACTAACTGAGTGACATTGACAGCGCTCTACGAAACCGAACTGGCCGGCTGTTTCGTTCTAAATAGCAATGTGAATTATTTAATGCCGGGTACTATATGTTTTTAATGTTCACTTTGTTTTTGTTTAATGTTCACAATGTTCTTCAATTCACGCAATAACTACATGACCGATTTCAAAAATTCTTTCACCATTGGAAAGCTCCACCAGCAACAATCCACACAAGCAATACACACAACCACCATCAAAATCTCGATTGTTTCGCCCCGAAATCGAAGCATCATCAGAAGGATAGGCTCCACGAAAAAATCGTAATGCCGCCGCGCGGATTATAGCAAAGTAGTTCTGTTATAGTTTCTGTAATATGGAATTTCGCAAGGTAACGCTTTCTTTTATAAATCATTTTTACGAGTACACGCTTTCTATATCATCTATGCAGAAGGACGGCAGATTATCTTATAAGAACAATACACAACAACAGATGTAAATAATTCACATAGCTCATGCAATGCCAATAGCAAAATTACGCATAGGAAGTAATAACAGTAATAAAGATAGTAATAGCTTATATATGTGCAGTTACTATGCTATACAGTTCCAAATAGAACTGTTAAATGAATATAATAAACTTTCAGTTATTATTTATTGTTTTATAATAGGCTACGCATAACTAAACGCAAATGCAACATACAAAATACTTTTATTATGTGATTTTATTAATATTTTTTTTTTATTTAAACTTTTGTGACAGCATGTGGCCAATTTATTTTTGGTTTAGAATTTAGCACAAGCGCATAGTGATCTATACAAAATACTTACGTGAAGAAAAACATTCTGCTTAATATCGCGTTCAATTTTTTGGACTTGCCCGACATCGCCCAATGCAATCTAATAAATAACGAAACATATTTCTAACAGACTTATTAAAATATTGTATAAAGACAGGGACATGAGCAATGTGGGTTTTCACAACTATGCAACTATAAAATTGGGAGTGATAAATTCAAATATTACATATATTCACGATGAGCATAAACCACTACTAACTTAATAACAGGTAACCCTGTTTGAAGCAGTGCCATCACACTAATGCTTACGCACGAATGAAAGAAAAACTATTTTCAAAAATTTATAAAGAAATTTTTATAATTTTTTCAAGTCTCAACTCTAACAAAAAACCATATTAAATCACAAAAAAAACTGTTAACCTTAACAAATGTATTAGTCTACTAAGCGGACCCCTAAATACCAGGAATATTTTATTTGCAAATGGCAACACCCATATAGGTTAGAAGAAAATTAAGGCAATTAATTAGCATTACTAGAATGGAATACTTACACTATCGTAAGCCTTACAGCATCTTACTGTCATGCCAGGTGCGATGATGTCAGATAAGTACTGTGCGTACTCATCCTCGGAAGCAAAGCAACTGCGCCATCGATATGGCGTCTGTTTCTTTTCTTGCTTTGATGTCGTTGGTTTTATTTCAAATATCGTGTCATCCATACCGTGTTGCGGCAATTCCAGTAAATACGCGACTAATGCTTCAACTGTTGGTAATGTTGTACCTCCTATCAAAAAGATTTATCTTGCAATTCAATTATTTATTCAAAATATTTATTCAAAATTAAAAATATTCTGTACTCAAGTAAACTTGTAAACAAGTGCTTTTGAATCGTCAACTCTACTGCTAATTCGGAAAGCTGTCCTTACCGAGTAGAGCCAGCAAGAAACTCGGCGGTTGCTCTTTTTAAAATATAATATACTTATAGGTAAAATATTACAAAATTTGAGATTATTCGGATGATAAAAATGCCTGGATTTGAAATCCTTTCAGTTTCATACAAGACTGCGGTTTGATTATGTAAAATTGAAAACGTTTAAAAGATTGACCGCCGAGTTTCCTGCTGGTTCTTCTCGGTAAGAGCAACATTCCGAACCCGTTGTAGCTTCACCAATCATATTGATCTTTGATGATTCAAAAATGCTCAAAAGAGCTTACGAAGATTATTTTTATTTGATTTGATAATTCTTATAACTTAAGTCATTTAGTCATTACTGACTTGTACAGGGTAGAAGTGTAGCTATATCAACTCATTAATATCATCTAAGTAATCCTCAACAGTACAGTAGGCATCTTATATCAGCCTCTTTTTAACAGTGTTTTTAAACTGCTGTAATAGCAAAGCTAAAATTGATTGCGGAATTTTATTATACAATTTTATACATAAACCCTGAAACGATACACGTACTTTTGCAAGGCGCAAAGCAGAAGCCACAATGTTATGTCGGTTCCTACTTTGTCTATTACATACATCAACTATCGTTTTATAATTCTTTATATAATTGTGTACAAAAATTAATAATGTAAGAATACCTATTTCACTAAACTTCTACCGCAGAGAATCACACGGACTTATTGCAGATGCCACGTATTGGCTTTTTTTGTAATACACTTACAAAGTGCATATCCTATTAGAATTCCAGACCGGAGGACATGCGTGGTGTAGAGTATAATACAGTAATAGAACAAGAAAAAAAAAGAAAACTCTGAACAATATCCCTGAAATACTAGGACTTTGATGTTTCTAAAGATGGATAAGTTATACGTACCTAAAGTTTGTATTGCACCGTACACAGCATGTCTAGAGAACCCCATTTCAATGACTTGTTGCACTTGTGCCGAATTGGCCCATGTATTTAAATCTTTTCGTGCTAAAATATATATGTAAACGTATAAGTTGTTTTCTTTATCATGAAAGACTGGTTTTGATACTAAAACTTACAGAGAGATGCTGTACTCGTCGAAGGTCCCATAGATACCTGCATAACGTTACTTTTGTCTATAATAGGTATTTCGGGTGGTGAATCGAATTCTTTTTCATCGCCTGAAATATATATACTTTTTAAATATGTTAAAACGCACCAAAAAAGTATTGAAAACTGGATATGTTTATACAAAAAAAGCTGTGAAAGCCAAGTGGTGAGACCGTGTGGCTCTCTAGAGACTATCATGGGTTCAAACCCCGGGCAGGGTTTAGCCGAAAAATTATTCAAGATATTACAATAACGAAGTTATTAAAAGACACCCAGCAATTATATGTGACATAAAGTCTGTGGTATGTAATGTCATTTATTAAAAAAAACCCCCGATCAGGCACCAATGACTTTTTCTATTAAAACTCGTGTCTAATTGGTAATTGCAATTTATCACACGCTTTTCGGTGAAGGAAAACATCGTGAGGAAACCTGCATATCTCTAGAGAATTCTGGGGATATGTGTAACCTACCAATCCGTATTGGAGCAGCGTGGTAGGTCTTAGCTCCAACCATTTTCTCCAAAAAAACGGAGTGAGGAGGCCTATGTCCAGCAGTGGGATAGTAAACCGTTACTTTATTTTTTTATGTTTATACAAAACTTACCAGAAATATGAGCAGCTAGCTGTTGGATTATAGTAAGGGCAGCTGTTGCGAGCTCTTTTGGAGAATGAGACGAAGCCAGTGGACTCGGTCTAGTAGCTAACGCAAGCAAACGTCGTAACAAAGTCCCTTCAGTTCCCACAGCTGAACTTCTATCTACAGTATTGCCTGTTAAATTATATTTAAAAAGAACTATAAATATCCAAAACCTTACTAATATCTTGATTGGAATAAATCGAGATATGCAAACTTATGCAACAGTTTACCTACACACACGTAGGTAAACTGTTGCCTTATTCGTACTGTTAGACTGTCCAGTTTGGTTTATATATAAAGAAAAATACAAATTGAACTTATTAACTTTAATTTCGTAATAAAACAAAAATATACTGAAATGTATCTATACACTACTTGTACTTGAACTACTTTTGCGCGAAACCCTTATAGCGGGTTGGAGCAGGAGTATATGATCACTAGTCTATTGCTGAAGTCAGCCGGCAGGCAGGAACCGGGTCCGTAGCTGGGCAACAAGTCGACTAGATCACAAAAACTGCACGAATTTTGAAAATGTATTGATTTTATAGGCCTATATTGCTGATCGACACTTTATATCGACCTCAATTGGGAAACATTAAGTCAGCAATATATGTCCATGTTGAATAGGGTTATAACAGTACGTGCAAAATTAGCTGACGTAACTTTTCCTCCAAGCCCCGAATTTTCAGATCAAGAAAATTATTCGATTAAATTTGAAAGTAAAACGATAGTTTATATTCCAATAATAATTCTAACCATTCTAATATTCTATTCTAATCATACATTGTGTCGAGTGGGGATTGAGCTCAACAAAATACAAATACAGTTCTACCAATTTGATAAAATTTGAATTGACCATTTTTTTAGGCCTTCAAGCTAAGTTTAATATACCTCCATTATCCGGTGGCTGCATTAAAACTTTTCTAAGACGTGTCCGTGTTGTTAAGAGTCCTCTTACAGCACATAAGGTTAACAACTCCATTTGTTGCCGTCGAAGTCCGTACTCATCTACGTCAGCTATAATTAAAAAAATAAACTAAGCCTGAGTACCGTTTTCATAAGAAACATGAAATTAAGATAAAAAAATTAAATAAAAAAAAATTCCATACACTTGTACAAATCTGAAAGCTGCGTCCTAATGATTATAATAACTACGACTCTTTTTGGATAAATTAAATATATAAGGGACCTAGACACAGCGCTTTACTTATAGTGAACCATGGATATCCATATGATCATCCATAGATTTATGAACAAGGAATGAACATATTGACATTAATGAACATAATAATATAAATATATACTAGAACAGTAGGCCTAACAGCAACTTTTAGAAAATGATTCAATTGCAATGCAATTCAAAGTCGGTACCTAAAGTGAATCGCTTTCTTTTGGTACTATGAAGTGTTTTAAACTGAGTTGCATTTGGATCGCACACCTACTATATAAATAAGAGTGAATGAAATGTTTGCGATTAAGGATTAAGGATTTAATTCGGTGACGACTTAACTGTGCGTCTTTAAACCATCATGATACGAAAAAGCAAAACAATTTAGATCAGCTTAGACCTAAAGTTAAGACCTAAAGTCTTCAATTGAATAATTTGTAGAATTAGGATTTACTTAGCGGAGATACATAATATAAAAGTAATAGGAAAATAATTTTACTATTACTTTTGTCTTTAATTGAGTCGCAATAAGAGTTCATGATAAGCCTGCTGTTTATTATTATCTCAGGTTTCTAAAGATCTCTTACACTTTTGCATCTAAAATTTTAATTATAAGTCATATAAAGCTAGGGTGGAAGATAGTGGACCTGGCAAATGGTGTGGATGCATCGGTGATGCTTGCGGCCCTGCTCCTAATAAAGCAGCACAAACGCGTAACGCACTTTCGCCGCCCCCTAAAGCTTGAGGCAGTCGTTCACACTCCGCGCTCTGGACGCTATTCAGATCCATCTGCAATGTATTAAAATCACATTTAGTAATTGGCAGTGTGTAGAAAAATTAAAAAATCATCATCCGCCTGCCCTTATCCCACTCTAAGGGTAGGCACAATATGTTAAACACATGTTGTCACATGAGTCGGCTACGTATTTTACGAACGGCCGACTGCCTGACGTCAACTTACCTTAGTCGTATTTTACGAACCCTCGGTAAGGAAGAGGGTGGTCTATTCTATGCCAGATACCACACGGCGTGCCTTTTATACGTCCCATTTTTCTATAATCTAAATTTCTATAAAACAATTTGTCCATAATAAAAGTATTCCATTTATATTTCATCTACCATATTAACCGACTGTTATAGGTCGAAGCGCTAGCTGGTTTCAGAGTTATACAAGTGGCCTGCGGATCCCGGGACGCACAGACGTTGGCTCTCACTGCTTGTGGATAGTTTTCTCTTGGGGGGATGGTGACTTTGGAAAACTAGGTATAGGTAGTGCGGATACCACAAGGCGGGTCGACTTACCTTAGACACCTTTTACGACACCTCGGTAAGAAATGAGGGTGGTCTATTCTACTCAGCCGGACACCACACAGCGGGTCGCCTTTGACGACACTTCGGTAAGAAATGAGGGTGGTCAATTCTACTCAGCCGGATACCACACGGCGGAGAAAAGTTAAAAAAATATATATTGACGAATAATTTATTACCCAAACAAAATAAACTTACACATCTCAACCTGTACCTTTCCACTGTTGGATATAGTTTTTTCCCATAATAACAAATTACACAATAAAGTTACATGGAATTATGTAAGACAATTAGAAAGTATACTCAGCTATAGGAAAATTAGACGATTTATTGTTATACCCTTATAAAAACAGAATTATTCAATAATATATAAGACTGTGTAAATTCGCTAGAATTCAATGAATTTATAGTTCAGTGCACAAGTCTCAGCACAATTCACACCCACAATGAAATCTCAAAGCAATAACCGATTATTAAAATTTTCTAGGTATCGAGGCTTATAAATATAAAATTATATATTTTAATGTATATATAGTAGCTGACCGGGCAAACGTTGTTTTGCCATATAAATTATTTCTAGGAAGTTTTTAGTGTATATTATAAAAAAAATATACATCTAAAAATCCAAACGTGGACAGCCCTTATCAGTTAAGGGTATGTAAAATTAAAGCCGATTCTTAGACCTAATGAATATGCATATAAAATTTCATAAAAATCGGTCAAGCCGTTTCGGTATCGTAGGAGTATGGTAACTAATACTGTGACACGAGAATTTCATATATAGTATTGGACACTTTTCTGTTAAATTACGCAAGAAAACCTGGTCAAATAGGGAGTGCATTAAATCTAGCATATTTGTTCGTATACCTTAGTTGTCGTGTTATCGTCATACATTAAGGTAAGCTTAGCCCGCGGAGACAGTTGAGTGACAACAGCATTTCTCGCAGGAGCACCTGCGTATACTTTTTGACCCAATCGAATGCGCCATTCCATTCCTCCAACCACACCTAAGGCTCCAGCTAAAATTTCAAAGCAGCCCTCATTTTGTCAGTAAATTTTATGTCTCGAGCTTCTTCGAAAATAATATTGGTAGCAGGAGCAAGACGTTATCGTGATGCTTGGGCGATTATTTAGAACATGATACAGGCCTTTTTAATGGTCTTTATTATTTAAAAACTCCATTGATAGTTGTGAAATTCGAGTATAAAAAAGTTTTATTTTCAGAGCGCACTAGATCAAGTTATACTTATACAAAAAAATGATAGGCTGTAATAGCCTAGCGGTGAGACCGTGCGACTCTCTGGAGACGACATGGGTTCAAGCCCCGGGCAGGCATCAATGAGTTTTTCTATTAAAACTTATGTGTCTAATTGATAATTGCAATTAATCACACAGTTTCCTCACAATGTTTTCCTCCACCGAAGGAAACCTGCATATCTTTAGAGAATTCTGGGGATATGTGTAACCTACCAATCCGCATTGGAGCAGCGTGGTAGGTCTTAGCTCCAATCCTTCTCTCCAAAAACGGAGAGAGGAGGCCTTAGCCCAGCAGTGGACACATGAACAGGCCGTTACTTTACATTTACTTTATTAGATCAAGTATTTATAATATTATGTTTTCTAAGTACGTTTCTACAGTAGAAAACGATAGGCAGTTAATCAAAGTCCAAACATTTTAGAAGTTATCGCAAAATCAAAATCAACGCGGGCCGGAATATTAGGAAAGGGAAAGTCAAAAATGGACTGGGCAATAGTACGATAGTCGCGTCGCCGTCCACTAATTTATAACTAAACAAAATAGTTCATCATCCTCCTGCCCTTATCCCACTCTAAGTGGGGTCGGCACAACATGTTACAAACATGTTGTCAAATGGTTTAGCATTTTTGGTATTATACGACCGGCCGCCTGCCTGACGTCAACTTACCTTAGTCGTATTTTACGACCCCTCGGTAACAAAGAGGGTGGTCTATTCTACTTAACCGGATACCACAAGGCGGGTCGACTCACCTTAGTCGCCCTTTTCTACACCTCGTTAAGAAAGAGGGTGGTCTATTCTACTCAGCCGGATACCACACGGCATAAGTAAACAAAGTCGTTATTTATTACAATTACATACCTATAAGACAATTGTTAAGTGTTGGTGGCATTGGTCTCATGGTCTGAGTTATTTCTTGACTGGTATGGGGCCACCAATGCCAATCGCTTGTTGTCTGCAAAAATATCAATTTCTCGGTTTATCGTTGTCCCATATAGTACGTGTATATACCGACACCTTGCACATATTTTTTCATCGTTAATTATATCAAGACGGGGATCTGAGCCTAACATTTTTCTGATTTTTGAGTACTGTCATTTTTACGACCGAAACAGACAGTATTCTCAATCTTATATTACTAAATGTCCTGGGAGTTTTTTTTTTAGATTTTAGGCGTATTAGCCTCAATATTATATTAAACTTTTATAAGGGCAAGTACTAAATTCTAGTACAGAAGCATTTCAACTCAAATTGCTGGGGATGTAGCGAGTTGGGCTCTACATTTTTACTATTTCATTCATTCTCTCCTAGAACTGGGGGACATTCTCTCAAGGGTATATCCTACAAGACTGTATAAAGATTTAAGGCTGGTAGTATGACCGACATGATTATGTCGTCAGTTGTACCCCGACTGAAATTAAGACTTGGACGCATTCAAAATTTCAAATATTTCTATTATAGACGCTTATATGCGATATTTTTGCGTACTTAATTATATCTATCGTTTGTGTCACATAAATAGTTACCATTTGTGCTGCTAACTGCAGTTTCTCCAATAACAGGGTGGTTACCGGCCCATGCCACTGAGGAATCGTGTGTAGCTGCCGAACAAGGTTTACAATAGCAGCGCAAGTTGCTCCAGTGTAGCTGGCTGTAGCAGGAGCGCGCCATCTGTTATCTGACAATCAATAAAACTTTAAAACTGAAGAAAAGCTAAGATAACAGGAATATTACATATTCAAATCAGAATTCCTGCCAAATGCTGATTTATCGACTAATATTGTCATTAGGAGGATGAGTAAGTTTATAATGATAATTAAAGAGCATATAAAAGACAATTTAAGTTAAGCAATTGACAATCCTATATATAACAAAGAACTGGTTGATGTCTATGGTCACAGACCGTGGAGGTAAATTCAATTATGTTTCATCTCCGTAATTGACTCTACTATAATATATTTGCAATAATTTAAACCCATACAAGTTCTTAGGTCAACTATGTAACGCAAATCTATAATTTTTATAAAAGACCACAAAGGTAATAGTCAATAGATACATATAAAATATAGCAAATTTTATAATTTAGACATTGAATATATATTCAAAAATATTCTTTATTTAAGTAAATTTGTATACAAGCGCTTTTGAATCGTCAACATCTACTGCTGGTTCGGAAAGCTGTTCCTACCGAGAAGAACCAGCAAGAAACTCGGCGGTTGCTCTTTTCAAACAATAATTCTTATCACTAGTTACATATAGTATATATTAATGTCTTGTACAGGGTTGAAGAGAAGCTATATCCACGTATTCTTATCGTCTAGGTAATCTTCAATAGTATAAAAGGTTTTCTGAATTAGCCTTTTTTTAATAGTGTGGCGTTGTTCTATATGGTTGTGGTTACTTCTTTTGATGTGGAGCGAAATTAAAGAAGGCAGGTGAAGATAGATTTATTATGGATACGTCTAACAAGTTTGCTTATTGATTAGCGACTGCTTATACGTCTGAATCTATTTCGGATATATGAGATCCGCTGATTTCGCGCTACAAATAGTATTTTAAACTGCTTTAATAGTAAAGTTAAAGTAGATTGTGGAATTTTATTATAGAATCTAAGACTTTTCATACATACCTACTTCCTCCTCATCAATATTCATCGACGTGATAGCGGTTACAGCATGTGTGTGCGCTCTTAAAACCGGATCAGCAATATGAGTTTCAAGCCAAAGGCGACCTGACAATGCTAATAACTGAGCTGTCACCGTACGCCGCCATTCTAAGGTGCCTGTATGCTCTGCTAGTACACGACGTAAGAGCCACAAGGACTGAATCTAGATCCAGAAAGGAAGAAGTTAGAAATATACAAAACATGAATACAGAGTGATCTGGATACTTTACCTGTAAATATATGACATCCAATGAAATAGGTTTGTCAGTAGACGAAATGATACTGTAGCAGAGTTCGAACCACGAATCCGTGCACAAAGATATCCTCATCTCAAGGCTTTGTGCACTTGCTGTAATAAAATATTTACGTAAATGTAACTTAATTTTACTCTTTGAGATTGGTCGGCGTAGATAGAGCTCAATATTGTCGGCCAATGAAATTTTGTAAAGTTCGGTCACATAATAAATGAGTGGTTTAATTCTTGTTATTTACACAATGTTATCATTAAATATACTCGATCATACTTTCCACTGTGCATATGTGCTTCAAACTACGGTTTGTTAGGCTATATTTGGAATGGAATATAGGAAAATTTTATGGATCAATCATTGTTTAATAGAACCCTATAATTTTTTACAACAAATGAATCGGACATTTTCACTGTGAGTTAACTGTACCCATATTAAATTTTAATTATAAACGTAAAGCTTAAATGTACTATAAAAATATGTAAGAGAAAATAAAAAATAATTTCCTTAATTTATAGAATTAGGCGTTACTTTAGGTCCATAATACAATTTCATTTAATTAATTAACTATTAATAAAAAGGTAACCTAAGTGCTAATCGCAGTTTATAGAGTAGCGGCCTGTTACAGTTCCACTGCTGGGTATAGGCTTCCTTTCTCAGTTTCTAGAGAGAAGGGTTGGAGCTAAAACCTACCACGCTGCTCCAATACGGATTGGTAGGTTACACATAACTCCAGAATTCTCTAGAGATATGCAGGTTTCCTCACGATGTTTTCCTTCACCGAAAAGCGAATGATAAATTGCAATTATCAATTAGACACATGAGTTTTAATAGAAAAACTCATTGGGTGCCTGCCCGGGTTGGAAATCGTGTTCCCCTCAAAAGAGTCGCACGGTTTCACCGCTGGGCTAACACAGCTCATCGCAGTTTATAGCAAAATAATCTCTTCTTTCTCCTACCCTTATCTCACTCTAAGTGGGGTCGGTACAACATGTTTTCCTCTTCCATTCTCTTCTATCATTCGCCAACTCTGGCGCTACTCTATTAATTTTGCATAATTTTCATATACCTCGCAATAACGCTAATGCTGTATGAGTGTGCGGCGCGAAAGCGGTAGGAGGCGGGTAGACATTTGCATGTGAAAGTGCCAACAGACGTCGTTGTAGAGCAGCAACGTTCCGACGAGCGGCTGCGTTAGGTGCTGGAGTTCGACCTGCACCAGCGCATATTGCACGTACTGCACAAGTACACGCTGAACGCACTTCACTGACTGGCCACCATTCCACACTGTTTTCCACTGCGAATTGTTTGCCTAATATTTAATTTAGAAAGATAGTTGCACTGAAAAAACTTTTTAAGCCTTTTCTCACCATGTCCTTGTACAGTCTCATCGACTGAAGGTGGTGGTGATGGGGAACGTGCAAGTTTGAGATCGTATTTCCCTTCTTTGCCCATGCGATAGGAATTTGTACCTCCAGCGTCCCATGCTACACGCACCCATCCGTCCTCACCTAGCTCACCAATTACGCGTCCTTCACCACCCGGTACACCATCCTTTATAAAATGTTACATATTCCTAAATTAATTGATATATACTGTAACCTTTAATTGTATTCCACTGTTGTGGTAAGTAGTATTTATCAAATTGGAAAATAAATCTATATATCTTATTTTGCTATCCATTTAGAAACCTTTCTAAGGTTTCTAAATGGATGTCATTTCTGCGATTTCTCACAATTTAAAGCAAGCAGAAATTTGCCAAAGACCCACTGTGGTTTCTAAGTTGTAAGTAGTATTTATCTGTGTGTAAAATTGTTAAATAAATGCAAAATAAATCTATAAATCTTATTTTGATATACTAAAAAGGTTTTTAAATGGATGTCATTTCAGCGATTTCTCATTAAAAAAAACAATTTAAAGCAAGCAGAAATTTGCCAAAGACCCACTGTGGTTTCTAAGTTGTAAGTAGTATTTATCTGTGTGTAAAATTGTTAAATAAATGCAAAATAAATCTATATATCTTATTTTGCTATAACAAAAAGGTTTCTAAGTAGATTTATATTCTTTGATTACTAAAAAAATATAAAAATAAATTAAAACAAGCGAAAGTTTGCCAAAGAGAATTTTTGGAGCGATTATTACACAATAAGCTCATTAAAACGTATTAAAAATTATAAGAAAAGAAAAACACATACCTGATCACCCCATTTCCAATCTTTACCTCTTACAACTCTGGTGCCAATTTTCATGAGAGAAGCAAGTTCTGGTCCAGACAATGATGCTCCTCTTGCGCGTGCGCCAAGTCTTTCATCTTCGTATATAACCAAGCAATCCACTAAATAAGAAAAAAAATAGCTTCAGATTTCTAAAATTATTGTATACTAGCAATGCCCCGTGGTTTCACCCGCGTACAGACTCGCGTCTTACTGACAGACTCAGAGTCTACTGATTCGGATTATAGATCTATTTTTGTAAATTAGAAGTTTGGCCCTGAGTCTTATTAATAGTTAAAGCAGATAAAGTGCTAACTAAATTTAATTCTTTTAAGTGGCATAGCTATACCCGTGGGTATCTTTGACAATAACTCACATACAAACATACTCACAAACATACAAATCTTTTCTCTTTGTACTATTAGTGTAGATAGCTTACATTTCGATTTAAGCCCATGGCATAAGAGCGAAGTATGATGAGACGTATCACCTCCAATTTGTTTTAATAACGTCAAACAAGAACTCAATGCACCACCATTGATTAGTTGTTCCAATTCTGGTCCTTGAGTGCCCTCAATTAGCAAAGATAGAAGTGTTATAAGAAACCTTAAATAAAATAAATAAATAAATATATGGGGCATTTACACACACGGTCGTCCGTTCCCAAATTAAGTAACAATACTTGTGTTATGGGTGACGGACAACTGGTAGATATACTACATATATAAGTTTAAATACATACTTAAATACAAATACACACCCAGGCTCGAAGAATCAACAATTTGTTTATAGAAAATGTTGGCCCTCGGCGGGAATCGAACCCACGACCCGCGGAGCTGAAGGCAGGGTCACTACCCACAGCGGCAACGGGCCAGCCCATATAAATAAAAAGAGTTAACAATTATTTTAATTTAAAGTTAAAAAATTAATTGACTTTACTTTAACATGGAAGTAATGCATAAATGTGAATATGAATCAAGTAATATTAGATTTGAATTAAGGGTTAGAAAAGAAAATTAGATTTCTTTGAACTTACCTGGCCCTCGAAGGTCTATTTAGCAAGGCATGTGCACCATAATTCGCGCTCATTTTAAGGGGTAAGGGTTGACTTTGTTCACCTTCAAGAACTCTTGCTTTTAATTCAATTAAAATAAAGTCCATTAGCTTTGACCTCTCCAAAAGGACCATATATTTTTGATAAGGTATCACAGATTCGATATTTTCTAAGGGCATAGTTAATGGTATTGATGGTTTAAGTTGAGCGTGTGGAGCCGAGTCTGTCATAGATGCGCCTAATAAACCAGAAAGTGCCGCATATTTGACGCTATCCGACATTGTTTGAGAAGAATGTAGGATATTGTTTATTATAGTGTAACCAGTTTGTCTTATATCTGCTCTTTGAATCTGAAATTTTGGAAAAAAAAAAATTAAATAATTCTCATAAAATATAAACGTTTAGAGTTATAAATACCTGGCAGTATAAAGCTCGTCTTAAAATATCAATATCACAAGGTTCTTCAGTAATGACGAAATCAATAATAGCTGCAGTAATGTTTTGTTGTTCTGGTGTTACTTCTTCTAACATCCAATATAAATCTTAAAAATAAATAAAATAAAATTGGTACATTCTTGATTTAATAAAAATATACAGTATTAAGTAAAGCAACGGCCTGTTACTTTTCCACTGCTGAGGATAGGCCTCCTCTCTCCGTTTTTTGATGAGAAGGGTTGGAGCTAAAACCTATCACGCTGCTCCAATGCGGATTGGTAGGTTACACATATCCCTAGAATTCTCTAGAGATATGCTGGTTTCCTCAAGATGTTTTCCTTCACCGAAAAGCGTGTGATAAATTGCAATTATCAATTAGACACATAAGATTTAATAGAAAAACTCATTGGTGCCTGCCCGAGGTTTGAACTCATGATCGTCTCTAGAGAGTCACACGGTCTCAACGCTGGGCTATCACAGCTTAAATAAAAATATATAATTATAAAATACTCGCAGGAAAATAAATACCCTTCTCTTCGCATGCAAGTTTTGCAACCCATGCGTTAACAAATTTATTTCGCTCTGAAGTATCGTCATCTTTTTCCTCATCAGCAACAATTAGCTCGTTCTTTAAATCTTCGGCGAGAAGTATAACTAATTTCTCACTTTCCAAAGATTCTTTAAAAATAGAGTTATCTGTCATCTCATTTATCGAACTTAGAGACATTTCATTCGTAGGAGTTTTGTCATCATCCTTATCAAAAGCTTCTTGTTTTTCTGTCAATTTAAGATCAATGCGGCCGTCATGTCGCATATCGTCGTAATTGGAAGCGTTTTTCAAATCCTTTTCAAGTGGTTTGTCTTTAGCTTTTAGTTTATTTTTGGATTGTAAATTAGAAATGTTTTTCGAAACATGTTCAACATTAACCTCCAAATTAACGTTATTTTTTGGCGGTTCTATGATAATCGTTTTATGTTCCTCTGGCCTAGTTAGATTACCAATTGCAGATTTAATGAGTAACGCATCCCCTTTGAGTAAACTCCCTGTTGCTTTGAGCATACTTTTGCTCAAACTATTTTGTCTATTTCTAAGATCTTTTGTTGTTTCGAAACTGAAAAGTTATTTAACAAAAAGTTTGTCAGGAACTATAGGGCATAAACATTTTTACAAAGTGATGTAACGATAGATTTAAATAAACTTACCACTTATTGAAAGTCGGAGACTTAGCCATTTTCACAACTTTTTTAAAAACTTTTTTTGCGGTAGGTGAACGACGTGACGGTGGGCGTGAAAGCAGTGCCGATACGGATGGTGAAATAGCAGCTCGTACTTCGTGAAGAAGAAATCTGGCCCTTTCTAATGGTGCTGCACATACCTAATGAGTAAAACTATACTATAGAAAAATCGGAAATTTACATTACTGAGACTATTTCTATTCCAAGATTAAACGTATACGTTATACGCATTTTAATAAGAAGTATATAAATTAAATAAAGTATATAAATTAAGCTGTGATAGCTTAGCGGTGAGACCGTGCGACTCTTTCGAGGGGAACACGAGTTCAAACCCGGGCAGGCACCAATGAGTTTTTCTATTAAAACTCATGTGTCTAATTGATAATTGCAATTTATCACACGCTTTTCGGTGAAGGAAAACATCGTGAGGAAACCTGCATATCTCTAGAGAATTCTGGAGATATGTGTAACCTACCAATCCGCATTGGAGCAGCGTGGTAGGTCTTAGCTCCAACCCTTCTCTCCAGAAATGGAGAGAGGAGGCCTATTCCCACCAGTGGGATTGTAACAGGCCACTACTTTATATAAATTAAATTTTAAAAGAACCTGGGATATAAAAGTGTAATGAGAAAAATATTTACAACTCCATTTGCACAAAATGGAGTTGTAAATATTTTTCTGGTATATTTTCATTATGGTTTTGTAGATAAATTATGCGGGAAAAAATACACGAAGAATTGTTTTAAATTGCTCACTTCCTTATATCCTCTTGACAATTGTTGTCTTGTCCGCATCAATGTCCATTTGCTTTGCTGTACAGCTTTAACTATTTCAGACATCGCCGGCGACAGCTTTACTTCTCCTTTTTCCATTTCTATAACACATAAGTAAATAATAATCAATATAATCTTTTAAAATTAACTCTTGCAACCACTTTTGACTAAAGATTATTAAATAGTTTCTCACAATGTGTCTCTTCTCCAATCTCATAGTTGAAAATTTTGTAAGAATTGTTTCATTTACATAACCAAAACTGTGGTCCTGTACACAGCTGGAAGAACTTTTAGATCGAACCTTTTTATAATTAATTTAATCCTTGGCCGAAAGTTAAAACCGTAAGCCAAGAAGTAATTAGATAAATAATTTTTCAAGTATCGTCGCTACATATTTTTGAAAATAATAGTAGTAACTTGTGTTTAACGTTAAATTAATATAAAATACCTGTCATGGCTGTTGCTAAGGCATGATCCTTTAAACCTGCGTGATATAACAAAGCGGCCAATAATGCACGTCTTAGCTCCTCAAGTGGATGTTCGGGTGGGAAATGGGGAGCACAACCTTCCCGACGTTCACAGGCCCACCATAAATGTAGTGCTAAGGGATCCTATACCAAAAATGTACACAAATTATATTGTAGCAAAATAAATTACTGAAACTGTTTAATCTACAGGATGTAAAGAAATAAATGATTACACTAATTGATTTATAGGATTAGGCGCTACTTTGATAAGATGCATAATACAAAAGTAATAGTACAATCTTCTATAATCCGCTATAAAGTCAATAGAAAATATATATAATGTTAAATTAAGAGTGGACTATCGTTTTCGTACCCGATACATACATTCGTAAAAACATACGCACAAATCTCCACCACCGCCACCACAATGCACACGTTCATTATCACAAATTTAACAATCGTTTCGGCCTGCAGCCGAAGCATCATTAGGGGATAAGACTCCACGACAAAATCGCAAAGCATGTCTCTTTATATATATTTTCTATTTGTTTTATAGCGGATTACAGGATTATTAATTTTATTATTATATTTGAATTAAACACTCCACTTTACAAACCAAAAGAAAAAGTTTACAAATATTAATAAAATTGTTTTATCTAAATGTTTTATTTTAAATTATTTATTACAAACTACATATATAAAATTCAGAAGTTATAATATGGATTAGATCTTATCAAAAATCTTGGAGTGAGACACCCCAAGTATTTGTATTAAAATAATCTTCATGATAACTTCTCATTTACATGTCGGATCAGAAAATAAACTATATAACTAAAAGTGCATATTTCAAGAGATACTCTGTGAAATCTATAATTTGAAAATCGGAATTTCTCATTTTTATATCTTCACAATACAGAGAAGCGGTTTTAAAATTCTTTAGTTTATTATTTTATGTATATTTGTATGATATTTTACTTTCGTTGGTAAAATAGCCTTATAACAAAATATTCTTCATAATTATCCTTCTACCCTTATCCACTCTAGAGTGGGGTCAACATAACATGTTACAAAGATGTTGTCACATGATTTGGCTAGGTATTTCACGACCAACCGCCTGCCTGACGTCCACTTACCTTAGTCGTGTTTTACGACCCCTCGGTAAGAAAGAGGGTGGTCTATTCTACTCAACCGGATACTACACGGTGGGTCAACTTAACTAGGTCGCCTTTTACGACACCTCGGTAAGAAACGAGGGTGGTCTATTCTACTCAGCCGGATAGCACACGGCGGATATAACAAAATATCCTCATAACAAAAACTATCAATATTGCAACTATATACATAAAAAAATGTTACAAAATTTTAATTTCGTAGTTATAGTAGTTGAGCCTTAATGCTATTGTTTTCTCCTTTTTTTCTATGTTTTCATTATTCTGTAGTGTTTATTTTTAGGTTTATAATTTGTGACTTTGTAACTAAGAATGCTGTGTTCTTCTATAATTGGTACTGCATACTTAATTTAAAACTATATGGGATATATGTTGAATGATTTATCGTGTAATGCTGTTGAAGATCCGAATTAATAAATAAATATTATCGACCTTTCAATTCGATTGTGGAAAGTAACATTCATATATCTTTGTAACAAATAAATAAACCTTTCATTAATGTGTAGTGTTCCGCACAAACGTGCGGGCGGATGAGACAACCTCCGAAACCTGGGCCCGCCGTCTCGGCGCCTCAACCTACCTTATGCGGCCGTCAGCTGTATGCGGTCCGGCCTCATGAATAACTGCGTGTATATGTGTACGTGTGTGTGTGTGCGCTTGTATGTACTTGGCCGATTCCCGAACCCGTTGGCTCGCCTCTGCAGTCTTCCACGGACACGTACTGTCTATTTCTCCCGGAGTATACACTTCACCAACGCGGTTAACTAACACAAATAACACGCGGTGTGCACACAACCTTCGTAAGGTCACACGTTATTGAATCGTCCCATATCGGCGAACATTAATTCCAACGCGTGCTAAAACCGCGTCGCGGTCGCGTCTTGTCTTTATAGTATTCGAAACGCTTCACTAATTGAACGCGTCACTAAATACTTATATCAATATCAAAAGTCAATACAGTCGTGGTACTATCTAAAACCACATCCAAACACATAATTACCCGTGTGCGTCTTCAATAAGATCGTATACAGGCGCGTCCTGTCTTATCGTAATACAAAACGTTACTAAAAACACTACGTAATAAACGCGAGCGGCGAGCGTCCACCTCACAGCTCTCGAATTGACAGTGAAGTCAGCCTCGACGCGAGTTTGCCGATAAGCTCCGCTGGCCGCTCGCCAATTTATACAAAACAGTAGTGTAAAAAGATTTTTTAAGAAAATATATTAATAAAATTCACTTACATGTAATTTCGGGTCAGCCAGCGCAAAAAGTAATGAGTCAGCTCGTACAGATGAGACTGTAATATGGACTTTAGGAACTCTCGTGATACGAGTTTGAGGTGGACATAGTTCGTTAGAAGTATGCGATATATGGGACACGTGGGGCGTATCACTCGCCGGACTATTGCCGCCTGTAGATGATCCACTTCTGGCTTCAGCTTTTTCTTCTTCAAATGGATTTGCTGGTTTAGATATCTATAAGGAGGAAGATATTGCAAGAACTTCTTTTTCACATACATCCAAACTTAAATGTTGATTGATTGACAGTGCGCTTTGATTCGAGTTTTTTATATTTCCAAAAGTGGTATTCGCGGCTTCATTCACGGACAAACAGAAGGATTTTTGTTCACTTATAATATATATTAGTATAGAGAATCTATATAAAAGTAACGACCTGTTACTATCCCACTGCTGGGCATAGGCCTCTTCTCTCCGTATTAGAAGAGAAGGGTTGGAGCTAAGACCTACCACGCTGCTCGAATGTGGATTGGTAGGTTACACATATCCCCAGAACTCTCTAGAGATATGCAGGTTTCCTTAGAATGTTTTCCATTACTGATAAATAGATAGTAGTGCTATAAATAGAGTAGATATCGATTAGACACATAAGTTTTAATGGAAAAAGTCATTGGTGTCTTCCTGTGGTTTGAACTCGTGACCCCCTTGAAAGATTCGGACAATCTCACCGCTGGGCTAACACAGCAGAGAGACTAGATTATGTGTTGAATTGATTCTACATACTTCTGAAAATTCTTCAAGCAATAGAGCTTATGCGAATTAGGAAACCTTAATTAGGAAACCTTACTTGAGCTGTGATAGCCCAGCGGTGAGACCGTGCGACTCTTTCGAGGGAAACACAAATTCAAACCCGGGCAGGCACCAATGAGTTTTTCTATTAAAAACTCATGTGTCTAATTGATAATTGCAATTAATCACACGCTTTTCGGTGAAGGAAAACATCGTGAGGAAACCTGCATATCTCTAGAGAATTCTGGGGATACGTGTAACCTACCAATCCGCATTGGAGCAGCGTGGTAGGTCTTAGCTCCAACGCTTCTCTCCAGAAACGGAGAGAGGAGGCCTATGCCGAGCAGTGGGACAGGCTGCTACTTTACTTTACTACTTAGGAAGGAATTATGTTACTTTTGGTAAATGATAATAGTAATGATACCTGAAGTCCACCTCTGAGAAACACAGCAGCTGCATATGGAGCGGCGTCGCGTTCCGCTTGTTGTATAGGTAGAGAACGCGCTAAGCGTAGTCCACATTGAGAAAGACCTAACGCTAAATGAAACGCGCAAGAAGAAAGTATGTGGTGTGTTCGAATACTGGACGTATTATCCTGTTGAAAAAAGGTTGCAGTTTAAAAATTTCAAGTTTTACTTTGACTTTACATGTTGGTCAAAAGCATAACGCGGACAGAGAACTGTAAGTATCATTTATAGTGAGAGTCTAGCTCTAGCGCTTTCAATAATTCATAGCATTAGGCGTTACTTTGCGGAGATCCATAATACAAAAGTAATAATATAATTATTCTGCTATAATCCGCGATACAGTAAATAGAAAATATATATAGTGTTTAATGTATAGTGGACTATCAGTATTTTCATACCCGATACGTGCTGGATTCGTAAAAACACATGCACAAACCTCCACCACTTCTACCACAATACACAAGCACTACACAGGTTCACTATCACAAACTCAACAATCGTTTAGCCCCGCAACCGAAGCATCATCAGGAGATATACTCCACGACAAAAAGCAAAGCTTTGGAAAATACTGTTAGTCCACTATACATTAAACACTATATATATTTTTTATTTACTGTATAATAATAATAATAATAATAATCATTTATTCGGATAATAATCATGTATCGCGGATTATAGAAAAATAATTATATTATTACTTTTGTTCTAGCGCTTTCGTTATTTAGCAGCGACGGCTATCGCATCATAAACAGGATACGCCAAACAGACATAACTATAATGAGATATAATAAAAATTTTATACGGTTAAAATAAGACCGTAAGCACAAAGAATATCAAAATGAACTTACTGAAATTTATGGACATATTGATAGAATTGAAAATTTAAATTAATCCATTATGTTAAATTTGCTATTTCCATAGCATTATGTCCTACGGAATATTGTTAAGGGGTAAATACAAGACGTTAATATCCATATGTAACTAGTAATAAAAATTATTCTTTGAAAAGAGCAACCGCCGAGTTTCTTGCTGGTTCTTCTCGGAAGAAACAGCTTTCCGAACCAGCAGTAGATGTTGACGATTCAAAAGCACTGGTATACAAGTTTTCTTGAATAAAGAATATTTTGAATTAGAATTTATAGAAGAAGAAAGGTAAGTAATAATATAAGATTACCTGGCAACTATGAGTGAATATTTGGCTAGCGTACAACCCAACGCACTTCTCGGTAATACGAGACAAAAACGCTGCATGGGGTTCTTCACTCAAAGCAGCGGTAGCTTCACAGCCCCGAAGTTTTCGGACCAACTCTACGGTACTTGAGCTTTCGCACTCAAAATTTTCGACATCGTAAACTTGGCCGCCAACTACTATCCACGATCCACCTTCTTTGGTATGATTTTGGAGGTCGCATCTGTTTAGAAATTGCAAGAATTAAAATATATATATCGAAGTTGGAAAGCTATCGGTGGTATCTCGAAACATCTTGTCTTTGAGGTACTACATAATCGCTTTCTAGCGTCGATATGCAAAGTCGGTCTTACTGGAGGTATAAAATGCTTTAATGCTGGGATGGGATACTAGTATCATAAAAAACACATTACCAGAATTACATAGAACCGTAATAAATTAATTTACTCACTTGCGAATAATACCACGGTTTAAGTTCTTTCGTTTCGACGTCAGTCCCGGCCAGCCTAATACATCTGCATCTAACTTCGCAGCAGAAGGTAAAGTTTTAGCCGCTTCATCGCAAGCACGTACTATCTTTACAAGCGATGCGTAACACCCAGAGAGAGATATAGCTGACCGGGATGTGCACGCGCATATCCATACAGCCAATTCGCTCATTACACGACCTGACATATATAATTTTTTTAGCATTATTGTTATAATGCTAAAAGTCAAGTTAAAAAAGTATTAAACAAAATTTCAAGCCCCTACTGTTAACCATTGAACAGTTAACTCGTCCGAAGCAGCTCGTCTCAGCTGGCAACAGCATCAAGTCATGCTTATCATTAGCATTGTCATCAAAATTTCAGGTCAATCGGAACCCGAAAAGTGAGTAAAATTTAACTTGCAAGATTCCACCTTCACATAAAAAAAAGAACTAAAGTAGCGGCCTGTTACGATCCCACTGCTGGGAATAGGCCTCCTCTCTCTGTTTCTGGAGAGAGGGGTTGGAGCTAAGACCTACCACGCTGCTCCAATGCGGTTTGGTAGGTTACACATATCTCCAGAATTCTTTAGACATATGCAGGTTTCCTCACGATGTTTTCCTTCACCGAAAAGCGTGTGATAAATTGCAATTACCAATTAGACAGATGAGTTTTAATAAAAAAACTCATCTGTGCCTGCCCGGGTTTGAACTCGTGTTCCCCTCGAAAGAGTCGCACGGTCTCACCGCTAGGCTATCACAGCTTCTTTCACATACATAATTGCAGGTTGAATAAGAGCCTTTAAAAACAGAACCAAGGATTATTGGTGAATTTTTGGGTCCTATGAATCAATATCGTTTCAAGAACAATTGTAGGGCACTTATTTAAATACATATTTTATGTAAGTTACATCGTGGACAATAAAATTAGTACCTATCTTACGAGAAAAATACTGGCCAAGTTTTTAATAAGGAACGAAAACTATACTTATTTCACCAACCCAATATTAGCTAAAAGGTAAAACTGAGTTTTTTAAAACAGGAATATTCTAGATGGAACAAGAATAATAGATAGACTTAAATGATAAACCGAGTTGTTTAAAACAGGAATATGCTAGATGGAACATGAATAAAATTTTATCTGTAACTATTTCGGATAAGTTTAAAATGACATAAAGTCATAGAGTTATTATTCTTAGAGTAGGGAAAACATAGGAGAGCCTATAATTGATAGTGATAATAAATAGTGAGAGAAGATGAAACTTTTATTCTTCATCTATGTCTAATCACACATACAAAAGAGAGACAGAATTGTCAGCCTCATTTGTATTCCGCTGTATAAGTAATATGGCACATATAACTTGAATTACAATTTATATATTTTTCGTAACACTTTGTTTATACCTTTCAAATTTAAAGTTATGCAACTGTTTTAATATCAGACATAGCTAAATAAAAATATAAGAAACTTTATCTTACCTACAATATCAGCGCTAATTAAATCGCAAAGCGCTATAAGCTGTGTGGTATCAGCTTTATGGACAGCTCTTGAGAAGCTGCATAAAGTGGACTGTACATGTTCTGAGAGCAAACTTGTATACTGTGTGAGGAGCGATCGCACGCCTCCACGAGTACTTCGACCACCCCTTACCCACATTGCCTCACTAAATAATAGCCTACAATCATAACGAATAATTTAAAATTTCAAACATAACATCTTTTACGGCGTGGAAACCGATTTTTGACACTACCGGTTCATATAAAAACCATTTCGAACCCAACACCGTAAAGTCGCATGCACAAATTTCATTGGTGCATCCGACGAAGAAGACCAGAGCGACATGGAACACTCAGAAGACGCGCGACCACAGCCGCAACCGTCTCTTAGTAACGGCCTGTTACTATCCCACTGCTGGACATAGGCCTCCTCTCACCGTTTTTTTTTTGGAAAAAAGAGTTGGAGCTTAGACCTACCACGCTGCTCCAATACGGATTGGTAGGTTACACGTATCCCCAGAATTCTCTAGAGATACGCAGGTTTCCTTACGATGTTTTCCTTCACTGAAAAGCGAGTGATGAATTGGAATTAGAACATAAATTTTAATAGAAAAACTCATCGGGGCTGGGGTTTGAACCTATGATCGTCTCTAGAGAGTCACACGGTCTCACCGCTGGGCGATCACAGCTTTTTATGTTAATTTAGATTATAAACTATTTGTGCTAAAAATTCATCCCAAGCCGTTCAGTAAACGTCGAACAAACATTTCCACTCTTTTAATATTAATATTAGTATAAAATTATACTATATATTGCTTTCTTCCATTCATAATAATATTATTCATATACCGCTTCAGAATAGAATAGACCACTCTCCTTTCTTACCGAGGTGTCGTTAGAGGCGACTAAGGTAAATGCCGTGTGGTATCCGGCTGCATAGAATAGACCACCCGCATTTCTTACCGAGGTGTCGTAAGAGGCGACTAAGGTAAGTTGACGTCAGGCAGGCGGCCGGTCATAAAATACGTAGCCAAATCATATGACAACAGGTTTGTAATATGTTGTGCCGACCCCACTTAGAGTGGGATAAGGGCAGGAGAATGATGATTAGTATAAAACTATAATTTTAGTATAACATAAGAAAAATATTAGATATAGGCTTTGTACTAGGAAAGCCAGGACAACGCAGCTTAGACAAGTTGTTTTGCTAAATATACTTCCATTAAAAAAAGCAATATTCTAGCTATTGTTACTCATACCAAAGGCAAATCATCTGCTCCTCATTTGTAATTCAAATAAAATAAACTTCGTTTATAAAAAAATGATTATAACTTGTCTCTGATGATAAACAAAAATTATATAACAAAGTGTTTGATTACCTCTGAAATCGTATAAGAAGATCGCAGCTAGGATTCACGGCATCCGGTTCTTTAAGATCATCAGTTTTACTTGTATCTCCACTCATTATACTATTTATATACGTTTGCGTCTGACACGTCGTATTCCGTATCAGTTGTTTAACCTGAAATATAAAAAGTAAACTATAAAAATATGCTTCCGTTTTAGAAAAAAATACATATATATAGATAGTAGAGTACTCTTTATTTTACAGAGTAACAATCTAGCTGTCGACCTGTTTATATCCCACTGTTAGGAATAGGCCTCCCCTCTCCGTTTTTTGGAGAGAAGGATTGGAGCTAAGACCTACCACGCTGCTCTAATGCGGATTGGTAGGTTAAATTAGGATTGGTTTGAACTCGTGTTCCCCGCGAAAGAGTCGCACGATCTCACCGCTAGGCTATCACAGCTTGTCCAGCCCTGCTGTGATAGCCCATTGGTGAGACCGTGTGACTCTCTAGAGACGAACATGTGTTCAAACCCGGGCAGGCACCAATGAGTTCTTCTATTTAAACTCATGTGTCTAATTGAAAATTGCAATTTATCACACGCTTTTCGGTGAAGGAAAACATCGTGAGGGAAACCTGCATATCTCTAGAGAATCCTGGAGATATGTGTAACCTACCAATCCGCATTGGAGCAGCGTGGTAGGTCCTAGCTCCAACCCTTCTCTCCAGAAACGGAGAGAGGAGGCCTTAGCCCAGCAGTGGGCATAGTAACAGGCTGTTACTTTACTTTTAATCTATCTGTACCAACGGCTTCGCCCGCGTGGAGATCAGTGTGTCACAAAATTTCCCAGAATCGATATTTGGAACATAAAAGTTGCTATTGTGAATAAACCATAAGATAAAGAAACATGCTGTCGCGGACTTTTTTGTAGTATTTTTGTAGATCTAAAATGCTCTAGTACTTTACTTTAGAGTATATCTGCTGGGTTACGCGCCACACGCGAGTAAAGCTCTCGGTAGCCGAGTTTTTTTTACAATTATGCGACCTCTTTAATATTACATTACATTAAATACAATTAACAAAAAATACATTAAGATATTATCTACCTGACCCTTCCGGAACAAATGCACTACCTTTTAGTATCTGTACAGAAATATGTTCAGTAGACTTCTAGAAAATCGGACATATACAGACAGAAAGCTCTTGGAGACTTTGTTTTATAACAAGTATAGATACATAGGAACATCATATTAAACGAGTTTGACCTCATCAATAACTAACGAATTATGACAGTGTACCATCAGGTTAGAAAGTTTAATAAAGCAAGAAGCGAATAACATAAAAATACACATAAACAATACTGATAAAAACATACATATAAAAATGCATTAATCTTACGTACCAAATGCATAAGTGGTACGCAGGCGCCATTTTCGCAAGCCGTTGCGTTATTGCTTATTTGATACTCATCAGCGAAGTTTGCTGCAAATAATTTTTTGACAAGAAAATTATCTTATTTTTATTAGACTAATAGCTCAATACAAAACAAACCGCAGTACAATTAAACTATTATAAGTACCTTTTACAATCTCAGAGTCCTCTGACATTGTTGTTGTTGGTGTTCCGCGTTGTCCAGTTACTATGTCGATTTGGTCATATTCACTACAAAAAAACATAAGCATCTGGTATGACTTGAAACTTTTAAAAGGTTTAACCTGCTTTTAATATTAGAAATAAAAAATTTACAATAAATAAAACATATATAACTTAATTTTGCAGTTACAAGTAATATTAAGCATAATTTTATGCATTATTAAGCACTAGGCTTTGCCCGCGGCTTCGCTCGCGTAGAATTTGTTCGGCCACATTAAGTTTCGTGACAGATCATTTTAGATTTAAATATGTTTTTTACTTAATATAAAATAAAGATATATTTATTTAGTTACTCGTATATCCAAAATTTTAGATGTCTAACTTCAAAACAAAAGGATTGCAGACTATTTTCGCGCGCCGCGTATATTAGACACTCTATAGCGCTCCATTCAAGTCAATCATATCGTGATAACTTTTAAACTATTCGGCCGAATTACTTAATGTAAAAGACAAAATTTATTAATTATAAAATTTATCTACATGTAATACTAAAAGCGAAAAATGTATTGATTTTTATTAGAATTTGATAAATATACTAAAATATGCATTGTAAAATAGTATCTAATTTAATGAACTTTATGATTCACAATTTTGGTCACAGTGGCTTCCACATAAAAGGTAGCTATATGCTGGCGCAGACTTTTATTTAAAACTATGCAAGACAAACAATACTGCGGTACATTATCTTTGTGTAACTTGAATGGTTTAGGCAGCGTTCGCCAAGATAGCTCTCAGAGGCCAGATTTTTCCGATTTTATTGTCATGTATTGTTATATTACATAAAATCATTACAAATCGTAGCCTATATGTTATTCTGATGTATAACCTATATAACTGTAAATTTTTAACCATATCCGTCCAGTAGTTTTGTCGTGAAAGAGTAACAAACATCCATCCATACTCACAATCTTTCGCATTTATAATATTAGTAGGATAGTGCATAAAATTACTTCAATAAAAATTTACATACGAATATATATGACACTGTAAAAACTATACTTAGTTAATTACTTTTAGCCAGAAACTTAGTAGGAGAACTAACTTGCGGTTAAGTTGGAAACATATTGTCAATATCATGCCCTTGATATTAATATTGTCACTTTAGCCCTAAAGCTAGCTTAAGCCAGTTTCAGCTTTCGTGGTAAATGGTAAAATTGTCGTACAGGTAGTACAGTAATGGAATAAAAATGAAATGGTTATACATCTTAAGGGTATAATACTCACTCATCCAATTGTAAGTGATTATAGGGATCTGATGAATGTGCTTGAAGGGCATTCCTTAAAGCATCTCGTAGACCTCCACCTCCTAACAAAGACCAAACTAACAGCTCCGTCATGAATCTTGCACCAGTGCTAGCGGGAACTGATCCTGAATGAAAAATTAAAAACAAAATCACAAGTAAACATAAATAAGTAATTATTAGTTTGAATACGCAATTGAGATGCTGTTCCGCGCAAACGTGCGAACGGATGAAACAACCTCCGGGACCTGGGCCCGCCATCCCGGCGTCTCAACCTACCTTATGCGGCCGTCAGCTGTATGTGGTCCGGCCTCATGAATCACTGCGTGTACATGTGTACGTGTGTGTGTGTGCTTGTATGTACTTGGCCGATTCCCGTTGGCTCGCCTCTGCAATCTTCCACGGACACGTAATGTCTGTTTCTCCCTGAGTATACACTTCACTATACCGGCTAAATAACACCCGGTGTGCACACAACCTTCGTAAGGTCACACGTTATTGAATCGTCCCTATATCGGGGAATAGTAACCCAACGCGCACTAAAACCGTGGACGGTCGCGTCTTCACAAACGCTTCACTGATTAAACGCGTCACTAAATATGAGAATAACACCCGAAACGCAAAATTACACACGTGCGTAAGAAAAAGGATGCCGCACCGAGAAGAGACAGTGTTTCTACTCGGCGGTTGCACTTTCCAAATTATAATTCTTACTAGCTAAATTGCTGTCTTGCACAGGCTGGAAGAGTAGCTATAACCACGCATTGTTATCATCTAAGTAATCCTCAACAGTATAGTAGGCTTTCTGTATCAGCCTCTTTTTAACAGTGTTTTTAAACTGTTGTAATGGCAAAGGTAAAATCATTTATTGATATTCATTTAATCATTTATATAACATTGAATTTATTTTAAGCTCTAAGCCTTCAGTATAAGCAAGTTATTTATATGAATGATACATTTTTATGTTAGTTAATACTAAAGCCTAAAAACGAATCAGCTTCAATGTTATTTCATTTGAGAACTATGGATATGATTTGAGTAGGTTGAAATAACACACACGTAAAATCTGTTTATATAAAAGGCAATCGAGTAAGAAATATTTCGAAAACGATAAGATTTTGGGTAATTTTGAATAAATCATACCTTGAGGAAGTAATGCTATAAGATGTTGAGCGCGTATTTGAGGTGTGGGTAATAGAATAGGCCAAGCTGCAGCTAAAGCTTTCCTGGCAGCCGCTGCAGCAGCTACCCCTGCTCTTCCTTCGACTAGAGCCACCAAAGCGGAATGCACACCAGAACACCAGGATTTACTTTCAGAATCTCCTTCATCACTGCCTCGAGCACACTGCCAAGCATGAACCTAGAAACGGCAATTAATCGGACGATAATCAAATCAAATCAAATCAAAATATTCTTTATTCAAGTAACCTTGTAAACAAGTGCTTTTGAATCGTCAACTTTACTGCTGGTTCGGAAAGCTGTTCCTGCCGAGAAGAGCCAGCAAGAAACTCGGCGGTTGCTCTTTTTAAAATATAAATCTTAGAACTAGTTACATTTATTTATTACTGTCTTGTACAGGGTAGAAGTGCACCTATATCCACACATCCTTATCATCTAAGTAATCTTCAACAGTATAGTAAGTAGGCTTTCTGTATCAGCCTCTTTTTAACAGTGTTTTTAAACTGCTGTAATGGCATGACCAAAATTGATTTCGAAATTTTATTATAGAAACGTTATACGTTTTTGATACCGACAGTTATCATGAACTTGTCACCACATGTTGCACTATGATTGCATTTCTTTATAAAATGAAAAGCTAGAAAACCCTTTTCAATTGGTAAACCAAAAGCTTGCACAATAGATCCGACACTCAAAAAAACAAATACTAAAGAAAAGACTAATGATAATCCTTCACGTATATAATTTGCCTGTTTAATACTAACACTACGCTTCTTCCAATTAGTACATTTCACGTATTCAGCTAAGCCTGCATATTATTCTAACCGTATCTAACGTGACACACTATTAGTTATTTAAGGGCGCAAATACAAGCTCATCTCCGAAGTTGATTAAAGGTGAACCAGTAATAAGAACAGATATTTTTAACTAACTTTAAAGATGACTGTCCTATGTTAGTGTTCATTACTGCGAGCTGTGGCTTAAGGTGCTCCCAGAATTATAAAAGGAAAGCCTCCTTGCCAAATAAACTTGGATCATTTAAAATATGTGATATTCGCCATCGCAATAATGCCAAATTATACTCAAGTGCCAATTACCACCAATTTTAGGCTTGTCTCTTATAGGCTAACCACTTAACTCAGTCTTCGCCTACGCGGTATAAAGGCGTGGAGGTAGGATGAGATCGGGGACTGACATAAGTGTGAACGGCGACCGCTCGTAGCCTGATATACAACAGGTGACAGTCCGCACTTACCTCAATCCCAGTTCTCGTTCTAGGTCCACGCCCCTTTACCCGCAGGCGAGGACTGAGTTAAGCGGTTATCCCATAGCTGGCTCATATAACGTATCTTTATAGACAAACACACTTGCATATTATCCTGTTGAAAATCTAAAACTATAGAAATGAATATAAATGATAGCAGTAACTTACCTGTAACCTCAGGAGATTCAAACAAGAGATTGCTAGACATTCATTATCTTTTACGTTAGCCGTAGTGCTTTGTTCCACTACTATTCTTAAAAGCCTCTCGATATATCTGAAAACGAGATGCGATATAAATACAAAATAATAATATGATAATATAAATTCATAGTAAGGATCACAAAGACATTAGAATAATATATTGTTTATAATTGATAAACACACATTACTCACTTGAAAGTATTCTCTGACAAGTCAATAACGAAAGGCATTGAAGAAGGAAGGTCCCTTGGGTTTTCTTCACTCCAAGCATATATTTGCATTATTCCAGACGCTGCACCTATAATTATTTTTAATAATAATGTAAAAAATGGTATCGGCCAGCATTTCAATATTAAAAACTGTAGTATCCGCCGCTAAATGTCTCTGAATTACATTAAAAAAGTTAACATTTCCAATGCCTCATTATGTATATTTGATAATAATAATTTCTTTAATTTTTTTTTATCCTTAAAAATATTTAAAAATGTAAAAATTATAATAATAATATGTTCCATTATACAAATACAAACATTAATTAACAATGTAAAAAGCATTAATAATGAATTACTAAACTAAGAACATATATCGCACGCTTAGTACTGGCCGAATTCAAAATTAGGCTTAATTAAGTTAAATACATTGTAATTCTTATTTTCATGCCATATACGACATCATGCTACGAACTATTAAAAAAGCTAGTGTTTTCTTGCTTTTCCAAGTTATAGGTCTCTTAAACCCACAGGATTTTCGTAGGCACTATGCTACACTTAATTACAATGTGCCACAATACAGATTTTTTGAGTTCGTTCATTTCAATAAAGCGTTGACTTGTAAATAGGTAATAAATATAATTTAATATTTAAAATTTAATAATCTAATAATTACTTAATAAGAATAAAATTAAATACCACCGTGTGGTATCCGGCTAAGTAGAATATACCATCCTCATTCCTTACCGAGGTGTCGTAAAAGGCGACTAATGTAAGTCGACCCACCGCGTGGTATCCGGCTGAGAAGAATAGACCACCCTCTTTCTTACCGCGGGGTCGTAAAATACGACTAAGGTAAGTTGGCGTCAGGCAGGCGGCCGGTCGTAAAATACGTAGCCAAATCATGTGACAACATGTTCGTTACATCATGTTGTGCCGACCCCACTCAGAGTGGGATAAGGACAGGAGGATGATGATGATTTAAAATTTAATAATCTTTAATTTTTATAAATATATTTGACATTTTTATTATTAACCTATCATCATCATTCTCCTGCACTTATCCCACTCTAAGTGGGGTCGGCACATGTTGCAAACATGCTGTCATATGATTCGGCTACGTATTTTACGACCGGCCGCCTGCCTGACGTCAACTTACCTTAGTCGCCTTTTACGACACCTCGGTAAGAAATGAGGGTGGTCTTTTCTATGCAGCCGGATACCACACGGCATATTTTTATTATTACCTATATTTGACCTATATTTTTACTATTCGACGCTTAAAGTTTACTTACTTAAATGCCATACGATAAAAAAAATACTAAGCGTGCGAAAAAAGGTAAATACGTGAATAGAATTCCGAAGTTTTAATATGTTGAAAATAAAGTACAATATAGGTCGGATATGTGCATAATATTTCAAAGACGTATATGTAAAAAAAAAATACCAAAAAATTAATACCATTTGCTTTGAATGGAGTGTTAAACACTTGTAAAGGTTGTGGCACAGTGTTAGATATCTGTGCTCGCTCGTGAGTACCCCATGCATATAGTACGCCTTCGGAAGATAACGCTATACAGTGCGAGTGCCCTAGTGACAGATCAAGTATTTTGATACCTGCAATAATAATTATGTGTAAATTAATGTGGAGATTCTATTTAATATCAACAGAATATTTCAATTTGTATTCATAATTTCATGATATACCTTGAAGTGCTTCTACCAATTTCGGTATTTTAATAGATTCTAAATTTCCATGACCTAATCGATATCCATCACCTTTACCCCATGTGTAAACTAGTCCTCTGTAACAAAATAGAAATGAAAATTCTTTCATCGACCATGTAAATTAACGATTAGATATTTAATAATTAAATAATCATTTAGTTATTTTTTGTATAACTATAAGTTTTTCGTTTAATTAATAACACTATTTGTTTGCTCCTGAATAATTTATAGAATTAAGCGTTACTTTGCGGAGATCCATAACACAAAAGTAATTATAAAATTTATTGTGTTATAATTAATTAATTGATTTATTATTATTAATTAAATAATCGCGGATTATGGCAAAATAATTTATTATTACTTTTGTGCTATTCTCTTCTTTGTATGTATTTTCAATCATAAGAAAATGATAATGATTTAAGTTCAGTATAAAAAAATAAAAAATAATAAAACAATCATAATACAGCCAAAAATAACAAAGACCTTAAGCAAAAGTAATAATAAAATTATTTTGCTATAATCCGCGATACAGTAAATAGAAAATATATATAGTGTTTAATGTATAGTGGACTATCAGTATTTTCATACCTGATACGTGCAGGATTCGTGCTTTTACGAATCCTGCACGTATCAGGTATGAAAATACTGATAGTCCACTATACATTAAACACTATATATATTTTCTATTTACTGTATCGCGGATTATAGCAAAATAATTTTATTATTACTTTTGTATTATGGATCTCCGCAAAGTAACGCCTAATTCTATAAATTATTTAAAGACCTTAAGATTGTTTACCCTTTACAGCATATTTTTTACCACAAATTCACGGTTTTAACACATGAATATAATGTTTAATACAATTCCAACAATAATTAATTACACAAATCGTTATAATATACTATCTGCCAGACCACGCCTTGCTGTGGCTAAGTCTGGTTTTGAAACAGAACTCGACATTTAAACAAAAATGCTCTGATCACCAAAAAAACTTTACAGAATCATCGGCTTGATAATTCTAAAGGTTGTCTGAAAATTTCATTAAAATCGGTCCAATCGTTTTGGAGTTAGTTAGTATAGGACATACAGATAAATATTAATACGAATGTTTGTCTGAGAAGATATATAATACATATTTAAACATGTATCTATTTCCTTTTGTCATCGCATCACACGTAGGCGGATAGAACAATTTCGCTTATTAATTTTGTATACAGAAGACAGACAAAAGCGCAAAGCTTTGTCGTGCGATTTTGTCTGTCGTGGATTTTGCGATTTTGCGATTCTGATGATGCCTCGTTTGCGGCGCGAAACGATTGTTGAGTTTGTGATAGTGAACGTGTGTAGTGCTTGTGTATTGTGGTGGAAGTGGTGGAGGTTTGTGCACGTGTTTTTACGAATTCTGCACGTATCGGGTATGAAAATACGGATAGTCCACTATACATTTAGCACTATGTATATATTTTCTATTTATTGTATCGGATTATAGCAATATAATTTTACTATTACTTTTGTATTATGGATCTCTGCAAAGTAACGTTCAATTGTATAAATTATTAAAGAAAAACTCCATTTTCGTATATCATCAACATATTCACGGGTAGTAGCATGAGGGTCTGCTAGTTAACTATAAACCTTGTTACCCATCAGTGAGCGCAGCGTGCCAATGTTCCCCAGTATAAACTCGTGTTATACGCAAAGTTGATAACGCTGTTAGTGTTCTAGGCGTTCCTGCTTCACTGTCGCCAAATACTTGCACTGCACCTTCCCACGTACAACAGAGTGTTTGACCCTCACCCCATCCTAGAGAATAAAAAACCTTTTGTATAACAATCTATTATATAATAACAAATAACAATCTATTTAAGGAAACAGGTATTCTTACGTTAGCTTCACAGTATATTTTTAGCAATTTGATTTTTGTGCATAAAAATATACTTCTTCTTCTTTCTCTCTCCTACCCTTATCCCACTCTAAGTGGGGTCGGTACAACATGTTTTCCTCTTCCATTCTCTTCTATCATTCGTCAACTCTGGCGCTACTCCTTTTATACGCATGTCATACTTCACACATTCCAACCATCTCTTTTTAGGCCTCCCTCTAGTCACATATCCATCCACATTCATATTCAACACTCGCTTAGTCACATGATCTTCATCCCTCCTCATTACATGTCCATACCATCCCAATCTTGCACCTCTCATCTTTTCCATAATGGGCGCAACTTTCATACTTCCCCTAATATACTCATTTCTTATTTTATCTAGTCTTGTCACACCACACATCCACCTTAACATCCTCATCTCATTTGCATGCACTCTTCTTTCATCCATCTTTTTCATTGCCCAACATTCTGATGCATACATTACGACAGGTCTATTGACTGATTTATAAATTTTCCCCTTAAGTTTAGTTTTGTGCATAAAAATATACATAATTATAAAAAGATTGGCGATGTATATAATAGACAAAGTAGGAACCGACATAAGCTTGCGGCTCCTGCTTTGCGCCTTGTAAGAGTACGTAAGTCGTTTGTGGGTTTGGGTATAAGATTATATAACAAAATTCCACAATCAATTTTAACTTTGCCATTACAGCAATTTAAAAATACTGTTAAAAAGAGGCTGATACAGAAAGCCTGTATCATCCTGTATGTAACCGTGGAGGCTTACATTGATGATAAGAATGCGTGGATATAGCTGCTCTTTGACCTTGTGCAGGATAGCTATGACAAAATGTAATTAGTAATAAGAATCTTCTTTTTTAAAAGAGCTCCACCGAGTTTCTTGCTGGCTCTTCTCGGTAGGACAGCTTTCCGAACCAGCAATAGAGTCGACGATTCAAAAGCACTTGTTTACAAGTTTATTTGAATAAAGAATATTTTGAATTTGAATTTGAATTTGAAAAATATATGTATGTAATAGATTGTATAATAAATAAATAATTGTATAATAAATGTATTAAATATAATAATAATTAATGTTAATTATTATGATATTTTATACATTTATTACAAACAATTTATTTGTTATAAGTTTTACAATAAATGTATAAACCTGAGTTCTTTTGTATCTCTTAAGATATTTTAATAATTATCATCGTGTGCTTATCCCACTCTAAGTGGGGTCGGCACAACATGTTATAAACCACATTGCCACAGGATTTGGTTACGTATTTTACGACCAGCTGCTTGACGTCAACTTACCTTAGTCGTATTGTATGACACCTCGGTAAGAAAGAAGTGGGCTATTTTACTCAACCGTATACCACACGGCGGGTCGACTTACCTTAGTCGCCTTTTACAACTCGATAACAAATGAGGGTAATCTATTATACTCAGCCGAATACTACACGGTGGGTAAGATATTTTAATAATAATAAATTAATTCGATAAAAAATAAACAATTTACTTTTTATAGATATATATATAATAATAATAATAAAGTCAGTTATTCCGTATCTCTAAATATACATTTCAAATGTTGTTAGTTAGTAGTTAGTAAGTTTTCTTATATTATGTTAGTAAGGTTAGTCTATTCTATTTGAGATATGGACCCCGTTTTGGGTAAAGGCCTCCTCCAGTTCTTTCCATTTGGCTCTATCTTTGCCAATATTAAGCCAATTTTTTTTATATCATCAGCCCACCTTCTACTTGGTCTACCAATGTTTCGTTTCCCCCCTGGGCCTTTCCATCGTGTTGTCTCTAGTGTCCATCTCTTGTCCATGTGTCGTGATAAGTGTCCGGCCCAATTCCATTTCAAAGTAAGTGCTTGCTTCATAACATCGGTGAGTTTAGTTTTTTTGTCTAATTGAGGCATTTTTTACTTTGTGTACTTTTCTTATCTTCAACATACTCCTTTCCATTGCTGTTTGGGCGCATTTGATTTTCCGTTTCACTTTGTTTGTGAAAACCCATGTTTGGCACCCATATAATAAGTATAATTCCTATTGAAATTCCAGTTTTTTTCAATAGGAACAGAAAACAACACAAAGTAGTATATTTTATATAGTTCACGCGGACGAAATCGCGGGTATTACTAGCAATTTATAAGTAGTGGATTAGAATAATACTTACCAAGAGCGACATCAATGACCCTTTCAATGTTGTGCGCGTTAAAGGACACGGGTTGTGGAGTCAGGCAGTTTTCGATGGTACCGTGCCCAAGACGACCCTGAGCACCTCGACCCCAGGTGTATAAGGCTCCACGAGATGTAATAACAGCACTGTGCAAATTATTTTAAATTATATACTTGTTGACAATAATTCTAAAATCGTCAACAATCTTTATTAGAGCCTACCTTTACTATTACTTTAATATTTATAATAGTGTACTAGCAGTGCTTGCGGTTAGAAATAGTTATTGTGAGCTAACCATAAGAGATAGAGACATGCTGTAGTGGACTTTTTTGTAGTATTTTTGTAGATCTACAATTCCCTAGTACATTGCTTTAGCGTATCTCTGCTGGCTTACGCAGCGCACGCGACTAAAGCTCCCAGCAAGCAAGTTTTTTAACAACTGCGCGATCTCTTCAACACAATTTACATAATACCGATATATACTATTTACCTAAACCATCCGGAAGTATTGCACTATCATTTGGTGAAAACCGTATAAAAATCCGTTCCGTAGATTTTGAGAAAATCGATTACATACAGACAGACAGCTTTTAAGGACTTTGTTTTATAATAAGTAAAGATTGTAATAGTATACTGTGTAGTGGTGGTGGGCATTGCATGAGTTTTACGAATGCTGCATGTATCAGTTATGAGAACGGATAGTGCACTCTATATTTAGCATTACACATATTTTCTTTTAACGCGGGTTATAGCAAAACAATATTATCATTACTTTTGTATTATAAACCTTTTCCTTGATAAGCTGTGATAGCTCAGCGGTAAGACCGTTTGACCCTCTAGAGAAGATCACGGGTTCAAACCACGGGCAGGCACCAATGAGTTTTTCTATTAAAACTTATGTGTCTAATTGATAATCGCAATTTATCACACACAAGGTGAATTAAAACATCGTTTGGAAACCTGAATATCTCTGGAAAATCCTAGGAATATGTGTAACCCACCAATCCGCATTGGAGCAGCGTGGTAGGTCTTAGCTCTATCGTTCTCTCTAAAAAATGGAGAGAGTAGGCCTATTGCCCAGCAGTGGGATAGTAACAGGCCGTCACTTTACTATGTTCCTTCGCAAAGTAACGCCTTATTCTATAAATTATTCCTATTAATATTAGACTATTTGATTCGCAAGTGATAAATGCACTTTTTCACCTGCTAGCAACGCCGGCTGCGACCCTCACAACTTCATGATGTGCGAGATGGTGCAACTGCTGTGGTGCATCTCTCGCTGCAGTATCACCATGTCCCAATCTACCATCTTCCCCTACTCCCCATGACCACGCACCACCGCACGACGATTGGCAGAGGTAATGCTTTCCATTTGGATGGCATGCTACTTGAGTTATTGTTTTACTTTCTAACCCTAAAGAATTAACACAAATATAGTAATGGATATCATATTAATTATATTAATCAAGCTAGTCGGGCCCATCCGATAAAATAATGCGTGATTATAGCCGGCTTCTATACATTAATTGTGAATACAACTCACGATAGTTTAAATTCAAAAGTTAATTAATTAATTAAATCGAGCTATTATTATCCAATAGTTGTGCCAGCGGCGTTACTCGCGTGGAAATCAGTGTCAAAAAATCTTGCCCAAATTAAAATTTTAAACATAAAAGTAGTTACTGTTTTTTTTTATACAAGAAAAAACCCCGTTAGTTATGTGGGACTCGCACCGACTAAAACGACCTGTGTGCTCCACCACGCTGCTGATGGCAAGGACAGGGTATCGTTGTACACATTGCCCCCATCCCCGCCGACAGCTCTGATCCCAGAGAACACCTCTGGGTAGGGACCTCGCAAAAGAGAAGTCCCCCTCCGCTAACCAGTGCATCGGCAGCACCAGATGCACCGACTGCCTCGGGGACCTGTGAGCCAGGCGTCCCATATACCCCGTTCGGAAGACCCGAAGGTCCCCGTCAGGGTGGCAGACGATGGGCTTGGGCAAGTCGCTACCACCTGGACTCGCCAGCGGCAGATTGGATCCAGAACGAACGTTCTCGGAACCGCTCTGCCGCTGCCATTGCTGCCCGCAATCGCTCCTTGCCCACCGATAAAAGTAGTTACTATGAGTTAACCATAAGAGATAGGCTCTATCTCTTACTCTCGCGGACTTTAACTGTAGAATTTTTGAAGATCTACAATTTTCTAGTACATCACTTTAATGCATCTCTGCTGGTTTACGTGACGCGAGTAAAGCTCCCAGTAATCGAGTATTTTTAAAACAGCGCGACCTCTTTAACACAATTTACATAAAACCTTTACGTACTATTAACATAAACATTCCGGAAGAATTGGACTACCTTTTAGGGAAAACCGTTCAAAAATCCGTTATGTTGATTTTGAGAAAATCGGTTACATACAGACAGCTTTCGAGGACTGTTTTATAATAAGTATAGATTAGTAAGTTTAAACTTTAGTCGTTTCTTACCTGGAACAAGGTGTGGAGTCATTGTGTCGTAAGGCAACGTGTAAATAGCGCCTTCGTGGGTCAAGAGTAAAGCCAACTTTTCAGCGCAAGCAATATGCTGTATACGTAAGCTTCCTAATTGTAACGATCCAAAACATATTGACACAACTTCTTGCGCAGACTCTGTACACTGAAAAGTTTACAGTGTTAAGTTTAAAATCTGTGAAAATCAAGATTTCTCTCACTCTCTTCAACCTATAGACGTCCGCTGTTGGAAAGAGGTCTCTTAATAAGGTCTGTCACTCACGATCTTGTACCGTCCGAACCCAAAGACTTCCCACCGCTTTTCTAAGATCGTATGTCCACCTAGTAGGGGGTTTTCGAATTATGTGCCCCGCCAAATGTCATTTGAGCTTCGCAACTTGTTGAGACATGTCTCACTTTGGTCCTTCTACGGATCTCATTTATGATTTGATAACGCATGGATAGTTCGAGCATTGCTCTCGTATTGCCCGCAGAGCGACTCTAAGCTTTCTTACGGCCTTATTAGACTGGCCCGATGGCGCAGTGGGTAGTGAACCTGCCTTCAGCTCCGCGGGTCATGGGTTCGATTCCCGCAGGGCCAACATTTTCTATAAACAATTTGTTGGTTCTTCAAACCTGGGTGTACATTTGTATTTAAGTTAAAAAAAAAGTAACGGCCTGTTACTATGCCCACTGCTGGGCTAAGGCCTCTTCTCCCCGTTTTGGGAGAGAAGGATCGGAGCTAAGACCTACCATGCTGCTCCAATGCGGATTGATAGGTTACACATATCCCTAGAATTCTCTAGAGATATGCAGGTTTTCTCACGATGTTTTCCTTCACCGAAAAGCGTGTGATAAATTTCAAGTATCAATTAGACACATAAGTTTTAATAGAAAAATTCATTGATGCCTGCCCGGGGTTTGAACCCATGTCGTCTCTAGAGAGTGGCACGGTCTCACCGCTAGACTATTACAGCTTGTATTTGAAATTATATATCTATACTTATTATAAAACAAAGTCCCAAAAAGCTGCCTGTCTGGATGTAATCGATTTTCTCAAAATCTACTGAACAGATCTTTGTACGATTTCACCAAAAGCTTGTGCTATACTTCCGGATGGTTTAGGTAAATAGTACATATCGGTATTATGTAAATTGTGTTGAGGAGATCGTGTTAAAAAACTTGCTTGCTGGGAGCTTTAGTCGCTTGCGCTGCTTAAACCAGCAGATATACGCTAAGGTAATGTACTACAGAATTGTAGATCTATAAAACTACAACAAAAATAGCATGTCTCTATCTATTATGGTTAACTCACAATAACTATTTTTAAGTTTTAAATTTGAATTGTAGAAAAAAATTGTGACACGGACGACCCCATGTGTAAAATCTCCCATATATATATTTTATTTTATTTTATAGGGCCCATAGTTAGTGAGCTATCACAGCTTGAGCTGTGCTGAGTTCTTTCGAGGGGAACCCGAGTTCAAACCCAATGAGTCTTTCTATTAAAACTCATGTGTCTAATTGATAATTGCAATTCATCACACGCTTTTCGGTGAAGGAAAACATCGTGGGAAAACCTGCATATCTCTAGAGAATTCTGGACATATGTGTATATTCCCTATTCCCAGCAGTGGGATTGTAATCGGCCCCTTCTAGTTAGTGACCATACCCCAATGTCATCACTTTTAACACGCACTATTCGAAGAATTCTCAGTAGAAAATTATAAGACAATGGTTAACCATTGGTGAACGTATTTAAATACATTCTATATTGTATTTACTATATAAATTTTTCTGTTTATTACCTAATCAAGCAAAACAAACCGTAAATACACTTTCTAATACTTACAGTAACAAATCCTTTTAAGGGGGGTAACAGTGGTGCACCCAATCGATCTAAATGACATAGCAAAGCAATACCAGCCTTTCTCACGCTCATCAAACCATCACCACTTGGAATATCCAGTTCCCTAAAAACCAAAAAAAAATATTAATTATTATGTGAATCCCGTAAATTTACAAATTGTCATTAATATATTAGTCATACCATTGATTTATTTATTGATGCTACTCATTTACGTGATTAAGTGTGCATAAATAGAGTAGGTTAAAACTACGTCAAATTTTACCTAAGGGTATAAACCTAGATATTGTTAAAAGCTATGTAAACTTTTTGTTTAAAATTCTTCTAATGATTACTATTAATAAGAATAAAATTAAATACCGCCGTGTGGTATCCGGCTAAGTAGAATAGACCATCCTCATTCCTTACCGAGGTGTCGTAAAAGGCGACTAAGGTAAGTCGACCCGCCGTGTGGTATCCGGCTGAGTAGAATAGATCATCCTCATTCCTTACCGAGGTGTCGTAAAAGGCGATCAAGGTAAGTCGACCCGCCGTGTGGTATCCGGCTGAGTAGAATAGACCACCCTCTTTCTTACCGAGGGGTCGTAAAGTACGACTAAGGTAAGTTGACGTCAGGCAGGCGGCCGGTCGTAAAATACGTAGCCAAATCATGTGACAACATGTTGTGCCGACCCCACTTAGAGTGGGATAAGGGCAGGATGATGAAGAATAAAATTAAATAATCATAGTTATTCCATGATTTCCATATTCAATCATGATTTATCGTTAAACAATGCGTTCTTCAAACATTATGTCGCTATGTTGGCAGCTATTTTTATCTCATTGTATCTCATTGTTTTCTGTTTTAAAATTGAATTCAGTAGAGTCCCAAAAGCGATAAATGTTTATGCCAATTTACTTACTTAAGGTATGCTTCTGTAGAATTACAATCAGTATTAGGTTCAGAGTTAACAATCGGATTTGGAGCGGCTACTTTAGCCATTCTTCTTAGAAATGGTCCTAACGGTGCTGTACATTCCTCCAACACTATTCTGTGCATAAATGTAATAAATAAATTATTCTTTGTAATAAAAATTAATAAAATCCCATTTTTGTATAATACTTTTCTTGTATTTATTAAATATAGTGTTATTATTTGTCTATTACTTTAATTTATTAGCTTTACAACATAATATTTTTTTTAATAATTATAGAATGGAATTTCTTTAGAATTTTATTCCATTCGTCATTATTATACGAAGAGACTTTAGCACTTTATTCATTAATATATAGTTTTAATAATATATATAATGTAACGTAAAAAAAAGGCTAATTCAGAAAGCCTATTATACTATTGAAGATTACCTAGACAATAAGAATGCGTGGTTATAGCTTCTCTTCAACACTTTACAAGCCATTAATAACTAACTATATGTAACTAGTGATAAGAATTATTGTTTGAAAAGAGCAACCGACGAGTTTCTTGCTGGTTCTTCTTTCAGCTTTCCGAACCAGCAGTAGATTTTGACGATTCAAAAGCACTTGTTTACAAGTTTACTTGAATATTTTGAATTTGAATTTGAATTTATAATGGATAAGAATATAAACATAAATATATATAATTTCCATTCCATTTGTCCATTTAAAAATCTTTAGTACAACCCAATAGATGTTTTTTCCTTTTATCATTATTATATGTAAAATGCCGTTTGGTATCCGGCTGAGTAGAATAGACTAACCGCATTACTTACCGACGTGTTGTAAGAGGTGACTTAGGTAAGTCGACCCGCTGTGTGGCATCCGGCTGAGTAGAATAGACCAGCCTCATTTCTTACCGAGATGTCGTAAAAGCCGGCTAAGGCGAGTTGGGCCACCGTGTGGTATCCGGTTGAGTAGAATAGATCACCTTCTTTCTTACCGAGGGGTCGTAAAATAGGACTAAGGTAAGTTAACGTCAGGCAGGCGGCCGGTCGTAAAATACCTAGCCAAATCATGACTGGCCCGTTGGCGCTGTGGGTAGTGGCCCTGCCTTCAGCTCCGCGGGTCGCGGGTTCGATTCCCGCCGAGGGCCAACATTTTCTATAAACAAATTGTTGGTTCTTCGAGTCTGGGTGTGTATTTGTATTTAAGTATGTATTTAAACTTATATATGTAGTATATCTACCAGTTGTCCGTCACCCATAACACAAGTATTCAGTTACTTACTTTGGGGTCGGACGACCGTGTGTGTAAATGTTCCATATATATATTTATTTATTTATGTGATAGCATGTTTGTAACATGTTGTGCCGAACCCACTTTGAGTGCTATAAGGGCAGGAGGATGATGATGATGATCATTATTAGCCCAAAAGACTTCGGCTTGTTTATACACGAAAAATATGGAGAATATTTATTAATTGTGTTTTAAATGTAAGTTTTAAGCGATTTGAAACGGAAACTCACCTATTGTCTGGCTGCCTTTTCTGCTTGGGTGGCAAAGTGACTAGAACATCTGCGGCTTTTAAGAGGGCAGGAAGTTCAGCGCGACGCGCACATAATTCAACCCAAACGCAAAGCGAAGTCCGCCAATCGCCTTGAGGAACATTACATCCTACTTCACTACAATTAAAAAACCTATAGTTACTTCAGAAGTCTCAATTGTTTTGCACATCTGATTTTTGTTTTCAATAAAATCCAGATTAATTAACTCAAACAATAAACTTCAAACTAAAAAAAAATATTTATCAAATATTATACTCGTGTAAAGCAATGATCTAAGTATATTTTAAACTAGCTTTTATCCGCAACTTCGTTCGCGTGAACTGCATTCTTGTTATTGAGTTAACCATAATAAACATTAATTATGGTTAATCTTAAAAGCTAAAAAAGCTAAAACATATTCTGTCGCGGACTTTTATTAAGAACTTTTAGAGGGGAACAATTTTGTAATAAATGATTTTACTAATAAAAGAAATACCGTTCACCGTTTACTTAACGCACGCAAGGAAAGCTTTAAATTTTGCTGTTTTCGCAATATTTTTTATTGCTGCTTCTCTCCTATCCAACTTAACATGATGGTATATAGCCGATAGTCTTCCTCGATAGACTATCTTACACTCAAAGTATTTTTCAAATCGGTCCAGTAGTTCCTGAGATCAAACAAATTCTTCAGCTGTATATATTATTAGTATAGATATTGATTAGGTTTGGTTTAATTCTTTTTAACATAAACAATAAAAGTTATTCTATTCTTACCCTGTAACAACTTGATGCAAGAATTTCGCAGCACTATCAACTACTTCTGCCCATATTTTCTGAGATCGCGGGGCCTGTTGTGAGATAGAATTTAGCTGCCCACTGCCTGCATATAACGCAGCCTCTGGCAATCCTCGCACTGCATCTAACGCGTCACGAAGCAATGCAGAACAAACGTCAGCCTCTTCACCGCAGCGCCACGCGCGGCGCACGAGTGATAAAGCGAGACGTAATGCCGCTCTCGCACCTACTCTTGCCAGAGCAAAGGAGCTGAAATCGTATTGTAAAGTACTAAAATAAACCTTTTACTATCCCACTTCTGGGCATATGCAACTTTATTCCATTTTTGGAGAGAAGGTTGGATCTAAGACCTACCACGGGGCTCCAATGCGGATTAGTAGATTACAAATATGTGGAGGTTTCCTCGCGATGTAATTTTTGTACATAAAAATATAAAGAATTATAAAACGATAGGTGATGTATATAATAGACAAAGTAGGAACCGACATAAGCTTGCGACTCCTGCTTTGCGCCTAGCAAAAGTACGTAAATCGTTTGTGGGTTTGGGTATAAGATTCTATAATAAAATCAATTTTGGTCATGCCATTACAGCAGTTTAAAAACACTGTTAAAAAGAGGCTGATACAGAAAGCCTACTATACTGTTGAAGATTACTTAGATGATAAGGATGTGTGGATATAGGTGCACTTCTACCCTGTACAAGACAGTAATAAATAAATGTAACTAGTTCTAAGATTTATATTTTAAAAAGAGCAACCGCCGAGTTTCTTGCTGGCTCTTCTCAGCAGGAACAGCTTTTCGAACCAGCAGTAAAGTTGACGATTCAAAAGCACTTGTTTACAAGTTTACTTGAATAAAGAATATTTTAATTTTGATTTTGATTTTGATGTTTTCCGTCACCAAAAAGAGTTGATAAATTGCAATTATAAATACGACAAAGTTTTTAACAGAAAACTCGTTGGTGCCTGTCCGTGGTTAAACTCATGACTCTTTCGATAAAGGCGCACGATCTCACCTCTGGCCGGTCACAGTTTAACGATTTTAATGAAGATATGATATGATTAAACTCATATTAAAAAGTAATATGATATCGTTAAAATGATATCGCCTATATATAAATGGCTGCTGTAGGATTACTAGCCAAATATGTTGAGTCGTATAATATAACTCGAAATAAATAAGACAAACTGTCGGAAAAGGAGAGCGACTTACACAATATCCGATATTTAATGTTATTTGTATCAAAAATACTTTTAACCGAAAATATATTGAAAATTGAATAGAAAATGTATTTATTGCTACACGACAGATCGAAACTCTTGAAGTACATAAATTTCTCAATCCGTATCTCATCACACCACTAGCATCTTAGTCTTTGAATTAGTTGACTATATCGTTTTGTACTTGGGTTCTAGTGTGTATCTTCTGAACTCTGATTTACTTTTACAAAAAGATACCAATGCACATAGTCTACTTTATATCCCTCAGTAAGTTAGCAAGAGAACTAGTTTTCAAAGTCAACAAGCAATTACTTAAAAACTTTGGTCTTGTGGCACAAAAATGTTATAATTTTAAAAATACGAAGTTTGTTTCTTTAATTGTTTGGATTGACATTAAATTGAACCCATACACTTTTACACATCATTGTATTTATTTTAGAGATGGTTAGCTCGCGAGCTAAACACAAGAAAGATATATCTATGCAATAGATATAATCACTCTCTAGCTCGCATACGTTTCAATTATATCTCTATATCTTTATATTTAAGAGTCAATTTTCGTGATGAGTTATGGCTCGTTCAGAGTTAGAGAGAAAGAGATGGGCTTATATAGCAATTTACACGTAAAAAAGGGAGACAGATAACTATTGCATGTTCGTATTAAAAATGTAAACTCCGGATTTTTGGAACGGACAAGCTAAAAGAGCCGAAGATAATAAATAAAATAAATAATATATTTTTAGTGTTAGCTGCCTTATTCTCTATCTGAGCTGTACAAAGCTAAATGAGTTAAAGATATAAAAAAAAGATATATCCTAAGATCGTAAGATATAAATCACTCTTTGCCCATTTCTAATTTATTCAATAAGTTACCTTTCAGTATCATCACATTGTTCTTCACCTTCATCTTGCAAATCAGATCCTAATTCCATTGGTTTGTTAAGGGTAGCGACAACATTGCTTAAGGCTCTATTGCTTACACCATGGGCTGGTTTCTTTTCAAGTTTAGTCTTCTTAACCTCCTTATGAGTTTTTTGATCCCTTAATTTATAATTTTATATTTCAAATAAAAATGTCGTAGAAATTATAGAAATTCAAGCAATAATTGAAGAATTCGATTTGTTAGACAATTGAATTACTTACATTATACTGAAACAAACTTTTAGACCCCCTTTTAGTATTACACTACTATGTAGTGTAATACAATTTATTATATTACAATTTTATAAAAAGTTCTATTGTATATCTGTTTTAAAAACAATCTTAAATAGAGATTCTACTATAATCCTCAATTATTTTACATATATTATAGAATTACTTACTGACTTGGCAAAGTCGTTTCTAGTCTATATTATAAAAGAATTAAAAATTTTGTCCAAAAAATAAAATAGAAATGTTAAGGGTGGGCAACCTTACATCACTTTATACCTTATATCACTATCACTTAGGGGTACGAAAACTATATAGCAGCTGATTTTCATACCTACTGAATATGCATATAAAATATAAATATCAGTCCAGTCGTTTCGTAGAAGTATGTTTAACTAACATTGTGACAGGAGAATTTTATAAATAAGATTTATTATTTGTATATGTATTATTCATTTATCAATAAAAAAGATCATGGCTATATTATGTTGTAATGTTATACCAGCCTTGTTTATTTATGTTTCATTTTTAACACAAACACTGCCGTAATCTATTGCAAGAAATTTGCAAATCTATTTTTAATTATGTAATTGTTAAATACCTTTTTAAGTTTTTTATGAATACCTTATAACTGCAACAAGATGTCTGTGACAGAGCAAAATTAAACGGCGTATTTGTGATGTTAAAGGACAACTGACAGCTGTATTGATAGCTCTTACTCGCTGCTCCCAAACAAGTGCTTCCATTAGGCTTTTCAGACATTCTGGACCTATAGTGCAAATAGAAAATATAATGAATATATTATGATAAAAAATATGCATTTTCCATTTTTTCCAACATTATCATCCTATCTATAGAAAGCAATAGACTTAAGATATTTTGTTTTATAATACATACACATACTGTTTTATTAATTGTTAAATAACATTAGGGTCTTTAAAATATAAAACTTTAAATTGTTTCTATAAAATGTTGGGTGTGATAGTGAAATATGAAACAATAATTTTTGTCAGCCTTTTATAAAAAATTGATGAAAATTCTCTCAGGACTGTATTATTAAATAACACATTATGTGGATCTTAATGTTCATTTTGTTTGATTAGGCGATAGATGCCTCATGAGGTTTGCATCTTCATTTTTTAAGTCATAAGACAGATCAAAGTTTATCAAATAGTTCTATTTATTTTTTTTAATGTCTACATTTTAACTGTTCATGAATTGGGGCCCTAGATGGGCTTGTACCTACTGGGGCTTACCCAATATAATATGATGTGAATATAGCCAGTTTCTAAACCTTAAATATGAATACCCCTCACAATAGTTTAAATTAAAAAAAGATATATATTAAGAATAATAAAAAAATTAGACCACAGGCAAATAGGGCTATGGACCATGTTTCTATTCCAGGGCAGGATCTTAGAGGATGCTAAAAAAACAGGTTGAAAATTTAAAAACCATTTTGTATTTGCCATCTTAAATAATTAATACTAAAATTTTACAGTAGTGTAAGGAAATAACTAATATAAGGTTAAATATCTGTAACATAAATTAAGAAACATTCATAATCACCTGGGTCCAACTTCCATTTGATATCATCAATAATCTGGACAGAAGGTGGTGGTGCAATAATTTTAGACTGAATTGAAGCACGGAGCTCTTCTTCAGCAGAAAGTGCAGTACATGGTGCGCATGCACATCCTGAATGTGGACCGCAAAGACCATCACAACAAGTACAGTTTAGAATCTAAAAAGAAGTGCACCTTATAAGATAGAAAATTTTAAAAGTGTTTGATATAGCTCACAATGTAAAAGCAGAATACCATACCCTTAGTCCGCAATAATATTTTCCACTATCACCTAGTTTAGCAGTTATTCCAGCTCCGTTGACTAACCCGTTTCCGGCGTCGAAATATATTTCTCTGTCTAGTAGTAAACTATTGAATAGGGAACATAAGGCGTCAGGATCTTGGAGAGCCTCTTGTAAGTCAGGATTTAGCCATTTGGAATCTAAATGTTGCTGAGGACGAAATATAAACTCTTCTTGTGCTTCTGACACAGACATATTCGCAACAATGTTGATTCTCCGACTTACAGATACTTGCCCTTGTCTTAGGGCATATTACTAAAGTTAGAAATTACATTTGTCTAACGTTAAAATAGTAAATATTTTCGAAAATTAATATGTAGCTTCAATTCAATCAATCGAACTCCGAAACAATCCGTCTAATGTCAAAATCTAAGCGTTCCTTTACAAGCCCTGAATCAGCTGTTAATTACTTAAAAAATAGAGACGATCATAAAGTAATATTTAGCTTATTTAGATTTTACTTTTCAGATTTATATTACCAAAATCTCTAAAATGTTTGTAAAAAAGATTTTGGTCCTGTAATTGTAATAAAGTTTTTCAGTTTTCGATTTATATTATGACATTACACCACAGTCCACAATTCACAGATTATAAAATCAATTGTAAATAAATTGCATGGTGTTTGATCGTACGAATAATGTTTGTAATTAAAAATTATTATTAAGTTCTAACTTTTGCAATAAAGTATCGTTTTCGATGGATACAGATATTCTAGTCGAAAGTAGCAACTGTATGTACGGTAATTAGTAATTACAAATAGAATCAGTCTAATGTACACATGAATTCCGGCTAGTTACGAAAACAAAGCCTATTGTGCATGCAACTTGTATTGAAACAAATTAAATGTCATGACCTTCCTGTTTCCCAATTTTGAAGCAGTCCTGCTATTGCAGTCCTTGAATATACTTTCTGTTATAATTAATCTAGTTTCTTAATCAGTAATGCACATTTCAAGGTTATATTTATACTGAATTGTTATTGAAACACCACATTTAGTTTCGTATTTATATTGTTGATGTTTTATCAGTGACATAAATTATGAAACGATTAATTATATTTTATCGTTAGAACTGATGATATTTTGATGTTTTTATATACATAATATAACTAAATATTATTTATTTTAGATGGAAGACTTTTTGGAGCAATTAACGAAAGATGCTCTACCATCACTATTAGATGCAGCAGATGCTTCTCCAAGTGAGATTTTAGCCGACGCTGCTCCTATTTTGGTACCTGCTATATCACCAGTACTAAGTTTTAAGTCTTCCCCTAATGAAAGCAGCAGTTGTGATTCAGGCAGTGATGACGACTGTAAAAAGTATATATAATTTTTTCTTTTTTTTCTGTAGTCGTTATATGGATATGGCAGACATTAATTTATCGTGAAGCAAAAAACCCCTTATAATATTCTGTTAATTATGTGTTAGGCTTAAGATATTTTGTAAATTATTAGTAATAATCAAACATCAATTTCGTAAATTATAGACTATAACTTAACAGTGAAATATTATGTAATATGCAATATTTGAACTTATTTACCTAAATATCTGTTATGTAATGCTGTTTTTGGTTCAATATTTATACAAATGTTTTTTTTATATTACAGTGGATCATGGAATTTTTGTAACAGACATTCATCCCAATCACCATTTGATTGGTCAGTTTTTAATGATGAACCTACAAACCAGTTGAGACTTGAAGATGTTGAATTATTTCTTCAAAAAACGGGTAATCACAATAATTAACTAACTAAGGACTTCAATGACATCTTATACAAATTATAACAATTGCTTATTAATATCGGTTGCTTTTAGAATTTGAAAAAGGGAAAATCTTATGATGGTAGAATATAAAGTATATAAAAGATATCAGTGTGTCATAAATGGCTTTGCCCGCGTAGACCCCAACCCAGCTGGAATTCTAGAATAAAAATTAGCCTATATGTTGCTCCTCAAGCTTATCTATCTTTCAGTAAAAGTTCCATCAAAATTGGTTTACTTGTTCCAGAGAATCTGTTATTAACTTAAACTTCCACAAAAAAAAATTCTTTTATTTAACAATTTTAACAATTTATTAACAAACATTACTTAACATTATAAAAAACCACAGAGGTTTGTGCTTAGTGGTAATGTCTTCTATATTAAATCTTAATATATGTACAGTATTACACAGTGGTATGTATTTTTTATTTAATTACACTGTCTTTAAGGAAAAACTGTACAAGAATCCGTTAAATAGATTTTTGGATAATCTAACACAGCTTTTGGGACTATTTTATCATATGTATTGAAGCATGTTGCAATTAAATTCTGGATAAATACACTGACAGTGATGTCGGCATAAAAAGTTAATTTATATAATTTTATTCTAGATCCATTAGCAACAGATAGTACAAATATAGTGACTCCTGTTATATCACCCAAGTTTGAGGTTTCAGATAATAAAAGTCCTGTGATGGCTATTGAAAATGGTGTTATAAAGGTATATTTCACATTATTATTTACATATTCACATATACACTTTTATCTTTTCTCTTAAAAATGTCTTAATGAACATTGTTTTATTTTCAGGTTGTTAAGAGCTGTCAGCAAAATATTAAAGATGAACCAAATAAAGGTGACGTCCATTTATGAATTTAAGAACATTATTTTACTTTGTTTTGTCATTTTTTAAAGATGTTCAACTTGACCAGATTGCAAGTTTGTTCTATACTGTCATTAATTTTCTCAACATTAGGGTAATAAAAACACGCAAATGAGATTTGGGAATACGTAATATGTAACGTTATGCAGAGATACCTTATTTTTATATGTATATTTTAAAATCAAGTCAAAATAATCTTTATTCAAATAAGCTCTTTCAAGCATTTTTGAATCGTCTAGGATCAATATTTATGAAGCTAAAACTATTTCGGAATGTTGCTCTTACTGAGAAGAATCAGCAAGAAAGTCGGTGGTCTATCTAATTTAACATACAATTTTACAATATTAAACCACAGTTACACATAGAGCTGTGTAGCAGCGCACGCGACTAAAGCTCTCATCAAGCAAGTTTTTTAACAACTGCGTGATCTCTTTAACACAATTTATATAATACTGATATTTACTATTCACCTAAACCATCCAAAAGTATTTCACTATCTTTTGGTGAAAACCGCACTAAAATCCGTTGAGTAGATTTTGAAAAAATTGATTACATACAGACAGACATCTTTTTTCGACTTTGTTTTATAATAAGTATAGATTATGACCATAAGCTGTCATATCCCGAATGGTAACTCTTTTGGGGGGGGACACTGTTTCAAACTCCAGGCAGGAACAAATGAGTTTTCCTGTATAGACTTATACACCTAATAAATATATGTAATTTAGCACATGCTTTTCGGTGATGGAAAACATCGTTAGGAAACCTCTGAAATTGTGTGGATATAGAAGTAACTTACAAATTTGAGAAGCATGGTGGGTCTAAGCCTCAAACTTTCTTTTAAAAAAAACGAAAGAGAAGAGCATAGCAGTGATACATAGCAGTGAGATAGTAACAGACTATAACTTTTTATTAAAACCGAAAATAATGATTATTATTATGCTTATCTTTTCAGCAATAAATATCAATAATTCTATTTTTAAAGTAGTAAACGAACAAAATTTTGGCAAGAAAGATGAGAACCACATTAATCAAATGGTTGACCAAAAGAGAGTGCCGAGGATATTGAAATCCAAGTCCTCTGTAGTTGTAAAGCCCAACAGTGTGATTATGCCAACTGATAGTACAAAAGATAAGAAATTTCTTATATCACAAGTGTCTCAAGTGAAACCTGTTCATAGTCAAAATACTAAAAGTAACGGACATCATTTTAAGGTATGTCGTAAATGTGCTATTGTTTCTTTGTATTTTTTATCCCTAAAACTTCCTTTGTCGATTAGATTATAATGCGATAACGCCACATAAAAAGCTCATGAATAACAGTCCCGTATGGTCTTGAAACTAGTCGGGCTCATCCGATAAAATAAGACATGAGTATAGCCAGTCTCTAAACATTAATTATAAATTATAATCATTTGGAAGTCTCAAAAGATTTCTAGCAGTTATTAACCATGGTTTTCTAAAGTAGAAGTCACAGTTTATTTAGTCTTTTATCATATACCATGTCTAGTTACGTGGAATTAGTTCAACGCATATTCTAAGTTAATAAAAAATTGTTATAAAACCTTTTTTTATTTATTCTAACTCTAACGCAAAGATACTTAATTTTTAAGGCATAAACACTATTAATGCTATCTAGTGTCAATACCATAAAATAAATTGTATAGGCCCCATACAGGATAATTATTTTAAACGACCGTTACACATTTACTTAGAAAAAAATAACAGAGTAACTTATTAATTTTACAGGAATCGCCACCTCAAAACACTTTAATTATAAATGCAGAGCCAGAAGTCCATAAAACCACTATCATTAACCAAAGTATTATATCAAATATTTATAATGGAGGAAATCATTCATTAATAGATTTGGCTAAGTTCAATGAAGCCGAAATTAAAGCTCTCAAAAAACAACAGAGAATGATCAAGAACCGGTGAGATTTATTTTAATTTAATATATTTTGTTCTATGAAACGAAATAATTGCTATTCGATTCATATAATCGTTGAATATCGCTGCTAAGATCACGAAAACCATCAGTAGTGTATAGTTTAAACAAATAAAAAAACTTAAATTTATAATATTTTAAATAAGTTAGATTTTCAAATCTGAAAATAAAGAAATTAACTTTGGAGGCATTGATTGATTTTTTTGTGTGGTACAGTTAATCTAAGGTTTAATTAAAAAGATTGAGCTACGCTAAACAATTTAAATAATTAGGCGTTACTTTGCGGAGATCCATAATACAAAAATAATAATAAAATTATTTTGCTATAATCCGCGACCTAAATAGAAAATATATATAAATCGCTTTGCGATTTTGTCGTGTAGTCTATCTCCTGATGATGCTTCGGTTGCGGGGCGAAACGATTGTTGAGTTTGTGATAGTGAACCTGTGTAGTGCTTGTGTATTGTGGTGGAAGTGGTGGAGGTTTGTGCATATGTTTTTTACGAATCCTGCATGTAACGGGTATGAAAAAACGTATAGTCCACTATACATTTAGCACTATATATATTTTCTATTTACTGTATCGCGGATTATAGCAAAATAATTTTATTATTACTTTTGTATTATGGATCTCCGCAAAGTAACGCCTAATTCTATAAAATATATATAATGTAGAGTGGACACGTTTTCTTACTCGATTTTCGTAAAACCGGAAAACGCAGCGTCTATAGATATGGACTAATGAGATGGACTGGCGATCTTAAAAAGGTCACGGGGAGCCGGTAGATACAAGCTGAACTGCATCGTTTATTGTAAAGATACCTTAAATAGACTTCTGAAACTTAAATAGAAGCTGTGATAGCCCAGCGGTGAGACCGTGCGACTCTTTCGAGGGGAACACGAGTTCGAACCCGGGCAGGCACCAATGAGTTTTTCTATTAAAACTCATGTGTCTAATTGATAATTGCAATATATCACACGCTTTTCGGTGAAGGAAAACATCGTGAGGAAACCTGCATATCCCTAAAGAATTCTGGAGATATGTGTAACCTACCAATCCGCATTGGAGCAGCGTGGTAGGCTTGTGTAGGTAGGTAGCTGTTGTGTAGGACTTAGCTCCAACCCTTTCTCTTCAGAAACGGAGAGAGGAGGCCTATTTCCAGCAGTGGGATTGTAACAGGCTGCTACTTTTTTTTAAACAGTTTTGTATGAAGCTGAGCGGATTTTCAAATCCAGGCATTTCTATCATCCAAATAATCTTCGATTTATATATGTGTTATGTTTTTATGTATGTATTTCTTACACTTATTTCAAAACTTGCTGTAGTCTGGTTTATTATAAATCATTTATATAAATATACTAGCTGTGCCAGCGGCTTCTCCCGCGTGGAAATCAAGGTGTCACAAAATTTTCCTAGAATTCAAATTTTAAACAAAAGTAATTATTGTGTTACCAATCCGCATTGGAGCAGGTGGTAGGTCTTAGCTCCAACCCTTCTCTCCAGAAATGGAGAGAGGAGGCCTATTCCCAGCAGTGGGATTGTAACAGGCTGCTACTTTACTTACAAAAGTAATAATAAAATTGTTTTGCTATAATCCGCGATAAAGTAAATAAGAAATACACATACACACAAATACATCATAAAATCCCAATGCGATTTTGTTGTGGAGTCTATATCTGATAATGCTTCGGTTGCGGGGCGAAACGATTGTTGAGTTTGTGATAGTGAACGTGTGTAGTGCTTGTGTATTGTGGCGACGGTGGTAGAGGTTTGTGCATGTGTTTTTACGAGTTCTGCATGTATCGGATATGAAAAACGGAAAGTCTCTACATTTAACATTATATGGTTATATTTCGTATTTAATTTATCGCGGAATATAACATAATAAATTTACTATTACTTTTGTATTATGGATCTCCGCAAAGCAACACCTAATTCTATAAATTAAATATACATTTGTTTCTCGTTCAAACAAATCCTTACTACTTGTACTAGTATCAAGAAAAAGTATATTATTATACCATTGGATTCTTGTATGCATGCATCGCTGAAAAAAAATTTTTTTAAACTTAATTTAAGAGAATCTGCTTGTCAATCTCGACAAAAGAAAAAAGAGTATGTATCAGCATTAGAACAACAACTTTTAGAAGCGCATCAAGAAATCGCAAAACTTCGACTTGAGAACAAATTATTGAGAGACCAATTGGAAACAAATGGAAAGAGCAGAAAGGTTCGTAAGGCAATAACAACATAACTATTGAATTTTAATAGAAAAACAATCAGTGTCCAGTCTTCTTCTATTACTGAAATAATCCGTACTTTATATTAAAAATGCATAAATATGTCTGTCTGTTACGTTTTCACTGATAATCTACTGGACCCATATTAGTGAAATTTTGGTACAAATAAAGCATGTACTCCGATGTAACACATATGATTGGTCAATTCACGCTTTTCGCCCGGGGACAGGGCAAAAAACACATATTGCATTTGTCGAGGGTACATAAATGCCTAAGTTGACGCGAACGAAGTCGGGTACAATTAGTAAGAATATAAAAAAACCAGTGTTCTTGTCATTATCATGTACTGTAAGTAAGATTCATCGAAAAAAAACAAACTTTTCGTATACCTTATCATCCATATTAATATTATAAACGCAAAAGTTTATTTTCTGTCTGTTACACTTATGACGCCTAATTCACTGGACTAATATAGATGAAATTTGGTACAATTATAGTTTATATACTGGGCTTACATATTGGATATCGAAATTCCTACATTTCCTTTGTGAATAGACAAAAACTACATGGTGTATAATTGATAGTAATTTAAAACTAAACTCGCCGGTAGAACTAGTGTTTTGATAAGTACAATATTCGCTTACAGATCCCACGACTAGATACGTCAATTTTCATACCTAAAAAGAATATTGCAGTTCTCTTCGCAATGGTGTTTATGGTTTCATTGAACTGGAATGTGTTAGGGTAAGTTTATTCATCCTAAATTGAAGCTATTGAAAATTGTTATAAAATATCATAGTTTTTCGTTTCAAGGTGGTATTCTAAGCCATTCACTAGACCGACGGACAGTCATGTCAGTTCCAGGCATCTGTTATGGTCAGAAAACAACAAAGATATATTATCGTCTGGTAAGCTGTTAAGTTTTGTTTTACATTTTTATTTTATTCAATAATATAAATAAATATCTGGGAAAATAAAAAGTATCTTGTAAAAAGTAACTATAAAATGTACATTAGAAACATTTTACTGTTTTATTTGAACTCTAAATTTCGTCGTAGTAACTAACAACCTTTGTTTTACTCTCAGATTGGTCTTAATAGTTTTAGTAGTAAATTTATTCGAATTTGCCGGATCAAGTTATTTCTAAGAATTTGCTTTACGCTTTAAACACTCACGGCTTTTTCGAGTGGGGTGGGCGAACGCAAAAGCATCGTTGAGGGTGTTAATGAGTTGTCTGTAACGTCAGATATCGGTCCGAGTTAACCCTTTTCGGTTGTTACATAAAGTTTAGAATGATAAGCAGATCCCGGTTGATAACCAAGGACTCATTAGGAAGAAAAATCTATCCATACAAATATTAGCACATTATATGTATCTATACATATTACACAACAAAGCCCCTTATAGCTGTCTGCAGTGCAATTCTTGAGGAAGGTCAATAGTAATTTCTCCAGAAACTATTTTGATGAGACTTTCAATGCATGATAAAGTATAAGTATAAACGTAGATAGTATATCCAAAACCCGAACATAGCGTTGTCATGTTCGACAAGGGTTTTTTTTACCGTGTGCCAGTAAAGAATAAAATCTTGTCATTATTGCTTTGTTTTTTGTTTTAATAGATTATGATGAAATTGGCAATCGCAGTTCAGATGGCAACGATTGTCAGAATACAACGCTGAATGATTTTTTTAAAATCAACCAAACTGAAAGTATCAGGATAGCTGGAGAGTTGAAACGCTGGATTGGTGGTGGGAAGACATTAAATTGGACAAACACACAAAAAAAGCATAAAGTATATTTGGATGAAGAACATATAAACGGTAACAACCTTTACAGTTTATATTCTAAAAACCCTTACTTCTATATTATATTATACTAGAAGAGAATTATAGTTAAACAACTAATGCTGAAACATTTAAATAGATACACAAACTATAGTATATATATTTTGAATAAATCACTTATGGTATCCAAGAGAGCCTAATAATGGGTATCCAAGGAGATACCTTTAGTTTGGCTAAATAACTTTTATCTATTTCTAGAGTATTCTCAGGATATGTGTAACCTGTTAATCTGCGATCAGCATGGTGATTCTAAATTCTAACTCTTTTCCCACAAAAACATGGGATATTCACACAATAATAGAGTAGTAATATGACGGTACTTTAGTAACTTCTCTCCAAAAAGAGAGAGGACACTGTTGCCTTGCAGTATTACAGCGACAGGAAAGTACTGTAGTTTATCTTTAATATTTATGTCCCTTAATAGCTACATATTAACCTATTGCTTTGTATACCTAGTTTATTGAAATATTTAATAACTAGCTAAACAAATACTAACTCCATGTGAAACTTTTTTGAATTTACTTATTATTTAATATTCATTATTATTTAAAATATTTGCCGTAAATATTTGTGGTATCCGGCAGAATAGAATAGACCACCATCCTTTCTTACCGCGGTGTCGTACGAAGCGACTTAGGTATGTGCCGTGTGGTGTTCGGCTGAGTAGAATAGACCACTCTCATTTCTTACCGAGGTGTCGTAAAAGGCGACTAAGGTAAGTTGACGTCAGGCAGGCGTCCGGTCGTAAAATACGTAGCCAAATCATGTGACAACATGTTTGTAACATGTTGTGCCGACTCCACTCAGAGTGGCATAAGGGCAGGAGAATGGTGAGAATGATGATATTATTTAAAATATCTCTTTAACATACCTAATTTTTTTAAAGGTGGCCTCCTAGAAACGTACAGACTGTTCAACAAATTGAATCTAGACAATAATATCATTCACATTCCACACACGAAAAACGGGAGGAATCTTCGTGAGAAATCCCGTTTAAAAAAGCTCAGACGGAGTATAACAGAAAAGGATATAGACTTCTCAGACGATGCTGTGTACTATGAGAGGTTGTATCACAAACCAATTAGGAAATCTGTAAATGATTTTAACGTTGGCGACTTTGGTGAGTGGAACGCGTTTCTTCAAGCCCTTCATAGACGAGATGATACTTTTTATGTGGTGGGAGTTGGCAAAGGTGAACACTTGTTGTTGCCTGCTGTTGCACATAATGTGACGCGACCTCCCAAAATGGCGTTGATTTTACCAGCGCGGACGGGCAACGGTGAGTATTATTTACAACTGGTTATACCCGCGACTTCGTGTTCCGTCTACTTTAGTGTATAATATTACTAGGTTGTGCCAGCGGCTTCGCTCGCGTGGAATTTGGTCTGCCACATTAAGTGTCGTGGTAGATCATTTAAGGTTTAATATTAATTTAGTTACTGCTACATCCAAAATTCCAGATGTCTAACTTAAAAACAAAAGGATTCCATACAATCTTCGCATTAACTCTATGGCGCTCCATTGAAGTCAATCATATCGTGATAACTTCTAAACTATTCGGCCAAATTACTCAGTGTAAAATACAAAGTTAATCGAAATAAAATACTGAAAATGACAAATGCATTGATTTTTATAAAATTATGTTAAATATACTAAAATAGGTATTATAAAATAGTATCTAATTTAATTAACTTTATGATTCATAATTTTGGTCATAGTGGCTTCCACATAAAAGGTAGATATATGCTGTCGCGGACTTTTTTTTTTTTTTTTTTTACTTTATTTACTTTATTGACATGTATCGTTATATTACATAAAATCATTACAAATTGTAGCCTATATGTTATTCTGATGTTTAACCTACATAGCTGTAAAGTTTCATCCAAATCTGTCCAGTGGTTTTTTCGTGAAAGAGTAACAAACATCCATCCATACTCACAAACTTTCGCATTTATAATATTAGTTGTAATATTATATATAATATTATATATAATTTTATATATAATTTTATATATAATATTGAGTATAGTATGCCGTGTGCTATCCGGCTGCATAGAATAGACAACTGCCATTTCTTACCGAGGTGTCGTTAGAGGCGACTAAGGTAAGTCGATCCGCAGTGTGGTATCCGGCTGCGTAGACCACCGTCATTTCTTACCAAGGTGTTGTAAAATACGACTAAGATAAGTTGACATCAGGCAGGCGGCCTGTCGTAAAATATGCAGCCAAATCATGTGACAACATGCTTGTAACATGCTGTGTCGACCCCACCTAGAGTTTGGATAAGGGTAGGAGGATGAGATCAGATGATAGTGAATATAGTGTATGTATATAATCTCAATCATTAACTTCCATTCACTCTTCTCATTCGTCTACTTTAGAGCTAGTTCTTTTAAATAGATTTTATATTTCACATGATTCACGCATCCTTTTTCCGCTTCTATCCAGTCACATTACATCCGCATTCATATTTAATACTTTTCCGGTCACATGATTGTTATCCCTCATTACATGTCGTTATCATTTTAATCTTGCCCTTATCGTTCTTTCTAAAATGGGCGCAACTTTCATACAAAAGACATATATAAAATTAATGTTTATCTTTCTAGATTCTCTTCTGACAGACCACGTGACGCTAATGCAAATAGACTGCTCGGTCATCAACACAACCCTAGTCAAATTGAAATCAGAAACATTACCAGAGAGCGTACGAAAGTCTAATTCCAACGTCAATCAATCACTATATTCTATACAAGAAAATAAAAAAATTAAAAGACTCAAAGTCGATACTAGTACACCAGAAGTTGTTCATAATATAAGCAATGATTTATCAAATACCTTAAAATATAGAAATGATGATATACATAGTGATATGGACGTGAATAAAAAGCTTTTACTCGCCCAACATTTACGTTCTAAAACGCGTATATTAAATAATAGTTCAGAAAAAACAAAAGATTCGTTTCATGAAATAGATTTGACTGATAATAACGAAACAACAGGGCCACATAGATCTAAAAATTTTAATAAAGTATTCAATAAAAAATAATAGTAACATGATATTATACAATCCGGTTTAATTTGCAATATGCCTTTGGTTTGGGTCTTTTAGTGATATCGGGAATCACATTTTGCACAATGTAGCATTTCAATCACTGGGTAGTAATAAAGCGCTTTCAAATAAATCATAAAAAGGACTTTCCTCTTTAAAGTTTATTACGCTGTTGCTGAGCAAATTCGGCAATAATAGAAAACATAACAAAATGTGTGTTTTGTAATTTGCTTCGAAAATTGTATTACAAACTTTTTAAACCATCCATGCATTTACAGCATAAATTACAAATCTACACAGTTTAATGGTGATAAAATATTTCAATATATAATATTTTTGAAATGTTATTAGTAAACCAACATTTTCTGATATTTACGTACTTACGTTTAACATGAACTATGAAATATGCACTGCAACTTTAATTTTCTTAACCTAATTTTAAGCCAAATCCTGTAAATCACAAATGTAATTTAAAAAAAAACTAATGTTAGTATGATTGTGTTAACGTCTACTTGTTTATTTATTTAGAAAAAATTATAACTCAAACATTTATATATTATTGCAATGATTTAGGGAAATAAATTTATATAGTAAATTTCTATTATTTATGCAATTAAGTATGCAATGTATATGTAAAACCAATCATTAAGTTTTAACCAAATGCCATGTTAGTTAGATTTCAAAATAACTGACATCGATTTGGCTAAAAATAATAATTGGTTTAATAAGTATATTGGAATAGATATCAGATCAGATTTCAATATCAGAGGGGATTAAATTCTTATTCTGTTAATATATAATTTTTTGTACCTTTGTCTTTAGGCTGTGTTATGTAAGCATATAAATATCTATTCGTTTTCAATTATAATTTGTTATATCACCTAATTACTGTATCTAAATATACATTAGGTACATTGTTAACTAATTGTTTTATTTTAATTATATATATAATTTGTAATACTTCCTTGATTGAATTGAAATTTTAAATTTCAATTAGAGTATAAATAACTCGCAATAAACCATTACCTATTTGTATATACATTCAAGAGCCAGGCGTTTTTCCCGAAGCTTTCTTACTGCGTAACGAACAAACAGTTTATTGTCTACAGCAGAAACCATTGCAAAAAAACTAGTTGCGGTCGTCTCGATGGGCCGTCATATATAAATGCATTAAAAATAAAAACGCAACGATAAATGCGTGAGCAATTTTCCCTTATCTCACACCTTCCATAGATACGATTATAATAAGCGAGACAGAGCAATCATTTTCCAAAGTCAATTAAACAAAGTTTTAAGAAACTTATAAAGTATACCTTAGATATCTAAAAATGAAGCTGATATTTCTTTGAAATATATACGTAGCTTTATAAACAAGTTTCTTTAGTTTAGCAGTTTTGGTCGCTGTTAATAAATTCGTGCCATTTTTAAGCGTCTTTTTATAATATAGTAAACAAATGACTTCTTTGAGAAGATATTAATTGTAAATAAAGTGTATTTGATATTAAACTTGTATAATGTGTAATTCTAAAGCGCTTTTAAATAACTGTTTTTTGAAACCGTTTTTTTTCGTATAATAACTGTTTCGTTTCGTTTTTCACAAAAAGTAGTTTTTGTCCCGTTCTAATACATTTGTCTATTACAATGTTTGGTTAAAATAGTCAAATTAATATAAATTTTGAAGTCTGTGGGATGTATATAGTCTGTAAGGTGTACATATAATTTTAGCTGGTACTTTATACTTTATGGTTTCACTTTCTACAATAGTCGGGGGTGTATATATAGTAGTAGTGTAGTCTATGCCTTAGACTACTAATTAAAAATAAAATAGTCTATGCTTCAAGTAACCTAAAAATTCTTATATAAAAAAATTATATTAAGCAAAGATAAAAAAATGATGTAGTAATTAACCCAGTTTATTTAACGTAATTTGTTGTTTAAAAAGTAATTCATTTCATTAGAATGCATTCTTTACGTTTCCTTAGACCGATTAAATATCAATCGGTCAGCAGAATTTTCTCGGTTAAATCTATTTCCCAGCATCCCTTAAAGTTTGCAGATGTGGAAGACAAATATAAGGAAAAAGACGGTGTTTCTCAGCGTTGGAATTTGATATATAAAGCTCCGATGGTGGACATTCTTAATTACACCTCTGCATATCTTACAGCTTCTACTACCGCTATATTGGGAGGCGGCATTTATTTTGCTGCATTTAAATTTGATATAAACACAATGTATGATCCGGTTCTTCTCGGAGGAGAAGTCATTATTGCTAACAATGCACCTGAGTGCTTGATTTACCTAGGAGCATTTGCAATGTTTCACATAGCTGTAAAAGTAGTGTTATCAAAGTTTGTGATTCGCCTATATCAAGATGGTGATGAATATCTTGCAGTGTTTAGAGGAAATTGGTACAATTCAATAATTAAACATAAATTTCATTTAAATGATTTCAAGAAGCTAAATCCCACTTTTGTTGTATCATGGAGTGATGCTAGATTCGGTCTAGGAAAGAAGCATGGTATATTATTGGATAGATATTTTAAGACTCCAGAATATTTCAACTATTTATTGTATAAGAAAAAACCAGATCACTCTTAGTGAATTAGTTGTAGGAGCTTTAAATTGTTTATATATAATATAAATTATTAATTAAAAAAACTGATCACTGTTTTACAATACTATTTTATTTGCTATGTTTGATATAATACCAATTAAAAACCACCAGCAAAAGGATCTGTCCATCTATACCTTGATTCTCTCTTAAGTGTTGTGGAGTCCATTTTCTTAGGATCAGTTTCAAATTCTTCTAATGCCTCAACCTGCTTTTGTTCTGGTTGAAGAGTCTTTGTTACTAGGCATTGCCCATTTTCTTTTAGGACAGTGTATTTTATATCTTCCACATTTGGCTCACCATAAGGAAATATTATTGGGCTTACCCTAATTAAATGTTTAATTTTCCAAAGTTTTGCATTTACTTCTGGTATATTCTTAACAATTGCTACTTTGTTCTGAAATAATAATTTATTTATTCATTAAAAAGGGATCATCACTTAAAGTGATTTACAAATACAATTCTTTTGAATTTTTAAGGTAAATTTTATATGTGGACACTGTAGTGTAGCAAAGAGACTAATTCATCGTGTTAATACTGTAATATTGATATGATTTGCATATTACTTAAAAAAATTAAAGGTTGGAGAAAGATATAGATACATATTGAAGTTCGACACATTCATCATAAAGTGGTGTGTACTTAAAGCTTATCTTTCGTTCATCTCAAAAAGAGGCTTTGATGTGAACAACTGTATCTCACTTTCTTCTTAGTAAACTATATTTAAAAATGTGATGTAAAATTTGAAATTAACACAACCAATATTATTCTTACTTCTTCATTAATATTCAATTCACTTAAAATCTTTTTTTGCCATTGAGGATGATATCTGCTTGTTTTAACCTGTTCCACTCTGAATAGTTTGGATGGTGTATAGTCAGGATCTTTGTGATCAGGATGCCTAAAAATATATTTTTACATTATTTACTATTTAAGACACTTATATACACGGCTTCACATTATAATAATATAATGTGATTAAATACAGAGAGAAATTTTCAGTACACCACAAATCAAAAACAGCTTATATAAAATGATTGAGAAAAATTTATGAAATTACCTCGGAAAATATCGTATACCACCTGGATAACGAACACCTCCAAAAAGCTTAATACCTTTTGAGCGACTAATTAATAATAAAGGTGTTAATGCTTTTAATAGTTGTTTATTCATTTTTGTCTTAATTGAATTAAATTAATATTATTATATTTATTATAGACTAGTAACTAAAATATTATGATATTTATCAGAGCTTACTGCTTACTTCATATCACAGACTACTAAACATAGTGTACTTTATAATAAGATTATATACTACTAAATTAATAAAACTAGGGATGTTCAAAGTCGATTATTTTATCACAATACCCGAACTTTATCAAACTATTATTTAAATAATAGACTATATTAAATACCCTCTTTTTTTAAACCCTCTTTTTCCTCACGCTTTAAGATAAGATATGCGTTGTTGGACGAAACCAAGACATTTTAATCTAATTTCGCAAATAGCACATCTGTTATTTTTTATTCGTAGCTGTCCACTTTAATTAGTCTTTATTCTAATTAATTATTAAAATAAAAAGCTAATTTTTAAATCGTTAGAAAAAATTGACTGTTAAATAATCATTTTTTTCGAGACAATCGTTTTCTTTTTGGAGAAAAAACGATTATTTCTTATATATAACATTCTATTTATTTTATTGACGACATTCACTGTATATGAAAACATTACAAAGATGTTCATAAAATATATTTTTTAACTGTTTTAGAAAAAAACACGGAAAATTACCGAGTAGGTGTCTAGAAATCCTACCTAGTCTTTGGTGAAATTTATGTCAAATTGTAAAATTATTGTTGATAAATTTGAATTCAAACAGAAGTAACTGTAACTGACATCTAGATTAGTTTATAAACATCGTGTTAATAATTAATATAAAAAGCATTAATAAAAAGTACGAGACTAAGTCTTGTAAAGTGTTTTTAACATTCCATGAAGAAAGTACGTTTTGAATCACCATTAAAACGCATCAAAATGGACGAATCAGAGTGCCATTCTCCTAGGCCGTTCGTTCAAAAGCAAGTTAGGTCAGTTCCTCAGGTGGAGTATTTAGGATATGGACCAGTACCATTTTCAAATGATCCTGTAAAAAGATTTGAGTATGGAAATTCTTCGCCATATCCATTAATGAATAGAACATTGCTTAAAGACTGTGCAAATTTAGAAAAAATACGGAGTCCTTCAAATGATTTGGATTTAAGTATACTTGATTCTACAATGAAAGTGCCTGTAAATGCTGCCCGTCATATACACCATAAGGGCGATACACATAATATCCAACCTATGCCCAGCAACTTAAATACCGATCTGACTATTAAGAAATCATCTAATAACATACTAATTCCAAGTAATAAAAATCCACCTAATATTCTAAGAAAGAATGACGATTTCTTCTTAAGAAGAGATAATTTAAATGAACACCATCAGTTAGGTGCAGTTAATAGATTATATTTAGACAAAGAAAATAATCCACAATTGAAGAAAACTCAGATAATGATGATGGGACATACTAATTTACCTGGAAAGAATTTGCATAGCCTGAATTATAATGATTCTGTGGATGAAATTGATGAAAGTAATTGTAAATGTCACCATTGTTTTAAGGCTTGTGATATTCAACATGTTGAAAAGCCCAAAGTTGAGATAGTAAGAAATCAAAATATTAGTCGAAATAGCTATAATGTTTGTCATTGTGTTGCCATGATGTCTCAGAACCATTGTCCTTGTAATATCCCACCAATGAAAACTGTAGTCTCCAATTGTAATTGTAACTCAAAATTGACATTGATACCAAAAAATGGTGTTGATAAAAAGACCTGGGCTATTCAAAAATATCAGCTAAATAAAAATACAGAATGCTTAGAAGTTGATAAACAATTAAATATATCTATTGATACAAATGAACCTACTGTTGGTGATCTATTTAAAATAATTAAGATGCAAAGTGAACAATTAAAGTTACTACAAGAAAAAGTCGACAAAGTTACATCTAACACACATGAAGAGCAAAGAACATGTCTGCCCATCCAAAATTGTGTATCTGAGCAGATAGCTCTTAATACTATTGGAACTGAACATAAAATATCAATTGGTGTTATGACAAGTTTTGAAGTTGTCCATACCTCAACAATCATTAATAAAGAAATTGTTAAACAGAGTGAGGCACAAATTCAATGCAATAGATCTCAAATAAGTATTAAAGAGGTTGTATCTAAAGAGCCTAGAGATTTAAATTTTCTTGATGGTTTAACTCCTATTACTAAACAAGCAGAGTCTCATCAACACATCAAAAATAATATTGATGATATCACAAACACAGATTTTAATGTAGATAAAACATTGAATGAGATAAGTTTATATAATGTTGAAGTGGACAATGCGATAACTCCAAACATGTCTCCTGAACAAAGTCTCTACCTAGATGTCAGAGACTATAGTGAGTGAGTAAATATACTATTTACAGACATTTCTAGGTACTTAAATCAATCTCAGTACGTTTGTGTTAAAATATTGCAGGCAGATTTCTGTCATCATTGAAGATAATAAACTAACAAAACTGTCATAAATTAATAATAGATGATGCTATGGACATCCACAACATCATCTGTTGAAAATAGTTATGGATGATCTTCTTAATGGTCTGTCTGAAACCAAATTAATCATAACAGTTTAGTGTTTTGGGTGTAACAAGTTTAATTTGCAAATATAAAAGTATATATAACAATACCATTGTTTTTTGAAATTGAAAATATGAATAAACTTTGAATTTAGAAATATGTGCAATGCAATATTTCATCTTATCATTATTTTAACAATGAAGGCATTTCTTTCTATACTCATAATAGTCTTATTAGAAAGAGCAACTTATATTTTGGTTGAATAGGTACCTTTAATTGTAATAAAATTCAAATATGCTCTAATAGATTTAAAATATTCAAAGCAAAAAATTTAGACACTTTGTAATCAGATTAGTTCAATAATCAAATAATATTTACAGTTCCGATGCTAGCTGTGATGATGAGTCAAATGTTGGATGGACATACTATAATAAAGTTATAGTAAGTGTAATAACATATTTTAATTAAAAAAATTATGGTGTCTGTTTCTCAGTTTGGCTTTTTAAAAGTTGCAGTGGCTTTCAGGATTCACTCAATATAACACTTGAATGTTTTTTCATAAATTCTAGAGAGTATGCATCAGTAAATGACTACATGTCAGGGCAATTGTTTATCATACATTTATACACATACATACACATACACACACCTCTGGTGTCCTTATTATATTGAGAATATTGTGAGCAAAATTAAAATCTGTGATTGGCTGTAAGTTAAAAATAAATAATATTTTGTAAATTAATATAAGAGCTGTGGATTTTGTAAAAGTAAATAAATAAATAAATAAATATTTTATAGCTGAACACTAAAACTGTTAAATGATGAAAATAACACTTGAATGTTTTTTCATAAATTCTAGAGAGTATGCATCAGTAAATGACTACATGTCAGGGCAATTGATTATCATACGTTTATAAGTAAATGTTAAAAATAAATAGAGATTTTTATTAGACAATATCTAATCAATTTGCATACCCAATTTAACTTCTTTAGAGCTTTTTGTATTATTGTTTACCAGATTAAACAAAAAAAAATAACTGGATTATTTGATTATTTTCTATGTAATTCATTAATTTATTTCATAAATATATGGTTGTTTTACAGACACATGTGAATGGAATGTTGCATGAATCTGACATGCCTTCATCAGCAAGTGCACTGTATAGAAATGTTCGACAAAAGTGCTTGCAGATACAAGGAGACAAATCTAATATAAGTGTGGCCAAAAGGTAAACTTTAAGTTTTAATATTACGGAAAATATCTAAAGACGAACTTGAACTTGAAGTTTGAAACTTTTATGTTGAGAGTTTTAATTTAGTAGCATAACAGTAGTTTTTCTTGGATGATTCAGCAAAAGTTTTTGTATTTAACTCGTAGATGCCTACCCAAAGTTTGAATCAGAATACTATAGGACTACCTACTACTATACTATACTATAGGACTATCAGTATATCATGTTTCTACTAATAGAACATCTTTAAAAGAAGGTAAAGTGCTTTTATAATATGCAAAAGTATAATGTTGCCCGAAATTTCAGAGTGACATTTGGAGATGACCCACTATGTCTTCAAAAGCCAAATATTCCTAAACCAACAACTGACACAAGTCTCAAAATGAGGCAGCTTGCAGCCAAATATTTAACAGATGGTGCATTACATACACCATCACCTAGACCCACAGCTATGCCTGTCGACATGTCTTTAGCCACAAGACAATATATGGAAAAGCACAGAATATTAAAAGGTATTTTTTTAATATATTATTACTGGGAAACAAAAACATTTGATAAATCTAAAGCACTTATATATAACAGAAGTAATGATGTCTTAATGCTTACTGTTTGTCTCGACATATTAACTGTGTGTGTATGAGCCATATTTTATTCTCCAATTTGAGGAAGTATTGCATCATCTGTTGAATATCTACACATATTTTCAAAGTCCCCAAAAGCTGTCTCAGAGTATGTGATTGATTTTCTCAAAATTAATTGAACAGAATCTTATATGGTTTTTACTAAACAAGCTATTCTTCCAGTAGGTTTAGGTGAACAGTACTTTACAGCTTGATGTAAATTGTGTTAAAGAAGTCGCTCGGTTGTAAAAAACACGTCTGCTGGGAGCTTGAGATGTGTAAACCAGTAGAGATACACTAAAGTAATGTTCGTGAGAATTGCACATCTACAAAATAATATAAAAAAGTTCGCGATAGCATGTTGCTATCTCTTATGGTTAACTTACAATAATGTACTTTTATATTCAAAGTTCCACACGAGCGAATATTTTATATTTTTATCTTTGTTTTAGGTACAAATAATCAATGTTGCCATCCAAAAGTGGACATACCTAAATTTTTAGATATAACGGCTTTAAAGCAACAACCTAAATTATTATGATTGATATGAAGTCACAATGTTTGAAATTTGAACATTTGAGCATTTGTCCGGCAAATATACATACTACCTCATATTTAAAGTGCAATGGAATGTCACTTATACTGATTCATCATCTGGAAGTTTCTGAACTGAATTCCGTAATTGAAATTATGGAATTCTGTTTGAAAATGATATATATTGGGGGTGGACAATGTTAAGTAATACCTAAGTCGATTAAAGTAGCACCAGTCAAAATGTGTAGACTTGAGAATACAAAAGTAAAGATTTAATTATTTTGTTACATTTATAGAAAAAAATTATAACCATTGTACTAATTAACAATTATAAAAATAAATTCCTTGGAAATATCATAGGGTCCATCGGTTTATTACTATGAGCTTTTACATTAAGCTCCACTCACACAGGGAGTGGAAGTGGTAGAAATAGTGAATTAAAAATGTGATGTGGAGCATCACAGTGCTCAGTTAGCGAGAGGGTAGGCTACACAACCTTTCATTGTCCCTACGCTTTAAATAAATTTGTAAGCTTTTTATAATTTAGTATTTCAATAATACTCTGCTCAATTGATATTTACAATTTGACTCTTCAATCATTTGATAAATTCAATTACATTGTTTAACCAGTTTAAAATGGATTTTTAGATTTTTATGTATGTTGATGTTTTATATGAAGTATCTCAATTTACAATTTTATTATAGAAATGTATCAAAATGGAAACTTTTGTAGGTCATGTCACAATTTTTTGTTTGGATTAAAAATTTATATTTATGAAGAGAAATAGGTATCAAAAAACTTTATTATTTTCATTTTGGACTACCGGTGGTTACTTAGCCATAATATAAAATGATCCAAATATCAATATAAGCTAGTTAGTCATAAAAATAATGTTGATACGTAATACCTGTATTCTAGCTACGAGTCTTGCTTACTTACGAGTCTTACATATGTACGTATACTTTTAGTTCACAAGTCTTAATTTAGTTTAAACGATAATTTGGATTTGTTAATAATTTTTGTTACGTAATATGAATAGATTATAAATTTTTAGTTTAGTATTATATTAATACTAGTTTATAATTTATTTTATTAAAAATGTGTGGTTTACTTAATTAATTAAACATATTAATACTAATTCTATATATTTTTATAGCTGCGATAGCCCAGTGCGACCGTGCGACTTTCGAGGTGGTCACGCGTTCAAACCCCGGGCAGGTACCAATTAGTTTTTCTATTAAAACTTATGTGTCTAATTTATAACCGCAATCACAAGCTTTTCGGTGAAGGAAAACATCGTGAGGAAACCTGTTGACACATAAGTTAGAAAACTCATTGGTGTCTGCCCGGGGTTTGAACTTGTGACCTACTCGAAAGACACGGTTACATCGCATCACAGCTTACCACTTTGGTACCTTTAGCGCTGCGTAAATATTGTACAACGATGACGATGAAGCGCGATCACGTAACATCTATTGAAATACGTATAGAACTTTTAAAATATTAGACCCTTTAAGGATAAAAAAACTTTTAATTCTATATAAAAAAAACCAAGGTAAAAAAAGTCCTATTCTTCTAGTTGGACCGAAATATAACTACCTACAAAATTTCATTTAAATCGGTTCAGTAATTTTGAAGGTTAGCTTAAACGCACACACGGGATACATATATAGAAAGAAGTATTAATCTTTTGTACTGTATGTTTGCTTCCGTTTCTGAATTAAAAGATTTCTTTTTGAACAGACATTTATTTAAAATTCACAGGAATTAACAGATTTCAAATCTTAATATAGTTACATATATCCGTATTTGAACAATATCGCATCGTCAACATTTGATTAGATTCTTGTGTATTTACAATTTATCTTTATTTTTAATATATTACGAACGACTTGTTTACGCTGCTTATGTCAATGTTTTTATCAGATAGAACATAACTAGTCACATATGTATAGTTATATAGTCGATATTTCTATTTTGGAGGAATGAAAATCATGTAACCAAATAACTAGAGACTAGAGGGAGGCCTAAAAAGAGACGGTAGGACTTTGTTAAGTGCATGTCATACTTCACATAATGCATGCAGGAGTAGCGCCAGAGTTGACGAATGATAGGAGAAAATGAAAAAGACAAACATTTTGTGCCAACCCCACTTAAAGTGGGATAAGGGCAGGAGAATAATGATAATGGTGAGTAACTCACCATAGATATCTATCTATAGTATTTAACACATATGTGGCTAACTACGGTGTTTAAACGAAGCGGCTGCTCTTTGAACACGTGAATAAAGGCTAAAGAATAATTGATAATAAGTTAATAATTTATAACGACATTTATAAACAGCTAATAACTTATTATTGATAAAAGATAAAAATAGATGAGGCTGATTGCTTAAAATCAGAAAACATAAAGTCATTGCTCTCAGAACGACGTAATATATGGTCAAATTTTTAACAAATACAAATTAAGAAGTGATACTTCTAGGAAAGAAATAAAATATAAAATTACGATACTATTTCGCACATATTTTACACGCTTTAAGTTCAATCTATACGATATTTTTTATTTACTGATCTTACTATATTTCTTAAATTACCTACTTAACTTAGTGTGTTACTTACTTTTTGTATAGAATACACAAAAAAAAAATTAGAGTAGGCCTTGACCTAAAAATACTGAAATGCATTGGCAATGTAAATACATATAGTCTTGAACTGTTAATATATCTTATAAAGCTTAAATTTTATATATACTCGTAACTAAGTATATGGTATATCTAAAAAGTACGTACATATTCTAAATTAAAAATCTTATGAAACGTAATAAAATCTTATGAAACCGATCGTACTGTTAATTGCTTTTATCTAATAAGTACATTAATTCTAGTTCACAAATTAACTCGCACCCGCACACCTGTAAATGAGGTCTCTAGAAAGCTTACATTTAATGGCGGCTGTACACTCTCTACGAAACATTCTGAAGCATGCCGAGTGCCAGAGTATACAGGGTAGCTCTCGGCTCACCTTGGTTTGTCTTGGGATGACTCGTCCGCTATCCCCTCCGTGTTGGTTTTTATGCCCGAGGGTATCACGCCGCTTCGCACAAACGGGGAACACGTCGCTGTTCACTCTCGAGAATGAACATAGTCACTTCGAACTTACACGTTTCGGGAGAGAGTGTACAGCTGCTATAAGAGATCACTCATAACAATAAGGCCGCCTATACACGTCTTATGTGTCAAAAATCTCTGATATTGTTTTTCCGCTATATTTTTTACATTAGTAGAATATGCAATAAACTTTTAAAAATAAATAAAAAAGAGTATTTTACTTTTATATCTAAAATATTTTATAAATACAATCGCTTTTTCACTCTTCTTAATATCGATGTACACGCTCCGTTTATATAAAGTTTCACTAGATTTTATTTCACTATTTTTAGTTTCACTAGTTCATTTTAATTGCATTTAAAAAGTAATATACTTTTTTGGTTCCATCATTGGTAGGTTTATAATTTAATATTAACTATATAAGCTATGAGATAATTTAACATTATCATTACATAACTCGCACACATTCATAGAATATTATTTTATTATAGGTAGGTACATATACAGAGTACTTAATATTAACGAGTACAGAAGTCACTCTACTTATTACTCTTAAATAATAATTCAATTCTCTTGCATCGCAAATTGTTAAACATTAAATCTAAAAATGGTAACTAAATAGTTGGATGGCACTTTGAATTATCGAATAGGTAATGATTTCATCATTAAATGTCCAAACATCTATTTTAAATCACTTTCATGTCTTGCATGTTTCTTAACAAAATCTAATAGATAAAGGTACAAACAAAAGGCGACAATATCCGTAGAATCTGGTAGTTTATTGGTATACATAAATAATAAACATTTTCATAAATATTCCTAGTCAATTTTAGTGCGCTGTACTTTCAAATCATGAGAGCTATTTTTTTATATATTAAAAAAATGACACATTATTTAAATTGCAATACCTGCTACAATTACTACATAATATAAATATGCAAATTTAGATGCGCATCGCAAAAATTCCATAGAGTTCCTTACGAGAGAGAGGGGAGGCGCCTAAAATGTGTCCATCGACAATAACGAGAATTCTTTATTTGTCTCTTTTTTTTATGTCTGTTGAGATTAATTATATGAGTTTCATCTTACCTCTCATTATTGGCATTATATACATTTTCTTATTATTCCCGGATAATATCAAAATATTTTCATTATGACTTTTGTAAAAAAAAATTAAATAAAGAAATACTTTAAGAATTATAGAAGATGAGTCTTCTATAATTCTTTAGATAATAGAAGATAATTAATTAAAATTTTCCATTTTGTCTTGTAATTGTGCGTACCTTTATCTTCCTTTAATTCTACTTAACAGCTATAATGACTTAACGCAACAATTCATTTAGTTACATATTTGTATTTTATATTAAATAAGCTTGATAATATATATTTTTTATTTTATTACCATTATTGGTGGAAATTACAGTTTCATTTTGTACCTAGAAATCGTCTATTTATAAATCGGATTTTATTTAAAAAATATAGTATTATACAATTTTTAAATTCATAATAATTTTGTGAACGATAAATTTCTGTATTTACTATCTGTTTTTTTTAATGCTTGGTCACTTCTGGTTAGATATAATGAATATATTAAATCTATCTGGTTAATATATATGTAATATATATGTAATGCCTGTATCTATAACGAATTGGTAAATATATCATGCCATGCATCAACTATAATTTTTATATTATCATACATACAAGATACATATGTTAAATTAATAATTTAAAATTCTTATTTTTACTTCTTAAAACTAACCAACAAATACCTCAGTCACTTCCTTTAATTAAATGTATTTATTAATTTCGCCTATTCCATTCAAATTCACTACTAGAAAACTACCTAAAGTATTTAACATAACATAAATCTATCTAAATCTAATTTCTTTACATTATTCCGTGGAAATTTGCGAATTATCTATTTTTTTTATTATTTTTAAAATTCTAAAGACTTATTCAAAATGACATTTTGTTCTTTGGTTCATAGTAAAAATGTTTTTATTTAAAATCATTCTCAGCAACGGTATTAAAATTTGATAATATTTTAACAAAAATACTTCAATTAACTATTTCAAAATGTTAATATCATCATTTGTATTAATATATACAGTATTATATAATAATATCTTTTGATGTTTTCTACTATCAACTCTCTTAATATGTTATAATATATATAAAATATTTTGTATAGGTATTATTTAATTTTAAAATCTAACTACAATGTAATATTAATCATGTACAGATCAAAATCAGTCCCTAATATATTGGGGCACCGCTACCGTAAATTACCTAGTGTATATATAAATTACATACATATGTTAAATTATGTTACATTAGTTTATGTACTTAGTTAAATTTTAACTATTATGATGTTCAGGGAATTCAAACAGGGTATGGTTCTTGTACGGGCAACTTTTTCCGCCGAGGGTAAACGGGGCTTACTGCACCTGAGGCGGTGCGGGTAGGTGGCAAAATGTCACACAAGAGAACAAAAAGATCGGTCGGCCTCGCAACACGGTGAATTCGGTACTCGCGGTCAAGTGGTGTTAATATCGGTGTTCGGTGGACATTTATTATTAATATATTCGGAATATTAAAGACAAATTGTGTAAAGTACTAAAGTAGAAGAAGAAAACATTAGTGATTCCACGAATAAAAGTGGCTTTGAATACTCAGGCCGGAGCGGCGTGGATACCATACCCTACAGAGGAGCCTCCCAGTGAAACGTCAGTATCCTTTGATTATTCGGGGTGGAGAAATTGCTGGTTGTCTGCCTATCCTAATTACGCTCACCAACTGTAGCTATCGAAGGGCCCGCAGTAGGCGTACAGTTCTAAAGAATAACGTTAATTGAGGCTCTTTAAAATATTATCCAGCTTGAATTAAGCTACATATACTACATATTAGTAGATGATGATATATAAAAATGGTTGCAAGAACTTGTTGTATGGACTCTAATAAATTTAGTAGATACTCGTAGATCTAACACGTAAAGCCATTACGTCGGCATCGTCTTCGAATAATATTGTTATTATAATAAAGATTAATAAAGCTGTGATAGCCTAGCGGTGAGACCGTGCGACTCTTTAGAGACGACATAGGTCCAAACCCCGGGCAGGCACCAATGAGTTTTTCTATTAAAACTTATGTGTCTAATTGATAATTGCAATTTATCACACGCTTTTCGGTGAAGGAAAACATCGTGAGGAAACCTGCATATCTCTAGAGAATTCTAGGGATATGTGTAACCTACCAATCCGCATTGGAGCAGCGTGGTAGGTCTTAGCTCCAATCCTTCTCTCCAAAAACGGAGAGAAGAGGCCTTAGCCCAGCAGTGGGCATAGTAACAGGCTGTTACTTTTTTTATAATAAAGATTATCACGACTTACTTTGAATCACATATACATATAACTAACGAATAACTGTTTATAAAATGTAACTCAATACTCACCTTATTCTAATTTCACGACAGTAATTTCTTATTTTTATTTATTAAGTAGCATATACAAACATATGCCGTATATATAAATATATGCCGTCAAAATGTGTATCGTGAAGGTTTAATTAATAGATTTAAAGATTTTTTATTGTAATTTTTCGGACAAAAAATTAATCAACATGAAATACATATTTAGACATCAAATACATGTGTCAGTTGTCTTCCATCTCGCGCTTAAAGATATTCATTGCTATTTTAATATATTTTGATTTAACATCTAAAGCTATTATTTCATGCTTAATAACCTTTTTTAGTTTATCTGTAAATAGATAATAATAAAAACCTATCTTCTTACTTGATTAAAAAGTATGTGTGTAAATATTTTAACGATAAACGCTCTTATATGTTATGAGCAGGCAATAAGATTATGATAAATAATATTTAACGACAAATATTATTTCTAAACTTTAGTCTGTTACGTACATAAATAAGGAATAAGACATAATATTTAACTTTTTTACAGTATTACATTGTACAGTAGAACATTATACATTAATTAAAATGACAAATTTATATTAATTCTCGAAACCACATTTAGAATACTAACGATCACTAAAATCTACTACTAAAATTAAAATCCTTTATGCTAAGTAAGCAGTCAAATAACACTATTGATACCAAAACCGAATACTCTGTATTTACATCTAAATAATTTATAACAATTGAAATAAACGACCAAGCAGAATTAGTCGTGTATAGTTAAAAAACGTTTATGATATATGCTAAGATAGGAAGAATAGTGATTCTTCTACGCGCCGATATCGCAAATTTGATTCTACAACGTTCACCTTACTCAGTTAAAACAATTTTAATTTGGAAAAAAATTACATAAAAAAAATGTATGTACTAGTAACCTTCCTATTTTTAGGCCAATATTCAAGCATTGATCTTGAAATATAACCTTCGAGAATCGAAAGTATTATAGGGCAGATGCGACAGGTATAGGCGCTACTTCAATAACAAAAATATTTACAAATGTTAGATGGTACATACGTCTTTTGATACATGGACCTTAGTTTAATTCTAGAAATTTACGTATTATTCCTAGAAACAGGTAATTTTATAAAACACAACAAATTTATGACATCGGCTGAATACTTGGTGGGTCCACAGTATCATCTTCACCGCCACCTCTCGATTTGCTGTCCAGTCTTAACTCAGCTAATCTTTGTCTAATACTGTTCGGCCTGTAATATACAAGATTTGAGGTCTACGATTTTATTTACCATTTTAGATACATGAAACCTCAATATTAGAATAATTGTAACAAATTAAATAACGTCATTTCGTGAATGCACAGAAGAATTACTTCAACAACAAGACAACACTTGTGACTTGTGATAATTGGAAATCCAAAAGTTTTTCCTTAAATCCTATTAGGCAATTTAAAATAGTATTACACAATATAATTATTAGTCATCATTCTCCTGTCCTTACCCCACTCTAAGTGGGGTCGGCCAACATGTTACAAAAATGTTGTCACATGATTCGGCTACGTATTGTACGACCGGCCGCCTGACTGACCTCAACTTACTTAGTCGTATTTTACGGTCCCTCTGTAAGAAAGAGGGTGGTCTATTCTACTCAACCATATACCACACGGTGGGTCAATTTACCTTAGTCGCCTTTTACGACACCTCGGTAAGGAATGAGGGTGGTCTACTCTACTCAGCCGGATACCACACGGCGGGTTGACTTACCTAAGTCGCCTTTTATGACACCTCGGTAAGAAATGAGGGTGGTCTATGCTACTCAGCCGGATACTACACGGCGGGACAATATACTTATAAGTAATAGTACACAATTTATTTAGAATGAGAAGCAATATTGGAGGGTAGTCAATAATTATTTTTACATTATATTCCATATCTACAATGGTCTCCAACATTAACTTAAGTCAATTATCAACTTAAGTACACTTGTACTTAAATACTCATACTAATACTACTGAGTTGCATGAAGGCAGAAACGCATTTCAGTCCATCTCTCGAAATGAAAACTATCTAATCTGATAACTATCATCTTATGTCGATAAAAACATTAAATACAAAGTTATCCACCAAGTTATGTACAAAGTGCTGTAGTATAGTATAGTATAAAAAGTAAAGTATCGGCCTGTTACAATCCCACTGCTGGGAATCCTCTCCTCTCCTCTCTCCGTTTCTGGAGAGAAGGGTTGGAGCTAAGACCTACCACGCTGCTCCAATGCGGATTGGTAGGTTACACATATCTCCAGAATTCTCTAGAGATATGCAGGTTTCCTCACGATGTTTTCCTTCACCGAAAAGCGTGTGATAAATTGCAATTATCAATTAGACACATGAGTTTTAATAGAAAAACTCATTGATGCCTGCCCGGGTTTGAACTCGTGTTCCCCTCGAAGAGTCGCACGGTCTCACCGCTGGGCTATCACAGCTCTATAGTATAGTAGTATAGAAATATGGTGTATAATATTCATGAGTATTATCCATAGACCATTTCCAGCAGTGTATGCCTTTTAAAAGAAACGAGACTGAATAAGATCTTAGAGATTAGTGGTCCAAAGATTTGGCTTGAACTATTTAGGCCATAAAGTTGCTTGTATCAAATACACATCGAATTGTACATTACGATTTTTTAGAAGTTAGAATATCTATATTGTATATCTATAATTCAGTGTAGTCATTATTACATTACCTGTCCGAAAAGTATGATGTAACGACTTGATCTGCGGATACGGATTGACGTTGGTACGTGCCGGCGCTGAGGTTGCATTGCGGAATTTTATAGATGCGTACACAGCGGCCGCTGTTTTCGGGAAGTACTGAGAGAGGAATAGTTTATTCTCAATATCATTTGTCAAACAAATAACATTGAATGATCAACTCTGTGATGTAGTGGTTAATATCCGGCCTTGTTACTAGATCCTAGATAATTCTAAACTTATATTTTCTAAATTGTCATTTCCAATCGAGGGCCAATTTGACCACCAATTTGAAACCAATTTGTTCGAACCACATGGTCATACCATAACGATTTCGTATTTTGATACGGTTTATAAACCGTAAAGGTGTCTTTCGCTTCGAATTCTTTGCTTATGTGCTTCCATTTAAGAGTGTATATTATTGAATTATATACAATTTTTATTTATATATTATTTTTATATATTAAGCTTTTATTTATGAATCCAAAAGCAATCATTGAATATCAGATCTTGGTTATCATCAAGGGACAACTGAACAATTCGAATATGATCTTGAGCAAATTTTATCTATTAATTAACGCCTTTATTTAACTTGCAATGTATGTATGTGAAGATGGAATCTTGCAAGTTAAATTTGACCCACTTCCCGATTTCCGATCGAGCTGCTAATTTACATTCTGCTCCAGACCCGATGACAATGCATTTTTATGATAAGCATGACGTGATGCTGTTAACAGGATTAGCTTCAAACTAGGGAACTCCTCAACGGCTAACAATAGAGACATGGAATTTTGTTAAAAGCTTTTTTAAAAGATTATTTTTAAATTAACTTGTCTAGCAAAAGTGTTAGGATCAGTATCCTGCGCCATAATCAGAACAGCCTTACAACGGCACTGTTCTGAAAGATCGGTAAAAGTACTATGAAGAAGTAAACAATTTTTGTATCGTACGTAACATGAAAATAAAAAGCTATGAAAGGCAATATATTAAGCAAACAGATCGATGTAATTTCTTATTGAGGTAGGTAGGTAATTGTACCTTGAGGTGATGTCGGTGGTGAGATTGGTGTCATCCTTTGCAAAGGAGGCCGGATATTTTCGTGTTCAGATGATATGGAGCTGCTTCGGCTTGAAGCCGAATTGTTCTCCGACATACGGTTGACTGAATCTCCCCTTAAATACATCCAACTTAAATTAAAAAGTAGATATTTGTTTTTAATCTCATCTTTTGAATAGAAGATTACAGAGCGCGTTGTGTTGATCAACATGAGCAATGATACCCATTTTATGGGGTGATCGGGATATGGAACCTATTCGCCAACACTATCACATTCATCACTACAGAAGAATTATAAAAACGAATTCCTTAATATCCCGCGCTTTTAGATTTGTCGAAAGTATTACAGAACAACAGAACAATGAAAAGAGTTTTTGTAATAAAAATAAATTTATACCAAAATATTCCGAATCGTTTATAGCGTAAAGTTTTTTTAAGTTAATTCTTATATCTAAGTACCGAAAATATTTGAAAACAAACTATGTTATTATTACAGTATTAGTTGTTCTCAAAATTTTGAATACCCGGTAAGTGATATACCCGGCACTTGCGAGCACTAATATATAAAGCGGAAAAGTTTGCTTGTTTGTTTGATTGATTGATTGATTGTTTGTTTGAACGCGCTAACTAATAGACCGATTTGAAAAATTCTTTGAATGTAAGATAGTCCATTTATCGAGGAAGGCTATAGGCTATATACCATCATAAGACGAATAGGAGAGGAGCTGCATGAAAAAATATTGCGAAAACGGCAAAATTTAAAGCTCTCCTTGCGTGCGCTAAGTAAACGCTGAAAGTTATTCAAAAATCATGTATAGCAAAATTGTTCTCCTTTAAAAGTTCTAAATAAAAGTCCGCGACAGCATATTTCTAGCTTTGAAGGTTAACCCACTTTAACCATAATTAATATAAATATTACGGTTTACTCAAATAACAAGATTGCAGTTTACGCGAACGAAGTTGCGTTTAAAAGCTAGTAACAAATAAAACTTCAAGAATTTTTTTAAGAGTATACTCCTTTTAATAAATCTCTTAATTTTTTAAGGCGCTTGTGATACAACGTGTATGGATTAATTGTATTGGGATTGTGATTAATCTACCATACATACTTATTCTCGCCGTTTTCGTCGTCGTCAGTAGAATATGGCCCGGACTTGCTCATTTGGCGGACGAATTCATAGTTGTCGTGTAGGGCAAGACACGGGTCTATATCGCGGCTTAAAGCGATATATTCTGGCGCGCACGCTACGTAAAATATGTCCTGTAACATAACATTTTTCTTTACAAAACCTATAAAAAAAATAAGTTGAATTTATTACTATATACTAAAACCTTCTTTGCTGATAAACAATATCTTAGTCAATCTTCATATTTATACAATACTATCAACAAAAAAATCAATATTTTTGAAATCCCTCTAAAAAAATGCAAAGTAACGTTAAAAGAATGGCTAAAAACTAAGAATTATGAAGAGACTGAAGCCATTTTACAGAAAATTAAATTATAATAATAATTATGAAAATTTATTATTTATTTATAAACCAACACATACGTCATAGAACACGTCATATACGTCATAAAATATGTATTAAAGAAATAGTTCTTTGTAATATCTTAGTTTAGGAAGAGGGGGATCTCCTAACACAAGCATTATAATTCATGCTCAAAAGGAGATCTCATTCATAACAAAATTCAAGAATGTATTATGCAAGTTATTGAAATAAAATATTTTTTCATTTTTTCATTTAAGAAGTGATCATAATAAATCGTCATTAAATTGATAGAGGATCATATTATCATCATTAAATACACAGATATATAAAATTGATAGACATAAAAAATTGGCATAACATTAGGTGCTACCTTCAATATTTACATCCTTACTCCTTACCAGCAATGGTATAACATAAAGCAAATTAAGGTTTTTTTTACTTAATATAGTATTTACATATATCGTTTTAGAAAATTAGTAGTAAATTGCCATGGAATATATAAAAACTAAAAGCAGTGTTCTTTTTTTTTCTTTTCCGACCGATGGACCTCCACTGCTGGATAAAGAAATCTTTGATAGTGATCCATTGTGTTAACTTTATAATCTCAAGCGGTAAATTTTTTTTTCGCTTACCCGACGGCCACAGAGTATTTTCAGTCCAGGAATGCAGGCCGCGTGCACTAAAGATCCGTTGGCAACTAATCTTATTTCTAGCAAGTCTTCAGCAAACGCCATTATATATGGAAACGCACAAACTGCAAATAAAAGGTAACAAAAAAATAGAGTGAATATGTTATTGAATTCATCATCATTATTCTCCTGCCCATATCCCACTCTAAGTGGGGTCGGCACAACATGTTACAAACATGTTGTCACATGATTTGGCCACGTATTTTACGACCGGCCGCCTGCCTGACGTCCACTTACCTTGGTAGCCTCTTACGACACCTCGGTAAGAAATGAGGGTGGTCTATTCTATGCAGCCGGATACCACACGGCACATACATTAGTCGCCTCTTACGACACCTCAGTAAGAAAGGAGGGTGGTCTATTCTATTCTGCCGGATACCACACGGCGTATTATATGTTATTGAATTATTTATAAATTCTATTCGTAATTTTCTTTGATAGTGAATAATATATATATTTTTTCTTACCAACGGCAGTAGGAACAGTCGTCCAATGAAAATCATATTCACAGTCGCTCTCTAGCCCTTTGCTCGTTAAACGCTCAAAGTGGCAAGTATCTAAAAATACAACGAGTAATAAATTCTCAAAATTCTCATTTCTGTTATAGTTGCGATTTATTTTCATGAATTGTAACTATAAGTTAAGAATAACACAATTTATAAATACAATTTTATTCTTCCATTTTATTTAAGGTAATGTTATAATTTATATTTTCTTAGTTTATATTTTGGTACGTATTTATTCTGCTCGCATGCCACTTAACACGGCACGCGAGAATTGCTGGGAAGTGGCGACATAACACTAGTTTTGGAAGCTAATACATTCGTGACGTTCTTAATAATATATTTCAAAGAATATACTTTAAAGCTCTAAAAGTATTCCTTTTTTCACAGACAATTTTACTTTGAAATCACAATCGTGCACCTTGTAACAAACTTTCTGTTTTTTTTTATAGTTCTTGTAATATAAATGTACAACGTGTATGTAGAATACCTTTTTAAATACATATTAGTAGGTACGAAAGTTAACTATAATTATTAAGATCATAAATCTAACTAAGCAACTTCTATAAACTATTTAGTTCGAGTAATTAAAAGCTGGCATATACGTACGGTTGTAACATAATATGATTTGCCCATCTCTTTCATCGCCAATTCTTAAAGCATTGACTAGAGCGCCGCGACGAGGTCCGCTATCTTCGGAGCCTTCTGCCCTTTTTATACTCTGAGAAACGAAAAATTTAGTAATATATTATGACCGCTATGGTGGTCTATGGCTCATTCGATTAATTTTATAATAATTAATTCATTATTGCACGGGTTTCGTTGCATAATATCGATAAATTCGCATTATATCGACAAAGTTGAGGGGAAAGAAGGTTATTTTTTTCTCTATGAAGTTTTACAATGGTGTATAATTTGTACTTCTTTTATTAACAGTCAAAATTTTTATGAAATAATTTAATTAATTTTTGTACTTAAGTTTTTTTTTTGTTTCTGTGTCCCGTCTTAACTTTAAGTTAATTATAGAGTTATTATACTAGAATAAGTTAGCTGTGATAGCCTAGCGGTGAGACGTGCGACTCTTTCGAGGGGAACACGAGTTCAAACCCGGGCAGGCACCAATGAGTTTTTCTATTAAAACTCATGTATCTAATTGGTAATTACAATTAACCACACGCTTATTGGTGAATCGTGAGGAAACCTGCATATCTCTAGAGAATTCTGGAGATATGTGTTACCTACCAATCCGCATTGGAGCAGCGTGGTAGGTCTTAGCTCAAACTCTTCTCTCCAGAAACGGAGAGAGGAGGCCTATTCCCAGTGTGATTATAACAGGCCGCTACTTTAGTTTTTTACTTTACTAAGGGAGCTATAGGCAGGACTGTAAGTGAGAATTTCACAATAAATAATGAGAGGGATGAAACTAGTATACTTCATCTTTCTCTAATCACACACAAAGAATAGAGACAAATAGATATACTCTCATTTGCTTTCCCTACATCTCTTTATTGTAATATGGCACATTTAATGCTGGCTTTCCTGCTCTAAGCATAAATCTATGAAGTTAGTACATTCAAGTAATTGGAAAGACGATATGGATGTATAGTTGGCTAACTTTTATTTTATTTATTAAGGTATGTGAAACTTATGGTGTAGTTAAATAAAGCTAAATCAAATAAAGCCTCAATATAGGTTAAATTTCCATATGATCTATCGACCCATAGCTTTCACGTAAATTTATTCCGTTCTACGTTTAGTACTATTTGATTCGGTAAAGTGACTAAAATATATTCAAAATAAAAAAATGATTTATATTACCTGTACATTATTTAATTCTAAAAGTTCCCAATGATGTTTGTAGCCGACTACCATAATCCCAAATTCTCCGTCCATCAATTTTATTAATATTGGCGACTCGCTCAATTGAATATCCTGAAAAAATTATAATTATAGCTAACAAACTGGCATATATTGCATCGTTCATGAGCATATAAATAACGACATTATTTATTTACTCAAAGTTGTATTACGCAGAACTAAGTCGTACTTTGTACATGCATAAGGTATTAAATAAAAAAAAACCTTCCTACTAAAAGTTTACCTTTATATGTGAATATTCAAATCCCATTTCATTATCGGTATTCGCTTCTTCAACCATTAAAAGTACTCTCCGCCCAATAGCTACTGCTAATAAAGTATTTCCGCCTTCACCTGTAAATTAATCAAATCGATACTTTTAAAATTTTGATCGACATTATACAGTGTGAGGACAACTGTGATTATGATCATTTATTATATGTAGTAAATTATTGCATGTATGTATTTGTATATATGTGTAGGTATGTATATGTATATATATGTATGTATGTAGATATTATATTTATGTATTAGTTTTCGTATACATTTTAATAAGCACCATCTAAATTAGTTCCCTGAAATAATGTCTCTAGCTCGAAAGTTGCCTGGAAGAAATCGCTAGTTAGCGGTAAGACCGCTTTATTGTGTCACGTAGAATTTAATTGTTGATTTCTTTATATTATATATTGTAAGTCTTATGTGGTGCAATAAAGTATATTATATCCTTTTCTATTCTATTCTATTCTACACTAGTAGTACCCGCGACTGTGAGTGACAGTGGGTAGTGACTCTGCCTTCAGCTCCGCGGGTTGCGGGAATATTTTCTATAAAAAATTTGTTGGTTCTTCGAGCATGGGTGTATATCTATATGTAAGTATGTATTTAAAATTATATATGTAGTATATATACCAGTTGTCCGTCACCCATAGCACAAGTATTAAGTTACTTTGGGGACGGACGACCGTGTGTGTAAATGTCCCATATATTTATTAATTATTGTTAACGTTTGAAGAAAGTCGTTCAATAGTTTTGATCGTACTCAGCAAAATATACCTTAGTAGGCTGTAACGCCAAACAACCTAATATTTTTTTTTTGAGAGCTTAGTTGTACCCGACTATGTCTGTATAAATAATTGCGTTACCGTACAATTTCACTAAAATATTTATAGTGGCTGATAATATAAAAAAAAAATTCTCGATGTGTATTTGTATTTAAGTATGTATTTAAATTTATATATGTAGTATATCTACCAGTTGTCCGTCACCCATAGCACAAGTATTCAGTTACTTTGGGGACGGACGACCGTGTGTGTAAATGTCCCATATATTTATTAATTATTTTATTTATTATTTATTTGATTTATAGAAGCAGGCGTTACTTTGCGGAATTCCATATTATAAGCAATATAACAGAACTAACTACTTTGCTATAATCCGCACGGGTTAAGTTAATGCATGCAAAGCCAATGTGTATGAAGCAGGCAAAATCTACGCACCTTATACATGCAGGACCAGCCACCACATGCACCCCAAGGCGCAATTCACCAGCAACAACGAACACAAAAGCAGCACACACACCCACCACCACAATCTCGACGATCGTTTCGCCCCGAAACCGAAGCATCATCATGATGATGATGATGCTTCGATGCTTCGACGATGCTTCGGTTTCGGGGCGAAAGGATCGTCGAGATTGTGGTGGTGGGTGTGTGTGCTGCTTTTGTGTTCGTTGTTGCTGGTGAATTGCGCCTTGGGGTGCATGTGGTGACTGGTCCTGCATGTATAAGGTGCGTAGATTTTGCCTGCTTCATACACATTGGCTTTGCATGCATTCACTTAACCCGTGCGGATTATAGCAAAGTAGTTAGTTCTGTTATATTGCTTGTATTATTTATTTATTATATTACGCGAGTACAGCTTGTAGACTTACAAACAAGTCTTAATATACCTTGTTCGAGAATGTCGAATAAATGCGCAGTTTTTGTTCTTGGCAGTCTGGCGTGTTTGCAATCTTGCAGCGGTCTCATGGCCCAAGCACCAGCACATAGTTCAGATAAGGGTAGTGCATAAACCCCTGCACCGCCTGCGCCGCCCGTGGTAGAGCCGCCGCCCGCTGTCACTCGCGCACCCACCCTGAACAGTCCCGCACGCTCTGTTATACGGGCCGAGCGCACGCAGCCTTCCCACCTTAGCACCACTTTCGTTGTTCCACTTTCTAAAAAGAATAGATATACTAAATTAGACTAATCTAATCTAATCTAGGGTAGGGGACGCCTGTCGGTACAGGGCGGGTGGTCAGCTCCAATTCTGGACTATTCCACCCATTTCCCCTCATGTTGGGACAAGGGTCTCACTGTTGTCCCGACAGTGTCACCTGCTCAAACCTACCAGTTGCTCTTACAAACCTTATGATGTCCCTGAAGGGGATATTTGTTAAGTCTTCTTCTTCAATTTCATCCTTACCTAGTGTCTCCCATCTTACCAGCGAGTACATAGGGCACTCAGCCATAAGGTGGAGACTCGTTTCTTCTTCTCCACACTCTGGGCACGCTGCATCTTCTAAATTAGACTACGTAAGGCTAAATTACACTACATTAGGCTACATTACACTACATTAGGCTACATTACACTACATTAAGATAAATTACACTACATTAGGCTACATTAGACAGCGACGCGATCTGTGATCATAGTTATTATTATAGAGTAGTTAAGCCATTTTAAGATATGCCTTATCACAATAAAGAGAAAGCAAATGAGAGAGTTTAAAAAAATACATTATCTACGAACCTCATGGCTATACTGTTCGCTGGATGTCGCAAACAATTTACACTTTGATTGGGATTCACTCTACTCATCGCGTCTCAAATCGTTGCTTATTGTTGCCGCAGCCTAACAGCTTAAACAACTAACTCTAAACAATAAAGAAAGAATAATGCCAAATAGTTCCATACGTTCACGCTGCGACGACCAGGATAAAAGAGATTCATTTTTATAAAATTTATAGATTTGTTTATAAGGAAAAGTTAATCGAAGTCAAGATTAAGGTTTATTTAACGCACATGGACGAATTAAAATAACAATGTTTTAAAAATACATACACATTTAAAAAATGACAATTTTAAGCAGATCTTCGCTAAAATTTGCATCGATGTTTAATGGTTTAGAGTTTAGTTTTTTTAGATAATGCAAAATAAGGTTCATTCTATATTCAATGCTGTAGTTACTTGAATGAAATTGAAGAATTGTAATTATCTTATATATAACGAATGGATGCGTTAAATATAATGCCTAGGTAATAAGAAAAATATTGGTGTTGCTTGAATGTACAACAACTATCTCTCTTTGGTCACCGCTCACGCTTCTTTATATCTACAAAAGTCCAGTTGTTCTAAGAATTAGATTCTGCTTAATAATTAATAATAATAATAATCATTTATTTATCTGAAAAAGAAAAAATGCATACATATAACAATTTGAGATCATAATAACCGCATTAGTTGAAAACTGTGTTGCAGTTATTAGGAGCTCCGCAAAAAGCAAGCCAGTTAAAAAAACAAAAGCAAATTAAAACAACTTTACCTATATTACAAAAGTAATATTAAGATTATTTTGCTATAATCCGCGATACATTGTATTATGGATCTCCGCAAAGTAACGCCTAATTCTATAAATTATTACCTATATTACTTCTAATCTAGTCTACGTTACTATTACTACTACAATTCTGTTTTACATTAAAATAACTATTACTACGTACTACTTATTTTTATTTGTATTAGACAATATAATTGACAGGTATGTGTATTATCATTGTATGACGCTTAATAGATTTTCAGTATCGTCGTAGGATAAAGATTTAACCAACTTGTGATAGAATGTTTCCATTTATTATTATTTAGTGGATAAATGTTAATTATTTTATTTATTGGGTTATATAACGATGAACTTAAGAATAAAAAATGACGACGACTAAAAGCAAATTTACAAAAGTAAGTTGGACAAAATTGCTTGGTCTCATAAAAATATGGTCAATAAGTGAGGACATTTCAAAACTCAGAGATAACTACCCTCAAGTATATATGTATTCGAAGTAGTGGACAGCAGGAGACGTCCCTCTGCGAGTTGTTCCGCGCATATAGGAGTAGCGGGTAAAGGTGCTGCGCGCCAGAGTCGACCTTCCCAAGGCGCACGGCGAGATCCACCTGAACCTAAAATGAAGAAAAATCGATCTAGTCGCTTAATGTTAAATTGTCATAAAGTTGAACGTGTTCTACTACCATACCGCAATGAGACTCAACTAAAACAAAAGTATGATAAAAATATTTGAGTATAATCCGTGTATGTTCCGCATAAATTAAGGCGCTGAACAGAGCCAAATAGGCTGACTTTAAACACGTTTTTAACAAAAGCTATAGGGATGACGATTAAAAGAAAAATATATGTTAATATACATCATATCTCAGAGAGAATGTAAGATTTCAAAACATGATTACGATACTTTTTTTCGATAAAAAAAATTGGTAAATAGACCTCTGATTTTTACTTTTATCGTAAATATCTCTAATATTTATCAACAAAAATTGATAAAATTAATAAGACTAATAAATCATTATAATATAAAGAGAATGTAAGATTTTAATTTTGAATTAATTAAGATATTTTATTCAAATTAAATATTTTTTAGAAAATAGCAAAACTGAAACGAGTCATCGTCTCGCTTCTCTTTTACATCTACGAATATAGACAGTGATCGCTGAGGCGCGCTGCTATACGGACGTGTGTCGCTAGCTGCGGCCTTTTGGACTGTTCCTTGTTGATAATATGTCTTTTTTTAGGTGTTTAGTTATAGTTTCAGCATACTTAGTTTTATAAGATTAATTAGACATAAGTTTTTTAAATAAATTGTACAAAAAAAGTTTGGATAAAATAGTGTACACCTAGAATGGGTGTTAAAAAATTAAGTGTGTCGCTACGCCGTCGTTCATAAAATGGATTACTGCAAAATATTTTTTCTATACTTTTACATTTTTAATAAATTAGTATCTGATGAACCAGTTGATTTACGAAATACTGCATATTGGAGTTGTATGTTTATTGAAGAAATCGTTAATAATTATAAAAAACTATCTCCATGCTAAAACAATATGTATTTTCGGTCCACTGTTGTCCATACAGACATGAAAAAGAACATAAACAATCACAGTTTCGCATATTATTAGTGTAGATATATATTAAATTCTAAGTATTTTATGTATTAAATTTATTCTACAAATGCGATTTTGCCGTGGAGTCTTATCTCCTGATGATGCTTCGGTTGCGGGGCGAAACGATTGTTGAGTTTGTGATAGTGAACGTGTGTAGTGCTTGGGTATTATGGTGGCAGTGGTGGAGATTTGTGCATGTGTTTTTATGAATCCTGCATGTCACGGGTATGAAAAAACGGATAATCCACATACATTTAGCACTATATATATTTTCTATTTACTGTATAGCGGATTATAGCAAAATAATTTTATTATTACTTTTGTACTATACAAATAGTTTAAATATATGAACAATTTACAGAATATTATTCCGTGCTTTTTTAAAGCTACTTAAAAATTATTTTACTATAATTTGCCGTAAAATATCTATGAATATAGACCGCATATACTATATTATATATCGGCGATATCGAATCAACACTGCCAAAAGGGTTCACTAACGAGTTCGTAACAATCAAGTACATGCAGGTGTTCGCGTTTCGGGGACATAAAGAGCTTCGATAATTAAGTTTGTATTAATTGCACGTTGAAAGCTGAGCTTACATGCAATGTGAGCGAATATTAATTTTGTTGTAAGTATAGAAAACGCGTACAAAATCTTTACAATATTAATTTAAAATACAAATTTAAAGTGTTAAAGTTGACAAGTGCAAGATTAAGATGGTATGGACATACAATAATTAGGGATGAAAATCATTTGACTAAAATAGTGTTAAATATGAATGTGGATTGATAGGTTCGTGAGAAGAAGGCTGAAAAAGAGATAGACTGTGTGAAATATACATATGGAAGGAGTATCACCAAAGTTGACGAATGTTAGGAGAAGCGAATGTTTTGTTGTCCACGCTTAGAGTAGGATAAGGGTAGGAGAGTGTTGAAATTAAAACCGAAAAGTACTAAGTAATGAAAAGACCGATATAGACTTTATTTTATGAAGGGTATAATATCGCTATCGCAATCTTGTCTGCCGTAGAATTCTCTGAAAGAACATTCCGACTGACGGGTACTCTATTGTTAGATAGCCCCAATTAAAACTCATTGTAATGAAAGCAATAATAAAATAACTTTGCCTAATTGCGATTTCAATCCTGTATTATAGCTGAAATAATTTTATAATTTCCTTTAATACAAAAGGAGGATTTCTTATCGTATCTAATTCTTAATTCTTATCTTATCTAAAATGAACTTTAACAAAGTAACGCTTTCATTTATAAATTAATAGTTGAATCCGGGAAAAAATTTAAAATATCCTCAATCATTTAGTATGTCTTAATTTCTGTTACCGAAAAGAATAATTTTTTTATTTGTTGCCCGTTATATCAGCTTTACTAAAGCTCTAGTAGCTTTACAACAGTTTTACTAAAGTCTGTATGCGTATCAGACAGGTAGACTTCCGAATTTATAAAAGTACCCTGGATCACTATCCTGAGTTTTCAATAGTATACTATAATATATGTATGCTATTTGAATATTGACGTATAGATGCTTGACGTGTTTTGCTTTTGATTATTTAAAAAGTAAAAATAGCGGCCCGTTACAATCCCACTGCTGGGCATAGGGCCTCCTCTCTCCGTTTCTGAAGACCTACCACGCTCCAATGCGGATTGGTTACACATATCCCTAGAATTCTCTAGAGATATGCAGGTTTCCTCACGGTGATTTCCATCACCAAAAAACGCGTGAGATAAATTGAAGGTATCAATTAGACACAAGTTTTAATAGAAAAACTCATTGGTGCCTGCCCGGGGTTTGAATGCGTGACCACCTCGAAAGATTCGCACGGTCTCACCGCTGGGCTATCACAGCTCTTTGATAATTTACCCCAAACAAATTCACGTCAAATTCAAATTTCAAAATATTCTTTATTCAAGTAAACTTGTAAACAAGTGCTTTTGAATCGCCAACTACGTCGTCGTCTACTGCTGGTTCGGAAAGCTGTTCCTACCAAGAAGAGCCAGCAAGAAACTCGGCGATTGCTCATTTCAGAGAATAATTCTTATTACTAGTTACATCTAGTCATTACTGTCTTGTACAGGGTCGAAGAATAGCTATCCACGCATTCCTATCGTTTAAGTAATCCTCAATAGTATAGTAGGCTTTCTGTATTAGCTTTTTTAATTGTGTTTTTAAACTCCTGTAATGGCAAAGTTAAAAATAGCAAAGTATTCAAATAAAATACACATATAATATATGTTGTTTGAATTGAGGTATAAATGCTGATGTGCTTTGCTTTTGGTAAATTATCCTAAAAAAATTCACGGGTTCAGAAGTTCCAGTTACTCACCCATAGACACTAAGCTGGTAGGGGCGTCACCGCGTAGTACGGCGTCAAGTTTCAATGCCTGTCCCACCTGCAGAAAACGTTCGGTACGAGCCGCGCCCACACTTCCTACTCCTGCACCGCCCGACCATACATCTGAGAATGTTCGGCGAGAGAGCATTGGCTGAAACGTATGGGAATATTTTTTTAGATATAATTAATAGATAAAGTATTTACTGTTATCTCAATATTCTTATATAAGGTCTGGGCTTTTCATTTGTTAGAGATTATTAGTGAGTAAATTAAGTGAATGCGACAAACATTTTTAGTTCTAAGATTGGTCTGTCGGAAACATAATGCTACGTACTTAAGTCAGTAGGCGCAAAGAAATGATGGATGATGACTTGCTGATGAAACTTGCTGTTTTTTGTGGAATAATATACCTGAGTTTATCACGTATGTAAATGTAAAAGTTTATAATTGCAAAAAAAATGCTACTTAAGTTTGTTTCCTTTGGAAGCGATGTATAAAAACAAATGTTTTGATAAAAATAATTCATTTATTTAAAAATAGGACCTTAGGAGTGATTTTAGGTTAAAATTAGGATTAGGCTTTGATTTTGCCACTTAAAATAGCATTTTGGCTTCTCCAGATTCAGGAGAAGCGAAATTGCTTTACAATTTGGTTAAAGTAGGTATTAAGGTTATAATAAGTCGTAGGAATTAAGGTTAGTTTGTAGTTACTAGGGGGGCGTCATTTTCTGTTTGAAAAACCCCCCTAAAATAAAGATTTAAAAAAGAAATTACAAAAATCACTGAATCGATTAATATAAATATAATCTTTTTTCTTGATTAATAGTATAAAATAAATACTAATTTGTGTAATATTAGTACTTAATTGTATGCAGTTTATAATGCACTATATTCACATTCATAGTTTGCTCTTACTAAAGGTTGCTCGCTTTAATTAAAGGTTGTATGTGAGAGATTGCAGCAATACGACCGCCTTTGCACGCTCTCTCATGCCTTTATTTATTGCAATAAGACTAATTATTCTTTCAAATCTTTAAAATAAAAAAAGATTAGCGAATCAATCCTTTTTTTATTATAATAAAAATAAATAAATAAAATAAATGAATTGATTATGTATGTTCAAAACTTACCACTTTATGATCGGGACAATGTTCCGCGTATATGTCTCTTATAAGAGTATCTAGAGTTCTTTGTCTTTTTAGAGCAAATGTTGGCGTTTGGAATGCAGCTTTCTCGCCGTTCATTAATTTGACCTAAAATATATTTATTTCAATTCCGAAAATACTATTTTGTATAATACAATCACAGACTATTAAATTAATATATATTATAGTAATACCAAACTACGATAAGTTCCAAAAAGGTCAGTTTCACTATGATTCATGAATATATAATATATATGGACCTACTTAGTTATTACAATTTTATTATAAACATATAAACATAAAATCTATCTAGCTCAAAAATATTTTAGGTCATTGTAAAAAGTGTTTTTATGATTTCCCAAAATACCGAATTACGTTGTAATGATGACGAAATGTATACATTTATTTCAATGGTCCTTTTAAACCTTTAAATCAAACGAAACGACATTAAAAAATATTTTTGACAAATAAAAATTTGTTTCATTTACAGAATGAATCCGCAATCCCAAAAGGCTCTTTAATAGCCTAATTTCACAAGTGCTGTTCTTTTCTGACGATAAACTTGCTTAGCACAAATTCCTTGGAGAACTGTTTGTTGATAAAATGAGAGATGCCGGCGTCGCTAATATTTTTCACAATGTTTCCATAGTACATAAATCGAATAAATCGAATGATAAATACTCAAAGATACTGATTATAAATTTACTTACAAGTAGAAATTCTCTGAAGAGTTGAGGGTCGTTGAAGATTGGTGGACACGGTAGAGACGGTCCGAATGGCGGAACAGTGTCGTCTGTGTACACGCTTAATCTATACCCTTCGCCTTCTACTTCGGATATGACTGCGAATATGTCTGGTTAGTGTATTGGAAACAAAATTGATTATTATTCATAATATTCTGTACAGGAATCCAATATATTTCTTTTGATATACGTGTATCTATACATATTATAAAACAAAGTCCCCAAAAGATGTCTGTCTGTATGTGATCGAATCGATTTCTAAAAATCTACCAAACGGATTCTTGTGCGCTTTTTACTAAAAGATTCTTGAGGAAGGTTTATGTTAATAGTATTCTTCGGACTTTCACTAGAAGAGGCTGTGGAACGAAATATAGTATATATAAATCTACTTATATCCTAGATTTACGGGGGAAAAACTTAGTGATAGCCAAAGTTTCACGCGGATGAATCTGTGGGCATAACTAGTTAAAAATAAAACCTGAGTCGTAAAAGTTTAACACGAAAACTACCATATTACATATTAACGTAAATACAATCATCACCCCAGCATTGAACATGCTTAGGAAATTTGACAATAAATTTAAGAAACCTTTCGACACAAATTTTTTTCAATTACGGAAAAGCTAGCGCGTTGCTAAGATTTCAATAGAAAGGCGAACGAACGGTACACGTTCAGGTGGACTTCGCTTGCAAATATGCCTATTAACTCTTTTCTTTCCTTCTTCTTTCTAAAACTTTATATTTTAATAATTTTCTTATATATTATATTTTAGTAAATGTCCTTAAAAATAAATGCAGGGACGCAATTCCACACTTTGGCCATATGTACTCGTATAAGGAAAGATGAGTCAAAGTTTGTACCGATTTTTGATATTTCGACTGTATTTTGATGACGAATAGTTAATATTATCGGATTATTAATATTTCGGTAGTGCTTTCTATAACGAATATTGCGAATTACGCATCCATATATGTATACTGATCGTATACGAGTAGGTCATTTTATTCCACGAGCTCACCTAAGTACACAGCGGACACGTGCACTGAAACTCAATGAGCAATATTTTAAAATGAAGCTTTATAGAACTTTAATGAAATATTTAATACATTATGACGATATATTAAAGTCATACTAAGATTCCAATAAGTGTCAGCCGATTTCAATGTTTTGTATACTTAGTATTAAGTTTCTTAGTCTAAGCTATTTATATGTATACATATATTTTTTTTTATAAATATTTATAGTAATTTGGATTTGTATATATCAAATATTTTATACATTATACCCTGTCCGATTACCTCGATTTCAGTCACTGTTAGTTGAAGGTTTTATACTTTATCTATAAAATAAAGTCTACAGTGTACATATTGTGGAAACTTTAAACCTTCCTTTATTAAATTAATGTAAACAATGATTCAAAACTTCATGTTTATATACTTTTTTTGATGTACCATTTCGAATCGTGCGTTAAAAAGCTATTCGAAATAAGCAACGCGAAGCTTTGAAGTACTATTGATGAAATATCGGCACTTTTATTGCGCGATAAAGCGATAAAATATAAGCCATATTGAACAGCACGTATGATGACAACGTCTCTTTGAAAGATGTCAAAGGTTACGGAAAAATTTTCATTGAATCTACTATTTCATTTTGGTTCATGCAAAGCCAATGACAGTAAACATATAGAAATACAAAGCAAAAGGAGTCAAATAAAGGAATAATTTGCCGATTTTAATAATTTTTAAATATTTTGACGAGAAATATGCAGCTATTGAAAGTCAAATAATACGAGTATTCATAAATGTCCTTTTTTCAATTTCTATAAAACAAATAATAATGTATTTTTTTGTTTTTTTAGTAAAGGTGAAATAACTTCCCACGATTTTATTTTCCACTTCAAATACACCGGTCAAAATTTGACAGAAATATCTTTCATTGGTATATATTATAAAGTTCAGATTCAACAACTGAATAGTTTTCTAAGCACTTTCGAATCATCAAATTATTTAGATTCCAATTGTGAAAATTGTATGGAAAATAAATTTAGTGCTACCTATTTCTAAAAAATATTTTGTAATCTTGCTTAAAATATAAGTACCTGTAAACCGTAATTAGTTAGTTTAACTTAATACAAAATTGATTTATGTTGTACATATTTATATAATTTTTAATATTACAATAAGATTTTCAAAAAAACCTGCAAACGATTAATGTATTTTCTGGAGAGATAGTGTGTTATTATTCGGTTCCTGGAATAAGTATTATAAATTTGTCACAAATATATAAGATTAAAAAAAAACACTTAAGGCTATATAAAAGGATACGAGTAAAATGGCTTTTGACACACTGCGGGTTGAATGTATTGTGTGCCGAGTCTTCTGTGAACACGATATTAACTATGTCGTTTCCGATGTGACGTTTTCTCTCCAGCTGCAACATTTAAGTACTAAGCATTCAAAATAATACTATCTACATTAAGAATTATTAAGCTCTATGAGAGATTAATATATAAGAAATCGGTTCTATGCTAGATATATTAGTATACAGAAACAAGAACAGAGTTCTGTTGTGTTCTGTGCTGTTCTGTTCACGACAAAATCGCATTTCGTCGTGGACCCTATCCTCCTGATAATGCTTCGCTTACGGGGCGAAACGATCGTGACTCGACAAGACGCGACTTTGGTGGTGGTTGTGTGTATTGCTTGTGTGCATTGTTGCTGGTGAAGGCGTTTTGGGATACGTGTGGTGACTTGCCCTGCATGTGTAAGGTACGTGAATTTTGCCTGCTTCATACACTTAGCATTGCATGCATTCGCATAGCACACGCGGATTATTGCAAAGTAGTTGTGTTATAGTTTCTGTAATATGGAATTCCGCAAAGTAACGTCTGCTTCTATAAATTATATATTAGTATATTTTTTAAGGAAATTCCACGACACAGTATGTTATGCTGCTTGCTTCCATAGATTCTTCGCGATCTTTTGTGGTTGTTTGCTACAAACTTATACTGCGTCTTGTGACCCTTCGTCATAATCATCAGCAACCCGTTTTTGTCCACTGTTGGACATAGGTCTCTCCTATGGCACGCCACTGAGCTCGGTCTTCAGCTCTTCGTTTCCAACCGCTGCCAGCCACTCTCCGGATATCATCACTCCACCTAGTCGGAGGACGTCCTACACTACGTTTGCCAAGGCGCGGTCTCCACTCCAGAACACGTCTACCCCAACGGTTGTCTGTTCTGCGACAAATGTGGCCGGCCCACTGCCACTTCAGCTTGCTCATCTATTGGGCTACGTCGGTTACTTTGGTTCTCTGTCGGACCACTTCGTTTCGGATACGATCCTTCAGAGAAACTCCGAGCATAGTCCTCTCCATAGCTCGCTGGGCTACCTTAAATTGGTGGACCAGTCGCATTGTCAGTGTCCACGTCTCGGCTCCGTATGTCATTACTTGTGACCCTTATCGTTATCAATCAGTGGGGGTCAACATTAAAAACTTTGGGATTTCAACGTTCTTTGGTTATTTAAGGCGCTGAACAGAGCCAAATAGGCTGACTTTAAACACGTTTTTAACAAAAGCTATAGGGATGATGATTAAAAGAAAAATATATGTTAATATACATCATATCTCAGAGAGAATGTAAGATTTCAAAACACGATTACGATACTTTTTTTCGATAAAAAAAATTGGTAAATAGACCTCTGATTTTTACTTTGATCGTAAATATCTCTAATATTTATCAACAAAAATTGGTAAAATTAATAAGACTAATAAATCATTATAATATAAAGAGAATGTAAGATTTAAATTTTGAATTAATTAAGATATTTCATTCAAATTAAATATTTTTTAGAAAATAGCAAAACTGAAACGAGTCATCGTCTCGCTTCTCTTTTACATCTACGAATATAGACAGTGACCGCTGAGGCGCGCTGCTATACGGACGTGTGTCGCTAGCTGCCGCCTTTTGTGACTATTCCTTGTTGATAATATGTCTTTTTTTAGGTGTTTAGTTATAGTTTCAGCATACTTAGTTTTATAAGATTAATTAGACATAAGTTTTTTTAATAAATTGTACAAAAAAAGTTTGGATAAAATAGTGTACACCTACAATGGGTGTTAAAAAATTAATTTTGTCGCTACGCCGTCGCAGAAATTGTGGGCGTGGCCTATATGCCGAAATCTGAATTTGCGCCAGCTCTGTTCAGCGCCTTAAATATTGTGCCCTGCATATCGCCAGTACAAATTTACGATATCTTACGCTATGTTGGCGACTCGAGTTCTTTAGACTATTGATCTCCTCATTTTCCTCTCCTCATTCCGATGTGGGATTATTTCTGTTCTCTGTAAATTTTTTATCAGTACGACTTAAAATGTGAATAAAAACCTGCTATTATTCCATTGTTGGGGTTAAAGATTTTCTCTTCTCGGTGTGAAGAATTGGAGCAGACCCATCACGCTACCTTAATACGGATTTACAGGTTTCACATTTCCCGGCAATCCTTTTGGTACGTGCATATTGCCTCATAATGTTAGTTTTATCGTAAATACTACGATTGACTATAACTGTTTATAAACTACCCAAACTTTTATGAGAAATGTCTCATATTGACACCTGAGCTATTTGTGATAAAAAAAATATTTTTATCACAAATAGACAATTATTATTTTCATATTTGGGTTTCACGTTATTGAAAAAACGTAAGAAAATAATGATTTTCGTCGTTGCCGAAACTTGTAATTTCATTAAAACTTTTAAATGGCAACGTTAGGTGCGACATTTGTGTAGACCCACATTGCTAATTACCATATGCGTAGCGTAAATTGGAACAAGGCGGTGTTGATATATCTATAGCCCTTATAAGTAAATCATTTTAAAGTTTTACAGAATTATTTACAACACAAATTCCAAGTTATCCAAATTACGAGTATATTTATTATTATTTTTATAAAATATTTTTTCATTTATATTGTACGCAATTCAAAAGTAGTAATTAAATTATTAGGTCCTTACATATGAAATTGGCGTTTTGTCGTACTGGCCACTTTGATCTCAAATATTACCTTTATGGTTAGGAATTCCAAATTCAAATTCATACAGCTATTTACTCAAGCATTTGTGTTTCAAACCCCCTAATTCATTTGTTTTTTCTTCTTTTGTTTTTTTCTTTGTGTCACTCTGTTTACAAAATGGAAAACATAAAATATCGCGTTATTTACGAGTATGAGTTCCACCGTGGCACCAGAGCTGCAGAAACGGCTCGAAGGATTAATGATGTGTATGGTGACGGTGTCGCAAAAGAAAACACAGTGCGTTTTTAGTTCCAACGTTTTCGTTCTGGAAATTTCGACCTGCAGAACAAGCCTCGTGGACGGCCGGAGACCAAAGTTGATAATGAAGAATTGATGGCTATTGTGGAAGCGGATCCATCACAAACCACGTCCGAGTTAGCTGCAGGCTCCGGTGTTAGTGATAAAACTATTCTAATCCACTTGAAGCAAATTGGGAAGGTGAAAAAGCTTGAAAGGTGGGTACCTCATGAATTGAGTGAAGCAAACCGACAAACGCGCGTCGACTGTTGCGTTACGTTACTCAACCGGCACAATAATGAAGGAATTTTAAATCGAATCATTACCTGTGATGAAAAGTGGATCCTCTACGATAATCGGAAGCGCTCATCGCAACGGCTGAACCCTGGCGAACCAGCCATATCCAGCCCTAAGCGAAAATTGACTAAAAAAAGTTGCTTGTAAGTGTTTGGTGGACTAGTGCCGGTGTCGTTCACTACAGCTTTCTTAAATCTGGCCAGACGATTACGGCAGATATCTATTGTCAGCAACTGCAAACCATGATGGAAAAGCTAGCTGCTAAACAACCGAGACTGGTCAATCGCTCTAGGCCACTGCTGCTTCAGGACAACGCTAGACCACACACTGCACAACAGACGGCTACCAAATCAGAGGAGCTTCAATTAGAATGTCTTAGACATCCACCGTACTCTCCGGACCTTGCTTCAACAGATTACCATTTTTTTCGCAAATTGGATAACTACTTGCAAGGAAAAAAATTCAACTCCGATGGGGCAGTCCAAACTGCCTTCAAAGATTTTATTCATTCCCGCCCGAATGGTTTTTTTAGTAAGGGGATCAATGAACTACCTATGAGATGGCAAAAGTGCATACATAGCAATGGTACATACTTTGATTAATTAAATATATTTCATTAAAAAAAAAACGACTTTATGTTCCTCCCATAGAAAACGCCAATTTCATATGTAAGGACCTAATATTTTGCTATAATCCGCGATAAAGTAAATAGAAAATATATATAATGCTGAATGTAGAGTGGACTATTCGTTTTCATACCCTATATATGCAGGATTCGTAAATAGCAAAATTTTGTCGTGGTGTCTATCTCCTGATGATGCTTCGGTTGCGAGGCGAAACGATTGTCGAGTTTGTGATAGTGAACGTGTGTAGTGCTTGTGTATTGTAGTGGCGGTGGTGGAAGTTTGTGCATGTGTTTTAACGAATCCTGCATGTATCGGGTATGAAAACGAATTGTCCACTCTACATTTAGCATTATATGCATTATATACATATATTTACTTTATCGCGGATTATAGCAAAAAAAAATAATATTACTTTTGTATTATGGATCTCTGCAAAGTAACGTCTAATTCTATAAATTATGTAAATTTCGCCTTAATTTTTAATTACCTAACTAAACGAAGATTTTGGACTTAAAGACCGATTTATATCTGATTTGATTGTAACTAGAATTAGCATACACCATCCATTATGCAACACCTGTTCGCAGCGGGACTAAAGCAATTTCACGATTAGTTCATGCATTTACATGAACTTGACCTACGCATTAAATTGAGGTGTTCGTTTTAATATACTAATTGGTAAACGACAACTTAAATTGTTTTTACACAGGCATGATCCATACAATTGTTATGAAAGCAAATCAATGCAGAATTGAACCAACAAACTTTAAAAAATATTTCATAGAAATTTACAATTGTTAAAAAAATTTAAATGTAATTTGACATAACATATATAACATTTTGTGCCGGCAATATCTATGAATATTAAAAAATAAAAGCCTATTTTCATTACAAATTGAAATAAAAAGTCGTAATTTTAATTGCTTTTTGCAAGGACCAGTAATTCCTTGCCTGAAATATTTAAATAAAACGAGAATGGATATAGCCCTCCAATTTTATTAAAAATACTGTGAACAGGATAAAATCTAAAATCCTGTCTCTTAATTATTTTTGTAGATAATATCAAAGATCTTCAAAGTGTCAGGGAATTTTATAAAGCTTAAAATAATCCATTTTGTTAAAGGGAGCTTTCGACTTGTCGTTTATTTGTAATGTGGGCGAATACGCCAAATTTTTTGGAACGAGAATGTTATACGTGGAAACAGGCACAAAACATTAAAGTAAAAATAGTTTAAGAAGTTATGTACAATGAAAAATGTTTTAATAATTAAAAAAAACCGAAGTTGTGAAGATAGAAGAGATGGTTAGTTTTTTTTAGTCTAACGTCTCGTTTTATAACTTTCAGACGTGACAGCTAGATCAGAGTACACGATATTTTACAGTTTAATAGGATTTTGGATTCTATCCGTTTGAGTAACTTTTAATACAATGTTTAATACTAATAACTCATATTAAAATTCGCCGCACACTAAGTAAACACTAAATCACAGTTTTGTAAATAAAAACTACACACACAACATGTGTGTTATGCACTATTAGAAGAGTTTTTAATGTATAAGTTATTGACAGTAGGGTGATGACTCTTACTTTTAAAGAGCAAAAGTTTTTCCTTAGAAAGCAATTAGCAGGCTATTCTGTATGCGGTCGGTACTAAGCACCTTTTTACGGCTTTGTATGTACCTCGATTTATTTCGGTGTTAGGAGAATTTTGTTCATATTGAGAGAGATATAGTATAATAGTTATGGTGATAGGTAGTGATAGTAACATTTGAAAAACAAGAATTGTTAACATTTATTTCTATTACTTGAAAATTCCAACAACTTCTTATAATGCGAGTACCTGTACAGTTTGATGACAGGCGTTATGACAACGCACCCGGAATTATTACATCTTTGCAAGCAGTTTAACAGCATTACTAGAAGCTGTTTTCTTCTATAGTAAACACAAACCAATTAAATAACAAAATCTAAAAAAAAATATTTGGTTAACACCGTCGCTTCTTTGGCAAGTAATATTATCTCCGCCTTATATATCATGTAAGAGTAGAAGTATAGTTAATAGTTTTCTATACAGGACGCATACTAACCTGCTGTTTGTTGTCTTTCGAAAACGGTAACATTGTCGATACGTGAAACATTATTTCGTGTCCTTGATGCATTGTGTAAATAGAGTGGCTGCCCGTCATGTCACCTAAAACGTAAAATATTCACGTTATTTTGTTTCGAACTTTACATTTACGAAAAAGAAGAAATATATTTGAGCATGTGAGCACCATACTTAGCTTACTTAGTTTCAATTTCCAAACGTCATGAGTGTTTATGTATCTGATATTGAAAACTTAGTTTCATTGTAAGTATATGAAAAATTTAAATAAGCTAGGTAAGGTCATAAAATTCAAATTCAAATTCAAATAAGTCTTTATTCAAATTGGCCTATTACAAGCACTTTTGAATCGTCAAATTAAAATTAAATTGAAGCTACAACTGGTTCGGAAAGGTGCTCTAACCGAGAAGAACCAGCAAGAAACTCGGCGGTCACTCTTTTAAAAAAATAAATATTACAGTTTTGTATTAACTATTGTTAACAAACTTAGATTATAATATCGTCTAGTACATAGTTGGTCGCAATTTAGTTCCAAGCTTTCTTATCATTGACATAGTCTTCAACATTATAGTAAGCTTTATTAATGAGAGTCTCTTTAAATGCTTTTTTGAACTTGTGTAAAGGCAAGTCCAAAATTGATTGAGGAATTTTATTATAAAAAAGTATACCGAAGCCCACAAGCCCCAAGGCTAAGGCTTCAGAAAGTACTTCTGAAGCCTTAGCCTTGGTATTATTACTTTATTTCGGTTCCTAGTTTGCCAATAGGCAAACTAGGAACCGTAATTTAACCATTTACCATTAGTAATAACTATTATCGCTTTTTTTTATTAAAAAGATGTATATTTTGTTCCACAAACACTATATTATATACTATATAGAGTTATTATAGTACAGTAGGAGAGAAACAAGAAAAAAAAGTATATTTATCTTAGTCTAATCAAAAATGAAAAAGAGAGACGGGTAGGTAGTCTCATTTCATTTCTCTTTATTTTAATAGGGCACATTTCGGGCTAGCGTCCCTACTCTAGTATAGTAACTATGAAGGTAATACAAAGCTTTTAGACTGACACATTCCTTTTTTATTACTCACGAATAATTATTTACTTTAAATTTATAAATATATTCACATTTTCAAAACATAATAATTGAAATAATAAAACAAACTACCTCTATAATTATGTTACATATCAATTTGGTGTTACGCGAAGTATAAGCGATCGTCTTTAAAAAGCCTAGGAGTCTCGGTTTTTTAAATATAAATGTTTGTATTTATTTTGTTATAGCTATTTTCATATGATCGACTGGTCTAATCATGGCTATCTACAATAACAAAATAGCGATGGAATTATTTTGCGATAATCCGCGTTTGATAAGAAAATGCTATGTAATGATAAGTGTCGGAGGACACAATCCATTTTCATACCTTATACATGAGGAATAAATATACGTACCACAAAAAAACCACCACCAACACACTACACACATTACTACTACAATACTACTACTACAATATTAATACTACTACAATATTTTTTTTTTTTTTTTAGTTGAAAATTTAGTGAAACCATTTTAGATATTTTCGGTTTATATTTTCCCTTTGTTATCGAATATAAATAACGTTGATAAATATTTTGTTAAATTTTCTAACGTTTTTATTTTTCATACAATAAATAGTCCTTGTTCCTAAAAGGCTAGACGTCAAAATATCCGTAAGCGATTTATTATTTATAACAAGATCAATATTTGAACTATCATGAATTATCTACACTGCAATTAGATTTTATGCTGTATTTTAATAAACGATTCATATGCTTTATGTATATAAAACGGAGAATTGCGAATTTATAAGAGAAACAGCATATAAACTTTTATTAACAAGTTTAAAACGTTCTAATGCGGTCTGGAATACATATCGTACTAATTAAAACTTTGTCTAAACAAGTCTTCCATAAAGCGCTTGTTATTAAAGCTGGGAAAATTGAGTTTATGCTACGTTTCAGATTTATATCTAAACAAAAGCTCTCGTCGCGAGAGTTCTGTGGCTTTGTAGACATATATATTGTATGAAATATCAATGTATATCAGAGATTGTGGTGGTGGGTGTGTGTGCTGCTTTTGTGTTCGTTGTTGCTGGTGAATTGCGCCTTGGGGTGCATGTGGTGGCTGGTCCTGCATGTATAAGGTGCGTAGATTTTGCCTGCTTCATACACATTGGCTTTGCATGCATTCACTTAACCCGTGCGGATTATAGCAAAGTAGTTAGTTCTGTTATATTGCTTGTAGTATGGAATTCCGCAAAGTAACGCCTGCTTCTATAAATAATTCATATTTTATTAGTAGGATGTATGTCTCTTGAATAAATATTTGCTCCACTTAGTCTTGTATCGCTTGAATTTAAACGCGATTTTAACACTTTTAAAGTTTAAGATACCAATGTTCTTTGATTTTTAGTCAAATCCATGGTCACTTAATTCTACTTCATCATCATTCTCCTGCCCTTATCCCACTCTAAGTGGGGTCGGCGCAATATGTTAGAAACATGTTTTCACATGATTTGGCAACGTATTTTACGATCGGCCGCCTGCCTGACGTCAACTTACCTTAGTCGCCTTTTACGACATCTAGGTAAGAAATGAGGGTGGTCTATTCTATGCAGCTGGATACCACACGGCACTCACTTAATTCTATTTCATTAATTAAATATAAATAAATATATGGGACAATTACACACACGGTCATCCGTAAAGTAAAAAAATAAATACTTGTGTTATGGGTGATAGACAACTGATAAATATATACGTATATAATTTTAAATATCTTAAATACACCCAGATTCGAAGAAACAACAAATTGTTTATAGAAAATGTTGGCCCTCGGCTGGAATCGAACCCGCGAACAATGGAGCTGAAGACGGGGTCACTGCCAACTGCGCCAACGGTCCAGTCAAATTGTTTAAGGTGTAAGGAAATCCATCCTAACCTTATAAATGCGAAAGTGAGTTTTACTGTTACACTTTCACAATTAATTCGTTGAAACAATGTTGATAAAATTTAGATACTAAATACACAATTCTAAAGTTCTGATTTTCTTTTGGGAATGGGGAAACACATATTACATTTTGATGGTAAGTAAAGTGATAAGGGTTGGCCACTAATTTTTTTTTGTTTTAGGCCAAATTTTTATATTTTTTTTATAATGTTCACTGAAAATTTCCTCAAAAGATTTTATATGGAAAAACAACGTTTGCCTGGTCAGCTAGTAAACTTATAAAATACACACAAGTTGCTGTAATTTCTGTACTAATTCTCTTTGTGTAGAATTAAAAAGGCCTCACCTTTTACGTCGAGGCCTCCTCGAAATCGGTTCCAGCCCCTTAATCGAATCTTGTCCCCCAAAAGTGAAATAAACCGGTCCCATTTCTCATTGCCTTTCTCTGTAAGATGACCTTCTATGTAATAAAATCAAATTCAGGGTTGACATTAAGGATATACCTAAAATTGTCGAATGTTGGTGCAATTTTATTTTTTCATCGAAACTTATCATCATCATTCTTCTGCTTTTATCCCACTCTAAGTGGGGTCGGTACAACATGTTTTAACATGTTGTTACATGTATTGGCTAAGTATTTTGCGACCGGCCGCCAGCGTAACGTTAACTTACCTTACCAACTTGACTCACCTTGATCGAAACTAATATTAACAGAAACAAAATTATGACAGACTTCCTCTAAAAAAAGGATAAGTTCATGAATTTTTGCTCATGCTTATAGCACCTGACTCTGATTTACATAATAAAAGTCGAGAAATAATACTCTACCATTTGAAAGCATTTCGTCGTCGGTCTTCTGACCGGGCTTCATTATCATAACACCTATTTTAAAATTCACCGAACCCTCCTGCTCCTCAAGGAGCAAAATATCCTTTTGTAATTCTGGGCACGTTATCTGCAACAATAAAAAACTGAACTACTGCAATCTGGTTATCGAAGTGGCAAATTGTTGATGAACTCTTGTTATTTAAAGTAGAAACACATAGAAAGCGAACGCCAGATTGTAATAATTGGTAGAACGCCAAAGAACTGAATAACTTACATCTTCTTCTTTCTCCATCCCTGTTTCCATTATTTGATATCAGGTCTACTCACTTCGTTCGACTTGGCTTGTCATCTCTGGAGATTGGGCTCTCTCGAGTTCTTTTTATATAAGACCATTATATTCATCACGCTAAATTTATTTAACAAGCACTTTTGGATTGCCGCTGCCTTATGCAGCGTTTCAAAGTTGACGTATTGATAGGCAGGACACAAAGTATAAGTAATCGATGGGCGTTGGGGTCCTATGTCTTCAGATTCAAAATTAAATTTGAAATTAAGTGAAATTTACTTACCTCTCTAGGCATTTTGTCAAGCCTATCAATTGCTGTGAACTGCGCTAAGATCTGTTTAATTGTAGGCCGCGTGGGTGGCTGTCCGCCGCCGGCGTTCCACGCGCTTGCTGGTAGATATATTTTATGTGCGCCCTGAGTAAAACAACAAAATAGTTTTTTTTAAAATAAAAACCAAAACAAATCATCGTTATAATTAATGTGCCTCTGGCAATTTAACTCTCTCGTACGAATTATAATTTTCATTGGTATGGTATGCGTGATGTTATCTTATACATTAAATTGCATTTAATCATCCTATGTAGTTCGTTGAGCTAGTGTGTGTTAAAGGTTTAGAATGTGTCTCAAAAGCTTTTTTTTAAACTACTCTTGGTTTGCTATGTATGGAGAGCTCCCTTGGAGTTGGAAGATAGTGTAATAACATTAGTTCCAATTATCTGCAGAACGGTCCATGTTTGCATCACGTAGCTGAAAAAAATTAAAATTATAAAGACGTTTCACTTTATACATTTTAATGATAAATTATTGATAAGAATATTCCGAATTACATTATAAAATAGAAATGTACTTAAATCGTTTACAATCAGCATAAATATGAGAGGATTTAGAACCGCAGAATGAGTACGCAGTATGAGTTTATTAAATTAAAGTACGATGTACCTAATAGAAAATCACATTAACCGCAATCAATGCCTTAAAATAAATTAATTCACTAAAAAGTATAGATATCTACTATTAGGTAGAAAATTGAGCGTGTTACATAGTGTTTTATTTATATATATATTTTTTGGGCATTTGTTAATTCCACTTGTTTTAATGTTTTTACTAAAAAATAATATTTGGACGTAACGATGCCTTTTGAAGCACCACTCTTCTCTATAAATGAATTTTCGAGCTAAGAACAATTTTTCAATTGTAATCATAAATTTTAGGCTTTTATATCTAGGCTTGTTAAGTAGTACTGTGTGAAATTCTCGTTATATAATTCCTACCAAAAGTAAAAGTAAAGTAACGGCCTGTTACTATGCCCACTGCTGGGCTAAGGCCTCCTCTCTCCTTCCTACCAAAACAAGTGTAATATTATTTTACTTATATAAAGCTACTAGTACCCGCGACTTCATTGAACTTTAGTTTTGAAATACCCCCCCCCCTACACAAATACCCCCAATTACGTTTCATGTGTTGTTTCATGATAATGAAGGAAAAACGGCAATTTTTTAACGGATATTTTAATCTAGTATACATTCCATCCATTGTAACAAAATTTCATCTTTATTGATCCAGCAGATTATCTGTCGAAGCGTAGTAGATACGGAAAATCAGACTTCCGCTCAGATTTTTAATAATGGTGTAATACTAGTTGTGCTCGCGGCTTCTTCTGGGTAGCAATACGTATTTTACATCCTACAATCCTACAATAATGGGATACATGGGAATTCTAGTATAAAAAGAAGCCGCAACCACCTCTATTTCCCAGTCAATGTCCATCGAAATCGGTTTAGCTATTCCAGGAACTATTAATATAAACCTTCCTCAAAAATTGCAACATCTATTAGTAAAAACAGTACAAAAATCTGTTACGTAGGTTTTGAGCAAAATCAGACAGACAACTTTTGGGGACTTTGTTTTATAATATTTTAGTATAGATAAAAGATTAAGATGTTGTCGTTAGAAGGTTTTCTTTTCAGCTTTGTAAATTATTCTTATTTTTGTACAGAAACCTACTACGCAACAAAACTAAAATTAATTCATTTAAAATGATCTCAATGTATTAGTACTCTCTAAGTTTATAACTGAAAACATAAGACATTCATATTTCAACGGATTCATTGAAATATGAGCACAAAAACTAAATTTTATTCTACATGCCGAACTAAATATAGAAATTTATGAAAAGAAGTACAAGTGTAGGCTTCATCTTTAAGCTCGCGATTTCTTTTGGGTAGATTTGGGCTTGGGTAGACAATAAAATTATAAATAACATAGGAGCACGTACGTAAAAGTAAAAAAAGTAAAGTAACGGCCCGTTACAATCCCACTGCTGGGTATAGGGCCTCCTCTCTCCGCTTTTGTAGAGAAGGGTTGGAGCTAATTCCTACCACGCAGTTCCAATGCGGATTGGTAGGTTGCACATATCCACAGGATACTCTAGAGATATGCAGGTTTCCTAACGATGTTTTCCTTCACCGAAAAGCGTGTGATAAATTGCAAATATCAATTAGACACATAAGATTTAATAGAAAAACTCATTGGTGCCTGCCCGAGATTTGAACTCGTGACCCTCTCGAAAAAGTCACACGGTCTCACCACTGCACTATTACAGCTCGTACGTACTTAAAAATGATGTAAAATTTTTCGCCCGTGTGGAAATAATGACACAAAATTTTTCAGTGTCACGAATTTTTGAACATTATAGTAGTTATCGTGCGTTACGTATAATATATAGAGACATGCTATCGCTGACTTTTAGCAGTATTTTGATCTGCTGTGATCCTTTATAATTCATATTAGACCATTGTAATATGTTATTATTATGTAACCTACACCATACACCTATAGGTATCTATCCACTAGAATGTCAATTTTGAAGTCAAAATTACCCACGAATAGCGTTTTTTCTCGAGAAGGCTGGGCAATTTTTAACTTTTTATATTTTATTAAAAAATTAAAACTGTTCAGACAATATTCATTTATGCATGAAATGTAATGCTCAGTCATGCATTACTAATTTTATTTGTAAATACTTACATTTCAAATTACTTGCCTAGTAGACCTTCTATATTTTTGTATACATTATTATTTTAATTGACGTGTATATGTCGTCTCATAATGCATAGTTACTTTTTGTACAACCCTTATAGGCTAATTTATTTTATTTTTATTTATTCTTTTACATTTAATAACTTTTACAATTAATTCTTTCATATCCATAAGTCTTGACGACGTGATATTGCACATTCCTCTTAATCATTTTTTATCTGTATATAAATATAATAAGTAATCCTAAAAAAGTTAGCGCTGGTAGATTTTTCACAATACTGTGAATTACAAACAGAAAAATAAAATTGAAGATAAGGATCACGTAAATAAATACAAACAAAATAGTTCATAATAAAGTTACCGGAATGGATATGTTCATAATACTTTGAGACAGATTTCTACGATAGTAAACCGTTACCAAGCTTAAACCTCTATTCTCTAAAAATATAACACCAAAAATAGCCTTAAAGTATTATCCTGAAACCCTATTTATAGAGAACACCAGGGACCTTCGCAGTATCGCCTATATAAATGCCTTCGAACACTTTATATTTAGAAAGTATAACTTGATTATTATGTAGGTGATAATGTCATTTAAAAACAAATACCGCCCACAATGCCTTGAATCCGATTATGCGTAATATTTTTTTTAAATCTAAGAATCTAATACAGAGGGTCACCGTCATGGAATTTATATGGACAACCACCTTTATACCCTTTTAAATTGAAATACATTTACTTTTAGTTATTTAAAACGCCAATATTATATAGATACTAGTGAAGGATAGTGAAGGATTTTGTAAAGGTAACGAAATTTTATCGTGTTAATATATTATTTAATTTGTACTTAAATCAATAGTTTCTTCGGTGTTACCAATACAATATTATATCGGAATTCTCAATCACTAGAAGTCGGTTTACATCACTTTTATTATAAAATTGGAAACTAATATGTCAAAGTGAAATTCCAGCACTCAGTATCATAAAATTAGAGCAATCGTGGAATTTGCAACTACAATTTCAAATTAGGCTTCTCATAGGCAAAATAAATCTTTGCTTTCCTTTTATTTTTGTAAATAAATAAAACTTAATAAAAAAAGGTAAATAGACGATAAAAGTTGTAATGAAAATGTGTTAAAATTAAAAAACTTGCTTGCTGGAAGCTTTAGTCGCGTGCGCTGCGTAAACCAGCAGAGATACGCTAAAGTAATGTACTAAAGAATTGAAGATCAATAAAAATACTACTAAAAAGTCCGCAATAGCATGTCTCTATCTCTTATGGTTAGCGCACAATACTTACTTTTATGTTTAAAATTTGAAAAAGAAAAAAATTGTGAGACGCTGACTTCCACGCGGGCGAAGCCGCTGGCACATCTAGTTTATCATAATTTTATTTAGGTAATTACGAGTATATACATAAAGATCTGTAAAAAAAAGTTTTCTACACAAATAAGACTAAAGAAGTATTCAATTTAAATCTTATGTTCTATAATTATAAATTAATACTGAGCGATTTTCTACTAGTAGTTTAAGCTTACCATTTTGTTGAAGAGAATCGCTCGTAAAAGGCCAGCGCCCTCCTGAACTACGCTTAGAAGATACGGCTCTCTCGCTACATCCACGCCGATGTAGTTTTGATGCACTGTAATAAAATATCTTATAGAAAGACAACTGGTAAATATATACCTAATTTTAAATACATACTTGAATACACATATACACCCAGATTCACAACACAAGGAACCAACAAATCTAACCCTTGACCTGCGGAGCTTAAGGCAAGGTCATGGTCAAGGCACCAACTGTGCTGATAGGCCAGTAAATATATAGATCTTTATTACTTATAACATGATATAGTGTAAAGTAAACAATATTATTTGTAGTATTTACAGATGTTTGTGCTATTATAAAACTTGCATTAACATCAAAACTACCACAGTTAATTGTTCAACAGCTGTTCGATCCCCAAGAGTTTCAAAACTGCACTTAAATAAATGTAAGCTTTATAAAGTACTTTGAAACAAAGATAATTATCACATCCAAATTGTTAGGAACCTTCAAAGATCCATTATCACAGATAGTGTGCAAAGAATAAATTTGATGCGTTTTTTTTAAAGTTCCCGAATATAATGGTATATCATTGCAAGATATTATTACTCATCATAATATAAATACAGACTTATACAGAAAACAATTCATTGCGTGGCAATACTTGGACGATACCTACGTATGTCACGCGATAAGTAATAAAAAAAGACTTATTTATACAAAAACAACATTTAACAAACATTAAGTTAAAGATAGTATCAGGTACGGTTGAACTTTTAGAAAAAGTTTTAACCTCCAATTTAAAGGTGAGTATCTATCTTCAATGGTGCATGGAAAACCGCCGTGACAGACGGTTTGACTTAAGTTTTTAGGAAAGGCGTGTAAGAAAAATTATATGTTATGGTCATGTAACAAGATGACGTCAGCGTAGATGTCGCCTTAATGCCGGCTTTGATAGTTCCCACATAGAACACACTGTTATCTATTTTGACTACGTGACATGCGGGAAGAAAAATATACCATTTCGATTAAAACATTTTTGTAGGTGTCTTTAACCGGCTTGTTTTGTTTGTTTCGTAAATGACTTAAAATAATGAAACTAATTAAAGTTTATTAATGTTAGATGTGATAACGAAAAAAACCTAGCTTTCGTGGTTAATGTTAGTGGAATAATGAGTAGAAATGAGGCGAACACATTTAGCGAACCTGACACTGCGTCGGGCATATGAACGGGTGATATCTCACATGATGTCTCTCATAAAACTAAAAATGGAAAACTAACCAAATATTTAAACGTTGCTAATGAGATAAGCATCACCTGAAAAATTTAAAGAAGAACCTTTCACAGAATCGATAGATATATTTGTAGGGTTGCTCCTAAGCAGCTGGAAGTTTTGTTGGGACCAACATATTGAGGTGATATCTCTCCTATGAATTCCTAAACATATGACGTTCTAGCTAAACTAAACTTGACTTAAGCTAGACTTAGGTCTTCGTGACTATTTAGCATTAAAAAAACATTTTAAATAGATTTAAATTCGGTATATGAATTATGAAAATTTATTCTATTACTATCCCAAATGTCTTGAATACTTTACAGTTATCCCTACCGCCGTGTGGTATCCGGCAGAATAGAATAGAACACCCTCATTTCTTACCGAGGTGTCGTAAAAGGCGTTATACCTAATCACGTGGTGTGGGTAGTGACAGACATCATTATTTTATATTTAACATAAACCAAAAATAAGACCTTCCGGTCTTTAATCAAATAAAATGATTAAAAAGTTAATTTAGATACAAAATATATAGTTCTAAATCCTTATAAGATTTATATATCACCTAAGTGGGGTAAAATTTAAGTGGTATTGTTTCGATACTTCATAGCGCTTGACAGGATCTTAAGTATTAGTATCGCTGACTTGATTTTCGTAAGCATTTTTATACTTATTTCAAACTTATATCAGAAAATTTCAGCCGAGAATTGTGTCGTTTTACTACCTACGACTTTTTCCAGCTGTGTTGAAGCTTTTTGTCTAATTTAAGATTGGCTACCTACTGTTATTAGTAATCGATTTACATACTAATTTCATATTTGAAAGTCTCTCTGTATATCTTTTTATTTATTAGTCTGTCTGTTACGCTTTTATGGCTAATCTGATGCAATATATTTGGTAAAATTGAAACTTATTAACTAACTTATTTTTGGGCTATCATACAAAAGTTCTCGTTTTGTCTTCGGTAAAAGGAAAAACCAATATGTATTTACATAATTGAGGGTATTTTAACACTAAAGATGACGCGAATACCGCTCGTCTTCTATAAAAAAGAAGAGCTCTTATACTTTCATTGGCTGCATTGCACGATTCCATCTTCCGTGTAAAGATCATAGATAGTTACAAACATAACTATAGAGAAAAGTCCAAAGTATAAGTTTTTTAAAGAAATTATACACAAAAAAATTATTAGTTTCATTTATATTGAATTTTATATTTTTTTTTAATTAAAAATATTTTTTTATTGTTCCTTTCACGAAACTATGCTATGTTGTAAACCAAGTTAAAAATCGTCCAATCGAAACAATTGAAATTCCGGCGTGTGGTATCCGGCTGAGTAGAATAGACCACCTTCATTTCTTACCGAGGTGTCTTAAAAAGCGACTAAGGTAAGTTGACATCAGGCAGACGGCCGGTCCTAAATTACGTAGCCAAATGATTTGACAACATGTTTGTAACATGTTGCGCCGACCCCGCTAGAGTGGGATAAGGGCAGGAGGACGATGATGGTACCAATTGAAATTATTCAAAATTAATTATAAATCACAAATATAATAAATATAGTCATATATTCTACTATTATTATTTTCTTTGTAGGTATTACAGGAAGATTGTCGGAAAATTATTTTAAATTATAATTTCTATAATAACGAATAAAAATACATATCTACCTTTTGAATTAACTTGAAAACAATATATTACATCAAAAACCACATAAAACAATTGTCAATTGTTCTAAAGGTCGGATGGCGACATAAGAATCATATTACGTTATAAAAAGGGTAGTTCTTATACGTGGGGTCTGTCGTATATCATTTTAGTTGGAAGTTTATTTAAATGTAATATAAAAGTATCTGCTGTTATGTACCATTATTGCTTCTATATATACCAGTTAGGGGAATTTGGTTATAGGTAAATTAAATAAATAAATGTATAGGAAAATTACACACACGGTCGTCCGTCGGTAAAGTAAGTAACTTAATACTTGTATTATGGGTGACAATTGGTGAATATATTATTTTGAAATAAATATTTACATGCATATATATATATACCAGTCTCGAAGAACTGACAAATTGTTTATAGAAACTTTTGTTTCTTGGCGAGAATCGAACCAGCGACCCGCGGAGCTGACAGCTCTGCCACTTGCGCCAACGAGCCAGTTTATTCGGTGCTTTATAAGCGGATTTTTTTTTATTGAGGTTGGGAGCAAACAACTAGTGCCGTGTGGTATCCGGCTGCATAGAATAGACCACCCTCATTTCTTACCGAGGTGTCGTAAAAGGCGACTAAGGTAAGTTGACGTCAGGCAGGCGGCCGGTCGTAAAATACGTAGCCAAATGTGACAACATATTTGTAACATGTTGTGCCGTCCCCACTTAGAGCGGGATAAGGGCAGGAGAATGATGTAGGCAAACAAATCATCTGCAGTATTAGGTTGTTATTTAGGGCGAATCCACAACAACTTTCGACACGCTTTGGTCGAGTGTTTGCTTTTAATTTTATCCTTATAAAGTAGCAGTCTGTTTACTATCCTATAACAGGGCAAAGGGAAAGAAATGGAGCGTACATAACCCCGCTGCTCTAAATTGAATTTCTAGCTACACATATCCCAGTAATATAATTAAGTGATGTATAGAATTAGTCGTTACTTTGTAGTATTCCAGAGTTGAAAAAATTAGTGAATTATTTTGCTGTAATCCGCGATTCTTTAGAGTAATAAATGCTTAATCTGCTGATGATGACGGCAGATAGGCAGAAATGGCGAAAAATTATTAAAGAGCGATATGCTCTACTACAAGATAACCACGACCGCTCTGGCAAGAATGTATCGACGAAGAGGAAGAGATTAAAGTCTTTCTAATCGCGGATAGTAAAATAATTCATATAGTTTAGTATCGATTGAGTGCTTAATTTTTTTCTTATATTTAATTCATTCAGGTCATAAACTTACAGACTGTTGATAAAAATTACGCAGTTCCATTAAGTAGGTACGAAGATCGAAATCATCCGCGTGTTCCACTAGTAGTTTACTATGTTAGAAACTTGGGATCGTAACATCCATCTGTTATTCGAGATGTCTGATCTGCCCACCGCCATTTCAGGTACTCCACTCGTTGAACTGTTAGTAGCTCGTCTAACTATTTTAGATTTTCGCAAATCAAATCAATCAAATCAAAATAATCTTTATTCAAATAAACCATTTCAGCCACTTTTGAATCGTCAAGCATCAATATGATTAATGAAGCTACAACTGGTTCGGAATGTTGCTCTTACCGAGAAGAACCAGCAAGAAACTCGGCGGTCAATCTTTTAAATACTTTCAATTATACATTATTAAACCGCTGTCTTGTATGAAGCTGAAAGGATTTGCAAGTAAACCAAATCTATTTTTTTTAACTTCCATATCTAATAGATTAGGATGGCGTAGTTGAAATGACAGTTGCTGTATATAATATTCGTAACATCACCTATATTACATATTTTATAAAATAGCATTACCGGTTGTAGGACAAATTTAAGCCTTTAACTCTAATTATAACTACAATGTACAAACATAATATTAGGTGTATGAGATGTATAAAATAAATAAAACATTAACGATAAATTGTTGTGTGACTGACTTATATGCCTTTGTCTCTCATGCAAAATATAAATTAGCCTTTTATCTTATCGCTTCAAATAAATTCGAAAGGAAATATGTCTGCGTTACTCGATCAAAGGTTTGACAGATTTCACCATTTAATATATTCTCCTTACGAAATAATACTTTTGGGTATTTCGTGGAAATGTTTTGTTCATTTTAATCGAAGCTATTATTTGATTTTATACATTAATACGGAGTACGTTGGACTGGTGACGTCGCATTGGAAAAAGTGTCACTGAATGACTTAATATATGAATTTATGATTCCAAAATAGTGCAGCTAGATTCGAGCGGCACAATGTCTTATGGCGTTAAAATCTTTTTCAGAGAACTATGTATAAAAGTGGATATATATCGGATGGAGACGAATAAATCTAAAAAAGTAAAAGACACACTATTAAACTCTATCTTTAAATTTATTATAATTTTCTTACACAAAAATCAATTATTGAAAGTGCGCTCTCATGAGTACTTACGAAGAGTGGAGGCGAGGCAAATTCAGGCTTTTACAGGCTAACAATTTACAACTTTCTTCCATATTGCTTGTTTAGGGCAACAAGTGAAGGATCAGGCTAGCACGTTGTATGTTTTGATTCGTATACATTTTCTCTATCGTACCATGTTTGTACGATTAAGAAAGATAAAAAATATTGAATCATTTTTACATTTTAAAAATGAAAAAACATTACGATCTGTGATATATAAGAAAGTTTAAAGTGGTGTACAACTAAAACAAATATATACAATACGAAATTGAGAGTTACAAATATAAAAATGATAGGTAGATACATAGATATTTATATTTCCGAAGAATATGTATGAAGAAATAAATCAAAATAATTGAAGATTTAAGAAAAAAAATATACACGTCCAATTAATTTTATGAACATTTTATTAAACAAACATGTAGTTTAGTATTAAGCACAAGTATATGTCAACATGCTCTCACTAGGACTTATATAGAAGATTGTCAATTATTCCCCTACTCAAGACCCCCTAAGGCAAAACAGCAATTCGCAATAATATCACTTAACTCGCCTTGTACTTCGAGAGTAGAATAGATTTAGGGTAAGCCCTAAGTCGTTGATTTATAACAAAAGACGAAAATAGGTGTCAGGGCGCTAAACTTCCTTGACAATTCTTATAGTTCAAGTATGCACGACCTAATTTTATGTTTTAGTCTGAATAGACTCGAGGGTACACTTGATACTAGAAAGTTGTTGACTTAAAATAGACCAGTGAAATAGGTTCACCAACTCTTTGAAATCGTCATAGATTATTCATGGTTATCCATCCATTCGTCGAAAATCGCGTCTTCTTACAATAATTATATTTTATAAACAATTATAGCAGCATGTAAACCGCAAAGCCACAGAGGTTGTCAAAAAAGCAAGATCTGCAAAAGTAAAACAACTAAATGATACTATAACAGAACTAATTTGCTATAATCCGCACGAGTTTTTCTGTAAAATGGAATTCCACAAAGTAACGCCTGTTCCTTTAAATCAGCTAAATGATCATCATCATTTTCCTGCCCTTATCTTAACTTAAGCCCTTAACATGTTGTCACATGATTTGGCTACGTATTTTACGACCGGCCGCCTGCCTGACGTCAACTCACCTTAGTCGCCTTTTACGACAATTCGGTAAGAAATGAGGGTGGTCTATTCTATTCTGCCAGATACCACACGGCGTAAATCAGGTAAATGATATAATCCTGAATAATTTATCCAGAATTAAAGTCAGCATAAGGTTAAGAATTAATATTATAATTTGGTAAATATAAAGTAGTTTGTTTATCAACTATTTCTATCCATTTTCCTCTATCATAGTAGTTACGATAGTGGAAATGGGCAACAAACAGAAAATAAGCTTGTATCTAGTTAATATTTATTGGATTCTTACAAAGTGAATTGTATGAATTCAATAAATATTAATATCCAATATCCACTGAAGAGAGTGTATTTTGTTTGTCAGCTTATTTTGATCAGTACTAGGTAAATGTAGAAAAATAAACATTTTCTGATCAAATACAAAAAAAATCATCATTCTCTTGTCTTTATCCTACTCTAACTGGGGTGGACACAACATGTTTTTCTCTTCCATTCTCTGCTATCATTCATCAACTCTGGTGCTAGTCCTTTTATATGCATGTCACACTTCACATAATCCAAGCACCAGTTTTTAGGCCTCCCTATAGTCACATACCCATCCATAGAATAACGTGATTAAAAATATTTTTAGTATGCTGATTATCAAAAACGAAAAATATTTTAAGATTAACATATTCCCATAGACCTAAGAATTTATAAATAATTAAATAAAAATAATAATATATTAATAATAATAAATAAATATATGGGACACTTACACACACGGTCCTCCGACCCCAAAGTAATTTACTTAATGCTTGTGTTATGGGTGACGGGTAACTGGTAGATATACTACATATATAATTTTAAATACATACTTAAATACAAATATACATCCAGGCTCGAAGAACCAACAAATTATTTATAGATAATGTTGCCTCTCGCGGAAATCGAACCCGCGACTCGCGGAGCTGAAGGCACTACCCACTGCGCCAACGGGCCAGTCAAATAAATAAATAAATTTTCAAATACATAAAATTATATTATTCGTATATAATATAGTCATCGTCTCGTTGCAATAAGTCTAAGAGGTATGATAAGTGCCCTTTATAAGTTAAGATGATAAACCTTTGCTTCTCGAGGATGCTTCTATACTCGCCAGTCCAAGCAGTGACACTGTAAAAGCTGTTTACGTTAACAACAGCTTGGATAGAAGAGTAGGAATGTCTCCTTGATGAATTTAATGACAGGTCATTAAATTTTTAGATTGAATTTCGCGAAACTTAAAAGTGCATGGGTTGATATTTCAACACTAGTAAATTCACGATATCTTGGCAGTTTTTTTGTACATTTATGGGCAATACGGACTTTCTTAACGAGCAAAAGCAGTGGCGATATAGCTTTCTTAAGATGGGACTCTTCCGCGATAAATATGATGCGATGGACCATCAGAACTAAATTCCATATAATTTGAAATATTTCAAACCGAAATATTCCAAATATTTCGGTTTGAAATAGTTTTTTATACTTACTTTTGCCGAGAAAATACTTGAAGTACCAGCGTGTTTGAAACTCCGGATTTTCGAGTACCGGTGCGCTGGGTGGTCCGAAGAGCTGTAACAAATATTAAGATATACATTGTGATTTTCTGAAATTCTCGTCCCTGATAAATGTGACACCTGGTTGTCTTAGTGTGTGTAATTTAGTAGAATAAGTTTACGCATAAAATAGCACACCTTATGACGTTTGAAAAATTTACAATAAACTTAAACCTCCTCAAAATTTTTTTTAGTAATTATATTGTTATTTATTAATATAGATAACAAATTATCATATTGAACTTTAAATATGCTATGTAGAGAATTTAGACAAATCCACATGAATGTCATGTCATATACATTGATAAGGTAAGTCAACCCGCCGTGTGATATCCGACTAAGTAGAATAGACTAACCTCATTTCTTACCGATGTGCCGTAAAAGGCGACTAAGGTAAGTTGACCACCTTCTGACCTGACCCACCGTGTGGTTGAGTAGAATAGACCACCTTCTTTCTTGCCGAGGGGTCGTAAAATACGACTAACGTAAGATGTCAGGCAGGCGGTAAGTCGTGAAATACGTAGCCAAATGAAAATGAAAATATTTATTGATATAAAATATTCCATTATACACTTATAGTAAGGACTCCTGCACTAGGTGTGAACTCGTATTGCTGGGTGCCCCGCTCATTCACCAAGACAAATAAATTATATATCAACTAGACAATTAAACTTAAAGATTAAATTTCAGATTTTCTTTTTTTATATATATAGGACTTCTATAAGTGTGTGTGTGTGTGATGTTTTATGTATGTGTACGTATGAGTGATATGTGTGAGTGATGATAAGTCATCATCATGCAACAACATGGTTGTAACATGTTCTGCCGGCCCCATTTGAAGTGGAATAAGGGTAGGAGGATGATGCATAACACATTCCTATTATCTTTGTGAAACTTGAATAGTTTAGATAATACGAAATATTTCGTTTAATATATTTGTAAACATTTGATTAAATATCGAGTACATTCTTTAATAACACAACAAATGAAACATGATTCTGTGCAAACAATATTAATTTCAATATTTTAATTATCTTCAATTTTCATGACCCATAAACATGATTAATAATTAGCTCCCGATTCAATTATCTTTCACCGAAACCACAAATTGCAAAAATATTCTATTTCACATATAAAATGTTACCCAATATTTCACGTATAAGTTCGTAAATAACAGTGTTATATATGTTGTAAAGTTTAAATAAAAAAAAGTTTAAAAAACCCACAAAAATCACAAATTTTCTTTCGCCGTTTTTTATCACAACTTTCGTTCACTTTTGTTTGTTGAAGTGTATAATTTATGTTTAATAGGATTGCAGATCCTAGCAAAAATCTCTTTATATCTCCTTCTCCCTTTATCTCGCTCTCTTATACAGTACCGAAAAAGGAAATTGACTCAGGTCATTATATATAAACTTTAAAAAAATTAACTGCTTACCTCGTCCTTTTCACCAAGCGAATTGCCATTTTCAAGACGATATCGACGTATAATAGTGTCAGCCGTGCCGCCTGCTTCGCTTGATGCCGATAGCTGTAACAATTTTAGTTTTATTCTTGCTTGCTGAAATTTATATTTAGTTACCATATTATTCATAACCTTCTTTGTTGTAAGATACATATGCAAGATATAAAGTGTTCAGAATTAATTCCTAAGATGGATTGCATTTGTAATGAAGAAAAATACTCCAGATTATGACGTAAATTTGGTGAAATTTTGATTGATACTCCCTGCTTACCTAATTATTGAAGATAATTGAATTATGATTGTTTCTTGTTTTGTTTTCTGTGATCAATATTTTTGATGAAGGTATTGCCAGTAATCACCACGCTTGGCATGCGGTATGGTGACCGCAGTGCTGACCGTGTCGCACCGATAGTGCTGCTGCACACTGCCGGTCTGATATTTAGTTCAGCAAAATGAAAAGGCTTATTTATCGGTCGCCAGAGCCTCGTCGGTTAATCTGCAGGTGCACTGCGTGCAGGTGAGGTTGACAATTGAAGAGACTGACTAGGACGAACCTTCGCCTTACACCCCTTTAGTTTTTCGTAATGTAAAATGTAGCCTGCGTGCTTTACATTTCAGGACCTACTTGTACGTAAAATTTCTTACAAAACGGATAAACGATCGTCAAAGCAGTATACGCGCGCCTTAAGACGCACACAAACACGTATCATAGAATAATATACCAATTTCCAATGTATTCTTTTATTCAGATAGAATCTATAAAATTGAAAATATTGCTAGTTTTACAGATTCTCTTGGTCTTTTCCGTGGGGACATAAGTTACAAATCCTGGAAAATATTTTTTAAATAATAAGCTTTGCTTCATTTTGATGATCTATTTGGTAACAATATTTTAACTGTGTTGAACGATGAACTTTGAGATGTCCAGGCTGGCATAAAACTGTAGGTGAAATAAACATAGCGTTCTCTTTCAGAACGGGGTCATGAATAAGAACCCTGTATGGTTTCTAAATTAGTAGAGCTCTCTCAATAAAATTCGTACGTGATCCTTCGAAACGTAATAATCTTAATAATGCTTTTCTGATAGATTTATTAGTTCTGGTTAGTAAACTACGAGTTCCGGCTAATGAAACGAGGGAAATTTTCCGAACAAGCTGACCTACATAGGATTTTCTCGCAATAGAATTTTTCTACAATGAGATTGTTTTTCGATATGCATATTCTCTGATTATTATAAATCGTGATGATTTCCAACTTTTGTTTTAGTTATTTGAATGTGTGGAAGGTAAATAAAAATATTTATCTTTAACCGTGATTCAAAAATTTTTTATATAGGTTTAATCATTTCTTTGATTAATCTTAATACATATTATTTAATTTTATTAAAATAAGTTTCTGCTATTGTGATAAGTTTAAGATTTATTTTAAAAAGCCTTATTCGTATAGTAGAAGATTTATTCTGAGTACACATCACAAATTACACTATTATTTTATTATAATAATAACCTACTTATTTTCAAATTGTAGACATATACTGTCTCCATCATACCACGTGTGTCTACGCTTATTATTATCATATATTATTACGGTAAACATTAGGTTCATAGCCAAAAAAAAATATTTAAATTTAGCGCAACAGATTCTTTTCATATATCAAATATATAAAGGATGAATTCCTTCATAAGATATGATTATCGCTGTTAAAACAATACAGACATTCAATGGCGTCTAATTCGGAACACGAAGAATACAGAACAAACGATTTAGTACGTATAAATAGCTTAGTATGGCCACCAGTTTATTTTTCCCCTACTGCCTTTGGTTACCTAGTTACGCCACTGCAGACTTCCATAGAATAAGTAAAAGTAAAGTAACGACCTGATCCTGAGTATCCCACTGCTGGGCATAGGCCCCTTTTCTCCGTTTTTAAAGGGAAGTGTAGACATTACCAGTGGAAGACCCACCACGCCACGTGAATTGATAGGTTACACATATCCTTAGAATTCTCTAGAGATACGCAGGTAACCGCACTATGTTTTCCTTCACCTAAAAGCGTGCGATAACTTATCAATTAGATATATTGGTTCTACCAGAAAAACTCATTGGAGTCTGAATTATGGAATCATGAATGCATTACGATTTTGTGGTGGAGCCTATCCTGATGATGTTTCGGTTTCGGGGCGATACGATCGTCAAGATTGTTGTGGTGGTGGGTGCGTGTGGTGGCTTGTCCTGCATGTGTAAGGTTCGTAAATTTTGCCTGCTTCATACACATTAGCTTTCAGCATGCATTCGCTTAATCGGCGCGGATTATAGCGAAGTAGTTATGTTATAGTTTCTGTCATTGATGACTGATTGAACCCGTGACCTTCTCGACACAGTCCCATAGTTTCACCGCTAGGCTATCACAGATTATATATTATATATATATTATACATACATATATATTCCATAGAATGGAATGGAATGTCTCATTTAAATGTGTCGTAAAACAACACGTAAATCTACAAGAATATGAAATTTTCAGATGAACTATTTATTATAACAGATTAAAATGTAAATGTGGAAGCTTGAAATGTAAATGAACGTTTGAAACAGAGTGCGACAAACAATTTGCGTTCGCCTACTTGTCAAACGGAGCTTGTTACGAGATCTCATTTCCCGAACCAAATTCAATTCGTCGCCGTAATATTGAGAAAATGTTTTATTTGCCTGGAAAAAAGGTTATTATATATTCAATCATAATCTTTGATTTCACGAGCTGAGACAGCCGAACGGTGAGATCATGTCTCTCTTTCTAGGGGGACATGGGTTTAAACCCCGGGCAGGCACCAATGACTTTTTTCTTTTAAAACTGATGTGCCTAATTGATATTTGCAATTTATCACACGCTTTTCGGTAACGGAAAACATCGTGACGAAACCTGCACATCTTTGTAAAATTCCTGGGATATGTTTGACACGCAATCCGCATTGGAGCAACGTGATGGGTCTATACTTCAAACTTTTGCTAAAAAAAAGAAGATTTTCAGAAGACTTTCTATAGGATAGTGATAGGCTAGCGACAGGCCGTTACTATTTACCATGATTTCATTATTAGGTATGTATATAATTCTTTATTTCTTCGTTTATACTTATACAAGTTGTATCTGTGACTTCGTTCGCGTCAACTTTAGTTTAAAATACCTTCATGTACTACATTGTATTTTCATTTTCCTGAAACAAAAACGGGAATTATTTTTACTCCCGTGGGATAAGTCGGGCGCACCAGATAGCATAAGACGCGATGAAAGCCGGTTTCTATATATGAAGTATGGATAAATAGAGTAAACCGATAAGGAAAAATTAAAGAACATGCACGGGATAGTAATAGATCCGCTGTGTGGTATCCGGCTTAGTAGAAAAGATAGACCTGATTTCTTACCGAGTTGTCGTAAAAGACGAATAAGATAAGTCGATGTCAGGTCAGCAGCCGCTCGTAAAATAACTAACAAAAACATTTAACAACATGTTCAAACATATTGTGCCGACTCCACTTAGAGTGGGATAAGGGCAGGAGAATAATGATAATGCACGGGATAGTAATAGATGAAGACTGAATGCAACTGGGCTAGACTCTCAAAGGGTTGAAGAGGACAAGATGTGTTGTAAGTTGCGTTGTGTGTAATAGGAGTAAACAAGATCTTGATATTTCCAAATCATGTAATGCGTGTCGGGCGGTAAAGCAATTACTCTAAAACGTGAAGCGTAAGGGACAAACATTAATGCGATGTGATCACAGTAGTCCTCTATGGCGAGCACTTGACTTTCTGGAGGAAATGTCTTTAGAAGAACTTGGCCTTAGTAGCCGGAAACCATATACGTTTAGTATATCCTATAGTATTTGTACTTTATTACACAGAAACTAGAGCTACGAGAATATATGTCTGGAAAATTTATTGAGTATCGATATACCGTATTATCATATAATTTACTGGCTAGTTGCAACGTTTTTTTATTGTCCAGAACAAAATTTTGAGCAGCTCAAGCTCCAAGGTCTATACTTAAATTCATCAAAAACAGTACAGATGTTACGGGTGTAACAACGACAACAAACCAAGTTAATTTTTTAAATGGGTCAATGTTAAGATTATCTGAAAATATCATTAAAGCCGGTCCAGCCAGGTGGTGGAGGTTTGTGAAAACGGACAGACCATTATACAATTAGCAATATATCATCATCATCCTTCTGCCTTTTTCCCACTCTAAGTGCGGTCGGCACAACATGTTACAAACATATTGTCACATGATTTGGCTACGTATTTCACGACCGGGCGCCTACCTGACGTCAACTTACCTTAGTCGCCTTTTACGACACCTCGGTAAGACATGAGGGTGGTCTATTCTATTCAACCGGATACCACACGGTGGGTCAACTTATCATAGTCGCCTTTTACGACACCTCGGAAAGGAATGAGGGTGGTCTATTCTACTTAACCGGATACAACACGGCAGGTCCACTTACCTTAGTCGCCTTTTACGACACCTCGGTAAGAAATGAGGGTGGTTTATTCTATTTAGCCGGATACCACACGGCATATACGGATACGGATTTTTACATGATTATTCTTTTTTTTTGGTATTATTATGGTATTTTTTAATGCTTTCTTTTTAATACCTAAAAATGTTTAATATTTTTTAAAGCATTTGATTTACTCATTTTCATCTTAAAATCAGGTTAAAAGCTCATGAATTGTATAATAATAATAATAATAATTCTAGCTTATAAAGTGACATAAAAATTGCTGGCGAGCAATTTTTCAATTAAGTGAGCAAGGAGTAAATATTTATCTAGTGCACTTTGAAATCTATTATAGCGATGATATCTTTCTGTTATGAATAAGACCAGTGATATATCAGTTTTCATATATGTAAATAGTGCTTAATTAGCTACGTACTTAACAAAAAAAAATCACCTATAACGGCTACATTTTTTACATCATGATTTTATTAAAAAAAAAAGTTATTCAGTGTTTTAAATGTTAAAAAAAATGTAAATAAAAATATGTCCAATTAATTCACACTTACGATATTTTAAAGCTTGATACCCCATGATAATATAAGATGAGAAGTAAACTAAAATAAGAACTCGTGATAATAATGTTTATTACAGTAATACCCGTAGACAGTAACCGCTGCTTGGCTCTATTGGTGCTTAAGCTTGAGAACTTTTAGCAGTTAAAAGTCCCATCAGGAACCATATTAAAAGCGACTTACGCTATAATATGGATAGTATGTGTTTATCGTTCGTGAATATTAAAAGATTAAGCTGTTGGTCGTGTAAAAGAACTAAAAGGAGATTACGTGCAGGATATTCGATCATTAATTTATGAAGTTGATGAAGTTTTCGAACACTAGTGATAATAAAATTATTTTGCTATAATCCGCGATACAGTAAATAGAAAATATATATAGTGTTTAATTGTATAGTGGACTATCCGTATTTTCATACCCGATACGTGCAGGATTCGTAAAAACACATGCACGAACCTCCACCACTTCCACCACAATACACAAGAACTACACACGTTCACTATCACAATCTCAACAATCGTTTTGCCCCGCAACGGAAGCATCATCAGGAGATAGACTCCACGACAAAATCGCAAAGCGAAGCAATCCAAACAAGTATTGTTATATAGTACTTGGTTCATCCCCACCCTTTATTTTTACCTCTGAACACGTGCAACAAGCTTGAACTAGAAACATTTATCTGCTCGTTAATGAGGGGGCCATTGTTATGCTTAATGATTTCTAATTGTTCCAAAATATTTAATTTCAAGCTTTTTTCACAGGTGTGCAGAGTGGTCATTAGGAACTTGATGACCGCTTTCTAACAAATGTTTAGCAAAGTGTGAATTTTGTGGCTTTTTATTCCTGAAAGCGACCATATGTTCTTTAAAACGGCTTTCAAAATTACGACCAGTCTGACCCACTCTGAAGTCTGAAGTTTTCGAACTTGAGACGATCTAATATATGTTTGTAATATTTTATCATCACTCATTTGATAAAGTATTAGTTAGGTATTCCTTGTTTATCGTACGTATCGTATCGTAATCGAAAATTACTTTTAAAATATTGGACCGTATTTATATGTTCACAATTGTTTTCTTTTATTTCTCTTTGGTTTGTCGCATAAAATAAAAGTAATAAATCAGCAGTGTTCTAGTCATCCTAAATTAACGTCCTGTCTTTGTGATGTCACGTTTACATCAAGATACGTTTTCGGCACTATACAACTGCAAAATAAACAATAAAGGCATATTTATATCTACTTCCATGATTATCCTGGTGACCTCTCTGCTTTTAAATGAGAGTGCATCGCGTTCCAATGAATACGCCGAAGCCATTGAATTAGGATCGCATTACAGGGCTAAAATGGCTGTGAAAAATTTACAAAAACGTAGAAGATTTTGAAAGTAGATACATATATCTTTTTACGTTTTCACCCGTGGATGTTCAGAGTTGGGGATGGGCTTCACATTTTCAAACACTAAGGTCAGTCACTCCCACCCTTGTGACTTTTTTGAAGTCACCGGTTTACCAAGTTTTTTCAATTTGGTTTGTGGTAGTGGTGTTTTAGAAGTTACAATAGGTATACTAAGCTATACTTAAAATCTTCAATAACTTTTCAGTTTCAAAACTCTTGTATAGATATTTGTTATCTACAAAGGTTATCTTCTTATTTCTTTTATTGTAACAATTTTTCTAGAAAATATCTCGTAACAATATTTCGAGAAAATTTATAAGATACGCTGGCTGACCTTTTTTCTACAATTTCATTTAATATAATCAAAGTAATTTTTGGTTTTAGGTTAGCATAAGCGCAAAGTAATTGCAAAATTTCGAATTAAGTTCTTTTCTCTACATATTAAATCGCCTCTCAAAATCAAAATTTTATGAGTGTTCAACTGTGACAGAACTTTCCTCCTCTCTTGAGAAATTTATAAACAACTTAATAAAGTTTAAGTGACATAGCGAAAGGTTCACACTTTTCCTTATCCTTGGAATATATGTTTAGTAAAGGTCAATAAAAAGTAACAACAACCAACAACAACAACAAAGTTTTGTTCGAAGTAAATGGAACTATTGTTTGAATATTTTTATGGATATTAATAAAAAATATTACAGTCTGTTACATTCTTACGGTTGGGCAAGGGCCTTTCTTCTTTTTTGTTGCATACACTCTATGCCGTTCTAAAGCCGATTGTAGGTTATACATATCCAAGGAGTGGTCCAGATATCCTTTATTCAATGAAAAAGTTTAATAAAAAAAGCTTATCTTAAATAAAAAACGTAGTGAAGTAAACTACATATCTGCCCATGGTAAATTCTGAATATTAATCACGTGATCAAAAAAAAAAGTAAAGTAGCGACCTGTTACAACCCCACTGCTGGGAATAGGCCTCCTCTCTCCGTTTCTGGAGAGAAGGGTTGGAGCTAAGACCTACCACCTGCTCCAATGCGGATTGGTAGGTTACACATATCTCCAGAATACTCTTGAGATATGCAGGTTTCCTCACGATGTTTTCCTTCACCGAAAAGCGTGTGATAAATTGCAATTATCAATTAGACATATGAGTTTTAATAGAAAAACTCAGTGGTGCCTGCCCGGGTTTGAACTCGTGTTCCTCTCGAAAGAGTCGCACGGTCTCACCGCTGGGCTATCACAGCTCTCACGTGTTCAATCGAGTGTTAATTATTATGAATGTGGATGGATATGTGACTACAGACCTAAGAAGAGATGGTTAGATTATGGAAGTATGATATGCATATAAAAGAAGTAACGACAGAGCTGACGAATGTCAGGAGATAATGGAAGAGAAAAACATGTTGTGCCGACGCCACTTGGAGTTAATAAGGATAAGAGAATGATAGTTAATTGTAAATATTAATTGTTACTTATTATTAGTTTCAGTTGACCACGATTCTAAACTAGATCTATTTTATAAACAAATGATAAACTTTTAACACCATATAAAATATAAGATTGATATTACAGGCACTATAACAAAACTACCTCGCTATAATCCGCGCGGGTTAAGCGAATGCATGCAAAGCTAATGTGTATGAAGCAGGGAAAATCTACGAACCTTACACATGCAGGACAAGCCACCACACGTACTCCAAGGCTCCTCCACCAGCAACAAAGCACACAAGCAGCACACACACCCACCACCACAACAATAGCTTTGCATGCATTCCCTTAACCAGTGCGGATTATAGCGAGGTAGTTTTGTTATAGTGCCTGTAATATGGAATTCCGCAGAGTAACGCCTGCTTCTATAAATCATTTATATATAAGATTGATATAATAACTACTTTATCTGGTAAAATTAAAAATAACCCTTACAAATGTCTACTCGAATTTAATTTTTCTTAGAATCCATTATATTCATAATACATTTATTAAATATAACGTTAATAATAACGTTCTTTCATGTGAAAATAGGCTTGAGGCAGAAAATTTGTTTTGTTTTCATCAATTTACTAAGTACTTTGCGATTAAGATTAAGTTTATCTTAATTCGATCGTATTTTTAATTTTAAAAATAATATTCCATCTTTATCTTTACAATACGCAAACAAGCACGCACGGCGGTTAATATACAGGGTGTCCCATTATTCCGAATGAAACCTGCAGGCCTACCATGAACTCTTATTGCGACTCAATTGAAGACGTAAACGACGACCGCGAACCGCTTTATTTTCTAACCATGAAGTGTGAATAGGATTGGGGTCGTAATGAATGAAAAGGATAATGTTATATGCACTATAGATAGCTCTGTCTGTTTTACTCACATGTTCTTAGGGCGAATTCCGAACGCTCGTTCGGTAACGAATTAAAGTGTGCGTCATTAAGACGTCATGGTATGAAAAAGCAAAACACTACTTCAATTGAGTCGCAATAAGAGTTCATGGTAGATCTGCTGTAATAGATAGATAGAAGAATAATAGATAGATAGAAGTCGTGTTTCATTAAACTAGATTCACCAAATTTTTGAATTTACTGTCGTCGCGATTTTATATGATAGATGAATATCACTGCGAAGAAATTAGTCTAAAGTGAAATCGCCCTATCTACCTGACATGAAATACATTATGTAGTACACAATAGACTCGTGATTAATTGTCAACACATTAGTGTCTATGTGTTCCGACCATTACTGTTCTCAATTGTTGTCAGGCGTGCGTTGAGGTGTGACCTTTGGTTGATTGATTCCGCTAATTATGCTATAAGGCTCGCACAGTAGTAGAAATTTTTACTGCGTTATGAAGACATTATTGTTTTCGTAATGTAAATAATATTAAATGGATTTTTCAAAGAGGTTTTTTCAGAACGGTGATTTGAAACAACTCAACAACAGCTTTATGGAATGTAATTTTATTTTATTTTGAAAGTTGTATCTTTGGGGTGTATACATTATTCAAATGCCGCCGTGTGGTATCCGGCTGAGTAGAAAAGACCACCCTCATTTCTTACCGAGGTTTTTTTTGTCACGAAAACATGGGGACGAGCGGCGGGTATGTCGGACTCTCACCGACTAATAACCTGACAGTGCTCCACCACGTTACTGGTGGCGGGAACAGGGTACCGTTGTACACATTGCCCCAATCCACGCCAGCAGCAACTCTAAACCCCATAGTGCGTCACCTCTGGGTCGGGGGCCTCTCTCAAAGTGGCCCCTCCCTCCGCTAATCGATGCATCGGGAGCACCAGTTGCATCTACTGCCTCAGGGACCTAACTTCAGCGAACGTCCAATAAACCCCGTTCGGAACGCTCGGGAGTTAGGGCGGCATGTGACGGACTTCGGCGAGTCGCATGCGGCGGATCGGATCCAAGGAAATCGTGCCGAAGTTACCGTAAAAGGCGACTAGGGTAAGTTTACGTCAGGCAGGCGGCTGGTCGTAAAATACGTAGCGAAATTCTGGAATAATATGTTTTATAAGATGTGTGCTCACCGCACTTAAAGTGGGATAAAGGCAGGCGAATGATGATGATACATAATTATAATGCTATAACGGAGGGTATAGAAATAAATAAGTCAACGCGTATATGATGTTTTCCATTAAAATGGTATTTCTTTGTTTAGTAGCAAGAATACAGATCTTAATGAGATAAAGTATAGTTTGCACCTTAAGCTTTTAAGATACTAAGGAATTTACTTTCTTAATAATTTTGGCGTTATTTATGTCAATCTCTTTCTGAATGTAGAGTCGATATAACTATTGTTGCTCTGCTTATGATATTATAAATAATTTTACATGAGAAAAATGTCAGTCTGGAACACAAATTTTCTTGTATTTTTCAGGGGTCAGTACCTAATCGTAAATCGTGAAGGATGGGAAAGAATTTGGTTAAAAAAAACAATTTTAATGATTAAAAATTAACATGGGCATGATTGACAACCAAAAATTAACGCGTATGATATGGTCATACCTCTTTCATAAATATATTCAATAATAGAATAGTAAAATAAGGTAAGTTGACCGACCGTGTGGTATCCTGTTGAGTAGAATAGACCACCCTTTTTTTACCGAGGGGCCGTAAAATACGACTAAGGTAAGTTGACGTCAGGCAGGTGACCGGTCGTAAAATACATAGCCAAATCAAGTAACAACGTGTTTGTAACATGTGCCGACCGCACGTGAAGTGAGATAAGGACAGGATGATGATGATGAATAGAGTAGTAAAATAACTTTATTTAAGAAACGATGAAATGATGAAAAACATATACCACTTGTATATATCATTTGTATTGCATTAATGTAGACTTGTGATGTATTAATATTTAATAGACTCAAACACGCACTAAAATATAACAACATATCACTACACGTCCACTCTCACCAAGAGGCTCTCATGTTACTGACGCGGTACGCTTAAGGCAGTGTAAAATTCCCTTTGTACACTAGTATTAGTTTTGTGAGTATGTATTTATATACATTTATGTATTAGACATATGTGTCTTGTATATAAATATAAAAGGTTAAATATACAATATGAACCCGCATGCACTACAAAGAGCTTTACCATTTCTTTGTTCATGTCCATTACTAATATTAATTGTCACAGCTTTAATTACATAGTGAATACACTCCAGGTATGCCAACAAAGCTCATTGTCTGTGCTGTGAGTGACATTTCATTCCATGCCCTGAGAAATTGAACATCGCTCCGATATAATAACCTCCCCAATTGTTCTCCACTGTCACATACAGATTACGGCCCTTTGTTGATCTTCTACTTAGTTTATGATAGCTTTAGCACACGCAGCAATCTGTTGTTTAACTTTCAGTTACAACTAATTCGCTAAGTGATCATGGCGTCGAGCAAATTGATTATAACAAAATTCTAAAACCAAAGGTAAATCTTAATTTCAATTAAGAATTTCGCAAAATAATGACAATATTACAGACTTAATGTATAAACGGTGCTTGTTTACTAATTAATTAATCCGTTGATAATGTTGTAATAGGAAACCACACACCTCACTCGTGCGAGACACCGACACATGATGGTGTCTCTATTTAATTAAATCAATCATGTATATTAAGCAGATAAAATTTACGACTGTGTACGTAAGTGTCCCATATACTTATTATTTATTTATTTAATATCATTGTATAAAGTATACCTGTAAACTAAAATTATTCCATAGACGTACACACCATCATCATCCTCCTGCCCTTATCCCACTCTAAGTGGGGTCGGCACACATGTTATAAAACATGTTGTCCCATGGTTTGGTTACATATTCTACGACCGGCCGCCTGCTTGACGTCGCTTGACTTACCTTAGTCGCCTTTTACGACACCTCGGTAAGAAATGAGGGTGATCTAATCTACTCAGCTGGATACCACACGGCGGGTCGACTTGCCTTAGTCGCCTTTTATGACACCTCGGTAAGAAATGAGAGTGGTTTATTCTACTCAGCCGGATACCACTCGGCGGACATACATACAGACAACAGGTAACTTTTAAATTGAAATGTGAAGAAAGATTAAATTTTTGTTTTCGATTTTATTGTAGCATAAAAATATGATATAGATAACGCATTTGTAAGGTTTTAGATAACGTCATCTCTACACCACACGATTTTATGCCGCTTCAAGCCAGCAACTCCTCGCGACTTTTTGCACCAATACACCATGCGTATACCCCCCCCCCCCCACGAGGAGAGTTCACGATTGACCATATCTATTATATATATTTATTATATTAGTATGACTGTCTTTTACAATTTATAATCCGTTTACTAAAGTTACAACGTCCAACTGTACGGTGTTTAACTTTCCCAACAGATTTAACAGGCGCCCTAAGAGCATCCTTAACGACGCCGACGATACTATAACATCGTCGAACAAGATATGCACTCAACATACACAACTCAAACAACGTATTCACTGGCGAAGACGCTTGTTTGTGTTCAGCGGCCACAGTCCTCAGCCGCAGCCGCCGTAATTCTTAATTTTTCAAAGTCAATTGTCAAACATAGTGAACGACTAAGGTAAGTCAACCCGTCGTGTGATATCCGGCTAAGTAGAATAGACCTATCTCATTTCTTACCGAGGTGTCGTAAAAGGCGACTTGGGTAAGTTGACCGATCGTGTGGTATCCGGTTGAGTAGAATAGACCACCCTCTTTCTTACCGAGGGGCGTAAAATACGCCTGAGGCAAGTTGACGTCAGGCAGGCGACAGGTCGTAAAATACATAGCCAAATCATGTGACAAAATGTTTGTACCATTTTGTGCCGACCCAACTTAGAGTGGGATAAGGGTTGGAGAATGATGAATCGTCAGATATAGTACTCCAAAATGTGTCGCTTTAAGCAGAGGTTCGATCTTGCAGGAAACACACTTATGGGTCGCCAGGGAGTTTGCGTGCGTGTGCGTCTATGCACTCACCCCTACCAATTATACCCGGCGAAGCGCTCGCCCGTCCTTCCGATGTCAAAGCCATTAGGGCTAACAGCATTAGTCAATTCGAAAAAAAATGTACAAGAAGTATTATATGAATTTAAAATTAATCTGTAAGACGTGACATATACAATAAAAGTTCCAAAGGTTATTAAATGTAATAAATTTTGATTGTTTATAAAAAGTTTTAATTGACTCAGCCTAAGAAGTTCGCAAATTTTAACAACTTGGGCCATCCAAAATCCTTTTCTTGGCGTCTTTTATTATGAATAATTAATAAATGTTGTTATAATTTACAAGTTAATCAGAATTGAATAACAAACTTTCAAAGTGTTATAAAATGTTAAGAAAATAACATGAAAACATATTATATTATGAAAATACACAAAAAGCTATTAATGACAAAAGAAAATTTCAAAAAACAAAAACATTTACTACAAGGGATACGGATTTGCTACTTATAATAACCATTAGAACTATACTATATCTGTTAAATATTTTGGATTAATTGTAAACCTCAATATAGGCGGGAAATACAATTGTTGAAATTCAGGTATATAATATCACTGACATAATAACATTATATAAAAAGGAATATACGAAAGGGCTGTGTTAATTACCACCCCGTTTCGAACTTTAATATGCCTCGCTTTCCTTTAACAGGCTAAGAAGCAATTACAGTGACAGACGTTGATGGAAAACGATCGTCGTAGTTCACAGACTGTTTTGTACCTATTAAGTTAGGACGATTATCAACTTTCGAAGTATCATTCGTAATTAATAACGTTCTTTGTATTGAAGTAGGTATAAGTATGATTAAGTTCAATAACACTGACTGTCAATTTTTTTTTGCAACTTAATTTTTAATTTTTTATACTCTATTAACTCTAAAAACAAAATTAAAACTAAGAACTGTGATGGTATTTTATAAAAAAATAATTAACGGAGCGTCGTTATTGTCGAAGTCAATTAAAAAAAAATGCAAGTTGTTCAGATACTTGTAAACGGCCCTGACATAGTTTAAAATTATATTCGAAGCACGAACGAAGCTTAAGAGCGTACCTGTTCAACAGAGCCATACTGTCTACGGGAGAAGACTCCCCGCCTCGAGATGAGCTCACTTGCTGACGAGCTGAAACAATGGCAAAACAATTTGTATCAACAGATTTCCATGACTATGCTGATGGGGCTTATACATTCATGTGAGTATCATTTAAAATATGTTGATTCTCTATTCATTTACATCGAAAACTTTTACATCGAAAACTAACTTTTTTATAAAGGCTAATGAACAGTAAATAAAAATGAAATACATATATTAATGTTAAAAAATAAATTATATATGTATATTTTGAACTTTGTAGCACAGCTATTTATAAGTACATATCGCACAAAAGTTGAGTTTAATGCTTTAAGCATTGCCTCCCAGCTAGTCTTAGGATCATATGTAAGGTCGACCTCCTCGTGGCGCACCTTGAGCAGGCTTTTATGTATACTCTAATATGTATTCCTTAGACTTCGCGAACGGACCACTGTGGGCAATCTAGTTGTCCCTCTGATTAGCAGAAGGCAATCTGGATGGACCGAGGGCTCCGGGGGGTTGGGAGCGAAGTCTCTAATGACGAAGGGTTCAGTTGGGCTAGCTTTAAGTTTGGCTGGACATAGTTTTCGGCCACCGTCGGCAAAGGCCTGAAGCCCAGTAATAGGAACGGGGACCTTCGGGATGCAAGGAAGAAAACCTCTATAAAAATTACCCGGTGGGACGGAAACGCCCGCCACGGAGCTAGGGTCCCTTCCAGGGGAGCAGTATCTCCTTGTCCATCGTAACATGACGATATTTCATGTTACAGTGGAGAAGGAGATACCAGCGGTGGGCAGGGAGCGATTGCGGGCAGCGATGCCCTCCTGCTCTGCGGAGGAAAGCGGCCGAGTGGTTCCGGGAACTCTTGTTCTGAATCCAGTTTCCTGTTGGCGAGTCCAGGTTTTAGCGATTTTCCCAAGCCTCTTTGGCCGCTTTCTCTCGTCTGCCGCGTCTCGTGTATCTGGTGCTCCCGATGCGTAGATTAGCGGAGCGGCGGCTTCTCTATTGAGAGGTCCCTACCCGAAGGAGGCATATCTGGGATCAGAGCGGCTTCCGGTGGGGATGGGGGTAATGTGTACAGCGAAACCGCGTCCTTGCCATGAGCAGCGTCGCGGAGCACACAGGTCTTTTTAATCGGTGCGCGTCCGACATAGCCCCCGCCTGTCGCCATCGGGGTAACAGTATGTAAAGTGTACTGTGTAGTGTAAGGAAACAAATACACAAATTATATGTAATTATTTTATTTTTTATTTTCTTATAAGCTATTTCCATACGAACCTTGTTCGAGATTGTCTCAACTATGCTTTAACCGTTGTATCGTGAAAGTGAACTCTGTATTATTTTAAGAAGCACTCAACCAAAATATAAAAATTCGACAGAAATTTAATACACTTTATTCTAAAGATAAGACTCATTTGCAACAAATTAAGTTTTTCTCTGATCCCGAAGAAGTGCTGGAATTTTTTCCTTTATGTAAGCCTGGTATATAAACATCAATTTCACGAAATTTTATCAATATTACTCCAGCGGATTAACTGTGGCAGCGTAATAGACTGACAGGAATATCATGAAATTTTTAATTCTTTGTTGATATTTGTTTTAGAAGTAAAGTATAACTATGAAGTAAACATCATTATGAGGACTATTTCAATTTCATATGTTTTTCAATATGCTATAAAATAACTATCAAAGAGTAAGAGATATTTTTATTTTATAATAACTATCTAAGTTTTCAGTATGTTGGCTATATTTACTATTAAACAGAGTCCCGTCTCAAAAGCTCTTTGAGTGTAGGTGATCGAATTTCTTAAAATCTACTGAACGGATTTTTATACGGTTTTTACTAAAATGTAGTGCAATTTGTGCGACAGGTTTAGTTTACTAGTTATTTTTAGTTTTAGTTAGTTAACACAACGGTTTTATGTAAAATGTGTTAAAAAGGTAGCGCAGTTGTAAAAAAACTCGCCTGATGGAAGTTGGAGAGTGGCGTGCGCCGCGCAAACCAACACACATACACTAAAGTAATGTACTAGAGGATTGTAGATCTACAAAAATACTACAAAAATATTACAACTAGCATTTCTCTATCTTTTATGGTTAACCAACAATAACTACTTTTAATTTTTCAAGTTCAAATTTCGATCAAAAATATTACGTTATATTACTACACACCGATTTTCACGCTTGCAAAGCCGCAGCCATTAATTTAGTATAAAAAAACAATTTTTAAATTATACTTAACTATTATGTAAGCATAAAGCTTACAATATAATTATCGAGAACAATGTACTTAAAATGTACTCAATTTAAATTAAAAATTCAGTACAGTTCTGTAGTATATAAATTAAAATGTTTAGAGTCGTTAGCTCAGAATAAAGGTCTCCCGTTAACATTTTAGCAGGAAAATCTAATCAAAATGTCTATTCATATGGAAACTCTAAGGAAGGTCATGTGAATAAGGTCGTACTATACTCGTTTTACATTTCAATATGATTTTGGAATGTAAAACGGTAATACAAATTTATATACATATATCAACGAGTAAAATGGGTTTAATATTAGATGGGCAAACTTGATAAATTTTTGAAGTGAAGCTGGATGTATAAATATTGTAAATAATGGAGTGAATAACACTGCAATGTACGATATAAATAAACCACGTAAATAACTTCAGCGTGCCTTTATCAAATATTTGTCTTCAATAATAATTATACGGGACGCGACTAATAACAAGACTGAAAAGGACTAAACCCTTTGAGTTAGTGTAATATAGTGATAGTGTAGTGTAGTGCTAGTGATACGTAATAGAGCACAATAACAAAGTGTCTCATTTAGCAAGAAAGACTAAGATAAGTTACTGTACCTATTATTAGATATAAGTTAATTTATAAGTTTAGGTTATCTTCAAGTTATATTTTAGCCTTTTGGCTAGATCGCAACATCAATAAAGTATTTCCTTGATTGTTCTTTACAATAGCAAAAAAATATATATATTATACAGCTGTGATAGCCCAGTGGTGAGATCGTGCGACTCTTTCGAGGGGTTCACGGGTTCAAAACCCCGGGCAGATGAGGGATCTAGAGATATGTGTTACCTACCAATCGCATTGCAGCAGCGTGGTCGATCTTAGCTCCAATGCTTATCTCCAAAAACGGAGAGAGGATACCTATGCCCAGCAGCGGGATAACAGGGATAACGGGCCGTTATTTTTTTTTATAATTTTACAATTGGAACCCTGAAAAACACGGATTCCAGGACAATATTTTTACGAGTATCTTCAATATGTTTTGAGAATTGAATCTTACATTAATTGTATGTGGTTGAATCCACTTCATGCTTGCAACTAGGCATTGACATTGCAGTCACCATGTTGCAGTTTTACTATGACACAACTCACAAATCGCCTCATATACTGGACATTATTAGAAATTAATAATGAAGTAAATTGTGAAACTAAATACTCTTGCTCAAAGATCAATCCTAACTCCACTGTATACATTACGTACTGTGGGTGTGTGCGTTGAAGACACGCACTTTTTGTATTTTCATTTGTTTATTTGGGTAAATTACTCGAGAAATCTCTAGTGATTATAAATTGCTTATATTAGAAATTAGCATCATTAGTTGACATAGCAATTTTATTTTAGCCTGTAGATGTTTTTCTTTAGGTGACCGATGCGAGATTTTAAACATGTTAGTTTTGTCAAGTTTTGATTTAATGTAATAATAATTTGCTAAACTCATATTCATCTTCATCATCCTCCTCATGCCCTTATCCCACTCTAAGTGAGGTTGGTGTATGTTTTGATCGTATGATTTGGCTACGTACTTTACGACCGGCCGCCTGCCTCACGTCAACTTATCTCATTCGTATTTTACGACCCCTCGGTAAGAAAGAGGATGGTCTATTCTACTCAACCGGATACCACACGGTGGGTCAACTTACCTTAGTCGCCTTTTACGACACCTGGGTAAGAAATGAGGGTGTTCTATTCTGCTCAACCGGATACCACACGGCGGGTCGACTTACCTTAGTCGCCTTTTACGACACCTCGGTAAGAAATAAGAGTGGTCTATTCTACTCAGCCGGATACCACACGGCATCCATAGTGAATATATAAATTCAATGATTTTAGTATTTTCAGTGTTATTAATATTAATATATAGTACATTAATATGCAATACATTACAATATACAAAAAAAGTTTAAATCTTTAATAAAAATTTAAGATTCTTGGTATTACATATAATAATATTTTCAATTTTTTGAAACGTTGAGTAAAAATGACTTATATAAAAAATATTAATAATAATAGGTATTTCCCGGTATTGTGTACTAAGAATTAAGCGCCGTCATCATCATCATCCTCCTGCCCTTATCCCACCCTAAGCGGGGTCGGCACAACATGTTTCAAACATGTCGCCACATTATTAGGCTACGTATTTTACGACCGGCCGCCTGCCTGACGTCAACTTACCTCAGTCGCCTTTTACGACCCCTCGGTAATAAAGAGGGGTGGTCTATTCTACTCAACCGGATAATGCACGGCGGGTCAACTTACCTTAGCCGCTTCTTACGACACCTCGGTAAGAAAGAGGGTGGTCTATTCTACTCAACCGGATTCCACACGGCGGGACCTTATATACACAATATTAGAACACTTATAAGAAAAGTTGTTAAAACTCTATACTTTAAGCTAGACTATACATGTCAGCAGGAGGGGAAATGGGTCGTTTTTTTCTAAAATATAAATATAATTTAAGAGGCATGATCGATGAGTATAAATCGCATAAGGACCAAAGTTTTCGCTTACTGCCATCGTTTCTCGAACCTTATCAGCCAAACATTTTTAATGGCGTGACCTTTTGAAGAGTGGCGTTCTCAAGATACCGCTTACTGTGGTCCTCAGTCACGACAGAGCACTTGACGATACTTTGAATTCAATATGGACACCACTCGAAAGTTCGAAATTTTCTTCTGTGTAGTTGAGAATTTTCTCTTCATTGCGAAATTCAATTTTTGGGTCTTTAGTTAAGGAAATCATAAGGTAATGTAAATCGGCGATACGTGGCGAAACGTATATATATATTTCATCGCAAGTATGTTTTTAATCCATCATAAAAGTGTTTCATCATCATTAAATAACGATTCTCAGAGTAAAATATTATTTAATGCACCACATAATCTTTACAATATACAATGAAAAGAAACATCAATATAAGTAATCTAAGTAATACGATAAGGCGGCCTTATAGTAGATATATACTTATACTTGGCAACCTTAGGGCTAGAGACATTAATTCAGGGAAAAAGGCAAGAGGTGAAATAGGTAGTTCTTAATGAGGGTACAAAGTATAAATGAGCGATGTAATGAAGCTTATGACTTAGTACAGGAAAGTATGGAAAGCACAATCATTGTGAACGTGGATTCGATATGACTATTAAATACATTAGCGTGGCTGACGTTCATTTTGTTTTGAATGGGCATTTATGTGTTGTCTCATGTAGAGACTTGTTTGGATCATTACTTGAACTGAATGAATTAAAATTGACTTTTAAATATAATTATATTTAAAATAATTTACTTTAAAAGCAATAACAATTTTTATTTAGTTCCTCTATAAAATTTATCTCAACAGGAAATGTTCCCAAACAAACCTACAACTGCATTCGAATATACGATTATTGTTATCTTCTGGTCGGCTGAATGTGGTTGCTGGTCCCGGCAGGATTTTCAGAGCTTAGATTCAATTCCATGCGAATTTTATCCGAGACTGACCTTCAGGCATTGTTCCAAATAAAGAAAGAACGGTATACAAAATTCTTATTTAACTTTTATTCAAGTAAATTAAAAAATAGAAGAATAAATATAGAATGAATATTCATTTTTCAAGTTTCTTTTCAACACAGATTTTATGACATAAAATTAAAATTATTTAATCTTACGAACAATGTATTATTGTTCGTAACAAATGAATGTTTCTTATTTCATAGTTTTCATTCATAATTTTCTTTAGGAATGTGAAGTAATTTTAATCATTAATTAAAAATGATCGGAACTATTCTATATTATGTAACATTTATGGTTTTTTTATTGTTTTTTAACGGTTTATGTAACTACTAAAAAAAACTTAGTAAGTAAAATATTCTGACGAACGAAAATGAAAAGCTGTAAAGGAATTGTGAAAAAAGTCAATACTTGATTAATAAAATTATTCAATTCGTCAACAGAGCTCTGACCAGATATTGTTTATAATTGGATGTGGTTCATTTGAATTCACGGCACGTTTCCTTTTCAGTACATTATTGGTGTGTGATGTGACCACAATTCTGCGTGTAGTTCGTTGAAGGGTATGACTACATGGACATATCGTCACAACGGGCTTGATATTCACTGAACTGAAACTGTAGATTGCTTGTGAACCTTGAGTTTTCTGAACAATATATGGAGCATAATATTCCACAGAATTAAGCATAAATAGATTCCGGGTAAAGTTTGTTTCTTTTGTTGTAAAAGGAATAGGTCTATTACATTCGTAGTTCCTATTATTTTATGTATTCATAGACATTGAGCTCGTGTTTTGTATATCAATTGTTTTTGAAAATGGTAAACATAATTTACATCCTATATCAATATTAATTATTATATTCAAGTAAACTTGTCAACAAGTGCTTTTGTATCGTCAACTCTAGCGCTGGAAAGCTGTTCCTACCGAGAAAAGCCAGCAAGAAACGTGGCATTTGCTCTTGTCAAAAAATAATTCTTAATACTAGTTACATTTTGCCATTACTGTCTTATACAGGGTAGAGTAGCTCTGTCCCAAAATTCTTATCATCTAAGTTATCCTCAACAGTATAGTAGGCTTTCTTATTAGCCTTTTTTTAAGTGTTTTTAAACTGCTCTTATGGCAAAGCTAAAATCTATCGCGGAATTTTATTATAGAATCATCCAACCCACAAAACGACTTACGTACTTTTGCAAGGCGCAAAGCAGCAACCGCAAGCTTATGTCGGTTCCTACTTTGTTTATTATATATATCGCCAATTTCTTTATAATTATGTATATTCTTATGCACAAATATTATATTCTTTAACATAAGGACGCCAGTTGCTTGATACAGGTCTCTTCGAGGGATTTCCGTAAATATATGAACATGGCTAAAATAGAGGCTTAATCACGGACAATTCGTATATTCGCAATATTCATTGCTCTGTATGTTTGCATAGCTCGTTAAATCCATATAAATATAATAATTGCGAAATTTCGTATGCCTTTTACGCTCTTTAACGCTGAAATTTGTCTGATGAGTACATTTTTCTATATTTCTTTTAATGAATTCAAACTTTATTTGCGATATGAGGCGTTTTACCGATTCATTTATTCTGATTGTAGATACATATTATTAGGAAATTCAAAAATATCTCAGATTACGAGCACAACGTTGACTTTAGCTCTGCAAATTGGGCCTGAACGTCGAGGGTTTTGTTAATGAAGCTCGCTCCCGAGTGAACTGATGGCCTACAGTATAATCAGTACTCAGTCTAGAGCAATCATAAAAATTCATTTGGATTTTCACAAAGTTCATTAACTCAACGGTTCAAGGATCTAATCATCCGCTCAAACTGTATTAAGGTCTAATTACAATTTCAATTACCACGGCTTATTTAGTAAACAATTGGTCTTAAATTGCTTTTTTGTATACTGGTCAAAATAAGCTTTTAGGTACCCTCTACAATGCAATATGCGTTTGTTTTCCTTTACCCGAAAGACGAAAAACTAATTTTTTTGTCATATAATATGTTATCCCGATATATAAGGTTTAGTTATAGCAATTTTCACAATTTAGACTATTTATTTGCGGTCCTTTGTATTCACTGATTTCTATATTATTTTTATCTTTATATATACATCTAGTTGACCTTACTATATTTTATTTGTATTTTTGTTTTGATGCTTATTCACTTATAGACATCTATCATTCATTTATTTGATAGTTTATCAAATTTTTTATAAATTTTCCGTTTGATTGTTAAGTTGGCTTTTTGTATATTTTTGAATATTATATGCCATAAAGATCATGAACAAAAAGCCCGATTGATTGGTTAGCTTCAGCATTCACAATGTCACCCAAGTCAGCTAATTCATTAATCAGTCAGGTCAGTTAATTAATTTATTTTTGTAAGCCCCTCAACGATAAATACATCTTTACATTACATAAAATATACAGCTAAATCAAATCTTTTTGACTTAATCTTATCGACACTAACATTATAAAGAAAAAAGTGTTGGTTTTTCCTTATTTAAGCTGTGAACAGAGTAACGAATTGATTTGGGAGAGTAGAGAGTCGCATAGATATTTACAGTATTGGGGAGTGATATAGCGTATTTCTATGACGGAACGCAAGTCCACGAAAATGAAATCATGACAAGAATCTGATAATTTATAAAGCCGAGTACACTTTGCTATATTATAAAAATATATGCCGCAATAACTAAGTTTAAATAAATATTCTAAAATTGGCAGAGCGTTCAAAACGAAAACTCGAAATAGGCGAAAGTTATACACGCGAATCATAGAAATTGTAGCAATAAATCGTATTAAACCAATGTAAACACTCGTGTGAAATGGGTTGCAAGACTTGAAGCTTTTCAAAATAATATTAACTTAACAGAAGTACAGCTTGCAAACAAAATACGGTAAAAAGTGGATATTTCACTTTGAATATTTTCCAGATAGCATGTATACAGAGAGGTAACTGAGCTATTTGTATTCGAGAGGAACAAAGAGCAGAGGATCGCTCTACCATGAACATATTTTAAAAAAATTGGAGAAACTCGGCCAAAACGGGCTTTGAAATAATAAAATGATAGATTTATCTTAATCATTATAAATGTACATTTTTCCTCTATAATATATATGCAATTACAAACAATAAGCAAAAGTTGGTTATGTATCATGTAGAGATAACAATAATAAACAAATCCTGGCTAACTTTCGGGAAGGTACAAAAAAATCGAGTAACGATCGTGAATAGCACGTGCTCTCCCACAGTTCCTCCAAAGTGTAAAAAATGTTTCAAACAGTTTATCAATAGCATAGCACAGCGTCCGGTATCTGTTACCCAGAACTAGCGGTGAAGCAGTTAAAGTTGAACCTAACTCAATAAAGTAGCACTCACGCTTAATAATGCCACGGATAGTTTGTAGCTGAAAGTAGTTTCAATTGAATTTCTTGTTTGAATAGAATAGTTTAGTTTTAATGAGACTTAATGAAACTATATTGTTTGATAGGTTTTGTTTTATAAAATAGTATCTATAGTAATAAAAGAAGAAAGAAATTTTATATGTAACCTAATAAGTACATATTGTCCCGAAGAATTTTTCGTTTAGCCTATCTTGACATAGCTTTTCAGAAGACCATTAAAATAATTATGATCAAACTATCAACAAAATTTACATAATAAATTAAATGTAAAGTGGCCTGGTACTTATTCCCCTGTTGGACAAAGGCCTCATTTTGGATAGAAAGTATGAAACACCACGCTGCTCCAATATGGATTTGCAGTTTATATGTCTAGAGATATAACTTTTTTTGGTAGGCAGATATACCGCAAGCAATATTTGTTACATAGAAAACTAAATACACAAAACAGTTAAAAAAATACTTAACATTAAACATTGTCATTTAGTACAATACTTGAAAATAAATGTTGAATATTGAAAAAATAAATCATACTTTTCTTAATTATACCAAAGAAAGAAACCAACTTAGATTTTGGAGCAAACGGACAAAGAAGTGTAATTTACGTCACACCTCTCCGGAAATTAAAATTGTATATGGTCACGCACGTCTAGCGTAATACCGTAGATAGAACGGGAATAGTGTACGCGTGATTTCAAAACTTCATTTACTCTTTTATTATTTTCTTTTCTGGAATTGTAGATATGGCCTTGAGAACTACAGTATTATTTATTGGTACAGGTGGCACAGAAGCATCTCTCAAGGGTGTAAAATTTAAATGCGCAGAAGCACTTCTAGCGTCTAGTTGTCTTAAGGAAGCTTCTCAGATTCTGTACCACGAAACAACGGAACAGATAACGTAAAGGCTCCAGCAAGTGATGCCGTAGATGCCATAGTGATGTAGGAAAGCCGTTAAGCATAACACAATATTATCAAACCTCGAACAAAACAAAGATCGCAGTATAATGGCTTATTGAATAATAAAAAGGCAAAAAATAAAGCACCCTTGTATTTGGAGTATTTTTGACTCCAAAAATACAAGGATGCTTACTACTAGTTCACCTAAATAAACACTAATAAATTTTTCGGGCGCAATTACTTGAGATTACTATGGCGACGAAATTAACGGTTTCTGCTACAAACAATTAGACAAAAGCTTGACAATTACTTGATATTTAAATTAAAAAACTTTTCTATTGTTTATCACTTTAAAATGACATTTAGCAGAATTACTAATAGATTTATAAATATAAGATTTAATTTTGTTTTTTGATTGGTTCGCTTTCAATTTTAAATATTAAAATGCTTTTACTAATAATTTCGACCAAGCTCATAAGCACTTGTAAATTGTAATGAATTAATGACAAACGTAATTTCATCGTACAAAATAATATAGTGCCTTATAGGAATAAAAAATCATAATAAACATCAAAACCCTTTTTAACTGTAAGACTGTTATTTTAAATAAAGGTGTGTTATGTCCATAACAATAATATCTGAACGAGATATAAAAAGCAGAAAATAGTACAAAGAATTATTTATAAATTAAGTTAATATAATCTTAAATCAACGTCGTTTTTTATTTAATACAAAAATAAAAAATATTGTCAGTAATGACTATTTCGATCTTTTACCATAAAATAACCCGATTTTAGAGAAGCTAAATCATTTGCTCTCCTTTTTTCAAACAAGGCCCGACGACGCAGGTCGGTTTACCGTCACAAGGAGATAGGCCCTATTGCCGTACTTAACATAAATCTTCTACGCTGCTGAGTTCACAAATAAAAGAAAAGAAAGGTATTCGATAAAATAAATTCCTATAATTGCTGATCATGCTTCCTTGTTATAAATAAGTATAATCTGCACCCAGTACTATATATGTACATATGAGTACAATTGATGAAGTACAAAACATTCCATTTACATAAAACTCAGGTCGCCAGTTCAACTCTGGTTTGTTATAAAAAGTTGTCTGTTTTATATTTTTCAATACATTATTTTAGATTTTAGAAAGCAACATCTAATCTTAATCATAAAGCATAATCTTGCATTTTTCAGGAAAATTCTTGGGATATGTGTTATCTATTGTTACGTACACGGGTTCGTGGATTTGGATGAAAATACCTGATGACTCGTTAAAAACACTATTCAACTTTTTACTACAAATTTACTACTACCTATTCAGTCCGTTGTCCAATGAGAAAGCAGTGGTCACTACTAGTTCACTTTAATTTTCGCTTGTTTATTTGCTCTTGATCGCTATTCGCTAACTGAATATCGAGGCGCACGACACGCTTGTTTATATATCGCACGAAGCGATTTCGAGAACATTCGTGCGACCTTGAAAAGATCGTAAACAAGTCTTTTTTTAAACATGTTTTGATACACGTCGAATGATCCAGAGAATTAGCGTTACGCAAAGTTGAACTTTATGACATACGCATTACGAACTCTTTTCGCATGTTCGTAACACTGCCACCGCCCAATTCGAATTCTATGACATACGCATTACGAACTCTTTTCGCATGTTCCTAACACTATTATTCTGCGTGGTGGGACTTAACTCTAATTCTTCTCTCCATAACAAAAAAGGAGGCTTCTACCCAAAAGAGAAATTGTAATAGGCCGCTAAGTACTTTTACTTATAACATAAATTAAAAGACATAGGATTAAGTCTAAGATAAAGAAAGGATTTTTCGTAATTTCTTCTCTTAATGAGACGTCTATCGGTGTCAATCACTATGTTTACGCACAGTCTGAAATAAATAGAAAGGTAATATTTTATTTGTGTTTCAAATCGAATACTGTTAAGGTAATCTCGTATATTTATATAGGTAATCTCGTATATTTTTAAGTATTATTAAAAGTATCTTAGGCATTATTAAAGAGTTAATTTATTGATATTTATCCGAATTTCACTGTTGTAGGTGTAATTGTGACTAACGGGCTTAATTCGAAATTATTCAATCATTTAATTCAAATTCAATCGAACACTTAAACCTTTACGTTATACAGCTTTTTTCATTGCAGATTATAGCAAAAAAAAGTTTTTTTAAATTATTATGGAAATAAAGGACTAACAGTAGAAATAAATGTCCTGTGCACTTCACCTTACATAAGTAACATACTCTTCAAACCTGTTCAGATGAATTAAACACGAAAGAATTCAAATCCCTAAGCAATTGTTAGCTACGGCCGGAATTCGACTCATAATTCTAACGTTCTCTCATAGAAAATGTTACCAAATAATACGTCACCAATAGATAACCGTACAACTATAATTTATTGGACACGCTAAACAAGTACTGACAGGTTAATTTAATAATAATTTGGAATCATTAAGCCAGGTCGATTCTACCACCAGTTCGGAACGCTGTCCTCCACTGAGAAGAACTGGCAAGAAACTCAATGGTTGCTCTTATCGCGAATATTAACTATTTGACGTTAGATTCTAACAACACGAAATACTCAATATCGGTAACCAAATCAACACACAACGTCACAGCACTTTAAAACGTATGGACACCTTGAGAGGTGGTATTGGACTGACTAAACTGTTGAATGTCGCTCGCGAACAAGACTCGGGTCATAGATAATATTTTACCCTCATTCATTCGGTTTTATTCCTCTACCCACTAAATGACAGATAACATAATATTGTAGACAAAATACTTCCTCATTATTATTCTATGCATATTATTGTATTTATTTATAATATATAATTTATATCTGATTATTATAATTATGTCTAACAATTATAAACGTTATGCCGAGTCACCGTATGATATCTGACAATATCTAACACAATGGTAACTGCCGATATTAATACAAGGAGACAATGTTATCCGAAAAATGATTTGCTTTTTTATTTAATTTCGTGAGTAACAATCATGACAAGATTTGGTGTTATAAATTTGTATTAATTTTACTTTAATTTAATTGTTGTTTATTTGTACTGAGACTACTGATGGAATAAAATACAATAAATAGAACATCAGTCGATTATTGTAAATGTGAATTTATAAGTATTTTATTTCAAGATAATAATTTTAAAGGCAATCACGCCCTTCTTAATTGAAATATCTCTGGTATTGCTCATTTACTATCTACCAAATATCTTAGAATTTACCCTTTTGGTTAAATAGGTCAGTTGTGGATAATTCCAATTAATTGCAAAATAGAATTCGATTTCTGTTCCAAATTGGATAATGTAATATTAAATTTGTCTTATTCCGTCTATTTATAATTATAAAAGTAACCCACTTTTCGTTTGAGTTATTACTTAGTTATTTAGTACTATCCATACAATTAGTTAGTAGTTATTATTGAATGCTTAATTTTAGAATTATATTTTACTATTATTATTGCCACCGTGTGGAATCCGGCTGAGTAGAATAGACCACCATCATTTCTTACCGAGGTGTCGTAAGAGGCGATTAAGGTAAGTTGACGTCAGGCAGGCGGCCGGTTTTAAAATACCTAGCCAAATCGTGCTTAAAACATGTTGTGCCGACCCCAGTTAGAGTGGGATAAGGGCAGGACAATGATGATTTTACTATTATTATTGAGTTAATTACAATATGCAAGTGATTAAAATTTTTCGCTTGTTTGTTTTAATGCAATAAATAATTATAACTTCTTATAATTAAAAGCATGAGTCCTAATTTTTTTTTTAATTAAATCTAGGGACGTTACGTTTGTGAAAACCTCGACCATGCTCTTTTTTTAAAATATACGGAGTATCCTCAATTAAATCATTCTTCAATCAGTCATTCTTCTTATATGAGTGAAAGAGTAAAGGACATAATTTAGTGACTCAATATAATTACTCGGGAGAAGGCCTTAATTCTTATGTTGAAATTGTCACAAAATTACCCTGCCATTGAAATTTTGAATATAAAAATTTGTGTTTTTGTGTTAAATATGTGTTATTGTGATTTAACCATAAGAGACAGTGACATGGTGTCGCGGCCTTTTTTATCTCTGGTTTACTCGGCGCACGTAAGTCAAGCTCCCAGCAGGCGAATTTTTGTACAATCGCCTTCAACACAATTGACATAATGCCGCTCAGAATACGAAAATCGGACAGACAGAGCTTTTGGGAACTTTGTTGTGTAATAAATATAATATAGACATTTGAAAATAAATAGAACTTACATACAAAAAGTAAATATTTATTTTCTATGTTAAATCTATTATTGTATTATCAGTTAAGCAATATTAATTTTAATTTATAGGCTTGCTAAAGACAAAAGATAATTGATTCAATGTATAGTCAGCAGTGTATTATTTTCAATGTATTCAAAATGTAAGAAAAAGTCTGAAAAGGAAATTTCACTGAAGCATATTATAGACCTTGTAAAATTAAACTAGAAATGTACAATATTTTCTGCATTCTCAAGGCTTTATTTTAAAGCAGCCACTGAAAAGTACTGAATTCGTTACCTTGAGAATGAAAACGAGTTTTGAATTTTAATAGAATTTACTCAATCATGAAAGCGACAAAACAATATTAATTTAGACATAATAGGAAAACAAGATTGAGATTCGCAAAGTTAAATTATTTAAAGGTTTTGGCTATTTCTTATATTGTGAAAATGTTTCACCAACCTCAGCGCGATGTTAAAATCAGGAATCCAATAGTATATTAATAATAATTTAACTATGAAATCATACCTAAAACTCGTTAAAACAGAAACGCCCAACAGTTTTTTCGAATATCAAATATGTAACATAAGTATCCGATCCTAAGATACTAGTATGGTTTATGAATCTTCTAAAGTAAATAATGATTTTGATCGTGATAAAGAATCCTTGCTATTTAGAATAACCCAATTAATCAGGTCTAAACAAAAACAAACAATTAGTATAAAAAAGTAAATGAGAACATTTTTTCTTATTCACTTTTATTATATTTTAGCTGTGCCTGCAGCTTCGCCCGCTTATTTTAAATAAAACATGAGATAGAGACATGCTGTCGCTGACTTTTTTGTAGTATTTTTATAGATCTACAATTCTTTAGTACATTACTTTAGTGTATCTCTGCTGGTTTACGCAGCACACGCAACTAAAGCTCCCAGCAAGCAAGTTTTTTAACAACTGCGCGATCTCTTCAACACAATTTATATAATACCGACATGAACTATTTATCTACACTATCCGAAAGTATTGCACTATCTTTTGTTGAAAACCGTACAAAAATCCGTTCAGTACATTTTGAGAAAACCCATAACATATAGACAGAAAGCTTTTTGGGACTTTGTCTTATAATTAGTATAGATGTATATGTATTTGTATTCGCCAAATGTCGAAATAGCGTATTTTTTTAAAGCTTTATTTAACTTGAATTGTATGGACGAGTATGTTTGTATGTGACGGTGGGATCTTGCAAGTTAAATTTGACTCACTTCCAGATGATAATGCATTTTGTGACAAGCATGACTGATGCTGCTGCATTGGCTCCGGACGAGGGAACTCCTCAACAGTTAACAGTAGGGACATGATATTTCGTCACAAGCTTTTTTGACTTGACTTGTTCAAAATTGTTCATTGTAACATTTTTTTATATTTACCTGTATAAAGAATTATTTTTTTAATTTAATGTGCGAAGAGCGAGTATTTTTTTGTAATTATATTTATTTTTTATCACTAGCTACTACATTGTGCTTACGCTGTTAGTCAATAATTTGAATTACATAATGAAAAAAAACCTATGAATTACATTCTACAAGGATTAATTTTACAAGCTTAAGAGAAATTCGATGTATGCGGGTTGAGGTGTGTGTATCTTACCTTTTTAATTTTAACTATCGTGAGTAGTATTCATAGTTAATATATAGATACCGGCTATAAAAAAAAGTAAAGTAAAGTAGCGGCCTGTTACAATCCCACTGCTGGGTATAGGCCTCTTCTCTCCGTTTCTGGAGAGAAGGTTTGGAGCTAAGACCTACCACGCTGCTCCAATGCGGATTGGTAGGTTACACATATCTCCAGAATTCTCTAGAGATATGCAGGTTTCCTCACGATGTTTTCCGTCACCGAAAAGCGTGTGATAAATTGCAATTATCAATTAGACACATGAGTTTTAATAGAAAGACTTATTGGTGTCTGCCCGGATTTGAACTCGTGTTTCCCTCGAAAGAGTCGCACGGTCACACCGCTGGGCTATCACAGCTCTTACAGCACAGCAGATACCGGCTATACTCACGTCTAATTTTATCGGATTAGTCCGACTGGTTTCGAGCCCGTCCGGGGCACTTACTCATGAGCTCTTTACACGACATTATCGCGGCGGGAACTGATATATCTCTAATCTTGTATATTTATATACAAAACACATACGTGTAATACATACATTAATATGCTCACATTAAACACACTAATACTTATGTAGAAAACATAATACTGTCTCAGAATGCAACACGTAAGTAAAATAGGAGCCCCTTGGTGAGATTGAACGTGTATATATTATATTACTTGTTATTGTGTTTGAGCCTGTGCTATATTCATACAACCTTAGTCTATATTAATACAATACACTTGCACTGTATTAATATAACATATAACACATATAAGTGAACACTACAAATATATTTTAGAATGTTTTATTGAATCCGGGAATAGAGTCGCAATCATAGAACCCCAGCTGTGTCGTTTCTGCAAAGTGCTACGTTATCGAGTTAAAAACTACTTCTAATAGTTATATCTAGGCAATAACACCGGAGATATCTAACTGCGTTAATTGTTTGGAATTCAATTTGTATGAAGCTTTCCAGGTTAACTTCCATATGTATTTCATACAAAAGTTGTCTCATTGAATGAGATGCTTTCAGCTATGTTTATGTATTTTATGTTTATATTCACACTGAAAAGCTGAATATTATTGTGTCAAAATTATTAAGTACGTCATGCTATAGCATTCAGAGCATAACCACACAAGAGAATGGATGCATGTTCTTTCTAATACTACGAATAGATGAGATCCTGCTAGAAATTCCAAGCAATCTTTTTTATCATTTTGACTACCATTAGTATCCATAAAGGCTTACTTCCCGTATATATATACGTATATAAATATTTCCAACTAAGTCTAAAAATAAGTTAATTTTTTAATAGAACGCGCTGATTTATGATCTTACTTAATACCATCCTAAGTTTTCCAATAAAAGTTCTTAAAGATATTTAAGTTTATTTGTTAATAACATTTCAAGCTTAATTAAAGTGTAAAAAAACTTGATTCTCATGTAATATTAACTTTTAATTTAACTTTTTAATCTTAGATGCATTATAATTTAAAAGAGCAGTAGTTTTCCATATAAAAAGCTTTAATATATTTCATTTAATCCTAATTTAAAAAATTGTATGTATTTGGAAAATATGTACATAAATGTTTTATATCGTATATTTATATGTCGTGAAGCCTATCCTCCTGATGATGCTTCGGTTTCGGGGCGAAACGATCGTCGAGATTGTGGTGGTGGGTGTGTGTGCTGCTTTTGTGTTCGTTGTTGCTGGTGAATTGCGCCTTGGGGTGCATGTGGTGGCTGGTCCTGCATGTATAAGGTGCGTAGATTTTGCCTGCTTCATACACATTGGCTTTGCATGCATTCACTTAACCCGTGCGGATTATAGCAAAGTAGTTAGTTCTGTTATATTGCTTGTAATATGTACATAGTTGTTCTACCTACCTAGATAAACATAACTCTAGAGTTTTTATGTAACGTAAGAATTTTTAGTTACGTTGAAATATCGAACAATTCTGTCATACAAGTATAGCAATAAATAATGCACGTCGAGGCCTAGAGAGAGAAAATCGGCTAGTTCTGCTTCATAGAGCATTGTCTCTGTCGCACAGACTGACGAACCCGTGTGAAACGTCACATACTAACTGAGTGACAGTGACAGCGCTCTACGAAACCGAACTGGCCGGCTGTTTCGTTCTATACATCGATGTGCATTATTTAATGCCGGGTACTATTTATTTAAATATAAATTAATAAGCACGGTAAACCAATAACACTAATTAACATTGACATTAAAAGTAACAGCCTGTTACAATCCCACTGCTGGGAATAGGCCTCCTCTCTCCGTTTCTGGAGAGAAGGGTTGGAGCTAAGACCTACCACGCTGCTCCAATGCGGATTGGTAGGTTACACATATCTCCAGAATTTGCTAGAGATATACAGGTTTCCTCACGATGTTTTCCTTCACCGAAAAGCGTGTGATAAATTGCAATTATGAATTAGACACATGAGTTTTAATAGAAAAACTCATTGGTGCCTGCCCGGGTTCCTATGTTCGTCTCTAGAGAGTCGCACGGTCTCACCGCTGGGCTATCACAGCTCTATTTGACATTAAATAAAACATAAAAAAGGAAACATAATAAACAAAATAGGATATATAATGAAAACCAGTATTGAGAATAAAACAAAAAAAAAAGTTAACTTAGACACATAGTACAATTAAAACGTTCATTAAAAAGTAGGCAACAATATACAATCTTTAGCCAGTGGTCTGCAAATATATCGCAGTGAGGCCACTGCAAACAGATACTAGAACTAGTCTCCAGCTTGCTCCGTACAAGCGAATCATACAAGAGTTTTATAGTGCGGCGATCATGAAAATCGCAGCTATTGCGCAAAACAAATCCTAGCCGCCTATAAGATTCACTATATGTAGGTTTTTGAAGATCATTCGCAATCATTTTAAATTACACTCTATCTCGAATAATTAGTTACTTAATTTAGTGTCATTTTTTTAGATTATAATTCATAGAATAAACTCGCATTAATTAATGGGTATGAAGAATGCAATAATTTGAAAATGTAGTTTAATTGTTTCAGTCTTTTATAGAAGCAGGCATTACTTTGCGGAATTCCATATTACAAGCAATATAACAGAACTAACTACTTTGCTATAATCCGCACGGGTTAAGTGAGTGCATGCAAAGCCAATGTGTATGAAGCAGGCAAAATCTACGCACCTTAGACATGCAGGACCAGCCACCACATGCACCCCAAGGCGCAATTCACCAGCAACAACGAACACATAAGCAGCACAAACACCCACCACCACAATTTCGACGATCGTTTCGCCCCGAAACCGAAGCATCATCAGGAGGATAGGCTTCACGATTTTTGTTACGATTTTGGCAGTACGATTTTTGTCGTGAAGCCTATCCTCCTGATGATGCTTCGGTTTCGGGGCGAAACGAACAAAGTTGAAACGGGCAAAGTAGTTAGTTCTGTTATATTGCTTGTTTCAGTCTAACATCTTTTCTGCCTAAATATCTTTTCTTAGGCCAGGAGGTACCAGTAACACTGGCAAATTGTTAGGTTATATATATATATATATATATATATATATATATATATATATATATATATATATATATATATATATATATATTCCGGAAATCGACAGGGGGTTTTATCTATATTCTTCAAAACAATCATAAATAAATTGTTACAAGTAGGACACATGTTGTTTTCGAAAAATGTTGTCTTAAACCCACGAATGATTGGTAAGAAAGGCACTTAGGCCCTTCAATCATAAGGCAATCATGAAATTAGTTGTTTGAAGCTAGTAGATAGAAGATCTACACTTTATCCAATTTAAAGTTCTTTTTGAAATCAACTCGACAATCGGATTCAGAAACTCGAAGCTTACAGTAAATTAAATGGATTGTCTAACTCTTTCGCAAACTTAATCACCAGCAATCTAAAAAGAGATCAAAAGTTAAAACAAGATTGGGTAAAAACGTAGATACAGCTTTTCATATGGGAATTTGATTAAAATTATCATTATTTTTAATTCACAAATGATAGGTTAAGATATTAGAAATGCGAAACTCTGTCTGTTTGTTTGTCACAGTATCCTCTTGAGAAATATTGATGAAATTTAAGACAATTAAATACCGCGCTGACATAAAGGATATCGTTTCTTGATCGGGTACTAGGAAAAGGAAATAATACATAAATTAAGGTATTTTAACACTAAGTTGGGGCGATAATCGTTGATCGCGTGATCCTCCATAATCAGCACGATCATCATGCAAGTGTCCACATGATCATCCGTATTATCATAAAATACATACGATCATACGTATCACCCAGCCATTACCTTTGATGTGTTTTCGAAAATCCGATTTCCGGGTTATCGGCGATCATAGACGATGATTGGTGACTACAGGTGAGTAGGCCTTCTACACGATAGTGCTCGCACTTAATCGTTTGTAATCGCCGTTTAAAATTGAGTTCTCTGTCATATCTGTGTGTAATACAGCCATGACATTACCAATTCTCACACACATATGCACAATCACTTATATACTCATATTGTTTCATTTTAATATATATATATATATATATATATATATATATATATATATATATATATATATATATATATATATATATATATATATATATATATATATATATATATATATATCAAATATATATAGTGTAATACTTATATTATGATTAATATTTCATTATCATATTATAGCCATCATATTATGGCTGGGAGATAATGCTTAATGCATTAAGCTCCCCGTTTGTGCAATAATTTGTATCTGCATATTTTGTAGTTGTTCAATAAAGTTGATAAATAAATAATACCGCAACTTGTACAAATAGTAGTTTTTAAAAATCAATATGAATGATATAAATTGTAATAGTTTTATGAAGTGGTAAATCTTAATTGTAGCGTTTGCATTAAATTGCGTGACGATGATCGATAACTGAACGTTTTTCATTTTTTTGAAATTATTAAAATATAATTTTAAAAGGCATACATTTATAAACTCCGCATATATTATTATTATTAAGATAGCCCCTGTTACAAATAATTCCTGAAAAAAAATACCCGTTAAATTACTATGAAATTGGCATTAAGTTTTGATAAAGGCCTTTTTAGAATTTATATAGCCTATACCGATTCGATTTTAATTACACCAAAGCTTTATGTTTGCCGCACACTTTTGTATTAAATCCGACTCGAATTTGACATCGCAGTTGAATTAATCACAACTGACCTATTTATTCGACCCTTGCAGCGAGGGTGGTGTTTACATATGAAAGCGGATATAACGAAGTTTACAGTGTAACAAATAACAAGCTACTTTGTAGTTATAATAATCCATATTTGCATAATCACGCGTTGTATATACAAAATAGGTACTATAAAATTTCGGGCGACATTATTTTCAGCCTTCAATCGATAAAGAAATTTTCATATCTTTACTTATTATAAAATAAAGTCCCCAAAACTGTCTGTCTGTATGTAATCGATTTTCTCAAAATCTACTGAACGGATTTTAGTACAGTTTTTACTAAAAGGTAGTGCAATTCCTCCGAAAGGTTTAAGCACATAACCGTATCAAGTAAATTGAGTTGAAGAGGTCGTTTTACAACAATTTTTAGTTAAGAGGGAGAAATAGGTATAAAAAGCGGTGTCGGGTATCAGAGAGCTAGTCTCATGCCGAGACTCGAGCGACAATAACATGCTAAACACTGAATTTCACGCGGGCGAAGCCGCACGTATTTCTAGTATTATATAAACAAGATTGGGATAAAGTACTTTTAATGTAACCATTTTTTGACTAAGAAGACTATTAGTGGTTAGTAGTAGCATATACCAAAAGACTCGTGTTTTTGAACGTTTTGTAAATATTGGTTATAAGCTGTGATAGCCTAGCGGTGAGACCGTGCGACTCTTTCAAGGGGAACACGAGTTCAAATCCGGGCAGGCACCAATGAATTTTTCTATTGAAACTCATGTGTCTAATTGATAATTGCAATTTATCACACGCTTTTCGGTGAAGGAAAACATCGTGAGGAAACCTGCATATCTCTAGAGTATTCTAGGGATATGTGTAACCTACAAATCCGCATTGGAGCAGCGTGGTAGGTCTTAGCTCCAATCCTTCTCTCCAAAAACGGAGAGAGGAGGCCTTAGCCTAGCAGTGGGCATAGTAACAGGCTGTTACTTTACTTGTACTTTTATGAATTTAGGATTAATAATAAATAACCTATTCTATTATAAGTGAAAATGCGTGTCCCCAAATTGGGTAGAGGATTAGTGTGATGAGGGTAAAGATGGATGCGATGTTGAAATAAATTTTGACACTTACCGTCTAACAGTGATCTAGGTATATACTGAAATTAAAATTTATAAAAGTTTTTAAAATTCACTATTTGTAATTTCATCCGCGATCAAATCATTTTATAATCGTATAAAATAAATTACGGTCAGTAAATTATAATGAAGTAAGCGCGATGGAATGCTAAAAATATTTCTCAATATTTTTAAAATTGGTGCAGTGGAGAAAGACCGAATAGTTTGCAAATTAGCAACTATTGATACCTAGAATACGTGATATGTCGGGGACCATAATTTAGTTATCGCAGAATAGGCTTAATTTGACGACTAATTCTTTCAACTTTGGATTGGGTTGGATGGTGAGTACCTAAAATTTCACAATTTTTAACCAGTATCTCTTAACGTTAAGGTATCATGTTACGGTAATCTTAAAATAGTAGTTTATGATACTGTTGCATAATAAGGGTTCTTATAACACGAGTGTGGTTTAAAAAAACGAGCCGCAGGGGAGTTTTTTTATAGTGTCACACGAGTGTTATAAGACCAAGTTATGTACAGTATCATACACTACTTTATCTACTCTCATACTATAATACGTAAAACGTACGTTTCCATTCCATGAACTCGTGGTAACATTTAATATAGTTGCTCCTAGATTTCGTCGGCAACAGGTTCACGGTCATGTTTGACGCAGCTTTCAGAATATCTGGTGGTGTACAATTACCACTATCCCCGCTCTCAGACATGTTTTTACACAAAAAAATATTTTTTTACAAACAAAACTAAACTTCGATTAAATATTGAAGAGATTTTTTAAATGTCATATATTGGCGCCAAGGCGCAAACATCGATTGCGCATGCGTGTTGCGTCGCCGCGGACCCATTCATTGAAACCTTTTTTTTTGAGGTGTATCGTTATGATTAAAAAGTTACATTATGATACAGGTGTCCATACAAGACCTGTATCGTAATGAAACTTTTTAATTTTTAATTTTTGTTCTGTACGTAATGTTTGTCATAAGAATTTAGTTTTCAGTTTTATAATCTTTGTATTATAGTATCAGAGTAGATAAAATAAATAAATATTAAACTTTCGCGATTATATAAATAAACGGGTCACATTGCGACAAAATCGAATTACCTTTATATAAGGTTCGACGTTTCGGCAAAGTTGCATCCACCGTGGCCACTACAGTCCCGAGTACTAGAGTACGCTCACTTTCATGTGAGTTGGCGAAAATAATGACTGTAGTACTCGGGAAGGAAGACGCTACGGCGCTCCAGTCAGTTCGTGACCACCATAGTGTATCATCTATGGTGACCACGGTGATGCAACTCTGCAGAATGTGACCCGTTTATTTATATAATACTAATAAATAGTATTATACCATAATACTTACAACCAATTCTGTGCTTGAATAAGAGTTCTATACAAATTAGTGACAAACTAAATAAAGCAATCGACATGTCACCATCATTCCCCTTGTCTTATACCATTCGTAAGTTTCTCTTTCATTTTCTCCTTTAAGTCGTCAACATTGTTGCTAGTCCTATATAATCATATCATATTTCACACAATCCAACCATATATTTTTAGTCAATATCCATCTACATTCATATTTATCACTCACTTGGTGACATGATTTTCACCCCTCCTCATTATACGTACAAAGCATCGATATGTATAGAATATTAATGTACTGAAACAGTCAAAGTCAGACGTTTATTGGCCCCGTAACAAATAGAATCACTATTAATCTCTTTTGATGTTATTTATATATCTCGTCTTATATATAATTGTAAATAATATTCAAACTTGTACATCAGTTTCTACTAACCAATGAACAGAATAATCAAGCAAAGTGAAATATTGCTAAATTGGTTCTCATGGTTGATTAGTTTCGGCATATATAATTTGGTTCATAGTCTTCAATTTAACTTTAAATATGAATCTTACATTATTAATTCCCCTTGTAATGTAAACCTGTTGCTTCTATCTCTTGTCACATATTCAATTAATGTCTATGTCATTTCGATATATACTTTTATTGATGTAAAACACACTCAACAAATTCATACATTCAAAAGTAATAATAAATCTTTAAAAAATACTTGTATCGCGGATTATAGCAAAATAATTTTATTATTTCTTTTGTATTATAGATCTCCGCAAAGAAATGCCTAATTCTATAAATCATACATTCAAAATCTATTGCACTTATAAATCGCATTAAAAATAATTAATAGTAGTAAGCCTAATTTTCCAGAATTTCATAATACAAACGGTATAATAAAATAATTTAATTATTAAATATTTATCACTTAACTCAGCAACTGAATATGAGGCATTTCACTTCCTACGTGTACCGTGGATGGAATAGAAGCTGTCAATGTCGGTCATATTATAATACAACAATATCATATCTCTAACTGTTCGTAAATATTTGATAATATTTATTTATTTCGTTATGTCTTTTTTTCTTCGGACAATTGTCATTTTTTTATTAACAGATATGTAGGTAGCAATGAAAACCCCACTCGCCGATCGGTTCGTATTTGTCGCCGTGCGAGTGTCGTGCGTGTTGAACCGTTCGCTAATGGCCGCTTGATCGCGTTAAATTTTTTGTAAAACATTAACAATTAGTCTGGGACTTGCAATATCAAGTGCTGTGTCCATCACATAAGTGTCGTTTCGAGTTTCAGACTCGTAATAGTGTTACTGTTGTTACGAGTCGTACAACAAATTCTTCCGACGTCACAAGAAACGGCCGGCCGCTGGCACATATCAAGGACTTCGAACCTTCCAGTGCATGGTGGCAATACAACGGAATCGAAGGGTGAGTGGTGCTAAGTTGTTACTTCTTATCGGTGATAAGTATGCATTATCCAGAAAAATGGAAAATAGTATAAATCCTTCAACCCTTCATACAGTCCACTTAACCACCAACCAGCGACCTAGGTCCACGGACGAGGTTCCTTGTAATTAGGGAACTTTTCGCTCCACTAACGATTGAATTCAATATGAAATTGAATACGATTCGCGAATAAACCAGAATAATAAGCTCATACTATTTAATAAACTTGTCTTTGGTCTGTAAAACATATCATAGAAGAAATTTAATAAAACTTATTGTTTACTAGCTGTGCCAACAACGGCTTCGCCCGCGTGTAATTTACTGATTTACGAAACTATTCCCGAATTTTCGAAATTTTGAACATCAAATTATTTATTGTGGGTTAACCGTGAGAGATAGAGAAATGCTTTTTTGTAGTATTTTATAGATCTAAAATTCTCTACTACATTACTTCAGCGTATCTCTGCTGGTTTACGCAGCGCACGCGAGTAAAGCTCCAAGCAAGCAAGTTTTTTTAACAACTGCACCATTTTTTTAACACAATTAACATAATACCGTTATGTACTTTTTACTTAAACCATCCAGAAGTATTGCACTATCTTTTGGTGAAAACCGTGCAAAAATACCTTCAGTAGATTACATACAGACAGACAGCTTTTTGGGACTTTATTTTATAATAAGTATAGATTTCCGCGATCTTTTATTATTGATGTAGAATTTACAAATTAGTTCAGAATATTGCTCTAGTTATGACATATAAACAACAAATGAGGTTTTTTCTCATAATTGTTTTGGTGCAAAATGTGTTTATGTTATCAATACCTTACAGTCTAGTTCATAGTTTAAAGATACACAATGTTTCACAAGTTTTCAAGAACAAATATTAAAGACATACGAAGTCCAAAATTCATATTTATCAAATGAACTACAGTATACAGTAATAACAATATCTTGTATTTGTTTTAGCCTGTCTCAAGGTTACCTGAGCAGTCTGTGCCCTTAATTCTAGTGGCTAATGTGGAAAATTCTTAAATTCTTTTCATATCCAAGGTTAATCATACCTATGCGTATCTTGATGGCAAATAAGAGTATACCTAATTTAACTATCGCGTCTTTGACATTCAGATTTAGTAAACGGGTACTTTATTTAAGACGATGACATATGATATCTGATACAAAAGTAATAATTAAATTATTTTGCTATAATCCGCGACACTGTAAATAGAAAATATATATAGTGCTAAATGTATAGTGGACTATCCGTTTTTTCATACCCGTTACATGTAGGATTCGTCAAAACACATGCATAAATCTCCACCACTGCCACCACAATACACAAGCAGTACGTTCACTATCACAAACTCTACAATCGTTTCGCCCCGCAACCGAAGCATCATCAGGAGATAGACTCCACGATAAAACCGCATATGATATCTGATAGATCGAATAGATCTTTATCAATGTATATAGTTACATGATTATACGGTTTTGTTATAGACCGATGCTCATGTCTGACTCTCATTTAGTGTGTAATTTATAGAATCTAGTTGTATATTTCATAGGAATTACATGCTATTTTAAAGGAAACAATGATATGTAGGTTCAAGTGCTATTAATGGGTTTTTGCAAGTTCTTTTTAGTGGATTACAGCAATCCACCTGGTAGTAGAACTGTTCCTCCAACTTTCTTCATTGAGCCTCTTAAAATATTGATTTGAGTAAAATCTAACCTTTGATTGTTTCGTTCAAATCGAGTTTTAGTCCAATAATTTTACTACTGAAAAGCTTGTTTTATGTTCACATCTAGGTATAATGATTGATTGTTAACTAACGAATGTCAACAATATATTTTGTTACAGCTGATGACTCTTTATAATATTTACTTTAACGTACAAACTCTGTGTAGATTTTAAGTTCAACATAACCACACAATCAAACCAAACATCTGGAATGTATTTTGCTTGAGATAAGTTTGTTGTAAGTTTTATTACAGTGAGTAAAGTTTGATCTTTTACAAAATTATAATAATTTTTTGTCCCAAATCATTGTTCTATAACTCTCAAGTTTGGATACCAGGTTAGTGTTTACAACTATCTGTTACTAAATGTGTATTATTCTCCTACTTGTTTCCAGTTTTGACCGTCTTTTCCAACATTAACCAGCTTTTAATATTAAACGCCTTCCAATCCACCATATTGTGTTAGCAAATACAAAAGTTAAAAAATTTTTTTTAGCTATAATGCTTTTTACGACTCGTTACATACAAGTTTACTGTTAAGCTAAAGTTCTTCTCAATCCCAAGTTTTTGGCTAGCGTAATAGCAAAATTAGAATTAAAAGCCTACGGGAGTTTCCCGGTGAGTTCACCGGTAGATATGTACACATAGTTTATATTAACGAGGATATCAGTTTACCGCAACACGTACGGCATTGCAAATTCAGCGACTCGACACCTCGACAAATGACAAATCTGTTCGACGTAGATCTACATTGTTGTGGGAGGACTAAGGTAAAAAATAAAACAGTTTATTGCTTAGATTGACGAGGGGCGTTCTTTTAAGTTTTTCGCGGTCAATTTGTGCGAAGAGCTAGTCTCTTAAAGATTAAAGCTTTCAAAGAAAGTGATAAAGAAAGATTTTAATCTCATGAAAAAAAAATCATACTAAATCTTAAGTCACTGTGCTAAAAATAGCTATAAATGTTTTATCATAATGATTTATAGGAGGCGTTAATTTGCGGAATTCCATATTACAGAAACTATAACAAAACTTCTTTGCTATAATCTGCGCGGGTTAAGCGGTATCTAAACGGTACTAACACATACACCCAAAATATTTCGTCTTTGTTGTACCAGTAGGATTTCAGTTGAACGGAGCATTTATCGAATTTAAATGGCTCCTGTTTATAAACAGCTATTACAAAAGTTAAAGTGCGAGCAGGATCGTACAGAGAGCATACTCAGCTTTACAATCATTGTCTATGATCGCCTACGACAGCCTACGACCCGGAAATTGTCGGATTTTCGGACACGCATCAAATGGAATCGCATCGAATGGGTAATACGTGATCTTACGTATGATAATACGGATGATAGCGTGGACGTTTGCATGATTATCGTGCCAATTATAGACGACGATCACGATCAACGATCATGATCTTGATTCGCTTATAAAAAGTGTAAGTGCCACAATTCATTCATTTCACGTCAATTGAGGCAAAGTAACAAACTTCGTGTCCAGGCGGAATGCAGTAACAAAAACAAATCGACCCCAAAGTTTTTGTTTCTAGACATCATTAGCCTAGTTTTGTTTACCAAATTTAGTATGAAAGTTAAAATTTGGTCTACCACAACTACGAATACAATTTTGCGGGATATTCATTAGCATCGTTATATTTTTTTCAACCCCAAGGGGTTTCATTAGAATTTCAAATGCCCGTTAATTTGCATCAAATTTATTCCTCTTTGTTTTAACCCTCATAAGATGTTATCGAGTTTACTTAGACTAACACAATGTGTGTTATCATTATATATGTTAATATTGGTACAAACTTAATAAAAACAATGTATACTAATCATTATATTGGCGCGGGTCAAAGTGTACCTGCCTTCATCTTCGCAGGTCGCGAGTTCGATTCCCGCCTAGGGCCAACATTTTCTAGAAACAATTTGTAGGTTCTCGAGACTTGATGTATATATCATCATTCTGCTGCCCTTATCCCACTCTAAGTAGGGTCAGCACAACACGTTACAAACATGTTGTCACATGAATTGGCTACGTATTTTACGACCGGCCGCCTGCCTGACGTCAACTTAACTTAGTTGCTTCTTACGACACCTCGGTAAGAAAGGAGGGTGGTCTATTCTACTCAACCGGATACCACACGGCATCTTAGAGTCTCGATATATATATTTATTTAAGTTAAATTTAAAATTATATATATACTTACTTACCAGTTGCCGGTCACCCGTAAGTCGTAACTCAACTATTAAGTAACCTACTTCTGGGACGGAATACAACTGAAGCTTACATATAGGATAAATATAGTAAAGAATAAAAAAAAATCCCGTGGAGCTAGCAAAAAACACGAGAAATATGTAATATTATCTTCTAACCACGATTTCGTCTGCGTCAATGTGTTGTACGGACGTGAGCGAAGGACAAGTGAACACAATATTACACGGCTAAAAGATGATAAGTATTTACTTTAACGAAACGATCATAGATATTGTAGTAGTGAACGTGTGTAGTGCTCGTGTGGTGTGTTGTTGATGGCGACGTTTTGTGATACGTGTGGTGACTGGTTCTGCATGTTTAATGTTATCTGCTTCCTACATTTAGCACTACATAGATTTTCGTAACAAACGCGGATTATAACAAAATAATTCTATCATAACTTCTGTACTATGGAATTCTTCTATAAATTGTTTTACTTTTACACGTTTAATTTACATGAAAGTACATTTTAAAGTAATTCAGCACTTTTTTCAATACTCAAATTCAGATATTGCTTTTCAATAGAAAAGTTCAACTATGACCGCTTTTTACTTTTATAGAAGGGGAATAGAATGTACGAAGAGTTTTCTTTTATATGTAAAATTATTCGCTGGTGGGAACCGGACAGCTGGTGATATTGAATATGATCTTGGTATAAAATACGCATAATTAGGTACTCGTAAAAAAGCGTCCTAATTTTTTACTCTCTACTAACCGATTACGTAGAAAAAATTACAACCTAATGTTTATCATCATCCTCCTGCCCTTATCCCACTCTAAGTGGGGTCGGCACAACATGTTACGAACATGTTGTCCCATGATTTGGCTACGTATTTTACGAGCGGCCGCCTGCCTGACATCAACTTACCTTAGTCGTATTTTACGACCCCTCAGTAAGAAAGAGGATGGTCTATTATACTAAACCGGATACCACACGGTGGGTCAACTTATCTTAGTCGCCTTTTACGACACCTCGGTAAGTAATCAGGGTGGTCTATTCTACTCAGCCGGATACCAAACGGTGGGTCAACTTACCTTAGTCGCCTTTTACGACACCTCGGTAAGAAAGAGGGTGGTCTATTACATTAAACCGGATACCACACGGTGGGTCAACTTACCTTAGTCGCCTTTTACGACACCTCGGTAAGAAAGAGGGTGGTCTATTATACTAAACCGGATACCACACGGTGGGTCAACTTACCTTAGTCGTATTTTACGACCCCTCAGTAAGAAAGAGAGTGGTCTATTATATTAAACCGGATACCACACGGTGGGTCAACTTACCTTAGTCGCCTTTTACAACACCTCGGTGAGTAATGAGGGTGGGCTATTCTACTCAGCCGGATACCACACGGCGATGAAATGTATATGAATATCTTTAAATCGTTAATATAGAAAAATTAAAACAAAAATTGATAACTTTCTCTTACAAAAGTATTTCTTTTGGATTTTAAGTCTCAAAACTGTTATAAACGAATACATACATTTAAAAATCAATGCGCAAACTGATATTATTTAGTTAAAAATCTCATTAAGAAATAAGGTTCGTCTAATCTACTCAGTTGGACGCCACTCGGCGGGTCAACTTACCTTAGTCGCCTATTGTGACACCTCGTTAAGAAATGAGAGTGGTCTATTCTACTCAGCCGGATACCACACGGCGGTAAAGAGCAATGGATACATTATCATTAAATTTCTACCGTCAAGGTATAACTATGAATTCAATTATATTTCTTCTAATAATAAATAATGTTCCGCCTTGTGGTACCCGGCTGAGTAGAATAGACCACCCTAATTTCTTATCGACGTGTCGTAAAAGGCGACTAAGGTAAGTTGACGTCAGGCAGGCGGCCGGTCGTAAAATACGTAGCCAAATCATTTGACAACATGTTTGTAACATGTTATGCCGACCCCGCTTAGAGTGGGATAAGGACAGGAGGATTAATAATAAATAATGTTACTTTCGAAAAAAAGTTTCTTAGTCATTTATATGGATTTGGCGTTCATTGCATCTCATTGCCCATCTCGAATGACCCACTTTATGCTTATTAAAGTTGGCGGCAGTTTTGTCATTTTAGACTTTGGTCCTCATAGTGTTTTTTTTCCATTCTGAGTAAAAGATGTTCTTTAACTCAGATATTATTATTATTGTTATTATTTAACATTAAACAAACATTGGCCTGAACAAAAACTAACTAACAGTTTTAAACTGCTACGTTTAATAAGTAGGTTTAAGCAAAATTATTGCCGTTGCAAATCAGGGGGTTATTTTTAAGCCGCAGCTGGACAAGGGCCTATTTTTTTAAAGTTATCTCTAACGCTAGTTTATAATATCTATTTTTTTTTCAAATCAAAACTATGATAACCGAATGTTAAGGTAGCGTGTCGCTTACCAAGTGTTTCAAAGTCGAATCCCAGGCAGGTTTTTATAAGTTACTGACTTTAAATCATTCACATAATCTAAAAAATAGCTGGGATATGTGCAAAACTGTTAATCCGCATCGGAACAGCGTAATTGTTATATTATCCATCCTTACAAATGCGATATTAAGATTAACAATTAAATTTTTAATTGATGTAACAGTTATCAGTAAAGTAGTAAAAAATTATCGCTTTATTTGAATTAGTATTTTTTGCACTCGAAATCATTGTCAATTTTCACAAGTGTCTGGAAACAACGCAAACTGTGTTGAAATAAATACCTTCATGACTTAAGTTTTACGTGAATCTTCTTTGTAGTAATTCTAACATTTTATTGAGTATTCATTGTAACATATGTATAAATACAACACTGAATTTAATTACAGCAATAAACATTACTGTCAGGTAGAAAATTACTCCGAGCGCACCATAAAAGACAAAGAACCCTTCAAGGCTATTTAAAGCATTCTTAACCTAGTTTTACTTACGAAATCTGTATTCGAAATATTTATAACTAAATAATCAGTACAAGGAAATAACAGTTCATTTACATATGAATAAGCGAGACCACCAAGGGAGGAGTCCAAAATCCTAAGGTCGGTTGAAAATTAATTCGAGCGCACTATAAAAACGGTCCCTTTCAAGGCTTTGTAGTTAGGCATCGTTAACCTAGTTTTATTTGATTTTATGTTCGAAGTACTAACTATACAAACTAGAGGGGCATTTATATATATACAGGCTTTTGCCAACGGCTTCGCTCGCGTGGAATTTGGTCTGCTACATTAAGTTTCATGTTTTTTTTTTACTTAATATTCAGAAGTATATATTTAGTTACTCGTATATCCAAAATTTCAAATGGTTAAATTCAAAACTGACGTATTCCAACCAATCCGCCGCGCATAGTAAGTACTCTATGGTGCTCCATTGAAGTCAATCATATCGTGATAACTTTTTAATTTTTCGGCCAAATTACTTGATGTGAAAGACAATGTTTATCTACATGTAATACTAAAAGCGAGAAATGTATTGATTTTTATAAGAGTATGATAAATATACTAAAATGTGCTTTTTAAAGTAGTATCAAATTTAACTAAATTTAAGATTCAAAATTTTGGTCATAGTGGCTTTCACATAAAAAGTAGATGTATGCTGTCGTGGACTTTTATATAGAACTATTCAAGACAACCAAAACTACGGTACATTATCTTTGTGTAACTCCAATGGTTTAGGCAGCGTATGCCAAGATAGCTCTTAGATGCCAGAATTTTTTCGACTTTATTAACATCTATCGATATATTACGTCAAATCATTTCAAATTGTAGCCTATATATTATAATCCGATGTATAATATATATACCTGTAAAGTTTCATTCAAATCCGTCCAATAGTTTTTTCGTAAAAGAGTAACAAACATCCATCCATACTCATAAACTTTCGCATTTATAATATTAGTAGGACGAATATGTCAGAATATTAGTATATTTTAAACTATGATCTCAGAACAATGAAAGCTAAAGTCGAATAAGTAAAGCATTTTCAAATACTTTGTTCTGTGTGCCTGCTTTATAGTGATAGATTCAAATTTAAATTTAAAATATTGTTATTCAAGTAAACTCGTAAACTTGTAAGCATCTCATTCAAAAGCACTTGATTTTAGATAAAATGCTTTATATATATTTGTAAAAGGTGGAATAATTTATCCAAACCCCATTTGTTTGAATGCAATGTATGTTTACCAAAATACTCTTAGTTTTATCAAATGGGAAGAAAAGGTAAAAAAAACTGCTCTTGCTCTTTTGTTGAATAAAAATTAAACACATGACAATATTCTCTTAGCACGAAATTCCTTAATGCGAGTATACTCGGATTTAAAGTATGAATATTTAATAATTCTGGCCTGGGATTTGAACCCGCGACTACCTTTCAATTGAAGGATGTCACTCAAATGTCGGTCCAAAAAAGACAACTAAAGTTTCCAAATTCAAAATCCACACTAATAATATCAATCTCTAAACGTTACAAATAAAAAATTTTCAAAACGTATATTGGCTATTTGATTGTGTTACCCTATACATCTGAATAGAATCAAATACGTAGACGATACAATGTATCGTTAGTCTGCGAACCTAAAAAAATCCATATAATCTGTGGTCAGTAATGTGGAAAAACTGGGTTTATCACCTGAGTTTAGGGGTAATCCTCGGCTTTATGAACATTGCAGTGTAAATTGGATTTTGAAGGTGTCGACTAAGCTCCAAATAATGAGCCTTATGGTAGGATATAGTGAATGTTAACAGCTGATAAATGTATAGATAAAATATTAAAGACGTAAAGTTTCATACTTTATGAATTAATATTATACAGTTCTTCGTAATTCACCCTAATGCAGTTTAATGAACGGTGAAAGCGCGTCACCCTTAACAAGGAGTGAGGATTACGAGGTTTTAGGGATTTCTAAGGAACTCTGCTGAGATAGCTCAGCGGTGAGACCGTGCGGTCTCGAGAGGGACGTGGGTTCAAATCCCAGACAGCCAATAACTTTTTCTTTTGGACTTATGAGTCTAATTGATAATTGCAATTTATTTAGAGAATTCTAGAAATATGTGTTGCTCAGAAGTGGGATAGTTTTAAATAGAACTTAATTTTTAGTTACAATTCATCAGGTAAAGGAAACTATCTTACGAAACCTTAATGTACAATGAGACTCCCTGGGATATGTATGAATCTCCAAACCGCATTGCTGCAGCATGGCGAGTGCATAACAGTTCATAAATCAGTTTGATTGACTAAGTCCCATAAGTTTGTGAGCGTAGAAGCGAATCAACATTAAGAAATGTATTTAAAAAGACGCTTTTCCCTCGCTTTGTTTGGATTAAGCGATGGTTGCATCTTATTGCACATTTTTTCGACATGACCCACTTTGGCTTAGTAAAAATAGGTCGCAATTGTGACACGTCATTACGGACATTTGTTTTTCTTTACAGATAAATACAATGTGGGCTTAGCGCACTCCGAGTAAGTTACAGGATACCTCATCTATGCTCCAACCAAGTCCCATATATTTAGGATTATTTAGATAATCAATTGCTAATCCAAATAATTATTATAAATACGAACGTATGTTTATTTGTCTTACACATTAAGTCTTTATACAGTAGTCATAATTAAATAAAGGGAACATTGTTTATAATGTGACGGAGGAGGGCCTTGATCACAGCAACACAGTTTTTACTTCTACAGGATCACCGTTTTGATTTTGTTGTGTGCTAAGTATTGTTTCCAATAAACGTTTATTATTTATATATTTATTTGTCTTTTACGTACCAGTGGAGTCATTGATATCAATATATTTTTGGTATGTTCCACAAATCCACACCAACAGATGTTTCATTAAGGCTGCATGTTGTTGATTAATAAAACACAAGTCACCGCACCGTCTATAAATTTACCGCCATCATAAATCAACGGTCCACAATTACGGTGCCGCACCGTCTGCGTGAACAGATTTTGATGTACATCAGCTACTTAAATTACTGTAGTTCGGGATTTTCCATTTCCTAAATTAAATATTTAGTTTAGGGCACATTTACGACTTCTACAGTGTAGTTACACGATAAGATGGAACTACATTAGATTACGTCATACATTAAAAATATTTCATTCAAAATTTTTACTTTTATTATATTTATTTGTGACCCGCGATTTAGTTCGCGCCAATTTAAGCGTCAAGTATCCTGGTCCATTGGCGCTGTGGGTGACCCTGCCTTCAACTCCGCGGAACGCGGGTTCGATTCCCGCCGAGGGCCATCATTTTTTATAAACAAAAAAAATGTGTACAATGCAGATTTGGTTATTTAATATCATTAACATATTTAATATGAGGCAATGGAAAATTATGAAAATCGCTAAAAGCAATAGTTATAATGTAAACTACATGTAACTGATACGTATAAATCAAATATCACAACGTTTGAAGAAAGTCGTTCATTAGTTTTGAGCGTACTCAGCAAAATATACCTTAGTAGGCTGTAACGCCAAACAACCTAATATTTTTTTTTTGAGAGCTTAGTTGTACCCGACTATGTCTGTATAAATAATTGCGTTACCGTACAATTTAACTAAAATATTAATAGTGGCTGATAATATTTTAAAAAATCTGGGTGTGTATTTGTATTTAAGTATGTATTTAAATTTATATATGTAGTATATCTACCAGTTGTCCGTCACCCATAACACAAGTATTAAGTTACTTACTTTGGGGACGGACAACCGTGTGTGTAAATGTCCCATATATATTTTTTTCAAATACATATTTTTTTATTCAAGTAAACTTGTAAACAAGTGCTTTTGATTCTTCTACTCTACTGTTTTGGAAAGTTGTCGCTACCGAAAAGAGCCAGCAAGAAACTCAGCTCTTAAGCATATTATACTTATAACTAGTTACATTCAGTGATTACTACCTTGTACAGGGTCGTAGAGTAGCTATTGTATATCCACGCATTCCCGTCATCTTCCTTGTTATTAAATATAATAATTAATAGTTTTAATTATTATACTTAATTATTATTTTTGCCTTCCTTAATAATTCAACTCAACTCAACTCAACTGCTGTAATGGTAAGGCAAAAATATACGCCGGAATATTATTATAGAATCTTATACCAAAAACCCCACACATGAGTTACCTACGTATTATTGTAAGGTGCAAATGAATAGGAACATGCTCCTGTGTTTTTCCCTGTTCCGGATAGAAAACAAGGAATTCTGAGATCCTACATCTTACACCAGTGTGTGCGGTGCGGAGGCCCATTGAACTTAAGTCCAGCAGTGGACGTCTATCGGTTGAAGAACAAGAACTACTAATATTATGAAGTTTGTGCCTGCAATAGTACGTGTGTGTGTAACACACAAACCACCAAACTTAATTTTCTTCCATAAATACTACTCTTTATTAAATATCCTCCTTTTTACCATTTAATTTAATTCTTTCACTACTCTATTTGTTAATTCTATTACAAAACAAATCCTGAGCTTAAGCCAGGCGGAAATCCGGCTGTACTTGAATCTTGTATCCCTGGATCGGATTCGCCGAGCGAAACTCGACTGAATTGACTTAACGGATGCCAAGAGAATTATGTGAAACGACAAACTGGTTCACCTGTCTCAAATAAGCTTTTGGACGCCTCGCTTTCGGATTTTTTCTACATACCTATATTACGATGAGTGTGCCCGTGAATTGATTGACCTAGTTCACTTTCACCATTTTGCAAACGGATAACCAGGCTCCGCAAAAAGGTTCCGTGATATAATCGATACAGCATCTGTACACCTGTGCGTACTCATCAATGACTTATAATTTATCCAAAAGTATGAACTTTATATCTTATTTCTTCTTTTGCAATAATATGAAATTGCAGAATAAATATCTAAAATTTTACATTTGAAAGTATGAACTACCTCTTACTTCTTGTTAATTACATGATCGTGTAGAAGGCTTACTCGTCTGAACTCGCCAATCATCGCCTAAGATCGCCTACAATCGGCTTACAACCCGAGCATTGTCGGTTTTAAGGACACGCATCAAATGGAATCGTGATATATATAAATATGAAATTAATTTTATTTTTATGCAAAGGTTACTCGTAATCCGTGAAACCGGATTGGTTGGTCAACCAGTGCACAAAGGATAGGAACGCGTGACAGAATAGACGTGTTGTCTAATACAAAGCGTGCATTCTCCGCCCTATAAATGCTTGACTTATACCAGTCGAGCAATTAGTTGACCTTTAAGTGCGCGAATGAGTCGAGTCAACTTTGAAATTGCTGCGCGCACACAAATAAAATTGTACAATCAATATTTTCTCTCACAAATTAAAATAATGTAATTTGGTGGAGGGGCGTGCACTTTTAGAATGAAATATCTCTACCTATGATCGTTTGATATAACGGGCGATAGTGTGGACACTTGCACGATGATTATGCCGATAACAGAGGATCATACGATTAACGATCATAGCCGATAATGAAAAGCAGGCGTTTAATTTATGAAAAATAGAAGATATCAAATAAAAATACATCGACGAGAAAACAATCACTACGTCACTACTTATGTTCCTGACATATTTGACCTAATGTTTTTAAGAGACGCTTAAATTGGTTTAAGCAATATCAGGCTACTAACAAAACCATTTTCTCCTTCTTACTACAAACATAAAATAAAAAGACACTACACATATATTTTTGTGTTAGTAAATAGCCTAGTTGTTATTTATATTAGATGGAAAGATAAAAAATTGGCAAAAGTTACGAAGCATACCGTGAAAAGCATACCGTCATCACTTAATTATTCTCCATAATCAAAAGCCTAATGATTTTCCTCTAACTTCTAAAATTTCAGTGGCAAACATTAAAGAGTGAAATAATCACAATTTCCAATCGGAATATTAGTTTAGTAAATACCTTGCATTTTCTTGATTCTTGATTTCTTAAGGATTTTATAAAGAAAGTTATATATTCTTTTTTTTTCGTAATGTCCTAACCTTATGGTTAGGTTAAGCAAACATAAATTTTCTTAAAGCAAACCGGCACTCAAGCACAATCAAATATTTTTCTTAAGACAAAATTAATTAATAATAATTAGATGAGACTTACTACGCCGTGTGGTATCCGGCAGAATAGAATAGACCACCCTCCTTTCTTACCGAGGTGTCGTAAGAGGCGACTAAGGTAAGTTGACGTCAGGCAGGCGGCCGGTCGTAATATACGTAGCCAATCAAGCCAAGCCAACCACTTAGAGTGGGATAAGGGCAGGAGAATGATGAATTAGATGAGACTTACTACTCATTAATTTACTTATTTGTATTTAGTTGTTAGATGATTATCACAAATTTATAAGAGGCAAATTTACTGTCCAATGAAAGTATTTATAGGTATTTTATATATGGGTTTCATATTCATCAATAATTTAGAAGGTGAATGTCATCAAATAAATACAATAGAATCGTGTATACCCCTTATGTCATAAAGTGCCTAATTAGTAGTACCAATGAGGCAGGCGGGTTCTGAATTGTTCTGCATTCTAGTTTTTCCATTAGGTTTTTAGACAAAAGCATGATCAACTTTGTTTGAAAATGTTACAAACTATTTGACGCTAAAAAGTAGCCGATCGTTAACGTTATAGAAGTTCTAACAACGTATAATGCCGCAGTATAATGTTGCGAAAAACATAGTTTTATATTTAGTGCACCAGCATGCGGTTTGTTGACATAAATACATAAATTGTAGTTAGTTTTGAACCCTATAATATCTGCATACTAATAGTTATGTGTGATTATGCAAGGTCGGCCATTAAAATATCATCAAATTTCATTTATACATTGGATGGCTATTGAAGGCTTCGCGTTAACTTATTCACTTATTATATTTTTAATAAAGGTAAAAAAATTTAGACGCAAAGTAGTGTGGCATGTTAATCACACCTAGCTTATCAAATCTCACTAAGAGAGGGGAAAGAAAAACCTCGCTTAATTAATTGTTTCGCGACCGAAATAGACAATCGTAAATCTCAAAAAGAACGCCGAAAATACTTTACTTTTAATGAAAGTTCTGCGTCATCTTTAGTGAAACATAAACAGCTAATATTAAAAAAATATATATATATATGCGGTATCATGGATTTCATACTTTTAACCGATAGTTACTTTTAACTGCTGGATATACATCTTTTATTAATGTTTTTCAATTCTATAAATGAATTGCCTCGCCACTCGATTTTGTGCTGCATAAACTCAGCCGCCATCCGTCCCAATTTATATAATCATCTATTGAAGAATCTATTCGAAAATGCAACACCTTTTTTTAAATAATGTGCCCCGTATATCGCCATATAACTTAAATAACTTAAATTATATCATGGCTCCCTAATCTTTGATTTAATAGTATAAGAGAGTGACGAAAGATGCAATACATGTGCTGTATGTGAGCACTATTATGTGATCGTAGCATATATATTTTAAGTATAATGAGAGAAGAAAATCGATTTATAACAACAGAGATGTCAAACAGAAAGTAATATAGACTAATGAGATTTGTAGTGTTTATTCATATTACTGTTATTGATGCATGAGTATATTAGTTGCTCATCGTTTTAATTCCAAACGGAGCGAGGCATCAATGACTTTTTTTAAGAAGATATTTGAAGGGTTGACGCGTGACATAGGCTATTTTATCCGCCGTAATGTCCACGTGAACAAAGGAGCGACTTACCCATTAAATAATTAAATATGAAATGAACTTTTGATCTTTATGAGTGCCTCCTTCTCACCCGCGATATAATATCAATTATATATTAAAATTTTAGGATATTCGACTGCTGGTGTTTGAAGCCATTACGGATTATTTAATATTAAAAATTTAGTTTAGTCCTTGTGATATATAGTTTTTATTACTTACAGTACAATATATTACTATTCGAAATCAATAATGATACATACTGATTTTATAGTACGAATGTATGTAAGTACGTCATTGAGGTTTATTTTTATTTTACATTTGTAGGATCCTGTTGACCTTACAATTACCGAATATTCCGTAATATTTATGACCATCATCATCTTCCTGCGCTTATCCTACTCTAAGTGGGGTCGGCACAACATGATATGTTGTCACATGATTCGGCTACGTATTTTACGACGGGTCGCCTGCCTGATGTCAGCTTACCTTAGTCGTATTTTATGACCCCTCGGTAAGAAAGAGGGTGGTATATTCTTCTCATCCGGATACCACACGGCGGGTAATCTTTATAACCATGGAGACTAAGAAGTCACAAAATAGGAATTATAAATTTGTGGCTGATACAGAATTGCATTTTTTTATAATAAAAGTTTTAAACACAGGATTTACGATTTTGAATTCACAAGAATACGAATAATATTTTTTCAAAAAACATTAACCTTAGTATAAAGATCTTTTATTAGCGAAAACATAAACATGTGGTGGTTATTTAAATTTGATTAATAGGACGGTGTTCAACTATTTCGTCGAATGCGAAGAGGTTTAATAAATAGAAGTAGTTTTCCTTCGCATCTTATTTTGCCTACAAATGTTACTTACATGGCACTGCTAGCTCTTCTTTGTAGCAGTTGCAATAAGCTGCCTTCGGCTGCAGAGGAGCAAAGACTTCGGGAGCGCGCACGTCGCTCGCCGCGCTCCCCACGCTCTCGCCACCTCGTCATCAGCGACTCCAGGCAGAGCATCGCGCCACCATCGCACACCATCCGAACAACGTTGCTTTAATAACTATACACCGACTCAGTCCTTTATAAACAAACGCGAAATCCTACCCGCGATATATATGTATATTGCATTTGTTTTCAAATTATTTTCAAAACTTAAAGTTTAAAGCAAAACATTTTTATGAACTCTAAAACCAGCGAAATTATTTACGCATTTAATCTCATCTTTAACAGCTCGAACATCGTATTAGATTTGTACGTCGTAGGAGCATTCCGCTAAATTGCACGAGTTAACTATCTCCTGAGTATCCAGGTAACATTGCTCAGGAAAAATCATTCCCTTTTCGCAAGCTTTATTGTCTTTATCATTTCTAAAGATTGTAATGAAAGTTTCATAAAAGGAACACGTAAAAAGACGTTCGTGTCATTAATTACATGCGATCCTCGAGTAAAGAGTTACATTTTGTCAACAGCTGATAAACAATCGTATTTGGAAATAGGACAAAGTCATAACATCACTTATGTTAGTAAACTATTTGAAAGGAATCGCGATAATGCTACAAAAGTTCTTTCGGATCTTTTAAATTAAAAAAGTTTTCAATTGACAGTAAGAAGGAAGAAATAGAGTTTATGCAGTTGGAATTTCCCGCGTTCCTGTATTCGAAGGAAAATGTGGCGAGTTGTGGCTCAGGCGGGTGCCAATTCGCGACTGAAAACAACTGTACCGTCAAAGCTACGGACGCCTAACCTCATGACACCCTTCGAAGTTCGAGCTTGCCTTACCATGTTATTATGCGCGCACTTTTATGTCAGTGTCAGACTTCTTTGAACTTTGAACATGATGGATCGTCGAGTGAGCCTCCGAACTGAAACTACGTCAAACTAGCTATCAACTATTGTACTGCAGCATTTTTTTCGTCAAAATAAATAGCACCCTATGTTACTTTGTATATGAAAAAGTTAGACATTACCTATATGGTGTAAAGTTTTCGAAGTGATATTTCTTTTGAATGCATTAACTTGTGTTATACTGACAATATATTGTTAGAATATTACGGGATATAGTTCATTATTCGATACAGTAGACTACTTTTATTTTCGAAGAATCATTTTATTTCTGACAGTCACAAACGAATTTAAAGATTTTAAGATGATAATTTACCTTGTTTCCTACGCCGATTGTAATTAAAAATCAAAATCAATACGTCTTTAATGAGCAAAAGTGACTTAAGTTAAAAGAAGAATTAAGAAAGATTTTATATTTATTATACACTGGTTAGAGCATTTTAACTTTCGATATATCTGTTAGGAGGCTACTTGTTACTTTTTATTTTTCTTTTATATTTATTATTAGCTTATTATGGCCCACTGGGCAATCATAGTAACCATAAGCAGTAGAATTTTTAACTACCTTCACAGTCAATTAATGACTAATAAAATCTTCGACAAAATCTAACAAAAGCAAAATACAAAATGATACAAGTAATAGAAATATAAATTCAATTTTAACGGGCTTTCTTATTTATGATTTCTTATGAAAGCTCTTCAATTTAAGAATTTCCGATTGAATTAATTGGAATTCAACCAATTGTTAAAAAAACTGGAATTCTATTTCATATAGCTTCTACGTACTACTTTAGAAAATGCAAATGGTTCAACAAATTTGAAGTACGCTACAAAGTTGTTATTAGTTCGGTTGAAATAAAAATCCAAGTCGTAACATTTTAAAATGAAAATTAATAAATCGCATACAGAACCAACTTTCACATGTTTGTAGCGCAAAATATTTAAAGTCGATTGACGTGAAATTAATAGTAAGTACATGGGGTACATTGATATATTATATATAAGGAATAGTGATGTTTTCTTTCTGAAAACAGCCACGTTAGTATAGCAACTAGAAACAAGAGACGAAGTTGGATATTAGTCAGTCCCCAAAATAGTAGGTTCTAAGTACCATTTTCCTGTGAGTCATGTATATTTTTGAAAAAATATCGACTCAGTTCTAAATTTTCCGGTTGGCATCAACAGTAGTTGGTACAAATCAAATTCCAATATATCATCAAATCACAGTCCAATATATGATTTTACATTTTGATCTGATTTATAAAAAAAACAACCACTACAGTACACAGACATTTACTTTAGTTTTATTATGTTCAAACAAAATAAAATCTAAAAAAAGTTTGCAGATTGTACGTTTAAAATACCTTTTTATTGCGAACTATTCATTTCTCATTTCCTTATATATATTTGCATGAATAATTTTTACTTATGCATTACATAAATAGGGAAACATTCAACGCAACAATTTCGTAAATGAAGGATCAAATCACGACTAAACTTAACCGTCATTCTAATGAATACAACTCGCACCCAATTCACAAATTACGGGAACTTGATTAGAATATAAAGTGACTGTAGGTTGAGCTTGGCACAATTCGAATAGAGGTGAAGCTATTCCTAGAAATCCTCTTATATTGTCGAATATGCTTGTAGATAATTGGAGGTTAGGCTAGTTGAGGCAGCGCGTATCATATGATCACTAAACATAGAACTCTACCTAACTACGAATATTGCAGAGTCGTTTTCTTACTAAAAAGTATTTTTTCTTTTTATTCTTCTTCAACCGCTGGACTTATACTGCTCAGATTTCATTCAATTTTGTACCGCTAGAATCAAGTGTGTCCCAGAGAACTTCTCGAGGTCATCGTACACCTAGTAGATATTCCATCAACATCTTTCGGTGCAGAGTCGCCGCTCTTATATTTGAGGGCCTAAACACACACTGGTTCTTCGGAATCAGATAATCTGAGATTTGTAATGAGGCACAGGTACGCAGTGAAATGTATAGTTTACACAAATAAAGTTTATTTGCGAGATATTGTTGGCAAACAACCAGGACCAATGGTACAACGTTCTGTCTGTCCTGAATAGAGGAAAGTTAAATGAGCACATCATTATTAAATAGGCCCTAGAAATTTCGGTCACCCGTCTAATTTTGGGTCAACCTTACTTAATTAATGTCCTTTAGTATATGCGGATACAACTAACCCTAACAACATTTAACTATCTTTACAGAATAATCTTGACTACGGCACTTTATTGTTTCTCCACACTAATGTTCACCATACGCTCTTTTACTCTCAATATGTATATAATGATATTTATTATTATATGAATCTTTGTATACTTTTGATGCAGATTGTGTTGTTAGGTTAGTGATATTTGGCATTGATAAAGTTTATATACAAAAGAAGTACAGAAACATAAAACTTACTGTTAAAAATTTACCTTAATAAAATTTAAAAAAATATCATAGTTTACCTGTTCTGTCAACGCAAAAAGGAAATAATTTGTAGTATAACGTCTTGACATCAAATAATTACGCGACCTACAAATATAAGCCATACCTATCAAAGTACTATTCTAGCTAGCTCTCGCACTTACTTACTCCACAATAAAGTGGATTTTGCATTTTTGCAGCTGAGTTAAGTTTAAAGAAAAACAAATGGTAATAATGCAACATACAAGACAGCGGTTTAATAATGTATAATTGAAAATATTTAAAAGATGGACCGCCGAGTTTCTTGCTGGTTCTTCTCGGTAAGAGAAACATTCCGAACCAGTTGTAGCTTCATTAATCATATTGATGCTTGACGATTCAAAAGTGCCTGAAATGGTTTATTTGAATAAAGATTATTTTGATTTGATTTGATTTGATTTGACTTAGTTTAGCAATTGTTATGACTATTCGTAAAGCGATTGATCAGTTCTATTATCTTTCATCCGTAATATTAATAACATTTTTAATATATCGGATTATGGGAAAAAAATATCGTTTCTGAGAGATGTTTAAAACATTTTATTGCAGCGTGTTCGTGGATTATACGTACTCTAAAATCCTTTTTCCATTTATGGTCATGATGGTTAAGCGAAAAGAGTATGTCATTCTGAGCTAAGATTCACGGGTTCGAATCTTTGCAGTTGCTTATAAAGTTTCCGTTCCATTTTGTGTTTAATTTATATTTACAATGCATCATACATAGAAAACATCGTGATAAACTTGCACATTCTTTGTGAATTTCTGGATTTGGTGAAAACTGACCAAAAATCCATAACCTCTCTCTCTCTCTCTGGGGAAAACAGACCCTTGTCTAACAATTACATAGTAAAAAACACATGTAATTTTCCCATCTACGTTGGATAGGATACAGCTATCAGTAAGGTAGGAAGTAAGGAAGGGTTAAGTCGCTTTAATAGAAGGACGTGACATGTTCCGAATTCTGGATATCATATTGAAAATCCCCGACTTCTATCCTGTTGACAATCAATATTTTTGAAATGAAATTCATTTTATAAAATGTGTATTGTAGAAGATAACATACATGTACGTTTTAATATGTGACATGTACTAAAGCGTTTGTGAATTATAATTAATCTAATATATCAGAAGGTACTTATCTTCCGTTTGGAGAAATGATTTTTGGCACCAGCCGCAGCCATAAAGCGGGCATCGGCTTGGCACACGGTTATCGATTAAACACCACTACGTGCGAGTGTTGAATTGTTAAATCTATACTAACAAATCTTTGTCATGTATTATTTACATCAAAAGTCATCTATTTTTGAGTTTCTTATATGCTAGTAATCTTATGTTATGCTAGCCTTCATTTAAATGTAAAGTTTACGATAGCCTAACAGATGAACAAAGAAATTCGCGTATATAATAGAATGAAGTATTTTACTGACTAGAACCTTTGTCATGGAATGCGACATTTCGCATAAGTAGAACAAAATTAAAACTAGTAACTAAATATATTGCGTGTTTAAAATTCAACCGACGTCATATTATTTTTGTATTTAAATTTAAGCCTTTGCAACGTGTAAGAAACCACAATATATTGATAGAGCTATCTACTGATACGTTGTGGTTGGAAATGGAGTGAAGAATTTGGGTATTGGTTTTATTTTTGCTCAGAGTTTTTTTAGACTCTCTGGGTACTGCTATTTGTTTTTATATTTATTTATTTTTTATAACATTATATTGACGTTTTCCAAAACAGCTTTATAGGCATTATCTTAGCAAGCGAATCGCCTTTCAATGTACATGATCCGACAATGGCCTTTTCTATTTAAGAAAATAGAATGAACCTTAGGCCGTGTGGTATCCGGCAGAATAGAATAGACCATCCTCCGTTCTTACCGAGGTGTCGTAAGAGGCGACAAAGGTATTTATATTCTTTCATATTTATTTATGACACTTACGAGTACATAACCGTTCGAAGTTCTTGAAGTTGTGCAACATATTTAATTATCTATCTATACTTATTATAAAACAATGTCCCAAAAATCTGTCTGACTGTATGTAATCGATTTTCTCAAAATGTACGGATTTTTGTACAGTTTTCACCAAAAGCTAGAGCAATACCTCCGGATGGTTTAAGTAAATAGTACATATCGGTATTATGTAAATTGTGTTGAAGAGATCGAGCAGTTATTGAAAAAACTTGCTTGCTGGGAGCTTTAGCCGCGTGCGCTGCGTAAACCAGCAGAGATACGATATGTTGTAGAGAATTGTAGATCTACAAAAATACTACGAAAAAGTCCACAAAGTCCAAAGAACAGCATGTCTCTATCTCTTATGGTTAACAACTACATTTATGTTCAAAATTTGAATTATAGAAAAAAAATTGTGACACGCTAAATTTCACGCGGGCGAAGCTGCTAGCAGAGCTAGTTTAATATATTTTTAACATTAACCTTTACTTTCTAGAGGATCATTGACATTAATATAAAAATGATAAAAAAAACAATATGATGTGCAATGGCGGGCTATTTCCGGAATCGAAATCTCTTCCAGCCAACCAGTCTTAAATTTTAAAAGAAGTAAATATGAAGTAAAATTAATGTTTTGTTATAATGGCTTGTTTTCGCAATATAATAAAGGTTTACAATTAAACCATTATTTTTACAAATCTTTAGTATCCGCTAATTCGCAGCTCAAGAACTGTACGAATGACGGCCGTGGAGTCACGTATTTCATTTGTAGCTCACGATGAATCTCGTTTACGCGAGGGACCGATACGGCTTTTAGCGTTCCCTTGCGATTACTTAGGTAATTGTTTGATTGGGTTTACGTTACTTTTATCAAAACATCATCATCCTTCTGCCCTAATCCCACTCTAAGTGGGGTCAGCAACATGTTTATAACATGTTGTCACATGATTCGGCTACGTATTTTACGACCGACCACCTGCTTAACGTCAACTTACCTTAACCGTATTTGACGACACCTCGGTAAGAAAGAGGGTGGTCTATTTTATTTAACCGGATAGCACACGGTTGGTCAACTTACCTTAGTAGCCTTTTACGACACCTCGATAAGAAATGAGGGTGGTCTATTCTACTCAGTCGGATACCACACGGCATACTTTTATCAAAACAATAATACAGAAATTAATAATAGCGATGTGATAATTTCAATTGGCGGTAAGCGATATGTTATATGATAAAATACTAACAATATATAGTTTTGCTAATAAAAGAATATAATAATAAGGATTATAAGGAGTTTGCAATTTTTCGAGCGGCGCCAGAGTTGTTGAATGGAAGAGAAATATAAATATATGTTGTGCCGAACCTACTTAGAGTGGGCAGGCGGGGATAAATAAGGGCAGAGGAAAGTTGACGACGATTATCACGACTTATGCATAATTTTAAAATCGGTAAAAATAAAAATTATTTAAAGTTCATTCAGGAATTACAAAAAATTGAGTTATGATTTATTTTCTATTGCCATTTTTGATTGGTAATCGGTACGTTTTCGGGCGCGTAGCGGGAGTTACCAACTCACAAAGTGATATCTACTCGCAGTCATACCTTCAATCCCAAACACTTAGCCTTATCTTATGCTGACCCTCAGAGGACGCACTCATAGGCACTCAATGAAATTCTTAGACGCCAGCAGAGTTTCCAAACTCGCCTATCCCCGATAAAACGCTAAAGCTATTAGTGATTTGACTTCACAACTTCATTGGATAAGCTTGGTGGATCTAGTCTAATCCTTCTCTCCGAAAAGAGGGTAATTCTTTCTCCAGGAATGAAATAACAACAGGTCACTAGTTTACTATTAATTATTTCCCATATTTCTTTTGTCAATAATACAATGCGATATAAACAATAAAACATTCAAGATTAAAAATTATTATTACACTAGCTGTGCCAGCGGCTTCGCCCGCGTGGCAATTTTTTTTAGAAATCTAGTTTTAAACATACATGACATGAGACATGCTATCGAGAACTTTTTTGTAGTATTTTTATAGATCTCCAATTCTCTACTACATTGCTTTAGCTTATCTCTGCTGATTTACGCAGCGCGCACGACTAAAGCTCCCAGCAAGCAAGTTTTTTAAAAACTGCGCGATGTCTTCAACACAATTTACATAATACCGATATTTACTATTTTCCTAAACCATCCGGAAGTATTGCACTATCTTTTAGTGAAAACCGTAGAAAAATCCGTTCAGTAGATTTTGATAAAATCGATTACATACAGACAGACAGTTTTTTGGGACTTTGTTTTATAATAAGTATAGATTCATGAAAGCCCAATTATACAAAGCCCAAATATCAATTTACTTTATTCTGTGATATTGCTTGAGTTTACGTATTTAGAATTGGCCAATACTTTGACAGCATCTAAATAATGTACAAAATTTGGTAATACTTAAGTCATGGTTGGATTAGTTCAGTTAGAGATAATCTATGGGAGGTACTTGAGATAAAGAGATGCTAGGCACTGCAGAAAAGTCATAGTAATTGAAATGGAAAAATACAGTCCGATACAATTCAATACAGGTACTTTCCACATTCAGCGTCCGTGAAGGTATAACGTGAACGGTAATGTGAGATAACCACGAGGCAACCGCATTGCCTACAAGTGTTATGTATGCGATTTAAAAGATTTTTATATTTTCTATGAAAGGCAACTTGCTGGCAAGTATGAAGATTTCTTTTTAGAAAATATTATGAATAATATGTGCTCAAAAATCTCTGTATATCGTATATTTTATACGTGGTACAAGTAAGTTGCGTGAGATACTTTTTTGTACATATACAAGAAAACCACTTTTTGTTACTTTTTTTAGTAATAGCTTTGTCCATATTATATATAATTAGTTGTGCCCGGGATTTCGTACGGGAATTTTAGTGTTTATATACCGTCAAAATTTCCAAATCAATTTCCAAATCTCGTAATATATAAATCTTTTCCACCACAATATATCAAATCAAATATACTTTATATCAAATTGAACTGGTTTAATTTAACCAATTTTATCAATATTGCTCCTTTGGATTAGACGCGAATGCGTTAGAGACAGACTGACATTCGCCTTATTATATAGTAATAGTATGGCACATAATAAAATTTTTGACCTTTATATGTATGGGTAATATATAATTTTTACTATTAATATACAACTAAAGAAAAACTTTTAATGATGTCTAAATTATTTGTACATATTATTATTACTCTACTCTTTCTACTCTTACAAATACTCTGTATTAATTATCACTTTTTTTTAATCCATTCATTTTCATTGTATAAAATTTTTGCTTTATATGACATAGTTTTCTGGCCAAAAACTATAAAGAAGTAATGGACGCAATCTGTTGGATTCCCAGTCAAAGAACTCTACCAACTTTTCTTTAGTAACATTTAGGAATTATTACGCTGCTCAGTAGACATGTAGTAGTAGTAGTATTACTCAAAAATCTGAAATTTTCAGACCTATGAAAAGCCCGGCAATATTTTCTTTCATCACAAAGTCATTACGCATTGCAAATAACAATTAAGCGCATAAGTCTAAATAATACTCCACAGAATAATTGATATGTTGTAAAAATCAGGTCAATACCGCATGTATAAATGTATAAGTAAAAGGAATTTCTCTGTTTGTGGAGTAAATCGTCGACACGTTTAAAGTGGATAGAAGAAAAGGAGTAGAGCAGCTTTTCGTGCCATTAAAATATATAAGATTCGTTGTACAAGCGTCGCTCTTACCTGCTCTTGTATTCAGGGATACGTTATTTATTATTCCTTGAAAATAAAAGCCTGTATGAAAAAGAAAAAAATGTATTTAAATATGTGTAAATAGACTCAATATGAACATTACATTAAACTTCTAAGGTTTAGTGTTTATACATAAAATGTTTTGTTCTTTTTATATTTCGAGTGGCCCGTTAGCGCAGGTTGCTATGACCCTATTTTCAACACCGCGGGTCGCAGGTTCGATTCCCTAACATTTTATTAATACAGTTTGTTAGTTCGTCGATTTTGAATGTACGATTAAGTAAAATATGTATTTGAGATTATATATTACTAAATATTATTAAGTTTCGATACAGATGACCATTTATGTTAACTATCTCATTTATTTATTTATGTTTGTTTATAAAGTTTGTACAAAACTTAATAAACAAACATAAATAAATAAATAATTGTCAAAACTTAGGTTTTATACATTAGTTTATAATTAATTTGAAAGGTCTTCATTGTGCTGTCAACAAAACCACATGCATCATCTAAATGTAAGGATTATTCACTCGAAAGTTTTTAGAAATCAAGAAAATTGAATTGCTAAGAAATACTGCAATACGCAATCCACGATGAAATTATTAAAACATAAACTGAAGAAAACTTACAGTTTCATTACTCATAAAAAGTATATAAAAAAACTACGTATTTAATAAATTGTTAGGTATGATAAAAAATATTTTATAATGATATCTTTTAATGATATTATGGATCTCCTCCCTTCAGACGGTACCGTCACAACAACAAACAAACAAACGATACAAAAGTCTACCGATAGTAATAATCCACTTTCTCCATAGTCATAATTATGATAGTGATAACACTAAAATAAGTTCTGTAATAATTCTTGTATTTCAATTCATTAAAGGTGACAAATAGACCTTATAAATCGGATTCTTTTTTTTGATCGTCGAAGGTTTCTTGTTTTACAAAAGTAATAATAAAATTATTTTGCTATAATCCACGATACAGTAAATAGAAAATATATATAGTGTTAAATGTATAGTGGACTATCCATATTTTCATACCCGATACGTGCAGGATTCGTAAAAACACATGCACAAACCTCCACCACTTCCACCACAATACACAAGCACTACACACGTTCACTATCACAAACTCAACAATCGTTTCACCCCGCAACCGAAGCATCATCAGGAGATAGACTCCATGACAAAATTGCAAAGCAAAAGTTTCTTGTTTTCTCCTCATGCGACACTGCACTACGGAAATAAGGGCATTATAACACTATCAGTAACATCTGATATGTTTTTTGGGTTATTTATTGGTTATTTGAATATATATTGCTTTCAAAAGGAACGACAAAATTATTTAGGTACTAACCACACTAAAGGAAACATTATAGTATGTTGAATATATACCTAATTCACTTTACACCACCGTTCTTCTTCCCTGGTCACATAAAGTTAGTCAATATTACAATCCGTAACCATCATCACTCTACACAAGCGACGCATTAATTCAAAAATAAGTATCACGACACTTGTTTTGCCTTAACCGAAGCAAACAAAAACAAAGCCTACGTTATAATCGCAAAACGCATGAGCTAGCAGATATATAAAATAATAATTCAGCCAATCATTCGTTTTCTTCACTTTCGAATTGTGTTGGAGAATCTTCTATGAAGCGAGATTTGATCTAAAACAGAAAATCGACTTTTTTCTAAAACAAGTGTTTATATTACGTAACAAATAACTGAGTATATTTTCACAATTTTCTTATAACTTTTGTGAAATTTAGAGATCATAAAATAAATAATATATTATAAATATTTTTATATATGTATTTGTATATTGTATTTGTCTATCTATATATTTATGCATATGTATGTATGTATTCGTATGTTTATTAACCTTAATATTATTTTCTATGTACACACCATTTATCTGTAACTCTGTCCTTTCATGTACCTGGTTGACTGGAAGAAATCGCTATTTAGCGGTAAGCCCGCCAGATTGTATCATTATTTTGTCATATTTATTATTGTTATTTTTAGATTTACTGTTATTAATGAGGTGTTCAATAAAAGTGTTCATTCGTTCATTCATTGAAGCCACAAAGGCACCTTTTTTACGGTTTCCGTTTCGTTTCATATATATTTGAAAACACAAAAGCAGGAACTATTCTATAATAATTGCATATGTTACCACGATACGAATATGTTACGTCTTCTTTAAGAAAAAATACTTACAAAATATATATATATATACTTAAGATACGGTGACGTACTATACAATAATGCAAACGTAGAACTATATTATTACGATGCCTAGACACTTTAAATGCTAACGTATTCAGTACATCTCACATGTTTGTAGAGATAGTAGACGGTGCAAAGCTCTTCTTAGTGCGAATGTGATAAACGATCTCCAGTAAATTGTTATTAACAAATACACTAAGTATGAAATAGGTAAGCATTATTCTGCTTGTCAGTGAATATCAACTAAAAGGATTGCTAATATATCATCATCCTCCTGCCCTTATCCCACTCTAAGTGAGGTCGGCACAACATGTTACAAGAATGTTGTCACATGATTTGCTTACGTATTTTACGACCTGCCTGACGTTAACATACCTTAGTCGTATTTTCGTATAGTCGACCCCTCGGTAAGGTTGGTTTATTCTAGTCAGCCGGATACCACACGGCGGGAATTTTAGGACAATAATTATTTTTTCATAGAATACTCAGGATTTATTCCCATTGAAACACAAAGACTGTCCCAATGAGTACACAACAACAGGGCTTATTGACCTATGATTACCGTCTTTATTATTAAAAATGATTTAGAACATTCGAGAGCCACTAATTAAACGTTTTATAACTACCCAGGTTGCTTAAATATATACGAACTAGTAAGTAGGTCATAATGAAGTTTTAATAGAGAACAAATATAAAAAAATATTTTTTTAATTACAATCAATAACAGCTATTTTAGCCATACGTACACTGTAGTCTTTGACTTTAGCTAAGTAAGCTATTTATGCGTGGACGACTTTCAAAATATGAATTTACCATAGAGACTCACCAGTCTGTAGACGTCAAAAATGATTGTTTACCGATCTCGATAGTCTCACAGATTAAACCCTGTACATCGTTACGATAAGCAGATAAGACATGCATGAGGTTCGAAATGTTGACGAATGAAAAAGAATAAGATAACTCACATATCCATTCCAATATTATAAATGCATTCTGTTTGTTGGTTACGCTTTTACTCTTAATAGTAATAAATCTATACTTATTGTAAAACAAAGTCCCAAAAAGCTGTCTGTCTGTAAAGAATTGATTTCCTCAAAGTCTACTGAATAGTTTTTTTACGGTATACACCAAAAGATAGTGCAATACTTCGTATTATGTAAATAGGTATTATGTAAATTGTGTTTAAGAGATCGCGCAGTTGTTAAAAAACTTGCTTGCTGCGCTTTAGTCGCTTGTGCTGCGTAAACCAGCAGAGATACGCTAAAGTAATGCGCGTAATAATTAATTAATAATAATGTAGAAATGTAGATCTATAAAAATACTTCAAAAAAGCGATAGCATGTCTCTAACTCTTATAGTTAACTCACAATAACTACTTTTATGTCTAAAATTTGAATTCTAGAAAAAAAATGTGACAAGCTGATTTCGACGCGGGTGAAACCGCTAGCACAGTTAGTATGGCTACTAGCTGTGCCAGCTGTATAATAATAATGAAGAAATCAATCAAACCCCGTGTTTTCTTGGGAATAGGAAAAAGTCACATATTCCATGGTTAACGTACTTAAGCGCGTAAGTTCATGCAAATGAAGTCGCGGTTACCACTAGTACTACACTAGTACTGTATAATTCATAACTACGACTTTTAGTTTAAATACAGCATTGCCCTCTAAAGAGACTTAAATAATACTTCCACTTATTATGACGATTGGACATTTTCATAATGAAAACTTACCCAAAGTTTCTTTCTGTCGCAGAAGTAAAACCCCTTTTTATGTTATATAACTCAACTTATTTGGTTCAGAACTTGGCATTTATCCAGCTTTTTAAGTTCATATTCAACCTTAAAAGTAAGCTGTTCTCATATTAAATTTGAAAGATAAGTTAGTATTAGTTGGCTGGCCAGTTGGCGCAGTGGGTAGTGACCCTGCCTTCAGTTTCACGGGTCGCGGGTTCGATTCCCGCCGAGGGCCGACATTTTCTATAAACAATTTCTTGGTTCTTCGAGCCTGGGTGTATATTTGTATTTAAGTATGTATTTAAAATTATATATGTAGTAGTATATCTGTAGACGGACCAGTTGTCCGTCACTCATAACACAAGTATTAAGTTACTCACTTTGGGGACGAACGACCGTGTGTGTAAGTGTCCCATATATTTATATGTCCCATATATAAACAAATCGATACAGTTATATATTTCAATACAAAACTACATTGTATTACAGCAGGTTAGAAAGACAGAAAATAGCTATAACAATTCAATAGGATTCCAAACTGGGACAGCAAGATTTGTCTTTTAGATATCTATACCTACTCATTATTAATCAAAGTCCCCAAAAGCTGTCCGTTTCTCTGTGATCAATTTTCTCAAAATCTACTGGACGGATTTTTGTATGGTTTTTACTTACGGTTTTAAAGGTATTGCAATTTTTCCGGTAGGTTAAGGTTAATAGTATATTGCGGTTTTTTCGAAATTGTGTTGATGAGGTAGCGGACTTGTAAAAAAACTCTATTGCTGGGAGATTTAGTCGGGTGCGCTGCGCAGCAGCACAACCAGCAGAGATACACTAAAGTAATGTACAATAAAATTTTAGACCTATAAAAAAGTCCGCGACAGCATGTCTCTTCCTATGGTTAACTCATAATAACCACTTTTATGCACAAAATTTCAGTCAAATATACTGATTCCACGTAGGCGAAGTCACAGGCATGGCTAGTTCATAAAAAATCACGATAAAGTTTATATCATCTGGTCTAGTAGAACAAATGCTTTCGACAATGTTTTAACTATTCTACTAAAGTTTAAATTGGAGACGTCAAAAACATACAACATTGGGCCAAGTTCGATTTACATACGTTTGCGCTTTATCAAACTTGTAATTGGTAATACATTTTAACGAACTATTAATTCTGAATATGGCGTGAATAGTGAATACGTTGGTATATTCGAAATGACTTCAGCGTAGCTGTTTCAAAGTTTGCGTTTTCATTGTAAGTAGGCTTGTTAGTCTTTTTTTATATACATAATATATCCGCCGTGTGATATTCAGCTGAGTAGAACACATCACCCTCATTTCATACCGTCTTAAAAGGCGACTAAGGTAAGTTGACTCGCCGTGTGGTATCCGTCTAAGTAGAATAGACCACCCTCATTTCTTACCGAGGTGTCGTAAAAGGCGACTAAGGTAAGTTGACGCCAGGCAGGCGGCCGGTCGTAAAATACGTAGCCGAATGATGAGACAACATGTTTGTAACATGTTGTGCCGAACCGACTTAAAGTGGGATAAGGGCAGGAGAACGATAATTTTATAATGAAACTAATTAACAGCAACTTCATCAGCGCAGACTTTAGTACCGAGATGAGAAGTCATCCATCGATTATTTTTTAATAATCACCAATCACAAAGTATATAACTTTTTGTAATTCATTAATACTTACAGTAAGAATTAGATATATTAATTTTTATAATAGGATAATGATGCATTTTATGTTTTATTATGCTTTGGTAGTTCTGTGGTTATATCGGGTGTCTTTTGTGTGTGAGAATTAAGACCTCGGTTCAGTATCTGAGGTGCTGAAAAAAAATGTATTGTAAATGCATTTGAGCTTACAACCACCACGCTTTTTTGCGGATTTGCCAATCATTTGTCAATTACACATATAATTCGAATAAAAACTGTTAGAATGTTCTTTTATTGGAAGTTAGGAATTGGAACATAGCTGTCAGATGTCCTCTATAAAACAGAAAAATGAAATAAGTTCCATAAACCTAATAAGGTTCAATCTTTTATTACGATTAATATGACACCTACTGAGCATTCATGAAAGTACCTCAAGAAACGAAAGTTTTGTAACGTGGTGTTTGTTGTAGACGCATGAACTTTTTACGAATAAAGAAGGTCTTGAATTCCTCAATAGATGGCGTTCATCATGACAAATGTTCAAATGAAGTTCGTTCGGAAAAAAGCTCATATAGTAGGCAAATAATCTAACTTATAATAAAAACCTAATATTATGTTAATGAAAATTCACTAGGGACGTAAAAAAAAGCTATGAAAAATTAGTTTATAAATATATAGATAGAAGTATTTCATTTTTTATACATATTCATTATTATTTGTCTGTGATGTTGAGTGTTCTAATATTTTAGTTAGTAGTCTATGATTTTAAGCCTTAATAAGTTAATTGATCTGCATAAAAAATTGCTACTCTGTGTGTTAGTTACATTATTTTTGTTCTGTAATTTAGTATCTAGAAAATAAACAAATAATATCATTCTTAATTTAAATTTAATAATAACGTTTAAGGTTAAAACGTAAAAACTCTGTGACTGTAGTTTTTTTTTACTGAGGCGAGTTAAATAAAACTTAGACAGAGTTTTTTTCTATACTGTTACTTACGTGATCGGAAAAAATATTTGCAATTAAATATAAAACTTACCGACTACACCATCCTTCCAGCGACGTACTCCTGAACTCAGGTTTGCACTTTTTGTATTGTACACTGTTTATTTTATTTTTTATAATTACACCCAGTTTTTTTGGACTACCCGATACTTTTATACTTGACATTATAGATCGAATTTGCTTAAACTATAAAGCTTTAACATTTGCAAATAACTTATTAAAAACAAAAAAAACAGCTTCCACATGTCACATAATTATCAAAGTATTAAATAAATAAACATATACATATGTTTCCTATTTACTCATCACATTTAAGTTAATATTCCTGAACAGCTTATGGTTTACCAAATCTTTAAATAATATTATAAAAAATGCTTATTCAAGTCAATTACACTATTGAATCATATTTAAACTATTGTAATATCACAGTACAATAAGGAAAATATTTCGGAAGTGCTTAGTTTAAATTATAGTAGGTAAGCACTTTATTTATACATTTTCATTAATATTTTCAGATATGGAACAGACAGAACATGAAAAATATGACTCTGATGGTGAGTTTTCATTTGAAACAGATCACTTAGCTATACGTGGAAATAAAGATTATAGTGAATTATTGAAATATATAATTCAATTGGAAGCACAGAAAATACAAGCTCTACATGATATTGAAGATTTGTGTGAAGCACAAAACAAAGCTTTAGAAGACCCTTCTGGTTTTGTTGAAAGTTTAAAGGCTAGCGATGTTAATTTTCCACCTCACCAAAAGATACCTGACATACCATTTATAGACTGGAACAATTATGGCATTGATATGTCATTAGAAAGTGAGTATCAGCCAACTAAAGAAGATTTAGATTCTGCTACAAAAGTTAGAGGGAGAACATTCACAGATAGCAAACCAGAAACATTTAATCAACTGTGGTCATGTGAAGAACAGAAACGACTAGAAGAGTTATTAGAAATATACCCCGAAGAACCAATAGAAGCAAGAAGATATAAGAAAATTGCTGATGCTCTTGGTACAAGGACCCCGATTCAAGTTATGAGTAGAATACAAAAGTATTTTGCTAAATTAGCAAAAGCTGGACTGCCGATTCCAGGCCGAGCGCCAAAACGAATATCCAAAGAAAGAAACAAATCTATTTTTTATAAAAAATCAACTTTCTTTCCACAACTTCATGTGCCTGTTAAAATGGATGATCCTTATGACAGTAGCGAGACCCAAGATGGAACATCAATAGAAACAAAAACTGGTAATAAATTAATGTTAGAATTATTAAAAGCAGCCAAAGAACAGAGAATTTTAGATGAAACCATGCCTGTTTATCAAAAAAAGACAATGTGTGTAGGATGTCAAAAGACTGGTTTCCTCGGTGCAAGGTGGACAGACAATGCTGGAACAGATTACTGCACTGATTGTATTGTTAAACTTTTACCTGCTGAAAAACTTATACCTATTAGACAGCCAATATAATGGAATGAAACGTTTTAACATAACATAGTATGGGAACTGGATATGCTATATTTGCAGTTTAGCATTTTGTACTAATTTATTTTCAATTGAACCTGACTGTTGTTGTTTTGGAATGTTTTTTAATCATTTACACTAAATAAATGTTTATCCAAAATCTATTTACAGTTGAAACTTAAATACATAGTTATAATATGTACACAAAGTTGACTCATTAAAATTGACAGGTATAATAAACTTAATACCCTAACAATTGTGTGAAAAGATTTTTGTTTATTATATAAATTCAAGTTAACAAGAGTCTAAAGCATGCAATATTGTACTCACAATACATCTCTAAATTATGCTAGAATAATTCCAAATTTGTCTAACAAAAAAAAAAATTGCACTGAAGAGCGCTAAACAAGTTCAATAATCTAAAATTTTAAAAATTGTGCACTTAGGTTAATCGGATAACTGTCTTAGGTATGGTGTTTTTTTTCATATATTATTATAATGGAAGTGTAGTGTGGTTCTTTAGGAATTCGAGCCTTGTGGTATCGGCAGAATAGAATAGACCACCCTCCTTTCTTAGCGAGATGTAAAAGGCGACTAAGGTATGTGCCGTGTGGAATCCGGCTGCGTAGAATAGACCACGCTCATTTCTTACCGAGGTGTCCTAAGAGGCGACTAAGGTAAATTGACGTCAGGCAGGCCGACCCCATTTAGAGTGGGATAAGGGCAGGAGTATGACCAGTGTACTTTAGGAATTCATTACAAATATATAATAATGTTGATGTAATATTTTTTTTAATAATCTTAGTGATTATTAGGTAAAAGTTTGCAGTCCAAAAAGCATTTCTTTATAGCAATATACATTAAAGATTAGTTATTTTAAAAATATTTGTATGCTTGTTTGTTGATTAAACGTTATGTACTAATAAATTTTCAAAATTTAGATTATCTCGGGAACTTTATAAAATGGTAATTTTATGAAAATTGTTAATATAAAGTAATAGTACTAAAATATCAAGTTAAAGTCCAAAGTCAAAATATAGAACTCCCGAGAAGTATGAATTTTCACTTTTTTTGCACGGTCCTATTTCAACACAAATTTGTAATATTGAAACACTATCACATCCGAGTCTACATTTCCGACTGGCGATTGAGTTGAAACTAGAGATAGTAGTTGAGAATTAAAATAAGATTCTAATAGAGCGATCGTGGAATAGTGAGTATTGGACGCGAGTGATGATGAACCACTGGCTTGGAACAATGAACACGGGCCGTACTCAACTGCCGTACCCTCTAGATACATACAGATAGGCCATTAGAAAGAGGTCTAGTGATATATAAATATAGCCATAATTTGTATGTATGGGAATCTATTGATATAGAAAAGATATATATAGTTATTTTCTTTAAATATTCTATGAATCCTTTGTTACGTTTAGGCTTATCCTTCTATTAATTATGCTACCTTCTAATCAAGATAGCTTACTTATAATACGCGAGATTTATAAGTCTTCTGTTTTGAAACCATGATGCTATATTGTTTTTTAAAAATTACACAATCTCAATCAATCAAGACAAACATCTTTGATACAAATACTGACTGAAAGTGGTTTCTTTTTCATAATGTGGCCAACTAAAAATACGCAAGCCATACTTTGATAATTATAAATAATTTCTAAGTGAAATATGAGGATGTGTTTGCATTTCTTTAAAAAAATGCGTTTCATTGAATTAGAAATAGATCGGAACGGAGTCTCTCTCTACGCGCAGTGATCCAATATTATGTATTTAATGCTATCATGTACAAAAAAATAATATTGGATAAATTCGTAAAATAAATTTGTAATGTTATGTTTTAATGAAAATCGCGATAAGATAGACTATGTAATGGTAAAACTAGAATATCATCCGTGTTCATACCTTAGACATGCCAGATTTGTAAAACCACATGCACTATAAATTACTAGCACAGTACAAACTTCACTACGACAATCTCAGTCGTCTCGCCCCGTAACCGAACCAACTTTAGGAGATTTTTTTTATCGTTATTTTTTTTAAGGACTTATATCCTAAAAGGATATGCCAGTCCCATCATCGCCTTAATTAATATTACATAAATATCAAAATTATATATATGTATAATTATATAGATATATCATTTAGGTAAAAATATACTAATCATCATCTTAAATATATCAGCAGACGGGTAAGAGAGAACACTTTTTTTTTTTCGAATTGACTGTATGCTGTTAGCCCTAATGGCTTTTACAGCGTCACCGGGCGGGGGAGAGAACACTTGTTAGAACTAACTTTAGTAGACTCCACTTAACAAAATCTTAAGGCGACACGTAATCCAAGTAAGCAGAGGTGTATTGTTCCACCCCCGCACTTAATTTTGCTTTCAGTCCCGTGTATCTAACAAAAAATAGAAACGTTAATCAGTTAGTTTGTCTGTTTGAAGAGCGGTATATTTTTCGTATTGAATAAGTGCAGATGATGTCGCGGTGAGAAGCTAATGCAATGTAAATTAATAATTGATGATATGTGTTTTATCATATTCATTATTCACAATGTATCCGGAAATAGGTGAAAACTGTTTATTACAGAATGTGCATTTAGGGAATATAATTAAAATGTTTCGTTTTTTATGCTTACGAATAAATAGATAAAGTATCGTTTTTCGTAATCGCTTAATGTGCTTTGGAAGTTAGATTACAATAGCTATGTGTTAGGTGTAAAAGTAATAGCTTGATACTATTCCACTGCTGGGCATAGGTCTCCTCTCTGTTTTTGGAGAGACGGATTGGAGCTAAGACCTACCACGCTGCTCCAATGCGAATTGGTCGGTTAAACATATCCCTGAACTATACAGGTTTCCTCACGATGTTTTCCATCACCGAAAAGCGTGTGATAAATTAAAATTATCAATTAGACACATAAGTTTTGATAGAAAAACTTATTGATGCCTAACCGGGGTTTGAACTCATTATCGTGTCTACAGAGTCGCATGGTCTCACCGCTGGGCTATCAGAGATTTCAACAAAGTTACGTGTAAAGGCTATCTCGGTCAGGATAACAAAGCGAAAATTTGTGTCTAGAAATCCGTTATCCATTTGACACTGTCATTTGACTTGTGGTTAAATTTGCGTATTTCTGATTCGTGCCATTTGATGGCCATTTGTGGCGCTTTGTCGTTGATTGCCAACCTTGTGCCGGCGACCCTTGTCAATTTGTCAGTTAATATTGACCAACAGAATAGGAGAACACGGCTTTATTGAAATACTTTACTACGACTCTGTGTACTTGTGATCGTTGATTTTGTATCGTTCCGAATATGTTTCATCATTTTCGAAACGACACGAAATGTAACAAGTAACGAACTCCCGTTGGGGCACACTAACATTATAACCTCCTTCTAAGCAAGTATGATACTCCTTTGTGTACGTTTGGAATTTGTAGATTAAATGACCGAAATTTTACTATTAAAAAAAACAAAAGAAAATTGCCCGAAGAACCAAGTAGTCAAAGATCAGTGGCCATATGGATTACGAGACAACGAGATCGGAATGTCATGCACTGAAGAAAACATTTACACACAGTAAAGAACTTAATTGTAACCGTTTTAAACAAAAGTTCATGTTTTCTGTTCTAGAAGTTTCTGTATAGCTTGGTATAAAATGCAACATTCTGCTATCCTTATCCCAATCTAAATGGGGTCGGCGCAACGTGTTTTAACCATGTTGTGATATGATTTGGTTACGTATTTTACGACCGGCCGCCTGCCTGACGTCAACTTACCTTAGTCACCTTTTACGACACCTCGGAAAGAAATGAGGGTGGACCATTCTACTCTGCCGGATACCAAACGGCATATAGCTTTATATAAAATGTGGTGTAAAATTGTACCAAATTAAATCAGTGCCAGCGAAACTCCAACAGAGGATACAAAAGGTTACACGAGAAATTTCTAAAGATAACGGTTACCGTATTATGTTTCAATCCACCGAAAAGCGTGCGATAAATTGCAAATATCAAGTAGGCGCATAAGTTTGAAAACAAAAAGTCATTGATGCCTGCCGGGCATTGGAACCCGTGACCTCCGTAGAAAAAGTCACATGGTTTCATCGTTTGGCTATCACGAACCTTAATAATTACACTCAATTATTTCTCAATCTATTTGCATAATTAAACAGAACATCGATTTCTTCGCTTCGTTCAATCCGAACTAATTGATACATTTTTTATTATAGTCCAAGAAAGACTATAAAGACGTGCTTGAATTTTTAAACGAGGTTGTAGAAAATTACTCGATATTAATACGTACAAGAGAATTATTGTTTTATATATCACCTTTCTGTTATACAAAAGTTTCAAGAATCTGATAAGCTTTTACATTATCGCTTGTAATCCCCATAAAAACACAAGAGATAGAAATTGAATTCTCCAGCCAATCGATTCCAATCAAATCTACCTTGTTTGTGATTGCAAATGCGCGTTCAGCATACAAAGTTTACACAAGCTTCAAATGAAAGTGGTGGGGTAATTGGGCTCGTATTCTATTCACGGAAAATGGGTCCGTTCTAGTGCGACTCGATCGATCAAATTTTACAAATGGACATCTTATAATTTGAAATTATAATAAGGCATTTTGTTGTTGTATTTTTATTTTATTTTCAACTCGTATAACAATAATATATTCGCTACATTCCTGGCTAGGTTGAATTATTTCGAATCGATCTCAGTCCTCAGATTTCGCAAGCATTATTGGGCACTTTGAAACTATAGAAATTAGAAATAAATAGGGAAGGGTTTAGCGTACATTGTCATCGCTACATACGCAGAATATACTATTGTTCTATTCTAATTTTGAGTATCTATTACAATATGTCAATTTCAAAATACTCATTTATTACTGCAGGATTTACTTATATTTAAGTCATTTACAATATTTTTTTTTCGTCTACTTTGTGATGGCAAATTCTTACTGTTTATTTTTTTTTATTTGTGATGGTAAAATATATAGATTAAAATAAATAAAACAAATTGCTACCGAAGATCGCTGTCGTTTGATACAGTCGCGAAAAGTTAACTTTACCGGCATTATTAAAGCAAATAGCTATTTTTCAATATGGAACATTATACATTTTATCTGTGCTAGTAAAATTTTAGTACTGCGGATATGAAAATATTTTATTATTATAAATTTACTGTATATTTGCATTGTTATATCGACAAAGTTTAATAACCTTGAATTGCACGACATTCTGACTAAAGTTGGCTAAAAATATCCTTTAGTAATAACATTAAATTCAAATGCGCACGAAACAATCACTGCTTTAAGCTCTGGATCGAAGCATTAATACTATAGGATTTACACCTGATTGCGTTAACAGACCTTGTAATCAATTTCACTAGGTACTAAAAATGTTACAGATAACAAATTATTTATATTTTTAGTTGTTTAGTAGCGGAATTTTATGTCCAAGACAGTTCGTTTAAATAGCGGTGCTGTTTATTAACATAACTACTCAGACTTTTCGAAAATTATATTCAAATTATATTAAATAAGAGCCGCCTAATATTGCGCTACGTGTCTCGTAGATGTCTGCTTTGGTATTTTGTATATTTACAAATATTTTCCCTTAATCTTTCTATCAGACTTAAGAAGTACTTATGCTTTTTAACTGTGTTTATCGGATATTTAGGCCGGAGTCGGTGCTAAGTGAATTTATATTAAAGCGTTATGTCATTGCTTATCAGTGCCTAGTAAAATCCGAAGTGACATTACGAAATTTCGTTTTGTGCAGGTAGGGCTTGCCTTCGCAGCGAAAGAATGAATGGAAGGCAATGTCCTTCTAAATGTAATCTTATGTACCCTACAAAAAATATGTACACACGGTCATCACTTGATAATGCGGTATTAACGCAGATATAAATAAATGCATAAATAGTTTAAATCACTATACAACTTACAATCATGTTAAATCGTAACTAAATCACCAACCTGTCATTTAGAAAAGCAATAGCTCAATTTGCATAATATATTCCAAGAAGTTAAGTGAAATTACTACTAAATTTTAGATTTTTCAGTTGATTGTTGTAAAGTTACCGGTTTTCATACGTTTAGGACATGTAAACTAAATTCCGTATTAAACAGATCTTGCTTAAATTGTATCTTCTGCTCTGCGCATCACAAAAGTTCGCATATAATATTTCATCGTTCATAGATAGATATACGATTCTATAACAAAATTTCAAAGTCAATCAATTACTTCCTATTACGGCAGTTTTAAATAACAATTAAAGGGTTGAAACTGATACGGATTGTTACAAACGCAAATTATAAAGTAAAAGTTACTATGCCCACTGCTAGGCTAAGGCCTCCACTCTCCGTTTTTGGAGAGAAGGATTGGAGCTAATACCTACCACGCTGCTCCAATGTGGATTGATAGGTTACACATATCCCTAGAATTATCTAGGGATATGTAATATTAAAGAGGTCGCATAATTGTAAAAAAAACTCGGCGACCGAGAGCTTTACTCGCGTGCGGCGCGTAACCCAGCAGATATACTCTAAAGTAAAGTACTAGAGAATTTTAGATCTACAAAAAAGTCCGCGACAGCAAGTTTCTTTATCTTATGGTTTATTCACAATAGCAACTTTTATGTTCCAAATATCGATTCTGGGAAAATTTTGTGACACATTGATCTCCACGCGGGCGAAGCCGTTGGTACAGCTAGATTAAAAGTAAAGTAACAGCCTGTTACTATGCCCACTGCTGGGCTAAGGCCTCCTCTCTCCGTTTCTGGAGAGAAGGGTTGGAGCTAGGACCTACCACGCTGCTCCAATGCGGATTGGTAGGTTACACATATCTCCAGAATTCTCTAGAGATATGCAGGTTTCCTCACGATGTTTTCCTTCACCGAAAAGCGTGTGATAAATTGCAATTATCAATTAGACACATGAGTTTTAATAGAAAAACTCATTGGTGCCTGCCCGGTTTTGAACTCGTGTTCCCCTCGTAAGAGTCGCACGGTCTCACCGCTGGGCTATCACAGCTTTAAACTAACCTACCAATCCGCATTGGAGCAGCGTGGTAGGTCTTAGCTCCAATCCTTCTCTCGAAAAACGGAGAGAGGAGGCCTTAGCCTAGCAGTGGGCATAGTAACAAGCCGTTACTTTTTTATTATTAAAAACTTTAGAATATTATTTACGCTAACAGTGCGTTCAGTGTACTTTTGCTGCGATATTTCTATAGCTCACTAGTTTTTTTAAGCTTCTACTGCGTTCGCTACTCTAACGTGATTCTTTTTCTACGGTGCAAATGTACACTTACCAAGTCCCGCACTTGTTGTGGTGCACTGAAATTAATATTCAGACGGTTAATTTTTGTACTGTGTTCATCCAATATAAAAATTTGTGACAATGATATGAAATACAAACATTCCATATTTATTTCTACGCCCCAGTGTATTTGACTATTTATTAATAAGAGTATTTTAATAGTCATTTTAAGTACTGTAGGTAAGTTGTAAGTAAGGATTATTCCTATTATCATGATTCGTCTTACTTTTTTCAGTCAACTGCTATTTTCTTACAATATAAAAGATTATAAGTAAAATATATTTAATGGAGATATTAAATGCTGTTTCTGTATTTATCAAATAATTTTAGAATATTTTTTTTAAAATATTTCAACATTTTGCTAGAGACTTATTTAAAATAATGACAGGTAATATTTCATTACTTATATTATTTCATTACTTTTATATTTAAAAAAGCACATGCTTCGTAATTACTATTTAATATTTAAAGATATTTGATACATTTCGATGTAAATTGAAAAAAACCTTTTTTAATCAGGAAAAAAGCAATTATGTGTATGTCGGACTCGTACTGATTAAAACAACCTGAGTCCTCCACCACGCTGCTGGTGGCGGGGACAGTTGAACACATTGTCCCCATCCCCGTCAGCAGCAACTCTGAACGCCAGAGAGCGCCACAAAATGACCTCTCCCTCGTCTGTATCTTTGCCATTATCATCAGAGACATAAATGCTTTTAGCACGCCTATACTTTTGGAGTTATGTATAAAACCGTATATATGTATAATAGTGTGAACGCATACAGTCGTTATCTTTGTACGCCGCTCATTAAACACAGAGGTTGAGTTAATCATAGCATTGTTTCGCACATAAAGGTTTTATGAAAGGACATTTAATTAAATACACTCTGGATATGATAGCTGGCAATGATTGTAACAATGGCTGATCTATGTTATTTTAAAATTAAGATAAAAGTTGTTAATTATGTTCGAATTGTATTATGTTATATTGATCGTGGTCACGAGTGACTAGCCATCCCTTATAGTCACCGATTGCTTCAAGCATATCCTCATATCACATTCCATACCATCATTTATATGAAGATTTGCTTAAAATATACGGTATTGCTTCAATGCCCTCAATATATTTTATTCTACTTTCAGAACGAAAAGGGGAACTTATTTTTCTTTATGTTTTTTGGGCAACTTGCTTAAATTGTACCAAATTTAATGACTATTAGCCCAGTCATTTAGCCGTGTTACCGTACAGACCGGAATGATTTAATAAATATGAAATTTACACACTTAAGATTCAGATGAAAATAAATTATGATACATTAAAAATAGCAAAATTTTAGTCATGTTCACATTGAATTTATTACTTCACGATTCGAAAATGCACCTGAATTTTTACGTACGTTCAAACGTGCGAAGTTTATTCGAACAAGTTATATTTGAATTTGAAATAAAGTTGAAGTACATAAAATCGTTCACGATACATATAAAACTTACCTTGTACGTAAAGAAAGTTTTATTGAGTTGACTTGACAAAGCAAAAAGAAAAATATTCATTAAGTGCAAAGAACGCTGTAAATGAATCTTTCTAGTGGTATTATAGTAATCACTATTTGTTAATGTATATATTCCGGGGATATCCACCTCTGCATGCTGGGCTAAACCGTAGGGCGCAACCTGTGTTTGAGTATAATTTCGTTCTAGCTAATTTGTTGTAAACGACTATTATTTTTATACTTAAATTATAAGTATCTGAATATTATTCAGACACAACATTGTAAGAACTAAACTTAATGTTTCGTACTTAAACGGACGAATTCACAGGAAAGGGTTGTCATAAACACAGCTTTATTTCTCACGAAGAGCTTTTATTGCCTAAGAGGATATTAATATATATTTACATATGTAATTAAAAAAAATTATTGTTAGTTTTATAAAGAGCAAAATTTCCGAAAACGGAATAACTTATGTGATAATTTTTATTTTATAATGGTAGTTAATTTTTGTTTCATAGAATTTCTTTGTTAAATTTCATCGCACCAAAGTAATGGTAGAATTATGTAGTATTAGTCCAACTTTTTATTTTGTTTTAAATGCGTATTTTTTTAAATAAATCATATTATATATTTGTATAAATAACATATTCTATGACATATTTTATTAACCTAATGGCGTTACTTACGATAGCAATTTTGTTAATGCTGGGAGACAACTTAACGTACCTTTCACAAAGATAACTGCTGTAATAATTGCTCTTTGCGAAATGAGCACAGATGTTACACGTTCTCTAACTTTACCTCAGTTTTACGTAAAAGTTGCATACGTAACATCTCGTGCATTCAAAATTCTTCATACAATATTTTTCCGATTCGTTGGCTTATTCATAGCAATTTGTAAATGCTTTTTTACTACTTTATTTATATGCTTTATTTTTTCTTAATGTTAGACCACGCCCTTTGTATAACTTAAGTTTCCTAAAGTGCCTTACAGTGGATGACCCAATGAAAGACTAGTGTGTCTGTAAGAAGTCATTTATTAGTCACAATAATATTGAAGTCTCATTCAGCATCTTCAAATAATCTTCCAAACGCAATACAATTTTAACTCAAAAGTGATAATAAAAATTATTTTGCTATAATCCGCGATACAGTAGATAGAAAATGTATATTGTGGTAAATGTATAGTAGACACATGCACAAACCTCCACCACTGCCACCACAATACACAAGCACTACACACTTTCACTACCACAAACTCAACAATCGTTTCGCCCCGCAACCGAAGCATCATCAGGAGATAGACTCCACGACAAAATCGCAAAGCACAATTTTAACTATTGCATACTGTGCGCCATCTATCGCATATCACATAAACTCATCAAATTAAACATCGAAAAATCTACACAAATGAATTCTTAAATAACAGTTTTAAACCCTGATAGTTAGCGGTGACTGTTTTATTTATACCGTGTTTATACACCTATACATTAATTTTATTTGTCAGTACTCTTCTTAATGATATCTACCAGCAAGATAAGCACGTAGGTATAAGTTATTTACTAAACCACATAAGCGCAAGTTGGTAGTCCTAGACTTTAATCATTCATTCAAAAATAGAGAATTCACGGCTTTGTCTAGTAAACAGTAATAGGTCGCTACTAAGCTTTTATAAACTTAGATTCCTAACCAAATATAAACACACAGATTTAATAACAAATAACATTATATTATTAGTTATAAAGACAAAATAAACCGTTACTCCTTTCGGAATAAAGCTTAATATAACATAAGATACATTACATAACATAAATCACCCAGCTACCCCTATTAATAAAATCATGCTTCATAAAACCCTTTGTACATTATACTATGTAATTTTATTTAACACCATAGGGTTAACTGAACCGTGTGTAGATAATTACAGCCGGCTTTTATCAATCTCGGATATCCACGTTATTTAAATGGAATAATAAAGTAATAAATTCTTTTTCTTCTTCTTTATCAACCTATGAAAGTCCACTGCTGGTCTCTTCACTTGTAACCAGCGGCTCCAACGACCTGTCTGGGGTTGTCAGTCCATCTCTTAGGAGGTCTACCGAGACTGCGTTTCCGCCATTTCAACAGCTTAGCCTTGCTCAGTTCGTCTATGTTGTCACATAGACGAACTGTTGCAATAGATAAATTTTGAAAGATATTATCGCACCGAATCGAAAGCCCGTCGTTGAACTTAGTCCATATATTTATTTTTTTCTGAAAATATTTTGAAACTATATAACAAGCTTATCAGTAAAGTGGGGAAGACATAGGCGGGCCTGCGAGCGCTAATATCCAACATATAGTAAGAATAGGGAACCTGAGATACTCCTACTTATCTTTCTCTAATCACAAATCAAAGAAAAATAGAGCCTCTGTTTTTTTTTTTCGATGGGAACATTTTAGGCTGCTAACTCTATGCTTGTCAGACATTTAAACTTAAAAATTGTGTAAAAAAACCGTGTTAAAAAATTAAGTCATTTAGGCAAACGTAGCTAAAATCGGTGGCTTTATTTATTATTTCTCTAAATATAAATATTCTAGGTTGCGTTAGTTGTAGACAAAGATTAAGATTTCGTTGTTTTTTCCAGAACTATGGATTTTCCAATAATGAACGATAGCCTTTGTAAAATTATGATAAATTTAAGATATATTCGTAATTTCCTGCAAATCTGTTTAGACGTTGGAACACTAGAAGAGCGACAAATTCTCTGACAGGAACTATCCCATTGATATTAGTGAGATATTGATAATTCTAGAACAGTATTCAAAGATGGACGGTCTTAAATTTATTATCATAATACCAATGTTATTAAAAGTAAACAGACACTGCGCAGCGATACTGCAGTCATAATTTTACGCGTAAAAGCTCTCATTGTAGCGGCCGAACGAAGCTCCATCAAGTGGGGCAACGATGCGTCACAATTCGATCTCACGAAACAGATGTTCCTCTATCTACTTTTTTGTGTCTATATAGATTTATGGACGATATGCATCACTCGTCTATTTTTTTCTATGTCTATTTTTTCAAGTTAGCTTGATGATTTTCATCCACTAAAATGTTCTTGCTGAATGATAATTTATATTCGGTCAAAGACACGTTGTAATATACTCTTAGTAGTAAAGTGGCTGAATTCAAAGAAATTGTTTAATGGCAAATAGGAATAAAGCGTTGCACCCGCAAAACTCGTGAGTGTTATAAGAGATCCATAACTTGGAAGAGTGAGAAAACACTAGTTTTTTTAAAATAGTGATATCAAAGATAGCAAAAAAATTTTGAGTTCGGTTTATTAAACTTAATTTTGGATTCGGTCACTTTAATATTAAGCCTGCGGTATAATTTCTAGTTCATGTTCTAAGAAGCCCAAAACTAATTGAAGACAATTGTCTTCAATTAGTTTTGGTCTTCTTAGTTTAGGACAATGTAAGTCGTGATATAATATATCTTGAGATCCCTACCTAAACAGGAATATGTATATGCCAGATTAACGTTAAGAATGTACGGACCGAGCAAGTAACAGACGGGTTTCAGTTAATATTTAATTAAATGGTCAGGCCTTGAAAAGTACTCGGCTTAAAATTATTCGGAAACGCATAAACAGAATGATTGTACGAATACTTTGGAAAGCTGTAATCCTAAGTGGATTAGAAATGGCAATAAACTCATCTACTCCCTTTTTTTCGAATAAATTATAACATGTAGGTAAGTTCTTAGACACAACAAGTATATAAGTAACAGACCAGTAGGTAAATGTGGGTGGATGTGGATAAATCTTTCCTGCGAAACAAAAGAACGGTCAAATCTTTAACAAGTAACATGAAGACGCAACAGACAGATAGCTAGACAGACTTTCACATTTAGAATATTAGTATATCCATAATATTATAATTTTTTATTTTATTAAAAGATTCTATCGTATTAGCTCTCTAGTTAAAACGTAAACACTTAAAATTTGAATTTTACTATAATATAAATTAACTCAAGCAAATAGTTGTACGGATAAAATTTTGCAACCCAAAACAGTTTTTTTTAATTAAGGAAGTCTTTTATAATTTACCTGATTTGTAATTATTTTAAATATTAGACTTTATATCAAATAAAGTTTATTATAGTTAATAGTTTATAAATAATGACAAGACACATAGGATGTATTGAATACACGGTATACTGGCGACTACGTTCGCGTCTTAAGTGTTAAAATGGCCTCAATTATGTAGTATATAGTTTTTTCATATTTCCGAAGAAAGAATGAGAATATTTTTCAGCCTAGAATGTGTTCAATATTGCCACAAGGGGATAAGTCGTGAAAGCGTAACGGATAGCCTTTCTCATTATTATATTGGTATCGCTAATCTCAACAATACATTGAAATAGAATTAAATATTTGAAATCATGAAAAATACTAAAACATGCTTCCACTGTAACTTTTATTGATTCAGTGAACATAGGGTACGGTGGAACTTGTCGTGTATTGTCAAGGGAAAAAGCGTACTCGAATGTAATGTTTGTTGAATATTTTAAGATATTTTCCAGAATAATATTTCCTTTTCATATCTCAAATGCTTGTTTTAAAATGCTATTTACCAAATAGATATTTGTAGCAGACTATGGAACGTTTTAATGACAGATTTTTCTTAGCTCTAAAAACAAATAATAAAAAGAACAAACTGCTGTATATTGTATCTTATATTCGTTTTTGCTATCAATAAAGTAAATATTTGTTAGTAATGTATATTGTTTCCGAGTCATTTAACAAGGACGCTCAGGGGTTACAAGAGTGGATCATTAACGATCCTATTTCTTACCCACGCATCGACTCATTTGATACATGATTAATTCTTTACCAGTTAATATATATTTTCTAGAAAGCTTCTTCTTCTTGGAAGCTGTGATAGCCCAGCGGCGAGACCGTGCGACTCTTACGAGGGGAACACGAGTTCAAACCCGGGCAGGCACTAATGAGTTTTTCTATTGAAACTCATGTGTCTAATTGATAATTGCAATTTATCACACGCTTTCCAGTGAAGGAAAACATCGTGAGGAAACCTGCATATCTCTAGAAAATTCTGGAGATATGTGTAACCTACCAATCCGCATTGGAGCAGCGCTGTAGGTCTTAGCTCCAACCCTTCTCTCCAGAAACGGAGAGAGGAAGCCTATTCCCAGCAGTGGGATTGTAACAGGCCGTTACTTTACTTTTTATATTTTCTAGGATACTGAAATAAAGGTCTGTCCAGCACTAGAAAAGTAACATCATCATCATAATCATTTTCTTCAACAATCATCGCTTCAGCTTTGCGCCACGCTGAACTACGTCGGTAACTCAGGTGCTACTACGAAACTCCTTATTCCTGATTTGATCGCATAGAGATACTCCGAGCAAAGCTCGCTCAATCGCCCGTTGAGTGACTCTAAGCTTTTTTATGAGGCCCATAGTCCGCGACCACATTTCAGATCCATAAGTCATCACTGGCAACACGCACTGCCATGTCTTGACATTCGAAGTCCTTAGTCTTCTACTATAACTATGATAAAGGTTGTGCACGAAGTTATTTATTTATTTGTTTTTGTTATACCGTCAACGACAAATACATCTTTACATTATTTAAAACATAGTTAAAATTAATCGTATTAAAGCTAAAGGTATCGTCAATTAGAGATGGTGACGACATGAGCATTACAGTTGACAAGCATTAAAGCAAAATGGCATTAAAAGCAGAAAACAAAATAAAAGGGAAAAATTAAATTATACGAGGCTACGAAATTCTATACAACTACATTATAAGTTATAAATCTATTGTATTTTATTTATTGTATATTACACACACACATATATACATACATATGCATTCACACATATACATATGCGCATATAGGCATGCATACGCGTATACATACACATACACACAAACGTACACATATATTTACATACATAACTATTGAAGAATACGATCGAACTAAATTGTTAGAACTAATATGGGGCTGAATAACTTTTGAAAATATTCGATATTTATAAAATTATTGATAAAATAATTGTTTCCTCAACTCCTTTCATATTAAGGGAATAATAAGTTACACAAAATATTAATCATATAACAGGAAGTAAAAATAAATCGCTACCAAAGCCGTATTCTGTAATAACATTATGCTTTCATCCACCATATAAGAAAAAAAATATGTTTCGATAGAAATTGATGATTGATTGATTTTGTCTTGTACAATCTACACTAAAGCTTTCGTATATTTACGTACATATAAAACACGTAGTATAATTTTACATATCATCATTATTCAACATATCTTAACCATGTTGTTATTTGATTTGGCTAAGTATTTTACAACCAGCCACCTGCCTGACGTCAACATTCCTTAGTCAACTTTTATGACATCTCTGTACGAAATGAGGGTGGTCTATTCTACCCAGCCGAATACCACACGGTGGATAGTTTAACATAACGAACGTTTATTAATCCAATGCCTGATTGCTGCTTCGAAACGCTTTATTCATTACCCTGTTAAGCAAAATCTAGAACACATTTTGCTTATTTATAAAGACTATCTAAGAGAAGCTATCTAAGAGACGTGAGTGCCCTTTGTGACCTTGTAATTTGTATTTAATAGTAATCTTTAAACAGTGAATGTATTTCTTATAGAGAGACTGTATGTAAAGGCCTTTTACTATATACGTCTAGATAAAGTTCTCTTATCTCCTCGGACAGAAGGATATGGTACTTACACTATCATAGTGCTTTAATGCGAGACAACAAGTGTCACTGTTCTCAAGGAGTAGTTAAGTTTTAGGTCACCGGTTGTTTTAATTTATAGAGTCTAAGCTTTACTAAGGTTGAATATTCAAGATATCATGTCATCTGGTTACAACTGGATAGACTTTGGTAAAATAAATCAACCATGATTGTAAGTTGGTGTAAGTCTATCAAGTCACCAAAAAAATACTGACTATATTTTACAAAGATACGAATGGGGTGGTGATATATATTAAATACCTAATCGTCAGCTCAATGATGGATTGCAAAATTAGGGGTCCTCGGAGAATTTTCATGCGATTTTCACTCGTCCGCTAGAATGCAGCGTAACTCGGCTAGATGAAAAATCTCCCAACAAAAACACTTAAATAAAATATGCAAATTACTTGCTGTAAATTTGTTTCAGACCTTATTGTTTCCTTAATATATCCATCGTTTTGTCTTCCATTAATGAGGCAGACCGAACCTTAATAATCTTAGCCGCGAAGCAAATTTGAATAGCGATTTCATCCTCCGCGAGTTTTCTTCACGTTAATAATTCAACTCTGCTTAATCGGATTCTGTAGTTCCGGATGAATTAACTTAAATGAGTTAAGCCGAATTTTTCATTCGCTACACTTTGAATGTTTTTTAAAATGTAAAATGGTAGTACAATGGCAGTACTATGATTATACAATTACCGAAATCTTCTCCAAACGTTCTTCAGAGTTATGAAGATCCTCGAGATATTCTTTCATAGAAAATCGTGCGATAAATTTCAGATATAAATTAGACACAAAAATTTTAACGAAAAAACTTGTGGTGCCTGCCCGGTTACGGAATTTAGACACGTAAGCTTCTAATCGTACGAATCAACATTTAAGGACAGGTTTCTTTTTTATGGCATGCTCGGCTTTTTAAAGCAATCCCCATTCACATAGGAGCTCTTTATTTCGCTATTGTGCATTTTAGAAACCCGTTTCAGATCCAATACATTCACATTTTTACCATCGCCATCACTGAATTCCCAACATAAAGGATATGTAATTCAATTTGTATACTGTAAATTCCAGTAAGAAATTATTCCAAAACTTATGGCTCTAGAAATCAATGCTGAGCCCTTGTATGTTTTGTACAAGGGTAATTAGGACAAGGGTTAGTTTTGATTAATTACCAAATACTATGAATAAGTAATGAGTCTTGTAAATTGCTTTGCTACTAATGCTTAATATTTATAAAATGTGCTATATATTTGAGTACATTCCTGTACAACATTGATTAAATCAGGTGAAGGCAAATTTTGATTAACTAGAATATTTTATTAATGAAAATAATTACAAAGATCGTTAAGAAAATAAATAAGACGTCTATTAATGACGTCACTTGTTTTTGTTTCAATTTAAACCTAAGAGTTCGTATTATAGTGTCCGGCATATTAAAAGAAATATAGTTTACAGCAGTACATTTCACCTTCATGTAAAATATTTAAATAAATAAATTTATATCAATGACATCATTGTAATAATCAATTATAAAAAAAACACTGTAATGTCCCAAATCTCACAAATTCACTTACCTAAAACATTACTTAAACTATAAACTTACATATAGAACTGGAAGTTATATTGTATGAATGGAATATCATTTCGAAGTGCGTTTTAACTCAATGCACTATCTGATATAGATAAAAATAATTAATACTCAATGAGGCAAGCCAAATGATTCCATAGCATGCAATATCATATCAAGAATGATCACGGTAGTATAATTTGACGCGATGTAGTAATGATTATTTATCTTTGTCGATTTCATTACAAAATACGAAGCGATTTTTGACGTATCCGCATTTGAGTAACCCGTATGTTACTATGAATTTCTATTTCCCATCTCTGATAATTTCCGGATTCGCCGGAAATTTTTTAGTACCAAATATTATGCAAAATATAAAATTCTTCTTGACAAATTCTATTGGCAGTACTTAACGCGATTTAAATTTGGTGGTAATTTTATTTGCATTGATTTTAGTTTAAAATTAATATTGCTTATAGTTGCCGCTGTCATAGACCGGCCTTCACGCAAATGTTAGGTAAGATAATTAGATCCATCCATAGAGCAAAAAGATGGACCTTTATCATTAAAGATTCGCTGAAGTTGTTAGAAAAAGGTTGCTTTAAGTTGCCCAAAAAAATTCACTCCCAAATAAATACCTTTAAAAAACGACAACAAGAAAAGCATCAATATCTTCTGAGTACTTTGTAAACAGTGTTACTCATAGAGGATGTTTCTTGGAGCTTTATGACTGAAGGAGCTGTAGTAGTGAGGACTACTTTAATAAAACTGCAAATATTACTAAACAAAGGTATTTTACAATATAAACAGTTGATAGCAAAAACGCTTGAATTATAAACAGTATTTGCCTAGTGTTGTCTATGTAGACCTCCTCACACAGCGTGACACTTAATTTCCGTGCATAGAATTGTTAACATAAGAAATAAAAATGTTTATATAAAAGAATCTATTACTCAGAGTATAAATGCCACCTTAGGCTTTGGCATATTTTGCTATACAAGCATCTCTGTTGCTAAAAATTCGAATAAATTAAAAAATATTAATGACTTTGATCGATATTTTTAAAAATGGCATAAATTTGTTAAAAAAATTAAAGCATGATGAACATTGATGTCAACGACAACCAACAACCAAATAAACCAACCAGCAAACAACAATTGATGCCAAAAACAACTATGCTAATGACAGGGATTACGTACTCTTTGCAGTGTTTCTAATACACATTACGTAAATATAACGATATAAAATGACTAGTCTTTAAATCCATACTAAAATCCAAAGTATTACAAACCAAAGCACTGTCAAACTACATTTATATTATTTCAGTGACAAAATACAAACAAGTAGATGGAAAACAAATGTTATTTTTAGTTCAACATTAACAAGAGTGATGTAACACATGTTCTTTGTACTATGCCACATTCGTTTTCATTAAATGTCGTGCGATACCGGGGAGAGAGACAATAAACATGAAATATAGCAGTGATGAAATTAGTTTTTCGTGCTATTTTTATAGTGGTCCGAGCATCAAGTCATACCTAGGAGAGGAGACAGCATCTCCCGTCGCTGCAAAAGTGTTGTTACGATGTGTGACTTTCTGAGCAGCAACTTCTAAATATTCATTAAAAAAGATAATTCTATGAAAGGCGCCTTAAGAAGCAAAACAGGAAACCGTAATAAGATGATCCTACGACTGTTGCCAATAAGTTTCTTTTACGACTACATTGGACTGACAACAATCGGATAATCAAGTTCTATGACGTGGATAAGGATTTCCAAAGAGTGAAATGCCTTTAAATTCATTGCCCGACCAATCAGACGATTTACTTAGAAATCATATGCAATAAAATGTTCGAAGTACCTATATTTAAATTTCGATTGGCCCGTTGGAGCAGTGGATAGTGACCCGGCCTTCAGCTCCGCGAGCCGTGGGTTCGATTCCCACCGAAGACCAACATTTACATTTTCTATAAACAATATGTTGGTTCTTCAAGCTTGGGTGTATATTTGTATTTAAGTATTGATTTTAAATTATATTTATATTATATGTATATATTAACGAGTGGTCTGTCACCCCTAACACAAGTATTACTTACTATGGGGATGGATGACCGTGTGTAAGTGTCCCATATATTTATTTATTTAAGGCTTTATCAGCAATCGACTTAACGTTTCAGGTGCATAAGAAAATGAGGCTTTGCTTTCATACTCTAGTGCGATTCCACACAGATCAAACTGTTAATAATATTAATCCTTATCAAAGACACTAGCAATATCCAAATAGGTTAGTGGTCACACTTCTAATATGTCATGAATAATAAAAATATTACGTGACTAAAAATATTTCAAATACTGTCTGAGAATCAAACTACAATCTAAAATTTATGTGCGTATAAAACAGGAGATATTGTCGGATAAAACTCGTTAAAAGCTTTATAAGCCCAGTGATGCTTGCACTATCCATACATTCATCGTACAAAATCCCAAAAGCTGTCATTGATCCATTTCTATGCCCCGAATACTTTTACTAATCCAACCCAAAGACTCTTTAAACCCCTTAAATGCTTTGTCAGACGTATCCAGACCGTTCCAGATTAAAACACGAAAAAGGCAAAAGGAAAGCTTGGATTTAATTTATCTACCCAAAGCCCGTCGAGTGAAAAGAGACAAGTAAAATATAGATATGTGTCAAAAACCCCATTTAAAATGTATTGATCGCTCAGTGAATTCCCGAGCTAGACCCTTTTTTATAAGCGACAAGAGAAATTTTAATACCACAGACGCTTTGTCAAATATACATACTTTCGTAGTGCAACATAAGAGGGCTGTAGTGTGTATAGAAATCACTTTTTTCATTGATTAAAATGATAATTGATGCCCGAACAGTGTATCGTATATCACATTCGTTTTTGGTAGTACTTACTGACTGTCTACTGTTAAAGCACGTCGCGGTGGAGGCACCAAAGCTACTGGCCACGCAGCTTGCACTAACGATTCTCTTACAAACTGCTCCCAAGATGGTGAAGTTCCTGCAACAAAGTTCATTGGGTCATTTGATTTCTAAAATATACGTTTGATCAGGATCACATACACTAATTGTTTTAAAGCGAACTCCATATTCACATTTCTATCTAGCAAAGATAGTAAAAAATTTAGTTAAAGAAATTCTTAAATCTGTACTAAATATTACGTAATGTTAATTAATACGATATTGTGCTTATTTGTCTTTCTTTTACGTCCGAACCGAGTATATAATGCAGATGATTTGTGGTTTAAGGATTGATGAATAAAATAGCCTACTTTTCATCTGGTCACTAAAGTGCAAACGAAGTCAAGGGCAATAAGATAAAAGTATAAAATATATTAGATACATTGCATATTTGATTTGGTGATCAAATCAAACGATCTTAATTCTTAACACAATACCGATATTAATTCCATCCAGTAGGCAATCACATCTTTTGAACTAAAGGGGACGACGAAATTTAATTCAATTGTTGGTTAAAGGCTTTTAGAAGGACCAAACTAAATACAATTATTTATTGAGCCCCTATCCTCGTAGAATGGATGAAACGACAAGAAGATTGATCGACGAAAGTTGTGATTGTATTATCGTTATACTTTGTAACTGGGTCATTTCTGAAATTTGAAGATCACAAGTGATAAGTAACATCAATCAATTTATAAACTTACTTGGATGAACGGCTGTGGCCTCACACATAGTTAAACTAGTAGGACGTCTATTTCTATTTCTGACCGTCACTGTTATGTAATGTTTGCAAACTAAAGAATGTTGGTATACTCCACTATGTGGACTGAAGACAGAAAATAAGGTCGCAGGAAGATTCTTATCCAATTGACATAAAATTCTATGACGTCGATATCCTTTGATACTATATCAAACTAAGCACTATATAAACATTCATAAGTTGTTTTTTACTTTATTTACGTTATTCAAATAGACTATCACAAGTTAATTTGACTAGTCGATACAACTTAGACAGGAAAATTACTTCAGCGAAATGAGTAGGAAACTTGAGGTTGCGATTCATGTCAAAATATAACTCTAAGTAGAGTAGAGATTCTCTTAGACTAGTATATTTTCCTTAATATTTTAGTTAATCTTATGTTTGATTAAAGCTATCTCATGCAAGATTGTATATTGTTTGAAAGATGGTATTTTGAAAAAATACAACTTCTCGATTCTGTGTAACCCTGAATTTCAAATTTGGAGTCAAAAACACTATCAGAATTGTATAGGATACAAAAGGCTATTGTTAGATCGGCCCGAAATTACAAAAACAAAGGCATTAAGTTTGTAAAAATAATAAACGTGTCTTTTGTCTTATTATAATAAATCGAATATATTCTAGTTATAATACTTAAATTGTGAAGTAAGAAAAATATAAAAGATGCATTGTTAGTTCGAAATCAAAGAAATGTAAGATTTCACATGCTTATTAGTACCTATACAATTTATCATAGAGTAGGGAAGACAGCCCAATATGGAACATATTAGATATTAAAATAAAGAGAAAGCAAATGGGGGTGATCTGTCTCTATCTTATGTATGACTACCTGTGTCCGCGCCTTCGCCCGCGGAAATCAGTGTTTCGTAAGGTTTTTCCAGGTAAATCACGATCTCGCGGGATTTCTAGTGTAATATACTATTTACTTAAACATTCCTCATGAGTTGCACTATATTTAAGTAAAAACCATACAAAAATCCGTTCAGTACATTTTGAGAAAATCGATTACATACAACTCTGGGGGATTTTTTTATATTATGTATAGATTAGTCAAAGATGAAGTATACGAGATTCATCTTTCCTCTCATTATTCATTGTGTCCCCATCACTTACAGGCCTGCCTACAGCTTCCCTACTCTATTATTAATAACTATATGTGTTCAAGCAATTCTGCAATATAACATAACAAACGGAACATCGACGCGCCGTTTCTTAAAATTCAAATTCAAAATCTGACAGATTCGCACAACTTTTCGCAACATTGTTATACGGCTCTAAATACTTTTGTAAAAGTTGCAATTAACTAGTCTAAACCAAATCTTTTTTTTTTCGAATGGACTGTATGCTGTTAGCCCTTCGGCTTCCACAGCGTCACCGGGTGGGGACCAATTCAAGCACGCTTTCTACTTAAAGACTATGTAACTTATACAGTTTCTGGACTGTTTAATTTGATATACCAGTATGTATGTAAGACTACCATAAATTATACTTTAAGTATTATTTATTGTTCGCAATTTATTTGTTCATTTCGCATTTTCGCATTTTATAGTTCATGCGAAAAAACGGCGAGATATCCTCCTTAATAAAAATAGCTTTGAATAGTACTATCATTTATATCTTGATGGATTTCACAATGAATAATTCGTTTAAGTTTGGATTTAAATGGACACCAATTTGCAAGTGACCTCGAAACGTTTTGGATTTTGATCGACACTGGTACAAAGCAATTTACTAACTAACCTCTTTGTGTTTAAAACAGACGTTTTGATTATGGGATGAAACAGAGTATACCGAAATAAAGTTAGCTCACAGCTAACTTCGTATGGGTTCGAGCGCTTTGTCCTCGCCAATACTAACCAGTGAAAACCTGGGCCTTAATCAATATTTAAAGCTAATTAAATAATATTTAAATTGTTTGATTTGCAAAATTATTCCGAATGATGCAGCCCCCCAAGACCAGACGAGATTGATAGTTAACCTTGCAAAAGTAGAATATAGCTGTTCGACCAAATTGCTCCTAATCGTATATTGTAAAAATCCCTGAAGAGACTTATGGAGAGGATTTCTATCGTTTGTAAGAAATAAGTAGATCAAACATATATGGTATAAACTATATAAATTACTAATTACCGATATTTTGGCCATCAACAATGTTGGCGACAATAGATCATAGAAAGATGGACATCATCTATCATAGAAATCGAGGATCATAGAAATTCTAGAAATTATTAAAAGAAAAAAATCTGTAAATTAAATAAAAAGTATTACCTCCCCAATATTAGCTATATCCGATATAGAATGATATTCCACCAACTGTTAAGACGTCAAGCGATATAATAAAATCCTTCGTGTAACAACCACTTAGGAAGTTAGAAATGTTTGTACGTCGAATAGCCTCGAATTCCAGACTCTTGTAAATAGGGTCTTTATTTCACGATTCTAAGACACTATTGGTAACATTATGTTGAATGTATATTCCCAGTAAAAAGATTACTTAAATAGTTTTACTGAATGTTACATTATTAATTAACTGAAGAGGTAAAGGAAAGAATATATGGAATTAGGCGTTACTTTGCGGAGATCCATAATACAAAAGTAACGATTGATGTATCGGGTATAAAAAAACATTAGCATTATTACTTTTGTAAAGGAAAGATTCATACTCGTGTCTCCCCAATTTCCTATAACTTTCCGCATGTACCCTTCTAATGTGGTTCCAGTGACTAACATCGATGATAAAAAATATTCCGTCTCGCTTCATTAACCACCACTGCCCGACAACGGATAGTAATTAGCAGTACTAATTTGGAAACACTATACAACACCACAATTCAATGTAATATTCGAAAAATAATTGGTTATGAGTATTAGTAATATTCATTAGTTGTCGTCATTTGAGATGATAAAATATTAAGGGGCCGAAAATTTTTATATAATGGTATGCTCACAAACGTTTTATGATGGAACCAAAAATACCTATATATTTTCCAACGATATATAAAAGAAAAACGAAGCATGAAACTCCATTATACAGAAAGAATAATGGAAAATTTTTGTAATAAATCGTGACCGAAAGAAGATTGATATGATATTCACTACAGGATTCTTTAGATGCTTTCTTTCCTCATGTTTAGAAATATACTGTTGGGTTGGATATGAAAATAAAAAAATAAAAAAGGAACGTCAAAAGTTGTCAATGTTTTTTTAATAAAAGGAACAAACTATAATATATAATACTAAGCTTGCGTTTTGTTCTGAAAATTTTGATAGATGACACTCGGCAGAGATTTGTACAGGTACTACTGCTAAAGAAGAAAAGAAAAAAGGAAATACTAACTAATAAGTGTAGGTTTTGTTCTTATATCGGATTAAATGTGTTATTTATTTCATCCGTGGTAAAAAGACATTGGGGTGTAAGGGGGAGGCTCGTCCCAGTCAGTCTCCTCAATTGTCAACCTCACCTGCACGCGGTGCACCCTGCATATCAACCGACGAGGCTCTGGCGACCGATAAATAGCGGTGTAACCATTTAATTTTTTGCTGACCTAAATACCAGACCGACAGTGGGCAGCAGCACTGTCGGTAAAAAACGGTCAGAACTGCGATCACCAACCCGCATGCCAAGCGTGGTGATTACCGGCAAAACCTTCATGGCATCACAAATTGAACCACAGCCCCTAGTTCCCGGCAGCTCCGCTATTCCCAGCTCTGGCAGCGGTTTGGGTAACGGCGGGGCAGGGGGTGTCAAGAATCTCCGGAAGAGATTCCGCTGCCAACCCCGACGACTGAACCTCGCAACGTACAACGCACGCACTTTGAGGGAAGACGAAAAGATACTCGAGCTGGAAGAAACAGTGAGCAAGTTGCGGTGGGACGTCATAGGATTATCCGAAGTCCGAAGAGAGGGCGAGGACACGATGATTCTTAAATCCGGCAACTTGTTTACTACCGGGAAGGTAACCAACAGTCCCAGGGTGGTATCGGGTTTCTCGTCCACAAGTCCCTTGTCAACAACATTGTTCAAGTTGAGAGTGTGTCGAGCAGGGTCGCGTTCCTTATACTCAGAATTACCAAACGGTATTCGCTGAAGGTCATACAGGTTTACGCACCGACATCGGCACATCCAGACGAAGAGGTAGAGGATTGTATGAGGATTTATCTAGAGCCATGCATGCCTCCAAAACCTTCTACACTGTTGTGATGGGGGATTTCAACGCAAAACTGGGCAAGCGAAGCGGTACAGAGGTGAGAGTAGAGCAATTTGGATATGGGCAACGGAACCACAGGGGCCAGATGCTGGCCGATTTCTTGGAGAGAGAGGACCTCTACATGATGAATTCTTTCTTCAAGAAACGGCCGCATCGAAAATGGACATGGAGAAGTCCCGACGGTTCCACGAGAAACGAGATTGACTTCATCATGTCGACCAGGCGTCATGTATTCAATGATGTCTCTGTGATCAATACTGTGAAAACCGGGAGCGATCACCGTCTGGTTAGAGGCACATTGAATATATGCGTACAGCTGGAAAGATTCGGCCTTGTGAAGTCGACACTCCGACCAACTCGAGCTCATATCCAAAACCCCGAGAATTTCCAACTCGAGCTGATGAATCGTTTTGATTGCCTAGCTGACTGCGCTTCTGTGGATGACGTAAACAACAGGCTGGTGGAAACTGTCCATACGGTGGGGTCCAAATTTTATAAGACACACCGTAAGAGAACTAGTAAATACTCGACCCAGACTCTCAAGCTCATGGATGAGAGGAACGAAATGTGGCTACAGTCTTCTGTAGACGCGGCACGCTACCGTCTGATCAATAGACAGATTTCTAAGGCGCAGAAATGCGACCTGCGACACTTCAACACCGGATACATTCGAGGTACTATTGAGCGTAACAGGGGCTCAAAAGTGTTTTCAAGAGATCTGTCTATTGGGCAGAGGCAGTTAACGCGATTGAAGACCGATACTGGTAGTATCATTTCATCTCGTCCTGAGATTTTGAGAGAGGTTGAGAGGTTCTATGAGCAGTTATACACCTCAACACAACACTTGTTGTCAATTTGGCAAAAGATCCAAGAGCCAAGTTGACGCGACACTATACCGACGATATCCCGGACGTCAGCCTATACGAGATTAGTATGGCTCTCAAACAACTTAAGAACAACAAGGCTCCAGGTGATGACGGAATCACTACCGAACTCCTCAAGGTGGGTGGTAAACCGATACTTAAAGTCCTTCAGCGATTGTTCAATTCCGTCATTCACGAAGGCACTATGCCGGAAGCATGGTACAGTGGCGTGGTGGTTCTCTTCTTTAAGAAAGTTGATAATACCTTATTGAAGAATTATAGATCCATCGCGCTGCTGAATCATGTTTATCAGTTGTTCTCGAGAGTCATAACGAACCGTCTCGCTCGTAGGTTTGACGACTTCCAGTCTCCCGAACAAACGGGTTTCCGAAAAGGCTATAGTACCATAGACCACATATTCACACTGCGGCAGGTTATACAGAAAACCGAGGAGTATAACCAGCCACTTTGCTTGGCGTTTGTGGACTATGAGAAGGCCTTTGATTCGGTGGAAACATGGGCTGTGTTAAGATCGCTCCAGAGATGCCGAATCGACTATCGGTACGTCCAAGTGTTGAAGTGTTTGTATGAAAACGCCACAATGTCTGTCCGTATCCAAGACAAAACTACGAGACCAATCCAAATGCGGCGAGGTGTGCGACAGGGAGATGTTATCTCCCCGAAGCTGTTTTCCGCTGCATTGGAAGATGTCTTTAAGCTTTTGGATTGGAACGGATACGGCATCAACATCAACGGCGAGTACATCACTCACCTTAGATTTGCCGACGACATAGTCGTTATGGCAGGTTGTCTGGAGGACCTTAACACAATGCTCGACAACCTAAGCAGAGTATCTCAGCAGGTGGGCCTTAAGATGAACATGAGTAAGACAAAAATCATGTCAAACTCACATGTTCCGCTCCACCCGGTCATCGTTGAGAACTCTGCACTCGAAATTGTAGACGAGTACATATACCTGGGACATACGGTCCAGCTGGGTAGGTCCAATTTCGAGAAAGAGGTTAGTCGCCGAATCCAACTTGGATGGGCAGCGTTCGGGAAGCTACGCGAGATCTTTTCGTCCAAAATACCTCAGTGTCTGAAGTCCAGGGTCTTCGAACAGTGCGTGTTGCCAGTGATGACCTACGGATCCGAAACGAGGTCGCTCACTATGGGCCTTATAAGAAAGCTCAGAGTCACTCAGCGGGCGATGGAGTGAGCTATGCTCGGAGTGTCTCTACGAGATCAAATCAGGAATGAGGAGATCCGTAGAAGAACTAAAGTCACCGACATAGCTCAGCGTGTCGCGAAGCTGAAGTGGCGCTGGGTGGGGCACATAGTGCGGAGGACCGATGGGCGCTGGGGTCTTAAGGTGCTGGAATGGCAACCCCGCACCGGAAAGATCAGCGTCGGTAGACCCCCTACGAGGTGGACAGACGACCTCAAAAAGGTCGCAGGGAGCCACTGGATCCAGGCGGCGCAAGATCGTGTGGTGTGGCGATCACATGAAGAGGCCTATGTCCAGCAGTGGACGTCCATCGGCTGACGAAGAAGAAGAAGAAGAAGAAAAAGACATAAGTACGCTGTTTGCAAATTCAATAAAAATTATAGTTTGACTATATTGGTTTTATCTAACAGCGCATAAAGATAAAAATCTTTTAGAAGAGGGAAGTATTAAAAGAGGTTACTTAATATAATCGGTTTTTTTTAATATCGAGATATTATGTTTAGAAAATCGATTATAAGAAAAAAATAATCGGTTAGTATAAAAATAGATTATTTGTTAACATCCCTATAAGTTCAGTGTCAAAAACTGATAAAAACGAAATAGGTGTCGAACTCATGTTCGCATTTGAGAATCTCACACAACTGAAATAGATTGCATAATTTGCTAACCCCACAGGGGTGTTAAGCAAACAAGAATCCGATCTATCCAGATGTATGATCAACTCTATTTGTACCTCAACGATAAATCCAATACTGTCCTATATATGTATATAGGTATTCAAACGATTTGTTTATCGATAGATATAAGTTTCCCATTCGCCTCTTAATAAGTCAAAGAGGGCCCAGCTATTATCCTACTGCTGCTAATTCTAAAAAAATATACTCTTTATATTATAATTATATTAACGCTAAACGTATATTTCACAATTCTCCTGGTCTTTTGTCTTAAAATAAAAAGTCCAATACAATTTTGACCCTGCAGTATGACCAATATAATTACGTTATCTTCAAATCATACATGTACGAGACCTCTACAAAAATTATTATATAAAACACGACCTCTAATGAACTACATCATGGTTAACATAGCATGGTGGCTTGTAGAAATAATTTCTTTTAACGAAACTGCCTCAGGTAACGCAACCTAATGAGGTTTTATTATTCTTTTTATGACAATGTCTGCCTATTACAGTAGTAATTGACCAGTGTTTGTAATTTTTTTTCCCACGAAAGGTAAAAAAGTACTTAATCCATACTTCCACATAAATAATAAATAAATAGCACACAAACAAATACCTGTAAAATGATACTTTTGATTGTCAGCATGTATTCACGAATTTATTAATAAATAATGGATTTAATAAAATTATTAACTCAACAATCTCTATGATTCATGAAGAAGAAAACAGAAGAAGACTAGTAAAATCTTTCCCATTTCGATGCGCGAACAAATATATTCTGTTTAACTCTTACCATTATACAACAAGAGTACTAAGAGTCAAATCAAATCAAATGAAATCAAAATGTTCCTTATTCAAGTATTCGAGCACTTTTGGATCATCAAGGATCAATATGATGAATGAAGCTACAACTGGTTCGGCATGTTGCTCATACCGAGAAGAACCAACAAGAAACTCTGCGGTCAATCTTTTAAACATTCCAATTTTACATTATTAAACCGCAGTCTTGAATGAAGTAAAAAGGATTTTCAAATTCAAGCATTTTTATTATCCAAATAACTTTCAATTTTGTAATATGCCTTACGTATAAGCATATCTCTTGGTATGGGCAGGTAGAGACACTGAAATCTGATGAATATAATGCAGAAATGACGTCATCTAGTACTTGAACTGATAGGACGATTGGTCTTGAGTGCTCTTCAATATTACCTACTGGGTCCTAAATTTCAAAGACATCCATAAGAACAAGAAAATCTATGCAAAGAACCTCAAGAAGCCAGGTAAATATTGAAAATTCATTTACACTTTCTCAGAACTTTCTATTTTAACTAAATAACATACTTTATTTATAAATATAGGAAAATAAATTTTACGTCATTGTATTTTTGGATAAATTTTTTCTTATTAAATTTGGTTTTCAGATACAATAAATGCGAAGTCATCAAAGTTTAAAAGTGAGAAGCTTGGATATAGGGCCTAAGTAAAGAAAACCCTTTTTTCAGTCTAAATATTCAATACGCATCGAAAATGCCCTTTTGCAAATACCTGGCACAGTACAAAGGAAACATTCGTTTTACGTATGGCCGAAATATTTCATGAAATGTTCTCTGTGTCGGATATTTTAGTACCTAACTGTGACCGTGCATACTAGGGGTGAAATTATAATCTGCAAACATAAATTTTAATTTTACCCTTTTTCATTTTAAAATTTAAAACGGCTGATATACCTTTTATAGAATTAGGCGTTACTTTGCGGAGATCTATAATACAAAAGTAATAATAAAATTATTTTGCTATAATCCGCGATTTGTATCGCGGATTATAGCAAAATAATTTTATTATTACTTTTGTATTACTTTTGGCTGATATACCGTATACAGATCAAAGTGGTGTTACGCTATGAATTAACTTAATAGTAAAAAAAAGTAAAGTAACGGCCTGTTACTATGCCCACTGCTGGGCTGAGGCCTTCTCTCTCCATTTTTTGGAAAGAAAGATTGGAGCTAAGACCTACCACGCTGCTCCAATGCGGATTGGTACATATATCCCTAGAATTCTCTGGAGATATGCAGGTTTCCTCACGATGTTTTCCTACACTGAAAAGCGTGTGACAAATTGCAATTGTTAATTTGACAAATAATTTTTTAGTAGAAAAACTCATTGGTGCATACCTGGGTTTGAACCCATGACCGTCACTAATAGAGTCACACGGTCTCACCGCTAGGCTATCACAGCTTAGAATTAACACAAGTTAATAACACAAGCAAATTCTTCGGGCGTCTTCATAATCGACGATTACAAACGATTAAACGCGAGCACGATCTTGTAGGGGGCATGCTCGGCTGAATACGCCAATCATCGTGTATTATCGCCTACGATAGTCAAAACCCGGGAATAGTCGGTTGCCCGCATCTAAGGAAATCGCTGTTTTATAGGTAAGATTGTATGTATCGAATTATAATACTTACTATCGTGTGGCATGGTGAATATAGACGAACACACAATCGACGATCATAATCTATAGTGAAAAGCTGACATTAAAACACAATTTACGCGTTACTACGTAAATTTACCACATCACAAAGGGATAGGGGAAAAATTCAATTAATCAATTATTACATTCTTATGTTTCATAGAAGTAAATATATTTATTTTAGTTAAAGAAATATAGTATGTGTTTTAAGTTAGAATAAATGCAGTATACTCGTATTCATTATGTTACTCTAAGTACGTCATTATTTGTTTGAATATAATAATAATTATGATTTATGTCCTATGCTAAAGTATTAAATACTAATGGCGTCCGATCCCACCGATGTTAGGTAGGCAAAGGTGAAGTTAAGTTGAGGTTGCCTTTCCCAGGCATGGAACATGACACCTCAGGTGACGAGTAGAGTCTGGGAAAGCGGCAAACACTGTAGACGTAACACGCGTTATATTCATATGGTCACGTAAACGTGATGGTAGACATAATAAATATTTTACTGGCCTCTTTTCTCATCTATGCATATAACAATTTTCTGACAATTTATAACTCTACTAACTAACTAACACTCAAATTTATTGATTTATATGATTTACGTGTACTGTTATAACTAAATTATATAAAACACAAAACACAAACAAACATAAAACACTTCCGTATGTTATCCGGCTGAGTAGAATAGACAACCCTCATTTCTTCCCGAGGTGTCGTAAAAGGCGAGTAAGGTAAGTCGACCCACCGTCTGGTGTCCGGTTGAGTAGAATAGACCACTCTTTCTTACCGAGGGGTCGTAAAATATGACTCAGGAGTTGGCGTCAGGCAGGCGGCCGGTCGTAAAATACGTAGCCAAACCATGTGACAAGATGTTTTAACATGTTGTGCCGACCCCACTTAGAGTGGGATAAGGGCTGGAGGATGATGATGATGATATGAAACACAACAATAACTTATTATGAATATTATACATATATATCATTTATCATGGGAATAAGCTATTTCTTCTCGGAGTTACCCTGAAAACTAGTTACGGAAAATTTTATTTCATTGAGCAATGCAATTTTATCGTTTACGAGTTTATGTAAAGTAAAAAGTTTCACAGTTCGCACCAAATCCGCTTATTCGATTCCCGTAGCGTCTATAAAGTTTATTGGAATATTTTAAACATTTAATATTATATATTAAAATTGTAATATCTATACATACAGGTTCCAATACTAATAAATTGTGTTAAAGTCACACAGTTAGAAAAAACTCGCTTAAGTCGCGTGCGCTGTATAAACCAACAGAGATGTAATAAACTAAAGAAATGTGCTAGAGAACACTAGGTTATATCCATAAAATACTACAAATAAGTCTATGACAACATGTCTCTGTCTCTTATGACTAATTCACATTAACGACTTTTATTTCAAATATGTACACTTATTTCAATGTAAGTAAAGCCGCAAACACAGTACAATAATAAATGCAAAATGCATTTTAAGCTAAATAACTTCTAAGGCATTGTGTAAAGTAAAGCACACGAAACATTTATGGGCTATTTAGCTCGCCAAGGTGATCATCATTAGTACGAGTACACCACACATTAGCTCAACTCAATATCTAGATATAAAGGGATCTAATAGTCAACAGGAAACTGCTTCTCCGCAAAACTAAACCGCTATTAATACCTATGCCCACTCATAAACTACATGTCACACTGGTTTGTTTCTATTTTTTTTGTCAATTGTTGGACGTCCATTGGACTTAGGTCTCATTGCATCTCCACACCACTTGATCTCGTGTCGTTTGAATCCAGCTCGCCGCGACCTTTTTAAAATCGTCAGTACCTACTTATATGGGTGTACGGTGGAGTCTCGTCTCGTTCTTCAATTGTCAATCTCACCTGTGGCGCACCCTACAAATAAACCAACAAGGCTCTGGCAAACGGTTATTAGCGTTTATTAGCAAATTTTTATTAGCAAATACTACCAAACTGACAGTGCGCAGTAGCACTGTCGGTCCAACATGGTCAGCACTGGTATCACCGACCCAACCGCATGCCAAGCGTAGTGATTACTAGCAAAACCAACGTAGCCAGACACAATAAATCACAGCACCTATATTTTGTACCCTCGGTAAAAATGATACAAAGCAAAACATAACCGGAAAAGATTTAAATGCTCTTATCCTTTAACTAGCAAAAGCTAAAGAAAAAACAAAGGAACCACATTTAAAACGTATTATAAATTATTTTAATGTAGTTAGCTAGTTTTTACTTGTCGAAGGAAAAGGTTTGCATAATAATGTTTATTTTAACAGCTGACAAGAACTTTCATGAATATTTTATATGTTTTGCGATTGCGACGCGTTTCTCTATTACAGAATATTTCTGTCGTTACGTTCGTAGTTTTAACGCTCTTTGGAGACTTGTACTTAGGAGTTTTTATGATGGCATGGCTTTCTAATAAATTATGCTTTAGCTCTGAGCATCTGCAATAAGAGATTAAATAAAGAATGGAATATATAAAAAAACATATTTTAGGCTCGCTCCGCTATTTTAGTATAATAACTGTTACAACGATATTTTCCCTTTACACATATAAATAAGATGCAATTTTCTCAAAAGTCAACCCATTTAATCCCTTTCGGCAGCTCAATGCACATTTACGGCAACAATGTTTTTTTTTCATATTATCGACCTACTATATGAAAGAGGTTGTATTTAAAACATGTTGTAACATAACTCTATGAGCTCTACGGTACATATGATAAGTCGAAAAGATACTTGCATATAAATTTTGGTTCTATTTGAATTATAAAAGCTTTTTCAATTACTTATACTTTATAGAATTACTGAGTAATAGTAACAAAGTTACTCATCGATCGCTTCCCTATACTGCTTTAGGTTGAAAATATTCAAGCTATGTTAAAAACTAGAACTATCGACTATATTAAAAAGTTTGAAACTCTAACTCCAGAACGTGAGTGCTTTATTTTTTTCCTCCACACCATGTATTTGAAAAAGTTTACATTTTCCATTTTTTCATAAACGGTGACCTGAAAACCGAATATACTAACCTAGTACCTAATAAAGAGAAATTGAAATTTTTAGAGTAAAGAAAAAATGTGAGGCATGCACATAAAATAAATTTACCACAGAGTTATCGACGAAGAAATTAGGTAAATTATATATTCCACGAAGGCTTTTCACACGGGAATATTAACTAATATCGCTACATGGATTTTTTAAACCACGTTCTGCGGCCTATAATATAATCGCACGTTATGAAATCAAAATTTAATTTCTTTTTAGACTTTAATTTGATTACCAACGCCGTGTGGTATCCGGCAGAAAAGAATATAACACCCTCCTTTCTTACCGAGGTCTCGTAAGAGGCGACTAAGGTATGTGCCGTGTTGTATCCGGCTGTATAGAATAGACCACCGTCATTTCTTACGGAGGTGTCGTAAAAGGCGACTGAGGTAAGTTGACGTCAGGCAGGCGGCCGGTCGTAAAATACGTAGCCAAATCATGTGACAACATGTTTGTAACATATTGTCCCGACCCCACTTAGAGTGGAATAAGGGTAGCAGAATGATGGTGACTTTAATTTGATTACCATATCGAACTTTTGTCAAAGGAAAATATACAAGTTTCAATTCTTACTATTCAAACTTCTCAACGAAATCAGATATAGTTTAAAGAAAATAAATATTGGAATTATACCTTTTATTACATAGTAATAGTAAGCATACGTGTCTAAGATGACTAAATGTGTACTCGCTCCAAGGACTTTTGTTCTATTGAGTTTTACTAAGTTCTAACTAACATATTTACAAGTCTCTTATTTGTTGTAGTTTCAAGTAGATAACTAACCTTACTGTTTCTTTACAACATTATAATCATTGTAAAAAGTGAGGAACTATTCAGACACAGCTAAGATTACAATCCAAAACTCTCATCTATATGGTAATGAAAGAAACACTTTGATGGAAAAGCATCTAAAAGCTCTTAATAACATAACTTTAACGAAAAAAATTTTAATAAAAATTTACTAATTATCAAATTTACACAAAGTGAGAGTTTCGTTAACTTGTCCTTTATAAAAACGATAAAGTTTTTTTTATACAGAGTTTCGAATGCGGTTTTTAATAAAAAAGAAAACTTTCTCAGTGCCTTAGGCACTAAAAGATGGCAGAAAGCCTTGAAAAGTTTTCAGATTATCGTTGAATAAACACTTCAAGAGAAGCTCAATATTTAATGACGGTTTTGTTTAAAACAAAATTTATGTTTTTTAACACCAGAACTGTGAAAAGTTATCTTTTTTTCACATTCCATTTTTGAATGAGCTAAAGTTGGAAAAAAAAGTTTAAGTTTAAATAGTATCTTGTGGATGATTTTTTTTTAAAGTGGAGTCTATATATGTATATAAATTGTATTTCTTACTGTGACTAAATATATTACGGGTTTCCGTTAAGATCATATAATAGTTATTAAAGTCGTTGCCAAATAAATCAGATGTACTCTCAAATAATTTTAACTGGCCTTCAATTTTTCATTTAGACTAACCACAATACCAGTGAAGAAAATTTCCATTTTTGGTTAGTGATAGACTACATTTCCTTGTTTATTTCAGTCGATAAAATTATAGGACCTCACTAGGTTTCATGTATAGATGATTTCTATGACGCCATGCATGGGAGTTGAGATAGTATAAGACTTACATAGCATAACCAAAGCTTTACAAGTTGCTATTTTTTTATCAGGTCACTTGCTGGTAGCCGGTGTGAATATCGACTATTAATCGATGACCGTTAATACGCTTAGCACAAACAAAATTGATGGAATGTTGGATGAACTGGGACTATTCCAGAAACACTTTATAGTCTTATATATACTTTTCTTTTTTCAATAAGCCGTTATGACCTAAAGGCTAGCACGCCTAACCCGTAACAAAAGATTTCCATGTCAAAGGCACTTGTATGTTATTTGTAATAACTTCAGTTCATTGATTTATTTTGTGATAAACCAGCGGTGATATCGTGACTCTTTCGAGAAGGTCACGGGTTCAAATCCCAGGCAGGCACCAATGAGTTTTCTTTTAAAAACTATTTGTGTAATTGATAATTGCAATTTATCACACGCTTTTCGGTGTAGGCAAACATCGTGACGAAACCTGCATATCTCTAGAGAATTCTTGGGATATGTGTAACTTAATAATCTGCATTAGAGCAGCTAGGTCTTAGCTCCAATCCTTCCCTCAAAAAATGGAGAGAAGCCTATGCCCAGCAGTTGGATAGTAACAGGATGTTTTTTTACTTTACTTTATGCGCTAAACAATAAAAAAAACGTAGCGACATAATGTGACTAATCCATATCTGCACTGGAACAGTGTTATAGATCCATTTATATAGTGTAAAAGGTCTATATTCTTTGTTTTCAGTAAGAGAGTAACCATTTTTTCTAAACAGCTTTTTACTTTTTTCAAATTACTTACTCTACAAATATACATATGACAACGTAACTTGAATGAGAAAGCACTTTATTTCATATGAACGTATGCGTTCCACTCTTAACTAATTACCATCTATTCAATCGTTAATTGGCAAGGAAAGGGTTGTAAGTGTAAAGTAGCGATTCATGCCCATGATAAACACTTTTACTTATTCTGTAAGTGTTGTTTTCAAGAGCTAAAGGCTCATTAGTATTCTTGTTAAAGAACTCGTACCTTATCAAGCCTTTTATATAAGTTTAATTAATTCATGTCGTAGAATGTTTCACTTTACATGACGTAACTATAAAGACTTCCAATCAAGATTTAAGTAATATATACTAAGTTATGTACTTGGATTAAATAATTATTTTCATGTGGAAATACAAGTGACTGGGTGAATATATAACTATTTTTGTTCTGATAAAATCTATGGTCCAAGGTTAAGGAAAGTTAGTAAAATGATTACCAGTGAAGCAATAATATTGGTAATCATTTTACTTGAGGATTACTTAGACGATAAAAATGCGTGTATATAGACACTCTTCGACCCTGTACAAGACATTAATAAGTAAATGTAACTAGTGATAAGAATTATTATTTGAAAAGATCAACCACCCAGTTTCTTGCTGGCTATTCTCGGTAGGAACAGCTTTCCGAACCGGCAGTAGATGTTGATGATTCAAAAGCACATGTTTACAAGTTTACTTGAATAAAGAATATTTTGAATTGAAGTGAATAAGCAAAGTTAGAAAAATTACCAATGAAACCTTAATATTGGTAATAACTTTACTTTTTATAATTTAACTTTGCAATACATTTAACACTGTGTGCTTAAGAAATGTGTCTAATTTCTTTAAATAAAACGGTAACATAAGCTATGTTAGAACGCCGCTGGAAGAGGAAAATTAGTTATTAAATGTCGAGGAACAGTGCAGCACGTATAATTTGTCATTAGCGGTAAATTGTCAGTTATGTCTCGCTTTGAATACTAAAATTGTGTACTTAATTGTGTAAAATTATCCAGTACCTACATAATGTCTATAATAATAATTTTAATAAATGCTCACCTGAACAGGTTATTAACCGAAGTGTTAGAACGCATGAGAATTTTTTTTTTGCACTTTGATTCCGCGGTCCTAAGGTCTCAACTGCAAAGGGCATAAATATCTGACTACCAATAAGAGATATATTTTATCATCGTTTGATTATATGACCCGCATTAATATATGTACTACCTAATTTTATCCAAATACATTTGGATTATATACACCAAAAATTTGCTTCATGTGACATGCGAGTAATATTTACTAAAATACAATAGTATTGACTCTCTTTTGTCAATTTTTCGCAATTGATGATAACATACTACTAGTAGTAGTAGAATATTTCTAGTCAATTCTCTCAAATGAATATTATTTTGTTCCCTTAACAATTTATATTCACAATATCATATGTACACCTCAAAAATTAAGCTTATTTAGTAAAATCTTTCAGTTTTTGTTCTGTGTCTTTCTACCCATTCTTATTCAGATAGATCTTTTCTAACTCATTGTTTTGATCTCTAAACGTCTTTCCCTAAACGATTAAATTATCATTAGACCGAAATTAAGATACTGGAGATTCTTCGCACGTTTCTCGTAACTGGTTCAAACGTATAGGATGATAACGGAAGATCAATAGATATTCTTTTGTATACCGCAAAATATGTACATAACTTTTTACGTATTATATTTCCATTAGGCTAAGATCGTTTGGTTTCTGTTTGTTATAGGTATGTTAATAATTTATGGCGTAATTGCATTACTTATTAAACAATAACGTTAATGAAGCAATGTTTTTGTAAAAATAACATTAAACAATCAATTTTTTATCTTTATCTGAAAACAATCGTGAATATCTTCTATCATTAAAAAATATTCGATGGTTAAAATATTTACAAAACTTGTTGAAAATCCTTTATAAAAAGATATAAACTGTATGAATAACAGTATATCACTACATAGTATAAAACAAAGTCGCTTTCTGTGTCTGTCCCTATGTTCCTATGTCCCTATTTACCTATGTATGCTTCAATCTTTAAAACTACGCAACAGATTTTGATGCGGTTTTTTTTAATAGATAGAGTGATTCAAGAGGAAGGTTTATATGTACAATAACAGTCAATATGGAGTAGAAAAATACTGTAATTTTTGAGCAATACAGCATTAATCCATATCCAATTAAGTACCTTAAATACATTGTTGATTTAATATAGATCAATATGGCCGTTTACAGCATGTAATTTAAATGAATATTTTCGAAGATATTACAAATTTAATATGCGGCGCGTGCCTATAAATAGCGCATCGGAGGCCGCGCTTCGCCCTATAGCACTTATAATTTAGCAGCGATTGGATTAATTGTAAAAATAAAATACATAGAGAAAAATGTAAAAAGGAACTAGGTAAAATGTATTATATGAATTAAGATATTCCAAAGATAGCAGGAAATCTTCATGGTATAGGGAAAGGGGAATTGTTTTACTCCAAATTTAACGCGTGCGGGCCGCGGGCAGTAATGAATACATCAAAACTACTGGATCTATTTTAATCATTTTTTTCACTGAGTGACAGCCTATACTTATATATTTTATACGCGTGCGAAGCAGGGGCGGGCCGCTAGTGTAATTATAAAGGCAAACTTCGCATATGACTGTTTTTTTATGATATGTTGTTTGACTACGTTATCTGATATATGGGTGATAAGGGGGTGTCACATTTGAAATGGTAACGACATTATGTAACATAAGTATACAGGAAAATCATTCGAGACCACTTGTACTCTTCGTCATGACAAAGATAGAAATGTTCGGAATGTGCAAGATTGTTATATTGTTGTGACGCCCTTACACTCGTAGCCGCTACGGAAACGGTAGCGCAGCACGCACAACGTAGGCGACGGCTACCCCACTGCATTGGATACAGGATACAGTAAAAGTGCAACTTCTTTCATATAAAACAACTTTTTCACGCGAAATAAAAATAAAAATGTTAAAAAAATATTTAATTTTATACTTATTTTAGATATGATTCATAGAAGCAGGCGTTACTTTGCGAAATTCCATATTACAGAAACTATAACAGAACTATTTGCTATAATTAGTGTGGTGATTTGTCCTGCATGTGTAATGTACGTACGGTAAATTTGCCTGCTTCATGCATTACATAATTATCACTTAGCATTAAACATTAATAGCAAAGAAGTTCTTTTATAGTTTCTATCATTCTAGATAGACTATAATATCAACACATAATTGTCAATTAATCGCCACGTAGTACATAAGTACACAAATGTAGCGAGAGGTTATCGCATTTAAAATGAAAAAGATATTAAAAATATATATCCATACTAATAATGGTAAAGTCTGATTACGCTTTCACATCTTACTCGCTGAACCAATAGTGACGAAATTTTTAAATTGACGAAAATTTTATCAATTTTTCTTAATTAAAGCTTATACACTGGAGTATCATTTAGGATAAAAATCTCGTTTTACTTTTGGGCACATTTATAGGGAGTATAAGCGCTTAGTTGACGCAAACCTTCATTTGAATGGGTACGGAGTTGTGAAGGTTTTCAAATAGATGGTGGTAGATTGTACGCATACTAAACTCAGTCGGACTTTCTAATTATAGGTCTCCTGGTGGTTTTATAATTATTATTGAAAAACGTATAGGGCGCATGTCGACTGCGTATTATTAACATAGCAATATTAAAAAATCTTTCTACTGCAAATAAAACCAGCAAGTAAGATCTAGGTGAATCTATCTTGTAGTACTGATTATCATAGAAATACTATGTAGTAAGTTTTAATATTTTTAATTTCAAAGTAACTTAATAAAAATTACAGTCATTTAATGTTGACATGATACCGAAACTAATTTATTTACTGAAAAGGGGAAAAACGGTTTATCGTCAACGCTTTACTGGTTAAACTTATTAAACTTTGCGAAACTGCAATGGAAATTCCGAACCACCTAAAATTTACTTTTAGACTAGATTATACTAAACCAATGTTCGTTATGGGTCCCTCGTCAAATTACAAAGCGCCTTTAGCGATGCAAATAAGATAATGAAGCGAAACCAACTGTCGAAAACTTTTTTAATCACCTTAAAAGGAAAACGGAGTCTCTCTGTAATAAAAACATATAAAAATATTGAATCGCAGCTAAAACTTTACTTAATCCGATAGTTATATTAATAATAATATATTAGTAATAATAATTACTTAACCTTTACATTTACTAACTAAAGCTAACGCTGAAACATCGAAATGCAGAGTATAAAGCGCAGAAAATTTTTTGATTTGAGATTAATAAATGTGACTAATTATGACCCCGTCGTTGGTCGTTTGAAACATCATCTCATTGTCAGAATCGTCCTCATCGTTAGGATGTATCTGTACACCTATAGCTTAGGGTATACTGAACCTTTATTATAACGCGCTTTGTTATAAAATTATTTATAGAATTAGTCGTTCTTTTGCGGAGATCCATAAAACAAAAGTAATAGTAAAATTATTTTGCTATAATCCGCGATAAAGTAAATAGGAAATATATATAATGCTAAATTTAGACTATTCTTTTTCATTCCTGAAACATGCAGCATTCGTTAAAACGCATGCACAAACCTCCACCACCGCCACCATTATACACAAGCACGACACACGTTAACTATCACAAACTCAACAATCGTTTCGCCCCGCAACCGACGCATCATTAGAAGGTAGACTCCAAGACAAAATCGCAAAGCAATTTTTTTAATAAAATTATTTATTATATATGTAGTAGCAATTCACGACCGCTCGAAGTCAGAATCTAGACGTCTTGCATTAAAACTGGCAACCTTGATTTGCTTGCCTGTGTTTACCGATTGTATAGCACTCTAGAATGTTCTTCGTAATTAAATAGAAATTCCTTTCTCGTAGTTTCTCACAGTTTACTCTCAGTAGTTAATTGCAAAGACCGGAAACCGATTTCCGGAGGACAATACCGAGCGAGACGAAGTTGATAGGTTTCAACCGAAGTTGAAAACACTGCAAAACATTAGAATCGAAATTAGTTAGGGTAGTTTAAAATTTATGAAGTTTATAAATATATTATCGTCAACATCCTCCTGATCTTATCCCACTCTAAATGGAGTCGGCATATGTTTTGGTCATATGATTAGGCTACGTATTTCACGACCGGTTGCCTGACTTTATTTTGCACATTAAAACAAACAGAAAATATAAAATAAACTTATTACTTAACTTAAACTTAACAGCGATTTCTACCAGACAGGTGAGAGAAATTGTATATGGAATTTAGGTAGGAGGTGCATAATCTTACAAACTAATATTTAATAAAACCATTAATAGTTCTACACTATACTAAATTCAATACATCATCATCCTTCTGCACTTAACCCACTCTAAGTGGGGTCGGCACAACATGTAACATGTTGTCACATGATTTGGCTACGTATTTTACGACCGACCGCCTGCCTGACGTCAACTTACCTTAGTCGTATTTTACGACCCCTCAGTAAGAAAGATGGTGGTTTATTCTACTCAACCGGATACCACACGGTGAGTCATCCTACCCTAGTCGCCTTTTATGACCCCTCGGTAAGAGAGAGGGTGGTCTATTCTAGTCAACAGGATACCACACGGTGGTCAACTTACCTTAGTCGCCTTTTTTGACACCTCGGTAAGAAATGAGAGTTGTCTTTTCTATCCAGCTGAAATTAAAATATATTATATAGAGTTTTACAAATAAAATGTGTAGATTTCAAAATCGAGATAAAAGTGAGTAAATCTTTTTATTCTTTCAATTTCGTACCAAGAAGTCGCATCGATACGTTGTATTGTTCATATTTCAGTCGCATCTTTACATCAGTATGGATTTTGTGTGATTTCGCACTCAGAATAAATCGTTTTTTTAACGATAATATCTCTGTGAAGTGACACGTCACTAGTTAAAATTCTGGTGACCATCATAGTGAGAAATAACAATTTATTTAGATGATTTATATAATAAGGCGTTACTTTGCGGAAATCCATAATTCAAAAGTAATAATAAAATTATCTTTCTGGAATCTGCAATAAAGTACATAGAAAATATAATAAAATAGTAAATGTAGAGTGGACTGTCTGTTTACATGCCTGATACATGTAGGATTCATAAAACTACATGCAAAACCTCCACCACCGCCACCGGGGCGGAACGATTGTTGAGTTTGTGATAGTCAACGTGTGTAGTGCTTGTGTATTCTGGTGGCGGTAATAGAAGTTTTTGGATTTTTTTTACGAATCCTGAATTTATCAGGAATGAAAACAGATAGTCCCCTCTACATTAAGCATCATGTATATATTCTCTATTTTCTTTATCGACGATTATAGCAAAATAATTTAATTATTACTTATCTATATTTACCCTTTGACCCTATGAGACCATTTACGAAGCGTAGCAGCCCAAATTGTGCTCGTTATATACAGAGAAATAACTAACTATGTTAGTCATCATTTTCCTGCCCTTATCACATTTTAAGTGCGGTCGGCTCAACATGTTTCAAACATGTTTTCAAACGATTTGACTAGGTATTTTACGATTGGCCACCTGCCTGGCGTCAACTTACCTTAGTCGCCTTTTACGACACTTCGGTAAGAAATGAGGGCGGTCTATTCTACTCAGCCGGATACCAAACGGCAAAACTTACTATGTTAGTGAAATACGAAAATAGTTGTAGTGTAGAAATATAATTTAGTAAATAAAATAAAAATTCGTGTTAAGCGTAACCTCTAAGCCCTTTAAGATATCATAACTTAACTTTATGATATCAAGTAACTTTAAGATCAATCAATCATCAAGTAACTTTAGGATATCATATCCGGACTGAAAATGAGCTTGAACTTTATCACTCACGCATCAGTCTTATTTAACTTAATATTAGAACACTTATCATGTTTCGTATAAAACTTCATGTTTCATAGCAGTAAAGTAGCGGCCTGTTACATTCCCACTGCTGGGAATAGGCCTCCTCTCTCCTTTTCTGGAGAGAAGGGTTGAAGCTAAGACCTACCACGCTGCTGCAATGCGGATTGGTAGATTACACATTTCTCCAGAATTCTCTAGAGATATGCAGGTTTCCTCACGTTGTTTTCCTTCACCGAAAAGCGTGTGATAAATTGCAATTATCAATTAGACACATTAGTTTTAATAGAAAAACTCATTGGTGCCTGCCCGGGTCTGAACTCGTGTTCCCCTCGAGAGAGTCGCACGGTCTCGCCGATGGGCTATCACAGCTCAAAGCAGTAAATTATTTAAATTACATATTTATTTACTCAATTAGAAGACCAATACTTAAGATTTACATAAATTAATAAAAAAAACAGTAGCAGGTGGGATAATGTAGTTAGCCGCTTTGTTCCGTAGTAATTGACTTAATTACTGACTAGTAATTAACATAATTTCAATAAATACAAGTGAGAGACTACTTACTTTAGATTAATTGTGGGGAATTGTGGTATTTTTTTTCTATTACGATTTTACGATAGTACAAAACGTAAAATTTAAACAGTAAATTTAAATATTCTATTCCTCGGTTGATATTTACTCTGAAAAATATCCAAATAATACTGTTAAATTATAGAAATCACAGCAATAAGTTTATTTCATACTTCTCAGAATAAAATGTACTTATTAATATTATTCATATTATACGTAAGCTTTATTCAAAACTAAGACAAAGAATTATAATAATCACGAAGAAAAATTATCTCTTCTTTTATTTTGATTTAGGAGTTCGACAGTCACGTGCTTGATGAAAAACTTTCAATATAAATATAAAGTAAATAAATAATCAAAAGTGTCTGTGGAAATATATTGGAATCAAAAATATTTTTATTATTTTATCTCTTTTAGGTTAACCTATTTCTTCCTTGAAATGCTCACTTCACCAATCAAGCAACAATATCCGGACGACCTAGGTTTGCTCGGTATTTCTTTTATAAAATTTACTTATACATACATAGCTATAAAAATTAGATGCGTTGTCTCAGGGCTCCCAATAATTATATTTTCACTAAAAACGGAACTAAAATAAAAGAAGGGAAAAAATAATACGATTTCTGATACCTGCACTCGAACTAGTGTATTCTAAATTCGGAACCACACGTTTACCCAATTGAGATATTATAACTTTACAAATAATAGTTAAATTAACCTTCGTTCTCTAGTTATATTGTAGCAGTTTTTCATTAACTGAATACAGGAATAAAATGACATTATAAAAAATAAAACCTAACTAGATTGATTTAACACCACCGAAACCCACTACATACTAAATTTTAAGAACACTGTTTTGAGGTATTAATTACATAATTAGATAATGGTTTAACACGACTGTCACGAATCTATACTAACATATAAAGTTGACGAGTTTGTTTGATTGTTTGAACGCGCTATACTCAGGAACTACTGGACAGATTTAACAAAATCTTAAAGCGTAAGATAGTCCATTTTAGTCCAAAGGCTATAGACTATATAACATCACGCTAAGATGAATAGGAGAGGAGCGGCAATAAAAAATATTGCGAAAACTGCAAAATTTTAAGCTTTCCTTGCGTGCGCTAAGCAAACGGTGAAAGTTATTCAAAAATAAAGTATTATAAAATTGTTTCCGCCTTATAGTCCTAAATAGAAATCCGCGACAGCATATGTCAAGCTTTTAAGGTTAACCCACTTTAAAAAAAAAAAGTAACAGCCTGTTACTATGCCCACTGCTGGGCTAAGGCCTCCTCTCTCCGTTTCTGGAGAGAAGGATTGGAGCTTAGACCTACCACGCTGCTCCAATGCGGATTGGTAGGTTACACATATCCCTAGAATACTCTAGAGATATGCAGGTTTCCTCACGATGTTTTCCTTCACCGAAAAGCGTGTGATAAATTGCAATTATCAATTAGACACATGAGTTTTAATTGAAAAACTCATTGGCGCCTGCCCGGATTCGAACTCGTGTTCCCCTTGAAAGAGTCGCACGGTCTCGCCGCTAGGCTATCACAGCTTTTATCCATAATGAATTTAAGTTAGTATTACGGTTTACTCAAATAATAAAACTGCAGTACACGCGAACGAAGTTGCGTTTAAAAGTTAGTAAATAATAAGTACGAATACACATAAAGCGTGTGCTTGATTGTGTTGCAACATCTTAATTCATGGACTAACGTAATCCGCAACTACAGCGCTACATGAAATGATCCTTACGTAGACAATTTGCATCTAAAGTAGGGTAATGTAGCTAAACGAGTACAAAGTAATGTTTGCTCTTAGCACTGGCAATTTGCGCTGCCTGTGTGCTGTTATAAACATAACGTACGGCTATCTCGAGTTTATATTTGAGTCGAATTTACCTGGCTACGTTTAGTCTTATAGACTAATACATTTTATGACATACTAGCAATGCCCCGCGGTTTCACGCGGATACATACCGATCTTGTGGTAGTTGAATGTCTACTGATTCGGACTATATATTTATTTTTGTAAATTACAAGTTTGGTCCTGAGTCTTATTAATAGTTAAGGCAAATAAAGTGTTGACTGGAAATTGAATTCTTTTAAGAGGTATAGCCTAGCCTATATCCGTGGGTATCGTTGGTATCCTTTGAATATAAGTCATAATAACTCATCAATTGCAGGCGCTGTTATAATGGTCGCTATAATGAATTGGTTGTGGCATTTTCCTTGCCATTTTTAAATTCGTTATATCTTGTGATTGGAATGTCCGATTTTAATAATTAAAAAGTATTTAACAGTTATTAGAACAGTTTTAATAAAATATTATTTACTAGGATAAGGATTTATATGGAGATATGAATAAAATGGTTATTGGTATAGTTATATTGGTATAACTATAATAGTTAGACATATGGTATCGCGGACTTTTTCGTGGATATTGATACGTTCTATAATACTGTAGAACATTTTTTTCATCAATAGTCTCCGCAGCGCACGCGATGAAAGATTTTTACAATTTTGTTGGGATCCTTATTATTTTGATTGCATTTTCAAAAAAATAAGATAAATATAACCTATGTTGCTCAGTGAAGGAGCAGCTTTCCAATGGTGAAAGAATTTTTGAAATCGCTTTAGTAGTTTTTGCGTGGAAACGTTACAAACATACATACACACAAACATACATATCTTTCCTCTTTATAATATTATATCAGTATAGATAAATGTATTAGGAAAAAAGCACTAAACCCTAACACAATTAAGAAAATAACGAGGCTTATGCGTAGCTTTGATTGCCATTTTTGCATAGATATCTCTGACTGTGCTAAAACATATTACGAGGCTACGGTGGATGGGTTAATATAAATATTGAAAAGTTACTATTAACCTTAGGTCATTCCCAGCTCGCTCAGAGAATTAAGTACTTTACACATCGATTGAAGAAAAAAACCTGGTTAACTAACTGTTAAATATAATTAGCCGTGGTTTTACGTAGATACGATAAAATAAAGAATATATTTTTATATAGTGTTGTAATTGAGTGGTTTGGTCAGATGAACTCATAGCCTCGGACGGTCTAATAAGATTCATATTACTACAATTACACTGTAAGAAGACTCCTTACCAATTAAACCTGGATTATTTCTATTCAGTCTTACAACTTGTAAATAACCTTTATCATAAAAGAAACCATCTTAAATAAGTATATTTATTACAATAAATATAGAGTTGCAACGTGTCTCATATATCAGCACTATAAATAGGTTTATATTAACAATTGTACAGATTGCAAAAGTTTTAGCTATTAAACATTTCCGATTCGTTTTTACGAGTATTACAAGCAATTTACCGTTCGCCTCGCACACATTTAACACGAACTTATGTTATTTCATGTATCATTTCAATGAAATAGCATAAGTTCGTGTAGAAAAGAACACTGAGTGCTTTTCAATAATTTAATAGTGAAGAACAATTATCGAATACGATATGTGCTATTATTTGTATGTTGGTCCTTGAAGTCGGAACAGAAACTTTCGATTGCAAATTCCAAAAAGGATTTATTCAAGTACCACGATCTCTCATAAAATATTTTTGTTTGAAGTCGATAAGTTGTTTAGTATTTACAAATTTAATGGACTGTTTTCACCTAGGAATTTACCAAGTGAGTCTAATCCATTTACGAAAGTTATAAATGCAACCGAACTAATGCCAGACACGCGTGTTACTAACAAATTATAGTTAGATGAGGCCACTGGTTAATTAATGCTGTGTGGTATGAGTAGAATAGTTACCTTACTTCTTACCGAGGCGTCGTAAAAGGCGACTATGGTAAGTCGACCCCCGTGTGGTAGCCGGTTGAGTAGAATAGACCACCCTCTTTCTTACCGAGGGGTCATAAAATACGATTAAGATAAGTTGACATCAGGCGGGCGGCCAGTCATAAAATAAGTAGCCAAATCATGTGATAACATGTTGTGCCGACCCCATTTAGAGTAGGATAAGGGCAGGAGGATGACGATGAGGCAACTGGTTAATTAATTGTAGCATTGTTAGGATAATGCCGCTATGTTTCTCAGATCGACATGTGATTATATAATAAGCTTTATTATTTAGTGATCACCGCTACTAGGTTGATTTATAACATACATATACGAGTAGAAAGAATACTTAAATGTTTGGACGATGAAAATGACCACATTTTGTCCGTGAAGCCTTTTATTTGTAGCGATTGTTCCGTGTATGCTCAGCCCATATTCAAACACGTCTATTATCTTTGCGCTGACAGCGACAATATTGAAATTTATTTTTTGGGTGAAAGTAGATCGGAGGTAAAAACGATATGTTTTTTTTTCAGAAATGTTTTAACAAAAAATCATACATTTGATATTCATTTAGAGATTCCGATCATCAATGTTTACCTATTGCAAAGCCTGTTTCAGAAAGAAAATTAGATAACTGGTTTATTGAATCAGGCGAATTGCGGAGATCGTTAATATAAAAGTAATGATAATAATATTTACTAGAAAAACAATATTATTTTTATTTTTGTTTTAGATTACTGACTTGGTAATACAGAATATTACTAGAATAATACTCCTAGAATCATTAACCTTGGAAGGAAATTATTATCTTCCATATCGATTGTTCGTGGTCGGTCGCTTCGCGCAAAAACTTGTTGAAATCTATTTAGCTCCAACTTTTATCGAGCAAATTATGAAAAATAGCTAATAGCAAATGCTCGAAAAATTCTTCAGCAATCTCGGTCTGATTTATTATGACAGTTTGGTGATAAATATATTTGAATTGAAACGAAATGAAATTACTTTGTTGATATAAAAAGTGGAATGGAGTTTTATTTTTTACTATATTTAGTGTGAAGATTGTTCAGTAGTTCTTTTAGCTCTATTCTAATTGTACGAAAATATGCATTCTAGTGTCCTCCACGACGATACTTTTGCTCTTAACTTACTGATGACACTATAGCAGCCATTTGGGCTAACAGCAAATACGACAGTTTTGAAAGGAAAGTATGTATATATACAAGAAACTGTTTAATTATAAAAAAAACGTTTTAATTGTATATTCATATTCAATACCTCAAAGTCGTAAAAACAAGAGTACTTAATATAAGCGACTTAAAGTAATAATGCTTTTGGTAAATTTATGTAATCAGAACTTTAACAAAATTATAAAATAGTAATGTAGTAAGATCCTTGTCTGTCTACAAAAGCGGTTATCCTATAAATAAAATTTTTCCATAAAACATAAAATTAAAGGAAAAGTATAATAAAAATTTTCATAGACCGTAGAAAAATAAAACACTAAAATTCTTTATTGTGTAAAATGAAAAAGAATTTCCATTGAAATGTACAGCAAAGAACCTTAATTACATTTTTTTGGTATTTGTTGTACCGATTTTTAAATTAACTCAATATGAATAGGTTTGTTCCATTATTTCTTTTTATAAAAAACTTTAATCTGATTTGAGTCTTGTAAATTTGAATTTAGCAAGATTATCCAATTTTTAATAAGATGGGATAAATCGTTTAAAAATTGAAATTCTTTTCCATCGATATCATTAGTTTGCTGTTTAATTGAAAACATATTTTCGGAGACTTATAGATGATCTTTGTACAACAACATTAGTGTGTTGAATAGCTATATAATCCTTTGGTTTTTTAGCAACAGAAGTGAGAGGGATAGAGTCAGGCAAAGGTCTTATTATTACAACGCAAACTATTATAATCTATAATAACTTACCTTTTACAAACATAAAACTATTTTCCATAAATCACATGCTCCAACTGCAGTGCTGCATTGATATAAAATCTTCATTACAACACGTACGTAAATACCACCAATTATCACAGTAAACTTTAAGGTTGACGTATAAACTTTATGACAAACGTAAAACGGTCGAGAATAACGACCTAACATATAATATTATAATCTACTTAATTTCAAGTTTACTTTTTCTACAAGCTGAGTCACACGTGTAGAGATTGCTCGAACAAGTGTACGAGCAAAACGTCTGGAGCATAAAAGATTGCTTGTGGTGACCGCGGCTCATTATTCAGATGAATCTCTCGTACGTCTCTTTAATGATTTTCGTGAGAACTAATGACATTCTAATAAACGCAGCAATCTGTAACTATTCCATTGCTAGGTAAAGGGATGTTCATGGAATGAAATGTAAAAAATATTCGATCCGCTATAATGCTCCTTCGTAGATTGGCAGGTTACATATATCCCATGAGTTCTCTAGAGATATTGCTCACGATATTTCCTCGCACTGTAAAGAGCATGGTCAATTGTGGACATTAATTAGGATCATGCGTTCCTATATAAAAAAACCTGCCCTTTGAGTTGCCTTTGACTTTTATTTAATAACTTTTTTGGTCAATTATTATTTACATTGTATTACACTCAAGGAAATATTTTTATTTATTTTATTTTATTTTTATTTATTAGGATAACTCAGCCCAGCGGTGAGACCGTGCGACTCTTTCGAGGGAAACACGAGTTCAAACCCGGGCAGGCACCAATGAGTTTTTCTATTAAAAATAATGTGTCTAATTGATAATTGCAATTAATCACACGTTTTTCGGTGAAGGAAAACACCGTGAGGAACCCTGCGTGTGATATGTGTTACCTACCAATCCGCATTGAAGTAGCGTGGAAGGTCTTAGCTTCAACCCTTCTCCACAGAAACGGAGAAAGGAGGCCTAATCCCAGCAGTGGGATTATAACAGGCCGCTACTTTACTTTTTTTTTACTCTTCAACCTACTTAATTGAATGTAGTTTTAATTATAGCTTACCACGGCATATAATAGAGATGCGTACATTATTTGAAGAAACCTGAATATTTCTGAAGCATTCCAGGATAATATGGAGATGTGTACGTATGTGGTGGATCTAAACTCCAATTCTTCTATTTACAGAAGAGATATCACCATTGTCCTGCAATAGGATGGTAGCAGTTCACTACTTTAGCATCATATAAAACTTGTTTAACAAAAGATTAGTTTAGAGCTTAAAGCATTTCTCAATGCAATAAAGGTTTAACATTAAAGAGCCGGGAATTTAAGATAAAAGAGTCGCATCGTTCTACTTAAATCCCTAGCGATTTGTAGAAAATGTTACAATGTACAATCTTGATTCAAGGCTGCATCCCGAGTATCATTATTGTATTTACCAACCAATATCTTGGTTTCAGCTTTGCTATTTATTTTCTATGTGAGAGCGGAGCTTTGACTATCAGTGAGTTATTTATTTTTTTTTTTATTTTTTTTTTTTTTGATTCATTAAACTGACTATAATTAATTCTGAAGTCTACATGATAGAGTATAGAGAAATATAAAAAACAATAACCTACTAGAAATGAACATAACATGCAAGTAATATTATACATAATTACTTAATTACTACATAATTATGTTCAGCTAAGTTAATTACTCTTTGAAATTGCTTATGAGATACGTAGGCATTGACACTAGTTACTTTTGAATGATTTCTTAATAGGCTGCAAAAAAAATTACATACTGTAACAGCAAAAAGTCGTAATAACCGAACGGGATCTAATATCGGACAGCAATATAAGAATACTCGTAATCCATGAAAACTTACGTAAAATTGAATTTATTTTTTATGTTAGGAAATCTGTTATGGTTGGATGATCCAAACATGGATGGACATGAAACGGCGGTTATGTCGGACTCGCACCGACTAAAATCTGACATTTATGCTCCTATTGCTTTCTCCAAAACAGGCAGCAACGGTGTACCGCTATGTGCATATTAAGTTTTTAACTTAAAACTTGTATAAAACCATGTTTACGATGTTATTCTTTAAAAATTTTAAGGTTACCTACAAAATACTAGTTAAGGATTTGTGTTAACGTTAATGTACACAGTCAATCTTGTAATCAAACTCCAAATTGCGTCCAAATTAGTTAATAACCAGACTATGGGTACTTCCAAAAATACAAAAGCCATTGTCTTAGTAGTCATTCATTTTAAGAAAAAAGCATATCATAATGGTTGTGGCGGCAATATTACGGTTAACAATCGTAGAGCGTCACACTCATCTACAATAATACTAGTAGTAAGTATATAAATAGGTTATGTATATTGAACTTTACTTCTACTTTCAGAGCAAGTGTCACACACAACTATGTACAGAAAATGATTTATAGAAGCAGGTGTCACTTTGCGGAATTCCATATCACAGACACTACAACAGAACTACTTTGCTAAATCCGCACGGGTTAAGCGAATGCATGCAAAGCTAATGTGTATGAAGCAGGCAAAATTCACATACCTTACACATGCAGGACAAGTCACCACATGCATCCCAAGACGCCTGCACAAGCAATATACACAACCACCACCAAAATCTCGACGATCGTTTCGTCCCAAAACCATTGTATCATCAGGAGGATAGACTCCAAGATGGAATCGCGTGTGAATGTTATGGATGCAATGTGTTTTGCTTGTGTGCATTGTTGCTGGTGGAGTCGTCTTGGGATGCATGTAATGACGTGTCCTGCATGTGTAATGTACGTGAAGTTTGCCTGCTTCATACACATTAACTTTGCATGCATTCGCTTAACCCGTGCGGATTATAGCAAAGTAGTTCTGTTGTAGTGTCTATGTACAGAAAACTTTCAAGGTATAGCGCTAGAGTAGAACAATGTAAATGTTTAAGGTACTTACCTTTTTCTGTTACTTTCAATATGCACAGAAGATACTTTCAAGACATAGTGCTAAAATAAAACAAGTAATTGCCTTTTTCTTTTACTTTCAATATTCATGTTTAACTTCAACAAAAAATACTATAATGCAATAGTAATTGGCGCAAGTGACAGTAATTGCTTTCAGCTACGTGTGTCGCTGGTTCGATTCCCGCCTATGGTCAACATTTCTTAACCAATTTGTTAGAGTCTGGGTGTATTTATTTAAATTTATAAATGTATATATAAACCGATCTGTCATAATACAAGTATTAAGTTACTTACTTTGGGGACGGACAACCGTGTGTGTAATTGTTATTAATTTATATTAAAAAGTAAAATTAAATTTCTTGAAAATAATAAGCTTAACGGAAAAGATTCTATTAAACATCATAACTATCATAATTTGTATAGTAATTTTCAAAAATAATAATAAAATTATATTGTTAGTGTTGAGAGACCGGCTATACTCACGTCTTATTTTATCGGATGAGCCCGACTAGTTTCAAGCCCATACGGGGCTCTTATTCATGAGCTCTTTACGCAGCGGGAATTGCTGATAAAATAAGACGTAAGTATAGCCGGTCTCTCAACACTAATAATGAATACCACTCACGATAGTTTAAATTCAAAAATTATATTGTATTATAGCAAATAGTTTTGTTATTACTTTTGTATTTATTGATCTCCGCAAAGTAATGCCTAATTCTATAAATTATAGTAATTTCATTAGAACTAAGTAGTTACTGTGAAAATATCATGACTACCAAAGCTATGCGAGTGAGGGTCTGTTCTGAATAACAAATACCGGAACAAAAACAAATTCTACTTTATGAGAACGGCATTCACATGGATTGCTACGTGGACATAGTAATAACAATGTCGAGCAAACAACTATTGATTTTCACAAAAACAAGAGACTACGTAGGGATTTGTTATTACAAATATATGATAACGAAATATTTTCTCTTTTTTATGGAGGACAGCTTACGATGTGACCCTCATCTTACTAAATAGTGAGTTATGATGTAATCTTATATTGAAAGATTAACCTCGATAAATCACGTCTCTTTACGATCTACAGTCATAAATTCAAAATTCAAATTCAAAATATTCTTTACTCAAGCAAACTTGTAAACAAGTGCTTTTGAATCGTCAACTTTATTGCTGGTTTGGAAAGCTGTTCCTACCGCGAAGAACCAGCAAGAAACTCGGCGGTTGCTCTTTTTAAAATATAAATCTTAAAACTAGTTACATTTAGTTATTACTGTCTTATACAGGTTAGAAGTGCATCTACATCCACACATCCTTATCATCTAAGTAATCTTTAACAGTATAGTAGGTATCAGCCTCTTTTTAACAGTGTTTTTAAACTAAAGTAATAATAAAATTATTTTGCTATTAATCCGCGATACAGTAAATAGAAAATATATATAGTGTTTAATGTATAGTGGATTATCAGTATTTTCATACCCGATACGTGCAGGATTCGTAAAAGCACATGCACAAACCTCCACCACTTCCACCAAAATACACAAGCACTACACAGTTTCACTATCACAAACTCAACAATCGTTTCGCCCCGCAACCGAGGCATCATCAGGAGATAGACTCCACGACAAAATCGCAAAGCGATTTTGTCGTGGAGTCTGTTGAGTTTGTGATAGTGAAACTGTGTAGTGCTTGTGTATTTTGGTGGAAGTGGTGGAGGTTTGTGCATGTGCTTTTACGAATCCTGCACGTATCGGGTATGAAAATACTGATAATCCACTATACATTAAACACTATATATATTTTCTATTTACTGTATCGCGGATTAATAGCAAAATAATTTTATTATTACTTTTGTATTATGGATCTCCGCAAAGTAACGCCTAATTCTATAAATTGTTTTTAAACTGTTGTAATGGCAGGCTCAAAATTGATTTCGGAATTCGGAATTATTATAGAATCTTATACCCAAACCCACAAACGATTTACGTACTTTTGCTAGGCGCAAAGCAGGAGTCGCAAGCTTATGTCGGTTCCTAATTTTGTCTATTATATACATCACCTAACGTTTTATAATTCTTTATATTTTTATGAACAGATGTATAGTAGCAGAATTTGTAATCGATTGGTGGTTCTATATTACCTACTAATACAAGAATAAAGACATAAGTCTCTTCAAGGGTTTACACAATCTTTTCCCGCTTAAATCCAGATTCTCCATACAACATCTTTATCGGAATCAAGCGAACTCCTCGTAGTACTCAGACATTCATCGATTGTTCTTTCTATATAAACCTCATAGTTGATGTATAAAATCGGCTTTACTCACGTCTTATTCTATCGGGTTAGCCCGACATGTTTAACCCGCTGCTATAACGTCAAGAGCTCATAAATAAGTGCCGGATCTATTCGAAATTAGTCGGGCTAACTCACTATAGAAACCTTAGTATACATAAACTATGAATACTACTCACGATAGATTAAATTTTGAAACATAAATCCTGTCTTTATTATGGCTAAATAATCAATAAAGTTTAATCTATTTGCATTAAAAAAATTTAATCTAGCATAAATACAAGAAGATAGTAAGTAGTACTGCAAGTCAGCAAAACAGAATTTCACTATTGATTTTTACAATAGTCAACAAAGTTGTTTGCTCAACCGTGTTTGCGGGCTATCAAATAACTTTTATGAATAATTACCTCAACAGCAATACTGAAATAAATATTTAGAGAGACTATAAAATATTTTTGTAAAATACATCCTTGACACATTAGTTGGCGTGCATGAGAAGCAATATATATTTTTCAAATTTTCGTCTCTACCCTGATCTGTTTGCCACCTTATGAACAAAGTTATAATGCCAATAATTTACTGTTTTATAGCCTTACAATATATAGAAAACGTAAAATTAGTATCACAGCTTAATTTAATATTTTACCACACTCTAGTGTATAGACGTAGGCAAAGGTAGATAGAGTTCTAATTAACTATGTTATTTATTCATTAAACAAGCGTTTAGTTAAACCTTCAAGGATATAGCATGTTATATAAGCAAGTTTCGAATAATTAACGAGCTAGTGATTATAATAAGAAATACTTGGGAAATACGTAGTACATAATATGTTCGAAATTAATTAATGTGCGTTATATATATGAAAATCTTGTCTCAAAAAGAGCTTTCTTTCACTATAAAATATATAAGTTTCTCTTGTAAATAGTATATATGTATGTAGAGAATCATAAAATACAGTATTGCCTCACAAGCACCTTGGTAAAATGATGCATGACAGGCGTGTCCATCTTACATATTAGCGCCTTCCGTATAGTATTGATGCTGGACCGGATTCTTCTTAATAAGTGGTCTTGTTCCATGATGAGGATGGCATGAAAACAGTTTGTTTGAGTTTAAGGTATAATATCTAAGGTAGAACCTCTTTTTTTACATGAGATGCTGGCATGACCTTCATGGATACTGCAATTCAAGGGGGGGGATTCAGTTACGTCTACTGCCTGTAAACGAAGGCACGGGAATACTGGACGCATGACGTCTGCACCTTCCTCAGCAATAGCCGCTCTATGCAGCTTAACTATGTGGGATCTAATTAGCCAAAACCTGTTTCCATCTGGACCGTTTAGGAACACTTAATGCATCGGCCGCCTCAATATATAGGTAGAACCTAGAACATATTTCATTGAATTACAACAAGTAATTAACTTTAATACCTCTTGCATCAATAAATCAAGTGATTCAAAGTTTTTATTAAGATCCTACTTGTCGGAGCATCGTTTAAATTAAATAAGACACCTTGTATGTAGACGCACGATGTTTTTACTTCTCTTAAATGTTTGTATTAGGTTCATAGCCTTTGTTTTACGCCTATAGGATTTTATGAGCAAACATCTTTATGTGATGATCGAGGTCTGAAGTTAGACCCCCCATCTTGGTTCAAGCTATGCCTTTGCTAAACCAAATTTATAATGGGCCTTTAAAAATAGGGTTTTGTTTGTAGTTAGGGTCTGTTTTACCCACAACAAATTAGATTATGATAATGTACCCATACCTGGCCTACTTACCACTCAACTACAATCAATCGCGCTTTTTTGTTTAATCTGGCTGTATTCGTCTTGTTCAATATTCTATCTCGAGATGGCGATTAACGTTTGAACCCTACTTGTGAACTTTTTGTTAATTTATTTTTATGTAAAATTCTAAAATTAAAATCAAATTGGTAGACATTAACGTTGTAACTAAGTAATGCGATTTGTATAGATAAGATTTAATAAAACAGTATTGTGTAGATGTAAAGGTTTCCTGTGTAATAATCCTTACATCTTTTCGTATAAAACTTAAAAGAATACCATAAATGCACCGCCAAGCGGATACTGTGGTTTCACAGACAATTTGCATGTAAAGAGAGTTAATTTGGGTCAACCCGTACAAAGTAACGTTGCCTCTTAGCACCTGCAATTTGCTCTCTCTGCAATCTCACTATCCTTTTTAAATAAAAGGATAAAAATAAAAAAAAACTCAAATATAAGAATGAATTATTTGATAATTCACACACACGAGATATTTTCAAAATTAATAAAAACTAAAATAATAATCAGGAAATTATTTTAGTTTTTCAATCTAAAGTGTAAATTATTTAGTTTAGTGTTTACATTGCGATATTCCAAGTACAAACAAAATTTTCTGGGAATTATATTTTGAACACTAGAAATGAATATTATAAACACAATTGAAATTATCTTAAATAAAATATTATATTAAATATAAATATGTGTTAATATAGTAACAACAATATATAAATTTGATATGGAAAATCAGTAAACAAAGATGTTTGCCTGTATAACTCTGAAACACGCTAAGTGAATTTAGCAGAAATATTATGTTTTATAATTAAGTTTATTCCAATTATCCACTGTCTACAATATAATTGTTAGCTGTACTTCAAAGAAAAATAATTATTTGAGAATGCTTTGATTTATATAGCAATTGTAAATCAATTTCCAACCAAGCAAAAGAAAGATATTTCTTTGAAACCTTTGGTGACGGAATCCTTGTAACAAAATTGAATTGCAGGTAAAGAAGAAATTCAAACACAAAGGTTGAAACTCGACTTCAATCAGGTTTATATTTAAATTGAAATGTAATTTTCGCGTGTAGGTTATGATAAATAATTTAAACGATTTTTATAATGCGTATTTAAGATATGATAGATTAAAATAGAAAAATATCAAAAGTAATAATAAAATTATTTTGCTATAATCCGGAATACATTAAATAGAAAATATATATAGTGCTAAATGTATAGTGGACTATCCGTTTTTTCATACCCGTTAGTAGTTAGTCCACTATACATTTAGCACTATATATATTTTCTATTTACTGTATTCCGGATTATAGCAAAATAATTTCATGATACCCACGGAGACTATGGCTAAATTCGGACTATTCCAAAAGTATACCAAAATTTAAAAGGCTTTCGAAGTACTTTCATTCGATAAAATACATAAAGATTAAGAGATTTGCAAAGGAAAATATCTTTAAATTTTTGAAATTAACAATACGCACGAAGAATAAGGCCTAATTCAAACCATTCCAAAGTTATGTCGAAATTTATAAGGTTTTCCGAACTATTTCAGAAGACGTGTTATAGATTTATATATTAGACTTTTTTTTTTTATTTATAACAAATATGTACAAGTTATATCTATCTTAAATTACTTACACGCTACTACTGTACAAATCATGCCCACGTGGAATCCCAAGAATGCTGGCAGCGTTTCCGCGTTGAATCGCTAAGCTGATTCTTTGTGCGAAAAAGGAGCCAGCCCTCTTATCACCCGAAGAGGCGATCAACCGAGGTGTTAAAACAGATATTTTTTTTTTGCACTTTGGCTCCATGGCCCTAGGGTCTCAACTGCAAACGACACAAATATATAACTCTCAACGAGAGATGCATACTTTCGCCGCTTGCCGGATTCGGCCATTTCCGCCGCAGCTCCAGGTCTGGACGCCGTTTCCCTGATATGGGACGAGGCTAACGTATCAACGCATGTTGCGTCCCACATTAGGGCCCGTCCCCGTTCCCAAGGAACCAGCGTCAGACCGTCTGGTCTCTTGCCATCATCCCGACATATCCCGGAAGGCGTAAAAACTAATTAGTACTCCTCAAAATAAATCAAGAACATTTTATATCAATTCCTTAAAAAATAACGTATACATATATATGTTATGATGAAACGATAAATGTGCTATAGATCATTATTATAACCAGGAAATGTAAAAAAATCTGACTTCAGACATAGAGCATTTAATTTTTTTTGTTTCGTGAATAAATAAGTTTCAACAAAATGAAGATAACTTTCTTTGTGCCGTTGTTGGATCTAGTCGTTATTTTACAGTAAAAAGACCAAGAACCTTGTAGCTCCAGTCCGCCTTTTATAGTTTTAAATTAAAACAAAGACAAATAGAAAAAGCAGCTCCGTAGTTAAGCCCCTTACTATCTTACTGTTAACAATGTGGAAAATCATAAGTGATTTTGTATAATATAAACCTAAAAGGGTCTAAAACACTAGAATATTGGAAACAAAAATGTGGAAAGAGATTCTGTCTCCTTCCCGTGTATCTAATCTGTCTAATCTAATCTGTAATCTACTTACGTGTATCTGGATATCGAACTCCCTTACGATATTTTCTTTTAATCTAAAGCACATGCAGTTTTATACAAAAATTCAATGCTTTCCCGACTTTTTAACACAATAAACACATGATTCAAAAAAACAAATAAAGTTTTTTTGAATTTTGAATTTAAATTGAATTATGAATAAGAGCAATTCTGCTTGAACCAATTCCAATCGGCTGTTAATATCATTATATAAACACAATATGCGAATGTGCTGTTTAATATTCATAGGTGTTTGGGTGTTAATTAAAGCTCACTGCAAATAGGGTCCAAAGTCAATATATTGGCATTTAGATAATTAAAATAATTAGCATATAAATAATAGAAAAATGTTTGTGTTATTTGCGTAAATCTCAGTGAACATTTTTATTAAAAGATATTTAACTTGCCGTGTACATATGTTGTGGAATCTTGGAAGTTAAATTTGACCCACTTCCCGGTGTCCGGTTGAGCTGAAATTTTACCTACTGGTTCAGTCCCGATGACAATGCATGTTTATGATAAATATGACCTGATGATGCCAGGATTGGCTACAGACGAGAAAATTCCTCAACTGATACCAATAAGGACATGAAATTTTGTTAAAATGTTTTAACTTGACTTGTTTTATATATGAGTGGTTCTAAATGCCATCAATCTACTTATAATATGAATACGATTCAGTCGAGAATATATTCTGTTAGTGTAGAGAACACGAATATGAGCTGTATACAAGTAGAACAAATAGTAATATTTACCAGTCCGAAACGGTGCGGAAACGAATTTCCATGCACGTTAAAAAACCTCAAACTTTACCCATTCTAAATATAGAGTTGAAGACAATTCAAAATAGATAAAATTCATGTGCATGTGTGTAGTTTTCTTCGATGTAGTGGGTTAATTATAGCATCAATTCAAACACCAACCGCAAATTTCAAACTAAATTGGTTCTTGGATCAAATCGCGTTAAGACTTTTATGCATACACCAATGGAAGGGCAAAGCTGCAAAACTCTAAACCTCTTCAGGAGCCAATGATGTGGACACAGTTACCCAGTAAACAACTAGCTTTATGCAAATTGAAGATTATAATACAATTAAAGGAACCAACAATTTAACTTATTTCAAACGATTGAATCTGTCTGAAATCAGCGATCTGACATCTGTGTGAAATCTGCTTTTGACCTTATTTTCTTTCATAATCAATTTTGAACATGAATACGAAGATCTTGGCTAAGTTTATCAAATTTTCCTAAAAGAACATTAAATATATAATAATTTAATTAAACAAAATTTTACATTATTAAATACTGAAACGTGACATAAGTTATGTCAGTTAAGTTTGTCGATTTACCATAGACAATTTCGACTTAAGTAAAGACTTAAATTGAGTCGAGGACCATAAAATTAAATTTTATAACCATCCGTTAACTTTAAGGGTACTAAGTTGTGGACGTTCAATGACGGGAATTGTAGAAAATATCATTTATTTGTTGCCTTTCTTCATAAAATGTCTTCACAAAGGGCTGACATATCGATGAACACATTTACTCGTAAACATTAAAAATTACGTATTTCGCACCTAATCTTATAAATTATTCACTGGTTCTAAAGATATCTATATAAATTATTAGGTCCTTACATATGAAATTGGCGTTTTCTATGGGAGGAACATAAAGTCGTTTTTTTTAATGAAATATATTTAATTAATCGAAGTATGTACCATTGCTATGTATGCACTTTTGCCATCTCATAGGTAGTTCATTGATCCCCTTACTAAAAAAACCATTCGGGCGGGAATCAATAAAATCTTTGAAGGCGGTTTGGACTGCCCCATCGGAGTTGAATTTTTTTCCTTGCAAGTAGTTATCCAAATTGCGAAAAAAATGGTAATCTGTTGGAGCAAGGTCCGGAGAGTACGGTGGATGTCTAAGACATTCTAATTGAAGCTCCTCTGATCTGGTAGCCGTCTGTTGTGCAGTGTGTGGTCTAGCGTTGTCCTGAAGCAGCAGTGGCCTAGAGCGATTGACCAGCCTCGGTTGTTTAGCAGCTAGCTTTTCCATCATGGTTTGCAGTTGCTGACAATAAATATCTGCCGTAATCGTCTGGCCAGATTTAAGAAAGCTGTAGTGAACGACACCGGCACTAGTCCACCAAACACTTATAAGCAACTTTTTTTTAGTCAATTTTCGCTTAGGGCAGGATTTGGCTGGTTCGCCAGGGTTCAGCCATTGCGATGAGCGCTTCCGATTATCGTAGAGGATCCACTTTTCATAACAGGTATTGATTCGATTTAAAATTCCTTCATTATTGTGCCGGTTGAGTAACGTAACGCAGCAGTCGACGCGCGTTTGTCGGTTTGCTTCACTCAATTCATGAGGTACCCACCTTTCAAGCTTTTTCACCTTCCCAATTTGCTTCAAGTGAATTAGAATAGTTTTATCACTAACACCGGAGCCTGCAGCTAACTCCGACGTGCTTTGCGATGGATCCGCTTCCACAATAGCCTTCAATTCTTCATTATCAACTTTGGTCTCCGGCCGTCCACGAGGCTTGTTCTGCAGGTCGAAATTTCCAAAACGAAAACGTTGGAACCAAAAACGCACTGTGTTTTCTTTTGCGACACCGTCACCATACACATCATTAATCCTTCGAGCCGTTTCTGCAGCACTGGTGCCACGGTGGAACTCATACTCGTAAATAACGCGATATTTCATGTTTTCCATTTTGTAAACAGAGTGACACAAAGAAAAAAACAAAAGAAGAAAAAACAAATGAATTAGAGGGTTTGAAACACAAATGCATGAGTAAATAGCTGTATGAATTTGAATTTGGAATTCCTAACCATAAAGGTAATATTTGAGATCAAAGTGGCCAGTACGACAAAACGCCAATTTCATATGTAAGGACCTAATATTATGAAGTAGTCATCACATAACTAATTTTTAATTTCATTTTGGATTTACTGTACCTAACGATTTTAAAGATTAATTTCAGATTTTAATATTAATCAAGGTAAAGACTAGTAATTTCACGTGCGTTATCCTTCGAGTAAAATTCCCAAAGGCGCTATCTCTACAACGCTACAACGTTACAATTTAATGGCAATTTCCTTTACAAACTAGCAAGGGAGGATGAAATATACGCCCTGCTTTTATATAGGTACATTTTCTAACTATATAAGAGGAGGAATTTGTAAACCTTTACTTCAGAACGCATCCCTTGTGTCTCGCTCAGGAAATATTCATATTATATTCCATCGTAACGAAGTAGAGCCGTTTTCATGAAAGTTCTCTATATTTATTGGCTCATAAGATTATCTCGCCCTTCTTTGTTAGTTATATTTTAACAATTTACAAAATCAAGTCTCCAGAAATTGGTTGAATCTTTTAAATCACTGAATTCGTTACTAAAAAAAGTTAATATTCTGTTGGACCCTCAAGTTAATAACTCCCATTTTATCAAAATAATTACTAAGTACAAAAATAATGATAAAATTATTTTATAATAGCCTGCCGTCAGATTATTAATGTAGTGTAAGAGGTTTTCTATTTCTTATTTTGAATCAATACACGTGTACTTTAACATAGTATATTAGTTAAGAATTTAATAACCAGTGATTATCAAAGTTTTGTGTTGCTTTGTAATAAAAACTTGCTTAAAATTCTATTATATAATATTTGACATTTCCCCCTACGTGCATATATAACTTAAAATCTGTTTAAATTATCGAATATCCAGCAGAAATCTGCTTATTAGAAAAATCAGTAACAAGTATAAGTAATTCTATGTCAACTGCGCTTTAAAGCAAGTCCGAGTAAATATTGTCATTAACTTCCAGAATTGCTAGAGTGCTGTCCATATTCACTTCTTCTTTCTCAAATTTCATTGTAAATAATTTTAGGTTCTACTTTAAAATAGTCTGAATTAAATTTTAGTTCCATTTTGCAATTTAATTTTTTTTTACAAAATAAAAATACTTTAACTGCTTATCACGGAATAAGATAGAAGACATAATAAAAATAACTAATTCAAAAACAAGCACAAACAAACATAGAAGAGAAATATTCAGAATTTCAAGGAATATTCAAAGGTTATATAAATAATCATAGATGAAATGAATTTAAGAACTTTAAACTCAATTAAACTAAGAATAACACTTTTATATTAAAAATACTTATACTACTCGTAGCTAACCCGACCAACGTTGTTTAACCATTATTTCTAGGGAATTTCTAGTGAATATTATAAAAAAAATTGCCCATAAAATTAAAAAAATATATAGTGAACAATCCTTGTTTAAAATCAATTATTATCACTTATGAAAAATAACCGATTGTCAGGCCTACTGAATACGCACATAAAGTTTCATAAAAAACGGTCAAGCCGTTTCGGAGGAGTATGGTAGCTATCAGTGTGACGCGAGAATTTTATATATAAATTTTATTCATTTATATTAGGTAATGTTTGATAATGTGCAAGTTATATTAAATTTTCCTATTTAAAGTAGAAATTACGGTGCATATCTTGTTTAAACAATGGATGAGTCATAAAAACATCCAAGGCACAAATCTTCGAGAATCGTTAAGAAAACCGCGAGCGCTATAGGACATAAATCTGCAGTAATAAAGAACGGGTTCCAATCTCTGTTTCGCAACATATAAAATATACATGAAGTAACAACGCAGCTGTTAAAATAAACATTGGAAATATACTCGTAGAATTCCATTTCTACAATAAACTCTGTGTATGTGTGTTATTACGTTAGTTATTTAGTGAAGCTGCCAGTATAGCTTGTTTATATAAAATATTATTATATATGTTGTGTTCACTTTGATGTATTAATATAGACTAATGTTGTATGTTTGAGCCTGTTGTATGAATATACAACAGGCTCAAACACGCACTACAAGTAACAACATGTCACTAAACGTCCACTCTCACGAAAGGCTCTTGTGTACTAAACGTGCGCTTGAGACAGTGTATTTTTTCTTTGTACATTAGTGTTAGTGTGAGAATATTCATGTATGTGTCTTGTATATAAATATACAAGGTAAGTTACACACATGTCAACCCACATACACTACAATATACAATTGATCACGCGCTTTATGGTACAGGAATACCCTAGAACTCCATGAAATGTATCTGCTGCCAATTTATTTACGCTAAATCAAAACTGTCGATTCCATTGCAGTAGGGTAAGGTTCCGGCAGCGTTACCCCTTTGAATGGCCAGACTTATTCGTTGGCCAAGGTAACTGCCAGCTCTCAGGTCCCCGGTACGCTCTACATGCCTTCTCGATAGCTCATTGAAGCAGGTATGAGCGTCCGGACCCCATGGACCCAAGGTCTCTGCACCAATAGGCACAAAAATGAAGCTTCTGTCTATGTCTCCATATTTGCGTCTTTTGGCATGTTCTGCACTGCTAGCTTCCGCTTCCGCCATAGTAGAGGTCCCTTGAATTTGGATGCTGCTAACGTGTTCATTTATTCCATAGAACTACCAACAGGTGTAACTAAAGTAACATGTTTCTATTTCATTAGGTTGCTAATAACATATAAATCCACTTAAAGGTAGTCACAGCATGCTCAAAAGTTAATGAACGTACAATAACTATAATAATTAAAATTAAAAAATTATGTAGAAGATATGGAGACTAACAAACTTAGGGATTTAGGATTATACGTATAAATTCTGTCCATTCCCTATGCAAAGCTTTTTATAATGCAGCAGTAAGTTATGCCTTTACTCAGCAGTAGGATGAACAGATCACTACGTTTAATTTGATTTATTCTGTATTTTCTGAGTTTACTTACATTATTAATTAATAAAAACTATCTGTAGTATTAGGCTTAATAAAAAACTATTTATAACGTTAATCTGAATAACTTAATAGGCCCGAGAAGTCACTTGAGCTGATAAAATAATAAATCCTTAGGTCAAAGCAACATTATTGTTTTAATATTGTTTAATTTTCTATAGCTTTGATAGTTAAACTCGGCTTAGGGAAATAGGGTGTCAGGTCCTATACCAGATTAAACTGTGTCCCTTCACGATTGGGGTACTTTCCAATAACAGGCTTAAAATAAAGTTTAGGATTAAAAAGGATTTGTGTTCAACTACATTATTATGCTACAGTATAAATTATGCTATAAATCCTGAACAGGCGTTGCAGATTCTTATCCCCAAGTAGACAGGGTTTGGACTTTCTGTTTAACAAATTTTAATTAAATTACATGAGGAACTGAGCATATTTAAGCATTTGGAGAACGCTTTAATATGTCTAACCAGCCAATCCGTGGTGGGTCTAAGATCCAATATTTTTCTCCAAGGAGAGACGAGCTAAGTTGACCCACCATGTGGTATCCGGTTGAGTAGAATAGACCACCCTCTTTCTTACCGAGGGTTCGTAAAATACGACTAAGGTAAATTGACGTCACGCAGGCGGCCGGTTGTAAAATAGGTAGCCAGGTCATGTGACATTGTACCGACCCCACTTAGAGTGGGATAAGGGCAGGAGGATGATGATGATTTGGTAATTTTGGCCTTGTGAGTTATATGGAACTGAGACTTTAGAATTAAGTTACAAGGAGAGTTAATTCAACAAAAGGACTATATACTATCGTGACTATTTCAAGCCGAGGAAATATGAGTAACGAAGCTTTCTTATTGTATATTTCGCCCATTTACACGATGGGTATTGTTATTTCGTTAAAGCACAATTATCATATTCGCAGTGAAATCGTTATTAGTATTTATGTATTGATAACGCATAAATCTGCATGCAAAAGTAACATATTTGTTTATATATGTGTATACGTTTTATCAAAGTTATTATCTAATGTTAAGGAGCCTTTCATCTAGTAATGTTACTAAAATTAGGGTTTTTGTTGAGACCAATTATGAAGAAGATAAGATTAAAAAGACATTGCCCAAACTAAAACAAATACATTTTGTTGACTCGTTTGCAATGTTAACCCCAATTGGAAGTCCGACAAGATTTCCTTCTGACTAGAGATATTTTTTTCCAACGTGCTAAAGATTTTGGAACGAAAATTTCCTTTAGGGACTGAATACTTGAGCACTTCATGTAATAAAAATAACCTTTCCTTAGAAAGTAACCTAATTCTATTCTAGTTCAGTATCCTAAGATTATCGGGAGTATTATCTGACGTGGATTAATATTATTTTCTGATTGATTGATGTTAGGATGTGAAACCTCTTAGTGTATAAAAAAGACGGTCATAATTCAGGGATAGAAACGACGCCTAAGGGTAATATATGAGTGTTTCTGCAATCGCCGAATATGAAGGTATTAAAATATTATATTAAATATTATCTACTTATACATAAACTAATAATAGAATAACTAAAAAATATCATATGCTTCTTACCTTTCAAAAACTAATAAACATCTACACAGACGCTAAAATTACGTATAAAGAATATGCTTAAACGCAAAGCATATAATACAATTGGAGACTATAAAAATGATAAAAAATGCTTTGTTTTGAAAATCCTTCCAGCTTCGTACAGGAAGGAGGTTTAATAATGAAAATTGAAAATATTTTAAATATTAAACGCTTTTTGTTAGTTCTTCTTGGCAAAAGCAATTTTCCGAACCATTCTTTGTTATTAATCATATTGATCCTTTTGAAATGATTTTATTTATCTAAAGAGATCATAATTAATCATAAAAGTTTAATTATCATTAAAACAAAACACCTAATCCACGATGCCTCATAAATAAATACACAACGTTCTACCAACGCAATGCTTTAATTTGCGCTGTCATAACTAGGTCATACGATGTACTCACTCTTGTTATATATAAAATGTATCACTACATAGTATAAAACAAAGTCGCTTTCTGTGTCTGTCCCTATGTCCCTATGTCCCTATTTCCCTATGTATACTTCAATCTTTAAAACTACGCAACAGATTTTGATGCGGTTTTTTTTAATAGATAGAGTGATTCGAGAGGAAGGTTTATATTTACAATAACAGTCAATATGGAGTAGAGAAATACTGTAATTTTTGAGGTTTCTAACGTGATGTCGTAAATAATTACATTTTTTTCCGCTTACATTGCAAACGCAGGCTGAACACTACAAGATTTATCAAAATAATGTATTAAAAATTTGTACACCTTAAAAAGGTCTACAGAAAACTCCGCGAGGGTATATGTCTATCTCTTATGGATAACCCATAATAGCATTTTTTTGTCATTTACTTTTTACAAAAAATAACGCCCTCATTTCGAAACAATTTTAAGCAATACAGCATCAATCCTTATCCAATTAAGTACCTTAAATACATTGTTGATTTAATATAGATCAATATGGCCGTTTACAGCATGTAATTTAAATGAATATTTTCGAAGATATTACAGATTTAATATGCGGCGCGTGCCTATAAATAGCGCATCGGAGGCCGCGGTTCGCCCTATAGCACTTATAATTTAGCAGCGATTGGATTAATTGTAAAAATAAAATACATAGAGAAAAATGTAAAAAGGAACTATGTAAATGTATTATATGAATTAAGATATTCCAAAGATAGCTGGAAATCTTCATGGTATAGGGAAAGGGGAATTGTTTTACTCCAAATTTAACGCGTGCGGGCCGCGGGCAGTAATGAATAAATCAAAACTACTGGATCTATTTTAATCATTTTTTTCACTGAGTGACAGCCTATACTTATATATTTTATACCCGTGCGAAGCAGGGGCGGGCCGCTAGTTCAATATATAACTTAAAAATATATCAGAGTAATAGTCGAGATTTCTGCTCTGCTTTAGACTTCGTGGATACATCGGGATGAGTGCAACAGATCAGACGGTTTGACGTTGATTCGTTGGAAACGGGGACGGGCCCTAATATGGGATGCAACATGTGTTGATAGGCTAGGCTCGTCCCATATCAGAGAAATGGCGTCAAGACCTTGGAGCAGTTGCGGAAACGGTTGAATTTGGCAAGCGGCGAAAGTATGCATCACTCATCGAGAGTTACATTTAAGCCGTTTGCAGTTGAGACCCTAAAGCCATGAAGTCAAAGTGCCAAAAAGTATTATGCGTTTTAACACCTCTGTTAATTGTCTCTTCGGGTAACAAGAGGTTTCCTTTTTCACACAAAGAATTAGCTTAGCGGTTCAACGTGGAAACGCTGCCAGCATTCTTGGCACCATCCCGCGTGGACATGATTTGTATAGTACTAACATGTAAATAATTGACTGGCCCTTGACCCTGCCATCAGCTCCGCGGGTCGCGGTTTCAATCCCCGCCAAGGCCCAACATTTTCTATAAACAATTTGTTGGTTCTTCGAGCCTGGGTGTATTTTTGTATATAAGTGTGTATTTAAACTTATATATGTAGTATATTTACAAGTTGTCCGTCACCCATAACACAAGTATTAAGTTAGAAGATCTTGCATTCTAAAAGTGCACGCCCCTCCAATGTCTTTACTCACGTACAAAAAACTTATGTACAGACGAAATACACGCAAACTTGTTATTCTAATTGGTTACTCAGTTGCTGGACAGACACGAAAGTAGGAGTACGCAATGGCCAAAAGTACAGTTAGCATGTCATAAAAAAGAGGATAAATATTTTTTATTTTTTATTTTAAATAAGAATTAGATAAATTTTTTCTTTAATAGAAAAATGTGAAGAATTTTATAAAACTATGTGGCGAAAAAAAACGGGCAAAACTTAACATTTATCATTATTTCATCATTAAAGCCATTGCTTTAATTAAGGAACGAATTGACATGATTGATAGAAATATGTGGGAAAATACGTGTCGAAATGTGAATGATATTGAGATAGAATATATGAAAAATTTTGAATTTATAATTAATGTTGAGTCTGAATCTGAAGATAGCGACCTGAGTGAATAGCGAGAGTTAACGAGAATTAAAATAGTAAATATTTATTGCGGTTTAATTTTTTTCTTTTTTTACTAATAAAATAAATGAACAGACTTCTGTACATTACGTTTTATTAATCATTCTAATAGTTGCATAATGAATATATGATATGATCTTTATTAAATTAAGTTGGCAAGCTAGCTCTTGATTGCGAATTCACCTGATGGATGCCGATGTAGTTTAAGTTTCTTGAAAGGTTTTGGAGATTAAACGTGTAACCATTCAGGGTTTTTACACGACATCGTACCTGAATGCTAAACCGCTTGGTGGTACGTCTTTGTTAGAAGGTTTTGTCGGAAGTATCTATCTAGTCAAGACCAGGGATAAATTTTAGAAATATACTAATATGTTTTTTTCTAGGATTCGAATGCGGAACTTCCCGTTTACAATCCACAGCGCTTACTATTACTCCAGGGAAACGTTAAAAACTTACTTTTTATTCTAAAGAATTTTCAACATAAATTTGATTATAAATATTATATAATATTAATTTTATTTTTATGCAAACGTTACTTGTAACCCTTGTAACCGGATTGGTTGAAATTGCTGCGCGCACACATATAAAATAGTACAGTCAATATTTTCTCTCACACATTAAAATAATGTAATTTGGTGGAGGGGCGTGCACTTTTAGAATGCAAGATCTATACTTACTTTGGGAATGGACGACCGTGTGTGTGTCTCATATATTTATATTTATTTATAATACTAGTCTGTAAATAATTTAAGATAGACATAACTTGTACATTTTTGTTGTTATTAAATGTATAATTTTAAGTAATAATTTCATTGTGTGACAATAATATATTTATCAGCACCGACTATTACACAACGCTGTTTCAAATTTTATCTCATTTCAACTCAAATGATCGCAGTAATATTAAATGTGTTTTAAATTATACAACACGTGAAATTGTGCCGCAGTAAAATACAGAAATGTTAATAATACATGATTGGATACGGCACGAAAGTGTTACACTCTAATAAACACGTAGTTTTTTGGATATACGGATACCGTTAATGTATATATGAATACCTTTTAGGTGCACGAAGAAAATATATGGATGTAAGTAAAACTTCAAATTTACTAAATTAAAATAGATTTTCAAAATTCTTCTACATTGAATACTTATAGTGTTCGAGAAATTGCTCTAACGGAGAACGGAAAGGAATAAAACTCGGCTTTTACTATTTTCGCTGTTTTTCGAATTCAGTTACTATTTCTTTGAAATCGAATTTCAATTCATCATTTTAATAAATGAAAGAATTGATTACGCCATGCAAAACGTGAAGTTGTTTTATTTACAATTGCGATACTCATCGCTATGTGCGAGAAATAAAGCTGATGAAAGTCTTTCAAAAAAGTAAACAAGCATGGCGTCAATTTCTATGTAATCGAATTAAACATTACTAACACCGTAATAAAACTAGAACCACCAAAATAGTTGTAGCCCACCCAGAATCGAAAGACGAGGGACATAGTACAAAGATCGATTGAATTTGGGATCTCAAGATCGCCACAGAAAAAAACCAAATCCTAACAGACAGTGAACAGATATTCTCGAAGGACACCAGTACTCTAGCGGCTTAAAATTGAAAGTTTCATAGTTCTTAAAAAATTACTGAAGCACTAAAAATATTAAAATTATTCATTAGTTACGAAATTTATCTAAACATGACATCATTATATAAAAAATATGCGTCACGAACTATGGTTAAATAATAAATCAAAAATAAAAGTGTCAACAGAAGCTATATCGCAGCATTTTATTTTATTTCAATCGTGACCGCCACAACACAAATAGGATTATCCTTTGCTTCACTTTGTTAGAAAATATCGATCATATATCAATTTCAAATGAAATTTTAGTGTTCAAAATGTTTCAAGAACTTAACTTATTATGAGAAGAAATTATTTTATTATTTTTTTTTAATTTACAACAAAAATGTACAATTTATGGCAACCATTTTGCGTTTTTCTACTTATTCGTAAATTGATATTTACTGCTTTCTTAATCAAATTATTACAGATCCCCACAATTTATTGCCTCGCAATGCGCGCTTAAGTTTTGCTACCGGCATCTGGAGTTACGCCCAATTTTTGATCTCTTCTAATATACATTAATTTTTCAAGGAATATGTTTCTGTTACTAAGAAACTGCTTTCATCGAAAATAAACTCCGTTTTTGTTGTAAGTTGCTGTTGCAGAGTACTAACTACTGCCAATCATAACAATTAATGTACATATATTAATTATGTCAATGTATAATGTCATGTCATGTAATGTAAAACTGTTTCGATTATATATAATTTAGGGTCATCCAATCAACGAAAATGAGTCATTTATAATATATAAGACGGTGATTAAAAATAAATTAATTTAAAAATATTTTTAACATACAAACAGTTTATTATTCCTTACCGCTATTAAAACATTAGGTATCAATTTATTATATAGTTTATATCATGAATCTATTAGTTAAATTATAAAACTATTTTTTTACTTCTGTATTCTTTTACTTAGCCAAAGATTATAATTAATTTTGGAGATATAAATTGCATGTTCGTGACTGTTAACAGTTGGCGGATCCTTTTCACGTCAGAAGAATTCCCTGAGGGCTTCGTTTTTAGACCATTTTTAGAAATAAAATATGTAGGTTACGTTATGTGTTCACGTTATTGCTCCGGTAATTGGAAGTACCTAGAAAAATGTGTTCAATGTTTTGTTAGGATGCTTGCCCTCAATTTATATGGACGTATCAATATTTGCGTTGAAAACGCACTTTATTCCATATTTTTGCCGCATTTTTATAAGCGATTTCGTGTTCGATTATTTTTTTTTTCATTTGAAATATAGCACAACGATCTTTACAGTATGAATTCTTCATCACGGCTAAGTAAAATAGAATACTCTCATTTCTTACCAGGGTAAGGCGACTACTATCTACTTTACTTATAAAATAACAAAAGGTCAGTTGAAGCAACCATCCTCTACGCTTCTTTAATTTAATTGAGTAAATCAAGAATCTTCCAATATTACCACACTGATTATATAGGGTATAAGATTGGATTGACTTAAATAAACATTTCACATTTGCCATAATTTCTGTAAGTATTTTTACACTAGCTGTTAATTTATTGTTAAATTGCTAGTTTAATGGTCACTTTTGACATTGTTTGATTAGAGATTTGGTCGTTAAATATGCTTTATTAGTAAATCCGGCGCTTAACCCTACTCTGGTTTAAAATAATTTTATTTTAGAACAAATTTTATCCAAACAATTTCAGCACTCTTTAATGAAAATTTTACGTTTTATTTAAGAATAATTCGACCGCCTTATTGTTTTACTTATCTATATACTTTTGTCTTATGAATTATGTACTTTATAGTAATGAAAGAACATTAATATTTAGAGATATCTAAAAAGTTTTATCATTTAAGTTTTAAATAATAGTAGTCCCTGCAGAGTAAAAAGGGACAAAATGTTTATTCACCCTAATAAAACTGTGATACACAAGACTAGAAATAGGAAAATTTTCCATGCTACATCACCGCGATGTAATCAGACCCTTTGTGGGGTTACGTAAATATTTTTATAATGGAATCTCTCAACTTTTAGGAAAGTTGAAACGTGTCAAAATGTTCTCGCCCAAAAACCTTCCACCATTTATGATTATAATTCAAAATAATAAATATGTAATTATTTTTTATAAAATTTATTTGTATCCATTGTAGTATTTGTATCCATTTAGTGTATTGTGGTGGCAGTGGTGGACGTTTGTGCATGTGTTTTTACGAATCCTGCATGTAACGGGTATGAAAAAACGGATAGTCCACTATATATTTAGCACTATATATATTTTCTATTTACTGTATCGCGGATTATAGCAAAATAATTTTATTATTACTTTTGTATAATGGATCTCCGCGAAGTAACGCCTAATTCTATAAATTATGTATCCGTTATATTAATTTTTTTTTAATGAAATTTATATAATAATGTCAAATAATGTTAAATAAAACAATTAGCAACTTTTGTTCGTATGTTGTATCGTCACTCAACTAATTTCCACTGAAACTAATGCTAAATAATTGTGAATAAATTTGTAAATTTTGTACTAAATTCTGAGCCAAAGATCGGTCGAATTTATGTTTAGTTGCATTTTTCAAATATTGCTTCTTTTGCCCGTTCAAACGTGTGATAGCCTTTATTGTAATATCTCTACAAAGTTCATAAAACTGGGCTCTAACCTTGCTCTAACATTTGACCTCCTTGTAAATTTTATATTACTGAGCGTGCCCAGGGCCATCATAGAAACAGTATGTAATATTGAAATATTAATCCTTACATCGCTATGATACATTTTACGATTGTACGTAGTATACTTTTGTAAATTATGATAGCACTTAATTAAATAATTACTTTTTAAAGCGATATCTATGAAATATATTGTACATCGTAGTGAAAGATTTACTTAATTCCAAATGACATAAAAAATTCTAAACAATTATTTATCTATACTGTTTACGAAGAAATGACCCTCATACTGGAATTATCTATTGGAAATTACAGGCACTGTAACAGAACTACCTTGCTATAATCCGCACGGGTTAAGCGAATGTATGCAAAGCCAATGTGTATGAAGCAGGCAAAATTTACGCACCTCACACATGCAGGACAAGTCACCAAATGCACCCCAAGGCGCCTCCATCAGCAGCAATGCAAACAAGCAACACACTGCATTGCGATTTTGTCGTGGAGCCTATCCTCCTGATGATGCTTCGGTTTCGGAGCGAAATGATCGTCGAGATTGTGGTGGTGGTTGTGTGTGTTGCTTGTGCATTAGCATGCATTGCTAGTGGTGGAGGCGCCTTGGGGGTGCATGTGGTGACTTGTCCTGCATGAGTGAGGTGCGTATATTTTGCCTGCTTCATACACATTGGCTTTGCATGCATTCGCTTAACCCGTGCGGATTATAGCAAGGTAGCTCTGTTACAATGCCTGTAATATGGAATTCCGCAAAGTAATGCCTGCTTCTATAAATCATTTATTGGAAATTATCTCAAGGTAAGTATAATTACATTTCAAAGGAGAACTGGTTGACTTTATCATTACTGTACCCTCGGCCGCGTGGTAAACAATATGACAAAAAAATTTTCCCTCTTAAATCAGGGAATCTCAACGGGATTGTAGAATTAAAACTAGTACAATAAAAATGTTAAACCTTCTCTGTCTTCCTTTTTCTTTAGCATATTTTTTTTGTAAAAACCGTTCAAAAATGTGTTCTGTAGATTTTAAGGAAATCGATCATATACAGACAGACATCTTTTGGAAACTTTGTTTTCTAATATATACTTTTTACATATAATACATTTACACCTTTTCTGCATAGATCAGAAATAAACAAAGAATACTTATGTTACAATCTACAGCTAAATCGAGAGGGAAATATCAAAGGCGGCCGAGATAAAACCGACGGATGCGGTGAAACGGAAAGTGTACGACAATCTTTAGTCGTAACGTCGACCCTTTCTTCTGAAACAATGAAAGCCTATAGCTACGTACGAGGGTATTGAATTTAAGTTCTAAAGGGGGGCGTGTTCTTTGCGTCCCAGACTGAAATAAAACATCGAAGTTAAATAAGTTGTTATAAACCCAATAAGGCATCATAACTAAAAAAATATATCGTCAGCTCACAGTATATGCTTGTGTCGTAAAATGGGTAATAAAATAATAAGAGAATTTTCATTCAGAACATTCATATTTTCCAAAACAGCATACACAATAAGACATTCTTTATAATATGTTAATATTATAAACAATGTCTTCATTCCTCATATCATATTTTATCCTTCCTGTAAAAAGCAGTTCCGTTTGAACAATGAATAAAAATAAATGTAATTACATATGTAATTAATGATTTTTATTCAAGGTACTTATTTATCTAGCAACACTAAAATCCTTTTGTAAAGTATCTCTAAATATCAAACTTTCAAACATCGAGCACGTACCATAGTTGTCTTAAGAATGAAGGTTTTAAAAGTAATAATCAAATTTAAGATTGAATTAGACTAGTAATAGATAATATTGAAGTAAGGTAATCGGATAATTATATAAATCCTCCTGAAGTAAATTTTTTATATCTCTTATAGTTTTATGACATTTATTGTTTTTGTAAATTGTCTGGCATATTTTAAATTAAATCGGTCAAGTTGGAAACTAGGCGACATGCCTTATTAAAATTAATGTACATGGCAATACATGAGAGCATTGTGTTTGTTATAAAAATATACAATATATTAACTGATAAAAACAAAAAATATATATATTCGAGTATATATCCGACATGTCTTCTGCCCTCCTGATCACTGAATCTTTAACCGCCTATGTTAACTAACTATCTTACCTGTGTTATTATGTTACAAAAGGGGAGCCATAGGTAGTGTGGAATTATCATTATTATTCGAAAGGGAGGATGAAACTTATATACTTATCTTTGTCTAATCACACATAAAAAAGACAGACAGACTCATTTGCTTTCCCTTAATTGATGATGGACACATTAAGGCTGGCTTCCTTACTCTAGTATAATATATAAAACTATGATCTTCTTATAACTTATATATCAACGGATGGAAATTAAATTTTAATTAAGTTGAATAAATATAAATAAATAAAATATGGGACTTACACACACGGTCGTCAAAAAACAAAGTAACTTAATACTTGTGTTATGGGTGACAGACAACTGGTAGATATACTACATACATAATTTTAAATACACACTTACTCGAAGTACCAACAAATTGTTTATAGAAAATGTTGGTTCACGGTGGGAATCGAACCCACAACCCGCGGAGCTGAAGGCAGAATCACTAACAACTGCGCCACGGGCCAGTCATATTAACATTGTTTTGTAATATATAATTACATTACAATTGCATATACAATTTTAATAATTTTGTAAGTGAACATTGTTTTGTAATATATATCCCCCAAGACCATATACAAGAAACACTTCCATTGAGTTTTATTCATAAATTTTCATTATATCGCCTGACCCAATGTAATTTCCTAAAAGAATTCAAGGTTAAAACAAAGGAAACCAATTAGCAAAATTGCTATCGTTAACTTGATGACCTATTTTTATATGATTATTACATTTAGTTCGCATTTGATCATGAAATTGAAAAGGCTATGGGTAAAGATTATATATTTAGAAAAACAATCTTTAAATCAAGTCATTGTATTCATCTTCAACTAGTTATAATCACCATCTAAAATATTTAATATAATTAGGAATTAAAATATTTATTTGTTATTATAGAACCGTATGATCTTTGTTTTTCACTTTATAATTAATTTTGTAAATTTAACTTATTTTATCGCAATTACTATATATCGGAAGAGTTACTGGGATTTGTCATCCATCATATAACATTTATCAGCATGTTAAGTTATTGAAAGGCTTATTTATATAAAATAAGTCTAGTTTATATAAAATAAGTAAATAAAGTTATCATACTAAATAAATAAATAATATATATATCGGACACTTACACAGACGGTCGTCCGTCCCCAAAATAATTGACTTAGTACTCGTGTTATGGGTGGCAGACAACTGGTAAATACTAATACACACCCAGGTTCGAAGAACCAACAATTTGTTTATAGAAAACGTTGGTCCTCGGCGGGAATCGAACCCGTGGCGTCACGTAGCTGAAGGCAGGATCTCTACCCACTGCGACAACAAGCCAGTCAAGAATGAAAGTATGCTACACGAATAATACAGATAGTATTTTTTGCTAAAAAAAAGCTAACACCATATTTTTATCATACAATCAGAATTGCATATCTTCTGACATTCGCTACTACAAAGAACAAATCGAATTTAAATGTAAATGAGAGATCATCTAGATCAAATGAACACCTTGAATATTTCGCATACTGAACGCGACGCGGTTAACTATAGATATTGATCTCTTCGACTTCTGTTTAAGGGACATTTGGAATATATTAAAACAACTTTAATATAGTACTGTCGTTTATATGTATTTGAACAAAACGTGCTTCCTGTGTCAGTTGCGGAATTAACGATATTTACTTTCGTCACTCGTCATACGATCAAATAGAAAAATTTATATATTTTTTAATTTAAACTATTGTGAGTGGTGTTCATAATTAATGTTGAGAGACGGGCTATACTCACATCTTATTTTACCGGATGAGCCCGACTAGTTTCAAGCCCATACGGGGCTCTTATTCATGAGCTTTTTACGCGACGTTATCGGGGATAAAATAAGACGTGAGTATATCCGATCTCTCAACATTAATTTATATATTATAGTTGTCTGACCATGAATTGCACAGAATTTCAATAAACTAACAAGTATTTAGTCTTATATAATTTTATATATTTGAAGTCAACTTCAACTATATTCGCGTCAAATAATTTATAGGCGTTACTTTACGGCATTCCAAAAACGGGCATATAGCAAAATATATTAGCCTTTGTATTTTTACGTTCTTAACTGTTCATTAGCAACAACAGACTAAATTAGTAGATCTTTCTTATTTCAACTTTTAACAGACATACGTATATCAATCCCGAAACCTTATGATACTACAACTTAAAAATATTTTTTTAATTATAATGCTAATAGAACTCTAGTTGCGAAAAACATTATATGACTCTCTTGAACTCTTCACAATGTTTATAACGGTTAACAGCTCATTAACTATTAACAAATTATTGTTAAAAGCGATTAATAAATATCCAATTCGAAAATATTCACACAACCAGTCTGCGTGCGTTTTCGATCCCGTTATTTTGTATTTCGCCGGATTAAGGTCACATGAAACGTGCGACAGAATTTTGTATCCTATATGAAATGTTATTTTTGCCAGCAAACAAAAGCACAAGACCTATACCAAACAATGATTTTTTATACAGGCTTAAGTGAAAAGATGTGAAAACAAAAAATTCGGTAATAATTTTAAGATTATGCCGTGTGGTATCCGGCTGAGTAGAAAAGACCACCCTCATTTCTTACCGAGGTGTCGTAAAACGTAACTAAGGTTAGTTGATGTCAGGCAGGCGGCCGGTCGTAAAATACGTAGCCAAATCGTCTGACAACATGTTTGTATTTGTAACATGTTGTGCCGACCCCACTTAGAGTGGGATAAGGGCAGGAGAATGATGAATTTTAAGATATTAACATTTGAATTTATACAAACACCCTCGTAAGTGCTATTCGCTGCTATCATTATTATAATACAAAGCAAAATCTTTGCGATTTTGTCGTGTAGTCTATCTCCTGATGATGCTTCGGTTGCGGGGCGAAACGATTGTTGCGTTTGTGATAGTGAACGTGTGTAGTGCTTATGTATTGGGGTGGGAGTGGTGGAGGTTTGTGTAATTTTTACGAATCCTGCATCTATCGGGTAAGAAAAAACGGATAGTCCACTATACATTTAGCACTATACATATTTTCTATTTACTGTATCGCTGATTATAGAAAAATAATTTTATTATTACTTTTGTATTATGGATTTCCGCAAAGTAACGCCTAATTCTATAAATCATTATTGTAATAATAAAAAACCAAACATACTGTGTTTTAACTTAAAAAAAGGAAAATAAGAAAAGCAGTAAAACATTTTTGTTTTACATTCTACCAGAATAATAAATTACTACTTATAATCCACATATATTATTCCACGAAAAAATTCAAAAATAAAAACCTTCCTAACCTTATCCGACGTGAAAGGGATCATCGTCCTCCGCTGTTGTCGTAAACATATAATTTATAATTCTATAAGACAATATAAATAAAACATTTTTGTACCTACTATTTATTTAAACGGTATTCCGCTTTTCACGTTTTAATTGAGTCTACAGCTCATAGCAATATAAAAATTAAATTATAACAGTCTAGTCTTCCTACGTTTATCATATCTACATAGGTCCTATCTAGTCCTACAAGAAAAACAAGCCGGGGCTCGTTCGGGGAGACATTAAAGCCATTTGTTCCTCGTAAAGCTAAGCGGATGGGTAAATATAAAGGAAACGGAGGAAAAATATGCCTTTTTGCTAACCCAGAGAAAGGAGAAAAAACTCATCATGTTGTTATATAACCGTGTGGTTAAACTGTGCCTAAACGTCTAATATAAAGATAACTCTTTTTTGTAATGATAATGTAATAATAAGTATGAAGTTTAAAATGTATAACTTATCATATATCTGTAACGCTAGTTTCATTAAAATAATATCGCTATAAGTTCAAAGTAACTTAAAGTTAAAATTTAAATTATACATAGTTTCGCAGAGTTAAGAAACTGAGCGTAATAATCGTATTTTATATCCATGACCTTGTTGTAATGTTAATGTTCTGTGAAGAGTTTTCTCCCGCATACGAGGATTCACCCACAAGTCCAAAGTTTCGCTTTAACTTCGTTATTACTTATATATAACGTCGTTTTTAAGTAAACGGTGTATTAAAGTGAAATATATTTCATGCTTTGAAGGTTCCAACGTGGGATAGCTAAATCGGCTAAATTTCAGTTTGTTAATTTATAGAATTAGGCGTTACTTTGCGGAGATCCATAATACAAAAGTAATAATAAAAAAATAAAAAAATATATTATTACTTTCAGTTTGTTACTCACTACTTGGATAACGCGTTTACGATAGTACCGCGAATCACAACAGATGGCGCTGCATCGAAAAAAAGGCCCGCTATCGTTTGGTTCGCGGTACTTGTATATAAGCAAGACGTCAGTTTGTATCGAGCTGGCCCCGGCGATGCTTCTGCGCTCGCCCCCTCTCCCGGTGACGCTGTAAGAGCCATTTCGGCTAACAGCATTAGTTAGTGTCCGAAAAAAAAAAAATGTATCGAGCTCTCTTTGGTACCCTTTATTAATTCATATCATTGCATGCGGCTTGTGTATCGTTTTATTACATTGTAAAATTAATAACCTCAAACGTAATTGGTAAAGCAAAGAATAAATCGTGTTTCGGAACTTTCGGATAGCTGTGTTATAATTATTAACCGACCGTCGTACACCCTGTTTGACCGCAACCCAGGGGGTTGTCCACCACTATTCAGTCGTACCAAAAGTAATTAAGTCAAGAACAAGTTTCCGCAGATATGCTTATTGTTTATTATCAACAGGAATAATTTTCCGAACCAGCATTAAATTCAACTATTTGAAAATATGTAAAAGTCTATTTAAATAAAATTTTGAGTTTAAACGATGTGTGTGAATTTTGCATGCTTTTCTCAAAAGACAGGATGCCTTTGCCCAGTTGTGGGACAGCAACAGCCATTTAAATAAATCTCTCATCTTTTACTTATTAACTTACAAATTTTTATAAAAGATGAAATTACACACGATGTTAAGTTTTTTTCGTTTATGCATCGTAATAATTGGACGTGACCAAAAATATAGAACTGAGAAAATAATTTTGTGAATATTTCCTAGATACACATTATAAGTAGAGAAACTGTATACACTATGGATAAATTAAAGCATATAAAGTTTTAAATATTATCTCATAAATACATGAGTCATATATACTTTTGGTATACACGAATTGATTAATGTAGCGGACTCCTCAATTCGTCTATTCTTTGTTTTTAATTAAAATAAAGTTATATAATAAAGTAATATAAAAAAGTAATATATTAGTACTGTACATTTATTACGTGCTGTAGAACCATTTATTCTAGTAATATACTTTTGGGTTACCAAGCTGAGTCGTAAGAGCGGTCGTAAAAATGGTATAAAATACGAGCTTGTCAAATAAGGCATATAAACCGCCGTCGGGACAAAAACTTCAAATACTTAGAACAGAAAGACCTCTATGATTTACGTGGACTTAGCATCATTCTCATTTAATAAAACAATAAGAGTAATTGTTTATGAAGGTCAGTCAATAAATATTATATAATTTAAGTAACAAATTTATCTTTATAATGGTCTACAGAGACATTGTCATATGTATGAAAAATATTGCGATTTGGGTAATAGCGCCCGGTGTTATATCCAAAAATATCTCTCATCGAATGATAATGATCACTAGTTCGAGATGCCAAGTATATACATACACTAACACGATCTGACAGGTGATGGTCAAGTAAATGGGATCAGTTGATGTATTAGTTAGAGGTAGAGAAGTAGTCATTATCCTCCTGCCCTTATCCCACTTTAAGTGGGGTCGGCACAACATGCTACATGCTACCGGCCGTCTGCCTGACGTCGACTTACCTTAGTCGTATTTTACGACCCCTCGGTAAGAAAGAGGGTGGTCTATTCTACTCAACCGGATAGCAAACGGTGGGTCAACTTACCTTAGTCGCCTTTTACGACTCCTCGGTAAGAAAGCGGGTGGTCTATTCTACTCAACCGGATAGCACACGGTGGATCAACTTACCTTAGTCGCCTTTTAAGACACCTCGGTAAGAAAGAGGGTGGTCTATTCTACTCAGCCGGATACCACATACAGGCAGAGAAGCAGTGTTACATACACTGCTACTCTACCTGTATGTGGTATATCTTTCACTCCTTAAAGTATAAATTTGTTTGACATTTACAATCAAATATCGTTTTTAGGGGGAAAAGATTTTCAGGTTACATATGTGAAATTAATTTATCTTTAACTTGGCTTAGGGGCGTGGATATTATAAGCTCTTATTCATTCCTTTCAGGAAGGAGACTTTAACCCACCAGTGTGATATTAAAAGGTTGCTACATTTATTAATTGTTATTTCAACGGACAATGAGTTTGGACCTAGATCATGTTTAAGCAATTACGTTAAAAAAGAAACAAAATCCTCAAAACATAAAATCCACGTGTAAAGTTGGTCGTTATGTGTAATTTACATCTAAAGTGGGGTAATTTAGGTTGATGTGTACAAAACGCTAATGTTTGCTCAACGCCGAGCGATTTGCTGGCTCAAGCCTGTTGTCCTATACAAATTTAGGCATCGACCACGTTTCCAAAAATAATTAGTATTTTTGTAAAGGAGTTGCCTAAGTATTCAGGATTTATCGCACATTTAATATCGGAATTTTATTTTACAACACGTTGTTAATTTTTTTTGTGTTTAATCATTAAAAAAATCTATTTAATTTTTTATTATATGTGCTATAGTAGACCACGTTAATTCTTAAATTAAATCTAATTAAATTTACTGTCCGCAAGGTTAATATTCCATTGTACACATAATGTTTAGTGTTTATTTTCTAAAGATAGCTTTTTCTAAGATTAATTGCTTTTTAAGATCGAGCCCAGTTTTTTAACGCAGGTTAAGGAATTCGCAGACATGATTTGTTAGTGTATGTAGTATAATTATTACTATTAGATCCGTTAGTTATTTTAAGTTTTTACTATGTATACATTTAATTATTTAAAATAAAGCTGAATAATATGAATGCAATGAAATAAATTATTATCATTTGTTTAGTTAGTTATTAGATCCGTTGTATAGGTATACGTATAGCTACTAAGTGATGGTAATACTTGGCTAGCTTTATAAATTAGATACTATCTCGTTGGGTCTAGTTACAGACTTTGTAGGTGAGAGTGTTTATTACGGGAATGTCTCATAGTGCCGAGTGATACATTTACAATTCTGTGTAAGTAATGCCTTAGAGATATAGTTACAGCATTAATACATTAGGTCGGCATATTCATGGGAATATTCTTTATATCTTTTCACAGTTCAATTACTTATCGCGTGACGAAATTTTCTACAATGCTTCATATATGTATATCTGTATTCGTATTATTTATAAATGGTAAAAAGCAATAAGTTTAATATGGTATCATAAAAAAGGTAGCATGAGTTTTCCTAAGCGAAAGCAAAGTTTGCAAGTGCGCACGCTATTTACTTTATTTTCTTATTTCAATTAAAATATTTTAACTACTACTGTATTAGTAGAAGCAATATTTCTCATTATACTTGAACATGTAGAACAACTACGTTTTTATGGACTCTTTATACCAAAAATCACGTCTAACAGATGCTTCGTTCTGAATTAGAAAATAAAATCAAATAACATTACAAAAGTTATGTTTGAATTATTTTGCTATTATCCGCGTTTGTGATGAAAATCTGTGTTATGCTAAATGTTGGAAAGAAAAACCATTCTCATATCTCTTGATGATAGTTCGGGTACGGGGTAAAACGATCGATCAAATTGTTGTAGTGAACATGTGTAGTGTTCGTATTTTTGGTGTCGGTCTTTTGTGATACGTACGTTAGGTATAAGGTATGAGAACGGATTTTGCTTAGCGACTTGTCATTATATATACGCGGATTATAGCACAATAAGTCATAACTTTTGTAGGTACTATGGAATTCCCCAAAGTAACGCGTACTTCGCGTATTAATTATAAAATAATATTATTATGTTTACAAAAATATTTAACAATATACAGATTAAACGGTGCATACGATAGTTCACTTGTAAATATATTCTTACAGGAAAAAATGTGTTTTTTTTTAGATATTGAAGATAGTCGCGGTACGAATGATGAGCCTTGTGTTACGCAATTTCTAAAAATTTTACTGTAACTTATCACTCCAGCCTGTCGTCTCGCCTCAGCATGACTCTCTAATTTAGGTAATTTATATAACGAGGACCTTTATTGCAAGAAAATGACAATGATTAAGGTTTTGCGTCGCGTTTGCATATTTATTTAATTTTTCTAATGCAATGCAATGGATTACGTCATTATATAAGTAGAATAGTATCTGAATGACCGGTCTTTTCTCGGTATTTTTAAAAGATATACTTAGACACGAATAAGATGCGGCTCCAAAAAATTTTCTCACAAACAAGAAAAAAATATTGGACTAGAAATATCTAGACTTAAGCCGGGATTATACCGGCACTGCCCTTTTACCCATCTGAGCGATTGTAACGTTGCAAATAACAGCGAAATTAACCTACGTATTCTAATCATATTGTAGAATTTTTCCATGTCCTAAAACAGCGTCTCTCTCTCTATAAGAATCTTTCTATATAAAAACATAGCTAGATTTATAGTCCCCGAAACCCCCAACATTATAAATTTCATGAAATTGGATTTCATTGGATTTTACGTGGACGTAGATACTTACGCCTTAAAATCTTTTAAAACGTTCAGTATGATTAGAAACCACAAATATCAATAGAAAACAAAGCTACAATTATTATTTCTTTTTTTTTACAATCATGAAAATATTTCTCTATAAAAAAGAATCCCAGCGATATTAAAACGCTGCTTCCTTTCTTTAAAACAAAAGTGTGACCTAACAACGAGAACTCGTTTTCATCTCGTCCAAAGCAAAACGCTATTTCATTTGAAGTTTGACTTACGTTGAATACTTGTTGCGTCTAATACATAAATTCAAATTGAAATTTGTGTTTAAATGGAATCTTTATTGTAAATAAAGATTCCATTTAAACAAATTTGTGTTTAAACGAAATTTGTGTTTAAATGGAATCTTTATTGTAAATAAAGATTCCATTTAAACACAAATAAAATAAATTAAAAACAACAGAAGGAGTTAATACTAACTAAAGTAAAATAAAATAATTTTTATATAAAAGATTAATAAATAAAAAATAAGAATAAATTATAAATGTAAACATATATTTTCATTAAATCGAAACCATCGAATAACTGCAATGAGGTAAGGTACCTAAACCCAAAATTCTAGGAGCGTTACATCTTTGTATGGGCAAAGTACGTTGGTAAAATTTTTGAAATTTCTAAATAACTAAAAGAAGTCTTAAAGTGATATTTTTAACAGTTTCTTTTGCAAGACACCATAAGATATGCAAAGAGTGTAAATGTTCTTGCAGTCATTAGATCTATGAACGGGTATTGTGAATGTAGTTAAGGACGATAAAAATACCGTTTAGCTATACAATTTTATCCTTTACTAGTACAAAGAAAGTAATACAGCGTTCTGTTATAATCATATTGCTAGTACGAGGCCTCTTATCTCGTTCAAAGAAAGAGAGAGGATTGGCCAATCCATTCCAATTACGCTACCGCTATATACATATATATGCCACTGAAAGCTTCAATTGTCAGAATTCTAGGAATATGCAGCCTTCAACGATAATTCTCTCCACCCCAAGAGATGCAATGAATCGTAACCACTCGTCAAGCATGTAAGTATTTTCACTCATGGCTGCCAAGGATCTGCAAGCCTACCATGAGTTCTTATTGAGACTCATTTGATGATGTAAACGACGACCGCGAACCGCTTTCTTTTCGTACCATGAAGTGTGAATTGTATCGATTCGAATTGCAATTGAAATCGTAATGTTTGAAAAGGTTACAGAGTTATCTATAGTTCATACAACGTTATGTTATATGAACTATAGATAACTCTGTCTCTTTTACTCATATGTTCTTAGGACGAATTCCGAACGCTCATTCGGCAACGACTTAAAGTGTGCGTCTTTAAGACGTCATGGTATGAAAAAGCAAAACAATTTCGTTTACGTCTTCAATTGAGTCGCAATAACAGTTCATGGTTGGCCTGCTGTTCCTACTTTGAATCCGCGATCCTTTTTCTTTTGAACTGAAAGTTTAATTTCCCTTATAAAATAGCCTACGTTGGGGCTTGTATTTTAATTTTGCTTAAGGCTTGTTACAAGATGAAAAATTAAAAATTTAGTTCTTAATAAAACAACATTGTATCCAACAAGATTTAAGATAAATATTATAAATATTTTATTGTTAACTTTCAGCTCGCGATAAAGAGTCTTTTTTTTCGTCTAATTTCGCAAACAGCGCATTCTTTTTTCTAATTAATTATTGAAATAAAAAATGCAAATTTTTAAATAGACACACAAAAATATTTTTAAATAATCAGTTTTATCGTTTCTATGTAGTCGATTTTATTTATATACATCGATTTATTTTTAAGGGAGTTCATCGCTATTTCAAACTTGGTCGACCATCGAACATCTGAATTTAAATAATCACACAAACAATACTAATGTAATAACTTTATTCTTCTGAAATAATAATACGACGTTTCACGTATTCGTGTAATACCGATTAGTCTAACAAATATGTATATATTTTTATTTAGTAACAAAAAAATCAGCAGCAGTTAGCAGCAAAATCGACAATTCATTAGTAAATTTCGACATTAGACGAGACAGTTAATGGATTTCTTAAACATTATCTCTGAAATTAAATTCCCTTTGGGTAAAATAAAGTTTTTATCACTAATAAGTTTGGTAAGCGTAAAGAGGCTCTATCTAGTTTAACTTTGCTCCTAAAGATAATTAAGTTTTGGTAATATCCACTTTAAGTAGTTATAACAAATAATTAGCATAAAATACAAGAAAGGTATCAAATATTACTTGTAGTTCAATACATGTAATATTTAACTCATACTTAAATTTTTTTCAAAACATTTACGAGTTCTACAGTTACGTATTCTACAGCTACGAAGGTGCTTTGAAAAAAATACAAAATTGTTTTTTTTAATATTCAAAAATTAAAGACCGTGTTGACTATAAAGAAAAATATGCAGTTACTACACAAAATATTTTGTTGCAGATTCCGTTTTATTATTTTAACTCTTCTGCTTTAATGAAATATAAGAGCTGACGTCTTATGCGTATTGTATTTTCAGCTAAAAAATATATTTTAGCTGAATATAGTTTAATAAAACAATATAGTTTTAAAAGCACCTGAATAAACATAATTAAGTTAACCTACCCTATTGAAATCATCACATACTTTATAAAATCAATAAAATATCCTAAAATCTACTTCATTTATCAATCATCGGGTATAAATTTCCTCAATACTTAACAGTATTGTTAACGGACCGGAAGATTAAATAAGTGGTTTTTCACTTAAGGAATCTTTCGTTGGAATTTTTTTCTTAGAATTTCTGTAATAGTCCATTTTTTTCACATACAACATACACATTTTTCAATACACATTTTTTTCTTCCGTTTTCTTATAATATTTTAGTTATAACAATATTTTTCGTAGTATAGTATATTTGAGTTTCAGTTTATCTTAAGTCTTTAATTTTTTGTAAGGGGGAAGTCCCTGGCGACCTGAAATACAGGGAATCCTAGTTCAGGCGTCAGTCTCCTTCCATAGTGTACCGATTTTGAACTTTTTAAATTACTAAATATTAAGCCTTGTAATACTATAAAGATTATGTGTAAAGTTTTTTTTTAAAGGAGAAATAAATAAAGCTTATTATTATTATTTTTCAGTCTTGTCTACAAGACTTCGGTTCATGTTTATGGACTACAAATATTTGTAGTACATTAGTTGAAATAAGATTATAATAAGGAATATCGTAATCCAAATGACACAAGATTGTAAGGCGTGGAGTTTGAATAGAAAGAAGATATTTATTTGAAATGATACATCACGTACAGGGTAACAATAGTAGTTTATGATACTGTTGCATAATAAGGGTTCTTACAACACGAGTGTGGTTTAAAAAAACGAGCCGCAGGCGAGTTTTTTTATAGTGTCACACGAGTGTTATAAGACCAAGTTATGTACAGTATCATACACTACTTTATCAACTCTCATACTATAATACGTAAAACGTACGTTTCCATTCCATGAACTCGTGGTAACATTTAATATAGTTGCTCCTAGATTTCGTCGGCAAGAGGTTCACGGTCATGTTTGACGCAGCTTTCAGAATATCTGGTGGTCCACAATTACCACTATCCCCGCTCTCAGAAATGTTTTTACACAAAAACTAATTTTTTTACAAACAAAACTAAACTTCGTTTAAATATTGCAAAGATTTTTTAAATGTCATATATTGGCGCCAAGGCGGAAACATCGATTGCGCATGCGTGTTGCATCGCCGCGGACTCATTCATTGAAACCTTTTTTTTAAGGTGTATCGTTATGATTAAAAAGTTACATTATGATACAGGTGTCCATACAAGACCTGTATCGTAATGAAACTTTTTAATTTTTTATTTTTGTTGTGTACGTAATGTTTGTCATAAGAATTTTGTTTTCAGTTTTATAATCTTTGTATTATAGTATCAGAGTAGATAAACTCATAAACTACACTAAACATTGCTTACTAATAAAAGATATCGCACGTTTAGTATTCAAATGGCTATATTTATTAGTGAGTATAAAAATGAGGCTTAATTGAGTTAGACACATTGAAACCCTTATTTCAACGCCATCTATGACATCACATGAACTAATAAAAAAGCTAGCGTTTTCTTGCTCTTCCTAGTTTTGAGTCTCTTTAGCACTAATGACTTTTGTAGACGCTAGGCTTTATTGCATTTGCCACAAAACAACTTTTTGAATTAGGTCACTTTAATACTAAGAGTGCGATATGTTGACTTCTAGACCATTCTTCAAATGAAGAACAAGAACTTAGGTTTACTGTGTAATAAATTCCTAAATCTATTAATTAAATACGTTGAAAGTATACTCATCATCATCATTCTCCTGCCCTTATCCCACTCTAAGTGGGGTCGGCACAACATGTTACAAACATGTTGTCACATGATTTGACTACGTATTTTACGACCGGCCACCTGCCTGACGTCAACTTACCTTAGTCGCCTTTTACGACACCTGGGTAAGAAAATCCTTTCTTACCCAGGTCCAGGTCCCAGGTGGTCTATTCTATTTTGCCGGATACCACACGGCGTATACGTTGAATGTATACTATAGATAGAATATTTGTTGTGCAAAAGGTAGTGTAAAATTTATATTTGTCTAGACGCTATAAAGTAGTGAATGAACTGAGTTCTATCATCAGCTATCTTCAAATCAATTTTGCAATAAGTTCAGTAATAAAATTATACCCATTTTCGCAGATGCTTTACTAACATTCCTTTCACGAATTCTATTAGATACGCCAAATTGTATATAAAATTTATATTAAGGCTTATCACAGTAAGGACATAATGTACAAGAATTGAAATAATGATTTTTAATTGTATAGGTAGATGAAATCCACTCACTGTGTATCAATGTTAACGAAAAATATTTAATATATAATTTTTGCTTGTAGTACCCGCCACTTCTTTCGTGCCAACTTAAATACCTTCAAGAATGCAATATGTATTTTTTCCATGTTCTCGAGAGATAATATTTTTTTGTTCTATATAATGACTCTAATAGGGCCAAATTTCATTAAAATTAGTTCAGCAAACTAGCCGTGAAAACGTAACAGACAAATAAACGGACAGACTTTCGCATTTATAATATTAGAATACATAGTCAACACTTATTTTAGGTTAACTTAGGTTATACCGTGTATTATAAGCAATGGGGCATTTCAGCAGCAACTACATAACAGGATAAATTTAGAAAACCCTTTTTAAAATGTATGCGCTTACTACGTTGATATAGACTACAGACTTTTTAGATTTTATTATTGGGATATTATATTATAGAGCACTATTTAACTATTTTGACATTTAAATCGCATTATATTTCTTTTGATAAACTCAAAAGTATATTTGTTTCTTTAACCCCGTTCACTTTCGAATGGAACAACGCAATGGAATGATTTTAGCACTATCAAAACAGCCTGTTGAAGGTTTGGCCACTTTTCCTGGTAAAGTAGCGGCCTGTTACAGTCCCACTGCTGGGAATAGGCTTCCTCTCTCCGTTTTTGGAGAGAAGGGTTGGAGCTAAGACCTACCACCCTGCTCCAATGCAGATTGGTAGGTTACACATATCTCCAGAGTTCACTAGAGATATGCAGGTTTCCTCACGATGTTTTCCTTCACCGAAAAGTGTGTGATAAATTGCAATTATCAATTAGACACATGAGTTTTAATAGAAAAACTTATTGGTTCCTGCCCGAGTTTGAACTCGTGTTCCCTGTAACAAATATATATTTATAAAATATATTTGTTTATACAAACACTACTGTAATACAAAATAATACTTAATACTCAGCTAATATATTAATAATAAAATAATAAGACTATACTTAAACATAAAATTACTTATATTATTCTTCTACTATACACATTATATAATAATTACTACATAATATCATTACGTACAAACTAACAGTTTACATTACATATTTTATACACAATAGCGAGCGCGTAAACAAACCAATAATCGCGAATGCAGGTAGACGGTGTGATACGTTAGCTAATGTTCGGCGAATAAAAATTGTGACAGTGTGAACGGTCGCGTCCAAATTGCTTCCTGTCAATTTTTAAAACAATCTAGATTCTAACAGCTACTTCATACTTATTACTTTTTAAAAATCTAATTTAACTTATTATATCTAGTGTTTTATCAAGAACTGTGTTGTGATTGAGTTCCCTTACTGGGTAAGTTATATGAGATAATTTTCAAATGTATTGTTAAGTAGTCTTTGTTGTTTTTTTTTGTTAGAACTAATTCGTTGTAGCTGTAAAATAAATTATAGATATAAATGTCGTTGTGAAGTATTTCGTGTTAGAGCTTGTTATTTAAATTAATTTTGGAACTTTATTTTATATTATATACAATTAACTAGGAATATAAGATGTAGATTTTTATAAGTAAATTTAAACCATACGATCATCAAATTAATTATAGCGCTTGTTGTCGTAGGAACTACCTTGGGATTTCCGAATACCGGGAATATCTTTATGAGAGGCCGGGTGATACCGTGGAAGTTTCTTTGGCGCTAATCGGCCAATACTTATTCTGACAAGAACTTTTATGAGACGAACTATAATCTTTGTTCCGGGCAAATTTAAGAACACTGCCTACATGTTCGACTTCCGGTTCCCTGATTCTGAGAACTTGAACACCCCTGCAGATAATTATTTTTTTTGTGCCTAGATTTAGTTGTAACTAACCCTTAGTTTTTAGATACTAACTAAGTAGAATATATAGGTATATAGTTTTATTATTTATTCAAATTAAAGTATTTTTTTATTCATTTTGTTGTAGTATTGTTTATATATTCGTTTATAAAACTTGTTTGTTCACGCTATAAGTTTTTAGCGTGACATCCCCTCGAAAGAGTCGCACGGTCTCACCGCTGGGCTATCACAGCTTTTCCTGGTACCATTGACTAATTAATTCTATTTCGGTACTGAAATTCCTAGACGAAGTTGGGGACAAAAACATTCAACATTCTCCTGCCCTTATCCTAATCTAAATAGGGTTGGCACAACATGTTTTATCCATGTTGTGATATTATTTGGATAGGTGTTTTACGACCGGCCGCCTGCCTATCGTCATCTTACCTTAGTCGCCTTTTACGACACCTCAGTAAGAAATGAGGGTGGTCTATTCTACTCAGCCGGATACCACACGGCACGGAAGTTGGGGACAGAAGATAGTATCTATATATGTACCTGAGTTTTAATTTTTATGATGCCGATTTTACAGAATTTAATTTAATTTTTTATTGTTTAAATTGCAATAAAATAATATTGTGATATGATAACGCTGATAGTTTCTAACCACCGTAATCCCATAAAAGTTATAATCTTTGCACAAACGCGGATTATAGCAAAATAATTCTATCGTATCTTTTGTGCTTGAGAATTCCGCAAAGTAACGTCCTACTTTTATAAATTATCATGATCTTTATTAGTCTCAATTGATCTCGATTGAGTCTTACTTTATAGTTAACAATTGTTCTCGTAAAATTCATATTATTTATGCATTATTAAGTGAGAATTTATGATTGTCATTTATTTTTCGTAGAACTTACTTTTTACATATTTCTATATTTAATAACAAAGACAAAATAATTAACAAAAAATTAAAAAATATAATAGTCGTCCGCTAGAAGCTGGGCAATATCCAAAGCTACCAATGATTAGGCCTCAAAAGTGAGGAACCACCTCGCAATACTTACCGTTTCAAGTAATAGTGCTTTCTGCAGGCCTACCATGAACTCGAAAATGTTTTGCTTTTTCATACCATGACGTCTTAAAGACGCACACTTTAAGTCGTTGCCGAATGAGCGTTCGGAATTCGTCCTAAGAACATGTGAGTAAAAGAGACAGATTTATCTATAATTCATATAACGTTATCCTTTTCAAACATTACGACTCAATGCAATTCATACTTCATGGTACGTAAAGAAAGCGATTCGCGGTCGTCGATTCGATTACGTCTTCAATTGAGCCGCAATAAGAGTTCATGGTAGGTCTGCTGCATCCGACTTGTGATCCAACTATTAAGCGAAAGCCTCTGGAGCTGTTGGTCGAGATTGTTCGCAATAAGACCTTTAACCGAAACAACAATAGGAACATTTATTGTTAAGTCAACATTCCGCATGGCGGCTATCTTATAAGAAAGGTCTAAATATGTAGCCAATTTTAAGCCAGAATTTATGATTATTATTATTATATTAATATACGCTCTTTAACGACAATCTTATTATTCAATTCTTATACACTACAATGACAGGCTATTAGAGTATATTTTGATAGATATTGAGTATATAGAGTACTAGTTTTTTCCCGCGGCTTCGCTCGTTAGTAATTTGTCTGCCACAGTATCTAATTTAATTAAGTTTATGATTCACAATTTTGGTCATAGTGGCTTCCCCGTAAATGATAGATATATGCTGTCGTGGACTTTTATTTAGAACTATTAAAGACAAACAATACTACGGTACATCATCTTTGTGTAACTCTAGTGGTTTAGACAGCGTACGCCGAGATAGCTCTCAGAGGCCAGATTTTTTCCGACTTTATTGACATGTATCATTATATTATATACAATCATTACAAATCGTAGTCTATATGTTATTCCGATGTATAACCTATATAACTGTAAAGTGCCATCCAAATCTGTCTGATAGTTTTTTCGTGAAAGAGTAACAAACATCCATCCATACTCACAAACTTTCGAATTTATAATATTAGTAGGATAGTAGGACATTAGCAGTGATGTCACTTTTCCGTAATCCAGAGAACATAACATATCTATATAATTTTCAAGCAAAAACTATCATAAGATTTTGAATCGATATCATAAAATTACTCAATAGTTCGTAATGATAACACGTTCCATTTCTATGAGTAAAGAAAATGGTTGGCTATTTTCCAAACAATGAAAGTCCTTTTTAAGTGAATGTCCTTCGTGCCCAGCTTACCTCAAGATAAAAAAAAAGATTAAGACTGAAAAAAGTGAGTATGTTTGTAAAAATATCCATTCTTTTAGGATAGAACCTCAATAAATGTAATGCTGAATTTCCAGATGTTTATCGGACGCTGATTTAAGTTAATAGAAAAGTGTTCAGAATTAATTTCGCTTTAAAACCACTATCTTTAAACCAGCTTCAATATTTTCATTGATTGTAGTATTTTACTAAGTTCAATAAAATTACTTATGTAAGTTATCAATCATGTTTATATTTATTTATTAACAATATTCATTAGAATATGGTTAATAAATAAATCGGATAAGACGGATCACTAGATCCGTCTAATATTTTCGATCTTAAGAAAACAAATGTACTTCTTAATAAAATCATAAATCGACATCGTCCTTCTGCCCTTATCCCACTCTAAGTGGGGTCGGCACAACATGTTGTCACATGATTTGGCTACGTATTTTACGACCGGCCGCCTGCCTGACGTCAACTTACTGTAGTCGTATTTTACGACCACTCGGTAAGAAAGAGGGTGGTCTATTTTACTCAACCGGATACCACACGGTGGGTCAACTTACCTTAGTCACCTTTTACGAGCCTTCGGTAAGAAAGAGGGTGGTCTATTCTACTCAGCCGGATACCACACGGCGGTTCGACTTACCTTAGTCGCCTTTTACGACACCTCGATAAGAAAATGAGGGTGGTCTATTCTAATCAGCCTGATACCACACGGCGGAATAAAATCATAAATCGACGTCATTTTTAAAGCCTTTATTCTACTTGTAATATTACATACATTGTGAAGGTTGAATCTTACAAGTTCAATTTGATCTACTTCCCGGTGATCGATTGAGCTGAAATTTGATATACTGGTCCAACCTCGATGACAATGCATTTTTATGATAAGCATGAGCTGATACTGCTGCCAGGATTGGCTCTAGACAATGGAACTCCTCAAAGGTACATGAAATTTTGTTAAAAACCTGTTTAACTTGACTTGTTATTCGTTAAGTCAACTTAATCTATGCAGAAGTCTGTCTATCCATCTGTCTGTTACTCTTTCAAGCTAGTACTTTTTTAATGCCATGTAAAAGTAACGTTAATGGGATGATATTGTGTCCTGAATTTAAAATATTTAATATCCCTATTGACCCATGTTTGGTATTTGTTATAAATCTTTATACCCGTCATCAATCATATGACAGCCGCCATTGTTTTCCCAAACAAAATTGTGGCCAATCTCTTTAAAGCTTCGAATTTTTTTTCCGACTTTTTTATATAAATTGGGAAAACCAACCAAAACTCAAACTCAAACTCAAAACATTCTTTATTCAAGTGACTGTTTACAGTAGGTACTTTTGAATCGTTAAATGTTTTCAAGAAGTTACCACTGATTCGGAGGTTTGCTCCTACCGAGAAGAACCAGCAAGAAACTCGACCATTCTTTTTTTTAATTTATTTTTTTTACAATTTGATTGATGGTTACAGATTAATCAATAAATATAAAATACATAATATATAAAATAAAAAAACAATAAAAGGATATAAATAAGATTTCTTAAAATTTACATATATTTTATCAATCGAGGATTACAATCAATCTTCTTTATTTAGTATTTGCCAAAACAGAAAAGTCAAATGAAATTTATGGTGTGGTCTTTTGTTTAATAACGGCAGTAGGTTTGTCGGAAATATTTGGAATAAAAAGCGAAGTCTCGTTGTGAATGTAGTTCACATTTGAACTTGATACGACTATTAGATGCTCTGTTATCTATGTTTTGGCTGCCATCGATTTTTGTCATGCTCCGATTTCAATAGACATGTTACTAAAAAAAGTTTCTTGGAAATTATTTTAGTGAATAACATAGCTAATAGTTAAAAGTGGGATAGGATAAAACAGAAGCATAGGTTGCTGCATAGCAGTCTCTTTCAAGACTAGCAACCTTGCCTTGCCTTGCCTTTATATCAAGGTAAGTGGCCGTATATAGTTACGGGGAGATTTGATTTGTTATAGATAAGATTGTGGTAGTGAATATGTGCAGTGCTAGTGTAGAGTGGTGGTTTATAGTGCATGCGTATTACGTATCCTACATGTGTAATGTATGAAGCCCTATAATTCTCTGTAAATTTAGCATTACATCACCAATAACTGTTAACCAGACGAGTCAAACTTGAGCCTTTGGTTTCCGCATTTTTAAATGTCAATATTTCCAAATAAATATTTTTTAAAAGTACTTTCTTGAATTTTTATTAGTAACCCGCTGAAAATTTAAGTTATAGAAATATAAACTTTGTTAAGACATTTCTATATAAAAGTTATAAAGCGTCTGAAATTTCATCAACGTAACTAGTCCATTCACAGTTCATAAGAAAAACGAGAATACTGTGCAAACTTGTAAAAAGAATTTTAATTTTAGAGTAGCTGAGGTTTGTAAAAGTATAATGCTCACATATTTTTGATGAAATAAAAATAATGTGTAGACGTGTGACGCTTTAAACGAAACCAGTTTCGCATATAAATTAGGTTCTGTTTAAATTTGCTTGACGTCGTCAGGTTGGTATTTTTTAGTTCTCCCATGTGTACACTTAATTACCTTCTCATATGAGACGTAGGTACAAAATGGTAGATCACTTTTATATATTAAAACTATATATCAGCTAAGTAAGTTTTATACTAAAGGGAAGGTAATTAACCGTGACTATACATTTTTGGTAGAATAACCAATGTATATTATTATTTATTATTATTTATTTTATCTCAGACACATCGTCCATAATGTTAGTAACAAAATAGCTTAGCCTATGTTAGTAATTAGAAAAGATATTTATAAAATTTATTGCGTTGGACTTCATTCCATGTCTTCCATTGAGGACTATCCCATTTACAAGCAAATGTGCTGAGGAGGGAGTTGGTGCTACTCACAAGTCTGTGCATCATTGAAGCAGCACGTTCGCGGATGATAGCTTAGAAATCGTCTATGCGACCATTCGCAAACATCGTAAGTCGTTTGTGGGTTTGGGTATAAGATTCTATAACAAAATTCCACAATCAATTTTAACTTTGCCATTACAGCAATTTAAAAATACTGTTAAAAAGAGGCTGATACAGAAAGCCTATTATACCGTGGAGGCTTACATTGATGATAAGAATGCGTGGATATAGCTGCTCTTTGACCTTGTGCAGGATAGCTATGACAAAATGTAATTAGTATTAAGAATCTTCTTTTTTAAAAGAGCTCCACCGAGTTTCTTGCTGGCTCTTCTCGGTAGGACGGCTTTCCGAACCAGCAGTAAAGTTGACGATTCAAAAGCACTTGTATACAAGTTTACTTGAATAAAGAATATTTTGAATTTGAATTTGAGTTTGAATTGCTGATGACAATGACGTGGCATTCCCAGCACCGCCCTCAACACATTGTTGTACTGCACGCGCAGAGCGCTGTAAGCCCGCTGCGTATAGTCCGTCCACAGACTGCACGTGTACAAAGTTTGACAATACGCCTTAAATAGGGTTAATTTTACTTGTGGTACAGTGGTACAGCATGCGAATCTGCGGGCCAGCATATTCTTCGGACTGACAGCGCTCTACGCTCCCTTTCCACATCGTGGTCATCACCCAAATTGTCCGTGACAACGTGACCGAGGTATCTAAACTCTGTAACTTGTGCCAAAGGTATTCCACCTAGCTGTATTTATTAGCATCGCCATCATTCGGCAGACCCTACGTAATAACACTACCATTATTATGACTCTATCAAATCTGTAGAACTAATATCTTTATATAAAAATACCGTGGCACGATCACGCTAATCTTCAAAACTACTAAAATGATTTCAATAATATATTCTACGTAGTTATATTTTAATCCAACTTAAAGGATAGGATAGTTTTTATCTCAATTAATTATCTTACTATTACGAATTTAAAGTTCTTTATGCTGAAAGGCTCTAAGTTGTAGATGTTTTGACAGATGTCAGTATAAGTATTAAGATTTATATTCACGATGTGTTAAAGTCAAGTCTGTTAATTAAAGAAATAGAACTACATCAAAACATGCGGTTTATAGAAGGTTCTTTTAAAAGAAAAAAAAATTGTAAATTTAGCAGAAGTTTAATAAATCTCTCTGACTTAAATAGTTGAGACAGGACAACATCTTTCGGGTCAGCTAGTAGTTTATAATATTTCCACGCTAGTTTATTTCTCATGAGTTGTAGAGGTCAGACGGTAGAATAGAATAGGCGGTAATTAACCTGTCATATATGAGTTAGAATGTTTAATATTCTAAACACCAGTAAAATACTCGGATTAAATAATTATCATATTTTCTTAATTGTGGCATAATGTGGAATATGAATTATTTAAAGGTAAGTTAATCTCCTTAATAATTGGGGAAGGAAAATTTGTTTGGCAACTTAATTTGAATTCTTTGTTTAAGAAATAAGGAAATCCTATAAAGCATTAGCAAAAACAAAGACTAAATATTTTTGAATTTAAACTATCGTGAGTGGTATTCATAATTAATGTATAGAAACCAGCTATACTCACGTCTTATTTTATCTGATGAGCCCAACTTGTTTCAAGCCCATATGGGCTCCTATTCATGAGCTAATAATGCAGCGTTTGGGCCTGAAACGGCTTTATCCGATGAAATAAGACATGTGTATAACCGATTTCTATACATTAATTATAAAAACTAACTGCCATAAAAACTATTGTTATATAATGAATTATATGTAAAAATTATTTTTTATTTACCTTTGTCATCGCATCTCGCGTAAACAGATGGAACAACCTGCCTATTTTTTTTTATATATATTATTGTCAGGATAAGGTTCTTTGGAATAAAAAAAATTCGTGAGAAAACCGATTGTTGCTTATATTTTAACATCCATGGTACTCTGAATACTCATTAACTACCTATTCGCTGTGGATAGTACCGCGGGGCGCAGTTAGTAGTTTTTAAGAATCTTACCTTGCTCGTGTAGTGGTGGAGCTCTTCTTTCTTCTAATCGCCTCTCCATCGCAAATCGAATGTAAAACACGCTACCATTTACATATCTAAAATGTTTGCACAGTATATCACATATATTTCAGGCTGAAATGTCATTGAAACAAATTCATATCACGATTTTATTTATAAAATAGACCAATTTATTTATATAAAAAATCGACTAAAAGTAATACTATTAAAAGATAATTAAAATAAACACTATGATTATAATAGAAAAGGTCACTACGTATCATGTAATAAAGTTTTCAGAAGATTTTGTCTGTCGGTATGTTCGCGATAACCTAGACAATAGTGAACGGATTTTCATGTTGTCCATCATGGAAATAAAGTCAAGCCGCCTAGAAACCTTTAGCGAAACACTAATTAATCCATTTAATTAAAAAACAAATATTTAAAATTAAGACCTTAAGAGTCAAGCTCTCTCAAGGGATAAATGCTCTAAACCCAGGCGAAGCAGTCGCTAGTAAATAACAAAAATATGGCAAAATGTAAATTTTGTATAAAATTGTCCTGTTAAGAAATTATCGAAATCAAAAAATTAAGTTTTCTCACTGAGTTATAAAAAATATCATATTAAGTATGAATTATAATTATGAAATATATCGAATATGTCTGCGAGTGATAATTAAAAGCGCGTTTTCATAGAAACCCAGAATTTTAAAGTTTTGGAATTGTTATTATAAATTAAATTATAATATCTTCTCTACCTATTCTTTATGCAAAATAGGCATTGAGAATATTCAGTAACCTTAATCAACGAATATATAGCAAGTTACTTTTGTTTGGTTGCTCGTTCGAGTATAGCCTAGCTATTAATGATGTAAATAAGATTCAAAAATAAAATATATCAAAATAATGTTAAATATTACAAAAACAAAACACTTGCTTCCTAATATATAACAATTTTTAAAAATTTAAAGGGGAAATATATATAGAAAAAATAAATTAAAAAAAAAAATTTTTCTTTATAAACAAAAGCATCAAACATCAAAGCAGTTTGAATAATTTTTTAATAATATAGTTACGCACAATTACACACGTACGTACTTGATCACATTAATTTATTATTTATAAAATACCCACACAAAAAATTATAACAGTTAGTTAAGAAATAATAAAAAGTTTTCAAACGTAAGTTTTTATTAATCGTCAATTAATTTTATCAATATAATTTCACTACTTACTAAACTGAAAATTTCATTATCACGTAAACAATATAATTTTCGCGGTTTAAACATAAATAGTAACTATTTTACAAAATACTGTTGATCGAAAAAAATATTTCAAAGCAATAGAACTTTTTTAAGTTATCGCAAAATTAAGTTTAATTTTTTTAGACTATTTTATCTTTGGTTATAAAAGAGGTTCGTACTGCGGCCCGCGCGCTCGCACGGTTACGTAGGTACGTAGCAACTGACCGTAGCTGCTGTGTGTACGCTACGCTCGCTACAGCCTTATATAAGCATTTCATGCTATCGACTGCGACGGCGATTAACTTTTAAACTCAAGTTAACAGTTGGTATTGCCTTGCTAACATAGTTAATAAATCGTAAACAAAGTGTTTCATAAAATTATGACATCGAATTATAAAAGTAATAGTAATTGATAAACATAAGATAATTTAAATATACAAGATGTAATTAAATTCACTGGCTTACAAAAAATATACAATATCTATTATACAATGTCTATCATATAAAATAATAGGATTATGTTTCATGTTTCTTATTACTTTATACTTCCTACTGTGTGTGGAATAAAAATTTAAAAAAGGGAGCGCGCGGTTGGTTTCTATATCACCGGTCGATGACCTTTAAATCTAAACACCTATACTACTACAGAAGCAAAATAGCGATCCATATAATTTTTGAAGGTGATACTTTATGCCGTCAACAGTGGACTAAATAGTTATATATATAGGCAACAAAAAATATTCGCATAAACTAATAACAGTATTTTTTTTGTATGCATTTCAAGAATACAAGACTCGTCGCTTGTCAATGGGACCTAGTTAGTCTCATTATTATTCCGGTAAACCAAATTGGCATATATTTGAGAGCGTTTTACAGTTGATCTCCAACTAAAGCATCCATGAATTTTTGAAAAAAACTTACGTTATTGTTACTGTATTTACAATGTTCTCGTATTTATTGTTAACTATTACTATACAATATCTTAGTCAAACTATTTTTCAACTGATTGTTATAATTTGAATACTGTAATAATAAAAATCATGGTCAGTTGTAGACTATGTTTACAACCTAAAAATGTATATTACACGGGGTTTAAAAATAGTTGGATGTAACTTCTGCGTGTAAAATCGATAAAAGTAACAATAGTTTAGTATGAAATTATTAATTGTACTATTAATTGTATAGCCTCGTCTATGCAGACTCGTTGCGAACCGTCTGTATCTGTACATATTTCCAACACAACGAATCTTTAGTAATTTCAATTTTATGGTGATTGCAAATGAGAGGTGCAGCTGCATTTTTTTGGTACCTCGTGCTCCTTTTACTCCTCCTTTACCTATAATTACAATAATGTCATATTATTATATAAGTATGTATAATAATTCAGCCTTCGTGTCTTTGCAGCCATAACATTGTCATTTGTCAAACTAGCGCGTATCAAATCGCGCGCTTTCAGCGAACTAGATTATAACATAGACATAAGAAAACAGAAATGTAAACACCTAAGTAGTATAAATAAATAAAACCTTAAGAGTGGCTAAGCTAGTTATACGAAAAAACAAAAAAAATATTGTCAAACTACCCATTTCAATAGAATTTCGCAAACAGCACATCTAGTATTTTTATTCGTACTTGTCCGCTTTAATCAATGTTTATTCTAATTAATTATTGATATTAAAGGCAACTTTAGAAATGGTTAAAAGCAATAGATTATTAATAATCGATTTTTTCTATACGAGTTAACTGATTTTTTTACAAATCAATTTATTTTGATGGAAGAAAAGTCGATTATTTATAAATCGAGTTTTTCCACTCCAAGTCACATCCCTGGTAAGCGAACAATAATAAAACCTAAATTTATGCTCAGTATAACTATATTACACTAATACTTACACTCAATTTATGATTATTGAATGAACTATTTGTATATTTGTCGTCGCTAGAATTTTATCAACAACCTGGAATCGAGTCTCTTAAACCTTTTTGTAGTTGTAGTATTTGACATAGACTACTAACTATACTACTAAATGAATTTCACAGACTACTAACAAAATAATGAATTGTACACAAAAAGTTGAAGTATCACAAACTATAATAGTATAAACTTATTTAAAATAATTTGGGTAATTACTAATAAAGGATAAAATTTTGAGTTTACTCCACATTTGATGACAGTGATAAAGATTATTTTCTTATCTCTCTGTTTTCTGTAGTTTCAAGTGTTTTATAATAAACCTAAAATGACTAAAAGCAGTAATCTTGTTTTAAGTCAATATCGGTGAAACAATTATAAAAGTAATCAAGGTTTAATAACTGTTATAATATGTATATTGTACATTTAATCTTCGTCTGAAGCAAAGTTCATAATTTTTTTGCACTATGAACTTTTAATTGTAGATTGTGTCACTCCAAATCAAATATGTTTTGTAATGAAAAAAGCCACAGTACATTTTCTAAAAGTAAAAGTTCTTTAAAGCGACAAAGTGATGCTTCAAAATTGGGAACGGCTAAAAAAAAGATAAGAGAATGTGATAAAATTCAGAAATCTCAGTTGTTAAAGAAAATGACACTACAAGCTCGTAATAGAAAATATAATAGATATAATCGTTTTTGTGGAAAACCATTGTCAAATAAATCAGAATTGGACAAGTTTTTCATGGATTCTGAAGATGAGATATCTGAAATAACCAGTAAGGTAAAAAGCTCACCAAAGGAATCTTGTTCTAATATTTCAGTGTCACCAACATCTGCAAGAAAATATACAAATGATTTGCTAAAGCCTCATAACAGTTTTAAGCCATCTAAGGCTGTGACTCCATTAAATACACTTGAAAATTCTGCACGACTATGCACTATTGGTTATACTAAGTGCTCTAGATTAGAAGATCATATTAATAACTTTTGTAATAGTGAAAATGATTTTGGAACTAGTAGTTCTAATGGTCATAATAATTGCTCTGACAATGATGGCCTGAGACTAAGAAATGGAAATAAATCATCATACACATTTAAAGAACAGTCTAATACAAGGAGTGATGAAACTTTTAAGTGCTTTACAGCTCAACATTTGTGTAATTTCAGTTTATTAAAATTTAAAAATAATACAGAGGCAAATAACATTGTACATAATATACTTCTTGAAGCAAATCAATTTATACAGTGTAATGGTCTGAATGAAAACAACAAATTAGAGAATGAACTGCTTTCACCTAAATTTAAGTGTTTCATGAATCCCACTACTAAAAATAATATTAAGACAAATAAAATGTCTATTCCATATCATGATTTGGCTATTGAACATCAAAATGATGTTGATTCTATTCATACAGTTGAGAATGGTACAACTATTGTTAATGAAGGTGTGCCATTAAACAAAATTATTGAAAATATTTGTATTGAAATCTGTGAAAAATCTACATCTGATGATTGTTCTTGTGCTCTTGAATTTAGTGAAGAGCTGAGTCACAAAAATGTTAATACAGATAATATATTTAGAGAAAATATGAAAAAGAATATTCCTAAGAAAACTGCAATCACCCCAAACAATTATCTTTGCAGTGGTATTTCCATAGACACAATTAGTTGCCCATTATTGATATTTAGAAAAGAAAGCCCAACCAATCGAACATTGAATGAATGTGTTTTAATACCTAACAATAAAACTGCTGTAGTTAATAAAGATAGTACATCTAATATAAATACAGGAACATTCTGTGCAAAAATTAGTGAAATCTTACATTGTTTTAAGACACAAAAGTATTTATGCAGTCATAATTTGTCCAAAATGAAAATTAATGATCAGGCAAATAATAGAGTGTGTAAACTACTGACTAAAGCAAAAACTTCTATACTCTTTAATATTCCTGATGTAGAAAATGCATTCATAAATGAACTACTTACTTCTGAATTGAAGTACTTCATGGTACCTACCACAAAAAATAAAATTAATTCAAGAAATTCTGTCTCACTTCATGATATTCCTGACGAGAATTCAGACAAAGGTTTTAATTTTATTGAAAATAGTGGTAATTTTGTTAAATCTAGGGCATTCAATAAAGATGTTAATAAAAAGAGTCACAAATTTGATGACAGTAAACATGATAGTAAAATAGAAAACATTAATAAAGATAGAACTTGTAACAAGGATATAACAGGAGACATTTTTGGAAACATCATCTGTTCTTCAAATGTTGTACCAGATAGCAATGAAATGTTGAACACAACCAGTAATGTTTCTGAAAGTATGATTGTTAACATAAGCCTGCCTGCGAATAATTATAATACAACAGGCATAAAAATAATGGAAGAAGCAAAATACTATAACACAAATACAGAAGATCCAGACTCCATCAGTGAATTAAGAAATGTTGACCAAAAAAGTTCTATCATATTAGATAACAAAATAAATATATTTACAAAGGCTGATGAAGGAGCTGTATCGATAATTATAGACAATGATCTCGATCTACCAGTGATACCAATAGAGAATAAATGTTATCAAATAATTAATGGAAGTTCTGCTACACTAAATAATTTATATTATTACAACACTAAACAACCTAGTAAAGATGCTATAATTAACAAAGATGTATCACCTAGTATTAACATAAAAATTGATGATTTCAGGAATGATGAAATATTTCAGTGTCAAAAAGACCAAATCTATTCATGCATCAATAATATAGCCAGTTCAAAAAGTAACACAAATGTAAATATAATTGTTAATAAATTACTTTCTTTAGCAAAAACTTTTATGTTTTGTAATGATATTAATAAAGGAAATACCTTCATAAATGAGTTAAATTCCTCGAAGTGGAAATGCACAGTAAAACCTAGACCTATGGGTGAGTTCACAGACAATGTCTATCCTATTGAGAATAATATAACTGCTATCAATAAATGTTGGGCATTTGGTAAAGATTTAAATGAGTTTGATCTGGAAGTCTGTAAGAAAACTATGAGACTTGATTATTTTTCTGGTGATGATGTTGAGGTGAATAAAGACATAGAAATATTTAGAAGCATTGTGACTGATGATAATGTACCCGATAATATTCAAAAACTAACAGACCATGAAATTTTAACCAATAATTTTATATCCAATAATAATAATAACATATTGACTAGAGATGAGGTTCGTGAGATTGGTCCTAAGATCAGTGAAAAAGCTGCAACACTTAATAGTTGTTTTTGTGACGATGATGAAATGATGGCTAAAATTACAGACAAAATTTATGTTGATGAAGGTAAATTATACAAAAAGTATAAGGCTATAAAAAAACGTACTACAAAAAGCTTTACTCCTTCTGTAGCAACAAAAAGAAAAATGAATTCTACTGATAAAAATAAAATTGATTTTATTGATATAGATAGCATCGTTTTAGAAAATAGGTCTTTGATAAATATAATAAAAAATACTAGAAGTCATCTTGATGCTGTTGATTCCCCAGTAATAGGAAGAAAACAATTCATTACTACTGATAAAAGAAAAAATCAAATTATTAATGTAGATAATATAATTTACGAAAATAAGACTTTAATTGATATTTACAACAAACAGAAAAGTTTGGGAACTATATAATCGATCGATATGATATCTCATAAATATAAGATATAGTATCAAATTGGTAATCAATATCATTCTTCTACCCTTATCCCACTCTAAGTGGGATCGGCACAACATGTTTTAAACATGTTGCACGATTTGGCTAGTTGTTTTACGACCAACCGCCTGCATGACTTTTACGACATCTTGGTGAAAAATGAGAGCGGTCTATTCTACTCAGCCGGATACAACACGGCACCAAATTGTAAATCATCATGCAAACCCTACAGAAGAACGGCGGATATGATGGCCCAACATATTAGTTTGAATTGAAGTATAGAATTCTAGTTGTGTGTATTATTACATAATATAATTACGTTTTTTATTGGAGGGCTTCACCTCAGATAAAAAAGAATTTGTGCAGATTTAAAATTATTTTATAAATGAGAGTTCATTCTGTCCATTACACTTTTAGGGCAACTGCACAGGAGCAATAGCAGAGGAGTATATCGGTACAATGGAAATGTATATAAAATTCAAAAAATTTCCATTGGTAAATTTTAATGTTGAACTGGTAGGACTAGACATAATATTTCACTGTTAAGGAAATTATGAAAATAACAAGTCTGGGCAAATTTTGTTTTGGAGAGGGAGGGATAGCCAGATAAATCCATGTATTAAAAAATTAAAACTGATATTGCTCGATAAAAGCTTATGGTATGCTGAATTATAGGTGTCCTTACTTTTATTTGCTAAAAGGTAATTGTGTAGAATCATTAAGCCATTTTTAATTTTCCCTTGAAATATGCATATAATTTTTTTTAACATAAATATTACAAAAAGTAAAATAAAAGGATCTAAATAGTTTATGCAATATAAATATTATAAATCAATTATTTGTACATATACTTAAGTATAAACATTTTTATTAAAGTTTTATTGAATTATTTAATTGCATTATTTTTTACAACAATGATCATTGTCAAATTAGAGTCTATAATAGTAAAAAAATACCATGAAATGTTAGATGTAATACATAATTCTGATCAGTTAAATTTATTATTATGATACAATATGTTCCCTTTTACTTTCTCAACTGATGGGCATCAGCTAGAAAATAGTCTCATTAAGGAACCTCCATCCTATAATCTCTTATAACATGGGTCAGCAGATTACTACAACCTTTTAAGGCTCTTTATACCTAATGTGAGATCTTCAAACACAGGTGTGATCTCTATGTCTATTGGTGTTTTTAGTATGTGCCTTGCCACTTAAGATATATATTTTTAAGATTTATATTTAAGATATATTGTTATAGAACTTAATACTAAACTTAATTATCAAATTAAAAACTTAAATACAAATTTAGAAAATAGAGCCATACAGCCATAACATAAAGACTAGTTTTATATAAAATTTAATAATACAATTCAGGCTCTAGCAAAAAACAAGTTTCAAAAAGTAGCAATAAATTTCTTAAAATTTTAAGTGTGTTCAAGAAATGTCATACATAAGATTTAGAACTTATGTTACTATTCATTAATATAAAATTAATAACTGCTTAGAGAAACATAATATACATTTTTTTTTCAAGAGAATTATCAAACCAATTTGTGAATTATTCTTAATTACTACCACTTGAATTAGGCACACCTTCAGATTGTAAAAGTTCAATTGAAGTAGATAGTTGTTCTAAGCTCTGTACTAGTTGAGCCATTTTATCTTTAGAAGCTGAATTTTCAAAACTGTCTTCAGTAGGTTTCTCTGCATCCCCATACAATCTAAAATGCAGTCGTGCTAAATGTTCCTGTTGGTCTCTTATGTTGATCATTTGCTCCATACTACAACCTGTTCCAAACGCACTTAGCTTCCCTGTGTGAAAATCGCCAAGTAATTCTAATAGAGCTTTTTCCATATGTTTCACATCTGGTGTTTCTTTTGGAATGTGCTTAGGCCTAGTATTGTTAGACCGAATATAATCACGGTGCAACCTTTTTTCGTTAACATAAGAGAGTTTAGCAGAATCGTTTAAACTGTTATTACCAGTACTAGTGAATGTATGGGGGTTCTTTGATGTTAAACTAGCTGCTCCACTTGACATTTTATTGCTTGTGACTGGTGAAGTAGCAGGCTGAGAAACTTTTGGCTCCTCTTCTTCGCCTTCATTCTGCATTAGCTGTTGTGTTTCGTTTGCTTCTTCCAATTCCAAACTCATGTAGATCAAGTATATCGCAAATAATAAATTACAACTTTGATACAATGTTATATGTAATTTATAGTATTTACTGTAGTAGTACCTAAAAAAATATTATTATTAAGCAGTTATTCAATTTACATTTATACCATACACATCAGAAACAGGTACAATAATTTAGCCTTTAGCCTTATTTTTTTTTTCGATAACAAATAGAAATCATAGATTACTAACTAAAATATAGAAATAAAAATATATCATAGACAAAAGTAATAATAAAAATTAATAAAAGTATAATATTAAAAAAAATAAAAATAATACAAAAGTAATAATAAAATTATTACTTTTGTATTATGGATCTCCGCAAAGTAACGCCTAATTCTATAAATTATATATCATAGAGTCTCATAGTATAGGGTATGTCTATGACACAGAGTACTACCATAGAGAAAATAAGATGTAATATAATACAGCTCGAATTTACTTTTAAACTTTTACTATGCCAATTGATTGTGTGCCATCTCTTAACAAAATTCGAATTTAACATACAAATATGATAATCACAGATAAAGTTACTATAATACAACAGGAGGGGAGCCATTGGATGTAAGTGAGAGTATCACAATAAATAATGAAAGAGAAGATGAAACTATCTTTTTCTAATCACACATAAAAAAAAAGAGACAGACAAAAATACACTTTCATTTGATTTCTCTTTATTGTATATTCTATTTAATACTTCTATGCTTCGGATACATCTATAATATTAAATTATAAAGTATCGGATGATTTCACCGATGACTATTCGGTTCAGCTAATCATCGGTTCTTCTCCGGTTAAAGCTACACCGGGCATGTAGTTTTTGAATAATATTTAAATTAACACGTTTGTGAATAATCGTCTGTGGCCAAGTTGTCAAATAAAGGCAAACGGTGAAGATATTAAAAACGGTACATATTTGCAATTTATTATTAAATTTTCTGTTGTTTATTTATGGATATTCTTCTCATACATATCCACATTCTATATTAATAGAATATTAAATTACAAAGATTTATTTAAATCTTATAGCTGCCTCCATTGTTCATTTTTTTCTGGCCACATCCACAATAATTGCGGCACATGTTTCGCTCGAGTACCGATAAAAAACTATGAGTTCTTCTTGATCGTACTGCACCTTAATATCACTGCTATCTAATTTTTTGTAGCTGAACGGACTGCATAAATTTTTCTATGCACCTTAATATCACTGCTATCTAATTTTTTGTAGCTGAACGGACTGCATAAATTTTTCTATCTGTATGAAACAACAGTTATTTACATGTTGCAAATTTGTTTAAAATCATCTATTTAATGCATTGTCAATGTCTTCATTAGTGCCGGTGAGCGACAAATCGCAATAAGATGACTCTCGATCCAAAGTTACGAAACCGCCTTACAAGATATCTTCACACTGGTAATGAGGTCCCCAAATATTTACCTGGATTTTGGGCTCCACAAAAACACTTCGAAGCTGATAAACTTCCAGTGATAGATGAATTTGTTGAAAATCGATCCAATGAAGTTGAAGTTGTGAATGTTATTGTGAAGGTATCATAATATACTTATCAAATGGTTTTTTTATATATTTTACAATAAATTGAAAGTAAAGCACAGTAATGCATTTAACAGCAGTAATTGATGTTAAATGTTAATAACATTCTATAAAGTAATTTATACAATGAGGTGTTAATCCACTGAGTTCCATAGTATAAAATAAATGTTTTTTTTGTATAATCTTTGATTACATGAAGAGTGTACTAATGTTTTTCATGCAGGATTTATTAAACTCATGGACTTTAAACAACCATCATGACTCTACAACACAACTCTACACTAACACTCAGATTCATTACCACAATTTCTACAACTGTTTTACCCTGTAGGGGAAGCATCATCAGGACTCTACACTAAATGACAACCATCATCCAGGTTTTGGAACTTAATAAAGAATGAACTCTGGGGTTTCAAGTCCACACCTATAGTCTCATTTTTGATATGATTAAATGATATTGATCTATGGAAATGGAAATTGGGCATTAAAATAATTTCCTTATATAAAGTATTCCTTTAGTTTACTTAAAACTAAAACAGTCTCAGTTTAAAATCTTATCTAATCTTAAAGTACCATGGTTTCTAAGTTCGAAAGTTTCATACCTTAGTTTACATATTCAGGAATTATTTTCATAATTTTACATTATTACATACAAAATATGAAGATTATAAAAATGGTGTCCCTTCTTGTTTCAAGTTTTTTTTAAATTATTTTCTGGATTAATAATTTTTTTAGTAACAATAATGTTTTTATCTTTTTTAGTATTAATAATAACTAAATCTATATTATTTCATCATCATTCTCCAGTCCTTATAACAATCTATATGGAGTAGGCACAACATGTTTTAATCATGTTGTAGTATGATTTAGCTAGGTGTTTTATGACCCGCCGCCTGCCTAATGTCAACTTACCTGAGTCAACTTTTACGACACCTCGGTAAGAAATGAGGGTGGACTATTCTACTCAGCTGGATACCACATGGCATTAAATCTGTATTATTTGGATTATCATTTTTATATTTTCTACATTGCTGTGTTACAATAACCTCTGTTATTAAATAAAATTATCAGTAACACTTAAGTATACTTCTTTTATATGGTGACATAAAAATTATTACTATAAAAAATTTGTAATTTGTTTTGTCTAGGCTTACAAAGATGGTTGGTACACTAGATTTGAGACGATTGCTTTTGCTTTGGCCAAATGTATTCTTGTTGGTGGTCCTGCAATGAAAGAAGCAAGTTACAAAGCAGCTACAGAAATATGTAACTCTGCTGAAGAAATGATGCTTTTCAATAAGTATACTAGACTATTGCATACCGGTAAGTCAAATCAGAAATAGATTACACTAACATACTATGTTGTGCCCATTAACAGTAAATCCTTAACATGTTTTATTAAATGTTTTCAATGAGGCTATCTCTTCCTTTAATTAAATATTTATAATCATGAAGGATTAATGTTTGAACTCTATCCCACTTAATGGTATGTAGTTATTGTTATATATATAATAGATAGTATTTGTATATTATAGAGCATTTGTCATTGGTACAGTTGTTATAGCCAAAGCTTCCCAATGGAACCATGCCTAGACTATACTTTATTTTGCATCATCTACATACTTTGAAAAGAGTTAAGATATTTACAAGTAATTATTTCATTAATTATTAGGTAATGGTCGTGGTTGGTGCAAGCATGTTCAAGACTGGTATAGTCGTAGAGAACCTATTGAACTAGCAAAAGAAGTGACCAGAGTACGAGCAAGACATGGTAGGACCCATAAGACGTTAATACGCAAATCACACTTGAAAGTTGGTGAAAATGATCATGGTATGATTAATTTGTATGACTACTATTAAGTTTTATTACAATAGTAAATTAAAACATGTAATTTTTATTTATTTCTTTGAACATACTAAATGATAAGTAACTTATCTCAATTCATTAAACTATCTCATTACATAAGCTGGTGAAATTACAGTTTGTAAAACTATTAAATGCCTTGGTATTAACTTAAAGTTCTAAAATTATTCTTAGGAATCATTCCATTGTTACCTAGATTGTAAATGTTACAGAATAATTTAATATGACCTAGTACATATGGATGACAACAATTAGCTATCTCAGGTAACCTAGTTAAAAAGCATTGGTTGCTTATTAAAATTTGACGACTCAAGAACTTGTAAAGCAAACTTGAAAAAGAATAATTTGTATTTGACTTCAATACAATGTAACAGATGATACTATTATGAAAATAATTTTGTAACCAAAAAGAAATTAATACAAATACTGAAAATATGGGGATAGAAAGATATCTTTATATTATAATTTATATAATACAGAAGATAATATTTATATTATACAGATACAATATTTATACAGAGTAAAACAAATATAATAAAATTTATATTTATTCGATATCAAAAATATGACATATATTTTGATTTTTTAGCTAGAGATGCCGTTGTCAAATATGCAATTTTTGGATTTAAAAGAGCCAAAATTTTGTGTGGGAATATTGAGAGCACTAGGGAAATATTCAACTACATTCAGACAGTGGAAGACATGCGACATTGCGAAGATCCCGCAGCGGCAGCGGAAATGGCAATTCAGCATCACTTCACACTTGACCATGTTCCAGGACATCTTTTGACTTCGCAAGATGTATGCATGTTTGTTATTATTATTTGTTATATATTGTTTGTTAAGTTTTTTAGTGGAAAATGTAAAGTAAATCCAACAAAAACAATATGGAGACCCAATATCGAGCTATGCCTATCCGTTTTGTCATATTATACTGATTAAGTTGTCCTTCCTGTTTATAAAACTCAAATTTATACTTTAAAAAAAAACCTGTTTTTTACATTCAAGTGTATATATATTTATTAAACTAAGCTTTATGGTATAAATAGTCAACTTGAAAGTTTGGATATAATCTCTCTGTATATAAAAGGGAAAGTCTATATGAATGGTCTTTATAGACTCAGAAATGGACTTATTTTAATAAAATTTTCATACAATCTTTAGATTGATCCAGCCTCGAATCGTGTAAAGTATAGGTGATAGGTGATCGGAGTTTTTTATACTACTATTTACGCTATCTAATGTATTGTTTGTTATGGATTCTATAATTAATATATCTAATAATAAATCTTTCTCCTTAGGTGTGGGATGCCATTTTGCCACAGCTATCATTGAGGGATGTATTGCGTTATGTGCAGCGCATTCACAATATGGGATTCCTAACTAGTGATTCGTCTACAACTGCAGTATTGATTTCCCTATTCAGTAGCCAGGAAGTCATCAAGAAATCGAAGATTACGCCGATCGAAGTGTATATAACATTGTGCAATTATAAAAAGAAGTCAAAGTATGTGTATATTTTCAAATAATAAGTTTACTATTGATAAAGTGACCACATTTCCATTGAAACAAATGGGATGAAATCAAAATTACAATTTATTTATTTATTTTACTGTATAAAATAATATATTTGTAAAAAACATATATATGCAATATATATGTTATATAGCTGCAATAGTGGCAGCCCATGAGCGATATATTATAAATTTCTTTTGTTTATTAATTTCCTTCATTCAATATAAGAAATGAAAATATTTTTTAAAAAGCAGTACCTTCCTAAAAATCGGCGGGACGCGAGACAGTCTACCGAAAACCGGGACTGTACCGCTAAAATCGGAACATGTGGTCACTTTTTCTATTAATTTTGTACGTTTCGAGTGGATTTTATGCATGTTATATTTCTCGTTTAAACTAACAGACCTCGATAATACCCAAAACTTTATGAAAAAAAAAATATTTATGATTAAAAACTGAGTACTATTTAAAAAATATATTTTACACATATTATTTTATGGAAGTGAATTTATACAAAAGACAGAAACTTTCATAGGCAATCTGCAAGATGTATCAGACCAGAATAACTAGGCTAACAAATTAACATAATGTTTAGTATAATAAATCTGCAATGTGTATCAGATAAAACGGACATTTTCTACGAGATTTTAAAGATGTTAATAGATTTTAATTATACAGCACAACATTTTTAATTATTGTATTGTATGAATGTTTATTCTCCACAAACTTTTTTAACAGTCACGCGAACTTTCTAATGCATTAGTTTTTTTAAATGGTGTCGGCTAGCTTAGCTACAATCACGCCTGGAAATCTGTAGAATTTATAGTACCAGTTAATGTTTATCGCTTGAGATTAACAACCGTAATCAATACTCCGCCTATTAACCCTAAGTAAATAGTTTATGCAAATAATTAGTATTGAAAAAGTAATAATTAAATTATTTTGCTATAAGCCGCGATTTTATTTATTTATTTTATTTATTTATTTATTTATTATTTAATTAGAACGGACATGGTCCACTTACACTAATTAAACACAATACATCACAAAAAAAAAAAGAATACTTAATTTTAACTGTGACACAAAAAAAAGAAAATGAATAAAATAAAACAATAAAAAATAATAATAATAATAAAGTAAAATATGTAATGATAATAAATATAAAAGTCTTCTTCACGATACGCGATACTCGTATTGCGTATCGCGAGTATCGCGGATTATAGCAAAATAATTTAATTATTACTTTTGTATTATGGATCTCCGCAAAGTAACGCCTAATTCTATAAATTATTTCAAAATTAAATATACTTTAGTTCTTCTAAAAATAGTTGGTAACCCTATGCTTGAGGTCCACCGACATTGGTGTTCTGGTGAAAAGTAAACATCCGAAGTCATATACCCATCAGTATTTATATATGCTCAGGATTATTAATAATATTCACAGGCCGATGAAGTTTGAGAAAGCCAAAGTAGCTTTGGAGAAGGAACAGCGCCGTCGTACTCGACAAATATTCGATACGAAAGCCGAACGTTGGGAATGGACAGTCACCAAGCGACATCCAAGAGAAGTTAAATACTGGGGTACGTACTATATAATTATAGTTCAAAATATATATCACTGTTACCAACCCAGTGCTGGGCATAAGCCTCCTCTCACCGTTTTTTGGAGAGAACTTGGATCCAACACGCCGCTTTTATGCAGATTGGTAGGTTACACACATTCCAGGATTTCTCTAGAGATATGCAGGTTCCTCGTTGCTATCAAGAAAATATATCAGATTGAAAGGTATTTCGCCATTTGGTTATATTATCTATACTAATATTATAAAGAGGCAAGATTTGTATGTTTGTAATGTTTTTACGCAAAAACTACTGGAGCGATTTCAAAAATTTCAAAAAAGAAGCAGCTTTCTAATGGTGAAAGCACCATTGGAAAGCTGCTTCTTCACTGAGCAACATAGGCTAGTAGACTACACTACAGATATTTTATTATGTGTAGAGTAAAATTTTTATGTATTATATATAGATATTACCTGTGATAGCCTAGCGGTGAGACCGTGTGACTCTCTAGAGACGATCATGGGTTCAAGCCCCGGGCAGACACTAATAAGTTTTTTTTAAACTAATGTGTCTAAAAGGAAAACATCGTGAGGAAACCTGCACATCTCTAGAGAATTCTAGGGATGTGTGTAACCTACCAATCCCCATTGGAGCAGCGTGGTACGTCTTAGCTCCAATCCTTCACTCCAAAAACCTAGAGAGGAAGCCTAAGCCCAGCTGTGGGATAGTAAGAGGCCTTTACTTTACTTTTTTTTATATATAGGTATCGATCATCCACCTAACCCTGCCGTGGTGGCCGCTCTCAACAAGCTGATCGACCACACATGGCTGCTCACGCCACCGACCAATGCCCGCTACCTCATCACACTGGATATGAGACACCATATGTTTAAAGGTTACAATATCCATCAGTTTGTTTTACACTCAGTTAAAATATTTAGGATAACGATTAACTTTGCGAAAATACATAATACAAATTTAATAACAATAACAATAACATTTTGTGGTATCCGGCAGAATAGAATAGACCACCCCCCTTTCTTACCGAGCTGTCGTAAGAGGCGACTAAGGTAAATGCCGTGTGGTATCCGGCTGCATAGAATAGACCATCCTCATTTCTTACCGAGCTCTCTTAGGCGACTAAGGTAAGTTGACGTCAGGCAGGCGGCGGGTTGTAAAATACGTAGCCAAATCATATGATAGACGTAGCATGTTTGCCGACCCCACTTAAAGTGGGATAAGGGCAGAAGGATGAAGATGATGAACAGTTCAAAACGACTTACCTGTTGCCTCAGTTTTTCAGATCCTAATTACCTCTTGTTAAATTAACAAAATTAGTTTATTTTTTTTAAATATATGTCAAACGAAACTATTTTTGCAGGTCGTCATTTTTGTAAAAATTACTCAATCGTAAAGAAGGGCAAAAAAATAACGAAAACTACAACAGGAGCTAGCGGTGACACTGAAGCGGAGAAAACTGAGAGCAAGAAACATTTATATGCTGAATGCTTCTACAACACGCACGTTATACCCGGCTATGCAGGTAAAGATGTGCAATAGAGTAGTAGATAAGGTCAATTCTATAAGTTATATAAATATTTTTTTTGTCTTGAAATTTTTTGCCTTTTTAACAGTGTTTATTTTCCTTCAATGTATTTTATACATATAATACAATTATATATTCTGATAAAAAATTTAATAGCAAAAAACTTGATAAAGTAAAACAAGGTAACCATATAATTCATACTAATAAGCATTTAATACCCATCAGTCCATTGTAAAAGATTATATTTCGAGTTAATATTTAGAATATTACATAGCTATAAATATTTTATCACTTCAAACGTACGAATTCATAAACGTTTATAATTATTAATATTTGCTTTGCCAAAGGGGGGGGGGGTTCACAATTAAATTTTTTTAAACTATAATGATTAAAATTTGCTTGTCAGTACGCCGTATGGTATCCGGCTGAGTAGAATAGACCAACCTCATTACTTACCAAGGAGTCGTAAAATACGACTAAGGTAAGTTGACCCACCGTGTGGTATCCGTTTTAGTAGAATAGGCCACCTTCTTACCGAGAAGTCGTAAAATACGACTAAGGTAAGTTGACGTCAGGCAGGCGGCGGGTCGTAAAATACGAAGCCAAATCATGTAACACCATGTTTGCAACATGTTGTGCCGACCCCACTTAGAGTAGGATAAGGGCAGGAGGATATACTAATAAATTCACATCTTAAAAAAAACCCTTTTGCACTTCTAAGTAATATAACCAGATAAATAATATCCTTGTTAATTTAGCCTTAGTCTTAGGAACTGTAAATAGGTCATTTGTGGGTAACTGTAAATAGGTGATTTTATTATTGATTCTTATACCCAATATAAGATTCAATAATAAAATCCCGCAATCGATTTTATCTTTGTCACTACAGCAGTTTAAAAACGCTGTTAAAGGGAGGATGATACAAAAAGCCTACTATACTATTGAAGATTATATAGATGATAAATGCGTGGACATAGCTACTGCTCTACCCTGTACAAGAAGTACTGACCAAATGTAACTAGTTATAAGAGTTACTATATTTGAAAAGAGCACCCACCGTGATTCTTGCTGGCTCTTCTCGGTAGAAACAACTTTCCGAACCAGGAGTAGAGTTGACGATTTATTTTTTATTTACAAGTTTATTTGAATAAAAAATAATTTGAATTTGTAAAAAAAATAGTGCCAGAGTTGACAAATGATAGGACAAAAAAGAGAAAAACATGTGCCGATAAGGACAGGAGTATGATGAGTTACCAAAAATGGTTTCTGCTATAAGATAAATATTATTCTATTTAATGAGAGCATAATTTTAAATATTTTTAGCTATAATTCTGGCATTGCAAATCTTGAAGCGCGAGAAACATGCTAAGCTGGCTGTATTTACTGAGGAAGGTGTTCAGCTTGTAACAATTGAACGTAATTTCACCAATATTGAGGAAGCAGAGTTTGTACTAAGGGTAATGTTTTTTAGTATACAATAAATAAATAAATATAAATAAATATAAATATATGGGACACTTACACACACGGTCGCCCGTCCCCAAAGTAAGTAACTTAATACTTGTGTTATGGGTGACGGTCAACTGGTAGATATACTACATACATAATTTTAAATACATACTTAAATACAAATATACACCCAGGCTCGAAGAACCAACAATTTGTTTTTAGAAAATGTTGGCCCTCGGCGGGAATCGAACCCGCGACCCGCTGAGCTGAAGCTGCCTTCACTACCCACTGCGTCAACGGGCCAGTCAAATTGAAAAACAATGATTTCATACAATTTGTATAACTTTAAACTTTAATAGATTTCTTGCGTTCCAAAGCATTTTTGCCATAGATAACATGTCTTCTAACAAGGATAACCAATGTATACATCAAGTAAACATTATCAGCTATATTTTACTAATAATATGCATGATATAATCTGACATAAAAGCTGTCATCATTATTATCTATACTTATTATAAAACAAAGTCCCGAAAGCTGTCTGTCTGTATGTAATCGATTTTCTCTGTAAGGTTTTCACCAAAAGATAGTGCAATACTTCCGGATGGTTTAAGTAAATAATGGTATTATGTAAATTGTGTTGAAGAGATCGAGTTGTAAAACTTGCTTGATGGGAGATTTAGTCGTGTGCGCTGCGTAAACCAGCAGATATACACTAAAGTAATGTACTAGAGAATTGTAGATCGACAAAAATACTACAAAAAAGTCTGCGATAGCATGCCTCTATCTGTTATGGTTAACTCACAATAACTAAATCACTGAATTCAACGCGGGCGAAGCCGTTGTTGGCACAACTGGTAATATAATAAAATTGTATTTTAATGTTACTTGTAACGAAATGGAAAGAGCTATGTTGTATAAATTAAGAAAATAAAATTTGTTGATTGTATACAAGATTTATTAAGTGTTCTTTGGTTCCTGTTATTTGCTAAGCATGTTTTCCATTTTAGATTTCATAATAACTTCTCAAGTAAAGGTAGTATGGTGGTGGTATAGTTTTACTGTATTATTAACTAAGAATTTATCTTTCTGTTCAAAGGCGAATTGTTAAGACCAAGTTATTGATAAAAAAATATTGTATTACAGAAAGCAAACTTAGGCAGAGTCCAACTTGACGCGCCAATCGAATGGGCATTACTAAGTAATCAGAAGTTCGATGTCTTCATTAACATGGTGGATCGTACCACACGGTATGTGGAGTTACAAGTTGACGCTCGTGGTGGCCGTGGGTTTGGTGGTAGATTTGGACCACCACCCCACCCGTCCAAAGGGCAGGCAGATCATTGCCCTGTGAGAGCACTTCAAACATATAGAGCCAGCGTTGTTCCTAAAGCTAAGTAAGTTCATGTTACATATTTGATGACTTGTGATCAGGCAACAGGCGATTATACTAGTATCAAAGAATTAGGCGTTACTTTACGGAGATAAATAATACAAAAGTAATAATAAAATTATTTTGCTATAATCCGCGATACAGTAAATAGAAAATATATATAGTGCTAAATGTATAGTGGACTATCTGGTTTTTCATACCTGATGTATGCAGAAATCGTAAAAACACATGCACAAACCTCCACCACTGCCACCACAATACACAAGCACTACACACGTTCATTATAATAAACTCAACGATCGTTTCGATCCGCAAAATCGCCTGATGATACTTCGGTTGCGGGGCGAAACGATTGTTGAGTTTGTGATAGTGAACGTGTGTAGTTCTTGTGTAATGTGGTGGCGGTGGTGCACCACAGGTTTGTGCATCAGTTTTTTGTGAATCCTGCATGTATCGGGTATGAAAATATGGATAGTCCACTATACATTTAGCATTATATATATTTTCTATTTACGGTATGATTATAGCAAAAAAATTTTATTATTACTTTTGTCCTGGCTATATCGCAGATTCTCGAATCAAAACTCTCTCAATTATTTTCTAAACAAACCAAATTTTTCTTAAGTGTAACTAAATACCAATAAAAATAAAAAATAACAAAGAAATCATTTTCAGGCTCATCGTAGTAACTCTTGCCTCGAACCGGGTGCAAACTACCGATGGCAGACACGAAGGTGTACTTGATATAATTGGCATCGACGAACATGTTCCTAAAGTAATGGACGCGTTTGTACTCGGTCAGTTCGAATAATCTTTTTATCCCTTCTATGAAGAGTTTCTTGGCAATACATAAGACTACAGAATAAGAGCAATATGAGTAGATAAATAAGATTAGTAGCTTGTGGTGTACCAAGTTTCAAATGATATTTTTATAGAACTTTCAATGTACATCGTGACTTACATCTACATTTATTTGATACAAATTTTGGTGTATTAATTATTTACATTGATACAACTATTTTATACAAATTTCTACACAATATTCAAGGTAAATATTTCAATAATTTTGCTTGTAGTAACTGCTCACATAACTATATGGAAGAATTGATCATTTGAAAAATAAAATAATTCCACACCACATTTAGAGTTACAGACTATTACAGATTTCTTCTAATAAGGAATTTTGACAAATTCGCAAACTACACCAAAATAGATGTAATATCAATTGGTGAACTGAACTTGAGTGCTGAAATAAATATATATTTTACGCAGGACATATTATCAAATGGTTCGATATAGATATTACCTTTCCAGCATTTGTGATCCCTATCATATAGGCAAGAACAAATACATATATCAAAATGAATATACGTACTCTGTTGAGAAGTAATCGTAACCTGCATTAGTAATTTTTTGTTCAAATCATCTATTGCAGTTAAAATACCTGATACAATAACATTAAGTCTTATTTGACTAATATGTCAATGATTATTTTTCTCTAATATATAGTATAATATATGAACAAGTCTAAGAAACTTTGTTGGTGTTATATTATATATACTTACAGCACTTGTTGTTTGAAAAGACTTAAGTAATACAGATAAAAGAAAACTTCAACCAAAATGTTAGTAAGTGGTCTTATGTATTGATAAGAGGTCGATAAATCTACTCATTGTTTACTATATACAAATTAAATTTTGAACCACGTTGTTTATATGGCAGCTGTGTGTGTAAGATCAATCACAAAAACCATAATAAAAATATACAAGGGCAGAATGTTCTAATGTGAAATATTTTATAAATTCCGGAGTTAACTTTTATTTAAAATTCTTGTGTACATCACATTTACAAATGTATGTTTATCAAGGGAAAATGAGTTGTTCATATTGACGGTTGTATCTCATTATACCTAATAGTCAACTTCCTCTTACCTCAGAATTGAATTCTTTGATCAAACACCACAATGTGTTCCGATCCAATTCAATTACTAAAGAGTTCGAGTGTAATAAAATTTCGTCTATTTTAATGTTATAGAAATATTAAAAAGAAAAATTAAAAGTAGTAGAAAAATATCTTAAGAATTTTTTTATCTTACTTTGTTCATGTTTGGTCTGGCCTTTGGGAAAATAGACTAAAGTAGATAAAATAGAACTTAACAAGCTATGTATCTGCTTTAGTTCTTTTGAAAATCCTTTTCTCTCAATAAATAGACAATATCAAAACTTTTATTTCTAATTTGTCCATGGTCAATAATATATAGAAAATTCACTAACATTATATAATTAAGGTTTTATATGCTTCGAGTGGTTCGGTCACACTTGCAACGAATTTTTTAAAAAATAATAATTGATTTGAGTATGTTTTTTTACGTTAAGATTTGCTTAAAATAGTTAGGAATGCTTTTAAAATACTGCTATGATATTATGCAACATTCTGAAGCGAAAGAATGGTAAATGCGGGAATATGGGATATACATGCTTTTATTTCCTATATGGACAAACTAATTTAATAATTTTAGTCTAAATCCCATTATAAAAATGAAAATACCCTAAAGAGGCAGCATTGAAATTAAAAATATTTTGGTTTCCTGAAATTATAGTATACAAGATATTGCAAATAGCCAGACCATTAGGTTGCCTAAAAGAAACGTAAGCGTATTTCTATTGGTTAATTTAGTTTCCTAGATCTCTATATGAATCCCTCATATTGGGAAGTGCTTGTTAATTATTATATGTAGTTAGTTATTTTCGCTTATATGGTATTATCACTTTGAAATGAATTTTTCATTGGCTACAGATTCGTGTTAATATTTGTAGTGAAATTGAACGTCGCTTTTAACGAACGTTAAATTTGTTTTATTATTAATGTTTATTGTATTTAATTAATTTAGAAATGCTTAAAATTAAGCTTTATGCATAATTCTTGTGTGATAAGAATTAATAAGTAATTTCTAAGTATTGAAATCTTAACCTTTATTCAGTAGTGTCTTATTAGAGTTCGAATACTTTTAGTATAGTGTCAGATTCCGGCAAATCAAAAACTATTGTAGTGCGTTTAACTTGTATGTGTTAAGTTTAAATTTTGAAAAAATTGGATTGTGTGAATTATATTACTCTCTATTGCTGCTAAGACTTGAATATGAAACATCGCATTCATAAATGAATAAAAGAAATTGAATCAAAGACTGAAATGGTTTTAATAATTGATACCTAATTATATGTCTCATACATATGTAATTTTGACTGTAAACTTACATATGAGAGTTAAATACATTACAATCGATTTGGTTCTAATAAAAAATTTTGAATGCCATAAATTTACTGGTTAGTTGTACGTAACAGAGTTTTTTTGTGGTTATTCAAAAATTTGCCGCCTGATTCTCACTGTAGTCACTGAGATGTGTTCAATCAAACAATAACACTTGAATGCGGTGTCCCAATACCAAATTACTTTTATTCACAACTTTTTTAGTTATTATAACCGCGGGGTAAAATTATAAATAATATTTGTAGGTCAGTACTTTCTTATTGTAATTGTTGTTAGAAACAAATATTTATAACTGTTTTTAAATATATTAAAACAATGGTTAGTGTGTTAATTTTTCCAATTTGCCAAAGTGAAATAATGCATTTGTAATGTTATTCAAAAAGTACTGGCCCTCAAATTTTTGTTAGCAATTTAATTGAAATCGTATCTTCCTTAATATAGACTAACTGAAAAATGATACATGCTCATGTCTGTTATGATGTTGACACTCTATTTTATTAAGGTACAATGAGTCTAATTGAAACGACTGCAGCTATCTCCGAATGTATCATTAAACGTTGGTTGTCGTAAAATTCATTAAGAACCATTTTTTAATGACAACATCCACTATGGAGTCTATCTCCTGATGATGCTTCGGTTGCCGGGCGAGACGATTGTTGAGTTTGTGATAGTGAACGTGTGTAGTGCTTGTGCATTGTGGTGGCAGTGATGGAGGTTTGTTCATGTGTTTTTACGAATCCTGCATGTAACGGGTATGAAAAAAACGAATAGTCCACTATACATTTAGCACTATATATATTTTCTATTTACTTTATCGCGGATTATACCAAAATAATTTTATTATTACCTTTATTTCCACTACTGGATATAAATTACGCCGCTTACATAATGCTACAATTGTGAGACCTTTTTGCGTGGGGCATCATTTGGCAGGGTTACTGAAATCAGCAATAAAACCCAGTTAAAAAACCAGAAAAAAAAGAATTCAGATACTCCTCTAATAATGATAAGTAATATTAAGTAGTAGCAACTCGTCACTAACTGCTTGATAAATATTTTCATTTTTTCTTTAGAGAGACTGACAGTTCAAGTAATGAAATCTGGTGAATGCTCGGAGATGTGTTTTAGTGAATTCCTAAAACATTGGGCATGTATCATATTTCCAAGTGCGTAGTAATAAGTGAATCCGTTTCGATATGTTGGTTACTTTTGTACTAATAAGAACGGACTTTCAGAATCTGTGATCACTTGGTACTCTCTTTGGTTTAAGTAATTTTTCATATCTGAATGATGAAACCTTCGAAACAACACTCGAAATTACTGCGTATATACGCCTGTTTTATGCGTGTTTTATTTATGCTGTTATATGTTTTTTATTTTTACCAATTCTCTGGTATTTTACGATTGAAAAGTGTTTACGTATCTATTAATGTTTCGATGTTTGTGTGTGATTTTTTTTTGTTGGTTACAATTATAAGAAAAAAATGTCGTCACTTATATTGAAAATTTTATGTACGAGCTTATTTTTAAAAATAGCGTTCTGTGATTTTTGATGCCTTGCAATTCCAAAATTAACAATATTATAGCTAAAAGGCCGCTTTTTATTTGGACAATATTGGTGTGAATAAACGGCTAAATTAGTGTTAGTTAAAACAATGCAAAATAATTAACAAAACACGTAAGGTGTTTGCTTTCAAAATGCTGAATCTAAGACAATATTTTTATATTAAGTATATTTCGTGGTGGTTAAATATAAAGCGTAATGTTTACATAAAACGCAAATAGTATATTATAATAGTTGTTCACGGCAAACTTTTGATTGGAGATTAATTTCTTTATATACATATTGTAACACTGATTGATTAGATCGACCCTATTGAACCCTGTCCTGTGCATTATTTAAATTATTTAAGTCAGTTTTATTTTATTTTAGATCTTGAAATTCTAGAAATCGGTCATTGTTCAAAGCAGCATTTTCCGTTTAGTAGCTCTCTACTAGAATGTCAATAGCATTTATCAAATATTTTAGTCTAATTATTTGCATATTATATTAAAATAATATTTATTTTCCTTAATATCTCTTAAAAAAAAATTATACATTGGATCTCCTATTGATCATTCTATAATTTTGAGAACAAAACAAGATTTATAATCTGTAGTATAAAGTAAAATGACAAGAAAAAAACCTGTGAGTGCGAGTGAATGATAAATAAGAGGTCCCCCTCTTATTTGTCAACCGATGACAGTCCCATACTCATATTTGTCCTAATCACACGTAAAAAAGAGATAAATAGCCTCGTTTGGTTTTTTTTTCTATGGACACATTTTAGGCTGCCTCCCTAACCTAGTATGATAACTAAGTGAAAAAAAACTGTATACGACCATAAATACATAAAATGATTCGAGATAACTAGGCGTTCGATTGATTCGTGATGATTCGATTCGTGGTGTAAAAAATATATTACATACATTATCTATTATTTTTATAACCTATTGTCTACATGCTTATTTTGTTTTTAAATAATGTTTTCGGTTCATATTAATTTATTATAACAATTTTGAAATCTCCAATTAAAGTCTGTTGTTAAAAAAATTTAGTGGGCGGATTTTGAGAATATAAATATGCATAATTATGTTATTATAATTAATTACATCACAAGGAAAATATAACAGAGAAAAGGATTGAAATATTTTTCAATCAAGGATCAAGTAAAATCCGTCCGAAAAATTTCAAATTGTGAATTCACTTCATGTATGTGTTAGCACTAAGTTCATAAATATTTTAACAATTCACAGCGGCATATCAATGGCACCCTACAATTAAGTATAACAAAATGTAATAACATTTATAAAATGTACTTGCATGTTTGTTTTCAAGTTAATAAACATAATTTTAGGTATGTGATTTTTATTTAATGATTCCTATTAGGCAGCGATTTGCGATGGGATTAGAATAGCTAAATAAAATAAAGGTCAGAAACCTACCTATTCACGATACGCCTATGAGCGTAATTTTTTTTTAACCTATTAGATACCATGGTAACCTATAATTAGTTGCTTTTTACTACACCTCGTTAAAAAAGAAGGTGGTCTATTCTACTCAGCCGGATAGCATACGGCGTTCGACTTGCCTTAGTCGCCTTCTATGACACCTCGGTAAGAAATGAGGGTTGCTATTCTACACAGTCTGATACACACGGCATAATTGTTGTTATTTATTTGATATCTTTAACTAGTTTTACTAACTTAACAATTTAATAACATCTTTAGCTGCATCTACGTTTCGGCGTGTCCAAGATTGATTAAAGTACTTAGCGGATTTTCATGCAGTTATTGTTAAACGATAGAACAAATCATGAAAAATTTAATAATATTAAGAATTGTATTATACATAATAATACTATTCTTAATAATATTATAGTCTAATATTATTAAAAATTGTTTAATATTATTATGTAAATTTGAAAATAATTGTTGACAATGGCGAAAAAGTTTTTACTGAAAACGCTTTGAGATATAAAAAATATTGTATGACGGGATATTCCTCTTTTATAAGTCTACATAAAAGTCTGCATATATCTTTTAAAGTAGCTGACTATATAATACCCCAGACATCTCCAAAATGATCACGTATTATGCAATAATTAGCTGTAGGTAGTAGGTACAGTGTTGACTAATTTTTCATATTAAAATTATTTTCCTTTATGGTCACATCCGTACTTTTCCTAGTCACATTATACGCCCGTCATCAAAGTGTCACTGTCAATGTCAGTAATATTTTATTTTTCACTAGCATATTTCTGAATGCAACACCCTCTCAAACAATTTTCATATTAATTATAGTTGTAACTTATTGCACTTATGAAAATGATGGGCGATGTAGATAAATGGATTGAAATAGCAAAGAGGTGTAAATATCTTCCCGAAGATGATCTACGGGAACTTTGTAATATCGTTTGTGACTTATTACTAGAAGAGCCCAATGTTCAACCGGTGCAAACACCTGTAACTGTATGCGGCGATATTCACGGCCAGGTAAGAAATCAACATAACATACATTCATCACATATACAGTGTTTGATAGGAAGCACACACTGTCTATGCACAATAATTACTAATTATACAGGGTTAAAACAAAAATGTAGGTACCAAAACTTTGTAATATTTGGAGCCTTTAAATCGTCAATTTAGTTTCAAAGATATGTAACTTTTGCTACATTATACTAAATAATTTCAGTATATATAACCAAAAAACAATATTGTTTAGATGTAACTAATGAATTATAACTGCTGCACAAAAGTATTTTGTTTGTGTCTAAATTGTTTTTTTTTTTGCCTTTGGTCATTTGGATACAGTGATGAATCTACATTAAGTCAGTTTGGTGGTTCCTTAACTCCTTGTTCTATATCCTTTTTCTTTAATCAGAGAATCCTTTGCTTTGGCTTTTGTCAAATAAAGGCACAGTGACAGTTGCTGATTGTAATCAAAAATTTTACTATGTAATCATTATCTAAGTTCTATATATAAAAAGTAGTGTCAGTGGGGATATTAACCTGTAACTTCACCACTGCTGGGCCATGGGCCTTGTTCCTCCTTATTTGTAGAGAATAGTTGAATCTTAGACCCACCACTCTACTCCAATGTGAAATGGTAAATAACACATATTTCAGGAATTCTCCAAAGATATGCAGGTTTCCCTCAAAAAAAAATTCATATCACCGAAAAGCATGTGATAAATTGCAAATATCAATTAGGCATACACGTTTAAATAGACATATCATTGATAGCTTTACTTTGGGTTTGAACACATGACCCCTTTGAAAGAGAGACACATGAGCCTCACCATGGGACTATCTCAGCATATGTTTTATTGTTGTATTATATTTGCTGTAAATGGTGATAATAATCTAATAAAGTGTATATTAATAGTTTTTTAGAATATGTACAAATTTGTTCCAGTTTTATGATTTAGAAGAACTATTTCATATAGGTGGTCAGGTGCCAGATACTAAATATATATTTATGGGAGACTATGTAGATAGAGGATATTATAGTTTGGAAACTCTTACTCTATTAATGGCTCTTAAAGCAAGATATCCTGATAGGTAAGAAATATATCATATTACTTTACATATAAAATATTTGCAGCACAAAGCAGTTTCATATTCATTCTATAGTTTGATGTCCTGATTCAATACTGAATGAATATTTTGATTTAAATAATAATAACTTTTCTGTCATAGCAGAATAAATAAATATATGGGACACTTACACACATGGTGGTCCGACCCCAAAGTTAGTAACTTAATACTTGTGTATTAAGTTACTAACACTAGTTACACTGTGTTGACAACGGTGACGGACAACTGATAGATATACTACATAAATAATTTTAAATACATACCTAAATACAAATAAACACCCAGGCTTGAAGAACCAACAAATTGTTTAAAGAAAATGTTGGCCCTTGGCAGGAATCGAACCCGTGACCTGCAGAGCTGAAGGCAGGGCCACTACCCACTGCACCAATGGGCCAGTCAATAAGTCAGGTAGAATTAGCATAAAAACAACATACATTCATGTAAATAGTACTGAATTTGAGATTTCTAGGTATTCAGATAATCTTTTTGACGTTTCTTGGCTCTACTTTTAAGTTTTTTTATTTAAAAAAAACTTGATCTTGTTCCTAGTGTATAGTTAGAATCCAATAAGATAAGGAATTCTCTAATGTGGTAATCATAAAAAAGTAAAATAGATTTTCTCTATTGTTTCATTACTAAAACTTTGCTTTTGGGCATTTTGGCATTTCATGGCAGATATGAGTTCTAAAATTTCTTCAGCAAAAGTTGCCAGGAGGTTTTGTATCTATGTTATTTCAAGTCTACCTTTTTTCCTGTGTGTATGTGTTATAAATGTTTATCTATATGGAGAAAAAAAATTAACTACATTTTTAAATAGTTTATGGGGATACTAATATAATAAATAATAACATAATACAAAATTACTAAAATGTATAATTACTAAAAATTAATTTTGCAGGATAGTTTTACTTAGAGGGAATCATGAAACATGTCAAATAACAAAAGTTTATGGTTTTTATGACGAATGCCTTAATAAGTATGGTAATGCAAATGCATGGAAGGATTGCTGCAGAGTTTTCGACTTACTAGCAGTGGCAGCTGTAAGTTCACCCTCAAATTTTCTATATTTCAATTTTTTTTCCACAAAGACAAATTTAAGACATAAATTTTGATAAAGTTAACATTTGAGTGTTTTACATAAGTGACAATTGAATTATATTTTTACTGATATACTCTATGTATCACTAAAAATATATAGGCAAACAAAAAACATATTGCCATAGGCAAATCTTGATCTAAACAAAATCAAATCTCCATAAATACAGGCCTTTTAAGTATACTATACCACAATGCTTTAAGTTTTATAATTAGAATTTATTTGCAGTTAATAGACGAGACTGTTTTGTGTGTTCATGGAGGGTTATCTCCAGAAATATCAATGCTAGATCAAATAAGATGTATCGATAGAAACCAGCAAATCCCTCACAAAGGTGCCTTTTGTGATTTGCTGTGGTCTGACCCAGCAGATGTGAAGATGTGGTAAAAGAAGTTTCATCTTATCCTATTTATTTTTTATAAATACTTCTTTGTGAATACAAGTCAATTAGTTTTAACAAATTGAAAGATTGAACCTCTTGTCAATGTTGTTTTTTCATGAATATGACTTTATTCTAGTGCTCATTTTTGTGAAGAAATCATATGAGTTTTTCTGCTATATATATAGTATAACATATATAGTGTAACATATAATTTTACAAGGGTAATATTTTTTCTACGTAATAAATTTTTAATATTTATAATGAATGTTTAAAGACCGGCTATACTCACTTCTTATTTTATCGGATGAGCCCAACTAGTTTCAAGCCCACACGGGGCTCTTATTCCTGAGCTCTATATGCGGCGTTATCGCGGCGGTAACTGCGTGTAGCAGCTCGTTTTATTATCGCATATATAATATTTGTTCATTATAACTTTCCTCTTTAGTGAGACAGTGTGGTCACTATGTTAAAAGTACGTTTCCATGGTTTCCGAATTTTTATAAACTGGATATCATCATTCACATCATTATTTACATCGTGTGACTAGATAAATAGAAATGGCGCTTGTACACGGTTATGTTTTAACAAATCCGCCCCCGCATTATCAGCTTAAAGCAAAACAATAAATAGAGCAGGAAAGTACGTGTGCGATAATGTCGCTAAAGATTTTAAAACACTCGCCTTGGAGACTCTTTGTTTAAATTTTACGTTCAGGAATTCAATTCACATCTTTTATTAGGGTTAAAATTGCTGCTAAAGAGAGACATTTCAGTGTTGATACTTCTCTTTGTAACTTGCAGGTCAGTGAGTCCAAGAGGAGCTGGATGGCTTTTCGGCAGCTATGTAACAGAACTTTTTATGGGTTATAATAACTTAAACTTAATATGTCGAGCGCATCAACTAGTAAATGAAGGTTTGTTAAAATTTTTGTAATATAAATATATGCTTTAATGAAGAAATTAATAAAGACAATATGGTAACAGAAGCAATAACAGAATTACTTAGCATGCAACGATAATGTGTATGAAGCAGGCAAAATACACGTACCTTACACATACAGGGCAAATCACCACATGCATCTCAAGACGCCTCCACCAGCATCAACCTTCCTGATAACAAATAAATACCAAATAGAGCCTTATTTCTCCGAGTATCAGTTTTTGTAGCCACATGCCATTCTTGCTTCGCGATAATTATTCTCAAGAGATGCGCGTTCTTGATTGGACATACATCTCTTATGGTATTTCCATGCCAAAAGGTGTTCAACTGCAGAAAACCCGGGTCCTTTTGAGGTCATCTGTCCCTCTCTTTCCCAAAAACGCAAACTTTCCCCAATCATAAAACAACGTAGTTACATACCTGGGCCAGAGCATTATATTCAGGCAGAGCCGATACGGGCTATTGCAACTGATAATGTTGGGATAACTTGCTGGGATGAGACCTGGTCGTAGAAGGAAATCTTAGTGAACATCCGGGAATTAAGAATGTTCTTGAACTCTTACATCAGCAGGCTTATTGCGACTCATGAACTCTTATTGCGACTTAATAGAAGACGTAAACTGAATTGTTTTGCTTTTTCATAACAGGACATGTTACACACAGGAAAGACGCACAGTTTTGAGTCGTTGCCAAATTAAATCTAGAACTTAATCGCAAATTTATTTAATTCACTCTTACTTTATAAGTAAGTAGGTGTGCAATCCAAATGCTGCTCTGTTAAAAAAACTTCATAGTATGAAAAGAAAGTGATTCAGTTTAGGTACTGACTTTGAATTGCATTGCAATTGAATCGTCTTCTAAAAGTTGATGGTAGGCCTACATGTCGTAGAAGGAAATCTTAGTCGCGGAATATCCGGGAATTAAAAGCGTTCCCGAACTCTTCCATTTGGATAAGAATATAAAGGTATATGCAGAGCTGACTGCCAATCTTCACTAGTTGGAGAGACACGTCAATAAGAGAATAATAATAAAAAAATAATCAATAAGAGAAGTCTAAAAACACTGCATTTTTCATTATGACTCGCCATTCCAATACAATGGGGAGGTGTAGTTTATTAAATAGTTTATCCGGTTACAACTCGTTGAGCCTCATTTAACAATTCTTAGTGATTTTTGAGCATTTAATCATTAACCATAATTTTCTTATCCCACTCAAAGTAGAGTTCGCATAACGTTTTTCTCTTTCAATATCTGCAGGCCTACCATGAACTCTTATTGCCGAACGCGAACCGCTTTCTTTTCGTACCATGAAATGTGAATTGCATTGGGGTCGTAATGATTGAAAAGGATAACTTTATGAACTATAGATAACTCTGTCTCTTTTACTCACATGTTCTTAGGACGAATTCAGAACGCTCATTCGGCAACGATTTAAAGTGTGCGTCTTTAAGACGTCATGGTATTAAAAAGCAAAACAATTTCGTTTACGTCTTCAATTGAGTCGTTATACATTTAGCACTATATATATATTCTATTTACTGTATCGCGGATTATAGCAAAATAATTTTATTATTACTTTTGAACAATTATTTCATTAATGAATTATTAATTTCAGGATACAAATACATGTTCGACAAGCGATTAGTCACAGTATGGTCAGCACCAAATTATTGTTATCGATGCGGAAATGTCGCTTCAATATTGGAGTTCAAAACAGTTAACGATAGAAATGCTAAAATCTTTCAAGCAGTACCAGATAGTGAGAGAGAAGTACCGCCTCAACACACGACACCTTACTTTCTATAATTTAAGCATTAACTTAATATAAGTGTTCCGAGTAATTATATATAAAAAAATTGTATAGTAAATCGTTGTATATTAAAAATCAGTTTTATTGTTTCTTTGCAAACTGTCCATCGTATTGTAACTGTGATGAATGGATACAAAAATATTCAAACAAACTATAGTATCAAAATAAAAGCTTAAAAATATCAAAATATTTAAGTTACTATATATAATTCGGTAACAATGTTACTTCATTTCTTCCCTCACATTTCATATTTATCTTCACATATTATTAGAAAGAAAGAATACATACAGTATATGAAGTAATTTTATGGAAGAATTTGAATTCGTTGGACAGTGTCAGCACTATAACATTAAACGATGTGTAGATGTAGAAATAATTAATCACAGTTAATCAGCTGTACTTCAAAACTGGAGTTGTATTAGATGCATATTAAGATACATATATAAGACTCTATAATAGTGTTTCAACACGAGGAACCTACGCTCCACTGCGCGACCAATTGAAACAATCCCCTTGACACTGTCCTCATGCCATTTAAATGCAATACTAGATTCCTATGTCAAATTGACCGAAAAATGCAAATTCTTCTTAGAAAAATGTATCATTTAAGTTTCTTAAGTGAAAAAAAATATTTTTTAATGTTATAAGATATGTTGTTACATTCATTTCTTACCTAGGTGTCGTAAAAGGTGACTAAGGTAAGTTGACTCGCCGTGTGGTATCCGCTTGAGTAAAATAGACCACCATCTTTCTTACCGAGGTGTCGTAAAATGCGAGTAAGGTAAGTTGATGTCACGCAGGCAGCCGGTCGTTAAATACGTAGCTCAATCATGTGACATTTTTGTAGCATGTTGTACCGACCCCACTTAGAGTGGGATAAGAGCAGGAGGACGATGATGTATTTTATATTACATAGGGGGCATAAGAATTTTAGAAAGGCTAAGGTGGGGCGTGGCACAAAAAAGGTTGGGAAACACTGCTTTAATGTGTAATATATATAAATACTAAAGAAGAATTATGAAAGAGTACCAGTGTCAATAATTTGGGTAAATTGTATTTTACTGGATTGGGTGGTTAGCCATATATTAAGAATCTTTTCTTCATTGATAAAAAACCCAGATCATCAATATCACAAACTCGTCACAATACTGCAGCTGAAAATGCTGCAGAAATAAAATAAATGCAGATTTAAAAAAATCATTTATTTTACGAATATTAGAACATACATAAATGCAGAAATATTCACTTTTAATAAACTGATCACTGAAATGTTTTAGTAAATTTTTATTGATGCATTTCAAGGCTCTAATATCTATTAGTCTCTATTGTAATCAAAAGTATAATCGAAATATGATTGGTCGAAACTCTGGACACGTACATAGCCATCTTCACCTCCTGATGCAAAACTTTTGCCGTCAGGATGGAATGCCAAACTGTTAATGGGTCCAAAGTGCCCTTTGACACGTCCAAATTCTTCCTCAAAGACAAGGTGGAAGAAACGGGCGTCGAACTTGCCTTGCCTAGTTGATGTTGTCGTGACCTCCATAGCATCTTGTCCACCACCAAGTACCACATGGTCTAAAATCGGACTGAGTGCTGCCGAATTAACTGGACGTTCGGTTTTGTATTCTTTAAGCAGTTCAAGAGAGCTAGTGTCAAATAGTTTGGCAGTTTGATCCTTGGAAGCAGTTATGAACATAGTCCCATCACGAGAAAGCTGCATATCATTGATTTGATGTGTGTGTTCCTTAATTGAATGTACTTTTTTGCCTGTCTGAAAACAAGAATAGTAATATTAAGACAAAAACAACAACTGAACAGTGTTGGCATTTTTATATTATTTAAGACAAAAATTTAAACTGTTTAAATATCCTTAATTCAGAGGCTGTTTTTAATAAATCCATTGATCTGAAAAAATAAATATTTAATTATTTTATTTCTTAAAGAAATTATTGTTTATGGCAACAAATCTCATATGACATAACCAAGACAATTTTTAAGTATGCCACAATTTATATCAAACATTTTAATTTTGTTTGTTAATTATTAAAAGATCAAGATATTGTTAACAACAATAGATATATTTATATAAATATTTATAGATATATATTTATAAATATTTATAAATATTTATAGATATATATTATAGATATATTTATATAAATATATCTATTGTTTGTATACTTTCTATAATTGTATATACAAAGACAGAAAGTCTGTTTTACTGTACTATTAAAAATACAGCATTTTGATCAACATAAAAACATTTAACTATACTGTAGTTAAAAATGAATAGTGTTGAATTTGCTGGCACCTGGGTGTGTTGGCAAGTTTTAGTGTTGAATAATGTATTATAAGGTAATAAATTTGAATAATATTTCTCAACACAATTAGTACAAAAAGTAACTATACTAAGTTTGCACATATGAGTATTATTATTTTTTTAAAGTTTAGAATACATACTCTCAAATCCCATTGAATTAGGTCACCAGCTTCATGACCAGTAATGATAGTCTCATCCAAGGAGCCCCATACCATAGATGTTACTTTTGAATCTGTTATTTCCCATTTAAGGATTGGGGCTTGGGTTGAAAGCGACTCATCAATTGTCCTTGTGTCAATGATAAAAACCTGTAAAGTTAATTAACATATTTTTATAGCAATAAAAATATGGGACTATATTTTATTAATTAATTGAATTTAATTTATCAAAACTTAAAATTGAATACTGATAACATAATATATAAATGAAGTAAGTAAGTACCTCACAAGGATGTCCCATGGCTTTATCAGTGGTGTATGCAGCTTGATAAGCACTAAAGCTGAAGTTACATGTCCTCACTGAAGAGTTTGTTTTGACTGTAGCTATATTTTTACCAGTCTCCAAATCCCATAACCTATTTAATTAATAAATCTAGTTATTTTAAAGCAGTTCTAAGTTTAATAAACATAAAATTATTGACAATTAAAACACTATCATTTATTTAATGTAATTTATATGAAACTCAATTTGAATCCACTATTCTAGACAATTTCTCATGATCCTTCTGAATATTTACAAGATACAGGTAATTGCTACAATTTTTTTTATTAAATAACTGATTTTATAGAATAAATTTAAAATTAAAACCAAACATCTAGTTTAAAAGTGATCTTTATCATCTTTAATTATAGTATGTGAAAATAATATAAATAAAATATCTTAATCACCTTATCATGTGTGTGTGTTAAAATGTGGAGGTACATGTACAATGTACTTCACATCAGCAAATTTATAATTTGTTTTTATAGTTATCAATATCATAAACAAAAATGTTAACTTGTCAACAAAGTTAAGAAGTCATGTTTGTGTTACATTTATTAAGACTATACAGTCTGATGGACTCGCCGTGTGATATCCGGCAGAATAGAATAGACCACCCTCCTTTGTTACCGAGGTTTCTAGGCGACTAAGGTAAGTTGACATCAGTCGTAAAACAAGTAGTCAAATCATGTGTATAGTGACAACATGTTGTGCCGACCCCACTTAGAGTGGGATATGGGCAGGAGAATGATGATGATACAGTCTTATGGACCATAAGGTCTTAATATAAAGTAACTGTTTTATTACTAAATCCAAAGATTATACATTAGTAAATACCATCTATAAATAGATTTATCTCTTATAGAATGCATATATTTCATACCTGCAGGAACTATCACCACCGCCTGTGATAAGGTGAATAGTTTGCCAATCGACGTCCAGACACCATACCACACCACCATGCCCATTAAAAGTGCCGAGGCGTTCTCCATTTAATGACCACCATACGTTGGGTTTTGAGTCCTTAGCCGCTGAGAAAAGCAAATCTCCTTCGCGGTTATACTTGATTTGCGTGATAGCACGCTCGTGCCCTTGCAGCATCAGAGGTTTCTGCATAAAACATGTTGAAAAGGTGACGCATATACTAATAAGGCTCCACAGATTTATTTTAAAAAGATAAATAGTTTTTATGTTTAATAAGACCATGATATTCTTCTAACTTACCATGTTTTCGGGATTTATTTATTACAAACTATAGATAAATTACAAAATGCTGATAAGTGACATGTGGCGCGGCACTGTTTTCGTATGATGGAAAAGAATGACAAGTAATTGTCACTTGTCAATTCCTACAGATAAAAAAACAATTCTATAATAATTGTAACAAGTGTAATATTATACAAAAAATAATGTAGGTAATGAATAGTTAACTTCTAAGAATTATTTGAATAAAATAATTTTTTAGTTCCGCTATCCAAAAATATAGTTTGAACTGACTTTATTTATATTATCGGTAGATGACGTTAAATTATGTATATGTACTTGGTACTCAACACTAGATGGCTCTTTCAAGGGCTTCTATTGCAATTTATAAATGTAATAAAAGGGCATTTGTTGCGTTGAAATGAACTAACTTTATAATGCTGTATGATACTATATATACTTCTCTTTAAATAATTATTTCATATTTAAATCAACAATTACGAATGTTGCATTCGATATTCATTTATGAGAAGTAAAAAAATGAAACGAAGCATCGAGAATTGAACTTTAATAACGAATAACGATAATTTGAGCGCTATGAATATAAATGAGTGGTTAAAAAAATGTGATTTTAAAAATTACATATTGCTATAGTTCGACTACAGTTAATGTTACTGCAGCAATTAAACACATAATGACCACTTTATGTGTTTATTTATTTTTCATCAATCATCGTATGATGGAAGAGTACAAGTGAATAAAGAATAAAATAAAAGACAGTATATTTCACATACATTTTATTTTCTTAAATTATTAACCATTGATTTCCAAGAGTACAACTAAAAAACAAATTAAAGTACAAACACGTTATGCATCGCTAACTAAACACAACTGTAGGTAACTTCTCTTGGCAAACCAGTTCATCCATTGACTAACGTAACACCCGGCGCACCACAAACGAGACGTATAAACCGATACAAACATCATAATCATCATTACAAACATTGTATACTAACTTGGTCAAAATTTATAACAACAGCCTTCATCCAGAACATACAGCAATCAGCAACATGTCATCGACTACGTGTAAACTCTAACTGTATTGTAATACTTAATGTACGCTATTCCAGAATGCCATAAGTCTTGAAATTGAGCGAACTCAACTAAATACGTGCAACGCACACTCAGTCACTCTGATCTATATGAATTCTACGTCATACTATGGATTATTTTGAGGCACTTTTAGTGAGACTGCGTGGAAAAGTGTTGATTTTAATATTTCAAAAACTTATATGGTATTAATATTCGATTTCAAATATGAGAAGCGAAACGTGTTTGTGAAATCGTAACGAAAAAACACCAAAGTTAACACGTAGAATAGATATCTAATATTGATATATAAGGATACTATATACTTAGAGTTCAAATATTTATCTTTGACATCACGTACAACAAACACTCAACGTTTCCAAATATATATTCTTTTACTGATTTATACTCATTAATTTTTATAACTATTTAAATTACAGAGTCTAATATACACAGCTCAACCCTACTTCAATCCGAAGTACATGAAACGCAAGGTTTTACACAACAAATCTTACGCTAAGAATGTGAAATTATTTCGTCACGATGTGTCTTAAGGACTGTAAAGAAAGTGTGAAATGCATTAAGTTCATGTTATACCCTTAAAAATATATTAACATCGTTAATGTTATATTACTATTACATATCAGTCAAATTATGTTTGCGATATCATTTAAACGTCCGACTTCCGAAATACTTCTGGTAAAATATGTGAGAAACATCAGATCATTTATCGTACGATTTAGTAAGTTGGTTAGTTTACAGTAGGGGATTTATATAAGCATTTCTGAAGTCGAAGAATAAATGGCAGTTCATTAGTTCATAGTTTTATACTATCAGAACATTGAGACCAATGACTATAAATATATCCAAATCAGTACAAGTAGAAAAGTTTTTGCGACACTATCTAACAATTGTAAGCGGCAACAAATTTACCGAGTACAGTGAATTTAAATCATCGACAGATAGACCAGCTTTGAAATTAGGAGAGCAACGAAAAGCAAATGGCTATTTTACATGTAGTATAGTTTTTATTTACAAATAATTGTATAGCCTCAATGGGCTTTTCGTTTACTATTCTAATTAGGTACTCGCCAGTAATGCGCCAATTTCCTCGATACTCACTAACAATACTATTCCTTTGTACAACGCCATTAACATTCTTACATCCTAAAATTTCCCTTTGATACTCTGCCGTTAATTTCGCCTTAAAAATACGCTATTCTATTAACAAAATAAGTGTCAATATTACTTACATACAATATCGTTAACATATTAGTAGAACGATGCACGATTCGCGATTAAATTTAACTTACGATTTCCGTCATACAAGATTAAAAATCTATAAAGGCATCTTTACCTCAGACTTTAGATTTAACACCTTCGTTATGATGGTGTTTATATCGACTAATTATAATTTAAGTTAGATATAATTGAATAAATAAAAATATGCAGTTTAACCAAATTTTCAGCAGTTTCAGCCTATGAGGAGGGCTTTTATTAAATTCAGCTCAGGATATTCGCTAACAACTCTGCTTAAAGAACGCGATGCGCAGATACACTATCACTGTTTATCACAATTAACTAATAATTTCACGAATGTTATTATTAACTTAATAAAACACATACATACAACAAAACTACATTTAACATCTATTTAGGCATTTAATGGCAGTGTCATAACCGGTTGTATTGATACTAATCATAATGTACAAAACACTATAATATCTACTTACACTTAACTAATGGTAACGAAATGAGGAACGGACACGTCTCGCTCATTCAGGTAACAGGATTCTTCAATTACAAAATAATAATGTAATATCGATTGTTAATAGTGCTACTGATCTTAATATTATAACACGGACGTAAATATTCGACGTCTCGTATTTTTAATTTGACGTTTCTTGTATTATATATACGCAACGCTATTGTAAATCCACGTTTTTAACTGTATTAACGATTTTTTGTGTGCGTATTTGTTTTTAGATTGTTGCTTAATATTTTGAAATTAAATTAATTCGACTAATTCTGAGTTTTCGTTAACATAAAATAAAAATTTGATATAGAACAGTGTTCATATGTCAAAGAGGCACAGAATAATTTCTGCGTCATTTCCTTTGGGTCCTAATTTGTATTGGATGGGAATATTTGCTTTTTTGAATAAATTTCTTGACTGAATATGTTTCTTAAATTAAACAAAAGGTTATATAGTGCAAGTATACACTTATCACAAATTTGTATCGTTCAAATATAGTATAGTTTAAGTCAAACTTGACTACTACAATGTCATGTCACCAGGGTTTTCAGTACTTTAATATTTATACGTTGATATTTATTGTTAATAGCGATTTTAGATCTAGGGCGTAATTAATTATAAACTAGAACCTAAGTCCTTAGAACGAACTTTTTGGTTGTAATTACTTAATTTTTTACTTCGACGATGATCGTCTTTCTTAATCTAATGGTAACTGTTCACCGTTGCTGGAACGTTTATAATTAATTTATAAAATTAACGAGTAACAGCTTGTATACACCACGCGAATTTATTCCATTTTCAATAAAATTGTAAGTAAAGGCCCGTTTACATTTTTTTAAATACATTTAGTATAAAATTAATAAATATAATAATTCAGATACATAGTGATGTGACAGTAATCCACGTTTGTGATGAAAAATACATAAACTGTAACATTAAAAATGGTTTCTCTGGAATTTGAACTAAATATAAATTATTTTGTGATGTAATATTAGGATTTTCAGAATATAATATGTATAATATATAATAAGTCCTTTGTTAAATTGGTACTTCGTACAGATTTCCATTACTCTTTTTTCTTTTTTGAATCGCGTTGTGTAATACAAGCCAGTACATCATATTATCAAAGACAATATACATTTAAGTAGGCAGTGATTACTGACAGTGATGAAGTTAGTAAATCAGTATTACTTACAAATAATGGCTATCAAATTTTAGTAATTAATTAAGACTAAACGTGTACAATGATTTATTACTAATGCATATGTATAATGTTATATGATGTTATGTACTTACCAGGTGATGCCGATTATAACATAAGTAAGATGGCTTGAGGTTTTGGTGAAAAGCACCGATTAAATGAAGTAGACGATAATACATGTTATATATGTATTTATAAAATTCGATTACACTTCGACTTGGTTCTTTAGGATGCAAACTGTTTGCCAGCATGAAAAAAATAGCACTACCAGTGTATAAATGATTTAAATCCATATTTTTATTCGATTTGCTTTTGACGGTACTATTAAAGTAAGTTAAAAGGAAATAATTCATAAATAAATAAATATTTCATGTTATAAACATAAATTTATACAACTTTTAATAGTTAAACAAAAATGTTGTATACTAAACTCTATTTCACGAGAACAGCTATGACGTAACCAAATCATAAGTGATATAAAATTAGAATGTTATACTATTCAAAATTATAGTATTATATTGAGTCTAAAAATAATTATAGGACATTGATTGAAATTAATAAATATACAATTGCACACTTTATAATTGCCAGATTCTGAAACTAAAAGGAGCTAGAATATCAATATAAGCTTTCGGGAAATGGAGTTTTGGAAACAAGTATTTTATATTGAATTTATTTGAATCAACATTTATGTGATGACAACATTGCAATTAATAGCATGAAGTAAGTTATATGTAGTAGTAAAATAGATAAAATAGAAAATCGAACCCTATTGTACAATGAAATCACTATTAACAGTCTAAGGAATGCTACGATTTTAAGCGAAACAGTGTATTTTAAAACTTTGGTGGGATTTTCTAATGAAAATTTTATTTTGATTAAAGGTAATCATGGTAAATTAAAGGTAAATGTTCTTGGAAGGTTGAATAGCTTAAATATTAAGCTATTAGGGGATTTAGTTAGTTTTGAAGTCACAATGGCCACGCAGTCTTTGATAAATCTGTTACAATTCGATAACGTAATAGATAATCATTTGGGTGTTATAAAACTGAAACGAATTAAGTATACGACGTAATAATAAAGTATGTAATTAAAATGGAAAACATGATACAAAATTTAATAATTGTGCCTTGGTAATAACAATATCATGCGGACGATGAAAATTAATGATATTGAGCATAAATTACAATTGAACACATCAAAGGAAGCAAAATACAATACGATAAGTAAATCCTTGAACAGTCTCTCACTATCCGTGCTTAGTAGCGGAAGACACTTCAACAATTTACGAGATACACGCAAGGCAGACATACGTGGTTGCTTAAATCTAGTTAGACCAGAGTAAAGTAAGTTTTAGAACGACCAAATTCACACAAAATTATTGTGTAATATTGGCAATAAAAATGCATAAGTTGTGACTATAGAAATAGCGCATAACAGCGCAACAACACGATAGCGTAAAAACAGTTGTATACAAGCAGTCTTGGTAAACACTGAGAGTAGGTACTTAGTGCTATTAAAATACGAACAAGTCATATAAAACAAAATCAAAAATCCTCAATATTACACACATGGCAACGTAAGGCTGCCGGATTAACCCTAGGCGATATAAAATGCAAACTAAAACAGCAATAATTAATTTACAATTTCTGTCTATAAACAACGAGCTTAACTACGAATGTAACTAGTAAATTATAATCTATATTTACAGAAATAATATATTATGCGCTCTCCAAATGACGAATTTAAATAGTAACATAATTATATATTTTAATCTACAATAACACTAAGTAGTGTACACTACCATGTATAAAACACGCATCCGAGTCCCTGGTACTAATTAAATAATAGCTAGTTTAATCATAAATCAGTCTGTCGTTTGGGACGTTTTATTTCCTCTAATAAACAATAAGCCAATACACACATCGATTCAACAAGGGTATAATGTACCGCACTATCCTTGCACACTGCTAATCACTCATTGTAAAAGAATTTTCTCACAAATAGAGTCTATGCACTGCTGGCGATCGCTCGAACAAGAGCGGCCGTCTTTTTAGCTGAAGATCTTCGTAGAACGCGTCACTCTGCCTCATTCATTCGTATTTTTCATTCTCGATTCTAGGAGAGGAATCATTCTTATGAATTGTAGAGCCGAGGCGGTGATGAACACAGGTCGGTGTGGGCTTGTGACGAGGGAGAGTTGGCGCGGGAGCGTTTTGGAGCAGGGACGCGGGGCCTGTCTCTCGTACATTGAGAACTAGACGCCCTGCTGCGCCATATACTATCTGATCTCAGCCGAGTTCAGCACGAATGGTACGTAGAACATTTTACTCTCTAGTAATAGGTTCGCCGCCGCTTGAATCTGAAAGTGCACGGTATGAGTCAGCGCTTTAATGTTAGAACCTTTCGGTCTCAAATCTCGTTTCAACTTTCTAAAGGGACATCATTATAACTGCGTAGATATTATTTGTTTAATTTCATTATTTCATACTACGGTTAATATTGCTTAATTGATTTATCAATTGGACTAAGCAAGAGTTCACGGGAAGTATTATTCACAGAAATGAAACAAATTGAAAATTGAAAACATGATTGGTTATATAAAATATCGGATTACAATTATTTAACAGCTTCGAAACGAGCACTGGGTAAATATTATGACAGTAAGTATCAGTCCTCAAGCATTTTAAAATTAACATTACTTCATGATACGATAAGAACCTAAAGCCGTTGAAATTAATTTTAAAGATAAACGGTTTAAAACCATAACCAGAGTTGGAGCCACGTAAGTTTCATATTTGGCAAGTGAAGTTGTGATTGTATAAATAAAATATTCGACCGATTTTTAATTTGAAAAAAGATTACCAGATGACGTTATTCTCTTTGAAAACACAGTTTAAGCTACTAAATTTTTATTTATTTATTTTATTATTCTAAATTAATTAAATAGCAATAATCATCATTACTATCTTGACAAATATTGCTAAATAAAATATAATTTAATAAATTTAATAAAACTTGTTTTATGGTTTTGTTTCCATTTATTTAATTTGGCAGTAATTAAAATAGTTATGTTATTTTAAAACCTATTTATATGGTTACCTCAGGTATCCTCGCGAAAAGCTCCTGTAGTCTGCCAGGATGGTGTGGTGACACGTGTTCTAAATAACTCCGCAATACTTGCACGTACCTATCTTGAATACTCTCTAACTCCACTTCTATAAAGAATAAAACATTTTGAAACTAAAACACAACAAAAACATTACATAATATTACAGTAAATAAATATATTATAGTTACACTTTTTCTAATTCTAGTAATTTGCCCTACTCGCCTATAGATGGCGATGAAAGGCGGAGGCGGCGCGGCCTAGCAATGGCGTCGAAGCGCGGTGCGGTGGTGACGTCACACGCTCAGTAGGTCACTCCGATAGCGGGGCAACGACCGCGGCTAGCCGTTGACCTCCGCTCGCGCGTTCGCGTCCTCAACCGCTATTGCCGTCTCGCTCGCACGCGCTTTACAATATTGTACGCATTACGTGTAATGCTTATACTACTTATAACTTTTTGCTCTCGGTGAATAACGTATGCTTTTGTAAAAACCTAGATAAAATTAATTTAATTGCTATAAATCGTTTATCTATTTGTTCTTCACAGACTAGAGCGCGAATTGTTGTGCAATCATGTTAATTGAGCTGTGATAGCCTAGCGGTGAGACCGTCCGACTCTTTCGAGGGGAACACGAGTTCAAACCCGGGCAGGCACCAATGAGTTTTTCTATTAAAACTTGTGTCTAATTGATAATTGCAATTTATCACACGCTTTTCGGTGAAGGAAAACATCGTGAGGAAACCTGCATATCTCTAGAGAACTCTAGGGATATGTGTAACCTACCAATCCGCATTGGAGCAGCGTGGTAGGTCTTAGCTCCAATCCTTCTCTCCAAAAACGGAGAGAGGAGGCCTTAGCCCAGCAGTGGGCATAACAACGGGCTGTTACTTTTTTTACTTTACATGTTAATTAGAAAGAGTCAAAAATCTATATTTGTTATGATTAAAACCGTTATCGTCGATGATCTCATATCCTGTACTGTTAATTCGCGTTATATTCAAAATAAGGTGACAGGCGGAATTAAATTGAAAAATAACATACATTCGCAGAAACATTATTATAATGATTTTTAATAATAATATACATTTAAATATCTTATTTTTGTCCTGTAGAATATTATAGTATGTATTCAGCTATATGTTGCAGATAAGATAAAGACTAAAATACTAAAGTGTATTAAACTAAAAATCCAATAAAATCAGATACTTATTTTTGCCCGTAAATTATATGTAAAGTTTTGACCACTTAGCCTCAATTATTATGTAAAACGCTTGTACAAATTACATCAATATTCCATGAAGAACAGATCAGCGTTTGAAATGTACTACAAAGCGAAATTGATTTCGCGTCCAAACTTTTCGCATTCTCATTTCGATACTTTATAATAAACGTCGAGTCGAATAACCTAAATCGATTAACATTGTTACATACCTAACGTGCTCATGTCCATATATTACGTAAGCGCAAGCGAGACGAGTTAGCGACTAATCAATTTTTTCGCCGCGAGCGCGCGGCAAAAGAGAAAGTTTGCTTCCGCCTCGCTTTTCGCTGAGAGTGAAATGTTGTCCCGTTTCGACTGACGTAACCAACTATTATACGGACAACGATGTTGCGTTCTCCGTTATGCGATAAGTCCCAGCGAGCGACATACACTACGATTTGTCCGCCTAACATTCCTAACCTTTTACTATGATGTTAATCATGGTAAATTAATCATAACCATTCAATGCAGTGGTCTTTACTTAGTTATTAAATAAGTTATACTCGGGTATAGGACGATCTTCATAAAATTAAATTATTACAGTGTATAATATATGTCGTAAAAAAAATGGGACCAAAATACAACAAAACGACTAATACGACAAAACCGCTTAAAATGTTAAATGCCTTAATAGGTATATTAGTAAGAGAGAAAAAATCGAGCTTCCTTTAAATTTGAGGTTGTCTTTTTATCAACGAAAATTTGGATAAATAGAATATGACTCAATAGTCATCATATTCTTACATGGAAAATAACTAAACTTAAAACGATAGAACTATTTCTACAGACTCCTTATAGAGTATATCGGTCGTGTAGTATATAAAGTTTTCTTTGAGGGGTGGTAAATAGCAACTGCATACGCTTTGACTCCAATTAAAAAAAGATTATTTGTAATTAAAGTGAATTTAACCGTGTTGGTACATCTGATTTGTGAAGCCAGTAATTGTAAGACTACATTATCAAAAATGTAGTTATGCAGAGAAGACCCTTCTTAAAAGAAAAATAAACATCGTTCATCCTGATCTCGCTGATCTAAAGCACACTGGACTAGTAATAACTGATAATAGTTATAAATAATCTACTAATAATCTAATATGACACTAATAATCTTAACAGAACTGAAGTTTTTGTATCATACCCATTTAACATACCAGCATATTGCTCAACTAACGCTAACGCTTATTGTGCTCTCAGACATACATACATTCACGTTCGTGCACACACGTTCAAAACCACGGAACAGTTGCGCAAGCGTTTTCCATTTCACCTCGCGAACACTCTCTGTTCACTACGGTTACAGCTATATCTCACTTGCCCATACAACTTTCGTTCTTGTTTCTATTATGCATTCACTGTAATAACGATGTGACGGAAGAATAACATTTAATCGATATCAATAAATCATCACTAGAACAAATAGATACTTCACGCGCGAACGGTTACTTTCTAAATTAATATAAATTGACAGTAAAAAATATAATTTACAGTCTGGTTCTTGATGTAACTTATTATATGATGGCTAAGTTTTTCACGGTCTACTCAAAATACTATGTACAAAAATTAATTTCAACATCTTTGATAGGTTTATTCAGTGTCCGTAAAATTATTTATTAACTGAGCAATTAATTATGAACTCGTTAGAATAATTTATAGAACTAGGCGTTACTTTGCGGAGTTCCATAATATAAAAGTAATAATAAAATTATTTTGCTATAATTATGGCAAATATAATTATAGGATGATAGCAAAATAATTTTATTATTTCTTTTGAAGTCGTTAGTATTTTACATCTAAACTCCGGTAGAAAACATTTACTATGAGGAAATACGTGACATTGCTTCTTCAGCCTTCAGAGACAGTATTTAACATAAACTAAATTATTTACAAAAGAAAGTGAAATCATTTTTCTTAAGTCAATGATTCAATTATTAGGTTGCAGGCAAAATCATGGCTACAAGTTTAAATATTGGTACACCTTAGAACTCATCAGCATTGAACGTAAACATTTCTTTCAACGTATCTATATATATCTTTTAAGTATTTAGTTTTATATTTATATTGAACAATAATTTGTTACTAGCTTAGCTGCAACAATTTTTCCTACATTTTTAAATAGAAAAATGATATTTTTTACGTCTCTCAATCTTCTTATATAATAGAATTGCTCAAATATATAAAAAACTTAAAAAATGTCACATCACCTCAAACTAAGAAAAAACTCATGTCGTTTCTACTTAATCTAAATTACCAAGAAACTGAAAATCATATCGTATTAGTTAATTAATCTTTAAATAAATATAAATTTTATTTAATTACTTTATATTTATATATAAGTAACTTTTATTAATTAAGAAAAAAACTTGCCATATCTTGTCTATTTTATTCTATTACTAGCCGCAAGTACGGCTTGGGCCGCGTGAAAATCTAATTTTGAACAAAAAAGTAGGTATTGTGAGTTAACCATAGGCGGCAGAGACTGTCGCGGAATTTTTGGAGTATTTTTATAGATTTATGATTCTCTAGTATATAACTTTAGCGTATCTCTGTTGGTTTACGCGGCGCACGCGACTTAAGCTCTCAGCAGGTGATTTTTTTTATAAATGCGCGATCTCTTCAACACAATTTACATAAAACTGTAATGTACTATTAACCTAAATCTTCCGGAAGTATTGCACTATCTATTAGTGAAAACCGTACAAAAATCCGTTATATATATTTTGAGAAAATCGATTACATACAGACAGACAGCTTTTCGGGACTTTGTTTTATAATAAGTATAGATCGCGGCATACCCGAAACGTGCGATAAAAATTATAAAGTGATAACAAAATAACAACGTATTCCACGATCCAAGCATGCTTAGTGTGGAATTCATAGTTTAAGTTTTATTTCGTAAAATTTATTTGTTTTATAAAGATTCTCATTCTCAAATACAGCATAGTAATGTAATAATATTTTGCCAAACATCTATTTTAAATACTATAAAAAAAATACTAAATAACTATTACTTTACCTAACATTCATCTTTGTTGAGTTTTAATTTCAAAACAAATATAACGGGTGTAGAATACGTGCGCATTATACATTTCTAAACGAACAGATAAAGTACGTTTCATTTCATAAACAGTGTAATTATAACGTGCACGGTGAAAATTATTTTCGAATAATGTGTGTGTGCTGCCGACCTACTTACAGCATCGATAACGCAGATGTCATGTTTTTCTTGCACTTCTAGCCGCGGACTCATTTGCGAATATATTTTGTCAGTTTTTCGTAACCTCTTAAGTGCTTTATTTCGTTAAACGAGATGTGCTTCTCAGTGGTGAGTTTTGGTATCCGCTAGTATATATATACGTATATTTTTAGAAGTATTTAAGATAGTATATTTTTGGATCATATTTATTAAGATACGTTAACAAAAGTAATATTTTGTAATGCATATGTAGATGATGTATATTTCCGTCATAGCCATTTAAGAGGTTAATATATTAGGTAGTTATTATTAATATACTAGGTAATAGAAATTAATAACAATCAATAAAACAAGTTTCACTTACTTCAGCTGCATAAGCATACTATAGCAAAATTAAGGTATGTAAGCACTCTCTTCAACAATTGGTTATATTTATATTATAATATTTGTTTAAGTAAAGTGGTAAACTGGTATCGTATCTTTTCTTTTGAAATAAATATAAATTAATATAACTATTCATGTAAATTATCTGATTTGAAATAAAAACGTCGTGTGGGACAACTTAAAGGACCGAGTACGATGGAGCTTACGTTTTATTGAAAAAGCTTATTTATAACCAGCAGTGATCGTACATAGGTTTATGATGATTCAAATATATTATAAATACGAACGTGCGATTGTTTGTCTTTCTCTGACGTCCACACAAAGCAACGGTTCGAAGTAAATTGAGGTATTGAAATAGTTGAAGGGATAACCTAGCCGTTTTTTCGAACTGACTGTATGCTATTAGCCCTAATGGCTTTTACAGCGTCACCGGGCGGGACGGGCGAGCGCAGAAGCATCGCGAAGGTTGCAAAATGCAGAGAGTAGAGCGCAGAAGCTCTACTTCAGTCGGGGAACGTCGTCCTAAGGGTGCCTCCTGCGGCTTAGGGCGACGCGTAGTGGAGGGTTGATGGTATGACTTAAATAAGTCATTGCGGCTGAAAACTGGAACCTCGTCTTCGCCGACGAAGACGCTGTGTGTGTGTGTATTACGTGTTTCTGTATTTGCGATCGTTATTTGATCGCCGGGGTCATACAGGACGCTTTTTGGACGCCTATATTTTCGATGGTCGGACCTAAGTGGGATGTAGGTAGAAGCAACTGAAATAAGGGGGTTTAGGTTTGTTCTCAGATTTCACGAATTAAGATTTCGAAAAACGTTTAAAGAGGGGAGTAATGGTAGGGAGATCGAGGTCTCTATGGAGGTCAACGTTCCGCATGAACCACGGACAACCAGTAGCTGTCCGCATAAATCGGTTCTGTATAGTCTTTGGAGCCTAAGCAATCTGACCTTTGAATAACCTAGCCGATTTTTTTTATTTATTACGTAACTCATGCACACAAATTTAATACTAAGATACTTAAAAAATGGTAATAACTTTTTTTATTTCTGATTATACGGATTAGCTAGATACCTAAAACTCTGTCAATGTTTTATTATTTTATATTTTATTTTAATTTTTATTTAAGTAACAAACACAAAATACTTGGATATCTTTAAGACGGTAAAACAATTTTCTATTGCTGATTATACAGATTACCAAAATATTTAATACTCCGTCAATGTTTTATAAATTTCTATTTTATTTTGTTTTTTGTTTAAGTAACGCAATAATTTTTAGTATTACGCAATAATTTAACAAATAATTTTACGGCGGTAATAAATTTTCTATTATACGAATTGACTAGATATATAAAACTCTCAATGTTTTATAATTTTCTATTTTACATACATGTTTAAAACAAGTAACGTCAAAAAAAATTGTTGTGTATAAAATTTCGAGCAAACGTAAGACTATTGTTTACTTAGTCTTTGAAGTGAAATTATTGTAATATACCCTGTTGTCGATTCTAATCGATTTCGCAAGCATCTCGCTATGAAACTGGGTTACATGTACCATAAATCATAATAACATTAACGAGCGCACTCCGCGACTTCATTTTGGTGTCTTCGTGTCAAAGTATTTACTGTCACATTGCAATTGGCGCAAACAGTTATTGTAATAGAGTTAAGTATTATACTGGAGTAAGGAAGCCAGCCTAAAATGTGACCTATTACAATAAAGAGAAAGCAAATGAGACTGTATCTATCTCTCTCTATTTTATGTGTGATTAGACAAAGATAAGTATACGAGTTTCATATGAGTTTTATTATTTATTGTGACACTTACAGACATGCCTATGGGTCCCTACTCTAGTATAATAACTCAATGGTTGATACAGTGGGTAGTGACGCTGCATTTTTGCTCCGTGGGTCGCGGTTTCGATTCCCGCCGGGGGCCAACATTTTCTATAAACAATTTGTTGGTTCTTCGAGCCTGTATTTAATTTGTATTTAAGTATATATTTATTATTATATATGTAGTATATTTACCAGTTGTCCGTCACTTTGGGGACGGACGACCGTGTGTGTAAGTGTCCCATATCTTTATTTATAGTTATCGTAATGGCTAAATATGTCCTAACGTTATTTCACGGCAAAATGTCATCAAAGAAAAGGCACATTTTGATTTTTCTCTGATTTAAGATGTTTTTCCATTAATATAATATCAAGCAGTGGTCAATCTCGGAAAAGGTCTAAATTATAATCACTCAATTAGTAATCAGAATTAATTTGTTAAAGTTTATAAAACTAACTAGCTACCGTCCGCGACTTTAACTGCGTCTATATTTTCATTTTTACTTCTGTAACTAACGTCTAGACTCTAGAGTCTAGCCTACCAACTATATATTGCATCCCAACTGTGATGAGTTGGCCCCAACTTGGGCGTTTCTCGACAGTGTCGCACAAAACCCCATGTTAATAAAATAGGTAAAAAATAATATCTATACTAAAAATGACATCCATAAGTTCAGACACAACGGACAGCAGACACCACAGTTGCAACGAGTTTGCAACCGTTCAGTAAACATAGACAATTTATATTGCTATAAATTGTAGAATACTAATTACCATGACATTAAATTGACCATAATTACTTCTGTATGGTTTGTATATTAAATTTCGAAGTTAAATATAAAAGTATAAAATAAATGCTATATTGGAACATGAATATTTATAGAATACTTTAGTGTAGTAAGAAATCTCTTGGTTGTATAAACTATGCGGCTATTACCTATAGCTCCAGTATTATATAATTATAACTTGTAACTGACCTACATGCAGTGGGGCGATGCACCCTCATGTCTATAAGTGGATTTCAGCGGCGTTGTCAAGCGAAATCAATCGATCTTGTTTCATTTATAACAAAGTCATACATGTAACGTTTTTTTCTTTCTTTGCGCTGTATCGAATGTATTAAGGCAAATATTTCTACTATAAATATACGTTATATATATATATATATATATATATATATATATATATATATATATATATATATGTTCTGTACGAAGCTTTAAAATAATATATATTTTCAATTGTTTGTATATGCTAATACACAAAAAACATTAGATATTAAAAAAATTATAGTTGTGTTGCTTTTTATTGTTATTATGTGTCAAAATATTTATAAAATCAACAAAATTTGACCATATATATGAGAAGACGGTTATGTAAGTAGTGATCTAGTTTTTTATATCCACTAAATGCACAATATTTCATGAAAAAACTGTATATGTAAGTGTATTAAATAAAATAACTGTCACTGTTTTACGCTAAAATAGGAATAGTGTTTTTAGCGAAATTATTATCAGTAATAAAACTTTTGTGAGAAGGAAAATAATAATTTGTTTTCCATTTATGATTCCATTCAGTATTTATCTGTGGAAATATTTCCGTCTAATAATTGAGAAGTTCGGTAAAATATAAAAAATTTATGGTGCATCTGTGTACTGACCTTGATTAAGCAAAATGTAGACCTTCAGACACACGTACTCTTCCATTCTAAGGTGGATTCGGCGGAAGACACATGTTATTTGCGTCATTTTCTCCACCACGAGCCCGACGTCCAATCGAAGTTGTTCCAACGTTATGGGCCTGCCCATTAACGACGTTAAGCAGTTCTGAAGTGTTCTTAAATTTGCGTTTACCTGGAATATACATCAAATTATAATCTTATTACGTAATACATTACTACTGAGCACCAAAATGGCATAATAAAAGAGTACATAATAAGTAGAGCTGTGATAGCCAAGCGGTGAGACCGTGCTACTATTTCGAGGGGAACACGAGTTCAAACCCGGGCAGGCACCAATGAGTTTTTCTATTAAAACTCATGTGTCTTATTGATAAATGCAATAAACCACACGCTTATCGGTGAAGGAAAACATCGTTAGGAAACCTGCATATTTCTAGAGAATTCTGGAGATATGTGTAACCTACCAATCCGCATTGGAGCAGCGTGGTTGGTCTTAGCTCCAACCGAGAAGGGTTGGAGCTAAGACCAACAAAGGCCTATTCCCAGCCGTGGGATTGTAACAGGCCGCTACTTTACTTTACTTTTACATAATAAGTGCGAAAGGTCCATAAGACAGTCGATATTTCTAAATAAACTAACAAAATGTTAAAAATTGATTCCTAATTTTCCAATTCTATTTATATTATTCATGATCAAATGTGAGAAATTACATAGTTAACGATTGATCAAAAAATTTATGATAGATACTCTTTACGTAATATAATATACGATGTAAATAAAATTTCTGCCTCTAATGTGATAAGAAAAATTAAAAATAATCTTGGTTCAAGTAGATAAGTGCTTTTGAATCGTCAACTCAACTACTGGTTCAGAAAATTAGTCCTACTGAGACGAACTTGCACGAAACTTGACGGTTATTCTTTTTAATAATACCTAGCTACATTCTGTATCGGCTTCATTCAGCTTAAAAAAAATTATTGAACAAAGTATAAACACAAATTGTATATCCATAATATAAAGAGTAATGAGGACTACTTGCAACGAAAATCGTTCTAAAGTTTATACTTTAAAGGGCCTTGAGTGAAGCAAGAGAAGCTAGTTCATTGGAAAGGTGTTTTAGATTATTACAAAATCTCAAACTACTGTCACTAGAATTAGACGGGAAATCTAAGCACACTACAACATCGGCAACAATAAACTATGGTAAACATGTAATAGACGTTATTAAGATGCGAAATGGGTGTCTCGATCAACTTGATGGAGATCCTATTTAATTTTATCACAGTTCTTTCACAATTTTATTCATCATCATCATCAGCAACCCGCCTCTGTCCACTGTTGGACATAGGTCTCTCCTATGACACGCCACTGAGCTCACAATTTTATTATATGAAATGAATAGACGTAGATAACAATCACTGTAGTAAATTTTGTCTAGGATTACGAAAAGACGGCACGGAATATGAATCGGCGGTTATGTAATACTGCTATACATAAGTATAAAGGAAATGCACTAGACAATGAAAACAGGTTTTTTGTAACTGCCGGTATTACTATTACCCTTATGTAATTTTAACATACTAATATAGACACCTAAATTGCATAAAAAAATTATCTTATATTTAAAATTCTCATGTCAATGTCAGTTACCATACTCGTTCGAAACGGCTTGACCGATTTTTATTAAATTTTATGTGTATATTCAGTAGGGCTGAGAATCGGCTACTATCTATTTTTCACACTCCTAAGTGTTAAGACGATTGCCAAAAAGAATATTTTTTTATAAAAAGGTCACGACCCTCAGTACTGGGATAACGACGCAAGGAGGAGGAAGTGCTAATTTTGGACTATTTTTTTAATTTTTTATAATATACACTAGAAATTCCCTAGAAATAATATATTATTAGGTATATGAACAAACAAATTTCCCCCGCTAGTTTTAAGTATATATTATCTGCGATATTTAAACTACAATTAAAAAACCCATAAAAAAGATATGCTTAGCGCATTTTCTCAATATTAACTACCGATAAGTTGTCATTTTTTAAATAGTACTTGGAATAATATCCCAAACCGTCTCTATAAAAAAGTTCGCTCTTACAAGAAAGCAAGTACTTAAGTAACAACTTAAATACAAGTAATAAAGAGAAGTAACAAATTCGGTCCACTTTCATATGATTGTTAGACAAAAACTTCCATATAACTGAATCTGATAATTAGTAGTTTTTGAATTTATGAAAATTATGACTAAATATTTGTTTACATTTAAACTGGAGAACCTAAATATTGTGTTGCAATCGAATACTGAAAGCAATAACAATTTCGAAGCATTGAACATTGTCCACATTTGTTATTCATCCTAACAGCTGGTTAATAGAAACGGTTGCATTTTACGATTCTAATAGAGCGAACTATGCAGCGCAAACGTCCGAGTGCAGTGAGACGACTTTCTATTGGTTACGCAACGATCACGTAACTGCGCTCGTGCATGTGCGGAAGTCTCTGGAGCGAATGTGATCATTTGAGTGCCTATAATTCATGGTTGGTTGGTAAGATTATAATCTTTGTTCCACATTAATGTACTTCCTTGTATATCGAATTCATTATAATATTAGGACTTCGAGCATTATCAAATCATATATAATCTCACCATGATTAGCAGGAAAGAAAGATACAATTTCTGAAGTGAAGAAATAAGATATTTACTCTAAGTCTCTAAGAATATTTACCTCTTGCATGAAATCGTGTTCATGATCCGAGGATGGTGGCGCATGTGCATGCTTCCCGTGCATCGCCTGGTACGCTGCTGTCGTTAAGACTGAGATCTCGTGCCACTTCTCCATTAGCAATTTCGAATGTATTTCCATAGGTATATCATTTATAAATGGCAACTTCTTCGTCCACGCGACCATTTTATGTACAATCGAGTCGCCTATTTTACAAAGTTTGTCACCAATTTCAGAAGTGTCGTGTAGGAGATCAGGTAAGTGACGAACGGTAGCAATGTCTTCCATCGCATCGCAGTCTATGAGTGCTCCAATCATATGTAACGCTCTGTCTAAAGGAATGGCACGGTCTCGCGAAGAAGACACTGCACTTTCCAGTCTAGCTCTTAAGTGCACAACCTACAAGAAAGAGACACAGTAAATAAAAATATTCTGATTCTAATTAGCTATTGTGAGTAACTTCTTATATGGAAAAAATTACCTCACTAGGATTTGTTAAGGCAGTCTTTAAAATGTTCCCATTGACGAGGTGTGATGGGAGAGGTGGTAAAGGGTCTTTAGGTTTTTCAGGTGGAGATGCTCGACTCGACGACGATGCCGCTTTTGTATTTGGTTTCTTGTGTTTCTTATATTTCACTTTATACAAGTTATATACTGCACCACTATTTCGACCACCAGGCATTCTGTCTTCCCGAACAGCTGTTTAAAAAAATATATACGTTTATTCAAGTATGTTCTATTATAAAAACAAAATTAATATTATTCCTAATACATACCCTGTAAAACCATTCCTTGCTCAATACACTTCTTGAAGCGGCAATATTGACATCTATTTCGTTGCGCTTTTGTAATTTCACAGCCACCATCAGCAACACAAGTGTAAACTCGTCGATTTTGGACAGTCCTTTTAAAAAACCCCTTACAACCTTCACACGTTATGATACCGTAGTGCAACCCTGTAGCCTTGTCTTCACAGATCATGCAAATCATTGGTTGTTCATCCTCATCGCGTTCAGTCTCAGCAGCATATGTCCGGAGCTCAGGCCTCGCTGTTAAGGCGCTCGGACTCGGCGCACCTGGCACTCCTGAGACGCTGCCTGCTGCTGCACTTAAATTCAAAGCATGCATTTGTTGATGCGCTGGTAACTGGGATACATCTCCTGCCCACAAAAGTTCCATGTTAAGTGACGCTACTCTAGGCCTTCTCAATTCACCACCAAGATTCAGTAACATTCGTGCAGCGGATTCCTCACTGCATGTTCCCGGATCTGGCGTGGGGGAGGTTGGCGTATGCGAAGCACTCGCTGTCGGTTCTGTACTAGTAGTTGGTGCTGGTAAAGTCCAAAACATTGTCCTAACACCACCTGATTCGCCCATTATGACAGCTGGCGCACCTCGCCATTGCCCAGAGCCACGAGATCCTGGTTTCTGTTCCAATGGCTGCGGAGGAAAATGGCCACCAATGAGCTCTGGCTTCACTCCATTAATACAAGCGGCTGACGGCCAGTGTCCCGGTGATAGCGACGTGCTCTGCGTAGGTGGCGCGATTGCACGGGGTCTGTAAGCCTGAAGAGGCTCAGGTGGGGTAGTCTCCGGTTTCTCGATCTTGACGGATGGGAACTGAGATGAAGGCATAGGTTCATGTTTTACGGCCGGTGAGCTCTCTGACTTAACTAAGGAAGGCGCACCTTCAAATTTGATCACTGAATAAGGCGGTGCAGAACGGATAACGGTGGGGTGGCATGAGGGAGAGGGCGAAGGTGAACCGCCCCCGTCGAACACGGGCGGCGGATGCGGCGGCGTGCTGCAGCCCGCCTCGGCCATGCGCGGGGAGGGCGGGCCGGGGTCCGGCGACGACGTACTGGTATCAGCTGCAGACTCGCCTGGGGGAGCATACAGTAAAATTAAGAACGGTCGTAGACTTCCGCGTTTTCGCGAAGAATAAGTGCAAGGCGTGCTTTTAATAAGTGACGAATAGAAACTAGGTGAAATGTCAACGACCGCGCGACGTGGTCGTAGTTAGTAGAAACGCGGGGTGCGACGCAGGGACGCGACACTGCACTTCCCGCCGTCGTCGACTAGATTAGCCGGTTGCGTCACGATGCGAGCGCGGCCCCGACCACATAGAAAACTAATTTAATTCACGGATGCAATCGCAAAACATTTAGAAAGGTGACTTTACGTTAGAGCGTGAATGCGTTGATGATAAACCCTCCGTTGTATTCAATACATTTGCATAGTTGTTAAGTTTATAATTTAGTTTCACGATTAGTTCGCGCAATAATCCGGAACGCGGAAAGAAAAATACATGGAAAATATAGGAAGTATCGCCGCACGTTGGAACGAGTGAACGCGAGATGCGGTGCGGTGAGCGCGGAGAAAGTGAAAGCGGCGCGAGCGCAGATGCGACGCCCGGAAGCGTTGCGCTTGTGCCCATGCTGCAACAAAGGGCTCTACGAACAAGTTATATACAATTATATATATAAATAATTTTGCTTTCGTTTAAGATTTATAGTAGAATTCCATTTTCTTAAAAATAAATAAAATTATTATAAATTTTAAAAAATAAGCACTTAGTTGAAAAACATATTTAATCTCTTTTTCGTACTTGTAAGACCAATATGAGTAAATATAAGGATAGAAGTCTAAGTTTTCCTTAGATAATTTATACTATTATTTAGGCACATATAATTATTATGAAACACGGTGGCTATAAAACGTAAACTATGAGTTAGAAATATTACCGACTTTTTATTACTACATCCATATGAGTAAGTTACCAGCACCATCCAAATTACATCCTAAATCACTGAGTCCATTGAACTTATGTACAATTATATTACATCGATAACGGTATCATGAACACTCAAATGATCCATGTTTACGAGCGATTCAGAACGCCGTTCGGCTATTCTTTAATGATCTAACTTACGAGCGCGGCGAAAACGTTAGCGCGGTTTTGTTTACGCGAGGAAAAGTTGCGAAGAAAGTTTTCCACTGGCGGCTGCGGGCAGCGGGCGCGCGCAGTGAGCCCGACCTACCGCACGAGCGGCAGCGCGGGCCGCTCCCCGCGCGCTTCCCGGTCCCTCCCTCCAGCCACTATTAGGTCACTCAGACGGCCGTGCGTGCGAAGTGCAACCGCACAATGACTAGTCTACGCGTGCACCGCTCTCGCTTCGAGGACGATCTCTATTTCACTCCGCGTCCTTTGCTGCACCATTGGTGGGGACTGATCTTTCTAGCCGAGTGATGCAATCGGCTGCTGAGGTCCTAGGAAGGCACGCTTCGTAAATAAGTATCCCTTTAGGGCTTATTAAGTTGTTATCGATTGGTGCTATTAGTTGTAAAATTGAGCCTGTCCAGTGAGTATCGACGAAAATAAATTGCAATGTGATGTGAAAATCGTTTGCGTCTGATACGATTTGCTTGAATACGAAAGCGTTTGTTGGAAGATAACAATAAAACCAGTTACGCAATTTTATCTACGGGCCGAACTTTTTTCGATCGGTGCAAGCGAAGGTCGCGCGCGGTCAGCGACCCAGTAGAAGTAGGTCACACCCCTACCCTGGCGTGTTCCCGCCTCCCTCCAGTGGCGCCGCGGAGCCACGTGTCAGTGTGCTGTGGCCGGCCGCCTATTATACTTTAATACCTATTTTTGTAAAACAACAGAACTAGGTAATAACATTGTATCCATATAAAACTATATATAATGTATAGTTTACTTAGATGAATTCTCTTTTCAAGGGATAAGGTAGCTGTGAAGTTTTTCGTAAAACAAAACAACTTATGCCTTCAATCCGCACACATGGCTATCATTGCCGTGACATTTTAGCTTAAACACGATCAAAATATAATAATAATTTTTATGTAAATTAGAAAGGATGGATCTATATATTTATTATAAATAATATATATTATATTTTATTTGAATATATTTTATTTTAATTAGCGAGCATTTTGGGAACCATTTCAAGTGGTCATAATGTGTATAATGCGACTATGTACAATAATTTAGGATAGATATAACTTGTACGACTTTTATATTTTAAGTATTTATATTTAAAAGAAAATTTATCTTTATAAGATCGTGCATATGTCATAATATATATATTATTTTTTAAGGCAAATTAAAAAAATACAAATGTATTAATTGATTAGTAACATTTTATGTTTTATATTAAGCAATTCAAAGTTATTAATTTTAAACATTGATTGTTGTGTACTATTGCAACCTTGAATGGAGCGATAATTATATTATTTAGATTTTACTTATCTCAGTTATCACAAATACAAGATTGCGCATTATAAACCAAATAAATAAACGTAGGAAAACAATCTCTGTGCATTTAAATTGAAGCAATGACATTCGTAAAGAGAAGTTTTTAAAAGGACTACTAATTTGGAATTAGGTTTGTTTGTTAACCTTTTTTGTGTACTTAAAGTACATCAGTTAAAAAAAAAGTAGACAGGCGAGTAGCGACATCGATCCCGCGCCAATCGATAAAAAATTATAACGAAATAATATTTACGACTGTAATTTTCAAAATATTAAGAAATCAAATCATGTGAAATAAAGTATTTTATTGTATGTTCTTCTCATGAAGAATAGAGTATAATTACTTGAAATAACGTTCAATATATTATAAAGTACGGATGGCAACCCTATTCGCAACATAAACCTGTGTTACTATTTTCATTCATAAAACAATCAATGCGATTGCCGAGCTCTAGAACATATAAAAACGTAATGCAAAAAATGTAAATATAAATAAGACGAAGTCAAACAGTGTGCTCGAGCGGTACTAAACGTAGCGTACGGTCTCAGTTTGAATGATCCCGCTTATCTTGTTAACGAGTGCACACACAGCAATTCAACACGCGAGGGTGCGTCACGGCGTCAGGCGCGGGTGCGAGGCGTCACATCGCGTCACACCCTCGCCGCGTCACGTCTCCACCAACGTCACAAAACCGTTATCAAGATACACGCAAATCTATAAATAATTGAATACTACATTTTTTTTGTTTTCGCAGTTATGTATCGAACGTCGATATATGTGAATCTCAAGTACTCTCGTACATTTCAATTTATTTTATCAAATAACAACAATTAATAACAAATAACAACGATTCAATATGAAACTTGTTACTGTCTGTATAGTGTACTTTTTACTGACAATAAAAAAAACTAATAGATTAATTCGGAAAAATAATTGCGCTCATAAGCATACTAATCTATACATCACTACATAGTATAAAACAAAGTCGCTTTCTGTGTCTGTCCCTATGTCCCTATTTCCCTATGTATGCTTCAATCTTTAAAACTACGCAACAGATTTTGATGCGGTTTTTTTTAATAGATAGAGTGATTCAAGAGGAAGGTTTATATGTACAATAACAGTCAATATGGAGTAGAGAAATACTGTAATTTTTGAGGTTTCTAACGTGATGTCGTAAATAATTACATTTTTTTCCGCTTACATTGCAAACGCAGGCTGAACACTACAAGATTTATCAAAATAATGTATTAAAAATTTGTACACCTTAAAAAGGTGTACAGAAAACTCCGCGAGGGTATATGTCTATCTCTTATCGATAACCCACAATAGCATTTTTTTGTCATTTACTTTTTAGGAAAAATAACGCCCTCTTTTCGAAGTAATTTTAAGCAATACAGCATCAATCCTTATCCAATTAAGTACCTTAAATACATTGTTGATTTAATATAGATCAATATGGCCGTTTACAGCATGTAATTTAAATGTATATTTTCGAAGATATTACAGATTTAATATGCGGCGCGTGCCTATAAATAGCGCATCGGAGGCCGCGCTTTGCCCTATAGCACTTATAATTTAGCAGCGATTGGATTAATTGTAAAAATAAAATACATAGAGAAAAATGTAAAATGTATTATATGAATTAAGATATTCCAAAGATAGCAGGAAATCTTCATGGTATAGGGAAAGGGGAATTGTTTTACTCCAAATTTAACGCGTGCGGGCCGCGGGCAGTAATGAATGAATCAAAACTACTGGATCTATTTTAATCATTTTTTTCACTGAGTGACAGCCTATACTTATATATTTTATACCCGTGCGAAGCAGGGGCGGGCCGCTAGTATATTATAAATGCGAAAGTCTGTCTGTTTGTAACGCTTTCACGTTTGATCCGTTGCAAGAGTATTTAAGTTTTTTTTATATTTCATCATGTATTCTTATTATATTCTAATATGTTTTTTCCGGAACTTTTTCCAATTAATATTATATTAATTATAATATTGTATAATGTAAACATTTCTAAGCACTCCATAGTAACGATGTGTTTGATATTAATCGTACTTATAACATATTATAAAAGCAAATAGAAAAAAAATTACAAACCAGAGATATTTGATTATCAGGGCTTAGTGTTCGTCTAGTGTGTTTCTCCTGTAACTTTATGTAAAAAAGATATTATATGGTTTTTATTTATTATATGTATACACCTTGATACCTAATCAAAGATGGCATTAGTAGTAGTTGGTACAACTTCACAGCGAGACTGAAATATATTTTAAACTAGTTATTGCATAAGACTTCGTCGGCATCCACTAACGACAAAAAGAATATCGCCACTCTCACATCAAACCGTTCGCGTTGTTTCGTTATGACGTGAAAAAAGGACAACCACATTTTAAATATTAGAATGGCTTATTAGTTATAACTTTTAATTCGTTATTGTAGCTAGTAGTTTTTGTGAACTAATCTACGTATTTATCTAAGGAAATATTACTCGTATTTATGTAAAAATTTACCTAATTTCGTGTTCTAAAAAACAATAAAAAATAACTAGAACTCAAAATAATTTTTATTCATATAAACTTATAAACAAGTATTTTTGAATCGTCAACTCAACTGCTGGTCGGAAAATTGCTTCTACTCAAAAGAGCCAGCAAAAACTCAAAGTTTGCTCTTTTCAAAATATAATTCTTATGACAAATACTTCATCATAGTCGTCTTCTGTAAGCTAAAAGAGTAGCTAGCATTTTTATCATTCAAAGAATCCGGAATGTACATACAGTAGGTCTGTATTGGTCTTGTTTTAAAAGTTACTTTAAATTGCTGATTTCAGCAATTTCCATTAGGCAAAGCTTGAAATTAATTGTTTAAGTATAGCATAGAAATACACACAAAAAATTTACGTGTTTGTAAAAAAAATAGGATAGTAAGATGCCGGGTGGTATCCGGCTGAGTAGAATAGACCACCCTTATTTCTTACCGAGGTGTCGTAAAATACAACTAAGGTAAGTAGATATCAGGCAGGCGGCCGGTCGTAAAATACGTAACTAAATCATGTGACAACATGTTTATAACATGTTGTGCCGACTCCACTTAGAGTGGGATAATGCGGGTTGCAGACTAAGAGCAAAGCTAAGTTAGTTTAGTTTAGCTCACATAGCTAACGCAGTTTTTCATACCTGTGTGCAGACTGCAAACTACGCAAACTAAGCTATGGAAGATAACTAAAATATGTGTAACTAAGTTAGTTGTGTATGTTGATGCGAACAGCTATACGAACTAAGCTAAGCCCCTCCCGCTTACCCCGCACTTTCTTCGTCCATCGAATTGAACGTCGCAATACTTACTGATTGAGCTTAGTTCTTGTTGTGCAAACGACATAATTTTAGTTTATCTCAGCCTTGCTAAGCTGGCTTAGTTTAGCTTCAGAGTAGCTTAGCTTTCGGTCTGCAACCCGCATAAGAGCAGGAAGATAATAAGATTTTGTAAAGTTGACTTCATCTGTCACAACAACAACCATAATTTACAAATGTTAAATATTATGAGGACTAGATTCATAATCGCAGTGGCATTGCACTTGTTGAACCGGATTTTTAAAGATAATTTCTAGTTACGAGTGAAAGTTGGTGCGCTTCGTGCCAGCCGAATGTGTTCAGGTTATGTTTAGCATCGAATATTATTTAACTTTCGACGGATGTTGTCGATTATAAAACACAAATTTATTTTCTCATGTTATATAATGTGACATTGCTTCTCTAACATTTACATATTTAAATGAGCGAATGTCATGTCTGGACCGTAACGTTTTAAAGTTGCAACAATGGCACAATATTTTGCTACTTTTGATTCATCATCCTCCTACCCTTATCCCATTCTAAGTGGGGTTGGCTAAACATGTTACAAACATGTTGACACATGATTTGGCTACGTATTTTACGACCGGCCGCCTGCCTGACGTCAACTTATCTTAGTCGTATTTTACGACACCTCGGTAAGAAATAAGGGGGTGTATTGTAGTCAGCCGGATACCACACGGCGGTTCGACTTACCACATTCGCCTTTTACTACCCCTCTGTAATAAATGAGGGTGGTCTATTCTGCTCAATCAGATACAACGCGGGATTTTGCTACTTTTGATTATAAATATTATATAGATTATAAATTAATTTAATTCATCCAAAATATTAAAATTTTAATAAAAATTTTAACGGTGACCATAATAAAAATGTGACGGAAAACAATTTTTTTAATAAATTATGGCTTTACACAATAAAAAATTGTTTTATTAAACACACAAAGATAGATAACGCACAGAATTAACCTTAAATATATAATGAATGTATGTACCTGAATAGACCATTACAATCTGGTGTCCGTTTTTGTTCCGTCGTAAATTCTAATTTTTGGTTCTAAGTTTTTGTATTTATTTTGAATTATTTGTATTTAGTCTGGATTCTTTTTATATATATACAGAGTAAATGGGTATTAGAATAATATTTAGATTTTGTATATGTTTTGCAAAACGAAAGTTCAATTAATATGTGATAATAACTATTATTTCACAGGAAATACTAATTACAATAAATATTTATTTCTTTGACACAACGAAAGTTAATAAGTTTATATTTTTATTACCATATTACCTAAGAATGTTTCATGAAAATTGATTACTTTTGTTAAATAAAGACCGTTATACTCTGTAGTCTCTGTCATTCTCTATATAATTTGTCGTAATAATAGAGCAATACTAATGGTTCCGTAAAAGATATATGTTTATTATTATACGTAATACTTATTATCCTATTATCCGCTATCTCTCCTAAATATCTATTCTTTGTAATAATAATGTTGTGAGATGTTATTTATTTTTATTGACTTTATCGTTATAATTTAGAGAATCATGCATTACTTTGCAAAGATCCATAATACAAAAGTAAAAACATGTTCTTTTGCTACAATCTGCAATAAAATGATTTTTATTGCAGATTATAGCAAAATCATATTTTCATTACTTTTGACTTGTTTTTGAACCTTTCAAACTTCTGCATTATGTTGAGGTTTTATGTGCGACATATTATCTGATATTGCCGATATACTTTAATACTTACTTATAAATTGGTTTAACCAATATCTGTTCTACGGATCTATTATAAGTAATGACAATTTTGTGAATTTTAACTCTCTTTATTGGTCCTTTCAGACTTTATTGCTCAAGCGCGAAAAAGTATCGGATGGTATGTATTTTAAAATTTACATTTAAGGGATTAATGTGATTTAAGAAACAATCTATACTAATGTCACGTTTATATCGAAACGCAATTACAGGACAGCTACAACGTATTCAGTATCTTATTCGAAAGTGACATGAACTTCGTGAGCGGGGTACCGTTCATGCTCGACTCGAATCGTACCTGTCTCGAATTGTAATGGACATTGTTCCTGACCTTCCACTGCTAATTGCTCGTAAGATATATTCAGAATTGAGTTAATAACAGTTTACATGATTATCATCTCTGCGTATCACGTGTCGGTTTAGGGATGTTACGGAGCGCCGACCCCGGTTCCGAAAGGTCGGAACTTCCGATTGAATTGACACCCCCGACTCCGACTCCGGCTCCGACATATTTTAATCGGAGGTATAACGAAGGTGAAATTCATGTAACACGCGACAAGACGTGTTACATAATATCTCCCGTCGCGTTCATCATGTTGTAAAAAGGGCACTGAGCCTATCGGAAGTCAAGAGAGGCAGACAAGGCCCAAATTAACATGTAGGACCAGTATGGCCAATACATTAAAGTTAAATAGTTTATATGACCCGACATACTATGATAGATCACCATGGCGCAACATAATTAGGAGAGCCGACCCTACCTAAAGTGGGAACGAGCAAAGGGCAAACATAACATCATTCTCATTCTTCTACGCTTATCCAACTCTATGAGAGGTCGGGATATGAATTTCTCTTCCATTCTCTCCTATCATTCGTCAACTCTGGGGCTACTCCTTTTATAAATAAATAAATATATGGGACACTTACACACACGGTCGTCCTTCCACAAAGTAACTTATTTAGTTATAGGTAATAATAATTGTGTTATAGGTGACGGACAACTGGTAGATATACTACATATATAATTTTAAATACATACTTATATACAAATATACACCCAGGCTCGAAGAACCAACAAATTGTTTATAGAAAATGTTGGCCTCGGCGGGAATCGAAACCGCGACCCGAGAAGCTGAAGGCAGGGTCACTAACCACTAACCAACGGGCCAGTCATATATCAGTTTTATAGCATGTCATACTTCACACAAACCAACCATGTCTTTTCAGGCGTCCCTCTAGTCACATTTCCATTCACATTCATATTTATAACTCGTTCGTTAACATGATTTTATCTTGCACTTCTCATTTTTTGTATATAGGCGCAACTTTCAGTCTTCCTCTTATATAGTATTTGTTTCGTATTTTATCCAGTCTTGTCACACCATACTTCCAGCCTAGCATTCTCATCTCAAACTTATGCGCGCTTTTTTCATCAGTCATCAGTCAGTCAGTCAGTGCCCAACATTCTGATCCATACAGGTGTTATGACCGTTTTATAAATTTTTCCCTTCCATGCTGATATTACAAATGCGAAAGTCTATAATATGTCCATCTGCCTATATATTACGGTTTCACGACTAATCCGGTGCCAAATTGATGAAATTCTATACATTTCGCCCTATCCCAAGAACAAAGTCACTTCTCCCATATATAAATATAGTAAACGTGGCTTTGTTTTTCGGATAGGGCGATTTTCAGATCTTATACTGAGCTAACATATACAATAATTTCGGGAACAGGAGCAAAACAATGAATACTCCATCCAGGATGTAAATAATTCTTAACCGTTATAGCAAATTAATATAAAGATAATTTAATTTAAGATATAAGAATAAATAATTTATAGAATTAGGCGTTACTTTGCGGAGATCCATAATACAAATTTTATTATTACTTTTATATAAGAATAAGATATATATATATAGATAATTTAAGACATAATTTGTACATTTTTAAATAGAAATTAGAGGTAATCTATGTATAAGAGTGTTCGCGCAGTCGTTGACTTTTTTGCATTATATCACAAAATAAAGCAATAAATAATTAATTATTAAAGATCAATTTTACTCACCATCGCTACTACATCGGGAGTCAACTTTCCGCCTCTTTAATTTGAGGTCTTGGAACAGACTCATATTGTCGAGGTCACACGGGCCGCGGCTGAGTGTCATTATTCCTGTAGACAAAAAAGAATTTATTCATTAACTATACAGCACAACTTAAAAAATAATGTCATAAAAATGAAGATACGGGAAAATGTTAGGGCATAAATGTTTAACCAAATGAATTTATTGCGCCTTGTACTGAAATCAGTATATCGATATATTTTAGACTGTTTTCCAATTATATTTTATGTAATACTAGAGAACCGCTGGCTTTTTCCACGTGCCCAGACCCCACGGGAATTTAACCATAATGTACTATTCAGCTTAACCTTCCTCAGGAATCACACTTTCTTTTAGTAAAAACTATACAAAAATATGTTTAGTAATTTTGAGACAATCGATCATATACGGACAGACAGCTTTTGGGTATTCTATTTTATGATATTTATAGATTATACACTTACGGCTTCCTGGTGACATATCAGGTTGGGATACGTAATATGGTCCCGAAATTGGAGGATAACGATTATACATTGCGTTTCGCTAAATAACTATTATTTTGGAAACTCATCTAACGTTTTATCATCAATCAGTAATTTGTTTTTAATTTTAAATGTGTAAGACGTTCCTAAAATTTAAGTCTGACTAAGTCCATCTTGTGTAATGGTTGACGCAGGTTGATGAATGTATTTAACTACAGGAATAAATCGCGTGAAAGCATGTTTTATTCTATTTCATTCACCGGCTTCGAGTACGTAATTTTACGACAGTGATAATAATTGTAATTTGCCGGACCGTAAATTCGTGCGTACATTCGTATATTATGACACAACAGTCACGTGAGAATCGCCGTAGAAATGTGACGTGAAGCTAACACGTATTCTGCGCGTTTTGATAAACGATGCAATTGAGGCTGGTCGCGGTTTAATTACGTCAATCAACACTAGGTATATGATTTCATTTAAGTATTGATGCCAAGTAATAAAAAAATTGACATCTTATGATATCAGTGAGAAAATATATATTTGATTTCTATAGTGGCGGCCTGTTACTATCCCACTGCTGGGCATAGGAGGCTCTGTTTTTAAAGACAAGTGTAGGAGCTAAGACTACTACGCTGCTCAAATGCGGAGTAGTAGTTAACGCATATCCGACAAATTCTCCAGAAATATGCAGGTTTCTTCAAGAGGTTTTCCTTAACCGAAAACTGTGTGATATATTATCAATTAGACACATAATTAATAACAGAAAACTTATTGGTGCCTTCCCTAGGTTTGAACCCGTGATCCTCTTAGATGGTAAAAACCCAGTTCTTATTTCAATAATAAAAACATTTACAAAATAATCGTAAATTTTCTTCGGTCATTTAAAAGCCCTTTAATCACCATATCTTTTACTTTCGAATATTTTCTAAAAAAAGGTTCAGTCTAAAAACATAAAGAATGTTAAAAATCTGATGAAATACTAAGAAAAGACAAGGAAGAATAAATTAGCATTTATAACAAGTTAAAGGCCAAAGTCTATTCAGACATCAAATTGATTTGGAATTGCGCAGTATCGTAATAAACAAACCAAATCGTATTGCGTTGTATTTTGCATTACTTTTACAAACAAAATACAGACGCTACATCATCATCGTCATCGTTTATTAGAATGTTTTAGTAAAAAAAGTTATATAAAATTAATTCTCAGTACTAACTAATAAGGAAATATTACAAACAGGTATAAAAAAAGAGTTTTGCGACAATATCAGAATATCATGTATGACGATGGGAAAAATCGACTACTTTTAATTCGTTATTGCATGCAACCGTTTTGCCCAACCTTTTTGCAGCTATGTCCAACTTTAAAAATATTATCCCCCCTCCCCCTATGTAACATAACTTTAAGATTATAGGAAGGGAAATTTCCCATTTTAGTTAAATTTGGCAACAAAATCCAGCACTGCAATTGAATCTCGCGGAGCGGCTTAGAGCGAACGGATTTACTCGTGTCCAGTCGATTTTCGAATTGCCCCCCTCCCTCTTAATAATCAAATTGCCCCCCTGTAGGACGTGGGTTCACGTTGGGAAATAGTGGGAGTTAGGCTCAGCAATTATACCAGTTTAAATAATTTATAGAATTAGGTGTTACTTTGCGGAGATCACCATAATACAAAAGTAATAATAAAATTATTTAAATCGCAAAGCTTTGCGATTTTGTCGTGGAGTCTATCTCCTGATGATGCTTCGGTTGCGGGGCGAAACGATTGTTGAGTTTGTGATAGTGAACCTGTGTAGTGCTTGTGTATTGTGGTGGAAGTGGTGGAGGTTTGTGCATGTGTTTTTACGAATCCTGCACGTATCGGGTATGAAAATACTGATAGTCCACTATACATTAAATATATATATTTTCTATTTACTGTATCGCGGATTATAGCAAAATAATTTTATTATTACTTTTGTATACCAGTTTAATTATATTATTATTATAAATACCTTACACGAGAAGCGTTACTTTTATTCTCCTCCAATTCAGGCTTTTAAAAGCAATGTTAAGGTTAAAATACGTTTATTTTTCTTAGTTTAATGCGTATTGATTGTTTTCAATAAGAGGTTTTATACGTTATTATGACGTATACCCGATAAAAGAGTAGTGATTACAGTTACCCACACTTAGTATACTGAATATCTGAAACTATCTGTACAAGACAGTAATAAATAAATGTAACTAGTTCTAAGATTTATATTTTAAAAAGAGCAACCGCCAAGTTTCTTGCTGGCTCTTCTCGGTAGGAACAGCTTTCCGAACGAGCAGTAAAGTTGACGAAGCACTTGTTTACAAGTTTACTTGAATAAAGAATATTTTGAATTTGAATTTGAATATCGGGTACAAACTACTGGCCTGGTAAATGTGTGCTGTGAGCGTCATTTAACTTTGATATGCTGTTGTTTCCGTCACAATGACCAACTATAATACTAAATGCACAATTGATGCAGGTCCTTTACCTTGGTAACTGTTTAGTTTTCTTGTCTCTTAGTTCTAGTGAACTTGAGACGTATATAAATGTAAGTCGTGCAGTAAATCAATACAGTTGCGAAGCGTTACTTGTTAAGCGCTAAATGTTACGCACATTCATTGATTTACATTAAAATGAATTATACAATACACAATAAAATATTTTATACTCAGTTAAATTAAAGGTCTTATGTCATAAATCATATTGTAATAATAACGAAAGATTTGTTAAACATATTGAATTGATAAAAGTACTAAAGTATTGATTTTTGTTTAATACAGGAAGGTACTTTTTTATTCATTGCATTTGGTCTTGTTACACAACCTCTCACACACACTCATACACTTTACATATTATTCACCGAGAGGAACATATTTAACTATCCCTTTTTTCTCTTCTTACCTTTGTTTTAAGCATATTATATATGGGTCGCTGTATACCGAGATACAGGGAAACCTAGTTCGGTTACAGAGGTCTAAAAAATAGTTAAGGACAAAATTGTAAAGACAATGATATTTTTGTGTTCAGTTATATTTGTGTAAGAATGTTTTTTGGTAAAATAAAGTTTATTATAAAAGATGTGTTAATTTATATTTTAATACACACATTTTTCACACAATTAACTGTTCAAAAATTTATTATCTAGGATCCCATTTGATTATCTGTCGCGTAAGCTATGAACTTAGGTAAAAAGAAGTTAAAATATTTCATTAGAAAAAATTAAGTACAAGGCTGAAGGGAATTTAATGCAAAAAGTCTGAAGCAATCGTAGATTTAGCTTAAGACGCAAAGATGAAGAAATTAAAATTGTTTAAAAGGTAACGTGTAAGAAAAATGAACTGCAGTTTTTATTTAAAAATGTTATTTAAGTGCTTAATTGTAGAAAAATTTAAGAACACCAACATTAGTGACATTTTCATATTTATGTATGAAACATAATTGCTTAAGATAAAGTTATTATATAACTAAAATGTTAGCACAGAACTTATGTTCGATCGCAACTTTCTCGACGTGAACTTCAAACCCAAATTCAAATTCAAATTCAAAATATTCTTTATTCAAGTAAACTTGTAAACAAGTGCTTTTAAATCGTCAGCTCTACTGCTGGTTTGGAAAGTTGTTCCTACCGAGAAGAGCCGGCAAGAAACTCGGTGGTGTCACTGTTTAAAATATAAATCATATAACAAGTTACAATTAGTCATTACTGTCTTGTACAGGTTAGAAGTGTTACTATATCCACACATTCTTATCATCTAAGTAATCCTCAACAGTATAGTAGGCTTTCTGTATCAGCCTTAATCAGTTAACAGTATTTTTAAACTGCTGTAATGTAAAAAAAGTTTAAAAAATCGATGTTACTCTATCCTGATCCGTCGATCTGTTTGGAAATGAAAACAAGGGCGTGAAGGCCAGACAAACTAATTTACTTACGGAAAAATTAGTATAAACATCACTTTATTATATATCCAATATTTCTATGCAACCTATAATACTTTAAAATACATATTTGGACGTAAAACTTCGACGCAAACCATTGACGTATTATAACAGTCCTAGGAGTTATTTAGTAGCGTGAAGTTGATAATATTGTGACTAACTAACGAGCTACGTTTATATCTATAAAATATAGTTTAGAAGATTAAAAAAAACTGCACATCAATTAATGCTACATCAATGATTGTTACCAGTACATCAAGGTTGTAATTTATTTTTGTTGCATTTAAAAAAAATCGGTTTAGCGGTCGTTGTAAGCGTATATTGGGCACAAAAAATCTATTTCACACACAAACACACACACACCTACACACACCATCACTCACACACACACCTACACACACAAACACTCACATACACTCACGTAAAAAAATATATATAATTTAGTGCCTAATTAATGTATTATACTGGAGGCGGGCGCTATTGTCTGCGACACAGTTGTCAACTAATGCAGCCAATATCGTTTCACTTTATTTTTCTTGTAATATTACATTTATTGTAAAACTGTACTAATAAAATAAATACATAAATAAAATAAGTAAATAAATTGAAAAATATCATTACAGCATTTTTAAATTACTCCCCATTATTCTAGCTCTTTACGATCGACATTGTCTGTCTTAATTTTCAGTTCGGTTGTTATAAATGACATATTTTATAATAATCGCTTACTCTATGTCGAAGCTATTTAAAACAAGTGCTACCGGTTCATCCACTATGAAATGCGGAAATAAGACGATTTTTGCTTCCTGTAAACCTCGTAAGCAACATAATAAGCAGAACTTGATATATTTTCGATAAAATCCGCAACTGTGTATTATAACTCATTTGGGGAAAATCCTAAATTAATCTGCCAATTAAATTGCCAAGTCAGGTTATGGTAGAAGCAGTACTGATTAATATGGTGGTTAATAATTCTTCTTCTTTTTTCTCAACCCACTTTATTTAGTAAAACCATAATTTTAAACAATATTAGACTCGTTAGTTCGTTAGTAGGTAATATAGTCCTTCAAAACAAATTAAATAAATGAGGCAACAAAAAGTGAACAAAAGAGACTATAAAATTGACCTCAATAGAATAATATAGTTAATATTTATTTGTTTTTGTCAATAATTATGATATTATGTACCTTGGAATAAGTACTTCTGGAAAAATCTTAACTGCCCATAATTGGGTAAAGTTGAAATACACAGGAAATAATGTATATTTGAATTTATATATAATCTATAAAAAAATTATGTTTGTTTATACGTCCCTTAGATACTCCGAAACGGCTGGACTTGTTTTAATGAAATTTTTAGTTATTCTTTAGTTTGTTATTGTTTGATATGATTTGCATATTCTTGTAAAGTTTGGTGGCGATCAGAGCATTTTTTTAAACTGTTGAATTATGTTTCGAGGAGAATTCGAAACCAGACTGAACCACAACAACGTGCGGCCGGACAGTTAGTATAAAATAAAATTAAATTCTTTTGATTATAAATAATTATACTTTGATAAATGGCATGTCACAAAAATATTTTATTTTTCATTGAAATATGGATTGTAAATAATATAACCAGCCAATGGTGTTACTGACTTCATCCAACGTATTTATATCGATGACACAAAATTCAATTTCAGTTGATAAATTTAATTTGTATTTGCCAAATTTACAAGAGTGCAACGTTCTGAAATTCTATTTCGTGGCGACAAAGATAAACTAGCTCTTTAAAATAAACTTGTGCGTGTCAATGACCTTGATAATGGTGTATAAAACTAATAAAATAATTCGCCGGTAGAGAGCGTCTTCTTTTGCGACGCGAATTTTGACGAGGTCGTATTAGACTTCCGTAAGTTGTTTGTAGGAAATACGGATGAGGGAATATAATTTGATAGCGACGGCTGTATTTAATTATATTATATATGCATATTTAATTGATGACATATATTTAAATTTGTTAAAGTTTCGTCATCCGTATTTTAATATACCGGAATCATATAAAGTTTTTTAGTAGTCTATTAATAACTAATTGTATTGAAGATCGCCAACTCATTATTATGCATAAATACCTCCTTTTTCTGAGAGAGCAATGGCATTTATTGTATTTATAACGAAAATATACAAATTGTATTATTACATTACTTATAAATCATGCGCAAGTGGAATAGTCCTAAGAATGCTGGCAGAGTTTCCGCATTGAACCACTAAGCTGATTCTTTGTGAAAAAGGATTGCATTCTAATTGAAGCAATTAGTAGAGGTGTTAGAATAGATAAGATTTATTTCACATTTTGGACCTAGGATCTCGAGAGCAAATGGAGATAAATATTTAACTCACAATGAGAGATGCGTACTTTCTCCGTTTGCAAGATAATGTATATTATCTTAATAGAAAAAGATTAATATTAATATAATAGATTAAGATTAATAGAAAAAGTGGTAATGCAAACAACTATAATAGTAATTATCAAAATAATTTTCACTTAAAGTAGCGGTCTTTTACAATCCTACTGCTGGGAATAGGTCTTCTCTCTCCGTTTCTGTAGAGAAGGTTTGGAGCTAAGACCTACCACGCTGCTCCGATGCGGATTGGTAGGTTACCCATACATATCTCCAAAAATCTCTAGAACTATGCAGGTTTCGCGATGTATTCCTTCACCGAAAAGCGTGTGATAAATTTTAATTATCAATTAGACACATAAGTTTTAATAGAAAAAAACATTGATGGCTGCCCGGGTTTGAACTCGTCACCCCCTTGAAAGAGTCACACAGCCTCACCGCTGGGCTATCCCATTTAATCATAAAACATCTATTTTATATACAGTCTGTAAATAAGTAAATAACTTGGTCAAGTCTTTGTTTTGTCTGTTTAGTAGTTTCGTTTTATATGGATAGAAATGTGTTTGAATGGACTCCTTGCCGAGACACCAAACACGTTTTGGTGTGACATTCGAACTATAAACCGTTGACACCCGAGCGGGTATTGCTCGAAGTAATTAATTCAGACCTCGACAGTGATAAATACGTTTGGCACAAAGGACTCCGTGGCTGAACTTGAAACAACTATAGGTTTAGGTGGCTTGTGGCAAATATAAAATGGAAATTCGTCTTTAGCATCTAATTATTCTTATCTATTAAATTTTCGTTCGCTTATTTCATTACCTCTGACTAACTTATTGTAGACTTGTTAAGGTTAAGACGATTGCGTATTATATAGCTTGACTCTATACAAGTTGATTCTTCTATATACCGTATACAAAAAACAAACCGATGGGATTGGTCTCAAGGTGTTGAAGTGGTGAACCCGTAGTGCTTGTTATGACGTTTGCCAAATAAAATCGTATAGCATTGCTTAAGAGAATACTTTTTTGAACTATTCTTGTAATTTAATAAAAATTCTGCATTCCCAAGACCATATAATTTTTTATTCTGTTTTTATATTAATGTAAGTGCAGGCGAATAATAAAACTGATAAAGTCAGTGCTACAAAGGAATAACTTTATGGAAAATATTATAAACATGTCCGTTGTTTGTACATGTGCTTTTAATATTTTCCTTACCGCAAAACACATTGCTCAGTTTGACTCTTAAAGAAGTACAGACCAACTAATTATCGCATTTATAATATGGGGCGCATTTTATGAATATGTAAGACACTCCAATTTCTTTATCAATAATATATTTACTCTCCATGTTCACCGTTCATTTCCACAACCAGAATACCTAAGAAACTCGTCTCTTACGAACCGTCATTTCTATACTACGAGTATGACTTCTCTCGCAAACCGCATTTTTCTACCCCAACTCCAGTAGTGTGGCCGACACAAAATGTATGAAATAAATGGGTATTATTTGCTCAAAAATCGGTAACCTTACAAATAAAATAATACTTATTTAACTCTCAGTACGTTTTATTGTAATTTTGTTTATGTCGATATTTTGAAATTTTTGTGACATCAACAAAGTGATCAAACTGTCGCAGTTTGTATCCGAAACTAAATAATTATTAATCATTTTGTTAAATCACAAATATTTTCATGCAAAACTGTTAATACTCACCGAAATTGTATTTTCGTTGCTTTTATTTGTTTGTATTGCCTGATGCTGACGCGAAGCTTGTAAATCACGTATGAACGTTTTAGTAGTTAGAGGCGAGTTGATCGGAAGTCAGACGTGGCCTTTATCACGGCCATCGGCTTATCTCGCAGACAGACACACAACTTCTTTCCGCTGTCCTCCCACTGAACAATAACTTATGTGTGGTAATATTCAAAATGTACGAATAAATCAATCTATGAAAGTTTTAACAAAGCAAGTTAACAAAGTATTAGAGTTAAAATTACAGTTACACAAAATTACGGTAAACGATTGTTATAGCTTGAATTATGTACAGTGATGACAAAGTAAGGGCCTATTACCGTTGCTTTATTCGACAATTTCTTCTCTTTTCTCGGACAAACGAGAGCTTAGACGTAATTCAATGCAAAAGTATCCTAAAAATCCTAAAAAAGGAAAATGTACGCGTCCATTCATTTTTTTCCATTATTGTAAAGTCCCTCATTGTAAGTCTGAATTAAGTACATATTTCTAAGTTAAGCTATGGTTAGTTTTTAAGGCAAACTCATAAGCCGAAAACCTTTGTTACGCATTACGCGCTGTAAGTTTCTTTGGCTTTGAGGCAGATTTATAAAATTCAGGGCTAAATATTTGATCCAGGAACTGAGTAAAGTAGTTTTTAGTAAAAGTAAGGTTATGTGTCAACGTACAGTTAATTTATTAAAAAAAATAGGTGATGTAATAATTAATATTACCTATTCTTTATCATACATAAATATTTATATAAACTAAATAAACTAAACTTTAGATAAACGTTTACCGAAGAAAACGTAGGAAAGTACCACAAAGTTATAATAATTATTACTCAGAATAAAAGCTTTCTTGGTGTCCAAGTTGTGTCTAAATTTAGATTACCTAATTTGGTTAACCAAATTTAGTTTGATGGACTCAACATAAATTTTACATCACTCATGTTATCTAGTCTATTAGTAAAGCATGCTATAATATTTAAAGTTTTTTTGTATATGCCGTCCCCGACCCTTCGTAGCCCCATACCTAATTATATTTTTATCTGTTCTATTAAATTGTACGTAAACTATAAGACATTACTTACTATTACATCATCATCATTCTACTGCCCTTATCCCACTCTAAGTGGGGTCGGCACAACATTTTGCAAACATGCTGTCATATGATTTGGCTACGTATTTTACGACCGGCCGCCTGCCTGACGTCAACTTACCTTAGTCGCCTTTTACGACACCTCGGTAAGAAATGAGGGTGATCTATTCTATGCAGCCGGATACCACACGGCGTTTACCTTAGTCGCCTCTTACGACACCTCGGTAAAGAAGGAGGGTGATCTATTCTATTCTGCCGGATACCACACGGCTATTACTTACTATTACATATTATACATTAAATATTGTAAATGAATTAATAATTTTCATGCTATATAATTATATTGAGCTTTTATACTATCATTATTATTGACTTATTCCAGAACCCTACATAACCGTATATCCAACATGCTACTGTTTTCACTCCGTCATATGAAATCTTTCGAGTTCAAAAAAATGCTTTAAATACACTGCACTTATTGTGTACTGATTAATGGAGTGAATTTAGTAGGAAGGATATAAACTTGTCACTTAATTTATGTTAAGTTTTTGTATTTATTTTTAGATTATTTTTATTTCTCATGTTAAAAAATGTGCCGTGTTTTCTTTTAACGATTTCATATATTTACTTATTTAATTAAGTATAAGTATCAATTTTAAAGGAGTTTAAAATTACGAGAACTCTTTAGAAGAGATTAAGCTTTCTTGGATTATAAGGATTATTCTATATTTTGTATTTTTTTCTTCATTCAATAGATAACTCTTTATACTCTTTTCGCCATATAAAATCCTATTCTATTAATATTATGCAAAAGTTTGTGAGGATGTATGTTTGTTACTCTTTCACGACGAATCCGCTGAACCAATATCGATGAAATTTAGCACAATTATTTTAAATAATTGTTCCAAATTTACATATAGGCTATAGAAATCTTGTTAATTCTGCAGAACTAGGATGACATTAAAAAGCGCCATCTATTATCATCCTATCTATGTTTTTCATCAACGAGACATCGTGAATAAAAAACGAAAAAAATAATATTGTGTAAAAAAATAGTGAATAAAAAATGATTTCTTTAACCACACATGATATTTTAAATTGTAAATAACATTTAGGCACATAAGGTGCATTGTCACATATTTACCTCTAAGAACTACACAATTTATTGTACATTCCAACACGTTCCTCCAAGAGGTAAAACAAATTCAAGTGGTAAGCAGGAAATACATTAGTTCCGGGCAGTGCAATGTCAATGGTGCACCGAGGCCGTCGGTCAGACACGGCGATCGTCTGCTATCACACTTGCTTAATCCTTTACATCTACATTTAATAATTAACAACGTACATTCACAGTCAAAATCAAATGACACTTCATAAATATCAGAATCACTTCATAACTGTAATTTAAGTTAAAATATTATGAATAACCTGTACCTGCGACATTGCCCTCATCACACCTTTATCACGTTTTGAGAAAATATAGGCAATCTTAAAAAGTGATATATGAAATCAATATAAATATATATAAAGATGAGGCATGGATACTTCTTTTGTGGTGATAACCATTTAGTGCCATTATAATTTCATGACAATTACCAGACGGTAATAAAAGCTTTTGACGTTATACCATACCAGTATATTGTTTAGTAAATAACGAAATTATTTTTGAGCTTCTGAACATTTTAAGTTAGCACCAACTAAATTTTTACGTATATAAACACGTGTAAATAGTCTTTAGCAGGATTTCGGCGTCGGTTGCGACTTAGCCTTCGGCTTCGTACCTTGACATTCAACAAGCACGATCGCTCAACCATTCCATTTAAAACTATATTCACTTCCGATCTATGTACTTCCTATTTTATATATTATATATTATGATAGAAGTATATCTCTATATGACTTTATCACTTCCTTATTAACAAAACATTCAAAGTTTTTCATTAAAAGCTTCTAATCTGACTGTCACTAATAATACTTTTAGAAGACTCCTTCTATAAGTTCTAACTTTTAATCTTCTCAAGTATTTAAATATAGAAACATCGATCCAAATAGAGAAAAAGTGTCGCCCGGCTATTGTTGTACCAATAAAATTAGAGATAGATATAAAAAGCGAACAATACATTTTGCACTGTCAGATTTGTGAGTCTGTTATTTGAATACAACTATTATCCTCCCACTACAATGTTTTGAAAGGAAGTAGTGACATTCAGTACCTTTTCGCTTTCACTGCATTGGAAAGTGAGCGTAAAAAACGTATTTTGGCAACAACAAAATGGCGCCAGTCCATCGACCCCACGACTCATAGACCAATTAACAAAGGGCCATAACCATTAAAAACCTGTATTGCAATGAAAGCGACTGTTCATAATAATTTTAGAAAAACAAGAATAAAAATGTTTTTGTTTTTATAATATAAGTTAAGTTATCTACATTACATAGTGCGTTATGTTTATTGATCTATTAGTAATAATATAATATTATATTATAAAACAATATCAACGCATATTCCAAGCTTTTTTTTTCTCATTCAATTCGTTTGAGAGAACTGAGATACTATTCTTTCGCTTCTCTTCAAATTCTGTTATAATGCAAATTATGTATTAGCTTATCGCAGGACTAACAAAACTTGAGTATATTTTGATTAGTCTGTGCAAGCCCTTAGTAAGTCACGAACGTGATTCACGAGACGATTTGGGAATGTCATGGCTAACATCGAATGGTGCTGTTTTGTTTTGCAATATATGCGGGTTTATTGAAATTATTTGAGAATAGATCTTATTGCACAATAAGACATTGAATGAGTTTAGTAATTTGAATAGTAAAATTATTAATATTATCTTAAGTTTTTATGTTAACGACAACCCTAAATATATATACGTTTTTTACCGGAGTATTTTTGAGTTTTTGTTGTTTCTTTGTATACAACTTTTAAATTTTCAATTATCACATGTTTAAGTGTGTGTTTGTGCTAAATTGTTTATGTAAACATTAAGAAATAATGACAATTATTTCTCGTGGAATATATTTTGAATCCTTACGATAGAAAATTTAGTACCTAATGTCCGTTTCAAATACATACTGTCAAATTAATAAAATATATATTAGGAAAATTTTGTTTATTTAATATTTGCCTTGATAAAAGATAAATATTATGAGAATTCATATAATTTTGGTAGTAGTGTATAAGATAAAATTTCCTTCATTTAAAGGGTCTAGAAATTCAACCCCCGTATTTTGTATCCAAGGAATAAGTACAAAGTGTTAAGGTTCTTCGATTCTATTGCAGTGGTGCGGGTATGCAACTTGATAATCGATGCTTACAGCTATGCCATAATGCACCTTTTTTCTGATGCTAGCCTGTCATTCATAAAGTTATTATACTAGAGTAGGTTAGCCAGCCTAAAAATGTGTCCATTGATAAAAAAGAGAAAGCAAACGTGACTTATTATCTGTCTCCTTTTTCTATGCGTGATTAGACGAAGATAAGTATACTAGTTGCATTTTCCCTCTCATTATTTGTTGTGTCTTCCAGGCTTGCCTACGGCTCCCTTACTCTATTATAATAACTCTGTGCGTGCATAAACACTATATGTATTAACGTGAAATAGGAATACAAGTCAACGCTAATAATCATATCTCATGAAGGTATATTCTTTCGTTGACTTTGCCTATAAATGACGTTTTTAACAGGGCTTATTAGTCCAATTTAAAGTGGAATTGATATGAAATGGTAAATTTTCACAATATGTATGTATGAAGAACTCGTCGACTCTGTGACCTGCCATCAATTTTGGCATGAAATTAAAATGATGACTGTCTAACAACGACATAATTAGGAATACATTATATTCTACCTTTCGCTCGACGATTATTATTCGATGTTAAATAAGAGAAGCGATAGCTTAAGATATTCTCGGAAGCGTAAACATAGGGTTATTTGAGATTAGTTTAGTATAATATGATAATATAATCATAATATATTCATAAAATAATCATTAAGCAAAAAGTCAAAATTCAATAACAAATTGTTACATTTCCAGAAATAGAAACGTGAGTGAATCACATTTTTATTTCTGTAAGTTGATTATTTTCTCGAATAAAAATAATTAGGATCAGAGTTTAGAATAAAAAATGTATTAGAAAAATAATATATTGTTAAATTGCAACCCATTCTTATAATATATCTTGGTATATTGTAAATAGAGAAAAGTTAATTCTATATTAGCTAATATCTCTTTCGCAACGTATTTATAATTTGTTTCTCACAAACATATTGGTTGGAGTTCTTTACAGCGATTCAGAGGCGTAGCGTTACAGCGTAGCACGCCGCTACGACGCGCTACGATAAAATGTCCTAGACTGAGTTGTAGCATTAGATATGTACAATTCCTTAACTTAATTTCCTTTATGTAATAAGGAATAATGAATAATTCTTATTACATAAAGGAATATTCATTATTTTATTTAAGGATATTTATAATTTCCGTTTACTTTTTAAAAATAACATTAAACCTGTAGTTGATATATCAATTAAGCATGAAAAATAACTTAAATATTTACCCATTGTGGAGGTCATCGTCTGCAGTTGCAGTGCATGTGCGGAGGCGTCTTGCGCCTCGGGCCCCAGCTTGTCGCCAGCCGACAGCTTGCTTAGCGTTACAGCTCGCACATCACATAAAGTTCCACGGCTTTTTAAATTCACCGATCACTTTTTTAATTTACGTCTTCGAAAATTTTTTGACACACCGCCTCTCAGCATGCTTTTCCAACGCAGCACTCCACACGTTCAGCACGCGGGGCAAGGCGCACTTCCTGCGGAATAGGCACATAAGGACGGCGCGCGCGTAGCTCCGACTCGCGATGCGGGCGCGGGCGCAGTTTTCGAACCTCTCAATTCGGCAAAATCACGATAACGACTGCGCGCGAATGTCGTCATGTCGAAATTCGAAACACTTTCACCTAAATATTCCGCCTCCGTTTCGGCGGACGCGGGCGTCGCTCTCGGCGCTCACGCACACACCGTCGACTCCGTCAGTGCTCAATTACGTACGCTGTAAAAATTGCGTCAGTATTTTTCATCGTCGACCTTACGCTCGTTGAGTACACCACCAAAATATAGTTATCTCTGTCTTGTACTCCTTCACCGTTACGCGGTATATTTTTTGTTTCACGTTTTTATCTGCCAGTATGGCTCGAGGACACGCGTGTGAGTGTGCGGATTTCGATAGCAGGGTCGTTGAACCGACAAAAGGGATTTCGTTAAAACTTAACAGCAATGTTTCAGCGTTAGGATGGGTTGCAGTAATGGCTCTGGGTGCGCATTGTAGTGTATGTAGTCCGATGGAGGGGAACTAGTCATTGGTGCGAAACTAGGTCAGCCGCATGCGCACGCGCGGTTCTTCATGACCGCGCAACGACCGTTCTACACAAATATGTTTTCGTGAGTTGATGGTCGAAATTTAGTGACATGATTTCCTTATCACTCATCACTCAGAATTAAAAAGATTTTTGTAAAGTATCACTCAACATATTATTTTATACGCTTACCTATATATACATAACATAACATCTTGTTTTTTGATGTCATAAAATATTAAACGAGGCAAAAAGAACAGAGTTAACGATAAAAATTCAAACATTCGTAAATATTCGTTACAAAGCTATAATATACAACCTAAATAAACGGACCGCCGCTTTTTGTCTAAAAGGTTAGGCGGGCCGATGGCACAGTTCGGTGTTGGATTACATTAAAATAGAGTTCATTCGCATCGACCGCTATTCGTGAATATCTAGATTACTGATTCATTGTGTTAACAAAGAATACTCGATATCAAAAAGGTGCAAGTAACATCTATATGAATGTGACTATATTTTTACTTTGGAAATTTCAATTTCGGACCGCGACTTTCGTCTGCGTCTACAAAATAAAAATACTTAATTAATAAGTACCTATATCCTCTCTTCGGCTCTAATATATCCACACTAAAATCAGATTGATCCTGTGCCCCGTTTCAACGTAAAAGAAAGATATACGAAGAGACTGGCGCATTTATACAATAAGTATAAATTTCAATATGTACTGGTTTTTGAATGAAAAAAGATAATTTAATATTATAGATATACTATTCGCATTACGTAACGAATTAAAATCTATGTACCACGCCGTGATTTGTACGTTAAAATGAAAACTTGAATGTTAAACATTAAATTTTTTAAAAGTGCACGTTATTCGTGAAATGCCATATGGAAAGCTTAACATAAAAATAAAAAATAATGTCTCAAACATTGGCATAAGATTTTTTAAAAAGATTAATGGAAAAACAAGAAACGATATCCCAAGGGGGACAATTGGAATTTAGGATGAGGAAAGGAATGAGATTTGGTGGGATGACTTATTATTACTTTTGTATTATGGATCTCCGCAAAGTAATGCCTAATTCTACAAATTACTTACAAGTTAAGTAAGTTTTGTGTTATTTAAAAATATATAAAATTTTAAATAAATACAAAATACACCCAGGCTCGTAGAAAAAAAGAATTGTTTGTGACAAATGTTGGCTCCCAGCGAGAATCGAAACCCCGACCCGTGGAACTGAAAGCAGGGTCACTGCCATCTCTGCAAACAGGCAGTCTGTTTTAAACTTTAAAGAATATTTTACAGGTCGTTATAAATAACAGTAACCACGCTCTGACCATCGACGGTATGCGTCGCATGCGGAGACAGTCAGGTAGTCCGGCGTATATTTAGCCAGGAACAGTGCAACAAACTGGGTTAACTATTCTTCTGTACAGAATACGCTTCACGTATTGACGCAACACGCTCTCTCTGTATGGCCTGTTTAAAGTACGGAAGTAAACGAACCCAATATAACCCAGTTTGGGGTTGCTTACTAAAACGGTAAGCTTTTATCTTTAACGTCATCTTGTGCTTTATATTATACTATTTATACTTTATACTCTGGTATTTTAAGCTTTAATGTATTTACATGTCGCTAAAAATTGTTAAAAAGGATATAGATCCCATGTATATAAGAAAGAAATTGAATGAATGTCATCAATCAATTAAGGTATTTAAGTCAACAAGCGTTTAAGTACACACAATAATTCAATATGTGTCTTTTCCCTATAAACGAACGTAAACGGGAATACTTTCATCATTACACATATATATTTCTTAGTACCTAAAGATCAAAGTTAAAGGCTTTAAAAGAAAGACCTGTTTTCAGTGATATGGATCTGAAATTTGGACATACATTACTATGGACATATAAGAATCTATAGTAATATCACGACAAACCTCTTTAACGTTTGTTAGAAATGTAAAAAGCTATATAGGAAAGCTAAAATTAAAATAAGTATAAATGTAGTCATATTAGCATATATTTTTTTATACTTATATATTTTCTGCTCTAACTCATAGTCCTTATACAACTTATGTATTTTATAACATAAAATATACAACTTATGTTATAAAATATATAATTTATAATATCAGACAACAATTTTATACACAATATGTGTACATCGAGAAAAATCTTTATATATTGTAAATAAATAAAAATAATTGGAACAATTTTTTCTCATCAAGCAAAATTATTTATCAATTGTCAACTAGTCTATATCGACTATATCGACAATCTCATTGTTATTTGATAGTAGATACTTGATAGCGCGAATATTTTTCACACGTCATATCCGAGGGCTAAAACTCTGTTATTCAACTGTTGTCAACTGCAAAGTTGATTGACCTACCTTATGTGAATATTCCTATCAGACTAATATGCAAATTAGGATATTATAAGTCATTGCCTGATAATAAACACTGTTCGATAAAATAATGAATGAATTTTCTTAGACATTTAATATCCTAAACTAGTGATAATAGTTAAATACGTAAATTAAAAGTAAAATAGCCAGTTCCAATTTAATTGACTGGCCCGTTGGCACAGTGGGTAGTGACCCTCCCTACAGCTCCGCGGGTCGCGGGTTCGATCCCGCCGAGGGCCAACATTTTCTATAAACAATCTTTTGGTTCTTCGAGCCTGGGTGTTTGTATGTATGTATTTAAAATTATATATGTAGTATATTACCAGTTATCCGTCACCCATAACACAAGTATTAAGTTACTTACTTTGGGGACAGACGACCGTGTGTGTGTCTCATATATTTATATTTATATTTAATTGCTGATAAAAAGCCCCCTCTCTGATATGGGAGAGAATGGTTAGAGCTTAGACCCAGCACGTGTCTTCAATGCGGATTGGTAGATTACACATATATTTAGAAATAGTATAGGAATTCGTGCACGTTTCACCATATTTTTTCCTTATATGTAAAGCGTGATAAATTGTGAATATCAATTAAGTGCATAAGATTTTTATATATTTAATTTTTTCTGAATAAGGGAGTATAGCTTAATTCAATCTTTGGCTTGACTTGGCGATAAGTTTGATTTTATTTCTCAGATGTCTTAGCTTAATATGAAAGTTGTTATCACTTGTAACTAAAACACTACTTATTTTTAGTTGTTTGATATAAATAAATGCTCGAGATTTAACACCGTGAGGTAGGTATTGAGCTCTTGCTTTAGTATATGTACCTCCGAAGCGAGTACCGAATGTACCTCCGAAGAGCTATACGGCCTTCATGTAGCCATATGTGTACCTCGATTAAATAATAAATACGATTTTATAATCATTTACGAGTTTCGTAAGCGCTACGACACGCTCTATTGCAATTTGCCAAAAACTTTTTTGAATTAGGTCACTTTATTACTAAGCGTGCGATATATTGTACTTCTAAATATTATTATATTTTTGATTCAAATATTGTAAACTGAACAGTTCTTTTTATAGTTTTGGTGACTCAAAGTCTGCCCCTTGCGATAATTCGAATACACCGATAAAGGTGTTATCGACCTCACTAATTCGTAAGACAGCTAAGTAAATACACAGAATATGCCAAATTTAATAATATAATAGGAATATAATAATTGGGTAACAATATCCTACAAATAAAGTTATAACCATATCTTTCAAGTGAGTGTAGCAGCTTTTTATAATTTATTTTTCATTTAACTATTTTAACCAGAATCTTTGCTAGTTTATTTTGAAACACGACCTGTTACGCACTCGATTTATTATATTGTAATTTTTGTTTGTTAACAATTAAAAACACAATATTGTTATATTTATTTTTTAGAAGAGTGACCGCTCTTGTCTGTCTGTCTTTCTGGTTCTTCTCGGTGAGAGTGCCTTAACGAACCAGTCGTAGCTTCATTTTAATTTGACGATTTGTGTTTGTAAAGGCCAATTTGAATAAATAAATCATTGAATTTGAAAATTGAACTTTGGCACGTGCCACGAGATGTCTATTTATACCTTTATATATCACGTTGTTGTTAAAATCGTACACTGCTTAATATTAATGTAACATTAAAAACTTAATAAACAGTTTTGATAGCTCATTGGTAAAAGGTCCGGAAAACAATTTGCAAGGCCGTAGCATCGAACTGCGCGCCTTGAACTGTTGTTGTACTCGTTTCCAGTACAATCTACTCTGAACAATCTACTAGATGTAGAGAAAATGAACGAACAAGGTATCTACGCTAACTATATACTTTTTAGGAGATTTGTAATATTCAGCTTTCAGCTCCGCAGATCGTGGGTTTCTTTCCCACCAAGGGCTAACATTTTCTATAAACAATTTGTTAGTTCCTCGACTCTGGGTGTATATGTATATTTAAAATTAGATATGTATTTTCATCAGGTGAACCTATAACACAAGTATTCAGTTACTTACTTTGGGGACGGACGACCGTGTAAATGTAATCAATTAACTAAATATATGGGACAATTACATAACGGCTGTCCATCCCGAAAGTAAATAATTAAATACTTGTGTTATAAATTTATACATATGTGATTTTAAATACATATATAAACCCAGACTCGAAGAACTAACAAATTTCTTATAGAAAATGTTGGAAGTCGGCGGGAATCGAATCCACGACCCACGGAGCTGAAGGCAGGTTCACTGCCAACTGCGCCAACGGGCCAGTCGATTGTCCCATATTTTAAATAAATATATATTTGTTACATTGTTACAGAAATAGTCTTATGAAGTTGAGTTTTCGATTTTGTATTCAATCAAGAAGTTAAATTATTTAAACTTTATTTTTTTATGTTTAGAAATATAAATAAAAATTAAGAGGTTTATAAAGAACTAAGCGATGTATTTAAAAATGTATATAAAAACTTTATTTATTTATTAATTCAACAATGCTAGTAATATTTACCAGTTTTTTTGACAACCAAGAAATAAATTAATCTTCATTATTTTATTTTATACAGGGTACATCTTTTGTATATCTATCTGGTTCTCATCTTAGGCTATGTGAAAGATTTATTTAAGCCTAATTAGTTTAATTATATTTGTTATCTTGAATTTGAAAAAAAATTAAGCATTGTTACTGTACATGATTCGAAGATAGTTTTTTTTCAGACGATTGAATGCTTATGCTGAAATATTACGCTGATAAACAATAACTATTTCGCGTTTCAAATGTTATATTCTTTGTGCTTTGATGACCTACATTTTGCAATCGAGGTTTGTTTTGATGAAAAAGTCAAATCACAAAATCTGAATCAACTAACTTAATAGGTTTTCATATATTAGCCTGTAAATTGAATAATTAAATGCATATACTGCAATAATATGTATATGAATATTAAGTGTATTTATTGGACGCCAACTGTTAGGCTACGCGTTGCTGTAGTTCAGTACGTTCTTTCAAAAAAAGTTAATTCAACAGTTTAAAATAATGCTCCGATCGCCACCAAAAATTATAAGATCATCCGCTGGGTTATTCAAATTCAAATTCAACATATTCTTTATTCAAGTCAACTTGTAAACAAGTGCTTATGAATCGTCAACTCCACTGCTGGTTCGGAAAGCTGTTCCTACCGAGGAGAATCAGCAAGAAACTCGGTGGTTGCTCTTTTCTAATATAGTTCTTATAACTAGTTACATTTGGTCATTACTATCTTGTACAGGGTAGAGGAGTAGCTATATCCACGCGTTCTTATCATCATTCTAAAGATTGTCTGAAAATTTCATTAAAATTGGTCCAACCGTTTCAGTCTACGAAGGATATACAGAAAAAAAAAATTATACCTAATATTACAATATTAAGAAGATTAAAAAGAATAACGTAAAATTTTCGCAAAAGAAGCTTGTTTTAATTTTAAAAAAAGAAGCGAAATCGCGTAATGGTCCTAAAAAGTCTATACGCAATTCGCAGCAAAATATTTTACGTAAGGGAATTTACGGTTGAGAAACGACACTTTTTTCAAGAAAATAAAGCTCTTCGAATAAAGAAAGAAGCTATTTAATCTTTTTAGGTATCGATCAAAATGGAAGGTACGAGTGTATTGTCGTTGCGCAAATTGATTTATATCTATCGATGTAAATATGACAGCGACACCTAACGGATATTTGCTGGTCTGCTAGCTACCAGTCTATTGTATCACAGTTCGAAAGTTAAAGAATGCCCTACCAGACACAATAAACAATAGTTCGATGTCAATGACATACATTACCGCTATTGTAATCCTGTTATATTTGGTGAACATTAAGTAGAGACATTTAGTAAATGAGTTCCCAAATTTAAAACAGCAACATCGTGTATGTATTTGTATATGCCATAAATTTTAAAAATAGAGGAATTTTATTTACAGCTAACACACAAAACTTTACATAAAACAAGTATAGCTCAGGGACATATTAATATTATATATTAGCTAATAAGCATAGCTGAAAAGACTCAAGTGTTTTCTTCAGTAAATAATTGAATTTTAATTAACTTACTATAAATACCGCATTTATTAAATTGTAGTCAATGATTGATTCTACTTTCATTACATTTATTACTTACAAAGACTCTATTTTGTTTTCCTTTTACTAAAGTTAAAAATATTCGTCTTTCTTAAAAAATATATAATGAGTTTATTTATGAATAACGATTGTGAGTCACGCAAGAATGTCACCACCAATTCGGCTAAGCTGACTGGTAGTTCCCTTTAATGTAAAATATTACCACACCAACACCACAATTCGGTATAATAGAGATCGTGCTTTGTTTTTTTACGATTTTTTTATTATTAAATTGTAATTTTGCACAAGTTATCTCACAGGGTTATCTCACTAATTATATAACAATATAGTTTTTATAAATATTGAAATTCAGATTATACTTGCATATAAGACTAGATTATTTACGACAACATTGTTGTTACTAGGAATATAAATTAAATTTCATATTAATTTATACCTATAGCGTCAAATGCTCTAAAGGATAAGATAATTCAAATTTCGTAGCTATAAAACGTAATATATTGCTATGCACGGATTGAGTGTATTATGTGTGCAGCGTCGTATGGCCGACACGGCACATTTCCTATTATATAATGCAAGTATGGTGTTGCTAACGTGTACCCTCGCACCGTCGGGCCTGCGTTGTTCGCCTAGTTTCACAATGCTCATCCACCACAGTCGTTTTCACTTTTTCGCTGTCAAGAACGCGCGCAAACGATAAACAAACTAACATTTTGGCCGTCACTGCTAACTCGATACGCAAATACATATCGTAACACCCAAATAACCACAAAATAATATAGCCTCTAACACCTTTATTTCTAAGTTCGAATTGCGTGAAGACCTAGGCTGAACCTATGATGGAGTTTGCCATGTATTTTAGATTTCTATCAAGACAGAAGGTTGTCTATTTGCAAATACTACATTGCAATGTGAGCCGTATTCATTTGTAATAGAATTGTAATGAAACATTCTAGGAACTGTTATAGAGCCTTTATCGTTTACCGAGCACCGTCGTAGAAACGTCGAGGCTGGTCATTGACCTTTTTTGGCACATACGCTATCGAAACAAAAGACTTAATTTTAATAGAGACTGAACCTTGATTCGCAATTGTTAGACATTGCAATGCAAATGACTGCCTTATTCCATGTCCTTACGTTACAGGCACAGATTGCAATTTTGACTTCTCTATTTATAAATAATAGAATTATTGAGTAAATATTATCAAAATAGAGAAAAATGGACGTCATCAATCTACTATTGCCATTGTTAGATTTGCGAAACTAGGACTGTGCTGACAGACGAAACGCATCCGTTCTAAAAGACATATAATTATATTAGTAAAATGTTATTGCACGGTCTCAATTATTCTGTGAAACCACATATTTCGGTGGTAGTGACGTGACTGTACCTGTGAAATTATAAAAATTGAAGCATTGTGTTATGCTCGAGATCTGCTTACTTGTCATAATAATGGTGCGATTGCGAAGGCTGACATTGCCTCTCACTGGCATACGTAACATAAGTTACGCAAAAGGTCTTTACCCCTTGTTTATTTAGGACAACTTAATTAAGATGTTTTAATTTAAAATATTAACACAACTTGATAATGAACGTCTATTGTACCTCATTTAATAGTCAATGCTACAACAGCCTTGTGATAATCTCCCAATCGCTTTTCAATTTGCGTTTAAGCAACATCGCTACATGTCAGAGCTTTTAGCAGTTACTGCATTGAGTTTACAGTTTGCTTTTAGATTTCAACACTGACTTTCATACGTGAATAGTTAGAAGTTATTCGTTACATTAGAATTGCAATATTATAATATTTTACATGTTTGGGAAGACGTATTTAGTTTTATCTTAAGTTATCGTCGTAGATGTGAATTGTTCATCTTGGTTATCTGTTATATAAATATAATATGTAATGTAGGGTGCGGCCTCAAAATATGATAGCATTATAAGCTTTCCTATTTGCATTGCGAGCAGTGTGCAATACTTGCCTGCTTTAGTGTCTTACAGGTGTATAGCCAAGTTTGACTGGCCCGTTGGCGCTGTAGGTAGTGACCCTGCTTTCAGCTCCGCGGGTCGCGGGTTCGATTCCCGCCGAGGACCAACATTTTCTATAAACAAATTGTTGGTTCTTCGAGCCTGGGTGGGAATGTGTATTTAAGTATGTATTTAAACTTATAAATGTAGTATATCTACCAGTTGTCCGTCACCCATAACACAAGTATTAAGTTACTTACTTTGGGGACGGACGACCGTGTGTGTAAATGTCGCACATATTTATTTATAAAAATTACAAAAAAAGAGTTAGGTTTAATAGGATATTGCTACTACTATCAACTCTAGAACTTACTACTAATTTAAATGATTAAAAAGGTTATTCCTATCGATTGAATTAATAACGACGGTGCTACGCTTTGGGTTCACTTTCGTTTTTCATTAAGGAAGATTTGTTTTTGTTTGTCTCTCTTTATATTACAAATACTTAATATTTAACAATATTTTACAAAAGCTTTTGATTAATGTATTAAATACACTTTAAATGTCACCACTAGAAAACTAACTAAGCCTAGCTTGTATTCTTGGTTATTAGTGCCTTCTATTGTCATTCTTACTATTTATTAGCTTGTGTAAACAAAATATTAAAGAATATTAAACTCGTATCTTAATTTTATGTGTGTACGTCAATGATGTGTGAATTTGTGTGGATGTGAATGCGTGTGTGAATGTTTGTGGTTTCTATCTTATGTATATTAAATATAATAAAAAATAAAACGGCTACAAAAATTTGCATTATTGATATAAATTATATTGATTTGCTACAATCGTATATAGATTGTGGCGCGGCCTTAAGAGAGTGCGTTGAACACTTTCGCAAGGGGCCAACCGTGCATCTTTGCGTAAGCGAGACAATGTCACAGTTATATAAATGTCGTTACTTTGACTGTTAAATCGCGTTGTTTCCTCCTAATATATTGTGAGTTTTCGTTGTTTCATATAATTCAAGAGTAATGTTGGAAATATTTTACGAATTGTTAGATATTTGTATAAGTTGTCAATATTTAATTAATGTTCTAGAATTTTTGAATTTAATTTCCGTATATTTAATACGTGATACTTTAATATACTTAACACATTTGTTTATGAACTGGCTTCATTTTTAAGACCATGAATACCATGTTATAGATTGTAGCAGTTGGTCTTAAAAAGAAGAATTTAATCATCCTACCCTAAAGTGAAACGAAATATTAATATAGAAAAGGGTATGCCAATTACGAAAAAAATTATTTGTTGGTTTCCACAAATAAATTTTTCGTAATTGGAAAGTAACAAGAGAAAAGAAACAAGTTTTTGTTACTTTCCTCTTTTCTTCTCAAAATGAAAACTACGAATCTTTTATTTAAATACAAAGTCTGATAGTTCAAATGATTTGCGAGATTTTTTCCGTGTATTTCTTTCGGTGAAATTATCATCACTTATGATTTCTAAAGCTGAATCATGGTCGATAATAGGCTATTAGAATATTGACTGTATTCTTTTCACTCAACGAAAATCTATGACGCAACACAGATTTAAAATTCTCAAATTTAGAAAAATAACACTATTGGTAGATACATCCATACCGATATTATAAATGCGAAAGTCTGTATATCTGTCGGTTATGCTTTCGCGTCTAATCCGCTGGAGTAATGTTTATGAAATTTGATACTATTGAAGCATATACTCCTTATCATGTAGGGTTAAAAAAAATTTTCGGGAACAGGAAAAAAACAAATAATTGACAAAAACAATATACGACAACAAGGCTTTTAAATACTTAAGGTGATGTTAACGAAATACAACTTTTATGAATGGAAATGAAATTCTTTTAAAAGTATCAAAAATATTGCTTCATTAAAATTCAAGATACTATAGAATTGGAAAACATTGTCTCCAGGTAATAATCCCTCATCTAACATGACTAGTTAGACCTATTTTAAGTTTCCTTAGGTAAAAGTTAAAAAAAGTAAAGTAACGGCCTGTTACTATGCCCACTACTTGGCTAAGGCCTCCTCTCTCCGTTTTTGGAGAGAAGGATGGGAGCTAAGACCTACCACGCTGCTCCAACGCGGATTAGTAGGTTACACATATCCCTAGAATTCTCTCGAGATATGTAGGTTTCCTCACTATGTTTTCCTTCACCGTGATGAAAAGCGTGTGATAAATTGCAATTATCAATTAGACACATAAGATTTAATAGAAAAACTCATTGGTACCTGCCCGGGGTATGAACCTATGTCGCCTCTAGAGAGTCGCACAGTCTCACCGCTAGGCTATCACAGATTATCAATTCCTTAGGTAAGGTCGTGTAATTGGAGAAAGAAAACCGCTCAAAAAAAATTGTATTAATAAATTTGTGACAATTCCATTGCATTCGAGCAACGAGAATGAAGACAAATGTTAATAGCCCGCTTTTCATTTTTATTATTTACGACGCTATTAAATTGGGAAAGCAACGACAAATGACAATGCCAATAAAAATTACTTATCTTAATATCTTTGTCAATTATCTCTCGCTGGCTGTAAATATTGCTTTAATTTGATATTAAAAACTCAATTATTTATAAAAACAATCATAAAATAAAACATTGATTTTTTTTTTTGTGCCAGAAGAAATTTTAAAAATCGAAATTTTAAATGCAAAAAATGACAACTGAATAAACAAAATGAGAAGAGAATTCAAATAGTTTTTCATTGAATTTTAATGAGAGATAATATTAAAGGCTGTATATTTTAAAGGCTGACATTTCAACTCGGTACTGAAGCGGACTCAAAGTCGAGTCAGAAGTTAGCAGTCATACACATCCTGAAAGAAATAGTTTCAGACCTGATTGAGCATGGAAAGCAGGCTTTCCTTTTTTGATATTTTTATCACCTAATTATATAAAAGTAAACCGGTATTTAGAGTATGATAGCCGATCAGTGAGACCTCGTGGTCGTTCAGCTTCGGATTAAAAAACACTGATAAGGAATCCCAAGGCATATATGTATAAAAACTTAGGTATTTCATTGATATTCACATCCACCAATCTTTCCGATAAAAGTCTACGATATCTGTATATTCTTGGATAATTCCTGTAGCCTATAGAATTCACAATGGAGCAACGTGGTTGTTTTAAGCATCAGTCCTTGTCTCAAAGGAAATGCGCAGGCCTTTGCACAGAAGTGTGATAGTACTATGCCGCAAAAAGCTTTTAGTTGCAAGGTGAGTATTCAGAATTGGACATCCATGTATTGACAGTATATACCAGATAAAGTTAACATTATGCTTTAGACGGGTAGAGTTTAAAAAGAATTTTCGACACTATTATTCATTTCAGAAATGTATTAAATGGCTTTTATCGGCTGAGAGGGTGTTAGTTCGGGTGCATGCGAGTAAGTCACGCGATCACTATGGCAATACACTGTTAAAGAAACCGAGGAAAACCTCTTCCGGGGTGAACGGCCGCGTTGCGTAAAGAACTCGTGGTGGCGTAATATGTACCAGAACAACAACCACTAGCGACATCTTACCAGCGCTTTTTGCAACTTTCCATAAATTTAATTAACTTAAGAAAATATTTAATTTAGTGAAACGTTTTGTATGGTTTTAAAATAGAATTAAATTTTAATAAATTTTAGATAAAATATTTATTTTATTTCCAGTATTCTGATCGTTTCTTTCCGTTGTTAACTGTTTGATCGTTGGATAAACGCCAATATAAACAGTAAATAGAATTAACACATTGTAAATAAACTTTAATGAACACGTGTTCGTTATAAAATATTGCCATTTATTCGCCTGTAACGCTAGTGACGAAACACAAGTTAATTCCTAGGTCAAGGTTTGGCTTCTCTTCGAAATGGGAAAATTGCCACACACTGGCGACCTTAACTTGTGGTACGGCGAGTCTGCGTGTTGCGAAACTTAAAGGCTTTAACTTTTTTATAGGAACCGATATTCAGAACACGTTTCTTTAAAAAACGGAGAGTGGAATTTTACATTTTATTACTTTTGGGTAGTTCGTTATTTAGGTTTCATTTTTAACTTTGTTTACAGCTGCATACACGTAAGACATCGTATTCAGATCACAAATCAATTGGTATAACACATACTGCACACGCAGAGTGATGACTTCAGGCAATTTTGCATTGAACGCGTGTCCCGAATTGACCGTCCAGATACGTGCTATAAACTACTTATTATTCTTATAAAATCTACTACTACTCTTTGTAAGAATATGAAATAAGTACTTTAAAGTTATCCATGTTTTCAGTCAGTCAACCACGATGGCCGAATGGTGAGAGTGTGTGACTCTTACCAGAATGACATGGATTCGAACTTAGGGGTACATATGAAGTATATATAAAACGTATGTGCTGTAAGAAGAAAAAAAAAAGAATGAAACAATCCAAATAGTAAGTCTAAGCTCAGATCCTCCAAAGATTAATTAGGTCCGTTAACATAGTAACGGTTCTCTATATTCAAACAAAATACAAACAAATAATGCACAATCGAAATTATGAAAAATGCATAAATATTCGAGCTACACTTTCCAAATAAGTCAATGTAAATTTCTATATTCTGCTGTAAAATTGAGACATTAGTTATTGTTAAAACGCGCCAAAGAAAATGGAAAGTTAGTAGAAGTTATACAACGTCCACTTGACTGCCGTGAAAGGCGCATGCGCTTTTAATGTCAGGCACCGTGGTCAAGGTTTTTAGTTTTGACTTCTTGCTTCACATGCGCGTGATTTTTATAACTTATTTGTGGTTGTTATTAATAATTTGGCAAAGTGTTAAACTTAAGAAGAAAAGAAAGGTTTCACTTTACATGAAAAAAATAACCACAAATTAGGTACTCAATTTCAGAGATATTTGAAAAACTGTGGAATATATTTTCATTAATTAGTTTGTACATAATATACAATATTTCAAAGGACAGCTGCTGGTACCACAATTAAAACTATTTATGACATCGATCATGTAACAATTTTTAATAGAACCATATCATCTTTAGCGTAAAATAACGTAAATATTTGCTGATTTACTTACTTTACGCTTAAGTTACAGTTGAGTGCTTCTACAGATTAGTTATAAAAATCTGCATGGAGATTACAGGGGCGGGAGAGCCATAGGTTGGCCTTTAAGTAAAAGTTATACAATAAATAATGAGAGGAAAGATGAAACTCGTATACCTCATCTTTGTCAAATAACATATAATAAAGAGAGAGAGCTAAAAACACCCTCATTTGCTTTCTGTTTACTGTAATATGGTACATATTAGGCTAGCTTCCCTACTCTAGTATAACAACTCTATGAAAATCTATCGGTGTAGGTTTTACACAGATTAATTATGAAAAAGACTTTTACTGCAATAGACTATACATAAAAATCAGTTATCAGAGTCGGTATGTGTAAAAATATAATAGGAAAAAACACAATTTTCACAAAAACCAAAGCCACGCCTAGAAGAAAGTATCTTGGCATTGAAAGAAAAGTACAGTAAGAAACGTGTAGCGAAAATAAAAAGCTTTGAATGGAAAGCGAAAGTAATTGCGGGTCTAGGCTTCGCAGGTAAGTGTGCGAGCAGGATGGACGACGACGCGGGCGCAGCGGTATCGAACGTAATTTTTACGGTACTAGTTGTAAGTTCGGTGAACTTTTTACGGATGCGTCAACAAGGCATTTTAAATTATCGTTGAAGGCTACCTAGTCTTCTTATATTTCTATTTTCGTTTTCGTCATTGAAATTACGGAATACCAAATAATAGGAGATATTACTTTGAAGATGTGCGCCTGCCTGAGCTGGGCTCCGAGAGAAATTCTACTTCAACATAATTTCTTCTTCTTCTTCGTCAGCCGATGGACGTCCACTGCTGGACATAGGCCTCTTCATGGGATCGCCACACCACACGATCTTGCGCCGCCTGGATCCAGTGGCTCCCTGCGACCTTTTTGAGGTCGTCTGTCCACCTCGTAGGGGGTCTACCGACGCTGCGCTTTCCGGTGCGGGGTCGCCATTCCAGCACCTTAAGACCCCAGCGCCCATCGGTTCTCCGCACTATGTGCCCCGCCCATCGCCACTTCAGCTTCGCGACACGCTGAGCTATGTCGGTGACTTTAGTTCTTCTACGGATCTCCTCATTCCTGATTTGATCTCGTAGAGACACTCCGAGCATAGCTCGCTCCATCGCTCGCTGAGCGACTCTGAGCTTTCTTATAAGGCCCATAGTGAGCGACCACGTTTCGGATCCGTAGGTCATCACTGGCAACACGCACTGTTCGAAGACCCTGGTCTTCAGACACTGAGGTATTTCGGACGAAAAGATCTCGCGTAGCTTCCCGAACGCTGCCCATCCGAGTTGGATTCGGCGGCTAACCTCTTTCTCGAAATTGGACCTACCCAGCTGGACCGTATGTCCCAGGTATATGTACTCGTCTACAATTTCGAGTGCAGAGTTCTCAACGATGACCAGGTGGAGCGGAACATGTGAGTTTGACATGATTTTCGTCTTACTCATGTTCATTTTAAGGCCCACCTGCTGAGACACTCTGCTGAGGTCGTCGAGCATTGTGTTAAGGTCCTCCAGACAACCTGCCATAACGACTATGTCGTCGGCAAATCTAAGGTGAGTGATGTACTCGCCGTTGACGTTGATGCCGTATCCGGTGTCCATACGGTGGGGTCTAAATTTTATAAGACACACCGTAAAAGACCCAATAAATTCTCGACCCAGACTCTCAAGCTCATGGATGAGAGGAACGAAATGAGGCTACAGTCTTCAGTAGATGCGACGCGCTACCGTCTGATCAATAGACAGATTTCTAAGGCGCAGAAATGCGACCTGCGACACTTCAACACCGAGTTCATTCGAGAGACTATTGAGCGTAACAGGGGCTCAAAAGTGTTCGCAAGAGATCTATCTATTGGGCAGCGGCAGCTGACGCGATTGAAAACCGATAACAGTAGTATCATTTCATCTCGTCCTGAGATTTTGAGAGAGGTTGAGAGGTTCTATGGGCAGTTATACACGTCAACACAACAGCCTGTTGTCAATTTGGCAAAAGACCCAAGAGCCAAGTTGACCCGACACTACACCGAAGATATCCCGGACGTCAGCCTATACGAGATTAGTATGGCTCTCAAACAACTTAAGAACAACAAGGCTCCAGGTGATGACGGAATCACTACCGAACTCCTGAAGGCGGGTGGTAAACCGGTACTTAAAGTCCTTCAGCGATTGTTCAATTCCGTCATTCACGAAGGCACTATGCCGGTAGCATGGTACAGGGGCGTGGTGGTTCTCTTCTTCAAGAAAGGTGATAACACCTTATTGAAGAATTATAGACCCATCACGCTGCTGAATCATGTTTATAAGCTGTTCTCGAGAGTCATAACGAATCGTCTCGCTCGTAGGTTTGACGACTTCCAGCCTCCCGAACAAGCCGGTTTCCGAAAAGGGTATAGTACCATAGACCACATATTCACGCTGCGGCAGGTTATACAGAAAACCGAGGAGTATAACCAGCCACTTTGCTTGGCGTTTGTGGACTATGAGAAGGCCTTTGATTCGGTGGAAACATGGGCTGTGTTAAGATCGCTCCAGAGATGCCGAATCGACTATCGGTACGTCCAAGTGTTGAAGTGTTTGTATGAAAACGCCACAATGTCTGTCCGTATCCAAGACAAAACTACGAGACCAATCCAAATGCGGCGAGGTGTGCGACAGGGAGATGTCATCTCTCCGAAGCTGTTTACCGCTGCATTGGAGGATGTCTTTAAGCTTTTGGATTGCAACATAATTTACATCCCACAAAAACAAGCTTCTTACTTCGTCACATAACTTGCATACAACAGATTTGCAAAACTCTACTGGCATAAATATAATATGGGTATCTTTAAGGCAAGAATGACAACAACCTTATCACTTTCCGTGAGGCATAATTGCAGTCATGTGCTTGCTGTAGGATACAAAATTATAAAAAATATAAAGCTTGCAGTCGTAATGCGCAAGCAAGATGAATCGACTGATCCGTTGGCGGAGCGAGTAGTGACCCTTCTTTCAGCGTTCAGCTCCGCTTGTCGCGGATATTTTGTATGAACAATTTGTTGGTTCTTCGAGCCTGGGTGTATATTTGTATTTAAGTATGTATTTAAAATTATATATGTAGTATGTTTACCAGTTTTCCGTCGCCCATAACACAAGTATTAAGTAACCTGCTTTAGAGTCGGACAACCTTGTGTGTAAGTGTCCCATATATTAAAAAAAAAATGTGTGTAAATTTTGTGGATTTTTTAAAGTTCTGTGAACATTTTTTTAATTTATTTAATGCATAAACGGTTAAAGGTAGATTTCAAATATACAAAGGTTCACGCTATCTAAAAAAATCTTCGTTAGAAAGAGGTGCAAAACATCTTCAGGTAATTTGAAAATTAAAATACAGTTAAGTCTTTCCGCTTAAAATAAATTTGATAGTGCAAGATTTTCAATATAATAAGCATATATTTGCTATAAAAATCGAATTTATCCCACATAGATTCAATGTTATCATGTTTTTGTTATAACTATAAACCGCTTTACTATTTTGTCTTGGAGCCCATTTGATGATACTTCGGTTACAAAGTGATAAGATTGTTGAAATTGTCGTAGTTAATGTGTGTAGTGCTTGTGTAGTGATTCGGCGGTGGTGGTATGTGGTACTTGCTGTTGCTGATCCTACAATAGTATAAGGTATGAGATTTAATTTTGCTTCCTATAATTTGCATTATATGGATTTTCTTAACATGCCGTGTGGTATCCGGCTGAGTAGAATAGACCACCCTCATTTCTTACCGAGGTGTCGTAAAAGGCGACTAAGGTAAGTTGACCCACCGTGTGGTATCCGGTTGAGTAGAATAGACCACCCTCTTTCCTACCGAGGGGTCGTAAAATACGACTAAGGTAAGTTGACGTCAGGCAGGCGGCCGGTCGTAAAATACGTAGCCAAATCATGTGACAACATGTTTGTAACATGTTGTGCCGACCCCACTTAGAGTGGGATAAGGGCAGGAGGATGAGATTTTCTTAACAAAGGTGGATAATAACTAAGTAATCCTATCATTACTTTTGCAATACGTCAATTTTTATTTACATGGGGAAACCCGCTATGGACTCTACAGCGACGATTATGTCAGACTCTTACTGAATGCCAATTACAAAACATTCAAGAAAAGTGAGAGTAACTCGGTTCTAGGCAGTACGGGTCAAACATTTTGTCACGTGAATGCTAGGAGTATTGAGTTCGAGATTGGTTCTTTATTGTCTTATCGCCTATGGTTCCTGCAGGACTTAACATTATATAATTTCGGCTAATGTTAGTAACTGTATATAAATCAATTTACCTTAAGTAAACGAAATTGCAAAATAATAGCAAAACCCCGATACTTAGTGTGTCGAATGTCGCAGTACGATTAAAAAAAAATAGGTTTCATATTTTAGTTTACAGTAGGACTTCTAGGTACTGAAATTAGTTCAATAATTTCTCTAGATTTAGAGCTTATGAAAAATTTACTTTCTATGTTATTTCACGTCAATAGTTGAGAATAATACTAGTTATCATAATACTAGTTAGATTTTTTAAACATAGTAAAGCGGTTTTTGCAAATGGAAAAAAGTTTTCCATTCGCAATTTTGGGTCTTTTTTAAATTTGCCGACCTGCTAATGATAGCGTGAGCTCGAATGTAATGTATTCAGGAATTTTTATAAATCAGTGCATAACTAGTAATATAAGTAGAGAAGACAGGTATGGATATATTGAAAATGGAATTTAATAAAATCCTACTCGTCAATTTTTCAATCAATTTTTATCCCTAGTAAAAATATTGAAATAGGGTAACTAAGCTTAAGATTCCCGTGTAAGAAACTGTCTATGGTTCCGACATAATAATGAACCATAGAGTTTTTATACTAGAGTAGAGAAGCTATATGCAGGCCTGTAAGTGAGATTGTCACAATAATAATAACAGGGAAGATGAAACTCGTGTACTGATCTTTGTATTCACACATAAAAAATGGATAAAGATAGATAGATCTCATTTGATTTCCCTTTATTGTAATTGGTCAGATTTATATTGGTTTCCCTCCTCTTGTATCATGCTTACTCTTGTATCATACATACTCTATGCTTAGAACATACCAAAAATAACAATCAGAAACACTAAGCTTGCCGGTCAGGCACCATATACTCATACCACTTTCTCTTTCGATTGCCGTTGATTGTAGGCTCATACATGGACAGCACACATAAACAGGTACGCATATAATAAACCTGTTTATGTGTGTATGGCTGGTTACATCATGTCAGTTTGTCTGACGCATCCATCGAGCGAAAGGTCAGGAACTATTTATAGTATATATTTTGCGTTCACTTTCCATAAGATTATCTTTGCTTTGAGATGGATTCAGTTTCAAGATCGTTCACCTTTAATAGCTTTAATTACAACATCGTTGGTATGATTTTTTTTATTTATACAAATACCAGTCTTGAACTTAACGTTCGACTTTAAATTACGCCCGGTCAAATTTGATTACTTCAGATTCAAGTGGGCAGATCAACCTACAAACTTAAAATTTATTTATAGGACAACAACAATACTCTTGCCTCTTAGATTGTTAAATTTACTTTAGTTATTATCCGATTGTATGTATATTTGAAGTATTTATTAGTACTTAGGAATTAACTATAGGCCAAGCAATGTAAGCAAAGGGGTATCGCTACCAAATGAAACAATAAAAAGAACAAAAAATATCGATTTATACAGAATCTTAGTTTTCTAATTTACTCTTAATATTTTAAATGTATTTTTTGTGGTTTTTTTACGTACATTATGTACGTAAAAATAATTCCTAGTTACTTAATTTTGCCTCGACATTTCTAAATATTAATCATGTTGAAGTATGCTAAAATAAAACAATTACTTATATAGAATTAGGCGTTACTTTGCGGAAATCTATAATGAAAAAGTAATAGTATAGTAATAGTAAATTATTTACACACTAGTAGCGTGTAAATAATTAAAGATAGACATAACTTGTACATTTTTGTTGTAAATAAAAAATACTCTAAAGTAATAGTATAATCCGCGATAAAGTAAACAGGAAATATATATATAATGCTAAACGTAGAGTGGACTATTCGTTTTCATATCTGAAACATGCAGCATTCGTTAAAACACATGTACAACAAACCGTGGACCTCTATCGATAGAGGTGCACCGCTTCTTTAATTACTTTAATTTAATTTATTGATTTAATAAGGATACAAATTTTTGTACTAATTAATTATTAATATATGTCTAGCGTCTATAATTAATACCAATCGGCCCGTAGATTCTTGCAAATGAGAGGAAAACGGGATTTATAATAGATTACAATTGTCCGTGACTTCAGTTGCATTGTCGTAAAGGTTCAGATACAAGGCCGGCACTGCCTGGGAATTCCATTGCTCTTAGATACAGTAATAACTGAACACTAATAACTTTCAGCTTAGAATTGTATATAAGTACATTATGATATCTCAAGTTGTGTACTATGCAAAAGAATTAGACTAAACTCATTGATAGTAATATAGATTTTTTTATCTACGATTTATTGTAATTGATTATGTTTATAGTTTAAATGAAAGATATAATATAAGCGCGATATAATTATATCCATAATATTTTATTAATTTATTATATAATCAAAATCATTTTAACGTTTCTACATTTAAGTAGGGTTAGGTTTAAATACAATTTTAAAATGACAATTATTTCATGCACTATAACAGAGCTACATTGCTATAATCAAACAAAAATCGCAATTCATTGCGATTTTTGTCGTGGAGCCTATCCTCCTGATGATGCTTCGGTTTTGGAGCGAAACGATCGTCGAGATTGTGGTGGTAGTTGTGTGTTCTGCTTGTGTGCGTTGCTGCTGGTGGAGGCGCCTTGGGGTGCATGTGGTGACTTGTACTGCATGTGTAAGGTGCGTAAAAAATTTTGCTTGCTTCATACACATTGGCTTTGTATGCATTCGCTTAACCCGTGCGGATTATAGCAAGGTAGTTCTGTTATAGTGCATGTAATATGGAATTCCGCAAAAACGCCTGCTTCTATAAATCATTTGACAATTATTTATTGTCATAATTTGAAGCGTGGCTTCTGAGATTCTTCACATATTGAGAGCTTAATTATTTATGTCTATTTCACACACTTAGTATTAAAGTGACCGAATTCAAAAACGTGTTTTGTGACAAATTACAATATAGCGTAGCGTAGCGCCTACAAAACTCATGTCTAATCTATCCACCTACACTAGAGCAGAGTGAGCAAAGGTCTCTACACTACAAAAAAGAAGTGAGCCTGTGGAGCCCAGCTGTGGGATAGTAGCAGGCCGCTACTTTTATTCATTAAGGTAACAAATAACAGGTAAGTGATAAAATTATCATGCGCTACTTCATCTGTGTGGACTTTAGTGTCCTATATTATTTTCTGTCAGTTTTACTATCCCCATACCAAATCGATTCGATGATCAGTTTGATTATCTAATTGGTATATAAAAAAAACGATTTTCTTTTAGAATTACAGATTACTATCAACACGAATCCGGCAGCAATGGCAATTCGGAATCGATTGTAAAATACAAATGCAAGTTCTAGTTCGCACAGATCAAATTTAAAGAAAATAATCGAAAAATTTGTTATCTTTTTGTAAAGTATTTTGTACAGTGTACTTTACATTATAGTGTATGAACATGAATTCACTATGAGTCAGTGTGATATTAGATGACGATTTTACGACTACATCATCATTGACCCTAATTTCAGTCCGCCTCCCGCTCAGTAACCAAACTAACATACCTATAGTTTGTATGCTATCATGTATACTGTGCATGGTCTTATTCGCGTAATTTGGTCTTATATTACTACTCCTTCAATCACTTTTAAATGGCTGATAATTACGGTTAAGGGTATTTAAATTTATTTCATTAAAGTACTATATGTCTATGGGTATTGTGGAAATATTGTTTTTTAAATTAATCCTCTCTCAAGTATTTAGAACTTTATTTCAGATTATTACAAAAATAAGCAAGACGGTGTCGTAAAAGGCGACTAAGGTAAGTAGACCCACCGTGTGGTATCCGGTTGAGTAGAATAGACCACCCTCTTTCTTACCGAGGGGTTGTAAAATACGACTAAGGTAAGTTGACGTCAGGCAGGCGGCCGGTCGTAAAATATGTAGCCGAATCATGTGACAACATGTTTGTAACATGTTGTGCCGACCCCACTTAGAATGGGATAAGGGCAGGAGGATGATGAAGCAAGACTAATTCTATCTTTGCGATACATTAAAACTTGCAATTTAAAAGGAAATATTTATATTATACCTATGAACTGCGGTATAGTTGCAAAATAAAATTTTATGTATGAAATTCAGCATTTGAGTTGTAGGTGCAAAATGCTTATTACAATACGACCTTGGGAACTATCCTTAGTCTACAATACTTTATATCAATGTGTAGGAACAATGATACAAACGTGAAAACAGAATTTGAAGATTTAAAAAAAAAGAACAAAAATCAATATAAAAAAATACGGATGTTGTTAAGGACCAGTATTGAAATTACTTTTAATAACCAAATATCTAAATTGTAATAATAAGTATGAATTGCGAAAGTTTAAAATCGGCTTATTTATAATTATTAATAAATTCTATAAATTTATTATGACTGTTAACTCTAATATCCGCACGGTTAGTTCTTTAAATTCATCAATTAAAAATTTACATATCACAAAACATATTTCATAGGTATATAAAATAAATAAAATGTGCAGAATTGAGTATTCTATATATTCTATATATTCTATTGATATATTCTACCTTATATCAGTGTGCACTTTGCACTATTTTTGTATAAACAAGAAGGCGGAGAGGGAGATATAATGGCCATGGATCCATGACTAAATGTGCATTTTTGTTTTCAATATGTTCACGACTCCGCCGAGTCTGCAAGCCTTGAAATATTGACACGGGGTATAAAATAAACTTAGTTCAATCATTGTAGTTTATGTATTACTGAAAATTACCGCTGATCCTTAAATACATATTAATAAGACGTACTGTATCAGGAGCTGTAATAGCTCAGCGGTGAGACCGTGCGACTCTTTCGAGGGGAACATGAGTTCAAACCCGGGCAGGCACCAATGAGTTTTAATATTAAAACTCATGTGTCTAATTGATAATTGCAATTTATCACACGCTTTTCGGTAAAGGAAAACATCGTGAAGAAGCCGCATATCTCTAGAGAATTCTGGAGATTATGTGTAACCTACCAATCCGCATAGGAGCAGCGTGGTAGATCATAGCTCCAACCCTTCTCTCCAGAAACATAGAGAGAAAAATATATAAAAACTTATTAAAAGTAATTTTAACAAAAATTACTTTCAATAAATTTTTATATATTTTTCATTTTCTAGTTATGGATGGAACATAAACTTGTGAAAAGGCAAATTAAAAATGAATTAAGAAATCTCTATATATACTAACGCTAGTGTGGGCCTGAAATTACATAATATGAAATTGACCAAATCGACTATAGATTCCAAAAAATTTATTTCATGTTACGTACATATATTATAACACAATTATATGAGATTTTTTGGAATTCTCTTTATAAACAGAATTTTAACGCATTTACGATATAGATTTTTTTAATTGTATATTTTTTAAAGCTAAAACATATCAAACAATGGTGCGATTATTATAATTTTGTAAAAATTATAATATTGTATATTGTAGAGTTTATTAATTAAAATAGACAGCCGTGTGGTATCCGGCTGCATAGAATGGACCACCCTCATTTCTTACCGAGGTGACGTAAAAGGCGACTAAAGTAAGTTGACGTTAGGCAGGTGGCCGGTCATAAAATACGTAGCCAAATCTTGTGACAACATGTTTGTGAAATGTTGTGCCGACCCCACTTAGAGTGAAATAAGGGCAGGAGAATGATGAATGACGATTAATTAATAGAGAATTTAGTAAATTTATTAAAACATGAATAGACCTAATAAATGATTAGCCATGCCATCCTTATAAATACATACGTATTTATAAATATTAATATTACATGAATGGAATATGATGAAGTGGTATGTAATCGCTACAGCATGGTTGAAGTGAAGAGAAGTAACTGGAGAGCTGCGATAAGAGGATGTCGGTGAAACTCAAGGGTTTGAAATACAACAGCAAGATAAGACCAGTCCTCGTATATGGCAGCGAAACATGGGCTGTTATTCAGAAAAACGTCCATACCATTTAAGTGGCAGAAATGAAAATACTAAGGTGGCTGTGAGGCGTAACCAGGCTGTATAAAATCCACAACGAGTGAGTGCGTGGAAGCCTCAGTGTATGCGATAGCACCTACAAGATGCAGGAGAGTATGAACACGTCAAAAGAAAGCCACCAGACTATGTTGGAATTTTAGCAGTACAGCTGTGAATCCCGGGTCAAAGACAAGTAGGGAGACCCAAAACAGGATGGAAAGTAGTGCTAAAGATAAGAGGGGATAGGAAGAGAGATAAAGATAAAGTGGTATATAATTTTTACTATTACTTATCAAATTAATCACAAGTATTTAAATTACAGCATATATTAATTATTTTTGACAATTCTGCTTACTTTCTAGTTCTTAAAAATCATTTAAAAATGGAAATGTTATTTTATTATTATTTCAAATAGGTACTTTGTAATGAGCGCACGTAAGAGGTGCGTCAGAACTATGTATTGTATCAGAAACTAGGGCAGACTCTCATCTATGCAACGTTATGCAACCACCACATCGCATCTTGCTCTACAATTTTGGAGAGTGTTGATATCGATTGTTAAATGTTCATTTTAAAAAAATACTGTTAATATTAACACAACAAAAAAGAATAAGCGAAATTGTTCCACCCGTTCAGGCGTTATGTACAAAGGGAAATAGAGATTAATTTATATATAGATTTTTAATTATATAAATTTTTGTTATAGTATCTTATCTTCCCCTTTTCAAAACTTTACTTCCGAATTCGGAATATTTATTTCTGGTAGCTACATGACAGTAACTTGAGATTGAAATCTGAATACAATTTTACCACTTAAGTCTTTTAGCGTCATTTTTTATATTGCTTCTAGCTACCCTACTCTAAGAATATTTACGTTTATGTTCAAACTCGATAATTTACTAAAAAAATTATAAGTACTATTATAGTAAAACAAAGTGTTAACTTTTTCAAGTATAAAAGACATCTAAGATATTGCATAAGCATATAATAGCAAAAGTAAACAATATGGTATAACTTTATGTTAAATGAAGCGACACCACTCTTTATCAATTTCGTATCAAGCAAAAAATTATTCAGAATGTCTGGAAAATTTATTGGACCCAACGCGTATAGCCTACATTCTACGGCGTAAACAAAAGTTGACAAATTGCAAAAGCAATTTAGTAGCATTTTCTGGACGGAGATCAGAACAACTGAAACTACATAAAACATATCACGGACGAAATTTCACTAGTGGTATTGTTCCAGATTAGAATAAATAAACGTTAGACACCCGTTACATATATGTATCCGTTACATTTATGAATAAAATGAATTTTTCAACGTGCAATTACGCATCTAGCACCAATACTATTACAATAATACATTCCTAGTGACACCGCGTCACCTTGCCAGCGTTCGTTGACGCATCTACGTTTTGTCCAAGTGACCTTATGGTTATTGCGTGTTAGACTAACTAATAACCACATCCAATCTCGCCATCCCGCTCGTTCTAATCGCAACCACGGTAAATGTGATTAAGACAGGTGAATTGTAAAATTTGTCGGTGTGTGTTTACCTTCGTAAAGGTACAGTACGAACGGCGCTAACAAAAATGAAGGGCTTAGTTACTTTGAGCGTTCGAAGGTAACTGGTACGTGTTACTAATTACAGCTACCCACGCTTTCAGAGTTTAAAGATAGCTGAGGCAGAAGCAACTAATTATGTATATATTTAACAACATAAATTTCATGCGTAATATTACATGGTAAATAAAGTTAGATGCAATGATTTCAAATATTTCAACTGGCCTTTACAAGGTCGCCTATTCTTATCTGTAAAGCGAAATGAAAATAGTAATGAAATAAACTTAGGTACTCGAATTTAATTTCATTGTAACAAGGCCTTCGCTTCGTACAATGCAGAAGATTTCGGAATCTCCTTTTTTATAGTCATTAGCAAACAAAGCGGCTTTTTGTTTACTGACTAAATGCCCTATCAAGTCAGCAAATTGTGCTAGAATTGTCAAAAAGTAATATGAACCTATAAATTCAACAAATATTATATGCCGTAACGATGTGTATTTGAAGACAATTACCAATGAGTTTTGGTATTATATAGAAGAAATGATAATATTAATTTGCTGTAATCTGCGATTTGGCTTCTAGTATAATTATTTTATCTATAAGAATATATTTTTAATTCTAATAATTATGGCAAAATAAAATTATCTTTAATTTTTTATTATGAAACTCCGCGAAGTAACGCCTAATTCTATAAATTAGTCTCCTTTTTTGCAACACACAAGGTTATAATTACAACCATATTCGGTAAGTGTTTAATTTGTTACACTATTACTCGTTCTCTGATGTTCTAACGGATAAATAATAAAAATAAGAAAAAAATTTCCTCTATTTGTTAAGTAGTTATTTAGTGCTTAAAATGAATTCCGTAATACATTTGTGTAAAACTTAATAATGAAAAAATAAAAACGGTGCATATTTCAATTACGCAAATTATAAGGGCAGTGTAAAAAGTCAGAGTAAATCAACTGCTATAATTATTTCATACTCTTTGGACGAAATAAGGAGATTTAAACGACGTTCTATCAGATAGAAGTTTAACAAAAAAATCTTTAAAAAAAATAGTCTACCCTTAGAACTCCAATCAACATATTAACTCACTGCTATAACAGATTAATTCCAATTTCCAAAGGCAGACATTGGTACGAAGGGATAGCAGCATATAAGCAGAAACAAGAAAAATATGTTAGAAAATGAAGAAAACTCTAAAATAAATAATACTTTTTAAACTGCTAGTAATATTTCTTAACTACTAAAATATAATAAATAATAATTATTGCAATTATTATAAATGTACTTGAATAAACTTCTATTTATTTTTATGTAGATGGTACATATTGTCATATTGTTATGATTAATTTAAATTACTATATTTTAATAACGACAGGGTGAAGGTGAAGTGAATTAAATTTGTAAATTCTTTAGACAACGCGTTCTGTGTTAAGCTGTGATAGTGGAACGGTGTGGTTCTCTCGAGGGGGTGATGCATACCCCAGATAAGTTTTTCTATTTAAATTTATGTGCTCAATTGATATTTGCAATTTATGACACGCTTTTCGCTGAAGAAAAACATTTTCAGGATACCTACATCTGGAAAATTCTAGGGATATTTGTAACCTGCTAATCCGCATTGGAGTCGCAAGGTGGGTCTAAGCGCCAACTCATCTCCACAAATATGGAGAGACGAGTTCTATGCCCAGCAGTGGGATATTAATAAATCATTATTATTAACATATTGATTTCACAAGAGCTCTGTTATGTTATGACGTGTTATGATGAGATGTAAAGATTGAAGGAGGACAATTTACATATTAGTCGTTTAGAAAAATGGTAAGTTTCAAGCTAATATTTGTTTAATTTAAAAGCAAACTTCGGTTAGCACTAAGTTGTGACGACGGTGTCGTAAACGCGTGACGTCATCCTGCTTTGCATATCCTTTCTCCAACTTTCACTATCCTTGAGTATACGCTTGTTTATTAGACAAGAGCTAACTCTTTTATACTTTATATAAATAAAATAATAAAGCCTAATATTATATCATAATGTGATCTATTTATGGTTACACAGAATAAGAACGGTCGTTTTGATGTTTTATTTTTTTTATTTGTTTGTTTATGTACCATAAAAAACGTTAGAAAAATATTATCAATAAAAACAGTGTACAAAGGTTATGTTTTATTTCTTTTTTTTTAAGTTTCTTATCAAGTTTTTATTTTTGTCTTAATCTTTAATATAATATATTAAAGTTTTTTCGATTAAAGTTGAAAATTTATTTAATTTTAGCATGACACTTTATGTTTCTACAACCTTACTTTTTAGACAATGACCACTTAAAAGATAATTTAACTTTTAGCAATAATTATTCCTGATTTTACTTATGATAGGTGCTGCCTTATATAATATAAGTTATTGGTTACTATTGATATAAAATATTGATTCACTATTAATATATTAAGGATATATTAGTAGTGAATCAATATTTTAGTGCTCGCGAAGAAGTTTCTAAACTAAGCCTTAAGTATTAAAAACCCTTTCGTGTTTTGTTACTTTGAACTCTGGCTATTTTTGGGAGATCGCACATACAGTTATTACATTGTGTTTATTATGTTGTGTTTCATTCAATCAAGTAATAGTTTTGTAACTTTTTTCGTTTCATGAAGTCGTTTACTTAGTTTTTTATCAATTAAAAAAAATGTATTGGTAGTAAAATAAAATTATATAAAATGTAAAACCGTGGAGTCTATTTCCTGTTTGTTGCGTTTGTGATAATAAATGTGTATTATAATAACGGTGGTGGAGGTTTGTGGTGCATGTGTTTTTGGAAACCCTGCATGTATCAGGTATGAAAACGGATACCCCACTCTTCGTTTAGCTTTATATATTTTTTCTATTTGATTTATCGCGGATTAGACATTAGCAAAAAAAAATTCTCTACTGTTTTTGTATTATGGATCTCGGCAAAGTAACGCCTAATTCTATAAATTATTTAAAATTATTTATTAGTTGTTTATCAAAATTCATTAAACTTCCTAGAGTTTAATTAATTTAAACAAAATGTTTGATTTTTGGTATCTAAGAATATTTTTGAATTCAGAAGGAAGCTTAATCTTTTTTTAAAAATCGCATAATAATTGACATATTCTATGTATTGTATTATTTAATCACGGCTTCTATTTGCAATATTGACGAATATTTTAATGGGATTTCATCCGTGAAAGCTCCGTGAAGCTGACCCCATTGCACGAGTTTTAAGTGAAAGTGCTTTTTAAATGTTGAACAAGAGTAGTTCGATCACGATTCTATACTTTGAAATCTAGTAAATTACCGTAATGAAATGTGGATCTTTTAATAATTGGCAATATACATAAGTACAGCAGAAAAATAAAATGAACAGAATGATAACAAAAATAATAATATAGTAACGAGCTTTTTAATGGATTTTATTGTAATGGATAGTAGTATTTACAGATTTATTTTCAGATCTTAAACTATGGCAAGGAAAGTATTTAGTGATTTTATAAAAGGCCAACTTTTTTATATTCTCACATATTATATGTGACATTTCTACATATTTGTTGATATATAAATACTGATAACGAGATGTAAGGTGCAAATGAGAAATCATCGATGAAAAGCTTAAGGAAAAATAAAGCAATTGGTAAGTTTTTATTTTATATTATAGGTTATGGTAGGTGAAGATCCGAGAGTTATAGAAGAGCTTCTTATTGTTCCACTGCTGGGAAAATGTCTACGATTTCCTCAAAGAAAGGATTATGAGTTTTCACCTATCATGTTGCTTGCTCTATTCCGGATTGGAAAGTTAAATAAGTTTTTGACGAGCCTACAAAATTAAAAAAGGATGCAAATAGATTAACAAAAACATGATTAAAAAAACTGAGTCACGACTCGAATTTCCAAATCTAAATTTATCAATTTAAGGTATAATTATCAACAAAGCAACAAGAACATATTTGTGTCGTGTAAATCATAAAATTCAACACATTGGCAAAGGCAGATTAAGTAAAAAGATTTTGGCACCAAAACCTTGTTTACTGTCTTTATCTATAGGAATAGTGCAGAGACAGGTTGCCTGACAGATAACCTAAACTAAAATGCGAACGAAGTGATATGATAAGGCGACAAGCCGTGGATGCGGAGCGTTGCTACAATCGTTAGATAAACATATGGGTCACTGAACCGACCCAGTTTCCACCACGACGAACCCATGTACGCGTTCAAGTCAAAAAAAATTAATGAACATCAACACTTCAATCAGAACACAATAAATGGTGTGCGCACACACGCAAATCGGCATACATTTCGAGCTCAGCGCTCACTCGCTTAAAAAATAAATTGCTTCACCCAAAATATATACCTAAGTCAGACACTACGTATTAAAAATCAACTGGTAGTTTCATTAGTAATAAAAAAAATTAACTCTTCTAGAATCTATATCTAAAATCTAGCAGTAATTACTAAGTATACGAATAATAATAATCAAATGCCAACGTGGTTGGTGGGTTAGAATTTTTTTTATTATTTAAATATTTGGAAAAGAAAAATTGCATACATATAACAATTTGAGACCATAATGACCGCATTAGTTGAAAACTGTGTTGGAATTAACGATTATTTTACAAAAATATCTCAATAGTCGATGATTCCAGTTACATAGAGTTCTTCCTTTGTCTTTAATTTGTACGGATCTTATACAATTAAAACTTCTTTGTACTAACATTTTACTAATCTTAAAAATTTTAAGAAAAACATTTTCTAAATTACTAAAAAATATATTCAGTGAGTCTTAAGGTATTTCAACTTCCGAAGTTAATCTAAATTTTCTAATGAAGACGAATTTCCAATTAATATTTTTTCTTTATATTGTACCTCTATGTTCATATTCATGATATTATCTGTGGACGTGTTTCAACCTATATCTTATTGAAAGTGTATCAATAGATGGCACCACAGTGTATAAAATTAAATATGGCCGACCATCCGACAATTTTATTGACAACTTTGTAAATATAAATATATAAATATAAGAATGAGCTACGATCGGTACACCTGCAAAGTTTAACTTTAACCATAATATTAAAACAAAAAATGTTTTTGTAATGTTATCCTCCGTTAAACGTAATGATTTATTAAAAGATCCTTCAGATACAACGAACTATAATGACGTATTATGTATCTCTGATAAACAAAATTCTCTTTTTTTATATTTATATAATATAGAATTTATGTTCAAAAGGAGTTACACAAGTTATATTCAAAAGGATTCGGAAAAAAAATTAAGCAAACAAAAACTTTTGAAGTTTTTTTTGTCGGGTTAGTCTATTTACGATCTTTAGAAATGGAAACAAATTACTAACAGTTATGACAAGTCTATTCAAATAGTATTTAATATTAAGTCAACGCATAAATTATACGCATAAACATCAGATAATAAATAGTTGCGAGTGGTGTGTGCGTGACGCCTTACAAACATCGAAGAAAAAAACGAGACAAGTGCAAGCCATCGTGAAAACAACAACATAAAAGCTTTACAAGTTGTACACATCATCTCACCGTAAAACATTTTGCTCATATGCCCCTGTCGTCCGCTACAATTAATACAGTCCATTCAGAACGAGATTCGCCTCAATGAGTTTTCTTTCAAGTCCATCACCGAGCGTCATACGTTAAGCGTTGCTGTTACTAAAGGCGGGTGTGTAGCGAGCGTGCAACAGAGCCGGAGTCGCGCTCGCGGTTGGCGCCCGCACGGAAGTAGGTTAGTAACTAAAGTTTTGTTTGCGTGAGGCTGCGGCGCAGTGCACTTCGCATGCTAGGTGGTTCGCGCGACGCCGTTCACTCCCCGCACCTCTCGCGCCCGCGCATCTTTCACTTTCGTGCTTAACCGCCCGCCCTACGAACATGTTGCGCCCTCGTATTGTGACGGTTCCAACCTTACATACATTTTGGCAGAGTTATGTACTGAAGCGGTAGTATGTTAACAAATGTATATATATATAAAATATTTGTTTGTCATGTTATATGGGTTTTCAGAATGGGTTTTCGATACCCGTTACATATCTGTAAATTTTTCATGAAAATATTTTTTTCAAAATTTTCCCCATACATTTCCAATTTTCCATACTAAAATTTTCCATTGCGACCGAACGTCACGACAGTCGCGGGAAATAGATGTGGGTGGATGTCTGGCGGACGTTGCCGGGAGCGCTGCGGCCGAGCGGCTGAAAGGCGAAGGCTAACGTTTCCCGTACCAGGTACAGGGTAGCGCCATGATCCCTAGCATATATTTAAAGCTTCGGCTTGCCTGAACGGTGTTGTGAGAGACTTCGGTCTTTTATCTCACAAATAATTAATGTAATATTTTATTACATGTTACAAGTTTATTATTATTCTCGAACGCTTTATAGTGCCTGAATATAACTTGGTGAGGGTGACTTCGCTGAGTGGTGCTGGGCACTGTACCGAATTAGACTCTGGTGAGTACTGGTGTCGGATTGATGGTTTCAGGCCTGCAATGATTTCGGTCTTTGTAGCGAGCCTCGCCTCGGTCTGCTCCAGGCTGTGAATATCATGATGGTCTTCCGTCTTGATACAGAGCAGCTAGAGTTACTTTGGTGAGTTTTGGGTGATACGGATTGAATTTTAGGCCGGTATTGATCTCCGATCTCTACTGTGAAGCCTTGTTTGATCTTTGGACGCCTAGGACTCCAAAAGTAGTGCTGGTACAATGTGGTTTCTTAAATGTTACTGATTGATGATTTGGCGTTGGAAACGATGTCTGTTGTCTTTCAGTAGTGCCGAAATCACGACCGAATGTTGCTAGATGTTGTGGAGTCTAGTTTACTAGCCGAAGTGATGTCATAGCAGTGATGGAACCGAACTGTGGACTTTGTTCATAGTTTTGCATGGAGCGTGCGGGGTAAAACCTACATGTGACGTGTGATAGTCCTTCTGAGGGCTTCCCCATAGCTTAGTGTCAGTGATACCACGAATGTTTACGACATTATAGCATGTCATAGGGCCGCTGGTCGGGTCTTTACTAACAAGATTGCGGACTAGCTTTAGAAAGTGTTGCCTGTGCTATATCTCTATCTTACGTAGCTTGCTACGTGTAACAAATAAATAACTAATTCTTGTATGCCGAAGGTGCTATTGGCCAAAAGGATGCAACGCAAGCGTACGTCGACACATTTTGTTATAAATATAACTATTTAACACAATAGTGCTAGCACTATAAATGCAAATAATTGAAATATAAAAAATATAACGCTAACGCTCTACGGAGTAATGAATTACAAAATATATTATTTGCCACCACGTGTGGTACGAAACATAAAACTTGCTGTTATGTGATCTCTGAGGAGTCATGTGCAAACCTACAATTTATGCCGCTACGTGTGGTATCAACGAATACAAAACCTGCTATTACGTGATCTCTACGGAGTCATATGCAAACCTACAATATATGTGCCACTACGCGTGGTGCCAACGATTACAACAATTTACTGTTATGTGATATCCGAGGAGTCATGTACAGTTTTAGCTTCGTGCTATTATGTTTTCCACTACACGTGGTGACAACGAACGCGGAACGTACCGCTTGAAGTGCTTGCTATTGGCAAGATGCACTGTCTTATTATAAGAATTGGTTGATTTATATCAACAATTAAAGGCTTTAAGCCTCATCAAAACAATTATGGCTAACGCCAACTCAACAGCTACGGCTGAAATGAAGTTTGGACTTAGGTCCTAGTATTAAACCCGGGCACACGTGCCTTATCTTGGACTACGGTTCTTATTTATTATTATTATTTACCCCATTCTCTTTAAGAGCAATGACGGGTGTTTATAAAACATATTATAAATAACCTGTGCTCAAGGGCACAGGCGCACTATAAATTGCATACCCTAACCCTACGGGGGGGGGCTCATATCCTATGGACGGAGCTCACCGTTGGTAGCGGGTGAGGAGCTACTGACTATCTCTTCTCTCTTTATATTTTTCCATATCGGAAGAATATAAAAGACGGGAGAAGGATACCACATTACTTAAACTGCTCTACGGAGTTGTTTATGGGTTAGGTGTTAGATCGAGTGAATGATCTTTCTGATGGCTTCAAAAATTATCTTCATTTTTCCATTATCCTGAACTTCCCATCGGGATGGTTTAAGGAGAGTTACAATATGTTACCCGAGTGATCCTTCTGTTGGCTTTAAAATACATTATTTCAGTTATTATTGACATAACTTTATGACCCATACTGATGGCAAACAAATATATAATTAAATATAAAATATCAAAATTAATATATCCTCTCTGATGGCTATTTATGAAATATTACAATAAAGAACATTCAACCTTCTGAATGTTTAGCATTATTTTTAATATATATAATGGGTTCGATTCGTGTAATAAACATATATATGTATCGAACATAAAGAATCTATTCATGTATTAACAGATATGGGATCTGTTCATGTAATAAATATATGGGATCGGTTCGTGTATTAAATATATGGGATGCGTTCGTGTAATGAATATATAGGATGCGTTCATGTAATAAATATATGGAATCGGTTCATGTATTGAACATATATAACCTATTTATGGGTCGTGCGATTGTTGTGCAATAACTAATAATGATTTATGTTTATTTTACTGCTCTAATCTGATGAATCTGTGGTCTCTGATGCTCTAAAAGGATTTGAGTTGTTACAATCACAACGTTAAATGGGTCCTAACCAACTGGACGAATCACGTGCCGAATATGTAAATTTGAAGGTGCTAGCGCTTGTGCGCTTGTTTTGTGTATTTCAGTGGTGGAGCGCGGGCGCTCTAACCGCATTTAAATGTTATTGGTTTACAAATATGGTGAGGTACATAGATGTGTGCGAGGGGTGCGGGGGGGAAAACGTTACAGTATACCGCCCTTTATTTTTCGCAGCTACAAGTACAAATATATATATAATTAGTCTTTATTTCAAGCAATACAACAGAACTAACTACTTTGCTATAATCCGCACGGGTTAAGTGAATGCATGCAAAGCCAATGTGTATGAAGCAGGCAAAATCTACGCACCTTATACATGCAGGACCAGTCACCACATGCACCCCAAGGCGCAATTCACCAGCAACAATGCACACAAAAGCAGCACACACACCCACCACCACAATCGCAGCACGATTTTTGTCGTGGAGCCTATCCTCCTCATGATGCTTCGGTTTCGGGGCGAAACGATCGTCGAGATTGTGGTGGTGGGTGTGTGTGCTGCTTTTGTGTGCGTTGTTGCTGGTGAATTGCGCCTTGGGGTGCATGTGGTGACTGGTCCTGCATGTATAAGGTGCGTAGATTTTGCCTGCTTCATACACATTGGCTTTGCATGCATTCACTTAACCCGTGCGGATTATAGCAAAGTAGTTAGTTCTGTTGTATTGCTTGTAATATGGAGTTCCGCAAAGTAACGCCTGCTTCTATAAATCATAGTCTTTATTTGTTTATTTAAGTCCAGTGCGAGCGTAGTCCTCTACGACAAGTCCTCCACGAGGTTTGGCCTCATAAGAGGCACCCTTAAGGCGACGTTCCAATGATGTTACGAGTCTCTCCTGAGGCACGCCCCACCACACCCCAGGCCACTTCGGCTGACAGCATAGTCATTTTCCGAAAACAAAAATATTTAAGCTACGCTTACCATATGTAATTTAAATAAGAAATACCTACACCTAACAAGCAGGGTGCACTTAGTCGATAGCGGCTTCACTTGGGGTCAACCCCTGCGAGGCATTTCTCAACAGTGAAAAAAATAACCAGGCAAAGACAAAGACAAAGTACAAGTAAGAAAAATAGGAAGCTAACGCAATGTACAGAGTAGTACAATATACTCTAAATACAAAAAATATAACTATAGGCTTATTAACATGAGATTAAAAAACGACACGAAAAATGATAATTTTTTTAAAAATTGCTAAACAAATCGCTTCACGTGTGAACGAATGGAACAACATCGTTTATTTTTTTGTTATGTTAATTATTATCATAAAAAGTTTGTTTAGAGGAACATTAAAAAACTAAGAAAAACTCTAAACTATTTTCATCTTTATTCTACATATCCATCTTCTCCAATTAATGTCTATTAACTAAAATTGATGCGAACAAATTATCGGGTATCATTAGTATTCATATTTTTTTTTATTAATAAATATTATCGATACATGATCTTTATTATCATCAATTTATAGGCATACTGGGTCGTATACGCCAAGCATCATCTACGCTAGCCTACGATCACATGCATCCTGGGCATTGTCGGTTTTTCAAAACGCATCATAGGGAATCGATGGATGATACGTATGATCGTATATATCGTATTATAATACAAATGATCGTGTGGACGATAACACCATCAACGATTATCCCCACATTGAAAAGCATTCATGAATGTGTTAATCACTTTTTAGGGAAAATGTTTTTCTTTTGAAAGTCGATAAAGCCATGATAGCCGAATAGGGAGTTATCTGATCAGTGGTCTCAGGGTTGAAGCCCAGGCCTACAACGGATTTTCTATTGAACCCACAATTCTAATTAGGTAATATTTACAATTTAGCACGCGCCTTCAGTAGCAGGTTCAATACAGGGCCAGTGTGGCGCATCATCGCGAACATCGCCAAGAAACCTGCATATCTTAAGATAACTCTTGGAATATGCTTAACATACCAACCTGCAGTGGAGTAGCGTGGTGAGCCTAAGCTCCAACAGGAGAGAAAAAGCTTTTGCCCAGCTTTGGGGATACAGACATACAATTTTTTTTGTCAAAAATAAAAGTTCTTATGTGAACTTTTGCCACATTGAATTTTATGAAATGTTAAATCAATAAATAAGTTACTCTCGCAATTATCAGTTAAGCGATATTAAAATAAAAAAATATTTTTAAGATCTTTGAAAGTAATTGCTCGTCTTTAGCTCTACTAAATGATCATTCATCACTAAACCGTCGAGATTAAATCATGATAACGCCGTAGTTGCATTGAAATGTCAAAAATAATGGGCGAGTACAAAAAATAGCTCACAGCATGGTTCATATTGCTCCACGATTACGCTGGAATTATTTTCGATAGCGATCTAATCGAATGCGTTACGTTTAATTTGGACTTGAACAACTAACTATGTTTGACATTCGGGTGAGGTGTTGAATGTATCGAGTGCGGTTAGGTACATCACACGCATTCGCGGAGTGCTCATTGTCGATGGTTATGTAAGGCGGAGGCCGCGTCGATGCCGCTGCTTGGAGTCAACGTACGGCATTGACACGCGCCCCGCCGCCCGCGCGCACGCCCATCCCCTCGACGTCCCGCACCGCTGCTGAAACCAGCAGCTGCGAAATTGGGTCACGAGCTATACCGCCTCGTAACCATTTACAGAGGACCTCCGAGTTCGAGCGATATTCACTTAGCGGCAAACGCGTGACGAACAACCCGGCTCTAATGAAACTGGCGGCATGTACGACGAGTGAAATAAACCTGCCGTATAGTTTTAACCGAAGCGTTATTTCTATTGCATAAAAGTAAGAAAAGTAAAGTAACAGCCTGTTAATATCCCACTGCTGGGAATAGGCCTCCTCTCTCCGTTTCTGGAGAGAAGGGTTGGAGCTAAGACCTACCACGCTGCTCCAATGCGGATTGGTAGGTTACACATATCTCCAGAATTCTCTAGAGATATGCAGGTTTCCTCACGATGTTTTCCTTCACCGAAAAGCGTGTGATAAATTGCAATTATGAATTAGACACATGAGTTTTAATAGAAAAACTCATTGGTGCCTGCCCGGGTTTGAACCTATGTTCGTCTCTAGAGAGTCGCACGGTCTCACCACTGGGCTATCACAGTCTGGGCTTCTATTGCATATAACTATATTATTTTTAAACCGTTATTTTGTTTCCGTATGACACAAAAATCATTCGGTTTTATTTATAGTGTTTAATAAACATGTTGATTGTGGAATAACATAGTCAACAGTTTCTAATATCAATGCATGAAAACGGAGAAGGAAAACAGCAATGCGCCGGCATCGAACGCTCGAGTCAACGAACGTCATTGAAGCCTCCCACCGCTCTTTATTTCACTCTATGTGGAGTTAATAGAGTTTAAAACGGACTGGCACGATTGCACAACCTAGCCTTGGCTCCTACTGGCCTGGCTGACTTAGACATTCTATCTACTTTTACGAGTACATAGGCGAAGGCTTAGTACTAAGAGTAGTCTGTACTTATTCCATACAACTAAATTCTTGCTCACGTCAATATGTACTTACGTAATGTTCCAATTTGTAACGAACAGTTAAGTACATGCGTTTTGGATTGTATACAATGAGCATTGTTAAATGGTACTTCATTAAATAATATTTAGGGTTGTCGATCTAAAGATTAAAGTTTTCATTTACTTCCGTATAGGCTTGGGTTTTCAATGTAATACTTATTTATTTTTAATAACGATGTTGATTTATGTAAATTAGAAGCTGGGAAAAAATATTATAGTATAACCATATTTTTTTAAATAAAACAATTACATGTTTCATCATAAAAATTGTGATCACAAGTTGTGATTGTCTAGTTCCGACATTTTTTGTAATTTTACAAACGGGCAAGTGATTGAACATCGGATATAAACATAAGCTTGATTTAATACGTTCACAACTTTAAAGGCTGCTTAATATTTTATAAACTTTATTTAATAATTATTTAATATTTTAAATTAAACTGTTATAATTTTTTAATCAAATTACAACTTATTACAGAATTACTATTAAAAAATAACATCTTTAATTTCTTAACATTTAGGTCGCATGATTGCAATTTAATCGTATGACAATTTGTATGTACCATTGCGCTTATATAATTGAATGTTATTAGTATGTCAATCATAGAAGTGTTTATCTAAACACTATTTATGGATAGCTAAAATTTCAATCCAACTATTATTTTCTTGGCAATAATAAATTACATTGATTGTGGTGGTGTAAGGTCAAGTTGATACTTTACTGTATACATTAAGTTTTAATTTTATAACGCAAATATTTCGATTAGTCTAATTGATTTATAACTAATTACACTAATTATAAATTTTTGAATAGTTTTTTTTCTTCGCGACTGGTAGATGTTCACTGACGTCACATAGGTCATATTTTAAGTGATTTCGGTTAACTAGGTTTTTTTAAGTGATTTCGACGTTAAAAGATCCTACTTGTTTTTTGATGACGTTAGAGATCTTCTTATTTTATAATTTCATCTCTAAACTTTAAATAATTTACTTTTAATATCAATGTATTTGAAAATGGAAAATATTTTTATTATTAATTGACAAGAATGTATTTTTGGGAGTGACCTTGGATTCAAAACTCCAATGGAGCACATAACAACTCTCACTGGGAAACTCAGTTCAGCGGCTTACGCTGTCCGAAAGATAAGGCGGTTTGCAGACGTTGAAACTGCAAATCTTGTTTATTTTGCTTACTTCGATAACATTATGTCTTACGGAATATGGTTATGGAGTAAATGCGCGGACATTGAAACAATTTTTGTACAAAAAAAAGAAATACGTGGCATTACAATTTAAATTGGGCGATTCCCCGCGAGAGAAGTTCAAGGAAGCAGGTATTCTTACATAGGCTTCACAGTATATTTTTAGCAATTTAAATTTGTACATAAGAATATACATAATTTTAAAAAGATTGGCGAGGTATATAATAGACAAAGTAGAAACTGACATAAGCTTGCGGTTCCTGCTTTGCGCCTTGCAAAACTACATAAGTCGTTTGTGGGTTTGGGTATAAGATTCTATAATAAAATTCCGCAATCTACTTTAACTTTACCATTACAGCAGTTTAAAAACTCTATTAAAGAAAGGCTAATACAGAAAGCCTACCTTACTATTGAAGATTACTTTGACGATAAGAATGCGTCGATATAACTGCTCATCGACCCTGTACAAGACATTAATAACTATATGTAACTAGTAATAAGAATTATTCTTTGAAAAGAGCAACCGCAGTGTTTCTTGCTGGTTCTTCTCGGTAGGAACAGCTTTCCGAACCAGTAGATTTTGACGATTCAAAAGCACTTGTTTACAAGTTTACTTGAAAAAAGAATATTTTGCATTCGAGTTTGCATTTTGACAAAATATCAAATCCCATCAACCATGAAAAAATCAAAACAAACTCTGTTGGTAAGCACTTGCCAACACGTTGAAAAGCCTTTTAGCAAGCAAACTCCACAGACCCATTCCCTTACATGAATAGCTGGCTCACTATGCAATAGCTAAGGACCAAACAAACATTAAAAAGGTCTTTTATACGTGGGGTGTTCGCGCCCTACTTTCGGTGTGCAGGCTTCAACGGGTGAGTGTACGTTATTGACCTACCTAGCACCGCCTGATAAATATAGCGGACCAGGAATATGGCATTGAAACGTACGCCGCTCGACGATAGATTACCGCTCATAAATTCAAATAATCACTCCAATAAGCAGTTACTTTTTATAACAGACGAAATATAGTTTATCTAGAGCTCAGCGTAGACTATTTTAGAAGCCAACAATTTATTAGCAAGTCCACTATATATTAATACTACAAAATCTGTCTGTTACGCTTTCACGACCAATCCGCTAAACCAAAATTAATGAAAATTAGCACAATTATTGCTTATACCTTGGGGTAACATATAGGATAAAAAAAATCCGGGTTTTCTTTCTAGGCCAGGGGAAAAATGATAAAAATCTGGTTTTGATTAATTGGTAATGTTAGGTTTAGTTTTTGAACAATGAATGGAGAGAAAAAACATTTTGTGTTACAATATAATTATTAATAGTTTATATTATATTAAAATCGTAGCAATAGTTGTAATTATTAGCCTAAGAATTTATTTTTTAGAATTTTTTACCAAGCGTACCATTTTGAATCATTATAACTAAAAAAATATTTATTGGGCAAAAAACGAAAGATTCTCGTAAATTCCAACCATTTGATCAATGTCTATTTATTGATTTTAAGAGTGTCTAAAATACGTTAGCTGACAATTGACTGTGAAATGAGATACGATTTCAACATTCAAATTGTGGTTCTTTTAAATTTAATTAATTGAATTTGAACTTTATCAATTTCAATATTATACGAGCACTAATTAATGTGACAACGCCAATTTTTTACTCTATATTTAATCCCTTGTTTAATGATAAAGTTTTTGGGAGATTTTCCCGTTTCTTAAGATTTGTCAGTGTTTCCATCCATGTTAACAACGTCATGAAAAGTCTTAGTGGTACCTGAACCTTCTACTACATGTTGCCTTCACTTAAGGGTCTACCTCAAAGGTACGCCCATAATCGCTGATAATCTCTTTAATTAACACTTCGCTAATTCTACAAATTTAGATGTTTTCTATAAGACACAGCAATTTTTGTTATACTATAAAAAGGAAAAATTTATAAAGGATATTATTTATTTATTTATTTATTTATTTAAATTTATATATTTATTTGTTTTTTTATTTATTTTTAAATGTAGCTTTAATAAAAAAAAAATTATTCTGATGTTGTCGTTGCCTTTTAAATATCTTTTAATTAAGTATGTCTCTGTCTATAACCGTGTCAAACTTAAGAACGTAATTTGTAAATTTACAATCACATCCTGTATTTGATAAAAATACATTCAAAATAACAAAAATGATTATATATGTATCCGATAAAACTGTTCAAATACATATACTGATGCATTAATCTAAAAAATTACATTCAAAGCTGTGCCCGCGTGGAAATCAGCGTTTCACAATTTTTTTCTAGAATTTAAATTTTAAACATAAAAATAGTTATTGTGAGTTAACCATAAGTGATAGAGGCGTGCTATCGCGGACTTTTTTGCAGAATTTTTGTTGATCTACAATTCTCTACTACATTACTTTAGCGTATCTCTGCTGGTTTACGCAGCGCACGCTCCCAGCAAGCAAGTTTTTTAACAACTGCGCTCTCTCTTCAACACAATTTACATTATACCGATATGTACTATTTACCTAAACTATCCGGAAGTATTGTACTATCTTTTGGTAAAAACCGTAAAAAAATCCGTTCAGTAGATTTTGAGAAAATCGATTACATACAGACAGACAGCTTTTTGGGACATTGTTTTAAAGTATAGATTAATAATCTACTACTCTTTTTATATACTCCTAAAAGATAATGGGGAGTGAAATCCACATTTTTATTTCATGTCAAAGTCGCGAAAGCGTATAGCAAATATATGAATTCTCTCTGCATAAATATATACTCATCTTTTTGATAGATTTATAACAATCCTAATTTAATTATCTATAATTCTCTAGGGTAGATTGAGCGAAGTGGATGTGAGGGGTAAAGGGGGTGTTGCGAGGTCAGCACGTGCGGGTTGCAGCGGTGAACGACCGTCATTGACCCACCTCGGAGGCCTACTTATAGCGCCGATAACAACCCTATGATAACGCCTCGGTTTTGCTGTTTGTCTGACGAATCTTTTTTCGGGCGTATCATTCGATAACGTTTCGGGTGTTCAATAGCAAGAAATTTAAATAAAATTATAAACATGACTTCTTTGTTTTTCCACTAGACTATTTTTCAGACTTCCGAACTGTTTAGAGAGTTATTTAGTATGTTTATATACAAGCCATTGCTGCGACTTCGTACTATCACCTTGAGTGATTGTATACCTAATCTATTGAATTAGCCATCACTTTGTAAAGTTACATATCACAAAATAAATTATCATTTTTATCGGGGAAAAACAAAGTAATTCCTGATTTTTTTCTCTTTTTGTTAAAATACTCTCAATTATATACTGTATTCTTCCCGCTTCAAAGTCAAATCTGGAATTTTCTTACTCTCTATATTGTCCCTTTTGGTTCACCGTGAGAACGTAACGGACAGAAAGAAAAACAGGAAAACTTTCACCTCTACAATATTAGTACGAAAGGACTTAAAACGATTATTTATAAAATAATTCTCCTTTGCAATTAAATTCTTTGAAGATTTTTCCAGACAGATGCTAGTCCATTAAGCACTTAATATATTTCTTAATATTACAAGCATTCTGTTCATGAACCATGCATTGTAGTATAACTTTGCAGAATATGGAATGTAAAATAAGATATGAACACACAGCTATTGGATGTTATCAATGTTCAGTTATAGATAGTGTGTTTAAACCTTGGTTTACCAGTTCAATAGATTTTCCTTCTAGTCTAGAATTTTGTGTCAATGTCAAGTGTAACTACATTATTATTATGGATCTAACTACATTTGTTTTTCGTAAATAAAAATTTTCACTTAATCAACATCAAAAGATACCAAACCAAAGTTACTGAAGGTTTTTGTTAACGCACTCTGGTATGTAAAGAATGAAGATATTCACCAACATCTTTAGTTTGAGTTCGTTAATAAACTTATAAAAAAGTACGCCGAAGCCCACGAGCGAAGGCTTCTTCTTCAAGTGACCATCGAGGCCATCCAGCTTCTCGGTAACACGGGGCTAGTAAGAAGACTGAAAAGGATAGAACCTTTTAAGTTAGTGTAATATAGTGATAGTGTAGTGTACTACACTACACTATTGCACTATAGCACTATTGTTAGTGCTACTGAAAAGAACACGAGAACAAAATGTCTTATATAGCAAGAGAGACTAATATATGTAAGTCACTGGACCTATTCTTAGATATAAGTTAATTTATTAGTTTAGGTTATCTTTAAGTTGCTTATTAGCCTTTTGACTAGATTGCAACATAAATCAACTTCCTTTTTGGTTGTTCTTTATAATAGAAAAAAAACCAACATCATGATAGTTAAGGAATGATACACTGTCGTAGATATAACTCTAAGCGCCTAAAACAATATAGCGTTTAGTTATATCTAACTATTAAATCTAAATATATTAAACCAAAGACATGAAATTCCGCAATCCATACTAGATCACTCTACAGAAAGGTTTAAATTAATTGTAAGAGATATGCTTATACGTAACGCATATTACAAAATTGAAGATTATTTGGATGACAAAAATCCCTGGATTTGAAAATACTTTCAGCTTCATACAAGACTGCGATTGAATAATTTAAAATTGAAAATGTTTCAAAGATTGACCGCGGAGTTTCTTGCTGGTTCTTCTCGATAAAAGCAACATTCCGAATCAGTTGTAGCTTCATTAATTATATTGCTGCTTGACGATTCAAAAGTGCTCGAAAGAGCTTACTTGAATAAAGTTTATTTGATTTGATTTCATTTGTCATATAAGTGGGGTTCTTATAATGAAATGTTAAGGTTTATTTACTGCCTTTAGGATAACGCACGATAAATTTTTTCCATCTGAATGTTGGCATTATAATAGTGTAAAGTAGGGATTTGAAGCATAAGGATATATAGGTTTAGTCTCTTGATGTGCTTTATCATTCTGCGTTTATTGAGATATCTGAGATTTTAATTTTTACACACTGATACTTTTCTTATGTGTGTCGCATGAACTCTTCAGCACGAAATAATAAACAAAATGAGATGATGCTGTTTTGCTTTTTGTTGTTTTCACAAAAACAAAGTGTTCATACTCTAAAATCATGCATTTAAAAGATTTCAGTCATCAGAATTCTGAATCGTCCTAAACTAATTTTATTTTATTTTGTATTTTTATTTCTGCTTTTTAATGAAGAAACGCTCATAAAATGTCATAAATATTTACGATTTGTGAAATACAATTACAAAAATAGTTACGATTTGTAACACAAATCGTAAAATAGATCGCATTCCATTAACGGTGAGTTTACCAACACCACCTAAGTCCGCTGCACCGGAGTCCAACTTCCGGCCCCTACAGCGATCAATACGAGCCGGGGAACGAACCCGTGACCTCGGACTAGAAGTGGGACATCGCGCAGGCGCTGCGTCATCACCGAAGTGCATCCGTTGCCATTTTGAATTGCTAATTTTTAAAGCACTGACTTATAATTGATATTTTATATATTAGATATTATGATAAAGAAAGTTAAAATTTGTATTTTAGCAATTATCTATCAATTAACAATTATTAAGGCAAAAAATTCTTTAGTGGTGTGAAGATGTGTGCTTCAGCTACAATTTTCTTTGAACAGGTTTTGAAATAAATAATAATATTTGTTGTTGGCTACACGTGAACAATTATTTTTACGTTATGTACTTAAATCACGTTACCGATATACGGTATTATAAGTTTGTGTGGCAGATACTAGTAAAAACTTTAGAATCAGACAACTTTAAATATCAGGGAATCCTATATTAAAATATTGACTACGTTTTCCTGCTCTACGTTTTCTAGTTTTAGCAGATAGCAAATAGCAACTAAAGATATTTTATTTGCTTGTGTATTAGATTTTTTAATGCCTTTCAATAAAAAATATTGTTTTTATTTAAAGTTCGCATACTAAAGGATAAGTATCGAAGTCAGGACAGTGATATATCCAGGCATTCATATGAGTAAGTGACGTAATTTTTCAGATTTTCAGGATAAGATATTCTGCGACACTTTCAAGAGGCTATTGCACAACGATAGTAACTTACGCCGGATTCTGTATGGGTAAATGAAATTAAAAGATTTTCAATGATAATTTGTAGTTTACATTAAGCATTTGTTTTCAGTTATAATCAGGTTATAATATCTCAGTTATATTAGATAATCTTCGTTAATCCTATTGTGAAACAATTAAATATACTGATTCATTCTATGCATACAAGCGTAATCGTTGCACGTTAATTATGTGGTGCTATAAATAGTTTAATATAATGTTGTAGATTTATAAATAACACGACCGTTATGAAAAAATTTGAATCTATATAGAGCTTGGTCGATTGATACGAAATTAATGTAAATATTTTCTTTTAATATTTATAGCGTCCAAAATTCACAAATTCTCTACACATATGCAGGTTTTCTCACGATCATTCACAGTAAAGAGTATTATAATTAAAAAAAAATCACGTGCTCGGCAAAATGGATCTTTTAATAAATATATATAATTAAAGAAGGCATGTACACGTGAAAACGTTATACTATCTTTCGACACATCGATGAGAAAGTGCATAGTTTGGCTAAACTGTAAAAAAGTATGTCTACGGCAACCTATTAATCAAAATAACATTTCACAAACTATGCAAATGAAAATTTCATTCATTAAAAACAAAAAATATAAACACATAATTTAAAATTCATTTCCACTATAAATACTAATCTTGAAGTATAATTTATCTCAGAGCTTGCTTGAAAATTCTTCAGGGAAAAACATGACTTCAGTGACGCGTTGACACCCGAATAAATTATTGTTATTGATGCAAAACGTTCACAAATTACTCCCAATAAACTCTTAAAAAAACAATGAAATAAAAATAAACGGGTGAGATATAAAAGCGAAGGTAAAGGTCGTCCGAACGTATGCAAGTTTAAATTACTTTGTAAATTTTGAGTGGAGCCCAGGCTCATATATACGACTCGTTGCAATGCCAAGGCGACTGCCAAAAGCCATGAGGTCAGAACCCAATGTCAGGGGCCCTAAGAATTTGTATTCAGTCATTGTAAATTACATAGATTTTAACGAAATATCATACCGGTACTTGTCTTAAACTATTTCCTGTTTAAGAGTAATTATTTCGAATTCAAACTGGCGTTATTATGCCCTTAGTCGATTATTCGAAGTTATTAGAGTGCCATTTGCAACTGCAATCTTCCAGCCGCAGAATTATTCAAGTGCTGTATTTACACTAATGAAGCATCTACGCATATTCTTTGCAAAGACTAAAGTTCTAAAAGACTCAAAGACTAAAGTACAGAATAATGGACTAAAGTCGAAGTATTGGTCAGTGCTGCCAACATTATTTATTAAGCGCATAGATTATAGTCAAGAATGTCTTGAATGTAGAAAATTTTAGTTTAATATTTAAATAGAAAAATCTAAAGATTTGTTATGAAAGAAGAAAAAATAGAATGCTATATTAATATATCAAACTTTCGTATATTATAATATTTTACTAAGGATTACTAGCATCTCTAAAGAAACTAGAAATCCTCTTGCTTTATTTGAAATTTTAATAGAAAAATTTCGTAAAGCGATAGATAGTTGCCTAGTTAACCGCCATCCTGACCACTTAGCTAACCACGTTACTAATCTTGCTACTAATCCTGGTTTAAGAGAACCTTTCATCATGTTCATAAAGAAGTACGTTCCAAAGTTCCAATATTATTTTTTTTTAATTTTCTTTTTTCCCTGTATCTAATGACGAACAATATAATATTTTTAACAATGTATGAAAGTATTACTCCCTACTTTAAAACAGGAATGTAACAAAATAAAAACATTGTGGACTCTTTAAAATTCTAGGCACAAATATAAATCCAGGATTCCTATATGCGTGTGTAACATCACATGTGTGTGTAATGTAAATATCTGAATGTGAGAAATTGTAAATATCTGAAATAACAGTCCGGAGCCATCTTATAAAGGTTTCATTTTTGTACTTTGCCTTGTGTAATGAAGTAGAAAGCTAAATAACCTAATATACGTTTCTTTCTATACAAAAAGAAATATCAAAAAATATATAAAAAAAACTTTATATATGTGTCGGAGTTTCAATTTTTTTTTCTAAAAGTAAATCCAGCTTTAATTTGACTTTGTTTGAATATTTTATAATAAGTGTGCTATTAAGGATGTGACTTGGAGTGAAAAAAAAGATTAAATAATCGATTCTCTATTTATAAATTCACCTACTATTAACGAATTTACTAACGATAAGATGAATAAAAATGGTAATTGTAAAATATCGCTATAAACAGTGATTTTTAATGTATAGTATCCGCTAAAAAAAGTTGTATTACAGATATTTTATTTGACGGCGCATTCTTGAAAAGCAAATACGTTTTTTTCCTTATTCTGTGAATACATTTTATAGGTGAAATTAAGTACAGACATTTTGAGTTAATGATTGATAATTATTGTTTGTGGATTCAACAAGATTATTTATAGATGGAACTAAAATATCGTGATGGTGAAATTGAATACATATTTATAGCGTGACGATGGCAACAAGTCGACCCCCTTTTGACCTAATTTCGAGATCCATCCAGAGGGATCGTAGCGCACGCGTACACGATACATGCGTACCATTGATGAAACTGAGAACTTAAATCATTAAGACAACGTAAAGAGAACATTATTTTGCTATATGTTGTATGGGAACTAGGATAGGGATCTAGGACATGATTCTCCTCTTCACAGGGTTGTACGTAACTATAACGGTTTATTTAGAAATCTATCTATAGATATTATGTGTGATTCAGGGTCCAATTTTAGAAGCAACCTTATAAAGTATTTCCTCTTAGGCACGGAAAAGTGTTCATAAATTATTGTTTTAGAATTATAGTCATAACTCTTATAATTATTTATAGTTATAGCTCTTAGAATAATAACAAAATTTTACTTCTTGTACAAGTCATAAATTCATTTTTATCCCTCGCTAGCCGGAACAGTTCAGCGGCGCTCGCGATTTTGTACTAAAATTATTAATATTACGCGAAAATTTTACTAATAGTTCTCTATGCTATTTTGCATTTTATTATATTTTAACTGAGTTTATTATTAATTTTTTTCTGAAATTTATTATGTTTGTTGTTTATGTTCATTGTCATTTTTTGTCATATTTCATTCTAATCCGGCTGAATAGAATAGACCACCCTCATTTCTTACCGAGGCGTCGTAAAAGGCGACTAAGGTAAGTTGACCCACCGTGTGGTATCCGGTTGAGTAGAATAGACCACCCTCTTTCTTACCGAGGGGTTTGTAGAATACGACTAAGGTAAGTTGACGTCAGTTAGGCGGCCGGTCGTAAGATACGTAGCCACATCATGTGACAACATGTTTGTAACATGTTGTGCCGGCCCCACTTAGAGTGGGATAAGGGCAGGAGGATGATGAATTATTTATCTTGTTCCTAAAATAATTGTAATCAGTATATTAAACGTTATAAATGTTCTAATAGGTAACTATTGATCCGCACATTATAGCAACATTAGGTCACAAAAAATTAAAACATTTCGGTTGATTCAGTGTGATAGAAGTCTGAAATTTTGCTTACTGAGTGTCCTGCAGGAATTTTGCGATTTCCGTATGACTGTATGTTATTTTAACACTAACTTATTTTAGGTTCTTAGAAATATTTAAAAATATTCATGATAAAATTATGAATCACTATCATTGTCGATTTTAAACTCATGTGGGAGTCGTTCTAACATGTTGTAGGTTTATTTATATTTAATATGACTAATTAATCATTTTGTTTCCAACTTGCTTATTTCAATAATAAATATATTCAGTATCGCCTTATAATATAAATATAAGGATCAAGACAAGCCATGAGTTTTCTATTAAAACTTATGTGTTTTATGTTCAAGTTTTATGGTGAAGAAAACCTGCATACCCTTGAGAATTTTCTGGATATGCGTAAGGTGTCATAACTATTGGAGTAGCAACGTGGGTGTTGCCTCCAATCCTCCTGTGAAAGAAGTAAGTAAGTAAGCCTTAACAAGCAGTGGGACAGGTATAGTTTGAGATTTTACTAAAAATTGTTTTAATTTTATTTGTTCTCACTACTATTTGCCCAATTGTAAATCAAATTAAATGATACCTACAAGTATATGTAGTATAGTAATGATACCTGATCAAGTGATACCTACTTGAATTGAGGAATGCCCCATGTGACCACAGTGGAATAAATTGGATAAGAAAGTTGTTTAATAATCAATAGAACAGACGTACGTAATAAAGTTATAAGAAAATTCTAGAAGCTTTCAGTATAAACACGCCGCCATATTGGGAAGCGTCTGGGGCGCGTTACCATGCCAACGCTGCATTTGACGCACCGACCTAGTTTCGCCGCCGCCCGCCCAAATGTTAATGACCTCCAAAACCCAGGTCGAAGTTCACGTTACACGAGTAAGAGATTATCTATACAATCTACCCTATAGACGACGGGTCACCAGTATTGATCCAGAGAAATTTGTTCATAAGGTTTCTGGGTTAGATCGTTTCGGTCACGTAGCCCTTTTGATTTGTCTATTTATAGATAAGAGTTGTATTGCGTAAGATAACAATATGGATTGAATATGCGAATTTTGCGCAATCATAAGCGTAATTTATGCGCGTTGTCACCTTGTGTTACGTGCTGTTATATGTCTTTAAAAGAATTAAGTGCGAATTTTTTCAATCAAATAATTACATCAACGTGTTGGAGACATAAAAAAATAATTTAGGTATTTGTAATATTTTCATGCTTACTTTAATTTGTATTTGTAATATTTTAATAGATGTCAGTAGTAACAATACAGGTCTGGTAAGACACTTCACAGATGATGCAGGTTTCAATGTAGCAATGCCGTTATGAAATTTTTACGAGTACAATTTAATAGCAGCCTTACTTACACTCGTCGTCCGTATATTAACTTATAAATAAGATTTATGTATACCCAATGTATACCGGTCTCTGAGAACTGAGCATATAATGTTCCGGCTCTTCATAATGTTGAAGGTGCTGTTAGTGGGGTTTATTTTGTATTTATAACTGCTACGTCTGGTGCCCCAGTATAACCATCACTTCACGTATACGTCTTTAAATTTACCAAGTCTTGTATGCATTATTTTCATTGTAATGTTGTTCCTTGTAATGTTGTTTAATTACATCTCACAACTGTTATATAATATTAAATTAATGTCCTTAGTACATAGTATAGTATTAACATTTCCTAATATATTGGTGTTCGTATTGGGTCGCATAAGTGGTTTTCACTAGTTATTTAACCCATGGACGTAGCGAGGTACGGGCAAGGGGGGGCAGCTGCCCTCCATTACACTCAAAGCTGTAACACTGGGAAACTAACAACTCGCGACATAGTGACACTTTATAAGGCTTTCATGAGACCTGTTATGTACCTCATCAATTTTAATTTCAAAATATTTCAATATCAAAAATAATAAAGCTATTTCTGGTTATTATTTTTACTTTTTTTACCTCTCTTCAACTACTAATAAGACTCATACGGTAAAACTCCTAATTAAAGCAATATATTATATAAGATGTACTAAAATAATATAGTCTAGGATTTTCTGACCTAACCCCATCCCCCATACCCTTTGTATAGAATTCTGGCTACGCTCCTGATTGAACCCGTTCAGGGGTAAATATGTTTAAGACATTTTTTTTGCTCTTCCGATTTAAATTGTTAGTACGTCTGTTTACTGAACCTGGTTGTTAAATATAAATTATTAGCAATCATTCTGAATGAAGTATATATAGTCTCTGGATAATGTCAAAAGAAACAATAATTTATAAATAATTATTTTATAAACTATAAATTTACAATAATTGTTAGTATTAACAAATAATTATATTATAAGTACTTAATATAGAACGTAATTTTGCCTATAGAACCTATCTGCGTATCGGTAAATTCGGAGCTAGAAAGTAAACTACTGCGAATACGGACTCGGCTTTCTACCATCTGCTACCAAAGGATCTTCGGTTAGTTTGATCATTTCGCCCGTCGTAAACCTGAAAGCCTTGAAAAGTTAGTTGTTGTGGGCAAGAGAAAACAGCGTTGCGGGAGATCACCTACCCATCGGTGTGCCCAAATATTCACACTATTTTTTACAACCGCCCTGAGGAACGCTAAATTTCGTACTAAAACAAAGTTTGATGTATATCAAAGAAATACGAGAGGTCACAAAAAGCTTGTGATACCTACGTCTCGCCTTAGCAGAGTTCGCAACTGATTTGTTGGTCTCGGTATTCGATTCTAAAATAAAATTCCGCAATCCATACAAGACCACTCAACAGAAAGAATTAAATTAACTGTAAAACATATTACAAAATTGCAGATTATGTGGATGATAAAAATGCCTGGATTTGAAAATCCTTTCAGCTTCATATAAGACAGCGGTTTAATAATGTATAATTGAAAACATTTAAAAGATTAACCGTCGAGTTTCTTGCTGGTTCTTCTCTGTAAGAGCAACATTCCGAACCAGTTGTAGCTTCATTTAAATCATATTGAAATGGAGAAGATTAATTGAAAAGGGACTGTGACTTTCAGGGGCGTTTGACTTTCATGGACACGACCGAGAAGAAGATATAAATGATCTCTCAATTGACGTCATAGGAACTAAAAATTATTACATGTAGGTGTATTGTTTTCTTTGTTGGCGGGCTGTTTTCCGCACTTAGTCGCATTTTGGCGACCATTGTGCGTGAGGAATGTAGGTGTATTATATTAAATACTTTTTTTTTGCAGTGTTAATACGACAATGCGCCCGCGCAATAGTAAATATTACTTTATAATAAACACACATCCTAATCGCAGTCTCGTATATGGTACCGAAGGAAATGGCAAATATTTTTATCGCATAGTAAACTACGTCTAGGAATCGGAGTGTGTTTATGTGTGGGTTTTGATCTATAACGGCACATGCGAAGATAAGTAGTGACGGGACGTAAACTCACACATCCATCTGAAGGACTCGTCATATCTGAACATGTCGCAGGATATCCAAAGAATTAATGAATAATTATGTGTAAATACTAAGTATGAAATTGAGAATTAAAAAAGTCTAGCAGTATATAATATAATTTTATTTTAATTGATAATACATTTTTTTACAACCTATCCAAAAAGTATAACTATGAATAATTAAATGTGTGATTGTATTTTGTGTAAATGTAATGTAGTGTCCTGCTGTTAAATCATTAGCCTTATTTTATATTAGAAGGAATTTATTTGCATTTTTTAACTAAAGGAAGAATCAGAGTGTCTGAACTCTTCATAGTTCATACGAAAAGTTTAACTTTAAAATATAGTACCATTTTGAGTATACTGAACATATTGATTGGATTTTTATCCCATATTTCACTCCAGTATAAAAACTTTAATTGTGCCAAAATTTCACCAATATCGGTCTAGTGCATTAGCCGTTAAAACGTAATACACTGACAGACAAACTTTCACATTAATAATATAGCTATGGTTTTATTTTTGGTTATTAAAATTTTACCTACTAAAAAAATCAACTTAGGTTTACGATTCTACCTCCTCCAAACATAAGCGGGATATAATTGATTACCTACTGAAACAACCATATCAAGAGACAGAACATATAATGATATCTATTATATAATTATATGCTTACTTCAATTAACTCAAAAAATCTTTAAAAACACGAGGGATCTACATAGATACAAATAAAACACACACATACACACACACACATACACACACACACACACACACACACACACACACACACACACACACGCACACACGCACCCACAAAGACTCGCCCACACGTAACGTTTCAGTTCTACCGACTGACGTTCTTAATACAGGTTACTATGTGAGCTAGTTAGGACCCCAGTAATTTCCATTTAAACAATTACATAACACTAACTAATTATTGTTACTGATTAATATTAGTATAATATACTTGAAAGGTGGCCCGTAAATAGTGTTATAATTTATAAATACATTTTTATTAAAAAATTTGACTGGTCCCTTGGCACAGTGAGCAATGACTGCCTTCAGCGGGTCGCGGGTTCGTTTCCTACCGAGGGCCAACATTTTCTATAAAAAAATTGTTGGTTCTTCGAGCCTGGGTGTATATTTGTATTGAAAATTATATAAGTATATATTTACCAGTTGTTTGTCACCCATAGCACAAGTATTAAGTTACTTACTTTAGGGACGGGACGACCGTGTGTGAAGTGTCTAAAAAAATATATATACTTAAATTTTTACGGTACGGCACATATAAAAACAGTTTTGAGAAAAAATTCAGAGGGCTCTCTATCTAAGTGGCGTGTGTATTGTATATCAGTGTGTTGGTGTGAGTCCTTTAACGAGTGCTCGGCTGCAGGGCGCGCGGCGGGGGCGGCGCCTATTCCTAGCGCGAAACTAGGCCGGCCGCCGACCGCGACTCTGTTCCAAGCTACAAGCATAGCGAGCTAGAGCTATTATTTAATGCCTTATACGAGCATCGCATATTCTTTTGATACCTCAACATCCACTACTGGTGCGGAAAATTGCTCTCGACGAGAAGAGTAAGCAAAAAACTCAGCAGTTCCTTTTTTCACAATATAACATATACCGGCCGTGTGGTATCCTGCTGAGTAGAATAGACAACCCTCATTTCTTACCGAGGTGTCGTAAAAGGCGAAAAAGGTAAGTGGTCGACTTACCTTAGTCATATATTAGTACAGAAAGTTCATAAGTAACCCGAGATTAGAAACTGCAAACCCTTAGCTGCAATTACGTGTTCTAACCGTTAACCTCCCTTCCTTACTGATGAATGACCTTATCGTTTAACTTTACATACACGATGAATAAACAAATCTATTGTAATTATTTAGCCTTACCTACTAAACGATTAGTAATGCCTGAGCTAAGTAACTTTCGTGTCTACATAACTTAGTTGAAGTTCGGAATTCGTCCTAAGAACGTGTGAGTAAAAGAGACAGAGTTATCTATAGTTATAACGTTATCCTTTTCAAACATTACGACCCCAATGCAATTCACACTTTATGGTACGAAAAGAAAGCAGTTCCCGGTCGTCGTTTACGTCTTCAATTGAGTCGCAATAAGAGTTCATGGTAGGCCTACAGAGCGCGGCTAATTGTAGTAGCGTTGAAAAAGAAGATAAGTAATTTCCCTAATAAGATTTGAAGACGCCATAAGAGCACCCTTAATGACCCTGACGATCTCATAACATCGTCAAACAAGATTGCTTTACAACACACGCTTTTATTTTTCTGTTTTCTCATAACAAGCAACAGGCTGCCAGCTGCGGTCGTTATTCAGCTCTCCAAAACGCACCCCTCTAAGCTAAGGTTCGGTCGCATAGAAATTACTCTGAGGGCCACGCTCCCAAAAACTTAGTTGCGATTGTTATAGTACTCGGACTTCCAAAGTTTTTCCCGGCTAAGCTTATTTGTAAGCTTCATCTCCCCCGTGACGCTATAAAAGCAGTTAAGGCTATCAGCATTGGTCAATTCTAATAAACTACTCTTTGTCTCCGGAGCCAATTAATTTAATAGATCAATCTTCAAGATTCTAATTATCAAGCAGGTAATTTGTTATACAGTTTTGACCCTGTTGCATCGATAACGTTACTTTTCATTATCGGTCAGTAATATGTAGGTCATTTGATAATCATGGCGACTCCATTAGTTGTCATCAGAGGTTCCTCGGATTATCAGCTATTCGGTAAGAACATTAATGAACGTGATAAAAGCTACACTCTCGGGGTAACAAATTTATCGTATAACAGTTTTCTGAAATCGTAAGGATCTCGGATATCGGAACGCATGCAAACTGGGGACCTAATAAACCTGATGTCTGAACTTAAACTACTAATTGTTAAGGTTTAAACTTTCGCGATTCATACATATTAATATATAAATAAACGGGTCACATTATATAATAATTATTATTATTGTTAATTTATTCAATACAGAGTACATAGTATATCAGAAATAGTGTTTCTTACATCTTATATATTTACTACATTCTAGTAATCTATAGAATTAGGTATTACTTAGCGAAATTCATAATACAAAAATAATTATAATTCATTTGGCTATAATAACGATACAGAAAAATTATATTATCATTAGAAATTTTAACACGCTGGATATTATGATACTCAATATCTATTGTGTTAAAAAATAAATTATTAAAATAAGCCTTTATCAGTAGATATAAACATACTAATAAAACTCAGGAAACAAAATGTTTGCTTTATTTTTGTGAACTGAGTTTTCTTTCAGTAAATTTGACCAGTGCAGCCTTAAATTTCCGACCAGTTATGTACTTTTTATGTATTATAAAAATGGACTTTATCCCATATATTTATTAAATTTATTAGGTTAAGTCATGAAGGAGTAAAATATAGAGATAATATTACATTTATAATATTTAAATAATAGCAATAATTTTGAGAGGGTGTATGTTTTTTTCACACACAAAGATGCTAATTGCGTGTTTTTTACTATGATGGATGTTATTTGGGCTGTTTTAAGATATTTTATAACCTAAAGTATTTTTAGATCATAAGTTAATCTATACTTACTAATACATAAAACTGAATCTGAGGAACTACTGGAGTGATTTGAAAAATTCTTTGAGTTTAACATAGTCCATTTATCGAGGAAGGCTATAGACTATATATAACATCATACTAAGATGGATAAGACAGGAGCAGCGTTAAAAAATATTGCGAAAACGGCATAATTTAATATAATATAATTGGTTTAATATAATATACAAGACGCGAATAAAATATATTTTGTACCATAACATACACTTTTAGACTCCGGACGCGTGACGGTGCCAAAGAAAAACTGCTTCTTAGAACAAAGGCTTAAGATCTACGTACATTTGCACGTGCTCGAGTTTCAGGTTGTTTTTCAAATATATGTGTCAGTCTAGTTGTTGGCGTAAGGACCAGAATTTCAGAGAAGGGCTTATTTTAGCTTAGACATTCTGTAATGGCTAGGCTAGTAGAGTTCAGTCATAGAGCATTTGGATACTTTCCCAATACTTTTCTTGTTAATTGCATTTACCATATATACTTATTAATTCTTTATACATATTTATATATATGTCAAATTAAACGCAGGGAAAGACCAAGTAAGAGAAATAAGTTTATCTGTTATTATTACATTTTCAAAAAACTTATAGAAAGTCGGATAACAGTTAAATTGAAACAAAACTGCCAGAACGATTCTTCCTTTTGATTGCCCCTTGACGCAGATACTCGTAGTAGTGACCCTGCCTTCAGTCCCGGGGGTCACTGGTTCGGGTTTGTCTTTACAATATATCATTGTGAAGTCTCTGAATTATGATTTTATCAATTCCAGTAAATACCTACTTTTAGTTCATAATAAAAAATAAAAAATAAAAATTTCATCAACAGAGTTACAAAAGTCGAAGTAAGGTAGGAGCCTTCTTTTAAGCATTATAGTAACATCTGATGTCTATATCCGCCAGCAACTTTACAATACTCTTGTTAAATTTCATGATTATTCATCAGGTGTTACAATTAATATTTCACTCATTCATTTATTTTCAAAATTGATTACATTTTTAAATATATTCTAAAAAATAACATTTAAAAATATATATATTTTTTTTTATAATCATAAAACTATTTTTTTTTAAGTTAGAAGTAAAAAAAGTTTATGAATTTATTTATTTATTTATTTTATATATTTGTATTTGGGAAACAAACAGTACAAATTGCACATAAATATAGTAAGTTAAAACAAATTCATAGACCAAAATTAGTTTCCACTTATAACTATTACATTTTATATAGTGTGAGAACAAAATATCTACTACGTTGTACAATACAACAAATTTTACAACAAATTTTAGGGTTTACTGGACTCATTTAAGCAGTCCAGGAATTGTTTTTTATTATTATCAACAGAGCCCAAAAATAAATCTAAATTATTAAATATTAAAATTATTGCAAGCTCGAAACAAAAAGGTACTACTAGTACATTTAGTTCTAGCGAAAGGAACGCTAAAAGTATACACATTACGAGCACTTAACCTAGGACATCTAAATTGTACATTACTTAATAAATAAGGAGAATCGATAAGGTTTTTGATGTTTATAGCTTATATATTTAATAAATTTACGTTGAATTCTATTTAAGAGGTTTATATAGACATTATATTGAGGATTCCAGACTACACATCCATATTCTAGTACTGACCGAACAAAGGAGTTATATAACAGAATCAAAGTGCTTACATTTTTAAAATCTTTACCAACTCTGAATATAAAACCTAGCATTTTATACGCTTTGCCAGCAATAGTTTTCACATGAACAGAAAAAGAAAGCTTACTGTCAAGATAAATCCCCAGATCCCTGGTTACACTAACGCGGCTTATTAAATCACCATTCAAGTTATAATTATACGAAATTGGCATAAGTTTCCTAGAAAATGTCATTACATGGCATTTTTTGATATTTAAAAATAGTTGATTACTATTACAATACCTACATAAGTTATAAAGGTCCTCTTGTAAGAGTGCACAATCCATAACATCATTAATTTTTCTATATATTTTCGTATCATCCGCAAATAGTAGAATGGATGAATAATTTAAAACATGAACGAGATCATTAACAAAAATATTGAAAAGCAACGGGCCGAGATGGGAACCCTGAGGAACACCTGAGGGGACTGGTACAAATATTGAGCAAAATCCCTTAATAGTTATAGCTTGGCTCCAGTTACGCAGATATGAAGAAAACCACCGAAGTAGATCGCCATGTACACTGACGTCTTCAAGCTTCTTAAGTAGTAATTCATGAGAAATTTTGTCGAAGGCTTTCGAATAATCGGTGTAAACCACATCTACCTGATGTTCGTTATCCATCTCTATTGCTACATAATGAACAAATTCACAGACATTGGATTCAGTTGACCTTTTGTCAATGAAACCATGCTGCTGACTAATAATAACTTGCCTAAGAAAAGGAAATATTTTATCATATATGATTTTTTCAAATAATTTAGCAATGGTACATAATTTAGTAATGGGCCTGTAGTTTTCCACATTGTGCTTGTTTCCAGATTTAAACACAGGCACTACATATGACTGTTTCCACAACAGTGGCATTTCGCCTGCTCTCAATGATTTTGCAAATAACATATACAAAGGATAAGCTAAAGATCTGCCACACCGTTTTTAAAATATAGGAGGGATTTCATCAGGCCCGCTGCCTTTATTTATGTCAAGCTTTTTTAAATAACCCTCAACAGTAGAAGGTGATAAGTTCACGTGCTAATGTTAACGTGGCTATGAGATTCAAAAACCTTGTGACTATTTAAGCTAGATGACGGTTCATAAACTGATTTAAAATAATCACTAAAGGAGTTACATATTGCTTTACCGCCTATTGCGGTTTGATCTTGAAAAAACATAGAGTCTGGTATACAATTTACATATTTTTTTTCGACTTTACAAAACTCCAAAAAAATTTGCTATTGCTTTTAATTTTTAGTTCTGAATTAATAATATACTTATCATAGCATTCCAATTGTTTAAATTTTTGTCGTTTACGTAAAAATGTAAAGGTATCATAATCCTTAATCCTTCTATATATCTTCCATTTTTTATGATATTTTATTTTTTCTAAAATAGTTTTGATTAAAGACTTGAAGTACCAGAAAGGATAGCCATCATCGTATCTAACTTTTTTAATAGGAATTAGGTCATTAATTATTGAATTAATCGTTTTATAAAAAGTATCCACAGCGGTAGAAATGTCACATTCGTTCAATAAATCAAACCACTCAACATTTGCCAGAGCCTCATTGATAGCATCATAATCAGCTTCACGATAAAGACGTATGTTACGATCAGCGTTAACTAAGAAACCAGATGCATCTTAGGAAAGATAAGAATGGCGGGAAGATGTGAGTCCTCCGTAACCAGAGGAGTTGAACACCTAATTACAGTGCACACATGCAGTTACTAATAACCAAGTCCAAATAACGTTCATTTAAATTGGCTACTGTATTATATTGTCGGAATTGATAACAATTGTGGGTTAAAACAACCTATATTCTAATATAAATATTCATTTTCTTTAATAAGTATTTAAATTATAATTCTATCTTTCATATATTTTAATGGATGGATTTTTTTGATACACTAATAATTATTTTAATAATTATAAATCAAATCACTTGGATTTGGTAGAGTAGTAATTATTAAATAGCCACGTTCGTAAGTCTTTTCAGAAAAAAAACCTGGATCATTTAAAAGCGACAATCCAAGTATTAGAAACCTAATAATAGAAAACCCCTGTAAATAAATAAATATAAGAATGTTTACACACACAGTCATCTTCCCCAAACTAAGAAACTTAATAAATGTGTTACGGGTAACAGAGAACTGGTAAATATATACATATATAGTTTTAAATAAATATTTAATTTCATATTTACACCCAGACTCAAAGAACCAACAAATTATTTTTAAGAAAATTTTGGCCCTCGGCGGGAATCGAACCTGCGACCCAAGAAACTAAAGGCAGAGTTACTTCCAACTATCTTCTCCAACCATTTAACAAATGTACATTTAACATACCGTAACGTAGCTACTATGAGTATTTGTGTTTCTTCATATAATGTCATAGACAGGAACCGCACGCATATCATCATCCTCCTGCACTTATTCCACTCTAAGTGGGGTCGGCACAACATGTTACAAACATGATGTCATGTGAGTTAACTACGTATTTTACGACCGGCCGCCTACCTGACGTCAACTTACCTTAGTCGTATTTAACGACGCCTATGTTAGAAAGAGGGTGGTTTATTCTACTCAGCCGGATACCACATGGTGGGTCAACTTACCTTAGTCGCCTTTTACGACACCTCGGTAAGAAATGAGGTTAGTCTATTCTACTCAGCCGGATATCACACGGCGCTCGTATATCATATATCGAAAAGATATTATGAACCATACCACTGTTATCTAAATTGCATAATATCCGCATTCGTTTATTCTCTTCTCATAGGCCGCCGTTGCCGCCGAACCACATTTCGCTTACACTTTAGAAAGTGAGTCTTTGTTTTCACTTCGTAGCGGTAATTTATAGTAATGAGGAGAGATCATTGTACGCCGTTTTGTAAATTGCTTGACTAAAGACCGTCTCACCGTGTTTGGCTAAATTCCAAGTTTCTTTTTTCAGTAATTTTATAGCGTCACAAATTAAGATTCTAATTGACAACACTATAATAAATTTAAGAAACAAAAAACACAACTGCAATTAATTTATGCCAAACAGCTATATTTAAAACTTTCTGTTGATGACATACCATTCTGTCTTCCTTGTATATAATATAAGTTTAATATCATCCAAAAGTAATAATAAAATTATTTTGCTATAATCCGCGATACAGTAAAAAGAGAATATTTATAGTGTTAAATGTATAGTGGACTATCCGTATCTTCATACCCGATACGTGCAGGATTCGTAAAAACACATGCACAAACCTCCACCACTTCCACCACAATACACAAGCACTACACACGTCCACTATCACAAACTCAACAATCGTTTCGCCCCGCAACCGAAGCATCATCAGGAGATAGACTCCAAGACAAAATCGCAAAGCAAGGGCTTCCGTTGCGGGGCGAAACGATTGTTGAGTTTGTAATAGTGAACGTGTGTAGTGCTTGTGTATTGTGGTGGAAGTGGTGGGTTTGTGCATGTGTATCGGGTATGTATATATATATATAGTAGATATCCTCACTACTTGCAAAAAGTATAAAGTATAATTATATTATAACTACTAATATAGTGTAAATTTAAATTATGTCAATTTTAGTTAGATTAAATATTTGGTTAAACAAATATTTAAACAATATTCCATTTGTTACGTATAAATATTAATAAATAATTAATAGTGTTACATCACTAGTAGCTACGTCGTAAGCTAAGGAAATTGTTTGTACGGGTTTTGTGTCAGTTTATCGCAAAAATCCTTCGAATTTTTATGTCAATGTGTATCATAAACGGAGTCACGGTCGGTTGTCGATCTCCTAAAATTATGGTCACGTCGTTATCGCAATTGCTCGAGACGCTATCGCTTGAGATAATTATATACCAGAGTACAAGGCAGCAAAACAATATTTAGAGGACATTATAGCTGACACATAATATATGAGGGGAAGAGATTTGTTTGGCGTTAAACTATAGGATAGATAATTAAAAATTCGGTACCTTCCACAAAAAATAGATATTAAAAAGACGTAGTTTTATTACATTGGAAGAATCTTTCTCATTGTTAATTTCAAATGGACATACATAAATATAAAATAAAAACAAAAGACACTGTACAATATACATTACTTTATAGAAAGGGATAATTTCTTCCATTCAATTATAGCTAACAGATTTTTATTTTTATTTACACTATAAATTCTCCACGTCGAAGGCACAGCACATTTCTTCATGACCTTGTGTATTACATACAAGACGAAAGGTGAATAATTTCGAGAAAAATTTTGTAAGTAATATTTTAAAGGAAAAGAAGAATTAAGCAGAGATAAGAGTCAAGAAGATACTCTTAGATGCAAGAAATAGAACTGGTTAATCGCATTATAACGTGATTTTGAAAATAACTTGATAAATAAGGATCCGTTTCGAAACTGTTTGTAATTTACGATTTAGTAATTGCAGTACAAATTTAGAATGATAAAAACGCAGAACAGAAACTCAAAATTTACAAAACATTTTTGGTATTGGTAAAAGTGTCTTATATCGGTCTTGTCTCTTTCCTTTCTTATGCTTATTTTTATTGATAGTTTGGTAAATTGAACAAAATTTTAACATACTGGCCGAAACTCTTTTATTAAATTATAACCACAAGAAGAACAGACGATCTCAAATGAGTCGCAAAGAGGCGGAAATCTCTTAAAGACACCTACATATATCCAGTGGGCATGTTTTGATTTAAATGTACAAACTAATATATTTTTATTAAAATACTACTGTCATAAAGCAAAAAACTATAACAGTCTTATTCCAGATGTATTCAGTGCTAAAAGCGAACGTAAATAAATTGAAAGTGGAATATGAGTCAAGTCATACTCGTAGTCCAAGTCTCAAATACTTGAGTACTGTATTTAGGACGACGGTATTTAGATGACATAGATCTCAACTTTACAGATCATATTTAAACAACGTTGATTGTTCATAAGTTTAATTTTGTTTTAAATTTACTCCTTCAATAAAAAAATACCATAAAAAGTTAAAATGTGCTTTATTTTGCATGTATTTGGCATTGCGGTCATTATTGGGCGGTCCGTTTATTATCTCACTGTTTTGCATAGTAATAACTGTCACAATATGGATTGGACTGATACATATATTCCAGAAATTCTACAGAAATATGCACTTTCTTCCACCAAAAAGCGCATATTATTATTTATTGAAAGGCATACATTTTAGTTTCAGTAATGGGACCAAGTAATAACGTAGCGAAGTCTCAATTATCAGTCCTCATAAAATGCAAAAAAGAGCTAACATATATATCAGTTATAGAATACAGTTTGAATTATACAGTTAATGGTTCAGTTTTTCATTTGTTGCTTCGGTGGGTAAGAAAGGGTACGATCTGTGCATAGTTTCTCCTTGCGAAGATATTTTCAAGGAGACACGCGGGTGTTAAGTTACGGAAGTAAACTTCCAAGTTGCACCAGAATGTTTAAAATAGCACACGAAGTAACTGGAGGAAGAAAATGCTTACTTTATAGACACTGCTTAGGTGAGGAGTTATTTAAAAAACATATTAACATATTTGTAGACCTTTCCGACGTCAACTACTTAAGACATATCTGTTCTATAGATGCTTGCTTTTGATAAAGCTTTATACCAATAATGTCTACGCTAGGTAAAGCATACTAATGCATTGACATTGTTGTCACACCGAAACTATAGTCTGTCCAGTACCGATCAGTACCATCTGGTGTTAACAGTAAGTCAATTACGTTGGGTTTTCTGATAGGATGCATTTATCATCCTCCTGTCCCCAAAAATTGTAGTCCAAACAAAAATTGAAGAAACATAGGGCTTGAAATATTTTAATAGTTTAACACAATTTTTTTTATATGTTTGTTCAAAATTTTTATTTCCGTAAGTTCTTTGGTATTACCTTTTTTACACAATATTCTAATACGGGCAATTTTTTGTTATATCCCATTTAATGTTTTACGAAAATATTCTTATTAAATTATCTTACGTTTTAATCATATACATGCATTTTGTTAGTAAATCACGAAACTCGATAGTTTTAAGTCTAGAGGAACGGCAAAACGTACTCTTTTTTCATCGTTTTGGTATCATTTTTAAACCGAACTAATGACGCGTATACGCGGGGCGGAATTAGTGTGCTCATTATTGCAAATAACCCTACAAATTAATCTGATTTTTGAAATGAGGATATTTCTAAATATGGGTAGCAAAATGTGCTTTTATAAATGAACAAAAAATTATAGATAGGATAGATTCTGATAGAATGCATTATAAAAGTGAAATCGGAAAGGTCCCCCCTTACACAGCAGCATTCATTAGGCATATTATAATATTTCATATTGTTCAGACGTGCTCCCAATTGGCTTAAAATGTTCAGCCGAATTAGGAAGCGTGGGCAATTTGCACGCAGGCCATGGTCTCGGGCTCGAACTTGTCCGATTTTTATTGCGAGTTTAAAGAAGCGAGCGAACTTGCCCCACTGACCACTAGCGGTTGATATAAATATAATGGAAGACTACCGTCCAGTAATAGAACTGCTGTAATCATTACTTTGGCGTATGTTCTAGCTTCGAGGTAAAAAGTTAATGAAACTATAGAAACCTGTTGTTAGTTCTGACATTTCATACTACTTAACTACTAATGATATGTGTGTTATTTTTGCATAAAAGGATGGTTACTAGTAAATATATAGTATTTTTTAAATTAGCTCAACTGCTACAAGTAATGAAACTGATATGACCGATAATAAATTTCGCGATTCAAATATCCTTATGAGCGAGAACACATTCAGTCCTCCTATTAACCTATTTCCATGCATACTGCAGAGTGCATTTGACATTTTCTTGTTGAAAACTGCACGGATCATAGAGGTGGTTGCGTGGGGGGGAGGGGATTGCGCGGCGTAACCTACATACCGGTCAACACTCCGGCTCAGTCAACACTCGCTACAGGGACGTTAGGCGCATTTGTCAAGCTAGTCCACTCGCTCGAGTATGCTAAAAAAACTTGTTCTCTGAAATCTCTTGTGTGATATGTAGTGCTTCAAAGGTAAAAAAAAAAGTAAAGTAACAGCCTGTTACTATGCCCACTGCTGGGCTTAGGCCTCCTCTCTCCGTTTTTGGAGAGAAGGATTGGAGCTAAGACCTACCACGCTGCTCCAATGCGGATTGGTAGGTTACACATATCCCTAGAGAATTCTCTAGATATATGCAGGTTTCCTCACGATGTTTTCCTTCACCGAAAAGCGTGTGATAAATTGCAATTATCAATTAGACACATAAGTTTTAATAGAAAAACTCATTGGTGCCTGCCCGGGGTTTGAACCTATGTCGTCTCTAGAGACTCGCACGGTTCACCAATAGGCTATCACAGCTTTTTGTAGTGCTTCAATGCATGCAAAACGTAATATTATCATAGAAAGCAATTTTTTTCATTTCTAACGTTCATTTTAAAAACATACATTGTTGATGATTCCACACTCGATCTTTCCATGCTATTTCAAGAGATTTTCTGTAATCTGTGTCAATGTCTTCCTGATAAGTTTTATATAAGCATATACTAGACGACCACGGATAGATTCAAAATCATGGATAAATTCTTTTTCTATTAAATTGTTCCGCGTGGTATATATTTTACACGTTTGCAACAATATTAACATGAATACATACCTTTGATTCAATTTTTAAAAACTTTATTATCTTGATTTATAATCAATAGGCAGGTACTCGAACATTCCTTTCACCAGTCATTTTTTTATCCATCGCATTCAAAATACAATAAGGCTTACCTTTTGTTTATTCTTCAAATACTATCCGCACAAGATCGCAAAGCACACTCACCTGAAACAACCAAAATATAAACGCTCCATTTCATTAATCGCTGCCATTAAATTTATTGTACCATGCCAATGACCGTAAAAAATTATAGAATCCGCCATCTGTTTATACATGTGCCTTAACTGTAACGCATAAAACACATTTTAACCTACAAACCTCGAATAATCAAATATTTAAAACAAGTCATAAGAGGCATCCTATTTTTCATAAATTTGTTTTAACCTAACACAAATCTTACCTAAGGGTTAACACGCTATATTATAACAAACAAGAAATGTTTCATTCTAGCACAATCTGTACTCTACTTTTACCACACAAGTGACAAACTGGCATATTTCCCGTAAATGTCTGATCCCTACAATCCGTTTTTGGTTTATAATTTTAATTTCTAATTTTTCTTCATCTTTTATTTGTAGGAACCTAGTCAAATCCTCTAGGCAACTTCAAAACCCAATTCTTAAACAAGATTACTGATATGATAAACTCTTATTATGATACTGAATAATGAATTGGAAATATAAATAAAAATTTTATAAGGTGTTCACAGTTTTAATTTTCATCAATTTTTTTGTTTTTCAGTTTTTAGAAGTTCATTATACATGAATAATGCCGCCGTGTGGTATCCAGCTGAGTAGAATAGACCACCCTCTTTCTTACCGACGTGTCGTAAAAGGCGACTACGGTAAGTAGACGTCAGGCAGGCAGCCGGTCGTAAAATACCTAAAATACCAAATCATGCGACAACATGTTTGTAACATGCCGACCCCTCTTAGAGTGGGATAAGGGCAGGAGAATGATTATATATGAATAATGAATGTCATGACAGTAACTTTATGTAAAAATTAAACATTAAAGATATTTTTTTTAAGTTTATTATCTATCACTTTTTGCAAAATATGGTTAAAAAAAAAAAAAAAGTACCAGCCTGTTACAATCCCACTGCTGGGAATAGGCCTCTTCTCTCCGTTTCTGGAGAGAAGGATTGGAGCTAAGACCTACCACGCTGCTCCAATGCGGATTGGTAGGTTACACATATCTCCAGAATTCACTAGAGATATGCAGGTTTTGCTCACGATGTTTTCCTTCACCGAAAAGCGTGTGATAAATTGCAATTATCAATTAGACACATGAGTTTTAATAGAAAAACTCATTGGTGCCTGCCCGGGTTTGAACTCGTGTTCCCCTCTAAAGAGTCGCACGGTCTCACCGCTGGGCTATCACAGCTATCACAGTATTGAGAATGACTACGAGAGTATTTTAAAACAAAGTGTTGTAACATAATATGCTTTAATTTCTTAACAAGTAACTGTGCCAGTTACTTGAAATAAACTCAACGTAAACAGACTAACGCCAGCATTAGATGCGACTAGACAAGGCCACAGCTATCAGTGAAATGTTGGGAGGGAAAGAGAGGGTACATAAACTATTTATTGCACACATAGCAACACTAGTGCAGTACAACACACACATGGGCGAATTTTCTATTTCTATTGCGTCTAGGGTTGTCTATTAGTCATAATAAAACAATTATTCTTCTAACAAGCAGATGTGGTCAACTTTAAAAAACACTTATGCCCGGTTTCACCAACAACCCCTAAACTATCACTTTGCTAAGGGACACCTAACTAAATGGGACTCCTAAACAGACCCCTTACTTAAATTTGATTTCACCAATGAATGTTACCCCTAACTATGGGACTCCTAACTATGTGACGTTTTTTTTACCATAATAGTGCGTGACTTGCTATCGGTATTTACGATTGATAAGAAATAAAAAGGTTTTGTGCAAAATTTTAATTTATACTATTGAATAAAAATAAGGGAAAGCAATATATCTTCTATGTTATTTCTTTTATGCAATATTAAATATTTTTGATCAAAATTTTATGTATAATGGTAGTGTACATTGATTTTTACTCTGTATTTTAAAAGTAATGCTGTCAAGTTGTTACCTACGCCATAATTATTGATATCTTTCAAAGCCTACAATTGTTGTGTGTACATCTTGCGAATGGAACTGTGTATTTTAGTTATGTTTAGCAAATTATACCAGTAATATGCTAAACATAATTACACACATTTTTTCAACTTATTAAGTATAGTTAGATGAAAAGAAACTAAGATCTAATAAAATTAATAGTCCTTACTCACCTATTATCTGGGTATTCCAAATAAGGCTCAATAATTTCTAGTAAATACAACACTGTCGATTTATATAACCTATATCTCTTAAAAAAGTCTACTTCATCAAAATTTATAAAATAATTTGGCCGCTTTCGATAAAGTTTTGGTCTTCGACTTCTATTCACGTCAAAAATAGTATCAATAGTTTCTAAATTATCGAATAAATCAAATAAATCACTGTCCATTTTCGTCTTGTAGTTTCTTTTATAGTTGTGTGTCGGTTTAGGGGGTCGACAATCCACTCCTCAAATTTAAGAGTCCCCTAAGCGGTTAAGTGACCCCTAAATGTTGGTGAAACGAAAACAGTCTCCTAAACGTCCCCTAAATATACATAGGGGTCTCTTAAATTGTAGGGGATGTCGGTGAAATCGGGCATTAGACATTTCTTGAATATATTTAAAAAACACTTTCCATAAATACAAGCAATACAACAGAACCAACTACTTTGCTATAATCCGCACGGGTTAAGTGAATGCATGCAAAGCCAATGTGTATGAAGCAGGCAAAATCTACGCACCTTATACATGCAGGTACCAGCCACCACATGCACCCCAAGGCGCAATTCACCAGCAACAACGCACACAAAAGCAGCACACACACCCACCACCACAATCTCGACGATCGTTTCGACAAAAATCGTACTGCCGTGGAGGATTTTGTCGTGGAGCCTATCCTCCTGGTGATGCTTCGGTTTCGGGGCGAAACGATCGTCGAGATTGTGGTGGTGGGTGTGTGTGCTGCTTTTGTGTGCGTTGTTGCTGGTGAATTGCGCCTTGGGGTGCATGTGGTGACTGGTCCTGCATGTATAAGGTGCGTAGATTTTGCGTGCTTCATACACATTGGCTTTGCATGCATTCACTTAACCCGTGCGGATTATAGCAAAGTAGTTGGTTCTGTTGTATTGCTTGTAATATGGAATTCCGCAAAGTAACGCCTGCTTCTATAAATCACTTTCCATAAAAAAAAATGTTATATTTTATTGAGAACTTTTATATTTATAAATCTCAGACCCGTTTCTAAAACTTTTGACCAGCTTCTCACTGGTCTCATATATTTCTTATAGCTGAAGTGAGACCCGCCCTTTATTTTGCGTGCATAAATTTTTTAATCTTGGGATATTACCCATAAGATATTAATTTAATGCTTTAAAAAGTTGTAATACTAAGCTTGAAAATCTTAAGAACACTCACATATTTATTTAGATAAGCCTTAATTAACTATTAATATAAACCGTGTAAATGTACCGTGTAACCAATTATCGCATCTTAACTAACAATTTTTATAATATTATTAGGTATAGGTAAATTATCCTAAAAATAGATTTATATATAAATAGATAGAATCCAAAAGAGACAACAATACATTGTTATATCCAAAAGGCACAAGGCAGCGTTTTCAATAGAAGTTTCCAGGCGGCGTGACTTTTTCCGACACCTTTAATTATTATTACCATAATTCAATTAAAACCTTTAAAAATATATTTATAGGTTTAAACTACATACGTTTTGAAGCTGATTTTATCGCAAGCAGTAGCGAATAAGAAGCAAACAATTTAAAACTTCGTAATAAATCTAAAACTAACCTGTTACACACAAAAGCCGAATCAAATATATGAATAATGTTTTTGATTTCATTCTTTTATGACCTTTTTTTTACTGATTTTCACTGATTTAAATTTATTGTTTATATACCCATATACAATATTACGTATTATATATTTTTTGTAATTATTTGGTACAGGCCTCCATATGAATGTGAAATAATCCAATGTATATGAAATAATTTTATCGAATAATATAATATATTTCAAAAATCTCTAAATATAAAATTATGAGCTCAATATTTATGGCATTATTAATTATATTGCGCAAAATGACTAATGATAATAAATAATGTTAATGTAATGATTATAAATCTAGATTATATTAGGAATAGATTATATTAAGAATAGTTAATGGCAAAATGTAAATAACTTGACATATCATTATACATTTATATTTTACTAGCAATTCCCCGCGGTTTCACCCGCGTACATACCGACCTCGTGATAGTGGAAAGTTTACTAAGTCAGACTATGGACTTATGTTTGTAAATTGAAAGTTTGGTCCTGGGACTCGTCAATAGTTAAGGCAAAGGATATTTTTAACGGAAGGTATTCATAGGTACACAATTACAATACGCTACAATTGTTATGGCATTATTTTCTTTACATGACATTTTCAAATTCGTTACATCTTTTGATTTGAATGTCCGATTTTAATAATTTAAAAAGTATTTTACAGGTATTGAAACAGTTTTTAATAAAATATCATTTAATGGGATAAGGATTAATACGGAGATGTAAATATTATGGTTTGACTATTGTCGCCACCTTTATTAACTTTTACAATGTCGAAAAGTAGTTATATTGGCAAAACTATAATAGTTAGAGATATGGTATTGTGGACGTTTTTTGTAGATTTTGATACGTACAATAATGTAGAACATTTTTTTGTTCATCAATAGTTTCCGCAGCGCACGCGATGAAAGATTTTTATGACTAAATTCTTCACGACTTATTACAATTTTATTAGGTATTCATAGGTTTTTAAAAAATGTAATATAGCCTATGTTGCTTAGTGAATCCAATGGTGAAAGAATTTTGGAAATTGGTCCAGTAGTTTTTGAGTGAAAACATTACAAACATACATACAAACATACACAACTTTCCTCTTTATAATATTAGTATAGATTTGCTATTGCTAAGGCTACATGTTACGTTTCGTTATTTTACAGTCCATACATTTTTGATGCAAAAAGTATAAAATAATAAACAAAGTCTAATAAGATTTTAAAGATTTAAAATAAGTTTGCCCTTTAACAGAGTCCGGAGTAACAGAAAAACAAAACAGTTCTGAATTATGAAACAATTAAAAATTTATATTGACATAGTTTGTTTTCGAGTACTTTTCCTAAATATTCTTCTGTAGAATTGTTAGCACATATAGTTTTCCGCGTTTATTATTTTAAAAAAATCATATATTAAAATACGTATCATATTGATTTGTAACATTATACGAGTGGTCTGCGACATAGCTTATTTTTATGCGTAAAACCGATATTGATAATAAATTTAGTCATCGCATAATAATAAATGGTTGTTTCAAACAATAAAACTTATCGTTCAATTTAGGTAATCAGTTTAAGGCGTAAGAAGTAAGGAAAAGTGTCTAGACTAGCATCTAAGGAGGGTATACATAATTGCTGTAAAGTGGGTGAACGAGTTGATAACGATAAGCGAAGTTGCGTGTCCGAGAACCTTATGAACCCAAGTACCCTTAATATTTAAAGCCAAAATAACGCGTAATAAAATATTTGATAATAAAGAATCGGAATATTTAAGCGCTTAAAATGTTTACACTTTTTATATCTGCTGTTTGATAGTATCTTATTGCCTTTGTTTCACGTTAGAACGAATCAACAGTTTTTCGTATATGTATGTAGTTAGTATATATTTTTATAAATATAAATATATGGGTCACTTACACACACGGGCGTCCATCCTTAAAGTAAGTAACCTAATACTTGTGCTATGGGTGACGGACAACTGGTAAATATACTACATATATATAATTTTAAATACATACTTAAATACAAATATACACCCAGGCTTGAAGAACCAACAAAATTATTTAAAGAAAATGTTGACCCTCTGCGGGAATCGAACCCGAGACCTGCGGAGCTGAAGGCAGGGTCACTACCCACTGCGCAACGGGCCAGTCAAATATATATAATAATAAGTAAGCAGTAAATGAATTCAGTTGGCTTGAGGTGTTGCTAAGCTACTACATACCACACAAATCTCTTTGATTTTTGGTTTGTATTTTTTATTAAAATGTCACTTTTTTTATTTCAATAAATTAAAAAAAAATAAAAACAATAAAAACAATTAGAAGAAGTGGGCTGTATTTTATCTCGGTTCTGAAGATCACGCAGAGGATTTCGTAATTAATATTGTACATGTAAAAATCTACAGGTTGTATGTTAGAAATCGCTACTCGGAGTTTTGGTTATCTATGTAAGACTTAGATTGAGTTTGAGGTACACAAAGAGTATTTTATTTACTTCATGAGTTTATTATTAAAATTTTGTAGGTAAAAACTATGTAACTATGTAAGTATAATATTTTATTGTAACAAATTTCTCGTATTTATATATAAATTTATAATCCGCCGTGTGGTATCCATCTGAGTAGAGTAAACCACCGTCATTTCTTACCGACGTGTCTAAAAAGGCGACTGTAGAAACGCCAGGCCGGCGGCCGATAGTAAAATCCTAGCCAAATCATATCACAACATGATTATAACATGTTGTTCCGACCCCACTTAGAACGGGTTATTCCGATCCGACTTAGGGTAGGAGAATGATGATATATAAATTTGATGATGTTATTGACGGAGTATATATTTATATTTACTTATAAATCTACAGTAATCAGATTTTAAATCCCAATTTAACATATTATTCTTTGTTATTCCCTGTTTTTCTTTTATCTTATGTTAATAACTTTATGACAATATATTTCTCATATTTTTTATTTACTACAGGAAGATATTATTTGAATTTTACGTTTTTTGGTTTCAGTTTAACATTATTTGTAGTGGATTTAAGTTAGTATTTTTCCAACTAGTAGTTCTAAACATTTCGGCAAAACACATAAAAAAACATTAAAAATAGGACGCGGGATTCAAACTGCCAACAGTTTTAGGATCTTAGAAAAAACAATACATGATGTTTCAAGCACTACTCTATTTGATATCCTACCGTGGATTTTACAATTAAGTAGGCCTTATAAGACCATTCACCGAAATAACAGGGACAATTTAGATACAATAAATAGAATTAAAAGATTTTATTGCTTCATATACATAATGTCTAGAACTAAGCGTTACTTTGCGGAAATCCATAATACAAAAGTAATAATAAAATTATTTTGTTATAATCCGCGATAAAGTAAATAGAATATGTATATAATGCTAAATGTATAGTGGACTATCCATGTTTGTTCATACCCGATACATGCAGGATTCGTAAAAACACATACCTCCACTATCCCCACCACGATACACAAGCACTACACACGTTCACTATCACATTATTTTAAAAACTTATAAAACGGGGTTCAAATGAATGTATTGACTAATAGGCGATTGTGTGGTTCCATCTAGTTTTCATATTAACTTCAATGTATCTAAATTATCTCTAACATTCGATTGAAGTGGCGACAAATATTTGTTTAGTAACTTGTTTCGGATTCTAGGGCATTGTGTGTTCCGCGCACACGTTTCTCATGGCGAATTAGGTTATCTTGATGTATCGCAGTTGCAACACAACGGGAACCTGATAACAAGGCATCAGGTGCAAAATACGGCACGTCTGTCAATTTCGGTACAACTTGTTTACAAAGAAGGGTATTTGAATGCAATTTTAGCGATTCATCATACATACCTTCTGTAAACGATGTATGTTGGTCTTTTGTTTAAACAAAAAGATTCACCTCTGTGGCTTTTGCAGTACTAACTTCTGTTAGTTATTGTTTAAATTGTAAAATTGATAAATAAATAACAAAATATATATTGGTTTTTTCATATCGAAACAGTATTTTTAAAATGGAAAAAATCTTAAACAATGTACTTCTAATTAATCCTATGTTGGAATTAATATTCCAAACCTTAGTAAAGTGGAGGGTTGTTCATGTGTTTTTACGAATACTGCAAGTATCGGGTTTGAAAACGGATAGTCCACTCTAAATTTAGCATTATATATATATACACTTATGTTTGCATTTTCTAGGGTTCAGTTTAGGAATTCATTTCTTCATTTAGTTTTATTGTGTCGGCTGTCCTATATACGCGTTTGTGCTGGCATACTGCCCAAAATTAATTATTGTTTTTTTGAGTTATCTAGAAGTCGTTAAAAAAATAAAATGTAAAATTTTTTATTATTAAATACTTATAACAGAATTATACGAGTATATGCAAAAGTCTGAATGAGAATCCGGAAGCTGAAGCAATATTGTCGAAATTTCGTGCAATTAAAACTTATAAGTATATCAAAAAAATTTAATTTTTTCCTCTGGGAACTCCAAAAATTATCATACTTTAGGGTATTTTGACATTTAAATCGAGGTGGACAAAGTCGAAAGAACAGGTTGTTCTATATATATATATATATACTATGCATTTCAAACGTATTTCAGCATTTGCCTTTGTAAAAGCTACACTTAAATTTTAAAAATGGATAATTTATTTGCTCATCAAAAGGATTCATTAATTATTAATTTCGTATTGTAACATAACATAAAAATACTAGTAATGACGAATTTGATTGTTAAAGTTTCGACTAGAACCATCTGTTGGAAGCAAGCTAAAATAAAATTTGGGCCACTCACCGCTAGATGGCAGATGTAACATTAGCTAAACCAATTATCCGAAAACCTTACCAAATATGTAGAAAATATTGGTTAGTAAATTTTACTTAGTATTAATATATAGAATAAGGTCAAAAATATTAAAAAATTGGCATACAAAATTACAATAATCTCGTGGTCAAAAACGTATTCATTGCTATCTATTGTTATTGTAACATAATATGACTGCGAATATTATTTAATATACATACCAAATTTGTCGTAATATATTAAAGAATATTTATTCTAAGGCTTGAATAATTGAAGGTAATTGAAGGGTTAAGGATTACTTTCAATGATAATAGTACACTAAAACTGTCTATTTAATGAGATTATATGATAAATATCTAAAAATACAATTTAACATCAACAATACGGAATTTTTTTATTTTTTTAACTCGTTCTAAATATTTCATAAGGGTTAAATATTATTCCTATTTATATTTAACACATAAACCGGTTGTATATTAATTAATTTACTAGCAGTCCGACAGTAGAGACTCTCTGTCGGTTTGTTACGCTTTTACGACTCATTCGTTTAGTCATCAATATATAGAAGAAAATTAGCATAAATTGTATACACAACATTTTATCATATATATAAGATAAAAAAATTGACGTGTTTCTTGCAGGATATCACATGTTGTATTATTGAGAATATTTAATTACTTAAGTTGCTTAAGCGCGAACGAAGTTACGGGTGTCACTAGGATAGAAAGAAATTGCGGAAAAGACAACTGTTAGGAATAATTAGTCTTTGAATCTTGGCAAGGCAAGTATTTTAATAATTAGTTTTATATGCCTGTGTGAGTAAATCTTTTCTTTTTCTACATTTAGATATAAATATTTATTTAAAGAGGGCCTTAAAATTTATAAAATTTTGCTTGCAATATTGACGATACGAACGTCATTTGCAAAGTAAACTAGACATCCTCAGGGGAAATAAGGGTCAGTATATTTTATTTGGAATTCGCAATGAGTTTCGAATTTATATTATGACGCTGTATTGTTTGTTTGTCTTTTGTTTTGTTTTAATCTAAGAGAAAGTTTGTTTCCCTCGAGGATTACTAGCGGGCATATAAATATTTATTTGCCCTTAAATAGTATAAATATTTTGTAATTATACTTTCTTGATAAAATTATAATATGTTAATATAAATAGATTTATGAAAGCTTTTTTAAATTGTTTGTGATGTCAACAGTCATCTTGTCTATGGAGATAGTCCTCATAAACATTCCGTTTCGCAAGCAGACTGGCAAGCGCCGTATAACGCCTTATATTTTTACTGACAGTAGTTACTATGTCAGGTGCCAGGGGTGCTAGTTTTTTATTCATAGTTTACCTAGTTTAGTGAATGAGAGTACTGCCGACAAACTGCCAGTTTGGTAGGATAAATATTTAAGGAAAACATGTTTAATCATAAAGAAAGATATATAAATAAATAAAAAACTGCTATGGATGATTATACAGCCATTACTAAGTTTACCAAAATTTGTTGTCAATAAAATGCATAGCATGTTGCAGTTTGTAGTTGAAGAGATGAACTAGTATGGATATCTACATTTCACGATTTCCACGACATTTTGCTCTAAATATGTAGTAAACAGTGTAGTGAAATTTTGAACGTAACAGTGGTTATTGTGAGTTGACCATAAAAGATAGAGACAACCCGTCGCCGATACTTTAGCAGTATTTTTGTAGACCTACAATTATTAAGTACTTTATAGTATCCGCCATTAAATTATGCACATCGATGTTTACAACGAAACAGCCGGTTCGGTTTCGTAGAGCGCTATCACTGTCACACAGGGGTCTGTGCGACAGAGACGATGCTCTATTAAGCAGAATCTAGCCGATTTCTCTCTCTAAGCCTCGATGTGCATTATTTATTGCCGTGTACTATACTTTAGTGTATCTCTGTTGGTTTGAGCGGCGCACGCGACTAAAGCTCCCAGCAGGCAAGCTATTTTTACAAATGCACTACCTTTGTATGACAATTTACATAAAACCGTAATGCACTATTAACTTAAGCCTTCCGGAAGAATTGCACTACCTTTTGCTAATAACCGTACAAAAATCCATTCAGTGGATTTTGAGAAAATCGATCACTTACAGAGAGACAGCGTTTGTGGATTTTGTTTTATAATATGTATATATATCTAAACTACATACATAGTACGCTTCGAAATCAATAACACTGCCATTGACAGTTAAAAAAAAAACTCCGATCGCCACCAACATTAACATTATTATCCGTTGGGATCAAAATCGGTCCAGCCGTTTCGGAGTCTTTAAAGACATACATACAAACTTATTTTTTATGTATAAATTATAAAGGTAGATTAAACATTCTGAGATATTCCAATAGATTATATCATTATCCTCACGTTGTAATAAAATACAACCTCCTGAATGTTATTTTAACAACCTGCATAGCTTCTGCAAGAGTGGGTGGCTTCGACAACAGAGACTAGACGTCTCGTCAAATACATTTGTATTGATCGCCGGTACATTTGTTGACAGTTATATACGTACATAGAAGTAACAAATACAGTACGACAGATATCTATCTATATCTATATCTATATTTATTATTAAAGTCCCAAAAAGCTGTCTGTCTGTATGTAATCGATTTTCTCAAAATCTACGGAACGGATTTTTCTACGGTTTTCGCCAAAAGATAGTGCAATGCTTCCGGATGGTTTACGTAAATAGCGCATATCGGTATTATGTAAATTGTGTTGAAGAGATTGCGCAGTTGTTAAAAAACTTGCTTGCTGGGAGCTTTAGTCGCGTGCGCTGCGTAAACCAGCAGAGATACGCCAAAGTAATGGACTAGTTAATTGTAGATCTATAAAACTACTATAAAAAAGTCCGTCTGCATGTCTCTATCTCTCACGGTCAACTCACTATAACTACTTTTGTTCAAAATTTCGAAAATTTGGGAATAGTTTCGTAAATCAGTGAATTCCACGCGGGCGAAGCCGCCGGCTAGTAGTGTTTAAAGAAATTCTGCTCGGAATCAGAACTAACCCATCTCCTATACAAAATAATTATATTATGAAGAATATACAAATATATGGGATTGAACATTGGTACTAAGGATTGTTTTGCTTTAACCAGAGAATGCGGGACAACTAATAACTTGCTTCTTATAACAATAACTAAAAAAGAATGAATATTATTATGTTATTTGAACAGTTTTATTGTTTAACACTACAGAATCTATAACAGAACTACTTTGCTATAATTCGCGTAGGTTAAGCGAATGCATGCAAAATTCACGTACCTTACACATGCAGGACAAATCACGACATGTATCCCAAGACGCCTTCACCAGCACCAATGCATACAAACGTGTATTACACAACCACCACCAAAATCTCTTATTAAAGATGGCACCGCATACAAAAGTTTCGCGACTTGAGATTTATGTTTATTTTAAATTATGTTTTTAACTATATTCTGTCTGTTTTTAATTGTACCCATTGGAAAGCGCCATCTTGCAAATTATATGCCTTATTCCTTTTCATAGCTGTTTTTTGAAAGAGGGACGGACAATAACCTATGGTCGTAGCTATGGAAGGCAGCAAGGTTATGCTGCCAAGGGTGCACTTTTAAAAAGATAAAAGAGGTGTTATATAAACAATTCATTTCAAATCTACATATGCAACGTAATGTAAATTTTTATTCAAGATACATCTTCAGGATACACCCTAATCTGAAAGTTTGTTAAGTAAAAAATTAATGATGAAAAAATCTCCTCCTCGCGCCGGTGTCCTCAATGCTGAGAGTATTACCTCCTCCGCGGATTAATTTGTCACTGACGGACGAAAATAATCTCTAGAAACTAAAATAGTAATTGACAGTAACGTATTAAGTAATGTATTTGACGTATTAATAAATGAAATGTATTGAAATAGCTATGATAGCCCATCGGTGAGACCGTGCGAATCTTTCGAGGGGAACACGAGTTCAAACCCGGGCAGGCACCAATGAGTTTTTCATTAAAACTCATGTGTCTAATTTATAATTGCAATTTATCACACGCTTTCCGGTGAAGGAAAACATCGTGAGAAAACCTGTATATCTCTGGAGAATTCTGGAGATATGTGTAACCAATCCACATTGGAGTAGCGTGGTAGGTCTTAGCTCCAATCCTTCTCTGCTGAAACGGAGAGAAGAGGCCTATTCCCAACAGTGGGATTGTAACTAGCCGCTACTTTTATTAAAAATAGGCTTTAGACAGTTGTTACCACGTTATTTCATCAAAAATGTCTATCGTTGCCGAGAGACGAGTATCCAGACATCTCTCAGACGGCCCGTAACTATAGGAAATATCGGTATGTAAACTGTCTGAACGGTTAACAAATCTATCAATATAAGCACCCTTCATACGAAACGAAAATCTCCCCCGGCCCCCAATAGCATAATTGAAGTTCACGTACACTGCGTCAGTGTGAGTTAGTGCTTATAGCGCATCTAGAAGCACTAACACATGGGCGTCTAGATAGAGTGCAACGGTTTCGTTGGGGTAGGTCGCGATTTATACCTACCTTACTTTATACGTTGGTACATACCAATGGAATTGTTTGATGAATATTTATATCTTTAAAGGTTTCCCTGATTATTTTGCATCATCGTAAATCTTAGTCACATATTTCACATATATGACTGTAATAATCTAAGTTGTTTTTGTATAAACACATATACAAAGTTATTTATATGACACTTATTTGTGTGATACTAATACTGTTTGCACGCTTCTGACAAAATTATATCGTTTTTTTTTCATTTAATTTACAATATCTAGTTATATATGTAGTTGTTTTTATTCTGTTATAATAATATTCATCATCATTCTCCTGCCCTTATCCCACTCTAAGTGGGGTCGGCACAACATGTTACAAACATGTTGCTACATGATTTGGCTACGTATTTTATGACCTGCCTGACGTCAACTGACCTTAATCGCCTTTTACGACACCTCGGTAAGAAATGAGGGTGGTCTATTCTACGCAGCCGGATGCCGCCCGACACTTACCTTAGTCGCCTCTTACGATACCTCGGTAAAAAGGAGGGTGGTCTATTCTATTCTGCCAGATACCACACCGCGATGTTATAATAATAGTCATGTTTTATTTAATTTGCAAATCTTGGAATATACATATTTGCAACGAATAAGAATAATTATACATCATTGTTTTTACGGTAAGTACTCGGTACAAAAAACCCTTTGTTATGAAAACATCGATCCTGAGTTTCATCAATTGATTACGTACACCGAAGCAGACCAGCTGTACGTTGTTGTTCCCGCACACTGCGACGTCATAGTGTGCGTTATGCGCCAGTGTTGAACACCATCTAGACGTCTAGATATCTAGATACGGTGCATCGCTGCAATGTTGGCGTAGGTCGTGGGGGGTAGGTCGCCCTCATCCCCGTGTCACGTGATCAAACGGGCGCCCTGACACTCATGCTGAAGTTTATTTTGTTTTGTGATAAAACTCGTACTTTTTCATCTCATAAACGATATTTGCGTAATTTTTTAATATTTACGCAAAAACTGCTTTACTGTGAATTGCCTATTGATAATTACAGTTTTTTAGAATTCACAAAATACGATACGGACAAACATTCATTTTTATATATTATGATTATATACTATAACTATTTAACAATTTTCTTTTATCGCTAAATTTGGCACGGAATCTAGTATTGCATTTAAATGGCCCGAAAAAAAAGAGTCCATTTTCGAATTGCCCCTCTTCACATTCGAATTGCCCCCTGTGGGGCGTGGGCCCCACGTTGGGAAACACTGCTCTAGATTCACCAGCCAAAATCGTATAAAAACCCATTCTGTATGTATATATACATCACTTTATTGCCTAACTCAAATGTCTGAAATGAATTCTCTGTATTTTAAACATTTTTAACATCCATCTACTTTTGACGCTCACGACGACCTTACACCATCGGCTAATAGATTAAAAGTACTTGATCCTAAACACTTAGTCTCTGCCATTTGTTAGGAAAACATAAAAGTCACTCTCTTACAGTACCGATCGTCTATTAGTGTCGACTTTTAAATTTATTTTTCTTGTTAAGTCGCCGTGAAGACAATGAATAGATAGCCGTCCTTTCAAACAAAGGCATCTGAGATACTTCTTGACACTTGAGTATTGGGTTGATGCTTGCCTCTTGATACTGCCTACATATCCCTAAATATACGTAATCTATATTTACCGGCAAATTTTATACAAGAAAAACAATCTTAAACGTTAGTTACTATGAATAAATTATATTAATATTAATTCATCGCCTTTTACGACCCCTCGGTAAGAAAGAGGGTGGTTTATTCTACTCAACCGGCAACCACACGGTGGGTAAACTTATGTTAGTCGCCTTTTACGACACCTCGGTAAGAAATGAGGGTGGTCTATTCTACTCAGCCGGATACCACACGGTGGGTAACTTACCTCAGTCGCCTTTTACGACATCTCGGTAAGAAATGAGGGTTGTCTATTCTACTCAGGGTATCACGGCGGAGTTCTTTAAAATTGTAGGCTTGATTTTTATTTCTCTATGGAATTCCTTGGATAGAGAATCTTGACCTAAGGTTCAGAATAACGTAATGAGTAAGAGAAGGAAATGTAGTACTTTCTATCCCAATCCTGGGCAAAAGCCTCCAGGAGGGTAGGGATCGGAACTTAAGCCCACCATACTCCTCGGTGCTCAAATATTTCGGGAATCCTCTAGGAATTTGTACCGTTTTATGTAGTTTTTTACCAGGATTGAATTGAATGCGATGTATTGATATATAATTAAGCATAATTTTCACCATTTAACTATCGCAGCACTGTTAAAATTATAACAAAAAGATTCGCTTATCTGAAATAAGGTGAACTTTCTGCGTATTAGCTACGTTACACAAAAAGAGACATGCTCTATAAATACTTCTATTAAAGCAGACGTGAAAGTTATAAACTTAATTCTTTTAAATTTGGTTTTGCAGAGATGCAATAAGGTTTCATCTCTGCAAAACCATAACTAAGATATAACTATTGTATTTTAAAAAATTGAGGATCGATAAAAAACGATCAATTAATGTTTTTTTGAACCTTTTTTTTACCACAATTTTTGGCCATCCCCATGGTAAATAACAGAATACTTGTGTTATGGGTGACAGAAAACTGGAAAATAGATACATATATAATTTTTAAGTAAGTACATATATACACCCACACACGAAGACCAACAAATTAGTATTAGAAAATGATGGCCCACAGTGAGAATCGAACCCATGTAGCTGAAGGCAACGTCCTGCGCCGACGGGCCAGTAATGACTACAATGACGTCAAGCAGCTTAAGAATCATGCATTATTCTAATATCATTTAGCACTGGTCATTATGCACTCGCTACAATGTGCTTATTAATATCGCAATACTTACAAACTGCACTTTTGTCTCCCAATTAAAATTAGAACTTATAAATACATAATGCTATTTCTGTTCATAACAAATATTGTTGGGTAATACATTCGATTCACGCTCATTATATAATATCTACACCAATGTTTATTTACTAATACGTATGTCGCCCCGGTCGTCGACCCCAGTGCTCGATCGTTGAAATTCGACATTGTCCGCACTTTAGAAGAGGATAGCTTTATGCGGAAACCTAGGGGATTGAGCGTGTGCCACCGGAGGGTAGAGACCTTGAGCAGGCGAAATCAAGGGTAAGGCTGTGCGAATGTGTGTAGCCACATAAATAGCAGCATCTGTGTGCATTAATGGCTCTGTTACGCGAGTGTTATAAAAAGTAATGATATATTTACATTCCGTTCTTTGTTAGTGAGTTTGAAGTTCCAAATTTAAAGATTCAATAATATAGAGAGCTGAATATTTTCTCATTTAAAAAATGTTACCGTAACTGTGCTGATCTGACGCTAATGTATATCAAAAATCTGCTTATCTATATTTTGCATTATAGGCGTGTTTAAGTTGTATGTAATCCGCAAGAAATTCTAACCAAATAATTACATAAAACAATTAACAGACCGTGCCGACATAAAAATAAAAACGCATGTCAACAAGCAACAACTACGACCACGTGCTAAACCCAAAATAGACATACACGCACACTAAGATCCACACAACCACAAGCGTACGCCACGCGGTCGCGAGGCCCGCGGAAAAATCAATATTTTGAGCAAAACTGCTTCCCTATGTGCTGTAGTGTGCTATAGCGACCACCTCGTAACAGTTAACTAACATTCTATAAAATGAATAATTGCATTCAAAATTACACCTTAATACTTATGGAACAGAGTGTGATTTCCCATATTAGGTATAGGGGTAGTTGAATCGTAAGGGTTCGGAGTCATATCGTCGTCCCGCTCTAATCAATCGCATGGCTCTGTCGTACACCGCGTGGCGCCGGCCGACGACCCCAGCCCGGTCGTTACCCTGCGACAGTTGCACCCTGCTACCCCGAGCCACTCACCCTTGTTCTGCCGAATCTTGGACCTGGGCCGCATCGAACTGACATTGACTCAGCGCTAGGGTTCAATGACCCCTTGAACGCTTCCGTTTTCCGGTGTCACCCACCGAATTTGTAGATATTGATGGAAAATGGGTTGAAGTCATCGTTCTACAGTTGACTGGTTTTAAAATCAATGCACTAAATAATTATGATTTGTTCGTCTAAAATAACGTATAAAAATGAAAAAAAGACAAAAAACATATGTTACTATCACTCAGCTGGGCAAAGGCGCCGCGAGAAGAGGAAGGACTGCAGAGTTTACGACCAAGTCACTGCTCTATTGCCTATCGCCAAACACAGATATATGTACATACCAACAATTCATCAAGCATATACATGGCTGAATTATTATGGGTTATAAAATTCAAAACGTACCTGTAAATTATTTTACTTGAAACTAGCGTTCGCCTGATGGTCATAAAATAACCTATGGGCGATGGCGATAGCATGATATTCATCATATTTTGTAATTATCATAATATGATTCAGTAATAATATTAATCTCTTTTCAATTTGACCAAAGACTTTAACCATAAACTTAAGGTTAAATATATGTTTATATCAAATGCTGATAGTGTCTGTGATGATTTTTTTTGTTTGTGTAAATGTTTACCTAGTAGAAGACCTATAACTGCATTTCCCTGTGCGTAGGTTGAAATAAAACCTTGGAAACTCTTTAGCCTGGGTTCTTAGAACTATGTAAGAACTATATCGACTAAGTAGTCCATTCTAGGCCCAACCAAATGTAATTGCTTTCTTTTATGTTTTGTGAAGAGGCAAAAATGAAGAATTTCATAATAAGCATGTGAAAATATTTTTTTTAAACATTGCCACAATCCTTAATTAAATATCGATTGCGTGTCTCGCTTTATTTAAAAAACACGTTACCGTTTAACCACATACGCACTTCCCCAATTTGGGCAGTGACTAAGTGGGCTCCTGGGAGGCGTTTATAAATCCTTTTAACTTTTTTTAACGTTTACAATTATTTTTGTAAAGCTGTCAGGAAACCATTAAAGATTACGAGTGCCAGGCATGTGAAAGTAAGTTTAATGTTGCATTTGTAAATTAAGACAATAATGTGGAGTAGCGTTGAAAATGCAAAAAGTTCTATTTTTTAATTCATATGTGACGGGTCTATTGATCTTGTTGTGGGTAGCGACCCCTGCCTTCAGCTCCGTGGGTCGCGGGTCCGATTCCCGCCGAGGGCAAACATCTATACTTATTATAAAACAAAGTCCCAAAAAGCTGTCTGTCTGTACATACAGATAGACAGCTTTTTGGGACGAAAATCCGTTCCGTAGATTTTGAGAAAATCGATCGATCGTACGTACGGTTTTCACCAAAAGATAGTGCAATATTTCTGGATGATTTAAGTAAATTCTACATATCGGTATTATGTAAATTGTGTTAAAGAGATCGCGGAGTCGTTAACAAACTTGCTTGCTGGGAGCTTTAGTCGCGTGCGCTGCGTAAAAAATAAAGCTACAACAAAAAAGTCCGGGATAGCATGTCTCTAACTCTTATCATATATATATGTCTCAGAATAAGTACTTTTACGTTTAAAATTTTAATTTTAGAAAAAAATCGTGGCATGCTGATTTCCACGCGGGCGAAGCCGCTGGCACAGCTAGTTTTCTATAAACAATTTGTTGGTTCTTCGAGCCTGGGTGTATTTAAGTATGTATTTAAATATATATATATATAGTATATCTACCAGTTGTCCGTCACCCATAATACAAGTATTAAGTTACTTACTTTGGGGTCGGACGACCGTGTGTGTAAGTGTCCCATATATTTATTTATTTATTATTTATTTATATTACTTTTCAATTATTTCAATACCTTAAAACGCGTATTACAATATTTAAAAATCTATGCCTGCTTTTAATATTTTCATCTTAAAGAAACCTGAAAATGAAGTGAGTCGAAATGGGTCGGAACTGATTCCTTTAAAGAAAAATATGATTATGTTTTTTCTGTTTACGAATGTTTAATTCTGATTTTTATAACAAAATAATTCATATATAACTGCATACTTCGTACATCGTGATCTTCCAGTAGAGGAATAATTACCTTTAATAAAATTATTGTGAGATTAAAAATAACAAAATGTATCCGCGACATAGATCAAGTTAACTTAATCTTTTGTCCTTGATTTGAACTTGGGAATCCATGGTGGCTTACGCGCTTTCACCGTCAGGCCTTCACGCCTGGGAGACAGGCGTAATGGCACATATATTTCGTCGCAAAATAAATTTACAATTCCTTATAAATATATGTCATATGTGAAAATATTGCTTACAACTGAACCGCTCAGATTTAGTCACATATAAATATATACCCATAGTGCGAAGGTCAGAAATGCGGATGCCCCAATTTCGTGGTGGCAATGAAAGATTAAGATTTTTACTGGAGCGCTCCGAATATATTTGTCAACCGCCAAAAGCTTTCGTTTTATGTGGCGTCAACGTTAATTGCCTTTAAATTTGCAAGATAAATCTTTCTCCGTACTCGATTAGACAGCCCGACCCGGTTTTGCGACATATTTTCGTCTTCCTGCCTTTTCTCGTTTCGTTTTACACCGTTGCGGTTTTATGATTGTATATTGTGCACACTAAAAATTTTACGATTCAGACCAGTTTCCGTTTTAAAAAAATATATTTCAACAGTTTCTCCAGTCAGTATACATGATTAAAAGTATTTGTGCATGTGCAAACGGATAGCGATATCAAGGGCGTATCAGATTGCTCTAATCATCGAGCTTAAAGAAAAGGAAATATCACAAAAAATTACCTTAAAGAGATCTACTGAAAGCAGGATAGCCGAATGATTAGAGGGCGTTACCCGTAACAATGAGTTTCAAGTTCAACTTATGGGCTTAATCAACAATTACATAAACCTGCAAACTTTTAATAATTCTGGGATCTATGAAATCTTCGATTCTACATTGGAGGAATGTGGTCTTGGTGGTGTGGACTTAAGTTCCAATCTACACCTCCAAAGGTTGGGAAAGCTTTAGAGTAGCGAAGATAGGTACAGGCAACTACTTCTATTTTCTGTAGTATAGACAATATTTATTACTAGCGATGTATGCAAATGACCAAGTTTATTTTAGAATATTGTTCCACAATTCGGGTTTTCCTTTTATTACGTAGTATAATGTAATTATGAGTTATTAAAATCCCATTTACTCTTTCCAAATATATTTCGTCAGGTGCTTTTATAAAATCTATTCCATTCTGAGAATCATCTTGCACCAAATCATTTGATCTAGGAGATCCATGTGATACATTTACTTAAAGCGGCATATATTATAAATAAACGCATCACAAGATGCGCCGCGCTAGATTCAGCAACAGCTGTAGATTCAGGCGGCTTGAGCGGTCGGGGTCAATGCCCATCCGTATTTTCAACATGTGCCGATGTTTTCCGCGTTCCGTGGAAAGCACTGGCTCGTCATCCCTTCGGAAATCTTCGGCTCACCTCGGCCCGGCTCGGGAACTTCGGGACTCGCGAAGACATCGAAATAATATGTGCTATAGATTTATTTTAAGATCCTACTATGTACTTTATAGTAGCATCGCAGACGGCAGACGCTTTCATATTAACATCAATAGAGGCTGAGCCGCTCTTAAGTATTGACTTTAAGATGCATTTCTAACGACATAAAAATGAGTGCGCTACAAATGGATATGCTTCAGGCATCTGTCTGTCTATTTATTTTGTTTACACAACTAATCTAATAAAGCAAAAAAAGATGATATAACGAATATAACGGGGATATAGGATTACAAAATTCCGTGCTTTTAACCAGCGACTACTCGGTAAATATGTTAGACATAACAGTTTTCTTTGTATTGCCAAATGAAGATTTGCATGTTTCGTCTGTCGATTTCACGTGACCTTGGTATTCATGTGCCAATAAACCTACTTGGAATTGAGGGCCGGCAGCTTCGATCGCAATCTCCGTTACAGCCAACAGTACTGTGGTACGAATAAATTTGCGACTGCATTAAACTCCGAGGTGGATTTAGAAAGACCTTGGCAGAATGAAATCACGGCGCGGTGATGTCACACTCGTGCCCAATGTCACGGCCGTTGCTGTCTATCACGAAGCTTGGGCTGGGTTTATTCGTGTAGAAATAGCATAAAGTTTATTGTGATATTTATCACGATTCTCCTGCCCTTATCACACTCTAAGTGGGGTCGGCACAACATGTTTTACACGGCTGGTTATTTCACGATCGGCCGCCTGCCTTACGTCAACTTACCATAATCGCCTTTTATAACACATCGTTAAGAAATGAGGGTGGTCTATTCTGCTCAGCCAGATAGCACACGGCGTTATTGTATATTGTATATTTCATATTTATTAATTTTATTAAAATATATCCAATACTTGTATCAAATATATATTAATGCGGCTCACAGGCTTAAATCTCGGGCAATGATACCAATGACTTTTTCTATTAAAATGTATGTGCCTGATTGCATTTTTTTATCAAGCGTTGTCCAGTGAAGGGAGGAAACATATATTTGACCTACGGCGACCACCAATCTGTTTTGGAGCAGCGTGTTGGGTCTACGCTCCATACTTCAGAACAATCTCTATTTTATTATTTTGCCCAGCAGTAAGACAAAAAATAATAGTACCAAAATTTAATTAAAGCACAGTCTACAAAAGTACACAGATCAGGGTAAAAATAATAGTTCATTTATTTCCAAAATATATAAGAGCAAATATTTTACAATTTTAAGATTATACCGAAACAAGTATTTTCTTATTTCCAACTTCAGATTAAAATCACTCCACATTGATTTTTGAATTTAATATTTTTAAAGGTAATGTTACAGTATTAGTATATTATTTAAACGGTACATCTTCATGCTTGCCTAACAACAACAAATGAGCAATGAGAGAAAGAAAATTTCCGAGTTATATAGCGGAAAACAAATAAACATAAATATTAGGTCCTTACATATGAAATTGGCGTTTTGTCGTACTGGCCACTTTGATCTCAAATATTACCTTTATGGTTAGGAATTTCAAATTCAAATTCATACAGCTATTTACTCATGCATTTATGTTTCAAACCCCCTAATTCATTTGTTTTTTCTTCTTTTGTTTTTTTCTTTGTGTCACTTTGTTTACAAAATGGAAAACATGAAATATCGCGTTATTTACGAGTATGAGTTCCACCGTGGCACCAGTGCTGCAGAAACGGCTCGAAGGATTAATGATGTGTATGGTGACAGTGTCGCAAAAGAAAACACAGTGCGTTTTTGGTTCCAACGTTTTCGTTCTGGAAATTTCGACCTGCAGAACAAGCCTCGTGGACGGCCGGAGACCAAAGTTAATAATGAAGAATTGAAGGCTATTGTGGAAGCGGATCCATCGCAAACCACGTCCGAGTTAGCTGCAGGCACCGGTGTTAGTGATAAAACTATTCTAATCCACTTGAAGCAATTTGGGAAGGTGAGAAAGCTTGAAAGGTGGGTACCTCATGAATTGAGTGAAGCAAACCGACAAACGTGCGTCGACTGCTGCGTTACGTTACTCAACCGGCACAATAATGAAGGAATTTTAAATCGAATCATTACCTGTGATGAAAAGTGGATCCTCTACGATAATCGGAAGCGCAATCGCAATGGCTGAACCCTGGCGAACCAGCTAAATCCTGCCCTAAGCGAAAATTGACTAAAAAAAGTTGCTTGTAAGTGTTTGGTGGGCTAGTGCCGGTGTCGTTCACTACAGCTTTATTAAATCTGGCCAGACGATTACGGCAGATATCTATTGTCAGCAACTGCAAACCATGATGGAAAAGCTAGCTGCTAAACAACCGAGGCTGGTCAATCGCTCTAGGCCACTGCTGCTTCAGGACAACGCTAGACCACACACTGCACAACAGACGGCTACCAAATCAGAGGAGCTTGAATTAGAATGTCTTAGACATCCACCGTACTCTCCGGACCTTGCTCCAACAGATTACCCTTTTTTTCGCAATTTGGATAACTACTTGCAAGGAAAAAAATTCAACTCCGATGGGGCAGTCCAAACCGCCTTCAAAGATTTTATTGATTCCCGCCCGAATGGTTTATTTAGTAAGGGGATCAATGAACTACCTATGAGATGGCAAAAGCGCATACATAGCAATGGTACATACTTTGATTAATTAAATATATTTCATTAAAAAAAAACGACTTTATGTTCCTCCCATAGAAAACGCCAATTTCATATGTAAGGACCTAATATTATAGAACTAATGAAGTTGGATATTAAACAAGACTTAATACAGACTCTGTAATATTAGGTCCTTACATATGAAATTGGCGTTTTCTATGGGAGGAACATAAAGTCGTTTTTTTTTAATGAAATATATTTAATTAATCAAAGTATGTACCATTGCTATGTATGCACTTTTGCCATCTCATTATAATTATAGGTAGTTAATTGATCCCCTTACTAAAAAAACCATTCGGGCGGGAATCAATAAAATCTTTGAAGGCGGTTTGGACTGCCCCATCGGAGTTGAATTTTTTTCCTTGCAAGTAGTTATCCAAATTGCGAAAAAAATTGTAATCTGTTGGAGCAAGGTCCGGAGAGTACGGTGGATGTCTAAGACATTCTAATTGAAGCTCCTCTGATTTGGTAGCCGTCTGTTGTGCAGTGTGTGGTCTAGCGTTGTCCTGAAGTAGCAGTGGCCTAGAGCGATTGACCAGCCTCGCTTGTTTAGCAGCTAGCTTTTCCATCATGGTTTGCAGTTGCTGACAATAGATATCTGCCGTAATCGTCTGGCCAAATTTAAGAAAGCTGTAGTGAACGACACCTGCACTAGTCCACCAAACACTTACAAGCAACTTTTTTTTAGTCAATTCTCGCTTAGGGCAGGATTTGGCTGGTTCGCCAGGGTTCAGCTATTGCGATGAGCGCTTCCGATTATCGTAGAGGATCCACTTTTCATCACTTTTCAATCGAATCATTAGATTCGATTTAAAATTCCTTCATTATTGTGCCGGTTGAGTAACGTAACGCAGCAGTCGACGCGCGTTTGTCGGTTTGCTTCACTCAATTCATGAGGTATCCACCTCTCAAGCTTTTTCACCTTCCCAATTTGCTTCAAGTGGATTAGAATAGCTTTATCACTAACACCGGAGTCTGCAGCTAACTCGGACGTGGTTTGCGATGGATCCGCTTCCACAATAGCCTTCAATTCTTCATTATCAACTTTGGTCTCCGGCCGTCCCGAGGCTCGTTTTGCAGCTCGAAATTTCCAGAACGAAAACGTTGGAACCAAAAACGCACTGTGTTTTCTTTTGCGACACCGTCATCATACACATCATTAATCCTTCGAGCCGTTTCTGCAGCACTGGTGCCACGGTGGAACTCATACTCGTAAACAACGCGATATTTCATGTTTTCCATTTTGTAAACAGAGTGACACAAAGAAAAAAACAAATGAATTAGGGGGTTTGAAACACAAATGCATGAGTAAATAGCTGTATGAATTTGAATTTGGAATTCCTAACCATAAAGGTAATATTTGAGATCAAAGTGGCCAGTACGACAAAGCGCCAATTTCATATGTAAGGACCTTATATTATATGTATCCCAAATATCTGAATGATAGCTAAATAAAATAACTATTCTATTTTTAAAGCTCGAAGAATTTTAAAAATAGAATAGAGTAAAAATTAACTTAATTGATGAAATTAATGCTAATATTGAATAAATAAAGGGGGATGGGATAGAGTCTAAAGTCACAATACATAAATATTGTGGATGTGGCTTAAATGGATAAATATGCTGTTGATCACCTTATTCTAGTAGACATTAATCTAACTTGTGCACTTAAAGGTTTTGAGTAATATAGGATATATAATTGAAATAAATAAATATGAAATGTAAATTAGAAGAATTTAAATCATAAGGACAGATTTAAGTATAACATGATTAGGATTCCTATTCAAAAATAACCGTATATTAGAACTATAACAAGACATGTATTTGCAATCAATATAATATAAAAAAACCTTTAGTATGAGCAAATAAAGATTCTTATTTCGTTCTGTCTTATAACATCGTATTCTATAAATAGTGCATGGACCTGGTTACGTCATATTTACCGCTATACTCTGTGGGTCTTATGTCGTCTTTGGGCATCAGGTTGCATTCGCAGATGCACTGTTTATGATTTCGTAACGTGATGGCGATGCATGAGTCACGGCCGGCCAAGTTCATTGTCGCCCGTCCGAACTTGAACCCGCTAACTGGGTAATTTGTACACCTCCGGATGCGCTATATATTGCGATTTACCGTTATTCAATTTCTTTCTCGATAGTTCGCCAATTATTAGTCTTATACACTAATACCCATCCAGACAAGTTTAAGGAAGTAAGCGTTCTCACATTAGCTTCATAATATATATATATACATATAAAGCACTACATTTTAGAATTAGCGAAGTACATAATAGACAAAATAGAAGCCGACATAGCATGATTTCTGCTTTGCATCCTATAAAAATTGCAAATAGTTTGTGAGGTTTGTTGTATACGATTTTACAATAAAGCTCCACAATCATTCTAGCTTGCCACTGATTTAATTTTCCATTTTCTTCTCTTCTTAAAATTTAAACAAGATAAAATTCTGAATACATTAGGTAATATCTTGCATTTGATTTATTGGAGTGAAAGAAATAGTAAATTAGACTGTTACTATAACGCAGCTAGCCAAAGACCTCCTTTTAGAGAAGAATTGAAGTTATGGATCCTTCATTACTAGCACTTAATACTAGCAATCTGGTACCAAAATTAATATCGATTAATTGGGTAAATGTTTATAGAGGACCCAATTTATAGAGATCCATACCGTGAATACAGTTCTTCATTGACATTGTCGATAACAAATTTAAATATATCGCATGGTCCAAAAATCAACTATTCAAAACATATTGAAAAATTTGTAAGGGATTACGATTATGACAATATTGTCAATTAGCTACATTTTACGAGTCTAGGTTAGTTTAGGATAGATAAAAAGTAAAATTACCTTTGAGCACATATTATAGTTATAGATGAAAACCGTATCTTTTTATCTTTGGCTTTTAGTCTCACACTGCGATATAAATAGCAACGAATATTAAAGCATTGCGTGTACTACACGCATGTCGGTGTTATTGATAAGGTTCGTAAACATACGCCACAATACTCATACAACTGCATAGCGGCTACGTGACAATGCTCGTATCGGTTACACAGCGATAACCGACCGATCACATTGTTTACTTGTTAATAAGAAATAATGAAGGTGCGCCCAGATTATAGATGGTGATAATTTTATGATTCCACTATATAGAGTATTTTAAAAGAGGATTAAGGCATGCGTATAAGTAAATTTATTTTACTATAAATAAACAGTTTCTTCTAAATTGATTCGTAATTACGAATTTGATCAAATATGTACATACGTAGGTCTAAACTAGACCTAATTTTTTTACCAATCTTTCTTTATAAAAAAAACAAGCAAAGGTATTGCTTAAAGGTACTAGTAAGTATTTATGTTGATTTTATTTTTACTTAAAGAACAAAATAGCTATGAAAATCAAGTAAGCTTGCGATGAAAATTTTCAGTAAGGAATAGGCTCATTATAACCTGAGAGTTCTAAGTGATTTTGGATCAATTAAAGAAATATCAAGAACCTAAATTACACTAGTCACGGAAATACTGTACCTGAGAGATTTACATATGTATTACATAACATTGTGTTATAAGAAGAAATTATTCATGCTGAAGAAATCTTTAATTTTATTTGCAATAAGAAAAATCAACGTTATTTATTAAAGAGTAGTAAAAGTTTTCAGTCGAACATAAACCTAATTCTCTTTATTTTGAGCAAATAGTTTTGAATGCATATACATTTTATTTACTTTTGCGTGCCGTAAGTCAAAACTCGATGAATGTTATTTGATTCTATTTTAAATAAACGAACCCATTGTCCGAAGACGAGTTGCACTTTTAAGGAATGATATGAAAAAGTCACAGCTATGTATAGTAGATATCAGAGCTGACGTAGCAGTATAAAAGAGTACAACGACCCGGCAATGCCAATCTAGTGAGAGAGCTTACGTAACGTAATATTGAAAAAATTAAATTGTATTTTACATTTTAGCGATAGTGTCTGAAACTAAAAATGGATAAATATATGGTCTTAACACTAGAATGGAAGATAAATAAACTTAAACAAATAAATATAAATAAATAAAAACGGAAAAGTTTTAATTGTGTTGTCGCTTCTATAGGATAAAAATTGATTTTACTAACTATAATAATTTATGGAACTCTATAGTAATAGTAATATTGAATTGTTATTAAATATAATATTTGCTAAAAGTTTGATGTATGTAAGAAGTGAAAATGTATTAATGTGTTTTTTATGTTTACACAAAATTATGCAGGTATTGAATAAATAAAGCGTTAATTATTTATTACTAAAAATTTGTATAAATTATTATTTATTTTGGCTGTACTTAAGCAAATTCATCATCATCCTCCTGCCCTTATCCCACACTAAGTGGGGTTGGCACAACATATTACAAACATGCTGTCACATGATTTAGCTGCGTATTTCACGATCGGCCGCCTGCCTGACGTCAACTTACCTTAGTCGTATTTTACAACCCTTGGAGGGTGGTCTATTCTACTCAACCGGATATCACACGATGGGTCAACTTACCTTAGTCGCCTTTTACGACACCTCAGTAAGAAAGGAGGGTGGTCTTTTCTACTCAGCCGGATACCACACGGCGGGCTGAACTTAAGCAAATTGACGGGCTTAAATACATGGTATACACAAATAGTGGTACACTAAAAGTATACATTTGAAATTTCTAACACTTTATAATGGTCCGATATCGGGACTCAGAGCTGGTAGTATGCAGTGGCTACCTGAGGGCTAGACGGGCCCCCAAGCTCAGGGGGCCCTTGAACTTATCCCCCGCCCTGGAGTATGTCGAACTCTGAACACGAAGAATATGCAACAAATGATTTAAATAGTTCAGTTGGGGCTCTACTTTATTTTTCCCCAGGGTCTTAGTTATCCAGCCTACGCCCCTGGTTGTAATACTGTGACTAGTCATCATGAGGATGGGCGAGTAGTTTAACCGACAATATGGGACTGTGTTTAATTCATAGAAACACTGAAACCGTGCAGAGTCAGGTAACATATTTCTGGGCATCAATATTTTTGTTGGCGAAATTCTTCTCCGGAATTTAACCAATTCGGACTACAGATAAAAACAGATGAAATGACCTATCATTCTTTTTTCTGTATTGCCAAAGTTCGAAGACCTGACCGTGACGAATTCATGAGTGTACTGTTGGTATTGAAAATTGGAATCAATTGTTAGAGCTTTACAATTGAACGGTTTATGATAACGATTGAATGATTTAAAGAAAATGCTGGAATCCTTACAATTAGGTACCTTACGACGCAGACAATCGTTCCTGCCTGCAATGTTAAAGTTGCGTGTAAGGAAATAGCTATGCTTGAAGTCTTTGAGAAATAATTTTTAATTGAATTAAAGTGTATTGTACGCTACATATATATATATATATATATATATATATATATATATATATATATATATATATATATCTACGATTATGTATATATATTTGAATATATAACTTGAGTACAAATATTCAAGTCATGGTGATAATCATGGTTCTAAGAAATCTTAAGGAATGGAGACGTTTATTTACCTGTAGGGCACCATCAAAGAAAAGAAGTAGGTAAGTTGAATTTATGATATAGAATACTAATGGTATTGTTTAGTATAAATCTCAGTATATCGAAGTTTAAGCCCACCTATCTAATGCAAATGGGATATTTACGGCATAATTGCATCTAATAAAATAAAACTTATTATATTAATTGAATGAACATATTTTTAATGTGAAATTCATCGCCTAGGTTTAAGAAAAATGTTTTTCAGCTATTAGTAGCAGTTAAAATAAGTTAAGAAGAGGAGATGGATTAATTTTAGTTATAATTATGATAACTACTCACCTATATAACTGCGGTTACACTAAACAAGCAATCCAAATCCATAAATGCTAATCACGGAAGCCGAAACCGAAATCCGATCGAAATAATCAACGAAACATCGAAGTACAGAGGCGCACAGTAAATAAACGCACGATATATTCGGAGTTCATTCCCGGCCGCTGCGGGGCAACGACCGTCCTTAGCACGGCTACGGAGCTCACAGACGTATATCCATCTCGCTCGCACTTTTCATCGGACATCGTACGCCGTCGTATGCACGCCATTTGTTAAAATTTAATGCATGCCTAATTTATTCTTAATCATGCACTAATATGATTTTTTATTAAAGCGAATTTTTGTGTATGCAAACAAATATTTTCAGCTTTCCATTTCGCGTCACTGGGTACGAGCGTTTTGAATGTGATTCATCAGTGCGTTCGGTCGGAAGATTTTGTGCGATTATTGGCTGGCGAAATTAAATTTGTCTGACATAAATCAATAACAGTGCATGCAAAACAAATAGTCATGTTCACTGACAAGTAGTGGAAGCTCTTACTCTGATTTGGCTATGAACGTAGACAAAATATAAACGATTTATAGAAGCAGGCGTTACTTTGCGGAATTCCATATTTACAGGCATTATAACAAAACTACATCGCTATAATCCGCACGGGCAAAAACATAAACGTTAAATAAAATAAGACTAATAAGAAGATAATATTTTTAGTTTTACATCGACAATGGTTAATTTTTTTTTATAATTAGAGTACTGATTTAATGTAAAAAGAAAATCTACTGTAAATTAAAATACAAAGTTGTTTTACTTAGATATAGACGTCCGCAGATGCTTTCGGAAAATATTTTTCAATACAAATCTTAAGTTCTAGGTAGTTTTATGGTTTTATATGTTTTCTATAGCAACGTCTTAATAATTGCAGCTTCCGAATCAGATATTTGAAGATTCTTTTAAAATACCATGCATCTTTTCCGTTTATTTTGACTTTATTTAAACAAATTTTACTAGGTCTTTTAAAGAGGCGCAAGGTTCTGTCCAGGCTCTACCTAGAGTATCAGGAGTAGCCTACAGTACCCATGAAGGGTTTCTTAATATAAATAAGGTCTATTAAAGTAACGTAAAGCTTCATAAGTTTTGTTTAAATTAAATTCTTCGAAATCCTTTAACACACATATCGGTAAGGAAATAATGTCATCGCGTTTGTCAAGTTGTCATCAAATAAATATGTTTAATAAAAAAGTGTTGTAATTTTTACAATAACATCCTCATCACTTGGCTGAAATAGTCCGAGTTTGCTAATTACTTTTCAGAATCGGCTTTAAAGATTGCAATGAAGGAGTACACCTGGCGAGGCGTTGAACCCGTGACGTCACATTATTGAGCTACTTATTAGAAAAACTGTTTTTTTATTTATCGTATTTCTATTAATGAGTTTCAATGTTATTTAGTCTAATGAGTTATTTTGCCAATATCACGTAGATACTTATATCTATATAATATATAGTTATATCTTAATATCACTATGTAACATATAATAATAACTGTATGCAACTAATATTACAAAGACGAAAGAATGTTAGTTTGTTGATGTTAGTACTCCTTAAACGCTTAATGATTCGTATTAAATCTTGCATACAGATGTTCTTAAGTTTGAATAGCCATTATTATTCTGATTTTGATGTTCTCTACGATCAAGGAAGTAAATGATGCCCTAGATTGGGATTTGGGAAATATATAAATCGATTCTCATGTAGCAACTATACAGTCATCATACTTTTTCCATAATATTTTCACGCAGCTAAACCCGCTTTATTTTAATATGTATCTTAAACCATAATAGGTTACAATTAGTAATCATCCTACTATATCAGAAATAAATGATTAATACTTATGAAATCAGAGGGAATGTGGATTAAATATTTATAATACAATTTACAATTGTAATATATCTAAGAACTTTACAAATTGACGAAAAAAGACGCTAACATTAAGAAACGATTAACGCTTAAATGACAGTCTTTAATTAACCATATAAAGTTAATGCCATTGAAAATAGAACGAAGAACAATGACTGAAATCTAATTTTGATACAATATTGAAAAAAAATCAGTGTGATTGCTAAAGTTTTACTATTAAAATCGCTCTTATATATTATACATTGCTTACGCTCATGTATTTGACTTAATCGTCCTGACTAAAGAAATATATGATGATTTGATGATTTTGTGATATATAAGTGTAGTGTAGTGTATCGTTATTCTAAAGTGTAATTCATCTTAGGCGATTTAATAATAATTTCTATAAATCGGAGACTGTTTACTGATCGTCATCATCCTCCTGACGTTATCCCACTGTGGGGTCACACAAGTGGGTGTCGGCTCAACATTTTGCAAACATGTTGTCAAATGATTTGGCTACGTATTTTACGACCGCCGTCTGCCTGACGTTAACTTACCTTAATCGTATTTTACGACCCCTCGGTAAAAAAGAAGGTGGTCTATTGTACTTAACCACACGGTGGGTCAACTGAGCTTAGTTCGCCTTTTATACACCTCGGTAAGAAATGAGGGTGGTCAATTTTACTCAGCGGGATACCACACGATGGGTCGACTTACCTCACTCGCCTTTTACGACAAGTCGGTAAGAAATGAGGGTGACTATTCTACTCAGCCGGATAACCCACGGCTAACTCAGCCGCTTAGGAAATACCTCCTCTCTCATTCGAGAGAGAATAAAGAATTTTACACCAAGCTGTTCCGATTTGGATTCATGTCTACGTTAAGTTTAACTTACACTAGACATTTTCTGAGTAAGTTTTCCCTCATATATGCATTTTTTACCACTAAAAACCCATAATTATTATGGGGCTTGGAATTGGCTTGGAAGGCTCTGGAAGGATCACGTATTTTAACCTACAATACTTTAAAGCATACGTGATACCTAAAAAATTCATTTACATACGATTAAATAGACGATGTTTTTATCAATCAATACAAGATATGAAAATAGCAAGGGGGTCTCATTGGAAGGGCTAGATATTAAATATAACGGTGATTGATAAATTTAATGAAAATGTACAATGTTAACTCATTGTCGAAATATCAGTAGATAACAACTTAAAATCTGTCGCGAAATCACGTGATTAAACATATATAAATATAAATTACCTTTGTTTGGTACACGAGATAAGTATAAAAAAATTAACCAATAAGACTGACAATCAGATAAGCTGATGTCTTGAGTTATTTTCATAAAATGTGTGGGCAAAGTTATGAATTATAAAATGTAAAATATACAATGCATTTAGTTACCAGAAGAATCATAATTATCAGTAGATTACTTCTACCTAATTTTGTAAGTAGGAAGATTTTCTAGTTACCTCGATTTATTGCAAAATACATCAACAGTTCCTTTTGTACGAGCAGTTTAAGTCTAGCGAAAGTCACGTAGAACAAATGTTACAGGGCAATAATAAGAGGTTGATTTCATCCATCCATTTCTATATATCCTGCTTGATAGCGAATGTTTAATAAACATACTATATAATTTTCTGCTATAATGATATAGTAACTAGTAAAATAAGGGATATCACATTATGTAGTGTAAAATTATAAGGTTTTTTTTTATATAATCTCTTATATATTAACTTCTCTATTTTATAAAGAAAATCGTATCGAGGAGTACGGTGAACAAACATTAAGGCAAGGCGTGGCTTGGCGAGGCGCTGAACTGCCACTGCCACTGTATTCTCACGGAAACTTTAAAACTATTATGTTATATTATTATGTCATACCGAACAGTAAGTGTTAAAACGATTTTCGCCATTCATTCTTCTTTTTTTTCAACTGATGGGACATTTACTATTAAACATTGGTCTCTTCAAGCGATTTCCATGTTACTTGCGAATTTATGTCGCTGAATCAAGTTGCTCCCTACGTTCTTATAGAGAGTTCATGTGTCCATTAACTTTGAGGTCTACGGATATTGAAAACGCAAACCGGGAGCATTTCAATGCTCGAATTGAATTGAATGCTTCGAATGTGACTAACAGGTGAAGCAAAAGTTCTAAGATAAAAACAAAAAAAAAATGATTACGTTAAGAGACACCTAGCGTGAGTTAATGTATTTAATAAAAATATAACTGCAATAGTGAGAGTAACGCGTTACGTTCCTGAACTTTCTTCGCGCTAGAAAACAAATGACGGCACATTGTGTGCTGTAATGGTAGTAAGAGAAGTCTGGTTTAGAGATAAAAGTCACCTTACTTTTACCTCTAAACCAGACATCTCTTTCAATTTGAAAATAAGAAAACCATCTTCTTCGGGTAAGAATTATTAATTTGTTGTTCAGTATTAAGAACAGTCAATACCGTTTGTTCCGGTATCTGAAATTAAAAATTATTCATACAAGAAGAATCTATATATTTCCTAATACTACAAAATATTTTGTCCTAGAAATATGTTATATGACAGAGAAAAACAAAACAAAAGACACAATCGAAGAATGTTTTAATATCTATGGATAAGCTAACTATTCAATGCGCTACTAAATATGAATCTCTACTTAGTACAAAACAAAGTCCCCAAAAGCTATTTCTCTGTATGTGATCGAACGATACTTAACGGATTTTTGAACGTGTTTTAGTAAAAGATAATGCAATTTTTGAGGAAGGTTCAGGTTAATAGTACATTTTTCGGAACGGCAAAACCAATTTCAATGAGACTTTTATTGGAAGCTGAAAAGTTTATGCAGCAACATATAGGTTTATTTTTATTCTAGGAATTCTGCAGGATCAGGACTTAGGCCGACAAACTTTGTGACACATCCATTTTCACGAGGATGAAGCTGTGGGCACTGCTAGTTTCTATACAAACAAGAAGAGCATTGATTCCTTAAGTAACATCTGCTTTATCACTATTATGGTTGAAGTAGAAATACCAAAATTGACTAATTTTAATTACTAAAACATCATGTACCTACCCACTATTAATTTGTTTAAACAAGCCATCCTGTTTTTCTCATTTTAACTCTAAACTATTGTATCATACACAAAATACTGTAAGTTAAATCAATATTATCCGTTTGCTGAAAAGTGTTTCAGGAAACGCCAATTTAAATGATTTAGTAACTAAGTAAAGTACTTGCAGCATTAATTTATCATATAAAACAACAAACATCGGCAGTATAATCAAATATATATTTTGTTGTATTACTTATATAGGATTGTCTTAAATATTTAGTTGACATTTATACAACCTATTACGGGCGTTAAAATAAGCGTTGCCAAATCGCATCATTTGACGTTTGATAGTATACTTAAGTGTAAACAAGCCAATAGTGTGAACATATGCCTCGTCGCGAAATGCAGTTACGTGTAAGTACCAACTAATAGCTTCCGCGTGCGAACAGGAAGCGTACGTACACTTTCCCTTTTGCCCGTGCGCAGCAGCCGACCACACTATGCATCACTATTATTCGACTAGACAGAAAACCTTTTCAACTTCGCCGCGGCTGAAATAACACGGTATTTCTAACATGGCCGCGTTATAATGCAGTTAACCAACTAATGAGGTTAAGTATTCGCTACTTTGTGATGCGTGGCAGCTGCATGTAAATAAGGATATCTTGCAAAACGAAGGTTCGAGTAGAGGAAGCAACGTCAAGGTAGCCTTAATTACCGTGGGTTCTTCTCTAGGTAGATACTGTAAAGATATCAAATGTGCTGCCAGTTAAATAACAATGTCTGTCAGTCATACGAAGCCGTCGAAATTGGGTCTGAATTTTCAATTTGCATGAAATTATATTCAGTTTCACCCCTTTTGCGTGCGTCGTGTATGAATTATTTATAATTTGAAAAACGGGTTATGAAAACAAAATAATGGTTTGTCCGCATTAGTAATAAAAGGATGGGCGTTAAAGAATTGAATAGAAGCCAGTTTGTTGAGCTTTCTATAAAATTTGAGGTGATTTGCTAAAGCATCACAATTCAGACGCGAAGGCGCCTTCAGTTGACCTATATACCATTCACGGGCGTTGACTCCATGGCGAGGACCGAGTTAACCCGCAAAGAGCTACCCGGCTCTTTTTAGAATGAAATCATTAGCGCATTTTAAACCTTTTCAATTTATAACGGTTTTTTGCATTTAATTTGGACAAAATCCTTCACAATCTAATATTCCTAACTATGAAATAGTATTAAGTATGATTTAGTTTTTTTAATGGTCAACTTTTTGACTTGAGTTAAATAATAAAATTAGTGGCCACACGCTGGCTTTATAGTTTCAGAGGTGTTTTATTTACACTTAATTAAGCATTATGAGAATTTAAATAAAAATTGTTAATAGTAACCATTAGTTAACTGAAATCAACATAAAAGAATAACGTCGTCCCTAATTACCTTTATGAAAGAGGCTTGAATGAATACACCATTGTTATCTACCTATAATTGGGTAAACATGAAACTAATTATAAGGCATTAAGTCAAAGATCGTCTCATGATTTCCGTTTAATAAGGTGTAACGAAATACTATGACCGAACACCAGTCTATATTATGTAATTGATTTGCAAAAATAAAAGCCAGGATTTCCTTCATATGAGTGCTAATATTTAATAGTTTAAAATAATTTGTATAAGACTTTTATCTGACTGTTATCCATGTCAGATATAAAATACGCTGAAACTTACGACGGATTTTGATATTTTAATATTTATTTTCTTATTAAAGCCAACGTTAAAGCTAACTGAAACTTATAAAAGTCTTCAATTAATTCGATCTTAATTTATATTTTGCCTGAAAAGGATAGAAAGATAATTTTAATCCATTATTTTTAGTCAACAATTAAGTATACGACGTATTTTGCGGTTTCCTGAACGTATTCAGGAAAGTTCAACAAAAAATATGACGACGATCGACCAGTGCAGAGTTCACAACCGGCCGGTGAACCCCAAAAGTAGGACGGGCCTACTTTGGGGGCCTGAACATTTGGTTCACGACAAGTCTCTTTGCCAGCGAACCTACGTGACAAAATACAAAAGTTAATTTACATTTTGTTGAAAAAAATATAATCCTTACAATGTATTTATTAATCTCACAACTTCGTCAATGTAACAATGCTAAGTCTGCCTGTCTAGAATTCAATATGAGGGTTGTTTTTCTTGTATATAAAATTAAAATATACAAGTTATATCTAAGAGAGTTAACCCAGTACATAATTATTATTTGCACCAAATTATATTAATTACAATGAATTTAATAATGCAATAGAAGAATGAAACAAAATTATGTGATTTGTATTTTTTCGGATCCTTAACTTTATGAATTTCTTAGCGTCAAACCGGATTAAAAAATTTCAAACTCATTCGTATATTGCATATACTGTAACGGTTCTAATAATCTTAATAACTAATGGCAATCGTAACGCACACTTATAACGGAAAACATGAGAATTATTGCTTTGGATGTAGTGCATGAAAGGCGCAAATGAAAATAAACAATATTTGCGATAACATGGTAACAATAGTTGCGGTATCGAGGACGCGGACCTCAGAGATTAAGTAAGGAAATCGTTAACCTAGTAATTCCTTCACTTCTTTGTATTTACAATTTATTACTACGGCTGGCGCGTTTGTGGAATTTGAAATATGTGTCTCGTTGTTACCGTTATTTAATTTGATGGTCACACGCTTATTATGAAGAGATTTTAAAATTAGTGTATTTCAAATATTAAATAAAACATAGCTTAACAATGATATAACGTATTAGCAATTTTTATATTAAATATTTAATAAGCTAAACTCTTGTTAAATTTAGTCGGATTTAGTCGACTTACTTACTATGCTGGTAGCTTAAAAAGCGAACCTTAATGTATGAAAAGAACCACATTAATTTTCTATAATTAAAATAATTTCTAAAATAAAAATGAAACAAATATGTATGAAATAGTTTATAGAAGCAGGCGTTGCTATGCGGAATTCCAAAGTACAGAAGTTATACTACAATTATTTTGCTATAATCCGCGTTTGTTACGAAACTCTATATAATGCTAAGTGTAGGAAGCAGACGACATTCGCATACCTTATACATGTGGAGCCAGTCACCAGACATATCACAACACGCCGCCACCAATAACACACCACACAAGCATCACACACATTCACTACGACAATCGATCTATAGTTTCGCCCTCACTTAGCCATACATATATTTTATTAACAAACGCAGATTATAGCAAAGTAATTCTGTCATAACTTCTAATATATTGAAATTAACATTTACGCTTTGTGATCAGGGCTTTCCTACGCTGAGGTAAATTGGGAAACTTGGAAAAATTCCTACGAGCAGTTCATAGGTTACAAAAACCGATAAATTGTGTTGAAGCAGAATCTTAAGTGATAGTGCCATTTGGTGTCACAGTGGTCAGACGTCTTTGAGTCCTGATAGTAGTTGATACATGTAAAAAATCTACACTATACAAAAAAATATAACAACATCAAATAATTGAAAACGCTGCTAATAGTAAAATGCTGCTAACTATATACTATAGACTTACTATACACTTGGATTAACAAGTTAGAATTGTTAGTGTAAATACGTAGAGGTGAGTGAATCTTGTGTTGCTTATATAAATAAATCATCATTCTCCTGCCCTATCCCACTCTAAGTGGGGTCGGCACAACATGTTACAGACATGTCACATGATTTGGCTACGTATTTTACGACCGGCCGCCTGCCTGACGTCAACTTACCTTAGTCGCCTCTTACGACACCTCGGTAAGAAATGAGGGTGGTCTATTCTATGCAGCCGGATACCACACGGCACTTACTTTAGTCGCTTCTTACGATACCTTGGTTGGTAAAGGACGGTTGGTCTATTCTCTTCTGCCGGATACCACACGGCGGAAAATTATATAATATAGGTCAATAAACTGTTAAATATAACATTATTTTGATCCTAGCAGTGGGATGATAACATACCTTTTACCTTGTACTAAAAAAAATTGAATTGTTAATGTATATTTTAAAAAAGCAATGATGCGATTGAAAAATTGTTTAACTTAAGTTGGTTAGTCGCGGTTACTAAGAACGTTGCTAATCTGACTGACCCATATAATGTGGGTGAAAGACCTCGTAAACTACTGCCGCCAGTGCATTATTCCCGCTACAATACTCACAATACACTCAACGTGCCATTATAGCCTTTATGACACCCACAAATAGACTATAATTGCTTACAAAAAACCACGTAATGCGTTCCACGGAATCATTTTGTGTAAAGCTCATTTATAGCACAAATAATATCTAAAACGAGAACACGCAATTAGGTACATCAATGAATTTAATTTCACTTTTATACATCCTTTTGCTAAATAACATATGTACTTACATAGCGACAAAAGAGAAAGAAAAGTGAGGGTTCATTTATTTATTATATTTATAAAATACAAAGTGCAAATTACGACTATCATCATCCTCCTTCCATTATCCCACTCTAAGTGTCACATTATGCTACGTATTTTATGTCCGGCCGCCTGCCTGACGTCAACTTACCTAATCGTATTTTACGACCCCTCGGTAAGAAAGAGGGTGGTCTATTCTACTCGACCAGATATCACACGGTGGGTCAACTTACCTTAGTTGCCTTTAACGACATCTCGGTAAGAAATAAACGTGGTTTTCTACTCAACCGGATACCACACGGCGGTACATATTACGACTATAGCCAATATAATTCAAGCAAGAACATTGTGGTGATACTTGATCATACTTTTTATGGTGCAGTCACTTTAAATAGTAAGTACAGCTTCCTTAATCTTATCTTAATAATAAATAGAGTTCCCTCAAGTTCAAGAACACAGACAAAAAGGGCGAATTCAATTCGATCATACTAAGGTGACACATGAGTTTAAAGATGGTCAAAATTTATTCACTATGTAAAAAGTAATTGTAAAATAACGTCCTATTACAATCTCACTGCTAGGTATAGGCTTCATTTCTCCGTTTCTGGAGAGAAGGTTACAAGCTAAGACCTACCACGCTGATCAAATGCAGATTGGTGGGTTAAATATATCCCTAGAAATATTTAGACATATGCAGGTTTAAATTATTTATAGAAGCAGGCGTTACTTTGCGAAATTCCATATTACACAAAACTATAACAAAACTACTTTGTTATAACCCGTGCGGATTATAGCAAAGTAATTCTTTTATTGTGTCACCGAAAAGCGTGTGATAAATTTCAATTATCAATTAGACACATAAGGTTTAATAGAAAAAAATATATTGGTGCCTACCCGGGATTTGAACTACTGAACCCATCGAAAGAATCGCACGGTCTCACAGCTATGTTAAAAAAGTATAAAAGACTATTGATCATTTTTTTATGTACAAAATTAAACATATCAATATTTATAAATACATATATCTAAATCACAAGTTAAAATCACATTAAAGCTAAAATGAGCACAGGATAACAGTAAATTAATATTCAATGAGACGGCGCCCTTAATGAAATCAAATAAGCGCGTCATATGAAATTTGGTTGGAAAAGAAAATTTTCCAGTTAGAATTTTTGGTAGTGATGAGTCAATGAGTGGGTTCACTTTAATATAGATCATACGGTGAGGGTAACGGCCTGCGTTCATTGCGATACGAGGGGGCGTGTGTCAACATACTAAAAATTTGTCATTATTTATGATACACGTGTAAGATACTTAATTGTATTTATAACTACGTAATTCTGAGAGATAGTTTTTTTTTTATTGACGCTACGTTATCTCTGATACGATTGATGGTTTAGCGCGCTCTACCTTCAGACTATATCGCAAATTCGTCGGTATCGGGTATATATTGCCAACATTTTTAAAAATTATTTTGTTTTCCTTATTATAAAGTACATCTACAATGGAAGTTTTTTGAATTATTGAAGTTACAATCTAGCCATAAGGCTAATAAGCAGATTAATTTTAATCTAAACATATAAACTTATATCTAAGAACAGGTTAATGACTTATCTGTCTTTTTTACTATATGAGATACTTTGTTGTTGTGTTCTTTTGAATCAGCACTAACACTACATTATCACTATATTACACTAACTCAAAAGGCTTTTTAGTTTTCAGTTTGAAAAGTTGAACCCCAAAATTCCAATTGTATTTTGGTTTTATAAAAGGCACATGAGCTTTTTAATAGAAAAACTCATTGCTGCCTGCCCGGGATGGAACTCGTGTTCCCCTCGAAAGAGTCGCACGGTCTCACCGCTGGGTTATCACAGCTCTTGCCTATATCTATATCCCAACACTTGTTAAAATAAATATGTATTATACGTATTAGACTTTATACCATCTACTTATTGAATATAGCCGCGATAGTCCATTGGGGAGGCGGTCAAAATCTTAGCAGAGAGTCAGCGGTTCAAAACCGGGAATCAGTTAGTTTTTCTGCTTAATAAGATTTAAAAATATTCACGCAATTTTCGGTGAAGGAAATCATCGTGAGAAAGCTTGCCCCTGAACTATCCTGAAATATCTTTTTGAATATAAGTAACCTACAAATCCGCATTGGAGCATCATGGTGCGTCTCAGATCCAATACCATTCTTTTCGAATGGAAAGTGAAGGTTTTTTGCCTAGCAGTGCTATAGTAAAAGGACGTTACTTTACTCTTTTACTAATTTAATCCATGGAGGCTATGTTGATATTTTTCAAAAATTCTAAGATTATTAGTTATTTTAAATTTAATTCATTCATTACGCCCTTCATACTTTTTTGGAAAACCAACAGCATTATATTAACCGGCTGTATCAAATATAGTATGACTTCGTGGACTGCACAATTGAGAAAAAGTATACCATACGAGTAAGTATGGACCATATGTATGCAACTTATCATATATAGCTATGAATTAATACGTTTTTAGTTTTTCAAGGTTCAGTTATTTCCTGTTGACGTTGTTCGGTTTGTTAAGCAATCAACTGTAATATTGATTGCAACTTGTACGCGTCTATCAGAAAAGTTAGTTTTTTGTAGTTAGGTTGTACTCGAAACGACATAGCTAAAGAAAATATAATAAATAGTCATATAAAACAAGCTTCTTTTTTAATAACATGAATTATAAGTCGCTATTTTTAATTACGGTTAATTGTAATAATAAATTATTTTTATTTACGCCGTGTGGTATCCGGCAGAATAGAATAGACCACCCTCATTTCTTACCGAGGTGTCGTAAAAGTCGACTAAGGTATGTTGACGTCAGGTAAGCAGCCGGTCCAAAAATACGTAGCCAAATCATGTGACAACATGTTTGTAACATGTTGTGCCGACCCCACTTAGAGAGGGATAAGGGCAGGAGAATGGATGTATGTAATAAATTATTTTTATTTAATATAAATAACATTTCAGATTTAGACGATTTATAAATTTATATTTCTTAAGTAATTATCATAATAAATAACTTAATTTATAGGATTATAACTTACATTGTTATTTGTTGGCCGCGTATTTACTCGTTCAGCCTTTTTCCTTCATTTCTGATGGAGGGGAGCGAGGACCAGACGACTGAGTTGGTACTGGGAAAATAAAAAAAATATGATCATAGATATTCGAAATTAAAAAAAAAATTAATTAATTACTTCTCCTTTTTGAGGGATATCTATTTAGCAATTGCATTGTCAATATTGTTTAAATTTATTACTTTCGTCATCAAAATTATTTAATATTTTGATTAATTTTGACGATAGTCGTACTATTTGATCCAACGGCTTTTCTATCTATACATCACTAGCTTGAAAAATAATTTCAAAAGGGAGATGTTCAGGGGATGCAAAAAACTAAATTTATCTAAACCTAGAATGGTGTGACGTATCAACATATAACAACTAGGACAATTTTGTATTGAGTAGGAACAACGTCCTTTCTACATCTTCAAAGAACGTCCGACAGTGGACGTTGGTTAAAGATGTAGAAAGGATGCGATAATGTCGCCTTTACATCAAAAAATTCAGTATTGGTAAACTCCTCATTTTGTGGAGAAATGAGTTTCAAAATATTGAGCATTGAGATGTCTTTATTTCTCATTAAGAATAGTATTATTCACTTCACATGAGATAATAACCTAAAACTAAACTCACTGGGCTTAACATAATAGTTTCTGCGATTATCCACATTAGGCTTAATTTAAAACAATAACATAGGTACAAAGCGCAACACTGGAGGTGATCCTTAATTTTTTAATTATTTTAATAGATTTTGTACAATATTATAGAGAACCGTTGGATCCCAACGGGTTAGTAGTGGAAGTTTCTTGAATCTATGGGTTTTCTATGTACATATGTAAATAAACAGCAAGATTCTGTTCGCATAGGTGGTTATTGCCACTGCTTGTTACCACCCTACATAGTTTTTCACTCAAACCTTTAAGCCTGCAAAATTTCTAGAATTTCAAAATCTCTACAAATTTTAAAATTATAACTGATTAAGTTATTTAGTTAGTAAGACCGAACAATTCTAACCGAATAATTGCTTTAATCATTGCAGACAATAAAAACTACACTACACTTGTGAGAATCAAAATCTAGACATCTTATTTATAATACGAGTAACTCCAGACAATATTAGCACAATCAGATCATCGATTATTTATCGATGTTAAACTCGTTATATCGTGTAAGAGTTTAAAGTAAGACAAAGTTCAAATTATGTAATGAGATATTACTCTTAACATACAGTTGCTAAAGTAAAAGTACCTAATTTTATATTTGTAGAGTAAGTGCAGTGTTATGTAAGGCTTGAAACGCTCACAGTTCTACCGGTTGTTACTGGACCCCATATCATATTACAAATTTCATTTTACTCAAGTAAAAAAGGTATATTCTTTGACAGATCTGTTACATCTTTAAAAATTTTCCAATTTTAATACATAATTAAACCTTTACTGCAAAAAAAGCATATACAAGTAATTAGCGCAAACATTTATGTACTGAACAATAATTATGTTTTTATTTTTGCAGGTATATTTTTCCAAGAACTGTGCAATATTTTTTAAGCATAAATATAAAGTATGTGTAAGTAATCAAAATATGCTGCCTCGTGTTTATAAATTTAAGGATTCACGTTTATTTAGGGCCCATGAATATCATAAACTAGGCACTCCCTCCTGGACAATAAACGTACATAATATAGCCTTAGAAATGTCCTTTCCTATTCAAAACTTAATTAAAATTTGCAAAAGCAGAACAGTGATATTGTCAAAAAATCTACTTATAATATATTCATTGAAATATAGATTTAATATTGATAGCTGTCCATTAATTTATCCAATGAACGATTGTTTCCTTCCTACTGTCCAATTTAAGCCAAGCTTTTTTTATTGTGATCTATAAATTATATTTTAACTTTCAATTTACTTAGTACATACACATTTTGTTTAGTAAGATGTCATGAATGGCTAAGTAAATAAAATATTTCAAATTCAATTATAAAATCAGTCAGAGTACGAGTAAGCAGCGTAGTAAAAAATCTTGCAAATATTATAGTGGTTCAGTGGCTTCTTTTCATTAAACAAAGTGTTTTCACTGATGCATATCTTGATACATATGCAAATCTTTAAATAGTTCGAGTTTTTACGAAAATCGTGATTATCCTTACGTAAACATATGTACTGTCTATAATATTATTTATATTTTGATACCAAGTTGAGTTAAGAGTTAAGTTGAAAGGAAATACCGACTTGAAGTTTCTAGTGATGCAAAATCCTCGCCAGCATCACCAAACAGATCCTCTAAACCAACAATCCTCGTTAGGAAGTCACTCGCCACTATCGTACACATAAACGGTCACAATCCACTGAAAATTGACAGAACACCACTATGAAAATCAGAGATCACGTCGTTAGTTCATTCGAGCGACGTGCCATGCGTACCAGGGATGAATAAACATGGGAGGTGTCGGCGACTCGGAACAATACAACTGCGGCGAGCGGCGCAAGACACAGCAACGAGCGCACGACGCGCCGGCGGAGCGGTGACTGACCGGCACACTGCCGCACCACCCCGCCTGAGTCGTTCCTCCGGGACCCTTCCGCCGGGAGTCGGACCCTCAACAGCCGCAACAACCGCTTTCCTCACGCGACCCAACTGCACATGTGCTCCCGACTCTGTGACTCACGGTCGTAACAGGTTCTGTTCTTCGTACCACCTTTCCTCGATGCATCTTCGCGAATTATTGTCGCAGTGTCTTTGACCTTTTCGCGTTCGTACTTTGAGACAATGCGTCGAACGTCAATATTTACGTATCACGTGTGTATTCAATTGTGATATTCGCATGAGACTGTCCAATGTGAAGGGTGTTATTTGTCTCATCATAAATTGATGTAATTATGAAATTTGACATCAATCTTTAAAGACTTGCAATGTAAAAGTAATAATAAAATTATTTTGCTATAATCCGCGATACAGTAAATAGAAAATATATATAGTGTTTAATGTATAGTGGACTATCAGTATTTTCATACCCGATACGTGCAGGATTCGTAAAAACACATGCACAAACCTCCACCACTTCCACCACAATACACAAGCACTACACAGGTTCAACTCAACAAAACTCGAAACTCGGTTCGAAACTCAACAATCGTTTCGCCCCGCAACCGAAGCATCATCAGGAGATAGACTCCACGACAAAATCACTTTAGTGATTTTGTCACCGAAGCATCATCAGGAGATAGACTCGTGGAGTCTATCTCCTGATGATGCTTCGGTTGCGGGGCGAAACGATTGTTGAGTTTGTGATAATGAACCTGTGTAGTGCTTGTGTATTGTGGTGGAAGTGGTGGAGGTTTGTGCATGTGTTTTTACGAATCCTGCACGTATCGGGTATGAAAATACTGATAGTCCACTATACATTAAACACTATATATATTTTCTATTTACTGTATCGCGGATTATAGCAAAATAATTTTATTATTACTTTTGTAATATGGATCTCCGCAAAGTAACGCCTAATTCTATAAATGACTTGCAATGTATTTATGTAAAGGTGGAATCTTGCAAGTTAAATTTAATCCACTTCCCGGGTTCTGATTGAGCTATAATTTTACATATTTGTACAGTCTCGATGACAATGCAGGTTTGTGATAAGCATGATCTGATACTGCTGCCAGGATTTGCACCAGTGACATGAAACAGACATGAAATTTCCTTAAAAGCAGTTTTAAAATTGACTTGTTTATTTAGTTAAAAATGGTAAAAATCAACGAAAACATTTTGCATAGGTTGGTATTTTATAAGAAAAGTCAGTAACTAGGGATGCCTGATTGGATATTAGTGCGACATAAGTAAACAAACTAAGTCTAGTGCCTGTGTAACGAGTGATAGCTGCCGTCAGTGAAAGTGCTCGTGGACTGGGCAAGCGCATTTAGAAACGTATTTGCGCGTTCAATGTGATTTTCGTAACTTTTCATTTAAAAATTTAATTCAAACTTCTCTTTCTAATGACGAATAGAAAAGTATTTTATAACTCGATTCCTTTAAGTACCCTGAACATAGCGATATAGTATAGCAATTGTAAACCATTCTTATGTGGCTGTCGTATTTGATGACTATACAATCAGCGACCACGTTACGTTTATTTGATTGCTTGATAAATATTAATGTTAATTATGTTTTTGAAACGATTTAATTTGTTAGAGAACTCGTATTACTCATTTGAGACGATAAAGTTTTGAGGTCTATGGTCTAGGTTTATGATTGTTAGCAGCTTAACAATACTGCAATACTGCCTCTAATATTAGATGCATCTAGAATAGTAGATTAGAGCGACGGCCACAACGATTTTTTCCTTAGGGGTATCCTATAGGAACATCCAAGAGAAACATCTCTCAGACAGTGAGATCTAAATGCTTCCTTTCAACCTTTTATATGTGCCTGGAAATTAGACGCTGACCCTCACGTTATAATTTAAGTTACCTGATTACCAATTTGGGTTGTCTTTGTTTCACCATACGTCCGTGGTCATGAGCAAAATATTACCGTTTTAAATTTTATGTTGTCTAAAATTAGGGCGATGTCATGTTTATTATTGTGATAAAACGATAATAAAGGAAATCGAATTAAAATGAAATGTCTTGCATCGGTTGAGAAGAGGTCTCCAGTTTGGGAATTAGATTAATTGCTTACTCTAACACTCTGTCTTAGACTGGATTATTACAACCGAGTATATATCTCCTAAATACTTTTAAATTAATTTAACGATACCAACTGCGCAGACAGACAGAAGTCAGTACCTAAAGTCAACCTTTTTGTTTTTGTATCATGAAGTGTGGATTGCATTGGGGTCGTAATGTTTGAAAAGGACAACGTTATATAACTCTGTCTCTTTTACTCATATGTTTTTAGGGCGCATTCCGAACGTTCATTCGGCAACGACTTAAAGTGTGCGTCTTTAAGAAGTCATGATATGAAAAAGCAAAACAATTTAGTTTACGTCTTCAATTGAGTCGCAATAAGAGTTCATGGTAGGCCTGCTGCTCAACTGTTTCAAAGGCGTACATATCCTCGCGTATATGAATATACTGTGGAAGAGGAAAAAATAGTTTAATTTTGAATTAAACAATTGATGTTTTTTTGTCAAATTTCTTTAAAAGATGTAAAGCTTTGAAAACGTCCTACAAATTCAGAAAAAATATTGTCTTATTTTTACTAAGAACTTGTGCAGCCTTGCTTGATAAATAAGCGTTATACTAATTTGTTAATATCTATTACAGGTTTACGATGGATTATTTAAAACTCAAAGGCATCTGCTCGGTTTAGTTGCCATCACAGCTAAATATAATACTATAAATTAACACGGAAAAACGTTGTCCTGCTATGATAGGAACGAATCGGATATTCACACATGTTTATCTTGTAATTAGTATTGTGAATACTTATTTATAACACATTGTAATTAAATTATATACTTATTATTTAGTAACATTCAATCTTTCTTTATATTTTTTTTTCTCTATTTATGAAACATTTTAATAGCATTCGATGCAACTTGTAAAAAGGTAATTTCTTAACTTTTTGATTTATCTAAAACGATTTATTAATTGATTAATCTAGTTATGGTGTTGTTACAATGTGAGGAGCAATTCTTCGATATAAGAGACAAAATATAAGAAACAATTGAAAAATATTATAAACTTTACTCTCCATAAATCCGTTTTTTAATCTTTTGTCTTCATGTACAGCAGTACCGAATACCTAATAATCTCATTTTCCATCCTTGCCACTATCCCCATGCCAAAAAGCACATCGATCTGATATTCGTGTAGACGTGACGGAAGGACAAACGTACAAACATAATCTCGTATTTACATCATTAGTATGAATATGTTATTTTATATTGTGAGAAACATCAATACATTCACATGGCGACCTTATTTTTATTTATGTATTTGATAGACCAATGATATATATACATATTATAAAACAAAGTGCCAAAAAGTTGTCTGTTTGTGTGTCATCGATTTTCTAGGAATCTATACTACTAACGAATTTATCTACGGTTTTTGTTAAAAGATAAGGCTTTTGCTTAAACAAGGTTAAAAGAAGAATAGTATATTCTCTGAAATGACAAATCAATTTTGATGAGAGATGAGAGATCTTTCACTGGAAGATAAAGAAGGTTGTCGAGAAACATATATATAGGCTTATTATCCAGGAATAATCGCTGGGTTGGGATTTACGTAGGAAATTTTTTTAACATTGTAACTCTCACGCCGGCGAAGCCGCGGGCAGATCTAGTATTATATAAAAATTAATAATTACTAATCCCATTACATTTAGTTTCATTACAATTATTATTTACTTATTAAAAATTGTCTCTGGTTAGTACTTAAAATATGTAATTATCTATACTAATATTATAAAGAGGAAAGATTTGTATGTTTGTTTGTATGTATGTTTGTTACGTTTTCACGCAAAAACTACTTTTCACTGAGCAACTTAGGCTATATGTCATTTAAAAAAAAATAGGGATCCCTTATAAAATTGTAATAACTTGGTAAAAATTTAGTCGTAAACATCTATCATCGCGTGCGCTGCGGAAACTATTGATGATAGAACAAAAAATGTTCTACAGTATTATAGAACGTATCAATATCCACAAAAAAGTCCGCGATACCATATGTCTAACTATTATAGTTATGCCAATATAACTACTTTTTTACATTGTAAAAGTTGGTAAAAATGCCGACAATAATCAAACCATTTTATTCATATCTCTGTATTAATCCTTATCCCATTAAATGATATTTTATGAATAACTGTTTCAATACCTGTAAAATACTTTTTAAATTATTAAAATCCGACATCCCAATCAAAAGATTTTACGAATTTAAGAATGTAAATCGAAATCAAAAAATGCCATAACAAACCTAACCTACCGTTATAGCAAGGCCTGCACTTGGTGAGTTAAGTCTTATTCCAAGAATACTAATGATACCCATTTTTTATAATTAAATAATCTACAAAATAAATCTATAGTCCGATTTCGTAGACTTTCCACTACCATGAGATCTGTATGGACGCGGGTGAAACCGCGGGGCTTTGCTAGTACTTTATAATGTTATTTTTAAATTAATTTAAAAAGGGAACGTTTTTTTTAAACTATAAATTTACAGATAGCTATTATTAACAAGGAAATATCAATATTAAATAATACCTTTATAAGCGCGCATGCACTTCCACATTCCGACGTGTAAGGAAGATTGACTGATTGCTCATATCGTGCGTCTGTGTGCGTCGGGGTCGATGTGTTGTACGCAGGAGCGATTACGCAAACCGAGCTTCCCCGAGGAGCGAGGTCGTTGGCAATGGACCCGGTTCAATGTCACCAAATATATCACCGAGCGGTATACGACGTACGCGTGCTCTTGATATTTGCAACATATTTAGTGTGTACCATAAATTTCCGTATAGCGACTATTGAATATTTGTGATGTTAATGATTTATAGAAGCAGGCGTTACTTTGCGGAATTCAATATTACAAGCAATATAACAGAACTAACTACTTTGCTATAATCCGCACGGGTTAAGTGAATGCATGCAAAGCCAATGTGTATGAAGCAGGCAAAATCTACGCACCTTATACATGCAGGACCAGCCACCACATGCACCCCAAGGCGCAATTCACCAGCAACAACGCACACAAAAGCAGCACACACACCCACTACCACAATCCCGACGATCGTTTCGCCCCGAAACCGAAGCATCATCAGGAGGATAGGCTCCACGACAAAAATCGTACTGCGAAACGATCGTCGAGATTGTGGTGGTGGGTGTGTGTGCTGCTTTTGTGTGCGTTGTTGCTGGTGAATTGCGCCTTGGGGTGCATGTGGTGGCTGGTCCTGCATGTATAAGGTGCGTAGATTTTGCCTGCTTCATACACATTGGCTTTGCATGCATTCACTTAACCCGTGCGGATTATAGCAAAGTAGTTAGTTCTGTTATATTGTTATATTTGTGATGTTAGGTATTTTATTTTCCAATAGTTCTTCATAGAATTAGGCGTTTTGCTATAATCAATGATTACATTAATTAGATGGATTTATTAGATTTATTGTGTAGATAGTAAAAAAAATAATAACAGTATTTACTCAATTTAATATCTTTAAGCATATTTTAATCAAACCAGCAAATCGCAAAATCACGAAACAAATTCAAAATCAAAATATTCTTTGTTCAAGTTAACTTGTAATAAATTCTTTTGAACAACACTGCTAGTTCGAAAAACTGTTCCTATCGAAAAGAGGCGGCAAGAAACTCAGTTTTGCGTTAAGAACATAAACATGAACTAAGATCCCAGTAGTACTTCATGTGTTTATCTTTATAGTCAAAAGTTCCTTGACTCTTAATGACTCTACACGATCGAATAATTTTGGCAGAGCCTAATGGAGCCAATGGTGCAATTGGAATTTACTTTTTTAGTATATCTAATTTTTTTACTATATCCCGCTGTAGATTAAACAATGTTTGAAAATTGCTTACAAGTTATAACTAGTTCTATCCTCACAATAACTTAAACATTTATCTAGCCTTATTTATGTACTATTTGTTTTTGCTCAATATACAGCGGTCTAGGCGTGAAAGCATAACAGAGATATAAGAGACTTTTGCATTATAATAAATATATGTGGATAACAACCAAATAGAAAATGATAAAAAAATATAAGAAACAAAAAATAAGGCGTGTGACGTAGTATCGATTAAATAATCGAAAAGCAATTTTTTTCAAAAGATTTTAATATAATCAAACCAATATAACTGTACGATTTTTTACATATATAATATTTATTCAATAAAATATTGTAAAAAATAATAAAAAAATTAATTAATTAAAAAAATCCTATTACTTTTTACACAAATTGCGATCAAAAGACAAATATAAATCTAAATACTAGTTATTAAAATATTTTAAATTCTCTGATGTTGATTTTCGTAACAAATTTTATTGTCTACCAAGAATCCATCGAGAGCGTAAAAAACTTCATGCTCTCCTAGATAAATAGATATAGGTAGTAGTGATAGAAAACGCAGTAGGCGTTGTGGAGTTTATGTACATGATATTAAATTTTTTTAAAGGAAATTCCGTTAGACACAATATCAAAGCCTGCCGCGCGCAGTACACAGCCGTGCTCCTGACCAGGTCGATGACCGCACTTTTCGGCAGGCGCCCTGAGTTTCAGCTGTAACGCGATCCTGCAGCACACACACAAGCCTTTCGTACTCATCAACACTGTTTTATACACACATATACATATACGTCGCGATAACAGGGAACCGGAAAACCATTGTCGAAACGTCATTCGTATTGATAAATAATAATTTAGCAGCTTCGAGTGTTTAAAATCTGTCACGTGACTTAATGCTAACTACGTGAATTAAATCAAGTTATTTTACATTTAGCCGTTTATCTTACTGTAGTTTGACTCGGGAAGAGGGTTTATAGGAACTTAACTCAGCTTTAATCTGTATAACGGACAATTTATTTTGTCACTGTTTAATTATTTTTTTTATTAAAAGCACTCTTATTTATAGGATCGTTAGGTAAGGACACGTTTTCCTTAACAAGCTTGCAGGTTTTCACAGTTTTCTATATAAATCTTATGTGATCATTCAATTCATCGTGGGCTGGCTGCATTTACAATTTGCGCTTCCTGATAATTTTTCCTTATTATTGAAATTGTAGCTAGTATTTTATTTATTATTATTTCAATAAGTACCTGCTTATAATACAATACATCATTAATATCATACTATTATAATAAAAAAATACCAAAGGAAGTACGAGCACAAGCTGCCGGCGGTTAAGGATTAAGATAAAATAAGCTTCCTGACAAAACAAGAAGATTCCTAGTGTCGAATCAGCTAAGCGGGAGCTGTTTTAGTGATAATTCCTTTGCTTTAACTACTGACTAAAACAACTAAGTGACTGTATTTGATGTTGTTTACTGTTTTAGAGTCAATACTCCATACGGGGGGCTACCTCATAAGCCAGGTATTATGTAATTTGTCCCTTATACATCTTGTTAAATTAAAATACATTATAAGGGTAGCTCTAATATAAAGGTAATCTTTTAAATATTTGTCTGATCTGAATCAGGAGGAATCCTTTTTTACACGGAAGCAATGTTTTTATCTAAGTTTTAAATACGTCTAACTCATGAATCTTCTTCTTTATATATACAAAAATTAATGTTTGTCTGTATGTCCTTTATAGATTCCGAATTGCAAGACCAATTTTAATGAAATTATTATTCAATCTTTAAAATAATGGTGATGGTGATGACCCAGCGATTGTACCTGTAAAGTTCGGTGGCGATCGGAGCATTATTTTAAACTGGTGAGTTTTGTTTCGAGGATAATTCGAAACAAGACTGAGCTGCAGGCCTACCATGAACTCTTATTGCGACTCAATTGAAGACCTAAAATTGTTTTGCTTTTTCATACCATGACGTCTTAAAGACGCACACTTTAGGATGTAGCCGAATGAGCGTTCGGAAAGCGTCCTAAAAACATGTGAGGAAAAGAGACAGAGTTATCTATAGTTCATATAACGTTATCCTTTTCAAACAATGTAATTCAAACTTCATGGTACGATTAGAAAGCGGTTTTGATTAGGTACTGACTTTGAATTGAATCGTTATCTAAAAGTTCATGATAGGCCTGCAGCAGTCAATTATATAAAAACGTACTATGTTATTTGAGCAGACAGACAATAATCGTATAAATACATTCCGGTGACATCGCGCACGACTGGGCCGTTATCTTTATCAGTTTAATTATAGCGGGGCAAGGACCTCCTGCTCTAGTCAAGGGAACGTTCACTTCCAAGTTCAAAGGTCACAAGGTTCAACTGGTGCTGGTAATTTTGGCAGACTGGCCTTGAACCTGCGATCGATGGAGGTCAATGCCTAGCTCCGTCATCATTGGAATGTTTTCGCAGACACGATTCACACGCGATTTTGATATGAAAAACTGGCAAACTTATTAGTCTAAATTATTTGAAAGAAAACGTATTTGACGGTTTTAACATATTAATTACAATTATTATTTTTTAATTTACAGCATACAGAAATAAAAAAACACATTAACTAAATGGGTTTTTTGCATTATGATTTCTGAACTGGTCTTCTTCCGAATGTATTTATACGATTATTGTCTGTTCTTCTGGTCTGTTGGTGGCAAAGAAATTTTAGTTCGGAATCAGCAGATAAGGAAAAATACGCAAAGGTAATAAAATTACGTTAACAACTAAATTGAATAAATAGTACAGACATAATAAAAAAAAAAATTTAAAACAATGTTATAGAGTTCGCAACATATATCATATAAACACAGCCATTGTTATAATTACAAAGAGTTTAATGTCAAACAATAAAAACTGTATCGGAAAATATTTCATCAAAATAAAACACATAAAAAGAATCATATGAAACTAATTTTGCTTTATATGTACTACCATATAAGAAAAACACAAATAACTATTTGGTTGCTTCAATGCTTTAAGCCGCAGTTTTTAACAGTTCTGTACAGTTTTTTTATCACTCGACTTCACTTCATCTATCTATACTTATTATAAAACAAAGTCCCAAAAAGCTGTCTGTCTGTATGTAATCGATTTTCTCAAAATCTACTAAACGGATGTTTGTACGGTTTTACCCCAAAAGATAATTCCTGTTGGTTTAGGTAAATAGGAATATCGGTATCATGTAAATTGTGTTGAAGAGATCGAGCACTTGTTAAAAACCTTGCTTGCTGGGAGCTTTAGTTGCGTGCACTGCGTAAACCAGCAGAGTTACGCTAAAGTAATGTACTAGAGAATTGTAGATTTATAAAAATACTATAAAAAAAAGTCCGGGATAGCATGTTCCTATCGCTTAAGTTAACTCACAATAACTACTTTTATGTTCAAAATTTCAATTCTGGATAAATCTTGTGACATACTGATTTCGACGCGGGTGAAGCCGCTTGCACAGCTAGTTTCATATATTTATAAAGCTCAAGGTGAAGCCCTAAAAGAAAAATTGCAAATCTTTTTGGATGGTTTGAGAGTTTTTCTAAGGCTGATGCTTCAGTTGCCATAGCGAAAAGTGCGTAGAATGCATCTTAATGAATATGTGGAGTGCGGTTTGGGATTTATTGTCGTGGTGGTGATAGTTTTATGAATTATTCACTTAATATAATAACATTAGCTTTTGATATTTAATATATAAATAATATTGGAAGAATTCCCCTCATTCTGTTTTTGTAAAATATAGGAGATTAGTTTTGCTTAGAAATGTTTAAGTACAGAAGCGTATGTGCATTAGAAGGCATATGATTGGTATAAAAATGCAATCTGAAGACTTCTTGTAGTTTCATTATACATGTCATGATAACTAGCACACGTCATGGTGTCATTACGCGTCTCATAATACCATTGCGCGCGTTGTGGCTTCCTTCCGCATTACAATGCCGCATTACATTTTGTAAATGAAATGAGGTTGGTTTGAATGTTCAGTTGATATTGTTATTATAGTACTAATGTCCTAATGCTAAACTAACACTACATTAAAAGGCTGTTACTATTAAGCCGCTTGATAACATTTAGTTAATAATTTTAAAATAACTCTGACATCCTTTTATTATTATTAAATTATTAAATTGTATTATTTTTATTTGACATAGGTCTCTTAAAGAGATCCACTCTCCATCTATCTACACATTAGACGATCTTGTGCCTCTGGATCCAGTGGGTCCCCACGACCTTTTTGTGGTAGTCAATCCCCTTGATAAGGGGTCCACCAACGTTACGTTGTACGATGCGAAATCGCCAATCCAGCACCTTAGAACCACCACGCCCAACGGTTCTCCGTACTGCGTACCCCGCCCATTGCCATTTTTGCTTCACGACACGATGAGTTATGTCAGTAACTTTGGTTCTTCTACGGATCGCCTCATTCCCGATTTGATCGCGTAGAGATACTCCAAGCATAGCTTGCTCCATCGCGCGTTGAATTTACTTACTAAATGATAAAAAAGACTAAGTCAATAAGCTATAACAGAATTATATTGCTGTAATCCGTGTCTGTTAAGAAATAATGCTGAGTAGTATGAAGTAGACAACATTTAGATAACTTACACATGCAGAATAAGTCACACAAGCAATACACATAATCACTACCAAGACAAAATCGTATTGCATTACGATTTTGTCTTGGAGCCTATGCTCCTGATGATGCTTCGGTTTCGATGCGGGGCGATCGTGGAGATTGTTGGAGATTGGTGGAGGGCGATTGTGTATTGCTTGTGTGAATTGTTGTTGGTGGCGGCATTTTCGGATACGTGTGGTGACTTGTCCTGCATGTGTAAGGTATGTGGATGTTGCCGGCTTCATACACTTAGCATTATATAGATTCTCTTAACAGATGCGTCACGCGGATTATAGCAAAATAATTCTGTTATAGCTTCTGTACTACGGAGTTCCAACAAAGCAAAGTAACGTCTGCTTCTATAAATCATAGACTAAGTCGGTATAAACACAGTTAAAGGAATATTGCATACGATATACAGTAGATATTTCATTAAATTGTTTCGTTTGGAATTCACTGTAATACAGGAACTATAATAGTAATACATACGTATTATCTCAACAATTAATAATGTTACAAAGCACAAAGCGGCCCATAGCTTTAAATATAAAAACAAAGACTTGATATTGTATCCTTTGATAAATAGTCCCTTTAGTAAGGAAGGAACGATGCCCAAATAATGGGTGAACAACCTCTTAATGCTTAGAGGAGACATTTTATTTTTAACCGGCGGCGTATCTATGTTTATTCCTGTATAGTTTTAAAGCATTTAAAAGTACAATGGAAGGTACATCAACCTGTTGTCGGATTCTCTCAAATTTGAAATGAATTGATTAGGTATAATTATCACCGCGTAGTACATTGATAAAGATGTTAAAATATCCCATGCTGGAATCAAGCAGGTGTTACTTTGCGGAATTCCATACTACGGTAACTATAACAGAACTACTTTGCTATAATCCGCGTGTGTTGAGCGAATGTATAGCGAATATTAAGTGTATGAAGCAGGCAAACTTCACATACATTACACATGCACGACAATTCACCACACGTATCCCAAAATGCCTCCACCAGCAACAAATCATACAAGCAATTCATACGAACATACTTTACCAAAATATTTACAATCGTTTCGCCCCGAAACCGAAGCATCATCAAGGAGGATAGGTGAATGCTAGTGAATGCAGTGTAATAGAAAATTGTAGATCTACAAATATACTACACAAAAGTCCGCAAGAGCATGTCTCTGCCTCTGATGGTTAACTCACAATAACTACTTTCATGTTTCAATTTTTAATTCGGGAAAAATTTGTGACACACGGATTTCCACCCGAGCGAAGCAGCGGTCACATAGTATAAAAATAAAAATAAACGGGTACGAAAAACACAAGAGTCAACAGTTCGAAACCGCTATGGTTTAGTTATAGATATCCGTTTAGTGTTTCATATACGGTTTACTCAGGGGTGTGGCATTAACTCTATAAATATCGAGATTTACTCTTCGATACGCTTATTTGCTCCTGAGAGTTGCATAATAATGTGCGCTTACGCTCGTATATATGTACATACATAAAAAGCGCAGACGCAGCGCGCACACAAACTCAATGTTCACACACACTAACATGGACACGAGATAAGAACTCGGTCGCTGACCCTGGAGAAATGGCGCCTGAAATTGTTTTATTTATTTATTTATTTATTTATTTATAGATCACCAACAAAATACACACTTCACATTACTCTAATACATTGAACAACTTAAAATAAGTAGTATTTTAATTAAAGGTAATAACAACTTTCAAAGTAAGTTACGACAACTGAGAGATATAATTTAACTATAGTAATTTTATATAATCGTAAAGTTAAAAAAAAAAGAAAGAATGAATAAAAAAGAAAATTAATACAACCTGTAAAAAAATAAAATAAAAAACAACTGAGATTCGAGATCAGCACTTATCACTGATAGCCCGAAGTAAAGTAGCTCTCTTGAATACGCTTAAACTGTCATTGAAAATATCCACCCTTTGGTATTTGCAAATGGTGCTATGAATTCGCATAATACGATTAAGAGGTGAATTTTGGCCCAAATTCGATTTTGATGGGTGAGTAGCAAAAATCATACGGTTCTCAATGCGTATAGCTTTTGATGGTGCAGTAAGACGTACACGAGATAGCAACTGTGGGCAATCAATGATCCCATTTACCAATTTATACAGAAACATATTATCCAGCATACATCTTCGGTCAGCAAGCGCTACCATTTTAAATTGACCTAATCTATCATTATAGTGAGGAAATTTTTTAGCTACACCAAATTTGAAAGTAAGATGCCACATAAATCGCTTTTGGATGCTCTCTATTCTTTTTATATATATGTTATAGAAAGGATTCCATGCAATGCTGCAATATTCGAGCCCACTGCGTACAAAGGCATTATACAATGCTATAATAGTTGATGGATTCCGCAAATCCCTGCAATTTCGTAACACAAATCCTAAGTTTTGAAAGCCTCTTCTGCATATAGAATCAATGTGAGAATGAAAGCGTAGTTTGCGATCAAGAATAACGCCTAAGTCTCGAATCTCCGCTGCACTATTCAAACCACGGCTTTTTAAAGTATATGTACTCTGACTTGCTTTATTATGCTTACTGAAAGACATAAAGCGACACTTGTCAGCATTGAGACTCATGCCATTAATATCACACCAAGCATTCAATCTGTCTAAATCGCATTGAAGTAAAACTATATCATTTGGTGTGTTACTAATACGAAAGAATTTTAAGTCATCAGCAAAAAGAAAGAATTCAGAATTTAAGAAGCACTCGCATATATCATTTATGAAAATATTGAATAGAATAGGACCCAAATGTGAGCCTTGAGGGACTCCGGAGAGTGCCTTAAAAGGAGAAGACCTATATCCATTTACTACCACAACTGATTCTCTGTCAATAAGATAGGATCTGAACCATTCGAGCATACTGCCCACGATACCATAATCAGAAAGTTTTTGAATAAGGGTGCTATGGGGAACTTTGTCAAACGCCTTACAGAAATCAGTGTAAATGACATCAACAGACTGACGTGCATCAACTGCACTGGATACAGCGTCGATAAAAGATACTAAATTTGTAGTTGTTGATCTACCTTTGTAAAAACCATGTTGATATGGCGTTATGATTTGTTTAAAGTGCCATTCTATTATTGGACATAAAATTTTTTCAAATATTTTACCAAAAGTTACAAGAATAGAGATTGGTCTGTAGTTACAAACTGAATTGGCATTACCACTTTTATATAACGGGACTATGAAGCCTTTTTTCCAAGCTGAAGGGAAAACTCCTGTAGACAAAGACTTGTTGTAAATAATAGAAAGAGGATAAGCTAACGCAGTTGCACAATTGACAACAAAAACTGATGGTATTCCATCCGATCCAGCGCCTTTATATGGGTCCATTCTTTTTAAAACTTTAAACACCATTGTGGATGTTATGCGTATATTACTTAACATAAAGTTAGTATTTTTTAAGGTAGAACTTGAGCAAGTTTTATTAGTCTTTTGTAAATCATAAACCGAAGCCAAATGAGTAGCAAAAAGATTGCATATGTCTGGACCGCTAGAAGCAGTTTTATCACCCAAAGTCATTTGGGCGGGGTATGAGCTTTTATTTTGTTTTTTCGATTTATAAAATGACCAGAAAAATTTCGGATTGGAACGCAACAGAGATTCAAGACGATTTATGTAAGCAATGTAGCAAGATGACTGCAACTTTAGACAACGTTTCCTCAATAGTTGAAAAGTTAAAATGTCTAGTGGATTTTTGTTATAACAGCGTAGTTTCAAAAGGAATTTGTGCTTTTCTTTTAGAGAATTTTTTAAATTGTAAGAGTACCATATTGGATATTTATTCTTGTTAGGTTTATATTTAGGGACAAATTTTGTAATAACTTCATGTAGAACTTCATAAAAAACAGTAAGCATCTCGTCAACCGAGCTGCACACACCTAAAATGTCATCCCAGAAAATTTTATTGAGTTCATTGACAATATTATTAAAATCTGCTTTATGAAAATAAAATCGGGCATCGTCAGCCAAAGGTAACTTATTGGTCGAAGTGAAACATAGGGAAATATAAAGAGGCGGATGATAAGGATCAACTTTTGAGAGCGGTGTGACACACGATTCTAGTTTCGCAACAATGCTATTACACAAAACCAAATCCAAACATTTGTTATTGTTATTAAGGACTGTATTGTATTGCTTAAGCGAGTTTAAAGATATGAAGTCCATTAATATGGTGTTAAATATGCTAGTAATGTTAAAGACGTGATTATCAGAGTCAAAAGACCAAGAAATATTTCCTAAATTAAAATCACCAGTAATCAAGACAGTATTAGAGGAACATGCTTCGAATAAACGATTACAACTGTCTATAAACTCTTCCAGGACATGTTTCTTTATAGGAGGCGGTAGGTAAACAGCGCAAACAAGTAAAGCCTCAACATTATTGGCCTCATTTGTGACATCAATTGATACCCATATATCTTCGCATTTAGATTCGTATGAAAACAAACGTTTGGAGTTAAAGTTTGTCGAGACAGCGATAAGTACACCACCCCCATCCTTATTAGGATGAAAACCAGACGTTTCTCGGTCCCTTCTATAAATAACATAACGTTGATCAAATAATTCTGAGTCATAGATGCTGCTGTTTAACCATGTTTCTGTGAGAATTATTACATCGAAATCACTACACAAAAGGTTACTAAAGAAATCTTCAGTTTTTGACCTCAAGCCCCTGACGTTTTGATAATATATTCTAAGAGAATTGAATTTATAGCCTTAAGTCCGAAACAATGAAATATATATACCTAAATATATATATTACAATTTTTTTTTTTTTTTTTTAATTTTATTTATGAAAATCAATCTAAATTTTTTAAAGTGATATTGTCCTGTATAAGCACAAATTTAGTGTCATCTGATTTACGCATAAATATTCTACCGTTGCGCACCCACACATATCTATAAGAAAGTTCTTTGGCTTTAAGACGAGCGGCGGCGTGAAGAGATTTGTTTTCCGGAGTAAGGTTTTCTACAACATAGACTGAACGTTTTTCATCGTCGGCGATTCCTAAATGGCTTGAGTCGAGCTTGTTCTTAGGATTCTTCTTATTAAAAGTAATTGCAGCTGCCAGAAAGTTATCCCGCAAACGGGGAGTACTAAATCGAACTAGAATTGAGCGGGGTCTAGGTGTGTTACTGTTCATCTTAGCAATTCGTGAACAATAAAAGATCTCGTCATCATTTACCGGACAATTGATGGTCTTACTCAACTGCTGTACCAGATTCAGAAGTTTTTCATTGCGATGCTCAGGAACACACTGAATTTCAATATTGCACGCACGGGACTGCTGATCAATCTGCCTAAGGCGCTGCATGACGTCACGAGTATCGGATCGAAGCTTCTCGTTTTCTTTTTGCAAGGAAGACAAACAGTTTCTTTGAGTATTAATATCTTTTTTGATTGTATCATACTCGTTACTTAAAAAGTTTAAAGATTGATCAAAGGAAGAAATTTGGTCTTTTATGATGAGTAGTTGGTTATCCAAGATCGAGTGTAATTCCTCTCGTATTATTTCACGAATATTCTCAGCTGAAATACACGTACAACTGGTGTGTGGTTTAACCCGAACCGTAACATTGTCCTGTGTTTGAGCACTTCCAGAAGCAGACGAAGTAGGGCGAACTGGTGAATTGGTGTTATCCGATTTGGTTTCCTTACTTCGACATGTCGGACATACCCATTTTGCTTTGTAAGTTTCGGAAAAAGTATGAAATCTCTTATCCGATATATTCAAACAGCCGTAATGATATCTTTTAAGACAACGTATACAATCCATTGCATCTTCGATTTTTAAATTGTGCGTACATCCAAAGCACATATTACTAGGCATAATTCAAGTATTCAAGAATAGTATAATTCAAGAAATTGATAACTTGCAATTCAAGGGTATGTGTTACCGCGAAGTTAAATTTTAGGCTTTCACCGCTTCAATATTAATATATTCGTAGACTGTAGATATTTAACAGCGATGAAATGGCTGGAATATGTAGTACTCGCCGCATAGAGTGATCCGCGATCAAAAGATCATAAGCGCCGTGCCAAACGCGGCGCTTACGCGTCCTCGTCGGTAACGTAGAAACACAAATGGCGATCACTTTAATAGTTACTTTTATGTTTAATTTTATGCTTAATAAACACTTACGACACTATTAAATCGATATATTTTTCTAAACTAATATTCACTTATGAATTTAGATTGTTTTAGTGATACACAAAGTATAATAAACTGGATAGAATACTATTTAAAAAAAATTAATTTGAGGAGAATAAAGTTAAGCTGTCACTTGTCGTAAGTCCCGACGCGGAGCCCTAGCGTTTGTTTTCATAAACAAACGCTGAAATTGTAATAATTAAAAAAAAATACAACATTATGAAGAATTACATTATATAATACATTGCTACTAATATTATGATTACTTTATATGACCAATATAATACTTATTTTTTTTAATTTTCAATGAAAAGTCAGGTCAAAGAATTTAAAAATCTATAAATTACAAAGTGTATGAAAAATAAAGATAAAATAAAAATAATATAATGTTTTTATTTATCGCGGATTTATAGCAATGCTTTATTTTCTCTATTTTTATATCCGCAAAGTAACACCTTATAATATAAAGATATATTTAGAAATACGCTATATTCGCAATGTATGATTATGAAGTTATAACCTAAATAATGGTACTTAGAAATTGTAACATATGATTTCCATGTTTTTCAAATCTACCAATGAATTACTTTCTCGTTTATTTGAGGTAATTGAGAATACATATAGAGTTGAAATAATGTACTATATAATAAACAATGGTATTGAGTTATTGTTAACGATCTCTTAGCGGAACGGTTGTGATCTTGAATGGAGTGAAAGTGGCTGTGGATACTTCCTGACACGTGGAAAGTGAACGTCGCATGCGGCTAGCCCTGCCTAGGCAATAGACAGTATCTTGTTCAATAGAAACCCAAGAAAGCCGGGTTCATTGATCCCGTTAAGGTATTGCTTTAACAAATATTAAATATTTAATCGTAATTAATCGATGTCAATTAAATTGACGAGACATATTTAGTACTATATTGCAGGAAAATTACTGGCTGTTACGTCGATTTTATGTAATATTCGAGACATTAGATTGTCACTGCATTTGCATCTTCTTGTGTAACCTGATCGCGGAATGTACGGTTTGATAATAACGTATACACTTAACGAAGTGACATGTTTAAGAGTGTGAGGAAATTCGGTAATGCATCTATTTTTATATGAAATCTGGACCCGATATTTTAAATTAAAATTTTGCCTCTTCCATGGCAATTTTTGTTTAAAACAACAGTATGAATTTCAGAGCAATTAAACTATAATTACTTGGTCGACCTCCTAGGCAGTTTATTAGTATAAATTTCTTTCGCTTTTTGGCGCAAATGACAAAGTCTAGTTTGGTAACTTTAAGTGCGGATTGTTTGACTACCTAGAGTAGAGGCTTCAATATTACGCATTTGGATGTGGTATTATCGTTCCAAAATCGGAACCCCAACGTGCATCGGATGTGCAAAGTCTGTGTCGCACTAAAAACTCTTTTCTCGTTGGGAAAAGGGAAATAAATATGGATTTTTCCAAAAATCTGTATTTAAAAAAATGTTGTCCTTATTTATTTCAGAAAAGTAGAAAATACCAGTGACATCTGTGAGGCCATGTTATAAAATTTTTGTAAATGTAAAGTACGTAATTTTCTTTACCTCAGCAGCTATTTATAACGTAAATTCATTGTGAATGGGACTGATTGGAAAGAAAGCAAATTACGTGGTGCCCATAAAACGAATGTATTTATACATGACTTGTCTTAAATCTGAAAGTTACGATTACATTCACAGCTGCTTTTAAAGCAATCTAGAGAAAGCAATTATGGAATGCGCGAATATAAAGCATCTAAGAAAGTACGTCGACTTATGAGGACCGAAATGTAAGCTTAATATGAAATAGGATTTAAAAAAATATTATTGAAATAAATAAATTTATACAAAATAAATGTAATCTCACTTAAATCTGCTTTTATAGCCGTGAAACTTTTGAGAAACTTGAGTTTCATTCATATTTATAATTTATAAATTGTTTTAAAGAAGGAATTGTTATGATACCTACACGTCTCTGGAGAATTCCTGAGATATGTGTAACCTACCAATCCGTAATAGAATAGCGTTGTTGATCAATCAAGTTTCAATCCATCTTTCGAAAAAAGAGGAAGGAGTCTCCGACCAAAGTATCAGGACGTAACGTTACTTTCCTAAACCTATTTTTATAAGACGACATGCGTCCAAGAAAATGCATTGAAAACAATTGAAATAGCAAAATATTCATTCAGGATTTACGTAGGAACAGACAATTTTACATGAAGTACGAATCTGTTGATTGATGGTTTCCGGATCAATGTAGGGAGCTTAAATATTGAGATGGATTCGCCAGCGTATGAATGAGGTGAAGAATTATTCAGGTGATGGATGAAGGCAGGGCGTTCAACCCCACGGGTTCGTGGACCGACCGAGTTTCATACAGCTGATCGGACGGCGCACGTCACGCCCCGACCCCGCGTATGACTAACAAACAGTTTCGCTCCGGTACCGCAGTCCGTTACTTATTAATATATACAAGATTTATTGACGTAACTTCAAACGTATGAATGCGGTTTATTCAATAACTGAATTGTAAAATTATGTTTTACTTACTAACATTTCTCGAGCGCAATCTAATCTGTGATGTAATACACGTCTGGAAGATTTTAATGAGCGACTAATTTCTTATCTTTTTTTTTGTTTACAATGTTTCAGTTAATAGTCCAATGTAGTATATATTTAAATTGTAATTTTCTCTCTAAAAGTTGTATAAAGCGATAAATTAATATTAACAATAGATAAACTTATAATATCAATCTCACATAGAAATTACGATAATAAAACAACGATATAAGAATACTTTAATTAAATTTAGCTACTCAATAACAGATGGCAGCACTATTGTACTATGTTTCAAGAACGGTGATTTTTAAAGATAAAATATACCATTTAAGCCTTTTTTTTAAACTTGGACGAGTTACAATAACATTCATGACGTTTTTAATTTTAAACGTTTTTAAGTAGTTAAAAACTTAAAAAAGTTCTCATTACCATGTTAAAATTGACATTTACATATGTTTAAATTGGTGTGGCTAATATGTAGGATTTATTAAAAATTCAAAAAAATCTAAGGATCAAAAAAGATTGAAAACAAAAAATGACACCGTCATATTTTTAAGTAATTTTATTTAAAGTTTTTTTTGTACATTTAGTGCAGTATTTTATTACCTATTCAATGAGATTCAAAATTGCAGTCCAACTCAATGATATTATCCTTCTGCAAGGTTAACTTATTTTCTGTTATTCCCAAAAATGGTGCAAGGGAAAAATGGACCCGAGACAAGCTACGAAGAACGAGCGCAGCGCCGCCTTCAGGTGGTGTACAGGCGACAAACACACGAAAGACAAATATTCATGCAAGGACTTAAAGAAATTCGGCGAAGGAAAGAAATCAACATGATTAAATCGATAACAAATCTTATTGGTCCAACGTGGTTACAAGCTCTAAGCGAACCACAACGTAACGCTTTAGATACGTTGGAATTCTGTATTTATCAAGACATACTAGAAGGGCGACCAGTAAGAACTGCTACAATAATGCAACAGCTTGGACTATATCCGAGACCAAACAATTTAGATCTTATGAATTGTGTTTATCTAGGCCGTAAGGACCCGAAAGAGATGTTAGCACAACTATTCCTTATGAAATACGGACATGCCATCGAAGGGAAACGCAGTTCTTATTGTCTTAATGCCAGGTTAATTTTATCAGGTATCCTATATTTAGGTCTCGAAAATTTATTAGAATTACTGAAAAGAAAGTTTCACCCAGATATAGTTGAAAAAACACCTGAACCAAAACCCAAACCTAAAATCCAACCGCCATTACAATCTCCCTATTTACAAGATATGATCGCTGTTTTATATTTGCCTCCAAAAACGAAACCTAGACAACCAGCCCCACTTCCAAATTTAGATGATCTCAATGAACCCTATGAAGAAGAACCGCCGATACCAAAACCACCGCCTCCGCCACCGCCGCCGCCGCCCCCTAAAAAACGACTGCCGCGATCATACTGCGACAAACTAGCCGGAATCATGAACATAGAACCACATTCCTCTGTCACAGCGCTAACAATAAAATCCGTTACCCAACGAAGTCAGCTTCGTAGGCCTCGTGCATCTAAAATGAACGTAGAGGTTAAAAAAACTTATGGCATCAGTATGACACGACCAAATAAGGGAGGATCTAGAAGACGGAAGCTTACTGCTCCGAGTACGGGTGTATCTAATTCCCAGTATATGATCAATGGAGTATACAAAGTTCATGGTAAAACAGTATTCGTACTTGGCAGCGTTACTGTATTGCCGCCAGAAGGTGATCTCATAAATGGCGGGTATAGATTAATAAATGGAGTATACATCAATATACACTGTGGTTTCCGCGGCCGACCGCCGCCTCCGAAACCGGACCCTTGCGATTGTGTGAAGAGGTGGCAAGATGCTGTCTTTAAATATGTAAAAGACAACAAATGTTACTGTGGTCACAGATTTGATTACAGGAACGAAGGAACTTTTCCTCCGGAAGAACTTCCCTTTTTTCAAAAGGCAACGCGATTTTCACCTTATCAATTTAACTACCACACTATATATAATTTAGATGAAAAACAGCTGTATGTAGAAAAAGAGTTTAAAAGAATTTGGGACACAGAAAGCGCACTTCACGTAGGCGATGGTGCTGTTATTGAAAAGAAAGACAAGAAAAAGAAAAAAACAAGACGGTCATCAACAACATGTCTGGGTCAGAACCCAAAGCCTGAAGACTATTTAAAATGTGCACTGCGTCAAATGCGACGTATCAACATAGCGGCAAAACTTCCTGACATTCACTTAGTGCCAGAATTAAAAGAGTGGATGAGACGGCGGATTTACGGACCGTTCAACCGTCATGAGAAAAAGGAAATGTTACGGAAGAGTATTTCGTTTTGGCAAACATTCCTAACACTTGAGCAGAAAGGTTTCGGTCATGTATATCCTAAGCAAGATCCTACTTACGCCGGCCACACGACATGGGTACAAAAACAAGATTTAAATAACAAATTTCGTAAATACACTCAACAATATGAGCTGGAGTTGTATCGATCGTATGCTCGAATTACAAATTTACTGTGGCCCACCATGTGCCAAGCCGCATTTCCGGACAAAAAATTTCGCGAAATATATTTTTCATACCTTTTCTCTCGGTTTGAGGACGTACAACTTATGCACCCGTATAGCTCGAAGGAAGTGGCAGAACGTGCCAATACCATAGCTAAAAAACGATATTCCTGTCCACCAGATGCTATAGAACGTGGGGATTAATAATTTTCTGTGTAAATGTTTAATTTTTTAATTAAACTTTTTCGAAAAGGTCGTGTTTGATTGTAAAGTTAAATATTGTTGCAATGAAATTTAGGCGAGGTGTGAAATAATTAAAACTGTTTAGCTGAATAGAGTATGCATGTCGCGGTATCCTGGTTGGAAAGCGAAGTGAGAAATGTCGTGGGAAATGTACTGAATAAAAGTTCGTTGCGGGAAAGGAAAATGGTGTCATAGAATAAGTATATTTTTAAGGGAACGTTTTCACTCAGAAATAGTACATTTGTTTCGAATGTCTAGCTTCCAGAACGTGTGTCCCACTCTTGCGGGCGTTGATTGTTAGCGTGCGAGTAGGACGGGACTATATATTAGGGAAATAAGAATATAGCGTTAACAGAGTATAAATATAATAACCTAGTAATAGTTGATGTTTTATTGATGTAGTATAATGTGATTAAGTTTCCGCTTAATATTTAACATTCAACATTAAGAAAGGGCAAATGAAAATCATTAATACGTAATCCATAATTTAATGTGATCAGTATATTATAATAATAAACTTATTTAGGTATTTTACAAAGTAATAGCTTAAAAAGTATATTTTCACTGAAAAACAACTAAGTTGTATCTATAAACTGTAATTAATAAACTGAATTTCATAGAAAACGAATATTGAATTTGTTCAAAGCATTTCCAAAATGCACAAAAAATGATTCAATCATGTTGATAAAATTTATTTTAAATCTACATTCACACTATAATACTCAAAGGTATTAAAAATATTTTCTCTTTGCAATGTCGGTACACAACAAATAGGCATATTTGCTCAAAAATATTATGATACAAGTCTTACATTATAATAAAAACTATAACACTTTAAAATACAACGCTAGAGCTTAAAATGGAAGTAATAATCTCCACTACTACTCTAGTTCCAAGTTAAGGGTAGACACTAGCCAATAATTTTATGGAAAATTATGATAGTAGAGGAAAGAGAGAAAAAAAAACCAAACCCATGCATAATGGAACTAAACATACAGGTCTGTATTTACTATCCAAAGAATTTGTCTTGACTAATATCTACACTATCTTAAGGGATATTCAACGTCTTTGGTATCATTGTTAAAAAAAAACAAAACAATCATTGTCACTTGTGAAAACATTAAACCAGAATTAATTACAAAATACTGATACAGAACGAAATGTTAATGTCATTTTAAAGCATTTTACATTACAACTAAAGAAACAAAATTTAACAAAAACTATACGTAATCGTAATGGCAGTCGAACCAGCTGTGGTAGAAGTCACGAATTTTACAAACAACAAAAATTATTGTAAAATAGACACAATATGTATTTTATTCAAAACCAGAAAGTTATTGAAAACAACTAGAATACAAAAATCGTAATTTAATTTGTGCATAAATGCAGACTAGGGTGGAAGATACCTAAAAAAATGTTTACAAAGCTGTTATCAAAATTAAATTAAATTGTTAGTATAAGAACCGGTGATGCGAACGATAATAAAAACGCTATTATATTATTAATGCCCTAATCGTATTCTAAGTAAAGTTATATATCATTTTATGAAAACGGAAAAATAATAAAGGAGGCTATAGTCAGCGCTGAGGTTAATAATAGAAAACCCACATTAAAATTCAAATTTGAATTATAATCACTGGCAATACATTTAGCAACTAGTCTGCGTCTATTATATTTACGTATTCGTGTGGCATTCATAGTTATTATATTTAAAGTACCTATAGGCAGGCCTGAGAGTGACAATGACACAATTAATAATAAGAGAGAAGATGAAACTCAAATATTTATCTTTGTCTAATCACACATAAAAAAGAGAGACAGATAGATCACCATCATTTGTTTCGTCTATATTTCTATTTATCTATTTAAGTATATGTATGTAAATATAGACATGCAAGTAGATTGAGTAAGCTTTCTTTTTGAACACTCGCTACGTTCTTTTGTATTTTATTTATTTATTTCTTATTATCTTATGAGCTATTACAATGGTTTTACTCCTTTTATAACAATATATATAAGTACAGTTTTAATTAAAAGACAGTATTAATTAAAAGGAGTATTATCCTATAACAAGGGTTGCCTCGAAGAGATCACTAAGGTTTACTTTAAGTTCTCATGTATTTTTGTATGTTTAATGTGTTTTTGTGGAATAAAGTTTTTATCTATCTATCTAGCCTCCCTACTCAAGTATAATAATTGTATGGTGGTGTTCCCATATAGTTATAGTTATATTATATAGTACAATAAAGAGAAAGCAAATGAGACTATATATCTATCTCTCTTTTTAATATGTGATTAGACAAATAATAAATAAATAAATATATATATGGGACATTTACACACACACGGTCGTCCGTCCCCAAAGTAAGTAACTTAATACTTGTGTTATGGGTGACGGAAAACTGGTAGATATACTAAATATATAAGTTTAAATACATAACGTAACGTAACGTAACGTACTTATATACAAATACACACCCAAGCTCGAAGAACCAACAATTTGTTTATAGAAAATGTTGGCCCTCGGCGGGAATCGAACCCGCGACCCGCGGAGCTGAAGGCAGGGTCACTACAAACAGCGCCAACGGGTCAGTCAGACAAAGACAAGTATAAGAGTTTAATTATTTACTGTGACACTCTCACATCCAGATCTGCCTATAGTTTTCCTACTCTAGTATAATAATTCAATGGCTGTTCTCATACACACTGAACGTTGTTAGTGAATAATGTGGATCAAAATTGATTTATAGATTATTTCTGCTCACATCGCATATCGACTGTGAACCGGCAATATGTCCTATCTCAATTTTAAGGCAAATCACTTTTTAACGGCATTAGGTACTACTGCCCATCATTTACCGTATCAACATGTATTATCTACTAGAAAATTTGTATATAAATAAATATATTTCAAGTCAACTGGCTTTTTATTACATAAAAATTAATCTGAATTTATTAATAATCACGTTTTTTCGTCTTCCTGAAAAGTTGTCAAAAATTAGATAGGACAATTTGCCAGTTCACAGTCGATATCCTACATGTTGCAAATATTTATTATGTACTTGTAAATTCTAGCAGTTTTTGCTTTTCGACTTATAACGTTATTATAACATATCTCTGGCAGTATATCTATCTCTCTCAGATTTGTAGTTCCTGATGCGCATGCTGCGAGTGGGGGGAGTGAGATGGGTTGTGGTTTGTTGTGTGGGCGGGTGCAGGGTGTGGCGCACGTTGTTGCAAATGTACAAGAGCTGATAGCAGACGAGTGTTTGCTTCATCCAGTGCTGCGATGCGGTGTTCTTGTGCCTCAATCACCCGCTGTTTGTGTGATAAAGCGGCGGCCATTTTGCGTTGTTCCCGCCTTAACTCTTCTTCCACGCAAATTAATCTGTAAAAGGAGATCTTACTGAAACGGTATTCACTTTGAAGTTTATATGGCTTTAAATCGAAACTTGAAATAATTTATAGAATTAGGCGTTACTTTGCGGAGATTCATAATACAAAAGTAATAATAAAATTATTTTGCTATAATCCGCTATATAGTAAATAGAAAATATATATAGTGCTAAATGTGGACTATCCACATTGATGGCAGGATTCGTAAAACACATGCAAAAACCTGCCACCACAATACACAAGCACTACACACGTTCACTATCACAAACTCAACTCGTTTCGCCCCGCAACCGAAGCATCGTCAGGAGATAGACTCCACGACAAAATCGCAAAGCGATTAAAAATGATTTTATTATTACTTTTGGAAACTTGAAAGTTAAATCGATATCTGACATTGGAATGAATTTATGTGAAAATATTTACCTGGATATAATAGCCTTCATTTTTGCATCTGTGTGATCTTGGCCAGAGTCAGTTGGACCCAAACGCCCCCGAAGTAATTCCACTGAACATTTTAGCCTCTCTATTTCACGTTCATACTGGAACAAAAACATATTGTTGTATATAAACGCAATTTCAGAACAAAGAACATCTTTAACATACTTTAAAAGCATAATCTCATTACCCCAACGATTTATTATTTCAATATATTACATGTACCTTCTTTATAAGAAACGACTAATTCAATCCTTACAATATTATAAATGTGAAAGTCTGTCTGTCTGTTACGATTTCACTGCGAATCCGCTGAAGTAATATTGATGAAATTTGGCACAATTATTCCTTATACACCGGGGTAGCATATAAGGCTATCGAAATCTTGTAAATTCAACAGGATTAGGATAACATGAAAAAACACCATCTATTATCAACATATGAAAGTTTTTTATTCACTATGTGTGAAATTAGTATTTAGTAATAGTAGTTCTATATGAAAGTAGCCATTACTTCATATTTAATTTAAATATTCAATAATATAGTACACCGTAGAAAAAAATTAAGTTAAAGTTTTTCATTTTGAGTCAATTGTAATCAATTGACTCAAAATAACTTTCATAATAAATATTATACTTCATCATTATCCGCCTCCCTTTATCTCACTCTCAGTGGGGTCGGCACAACATGCTACAAACATGTTGTCACATGATTTGGCTACGTATTTTACTACAGCGGCCTGACCCTCGGTAAAAAAGAGGGTAGTCTATTTTACTCAATCGGATACCACGGTGGTCTATTTTACTCAAACGGTGGGTCAACTATGGGTTATATGATGGTTGGATGTTTATGGGTATAGTCGCCTTTTACGACACCTCGGTAAGAAATGAGGGTGGTCTTTCTACTCTGTTTCTACTCTGCCGGATACCACACGGCATTCAATTGTAATCATACTAAAAATAGAAATATCTATAGATATTTATAAGATACTGACCTGTTCAATGGTTCTATGATGTTTGGTCCGTCGTCTTCCAGTCGTACTGTACAACGTGTCATCTACTTCGTCCGAGCTGTCCGTCAGTTCTCTAGCAGATTCTAAGCTGAGACGTCTTTGCAATTTATCTCTTGCTGGTATATCCCTTTCATTCCTCGCTGGCACTCTTTCACTAGCTTCACTAGAATGAGACTCCCGGCTAAACATTTGAGAGGGTGATTCTCTCTTTTCACGGACTCCGTAATAATCCTGGTGTCTCTCTAAATCTTCATTCAATCTGCTACTTGATATTTTTGCACCAGAATATGTCCTGTCTAGAGGATAATTTTTTTCTTGTATAGAATTTTCTGGTGCGAACTTTTCGGGTGAATTTTTCGATGTCTCCATATTGTATAATGTTTTCTGACTTCGAGATATTTGTAACCGGTACATCTCCTTGTTTACTTCCTCAACGTTTGAATCTGATCTGCTCATTGGATAGCCTGAGTCCGTTGAAATATGATGCGGTTTGCTTTCGTAAAGTGATTCACTTCTTTGGCCGAAGTGTTTTAAATTAAGCTGATTTTGATTAGTCGAGTAAGAGAGCATAGGATTTGTTCTAGGCATTCTGGTTTTACTGCTTTTTCTTAAACTTGGAGAATTACTTGAAGATTCATCATCTCTTATTCTAGGAGAGTGATTATGATTATTGTTATTCCTCTGATATAAATCTTCGTAATTACAATTATCTCTGGTAAGTTTTCGGTGGGTAGCGTTGCGATTCTGTTGGTCATAATTCCTACTGTCGTCATTAAAATTGGTTGAACCCTCTTCAGAATTTGTCTCCACGTTGTCTGTGCTCAAACCCTCCTCATCGATGGATGAACTGGATGAGCCACATGGGCACCGTTTAGAGTTTCTGTTTTCATTGGTTTTTTTGATTTCTTGCGACTGCCGATTATCCTCCATATTATAAACGGGGTTCGTAAAAACTAAAGGCGCAATTTTTGTATTAGAATTTGTATTATTTTGAACATTGTCAGCAGTCGTGAAATTTTGAATACCATATTTCTGAATATCGTATTCAATTTTTTGTTGTACTGGGCTTTTTGGATAAAATTTCTCGTTTTTACTGTCATAATATTGCTTCTCTCTTTGTTTTTGGTAATTTAGCTGTGAGTAACGGCTCATAGGCTGTCCACCATTTTCGTAAGGTTGATGGTGATGTGTTGTATTTTCGATGGGACTAGAACTTTGGCTATACGTGGCGATGCTTTGATACCCAGAACTTGCAACATTTGACAGTCCACTAATGGATACGTTAGAGCCATTACTTGTGTAAGCATTTTTGTTTACATTAATAACGTTATTATTGTTAGTTTTTGACTGAGATATATTTTTCTTATTCATCATCTTTTCATCAACAATATCGGAATCATCAGCATATTTCAAGAGGTCTGATAATTCATCTAATGTAGAAGTTTCTTTCATAATATTTTGCATATCATTAGAGCAATAATTATGATTGATACTATCGCTACTTGGAGATCTCTCAGTGCTATTGTAGTTTGAGTTGTGATAGTGTGTTTGCTGCTGATTAAAGTTATTGGGTTTATATCTCTCCTGGAACCTTCTCTCCAAGCTTTCGTTCAACCCGTTACTTATGCCTTTAGGATACTGATCTGAGCCAAAGCCAATCTGTACGACCTTTAAGTTCACACAATGCTCTTGGTTATTATACTGCGAGCTGTATCTGTCTGGGTTGACATTCTGATTAACAGGATTCGAGCCATATCCATTTCTTGGAAGCGTTGCTGAACGTAAGTTGAAACTGGGCGATTTTGAAACAGTAACATACGATCCCTTGAATTTAGATTCCTCAGCATTTGATTTGGATGGGCTAATGTTGAATTGAACTCCGTGTTTATTCATGATAGGTGAACTATGAGCAAAGTTGTTAACGATCTGGTTATTAGGGGGGATATCTACATTCGGCTTTGTGGGATTACACGTAGGATCATTGAACCTGAAAATAACGGTCATATTAATTGAGATCAGTAACTTAAGGCTACTCATAAAACACCTTTGAAATACATACCTAAAGATATTTTCGCCTATTTGCACGGGCGGTCCGTCGTCATTGCTCATTAATCTTTTACTTAGGTCATCTAAAATTTCAGACAGTGGATCCAACTCCTAGAAATAGGAAATAGTCAATATTAATACCACATTTATGTCAAATCCAAAGGCGGATCTAATTCTGCAAATAATTGTTTATCATTTTCGACATAACTGAACCAGCTATATATTTCTTAATATATGAAAGAAGCCTTTATGCAGTCAACTCATGATTAGTTACTTTAAAAAAGTCGATAAAAAGTATAAGACAATTTAATGAGAATAACTTTAAGTGCTATATTACTTGTCTATGTAAAAATAATTGTATTAAAAGTTGTGATAAATTGCGATTTTGGATTTGGATTCCAACTGCACAGATTTATCACCACAGATTATTGATATTATTTTGATATATATTTGAATGGTTTATTAACTCAAATCAAAATAATCTTTATTAACTTTTTAAAGGCTAAAGGATCAATTAAATTAATAAAGTTAGTACTGGTTTGTGTGGTTGGTCGAGAATAAGTTCTTCGAGAAATCATTCTTGTTTCTTTTCGATCTCAATAACAAAATAAATGTCAATATTAGTTTGTGGAATTATCAGTATTAATTATGGTTGTCCCATACAATGGATATCTACATTTGGACAAATGTCTTCAAGGCATATTAGGCTACACAGTGTTGTCCTTCAATAAACTATTCTTTGCAAACTTTTATAGCCGTCTATTATTATAGTAAACGAACAAACTATGTGTCCTGTGGTGAGGACGCGGTTGTAACTTCTTAGGATCCCAATGTCAAGTCCTAAAAACAATTCTTTGCAAACTTTTATAGCCGTCTATTATTATAGTAAACGAACAAACTATGTGTCCTATTGTGAGGACGCTGTTGTAACTTCTTAGGATCCCAATGCCAATTCATAAAAATTAATAGCTAGTTCAAAATGTCCCACTAATATTTCGGATAAGGGTTATTTATTAGCGAAAGAAATAATATGTATCATGCTAAATGTAGAGTAGACTATTCAATTTCTTACATGATACATGCAGGATTCGTAAAACTGCATGTACAAACCTCCACTACCGTTACCACAATACACAAGCAGTACACACGTTCACAATCACAAATTCAACAATTGTTTCGCACCGCAACCAAAGCATCAAAGGACTCGATAAACTCGCTTTGTAATTTTGTCGTGGAGCAAAATAATTTTATTATTCCTTTTGTATTATGGCTCTCGCAAAGCAACACCAAATTCTATAAATTAAATTATTGACAATAGGTACAGACCTGCATCTTCCCCGCGGGCAGTTTAGGCAAGCTATCCGCTAACAGGCCGTGTAGAGTTGCCAACTGTTTTCCAAGGTCCACATGGGGAGCCCATTCAGGGTCAGCTTCTACTGCCATCTCGTTTTTGGAACTTTCTGATCCAGCTGTAGACCCTTGTGATGTTGAGGAGTTACGTTTGCTCCCATCAGGTTGTTGTTGGGTTTGTAGAAGTTGTTGGTGTTGCTGTTCTTGTGGCCTTGTCTATAAAAATTAAGTGCAAAATTAAAAAAGAAAATAAAGTACCGGCCTGTCCCAATGCGGAGCATATATATGTCCTTTCTCTCTTTGGAACTTAGACACACTACGCTTATCCAATGTGGATTGGTGGGTTATACATATCCCCAGAATTATCTAGAGATATGCAAGTTTTCTCACGATGTTTTCCTTCACAGAACGGCGCGTCATAAATTTTAAATATCAATAAGACTTATAAGTTTTAAGAGAAAAACTCAATGGTGCCTGGTGGGATTTGAACCCGTTACCCTTTCAAAGGAGTCGCACGGCCTCACCTTCACAACTTATCTTTCTGACTGAAAATTGATTGCAAAATTTGGTAACACAAAAATATGACAAATAAAACGTAACGGGATTCATCATATTTTTACCTTGTCGATCATAAGAATAAGCTATAGAAATGGAAATTGTAAGTTTTTTTTATGAATTATTTGTTTTATGTTCATCTTTAATGAAGTTACCCACATTAATTTCTCAGAATTTTTCATTCTTTTCATGAAGATAGTCATCACCTCTTTTGATGATATACCTACGTACGTATGGCTTACTGTTTATCAAATGAATAGACAGCTATTACCTTAGCCTTACTTATGAAATTCAAATATAAATAAGAATTACAATAATTTAAACAACTTGGTGCGACAGGGTTTGATCTAGGTATATACTTGTTTATACAATCCCATATTACGCTTATGGTATTACCTAAATAAGAACTGTACTGAGGGCAGTAATGTTCTATTACACCCAGATAAATTTTTGAAATATATTGCGCGAACTTAGCACACGGTTTTTTACGTTAATATCCTCCTGATTTATTGACATTAAGTTTAGTCACTATAGTTTAAACCATGTGTTAATTAAATTATAAGTGTAAACCATGCTCTTCTTTTAAGTTATTATACAGATATAATAACTTATTGCCGTGTGGTATCCGACTGAATAGAACAGACCAACCTCATTTCTTACCGAGGTGTAGTAAAAGGCGACTAAGGTAAGTCGTCCCGCCGTGTGGTATCCGGTTGAGTAGAATAGACCACGCTCTTTCTTACCGAGGGGTCGTAAAATACGACTAAGGTAAGTTGACGTCTGGCAGGCGGCCGGTCGTAAAATACGTAGCCGAATCATGACAACATGTTTTTAACATATTGTGCCGACCCCACTTGGAGTGGGATAAGGGCAGGTGAATGACAGATATAATAACTTAAAAGAAAGAAAGGCTTTAACGGAAACGTCTTTTCAAAAGTTAACTATTTACAAATAAAGATTACTTACGGAGATAGCTCTGAGAAAGGCTTTCATGTTAGGTGCTTCTTGCTCCAAGAAATCGTTGAGAAACTCCATGAAGGCCTCTTTCCCTTGAAAGCGAGTAAAATTAGCCAGGGTCTGCAGTGTCTTCGCCACAAGTGTCAAATTACGCGCTGCGCGTTCATTAGGGTACTCTGTAACACAATATTATTAGCAGTTAGGAATATATCGCTGTTCTAGTAGAAAAATGACGTAAATTCTAAAACTAAAATTTTATAGGAGATCCAAAAATAGCAAAAAAATTTATTTGAAATACTAACTGAAAATTAATGAAACGATTAAAAATAATGGCAATTATATCGACTGTGAACCGGCAATATATCCTATCTCCATTTTAAGCCAAATCATTTTTTATCGGCATTGTGTACTACTGCGCATCATTTACCGTATCAACGTCTATTATCTACTAGAAAATTTGTAAATAAATAAACATATTTACAGCCAACTGTATTTTTATTTCATAGAAATTATTGCGAATCACGTTTTTTCTTCTTCCTGAAATGTTGTCAAAAATAAGATAGGACAATTTGCCAGTTCACAGTCGATATGTAAAAAGCAAATATATGAGTATAGGAAATATGTTTTACTTTTATACTAACTTTTCAAATATTTCTTTTCTTTTTTTCGGTCTACAATAAAATTACAGTAATATGCGTTTCACTTATGAAAATAAGATTTGAAAAACATCTAGAATAAATATTATATACCTACCCTATCTTAAAAATACCAAAGTTCGGCAATATGTCTTTTTTGTATAGAATATCTTATGTAAAGAAATAATAAATTTACGCATTGAAATGGCAAAAATGACACTCACCATGAATTATTCCAAAGAGACTTGGAGACAGAATTGCGGGGCAAAGAAAACGAAGGAAGATGGATGCACTGATCAAATTATCTGATATATCTTCTCGGCCCATTGATGTTAACCTGCGAGGTAGACACTCAAATTATAATATTTATAATAATTTAGTTGTATGAAATCCATTACTGTTTACAAAATCACTGGGCTATTTATATTATTTGGGCGCATTATCCTTTAGTACTATTGATTGTGCTTTTGATTATGTACTCGTATGGTATAAAACTGATAATAATGTATTTTTCACTTGCCAATTTTAACGAAAAGTAAGTAGTTAAAAAAGTAAGTAGAACAGTAAGATTTTATTATTTGTATTATGAATATGAAATTACTTTTCGTATTATTCGAATTATGATCGCATCGTGATGAATCGCATTACGATTTTTGTCGTGGAGCCTATCCTCCTGATGATGCTTCGGTTTCGGGGCGAAACGATCGTCGAGATTGTGGTGGTGGGTGTGTGTGCTGCTTTTGTGTGCGTTATTGCTGGTGAATTGCGCCTTGGGGTGCATGTGGTGGCTTGTCCTGCATGTATAAGGTGCGTAGATTTTGCCTGCTTCATACACATTGGCTTTGCATGCATTCACTTAACCCGTGCGGATTATAGCAAAGTAGTTAGTTCTGTTATATTGCTTGTAATATGGAATTCCGCAAAGTAACGCCTGCTTCTATAAATCACTCCCCCCTTTATTGTGCTCTTCATACGGCGAAGAATAGGGCTAACTGGCGAAACGCCATTGACAGTGTACTGTCATAAAGAGCCACGATTCTCATCACGGAGAAAACGACGCAAGAAGAAGAAGAGGATTTTGTGCGATAAAGATGTTTAACTATCTATCTCTCTATATTGCTATCTTTACTAACCTCTCGCGGAAAGTAGCGAAGCAGTCTCTCAGCGGGGGAGGGAACCTTGGTGCGGAGGCGGCGATTGCGCGCCATGCTAGTGCCACAGTGTCGCGGAGTGCTGCCTGTTGGCGTCGCAGCGCCGCGCTGCTGCCGGCGCGCAGGGGGTCCACTTCGCAGTCAGTCGCCGCCGACCCAGCAGCCGCTGCTACTGCTTCGCCGAGTGTGTCCTGTGCATTTTAATTTGTAATAATAATAATAATAGTTTATATAATAATAGTAATAATAATAATAGTTTATATAATAATAGTAATAATAATAATAGTTTATATAATAATAATTAGTAATCGGTGCTACTGGAGTAGTAGCTAAAAGTATATCAAAATATGTGGATTGGCTTGATTCAGGCATTAATATTACTATCCTGCAAAAACAAGCAGCAATACACACACTGACCATACTGAGCAAAGTTTTAGGAGATACCATATTCATACATAACTCACCAGACAGACATGAAAATCACCCACAACGCCCATCAGATACACAAAAAATGCAAAATACACATAAAAACACGACCACTTTACAATCGCCAAACACAACACAATCACCCACTGAATCAAACACAACTGACTTACAACACATACATACTCATAAAAAAAGGAAAAAACGAAGAAGACAAAACAAAATCACACGTCATAATATAGAGAGAGCACCGATTTTGGACAAATGAATATCTTTTATCCTGTGGGTAATGGGACGAGATATTTATTAAAACCGACGCTTGAAACGTCGAGTAAAGAAGTTAATAATAATAATAATTTATTTACTAGAATCATCACCATCCTCCTGCCTTAGAGAGAGATATCACTCTAAGTGAGGAAGGTGCAACATGTTACAACATGTTGTCACATGATTTGGCCTTCGTATTTTACGACCGGCCGCCTGCCTGACCCGCCTGTCAACTTAACTTAGCCGTATTTTACGACTCCTCGGTAAGAAAGAGGGTGGTCTATTCTACTCAACCGGATACCACACGGTGGGTCAACTTACCTTAGTCGTCTTTTACGACACCTCGGTAAGAAATGAGGATGGTCTATTCTACTCAGCTGAATGAATCTGAATAAACTGTGATAGCTGAATGGTTAAACCGAGTACCTCTCTCGAGTCATGAAATTATCAATCATTATCATTATCAAATCAGAGGAATGGATTTTTGATAAGTGTAACCTACCAATCAACACTTCTCACCAAGTAGGGAAAGAAGAGGCCTATGGCCAGCCGTGGGATAGTAACAGCCCGTTACTTTTCTTCTAGAAAAAGGTAATTATGAGTTTTATTTTTTTCTTTACTCCGGCCCTACTCCCTACTATAAGAACTGTATGGTCCTTTCTTATTTTTCTCTTCTGGTATTTAAAAAAATACATAGTAACTTAAAATTTTACTATATCGACTGTGAACTGGCAAATTGTCCTATCTTATTTTTGACAACTTTTCAGGAAGAAGAGAAAACGTGATTATTAATATATTCGCAATAATTTTTGTGTAATAAAAAACAGTTGACTTTAAATATGTTTATTTATTTACAAATTTTCTAGTAGATAACACATGTTGATACAGTAAATGATGGGCAGTAGTACCTAATGACGTTAAAAAGTGATTTGGCTTAAAATTGAGATAGGAGATATTGCCGGTTCGCAGTCGATATGTTATAAATATATTATATATTCAGTCTTGTTTAGTTACCTGCAAATACTGGTCGCCGACCAGTTTGAGATAGGCCTCCATGCTCTTTGTGGCAAGTGAGTTACCCCGGAAGGTAAGCGAGTGGTCGCCAGTTCGGCGCACATCTAAGGCCACCACATCGGCCAAGTAGCGAGGCGCTAAGCCCGCACCTGCCATGCAAAGCACTAGCGCACAGCCTATGTCTTCTTTAGCTTTCACACCTAAGAAAAAATCAAGGATAAAGAGCCAAGAAAAATGAACTGTGTACTTTTGATGCTTTGTTTATGTTCGAAAGAAATTCGGTAAGATATAAATATTTTAATTAAAAAAAATATTTTATTTTATTTTTATATTTTCTCTATCCTTCTATATTTTCTTAGCATATATATTTATAATTTTACTATACGCAAATAACTCTGAAACGAATTCAGTAGATACGGCGATAAAAATTACTTTATGTCACTCTCTCGCCTCTCAAATAGCAACTACCATAGCAAAAAGAACAAATAGTTACTTTGGGGATATAATTAGAAGAAAATACCTAAGATTTATTGAAAGAGTATGATAAAATATAATAATTTAGTGTTTAATTCATTACATAACTTGTTTTAACTAGAAAAACGTTCGAAGAGCCTCCAATTTATCGGAAGGTAGTTAAAAAGACCTTCTCTATAAGTAGAGCATATATTTTTTTGATGAGAATATATTTTTTGGATGTGCAAGGACATAAGTCCTTGCACATCCAAAAAATAATATTCGAGTCTTAGCCTTAGATAATTCTTGATGCAGTTAAAGATCCATATCGAAAGATGGAATATAGAGATGATAATATATATCATATTGATTTATAGAAGCAGGCGTTACTTTGCGGAATTCCATATTACAGGCACTATAACAAAACTACTTCGCTATAATCCGCACGGGATCCGCTATACCCGTGCGGATTATAGCGAAGTAGTTTTGTTATAGTGCCTGTAATATATCATATTATATCTATAAAGTATAATTATATACTTTATAGATATAATAAAGTATAATTTACATAATTGTTAGAACGTTTTAATCAATCCTAAATAAAAAATATATAAAAAATCATAACGCATCCGCATAGTCTATATTTTTATTTATTAATGTGGTAGGTCGAACATAAACGCATAGTTTAAGTATATGTTTTGACTGCCCGTTGGCTCTGTGGGTAGTGACCCTGCCTTCAGCTCCGCGGGTCGCGGGTTCGATTCCCGCCGAGGGCCAACATTTTCTATAAACAAATTGTTGGTTTTTCGAGCCTGGTGTGTATTTGTATTTAAGTATGTATTTAAACTTATATAGGTAGTATATCTACCAGTTGTCCGTCACCCATAACACAAGTATTAAGTTACTTTGGGGACGGACGACCGTGTGTAAATGTCTCATATATTTATTTATTTACAAATGGTACCTATAACGGAAGGCAACTATGCTGACCATTACATTAAGCTGTGATAGCCTAGCGGTGAGACCGTGCGACTCTTTAGAGACGACATAGGTTCAAACCCCGGGCAGGCACCAATGAGTTTTTCTATTAAAATTTATGTGTCTAATTGATAATTGCAATTTATCACACGCTTTTCAGTGAAGGAAAACATCGTGAGGAAACCTGCATATCTCTAGAGAATTCTAGGGATATGTGTAACCTACCAATCCGCATTGGAGCAGCGTGGTAGGTCTTAGCTCCAATCCTCTCCAAAAACGGAGAGAAGAGGCCTTAGCCCAGCAGTGGGCATAGTAACAGGCTGTTATTTTACTTTATTTTACCTATAACGGGTTCGAGGTACTCGCAAAGTCGCCGATAGTTCTTCTTGAGGTAGTCGAGAAATCTCGCGTAGTTGTCGATTGGTAGCACGTCGACGCACTGGTAGCGGCACTTGATACGCAATGCGGGCAGAGGTGCGGGCGCGCGGCCCGGCGACTGCGGCTTGTCGCTCTCACTGACGGGGTACCACCGCTCGTTGAGGTATCGCGACGATACGTCGTCGACCGGAATACGAACTGTACCTAAGTATGACGCGAAAAACATAATTTTATTTGATTTATAGAAGCAGGCGTTACTTTGCGGAATTCCATATTACAAGCAATGATGATGCTTCGGTTTCGGGGCGAAACGATCGTCGAGATTGTGGTAGTGGGTGTGTGTGCTGCTTTTGTGTGCGTTGTTGCTGGTGAATTGCGCCTTGGGGTGCATGTGGTGGCTGGTCCTGCATGTATAAGGTGCGTAGATTTTGCCTGCTTCATACACATTGGCTTTGCATGCATTCACTTAATCCGTGCGGATTATAGCAAAGTAGTTAGTTCTGTTATATTGCTTATAATTTTATTTATTTATACCTTGAACAATTATAGCAAGTGCATTTTACACCTATACTTGAGGAAAAAGCACCAGACTAACTTCATTTATTGTTGGTGTATAACAGTCTATGCAGACGCCGTGTGGTATCCGGCAGAATAGAATAGACCACCCTCCGTTACAAGCAATATAACAGAACTAACTACTTTGCTATAATCCGCACGGGTTAAGCGAAATTGTGTGCGAGATTGTGGTGGTGGGTGTGTGTGCATAAAAATATACATAATTATAAAAAGATTGGCGATGTATATAATAGACAAAGTAGGAACCGACATAAGCTTGCGGCTCCTGCTTTGCGCCTTGTAAGAGTACGTAAGTCGTTTGTGGGTTTGGGTATAAGATTCTATAACAAAATTCCACAATCAATTTTAACTTTTCCATTACAGCAATTTAAAAATACTGTTAAAAAGAGGCTGATACAGAAAGCCTATTATACCGTGGAGGCTTACATTGATGATAAGAATGCGTGGATATAGCTGCTCTTTGACCTTATGCAGGATAGCTATGACAAAATGTAATTAGTATTAAGAATCTTCTTTTTTAAAAGAGCTCCACCGAGTTTCTTGCTGGCTCTTCTCGGTAGGACGGCTTTCCGAACCAGCAGTAAAGTTGACGATTCAAAAGCACTTGTTTACAAGTTTACTTGAATAAAGAATATTTTGAATTTTGAATTTTGAATTTTGTGTGCTGCTTTTGTGTGCGTTGTTGCTGGTGAATTGCGCCTTGGGGTGCGTGTGGTGGCTTGTCCTGCATGTGTAAGGTGCGTGGATTTTGCCTGCTTCATACACATTGGCTTTGCATGCATTCGCTTAACCCGTGCGGATTATAGCAAAGTAGTTAGTTCTGTTATATTGCTTATAATTTTATTTATTTATACCTTGAACAATTATAGCAAGTGCATTTTACACCTATACTTGAGGAAAAAGCACCAGACTAACATTTATTGTTGGTGTATAACAGTCTATGCAGACGCCGCGTGGTATCCGGCAGAATAGAATAGACCACCCTCCGTTCTTACCGAGGTATCGTAAGAGGCGATTAAGGCATGTGCAAATGTGCGTATAAATATTGTCTTAAATGTGTATAAATGTGCGTATAAATATGATTATTGTCTGTTCTTCTGGTATGCCGTGTGGTATCCGGCTGCATAGAATAGACCACCCTCATTTCTTACCGAGGTGTCGTAAAAAGCGACTAAGGTAAGTTGACGTCAGGCAGGCGGCCGGTCGTAAAATTCGTAGCCAAATCATGTGACAACATGTTTGTAACATGTTGCGCCGACCCCACATAGAGTGGGATAAGGGCAGGAGAATGATGAGTATGGTGATGACATAACAGTCTATGCAGCCCAAATAGACCTAGGCCTTTGCTAGGGCTAGCAACAGTCAACATGTTGTCTATTTTACTTATTGCCAGGTAACGACTAATATGAACGAATATATTATAATATATATATTTATTATATAATATATTATATCATATAAGGTCCTACCATGATGACTCTATGAATGTTTATATTTTTTAATGTTTAATTTTGTGTACAATAAAGTTTTTATCTATATATCTATCTAATATAAAGCTTGCTTTACACGTTGTCCCTATGCCACTAGTAGCCATTAAAAAAAAAGTAAATTAAATATCCTACTCTGCTTAGCATAGACCTCTTCCCTCCTTTTCTGAATGTGATCTTTTTTGAATGTGACAACAAGTAAAGTAACGGCCTGTAACTATATCACTACTGGGCATAAGCCTCCTCTCTTCTTTTTCTTTTTGGAGAAAAGAGTTGCTGCTAAAAATATGTCGTCAAACGGAATGCGAACTGAATCTAAATAGGAAACAAAAACATAAGATCCCCGCACTATTATAAAGCTTTACATACACTTTAGCCGCTTTGTTGTGAATTTCATGTTAAAAATGTAAGGTAACGGCCTTCTCTCTCCTTTTTTTGGAGGAAAAGTTCAAGCTTAGACATACCACGCTACTCTTATGCGGATTTGGCATGTTAGACACCAATGAGTTTCTTTGTTAAAACTTACGCTTTATGGTGTAAGAACATCGTGTACAAACCTGTATATTTATGGAAAAGTACTACTACAATATCATTAGTAAGGGAAAGTCGATGGGTAACGACGGTTATCGGCCTGAATAACACAATCGCGCCTGGATTTATTAGCATAACTTTTAATAATATTTGGAATGCCCATATTTCTGCCATTTTTTCTTACTACTTTTTTTACTATTAACACAAAAAATCCGATTGGATGAAAAAGTAAGACGTAATAACGAGATCTGAAATTTAATGTTACTATCGATGTCATAAATAATAGTAAAACTAGATATTTGTGAATTGTGAACCCTTTATTCAAACCATTCACAAATGCACTGATCGTAAAATATATTGCTTCTAGTTCTGTATTCGTATCAGGGGTAAATTTCAGTCGCGTTAATATGTAGGTAATACAATCTATATTCTTACCAACAAGGGCGTGTTTGTCCCGTTTTCGGGAACGCCTCTCTGGTTCTCGGTAGACATTGACGTGTATTGCCCTCACAGCAGGCAGTCCGCTAAATTCGTAAACCTCGCCCCAGAAGCAAAGTTCCGTCTTTAGTTTTGATGATGATCTGAATATAATAATTATTTATATAGTATACCCAATAAATATAATTAATAAGAGTGGGCTATGATATATAGGCCGCGTGGGATGCTAATCTCTTCGAACAAAGCCTACGTATATAATATATTTGATTCTATAATAAATTCCATAATCTACTTTAACTTTACAATTACAGCAGTTTAAAAATACTATTAAAAGAAGGCTAATTCAGAAAGCCTATTATACTATTGAAGATTATCTAGACGATAAGAATGCGTGGATATAGCTTCTCTTCAACCCTGTACAAGACATTAATAACTATATGTAACTAGTGATAAGAATTATTGTTTGAAAAGAGCAACCGCCGAGTTTCTTGCTGGTTCTTCTCGGTAGGAACAGCTTTCCGAACCAGCAGATGTTGACGATTCAAAATCACTTGTTTACAAGTTTACTTGAATAAAGAATATTTTGGAATTGAATTTAATAGAACTTCACGTACAGGTAAGTTCATTTCATCAATAATTGTGATATACAATGTTATCATAATAGTTATGAATTACAATGTTAATAATTAAAACTATGCATCTGATAATACAGGCAGGATACTAAAAATAATCTCTAATAAATACACGATAAATACGATGTTGATTATAAATCTCCTTTATCCGCAATGATTTTTATATGCAAAATATCATTATAATACAATATTACTTTGCAGGTTTTGTTGATCCATATAGTATCTTTCTAAAATAAAAATATAAATTAAATTCAAATTTCATTCGTTATTATTTATAACGAATGAAATTTGAATTGAATTGAAGACCCAATCATTCTTAGTGTTGATCTTTCTTAGTTATTTATTTCTCTATAAGAAAAACTTAATTATAAATAAAATTATCTCCTGATTATTTAAGAATTAAAGCAATTGTAAAATTTCCATCGTAATTCATATGCATGGAATAGTATGGTAAAGTAGAGATGGGATGTTTCACAAGTTCTAAATTCGTAAACAGAAACATAAGTGTGGTGTAATACGCTCTTGAAAATTCGGCATTGATATTTATTTTTATGCCGCTTATTAGACCAAGGTGGAGTTCACACTAACGCATAATATGCGATAATTATGTAAATAACAGTCTGATAATTAAGTAACTACTGATTTCATAATTAATTTTATTTATGAATCGCGCTATCTTTGTGACGCGTGTGTCTACACTTTTAACAACTGAAGTGCCTTTAAATAATTAGATTAAGAAATCATTTAAATTTTGGCTTCTATTATTAGAATGCATGAAATTGCTTAAAAGGATTTTGTTTTATAATAGCAGTGGGCACTTAGTTGATAAGAAAGAGATTTAGAAATGAATATGGCTATATAATTCAGTAGGACTACGAATATTTCATTCTAAAATATAACTAAATAATTTCCATTACAAAAGTATGGTCTAAAAAGTTCTGATTGTTACGGAGGAAATTGTATACTTTATAAGGTTAAAGGTCTGTGTAACCAAAAAAAAACAATTTATGCATTATTATAATCATTTTAAGAATTTTCAAAACTATAGGATTACATCACACATTAAATTGACGTTAATAAAATCTAGACCGACAAAAATGCCTTGACTGCTTGCTTTTCTTTTGTTGTCCCATTATCTTTTAAGATTACTTTCTCTAAACGATCAAAAATCTTAAATTAATGAATAATTTCATACAGGTAAAGAACTCGGCAGAACATTATATTTAAAGTAACGTTAATTTAATGAAAGCTTTTCTAAGAATATATAATAAGACATATATAATAATCATGACTTTAATATTCTTACCTAGCGTATAAAGTATCGTCGAGGAGTATTTCGCAGTAATATCGTTTCTTGGGTGGGATTGCTTTTGCTTCCAATAGCCATAACTTGACTGTTCTTTCGCAGCGTCTGGTGCGAGTCTCATCTGGCCGAGCTGCTTGTCGCAAACTATGAATTAAGATATTAAAATATATTGATTGTAAACAGATTAAAGAATAATAAATAATAAATTACCGGTTTTTTTTTTTTTTTACCGGTACCGGTAAACGCAGTGTTGGCAGACCCCCTACGCGATGGACGGACGACCTCAAAAAGGTCGCGGGGAGCCGCTGGATACAAGCGGCACAAGATCGTGTGTTTTGGAAAGCCCATGAAGAGACCTATGTCCAGCAGTGGACGCCTATCGGTTGAGAAAGAAGAAGAAGAAATAATAAATTTAGTTCTTGTCTATAAAATGTTATAATAATTATTTTTAATGATCATAAGTTTTTATTCTTCTACGCTTTTCCAACTGTAAGCGGGATCGGCACAATGTTATCATCTTCCATTCTTTTATATCATTTGTCAACTATCGTGCTACTGCTTTTATATGTATATCATACTTAACAAAATCCATCTATCTTTCAACAATTAAGCGTTCTTCTAGTCATATATTCATCCACATTCATATCTAAAACTCTTTAGGTAACGTGATTTCATCAACCCTCATTAAAAATGTTAATATACTTTAATAAAAAAAATAATTGTACCACTTTACTTATTGTACTGTAACGATATAAAATGATATCGTTACAGTACAATTTAAATTATTCCAAAATTAAAGATATCAACAAAATCTTTTACTTGTTTTCTAAATAATTATGGTTAAATTCTTAAATATGAAATAATTAAACGTCGTTGGCTATGAATACATAAAAAAATGTGAATAAAATCCTGGTATGGGAAAAATTAAGATAAACTTTTTTCAAGTTGAACAAACCCTAAGTAAAAAAATCAAAATGTTAGGGACTATTAAACATATAATCTTTGTAAACTTCTGAATTAAACCAATAAAAGCAAAACGTACGGCATTTTAAAGTGTTACGGCTATTAAGTAATATTTAATTACATTGATTTCGCAATATGGCTTACATAGACTAAAAAGTGGGCGAGGATTGAACAGCTTTAGACTATGAAACATCTTTGAATATGTCGCCTACAGAGCTTATGAGCATGAATAAAGCTCACTGTGAATGAAAAATCTCTTTCTGTGTAATACGCTTTCACAGCTAGAGCAATATTGATGGATTTTCCTTCGCGAAAAAAAAACACATACTACATAATTAACGCTTATTTTAAATATTTGAAGTGAACAAAGTTTCGGGTACAATTTTGTAAAGCAGATTGTGCTGTGTTATCGTCGAAAATAGGCATTTCCATTCAGCGGCCTATGGTATAAAATCGAGTTAGTATTTATTATGTAAACTAACTGTAAAAGTACCGATGTAACTAAAATAGCATAATCTTTGTAATATAAACTATACAATGACGAAATCGTACCTGTATATCCATCGGTCACGCTCCTTACGCGAAGCACACGCAAAGTAGCGTGGCGCACGATTCTCTGCGCTCAACGCGAAGCAGTGCGGCCTGCCTAGTACGGATGAGTGTAAAGCCCGAATTTCCACCTGCAAATTAATAATACAAACATACTAAGGCTAAGCCTCAGTACTGCGTCGAATGTGGACGTGTTGACGATGTGTATCATGTATTGATGGAATGTTTGCTGAACGAGTCTGAGCGGCCGAGTATATTCATTACAAGTAAATAAAAGAAAGAAATAAAAAACGCTAAATCTGCATTATTGTCAATTCTAAAAAAATTATAATATATACTATGTTGACATATTGTATTGAGCAATAAGACCACCTTTGAACAGTGTTAATTTACCTTTAACTATTTATTTATATGTTATTTTGTACAAAAAGTTATAAATAAAAAAACAAATAAAAGTATGTTAACGTAACTTAATGAGGTCATTGGGCGAAGTTAGGAACATCGTTGTTTATCCGAAAGTGTAATCCCCTTAAATTGGTTAAATTATATGAGGTTTAATTATATTAATTAGTGTTTTAATAACAAATGTAATTATAGATTTTTGTTGATTTTGATAAAGAAATATAGGAAGTTTGGGATAATATTTAGTACTCAAAAAATAAGCGACAAGGGTCTAGACCTCATCATAAACAACTAATAGCGATTTGTACCAGCTAATCGCAACTGTATGAAATAACTTTCAGTACTGAATCTCTGAGCCGTTGACAAACAAAAACATTGAAGAAGCTGTGTCCAGTGGGCGTTGGAATTCAAACAAAACAGATAAAAAACTAGCATCTATACAATTCTTAAATTAAAGTTCTCATCGTACACCCTGATAGATCTACTTTTTTTTTTCAAAATATGCGCAGACATGACTCATGCACTGACTACTAAGATACCGCTAAGTATTGTGAAACGACCAAGCTTTGTAATTTAAGTATGATTCAGAACATCGAAAGTGTTCGCGCGAATTTAACCTTTATTGATTTGTTTGCGACATTTTATTCATTAAAGACTAATGTTCTTACAAGTTGAAGTCTTCTTTGACGTAAAAGCAAAATGAATTTATAGATATGAAAATAGATGATGAAACTTTATAAAGTCGAAGAATACAAAACCTACTACTTCCTGGACGAAAGAATCAGACTAGTTAGTCAATCAACCTGGTCATAGATCTTTTTATGGATGAAACGCGACTATTTGCACCTCAATGGAGTATGTACATTATTTTTAATGGCCATGAATAAAAACCTAACGAGCTCAAAATCAAACTGCATTTATTTGAATTCTGGTTCTAACCACAAATTCAAATTCAAAATATTATTTATTCAAATAAACTTGTAAGTGATTTTGACTCATCAGCTCTACTGCTGGTTCGGAAAGCTGTTCCTACCGAGAATAGCCAGCAAGAAACAACTGATGGTCTTTTCAAATTCTGATACCTAATAACATTTAGTCATTAATAGCTTGTATAAGGTCGAGGAGTAGCGATATCGCATTCTTATCATATATGTAATCCTCAACAGTATTGTTGGCTTTCTGTATCAGCCTCCTTTTAAAAGTGTTTTTAAACTGCTGTAATTGTAGAGCTAAAATTTATTGCGGAGTTTTATCATAGAACCTTATACCCACGTATGTCAATCAATGACTTTTATATAGAAATTAGTATGGTTAATTAATTTACAATTTACAATGTATAGTGTATAAAACATATAACAATATGCATATTTCTTGAGAATTGCTGGGATATGTGTAACACAAGAACCGGACATGGCGAAGTGTGGTTACTCTTCGCAACTACCATCCTCTCCAAGAAAGGAGGAGGCTTTCAGGACTTGCTTAACCAACTTGTTACTGTCACACGTTCCCTATTATACTTTTTGGCCTTCATATGATGTTGATATGGATTTTTTTATTACACAATTATTTACCTGATTAGGTGGTCCCAGATCCATTGTGGATACTGCCGGTGAGTGTGCTGATAGGAGGCTTTCATGAGATCTGAAAATAAAGATATATCCATTATATATTTATAATAATATTTCCACATATTGTACTATATAGTATATTTTAATACAATATATGTTTACAATTTATTTCTGACTATATATATCGCATAATAATCATCATCGTTCTCCTACCCTTATCCTACTCTCAGTGGGGTCGGCAACGTTTTCTTTTACGACACCTCGGTAAGAATTGAGGTCAGTCTATTCTACTCAGTCGGATATAAAACGGAGGAAAGTAATATGGTGTATGTTTAAAAAATATTTAAATTCTAAATCAGCATAAAATACATTTGTCAACTTTTCGTATGTTCAGTGTATGATTTCAGAGGTTATAGCCTGTTTTTATTTATCAGAACAAATCTTTCTTCAATATAGTGGCCGTTCTTATCTCTCAACGTTCTACGATAAAAAAAACCTATGAGCCTCATAAGCTCAGTATCGTTCAGCGTATGTAAAGAGCTATAAGATCGATGTATGGTTGGTCACATGAGAAATGAGGAAATTCTTAGATCAAAGAAAGCGATATAGCCTGGGTCACGTTAAAGTGATGTTGGTTGATTAAAAAATCGATGGAGGCAGATTCCTTTAGTGTAGACATACATAACACGCATTTTAACATATCAGTGGAAGATATTTCTGATTCTTTACTTGTAATTAATTAGGCGGCACAATTAAAATCTTTAAAGCAACTTAGAAGCTATATATTCTATACTAGTCTCTAGTTAAAAATAAAAATAAAGGAAAGATTAAAATAATATTAGGTCCTTACATATGAAATTGGCGTTTTGTCGTACTGGCCACTTTGATCTCAAATATTACCTTTATGCTTAGGAATTCCAAATTCAAATTCATACAGCTATTTACTCATGCATTTGTGTTTCAAACCCCCTAATTCATTTGTTTTTTCTTCTTTTGTTTTTTTCTTTGTGTCACTCTGTTTACAAAATGGAAAACATGAAATATCGCGTTATTTACGAGTATGAGTTCCACCGTGGCACCAGTGCTGCAGAAACGGCTCGAAGGATTAATGATGTGTATGGTGACGGTGTCGCAAAAGAAAACACAGTGCGTTTTTGGTTCCAACGTTTTCGTTCTGGAAATTTCGCCCTGCAGAACAAGTCTCGTGGACGGCCGGAGACCAAAGTTGATAATGAAGAATTGAAGGCTATTGTGGAAACGGATCCATCGCAAACCACGTCCGAGTTAGCTGCAGGCTCCGGTGTTAGTGATAAAACTATTCTAATCCACTTGAAGCAAATTGGGAAGGTGAAAAAGCTTGAAAGGTGGGTACCTCATGAATTGAGTGAAGGAAACCGACAAACGCGCGTCGACTGCTGCGTTACGTTACTCAACCGGCACAATAATGAAGGAATTTTAAATCGAATCATTACCTGTGATGAAAAGTGGATCCTCTACGATAATCGGAAGCGCTCATCGCAATGGCTGAACCCTGGCGAACCAGCCAAATCCTGCCCTAAGCGAGTATTGACTACAAAAAAGTTGCTTGTAAGTGTTTGGTGGACTAGTGCCGGTGTCGTTCACTACAGCTTTCTTAAATCTGGCCAGACGATTACGGCAGATATCTATTGTCAGCAACTGCAAACCATGATGGAAAAGCTAGCTGCTAAACAACCGAGGCTGGTCAATCGCTCTAGGCCACTGCTACTTCAGGACAACGCTAGACCACACACTGCACAACAGACGGCTACCAAATCAGAGGAGCTTCAATTAGAATGTCTTAGACATCCACCGTACTCTCCGGACTTTGCTCCAACAGATTACCATTTTTTTTCGCAATTTGGATAACTACTTGCAAGGAAAAAAATTCAACTCCGATGGGGCAGTCCAAACCGCCTTCAAAGATTTTATTGATTCCCGTCCGAATGATTTTTTTAGTAAGGGGATCAATGAACTACCTATGAGATGGCAAAAGTGCATACATAGCAATGGTACATACTTTGATTAATTAAATATATTTCATTAAAAAAAACGACTTTATGTTATATTTAATTCTAATATTATATTTCCTTACTCTTCTTACATCATCATCTTCCTGTCCTTATCCCACTCTAAGTGAAGTCGGCACAACGTGTTACAAACATGTTGTCACATGATTTGGCTACATATTTTACGACCGGCCGCCTGCCTGACATCAACTCACCTTAGTCGTATTTTACGACTCCTCGGTAAGAAAGAGTCTATTCTACTCAACCGGATACCACACGGTGGGTCAATTTACCTTAGTCGCCTTTTACTACACCTCGGTAAGAAATGAGAGTGGTCTATTCTACTCAGCCGGATACCACACGGCGGGTCGTACTTACCATAGTCGCCTCTTACGACACCTCGGTAAGAAATGAGGGTGGTCTATTCTACTAAGCCGGATACCACACGGCATGTCCTTACTCTTCTTACATTGATAACAAAATAGTCATGCGAACTACCTTTGTTTAATTAATTTCGTATATGTAGTTGTTTCGTGTTTATTGTCGACGTTGATTAAATAATTAAACCGCCTCAACAAAGTAAGGGAGGGGCGACATTTCTAACGAAATTACGACACCTCTATGTTGTAACAGCACTACGCTAACAATTCTCATTTTCATTACTTAAATACCTTTGTTGCCTTATTGTGCTATAACTTGTATCATAAAGATCCGCCCAGCCTATCTTTTGAGCCAAAAGGTATAGGTAGAATGGTTTATCATTATATAGTCAAGCGTATTTTTATAATAAAAACGTGCATTATTTTATAAACATGACACGTGCTTTACTTAGGCTTCTTAATGTTATGTCAGGTTTAGAGTCAACCTTCAAATAATATAAAATACTTAATTTCTTTTTAACAGTTATATTACAAAATTAATAAGAATTCTAAATATTATCGACGCATGTTACTACAAGTACAAATTACAATTGGTGTTAATTTGTTACATACAAGAAGCTACTGCCGCATACGAGTGGTTACTTTCATTGAGGGTTGCGTGTTGAAACCATGGACAGCTATGAGTTTCTTTCAAACCGTATGTGCTTATTTCATATTTACAAGATATTATATGCTTTATAATAAAATAAAAAGATCGTGCATATCTCTGAAGAACTTCTGGGATATGTCAAAAAAAGGAAATTGCATTCCACACGGCTGGGCATAGGTCTCCTCTCGTTTTGGATGGAAAGATTGGAGCTAAGACCTACCACGGTGCTCCAATGCGGATTGGTTGGTTATACATATCCCTAGAATTCTCTACATTTATGCATGTTTTCTCACGATGTTTTCCTTCACCGAAAAGCGTGGGATAAATTGCAATTATTAATTAGACACATGAGTTTTAACAGATAAACTCATTGGTGCCTGCCCGGGGTTTGAACCCGCGATCCCCTCGACAGAGTCGCACGTTCACACCGCTGGGCTATCACAGCTTATTTTGAATATGTGATACGAGTCATTTCAAATTGGTAAAGCGTGGTTGGTAACCTACAATCTTTAAGGAGAGTAGAGACATTTGAATACTGAAAGGCCACTACTGTACTACATTTCTAATGCATGTTTAAGTTTCATAGATGAAACTATGATTCGCCTGAAATCGCCCAATGAATATAAACCTTGAATTCATTACCTCTGCTAATAAGACAATCCCGATCGTTAGGGGTTTTTAAAAAACTTGTGAAAGATCACTATTTGTCGATTAATTTGATATCATGACAGTAACTGTTGCTGTTTTACTGTCACTCTTGTAAGAATACATTATGTATTGTAGATATGTATGTGTATCTATACTAATATTATAAAGAGGAAAGATTTGTGTTTGTTTGTATGTATGTATGTATGTATGTATGTTTGTTACGTTTTCACGCAAAAACTACTGGACTGATTTAATAAATTCTTTTACCACTAGAAAGCTGCTTCTTCACTGAGCAACAAAGGCTATATTACATTTTCAAAAAAAATAGGGATCCGTAACAAAATTGTAATAAGGTGTGAATAATTAAGTTCTAAAAATCTTTAATCGCGTGCGCTGCGGAAACTATTGATGATAGAACAAAAAAATGTTCTACAGTATTATAGAACGTATCAATATCCACAAAAAAGTCCGTGATACCATATGTCTAACTATTATAGTTATGCCAATATAACTACTTTTTTACATTGTAAAAGTTAATAAAAGTGCTTACAATAATCAAACCATTTTATTCAAATCTCTGTATTAATTCTTATCCCAATAAATGATATTTTATTAAAAACTGTTTCAATACCTGTAAAATACTTTTTAAATTATTAAAATCCGACATCCCAATCAAATGCTATAACAAATTAATTGTAGCGACCGTTATAGCAGGGTCTGCATTTGGTGAGTTAGCTCTTATTCCAAGAATACTAATGATACCCATTTTTATACTGAAATAATCTATAAAATAAATCTATAGTCCGACTTCGTAGACTTTCCACTACCACGAGATCGGTATGGACGCGGGTGAAACCGCGGGGCATTGCTAGTTCTATATATATAAATATGTATATTTTATATATTCATATATGTAGACATAAATACTAACATATATATAAGATTTCTATTATAACGAATTATAATCAATTTTCCACGATACGCACCAAGTACTTATTACCCATAGCTATGTCCTTTCCCCGACCTTTAGGCCTACCATGGGCTTTAAGAAAACGATTCAATTCAAAGCCAGTACCTAAACCCAACTGCTGTCTTTTCGTACCATGAAGTGTTTTGAAAAGGACAACGTTATATGAACTATAGATAACTCTGTCTCTTTTACTCAAATGTTTTTAGGACGTATTCCTAACGCTCATTCGACAACGACTTAAAGAGTGCGTCTTTAAGACGTCGACGAAAAAGCAAAACAATTTAGTTTACGTCTTCAATTAATGCTTAATGCTTAATCAATGCTTGTTTTTTATCTGTGTGTGGTGTACATACAATAAAGGTATAATTCATTCAATTCATATATTTAATTACCTTGAGGTCCGTAATACGTGTGAAGGTGGGTGAGTTGGTACGACCGCCTGCGCTCGTTCCCTTTCCAGCTTCGTCGCGGACTTTGTTCGTTTAAGTGGATTGCTTCGGAAGGACCTCTTGGAAAAGAAGAAGGAAGCTAGGCGCGACGGACTGTGTTGCGCCTGCGCACCCGGCACCGGGGTACTGGGGGCAGAGCCGCGCCGACATGCCTTCTCGTAGGATGTATCTGGAAGAAAAGATTTCACTATTAATAGGAATAGTTGTTATATAAAACTATACTAATAATAATATATTACAAATTGTGGGTATGTTAAAATCCATATCTCGTACGATATTTTTGATTATTATATTATATTTCCATCATCATTCTTATCATCATTCTCCTGCCCTTATCCCACTCTAAGTGGGGTTCGCACAACATGTTACAAACATGTTGTCACGTGATGTGGCTACGTATTTTACGACCGGGCGCCTGCCTGACGTCAACACACCTTAATCGCCTTTTACGACACCTCGGTAAGAAATGAGAGTGGTCTATTCTACGCAGCCGGATACCACACGGCGCTTACCTTAGTCGCCTCTTACGACACCTCGGTAAAAAGGTGGGTGATCTATTCTATTCTACCGGATACCACACGGCAATATTATATTATATTGCCATATTTTATATATAAAATTCTCGTGTAACAATGTTAGTTATGATACTAGGCTTGACCAATTTTTATGAAATTTTATAAGCATATTCAGTAGGTCTGGGAAACGGCTACATCTCTTTTTCATACCCCATTTTTTTTGAACAATTTTTTTATTCTTTTATAAAGTACTACAAATTCCCTAGAAATAATTTATATAGTAAAACAACGTTTTGTTGGTCAGCTAGTCAGTATATATGTATATAGTACGACCGAATAATGCACAAATCGAGTAAAACATTTAAAACGCGGAAAATACAACTAGTCTTACTATATGAACAGATCATATTAACATATTGTTTTAAAATTAACCAACAATTATCATATTGTTTTAAAATTATGTTAAAGCGCCATGATTAGTAATTTCATTGAATATTTGATAATTTGTAACAACAAACGTTTCTACAGACTCAATTTCTTAATACAACCTGCAATTTAAGTAAAACAGACATAAAACCCCATCATTGATTGTTTCAATCAAATTATAGTAATAAGGTCCTTACCGTAAGAGAGAAATGACAGCAAACGTAGAAACAACTTCATATTTATTCCGTACAATATCTAATCAAGACTGATTTACTGTAACCTCGTTAATAATGGTCGTGATTGTTTCAATTATGCGTTCCTTGATATTACTTATACTTATGTACATATTAAAGTCCATTATACACTAAACGCGATAAGATATTGTAGTAAAATATATTTAAAATACAAAATTTTACAACTTAAATGTCTAAATCTAAAAAAGTATCCGTTATTAAGAATAACACTTGAGCATAGTCATTCTGAATTCAAAAATCAAAAGCTGTTTAGACAAACAGCTTTTGATTTTTTATAAAAATATGCTTGGTCCGAAAATCGCTCGTAACAAATGCCACAGATTAAAATTACCCACGTGACAGATTATTTAATATCTAATTTGGATTTTTATCAATCTCAGCGATAAAAAATGATTATTCTTGTTTTGGTATTGGAACATTCCATTCCATTCATAAGGCGTACAACGAAATAATTATGTAAAGATATTATTGATATTAAAATGGTTTGTTTTATTCGCTAAACAAGTATCGATAGAGTCGCTGTTAGTGGGTTTGTGGCCCATTCTCTCATATTGCAACATCGTCATCAAAATGTTGTTTTTGCTGTAATAATAGCCAGCACAGCGATACCGTCACAGCGTGGTTTCCGGCGTACATAGCGCACGACGCCCATGACCGCTGTTCGTGCACGCACTCGTACATTGAAAGTTATTATGTACTTTTAGTGAAAGCCCTTCTAACCTTTGAGATTCTTCATGCATTTTATAGGCTAATAGCTGTCTGGCTACGAAACAACGCTACCAAACTTTACAGGCTCATACTAAAGAGCGTCTGAAAATTTTATTTAAATTGGTCCAGCCGTTTCGGAGTCCATAAGGGACATACAGACAAACATATATTTTTATATATATATCCCGCCATCACGCCGACATACTTAAAAATAAACTTAAAATTGTCTGCTATACGCTAAGAAATTTAAATTTTATAGATCTGTAGAAAATTTAAATTCTAAATAGTCAATTTAAATAAATTTGAATATGCACTTCAATCACTTGTACATATAATCACATAAGTGCAGAATATAAGAAAAGTAGCCCACAAAAGAATTTCTACTTTTGACGCATTAGGCATTATTTAGGTTGATTTGACAGTAAATAATAATAAAGCAACTGTCGTCGTTAATTTGACGATTTTTCAATTTCATATAAGAGATGATTAAATCTTCCATAGTTCATCGAAAGGCATAAAGTTTCGGAAACTTTTTGGTAAGGGTTAATGTTTGATAGCAGTATCAATCTGATGATAATCACTAACCGTAGGAAAAATTTAAATTTATGTAAATCGTAAAACAGGTTGTGAAGCTACTAGCTAGCTACGAGGTATAAAAACGTGGATGTTAGGGTAATAGACTCTCGGTATGATTATTATGACAAAGTAAGATAAAATCGATTATTATAAATGAGATATTTTTTATAATTTTCCGACATTTAACGTATAGTACGCGGCAATAAGTAATGCACATCGAGGCTCAGACAGAGAAATCGGCTAGATTCTGCTTCGTAGAGCATTATCTCTGTCGCACAGACTGACGAACCCGTGTGTGACAGTAACAGGCGTTCTACCGAAACCGAATTGGCCGGCTGTTTCGTTCTAAGTTCTCGATGTACATTATTTATTGCCGGGTCGGTATCTCTATGCGTCGTGGTCGGTAGGAGGATAATATATAAAATCGCTCGAAATTTAAGTTATGCATCCATTTACTACATACGAATACCATAAGGTATAACAGTGATAAATGTTTTTTTTCCCAGATTGATTGAATGCTTACTCAGCTAGCTCAGCTGGTTTTCAAGCGTCACCGTAGGGACGGGCGAGCGCAGAATCTTCGTCGAGATAAATCATTAATAGAATTAGACGCTACTCTGCGGAGTACGATAATACAAAAAAATGGCTTAATTCCGTGATTAAATAAAATCTATGGAATGATAAATGTAGAGTGTACTCGTACTACCGTTTTCATACCTCGTACAAGCAGGATTTGTCAGTCCATACATTGTGAAAACCGATAGTAAACTCTACATTTGGCAGTTTATATAGATTTCTCTAATAGCGCATTATAGTAAAATAACATTATAATTATGTTTGAATGATAAACAAAATAAATTTCATTTACTAGGTAGGTACACAGAAAACAATTTTAATAATGATTCTTTCAACATCGCGACAGTTAGGAGGGTGAGTTACGGACGTCGATTCCGTTACTATAACAACGGATATTTTTAGTAACTATAACATTGGATATGGTTTGAAGTAGGTACTTTAAATTAGGTTTTAAGTTTACTCCAAAAGAGAGTCATAAAGCGTACGGCCCTGTCACGAGTACAAAAAAAATAAATATAAAAATCTAACTTTGTTTAATCGCAACATTTAATTGACATTTACTTTTTTTGCATATACCTTGTTTTCCCTTTTCTATAATGCAGTTATGATAGAAATATTGTTTCCGTGTCAATTACTGCGATTAACACGTATTGAATAAGAAATACATTGCAATAAATATAACCGCGATCTCTCCCACGTTGGCACATCGTTCAAATATATTTGTGAAGTTTAAAAACAATTTTTTAATTATAATTTATTGTTCCTATATTTACTATATCAGATATATTTAAAAACTTTTATTAGGTTTAAGCTTTTTAGTAGTTTATCGTGAAGCAGTTCTTATGTAAAATCCCGACGTTCCGTGTGAAACGGACAGATGTTCTTTGAACTCATCCCAGTTGTATGAAATGGTGTACAAGTTATTGCTTTGCCCTCCTGTAAAATAATTTTAATGTAAACATTTACTGAGAGTCTGATTTTGTTGATTGGATATTATAAGAACAATCGGTATTATAATTATTTCGTGATCCAATAAATAAAGAACGATTCAAAATAAATAATATTATATAGATTTTACGCATGTCTAAATTTTGTATTAATTGATAAATAATGTTATCTACGAAAAGGTTTTTACTTAAAAATGATAAGTCCAAAATATAATATCTATTCTGATTCAGAGGAAAAACACAAGAACTTAAAAGAAAATCGTATGACATAACATTAAGTTTTATATATATTATTCATAGCTTTTGTTCAATGGGATATGAAAAGCAAGTTTATTTCAATATTGAACATAATTTTTTGCTAAGATTAAATGCGCCTTGAATGATTTCATGACCAAGCAAAAACGTGAGGAACTGTTATTTTTCCGAGAATTGTTAAATAAAGGTGCTAAGTAATGGAAAGTGCAAATTAGAATCTTTGCTTTGGTGCAATTATTATTTACAAATTAAAACGTTTTCGATTATCATTACGAATTACAATAAACTTTTTTTTTAAGACACACATTTCCGTAAATTATTAACGGTTTAAAAAATAAGATATCTCCTAATTGTCGCTCACAGGCGAATAAAGAGAATGTCCAATACCGATGGCGCCAATTTTAATGTATCATAAGTAAAAGACTAAAATATAGCTGCACCCTTACCCTTAAGGGTAAACGACCTAAAACCAATAAAGTTCAACATAGCTTAGTTCGTGCATTAGTGAGTCATTGCATCGTAATTATCCCAGTTGGCTGCACAACACGGAATACTGTTTAAATTCTAGGAACTTAAACCATCGGCCCGAAATTAGTTTTTCCGTGTCTTTTTGCAAGAAACTGAAAGTGATATTGGGTATAGTTTGTAAGTATTCATGCAAAGGCCGATTTAATTTGTATAATGTTATAAGCGTGAAGAATGTCATCAAAATTGATATATTACATGGAATAATACGAAACCTAAATATACTCAGATATGTTTAACTTAAAAAAAAACATCTTTATTGAAATGGTCGAATGTTTTAAACATTTTGTCTGGCCCGTTGGCGCAGTGGGTAGTGACCCTGCCTTCAGCTCCGCGGGTCGCGGGTTCGATTCCCGCCGAGGGCCAACATTTTCTATAAACAATTTGTTTGTTCTTCGAGCCTGGGTGTGTATTTGTATTTAAGTATGTATTTAAAATTATATATGTAGTGTATGTAGATACAGTTGTCCGTCACTTATAACACAAGTATTAAGTTACTTACTTTGAGGACGGGCGACCGTGTGTGTAAATGTCCCATATTTTTTTTATTTTTATTTTTATTTATCAATAAAACCATTTTTGCATTTAGCACTCACTGTTAACATTGTTTATTTGTACTCATGGTTTAAGTAACCATCGCCTTGATCTCAACACTAAATAGTACGTAAAAAAACTTATATAACCTTGTTTTAGCGATTCTAAACAGAACGACATTATTAGTGAGTACATTCACGCCTTTCCTGATAAGATAAATGGTCACAAGGAAGTACTATGCTGTGGAAGCGATAACAATAGTTCCCAATTAGCTGTTATTGTATTATTTCATAAAATTATTTAAAGAAAAAACAGAAATCTTATACTAGTAAAGTAGCGGCCTGTTACAATCCCACTGCTGGGAATAGACCTCCTCACTTCGTTTCTGGAGAGAAGGATTGGAGCTAAGACCTACCACGCTGCTCCAATTCGGATTGGTAGGTTACACATATTTTCAGAATTCTCTAGATGTTTTCCTTTACCGAAAAGCGTGTGATAAATTGAAATTATCAATTAGACACATAAGTTTTAATAGAAAAACTCATTGGTGCCTGCCTGGGTTTGAACTCGAGTTCCCCTCGAAAGAGTCGCACGGTCTCACCGCTGGGCTATCACAGCTTTTTTTATACTACACTTTATTTATATATTCAGTAAACGAGAGTACAAAGTAGTTACAAATAAGAAAGTAAATGTATGTCACATTTACAGTAAAGTATAGGCGAGTGCAACACGTTATCTGGCTTTGAAAGTAAAATATTGGAACAGTAATAATGTGTACTGAATACTAACATTTTCAACGGTGACTATGGTCTACAAATAAGGCCTTAGAGTCCTCATAATGTTCATAGACTATTTTAATTCGAACGTCCAATACGCACTTTAATGACAGATTTATTGTGAATGCTACAACATTGGCACAATTACTATTTACTGGTTTTATACCCCATATTTTGTGATTGCTTAGATATAATTTTCCAATTGGTCCCTTATAATCTATCTACGGAATTCGCATTGTAAATGACCCTGTAGAAAGTCATTAATCATAGTTAATATAGAATATGCTTTATTTACATCACTTTCCAATTGATCTCTTATAATCTATCTATGGAATTCGCATTGTAAATGACCCTGTAGAAAGTCATAAATCATAGTTAATATAGAACATGCTTTATTTACATTGATGTTAACCAATATTAAAGGTTTATCATTAAAATCGACGTTAATAGAGATCTAATCTAGCAGCTGTAGCTGTATCTTATGATCGCAGTCAAGAAAAGAAAATCAAATTTTTCATTGTATTCGTTAGTTAATGTATGGAAACACGTTAATATATATTTTTTTGAAATTAACATTAGATAACCAATTTCTATACTAGAAGAGGAAGTGTCACAAAGCTGAACAACATTTAAATTATAAAATAACTCTACTTATAGATCATATTTATCGTGCATTAGTTTAATATATAATATATATTTACTTATATTAGTATTTATGTAAAAACTTTGTTAAAATTTTTGAGATTAATATACTCGAAAAAATTAGTATTGTATTAAGGTTTTCTCTATTTGTGATTCACGTGATGATATCCACTTTACTTAATGGTTGTTTCTGGGCATTACATATGCTTGTTCATAAGCTTTTAGCCGTTTGTTCTTAGGTGAACAATTAGTGTAACATTATGAATTGTATGATAACAATGTGGATCAAAGCAGCAAGTCACTCTCATTAAAATAAAGTGTCGTCGAGAAGTGCTAGCCGCTTACAATAGTTTGCAAATTGTAACAGTTTTATGACAAGCTTTGTGGCGTAACTTAGCGCAGAAGGACATTAGCAATATGTCATATATTGTAAATAAATAATACATAAAATAATCACATATGTGCTCCATAATTATAATTTTAACAGACTTCAACTATTATTTAATATATTTAGGTAAAGTCTAGCATTGGTTTTAAAAAAGGTTTAGTAACTCTATAAATTATTTACAATTTATTGAGTTACTTTGCGGATATCCATAATACAAAAAGTAATGAAAATATTATTTTGATATAATCCGCGATAAAAAGAAAATATATGTGATGTTGAATGTTGAGTGTACTATCTGTTTTCATACTTGATACATGCAGAACTCATGCACTACCCGCCACCAATAACACAATAATACACAAGCACTGCACACATTCACAACCACAATCTTAACAATCGTTTCGCCCCCTAAATAAAGTATCGTCACTAGATTACACTCCACGACAGAATCACAAAGTATGTTGTTTGCCTTTTCAATCTAAGTTACAAGAAAGGTAGGTTATTATTACTATAAAGCTAAATAAATGACTTTAAATGAATCATCAATAAATCATTGAAAAGAAAAGAATCAATGTATCACTTAATATTGATGCTTATTTAGCGGTTAAGGTTGCATAACGATTTATTTCGTTTGCAAAATGAAGTTTAAAGAGCTCTTTAGCATTACAAAATAACAAGCATCTAATGAAACACCTTTGTCATCAATTACAATAATTTGCATTTCTCTATCTCAAGAAATTAAAATGGTGCATTTAAAACATTTTATAATTTAGGATCTTACCTGAATGCACAGCCACGTCATCGTCAACATCTAAGTATGTCCGTCGTAAGCTAAGTGGACTATTTGCAACTTGTTCTTCATTCTTTTTTATAAGAGCACCGATCACTTCTCTTTCACCGCCGTTATTATCAACAAATTTATCGTAATCCTCTGACAAATCCGTTACTACAGCAACGTTATCCTCTAGACCTTCTTCGATATGTTTAGCAGTAATACTCCGTAGCAACGAGTTACTCCTTGACAGTTTTGTACTCCGGGACCGTCGGATGAAATTAAGACCTGATATTTTCCCGGGACTTTTGTTTGGACTATCTGGTGTTACTGTTATTTTCGGGTTTTTAAAAATGGACGATGAACTACTACTCCCTCTTATCGGAGATGGGGTAGTAAGACTTTGAGGCAACGTCTTAGACTTTTCGATGGCTGGAGTTATTAATTTCGGTGAGTCGGGAATAAGAGATAAATTAGAGTTACGAATAGGATGTTTAGAAGGTAATCGGGCAGTAATACTAGAAGTTGAACTATTAAGTCTATTAGATGATGCAGCTAATGGAGAATATATCCTATCATATCGGGGTTCGCAAGATGTTGTGCTTCGTAATCTTGGTTTTGAATGCCTAATAAGACTACTTTCGGCAACTAGTCTCGGACTAGTAAGATCACATCGATCTCCTCTGGTCAAGGCTTCACTAGAACTCATTCTTGTTGACAAAGGACGACGGTATCGCCTTTCGGTAATATCGCTTTCATTATCGTTCACAGAAACATTTCCTCGAGTAGGATATTGCAATCTTCCGAAATCTGACGACAGATTTCGTTTATTTTTTTCAGGGAGATCATCTATATTTAGTCCACATATTAGAGCTTCTTTTTCTTCAGTGGTCAATGGTAAGTAATTATCGAAGCTTTCAAACAACGGAACGTAGAAAACCGAGCGGCGCCTGCCCTGCTCGTCGCAGGTGGCCGAAGTATCCGGGGATAAGGTCCTAGACATGCTGGTCATGATGATGGCGGAAGTACGCCTCGTTATGGTATTGCACCATTTGCGCTTAAGTGTTTCCGCTTCATTCTACTTAGTTTAATTCATATTTACGTCATTCATGTCATAAAAAAACATTTCGCACTTAATCGACTTATTTATGAGTACACACATTTATCACTGGAGAATACACTTTGATTCAGTCACTTTTTAAATTTGCATCACCAAAAGATTTAAGATTAAAAGTTGAATGTATGTTAGAATATTTTCCCATGGATTCAGAGGATAAAAAAAATACATTAAATTTTCATTTTCACTTAAATAAGAAACGTTAGTAACAATTTCTCACAAGCATATTAAAATAATACAAAGCATGTTAGATCTGAGTTCGTTTATTGGTTACGGTAAAACAAGTACTACAAACTGTTTCGCTTTATCACAGTGCGATAAGATTAAACAACGAAAGTAGCCAATCAAATATCCGATCAATAAAAGAGGACAGAATCAAGAATTATTAATTCCTACATTCATTTAGATGTTAAAATATATTCAGGAGATAGCTGTTTAAATATATGCTGTGTTTGTTATTTGTTTGGTACGTTTGTTTGGTATAAAGTTACATTAAAATATACCAGAAATGAAGTAACGAAGCAACAAAACGTAAAAATAAATTAGAATGACCAAACTAAGACTATAGAAAAAGCTATATAGTTAATGTGTATATTGCAGTGGCCCAATTGTAAATGGGAGCATATAAGTGAATAGAAAAAAACAATAACAGCGACCACATGAGCTTGGGAGTGGTAACATGCGAACTATGGAACATATGCAGGGCATGTAATATTTAAAGTCCCTGGAGGTAGAATACGCTCAAATTAATAAGTAATAACTTAATAAATTTCTACAATTGCTTATATATCCGCTTCAATATAAGTTGTTCGTTTAAGGACACCTGAGTCTTGACAAGTAAACCGGTTCAAAATATAGAATAAAAATTATTAGAAAAAAAAATATTGAGCAATAAAAGACCTATATTATATGCATACATATAGTGATTTATAGGAGCTTAACGCCACCACAGTGCTCCAATGAGAGGTAATTGTAGGCTACTCACGTACTCAAGAAATTATTTACATATATCCGGGTTTCATCTTTATATTTTTCGCCACTGTAAATAGCATATTTTATATTTTAAATATCAATTAACAACTAAGTTTCTCCGAAAACTAAGGTTTCTGACCAAGGATTATAACCGCGAACGATCATCACGGCTACAAAATATAACATCTAATTGATAGCTTTAATGAAGTATATTTAATTCTTTTGCAAAAGAATATAAAGGACTTGAAATACAACTTAGAGATTATTTAAAAAATAAATTGAAATCACTTCCTTGAACGGTACAAACACTATGTACGTCTTCATTTGATGCCAAAATAAAATCTCGGTTATTCTGCACAGAATTAAATCTCTTTTGTATTCAAAGAAACGTAAAATAAAGCACCGGATGTGAGGAACGAGATCAGCGTTATTTGAGTGCAAGAATATACGAATAGGCAAAGAGCAGAAACTACAAAGTTATCTAATCAGAATATATTTTAAAATTAAATCTAATTTCTTTGATTTCAATACTGTGTGTAATATAAGATAATTAAATAAAGCTTTTAATATAAGGTGCCTAAATGTTTGTGAGTAAAGCTTACTAATTATTCTTGAAAATTAAGCATTCGATAGTGATAAAAGTTTCGTTGTTGTCACGGTTGTTGTGAACTAAATAACAAAGTATTTAACCTTATATTCTTTATTTTATAGATTACTAGCTTTTGCCCGCTTCTTCGCAATGGTATAATAAATAGCTTAAGTCATTCACTAGCTTTTCAACTATCTCCACATCGAACCGCTGCTCTGTTCGAAAGAACGACAAACATACATTCGCAATCAAAATATTTGTATGGATATTATTAGATACAGTATTAATTAAATACTGTATCTAGTAACATCATCACTGTAATAAAGGAAAAAATATTATAGCTTAAACCATGACGTTTATCGCTAGAACATATCTTTCAAAGTTTTTTGCAAGTTATATTTGACCCGCTTCCCACAAGGAAGCTGAAATTTTACATACTGGTCGTCGAAACTCGCGATGACAATGCATGTTTATGAGCATTAACCTGATGCTGCTGCCAGGATTGGCTCCAGACGAGGGAACTCCTCAACGTGAACCATTAAAAAACAATTTTAACCGGCTTTGAATTTTACATGATGTTAAACTTACGGTAGACTCTCGGGTTAACAAAATAAAACCATTCAAAAAAAAGCAAATGGAACGAATGCGATTGACCCGCCACCACTTACGAGAACATTTATAAAATGTGTTCTCACACAAGAGTTAGACAAATAGTTTTAATTATTATATAACTTGTATTTACTGAGTAAGGAATGTGTTTGTTCGTTTTTGAGATTTTGTATGTTTGTGTGTATGTATGTATGTTTGTAACGTTTTCACGCAAAACCTACTGGATCGATTTCAAAAATTAACCATTGGAAAGCTGTTTCTTCACTGAGCAACATAGGATCTATTACATTTTCAAAAAAATAGGGATCCCTAAAAAAATTATTAAGTTGATAAAAGTGGCGACAATACTCAAACCATAATATTTACTCTCCGTATTAATCCTTATCTCCTTAAATATTTTATTTAAAACTGTTTCAATACCTGTAAAATACTTTTTAAATTATTAAAATCGGACATTCCAATCAAAAGATACAACAAATTTTAAAATGTTAATATAAAGTAAATAATGCCATAACAATTGTAGTGTATTGTATTTGTGTACCTATGAATACCTTCCCTTAAAAATTGCTTTTGCCTTAACTATTCATAACCCATTCATTCCCAGGACCAAACTTTCAATTTACAAAAATAAGTCTATAGTCTGACTTAGTAAACTTTTCATTACCACGAGATCGGTATGTACGCAGGTGAAACCGCGAGGCATTGCTAGTTATAGTATAAAAGTCTGAATTATTATAATATAGATACAATATAATATCTAGCCGTACTAACCATAGAATAAATATAAATAAAATGAGGCAGAAACGTTGTCGGTAAGAAGCTGGTAGCGTGACTAACGCGCGCTCGAGATTCGATCCAGCAACGTTTGTTTGTACAACAATCAGCATTTTGTTCTTTAAGTTGTACGCTTTGAAATTGTGAACGGAGTTCGATTGCAGATGCTAATGATGTTGATTAATGTTAATGATATTATTTTATTAATATAAAACTACCAACTGTCCGGCCACGCGTTGCTGTGGCTAGTATGGTTTCAAATTCCCTCGAAACATTTACTGAATTCCGCTGTATCAAAATAAATATTTACTGAAAATTTCATTCAAAACGGTCCAGCTGTTTCGGAGTCTATAAAGGAAATCTAGACAAACATTCATTTTTTATATACAAGATTAAGATATATTCTGTTCCATAATAAAGTAAAAAGGCAATTTATCAGAATAGGATAAACCTAAAGCATTATATAATTATAATAAGACTTACTGCTTAATTTAATTATCTAATTCGAAATGTGGACATCAGAAAGTTATCTTACATTATAAACCGTTATTTAAGAAACCCATTTATTTATTATATTTTAGAAGTCCTATACAATGGAGGATATGCTAGAGGATTTCACTTATGTTACTTGATATTCATAGAATGAAGCGAGTTCTTTGCAGAAATCAATACTAAAAGTAATGATCAAATTATTTTTCTATCCATGAAATTTATCGCGTTACTTATCTTGGTTTTCCATTAAGCATCATGTAGGACAATTTGTTAACTTTAGGTACTGGTCTTCTGGCAACAATAATGGCTGTTGCGTGTTATTATTGGTCGAAGCAGCTACATTTAATCTTAGTGTAGTATAATAGTGTAGTAACATAGTAAAAAGTGTATGTGTATGAGTGAGTCGGGCAGTTTTACAAGATGACATTCAAAACGGTTAGGTAGGTGATTTCTCAGATTAACGTAAACGAATGTCGTGACACTGGAATTTAAATATGTATACAGATTATGTCAATTTCCTCTAATGTGACATTGTTTTATTCAAACCGATTTTTATTAAAAAAATATCAGTTGTTATTTACTAGTGAGAGGATGTCGTGACTTATGTAATGTTTCAAGGTAACGCAGGAAGCAGTAGGTGTTTGCCCACTTAGGTATATTATACTTATGTTACTTTTTATTAACTTCGTTTTATTTAGAGAAATATAATATAAACCAATATCTAATTTTTGAATTTAAACTATCGTGAGTGGTATTCATTATTAATGTTGAGAGACCGGCTATACTCACGTCTTATTTTATCGCAGTTCCCGCCCCGATAACGACGCATAAAGAGCTCATGAATAAGAGCCCCGTATGGGCTTGAAACTAGTCGGGCTCATCTGATAAAATAAGACGTGAATATAGCCGGTCTCTCAACATTAACAATATCTAATTTACTATAGGAGACAATGACAAATATAATATGATCATGTTCCAAGCTAGCCTATATTCACGCACACAGCTTTAAAATTAAGCCTTTCTAACTAGCCTTATATTTATTGCAAAGTAAAGCATGGTTGAAATACATTAGATTCAACTGTTTATAAGGTCAAAACACGAAATTTCATTGAGGATATAATTTCTTTAGTCTATCGTAAGCTTCTTGGAAACAAATTGTTTATGAAATTGACATTAGGTTGTATAACATCTATTAAGACAAGTTAGTACAAAATATTTGTGAAATAAAAACAAACATTTAATTTATGTTATGAATTAATTTTAAATATATAAATTAATTAAAAAGGTTCGACATCACTTATCTTAAATATATTTGCGTAATGAAAACAAAACCATATTCCCCTTCTAACCATATTGTATGCATGTATGTGGAAAACAACATAAATTAAACAAATATTTTAGGTATCAGGGGTGAGATATTTCTCACACGCAATTTCTACAAATTATTCAAAGAATTTGTTGACGTACTTTACCCGCTTGTAAAATGGAATGATAAATACCATGCGATTCCATTTCTACCCTTGGCGCCGTCGTATGAATTTTTATAAGGCATTAAATACCTTTATGTTTCTTTTTCACCGTTCGGAAATTGAGCGAACATTTGTGTGACTATTATGTTATTTTTTTTAATCAAGGAATTATTCATCCCATTTGAGACAGACTATAGTATAGACCAATAGCAGTTATAACTATCTCTTTATACTACGCTGCGAATCGAAAAAGGTTTTCCTATGATGTGACCAAACTTATAAGTTTGATATTCATATACTTGGATGTATAAAAATCTCCCCAATTACTAATCATGAACGTGTACTGGGTAGTGTCTTCATTAGTACGATAAGACTGTAATTACTCAATAAGCAAATTTCATCAATATTGTTACAGCGGGTTAGGCGTGAAAGCGTAACAGACAGACAGTCTTCCGCATTTTTAATATCACTATGAATTGCCATTAGTGTATAGGTTTATAATAACAACTGAATGAAGAAATTACTGAAGTGGAATGAACGCATTTGGTCTTATTGGTAAATTCAAGTAACAAGAAGTTCAATTTTAAAATTCTAGAAACGAGTAACACAATCAAAACAAGTCCATAATGACGTGCTCATTAACAGCTGCGGTTATGACCCCGTTGTTATTACTTTATCATATAGGTGTCTCGTCCGTACCAGTTGGTTGAAACTTTGATAGACGTGAATAATTCATATTCATGTTATAAGTACAAAAATGTGTGTATTTGATACATAATCTTTTTATATCAAAATTATTCACGCAATAAATAAGCTTTAAATTCCGATACTATACAATAAATTCAAAAGAAGTGGGACATGGTAAATAAGAAAAATACCGAACAGATTTTTATAATTAAATTAATATAAAGATATAATGTTTAATATTGATATTTATGAATTAATATTGAATTAAATATATACTATAAAGCTGTGGATTTTAAAAATTACTAAATTTGTTACTATGAAGAGCGTTTTAACGACAGGCAGCAACAAAGCAGATAAGTAAACAAAGTACAAGTAATATAACAGAAACAACTACTTTGCTATAATCCGCACGGGTTAAGTGAATGCATGCAAAGCCAATGTGTATGAAGCAGGCAAAATCTACGCACCTTATACATGTAGGACCAGCCACCACATGCACCCCAAGGCGCAATTCACCAGCAACAACGAACACAAAAGCAGCACACACACCCACCACCACAATCTCGACGATCGTTTCGCCCCGAAACCGAAGCATCATCAGGAGGATAGGCTTCACGACAAAAATCGTACTGCGCCGCGCTACCCACACAAGCAGTCTTAAATAGTTCAACTCCCACCAATACCCTCCCCTCCGAACACATGCAGCAAAACGGAATTAGATACATTTACTTGCTCGTTAATTAAGTGACCATTGTTATTTTTTATTATCTCAAGATGCTCTAACGTATTGAGGCGGAGTCCCTTATCACAAGTGTGGAGAATATGATATGAATGGTCATTAGGCACTTTATGACCGCTTTCTAGCAAATGTTTTGCAAAATTAGAATTTTGTGGTTTATTATTCCTAAACGCAGCCATATGTTCCCGGAATCGAACCGCAAAACTTCGGCCAGTCTGACCCACATATGTACCGTTGCACTCAGGACAATCTATTTTATAAACCCCAGATTTTTTACCCTTATCTAATGTATCTTTATTTTTACACAACAAACTACGAAGCGATTGGTTAGTTTTAAAAGAGAGTTTAGTACCCGATCTTGATTTAAATATATTTGCCACTCGATCTGTTAATTTTCCAAAGTAAGTCAGACTAGCTTTATAGTTAGTTTTATTAAAAGATGGTACCGCATACAAAAGTTTAGCGACTTGAGATTTGTGTTTATTTTTAATTATGTTTTTAACCGTGTCTGTAGTGTAACCATTGGAAAGTGCTATCTGGTAAATTATTTGTAACTCCTTTTCATAGCTGTTTTTTGAGAGAGGGACCGACAATAACCTATGGACGTAGCTATGAAAGGCAGCAAGTTTATGCTGCCAAGGGTGGCAAGACGAAGCCGGTATGATCGTATCGGTGTAAGTCGGTTTGCGAAAGATCTCAAATGAATGTTTATTATCAACGCGAGTAATAATCAAGTCTAAAAAGTTCAGCGAGCCAATTTGTTCGTATTCTAATTTAAATGTTATTTTGGGATGTTTTTTATTTAAAGTATGGAAAAATTTATCAAGTTGTCTAGTAGTACCTGTCCAGCATATAATAATATCATCTACATATCTATAATAGTATAGAATATTTTTGTTATGAACAATATGTTGGTTTTCGAAATTATCCATGAAAATTTCAGCCATCAGTGGACTCAAAGGTGATCCCATTGCTAAACCATCCTTTTGATGAAAGAATTGGTTATTGAATCTAAAATAATTTTGTTCCATACATAGTTGAGTTAATTCTAACAATTCTAAGGTCTCACCAGGATGTGAACATTTTTTCTCGAGTAAATTGCTTAAAATGTTCAATGATTCCTTATATGGCACATTCGTGAATAGACTATCAACGTCTAATGAGACTAATTTACATTGAGGTGGTAAATTTATATCTTTAATCTTGTTAATAAGCTGAAGGCTGTTTTTTAAAGCATATGATGGTCGAAAGGACGTTTTCATAGGTATAATTTTATTTAAATGTTTGGCTAATTTATATGCTGGGGCACCAATGTAAGAGACAACAGGACGAATTGGAATATTATTTTTATGGATCTTTGGCAAACCATATAACATTGGAGCGCGAGGATTCATCTCAGTGACCTTCAATTTTGATGTATTTGTGGGAAGTATATATTGACAATTGTTAATCAATTGTTTAAATGCACATGAAAACTTTTTCGTGGGATCTGTAGGTAACTTAACAAAATCATCACCTTGGATAACATTATTAACCTTTTCGAGATATATATCCCGTTTTAAAATAACAACTGTGTTCCCTTTATCAGCTTTTGAAACTACAAGGCTATTTGCGGATATAGTTTTTTGTAATGTCTTAATAGTTTTAATTTCTGGATTAAGTGAGCGAAAAATTGGAGTGGTTTTAATTTCATGCGCAACTAAATTTCTGATGATGTTATCCTCTTTATTAGCGATAACGGCCAACTCAGCATCAACAGCTAATGTCTCTAATGTTTTTTTACTGGTGTTTTGGGGGATGCTATATTTTAAACCTTTTTCCAAGAGTGTTATTTCACTGTCAGACAAAAGAACATCTGTAAGGTTCTTTACACGTGGGTAAAACGAGTGTGAGTTTTCCTTATCCAAATAATTGGATATTTTATTATTATTTTTTGGGGTAAGACTGACTAAGTGTTTCAACTTATTACGTTGTGACAAGTATTTTTTGTGGACTTCTATAGAAGCAAGCTCCCTAGCCTTTATATCCAAAAGATCAAACTCTACGTTGTGTAATTTAAAGGAAAGTTCTGAATGTAGTACTTTGAGATGAAGTTTTAAGTTGTCCCTAACCGTGAACCAATGACGTGATTCCTCATTCAACCAAGTGATTTGGGCTTTTTTAACGGCAATTTCCGATGACCTACTATGTGTGTTACATTTAACTTTAATATAACTGGGTATAACGCCTAGGTGTTTGCATTGTTGGTTGAACCAAACATTCTGGACGGCGACGCGGTGCAATTTTGTGAATTTAATGTAAAGTCTAGCCTGAACGGTCAAGCTCACCGTTTTTAAATGATTTATAGAAGCAGGCGTTACTTTGCGGAACTCCATATTACAAGTAATATAACAGAAACAACTACTTTGCTATAATCCGCACGGGTTAAGTGAATGCATGCAAAGCCAATGTGTATGAAGCAGGCAAAATCTACGCACCTTATACATGTAGGACCAGCCACCACATGCACCCCAAGGCGCAATTCACCAGCAACAACGAACACAAAAGCAGCACACACACCCACCACCACAATCTCGACGATCGTTTCGCCCCGAAACCGAAGCATCATCAGGAGGATAGGCTTCACGACAAAAATCGTACTGCGCCGCGCTACCCACACAAGCAGTCTTAAATAGTTCAACTCCCACCAATACCCTCCCCTCCGAACACATGCAGCAAAACGGAATTAGATACATTTACTTGCTCGTTAATTAAGTGACCATTGTTATTTTTTATTATCTCAAGATGCTCTAACGTATTGAGGCGGAGTCCCTTATCACAAGTGTGGAGAATATGATATGAATGGTCATTAGGCACTTTATGACCGCTTTCTAGCAAATGTTTTGCAAAATTAGAATTTTGTGGTTTATTATTCCTAAACGCAGCCATATGTTCCCGGAATCGAACCGCAAAACTTCGGCCAGTCTGACCCACATATGTACCGTTGCACTCAGGACAATCTATTTTATAAACCCCAGATTTTTTACCCTTATCTAATGTATCTTTATTTTTACACAACAAACTACGAAGCGATTGGTTAGTTTTAAAAGAGAGTTTAGTACCCGATCTTGATTTAAATATATTTGCCACTCGATCTGTTAATTTTCCAAAGTAAGTCAGACTAGCTTTATAGTTAGTTTTATTAAAAGATGGTACCGCATACAAAAGTTTAGCGACTTGAGATTTGTGTTTATTTTTAATTATGTTTTTAACCGTGTCTGTAGTGTAACCATTGGAAAGTGCTATCTGGTAAATTATTTGTAACTCCTTTTCATAGCTGTTTTTTGAGAGAGGGACCGACAATAACCTATGGACGTAGCTATGAAAGGCAGCAAGTTTATGCTGCCAAGGGTGGCAAGACGAAGCCGGTATGATCGTATCGGTGTAAGTCGGTTTGCGAAAGATCTCAAATGAATGTTTATTATCAACGCGAGTAATAATCAAGTCTAAAAAGTTCAGCGAGCCAATTTGTTCGTATTCTAATTTAAATGTTATTTTGGGATGTTTTTTATTTAAAGTATGGAAAAATTTATCAAGTTGTCTAGTAGTACCTGTCCAGCATATAATAATATCATCTACATATCTATAATAGTATAGAATATTTTTGTTATGAACAATATGTTGGTTTTCGAAATTATCCATGAAAATTTCAGCCATCAGTGGACTCAAAGGTGATCCCATTGCTAAACCATCCTTTTGATGAAAGAATTGGTTATTGAATCTAAAATAATTTTGTTCCATACATAGTTGAGTTAATTCTAACAATTCTAAGGTCTCACCAGGATGTGAACATTTTTTCTCGAGTAAATTGCTTAAAATGTTCAATGATTCCTTATATGGCACATTCGTGAATAGACTATCAACGTCTAATGAGACTAATTTACATTGAGGTGGTAAATTTATATCTTTAATCTTGTTAATAAGCTGAAGGCTGTTTTTTAAAGCATATGATGGTCGAAAGGACGTTTTCATAGGTATAATTTTATTTAAATGTTTGGCTAATTTATATGCTGGGGCACCAATGTAAGAGACAACAGGACGAATTGGAATATTATTTTTATGGATCTTTGGCAAACCATATAACATTGGAGCGCGAGGATTCATCTCAGTGACCTTCAATTTTGATGTATTTGTGGGAAGTATATATTGACAATTGTTAATCAATTGTTTAAATGCACATGAAAACTTTTTCGTGGGATCTGTAGGTAACTTAACAAAATCATCACCTTGGATAACATTATTAACCTTTTCGAGATATATATCCCGTTTTAAAATAACAACTGTGTTCCCTTTATCAGCTTTTGAAACTACAAGGCTATTTGCGGATATAGTTTTTTGTAATGTCTTAATAGTTTTAATTTCTGGATTAAGTGAGCGAAAAATTGGAGTGGTTTTAATTTCATGCGCAACTAAATTTCTGATGATGTTATCCTCTTTATTAGCGATAACGGCCAACTCAGCATCAACAGCTAATGTCTCTAATGTTTTTTTACTGGTGTTTTGGGGGATGCTATATTTTAAACCTTTTTCCAAGAGTGTTATTTCACTGTCAGACAAAAGAACATCTGTAAGGTTCTTTACACGTGGGTAAAACGAGTGTGAGTTTTCCTTATCCAAATAATTGGATATTTTATTATTATTTTTTGGGGTAAGACTGACTAAGTGTTTCAACTTATTACGTTGTGACAAGTATTTTTTGTGGACTTCTATAGAAGCAAGCTCCCTAGCCTTTATATCCAAAAGATCAAACTCTACGTTGTGTAATTTAAAGGAAAGTTCTGAATGTAGTACTTTGAGATGAAGTTTTAAGTTGTCCCTAACCGTGAACCAATGACGTGATTCCTCATTCAACCAAGTGATTTGGGCTTTTTTAACGGCAATTTCCGATGACCTACTATGTGTGTTACATTTAACTTTAATATAACTGGGTATAACGCCTAGGTGTTTGCATTGTTGGTTGAACCAAACATTCTGGACGGCGACGCGGTGCAATTTTGTGAATTTAATGTAAAGTCTAGCCTGAACGGTCAAGCTCACCGTTTTTAAATGATTTATAGAAGCAGGCGTTACTTTGCGGAACTCCATATTACAAGTAATATAACAGAAACAACTACTTTGCTATAATCCGCACGGGTTAAGTGAATGCATGCAAAGCCAATGTGTATGAAGCAGGCAAAATCTACGCACCTTATACATGTAGGACCAGCCACCACATGCACCCCAAGGCGCAATTCACCAGCAACAACGAACACAAAAGCAGCACACACACCCACCACCACAATCTCGACGATCGTTTCGCCCCGAAACCGAAGCATCATCAGGAGGATAGGCTTCACGACAAAAATCGTACTGCGCCGCGCTACCCACACAAGCAGTCTTAAATAGTTCAACTCCCACCAATACCCTCCCCTCCGAACACATGCAGCAAAACGGAATTAGATACATTTACTTGCTCGTTAATTAAGTGACCATTGTTATTTTTTATTATCTCAAGATGCTCTAACGTATTGAGGCGGAGTCCCTTATCACAAGTGTGGAGAATATGATATGAATGGTCATTAGGCACTTTATGACCGCTTTCTAGCAAATGTTTTGCAAAATTAGAATTTTGTGGTTTATTATTCCTAAACGCAGCCATATGTTCCCGGAATCGAACCGCAAAACTTCGGCCAGTCTGACCCACATATGTACCGTTGCACTCAGGACAATCTATTTTATAAACCCCAGATTTTTTACCCTTATCTAATGTATCTTTATTTTTACACAACAAACTACGAAGCGATTGGTTAGTTTTAAAAGAGAGTTTAGTACCCGATCTTGATTTAAATATATTTGCCACTCGATCTGTTAATTTTCCAAAGTAAGTCAGACTAGCTTTATAGTTAGTTTTATTAAAAGATGGTACCGCATACAAAAGTTTAGCGACTTGAGATTTGTGTTTATTTTTAATTATGTTTTTAACCGTGTCTGTAGTGTAACCATTGGAAAGTGCTATCTGGTAAATTATTTGTAACTCCTTTTCATAGCTGTTTTTTGAGAGAGGGACCGACAATAACCTATGGACGTAGCTATGAAAGGCAGCAAGTTTATGCTGCCAAGGGTGGCAAGACGAAGCCGGTATGATCGTATCGGTGTAAGTCGGTTTGCGAAAGATCTCAAATGAATGTTTATTATCAACGCGAGTAATAATCAAGTCTAAAAAGTTCAGCGAGCCAATTTGTTCGTATTCTAATTTAAATGTTATTTTGGGATGTTTTTTATTTAAAGTATGGAAAAATTTATCAAGTTGTCTAGTAGTACCTGTCCAGCATATAATAATATCATCTACATATCTATAATAGTATAGAATATTTTTGTTATGAACAATATGTTGGTTTTCGAAATTATCCATGAAAATTTCAGCCATCAGTGGACTCAAAGGTGATCCCATTGCTAAACCATCCTTTTGATGAAAGAATTGGTTATTGAATCTAAAATAATTTTGTTCCATACATAGTTGAGTTAATTCTAACAATTCTAAGGTCTCACCAGGATGTGAACATTTTTTCTCGAGTAAATTGCTTAAAATGTTCAATGATTCCTTATATGGCACATTCGTGAATAGACTATCAACGTCTAATGAGACTAATTTACATTGAGGTGGTAAATTTATATCTTTAATCTTGTTAATAAGCTGAAGGCTGTTTTTTAAAGCATATGATGGTCGAAAGGACGTTTTCATAGGTATAATTTTATTTAAATGTTTGGCTAATTTATATGCTGGGGCACCAATGTAAGAGACAACAGGACGAATTGGAATATTATTTTTATGGATCTTTGGCAAACCATATAACATTGGAGCGCGAGGATTCATCTCAGTGACCTTCAATTTTGATGTATTTGTGGGAAGTATATATTGACAATTGTTAATCAATTGTTTAAATGCACATGAAAACTTTTTCGTGGGATCTGTAGGTAACTTAACAAAATCATCACCTTGGATAACATTATTAACCTTTTCGAGATATATATCCCGTTTTAAAATAACAACTGTGTTCCCTTTATCAGCTTTTGAAACTACAAGGCTATTTGCGGATATAGTTTTTTGTAATGTCTTAATAGTTTTAATTTCTGGATTAAGTGAGCGAAAAATTGGAGTGGTTTTAATTTCATGCGCAACTAAATTTCTGATGATGTTATCCTCTTTATTAGCGATAACGGCCAACTCAGCATCAACAGCTAATGTCTCTAATGTTTTTTTACTGGTGTTTTGGGGGATGCTATATTTTAAACCTTTTTCCAAGAGTGTTATTTCACTGTCAGACAAAAGAACATCTGTAAGGTTCTTTACACGTGGGTAAAACGAGTGTGAGTTTTCCTTATCCAAATAATTGGATATTTTATTATTATTTTTTGGGGTAAGACTGACTAAGTGTTTCAACTTATTACGTTGTGACAAGTATTTTTTGTGGACTTCTATAGAAGCAAGCTCCCTAGCCTTTATATCCAAAAGATCAAACTCTACGTTGTGTAATTTAAAGGAAAGTTCTGAATGTAGTACTTTGAGATGAAGTTTTAAGTTGTCCCTAACCGTGAACCAATGACGTGATTCCTCATTCAACCAAGTGATTTGGGCTTTTTTAACGGCAATTTCCGATGACCTACTATGTGTGTTACATTTAACTTTAATATAACTGGGTATAACGCCTAGGTGTTTGCATTGTTGGTTGAACCAAACATTCTGGACGGCGACGCGGTGCAATTTTGTGAATTTAATGTAAAGTCTAGCCTGAACGGTCAAGCTCACCGTTTTTAAATGATTTATAGAAGCAGGCGTTACTTTGCGGAACTCCATATTACAAGTAATATAACAGAAACAACTACTTTGCTATAATCCGCACGGGTTAAGTGAATGCATGCAAAGCCAATGTGTATGAAGCAAGCAAAATCTACGCACCTTATACATGTAGGACCAGCCACCACATGCACCCCAAGGCGCAATTCACCAGCAACAACGAACACAAAAGCAGCACACACACCCACCACCACAATCTCGACGATCGTTTCGCCCCGAAACCGAAGCATCATCAGGAGGATAGGCTTCACGACAAAAATCGTACTGCGCCGCGCTACCCACACAAGCAGTCTTAAATAGTTCAACTCCCACCAATACCCTCCCCTCCGAACACATGCAGCAAAACGGAATTAGATACATTTACTTGCTCGTTAATTAAGTGACCATTGTTATTTTTTATTATCTCAAGATGCTCTAACGTATTGAGGCGGAGTCCCTTATCACAAGTGTGGAGAATATGATATGAATGGTCATTAGGCACTTTATGACCGCTTTCTAGCAAATGTTTTGCAAAATTAGAATTTTGTGGTTTATTATTCCTAAACGCAGCCATATGTTCCCGGAATCGAACCGCAAAACTTCGGCCAGTCTGACCCACATATGTACCGTTGCACTCAGGACAATCTATTTTATAAACCCCAGATTTTTTACCCTTATCTAATGTATCTTTATTTTTACACAACAAACTACGAAGCGATTGGTTAGTTTTAAAAGAGAGTTTAGTACCCGATCTTGATTTAAATATATTTGCCACTCGATCTGTTAATTTTCCAAAGTAAGTCAGACTAGCTTTATAGTTAGTTTTATTAAAAGATGGTACCGCATACAAAAGTTTAGCGACTTGAGATTTGTGTTTATTTTTAATTATGTTTTTAACCGTGTCTGTAGTGTAACCATTGGAAAGTGCTATCTGGTAAATTATTTGTAACTCCTTTTCATAGCTGTTTTTTGAGAGAGGGACCGACAATAACCTTCCGCAAAGTAACGCCTGCTTCTATAAATCATTTAAAAACGGTGAGCTTGACCGTTCAGGCTAGACTTTACATTAAATTCACAAAATTGCACCGCGTCGCCGTCCAGAATGTTTGGTTCAACCAACAATGCAAACACCTAGGCGTTATACCCAGTTATATTAAAGTTAAATGTAACACACATAGTAGGTCATCGGAAATTGCCGTTAAAAAAGCCCAAATCACTTGGTTGAATGAGGAATCACGTCATTGGTTCACGGTTAGGGACAACTTAAAACTTCATCTCAAAGTACTACATTCAGAACTTTCCTTTAAATTACACAACGTAGAGTTTGATCTTTTGGATATAAAGGCTAGGGAGCTTGCTTCTATAGAAGTCCACAAAAAATACTTGTCACAACGTAATAAGTTGAAACACTTAGTCAGTCTTACCCCAAAAAATAATAATAAAATATCCAATTATTTGGATAAGGAAAACTCACACTCGTTTTACCCACGTGTAAAGAACCTTACAGATGTTCTTTTGTCTGACAGTGAAATAACACTCTTGGAAAAAGGTTTAAAATATAGCATCCCCCAAAACACCAGTAAAAAAACATTAGAGACATTAGCTGTTGATGCTGAGTTGGCCGTTATCGCTAATAAAGAGGATAACATCATCAGAAATTTAGTTGCGCATGAAATTAAAACCACTCCAATTTTTCGCTCACTTAATCCAGAAATTAAAACTATTAAGACATTACAAAAAACTATATCCGCAAATAGCCTTGTAGTTTCAAAAGCTGATAAAGGGAACACAGTTGTTATTTTAAAACGGGATATATATCTCGAAAAGGTTAATAATGTTATCCAAGGTGATGATTTTGTTAAGTTACCTACAGATCCCACGAAAAAGTTTTCATGTGCATTTAAACAATTGATTAACAATTGTCAATATATACTTCCCACAAATACATCAAAATTGAAGGTCACTGAGATGAATCCTCGCGCTCCAATGTTATATGGTTTGCCAAAGATCCATAAAAATAATATTCCAATTCGTCCTGTTGTCTCTTACATTGGTGCCCCAGCATATAAATTAGCCAAACATTTAAATAAAATTATACCTATGAAAACGTCCTTTCGACCATCATATGCTTTAAAAAACAGCCTTCAGCTTATTAACAAGATTAAAGATATAAATTTACCACCTCAATGTAAATTAGTCTCATTAGACGTTGATAGTCTATTCACGAATGTGCCATATAAGGAATCATTGAACATTTTAAGCAATTTACTCGAGAAAAAATGTTCACATCCTGGTGAGACCTTAGAATTGTTAGAATTAACTCAACTATGTATGGAACAAAATTATTTTAGATTCAATAACCAATTCTTTCATCAAAAGGATGGTTTAGCAATGGGATCACCTTTGAGTCCACTGATGGCTGAAATTTTCATGGATAATTTCGAAAACCAACATATTGTTCATAACAAAAATATTCTATACTATTATAGATATGTAGATGATATTATTATATGCTGGACAGGTACTACTAGACAACTTGATAAATTTTTCCATACTTTAAATAAAAAACATCCCAAAATAACATTTAAATTAGAATACGAACAAATTGGCTCGCTGAACTTTTTAGACTTGATTATTACTCGCGTTGATAATAAACATTCATTTGAGATCTTTCGCAAACCGACTTACACCGATACGATCATACCGGCTTCGTCTTGCCACCCTTGGCAGCATAAACTTGCTGCCTTTCATAGCTACGTCCATAGGTTATTGTCGGTCCCTCTCTCAAAAAACAGCTATGAAAAGGAGTTACAAATAATTTACCAGATAGCACTTTCCAATGGTTACACTACAGACACGGTTAAAAACATAATTAAAAATAAACACAAATCTCAAGTCGCTAAACTTTTGTATGCGGTACCATCTTTTAATAAAACTAACTATAAAGCTAGTCTGACTTACTTTGGAAAATTAACAGATCGAGTGGCAAATATATTTAAATCAAGATCGGGTACTAAACTCTCTTTTAAAACTAACCAATCGCTTCGTAGTTTGTTGTGTAAAAATAAAGATACATTAGATAAGGGTAAAAAATCTGGGGTTTATAAAATAGATTGTCCTGAGTGCAACGGTACATATGTGGGTCAGACTGGCCGAAGTTTTGCGGTTCGATTCCGGGAACATATGGCTGCGTTTAGGAATAATAAACCACAAAATTCTAATTTTGCAAAACATTTGCTAGAAAGCGGTCATAAAGTGCCTAATGACCATTCATATCATATTCTCCACACTTGTGATAAGGGACTCCGCCTCAATACGTTAGAGCATCTTGAGATAATAAAAAATAACAATGGTCACTTAATTAACGAGCAAGTAAATGTATCTAATTCCGTTTTGCTGCATGTGTTCGGAGGGGAGGGTATTGGTGGGAGTTGAACTATTTAAGACTGCTTGTGTGGGTAGCGCGGCGCAGTACGATTTTTGTCGTGAAGCCTATCCTCCTGATGATGCTTCGGTTTCGGGGCGAAACGATCGTCGAGATTGTGGTGGTGGGTGTGTGTGCTGCTTTTGTGTTCGTTGTTGCTGGTGAATTGCGCCTTGGGGTGCATGTGGTGGCTGGTCCTACATGTATAAGGTGCGTAGATTTTGCCTGCTTCATACACATTGGCTTTGCATGCATTCACTTAACCCGTGCGGATTATAGCAAAGTAGTTGTTTCTGTTATATTACTTGTAATATGGAGTTCCGCAAAGTAACGCCTGCTTCTATAAATCATTTAAAAACGGTGAGCTTGACCGTTCAGGCTAGACTTTACATTAAATTCACAAAATTGCACCGCGTCGCCGTCCAGAATGTTTGGTTCAACCAACAATGCAAACACCTAGGCGTTATACCCAGTTATATTAAAGTTAAATGTAACACACATAGTAGGTCATCGGAAATTGCCGTTAAAAAAGCCCAAATCACTTGGTTGAATGAGGAATCACGTCATTGGTTCACGGTTAGGGACAACTTAAAACTTCATCTCAAAGTACTACATTCAGAACTTTCCTTTAAATTACACAACGTAGAGTTTGATCTTTTGGATATAAAGGCTAGGGAGCTTGCTTCTATAGAAGTCCACAAAAAATACTTGTCACAACGTAATAAGTTGAAACACTTAGTCAGTCTTACCCCAAAAAATAATAATAAAATATCCAATTATTTGGATAAGGAAAACTCACACTCGTTTTACCCACGTGTAAAGAACCTTACAGATGTTCTTTTGTCTGACAGTGAAATAACACTCTTGGAAAAAGGTTTAAAATATAGCATCCCCCAAAACACCAGTAAAAAAACATTAGAGACATTAGCTGTTGATGCTGAGTTGGCCGTTATCGCTAATAAAGAGGATAACATCATCAGAAATTTAGTTGCGCATGAAATTAAAACCACTCCAATTTTTCGCTCACTTAATCCAGAAATTAAAACTATTAAGACATTACAAAAAACTATATCCGCAAATAGCCTTGTAGTTTCAAAAGCTGATAAAGGGAACACAGTTGTTATTTTAAAACGGGATATATATCTCGAAAAGGTTAATAATGTTATCCAAGGTGATGATTTTGTTAAGTTACCTACAGATCCCACGAAAAAGTTTTCATGTGCATTTAAACAATTGATTAACAATTGTCAATATATACTTCCCACAAATACATCAAAATTGAAGGTCACTGAGATGAATCCTCGCGCTCCAATGTTATATGGTTTGCCAAAGATCCATAAAAATAATATTCCAATTCGTCCTGTTGTCTCTTACATTGGTGCCCCAGCATATAAATTAGCCAAACATTTAAATAAAATTATACCTATGAAAACGTCCTTTCGACCATCATATGCTTTAAAAAACAGCCTTCAGCTTATTAACAAGATTAAAGATATAAATTTACCACCTCAATGTAAATTAGTCTCATTAGACGTTGATAGTCTATTCACGAATGTGCCATATAAGGAATCATTGAACATTTTAAGCAATTTACTCGAGAAAAAATGTTCACATCCTGGTGAGACCTTAGAATTGTTAGAATTAACTCAACTATGTATGGAACAAAATTATTTTAGATTCAATAACCAATTCTTTCATCAAAAGGATGGTTTAGCAATGGGATCACCTTTGAGTCCACTGATGGCTGAAATTTTCATGGATAATTTCGAAAACCAACATATTGTTCATAACAAAAATATTCTATACTATTATAGATATGTAGATGATATTATTATATGCTGGACAGGTACTACTAGACAACTTGATAAATTTTTCCATACTTTAAATAAAAAACATCCCAAAATAACATTTAAATTAGAATACGAACAAATTGGCTCGCTGAACTTTTTAGACTTGATTATTACTCGCGTTGATAATAAACATTCATTTGAGATCTTTCGCAAACCGACTTACACCGATACGATCATACCGGCTTCGTCTTGCCACCCTTGGCAGCATAAACTTGCTGCCTTTCATAGCTACGTCCATAGGTTATTGTCGGTCCCTCTCTCAAAAAACAGCTATGAAAAGGAGTTACAAATAATTTACCAGATAGCACTTTCCAATGGTTACACTACAGACACGGTTAAAAACATAATTAAAAATAAACACAAATCTCAAGTCGCTAAACTTTTGTATGCGGTACCATCTTTTAATAAAACTAACTATAAAGCTAGTCTGACTTACTTTGGAAAATTAACAGATCGAGTGGCAAATATATTTAAATCAAGATCGGGTACTAAACTCTCTTTTAAAACTAACCAATCGCTTCGTAGTTTGTTGTGTAAAAATAAAGATACATTAGATAAGGGTAAAAAATCTGGGGTTTATAAAATAGATTGTCCTGAGTGCAACGGTACATATGTGGGTCAGACTGGCCGAAGTTTTGCGGTTCGATTCCGGGAACATATGGCTGCGTTTAGGAATAATAAACCACAAAATTCTAATTTTGCAAAACATTTGCTAGAAAGCGGTCATAAAGTGCCTAATGACCATTCATATCATATTCTCCACACTTGTGATAAGGGACTCCGCCTCAATACGTTAGAGCATCTTGAGATAATAAAAAATAACAATGGTCACTTAATTAACGAGCAAGTAAATGTATCTAATTCCGTTTTGCTGCATGTGTTCGGAGGGGAGGGTATTGGTGGGAGTTGAACTATTTAAGACTGCTTGTGTGGGTAGCGCGGCGCAGTACGATTTTTGTCGTGAAGCCTATCCTCCTGATGATGCTTCGGTTTCGGGGCGAAACGATCGTCGAGATTGTGGTGGTGGGTGTGTGTGCTGCTTTTGTGTTCGTTGTTGCTGGTGAATTGCGCCTTGGGGTGCATGTGGTGGCTGGTCCTACATGTATAAGGTGCGTAGATTTTGCCTGCTTCATACACATTGGCTTTGCATGCATTCACTTAACCCGTGCGGATTATAGCAAAGTAGTTGTTTCTGTTATATTACTTGTAATATGGAGTTCCGCAAAGTAACGCCTGCTTCTATAAATCAGTAAACAAAGTATAAAATATAGACGCAACATTTTGCTTTAGGGCAATAAACAGTGTCGGATGTGAGCAAGACTTCCTCTCATCGCTGGACAGACTGGTTTCCTAGTTACGGACAGGTTCTCGACCGGGCCACGCGGGATTATTATATATATAGGTTTGTTTGTACAACATGTTGACTAACGTCAACTTGAATGTACTATGAAATATGGATAAATAAGTTGAAAAGTATTTCAAAGAGAACTTACTTTTTACGTAAGTCAATTTGAAATATTAAAATATATGAGGACTTAGCAGACTAAAAATATAAAATCATAAATAACAAGGACAAAGAAATTTTCCTCTCCTTATTCTACTTGTTGCGTACTTTGATTTTACGAACTTTTATTTTGTTATACGTAACTATCTAATAACGTAAGTAATGATGTCTCTCATTATCAAAGCTCTGTAGTATATTTTTATTCTCATTAAAATCAACATTCCGGGCCGGTGAATGACTCATACACAGTGCTCGCAGATGGACCGTTGACTATTTAAAAGCTATATTTAATAAGATATGTATAAAATTAATAAAATTCAATATTCTGTCGTAATATGAATTTAAAAAAAAATCATAAAATAATTTTTAATAATATATTCTGAATATTTTAAAGATTGTTTAACATCGTTGATATTATAAAAAAATTATATATGTACATACTATGTAGACTAAATGACGCCGAGTCGCATATTTGATTACGTACTTATTCTACTAAAAGCTATTTGATGATACAATAGAATATAAATCAAAACGACGACCAATAATATCTTCTGCAATAAATTATTATTATTACAGACGTATATTTAATGAAGATTGATGTATATTCGTGATATTTAGCGTAGTTTACAATGTCGTATATACATTAATAATGTATACCTTAAACTTGTGAGTGGCAGCTAATAACAAAACACACTTAGTGTAATAATGATCCAAATAAAAGGGAATTGCGCTCGTAAATAAGAAATTAACGGTAATGAACTGTTAGAGAAGCTATCAATCAAGATTGGAGAGGGAAGGATAAAAGTCAATATGGCGCCTCAAACTAAGGAACGCATTCGTTTAATATTACTGCTTGAGCTTTCCCGCCAAAAGTGATATTGACTTTCACGTATAATCGAATTAAACTAATGATCTCAGCAATGATAACATTACAAAGGCGGATTTATTGTGACTGAATAATAAGTCAGAGTTCATGTTAGGGTATCCCGGCTTTGTCCAACTTTTGTATCTTTGTATGAGTTTAAATAACAAAGGTTTCACGTATTCAAACTTCAAAATATCAATGAAATTTCCAAAAAACTTTGTGTGCGTAATGGATATTAGCAAACGATCATGCGCTGAAAAGGACATCGCGATTCTTGCAAAGCCTCAAGGATATATTTTGCAATGATGATTAGAAGAATCCACAATAGAGCAACGATCACTTTCAAATCCTTCTTTTCAAGGAGATACGATAAAGTCAAAGGGAAAATATCAAAGACATTAAACATTTAAAAATTGGATTTATAAAGCTAAAATTATTATATTCCTTCTTAGGCAGGTAACTACCAATACTGCGACGCTGCTCGCTAATTAGCCTAATTTGAATATTAAAGTATATTTTTTATTGTAATCAGTCAACTTATAATGATGGATGCGAATATATATGATGATATGCGCATTCGCAAATATGGTTAACTGTATTTCATGTTTCTATTAATACAAAAATATCTCTACGTTATATATTTTAATTTGAATCTATCCCTATATTTAAGCTTACAGATTTAAGAATAATATTATATTGTAATACATAGTATATGTTATTATTTATTGTATTTTATCTTTATATATATTTTCATAGCCAATAATAAAAAGCCTTGAGGGTCGTGAGCGCAAGTAACCCCTACTAAAGGGCTCCTTAGTAGGGGTTACTCACGCTTTGCCTGCGCCTGTGAAAAAGTGGTTTTAGCGCATTTTATTTTAAAAATAATATACAAGTCTCCTTAATATGGAAACTATGTGGAATATATTTTAAGAATAAGGAATAGTATAAAGTGTAGTCATTTTAACAATGTTGTAAACCCAAACAACAACGTCTTCAAAGTAGAACGATAAGTAACGAAGCAAAAACCGCCGGCCCAGGTCCCGTTAAGTAAAATACAGCACCACAACTGACCCGTATAACTCACTTATGATTAGCATTGCGCGTGCACGTTCTTATTTAAAGACTGAATATTTTAAGTGCATTGCTTTTTACACCAGTTAAAAAAAAATACTAATATGATGCTTCTATATCAAGCGTATAATACTATCGAATATTACAAAAATGCGTGGATTTACACATACACTCCAACCTTGCATAATAATGCAACGACGTATATGCTATAAGAATTCATCATCATTTTCCTAAGTCGACCTTTTACGACACTACATTAAAAAATAAGGGTGGTCTATTCTACTCAGGATACCACACGGTGGGTCAACTTACCTTAGTCGCCTTTTACGACACCTCGGTAAGAAATGAGGGTGACCTATTCTACTCAGCCGGATACAACACGACCAGTGTATGTTATAAGAATTATATTGTGAAAAAGGAACTACTGAGTTTCTGGCTTACTCTTCTCGGCGTGAGCAGTTTTCCGCACCAGTAGTGGAAGTTGAGGCATCAAAAGAACTTGTAATAGTCTATTTGAATAACGTAAATTATGAATTTTAAATTTTAATTGAGAAATCTTATCTTATGATTTTTCAGCATTTCTAGCAATATGTCGTCATTATTAAATTAAAAAAAAAAATTACAACTAATGAAAAAAAATTAAAAACCCTGTTATGTAAGATTTACGAGTACGTAAAAAACGCTGAGCTTTTTAAGATTTTACGTTTACGGTAATCAATATATAACAAACTAGCGTTATATTGCTCTATTATGCTTTAAAAAGCGGAAAGCGATGCAACATTACATATTTAAAAGTACTTTGTCTGGTAAAGCATATAAACTTATTTAAAGTCTTTGATCTTTATATTCATCGCGTTCATTCAAGATACTATACACAAAGGCGGCTTTTTACACATAATCCTATAAGGAACAAGTAAGAGAAAAGTGCTATCACGATTTGAAAAACCGTGTGACACAACCTCAGAGGGAATTTCTAGTAAAACGTTTAAGGTCAGATGAAATAAACCAGAATGAATTCAGAATGATGCAAACAAAAGTGTCGGAATGTACAGGCCTCAGAGGCAATCGCAGGTTTGTGTAATAATGATTTTCAACGCCATGCAGATTCTCAAGACTGCGGAGAGAAACAACTATTGAAGGCAAACGTTTAGATACAATGCACGTCGGTTGATACACAACTGTTGATAGAAAACGATAGAATTCATATTTTTCCCATTTTGATACATTAATGATTATTTTCGATCCAAAAACTATACAATCTTTTTTTTAAATGGTACACAACCATTTAAAAAAAAGATTAGCTTATCGCTAGTTTGTCTTTTTATATATGTATATATATTATGTATGTTTGTATATATTGTTATAGTATACTATATTATATAGTATTTTTGTATATAGTGCTATAAATATCATAATAATTATTTAATTTACCTTGCCTATAATATTTTATTTTATCCTTGGTTTTATTACTAAGATTGGCTGGAAGAGATCACTGGCTTAGCGATAAGGCCGCCATTTGTACAATTTAATTGACTTTCGGTTCAACGTGCTTCTCTTACTATATATAGTCTAAATTTGAGTGTTATAATTCTTATGTTTCTTTTCTTTTATGTATATGTGTGCAATAAAGAGTATTTATATTCTATTCTACAATGTTACAGATGTTAAGATTTTGCTATATTCCGCGTTTGTTAAAAAATCTATTTAATGTTAAGTTTAGGAAGCACCATTTAATGCTAAGTTTAAGAAAACCGTTCTCATACCTTATACATGCAGGATTAGTTACCACACGTATTACTAAACATCACCGCCAACAACACACTATCCAAGCACTACACACTCTCACTACGCAATCTCAACGATCATTTCGCCCCGCAAACGAAGGATCATCAGGAGACAGGCTCGCTTTTAATACTACTTTAGTGCTATGGAATTCCCCAAAGTAACGCCTACTTCTATATAAAATATATATTCTATATATAATTTATAATATATTAAATTATATTGCTAGCCTTTTTCATGTCTATGTTATCAGACTATAATATACACCTAAATTTTCAGTCTATGAGTTTTGATTAAAATTTTAGTAATTTAAAACGCAATGAGACTTGTAAAACATAGCCATAAAACATTCACTCACTCAAGGTCATTAGTACAATATAATAATATGATAATATAATACGCTTTGATAGCATTCCTATTGGTTACAAAATTTAAAAAAGCCACTTTCATTAGATCAATTTCGTAAGACCGGATGTGGAAACTTGTTTCAGATACTTATCTGAGGAATGTAAACAGTATATAAACAAGGTTAAGTAAGTAATACATATATTATACATTAATATCCTCAACAAAGATGAGTAGTATTATCTTTTCTTCTATAAAGAATTCTCGAACTCTAATAATATTTATCTATTTTTCCTTAATTTTAAGCAATTCTTAAGTAACTCTACGATATTTATACCGCAGACAGACACCAATGAATTTTTCTGTTAAAACTTAATCTGTCTAATTAATAATTGCAATTTATCACACTTTTTTTTGGAAAGAAACCTGCATATCTCTAGAGAATTCTGGGGATATGTGTAATCTGCCAATCCGCATTAGAGCAGCGTCGTAGGTCTTAGCTCCAATCCTTCTCTCGAAAAAAACACAGATAGCAACAGGCTCTTACTTTACTTTTTTTACTTTATAGAATATATGTAGTCCTTAAGATAATTTACAATATTTATAATAATAGATGTTTTCATATATAGTTCAATTAGTAAATTTATTAATAATTACAGGAAATCAGGTTAACAATGCTTTAATTGTCATATAATCATTTATTTAGCTTAGTTAGTTTGTAATTGTTTACTATTAATGTTATCAGTAATGAACCACAATATAATAAGCAGTTTGACCATTAAATAATTATATTATGCATAAAAATAATATATTTGATTATATTACTTGTACTTTAAATATTTATAGTTATACTAAAAACATATGTTTTGACTGTATAATTCAAAATACAAAGCCCATTGAAATATGTTTCTGATTTCCATACCATAGACATAAATTTATATATGAATATATAGAGTATGTTTCGAAGTTTAATATACATATGTTTATCGATTTATATAGGATTGTCAAAATAAAATTTAAAAGAAACTGAAAAGAAACAACTTTGTCATTAAAATTCTTGCCTTTACACTAAATTAATACTTTTTGATAAAACACCATATAGCACAAAGAAAGGATGTGCGTTGCGTAGCCAATTTTTAAAAGCGCGATCCCGTATCGGAAAACAGTCGCAGTCGGAGAACAGCCCCTACGAGATGTACAAAGGACATTAATAAAGTCGTCACTGATCGTCCCAAATGGAAATATCTTAAAGAGTTCATATCCAGAAATGGAAATGAATCGGTTGAGAAAGACGGAAAAGAAGGTTAGACCAAAGTCCTGAATAGATGTATGAAAGATTGATAAGATGGAATAATTTTGCCTTTTATCTTTGTGGAAAATTTCGAAAATCCACTAAGTAACGTCAACTATTAATTTACTTTACAAAAATTGGTAGAACGTCATAATTATTATATTAATTAAAATACAAATAACATTCTTATCATTTACGGATTGCTGATTGTACATATAGACAACGAATTTTAAACGTTAGCATACGCTAAAAAAGACATATTCGTAGCAAATAACAGAGTAAAGTGTTGTCTCAATAGTTAATAGATATAATGTACATGACTCCAAGGATTTGAAAGTAAACATACAAACAGATACTTAAGGAGAGATCAAGTGAGTCATTTACTATTATGATTTTGTTTCGTAAGGAACAATGAATGTGAGTTGGGCGAGGATATATCGTGTATTTTAGACGTTTTAAGCTGTCACAAAAGAATACTTAATGCTTGTTACAAAATTCATTATAATATTTATGTTTAGTATAATATAAAACAGTTAATAACGCTAAGTGGAGGGTGCTCAGAGGGCAGTCCTCCATTAGGTATAGCAATAGTAGTTTAAATAGTGAAAAAGGGTGTCCCCTTTTAAATAAATAAAATACGTGTTAGGAAAGTATCATTGCTGGGTAAAGGGCTTCCTATTTAAATAGCAAGGTACATATTTTTATAGCATCGTGATTAAGTTTAAGGAATTTTACGAATACCTTAGTATTATGAATGAGTTATTTCAATTCCATTTCGAAAATATTGTACGCACGACTGTTAGCGCTTCTACACAGTTAACGCGGCGTATAACATTAGGTTGGCTATTATCTCTTTTGTTGTTGAATGAACACTCGAGATAAGATACAATGGATAATTTGTAAGAATTGTTCAACTAAGTTATGTAGAGACGATAGATACTTAGCTCAAGTTAACGATTAGTTTAATAATTACATTAGATTTATTTATTCAGCATGTGTGTAAAGGTCAACGATAACATCATTCATCAATAACTAAGGGTTTGCAGTTTCTAATCTCGGGTTACTTATGAACTTTCTGAAGTAACATATGTCTTTAATTAAGTTACCAAATAAATCCTGAAGAAACCTTGTTATCCCTTTTTATGTCAGGATAACTATTTATATATTATTTTGTAAAAGTAAATAAATAAATAAATTATGGATCGTTGCCTCCGGGTCGAGGCCACTCAGTCCAACAGGCCAACAATGACCTCTCTCTCCGCTAATCGACGCATCGGGAGTACTAGATGCATCGACCGCCTCGGGGACTTAACTCCAGCGAGCGTCCGATAAACCCACCTTCATATTCCTATATCAATTCTCTCTATCTCTGCAATGCATTTAATCAGCCAATGTGTAATGGAGCAACTTGGTAGATTTAACCTCAAAATTATTTCTCCTAGAAGAAACATATAAGTTCAATCTCATTTGAAACGGAGATGGCATTTGAAAAACCAACAGTTTTTTTTTAAACCATGATTTCAACATTTTGTCTCTTCTAGCTCATATTTTTTTACAATTAATGTATTTTTTAAAGTTCTTATCCTATGGAATTATTTAATATAGACACCGATTAATATTCCGTTTAAACAAATCTATCATAACTTGTAAATATTCGGAGGAAGCAAAGGGCAAAATAACTGACATTCAGATAAATTATTTCCTGTTGATTATGTTCTCATTGACCGCAACTGAATTATGATAATAATATGAGGGTGTCGTGTGGATTTAGGATATATTTACACACTCGTACAACGTATTTTTGATTGAGAATTGAAGTTGGCCAGTTGGCACTAATTAAAAAAAAATTAGGCTTGTTTTTGGTGGGTGATTTCGGCCGTAGTTACGACACTAGCGGCATATAAAAAAATCAAAAATTCAATTCACTCATTGGATGTTCTTTCAAAATCCTTATTAGTTTTTAGTTAAACGTTGCATTCGCCATAAATAGCATATTCCGATTTATATATTATATAAATAAGTATTTATTTACCACGTGCCCATTTTTTTCTACACTCTCAAAGCGTTCATATGAAATGAAGCGTAAAGCGTAAACAGAGACAATGGGTAATAGTTAACTTGATATATGCACTGTTGCACATTGGTTTCCCAATTACTTTGTGCTCGATTACGAAGGACATTGTATTTAGAAATAGAAAATAATTTAGTAACAAAATGACAAATATTTTAACAGAGACATTTATTTTAATTTATTTAATATGAAATTGTCAATAACTACATAGCTTTTCTAAACACCTAACGAATACAAGTGCGTTAAAGAGTGCATATTCAAAAAGACCAAGAAGAAACTCTCCAAGTTGTTTACCGCTGTAATAGTTAATAACTCTAATCTACGGTAATCTGTATGTACATGGTGATACAAGCTTTACAAAATCCAATCTTGTTAATTATATTTCCTAATAACAAAAGTTTTCGACAAATTCATGTGGTCAGTAATGACACCTGCTATGAATCTAAATCCTTATCTTAGATTAGGAGCTTTTTAAGAAAGTAATTTATAGAAGACAGCGTTAGTTTACGGAATTTCATAGTACTTAAGTAAATGTCCCTACCCTGTCTTCGGCTCCGTGGGTCACGGGTTCGATTCCCGATAAAAATTATTGATTTTTCGAGTCTGGGTGTATATATGTATTTAAAACTAATATATGTATATATTTACCAGTTGTCTCTCACCCATATCACAAGTATTAAGTTACTTACTTTGGGGATAGACGACCGTGTGTGTAAATGTCCCATATATTTATTTATTTATTTATTTATATCGGCTCAAAAATATTCCGTGAAAATGCTGAAAAATTTACAATACATCAATAGAACGTCCATCGGTTAAAAATAAAAAGTTAGCTTTTTAGAGCTTATTAGAAATGAGTATGTTCTGCGTAGATTACGTTTTTAAAGTAGCGATCCCACTGATGGGAAAACCCCTCCTCTTTACTTTATAGTGTAGAATTTTTGCTTAATCCCACCACGCCTCTCTAACAAGCATTGGCAAGTTGCACATATTCTAAAAAATCTTCTAGGATAACTTTACTTTCTCACCATATTTTCTTTCACCTTTAAGTTCATAATAAATTTAAAATATAAAATCCTTTTGTTTATATATATCACAGGGTTACGTTTGAATTTTTGATAAGTGTCACGCACTCTCAACGTCCGGTTAAGATTAAGTTTTTATTTAAAGCCGAGATGGTTTAATTTTTTACTTTCACGAGAAATGAATTCACCATTAAGTAATAATTGCCAATGACAATGAGTACCGTAAAATAAAACAATGGCTAATAATAAGAAAGTGAGCAACGTTCTTGTCGTTGTGATCAATTCTGAGAACACAAGGATGCATCATGTGTTTTAATTAGGGTTTCACACGATTAGCCGTCACACACATAAACAGGAAAAATTAATGCCGTATGTCTGGGATGATTGCCCCTTATAGCATAAGGATACTTTAGAACTGTTTACATCGATAGGACACGGAAAATGTTAAGGAAACAACTCTACAACAGGTAGAGATTAAATTAAGGCCAATATTCATAAATGAGTTGAAAAATATTGTCATATAAGTCACTTTTTCTCTAATCCCATATCGACAAGAGCATTTAGTATTTTTGTTGGGTGTCTGATTTGAACCGGATTATAAAACGTAGAAAAAGACAACGTAATTAATTTTTGGAGGCATTCTTAACATGGATTATAAAATTCTATACATACTTTAGTTTAGTGTGTTTGTATAATTTGAATATTCATTCATTTCCTCACTATCTATTAAGTGGCATGATTGATATACCAATATCAGCACGCTGCAGATAACACGTTTACACATTCATATATTTTTGCGCTAAAATGTTTTTGAAAAAATGAAAAATCGCAAGTTTTTTAAAAAACCGATGTTTTAGCCATTAAATGCTACTTTAAGAATAAAGTTCTGAAACATGACTTTCAGCACAAAAATAGCTTTGTGCACTTGAATTTTATTCGTCGAAATCACAAAAATGCGCGCGTGATGCGTTCGTAGTAAAAAATCTAGGATTTATAAGCCATGTTCAGTAAAAGTATCGAAACACGTACAAAGTGTAGAAAGGTGAATTGAAATCACCTGCTTAGTATGTAAAACGACACCTGCGAACCGACAGATGTTGGACAAAAAACAAACGACCCTCCGCGTCCGGAAACTGACAGCCGAGAGACGGCGGACCTATGTGATTTCAAAAATTTGTTTTTGAGTCAACTACAATTTTTTACTGACATTATAAAGGCGTACGTACGTGTGTGTGCTTGTACCGTTTATGCGCTTCAATGGCTTTTATTGTCAATATCAATCAAATCAAATAATTTACTTCGTGATTAAAAAACATGAAAGTACAGCAGAAGCTTAAACAACGTTCTACACAAGACAACATGATTTGTTGTTTAGATACAATTATCAGAATTCGAAACCAAGTTATTTAGAGTTCGTCAGATAGTTCTGGCATAATAACCGAAACCGAATAACCGAAAATGCCAGTGAAAAGTATAACTGGACTAACTTCGCCTATTTGTAGATACCTTTAGGTAACTTATTTTACATTTCAGTAAATTTTTGCGACGTGTTAAATCACAGGCTTATTACGTATGAAATACATCACTAAATAATTTTAAAGATTTGTTTTTTTATTCTATGTTATAAAAATTCTGATACTATTAAATACAGTAAACAAGTACAAAACATAACTATTGCACTTACTTTAACGGGGTTAATAAAAATCATGAGAACGCTGAAAAGATCACTGAAAGAAAAAATTAGAAAATGTGTTGTCTCTGTAAGTTTAATGTTTTTCTTGTTACCTATACTTTAAATTAAAATGCTTATTATCTTACTAATTCCCATTTTCAGAACGTTTCTTTATTTTGGCATAAAATAATGAGAGTAGGAAATGGTACCTTAACAAATCATTTGGATCTTTTTTTTAATTTTTGCATGTTCAAACCGATATGCAAGCATCGGCCAACAAACCGCCGTTAGTCAAGGGTAGTTGCCTAGTAAATAAATGTGTAAATAAAAAAGGATTTTATAAATACAAATAATATATAATATATGCTGTGTTGTATCCCGCTGAGTAGAATAGACAACCCTCATTTCTTACCGAGGCGGCGTTAAAGGCGACTAAGGTAAGTCGACCCGCCGTATAATATCCGGCTGAGAAGAATAGACCACCCTCTTTTTACGGAGGGTTCGTAATATACGACTTAGGTAAGTTGACGTCAGGCAGGCGGCCGGTCATAAAATACGTAGCCATATCATGTGACAACAAGTTTGTAAAATGTAGTGCCGATCCCACATAGAGTTGGATAAGGGCAGGGGGATTATGAAGTAATATTAAATATATTTTATAACAACCATTTCTATAGTAGTGTACGTGAACGATCGAATGTTGTCAAAGAAAAAATGAACAACTCGAGTCGCGAAGCTAGGTCCGGTTTGGTCCAGCGCGGGGACAAGCCTGGAATGTGAGCCATACGAATGGGACTCGAGTGACTCATGTGAACTTTTTAAATAATACGGCCAATGCTTTAGAAAGTGCACCGCTGGCGTGGGCGAATAGAAAAACAGGATTTATTCATATACTGCCTACATTACAATCTGTGTATGTTTTAACATCCCACACCGGAAATAACAAGGATTTATTGAATGTATAATATTACACTTTTTTTTCTCTTTATTTTTGGAGTTAATTCCCTTAAGCGAATATGTTACTCTGTAAATTAACATAAATATATCATAAATTCTAATACATGAGGAAGTTATCTATTTTCTAAGCCGATTTTTGCTAAATGTAGCAAATGTTTATGGATAACGGGAATGCTTAAAAATACTATTATAGTATCCAATTAACAGTTTATGACAGGGTTTCATACTTAAATTTTCATTATAATAACTACATTCACTGTACACAGTGAATAACCAAAACCAACCAACCGACTGTGATTAGTTCCATTGCTTAGTAAGCACATTTTTTTTGGTAAATTTTTAGTTACAAATATTATAAAGTTCCGTGTACTACTGCGACAAAAACTGAGTTTGTTAATGAAAAGATCTCATTCATTTTGTAACTAATGTAGAGTTAGGAAATCTTAGTTAATGTGTAGAACACATCTAAGCCATTAACAAGTCATTGCATAGTTAAGGAGTGCATTACATTATAACATTATGTATGTAATTTGCAAATCATATTTGAGTACATCTATGTTATGCCATGTGGTATTCCGTTATGTTTATACCTTATTTTTTACCCACAGGTCTTGTACCCCTCGTCAATCCATATATTAAATTATATCCCTTTGTCCGCGATATTGTCCCTTGTTTTTCCGGTTTTACTTATTTTTAAATAAATGTCCATACTTCCTATATTTTTTTTAAATATCAAACCTTACACTAATGGATATAAAGATCTAATTCTTCACTCTTAAACAATATTATTATATTTTTATTTATATTAATATTTAATCTTTTCATCTTTTTTTTCAAAGGTTCAAAGATTTATTCGCCAAACTAGTTACACTACAACAGCTTTGAGCGGATTCATATTTGACATAACCAGAAGAACGATTCTTGCGGTAAAAAATTCAAATTACGTAATTCTTTAATTACATTACATAGTGGTACATAATGTACAAATTATCAAGTTTCTTATAACAAGCTTAGAAATTTGTTTATTTTTACAGGTCATTGTAAGCATAATCAAGTACGAGTTGGTGTTGCTCCAATTTACCATAAAAACAGAGTACGATTAAATAACAACGATAATACAGAGGGAATGAATGCTTTATGTGGACCTTACGATTATCATACAAATTGGGTTACATACAAATTACGATTATCATACAAAAATATCATACAATATCCGGTAAACGGTATAAACTAAGGTAAGGTTTGGTATCCGTTTAAGTAGAATATACCAGCTTCTTTCTTAGTTGACGTCAGGCAGGCGGGCGGTCGTAAAACCGTAGCCAAATCATGTGACAACATGTTTGTTACATATAGATTGGGATAAGGGCAGGAGGATGATGATTAGAGTATATTTCTATTTTAAATGCGAAAGTCTGTCTGTCTGTTTTCACGCTTTTACAGCTAAACTGTTGAAAACCAATATTCAAGACATTTGGTGGAATTGAAGCTCAGCTAAGGCAAAGATGTGCAACAAACAAAATAGTACTTAATTTACGGAATATATACGCTTAAGTTAACTCGAACGAAGTCACGAGTATAGCTAGTAAGATTAATAATATACTTTTTAAAAGTCTCGAAGCGTTTACTACATCGCCTTTTTTTTAAAAACGAAAACAATAAAACCAAAAGTTGCAAAAGTTAAAATAACGTCGGATATACTTATAAAAATCATTACTATAGTCTACGTAAATACTTTGAAGACGCGCAAACATTTCTGAAACGCCCAGTGACTTACTCGTAAATTTTAATATGAGTATCTTTAGACAAGGAATTCTTTTGACGTACCAATGAATCTTAAATTTACGGTTACGAAATACGGACTTCAAGTTGCCTAGAAGCTTATACTGTACTAAAATACTAAGTTCTTTCTGCAATGTCTATATTAAATTCATTGAAATATATTTATCAGTCATAGTTTTAAATAAAAAACGGTTTCAATTTAAGTTTGAGAAAAGTAAAACTAATTTTCTACTTACAAACCCCCCGAAAGCTGTATGTCTGTCTGTGATTGAGTTTCTCAAAACCATCTGGAAGGATTTTAATGCGGCGACGGGATTTACGAGGGAAATTTTTTGTAACACACAGATTTTCACGCTGCAGGCACAACTAGTATAATATAAATGAATGTAAAAGGTATAATATTTTAAGGCTTGTTTTATATAAGTAGGTAAAAATTAACACAGCAGCAGAGATTAAGGTTATGATAGTTTACATAGACATCTTACTTTTATTACCAATGTACCAATAAAGTGTAATCTACACTTTAAAAAAATGACATATTATGAACGCCGTTGTCTTCGACGTATAAAGATTGGAGAAAAGATGGATATTTTTCATTGCGCCCTTGTGTTTCATTGTTTTTTGTATGTAGCCTAATAAAAATGTATTAGCACGAATGCATAGTTTCACAGGTATAGATTAATATATTTTTTCCAAAATTGGTTTTATAAAAGTGCTTAAATAAAGTATAGATGAGATAAATAAAGTCTATAGTTAAAGAACCGAGATTAAAGGTTTTATTAGTGATTATGATTGCACCGGATCAGTGTGATTTTTGCTAAGTACAGAAGTCGCAGGTAATTCTAGGCTTGTAATTCTATATTTTTGGTATGACGAAGCAATATTTGATTCTTTCGGTATGCGAAAAAATATTGTTCAGAAGATGAAGTAAATACTTTCTAATACCATTCATCAAGTTGCGAGTTGTTGCAGTCGCTGCCTAAACTAGTAACTATTGTTCCTTTGACAAATGTGTTTCTAGCACAGACAAGTTCCACCACGTGCAAGGAAGTAAAACTAGTCCCTAGCGGCTCAGTTTACAACAGTAACCCATTATACTGTGAGCTTAATACTAAAAATTAAAAGAAATTTACATTATTTTATTTTTGTGTTTTGTGTATATATTCCTAAATTAAAAAAAAATCACGTTAAGCAAAAAATAATATTTAAATGCTGCTAAATCTTCACTAGAGCAACCCTAAAATTTCGTAAATAGTGTAGAGCGTATATTATATATAAAATAAAGATAGTTTTAGTAACGTAGTAGCTAATATGAGTCTTACAAGTTGTTAAAATACTTAGTTGATGTTAATATATATATCGGTAGTTATATTCTATGTAATATTTCCGCGTAACCTTTATAACAAACAAGTTATTAGTTATAGTATTACTGTGAATGCGTGCTCTATAATAGTTATGAAATTATTTAATTTACTGTTACGTAAAATATTTTTATTATAAAACATTTTACTAATGTTATCATTAAACAAATAATTCATATTCAAAAAACAAAAAATAACGTTACAAATGATCCCTTGAGCAGAAAATATTCCAACAAAACCATAACAATGCAAAAACAATAACACAAAACACAGATAGCACTGCACAGCCATTCACTCACTTTCACATTGAAGTAAATAGTCACTTTTTACTCAAAAATAATTGAGTAAGATTTCTTAAATCAAATACTCTACACTAACGCGCACGGCGAGCGAGCCAAAGTAGACTCGAGTAACTTTGTTGACAAGCGGTGATCGCTCCCGCTGCCATTTTCAAAGCTTCGGCTCGACTCGGTTGACTTCGTGTATAATCGGCAAATATGAATGAGACTTACGACTGTTAGCGTTTAGCGTAACAGAGATGACATTAGTATAAAGTAGATAAGCTTAAAGATTTTTTAAATTAGCGTTTTGTATGAATTAAAACAGATTTATTATTTCGTTTTGCTATAATAAAATAATAAATTTTACTGTTTCGATTTTTTTTTTAAGACTTCACCACCACAATCACTACATTTCGCTCATGCAATAGTGGCACAACTCAAAAAACACGTGTTTGGACTAAGAATATGTATAAATGTTAAAATACACATTTTTTTCAACAGCGATACCGGCAGAACTCATTTTTTCAATATTAGGCCATTTAATTAGGAAAATTAGGGGATTTTTTATGTATTTTCCATAGCAATGAAAACTAAGCCCATTTATCTCAAAACATGATTTTTTGAGTTGTGCCGTAAATGCAGCCCATGAGCGATGTACCTTTTATTACAGTTAAATATATTAGACGCTGTAATACTTATTTCATTTTCATTCCGATGGAATAAGGCGGTGGTTTTGTGTAACCTAAAGTCGTAGTGATTTTAATATAAGGCTCTTTATCGAGAGTGATTAAAAAACAATTTAATATTTTGCTATATTCGATAGGTCATGAAAGAAAATCCGTTTTCCTTATGCAAAAGTTCACGTGCTGACTGAAAGTTCTCACTTAAACCTTAACCCTAAACCATTTATAAGGTTGTTGATTATATTGCATTACAAATGTTAATGTCAGTTCTTAAATATTTACCAATTACAACCTATAAGACTCTACTAATGTAGAGTCGTATGGTTATGCCTTCGGCTAGGAAGACTGACATTACGGAATGGAAGTCGATGCAGTCTTCCTAGCCGAAGGCATAACCATAAATACACCAAAGTTCCTATAGTCTCTATTTACATTATCATAAAGACTCTACCAGATATCTATAAAGTGAAAATATATATTGTAGATAAAAAGCTGCTATAGAAGATTAGTCTTTACGTCAATGACATAAGATCTCAGTGGTCATATTGTGAAGAAATCACGATATACTGGCTTGGCATTACGAGACGATCGGTCGTGACCCTACTAAACTGGTTATGGTATTATTCTGAACTTCGAACTAGGCCTCCGTATTTAGTTAGATATATTAAGATGCAACATATGCTATTAGAGTATTTCTATCAACCGTTTTTTATTTCACATTTCTATATGGATTAATGATATACTGTTTTGCATGTATAGTTTAGATTTCGGGCTTATATTTGTTTAAGAAGCGTTCTACATCTCAACGAGACGTATTAGGCATAGTTACAAATATTATGAATTACTGATTTTTAGTTAATGAAACCGATTTTTTTAAAATTGAAATTACAGCCAAGCCTTAAAAATACATATTGTCATGCTGTGATTTCATTATTCTTATTATTTTGTAGAAGTGAAGACAAAAATTTATATAAAAGAAAAAAATAGTAGCATATTATAAACTTTACATTTTTATTTTTGACTTATAAATGGAATAAGAACACCATAAAGAAACCTGCGACAATTTAATTTATGCTTATTGTTTAAATACATCGATTAAAGTTGTATCAACGATATAATACCAATTGGCGTACGTACAGCGTAGCGCACTCTAGCGTCGAGTAGCAAACTTATTTACTTAAATGTTTCCATTCAATAAGAGAGATGGCGCATTTTGAAATGATTAAATGTTATCAGCAACCAATGAATTCATGTAGCCAAACTATAATAAATGATAATAAAAATTACAATAGTGATTATTTTAAAGGTTTAACAATTAAATATTAATAAAATTTTATAAATAAATTGAGAAGATCCGAGTTTAAAAAATTAAAATAACAAAATGTACCAAAACAAAAAACTCCTTATCAGAAACTGTTAGTAAGCAAGCCTGTAATTTCAATCATCACTACAAGGTATACGGCCCACGTCTCACACGACGTTACGTTAGATTACGTTAATTTAGATTTTAAATTCTGTTCACTAATTGACCTGGATGTCCCAGATTTTTTTTTTGTAATTTATCCCTTAAGCATATTTACAACGTCCATACAAGCATATTTACAATCGTAGAACCATTTTTACGTCTTATTTTTATTTTTAGTCTTATAAAACACACCTCAGCAAAAATATTATGAAAAAATATACTCCATAATTGCGACCCAAAACATCCACCTTTACTTGAAATTTGAAATAATTTCCTAATATGTATTTATCTTGCATGCATTTCATAAAATTAGGTTACTGACATTATGCATTCAAGTACTTTGATCACTTTTTTTTTATTACGATGAGCATATTATGCTTGTTATTTATTTAACTCAATATTAATTATATTTAAAATTAGAATACAGTTTGTTGACTTTAGTAAATAAACACACAACATGAAAAGTTAGTTACTAAGATCATAGCCAAATATTAGTGTGTTCAGTTATACCATTATGTATGATCCGACAATGCTTTAAAATTTCTCATCAATAACATTTTAGAGTAACAAGGTTTTTAAGTACCAATAGAAGTATTTGTATCAATACAATACTAAGGTAGCTGACATTTATAGTGTACATAGGTTATGCGTTCAGTATTCCTGTGTCCTTATTACCAGGCAGTTAGTTGGAAAACCATAAGGTTTTAGCTGGTAAAAGTCCGGCATAACTGATATACCCGACAAATTGCAGTACTCTTTAAGTAAAAAATAAATAAAAAAAACGAGAGCAATATAATCAGAGCAATACAATAACATAGGCTTAAGAAATATGAATGGCAAAAAATGTCGCTCATACAACAGGACCGATTGCCAACAACGTCGTGTCAGAATATCGATATAAATAGACGTCCAAGAGTGCAATGGTCGGGATAATACTGAGCCGGCCACGTGAAGTACTATTCCTCTCTGTCATAGAAGCATTGCTATATAAATTATATTACGCATATATCTTTGGATATCTTATCATAATATTGCTATAGCGTAAGAACTTACTTGAAAGATAATTTCTACCGACATGCTCTTTGTATTCCCGAAACTGATTAACTCAGACATGCAGAATATAGGATTATTATACAGTATGTTTATTTTAAAACGATTAGCAATAGATCTATATGTTTTTTGGTACAAAGATAGCTCTGACTCGCACGTAACGCAAAATTTTTTTTTAAAGATAAGACAACACATTTAAATTTATGATATCTAAAGTTGACAAAAGAGGACGAAATGTAAGGAAAAAAACAGAAAAAAGATAGACTAATATATTGTTATGACACTAATACAGATCCTACTGGAACGTAAAGTACTGTTGTATAGTCTGTAGGTATTGGGCTCAGTTAAACGGTTCCTACTATCATTCATAAACCAATATAAAAGATTATTTACGATATTAATTTGAAATCTCATTCGAGTAAACATAATGCACGTATAGCGATGTATAAAATAAAAAATAATGATATATTAAGTTATGGCGTCCAAACACACCGTGAATTACAAATCGTACTTATTCTGGTAAAAATAAGGTTTTAAAGAACTTTATATGCATTGATAATTTGATGCTAATAGACATGATGCAGCAGATAATTGAAACACTCCGATGATGTCATAAATGACTTTACGACGACCACGCAAACTAACTGAGTAGTAAGTAGCCTTAATTGTGGCGATAATTACCTACAGGAATCGTAAATCTGCAATATAAGGTATATTGCATATATATCTTTTAAACATTGTAAACATAATTTTAACCGAAAATCTCAGATTTTAAAACTAGTATCTGACGAAAGCTAGTAAATTCTAGGAAAATATCGCCCACTAATTCACCTGATTTGATTTTGCGTTACTCGTCGATTCTATACTTTGATTTCACTTTATTTCGTCGTATGATCAAGGTAAACTTTCTGTCGAAAGTAATTAATTCATAAATATGCCTTTATGATGCAAGCTGAAACGTGAGAATATAAACTTTCTTCTAGCGTTTTTAATCAAAAAGTTATCAAGTCTCAAAGAAACAACTTCCTGGCCTCTCAAAATTTCATTCACCCGCCTAACAATGGGGAAGAACACAATGTGCTACTCTAACCACTCGACATCCTCCCAACGGATGCTGTATTACCACCTAACCTACCTAAAAAACACTACTTATCACATATGAGTAAGTAAAATCTGAGATTTCTTAATAATTCATTTATTGTTTGTATTTAGACAATCGTGCATCTGAAAACTAGAACTCTCGTATATTAAGTTTCGGTTTTAAAGTATATTTGGATGAGGTATATTAATTTTATTACGAAGCTTGAAGTGCTAATAATGGGGATATGGATAATGATACTATGATTCCATTGGTGTTGGGATCCTAATATGCTGCAGTGGCTACACGCCACCGCACAAGGTAGCATATGTCAAAAACCAATTCAAGCGATACAAGATTACGAGGGTTGAGAATACTTTTGTCCAACAGGAAAAATTGTAACGAAGGTAGAAGGGGCAATAGGAAAAATCGCGCATTGTTGTCAATCAATGAAAATACCATCACGGTCTGTATAAACAAATTTTCAATTCTAATATTTATGAAATATTAAATAGGATTGATTTCCATCGTAAATCTTTGACGAGATTGATTGAAGTATCTCCATGAAATCGAGTCGTCTTACTTGTAAAGTAAACTTTACTCTAATATAAGTTTGTTGATATTTCTGTTCAAAGCACTTTGTAGTTTCAGATACACCGACACCGGCTATACTGACGTCGTGAATATAGCCGGTGTCTTCACATAAATAAAATGATTGAATAGGAAATATTTTCCCTATGTGCAAAAGTTTTAGTGTCATGATAATGACACCATGGTATTGTTAACAGACACAAATTATAAAACACATCATTTAACCTTGGTTTGAATTTATATTGTATCACAGTGCGGAACGGAAGCACGGACTGGAACCGAAAAGGGTGGAAAGAGACAAGCATACGGGAAGCGGATGCGTGCGGTGGCGGCACACAGGTGCGTTGTACACCGCTCGAATACCTAACCAGAATAATAGCACCTACATAACATAACATAGGTAGAATGTGGTACACATCAGTGACGCCGTGACGACGGCTAAAGGCTGAAAATTTGTCTACATTTATAATTTACAGATTTCATTCAATTCATAGAATTAGGATTTACTTCGGGGAGTTTCATTATACAGAAAATAATGAGTAGAATTTTTAATATCGGCGATTACAAAAATCTACGTAATGCTAAAATTAGTGTGTTTTATTATCCGTTTTCTAAGCATGTATGTGTATACTTATACATTTTGTAAACTAACTACAAATATAGTTAAAACTAATATACCTACTACTTACTGTATCGAATAAATATACTAAACCATGACCCGCCTATTTTTGCTACGTTAAAGATAATTGATCATATTTATCAAACGTCATAACAAAATCAGTATTGATATCTTACACGAGAAAAAACCGCAAACCTGAAATATCTGTGGTGTTTATGAGATAAAACGGTCAGATAAGGCTCTCTGAATCGGCATCTACGTACGTAAATGGGCACATAAACGACGTACAGCGACGCAGTCATTTATTCGCAATTCCACAGTTGTTTAGGTATTCAACTAAGTTAAGAGATATTATGTATGTATCCGGTGATGTATGAGTCACCTGCTTTGGAGATATTACGTACTTCATCAAAGTCAAGAGCAAATCACAATCTTGTCTACAAGGTTTCGTCAAATCAAGCTTCATGCAGACAAAACAGACAATTATTAATCTCAAACTATATTGTTATGAACATCATTCTCCTGCCCCTATCCCACTCCAGGTGGGGTCGGCATAACATGTTACAAACATGCTGTCACATGATTTGGCTACGTATTTTACGACCGGCCGCCTGCCTGACGTCAACTTACCTTAGTCGCCTTTTACGACACCTCGGTAAGAAATGAGGGTAGTCCATTCTATGCAGCCGGATACCACACTGCACATACCTTAGTCGCCTCTTACGACACCTCGGTAAGAAACGAGGGTGGTCTATTCTATTCTGCCGGATACCACACGGCGTTATTGTTATGAACAAAGTTGCAAAAATCTATATTATCCACACTAATTATATTATATATTATAAATAGGAAGGTCTGTCTGACTGTCTTTCGATCTGTCTACCGTCGACGCTTTCACGGAAATTCAGCTAGAGCAATATTAATGAAAATTACTAGTATTAAAGCTTACATAACGGGTGGCATATAGGATAAGGAAATTCTCCTTCTTTCGTTTGGGAACTATAATTTTTATTTTTAAGATTAAAGTCGCGAACAAAGTAGTAGGTAGTCTTTTTCTTACAAAGAATATCTATCAGAAGTCTTGTTTTACAATGATCTATCGCCAATCATTCCCAAATAAATAAACCTCCGATTTCGATCCCATCCCGATCATCCACCCTTTAGTCTCAGAGTTTAAGTTTATTAGTCACTCTCGGTTGGTATCAATAACATAGATTAACGTCCTTCCTATATTATCCTTTCAGTTTTGTTTTCACGAGTTACCGAATTGTTCCTTGTGAGTACTGATAGGTAATCTAATATAAGTTACGAAAATAAAAGTTCACACTCTTTAAATACGGGACTATACTAGATGGAATTACAAATGCAATCTGTCAAAAAACCTTTAAAAAATTACAGAGTATTTCCTTCGAAAAAAAATGCACTCACCCCACAATATGGAGCTCACTCCAAGTAGAGTTGACGATTCAAAAGCTTATTTAAAAGTTTACTTTAATAAAGAATACTAGTTTGAATTATATTGTTCAATGCTTATGGCTGGTTAGTTATCCATATGCCACAATGTCTCTAGGCATGTGCAGAATTTCTCACTATTATCTTTTGCCGTAATGTGAATGTTTATTTCTCGATACGTTAGCCTCGTCCCATATTAGGGAAACGGTGTCAAGACCTGGAACTGCGGCGGAAATGGCCGAATCCGGCAAGCGGCGAAAGTATGCATCTCTCGTTGAGAGTTATATATTTGTGCCGTTTGCAGTTGAGACCCTAGGGCCATGGAGCTAAAGTGCAAAAAAAAATTATCCGTTTTAACACCTCGGTTGATCGCCTCCTCGGGTGACAAAAGGGCTGGCTCCTTTTCGCACAAAGAATCAGCTTAGCGTATCAACGCGGAAACGCTGCCAGCATTCTTATGACCATTCCACGTGGGCATGATTTGTATAGTAGTAGCGTGTAAGTAATTTAAGATAGATATAACTTGTACATATTTCTTATAAATAAAAAAATAAAAAAATTCTCGATATAACGAAAATTATTTATAGCATTTAATTACATTCTTCGCTGTTTCTTCCTCAACCGATGGACGTCCATTTTTCGCATTTCACTTCATTCACGTTTCATTTCATTTCATTTTCGTAGAGGGTCTACCGATACTGCCCTTTCCGCTAAATAACATTATCATTTTCAAAAACTTAGAAAAGCATGCTTTTTGTTAGAAATCATGAAAAAGTAAAGAAGTTGTTGTTGTTAAAGCTAGGCGATCATTATGATATATAAGTTGACATACACCCATTTGAACACTAATTATCGTAACTTTAGGCTAATTATACAAATTTTATAATAAGGTGATAGATTAAAAATATGATTACAAACTGTATATAACAAAGACATGGCAGCTTATATTTTACTAGAGAAACCGCTCAATTAAGCACACGCATACCTAGATGACGCGTGACGCTATGTGCCTGTCAGCATTCATGAATGACATTTAAATTTATAACTATCTTAATTGTAACAATCATTAATGATGATAAAAAAATGAATCTACTCTACCTAATAGTGATGTTCCAGACATTATTGGTAGTGTGCACGCCAATTTTTAAAAATCCCACGGAATTTCTTTTTTTATATAAGTTTCCTACGTACAGCAATCTTCTAAAAATATCATCATGAAACTCAAATAAAAATATACCTACAAAAGTAATAATAAAATTAATTTGCTATAATCCGCGATGCAGTAAATAGAGAATAAATTTAGTGCTAAATGTATAGTGGACTATTCGTTTTTTCATACCCGATACATGTAGGATTCGTAAAAACACATGCACAAACCTCCACCACTATCACCACAATACACACATTCACTATCACAAACTCAACAATTGTTTCGCCCCGCAACCGAAACATCATCAGGAGATAGAATCGACGACACGACAGAATCGCAAAGCATCGCTTTGTTGTGTTTTACTATACTATAAAATAATTTTTATGATTACTTTTGTATTATGTATAAAAAATAACGCCTAATTCTATAAATTATTTAAAAATATGCCTCTTAAAACTTTTTTTCATTCTCTTCAGCCACTAATATCTTATATGAATGATTTTTTCTTATACCCATGATACTCAAGTCTATGATATATTATGGTATGTCAATTTAGTACTCTACTATTACGTATATATATGAAAATGAATGTTTGTCTGTACGTCCCTTATAGACTCCGAACCGGCTGGACCGATTTTAATGAAATTTTTCAGATAATCATCTATCTTAAGACTGTCCCAGCGGATAATAAATAATAAAAACGTTGAAAACAAAAATCCAAATTTGGTTTACATCCCGAAATTTCAACACAAAAGAGTCGAAAATGGAAACTTAAGTTTTTATAAGCTTTGTCTGTCAATATAAATTTAAGTGACTCTCAATTAAGCAATAAATATAGTATAGTTCAATATTTAGTCTTACACTATTATAATGTCTATTTACCTAACTATACCTTTTCGTCTCACTAGTGAATGAGGTCTTTTAAAATTATATCCTAACAAAGCACACTATGTAACTTCTATACTTATTATAAGACCGAATTCCCAAAAAGCTGTTTGTCTCTAACTTCTACTGTTGTCTCTAAAATCTACTGAACAGAATTTTGTACAGTTTTCACCAAAAGATGTGATATACTTCCGTATGGTTTAGGTAAATAGTACAATACAATACAATACAATACAAATATTCTTTATTGTACAAAAAAAATAATAGCACTGCTTCTTATTCAAAACAATTAAAGAAAATACAACAAAAATAACATAAAAAACATAAGAAAAACATTGTACAATTGGCGGCCTTATCGCTAAGACAGCGATCTCTTCCAGGCAACCATTTTATAACAAAGGACATATACAAACTTGCAAAGCAGGCTGTATAGTACATATTGGTATTATGTAAATTGTGTCGAAGAGATCGAGCAGTTGTTAAAAAACTTGCTTGCAGGGAGCTTTAGTCGCGTGCGCCGCGTAAACCAACAGATATACACTAAAGTTATGTACTTTAGAATTGAAAAATCTACAAAAATACTACAAAGAAGTCCGTGACAGCATGACCCTATCTCTTATGGTTAACTCACAATAACTACTTTTGTGTTCAAAACTTTTTAATTAAATACACTGATTTCCACGCGGGTGAAGCCGCAGGCACAGCTTGTAGTAGATAAATGAAATTTTAATAGCATAAACTATACCAACCGTCAACATCATCCTGCGAAGTGTCAAAATCGGCTAGCGTAACGTTGGACAAGTCTTCCACGTACACTTGTGGTTGCCTGTTGAGAGTGTGGCGGCCACCGAGGGAGTGGTAGCAACTTTCGTCTTCATCCGCAGCTTCCTCCGTCGAAGACCCCTTTAAGCACGAGTGAAAACTCCGAGAGAGGCGCCGCTCTGTGCTCATTCTCACTCATATCCCAATAAACTTTTATCGTATGAACTGCGGCGGATACACAACACACGAGTCCAGTCGTGATTTTAATTTCTTTAATATATCTTACAGTCTTATTTATTTTTGATACACATTCCTCACTTTCTTACACTGTTTCACCAATTAATTTCGTTTGCCGGCAAACTACTGTCATACTTTTCAATCAATATGTTTGATTAATTACTTGAATTAATGGTATTTCACATTTCACACGCTTTTATCGCAGAATATGGTAGTCTAGATACTCTTATCTTATCGTGGATGACCTATGTGATTGAAAACGCAATAAGTGGTCTGCATATTAAATAAATAAACAAGTCGGTATAATATGTGTATATCACGAATGAGATTGCGAGATCAGTTTTGTGAACAAGCCAACTTTTTGCTACGAATATTCAAGTTTCGATCGCACGTTGTCTCAGTAGGGCTTAGCGATTGCAAGATTCCTGGATAACCAAAAACACGGCTGCACAACCCGTAAAACATGTTAGTACAGAGCCTTGTATGACGCCTGGAGATATGACAGCGTAGGTTCAATGTACTCCCAAAGAATGGGGTCTACCAATGTGACATTCGACTAATGAATGGCACTCGAACAAAAGGAAACATCTTTGTAAAGCGACGGGTACGTTTTCACGTGCATTTGCTTCCTACAGACATACATACTCGCATATACATACGCACATATTACACACATATACATACATACTCGCAAGTAAAGCTAAATCTCTAACAATACTTATAATATTTATTACATATATAATATTTATTTATTATAATACTTTTAAAAAGATGATTTTAATTGTACATAATATTTTTCCTTTCGTTTGAAATATAGTTTTTTCTTGGTCTAGTTTTGGTTGTGTTAAATGGTTTTCTATTATTCTAAAGGCCGTTCAGCTATTGCAATACCTTCGGCAATATTAATATTTTTAGAATAATTGGAATAAAATCGCAGTTTTTATATGACCTAGACCCTAATCGCTTAAGTCGCGGTTAATCGCATTGGAGACGTATCAACTGTAAAACTATCAATAAACCTTGAAAAATACTTAAAATAGAAGCGTCACTAAATATTATTTCGAGTTATTCTTGGTGACGGTGCAATTAATGATAATTTGACTATTGTCTATTGGTACTATGTACAAAATACATTAAAGAAGGTATGTTCGCTGCTACGTTGATTTAATGGTGAAAATAATCTTAGGAAACTATTTTTAAGTCTTTGCTAAGTGGCACCCTACGTAAGTAAGCGGAAATCTTACGTAAAATCAATAAATTCGCTTAAGTAAAACTAGAAAAAAAAGCGGAACACTGACAAAACTCTTTTCTCTGTGTATATCTTATAATTTCGTTTATTTTTGAATATATTTTTTATGTGTTGGTTTAAAAATACTATCAATTGTATTGTGGACAATTGTCTAATAATTTACAAGTCATGAAATACAGTACAATAAGTAAATAACCATCTTTAGATGTAATGAAAATGAGGAAAAGAGATTCCGATGTTTTTGGCGTAATTATTGCCTGGCATTTCTTGACAAAAAAGTGAAATCTCAAACATGCCATTGTTTAGTCGAAGCTGAAAGTACAGTGTGAGAGCATCGTGATGTGGAGGCTTTAAGAAAATTGCGGAAGCTGTAACCTTTTATGTCTTCTGTGTAATTTTTTCTTGGCATTTACTGCTTATAAAACTTTCACAATGTTAAATTACGGTAAAATAGGTAAACAATTTCACCAACTAACGATATATTATTCGATAATTTTGACATTTTAACACAACAAAAGAAATTAGAAAAGTTCATCTGTAAATAAACGCAAATTGTATGAAATTAATAACTGCCATTATATAAGGACATGTACATAATTCTACACAATTTTGAAATAACGATTAGTGATGGTTGAATACAATATATATTTATTATGTATAGCTAAGTCTATGTTATAAATAAATAAATGGGACAATTACACACCCGTTCGTTTCCAAAGTAAGTAACTTAATATTTGTGTTATGGGTGACAGACAACTACAAAAAATATACATATCTAGTTTTAAATACGTATAACGCAGACTCGAATAACCATCAAATTGTTAATAGAAAATGTTAAACCTAAAGTATTATTGTTATAATATAACACCAACGCTTCATCCTATTAGTTATTACAATGTAATTTGAATCAGCTTGTCTTAACGAGCTTAAAAACGCAGCGTCTGAGACGCCCATTGTGAATGGTTCGTATATTCCGTACCTTTGGTAAGTTCTGCCAAACCGCCAGCATGGCACGAGACTGATGTTTCAGATAAACTTGGACACCTAGCGTGCCACAATAACCTTACAGAAAAGCTAGCACGCGATAAAATAACACAATTAGCTCTACATTTATTGTATTTTCTTTGAACCTTGATTTAATCGTGATAAAGAAATACGTTGAGTAGCTAAGCCATTAGGCACTACATGATATTTATTGCGTTTACTTTTAAAAAAATTTATTCTTTTTTATTTAATAAAATGTTATTCAATTTTTGAGATTATCGAAAAACAAACAGGGATGTTATAAAATCTGATAAATATTAATTGTTAAAATATTTTCAAATTAATCTATGGCATTGAACGTTCGAAAAAATTGCCCGTTTGAAAACTCTATAATTAAAAATTATGTGTATTGCAAGACGTACGTCTTCAAATCCTAGATTTAGATGGCATTATCGCATTCAGGACTCACTTTAGGAACAATCAGGAAATTGGACAAAAGAAACGTAGAAGCATTAGAATTTTAAACGATACTTCTCAACACTAGCAGCTCAAACCGATCTAGTAAAGGGTATTGTAAATGTCTAGAAAATTCAACGTACAAATATTTTAGGTAAAGGAATCGCTAATCGCATCGAATACAAAGACAAAAAATTTTAGATAAAAAATGTTCAAGTACATTCAAGTACAACACAGCAAACGTATAGCGGCCAAAATCCTAGAAGAGTGCATGATTTGCTCAGAATATAGTATAGGATTGAGATGATATGAAAAGTATTAGGATGTACGATGTTAGTACTAAAAACTTTTTTGTAATGTTTGTGTTCATATAGAAACATATTTCCCATATAATATTTCGTTAAAATATTCTTATAAGAAATGTTATACAATGAATTAACATATTCTCTTCGGTCTACATGTTTAGAACTAGTTAACTTAATTATATTAATAATATTAATTTTGATAATCAGAACGCGATAAATTAAGAATTATTATTTATAACTTATTTACGGTTTTCCAACAAGAATTTAAATTAATTTTGAAACTATATATAGAACGGTAATCGTGCTTTTATTTTAATAGAAAAATGAATATGCATCGTCACGGCAAACGCAGTCGGTCTTCATCAGAGAAGATTGATAAACATATTATAGACGCGCTGTTCCAAGCCTTGCTTTAGAAGCTTTTGTAGCCTTCAGTAAATAGAGTGTTGAGGCAAATAAATGCATCCGCCAGTGACAGGCGTTGACACAAACTAATGACGTGGCAGGTATAAATCATGTTCATAAAAGCGACCATCTTCGAAGGAAACCGACGATTTGCGACGGATATGACCATTGGGACTAGTAGAGCGTACGGACTTGGTTGATTCGTGTTATTAGACTCATTAGACGAGTTTAACTGGATCTTGCAATGGATTGCTGCTCATCATGATTAATAAAAACGACGTTTTATGCGGCTGTGTGTTTTAATATGCTATATGAACTGTTTGGTACTGTGTAACTTGCGTACAAGTAATACATGCATAACATCATTCAAAGATTATGCAAAATATCTTCATTTTAGCGACTATAAGAATGAGTAATAAATTTACAATTACATATATGACTGTTAGAGCTCTTGCTCATAACTTTGTCTGCTTTTATTCAGTTACAACGTTAAAATAAGCTTTTAAGAAGTCACTCTCCAACTCTATTTCCAGCCCAAAAAACACATGTATTTATTGCTCTATTAAATCGTGTAAGAATGAAAAGCAAAAACCTTTGAATTTCTAATATTAGTATGAGTCTATATCATAAATACAATATATTATATCCTTATAGCAAATTCCAAGTTCCTTCACCGTTGTGACAAATGTATATTTTTTTAATGTTGCTAAACCCCTAAATGTTTATTGAAATGAAATTTTAGTTTGAGCATTATTAGGAAATGTCTATTCAAAAAGTAACAACGTAGATATTAAGATTGTTAGAATTTCGAAATTCCTTGAAGAATTGTATTGCAATTTATTTATTGTGAACATTATTTCCTTTATTTATCCATTAAAATTCACTAATCAGAAACCATTAAATATCGTTATGCCTACTTTCTTTTATTTAACACAAAAAATATAATCACGGCCACGTTAGTATTAAAAATATAATGGTATTTTAAGTAGGATTGTATTATTCTAAATAATGGAGCATGGCTTGTAAACTTTACCAATAACTTTGGCATACACATTGAAATCATACTAATGTTATGTTTACACACACACACTGAGAGATGTTTTACAGAAATAGCACGCTAAAATAACTTCACTTCAAAACTCCGCACGAGGATACTGCGAATAATTAAATACACACTCACAATATACTGATATACAAAATGATGCACTTTATTCAAACTTAAACCGAATTCGCCGATAAAAACTAGGCCGTGACTGAAATAGTATCGTATTAAATACGTACTACAAAATGTTATAGAATGGGAGGCCGCGTGTCTGCCTTCATTCAAAGATACTAACACACTGAAGCGGGTGACAAGACGAGAGGCGCACGCGCACGCTTGTTCTCCATGACTATTCACAGTTTTAAAATTCGAACACGCTGTTTTACTCCAATTATCGCGCAGATTATTAATAATTTTTTTTTAGATTATTATTAATAAAAGGCAACGAAACAATATATCCATAATTATCTATTTAGTTCAATTCTTAATCATCATTTATAACTGCAAAACATTTATAGAAGGTCTTTTAAATTTACTTAAATATAGTCATTATATCAGTCAAAACATTAAGTTACCGTTGTAATGTGAATTTAAGCAAAATGTCAGTTTATTTATTCATATAAATAATAAAATTAGATTGCTAAGCGGTAAATGATTATTAATGCGGTTTACATTAATAATATACTTACGAAATTTACATAATCTTGCAATTAGCAGTGTAAAATGTACAAAACATGTTCGGTTAATAATAGTGTATAATACTTACGAGGTATTAACGAATGTGAAATATATAGTAACACTCGTTAAATCTTGCAATCTTGATAAGTATATAACATTAAAATTTAATATTTATTATATCAGCAACTTGACAATAAATCAGTTGCATTAAAAAAAATTGTAGATATTAGTGTAAACTTTAGATATGATTGTGAGACAGTTCAAGCAGTTATGTATAAGTATGTTTTTGGTAGAATTTAGATGTTGTCGTATTCTTTATCATTAATTATCATCATCCTAAGGATGAAATTGTTTTTTACTATCCGAATTCTGGGCGCGAGTTGCATTTCTGTTTTAGCGATTAGGCACACCGTACTGCTGTATGTCTCTTATCATAAAACGTGTTAATAGTAAAAATAAATAATTAATATCATAAATTGGGCATTCTGGAAACTCCTTCAAAAGAATCGCATGCAATTGTATTGCCTTCACGGCTTTTCGGATATTTCTATCATATCAATATTTTCTATGAACTATTTGTGGGTTCTTCGAGCCTGGATGTATATTTGTATATAAGTACGTATTTAAAATTATATATGTAGTATATTTATCAGGTGTATGTCACCTAACACAAGTATTAATTTACTTACTTTGGGGATGGACGACCGTGTGTGTAAATGTCCCATATATTTATTGTTATATTTATTTATAGACAACTTCAGATGTAAGACCAAACAACAAGTTCAAATTTTACAGCTTAAAGCTCGCATAATAAATATTCTACAATAAAAGGGTTCGTTGCGTAGCCTCTCTCTTTTCTCTATGATATACCTAATCATAAAGTTCCAGCGCAAAGATTACTCTTAATCATTGTTTTCTTTGAGCTCTATCTAAATATGAATAGATATGTAAAATCCAATACAAAATATTATTTAATAATGTAATTGCTCTTGCAATGCTGATAATAATAAAAATGAATCGGCCAATCATCTCACAGATAGCAAATTTACCGTCGTAAACTTTTCAATACATAACTCGATTCTACACGAGTACTTTCACTTTTATATTTATTTCTCGTTCACGTAATTAGCAATCGAATTTGTTATCTCAATAATTATATAAAAGAAACTAGTAAATACTGCAATAATCATAATGTCAGAGGAGATAATTCTGAGAGTGAAAGTGAATCACTCGAAATTGTTTCAGACACTGCAACAAAACCTGTTGAAGGTAAAACATACAGTAGGAGCAGGTAGAAAAAGATAAGAATGAACTATGTGATGCTTGTCTTCAGTACACTTGTGTCATTATTTTAAGCTCAATATACGAGGACGAACAAACAGTAGACTGGAATGTGGATGTTGCGCACTGAGTCCAGTTAAAGACACGAGCTAATATAGCTTAGATCGCGCGTCAAACCTAAAAGCCTACATTGTACCGAAACGGACAATGTTAACTTTAAGTGGGCAACAAAAAAAATAATGTTCATAAAAACAAATATTTTTTGTAATAAACATATATGAACATTAAATAATATATATCAAGTTAAATATAGTACTAAATGCATAGTGGATTATCAGTTTTTTCATACCCGATACATGCAGGATTCGTAAAATCACATGCACAAACCTCCACCACTACCACCACAATACACAAGCACTACACACGTTCACTCTCACAAACTCAACAATTGTTTCGCCCCGCAACCGAAGCATCATCAGAAGATAGACTGCACGACAAAATCGCAAATATATGAACTTTGTCATCATCCCCCTGCCCTTATCCCAATCAAAGTGGGGTCGGCACAACATGTTACAAACTTGTTGCCACATGATTTGGTTATGTATTTTAGGACCGGTCGCCTGCTTGACGACATTACGACACCTCGGTAAGAAAGAGGGTGGTCTTTTCTACTCAGCCGGATACCACACGGTGGGTCAACTTACCTTAGTCACCTTTTACGACACCTCGGTAAGAAATGAGGGTGGTCTATTCGACTCAACCGGATACCACACGGCGGAATAAACATATATGAAGTTAAATTATCAGAATGAGGCTCAAAGATTTTCACCAAGTTTGACTCTCGTGGCATAGATATATGTTTATACCGACAATTTCAGTTTTTAAGACAGGCGATTTTGAGTTTAGATATCTGTTTTACTAATATATATTTTATGTTTTATTATATTTATAATTAGTTTTATGTAAAATTCTCGTGTCACAATATAAGGTACCATACTCTTTCGAAACGGCTTGACGAATTTTTATGAAATTTTATTTGCATTCAGTAGGTCTGAGAATCGGTTACTATCTATTTTTCATACTCCCCAAGTGAAAAGGGTATTCCATTTACAACTTTATTTTGGACAAAAAAATATTTTAAAATAATGTGCACTAGAAATTCCTTAAAAATCATTTATATGGTAAAACAACGTGTGTCCGGTCAGCTAGTACTTTTATGAAATAATATTTAAAAGTTTAATTAATAAGCATAAATTCATTTCAATGTCTCAGTTTTTCTTACACGATATAACAACTGTATGAGTTAGCTCGCAATGGAACATAGACTTACATCTTTAATAGATAGATACAAAAGCTTTAAATACAAAACGCTATTTTGTATATTATATTATATATATATATAAATAGAATTCAAGTCAACTCAAGTCTCTATTAGTCAAAATATTATACATTACAATTACATCGTAGAAATATCTCTAATTGACTGTTAATATTATTCGCAAGCGAAGCTGTGATAGCCTAGCGGTGAGTCCGTGCTAATCTCTAGAGAAGATCATGAGTTTAAACCCCGGGCAAGCACCAATGAGTTTTCTATTAAAAACTTGTGTCTAATTAATATTTGCAATCTATCACACGCTTTTCGGTGAAGGAAAACATCGTGAGGAAACCTGCTTATCTCTAGAGAAATCTAGGGATATGTGTAACCTACCAATTCGCATTGGAGCAGCGTAGTAGGTCTTAGCTCCAATCCTTGTTATTTTATATTATTTACAACTAAACAATTCTACGATAAATTAACATACAACAATTTATAAATATCGTTTACTTATTCAATTTATGTTTGAATTGTGCTTTCATAATGACTTCCGAAAGCGATAGAGTACGTAAGAGTTATCCGCTTTCAAGTATATTTTTAATCGTATGAATGAAATAAATCACGTCATGTAATAGTATTTTAAAAAAATTAACTAAATTTCATTTTATTTTGAAATAGCATTTCTATCCTAACAGCATTAGGCAATACCAGAATAGGCTTTTATAACAGGCATCGTAAAGGCGTTAATGTTATAAAAAACTAAATTATATTTGTTAACACTAGTTTTTCTCTGCGTGTTCATCTGCTTGGAATTCGCTACCGAGATGACAAGGTGTCTATTTCCTTTACTTTAGAGGTACAATAAGGAAAAACATACAAAAAACCTCTGTAGCGTTAGTAATATTAGTATTTTATATCAGAATGTTAGATTTCATGACTTATGAGAATTATAAATGCCGTGTAGGAGCTGCTTAGGCGGGCGGTGGGCGAACTTGGCACGTCAGAGTGACTTGCGCAAGAGATGATTGCTACTAGTATACACTGCCCTTCTATTCTGAGTAGGTTTAGCCTTCGAAATATTTCTAATAAATTAAAATTCCTAACAATGCTGATAGTTGTATTACATGAATCTTCAAGGTGCCAATAAGCACCTTGAAGATTCATTGACCATTCAAGATCATAATTCATCATTCATTCTTGTACAATTATTTTCAATTATTTCTAATTACAAGATATTGTAGCACCTTTAAATTTACAGCAAAAGCATAATTAAATAATTACCACATTCAATTATGTAAATGAAAAATAATAATAACAAAATATAAGGATTTGTTTAACAAAAAGGTGTCGCATAATAAGCCGATATTTCCAGTTTCTTTTTACTACACAAAATAAAACATGACCTTTAAATAAAAGATGTAATATTTAGTTTTGTTCCTTATAATAGTCTATTATAGTATATAGTAGCGACCTTTATTTTAAAATAAACATCTAAAATATTTCATCACACCTCGCTTTCATTTGAGAGGCTGTAACATTTATTTTAACACATATATTAAGATTTTAATTGCATTTCACAGAATTTTTGCAGTCAAATGATTTTTAATGGTATTTGCAAAACTAATTATGCAATGCCAGTGAAATTAACTAAGAGTATTATGTAAAAAAATCTGTATGATTTACACGATTTTCATTAATATGAAGCCGTTATGGCTAACCGGAAAGGGCAACGAAAGTCGAACTTCATAATTTCTTTTCAATAAAAATTAATTTGCTTTATTGATATTTAGTATTTACAATGCACTTTACGGTAAACAAAAAAAAACATTTCAATGAAACTGGCATGTCGCGAAGGAATTTCTTTGATACGTGTTAACTGCCAATCTGCTTTGAAGCGGCGAGGTGGGTCTTAGCTCCAATCCTTCTTTCAAGGAGAGACGAGGCTTTTATTAAGTTGTGGTTTAGTAGCAGACTGTTACTTTATATGCAAACAAATAATTCCAGGACGTGTATTGGTTAAGTACGCTTATAACTGTTAAGATAATAAATGTAATTTGAGTACCGTGCAGGCTTAACTCTTTAAAATTACTTTATAGATTTTTACTCAAATACCGGAAAATCATATTAAATCATCATATTAGATGTTCGTGTAGGCCTTATATTGCAGATTCCAGTAAAATAGCGCACGCGTATAAGTTTCAGTTAAATGGCGCGCATAACATCGTTAACCGATAACGATTCTCTAGAATCAGGCGGTGGAAGCTGTGATCTGGATTTCTGGCTTCCTTCCAAACACGCTATAGCGCAATTCAGTATAATAAATATGCCTTATTTATATTATTTTCTATACACCCGTCAACAGAAATGTCGGATAGGAACAGCCATTGTAAACAAAAGACGACGTAAACATGAAAAAAATATCGTCATTGGCAAAAGTTCAATTTCTTAGTATAAGATACTTTTTTTTACTTCAAATTCAAATTCAAATTCAAATAAGTCTTTATTCAAATTGGCCTATTACAAGCACTTTTGAATCTTAAAGATATTATTTAAACTTAAAGATATTATTCTTGATTATACCAGAAATTATGCTTTGCTTAACTTATGTAAATGAATTGTTTTATAAAGATTGCTAGAAACGAAAAGTGAGATCAATAAAGAGAACGTCACGGAAAATATTTTATCCAAAATCTCAGCATGAAGTACGACCGGATTGATGTATCCTAGTGACGAAAAACTTTATAACTGAGTCGAAATGTTTGTGACATTATTTTTGTATGTACCCCAAATAAACAATTAATAATTCTATAAATTTTTACTCTAAGAGCTTCAGGCTAGTAAAGATCACATTGTTCTATCGAAAAAAATAATTGTATGATTTTCTTCTAAAATCTAAACTTTAACTAATAAATACTTACGAGTATCACAAAATATAAATAAAATTTAGTCGTGCAGATATGAAGTACCGGTTAAGTGCATTAACACACAAAACTATAATTAAAAGCATGAAGCCTAATATAAGCTTAGCTTATAAACAGCAAGTTTAATTTTATCTATTGGGTGTACATTAAAAATGTCTATTTGGTGAGATTAATGAAAATTATTGTTTGCGTCAAGTTTAGTGTTTAAATGCCCTTAATTATGTACTATGCGTTATTTCCAGTTTTTGAAAGTTCCATTTCCAGAGTTTTCCATTCTATATGTTAATATAAATTTTAATTATACCAAATTTCATCAATGTTATCAGGCGATTAAGATGTGGAAGCGCAATAGATAAAGAAGCCAGAAAGAAAGATTTTTTCGTTCGTTATATTAGTATGTATGTATGATTTTGTATTAATAAAAGTTTAAAAATCCGTGCAATCAATAGAATAAAAAATGCTCTACGAGTATGTATCTACGGGTACATTTGTTTACTAGAAGAGTCCGAACAATAAAGTTACATGTTCTGTATATGAACATAGAATATGTAACTTTATTCTTTGGATGGGGCGATAAGTGAGATATGAATTCGTTATATAAATGTATGTCACTATGTGTAGGTTGGCACTCGTAACGTGCTCTGTCACGAGCTGCGTGCTTAATCTTACTTATGAACATTTGCAAAGCGACAAACTGGACATATTCACCGTGTTATTATTTAATATCTCAAGACTGGGTATAGTTTTGATTGCAAACGCATGAATGTTAAATTTCTTCTCTTAAGTGCGATTTTCTGGTACGTAGTAGTAAAGTTTACTATTCAAAAGGTAGAAAAAAAGGTTTGATGCTTAGACTCACTATGCTGGTCCAATGCGAATTGATAAGATTATATATTTTTTTGAAAAAACTTATTAGTGATTGTACAGGAATACATATACAATCAAGCTGTTATAGCCTAGGGGTAACACCGTGCGACTCTCTGGAGACGATCAAACGACGATGGGTTCAGACCCCGGGCAGGCACGAATGAGTTTTTCAATTAAAGATTATGTGTCTAATTGATAATTGCAATTAATTACATGCTTTTAAATGAAGGAAAACATCGTGAGGAAACCTGCATATCTCTAGAGAATTCTAGGGATATGTGTATCCTACCATTCCGCATTGGAGCAGCGCGGTAGGTCTTAGCTCCAATCCTTCTCTCTAAAAACGGAGAGAGGAGGCCTTAGCCCAGCTGTGGGTATGCCCACTGCTGGGCTAAGGATAACAGGCCGTTACTTTACTTTACATATACAACCTGCAACACTCTTGTAAGGATCACGCTATCAAAGTATAAGTTTATATGTCCGGTGAATATTGTGTAGAACTTTTAAAGATCGTCTTCAATAATATAATAGCTAAAGCAAAGTTGTTATTAATATTTTTCATAGCTCTTATATGAATTGCCCTAAATACCTAGCATGTAAGAAGAAATAGTAGATGGCTTGCGTGAAAGGCTTAAAGTTATAAGGCTTCTATTCTTTAAATCTAAGTATTAAGTTTACAATAGCCGAGTATTTTTTTTCTAAGCGATAATTAAAATAACATAAGGTTGCATAAAAACACAATTTCTTTCCATTAAACAAAATCTTCAATATATTTATATGTAAATAAACCTATCTCTCTATCTCTGATATAGATTTAGTGTGTGCGTGCGTGCGTGTGTGTGTGTGTGTGTGTGTGTGAGTATTGTGATTTAAAACTTCTTTTGCTTATAACTTACGTGATTTCAATTGTTTTGCAATTTGAATTAAATTGACTAATTGATTTGTTTTATCGACTAAATAAGAGCTAATGGCCGAAATTAAATCATGTAAATTGAGGCCCAGTGCGCTCGTGCATGCCATCGATCTTCAAATTGTGCAGTCAGCTAGATCCTGACATTGATAAAAAAACTCGAACGTTCTTTTTTAATCTACAAATAGGCAAAAACTTCAGTATAAAGCACTTGTATGTACTTGATACAATAGCTCAATAAATATGAACGCGGTAAACATTAAGCGTTTTTTAAAAGCACTTGAAAATGAATTCCATTTACAAAATAGAATATTTCATTTCATTTCCCATTATTAATGTATACATAGAGAATATTAAGGCTAACAGCTAGCTTAATACATCATTTATATATTATATATAGATACCTAATGTTGTATGCAAACAGAATATTAAGCAAAGTAATAAAAGGATTAGTACAAAATAATTTTAAAAAAAAGTATAGACGAGTGAAAAAATTGTCTTAGATTTTATAAAAAATGGTCATAGAATTCTTATATTGCATATTCATATATTGTATATAAAACTTATCTTAAAATTATTATATTAAAATAAAACAATAGGTCAATTTGTAAATTTTAATGTCAGTTTTCTAAAGTCCGTTATCTCACGTAGGTATGTCACATCGGTTCCGCGTACGCATGTTATTGGCATAATTATCCCGAAAGAAAGTTACTCTACTTTCCGCACTTTCCTCACTAATCCAATCGGTAACGTTCGATCGATTAAGCGATTAGTTAAGAACATTTATTAATTCAGGGCAAAGCAGTAACTATTATTCTAGATCTTTATTTTAAAGACCATTGTAAGATTTGACGATTGTATGAACGGTTCTTGATAGATAGGACATACACATATGCATACAGCCTTAATATTTATTTAAAGTTAAATGTTTTCAGTAGAAATCAACTAACATTTTGCTACGTTTTATGTACATACGTATATGAAAACGAATGTAACGCTATATTGTTTCACACTCAATTAACATCAATCATAAAGTTATAAACGAACCGGCTCAACTTTATCCACTCTAATGAGTAACTATTATAACAGCCAGTTAAAAAAATAATTTATTCGTGCGTCTACTTGTACTTACTGTGAATTTCTCTTTAGGTACTAACTGTAAAAGTAGCACAGCAGGGCGGCCAAAGAAGTCGTAAATATCGGACACCTTACTAAGTTACTGTCGGCTAGTATTTATTATGGCAATAGAGCTTTTTCTTAAAGCCACATAAAGGTAACAGGATATTACTTTCTTTCTCTATATATCTATTTCCTCTAGACAGTAACCACTTCAAATTGAAGAATAAATCTAATCAATTTCGAAACCAGAGCTGTAAAGGATGTAAGTATGATGGTTATTTTTTAATGCACAATTATATACGCGAATCGAGTATCTTTTTCTCAAGGCTACGGATCTCCTATATGTTATTTCACGTTAAGATCATCAGATGCGCCATTGGAGTGTTCGAGCAATTAAAACATATACAAAATTTTCGCCATTGTTAGTAGAACTATAAGTACATCTTGTTAACTTTTACTTATTTCTTATTTATATAAAATGAGTATGTTATGACATAAAATTACTTAATGATAACACTCATTCTAAATGCAATATTTGCAAGTCCAGGAAATGACACAGCAAAAGGTCATTATTTTATTATTTTTTGTCAGCGATATGTAATGAATAGTCGTTAAACACAGTTACGATATTATACGTAGGTGTCGAACATATAATTGAAAATAGAAAACAGCAGATTTAACTTAATATGGACAGAGTTTGACATAATTAGATCATATTGCGCAATATAAAATTATTGCTTCTAATACTATATACTTGAAAGTGTGTTTTTTTATTTGTTTTTCTCACACTTCTAGATCAAGGGATAAATGTGACTTTTAGTATGTAGAAAGTTAAAGGGCTGGAAAGTTACGTAGGCATTTTATTTCAGTATTGAAGTACACGCAAACGAATTCGCGGGCAGAAGCTACCATTATGATATGTATGAAATCATATCTTTTGCCACTGCCAGAATATTTAATAATAATTATTTTAATCTTCAAAATAGCCCATAAAAATAATTAATAAGATTCATATTCTTATTATAGTGTCTAATTACGCGCTCCGAAAAACCATAAGAAAGTGCATAAATTCAATTTACATACAATGTAACATAATCAAGAATACACGTTTCGCAAAAATTCACGTAAATAAGTGAAAGCTGGGCTTGCGCAAACATCAGGTCTCAGAATCGGAAGGTTAAGTTTACGAAAAAGGACTTTCGCAATTATGAAATTTATTAAGCTTAACGAAACAAAGTTTATTTACGAATTGTCTTTTAAAACTTATGTTTTTAAAGAAATTTTAGATTTATTCAAATTACCAATCATTATACGATTTAGATTAGATATTATTTTTTTAAATAAACTTCCATGGAATTTACATTCCACCTTTTAAGGAAGCATATATCAAGCAAGTAAAACAGTTTACAAAAAGACAATCTGGGCCCTCAAGATCATTCGTACACGGAATGTTTTAAAAAAGCAGACTGTTGTAGGTAATTGTGTTATAATTTATAGAATTAGGCGTTACTTTGCGGAGATCCATAATACAAAAGAAATAATAAAATTATTTTGCTATAATCCGCGATACAGTAAATAGAAAAATGTATAGTGGGCTATCCGTTTTTCCATACCCGATACATGCAGGATTCGTAAATACACATGCACAAACCTCCACCACTGCTACCACAATACACAGGTACTACACACGTTCACTATCACAAACTCAACAATCGTTTGGCCCCGCAACCTAAGCATCATCGGGAGATAGACTCCACGACAAAATCGCAAAATCACAAGCTTTGCAGTTTTGTCGTGGAGTCTATCTCCTTGTGGTAATTGTGTCATAAAAAGTTTTTTTCTGATTCTTAATTATGCAAAGTAAAAAGATTAGAGGGCAGAATGTCTACTAACGTCGGGAAACGAAGTCTTAAGGCCGAACCACGGAAAAAAGAAAACATTAGTTTCATAACATATTTTGTCCAGGCGTGACCAAGACTCGACTAGTGTCCAAGATTTTTCCTATTAGAAGCTTACGGTATATCCAAAAAGTAGCATGGATTAAAAATAAAATAGACACTAGACACTTTCTGTACTTACTGGAAAGGCTTAACATTTAATCATTAATGCAAACTCGCTCTTACATGTAAGCCTGTATTAGCCTAAAAAAGTAGCAAACACGTCTTATTACTGAGCCTCTTGAATACATTGATATGAGCATACGTATGCTGTATGTAAATTGTCCTTAAGTGACTTAGTATTAATGGAATGTTAAAAGCATCTATTTAATTAGATATGCTCTCCTCGTAACTTAATAAATGTTCTTACTATGCCTGCGCGCTTGGAAGTTTTAATCTTATAAAGATCATTTGTTTTTTAATTCTACCTCTAAGTGTGTTGTTGTATGTAAAAAGGTACTTACTAACATAAATGGTAAAAATATTAAATTTGTTTAAAATTTATTACTATTCGTCAGAATTGACGCAATGATCAAATACGAAGCGAAATGTAGGTTATAGCGAAGATATCATTGAGTACTTTACAATTTCTGCTAACATAGGAGCTATGTAAAACTGAATTTTATCTCTCGACTTTTAAAACAAACAAAAAAACTTCAACATGGATACCATGGAAAATTAAAACTATTATGGAAAATTAAAATTATTACTATGGAAAAATAAAAATTTGTAATGGTAATTTGCAAACATATATTTTATCTTTAAATTTTTTTTTTACAATACTTTTTTGTGTTATACTTAAGCTATTTTACATCCTTTTCAAGTATAAATTTACCATCAGTTCTAAAGAATAGTCTGCCGATTCCCAATAAGAAAAACAAAGAAAAAGCTGGGTAGTTGCTTTTAAAAATAGGCATACTTATGTTGTGTCGGTACAAAATTTGATTATTTACATAATCTTCTACTAGGTATTCGATAAAAGCGTCTTTTTAATAGTTATCTTAAACATATCTACAGAAAGAAAATGTTTGATTGTAATGCAAACCCCGTTGATACTTCATTAAATACAGGAAAATATAATGTATGTAATATAAGTAATACTATACTGTTCCAAATAAAAATTTAAGTAGCGTTTTCCTGCAAGCGACATTTGATATAGTTCTAGAGGTGGTCTTCACAGTTGAGTTGCGTCCTCGAATTCCTCAATTTATTGTCGTCATTATGTAGTTAATTTTAACTGTGTCAAGTACACTTTAGAAATAATAAATTGTAATTCACAAAATCCGCTATGTTTACCAATTTCACTTCCATAAAATCAGTAGTCCGTATAAACATTAGTTATACTTAGTGATAAATGTTACATGCAATTAAATAAAACTATATGTATATTAAAGATGCATTAAAATGTATTTGTTAACTAAACACATAAAAGGTAAAAAATATTTTAATAAATTTTCAGATTATCTTTACAATGGTCTTTTTTTTTACTATGAGACTTAAATTAATAGTTTAAGAAAAGGTGACAAAATTGGTTTGTTGAAAAAATTCATCAAATAATCATTAAATTAAATTATTTAAGATATCTTTATGACTTTGGGAACGGGAACTATGTTTAACGTGTTTTGATAACATATGATATAACAACGTATAAATGAGCTTACTTATTAATATAATAGTATTGTAAACGTTACTATTTGTTATCTACAGATGATAACTAAGTTAACTATCATATAGTTTTGAAAATTTTAAAAAAAGTTTCTTATTATGCGGTTACATATACGCAAGAGTCGTCGACATACGTAATGTCGTTTGGCCAGACAACATAACATTTCCATGTTTATAGGGTTGCCTGGCTCGTCAGTGACGGTGTGCACGCGGTCATTCGCACTTCCGTTGCCAATTGCGACGACGGAAATCAATATGCAGCTTGCCTTTGGCATCAGTACTATGGACTGTTCTAATTCAAATTTATGAATACTTTTCTGTACACAAAATAGCACGCTTAGTATTAAACTGTCCGAATTCAAAATTAGGCTTAATTGAATTAGACACATTGTAATTCTTCTTGCAATGCTATCTATGACATCACACTACGAACTATTAAAGCTAGTGTTTCCTTACAGGCACTATAACAAAAACTACCTCAATGCATTAATCGTAATGCATTACGATTTTGTCGTGGAGCCTATCCTCCTGATGATGCTTCGGTTTCGGAGCGAAACGATCGTCGAGATTGTTGTGGCGGTGGGTGTGTGTGCTGCTGTGTGCTTTGTTGCTGGTGGAGGAGCCTTGGGGTGCGTGTGGTGGGTCCTGCATGTTTAAGGTTCGTAGATTTTGCCTGCTTCATACACATTAGCTTTGCATGCATTCGCTTAACCCGTGCGGATTATAGCGAGGTAGTTCTTGTTATAGTGCCTGTAATATGGAATTCTGCAAAGTAACGCCTGCTTCTATAAATCATCTAGTGTTTCCTTGCTCTTCCAAGTTATGGATCAACATCTAACACTCAAAAGTTCTGAAAGCGCTACACTAGGCTTTAATTGCAATTTACCACAAAACTACTTCTTGGAATTAGGTCTTTAATACTTAGCATGCGATATACTAACCTCTTAACTTACAATATTTTTATAGGGCTGGCATTTTCCTTTCAAAAATTAAGAAGAATTAAGAATTAACGAAATAGTCTATCCGTTCACGCGTGTTGCGATTACAAAGTGAAATAGTGATTCATTTATATATATGTAGATAGTTTTGGAATAGTTTAGGCAATAAGGCGGCTTACAGACGTTGAAACAGCAAAACTTGTTTATTTTGCTTACTTCCATAACATTATGTCTTACGGAATATTGTTATGGGGTAAATGCGCGGACATTGAAAAAATTTTTGTTACAAAAAAGAGCCATACGTGGCATTTACAATTTAAATTCGCGCGATTCCCTGCGAGAGAAGTTCAAGGAAACAGGTATTCTTACATTGCCTTCACAGTATATTTTTAGTAATTTAATTTTTGTACATATGAATATAAATAAATATAAAAGGATTGGCGATGTATATAATAGACAAAGTAGGAACCGACATAAGCTTGCGGTTCCTGCTTTGCGCCTTGCAAAAGTTCGTAATTCGTTTGTGGGTTTGGGTATAAGATTCTATAATAAAATTCCACAATCTACATTAACATTACCTTTACAGCAGTTTAAAAATACTATTAAAAAAAGGTTAATTCAGAAAGTCTATTATACTATTGAAGATTACCTAGAAGATAAGAATGCGTGGATATAGCTTCTCTTCAACCCTGTACAAGACATTTATAACTATATGTAACTAGTGATAAGAATTATTGTTTGAAAAGAGCAGCCGCCGAGTTTCTTGCTGGTTCTTCTCGGTAGGAATAGCTTTCCAAACCAGCAGTAGATGTTGACGATTCGAAGCACTTGTTTACAAGTTTACTTGAATAAAGAATATTTTGAATTTGAAATAATGGAGTTTAAGAAACATTTAGCATTTTTGGTCTGTGTATCGTCTTAGTTAAAATGCCTTATCTCTATCTATTTAAACATGCGTGTTAGCGTCTTAGCAGTTTCCATTGCGATTTATCCTATTCATATGGATATAACTTAATTAATCTATGTAAATATTACCTAAAACGAGGAATGCAATATCTATTCGGAGTGACCACTGTAAATATAAATACAAACAAAGACATAGATAGGTGTCATCACTTTGAACTAACAGTGCAAATCAAAGTATCGCGTGTCATCCGATACTACCTATGCATAGCTTTTATACGTTTTTATAATATAAAAAAAACACAAAGACAAAATAACAAAACCAGCGACATAAACAAAAATAACGCACCTATCATACCTATTATTCTTAAGCCTATACATACACATTCGGCTATTAGGCTTAATTATTGCTTTTAAGCAAATTAGTTTACAATGTTTTCTAGTGATGCTTAAGTTGGTAAATGATACAGATAAATTAAATTTAATAACATGGATGCGACTACCAACTAAGAACTTAAATACATTTACTTAAAAATTAACTTTAACATGAAATATACACAATATCTTTTCTTATTCATGAAATGTGACCTACATAGAATATCATTCACATTATTTACCGTTAATATACCGTCATGTACAAATTAGAGAAGAGCTAGCATATATTCGCTGTATACTTCAAGTTGATATTTTTAATCTATAGGATCATCTGAGTTCTCACGTCCCCTTATCGGCTTTCCAGAGAAATTCAGACGATAACCATACACTATCTGCCAGCACCCTATTTATTTTGTTGACATTGCTACAGCGAAAGCACCTTTAAAAGTTTAAAATAAGTTATGTTGTTTATAGAAATTACAAGTTGGTTTATGTTAAAAATAGACTAGCTTTTGGAAACAATAGATTTTAAACACAAAAAACCTCAACGTAATTCTTTTTTTTATTTACTTAAGCCAAGGAGCCATAAATCACTTTATCGAATATTGTAAACATTATTAATTCACTGTATAGTATAAGTAAGTTCATTAGTTTATTAAGTATAAATTCGGTATTCATTTAAATATCTCCGATAATCCTATAACTTTCTTCTTTCTTCTTCTTTCTCCTACCCTTATCCCACTCTAAGTGGGGTCGGTACAACATGTTTTCCTCTTCCATTCTCTTCTATCATTTGTCAACTCTGGCGCTACTCCTTTTATATGCATGTCATACTTGACACATTCCAACCATCTCTTTTTAGGCCTCCCTCTAGTCACATATCCATCCACATTCATATCCAACACTCGTTTAGTCACATGATTTTCATCCCTCCTCATTACATGTCCACACCATCCCAATCTTGCACCTCTCATCTTTTCTACAATGGGCGCAACTTCCTATAACTTTATTTATAAAAATTTTAAAACTCATTCTTCGTTGTCCAATATAAATGCCACTTATATAAACCTCAACTTTAGATTGAAAGCTTAAAACTCTTTAGTTATGGGATATCTTGTACACATTCAATATTTTAAGTCAATTGGTTTTGATTACTGATACAAAATTTTATTGCTGAATTTTAAACATGGAACGAAAAATATTTTTAGCTTTACTAATCTTCCTATTTGCATGAAATTTATGCTCTTGAACTCTAGCATCTTTCGAAGTTGTTTATTTAATAATTTATCATCCAAATATTAATTTTAGCTATACAAAGGGAAATTTTAGCTATGTGAACTTATATCAAATGATTTATTGATAGACTTGAAGCGATAACTTGATGGAAACTATATAACGGAACTATTATAGATGACTAGGAACATGAAAAACTATTTAAATCTTCGCAAATGGCCACTGCTGATGGGTAGCGGAAGTCAGATCGCAACACCGCCATAAAAAGTCTGGTACGTATGATTATGAACAATGTCCATATTTATGTGCCTACAATTTGTAATATTGAAGAGACAGATATACATTTTTATTGATCTCCAACGACATAAATGATATTAATTTCGCAATATGATCAGAACATTTTAATTTGTATCTGTCTATTATTTCTATTTTTCGTCGTATAAATCTCAGATATTGCCACCTGTCTACGAAACTTCCATTTTAAGAACAGATTATCTAGCGTATTGGATTACGTAACATTGGACCCGACTATTCCATACTACTGACCAATAACGGTTAGCAGTGTATCCTCACAATATAGGCATTATTTTAATCATCAATTTTATATCCACTATAAAATTTTTGGTATTAATCTTGTATGTTGAGAATTTGTTGTCTATATTGGCGATGCAAACAATAACCTGGTAGTGGTATATCTGAAATTCTGTGGGACATGTACAGGTACCAAAGCCCCTTTGTCATGTAACGGTGATTAAAATTCCAGGCCACGGGGAGGTTGAAATCAAATTCTTGTCGCATTCAGTTGCTGATGCACGGTGTGTTAGAAACGTGAATGGAGTAACAAATTCTGCATCGCCATTATACAAGTTTGTTATGAATCGTTTACCTGTATCATAAATTCCAATCAATTGATTCCAGGCATCTGAGACTGTTATTTTTAATATAAAAGAAACAAGTAGAGACGATATTTGCTTTCACGAAAAAATGCGGTAATGCATTGAATATCACCTCTATACAGTACAGATTGTAATCAAAATATTATCAAAGGCTGTAAAAAGACAGATAATGACGAAGTAATTGTTCTTATAACAAATCTAATTTACATTTTTATAATTTGGGTTATTATTCTAACCAGTTTACTTGATATATAAATTATAATTATGCTCCTAATTAATTATAATATATCTTTTTTGCTTTTGTTAAAGACATTTTTAATGTGGCCAGCCAAAACCTAGCGACTAATTTGCTGAAGAACCCAGCAAATGTCGTATGGTGTATCATCATTCTCCTGCCCGTATCCTATCTAAGTGGGGTCGGCACAACATGTTAAAACATGTTGTCACATGATTTGGCTAGGTATTTTATGACCGGCTGCCTGCCTGACGTCTACTTACCTTAGTCGCCTTTTAAGACACCTCGGTAAGAAAGAGGGTGGTCTATTCTACTCAGCCGGATACCACACGGTGGCAATTGTCGTATGTTTGTAGTTACAATAAATACAGCCAATTGAAACGTCCTTAATATTAAGCTGGTTATGATTATTTCAAGGTATTATCTATAGCCTAGTAGTCTTTGATATATAACTATAGTGTATGTGATTGTATCTGTTGCTAAAATAACGTAATAATATCCACGTATATAATTACATTAAGCTTATTGTTTGCTAAAAATTCGCAACGTTTCCTGCAGTTTCATATTACATTCCCACGAAAGCCTGCCTAGTTTTCCGTATAGCATTGTATGTAGATTTTATGACAATACAATTTTGCCCACAACGCTTAATTTGTTGTTCCTGCTTTAATGCCTTTACTCTTGGTAAGATTTTATCAAATTCTTTTTAGAGTAACCTCGAGAGTTGGAGGACAAACCTTGAATTTACACTTAACATTCCTAACTACGGCTCAAGTGCAGCAATAAGCACTTGAAATCCGGCGCACTAAATTATATCCCGTTCGTTGAACAAAACAGGGTAAGCAGGCTTTTGTATTAAACAAGGGTGTACAGTAACAATGGTGGAGCAGGTAGTGGGATGCGGGCTACAAGATGTTGCAACGACATGTGTGATTTCTTACCACCCGGCGTGGCAGATGGTTGAAATGCAATTTCATGATCAAAATCAAATGAGAGCTTATCGCAAATATTAATTACAAGCCGGTTAAGAAATCTGGGTCTTGTTAATTTTCTTTCTTATTTTTGATCTACCTACTAAGAAAAAAAGGTTTTTTTTTATATCAGACAGTTATCTAAACAAAAAATTAAAGAACATTTAATGTACATTGTGGTAATTTTATACCACAGTATATTTATTTGTATTATTATTAAACAATAATGACTCATTAATTTTTGCATGTAAAAAAAAAACTACTTATTTACAACAATACAATACTTCGCGTTTAATAAAAAAAAAGCATGTACGATACGTATAAAAATACTACAGCGAACACAACTGTACGAAAAAGTTTTGTCCTTTAATTTTATGCAAGTAGGACAATGCGGAATAAGAAGCGTTAACTTCGAAAGCTATTTATTTTCAAGTGAACTTTCTGATGGCAATAATTTCGTTTTCAACAATAACTGCCTACATGATATGCAAACACCAGCCGGTAATACTTTCGAAAGAGAAACCCTCAACTTTTTGATATAATTGTGTCAATGTGTTTACATTTATTAATTATTGTGTACTACGCATATTATATTTATGTACATGTACTTATATTTAGATAACGCTAAAAGTGGGTAAAACATGTTACGAAATGATAATCTAACAATCTATACTTACGAATATTAAAAAACAAAGTCCCTAAAAGACTTGATTCTGATCGATTTCTCAAAATCTACTAAATTAATTTTCGTATGGTTTTCACTAAAAGATAGTGCATTTCTTGTGGACCGGAAGGAGAACCGATTTTGATGGGACTTTCACTGGAAGATACAAGAGAGTGTGAAGCAACATATAGGCTTTTTATCCTAGAATTCCCTTGGAATAGGTATTTATAAGGGGAAACCACACACTTTGTGAACAACTGATTTTTATATCGATAAAGCCGAGCGCACAGCTCGATTAAGGTAATTTGTTAGTATGTTTGCGTTATTAAGGTAAGCACTATAAATTTAAATCAATCATAACGCATAAAAAACTACATTTTCAATAATATCTTACGAATACACAAACTGTCACAGGACGTAGTCTTTTTTGCCGGTGTCAAGTTTTTGTAATATTAACCTGTTTCGAACTTGTTCATGCGGTTTTGTAATTAATCTATACATATATTATTAATTGGAAAGTGTATCGGAACTTTTTCTCATAAAGCAACTGTATGAAATATATGAGTTGGAGAAGGATGATATAGTATACTATATATTCAGACGAAGCTACTAACAAAGTCTAGTTAAATTAGTTAAGCCAAATTGTAAAGCGAAGATTAATTTATTATGAAATCACATAAAAATGTATATATGAAATACTCATAATTATTTTTCCCTTTTATGACTCAATGTTAACAAATATTATTTCGTACTTTCAACACAAGGTGTGTGTTTGTCATCACAAGGATGATCCGACACGCGTTGGGCTATATTTAGGCCTTTGCAGCAGCGGTCCGGCGATGTGTGATAGCCTAAGGCCAAGTTAATCAATATTAAGTGATCAATTTCGTAGACTTCTATATGAACATGAACATAAATAATTATAAAAAAATATTAATAAGAGTGTTTCTTAAACGCTTGTTTGGCTCTTGTTCACAAAACTGATATTTTTGATATTTACTTAATTTATAAACTTTACCAACATTAGATTTCTATCCATCAAAACGAGATATAACCTGAACACCACAATACACTAGAACACAAAATTTCACTAAAACAGTTCACGCTTCACTCAGTTCAACCGCAGAGTTCCTGCGCTTTGTTGTGCTAGTAAATGAGTGTGCACTGAAAAAAATAACTGTCACAAAACTTTTTAAAGTAACATGCAGCAACGAACGACGCGCGCGCGTCCCGGGCACGTAGCAACTGTTTACAAACGACACGCTTCGCTCGCTGCACTCATAGGGTTGCCATATGATAACATGTAGGTAAAAAGTGTACGATCGGTATGTATTGTCAGTGACCACAACAGTATATATTATTTGTATAATATGTTAATTATGAATATGTAAATAATATATATGACCATATATATAAAATAAATATAAAATTGCAACTTAGTGCCATATGTTTCGATATATGTTTGCGATCCTTAATTAGGCTTTCATTTCAGCGAATAAATTTATCCGCTTTTAGCAAATATAATTTTTTTAATACACTCAAATGATGAATGCTGCTGTAAAAATAAACGAATCTGTTTAATATTTCTCTGCTACACTTGAATCTTACAACAATATCTAATAAAACAACACACGAAAAATTTTGTAGATATCTCTGATTAAGAGTTCGAAAAGTTGACAACCCTATTTACCCACTATCACGCGACACTTGAAATATCACCTATATTCTTTATGTCTCATACAATAAGGTCTATTTTGATAAATCAATAAACATACGGCATACGTACAATACGTTCATAGAAAAAATGGGCACGTAACGATAAGAAATATCATATCGCTGCCCCAGGCTTACTGTTATCATTGATGCAAACTAAGGCACTACATTGACAAAAAAATGTGTATATTATTCGACTTTTACTGCAGATAAGTATTATGTTTTATAGTTTTAACGATCTATCTTCTGGGAATAAGGATTAAAAACTAGCTACAATAGAAATTTAATGTACTTGATTTCATCACTTTGTATGCATTATACGAAGAATAAAAATCAGCAAGTATTTCCCGAAATACGAGTAAATATTTATTGCTTCTTTAAGAAGCAATATATTTTTACTAATAGTAGCCGGCAATAAATAATGCACATCAAGGCTTAGAGAGAGAAAATCGGCTAGATCCTGCTTCATAGAGCATTGTCTCTGTCGCACAGACTGACGAACCCGTGTGAAACGTCACTTACAAACTGAGTGACAGTGACAGCGCTCTACGAAACCGAACTGGCCGGCTGTTTCGTTCTAAACATCTTATTGTGTATTATTTGTTTGTTGACACCATTTTTAAAGACATCCGGTAAGTATAAGGTGTGTCTGGGGTAATTATTAAAGTTTACCTGTTAACTTTAAATAACACTTCCACTTTAATACTTTGAAGACACTAGCTAAAATAATACAAACATTTCCTTTTTTGAAATATATAACGCTAATGAAACAAAAGTAATAATAAAATTATTTTGCTATAATCCGCGATACAATCGCGCAATGTATAGCAAAATAATTTTATTATTACTTTTGTATTATGGATCTCCGCAAAGTAACGCCTAATTCTATAAATTATTTAGCTAATGAAACACTTAAAATATATTTCAGCCATACTTTACAAAGAAATCTCAACCTGATAAAAATATATATGGGGTATTTACTACACGGTCGACCGCCCCGAAAGTAACTAAATAATTGTCAAGTGGGAGACAGACAACTGGTAAATATATGTATATATGTATTCACTTAATTCAATTAATTCACTAAGGATCAATAATTATTTTTATACAGCCAAAGTCATACTTTGTACATATAGCTAGATATTAACCTTATACAAAGATAACACGATATTATCGCGGTGTGGCCCTTATGTTTTTATAATAATCGTTTATTTATATGTTGGTACTAAATTTTTGTTAAATTTGTAATTTCAACGAATTCATTAACCAAACAATTGACATCGAATAATTCTTAATTTTAATTAATTTAAACTTTAGGCGTAAACATAACATTGTTCCCTGAAATATATTACACTAAACAATTTTAGCGACTCTACAATAATGGTTAATTTAATATTGTGCGCGAAACATAATTGACGTTGTACATGTAGCTGATTTTATGTCAACTGATAGTTATTCACTGAATATATTAATGCTGATAGTAGCAGTACCAGGTCCTATATATAAAATAATTGAATGAATTTAAAATGAACGAAGTAAGGAAGGTGTTCTAAGTATATTAATGGTAGTGTAGTTTAGGCTACTATGATACATAGACGTTTTCATCTATACTTAACCCCTTAGAATAGGTTCTCTTTAAGATCACAACTTTAATGTAGTTTCATCATCCTCTTGCCCTTATCCCACTCTAACTGAGGTCGGCACAACATATTACAAACATGTTGTCACATGATTTGGCTACGTATTTTACGACCGGCCGCCTGCCTGACGTCAACTTGCCTTAGTCGTATTTTACGACTCCTCGGTAAGAAAGAGGGTGGTCTATTCTACTCAACCGGATACCATACGGCGCGTCGACTTACCTTAGCCGCCTTTTACGACACCTCGGTAGGAAATGAGGGTCTATTCTACTCTGCCGGATACCACACGGCATCACAACATAAATGTAGTTGTAGTCGTTAAACTAAATGTAGTAAAAATTATCCGTAATTGAATTGAATTAAAAATTCCAAAATATAAAAAACCTAAGTATTTGATAATATCAAGCTCTAATTCAAATTTCTGCATAAATTTGTTTACTTTTAGTTATTAAGAAAATTTATTGCTAACGCCTTACATTACAATACAATATATCTATTATATTAATTAATAAACATGCACGTTTACAGTTACCGCTTTAAAACGTTAAGTACATATATTTTCGCGCAGATCATTTAACTATACTGGCTTCGTAATTTAAAATCCGGCACGGTGGTTAATTCTCGCTTGACTAAAAGTTGAAACTTCCGTAACTAATTTGAAAGATACATAACAACTTGATAAAAAATGGACAGCTAATGTAATAGAGTAGAAAGCAGTTACTTTAGTGAGAAATCTGAAACCCATCTAAATCTATAGCTATAATTATTATAAACCTAAGTCTCCAAAAGCTGTCTGTATGTGTTTGATTTTCTCAAAATCTACTGAACAGATCTACGGTTTTTATTAAAAGATAGTGCAATTCTTCAGCAAGGTTTAGCTTTAGATTAATAGTTAATTATCTGGAATGACTAAACCGATTTGATGAGACTTTCAGAGGAAGATGAAAGAGTTTGTGAAGCAACTAAAAATATAGGCTTTTTTATCCCAGAATAGCCTCGAGGTCGGGATTTACGCAGAAACACACTGATTTACACGCGGTCGAAACCGCGGTCACAACAACATATATATAAAATGGATTTCAGGTTTTCACCTATTTTTTGTCGGTCTTACTCGATAGGATAACAAGGTTGTTTTACAATAGATAGATTACAAAAGTAATAATAAAATTATTTTGCTATAATCCGCGATACAGTAAATAGAAAAAATATATAGTGCAAAAATGTATAGTGGACTATACGTTTTTTCATACCCGTTACATGCAGGATTCGTAAAAACATATGCACAAACCTCCACCACTTCCACCACAATACACAAGCACTACACAGGTTCACTATCACAAACTCAACAATCGTTTCGCCCCGCAACCGAGGCATCATCAGGAGATAGACTCCACGACAAAATCGCAAAGATCGCAATCGCTTTGCGATTTTGTCGTGGAGTCTATCTCCTGATGATGCCTCGGTTGCGGGGCGAAACGATTGTTGAGTTTGTGATAGTGAACCTGTGTAGTGCTTGTGTATTGTGGTGGAAGTGGTGGAGGTTTGTGCATATGTTTTTACGAATCCTGCATGTAACGGGTATGAAAAAACGTATAGTCCACTATACATTTTGCACTATATATTTTTTCTATTTACTGTATCGCGGATTATAGCAAAATAATTTTATTATTACTTTTGTATTATGGATCTCCGCAAAGTAACGCCTAATTCTATAAATTATTTAAAATAGATAGATTATTTCTCTTCTTAGATTTCGCTTTAGGTTTCGTTAAATTTTTTGAAGAGTTTGGCGATGAAATGGCGCTTTTTAAACGTAAAGTTAAAGATTGTTACAATGTATGATCGATAGATGATATGTGTGAAGTGTGTGCAATCGTTGGGCAATAGCGATAACGTACTTATGATATGAGAGTATGGCAGCCGTCACGTAAAACATAATTTATGATTTGGATCTATGGTAATAACAATAACAACCATAGATGGTAAGAAAAATATTTATACACAAATTTATCATCATTTAAAAAAAGACTAATTTTTTTCGATCTTGTTTTATTTAAAATTATTCAATGTATTCAAAAAATTTTTAAAGTAAATATTAATAAGTAAGAGTAAAAAAAATATTATATCTAAACGCAAATATTGTTCGTAATTTAAACAATTAAGATTGAACACATAAAACTTCAAAAAGCTTAATAATACATGCTAATGGCTATAGAAAAATAGTCGTAACTACAATGTATTGAAGATCGTAACACATTCTAAAGAAAGGGAGGTGTAGAAATACTGTTTATGTCAGAGATTTATCACGGCTCACGCCGGAAGAGGAGAATAAACAGAGCTCCACTATAATTAACGTACTAAATACTGAGCTTGGTGTCGTTGGATCTAAGGCTGAGTGTACATAAAGCATTTTTTATAGGTTATCATCATACGGTACAATCCATGTTAATATTATAAATTCAAAAATGTGTTTTTTGCTTGTACATTTCACGTCCGAGCGGCGCAACGAATGTGATCTTTGGTACGGAGATACAAAAGTTCTAACAAAATTACAAAAATAATATACTTATAATTAAAAAATAATAATTGAACGCGAAGAACAATGTTTTTAGAAAATGTTAGCCCTCGGGATAATCGAACCTGCGGCCCCGAAAGCAAGACAGGGTCACTGTCACTTGCACCAAAGGGTCAATAAAAAATAGCTTTACTTTTGAACGATTTTATGTCATAGATAAAGGCCTTATTCCACACATTATATTGATAGATCGGAGATACTTGAAAAGTTGGATAGCAAAATAGGCTAGTGACTTTATATATACAAAATCGCAGGCTTATCTCCCTTATTAACATTTTGTTGCCTTTTAGACTTATCCAAGATCCGTCGAAGTCGGCTAGGAGATGTGAAAACTTCTATATAGGGATATTTTTAGGTGATATTTTAACAATCTCTGATGCAATGACTCTAGATAATTAAGTTTGGATCGTAAGGGGCTTAAGCTTTGTCAGTTAGTAATGCATAGTAATAGGTACGTTGAATGAAAATGTTTCTGTGTCAAATACGATATGAGATGTGAGTAACAAACGCACGTGGACTCGGCAAAGATAAAGCACAGATACGTGATACATGACACTTCTAAAATAAACAGTGAGTAGATTCTTGGCTGAGCGATAAGCGGGATCACTTTCAGACATTGCATGTAACATACATATTGTACAGTAATTTCAGTACATATATTGTTATCTGAATAGTATTTTTAGTACACATTAAATCAGTCATGATATGTACAGTTTTTTTGTTTATTTATAATACATAAAATAAATATATGGGAAACTTACACACACGGTCGTCCGTCCCTAAGGTAAGTAACTTAATACTTGTGCTATGGATGACGGACAACTGGTAGATATACTGCATATAATATTTTAAATGCATACTTGAATACAAATATACACTCAGGTTCGAAGAACCAATAAATTGTTTATAGAAAATGTTGGGCCTCGGCGGGAATCGAACCCGCGAACCGTGGATCTGAAGGCAGGGTCACTACCCACTGCGGGCCACACCAACGGGCCAGTCAATTATAATAATATATTTAAGAGAAAACTACGCAAATCAGAAAAGTTTGGAAATCTTAAAACTTCGATTTATAAAAAAATATTATAACATACTAAAAGGTTTGCATTAAATATATCGCACACTTAGTATTAAAGAGAACTAATTCAAAATTATGCTGAATTGAGTTAGATAAATTGTAATCCTGATTTCAATTCCATCTATGACATCACGCTACAATATATTCAAAAACCTAGTGTTTTTTTTTGCTCTTCCAATTTATGGGTCTCTTTTTAACCCTCACGAGGTTTGCAAGCGCTACGCCTTATTACAATTTGCTGCAAAGCAACTTTCTTTGTATTAGGTTACTTTAATATTAAGGTGCGATATGTAGATATATTGAGATTTCGTCCGTATTTCAAAAGGTGAGTGAGGGATTGGGATGAACTAATACTATCGGATGAGCGAGGATAGTTTCTGGGGCCCTGATTCATGAGCTCTACGCGTTATCGCGGCGGAAACTGAAATAGCCTACTTGACTTTTGAATTTAAAGCAATAAAAGGCTTTAAAGCTGTGATAGCCCAGAGGTGAGACTGGTCGACTCTTTTGAGGGGTACCACGGGTTCAAACCCGGCGCAGGCACCAATAAGTTTGTCTGTTTAAACTTGATAATTGCAATTTATAACACGCTTTTCAATGAAGGAAAACATCGTGACGCAACCTGCAAATCTCTGGAGAATTCTATTGTGTAACTATTACTATTAGTAGTGTACTATTGTCTATCCGCATTGGAGCAATATGGTAGGTCTTAACAACCCTTCTCTCCAAAAACGGAGAGAGGAGGCCTTTTCCCAGCAGTGAGATAGTAAAAGGCCGTTACTTTAGGAGGCTTTATAGTTTAGTTCAAATGCAGCTTAGTTTCTTTCCATAGAAAGTGTGTCCGACTATATGAGAGCACGCCTTACGTAAGTCATAAACAGTTTTTATTTATATCTTTATAGAGAGCTTGCAGAACATGCATGACTTTGTTAGATAAGATAACAACCGAAAATAAAGTGTGTGAGTTCTAGATTCTTCGTATTTGTCGTTTGTCATTTTTTGTTCGTCGTTGAAACATATCAGATAATAATGTTTTAACTTGATTGTCCTAATACAAAATGACATTGAAATACTACTAATAAATAAGTAAGAATCATTAAGAAAAGACGGCAAAATCTAATGAATGCGACAATTTTATCTTAAAACTTCGTTAACATTTCTAGTAGCGAATTTATTCATTGATTTTCATAACAGTGTTGTATATTAAAATATACAACAATCTGTTCTTAAATCTGAATAAATTTAGTGTGCCATGATCTATTTTTAAGTAGTAATTACTTTAATTATTCTTAATATTATTTGAACACTTTTTGGCTTTCTTGTAGGATTCTTAAGATGTACTGCTATTTTTTTTTCTATTTAAAATAATGTATTGTTTTTTTTTCTTTTCGCTGGTCATCTGTTAAATAAATAACCACTATTTGCATTTATTATTTTGTAACGTTCGCTCATATTTATATGAAATATTGTGTAGGCCTACAAGTAGCGTGTCATACCATATTAGAAGTAACATTTGTTTTATTTTGTAAGCGATAGTATTATGTATACGCTGTTGGCTTCAACATGTAAAAATAAATAAATTAATAAAATAATCCTACAATTATAATCTGTTATAGTATCATTACACGTTCCGACAAATTTGTATAGTGTATCTCTTTTAAGAATCGCAGCTTTCGTAAATAAGTTTCATTACCCAATTGCAATTCAATTGCTATTTTCGAATACGGAAATCGATACCTACTCTGTAGTAACTCTCAATAACACCTCATACAATTTCCTCTTCAGTCCTTACGTAACAGAGCGCCATGTTTTAAAACTCGTTCCAATTTAAAAGCGTAAATACATCTGCAATGCCGTTACCTACATCCGAATATGTTTAGAGATTATTTTTTTAATACGGGACTTTTCATATAAGGAAAGTGATTGAATTTTTTCTTAGTGCTGAAATTTATAAGCAAAGCTTTGTGTGAAGTTAAAATGGTATTGGTGGGAACTACATGTAAAGAAAATATTTAATATTTCCTATACTTATACATTACATTTATAAATATTGAGTTTTCTTTAATTTACAAGTTGCGCTTGTTAAAAATACTTTAAATAATGAAAATATTCAGAAGCGATAAACAAAGGTTAGATTTTTTTTTTATTCTGTCACAAACTTTGAATTTAAAACGTGACATTTTTGATGACCCTCCCTCTTTTTAGTTGCACGACTCCCGATATTTTAAATTGACGCATTAGTGGAAGTCAGAATACCTTAGTTAATAGTCTTCACATCTTCACAAAGCTACTTAAAATATATAAAGTAAATATTATGGAAAATGTGTTTACTAATTGATTGTACAACACCCACCCCTAAAGCGTGACTATCGGCAGAGAAAAAATTCTCAGAACGACGAAGGCGTCGAATTCAAAATAACTTTGTAAACAAACATTATGTTCACGCGTACAGAACGGTCTGCAAAAGGGTTGTCTCTCATAATTTAACTTGAAGTTAACTTTGCTCAATCATTGCCTAGTTCAACGATAAAGATAATATAAATGTAAAAGGAAAATTCGTAAAAACAAGAATCATTATCAGTTACTTCCTCTTTTTTATTTTTAAACCTACAAAGTATAGAAAACGAAAAAGTTTTTTCTTTAACAAGAAAAGTTTTTGTTACAAATTCACGTAAAATAAATGCCGTGTATAGTCAATTAGCACGTCAGTTACAACATAACTGTCAGGCTGTGGCAGAAAAATAGTTGGCCGAGCCCAATAATATAGCTGTGCTTGCGACTTCGCCCGCTGGAAGTCAGTGTGTCACAAAAGACACTAAAGTAGTTATTGTGAGTTAACCGTGAAAGATAGAGACATGATATCGCGGACTTTTTTGTAGTAATTTTATAGATCTACAATTGTCTAGTACATTACTTTACCTTATCTCTGCTGGTTTACGCAGCACACACGACTAACGCTCTCAGGAAGCCAATTTTTTAACAACTGCGCGATCTCTTTAACACAGTTCACATAATTCCGATATGTATTATTTAGTTAAACCATCCGAAGTATTGCACTATATTTTGGTTAAAACCGTACAAAAATCCGTTCAGTAGATTTTGAAAAAGTCGATTACATACAGACGAACAGCTTTTTGGGACTTTATTATATAATACCTAGGTATAGATGTATAATGTACGACATATATTATATGTATAATAAAAGATTAATGATAAAGTATTTAATATTGGTGTTACAACCCTGAGATGAACGGATGCACCGTAGTCCGTAACGTTGTACGATCCACAGCATCCACAGTAATACTGACATCCGGTAACCACTGTACCGATGCGGACGGTCAAAGAAATATGCGATGAATATATTTGGCCAATATTAATCACTTGTTAAAAATTTTGTTTCTAGAATTTATGTTGCCTCGCTAATTAAAGTGTAAAATGGGTTTTCTTTATAATACGTTGCACTATGTACTGATCATATACATAGCGCAACATATTATAAAGATAAGCATATTATAAGTATATATACATATATTTCTTCTGTTTAATTTATACCAAACCAATATAATTTCAATAAAAATTCATAAGAACAGACAATTAGAGATTAAATATCAGACCTTTTTTGAAATAAACCATATAATATTCTACATTATAGAGATACTATAGATATAAGTCCAATCCAATAAAGTAATATAAATATTCCGTCTAACACTGATTTAGTGTATCTTATATTAGGTACTTACCCACTCACTAAATTTATAGTAAAACAACTGAACTATCAGCCACTTACCTGTAAGAAAATAAAAAACTAATTTAGTATTGAACATTACCGCTACTTATTAATAGTTTTTTTTTAATAAGAATAAATCATAACATTAAGATTGTTAAGTTGATATTACTAACTTACATATTAAAAGAAAAACATACATATTAAGAGAAAACCTACATTTTAAGATTCTATAATAAAATTGCGCTATCGAATTTATCTTTACCACTACAGCAGTTTAAAAACACTGTTAAAGGAAGGCTGATACAAAAAGCCTACTATACTATTAAGGATTATATAGATAATAAAAATGCGTGGATTTAGCAACTCCTCTATCCTCTACAAGATAATAGCCAAGTGTAGCTAGTTTTAAGAATTTTATTTGAAAAGAGCAACCATCGAGTTTTTTGCTGGCTCTTCTCGGTAGGAATTTCGAACCAGCAGTAGATTTTGGCGATTCAAAAGCTCTTGTTTACAAGTGTACTTGAATAAAGAATATTTTGAATTTGAATTTGAATTTGAAAAATTTAGAATTAATATAATTTACAATTTTATGTAAGCTTTTCTGAAACTGTATAAATGTGTGTTAATTTGCTACTTTGTCTCACAGAAGTCCTGTCTTAGCGTCGGCTTAGTGAATCACGCACTAATGAGTGCTTCGCTGAATCATTGTTTCCATCGACATAATGAAGATCTAAATTAGCATCGATAGGTGTAAGACGAAAAAGTATGGCGAGACGAGATTAATCGCTGTTAATCGCTTAGCCTACACTTTAGATTCACATGGAGAAATACAGAAAAACTTGCAAGCACTTCCAGCTTTTAAAATAATAACTTCAGAGAGCTTACAGGTTAAAAACGTTGAACAATTTTGTAATGATCGCCATCCGAACACATGGATAACTAGTTTTTTCAAAGAACTTGCACGCGCCATCTCTGACGTCCTTAACTGGTTCCTGTTTTGTGTAGCGATCGTTGGATAATGTAATGAATATTGTATGATGCCTCTGGTTCACATAAGTTTTTTTCCCGTGAAAAACTACGCTAGATTCGCCGTGCTTAGAAACGGATGTCAGGCTGTATACATTACTACAGCACAGCGTCGACGCCGTTTGCTATGTTCCAGTGAATATCCTTCCATAGCGCATTGTCCAAAGATCTAAACACGCTTAAAAAAGTTAAACCTATGAAGATTTCAGTTTATTTCGTAGGAATATATTTCTACCAAGTTCATAAAGTATTATATTAATGACGCTCCAATGAGTTTTGATTATATCGGAGAGAATACTTCTATTCCAATGACTGGCCCGTTGGCGCAGTGGGTAGTAATCCTGTCTTCAGCTCCGCGGGTCGCGGGTTCGATTCCCACCGAGGGCCAACATTTTCTATATAAAATTTGTTGGTTTTTCGAGCCTGGGTGTATATTTGTATTTAAGTATGTATTTAAAATTATAATATGTAGTATATCTACCAGTTGTCAGGAACCCTTACACACACGGAACCCTTACCTACCAGGAAACGATATTTTTTATATAAATAAATATATGGGACACTTACACACACGGTTGTTCCGTCCCCAAAGTAAGTAACTTAATACTTATGTTATGGGTGACGGACAGCCGGTGAATATATTACATATATAATTTTAAATACATACTTAAGTACAAATACACACCCAAGCTCAAAGAACCAAAAAATTGTTTAAAGAAAATCTTGCCCTTCGGCGCGAGTCGAACCCGCGACCCGCGGAGCTGAAGGCAGGGTCACTACCCACTGCGCTAACGGGCCAGTCAAAACACATATAGGACTTTATAAGTATTATTGTCATTTACATCCCGTAATAATCACGAATTTAACGTAGTGAATATATATATACTCAATATGAGTTAGAAAATAAACGTAGGAATATGCTAGTACAAGATAAGAAACTAATTAAAAACAATATTGTCAGTAGTAGGAGAAATTAATAGTAGTAGTAGTAACTTTAGCTAGTTTGTAATATTTGTATTAAGAAGCTTCTAAAACTAGATCTGTATCAGTATTGTAGCTTACTAAGTCACTTGCTTATGAGTGACATAATAAATAAAAAAAAATTATTATGTTATGTACCAGAAACATTTAATTACAGATGAGACAAAACAGTAAGTTTAAACGTGGTTGTTTCAATATATTCTCATAATAATACGGAATATATTACGGAATATATTCTCATAATAATATAACGGAAACGTTAACAGAAGACCTTAATTAAGATGTCCTTTAAATACGGTAATGAAATAATCTATTGTAATATAAATTATGAAACAATGAGGTCACAGCACAAAAACCAATAGTTTTTTTAGGCAGAGTTGACTTTTTAGACCAAATATACTATGTTAGCTGGTGTCACTACTTTTATCTTAATATGTTTATTATAATAAGACTAATATCTGAGAATTCCGTATTATAATATACACAGGAATACAACAAAAGCGAAAACGTCAGACCTCTTAAAACGCTTGCTTTCAATTTAACACTTTTGACTTTCATTAAAAGGATAAATCAAATACTTATGATCGAACTTATCCTTACTAATATACTATATATTTTACACTGTCATTCTTTCACGAATAGTCACATATCTTCTATATATACGAAATTCAACGTAAAATCATTGAGACCGACCAGGAAGGCCACGCCTATATTTAGAAGGTTAGGGTTGTCAAGATGATTTTGTCTTAAATTACAATTCACACCTGTTTAATTAACTGTTATAAGAAAAGTAATAATAAAATTATTTTGCTATAATCCGCGATACCATCGCGATAGTATCGCGGATTATAGCAAAATAATTTTATTATTAATTTTGTATTATGGATCTCCGCAAAGTAACGCCTAATTCTATAAATTGTTATAAGAAAGAAAAGTATTATAACTAATACATTACGTTAAAAGTACCTTCTAAAAATGATTATATTAGTTCAGTACGTAGCATTTGTTAGTTTCGACTATATAAACGCAATTATTCCCGTCGTAATAATTAAGGGAAAAATCTCAGAACTATGCCTAGACGCATTTAGATTTAGTCGCAAAAACTCCTAAACCGGATACTTATACCGACAATATAGCAATAAATATGATATATATTAGGCCATGATTATACGTGCTCAATAGCAAAAATTGTTATCATAATATGTTTTTTAAGATTTAAGATATATAAATATATGGGACACTTACACTACTTTACGGTCGTCAATTCCCAAAGTAAGTTTCTTAATACTTGTGTACTGGAAATATACTACATATATAATTTTAACTCCGCCATTGCCGGTCCCAAGCCCGGATGCAAAAGGAGGAGGGTTGGTCAAGGAGAGACCATAGCTGACCCTAAAACCGGCAACGCCGATCATCGGGCGGTGGTCAAGTAACCCGACAACTTCGTATCTAACCAGCGGCGGTAGCCTACGAAGCGGCTACAGGAGCCGCGAGGATTTAAATGACCTCTAAAAGTCTGAGGGTGGAAGGACGAGGGAACCCACCACTTATTCAACTCCCAAGAAAACCCCCACAAAATGGATGTACAGCAACGAGATAGTTTGGGGTCACGACCCTTAGAATTGAGGACAATGACGCGATGAGGATGAGGATTTAACTACAAATACACACCCAGGCTCGAAGAACCAACAAATTGTTTTTAGAAAATGTTCACCCTCGGCGGGAATCGCGAAACCGTGACACGCGGAGTTGAAGCTAACAGGCCAGTCAAGATGACAGATTTGTACGTAATTATATTTCCAAATATATTTATTCAACCGAGGTCACTCAATTTTTTATGTAATAAGGGACTTCGAGCAGCCCTACTGCAAGTGGGTCGCCTGTAAAACATACGTTGTTGCGGTAAGGTAGGTAAAGACATTTGTTCCGCCTGTACACAAAACGACATGTTGTTTACAGCGAAATACATACAAAAAGCTACAATTCATATTCACAACTGAGTTATGGTGTTCAGAAACAACCATTTCCTAATACATCTAAAAGCATTTACATAAAATACACTGTTTACCTCACGAGATACAACTCTAGTATTGTAACGCTTTGCTTGCTCACATTATAGCATCGTAGCAAAAAACCAACTAGAGTTTTAAATTTTTACGCTTTAAATTTTTTAATATTTTTAATAATACATATCAAACTTTTATTTCGATTTTTTAAGAAATAATAGCAGTTTATTAGTGTAAAATTTATATGAAAATCAGCTATTAAATACTTTTATTTTAGAAAAATAAATGGATGCTACTTAATAATTCGATTTTGTCAACAGTAACAAAAGTTTTATATTGTTCAAATGTTTTGTAAGCTATGGATAACATAACAGCAGGGTCTTTCGGTTTCTGAACATTCAGGGACATTTTGTTTACTTTAATTATCTTAAACGAGACAATCGTTATGACTAACAATGCTCTAAGTATCATAATAATGATGATTTTTCATAATGTTTACAATTGTGTATGCTGTGAGCGGAAATCTTTGGTGGCCGTTGTGTAAATGCGCAGTAATTAGCGGATTTACGTAAAACTATGGAAACCATGTCGTGGGAGGCACATTGTATTCAATGCGTAGACGAACTAACAGCAGACAACACTAAGCATTAAACAATACTGATTTTATAAACATATTTGAAAAAGTGAGTTAAAACAGTAATCATGGTTGACGGATCAGTGTAATAATAACATATAGTTATCATAATAGCGTAAGGAATCCATAGGCAGGCCTGTAAATGAGAGTGTCACAACAAATAATGAGAGGTGAGATTAGAATCGTATACTTGTCTTTGTCTAATCACATATGCGCAGAGAAATATTCATTATTTTAGTACACCTTCAAAATGACGTTTGTTCACTCAGCACGCGCAAAAAAGAATTAAATAATATAAATAGGACCTCATTTGCTTTCTCTTTATTTTAATATGCCAAATTTTGAGCTAGCTTCCCTACTCTAGTACAATAACTTTATGAATAATAATAGTGTTTTTGTTTTAGGAAACAAGATAAAATATTGCTATAAAAGTAATTCCTCATTTCATGTTGCGTGTTACGATGACAACTGACTTTCTTATGAATAAACCTATAGCAATTACATTAAAGATTAAATGTGAATAAAATAATAAAATCACAGCTAGCCTTTTGAACAAAGTCCAGTGGTAAAAAGTCAGTATCGGTAACTTAGTTTCCTTATTTCCGTAAGCTCTCTCGATGACTACTCTACGGCCTCAACTACAGTATAGTCTTTCATTACGAATACCTCGCAGTTATTCTCCTCTTCTTTTATGGGCAACTCATTGTTTCATCGCTTTACAAATAGGGCTTCTACGGGATTGCCAAGTGATGTCCTTTCACGCTTTTTGACTTGGACAAAGACAATTGCGTCCATATACGTTTCCAAGGCTTATTAAGTGACTGTTTGTGGTTGAGATAACAAGTTAAATAGCAAACATGATATATCGATTTATTTTTTAGTATCTACTTTGACGATGATTTTATACTAAACGAAAGACAACAAGAGTCAATTTATAAGTAAGAACTTAAGAACTTCAGGAACGTTTAAATGCCACAATGCAAATTTTCTACTGATATTACTGGTCTCATTGTCATTTTTCTAATTTCTAATGCCTAGAGACAACGTGAATGTGGCGTACATTCTATATAATCAAGCATGGAAACCAATAGGTTTTTTAATGCGATGTTGTCAGCAAAACGTAAAAATATTTATTTCCACTTAAGTTTTTAAAATTTAAATTAAATAACCTCAAAGTAGCTTATTTAATTACTGCTCTTAAATATCAAAATAAACATGTAAATTAAGTAACTTAATAAAAAGTTCAAGTTTACGCGCCCGTGCTTTAAGCTACTTGCTTTATTTTACACAGAATGAGATAGTAATTTTTATTAAACTTAATTTAAATCAAATCTGAATGATTTTTTTAGTAATATGATTTTAGCAGTATTTTTTTCAGTAACAATAATTTTGTAAAATAAAACAAAATTACTCATATACAGCAGCCATTATATTTCAAAAAAATAATGCTCTATTATTCAACCTACAGATTAATTAATGATTTTTGTAGTAGCCACAAAAAAAATAAGATAATCTAGCTTTTATAAGATGTACTTTTTACGTAAATTTCAATTTATGCTAAATATTACAATCGAATTGAGGTTATATCGTCAAGGTTTATAATTTTTAATATCAAACCTTAACTACGGCGATGGTATGATATTATTAATTATTATGGTAAAACGATTTTGTTAAATATGAACTACGCATAATGCCATCTGCCGTTGAGTAGAAACAATACTTACATGCGCGTAAAGCATCGAGAGATGGCGGTAGTGTTGCTGCATTACCTCCTTGCATTGCCGCTAGAGCGGCATAGGATTCAGGATCGCATGGTAAAATATCACTGTATTTTCTTTTCCTATGAATAATTGCCTTCCACATCTTAAATTTAGTCCGTTTAGGTCTTTGTAAACTCATTAACACTTATTTTTATTGCTTTTTAAATTGAACACTTCACGTAGTATTCACTGAACAAATTTAAAATATTAAACAAACATTTAGGTTAGTGCACTAAAAGCAATTGTTTTTAAGGCGCTGAACAGAGCCAAATAGACTGACTTTAAACACGTTTTTAACAAAAGCTATAGGGATGACGATTAAAAGAAAAATATATGTTAATATACATCATATCTCAGAGAGAATGTAAGATTTCAAAACATGATTACGATACTTTTTTTCGATAAAAAAAATTGGTAAATAGACCTCTGATTTTTACTTTGATCGTAAATATCTCTAATATTTATCAACAAAAATTGGTAAAATTAATAAGACTAATAAATCATTATAATATAAAGAGAATGTAAGATTTAAATTTTGAATTAATTAAGATATTTCATTCAAATTAAATATTTTTGAGAAAATAGCAAAACTGAAACGAGTCATCGTCTCGCATCTCTTTTACATCTACGAATATAGACAGTGACCGCTGAGGCGCGCTGCTATACGGACGTGTGTCGCTAGCTGCCGCCTTTTGTGACTATTCCTTGTTGATAATATGTCTTTTTTTAGGTGTTTAGTTATAGTTTCAGCATACTTAGTTTTATAAGATTAATTAGACATAAGTTTTTTAAATAAATTGTACAAAAAAAGTTTGGATAAAATAGTGTACACCTACAATGGGTGTTAAAAAATTAAGTGTGTCGCTACGCCGTCGCAGACATTGTGGGCGTGGCTTATATGCCGAAATCTGAATTTGCGCCAGCTCTGTTCAGCGCCTTAAGTGTACCTGAAATATATTAACAAGATGTTTTTTAAGGTCTAATGTACGTAAGCATCTTCATTCGTGAGCGTTGTTAGTTGAACCATTCAGGACAATTGGCGGATAAATCACTCGGCTACAGTGCAATAAGACAACGATGCTCAATGAATATAGGGGCACTGCCCTTTCCGATATTTGAACACATTTATTTACTGTCCATCCATTTTAAGATACATTAGATTACTTTGAGACTTACATATAAAAGAAGTTTAATAAAAATATTTTAAAATAATAAAAGGTTCCGTATGTTTAAAAATCGAAAATGAATTCATTAAATGATGTGGATTTTTAAATTTATATAATAACTAGCAATGCCCCGCGGTTTCACCCGCGTCCATACCGATCCCGTGGTAGTGGTCTACGAAGTCGGACTATAGATTTATTTGTACATTATTTAATTATAAAAAATGGGTATCATTAGTATTCTTGGAATAAGAGCTAACTAACCAAATACAGGCTCTGCTATAACGGTCGCTTCAATGAATTTGTTATGACATTATTCGATTTACATTCTTAAATTCGTAATATCTTTTGATTGGGATGTCGGATTTAAATTATTTAAAAAGTGTTTTACAGGTATTGAAACAGTTTTTAATAAAATATCATTTAGTGGGATAAGGATTAATACGGAGATATGAATAAAATGGTTTGATTATTTTCGGCACCAACTTTTACAATGTAAAAAAGTAGTTATATTGGCATAACTATAATAGTTAGACATATGGTATCACGGACTTTTTTGTGGATATTGATATGTTCTATAATACTGTAGAACATTTTTTTGTTCTATCATCAATAGTTTCAGCAGCGCACGCGATGATGGATGTTTACGACTAAATTTTTGCCAAGTTATTACAATTTTATTAGGGATCCCTATTTTTTTTTGAAAATGACATATAGCCTATGTTGCTCAGTGAAAAAGCAGCTTTCCAATGGTGAAAGAATTTTTGAAATCGGTCCAGTAGTTTTTGCGTGAAAACGTAACAAACATACATACAAACAAAGAAACATACAAATCTTTCCTTTTTATAATATTAGTATAGATGTTTTTAGGTTTTTTTTTATTTTCACAGAAGGGGAAAATTCACAATGTGCCAAGATTTAGCATGTAAAGGATAAAAAAATTTACCACAATTTGAACTCAACTGTCATTCTAGTGTGATAAATTCTGATTCCCGGCGCTTTTTTATTATATCAATAATAATGATGATACCTAATATATCGATTGTTTCTTAAAAAGACGTATCAAAGGTATCGAAAAGTATCAAAAGCTTGCGCAAATTTCAATATTCTAATATTGATTATACATGTATTCAAAATATACGAATTTGAATAAATTTTAACATTGCCAATATGCACCTTGTAAATTAAGGCCGAGAAAATCGTTAATATTGGTAAATATAATCAGTATTATAAATCAGTATTCAACTCATAAAAGTACTCCATTTTTATGACACAAAATCAAACCCAACATTCCTTTTGCGACCATGAAATTGGAGTCCAACGAACGGTTCGTGACACTTTTAAAAATAAACTACAGGTGAACTATGCTAACCATTTAAAATTATCGCATTCGAAAATAAACTTCCTGTTTTTTCCACAAAATTTACATACATATAAATAAGTGAAATTATTAAAACCATAGTAAAAAAAGTAAAGTAACGACCTGTTACTATGCCCACTGTTGGGTTAAGGCCTCCTCTCTCCGTTTTTGGACAGAAGGATTGGAGCTAAGACCTACCACGCTGCTCCAATGCGGATTGGTAGCTTACACATATCCCTAGATTGCTCTAGAGATATGCAGGTTTCCTCACGATGTTTTCCTTCACCGAAAAGCGTGTGATAAATTGCAATTATCAATTAGACACATAAATTTTTTAATTGGAAAACTCATTGGTGCCTGCCCGGGTTTGAACCCGTGTTTCCCTCGAAAGAGTCGCACGGTCTCACCGCTGGGCTATCACAGCTCCGCTCCGCTATTAAAACCATATTGGTAACTAAATGATGGTATTGTTAAAATAATTACGAATTTTTAAAGTATTTTTATTCTTCTAATAAATTCATTGTATTTCAATTGAATACGTATTTTAGATATTTTAGATAAGAAATAGTATTATGTAAATCGACTTTTTAAATATTTTTATTTTTAAAAATAAAATAAAATTGGATATTACAGTCAGATATCGTATTTCAGTGTTTTTTAAACTTGACGCTTTCTTTTAATATTATGTGAAAAAATAAAGTTTCAATCATTGTCAAAAAAGGTCACTTTAATTTTTTAAATAGATAAATGTTTCTCACGGTTAATTATGCCCAAAACAATAAGTAATGTCAGTCTCTGTGAGGCCATTCAGTGATTGTTAGCAACAATGCTGAGAATGGAGATGATCTTGTGAATATTTCTGAATAGCGAAAATTTTTGATAATATTGAAAAATTTTATAAAATACTCAAATTTGACCTGAATACTCATCTAATGATATACCTCAATCTTCTAATATTTTTAATAATTTAAAAAGGCTTATACGTTATGAAATATTAATGATGGGTAAATGAAAAGTTGAGGGTAGATACATATTAAATACCTAGTCAACCACAATATATGTATCTTCCTGCCCTTATCCCACTCTAAGTGGGGTCTTTTTGGCTACATATTTTATGACCTTTCGGTAGGAAGAAGTCGGACGTTCACGACACCTCGGTAAGAAATAAGGACGGACTATTCTACTCAATCGGATACCACACGACAGGTCGACTTACCTTAACCGCCTTTTACGACACCTAGGTAAGAAACGAGGGTGGTCTATTCTCCTTACCCGATACTACACGCCATATCTAGCCTACTTACAATAATCAGATGCATAAACTTACGACAGTGAAGTCAAAAATATTATGTATACTTCACCTATTAGCAGACTTCAATTAGTTCGACGCATAATAGAATGTCACAATAAAGAATAAGAGGGAAGATGTTACTCGTACTCTTATCTTTGTCTAATCACACATAAAAAGAGAGACAGATAGACTAAGTACATGCTCTATTATTACAACTCTATCCATACAGCAGCCTGTATATTTAAATTATCATAGAGTTATTAACTGGAGTACCCCTACTCTAGTTAATCCTAAGACGGTAAAGTCGAAGTGTATAATGCATATTTCGCCTTATATTAACTAGACTTCGATTTAAATCAGTTCAACGCATCATAGAGATTGTCATACTCCACGCTACTAAGTGTAACAATCAGGGATAGTCTTTTTCAAAAGTCAGATTGATCACGCTCCAAAGACTACAGAATCGATTCATGCGAACAGCCACTGATTATCCGTGGTTCATGCGGAACGTTGACCTCCATAGAGACCTCGACCCCCCTACCATCACTCACCTCGTTAAACGTTTTTCGAAATCTTACTTCGAGAAATCTGAGGTACACCCGAACCCCCTTATTTCAGTTGCTTCAACCTACATCCCAGTTAGGCCTGACCACCGAAAATATAGGCGTCCAAAAAGCGTCCTATATGACCCTGACGATCAAATAACGGTCGCAACACAAAAACACTGAATACACACACACACAGCGTCTTCGCCGGCGAAGACGCTGTCCCAGTTTTCTGACTTCGGTCGGTCGTGGCTTCTCCCCACCCTTCCGACGTCGCAATGACTAATCAAAGTCATACATCAGCCCTCCACTACGCGTCGCCCTAAGCCGTGGTCCGGCCTCAAAGGAGGCACCCTTAGTACGACGTGCCCCGACGCTAGTAGAGCTGCGCTCTACTCTCTGCATTTCGCAACGTCGACGATGCTTCTGCGCTCGCCCGTCCCGCCCGGTAAGGCTAACAGCATACAGTCAAATCGAAAAAAAAGGGATAGTGTTACTGATATAAGCTTCTACCAAATACAGTACAATTGATTTCCCTTTAGCCGTTAAATGAAATGTGCAATACATTTCTCTATATTTTGTATTAAACTAATATGCAAAGTTAGGTTTCGCAAGCCGCTGGGCGATTGACTTTATTTTTAGCTTCTGTTCCTGTTAAACGTGTTTGTGCAAGCGATATCCCACAATTGGACCGGAATAAAGTAATTGTTTAACTAGTGCTATGAATTTGGCTAATGGACGGGTCAGTTAGTTTTTGGAGTGATCTAATTGTTCGCGCTTACAAAATAAAATCAACAGGATCGGAAACTTCATTAACTAATTGATCCTAACTATATTTTGATATTTGAAAATGGTTCTATGAACCTAATTTTGTAATATCATTTATTTCAACAGTACTGTTTATCCTCCATTAAATGCTTTTACTGATCAATAAAATTGCATTTACTAACGATTTAATTAACTTAAATTGTTAATTATCAGTAATGATATTGAATGAGCTAGTTAATTCAATTAATAATATTTTTGTCATCAAATACTATTACCTATATTAAGTATATTATTATAACTAATTATTATTTTATTATTATAAGCTAAAATTATATATTTTAACCTGTTATCGAGTTCATATTTTTAATTCATATAATACTAGGCGTATTATATTAATTCACAATATGAACTCGATTTAGATTTTAGTAGAAAATCGTTTATAGTGATAAACGAAATATAAATAGTATCGTTTCATGCAGATCCACGCAAATGGACTAAATAATTTGTATTGATTTCATTTGAAAATACTCAAGTTTTTTACATTCATTCACTAGATCTATAGATAATGTGGTAAATGAAGACCTAATGTCATGGACAGAGTTTTTTTTCAATTGTTCCTATATATTTGGTGCAGGTATATCGTGAACAGTAGAAACAATATTTTTTCATTTGGTAACAACACGTCATAACGAACCATGTTGAATACAATAGCATCAAACGCGGAATAAGCGGGAACGATCGTTGTATTTCTCTATATTATATACTAATATATAATTAAAATGTAGGTATTTTGTGTGACTACTGAAATAGTTATCTTTTAAATTTAAGTAGGTATAGAAACCGGCTATACTCTATAACTTAGTCGTAAAGTGTAAAAAGCTCATAAATAAGGGCCCCGAGTGGACTTGATAGACTAAGACGTATAGCCGGTTTCTAAACATAAACTACGAATATTACTCACGGTTGTTGAAACTTTTTTTATTTTATATCTATATAAATACTACTATTATTTTGTTTTTTCATCTTTTACATCATTTTTAATTAGTAAAATTTTTAGCTTAGCATTTCACTAATATTTAACTCGAATTATTATTAACGAGATACCTCATCTAAATCACGTTAGGGCCTAAATTGTTCGTACTAATAAAGTTAAGTAACCAACTTAATTACTAAATACCCTTTGCACTGTTGATAAAACCGCAAGGCGCAGCCAGTTAATAGTATGTAAAGCAAAAGTTTAAAATCTATAGTTTGTGGAAGAATCTTTTGTATCTTATAATTTAATTCACGCATAAATCTTTGCTGAATGAAAATAAAGTTTCTTAAACGAGGGCGTTTAAGAAACTTTATTTTCATTCTTATTTACTTAGATCGAAAATTATATCATTTTAAAGAGAGGTCCAAATAAGTAAGTGTTTGCTTTCGCATAGTTTTTAGCTGTCAATAAACATAGGACACGGTATATAGACTTATGTGATCCTATTCAGGCTAACCGCACAATTTCTAATAAAATTGATAGACCGTTAAATATCTTTCAATGTTTAATGGGGGATATGCATGCTACCACGTCACTTTTTTCTATTTTTTCATACTGACGTACGTTGTTTTACATAAAATTTTGTTTTCTATTATAATGTCCTACTTTTTTGAGTAGACATATGGAATTTCCACTTTGTTTCATTCCTCCGTAGAAATATTAAAGATATAACAGTCTGTATCTCTTTCTGTGACGCTTTCATAACTAGCTATATATACCGAGGTAATATAGTACTTATTTGAGGGTATTTTGACATTAAAGTTCACTTAACGAATAGCATATAGCAGCTTATTGGGCATATATGCAACAAAAATACTACCTATTTCAAAAATACCGCAATCTTTCTTAAAAATGTGCATATTTAAAAACTAAAAGCGCATAAAGCCCCTAACGCTACGCGTACGCTAACAACTAAGCGAAACCTTTTAGTTGTCCAAAAAATAAAACAAACCAAATAGTTTTTAATGCAAAACAAGAGTCTGACATTCCAACCAACTAAATGAAGCGTAGTTCAAATGTTTTCCAACTAATATTTAAGTCCCTTTATAACCATGGTGCATGAGTGCGTAGTAACGGGAAGTTATTGCTTCCATAATTTATTAATAGCCAATATACCATGAGGCATTCGTTTCAAAATTGAAATAGCCTGTGTGTGCGGGAAATTACATTCGATGTCAGTCGTATTAGCTAATTTTAAAACATGGATAATTCACAACGATCGCAATTTACCTTTTGACGTAGTATTGAATTACTCATCTCGCCTTCGGACGTTGAGGTAATCTTAGTATGCATCCCACGCTTAACTTACGTTAGTCCTATTGTTTTTTTGGTTATTACTATAATAACCATTCAGACAAATATATTATATGTTATAATACATATAAATACGTTCATAAATAATTTTATATATTCGCTGTTAGTAGAGTTTAAAAATCTTTAATTTAAAAAGGCACCAAGAAGCTAAGAAAAATAAAGTTAATTCCTAAATATTATTATGTAATAACAGCTCCATTTATACCAAAATTTTAAAAATTTCAAATCTTATTTATACCTGCTAAATTTGTCACGTAACACAGTAAACACTAAAATCCTGAGTATATTTTATATTTTAATGAATTTAGTTCTGCTACAGTTTCTCCATCCTTTTTCAGGCTGTCTATGTATAATCTGGTTATAACCTAATCTGTCTCTATCTTTAGATAACTGTGGTCCAATCATACAAAGACTAAATATATAGATATTTAGGTCTAAATAATGTATAGTTCAAAGCAACAAACATAAGTCGAAAATATGTCTCTCCGTATTTACTGCTAACGTCATCGGTTTGTTTGTGGTTTAGAAAATGTTGAATAAATTTATCAATCAAACAACTTTCGGTTTACGGTAATTAAAAATCTGTTTTTAATTAACCTTGAATTAGTCATCGGTAACGACAACTGAAGGCGTCGCGATGGGTGGCGCATTGCCAACTCCATTGTTTACACCATCGCCGTTTAATGGCGGTATACTCTATAAAAACTATAAATAAGGCTGTGTAACAGTACATTGTAGATGTAAACTAGAAACTAAACACCGGACGTAGAATAAGTATTGACGTAATCAGTAACGTTTTCTTATTTTATATAGAAGGTATGGACGTATTTTGTTTAAAAACGTGAGTTGAATGTTTCATAAACATCGGATTTAGTTGCTGTGCAGTTTGTGAAGAATTTAATTTTTGAAGTCTGGCGGAAAATTCATCATGATAAATCAAATCAAAATAATCTTTATTCGAATAAGCTTTCAAACACTTTTGAAGCGTCAAAGATCAATATGATTAATGAAGCTACAATTGGTTCGGAATGGTGCTCTACCGAGAAGAACCAGGAAGAAACTCGGCGGTCAATCTTTTAAATATTTTAATTTTACTTTATTGAACTGCAGTCTTGTTCCTGAAAGGATTTTCAAAACCAGGCATTTTTGTTCAAAATCATTTATTCAAAATTAACGAAAAATTGAATAATCCTGTCTATTCTATAAACATTAACAACGTTAAAAACATGTCAAATGGTGCGATGTAAGGAATCCATGCCTTATCGCGGTTCGATAACATTTTTGTCTCCTACCTTTGTGGACTTTCACTTAGTAACATATAACTACAGAATGACATAAAACTTTAGTATTTTATTTGTAGAATTGCTATAAAAGAAATATAAAAGTAATTTAATGTATGTCAGTTAGTGGGCTATGTCACTTCTACTTCTAGTGCTGAAAAGGCAATTCTGTTATAATACTCTCAGCAATCATAAGATTGCATTTTACATTGAGTACGTAAAATGAAGCTGTGATAGCCCAGCGGTGAGACTGTGCGACTCTTACGAGGCGAAAACGAGTTCAAACCCGGGCAGGCACCAATGAATTTTTCTATTAAAACTCATGTGTTTAATTGATAATTGCAATTAATCTCACGCTTTTCGGTGAAGGAAAACATCGTGAGGAAACCTGCATATCTCTAGAGAATTCTGGAGATATGTGTAACCTACCAATCCGCATTGGAAAAGCGTGGTAGGTCTTAGCTCCAACCCTTTTCTCCAGAAACGGAGAGAGGAGGCCTATTCCCAGCAGTGGGATTGTAACATGCTGCTACTACTACTACGTAAAATTAAAATAAGAGGTATTCGTATAATACTTTAATAAATATTTAAATCTCCAAAATAATCCACCTGAACATTTTTCATTTTTAACTAGCTTTGCAATTTTTAATGTATAAATGTGTTTTAAATCGGCAAAGTCGATTGATTAATTCTATTGGTTACATGATTGGTCATTAAAAAAAATTTATGAAGCCAAACATCTTTTGCATAGACCTATTTAACAAAGTAGTAATTCAATATTATGACTTATCTAAATACTGATACTGACTAAATTTACTAATTTTATAAATGCTAAAGTGTGTTTGTTTATACTTTTATCACGTCAGAACAGAGCAACGAATCGTTGTTTTTTGCGGTATATAGAAAGTTGAAAGGCTAGACTAGATAGAGCTTTAATCTTTTTACTAAAGTTTTCGTAGCCAAAGCATAAAATATCTATACATATTATAAGACATAGTTCCCAAAAGCTGGCTATCTTTACGTCATCGATTTTCTTATAAACTACTTACCGGATTTTTGTACCGTTTTTACTACAAGATAGTGCACTACTTGAGAAAGGTTTAGGTTAATACTACATTCTCAGGAAATATTAAAACAATTTTGATGAGACATATTTGAACTGCACAGGACGAGGCTGTGGAGCAAGATATAAGCTACTTTTAATCCTAGAATTCCCGCGAGATTGGATTTACGCGGAAAAAACATTGTTACGCTAATTTCCTTAACATCTATTTATAAAAAAGGTATATTGCAATGCATACTATTGTAAATATTTCACCTTTAAAGTATTTTTAAGGACATTCTCTCATATGCCCATCAAATACGTGAAATATATCTGTGAAATTCACTTTGCTAATTGTAACGTCACATAGTAACCTTAGCAAGATAGATTGAGCGTTTATTTGTAGGAATATAAATATGTATATAGAATTAGGATTATGATGAGTTCTGAGACCGTTAAATGAGATTTCTTATAAAGGACAATGGGTGTGTTCAGGCATTTAAATAATGGCCTTTTTTATGACATGTTATCTTCCATGACATAACGACTCAAGCTTAAATATGTTAAATATTTGTCAAGGATAACCAGTACGTCCTCGAATGTTTGAGTATGTGCTTTGACATAGCATTATATTATATATTATATTACTACGTATACAAACGACTTTGTTTGCACCATTTGTAGTTTTAAAATACCCTCAATTATATATGTTTTTTCTTTTTCCTGAAGAAAAACGGTTTTTTAATCCTATGTAGGACCTGAATATAAAATTTAGAATTACACTTAATTTCATAAAAAGCGTTGCAACGGATAGCCAGTAAGTGTACCAAATAAACCGCCTTTGGAATTTATTATTTATTATTAGTATGGATTGTATATAGTCAATTTTAAGTCGTTAAAATTAAAAATTAACCAAAAAAAACTTATTTACAATAATGTTTAAAAAACACGTACGTTATTCAGGGTATATTAATACTATATAATAATATTCAACCCATAAGTTGACACGAACCAAGTAGCAAGGATAACAAGTAAAAATATAAAGAGGTTTACTTACGTGGTGAAATAAAAATGTCGTCTTGAATAGTTCAGAAACAATATTTTTTATACATGAATTGATTACGTGACGACGCGCGACGTCGAGATGCGAACTGTCTTCTAAGTGTATGAAATATTTTTTGCGCATTTTACTTCGCAGCAAACCAAGTATGAGGTATACTGGGAATGTAATATAGAAAGCGATAATATATTGAGAAGTGTAATCGAGAAGGCGTAGAACAATAAATAGATAGTAGGAAATAATTATTAAAAAAAAAATCAACTGTGATCGATTTTCTCAAAATCTACGGAGCTATTTTTTGGGTGGTTTTTAGTAGAAGGCTTACCTTTATAGTACATTACGTTAGGATTCCCGCGAGGTCGGGATTTACGCGGGAAAAAATTGTGACACTGATTTCCACGCGGATGAATCCGCGGGCACATTTAAGAGAATTGGTCTCAAAAGAGTTTAGCAATGTATCGCGCGTCCTAAGAAGTGTGGTTTGGGTAGGGGTAAAAACCCCACAGTGTCGTGTATGATAAAGACGTGATTCAGTAACCGTAACAATTTTTTATTGTATTTTCTAAGTAAGTACATACTTAGAAAATACAAAGGAAAAGTTTTTAAACAATACATGCCATGCTTCCATAATTTCGACCAGCTTAAAATATTAATTATAATAATATACCGCATTGATACTCTATAAAAGGCATAGTGGTTTTTCCCAATCATACTTTTTCTTGGTATGTGGTGCTCTTTGTTAAACTATACATGGTTACAATATCTTCTAATAGCAAAAATATTAAGGGTGGTTTATGTTTAGTAACGATTCATAATGGCACTGAGTGGGAACGGTAATGGTAAACAGAAAACAGAACAGAAAAGTCTCCTACTGAGCTGGCTCACTAGCCGGCTCTATTAGCCAAGAATTTGCTTAGGATGGAAAGCAATGGTCTTGAACTTAAGGTGAAGTAATATAAGATCACGTTATCCAAAATGTGGTGGAAGATCCCGAAATACCGACAAAAGAAATTTGACTTTGCATTTACAGAGACGACCTTTAATGGGAAGGCAAGGTCTCTATCGAGTTCGAGTATGTCGTATCTTTCTGTATGAATCGATTTCTTAGTTACCTTTACATTCATAGTAAGCAATGCCTGAATATGACATGAACTCATTTATAAGTACGCGGTTTGAAGTTAATACTCTCGCCATTCTTTTTATTTTATTCTTAGAATTGTAATTGTTATTTTTTATATATAATCACTCATCAGTTAATATATTACTATTTTTCAAGGTTTGACAACCCTAACAAGTGCTAAATACCCAAGGATTAATTTTGACTCAAGAATATGAGGATCCAGTTGTTTAAACAGTATTGCTTGTAAGAAAGCATGTGTTCTTAGTAGTAGATTCTATACAATGTTAAGACTGTTTCATTCAGTACGACCTTGGCACCATTATCTCGCAGCAGTGTTTAGTGCCGATATTATAATTTATAATAAACAATTTTTACTAGAGTTCCTCTAAGTGGTTACATAAAAATACTAATAGATGTTCGACATCAGTATTACAAACAATTTGATCTTCGCAACTTTACTTAAAATTTGCATTCTACTATCTAATAACTGTTCTAACTAGGGTTACCTCGTGATATTTGAAACGCAATTCAGTGTATAACTGAAAATTATAAGGAATTTAGAAAATAATAATTAGTTCCTAAGTAAAAACCAAACACTTTTTTTTTCTTAGATCAAACATAAATATAACAATAGAAGCAAATTAACATGACATTTTATGATAAGTATGAAACATCGGACTTAAGGCAAAAATACAGTATGCAATTAAAAGTGTAACTCTTCACGCTTTTCACAAATAAACGTATGACCCTCGACACCCATCTTACCAACTGCACTCTAATGTATTCATGGCACATCCCCTCAGGGAGCTAAGAGCAGGGGTAAGCCTAGGTCGCCCCTCAGGCGTTATGGATAGTGCCTAATGAATTCAGGGGTACGTCGGAGGGTTCGAGCTGAGCTTGCAATTTAAACGCTTTAGCCGACTATTCATCAAACTCACGTTTAATTATTGCATATAAAGTTCTCAATGTATCACGACACGTATTTATCCCATAACATTAAACATTAAAGTATTCAACAGCCCACTTTACATAATGCAGATTATGGAAAGTTTCGGAATACTTTTAAACTAGCCAACGTTAATTAGCATTAGTATTTTTTTTTAATACATGAATATTAGGTATTGAATTGCTAGAACAAAATTCATTTATTTGGTTTTATCTATGACGAGATCGATGTGATTGAAATACTTGTTTTCACAATTGAACCAACTTGTAATGTTATCGCTCCTGGGTACTTTGGTCGTAAAAACTTAAAGAGATTACTCTCTCAAAGTAAAGCTAAAATTATATAATTCTAGTGATTGTAATCGATATCGCTGTCTTCTATCACTTGCATGTCTTGAAGCTACAGAGCGTGAAAAGAGTTGAGGCCAGTTCATTATACAATATTGTTTTTATGAAGGCGGAGCAGCGGGCTAATGCACATAATTTCAATACATGTTAAATTCGTAAGATGATTTAATGATCTATTAGACTTTCATACGTTTTTTCTTGTATTTTTAGAATGACAAGCGAATCGTTTTTGCGTGTACCAGTTTTTATTTGATTGTATTAAAAAAATAATGAGTATTGTTTATATAATATTGAATATATTTCCATAAACGTAACATTTGGTAGCGGTTCTGTATAAACGATTGTTTTAATATTTTTTCTTTTGTCTATATCTGATATTTAACTTTATATATAAATCTAAATTATTTAAATATTGCAATTTATACTTTTACTATTTTTATTTTCAGTTTCGCTGATGTCATAAAGGCGTAAAGTCTATGCTAGTCAGTACACTTTACTTTGTTACCAGCTAACTTTTACTGTTTTTACTGAAATTTTGCTAGCTTAATGTATATTTACTAGCTTAATGTAATAAATTTAATACCTCTACTTATCAGTAAAAATCCCATTCCATTGTATTTCAAAGAAATATAGTAATATATGATAAAATAAATATAGAAATATAGTAGTATAAGTATAGGTACAATATACCATTAAAAAAAAATCTACGTTATGTGTAATAAAATAAATCGTAGACTATTCTCTGTGTGGAAACTACCCCCTCGCCACCACCTTAAAACGTCTCATAAATCTTTTAGTTTGGCAACCTCCCAAATTGACCCCATATAACCCACCTCACTATACCCCTGCAACTCGTACGAACCAAATGTTTTAATACAAAATTCAGAGTGCATAAGCACTTTCGTAAACGGCGGGCAAAATAATAAATGTCAATATTTAACCCTTAACATTTTCATATTTTTATTACCATTTCCTGGGTGTGATATTTAACGAGTTTTGTGGTTATTAAGTAATGATATTGAAAATTAATTAGTACACAAATTTTCAATTTCAGACATGATGGTGTGTCGTGAAGTTTGGAAAATTTTTAACTTAACGCACATTTTTTACGGACTAAAAAATTAGATATGAAATCGTAGAATAAGATAATAATAACAGTTTCATAATACTGGTAGTCATAAAAGAAGGATTAGATTATTATTATTATTATATTATAAGATAGTAGCTCTTCAATACGAACGATTTTTTTGTGATCCTTGATCAAAATATCAAAAATAAAAAAGTGTGTTTTCACTTGATAAATGTTAATATAAATATATATTATTTCCTGTAAGTTTGGCGAACATGGCTATATACATGGCTATGTTACCACTTTGGATTAAAACATACTCCCAATTTGGTCGTCTGATACGATGTGTATATACAAGGCATCTCACTATATATAGATCAGCGTTTTTGCATCCTTACATTGCATTATTAGTCACCATCCAATAAGATATGTTGATACTTTAATATGAAGTATGGTATTGACCTCAGGTTAACGATATAAATAATTCTTTCAAGGCAAGGATCTGTATTATAAATAAACGAAACATTGTAAAAATAATAATCTTATATATAAAAATGAATAAATCTGTATATTATCTGTGCGTTTATAAAAGAATAAACACCATAACAGCAGGACCGAATAATATCTTATTGAAATTTTCAGAAAATCTTTAGAAAGGTCCAGCGGATATTCTAGCGGAAGTTTTGAGGCTATAAGCGTATTTTGTTAACTGTTAAGTTCTGTTTCGAAACCAGACATGACCACAGCAACCAGTGGCCGGACAGCTAGTAAATTATAAAATTTAACTATGCTTCGATATTCGAACCTGCAAAGCTAATATAGAACCCTCAAAGCAATCTTAACTATTAAGCTTATATCTTTATCTATGAAGAATTTGATCTTAGAAACATACTGTAAAAGGTTGAAAATATAAAAAAATTACAAAACTTTAAATGTAACAATGACATATCATTGCTGGAATAAAGTATATTATTTTTCAAAAATTCGGTACTTTATAAAATTTGATCATGTAGCAAAAAGACCGAGGCTTATTAAAGTTTATTCAATATACATCACAAAGTAATTAAAGGGACCAAAACATTATTTTTACTTTATTTAAATATTTTGTTAACCCGTTAAACAAAGAAGAGTTGATTAGTCTACATTTTTTGTATCTCAGATAAACGCGGTTACCTCAATCAAGGCATTGAAGCGGCATTCCAATACAAGAAAGTTTAATTGGTAGTGTACATTGGATGGGAAAGAAAACAGGAAAAGCAATCATGGCGAGATACCAAGGTATGCCATAGAAGGGGTGAAATTCTTAGAAATTGCGAACGTAAATTTTGTACAATATTATTTCTTGATATCGGACAGATTCATTAAATTATAGTAGTAAATATTTCTGCAATATATACGTAAATATAATTATATCATACCACGTATGGCTCAGAAATTTATCCACGAAATTATTTTATAATTTGAATAAAACTCTAATAAAATTTAAAACAAAATATTTTTATATAGGAAGGTCAAACTAAGTCTCAGAGGCTCAGGCTCAGAGGGATAACATCACGCCCATCTGATTATTCGTAAATTTCTCAGCCGTCATACTTCACTACACGATTTATATCGATTATGTAATCGATTGAAAAACAGTTGACTTCGATTATCATAATATTGTCGTATATAATGTCGCAGATGTTAACTTTCGCTTGAGGTTTCACCGATTTTGTCGTTTAACAACTTCCACCAGTTAAAATCTATTAAGAGAAAAAATTAATTCCTTTAATCTATTTGTTTCATTTCATACGTTATTCATAATCTTGATCAATTTTAAAGACGGCAAATTTTCTAATTACGCAAAAATTAGTTTAATTAGTTTAATAAAAAGTCGAAATTAGAAAAAAGAGCATAAGTGATGCCCACCAAAGTTACTTAATGTATAAATATACATTTCAGAATTCAATAATAGTTATATAAACAAATCTAAACTAATATATATTATATTCACCGAGTTAAGTTTGATTATTTCTTCAAAAGACTCATTCTAGAAGAAATAATTGAACACTGATATAATATTCGAATATTTACAAAGCTTGTGATAGTATTCTGTCAAAAACTTTGAGTAATGGATCAAAATTACAATCACAATCACATATAAGTGTCCCATATACATATAAAGTAGCCCAAAGTTAATGAACAGTTAATAAAAAAATTAACTCAGAGCGTTAAGTTACTCTACCCGATTAAGTTAAGTCGTACAAATCACGTGGCGTGGAAATCCATTGAAGAGAATTGAAGAGAATTATCTCAAAGAGTGGAAGTAAAGAGTGTATGAGCGATACAGACGTTGCACGACGGTTTTATATTTCTATATAAACAATAATAGAATGATTAAACACAAGAATCATCAATCAATGGAGATGAAACATAAACACAGCATTCTCTTGTTATGAGGATCTATTAACTAGCGTAATAATTGCATTAAAAATATTTCCTTTTTATTAACAACTAGCTGTCCGGCCAGATGTTGCTGTTGCTCAGTATGGTTTCGAATTTCTCTCGAAACAGAACTCAATAGTTAAGAAAAATACTCCGATCGCCAGCAAAGTTACAGGAACATCCGCTGGAACAACGACATCTAAACTTTTATGAAAATTTCATTAAAATCAGTCCACCCGTTTCGGAGTATATAAAGGACATGCAAACAAACATTCATTTGTATATCTAACATTATGGATTAACATCAATACTCATCCATGAATTAGCTTATTGTCTTCGACAACTTTGGAAAAAATATTTAAGGTTCCATTAACGATGTTGCGTGTAGCCATCAAGAAATACTTTGCTAAAGATAAAAATGTTAATAGCCGATCAAATATTCATTGTAGAAGTATAGATAAAACTACCAATAGTCAGAAAATTCGTTATCAAATTATTAGAATATCTTTTTCTCCATATCTTTTTTTATTTAAATAAGAGCGAAACTGTTTAAGTTATTTTATTAATATGTACTACTAAGTAGCTAAATCACCGAAATGGAATAATGCAAACTTTTACTAAAGTATGACGTACATTAACATCCTCCTGCCCTTATACAACTGTAAGTGGCGTCGGCACAACATGTTACGAACATGTTGTCATATGATTTACGTATTTTACGACCGGCCGCCTGCCTGACGTCAACTTACCTTAATCGTATTTTACGACCCCTAGATAAGAAAGAGGGTGGTCTATTCTACTCAGCCGGATACCATACGGCATACTAAAGTATGACGTACATGGTTTACAAACCCAATTAAAACGGCTTTTTGAAACGATGATAAGATGCGAAGAAAGCGCTGCAATGCGTTTTCAGTTGATCAATTTGGTAAGAGGAAATTCAAATACACCACACAATAGTCTTGTTCTCTTGGCGCCTTACTAAATCATGTCGTTAGCTTCGAACAGTGAGTCACCAAACGGAAAACCTAGATTAACGTTTTTGTAGAAATGAATTTCCGCAGTGTATCTCAAGTTTATGTAAGTAATAGTATTGCGGATCTTGAACATGTACTTAGACATGCCGAGTAAGGGTCTCTAGCGACTTATGGTGAAAAAACATGTTGGTCATAGGAAAAATAAAACTGCGTAAAATGCGTACATGTGGATGTGCGTAACATCCGAGTGAAATTCGAATTAAAAAGAAGACATTTGATGAACTTTGTGGGGAATTTTCTTGTGATCCGCCTTATTATTTTAAATCTCGATTTATATTAATATCCCCTTTAATATTCAAACAAATATATTTACACCTAATACCTCATACAAGTACAATGAATTAAGTAATAAGCACCCAAATTAAAAAAAATGGCCAACAATAAATATCTCAAAAGTTATCGCATTACTAAAACTAACGCGCGCCAAAAAATTTTTACAAGAGGGAACGTCGAATAACAGCAACGCATGCAGTATTGATGTTTTATAAGTTACTAGCTTTTAAAAGCAACTTTGTTCGCGAGGACTGCAGTCTTAATATTAGAGTAAACCGTCATTCTTATATTAATTTTTGTTATGGTTAAAGCGGGTTAACCTTAAAAGCTAGACATATACCGTCGCGGACTCTTATTTAGAATTTTTAAAGGGGAACATTTTATTTAATACATGATTTTTGAATAACTTTCACCGTTTACTTAGCGCACGTAAGAAAAACTTTAAACTTGTCGTTTTCTCAATATTCTTTATTTCTATTCCTCTCCTATTCATCTTAGCGTGATAGTATGTATATAGCCTATAGCCTTCCTTGATGAATGGACCTCATACTCAAATAATTTTTCAAAACGGTCCAGTAGTTCCTGAGATTACAAAATCATAAACGAACAAACAAATTCTTCAGCTTTATATATTAAAAGTATAAATATAACCTAAACTAACCCTTACTTGACCATTCCGTGTTAATGATCACAATTTAAGTGGGACAATCCACGGTCGCGACCCACATGATGCACTATCGGAACAAATTGATTTACCGCATCACAAATGAGGAAGTAACCATAACTGTAAGATCTTCTAACTCCTAAAAAGTTCGCGATAATACCACAGCGGCACGGAATTTATATATGCAATGCGAAAGTTACATTACATAAGTGAAGTATGAAATCAATAATTATGGATACAGATACATCCTCGGATTAGTAATCTGGTACGAAATTCAAAAGTAACGGATTTGCATGTCCCGTAAATCGTAAGCTACGCTCTGATCCCACTCTATGTATCATATGTATATGTGTATGTAAGTGTTCATGTATATGTATATGTATATATATATGTATGAATGTATACGCGTATGCATGCATTTGTGTGCATGCATATGCATGCATGTCTGTGTGTAATGTAAAATAGAATAGATTTATAACTTAGAATGTACTCATATCGAATTTCGTAGCCTCGTATAATTTAATTTTTTCCTTTATTTTGTTTTCTGCTTTTAATACCATCTTGCTTTTATGCTTGTCAACTGTAATGTTCATGTTGTCACCATCAGTAATACATTTAGCTGTAATCCGATTAATTTTGTGTTTAATTAGTGTAAGTGGACCATGTCCGTTCTAATTAAATAATAAATAAATAAATAAATAAATAAATTTTAAGTATATTTTATGTAATGTAAAGATGTATTTGTCATTGTTGGCCGTAAAAAAAACTATATGTTATGCTACACAGAGTGGTTGAGCCATAGGCAGGCCTTTGAGTGCAAGAGAGGGAAGATGAGGGACCCATAATTATCTTTCAAGTTAAAAAGCTTTTAACAAAATTTCATGTCTCTACTGATGACCGTTGAGGAGTTCCCTCGTCTGGAGCTAATCCTGGCAGCAGCGGTATGCTTATCATAAGCATACATTGCTATTGGGACTGGACCAGTATGATAAATTTCAGGCCCATCGGACACCAGGAAATGGGTCAAATTTAATTTGCAAGATTCCTTCACATACTTAGACAGTAAGTTAAAGAAAAGCTTTTAAGACAGAGAGACAGATATGTAGCCTCAAGTGCTTTTTCTTTTTTTTTCAATGGACACATTTTAGGGGCGCCAAATATTATAACTCTATGAAGCTATGTGTTGTTTTAATTTATGTACAAGTATTATGTCAATTTTCTGGTTCAGTTTATTCTGATACATATTCACTCTACTAGGTTAATTAAAATTATTATTAAATAGCAAACTTAAGGCGCTGAACAGAGCCAAATAGACTGACTTTAAACACGTTTTTAACAAAAGCTATAGGGATGACGATTAAAAGAAAAATATATGTTAATATACATCATATCTCAGAGAGAATGTAAGATTTCAAAACATGATTACGATACTTTTTTTCGATAAAAAAAATTGGTAAATAGACCTCTGATTTTTACTTTGATCGTAAATATCTCTAATATTTATCAACAAAAATTGGTAAAATTAATAAGACTAATAAATCATTATAATATAAAGAGAATGTAAGATTTAAATTTTGAATTAATTAAGATATTTCATTAAAATTAAATATTTTTTAGAAAATAGCAAAACTGAAACGAGTCATCGTCTCGCTTCTCTTTTACATCTACGAATATAGACAGTGATCGCTGAGGCGCGCTGCTATACGGACGTGTGTCGCTAGCTGCCGCCTTTTGTGACTATTCCTTGTTGATAATATGTCTTTTTTTAGGTGTTTAGTTATAGTTTCAGCATACTTAGTTTTATAAGATTAATTAGACATAAGTTTTTTAAATAAATTGTACAAAAAAAGTTTGGATAAAATAGTGTACACCTACAATGGGTGTTAAAAAATTAATTTTGTCGCTACGCCGTCGCAGACATTGTGGGCGTGGCTTATATGCCGAAATCTGAATTTGCGCCAGCTCTGTTCAGCGCCTTAAATAGGAATACATATACCATTCCTAACGGCTAATGTTAACGGCTATCCCATCCACACCTGGGTGCCTCTTTCTACGTCTAGAGAAGGATTGAGCCTAATACCCACCACGATGCTCCAAATCAAGTTGGTTGTTCATGCCATTCTAAGCAGTTCTTAAAGTGCTTCAAAATAGTATATTTCACTTATTTACTTAAAAATATAAAATAATATTTGTAAGAGACAATAACAATTTCAACTGAATATAACATAGCAATCTTAACAAGGAATTAGTACTTTATCGGCTACACCAATCAAACTTAGCCAAACTACTTCTTTCTCCATCAAGAGATGATCTACCCACCGCGATGCTCCAACGCGTGTTGGTAGGTTACGGAAATCTCAAAAGTTCTTAAACGGATTTGAACCTGTAAGTCAACACCCACAGTCTAACCGTTTGGACATCACGGTTTTATATATTACTATATGGATATTGAAAATAAACAATCATTAAACGCCAACATGTCTGCGCTGCCCACACAATTTCTATCTATCGGATGTTTGCATGATGCGCCACTACACTATTGTAATTATGTCAACAAAATAAACAATATAAACCGTATAACGCTATTACATTAAGGGTTTTAATTTACAAGCCTATATCAAAAAACTTAAATCGAAGTTATAGAAGTATACGTCAATTGAGACAAAAAAGTACAACACCATATGATGAATGATAAAATAATCTTATAATTATTTTTGTAAAAAAGAAACTTTAAAAAAGATGCAGCAAAATAAAAATTGTCGAGTTAAACATAATTAATCTCAAGGAAGGACCTTCTACAATAATATAATTATACAAAAAAAACCACTGAGTCGCACAAAAAAGTAGGAAGTGGTCTATTTCAAATTATGTATGCTTACAAGAATTCATTAATATCTAGTGGTAGATTTCGACTTGAGATGTTTAATTACTGGCTAGGTGCCACTAAGTATTGTTTTAAGCTTTCAACCGCATGTATTCTACTTGAGGTTCCGTAACGAGATAAAAATCTATGGCACTATGGTTGTCTACGGCACTTTCCAGCACTTTAGCTATCTTCATAAAAAAAATCAAATTCATTCGTTGCTACGTTTGAATGTGAAAAGGGAACAAACTGACGACCCTTTCGCACTTATAATATTAGAATGGTAAAGCAATGTTAATATTATTTTGCTATAATCCGCAATTTTTAGCGGATTATGGCAAAATAATATTATCATTGCTATTATTGGTATTATGGATCTCCGCAAAGTAACGCCTATTCTATATGTTCTATTAGAATGAAGTATAGATGATTTACCTGAACTCATTTTGAGTAAACTTATCTCATCAACATCGTTATCATCTACTTGCTACACAGAATTACATTACAATATTTACACAATTTAAGTACATAACATTTAAAATACCTATTGCAAGAACCTCGAAAGAACATATCTGGATTCTTTAACGTAGACAAAATTTTCCGAAAGAACCTATTTTTTTCTAAAAGGAAAATTATGCTACATATTTATTAGTCACGCAGTTTCAAGTTGCTCCTCGATTGTGTTAAGCTTATAACCAATATTTAAGACATTGAACGGATTAAATATGTACAGAGAAACAAAAAAATGGTATACATTCACGATTTCTCGTACGAGTATATGCTGTTTAAAGACAATAATATTCCAAACACCAACATATTTACAAAAGACCAACGTTTAAAACCTTATAAACATTGCATTTCGCAAGATATTTATATGAGCACAACACAATTTTTTACGCATTTCACCTCAACTTGAAACAGTACGCACTGCGCAAAACTTTTTTCACAAAAGTAACGCGTGCGTTTACGTTTTCATATAACGCGAGCTCCGATTTAAATTTCGAATTCCGAGTATAGCCGATGTGTGCTAAGTCGGAAGCGGCATAACGCACTGGCGCGAACGCCACGCTTCGCGGCGACGACGACTGACAGAAGTTAGGGCCGTCAATGTAACGGTTAGTGATGATCCTGTGTAATTTTCCGCTTATTAAAATGAAAATTAATTTGCAGACCGTACGGTGCAGGAAATGACGTGAGTGTCAGTAACTAGTGCTACTTTTGTATTTTCTTTAAAAAATATTTCATAAGGTATAGTTATTTTAACTATAAATATTTATATACTTAATTGTTTACTATGTTAGTAAATTTGCGTTGTTAACTTGGATGAAATATATTCAGACAATTTATAAGTCACTATTATAAAACAAAGTATCCCACCGCATTAGTCTGTCTGTCTGTTTGTTTGCATTAATTCAAATGTTTAATGAACTGGCAATTGGATAACTATTTGGACGGATAAACGGGTAATCCTTGTCAACTTAGATTTTACAAAATTAAAAAAACGCGGGTTAGAATATTAGGATAGGGGAAATCGAATGCAAGTTACAAAACAGTTCAAAACCCAAATAAGAGATCCTGTACTGCAAATAAAAAATATTTGTAAGCATTATGTATATTTATTTATGTACGATGTAGAAACAGAAGTACAAAATACCAGTAATCAGATGTTATAATTTAAAATATATTAATAATTAAAATATAGTATCTGAAACCTATGAAAATCGAAGGGTTTCTCCTTGGACTACGAATTCTAATATTAATATTGGTAAGCAACGGCTAATCAAATTGAACTCTTATGTATTTAGATGTGGCAGCCCTGCGTGCCCAGACAATAGACAATATCACAGTAGCCGCAGTACCAAGTGAACGCATCGCTTGCTAATATCAACTGACATTAGTACCCACACATCAATTATCAGAGATCTGATTAACAGTAGTACGATCAATGAGAGAGTTCTGCTGTAAGGAAAAGTGATGTTTCTATAGGATACATCGGCGGAAGAACATTTTCCTACGTTATACTATTGAAATCAATCGCAGTGTCTGAATAATCATGCAGCACCGAAGTAACTTCATGCAAATTTCAAATCTATCGAACGATTGTTAACTAGTGATATTGAGATGTTATTACTTTATAAAGAAAATTTTTGTTTCAAACGATGATATCACTCCGTCTAGTATAAAAAGCTGTGAATGATAACATCAACAAATAGACTTCATAGAAAAACTCTGTAACGGGCAATAATTAAATATACAAATAACTAAATCTGTTTTAAAAAATAATAATCAATTACCCATTTATTTATTTATTTGAAAAAGAAGGTTATACTATATTAACTATAACCGACTTTAATATTTTATCAATAAATACTGTTACCGATGTAAAGACCATAATTTATAAATAAACGTATCACTGGCTGAATCAAATAGAGACAACGACGCACCAGTGCTGTCAACTGATGATAAGCGACATCAGTACGCCCTTATTAAATAATTTCAATTAAAACTGACTCCTATGATTCATGCATTTATAGGACTCTTTTTTACAAAACCTTCGCAGACAGACGTGTATTAAATTAAGCACAGCTATTGATAATATAGAAGAGGAGAGAAAAATGCTAATATTTCTTAATGAATAATGCATTTAAAAATCATAGAGTTACTATAGGATAGAGTAAAGAAGCTATAGTCTGTAAGTGAGAATGTCGCGACACAATAAGATAGGGAAGATGTCACTTGTATAACTTATCTTTGTCTAATCATACATAAAAAAGAGAGACATAATAATTCTCATTTGCTTTTTCTTTACTTTCGATAGACACATTTTAAACTGTCTCCCCTAGTGTAGTATATTAACTCTTATGTTAAAAATACATAAATAAAAAACTCACTACACTACACACTACATTTGAGGCACACATTATATACTCTTTTGTTTATGCTTAAAGTCTGTGGTCAAATTGAGAAGAGATAAATATAATATTTTGTCTTACTGAATGTTAAGAATAATCATATTTATGATTCAAAATATTCTATATTATAGTCATTATGAATTATGGCCGAATTTCGAACACTGGGAGATAATAAAGAAATAGATATCTACACAGAGTCACATTTTTCACAATCTCTATTTCTTTTTCACATTATTCTTGAAGTTCAAATTAAAACAAAAAAAATTACGAGGGGGATTTAATGTTTTGGTAACAATAAAAGGTCTCAAAATTAGCGCGCTAGAGTAGAAACGATCTGCTTATATTTATCGATGTTCTATTGGTGAAGTACAATTTTTTTAAACTCACCGCGGTACAACAAGTACATAGACTTACCGAAACCATCCTCAATGGCTTCGCCAAAAAACGGTACACCGGTACTGTTTTCTTCGATGTCGCCAAAGAATTCGACAAGGTATGGCATGCGGGTTTAATATACAAACTCGCAAACCTAGGCATTCCCGATAGGCTCGTCCTCATCATACGCGATTATCTCACAAATCGCTCCTTTAGATATCGTATCGACGGTACGCTCTCCTCAAGACGTACCATACGCGCCGGAGTCCCCCAAGGTTCGGTACTTTCACCGTTCCTTTATGCACTCTACACGAGTGACATCCCACGATTCTCCACTAAAACTAGTGCAGCCACCCACCTCGCCATGTTCGCGGACGACACCGCAATCTTCACCACTTGTAGGAATCCTACAACTATTAGCGATAGGCTCCAAACAGCGACCGATAGTCTCGGAAGCTGGTTCCGCCGGTGGAGAATCGAAATCAACGCAGATAAAAGTGCAGCAATGTTCTTTGCCAGGTCTAGGAGAGCCATGGACTTCATCCAGACGCCCCCTCAATCTACAGATCTATCTCAGAGTCTCAATCTACAATAAACTACAATAAACGAAAAGGAAGTCAAATACTTAGGTGTTATCTTTCAACCCACCCTATCCTTCATCCGACACATCCGCGTTGTCCGCAACCGAGCGGCATACGCCATGGGACGCCTCTATCCGATATTGTGCAAGACTAGTAAACTGTCACTTCGCTACAAAGTGACGCTTTACAAGACTTGCATTAGACCCATAATGACCTATGCAAGCGTCGCGTTCGCGCACGTTGCTAAGTCACGACTGTGTCCGTTTATAAGGTGTTCAACTTCCCCAACAAGTTTCACAGGCGCCCTAAGAGCGTCCTTAACGACCCCGACGATGCTATTACAGCATCCAACAAGATACACACACAATTCACACACAAACAGCGTCTTCGCCGGCGAAGACGAGGTCCCCACTTGCTTGTGTCAAGCGGCCGCAGCCCTCTGCCGCGGCCGCCGTGATGCAGACTTCTTCAAAGTCAATGTGTTAGATACAGTTCTCCAAAACGCGCCGCTTTAAGCCGAGGTTCGGTCTCGCAGGAGACACCCTTAAGGCGACGCTCCCAATAAGTTACGAGTGCCTAAAAACACTCGCTTCTTATCAATTTTACCCGGCGAAGCTTCTGCGCTCGCTCATCCCACCGGCGACGCTGTAAAAGCCATTAGGGCTAACAGCATTAGACACATTCGAAAAAAAAAAATAATTTTTAAACTGGAAATACACTATTAATGCGAGGCAACGATTCCAGTCATAACTTTAGTATACTAGGCCTGTGGGAACGTATGAATGGCTAAATATAATAGGACTCTAACAAAATAAAAAGTCTGGCTGTGTATAAAAAGAAATGAGGGTTTACGGCTACTAAAATTTAAAAACCTAAATGGGTTTTCTCTGCATCTGCATATACATAGGAATGTTAATATTCCTATATATATGCAGATGCAAAACTTATAGTGTAGGTATACAGCACCGAAATAATATGAGAGCCTAATGCTTAAAACAATTTTATTAAAATATTAATATAGACTAATTCCGCCGTATGGTATCCGGCTGAGAAGAATAGATTAGCCTCATTTCTTACCAAGGTGTCGTAAAAGGCGACTAAGGTAAGTTGACGTCAGGCAAGCGGCCAGTCGTAAAATATCTAACCAAAACGTATAACATGTTGTTGTACGTTTTGGCCGACCCATTTAAAGTGGGGTAAGGGCAAGAGAATAACGATAATTAGGAACTGTTTCGCGTATCTTTGTAATTTTTTACAGTCTTAGACAACCCTGATAGCAATAACCGAACAATACAAGACATCACGTCGCATCCGAGCCTTATCTAGCTGTCATACAGTACGGGAACATTGAACAAAGACGACGAAATAATATTGTCTACAGAGGAATCCCTTCTCAATCTTATAGTCAAACAACTGAAAGGATTTTCAGCCCACATACATTTGCAAGTGGCATTCTTTTTTTGTATTACTATTTATTTAGATGTAACATTGTAAGACATAGTTTAAAATTGAGGATGATAAATAAACTGCTCTACAACAATAAGGATGATTCGAAAAATCAATCATTGTAGAACATAGTTTCTTAGACATAATTAATTGTTTATTGTTAGAATAATATTCAGACTTTCCTGGTTGTTTCATGTATCTGCGTTTATGTTAGTGGAAATCGATCCAAAAATAGATGGCACGTAATAAATGATGAAATGTATTTGATTTAACAACATTCAATCTTAATACAAGAGTGAGGAAGAAGGTCGTCCAAATCGGTGGAGTAAGATGAGAAGTATACTAGTTTCATAATCCTTTCATTATTTATTGTGACACTCTCACGCATAGGCATGCCTATGGCTTCCCTACTCTAGTATAATAACTCTATGGGTGTTAATCTTCAGAATCGTCATAAATAACACACAACTTTGAACAACAGACTTATGCTTCGACACTATTATGTAGTATGATGAAAATATTCCATAGACAAATCAAAAGACAAAATTTTTCAATAAAATTGATATAATTCATAGACAATTCGTTGGAGTATATTTTAATTAGAATTTGTGAAATTTATAAGTAAAACCTCCTCTCCCGTAATCTCTATTGTTGATTAACCTTGAAAGTATAATAATTTAACTGTCAAAAAAGGCACGGATAAAAAATTACTAGCAATATAACAGAACTAACTACTTTGCTATAATCCGCACGGGTTAAGCGAATGCATGCAAAGCCAATGTGTACGAAGCAGACAAAATCTACGCACCTTATACATGCAGGACCAGCCACCACATGCACCCCAAGGTGCAATTCACCAGCAACAACGAACACAAAAGCAGCACACACACCCACCACCACAATCTCAATGAGATTCATTGAGATTGTGGTTTGAGATTCAATGAGAATCAAAAAGCAGCACACACACCCACCACCACAATCTCAATGAGATTGTGGTGATGGGTGTGTGTGCTGCTTTTGTGTTCGTTGTTGCTGGTGAATTGCACCTTGGGGTGCATGTGGTGGCTGGTCCTGCATGTATAAGGTGCGTAGATTTTGCCTGCTTCGTACACATTGGCTTTGCATGCATTCGCTTAACCCGTGCGGGTTATAGCAAAGTAGTTAGTTCTGTTATATTGCTTGTAATATGGAATTCCGCAAAGTAACGCCTGCTTCTATTAATCATTTAAAAAATTACTGTTATTCTTAGGGACTCGTAATTTGAAATAAAGCTTTACCACCCACCAAACAGCTCCTAACTTATGACTTATCACATGATAAGCCTCAGTAGCCTAACTGTGACAATTTTTAAACAATACATCATAACCGCATAGTCGTGCGTATGTCATCACACGTCGAGTACTTTTTGCCATTTCAAAACAGTCTTTCTGATTAAAGTCGTAGGTATTGTTCGTTGGCTTTGTGTGCAGCTCTGTATACTTTAATATTCAGGTCGTTACTGGACGTGCATGGAGTTCACAGGAACCGATGTGTAAACTGCGTTAGCTGTTCTATTAGTCTGCCACTTCGTGAGTCATTTTTTGACGAAACAATTAAAAGTAACTAACCTATTTGTAACATTTGTCTATGATAACATTTCATCAAAATTGTTAACTCACATTTGTACCTCGTTATGGCTTTTAACTTGTATGCTAATAATAATGTCAATATTTTATTTTTTTCAATTATGTGGTGTGCAACAAATACTGAAGAAGAATATCTACATTCCATTGAGTATTAGAAAAAAACTAATGTTTCTTTACATCCTTTATTTAACGTATATTTGATGGCTAAATGTCGTTTCTATCTATAGACTAAGATTTAGATTTAAGGAACAATTGTCGCCACTGAATGAGGTACTCCTCAACTTAAGCTGAATGGTGTTCTAATTAGTAACGTCACATTTCTCTATATTTTTCTCATTATTTTTACTGATATCTAGTTTAGTGTGACGTTATTAATAAAAGGTTTTGATTTGATTTGATTTAAATAGCTTGAGTATTCCTTGCCTTTAAGCCTCGAGCAGTACATTTATTAAAACTTCTGTTTGGAATTCATTTCAGTAAAGTTACAAAAGTTAATTATGTCATTCCGCAAAATAACGCCTATCCCTATAAATTAATCATCATCCTCCTGCCCTTCTCCCACTCTAAGTGGGGTCGGCACAACATGTTACAAACATGCTGTCCCATGATTTGGCTACGTATTTTACGACCGGCCGCCTGCCTGACGTCAACTTACCATAGTCGCCTTTTACGACACCTCGGTAAGTAATGAGGGTGGTCTATTCTACTCATATATCCGGATACCACTCGGCGGGCCTATTCCTATAAATTATTTCTTTAAATTTTGTCTATACTATACACTATAATACGGAAGCTTAAACGAGTGAAAGTAGTCAAAAATGTGTCAAAGAGTTTTGAACAAGGAAAAGTAAGTTGTCACCGATTTAGAGATGCACTCTCGTCAGACACCGGTAATTCTATTTTAGGTTCGTCAATCGATTCCGTATTGCCATTGCTGCCGGATTCGTGTTGACAAAACTAGTCAGTGATAAAAAAAAACTAATTGTTTTTTCGGCCAAATTGGGTATCGGGTCGATTACGGGTATGGATAGTAAAAGGAGCAGATAATAATATAGGACACTCAAGTCCTCACAGCCGAAGTAGCAAACAGACGCTTTATTTTATCTCTTACTTGTTATTACCTAAGTAAAAAAGAAACGGCCTTTTACTATCCTGTAGCTGGGCTTAGACCTGTAACTAACTCACCACGCTGTTTCAGACAGGTACCACATGTTCCCAGAATGCTCTATCGTGTCATGATGATGTTATTATTAATTAGACACGTTACTCTTAACAGAAATTCAAATTCAATTCAAATTCAAAATATTCTTTATTCTAGTAAACTTGTAAACAAGTGCTTTTGCATCGTCAACATCTACTGCTGGTTCGGAAAGCTGTTCCTACCGAGAAGAACCAGCAAGAAACTCGGCGGATGCTCTTTTCAAAGAATAATTTTCATTACTAGTTACATATAATTATTGATATCTTGTGCAGGTTCGAAGAGTAGCTAATCCCTCGCATTCTTATCGTCTAAGTAATCCTTAATAGTATAGTAGGCTTTCTGTATTAGCCTTTTTTAAATAGTGTTTTTAACTGCTGTTGTAATGAAAAAGTCCTCGGTGCCCGAGATTTAAACCCGTGACCCCCTCGACCCGTTGGGCTATTACAGCTACGATTACCTGTTACGTGTTTACGTAACAGGTAATCTAATCTTTTTACGCTTCGCTTATAATTCGTTTTGCTAATTATAATTTAAAATTACTCCGTCTTAAATTCAATATCCATAATAATTTTATACATAGGAAAATCTGTCTCTCTGTTTGTTACAATTTCACGATCAATTTGGTACAATTCTAGCTTATGTACCGAACCAAAATAAAATTCGAAAACGCATAGATAATTCAAGGTATTTCTAAGTATATAACTATGTATTTACAATTATGTAACTTTTGCATGGCTATCTGTCTGTATATCTTAACAAGCTCCAAAATTATTCTCGTGTAAGGAGTTGGATCAACCAAGCCCTATAATAAAATGAATCTCACACTTTACATTATTGTATTATGTGAAGTGTGAGATTTCAATATGCTCTTTTACATCTCCTTATTTACAATCAGTGCGAACTAAATGCTACTTATACTCCATCCGACCGATCAACTCTCTTTTCCTGAAAATCTCATTGCTTTACTCATTCCAAATTCCAACAATTGCCCTTATTTAAAAAAAATTGCCTAAGTCTCCATGTCCTTGACATATTATTATTTTTTATTATGTCAAGCCTCAGTTGTACAGAAATCTTAATAAACCATTTTTTGGAAACATTTAAAATAATTAGCTTCCATTCTGTTCTCGTAAATGCTTAGTAACTTGTTTTATCGCTAAGGGGATTAAATGTCACGCCATCAGGGACTCGATTCAAGGGAGCAATGTCAATTAAAATTGCCGGGTCCTAATTGCGTCGATTTACTTCGATTGCGCCAGCGAGGGGAGACGGCCGGATATCAGACGTTGAAAACTATATTGCTTTTCGAACGTCGATATAGTACGCAGTTTGTCCTTATTATATGGATAAGAGATGTGATTAGTTCTACAAATGATAAGGTCGTAAATTTAACATTTATCAATGTAAACTCTTTTGTTATGATTTATAGAAGCAGGCCTTACTTTGCGGAATTCCATATTACAAGCAATATACAAGCAAAGTAGTTAGTTCTGTTATATTGCTTGTCTTTTGTTATGATTTAATAATTTTGTATAAAAATTGACTGGCACATTTGTAAATTCAATTATGAAATGAGACATTTTAAAAGCAATTTTTCTTCATAAAATATGTCCTTTTTTTAAATCGATTAGTGATAATTATATTATTAAAGAGAGTAATTTTTCAAAATTAACTGTTTAGATTACTTGTGCATTGTCAGCAATAGCAATAGGGTCATTAGATTTATTTTCATTTTAATTCTATATGAAATTAACGACATTTCTTAGCATAACAGTTAAAAACAGCTACTTAAATTACGAATCACCAAAAAATAATTACCAAAAAATTATAAGTACAGAAATTAAAATGATTACATGATATTTCTACAGTTTGTATAGACTATAGAATATTTCAATGATGAAGTTCCAAATGGAATCGTTAAAGTGAACAGAAACTTTCTTTTAAATTGGTTCAAATCGGAATGCGCTAAGTCGGTAATAAAACTCACTCCAACAGCGAGGCTTTTTAAAAAGGAATTTTAAAAATAATCTGGTACTAACGCGTTAAGGAGAAATAGCCGTAAGTACGCAGTTGGGGCGTGAAAGGCGCTCTAATCGATCTGTATCGGATGGGTGCGCGAGCGTCACATCACATAAATTTTTGTTACGCACAGGGCTGGCTCACGAAAGTTTTTTCAAATATATGGTACAATTACACGCACGTTCGTCCATCTCTAAATTAATACTTGTATTATGGATGAAAGATAATCGGTAAATATATACATATATAGTTTTAAGTTATTACATTTCGAAGAACCAATTCAGATTTCAGCCCTCCGAAATATACCCCGTAGCCAATATCCAACTGGCTAGTGAATTTATAAAAGTATGTACACGCCTTACATTTTCATATCATAAAATACTCTAACATTTTGTTTGTAAAAATTCTAAGTTGTTAGTTCAGTAAATTATTTTATAATATGTTCATACAAATTTCTATGATATCGTTTATAAATAATAGTCATTTAATTTCATTAGATAAAATTCAATTATAATATTGAGATATCAAATAAATATTGCGATTAATTTACATATTGTGTACACATACTCATGATATAAATAATTATAAAAATTACACATGGTTAAAAACAAATTATTTATCTTTCAGAAAAATACTCTATCTTATATGATATGATAAAATAAATCTTTCTAAATTTAGCATAAATTGTTATAGTTTTCTCTAGGTTTTACATATAATTTAAAGTGAAATTCGTGTTTGTATACATCATGCATTTTATATAGACACTTTTTATTTTATTTAGATAACTTAGAGCCATCTAGCGAGGAGTAGTGGAAGCCTTGTGTAAGCTAACGCCATCTAGTATGATCTCAATACTTTATAAACAAATATTTGCAATTATTACTATTTCACACTAGATGGCGTTATAAAACTATTAAATGGATACCTTGTAATGGTAACGCGCGCAGTGATACAGCATCGTCGTCTATCTCGTCTTCCACGTCTTCTTCTGTAATAGAAGGCGGTGCGGCCCAACACCGTAACCGGACTCCATTCCCGGCGTTGTTGCCACCATCTAACCTCACGCGGGGTAAACTACGTGTAGAATATTCCCCGTTGCTATTGGCTACCTGCGAAATTTAAGAGGAACAAATTAACTGCCATTAGAGTAGTACGTCTTAATCATTGCGTCGAGGGTAAATTTAGGTAATTCATCTTAATCATTATTTGCACGTGAATAGGTCGAATGATTACCACTTGACTCAAAGGTAATGTCACCTGACACATCTAGTATTATTATATTAATAATACATAACACTATAATTACATCAATTATGTTCCCACGTCCTTCTATCTCCTTTCTAAAACGGCCTGAATCACTTCAATCGACGCAATGTTTAAATTGAATGGACGTTATCGCTTCTTAAGTTTCTTATATCAAATACTGTTAAACTATAACATAAATTAGATTACAATATTCAATTAAGGGTTCCTATATTATCAATGCGAAAGTTTGTCTCTCTGTCACGTTTTCACGGCTTATTCGGTAGACCAGTATATATGAAATTTGTTACAATTAAGGCATATTATACATCGGGGTATTGTATTTATTTGAATTTTTTGCTATATAATACTTAGAATATTCAATAAACTCCACACAAAACTTCGGACCTACCCTTCTTATAATTTATAGAATTAGGCGTTACTTTGCGGAGATCTATAATACAAAAGTAATAATAAAATCATTTTAAATTTTAATTTATTTTTAATTCTAATTTTTAATAAATTTTATTTTTAATTTATAGCAAAATATTTTTTATGATTACTTTTTTACCCTTCAAAATTACCCCGCTGAAAATACATTATATTTCTAGAAGGTTTCCTTTTCTGATGTCGATTAGTCGTGACTTAATCTTAATACTCTGACTCTGAGGACTGAACTCCCGATTAACTCGATTAACTTAATCGAACTCTATTAGACGTTGCCTTAAGTTCTTACTTATGACGAAGTGCTTCTGCCATATAGCGAAAATAATTCTCAAAATGCCTATTGACGATATAAAAGTTGTTTAGGCTAATAGCGTATACTCTATTCAATATTAAAATGAAAAACTGATTGTATTAAAATATGATAAAATATTAAAAATTAATCTCGCATTTTCTTTGACCTAATTACGCATAAAACGTTCACGTCAGAGGATATACAGACAAATAAACATTTCGGCTCTATGCTTACTAATAGACATCTATTAATAGGTTAAAGAAAGCTCTATGAGTTCAACAGACATGATGGACCGTCCCGCCCTTTTATGTTAGAGGATGTTAATCTAGTTCTACTTGTATTGTTTATTTCTGTACAATTTATTTATTTATTTATTTATTTATTTATTAGGAAGCCATCGTGATATACAATTCGGTTTAACTTATACTAATATACATTTGTAAATAACAGTTTTATATTATATATCCCACTCAAAGATTAACTCAGCATGTAAAATAAAATAAGCTAAATAACGTTTTGCTGACTATATCAAAAAGAAAAAACAATAATAAAAGAAATAGAAAAAAAGCGTTATTACTAAAAAAAAAACAATTCTACTTTCCCAAATAAAATGTGGAAGAAATAATCAAAAATAAAAACAGTAATGTTAGATTAAACATGAAGGATGGTAAATTACGAAATTAATTACCATGAAAAACAAAGGCAAATAAATAAAATAAATTTGACATGAAATTTATAGTATCAAAGAATGATTCTTATTTACGGTACGAAAATACCTTAGAAAGTTTATATGGATATACATACGTTTAAACACTAAACCAAGCCGTGATAAAAGAATACGCGCGCACGCATTACATCGCAGGCAGGCTTGTCTAATTTTCTTTTAAAGTTAATTGCATGATTATATTTAATTTAAAAAATGCATTTAACGTTCACTGGTAAATAATATACATTGTGAGGAAATCTCCGTATCGTAAGAAAACTTCTAGGTCCTAGAATCTATTATATTAAGTGAGTCGCTTCCGTAGCGTGGTGCTTTTAAACTCCATAAACAAAAGCAAAAAAAAAAGCGAGTTTATAGCTTGCTTTTGTTTTGCTGCATTATTATATTGATTTTTTAAATAAAACATATTATTTTTCGGTTTGCATAATTTTGTTTCTAGTTTTATTAGCCTTCTGGGCTAAAAAACATATACAATAATCGTTTTAAATGAAGTGTTAAGATGAAATCATCGCGCTCGTTCCTACCGACCCTGAAGTCGTATTGAGGTCAAAACATTGCGATATAAACGACATATGCTATTAAATTTCTTTGTATGAAACATAAGACTGTTTGTTTCGTAGCTTAAGAAATTAAAATAAACCTCCAAGTTTCGCGACAATTAATATAATAAAATCTCGTAATACTTAAAGATGAAAATATATATAAATTATACTATATTGTCCAGAATACATATTAATGTTAACCCACAAGTAAGTAAGGGCTTAGGCCTCCTCTCTCCGTTTATTTTGGAAAGGTTGGAGCTAAGACTTAACACGCTTGTCCAATGCGGATTGGTAGGTTACACATATCCCCAGAATTCTCTACAGATATGTTGGTTTCATCATGATGTTTTAACAGAAAAACTCATTGGTGCTTGCCCTGGGTTTTAAACCCGTGACCCCCTCGAAAGTGTCGCACGGTCTCACCTCTACGTTATTACAGCCCAACCCACAAGTAAACTTAAGATATTTACATTCCTAGCGTCAATACGTAAATAGCTAGGACCGGTAATAAGAGTCTGTGTTACTCGATCCACTATACGACTAGTCGCGAGGCGCAGTTCTCTTTCGCATTGTTTTATTGCCGATTCCAGCGCGTCTATTGTTGCTTCAGCTATGAATAAATCGAAGGGCTTTTTAAAAGCCACGTACTGGGCAAAGGAGAAATAATAACCATGATTCTAAGGAACGATCGTACGCATTCATAATATAAAAGATTCGTAATGTATACAATTTTGCTTTCAGTTTCTTCATTGTAAATATATTAATAGGATTACGATACCCGCATATAATTTATGCTCGAATGCATAAAGCATCGATTTATTGGACACTAGACTATTGAAAATTTTGCGGAAAGGAAATTACAAAACTATCGACACAATAACAGATTATGATCGTTTTATGCTTTCTGATAACCGAATACCGCACCGATAGACCGTATGCCACGATTTAGGGGGTCGTGGGATCAATCCCTGGGCAGGGTATGAGTTTTCTGTTAAGAACTTATGTGCCTAATTGATATTTGCAATTTATCACACGCTTTCCGATTAAGGAAAACTACATTTCTTTGAACAATTAATGGGATATGTGAAACCTATGAATCCGCTTTGCAGCGTGGTGGGTCACGCTCGAATACTTGTCTCCAAAATCCAAAAAAAGGAGAGCGGAGGCCTATGCCCAGCAGTGGGATAATAACAGGCCTTTACTTTTATATTTCATTCATCTGGCATACCAGTATAAAGATAGTAACTGTTTTATTATTTGAACCAGACTACCACTTTAACATCTAGAGACATATTAGGTCCTTACATATGAAACTGGTGTTTTGTCGTACTGGCCACTTTGATCTCAAATATTACCTTTATGGTTAGGAATTCCAAATTCAAATTCATACAGCTATTTACTCATGCATTTGTGTTTCAAACCCCCTAATTCATTTGTTTTTTCTTCTTTTGTTTTTTTCTTTGTGTCACTCTGTTTACAAAATGGAAAACATGAAATATCGCGCTATTTACGAGTATGAGTCCCACCGTGGCACCAGTGCTGCAGAAACGGCTCGAAGGATTAATGATGTGTATGGTGACGGTGTCGCAAAAGAAAACACAGTTCGTTTTTGGTTCCAACGTTTTCGTTCTGGAAATTTCGACCTGCAGAACGAGCCTCGCGGACGGCCGGAGACCAAAGTTGATAATGAGGAATTGAAGGCTATTGTGGAAGCGGATCCATCGCAAACCACGTCCGAATTAGCTGCAGGCTCCAGTGTTAGTGATAAAACTATTCTAATCCACTTGAAGCAAATTGGGAAGGTGAAAAAGCTTGAAAGGTGGATATCTCATGAATTGAGTGAATCAAACCGACAAACGCGCGTCGACTGCTGCGTTACGTTACTCAATCGGCACAATAATGAAGGAATTTTAAATCGAATCATTACCTGTGATGAAAAGTGGATCCTCTACGATAATCGGAAGCGCTCATCGCAATGGCTGCACCCTGGCGAACCAGCCAAATCCTGCCCTAAGCGAAAATTGACTAAAAAAAAGTTGCTTGTAAGTGTTTGGTGGACTAGTGCCGGTGTCGTTCACTACAGCTTTCTTAAATCTGGCCAGACGATTACGGCAGATATCTATTGTCAGCAACTGCAAACCATGATGGAAAAGCTAGCTGCTAAACAACCGAGGCTGGTCAATCTCTCTAGGCCACTGCTGCTTCAGGACAACGCTAGACCACACATTGCACAACAGTCGACTACCAAATCAGAGGAGCTTCAATTAGAATGTCTTAGACATCCACCGTACTCTCCAGACCTTGCTCCAACAGATTACCATTTTTTTCGCAATTTGGATAACTACTTGCAAGGAAAATAATTCAACTCCGATGGGGCAGTCCAAACCGCCTTCAAAGATTTTATTGATTCCCGCCCGAATGGTTTTTTTAGTAAGGGGATCAATGAACTACCTATGAGATGGCAAAAGTGCATACATAGCAATGGTACATACTTTGATTAATTAAATATATTTCATTAATAAAAAAACGACTTTATGTTCCTCCCATAGAAAACGCCAATTTCATATGTAAGGACCTAATATCTCTTACTCCTATACTTTTATAGTTGGTTGGTTGAAGATTTTCTTAGGTTTTAAAAATTTATATCACTAAAAATAAAATTTAATCTACTTTTATTCTGTGTAGTAAAACTCGATTTTTATTATCCTGACATTTCAAATACTTTCCAGTTAACCATGGTCACGAGCGACACGCCCCCGACTACTTGACTCGTGAGAAATCACCATAACATTGTTTTCTCGACGTTTTGGTTAAACTACATCCACGGTGGCTAAACAATTGATTTCACGACTGTACATCCTTCTTACATTCAACAAAATGAACTCATTTATTACGTAACTAAACTCGGAAGAAACGCGAGCTTTAGATACTGAGTTACAAAATAAAACTACAATATTCAAATTAATAACAAACATTAGGAAATAGATTTTAAATGGTAATTCTCAATTTGTTGGAATTAAACACGTCTTCACGGCGTTATAAAGATAAATCGTTGACTTAATTGCTTATTTCTGTCGAGAAAGTGTGTAATTATTTACAAAAAGCAATAATTTGTGCACCCGACAGTATACTTGTCTGAACCAGTACGGTAGCTGTCTGCATTTTGCCAAAGGAAATTTAAACGGCATAAGTTCACCGACACTGTATGAGTCAGAGTGATTTGCTAAATGTTCATGCAAACCTGATGATAAATCGTTTAGAACGGTATATTGTGGAGTCTCCCTACACAGAAACACATACATTAAACTACAAAAAGCAGTCATTTTAAATACATGCCGTATTGTTCGGAAATTCCTTTCTTTAAATCAATAACTTATTACTGCTCAGTTTTTCGCTTGGTCAAAAGCCCGTGAAATTTCTGATAACCTCCCTCGTTTGACGAGAGAAGAAAAAAGAAAGAAATAATAATAATAATAAAGCGTCCGTGCAGTGGCTGCGCTTCGGTGACCTTTTTGGAGAAACCGAAGGTTTTGTCTGTGCGATACAGGACCAGGTGATTAAGACGCAAAACTACCGAAAGCACATTCTAAAGGATGGCACTCATGACATTTGTCGAGCCTGTCGCCTACCTGGTGAAACACTTCGACATGTGCTATCGGGTTGCTCAGCGCTTGCTAGCACAAAGTATCTGCAAAGACATAACCAAGCAGCTAAAATTCTTCACCAAGAGCTTGCTCTAAAACATGGTCTTTTGGAAGAGAGACTACCTTACTACAGATATAAGCCGGTACCGGTACTCGAACGCGACGGTATCCGATTATACTGGGACCGGTCGATCATTACGGATAAAACTATATTGTCGAATAAGCCTGACATTGTGGTAGTAGACCGAGCGCAATCGCGGGTGTTTTTAGTGGACATTACGGTCCCATTTGACTAAAACCTCGTGAGAGCCGAAACTGAGAAAAAACATAAGTATTTGGATCTAGCACACGAGGTTGCCGCAATGTGGGGCGTGGCGTCGACTCAAATCATACCGATCGTCATATCTGCAAACGGACTAATCCCAGCCAGCCTGGGTTTCCGTGGCAGTTCGCTCGCAGCAAAAATGCAAAAGGCAGTACTGCTGGACTCGGCCAGAATAGTTCGCCGTTTCCTCAACCTAGCGCCCTGACCCCGGACCGTCTGGACTCCCCTGCCGGGGTACGATCCTCCGCCCATCCTTATTTATTTATTTATGTGTCAGTATATTTTATCTTTTTTTTGAAATAGTTGAATTAGTGTATATATATATATATATATATATATATATCTCTCTCTCTCTATATAATATATAACTCGGGCGTGAGTGAGTTTTCGGTAAATAATAATAATAATAATAGTCTTTACTAGTTTGGTACAATAGGCGGCCTTATCGCTAAAGAGCGATCTCTTCCAGGCAACCTTAGGGAAGAGAACTTAATATTACATTAACGGCAGGGGTGCACAAACCAAAAGAAAAAGGTTATAAGATGTATAAGATGACACAGTAAGGAAAGAAGGGGGAAAAAAAATGTAATATAAAAAGAATGAGAAAAGAAATAAAATTGAATTATGCAGATAAGTAGTGTTGCTTGATCATAGTTTTGAAAATAGAATGAGAAGGAGATTTTCTTATTTCTAGGGGAAATGTGTTCCATAGAAGTACTGCTTTGACAGTAAAAGAATTTCCATAAAAAGAAGTAGAGTGAGGAGGTACTTTAAGCCGTAAATTATGACCGGACCGAAGAGAAAGAGAGCGAGTATCCTTTAGATATATAAATCGTTTCTTTAAGTAACTAGGAGTATTTGGATTAAACAGAACAGTAAGGAAGATTGAGAATATGAGCTACTACATAGCTTAACATTTAATCTGTTGTGATTCAGCAGTTAGAATGATATAAAAAATTAGGAATTATATTTTCAAGAGACGTGTTAAATTTTAAACCGTTAATATAAATCGGTTTGTAATGGATAAAATTGTTGATGATCATTTTAAAACTATGAAAAATATTGTTAGTTTTTAAATATTCTGTAATTCATATGATAAGTCATCGTGCTTGAATGCAATATATTGTGACAATCTTTAAACTCTCGTCTCTTAAAATGATATTACAGCTTTATTCATCTAATATACTACATTCAACTGTTCAAGAATAGTAATCATCATTCTCCTGCCCTTTTCTCACTCTAAGTGGGGTCGGCACAACATGTTACAAACATTTTGTCACATGATTTGGCTACGTATTTTTCGACCGGCCGCCTGCCTGACGTCAACTTACCTTAGTCGCCTTTTACGACACCTCGCTAAGAAATGAGGGCGGTCTATTCTATGTAGCTGGATAACACACGGCATTTACCTTAGTCGCCTCTTACGACATCTCGGTAAGAAAGGAGGTTGGTCTATTCTATTCTGCCGGATACCACACGGCTATGTTCAAGAATAGTAAGAACTATGAAAATATGCTTTGAATGCAAAGTATGGATACGGTGTAAGCTCAAAGTTGGTTAAATTTACGTTACTGAATGAGCGAAAATCCCTTGGACCACAGTAAATTATATTTATTTTATTATAGTATACATATACTATAATAAAATTTAAGGAAAAATTCAATTAATATCATATAAACAACTGTTTCAAAACCACATCAAAAATATTGTATTACCTAGAAAACAGCGTTGAGTTCAGTATATTTACATACTTGGACAGTGACATAAGCCAATATGTTACCATTTAGGTCGTTTTACTCAACCACTATAAACACTTCCAAGAAATTGGGATTACAGATGTGCAATAAAAACCTAGGATTCACTTAATATCTTTCATTCTATAAATTTTAAAAATTATAAAAGTTATATTATAGCAACAATAAGATAGAAGCGTAAAAATATAATGTGTATTAATATAATTGGAGGATGGAGTCGCTCGCATCCGCAGGAGCAACCTTCCAGCCACCTGGACGTATCTTCTGGGTGGTGCTTAACGAGCTTGCTGAACATTGAGCGTCCGATATGATAACATGAAACCTGACCTGGTCAGGAGATGCTATAGGGGTCTGGAGGACTTAAATTACCTTCAAACAACTCAGCGCAGAAGGCAAAGGGAAACTACTGCGACTTTTCTTTCAAGGGAATATCCCTGATCTTCGCGACAATCACGATGCTCAGCAGTACGCATATAACTGAAGGAGGAATATAATTCTATGTAAGCCTATTTTTAACTGAATAAACATATACCTAAAGAATTATGTGGATTTGAGCCGCGAACTCTTGCTCATTGGTTCCCGCTTGTCGAATATTATTTATCTTTAATTTTTTTAATAATAACACAACAACAACAAGCCCCACGCTTAAATTCCTAGAGAAAAGCACACCACTTTCATTCCCATACAAAAACTCAAGGACAGTATTAAAGGCGTTAATTATCATTAAAAGCCTCACAGTTAAATATAACAAAAATTAATTTATTTAAATAAAATATTTTACAATATATAATCTTATAAACTAAATTGTATTCGTAAATTTTCTCACTTGCTTCTTCATATACAATGTCGTTCATGACTTTTACTAATACATACTGGTTTATATTCAAAACAAAATATCACCGCCATAGACGGTTAACAGATTTACATCAATTATTTACGTATTAAAACGACTGTGTATACGGGAAGCTTTAAGCATACATAGGTCAGGCAGGTTCTTTAAAGATCACACTCAAGTTACTGAAAATTGAACTTGTATAAGAGCGTACATTACTTTCTCTAAAGCAAATAACTGATAGAATAAACAAGGGAAAGTGATAAACGGCGCAAAAGTTCTCGGTAGGAATACTAAATGTTAATTGTCTGGATATTGTCCAACAAATAGAATAATAGTACTACTGAGAAATTAAGGTTTTAAAACAATTCATGCTTGCCTGTAAGGCAAATGATAAATGAAATGTGCCACGCAAAAAACCACTCAGTTCTTACCTTATAGTCCAAATAGAAGCCCGGAAATGACTGTCGGTTAGCGTGTAACAATAAAATAGAGTTAATTATTGATGTATTTAGTATCATACCTACTGCAATTAATTAGAACTAATATTTTTTACGACGCAATAATATCAATTTCATACAAAACCATCTAATATTTATTGTGTTCTCCATTTATTTTGCTTTCAAATTAAAATACTTAAAGCTAAAAATGAAATAAGATATAATGGTTTCTAGCTAAATGTCAATATTTACATTTAAATTAAGATGAAGTAAGAGTTTTTTTATTGATGAATATAGTAATGGGAACTCAAGACAAAATTTATCAACGCTTTTTAAACTAAAAATGTCATTAGGTACATGTCGCAAATACTCAAAAACACATATATTATCATAAAACACATAAACGCCTAAAATCAAAAAATCATATTTTAATGTTGAACGTTATAGTATACATAAATCATTTATCAAAAACCAAACACAAATCTGTGTCAATTGTGAAATTGCAATATAAATGAGAACACGTAAGAATTATAAATTTAAAACCGCGATCTTTTTAATATTCAGTGGACCTTAATTGTTAATACAAAAGCATTTAAATTAATCTTATCACCGGACACCTTTCAAAGCTCATGGTCACGGGGTTATATATTGTATTGTATTATGACAAAAGCCTTCAAACGTTATGTTGACAACATTTGTTTTATAACCATTTTAAGTAATCAGTGATAAAGACAACACTACAACAAGTAATTTATAGTTTACTTCTTTATCTTTAAAAGTAAAACTAAAAGAAACTTTCATAAAAGACACGTTTGAACAGTGTATTGGCAATATTCTTGACTTCATAACCTGGTGCCTTATATAGACTTCATAAATATTCCGAGCGAGCGAAGCTTTAGCTCGGAGTATTACTTCGTGATTTAATATAAGATATATGATATAATAATGATCGGCATACGTTATCGAGTATGTTAAAGTGGAGAAAAACAGCAAACAACTGACGAAGTTAACTTAATGGCGACCCCGTACTATCAGACAGATTACTTCAAAGGCCCCCAAGCAGTCAGTGGATTGTTGTCGCACTAGAGTCTAGACTATCTACCTGGATGAGAAATAAAAAGAGAAGAGAGAGAAAGAAACGAATTTTATGCGATGGTCCAAAAAGATAATATTTACAAATGTCACGTTTGTAAATATCATATATTTCCTTAAATATCTATCTGTAAAGACACTTTGACAATATATTTATTTCACAAAAGTCTAAGTTTTTGCTTATCTACGTAACTTAACACACAATTGTGGTAATGCACCACATTAATTCACTAGCACTTCTCCAATACCCATTAAATGAAAGGAGTGCTATTCCAACGAACTGCGATAAGATAGCAGGTAAATACTGGACTGGTTTCTAATTTACATTTGCTTTACGCACAAAAGGTTTTAATGCAAGAGGCTAAATGGCTAGTTGTTCCTTTAAATTTGATTTTAAATGTAACGGTTATTTCTGTGTAAGGTCTCACGAAATCCGACTTGTCTAGGCGCCAACTGATTTATAAGTTAAGGTAATAAAAATCACGGGTATTAATGGCTTCTACGAGTACCCTTTAAAATAATATATAATACAAAGTTTTCAATATTTCCATACTGACATTAATTTATAAATTGACAACATATGGCCCTGAACACATTTTTTTTTGTAACTTATTTCACAATAAACATTTCGACCATGCCTTAATCAATTTACCGATATTAAAGAGTAAGATTTATATGCGAGATCAATTTAAGCCATAGTTGCATTAATATTATTTATTTTACCAACGATTTAAAAAATCATTTTGAAACTTTCGTTCCTTTGCTTTGTATTAATTAACTTTAGTGCAATATTGCTAAATTATTCTTTAGTTTTCATATTAATAACATTTTCACTATCAGTACGTTATCATTATTTTTATCTTTTTATTTTATAAGTGCAGGTTTGGAGTACTCATAGACCGTACTACTCATTCGAGAAACCTGAAAAACTGGTTCTTTATCAATATTAAACAATATCGTATAAATATTCCTCGCCCATTACTTTGCTCATTGCTGGTAGTGCAATGTAAGTACATCGCGAAATTCTTAACAGTTTAGTTTTATGCAGAAAATCATACGCTTGCATTATAGGCGTGTGATTTTTATTTCAAACATACTCGTACCTACATGACTACGCTAAAATTAGACAAACCAATAAACCTAAAGTATCCTTATATTTTCTCCTACAAAGTACCGTCCTATCTACCTTTCCTAATGTATTATTACATCATATGATATGAATTCTTCTTCTTCTTCTTCGTCAGCCGATGGACGTCCACTGCTGGACATAGGCCTCTTCATGGGATCGCCACACCACACGATCCTGCGCCGCCCGGATCCAGTGGCTCCCTGCGACCTTTTTGAGGTCGTCTGTCCACCTCGTAGGGGGTCTACCGACGCTGCGCTTTCCGGTGCGGGGTCGCCATTCCAGCACCTTAAGACCCCAGCGCCCATCGGTCCTCCGCACTATGTGCCCCGCCCAGCGCCACTTCAGCTTCGCGACACGCTGAGCTATGTCGGTGACTTTAGTTCTTCTACGGATCTCCTCATTTCTGATTTGATCTCGTAGAGACACTCCGAGCATAGCTCGCTCCATCGCCCGCTGAGTGACTCTAAGCTTTCTTATAAGGCCCATAGTGAGCGACCACGTTTCGGATCCGTAGGTCATCACTGGCAACACGCACTGTTCGAAGACCCATATGAATATATGATATGAATTCGCTCATATTAAATTTTAAATAATTAAATATTATTATAACTTCGACTGTTCTCTTAGGATGTACAATGTATTCCTTAGATTTTATCCGCAATAAGTCTTTGTCGCTGTTAAATTGACACAAACATATTTTTTAAACCAAGCGCTCTATAAGTAAAATACGTTACGAGAAATGTCAGTCTTTACAATATACACGATCATTTAGTTTAGAAAAGTAATGTATGGCAACAAACTAAATATAGAAGAAATAAGGTTCAGAAGCTTTTAAGGATGAGGTTGCACAATGACATAACACAAGTGTTTCCATTTACCTATAATTATTGTAATGATAATCAGATTTGAATCTTCTCGCGATGTTGAGAGTGCGCGTACGCACTCATCTTGCTCTCAATTACTTCCACGGAAATGAGAGTTGAGTCGCTTTCACTAGTTATAGAGATCCCTTAAAAGCATTATTTGGTCATTATTGAATTTGTTAGATATTTATGTAATTTAGTCAAGAAGAGATCTCACTGATATAAATGCAACGATATAATAAATGTCATTTTACATTCTCCGCAGTGAATGTAAATTCGTGCAGTTTATTCAAAACGCCTTTGTTTTCGAACTATCATTATCACCGGACAGATGGACGAGCGTAGAAGCATCGTCGAGGTTTCGAAATACGGAGAGTAGATCGCAGAAGCTCTACTAGCGTCGGGCAACGTAGCCCTAATGTTGCCTTTTGTGAGGCCCGCGACGTGTAATGGAGTGCTGGTAGTATGACCGTGACTAGAGACAGGGATGTAGGTGAAAGCCACTGTTGTAAGTGGGTTGTTCTAATGTACTTCAGCTTCCTCGAAGTAAGACTTTGAAAAAGGTTTAAAGAGATGAGTAATAAGAGTGACTAGATCAAGGTCTCTATGGGGTATACAAAACCCTTTCTCCGGCCTTCCAAATGCGACGATAATGTGAACTCCAGTAGGTAGTAAAATAGTGCATTTATCCGGATCCATGCAGCAGTAAAGTTGACGATTCAAAAGCACTTGTTTACAAGTTTACTTGAATAAAGAATATTTTGAATTTGAATTTGAACATGTAATAAAAATACAACCAGACCAACGCTTTTGTTATTTTGCTATAAACCGAGATTATCGATATTTATTGCAGATTGTAATAAAATTATCATTCCTTTTATACTATGGATCTCCTTAAAGTAAAAACTGATGCTATAAATTACTATAGCTATTCCTAGGCGTATACGATTTCAATTGTTAAGCATAATTTACCGTTTCCATATTTTAAATAGTTTTCAATTGAAAATAAAGCTATTCACTTGTTAAAATAATTTGTTTTTGTTTTTTAACTTAAGTATCAGTTTGATCAATTGCTTCGTTTCTCCTTTATCAGACAATTAAGTATAAATACGTTTATATTTAAAAATATCTACGTAATTATGCTTTAAAGTATTTGCAATAGGAAAAGTATAAACAGTCAAAGCGTCGATTAAAATATAAATTACCTTGAAAACTAGGAAAGCGGAACTATTTAACGAAAGTGACTAAAATATAAAGATAAAAATAAAATACCTATAGTCCTCTTTAAGTTCCATGTGCGTCAGTTATTTTAAACAGACGTTGTATGTCGTGTTGAAATGAATAGTAACGATCAATGTTTTTAAATTCTGTGCTATAACTGACAAGTAATTGCAAATATGTAAGTGAGCAAATCGAAAAAAAAAAAGTTTTAACGACGGCGCAGTCCTAGATTCGCGGATCAAGTGAAATAGCTATACTAAATACGTTACGCTCTATTGATGTCAGATTTAATTGCATTGCTACGTCCGGTTTTTGTACGATTGGTTACAAAATATGAAACAATACCTACAGGTGGTTGTACTTCTATCAGTCTAGAAATGGCAAAAAATATTATGATAAAAAAATTCTATCGCTTACAATGAATTAAACTGTTTAATGTGTTATCAGATGATCGGTACAACTTATATTACTGTTATTTGATTATACAGCCGTCTTCTATGTTACTGCTGATATTTATTAATAAGATGATAAAAGATGCTGATAAAAAGCTGTGATAGCCCAGCGGTGACACGGTGTGAATCTTTAGAGAGGTCACGTATTCAAACCCGGCCGGCACCAATGAGATTTTCTGATAAAACTTATGTGTCTAATTTATAATTACAATTTATCACCCGCTTTTCTGTGAAGGAAAACATCGCGAGGAAATCTGCATATCTAGAGAATTCTAGGGATATGTGTAACCTACCAATCCGCATTGGATCAGCGTGGTGGGTCTTAGCTTCAATACTTTTCTCCAAAAACGGATAGAGGTCTATACCCAGAAATGGCCCAGTAAACTTTACTTTTATTTTTTTACGTTACTCTTGACAAAGGCCATATACTCAAATATCCAATTCAGTTGTAATTTAATCACTATCGTGTTATTACTTATATGTAAAATGGGGTGCGGGAATACTTACGGCTAAGTCTTCACTAGTATAGGCACTAAAAGTCCGCCGCTCCTGCTGCAAGACGCAGTAGAAGGGTTCCCAAGAAAAAGGAACGCCGACTGCCGCACCAGCAACCGCACTACTCGCGGCATCTGAACAAAAAGGAAACGTTGTTTTAATTTTCTTCAAATCATCGTTACTTGGTTTCAATGAATGAAAGAAAGAAAAGATTTATTTGAACACAATTTCTAAAAAGAAGAAACGAAATTACATTTTTACATATTCAAATTTTGTGATCAAACAAGGTCTCCTACTCAGCATACATGTTACAGCAAGCTGTAGCACTAGTTTTCAGTAGGCACCTTTAACAGACACGAGAGGTCACGGAAGATAACACGATTTATATTTATTATTTATTTTTTTATTAACCGTTTATAATAAAAAAAATTACGTAAAATTAAATAAATTAAAAACGTGGCTTGCGTTCTCTAAATTAAAATGAACTTAAAAATAAATAAAATAGATAACTAAAAAACTTAAAATCAGGAAACTTCACAAATATTACACAACAGCAAAAAAATATTCATAAACATACATAATAGGCAAAAAAGAAATAGAAAAGGTAGCCCAAGTGCTGAGGCAAAAATAGTTGGACATTAAAATAACGTTTTTTTTAGGTTAACAAACTGACAATGATGTTATAAGAACCCGGGTTTCTAGCAACTACGCCATCGGCTGAGTCAAATACATTTTAAGGTGTACATATGAAAGAAAATTATAACTTACTCTATAACCTTTACTAGTATAATTTAAATAGCGAAATGTATTATAACGATATAATTCCTATTCTAGTATTTTGACATGTCCCACTATTTTTTCCTTATATATACCTATTGCAACGGTGTAAGCCCTCAAACCTGATTTTAAATCAACGAAGAGTCATAATATATATACTATACGTTGCAGTAGTTAATTACACGTATTATCGTTGTTTTAATTAAAAAATAACTATCAAAATATCGACTACCAAAGTTTTTGTTTTCGACCACCTATATAAAACTTATAGATTATAAAGTAAATAAGGATTATTAACTTTTACTTAATTTAATTACAGATATTCATAATTCAAATATTATTGTAATTGAAAATGACGATGTTTCGTGTAAATATTGCGTAAAAGAGTAACATTTTGAAACGTTATTTTCAACGTTAATTTAGGTAAACGAAACAAAGATACCTGTAAAGGAATAAAACACTAACATTTAACACCATCAAAACGTGGCTTCAAAACTTGATGCTTATCCAATCACCAGACCTCTAATACACGTCGGTTCCAGCCACGTTACGGCGTAGCAGAAGACGAGAGATGTCCAAGAGTAATCATCCAGAAGATTCTGCGCTCTACTTATCGCATTTTCGACCTAACGTTTGATAAACAACGGTCGATCTATAGGATCAAGACTCTATCTCTTAGCTAAGTTAATATTTATTTAGCTTTTTTTCGTTATTACATATGTATATAAAAAATACATATATGTCGTATACTACAATAAAATATGCCCGTATGTAACATTTTATGTTATGCCTGGCCATTACAGTTACATTACTCATGTGTATATGAAGATAATTGAGTGGTGATTAGCTCGTAATACACTTAAACTATTTTCTTACATAATTTAATGGCATTTAAAAGTAGCAGGTGTTCGAGATATAAAAGTGATATTATAATAATTATAACAGAAGTTGCGGTACTTTAATGAATTGTAAGTAGATTTCTTTGCATATCTTCTTATTTTTGTCTACCAATACAGATAGTAATAATTTATTAGCGGTAATGTATAGTAATGTGTAAGTTTGACTGAGATAATCTCCGATCCCAAGGTAGAAGCGTATTGTGTAAAGCCCTTAATCATATATCCGATGTCGCTGATTTACGTGCAGACTCGCTACGAAAGACTCGGAAAACTGCTTTGTCTTTTTGTTTTAGTTATTAACAATTTTTTTTTAATTAACATTAATATTGTAAGTAGTATTTTTTTATAATTTTGTTGTTGTTTGACTGTTCTTGCTGTGTTCACTTTTAATTGATTATTACATGTAGTTAAGTTTCAATTTATATAGATAAGTTTCTTAATGTATTAGTGTATATAATTGTCAGTGAATCTTAAATAAATAAATAGTATCGAAAATATTCGAATGAGTTTGAAATTGAAAAAAAAAAACGAAATATAGATTGATAAGATATCAGTTGTACAACATCTGCATTAGTAATATCTACAAGCCAACAGAACGAGAAAACGTCCTAGTACCTATATTTAATGTATATTATTCTATACAGCCACTTACGAGGCGCGCCCAGCGAGCTGCTGCACGCAGTTCCCGCCGCAATAACGTCGTGTAAAGAGCTCATGAATAAGTGCCCCGGACGGGTTCGAAACTAGTTGGGCTAATCCGATAAAATTAGACGTGAGTATAGCCGGTATCTGTATATTAAAATATAAATAAATATATGGGACATTTACACACACGGCCGTCCGTCCCCAAAGTAAGTAACTTAATACTTGTGTTATGGGTGACGGACAACTGGTAGATATACTACATATATAAATTTAAATACATACTTAAATACAAATACACACCCAGGCTCGAAGAACCAACAATTTGTTTATAGAAAATGTTGGCCCTCGGCGGGAATCGAACCCGCGACCCGCGGAGCTGAAGGCAGGGTAGTACCCACAGCGCCAACGGGCCAGTCAAGTTTGTTCACTTATATACCATAAAATGTGCCAACGGGACAGTCAGTATTAACTATATTAACTTTATTATTCTAGTAACAGTCGATTATTGGAATGCATACTTGCAATTATACACAATACTAAAAAAAAGAGTAAAACAAATTCGATTCGGCCAATATCATCATTATTAATCATCATTCCCCTACCCTTATCCCCCTCTAAGAGGGGTTGGCACAACATGTTTAAACATGTTGTTATATGATTTGGCTAGGTATTTTACGATCGGCCAACTGCTTGATGTCAATGACTTACCTTAGCCGCCTTTTACGATACCGCGGTAAGAAATAAGGGTGGTTATTCTAGACAGCCGTATACTACACGGCGGATTCGGCCAACACCAATTAACAAAAATTACAATATATCACCCATGGGTTGTAATAGTGGTACTAACTCAAAAAATCGATGTTCCGAAATAATGGGTTTAAAGTTTTCATTGCTAAGGGAAACGCATAAAAAATGCTTTTGTTTGTTTAAACGACCGGCCTAATATTGAATTATGAGTTCTGTCGGCAGTGCTATTGAAAAGAATGTATATTAACATTTACACCTATACCTATTCAAAAACACGTGTTATTGAGTTGTATACCTATTACAGCCCATGAACGATATATGCGTAGAATATATAATCTATGAATCTGTTGATTTACCTTGGTTAACTTGTTACAAAACAGAATAGTTACTAGGTTAAATTCGTTTCATTAATAAATCGTTAATTTATAATTATTGAATAAAAAAATTATATGCAACTTGTACCAAATGAATGTCGTAAAAAAAACTCAAATTCTATGTGAACACTTAAAACAGGTAATTCATCAAACTTTCCCTTTTCTTATCAGCCGTAACGTACGTATGATTGCTGAGTACTCCGACATACATTACATCTTCGTGACGTAGAAAGAAATTTTGAAGTAGGCGATCTATTATTGATAATTATTTTCGAAGAAACTCTACAAATATATTATAAGTATCTTTTTCAAGAGAATTTTTTTTTTCTATTTAAGTAGTAAGAATGACCTACGAATCTATTGATAGTACTTGCGTTGAGCAGGGACAAGGAGTGTTGATCAAGTCCAAATTACAAAAAATATTGTTACTAACTGATGTGACGAACTAGTTATGACTATCTAGACAACATTAAATTCTACAAGTCTTGTCGGACAAAATTGAAACAAAATTGTTTGGTAACTTTGTTCGAACCATAATTAGGCAGCAGTAGTATTAGGTTATTATAAGTTAATTGTATTTATTAACACTTAGGCTTAAGCTACTTTACGAACAACTCGACTATCTGTAAAGTCTTAAATAAAGATCATTATTATTATTAAATATCAACCCCAACGGAACGAACTTAAGAGGGATTTGAATAATCGGTCTTTCCGATTCAGCACATTTTATAGTCTATGATGGTAGGTCTGTTACAAGTAAGCAAACTAACATAATGGCTAGGTTATAACGAAGGATAAGAACGTGAGGTACCTGTATATATTTAAAGTTAGTATTAATATTTTATGCAGCATGTTGGGTGTGGGGGTTGGGGGTGGAAAAGCTGTGATAGCCTAGCGGTGACATCGTGCGCCTCTCTAGAGACGACATAGGTTCAATACCCGGGCAGACACCAATGAGTTTTTCTATTAAAACTTATGTGTCTAATTGATAATTGCAATTTATCACAATGCTTTTCGGTGAAGGAAAACATCGTGAGGAAACCTGCATATCTCTAAAGAATTCCGGAGATATGTGTAACCTACCAATCCGCATTGGAGCAGCGTGGTAGGTCGTAGCTCCAATACTTCTCTCCAATAACGGAGAGAGGAGGCCTTAGCTCCAATACTTCTCTCCAATAACGGAGAGAGGAGGCCTTAGCCCAACAGTGGGCATAGTATCAGGCTGTTACTTTTACTTTTGGGTGTGGAATCACTGCCCAAACATTTTATCTAAAAGCTCTCTTTTAGATAAAATGCCAATCCCTTTGATGTTTTATACAATCCTAACTTTATTACATCCACATTTATTAAATTTCAAGCAGTCAAATTCATCATACGGTGCACTAATGATCATCTCTGATGATCTAAAAAATCAAATCAACCTACAAGTCGAACGGCATGACATCTTTCGCTGAAGCAATAAATTTTGATAAAAGCTCCTGATTACGCGCAAACACTTGAAATATTCTGTTTTGTCAGGCACCGAGTCTACAGTTATTTAAACTTATTTGCGGTCAGTTGAGCCTCAAGGTTGGCAAACGCAAAAAAGAGCACTAAGACTCACTGAAGTCACTGTTTGAAGTAACTTACTTGGTAATATTACATGTTGCTTATTGCGTTGATAAACAAGTTACTGGACTTTAACGAGTCGTGGAAGCAAACATTATATTACTCAAATAAAAAAAACAAAACTAATATAAAAAAATTACATTAGAAATATTATATTCAGATTCAAATTCAAAATATTCTCTATTAAAATAAACTTGTAAACACGTGCTTTCGAATCCTCAATTCTACTGCTGGTTCGAAAAGCTGTCCAATACCATGAACAGCCAGCAAGAAACTCGGCGGAGCTCTTTTAGAAAAAAAGATTTTTAGAACAAGTTTCATTTTGTCATTACTGTTTCGTATAATCAGTAATAGTTAGTATAACAGTTTAGTAGACTTTCTGTAACAGCCTCCCTTTTTTAAAGTTATTTTAACTGCTTTAAATTATAACTTATTAACATTTATCGCACTTAACCATAAAAATAAAAAAACAATAGGTTAAAAACAATAAAAAAACGATAGGTTAAAAATATATAATCATTGCCTCAACCAGCAGATTTTTCAAATTATTTTTGTGCTACGAACTTTCATCGCTCGAAATTAATAAATTCTGCGTATTTCGTCAAGAAGTTGCCTATTACTACTGTTAGCTACTGTCATATCCTGTAGTGCAGAATCAACTGACATCCGCAAAGGCTATTAGGATTGGAGCATATTAACAATTCCGAAAAAAATATCGATACTTTTTTTATTGTCTGTGGTCAATGTTCAGCTACAAGCGTAAATATGAGGTTGTCACCAAAGTAACTCTTATAAAAATACCTCCTCTTCTATGTGAACATAGTTTCTTCAGAAAGGAAATATAACCATTTCATATATGCAAATCTTCAGAAACACAGAAACAATTTATGGACAAAGGCAACAAGCAATTGGGGCACTTATTAAGCTAATAAAAGTCGTTGAGGCGTCGCTACGCTGTACCACATGCTGCAACATGGATTAATGCGTTCCATTTAATCTATTAAAAACTGACTCATATACAGACAGCAGGAGAAAGCCGGACAATTCATCCCATATTTTAGTAACAACCGCTGTACGAATTGTACATAAACTATTTATTATCGGAAAACACTAACACACTAAACTATTTTTTTTTTATTAATTTTTTTTTAGTATGAGTGTGCGATATCATGTCGGATAAATTATATTAGAATCCTATCTCACAGCTAAACAAAGGCGTTCTCTTTACTTTGGGGAAAAGTATTAAAACGCAATGCAAATTGGCAAATTACCCGTAGCCGAGGAAGTTTCTAACAGATATACAGATTCCCTAAAAATGATTTCTTCATCAAGAAACCCATGGTGAATTGCAAGTACCTATAAGTTGTTTATAGTTAATTTTAAAGGTCCGAGTTTCAACCCGTAACTTATTATTACGTTAATTATTAGCAGTATAACGTAGGTATGGTTCTATAACGTCAACTACAGTGTTTTAAAAATAATTAAGCAAAATCTGTTATCACTGATCTATATAAAAAATGTAGCCAGATTATGTTGAGCTAAAAATATATTCTGTATACATTCGACCGCTGGACTTTATTAAATTTTATACAACTGTCATACCTGTTCTGGCTTTGATATTACACCAGTACAGCTAAGAGGAAATAGCTTACAATTTCATATAATTTATAATGAGCTGCATCGTTTATATGACCATATCATTATTAGCTGTATAGAATGAATAGGCCGTTAAGAAAGGGTTGTCAATTATATAAAACTTCTTTTAAAATCCAAGATTTTTTTTTAACTTTTCTCTTCTAATTGATAATGCGTTTAGTTAATAATTAAAATAAATTATTTAATTGGTGAGCAGAGTGTATTAATAATATAATAATAATATTAAATGCCTATATTTTTTTCCTTCTTTATAAATTAGAGGTTAATCACGCGCAATTAAGATTTATTGATAAAGTAATTTATAAACTAATAAGGTTCTACCGGAAGGTCGAAATCATTAGTTTCAGGTCACATTCAAACGAAAATAAACCTTACATAAACACTCTAACTATATTAATTGTCATGTTACAATAGAACAATTGAAGGATATAAATGATAAAGCTGTAGGTAAGCTTATAAATTAAAACAGGTTCAAACTGAATATTATTATTTTTTTTATTAATTACCATATTCCATGTAATTGCAACCTTCACGTTTGAAACATGATTGATAATATTTCTTTAATTAGCAATAGAATCTAAATGAACTGTAACAATTTAGACTTATGAAACTTTAATAATTTGTAACTTTCTCTCTATGGGATAAATAAAGGGTCAGATATTAAGCCTATTCAAATGATATAATCGAACTTGACTATATTCATAACTAATAAAGCTAGGTAGGCGATTCAATTTTCGATGAATATTCATTCCAGTCATTCAAATAACCGCTTCTTGTACTCTCATTAAACGTGAGGCTTACAAGTTGTTCGTGCCTACACACTCCGTGGTTATGATTTTTAGAAAGAGATACAAAATAACTGGGTAACTAATAAATGTCAATTCAATGTTAGACCTACGTGAACGAGCGCTTTGTATGTTTCAAAGAATCGTGTGCATTGAAACGTCTATTAAAACTAATTTATAAGTGTTTTAATCACTTCTGTGGCTACACAGCCCTATTGAAATGGCTTTGGATCTTCTCGCCGAGAGCAATCTGCGTTCATCTCGGGATGGTGAGTCGGTCACGAGCGCTCACTTTACGCCAAGATATGGCTAGACACCAAAAACGATAATAAATTCATGAATACGCATACGATCCAATTGTATGGAGTACATACTCCGTATCTAAACGAATATATAAAGCTGAAGAGTTTGTTTGTTTGTTTGTTTGTTTGTTTGTTTGTCTGTTTATTTGTTTGTTTGTTTGTTTGTTTGTTTGTTTGGTTGTTTGTTGGTTTGATTGATTGTTTGAACGCGTTAATCTCAGGAACTACTAGACCGATTTGAGACATTTCTTGAGCGCAAGATAGTCCAAGATAAGAAAGATCAAGAAAGGCTATAGGCTATATAACATCACGCTAAGATAAATAGGAGAGGAGCAGCAATAAAATATATTGCGAAAACGGCAAAATTTAAAGCTTTCCTTTCGTGCGCTAAGTAAACGGTAAAAGTTATAAAAAAATCATCTATTACAAAATTGTTCCCCTTTAAAAGTTCATAACGTCCGCGACAGTATATGTCTAGCGTTTAAGATTAACCCACTTTAACCATAATTAATATGTGTTATGGTTTACTCAAATAATAAGATAGCAGTCCATGCGAACGAAGTTGCGCTTAATAGCTAGTAATTAATTAACACCTTGTGCATTTACATACAATCCACATATTTGTATTACAATACCTTTTCAGATATACAAAGATATAATACTTTTTATATTTTACACCATCTTATAATACAGGTTTTAATTTAGGGACTACTTAACTACAGATTACTTAGCGAAAACGGTATACAATGCAAATAACTTGTAACTGTTTATACTATATAACATATGGCAGTATTAAAAAATCTGCCTTTATTTATATTTACGTTTTAAAATGAATAACTTTAGTTAGTGCTCAAATAGTTTAGTGACTCGCTAGATTGACACTAAGAATACGTTCTACAATACATATTTGCTGCATAAGATATAAAAAAAACTACTCTTTGATTTTCATTTAACTAAAGAGACGTAGGAGACGTAAAATACGATAAAATTTAGTCGCAACGTTTAGATGAATAGGCAACTAGAGAAGTGTAATGCTATCGAAGCCATCTTTGCTGTGGGATACGTCGGCTTAGATAAAACTAGAAGAAGTCATAATAATAATACATTAATCTATTGCAACAATAATTCCCGTTAATGATTTTAATTCACGTTAAATATGTCAAGATATAAAAGCACAGTTATTATAGTAAAATAATTTGCCATACGTCTATAAAATTGGCAAATAAAAATTCTAAATTTAAATTTATTAGCATAATTCGAAATTCAAAATAAATCACAAAAAAGATACTTCTACTTCGTGATTCATTCTTTTACCACATATGCTGTTGTCGTCTCGGAAGGGTCCAAGGATTTTTCGTAAGACGTCTTCAGTTTGTTTTTTGGCAAACAATCCGATTTAAATTCTGAGTATTAGGGCTTATCAAACAGATGTTAAGACAAAGTGCTTGATTCTAACGTCTTATGAAACTTAAATTAAAATTCTAACGTGACGTTCGGCCACATCCTTGATCAATGTTTTGATACAACTAAAGTTACATCTATAACCGGTTTCAATAACGGTTTTCATGTATTTGTAAGGATGTTGGGCATTCCTATTAAAATATACTTGATTGAATTTGATGCGCATTTCAAGTGGCGGCAACGTCTTTAACCTATCATATCCCGACGACGGCATCCGCTGTATGTAATGTTATGAGTTGGATCAGCAGGCCTACCATGAACTCTTATTACGACTCAATTCAAGACGTAAACGACGACCGCGAACCGCTTTCTTTTCCTACCATGAAGTGTGAATTGCATTGAGGTCGTAATGTTTGAAAAGAAAAACGTTATATGAAATATAGATAACTGTCTCATTTACTCACATGTTTTTAGGGCGCATTCCGAACGTTCATTCGGCAACGACTTAGAGTGTGCGTCTTTAAGACGTCATGGTATGTAAAAGCAAAACAATTTTTTACTTTTTTAATAATTTAACGATTTTTTAATTGATTACGTCTTAAATTGAGTTGCAATAAGAGTTCATGGTAGGCCTGCAGGACGGGTATTTCTAGTTCATGTGACGACGTGCGAACCGTTTTCTTACTTGCCTTTACGTATTATTTTATGTTACAGACAACTATGATAACTACAAAGATATTGCATCTTCAGGCAATATCTAATGAAGTTATCAAAACTTAATAACGTTTACCACTAAAGTTGTTTACATATTTATTTCAATCTCTGTATATTGGTCTTAGTCCTTTTTGTGAGTTATTGTACTGTATGATTATTTATTATTACTATTATTTTATATCTCTTATTCATGTATATACAAATTTACATTATATCTTTGAATATTTTCAATATAAGTGCAAAAAAACATTGACAAAAAATTGTTGACCGGGAGCGGAGAAAGTACTTAAGCAACCGGCGGTTAGGGCTCCAGACTAAGGAACCTCCTCACAATCTGTGCCGTTTCAAGCAATACTGCCTTTTGTATCCTACGCTTCATGACTAAGTGAGAGCCTCTAATAATATAGTATTGGTATTAATAATATAATATTGTTAATAATATAATAATTTTATAAGTTATTTCTGGAACCAAATTTTAAAAGATGAGAATTTATGTACGAATAAGTATAACATCATTATAGAATGCAAATTTAGTTTCGTCTATTAACTTAGATTCTAGACCGTCTTGTGTTAGTAACACCTATTACGAGTGTTGTTATTAAGAAGTAGACCAGCTGATTCGTAAGGTAACGATTGTCATGTTTTGCAAGTCAAAAAGACTCAGATGGGCAGACCACCTGGAACGCAAGTACGATGCTAGAGCGGTATAAACCCTTTCCTTGTGAACCCACAACTACAGAGTAAACTCAGAACCCACAACTACAAAGTAAACTCAAACAAACAGATAAGAAGACTGTGTCGAAGGTCCTCCACCTGTGATGCATGGACAAACTAACAACTTGGAGACGAAAGGCCAGGGTCATTCTTTTTTAACAAAAGTAAACCCTGAGATTTTCGATAAGTGACCTCGTTCGTTCTATGAAAGCGTCTCTTTTAATACTTACTTTTATATTAGTTTAACTTATATAATTGATTGTGGAATTTAATTGCGTAGAATGAACTAACTATTGAAGTTCAATACTCAAAAGTCCTAATTTTTCATTACCCAATATTGGAATTATAAATAGTCATAAATATAACTAACGATATTGATCTAATTAACTACCGAAAATGGCATGATTCGGATTGCACAATAGTTTACAAACAGTCTAATTGATATAATCAGCGGTGTAACAATAGCTTTTACGCCTCATGTTGATGTTTTGAATTATATGCAATTAATAATACCCACTAAGCACATTGGGGAAGTACGAATGGTTGGTTATATTTTTATTTACAACAGTGTTACCTCGGATCAAACTTTACAAGTATAATAATAATACATATATGGTTCGTATGATTTTTTTTGTAAAAACATACAAAGTTCCTGCCTCTATCTTTCTATTAATTACTTAATAGCACAACTGTTATGACAATGCTATATGCAGCTTTTTTAAATAACAAGAACTAGAGACGCTATAGGCATATTTATGTTAAATACCTCAAAGTCGAATCTTTATTGAATCGAAATCGTTTGAGAGTGGCATCAAATTCAAAATATTCTGTATTCTGTATTCGAGTAAACTTGTAAACAAGTGCTTTTGAATCGTCAAGTCTAACGCTGGTTCGGAAAGCTGTTCCTACCGAGAAGAACCAGCAAGAAACTCGGTGGTTGCTCTTTTCAAATATAGTTCTTATAACTAGTTACATTTGGTCATTAATATCTTGTACAAGGTATAGGGAGTAGTAATATCTAAGCATTCTTATCATCTATGTTATCCTCAATAGTATAGTAGCCATTTTGTATTAGCCGCCCTTTCACAGGGTTTTAAACTGCTGTAGAGGCAAAGACAAAATTGATTGCGGAATTTTATTATAGAATCTTATACCCAAACCCACAAACGACTTATTTATTTTTGCAAGGCGCAAAGCAGGAGCCGCAAGCTTATGTTGGTTCCTACTTTGTTATATACACCGTTACTTCTATTATTATACATCGCCAATCTTTTTATCCGCCATAACAAGCGACGCCATCAACAAGCGAAAAAATAAAGATGTGATCCATACGTAGATGGTAGAAAAAGAAGAAGAAATTCCTATTCACACCATTAGGCCGTATAATATTTATAGATGTAAAAGCTAAATAAATGGCCTTTATTCCTTTTGAATGGATAGATTAGGGGTTTGTACTTAAATCACTAGATATTACTTGAAATGAAAACTATATAAGAACTTAACGTAAAAATGAAAGTTCTATATGTTTTGGAACCGTTTAATTTACAAATTTAATACTTTTTGTGTACATAACTGGTTAGAGGAAAATTTACATTGTAGAAAGGCGGCCTTATTGTTATAAGCAAACTTTTACAGGCGTCCTTGTTATAAGAATCCTGCTAAGTCAATTTTCAAAATACTTGTAGATCTTCATCTCCATAAATTTTACTGGCCCGTTGGCGCAGTGTGAAGTTCTGTTCTGTTCTGTTTCCATCGGCTCCGCGGGTCGCGAGTTCGATTCCCGCCGAGGGCCAGCATTTTCTATAAAAAAATTGTTGGTTCTTCGAACCTGGGGTGTATATTTGTATTGAAGTATGTCTTTAAAATTATATATGTAGTATATATACTAGTTTCCGTCGCCCACAACACAATTATTAAGTTACTTTGGAGACGGACGCATGCGTGTGTAAGTGTCCCATATAATCATTTATTTAATAATATTTCAATTGCAATTTGAACTGTTATTTGCTTACAAAGTTGTTAAAAAAATGTTAGTCACTGCAAATATACTTGTATAGCAAAGTGACTGGGAACTTTATAATTATACGTAGCAAGGAAGTATGCAGTTACATGAATCAGGTGGCCGATAAAGCATATGATTTCGTGAATATAAGTCAGTGCTTCGTACAAGGCCTGATTGGAAGGTTTACATATTATAATTAACGTAAATAAACCAGCACACAGTCGTGTTCTTAATACATTCAAGCAAACTACCATTACACGTATAATAATATGTAGATTCTTGTTTTGACTTTTTTTTATTGCTATTTCACGGGCAAGTTAAAATTATATTTTCCTTCATTCATTTATAGCCCTAGTTTCAAATTGAGAAGATTCCATTTTCACTGAGTTACACTACCTATCATTAATACCGTATCTACGTTAATTTGTGGATAATGTAGGAATGTTTCTATGTATGTTCGTTGTAAATTAATAAATAAGTAAGCTAATTAATTGTTTCGCTAATCGAAATATTTTAAAGTAATCAATGTTGTAGTATTTTGACTACAGGCTGCATTTACATATACCATCATGTACAGATTCGCGCAAGTATTGTGCTACCAACGAATATAAATAATATGTTGATATTAATGAAAGTGTTCAGAATTGCTTATTAATCGTCATTAAATTTTACCGGAAGTGAAATAACATTTTTGGGCGTTTTGATCGTTTAATACTAGAAGTGTGAATTAAACCTAGATTGATGTCTTTAGTCATGCCTATTTCATATATATATATACTAGATAATTACATATAAAACCAATAACAAATGTTTCCGAAAATATACGTCAAAGTAGGGGCTAATTACTAGTGAATTCGCAAAAGGTCGCACGTGCAAGTTTTATGTAAAACAAGAAACAAATCTCTTAAAGGTTAAGTTTGTTTAAAAAAAAACGCATTGCCAACAATTTAATTTAAATGTCAAATGCAAATTTGGACAATTTTTACTGACTTTACTTTTAAAATAAATTAACATATATATAATAGTTACGTAGTTGGCTGTCAGACTAGTAACTGGACTAACGAGTGATTCACCATCGACCGAACTTTAATATTATAAATTTATCTCTTACAATGTAGCACTTTTTTTATTAGTGATGACAAAACCTTTAAAAGTCGCTAGTCATGTAATACTGACGTCATTTATATAGTTAATGCCGCGTCAAACAATCATTAAAGCCATTTTAAAACTCATGTGCTTACTTGAAAAGCTTCTCCGCCGGCAAACACAGATTTTCTTGGTTGCATTTTTTTTATCAAACACAACATGCGTATAATTATTATTAACTTTGTAAATTGCCTTATTTGGAAGGGAAATGCAAAAAAATAACTTGAAAAGGTATATAATAAATATATGGGACATGTACTCACAGAGATGTCTGTCCCCAAAGTAAGTCACTTTATACTTGTCTAATAATAGATAAGTGGTAAATATTCAAAATATATAATTTTAAGTATATACTTAAATACAAATATACATCCAGACTCGATGAACCAACGAATTGTTTGTAAATAAATTTGACCCTCGGCGGGTCGAACCCGCGACCCGCGGAGCTGAAGGCAGGGTCACCGCCAACTGCGCCAACGGGCCAGTCAATATAAAAACTTTAATATGAATGAATGACTTAAATTTTCAAAACTATATATTATATGGTAAAAAGCTCGTGATAGTATTTAAAAAATTGGCACTTAACAAAAATATCTATACTTACTTCTATTCTATCTAAACTTACTTCTATAATATCTATACTTACCTCTATTCTGACTGGCGTATAATAATTTCAAATAGTTTAAAAATAATACATATCTCAAATTTAAAAATTAGTTATTAATTCTTGAGTCGCCGAAGGCGTCAAATGTTCATAGAAGGATGGACGGCGAGTGCTAATTAACAAAATTTAAAAAACACACGACCTACTAACAAAAAAGTGTACCTTACCTTTTCTGGACGACAAATACATATAGCTATATATTTAAGCGTCTGAACGAGATGTACAAAATATTCGTACTATTGATGAGTATTCTTTAAAATATAATTGAATTTTCACGTTAAATGGATGTTAAATGACTACCTGTGTTAATCGATTATATAATAATTTAGTGCCATTAACGTATGAAGTGTGTATATACTCGCTATTAATATAAAGTTATATCACTATAAGGACCTTCCATGGAGCTCCTTAAGGCCATATAACTAGCGAAGCTCCCCAAGGCAAACAAAAAGCGAGTTCACTGTATCTCGCACCGAGCAAAACTAAAGGTCACTTGTCGACCAAGTAAAAAGGGCGTCGACATATTGTTGCGAAGCCAAATGCAATAAAAATTTTAACGGCACGTGTCTGTTATTTCATTTACAGTCATTACATCATGTTAAAATAGATACCAGTAGTCACAGAAACGATTTTACCTTAAGTTAACAATTATTATATGATGGTAGTAAAAATGATTAAGTCCAGCCAGGCAGATTATAGAGATACTCGCCAAGGCGTTTGCGAGATTTTAAGCACTTGTGTACCCTTAATAATGAAATATTTCGGAAAGAGGAACAGGAATTTTCCTCTTTCCTTATGCTATATGTAACCCCGATTTTGAGTTTTAATTGTACCCAATTACATCAATATATGTCCAGCGTATTAGCCGTGAAAGCGTGACGTACACACTTTCGCATTTATAATATTAGTATGAATTTCGGTGCAACGAAGAAATGCTCGTGAATACTGTGCTTACTCGGACTAAATAATAAAAAAATGTATAAAGGATGTATAAAATGTTTCTTATGTCATAAAACGAAGGTATAAAAACTTGAAATAATTTATGATCAAATTTTGAACCGTTGTATATTATGAACATTATAATTGAATTATAATTATAAAAATCAACATAAAATACATGATCGTTAATTGTAAACGATTGATCAAAATGTGATCATAAATTATTATAAGTACTTTAAATAATTGCAACACATTTGATGTGTGTTTCTAGCAAGAATAAAAATGAATTACCGATATACTGTTTTGACAGTGAACTAGATTGTAAGCTGTGTGAAAATAACACCATTTGTCGTTGCACGCCATTCCGTGTTCGTCATCGGAATCGATATGGTGTATTACAGTTTAAATTAAACATGAAGTCTTTTGTAACTCTTTCGAGCCTGCACAAGACCGGCGAACAATATGCATGACGTGCATTGAGGCTTCCTGCCGGTAATTGCGGCGTGGGCGACAATTTGTATCAGTAACTGCTCACATCTCCGCTCCAAATTTCTTAATACAGATTTGTGAGTGTTTATTTGACACACGGTCAGTGACTTGACACTTAAAACATTGACTTAAAATATGACTAGGTCTTCGTAGCAACTTAAGCTTTCAAGGAACCTCAATAATGTTATACGTTGTTTTCCCTGTTCCTGAAAGAAAAACGGGATATAAACTCTAGTGTATAAACTTTAAGTGTTTTAAATTTCAGGCACTGCTTGTGTGCTTTGTTGCCGGTGGAGGAGCCTTGGGGTGCGTGTGGTGGCTTGTCCTGCATGTGTAAGGTTCGTGGATTTTGCCTGCTTCGTACACTTTAGCTTTGCATGCATTCGCTTAACCCGTGCGGATTATAGCGAAGTAGTTTTGTTATAGTGCCCGTAATATGGAATTCCGCAAAGTAACGCCTGCTTCTATAAATCTGTTCCAAATTTTGGTCCAGCTAATTAGACGTGAAAGCGTCACAGACAAATAGACTTTTGCATTTATAAAATTAGTAAGGATTCAATGCCAATATTATTTTGCGTTATATAAGCCACATTGTTATAACAATGAATTTACATATATATATCTATTAGAAATATTAATTGGCTTATATTAATTGGAAATATTAATCTTTATCGACTATTTTGAAATTTTTACACAAAGGTATAGTCAGTATAATCGATATATGTGCATTTTTTTATTAAATTAAATTTATCTAGAAACTCATACTCGATAAAAATTGCAACACTATGAAAAAACAGATCGATGTGATTTTTGATATGGAGATAGTTGAAGGGAATTCAGCTGACGTTCTATTTACTGTCAATATCGCCATAAAATAAAGGTGAGATGTGACTGTGAGATGTGATTCATTAAAAGTTTCATTGATGCCAAAAATAATAACTGTAACGGGCATTAAACTATGAATTCTATAAATATCCTCAAAGATCGAATAGCTTGTTTATTTGAAGAAATTACTAGCATATAAATCTCGGTGTTGTGTCGACACGGTTGTCTCTACCTGCATTGAATACAAATGTCTAACTTAAGGTACCTTCAAGCCCATCGTAACCGAACGCATCAATAAATCTGTCGCTCATTACTTTAGAAGTATAGTAAAATATTTCTTAATTGTATTATAATATTTCGTATTATATATTATATTTCTTTCCTATATATGGGTGTAAAATTTCCTTTTTTCAACAGACTTCACTCTCACTGGTCACTTTATCATCCATCGCAATTCTTGAACTTTTTATTATATCTCTCAATATAAGAAACTAAACATAAAAAATAATTATTGTATCCATCCTCCTTCTGCCCTTATCCTACTCTAAGTAGAGCCGGAACAACATGTTACAAACATGTTGTCACATGATTTGGCTACGTGTTTTACGACCCCTCGGTAAGAAGGAGGGTGTCTATTCTACTTAACTTGATACCACACGGTGGGTCAACTCACCTTAGTCGCCTTTTACGATACCTCGGTAAGAAATGAGGGTGTTCTATTCTACTCAGCCGGATACCACACGTCGGAATTTTTTTTTATAGTGAAATAAAATTATAAATATTCATCTTCAGAATTGTACAAGTTTAACACACAGTGTATGTATAAAAAATTGTTATAAGCATATATATAATAATTATATAACCCAAGATATAGAAGCTGTGATAGCCCAGCAGTTAGACCGTGTGACACTTTCAAGGGGGTCACGAGTTCAAACCCCGGGCAGGCACCACTGAGGTTTTCTATTTTACCTTATGTGCCTAATTAATATCAGCAATTTATCACACCCTTTTCGGTGAAGGAAACATCGTGAGGAAAACCTGCATATTTCTAGAGAATTCTGGGGATATGTGTAACCTACTAACCCGCATTGTCGCAGCGTGGAGGGTCATAGCTCCAACCATTTTCTCCAAAAAATGGAGAGAGGGCCTCCTCTCTCAGGAGTGGGATAAAAGAAGCCGTTACTCACTTTTACTTTTATAACCAAACAGAATGGGTCGTTCGTAACTTAAATACTAACTTAGCAAAGTTATTAAATTAATTGTGAGCAAACCACACATAAATATCACATAATTATTATTTCAATATAACTTAAAATACTTATATTTAATATTTGTTCAATACAAAATCTAGAGCGCTTTTCATCAGGCATTATTGCGGTCAAGCGTTCGCCTATTACCAAAAAAAAGTAACCACCGACACAATTCGCCTTAAGAAGTTTGAGTAGTCATTTGATGGTTTCAAGCTTTTATCAAATAACGGCTATGGTTAGATATTTATGTATTCTTGCAGCGTCATGTCATAAATACAGTGTAAAGTTTAACGTGTGTTTCATTGATGTTTCTTGCATTCTATGTGGAACATGCATGGCTAGACGAAATTTCTGTACGCATTTCGCAGTCTTAGTTATTATACTTAGAGTAGGGAAATCAGCACAAAACGTCCCATATTATTAAGAAGAGACTGGAAATGAGGGTGATATATCTGTCTCTCTTTTTTTGTGTGATTAGACAAAGATGAAGTATACGAGTGTCATCTTCCCATTCATATTGAATTACTATCACTTCAGGCTTGCCTATGGCACCACTATAGTATAAATAACTCTATGCATTTACTATAATACATTTAATTCTCTATCGTATACGTAATTTTCTTTCTTTTTTTATTTATTGGCAAGTAAAAACTTTATTTATATTTAAAAAATTTACTAACCTATTATTAATTTTTTCTTTTTTTTTTTTCAATCAGTAATAGATAGAATTTATACAATTTAAGTTTATATAAAACACATTTTTATTTCAATGTCCATATTAGTATTCCGTGACATCCTAATATGGTATGATAATATTAAATTACATTTACAATATTAAATTAATTACATTGTGTAACATTAACGATTAAACATATAAACTTTGGGTCATAGATTTACATTAGTCCATAATATATGAGTAAATTTTAAAGTAGAAACTCGGGCGAGCGCAGAAGCATCGTCGAGGTTGCGAAATGCAGAGTGTAGAGGAGTACATTTTGAGAAAATCGCTGACATACAGACAAGCAGCTATAGGAGAATTGGTTTCATATTAAGTGTAGGTATAAGCAATGTTCATTAAATACAGAAAATTTTTAAAAAATACATATAATTTTGTTTCGTATATTGTACTCATTCAGACTTTGCATATGAAATGAATAATTTCCCTAGAGCGTAGGCGCAACTTATCGCATCAGGCCCATAGAGAAAGCCATGTAATTTGACACACTTAATAGTACAATTGCTAATGCAATAATTATAATCTGAAGTGAATTGATAATAATCTCGACGGATTTCAAGAATAAGCTAAATGAAAGCTAGTACGTAATAACGTAATAAATGATTTTAAAAAAGGGCCTATTTTAATCCTGTAATTAGTTTTCTGTTATAAAACACGGTGAAACGGCTAAAGCATGCGATACATACCATTGATTCGCCATGTGTGTAAGCCACGTGTAAGCACTTAGTAGTTTTCTATGAAAACTTATGTATGTAATTAATATTTACCATTCATTAAAATTTGCATATTCTTAAACAAAAGTTTAAACTGCAAATGCGTAATGGAGCAGCATGATGGATCTTACTATTTCTTCTCTCCATAAAGCGAGGACGACTTTACCCAACAATGGGATATCAAAATTAATAAAAAATATAACAAAAACGAAAACTATTTACCTCCAATGTTTTTATTGCTGCTATCGGACCACTCTCGTAGAATTTAAAGGATTATCTATAGATATATGATAATAACTAAAACTTAACGTACTTTAACTTACGTTAACTGTCTCAAGGTGAAAATCATAAAAACTCTACGACAATCTGTAAAGTATGTCTCTTATGATATTATACTGTTGTTAACATTTAAATGTCTAATGTTTTATTAAACTACTTGAACCGTAAAATAGGCCCAACTGAAATTCGACTACCCAATTAATTTGATGAAATATCAGTTGAATTGGGTCAACAACCCCACGAGTGCGCACTGAGACTCAACCATGGTAATATTTGGCTTAAATTAGTATTTTTTGTAGATTCATTCAAGAAATGTATATAGAGTATTATAGTTAGTCTTTGTATTGTAATTATTCGAGCAACGTACAGTCACCAACTTATAATATTTACATTCGCAATAGAAATAATATCTAAGCAAGCACAAATCACCTTTCCCCTCGGCGTCCCGCCTCATCAAGCAAGTGAATATTCATTGAAAGTACATGAATCATGTGTTTGAATGATATGGAATGTAAGAACGCTCTTATTACCTAGAAATTGTACGCCAAGCGATAACAAGTCACACTTAGATTCCCACAATTGCTTGATGTAACCGAGATGCAGTGTTGGATAACATATGTTGATACTTATAGTCATGTTTTGAATACTCTTGTAATTCTCAAATCCGTTCAATTGATTGGTAATAATCTGATTTCCTAAGTACACTCAAAGGTACAAAGGATACAGGGGTGTTTATCAAATTGGTTAATATATTTTAAATCGTTGAATCGTGAAGTTTGAATTCTAATGCTTATTTTTTTTTATTTACAAACAATCAAGCTAACAATTTTGCAGCTGGCACAGGTTTAGAGCATATTATGCCTTAAACGAAACTTGTGAGTGAAATTGAAGAAGAATTTTTGAAACGCGGCTGTCAGTGGATTTGATGATTTCTCTAGTCCAGATATCACCTGCGCATCAGTAAGTGCGTGCATTGTTCTTTTAAATGTATGTGTTAATGTATAATAACATAAGTAATAACGAAATTATTTTGCTATAATACGCGGTTAAGTAAATAGAAAATATATATAATGCTAAATGTTGAGTGGACTATCCGTTTTCATACATGATACCTGCAAGATTCCTATGCACAAATCTCCACCACCGCAACCACAATGCACAAGCAATATAACGTTCACTATCACAAATTCAACAATCGGTCCGCCCCGAAGCCGAAGCATCATCAGGAGATAGACTCCTCGTGTTGTACTTTATCGCAGATTATAGCAAAATAACTTTATTATAACTTTTATATTATGGATCTCCGAAAAGTAACGGCTAATTCTATAAATTATTGATAATATGCCTTCCTAGCCCGACGCTGGTCTGTTAGATTTTACAGTAATTAATTGAAAGTCAAGTCATAATTATTACAGTCACTACAAATTTAGAACATTTTTGAGCTTCTCACGGGTAACCTATTTAAAGCACATGATGAAGCAGAAAAAAATAACTTTCACTATTGATGTTCACGGCAGTCTTAATACCGGATATCCGAATGCATATGCACGCGCAGGTACTATGAATTTCCATGAAGTAAAAACATACTTCCTCTGCTTTATGAATTGCAATAATTCTGTACTATTATTTGTCTATTAGTATGCTTGTAAGGATATGTGTGGTTCAACGACCTATAAACTGTACACTGAGTTGACGGTACAATGTAAAAGCAGGTATGTACCAAATGCAAATAAAATGATAAAATGTGTAATTTACTGACTCTTGTGTTCAGGATAACTATAGATAGAATAAAAAGGCATCAATCTTTATTAGCTTTAAAACATTCTTAAATGTGATGTGATTACCCTAACAGCCATATATCGAGAAAACTCAATAGCTACGATGACCTCGCCCTTAGGGTGGTTTTATGAGCCCGAATAATGGCTTACGGACATCATGTCATAAAGGGGTTGTGTTATGATGTAAGTAGTTATCATGATCATTAATTCATCAGAACCTGAAATCAGATCATCCACTCAGTCAGTCTGTACAAGCAGTAGCTTGTCCGCATAAATCGGCTTCTACAACATATGTGAACCCGTCTCTCACGTATAACACCTATACCTTATACCTTATACCTATTTCTTTTTAATTTTATAAATACATACATATTTTTAAATATATTATTTATAAATTTTTATTATAATATATATAAAAATACTGATACAACAATAAGATAATATAATTAAGTTAGCTTTGGCGTTATGGAAGAGTGAGATCTACTGACACAGGTTTTACTAAGCTTAAAAGAAGTCCTCCACAATATATCTTGTAAGATCTAAAATTGTTACTGCCAATATTTTTTTTTTATATTTTATTTTATAACATAATTGATCTAATACAAAGTCAGTAACACTTTGTTATGTAGTGATATATTGATATTCTTTCATATCATCGGATACACTAATGTATGAGAGTATTTATCGGCGAGGAGACCAATCGTCAAAAGGTGTACCAGTAGATAACAAATAATCTTACTTAACTTTAAACTTTCCTTAATTTATTGAGTAACCAGTACTAGAAATTATGAATTTAATTAATATTAACTTTAGCAATAGATAAAGTACAACTACACGGAAAACAAACTCAAATTCATATCATTCTTTACTCTTTCAAATCTTTAAAAGCTCTTTCGAATTGTCAAATTTTAATTAATGCTACCACTAGTTCTGAAAGGTCATACTTGTACTTACATAAAAAATGATCAAATTAAATGCGTGATCATAACTTTCAGGACCCAGCTTCTTTTTCATACCCTGCCAATGTGCATAAATTTGAGGCCATATTCAAAAGACTTATCTCAATTGAAGTGGCACTAAAAGAAATCTATTATAAAGGCAGGAACATTCTATTCAATTTATTTGTATCGACAATATGACTCAATAGGAATTACTTTATGAATCGATTCTTGGCTTCAGTCACGAATTATTTGAGATTAAATAGTCTTGACTGGGCTTTAATTCCCTTGTATTACGAGGCTAAATTCATTTTAAAAATCATTATAGAGTAACCGTTTTTAGTGTTTGATACAGAACTAGGAAAGAACAAAATAAACTGAACATAACCCGAAGTATATATTCTGTAATGTTATATTATAGTCCATATATACTATAAAACGAAGTCCCCGAAAGCTGTTTGAATTTCATCAATTTTCTCAAAATGTACTGAACATATTTTTGTGCGATTGTCAGTAAAAGATGTAAAGATACTGGCAATTCTTGAGGAAGGTTTAAGCTAATAGTATTTGAATTCTGCGGAGTCAGGATTTACGCGGGAAAAACTTTGACAAATTGATCTCCACGCAAGCGAAGCTGCATGCACAGCTAGGATAACATACACCTGATCTTGAATTTTTGCAGTCTTAAGTACACGCTATTATCATGTTCCGATTACCATTGTATCTACTAACCGTAACCGTACAAAATTCTAGTCTCAGATTAGTTATTAACTAGCTCATTACTACATGCTTACACTAGACAACCTGCCAAACAACTTTCAAGATTAATGATACGGAATTATGTCCTCATCGACCATGGTAATACATTTGAGAATCATCTAATAAATATTTGGCGATCTATCCTTGGTGGATATAAAATAAATTAGCAGCGATGATGAGGAATATACATTTAACAAAGATTTTATATTTAAATACACACAAATGTAAATAAATTTCAGTATAAGGCGGTCTGCGGAAGCAGAAGGCTGTGGTCATATAACTATATTTACGTAAAGTTGAAGAAACAAGCTAATCTACCACTGTAAGATAAATCCTTTTTTTTCTGGGAAGTCTAATATAGGACTTAGACAAATCACGCTTTCCTACTACGGTTTAGCGCATACAAATACCTCAGAGTCCTTCAAATACGTGCAAATTTCCCTATGACGTTTTTTCTCCCTAATTGGAAATTCGAAAATAAGCATTGCCTTGGTCAAAAAATGGTTTTAAGATAGTTTTTTACTGTCTTTAGACTTAGATTTAGGTTTAAGGAACAATGTTAGCCATTTAAAACCAGCGTTGAAGTACTCCTCAACTTAAGTTGAATGGTGTTGCAATTAGTAACGTCATATTTCTGTGTATATTTCTGTGTATACCTTTGACTGTGACCAATCAAAGGTATTTGATTTGATTTGATCATCACAATAATATCAATACTTTATAACTAATAGAACGAACTTAAATTCTAAAATAAGTTGAGAGTTTAAAATTAAATTAACCTCATTATACCTTATTTAATTATTAGATTAACTAACTAATAAATTAATAATTAATCCATCAAAGCTTGGGATTAGAATCTAAATACCGTAAATAAGCCTTTGATAGAATATATACCTCATTTATTAAGACAAATTAGATACAACTGAGATCAAATAATTATTATTCATTATTGATTATTCATACATATTAAACTTTTAAGACGTGACGAAATTCGAATTAATGCGCTCCAGATAATTTTATCGTTAATCTTTGCTCTGAAGAGATACAATTATAACATCAAATTTCTCTTAATCGTATCGAACTGGCAAAATAAATAGCCACAAATTTGCTAATAGGGTTGTATATAGTCACAGCCAAAGAATCTCAGAAGAAAGAAAATTTATTTTTCGTTTTCCAAAGGTTCCTAAAAAGATAATACTTGCGAATGTTAATATGTCAACTTTTTTAAGGGCCCAAATATTTTCGTATTGTAGATTAGCTTAAAACACAGACACTCAGCGATTTCCGGTAACGGCACGTTCTATATGCAAAAATATTGGTTTCCTTAATTAACAACTTGTGAATGAATACATTGTTCTAAAGCTAATTTACACGAGTGACGTCAGAGGCGTGTGAAGCAAAATGGGAACTGAACCAGTCTTGAAGCGGCTAACCGACAAAGGTGTGAACAGGACGTGTGCTCATAAGATGCCAGCTCCGGTCCTCCCTTGATATGTACTTTTAAATTCACAATTTGTATGCAAAAACTTCAAAATTTAAGTCGAATTAGCTCCAAGTCTATAAAAAAGCTCATTTATTATATATATCGTATATCGTTGCTAATAGTAATTTTATACATTCGAAAGTGTGTTTGTTGGTCCTGTATTACTTCTGAATGATACGGTATATATAGGTTCGGAGGGCTACCATAAAAATAAAAAAAGTAACAACCTATTACTATCCCATTGCTGGGCAAAAGGGTCCTCTCCTTTTCAGAGAGAGGGGTTAAGATTTACCCACCACGTTGCTCCATTGGGGATTGGTAGGTTACACATATCTCAAGACTTCTTCAAGAATATACAGGTTTCCTCAGGATATTTTCGTTCAGCGATAAGCGTGCGTTAAATTGAAAATATTAATTAGGAATATAAGTTTAACAGAAATACTCATTGGTGCCTGCCGGGGGTTTAAACTCTTGACCTCTAGAAAGAGTCACAAGCTGGGCTATCAAAGATTTAAAAAAAATGAAATAAAATAACTGCTAGTAGTATATAGAAGACGGCTGTATAATTTAATAATAGCCTGGGGTCTGAGCCTATGACTTTTTGAAGAAAAGCACACTGCCTCGGCTATCACAGCTTAGCATAAAGGATAGAAGTAACTAAATTTTTCCTTTGGAAACTCACATAGTTAATGTGAATGAAGGTAAGAGTTTTTAGTTAGTATAATTGAACACTTGATAAAGATAACTGTAAAATTATTTAAGTCACTTCCAATAAATAGGAATGGTATTCATAAGCTGATTTATACAGGTGATATGATAGTAGGAAGCAAGCTGGGATTAACCAGTTCGACGAGTAACGGGCGCAAGTACGAACCCTACGCGTGCCCATCAGCTGCACACTGCGTACGTATCGTTGCATGTTTTTGTAATTCTTATTGCTCTTGTAATTATTTTTTGTATAATTTAATTTTTTTTTTTGGTTTCTCTTTTTTATGCGCGCAGCCACTACACTTTGTATGTATTCACCTAAAAGTGCAGTCTGGAAGAGATAACTAATCAGTTATAAGACCGCCCATTGCTCGCTTTAGCTTATTTTTGTTTTAAAGTTTAATTAACTAACTGATTAATGTTTTTGTTCTTATCTATTATGTAATTTTGTGCAATAAAGATGTTTATTCATTTATCTTATTAACCTAACCTAATGCTACCTGCGACTTAGTTCAAATCTACTTATATGTTAAATTACCTTCAATTAATATATATATTATATATATATTAATCATATTTTGAAGGAGGATTTTGTTATCCTATAAATAAGCCAGGTATATACGCTTAAGCCAGTCAGCGGATAAGCCATAAAACAGATGAATGCATTTATATTATTAGTATGGATATTGTATTGAAAAGGTTTCAAATAGTTTCTTTATACATTGTAAAAGTGAACGCAGAGTAACTAGATATGAACTTAATGTATCTAAACAACTTTTCTGCTTCGAAATAAATACATATTAATGTTTAATTTAATATTATTAAAATCTATTTAAATTAATTTAAATTTTTAAATAAAAGGCACCGCAAATTTAATTAATTTTTTGGTTATTCGCATATCACTAATTTGACTATATCGAAATATATGTAATGGGATATTATCTAAAACATTATTTATAGACGTTATTCTGCCTTGGATTGTAATTAATATGTAGTTCAAATTATACTCTATGTACTGACAGGCAATTTTTTTTGTAGGCTAAATGTTTTATATCAACAACTGAATACCATTCAGTTCATTATATTAAACATTTCCCACGATCACAAACTTAGGACATGAAATAAAACCTTGGATTTCGTATTACTTCACGTCAACGTAAGAGCTATAATTGTTATCAAAGACCGACAACAACAAGAGATGGAATTTTATTATATAGGCGTAGATTAAATATTTGATATTTAAAGTTCAACACATTGTTTGATATATCAGACACATTCTTACATTGAAAATTAAATATTTTATTGCATAGCAATATGCGAAAGTGTGTTTGTTAGTTTGTCTTCTTTCGCGTTTGAACAGAGCAACGGATCAATTACAATTTTGTAGGTTTACCTCTTAGATGAAAAGCTGGGTATCGACATATGCTAGTTTTTATTATTGTACTAAAATCCATGCAGACAAACTCGTGGGTTGTAAATATATATAAATCCATGTTAAGATGGTTCATACTTACTCATGGGTAAAAAATAACTCATTTTTATACAGACCTTAAGGAACTTACTAAACTTTTTGTAACTTAACTTTTATTTTATGCTGTCGGTGCTTTCTTAGTTGTTGCATTTTTGTAGAACTAACTTGCACATTACAAGGGTAACAAACGAAAGATCGAGGCCAATGCAACCTAAGACCGAGTCTGCTAGTGATAATGTAATTATATTAAAAAATTGTAGTATTTGTTTCAATGTCAATTAACATTTAGAATTAACGATCAAACAAAACTGCTATTTTCGTGACATAACGATTACTGCAATATAAATTTAATTGACCCGTAACTTCTTTCCGACAAAAAACAGGTTCCAGATGACCGATTAGCGAAACATCATTTAAATTTTATTCTAATTTCATAACTTTAATTTAATATAATGAAATAGTTGAGCAAACTATCGATGTAATAATAAATATTAGAAGTTTTATAATACATAGTCTATTTCAACGAGAATATTCTAGATAATGATAAAAATGCTTTTTAAATGGAATTGGTGAAGTTTGTTGTTTTTTGACAAATTTTGATTCAAAAAATTTACTTAAACTTATTTAATAATCTTGTTTTGGTGTGTTAAACAGTATATACACTTTATGTGTGTGAATAACTAGAACATTTATGTTATCTAATACTCCCAGAAATGGGGACAAGGCGACAAGTTGACAGCGGCCATAGCGGTGATCTGACCTCTTTACGATTCACACTTGGACCTGTTTGAAGTCCTTCCAATTAGATTGAAATAATTGTAGCTTTTACAAACAATGTACTTATAATTATGATATTTAATAGAATCTATAGATATTATTTTTAAAAATCCCCAAAAACTGTCTGTCTGTATGTAGTCGATTCTCTCAAAATTTACTGAACGGATTTTTGTACTATTTTGACTAAAGTGTAGTTCTTCAGGAAGGTTAATAGAACATTCTCCGGAACAGCTTAACCAATTTTGATGAGAATTTCACTGGAAGATGGAGCAAAATATAGGCTACGTTTTATCGTATAAATCATGCGGGCTCGGAATTTAGGCGGAAAAAACTATGTGACTTAGCTATTTTCACGCGGACAAAGATGCGCGCACAGCTAGTATAAAAAAATATCGTAAAGATCTATAAATAAAAAGATGTTAAGGTCTTCACATTACCTTAAATTAATATAAAAGTTTTATGACTTATTAAGTTTTCAAAAGGGCTTATTAAGTTTTAAAAAAAAATTATATTTAAAACCCGGAAAAAAAATCTCTAAAGTCGAATATCTGAATTAAACGTAGTCGCTCGACGGACAACAGAGCAAGCACTATATGTCTACGCGATCAAATCAAGAATGAGGAAATCCGTAGAAGAATACCAAAATAACAAATAAAGCGCAGCGTGTCGCGAAGCTGAAGTGACAATGGGTTTGACCAATAGTACGTTTAACCGATGTACGTTGTAGTCTGATGTGCAAGAATGGTGACTCCCACTAGAAAATTCATCATTGGTGGTAGTCTACCAGGGCGGAATGAAGATCTTAAAAAACGGTATAGGGAGTTGATGTATCCAACTGGCACAAGATCGTGTGGTGTGGAGATCATATAAATAGACCAATATCGAGCTGTGGAAGTAGTGTCGAATTAAAAGCATTTAGTTCTGTATTTCCTATTTCACTAAGCATTCATTGTGTATTGTTACATTGCTAAACTTATACAATTCTTTATCAATTATAATAGCAGACTTGATTTCAAAAAACAACGCGCGCACTTCTCTGGAGCCTTGGAAATCTATGTCATTTGTTGCTTCGTCGATGTTCGAGTACCGCTAATCGATTAAGACATCGTCATTTCCTATACAATATAGATTAAAGATTATATTCTAGCAACTAATTATTTTAAATGACTATAACGAACATTGTTATAAGCTGCATAGAATTTATTTTAGAAGTTACCGTACGTTACGAGGACCATAGCAAAATAATCATCTATATTAAGGAATAGATTTTTTTGCGCGACTTTGTTTTGACCAACTTCAATATTTAAGTACCTTCAATAATGCAATGGGTGTTTTTCCCTGTTTCCAAAAGAAAAACGGCTATCCTATATGTTACCCTTAATTGTACCAAATTTCATCAATAATAGTCCAAAATCGAAAGCATGACAGGTTTTCGCATATATTATATTAGTATGGATTTGGGAGTTCTAAGTTTTGGAAGGTATAACTCGTACACAGTTACCTATTTTAGCACAGATCTACAAATGTCCATATCTAAAGGACCTCCATCGTTGTAACTTTAAGTATTGTATATTTATTTAAACACTAAGTGAGAAATAGGCGTTACACAGTTCTTAGAAAGGTTTTTATTCACGTAGCGTCAAATTTCACCAACACTGATCACGTCTTCTGCTCGAACGCCGGAGCCAATGACCGTAGTTCATTCAGAACATAAAGGGAATACTTATGCAATCAAAATAAACTTCAGTCCTATTTATAACCACAGAAACCTTGTGTTGTTAATAAAGAAAACTAGAAAACGAAGTTACTTTGAAGTCATACAGTCGGTGCTTTAACTATTTTAAAGATCCTAGATATTCTTATATCAACCACGTAACTTTAAAATCGGATATATTTTTTAATCCATTTGTTTAGATGCACATTACTAATTTGTATAAAAAGTCTTAAAGAAATTTCAGGCTACCTGAATATTACATCTTCATTTAATTTGTTCCCGCTTTGTGGTATCCAGCTGAGTAGAGCAGACCAACCTCATTTCTTACTGAGGTCTCGTAAAATACGACTAAGGTAAGTTGATGTTAGGCAGGGGGCCGGTCGTAAAATACGTAGCCAAATCATGTGACAACATGTTTTGTCACATGATTTGCCATTTGACAAAACATGTTGCGCCGACCCCACTTAGAGTGAGATAAGAGCAGGAGGATGATGATGATTTAATTATTTTGTTAATTTTTCTTTATGTATTACTTCATGTAACAAAAGAAGATTAAAAGAAAGATAAAAGATTCAATTAAATTTTTCATTACAAATATTATATGACGATGCTATCCATTTACTTTTAATTCCAGTTAACTTCATTTAAAATTATACATACATTTTAATAATACTTTGTTTAAGCTTACCCACTTTTTTTATTCAACACAATTCAAAAACTCATGAATACACCTATTGTCCAAAAGGACTACTTTCGAAGATAAAATCAAGCTCTCCCAAGCAAACTACTAAATTGGAATATTTCCACAAAATTTAAAAGCATTTTGAAGTTCACCTACAAAAAAATAATTAAGAATCCATACACAATCTGTACAGTATAATTATATACCGTAAACTCAATTCCATGTCCGTATTGTTTCCCACAGAAATTGCCCGCCATTAAACGAAACACCACCGCAATAATGCTCCGTTGGTTTATTATGTTGTTATTTGTCATCACTCAGTCCGTGAGTACTTTTTTCTATTATTGTTAACTGTAACATAATAGACTAAGAACAACAAGAACATTCCAATATTGTTGCAAGTATTTGGCATTATTTAAAGGGCCTACTTTTATTCATTCATTCCCGGCTAAGCTTCGGCCCCGACTTTGGCAACTCTGCCAAATCCGTTAGGACTAATGCTAATAGCATTAGTCAATTCGCAAAAAAATTTAAATCGATATCACGTAAACGACTTCAGTTTTAAGACAACTCATTACTATCTAATGATTACAAATATGATTATAACACTAAATCTAAACTCTATAAAACTTCTGTCAAAGATTTATATATCCATTTATAAATACAGATATATTCCCATATCTATTTAGACAAAAAATATTGAACTGTAAAAATAGTGTATCTTAAATAAGAAAGTAGGAAATGATTAAAGAATTAATTTATTAACTTATTTATTGACTATTTTTCTTAAAATATAGTAACTATTACTTACACAGAATTTTATGAGTAGTATCAGACTCAACCAAAGGTTTCCATTATCATAATCTTGTTCTTAAAAACATCGTAAACCATAACATTGTGTAATGAAAGATGTTGTAAATTATTTTAACACTATCGTAATAAATTTGCATCATATGCATATTTACATTACATTACAGTACATTAGGCGATATATTTCTTGATAATTTTAATAGGAGTACAACTATATAGGTGTATACATATTAAAATTACATAGTGTAAGAAATCATAATATTAAGCACGAAGTAAATAAAGTAACTAAATCAATTAAGGTGATATTATGTCAATACTATATCTCTGCTCTATAATGTCTATACTATACTATAAGGACATACAAACATTCGTTTTATATATATAAGATTTATATATATTACCTGAATTTAGTGGCTGGAAGTTGGTAGTCCTACTAGTATTGCCAGGCTTTCACCATTATTATTACGATCAAACTTCAGCAAATCATTTATAACCAAGTTTATACTTTTAAGCCTTTATTCAGGTATAGTTATTTTTCACTTATTATAAATTATCAACAAGGTACCACCGTCGTGATTTTTCTTTTTGATGTAGTCCCATAAAAGAAAGATATAGGAAATATAAAAAAACTATGAATTACCAAGTGGTCAATCAGCACCGGAATACGTTAACGACAGAAGCTACATTCTTGTCCATATAAGTGTGACAGTTAGAAGAATGTTCATTCACTATGTACAGAGAGGGACTTCAAGAACTTCTTTTTGTATTGACATATCTTGGGAAGCAATGTTTTTTTATTACATGCCTGCATAACGACATGTCTCTCGTTTACGCGATTTATAAAAAGGCATAATATTTCAAATTTATAATTTTTAAACTTTGAGTGGTATAAGAATTCTGATTAGGAATTAGATTAAAGTTAAATTAGTTGCCCACTGAATTGCGACTCTTTTCTTCCAGTCCTCTATTAAGACCTTCCTATTTTATTCATAATTCCTATTTCACAGGCTGTTTCGTTGAAAAAATGTCTAATAGCTAAAAACACTTTTTCCTTAATGTTAAATATTAATAATTAATAATCTTTGTTTAAGATATTTTTATAGTCTTTATTGTAATAATTAAAATTAAGCCCTAACATAATTTTTGCGACGATCAGAATAAGGCGAATTCTGTTTTAATCTTTGTATTATTATAAAAATTCCACGTAAATTATACCCATGCAAAATATTAACAAGGCCTATATTATCGGCACTATAACATAATATGGAATTCCGAAATGTAACACCTACTTCTATAAATCATCTATATTATCCATCAAAGAATAAATTAGTAGTTAAAGTAAAACTTTTAATGAAAGTTTCAATTACAAAGATTACCTTGTTAGTCGGTAGATGATTCTGCACCCGTAAGGTAATTTTTGTTTCGACCACAACATAACGTTTTAAAATATACGAAGCCATATTGACCCCCTAACTTTCTCGGAGTAAAGAGCACAAACTGAGTATGTATCGAATATGGACCTAACTCAAAATTAAGGCTTTCAAATAATATATAATTGATAAAAGATATGTACAATAACAAAAATGAAATAATGACGTTTGCTTGATGGCAGATAAATACGTAATTTATCAAGGTAAATTATGATTACTTTGTATTAAAATAAATAAAATGTCATGTCCAGATAGACTTCAATTATTTAAAGTGTTAGGCACATAATTATTTTTGTATGAATTAAACTAATATATGTTTAATATAACTAATAATTTTGCATCTAAATTCTCATTTTAGCATTGAATTAATGTTGTTAGAAATGGCTGTCACGCACAATTTGGATTTGTATAAATGCGACTTTCATACTGCAATTATTATACTACGAGAATTAAAATTAAAAAAAAAACCTCTTAACGTTTCCTAAAAGCTTTCTTTTCAACTCTTGAATTCTTTAAGAAAAACTCACGAAATTATTGCAAAAAAAATTGTATCCGACTTACAACACTTTTGTTTAAATGCGTGAAATGTTTATACGGTCGGCCACGTCCCTCGGCCAGGGCCACTCGTAATTCTTTTTTAACAATGAGAGTACAAGCACACGTACAATCATTGTTCCGGAATATAAATATTGTCACGACAAGGCAATTTGAAAATGCGAACTAACAACTGCGATCACGTAAACTTTCATAAATTAACAATTAGATTTTTATGAGACGGCTAGATTTATATGGATTATATGAAATGTGTCAAACCACTGTTATAAATGGGACGGGGAGTGTATACACAACATAATGGAGTTTTAGATTGCAAAAAAATATTTAAAAAACGCGGTATTAGATAATACAAAAAAAGTCGCGAAGGTTGATATGATCGTAAGTTTAACAAAAAGATAACAGTCATACCGAGAGCATTAAATCACTATAATTCTGATTCACCAGGGTGAAACAATAAATACTAACATTGTTTTTAAAGTTAAAAGGGTTAAAAACCGACTACGAATTGTCAGACATATATTTAATGATACATCTCGACTTTATTCAGAAATATACAATCTTAAAACAATTCGCGAACAGCAAACTTCTTACTTAGGAACGAAGAGCATTGGAAAGATAAACTTTGCAGAAATAGTAAAAAGTTGTAAAGTGTTATATGATAAATAAAGGATTTATATCATAGGTATACATTCACGGCCGCGCATGCTTTCGAAACCATCATTAAATGAAATAAAAATCTCAAAACAACATAATAGTCGATTTAAAACGAGATTTTAGACAAACCTGTTATTTCGCTTCAAATTAAAAGCATATTTTAGCGGAACGAAGCACAGCCTTATACGCATAATAATACATCGCCTTAAAGTAATAGCCACAATCTTATAATCATTTTCATTCACATGGAGACCATTACACTAAAATTTGCATTTGTTCACATGCTTCTCTAAATTCCATTCATAGATATGTTTAAATTTACACTTCGTAAATCTTACGACCGTTAGACACATACATATGTTATTACATTTGTGATTGTTAATGAGAAGCTAAATACACCGTACTAGAACGTCGTTTTGTATTCACTTATCTGGACCGAAATCTATCAGATTTGCATGTGAGCTAACAATCACTCACTATGTCGAGCGGTAATTAGAAACTTGCAAATTTGTAACGGTAAGAAACTACATTGCTTCCCTAATCCTAAATTATTGATCTTTCATAAATATTTTAATAGTAACTAGTAATAATTTCTAGGAATCGGGGATTTAGAGATTGAGTTTTAGTAAATTCTTAGAGATTAAGTTAAAGTAAACATTAAAAACTAACACAAATAATTTACCTGGTTAATCTTACCCAAAGCAACACATTACCAAAAATATATAATCTACAAATAGTCACCCATAGTCTTTAAACTACATACCCTAATGTTGTTCTTTTTACTCTTATAGCTACAAATGTTTTTAAATTACAAATTTGCTTAAACGACATTGTGAAACAATTCAAATTATCATTTTGCTTTTAAGTTAAAGTCATTACGAATTAATTTATCAAAATAGTTAAAGTGGAAATAATTCTAATAGACTTTTACAAACACTTTTAATAACTTAAAATAGCCAATCCACGCATCATAATAAATTCATATTTCTTTTAAAGTCATCGTTCATATTATAAAACAGCCCTAACATTAGGTCTCTATAAAGTTATAAACATAACATATTCTTGTTACTTGAGGTATGACAATGACTGTGATTGATATGATAGTAATTTCCCCCACACCGTTGTTCGTATCCAATACAACTGAGATTGACGTTGACCATACTAGGTAAAGAACCAGTTAACGGTTCACAATACTCCTAAATAACTAAACTTTAAGCTTAACTTAACTTTGCATGTATATAAAATAATGCACTTACCACTATCCGTATATGGTAACGAGTACAATACGCCACAAAGAGAGGCTGCTACTGTTGCCAAATTAGGTTCTGACGACTCATCTCCACAAATATTAGAATCAGTCTGCGCTGGCTCGAATAAAGTTAAATCTAGACCATCCATGTCACTACGTGTTGATACACGATCTTCTTCAACGATTCGATCACAAAAGTGTTCGGGCGAGTCGCCATCTTTAGGACTGCGACTACACACACCATCGCTAAGAGGATCGCAACAACACGTATCCGAAAAGGGCTCAAAATCTCTGCAATCGAACTCGCACCTTTCAAAACTATCGCAAGTGCAAGAAGATAATGCGTCTGAATCTGATCCCTCGGTAGGAACCATGTTGCCAGTTTGCACATCTTTAATAGACTCTTGCTTAGCCGCTACGTAGAAAACGCCTGAAGCATATGGCACTTTTTGAACTTGTAAGGTTATATTTTCGTCTGTTGTATCATTAGAATAAGAGTTTTCTCGTTTCTGTATTAACGTGTTTTCTAATTGAGAACGACAATCCTCATATCGGGCAAAACTGGACGTATCTGTGAGGTTTGAAGAACGGTCAACTGAATAAGCATCGGCATAATGGTCTCCATTTTCGCTTTGCACGGGCGTCAAGCGATATGGGACGTGTGTCCGCGTTCCAAGGAAAATGGTGGTGTATGGACATGTGTGTAGTGGTCGAGAGCGATCGGCCCGACGTGGGTAGCTGGCAGCAAAAGGGTCGCGAGGCGGGCCACCTTCAGCGTCTATATACGCCTCGCTAGTTGACAGAACGTTGTAACGCCAATCCGGCATCGCAGATAACCACCATCACTATTACAAAACGCTAATATGGTCTCTTCTCGTTATCACTATTTCACACTCGAAAACATGACACACTTTCGCTTATAAAAATAAATACACCGAATTTCACTACGGTCGACATCCGCACCTGAGCAAATACAAAATTATGTTTGTACCATAATTAGTTGTAATACATTTTTTTTGTTTTTTATATTTACATTCAAATCATTCAATTAAGATATCAACATACCTTTGAATATACAAGGTGTAACTGATGTTTTAGAAATATTAATGTGTGTCGTGCGACTGTAAGTAGTCATCCAGGGTGATAGATTACATGAAAATTGTCTATGAAGCCGTAATATAAATAAAAAATGTATTTAGTATAAGAAATGTTTGTTTAACTGTTATTTGCAATATATCGCGCGCTTTTCGGTGAAAGATCATAAGGAAAGTAAGTTTAAGCTCCAACCCTTCTTTCCAAAAAGGAGAGAACAGGTCTATGCCCAGTAGTGGGACCGTAATAGGCCGTTACCTTTAAAAAATGTTACTATTATGAAACACATTATGTAACTATATCAATGACAACCTTTTTCCGCTGCAAAGTTACGAGAAGAAAAGTTCAATGCCTGGGCGTAATTATTTTGTAAATGCTAGTCTGAAAATATTATAGTGCGGCTGGATAATAATACTGCTACTGCGGATAAACGCACTGAATGTGTATGATAGATGTTAAACAGAATTATAATAAGGTGCAACAAAATAAACGGAATTAGACTGGTAGCAAACCGATAGATATACGAATTTTTGTCGTCTATCTATACATATTATAGAACTAATTCCCTTAAAGCTGTCTGTATGTGATGAATTTTCTCAAAATCTACTTAACGGATCTTTGTACTATTTTGACTACAAGATAGCGCAATTCTTGAGGAAGGTTTAGGTTAATAACCGTTTTCCAGAACGTGTCAATCGATTTTTGATAAGACATTCACTGCATTATAGAGGAAGTTGTAGTGCAACATATAGGTTACTTTCGTCCTAGTATTCGGTGTCGGGATTTACGCGGGACAACATAGTGACAGTGATTTTCACGTGGGAGAAGCCGCGAACACACCAGTATGAAATACTTCATTTGTAATGCACTGGACATATTTTATATAATTGACATATAATATACATTACAAACTTTAATATAATTAATGCGATATGACCTTCGGAACCACCGATATAAATCTATGACCGCAACTCACTAGGGATTGACTAGATGCAACAGAGATTGAATGAATTCCGTCTATGATAATCTATTAATATCAGATGTTGTGAGTAACTGAATCAAATGTAAACAGGGTCTGTAATACATGGATCTAGTTCTTGATTGTATAATTCTTAATGAGCACTAAGGCATAGTAGTCTTGTAACTAGAGACACCAAAAAAGTATCGTTACTTTGTGGTATCGAATACGTTCGCTTTCGATACCTATACTTTTGTACTTGATATTTTGTACTTAACAAATACTTTTTAACAGATATCGTATTGAAATTACCAACCTACCCTAATTAACCTTTCAGCTCATTTTTATAATTCTAATCAATTGTGTGAAGAAGGAATGTGATCTATACAACTTTTATATAAAACTAGCAATGTCCCGCGGTTTGACCCGCGTCCATACCGATCTCGTGGTAGTGGAAAGTGTACGAAGTCGGACTATAGATTTATTTGTAGATTATTTAATTATAAAAAAATGGGTATCATTAGTATTCTTGGAATAAGACTAACTCACCAAATGCAAGCCCTGCTTTAACGGTCGCTTCAATGAATTTTTTATGGCATTATTTTCTTTCGATTTATATTTTTAAATTCGTAATATCTTTTGAATGGGATGTCGGATTTTAATAATTTAAAAAGTATTTGACAGGTATTGAAATAGTTTTTAATAAAATATCATTTAATGGGATAAGGATTAATACAGGGAATAAAATGGTTTGATCATTGTCGGCAATTTTATCAACTTTTACAATGTGAAACAGTAGTAATATTGGTATAACTGTAATAGTTAGACATATGGTATCGCGGACTTTTTTGTGGATATTGATATGTTCTATAACACTTTTTTTTAAATGTCATATAGTCTATGTTACTCAGAAATATTGCTAAAGAATTTTTGAAATCGGTCCAGTAGTTTTTGCGTGAAAACATTACAAACAAACACAAATCTTTCCTCTTTGTAATATTAAGTATAGATATAGATATAGATAATTTAGACGTTCCATTTGTTTTTTATTGTGTTTTTTTACTATGTATCATATGAGTTTTCATTTTTTCTGTTGAAGTTCCTAACGTTAAATTTAAATTGACGTTGGTGTATGAGCATTACGCCTAAATTAAAAGTATTCGATACTGTCAAGTATCGGTGCTATTGTATGGATACTTTTATGAGTACTATATTTTTTTTATACTACTCATGAGTATAGAGCGCTACTTTTTATTCGATACCTTGTACCTATTTGTAACAAAACATTCTCATCACCACATCAACTATATTCAACTTTGTCTTGATACGGATGAACAACAGGTAAGTTAAAACACTCTTAATTAAATCAGCTCTAAAACAAGAACCTAAATCAAAATCGTGTTAACCATTTTAAGGCGTTTCATATCTATACATATTTTCGCGTCTATGAATTAATTATATAAAAAAAATTGGAACAAAATACGAAAATTCGTTATCTCTAATCGAAATAGGCGTCACTGTATCGAATAGTAGCGATTATGGTACTAAAACTGATTTAACGAGGCGTTGAACTAAAATTGCTACCTAAGGTGTATGACAAAAACATTTACGGTCAATGAACGTAAACAACCCAACATTTTCTCGTTTCTCGCTCGCATCTAATAGAATTTTGTTTATTGAATAATAAAATCTTAGAAAATTTATATTTCTAAAACTCACTTGTATGCTACATGCTTTGAGTAAATGTACAAAATAAATAATAATTGTAATATGTAATTGTTACATAATGATTGTAATGTGTTATATGTAAATCGAATTAAGGTGTTGAACCACTAATATAATATAAGGAGCTTTACAGGTAACTTATTTGGAATTAAGCGTTTTTATATACATGCGAGTAGGCGCTTTTTAATAAGGTAGGTTCCTTATAAATGTTCCCCGAAAAAATTAATAAATTGTGTTTTAATTTAAGTACGAATATAACTATTAGTACTATTTAGTTAACAATTAAGATTTATTGTTTAAAAATGCTTTATTTTTCTTTAATAAAACGCAAAGGGCTTTAAACGCAATATTGAATATTGAATTAAAATGCTGGTACCAAAACATAAGTAAATTGAGAAGAACTATTGCTACAGGTCACATCGCCCGAATGTAATTTGAATAGTAATTCCGTAAATACTGTATCGGAAAGTTAGAGCTGCCTCTGAGATAGACATTATGGAAATACTCCCGTGAGATTTGACTTGAAAGTGCCTACGGGCTACAGCCATAGCTTGCAACTTCCAGACTTACAACGGATTATAAACCACGTTTATTGTCAACGAACTTGTAGCAAAAAAAAACCGACCGGCCGCCTGCCTGAAGTCAACTTACCTTAGTCGCCTTTTACGACACCTCGGTAAGAAATGAGAGTGGTTTATTCTACTCAGCCGGATACCACACGGGGAGTAAACATGATTCTATCATTTTAAAATAATGGTGCGCTTATGATAGGCAAAACATGAAAAATTTTCACTTAAATCATCGGTATTAAAGATATATTTCGCCACAATCGCTTCGCTCAATAATACGCTTCAATCAATATTGATTTATTATAATAACTATAATATATTGACCTATAAATTCCTAGAAATAGTTTAAGTAATCAAATCAAAATGGTCATTATTTATTTGTTTGAATGCTTTAAATAACAAGATTCATATGAAAGGAAACCCATATAATTTCAGAGCACTTGATCGATAATCCACAACTATCGATTGCGGGAAGCCGACCGTAGTGATTATTGCAAAAACTTATTCGTGCGATACCAACACTTAACGGACACTTGCTCACAATAATTATGTCACAATTTTTACCGTAGTTTTATTCGAACGATTCGGTTATATTCGTGAACGCGGCGTGCACCAGTGCGCGTGACGGGTCGCACACGAGCCGACTGGTCTGCTAGTTGGGTGAGTGCGCGGAGGGCTAATATGCCATACCAACTATACTAAGCGTACGAGTCGCTCATCTGTAAGCAGATGCTTGCCAACTGCAGAACCGTTAACATTCGTAATGTAACGACTACAGCAATACTTAGAAAATAGATTTTGTATGATCTATGAGTATTATCATATATGGTCCTTTTGAAGGATTTTATGAACCTCAAAATTAGTATACTAAACCTTACAGCATTTCAATTGATTGCATCCGCAAGTAGAGAATTGGTAAATCTTATATACAAAGACAAATATTCGATGACAAATTTTATAACTAATTCAGCTTCCTTATGCTCAGGATCGTCATCATCCTTTACAAAAGTTACTATTGAAACCAATATATTCGGAAAGTCCATTGTATACATTTTTAATAAATAAATTCTTTTTATTCTACACTAGTTGTTACGACGGCTTCGCTCGCGTGGAAATCAGTGTATTTAATTAAAATTTTGAAAAGTAATAATAAAATTATTTTGCTATATCGCGGATTATAGCAAAATAATTTTATTATTACTTTTGTATTATGGATCTCCGCAAAGTAACGCCTAATTCTATAAATTATTTAAAATTTTGAACTTAAGTTATTATAAGGTAACTTAAGAAAAGGTAAAAATCAAAGATAGAGACATGCTATCGCGAACTTTTTTGTAATATTTTTGTAGTTCTACAACTATTTAGTGTACTAAAGTAATGTATTACTTAAGTGTTTCTCTGTTGGTTTACGCGGCGCACGTAACTAAAGCTTCCAACGAGGTATTTTTTTTTTAAGAACAGTGCTATGCTACCTTTTTACCACAACTTACATAAAACCATAATGTACTATTAACATAAACCGTACAGAATAATTTTACTACCTTTTAATACAAAAATCCGTGCAGTAGATTTTTAGAAAATCAATCACATACAGAAAGACTGAACTTGTGGGGACTTTGTTTTATGATAAGTAAAAGGAATAATAAAATTATTTTGCTATAATCCGCAATACAGTAAACAGACAATATATATAGTGCTAAATATATCGAAACATTTATCGGAACGTTAATAAGCGTGCTATCTATCAGATAAATGTTTTCAGTTCAAGCTTGTTGCACGTGTTCAGAGGTAAAAATAAATGGTGGGGTTGAATGATTACTATATAACAAGGCTTGTTTGGATAATGATTCGCTTTGCGATTTTGTCGTGGAGTCTATCCCCTGATGATGCTTCGGTTGCGGGGCAAAACGATTGTTGAGTTTGTGATTGTGAACGCGTGTAGTGCTTGTGTATTGTGGTGGCAGTGGTGGAGGTTTGTACATGTGTTTTTACGAATCCTGCATGTATCGGGTATGAAAAAAAAACGGATAGTCTATACATTACGCATTATATATATTTTCTAGTTACTTTATATTATAGCAAATAATTTTGTAGTTAGTACTATTTAAAATAAAAGCTTTCCGTTAGAAAGTACGATATACTGGGGTTAACACTGTTATACAAAATCTAAACAGATGCCCCTCATAAAAATGTAATCGTTGATTTACAGTCATAGACAACTTTAGAGGGGACAGAGCTTTTTATCAAAGGATGTCGACAGTTTTTTGTGGCCATTATCGCATAAAGTAAGGGTGGGCACAATGCGCTTTGCTAATCAAATCCACAGCGTAGAGATATCTATCAGCTATCACGCAAGCTCCTTATCTCATAAAGCAACCGGTTCGAATCAGCCGTATTTACATTTTGCAGTCGCTTGGCTCCAACAAGCCGAGTCAACCACTTCACTGCACTGCAAGCGCACTTCTAGACAATTATTGTATGTCATCTCCTACTACTATTTGAAATTATTTGTTTTCTCTATTATATTTATATCTCGAGATTCTTGAATTGGTAAATTACATTTAAATACAGATTGGCAGATTACACATATTTTTTTTTTAGGGATATGAAGGTTTCGTAACAATATTTTCCTTCCCGCAAGGTGCATGATTAATTATTATAAATATAAATTAAGCACCAAGCAGCTCTCATAGATAAGATATAGGTAATATTATATGCCTGTATATATGTAAGCGATCATAACGCCTTTATAAATAAAAAATATTACACAATATCTCCGAATCGATTTTTCGAAATTTGCATAACAAAGAAATACTTAAGTAAATATTTTTGTAATAATGTAAAGTAAAATATGGACATGCAATCTTTGTACAGAGGACACTGTACAATTTTCATGTTACATAATATTATAAACTCATGATGAATTCATTTTTATTTTATTTATAATTGTTATAGATAGATATTTAACCAATGAACTTAGAATAGCAAAAAGGGTCATTCTTAAAATCTTTTATTAGACAAAATCAAAAATCAAAATCAAAATCAAAATAATCTTTATTCAAATAAACCATTTCAGGCACTTTTGAATCGTCAAGCATCAATATGATTAATGAAGCTACAACTGGTTCGGAATGTTGCTCTTACCGAGAAGAACCAGCAAGAAACTCGGCGGTCAATCTTTTAAATATTTTCAATTATACATTATTAAACCGCTGTCTTGTATGAAGCTGAAAGGATCCTCAAATCCAGGCTTTCTTATCAACCAAATAATCTTCAATTTTGTAATATGCTTTACGTATAAGCATATTTTTTACACTTGATTGGAATCTTTCTGTACACTGGTCTAGAATGTATTGAGGAATTTTATTATAGAAGCGAATAGCGAGACCAACAAATGAGTTGCTAACTCTGCTGAGTCGCGACGCAGGTATCGCAAGCTGTTTGTGACCTCTCGTATGTCTATGATATACATCAAATTTTGATTTATACGTACTTATATTTTTCCGTACAAATAGAATATTACTATATATATATTGTGATGCTACAGTCAGTATGCCTATTTCTTGGAACTTTTCGCGAAGGGACTCATGTTGCTTCATATTATAGATAGCCCGTATGGCTCTTTTTTGGGCAACAAAAATCTTTTCTATATCGGCCGCTTTACCCCACAGCATTATTCCATATGACATAATGCTGTGGAAATAAGCAAAATAAACAAGTCGCGCTGTTTCAACATCGGTTAAATGTCTAATTTTTCTAACAGCGTAAGCGGCGGAACTAAGTCTTCCTGCGAGGACAGATATATGGGTGCCCCATTGGAGTTTATCATCCAAAGTGAGCCCCAAAAATTTTGTTGTATTTTCTATCTTTAGTATCTGCTTATTAATCTCTAACTTTATGTCTGACCTAATTACGTTTGGTAACACGAATTGCAGACATTTGGTTTTATTTGCATTTAAAAGTAAATTATTTACTGAAAACCAATTTGATATCCGAGATAGAGCACTGTTTACATCGTCAAAATTGTCTTTATCTCGATCTACTTTAAAAATAAAAGAGGTGTCATCTGCAAACAACACAATATCACAAATATTTTGAACACAATATGCTAAATCATTTATGTATACTAAAAACAGAAAAGGACCAAGGATTGACCCCTGTGGGACACCCATAACATTAAACGATCCAGATGACCTAACATCATTAATGCATACCTTTTGTAATCTATCGCTAAGATAAGAGGAAATAAGACCAAGCGAGTTATCATTTACACCGTAATAACTTAATTTTAAAAGAAGGGTCTTATGTTCAACGCAATCAAAAGCCTTAGATAAATCACAAAAAATGCCTATAGCATTTTGTGAGTTCTGCCAAGCTTCAAATATGTGTCTTAAGAGTCTTGCACCTGCATCTGTAGTTGACCGACCCTTAGTAAAACCATATTGCTCTGAATGTAAGAAGTTGTTAAGATTAAAGTAACATACAAGTAGGTCGAGCATAATCTTTTCAAATATTTTACTAAGCGTTGGTAGAACAGAAATAGGTCTATAATTATTTGGATCACTCTTATCACCTGCTTTATAAAGAGGTACTAGCTTACTGTGTTTCATTAAGTTCGGAAAAACACCTGAATCTATTGAATCATTAAAAACTTTAGCTAGATATGGCGCAATTATTTCTATAATATTTTTTAATAATTTCACTGACATTCCCCAAAGATCTCCTGTTATCTTATTATTTAAGGTTTTAAAAGTTTTAATTATTTTATATGGGGTAATGTGCTTAAAGTTAAATGAGACGTCGCACTTAGCCACACTTCCTCTTAGCAGACTATGAGCTTCTGTTGGCGATGAATTTAACGATTGAGTAGTTGCTATTGGAATGTTATTAAAGAAATTTTGAAAAATATTTGCCACTTCAATTTCAGAGCTAACAGTGCAATCATTAATTTTAAGATTTATCTGGTTTTGTCGCACTTTATGTCTGCCCGATTCCTTACATATAATATCCCAGGCTGTTTTAATTTTATTGTCAGAATTCCTTATTTTTTGTTTAATATGTAATGACTTGGCTTGAAAACAGACAATTTTAAACAGTTTGGAATATTTTTTGACATAATCAATAAAATCTGAGTTCTGATTGAACTGCTTTTCTGCGTATAAATCGTACAATTTATTTCGGCTTTTAAAAATACCAATAGTGGCCCAATCACTAAACTTTAAGTTTTTCATTAAGTCTTTTTCTTTGGTTTTAAAAATATTATTGAATTTTCTATCTATCAAGCAAAAAAGAGCATTAAATAGATCATCTGGATTGCCCTTTATTACATTAAGAGTAGGCATACTGACGAAAATTTCCTTTTCAAATTTTTTAATTTTCTGACTGGTTATCGGTCTGTATTTAATCATTTGTTTTTTATGATGTTTATTATTGGGAACACATATCATTTGTCCACTATGATCAGACTTTAATTTGCTAATGATTGATTTTTCTAAAACATCACAATCACAAAATATATTATCAAGACCCGTAGCCGTAGTAGCTGTTATTCTCGTGGGGTCTGTAAATATATTATGTAAGTTAAAACATTTAAAAAGATTTAACAATTTTCCACGAATGGAGCTATCTACTAAGATATCCACATTAAAATCACCACAAACTAAAAGTTTTTTAGATGATGTACATAGACGCTTTAGAACATCCTCCATGGTGTTTTCGAATAGGTTGAAATCGCCGGAGGGTGGTCGGTACACGCTAACTATAATATATCGTTCCAGCTCCACACAAGACAATTCAACAGTACGTTCCAAGGAGAGACGACGACTATATCTTTTCTTTCTTTACAGGTTATATTATTACTTGTAATTACTAATGATCCTCCGCGACAGGCTGTCTTCCTTAGGAATGCACTGGATACAGTATAATGACTTAAGTTTAATATGAACTCATGTTCCTTAAACCAATGTTCAGTTATACACAGAACATCTACATTAAACTTATTTAAAAAAAGTTCTATTTCTAACTCTTTGCCAAGTAGGCCCTGTATATTTTGATGTACAACAATAATTTTGCAGGGCTTGCTTGTTGTCTGTACTGCTAGTTTAAATTACTATTGTCATAATCTATGTTATTAGTACTAGTACTAAATGATAATAAATTAATCTTCGTTATACTGTTTATAACGGGGTTTTGTACAAAACCCCGGGAAAAAAAAACCGGGGGGACAAAAGTAATGAAAGCTTTATTTTTCTCTAATCCGCGACTATAAAGTCGAATCTATCTTCTGATGATGCTTTGCTTAGGGGGCGAAACGATTGTTGAGTTTGGGAGTTCAGTTCTTGTATGTTTTTGGTGCGTATTGCACTATCCAAGTGCAAGAGTTTTTTATGAATTATGAAATCAAATCAAATCAAAATAATCTTTATTCAAATAAACCATTTCAGGCACTTTTGAATAGTCAAGCATCAATATGAATAATGAAGCTACAACTGGTTCGGAATGTTGCTCTTACCGAGAAGAACCAGCAAGAAACTCGGCGGTCAATCTTTTAAATATTTTCAATTATACATTATTAAACCGCTGTCTTGTATGAAGCTGAAAGGATTTTCAAATCCAGGCATTCTTATCATCCAAATAATCTTCAATTTTGTAATATGCTTTACGTATAAGCTTTTTTTTACACTTAGTTTGAATCTTTCTATAGACTGGTCTAAAATTGATTGAGGAATTTTATTATAGAAGCGAATAGCGAGACCAACAAATGAGTTGCTTACTCTGCTGAGTCGCGACGCAGGTATCACTAGCTTCTTGTGACCTCTCGTATGTCTATGATATACATCAAATTTTGTTTTATACATTATATTATATTTTATACATTTTTCCGTACAAATAGAATATTCCTATATATATATTGTGATGCTACAGTAAGTATGCCTATTTCATTGAAGTTTTCACGTTGCTCCATATTATAGATGATATATGACTCTTTCTTGAGCAACAAAAATCTTTTCTATATAATATAATTCTATCAATTATCTTGAATTAGACTCTGAAAATAATTGAAATCTTGTAGTTATTTCCAATTGGTTGCATACTTGCAAATCAATATATCAAATAAGTAACAAAATTGTATGACGTAAAGAACGCAATCTGATGATGAACATTCGTAAGTTATGAAATAAATTATTATATCGAAGGTCTTTATATTAAAAAATAACAATACAGTACATACCTATTATTACCGTAAGTTATTTTACATTTAGCCTTAAATGTGTTAAGGTAATTTGTTGGTTGCCACATAGCAAATTATAGGACTACGCTAATATTGAAGAATGTTGTAATGTATTCAAATATTACTACTATTTTAAAGCCTGAAGGTAGCGAGAGTGTATGTGCGCGTGAGTGCATGTTTGTTTGTGTTTGTGTTTGTATGTGTATTTATAGCGCTATGAAGTTCCAACGGCTCATCGATAAAATTACGTAAAGATCTAAGTCAAGATTTTGTATGCCGGTGAAATGGATGGACCTTTAATTATGTTACTCTTTACATAAGTTTTAACACCGGTAAAAAGCGCACAGCAAGTGCTACTTGCTGTAGAGAATAAAATTATATATTTTATAGTGCTAAGATATTACACGCAATAAAAATATCTAAAGATGCTCTAGCCGTAGTTAATTTCATTGGTTGTAAATTTTTAGACATTGGTGGATATAATCAAAACCTACATGTTAAATGATTGGTAATTATAGACGGCTACGTTACTGTAATATATATTATATAATTTCTATATAATAATATAAAAAAATGTATTTGAATAGTTATCAAATAATTCTTTTTTTTAGAAAAATGAACCTATTACTAGTTTATAATAAATAATAATAGAATTAGGCGTTATTTTACGGAGATCCATTTTTAAAAAAGTAATAATAAAATTATATTGCTATAATCCGCGATAAATATATTTTATTATGTATGTATGTATATATAGTATATCATGACAATTTCTCACGGGAAGCGAAAGTTTAGCCCTCTAACAGCCATCCAGCCGTTGCGTTCGGTCAATATTAAACATGAGCTTATATAAATACTACCCGTCCTGCGTAAGATTAGCTTTCCAAGTAACCCCGCAAGAAACTGTATTTTATTCTGTTAAAGGATTAGTCATATAAAATACAGTGCAATTCCTTAACGAATAACATATTTGCCTTTTAAATTCAATTTATTTCATCATCATCCTCCTGCCCTTATCCCACTCTACGTGGGGTCGGTACAACATGTTACAAACATGTTGTCATATGATTTGGCTACGTATTTTACGACCGGCCGCCTGCCTGACGTCAACTTGCCTTAGTCGTATTTTACGACTCCTCGGTAAGAAAGAGGGTGGTCTATTCTATTTAACCGGATACCACACGGTGGGTCAACTCACCTTAGTCGCCTTTTACGACACCTCGGTAAGTAATGAGGGTGGTCTATTCTACTCAGCCGGATACCACACGGCGGGTCGACTTACCTTAGTCGCCTCTTACGACACCTCGGTAAGTAATGAGGGTGGTCTATTTTACACAGCCCGATACCACACGGCTTTTTAAATTCAATTTATTTAGCGTGGAGAAATTCTCTACAACTTTTAAGCAATATTATATTTACCTATTTATTATTATCTTAATTACATGATGTTTAGACTCATCGTTTCCGAGTGTAGGTCGTTTAATTGTTCGATAGAAAATTGTGTAGATAATTATAGAACGCGTAGGAGCAGACAGAAACTAAGATGCAAAATTACTGGGTTCTCTACCCTGAAGCGTCTAAATAACAATGACACCCACACCGACAGTAATTCGCGGTGCTATTGAACTCTGTAATTTACTTGAACAAAATTGCAGGAACTTGTAATGTTCTCATAAAAATACCATATTGATAAATTATATTTACACGTATATATATCTACTCATAATAACAATTAAGATGACTGATAATAAAAATAATTGTCATGTGTGTATTTTATATTATTTATTAGTATATATTTAATTAATTTATTAATTAATTTATTATTTATCATTTTTATATATTTTTATGATTTGTTTCTCGTCTGTGTATTGGTGTGTATTATTAGTATTTAACCATAAAATAGTGCACCACCCGCACTCATTTTAGTTCTCCTTAACCCTAAGGTCGTCTGGAAGAAATCGCTACTAAGCTATTTATTTATTTATTTATTTATTTATTTATTTATTTATTTATTTATTACGTAATCAACAGCGTTACAGATAATACTTATTTAAAAAAAATTAAGACTATACAATAAGGCCATAACAAGATTACAAAATTTATAAACAGATTATTTATATTAACAGGGTAAGGAAAATATAGATATGTTAAGTAACAGAATAAAGATGATGATGATATAAAGATAATACTAGAAATAAAAATTGTAAATAAAAATAAAAACAAAAATATTCACGTGTATGTGCAAACGTAGTTATAGTGTGTCAGTGTGTGTGTGTGTGTGTGTGTGTGTGTGTGTGTGTGTGTGTGTGTGCGTGTGTGTGTCAGGGTGTGCGCGTGTGTGTGACTGAGTGCTTGTTATTTATCACGATGACATTGGATGATCTCTTTTTTTAGCTGCGCTTTGGACAGATGAAATAAATCCAAGTTAGAATATAGATTGTTGTATATTCGCGTTAGGCGTGTTATAACGGAGTTCTTAGCATAGTTACTTTTATACTTGGGCACACTCAGTAGACGCTTGTGCCGCGATATTAATGTTGGGGTACTTAGTGAAAAGCAGACAGTAAATTAGGACAGTCAATTTTGCCAGTTAGAATTGCCTGTAATAACAATATATCATTCTGCCTTCTTCTTTGGTCTAAGGAGTCTATTGCATAGTACACGCAGGCTTCCTCGTAGTTGTTAAATTTTCTGAATTCTTTAAATGCTAGATATTTGAGGAACTGCCGTTGTATAGATTCGAGATAAGACCGCCTATAAGACCGCCATTTGTACGTTACAGTTTATGTTTTCATTTTATTGCTGTTTTTTTTTCTTTCCTCTATGTTTTTCTCTGTGGTGTACAATAAAGTGTATAAATAAAATAAAAAAAATAAACATATAATTCTGTAATTGTAATGAATTTAAAAGGATGTATACATACATACATTTTTCAAAATGTATACATTTAAAATACCTTCTAGCATTTATAATTTCAAAGTATCGTCTTAAATTTACTTGAATTTTATTATAATATAAGACAAACTAAATAAAAAGTTTAGTTTTTATTCTGATAAATACTTTAATTTCTTACTGTTGCCAAGCAAAGCTAAAGACAGCTAGCGTTGAGTAGAGTAACCGCGTGTTTAAAAAAACGAAACAAGAGACTATTTCATCGTAGTATACTCTGGTGTCACTAGATGGCGTTATCAACACAATTTCTCCATTTACTATTACCACATCTATTTTTAAGTAAAGTTTTTTTTACATTTGTTATTATCATATTCATATTATGACACATTCATTAATATTTATAATTAAGTAAGTAGTATATTTTGCATAAAAAAGTACAAAAGTAATAATAAAATTATTTTGCTATAATCCGCGATACAGTAAATAGGAAATATATATAGTGTTTAATGTATAGTGGACTATCAGTATAAAGTAAAATCGCAAAGTGATTTTGTCGTGGAGTCTATCTCCTGATGATGCTTCGGTTGCGGGGCGAAACGATTGTCGAGTTTGTGATAGTGAACCTGTGTAGTGCTTGTGTATTGTGGTGGAAGTGGTGGAGGTTTGTGCATGTGTTTTTACGAATCCTGCACGTATCGGGTATGAAAATACTGATAGTCCACTATACATTAAACACTATATATATTTCCTATTTACTGTATCGCGGATTATAGCAAAATAATTTTATTATTACTTTTGTATTATGGATCTCCGCAAAGTAACGCCTAATTCTATAAATAAAAAAAGTATTCAATGTCACATCATTTTTTTTTATGAACAAGTTTTTGACGATTTCTATAGATCGGTATGAAACTTAGATTATTTTGTCGATAAAATTTAGCCTGAAATATTATAGGTTTAAATAAATATATATAAAATTGAGACCTGAGATACTTAATAAACCTTATAGGATCTCTTCACCTTTCAGAACAGATCTGCCTTCTTGTTCTCTCCGCTATTTTGAACCATCCCATTGACTAACAGACCCTCTTCTGTATTCACATTGCATTATCAACAAATAAATAACAATTATATTAATTAGTAACTTGATTTAAAAAAACGTCACTTTTATAATTTTTTACGTATATTCGATAGGTTTTTAATACACACAATTTCTTAACTTTATGTCTTAAAAGTAACTGCGCTATCGATAGTCGATATTACGTAAAGTTTAAATTACTATTGTGACGTGAGTGATAGATTCTATTTATTCAACACGGTGCTTAAATTGAGTGTTTTACGTTGAAATGCTGCAGGATTATTCATTGTCTCGTATAGAAATTTTCATCAAACAAATTCAAATATTCACAAATATTAAAAATATTAGTAAAATATAGTTATGAAAATATTTAAATCTTTGTAATTTAAAAAGTCCGTAAGCAACTTATTACTTTTGTACTGTGGACCTCCGCAAAGTAACGCCTTATACTATCAATCATTCAAATTTCTTATATGTAAAATGCATCATCATATCCAATCTCTAGCGAAATAACAATTAAATATTGTGTCAGGTTAAAATACCCAAATTTTTCCTTTTAATTCAGTGGTTATAGCCATTCATAGTTTTTGACAAATATATACTTGTACAAATTATTATTATTATTATATTATTGGTACCATAATTACATTGAGACATCCAGTTATATAGCCAAGCAAGAGTTTGAGAATAGAGATAATATTCCTGTCATTTTATATGTTTGAAATTTATATCATATGATGTATTCATTCAATATAATGTTGGAATCTTGAATTTGCAAATAATCAAAGATGAATCCATTGTTTGTACCAAGTTAAGACAAGTGTTTATGGTTGACACATTTGGTTGCAAAACTATTGTTACAGACACGAAGCCTCATTGTAAATCATATAATTAGTATTCCTTACCTTTTAGGAGTATATGTGATATGTTGTCCATATATCAAGGATTTACTACACACATAATCTGAACTATAATATCGGATTATAGCTTCAATTTCAATCGAAAATATGTTTTATTCAAACATTATTATTCTATTAAATGGTTCAAGTTTCAAAAATCTTCCAGCGAGAACAGAACGCGTTGTCAACTAACACAAATAGACTAAGCACGTATTCCAAAAAAGTCGATAGTTTTTCACATATCCTGAGACATTTTAAATCTTTGTAATACCGCCATTTTAGTAATAGAACTTGACTGCTTAATTGACATTTAAAATTCAAACAACGGCAATAGCAAAATATCATAGCACACTAATAAAATACAAGGATTATATGCATTACGTCATTTGTCGAACGATATATCTTCTTCCTTAATAGATAGTTTACTCCATTGTCGCCCTACGTTGCAATGAGTTCACCTTCTATTTTAACCAATTTACTACCAGATATTTTACAAACTACATACAATGTAGTTTTTTCTCGGTCTGTTTGTATGTGATAGATTTTCTGAAATTTTAATAAAGGGATTTTTGTACGGTTTTTACTAAAAGATTTCTGCGGAAGGGTTGAGTTAATATTATAAAATTTAAAAAATTGTGTTGATGAGGTCGCGCTGTTGTAAAAAAACTGGTCTAATGAAAGCTTTTCTCGCGTGCGCCGTATAAAACAGCAGAGTTACACCAAACCAAGTAATGTATTAGAGAATTGTAGATAAGATAATACAAAAAAGTTCGCGATAAGCATGTCTCTATTTGTTATGATTAGATCACAATAACTATCTTTTATATAATTTATAGAATTAGGCGTTACTTTGCGGAGATCCATAATACAAAAGTAATAATAAAATTATTTTTCTATGATCCGCGTAAATAGAAAATATATATTTATTTATTTCTTTATTATTGCTATTATATAATGCTAAATGTAAAGTGCAGGTGGCGGTGGTGGAGGTTTGTGTATTTTTACGAATCCTGCACGTATCGGATATCGTAAAAACGGATAGTCCGCTATACATTTAGCAATATATATATTTTCTATTTACTTTATCGCGGATTATAGCAAAATAGTTTTAGTATTACTTTTGAACTATCTTTATGTTCAAATTTCAATTGTGTGCGTTAATGCACACTAATAATCACACAAACAAAGCCGCGGGCACAGGTAGTTAAAAATATAAATAATAATCGATTGAGAAACAAATTACTAATACCAAAATTATTATAAATTTGTACCCGTTGCTCTAGATTGTATCATTAAACAAGTTTCATATGACATTACCTCACCTTAATATAAATATAACCTTGCGATCGATAAATTAAAAATATTAATCGTTGAAAATTGTACCAGTTTTATTTTTATACAAAAAAACATTAAATCGTTTTGAAAGATTTTTCTCGAAAAATTACTGGCATTCGAACCGCCGTGCAAACAGTTTGGTTTACGACAACCCTGCAATGTTCATAAACAAATTGTATTCAATACGAAACTTGAATGTGCGTTGACTTATGATGAGGTCACTGTTTCGGTGAAGGCCCACACGACCGGAACGGGCGTTGGACAGGACATGCTGCGTCCTTCCTCGGTTCCTCACCCATCCGGTTCGTATCTGTCAAACCCGACCGCCAGTACCGTTAGTGTATTTGCACATCGTGATGCTTCAAAGTACATTTGAATACATTTCATAACGTCAACTTGAATTATCTGTACATTAAATAGCTAAGGCGGCGACTATAGTTATAAGTTAGGTATTAAGATATAGATTTAAGCAAATTATTATATTCTAATACAGGCAGGGCGGCAGCAGACGTATCCCATCGCGGAAGCTGTCACCCTTGACCTGGGTGAGTTTGGCCCCAAGTGTGGCGTCTCAACTGTGCTCAAAATAATACGAATACAGAGAGTAAAGTAAAAAAAAGTAAAGTAACAGCCTGTTATTATGCCCACTGCTGGGCTAAGGCCTCCTCTCTCCGTTTTTGGAGAGAAGGATTGGAGCTAAGACCTACCACGCTGCTCCAATGCGGATTGGTAGGTTACACATATCTCCAGAATTCTCTAGAGATATGCAGGTTTCCTCACGATGTTTTCCTTCACGGAAAAGCGTGTGATAAATTGCAATTATCAATTAGACACATAAGTTTTAATAGAAAAACTCATTGGTGCCTGCCCGTGGTTTGAACCTATGTCGTCTTTAGAGAGTCGCACGGTCTCACCACTAGGCTATCACAGCTTTTACATTAGCGAATACAGAGAAGCACTTAAGAAAGGAAAAACAAAAAAAAATTATCTGTACATAGCGACTAGCATACGTACATGACTTCTTTGTAAAAACACACGTTCGTTGTTAAGTGGGTGTAATATAAATGATATATGCTTTATAAATTACGGAACTACACTTACTCATTATGACAATAATAATGTTAAACTTGAATGATAATGCACTAATCTGAAAAAGGCCCGCGATAAATTCTGCCTCATCGGTTCTTACATAATAAACAGTAATACTGATTTCATTTAAACTAAAATTGATGGTACGATAATATTTTGATCTTTAAATAATGAGATCCAATTCCGATTTTAGATGTTCGCTAATTCGAAAGATTTCAACTGGAAGTATAAATTATAATAATTTATAAAATATTCTGGATTAAAATGACAATAAAAAATGTTTTGATGATAATTTAGTTTTAAAAATCTTTATATATTTAGCATTTATACTATATAGATATATTAGTTTATAATAAAAAAAAACGCATATTTCAGCAAAATAGTTAAATAATTACTTTTTTTATATGAAATTCCGCATAATAACACCTATTTGTATAAATTATAATATTGAATAAACTAAAATAATTCAACAAATAATATTTTTCTTAGAATCTACAAATATTTTTATTGCAAAGCGTATTCCAGCATCAATGGGACCGCTGCAGCTTGCTTCAGGCTTTTTGAAAAAAGGTTTTTATTAAAAAAAATACTATGTATATATACAAAATACTATATACCAGAGAACGGTAACTGGCGAGCCTCAATTGCCTTACGTGAAGTAGACTAATGTACTTGTAGGACATATAGGTCCATAGGTAAGTCACATCATACATTAATTTATACAAAAACATCATCAGGTACAAATTCAATACACCCTACACAGTAGTCATTAATAACACAGTTTTTATTCTTTACTGTTCGCTTTCCTCGTCGTTATGGTAATTAGATTAATTACAAAACATTTGTTATGTAATCCGCAACCAACCTACTAAATATGGCCCACCTACATAATTGTATATTTGTTATGTATTTATCACGCGAAGTTAGGCAATGAATGCCCCGTGTTGATTAAACATCTACGTACATAATCAATTGATCAATAAAAACGACTTGTTTTCAATGAAAATGATCGAATCGAATCATAAAGCCGCTGCAACAAAATTAATGAAATTTAATACAATTTAAGGCTTATATACCGATAAACATAATAAAAAGGATGAAAAATAGCCACTTAAAATCAATTTTTCCTCCGGGAACTGGAAAGAATAGTTTATTGTATTATCTTATTGTATCTTAAGTTAACGTAGGTGCTTGTTCTTAAATAAAATTTCAATTATAGTAGATATATTATCGGGGATGTTTTATAGTCTCATATTTACTCCAACCCTTCAGTACCAGAGAACCGCGCTGGCTTCGCCCGCGTGTAAACACACTAAAACAGTGTGTCCCACAGTTTTACCGCGTAAATCGTGAACCCGTGCGAATTTGACCAAAATGTTTTCACATAAACCTTCCTCAAGAATAACACTATCTTTTAGTAAAAACCGTACAAAAATCTGTTCAGTACTTTTGAGAAAATCGATCACATACAAACAGACAGCTTTTGGGTACTATGTTTTATTACATGTTAATTTTAAAAACGTGCAATGTTGTCTCACATAAACGATACACTCATACAATCATTTTAATCACAAAAATCATTTTAGACAATATAATGATTTTTTAGGTCCTGATAATGTTTTACTGACGCTTGTTATTATTTTTGATCGTATTATTTTGAAGCCCATAAAGATAAAGATCTAGTCGCGTTTGCCGTAATCGTGAATTAAATATACTAGTAATTTTTTTATAGGACTAGTGTAATTTTATATATGCGAACAGGATCATTTAGGCATCAGCGTAAAATACGAAAAATCTAGTTTTCTATATTGATTTTCATGCATTCAGAAAGAGAAGGGAATGCCCTTCTTACGTCTATTTCCTGATAACTGTAACGTGGGTGGCTTCAAGGTAAATCAACTGTAAACAAAAGTTTTAAATTCGTCATCTCAGGCTACTATTTTTCACTAGGTGAAGCCTCGAACAGTTTCAACATCGTTATAAATCAAGTCATGAATATTTCGATCCATTTATCCGTGGGTACAAACTGTGGAACTAGTTCTTTAAGAAAAATTGTTTCTAATGGATATTTACAAATATCGTGAAGAAAAAGATCAAGGTGTATTCTGCATTCTTTCATGGGAAAATCTGGGATGGTTACCTTTCCACCGCATTGGACCCGTGTGGTAGATTTAGGATCCAATCATTTTTCGTAGAGGATCGCAAGCCTTTGCCCAACTGATGGGATTGTTCAAGGTAAAACGGATTTCAGGTAACACGGATTGTTGCGTTTCTATAAAAACAAATATTAAAAAGTATGTAAAGTAACGGCTTGTTACTATCCCACAGCTGGGCATAGGCCTGCTCTCTCCTTTTCTGGAAAGAAGGATTGGAGCTAAGACATACCACGCTAAATAATTTATAGAATTAGGCGTTACTTTGTTTTAAGCGTTACTTTTTTTTAACCGACTACTATATAACAAGGATTGTTCGGATAACGCTTCGCTTTGCGATTTTGTCGTGGAGTCTATCTCCTGATGATGCTTCGGTTGCGGGGCGAAACGATTGTTGAGTTTTTGATAGTGAACGTGTGTAGTTCTTGTGTATTGTGGTGGCAGTGGTGGAGGTTTGTGTATGTGTTTTTATGAATCCTACACTATACATTTAGCACTATATATTTTTTCTATTTACTGTATCGCGGATTATAGCAAAATAATTTTATTATTACTTTTACATACCATGCTGCTCCGATGCGGATTGGTAGGTTACACATATCCCTAGAACTCTCTAGAGATATTCAGGTTTCCTCGCGATGTTTTCCTTCAATTTCGTTTTCTTCAGTTTTTCTTCAGTTTTCGTTGCAAAACAAATAACAATAAGCAAAAAGAGGTAAAATTTAAACTTCGCAATGTTATCTGCTCTTATGTGAATAAGAGCAGATAACATTGCGAATATTTCCATAAACACAGACGTTTCAGGGTAATGTAATAAAAACGCAATTGGCGGTAGTACTGCGAGGGTAGATTAGGGTGAAGGGAATGAAATTACAGGGGCGTCGCATCTGCCTCCGGAAAGCGTCGACGTCGACATTTGGAAGAGCCTGTATCGGGACAATCTATCTCAATAACATAACAGGTCAATATCTAAATCTGATGAATCTAAAGGTTAATATCCAATAAATCGAAAGAAAATTTAAACTGTCAGTCCTTATAAGGAAATTAAGATATATTTTTTTGATTATTTAATGGCAGAGCTATTATTAAATACGGTGAAGATATTTTTTACATCTCAATCGTAATAATTATGTTACCAATTAAAAAATAAATTCAGAACGAAACTAAAAACCAAACGAAGTATAAAATTGATTTGATATTATTAAAGAATTAATAATTAGCCGCTGCTTACAAAATACAGCAGTAGTGTTAAGCCTAACTGTTTATAATATTTTAAGTAATTAACAAAAACCAACCATAACAACGGTCTAAGAATTATGACATTCTACTCTACAAATACATTTCGTATATTTACATCACATAAAGGTCATTATAAAATCATAAAGGTTTTCCTCAATACATTATAAATTACGAATGAATCATAGGGCCTTAAATATAAGACGTACCTGACTCGATTTTATCATCTACCATAATAAACCTGTATTTAGTGATTCATGGTGGAATTTTGGGTAAGCAGTGCAGTTTGGTATTAATTTAGCAATTGCAAATGGCTTATCTTGTTTCTGTAATAAACTGAAATCTTTGAGACTTCTATAAATGCAACGAGTGTTATTAAATAAAAATGTTTTTTACACATTTTTCGGTTCTGGTGTTTTAAAAGCTGAAAAGATTTGAAAATTAGTATAATTGTCCATGATTAATAAAAAGTTATGCAGTAATTTTTATTTGCTGTTATCTTTATTTGGAAAAAATACGCAAAATTTACTGTTTAATTAAGTCTATGTTGCTCTAGCCGACTGGCCGTGGTGGTGGTTTCAGACCATATTGGGTGAAGCAAGGTGCTGATGTAAGCTTATTTGCGAACCTATGCCACTCTGGCTTCGCTAACTTTAATTTTAAATTTAAGTGTCATGGCCATCCTAGTATAATATATACTATGAATATCCGCTAAACACCTATTCAATGTGATACAATTCATAACGTAACAAATGATATGTATACGCTAACGTTCTAAAACCTACTTACGATTAATTTAAGGTTGTCACATTCTACATATATTTGTAATAAAAATTAACAGTTAAAAATTAAAATAAACAGTAAACATTCACTGTTGCCATTAAGTATACCATACTTAATTTATTTTATAAATTCACTATTTTATAATACAATATATTATTGTTAATACTATCATTTGAGCCACAAGAAACACCATGTTTAAATTTTTTACGTTCCATCTTTTCTTAACATAAAATAAAATTACTGCCCTTTAAATGAAAAGAAAATACAATATATTTTTTACCATAATTCTGTTATTAACCTGCCAATTCTGCACCTATTAATAAAGATAATTATACAACAAGACCAAGCAATCTGCAATAAACGATATATATATAGTCTGTGGATCAAACAACAGTTTAAAACTAATTTTATAAAGAACATTTTCGTATTGTAAATATATTTATGAATGGACTTTGGACTCTTTAATCCTACGGTAACAGTAGCCTGTCTTTTTTCCTATTGTGATATTTCAAAAGAGAAACAGACGACTGAACTTTAAAAGAACCACGAGTTTACGTAGACTTTTTGCTTGCACACAGATTATAAAATCTTTTTAAATTTTGATTTATTACTTTACTTTCAATGTTACAAACAGTTGCAAATAGCATATCTTTGTGGAGCGTTTAAGACATATCATCATTTTAATTTATACCTTAAAAACAATCTTATTCGATTTAACATCACAGTTTTAAATAGTTGACGAAAGCTAATTTTTTGCTCACTTAAATTTTTCCGTCATCGTAATATTTATTTAATTAACGTTAGTTCAGAAAGTTCTTCAGAAAGAAAATTAAATATATTTAATTCTAAACCAAGCAATCATAGCCCCAGGTAAATATTTTATTAATGCATAATGTGAAAAAGTAGTGTAATAAATAACCTCATTTATACAATGAAAAATATTACAATGAGATTTTGTATTCGACCTTAATTACTGTGTAGATAAATGACCCACGATCATCAGATTAGCTAAGCCAATTTAATCTTGAAATGGGTACCTAGTAAATGAACTTATCGTGACGGAATTCAATTGTACATATAAGATGAGTGTTATATGGTAGAGAATACATAACCGAGTGCTTTGTATTATATGTAGGTGTAATGCTGAGAAAAAAGATAAGCCCCGACTATCTCCAGTCTCCACTGATACAAACGTAACGAAGGAATGTAAAAAATAACCGATTTTTTAATTATTCGATTATTTTATTATTATAACCGATTTTTAATAATCGATTTTCTATTTTTTTTTAATCTAATAACAATGTTTAAAAATCATTACCCTCATTTTCTTCTTTCTTCACTCTCGTTTTCTTGTTTTTTAAGACAAGAATACGCTGTTGGATGAAACCAATGTAGCCAAAATACACATGTAAATGGAATTTCGCAAGCAGCGCATCTCTAATTTTTTATTTATTAATATTTTTTTTATTGATCGAATTCTTCCACTCCAAGTTACATCCATAATGTAGCGTAACAATATGTTATTAAGTTATGTTCTGTCGATTGTCAAAAAGGCAAATCGCATTTCCATCTTCGACTGCATTAAGAGTTATCTTAAAGCGAGACTATTATAATAGACATAAACTTAGGTAAAAAGGTGTAGAAAAAAAAACCACGTATATATTAAATTTATCTCTATTTAATTTAATGCTTAAATTAATGTTATAATAGATATAAATAGTATAATAATTCCTTTAATCAAAGCACGGTAATTCATGGCGTGTATTTAAAATACATGCAGGAAGTAACCCGGTGATTGAACGCGGAACAAACTTGCATTATGAGAAATGGGGTCACATATAAATTAAAATCAATTCTTTTGATCAATCTTCGCTTCAACTGTCAATTCAAGTATTTTTTATTTATATAATAGTTTATGTTTATAATAGTTATGAAGTACTAGATACTTAAAAAAATATTAGATCGTGTTTGTATGATATTCAGCTATTTGGAAAAAAAAACTTACTTATTCAAATGTAAAGTAACATTTAACCGAAGAAGATATAACATCCATTGTAATCGATGCACTTTTTATGAAACTGTCATGAAAGTTCGTTAGCGCCTCGACTTTAGGAATCCTGCGGACGGGAATCGATAGCCTCTTCAAGAGCGTTTTTACCGCCTCATCGCATTTTAATCAATCCCTTGTTGAAATTGTTTGACGCTGAGCTTGTCAATTATTAACATTTGCAATTCTGTATTAATTTTTAGACATTTCTATGTCTCAAGAAGATATAATGAAGGCAGAACGTGCCCACTAAGTAGTCGACACGTTGGCATGTGTTCACGTGCACACAAGCGGGTCTCTAATGCTATAATTGTTTTAAGAAAGTTAAAAAAAAACCTATTATATATATTGGTCTTAGTAGAAGCACAAATATGCCAAAAATCTGTCAATAAGGCCTTGAATTTCTCAACATACTAATGACAGTCTCTTGGCCTCAACACTGATTAAATAAAAATATTTACTAGCTATCATTATTTTACCAGCTGTTAAGTTTATTTTAGACTTACGAACTACTCCCAGTTAATGCCATCCCGATATATCGTCGTAACGCTAGCTGCAAAATAGATCTTATTGTAAAAGCAATTTACTGAGATTATCAATCAGTTACATATGTCTTATGGTTAGAAATCCTTATCACGGGATTACACCAAGGCTTGAATGTCAGCAAAGTTTTTGCGTTAGACTTTTTAGCTTCCTTAAATGGAAATACGTTTTAAACAATATTTCGTGAGAAATTCGACTACATACGAGATTTTTACAATGGAACAAAGACAATGTGTGGAAGATAAATAGTTAATATTATTCGCACAAATTTGTACAAATATTTATTCTAAGCATAAATCCTGCTTATCCTCATATACTCGTACGATCGTTTTTTTTAAGTATCTAGTTACGATAGTAGCGCAATATTACGCACATTAACGTTACACAGATAATAACACCGTGGATTTATACAACAAAGACATCGGGCTCCTTATCACCTGTAATGACCATATTATGTTGCGGGATTAGTCGTAAAATATCATATAAGCACGCATTTGTACTAAGGGCTTCTCCCCGTCTGGACCGAACAGCCGTGTCAATATTTTCGCCAGAACAGGCGTTACCATGGCAACGAGGGTGCACTCTTATTACGGTCGCTGCCCTCCGTACAATGCATCTAAAGGGACGGAGGGCGAAAAGTAAAAGGTCTGTGTTGTCTAGGGCTGTTGCAAGGGAACCGGAGATTGCAGTGCTTTGTGCAGTAATGCGTTGTGAATATACACGAGATAACTACAACATGAGTTGTAATATGTCATTATTCCAAAAGCGATTTTTAAGCTTCCTAACATAAAGAGTGTAAATAAATAAAATAATCATAATTTTGTAAATTTCGAATATTGTTCGAAATATTTTTAGTTTACGATTCGATATTTAGTCAAGAATGTTTACTCCTGTACTTCCGTATATAATTTCTTATATTTAACACCTCATACTCAAGTAATTTATAAAATTAGGCGTTACTTTGCGGAGATCCATAATACAAAAGTAATAATAAAAATTATTTTGCTATTATTATTATCACTTTTGTACCTCATACTCAATACATTTTTCATTATCTACAGTGAAATAATGAAGCCATCAAGGAGTAATAGTACTATTAATACTAATAATAGAAGATCTACCCACATTGTAAGCTATAAATACGCAATGAAAAGGCGTTCTTCCCCAATATGTACGTGACATTTTAAACGATCGTGTAAAGCGTCATCCAGCCATCACTTTAGCGGTTACCAAGTCAAACAAATCCAAATAATGACTTCTGTCACGATATACGTATGTCCGTGTTGTGGGAACGTAACTGTAACCGCGTATGAACCAGTAAAAAATTCTGACCGTGTCGTTTGATTTACATTTAGATAAAGTCGGCTTCAGCGTGCCTGACTTTATAAACCATAATTAGCTTAGAAACTTATTCAGGAATCACGTCTGCACTTTTCCATTATACATATAATTAGCTGTCCAGCCTCGCGTTAATGTTGGCTCAGTCTAGGTTCGAAATCCTCTTTGAAACAGAAAACAACAGTTTAAAAAAAATGCTCTAATCGCCATCAAACTTTAGAGGACCATCTGCTGGGTCATTCTAAAGATTCTAAAGAAAAATTTCAATAAAATCGGTCCAGCCGTTTCGAAGCCTATAAAGAACAAACAGACAAACATTGATTTTTTATATATTAAGATTGTCACTGTTCCACTGCTGGGAAAAGACTAAGTTATCTCCTTACGAAGATAGACCATACTCTCGCCACGCTGCTCCATTGTGCACTAGTACGTTACACATATTATAGGAATTCTTAAGAGATATGCAAATTTCCTTCAGATGTTTTTTTTAAATCTAAAAGCGTTTGTAATTTGTAAATACCAATTAGGTACATAAGTTATAATAGAAAAACTCCTTGGTGGTATTTGAACCGTGAAATTCTGTTCGGTGAAATACGATCTGACCGTTCGACTACCTTGTAAAAAAAATCGCAAATCTACAATAGAGCAATGAACTTATGCAACTAATGTATAAATGAACTTATGTAACTAACTAATGTATAGAGCCTAGAGTAATCCTGTTATTTGTGTTACTTACTAATATAAACGATATTTGAAATTAAAGTACTCTCATGACAAATTATATGAAAATTTTCTCACAGTAATGTGAGAAGTTTCATCCAGCACCCGCAAACGCGACGCGCTCTGCTGATCACATCAACTTTAAAATAAACATTATCAGGTTAAAGTAAAAAAGTAATATTTACACTTTCTAGCCTTTTTAAACTTTAAATAAATTAAAATGGCAAAAGTCTATAAGTAATATCGTAAATCCCGTTGAGTCTGGTCATTCAGAAAAAAAATTATATCATGCCAATAATATAAAATTAAAAATCGAAAAATCGATTTATATTAGCGGAAATTGACACTTCTAAATAAAAAAAATTATATAAGAGACGACCTAAATAGATTTTCCAAACTACCACTTTAAGTTTGAATTGAGGCCGGCGAAATAGCCATTGCGCTGTTTTTTACATTACGAAGTAATCAGCATCTACAGGCAAATTCGACGAAATTCAGTCATTGACAGTGACTGTAACAAAAAAGCGAGGTGCACTTTAATTAACAAACAATTTATCTAGAGTTCATTGTACAAGCTGTGGAGAAGTCGTTTGTTTCTGACGTGTTTAGCTTCTGTATGAATATTTACCCGCCGTAACTTCTATTATTAAATCTATAAACATAAATTTTATTTTTATTAATAAATTTATAAAACAAATAAATTTTCGATTTTAAATATGTAAATTAAATAATTTATTGAATTAGGTCTTACTTTGCAGAACGTTATAGTACAAAAGTAATGATAAAACTATCTAGCTTTAGTCTAATTTAAATGATTTTGATCAGGAATTATAGCAAAAATTGTAAGTGATCAATTTTACGCGGAATATATATTAAATTGGGGTGTAAGGGCGAGGCTCGTCCCAGTCAGTCTCCTCAATTGTCAACCTCACCTGCACGTGGTACACCCTGCATATTAACCGACGAGGCTCTGGCGACCGATAAATGGCGGTATAACCATTTCATTTCGCTGACCTAAATACCAGACCGACAGTGGGCAGCAGCTCTGTCGGTGCGAAACGGTCAGCACTGCGATCACCAACCCGCATGCCAAGCGTGGTGATTACCGGCAATACCCTTCATGGCATTACAAAATAAATCACAGCCCCTGGTTCCCGGCAGCTCCGCTATTCCCAGCTCTGGCAGCGGTTTGGGTAACGGCGGGGCAGGGGGTGTCAAGAATCTCCGGAAGAGATTCCGCTGCCAACCCCGACGACTGGACCTGGCAACGTACAACGCACGCACTTTGAGGGAAGACGAAAAGATACTCGAGCTGGAAGAAATAGTAAGTAAGTTGCGGTGGGACGTGATAGGATTATCTGAAGTCCGAAGAGAGGGGGAGGATACGATGATCCTAAAATCCGGCAACTTGCTTTACTACCGGGAGGGAGAACAACAGTCCCAGGGTGGTATCGGGTTTCTCGTCCACAAGTCCCTTGTCAACAACATTGTTCAAGTCGAGAGTGTGTCGAGCAGGGTCGCGTTCCTTATACTCAGAATTACCAAACGGTATTCGCTGAAGGTCATACAGGTTTACGCACCGACATCGGCACATCCAGACGAGGAGGTAGAGGCCATGTATGAGGATTTATCTAGAGCCATGCATGCCTCAAAAACCTTCTACACTGTTGTGATGGGGGATTTCAACGCAAAGCTGGGCAAGCGAAGCGGCACAGAGGTGAGAGTAGGGCAATTTGGATACGGGCAACGGAACCACAGGGGCCAGATGCTGGCCGATTTCTTGGAGAGAGAGGACCTCTACATGATGAATTCTTTCTTCAAGAAACGGCCGCATCGAAAATGGACCTGGATCAGTCCCGACGGTTCCACGAGAAACGAGATCGACTTCATCATGTCGACCAGGCGTCATATATTCAATGATGTCTCTGTGATCAACACCGTTAAGACCGGGAGTGATCACCATATGGTTAGAGGCACATTGAATATATGCGTACAGCTGGAAAGATCCAGATTGGTGAAGTCTACGCTCCGACCAACTCGAGCCCATATCCAAAACCCCGAGAAGTTCCAACTCGAGCTGATGAACCGTTTTGATGGCCTAGCTGACTGCGCCTCTGTGGACGATGTAAACAACAGGCTGGTGGAAACTGTCCATACGGTGGGGTCCAAATTTTATAAGACACACCGTAAAAGACCCAATAAATTCTCGACCCAGACTCTCAAGCTCATGAATGAGAGGAACGAAATGAGGCTACAGTCTTCAGTAGATGCGACACGCTACCGTCTGATCAATAGACAGATTTCTAAGGCGCAGAAATGCGACCTGCGACACTTCAAAACCGAGTACATTCGAGAGACTATTGAGCGTAACAGGGGCTCAAAAGTGCTCGCAAGAGATCTATCTATTGGGCAGCGGCAGCTGACGCGATTGAAGACCGATAGCGGTAGTATCATTTCATCTCGTCCTGAGATTTTGAGAGAGGTTGAGAAGTTCTATGGACAGTTATACACCTCAACACAACAGCCTGTTGTCAGTTTGGCAAAAGACCCAAGAGCTAAGCTGACCCGACACTATACCGAAGATATCCCGGACGTCAGCCTATACGAGATTAGTATGGCTCTCAAACAACTCAAAAACAACAAGGCACCAGGTGATGACGGAATCACAACAGAACTCCTGAGGGCCGGTGGAAAACCGGTACTTAAGGTCCTTCAGCGATTGTTCAATTCCGTCATTCACGAAGGTAATACGCCGGAAGCCTGGCACAGGAGCGTGGTGGTTCTTTTCTTCAAGAAGGGTGATAACACCTTATTGAAGAATTATAGACCCATCGCGCTGCTGAGTCAGGTTTATAAGTTGTTTTCGAGAGTCATTACGAATCGTCTAGCTCGTAGGTTTGACGACTTCCAGCCTCCCGAACAAGCCGGTTTCCGCAAAGGCTATAGTACCATGGACCACATATTCACGCTGCGGCAGGTTATACAGAAGACCGAGGAGTATAACCAGCCACTTTGCTTGGCGTTTGTGGACTATGAGAAGGCCTTTGATTCGGTGGAAACATGGGCTGTGTTAAGATCGCTCCAGCGATGCCGAATCGACTATCGGTACGTCCAAGTGTTGAAGTGTTTGTATGAAAACGCCACAATGTCTGTCCGTATCCAAGACGGAACTACGGGACCAATCCGAATGCGGCGAGGTGTGCGACAGGGAGATGTCATCTCCCCGAAGCTATTCACCGCTGCATTGGAGGACGTCTTTAAGCTTTTGGATTGGAACGGATACGGCATCAACATTAACGGCGAGTACATCACTCACCTCAGATTTGCCGACGACATAGTCGTTATGGCAGAGTCTCTGGAGGACCTTAACACAATGCTCGATGACCTCAGCAGAGCATCTCAACAGGTGGGCCTTAAAATGAACATGAGTAAGACGAAAATCATGTCAAACTCACATGTTCCGCTCCACCCGGTCATCGTTGAGAACTCTGCACTCGAAATTGTAGACGAGTACATATACCTGGGACATACGGTCCAGCTGGGTAGGTCCAATTTCGAGAAAGAGGTTAGTCGCCGAATCCAACTCGGATGGGCAGCGTTCGGGAAGCTACGCGAGATTTTTTCGTCCAAGGTACCTCAGTGCCTGAAGACCAAAGTCTTCGAACAGTGCGTGTTGCCAGTGATGACCTACGGATCTGAGACGCGGTCGCTGACTATGGGCCTCATAAGAAGGCTCAGAGTCACTCAGCGAGCGATGGAGCGGGCTATGCTCGGAGTGTCTCTACGTGATCAAATCAGAAATGAGGAGATCCGTAGAAGAACCAGAGTCACCGATATAGCTCAGCGCGTTGCGAAGCTGAAGTGGCGATGGGCGGGGCACATAGTGCGGAGAACCGATGGGCGTTGGGGTCTCAAGGTGTTGGAACGGCGACCCCGCACCGGTAAACGCAGTGTTGGCAGACCCCCTACGCGATGGACGGATGACCTCAAAAAGGTCGCGGGGAGCCGCTGGATACAAGCGGCACAAGATCGTGTGTTTTGGAAAGCCCATGAAGAGACCTATGTCCAGCAGTGGACGCCTATCGGTTGAGAAAGATATATTAAATTGAATTCTTCCGATTATTAATATTGGAATTTGCAATATGAGTAATTGCTTAATGAATATGGAAATATCATATGGAAATTCTAATAACATTTTATTAGAAAGCAGTTTAGAATTTTGAAATGGAATGGCTCTACCTTAACAATCTTTTATACGTGCTTTCTATTAAAATTTTTGTGTTTTATAATTATTTTTTGCTTTTAGAAATTTGACTACATGAGCTATGCTTCTTCTTCTTGTAAATCTGATCATGACAACATCAATTGTACTTGTAGATCAACTTTGATGGGTACATGTAGATCGATTTTGATGATGTAATTATTTATTATGTATTTGTTTTTAAAATGAGTTAAGGGAAAAATCGCCTACAATTTTTTACGATGGCTTCTATGACGACTTAATTGCGTTTCCTTAAGTTACTTTAACAGACGGATCAAGACAGTTTTCAATCATAAAATCATTTTTTTAATATATGAGACAATTACATACACGATAGTCAAACGTCCCCGAAAGTAAATACTCTTGTGGGTCTATGGGTGACAGAAACTTAGAAAATATATACAATAATCTTAAATAGATACTTAAATGCACCCAGACTCGAAGAACCAACGAATTGTGTATAAAAAATTCACCAGTCATTTTTGTTTTAAATATCATGGCCGTGTGGTATCCGGCAGAATCGAATAGACCACCCTCCTTTCTAACCGAGGTGTCGTAGGAGGCGACTAAGGTAAATACCGTGTGGTATCCGGCAGCATAGAATAGACCAACCTCATTTCTTACCGACGTGTCGTAAAAGGCGACTAAGGTAAATTGACGTCAGGCAGGCGGCCGGTCGTAAAATACGTAGCCAAATCATATGACAACATGTTTGTAACATGTTGTGCCGACCCCACTTAGAGTGGGATAAGGGCAGGAGAATGTATGTATGTATTTTTGTTTTAAATATCACGATCACATTACATTTTAAGTACCCTCGTTCCAGTATCATCATTTCTTATATGAATAAGGATTACTAATATACAAGAAAATACGTTTATGCGCTTCATTTGTTCGATTATTGAGTTCATTGTACAACCGATAGGTTCCCATTTTAGTACGATCTGTTACGTGACGGAAACAAATCATTCAAGTGTTTATGCCGCTATAACGATTTGATAAGCTTTAAGTAAGTACCGTACTTTCTAAAAAATAGTATTTGATCATTGTTAATTTCTTTGTATAGTAACAGTATATATATATATATATATATATATATATATATTCAGCCAAAACTCAGATTACATAATGTTATTTGTTTTCAATTATTTGACATAAACATATTCATAGAGATATTAGTATTAGAGTAGGGGAACCATAAGCAGGCCTGTAAGTGATATTGACAGAATAAATAATGAGGAGGAAGATGAAACTCGCATACTTCATCTCTTCTAATCACACATAGAAAAGAGTGACACATAGATCTCTCTGCTTTCGTCTGATTTATGCAATATGGCACGGTTTAGGCTGGCGTTCCTACTACTTACTCTAAGTATCTCTATCGTAATACTTGCAAAAAATTAATCTCTCTTATAACTAAAGTAGGTACCTACATAATATGACTGGCCCGTTGGCGCAGTTGGCAGTGACCCTGTCTACGGCTGCGTGAGTCGCGGGTTCGATTCCCGCCGAGAACCGACATTTTCTATTTAGAATTTGTTGGTTCTTCGAGTCTGAGTGTATATATGTATTTAAGTATGTATTTAAAACTATATAAATATATATTTACCAGTTGTCTCTCACCCATAACACAAGTATTAAGTTACTTACTTTGGGGATGGATGACCGTGTGTGTAAATGTCCCATATATTTATTATTATTATTATAAGAATAAATAAATATATGGAACAATTAAAGACGCGTATTATGTATGGGTGACAGAAGAGTAGAAAAAGTTGGCCCTCGGGGGGTATCGAACCCGCGACCCACAGAGTTCTAAGCGGGGTCACTTCCACCATCGCCAATACGCCAGTTAAAGGCGAATGAAAGTGCTAGAAGAAACCGGATTCTTACGAAATAGCCTTTCTTCATGAACCAAAATCGCTGTATAAGTAAGTAGGTAAATAATTTCACAATCGGGCACAGTGTATGCAGCTGACACAATAGATTTACATAAACGAAAAGAATATCTGTCATGCATCGGCAAACAAGAACGCTATTCATGTGTTTAAAAAAAATCATGTAACCGATAAGTAGCTTATAAATTAACCTATATACATATTGTTACATTTTGCCCTACTTTTTTAATTAAAACCATTTTGAAATATGTGTACGCTGCACACTGTTTTTTCTATATGAACACAAAGCAAACCCTTAGTAACAGCCACAGCCAAGGAAACAGCTCTCCTCTCACCTGAGGAGACAAGAAAAAAAAACCCACCACGCTGTTTTAATGACCATATTTTTTTAGTTTGAGAATCTGGACGATGGTCATGTGTCTGTAAAGCATAACATAGATTAATAACATTTTAAAGGTGTCTTCTCTAAATACTAAGCAAAGGCCTCGTCTCTGCTGTTTAAAGGAATACCACCACGCCAATAGAAATCTTGTTAAAATACTTGAAATTGTTCTAACTGGAAACAAAACTTTATTAAACCGTCAAGAATATTTGTTTGAAAGTTGACTTAAAGTGAGCCTATGTGTTTATCCTTGATAATCAAAATATTATTTACATATACATTAAATGAATAATTAAGGCTTAACGTGCCAAGGTCAACGCTCTGAATATAAAATATCACAAAAAAAATTCAATATTAAAAATTCAGTTGTAAATTACTTCAATTTCGAATGCCGGAACAAAATAGCGTTGAACGCAATGCGGGAGCCTGTGACCCGTTCCAGTTTGTCTGATAAACTGTTGACCGTGGGAGGAATGCTTCCCTGACCTCTCGGAACATCTAATTGATTGATGGACCAGTAAATTTAGCTGCGCTTTTTGGAAAGAATCTTTGAACAACGGTATCTATTAATGCTTACTTAAGGCGTTAAAAATGTTAAATGAACCTCTGAGGTCTTTATTCTTATATCGTATAGATGATTCATGATTAATTAGTTTGTCTTGAATAGCTTAGAACCTTATTCATGACACACTATTTGTCTATGATAAGGATGAGTTGCTAGAATATCAAGCACTCAAAATGTTTCACCGAGAACCTTTTGTTTTGTCATCTATAATTAAATTTTAATATGAAATCAAATGTTAATAGGTCGTTGGTTTTCTGATGTGTATTTAAAAATTATGTAATAAAACAGAAAATAATATTGATTTTAATTTTAAAAAATTTAGACTGTAACATAATATAAGTATTGTTCTAAAAAAACATATATAAATTTTTCAGCTTCATGCAATAATTTAGGTAATCAATTAGCCATGTGTCCGATTACCCAATTTAATTTGAATGACACGTATTACTTGATTGCAATGATACGAAAACTCGATCAATATTTATACATTCGAATGCTTTCTAAAACTGCAGTATTGCACAATAATAAATATGTACTTTACAAAAATGTAACTTTAACATTTGTGTACACATTCTTGTGCTGTGTGTGTTGTGTATTCACAGAGTATGCATTTTATACGGTAGTTTGCATATGTTCCTTTAAAGAGAGCGACGAATGGTGTATTTGAAAAGTATTCTGCTTTAAACAAGTGACACAATCGCGCCTCTTCAAAAGTCTTTGACGGCGTACAGTTCTCCGTTATTAAATATCATCGATCCATATCTTCATATACAAAAGTAAAAAAGTGATAAAAAGAATGCGCCATAAAAGAAGAAAAAGTAAATAAAATATATGAAATGCTACATTTAGAGAGTATTATCCGTTCTCATACCTGATACATACAGAATTTGTAAAAACTCATGAACTACCCACTAACAAAAGAAAACAACACAACTTTACAAAAGCACTACACACATTTACTACCCCAACAATTGTTTCGCCCCGTAACTCGATTCGTTAACAACATCGCATCTTCATAATATATTATGTTTTTTAATATCGACTGGTACCGAGCAATATCACGATTTAAAAAATTTGTTTGCACAAAATTTGTAGTAAAATTCTCACATGAAATATACACATTTTCATATTACTGTCTGCTAAAAAAAACAGCTTGCAATTTACAATCATTATACTTATACATATTACAAAACAATTCTCCGTCACAGCTGTCTGTCTATTCACGATAAACTCAAAAATTACTGAATAAACTTTCAATAATTTATAGAATTAGGCGTTACTTTGCGGAGAGCCATAATACAAAAGTAATAATAAAATTATTATCTTGCTATTATTATTAGATTATAGCAAAATAATTTTATTATTACTTTTGAATAACTTTCATTCAATTTTAATCAATAGACAACATGAATTATAAAGAAGCTTCAGATGTATGATTTGCTGAAGTTGTTCGTAAAAATGGTTGAAATATAACGATAATAGTTGAAAATGAAAAAGTTTAAGCCGTCTGGGAGCTTTCATGCAAACCTTCCTTTAAGAAATTCTTTTGAGATATTTTATTTGATATCAATTCTAATTATAAATGCGAAAATCTGAGTGGCTGTTTGTGTGGTACGCTTTTTTTCTTTCTTTGTATATACATATATAATTGTTGTTAATATACCGGGTTAAAATGTAGGTTAACAAAATAACGGATACAACCATAGGCATACCAAGAAATTTTGACAATTAAAAAAAAAGACATTTTTATTACTTAGCACGCACGCTACTAACCTACTTTGTAATATTTGATTTGTGAACAATTACAAATACATTATTGTAATATTTATTTTTGACAAGAGTGTGTTTCTTTCTGGTTCTTCTCGGTAAGAGCACCTTTCCGAAGAGGTCGTAGCTTCATTGTAATTTGACTATTTAAAAGAGCTCGTAAAAGCCAATTTGAATAAAGAATTATTTGATAGGAAATACAAATATTTACCATATATTTTTCATAATGCTATGCTACCGGTATAAATTATTTCACCAAAATATTTTATTTATAACACAATCCATTGAAATGATGTGAAAAAATCTCTATACAATAGAAACTAATGAAATACTAACTTAATAATGATTACTAATTAGATTACGCTACCTTGATTTCGACTGATTGTAAAAGACCGCTATATCTATTGTCTCAAGTCTCCCAGAGTTACACACAATCAACTTATTATTTACTCTATCTGTCCAATTATAACGATTCCGTTACTGATAATATACGTGAGCAAATTATGAATCCGGACTCCTGTAACAATCTTTGATACGGATCAGATAACTGAAGCAGCTGCAGTCGATTTTGACGCTTAAAAATATCTATGCATATACTTTTTAAATTGTTAAGAACACGTATTCTTTATTTATTACTAGCTGTGCTTCGCTCGCGTGGAAATCTGCGAATCACATTTTTTTTCTAGAATTCAAAGTTTAAACATAAAGTAGTTATTGTGAGTTAACCATAAGAGATAGAGACATGCTGTCGCAATTTTTTTGTAGTATTTTCATACATCTACAGTTCTCTGGTACATTAATTTAGCGTATCTCTGCTGGTTTACTCAGCGCACTTGACTAAAGCTCTCGCCAAGCAATCTTTTTAACAACTGCGCGATCTCTTCAACACAATTTACATATTTACCTAAACCTTCCGGACTGTTGCACTATCTCTTGGTGAAAACCGTACAAAATCCATTCAGTAGATTTTGAAAAAAGCTTTTTGGGACTTTTTATAATAAGTATAGAAGAGATAGAATAGTAAAACCTTTCCACAGTCATTATTCCAATCCATCTTATCATGTGACATATGCCAAGTATAGTTAAATTTTCAAATCGCAGTTATACTAATTTATAGCAGAAGGCTATAATGACTCGCCACTTATCCCCGAGAGATGTGCCTCTCGGGGATAAGTAATAAGTCACAAAAGATCAATCTATTTTATTACCCTGTTGTCGCTTGCCCTTACGTTATACGTGCTTTCCCTCCCATAAATTCATTCCCTTCATATTAAAAATATATATTTACGGGAGTAAATATATATTTTTAATATTTACTAACTTTTAGCTTTAAATATGTGATCTCCATAGGAATTATAAAATTAAATTTAACTGATTACAATGGCATACACAAAAAAAAGTGGAAAGTGCATTTGACCGGGCTGACCTATATTAAAGTAAACCAAACACGATTTTTATGTTTTTCGACCAACTGAATACTAATGCAAATTTTATTTAGACCACAAGCCGTTTTAATTGAAATAAAATTCAACGAAAAATTAATTCCACTGAAACTACCGATTTTCGTATCTAACATACAACATACAACTCGTACATATCTTTTTAAGTTTTCTTGAAATTTTGAGGGTGCATAGGTTAAACTAACCTTGAATTCAAATTCAGTGGGTCAAAGATAACCCATAGCTCAATACGGTCAAAAGCACTTTCCACTTTTTTCTGGATGTTGGTGTTATGTAACAATAATTTATAACTTATATTTTCTGAATAAATTATTATTTTGGAAATATAAGTATTGATACGTTCATATCTTATCTACGTCAAGAACTTGAATGATGAGAAATTTTCAATCAATTAGAGAGAGTTTAAGGTTACTAATAGCATCTTATCAGTTCGTTACTTGCGATTATTGATTATTGGTGCATACAAAATTAAATTTAAAAAAATTAATCATTCCACAACTTCTGTCTAAAAATCCAATTAAAAGTAATCTGATTGCCTTTCTCCAGTAGATAAAAATTTATAATACCTTCCTAACCAAAAGAAATTTTGGTTATTGTGCAAGATAAAGAAGTTGTGAATACTTTTGTAAAGAAAAAACAATGGACTGTATCTGTGTAACCGGATAAGAGCGTACTTTCTACGTGTCATTCGTTCAAAAACAAAACACGTGTTTACTATAGTGACCGATTTAACGGCATAGCATAATTGTGTGTTAGTTCACCTGTGACATGAATCCGATAAATCATATTATCAAAGTGATGGATGTGAACAACATTGCCACACCCTAAATTGTCTTTAGTGATAAACACCTTTACAACAAATTTTTAGGAAGACAAATATCACAAAGTGCATGTAAAGTTAACATGTATGTTAACAGTTAACATTATTTCAAAGATAAAGGACCTTCAATATGATTACTATGAAAAACAATAGTAATGCAATATTACAAGTTAACTAACTAAAGTAGTTTAAGTATTAAATAAGAATGACTACAGCTGTTAAGGTGCCTCGCCAATGTATTCCATTCAACGAAGTTATTATAAATGTTTATAATTTGAATTTAGACATTTCATTTAATATTATATTTATGATTATTATTTTTATATTTAATTATAATAGTTTCGTTTAGTTATTAGGATTTTGTATGTATGTAAATATTAAAAGCACTCGACCGTATAGAAACGACTTCAGCTATAGTTAAAGAGTACAAACAAGCATTAAATGAACTATCTGAAGCTGGGGAAGTAACGATTGCGTGGGTCCCGGGGCACCACGGCCATGCAGGTAATGAAAAAGCTAATTAAGGCGCTGAACAGAGCTGGCGTAAATTCAGATTTCGGCATATAAGCCACGCCCACAATTTCTGCGACGGCGTAGCGACAAACTTAATTTTTTAACACCCATTGTAGGTGTACACTATTTTATCCAAACTTTTTTTATACAATTTATTTAAAAAACTTATGTCTAATTAATCTTATAAAACTAAGTATGCTGAAACTATAACTAAACACCTAAAAAAAGAAATATTATCAACAAGGAATAGTCACAAAAGGCGGCAGCTAGCGACGCACGTCCATATAGCAGCGCGCCTCAGCGATCACTGTCTATATTCGTAGATGTAAAAGAGAAGCGAGACGATGACTCGTTTCAGTTTTGCTATTTTCTAAAAAATATTTAATTTGAATAAAATATCTTAATTAATTCAAAATTAAAATCTTACATTCTCTTTATATTATAATGATTTATTAGTCTTATTAATTTTACCAATTTTTGTTGATAAATATTAGAGATATTTACGATCAAAGTAAAAATCAGAGGTCTATTTACCAATTTTTTTTATCGAAAAAAAGTATCGTAATCATGTTTTGAAATCTTACATTCTCTCTGAGATATAATGTATATTAACATATATTTTTCTTTTAATCGTCATCCTTATAGCTTTTGTTAAAAACGTGTTTAAAGTCAGCCTATTTGGCTCTGTTCAGCGCCTTAATTAGCAAGAAAGGGAGCGAGTCAGACTTTTATAGGGCCTGAACCCTATCTCCCAATTGCTAACACTATCATAAAGCGTGTTATAGGTAAAATAATAGAAATAGAAGCTAACAAAAGATGGAGGAAGGCAACACTCAGACAGTCGAAGCTATTCCTCAAATCTTTCGATACAAAGAAGACCAAGCAGCTAATGTCTCAGAGCAGGGAAAATGTGTCAATTATAACAGGTATTACTACGGGGCACTGCCTGTTAAACAAACACCTGTCGATAATGAGAATAAAGGAAGATTCAGCGTGCCCAGAGTGTGGAGTAGAAGAAACGAGTCTTCACCTTATAGCTGAGTGCCCTATGTACTCGCGGGTAAGATGGGAGATACTAGGTAAGGATGAACTTGCAGTTAAGGACCTGGCTGATATCCCCCTCAGGGTCATTGTCAGGTTTACAAAAGCTACTGGTAAATTAAAGCAGGTAACACTGTCGGGACATCAGTGATACCCATGTCCCAACATGGGGAAATGGGTGGAATAGTCCGAAAAAGGAGCTGACCACCCGCACTGCTTCGGCAGGCGTCCCCGAACTAGATAGATAGATAGATAGTTGTATGTAAATATAGTAGGTATATTGTAAGTAGGTAATTAAGCTACGTACGTAGTTTTATCTAGTAATTATGTTTAAAAATATGTTATTCAGTTTTTAATTATAATTTATTAGTTTCGTATTACATTTTGTATGTTTGCAAGATTAACGTAAGGATCAATATACAGATATCGCTGATACCTGTCTGAAACAACAAATATTCTTTGAACAAAACTAACATGAAACATGAATGAAAATCCCAATGAGGTGGCCCAGATAAAAATCAGTTACAAATTTAACAACGTCCGCGAAATATCATCCGACGGATGTGGTACGGGTGTTAGACGCTTTTAGAATGCGTAATTACTTTTCCTTATTTGATTTCTTCTTAAACCTCGACTACGTGCTTACCAGGCTAAACTACGAACTGACACAAAAGTGACATCACGGCTCCACGAATGTCGTGTATCAACGGGTACTATGTAAATTTAAGCCTCAGAAGTAAAATCACGCTTTGAAATCTATTCTTAATAAAAAATAAATTCCCAAAAAAACAAATAACAAAATGTGTCTGTACGTGATCAATTTTCTCAAAATCTACTGAACTGATTTACGTAGGGGTCTTACTAAAATAGTGCAATTCTTTGGGAAGGTTAATAGTAAATTCTCTATAATCATTCCGAAAACGCCAAACCGATTTTGACGAGACTTTCACGTAAAGATAGAGGTTGTGGAGTCGCATATAGGCTGCTATTCAGCCTAAAATTCCCGTAGTCGGGAGTTACTCGGGAAAAATTTAAGACACACTGATTTCCACCCAGGCGAAGCCACGGACAAAGCTTGTGTTATAAAAATTATAAATATATTCCTAAATTTTAACAAAACCTCTTTACTTCTCGTCGTTTTAATTCTTTCTTTCCTTCATCATATCAAAATTGCACAATTCATAAAATGAAAGAGATGCTCTTTCATTATAGCTTATTTGCAAACTTTTCACTAGTAGATACATGAGCTCATGACTAAATCATATGCTATCGTTGTATGTATTTTTTTAGGTTCAGTTTTTATTTATTGAGGCCGTTTCTTAGTGATAATTAATAATATTTATAATAAAGAATGATATTTTTACGAAATAACGTAAGATATTCTTAAAAACATAGTATTTCAAACAAACTAATGGACGGTAGTGCTAGGTGCGGCTGGGTGTGGAGATCTCGTAACAACTTAGTTACTCTCCACCGGTATACTGTTGTTAAACATAATTAGAAAGCAATAAGTGTTTAGAAATTGTGTAACTATCGTTCGCCGAGAAAAGAATTTCAATCAATACTTTGTTATAGACACCACAACAAATATAATACCGCACCCAAAGACAGAATATTTGTGCGATTTTCACCAATACAAAGAGGACTCACGAGGAAACTTTATATGTATAATTTTTAATAATTATAAATTTAAGGTTTTGGGGCATTTAACTTAAATATAAAAATTACCGAATCATTAAATGCATCAGAAACGTTGTCAAAACCGTTAGAGATATGACAAAACAATGTATGGTGAGGGTTAACATGATCTTTAAATAAAGAGTTGAAAAAACAATTAAGTATTGATTAAAGACAAAAGACAAAACGTTATAACTTGGAATACTTACTAGTTAGGTATTAAAAATTACCTATAAAAGTGCACAAATTATTTTGGATTCAATAAAGTTAAGAATTTTTATATTAATATTTCTTACGCAATTTTTCTTTTAAGTATCCTAAGGTAGAAAGCGCGTCGATCTAGCTTAGTCTGGGCTGATGAACCGAAACAAGATAGAAACCACAACAGAGTATAGTTTTCACTCTATGTAGGGCGAACAGTGCCAACCTGCTCTCAAAGTATTCAAATCATATGCAATATATAAGTAACTTATCGCTCGCTATTCCTTTCTATTGTATTTGGTTTCAGGACACTCAAGTTATCAAGTACATTTATAATATGTATAACGTGCCTTCTGTAATAAATGTCAATTTAAAACTATTGATAAGATGGTTTTACGTAAAAGACAATTGTCTGAAATAGAATTTTATCGGAAACTAGCAACGCCCCACGGTTTCACCCGCGTCCATACCGATCTCGTGGTAGTGGAAAGTCTACGAAGTCGGAATATAGATTTATTTGTACATTATTTAATTATAAAAAATGGGTGTCATTAGTATTCTTGGAATAAGAGCTAACTCACCAAATGGAGGCTCTGCTATAACGGTCTAATTTGTTATGGCATTATTTTCTTTCGATTTGTATTCTTAAATTCGTAATATCTTTTGATTGGGACGTCGGATTTAAATAATTTAAAAAGTATTTTAACAGATATTGAAATAGTTTTTCATAAAATAAAAACAAACAAACATACAAATCTTTCCTCTTTATAATATTAGTATATTTATTAATAATTTTTTTTTAAATACATAGAATAGTCATAAGTATTTTTGTTATAGATTTGTTATAGATGATTTACATTTTGACTCAAATATATATTTATATTTGAGTTACATTTCGCTTATATATATATATATATATATATATATATATATATATATATATATATATACATATATATATTTCTTATATAGGTATAGCAAAATAATTATTTACAAAGTTACGATAGAATAATTTTGCTATAATCCACCTTTGTTAAGAAAATCTTTGTAATGCAAAGTGTAAACTGACATAATTCAATATTAAAACTAGGCTTGTATTACATGAAAGATATAACCCGAAGAAATAAATTTGACCTTTATGTTCGCTTTAGCCCATACTTATGTAAGTTGATGAAATTATTGTAAAATATCACTTTTATAGTGGATTAATAAAGTCAAGTATGATGAACTACGTGTATATCAATTCAGAATTTGGTTATCAAAAGAAGAACAAATTACCTAATTTATGACAATGACTAATTGTTTTATTTAAAAGACATCATAAAGACTTGATTCTAGTCAGTTCCCTGTTCCTGAAAAAAAACTATTTTGATCTCATAAGCTACCTGCTACCCGATGTATATACATATAATATATCATTGTATTACATCAATATTTATTTAGCAGATTACAGTTAATCTGCTAAATAAATATTGATGTAATACAATGATATATTATATGTATATACATCGGGTAGCAGGTAGCTTATGAGATCAAAATAGTTTTTTAAAAGCGAAAGCCTGTCTGTCTGTAACGCTTTGACAGTTCAAAGCGTTACAGACAGACAGGCTTTCGCTTTTATAATATTAGTATAGAATTTAATATTCGCCAAACGAATGCACAATCAAACTAGTTTGGCGCCTTCAGGAATACATTAAGTTGTTACAACAACAATTAGCGGATGATTCGACTTCCGGACCATTCAACTTAAACAAAGCTCCTATTTAAAAGTAATGTATAGGACGCCTCAAAATATTCTTGAAACTTTTTACGTTGCTTTAAAAAATAATAACGGTTTCCTAGAATCGTAATATCAACATAAGCATACATACAATGTTAATAATAACAAATCACACATACAAATTTAAAAAATAAAATTAACTCAATATAAGAACATATAAATCAATCAATATAACAAATATAAGAAAATTTTTGTTAAAAAATTAACACAAAATGCATGTCACTTGTTGAACGCTTGCGTACATAGCTTTAAATAACTCTCAATGCGAGGACCTTCATAAAAATAGCAAGCCCACGTATACAAGTATGCAATTGTGAATAATTTTAATATGGATTTAAATTTATTGATGATTAAAACCTAAAAAAATTTGAATAACTCCTCAATATTACTTACCACATCTATCAAGCCAGCCCTCTGCGCGACACGGATAGGGGATCACAATCTTTAATTCATCGTTCATCTTGCACGCAATCACAATACAAAAACAAACACTGCCAATAGTTGGGCGCACACAGCGTACATCACTTTACATTTCGCTGTACACTAACTGTAACTGTTTAATCAACCAAACAGCGAAAACACATCACAAAGTGATTCCCCAATAATCCCAACACACTTTCACCTGCTAGCGTCCTATAAAATTAAGATAAATAATATTGAATCTAAACAAAAATATTTAGGTAAATAACGTTATTTGCTTTTTTATGATTCCTCGTTAAGTTATTAAGTAATTATTGACATCGAAGTTACACTCTTCAATTCAAACTACGATGTTAACATAAGATTTATTTACCACCTATACTAAAGACAATTTATTTTTATTTAGCTATACTATTTAAATTTATTTTATTTTATATTTTAAACTAAAATGGTTAATCGAATCTATATTATGACTCACTCATGTAAACAACTTGTATAATTTCTGCAAAAAACTTATCTACCCACATTAAAAATAAATAATTACTTGTATCTTATTACATGTTATACTATATGAATAAATCGTCTTTTAGTAGTTTTATTATTAAAATAATTCTAAGTAAAGTATTCTATTCGTTTAAACAATACTGTACCTAAAATATTAAAAACAATTATATTCAATCCCTACGTATGTACGTATAATAAATAATCTTTACCTTAAATCCTATCTTGCAAACTAAGTACCGCTAACTATTTTCAATAAATAAACACGAAATACCCGCACGAATTACGCGTATACGTGAAATACGCTATTATCAACCTTTTTTACATCCAACACCTACACAGGCACATAAAAAACTAAATCTGAAATCACCGAGTGCCGATTTTGCCAAACAAACTCATTCCCAGGGGGATGTAACTCGCCTACAAATCCCCAATTGAAATTTTTTGTTAGAAACTAATGCCACCTATAGTTTGAGGAAGGCTAATTCTGGCAACTGTTTGATATTAACTTACACTAGATGGCAATGCTAAAGCAGATTTAGGGTAAAACATAATTGTATAATCTGTGTAAGGCCTAAAGTGTAGAAGTACTCTGTGATGTACAATCTGTGGTAATCTCCGTCCGTTGTCCATTTTCAAATTTTGTTTCTGTTTGGAGTTCAGTGCTTTCGCTTGCGTTTTATTTGTTTTCATTATTTTTTCACGACTTGGCTTGACTACGGATTTTTGTTTATCATATTGTTATTCATCATTTATCATACTGACCATTGGCGCGTTTTTTGTACCCGATACTTCTTACCTGATTACCTGGCTTTGCTTCTCACGGACTTCTGATGCGAATTGGTAATATACAATGCCGAAAGCATCTAGCTTAAAATGCTATTTTGGATGTGACCTTGATGGTAAGTAACATAAATTAATTCATTTTATTTACTCTTATTACTACTTATCTTAGTTTCAAGGGCCAGCGATTATACTGAATCCTAGTTAATCCTAAGATAAATGAGCCACATTGTGATAAGTGCTCAACGTTACCAATATAACCCGAAATAATTATAACTAGGTCAATAAAAGTAAGACTATATAACTATAAAAAAAGGCAGTTAGTTTATCATTAGTTTAGTTTAGTTTAGTATCGTTTAGTTTAATCAGATGTTTACCTGAGGAATAACAAAGATTATTACATTTCAAGTTAAACAACAATTTTTATCTTGTGCTCTTAAATAAGCGTTAAAATTAAATATTTCATTGCTTGGAAGCATGCACCACAAACCATACTCAAAACTTTAAGCATTATTATATTTACCAATATTAATTAATTTTAGTTAATTTATTATAAAAGAAGAACTAACTTAAAACATAAATACAGATGAGAATGATATCATAGATTTTAGATATTTTTATTCCAAATATATTACTTTATTATTTTTTATTTATTTTTTCTATAAACCTATTTGGCAAATTATTGTACAAATGTGCTCCTTCAAATAGTATGGTTTTACCATAATTATTTGTTCTTGGATACCATAAGCAAATTTTGTGTATATTGTATTTAAAAGTCCTGCCAATTAGTGTTATACATATTTGAATGTGAGGTCTTGTGTGATAGTATTATGATTAAAAATATATTTAATGTATATTTACAACTAGTTTTGAAATAATAAATAATTTTGTTATAATTTATAATTCTTCAGTCCAGTAATTGGACTAGGGTCTTGATGAATTTATTTCAAATTATTTGTAGTTTTTAAGTTTTAAAGACCTACCATGCTGCTCCAATGTGGATTGGCAGGTTACACATATCCCTAGAAATTCACCAGAGATATGCAGGTTTCCTCACAATGCTTCCCTTCACCGAAAAGCGTGTGATAAATTGCAATTATCGATTACACACATAAGTTTTAACAAAAACTCATTGCTGTCTACCTGGATTCGACCCCGTGACCCTCTCGAAAGATTCGCACTGTCTCACTGCTGGGCTATCACAGCTCTATATAGTGTAAATATGTAAAAAGTTAATATTATTATTGTGGAGTCTTATTTACACTATAATCGAATTTCATTGTTTTTATGTCTGGTCTGATATTATATATACTGGTATCATATGGTACTTTTGTGAAGTCAAATATGTTAGTCTATGGCTACTTTATATATTTTTAACTGTTATAAATCACACAAATGTTGTTCTGTTTGTTGTTTTACATCTACTCACAAACCAATATCTAACATATATTTGTGTACTGCTAACATCAAGAGCAGTAAAAGTGCCATTAAACAATAAGAAGAATATGATTGTACATAATGTATAATCATATTATAAATATGAGCTGTGGATTGTATACATACATCTACAGGCATTATGGATACATATTTTATAAGTTACTTATAATGTTCACAATAATGACTTTATAGCAATTTTCATATTAATTTTTCAAATATATTTGTGCTTGCATAATCTAATACTAATAATAAAGGTGAAGAGTTTGTTAGGTGGAACATGCTAATCTCAGAAACTACTGATTCGAATTGAAAAATTCATTTTGTGTTGAATAGTCCATTTATCCCGGAAGGCTGTAGGCTATATAACATTGCGCCATAACTGATAAGAGTGGAGCAGCAATAAAAAATGTGGCAAAAACGGAAAAATATTTTCGTTCGAGAGAGCTTTCATTGCTTGCGCTGCGTAAACAGTGAAAGTTATCTATGTACAAAAATTATCTATGTCGAAATTGTTCCTCTTTAAAAGTTCTAAAAAAAAGTCCGTGACAGCATGTATCTAGCTTTTAACGATAGTCACTGGAGTGGAGTGGAGTCACATTGGAAAGCTATTTAGAGGGATACAGTATTAATTCTTATCAAATTAAATACCTTATTTACTTTAAGCATTTCTTGCTTATGAAATGATTGATTTGATCTATTACACTATATAATTTTAATGAATATCTTAAAAGTTATCGCCATAATAAAAATTAACGCGCGCGGAAATAATAGGAGATGGAACTTTAGATTGAGCCCCAGCAGCGCGGGGCCGGATCCGCTAGTTTATTATAATGTAAATAAAATATCATTTTCAGGTCCTCTTCACCGATTTCCACTGTGGGAGTATCCTCATACTGAAAGATTTAATCAGTGGAAATCTATACTTACGCCTGAAACACAGGAAAAAGGCAATAATTACATATATAACTCAGTACGAATATGCTACAGGCATTTTGACGTAAAATATAGACTTCCTAGTCGACGTTTGACTTTAAATGCTGTACCCACACTAAATACTAGTAAGTTTCTTACATCTATACAAACTATGAAATAAATTACAGTGACAACCATGGGTGATATTGACCAGTAACCAGAATTTTCCAGTGAGTCACAAAAATATTCGATGTGATTGTGATATGTGATGTGATTGAAGATGTGTTGGAATAAATTACTCAGTACAGCGAACACCTATGGAGTTTTCAGTTTCTTCTTCATATTCCACCGTTAATTTCAGAGCAGTCGACCGAGGATTTCCTTAATTTTTCTTTTGTCTCTCGCAGTCACAGTGGCTGTTCCATTAGTTTAAGAGATAAAGTCGATACGATCTTCATTTCTAAACCTCCGGATAATGAACGCGAGAGTACTCTTATTAATATTAAGTAAAAAACCAATTTCGCGCTAAGGTTTTCCTTTCTCGCGACGGAGAATCACTAATTAGCATGAATCGAATGATGTATTTCTCTTGCAACCCATTTTCGCGAATTCCACACATAATACTGAGGAACAGTATAGTATAATCAAGTGCATAGCCCATTTTGAGAAGCTATAGCTGTGTTTGTAAACATTTAATTGAAATTTTTGAAAGAATTTCCTTTTCAGAGAAAAAACGATGTATAGTGTCCGAATACTTTATAACATAAAAATTTACTTTCATTTCCTTTATTTTTTCTTACAATGAACAGATATGGACTTATTTTGAAATATATGTGTTATTATTGATTTGGATAAATCTCTTATTACTTATATCTTATTACTAGGAAAAAACCCAATATGATCCCTCCATAGGTGTTCGCTGTACTGAGTAATATATTCCAACACACTTTGGTGTCCGAATATTTTGTGACTCACTGTATCTTATCTGACTGATTGTCAGCTACATCAATAAAAAAGTTTCTGACTACTATTACTTGCATGGGTACTGACATCAAGGACTTTTTGTCAAATGTATTACAGATGTGCAGCAACATCTTGAAGTTGTGATGCCATCTACATCTAGTGCATCATTAGATCCAGTTCATTCAACTTTTCACAATAACCCGCAACAGCTTCAAATTGGTTCTACAGGTAAATAGTTTTGATAAGATGGCTAACGGGATAAACCTTTGTCACTGTAAGACTGTATTGTTGAAGAGAAGTAGCAAATCATCATTTTTAGTAACTATCAAGAAAAGATTGTTTATATGTCCTTCAAACAGTGGAAAAACTCAGTAAACTCATAAAAAATCAGTATAAATAGAAGACTATAATTTCAAATTAACATCTTTAAGCCACATAGTATGATGCTAAAATTATGCTATTATAAATTGTAACAACATTCTTAACTTAGCTTAACTATAGTAAAGTAAAGTAGCGGCCTGTTACTATCCCACTGCTGGGCATAGGCCTCCTCTCTCCATTTTTGGAGAGAAGGATTGGAGCTAAGATCTACCACGCTGCTCTAATGCGGATTGGTAAGTTACACATATCCCTAGAATTCTCCAGAGATATGCAGGTTCCCGCACGATGTTTTCCTTCACCAAAAACCGTGTGATAAATTGCAATTATCAGTTTATGCTTAACTATAAGTTAGCTACAAATTCATAATTTCAGGTCCCACCAAATTCCGCTGTTTAACGAGAAACAAACCAACACCTCCGAAGGACATATTAATAATAAAAAATCAAATTAATAGACTGCGGAAGAAGTATAAAACATTAAAAAAAGAGGTGATTATTGCAAAAAAGATTGCAATGTCAAAATCATTTCTATCAACCATTGAAAAATTATCTGATGCTGCACAAATTTTTATAAAATTGCAACTAAAATCTAAGAAGAAACCAAAAGGGAGACGCTTCACCGATAAAGAAAAAATTATGGCTTTAACCATTTTAAAGCAAAGCCCAAAAGCCTATAATTTATTAAAGAGAATGTTTGTTTTGCCATCTAAAAGATCATTGCAAAACATTTTGAGTACATTTATACTTAGACCAGGCAATAATAACTTAAATATATTTGACAGTTTAAGAACAGCAGTCCAAAGAATGCCAGAAGAAAAAAAGTTGGTTAATTTATTATTCGACGAGATATGTCTGGCACCTGGTCTAGTATATAATCCTAGACTTAATGAAATTATAGGCTTTGAAGATGATGGCTCGGAAAAAACAAACGTAATTGCAGATCATGCCCTTGTGTTCATGATTAAAAGCATTAAAAGCAAGACAAAACAGCCTTTGTCTTTTACTTTCTCGAAGAGTGGAGTTAAAAGAAATAGCTTAAAAAGTTTGATTGTTGATATAATAAAAAAACTTAACCAAATAGGCCTAAAAGTTGTTGCCACTGTATGTGATCAGTCACCAACAAATGTTTCAGTAATTAAAGAGTTACTAAAAGAAACTGTTCAGAACCACATTGACAGAGGGTTACATGTAATGAACATCAAGTATTTTGAGATTGATAATATTAAAGTGTTCCCATTATTTGATACACCTCATTTATTAAAAGGTATAAGAAATAATTTATTAAATAAAGATGCACAGTTTGTGCAAAATGGAAAAGAAAAATGGGCCAAATGGGAACACTTAAAAATGTTACTGGACATTGATGTTGGTGACGATGAAACTCGGTTGGTCAATAAACTGACGGAAAATCATGTCATAAAAGACAAAATAAAAAAAATGAAGGTGAAATTGGCCGCCCAGGTGTTTAGTCAAAGGGTATCATCAGCTCTTCGATTTTCTGCAAGTAAGTGTAACTTGTTATTCATTCACATGAATAATAATTTTAGTTTATTATGGACCCCTTAGTGTTGTTCATTACCAAAGGTATCAGTAATCATATCAAGCGGTCCGCCTGCCTCATAAATATGGTAAAAAATAATAATATTAGTGTAAGTAAAAATGACTAAAAATTTTTTTTTGTATCTACTTGTAACCATTTCATACCAATAGAAGACTATCAAGAACGTGTTGTTCGCTAAATACCGAATTAATATTGATTTTTTATTTTCAGGACATGGAATTTTACCTCATGAATGTGCAGACACAGCTGATTTTTTGCTATTATTCGATCAATTATTTGATTCATTCAATGGTCATTCTTATCAAGGCAACTCGAAAATTTACAAAGGTTGTATAAAAAAAGATTCACCTCACTTTAAGTTATGGGCTGATTTGATTCCAATTTTGGAAACAATTAAATTTAAATCGGTAGTAAGGAGAAATGGTGTTGATCATATAATATATAAATCAATTCCTTCAATCAAAAATTGGGTTCATAATATTCAAACCTTCATAGAAATGTGGGAATATTTATCATCTAAAAATGAAATTGTTAATTTAGTAGCTAGAAATTTTAATCAAGATCCGCTAGAAAATTTTTTCAGTAGTATTAGAAGTAACGGTGCAAGGAATATTAATCCCAGTTGCTATCAATTTATTAATGCATTTAAAACGTTGATTATTAATAACTTTAATTCACCACATTCAGCAGGGGCTAATTGTGAACAAGATTTTAATAAAGCTATGCAATCATTATCAGATATGTTTATGTATTGTTATGACTCTCCAGTTGTTGATTATGCATGTGACATTGGTTGTTTGTTGAATGCTTTGGGTGAGGTAAAAAACAATGATTCTTTATTGCATGCTGAATCAAAAAAATATATATCTGGGTATGTGATTAAAAAATCTAAAACAAAAATATTCCACAGCTGTGAAATCTGCTTGAGTGATTTACGTAGAAACACAGTTGATTTACAGTCTTTTAATTATGAAATTGATTACACAAAAAAATCATTATTACATCCAAGTGACGATTTTCTAAAATTAATCAATGAAATTTATTATATGATTATTGTATGGCTTAAGCATAAACCACAGAGTAAATTTTTACATGATGAAATAAAGTTTTTCATTGATTGTGCATGTGATTTTAGTATTATAAGTTGTAGTATTCATAAAGCTGATTTGATTAATTTTATTTGTAATTTATCTATAAAGCTGATTGTAAATAATTGGTGTTTAGGGGTGAATCGATTACTATCCGGAAAGATTACGAAATTTGATAAGAATGACCATGTTAAAAAGCAAGCATTTGATTATTGTAAAAAGAATCGGAAATAAATTATTTTATTACATATATTTATTTACATATATTTATTTACATATATTATTATATTTACTATATATACTTTAATATAATTTTATTATTTCGTATTACTTTTAATTTAATTTTTGTTTCTTAATTTAAGTTTACTTTATTTTATGTTTTCAAAATTTGAGTGCAATAAAGAGATAAAACAAACAAACAAATGGTTTTTATTGTTTATCATTCATTCAGTTATAACTTTTAATTATCTTTTGTCTGATTGTAATATGTATTACAATCAGACAAAAGAACTTCATGCAAAATAAAATCGATTTAAAATAATCCTGGAATAATAAGTGGTAACAGCGCCATCTATGAGCTCCCTGTGAAACATAAAAACAGCGCCATCTTTAGTCTGAGGAATAAACTATTCATTTTGAACAGCGAGATGCGTATCTATCTCTACTATAAGTGTATAATCTATGCTCATTCCTTTCCGAACTCTACATTGGCTGGTGTTCGAATGAAAAAGCAAGATAGTGTTTCCCTGTCTTTTGATATTGACCCGCCTTCTTATCATATATTTATTATCAATGCTAGTTTTTTATGCATAGCCTAATGAACACGTTAAACTTCTTTAATTTAAAAAAAAATGTTATGTATTTTAAAATCAATTGTTTCATAAACATGTTCATAAAAGATACAAAAGTTCTTTAAAAGTTCCATGATAAAAATATGATTGGTCCATTCTCCTACAAATTTGAATGTATTAATATTGAATTTATTGAATTATTGAATGAAAGGCTACTAAGCTAAAAAAGTTTATCTTATATAGGAATAAAATAAATTTAAACCTTGACAATAATTTATAAATTAATATGCACTTAATATTTTTTTTAAAGCAGTTAATTAACAATCCAAAATGTTAAGATTTGTTTAACCAGTCTTATTTCATTGTTGTTATATTTATTATAGAATAAGAAGGTTTTTTTCCATAAAACATTTCAATCTGACCAAACTATGATGGACTATCATTCTTGGACAAACATTTGTGTCGAATACCTACAAATTTCCTTTTAATGTTTATTCGTCCGTAAACAATGCTCCAACAACAAAAATAAATAATATAAATTTATATTTAAATTCATTTCTTGCCTTGTTTTAGTTTTGCTTGTTTTATTCAATATATCTCAATTATCAGTCCTTATACGTTACTATTGCCATTGGGCACCATCATTTCATTTGTCTGCATTTCAGACTATAATAGTATTCGGTTATCTTTCGTCTGCGACTAGCATTTGTCAGTGAAGGTAGTCTCACAGACAAATAACTGGTGTCAAGTTAGTCTAATATTAAAAATGGCGTTGAAGGCGCTTGTCGGGCAAAGTAAGTTAAAATATTCATTTTTATATACATTTTTGAGCCGTTTTAATATATAAAATGATATTACTCATAATAATAAAGTTAAATTAAAATACACCACTAACAGCAGCCAGATGGCAAAGACTTTTATATGTTCATGATAATATTTTGCTTATCGATGACTAATATTTTTCAAATGGGATAAAATAATAAATACGAGGGGTAATTATTAGCAACATTTATAAATAAAAATGTACTTTATTATGCCTTTCCTTAACAACTCTTTAGTTATAATAAATATCTCATTGAAACATGTTTCAACCAAAATATTGCATAAAAACAAAAAAACTTATGATAAACCCGTTATTGTAATCAAGATCAACTTTGAATTCGATTTATTAGTGTTATAAAAATGCATTGCAAAATTGTAAATCTTGTTAAAACTACATAGCTGCCCTAGGTTTTTGTTATTGATTTTCTTATGTCACTTGATATATGAAAGGGTGGGGAGAATGAATGTGCGTCATGCATTTACGACTGAAACCCTGGGTATGAAAAAAGTCGAACGCTTAAATAGTATTTTACTTGATGAAAATCAGTTAACTAGAAGATTTTATTGTCATTTTTTAGATGCGATCTATTGCATGAAACTTGGAAATTTAAGAAAATATATCTCAATTTATTTAATTAAATTATATTAGTTCGGCTGTTATAGAAATTCAATAATAAACTTATCAATGCTCGTTTTGATCCCATCAATATAATAGAAATGATATCATTATCTCTAGGAGATTATGTACATGAATGTTAATTATTTTAATTAATACTTTTTACCAGTTATACTTTTTAACAGGGAATGGGTAAATAATATAAAATTCTAAAATTACATAATAAAGGCAAACATGGAGTCACAACCTCATACCATCTCATTAGATTCATAGATAAAATAAATGTAATAATATGAAATAAATTGTGAAAGATGCATATTACATTAAAACATGCATTTTCATTTTTATATTTCAAGTTTAAAAATTTATGAATATCAATTAAGTGCATATTTTATTAAAGGACAGGAGACTTACCCTTATTGTTAAATAATCACTAGGCATTGAGAGCTACATATAAATCCAATATTTTATAATGTAATTCATTAGAACATCAATGGTAACTTATATAATCAACAAATAAAAGCAATTCAACAATGTTTTTAAATTTTAAGGTATTTTTTAATGTATGTTGTAGAATGATGAACCATTGAGTATAATAATAATACAAATATTTCTCTAAAAGTAATTTTTATAATTACTGTCTTGTTTTAGTTAAAATTAATGTTGTATGGATTTGTAAGTTTTATAGTTTATATATCAATATTTTTATTTTCTGATTTTTCCTTTAATTTTTACATTACCAAAATATAGCAATTGTTAATATACTTGCCCTATGTATGTTAAACATTTCTAGTATGTTGCAACTTCAATGCAGTGTCATAAAAATTACTCCCTTTAAAAGTTTTATACCATTCTTTGCATTATTATGCAATAGGTTTTCGAACCTTGTTGGGGGAATTTTGTAATAGTCTTTACATAAGTATTAGTTTATCTAAAGCTCAATGCATCTGACACAAAAGCTTCAATTACATTATTGACTTTTTTTTAAATTAACAAACTTATTTATTAATTGTAGAGATCATGAATGAGGTAATCCGCTATCGCGGACCTAAAGGTAAGGAGTCTCAGCGTATAGAATGGCGCATCCTTATTGTGGATCAACTGTCTATGCGCATGGTGTCAGCTTGCTGTAAGATGCATGACATCTCAGCTGAAGGAATAACCTGTAAGTTGAAAAAAAAAATTAGATTTGATTTGCTGAGTCTTGATTATTGAAGTAGTTACTTCAACTGATTTTCAAATAAAATTTGAATTACTTAATTGAAGAAAACAAACATTTATTAAATAATTTTAACATTTCATAAGATGAAATATTATCACTATGTATACAGAGTCAAATTTATAAAACGTAAATATATGAATAGATAGAATAGATTGCTCTAGTATCTTCCTATAACTTTAGTAAAATTATTTATAATTATAACTTGAATATTATACATTATGTCTTAATTCTTTATAAATGAAATTTTAACACTAGATTGCCCAAGCAGTGAAAATGACTGTTTATGAGAAAAAAAATCAACGGTAATGATGTATACGAAATAAAGAAAGAGTATTGATAAAAGCGAACAACAAACAATCCCTTTAAAGAATAACTAAAAAGTCAACACTAAAGAATTATTATAGATTTTTATGTACTATTGTTTTTCTTGTTTTTAATGTTTTAAATTAGTGAAAAATATTCCCTTGGGCAAACTAGTGTTAATTATGTTTCAAAGCATGTTCTCTAAAATAATAATGTTGAAATACATTTCAAATATAATGAATAAGGTATATTCGAATAAACTAGGCACCAATTAATCAAGTATCACACCAAAAACCTTCACTTGTCTCAATATAAAAAAAAACTTCTATCATCAATACATAGTATATGTATCAGTTTTATATACAAGAATTTCTTTTTTCTATAGTGGTTGAAGATATTCACAAGAAACGAGAGCCACTATACACTATGGATGGAATTTATTTGATCACACCCTGTGAGAAATCCGTACATGCACTTATCAATGATTTCTCAGTGGGCAACCGCATCATGTATAAGGCAGCACATGTTTTCTTTACTGAAGGTAAAAAAAACCTATTACTTAATAAAAAGAATTTTAATAGTATAATATGAAAATTATTAATAATATTAATGTAATGAGTTAAATATATTATTATCAAAATTTCTATGTGGTAGAACTACTATGTGAATACATTACTTAAAAAAGTTGTAGGGAACCACCGAATCCTAGCAACACTTATTATGTATTGAATATTAATCTCTATTTCAGAGCATTGTCTTGTCCAGAAGCCTATCGTTTGTTAAAGAAAACCTATAATTTTAATAATCTTATTTTCAAATGTCATAAACTTCATAATTTTTCCCTCTATCCATTTAATTGAACAAATTTTTAATAATTAAATTTCCTTTTCATATTATAATTTTATATTTCTTAACAATATATTATATTGTATTTTAAAATTTCTTTTTTCATTCCTTTAAAAGTATATTGGTTTTTTTTCTTTCAGTTATAGTTAGTATTGTTCAGTTATGTATTTTTTTTTTACTTTTATTTTGATTTACAGCATGTCCTGATAAACTATTTGATGAATTGTCACATTCATATGTTGCTAAATATATTAAAACTTTAAAGGAAATCAACATAGCTTTCATACCATATGAACAACAGGTTTGTGCAATGACATTTTATATAGTTTCTAGTTTTAGAAAAAAATGCCAATACATCACTATATAATCATTTATAAAATTATAATTTTGTTACACGCTGCGATGATAAGTATGCCCAGAGGAGTTATTCAATGAATTATGTAAATCTTCTGCTGCAAGAAAAATCAAAACTTTGAAAGAAATAAATATCGCTTTCTTACCATATGAAAGTCAGGTAATATAAATAAACACATTAAAAATATTAAACTGTAACTTCTGAAACTGTGTACTATGGTATGGTTAAATAAGTTATACAAAAATATTCATTTAAGAGGTAGAAATAGATGTTAAAACCTATAAAATAGTCTATGAAATTCATTAACTGAAACAAAAGCAATATTTAATGTGTATTTCCCAAATATGACATGAGATAGAGAAAACATCTCTGACATTAGTCAGATCTGAAATAAATATTGTTAACAAATGCTTTTTTAATTAATACAATACATAATTTATGTTAAAAGACCGGCTATACTCACGTCTTATTTTATCCGATGAGCCCTAGTTTAAATCTATAAAATATATAAATTTATAAATATATATAGTCTATAAAATAAGACGTGAGTATAGGCGGTCTCACAACATTAATTATGAACACCACTCACGATAGTTTAAATTCAAAAAATACAATACATATCAGATTGTGCAAAAACAACCTAGATTCTCAAAATAATACTTAGTCAATGTAAATAATATAATTTAGCATACTGGCTGAATGTTATTAAGGCTTAAAAATATTATGTTTTATTAAAGTATGAGTGCTATGTCTTTTTTTAATATATACATAACGACTGTGAACCAGCAATACGTCCTATCTCAATTTTAAGCCAAATCACTTTGAACGGCACTGTGTGCTACTGCCCATCTTTTACCGTATCAACATGTATTATCTACTAGATTTTTTTTAAATAAATAAACATATTTCAAAACAACTGTTTTTCTATTACATAAAAATGAATGTGAATGTATTAATAATCACATTCTATCTTCTTCCTGAAAAGTTGACAAGAATAAGATAGGACAATTTACCAGTTCACAGTCGATAAGTATAACATGATAAACTCCATTTTGCGGATCCACCTTTTGGTATCCAAATAGTTCAAGAAGTTCCTTCTTTTTAAACCAATAGTATATGGATAAAAACACAAATAAAAGAAAAAATAGTTCTTATTATCAATTTAAACAGTGAACAGTATTCTATTTATTGAAAACGACTTTATAGGTGTTCTCTTTGGACTCGCCAGACACTTTCCAGTGCATGTACAATCCAGCACTTACTCAGACCCGCAATGCTAACATGGAGCGTATTGCAGAACAAATAGCAACACTATGTGCGACACTTGGTGAATATCCTTCAGTGCGATACCGAAGGTAAGCATATATATGTATGAAAATTATAAGGCATAGTAAAGTAAGTAAAGTAACAGCCTGTTACTATGCCCACTGCTGGGCTAAGGCCTCCTCTCTCCGTTTCTGGAAAGAAAGGTTGGAGCTAGGACCTACCATGCTGCTCCAATGCGGATTGGTAGGTTACACATATCTCCAGAATTCTCTAGAGATATGCAGGTTCCCTCACGATGTTTTCCTTCACCGAAAAGCGTGTGATAAATTGCAATTACCAATTAGACACATGAGTTTTAATAGAAAAACTCATTGGTGCCTGCCCGGGTTTGAACTCGTGTTCCCCTTGAAAGAGTCGCACGGTCTCACCGCTAGGCTATCACAGCTCCTTATAAGGCATGACAACAGCAAAATACATAAGATACACAAAAATGATGTCCTATGAATCTTAATAACAAAAAAAGATAAAGGATTTTTCTTTAAACAACAAATTATTCTAACCCTATTATAAGAGATGTAATTGAGTTAGTTTATTTGTTAAATATCAATAAATTAACAAATCGCCGTGTGGTATCCGGCTTAGGAGAATAGACCACTCGTTTTTTACCGAGGTGTCGTAAAAGGCGACTAAGGTAAGTTGACGTCAGGCAGGCGGCCGGTCGTAAAATACGTAGCCAAATCATTTTGACAACATGTTTGTAACATGTTGTGCCGACCTCACTTAGAGTGGGATAAGGGCAGGAGGATGATGATGATCAATAAATTAAAATACTAAAAATATATATATATATATGAAATACTTACACACACGGTTGTCCATCCCCAAATTAAGTAACCTAAAACTTGTGATAGGGTGACGGACAACCAGTAAATATACTACATATATATTTTAAATACATACTTAAATACAAATATACACCCAGGCTCGAAGAACCAACAAATTGTGTATAGAAAATGTTGGCCCTCTGCGGAAATCGAACCCGCGACCCGCGGAGTTGAACTCACTCCCCAATACCCACTGCGCCAACGGGCCAGTCAATACTAGTACTTTATGTACTAATTTTTTGGTATAGATCTTACTTATTAAACCCATTTTGGTATTATTGTAACATCATCATCTTCCTACCTTTATCCCACTCTAAGTGGGATCGGGGTTACAAACATGATTTGGCTACGTATTTTAGTCGCCTTTTACGACACCTCGGTAAGAAATAAGGGTGGTCTATTCTACTCAACCGGATATTTTGGTATAATTGTAACAATATTACAAAATAACTTTCGTGTGGTTCGTTATACAACCATAGTAATAAACCGATATATAATAAACGTATTTTTTAGTGACTGGGAACGCAATGTAGAACTTGCGCAACTTATTCAGCAGAAACTGGATGCCTATAAAGTAAGTATTTATTAATACATTAATATAACATACATTTCCCTTAGAATAACAATTGTTTTCTTTTTCAAAAATAAGATTGATTATCTATTATAAAGCTGGCTGCATCTTAAAATTAAGTTATTTATTCATTATGTTTGATGCTTTTATTTGTACAATTAAAAAGTGTTAATTTTTCGTAAGTAATATATAGCAAAACGGAAAATATGTTTACAGCACTTTACTATAAAACAAAATCAGGAATTCTGCATAAATCAACCTAAATTCTGGCCCACTAGGTACCGTTTGGTACCTAGTGGGCTTATATTCCATAGCACTATTTTAAAGCATATATGAGGCATTTGACCATCTTTTGTTATATTTAAAGCCAGCTACAGTGCTATGAAAAGCTGTGATAGCCCAGGTGTGGGACCGTGTGACTCTGTAGGTCATGGGTTCAAACTCGGGGCAGGCACCAATGAGTTTTTCTATTAAAACTTATGTGTCTAATTCCTAATTGCAATTTATCACACGCGTCTCGGTGAAGGAAAACATCGTGAGGAAACCTGCATATATCTAGAGAATTCTAGAGATATGTGTAACCTGCCATTCCGCATTGGAGCAGCGTGGTAGCTCTTAGCTCCTCTAGTCCTTAGTCTACTCCTGCAGTGGGATAGAGTAACAGGCCGTTACGTTACTTTTACTGTGCTGTCTATTTATGTTATACTAATTGATCTTAACATAAAGGCGGATGAGCCAACTATGGGTGAAGGTCCAGAGAAAGCACGCTCGCAACTACTTGTGTTGGACCGTGGTTTCGATTGCGTATCGCCGCTGCTTCACGAGCTCACCCTCCAGGCTATGGCGTATGATTTGTTGCCTATTGAAAACGATGTCTATAGGTAAATGATGTTCTTTTTTACACGTTTTATGTCGGTTTTACCCGTTTGTTTTTTACCACTTAACTCAATTTTAAACGAATTGAATGGACAGATTTGATTTAAACTCTACGTTTATACAATGACACACTTATACAACTTATTTATTTTTATTTATTTAACTAGCTGTGCCAGCGGCTTCGCCCGCGTGGAAATCAGCGCGTCACATTTTTTTACTAGATTTCATAGTTTAAACAAAAGTAGTTATTGTGAGTTAACCATAAGAGATACATGCAAGAGAGAGAGACATGCTATTCCGGACATTTTTGTAGTATTTTTATAGATCTACAATTCTCTAGTACATTACATTAGCGTATCTAAAAGCAATCAAGTTTTTTAATAACTTCGCGATCTCTTTAACACAATTTACATAATACCGATAAGTACTATTATATTTACCTAAATCATCGTAACGATTTTCACTAAAAGATAGTGCAGTTCCTGTTGCACTATCTTTTGGTAAAAATCGTATAAAAATCCGTTCAGTAGATTTTGAGACAATCGATTACATACATTTTTGGGACTTCGTTTTATAATAAGTATAAATATACTTTATTGCACAACAAAACATAGAATATATAAAGTAAACTTATATATAACAAGAAAACTTGTACGAAGAGGCGGTCTTATCACTTAACAGCGATTTCTACGAGGCAACCTCGATGAAAGAAATTGAATATGAAGTCGGGTAGGAGGTGCATTAACTAATATTTAAATAAAATACATTAATAGTTATATACTATACTGAATTCAATACATATATGGAAACAAAACCAGTGACAATACAATAATTTGTTAAAATTCATTTTCATTCAGTCATTTTTTTGCTGCTTTTTAAAAATAATATTTTCGTTATTTTTCAATTTATTGATTTGACATGCTATAAAAGCATGTTATTTAAAAAATAATAATATATTCCTTTTTATCAATTACAAGTGAAATATAGTAATAAGACGCCCTTTGCTCATTTAACTGTAATTCTTATGTAATATCTCTTTGTATTATTTTCTCTTCGTATTTTATTTTTACAATAAAGTTATTCTTCTTCGATTATTATTTTTATCGATATTATTATATTCGATTATATTTTTATTCGAATTTAACAATCTTAAACTTGCATAAACATCTTTTACTCGTCCTTTTGTAATTTTTAATGTTTTCAATCATTTCGTAAGTAGTAGTAAAAAAGTGATATTATAGGATTAAAAGAAGATTTATTTACCTATTTAAGTAAAATAATATAATTTTAAAATATCAACATCATAAAGACATTATAATATTGTTTTTATAGATATGAGGCAACTCAAGGTAGCCAGAAGGAAGTGCTTTTGGACGAAAATGATGAACTTTGGGTTGAACTCCGACATCAACACATTGCAGTTGTGTCCACTTCAGTGACTAAGAACCTGAAGAAATTCACCGAATCCAAACGCATGGGCGGAGGTATTATAAAATATTTTTATTTTTTCACTTAACTCTTGTAACGTTAATAAACAAAGCAATTAATTGAATTAATTGCTTTGTTTATTTTTGTGACAGACAGTTACGCGTTTTTGTATAAGGTAAACTTCACAGCCTTTATACAAGATTGTAATAGCACAGCCGGGAATTCGAGAGGTCCAGTATAAGAACAACCTGGATCGAGTCCAAATGTTTCTATAGATTATATTTTTCCCTTTCTTTTGTGTTAGTTACTATTCAAACCCCTTTATTAACGAATCTAGTTCGTGGCTTAGTATGTCTTCTAAAAAAACGGTCATCTGGATAGTAAATTATTTATATACGTAATTCGTATTCAGACTGGCCCTTTGGTGGGTTGTGACCTACCTTCAGTTCCGCGGGTCCCGGGTTGGATTCCCAACATTTTTTATAAACAAATTGTTGGTTTTTCGGGTCTGGAAGTATATGTGTATTTAAGTATGTATTTAAAATTATATATGTAGTATGTCTACCAGTTGTCCGTCACCCATAATACAAGTATTAAGTAACTTACTTTGGGGACTGGTAACCATGTCTATAAGTGTCCCATATATTTATTTATTTATTTATTTATTTATTTGCAGGCGACAAACAGTCCATGCGTGACCTATCCCAGATGATCAAGAAGATGCCTCAGTATCAGAAGGAGTTGTCCAAGTACGCTACGCACCTGCGTTTGGCTGAAGACTGCATGAAGGCATACCAAGGCTATGTGGACAAACTTTGCAAGGTCGAACAGGTAATGTATAGTGGTTCTAAACTATAATATCTATCCATACTTATATTACAAATAATGTGAAAGTCTAACTGTCAGTCACTGCACACGTTCACTATCACAAACTCAACCATTGTTACAAACCGAAGCCGAAAAATCAGGAAATAGACTCCACGACATAATCATAAAGATTTTACCGTGCCAACTTTACCTTTACGATTTTGTCGTGCAGTATTTCTCCTGAGAGCGCTTTGGGGTGAAACAATTTTTGAGATTGTTATAGTGAACTTGTATTATACTTGTTTATTGTTTGTACATGTGTTTTTATGAATCCTGCATGTATCAGGTATGAGAATGGATAGTCCAATCCACATTTAGCTTTATATTTATTTTCTTTTTACATAATTGCGGATTATAACAATATAATTTCATTATTAATAATTGGTATGCCAGAAATACTCAGCTAAACTTAAGTATCAAAACATAATTATGTGATATAATGATAAAATCTTTATTCCATTCATTACTCAAATCATATAAGACATTTGGTGGACATTTTTAAAGATTAAATTAAGAAAAGAATTTATCATTTTTTCCCTTGTATTAAAGAAAAACAAAGCAACATTATAAAGTAACTGAAATAGTTTTCAATGGAAATTATTAATATTATGTGTCTGTTTTTAGGATCTCGCTATGGGCACTGATGCAGAAGGCGAAAAAATCAAAGATCACATGAGAAGCATTGTGCCTGTACTCCTTGATCAGGTAATGAATCATAGTATGTTTTGCTTTGTTATTTGTTTTAATTAAAAACATATTTGTCTGTTTAAAATTCATACAAGATGATGATGATCCTCCTGCCCTTATCCCACTCTAAGTGAGGTCGGCACAACATGTTACAAACATGTTGTCACATGATTTGGCTACGTATTTTACGACCGGCCGCCTGCCTGACGTCAACTTGTCTTAGCCGTATTTTGCAACACCTCGGTAAGAAATGAGGGTGGTCTATTCTACTCAGCCGGATATAACACATGTTTATGTTCTCAGCAGGCCGTAACTTTTAACAATTAATTATGTCAATAGCCTGTTGATGCAGGTGCAGTGACCCTATCTTCAGCTTCAGGGTCGACATTTTGTAAAAATAAAAACAGTGTTGGTCCTTCGAGTCTGGGTGTATATATGTATTTAAGTATTTATTTAAAAATTATATATGTATATATTTACCAGTTGTCTATTACCCATAACACGAAAATTAAGTTACTTTGGGGGCCCAAGACAGTGTGTGTTTAATTGTCCTATGGCAACTGATGACCATGTGTGTGTGTGTTTGCGTCCTTTATGTTTATTTATATAAAAATAATTACAACCTAAAATAAAATTTTTTGTTCTTTCTTCTATAGAGTATCAAGAATAACGACAAGATGCGTATCATCGCTCTGTACATAATGTCTAAGAACGGTATCTCCGAAGAGAATCTCAATAAGCTGGTAACGCACGCGCAGCTCGAGCCCTCCGACAAGCAGGCACTTCTCAACCTTGCCAATCTCGGCCTTAACGTCGTCGTCGATGTATGTATACCAATAATACATATTAATTGACTGGCCCGTTGGCGCTGCAGGTAGTGACCCTGCCTTTAGCTCCGCGGGTCGCGGGTTCGATTCCCGCCGAGGGCCAACATTTTCTGTAAACAAATTGTTGGTTTTTAAATTTAAACTATCGTGAGTAGTATTCATAGTTAATAAAGATACCGGCTATACTCACGTCTAATTTTATTGGATTAGCCCGACTAGTTTCGAACCCGTGCGGGGCACTTATTCATGAGCTCTTTACACGACGTTATCGCGACGGGAATTGCGTGCAGCAGCTCGCTGGGTTCGAAACTAGTCGGGCTAATCCGATAAAATTAGACGTGAGTATAGCCGGTATCTTTATTAAATTGTTGGTTCTTCGAGCCTGGGTGTGTATTTGCATTTAAGTATGTATTTAAACCTATATATCTAGTATATCAACCAGTTGTCCGTCACCCATAACACAAGTATTAAGTTACTTACTTTGGGGATGGACGACCGTGTGTGTAAATGTCCCATATATTAAAAAAAAACAAAAATTAATATATTATAAATACGAACGTCTGTCTGTTACCCTTACACAATCAATCCTCTGAAGCAATAAAATCAAATTTGGTACAGTCGAAGCTCCATATACCAGGGCTCTACATAAGATAAAAAAAAAGTATATGACATCATCCTCCTGCCCTTATCCCACTCTAAGTGGATCAGCACAACGTGTTACAAACATGTTGTCACATGATTTGGCTACGTATTTTACGACCGGCCGCCTGCCTGACGTCAACTTACCTTAGTCGTATTTTACGACCCCTCGGTAAGAAAGAGGGTGGTCCATTCTACTCAGCCGGATACCACACGGCGGGGTATACCAATAATACATATCAATATTATAAATACGTATTGTAACTTTTGTTATAATATTTCTTGAAGTATGGTTCTTATGGAGAAAACAAATTAAAAAATTGTCTGAAAAAGTCTAAAAACAACAACTTTTCTGTATTCCCATACAAAAGATTCATTTAATACCATACCATGAAGTTTTAAGTTAGTGAAGGTGTTCCGGGAAGACAATAATTTAGTGACGTTAGTATCGTATAAATATTAAGTCTGCAATTATAAACAATTGTTTTTAATAGTCACTTAAAATCACAGTGAAAATTAAAAAAGATTAAATTTAAAATTAAAAAATTATAAATGGCTTAAAATTTTAAGCCTTTTATAATTTTTATTTTTTGATATAATACGTATAATTGTGGAAAGTTGATAAACTTTCTTTTATTTCCTATCGTATTAGCTGATCCGGTGACCCGAATAGCAGAATGAGTATTTAAAAAAAAACATAGAATCGACGGTTAGGTAGAACGAAGTTCGCCGGTTCGAAGTTCAGTTAGTAAATAATAAAAATATATGCTCCTAACAGGGTAACAGAAAGAAGCAGTATCAAGTGCCACGAAAGGAAAGAATCACAGAACAAACCTATCAAATGTCAAGATGGACTCCAGTTCTTAAGGTAATTTAGTTGTAATAAATACTACAAAACTTTGACGTAAGTATAGACTAAAATAATTGATTGATTCAATTTATTCTTCTATGTCTTCTAGTAATGAATTGATTATTTTAGTATGGCACTTTTATAAGTCTTATAAAAATATCTTGAAGCTTTTGAAATTCCTCTCTACTAAAATGATTACAATGGAAGCTTATATACCTGTTTAACATATCAAGCCACGTTATATATATTTGACAACCAAATTTAAGACAATTAAGTCTCAAGCCAAGTTTGAGTGATAAATATATATCAAGATACATCACAAGCTGTATTGTCAGTATATTTGAAAGATTTCAATCAAATGTAAGAGATAAACTTATACGTCAAGCATTTAAAAAAAATTGAAGATTATTTTGTATGATAAAATAAAGAGGCGACTAATGTATGCGCCATGTGGTATTCGGCTGCTTAGATTAGACCACCCTCATTTCTTACCGAGATGTCGTAAAAGGCGACTAAGGAAAGTTGACGTCAGGCAGGCGGTTGGTCGTAAAATACGTAGCCAAATCATGTGACAACATGTTTGTAACATGTTGTGCCGACCCCACTTAGAGTGGGATAAGGGCAGGAGAATGATGATTTTGTATGATAAAAATGCCTGGATTTTTAAAATCCTTTCAGCTTCATACAAGATTGCGGTTTAAAAATGTAAAATTGAAAGTGTTTAAATGATTCGCCGCCGAGTTTCTTGCTGGTTCTTCTCGGTAAGAGCAACATTCCGAACCAGTTGTAGCTTCATTAATCATATTGATCCTTGACGATTCAAAAGTGCTCGAAATAGCTTACTTGAATAAAGAAAATTTTGATTTGATTAGTTTAACAGAAAAGTTTTATTCCTACTTCTTTCCTGCACATTTGTTTGTTTAGCCGAAAACATAGGATTTGATGTGTCATGATTTATTGTCTCCTGTAGGACATCATTGAGGATTCCATTGATGACAAGCTCGATCAGCGCCATTTCCCATTCTTGGCGGGACGTGCTCAAACATCTGGTTACCAAGCACCCACCAGGTAAGTTTTGGAATATTATGTTTTCCATATGCAATAAATATGACCCCTGTAATGAAGTGATAACACGTCCCGATTTTTGCGGGACATTACCGCTTTTTAGACTATCCCGCGATATTTAAAATGTACCGCTTTGTAGAAAATATCCGCATTTATTATTTTGATAGTTCTTGAATGTGATGGAACTCCTAATGCATACAACTTGTATGGCTAGATTAAAATGTTTGAGTAATTCGTGTGAAATATGTCACATTTTTCGCAGTTACGTCGCTCTTTCGTAGAGCTTTTACTAGTTATTAACTGTCCTACTCTTAAAAAAATGTATACAGCGCGATCAAAGACTTGCAAATGCTAGGTCAGATATATAAAGTACCAACCAGAAGTAAAGTAACGGCCTGTTACTATCTGTTACCACTGTTGGGCATAGGCCTCCTCTCCGTTTTTGGAGAGAAGGATTGGATCTAAGATCTACCACGCTACTCAAATGCTGATTGGTAGGGTATTCTAGAAATATCCTTTAATTCTCTAGAGATATGCAGGTTGTCTCACGATGTTTTCCTTCCCTATAAATTGCTATTATCAATAAGACATTAACATATGTTTACATAGAAAAAACTCATCGGTGCCTGCCCGGGGTTTGAACCCATGATCGTCTCTAGAGAGTTGCACGGTCTCACAGCTGAGACTAGGTTACATAGAGAGAAGAGATTCAGATATATGAATAGTTCGATATAATCGACTGGCCCGTTGGCGCTGTGGGTAGTGACCCTGCATTCAGCTCCGCGGGTCGCGGGTTCGATTCCCGCCGAGGGCCAACATTTTCTAAAAACAAATTGTTGGTTCTTCGAGCCTGGGTGTGTATTTGTATTAAACTATGTATTTAATCTTATATATGTAGTTTATCTACCAGTTGTCCGTCACCCATAACACAAGTATTAAGTTACTTACTTTGGGGACGGACGACCGTGTGTGTAAATGTCCCATATATTTATTTATTTATTTATTATAGTTAAAAATCGCTCGTAATATTATAGTGAGTATAAATTATTGTCATTATTATACATTATAGTGCATCTACTCGTTGTCGATTTGAGATAACTTTGTGATACATTAGCCCACATAACATGTCGTAAACTTCAGAAGGTGAAGCTTAGGCTATCTTTGTGCTATTTATTGCTGACCTCTTTAATCATTCGACAAAAAAAACAATTTATACTTAAACGTATGTCCAAAGAAAAAGTTAAATACTATTTCTGTTTATTCTAAAAGAAACAATTATAAAGTTTATTTATTCAAATACTTGATTTGCCAACTGACCAGTCTATAAGTCAAGTCCTTCAAGGTATGTATACTCGTAGGTAAAATTTAAAATATTTCAAATTTGATATCCCTAAAGTTAAGTCAATATTAAATTGAACGATGTTTATTATTTATAAGTGAAGTTATAATAATTATTTCAATTTGCAAATGACAGTTGTTGGTTAGTTAGGTTTGGACCATGGGCATTGAGATTGGGGGGGGGGGGTTAAATTATCTTTGAAAGTAAAAAAAATCATATAATACCTTATTAAGATTATTCTTTATGCCACACTAATATGTAATATCCTATTTTATAGTAAAACTATAACGCAAAAATGATGATTTTCTGTAGAATTACTCGAGGGCAAATGTTAAGTGGTGTTATTATAAATTGATGCTACAGCATCAACATTCTTATCAGTGACTTGTACTCGCTGACAAACATGGCAGATTTTTTATCAATGTCACATTTTGCTCTTGACCTCTTATCATAAATGATGCTGTCTAAGATGGAAACGCGGTAATCGGAAAAAAATACGACACCGATCTATGTAATATAGATGATAAAATTTATTATACCTAAGTAGTGCTTTAGTAGTCTAATTTAATTTTCCAAAAACCACTGTTGAATCCTTATACCAAAATCAGGAACCAAAATCGTACTCTAATATAGATGAACAAATAAAAAATTTAATACCTTTGATATGTAACTACACAAAAACCTAATAAAATACTCACTAGGAGTTAAAATATATATAAGCGGTATGACTATTATTCTCAATGAAAATTCTATTAAGTACGTGTCTTACCGCCTGGTTTATTTATAAATACGACTATTTTACCAATGTTTGAACTAATATTACATAATACATAATTAAAAATATCAATTTTTTGATTATTATTATTTTTTGTTTCTTTTTTTATTGCAGCGTGCGCTACGGGCACTGGCATAAAGATAAGGCACAACAGACTATTAAGAATGTGCCACGTTTACTTGTCTTTATTGTTGGAGGTAAATATTAAACAACAATATGTTCATAAAAATCTTAAAAATCCTTATCCCACTAAAGTGGAGTCGGCAAAACATGTTACAAACACGTTGTCACATGATTTGGCTGCTTATTTTACGACCGGCCGCCTGCCTGACTTCAACTTACCTTAGTCGTATTTTTGGACCCCTCGGTAAGAAAGAGGGTGGTCTATTCTATTCAACCGGAAACCACACGGTGGTTCGACTTACCTTAGTCGTCTTTTACGACACCTCGGTAAGAAATGAGAATGAGGGTGGTTCTACTCAGCCGGATACCACACGGCGGTTCATAAAAATGTTTTTATTATAAAAAAAAATACAAAAATTATAAAGTTATAAAAAAACTACTTTCCTGAAACTTAAACTTGCTTAAAGTAAACTTGCCTATTTCCCCTAACTGACCAAAATTATTGGTATTAGTAGTCTGAGTTAGTTTAACACACGATTTGCATACCACTTCACTATATAATGTTCATACAATCTTAATTTTGGAAACTTCTCGTCTTTCCTATATTGGGCGCAACTTTCAGTCTTTCAACTTTGTTTTAGGTGTCTGTTTCTCCGAAATTCGTTGCGCCTACGAAGTGACTGCTGCTCTGAAGAACTGGGAGGTCATCATCGGATCATCTCATATCCTCACTCCGGACAACTTCCTCTCCGATCTGAGCTCTCTCACCGCCTAAACTTTGCCCCAATTAGTTTTGCTTAAAAATAGGTTTCAGTTCATCAAACATTTCTGTCTTTTCTAATGCAAAATGTTCAATACTTATCCTACATAACACATATAAAGGTTCTTAAAAAACTGAGTATTAACTTTGCTGATAATTGGGTAAGAAATATATACCTTATTACTATCTAACTTGATGTATGACATCGATTTGCATTAGAAATTAGTACGATTTAATTGTAGCCGTATGTATAGCAAGTGTCTATTAGAACATAAAATATATAAAAGTACACAAAACATAGTTTGAATTATTTAAACAGGCTTATACGTAAATGCTAATAATCTATTAAATTATATTCAAAACACATTTTACTTATACGTTTTCTCAAACCTTAAAATTAGTTTTAGTTGATAGTAAATTAATTTTATCTGGCTTTTTATTAAAATGTCTCGTTATTCAAAAGTAATCGGCCTGATTGTATTTATACAAACGAAATGTATGAAATATATAATTTTGATAGAGAAAAAAATTCTCTTCCAGAAAGTTCTTTATGGAATTCCTCTATCAATGTCTTATAAAAACATTTGCTAAGTGACGGGATTCGCTTGACAAAATCTCCGATTTAATGTATTGAAATAATTATTTTTTAAATTTCCTTTATTTTTATGATGACTGTAATTTTTATAGGCAAAAATATATATAATTTTTATAGGCAAAAATATATATAATTTTTATAGGCAAAAATTTTAAAAGTTAGAAAACTTTTGTTGATCTTCCGCAGTCATGGTAGTCTATTGAGCAGGGATATTTCTCAGAATGGGAATATCCTCAGCAGGGATATTTCTGAGAATAAATGCTTAAAACGGTAATTGAATTAAATAGAATTTTTAAAATATTAGGTCAAGTCTAATATAGGAAGATTTGAATGCAGCTAATCACAGTCAGGTTTTAAGCCGAACTTCCACTGCCAGCTAAAATATGTTAGTCTAGTTTAGCTAGCTTAAGTGAGCTAGTTTTTCATAAATGTGCGTCCGCCTTTGCCAGCTAAAGTAATTAAAATATTCCAACTAGATAATTTTTAGAATTAGGCGTTACTTTGCGGAGATCCATAATACAAAAGTAATAATAAAATTATTTTGCTATAATCCGCGATACAGTAAATAGAAAACATATATAGTGTTTAATGTATAGTGGACTATCAGTATTTTCATACCCGATACGTGCAGGATTCGTAAAAACACATGCACAAACCTCCACCACTTCTACCACAATACACAAGCACTACACAGGTTCACTATCACAAACTCAATAATCGTTTCGCCCCGCAACCACGAAAGCACAAAAACGACTCCACGACACGCTTTGCGATTTTGTCGTGGAGTCTATCTCCTGATGATGCTTCGGTTGCGGGGCGAAACGATTGTTGAGTTTGTGATAGTGAACCTGTGTAGTGCTTGTGTATTGTGGTAGAAGTGGTGGAGGTTTGTGCATGTGTTTTTACGAATCCTGCACGTATCGGGTATGAAAATGCTGATAGTCCACTATACATTAAACACTATTTATATTTTCTATTTACTGTATCGCGGATTATAGCAAAATAATTTTATTATTACTTTTGTATTCCAACAAAGTTAAACTTAGTTCTGTAGGCCAATCCGAAGCTAAACGAATATGGCGAAGCCATTCTAATCTCCCTTGCGTTACGCCTCTGTCGCCTTTCGCTAGTGTTGTTTTGTAATTATCATAGTTATAGCTTGTTTTTCGGTGGACGAACATTATTTCCTAATTTATCTTAGATTAGTTCTTAATTGTTTTCGCCGGCGGTGGAAGTTCGACTTAATACGGAATGATTTAATAAGAAAGTATGAACATATGTCAAGGTCTTCCAGGTATTGTGTTTCCATCTGGAACTGAAACAGCTATTGAACGGTATATTGTTCATATTACACATCATTTTTCCAAGTTGGGATACTTGATTCGGATAAGAGAATATGATTATAGGATATGACAGTAGTACTAATAAGTACTTATTTCATCTAGATGATTATAAGTAGAACTGATAAATCAGTTGTTTCACGAAAGTCGAAAGACCAAAGTGGTTCATTTCTTCTCTCTTGACTTAGGATGTTGAAGAAAACTATATAACGGAATGTATTTGTGTGATATTTGTTTGCAGTTACATTTTATTGTTATCATATTTATAAATTTATATTCTGACAACTATCAGAATGTTTATATTGTTAATGTTCTAAAAGTTACGATATTCAACTTTATATTCATGTTGACCTAAATTTTAGTTGCTACTTTTAACCTAGTATAATATATTGGAGTTTTGAGTGTTATGCGTATTACAATCATATGAAATAAATTTTATATTAAATTATTCACTTTAGTATTAAACAAGTTACTATATCTAAGCTTAAATAGTTTGCATCTTATATCAAAATTAAGTATGTTTAAAGTATTTAATAGTGAAAGTAATTGCATACATTCATTTTACTCAATTATAATTCTCAAACAAACTAACTAGCATTTATGGCGTAGTTTTAAAAATAGGTGTTTTTGGCTAGTTACAACTCTGTAGTCATGTTTACGTGATAAAACTTCTCTTTAAACGTTAGTATAAAAATTATATCTGCATTTTAATTGTTAGTTTAGAATAGTAAATTACATTCCAAAAATATTAAAAACTATTTTGGAATAACTCGTTAAACAAATTAAAAAATACTATATAACATCAGAAAATATTGTCACAAGTTTCATTTTAGTAAACTAAATTAGTTCACTAATTAATATTTGAAATTCTCAAAATTTTGACTTGACGAGACGGCTCTCGAATAAGTTCTGTTATATTTTACTAATAAATATAACATCGGAAAAAGTTATATGGAACAAAAAAAATGCTATCGATTGACTAAAACATAAAAAGACAATCTACGAAAAATAAATTTTGCGACATTCACTCTTTATGGTGTCATAAAAATCAGCTGGATTAAAAACCTAAAGGCATTAAATGTTCTAGAATCTAGAGTAAAAAATGTTTAAGCAAAAAATGATGTTATTTGAAAAGTACCAAATATAACTTGTGACATATCGCAAATTATATGGTATATAATAAGTGTTTTTTGAAGGCATTATTATATTGGTAAAGAAGATTTGATGTGTAATGATTAATAGTTTGTGCAATTAATTACGTAGTAAATATGCATTTTTTTAATTCTAAGAGCATACTTAACTATCAGTATTGAATTGTTAAAAATTAATAAATTATTTAATCATCGTGAATCCTTCTTTTATTTTTACCCTTAACACAGATTCCTTCATTCCTAAAACAATTGCACACTGTTTTAATTATCTTTAATACAGTTAAAACTATATAAATACATTTGTATTATTTTTATGGCTTTATTTGAAACTGCTTGTCAAAATTAAAAACGTTTTTGATTTTGAATATAGTATAACCTCGATATAACAACATCATAATATTGCCCACCAGGGAGGGTCTACGTTTGCATTTATTAGAGTCATTAAAATGCGGCGACTTTCAGCATCTGAGGAATAGATTTACTTAAAGAAACTACATATACGTTTGAAAAATATATAAAAATATATACTAATAAATAACTTAAATTATAGACAGCATAAGTTCGTTTACATATACCAACGTCAGGGTTATCATATGAACCTTCAATAAATAAAAGCAATTGTTCAGTCTTAAAGATATTGTTTATTAGAACGCTCGGTTCGAACTCTACTCATACCTAATGGCTAAAGATCTTATTATTTTAGCTTATTCTGGTGGACTTGACACTAGCTGTATATTAAAATGGTAAGATTACAATTATTTTTTTAAATAATTAAACTATGATTAAAGTAGAAAAAATATCAATTAATATTTCTCTTATATTTGGGAACCGACGCTGGATCCAGGCGACAAAATATCGTGTAGCGTCAAAGTCCTTTGATTTATTTGAATTGAAGACTGGATGTCTATTAATTTGACGAGAGAAAGAGATATTAGGACACCTACGAGATACTTTATAGGTGTCTCATATCAGTTGCATGAATCGTGCTCACGATGGAATTAGTGTAAAATAACACAATAGTGGAACAACTTAAAAAATTGTATTTTTAGTTAAATCGGTTTAAAGTTTTCATTGCTTAAGAAAATAGTTTTTTTACTTTTATATAAAGAAAATAGTTTTTAAACTTTAGTTTGCTTGAACGAAACTAATATTGACATATGAGTTTTGCCGGTAGTGCTGCTGAAAAGAATGTGTATTTTTACATAGTAACGGCCCGTTACAATGCCACTGCTGGGCATAGGGCCTCCTCTCTCCGTTTCTGGAGAGAAGGCTAAGACCTACCACGCTGCTCCAATGCGGATTGGTAGGTTACACATATCTCCAGAATTCTCCAGAGATATGCAGGTTTCCTCACGATGTTTTCCTTCATCGAAAAACGTGTGATAAAATGCAATTATCAATTAGACACATAATTTTTAATAGAAAAACTCATTGGTGCCTGCCCGGGGTTCGAACCCGTGACCGCTTCGAAACAGTCACACGGTCTCACCACTCGGCTATCACAGCTCTTCAGTATTTTTACATATATATACCTTATTACCTATATAATAACGCTTTTATTTCTTCATATTTATTCAATAAATAAAAAGCAATCAATTCGCATCTCGACAGCTATCTTCACGTCTCTATGCTACAACTTACTCTCTCCTCTTTTTCCTTCCGCTTCACCTATTTCTAGTCCAAAACACGTGTTCTTTGAGTTGTACTATTTTTCTAGAGTTCTACTACTGCAGGCCATGAGCGATATGTTGTTAAGTATAACCATATCGTTAAAAAAAATTTCATGCGTAAAGCTTAATTTCTAAATTATCCGAGGAGCTATTGCGTACTGAAACAGAAATTGAACTGAATAAATACATTTTTTTTATATATTTTAATGGAATAATTATTGTTTATTAGGTTGATTCAAAAGAACTATGATGTCGTTTGTTATATGGTTGATATCGGTCAAAACGAAGATTTTGTAAAAGCTCAACAGAAAGCGAAACTCATCGGCGCTAAAGATGTAAGATTATCGAGTTTAAATTTGGATTGTTTCGCAAAACAAGAAATGATTATGTTAGTATGTATTATTTTTAGGTAATAGTGGAAGATTTACGCGAGAAGTTTGTAACCAATTATATGTTACCTGCTATCCAAATGGGTTTGGTCTATGAGAGTCGTTATTATCTAGGTACCTCTCTAGCGCGACCGTGCATTTCTGTGGGAATTGTGGAAGCTGCCAAGAAATTGGGTGCTAAGTAAGTGTTATAAATAAACAAAATTTTTCTCACTTTACTGTAAATTCGATCTGGCCGGTCATTGATAGCGCGTGACCCTTAGGGATCGCGGGTTATAACTTAAACTAAATTCATGCGTTTTAGTCAAATATTTTAGTGCAAGACGCAAGTGCAAATTAATTCTGTACATTTATAATTTTTATATATTTACTTTATACACATGAAGAAATAATTTTTCATCATTTTTAGATATATTGCCCATGGTGCTACCGGTAAAGGAAATGACCAAGTTCGTTTTGAACTAAGCATTTATTCCTTGTGGCCAGAAGGAAAGGTTTGATATATTTTAATCATACTAAGATTTTTTATTATTTCATATAATATTCTTATTATAAATCATCATCATCATTTTTATTATAGATTAAATGCTTTACAATTAAATTTTTACATTCCAGCTTACTTTTATCACATAAAAGTAAAGCCATTAGTTGATTTTTAATTCTTCAGGTTATAGCACCATGGCGTCATCCTGAGTTCTTTAATAGGTTTCAAGGAAGAAGTGACCTCATTGAATTTGCTAAAAAAGAGAACATTCCCATAGTAGCGACACCTAAAGCTCCATGGTCTACAGACGAAAACATTATGCACGCAAGGTACGTATAGATTACGTTGATATGAAAAAAAAACAACAAACGTATGGAACGTATAAACTGTTCTAGCAACTTTCCAGCAACGTTGCTTATAAACTACGTTAAGCTGTCAAGGATATGTTATATGAGAGAGGTTTTATGAGAGGAAATCCAAACGTTAAATTTTAGTATTCCAAACATTTTCATCTTAACTCTGAATTATAATTATAGTCTTATAATTATACGCTAAATTATTAATAGGTATTTAAACATTTTAAAGTTACGAATCTGGTGTCCTCGAAGACCCCAGCGTGCTGCCTCCAAGTGGTATTTATAAAATGACGCGGGATCTTCAAGAAACAGACGATTATCCAAGCGTCATTGATATTACTTTTGAAAAAGGTTAGTTCGATTTTTAAAACCAAATATATAACTTCTTATATATAAAATGAATGTTTGTGTGTATGTTATTTATAGACTCCGAAACGGCTGGACCGATTTTAATGAAATTTTCAGACTATCTTTAGAATTTTTAGAAGAATGACTCAACGGATATTCCTGTAAGTTTGGTGGCGATTGGAGCATTTCTTTGTAAACTGTTGAACAGCTACGCGTGGCCGGATACATAGTTAAAATATAAAGAAAGAACTAACTCGTTCATGTATATCTTACCAATTCACTTTCTAAGTACATAATTATTTTTTAATATCATAAATAAAAAGAAATGTACTTTTTTAAAAATTTGTCAAACCGTACTTCTTTGTTAAATATATATTTATTTACTTGTTACGTAAACAACATAGACACATTATAAGTCATTAATATTTTTAAGAGTGGTATTTTCATTGGTGTATATTACAGGTTTACCGGTTTCCGTGAAAATACCTAGCGGACATGATAAGGCACTAACTGTAACAGATCCTGTGACTCTAGTCGAAACATTAAATAAATTAGGCGGACAACATGGTGTTGGTCGCATCGATATTGTGGAAAATCGATTTTTGGGATTGAAGGTAGTTTTATAGAAATATTAAAACGATACAGTCGATGTTGTTATAGGTTGGTTATGTGTTCAAACTTACATTTCAAGTGAGAATCTGGTGAGATTCTGTTCTAATAAACCAATATAAAACATATTTAAATAAATATTTTTTCTGGATACATCAACGCATACCGTGTAGTATCAGGACTTACATGGGATTGTCATCGCCTTGTGAACAATGCAAAAAAACACACTAAGTAGATTGAATCAGTTTTTAAGATATTCCTTGTTCTTCCGAATGTTTGAGCAGATGTAATATCTAAATAAAAGAGGCCATAAAAATTTTTAGTATAGAATTTGATCGTGTCTTTTACAATAGATAATTATTATTATAATGCCCAAATTAGCATCCAATCGCATTAATGTGAAAAACGTAATAATGAAATTATTTTGCTATCATCCGCGTTTAATTATAAAGTGATTGGATTGGAATCGATTATAGTGTTAATGGTGTTTTTTTCTAGTCAAGAGGAATTTACGAAACTCCTGCTGGTACAATATTGCACGTAGCTCATTTAGATTTAGAAGCTTATGCTCTCGACAAAGAAGTTTTAAGGTAAGTGTTCCATATAGGTTAACAGCAATTTCAAAACAGTTAGATCGGTCAGAACTTTTCAGTTTGCAAATAGTACATTTCCTTTAGCTAAAAACAAAAACGATCATTCTTCTTTTGATCTTCTTAATTAAGTCAGCTCACTTAGAAGAAGCTATGCCTGCCTCCAAAATGATATCGTGCCACGATAAAATTGTTATACTAGAGTATGGAAACCAGTTTAAAATGTGCCATATTACAATAAAAAGAAAACAAATGAGGATATATCTGTCTGTCTCTCTTTTTATGTGTGATTAGACAAAGATGTTACATGATACGAGTTTCATTATCCCTCTCATTATTTATTGTGATACTTTCAATAATTTATAGAATTAGGCGATACTTTGCGGGGATCCATCCTCATCCTCCTGCCCTTATCCCACTCGAATGCGGGGATCCATAATACAAAAGTAATAAGAAAATTATTTTGCTGTAATCCGCGATACAATAAATAGAAAATATATATAGTTCTAAATGTATAGTGGACTATCCGTTTCTCATAACCGTTACATGCAGGATTCGTAAAAACACATGCACAAACCTCCACCACTGCCACCACAATACACAAGCACTACACATGTTCACTATCACAAACTCTACAATCGTTTCGCCCCGCAACCAAAGCTTCATCAGGAGATAGACTCCACGACAAAATCGCAAAGCGAAGCATTATCCAAACAAGCATTGTTATATAGTAAACGGTTCAACCCCACCATTTATTTTACCTCTGAACACGTGCAACAAGCTTAAACTTGAAACATTTATCTGATCGTTAATGATGATCGTTTCATTCGATTCCACACGGCATAGGCAATAAAATATATATTTTTTTTATATATGTACATGGTAAAGCTTGGTTCTTTACAGACTCAAAAAGTACCTTCAAGATAAGATGGCTGACTATGTGTACAACGGATTTTGGTTTTCCCCTGAGGCTACTTATACGAGAAAATGCTTGGAAATCTCACAAGAATCCGTTTCTGGCACAGTGACATTACAAATTTTTAAAGGAAATGGTAAATTTTTGTCATCTATATTATATTATATTATTATATTATATTATTATAGTATTATTATGATATTATATTATTATAGTATTTCTTAAATTAAGAATAATAAATATTCATACTCTATGCAATAATTTAAAATGTCCACTGTATTAGTTCAATGCCATTAATGAGCGTTTTTCACATGAGATTTGATTCATTTTTTTTTCATTTCAGTAAATTGAATTGAACAGTTTAACTATCGTGATGTAGCGTGCAGTTGTAGATAGCAGTAAATAATTTTAAAGCATTCAATCTTTTACAGCGTTAGTTTTGGCAAGGAATAGCAGAACCAGCTTGTATAATAAAGATTTGGTTTCCATGGACATTGCCGGTGGATTTTCACCAGAGGATAGCACTGGATTCATTAACATTAATGCGGTCAGACTTAAGGAATATGCACGTTATACCGCTGGAACAGAATAATATAAAACTTTGCTAACTTTTTCTACTTTGTAATATAAACTTTTATCTCTTTTATAATGGGTCTGTCTTATTCAAAACCCTTTATTTTTTCAAATCTTAAATGCGAACATATTATTATATTTACCACAACCAACCTAGTGCGTTAGAAGAACCATAGTCACCAGGCAGGCCTGTAATCAGTAATGCATTATGCAACATTTTGGACTGGTTTTCATACTCTTAGTATACGCTCTACTATAATAACCATATATGTCTGTGGCGATACAACAATCAACTAAACCTAGATTATATACAAGATTTGTTATTAATAGTCTATGTTATTATAGTTAGTAACATAGACAAAAGGCTTAAACGACTCTATTCCAAGCCTTATGGCTTGGAATAGAGTCGTCTAATTTGTCGTCTAATTTGTCGTCTAATAACATAGACAAATTAGTAATCTATGTATAGAAGTTAGATTTTGATCAATTATCATATTTTGATATAATAATATTATGACGGATAATTTTCCACATCTTATTGTACGTAACGAATTATTGTAAACATTAGATACCTTACACGGATGGTGTCGTGTTATTTATTTCTAAGATCAAAACTAAAATTGCTTACCAAATTCTATCACTCGTATTACCTGAAAATTATAATTAAATAAAAATTGTTTTACAACTTAAAGAACTGTAAAAGTATGCATAGAAACTTACCACAAAATAAAGAAGCTCTATTGAAGTCATATACAACTCGTCTAAAAGAAGATGTTAAAAGTATGTTGGAAAATTTTGAAGGTAAGTTATAATATATTATTACTAACAATCGTAATGGCTCAGCCAAAAGACTCTTGTGTTGTGTGTAGGTTTCATCTATGGAAGTTTGTTTCTCATTTACGTAGGTAAAAAAAAATATGTTAATTACATAAAACGTTTTCATCCTCATTGTGCAGGCTGGTAAGTGCTTAGAATGCTATGACTTACTGTCGTTTAACGGTCATTGAGTTCATGGCATAAATTCATCAAACAGTCATCAGAACAGGTTTAATCCACATAGGTTCAATTGGTTATATTTAATTGATACTTAAAGAAAGTATAATACTAAATATTTGCAATGTTTTCTTTATTTCAATCTATTATAATTTTTTTTAGAAATAATTAAACTTGCTAAAGGTGAAAATGACTCACAACTAAACAGAATGACACAAATCGAGCAGGATACTTTTGAAATGCAAGTCCGAGCTGCTAATATTGGTAAAAAAAATAAAATTTATTATTGCATAGATACAAAATAAAAACACTAATATATAGTTATTCAGAGGGCTATAGGTATAAAATGCAAAATAAGTTATAGAAACAGTCTTCTGCCAAGACTGTAAACTATTAGACACTTTTATATTGAGCTCATGTGATGAAGTTGGGTGTTGTGAGTCAACTCAAATAGATACTGCTCTAAACACTCATTTCTTGTGCTAATTACAATATATTTCTAAAATTTTCTCACAATGTATTTCTTCACCATAAAATGGTAAAATGTATTTCTTGTATATCAAAAACTTAAAAATATATTATAAACATTATCTGATTTAAATTAAACTTCATAAAAGATGTAAAATTAATAAGGTTTATATTTTTTGTCTTAGACTGTTACTTTTTTTTTTATGCTATATGTAAATTAATTTATAAACTCTTTTTTGCAGTGAGAGCAGGAGAGTCTTTAATGAAATTAGTGTCGGACATAAAACAGTATCTTATTTTAAATGATTTTCCATCAGTTAATGAAGCCATTACACAAAATTCAAAATTATTTCGAACAAAACAGCAAGAATGTGATCAAAAACTAATGTCACTCCGTGATGACATTGCAGCAGACCTTTATGATTTGGAAGATGAATACTTTACTAGTATATATAAATAAACTTAAGGATATAGCTCAAGTTATGCATGTAGAGTTCCAGTTACTGATTGTCAAGACAACTTACCTACAGGCGCAAATATCTATTTATCAAATTGAGTCAACTTTTTGAAAAAGACTTCAAATAACAAACTCAGCTAATTACGGCTTACTCAGTTGTAAAAACCATTATTGTCATAAAGAAATGACAATTGACTAGTTTTGATTCAAACATATTATGGAGATCTAAAATTGGCTTCCAAAATTTTTGTCAAACATATAGTAGATAAATAAAAACTAACATACATCACAGTATTTTTTTTAATTAAATATTTAGACTACATATGTACCACACTCCATAATGCTTACAATTTTATTTAGCACAAAATAAGTAATGTGGCCCTTCATTTGGATATTGCTTCGCAGTAACAGGTCGACCAAATTTATAATTTTCCAACCATAGATATAAAGCAAAACTACCAAATATGGTACCCAAAAACCAGGTCCATTGGTGTGGAAGTGAGAATCTAGGTCTTGCAGCTGGATCATAACGATCTTCACCAAATATCTCAGCACTAGCATGAAACTGAAATAAAATTGCTTACAATTAATATAGTAAAATATCAGCTATAGCTATACCTGAGTATGCATCTTAACAAATATAATATGAATATCAGCTTAATTACTATTAAGGAGATTGTCTGGTCTATCTAGTACAAACTTGTACACAGACTGTTAACTACAATAATTCATACTAGCATTGATCTAAAAATGACCAGATAAGAAATGAAAGCATTCACCCAAAAAAAAACTTTTGAAATAATTTAGAAAGTGGTATTTTTTACTATATTACTTTAATATTATATATAACTTAAGGTATTTCCATACATTAAGTTATATATAATATTATATATTTAAATAATTTATACAAATATATTATTTTCCTACACATCTACTCTGTCCACTATAATTAATACAAATCTAACAGCCCACTGTATTGCAAAATGGAGTACAAGTTTTTCTACATGTATATATTTATACATGAAGCAATAAATATAAATAATCATTTATTTGATTTATTATTATGTTCATCAACAATGTAGCTCTACACTTGCAAACTAAGAGGAATTCTTGGTGAAAATCAAATCTATTATCTATAAGTAGCACATAAAACTTAACTTACTGGTTCATTAAAGTTTCTTTTCAATTCTGGCATATCATATGGGTAGTGAGGATCATAAGAATCTTTTCCAATGTCTGGTAACTTTGGATAATCGCCATATCCCATATCTTCAGGATACGGCTGATATTCCTCGATGGTTAAACCATACTTTTTCGCTGCTGCAGCTCGCTGTTCCGATGTTTTAGGATATGGGCCCGGTTTATATTGATAATTCCAGTCTGCAAGTAGTGTGACGTAATAACCATAACATTGAGGAATTATTGTCCAAACTTATTATTATCGCAAATAAATTTAGGAGAATAATCTTACGGTTTCTGGCAGCATTACAAAATATGGCAGTCGCATTGCGAACAGTTTTTGGATTAGATATAAAGGCTTTCTTTAACAAAGTCAAAGCCATTTTTGTCACAGGCTAATAAAATTATATACGAGACATATTTGACACTGACACAGTATAATTTAATCACAGACAGGTTAAACTTATGGCCTAAGCAATCTGTTGAAACATTTCTAACATACCCCAATATACCGTATAGACGTTCTCAACTTCTCATATTATAGTGTATCATCTATGATAGACGTACTTACGTAGTCTATACTCTATGATATAAATTATAATCAGCCAACCAAAATATTGTGCGATATTTGTGAAATTTGGATTTTGGATATAAATCTTCTACCGATATTGAATCAAAATGTTGATATCAATGTGATGTATGTGTTACGAGAATATTAAATACACTTACTCGTTGAGCAATCGCAAAGATACATGATGGGTAATGACACATCTCAACTAAATAGTTTAGAAATAGAAGAGAAGGCAACTGAGATAACTGATTTTTGGGCTCATTATCAAGCTACTATAGGTGATAGTTGTCGGTACTTTAGTTTAAAAAGTGATGGTTCTGTGTCTGTATTTAAGGGAGAAACAGTTTTAGGTCCATTGTGGACTGTAGCAACACCTCTTGAAAAATTTTCTAACGTTAGTATTCTGAATTTATATTGCGTATTAATTCTAAATCAACAAATTACATTAAATTCCTACATACATTTACTTTTTTTTACAGAATTTGATAAAATATCGGCATCCATGTATTGTTAAGTACTTATCAGCATGGCAGCAAAGGTCTACATTTCACTTAGCCACTGAATATGTACAACCATTGGCACATATTTTAAATATTCAAACACCACTTCAAATATGTATAGGACTTAATAATGTTTTACAAGCTCTGGTATTTCTACATGAACAGGTAATCCATTAAAATTTATCTGAATACATTTAGTTCAGTCCAATTTGATACTATAGGTTTTTACATGGTCAGGCAGGCAGACTATAAATAGTTTTGGAAGTAAATGTTCAGTGAAAAGTTCATTGGTTAACAGGACCCTAATTCATTTTCTACACCTGTAAAATTGTCAATTTGTAAAATAGTGTTATTCAATTTTGAGCTTATATAAAATTGATACAGCAGTGTTCTTTTAAAAACTACATTGTTTCAGGCTGGTATGTCTCACAATAATATCAGTATGTCATCAATATATGTCTCTGGTGATGGTCAGTGGAAATTAGCTGGTTTACAATATTTATGTCCATTCACTGAACTAAATGCAGCCTTTTTAAAACATTCTAGAATTCATAGGTTTGTAAATCAATTTTAAATAATATTTTTGATTATAACTTATTTCTAAATTATAGGCCTTATTTCTATTTTCAGATATGACAAAGCTGTAGATCCTAATGAAGATTCATATGAGGTTACTTCTAAAGTTGACCAATATGCATTTGCAGTTTTGGTTGAAGATGTTTTCAAAGGTCACAGTGATGGTAATATTTTTTATAAGTACTTATTCAGTGAAGCAAGGGTGATGTAGTCTAGTAACCAAGGGTGTTGTCTAAGTCTATCACTTTCTTAGGATTGATTATTTCAAAATTGAGACAAGTCATTATTGAGATGGGTGATATAAAGTTTGTAGTTCTGATTCTTTTGCAATCAATTATTGATTATTATGATATTATATATTGATGATTTATTATATGATTATATATTGATTAAGAATTTATTCTATTGTTGTCTGTTTGCTCTTATTCTGATACATTTAGTGTAGCTTAGAATAAAAACCAGAGTCAATTTATACACTGAAAATATATAAGATTCTCAATACTATTATTATAATATAAAGTCTTGTTAAGTAAAGTATTTAAGTTATACATTAATATTTATCTAGATAATTGGACTACTTGTTGTGCAATTTCATACTCTTTAAAGTCATGTATTTGATAAGGTTTTTTTTTCAGATGAAGTACCACATTTAAAGGACTTTAAAAAGTATTGCAGAAACTATCTGCAAAATGCAAATCCTGAAAAAAGACCCAATTTGTCAGAAGTACTTAAAGATAATTTTTTCAATCATGAATTTATATCTATATACAAGTTTTTAAACGTTCTACCTTTGAAAAGTGAAGAAGAGAGAAGTGTATTTTTCTCTAGTATTTTATGTCATCTTAAGTGCTATGATGAAGAAACTGTTGCCAAACAACTTGGAGGACTATTACTATCTAGGCTTACACTACTAGATCAAACTGCTCGTAGAGATGTATTACCATTTCTATTTAAACCAAAAAATGGTAAAATATTAATAAGTTTCTGTGATTGAAATAGCTTTAACCATTTTAGTTTTACAGTAACAATCTTTTTACAGAAAGGTCACCAAATGGAGAATCTGTAGGATTTTTTACCCTCAGTGTATTTAAAGAACATGTTAAACCTAGACTCCTTCAACTGTTTGGTGTCAGAGATATTCAGATAAGGTTGTTATTACTATCACACTTCCCAAAATTTGTTCATGTATTTACCCATGAAGAACTTTCCCAACAAATTCTGCCAGAGGTATGTGTAATGCAAAAGTTATTATATAGCTGCACATTTTAATTATAATAGTATCTATAAAATATTCTATGACTTAAGATTTAAGTTATAAAATAAGATGTTACTTTTTAGAGATCCATAATACAATAGTATTTTGCTATCATCTAAGATAAATTTTATCATGGATTAAATGAAAATAATAGATTTACATTACCTTGTCCGAATTATTAAATTTATTAGTAGTTTATTTAAACAAATAAAATTGTACAACTACACAAAATAAACATTTCTAATTGCAGTTACTTGTTGGAATTAAAGACACTGATGACTCTTTGGTTGCATCAACTTTAATATGTTTAAGTGAACTAGTACCTATATTAGGTGCTGACACTGTTGTCGGTGGTAAGAGATCCAAACTCTTCACTGATGGTAGACCTAAGCCTAAAAGTACTATATCTAAAGCAGAAAGTGATATGTTTGTAGCTACTAAACCTTCAACAAATTTTCATTGCTTGGGAAGGATGTATCCAGATAATTCAAGTACATCCACCTTTGATCAAAACATCACTTTAAATGAAAGACCTACTCCAGTAGGTGGGGAATGTACAGATGATATAATTACAGTAAATGAATCAAAGAAAATTATTAATGAGGATTCTGAAGATGAATGGGATGATTGGGAAAATATGAATCGTCAATCAGTAAGTATAGATCAAGAAGAAACAAACTTAGAAAAAGCATTATTCAATGTTCAATTAAACAATGTTGAGGTCACAATAGAACATGGTAGAACACATTCCACAATAATGGAAAGAGCTGCACTTGAAGCTAAAAAGAATATTCTAGATTTGTCAGAATTGGATATAAAAAATCAAAAAATTGATGCAACAAAGAAAAATGAGGAAATTGACTTTTTTGCAGATATGATGCCAGTTATTGAAAAACAAAAAGTAACTAAAGTTATTGAAAAAACGCAAGATAGTATTAATAAATTTAATTTTGTCCCAGATGAAGGTGAAGACGAAAATGAAGGGTGGGGTGAAAGCTGGAATGATTAAGCTTAAATTGTCTATCAACTTTCAGTATATCAAGTGTGGTAATAACATTTTATAACAATATGTGCTTGTTCTGTAATCATATTTTGTATATTTGTAAATATAAATATCTAGTGCAATGAATATAAATCACAATTATAAATCAAATTAATAGATTTTAGAAATCAAATTATGGAAGTTTATTGTTAACAAAACTTTGGCAGATATACATAAAAATGTAATATTATTGCTTTAGGAAATTTTAAATCATATTTACAAGATAGTTACTTAAGTAGATACTGTTACCCATTTCAATGTGCATACCTTTGATATACTTTATATTGATTTTGCAATTATTTTTGTATTTATTCCATTTACTAATAATGTCCGCTTTTTCAGGCATTTAACTGCACAAGTTCAAATTTATCTTATTGTATGATTCTTTAATACATACTAAATCTTCTATTGCTTAGATGAATAAATTTGACATTATATGCCTTAGTTTTATTCTTCAAAAAAAAACCTTTAGGAGTTATATTATCACTCTTAATCTAAAGAATATCAATATTTAACAATTGTAACAAACAAGGATAGCTTTATTATCTAAATGACTAGTGATTTAATATATTTGTAATGTAAGCCCTACACACCTATTATCTTAGTTTAGTTTGACTAGAAAGAAATGGCCTCAATATTACAAGATTAACACAATTCATATCTTTGACGACATCACATATTTTTTTGATTTAAAGCAAATCATATTTCCCTAATTAAATAGTCTTTAGATGTCACCCTATCCAATAATAATTTTCTTAGCATTGACTCTAGAAAATGTAAAAATGATATTCTTAAATTGCTACTTTTTTCTGCTTAACTAAATCCTTAGAGGTTTCATTGAAAACATCAATCATTTGCTGGCGTGCCACATCAGATAGAGCTTCTAAGTCATCCCTGGTCATGCCTTTTGTGGGAATAGGTGGTAAAGTTGTAATGACAACTTTGCCTGTAACAAGAAAAAAAATAATTAAAATAATATACTTGTCCAAAAATTTTGAAAGTGTAAGTTGTTATTTGGCAATTGCCACTACCTGGCTCAAATGTTTTTGTCTCATTGTCCAGAAAATAATATTGGCTAAACACTACAGGCATTATTGGGATTTGAGAATCAATTGCTAAATAGAAAGCGCCTTTTTTAAAAGGTTGTATAATGCCTTTGTTAAATCGTGCCCCTTCAGGAAAAATCCATAGTTTAGTCTGAAAAAAAAAGAAATCTTTAAAAAAGTTACTTGTTCAATTTACAAGTATGAATCAATATTTACTATAAATCTTACTACCTTTTCTTGAATAACTCTTTCAGTAGCTTCTTTCATAAGTCTTCTAGCTTTTTCAGTTTTCAATCGATCAATAAACACTAATCCGGAGAGCCAAGCGCCAAACCCAAATGCTCCCGCAAACATTAATGGTCTTTTAGCAACAACCGTACAGCGCTTCATACGCGGCCACATTTCAAACATACCTAAAAAAATAATTGAAATAAATAAGTGAACTCTATTCAAACTTAAAAAACATTTTAAACCTCTTAAATACCTATAATTAATTAAGTACACGAACCTAAAATATCTAATGAACTTTGATGATTTGAAATTACGATGCAGCAATGCTCATTATCCCAGTTCTCAAGTCCTCGCAATTCCCACTCAATACCGACGATATGCGAAGCGTACCGGCAAAATCGTGAAGCAACTCTAAGGACAAAATAAAAATTTTACACTTTTGTTAGCTAAAAGTCAATTCAAAAATAATCAATATCTTACATTAGGTTCGTAACGTCGCGAGGATATAATAACACTACTGGTAATAAAATCGTACACGTTATTAATACATAAGCATAGTATATGAAAAACTTCAAGTAATATCGAAAAACATTGCATTTTTCATATAAAAAAGGCAAGGTAAATATAAAACCCGCCAAAAATAACTCAGGATATGAATAGGAGGAAGCCATAACGAACCATAGACAAAAAGAAATTAAAAATTGTGTTACCATAACATTTCGATAATACCAATTTGAGTTTTTTTACTAAGTTTAATTGTAAAAAGGACTATTATAAGCAATTTAGAATTATCTTTTACTAAGTTCAATTCAATATAAAATATCAGCGTTACATTTAAGTTTAATTTTAGTTATTGTGATGTAGTATTTTAATAAATTCACTGTGTTCTACATTCACACAAACGAATAGTAAAAACTTTGTGTAATTTTTAATTTTCAATATAGGAGGTTGAGCTACTTAAAAAAACCATTTTAGTAATATGCTCGTACATAGTAATAGGTTGTATCATACAAGATAAGTGTGAATTGATGTGTGTGACAGCCATAGATGACAGCACGACACAATTGTCAATTTGCTGTCAAATGTCAAATTTTAGTGTTCTTTTTCGTAGGGTACAGCCTCGGAGTTGACCGAACGATTGTTTTGGTCCTCCTAATATTTAAAATGGTGAGATTAACGAAATAAATATTATTTGCAATAAATTGCTCTAATTCAATGAAAGCTATCCAATTCTTTATAATTCGTTTATAGATAAGGATGATCAAAATTAATGGTGATAACTTTTCGTGTCTGTGTCGTGTCGTTTTGGCATGAAGATCTTCGATCTGTTTTACTCGTCGTATACCGACATAAAACATATGTGAACTTGAAACACATATAGTCAAAGTTTTGGTAATATATGTATCGAATTTTGAACGAGTGTTTTACATCAACGAATTAATTTAAGAAAAGTTTGCGAACCTAACCTCTGTGATGAAAAACCGACATGCGCGTCATCTTATGTTGCCGACGATACGTATTCGATTAGTTTTACTCGTGTTTTACGAGTATTACTAGATCGTTATGTTTTCCTAGGCTAACAATATGATTATAGAATATATTTCTGATTAATAAAAATACCGTGAGTTTTTTGTTCTCACGTGGTTTTTTTTAAATATATATTTTTTTATCAGGGTTTCGTGAAAGTCGTCAAGAATAAACAGTACTTTAAACGGTATCAAGTTAAGTTTAAGAGGCGTCGTGAAGGCAAGACTGATTACTATGCCCGTAAGAGACTGATAGTACAGGTATAGTATTTTTTTGTTGCTTAAAAGTAAGTTACATTGGTCGCCACCAAAAACCAGCGTTAGAAACATCTCAACTTATGTTGAGTGGATAAGCTGAGTGGTGTTATAATTTGTAACATCATGTTTCAGTATGTTATTTTTTATTTTTATAATTTGGTGCTACCAACAAAAGGATTTGACTTGATATTAACTGGTACTACATTACAACTATAAACTAAAGTACTTGACCAATAAATTTTCGGTAAATCATGGAAAAACTTCAGTACTCAACACTAACAGTACTCGCACCTATTGCCATTCCTAAGAGTGCCACAGAAAAATAAATTCGTTTTTTATTAAAATTGTTTTAGGACAAGAATAAGTACAATACACCCAAATACCGTCTCATTGTCCGTCTGTCGAACAAGGATGTTACATGTCAAGTTGCTTATTCTCGTATTGAAGGAGATCACATTGTATGTGCTGCCTATTCCCATGAATTACCCAGATATGGTATTAAAGTAAGTTTTATTGATTTCAGCTGGTGTTATAATTTAATATATTTTATTTATTTTTATTAACAAATATCCCATTCAGGGATATTATCAGGTTTGTAAAAGCCTTGAGTAGGTTATAGCAGGTGACACAGTCAGGACAGCAGTGAAACCTTTGTCCCAACATGGGGAAATGGCTGAAATAGTCCAGGTGCTGACCACCTGTCCTTTACTGACCAGCATCTGAATAAGTAGTAAAGAAGCAGCCTGTTACAATTCCACTGCTGGGAATAGGCCTGCTATCTCCGTTTCTGTAGAGAAGGGTTGGAGCTAAGACCTTCCACGCTGCTCCAATGTGGATTGGTAGGTTACACATATCTCCAGAATTCTTTAGAGATAGATATGCAGGTTTCCTTGCTACGTTTACCTTCACCGAAAAGCGTGTGATTAATTGCAGCTATCAATTAGACACATGAGTTTTAATAGAAAACTCATTGGTGCCTACCCGGGTTTTAACATGTATTTCCCTAGAAAGAGATGTACGGTCTCACCGCTGGGCTGTCACAGCATCTGAATAGATAGAAGGATTTATTATTACAAAAGCATTTTATTTATTAATTGCACTATGATGAATTTGAACGGGCGGTCTGAAGCAGGGACAAATGCATTCACTGTGTTGCCATATGTTCAATTCTGAGGTTTCCTCATATATTGTCAGTTTTGGACAACTTTTTATGTAATATTTAAAAGTAAATATATTAATTAGGTGGGCTTAACCAATTATGCTGCTGCATACTGCACTGGGCTGCTACTTGCTAGAAGGCTACTTCAAAGACTGGGGCTGGATTCTTTATATGCTGGAGCAACTGAAGTTACTGGTGATGAATTCAATGTTGAACCTGTTGATAATGGACCTGGTGCATTTAGGTATGATTTTGCTGTCGGATAGATTTGGTAACCCCTGTCTTTTCACCTTGTTTTTTTACTATGTTTTATTACTATAAGGTGTTTCAAAAAAATACTAAAGTTAAAGTTTAAAATATACATTAAGGTGAAATCTTATTTGTAATAATAACGAATACTTATGATGATATGTTACGGGCGGACAGAAAGCACTTTGAAAGGGACTGTGTAATGTTGCATCGTAGTTTACTGACTAAAGAAAATATCTATATTCTAATATGAACCTTAAGTATTAGGTTGTGAAAAGTTGTTATATTTTAGGTGTTATTTAGATGTTGGTCTTGCACGTACTACTACTGGAGCCAGAGTGTTTGGGGCAATGAAAGGAGCTGTTGATGGTGGCCTAAATGTTCCACATTCTATCAAGAGATTCCCAGGTTATGATGCTGAAGCAAAGAAATTTAATGCAGAAGTTCACAGGTGTGTTGTAAAATGTAATTATATTTTAAATATATACTTTATGTTTGCATCTGCAAATCTATATTTGTGGTGAGTTCAAAACACTTTTTATTTTCTATTCTAAGTACACTGCAGCTCTTAGCTGCAGTAAAATCCAGCCATTTTTAGCTGGTTATACATTATAACATCTTTTGAGCTCCAATCATCCTTCGATAAATAGAAAATCTATTAATCGATCAGCTTTTATGGAGCAACATGGTAACTTCAACTCATTTGGTTGTCAAAAAAAGTTTTTTTTTCCAATAATTTTTTTGAACTGGAGTTGCTGACAAATTGACCAGAAGCAGAACTTAATTACTACAATTTTAATCAGATATAAAGATTTATAAATCACAATTTTTTTATAATAACTTGTTAACTACATTTTACTTCCTTTTTTTCCATATTAAGAAGTATGTATATAATTTATAGAATAAGGTATTACTTATGTAAGACTAGCCGTGATAGCGTAATAGCGCGACGTGTAATTTTTTGGGGGGAGGGGCAAACAAAAGCTTATTTAGAACCTGGCACGGCAGTGGGATAGTACCAGGCTGGCAATTTTGTAAGATTTACATTTAATTTTAGATTAGAATTTTAAAACTTAATTTAAGATTCACTTTGTTAGATGTACTGGTACAAAGGATTGTAATGGAAATATTGATTCTTTATGCTGTTTTACTAATTTTGTAAGTTAATCTATTGTCAAGTATATTAATTTTAGAGCACACATCTTTGGCCTTCATGTTGCTGAGTATATGAGAAACCTTGAACAAGAAGACGAAGACTCCTTTAAAAGACAGTTTGGAAAATACATCACTCTTGGTGTTTCTGCTGATGCGGTGTGTACAACTACTATTTATGATGGACTTTCAGATACTTTTTTTTTATGTTGTTCTCATCTCTTCTGGGCCTTTTTTATAACTTAAATAGTAACATTGCTTTAATACATTGCATAACAGAATTTGCATATAATATTAAATTATATTATTACAATATTCAAATCATCAAAGGCAGCCCTTTGTATGCTCTTATGAATCAACTATTTTGAAAAAATCAGCTATCACGTCCTGCCAAATTACTGCTCAGTTCATACTATAGCAGTGTCGAAGTTGGACAAAAGTAATTACAGCAATACTTTTATTTCCTCTTTTTATACCTTTTCAGTTTAAAAAGATCATCTTTATTGCAACAATAATTTACATCAATTTAAGTCTGATGTTTTGCTATGATTGAACTAGGTAATGTGTTATTGTGTAAATATTAAAAAAAAATACATGTCCATACTAAAAATGTGCCAAACTGATATTTGCAAAGTGATATAGAAATCACTTTACTTTAAGTTTTCAGACATCACCTTTTTATTTTTATTGTAGACTCAGTCAATAAAATAGTCTGGTTTTACACTTCTGATTATTGTAATTTTCCAACATGAGAGTTCGTGAATGTGTGGGTCTTAGCCACCATTATTGCTTTTTAAATATTTTTTTAATTTATTTAAACTCATTTCTGTACAGATCGAAAACTTGTATAAGAAAGCTCATGAAGGTATTCGAGCTGATCCATCGCATAAGAAGAAGGAAGAAAAGAAAGACCCTGCCAAGCAAAAACGCTGGAACAAGCGCAAGCTGACGCTGGCTGAAAGGAAAAACAGGATCAAGCAAAAGAAAGAGTCTTATATAAAAAGATTGCAGGCAGAAGCTTAAGAGTTTCGAAAATAAAAAGCTTGATTAAACTTTAGAGTTTTATTATATAGTATATTGATAATCATCCTCAGATCAAAGAACTTATGTTTTGATTTGAGCAATCGTTTTATTTGTTTCCTAGTATCATCCATATTAATATTGTACAATGTGTCCTGTCATGACCTAGCGATATTTTAAAGTTAGAAAATATACCTAATTTCATCGATAAAAACAATCATATATGAGGGTCTACTCCACGTCCTGTCGGAGTTGCCGCCATTTCGTTTTTTTTTTATTCTTTTAGATATCTCTGCTAAAGTGCGGATTTCTCTGGCCAGAAAGGTCCTACAGGTTTAAAAAAAATGCTATTTAAAAGGTAAAAATAGCATCTATGAAATAAAAATAACCGTCGTGGAAAATTTTTGCTGCAAAGATCTTTAAAAAATTGACAATGCTAATTTAAGTTAAAAAAATTAAGTTTTTTTATTTTTCTTAAACTAGCACATTGATACTAATTTATTTAATTTATAAAATTGGCATCTTTTGGCAGAGATATCTACAAGAATATAAAAAATTGAAATGGCGGCCACTCCGACAGGTGGAGTAGACCCTCATATATGGGTGTTTTTGTCGATGAAATTAGGTATAATTTAATAATTTCTGACTAAAATATCGCTAGGTCATGATCGGACCCATTGTATATGCGAAAGTGTCTTGTGTGTTACACTTTCATGAGCCAACCGGTGATAATGATGAACTTTGATATAACTTATAAGATAACAAGCCAAAAATATCCATTTTCTCTTCAGGAAGTGTAATAAATCTATATAGCAGTATGTATACTGTAGTCTTTACTATATACTACAATACAAGTTCTATAATTCTGATGTTAGTATATAACCATGAGTAACAATATTCATAGTTTACAAGGAATTCCCTCATCTGGAGCCAATCCTTGCACCAGTATCAGGTCATACTTATCATAAATGTTCATTAGGACTGGACCAGTACGAAAAATTTCAGCTCAATCGGATATCGGAAAGTGGGTCTAATTTAACTTTTTAACCTATACATACAAGGCAAGTTAAATGGGACTTGGGGGGAAAAAAACTACCGTATAATTGAGAGTATTTAACACTAATGCTAGCGCGAGCGAAATTACAGGTACCACCAGTCATAAATAATTAAAATTACCGTCTGCAGCAAGATATTAGTTGTCTGCTATCTTATTCTAAACAGTTCAACATTGATGCTGAAGATAAACATTTTATTTTGAATATAATTTGGGAAAGATTAAAGAACTATCTCCAAAATGTGAATGAAAATAATTTGATTCACCATGTTAATCCATTCGGGGCCAACCACGAAATGCATATTGATTATTGCATTCTCATTTGAGAAAAATACGCCAGAGTGCAGTTTTGTAATACATTCAAATTATGCCGTATTAAATTATATGCATGATGTGAGAATAGAGGTGATCTATAATGAATAATCTAGTTTTATTTAGCGCCGCAAGCTAACGTAGGTAGGTAATTTGTACTGTGTCATTAAAGTGTAATATTACTTTTCTGTAATGTTAGACATTTTTTATGATTCTTTGATCAACCTATCAAGCATTATTTTTATCTGTGGTCAAAATACATATAATGATATATCATATGTTGTATTGAGTCTTATATTATAGTCAACTGTCAAAGAGTAACCCCTCGTACGCACGGGATGAATTTTATCGCGCATAAAAATTACGCATAATTGAAACAAATGGGTATCCAGGTATCTGTTCACACGACAGCGTATTTATATCGCGACTGATTTTTATCGTGCAGTGTTCCCATTTTAGTCCTTAGGGCGAGGGCGTTAAGCTGAATATACCATACGAAACTTCTTATAACGCCTATTGTGGAATTTTAACGCGACGTAATTTTTACGCCCGTGCGTACGAGGGGTAAAGACTACAGTGTTTATACTTTATAGTGTATTATCCATAGAAATAGATTACTATGATTGTTTGCATTGTTACGTAGTTTGGTATCTATGGTTTGATAACAAATTTTAAAAAATCATTTTCTTCGGGGCAAAATTCTAAATTCATTAACATTTAACATCTGTGTTAGCAAATAAAAGTGGCACAATGTTTTGCTATTTATTTACGCGGAATAGGCCATGAAGGGAGATATTAATAATTAAACTCATCAGATTTTAAAATTACTCTGCTGTGATTATAATCTGATATATAATTCAATAAATATAACATGAATCTTACTAGTAAAATTTTTGACGATGCGAGATTAAGTAAAATGTGTAGAATTTGTTTAAAAACAGTGTCAAAAGCTACAAACTTATTTTCAGATAGCATTGAATCAAAGGATATATTAGAAAAAATTCACTCATGTTTCCAACTGAGTTTAACTTTTAAAAAGTGTTTACCTTTAGTTATTTGTGATGGCTGTGTAGAAGAGTTAAACGTTGCTTACAACTTTCACTTGAAATGTGTTACATTTGAAAAACGCTATTCGTTGTTACGAATAAATGAAAACAATATAAAAGATGATCTTGAAAATGTTCAAGAATATATTTATACCAAAGGAATTTTAGAAGATGATGACAATGTGGACAAATTACTAGGTGCTACAAATACTACTTTCGTATAAAAAATAAAACTGACGATCTTGACAAAATAAGAGAAAGTCTCTCGTCACGTCTGTCTGTCTGTTTGCATTTAATTCTAGAACTACTAAAAGGTTTTTTACTGGGTTTGCTAGTCTAGACAATGATTCCCTAATTAGAATGATTTGTGCAGATTTTTGGTAAATTAGTTAAAATTGATAATAATTAATCCCAAGAAGCAAACTTGAGAGCTCTCAATGCTAGAAATATATAATAAAACATTGTATGGCTCTCATATACAGGTAGTTCCTCTATACTACAATGCAGTATAATTCCTTATCAACATAAATATGTTACTTACTTAAGCATTTAATTCTCTACCTATATTGTTTTACACTGTACAATTTAATACAATTTCTTAAAAAGTTATTGCAAAATTTAAATAAAATATGCATACGGGAATGTAAATAGTCACAGTTCTTACATAAAATGAGTGTTTAAGTACTAACTACAAAGATATTTTTTTTACAGATAATGATAAGAGTGATGTAATAAATATTGATATTAAAGAGAAAATTGTATGTACAGTCTGCAATAAGGTGCTCAAAAGTGAAACTTCTTTGGCTAAACATTATGTGTCTATGCACGAAAAAAGAAAACATTTAGGCAAAGTGACTGGTTTTGGGTCTGAGCGCCGTTATCATTGTACAAAATGTACTTATTGCACTCCCCATAGTCAGACTTTAGTAAACCATATGCGAAGACACAATGGAGATCGCCCTTACCTTTGCCACTGTGGCAAAAGGTTCACACAGGCCTCAAGCTTGACAGCACATCTTAAGACACATAGTAACACAACATATTTTACTTGCTCCATTTGTGGCAAGCAATTTAAGCATGCCTTTACACTAACAAAACATCTTAATGTACATGGAACTGGAAAGTTTCTTTGTGATATTTGTAATAAACAGTTGAAATCCAGACAATCCCTACAAGATCATATGTATCGTCACTACAACATTAGAAATTATAATTGTGAGGATTGTGGAGATACATTTGTGACACATTCAGAACTTCTGAATCACAAGAAAAAGCACAATGTTCTGAAAAAAGTTGAATGTCATCTATGTGGTTATAAGACACATACAAAGAAGTCTTTGGTTGTTCATCTAAGAAGGTAGGAAATACATGATGCTAGCATATTACACCTGCTTAAGTTTTGTAAAGTATATATATAATTTTGATATAATTTCAGTAATGAAAACTATAAATATGGTAATTTTGAAGATCTGGAAATTTAATTTGGTGCTCCATGTTATAGAAGACCCAGTAAACACTCTTAAAATTTTAATTCCTAGATACACTGTGTTTTAAGCTGGGAAATACCCAGGAATAATGGATGGGTAAAAATAAATATTAATAAATTCTGTTCATTCCATTGCAGACATGCAGGGGAGAAATCTTTTAAATGTACCAGATGCCAGATATCCTTTTATACAAATGGTGACCTTCAACGCCATTCACGTGTTCATACTCGGGATAAACCATATCCTTGTCCTACATGCACTCAGAAATTCGCACACAGCACTAGTCTTAATAAACACATGAATACTGTGCATGGTTTAAAATATAGGTGGTCAGATATCAAAGGAAACAAATTAAGTAAGGGAAAGATATCACTCAAATCTTGTTTCGGATACAAAGGTTTAATAAAAGAATAAAATATTATTATTATACTTTTATTTACTAAGACATGTCACTCTTACATCTACATTGATATAAATGTCTAATGTTAAAACAGTTGTACCAAAGTGTCATAATATATAATTAATTATCAAATAATTTATTCCATGAAATTTCAAATCATTTAAATAAAGATAGTCTAAAAGATAATACTTAACTATACCCTAATTAAGAGATTAATTCATATTGAGAAGCTATTCATTGTTTCAAATTAAAGTGCATGTAAAAAAAACATTGTCAGTTGTTTTATAAATGTATAATAATAACTAATTTCTTACTAATAATACATTTTGCCAGTAGGCTAATGTCATATGCAAGATATTTATCTGCAGTGATAAAATTCTGGCAATCACTGCAAATGGCAGTGCAATCATTAGCTCTAACTGACACAAATTTTACTAAAGGATCATTATCCTATTGTTAAAAGATCAGTATTGAGACCACAAACCATCTGATAAGCGGTTACAATACATTACATTTACATTGTTACAAAATATTCTTGCAAAGCAAAACATCCACAGGAGTCCTGTAGCCAGTGAGGGTTGATCAGTTGCTACAAAGATGTCAAATAAAATTACAGACATCAACTCTTACATTACAAAAGCATTAAAAATGAAGAAAAATTACACACTAAATTAAGATTAATGTTATATCAGTAACCAATTTATAGACACTAATTTAGAATGAAAGAGAAACAAAAAATTGTCCCCCAAAAACACTCTTGTATCATTAATGTGTAGTTTTATGTTACAAAATATATTTCTGGGCAATTAAAGTATCAGCAACTCAAATATAACTTAAAAATTAGGAGAATGTGTTTAAATATTAAATGTCAAACATCTGTATTAGTTATATAAAAAATTACCACAATTAAATTTAAAATGGAACTCAGTGCTTAAGATACAACTAATCTTCTTCATAATCTTCATCATCATCAAATATATATTTACGCTGTTTTCGTTTCCTAGAGGGTGTGCTTTTGCTTTTGCTCTTTAATTTGATTTTCATTTTGACCGAACGATTAGACTCTCCATCTGAATCATCATCGTCTGTAACAATAAAGTTATTCAATTATCAAATACATATTAACTAAATATATAGGACAATTACACACACATCTGTCCTAAAAGTAACTTAATGCTTGTGTTATGGGGTGACAGACAAGTGGAAAAAATAATAATTCTATAATTTTAAATATTATTATTATTTATCAATATTAAATATGTTAAATGTCATTTGAAACTGTGAAAATTAATCAAATGACTAAAAACAATAGCAGATAATATATGTGGGTCTGAATGAAAGCACTTTTTTAATAATTAGCTCCGTTTATTCTTACAAATCTAAATTATCCCTGATTGATTCTGCTTCATAGAGCATTGTCTCTGTCGCACAGACTGACGAACTCGTGTGTGACAGTGACAGCTCTCTACGAAACCGAATCGGCCGGCTTTATCGTTCTAAGTTCTCGATGTGCATTATTTATTTCCGGGTACTATATATTAACTATTCAAGTGATTTTTTTTTGGGTCTCCTATAAAATTTTAGTTTTAGTAGTTGCGTCATTGTTCTTAATGCTGTGAATTATTAAAGTAATGAAAACCTTTATCATTATCATCTGATTCGTCCGAATGCGGTCCATTCTCGTACCGCCGTCTGATTTCAATAAACACGTTCCGCAACCGCACAGAATCCTCGTAGATCAGTGACGCCTCCTCGTTGTACGTCTGTGCGTTGGCGCACAGTGTGAAAAAGTCCCGTTCCATATCAGAAATATCTATATACTGGAACGAAATTAAAGTTTGTGCAATAACCTGACATAGCATGTGATTAATTATTAATTTTCTCTTTCCTTGAGTTGATAAGTTCCCTGGAAGAGATCGATAGTCAGCGATAAGGCCGCCTCAATGTATCACGCAGTTTATGTTTTATTTTTTGTATTTAAGTACTATTGTAAATTCAATAGTGTACAATAAACTGTTCTATTCTGTTCTAATTTTCTTCCACCAACGTGTTTAAACTTTATTAATTACTAACGGTCCGAACTCGAACCAATTGACAGTTTTAAAATAAAGCTCTAGTCGCCATTAGTCTTAATAGAATAACCCGCTGTCTAAAATCTAAAGATTGTCACAAAATTTCATTTAAATCGGTCCAGCCGTTTCGGAGTCTATAAGGTACATACATATGTTCTACTTATCACATCTCTATATGTATATCTATAATTGTTGTTAATAATTAGTAATGGTATATATTGCAATTATCAACTACACCAATATGTAATTAAAATATAAAAATTAAACATCCTAATCCTTAAAACTCTTTAAAACTTTTTGTCTTCATTGTTAAGGAATATTATAACTATTCAAATAATTAATGTTACGTGTGCAAAGACACCTTTTTATTCATTAACTAGTAGTACCTACATACCTACACACCTACATTACTAATAGTAGGTACATACAAGTTGAATTACCCTCAAGTATGCACAATATTTTTTACTTACCCCTAACGGAAGAACGATGTGTTGTTTATCCTGTATGTTAGCTTGGTAATACAAGCTTTTCAAAAAATTTTCAAAAATTTTTTTTACGTTTATATTGTGTAGTAATTTTTGGTGCATGCTGTGACACCTTAATAAGTTGTACATTTTAAACTATTTTTCGTTTCTATTTTTTTTTATGTAAGTTTTATATGTAGCAACTACTGGATGTCCAAATAAATAAATAAATAAATAAATAAAACCCCTTATTTACAAAATTACTTGAATAAAGAATAATTTAAATTTACTCGTACCAAATTTCATCAATTTTCCTCCATAGGGTTATTATACTACAGTAGGGAAGCCAGCCTAAAATGTGCCCTATCAAAATAAAGAGACAGCAAATGAGACTTATCTCTCTCTCTTTTTTTATGTGGGATTAGACAGAGATAAGTATATACATTAATCTTCCCTCTCATTATTTTTTGCGAAACTCTCACTTCAGGACTTCCCTGCTAGTACAATAACTATGAAGAGATTAGCCTTGAAAGTGTAGCAGACAGCATTAGCATTTATAATATTAGTATGAATTTTAATTTTCGATAATTTAGTTGATACCTTGCAATCCTCAATCCTATTCATTATTTTTTTTATGTCCAGCGGCTTCTTAATTACATCATAATAGTCAGGTAGTTCACGACGCGAGGGTAGTTTCATGAACGGCTCTGATAAAACTCGGCCATTACTGCAAAAAAAAAAAAAAATATATCAAATTGTAAATTTTAATAATTATATAACATAAATTGGTTTAATGCTTCGCGCAGCTATTATTGCCGTAAGTGCATATTTAATGAATCTATACATATTATACAACAAAGTCCACGAAACCTGTCAGTCTGTGATCGATTTTTTCAAAATATACTAAATGGATTTTTGGACCGCTTTTATTAAAAGATAGCGGGATTGTTGTGGAAGGTTTATGTACGGGCTAACACGTACATTTGCAACATAGGCATTTACGCGATATTTTTAATTTCACATGAAATTGAAATCAGTACCAAGTTAGCGGCTGTTCGTGCTCAACCTAGCAAAATCATTATCAAATTACTATCAAATTATAAGCAATAAATCTGTCAACTAAGTGTCGTAATATATCAACTATATCTATCAACCTAAGATTGGACAGGGTAGTAGCAGTTCGTACAGTTTAACTTAAAAGTTAAACTCCCGCAAGGTCGTTATTTACGGAAAAACTTCGTAACACACTGATTACCACGCGGACAAAGCGGCGGGCAAAGCCAGTAGTAAAATTTAATAAATCATCACCATTGTCCTGCCCTTATCCCACCCTAAGTGGGGTCGGCACAACATGTTTTAAGCACGTTGTAAGATGATTTGGCTAGGTATTTTACGACCGCCTGACGTCAACTTACCTTCGTCGCCTTTTACGACACCTCGGTAAGAAATGAGGGTGGTCTGTTCTACTCAGTCGGATACCACACGGTGGAGTAAGATTTAATCAATATAATGAATAAATAATTTTTTCACTACTTTTTGCACTCGAAGGCAGCAAAGGATACCTACTTTTATAAATTACTAGCTGTGCCCGCGTGGAAATTTGTGAGCCAGCATTTTAGCAAATTTTTTAGTAAAACCCGTAAAAACATCTGTTCGGTAGATTTTTAGGAAATCGATTACATATAGACTGACAGTTTTTGGGATCTTCGTTGTATAATAAGTATAAATATAATAAGCACAAAACGATTTGAATAGTGCATTAGCATTTTTTCAAGTATAGTATATAGTAGCGGCCTGTTACAATCCCACTGCTGGGAATAGGCCTCTTCTCTCCGTTTTTGGAGAGAAGGGTTGGAGCTAATACCTACCACGCTGCTCCAATGCGGATTGGTAGGTTACACATATCCCTAGAATTCTATAGAGATATGCAGGTTTCCTCACGATGTTTTCCTTCACTGAAAAGCGTGTGATAAATTGCAATTATCAATTAGACACATGAGTTTTAATAGAAAAACTCATTGGTGCCTGCCCGGGTTTAAACTCGTGTTCCTCTCGCTTTTCTTTCACTTTCTGCTAATTTTTTTTAAAGGTAGAAAGAGACATATCGCACTTTGATTATGTCGTATCCCCAATAATCGTGGACGATATTTTTCACATTTCACACTCTACAATGTTTCTGCATGCTCCTGTCCGCTTCTTAAAGCCGGTGAGGGATTACATCAAACAGTTACTTTAAAAGAAAACCATCAATTTTCAGTACTTACTCATCAGAATAGTCTATAACCTTCTTCATAATGGTTTTGAGCCGTTTCTTCAGTTGATTAATTTCAGTTTTGCTCTTCTTTTTGGAGGAACGGGGAATTTCCTCTTCGTCTGAATCGTCCTGGTTTCTGCTGTGTAAAATTAATTTGTTATATAGAAAACACCGAACTCCACCGAAAAACCAGCCCCGGCTTCTGTTTCTCAGTCTGTTTTCAGCTTATATTTATAGCTTATATTTTGGCGCACGTAAATCTAATTTTAAATATTCCTTTAAATTATATGTTTTAATTTAACATAATGTTAAGCATAAAATGCTTAACTTAATTATTTAGGGACGACATGTATAAGATTCCCATAAATACATCTGATCAAAGAAAAAATTGTTATATAATAGGTTATATAACAATTTTTTCTTGTAGAATGATGATGATGATGTAGGCATCATCATCATCATTCTCCTGCCCTTATCCCACTCTAAGTGGGGTCGGCACAACATGTATAACATATTGTAACATGATTTGGTATAGGTATTTACGACCTAGGTATTTTACGACCGGCCGCCTGCCTGACGTCAACTTACTCGCCTTTTACGACACCTCGGTATGAAATGAGGGTGGTCTATTCTACTCAGCCGGATACCACACGGCGGTGTTATAAAACCTACATATCCCTAGAGAATTCCTTGAATCTGAGTAACCAAAAAATCCATATCAGAGTAACATGTCTTATTGGCGCAAGTGGCATTCCGTCTTCAAGCGTAAATTTTTTAAATACAATTTGTTAGTTCTTCGATTCAATGTGTTCTTTAAATTATATATGTATATACTTACCAGTTGCCCGTCAACCATAACACAAGTATTAAGTTACTTACTTTGGGGTGGATGACCGTTTGTGTAATTGTCCCCTATATTTAAGTACATATATATATTTATCATCAAAAATGGCATATCGTACAGTGTTTATTTATTTATTTCTTTATTGTCATACATAATGTTATAAAAGAGAAAGAAAGAAAAAAAATAGCACAACAAAGGCGGACATATCCCTAAAATGGATCTCTTCCAGTCAACCTTCGACTAAAAGGACAAGAAGTGAAATATGGATACTGAAAATAGAAACGAAGAAAAAGAAAAATAACGAAACATTATACACATAGATTAATATCGAAAAATGATGATAATAGAAAAAAGTTGAAAAAATTTCAATGGTAATTGTTCAGAATCTTACCGCCGCTTGCGACCTTTTTTCCGCTTCTTGTCAAGCACCTCATCGTCATCATCTTCTTCTTCTTCCTCCTCGGTTTCATCATCGATCGCTTTGAGCCATTCCTTTTCAGTGAGGGAGTCCGTATAGTCCACTTCTTTACGCTGTCGTGATCCGCGTCCTAACGTTTCGTCTTCGTCAAGATAATTCCAGCCTTGGCCCTATTATTGAAATATAAATTAATCTTTTTATAGTGAAAACAACAACTAGAAATAAAGAACACATATATTTAGAAAACTAAGTATGTTTATAATTATTTGACTGGCCCATTGGCGCAGTGGGTAGTGACTCTGTCTTCAGCTCAGCGGGTTGCGGGTTCGATTCCCGCCGAGTTCCAACATTTTCTGTAAAACAATTTGTTGGTTCTTCGAGCCTGGGTGTGTATTTAAGTATGTATTTAAAATTATATATGTTCCGCACAAACGTGCGGGCGGATGAAACAACCTCCGAGACCTGGGCCCGTCGTCTCGGCGTCTCAACCTACCTTATGCGGCCGTCAGCTTTATGCGGTCCGGTCTCATGAATAACTGCGTGTATATGTGTACGTGTGTGTGTGCGCTTGTATGTACTTGGCCGATTCCCGAACCCGTTGGCTCGCCTCAGTAGTCTTCCACTGACACGTACTGTCTATTTCTCCCGGAGTATACACTTCACTATATCGGTTAAGTAACACAAATAACACGCGGTGTGCACACAACCTTCGTAAGGTCATACGTTATTGAATCGTCCCATATCGGTAAACAGTAACCCGTCTTCTTAAAACGCTTCACTAATTGAACGCGTCACTAAATCTAAAAAACCACACCCAAAACGCATAACTACGCGTGTGCGTTATACAATAAGGTCGTATACAGGCGTACGCGTCCTGTCTTTATAGTATCCGAAACATCACTAACTGGCGGACGTGACCGGCGGCGAACGAATGACCAAAGGTCGTTGATCCGGCCGCTCGCGCGGCGTCGCGCGTCAATTTATACAAAATAATATATGTAGTATATCTACCAGTTATCCGTCACACATAACACAAGTATTAACTAACTTACTTTGGGGACGGACGATCGTGTGTGTAAAAGTCCCATATATTTATTTTTTATTTTAAGTACGGGCAAGGGGGGGCAGCTGCCTTCCATTAAACTCAAAACTGTAAGACTTGGAAACTGACAACTCACTACAGTAAAACTTTATGAGGCTTGAATAAGACCTGTAATGTACCTTACTTCAATAACTAATGTGAGCTACTCATGGTATTTAAAATACCATGATTAAAAAATATAGTCTAGATTTCTTGATTTTCTACGTATTATTATTTTAAGATTATGAATTTAGGCGGATCCAGCCTCATTTAAAGACACCGACGTTCCCGTGATTCCCCTGTCTCTTAAAAATGAAAAGATTATATATAATCAGTGTACGACGTACGCTGGGATAAAATTAAAATTTAAAATTAAAGTATGTAAAAGTAACGGCATATTACTATTCCAAGCTGGGCATAGGCCTCCTCTCTCCGTTTTTGGAGAGAGGGATTGCAGTTAATCCATACATATTTTCAGAATTCTTTAGAGATATGCAGGTTTCCTCTCGATGTTTTCCTTCACCGAAAAGCGTGTGATAAATTGCAATTGGCAATTAGACATAGGTTTTAATAGAAAAACTCATTGGTGCCTGCCCGGGGTTTGACCCATGATCGTTTCTTGAGAGTCGCACGATCTCACCGCTGGTATATCACAGGGCAATGGTATATACTATATAGTAAAAAAAATATTATTATTATAGTATATGTATAGTATATCTACCAGTTGTCCGTCACGAGTATTAAATTACTTACTTTGGGGATGGACGACCGTGTGTGTAAATGTCCCATATATTTATTATTATTATATACATTCATTTATTTATTTACAAATTAAATTACATTTTTAAATATTTTCTAAAACACACTATAAAATATAAAAAAATTGCCGTCCACGGAGAGCGGAGATAGGACCCAAGCTCCCGGTTGTTAGGACTACAGAGTGAGGAACCTCCTCACAATGCGTGCCGTTTCAAGCAACACTGCCTTTTGTATCTTGCCCTTAATCCAACAACTAAGCGAGAGCGCCTTGAGGTGTTGGTCGAGACTCTTCGCTAGTAAACCGTTGACCGATACAACAATAGGAACAATTATTGTTGAGTCAATATTCCACATTGCGGTAATCTCATGAGCTAGATCCAGATATTTGGTTAATTTTTCTTTTTCAGCCTTTATGAGATTATCGTCATGTGGAACAACAATATCAACAATAATTGCCCGACGCGCTGATCGATCCACCAAAACTATATCAGGTTTATTGGCGGCAATATACCTGTCAGTTATGATAGATCGGTCCCAGTAGAGCAGAGCATGATCATTTTCTAGAACCGGAGTTGGACTGTATCTGTAATAAGGCACTTCGATATTCACAAGGTTGTATTTAAGAGCAAGTTGCTGATGGGTAATTCTGGCTACTTGGTTATGCCTGTGCAAATACTCACCATTAGCAAGAGAAGAACAACCGGAAACAATATGCCTGAGTGATTCCCCAGGACGGTGACACGCTCTACAAATGTCAAGCGTGCCATCCTTCATAATGTGTTTCCAGTAGTTATTCGTCTTGATAATTTCGTCATTAATTGCATAGACAAAACCTTCAGTTTCCCCAAAAAGGTCACCAAACTGTAGCCAGTAGGTCGAAGAGATGGAGTCGACATCAGGGCTTGATAAGGCCTTATAGAATCTTCCATGCAGCTCCTTACTCTTCCATACAGCTATGCGATCAAAAGTGCTTAGCAGTGCAGGCCCGCGCTAATTCTTTTTGCCTAAGGAAAGCGGGGTAATAGGTTATTTTTTTATAACGGCTTAAAGGTCAATTGCTAAACAGTAATCGATAAAACAAATAAACTACCTTGTTGCAGATAACTTCGTCATCGTCCTTGACCAGCCAGTCTGGTAATTCAGATTCATCAATCAGCCGCGAGTGCGTCTCATTTTTCTTACGTTCAATGTCGATCTGCTTGAATAGCTCTAATTCTTCTTCAGATCTTGCGATCATTTCGTTGATCAAATCGTCATCCGGCAGTTCGTTTTCTTCCTATTAATTAATAGTAGTTTATGATACTGTTGCATAATAAGGGTTTTTTTATAGTATCACACGAATGTTATAAGACCAAGTTATGTACAGTATCATACACTACTTTATCTACTCTCATACTATAATACGTAAAACGTACGTTTCCATTACATGAACTCGTGGTAACATTTAATATAGTTGCTCCTAGATTTCGTCGGCAACAGGTTCACGGTCATGTTTGACGCAGCTTTCCGAATATCTGGTGGTGTACAATTACCACTATCCCCGCTCTCAGACATGTTTTTACACAAAAACTTATTTTTTTTACAAATAAAACTAAACTTGGTTGAAATATTGAAAAGGTTTTTTAAATGTCATATATTGGCGCCAAGGCGCAAACATCGATTGCGCATGCGTGTTGCGTCGCCGCGAACCCATTCATTGAAACCTTTTTTTTAAGGTAGAAGTTCGACCTCCTTGGTCCAGCTGGAAGTTGTATAGATGTATCGTTATGATTAAAAAGTTACATTATGATACAGGTGTCCATACAAGACCTGTATCGTAATGAAACTTTTTAATTTTTAATTTTTGTTCTGTACGTAATGTTTGTCATAAGAATTTTGTTTTCAGTTTTATAACCTTTGTATTATAGTATCAGAGTAGATAAACATAATTATATTTGGCTTCTCTAATATGCTGGATAAAAATCAATCAAGAAAATTTCGTTGTATATTGTGCTAGTATGGACAAAATTTAAAAATGGAAAATTTCCTTTTTTAACTTAACGTTGAGTTTAAATTTTTTTAATTAAAAATGTCATTTTTATATTTTACGAATACCAATTTCTGTGAGAGTTTATTGGTCAATTTTAAAATTAATGCAGGCAAAGTTTAGACTACTTATACTGTTTATACTACTTTACATATAACATATGTAGACTATTATATCTAAAAATTTTAAACCAAACCTTTTAGATACTGTTATGTACCAAAAAAATGCGATATTTGTTTTTTATTATTCGATTATGTCATTGATCATACATCGTCTTTTCATATCAAATACAAGCCATAGACAGTAACCCGTAATCTGCTTACGCATTTTTATTGATACGTGTCTATGGTTTAAATCCCTCGGATATGTAAAAATCATTCGATTTCAGTCTTCTAAAGTTTATCTATGTTACGTACCTCTTCATCATCACCATCTTGATGTAGAATGCTCTGCAAGAACTGCTGCCGTTGAGAGCCAGTAGATTTCTGGTCGAACATGCCTGCTTGAATTACTTTCTCGTCCATGTTTAGTTTGTACCTGTTAAGAATTTTTTTTGTCGATTAAAGCAGCGTTATATCTTTATGGTAGAATATTTCGTAGCTTATAATATTGGAATGACTTTTTTTTATAAACAAACGCTAGCACTATCATTTTTTTCAGAGTTACTTACTATTACCAAATTTAGGGTAAATAATTTATATATTTTAAAAGATTTTGATTCATAAGAATCAAAGTTAAAACCTTACGATACTACCGTACATATTGATAAAAACTTAAAAATTACCTGGCCGCAGCTAGGATCCTCTCTTCAACAGAGTTAACAGTCATCAATCTCAATACGCGCACTTCATTCCGCTGTCCTATACGATGCGCACGATCTTGAGCTTGAAGATCCTATACAACAATTTAATTAATACCTACGGCCAAAGCTTGTCAATTTAAACTTAAAATTTAAAGAAAATATTTTGCGTAATTTAGTATTTTATGCGTATTAACGGGCATAGAGCGTTTATGGAAACAAAGCAGTACGAATTTGTGTGACTAAAAGAAGACTGAGAAAAAATCATCATGTAATTAGTTTAAGCTACAACTTGAAGATCCTGTACATCAATTTAATTAATAGCTATGGCCAAAGCTTGTCAATTGAAACTTAAAATTTTAGGGGAATATTTTGCGTAATTTAGTATTTTATGTGTAATAATGTGCATAGGGCCTTTATATGAATTTGAATTTGTGTGACTAAAAAACGGATAAAAAATCATCATGTAATTAGTTGAAGAAGGTAACTCATATTCCATTTTCATTTATAATATCAGTATGAATATTACTAGATCCGATTTAATTTTACTAGAATATAATCATAATCCTCCTGCCTTTATCCCACTCTAAGTGGGGTCGGTACAACAAGTTACAAACATACTGTCACATGATTCGGCTACGTATTTTACGACCGGCCGCCTGCCTGACGTCAACTTACCTTAGTCGTATTTTACGACTCCTCGGTAAGAAAGAGGGTGGTATATTCTACTCAACCGGATACCACACGGTGGGTCAACTCACCTTAGTCGCCTTTTACGACCCCTCGGTAAGAAATGAGTGTGGTCTATGCTACTCAACCGGATACCACACGGTGGGTCAACTCACCTTAGTCGCCTTTTACGACCCCTCGGTAAGAAATGAGTGCGGACTATTCTACTCACATATCCGGATACCACACGGTGGGTCAACTCACCTTAGTCGCCTTTTACGACCCCTCGGTAAGAAATGAGTGTGGTCTATGCTACTCAACCGGATACCACACGGTGGGTCAACTCACCTTAGTCGCCTTTCACGACACCTCGCTAAAAACTTAGGGTGGTCTATTGTACTCAGCCGGATACCACACGGCATAATTGTAAAAAAAAAGTAAAGTAGCGGCCTCTTACAATCCCACTGCTGGGAATAGGCCTCCTCTCTCCGTTTCTGAAGAGAAGGGTTGGAGCTAATACCTACCACGCTGCTCCAATGTGGATTGGTAGGTTACACATATCTCCAGAATTCTCTAGAGATATGCAGGTTTCCTCAAGATGTTTTCCTTCACCGAAAAGCGTGTGATTAATTTCAATTATCAATTAGACACATGAGTTTTAATAGAAAAACTCATTGGTGCCTGCCCGGGTTTGAACCCGTATTCCACTCGTAAGAGTCGCACGGTCTCACCGTTGGGCTATCACAGCTACGCGGCTTAATTGTACTAGATAATAATAAGAATGATATTTCACTGACCTGATGAGGGTTCCAATCAGAATCGAATATGATGACGGTATCAGCGCTCTGCAAGTTGAGGCCGAGGCCGCCAGCGCGGGTCGACAGCAGGAATATAAAATACTCTGAGCCCGTCTCGTTGAATTTCTTCAACAGCTCACCTCGGTCTTCGGCCTTCGTCATACCGTCCAATCTGTATGCAAAATATCATTCAGCTAGCGACTGTAGTTAAAATAGCCTAGTGATGACACCGTGCGACTCTCTCGAGAGGGTCACGAATTTAAACCCCGGGCAGGGCATCAAACTCAAATTATTCTTTCTTCAAGTAAACTTGTAAACAACACACAAAAACAACTGAGTGCTCCATGTACTCGCTGGTAAGAATGGATGATAAGAATGGATTAGGTAAGGACGAAATTGAAGCTGATGACCTAAGAAATATCTCCTTCAGGGATATTATAAGGTTTGTAAAAGCAACAGGTAGGCTAGAGCAGGTGACACTGTCGGGACAACAGTGAAACCCTTGTCCCAACAAGGGGAAATGGGTGGAATAGTCCAGTATTGGAGCTGACCACCCGTCCTGTACCGGCAGGCGTCCCCAAAATCAGATAAGATAAGATAAACTTGTAAACACGTGTTTTTGAATCGTCAACACCTACTGCTGGTTCGGAGCTATATCCACGCATTTTTGTCATTTATATAACCCTCAATAGGATATTAGGCTTTTTGTGTCAGCCTCCCTTTAACAATGTTTTTAAATTGCTGTAGTGGCAAAGACAAAATCGATTGCTGAATTTTATTATAGAATTGTATACCCAAACCCACAAACAAATTTACTTTTGCAAGGCGCGAAGTAGAAACCGCAAGCTTATGTCGGTTCCTACTTTGTCTATTATATACATCGCCAATCTTTATATAATTATGTACATTATGTACAATTATATCTATGTAGGTTTATTATATTTTGTATTAGTATTAGTGTATTATCTTGTATTATATATATGTATTCTATTTTATGATTATAAGAAAGTAAGTTAATCCAAATTTAATTTATAATTGTTTTATAGTGTTTTTAATAATTTATCTTTTACTATTAATGTACCTATACTACGTTTTCACTTCCTTTCAAACCACCAAGGGTCGCTGGCAGAGATCTCTTATAGAGATAAGTAATCCTTTGTACTTGTTTTCTTTACCTGTATTTTCTTATATATTTTAATTTTGGTACATAAAAAAAAAAAAAATAAATACATTCTTATGCACAAACATTAAATTGCTAATCAATTGCATCCTATAGTTGTGTGAATTTTTCTAAGTAATTTGGAAATAATATTATTTACATTATTTTTACCAACCTTAAGTATAGAAAACCTCTCCATGAGAAATAGTCCTCTATAATGGTCATGCACTGGGTCATTTGGCAGAACATAAGCACTCTGTGATTAGCTTTCTTCAGTTTCGGAAGAATACGGTCCAATAGTTCGAACTTGCCTGAAACTCGGTACAGATCGGGTCTGCAACAATTATATATTAGAATAATGATTATGCTGTCCTGTGTTGAATCCATAAAACAATATAAGAATTTTAAAATGATTCACCATCATCATTCTCCTGCCCTTATCCCACTCTAAGTGTAGTCGGCACAACATGTTGCAAACATGCTGTCATATGATTTGGCTACATATTTTACGACCGGCCGCCTGCCTGACGTCAACTTACCTTAGTCGCCTTTTACGACACCTCGGTAAGAAATGAGGGTGGTCTATTCTATGCAGCTGGATACCATACGGCATTTTTTAAAATGATTCACCACAAAAATAATTTTCATTGTTAACGTATTTCAGGGTACATAATAGTAAAAGTTAAGATTTCTCCCATACATATAACGGAAATAAATAATAAAATTACCATACCACCATTACAGTTTTGTTTACTTATAAAAATCTTTTCTAAAAGCAGTTTATACTAGTTTATATTATTTTGATTTGAAGTTTACAAAAATATGAAAGTATAAATAAGTAGCATGCTTAAATGTAAAAAAAATAATAAAATACCCGTTAACCACTCCACTGCCCGTGCCGAGGTGATCGCAAAACTTCTCCTCAATATGTTGGAACATGAATGGATGGTTGCAAAGCTTCCGGAGCTGCACGATAGTGTTCATTAGCGCTTGTGCACCGCCTTTACCCTTGTTTCCTTTTTCGGAACCGTCCGTTAGCAGTACTCCCTTTGACTGCATGTGTCTACAATGAATAATGAAATTTTGTAAATTACAAGCTTTTAAACACAACATCGTTCACGTGGACTGCAGTCTTATTATTTGAGGATACCGTAATACTTATATTTATTAAGGTTAAAGTAGGTTAAACTTAAAAGCAAGACATATGTTGTCGCGGACTTTTATTTGGAACTTTCAGAGTAATACATATAGTACATGTAGTACTATATGTATTAAATAATGCACATCGATGTTTAGAACGAAAAAGCCGGCCAGTTCGGTTTCGTAGAGCGCTGTCTCTGTCACTCAGTTAGTATGTGACGTTTCACACGGGTCCGTCAGTCTGTGCGATAGAGACAATGCTCTATAAATAGAATCTAGTCAAGTTTCTCTCTCTAAGCCTCGATGTGCATTATTTATTTCTGCGTACTATACTTTCTTTTTTATATGTATAAATGTACCAATATTGTTTGTAAACACAGACTCATGTCGAAAGCCCATACGGGGCCCTTATTCATGAGCTATACGAGGTTATCGAGGCGGCCGTATAAAGAACTCACGAATAAGGGCCCTAATGAGCTTGAAAATTGTCGGGCTCAGCCGATAGAATAAGACGTAAGTATAGCTGACTTCTATACATGAACTATATAAGGTATAAAAAAATAGAACCACATACTTGTAAAGTACCCGCTGCAGTCCACTCATGTCGCACTTAATGATGTACTCCACTTTATCAGGCAGCTGACTCTCTACCTCTTTCTTAAGTCTTCGTAAGAGGAAAGGTCGCAGTACTTTGTGTAGACGGCGGATAATCAAAATTGTTTCTTCTTCATTTAGTTCCACCTATGTATTAAAGTTCGATTTCGGTTTAATGAGATGCAAGATAAGGATAATAGAAATAATAAAAAAATACAATTGCGAATAAAATATGCATTTTAAGATTAACTTAATTTTATTTTATTTCTGCATGATAAAATTAAAGTTGAGAATTAAATTATTTATAACAAGCTTTACAAAAGATAATTTATCTTATATGAAAGATTGGCCAATAACCCTTAGAAGTAAAATGAATCCGAACACTGTATAGGTACAAATGATTATTATTTAACAGAATATTATTTAACGAATATTTAATAAAACATAATTGAAATTTTTACTATTTGAAAACATCTTAGTTGTACGTCTTATTATAAAGTTTTTCTTCACCGAAAAGCGTGTGATAAATTGCAATTATTAATTAGACACATGAGTTTTAATAGAAAAACTCATTGGTGCCTGCCCGGGTTTGAACTCGTGTTCCCCTCGAAAGAGTCGCACGGTCTCACCGCTGGGCTATCATGTAGAAAGCTGGGCTGAAAGAATGCACTGTTTGTTTACTGTAACCGAATTTGATAGAGTGGGGATATAATGATCATTGGTCACTCTGATGTAAATCCCTCTCTCTGATGTAATGTTTACACGAAGCCATGGGAATGAAATTAGTCTTTTAGATAATGTACCCAAATATTTTTATTAAATTGTTACTGTAAAAACTGAAGGCATGGCTTTTTTTAAATCATCTTAGATTTAAAAAAACAATATTTAAGTCTTACCTTCTCTCCTGTAGTTGCGAAAGGAGCGTTAAACCACTGTTCGAAGGTCGAACAGCTCTTGAATATTGAAGGTAGTAAGAAATTGAGCAACGCCCACAATTCTGGTAGTTTATTCTGCAGCGGCGTACCGGTTAAAAGCAGACGGTGTGGCGCCACGTAGTGGGTATTTAGAACCTGAGTCAGTTTGCAGTGATGATTCTTCATACGGTGACCTTCATCGATTATCATGTATTTCCATTGTACCTGGTTTAAATCAAAATAATATAAATGTTTGGGACACTTACACACACGACCGTCCATCCCCAAAAGTAAGTAACTTAATACTTGTGTTATGGGTGACAGACAACTGGTAAATATATACATATATAATTTTAAATAGATACTTAAATACAAATAACACACCCAGGCTGGAAGAACCAACAAATTGAAAATGTTGGCCCTGGGTGGGAATCGAACCCCCGACTCACGGAGCTGAAGGTAGGGTCACTCCCATTGCGCCATCGAGTCAACAAAATAAACCATAGAATCCTTTTATAACAAAATCTAATCACGTCAATAAAAAAAGCTGTAAAGGTTTTTTAAAACTTTAAATAAAAGATTTTAACACGATATATGTATGCCATGCATGCTGTTGAGTAATATTTTTAAAAGTTATAGTTTGTTATACATAAATTTCGTTCTAGCTCTCTGCCGTCTTTTTAAGCAACACGATGATTTTTATTGAGACAACTTTGGTTGCTTAGTGGTGGCAAGTACATTCATAAAGAGGGTAGAAAGTATGAGACAATTAAGAATAGTTTATGATGTTAATGATGAATAATGGGAAATGTAGGCTAACCTCTCATCTCGTCCTACCTCCATGCCCTTGTGCCCTGCAGTTGAGGTCTAAGTTAATCGATAAGCCTATAATCCCGTATTAATATAACATAAACATAGTCTATTTATATCCCCTATTGTCAAGTCATGAGTAGTAATCATAATCTTGAGAATACTCAAATGTTTTGACAAATGTAAAAAAAATTTAGTCTGTTGGAGAAAGTCTAATTACGGTGCTCTTATGTGTGAGTACTGTCTGTTGTTTGCACTGTAATATTGTTTTTCCTAAGCTTGCCTTCATTGTTAATATTCAAAGATTTATGCTCTTTTATAATTATTATATAATAATTCTAATATAAGTGACTTTTTTCATCATTACCTTGGCCAAAACACCCTTGTCCTTGATAACGTATTCATAAGTTGTAAGAAGGACGTTGAACTTTGTGGAGCGCATCTGAGTCTGCACGAGTCGTCGCGACTGAGGCGAGCCTTTATACGACACCACCAGTACTGTGGGCGCCCATTTCTCAAATTCAAGCACCCAGTTAGATAATGTACTGCAATAAATATTCAATATTAGCTGCAGTTGAAAACTCATTTGAATACTCCTTTTTATTTAATAATAATGAAAGTTATTTTATCCCGTGTGAGGTTGAAATACAGTAACTATCATTTCTGTTATTGGTATTAGGCTTATACCTAAGTAACAACTTCTTCTGTCTCTTTTTTAACCGATGGACGACAATAGTTAGAATTGGTGGCTTCAAAAGGAGCCTGAAGACCACAAAATCGTCAAATAGTGCGTGTTGCCTATGATTACTTATGGATCCGAAAACTAGACGTCATCGTACAATTTAAAAAAAAATTTCAATGACGTCATACCAAAAGGTCCATTTGCGATATTTCAATTACACTAGTACTTCAATTATTGTGATTAGTGAACTTCGGTGATGTGCCCAAAATTGTATCGCGTGCCACTAGCTCGCCATGGCTGACTAAGAATATCTTTACCTGATCGAGTCAGAAATCAGGAGGTCCGTAAAAGAACCAAAGTTACCAACATAGCACAGTAACATAGGGCACATAGTACAAAGTTGAACACACAGTCCGACAAACAAAATCCTTGTCTAAAACAACTAAATAAGTTAATGTTTATTTTTTTAATACATACATTTAATGACACAATTATCTGTTATTTGATTCTTATAACATTACAGAATTCTGACTCACCTCAAAGGTACGATGATAAGGAATGGTCCATTTACTTTTTTCTTCTCCATCAGATAAGTGACCAATGCAATCGTCTGGATCGTTTTGCCAAGACCCATTTCGTCCGCTAGAATTCCGTTCAGATTATTGTTGAACAGAGACACCAGCCATTCTAAGCCCTTGAAAAGACAAACTTTTGATCACAAATTGAGGATTATCTTGAATTATCTTACTTTTGATCACAAATTGAGGATTATCTTGAAATTACCTTGATTTTAAAACAAATTTAACATCATTAAAATGAGATAGTGAATACAATAAAATGATTAATTTACGAAGTAGAATTTTAAATCGCAATTTAAATGAATTTTAGAATTTTAAATTTTAATTCATATTAAAATAACGTTATTATTTATAAAACAAGTTATCACATTCCACCTTAACATATTAGAAGGTTCAAAAATATTCCACATCTATTTACTGTTTATATTCTCTTCTATTTTTGATGTTTAATTTCTGGGCTAATGTACGAGAAAATTCTTACAAAATATAATAAAGTTTCACAATCAAACCAATTAAACTAGATTAATCAAGTATCTGTTAGCAAGTACTCCCACACTATTGAAGTTTACATTTACCACCAATTCATAAATGAATTTTATTTCGTCTATATGCTATAAAAATTATTGTTAGCCCTATCTTTTTTTACCATTTATATACCATTTATTTCTCACACATACTCAAAACTTCTACTTCTTGCAATTAGTGTTTATTACTTGTTTTGGTCGATGGCAAAGAGTGAATACTTAGGCAAGCTAAGTCAATACTACTAAGTACGACAAGACACTGGCCTTTCAATACCAAATAATATAACAAAGAAATACCTTTATCTGATACTCTTTAAGTTTTCCATTGACCAAGATACTCGCTTGCTCCGTCACAGATTCGTGGACCGTGTGAGCTATGCTGTAAATAAAACATAATATTTACTTTAAATTATTATTTACTTTAAAAACGTAATAGTATTCATAATTCAGTAGTTCTAAATACATATTTTTTATACCTGTAATACGTTTGTTCTTCAGTCTTATACTCGTCGTCTTCTACCTTTGCTTTCTTAATCATATCTCGTGCCTTCTCTTCATCTGTCTTTTCCTTGTCACTCTTCTCATCTCTGTGCCTATCCCTCCTTTCTCTCCTTTCTATAAAAAAATAATAAATTAAAAACATTGAAATAAATAAACCTAGCAGTAATCTAGGTTTATTTACACAAGTTTATTTTGGTCTCTAGATATGTTATGCCGAATTATTAGACACAGATAAAGAGCTTTGTTCCTTTATGTAGAGTGACGGGTTGACCTACAAACACACAAACACACACACACACACACACACACACACATATTTCTTATTTTGTGTGCGCATGTTTCCAAACAATATTTTCTGCACTAACCAAAAACTTAATTGTGAAAGTAAGTTTTAAAGATAATACGCTTTTATTAAGTTAGTGAAACCGCGAACTCTAAATGCTTAAATTGTTTGTGGTAAAACCATCACGAGTCTATAGTTAACTTTTAAAACTCACCCGATATAATTATATTCAATTAAAATAACAGTTTGAAATTAAAATAAATACGTAGGACTTTAAAACGAAATCTTTTTTAAATTAGCTTTTTGTATTTCAACAAAAATATTTACCATCATCTTGGCTATCGTCTCCCGAATCGTCAGAATCAGATAACACCTCCCATCCAGGATGAGTTTCCATCCAATCCTTAAGTTGAGAAAGCAATGGAGCTTCTTCTCCTTTTAGTATCTATGAAATTAAATAAATTAGAGTGTAGGTCACATTTATAAAGACAACAAAGAATTGTCATTCTCTATGGACATAGATATGCTGGCTGATTTAATTTTCATAAAACGAATCTATATGTAAAGGTTTGCAATGAATTGAAAATTCAGTAGCTGTTGCTACTTTTTTTCTAGATTATTTAAACATCCTTCAGAATATCTTATACTCTCATTATTATACTCTAGGTGTCTTAAGAACCTAGTTTTAAATCTAAGTGAACTCAATATATTTATTTGGTTTTGCAATATGACTAACATAATATTATATTATTTATATTATAAACAAAGTAGACAAGAAATTCGTATATTCTAAACTATATCCTATACAAGGCGTTTATTTCAAAGTTATACATGGATACAATATTTATCCACATCAATATAAATACATTAGTAAATAAACCTTAATCATATAATGCTTAACATTATGATCTTTTAAACTTTATCACTATATACCTATGTCACTAAGGGTATAAGTATGTTCTACTAGTTAGTTCTACTAGGGTATAAGTAGTTCTTATGTGACTGTATTTAAACTGCATTTATACACTGTCCATTATATTAACCATCTTTTGACAGATTGACGATTTACATATTTAGTGATGTCCTAAAGATTCTCGTATGCGATACCATTCCGATTATAGTACCTACTATCATTAATCGAATTACGTACCTAAGTAATTCGATTAATGATAACCTACGTAAACTAATAACAGATATAGAAATCAACATTTTGATTTAATATTGCCTTAGTTTTTTGAAAATAAATGTTAATCCGTGTGTATTTATTATAATCATAAAAAATATATTATACATCAACTGGCAACATCAACAGACCTTCCGCTCGGCCGCCATTTTGACGTGATCTGTCACTCTCAACGAAACGCCCGTGATAGTCACACGCATTTACGTTCGCTGAGTGTTCTCTCGCATCTGTTACACCTTGAGTTAAGTAGCTTTATTCCTCGGAAAAACTTTTGTGAAACTTATATTAATTGATCGTGAAAATGCCGAAAGGACGTGTGTTGAAAGCACAATCGAGACAGTTAGTGTTAAAACTTCATGAGTATTTTGAGCAAGAAAATCAAAATGGCGGACCTCTTATACCTATCACGCAAGTCCGAAACCGTGTTGCAGCCGCGTTAGGGATCAGTCTATCACCTGTGACTAAAATCACTACTGATGCCTACGGCAGGAGCGGCTTGGAGCAAAACAAACCATCTACACCAAAAAGAAAGCGCCGGGCTCATAAGGTGACAGCTGTTGCTGACTTTGACGCTGACGCTATTCGTCGTCATGTATATGATTACTACTTGAGAAAAGAAATTCCAACTTTGAGAAAACTTATTGTTTCTTTGAAAAGAAGTGGTCTATTTCATGGTGAAAAATCTTCTTTGGTCAAAGTTTTGAACACAATTGGCTTTTCATATAAAAAGTTAAATAAAAGAAAATTATTAATGGAACGCACAGATATAGCTATAGCACGTTGTGATTTTTTAAGAGAGGCAAAGAAAATACAAGATTGGGCAAATATTGTTTTCACGGATGAAACATGGCTCAACGCTAACCACACACTATCTCGTTTCTGGACTGATGATACTGCTGATTCCACTTCCTCAGTACCAATGGGAAAAGGTGAGCGCCTAATCATTTGCCATGCAGGTACAGCAAAAGGATTTGTACAAGACGCACTGTTGGCATTTAAATCGAAGAAATCAAATGACTACCACGAAGAGATGAATGCAAATGTGTATGAAGAGTGGTTCAAAAAAATGCTCATTTCATTGGAAGAACCATCAATAATTTTTATTGATAATGCGCCCTACCACTCCCGTCAAATTGACAAAATGCCAACACAGGCTAATAAAAAGCATGAAATAATTAATTGGCTTCGGGACAATGGAGAAAATGTGGACGACTCAATGTTAAAAGTTGAATTAATAAAAATATTAAAAACCAAAAAGAGAGCAAAACGCTATGTAATCAATGAAATGGCAGCAGAATATGGCCATACTGTTCTTCGGATTCCTCCATACCACTGCCAGTACAACGCAATAGAACTTATATGGGCACAAGTAAAAGGGCATGCTGCGAGATGCAATACAAGCCCCCCATTCACAGCGAATAAAATGTTGCAATTGCTAAAAAATGCTTGCACCCACGTAACGGCCGAGAACTGGGCAAGTGTGGTGGAAAGAACTAAAAGAGTAATATTCTCTGATTGGGAACGTGATATTGCGTTTGATAATATATTATCTACACAAGAGCTAATAATAACTGCTACTGAAGACTCCTCATCGGAGGAGTCTAGTGTTGATTATCATTCCGACGACTCGTGCTAATAAAATAAATTAAAATATCCTGATTGTTTTATTTGTATTCATGTATTAACTAAGAAGAAAGTAAAACTTTATATAATGTTATTAAATGTCTTTTAATACTCGTAACATCGATTTCTACCGATTATTTTTAATCTGTGGCATAATCGTAGTAACCATTATGTGTGACATCACTAAGTGGGCGGTACCCATCCATAAAGTACAAATATTATTTGTATGATATTTGTACGTAAGCAATACAAAACTTAATGAGCGTGAGCTGTCAAAAGACTGATAATATGATGGACGCAGTATAGTTATAATATTTTCTTTTCATTTAAAAATAAAATTTTACCAAGAAACAATTGACATGATTTATGCCTTATGGAAGTTATAGGTAGTTATAGTAGGGTTTACGAAAGTTCATACCAGTTCTTTCGCAAGATAGACTAAGGGCACACAAGGTTGAAAATTTGACAAAGATTGTGCCTAGGTTCAACGTTATAAAAATTTATCGTAATGTAACATACCTCTCCTGTTTTAGGATCCATAACGCTGACTCGCGAGTCTGAAGTCTGGGAGCTATCGTCCAGAGCGTCGATCTCACCGCCTTCCAAAACCTTCTTTTTTCGCGATTTCTGCTCAAGATATATAAATCGTTTTTACAATACACAGTTTTCATAAATTACACAACATCAGCTTTACATAAAATTATTGTAATGAAGTTTAAAAATTAACAATGACAATAACAATTTTTTTGGTCGTTTTTCATCTTAACTGTAATAAATATGAACACCATTCATTTTAACTTAACAATACTTAAAACATAATGCTAAATTCAATAAAATTCAAAAGGTTAATTGTAAGGTGTTATAAAGAGATATTCTTATATTAAAAAAATATTATAATATCGATGAATATACTAATCTTTTATAAAACCGTTAGAGCGTTAGAAACGTGCGCTGTGTAAACCAGCAGAGTTACGCTAAAGTTATGTACTAGAGAATTGTAAATCTATAAAAATACTACATAAAAGTGCGCGATAGCATGTCTCTATCTCTCACGGTTATCTCACAATAACTACTTTTTATGCTCAAAATTCGGGTACAGTTTGGTAAATCATTGAATCCCCGCGGGCGAAGCCGTTGTTGGCACAGCTAGTTAAATATAAATTAACTTGGTGACATCCGCTATAGGTTTAAATGACTTTGCTATAACTGGTTTTAGGTAATTGCCGCTCATCAATTCAAATTACTCACCCGCTTCCTTCGTTCTTCCTCTTGTTGCTTTTTACGCTGCTCCTGTTTGTGCTGTTTAACCATTTCCGTAAGACTGGCGATGTATTCATCCGTCTGCGACAGGAGGAACGCCAACCGTTTATCTTTCTTTTGATCGATCAGTTTCCTATAACCCTCTTCGTCTTCCGCCATTAAACTAGAAAAAAAAAAACAAATGAGTAAAGAAACACAAAGATATTTTCATTTTTTTACAATTTTTAAAACATGTTCAATTATATGTAACAACTCCATTAATCCAAATTTTCACTTTGAGCGTACAGATTGAATTCAAACTTTGTACACTTACCAAAAACCGATTATAATACAATAAAATTAATAAATAACATTAAAATGAAAAAAAAATTGATCGCATTACAAAGTGGGGCATAAATTAAATAACCGGTTTCAAGCTAAAAAGTGAAAATAAAGAAAAATATTAGCATTATGTTTGAAAATAGTAATATAATAAATAAATAAAAATAGTAATATAATATAAATATAGAGCACCTTTTTGACAATAATACAAATATTTCTCGTGATTTTTCACTTTTTAGTTGTACAAAGCATGTTTTTTTAAACTCTATTTTTTAGTTTGACAATCAACATACCGTCTCATACGTTCCTTTTCTATACGTTCTTGTTCTTTCTTCTGCTCGCGCTCGGCGTTTGCGTGATGGTTCATTATGGCTTTGTTCATTCGAGACAGTTTAGCGACATTATTGCGATGATATTCCTTGAAATCCTTTGCTGCAAAAAAAAAATTAAGATATACAACAATTAAAAACATTAAATAATTTTTGGAACAAAAACCATTCAATTTCAAATTATTATAAGTAAATATACAAAGAAGTTTGGTACAATAGGCGGCCTTATCGCTGAAGAGCGATCTCTTCTAGGCAATCTTAGGGTAGAGACCTTAATATTATATTAACGGCAGGAGTGCACAAATTAAAAGAAAAAGGTAAGATGACACTATAAGGAAAGAAAAAAAGGATATTACAAAAAAAACAAAACGTAATATTAACATAAGGGGGTAAAAGAAATAAAAATCAATAGAAGAAAAAGAGAGATAAAAATGAATTATATAGTTATGTAGTGTTGCTTGATACTAGTATTGAAAAAAGATAGAGTGGGAGATTTTCTTATATATAGCGGAAGTGTGTTCCATAAAAGTACAGCTTTGACTGTAAAAGATTTTCCATAAAAAGAAATAGAGTGAGAAGGTACTTTGTAGTAAATTGTGATAGAAATACTTCATACTACTAGGCATGTGGTTTTTTTTAATGTTTTCATTGTAGATATAAAATAAGCTATCACATAATCTAAAGGGTTTATTGCTACTAACCATGCTGTAGAACCGTCTGGAGGAATTCTTGATGCTTCTGTCTGCGCTTCCTTTCAGCCTCAAGTTTTTGCTGCTTCTCGAGTTTTTCAGTAGCGCGTGCTTCGCGCAAGCCTTGTCTTTTCGTACGTTTGTACGCCTTTATATTCACTGCAGTTTCTAGAGTTGTGTCACGACGAACTTGACCCAATATCTAATAAATATTTTGACGAATAACAGCTTTTCATTATCATAAACAATCTCTATTAAACAACTTATGTTTGAAGTATGGGTTGATGTAAAATAAAATTAAGCTATGGAAGTAATTCTTGCATACAAATAAAAAGAAACAATTCTAATAAAATAAGCAACATAAGCTTACGATCACAATTGAAGTGTTCATTTAGATATAATTTATTGATACCCATAAATGTATGTAACTAGTCTATGGTTAAACTTAAGGCTGTTAGTCTATGGCCCTGTTATAAAATAGCCACTAGTTTTAAACTGTCTTTTTAAACTGTATCTTGCTAAGGTGTTTAAGGTGATCATAATCAATTAACAGATATAAGTATAAAATACACATAAAGTAAATTGTATCGGGCTGTAATCCCACTGCAGTTGTAGGCCTTCTCTCTCCGTTTTTTGGAGACAAGGGTTGAATGTAATACCTACCACACTGCCTCAATGCGGTTTGGTGAGAAACACATATATATTTCCAGAGACATGCAGGTTTCTTCGCGGTGCTATCCTTCACCAAAAAGAGTTTGATAAATGGTAAAAATCAATAGGACATACAATCTTTAAAAGAAAAACTCATTGGTGCCTGACCGGGACGTGAAGCCGTGACCCTCGAAAGAGTCGCACGGTCTCACTGCTGGGTTATCACAGCTCATACATAAAGATTCATTTAAAGAAATACCTCAGCACGTAGTTGCTTCTGGAAATTAAGAACTCGAAGGGCGCGAAGTTCAATTTGTGCTTGTAAACGAAGGTCATCCGATATATTAGCAGGCAGATTGGAAAGCACCTCCATACGATGAGCGATTCGTGCTGCTATCCTATAAAATTGATATTATTTGAATACCGCCTAGATGTGGCCAGATACTCATCCTCATCTAGGTCGATATTAAAGGGCTATGTTGTATGTGGATGTTAAGACGCCGAGGGCTAACATGTTCGAAGTAAAATTTTTTGGTTCCTCAATTCTGGGTGTATGTTCTATACATAGCATGCAAAGCTAAAGTCTATGAAGCAGGTAAAATTCACGCGTCCGTAATCGTGAACCATATAATCACACAATTTTTTCTCACTCAACTATGACAGTACGGAAACTTTAATTTATTAGACAAACAAAAATATTCACGCACACGCACACAAGCACACGTACAAATACTTATTTAAATCTTATATATATTTATAATTTACTTGTCTTGCTGGATGAGCAGGGCACCCAGTAATACGGGTTAACACCTAGTGCAGGTGCCCTTGTTATAATGCAACATTTTAAACCACTAAACATTTTCAGGTTCATTTTCATTTAAATACATACTTAAGTATAGTGCCCGGCATTAAATAATGCATATCGATGTTTACAACGAAACAGCCGCCAAGTTCGGTTTCGTAGAGCGCTGTCACTGTCACACACGGGTTCGTCAGTCTATGCGACAGAGACAATGCTCTATGAAGCAGAATCTAGCCGATTTCTCTCTAAGCCTCGATGTGCATTATTTATTGCCGGGTACTATACTTAAGTATGTATTTAAATGAAAATGAACCTGAAAATGTTTAGTGGTTTAAAAATGTTGCATTATAACAAGGGCACCTGCACTAGGTGTTAACCCGTATTACTGGGTGCCCTGCTCATCAAGCAAGACAAGTAAATTATAAATATATATAAGATTTGAATAAGTATTTGTACGTGTGCTTGTGCGCGTGTGCGTGAATATTTTTGTTTGTCTAATAAATTAAAGTTTCCGTACTGTCATAGTTAAGTTAGAAAAAATTGTGTGATTATATGGTTCACGATTACGGACGCGTGAATTTTACCTGCTTCATAGACTTTAGCTTGGCATGCATTCGCTTAACCCACGCAGATTATAGCAAAGTAGTTAATATGGAATTTCCCAAAGTAACGCCTGCTTCTATAAATCATTGTATATTCAATGCAATCCAATACCCCGTTTAGCTTAACACTTTACCAACAAATACATAATCAATTAAAGTCATGGTGCGTATGTAAATATTTTATAAATAACGAATTTTCTATTTCTGCATGACATATGATTAATGTTACCTGTTTTCTCTTTCGTTCAATATCTGAAGAGGGTCAATACCGACTGGTTTCGGTATAGCCGTGATACGATTTTGTTTCGCCCCCGGAGTCGGTACACCTGGCTACAAAACCATATTACCGTTAGATTTTTTTAAGAAAATATAGAGTAGATAGATCATTTCGCTAAATTTTATTTTATTATCCGACCTTTTAAAGTATACATTGTTAAGTTTAAATAATTTAGGCTTGTTAAAGATTAAATAGACACCTTAATAAATTATTTTTTTATTTCTATTTTACTATTATAAACTCCATCCAGAATGGTGGTACGTACTTTATTGAAGTAACAATCTAGCCACAAGGCTAATAAGCAACCTAATATTAACCTAAACTTATAAATTAGCTTATATCTAAGAACAGGTCCAGTCTTTCTTACTATAGGAGACATTTCGTTCTTGTGTTCTTTTAAGTAGCACTAACACTACACTATCACTAAATTAAACTAACTCAAAAGGTTTGTAATTTTCAGTCACACTAGTCCCGTATTATCGAGAAGCTCGATAGTCTCAATGTTCACGTGATGTTGAAGCCTCTGTTCGTGGGCTGCAGCATACTTCATGATAACTTTATTGACAGAATCAACCAACAATCCATCAAACCTTAATCAATAAAGATCGATGAATGTCTTCATTTCTAGGATACATAAGGCATTAAGAATATCACTATCGGCAATGATCGTTGATCGTGTGATCGTCTATAATCGGCACGAACGTTATGCAAGTGTCCAGACGATTGTCGGTATCTTGACAAATGATCAAGCATAAAGATTGATCTGGAATGATTTCTTTTGATGTATGCCCGAGAAACCGATAATTCACGGGACGTAAGCGATTACAGACCAGTACAGCTATGATCGACAAGATCGCGCTCAAGTTTAATCGTTTTTAATCAACGATTATACATAGATCCATTATGTAAGAATATTAAAAAGTTATAGGATTAGTAATTAATGTAAGCTTCCTTTTAATAGTGCACTAAAAATACCACACCAAGTGTGGCGTAGGTAGTTTGGTTGATGTTGATATTTACTTCTTTTATCGTGGAGCGAAATTAAAGTAAGGCAGGTGAAGATGAATTTATTTAGATACATCTTACATGTTTGCGTATTAATTAGCGACTGGTTATAAGTTGGATCTATTACAGATATTTGAGATCCGCTGACTACGTGGTACACAAACGATAAGCAAGCTCAATTGGCAGTGGGCTGGTGACTTTTGTCGCAGAACCGACATCAGCTGTGGTAGACGTGTTTGGAAACCGTGCCTTCGCAAACGTATTGTAGGACGTCCTCCAACTAGGTGGAATGACGATTTCCGCAAAGTGGTTGGCATTGGTTGGAACCAAAGAGCTGAAGACTGAGTTCAGTTGCAAACTTATATCCAAGAGTTGATAGGAGCAAGTTATTGATGACGAATTAAACACTTGGCGACTAAGGTAAGTCGACCCACTGTATGGTATCCGGCTGAGTAGAATAGAATACCCTTATTTCTTACCGAGGTATCGTAAAAAAACTAAGGTAAGTTGACCCACCGTGTGGTATCCGGTTGAGTAGAAATGACCACCTTCTCTCTTACCGACGGGTCGCAAAATACAACTAAGGTAACTTGACGTCAGGCCGGTCGTAAAATACGAAGCTGAATCATGTGACAACATGTTTGTAACATGTTGTGCCGACCCCACTTAGGGTGGGATAAGGGCAGGAGAATGATGATGAAATAAATACCTGTTGAGATGTAGGTGGACCGGAGTTGGGTCCGGGAGCTCGCAATGGCGCGGGACCTCGCAGTGGCGGTGCGCCACCCATAGGCTAAACAATATAATATAAATTGACAATTTGTCAATTCAATGTCAATTGTCAATATAAATTGACTGGCCCACTGGCGCTGTGGGTAGTGACCCTGCCTTCAGCTCCGCGGGTCGCGGGTTCGATTCCCGCCGAGGGCCAACATTTTCTATAAACAAATTGTTGGTTCTTCGAGCCTGGCTGTGTATTTGTATTAAACTATGTATTTAATCTTATATATGTAGTTTATCTACCAGTTGTCCGTCACCCATAACACAAGTATTAAGTTACTTACTTTGGGGACGGATGACCGTGTGTGTAAATGTCCCATATATTTATTTATTTATAATCTTTCTGTAGAAATATTCAAGAATAACTTCACTAAATATTATAAAACAAAATAAGTACTTAATTCATTCGAACATAAAGGACATCAGAATATATAATATAATATGTATGTAGCAATGTTTTGTATTACAGTATCAATTACTATGCGAGAGAAGTTTAAGGAAATAGGTATTCTTCTTTCTTGCATAAGAATATACATAATTATAAAAGGATTTATGATGTATATAATAGACAAAGTAGGAACTGACATTAGCTTGCGGTTCCTGCTTTGCGCCTTGTTGGTATAAGATTGTATAAAATTCCGCAATTTTATCTTAGCCGTTACAGCAGTTTAAAAACACACTTTCACTATTACAAACTCAACAATCGTTTCGCCCGGCAACCAAAGCGAAGCATTACCTACACAAGCATAGTTATATACTAATCGGTTCAACCGATGCATGTTTCGGATATGAAAAGGAAAAGTCCACTCTACATTTAGCATTATATGTATTTCCTTACTTATTATAGCAAAATAATTTTATTATTACTTTTTTATCACTAATACTGGAATCGAATAATAAAATCGCATTTTTGTTTATACGTGTCTATGGTATGCGGCTTACGATATGTTTATTCTGCTATAATCGGCGATAAAGTAAATAGAAAATATATATAGTGTTAAATGTATAGTGGACTATTCGTATTTTCATACCCATGCACAAACCTCCACCACTGCTACCACAACACACAAGCACTACACACGTTCACTATCACAAACTCAACAATCGTTTCGCCCCGCAACCGAAGCATCATCAGGAGATAGCCTCCACGAGAAAATCGCAAAAAGCTTAACGATTTTGTCGTGGAGTTCGTCGTCGTCACTATATATATTTTCTATTTACTGTATCGCGGATTATAGCAAAATAATTTTATTATTACTTCTGTATTATGGATCTCCGCAAAGTAACGCCTAATTCTATAAATTATTTTTATTCTCTTAAATACCGGGTTAACGAGAGGCGGTGTGGGTTGTGTAGGTGGCGCCATCTGTCCAGTCATGGGAAGCGGTGTAGGGGGCGCTCCGCCACCGCCTCGGGCCGCGTCTCCCCCAGCAGCACCCTTTCCGCCTGCCACGCCCGCACTCTGCCCCCCAGCTTGTCCTTGTCTGAACATTAATTTATAAAGATTATTACCACCACAAATAAAATAAAAAACATTAATACCAAATCGTTTTTAAATAAGTTTAGTTTTGCTCTCTACAAATCACGAGATTTGTACTTGTTTAATACATAAAAATGCTTAAACTTATTGTCAGTGCCTATTTTAACGCAATGAAATAACTTACACTAATTTAATTATTATGTAAAGATAAATGTAACAAAAACACTTTTTAAAATCGATTATTTTAAAATGTGATTTTGTAGATTTTGAAGAAAGTTAGCTTTACACACAGATGTAAATTAAGTGATTAAAATGTTCACTTTTTACGAATTATTGTGATAGTAAAAATCTACACTTCAAAAGTGTAGATTTTTTGGTACATCGTGCGAATATAAATAAGTTCATGTAAATATTATAAATGCGAAAGTCTTCCTGTCTGTTACATTTTCACGGCTAATCCGTTGGACCAAAAATTTGGCACAATTTAAACTTATACACCGGGCGTAATACATAATATAAAGGATAAAGATATTTCTTTCGCGACTAGGGAAAAAGCACATATTGCATTTTTGAGAGTCATATAATGAATGCCATTCATTAAACTTCTAACTTACCCTTGGCTATATGGCGAGGGGGGCTGTGCAGGCGGAGTAGGGCACTCGGGTGGAGTATCGCCAGTTCTCTTCCCTGCAGCCATCAGCGCTATTTGTTGTGTAATCGGTTGATTGCAAGCCAGTTTCCGATATGCCGTTATTTGAGCCCTAGATATAAAATACAATCTTAATTACAGAATTCAATGAAAAATATAGTCGTGACACGTCTATTATTCTCTCTAATGGTCTTGGGAAGAAACATTACTTATCGTTTACAATTTTTACAATCAATTTTACCCTTAGCAGTTTGAAATAATCATAAAAAATAAGCTGATATAGAGAGCTTACTTTGAGGATTATATAAATGAAAACAATGAGAAGATTTAGCTACTCTTCGATCTTGTATAAAATAGCAACGACGAAATGTAACTAGTTTTAAAAAGTGTATAGTGAATAGATCAATACTGAATGTATCCATGTAAACAATTTAATCTGGCAAGTCGAGATGTTAATCAATGGTAATACAAAATACATTAGGTTAGGTAACTAAAGTGAAATAAAAACAATATTTACTTTAGCTGACTCAGTTGATTGTTGGAAAAGAGCCCCTTATTTGGATCCTGTGGATTTGATCTCGCGCGAATGGCTAACAGTTGGGAATATCGCGGGTCCTCTTGCAAGCCTTTCTCCTCCATAGAATCAATAGCACGCTGTAGAGCATTTAGATTATCCGGGCCAGAGGCAGCAAGGGAGCCCTGCATCGGTGATGAGGAAGGAGCCCCGTTAGCTGCAGACGGAGGCGGCGCGGAGCCGTGGGGCGGTGTCTGTGCTGCAGGTGGTTGTTGCGGCGCTCCTGGCGGTTGGTTAGCCGAGGTCCCGGTAGGTAGAGTCTGCGCTCCGCTTGGCGATGGTGCATGGGAATATGTTTGTGACGTCATCATGTTGTGATGTGGCATTGGAGGTATGCCTTGTGGGTGCACGCCGTGCGGCGGTGGCCCTCCAAGCGGCAACGGACCCGGCGGCCCCTGCGGACCGTTACCAGGAGGCGGAGGTCCGCTACCCATTGCCATCGGCCCCTGAAATAGCAATATTATGATGCTTATATCTTGCTCAGAAAACTCAAGCAATAAACAGCAGGCCTACCATGAACTCTTATTGCGACTCAATTGAAGATGTAAACGAAATTGTTTTGCTTTTTCATACCATGACGTCTTAAAGACGCACGCTTTGAGTCGTTGCCGAATGAGCGTTCGGAATTCGTCTTAAGAACATGTGAGTAAAAGAGACAGAGTTATCTATAGTTCATATAACGTTATCTTTTTCAAACATTACGACCCCAATGCAATTCACACTTCATGGTACGAAAAGAAATCGGTTCGCGGTCGTCGTTTACGTCTTCAATTGAGTCGCAATAAGAGTTCATGGTAGGCCTGCTGGTGAGTGATACGTCAACAATAACAGAATACTGTTACCTAAGATGTAACTTATATTTGAAAGCTTTCAATTTTAGCTGTGAAGTATTTATATATTTAACTAGACTTTACCCAAGACTTCGTCTGCGTAGACCTTAGTCCTGATATAAACAGTAGCTTCTGTCGCTCTCCAACCCCGCAGATACCTCCATAACAATAATCAGATAGATCAGTGCGATAAAACTGAGGATTAAATTTCTTTTGAAATGATTCCGCTACTCGTAACTTGATATATAGGGTTTCTCAATCTCCTGATTTTCCTGTCAAAAAGACAGGATTTTTTGATGCAATTCATGCTTATAAACCCGGGGTAATATATGTTACCCAGGGTTAATCCATGCGTATAAACCGGGGATAAGCATGCGTATAGACCGGCAGATAAGCTGCGAATACAGGCAGACTTTCGCATTTATAATACATATTCGTAAGGATAGATGTAACGATGTTTTAAAGAATGAAAAATCGATTTCAAAACATCATGTTTTATTGTCTATCGATCATCATCGAAAATCAATGATAATGGAATGGTCCCTGTGGCTAAGGAAAAAACAAAATTGTTATTTTTATTAAATTTCGTAGCATTTTTATCACATTTATTTTACCTTTTAAACCTTTGTTGGACTTCAAACAAATATTTGAAGCCTAAAATTAGCCAAATCATTCCAGCCGTTCTCGAGTTTTAGCGGGACTAACGAACAACCATTCATTTGTTATATATATAGATTATGAAATATATAAAATATATTTCAGTAGCAGCAAGCAAGATAGATTGACGATGGACTAAGAACTAGGCTAGAAAAATTGAACTTATGGGACTCAGCCTCCGTTTGTTTTTTCTTTTAAATGTGAACTTTACTTGCAATACCTCAATACACTAGTAATGAGTTATAGTGAATCTGTGAACATAACCATACTGATTTTAGTTGATAAAATGAAAACCATTATAAGGTTTATTTTTATTATAAATTTTGCCGCGCTTTGTAAATCCAATTATGTTCTTTATGAAGTAACGGCTTTTAATACACACGAGAGAGCCTTTTTGTATGATTTGCAATTAAAGATCCCTTCGATAATTTTTATGAATGGTGTGTCAAATGAAGCAGCACTTCCTATGGATGTGATCGTAAAAAGTGATATTGCTCCGATGTTTGAAGTTAGGCTGCTAACGATAGGCATACAGTTTAGTCATGTTGCACAAATAACATCGTAAGTTTTGACCTATAATTTACATATTTAAAAGACAAATGATACTCAGATACTAAGACGCCTCAGTGCCTGAAGACCAAAGTCTTTAAACAGTGCAACACGCCAATGATTTCATACGCATCCGAAACGTGACAGCTGGCTATAAGCCTCATAAGTAAGTTCAGAGTCACTCAGCCGGCGATGGAGCATGCTATGCTCGGAGTACCTCTACGTGATCAAATCAGAATTGAGGAGATCCGTAGACGAACCCAAGTCATAGACATAGCTCAGCGTATCGCGAAACTGAAGTGGCGATGGGCGGAGCACATTATGTGGAGACCGATGGGCGTTAGGTATTAGAATTGCGATCCCGCACTGGCAATTACAGCGTGGATTTGATGGAGTGATGATCTAAAAAAATCGCGGGGAGTCTTTGGATCCAAACCGCACAAAATCGTGTGGTGTGGAAATCCTGTCAATAGGGATTTCCAGCAGTGCATGTCCATCGGTTGACGAAGAAGAAATATATTTAAATGTAACAATAATAATTTATCCGGTAGAGATCAATTATACAAAGAAGTAACCGTAAAATCCAACAAGAACATATCGAATTCGTTTTATGATTGGGAAGATATATCAAAGTGGATTGCTACGAATCAAAAGAAAAATAGTTTACTGAAAAAAATAGTAATTGCTAAAACATATGAGAAAAGGGATATATTTTTCATGAAAATGATAAACAACAAAAGGCATCCCACAGTAGTTATTGTAGGCGGAGAAGAAGGGAAGGATTGGATATCATCAGCTGTTATAATAAATATGATTAATCATTTATTACAAGGCATCAACGGATTAGAAATTCTTTCAAACAATTTTAACTTCTATTTTCTACCAATTTTGAATCCAGATGGCTTTGTCTATAGTAAGAAAAACGTTAGTTACATTATTAATTTATTTTAAGTTTTAGATAACATAGAGGTATTATACTAAAGAAGGGAATTCATCCTAAAATATGCCCCATCACAATAAAAAGAATGCAGATAAGAGTGTATCTGTCTCTCTTTTTTTTGTAATTAGACTAAGATGAAGTATACGAGTTTATTTCCTCTCATTATATATTGTAACATTCTCACTTAAAAGCCCTTCCCTACTCTAGTATAATATATAACTCTATAGTACAAAATATAGTACACATGCATACCGCTTATTGCCACGAACTTGAGAAGCACCTAAATTGATAAGCGTTAATAAATTACATAATTTTAATGCTCAATTTAGCATTACTCGCTTTTTTTTTTTTTATTTTAGTGCTCAGGTTTCACGTTTGCTATTGCAATCGAACGAATCGATCGAAAAGACAAAGATTTTAAGAAGGGTAAAATGAGGTCTACTTATTACTTATTTCCTTGAAAATTCTTACCAATACAAATTGTATATGCATGGATGTCATGTTGTTACATCAACTCTATTTATTGTGTTGGATTTTGTATGTGTTCTTAAATGTGCAAATGATAAATTTATCCAAAATTTTAGGATAGACTGTGGTCCAAAAACCGACGAATTATTAACACCAAAACAAAATGTGAGGATGGCAATGTACCTATTGGAGTCAATATTGCTAGAAACTGGTTTTTACAAAAGTCTGCTAAACGTTAGAAATTACATTTACAACTAACATATATTTCTGGCTTAGTTTCCTTTTTTTTCAAGTTACTCAATAGCTATCATGAACATTAGACCTCTTATAATCAACTGAAAAAGCCCAAATAGTTCTCAATGTTTTAGTTTATGGGGAAGAATGCAACCCAATTTACATAGGGCCACAACCACTATCAGAAGAAGAAAGTCAAAGTTTGTCATATGTACTAAGCAACCTAGCATTTGAAATGATTGCATTTATTAATGTAAGAGGATTTGGGCAGTATATAACAGTACCATATGCACATTCTATCAAAGAATCAAATAATCACAATATTATAGTAAGTATAATATCTTATTCTATATAAGATAAGTATAATAACTACTTTACTATTTAATTGGATTAAGTTTTGAAACCCGTTTTAAAGAACATATGGTCGCTTTCAGGAATAATAAGCCACAAAATTCACATTTCGCTAAACATTTGTTAGAAAGCGGTCATAAAGTTCCTAATGACCATTGTTTCGAAATACTGCGCACCTGCGAAAAAAGCTTGAAATTAAATATTTTGGAACAATTAGAAATCATTAAGCATAACAATGGCACCCTCATTAACGAGCAGATAAATGTCTCTAGTTCAAGCTTGTTGCACGTGTTCCGAGGTAAAATAAAGGGTGGGGATGAACCAAGTACTATTTAACAACGTTTGTTTGGATAACGCTTCGCTTTGCGATTTTGTCGTGCAGTCTATCTCCTGATGATGCTTCGGTTGCGAGGCGAAACGATTGTTGAGTTTGTTATAGTGAACCTGTGTAGTGCTTGTGTATTGTGGTGGAAGTGGTGGAGGTTTGTGCATGTGTTTTTACGAATCCTGCACGTATCGGGTATGAAAATACTGATAGTCCACTATACATTAAACACTATATATATTTTCTATTTACTGTATCGCGGATTATAGCAAAATAATTTTATTATTACTTTTGTATTATGGATCTCCGCAAAGTAACGCCTAATTCTATAAATTATTTGGATTAAGTTGATTTTAAACAATTTAATCTCCAAGTACAGAACTCGACTCTACCTCCTTAAGTTGTGTGCTTACTGCTGAGCATAGCGATGGTGCCATGCTAGAATGACCCTGATTTTATTCCAATTAGATATTATTACTTTTGTCCTATAAGAGCATTTAAACTTAACCTCATAGATATTCTACAACTTAATGTTTCATCAACGACAGTTCAGAATAGATATTATGCATGTGTGAATAACTGTGATACTATAGAATATTTAAAAAAAACAACAATTGTCTACTAATTTTCAAGTCTGGTTCAATGAATAATTAAGGTTATTATGCTCTACAATTTTGCTGCTAATCTATGACTATATCTATTGTGTTGGTAGGAAATCAGTATTCAACAGCCTCAAAAATTAAAACATGTAATAATTAGCCATATTATTTTATACTTAGCTGTTTATATATATTTTAGATGGAAGTCTTAAAATCAACATGTTCCAAAGTGAGAAAAAAACATGATATATATTTTCATTTAGGAACAACTTCAAACTATTTTTGTAAGTTATATTAACTATTTGAAACTTACAGCTATGATTTAAAAAAATTGTAAAATCATTTATTCTGTTAGTTTTAACAACTGCTTCTAGGTTCTACTGCACCCAACACCTTATGACATACTTACAGTAATTTTTTTTTGTTTTTATATGCTTTCAAAAATATCAATACTTAGTTACCACATAGATATTTCATAAAATAGGATATAAAAGTACAGAGACAAGTTTTTCAATGTAAAATGAAAAATAGGTTTCATTATGTTTCTACAAAAATTTTACTATCCATACATATTATAAGACAAAATGCCCTACTGCATATATTTTTCTGAAAAAAAATTCATGAAATTTCAAGAGGTTTTCATGAGTAGAGAGATTAATTCTTCACTAAATTATCTAATTTTGGCAAAATTTTGGCAAAATCTTTAGACATTATCTATCTAGATAATGTCTAAAGATTTTGCCAAAATTTTATAAAGTATGAAGATATAATTAAAATGAACAGTGTTAACGTTAGCACAAAAAGAGTATCAAACAAAATATATCATGTATCCTACCACAGCGATGAGAGGTCAGAGCCACCCATACAACCACTGATATACTGTCCCTCTAGCTACATGTGACAATCTGACACAGGTTGTTGGTATATTAAATAGTTAATTGTCTTAGGGCATTTGTACTATATTGATATACATCATTTATCCCCTGCTGCTCCTGATCATCTTATAAAGCATTATTAAATTTGAATTAGATTTTCAGTTATTGCAGGAAAATAAACACTATTAAAAAAAATATATTCATTATGTTTTTAGATAACTTTACAGGTAACATGGCCGATTGGGTAAAGGATAAATTTAATACTCCACTTGTTTATACAGTCTATTTAGAAGATGTTAATACTGTTCTTCCACTACCAAAAACCATAAAATCCATCACTGAACTTTTTACTACTATTTTAAAAGAATCTTTACTTTTAACTAAAGATATTTATGGACCTATTTTTAATAATCAAGCCATGATAGTAGAAAATCTCTCTTTGGTCGTAACCTTTTTCAAATTAACATTATTTTATTTAAATCACAATTAAATAAAGAGACATGCCTGAAAACTTAAGTTTTGTCTATAAGTTTACTTATTCATAAAAAAAAAACTAAGATATATTATGCACTTTGAGTACAATTATGTACTACTTTCATAACTTCAAAGTAAAAACATATAACAATACAAAATACTTTAAACTAAATTCCTGAATTATAATTATATATTTATACCTATTCAAACTTTAAGTTAAAAATAGAAAATTGTGTATATAGGTAAGTCACAGATATTACTTACCTGATTCTGTGCCATGTGACCAATTTGATGCTGCATATAGCCATGAGGAGGACCTTGTGACATGTTTGTATGTTGAGGATTGTTAGGCATATTAGAATGACCATTTGGGCCACCTGGTCCTTGATGAGATCCAGACGTATTCATAGGGTGTCCCGGTGGCCCAGGCATATGAGATCCGACCATATGTTGTGTGATTTGATGACTAGATGGTGGCATTCCAGGATGTTGCTGAGGCCCACCTGGTGGCCCATTTGAATTAGAGGCCATAGTGTGTGATGGGCCTGAAGGTGACATGTGGTTCTGCATAGTTGATTGTGCTGAGCTAGGAGGATGAGCAGGTGGAGGCCCATTTACGTGTTGCTGATTGTAAGGGCTATGCGGAGACTGCGGCGGTGCTGGACTTTGCGTCGGTGGTCCCATTGGGCTGGGCGCTTGTGGGGGCGGCATTGGGCTGCTTTGAGGTGATGGGCTAGCCATCGTGACCTTTTTTTCTCAGAACATAGCAATTATTATAAAAAACCGAACAATAGAGTCACTACTTATTTATGGCGGATAGTGTCACAATCGTTAGTATTGAAAGCTTTCGAAGATCTAACACATTTTTTAAATTATAAATTGAGTCACTGATAAGTTTAACTAGAAATTACTATTTACAACGAATGTTTTCCAAGCTGCATTTACAATTTCAAAATTTTACATAATGCGTTCACTAATTCGCAGAACGAGAACAGCAATATATAGCATTTGCATTTTGCTCTATAGATTTACTCCATAGACAAATTAGGAAAAATAAAATACATTTATTATACAAAATTCAGTCTCATAAGCTGGAAATACTATCACAGATCAATTACAATCTTATGTATATTTTAGTTAGTAGTCTGTGCGACAAAGACTACTTATAATTATTAAAATAGGAAAACCATAGACCAGGAAAAACGGAAGGCTCAAAGTGAACATTTTAAATTTTTTTAGCTCTACGGAAACCAAAAAAAAACAAAACATGTAAAAATACGTATTTTGTTAATTAATAAATTAATTACATATTTAATATCAATTAAACGTAAAAATCAAGCGAGAAAGAACCGTAAAATTTTCTGTAAAACTAACAATCCACTTATAATAATTGATTAAATCGGTGCGTGAAAGTTTTAAGATGGATGAAGAAGATGAGTACATTGAAAATACTTGGACCTATATAAGTTTGTGTGGAGAACCGACGCTTTACGAAGGATTACGTTTTGCTAAAGATTTAATTTTAGCAAATCTTGGTTTACGATTACTTATACAGTATTTACCTATGCCCCATAATGTGCGACATAGTTTATCTTTAATTATCGGGAGTTTTCTTCTGTATTACAATATTGGGACCAGTTTTGTTTGGACAGTGGGTCTCACTACTGGTGCATATGTTTCCATTATTTCAGTGTCTGTGGTAACAAAAAAGTGGAGAGGATTTTGGATATGTCTTTGTGTGATTTTGTTTTTATTATTGTGTGAAATATATATAATAAATCCCAAAATGTGGCAGCAAGTACGAGGAATCCAAATGATAGCAGCAATGAAGATTATTTCTGTAGCAATTGAGCTAGATCGAGATTTGTTTAAACAAATGTTAAATCCACTTGAATTTGGAGGATATGTGTTGTGTCCTGCAAACTGTATGTTAGGGCCATGGATCTCATACCAAGCCTATGATCAGTATCTTGATGTCAAATTTTTATCAAGCAGATGGATAAAAATAATAATTGTAAATCTTATTTTGGCAATGGCATATTTGTTTTTATCTAATTGTATCATACCTTGGTATATAGATGATAGCAGCACAAAATGGTTGGTTGCCTATCGTGATGCCCAAGCTTTTAGAATGTCACATTACTTTGTATCAGTTATGTCCATTGTATCTATGACCAGTGCTGGGTTTGGCTTGACAAATGATTGTCATTCTGAATTACAGGTCACAAAACCAGTGTTAATTGAATTACCACGATCTCTTGTGCAAGTTGTAATTTTTTGGAATATCCCAATGCATCAGTGGTTAAAGAATTATGTATTTAAGACATGCCAACCATATGGACGGTTTGTATCAATACTTACAACATATGCAGTGTCATCGTTGCTTCATGGTTTTAATTTTCAGTTCTCTGCTGTACTGCTGAGTATTGGTACATTTTCCTATGTGGAATATAACTTTCGTTATAAAGTGGCATCAGCTTTGGAAGTATGCTGTTTAGCTAATCAATGTGCCAAACAATGTGACCATAAGTATAAGAAGAACAGTTTATTAGCTGTGATTATAAATACTGTATTTTCTCTAATAACTGCCATCCATTTGGCATATTTGGGTGTTATGTTTGAAGCATCTTTTTCAGTTCAAGAAACTGGTTTCTCATATTACCATACAATCAATAAGTGGGAGAATCTCAATTATTTTAGTCATGGTCTTGCAGCCTTTATGTATGTGATATATTTAATGATGTGATAAAATATTTTTAGTTGGGTGATTAATAGTGTTTTTTCATTATCTTTAAGAGTCAAAACTCATTAGAAATGATCTCATATTTTGCCCATATTGGACATGCCTTGTTAATAAATATAATTATTCTTTAAAAATATGATAGAGAAACACTTGATTAAAAATTATATTATGTAATGTATTATATACTTAAGTTTGTGGTTCCACTTTTTAATCTGCTTACTAAAAATCCTAGAACTGTAAATAAAATTTAACTATAATCTAAATGATTAAGATATTAAATAAACCAATATTTAATTATATTAACTCAAAATGAAAAGGTGTTAATACTGAAATTTAACTTTATTTAAGACAAAAAATTCATAATACTTTGCTACAATTAAGAAGAGAAAATGTCTGTTGATGGTGGTCTTTCAGATAGTACACTCTACATCTAGCAATAGATAGATTTTCTGTAATAGCCGATTATAGCAAAAGTAATATTATGATTACTTTTTTATTATGAAACTCCACACAGTAGAACTAATTCTCTAAATGGTTACTAATATTATTACTAATTGTTTAAAAATAATAAAATTAACTTTATTAGATTATTTATATATAATATTTGTAATAGTTTTTACTATTTAATTTTTAGATAATTACTCCATAGTATTTAAATAATATCAGTAATCACTTGTACAAATGGGATTTAATGCAAAATATACTTTTTTGAATTTTCAATTTTGAAATAAAAAATGATGTAGTTAAGTGTTTCGTAATTAATTTTATTTTTAATATTTACCTATTATATTCATTTTTTTTAATTTATTTACAAAAGTTCATTAATTCATAAAAATTCTCCACATGTTTAAATAAGTTGCATTAAATTGATCCTATATATAATAATGTAACTTTAATCATCCAACTTTTATTAAATGGAATATTACTTATTGAGATTGCATTACTGCACAGTGCGATCCTGGGAATTTTTGAACACATCTATTTGTGGGATAATAGATATTGTATACATGGCACTTGCAAATAATTTATACTCAATCAGATCTAGTTATTTCTGAACTAAATATATAGATATGAAGTACTTTACAACCAATTTATCTCATAATCTATTAAACTAAACAGTTTTTGAAATTGGCTATTATAACTTCTAACATTAATAAGATTTACACCATTGTTATTATAAACAATCTGTATTCTATGGTTTATCTGGTCCTCTGTAGCATGTTGACAATTTGGCTCCAAATGATCAACTATTTCTTTACTACCACTAAAATATTCTGGTCTGGTGTAGAGAACTACTAGTCTATGGTCTTTGATAACTTTTTGTATATTACTCAGTAATTTCTTTAAATATAAATCCATTTTTATTATTCTGAAATCTTGTTCACTCCAATAGAATGCAGTTAATGTGTGAAATACAATTAATGCTATATTATGGTGTTTTGATAAGAAAAATTCTAAATTTTGAATGCTGACATATAGCTGAGTAGCATCGAATATTTCCAATAGATATAAGTTTTTGAGAACAGAATTCAGTATACAATCAACATTATAATTTGGAGAATCTTCTGTTGCACTTTTTATACATTTGATTAATTTTTTTCTTAAAAAATTCAAAAGAAAAGTGAATAATAAATTGCCATCTGTATTAAAAATTAAAACACTTGCTTCGGGACCATTAAATTTTGCTGGCATTAAAGCTTCACATATCAATTCAGCAAGTAGCCAATTTGTGCTGCCTTGACTATATATCTCAACAAGATCACCATGTTTAAGTCCGTTATCAAATATAGGCGGATAGAATTTTTTTAGGTCAGGTTTTTTTGTTAATCGGGCTAACAGTTGTATTCCTGATTCAATTTTAATCGTTCCAGATGTCATTTTAAGTTTTTACTTTTATGATAACGGTACCAAACGGTACTATGCAAGGGGTATGTGACACGCGAAAAATTTGCCTTATTTTCTTTATGAATTTTAGCTAGAAAATAGCATCTCTTCCTAGACCCTGATTTTATTTTTTTTATCCAGAGATTAGACTTGTGTAGTTCGCGAACGAATCAGTTCGAAAGAATCACTCCCACAGACGAACGACGGGAATCGAGTCCCATATTTCCCGCTTCATCGTTCGTTAGTTCGTGATTAATGAGTCATTATTTGGTACAGAATCAGTAAAGGTAGCATCAACCGAACTCATGTTGTCTCGCTCACAATCGCAAGGAACTCGTATCTGCCGCTCGCTCATCGAATTGTATGCCGTGACTACTTACTGTTAGGGATGTCAAAATATAATAGATTATTTAATCAAAATAATTGTTCTTTAATAAGAAATTATTTAAACATTAAAAATCGTTTTTTTTAATGGATTTTGCTAATTACGCTCATTTTATTCTTTGAATGACCCCTTTTTTCTTGTTTTTTAAGATTGGAAATGCGGTGTTGGATGAAACCAAAGTAGCCAAAAAACACATATTAATCGAATTTCGAACAGCGCATCTATTAATTTTTATTCGTAGTTGTCCACTTTAATTAGTCTTTACTCTAATTATTCTTTAAAAAAAGCAAATTTTTAATAAGTCAGAAAAAAAGGACTATTAAATAATAAATAATTTCCTTTCGAGTATTAACTCGATTAGATTTACAAATCGATTTATTTTGAAAGAAGAAATTCGATTATTTGATAATCGATCTAGCTAGGTTTTATTATTAGAAAACATTTTATTCTTGGCTCTGAAAAACTGCTACAATATAATAAGAAAATATAAAGGTCCTTAAATTCGTATCGTATATATTCTTCTAAAAACAATTTGGATTATTTTATTTTACGTATGATATATATATAGAATTGATATTATGTGAAATATATAAAGATAAGGTTACTTGATTATTTTCCAAATTAAATAAAAAATATAAAAGGGTCCTTTTAATCACTACCTAAAAAAAATATTTTATGAAAATTCATAGCTTTATGCTATTTTTAGTGCTATAATTTTAATTAAATTTACAGCCTTCCAGAATCTTGTCATAGCAAGAGCAGTATAAAACAAGCGATTTCAATATTAGGCAGATCGTTCGCTAATTATAAAACGGCTCCTGCGGTGAAGAGTCGAGAATTTGTAACGACACACGAATCGCGAACGAACGAACGAAAGGAATCACCTAATTTGTTTAGGCGCGAAGAAGCAAAGGAATCATTCTCAGCTTCGAACGATTACGCCCAAGGCTACCAGAGATAAATAATACTAAATATACTATAATATGTTCTTGTCACATTTTTCTAACAGATGTCAACAATCAACATAGACTACGATGTCAACACCTAGATAACAACAAACTATTTTCTTAAATCATCTGCATATGTGAGTCTACTGAGTAGATAAATCAACTGTTAAAATTCGAAAGATCGATGAAAAATTTAAAGTATAATAATAAATTAAAGTCTTAATTTCAGACAACTCGGGCCCATTTTGTTAGTAAATAGGGGACAAAAAAAATAATGATAATTAAAAATTGTAATATTGAATTAAAAAGAAAATGTAAATAGTATTCTAAGGCTGCCTTACCCCTCGTGCGCACGGACGTAAAAATTACGTCGCGTTAAAATTCCACACTAGGCGTTAGAAGTTTCCTATAGTATATTAAGCTTAACGCCCTCGCTCTAACGACTAAAATGGAACACTGCACAATAAAAATACGTCGCGATATAAATACGCTGTCGTGTGAACAGATACCTGGATACCCATTTGTTTCAAGTCGGCGTAATTTTTACGCGCGATAAAATTCATCTCGTGCGTACGAGGGGTAACAAGCATCTTAGTAAAATGATGCATCATAGGCGAGTCCACTATATATAGTATATGTATATATTTAAAAGTATTTGATTTGCATATACTTAAAATGTTTATAATATTTATATTATTGAAAACAGCACTTCCTTTTTTTTGCTGGACATGGGTGTTAACAAACATATAAACATGACTCTGCGATCTTTGTGCCTCAAATGAGAGCCCCGACCGATCTTAAGATTATTAAAGTGTTCAGCAGTAGGCGCACCTAGAGAATGAGGTCAACCGGGTCAACCCTGAAACCATGGTTAGGTATCTACTCTCTGGCTCTACTCTCATTATACCTTTGTAATTGAAGATGCACGGACTTACGTCAGTCCGTGTGGCGAAACACACATAAAAAATTTCAATTATAATCAAATGGTCTAGAAATAATAAGAATCACACTAAGTGGATCAATAATCACTTAAGCTAAAATAGTTTTCAAAAGGATTTTTTTTCAATTCATTGCGACAAGTTCATATATAGACCAAAATTTAATCGGAACCTAAAATATTTGGAAGCCAATCCACATATTAAAAGAAATCAAATTGGGATAATAATTTTTATCATAGACCACTGACTATACTTTTATTTGTACTTTTCATGTGTGTCTGTTTGTCTTATATATTAATTTAACGTCTGGCGTTACTGATTGCGTGCGGTATATATCATATATTTTCAAATAGTTTCCTGTAATAGTTTGTTTTTATATTTTCTTTGGCTAGAGCATTTAGATGTCTTCAAGCAGCGTATATTTTTAATTTAGTCTAGAACTTCATTTAGCTGGCCTCCACGATACATGCTAGATCTAGTGTGGAGACCACAATTACTGTTTACTAATTACACATGGTAAATGTAAGCATTGTAACTAAAGATAAAAATGATTGTAGTATAAAAACATTTCTTTCTTACTTCTTTATATAATAGTCTGTGAGTATATTGTTTAATCTGTCACACCATATAGTAATCTATGGAAGTAAATATGAAATTATTTGAAATATAAGTGACAATATTTTATTTTATAACACCGGTAAAATGTTGTTGAAACACTATTTATGCATGATTCTATTTACGTTTGTGATGAATGCTAATCATGTGCTTTCCGAAATTATAACGGCATCAATAATCGGTACAGTTGTTGCCGCCAGTGGCTGGTTTGGTTGGAATTCCATAAAATCACAAACTTATTGTCGTTTTAATGAATGTTGTGATGAAAAATACATTCCATTTGACTTGGATAGTAAGTTAATTAAAATTTGTTCGAATATGCCTGTCTAAATTTGTAAGTTTATTAAAATAAATTATATTTATGTTGTAGAGCTTAAAGAATCCTTTTCACAAAAGATGTTTGGCCAGCCACTTGTTAATGAAATCGTCAATATTTTAAGAGCTCACAAGGAAGTATTGTATAAAAAAGACAAAATAAACGAGAAGGCATTAGTTTTAAGTTTACATGGCTGGTCTGGTGTGGGTAAGAACTATGCTGTAAATATGATAGCTGAAGCGATTTTTGAAAAGGGTATGAATAGTCAGTATGTGAAAGTTTTTATGGGCAAGAAAGATTTTGATTGTTCCAATATACAGAAAACTCGGGTGAGGCTTCACTTTTAATAATATTATAGTTAAAATATGCTTTATCACAATATTAAATTCTGTATCTTGATTAATTTTTACTAAATTATCAATTTCAGGAATCAATAATTGAGAGAATGTTATCATTTTCAAATACTATATTCTTGGTTCACATTCTTAATGACTTTATTACTTTTATTAATTCCATAGTTTCACTTACATTGCAAATGTATTTATTCTATTTGTAGAATGTTTATTAAATACCAACATGTTTGTAGAATGACTTAATTGAAAATGTGAATAACATTGTGAGAAATTGTCCTACATCATTGATAGTATTTGATGAGATTCATGATATGTGTCCTACTGTTTTGGATGCCATAAAACCTATGTTAGACCACTACCATGCAATTGATGGTATTGATTACAGGTAAAGATATATAAACGATATTGATATTATAAATGATATACAATATTTTATATGTACAAAATTTGTTTTAAATGATGGTAGTAATATATAGACACAGTTATATTGCTTTATACCTTGTGAAATGAAAAATGGTAATTGTGAAAGGAAAAGGATTCTAGTGAAGACATCCACTTTATTTCTCGTTAGACTGATGTTTATTAAAGGGCACTGCTGGTAATAAAAACTTAATACCAAGTTGCCTCTAAAATTCTGGCATTTAGTTATGTTTAATGCTTCTATTTAAAAATATGTTAATTCCCTTAATTTGTTATTTTAGGAATTTTCAAAACCTAATTTTAGTGCATAACAACTGTACTCAAAAGCAAATATTATAATGCTAATTGTAAATATTGAAAGGTTATTTGAAATGTTTTGTTAGAAGATAATGTTAGTTCTGCTGTACTTTTATTTCTAAACAAATATTTAATTGTATTTTTGCAATATTTGCTATTTTAATATTTACAGAAATAGCATATTTATTTTTATCTCCAATATTGGTGGCAAGGAAATAGCAACAAATCTCCTGGATTTATACAGTCAGGGTATTAAAAGAAATGAAGTTGAGTTTCATAACTTTGAACCAATTATAAGAAGAATATCATATTATACAGGTATCTTATTGAATAACCCTACCACCATCATGTTTTATAATAAAATTGGTAATATTATTTATTTTATTGTCAAGGTGGCTTTGAGAACTCATCAACTATAGCACAACATTTAATTGATCATTATATACCATTCCTACCATTGGAACAACATCATGTTGAGATGTGTGCCTTAGCAGAATTTAAGGCGCATGGTGTTTACCATCCAACTGCAGAAATGATTGCGTAAGTTTAAAATATTTGTTTCATATTAATTTTTTTCTGTTTGTGGAAAAGCTAGCACAATAATCTTAAAAGAATATCTGTATCTGATGATTCTAGGAGCTTATTCTATACTGTTGCTACAGTAATATATTTAAGATTCCAATACTTTACTGAGTTAATTTAAAATAAAGTGTACTAATTTGTACATCACAAAACTGTAGTTATTCATAACAATGATCGTTAGAAAACATATACTAGTCTGTTTCATATCATTAAATATATTAAGTATTTTTTTACAGGGATGCAATGTCTGTTGTAACTTATGGACCAACAGAAGATCAACCCATATTTGTCAACAGTGGCTGTAGAAGGTTAACAAAAAAGGTACCATATGTTATTCAGAAATATAAAAGTGATTTATAACATGTGTTATTTAATTAAGACTGACTTGTGATATTAAGAGAAATTTCTTACGCTTCAAATTTTTATTATCTTACCTGCATTTTTAAAATCTCATCCTGTATCCTGTAAAATAGTTTAATATTCCTATTAAACTATTTTTTATCACTATGGTATGTATGTCATTGTTGGTTAATTATTGTCTAACGATTTAATTTTCAAAAACAAACTTAATTTTATTTGTGAAGTCAGACAATATTAAATTAAACTAATTAATTTGATTTATTCAAATATTGTACTGAATTATAGCAGCCCCATTTTTTAACTAATACTTATATAACATGATGGTAATATTTTGTAAATAGTGTGATGTACATAAAATATAATGAATTTATATCTATATTGTTTTTCACTTTGTTAATGTACATTGATAAATAAATAAGCTGATATTATCTCAAACTATACATCATCTAATCCTGGACATGTTTCATTTGGATTATCATTGATGGTTTATTAATTTAGTCAATAAAATAAATTTTCATATAAAGCTTTTATTAATATTTATAAATAGTTTATTTTATGAATACACAGTGTAAAGTTTGAGTTTCAAATTCGTTAATTCAAAACAATCCATTCCAATATGAATAAGTTGTATTATTTGAAAACTTAACACAAACAAATGTGTAAGAAATTATCTGGATAACTCATGTGTTCTGAAAGCCATTGAAGAGGTGTGTCCAATGGTATTAATATACCATGTGTTTTTAGTTTCACTGAAAATTAAAATACTTTTACTTTCCCATTCTCAAATATTATTTTAAATATTAGGTATAATATATTAAAAAGCCAAAATGTAGTTGCATATAACACATTATCTGTAATAAACAAATGAGCGGAGCCTACTTGTGACAGATTAAACCTGATTCTTTTAAACAATGGCTCTGGCTAGTATGGATCAATATGTGAGTTATACTTGTCATCTTCTTTTTACAATTATTTGTCTATTTGCTTACTTATTGCAACTGAAAGAGCATGTCACAATCACAAACATTCAATATTAGTCATTAACCTGAGATTGATTTGGCAGAAGGTTATGTCTATACCACAGTATCAGGGCTCACTGATTGTGAAATTGAGACAACAGCCACTGAGGAATAAAATACAGTACAATAGACTAAAACACTCTTATTTTTAATATCAAGTATACACTAGGTGTAAGAATAAATACCCATTCTATTGTTGAACACAAACACTTCTACATCTTCTTTTACAAAAATAATGGTAGTAATGTTTTGTTAAAATGTTATATTAAAGAAAATATGTGTATAATAGAATTAATGGTGAAAGTGTGTAGTGTGGTAATGTGCAGTTACTAATCCTGCATATCTAATGATAAGAATTGGTTTTGCTGCTAATATTGCATTTTATAGATGTTCTTAAAAAAACATGGATTATAATAAAAATAAATCCATTGTTACTTTTGTAGATTGAAATTCTGCACTGTAACACTCTCTACAAATTATTCATCTTTTTTTTAATCACTGATAACATTACCTATATTATACAAATTTACAACATTATCAAAATATCAATTCATTTAGTTTATAATACCTTCAGTTTTATCTGGATATATCTCAGTTATAAGTTGCTGCACAACCTTTCGACTTCCATCACTATTTTTAGGAGTTATAAGCCTTTGACAACAAATACCCTCATCTGAATATATCCTTATAGGAATGTGTTTAAAACCTTCATTGTCTCCATGTGATTCCATTAATCTTCTGTTTATGGCCCAGAATTGGTCAAATTTGTCTGAAATCACATTATTTTAAAATATTTACTATTAAAGTACTACTATGATAAAAAATATTTCATTATATTAAATACTGACATTATTTTTATTACCAATAAACAATAAACAATATTTGATTAAACTATGTAACAGTAACTTATGTACCTAAGATAAGAAATTAAATTTTTTGGCTATTGGATTATTCAAATAATTAAAGATTGTTTTAGCTCATTTTTAACTGTTTATACTTAAATATACATATTTCTTAAAATAATTTGTACCATTTTGCAGTCCTAACCACAGCTGGTTGTGGTCTTTTTTCTGCATTGTAGACATGACTTGTCCTCTATGCTTAAGTACATCAGCTTCTTTTACTGTTGACATGTAATGTGCTTCAACAACATCTCTGAAATTTCAAATAAACACAGTTTGACAAATTTATATCAATTATGAAGGTAACTTAATGAGTAATAAAGGTATAAACTTACTTATTAGGGCAATGAAGTAATATATTATCAGGAAATTTTGTAAAGTGTACAGTTAATGTCCAAGGTAATTGGAGATCATTACCACATAACAAATCATATAGAAAACCAATAGGATAGTGCCATTTTAAAGGTTGCCCATTGTAGTCCAACCACATTTCATTATCTGCATTCTCCTGGGAAATATATCTCAAAAAGTGTCGCTTCATCTAAAATAGTTGGAATACATTGTAGTGTATACTAATTTATTATTATTTATTTGTAATCTTGGAATATATTATATGAATAATGTAAAGGTTAAAAATGATTCAGCATATCAGATTACTCATATCCCAGATAATAACTTCACATGAACAGCTTTCATGTTAAATAATTTCTTCAACTATGATGAATAATTAAACATAAATTTAGTATAAAAGTTATTAAGAAGTGTTGAAATCTGTTTAGACTTGATAAGGATAACATGCTCCATTGGCAAGGTGCTTACGATTCGTTTATAAATTATAATATAAATATTTGTGTTTATGTCACCTTATCAGTAACTAATGGAAAATAGCTTAATCGGGGCACCATAACATAAAATGGATCAGGCTGTTGAATTTCCATTATTTCCTCTTGAGCGAGATGAAAGCATATAGGTAACTTTCCATCCCATATTTCTCGTAAAACTTCTCTGTCATTTGCCATTGTTATAAGATTAAAGAATGTTTATTCCCTAAAATACTAAATTAACTATAAGCTATATAAAAATAAATTAAAAGGTTTCCTTAGTTTACACTGCAAGTACTTATTTAAAACCAAAATTTTATCCAATGATGTAAATCGTTAATGTATTTTCAATTCTTAGTTTTAATACTATTTTATTATTATTGTAATACATAATATTTTTAATATTCACTTCAAAATCCAGCTGTCAGTACAGACAAAACAACAAGCAAGATTAAAAACGATAAACAGCTAAGTATTTTGCCTAGTCTGCGGTAGTGTTATATATTAGTCTGTGCTGTTTTATTCCTAATTAGCCTTGGGCGTAATCGTTCGAAGCTGAGAATGATTCCTTTGCTTCTTCGCGCCTAAACAAATTAGGTGATTCCTTTCGTTCGTTCGTTCGCGATTCGTGTGTCGTTACAAATTCTCGACTCTTCACCGCAGGAGCCGTTTTATAATTAGCGAACGATCTGCCTAATATTGAAATCGCTTGTTTTATACTGCTCTTGCTATGACAAGATTCTGGAAGGCTGTAAATTTAATTAAAATTATAGCACTAAAAATAGCATAAAGCTATGAATTTTCATAAAATATTTTTTTTAGGTAGTGATTAAAAGGACCCTTTTATATTTTTTATTTAATTTGGAAAATAATCAAGTAACCTTATCTTTATATATTTCACATAATATCAATTCTATATATATATCATACGTAAAATAAAATAATCCAAATTGTTTTTAGAAGAATATATACGATACGAATTTAAGGACCTTTATATTTTCTTATTATATTGTAGCAGTTTTTCAGAGCCAAGAATAAAATGTTTTCTAATAATAAAACCTAGCTAGATCGATTATCAAATAATCGAATTTCTTCTTTCAAAATAAATCGATTTGTAAATCTAATCGAGTTAATACTCGAAAGGAAATTATTTATTATTTAATAGTCCTTTTTTTCTGACTTATTAAAAATTTGCTTTTTTTAAAGAATAATTAGAGTAAAGACTAATTAAAGTGGACAACTACGAATAAAAATTAATAGATGCGCTGTTCGAAATTCGATTAATATGTGTTTTTTGGCTACTTTGGTTTCATCCAACACCGCATTTCCAATCTTAAAAAACAAGAAAAAAGGGGTCATTCAAAGAATAAAATGAGCGTAATTAGCAAAATCCATTAAAAAAAACGATTTTTAATGTTTAAATAATTTCTTATTAAAGAACAATTATTTTGATTAAATAATCTATTATATTTTGACATCCCTAACAGTAAGTAGTCACGGCATACAATTCGATGAGCGAGCGGCAGATACGAGTTCCTTGCGATTGTGAGCGAGACAACATGAGTTCGGTTGATGCTACCTTTACTGATTCTGTACCAAATAATGACTCATTAATCACGAACTAACGAACGATGAAGCGGGAAATATGGGACTCGATTCCCGTCGTTCGTCTGTGGGAGTGATTCTTTCGAACTGATTCGTTCGCGAACTACACAAGTCTATTCCTAATTTTTTATTGTTTTTCAATTAGCGCTCTGCGCCACCTATACACATATTTTTTGAAAACCCAGGAGAGTTTTAAATATCAATGTGAATGTATATGGATTCATATATCCAATGTAAATTAGGAGACCGAAAAAAAGGTGGATGGATTGTGTGAAGTGGCATATGCATTTAACAAGAGCGCCATAGTTGACGGATGATGGAAGAGAATGAGAAGATAAAAAATTATTTTGCCGACCCAGTTAGAATGGAACAAGTGTAGGAGAATGATGATGATATGAAATAAAACGCAATGATGGCAGTATATACTTTTGTCGGATTGATCGGGGTCAGGTTGTCTGGTGATTGTTTTAATTATATATGGACAGTATGAAATGTGCATTTTTTACTCTACCTTCTGTTTTTTTCGGTTTTTTTATTAGTGAACTAATTTTTTTTCTGGTTTTCGGGTTCGCAGTACTGAAGAATGGAGCAAAGCAAAGATTACAGTTTACACTTTACAATGTTTTTGGTCTTATATAAGTATTATTATGTATTATCTATGTTCTGGACTGTGGAGCATAGACAAATGGAGATTCAATTTTGAATTCGCGCTGTGAATCTATGCTGTGAGTGTGAATCGCGTGTTGATAAAATATGGTTAACATTCAGTTCATGACACAAGAAGTTTTTAAATAACTTCTTTGCATATACCTTTCAGTATTTATTAAGTAATAAAAAACATCTTTAAGAACTTTAAAGGAGCGGTGAAAAAATATGGGTAAAAAAAGGAAGCTTGCAGCTCATAATGATGATTTCGAATTTGATCCCGTTCCTCGGCATTTGGTTACCTCACACATAAAAAAGCAAGAAAAACGTCTCATAGTCATTTTGGAAAATGCACAGCTTGAAACAGTTAAGGTAAAGTTTTGAGGTTATATTTTAATCATAATTTCACTATACGTGCATTGCAATATTTGTTATACCCTATAAGTGTTTATGAGATTGAATTCTATTAAAAGAATATTAGATAAATAAGGGCTTGTTTTTGGTACGAAACAGCTGAAATTATCAATTTAATTAGTAATAATTAATGGTCAGACGTCAGTGCGAATGTCAGGAAATTTTAATCTTTTAATTCTATATAAAAACTGGCAGTGCTCCTTATATAAGAAATTTTTTCAGATGAAGTTAATAGTTTTGTTTTTTACTTCAAAATAATATATAAATGTTTACTTTAAAATAATGAAAAATAGTTCAACAGGAAAAATAATCTAACCCCTGTTGATCAATTTTTCTGAGTTTTATAAAATTCCATCACTCATATGTTTTAAATTATATTTTTTTATATTTTTTAATTTATTATTATTGGAGCCATTATGAAAGGGTAAAAATTCTTAACATTTTCAGAGTGGTAACAGTTTTGAATTATTAAACTGTGATGATCATGCTAATATTTTGAGAAAGAATGATCGAGATCCAGGATCTTGTCGTCCAGATATCACACATCAGTCCTTGTTAATGTTAATGGATTCACCACTTAACCGAGCAGGACTCTTACAAGTCTATATACACACAGAAAAAAATGTTTTAATAGAAATTAACCCACAGACAAGAATACCTAGAACCTTTAAAAGATTTGCTGGTTTAATGGGTATGTATTGATATTTTATTTAAGTAATTACTAGAAATAATGGGTAATTTATAGCATCAGGATTTACTCCTCTCTTTTACCCAACAGGAGAGTGAATGAGTATAGATAATAGCTATTCTTATTCAGTGTTCCATAATAACAGGCAGCAACCTTAGCAGAATTCTGCAGTACAAATATTTAGAAATGAATTAGTTTTCTGTAATCTGCCACCACATTGTTTTTTCTCATAATATACATAATTTTTATGCAAATGAAAATTTATGCTGCTAAGCATATTCCTATAATATGTATCATTAAATGAATATTTTTGTGTTCCAGTGCAGTTACTACACAAATTTTCGATAAGAGCTTCAGATGGTCCAATGAAGTTGCTTAAAGTTATCAAAAACCCAATCACCTCACATTTACCTGTTGGTGTGAAAAAAATTACTATGTCCTTTAGCTCAAAACTTGTAAAGAATTGTAGGGATTTGGTGCCAAAGGATGAACCAGTTGTTCTTATTATTGGTGCCATGGCACATGGAAAAGTGGAAGTAGATTATTCTGAAGATGTGATATCAATAAGTAACTACCCCCTTTCAGCAGCATTAACTTGTGCTAAGTTATGTTCTGCATTTGAAGAGGTATGGGATGTTCTCTAAACATTGAAGAGTTTACCCAAGACTGAGATTGATTATATTGAAAGTTATTGATTATTGATATCTGAATCTAGTTTGGAGTGAAACATTATATAATTTAAGAATGTTGGCACAAAAACACTTTAGATTGAAATACTTGAACCTTATTATTATTATTAATATTATTATAATATATTATAAATATATATAGTATTAGTATTTCAATATATATATTTTTTAATAATAATTTAAAAAAAAATTATTATTGTCAAGCAAAGGCAGCAATAACCATCCATTAACAAGCAATCAAGTTTTTAAAGAGAGATGTTACTGTGCATAATTTACTGGAACTATTAATAAAAAAATTCTTTAGCCATAAATGTAAGGAGTAAGAATGTATTATCCTGGAATGATGGACAAAAACTGTTTTACATAGCTGTGAAGTTTGTAATGTAAAATGCATGAATAGGTTTATAATATTTGTATGATGTATTTCATTATAAATATTTTGTTATAAAGTAGGTGATTAAATGGTTACACTACTAAAGGTGACTTTCTTTAATTTTTAACACATAATTCAAATATAACAAAGAAACCAAGCCAGTGATATTTAAAGAAAAGTATTCAAAGTACTTAAACATTTTGATTAGGGGTGTGGATGGTTTTGTAATAAAAGTTTTTGAGGAATATTCATTTTTTTGTTTTATTTGTAGGTAGTTTTGTAATAAAGTTACCATTTCATTTTTTTATCTTCCATCCATAGAGTTACTAAACATAGAGAATGGAGCAATAGGCAGACCTGTAAATGACAATAACACAATAAATATAATGAAAAGGACATTCTAATACTTAATCTTTGTCTAATCACACAAAAAAGAGAGACAGACAGATCACTTGTATTTGATTTATCTTTGTCACATTTATGCTGGCTGCGCTACACTAAGTAAAATAAATCTATGCTTCCAACATATGTTTATGATATAGTAATCTGTAGCTTGCTGTTTTAGTTCTATTATAATAGATGTCGCTGGCTATCGCTACTGGTTGTGCTTTAACATAATAGAGCTAAATGCAGTAAAACAAATCAGAAATTATTACTTTATGAAGTATATTTTACTAAAATAATTTAAAATCGAAATTTAGGTTTCTAAGACAATATCCACGTAGTATGTAGTAGTATGTACCATCATCTATGAAGCGTAGACAGCGTTTTCCCATACAGTAATTCAAAAGATAAACAAGACATGACTTAACAAGGTATTGAAACATAATTAGTAAAACATTCGTATTGAGAGAGGTTCAGAGAAAATCTCACTCCAATCTATCCCCAAAATTGCTTAATCTGATCTTGGTGTGTTCGACCAAAAATTAGACAAGTGTGTGGAGATAGACTTATGATAACCTAACTATTCGTATCAACATACCTAAATAAAAAATCCTGCTGGAAAATGAGATTTTTCTTCTTATGTATATAACCCGGCGAAAGAGTGATAGACTTTTGTTTTTACATTACTAGCTGATGCATGGCTTCGCCAGCCTGGAAATCAATATCACAAAGTTATTCCCGCGTAAATCCTTCTTTATTTTACTCTGCGTTAAAAATACCAACCAAAATGAAATAAAAGAAACATACGTAACTTAGAGTGCCTAGACAAAAAAGAATGCATTAATTGAAATTCTGAACATACAAGTAGTAATTGTGAGTTATAAGAGATAGAGACATGTTGTCGCGGATTTTTTTTTAGATCTACAATTATCTGGTATATTACATTTATGTAACTCAAATGATTTTCGCGGCGCACGCCACTAAAGCTCCCAGCAGACGGGATTTTTATAACTGCGCGATAATTTAGATACAACCGTAATGTATTATCAACCTAAACCTTAAAAACTACAAAAACTACTTTGTGTTAGTATATGTAGATTAATAGATGTCTGAAGTTTGATGTGTCATGTATGTCTTTTTTCATGAAAATATAAAACGTTTTTGCTTTGATAAAAAGTTTACGGTAAGACGCGTTCGCAAATATGTCATTAGCAAATAAATTAAGGGAATTAAAATATTCCGCAGAAAATATTTTAAGAAATGGCGGCACATTCTTTGAGTTTAAAATATAAGCAAAAAATCGCGTTCCCCAAACCAGTAACGGAAACGTTGAGACATCCGCCAAATTAGTAACAGCCGCCTTATAAACGACACTGTCGCGTCTTTGTAGCGATACAAATATCCAATTAGTAGAGGCATACGACACATTTCAACTTTTTTCTCTACTTCAACAAACATGCATCGTGTAATTTTGTATAGTCGCTGCTTTAACTGTAAAATACTGTATTCCTTTAGTTAGATATACGCATATTTCCGCAGTTTTGCATACTTATCAGTTCCATTTTTTAGTAAGAAACTTTGAGAATCATTTTTTAAGCACGTAGATAGTTGATAGAAACGCCGATAATCTATTTGTAGCGAATTTACAGTAAGAGGTTCATGAAATGGCCCTTACGGCCATATCTCTAATAGATTTAAAAAGAGTAATGGTACGAATATTTTGTGCCAAAATCCGCCTTTTTCCACGAATGATATAAAAATAATTCTATCATTGCTTTTGTAGTATAGAATTTCGTAAAATAACACACGTAAATTATCTAAAACATATGTTTATTTACTACACCATTTTAAGCAATTTATGTTAGATTAGGCAGGCTTCTAAGTTTTTTTGAAGTGTGACTTATGTTATAATGATACATTTTTTTATTATCTATTTTTTTATTACATTACCCTTTTCTCCCCTAACACTTAAACGATTTAATTTATGAATATTAAAAAAAAATTAAGAATGTAGAGATGTAGCGATATCATAAATTCTTGCATAAAACAATTTGATAGTGTAAAAAACACTCCAAGTTGGTATGCGCTTATCGACAGATAAAAGCAAAACGTGGAATTTTATCTTCATTGCAGCAACCAGCCATTCTGCCGCTAGCTAACAATAATTACAATGCGGTTGATTTTATTCTTATTTTTTTTGTGATAGGAAATATATTTGAATGTAGATAATTATTCGTAATACGTGTTCCTGATCGTGTAGACACATGCTATAAATAGTGATGAACAAGTAAAGCTTTCACGTGATTACGAGTTGACTAATTTTAATAATAACTATTTTTGTTTGTTTTATTAAGTCCTGATTATATTTAATTTTGTTATTATTAAAAGTAAATATAAATTTAGTCTCTCCTTTGCGTGCCTCTTCTGAAAGTAGTGCAGGTTGGCAGTTAGCTCTGCTTATGCTTTCCTATTCGTGGCCAGACCGAGAGAGTTTTGGAGCATTCTTAATTCCCATCTATTCCCGGATGTTTGGTAACCAAGATTTTCTTCTACGACCAATAGGCCTACCATGAACTTTTAGATAAAGATTCAATTAAAAGTCAGTACCTAAAACGAACCGCTTTCTTTTCGTACCATGAAGTGTGGAGTGCATTGGTGTGAAAAGGATACCGTTATATGAACTATAGATAACTCTGTCACATGTTTTTAGGACGCATTCCGAACGGTCATTAGGCAACGACTTAAAGTGTGTGTCTTTAAGACATCATGATATCATGATATGAAAAAGCAAAACAATTTAGTTTACATCTTCAATTGAGTCGCAACAAGAGTTTATGGTAGGCCTACTGGTCATCTCTTTCCAGCAACTTTTCCCATAATAATCAGTTGCAATAGCCCGTATCGGCTATGCCTGAGTACGTGGTCCAGGTATGCAACATTTTCCGCTGTTTAACGATTGGTAGATTAAAAAAACTCTCACTAAGCATACAGATGTAACATTGTAGAAGACGTGCACGAAGTGGAATTTTCCAATCAAAAGATATTACGAATACAATGTAAATCGAGAGAAAATAATGCCATAACAAATTCATTGCAGCGACCGTTATATTTTGTTATATTTGGTGAGTTAGCTCTTATTCCAAGAATACTAATGATACCCATTTTTTATAATTAAATAATCTACAAAATAAATATATAGTCCGACTTCCGTTTTTAAAGAGCAATCGTACCAACATGAAATTTTTAGTTTTTTTTTTAATTTTTAGTTTTATACATTAAAACTATAATAAAATAAAAATATATACTTTAATAAATATATATATAATATGTATACATATACTATACGAAATGAATATATCGGCATCTGTCAAGTTAGTTCTAGTGAAGTATTATTTATGAGTTATTGAATCCAGCATCTTTTGAGTAAAAACAAGCCATTATAGGCATAAAATTACATATTCTTATAATAATACAGTCAAGGTGGCGTGATGTATGACTAATAGGTACATTAGCAACTTGCAATTCAACGCCTGGTTTATAATGGTTAATATACTTACTGCACATTTCACTGAATCAACAAAAGAGTTTCGCTCAGCATTTAATTCTATTCTGCTTTTTTTATTCACCGGCTGAAATAATTATTACAACGTCATATAAGGTCAATATAATCAACGTCAGTAAATCAGATTACGGAATGTATTATCTACGTTACGGAATAACCAACAAACAATTCAAATAACAAAGCTGCTACATAATGGGGTCAGATTTACGTATTTCTAAATTGTATCTATAAACAATCTGTCCTTATGATTGTGAACAGATGTATGAACTAAAGCTATGGAACAAATAATTAGATTAGGGCCTTTTCAGAGATTTAGCAAACAGAATTCTTTATAAATAATTTTTGCTAATATTACACAAATTTTGTTTCATATTTAGACACGATTTATTTAAAGCTGTCTTTAATTTTTAAGTTGGTAAATACGTCAGCCTCAGAATAAATTTTTTTCGAAATTTAATTAAATTATTTTGAAATTGTATGCTATGTGTATATTTTGTGTGAAACAAAATATGTTTTTGGAAAACGAGTTGATAAGTTTGGTTTAATTGATATGTTATGCCCTAAAGACTCAGCAAATTGCTAGAACCACTACGAAAATATGGAGTTTTCTTAACCTATTGAAATTAAATACAGAGTTTTAGGTAATAATAGAAATATAAGTTACTGGCTGTCCGACCACGTTGCTGTGGCTCAGTCTGGTTTCGAATTCCCCTCGAAACAGAACTCAACATTTTAAAAAAATGCTCCTATCACCACAAACTTTTTTTACAGGATCTTTACATTATCATCTGTTGGGTCATTCTAAACATTGTATTTAGATTTCATTAAGATCCGTCCAGCCGTTCCGCAGTATATAAAGGACATACAGTCAAACATTCATTTTTATACGTAATATTAAAAAACGAAGCTTTATTAAACGTATAGATAGATGGTAGAAAATATCATCGTGATGATGATGATTCAAACTACTCGTTCCTTTATCCGACATGAAATCCTGGAAATGCGTGACAAATCGAGCTCTATAAGATAAGCCGACACAAACAATGGTCTTGCGCGAGCATAGCGCAAGGTAAATTGTAAGCGATTCTCTGCTTAGTGACTATAGGGATGCAAACACGACAAATAAGGGTAACTATACACTGTTTTGTGGGATAAAAACTATAATATGCACATCGATGTTTAGATCGAAACAGCCGGCAAGTTCGGTTTTGTAGAGCGCTGTCACTGTCACTCAGTATTTGACATTTTACACGGGATCGCGAGTCTGTGCGACAGCGACAATACTTTATAAAGCAGACTCTAGCCGATTTCTCTCTCTAAGCCTCGATGTGCATTATTTATTACTATATGTTTATTTTATTGCTATTTAACTCTTAACTCACTAAATTCATTTATTAAGTAATAACTAAAAAGGGTTTATCTAACTATATACTATGGATACTATGGACTGTTTATCCTGTGTCATACAGAGTTTCCTTTTTTTACACAAATATTAAACTAATTGTGCGAATGTTTTCCGATTTTATTATTTTTTTTGCTTGTTGAATTATTCGTGGCTATACGCCACAATTACTTATATTTTATTAAATCACGGCTAATAGCAAAATAATAATGTAATTACTTTTGTGAACGGTAAGTATTAAGTCTGTAGTCAACCTAAGCGAGCGACGAACACACCAGACGCGTTGGCGGCGGCCTCGTGCGCCCGCGCCGCGCCACTCGCCAGACCGTTCGGCGCCTGCGCACAAAGGGCTCATTGTATTCCTCGCCGCCCGATTCTATATGAGGGTCCCTAAAACCTTTTTCTTAAAAATTCCTGATTCCAGAATGACATCAAACAATGGGTTTCCGTCCTTTTATTGGCACCTCGTTTTTTTGTGGGCACTCAAATGGACCTGCCTAAGTTACAATAAAATCTCAACCTGTTCTATCGTTGCGCGTTCTTAATAGTATTCTGAAATGCACTTTGAATTCGTTGATTTTATGATAAATTAATTCTATTAGGACTAGAGAAAATTGGGGCCTTTCAGAGCTTGACACCCCCCCCCCCCGCATCTGCAACACGATTCGAAATTTTTTCCTTATAAATTCCTTTCATTACTTTGTAACGCCACTGACTACATAGTTTACTATTATCGATATGTTGAGTCATTTATATTTTTAATTCTGCAAGTTATGAGCAGATTTTGTCAAAATCAATTTTTATGGCTACCTAACTAGTATTGAAAGGATCACCTTTGGGCTGTTTTACTAAGAACTGACTGATATATATATATATATATGACGGCATACAGACATATACACGACATGTCGTCTTTCCGGCAATAGTTCTAAGTATGTAGTATCGGTTATGAAATTAAGTTTATTTCATAAATGATATACTGATTTAGGTTTGATAGATTCGGATGGTATATGTAAAAGTTGCATACAAGTTCGATAGGGAAGTTCCGCGAGAGCCGCGGCCAGACGCCCACGGTCGCGCCGGGCGCGGCCAAACTGGTTTCCTCTCACCATCGAACCACCACGCTGCCAAACTTGTCGATTGACCCAAACTAGCGATAAAAGTCATACACCTACGATTCCACTAAATATTTTATAAATATTTAGATCTGGCGACAGTTGAATCAGCCTGAATAAGATTTTGTCTAAGAAATTAATATCGATTCTAATTTCATTCCTAGCTATGGAATGGATAAGAAAACGCACATTTCGAGCGTGGTGATATACATATATACCCCTATAAGATACACTTTTCATTATGCTCGGAATTGGTTTAAAAATTTGAATTGTGCCTTTTGATAGAAACTTTTGTCCTTAAAGGAGGTAGCAATGTCGAAATGTAAGTAGTGCTGCCACATCTATGATCTAGTATCCGAAGCAGCTGCAGTCATGACGATCCTAAAGTACTAGTTTACACGGTTATTTGAATTAAGAATATTTTGAATATTGAATTTTTAAAACTGTTACGCAACACAATATTGCATGGTTAATATCAATATGAAACGGCCACTGTGCTAAAATTTCTGTACAACTTTTCCTTTCTATGGTGAAGGTGACACTAAGTGAGTTGTCCCACTATCGAAATTGAACATCGCTTACACCATGGTAATTGAAGCTAATTTTCTGATTACTTTCATATTCCTATAACACAGTGAAATATGACAAATTAATCTGAAATGAGACATCTTAAGTCTTATCGAACTTAAGATTAATATTTCCTTTTTCTTGCCGTAATTAGAAGTATTCGTAATGATATAGTAATGTATAATAAAAAAAACGAGTAAAATTTTAAAGGTATGCTAAAAAATGTTCAAACTATTTAAATTAAAAACACGCCATAAATATTTCTCTGTACAAGTGTGATTAGACAAAGATAAGTACGGGTGTCTCATCTTCCGTCTTTTATTATTTGCTGGACACCCGCATTCACAGGCCGGTCTGTGGCTTCCCTACTCTATTTATAACAACCCTATGAAAGATTCCCATTAGAATATAGATATAATAGGTAATACATAAATATAAAAATTATCGCATATTCGTAGCAAAATTCTCAATACTTTCAATTCGTAGTGCAATTGGAATTTTCCCACGTTATCGTGCTACGTGCGCATTACACTTCACACAGGGGACGTTAAAGTTATTGGAATGATGTCAACGTAGCGTAATGTTATCTACATCCGCCTCGTGGAGCGATGCACTGGGGTCTCGATAACTCTGCTACTGTCTTTAACCATTTACATGCTAAAGGGTCTTGTTTAATGCCGTGTGGTATCCGGCTGAGTAGAATAGACCACCCTCATTTCTTACCGAGGTGTCGTAAAAAGCGATTAAGGTAAGTCGGCCCGCCGTGAAGTATCCGGCTGAGTACAAAAGACCACCCTTATTTCTTACCGAGGTGTCGTAAAATACGACTAAAGTAAGTTGACGTCAGACAGGCGGCCGGTCGTAAAAGACGTAGCTAAATTATGAGACAACATGTGCCGACCCCACTTAGAGTGGTATAAGGGCAGGAGAATGATGATGCTAAAGGGCCTTGTTTGCTAACTGTTTGTGTATAGCAGTCAGACCACGCGTTGCTGTAGCTCAGTCTGATTTCGATTTCTCTTTAAAACAAAATGGCCATCGACAGTTTGAAAAAGTACTTCGATTGCCACCAAACTTTACAGGAAAATCTAAGGTCATTCTAAAGATTATCTGAAAATTTCATTGAAATAGGTCTAGTCGTTTCGGAGTTTACAAGGAACTTACATACTCTTTTATATACTATACAAAAAATAAGATTATTGCAATGAAGTCGAGCAAAGCGACCTAATGGCTAATTCACTTTGTAGCAACAAGGTCTTACACACATTGTATTAATCAACTGTATTAAATACTTATTAATAACGTATTATTATTATTAATAACTGAGTCATTAATTTGATTAAATCAGCTCGTTGTTTATTATATAAATCTTTTGTGAAGCGAAGCTACATTAGTTTTTCCTAAAAGTTAAGCATTCAGTCTAATGATGCAATGGCACTCCAAATTACGTGTATGTACTTGAAGATAAGGGTCAAATTGTTATTCTGGTTTAGTCTTTATTGAGAAGTTTTTTTTGAGATATCAGTCTTGAATGATTATGAAATATAATTATTTATATTTTGTACATAAAACGACAATATACAGTCAAGAAAAAACATTACAAACGATATGAAATTTATTTATATTTTTTTTGTCAGTGTCTATAATATAATAATAGTACGTATCGACCTATCCATATCAATTTCTTAAGTAAGATCGATTAGATTAGGTCCATGTGAAGGACGTATTATATAAAGATCTATGAATCACTTATTAGGTATGAAGTTAAAGACTTTTGTGTCAAATTCATAACTGTTTTATGTTATTTTGGTATCTTACTCCTTGTCCTTTGTAAGTGCTTAAACTGTTTATACTGTATAGTGTATATGTTCACTTGTATTGTATTAATTAATATACAACAGGCTCAAACACGCACCAAAAAGTAACAATATGTCACTACGCGTCCACTCTCACCGAGGGGTTGTCGTGTTACTGACGTTGTGCGTTTTGGGACAGTGCAATGTTTCTTATAATATATTTATATATTAGTGTTAGTGTGTGCGTAGGTATATTCATATATGTATTATACATATGTGCCTTGTATATAAATATACAAGGTGATCCACAATTCTCAACCCGCATACACTGTTAATTGTATGGAAATAGTCACCGTTGCAAGGTGGAAAGGGTAGAAATTAGGTATTTCATACATGAGATTTCATATCTCATTTATCCATTACCGAAATTTTAAAGTAGTCCATATGAATAAAATCATTGACTTAAACCAGTTGTGAACACAATGGCCCTGATACGCTGGCTAGGCGCCACCACGCGCCCGCGCACTCTTGCACAACAGCACGATCGCACGTTTTCGCACTACAACTATTATATATGCAATTACGTTATATAATAGGTATACGAACATTTTATGAACACGATCGTTAAGGACAAAGAGAGCACGCTTTATTTTGACAGGTTTTTTTGTAACTTTGAAATTATATTTCATCATGGTAGAGACATGTATGTACCTTTTTAATTAAGGTTGAGATTCTTTTAAGTGCTCTTAAATTTTAATACTTTTTCAAGCTGAATGCGTTAAGTTTAAGTTAACTCATTAATCCATGCATTTTCCACGTGTAAATCTGCAAATCAAAACATACAAGAGCTAGCAAATGATTTGTGCCAATATTTAGCTCTTAACTACAGACAGTTATATTTGCTGATGCAGCACATGGATTACAAAAGACCGAACAAGAACAACAACAAAAGTGTGTAGTGGAGTTGTAAGGAGAGGCAAATGTATTAATGCTCGCTGCTAGACGGTGCAGTACCCCAGTGCCCTCGTGCACCCCCTCGAGCTAGCAAAGCCTACCCCCCAGAGAACGTATACTTAATACTATACGTATACTTAATATAGACCGAGTTTAATTTAATTTAGTTTTAATTAAATCTACAATTGCTCTATAACTTAAACCTTAAAACATTTTTGGAAATTGACATATTAAAAAGTAAAAATTTGTATTCAAATTTAATGAAAAAGTAAGCTAACTTAGCTAGGTAGATGATTCTTTAGATATCACGAGATAAAAGTTATATACTTAAATAAAGCATATCGTCCTCCTTCTGCCCTATATATTTTTTAAAACGAACATGCTTAAATGATTTATAGAAGCAGGCGTTACTTTGCGGAATTCCATATTACAAGCAATATAACAGAACTAACTACTTTGCTATAATCCGCACGGGTTAAGCGAATGCATGCAAAGCCAATGTGTATGAAGCATGAAGCAAGCATGAAGCTGATTATAGCAAAGTAGCTAGTTCTGTTATATTGCTTGAACATGCTTAATCAAGTATTGAAAGATTTCAATGTTATTGACTGAATTCATTAGGAGCAGTTCAATTTTACTAAGAAGAGCCGGACAACTACAGATGCATTTGCAAAACTCTAACCACGTGATGCTTGGCACAATTCGCAGAATGCTATAAGTATTTTCTGCGATTTATGTAAGTGTTAAACATAATATGCTTCGTCTGATTTCCTCTTATCTCAGAGACAGCGTACAAAGGGTAGGTATTAATATATTTATTTAGTTATGAGTGTTCATCAGCGGTCATTTCCAAGTTTTAAACAATTTTTTTAGCATGTTTTGATAATATTGATTTATCATTTATTAAAATCGAAAAATCATATGAATATTAAAATCTTTCAAATATCATCATCAGTGTCAAACATCGTATTGGTTTATAGTAAGAAATAAATAGGTCATTAAAAATATCAGCTAGTAAATTTAGTTTATCTCTTACTCTGTGAAGCAAATAAAATATTATACTCTGTTAAAAAATAATACAAAGATGTGAAAATAGAACAGTGTTTCTCAACGTGGGTCCAATGTCCTACGGGGGGCAATTTGATTGTTAAAGGGGGCTATTCGAAAATCGTCTAGACACGAGTTTAGTTTCGCACCTGACCATTTAAATGCAAAGCTAGATTTGGGTGCTAAATTTAACGAAAACAGCGAATTCTTCATTTAATTTTCTTAAGTGAACGATTCAATTTTGTAATATTAAAATTTATGTATGTTACATAGAGGGGTAAAAGAATTTTAAGATGTGGCATGGAACAAAAAAGTTTGGGAAACACTGGTGTAAAACGACTGAAATTATGTGTGCCACAAGTTGTTTTCCAAAGGGTTATAGGAAAGACGGTAATCAATCCTGTCTCTGTAAAAACGGGTAGCGTGCCACTTGCGGCGTATAATCAGCAGATTCTAGAGGAGCGATCGTCATCAATAATAATTAATTTTTGAAAAACAATATACTGCAAAACACGGTTTTTAGATTTAACCCGTTTAAGCTATGTATATCTTAAATTACTTACACGCTACTATACAAATCATGCACGTGAGGAATGGTCCCAAGATGGCTGGCGTTTCTGCGTTGAATTGCTAAGCTGATTCTTTTTGCGAAAAAGGAGCCAGCCCTCTCGTCACTTGAAGAGGCAATTGATCGAGGTGGTAAAACGAATAATTTTTTTGCGCTTTGACTCCATGGCAACTTTGACTCAAACGGCACAAATATATAACTGTCGGCGAGAGATATATTTTTTCGCCGTTTGCCGGATAAATTAAAAAATTAAACTAACAGATGTGGTGGTTGTTATTGTATATAATAATTAGTAAATTCATAATGTAATAAATAATAGTAACTAAAACGTAATAAGCTTGTTATTCGCAATGAGCAGTTGACAACGCGCAAAACCGCACGTAGGCGCCTCCGTCCTTAACTCAACAAGATATGAAATCAGCGATACTGATATTGCAAATAAGCATAACGTTATTTGTGCAAGTGACTGACTGACAATATTGTTTATTCATATAACGTGCTTACACGTGCGATCAACGAACTGTGTGATATAACAGACTGCAATTGACGCACACGAACCTTTAGATTTATCTTCGTCTTGTTTAAAACTTTATCACCCGCTGGCGATCGCATGCGGATAGACAATATTGCTGTTATTACTCTAAAACAAATCTGAATACGCATAATCAAATCAGCAATGCACATTAAACACTTACGTGATTGCGTACAGTAGCGTTTATTTATTTACTTGAGTATTTGTAACTAATGATATAGCTCTGTCTTCAGCACTATATTTAGAGATGATGCAATCGTGCGGCCCCAATTTACAAGTTCGATTGTTCGATATGTTATAGTGTATGTAAATAATTGTAAATTCTTTATTAATTCTATATACATATATACACAAATTTGCGAGTAATTACATATAATGTAGAATAAAATCTTTCTTGAAATAAGCCTTAATGCCTAATGACTTAATTTAAGCTATAACCCTTGAACGAGCATTGTGCTGGATTTTGTACTTTATATATCAATGTATAACTGCACATATCACATGCGTATGTATCGTTAATTTAAATAAAAATCAGCGTTTTAAAATTATCTCAAACTATCGTAGTGGTACCAAATTTTGTGAAAGATTAGTAAACGCTACTTTAAATAAATAATAGATAATAAAAAATTGCACTTGAATTAGGTGACTTTCAGCTCTCGCTAGAAGACCTGACAGTCGCTTGTGGCGATACGCCAATAAAGTAATCTATTCCAAACGAATGTGCCTATTTCCTCACAATTTAGCTCTTCTCGATTTATGTATAAAGTGCTTAGTTTATAAGTTAAAACGATGTGTAGTCTGATAATTAAATCGAAGTGCTTCCGTGCCTCGCAGTCCTCGCGGCGCTCAGCGGCGCAGAGTTAAGTAACGGTTGTTGGGCGCCGGGGCCCGCGCGTCCGGTCTCTCAATAGGGCTGCTACGAGTTTTGACTGCCACTTAATTTTGTTTGAAAATTTTTTTCTTTGGCCATTACAAATGATAAAGAAATAAATTTATGATTCTGATTATCGCGAAACCTTCTCGTTAATATCGATGACCCTAATGCTAGGCTAGTATACTCTTTGTTTGGTTATACTACAAGAAAAATTGGAGGGAGGCTAATATATACTAGTGTTATTAAAGAAATGAGTGCGTCTACTGTCTGTTTTATGGATTCATTTACAATAATTAAAGCCCCACACTGAAGTCCAGAAACCCACCTGGGTTTTGCAAGGATTCCTTCTAGTTTTTGGCAAGCCAATTGCCTATTCATCTGTTACCATACAATATAACATAACGTTTCAGGTTTTCTTTTGAATCCTTCGCATAGTCGACAGTTCGAACTACCTATATGAATTTATGCTAAAGAGAGTGCTGGTAAAAAGGATTTAAAGACGAAATTGATTCCCAGATTATTGATTTACAGATATATAGTGACTAGTATGCCTAGTTTCAAGTAACTATTTTAGAGATACGATATAGACGGTTACGAGGAATTTGTATTTAACGGGTTTACCCTAACATTAAATAGGCTGAAATCATAAACGAGAATACACGGCTGCTGTACGTAGTTTCGGAATTAACAACATGGCGAGAAAACCAAATAATTCTGGTAAATTACATATCTAAGTTATTTAGGTTTTTTGAAGGTATTACCAAAAAGGATTGATGCAAATATTGATAATATATATTAAATAATATTGTGTGATTATTCTACGACAAATGTTGTCATTCGTTTATACGAAGCAGACTTACATGTTTTAATTATATTTATCGTTTTAAAACCATGCAAATAGACTTTTACCTCTTATGTGTTTTTTGAGACGTGGAGAAAATTAAATGACATTTTTACTCGTATTAAAAAGGATCACCAAATTTCGGATACTAAGTCAGTGTTATACATAGCAGAACATTAAATAATTCTTGTATATTGTTATTTAATTCCATTTATTTTCGTTTTTATTGTGGGCAGCCCTGTACTGAGCTCGTCCCACACGCATTTCACCACGTAAGCAGGTAGGCGGCTGCTTGACACATCGAAGTATTACTCTATTTTATTTCATGTTACTTCTCTAGCCTAAAATACAAATCAGTTATTTTCTTTTTGATACATACAACTTTTGTTTAAAGCCTGGGCTTTTTATGATATATCTGGCATAAAATTAAATACAATTAAAAATTGTTTGCGGGAACAGACAATGAATGTATGATGCATGTATCGTCATTAAGAACAACTTCATCACTAAAGTTATACTTAAAAGTCATTTGTCTATGCATTAAACCATTCAAGATCTTGATATTTTGGGTTGTTATTAGTTGGCATGTGCTAATATTTCAAATATAATCGAGAACAAGAATAAACTGAAAACATATAAAGTCATGAATTAAAAAACAAACGTTTTATGTGAAATTTTGACATTTAAGTGACCAACGCGCATTTTTCGTAATTCGCAATCTTATTACTTGATCGATCGACCAATAAACAAAATAAATATGAGTAATGTTGTCATGTTTTATTTTAAAACGATTGCGAACTTTTATTTCGTAATTTTATTGTATGGTCAACTCATTTAAAGGTTTTCGAGTTTCAAAAACAGTGATTGAAAAATAAGGTGACAATGACAAAAATAAGAAAGTCTTTGAACATAGGACAAACATTTAATTATTTTCGGAATTATAGAAATAATGTATTAAATATTTATGGTTATTACTAATTTACTGAATGGGTGCCTCAAACTAATTGAATTATTTCGCCTGTTACTATTTTCCCTTAATATGTCGTAGAAAGCGTAATTTGTCATAGCTAAGAGCCGCTATAGAGAGTAGAAACGGCAGGTGACTTGGCCACATAAACCGGTTAAATCGAAGACGCCACGTGGATCGCCTTTAAACTTAAACGACGTGTCTATTGGTCTGAAAATATTGCCGTGCCTCTCGTTTATTACAGTTCAAATACATATACATAGACCGTGACATTTTTGTAATTTACTGTAATTTTCATATTAATCATTTTAATAAATATATGTTATATCTCATAATGTATAATATATTCTGTACAGCCTAATTACTACGTAATACAAAACTCAAATTCATATTACAAAAAGGCCTCCGCTGCATCTGTTATTTCCGCGATAAAACTATCTAGACCCAATATATTGGGAATCGTTGCATTAAGCATGTTTTCATTGTTTAAACATTCTATATCTATTGTCTGAACGTATCGTAGAGGTCAATTTTAGTTACATCTAATTAATTATATTGTACTTATAACACTATATACACTTTATATATTGAATTCCGGCGTACTAAGACATTCTTCCAAATGTACGTATCAATAACTATATGTATAAAGATTTTTGTTAAGAAACTTGCACGGGTTCATTACATTGTTGTGCTAACGACAAATTATCACCATTCATAGCTTCCACTTTCATTAAAAACAGATTACGGCTCACTCACCCTTATCATAGTTTCTGTATTTGTTTAAAACATTTGCCTTACGATAATAACTTTTGTCTGTTTGTATTTAAATTATAACTTTAAAATACACTCAGACAACTTTTGATGCCAGTGAGTGTACATTATATTTCCCAAGAATCCAGTATCAACACCACGATCTCAAGAGATATACGGTTGAGTCGAGACCGGTCCCCATTTGGTGACGTTTGAACGCACGTGTGCTTCACACTTAGTCTCCAATGTCTCTTGGGAGTCAATACTTGATTGAATCCAAGCTTTATTAACGGGCCGTTAGACTTAATTTTCTTTATTTTAAGTTGCAACCGACGTTATTGATACAGAATTATGGTTGAAGTATGTTACCGATGACAACTGGTCTCTGTATTTTATGACTTATGTTGAAGAGTTACGTGTGTGTGTAAGAGCGGTGAACGTCGTATAGGACATATTCGTTCTGAATTACAATCATTGGTATGGCGAGCAGGCAGCGGCGTCGATGTGTCTGTGGGACTTATTAGCTCATTTTACGACCGGCGGCCTCTTGTCTGTTCACTGTTGAGCTAAACACACAGACATCCAAACGTATATTACTAGAATATTGCTTCGAAGGCTTCTGTCAAAACATTTTACATGTTTATCAAAATTACATTGATTAAAGCCATATCCATAAGCGTGAAGCGGTCTGTACATGGCTTATCCAGCTTAAATAAAAAAGCAACGTGTAAATTCAGGTGTATGAGAATTCTCTCTCCTCTTCTATGTTTAAAAAATTGAATAGGTATTTAATATCATGATATCAAAACAAAATCAATTCAAAATAAAAGCGAAAACACTAATTTTAGCTACCATTGCTTAGATAAAATTATACACGTACCAAACACCCAACAAAAGAAAGATGGAGAGCGCGGAAGTTTAAATGACGCATTTTTCGGCTTAGTATTTAAGATTTTAACCTTTCGCGATTCATACTTATTATTATATAAATATACGGGTCACATCGCGATAAAATCGAGTGACCTTATTACAAGGTTCGACGTTTCGGCAGAGTTGCATCCACCGTCGTAACGAATGACTGGAGCGCCGCGGCGTCTTCTTCCCGAGTACTACAGTCATTATTTGTTCATCTACCCTCAGTTGAACCGTACTATCCTTCAAACCTTATAAAAAGGTAACTCGATTTTGTCGCGATGTGACTCGTTTATTTATATAATAATTAGTATTTAAGACACTACATTGGTTTATAAGAATATAAAAACCGCGTACATTACCTCCTAATACTAAGGCGATCGAATCCCAATATACCCCAATAACTCATTGCATTTAATTGTACTATAATATGCTTTACTGCATTTTTCGCCAAAACGTTTTTAGTAGACAAATATCTCACAGTATTTTTTTTATTTAGAAATATTTAAAAATTAGAAAAATAGGCATAAATTAATATGAAATGTTAATAACATTTGGCTTCTTATTTATAAATTACATTTTGTAATTCTTTTGTCACTTTGAAAAGCTTTGCCTAGATATTCTTAAAAGGATTGCTGACACAAATAGTAGGTACCAGTGGCATTCCAAGGATACCTCGTCAGCTTAAGCAATGTTCTAGACTCATGATACAAATATTTGTATGTGACCATATATATAACTTTCTTTATATAGTCATTGGCGCACATACCAGAACGGCATACTAATTTTATTATTAGTTAACGATTAACTATGAGACTAAGAGAGATATTTTAATTGCAATTTATCTTTGTTATCGATATAGTGGAAATGTACCTACATGTTGTTTTCTAAAATTATTTAGTACCGATGTGAGGCTTTGGTAACCATCTACGGGTGAAGAGATTACGTTGAAACATTAAAGAATTCTAGTGCTATTTTGTGTTCAAAATATATAAAATATAAACAAAATATTTTTTGTAGTCATTTCTAATTATTGCTTTAATACACTAAACGCAACGTATAAAAAAATTAAGTTACATAAAAGTAATATTTTAAAGACTAATACATAAAATTTGAATTATTATTAAATTTTATTTTGTATTACTAGATGAATTCGATAGTCTCTTGCTTAACTCTAAATTATATAAAATGCTTGAAACTAAAATTGTACTTAACTGTGGAATATAAAACAGCGTTCTTGTAAGTCAATTAAAGCCCATATTTTATTTAATCTTTGAATTTGAAAGGGCATTTTAATAGCAGCTACATCCTGCAATTCTGAGAATAAAGCAATAAAAGAAAATATTGTGTCATGATTATTAACTACTCATAATATAGCAGCACTTAACGAATGTTGCCTAATGGGATTACCAGTGGACTGGCCTTGCGTCACTGTGTTGCCACTCATTTCGCCAAATGAATAACACTCAATAGGACGAATAGGTTAAGAATCCTTTGAAAAATAAAGGCCAAAGATTTTTTGTTCTTTAATAATAAAAAAATGATGAATATATGCAACAATCACACATCACCGTCCCTAACATAAGCAACTTAAGATATTTTCGTTATGGGTGACAGAAAACTGGTAAGTATATATTTACCAGTACATATATAATGTTAATAATGTTGAAATACAAACAAGTACATACAAAAACCCGAATCTAAAACCTTAAAAGCTTAAATTGTTTAAAACCTTAGAAGCTTAGGTTTTCTTTCAGATTATATGATGTTGATAAAACTTAGCGGTCAAGTCTCCAGATGAGACGAGCGATAGCAGAAGCATCAACGAGGGAGTAGGTATTTGCAATAAGCGTAGAATAACTGCAAGAATCGACTTAAGTTTGCTGGGTTTCTTACGACCATATTTTGTCTTAGGGAGCGCGATATAAAGAAGCGGCCTGTTACAATCCCACTGCAGGGAATAGGCCTCCTCTCTCCGTTTATGGAGACAATGGTTGGAGCTAAGACATACCACGCTGCTCCAATGCGGATTGGTAGGTTACACATATCTCCAGAATTCTCTAGAGATGTGCATGTTTCCTCACGATGTTTTCCTTCACCGAAAAGCGTGTAATTAGTTGCAATTATCAATAAGACACATGAGTTTTAATAGAAAAACTCAGTGGTGCCTGCCTGGGTTTCAACTCGTGTTCCCCTCGAAAGAGTCGCATGGTCTCACCGCTGGGCTATCACATGGCGCGATATACTAGAACTCTATTCAAAACTTTGATAGCTAACACGTAAGGGCACGTGTTCCTTCGACTTAGTCATATGTAGTCACTTACGTTCTTAATATATGAAATACTAACAATTCATTATGCGTATTGGAGTAAAAGAAAGCATCACATTACTAAGATTCCCTGAGATATGTGTAACTTCTGATCCACATTGAAACAGCTTCATAGATCTAACCAATTTTTCTGTCTAAAGTGAAAAAATGGCCTCTGGTTAGTAAAAGGTGGTTATTTCCTTTTTTCTCTTTCCAAATTATAACATGTTCAAATAACTGTGTTGCAAGGGTGTAATATAGAATAATATATATTCTTTTTAACCATCTATCTCAGAGTTAAATTATATGTAAAAATTAATCAGGAATATGTGCGAAAGTAGGTTAATCAATCTCTTAAAACTTACTTGTATATAGAAACCGGTTATAGTTTACACTCGAGTCATAATATATCAGTTTATTCGATTAGTTGCGTTCCCATCCGGTGTTAGTCATGTGTTTATTCACTCCCAGCGCTACGAGAACGCCTTCTATAAAATTCATTAATAAAATGCCTCTGTCAGGATTCAAACGGGTAAACACGATATTTAAAACGTAATTGTATTATATACAAATATGATTGTTACGTTATTAACGTTATGATGACCTAAAAAAATTGTGAGGAAAATACGACTGCATCTATTGCGTTGGTATCAGGGACCCTGCCCGTGTGTCGTGTTCGATTCCTGCCGAGGGCCAACATGTCTATAAACACATTGTTGTTTCTATGAGTCTATCGTGTATAGACTCATTGAACATATAAAAACTATATTTATTTTAGTAGTTATATATGAATATATTAGCCAGTTGTCTGGCATCCATAACACAAGTATTAAGTTACCTTGGCGACGGACAACCGTGTTTGTAAATAATTAAAAAAAAAATTGTTATGTTTTCACACTTTACACGACGCGACGTGAAGTAATGACCCTAAAGTCATTTCAAAGCTTATTGTAAAAAACGATAACATCAGTTTAACAATCATAAGATTTACAGCGAAGTTGGCACGATTAAGTTGGCTTTAACTCAGCAAAAACCCCTAGTCAGCATGGAATATTTTTCAAATACCATGATGTCATGTTAGATTGAATTACTGAGCGTCATGACCTTGCCTGTCACTTGTTCGTACTTATACATGATTGATATTAATAAAAATACAATTTGTGTCAGTAATGATATAGAATTACGATAAACAAAGCCCACTAAATTTTCTTTCAACCATAAAATAAAACTGTATAGGTTTACATAATTTAAAATAAAACCTATTAGTCAATTAAAATTTTTGCAATAAAAAACAAATTCATATTTCAATTCATTGAACAACGTGGAGGATGCTTTTCTTTAAACTGTGTTTTTTTAATCACTTATGGCAAATGAAGTCAGGCAAATGAAAAAAATGTTCATTATCTACCTTAATAAAAAAGGAGGACTAACAAACAAACGAATGAAGCATTTTTATTCAATTACAAACTTTTATAACGTAAGCACTAAAATCTTATATTTGTCATTTGGAATGAACGGCATGAATCCGTTCAGAAGCTTTTGAACTTATTGTAACGATTCATTAACAATAAATATTAATTTAAAAAAATAATAAGAGGCTTTTAACTAAATATCCTGTAAAATTGTGAGAATAAATATACATATATATATTCCATTTTTAAGATAGTTATCATATGTCAACGGAATAAATGCTATGAGGCAAATGATTGTAACTGAATATCTAAAATTTATTCCATTACAGCATTATACTATTAAATAATGTTTTCTATTATATAATGTGTAACAGTTATTTGTTTCAGATATAACTTTCATTTTACGCCTTTTCTATACGTAAATATGCGATGACATCATCGTCTTTCGAGGAACGGACCTTTATCTTTTCTTATTATATTTTTTAAGTTCCGTTTGCATGCATGACATTTTTATTGACAAAATTTGCACATACACATGAAGTTTTCTTACAAACGAATGAATGAAAGGTTCATGCAAATGAGATGAGAATGTTAAGTTTTGGTGTGACAAGATTTGATAGAATACGAACGAGTTTATTAGGAAAAGCTTGAAATTTGCTATTAATAGGTATGATCGTCTAATGAGTAGGGATGAAAATCAGATGACATAAGTCTTAAACTGCAAGTGGATGAATATATGACTAGAGGGAGGCCAAAAGAAGAGATGGACGGTAGCTTAGGAATGATATGCATATAAAATGAGTAGCGCCAGAGTTAAGGAAAGATAGAAAAGAATGGATGAAGAGCTATTGTGCTGACCCTACTTAGAGTTGAATAAGGTAGGAAAATGATATATTGAACGAGTTTTTGTATTTAAAACTTCGACATACATCTGTATAAAACAGAAACTATTACAAAAGAAATGCAGGTATAAATATATGACATTGTATAATGGCGTACGTGACCATCGTAGAATATATCAAGTTTTAGAGATATGTATATATATATCGCAGAACCTGTTGTAAGTTGTCGTCGTCAGCGGCCGGGCCCCAAATTAGCATGGATTAATATTCCAATAATCGTGCTTATATTCGTGAATGTATATTCCGTTCTCTTGGTTCAATCGTAGAAGGTTCGCTAGTTTTGGTGAAAAAGAGACCCTTTTTTATGTCAGGAAAATCCACTATGGGTGGAATCCGCCAAACGTGGACGATTTATTCGTGTGTCGCGTTATTGGTGGCCAGGACAGGGTAACGTCTTCACCAGCAGCTCTGTACACTGAAGAGCGCTACCCCTGGATTAGGACGTCTCTAAACGGTGGCCCCTACATCCACTTATAAATGCATCAGGAGCACTAGATGCATCAACCGCCACGTGGACCTACTCCAACTGGGCGTTCGATTATTTTAGTAATAATTAATTTATAACAAAAATCTATAATCAATTTTGGACTTGACTATAACTAGGATCGAAATAGCCCTTTAAAGTACACTGATAGTTAATTAGCTTACATTACATAAACTTACATTGAAGATTATATAAATGATAAGAAAACTTGGATTTGAATTGCTAGACTATATAAATTTATGTTTTATATACTATCGCGAACTTTAATTTAGATCGTCGTTGTTTTGTTACAACTCAAATGGATTAGATAGCATTTTCGATGATAGCTCCTAGGCGGCTTTACATTTTATTTTATTTCAACAATTTACCGTTAACCATGTATCGCATTTTAAAAGTCGCTTGAAAATTTAGTTTATTAAGTTATCGCAAACAGACAAATGAACATTATAATAATGGTGTAATTGTATAATTTATAGAATTAGGCGTTACTTTGCGGAGATCCATAATACAAAAGTAAAAATAAAATTATTTTGCTATAATCCGCGACAAAGTAAATATCCGGACTTTCCTTTTTTTCATACCCGATAGATGCAGGATTCGTAAAAACGCATGCACAAACCTCCACCACCGCCACCAAAATACACAAGCACTACACACGTCCACTATCACATACTAAACAACCGAAGCTCTCATCAGGAGATAGACTGCACGACAAAATCGCAAAGGGTGCATTGTAATAATGTATTTATGAAAGTATTATTTTAACCATTATTACTAGTATAAATAAATAAATAAATAACTAAATGGACACACAGGCAGACAAACGCGAGGGTTTTTTATTAATATGCTTCATATGGCAGGGAGTGACGTAAACGAACTACGATGAACGGACCGTAATCCGTACGGCAAAACAGTGGACGACTATAGCAGAGTCGAATAAGAGTAAGAACAGTTATCGCATTTTGTTGAAACATCCCTATGGTTTGAACCTCGAGGTACATTACGAGGTACTAGTGGACCCAAAGACAATGAGCACCACAAACCACCTCATATGCACAGTTTTTTTTTTTTTACTTTCGACAACAGGTAGTGCACCTTTTGAGTCCTAAATGTCTATTCATTCGACAAAATGATACATTATTACAAATTAAATAAGGCAGTATATATTTTATGGTTAAGTGTTTCGAGGATTAGTGTAAATGAACATTAGCATTATAAATTAATTATCCGACGGTTACAGCATCAATTTATAGACCTTTTTCGAATTTTTGCCGTTTCGACGCTTTGAACTGTTCAGCAATAATGCTATAATAATAAATAATTATATTTCTAAGCAGGTAGTTATTGGGAAGCGTCCAATATATTCCGCAATCTCATCGGGCTAAAGCCAACACATTAGTTCAGCTAATGTAGGGCCAAGGGCATGTCTCCATCAGCAATTACATCACCTAAGAAATATATATAGATACGTAAATACCAATATATGCTATATATATTTTTGCATTTTTTTATTGGTGTTGATATTTTAAATAACTTATATTATAAATCAAAATCAGGTTGTAAAATATGTTATCTATGAATCTTTAATAATACAGATAACATATTAATTAAAAGGAAACCTTAAAATTGACCTATATGTTAGTGTATCAAACTTATTATAGGTTATAAAAAAAATTATGAACGAACCTGAGGGTTTTATTTTAAAATAGGAAGTTACATAACACGGACCATATTTTTTATGTCTGTAGGGATTGAAGAGGTGCAAAAAACTAATTTGGTTATATATCTAGAATCTTTGACGGAGTTCATAGATCGTGGAAAAATATAAGTAGTTCTGTATTAAGGGAATTTAAATAGTTACATTTAATCGAGCAAGTTCGTAGTAGGCACAGCTTGTTAAATATAAAGTTGAAAAAAAACGCGTGTATGTTCTATATACGCGTGTTTATTATGTTGTGCTCAGTTTTTTGTGACCGTTTTCTAGGTCGCAAAAGGGAACAACAATGAAATGACAACGGTTTTTTTTTTATAAAAACGCGTGATCAAACGGAATAAGGAAAACTGTTATTTTCCTCTGATAATGACTTGCATTTTCCACGCAACATACAGAAATACCTATGAGTATTGCAATTATTTGATGGCCAATTGTGACTACTCCCAACTATTTTTCATCCATTCGACGTTCTAAGTAGAACCACTATTCAACTTTTTCATCAATAATATAATCACGAATTCGGCCACTGTTTGTCCTTTAATTAGTGGCTGTGTTATTTAAAACTGGGATATTATGAATGTTATAAAATACGCGCAGGGGAGCTCGGTCTCCGTTTTCATGGTCGCCGCTGCGAGGCAGGCATAGCAGGCGGGCGTCGCTCACAAAAAATAAACAACTTTCCTCGAAGCGCGGCGATGGCGCTAACGGGCAAGTCAAAACCAAAACGTCATATATGCTTATAAGTAGTATGCAAGTTAAACTCTTTTGTGCACGCAAAAGGCCGGGCCGAAATAACTTGTTGATGTTCCTTGTGGCAAGCGCGGGTGGCTGCGGGTGTGAGCGGGTGACGGGGGGCCTAGCGCCGCTGAGCGACGGCCTGTCTACGGCGGCGAGTCGGCGACACCCTGTCTGCCGCGGACGGCGATGTTGCCGCTCCATGCGCATTCTTGTCCGCCCGCGCCCCTTCCTCGCGTCCCACGAGCTCATGAAACGCCCGCGCGCACGCAACGGCAACGTCGCTTGAAAACTTGTTTCGTAAACGGATGTGGCAGCGACCGAGGTAGGGCAATCGTACCTCTTACTCGCTCTTTCTAACTTATATGTGTTAAAGTAAGATAGCAATGGTGGCGCTACGTGCTATCGGCTCCCACTTGCGGCATTTTTTCACGCCGAGAATGAGGCGAGATTAATGTCTAAAGTCTCGTTCATAAAACCCTTTAAATAAAGCAGGTTAAAGTGATAATAAATTTTGCAATCTGTTATACATCCAAGAAATAAAGTTAAGTCGGCTTATCAAATTTTTTTTGTGCCAGTACATGGCTTTGTTAACAATGTTATAATTTATAATAATTATTACTAACAAATTAAACAGAATGCATTTACGAGATCGTACTCTTGGTAAGAATGTGCAGAGATTCATAGACTCCCTCATAATATTTTATTTGAATTTGCATAAGTATATAAATTTGAATACTGATATCAAACCGATGAAACATTTATATGCCGGGTTTATATAAACATAAAATTATATATCAGGTTCTATATATACGTATACGTAATTAATTTTGTGTTGTGATTGTACAGGATACAAATAAAATCATTAATTGAATTTGTTCATTGTGATCGAGTCCTAATAGATATACGCGGCTCGCGTCGCGCGCTCATGTCGGAGCGGTATGCGCTGCCAGCGAGCGCGCCGCCAACATCCCGCTGCCTCGACCGACACCGCGCGGCAGTCAGTTCGGCGCCGACACTCATCCCGCGTAGACGTTTACAAAACATGGCCGCAGCGAACACTCACTCGGCCCCCGCGCCCTCCGAGCGTCGCTCCGAGACCCGTGCTGGATCCCGCCGTATATTCCCACCGCAATTCAAACTTCAAGTTCTCGACGCATACAGACGCGACACTCAATGTCGAGGAAATCAACGCGCTACCGCCAGAAAATTCGGTATTCATCGCCGCCAAATCCAAAAGTGGCTTCAAGCTGAACCAGCTCTGCGAGCGGCACTACTTAGACGAGCACCGCAACCGGCTCCTTCGCCTCCACCATACTCCGTCGGTTCTCCCGAAAGTGCACGACTGCCGTCGCCGCCACCAGCGCCCGTTTTATCCACGCCGGTCTCCATGCCTACAACATTGCCAGCGCCGATCCCAGTGATTCCACCTACAACGGAGCCCATAGATTTGTCCGTGCGACGTCTATCACCTGCGCCGGTCCTGTCGTACGTAACGCCAACTATTCCTCCTGAGCCACCGCAGCCTCGTAAGCCTTTTAAACTATTCAGACCATATCTACTAGAGGATGATGAGGACAAGCGGCCGGCGCTGGCCTCTTTGCCGGTATCGAATGGTGTTCACGTGTCCGCTTTCGTGCCGGTGCAAAGCGCAGCGGGATGCGTGCCGATGCAGAGCGCGGCGGGATGCGCGCTGGCCGCGTGCTCCGCACCTCGCTGGTGCCCGCCCGCACCTTCCTTCTCGGCGCCGCTGAGATGAGAAGACGCCGCTGGGGCCGTTCCCCTGTTGTCCTGTGATCTAGTCTCCGACGCCCGCCTGGCGCCGCCCGGGGCGTAGCCCTCCAACACCGTGCCTTAACGTACAGTCGCCATAGTGCATTATGCCGTCATTAATAAATGACAGTCTATTTTTGTGGATCATTAATTATATGAATAAGAATGTATTTTTTTATGTAGGGTTTAAAAAGCGTACCTACATTTATGCAGATTATAAGATTATATAACAATTATTATTATATTAATAAAGAGAGTTGTTTACTAAGCTTTGTTTTTCTTGTACTCGCTCCCTGCCAGGATCAGGTAGCGCCGGCGCCAACGGTCTCCCTACCTGTTTTAATCCCTTTTATGTTGCACTACAATGACCTTCATTCATGCACTCACTTCAATAAAGAAAACTGAACGTAATTTAATAAGGAAGTAATAAAGAAATTGTTAAATATGTGTTGTTAAATAACTTTTTTAAGAATCGTTTAATAAAATCTAATACATACACCAATATAAATGCAAAATTCTATATTTGCGTTTGTTACGTTTTCACTGCGAAACCGATACTGAAAATTTTTTAAATTAACATATGGGGTTAACTTATACAATAAAAATTCCCGTTTTTTGTACTGAAATAGCAAAAATATCACATAGGTTAAAGCTAGATTGCTATAAAGTATATATAATAAATATATTACGTATTAAATTTCGTTGTAAACGTGAAGGTAGGTAGGTATGTAGGTACCTAAAACTTGTCGAGTGCATTAAATGAAGCTAAATGGCGATAAGAGTCTAAACATGCCACCCGTTATAATCCGTTTGCAACAATCATTAACACATTTACGGATCCTATTTTATTGTTAGTAATCATAAAAATTAGCTAATGTATTAATTTGAATACTTTAGTTTCTCCTGTTTAAAGGGTTGGTTATAATTAATTTCATATGTTTAATTAGAAATAAAATTTAAATTAATGAATTTTGAATTAGCTGATGAAGAGTTTGTTTTGCAGTGATACAAGCATATATATAATAGATGTAATATAGCATATAATAGATAGTGTAGAAGTGTAAATGTAATATAAAAGTATATATAAAAAAATATTATATATTAGTGAGTGTAAACGTAGTGTTTTTATTCTATACAAGGTTCTGACCGCCACTGCATCGGCGTTAACTTGTACTGAGACAAAGTAATATAATCATGATACATATAATAAAATATTATTAGGTTATTAAAGAGAGCCTAATTTCATAAAAACGTTTGAGCTCTTCCTTCGTGATTGAAAAAAATGTTTCAGATGTTTAAGACGTCTTTACGTTCATTGAAGACCTTCTTCTTTAGAGATTTCTCTAAATAATACTCTCAGTAACCCGAGATATATCCGACCTCGCTTATATCGGTAACTTAAAGAGAGATCGACACAATAAACATAAGTAGGCGACTTCAAAAGTCCCATATTGGCATAATGTTGAAATCGAATGAACATCTCGAAAACATAGCGTCTTCGCCAGCAAAGAGGTTCAGACACCGGTCGTTATGTGTCACTAAATCACCAGCAAGGAGACACTTACAGCCATTGGACCTCCACTCTGCATATCATTTTAAGCTGTGGTTTTTATAGCAGGAAGCTATTTTAGAATGAAAGGACCTAAGAGCGTACGCAGAGCGTTTATTCTTTACATATCGCACTTCAAAGCTACTGCGCTCGAACGTCCTACCCGGACGGTCAAAATCTTTTGATACTAAATACTCAGTAAACAAAGTTGAGATAGCACTCACGTCTTTCAAACAATAAAATAAGAATTATAGATATAGTAAAATCCATCGTAGTAATACAAGATCCGGTTCATTTGGTGTTACATTACGTGTCTGCCGCATAATTAAAAAACTGGTTTGCAAATTTGAAGCCACTAATAACAATTGAATCATGTTAATATTTTATTTTGTTTAAAGTACATTTCAAAAAAGCTGATAATACAGCGTTCTCTACATTATATAAGAATATACATAATTATAAAAAGATTCGCGATGTATATAATAGACAAAGTAGGAACCGATATAAGCTTCCGGTTCCTGCTTTGCTCCTTGCAAAAGTACGTAAGTCGTTTGTGGGTATAAGATTCTTCAATAAAATGCCGCAATCCATTTTAGCTTTGCCATTAAAGCAGTTTTAAAACACTTAAAAAAAGACTAATACAGGAAGCCTCCCATAGGTACTATTGAGGATTTCTTAGATGACATAAATGCGTGGACAGGGCTACTCTTCGACCCTGTACATAACAGCAATGACTAAATGTAACTTGTGAGAATTATATTTGAAAAGAGAGAACGCCGAGTTTCTTGCTGGCTCTTCTCGGTAGGAACAGCGTTCGGTGCGGAAAAGGTTTGGAAAAGGCACTAATTGTTTTAGCCAATGAAGTCCAATTATAGTTGTTCCGCGCAAACGTGCGGACGGATGAAACAACCTCCGGGACCTGGGCCCGACGTTCCGGCGTTTCAACCTACCTTATGCGGCCGTTAGCTGTATGTGGTCCGGCCTCGTGTGTCACTGCGTGTATATGTGTACGTGTGTGTGTGTGTGCTTGTATGTACTTGGCCGATTCCCGAAACCGTTGACACGCCTCTGCACTCTTTCACGGACACGTAATGTCTGTTTCTCCCTGAGTATACACTTCACTATATCGGCTGAATAACACCCGGTGTGCACACAACCTTCGTAAGGTCACACGTTATTTAGTTGTCCCTATATCGGGGAATAATACCCAACGCGCACCAAAACCGTGGACGGTCGCGTCTTATCAAACACTTCACTGGTTAAACGCGTCACTAAATCTGAGAATAACACCCGAAACGCAAAATTACACGTGTGTGTGGGGGGGGGGCCGCTCTCGTAGCAATCGGATGCCTAAACGTCCTTGATTTCGCCGGTCGCGTCTCTGGCGGGCGAGTCATTTTATTCAAAACAATAGTATTTAGGCCCTTAGGTTTCTATAAGCTTAAAGGCTTTTTGACCGATTTAATATTGTCTCTCTATCTAAGTGGGGTCTACCAACTAATACTAAACTTCTTGGTGGTTTAAACTAAAAATATAATATATAATTTTTATAAAAACCATAGTATAAACAGCTCATTAAAATACTAAGATCTCTTAAAGGTGTCCTTTAGGTCTATCTAGGTATCTAGTCTAATGAAGTCAGACTGCGTCTTCCGGTGCGAGGTTGCTAATGGAAAAAAATTTCAACGACAAATTTAATTACATAATTGCGAAAGAGAACATAAAATATAAATAATAAATAAATAAATTAAAAATAACCTTAGGGTTTATGAATTAAAATGATACAATGATACATGCTATTTAAATTAAAAAGATAAGATTATTTTGAGAAATATAGTAAAAATAAAATTAACTCAAAAGGATTTTGCTGTTCATACCTATATCTGTTTCTTTCAAATTGTAATTAATTAATGATCCAAATAATTGTAACCGATTTATTAAAAATTGTTGAATGATATTTTACGTTTTTTGAACAAAGATATATTATATGTATATTAGATTAAGTTAAATAAATTACTACAAAGTTATAGGATATAAACGTATTTAAGTACAAGGAATACGTTACTCATACTCTTTAGAAATACACTTTAAATAATGTGATAATATCACATTCATTTTAAGTAAATACTTATAGACTGTCGTTTCTATTGACGTGTTTGAATGACGTATGCATCCAAATTGGAAAAGCTATTAGAATCTAAAGTCGTATGTTACTAGACTGAGAGTGGTTACACCCAACAACTATATCAAACTAAAATTGCAATGCTGAAATTTTTCCTTTTATAGCTAGCACTGCCCGCGGCTTCAACCGCTTGGAAATCAGTGGGTCACATAGTTTATCCCGCGTAAATCTCGACACCACGGTTGCTCGACAACCTCCTCTATCTTCCAGTGACAGTCCCTTCAAAATCGGTTTAGTCGTTTTGGAGAATGTATTAACGTAAACCTTTATAATTGTACTATATTTTGTAAAAACTGTATTAAAATTCGTGCTTTTTTGAGAAAATTGATCACATACAGAGAGACATCTTTTGGGGATTTTGTTATATAATACGTATAAAAATATGGCTAGCGATCCGCCCTAGCTTTACACAGAAATACACTATATTATACCTCGCATGAGACCGGCACGTTGTTTTCCATTTGCGATACTTCCTTACATATTTAATTTTAATTTCGGATTAAGAGATCACAATGAACATAATAAGGAGATCCCTAGGAGAAACATAGTCACCGACATAGCTCAGAGTGTCGCGAAGCTGAAGTGGCGATGGCGGATCTTACTAATTTGTGGATGATTTGTTGTGATATAACCTCGGGATAAGCTAAATACTTTATAGCATGAACATTAAAACCTAATGCTTACAACTGGTTCTCAAACCAAATAAAGTATGTTAACAATATTTTTAGATATTATTTGGCATCTCACGTGACATTTGTTTGTTACATAAAGAATGTCATGCGTCAATATATTCTGCTAAAATTAGATATCACATTGGATAATTGTCTGCGTCGTTTTTTAATTACTTATTTTTATAACTAGCTGTGCCAGCGGCTTCGCCCGAGTGAAAATCAGCGTGCCACAATTTTTGTCTAGAATTAAAAATTTTATTATAAAAGTATTTATTGTGACCTAATCATAAGAGATAGAGACATGCTATCGCGGACTTTTTTGTAGTAGTTTTATCGATCTACAATTCTCTAGTACATTACGTTAGCGTATGTCTGCTGATTAACGCAGCTCACGCGACTAAAGCTCCCAGCAAGCAAGTTTTATAACAACCGCGGTACATAATACCGATATGTACCATTTACCTAAACCATCCGGAAGTATTGCAATATCTTTTGGTCAAAACCGTACAGAAATGCGTTTAGTAGATTTTGAGAAAATCGATTACATACAGACAGACAGCTTTTTGGGGTTTTATAATAGGTATAGATTATCATTCACGAAGGAGATAACTTTGCAAGAAAAACCAAACGCTACACTTATAAATTCAGCGATATTCGACATTCGACAAAATAATGAAAATATTTATTTTGTTGTAATTCTTAATAAAAGAAAATATATGCAATGCTAAATATGGAGTTTACTATCCATTCTCATTGCATTCGAAATGTAATGCTGGAGGCGATTGATGCGGATCCCGTGTGTAGTGTATGTGGGTTGACATGTGTGTATTTAACCTTGTATATTTATATACAAGACACATACATGAATATCTTCACACTAACTCACACTAGCACTAATGTAAAAAGCAACATTACACTGTCTAAGCGCACACACCTTTAGTAGATGAGAGCCTTTGGTGAGAGTGTACGTGTAGTGACATGTTGTTACTTGTAGTGCGTGTTTGAGCTTGTGCTATATTCATATAACATTAATCTATATTAATACATCAAAGAGAACACTACACCGTGGACTGCCAAGCGCACAAATGCATCTATTCTTTCACAGCTGAAAGTAGCAACGCGCCTCTCATCCATATGTTATAAACGCCTACTCGAGTATTCGGACACATCATACGGCGTGGGGACGACACTATGGACCGACAATACTGAAGGTAAAAGACCTAGAGGCCGCACCAACTAGGTGGTCTGACCAACTGCGCCAGTCCTCCACGTACTGCACATTTTAAGAGGTTCCAACAATGGCCAACAATAGAAGCCGGTGGCAACAAGTCATCTAATCGAGGATAAAATTTAGCTATGAAGACAGACTATAGGGACAGATTCATTCTCATACCTGATACATGCAGAATTCCTAAAAAAAATCATGCATTACCCGCCACCAAAAACACAACAATACACAAGCACTGCACATATTCACTACCATTATCCCAACAATATTTTCGCCCCGTAACCGAAGCATCGTCAGGCGATAGACTCCACGACAAAATCGCTAAGCATTCATGATATACATTCGATTTATTTTGATTCAATTATCTAACACACTTAACCAATAAAATATGTGAACAACTGATGAATTGCTAATCTTAGCAAAAGCCGAACTTTGAAGCATAAATAAAAATGTTTTTCGTAAATGAAATTATTATTAACCTCTCACAGGTACTTTTTTATATTTAGCTATAAACGGGAGGCACGAGGAAGTTTCAAATTACATTTAAAATACAATATATAATGTAAGATATAAGTAAAGTAAGGTTATATAAGTTTTGAATTCATTGTATATAGATATTAAATCCTTTTTATTGTAACAGTGTTGAGCTTATTTTATTGTTTTATTTATTTATAAACATAATCATATGAAAAACTTCTGCAATTGTACAGTTTTCCTTCATTACCTTTTAAGCGCATTGTCTGTATTCGTCATGTACATAATAACTCTTTAAGTGTGCAATTGATAACAATTATTAATAATTGTTTTGTATATCACGATTGCGCATACCAATCCAGTTCAATTGCGCAATTATCTTCAGTTACACGACCAAGTCATACGTGTTCTCAGCTTAAGAATCTTATGGAACTCCTCAGATGTTGTTAGGAGTGTAAGAAATGTATTAAAATTGATGTAAATGTAAAACTGTTATGTTGACCATCTTGGACTTTCAATAACATTTAATTTTGTGTTTTTCTCCTACGTTGATAGGAAGTCTTCTCTTCTGCGTTGCTATGGATCTATACCAGTGATGGGAAAAGTACGGCCCGCGGGCCAACTCCGGCCCGCGAAATCATTTAATCCGACCCGCTGAGAGTCCATCGACATGAATAGTATATAATTACGCTATAATAACCTTTTGGCGCATTTTTTCTATAATTCTGGCCCTCCTCTAGAATTTATCTAACTTTGTGACCCCCCATTAAAAAAAGTTTGACCACCACTGGTCTATACCAATTCCTCCTTAAGTAAGATGCTAAATATATATCTAAGAATCTGATGTATCGAAACCTTTACAAAAATTAAGGATGCTATCAAACCCACAAAACATTTCGAGTGAACTCAAAGAGCAAAGAATGAAACAAAACATACAGAGCAACTAAAGAGAGAAAAGAGATATGTTGACATTTTTGATATATAAATACTAAATTGAACCATTAAAAGACTGGATAAAATACGAAATGAGTTGGTATACAAGGGGAAGTCTGAAAATTCCGCCATTATAGAAAATACGAGAACTGCAAGATGAATGTGATAGGGACATATAATGAGGAAGAATGAAAATCATGCGGATTTGTGACTACAGGGAGGGCTTAAAAGAAATGGTTGGATTGTATAAAGTATGACATCCATTTAAAAGAAGTACCTAGTTTCACGCTTAGAGTGGGATGAGGGCAGATGAAGGAATCATGATATACTAAATTTCAGGAAGGATACCTTAGGGCATATTAAAACTTAGCTCTCAAAAATGAATGTTTTGCTTTTCATATATACATATATGTAATTTGTGGAAATGAATTAAATTAAAAAAGCCAGAACGTATAGGCAACGAGATCAATAAAGTAAGAAAAATGTGTTGGAAGTTACATATGCAGCATGCAATATAACAATTCCAAGAATTTAAAAATTAAAACATGTTATCAATAACAAGACATGTAGAACAATGAAAACATAGAAAACCTAGTTCATAAAAGTAAAATCAGTCCTAAGCTATATCTTTTAGTTATGTTCGTTTCAGTACAAATACATTTTAAGTTTATGACAAGTTCTTATGTTCAAGAGAGTTTGTTGGAATTGCTCAATTGGAGTATACCAGCAAGATGTGGCTCATCCCAAATTACAAATACAGTAAGTAGTACGAAGTTAAAATTTACGAACGGGACTAAAATATTGTATTGAAATCCTCTTACGGATTTTATAAATTTTTTAAACAATTTAGATTGTTTCCCCAACATTATACCATACAACTGGCCCTATAGGGGTCACAGGCCAGTTCTAGGTGTAATATGCGGTCGCCAATTTCGATGTAATGTGTAATTTTTTTGACGCTCCAAACCTCTGAAAATTTCAATCACACTAACTGCGTTGCCAGTAAGAACGAATAAGAAGAAGTAATACGTAGAATCTCGGTCACTGTGGATAAGCTTATTAAAAAGCTTGTAGGAACCGTAGGAAAAGCTATGATATAGCTTAAAAATAAATGTGGAGATGTGTAGAGTAATGGCTTCATGATCTGCAAAATCTGAGAACCATTTTGGAAGTAAGCATCTGAGTTGTGCATATCTCTTGAAACGTACGCACACTATTGTAGAAATTGGACCTAAAAACCAAAGGACTAGATGAGATGAGATAGAGATATCCGATCAGCCATTCACGCCTGTGTGAATTATGTTCCATATTCTGCGATTAAAATAATAGAACTATTATAAGTTTATTTATAGATAACAAAATATATTATCGTAATAAGGAGAATGGATGGAGTAATCAGGGTTGCCCTGTTTTGTAAGTTCACTATAAGTTCTATATAGTTAAGTAGTTATTTATACCAATGAAGAAGCTGCGATACATTAAGAACGATGTCACAGAACAATAAAACAGTTGGCATATGGCGGCAGTTGACAATAAATGGTCGTTTACTGGACGGTTATGATCGCGTGCGATGCGTCGTACTCGGTCCGCGCTGCGCTCGGCGACGCGCAGTCTGGGTTGGCCGTGGCGCGACGGTTAGTCTACTCAATGTGTTATTTGATATTGGTTACGATATTTCTGTTTTCTCATAACAATATATTTTGTTAATATTATCACAGGTGTCTTTAAGTTTTGTTGACACAACATTATGGGTAACGTATTACTACTAATTAGGATCCGTTTTTGTTGGTCGTGGGATATTGTGAGATCAGATTTTTATTTAGGTATAGTTCAGTATTAAGCAGGAATAGTCAGTTACAGCAACTTAAAATGTGCCATATTACAATAAACAGAATAAGTCTCTCTTTCTTATGTATGATTAGATTAATATGAAGCATACTAGTCTCATCTTCCGTCTCATTATTTATTGTGACACTCTCGCTTACAGGCCTGCCTATGCCTCCCCTACTGTAGTGTAATAATTCTATCGGAATAATACACGCTTGAAACAATTCAACACGAGTTAAAAACAATTTACCTTTGATAAATACAATTTTATAGTAAACGAGTAAATCTAATTAGTACGTTAAGGTAGTAGTTGTCTAAGAATATGATTACAAAGTCTTTTAATATTGTTCAAAGCTCCAAATTTGCCATATTCCTCTATAAAAGCAAAACATATAAAGCATATAAAAATACAATACACATACTCGTAATAACAAAATCGTTAATACTGTTTTCACTTTACTTAGTTATAGTTTTCACCTAAAAATGCATATAATTATGTATACTTATCGTTTGTACTCCCTAAATGAATTGATATGAAGATAGATATTCCTTATTTCCTTATGGCATTAAAGACATACTCTTTAGAAGAAATAGATATATTCCAAGTAATGTATAATTGTTAAATTTTTGGATTGACGTTATCGAAAAGGTATCGAGGATGATGGTGGTGTGTGGAGATCCCTGAATAGATATATGTCCAGCATTGGACGTCTATGTATATGAGAAAGAAGATTAAGTTTTTTTGGAAGGTATAATAATATTAATAATAAATATATGGGACATTTACACACACGGTCGTCCGTCCCCAAAGTAAGTAACTTAATACTTGTGTTATGGGTGACGGACAACTGGTAGATATAATACATATATAAGTTTAAATACATACTTAAATACAAATACACACCCAGGCCCGAAAACCAAGAATTTGTTTATAGAAAATGTTGGCCCTCGGCGGGAATCGAACCCGCGACCCGCGGAGCTGAAGGCAGGATCACCCACAGCGCCAACGAGCCAGCCAAAAAGGTATACCATATATTCATGGGTATAATATAAAGTAAATTCGCTCACAGGTTTAAAGTTCAGCTACGATTATCATTAGAACTTTTACTGCTACAAGTAAATATTACAAACCCATTTCATTTCGGTTTTCGGAATTATTGCCTGTCTTTTTAACTACATAAGAAATTACTCAAGTGTCACTTGAGTAATCAAATCAATATAATTATACTAAAATCTAGTAATTCGAGTTTTCTATTAATAAGTGTAGTTAGTTTATAATTCACACGCACTCTATGGCAAAGAAATCATCCTGAGGAAATCTACATATCTTGGGAGAAATTCCTACAAATATATACCCGTATGCGACCCGGCGACTGGTATTGGAACAGCTCGGTGGGTTTGAGCTCCTTATAAGCCGATTTCAAATGAGAGAGGATGTCTTTGCCCATTTGTAGGTTTTAACTTAAAAGGCTGTTGGAACGAATGACTTTTAATTACTCATTAAAGTGAACTTATGAAGACAATATCAAACGTAGATTATGTCTAAATAGAGTTTGAAGATATTAATTGACATATAATTACTACAACCATTCCATGCTTATGTTCCATACTTATGTAAAATGAGACTGTCTGTTACGCTTCACACCTAAAGTTTTAATGGCTCTAATTTGTATATGACTCGTATCTATCTATCTATACTTATTATAAAACAAAGTCCCAAAAAGCTGTCTGTCTGTATGTAATCAATTTTCTCAAAATCTACTGAACAGATTTTTGTACAGTTTATTCATCAAAAGATAGTGCAGGATGGTTAAGGTTAGTGGTCGGCAAACTTATAAGTCCAAGAGCCAAATATGAACATTACAACAACTTAAAAAAAATTGAGAGCCGAATCGGCTTGTTTAAAACTTTTTGTTCGTTTTTTATAAATATTTTTATATATATAATATATAATATAAATTATGCGGCCAGAGCCGCACTTAAGGAGCCAAAGAGTTTAGGTTAATAGTAAGTACATATCGGTATTATATAAATTGTGTTGAACAGATCGCATAGTTGTTAAAAAACTTGCTTTCTGGGAGCTTTAGTCGCGTTCCCTGCGCAAATCAGTAAGTGATGTACTAGAGAAGTGTAGATCTATAAAAATACTACACAAAAAGTCCGCGACAGCATGTCTCTATCTCATGCGGTTGATTTACAATAACTATTTTTATATTTGAAATTCTACGGGTAGGCACAGCTAGAAAAAATACATAAACAGCTTTTATAAAATTAAATGTTACTGCTTTTGTTACATTAAAAGCATAAATATTTAATTACATATCAATGAAACATTTTCATAAATGCAGTTTCATTCAATTTCTTTATATGTAAATAACATTATTGTAATTTGATGTTTTGCACATCCTGAGTCAAGTGGCTTTGTTTTTTTAATTAAACGGAGTATCGTCCATAAGCCTAAGACTTCTCATCATCTCGCGGTAGTAAGGGTAGCAATATCAGCAAACTTTGGACGAGCTTCTCCCCATAACTATATATTTAACGATGTAATATAGCATGATTAACAGAGATCGTATCACTGCGACCCGTTTATTTAACATGAGAGACCTGTGAGACGACTAACGAAACTTTCTCTTCTAAATGCATAATCTCTTAGACTACCTGCACCGGTTTTAAATCAGCCTCCAGTCCACACACCACATCGCGATCAATTTCATTTCTTTTCTCTCCGGTGCTTTACATAATTAGTATCATATGAGCTTAATCTGACGGGGTAGTAAGTTCTTATCGCACGAGCAATACGTTTTTTTTTATATAAAAAGTAAACTAATGAGCATTAATTAGTTTTTATCATATAAATAACGTAATCGATATAAGACCTACTGTTGTTGCTATTTATTTGTGCTCTTTATTTTCACGCGCTTTAGTTTTAAATTTTGTGCCAAATTGTATTATATACATCAAAATTATATGGTGCAAAGGATGGTAATATTAAAATTAAATGCTTAAGTTTTAAAGCTTCATTTACTTCATCACTTTTAGGACTTTTAGGACTTGCGTAATAATACAAATTTGTATTTATAGAGCAATGCGTTTTTTTGTTTATATTAAAAGTAAGCGCTAATGAGCCTTCATTAGTTTTTATTAAGTATATAAATAACGTAGTCGATACCTGCTATTCTATTTATGTTCACGCGAGTAACTTTAAATATTGTGCCAAATTGTAGTATATTCATTAAAATTATATGATGCTTTAGGATCCTTTGATCGGAATATCAAAATGAAATGCTTAAGTTTTAAAGGTTGATTAACCCCAACACTTTTAGAACTTTTATGTAGACTAATAAAGTAAGAATATCTCACAATACATTATTTTTTTATCTTAAAGGATTAAAGAGTGTGTTATATAAATAAGCGGCCACGCAGTTTGATTTTTCCAACAATTATTCTCGTATTTCAACCCGTTAACATGAATGTTACCAAAATTTAAATTGAATACAAAGATTTGTTTTGGTTAATCGTTCACCACATATAATTACGCGCTTTGAACGGCTTGGTGACTTTTAAAATGTGTGTATTTCTAGTAAATTCACGGGATATGAGTAACGATCCATCCTTGTTTATTATCATTCTAATATTGACATATATTTAGTTTTATTGTAATCATTCGCTACGTTTTACCGAACAAGCCTTTGACAATATCAAAGGGATTGAAATGTACAATAAGAATCGATAATTTTTCTGACAAATATTTAATACATAAAGTTTTTTTGCTCTGTATTACAAAAAAAAGAATACAAACAAAACGTTTAAGTAATTATAGAGAAATGAAATTAAAAAAAACTAAATTATAGCAATGTCGTCGTCGCAAGTTTTATAGTTCCTGATTTTGACCGCGGGTCGTTTGGTTTATTATTACAGTTATTTATTCCGGTTTCTTGTAAAAGCTGATTACAGTAAAACGTTGTGAAATTAGTCATGGCCCCACATTTGTGCATGACGAAAGTTGTTTGTAGAGTAGGACCTAGGCTATTTACCAAATTTTGGCTTAAAGGATTACACGACTAAAGTATAAGGAAACTTTAGGAAATATCGTTTCCACAATCGTTATTTAATAAAATCAAAAAACAGATTTTTGCATGAATATTTATGTCCGAAAATTTTCAGTAACATCAACATTCTCCTGTCTTTATCAAAGTCTAAGTGGGGTCGGCATAACATGTTTCAATGTTGTAACACGATTTAGCTAGGTATTTTATGACTGGCCGCATGGCTGACGTCAGTTTACCTTAATCGCCTATTGCGACATCTCGGTAAGAAATGAGACTGATCTATTCTATTCTGCCGGATACCACACGGTGGGTGAGAAAATTTTCAATATGTGCTGATTTAATATATTTGGGGTAATAATAAGGTCTTAAAAATAGATAACGGCAATAAATTACTAAGTAAATAGTAGAAATAGCTTCCTACAATGGCTGAAAGATATGTAAAAACTATTTTAAATATAATTAAGAGAAAAAATTATACTTATTTAAAACATTTGACGAGTTGAACTTACATATCAAATTTTCCTGCAAAAAAAAATCCAATTTTTTCAAACACTAAAATACCTTCTTGTATTTGTCACTTACTTTTATTATATGGTCCACAATGGTTAGTTAGCCCTAAGTGCATCTCTTAGCGCACTGAAATACGCTTTGACTCATCTGTTTATTAACCTAAACTTCATCTTAACCTATGACAATACGCTGTCACAGCTGTTCATACATTCTGCACTGTTGCACTTGCATCTGCAGTGATATTTATTTACGTTCATCCGGACAGTGATGGCCCATAAAACCCAGGCCGTATGCTGAACAGTATAGAGATGATGTCAAATATATTTTTGGCACACATCCGAAGCCGACTGTTCGTTATGGGTCGTTAAAAATGTAGCGCTTCTCCCGAGAGCTTTATATTCACAATATTGAAATAGTCAGAAGACACTATTATTGGCCGCATCTATGTATAATTTATACCATTTATGATAATGTGTCTGGCCATTACTTCATCTGCGTTGACTATAATAATATCCGATCCATTTCTCCATTTAGACTATAGCTAATTATAAAATAAAACAAACTATAGCAATTATATGTGTTCAACATTCGTCTATGAATATAATAAAGTGCGAGAGCATGCGATATGAACGTATGTATAATTTTTAATGTCTGTATATTATTATGACGACAAGTACGAAAGTTACGCCCATTGTACAACAGCTACTACCTAAGAATCAAATTATCGAAGCCTTTACAAAAATAAAGGTTGCTATAAAAACCCACAAAACATTTCTACTCAAATAGCAAAGCGTGAAACAAAACATACAGAGCAAGAGGAGGAGCAAGGGAGAGAAGAGCGATGTTAATATTTTTGATGTATAAATACTAAATTGGACCATTACAAGACGATAAAATACGAAATGAGTTGGTATATGAGAAGTCTGAAAATTCCGCGCATTATAGAGAGCAGCAGCAGTGGGTGTTATTAAGGTGGTATGGACATATAATGAGGACAGATGAAAATCATGTAACCAAACAAGTAAGTAAAGTAAGTAAAGTAGCGGCCAGTTACAATCCCACTGCTGAGAATAGGCCTCCTCTCTCCGTTTCTGGAGAGAAGGGTTGGAGCTGAGACCTACCACGCTGCTCCAATGCGGATTGGAAGGTTACACATATCTCCAGAATTCTCTAGAGATATGCAGGTTTCCTCATGATGTTTTCCTTCACCGAAAAGCGTGTGATAAATTGCAATTATCAATTAGACACATGAGTTTAATTAGAAAAACTCATTGATGCCTGCCCGGGTTTGAACTCGTGTTCCCCTCGAAAGAGTCGCACGGTCTCACCGCGAGGCTATCACAGCTCGAAAAACTCGAAAACTCTGAAAACTAAAAGTTACGCCAAAATATACGATAGCGGAAGATTCTAAAAATACGTTTTTAAATATATTTAATAAGAAATGAAAGTGATCATTATCATTGTAAAGTATTAATGACAATACTTTGTAGAATATATTTTTCTATTACTCGAGCAAAATAACGGCTTTTATTAGAATAACTCCTTCTAAATTACAATGTACCTGAGAGGACAAAAGCGTATTAAGAATTTCAAGTTGTTTCTTCAGCACAAATAGAAAATAATACTGTAATGCTTGTGTTCGTTCATTCAAGTATACCTTACTCACTTGGATTACTTTGTCTCGATAAACAATACCTTTTAGAATAATGGTGGTAGTATGAATGTTATTTATTTAGTCAAAATAGATCGAAAGATACTTTCTCACTGAAGTTTTACCTTCTTTCGTTTAATAGTTTCATTTTATAGAGTACGTTGATCACATTATACTGGCAATCAATTTTTAGCTATCTATTTCTATCATTCATGTACTATAATTTGTAGAACATAAATGGAACTGAAGGAATGTACAACTGAGGGGTTAAACCATCCTCAATTTGTATGTTTTCGTATTCCTTTTTCCCGAAAGAAATAACAATTAAATTATTCAGAATTAAATTTTTGGTTCCTTCTGGAATTTAATTATTAAAAATAAATATAGTTTTAGATATGTATTATGGATATTGAACTCTATAAAAAGATAAAACACAGTCAAACTCTTTCGGTAACAGTCTCGGTAAGAGCAACATTCTGAACCAGTTGTAGTGTGTTGTATGCATCTTTCAACTATTAATGTACCTATACTACGTTTCCACTTACTATCAAATCACCAAGGGTCGCTGGCAGAGATCTCTTATTGAGATAAGTAATCCTTTGTATTTATTTTCTTTTACCTGTAAATAGCTTCGAAAGAGCTCGAAAGTGTTAGTGCTCGAAAGAGCTTACTTGAATAAAGAAAATTTTAATTTGATTTTATTTGACACATTGACATTTGTCGTTTATTGATTTGAAGATTTGATACGATGTCGTGCGCTCATTTACTCAAGATGTTCTCGGCTTAGGTTTTAATGTATGCCTTTTTGCATTTTTGTTAGAAAAGGCTGTCTTTTTATTTAACAGTAAAAATGCTACATTATGAAATACTTGATAAGTTCTTTAAAAGTATCATACTGTATCCAGAAAATAATAGGACATCTAAAAAATTCTTTCAGTGTTATACAAGAAGAGCCAGATAGATAATCCGTGATATATATTCGTAATAATCTAATTTTAACATTGTATCATTGTAACATAATAATCTTTTGGCTTCATAGTGAAAGAATTAACAAACCATAGTAATTGTACGCCTATCCTAACAATTTATATACGCGCAATCCTTTAAAATAATCGGATTTCCATTTAAAGCAAACATTGTTGTGTTAATTTACGATTTCTTTGTAACCATGTTATAAATTGAAGCCGTATAAATGCTTACGTTGCGTTCGTAGCGGAAAATATGTTTGAACATTAAGCACGTAATGGACGATAGGGTTTCATCTTCAGTCAGCGTTTGAAATACGATATGGGCTCGAAATTCACAAGTATCTATAGCGTTGACATCAAAGTAGTAGCTCTTAATAACGTAATATATCGGGTTAATTGGTTCATATCGTTTTCTAATACACGAGTAATAATGAAATTGTATCCAGTAATAATCAGTAAATGCCTGATCTTTGAAATAAAAGTAAAAAGGATACTATACTATTAGTGATTTTAAAAAATGGGTTTTTTAAGCCTATATTTTATCCCGGTATATGAGTTTTAATGGTACCCAATTTCATTAATATCGCTCCACGGATTTGCTTTGAAAACGTAACACAGAATTTCGAATTATAATTAGGTATGGATTTATTTCAAAGCTCCTTTATGAAATGGAACGTTATTTTTCATTATTTGCTATAGATAGGAAAGGTAACAAAGGTATTCAAAAAAAATCTGTTTAAGTTGTGTTGTCTTTTTATAGTTATTTTTTTTAATTTTTTAATTAATAGTATACCTTATAGAATTAGGCGTTACTTTGCGGAGATCCATAATACAAAAGTAATAATAAAATTATTTTGCTATAATCCGCGATACAGTAAATAGAAAATATATATAGTGCAAAATGTATAGTGGACTATCCGTTTTTTTATACCCGATACGTGCAGGATTCGTAAAAACACATGCACAAACCTCCACCACTTCCACCACAATACACAAGCAAATTTTTGCGATTTTGTCGTGGAGTCTATCTCCTGATGATGCTTCGGTTGCGGGGCGAAACGGTTGTTGAGTTTGTGATAGTGAACCTGTGTAGTGCTTGTGTATTGTGGTGGAAGTGGTGGAGGTTTGTGCATGTGTTTTTACGAATCCTGCACGTATCGGGTATGAAAATACTGATAGTCCACTATACATTAAACACTATATATATTTTCTATTTACTGTATCGCGGATTATAGCAAAATAATTTTATTATTACTTTTGTAATAGTATACCTATTAATAAAAAAAGTAAAAGTAATAATAAAATTATTTCACTATCAAGTGAACGTGTGTAGTACCTGTGTATTGTGGTGGCGGTAGTGGAGGTGTGGCATGTTTTTTACGAATCCTACATGTATATTCATGGGGTATGAAAACGGATAGTCCACTCTACATTCTAGATATTTTCTATTTACTTTATAGCGGGTTATAGCAAAATAATTTTATTATTACTTTAGTATTATGGATCTCACGCCGTGTGGTATCCGGCAGAATAGAATAGACCACCCTTCTTTCTTACCCAGGTGTAGTAAGAGGCTAATAAGGTATGTGCCGTGTGGTATCCGGCTGCATAGAATAGACCACCCTCATTTCCTTACGAAGTGTCGTAAAATGCGACTAAGGTAAGTTGACGTCAGGCAGGCGGCCGGTCGTAAAATACGTAGCCAAATCATGTTACAACATGTTGTAACATGTTGTGCCGACCCCGTTTAGAGTAGGATAAGGGCAGGACAATGGTTAGTATTATGGTTATATTAGTATTATCTCCGCAAACTTACGCCTAATTCTACAAATTATTTACTATATGGTAAGTGAATTTTAAACACTAACAGAATTTTGTCCTTTGTCCCCACTCACCGTACCCGTACAGTTACATGAGTTACGTATAGTGTAGGAGGAGGCTTCAATTGAGTATATAGTCATAGTAGTTGTCGAAACTCTAAATACTAATCAAACAGTACTTTTGAAGACTTTTAAGCTAAATGGAAAGTTGCATTTAATCTACTTTGTAATGCGTCTAATGTAAGCGTAAACTATGCACTTCATGCATGAATAATAGGTTTATAGCCTGAAAATAATACGATATGTCTTAGTTCAAAAACGTTTAAGACAAGGTGTAAAATTATTTATTTAACACTTCGGAATCGTCATAAATAGCTCGAGTCTTGAGACAGACAAAGCGGCGCAGAGGCGGACAACCGGCCGATATCATTTGAAGACAGTGTTGCCAATAAAATTACAAGATACCTAAATGATTAAAGCTATAGAAGATTTATAGAAGCAGGCGTTACTTTGCGGATTTATAGAAGCAGGCGTTACTCAGCTATAGAAGAGATGAAAATAACAGTTTTCTTGATATTATGAAGCAAAAATAGGGCTATATTATATTTTATGTAACGAGAGCTATTATACTCTACTACTTATCTACCAACTTAATTTGAATTAAGAAAAATTGGGTAAACCCGATATTTACGATGTTTGTATAGCCAATTTCTATACGTAAAATATGAGTACCACTCACGATAGTATATTCGTAATATCTATGATATTGCATCAGTAATAAATATTAAAGATTATATATTTTTTCGAATGGACCTTACTGATAATGTATGGATAAAAGCAATGTGGCAAATGTGACGTCTGTATATTAATGAAGGTATATTTACAAGCTCATGCTTCTTTGTATATCATCTGTTAACGTGTATAAAACTCTTAATTCTTATGACGATATTTATTTTTATAAAAAAATTAAGTTGTGCGCAGGCAACACTGCACGATGGCGTGCGTGGTGCTATGGCCGCTCAGCTTGGCGCCAACGCCGTCCGCGTGTTATTTCCGACACCATTACTCACGCTGGCTTCGACTAATTATAATATGCAGGCCCGCATCATACACGTCACTGACCGCTCACATATCTCGTACCGAATAAGTTTTCATAAATTTGCATATGTCGCCTTTCTCAGAATCATGATACAAGATACGATAAATTACGTCAATCTTGTCAATATTAGTATATTATGTTTATCATAAATGGATGTCGGCTTGTCCTTATTAATTGAGCTTGTGGTTATTCGGTGAGATCAAAAGCTCCAGTGCTGATTGGACGAGGCATTTAGCGTAAACAGGCTAAATGACGCAATCAGAGCGCCCTCTGACATCGGCCAAGTGGCGAGAGATAGCCTCTCAATCAGTAGTAAATTTTTGCTACATTATTAAGTGGGCACGAAAATATGAAAATTGTTATGAAAGAACTAAAATATTCTTTTGAATAAAGGTCACTAACGATGACCAGCCATGACGTGAGGTTTGTTTTTGGATAAGAAAATGAGCAGTCACTCCATCAGCATTCAACTGTCGCTGAATTAAGAAATTTGTTCACGCCTTTTGTTTTTCGCGCTAAGAATATTCTCGAATGCCAAGACAAAAATATCGGTGCCAGCAAGGGCCTTACCTCATCACATGAGCTGTGGTGAGGTCCTCGACGATTAAAATAGCTCGTGCCCGTGCTTTCATTATGTAATTCCTCAATGACGTAATACTGTTTGTAGCTTAATAATATTTGAATCAATATTTTGTATGACATGAAAACAACAGTTTTTAACATTTTTGACTGTTTATTGATCTGCTTGTAGGTTTGCGTTGCCAATCTTAACTTATCGTGATCCGATTTGTATGATATTTCCACAAATATATGATAGAACGGTTCTTCTAAGATAATGTATTTTTTTTGTTTCAATCGGTCTATAATTAAAAAAGATATATCAATTTAAATTTTAAGAGTTTCAATTACAAAGGTCAACTTATTTTATTTTTCGTCGTCAATGTAGCGATCTTATTTATGATGCCAATTTTACTATTCTTCAGCTGACAAAGTCTCCTCTTGCCTTTGAGACTGTAAATGAAGCTTAGATTTACCTAATACAGATTGGGTGGTTGTAGAATGTTGATTGATTGGTTGTTGGGTGTAGAATTTCCCAAAAATTTCAAAATCAATAAAGTCTATGAGTACTTAATAACAATAAGAAACGCCAATCGTAGCTTGCGTTGCCATACAGTAATACCTGATTATCTGACTCTATGAAAATGCCCTCTGACAGAGACATATCTATTGCCAAGGTAAATGTAAGCAACTAGTTTGCTCTGACTGTATTGTTAACAGACACCTGTCTATGAGTTGACTTGCCAAGTCAGAAATACATGTAGCAACATGCAACATCTAAATTAATCTGTATAGTGTGCGTTTTGTTTCAACTTGATCTGATCATATCAGATACCCTGCGGTTGACGGTTCGCCGCTTGATAAACTTTCAAGATTGTAGGTCGTCGGAGTGTTTGGACCACCCGAGAGAAGTATGTAATCGATGTTGTAAATATCGGTGGCGCAATAGGGATCATCTTCACTGCGACACGCTAATCTCCGATAAGAGACAACCTCTTACGGGATGACTCCACACGACATTCTGTTTGACTTTATAATCCCTATTTTAAATCACTCTTTCCTTGTTGAACTACGCGTTATATCATTTATCTATCTATTTGAACGAAAACATATTATACGAATAATAATATACTTGATCATGATCTTAATTCATAATAATTCAGAGACAATACACTACCTATCATTTTTTTTCATTTTTAATTATTATTTAATATTGTAGATACAGTTTAACATCAATTTTGCAGTTATTATCATTATACATTTAATGTAGTTATGATCGTATCACTGATTATATATATAAATCTCTAATGCATTTCTTAAGTATGTGCCAACAATCCGCATGGCGGCTCCAATTCTTCCCTCTAAAGAAGGCCTGGAGGCCTTTTCCCAGAAGTGGGATTGTAACAAGCTGCGACTTTTTATGCAGATACTCGCCCGATTTGTAAATACGTCATATTTTATACAGGTAGGTACTTCGCTACAAATTATTATATACTGACTGATGACTGCAATCATATGTTATCGAAAGTTGCAAAATCCTCGTAAAGTAGATGACCTACTTACTTTACGAACAAAGAGTGAGTCAAGCTCTTGTCTCTGTGGAATGCACTACGTAGAGTTATGTTCTACATTTATAGGAGATATTGCACTACAACTGCGACGTGAGTAATATGAAACTGTTGTTTACTTTAGATTACATCAACATGACTCCAGCTAACGCTAAACATGTGTACCGACCAACATATTAAAATATTATAATATAATTTTTAAAAATACAGAGAATCGATAAAACAGATATCATGTACGTATGTATATATTACAAATAATAGTTTAGATTGTAGATCGTATGTATATTACATAAAGATTTTTACATATTAGCTACATCATCTTGAATTTCATTATGTCAATTTTATTAATATTATTATCACTTTCAAATAATTTTCTTTCTTTGCCGTGTGGTATGCGGCAGAATAGAATAGACCACCCTCCTTTTTACCGAGGTGTCGTAAGAGGCGACTAAGGTAAGTTAACGTCAGACAGGCGGCCGGTCGTAAAATACGTAGCCAAATCATGTGACAATATGTTTGTAACGTGTTGTGGCGACCCCACTTAGAGTGGGATAAGGGCAGGAGAATGATGATATCACTTTGAAATAAAGTTTGGTGAAAATATTATTTAACATACCGACAAAGAAAAATAATTAAATAAAGTCCCATTACTAATAACTACATAATTGTATTATTTTATTTGTAAATAGATTTCAGAGGATCTGTCTCATAGGATAATTATTTATTTTTAAATTTAAACTATCGTGAGTAGTATTCATAACTTCATTCACTTCATTCACACTTCATTCACACTTCATTCACAACTTCATAACTAACTGATCAGTTCCCGCCGCGATAACGTCGTGTAAAGAGCTCATGAATAAGTACCCCGGACGGGTTCGAAACTAGTCGGACTAATCCGATAAAATTAGACGTGAGTATAGCCGGTATCGTTATTAACTAGGATAATTATTTTTGATATTAGCCGAATGCGACATGATTTGCGGCTGGGATTCAGCGACAAGTTGTCTGGCGGGGCCAGCCGTGAGCCGAGCGGCGCCCGGCCCCGCCCCGCGCTCCTCACCCCGCTAGATCATATTATGGGCTTGACGCCGGCCGCTGCCCCCGCCACCTTTCCCCTCGTCGTTCAGCGCCCGCGCAGCCGTTTCTCAGAAAATGATACCGCCAACGCCAAGCATCGATATTACGCACACTCGCGCTTATACACGAATGTCGATATCTTGGACGGTAATTTATTTATAATTAATATTAATTTATAATGTCATCGCCACTTCGTCTCTTAAGTATGTAAGAATGTGAAATTTAATACTATATGATGTATAGAGTAATTTATAAGATAAATGCACGTAATATTTCATAAGAGTATGTTCAAATCAAATCAAATCAAAATAATCTTTATTCAAATAAACCATTTCAGGCACTTTTGAATCGTCAAGCATCAATATGATTAATGAAGCTACAACTGGTTCGGAATGTTGCTCTTACCGAGAAGAACCAGCAAGAAACTCGGCGGTCAATCGTTTAAATATTTTCAATTATACATTATTAAACCGCTGTCTTGTATGAAGCTGAAAGGATTTTCAAATCCAGGCTTTCTTATCATCCAAATAATCTTCAATTTTGTAATATGCTTTACGTATAAGCATATTTTTTACACTTGATTGAAATCTTTCTGTACACTGGTCTAGGATGGATTGAGGAATTTTATTATAGAAGCGAATAGCGAGACCAACAAAAGAGTTGCTTACTCTGCTGAGTCGCGACGCAGGTATCGTAAGCTGTTTGTGACCTCTCGTATGTCTATGTTGTTCATGTAATGTATGTAATGTTCTCATACGAGACATGGTTTATTGCTTAACACAAAATCAATAATAAATATCAATGATTAGTAATAAAAATGTACTAAAAATTAAGAAAACTAGAAGTCAAGTAAGGCTTCACTGTTCAACGGTCATTTTATATGCGATATACATTCATGATTTCGATATTGTTATAGTAATAAACAATGATCAAAGGAAACTGATACACTTTCATACAATTTTGGTCCCATCCCAAGATGTAAAAAGATGAAAATGGGGATAAGTAAAAGAGATCTCTTTTATTGATAGCTATTACTCAAAATTTAGCTGATTTTGTCAATGTAAAAGCAGAGTTATAAAAGGTGAGATTATGAACTTATATGAAAGAGCTGATTTTTGAAGTACGACAGTTATTTTTAGCATAGCTAAAGCAGCATGCATAGACAAGCGTATACGCAACAGTGATGAAACAAACAATTAATAGATTTCTGTACAAGAATCAAATGTAACTGCATTTTCTGTATTGTTATGTGTATGTTATGGGTAAAAGCTAACTGGTAAATATATGGATATACAATAATTTTAAAAATACACTTAAATACACCCAGACTAGAAGAAGTAACAAATTATATTTAAGAAGATGTTGGCCCTCGGGGGAAATCAAACCTGCGACCTGCAGTGCTGCAGGCATGGTAACTGTGACCTGTGCCAACGGGCCACTCGTAATAATATTATCTTTCAAGCAATATAACAGAACTAACTACTTTGCTATAATCCGCACGGGTTAAGTGAATGCATGCAAAGCCAATATGTATGAAGCAGGCAAAATCTACGCACCTTATACATGCAGGACCAGCCACGGCTTCACGACAAAAGTCGTACTGCGCTGTCGTGAAGCCTATCCTCCTGATGATGCTTCGGTTTCGGGGCGAAACGATCGTCGAGATTGTGGTGGTGGGTGTGTGTGCTGCTTGTGTGTTCGTTGTTGCTGGTGAATTGCGCCTTGGGGTGCATGTGGTGGCTGGTCCTGCATGTATAAGGTGCGTAGATTTTGCCTGCTTCATACATATTGGCTTTGCATGCATTCACTTAACCCGTGCGGATTATAGCAAAGTAGTTAGTTCTGTTATATTGCTTGTAATATGGAATTCCGCAAAGTAACGCCTGCTTCTATAAATATTATCTTTACTATTGTAAATATAATTTTGGGCAACATAATAAATGTTTAACTAAACTACATTTATTAATAAACTTAAAAGTAACTACCTATTTAAATATATACATGAAACAACTTGTGGTGTCTGATTAAAGGCATAAAACTGTTGATTTGGCGTACATACAATACAAATAGAATGAATCTGGTATGAATAATCATCTACAAAGGAAATAAGCGCCTGGATCGTTAGCACACAACGCACGTGTTGGTGTGCACTGCACGCAAGTGGTTCCATTCCACATCCATTTGGATGAGTGTGAGGTTTTTGTTGGGCTAGTGTGCGTTGATAATTTATCGGCGAGTGTCGTTTGGCCGTTGCTTCTAGTGTTGGGCTATTGATACTCAAACCCAATCGATTAATTACAAAACTTTTTAATTAAATATTATAATCATAATAGCCTTAGTATTATGTATACATATGCAGTTAATGCATTTAATAACAAAGACAGAATTCTAACTTTTACTAAGCTTTTGTTATCAAATTTTTACAGTACAAAATATTTACAAAAGTAAGGTAACAGCCTATTATTGCAGTACCACAACTGAGAAATATATTCCTTTCTAAGGTTTTGAACTCAGACAAATAGCTATCAGAAGAATCCTCTGGAGAGGATCACTCTCTCTTTTCGTATGTCCGTAACGGTTTTTTTCTAGCTTTATTACACAATATTATGAGTAAAACTGAAGAAACTTCTAGGTGTTAGTATCATGTATTACCCAAAACTAGTGTAAAAGAAATACAAATAGTCATTTCACCGTTGCGTATTTATTGATGTCTAGTGACATTCATACTTGGGCACATTATCCAGAAGACAAGTACGAGTCCTGCGGTTTTATAAAATTATAATCTGCATTCAATATTTACATAGTTCTTATTTATTATACTTTACGTGTACTATTTAAATTATATATGGACAAAAAAGTGTTTTAAAACGAAGAAAGAGACATTGATGTGAAATACATTAAACAAAATCTAAATTGAGTTAATATTCTGTCACACATGTACATCACTTAGTTTGTGGGGACTCGATTCTCGGCTGGGCTCGGTTGGTCATACTTTAAATGGAGACTTGTCTAATTCACTGAATAAATCTGGGCCTAAGTTTCTACTGAATAATGAGTGATCGTGTAAGGATCTGGCACAATGCGTGTTGCATCGACACGCTTTCCTATGCAACAGTATGCTGATAGCGCCGTCGCAAGCTAGTGTTATTTTTAGCAAGAATAATTGCTTGGAATTTACATGAATGCTTAATAACTCTATTATATAATAATTCAAAACTGAATTACTGCGCTAAGAGCTTTAAAATTAACTTGTCTGTAATTTAGATTAAGAACAAATTAGTTTTCGAATCAAATATTGCTAAATAAATAAAAAATAGAATTGCGCCATTATTTTCATAAGACTAATGTAAAATTTTCCGTTGCACGTTTTGATTGTACATTATAATTATGTGTAGGTACTTTAAGAGTACGCATTAGGTACATCTACGCATAGACTGAACAGTGCTTGTTAATTATTAATTCCGCGCAAGCAATCGCTTTATCTGCAATGTAAACAATTGACCTTGCCTCCTTAAGGGATAGGATGTATACAAGCAAATGTTTGTTGCTTGTCCTATCTTAATTACTATAAAAGATACAATATATATTATAATACTTACAGTAGGTAACACAATTATTGAGAACGGTTCTAGGCGTTAAACATTTCCAAACACAAACTATTTATTATGAAATTGGATATCCTGGGCATAAAATTAAATACAATTTTTCATTTAAATTCTGCATTGGCACATAGTTTGTATAGATTTCTAAAATATTGTTTACTAATTTCGAAATTTAAGGATCATTTGTAATTTTAAAAAAACGATCTATGGGACCTGAATTTTGACATTGGTTTATATTCGAAATAAGTATAAAAAGTAATAGATCTCCGCAAAGTAACGCCTAATTCTATAAATTATTTAGAAATGAGTATGTATCAAATGTAATATTTTAAAAAAACTGAGCAGTGGGCCGAACATAAGGTACTCTAATAATTTAGAGGAGCTTTATTTAAGAGTTTCACCGTAAAACTATTTTCAAAATTGCTACATTTTGCCATGTGACTTTTAGTATAAAACATATAACTGAAAAATAACTATTATTTTACCAGTTTCTAACAATTGACTTGATACGCGTGTGTCATTGGTCAATGGTAGAAAAAACATTATTCACTTACGCGAAAGTCTGCCAATGTTATCTCCTACGTAATTCTGAATTCGTTACTGTGATGGTATTTCCGTTAGCGAAACAAAGTGGCGTCTTGCGGTTTAAACACGACATTCTGGTCCCTGATGCAACCCTGATGTCATTATTTCGATGACACACATTTTACAGTTTATACTGTCTGTGTTAGACTCCTAATTCACCTAACTTCTCTAAATATCACTTATATGGAAGATTTTCAAATATAATCTTAATTTTACTTACTCATGTTTAATTTTGCTTCCTCGATTGAAGGATGTTGAGTATTCCTTGGACGGAACATCGGACCAACACTTCTATTAAGGAACTTCAAATCAAGATCAGACTGTGCACCATATGCCTCCGCAGGATTTTAGAGTTCTTTGGGCACGTTGCGAGAAAGAGTGGCGACAACTTTGAAAAGTTGCTTGTCACGGGCAAGGTGGAAGGAAAGAAGTCCAGAGGACGGAGCCCCATGCGTTGGACCGACCAAATTCGCTCAACACTCGACTCCAGTATCAGTGACGCCATCCACGCCGCAAAGGACAGAACTAGCAGGCCTACCATGAACTCTTATTGCGACTCAATTGAAGACGTAAACGACGACCGCGAACCGCTTTCTTTTCGTACCATGAAGTGTGAATTGCATAGGGGTCGTAATGTTTGAAAAGAATTATATAGACTATAGGTAACTCTATCTCTTTTATTCAAATGTTCTTAGGTCGAATTCCGAAGGCTCATTCGTGCAACGACTTAAGTGTGCGTCTTTAAGACGTCATGGTATGAAAAAGCAAAACAATTTCGTTTACGTCTTCAATTGAGTCGCAATAAGAGTTCATGGTATGCCTGCAGGTGGCGGAAAATAGTAATCAATAAAGAGCTACATAAAGGTCACGACCCTCAGCATTGAGGATTACAACGTCAGGAGGAGGACTCATGATTATATTATTACTTAATGATTTGCTTTACTTTTTGTTGACTCATTAATATAATAACCATAAAAACATATTTGCGATAATTTATCTTATTTGTTTCAATTAATGTAGTATAAATTATAAAATTTTATTAGGGTCTTTTTTGGGATTTTCTTATCAAATGAGTAATAGATAAGAAATACATTCGGGCAATTACCAGCGTAGTCGATAAACGTCAAAAGCCGTGATGGTAGGTTGATTCAAACAACACACAAACTTTCCGGTTAAAAGGTTCCTACCCAAAGCAAGTATTTATGAATTTCCATACAAGTGCTTTTGAATCGTCAAGTTTACGGTTGGTTCGGAAAGCTGTTCATACCGAGAAGAGCCAGCAAGAAACACGGCGGTTGCTGTTTTCAAAATATAATTCTTATTACTAGTTACATGTAGTCATTACCGTCTTGTACAGGGGAAGAGTAGCTTTTTAGCTGATAGGATTGAAATATAAACAATATCGTTATTGATACCTGATGAAACAGCTTATTTTAAAAAATATAAAAAAATACGTTGGATTAATAATTTCACTGTTCGGCATCGGTAAGTGATGGCGGGATTCAGTGCACGAGGTTGAAGATGTTCTGTGGAAAGTCTGATAAAAAATAAATATGAAGTTTTGATACAAAGCAATGAAATGAAGTATAAAATACTAATAAAAAGTATTATAAATTTCAATAAAAACTAATTGAGTAGGTATTAAAATACTTAAATAATTTAATAAGTCTGGTCGTAGTGTAAGGGATGATCTGCTTTATAAATAAGACTGAAATTAATTCCAACAATCGAGTTTTGCCTGTCATTGTTAACATATTTCATTATTGTATAGAGATTCGGCTTAGAATGTTCATTTTCCCTTTAATAGCAGGATGGTGGTTCCTATAATTTCATATTACTCACAAAAACAACTTTTAACTTTTTAATGTTGTATTAAATTTAAAGATTTTCCGCACAAAGTGAACGGATTGTAATTCCCAAGGTGAACTGGTGGCTCAACGCCACGGCGTCTACAACGTCAGCGCTTGACATAATTATTATGAATATATAAAGTTAATATGAATACGTATATTTAATTCATTTCTCTTAAATTGCCATTAAATATCTATGAGTAACAATGGCAAAATTAGTAAATTTTACTGGTACAAAGGGAATTGTTTTTCCGATAGAGAAGCTCAATTCTCTATTCTCTAGTCATTGCGTGTTAATTGACAAAAAATCATTGTAAAGTTAAAATTTCTTTAAAATAAGTACACATTTAGAATTAACTTATTGTAATTAACGCTTAAAATTCCCAATTGATTTATTCGCTGGATAATAATCCAGTAAGCCAAATAAATATAATATTAGAAAGAATAGAAGTGAGGATTAAAGACCAGTCTTATGTTTACTTCGTCGAAGACCTTATCGCTGACCGACAGGTATCTAAAGCTATAGTGATATAAACAATTGAATTTAATTAATTTTTATTCGTTTATAAATTACAATAATTCTTATATTGTATAATTTCTTACAAATTTCTCAACGCCACAACACTTGTATAATATATATATATTTTAAAAAATCTTTGCCATTTCTAGTCTTCAGGGACGTTTTGCATTTTAAGAAATATAAATAAGTTTTTATCTATAATGCCAATCTATAGAGCTTTGAAATGCACTGAAATTACGGTAGTATTTTGTGACTGTTATTAACTTACAGAAATTATAGACATTATTTGGCTGTGATTTATTTAATTTTATTATTCTTTATATTCAGTACAATAAATTCGAATAAAAAAACACTAAATTTTCTTACAAAATTTATTTAAAAAATTAATAGCTACATCTGGTTATAAATTTTTATATTTATAAATGAAACATGAATGAAATTATATTTTAAGAAATTAAATACACATAACAAGTACCAGAATTAATTTATCCTAATTCTATAGAATAATATTGAAATAAAAAATCTATTTCCGCCAAATTTAGATCTTAACAAAGTAGCTGTCGGCTTTTGTGTCCTTTATTAGCTAGATTGAATTTCTATTAAAAAATCAATTAGGGTTACTATTCCTTATTTAAAAATAAATTCGAACTATAAAACATATCATTATTCAGAATTCGATCAATACAAACAAAACATAGCACTTGAATAATATAATTCAAAATAATATATATTGGCTTATGCAAGTTCACTAAGTTGTATTTTACTTTTACTTATGTTGACGTAGGTAGATGTCCGAGTGGCCGGTACTGGTAACGTGACAGGTACAACACACCCACGTAAGTGATCAGCCCACTGCCTACGTGTCTGCTACGCTAGCGCGCTATGTCTACGCATCGTGAATCATAATTTAGACACAGTACACACTGAACAAAATATAATGTCCCGCACCTGCATGAGGTTCTCAATGACCTTAACTTTTGCTAGCTTAAGTTATTACTGAGTTTCCAGCCATTAAAGGTCATAAAATGGATTATTTTAATAAAATAAAGTGCTATATTAGTAAGGTTTACAGGTATGTTCCGATCTCTGCGTCTCTTTCTATTGCGAGGAGGCTATCTTCCGGAAGGATCTGGCCGGATACTCAGCGAGTGAAATTCTACACTCACTCAAATTCAAAATTCTAAATATTCTTTATTCAAGTAAACTTGTAACAAGACGGTGCCGGTTTTTAAGTTGTAGGCGGGTATTTCTACAATTTTCTCTTTAAGCTTATTTACTTTAGATGATCTCACTTATAATTCATGAGACGCTGTATGGTGAAGAAAAACAACGTGAGGAAATTTGCATTCTTATCTCGGAAGAAATCCGAATAATATCTTATGACTCACTGAAATAGCGTGGAAGGTTAGATTCTTATCATTTTAAATCTTCGCGCAACAGTGGAATATCTACGAAGGTGTATTTAAAGTCATTTTTAATTTTCTAAATTAATAAGTTCTATTCTATAATTGATATTGCTAATATATATTGAAGAAGTAAATAATTGTAAAAACATAAAAATCAAATTTTAATTTAAGTTTAATTTCAGCGGATACGCAGCATGCGTGATGCAACGTCAACAAAACATAAGCATCGATTCGTTTACGATTAGCTGCTCCCAAGACTCAATCCCATATAGAAAGATCGTGAAGACTTTATAGAGACAGAATTAAGGAAATCGAGTTGAGATATATTCCAAACATTATTTTTTGCCTTAATGCTGATCCAAATTATTTTAAGTAGAGCGGTACTTACTGTATTTTTTTTAATAGACAAGCCAAGAGCGTAGATGCATAAGCTCAGCTTGAACGTATTTACGAATTTTTGTATATTGTTTTGTGCCCATGCACAGTGCAATGTCTCACGAAGGGATATAATAATTTTTACAACATAATATGACTTACAGCGTTATATATCAAATTTAATTAAAAGATAAGAAAGTTTTCCATTATATGCACTAGACATGTTTGTAAAAATTTTATCGTCTACTTGGATTATTTGTAAGTGAAAAATTTGTTTTAATTTTTCTACATTTTCATCATTTTACCCTTGTAGAGTTATAGAGCCATTTAAAAAGGCAATGAAATCATATTTGTTTCTTTATGAACCACTTCTGCTGCGTAGGTTAATTAAACCGCCAAAGCCTATATCCATCTTAAGGTCCAATCTATCTTTATAACTAAATTCATTAAAATTATTTGTCAGGAGTACGAGAGTTACCTCTTAATAGACAGTCGCTATACGACTGTGAACTGGCAAATCTCTCTATCTTATTTTTGACAACTTTTCAGGATGGAGAAAAACGTGATTATTAATACATTCTCAATAATAATAAAGAAACAGTTGACTTTAAATATGTTTATTTATTTTCAAATTTTCTAGTAGATAATATGATACGGTGAATAATAGTACCCAATACCGTTAAAAAGTGATTTGGCTTAAAATTGGAATGGGACAGATTGCCGGTTCGCAGTCTTATTGCATTCATATTAGGATGCACTTGGTGTTTGTAGAATTAAGAAAAGAAATTAAATAGTCTCATTAGAGTCAGCGTTTCAATTTTATTTCAGTTAACTTAAACATTACATTATTTTGCAAGTTTAGTATTGAAAGAGGTTCTTTATTTCCAGTCAGCTTAGATCATGTTTTGATTGTTTAGATTTAAGCACAGCAGCCATCCTTGAGGATGAGACTGGCTTAGAGTTCAAAAGGCAACCAACTGAAGGTCACAGGTAATGAGTTTGCAACAAAATGGTAACAATATAATGCGGACGCAAGGCCTATAATAGCTCTATTTGTAAGCAATTTGTATTCAGACCAATGAAATAACTTTTGTGACAAGCATAATTTTCGGGTGTGTCAATCACGAGATGGTATCCAAAATTCACCTACTTAACGAAAAATTTAAAATTATTTAATTTTTAAAATATACCGCTATTATTTACTAAACTAACTTATTTACTAGGTGCGGAATATGTCCTACATACTTTCAGAAGCTGTGTGCATTTGATTTTCATTCAAATGACACATTTATATTCGACAACGTCTGTGTGATGGATTTGTATAATTGTATTCACGGCACAGGTTTGTATAATGATATAAAAAAAAAACTCATGGTGAAAATCAAAACTAACCTTTTCTCTTAAATAATTTTATTTATTTTTGTTCTTCAACTCGCTGAATCCATTAAATCTTATCTTCATTTAATTTGTAAAAACATACTAAAAAAATTACAATTTCATTTAAATTTAGAAATCCTTGACGCGCGTTCCAAAAATACTTTAAATTCTTAATTTGAATAAATTTATCTTTCAAAAGTCGACGGTATTATACGTTCGAATCATATTGAGTAGAATGACACATTTCATTTTGAAGGATATGGAGTGGGGAATATTAAAATTTTATTTTTAACTCTCTGTATCGAAAACTTCCGAGTTGCTTGCATAAGGTTATCCACTATCTTGCATTTAAAGTACAAGGTCAAATATTACTTTGTAACCAAATAACTGTACAAAATTTGATTACATGAAACTTTCATTCAATTACTGAATAAAACGTGATTCAATACGTGTATAATAAATGAATAAATATACTTTCTGAATATCTTCTACGTCATTAGCAGCTACAAAGTATTTATCGGCTTATTACTATCCTAATGTTAGGTTCAGGACTCATTTTGGAAACATTGAAGCTCCAATCTTTACTCCAACAGGTGTAGGACTCCACTAATTTGTTAATACACACAAAAAAATCGAAATGCTATAAATACTCCAAAAGTAATAATAAAATTATTTTGCTATAATCCGCGATACAGTAAAGACAGAAAGAAAGTAAGGAGTTAGACTCCACAACAAAATCGCAAAGCTTTGCGATTTTGTCGTGGAGTCTATCTCCTGATGATGATTCGGTTGCGAGGCGAAACGATTGTTGAGTTTGTGATAGTGAACGTGTGTAGTGCTTGTGTATTGTGGTGGAGGTTTGTGCATGTGTTTTTACGAATCCTGCATGTAACGGGTATGAAATAACGGATAGTCCACTATACATTTAGCACTATATATTTTTTCTATTTACTGTATCGCAGATTATAGCAAAATAATTTTATTATTACTTCTGTATTATGGATCTCCGCAAAGTAACGCCTAATTCTATAAATTAAGCTATAATACTACTTCTATTTTCAGAATTCGTTAAGTTAAATTACGAGAATTGCCTCTACTTCGGAAATTTCGCCTACGTGCACGGATTAAAACATGAAGATTATGATTATGGAGAAGACCATATTACTATAACAAATTCTAAAAAGAATCCAGATTTTGTACGCTAAAAATATTTTGTAATAATAAACAATTAGAAGTGTCTCTATAATAAGTTACAGCCTATACTTAATACCCATGGAAAGAATAAATCTAATAAGTTTCTGGCTTTATCGAGACTAGCATCTGCTTTTTTTAACGGCCAAGAGAAATGCTCGTATTCGATGTCACAGATAATGTGAGATCTTAAAAAAATATTTGGCTACCACAAATAAGAAAATATTTAACCATGTTTTTATTAAGTACTAAAGTTAATTTATATACAAATTGTATTACTAATGTGCGAACTAATCACTTAATCATTGTTCAATTTTGCGTGATGACGGTACATTAAATAATAAACAGTTTATTAATGATCGTTTATAGTTCTAGTATAGGAAAATTTGGTATTTTCGTAACCAAATCACTAAGGTAGCCTTTACACTTACCATATCCGCGTAAACTAGACAGGCTGTAATATTTAAATAACGGCGCATATATTAAAGCTTAATTCATAAAAGCGATAAACATTATGTATAATATTTTTTTATTTGTTGTGATATTTTCAATATTTTGATTTTAAAAGTCAATACAGCCAATCTAGATTACACAATCAATTGATTACATTGATCTAAATATATGCGATCAATTGATTGTATTATAGCATGTATAAAGACATCCTAAGTAAGAAATATTGGCTATGTGACCGCCATATGGCTTAGTCGTTTGTAATCAATCTTGTCCAGTTGTACTAGAGGCCGAAGCTGATCTGCAAAAGCGCGCATGTCTTCTCCAATTGCATCTTGCCCTGTTGGTGCCAATACCTAAAAACAATAAGTAACTCATATCTTAGATATCAATAATAATAAATAAAAATGGTTTAAAAATATTGTTTGAAATAATTAATAAATCTATTAATACTTACTGATAATTCTACCAGATAACTCTGAGAAATTGGTTCTGGGGGCATTGAGCTTTGCGGTATTTTAAACACTTTAGCTACTGTGATCTTCATGCGACCCTTTCTAAACATGTATCCTGAAAAAATAGCATTTCCCTTAATTCTCATTTATATAATATAATTTATAAGACACTAAAATTATTTTTAATTGATAATCTAATGCCTGTAAATATGAATATAAAAATAAAGTCTGCCTGCCTATTCGCAATGATGATGATGTATAATCAGAACAATCATCATGCAAGTTTCGACACAATCTTCTGTATTATCATACGATCATATGTGTCATATATTTCCTTTGATGCATGTCCGAGAAACTGACAATTCACCGGTTGTCGGTGATCATAGACAACGATTGGACAGTACAGCCCAATATGCCCCCTACACAAGCACTTAATACACAATTACTTCTTATGAGCAGTATAAAATGAGTTTTATTTAATGTTATTAGTTAGTTATTAATATCTAAGATATTTTTTATTAAAATAAAATTAATAATAATAGTAAATATAATAAACAAAATACAAAACAAAGTTATGCTAGCAAAACTTCAAATAAGAAATTGTGGAATTACCTTTTACACTATATTCATATTCAATTCTACATCCAAGTTCATTGAGAAACTCAAACAGCATCCCACTACATGCAATATCAAGGACACTTCTCAATACAGTAGGTCTGCTTTTTTCACCATCTGCTTGACCAATATATCTTAACTGGTATGGCATGTCTCTTGCATCTAATGCTTTCCTTACTCTCAACATAGAAGGTAGAGCCTAGAAACAGACATGTTTATAATGTCAAGATGTTACAAAGAGTCTAAAAGACCAAAGAATTATCACAGATGTGCAAGTGTAGGATAGTAGTGGTAGTTTGTGGATATATCAGGAATAAAAACAGATTGTACACTCTACATTTAGTATTACATATATTCTCTGTTATCACAGATTAAAGCATAATAATGTATTTTTTAATACACAAAAATAAGATATATTGTAAAATAATAATTGTATTAGTTTATACTTTAACCATTGACAAAATAAATCAATGTCCTAGCAAACTTTATTTTACAATTGTATAATTTTCATTATATATATTTAAAAATCTTAATGTGTTGGAAAAGTTATTATACCTGCTGATTAGGATCCCGCAAAATAAAACAAACTTCCTGATCGTCAAAAGTTTCTGGCCCTGCATCTACATTATCACAAAGACCACGTAATCTGTGAAGTAGAACTTCAACAGCTGAATCCAATACTGATCCCTGAAATATCATTACAGGCTATTTATTACAAGTAAATAACATTTGAAAAAAAATCTTTGTTGAACTTAAACATAAATATAGTTTTAAATATAACATAGGACAGGTTTCAATGAAAGTCATTGACTTAGAACTTCAGGAAATAGACTGCACACAATGAATTCGACCATTTACCAATAATATTTTTAGAAAAACCAACCCACCTGTAATAAATACTCTTGGTTGTGTATAATATTTGCCTTCACTGCTTGCGATAAACTGTCAGTTGCAGTCATAGGAGGTGCATTCACAGCCATTGTGTGATTCATAAATTCTTAAATATCAATATTCAGATTCAATATTCATAAAAATATAAAACAAAATTTGTAATCAATGTGAACAAACAACGAACAAAACATAGACGAACAAATGGAACCATAGATTACTAACTAAAATACTGGATCTTATATATAGTGTATTATCTATGAACTGGAACAAACTGTCAATATTTCCTACATATCATAGATTACTTTATGTTTATGGCTTACTCTATACACAAAATCATAGATTATTGCGCCCTATCTAAAGAATAAAGTCATAGAATAAAGTTATATGTTCTATGTATTTGGTTCTCATCTATGGTTCATATTTTTTTAAGTTTTGCTTGTTTATATTTGTGAAAATTGATTTTTACTAAATAAATATACATAATATCGCTTAAAATGACAGGAAACGTTTCCATAAGATTGGCATCAGAAAGAGTCAACCATTCTGTTGCTTCAAGCTTTGATACACCTAGGTTTTATACACCGGGTGAGGTTATAACTGGAATGCAAGATTTCATGCGGTAAGTTGTCTTTATTTTAATAATATGTTGTCATAATTGTAACTGATTCAACTTAGATATAGACTCGGAAACTATCCGTACTTTTAATTTCTCTCTCTTATTTTATTACTTACAGGGGCCATGGGACTTACGTTGAAGATGATTGCCTCAAATCATCAGTAGCTGGTGTTATGCAAAAAGTGAATAAACTGATTTGCGTGAGACCTCTGAAAAGTCGTTACGTGGGGGAAATCGGTGATGTTGTTGTTGGCAGAGTGCTTGAAGTACAGCAGAAAAGATGGAAAGTGGAAACAAATTCTAGATTGGATTCTATTTTGCAGTTGTCTTCTGTTAATTTACCTGGTGGTGAGCTGGTTAGTATGCCTACTTTTTGCCACTGTACTAGACTAGAAATATAAAATATATATTTTTGGATTAGTTTTGTACATGTTTTAACTTGACAATAATTTATAGGACTAATTTATTTACATAATGATCAGTTAGTCATAGTGAATATAAGTTTAAGCTCTACTGAAATCAACTCTATCAAATTACTATAGTGTGGGTGGTGATAGTATGGTGTTGAATGTATGAAACTTACCACAATGTTGCATGTTCAAACCCTCAATAAGTAAATTTTCTTGAATTTTTTCTTTTAAAGTGATAATTACACTGTTTGCAATTCTTTGGAGAATCTCTGGTTTATATAACCTGTTCATCGCTATTGGACAAGGATGGTTCTAGATTTCAAACCTTGTCCGAGAATGGTATAGTAATTGGCGCTATTTTAACTCTCTTAGGGCTTATTCACACCTATGAAACTATACAACCACAATTATGCATAAAAAATTAAAATGTTCTATAAAGTTTGGTTAAAGTATGTATTCCATATATAGAAAAGGTTATATTTTGCTTACCAGCGTCGCAGATCCGCAGAGGATGAGCAAATGATGAGAAAACATTTAAAAGAAGGAGATCTTATTAGTGCTGAAGTCCAGAGTATCTTCAGCGATGGCTCTCTGTCGCTGCATACTAGAAGCTTGAAGTATGGGAAGGTAAAGTTAATTTTATTGAGTAAGACTAATTAGGGTTTTAGTTTATTTCAACACAAATTTATACCCTGAAATTATATATAACTAGGATATACTTAATTGAGAAATATACTAGAACTGGGTGCTGATAGAAAGCTTTTTTCTTTCAATCCTTACAGTTCTTTAGATTATGCATTCCAGATTTTAGACAAAATTTAAACAAAAGCATAATCTATTATTATGCTTTTGTTTAAAGTTTTATATATTATTCTTATTATTAGTAACTAATATTGATGAAGCTACAGTGAAATTAAAGTTAAAAGGCTATAAATATTATAATATTACTGAAAAAATAGTTCTCTAATCATTGAAATAACTAATCAGTAAACTTGAAAATTTTTATTTTTAATTGTAAAATCTTCAATCTTGTCTACATTCTTATATTCTATTATGTGTAAAAGAAGGGTGATGTTAGTGCGTTGGAGAGTCTTTTTTTTTAAGAAGACAAGGTGCACTGTTAACTGATTTGTTTAGGTAACTGGTGAAGTTGGCACACTAAATTATATGAATGATATATGTTGCTCCAAATTATACTTACAGACTGTCAAATAGTGCAGTATTTAAAAAAAAAATTAATTAAAAATAGATAGCTAGGAACAATTATAATAGTGTCTATGCTACTTTATTACTTTCATTTGTAACAGATTGGATAAAGATTCATTACTATAAGTAGTTATGTAGCATAAGTAATAGAATAAAGTCGAAAAGTCATTTTACTTTACCTATATTTCACATCCTTATTGAGTTGGGTGAACCACATAAATGTGCAGATTTCTCTATTACTTTTATAGTTAACGTTATAGTAACAGTCTCCCTCTACAGTTTTCGTATATAATGATTTATTAATTTGCTTTTCAGTTATCGCAAGGTTTGTTAGTAAAGGTATTTCCATCGTTGATTAAACGTCGTAAGAACCACTTTCATAACTTACCTTGTGGTGTGTCAGTCATTATCGGGAACAACGGGTTCATATGGCTCAGTCCACAACCGCCGGACATGCTGACGGAAGTGAATTCGGATGAAATATCTAACTACGAAATGCAGGTCAGATTATTTGTGTAAAAATGACAACTCTAAATGTTCACTTTTTGAATAATAAATTTAGATATTTCCGTAAAATCTAGTGATATAGTCCTGTTCGGCCACACGATGCTGTTTCAATATGTACACTGTAGTCTTTGGTCTCAGTATGTTTTCATTTCCCTGCCAACCAAAACTGCCATGGACAGTACAAAAAAAACAATGCCGATTGACATCAAACTTTCAGTATTTACTGCTGTCTCATAGAATCTAATGATTGTATGAAAATTTCATTAAAATAGGTCCGGCCGTTTCATTGTCAATAAGGAACGGTAATACATACGTGTTTATTATTATATTATATACAGACTAGCTGTGCCAGCGGCTTCGCCCGCGTGAAAATCTGCGTGTCACAATTTTTTTCTAGAATTCAAATTTTAAACATAAAAGTTATTATTGTGAGTTAACCATAAGAGATAGAGATATGCTATCTTTTCGGACGTTTTTTGTAGTATTTTTATAGATCTACAATTCTCTAGTACATCACTTAAGCGTCTCTCTGCTGGTTTAAACAGCGCACGCGACTAAAGCTCCCAGCAAGCAAGTTTTTTAAAAACTGCTCCATCTCTTCGACACAATTTACATAATACCGATATATACTATTTACCTAAACCATCCGGAAGTATTTCACAATCTTTTGGTGACAACCGTACAAAGATACTAACAAACTTTTTGGGACTTTGTTTTACATTTTTTTATTATATATAGAAATGTAAAAAATTCCTATTATTTTTTTTTTAGTGAAAAAACACGATTTCCATACTCTTCTATTGTATCGCTGATATCTATGATTTAGTATAATTTTTTTGGATAGTGTATCATTTTTATTTTTTAACAGCAAATTGAACGATCGGACAGAGAAATATTAGCAAGAATAAAAAACTGTATAGCGGCACTTGTGGCGGCTAAAATGATGCTCGACGATTCGAGCATTATGTTTGCTTATGAAGAGAGTCTGAAATATGATGAAGTTAAGGAGCTGCTAGATCCTGAAGCAATGCTCGATATCGCATTCCTAGCGCAACATAGACTTAACACTATTATGGAAGAGTGATATTAATAAAGGCTATTTATTGAGTTAAATTACAATACAACTTATATATTCTCGAAACTGGATCAAATATTATACCATTAATATATTATTTGCAATTTCCTTACATTCCCAATAATAAGAAATTAGGGGAAATAATTGAAGATATTAGTAAAAGAAGGTCAGACTTTGAATCTTTTTAAGAAAACTGCGTGCATTCGCACATTACTAAAATTGCGAGAGTATAAAAAAATGAAGTAAATTTAAATATTGTAAATAGTATAATATAAATACTTATAACAACGATATTTTTCCTTTACACTTATTCAATAAATAATTATTGACGTAACTATTGAAAGTTGTAATTGAAACATGTTGTAACATAGTATAAAGAAGGATAGATTAAATTCCATAAGAATTTTGTTAAAATTCCAAATCATATGAATGGAGTGTCTTCATTTCATAATTTAGTCTTATCTTGACAACTGGGCGATCGCTAGTTGTCATATTGTAATTAAAATAAAGTCATTTATTTCAATATATTCTTGTTTTTTATTAATGCTACTTATATGCATTATACTGTACATATGTATTTTCTAGAAATCGAAATATAAATGTTTCCAATCAAAACATTTAACGTTAAATAAAAACTATTTGTTTTTCTGTTCTGTTACTGATTCTTTGTTTCTTTTGCCGAGAATTTTCATTAAGTTTTTCGGCATGAAGTATGGTTTTTCTAAAGAGCCATCGTTTCGCTCGCAATCTTCCACTGAAAACAACATTATTATTAACATTTATTTTTACAACTGTGTTTGTTTACTAATAAGCAACCACAGTTGTCACACACATTTGATCAAAATTTAACAATGTTATGATTTGTGTACTGATAAACGCTTTTCATCTAATCAGAACCTTTAAGGTTTAAGCAGTGTAGCATGAGTATTTATTTTGTTTTTTTTTGTAACAAATGTATTAATTAAAACTAAACATTAATAATTTCTAAACTAACTAAATTTCTATAAAATTGCTTATCATTCAATAAAGCATTTTTAAAGTGACTTGCAATTACAGCAAATCGTTAATCAAAATTGTTTATATTAGACCCACTCTCATCATTATAGGCTAACCGCTTAACTCAGTCCTTGCGTGAGGGGTTCAAAAGCGCGGAGGTAGTAGTAGAACGGGGACGGAAGTAGGTGCGGGCGGCAACCGCTCGTAGCGACCATAACGATACAAGAGGTGACCGCCCGTAGCTACTTCAATCCCCGTTCTCGTCCTACCTCTAGGCCCTTATACCACGCTCGCGAGGATTGAGTTAAAAGGTTAGCCTATAGTATTGTTTAAAATATGCTTTTGAATATTTTATTCAAAGACATACAAACATAGTAATGATAATACGTACAAAAACATAAGAAAAGTGTGTTTATAGCCATTGAGTAAACTTTGAAGAATATGGTGCATATGTAGTAAGTGGCTATGCTGAGCAACACTGCAGGTACGTAGTTGTAGTGCAGGCGTTCGCCTTTCGTCACTTCGTACACATAGTTCCATTCTAGGAGGTAATACACGATTAAACCCACACCAATGGAGATTAAAAGTTTTGAGAGGAAAAAGATAAAGTCGGCCACCTGAAACAAAATTCTATTACAGAATATATATTTTTTACAATTTCAATAAATAAATATAAATAAATATGGCACACTTACACACACGGTCGTCAATCCCCAAAGTAAGTAACTTAATACTTGTCTTATGGGTGACAGACGACTGGTAGATGTACTACATATATAATTTTAAATACTTAAATACAAATATCAACCCAGGCTCGAAGAAACAACAAATTGTTTATAGAGAATGTTGACCCTCGGCGGGAATCGAACCCACGACCTGGGGCTGAAGGTAGAGTCACTACCCTCTGCGCCAACGGGCCAGTCAAATTTGGATACTCCGTATGGATAGAACTATAAAGTAAGCAGGTTGATAGTAAAATAAATTCTCAATGAGAACAATATTTTGCTACAGTAATGATAGAACCATTTGTAATAATACGCGTTTTATTATTTAATAATAATGGTAATAGCGAAATAATTCTATCATAATTATACGATGAGCCGCAAAGTAACGCCTGCTAAAATTATAAATATTTTAATTAAATCAAAGTAATATTCGTTCAAATAAGTTTCTTCAAGCAATTCGAATCGTCCAGGATCAATATGAATAATGAAGCTGCAACTGGTTCGGAATGTTGTTCTTAACGAAAAGAACCAGCAATTAAACCGCAATTTTATATGACGCTGAATGGATTTTCAAATTCAAGCACTTTTATCACCCAAATAATCTTCAATTGTGTAATATGCTATATGTATAAGTATATTTCTTACAATTTAAACTTTTCTGTAGACAGGTCTATTATGGAACGCGAGAACAATTTCTACGACTTAATAATTTAACCTGCTAAATTGCTTTTGATTCTTGTGCAACCCTAATTTATCTTAATTTGCTCTTACATTCTAGCTTATCAAACATACCTTGTCCAACAAGACAACTCTAACGATATTCCTCATAAGTAATGAGAACGCGTCACTAGCGCTCTTACAAAAGTTTTTACCATGTACCGCGCACATTATGTACGCATTCCTATTAATGAATTTCAGAAAGTTCTCCAAGCACCAAAACATGCATTTGCAGAAACACATTACACATCTTGCACATAAATTGTCGAATTTTTTAGCTTGATGATCGATGAACTCCAATATGAGTCTGATAATTCGCACTATGACAATTATTAGTGATCCCAACGCCACAGTTCCCATGTGATACCTTAAATTATGAAATATGCCATAAAAATAAGGCTTATAATTTTTATTTCATTGAAATATGTATTAAAATATTAATTATGACTAATTTACTGTGTTACTTAGCGGAGATCCATAATAAAAAAGTAATAATAAAATTATTTTGCTATAATCCGCGATAAAGAAAATTTGTTATTATTACGCCGTGTAGTATCCGGCAGAATAGAATAGACCACCCTCCTTTCTTACCGAGGTGTCGTAAGAGGCGACTAAGGTATGTGCCGTGTGGTATCCGGCTGATTAGAATAGACCACCCTCATTTCTTACCGAGGTGTCGTAAAAGGCGACGAAGGTAAGTTGACGCCAGGCAGGCGGCCGATTGTAAAATACGTAGCCAAATCATGTGACAACATGTTGTAACATGTTGTGCCGACCCCACTTAGAGTGGGATAAGGGCAGGAGAATGATGATGAATCCGCGGTAAAGAAAATAGAAAAAATATATATAATGCTAAATGTATAGTGGAACATCCGTTTTTTCATACACGATACATGCAGGATTCGTAAAAACACAAGCACAAACCTCAACCGCCGCCACCACAATACACAAACTATTACAAACTCAACAAGCGTTTCGCCGTGCAACCGAAGCATCATCAGGAGATATTTATACTCCACGCCAAAATCGCAAAGCGATTACTTTTACATTCTGACTTCATTATGACATTTATTTTATACAATATATCGCACGCTTAGTATTAAAGTGACCGAATTCAAAAAAGTTGTTTTGTGGCTAATTGCAATAAAGCGTGTCGTAGCGCCTACAAAGCTCGTGGGTGTAAAATCTATACTTATTATAAAACAAAAAGCTGTCTGTCTGTATGTAATCGATTTTGTCAAAATACAAACCGTACAAAGATCCGTTCAGTAGGAACGGATCTTTGTACGGTTTCCACGAAAAGATAGTGCAATACTTTTGGATGGTTTAGGTAAATAGTACATATCGGTATTATGTTAATTTTGTTGAAGAGATCGAGCAGTTGTTAAAAAACTTGCTTGCTGGGAAGTTTAGTCGCGTGTGCTGTGTAAAACAGCAGAGATACGCTAAAGTAATGTACGAGAGAATTGTAGATCTATAAAACGACTACAAAAGTCCGCGATAGTATGTCTCTACCTCTTATGGTTAACTCACAATTACTACTTTTATTAAAATTTGAATTCTAGAAAAAATTGTGACACGCAGGTTTCCACGCGGGCGAAGCCGCTGGCACAGCTAGTATACCCATAAATTGGAAGAGCATGAAAACACTTGCTTTTTTAATAGTTTCTAGCGTGATATCATAGATGGCATTTAAATAATGCTTACAATATCTAATTATAAATGAATAATTCAGAAAATTCAAAGTAATATAATAGTTTTTGTCATTTGATGGAAATATTTTAAAAATCTGTAAAATTACGTTTACAAAATATTTCATCATCATATTCATCGTATTACACGATACGAGTATGTATGTATTTGTACATACAATGTTTTCTAGGCTTGCGCTTGATAGGCGGATGTTTTTTTTCTTTAAAGCATCACATTTAATGCAAATAATAAACAATTAAGTGTTTTATTCTAATTCACAGACGCTTCAGACGTTTTGTTCACATGTTTTTTTGAAAAATAACGGCTTATTCCCTGCTCGTTGACATCGCGTCAGAGTTGTAAAGCGTGAATTTTTTTTTATATTAATTTGAGTCTTATAGAGAAACATATGTGAACAAAAGGCTTATTCTAGGCCATAATTTAATAAGTGTATGATAGTGAAGTTTTCTCTATTAATTTATGTACTGACCGTAAGATTCTATAAATGCCCGATGTAAGAGTAAAGAATGGTAATTCATTTTTATTAAAAGTCCAATACCATGTCGAGAACGTACTCGCTAACATCATGTCTGCTACTCCACTGATGAACGACATTACCCAGATAAAGCCCAATATGTTGATGACTGAAATCAAAATTACTGTCTGAAATAGTAATGGAAGATATTATTATAGAAAAAACAGCAATTCACAATAGTTTTTGTACAATTTAAAACGCTATAAACTTACTTCTTTAAATATTTAAGTCTTAATGATTCTTAAGAAATATTGATAGGCATCCATTTTTAAACATGTGTTAATTACATTAAAGTCGAATGTAATTTTTATTGATTTCTAAGAAAAAAAATACATTTTTAAAATATAAGGACAGTAGATTAAATTAAGAAAATTAATTCTGAATTGCTTACTCTGCATATAAATAACGTTATGTGGATTATAGATGCCAGTAAAATGGCAGGATGCTAATTGACACGGCAGAAGCCCACCGATAGAATTTGTATCTCGGCATTTCTCTGTAAATGTTGCTGGATTACATGAAACCCCCTCCTGAAATCATTAGAATATATCTGGATATTGAAATGTGACTTGTGTTAAAATTATAAGCCATATCTTTAGGTATAGATTCAGCCAACTAAACTTGTGGGTCCTTATGCACCTGCTTGTCAATTTCAATGGCTCTATACCATTTACGAATTTATACATTTCCTATGGTATCATATTAGGGCATGGGATGAAAATAGACGTTTAAGGTGCCTAGACAAGCTTTCTCGACTTCTTAACGTACAAAAATAGTCTAATTGGAATGTTAGTCGCTTGTTGTTAAATGTTAAAATGCAGACGATATATTGTAGATTATGGGAGCCTATATAAATTTATTCCAAAAGAAATTGTAGCAAACATTAATGTTTCGAGCCTTAATGCTTTGCCTATAACCAAAGAAAATCCCTTGCTAAATAAGTGAATATTTTCTCAGGGGTTATTCATTTTCCTGTATTTTTTTTTTAACAGTTTGAATGAAACGTTGGCAGTAGCTTTTTCCATCAAATTCTGTATTACAATGAAGTTTGTTTTCCTGGTTCATCACTTGAGTTAAACTTAAACAGCCTTTATAAATATTGTTGGGTTCTATAAAGCACCATAAATTGTGTTTAAATAATCCTATTGTAGGGACGTCATATAAGTGTGCAATAATGTTAGAAGAGAGTCATTCCTAGTGCCTCGTAATTAACAAGCATGGTAATGTAATAACTAATTAAAGATATACGTGAAGTTCATTTGTTTCCAATATACCAATCGTCAGAAGACCGACAGAATCGACAGATATTTATTCACTTTATGATAAATTCAATCACATAAATACAGTGAGTCTTACTTCAGTGTACACTCCGCCACAATCGCAATTAGTATCATTCTGCAGATTGACAACATTAAAGGCTGAATTTCCAATTGAAAGCAAATATATGAAAACTACTATGCTATATGCAATTGTCGCGCACTGGAAAACCCATGGGAATATAGGGAAAAAATATGCCGATTTTATAGCTGTTACAGCTCTGTAAAAAAAGAGTATTTATTATAAGAGCCAAACAATTTTCTTCATCATTTTCCTGTCCTTATTTAGCCACACAGTTTGAATATGAAAATTTAGAGCAAATTTTGAAAGATAGCCACGTAAGACAGCTTAATAGCAATAATTTTTGAGAGTAGTGGTAACATTATAATGTTTAAAATTCTGTAAATAAATACAAGGCATTTTTATTTTTGTTGCTACAATTTTTATTTCAAGATGAATGAATATTAAAAATTAGGTTAGATTCTGAGTATATTGTCAAATAAGAAACATTAAATATTAGAATGAATTTTGTATAATCATCATCATTCTCCTGCCCTTATCCCACTCTAAGTGGAGTCGGCACAACATGTTACAAACATGTTGTCACATGATTTGGCTACGTATTTTACGACCGGCCGCCTGCCTGACGTCAACTTACCTTAGTAGCCTTTTACGACACCTCGGTAAGAAATGAGGGTGGTCAATTCTATGCAACCGGATACCACACGGCATTTACCTTAGTCGCCTCTTACGACACCTCGGTAAGAAAGGAGGGTGGTCTATTCTATTCTGCCGCATACCACACGGAGTGAATTTTGTATAATCATTAGTTTTTTCACTATGTGTGTACTACTAGAGTAAAATAAGTAAAAATAGCGTAAGAAGTAATTAGGTTATTCAATTTTTATAGTAAAGCAAGTCTTTGTTGTTTGCTGTGGTTACCAATAGCTTGTCCTCGCTCGCTGGTTATCATAAAAATTATGCTATACATAAATATGTTACTTATCTCATGCTTACTTGCTTCCTTCACGTATAAGTTCTATACCAATAGTTATCCGACTTCGCAAAAAGACCACAACCAATAATAAAATAAAGAATAATATTATTAGTACAATGAGCATAATGAGCCAGGTCTCGTATTTGGAGAACATAGACTGCATGTATGAACCGAAATTGTTTGTCTTATGGTACTCGTAGTTCTTGTAACACAGGTAAATAACTGAAAAATAACAATAAAGTCGAAAATACTCAACTTGATAATACTGATTTACCGAGTATCATTTCTTTTAAAATATTATAGGTACCTTCGTTGGAAATGAAATTAAAAGTAAATTAAAAGAAATGAAAAGTATTTTTTTTATGCAAAAGCAGAAACATTTTTATCCTATATTATACCCGGACGCATAAGTTAAATTGTGCCAAATTCCATAAGTACTACTTTATTTATTTATTTCTTATTAAAGTACCACGCTAAAAAGTTAAGAATTACATTTTTTACATAAAAAAAATTGTACAAGGGACAACTTATCCCTTAGGCAGAGATCTGTGCTAACCTTGGAACTGAGTCAATTTACAGAAAAGCAGTATCTGTACGCATGGATATAAAAATAATATTATAATAGTAATAAACGTAATCAATTGTTTAATTAACTGTTACTCTTTTACTGTTAATCTGCTCGAGCAATATTGATATAACTTGGTACAATTGAAGCCTATATACCGGGCTAAAATATAGATTTAAAATACCCGCTTTTCCTTTGGAAGCAGAATAAAATGCACTATAAATAATTAGGGCTATATAAACTTTTGACGCGAATGAACAGTTATGTAATATTCATACCAAATCCCATAAGAGCAAAAAAGCTAGCGATGGAAATCCAGACTACGGGAGTGATGATCCAACGCAGCAACAAGATATAGACAATGCAGATCAATACTACCGCCACGAGCGCCACCACTATGTACCAGCGGGCCCGCACCAGGTCCTGGACTATTTGGGAAGATAGCTGCATAAAAACATAACATAATTATTAGTGACTACATGGACAGCGACTTCGCTTAATTACATACAATGCTTTTTGTTGACCCTGGTGGAAAAAACTGGGGTTTTATATTCTATATGTTAGCTCATTATAATTCACCCCATCCGAGTAATAAAGCGTAAAGGTCCCATGTATAAATAAATATAGGAAACTTTATTCTTCGGATATATAAGTATAATTCGGGTGATATAAGTTTTCAAATTCGAATAATTAGTTATCCAGGTTGACTTTTGTATCGTAATATTCTAATGAAGATAACACTGGATCGGAAAGGTGCTCTTACCAAGAAAAAACAGCAATAAATTCGGCAGCCACTCTTTTCAAAAATAATTACGTAATAAATAAATATATGGGACATTTACACACACGGCTGTCCATCCCCTTACGCTACTTTGACTTAATACTTGTTTTATGACTGACAGAAAACTGGTAACTACCTATATGTAATGTGTATATAATAACATACTAAAATAAAAATATACACCCAGACTCGAAGAACCAACAAATTATTTATAGAAAATGTTATCTCGGCGGGAATCGAACCAACCAATATCGAAGTCGATGTTTAAGTGTGTATAACAAACAGAAAAACTCTTGCATTTCTAATATTTGTATGGATATCATTATTAAATCTTTAAATTTTTGAGCCAAATACAAGAACAAGAAAAGAAACATTATACATTACCTGATTGAATCTTAGCAAATTGGCCAGTTGGCCGCGCACCTCGTCTTCTGTCATATTAATTGTGTCGTTTGTGACTTCCCTTATTACTTCTAAAGCGCCTGTTATATTTACAAAGCAGCGACCCAACACTGGTTATGTAACAAATAAATAAATATAAATATATGGGACATTTACACACACGGTCGTCCGTCCCCAAAGTAAGTAACTTAATACTTGTGTTATGGGTGACGGACAACTGGTAGATATACTACATATATAAGTTTAAATACATACTTAAATACAAATACACACCCGGGCTCGAACCAACATTTTTTTATAGAAAATGTTGGCCCTCGGCGGGAATCGAACCCGCGACCCGCGGAGCTGCAGGCAGGGTCACTACCCACAGCGCCAACGGGTCAGTCACAAATACACATTATTTAGCAAAAAGTATACTGAAGTCTCCAGTTCTTTTATAATTACGTTCATTCATCCGTACAAAATCGTGCATTGTATTTTTTCATGCTTCTAGTTTTTGAAAATAACGCTAAGTTAAGAAAATATATTGAAAAAAAAAGTAGAAATTGATGATAGAAGTTCACAGTCAATGCAATTAATATTTGTAAATTGTTAATTAATATTAGAAGTGTTCCAATGACCGTCAAGTTAAACAGTGCTCTCTTGTACAATTTAGCTTAGTTTACTAACAATTACGCGAATAATTTCAACAGTTCGCAACTGACGAAATTAACAAAAAGAGAAAATAAATCAAATTACATATTATTAGGATATAGTGATACAATTATTAAAGCACTAGCGGCTCTAGCTCGTGTAGCGCCCGTGTACAATAAAAACCTGACGCCCCCTAGGCCTGTCCCCCCCCCCCTGCGGCGATAACTATTAACTTTGCCGTCGTAACAAGAAAGTTTATTCATTGCAAGCTATTTTATACGTAGGTATAGCTTACTGTATGGTATTAGTTACGACCTTTCTTCTTATGACGGCAGAATAACACTCACTGTTTCTATGTACTGTACTGTAGCACATCTATGTTACGAAACTAAGCGGCGAACCGCGATAGTTCATGTTTCGTCTTGTTTTAAATTTTATGGACAGCGAAATAGAAGCAACCGCCGAGTTTCTTGCTGGTTCTTCTCGGTAGGAACAGCTTTCCGAAGCAGCACTAAAGTTGACGATTCAAAAGCACTTGTTTACAAGTTTACTAGAGTAAAGAATATTTTGAATTTGAATTGAATTTGAAGCGAAATGTATCGAATTTCTGTTTCGCTGCCCATAGAACTTACAACACAACGCTGGCTGGCCGCTTCTTTCATATCATTTTTGTACCATGATGGTCCAAGACGATGCTTTTAGCTGTCTCAAGGAGCGCCGCGGCGCCCGTATGCATTGCACACCCTGCACTATAGGTTAAACAGTCCATGGCTTATAGTGTAAGTCAGATTAGTGTGAATGACTGGGTACTGGACATTCCACCACGCTGGGTTAAAAGGCACGGCCCGTTACAGAAGAAAGATGGCAGTTGCTTATGTAAAAAATAGTTTAATATCGTGAAAAGAATAAATAATAGACAGACCTTCATGTATATTCCGACTTATTCTTGGCTAAAATAAAAACGTGAGTGTAATCTATCTTGACAGGATGTGTTGAAACTTACTTTTATAAGCAAAGTATACATCTTACCTGGTTGACTTTGTAGGACAAAACTCGCGCACTTTTCCTCTTGGATGTATTGTAGAGCTTCCGCGTGTGACATAGAGTCAACGGTAACATCGTCTGTACAAACCATTTCCAATTTTAATTGATCAAATAAACTAGGATTTTGTTCTAATTGATGTTTAAATAACACTGTTCTATTTGGACACTGTCGGGTACATACCTGTAATAAATTCGAAATAAAACATGTCAATGAAAATGAACTAACTAGACTGTTGTTAACATTAAAGATGTTAAAACATTTAGATATGAAACTATCGTTTTTTAGCGCAGAGTTCGATAAAGTCCAAAACATTCAACTGGTCTTGGCATTTAGTTCTTCATTAATAGTTATTAGTAAAATAAAACTGTTTTATTCATTTCAAAAATAATAACAATTCTGTAAGTTTATCCGTTAGCCATTCTCGTGGAAACCCGTTATACGTTTGATTGTGGACGTTGTGTTAACAATTAGTTCAATTTAATTAATTCTGAATCCAAGGTACGACAGTGATTCATAAGAGCTGATAGAGTTACGTGAGTAATTTAATAGACTATAAGTAATAAATATTTTTACGCGATTCGACTGAGTCGCTTAAACGATAAAAGTTTGGTGGACGAATATACCGGCGTATACATACTTGCGTAGTTGGACACCCAGTTATTGGTATACCCTGTGATATACATTTAGCGATGTTAAAAAATACTAAATACTCCTTGTCTTCGAGTCCAGAGTCGAGTCCACAACGTCGCCCTCTTGAATCGACTGGCGCTATTAGTCTCTGTACACTACCTCTCGTTATACCTGTCGATTTATAAATTGGGCAGCCATTATATTTGCCATTTCTTACAAGCTTATGCTACATATATGCATCTTACTGTAGTATCCGATGTAACCCCATATTCCAAGGAAGAGTATGAAGGCGACTAGCCAAATGGTATCCGTGCAAGAGCGGTTATGTACTGGTCCGTTAAAGTCAGGGTCGTATCGTATATGTTCCTCTGTAATTATGAAAATTATAATTTATATTTTTATATATGTTTATTACTCAATGTGTCGCAGTGTAACATGTTCACAGTAAAAAATTAATTCGCTCACTACACAATTTAATTTTACTTTTAAGTTTATCGCTAACGACTTTACTAATATGTTTGAAATGACAATCTTGTACATTTAAAGAATGTAACAATTTTTATTTAAATAAATTTTTAATGCACAATATAATTAGCCCTTTATAAATGTAATATTCCTTGAAAGACATGATTGAAACGACAAATAATTTTTGCCTTAAAATCATTTACAATAAAATATATGTTTTACGTTACATTACGTTATAATAAAAGATACGTCGTTATTCATGTTATGATATCATATAGAAAAAAAAAATATTTCTCTAAATATTATGTAAACTTGATATCTCAGGTCAGGCACGTCATAAATATGATTGATCTCACATTTTAGTTAAATCGATATAACGCGTGAATAAATATAAATTTTGAATACTTTTACTTATTCTCCTCTTTTATTTAATATTTCTATTGTTTTTTCAAATAAAACACGATCGATTATAGACAAGTTAACGCTTAAAATAATTATTTTTATTTGTGGCTATATTGGGATAACTTTTCTATAACATTCTTTACATTACTAAAACACTATTTCTATTATATACTCAAAATGTGTTTGGTTATACTTACATATTAGTTTTAAAGTCTATTTATAGTGAGGTTAACAAATGCAAAGTTAAAATTTACGTCAAGGCCACTGAATATGTCAACTGATCGCATAATAACTACAATACTTACTAGATCCTTTCGACGAAACACAACCCATCATAAATAGTGATATAGATTTCGCAAAAATTCTAATTTGCGCACAGGTCTGTCAGTAAACCACAATTTAGTCAGTCGACATGTTCGGTTGGCGAATTTATTCTTTTCACTGAAATTGATATCTTAATGTTTGAATGCTGGACGCTTATCTTGAGTTAAACGCTATTGATAAAGAAATATGTTTTGCTCAAATATTTTAGCAGGAAAATTGGCAAATTTTTTGCTTATATTAACATGTATACATATTATAAATCAAAAGTTATGCAATAACTTATCCGGATCGTCTTACCTCTTTAGCGCTGGGTGGATTCTTATTTTACCTTGTCTTCTTCGATCTTCGAGTATGCTTTTAAGCTGTTTGTACTGGAAGCTATTGGTTAAGTATAAGAAGTTCGATCTATACGAGTATTTTTCTCTAGATGGCCATTTTCTCGAATTTAATTGCTGTATTTTTTTTATATACAACATATAATTAAAACAAAGCCCCTCTATATGTCAGTCGCTCTGTTCGCGATAAACTCAAAATCTACTAAACGAACTTTGATCCATCATGTTTTAACAAATAGCCAGCTATTAGGGTTTATGCGTGTAGGCTTCGTGTATATAAATTATATATATTTTCTTTCAAGAGCTCATAATCATAAAAATATTATATCACGTATTTTTATAGGTCTTTGCCAGTAATGACTTAGTATAAAGTCGCTTTTTTTACTGACTCGTGTTACGTGTACTCAGCGTTGCCGCTTTCCCAGACTCTACTCGACACCTGAGGAGTCATGTTACATGCCTGGGAAAGAAACTTCTCGCCACCTCGCCTTTCCCTACCTAACTTCGGTGGGATCGGACGCCATTAGTATTAAAGATTTTAGCATAGTACATAGTATAAGAATAATTATAATTAATTAACTGTAAATAAACAGATTTATTTGGATATTGAGTTTTGTGTATCCAACAGCCGCTACCCATAATATAATTCTCGTATCAAGATATCCGAACAAACTGAAAGTCTAGTTTAACTTGATTGCTATTGGTATACTACAACCCTATAGATAACCAGAAGCATTCATAGATCCAAACAAACATGCTGGCGATGAGGGAAGGTTCATTATACCAATAAATTTTCAAAAATTCACTGTCATGTATATGTGTATAAATAAAAAACAATATATCTTAAAATTTATAATTCATAAAAAATACAATCAAAATACGTATAAAAAGTGTCAGTAAAGTTTTTAATAGTGTATTCCTAGACATTCAGAAAACTACATCAGTAAAAATCGTATCACGCTCGGCATAAAATCTTACAAAATACAGGAATACAAATAAACAACTTATTAATAAATTACATAAAAAACTCTCGTATAATTATTGTTGTTATAATAATATTTATGACTAAAACCTCTACAGAATATTTGGCTTTGCATTAATTTTTAAAACCTACACTTAATTAGTCTTGTAAAGATGCTCATCGAAAAAGTGTTCTTAATAATTTAATGGAATTTCAAAATGTTATAATATCAAACTTTATAATATTTATAAATGGTAAAAATTTTCACAACGCTTTCATTACATTTAATCACTCACTGATTGAAACAATTACTTGAATACTTTAATAGTGACAGTTAATAGTGATTTTAATTCGATTTTTTATTTCTTTTGCCAAGAATTTTCATAAGATTTTTCGACATGAAGTAAGGCTTTTCTGGGGACCCGTCGTTCCTCTCACAGTCTTCCACTGAAACAATTTTGTAAATTATTACTTGAAAGGCATCCTCATCCTCTAATGATTATATTATATCAATTTTAGAATTACAATTCAAATCCGAACGATCGATGATTATCATTATTATACTATATTTTCTTCATGTGCCGTGTGGTATCCGGCTGAGTAGAATAGACCACCCTCATTTTCTTACCGAGGGGTCGCAAAATACGACTAAGGTCAGTTGACGTCAGGCAGGTGGCCGGTCGTAAAATACGTAGCCGAATCATGTGACAACATGTTTGTAACATGTTGTGCCGATCCCACTTAGAGTGGGATAAGGGCAGGAGGATAATGATGACTATATTGTCTTCATATCTACGAGTTTTAGAAGTAATATTATCGTTGATATAAGTACTATGTGATATTATCAAATTTATATTTTTTGTATCCCTATGTTGAATAGTAGTACATTGTAGTAATAGGGTAACAATATAGTTATTAACAGAAGTAGACATTAGTTATTTAATTTTAAAATCCTTTATTTTACGAATTGCACCATGATATAGTAACATTTATCATTACAGAGTCCAATTTCGGATATTTATCCTTTCTTATCATATAACAGTCATCTATTGGTATTAACTAAAAACATCACAACGATTATTATGCGGTGGACAGACTATCTCAAAAAAGCGTTGAGCCGCTTGATTCAGGCGGCACATCATGTAGTGTGGAAGTCTTTTATAGAGAGAAAAAAGCTAAAGTAACAACTTACAGAAACATAAGAACAGCGTATCTACAGCCATCGAGTAGACGTTGAAGAATATGGTGCAAATGAGATAAGTGGCAATGCTAAGAATAACAGCTGGAACGTAATTATAGTGCAGCCGTTCACCCCTCGTCGCCTCGTACACGTAATTCCATTCGAGAAGGTAGAACACGGCGAAACCCACGCCGATTGAGATCAGTAGCTTTGATAGAAAGAAGATAAAGTCTGCCACCTGGAAAATGACAGTGAGTCATATATGGTCATTATTTTTCAGTAACGTAGCTAAGTAACCAAAAGCCATGGGGCAAAAATATACTAGAGCTCTAACTAAACTATTTTAAATACAAAAGAAAATATGAAATTACTTTGCTACAATATGTGTATATATATATACATATAAATGTAGAGTGGATTTCCGTTTTCATACCTGATAACATGCAGGATTCGTAAAAACACATGTACAACCATTTACAACCGCCATCACAATTCACAAGTACACGTTCACTATAACAAACTCAACAATCGTTTTGCCCCGCAACCGAAGCATCATCAGGAGATAGACTTCACGAAAAAATCGCAAAGTGCATTCTACATGTAGCATTATACTTGTTTATAATTTACTTAATCGCGGATCATAGCAAAATAACCGAAAAGTAACGTCTAAGTCTATAAATTATTTTAAATCCTTATTGTTACGAATTGGACGTTTTGAAATGGGGGCCCAATGGCACTGTCACGACTAGCTTTCCGTTAACAATCGTTCAACACGTTGATACTTAGATCATGCTGGGGCCATTAGGGAAATCGGAGCCCCGTCAAAATATACATCACATTTTTACCTCCGTATTTTACTAAACAAAATAATATTATTTATATATTTATATTAGCTTTCTTTTATAATGTAATGTATTGTACAACTGTAAGAAAAAAAGTATTACCTTGTCCAACACGACGACTCTAATAATATTCCTCATAAGCAACGAGAACGCGTCACTAGCGCTCTTGCAAAAGTTTTTACCGTGGACTGCGCACATTATGTACGCATTTTTATTAATGAATTTGAGGAAGTTCTCCAAGCACCAAAACATACATTTGCAACAGCACATTATACATCTCGACAGTGGGTTGTCGAATTTTTTTAGTTTATGATCGATGTATTCCAGAATGACTCTGATAACTCGGACTATAGCAATTATTAGAGCTCCAAACGCTACGGTTCCCAAATGATACCTAAAATGATATAATTAGCTGTGATAGTCAACGGTGAGAACGTATCAGTTTTTCCAGGTAGTAAGAGATTCAAACCCATAAGACATAAGACATACTTTGTGTTTACTTGATATTTGTAATTTATCACACTCTTCTCGGTAGTACATCGCGAGGAAAATATATCAATAATATTTCTTTAAATTCTGGGGATACGAGTAACCTTCCAATCCGTATTGAAGCAGCTTGGTGGGTCTAAGCGCCTACTCTTCTCTCCAAAAAAGAGAGAAGGTCTATGCAGTGGGATAGTAGCCTTTAAATTTTTTACCAAACATAAAACTTATCGCGTATTGCATCGAATAATACTGTGAAATTTAATAAGGATTACTCGTAATGTAAGAATTAAATTGTGTAAATATATGAAGGTTCGAGTTCTCTTTGGACACTTTATATTAGTGGTTTTATACTAACCGGACGGTTCTATAAATCCCTGAGGTAAGAGTGAAGAATGGCAAATCATTTTTATGGAAGGTCCAATACCACGTGGAAAACGTGCTCGCTAACATCATATCCGCTACTCCACTGATGAAGAATAATGCCCAGAAAAAGCCCAATAGGTTGACGACTGAAATTAAAAACCAATGTCGTAGGAAATAATACATAAATTATTAACAATCAAATAAGCTTATAATTTAATATGGGATGCAACTCAAATCGTATATTCTCCAATGATCTTAGATATTTCAGAAGCCGTAGCCTTGGTGATATGTTGTTTAATTATAGTGTCTGGATGACCGAGCTTTATCACATTGTATTTTTTTTCGAATTCCTTAGAATCGAATTAGTATCACGGATAAAGGGGCTCCAATAGTTATAAAAGGCATAACTTGAAGAAAAGAAAAAAATAATCGGACTGTCTGAACTCAAACCAGTGCCTTCTGGTTTCGGGAACGCCCGAATTATGGTAAATGCTGGCCAAATTTACCTTCGTATTGTAATGATATTGTACCAGTTTTTCATTGTCTGAAATCACGTATAGAAAAGCGTTTTCGAAAAATCAAATCTATATGAATGCCTCCGAAACTTCCTGAATACTAAATTTCATGAAAATCTTTTTAGTCGTTTCTAGATATCGGATTATAAAATTTCGTAATATGAATACTCACGTTGCATATAAATGATGTTGTTTGGATTATCGATGCCCGTAAAATGACAGGATGCCAGTTGACACGGCAAAAGTCCACCTACGGAACTTGTGTCGTGGCACTTTTCTACAAATGTTGCTGGATTACACGCAACACCCTCCTGGAAATAGTTTAAATTCCTTTTAATTATATTATTTTTTTGATAATTTGAATTTAGAAGAATTTTATCTTTTTAATAATTGCACGCGACGTTATCCTAAACTTACGCTAGAGTTAATGTTAGGACTTATACAACAATGGAAACGACTAAATCCCGCATTGACGAAAACATTCTTTTTTATTAGAAACTTCATATTGTTCCTTTTCAGTTGAGATCTTGAGGTCATAGTGTATATGGAGCAAAAAATTGTTATCCATTTAATACATCTTTGAATACGAAGCGTTAATAGTTTTTCCTTTGATGACTATGCCGCTTGTAACAAACTTTGTTCGTCTTGCAGAACATATATGCTAACGGATGCACTTCTTATCAATTCTACGACTAATCAAGCTTGTATGATCGTCCCTAAGCTGTTTAAAAAATTTAAGGAACACTAGCTATGCGAAAGATTATTCATTATTTTTCACGTTGAACTGGTTTTTATAAAGTAACATCTCATTTCGATTTATAAAATAATTCAGGACAACAAGAACTTAGTAGGAAATTTATTTATTTAATAAATTTATTGTCAGAATCGTTTAAATTATAAGTTTATTCATTTATACTATTGAGGATATAACTTTTTACAATATTTTCATATACTTACCTCGGTATAAACTCCACCACAATCACAGGTAGTGTCATTTCGGAGATTCACAACACGGAAGGCCGAATCGCCAATCGACATCAAAAACATGAGAACCAGTACCCCATATGCAATAATTGCGCACTGGAAGATCCATGGGAAAATAGGGAACAGAATCGTTGATTTTATAGACGTTACTGCTCTGGAATAAAATTGTTTTTTAAATTGAAACATTTTCTATATAATTAAACGCGTGTCGATATTTAACAACTACGCTGCGCTTTATTTGATCCGGACAGAGATATTCGTAGTTTCAAAACTATTTGTTTACTTTCTGCTATTGGAGTGACAGTAGGCATTTTTGAAATATTTAGACCCGGTTTCCACTAAAGCGGAGAGGAGAGGAGAAACGTTTTGAATACCAATCAGATATCATTATTTAAGCTAAGCGGGTAGGAGATGAAGAAATGACGATATCTGATTGGTGTTCAAAACGCATCTTCTCTTTGGTGGAAAGCGGGCTTGAGAAAGCAACTGTGCAATGTGAAGGTGCTCAAAAATATTTTATAATCATTTCGACGTCCGAATATCAGCACTTTTAACAGCAGCAGTAATGTCAAGAGATGGAAACTAGTTTTACCCGCGACTATGTTCGTGCCAACTTAAGTGAACTTAAGTGCCAGTTTAAGTATCTTCAATAATGCATTATCATTATGCATTTTTCTCTGATCCCGAAAGAAAGACGGAATTTTTATATTCTATATGTTACCCTGGTATACAAGCTTTAATTGTCCTAAAAGTCATCAATATTAGCCCAGCGGATTATCCATGAAAGCGTAAAAGATGGGCAGACTTTTGTATTGACAATATTGTATGGCCTTTTTAGTTTAATGACATAGAAGAATCAAGTTGTTGATGTTCCAGATGAAAAGCAGCAAAACACTAAACTTACTTGCTTCCTTCACGTATCAGTGCAATAGCTATCGTTATCCGGCTCCGGAGGAAAATGACCACCAATAGTAGAATTACGAATATCACAGCTACTGCGATCAGAATGACCAGCCAGGTCTCGTATTTTGTGAATATGGACTGAGCGTAGCCCTTTAAATTATTCGTTTGGTGCAAGCTGACAGGATTCGCTTTATAGTACTCAAAATTCTTGTAACATAGGTATATTGCTGAAAAGGAAAAAGTTAAAGATAGTATATTAAAGAGCTGTGATATGGGGTATGGAGCTCATGCAGCTGGAGGCCCATGGACTGGACTGGATAGCCCAGCAGTGAGAGCGTACGACTCTTTCGAGGGGAACACGAGTTCAAACCCGGGCAGGCACCAATGAGTTTTTCTATTAAAACTCATGTGTCTAATTGATAATTGCAATTTATCACACGCTTTTCGGTGAAAGAAAACATCGTGAGGAAACCTGCATATCTCTAGAGAATTCTGGATGTATGTGTAACCTACCAATCCGCATTGGGGCAGCGTGGTAGGTCTTAGCTCCAACCCTTCTCTCCAGAAACGGAGAGAGGAGGCCTATTCCCAGCAGTGGGATTGTAACAGGCCGCTACTTTAGAATATTAAAGTTCTAGCATAGTAAAGTTATGTAAGAACTAACTGAGGACTAAAGGCCACGTAGGAGAGAAAATTTGGAGCATAAACCTACCTTTCCTTTCTTTGGAGAGAAAGTTTGGCGCATAGAGCTTACTCGTACTACGCTTTTCCAATATGGTTGATTGGGTGGGTTAATGTCTCAAGAATCGTTTAAGGATATACAGTTTTATGATGTAAAGATAAAAAAGTGTAATCGTTAATAACAGTTAAATTGTTGAATAGATGAAGTCAAACAGTTCGTATTTAAACGGGGAGCCACAGTATTTAAACGGCGCAAAACCATCGGACATAGATATAAATTCTCTGAATAGCGAAGGAATCTATTGAAAGCACTCAGAAAGTAAAGTGACACAGTGTCACATTATTTTTATATGAATACAGACAGACAACTTCTGGGGACTTTTTTATAATATGTACAGACTAGAAGTACGACATAAATTTCTTCAGCTTTAGTTTTTAAATTAGCCGTTAACTTTTTGTTTTTCCCATTCCCGGGGAAAAAAGGAGAATTATTATATCCTAAATGTTAGTCCGATAACGCTTTAATCGTAACCTATTTCATCAATATCGCTCTAGCGGTTTAGCTGTGAAAGCGTTACACACAGATAGACATACTTTCGCATTTATAATATTAGTCATCGTCATCCTTTTGCCCTTATCCCATTCTAAGTGGGGTGGGCACAACATGTTACAAATATGTTGTCACATGATGTGGCTACGTATTTCACGACGGGCCGGTCGCCTGACGTAAACTTACCATAGTCGTATTTTACGCCCCTCGGTAAGAAATAGGGTGGTCTATTCTACTCGGCCGGATGCCACATTTAAATATTAGTATGTTATATTTTAATTAGTAAAAAGATTTAAATTGTTTATACTCACCGAATCCCAGTAGGGCAAACAGTCCCGCGATTGAGATCCAGACTATAGGTGTGATGACATATCGCAATAACAGGATATAGATGAAGCAGAGCAACACCACAGCCACCAATGCTCCTGCCATGTACCAACGCGACTGAACCAGGTCTTGGACTATTTGCGATGATAGCTGCTCACATAGTTTATAAACACATAATTTATAAAATTTTATAACCTAATCCTTATACACCTAGTGGGTACACATTTTAAGAGATAAAGTTAGTTATATCGAATTAGCTGTGATAGCCCAGTGGTGAGACCGTGCGACTCTCTAGAGACGAACATGGGTTCGAACCCGGGCAGGCACCAATGAGTGTCTTAAAAAAACTTATGTGACTAATTGATATTTGCAATTTATCACACGCTTTTCGGTGAAGGAAAACATCGTGAGGAAACCTGCATATCTCTAGAGAATTCTAGGAATATGTGTAACCTACCAATCCGCATTGGAGCAGCGTGGTAGGTCTTAGCTCCAATCCCTTCTCTTCAAAAAAACGGAGAGAGGAGACCTATTCCCAGCAGTGGGATATTAACAGGCCGTTAATATATTTAAATCGAAATAAGAATTTGAACATCGTTATTTCAACGGTTTTAGTCATAGAGTTATTAATACTAGTGTAGGAAGCCATAGGCAAGTCATATACTTCATCTTTGTCTAATCACACATAAAAAAGAGAGACAGATAGATAAACATCATTTGCCTTCTCTTTATTGTAATTTAGCACATATTAGGCTGGCTTCCCTACTTTACACGATGAGTATAATAATTCTATGGTTTCTGTACCTACCAATAAATACAGATTCAATAAAACAAAATATAAGAAAACAGAAAACGCTACCAAAATTGAAATACCGTTGATAGATTATAATAGGGTTTACCACATTGTTTAAATTCGCGCCTTTATTACTTTGATATTACATGAACTTGAACATGTGCTTATCCTTTATAGGTTGCCGGTCAACAATTAAAGAAAATTTAATTTAATTAATTGCGAACAGACGGTCAAGCTCTAGTCTACCATATAACATGAAAAGCGTACATTCAATTGTAATAAAAAAAGAAGTATTATTTTCAGCTACTTTAAAAGTTGGCTACGTACTAACAGAAAGTTAAACAAGAACACAGTAGTAAGAACAGTATAAGAAAACAGTAAATTTTTTATTACAATGACAATAAGATGAATCTCGTTACGTAATCTACATGTTGTGTAAATATATATTGATAATTTTACTTGGGTATTCCTATATTTCTTATATTTTATCTACGATATAACTTTCGATGTATTATTTGGGTATCCACAAGATCTGAAAAGCTTATGCTCTTCTCCAAAGTTCAATCTATTTATTTGTAACGATTAATCAAAATCTGTTTGGCAGTTAAGACGTGATAACGTAACAAGTAGAATACTATTGGTATTCATAATAATATTATGTTAGTCTTTAAGATTACGACAGGCAAAGCATGCAATGCCGCGTGCAAAAGCATGGTGTTGAAATATATAAAATCTAGATAAAGTAATTGGATGTTTTATTTTAATTAATATAATGCTTGATAAAAGAGTAAGATGTTTTGACAGAAAATTTTCTTAACATTAATTGGTATTTTGATACATTGTTGCTACAATTCAGACCGCAAAGATGATGAATTATTATTATTTTTTTTCGAACTGACTGTATGCTGTTAGCCCTAATGGCTTTTACAGCGTCACCGGGCGGGACTGGCGAGCGCAGAAGCATCGCCGAGGTTGCGAAATGCAGGGAGTAGAGCGCAGAAGCTCTACTTAAGTCGGAGAACGTCGTTCTAAGGGTGCCTCCTGTGAGGCCGGACCACGGCTTAGGGCGACGTGTAGTGGAGGGTTGATGGTATGACTTAGATTAGTCATTGCGGCGTCGGAAGGGTGGCGAGAAGCCACGACCGACCGACGTCAGAAAACTGGGACCTCGTCTTCGCCGGCGAAGACGCTGTGTGTGTGTATTACGTGTATCTGTGTTGGCGATCGTTATTTGATCGTCGCGGTCATACAAGACGCTTTTTGGACGCCTATATTTTCGATGGTCTGACCTAACTGGGATGTAGGTAGAAGCAACTGAAATAAGAGGGTTCGAGTGTACCTCAGATTTCTCGAAGTAAGATTTCGAAAAACGTTTAAAGAGGTGAGTAATGGTAGGGAGATCGAGGTCTCTATGGAGGTCAACGTTCCGCATGAACCACGGACACCCAGTGGCTGTCCGCATAAATCGGTTCTGAAGTCTTTGGAGCCTGAGCAATCTGACCTTTGAAACGTGCGCGAACGCAACGCTCGCATAGGACATTATTGGTCTTATGCAAGTTTTGTAGAGTGTCACTTTGTTGCGGAGCGACATCTTACTTTTCTTGCATAACATCGGATAAAGTCGTCCCATGACATACGCAGCCTTATTGCAGACTATGTGTATGTGCTCGTGGAAGGTCATGGAAGGTTGAAAGGTGACACCTAGGTACTTGACTTTCTGTTGCCAGTGAATCGGTGTATTGTAAAGGGATATTTCCGTAGGTGTGTCTATGTGATATCGAAAGCGATTACCGATAAAGTGCATGGCTGCACTTTTATCCGGGTTTATTTCGATTCTCCATCGGCGGAACCAGCGTCCGAGGCTGTCTACCGCTTTCTGGAGACGCCTAGTTATTACTTGAGGTCGGCGGGATGTGGTAAATACAGCGGTGTCATCCGCGAAAAGGGCAAGATGTGTACGCTCTTTGATAGGCGCCCGTGGAATGTCACTCGTGTAGAGCGAGTACAATAAGGGTGCCAGCACAGATCCTTGAGGGACACCAGCACGAATTGTGCGGCGAGACGATAAAGTACCGTCTATGCGATAGCGAAAGGTGCGTTTAGTCAGGTACTCTCGTAAGATGAGTACAAGTCTGTCTGGTATATTTAGTTGGAGCAGCTTGTAAATTAAGCCTGCGTGCCAGAACTTATCTAAGGCTTTGGCGACGTCGAAGAATATGACACCTGTAAACTGCTTGGTTTGTAAACCTTGCAGAATGTGCTCCGTGAGGCGATGCACTTGTTGAACACAGGTGTGTTTTGGACGAAATCCGAACTGTTCGTTCGGAATAAGATTTTGGCTATCAACTACTGATTTTAATCGGGCGAGAAAAGATGATGAATGAATGGTGAGAATGTATGATGAATGAGCTCCACAATAGACAATTGAGGTTGGGAATTGCTACATTATCTAAATAGGCGTGGTTCTTTGTGTGACTTGTTGTCATACATACTGGTAGTATTCATACGGTAGTCAGAATATTGTAAGCGTTTGCATCGTATCGTTTGGAATACTGTACTGGAATGTATTATTAAATAGAGCTACTAGCGTTATCACACCTCTTAAATTTTGAATCCAATAGAGATTTTTAATTCTACGTAAGAATTTTTCCGTGAAATTTCCCTCCTGGGAAAGGCAAATCCATCAAATTGACTGGCCCGTTGGCGCAATGGGTAGTGACCCTGCCTTCAGCTCCGCGGGTCGCGGGTTCGATTCCCGCCGGGGCCAACATTTTCTACAAACAATTTGTTAGTTCTCCGAGCCTGGGTGTATATCTGTATGTTAGTATGTATTTAAAATTATAAAGGTAGTATATCTAGCAGTTGTCCGTCGCCAATAACACAAGTATTAAGTTACTTACTTTGGGATCGGACGACCGTATGTGTGTCCCATAAATTTATATATTTATTTATTTATATTTAATTCTCTTCACCCCAGTGTTTAATGAAGAGTATATGATCGACATTTAACAAGTATTACCTACGTTTAAGTGCATCAACCACTTTCGATCACTCAATAAACCGATTTCTATTCAAAGAGTTACCAAATCAAACATACATGATGTACCCTACCTGGTCAAATCTAAGCAAATTGGTGAGCTGTTCGAGCACCTCGTTTTCCGCCATGTTGAGTGTACCGTTTGTGACATCTCGTAATACTTCCACAGCGGCTGTGACGTTTACAAAGCACCGACCCAACACTGTTTTGCGTACCAAATATTCATTATTAGTTCTCCAGCATATATGTTAATTTTTAAGCCGTTATGTGTTTCCTATCTTTTGAGATGCACCAAATTCTTTACCTGTTACCCACATCATTAATTTATAGCCTATAAACGTCTAGAAAAAGTTTGATTGTTAGTTTTATTGGTTAAATAATATTTAATATTTTATTTAATAGTGCAAGGAAGAAAGAAAATAAGAAATAAGATTTTTTTTTCTATTTTTCGCTACCAACTGGATGCTACCATTACCATTCCTTATGCCATTTAAGTGAGATCCTACAGAACTTATGCAAAATTATTTTTAATAGAATATGGAGTTGGGTTGTCTTGCCAGCCTTAAACAGTTGAATAAACGCTTAATATTACATAGATTATTATTAGCCGTGTGGTATCCGGCAGAATAGAATAGAGCACCCTCCTTTATTACCCAGGTGTCGTAAGAGGCGACTAAGGTAAATGCCGTGTGGTATCCGGCTGCATAGAATAGACCACTCTCATTTCTTACCGAGGTGTCGTAAAAGGCGACTAAGGTAAGTTGACGTCAGGCAGGCGGCCGGTCACAAAATACGTAGCCAAATCATATGACATGTTTGTAACATGTTGTGCCGACCCCACTTAGAGTGGGATAAGGGCAGGAGAATGATGATTACATAGATTATAACCTTATTCTATTATTATTCCCAAATGTAATTTATGTTTTTAAAGAATTATGTATTATTATGTCGATTATGCACAGGCGTATAGTTGTTTGAATAGCGTTAGTAATGTGAAAAGTATAGATCAGTAGAGCATTACAAATGTGAATATAGGCAGGTTAAATTGTGCCACGATGCTGGGTAATCTATAAGGAAGCTACTTGCAAAAGAGCCATGCCACTACGTACAACGTGTGTTTCTCGCTCGTTTCTTGTGAAGAAAGTAACCCAGCTCGCGGCAATCCAGCCCACATAGGAATCGAGAGCTGTCGCACGGTTAATCAGGGATTTCTGAGCATCCTTCGGGTTGCGGACACAAGTTTCGCCATCTCTCCCTGATTCTGGCCACTTTTTCCTCGACGCATCTTTGCATTCCAGTGTTGAGAGATCGCCGATGCAGCGGAACAACACTGAAGCGGGATCATTTTCTCTAATAGCATTCGATTAGACTAAGAGGCACATTCATACCACACGTTTAACACAAATCTCGCTTGGCAGGCATTGTTTTAATGTTTAAAATTTATTTCTATCATTACCTGGTTGACTCTGCAGTACAAAACTGGCGCACTTGTCTTCTTGAATGTGCTGCAGAGCTTGGGCGCGTGTCATAGATTGAATGTCAACATCGTCCGTGCATATCATAGACATCCTTATTTGTTCGAATAAACCAGGTTGTTGTTCTATTTCTTTTTTAAACAACACTGTTCTATCTGGACACTGTGAGACGCATACCTGTAAGAGATATAAATTTTTGAAAATTTATATTTATATAGCAAATTTGTAGCAGCAAAACTCTAGAGGATTTTTAAATTTAGTACGTTACGTCACATTCGAGAATTAATTGAAACGATTGATCGGTATAAGCCTTTTGTCTGTAGTTCTATAACGAAACAATCATAGTTCACGGTATAAGTATAAGACGAGCAGTCGGTTATAAAAATTAAACTGAACTAGAGTGAATACCGTTCTTTATTGCAAAATTTCAATGTATACATTTAATTTTGATCATTAATATATTGACGTCATAAGTAAAATAGGTCAAAAAGTACTAACTTGTGTAGTTGGACATCCCGTTATAGGAGTACCAGGTGACAAGCACCTAGCGATGTTAAAGAATAATAGATATTTCCTGTCTTCAAGGCCAGAATCCAGGCCACATCGTCGACCTCTCGAATCAATAGGCGCTAATAACTTCTCGACGCTTCCTCTCGACATACCTGTTACAAAGGCCTAGTTACAGCGTAAAAGAACACCAAGAACGATTCCAAAATGAAGTAGTAATTCTGGGTGCGCATTTTCACATTGGTACTGTTGGCGTTTCATATAATTACTAATGTTTAAGCGAAGGTAATATCAATTCTTAAGGAGATTAAGCCAGTGAGACTTCTTCTTTGGCTATATAACACGTAGAAAGTTGGAAAATTTCAAAAAACTGTTTGTGCTGCGGAAATAGACATCACCTACCCCATGGTCTGACTCCAATTTTCATATTGGTGATATTTTATAAATAGTAATCAACATGTATAAAATACGATTATGTGCATGTACAGGTACAACAAATACCTTGATCAAATGAGATTCTTAAACCCTGAAAAATATTTTCAGGGTTAAGAAAATCCTATTGTTTTAAAACCAAAGGTAAAACCTTTTATTTCATCATAAATAGACGCACGCAGCTATACCTGTGATGCGAATTGGTATAGAATTTTACGGTGTTGTACTAATAAAAAATTATCACTGCCATTATATTTACTCATCTTATTTTATATTCGTCTTATCCGACCTAAAAATGAATTTAAAATGTCGGAATTTGGTGTTAGTACTTCCGCAGCAACATGAAGATTGGTAATATACTTAGATTTCTGTCGAGGTAAAATAGAATAGTTATCTTACTGTAATATCCGACGTAGCCCCATGCTCCGAGGAAGAGGATGAATATGATTAGCCATATGATGTCCGTGCAAGAGCGGTTGTGTACCGGCCCGTTGAAGTCGGGATCGTATCGGATCGGCTCCCCTGCAATTGAAGAGTTGTTTTAAACTTTCTATTAATCTATAGATAATTAATATGGGAAGAAAACACTGTACCACTTTTTACGAAAATTACGGGAATGGAAGAGTATTAAATTTGGCACAGCTATAATTTAAATTGACAAGAAGTGCAGAATGCTAATATTTTTTATAATCTTATGTATAAAATTCTCGTGTTAAAATGCTAGTTACTATACTCGTCCTCGGCTTAACCGATTTTTATGAAATTTATATGCATATTCAGTAGATCTGATAATCGGCTACTATCTATTTTTCATACCCCTAAGTGATAAGGGTTGTCCATCCCTAACATTTTGGCCTACCGCTTATATGTCAAAACAACGTTGTCCCCGTCAGCCAGAAATACATAAAAATACATTCAATCAATAAAAAATCAACACGATGCATGCACTTGATTATCTAAATTTAAAGACTCAATCAAATGACAAATTGAGCTTTTATTGAAATTGAATATATCTGTCTGATCATGGTGGTTTTTTTTTATTTATTGTAAACAAAACATTAAGCATTTTATATAATGAATAAATAAGTTTTTTCGAAAAAATATTCGAGTTTCAATCTGCAATCTGCAAACGCCACCTCATCGTTAGACTATCAGAGTTTTTTGTTATTGTTTTTATTAAGTTACCTTAGTGATTTAGATCTTAGTGGTCTATCTGCCGATATTACAGACACGAATAATAGAATCCGACGCTATACCTAAATACATAGAGATTGTAAATAACATATTAATGCTCTGTAAATAATCGCGCACACGAATAATTATATACGCTTAACACTACATAAAGAAATGTACATAACACCGAGGCAGAACTTGTGGGATATCACATCATTCCTTCACAGTTGAAGTGAAAAAATTCAATTAAATAGTTCTTATCGATTTTAGCTTTATCAATTCATATTTAGTATTTAAGAATATTGTATTTAGTATTGGAGAGATAAGTCTCTCCACTATTATTTGCTATTGTTGTTCATGAATGGTATGTAACATGCATGTACTTTTGGTACATGGTATAAGCAATGTAAAAGTGTAAGTAAAAAAAAATGTTAAGTGAAAAAAAAACAAAAATGTGCTAGTAAATAAGAATAGTTCAAGAAATGTAAATAATAATAAGAAATGAAAAAAAAATCTTCGTGAAAAGTCTCTGACCTCAATCTCAGAAGAAATAGGTATAAAAAAATAGACGCATGTATAGAGCGATTCTGATAAGAACGATGCAGGCAATTCATAGAGAATACTAAATAGAGCTTCCGAGGTAAATATCAAATCAAATCAAATCAAAACCTTTTATTAATAACGTCACAGTAAAGTAAATAACAGTAAAAATAATAATAATACAGAAATGTGACGTTACGAATTGAAACATCATTCAGCTTAAGTTGAGAAGTACCTCAATGCTGGTTTTCAATGGTGACCATTGTTCCTTAAATTTAAATCTTAGTCTAAAAACAGCAAAAACGACAGTGACATACAAAGGTAGAAGTACTATTATAGAGTAATCGTAGTATATACTATCGAAAAAAAGAGAAAGACCTATTATGTCTCTCTGTTTTATGTGTGATTAAACAAAAATAGATATGGGTCTCTCATGTTCCCTCTCTTATAATTTTTTTATAAACTCGCACTTACGCCGCCATAACAATACACAAGCACCACACACGTTCACTATCACAAACTCCGCAATCGTTTTGCCGCATTATGCAATATCATCAGAAGATAGACTCCACGACCAAATCGCAAAGCGCCCTTTATATTTAGCATTGTATACATTTCATATTTACTTTATAGAGGATTGTAGCAAAATTGCAAAGTAATTCGCCTAATTCTATAAATTATCCAATTGATTCTGTTGAAAGTTTTGTTTCTCCAGATGACTCCATAACTCCAGACCCAGGTTCACGTCTATTGCCCGTTTATATTTTGACATGTTATATATGCTTGTTTTGTGTGTGTTTGTGGATGACTAAAGGTTTTATAGACATACCCAGTAGCGTAGATGGGTAACCAAAGACCTTGGGGCAATATAAAATAGGACCCCAACTGAAGTTGTTTTCCGAATTCAATGTACTCCAAATTCGTCGTGAAACATATAGACCGTCAAGAAAATGGTTTAAAAGTTACTACTTAATTAGGGAAAAAAAATCTAAAATCCCCACACTTCATATATCACTAGTTCAATTAATACTTTGTAAGTTAGAGTCCGTAGGGTCCCTTTAACTTGGGGGCCCCGGGGCACCAGCCCCGCGGTGGGTACGCCATTGAACATACTACAATATTAAAAATTATTATTACTTAGAGCAAATTAGCGAGTAAGCGTCAACAAATTCTGTAAAGTTATACTCAAGACATACTCAATCAAGAACAGTTAATGCCATTGTCAGGACGTATAATAACCTCAACACTTACTGGAGTCTTTGGACGGCACACAGCAACCCATAACAAATAATAAGGTTCACTAACTATCACTGTACTTTATCCAATGTTTGTAGAGTCATTAGTCATAATTTAGTCATTGAGTGTTTGGTTTCGTGTTAATTTTTCACTGATACTGATATCGCGAGGCAATGTTGGCGGTTGGCTTATCTTGATTAAATTTACGATATTGAAACCGGCATATGCTACGCTCGGTGATTTGTTAGGCGACTAGTCAAATATTACGTTGTTCAGTCAAAGCCTACGCGATGTTATGCTCGTGCTAATTGGGATCAACGTTAAATAAACAAGTATTGAGAATAATAAGTTTCGTTTGCTAAATGTTGTAGTAAATGAATACTGAATACAACGAATAATGGATGTTTATCAAATAAATTTTACTTATTTATACTACTCAAAAAGACAAAAATACTATAAATCATCAAGTTATGATTCGTGGAAGGTAAAAAAAAGTCTTAGTGAGAAATTAGAATCTTATTTTAATGAGTTATGCGAACTCTTGTACCAAAAAGTTATCTATAACTTAACTCGATTATAATGTATGTAGAATTTTTTTTTACAACATGCATCTTTCTTCGTCTCCTTTATCGATCGATGGACGTCCACATCTGGACAAGATCTTCGGACCTTCTTGAGATCTTTAAATCTTCTGATATCTCAAGGTTACGTTTTTAATAGTTTATTATAATATATACTATATAATATATTACAATAATATAGTTTTAATATTATATTTATATATTTATATTTTTAGCAATCTAATGTTTGTGCATTAGAATATACAAAAAAGGATTGGCGATGTATATAATAGACAAAGTAGGAACCGACATAAGCTTGCGATTCCTGTTTTGCGCCTTGCAAAAGTAAATAAGTCATTTGTGGGTTTGGGTAGGTATAACATTCTACAATAAAATCCCGCAATCGATTTTATCTTTGCCACTACAGTACACTACACTCAATTTGAATATTATTTTAAAGATTTTGTAGGAGAATAAAACTAGTTCAGTTTAATCATAAAAAAATATATTTTTAGATAAACGTAGTGTGAAATCTCAGTGATACGACTGTGCTTGTAGTAGTAATTAAATACATTAAAAATGCGTGTTGCTTGTTTGTTGAGCAAGTAAATACACTGAATAATTAATTATAAGCGGTAATATAAAAAGAAAATTGCGACGTATTAACCTACATATTAATTTAGTCTATCAGACAGTTAACAAGTCATATTTTGCAACATACATTTTTGCAGGAAGCTATTATTCTCTTGCTACGTACAGGGTTGGCAAAGAGTGTATTGAATGTATATTCAGATTACCTATAGTAGACTAAAAAAATGACATTTAAAAACTAAAAAACTTTTATGACTGTTTAAAAACACTCGTACTATAATTTTTTCTCACGGTTACCTAAAATATTACAATTTTTATCATCAAAGCGACATTTGAGTTATTTGGTATCAGAATGGCAAAGTATACGGATCTCTACCAAATAAACCTGATATGGAAATGTAACTCATCCTTTAGTTATATATTGAAATCATCCATACGGTATTGTCTTTTGAATTTGATGTTCCCTTTTACATATCATTCTTATTTAAATTTACATGAAAAACATTAAATTCAAATTATCACAAAATTAAATTTAATGCGTTCGAAAATACGAATATTGAAAACATACTGAGGTACTCCAACGCGTGGCTGAATCTTATAGTAAATAAATAAATAACGGAACGAAAACTCCTTATTAATAAGGTAACAGGGGCGTTTTCTTCTTCTAGAAGAACTAGTTTAGGTAGAAGTAGTTAGACCAATTACATTCCCTTCCAATTATATTTTTCAATTAAATTTTGAAACCAATTATATTTTCTTTTATCTACTCTGATACTATAATAAAAAGATTATAAAACTGAAAACAAAATTCTTATGACAAACATTACGTACAGAACAAAAATAAAAAATTAAAAAGTTTCATTACGATACAGGTCTTGTATGGACACCTGTATCATAATGTAACTTTTTAATCATAACGATACATCTATACAACTTCCAGCTGGACCAAGGAGGTTGAACCTCTACCTTAAAAAAAAGGTTTCAATGAATGGGTTCGCGGCGACGCAACACGCATGCGCAATTGATGTTTGCGCCTTGGCGCCAATATATGACATTTAAAAAATCTTTTCAATATTTAAACGAAGTTTAGTTTTGTTTGTAAAAAAAATAGTTTTTGTGTAAAAATATGTCTGAGAGCGGGGATAGTGGTAATTGTACACCACCAGATATTCTGAAAGCTGCGTCAAACATAACCGTGAACCTGTTGCCGACGAAATCTAGGAGCAACTATATTAAATGTTACCACGAGTTCATGGAATGGAAACGTACGTTTTACGTATTATAGTATGAGAGTAGATAAAGTAGTGTATGATACTGTACATAACTTGGTCTTTTAACACTCGTGTGATACTATAAAAAAACGAGCCGCAGGCGAGTTTTATAACGAGTGGTATAAGAACCTTATTATGCAACAGTACCATAAACTACTATTATCTAATTTCTATTTTTTAGTCTACTCGCTGTTCTAGGCAACCCTAACTACTAGGAGGTTCTTGTAAATTATACTTATCCAGTGGTCTCGAAACTTCTTGTTCTGAGTCAAAGGTAAAAATAGAGTACTATGTGGTATTTCTACAAAATTATGACTCTTGTTTCAACTATAAAATAAATATTGAACATTAATAAAAATTTATATTATATATGCCTGTTACTCTTAAAGATAATAAGATGTTAGATTAAATAAATTGCAGCTTATTCATAATAATATGGCTGAGATTAGAGACCACTTAAATTGATAACAACCTACAATAATATTAATTGTCGTTCTTTGAAATATATTATCAGCTTGAATACTTACTAGTATTGTGAACATTAAAAAGTACTGCAATTTTTTGCCAAATAAAGTATGTCAGAAACGAGACAGAATGTTTAATTGAAGTAAGTTTTTATCATAAAAATAGGAGTGTGGTTAACGTGGTCGAATGTGTTTCATATATATGAAACACATTCGACCCTGACAACTATTTGTACAACAAGGCGTTATTATCACTTGAACACAATCTTACCCTGTTAAAATTTTACTATTTCTGAATTTTTACTCCTTCATTACATCCAAGAGTTAGTTTATTTGTCATTCTTAAATGATAACAGTACGATAATGCACGATACTTTTTGATATTACTTTGTATTTATTCATAAGATAAAATAATTTAAAGAATAGTAAAGAGAGATTTGCTATTTCTGCAATGTGCTCACGTTTACGTTAAAAACTTTAAGTATGACGGTTCAAAATTTCGTCGTGTTCGCCATTCATTCATAATATGTCATCAGTTTGTTAGTCGCTCTTCTATCAACTTGAATTTTTTCAAGTCGATTTGGACTTGTCATCTTTTATTAAACCATGATCAAAAAGAGTTTAAAAAAATGAATGGTGATAGAAAATCACAATTTCCAACACTATCCAAATCCTATACCCATTCTCGACTTGTCAGATACACGATGACAGTCAGAGACTGAATAACAATCGGATGCCGACACTACATACAAGGAGAAGGGAACGTTTAACCATAAATAGTCCAATGCTACGCTAATGGACTTCATGGATTATAAAATTGCTAACTAATATACTCAGAAATATCTTATGCACCGTGGTTTCAATAAGTCGATCAAACTAAAGAGGGAAAATATAATTCAGAGACTAAATCCCGAATAGAGTACATTTCTGTCGCCCGTAATTTGTATTACCCAATTACCCATGCCTTGTTTCTTCCCTTTGAAAAGAGGTAAAAATTGTAAAATATGAATGTGTAAATCACTTACTTAGATACCTGAATAAATTGGGTGAAAGTATTTAAGTACATATAAATAGATACTATTCATGGCACCTAAAAGTTTTTAATAATAATAAAACCTTAAAAAAATTATGACACAACTTTGTCGAATCGACGGAAATCATATGACATATCTAGATAAGTGTAGTTTTGAAAACAGTCATAACTAATTAATCATCATTGTTATTGTCAATCAGCTAGTATTAACGGAAATGAAAAATATTTTGGTTATATCCACTATATACTTGTATACTTTACATATACATATACTTATGTAGGGGAACAGGCCAGGGATTCAAATTATACACTGATTCTAATGAGTAACGTATATTCAATTTACACTGGAAGGCAATATGTCCGATAACTATGACGTCTTGAACAAAGTACACAAGAAGAGAAATTAAACATGGCGCACGCTGCTTTTATACACTTCATTTAGTGTGGCCATTTTATAAAGATAAATTGCATTAATTTTTGTTGCAAATAAAGGCATAAATGCCAACACGCCCCCTCAAAAATTAATCTGCATTTAATACAATCAATTCACAAAATAATCGGAACATATAACACTTCCTAGTGTTTGCTGGGGAAGTTACAATATGGTCCAACATTTGTTGCATAGGATTAGGAAAAACCCAGAAAAACCTAATCAGACCATTTCATCTATTAACAATCAATACAAAATGAAATATTACCATGTATGATTTAATACAATCATATTCTTTCAAATCAAAACAAATAATAATAATAATAATCATAATACTAATTTATATATAATGGTTATTCTAATCCCATTTTAGACCTCAATTCATGAAATGTCATTGCAGGTAACGGCTTGGTCAATCCATCTGCTATTTGTTCACCTGTGGGAATATAATTTAACTTTATTATATTTTTCTCAACCTGTTCCCTTGAAAAGTGATATTTAATATCAATATGCTTTGATCTTTTATGATTCGTTGGATTGTTAGCAATGCTTATACAGCCGTTATTGTCTTCATAAATAACAATAGGAAGAGCGATTTCTAAATTAATGCTCAGGGCTAGAGACTTAAGCCATAATGATTCTTTTACAGCCTCATACAATGCCATATATTCCGCCTCAGTCGAAGAAGCTGCTACTGACATTTGTCTTTTCGTGTTCCACGTAATTGTACATCCCTCAAACAGTTTAAATAAATACCCTGTTGTACTTCTTCTATCAGAGGTATTATTACCCCAATCAGAGTCAACATACCCAGTCAAAATATTATCATATTTAGTTCTTTTATAAGTTAATTTTAAATCAGCTGTGCCTTTCAAATACCTAAGTACTCTTTTCAGACTTTGCCATAACTCTTTATTATTTTTATTTGTATATTTACTTAAGATGTTAACACATATACTTAAGTCTGGACGAGTACACAGCATGATGTACATTAAACACCCTATCAAATTACGGCATGGCGCATCACATACATTATTTGAATTCAGCGCCTCATAATTAACTTTATTTTCAATAGGGGTACTAACTGGGTTACAATCGTGCATATTAAATTTAATTAATACCGATTTAATATATGCACTTTGATCGAGACTAATTTTATTATGATTTCTCGTTATTCTAATACCAAGAAATAATTTTATATCTTTTAAATCAGTCATTTTAAATTTACTACTAAGATAGCTTTTGAAATCATTTAATATTTTAATATTAGCGCAAACAATTACTAAATCATCTACATAAAGTACCACGTAAATATTTTTATTAATATCATTTTTATTTAAAATATATATGCATCTATCAACAGATGAATTCTGAAAACCCATTTCTTTTAGAGATTGTTCAAATATATCAAACCAACATTTGGCCGCTTGCTTTAATCCATATAATGCTTTGTTTAATTTACAAACATAATTATCTTTGCTGACTACACCTTCGGGAACTTTCATATATATTTCCTCTTTTAATATACCATTTAAGAACGCGGTTTTAACGTCCATATGATGCACTAATAAATTAAATTGATTCGCGAAACTAATTATAAATCTAAAACTAGCAATTCGAGCAACAGGTGCAAACGTTTCGTTATAGTCCGTTAGATATTCTTGACTAAAACCTCTTGCTACAAGACGAGCCTTGTATCTTAAAGGTTTTCCGAATTCATCATGTTTAATAGTAAAAACCCACTTACAGTCGACAATATTTTTATTCTGTGGCTTTGGTACTAAGGTCCACGTATTATTTGCCGAAAGTGAACTTAATTCATCCCTAATTGCGTTTTCCCAATGAATTTTATCGTCCCGAGTTTTAATTTCCGCATATGAATTAGGTATTTTATATATAAAAGATTGAGCACACATTATACAATCATCGTCATTTTCATTATAAGATACGGGGGGAAGATCTTTAAGTCTAGCACTCCTTCGCAAACCTAAATTTTCATTCGCATTTTGATTAGTTATAGGTGAACTATCTCCACTTCTACTAGATTCCGGTATGCTATCAATTCTACGGATTTTACAGGGACTATTACTTTGACTATCAGATTTCGAAATATCTGATTTACACCTGTCAGTTCTTTGAGACTCTATAGACACTGATTTCGGCACCATTCCACCATTACCAGTTTTGTCACGAGAATGTAATAAATCATTCCCTTCAGGCTCAAATACCGGCCTGGATTTAAGATAATTAGTCTCATCCACAATAACATCTCTGACAGTTAAATACTTTCTACTATCCGTATTAAACACCTTATAACCATTCGGTTCGTACCCCACTAGTATTCCTTTCCATGATTTATCATCAAATTTATTTGTACTAGTTTTATTATGCACGTAAATAGTAGAACCGAAAACTTTTAAATATTTTATTTGTGGTCTTTTATTGTGCCACATTTCAAATGGTGTTTTATTTACTTTTAAAGCTTTAGTTGGAGTCAAGTTAATTAAATAAACAGCGGTTAACACTGCTTCACCCCAGAAAACTTTTTCTAATTTAGCATCGTTTAATATAGTACGAGCTTTTTCAGTAATAGTTCTAACCATTCTCTCAGAAACACCGTTTAACTGTGGAGTTCGGGGAACGGTCAAATGATAAGTTACACCTTTTTCTACACAATAGTTTTTCATTTCGGTAGATAAATATTCTCCACCGTTATCACAATATAAATTGACTAATTTCAAATTAAATTTAGTTTCAGCTTTAGCAACAAAATCTTTAAAACAAGAAAATACTTCTGATTTATATGTTATTAAATACGCAACGCAATAATGAGTAAAATCATCTACAAATAATACATAATAATTTTTGTTATCAATAGTCGAAGGAGTGATAGGCCCACAGACATCTGAATGCACAATAAATAAAGGTCGCTTAATATAACTTTTATCTTTTGCCTTATTAAAGGACTTCCGCATCTGTTTCCCATTTATACATGCTTCACATAAATCATCATTTGGAAATACTGCTTCAATTTCATTAATATCATCGATCATTCCATTACTTTTTAATTGTAAAAATTTAGTCTTACTAATATGACCTAGGCGTTGATGCCATATTTCATAACTATTTTTATTACTACTGTATACCTGGGTAACAGTGCGATTTAATCTAACGAAGAAGTCAATAGTTATAAGATTATTTAAAGACTTACCCGACATTAAAGTTTTACCTTCCTTACGTATATGGGCGCCATCTTGATCAAAAATTACTGTAACGCCAGCACGCTGCATCTTTGATACAGACAATAGATTGTATGGAACCTCTTGACAATAGAGCACGTCCTCTAAAACACCTTGTATACCAGTGTTACTCACGACATTTACGGTTCCTCTTTTCGTAGCTGAAATATAAGCACCATATTTAGCAACAGAAATTTTTACTGGTGTGGATAAACTTACGAAATCGGTAAACAGATCGTCTCTGTTTATAATGTGATCCGATGCTCCTGAGTCCAATATAAATGTTATTTTATTTCCATTATTATTGTCCTCATATTCACTGGTCATGAACGCAAAACCAGAAAAATTATTTGGACTGATTTCTTGTGTAAGCTCCACTGCCTGCACAGTTCGTGACCTTTCAGAACTTGTTTTATTCATCCTCTTGAAGTGATAGCAATCATATTTTGTATGCCCTCTGCGTCCACAGTGGTGACATTTAATAAATTTATTATTTCGCTTATAATTTGGTTTAAAATTTTGTTGTTGTTGATATTTATAATTAAAGGGCTTAGGGTTTTCAAATTTTCTTTTCTTAAAACTGTCTGTATTATTGATTTGTAGTACTTTAACACTCGTGTCACAATTTTCATTTTTTAATTTTAATTCGTGATCCAAAAGTCTTGTTTTCACAAAAGCTAACGTTAAATTATCTTCGGATAAAGTTTCAATCGCCGTAACAATACTATCATACGTTGTGGGTAGGGTAAGAAACAAGTGCGCTATTTTATCCGTTTCTTCTAACTTGGCTCCCGCCGCTAATAAATCCGTAATAAGGTCATCAAAAATGTTAAAATGTTTTATCAAAGGTAAATCACTTGGTAATTTCAATCCCAACAACTTTTTTCTTAACGATAATTGAGTCGCTATACTTTTCCGTTCATATAATGCATTTAAATTGACGAAAATATCTTTTGCTGTTAATTCTTCCGATGCAAAACCAAGAAAAGAATCCGATAAATATTCCACAATTATATTTTTAGCGATGCGGTTATTTTTCTCCCATTGTTCACATCGAAATATGGGGGTATCGTCAATTACCGATAAAACATTCATCTCACTTAACAAAGCACGTATTCTAAATTTCCAAATACTATATTTGTCACCGTCGAAAGGTTTTATATTTCTTTTAACTTTTAATGAATCCATTTTTAATGATTTTTGATATTTATTAATCTACCCGACACAGTTTTGATTATTTTAATTTATCGCGTTTTCACTTTCACAATCACCTTTTTAACTTTATGCACTATGTATTTTTAATGCCTGGGCCCATAACCTGTAGGGGAACAGGCCAGGGATTCAAATTATACACTGATTCTAATGAGTAACGTATATTCAATTTACACTTGAAGGCAATATGTCCGATAACTATGACGTCTTGAACAAAGTACACAAGAAGAGAAATTAAACATGGCGCACGCTGCTTTTATACACTTCATTTAGTGTGGCCATTTTATAAAGATAAATTGCATTAATTTTTGTTGCAAATAAAGGCATAAATGCCAACAACTTAAACTTTTCTCTTTGTTATAGGTCACGAATCTTTAAATACACGACCTTTTTATTTGTTCCAAATTTAGATCGAGATGGTACGAACATAAAAGCAGAATGACCTTTAAACCTCGTCAATATCATCAAAAATATACCAACTTAAATGGACTTAAAAACCTGCTCCTAGTGTAAAAAGTTTTTATGAGGTTTTTTAAATAATCTAATAATTAAAATTTTTTTTAAGTAAACCCGTGATAGCCCGGTGGTGAGACCGTGCGACTCTTTCGAGGTGAAAACGAGTTCAAACCCGGGCAGGCACCAACGAGTTTTTATATTAAAACTCATGTGTCTAATTTGTAATTGCAATTTATCACACGCTTTTTGGTAAAGGAAAACGTCGTGAGGAAACCTGAATATCTCTAGAGAATTCTGTAGATATGTGTAACCTACCAATCCGCATTGGAGCAGCGTGGTAGGTCTTAGCTCCAACCAATAGGCCTCCTCTCTCCAAAAACGGAGAGAGGAGGCCTATTGCCATTAGTGGGATTATAACAGGCCGTTACTAACTTTACTTTTTAAATAATCTTTGTTAATATTGATTTCAGATTTTAATACTAACTGGATTAAGCTTTGTTAGTTGATATTTCTATAAGACTGCTTACTACTGTGTCGTAGTGCAGATCGTAGTGAAGCCGATTAGAATACTAGTAGTAACTTGAAAAGGCGATCCAATTAAGGAGAAGCAATACAATCATTTTAAATTAATAATAGTATCAGTAGTCTGTTTACATATGGGTATTTTAATTAAAAGTTTTATTGAGTAATATCAATATACATTAAAACCGTTCACTTCTAAAGTTATTTCATGTTGTACTTTTAAAAGGTAAAAAAAATATCATTTCCAAGTACGGTGTTACTTTGTCTACAACCTCTAAAAAGTACTAAGTAGTAATTTTGAGCCATGATTGGAAATAAATATTGAACCGAATATCGATATTTTTTCACAAACTTTGTTAAAAAATAATGTTATAAGATTTTTACTATACCTACTTAATTAGTAGAATTACTTTAGTAGGATTCAGGAAAGTTTAAATATCAATCTGAATCTAAGGTTCTTCGTAAATTCAGTCCGATGCCAAATAAGCATACAATTATGAAGTCAACAATCTGAATAGAAAATAGATTATTTTCATGAATGGCTCGCATTGCGAAGCTGTCGGCGATTACGGTAGTTTTATTTTTGTTTTCGAACGTAAAATGCGGTAGATGTAATTGACGTGCGCGGGAGCAAACGATATTTTAATGTTCAACTGGTAGAATTGTTACGTCGTCGCTAAATTCGTTAATCCAAAATGCGTGTGTATCAAACCGGAGCCAATTATACGAAAGTAAAAGTTAAAACCTTTGTTTTATAAAAGATGATAAAGACAAGTTTTTGTGTGCTGCAAGACGAAATTTTTAGATTTTATGTGCCGTAAAACTACATTTTTTATGGTTTATCTTTTGTATATCTAATTAATATCGTCTATTTAATAATTATATCATCTTAAAATGAGTTAAGGAAAATGTCACGATCAAAATTTTTTCAAAATCAATAAGTCTGACATCGTCATTCACACGGACTGTCATATTAAATCTTTAACGAAGCAAATTGTTTATCTCTTATGATACAAGTTTATTCACAGTATAACAGCCATATATTATAATTGGCAATATCTTTGATTTTAAACATGTAGTTATCATTAAAAAAGAAATGATAACATTACCATAAATGATACCCTTATATCACCTGTGTTAAAGAAAATATATTTTATTATAGTGATATAACTTATTGCAAAAGGTAATAAATGTTTTTTGTTGTTAATTTTTCCATCACACTCTTGAGAGCCATTATATAAATAGTAGATAAATTGAATATTGTATCTTGTTAAGAGGCGTATTGCGATATTAAGCTATGCAAAACTAAGCTGCAATATAACACGAAGAGTATAATATTTTTTAAGAAAAGCAGAAAAAGTTGAGCTCTCATTTATTTATTTATTTAATTGTTTACAAAATGTAAGGTACATATACAATTTCCCTATACTAGTAATATAATTAATAATCGCATATTAGTTCCGAAAAGGGTTTGTCAACACTTTTGCTAGGAAAACCTGTGCTACAAGTGTTGAGACCTTCCCAAACATCACAAGTTATATTTCAAGATTTCATATAGAAGCGCAGAACTTGAATGCTTTACATAACATTTGTATATATCGCGGTCGTATTCGTCCTTCACCCTTACGAGGCCGAAAGTTTTTCCATAATACATTTTATAATTTTTTTAAGTTCGAAAACATCAGAAGTGGGTTTCTTGTTATCCAAATATACAAAGCAACGTTTTGACATGTAGTGCAATCTTTAATAAGCGGACGTTACATTTCAACACTCGTATTATTTGTAAACATCAGTAACAAAAGATTACTGTCAATCTTTTGTTCGCGGTGTTTACAAATAATATTAGCGGTGAAATTTAAATTGCAAAGAGGCAAAGTAATTATTTTAATAGTAAAGTTATTATACTAAAGTAGGGGATCCTAAAACGTTTCCATCGATAACAAAAAGAAAGGAAATTAGACCTATTCTGTCTTTTTCTGTGTGATTAGACAAAGATAAGTATAAGTTTCATCTTCCCTCTCTCATTATTTGTTACGACAATCTCACTTACGGACCTGACTATAACTACCCATTACTAGTATAACAATTCGATTTTAACACTGCAATAGAACTATCAAACTAGAAGCAATCCTAAAAGACAGATTTCAGACAAAGAAATTCTATTATCTATCATTTATAATGTCTTGTTACTATTCTACTGGTGGTAAAGACCACCTCTCTTTCGAGTACAGAAGCTATAACAGCATTATTTTGCTATAATCCACGGCATTGTGGGATACGTGTGGTGACTTGTCCGGCATGGGTAAGGTATGTGAATGTTGCCTGCTTCATACGCTCCAAAGATTCCATAGATTCTGTTAAAAAACGCGGATTATAGCAAATAATTCTGTCATAGCATACTGTGGAGTTCTGCAAAGTAACACCTATTTCTATAATAAATTTATGTGATTAACATTGGCAACTTAAGAATAAATAGTGTAATAATTTTTCTTGTAGTCATAGCTCGGCACAATAGCATACCTACTAACTACCTACTAACTACCTACTAACCTACTGTGACTACGGAAAAGTAAATAGAATAAGAATAGTGATAGCAGTAAGTAAGTGCCAACAAACGACTCTGACTCTCGCATCAGAGGAACAAGATATAAAAAAAAAACCCTGCTTGTATAAATCAAAAACTCTTTAGAGTAGATTGAAGCTTAGACCTAAAAAACTATTAGCAGGTTACATATTTACGAGGTATTCTCCAAGGATACAAGAATGCTTCATGAAAAAACACGATGAATTTTAGAATAGAAAAAAAATAAAAAGATCTTCTATGGAAAAAAATATTAATCTTACTTTAATTAACAGAAGAAATTTCTATACATCGCACTTACTATAATTATTTTACAATCTTGATATGATTCATCATGGTAATACCGTTGCGCTATTTGAGTTGTGGCGCGACAGATTTTAACGTTATTAAGGAAATGTAAACATACATTACATTAATTAATACTGTTATTTAGTCCATATTGTATTTAAACTAATAATATTTGACGACGATTGCCCGTTATCATCATCATCATCCTCCTGCCCTTATTCCACGCTAAGTGGGGTCGGCACAACAAGTTATAAACACGTTGTCAGATGATTTGGCTACATATTTTACAACCGGCCGCCTGCCTGACGTCAACTTACCTGAGTCGCCTTTTACGACACCTCGGTAAGAAATGAAGGTGGTCTATTCTACTCAGCCGGATGTGGTATCCGGGGTCGGCACAACAAGTTATAAACACGTTGTCAGATGATTTGGCTACATATTTTACAACCGGCCGCCTGCCTGACGTCAACTTACTTGAGTCGCCTTTTACGACACCTCGGTAAGAAATGAAAGTGGTCTATTCTACTCAGACGGTTACCAGAAGGCGGGTTGACATATCTTAGTCGCCTTTTAAGACACCTCGGTAAGAAATGAAGGTGATCTATTCTACTCAGCCGGATACCACAAGGCGGGTTGACTTATCTTAGTCGCCTTTTAAGACACCTCGGTAAGAAATGAGGGTGGTTTATTCTACGCAGCTATACTACCAGTTACATAGATTGTAAGTCTTCTTCCTACGCCTATGTAAACTAAAGAGATAAAGAGATGAAAGGTCGTTTTGTAACGTAAATTATAAATATATTTTTTTCTGGTTTTAACAGCTCGAACTACAATATGAATATTATTAAACCAAAAAACTCGATATTCATAGAAATTTAATTAAAATCTATATGAAAATGAATGTTTGTCTGTATGTTCCTTCTAGACTCCGAAACAGCTGGAAAATTTCCGGCTAATCTTTAGATTGACCCGGATATTCCTGTTTGGTGGCGATCGGAGCATTTTTGAGTTTCTGTTTCGAGAGGAATTTGAAAACAGTCTGATCCTGAGGACAGCTAGTATAATATACCTAAAGGAAAATTCATACGTAAATTATTTGCTAATATGTACAAGTTATATCTATCTATCTTAAATTACTTACACGCTACTAATGTACAAATCATGCCCACGTGGAATGGTCCCAAGAATGCTGGCAGCGTTTCCGCGTTGAATCGCTAAGCTGATTCTTTGTGCGAAAAAGGAGCCAGCCCTCTTGTCACCCGGAGAGGCGATCAACCGAGGTGTTAAAACGGATAAAATTTTTTTTGCACTTTGGCTTTATGGCCCATTTTATTTACTTGTATACAATACAAGTAACTTAATAACCAGTATTACGCAGTCTTAACGAATATTTAACCCAAAATTACGAGTATTTCAAATCTTTCGTTGAGAACGATGTCACGGGTCTGTTAGATATGATAAATATAGAAGCTCACACAGCGTAAAGTTGTCAAGGGCGTGCGATCATTTGTTAATTTTGCCTGGATTTCGATGAGATTATTTTTTTACGTCCGTTTGTATTAACACCCACTTTACTCACAGCTAGTTCGGTATATTCGTTGTTTTAAATTATATTTGATATTAATCGTAATATTTTCATTGTGATGTACCGCTAATTACAAAAGTTAGTAAAGTTACTTGAAGTTAACAATTTCGCACGAATCTTATTTAGATATTGTGTTTAAGTTGTACGTTATCCGAGTATTTACTTGTGGATTCGTTCGGCTGAATAACAAAATTGACAAAAGCATACTTATTTAAATGAGTTGTTATTTCTTCGAAAATCCATCGCACACAATTACAAAATTACTTGTAGCTATAAAAATTGTTTTATAAAAATAGTTTAAATAATTAACTTTATTTATAATCATTAACTTTATCATAATTTCGTTAAGTACCCTCGTTTTGTAAGCTCATATATTTCCGTCTTACTCGAGATTGTATCAGACTGGTAAATAGGACAATGGACAAGTATTCAGTCAACAGTGGATTATCCGAGATGACGTTGATTCAAATTTAATGCTAATATTGATTGCTGTATAGGAATCGATAGAAAAACATTGAGAGTAGATACCAAAACGTTTAAAAAATGGCACATTTTAAAATAACACTATTAATGTCAAATGCAAAATGAAATGGGATCCTTAAAACTAACATTTAATACTCTATTAACATCTAATAATATAAGCTCAAATAATTTTCACTTTATTAAATTGAAGTTAATAAACAAAATTAATAGTTTATACCGTTAATAGTTTGTTAACAGTTTTGATAAGAACTGAAGTAAACTTACCATAGTCTTTTCCCATTTTAATGACAAATCAATTATCTCATATCATTGATCACAAAATAAACAATCACAGATAATCTTTAGAAGTTCCTAAAAGTATTCAGTTGAATACAAACGGAATTCGTTCTCTGTCACTAATTGTCGGAAATATTTTTAAATGACCGCCGTGGAAAACACCATAATTGACTAGAATTCTTAAACTTCCACTATATAATTTTGTATAAATGATATTTACGAACAAAAGTTATACAAAAGAATAGCTATTATTATATTCAGATTGTATTGCTCAATGCACAGATCACTTTTAGTTTCTTTACGCTCGAATGTGAAAGTTTGCGTTCGCCAGCAACGAAGACATCTATCACATAACGAATGCCGATAGCGACTGAATCATATTCAAACTTCAAAGCATAAACACAAAGGACGATGCTGAATGCATCGTGTAAATACTAAATAGTGACCGCGCCTTATCTAGAGCACATTCAATTAAAAAACTGAGACACTGAGAGGGCTAGTTAAAAGTAATCTAAACGCTAATAAACTGGCAGCTTCCAACTGCAGTCTCTTCGTAATTAAAACCGATAAGCATTTAAGATTTAAGACAACAAAGACAAAACACGTTAAGTCCTTGAAATTCTCAAGATACGTTTACTTGCTTGACTGGATAATTATATTCACAAGGTTTTGTTTATTAATCTTTTTTTTTACTATATTGCCTTTAGCGATCACGTTTTTGAAATGGTTTTCAAAGAAAATCACTAAAACTTTTCTGTGGCAAAATTAATTTGGAGCCCACATCTACATACGTCAAAAATATTTTTATATTTTCAGCGAAGTTTTGAGATAATAAGAATAGAAAGTTTTAATAGATTTATAGATCTACAGAAAGATGAAATATAAAACAAAGGCACATGCCGCATTAAACAGTACATTAGCTAGTGTTTATTATTTTTCCTTATAAAATATCAATCAGGGTCGCCATGAGATAGAACCAATCGCCGGACGTAAAGTCGCTTTAGTTGTACGTAATTTTATTTAAAACTTTATGTAAAATTATGTATAGATTATTGTTTTATATTATAATAATTTTACAAGTAATTAATAAAAAATTAAATAACTCGAAAACAGCAATTTATAGTGTGTGTATATATCCTTATCTATGATTTTGTTTATTTTTTAAAGCAAATGTTCTTTTTCTTAAAAAATTTTCTAGCCCCAAAAAATTTAATAGATCCATAAGACGAATGACAAAGGGAAATTATAACTATCATAATTTCAGTAAGAAATTTACTAATTCTATTAGATGTAATTGATGGTATAATTGGGTATTTCCCGATAAAAGACAGTGTTCATATTTTATTACTAATGATAATATTCTTATCCAACAGGTAATAAATTACGGACTTGGAAATAAACATAAATAACGTTTAATAAAACCCGGCCTTTATATATTGTTTGATAATAATAAATAATTGCGGTATTTATGGACAAAGCTCAACAATGATCGTGTCTGGTTTTAACATATTGCCTATTGCATAGGTTCACAGCTACTTTAATTTCGCGACTCGATTTCTCATTTATAATATGATTATGTGAGAAACTCTGGGCTAATCTAAAGAAGTAGGCGCTATTTTTAATTCCATAGTACAAAAGTAATGAAAGAATCATTTAACTACAATCCGCGTTTGTTAAAAATATCTATGTAACGTTTAGTGTAAGAGGCACAATCCGTCAATCTCATGCCTTATACATGTAGGATAAGTAACTGCACATAATTTGATTTATATTTATATTTATTTTATATATATTTTCCGGAATTCCATACTACAAGCACTATAACAGAACTACCTTGCTATAATCCGCACGGGCTAAGCGAATGCATGCAAAGCTAATGTGTATGAAGCAGGCAAAATTTACGCACCTTATAGATGCAGGACAAGCCACTACACGCTCCCCAAGGCGCCTCCACCAGCAACAATGCACACAAGCAGCACACACACACAACGACAAAAATCGCATTGCGATTTTGGCACTTAAAGGTCCAATTATGGAATCCTTACTCTAGTAATAATAGTTCTATGCATATTGTAAATTCAAATTTATTTTTTCGATTTCACACTAGTCTTTTATACGAAATGAAGAAGGTACTATCATCGGTTGTTTGACTATGTCTTAGGGCGACGTATAATGGAAGCAATTTGGAAGCAATAGATAATGTGAGACCATCTAAACACAGAAGCATACATACGTTGATGCGTGTTTCGTGTCAGGGTCACCAGAACACTTGATTTCTAGTGCGATACGGATGACGTTGTTCAAAGGAAAACAAAAGCATACTCATCGATGACTCGTTAATTGCTGCCCATGAATTGTGATAACCAGATAAAGTTGATACTTTCATTAACGTTATCTGCACTGGCAATATATCTATGGCACTTTAGTTATAAAACATTGTAAATATATGTATACGGTATTGGTATTTGAGTATTATATTAATGTAATTTATACAAGTACGCGTTCCTTTGCGGAATTCTATAATACGAATGTTAAGGTAGAATTATTTTGCTATAATCAGCATTTATTAAGCAAATCTATGTAATGCTAATGTAGAAAACAGAAACCCTTCTCATAATTTATACATGCAGGATCAGTTTCCGCTTGTATCACAAAATGCAAATTGCGCACAAAAATAAATAAATATATAAAGATGTTTCGGTTACGGAGCGAAACAATAATAGGAGATTGTCGTAGTGAATGTGTGTAGTGTGTTGTTGGCGGCAGTGTATTGTAATATGTGCGTAATAAAATAAATAACTTAATAAAGTAAAGTAATAAATAAATAAATACTTAACGAAGCATCGAACGACAAAAATCGTACTGGCAGTACGATTTTTGTCGTGGAGCCTATCCTCCTGATGATGCTTCGGTTTCGGGGCGAAACGATCGTCGAGATTGTGGTGGTGGGTGTGTGTGCTGCTTTTGTGTGCGTTGTTGCTGGTGAATTGCGCCTTGGGGTGCATGTGGTGGCTGGTCCTGCATGTATAAGGTGCGTAGATTTTGCCTGCTTCATACACATTGGCTTTGCATGCATTCACTTAACCCGTGCGGATTATAGCAAAGTAGTTAGTTCTGTTATATTGCTTGTAATATGGAATTCCGCAAAGTAACGCCTGCTTCTATAAATCATTTATAAATAAATGTTAACCGTGGTGACACTCAAAAGGCCGCGGCTGAAAACCAGTGCTGCGTGTCACCTCAGTTTTCTGTTGAGACATGTGGCGTACATTGAGCCGTTGCCTTTTCATTCTCATGTGAAGTTTAGAATTAGTTATATTAGTGGCTTGCCTTTATTTCACATGGGGAAGAAATAAACAGTTTCATTTCATTTCAATATTATTGTCGCTATTAATATTATAAGTCGCTTAGTTACCCCACACTTTTAGTTCTAAAACGTGTTTTGTAGTTTTTCTAAACTGTATTTATTATATCTAAGTTATTTGACGCGATTGACCCGGGTCGAAATCATGTCTATGTCATACAATCAATTATTAAATACACATAGAGTCCACCTGCATTATTTGACGTCATTCATACCATCGACATTATTTTTCTGTTATGGTCGCAGTTATTGTGAAAAACGTAACCGCACTAACTTATTTTTAAGAATACTTAGTTATGATTTGGTTTGTTTTCTGTATAATATTACTACTCTATTTATGTTTGTATTCTGATAACTAATGGTTCCTCTTAACCATGTGCAATATCCAGACAAGTAGCTTATGGATATTAAGAAATGCTATACGATTTATTAATATATGTGCCATAGAGCTAGATGTTTTTTTCAGTTCTCTGAGTGAACTTACAAGGATAGCCTTATATGTTATGAGTTATCATTAGTTAAGTTATGCTACACTATTGTAGTAGGTATATCCCTGTAATGATAGTTGTAAGCTGGAAATAAATAAATAAATAAAATAAATATTTTGTAAAAGTTATAAAATGTAATTTGAATAAATAGAATATTTTTACAAGTAAAATTACAGATAATCTTCAGTCTTAAATAAAACATAACAATTAATATAAACACTTGCCTATACAGCTTCCGTCGCGTTATGGGTTCGTTATCCTTTCTGAATACCTAAAACTGAATATATGGAAGTTGATATCCGATAAAGGTCTACATGGGGTAAACGTCCCAGGATGGCGCGTCGGACTTGTCTGTAGAACAAAGAGCCGCATCCCCGTCTGGCTGTTGACCTGCGTTCAGCGCACTTCAACGGGCACCTGTCTAAAACTGTTTAAACTACTGCTAATTATCGTATGGTTCACTGTTGATTAAGTAATTGAAACGTTTATATTAAAAAAAGTAACGGCCTGTTACGATCCGTAATGCTGGGCGTAGACCATTCCTCTCCGTTTTTTGGAGAGAAGGATTGAAGCTAAGAGCTACCACGCTGCTCCAATGCGGATTAGTAGGTTACTCATATCCTTAGAATTCTCTAGTGATATGCAGGTTTCCTAACGAAGTTTTCCTTTACTGAAAAGCGAGCGATAAACTGCGATTATCATCATTATCAATTAGACACATAAGTTTTAACAGAAAACACATTGTTGCCTGCCGGGATTTGAACCCGTGACGCCTCGAAAGGGTCGCACGGTCTTACCGTTGGGCTATCACAGCTTTTAAAGTATTCAAATTAAAACAAATATCCTATCCTAATCTCAGGATAAAGTATGACGACCCCTGGTGCTGGTGACAGGTATCCTGCTTTCAGCTCCGAGTTCGTGGGCTTTAAAAAATACAATTTGTTAGTCCTTCGATTCTGGGTGTATTTATGTGTTAAAGTAATCATTCAACATTTTTTTTATTTATTCTTTTTGCACTATACACAGGTACAATGGTTTATTTGTTCATAAGATAAATTATGACAAGCGTGCAAAGTAGGTCTATCGGTAAAGCGATCTCTCACAGACAACCTTTGGTGAGAATACTCTGATATAACAGAGAAACTATGAGAGAATGTATGTTTATGTATATATGTATGTTTATATTTTACGTTTGTCTGTCACCTAAAACGCAAATTCATATTAAGTTATTTACTTTGGAAATGGACGATGTGTGTCTAATAATAACAAAGCTAAAGGACCTTAAGTCCATTTTTTGCCATTTTTGTATTTTCCCCATATTTGTGTATACCCGTATTGGCCAAAGGTTAAAAGCCATCTAGTCCTACAGCCACTAATTTCGAGGACGTAAAATTATAAATGATTTTAAGTCCCTAAGCGTAGAAAAGTAAACGCTACTGAATAAAGCTCTATTGAATTATTTATATAATGTGACTTAAAGTCCTTTAGCCTTCACCTACAGATTTATATATTTAATCAGGAAGTTTACGCCTTCAATTGAGTCGCAATAAGAGTTCATGGTAAGCCTGCAGTTTGGGAATAATTTATCCCTTACACCTCTATAAAAATATATTAAAAATTTATCTTATGGAGTAACCTTGCGACGCCTTATCAGAGAACAATAACTGTGAATAAATAAATAAGTGTTACGTTAATTCATTCCGTGTATAAATATTGCGTAGACTACAGCAGTTCAAGTCCAGGACAAACGATGCGTTTAATACATTAAATTATTTCTGGCCTTGGGACTGAACTATGCCCAAATGTTGAACTAAAACAAGTCTCCTCTTTATCGATTTTCCTGAAGCTAAATGAATCACATTTAGGATATTATAATGTGATGTAGTTTTGGAAATACCGTTTGATAACAAAAATACAGTTCGTTTATTTATGTATTTTAGAACACAAAGTTCGTTTATTACTAAATAATGACTGTTCATCACATTAAAACGTAAAATTTTTGAATCATATTGTTCTAGTCTAAAGCAAATAAAATAAAAATAATCGAATAAAAAACATACTTTTATATATTGAATCCTTTTCACATTTGAGATCAGATTTAATTATGTCTTCTTATATAAAAAAATGAATGTTTGTCTGTATGTCCTTTATAGAAGCCTAGACGGCTGGACCGATTTTAATGAAATCTTCTGACAATCTTTGGAATGACCCAGCGTATGATCCTGATACTGTAGCGAAGTTTGGTGGCGAACGGAGCATTTTTTTCACTGTTTCGTTTCGAAACCAGACTCAAATTCGACTTCGAAACCAGACTGAGCCACTACAATGCGTAGCCGGAGAGGTTGTTCTTAATATATTAATTTTATCAATTAACAGTTGGTAGTCTAAATTTATCTGTCATTCTGTCGTTTTAGTTTTTTACATGCTATAAAACTTAGAAACTATTGTTTCTAAATGGTGGAAATTTAAACACTCGTGAATGCTCTTAATTTTAAAAGAACTCGTATTCGAGTTCTTTTAAAATTAAGAGCATTCACGAGTGTTTAAATTTCCACCTGAGCAGAAAGTAACAGATTACAACACGTAGGTAGAAGTTGGCCCGGCCTTGCGTAATTCTATAAAATACTCGTAATATTACCAAAAAAAATTTTCTTCAGTGCATAGATTTTATTGAAACAATTATATACACACATTATTCGTTGCGACGTCACGCATATAAAGCTACTGAAACCGGGAAAAATAAGTATTAAGTTAAGAGTAGACTTAATATCGTATGACATGTTTCCGTAATACTATATGTCCTAGGTGACGTGTGCCGTTTACAGAACCTAGTCAGTTCTTATTTCAAACCGAATCAATATAATCTTTATACAAATACCTAAGTTAATTCAATCACTTTAAATCATCAGGGATCACAAAGATTAATTAAGTTACCACCGGTTTGGACTCTTTCTCTTACAAAGAAGCACCAAGAAAGATTGGCGGTCTTTTAAACACTAATTTATATAATTACGCTGCAGTCTTTCTTCTACGAAGTTGGGAGAGTTTTCAAGTTCAAGAATTTTTATCATTTATATAACCTTTAATAGTGTAATATGCTTTACGGATAAGCATATTCCTTACACTTAATTAATTTAAAGCTTAAGGCTAGATAAAAGCTGTCATTAATTTATAATTCGCATATTTTCTTAATTATAGTATTATTTTAATAAAAATAGTATTTATTTCAACCTATAGACGTTTAGATCAGTTTTAAGACGCAGTAACAACCGCCTAAACTGGGCTACGGATAATACAGGAGAAAGCAATAAATGAACAGATTTAGGATATTAACATCAACTGGGTGCAACAAATTTTTGTATTCTCCGTGATCGTAATATAAAACCTAAAAATTGACACTAAACCATCCAGCGATTCGAAATTACTTGCAAAATGTCAACATTAAAATGAAAATTTAAAAAATTAAAGGAAAAGATACAATCTAACCAAGGCCCCGGCGAGATTCGAACTCGCGATCTCCTGTTTACTAGACAGGCGCTTTAACCAACTAAGCCACGGCGCCGATGGCACTATGCGTGGAATAGACATATCATATCCTTGTGTAAACAAAAATAAATAAAACCATATAAAAATAGAATAAGATTGGAAGATGAAGACATGTTATGCCGACCCCACTTAGAGTGGGATAAAAGTAAGAAAATAATATGAAATAAGAACATTTAATCAAAAAGAAATTGGTACAGCTTTTCGTAAATATAATATTAGAATTCTAGCCTGCTGTGCGAAAGTTGCCACAAAGATTTTATTTAAACAATCGTAGACGTTAATTATATTATGGGTGGCGACAATGGTGGCAATCGCTGAGTGGACGTAACACGTTGCATTTAAATAATAATTCCATATGTAGAAAATTAAATATTTAATTCGTAACAATTTGAAGAAATGCATATACCTCGCGCTCGCTCCAACTACCCTAAATGCATGTCTGGCTTGGAACTATCAAAAATGTCTGGCTGGTGAGGAAACCATCTTATTAGTATCCACGTAATATAAAAGTAAAGTAAAGTAACAGCCTGTTACTATGCCCACTGCTGGGCTAAGGCCTCTTCTCTCCGTTTTTGGAGAGAAGGCTTGGAGCTAAGACCTACCACGCTGCTCCAATGCGGATTGGTAGGTTACACATATCCCTAGAATTCTCTAGAGATATGCAGGTTTCCTCACGATGTTTTCCTTCACCAAAAAGCGTGTGATAAATTGCAATTATCAATTAGACACATAAGTTTTAATAGAAAAACTCATTGGTGCCTGCCCGGGGTTTGAACCTATGTCGTCTCTAAAGAGTCGCACGGTCTCACCGCTAGGCTATCACAGCTTAGTATACGTAATATACTTATATTAAAATCAGCTTTTATACTATGTCGTAAATAGAACTATAATTTCATGACCATTAAGGGTTGCCACGATGCTAAGTGACTGGCATTGACTGACGGGCTTTTTAATATTATTCTAAAATTATTCAAAAAAAATTACACTTTATACTATGACGGAATTAGATCGGTATATGAGTACCGTTTATCTCCCAAAGCCACGATGACCCAAATTTCATAATGTATCATCGTTACTGTTGGGTGCATACGTTGAAAACTTTCAGTTTTTTTAAATGACGAAGGTCTGGGGTTCACTGGCTCTCGCTCTATTAGTATGGATCAAGCTCTTTAACTATTAAGGTATTACGCGTATGTCTTACAAATAAGTACATAAAAAAATGTTCGTTAGAAAAGACGAATAAACATTTTTAGATACTGAGCTTAACAAAGTGTTGGATGTTGTTGGCAAATATTCCGCACTCTAACCCTTACTGCTACGTAACAATATTAACACAATAAAACAGCAGGAGCCTGTTCACGGAAACTTTTTGGCGCCACTATGACGCCCCTATCGTATATACGAGTACATCTAGTAAATGGAGCATCCCGGTTGGCATTATGCCAGGTTTATTTTCCCTTTACTGTTATGAAAGTCACTAAATTTTATTTTACTTCCGACCGCCTTATTCCATATTTGCGTTATCGGCATTTCACCATCACTTTATATTTATCTGTACTTTGGAGAATCAGGTGATTTGTTAGGTTGATAATTTTGCCGAACTAATCCAATAGGCGTTTGTCGCAACAGTGAATTTATTCTAATTTTGAAATTTCCAAAGGAAGCAGATTTGGTACCATCTGGCCCTTTTTTGAAACTAAAACTTTCCAAACCACCAGAAGTTTCGAATTTCAGAGCTAACAAAGCATATATTACTCAATCATATTTCCTAATACAGATGTTTCGCAATTTTGGATATTCCTCATCATAGCCGAAGTTACGCACTCTAGCAGGAAAATTAAAATCCATAGTAACTTAACCCTTCCGGGAGCAGATGAATTCTTCTAAAAGAGGAAGCATATAGAACAAATAATATTTGATACAATGTTTTAAATACAACCTCAGAAATTCTTTTTACATCAAAATGAATACAACTTGAGTCTGTAACCAATAACACTAATCGTGTATCTCATCACTTTACATGTTGTGCCATCAGATCCTTATACGTCGACATACTAGCATTATAGGTGTGATAATTTAATATAGAGGTCATTTATTTAGGTCAAAATGTAACGATGTGATATTAGCAACTATTAAACATCCTCCTGCCCTTATCCACTCTAAGTGGGGTCGGCACATGTTACAGGCATGTTGTCACATGATTTAGCTACGTATTTTATGACCCCTCGGTAAGAGTTCTATTCTACTCAGCCGGATACAACACGGCGGGTCGACTTACCTTAGTCGCCTTTTACGACACTTAAGAAATGAGGGTGGTCTACTCTACTGAACCGGATACTACACGGCGAATTGGCCACTATTAAACAAAATTCATAAATAAATGACCAATACATTAACCTTGAAGTGTATCTTCCTCGACGACAAAAATTCTTAAAGTTTTGGGGAAAAGGAACGAGGTTAGGACTAAATGATATAAATATTGTCGGTCATAATATTTTATTCGCATATAATTGATTATGATACATGGAACGCAAACGCGCACCTGTCAGTAGACGCCGAGCACCACTCGGTCACCTTCGCTCCGAATTACATTATTATTTATTAATATTGCATCGACATTTGTTATGCAAAACAGTGGCTACATATTCACTAGTGAGAAGTCTCGAGGCAGCGTCGCTCAGTACGACGCGCGGTCTTTTTATACATATACTTATAACATAACAGTCAAATAGACCGGATGTCAGTCCGATTAATTTATTTACATATAACGAGACACCGCCCGCTGAGCGACGCAACGCGCGGCGTGCGGGGGCGCTACGGCTCGTACGAATCATTAAAACAAATCACTTTCATAATTTACGATTTAAAATACCGAGAACCTAAGTCTTACGACGTCCCTCGAGGGGACGCCGATTGAAGGGTAGTGGGTTCAGTGGCGTCCGATGCGCTCACTCGGCCTTCACCTCAGCCGGGGCGGGCGCTTCGCCCGCGGGCGAGTTGTTCCTCGCCTCTTCAGCGTTTGCCGGTACTTCGCCACCTTCCGTCACTCGTTCTGAAACGCCTCCACCATCTGGAGAAACAGACAGTTTTCATTACATATTAAACGTATTGAAAAGGTTTTCTCTGGCACCTCAGTTTCCAAAACAACCTTACCAATAGTTAATAAAGATACCGGCTATACTCACGTCTAATTTTATCGGATTAGCCCGACTAGTTTCGAACCCGTCCGGGGCACTTATTCATGAGCTCTTTACCCGACGTTATCGCGGCGGGAACTGTGGTGTGTCAGTTCCCGCCGCAACCGAAGCATCATCAGGAGATAGACTTCACGACAAAATCGCAAAGCGACGCAATATCCTAACAAGCATTGTTATATAGTACTTGATTCATCCCCACCCTTTATTTTACCTCTGAACACGTGCAACAAGCTTGAACTAGAAACAATAGTAACAACAAACAATAGTAACAAACAATAGTAAATACAAAACTGAATTATTAATTTTTTTTAAAGAGTGACCGCCGAGTTTCTTGCTGTTTCTTTTCGGTTAGATCACCTTTCCGAACCAGTCGTAGCTTCAATTTAATTTTAATTTGATGATTCAAAAGTGCTTGTAATAGGCCAATTTGAATAAAGACTTATTTGAATTTGAATAATTGGGAATAAAAGAAAATGATTTATAGAAGCAGGCGTTACTTTGCGGAACTCCATATTACAGGCACTGCGATTTTGTCATGGAGCCTATCCTCCTGATGATGCTTCGGTTTCGGAGCGAATGATCGTCGAGATTGTTGTGGTGGTGGGTGTGTGTGCTGCTAGTGTGCTTTGTTGCTGGTGGAGGAGCCTTGGGGTGCGTGTGGTGACTTGTCCTGCATGTGTAAGGTTCGTAAATTTTGCCTGCTTCATACACATTAGCTTTGCATCTTCTTCTTCTTATTCGTCAGCCGATGGACGTCCACTGCTGGACATAGGCCTCTTCATGGGATCGCCACACCACACGATCTTGCGCCGCCTGGATCCAGTGGCTCCCTGCGACCTTTTTGAGGTCGTCTGTCCACCTCGTAGGGGGTCTACCGAGTCTAGCTTTGCTTGCATCCGCTTAACCCGTGCGGATTATAGCGAGGTAGTTTTGTCATAGTGCCTGTAATAAAAGAAAAGCTACGTACTACGCTGATGGTGGTGGTAGTAGAGGTTGGGTCGAGGCGTGTGGTGCGCGCGAGGGGCAGGCGCGGGCGGCGCGCGGTACAGCGGCAGAGCAGGCGCGTGCGGGCGCTGGATGGGCGCGGGATACCGCGGCGCGACCAAGCTGCCACGGTTCATTGCGTTCCCGTTCCCACCAGCGTTATTACCGCGACCGTTGTTACCTCCGCTAACTATTTGCTGGAAAAATAATTCCTTTCTTTTCAATCACACAATAAGTTTCTATAGCTGTTAGAAGCAAAGAACAATTACGCCTCGTTCGGACGAGCGTAGTAAATACGTCGCGTTAATATTCCGCAATAGGCGTTATAAGAAGTTTCGTATGGTATATTCAGTTTAACGCCCTCGCCCTAACGACTAAAATAGAACACTGCACGATAAAATATGTCGCGATTTAAATACGCTGTCGTATGAACAGATACCTGGATAGAGATCTTTCAGTCTAAAAGTGCACGCCCCTCCACCAAATTACATTATTTTAATGTGTGAGAGAAAATATTGACTGTACTAGTTTATATGTGCGCGCGCAGCAATTTCGAAGTTGACTCGACTCATTTGCGCACTTAAAGGTCAACTAATTGCTCGACTGGTATATGTCAAGCATTTATATGGCGGAGAATGCACGCGTTGTATGAGACAATACGTCTATTCTGTCACGCGTTCCTATCATTTGTGCACTGGTTGACCAACCAATCCGGTTACACGGATTACAAGTAACGTTTGCATAAAAATAAAATTAATATTATATAATATTTATAATCAAATTTATGTTGAAAATTCTTTAGAATAAAAAGTAAGTTTTTAACGTTTCCCTGGAGTAATAGTAAGCGCTGTGGATTGTAAACGGGAAGGTCCGCATTCGAATCCTAGAAAAAACATATTAGTATATTTCTAAAATTTATCCCTGGTCTTGACTAGATAGATACTTCCGACGTACCCTTCTAACAAAGACGTACGACCAAGCGGTTTAGCATTCAGGTACGATGTCGTGTAAAAACCCTGAATGGTTACACGTTTAATCTCCAAACCCTTTCAAGAAACTTAAACTACATCGGCATCCATCAGGTGAATTCGCAATCAAGAGCTAGCTTGCCAACTTAATTTAATAAAGATCATATCATATATTCATTATGCAACTATTAGAATGATAAATAAAACGTAATGTACAGAAGTCTGTTAATTTATTTTATTAGTAAAAAAAGAAAAAAATTAAACCGCAATAAATATTTACTATTTTAACGCTATTCACTCACGTCGCTATCTTCAGATTCAGACTCAACATTAATTATAAATTCAAAATTTTTATATATTCTATCTTAATATCATTCACATTTCGATATGTATTTTCCCACATATTTCTATCAATCATGTCAATTCGTTCCTTAATTAAATCAATGGCATTAATGATGAAATAATGATAGATGTTAAGTTTTGCCCGTTTTTTTTCGCCACTTAGTTTTATAAAATTCTCCATATTTTTCTATTAAAGAAAAAATTATCTAATAATTATTTAAAATAAAAAATATTTATCCTCTTTTTTGTAACATGCTAGCTGTACTTTTGGCAATAATCGATGCGTGCTCCTACTTTCGTGTCTGTCCGGCAACTGAGTAGCCAATTAGAATAACAAGTTTGCGTGTATTTCGTCTGTACATAAGTTTTTTGTGTGTGAGTAAAGACATTGGAGGGGCGTGCACTTTTAGAATAAAAGATCTCTACCCATTTGTTTCAATTTGACGTAATTTTAAAGCACGGTAAAAATCCTCTCGCGCGATCGAGGGATCCTGTTAAAACGATGCAGTAGAGTTCAAAGGTAAAACTTATTGCAGTTACAATTGCGACCACTTGTGATGTGTAGCACATCATGAAACTTATGTTCGGTCTCCAATATTATTCGAGATTAACAACTAAATATTTTATGACGTCGTTTATACTTCCCACACTTTGCAAGAATGTTCTGATATATAACGTTATCACGTTATATATCGGACGCTTAGTATTAAACAGACCGAATTCAAAATAAGGCTTAATTGAGCTGGATTTATTGTAATCCGTATTTCAATACCATCTATGATATCACGCTGCGAGATATTAAATAAGCTAGTGTTTTCTTGCTCTTCCATAGTTATACACTTTATTGCAATTTGCCACAATACAACAGAGAAGTTTAAAGAAATAAATATTCTTATAAATATTTGCTTCACAGTAATTTTAAGCAATTTAATTGTAGAACAAAAAATTATAATGAATTATAAAACAATAAATATATAAACCAGACAAAGTAGGAATCGACATAAGATTGCGGCTCCTGTTTTGCGTCTTGCAAAAGTACGTAAGTCGTTTGTAAAATAAGATAGATTGTAAAATAAGATTTGTAAGATTCGTTAATAAAATTCCGCAATAATTTTTAACATTACAGCACCTTAAAAAAACTGTTAAAGGGCTTAAACCTGTTAAGGTTTATACAGAAAGAGGAATACTTAGATGATAAGAATGCACCAATATAGCTACTGTTCAACCTTGTACAATATAAATAGTAATGACTAAAAGTACCTAGTTATAAGTATTATTATGAAATGAGCAACCACCGAGTTTCTTGCTGTTGCTGAGTTGACGATTCAAAACCACTTGTTTACAAGTTTACTTAAAGTAAGTAAAGTAGCGGCCTGTTACAATCCCACTGCTGGGAATAGGTCTCCTCTCTCCATTTCTGGAGAGAAGGGTTGGAGCTAAGACCTACCTCCTGCTCCAATGCGCATTGGTAGGTTACACATATCTCCAGTAATTTCGATTTACTTTAAAAATTAAAGATGTATCATCCGCAAACAGTACAATATCGCAAATATTATGAATGAAATATGGTAAATCATTCATATAAATTAAAAACAGAAAGGGACCAAGGATTGATCCCTGAGGCACACCCATAACTAAGGCCGTTCCGGATGACTGCACCTCATTAATTCACACTCTTTGAATCCGGCTATGAAGATAAGACACAAAAATCTGAGTGTATATATATCGTGCGGTTCAGGTAGGGTTATAGCGCATTCAATTATGGCATACACCTATGCTTGGAATATAGAAGTGAATTTGCCCAAATTGCGATGTATCGTCCATTTGGGCTTTTTGGCTACAACCTACCTGACTTCCTGACTTGGAGCCATCGGTAAACAACTTGAGGCTGCCAAATTTCCAAGTTACCTGGTTATTTATCCAGGCTTCTCGGGATGGAATGTCCACAGAGTAATGCTTGTGGAAGATAGATTTTGGAACCATCGCATCTGATGGCATGCCCAAAATTGGTATATTAAGTATGGAGTCTTGAAATGATCTCAGCACTTTAGATTGCCATTTTATTTTAGCCTGGTGCGTAATTCTGTGCATGCTGGCCCTTGCCTGGAGACAGTCTGCTGGGCTACCACACACAGCTCTTGAGTTTACTTGAATAAAGAATATTATGAATTTGAATTTGAAAGTTACCTGCTGGTGCTGTTGGTGTTGTTGATGCTGGTGGTGCTGGTGCGGTGTGTGCGAGGGCGGCGGGTGCTGCGGGTGTTGTTGGTGCGGCAGCGGCGCGTGGTACTTGTGTGGTGGAGAATGCGGAGGCTTCTGGGGCTTCGCGGCACCCTTGGGCGTAGGAGACGCAGCATCACATAACGGAGCGAATCCGTTTGCGTGCTCGTGAAGTGGACTCTTTAACTGTTGCTGAGGCGGCGGTCGCGGCTGTGGTGGCGCGTACTGCGTTTGCAATTGAGGCGCCCGGTATTGTTGCTGTAAAAATAATAATTTAATCTGATATAATACACTGCACAAAATCAGTATTACCCTGAACGATTATGGTATTGAGTAAAGTTTATTCAATATACTTCATTAATGTTGATCGCTGACGTGCCCAATGGCACTCGCGATGGGTGTCATTGGGTAGCCATCACTGGGCTACATCCTTATCTTAGTCGCTCCATATAAAATTTGTATATACGATAAATTGTAAATGTCAGCAAGGATTTTCTTTAAAAATGGTGAAAAATCAGATATCTCCTTAGTTAGTTTTAAAATTTAAGCTCTTATTTGCGTAACTACCACCAGACCATCAAAAAAAGTGTGCATTATGTGAACATATACAATTTAGAAGTATTTACTAAACTGAAGTTTTACTAAGCTGTGACAGGCCAAAGGGAATACCGATGAAGGAGGTCACGAGCTATAAAGCACAGATAGGCACCACTGAGGTTTTCTATTAAAAGTTATGTTTTTACTTGATAATAACAATTTATCACTCTTTTCAGTGAACGTAAACATCGCGATGAAACCTGCACATATACTTAACCTAACCTAATAAGGTTACACATATCTCCAAATTTCTCTAGAAATTATGCTACTATGATGTGGACTATTATCTACATTGGAGTAGCATGATAGGTCTTAGCTGCAACTCTTCTCTTCAATAATGAAGTGAGAAGGCCTCTGCCCAGCATTAGGATAGTAACCTGCATCTGCTGAACGGCAGCAGCCGCGGCAGCATGTAGCTGCGTAGAGAGGAACTGTGAGCTAAAGGCGCTGGACTGTTGCACGGTGGGCTGCGTGAACTGCAGCGGGTAGGTGGGCGCCTGCGCCGTTGGCGGCTGGTACGGCGAGTAGTACGAGGTGGCCGGCGGGGCGGGCCTCGGCAACAATCCGGTCAGCGAATACTGCTCAGGCCCCGAGTACCCCAGATATTGCTGCTGGAATGTATTAACCCCGCCGACACCGCCCACGCCGCCTACACCGCCACCTTTGCTTCCTGTTTAAATATAAATAATCTTATAAAAGATAAATAAAAGTTAAATATCTTATTAAATATAAAGAGCTCTTGAATAAGTGCCCCGGACGGGTTCGAAACTAGTCGGGCTAATCCGATAAAATTAGACGTGAGTATAGCCGGTATCTTTATTAACTATGAATACTACTCACGATGGTTTAAATTTAAAAATAAATAATCTTAAACATAAAATTTTCGCGTCACAATGTTAGTTACTATACTCCTCTAGGAGTTATGTTTGAAAAACGATTACTATCTATTTTCCATACCCCAAAATGATAAGGATTGTCCACCCTAACATTTATTTTTTTGGAAAAAAATTTTTCTATAACGTACGCTGTAAATTCCCTAGAAATAATTTATATGCGAAAGCAAAGTTTGCCCGGTCAGCTAGTAATAATATTACAAATATATGAGATAAATACACATACAGTTGATCATCCCTAAAGTAACATAATACTTGTGCTTTGATAAATATATACATACGTAATTTCAAATAAATAGATACACAAATACACCCAGACTCGAAGAACCAACAAATAGTTTACAGAAAATGTTGGCCTTCGGCGGGATTCGAACCCGCAACACCGGAGCTAGAGGCAGGGTCACTGCCACCTGCGGAAACGGCTCGGGCTGATTGTATAAATTGAAACATTTTATTCGCGATTTAAATGCAAAACTTTGATTAGTGAAAATAAATTCATTCAATGCAAAATTTGATTTACTCATTTGTTGAATAATATTATTATTGCTTCTTGATAAGCTACCAATGTGAGTTACATTAATAATTATCTAGTAAATAAAAATTTATAGGCATTTAAAGGTCAACTCTTATCAACACTTAATTGATCCGAACCGAAATAGTATGAGTTATATTTTAAATTTTATGAAACATTTTTATTTCGACAATTAATATAATAAATACAAAAATAATATATACAAACCAATAGCACCGATTTGTTGTGTTGAAGGTTTAACAGTAGACATGTGAGTGTTTGTAGTACTTGAAATAAGTACAGTACTTGGGCTATTTCCTAATTGTGCAGATTGTCCAAACGCGGCGCCGCTACCTGCTGGCCCCTAGAATTTAAATAATTATATTGTTAGGAATGAAAGTTACAATCACGTACAAAAGTAATAATAAAATTATTTTGCTATAATCCGCGATACAGTAAATAGAAAATATAGATAGTGTTCAATGTATAGTGGACTATCAGTATTTTCATACCCGATACGTGCAGGATTCGTTAAAAACACTTGCACAAACCTGCGCTATGTGAGAAAGCTGATATATTTAAGTGAAATATCTGCCATTTCTAATAATATAATATCCAGATAAATATAATAATATAATATAATATCATATCCAGATAAATAATATAATATCCAGATAAAAAAAAATCAACTTTCGTATATTATTTATTTCATCAACCTTGAATCGAATTGAATTTTTATTGAACCCAGACTTATATTAATATTAAAAAAAATTAAAATTTAAAAAATAAAATTTCCCAGTCCAAACTTAGTTAGTCCCAAACTTAGAATATGAAGAATTCATAAAATTTACATAAAAACGTTAAGAATAAAATGTAAAAAAAACCGTTAATAAATATTTCAGGAGACTAAGCTAAAATCAGATAAAAAATATTTTATTTGTACTCTGCAAAATGAAGCAATTTTAACAAATACTCACCATGCGGTACTGACTTGGAAGACTTTGGAACATGTCTGGAGGAGGTTGGTAGTTGTATGGGGTGGCCGAACCAGCACCATAGGGTGTTCCAGGAAAACCTCCAAACTGTGTACGTGTTTGATCTAAGAAGGCACCATAAAGGCCACCTTGTTGTGGAAGTTGCTGAGAAGAATTAATTATTTGTTGTGTTGAATTAAATAATACAGCTGGCGGCGATGGAACGGACAGACCGCCGTAACCTCCCTGGTAGCTCACATGATTATAATGTGATGGAGGCGGCGATTGCATTTGCTGAGTAGGTTTAACTTTGCAAACGTTAGGAGGAGCGCCAGTCTCTGTATTAGTCTCTTCGAGGCCAGCAAACTGCAGTTCCTCACCACCTTCTACCACTGCAGGCATTTCCCAGACTTTTTTAACACTGGCGATTTTGAAATTGAGATCGGCTGCTGAAATTGTGTTTGAAGTGCTCATGTGTGTACCTCGTGGTAGTCCTAGAGTTTTTGCTGACTTGTCTTCAGTGAGTTGTCCAAGATCGGAATCGAAAGCAAAATCAAGTTTCATATCAGAGGAGTCTTCAGTTTTTTGAGATGTATCAAAAGTCATTTGTAAACCTATTGAACCTTCGGCTTCAGATACAGGTCTGCCTGTTTCAGCCATAATTTCTTGAATAGATCTAGGACGAGTCCTAACATCTCTAATATCTCCATTAAATGGCAAGGTCCTAACTTCCATTTCAGTTTGGGTTTCTTCTCCCTGAGGCTTGGCAGTCACTGCACTTGGTTGATATTTTTGTTTTAAGGCCTCAGCAGGTGGTGCTGTTTTATAATTGGTATTCTCAAATATAATTGTTTCTACAGGAGGTGTAGTTCCATCAAGGACCCCAGTTTTATCAGATACAAGAACACATGGGGTCGCAACATTGTTGGGCTTAATTTCAACTGGTGTATCGCCGGGGGTGCTGCGTTGACTCGATTGACTTGATTTTGTATCGACAACATCTGCAGGTGGTTCTTCAACACTTCCTCGTAAAGTCTGTGAAATAGGCTTATCCCACGCATTCACAGGGGGTGGTGGGGGAGCAGCTACTGTATCAGGCCCGAAAGTGGATATTAACCCCATTTGTTTCTGTCGCTGTTTCACAAATCTTGGTGCTAAATTAGCTTGACGTGGGCGATCATATTGCGGGTTAGATTTTCCATTACTTGGTACTGCGCCACGAGTTATGGATTTGTCATTGGAACTACGTGTAGAGGATCCATTTCTAGCACCACCTTGGTTAGAATGAGATCTAGGTTGTTTTTCATCTTTTAAATTAGGAGGTCCTCTAGTTTCTTTCGAATTTTTCTTGTTACGAACTTCCTGGAAACCATCATCTACAACTTCCTCATCTTTTTTTGCAGTAGGTATCTTAAGATCACTAATAGCCTCTGTAACATCATTATTCTTATTATCTCCATCTTTTTTAGCTGCCTGTTGTGTACGGTTGGTAATCTGACGATTATTGCAAGTTTGATTACGACCACCACTTTGACCTTTTGAAGATTGTGCAGATTGCCTTCCACTAGTAGAACGAAGATGACTAGCACCACCGCTTTCGGAATGTTCTGAAGTAGTTTCCCAGTTTTCATCTTCACCACTGTTAGGACCAATTTTAGAGCGACGATCACGTCCTTTCCTGGTATTAGAACAAGTTCGCGACTTATTACATTTATTATCTTTATCATCTGGAAGATTTTCTTTACTTTCCTCACTATCTTTTACAGCTCTGTTGGCTTGGCTAAAAGGACTTTTTGTATTAGGTGGCCCATAACCAGCGACGCGTTTCGCAGGTGCCGGAGGTCTATTAGGACCTTGAAAACCACCTCTTCCTCGTCGAGAAGGTTGCCCTCGTGGCGCAAATGGTTCCCTGTTTTCTAAACCATCTGTTAATGGCCCTGGTTCATTAGACACAAGGTCCTCAGGCCGATCTTGTTTTTTGGGACCCCGTGGGCTGCGCGGCGCTCTGCGTCTTTCCTTACGTTCTATATTAGTGCCATCTGTGGAACCATCCGATTCACTGGCTCTATTATTTGAACGTGAGCTTCTATGTGATCGCCTTCCACGAGATTCTCTTGATCCCCAACCTCTGCCATAAACATTATAACCACCACTACCACCATATCCTCTACCTTTCTTTTCAGATCCAGATCCACTAGATTTCCTTTCAACTGGCTCTTTTAATGGTATTTTGTTTAAATGTTCATTACTAAACCTTGCACTTATCTTGTCATCCAATGGCCTTTTTTGAGAATCGGGAATAATTTCAATAGAATGAGAATCAATAATTTTGTTCCCAGATATGCCACATGGATCAGTACTGGATTTTGAAGCAATTGACTCAGATTCAGATAATTCTTTTTCACATTTTTGTACAGTGATTGCAGGTTTCATAGAAATAATTTGAGATATTTGCTCTTGAATTGGTTGCTTCTGTATTAGGGAAGGGTTAGACAGAGGTTCATTTGAAGCAATAGATTTTGGAGAAGAGTGGTTGACAATAGACTTAGAAATAGTGTGAGAATCAGTAAATATTGATGGTTGAGATTGATTGGATAAAGAAACTGGAGTTTGAATATTATTAAGAGGGTTAACTACATTGGGTGGTTGATTTTGGCTAGCAGTATGAGGGATATGTGGTATATTGGATATTATGTGAGTATTATGATATTGATTTTGTGTGTTCATATTTAAACGAATGTTAGTAGTATTTTGTTGTGATGTTTTTATTATATCAATTTTTTCTTTATTCAATTGATCATTTTTAAGATCAATTTGTTTTACTGGGCCATCTTTCTCTAAAGGTAGCTTTACGATAGTGGGATTATTTTGTTCCTCTTGTGCAACTTCAGCCCAAGATGTTTTGCCAAAATCTTTTTCAAATGATTCACGTCGTGACTGAGATGATTGCGATGGCGGTGTTGTTCGCCTTTCCTGAAGTGGTGGTTGAATTGATGATTCAGATGAAACATATACTTTTTCGTCAGCTAATCCTATACTTTTTCGTTCGAAAACTTCCGTCAACTTATCTGCAGCAGTTCTACTACAATGTTCCATAGTGGAGTCAATAGATTTTTTTTCAGGATCATTTCTTCTATCTTTGTATTCATTAAATTCTTTGTATGAGTCTTTTGAATTAGATCTATCTAACTCTCTCCCAGATCTATCATATTCTTGCATTTCAGATCTCCATTGAGCGCCAGTTCCATCTCTGTCTCTTCTAACATCATCTTCACGATCTGAATAATCTCTGAAAGTAATAAATAGGCATTATAATTATAAATGCATTACTGAAAATAAGATTGTGTTATTAAGTAAAAGTAATTGTGTGTATTAGGTTATGTATTTTGAACATTACCTTGAATATGAGCGACGGCTATTATTGTGATTTGTATTATGTCTCGGCGCATTGTATTGAGGCGTTTCCTGACGTCTTGGTGCTGGCTTACCAGTAAAAGACCATGCTTTATGTTGATCGTCTTGTTGCCTATTTTGTTGTTGCTTTAAAAATCGAGGGGGTATATTTGCTTGAAATGTTTTTGAAAAAGCACTAGGTTGATCACGATCACGATCGCGTGCATAATCTCTTTCACGGTCTCTTTCTCTGAAATCTCGGTCGCGATCACGATCACCTCTTTCACGATCGACTCGATCACGTTCTCGATCCCTGTCGTTTCGATCTCTTTCCCTATCATATCTATCGCGGTCCTGGCGATCATTCCTATCTCTGTTATCGTTACGATCCCTGTCTCTGATATCTCTATCCTTCTCGCTGTCCGAACGATCTCTATTGTCAGATCTAGCTCTTTCTTTGTTGTCCATTAATCTCTCTTTTTCGCGATCGCGATCTCTATCTCGATTATCAAATCTGTCCCTATTGTCTACGCGATCTCGGTCTCTATTATCTAGCCGATCTTTATCTCTGTCTCGTAAATCATTTCGATCCTTGTCTTTATTTTCTGTCCTATCTTTCTCTCTGTTTTCAATTCTATCTTTTTCCCTAGAATCCAGATCTCTTTCCCGATTTTCAGTTCGATCGCGGTCATTTCTTTCTCCCTTATCACGATTATCCTTTGGGAGCATCGTTGCCGGCGAATCCCGTAACTGCCTCCGCTGTTCTTCTTCTTTTCGCTGTCGCGCACGGGCAATTACTTGTGCTACTTCGTTATTTTGCTTTTGTCGGCGTTCCGCCCATAGCTGCTCTTCATCTCCAGGGTCTTGTATTTTTAAATCCAAACGCTCATTGTCAATACTGTTCCGGTTATTATTTTTGTTGACTTTTACAGTCGGAGTTGACGATTCACCATCAGAGAAGTCAAGTTTTTGGCTGAAATTAAAATGGACTTTAAAATCTGAGAACTTATTTTCAACATATAATCAATTATACAAAGTTTTTTTATACTCACTCATAATCTATGTCATCGTGTTGTGCCCATCCGGCATCACGAGAAATGTCGTCAAGCGAAGATATTTCTTCTTCTCGTAGGATGGGTCGTGCTGTTAAAACATCAACAGCTCGCGGTGTGGCTGCCGCTCGGGGCGCCTGTCTCGAGCCCGCTACATTATTACTAGAGTTGCCACTGGCGCCACCGCCATTATTACTTCTATTATCCCGAAGTGAGCTCAATGTTCCCAAGCCGAGACCAGTACCACTGCTACCTTTCATCAGCTGTACAAGAAAAATTTCATTAGGTTTTGCATTGAAGTAACACTGTCATTTCATATCAGGGTATACGCACGAAGGATGGCAGAATAGCGCGGTAAGCGGGTGTTTGCTGTGAGGCAGGCGTGGAGGCGGGCGCGGCGGCGGGTGACGATGTAGTTTCTTGCCGAGCGCCGGCCGTGCCACCGCACGTCCAGCTGCCTTCCGCTACAATTGGGATAGTAGCGTTCAGTTTATTTAGCTAACTCACTACAAAATTTAAAAGCAAAATTGTAATATAATATCTGGAAATATTTCATACAACATTAGGGTATATTTAAACACATTAACATTATACATACATACATACATATCAAATATGGAGCATAATGACAAAATGAACAAAATTTCATGTATTATCAAAGGGAAATTTAGAAATAATCAAACATGCTTTGTGTGATAATATTAAATGCAGCTTTTATGTTTTTCCTAATGTCACATGAATCCAAAATGAGATGCAAAATATTAAAACTTTTATTAATAGATTATAATTTTTTATGATTCATAAATTTCTTTACATTACTTCATATTAGTTAAAAAAATCAAATCATGTTCCAACTAACTTTGTGGTCTGAGCTGTAATTGGGGTGCAGAATGATCTGAAGAACGGTGTGAGGGTTGAGCTGCAGCCTCCAGAGAGGGGAACTCTGTGCGAAAATGTGGCGAAGATGGTGGGGGTAGAGGAACCCATCCTGCTGACCCTGTGCCCGCAACCGCACCACTGTTCGATACTGTAGTCTATGAATACAAATAAAAAAAAATCCAATATATACAGTGATAAATAATTTTTATATACAATTATTTGTTTTGTGACTAGACTGAATTTTAATAAATACTTAGAGAAGGAAAAAATTTATTACTCAAGTAAACGAAAGTAATTTTAACTTTAATAATTAGAATAGTAAAAGAAAATTTATCAACACTCACTATAGTCTGAGAGGTGCATGTTGCTGGAGTAGATACAGTTGTAGTTACAGTTGAGATAGAACTGAAATAAATCAATTTTAAAGATTATTTAAAATACATATTTTGAAATATTACTATTGTATAAATATATTATATTACCCACATTTTTCACAATTTTGCATAATTTACTCATCTACAAAATCATCAAAAATATATAGCTTTTTTTATCTCTGAATTTAGTTTCTTTTTAAGGTACTAATTGAATTTTTTAAAATGCATGTGCATGCAACATAAAATAGTCATGACAACAAAAATTAACATTAAACAATGCATATGACTATCAACAAACATAATATGTTACTACACACTTAGTCAGATTAAGCTATTTCTTGAAGTAAATTATTGCTTAAGAAGAATGATAGGTGGAGAAAACTTTATTGTACACAAAAATTTATTATTGGATATTAAATTCACGAACCCTTTAGACAATTTTCTTCATCCTTGATGAATGAAATAGTATTCTAACACCTTTTTACCATTTAACAACTACCCAAAATCTCTTTTTATAGTTAAAATATAACAAAGTTATTAACCTTGACTAGCTATATTCACGTCTTATTTTATCGGATGAGCCCACTAGTTTCAAGTTCATACGGGGCTCTTATTCATGAGCTCTTTACGCGGCGTTATCGCGGCGGGGTCATCCCATAAAATAACACGTGAGTATAGCCGGGCTCTCAACATTAATAAGGAATACCACTCACGATAGTTGAAATTAAAAAATAACAAACTTAATAGTTAGGTTTTATTGAAAGCAAAAAATTTGCAAATTGCTATGAAATAATGTATAACAAAGTTTACTTTAGGTGATAGTGACAGGTGAGTGTCTATGTAAACATATGCATTAGTAGTTTACATGCGAACATTTAACATCTGCCCATGAAGCTGAAAGCAGTGATGATTACAATAGTTTGATAATCAGTGACACAACACAAGCTAACAGCATTAATAGTCAAGTGCTTACTTTGCGTTAGGATCAAAACCAGTTTCAGTTTTTAAAGAAGGAAGATTGGCTGGTGGGCGTCTAGCTGATGGTACTTTCCCAAGACTTTGCATTCCATGTTTACGACTGAGTTGAGATTTAACTGAGGACGGTTCAGAGCTTTCGTTCTGAAAAAATATCATAGGTATTATACTTATTTATTATAAATTATTACAGCAGTTGTGTAGTTTAGTATAATGCAGTATGAAATGAAATTAATCTGAATGGAAAACCAATTAGTATTAGTAACTGTTTCTTTGTACTATCACTGATGAATCAAGATACACTAATAGCATGGCACGTCATTTCTGCAGAAACTAACATAACATAGAATTTACTTAAGATTTTATATTTTTTAGTAATAAACTTCCTACATACAAAACATAGACAATCTAAAACAATACTTCTGACTTGTACCAAGTGCCCTCAATAAATTTTCACTTTTACTTTCACATGCTCTCACATCTTGAAGAAATGTGAATGGACATTTAGTTATTAATAGTACATCTAAAAATCAGTGAACTACACGTTTATTAAATTACTAAATATAAACTTGATTACTTAGTTCATAAAGAAAACTCAGAAGATCATGCCTATATGATGTTTAATAAACATTTCCAAATATACAATGGCATTTATAGCTCCGGGTCAACTATACTATAAAGAGAATTGAAAATAAACTCTCTTATATATATGAACATGTTGAGCCCCAACCACGACTTTAAATATCTAAAATATTATAATATGACTTTAGTTTTCACTAAGTTGCATTCATGTTTTTTTATTATAATTAAAATTATGTTTGTTAATCCTTCTATAACAAAACAACAAAAGGTTATTCAAATACTAATTCACATAATAAAGACTTTCTCCATTTCCACCTCTGTGAACGGGAAAACTATTATGCTCTTTAATATTCCATTTACTAGATTAAGTTTAAAAATAATCTTTTTTAAAAAACCATAATAGAGTAAGAATAATGCTCAGAAAAATTGAATATACCAATTTTAAGCTCAATGAATTCCAGATTTTCTAGAGGAAAAACTCACCATTAATTATAATCATATATATATCATTCAGATATATAATAATTAAGTCATATATTATCATCTAAATCAACTTTAATAAGGTAACAAAAACATATGGAAAATCAAGAATGTTTTAGAATCTTACAAGAGACTATAATGCTTAATTCATAATAAAACAAATAATAAAAGTATACCAAATAGGTACAGATCACTATTGCTAATTTATAAGTTTTAATTAAGATTACTTTTATTGCAGATAAAGATGACTTAATCCTGAAGCACTGCAATTATTAGTACTGAAATCAATAGTCTTAACTAGGTGGAGATAATACTCAAAAGGTCATTGCCTTTTTAATCAATAACAAAGAGCACCTATTTTCTCATTAGTTATTTTTGAATGACATTAGTTTTTTTCAATAAGGAAGTGCACAATGTCAGATTAAGGCAACTCATAACTAGAGGCCTTTATATAGTGAAGGTCAGCTGTTAATGTAGACATAGGTAAGTAATCTTACAGAGAATAATAAATATTTGTTCGTTTGAACAGTTTTATTTATGAAATTGACCACAATGTCCTGATAAAATGAAAACTAAATAGAAGAATTTTTAGTATACTTGTTTGAATTTTTTTTAATAGAAACAACAAAAGTTGAATGTTTTTCTTTTACCATTTTGGGTTGATTTACACATTAAACAATGTGTAAAAACGATAAAGATTGATTTTACAAGATTGAGAAACCTGGCATTAGGCAGCGAAAAAAAAAGGAACAATTATCATACCCTGTTGGCGCAATACAGACTATTGATGTCCAATTTCTGAAATTTTTGCTTGCCGGACGTCGGCTTGCTCTGCGCCGTAGTGCCTCCGCCGCCCGGCGTCGAGAGTGCAGACATGCTGCGATGTACACACCATCAGGAGGTCACCCTCTCACCGACCACCAACTGCAACCAGTTTAGCCGACACTAATCACTTGTTTCACTGCTCAAAATATTATCAACAAAAATGCACAAAGAATCGTCCTTCAAACTAATTAATTTCACTACACTATTTTATTATCTACAATGTAATGTTGAATTGCATACGCCACTTCACACCAAAACGCAATGGAACACTGTGAAAACACTTTCACATAACTGATGATCGACCAAATTTGAGCCCAGCCCTCAGAAGTATATTGACGTGTTACATCCGTAGGCTGAACGGACGCTGGATCGATGACTTCTAATTTTACGCTCATAAATTTTTACACACATAGCTTCACTTTTTACAAAGTTGGAGATATACTCCTAAATAATGCTCCTAACAAATTACAAATTGGGAAACGGTAAATAACAAAGTGAATTTAATAGCTTATGAAAAATAACAAAAGCAAAATACACTGGTACCTTTGTCCGTTACTTTAAGTATTATTTTATTAAAATTATCTAAGCTCAAAAGCTAATTTATAAAGAAGGATTACTTCAGATTTTTTGTCAGTTCTACGCTACCAAAACTTATATCACTTTATTTTAAGATGGCGTCTCCAAAAGACGATCTCCTTTTCACAATCAATACCCTGACGTCACAAAGACGCGACGCAGCGCACTCTGCGGGAAAACATTGCAAAACTGCTAAGGATGCATTCAGGCATTGGGTATGTTCAGTCACTTCAATCGAATTATATAAATATTTGAGGCATTTAGTCCTTTTGATTAACGCAAGGTTATGGCCAACTCACACTGAGTAAAGTATATTTGATTGATTAGATCAAACTCAATTTTTATTGGTAATTGTATAGTATAAAAAAAATTCAAAATTTATTACAATAAATGTGATAGGTGTGCATGGCATTTTCACAATTCTATAATTAGGCCTTGAGAGTTAACGCAACGGAAACTCAGGAAACTTTTATTGTAGAAGATTTTGAGATCGTGAGATTGTGTATAGGCGCATAATTTATAGGCATTACTTTGTAGAATTCCACAGTACATTTCAATTGAATTATTTTACTATAATCCTTTTTTGTATCAAACGCGTATGTTTGTAATCTGGTATAAATATTTGTCTATAACATTTATTGTTTTTAAGATCATCAGGATGTGAAACAGTATCATAAACAATGATTGCGGATCTCATTAGTTAGTACACCGCTGTTTTTCATTGATAATTGATTGTACTTTAAGAACTGACATAGTGTCAAACGTCCATTAAAGTACTTCATCGTTTATACTTTATTCTTCAAAAATGCATTCAATAAAGCCTTAAATAGATAAATTATTACGGAGATTACAGTTTATATAGGTTTTAGGCGATTTAAATACTCTCATCCTCCAAAGTTCCATGAAATAAATATTCCTTCAATAGACAAGTGTACAAAAAGTTTTAGGTAGGGCCAGATACATCTGCTTCCACACTAATATTATAAATTCGAATATCTGCCTATCTGTTACGCCTTCACGATTAGTCAGTTTGACCTATATGAATGAAATTTAGTTCGATTAAAACTCACATTGATAATACGTCAATTTCAAATCAATTATATATAATAATACAAATATATATAATAAATTTATAAAAAATCATTACAAATTATTAGGCACAGAATAATTATTCAATCAATAGGTAATGTAAATAAATATACACTGTATCGTTAGTTTTAAATATGAGAAATAATAATTAACGTGGAATTTTTTGAATAAAGTAAATTAATGCTCAATAGATTAACCCACCTCTGAAATCGGTAGAAATAATTGTCATATAGGTAGCATCGGCATAATTTTGTTTAAAGTATTTGTCATGTCTTGAAACTGATTTTTCCAGCAGATTAGTATTATCAAATAAAAAATTGAACATTTACGAAGTTTTAAAATATTTACACTTCCTTTTTTCTAATAGGATTTAGATTAATTTATTCAATAATAATCCATTTATATATAGAAAGATATATTCTTGCTAGTTGCTAACGCTACACATGCGCAATAAGAACTCTTATCATATTGATGAAAGAAAATTAGTAGGCGGCGATCAGTGACGACGAAGTTCATATAACGGGCAGTATCAGAAGAAACCGGCAGCCATGGCCGGCAATATAGGAATGGAACAATTGATACCAATTGTTAATAAGCTTCAAGATGCCTTCACTCAGTTGGGTGTCCATATGCAGTTGGACCTACCACAAATAGCCGTCGTAGGTGGTCAATCAGCTGGAAAGAGTTCCGTGTTAGAAAACTTCGTAGGCAGGTAAGCGTTATTGTAAGGAAAAACAATTAACGAAATACTCAGATGCATTGATTTTATCAAGTTGCATCGTTTAGATACTAATAAAATTTTAAGAAAAAAAACTATACCTCTTGATACGTCAAAAATAAATTATCAAAAAATAAATTAAAGGGATGTCGTATTACGTAATGCGTAATTTGATATACATTATTTTATTAACAGTATAATCTAGTTTTTCTGAAGTGTATCCTGGCCATAATAGTAACGTATAAGTGCCCTATATTTACTGCGCATGTCACAGGGTATTGATCTTCTAAATTTTTGAAGGAAATGTTTTTATTTATAGGAATCTTAGACACAACAATAAGCATGGAATAAATGATACTTAATGATAGCATATAGAGTTTATTAAAAAATTATCGAAATTTTCAGACATGTTTTTATTGATGTGAAATTAAATACTGTAATATACATTCAATTAATTTTACGCGATTATAGAATATTGATTTTATAAAAAAAAAAAAATACGGTGTGTTCACACTTTAATAAGCGAATATATAATTTATTGATAGAACACTCCACTGTGTGTCCGTAGTAAATCTTTTGTGTAAATGTCAAGTACATAATAGTTTTTATGAGTATACTTGTTATCAGTTTGTCACGAAAAACGGAACGTAGCGTTACCATAACCACCCACCAACCACCATATTGAAAAATAAATTAATCTATCGATGATGTGAAGTTTGGACAATGAGCAAGTGATCAGTGATTTTGTGGTGTATAAATTGATGTTTATTTTTAAAAATGGCTGGAAATTTCGGAATGCAACAGTTAATACCTGTTGTAAACAAATTGCAAGATGCATTTGTTCAAATGGGCGTGCACATGTCCTTAGATCTTCCACAAATTGCGGTTGTGGGTGGTCAATCCGCAGGAAAGAGCTCGGTTTTAGAAAATTTTGTTGGCAGGTGAGAGTTTTATATACAAGATAGTTTAATTTGAGGCTTCGCTACTATGAACATTAATGAAAAAAATATCTGTAATCATAATAACTGTAAAATGTATATTTTATTTCAGCAGTGTTAACTTAGTTTTTTCAAAAGGTTTCCTTTGTTTTTTTAAAAGTTTAACTTTATAGATAAGGCGAGAATGTTGTAAACGTGTTTCTAGTAACATTAATTCTACAAATATATTCCTAAATTTTTAGAAACATTATATTACAAGTCGTGTGTCGGTTTGGTAACAAAATATATTGTCGAATTTATAAACTAAAATAACAAGAAAATATGATGATATCAGCAATATCTTACACGTATTTTAAAGGCTAAAATGTAATGTAAAAAAATAGTGTTGAAATACATATAATAATACGATGGAAATCTCAAAATAATAGCTACTTTATTAAATGAGTTTATAAAATTGATCTAGCCGTGTTTAATTTTTTTTATTAAAATGAATAATAAGTTTAATCATTGTATCATAAAAGAATTACTTGGAATTTGGTTTAGTTTTAATAGTTATATTTATTTTATAATACCTCTTAAAGTGGCTATATAAAATAAATTAAGTTTAATTATTTTAAAAGGTATCTCCCTTATCTGCTGATCACATTATAATAATTTAAAAGAGTATAGGACATTTTTTTATGGTATTATTAAATATGAGTATTTGTTAGTAATATGAATCAAAAAAATTGTAGTTTTAAAAGATTTTGTAAAGGTATGTTTGCTTTATTCTGAATAATTTAAAATCAATTTAAAGTTGATTAAGTGTTTACATTGACAGTAAATGCAAAGTTGTTAAATCTAAACTTTCAATGAAAAGGGCATTTTACATTTCATCTCTAGATGGAATAACTGTTAAATAAATTTTTATCTCTTTAAGAATGAATTTGAAATTTCAATAAATACGACTTGAACTTGTACTCTTAACACTACCACTAATCAATCTTGAGATTATCCTTGTAAAAATTTAAAATAAAAAATATATGATATAAATCGTTAATTGCTGAATGTTAAGAGCACTATAGCCTTAATAGAGTGAATAATATTAAAAATCGCCTTAGTCAGACACTTCAGTTCACTTCCGTTAGATCATCGTGGCAACCCCTTTCAAGACACCCTTAAAGTTCATGAATATAATTCTATTTACGCCATAGTATAAATGCTGATTTTAATATTACTTGGATAATATTAAGATGATGTTTCCTTACTAGCCTACTACTAGCATTTTTGATAGTTCCAACTCTGCCAAACAAGCATATAGGGCTATATGACTGAGCACAAGGTATATATACGGGTAGGTGAGAGTGGGATGGCGAGTTAAATTAATCTTTAAAATTAATCAATATGCCTATGAGCCATTAAAATTGTTGAGCCATCTCAGATATACCATCAGTAAGGGTTTTCGTTCATCATGTGGAAGTTAAGCAGGGGATTAACAGCTTTTTTGTATAAAAAAAAACAATTGTAATAAAAGTGAAATATATGTTTTGGTAATAGAAATATAGTTTTTAATTTTCTATATTGATTTTTTATTCTATTTAAGTGATACTAGAACTTTTTAAATATATGAGCAGTAAAGGAAATAAACTTTAAGTTCTGAATCAGAGATATTAGTGATATATTATATATATATCTATCTTTATTATGATAATTTTTCATGTACAAGTAGTAGAATTTAAAAATAGCATTGTAGTGTTCATGATTTTTTTTTATACCAGAAAACCCATTATGGGAACCACATTATGACAGGGATGGTACAAAGGTTGTGATGTACACCTGCTAAAAACTTGTATTTATTCAACCTTACTATATTAATAATTAGTTTCACAAAATTGAAATTGACACAATATCAGGTTGACCACTGCTGATCTATTGTGATCGCCACTGCATACAGCTTGCTACCAATGCAGGTGTTCTTCAAGAGTTCGAGGATCTTCTTAGAGAATATACGACCCTAGAAGAGAGTATCGAATGTTAAGCAGCACAAGGCAGTCACATAGGATATGCATGCGTGATTAGCTAGTTTATTTTACATTAATTTTCTAATTTACTGTTTGTTACAGGGACTTTTTGCCTCGCGGATCGGGTATAGTTACTCGGCGCCCTCTTATCTTGCAACTAATTCATGGAAATGCAGGTATTAAATGAAACACTTGGGAATATACATTATACATAGGTTACAGATTAGCCCAAAAACGTTGATCCAACTTCCATCAACATTGGGACAATTAGTGTTTTAGTATCTCCGATCCATTAATCATTTAGTTTATTTTCTGTATCATTACCTAATATACCTACCTATAAGAGATGGTTAATTCGACAAAAACAATAATATTTTTCACTTTAATCTTTTGTTATTTGGAATTAAAAACACTCAAGTAAATAGTTAATTAGTTAATTAGTATTATTTTTATATACTTTTTTCAATCAGTACATAAATACACTAATTTGTCAGTATGAGACTGTGTCAGTATAAATCAACTAATCAAATACTGAGATAGCATAGTCTAGGCCTCTGCTAAATGATGCGTAATAAAATTTCATTTAATTGAAAGTTGCATAGAAACGAAAATGGCATAGCTAATTTTCGGTATTTCATTTTTATCTCACAAATTATTTAAAAGTTCAAATCAGAATTTATAGCTTCAGACCGCGACTTCATGTCTCCGAGCGAAAGAAATAAAAAGTAGCGTGTCTTTTTTTAACTCTACAATATCACAAATCACATTAATCGTGTGCCACGACGTGTATGGTGTATATGTTCACTTCTATCGTTTGAGTATAGACACGTGTTGTTTGAATATAGCATACGCTCAAACACACACTAAAGGTATGTCACTAGACGTCCACTCTTGGACACAGGTTCTGATATTACTGACGTGATGCGCTTTGAGATACAGTCAGGTTTCCTTTGTACACTAGTATTATTAAGTCGATATGTTGGTATATTTATCTAAGTATTATATGTTGTGTGTCCTGTATGTGAATATACAAAAATACGTATTCGTAATAGGTAGGAATCACACATCTCAATCCACATACTACAGGACGTAAAAAATGCACAAATAAATACATTTTCCTAATTAGAATAATATACGAATCTACGTGTTCATAAGCAAATTTGCCGTTAACCTTGGCTAACAATTTGTATGTTAAAAACCGCCTAATTGCTCTAGTATTAACTTAATTTCGGCTATCCTGTGTTTTTGTTATACAAATAGTATTAGAACAATGCAAAAAACTTATGTACAAAATCTTATACTACAGACGAACTAAATATTGAAGAATTTCTCCTTTGTGATCCTAAAGTTTTAGTTCTGTTTATTTCAGTTTGCGAATTTTTGCTCGTTAGTTTGGGCCGTCAACGTGTTTAAACTTACGGTATTTTCTGAAACTCTTCGAAAAGATTTTTTCCAAACCACATAAGTAAACATAAGCGAATACTTAACACTTTTCGGGTAGCCATAATTCACCCCGAAAAACAAAAATCGCCCTCCGAAGTACAAAGTCACATATGTCAAATATAAGCATGGGAATGTGAATTTGTTCTTCAGATGGGGCGAAATGATGCTTAGACAAAGTTGCTCACAATAGGTAAAGAGGCCACAATTTACGGTACTAATTGAGTATTCATTTATCATTGATAATTTCATTTGGACACCAACGTTTTAAACAAATATATCAATTCATTCACAGTTGTCGGAAAAACAAAGTGTGACGCCATACCATACCATTACATACCTTTTGATATGATACATTAGCAGTCAATATAATAAGACACGATTATAGGCTTTAATTGGTTTATTTCAAGTTCAAGATTATGTTTGCCATTTTAAAAAAAATAATATCAACAAACAATATGCTCACGCTTGCGTATTATCCATCACATGACGCATCGTTTGTGTCATGCGTGAACGACTCAGTACTTGACGATCAAGATTACACGGTCTCTAAAGGTATTTAATAGCTTATTTAGTGGTAGCATCAAGTTTTCCTACATAAAGTTTAATAGGCTCATAATTTAAATCACGAGGCTTAGTACAATTAATGTAGTACTCCTGCTAGATGATAATACTCTCACTCACGACAATTCTTAAGTTTTGGGACATCCTGTATAGCTTACCTATTAAATGCTATCTATACTAACTATCGCAGTGAAAATTGCTATCTCGGAACATCCTCGTCACCTTTATGATATTTGAACTACCAACTAATGATTATATTTTGCCTAATAAAGTTTACATCAATGTGGACTTGTAATTGTTAAGGCAATTGTAAAACATTGTTTTAAGTGTAGTTATGACCTTAACCGACTTCAAGACACTTCGGAATATTCCATTATCTGCGGAAGCATTGAAAGGAAAGGGTAAACACGAAGTAACTAATTGTATAGTAAGACCTTTGATAAATTCCGGATATCTGCTGTTTAATACTGCTGAAGTACCTTTGTTAAAAAAAATACATAACAAAAATACTTTCTATACTTCAGATTGTTATATTATTAGTGATAGTATCAGATTGTATGGTTATTTTAATATTTATCAAAATCAAAAACATTTCAAATGATCTTATTACTATGTTGTCGTCTATTTCAATTATAATAGTGATATTATTAATGTGACAGTGTGCGTGTGTGCGGGTGGTACTAATGGAGTGACAGACAATATGATTTTTGGGCATGGAGACATTTAAAGGAATGGACATAGTCTTTTTTCTTTTGATACTGTACAAAGTATAAGTCCGAATGAATCCACACAGATACAGACAGAAACGAGTGAAATAATTGAATTTTTTAATAGAATTTCGAATTCCGAATTTCGAAATTGGATGTAGGTAATATAAAAATCGGTTCTTAGTCATAATTTTTCGATTCCTTTGGTATTTAGAGTAAAGAGTTGAATTTTTTATTAGAATATGCGGAGTTCCTTCACTGCAAGGGCAAGAAGTTCATCGACTTCAACGAGGTGCGCTCTGAGATTGAATCCGAAACGGACCGCATCACTGGCTCCAACAAAGGAATCTCTCCAGTCCCTATCAACTTGCGTGTCTATTCACCCAATGGTAAGTCAGTTTGACATAATTCATTAAAACCCAAAATTAAAAATATTGGTTTTTCAAGTAAACTTGTAAACGAGTCGTTTTAAAGTGCTTTTGAATGGTCAACATCTACTGTTGGTTCGGTAAAAGCAGTTCCTACCGAGAAGAGCCAGCAAGAAACTCGGCGGTTGCTCTTTTCAAAGAATAATTCTTATTACTAGTTACATATTGTTATTAATGTCTTGTATAGGTTCGAAGAGTAGCTATATCCAAGCATTGTTCGTCTAAGTAATCCTCAATAGTATAGTAGGCTTTCTGTATTGGCCTTTTTATAGTAGCATTTTTAAACTGTAATGGTAATGGTAAACTTAGAGTAGATTGCGGAATTTTAATATAGACTTACGTACTTTTGCAAGGCGCAAAGCAGGAACCGCAAACTTATGTCGGTTCCTACCTTATCTATTATATACATAGCCAATCTTTTTTATAATTATTTATCAAGACGGAACTTAGAATGCCGTAACAAGTATTTCTCATGCGGTCCTTTTTTGTACTTGTATCTGATCATAACGACGTTTAAATCTGGTTATTTGATTGTTCATGGGGTTACAAGCCGTAACCACGACTTTGTTCGTGTCTTGTCGATAGCAAAAGGCATGAAAAATTCTGACATAAAAATACATATCGCATGCTTAGTTTCAAAGTGACCTAATTCCAAATTTGTCTTAATTGAGTCAGATACATTTTAATCCTTATTTTTATGCCTTAAAAATTTTTATGCCTTATAAATTCTAGAAAAAAATTGTGACACTGATTTCCACTCGGGCGTAGCCGCGAGCATAGCTAGTTATGAATAAAAAAGTTTATTTTTATATTTATCTTATCTACAAATTTGTTTAAACTAGTGTAATTTTTGAAAATGTGTAGCGACGTTCACAAACTAGGTGCACACTATATCTTATGATTCTAGTGCTATCATAATTAATGTATCGAAAACGTCACTATCAACGCTTGTCTGGGTTATCAAAGTAGTACTCATAATAATAATCGAACGCTCAGATACTCTTTATCAATATAGAATATCTATAAATGATGTATCATGATATGTTTTACAATAACCTTATTTAGGCCTGGAATTCTAACCAGACAATAACATTACCTAAGACTGATATTTATATATTATAAAGTCATTGATTGCATTTTTTAATATAAACGCGGCTTCATCTACATGGACGTTTATCCCGCGTCCGAACCGGGGGAATTTTGGGATAAACAGTAGCCTCTATATTGCTCCACAACTTCCTGTACCTTCCAGTACAAACTCACATATTGAGAATGTACTATTAACCTAAATACTTAAACCTTCCTCAAAAATTGAGGAATCTTTTAGTAAAACCGTACGAAATCCATTCATTTTGAGATAGAGCTCGTCTAAGCTAAAATGACGCGTACCAATCTCGTATGTACCCACTCAAGCAAATTTAAAATATGTACGAAAAACACATTAAAATACTTTATATTAATATTTATTTATATTTACATTAGAATACAATTGTATTGGTCAATCAGTTGGTTGTCAGATTAGACAAGGTACCTGCTAAAGAACGGTTGTTTTCGATTTGTTGTTCAACTAGTTTAATTTTCTCCGAATGCGCGAGAAGGCGGACGTCTTGTTTCGTATAATAGACCAGCGCCACTTAATTTAAAGAACGTTGCCAGATTCATCACGCGACTAGTCGACCACGACGTTCGCAAACGGATCGTAAATCACGCAACAGATGATGGCTCTACAGAGGCAAAATGTTATTATAAACATTAGCACCCACATTTATATCCGCTAGTTAAGTAGTGGGGCGCGCCATTTCAAATTAGACAAGCTCTAATCGATCACGTACTTAGCTTTTGGGTACTTTGTTTTTAATATGTATAGGTTATGGCGTTTTAAGATATCTTTTGGTGTTCAAGTAAGTCAGTTTGTATTCGTCGATCGCCACGCAGACACGAAAATGAATGTAATCAGTCATGGTCCTATCTAACTTTATCAAATGTAGGAATGGTTAAGGCATCAAGGAATATTTGGTATCTAATGATATATATACACATACATATAATACTAATATGATATGACTGTCTATGAACTATGTTTATCTGTTGCATTTTAACGGCTATTGTGCTTAATTGATTGATGATTTGTGACAATAAAGCGGGCATACCTATAAGAAAAGAAAATTCCCGTATTTTCCTTCAGGAACAGGAGAAAAAATTATAACTTAATTAAGGGTATTTTAACAGTTATTTTGACACGCACAAAGCCGCGGGCACAGCTAGTTTTAATATAGATAGTTTATTATATAATTTTATCCCAGCGGGGTCGCCACAACATGTTTTAAACATGTTGTTATATTATTTGGCTAGGTATTTTACGATCGGCCGCCTTTTACGACATCTCGGTAAGAAATAAGGGTGCTCTATTCTACTCAGCCAGATACCACACGGCAGGTAGTTGAAATAGTATCGTCCATAAAAGCCCTTTGAAAGAGATTGCCAATGGTTTTATTTTTGCAAATTTTGTGAAGAAATGTAAAATGTTTTATCAGACGTTGAAGACATTAGTGCAGTATCATAAATCTTTTTAATACTGCCAAGTAAATCCTTATCTTATCAAAGTTTGCTATTTGTTTGATTCATATATGTTCGTTAATTCCACGTGAAATTGAGAGCATATTATAATTAAGCATATGTTCAGGATTGTAAGTTTGGTTTTACCATATTTACATGTTGAGTCATTGGCACTATTAAAAAAAAAATCAAAATTGTGTTACATACGAATTATGCATATGTTTTCAGATGAATTTTCCAAAAATAGGTAAAATATCCTTATTACATAAAATATATTACATATTAGTTGTACTGCATTCGTGTCGACTTAAGTGTTAAATTACCCCCAACTATATAGTATGTGTTTTCTGTTTCAGAAGGAAAAGCGGATATATTGTTATCCTATATGTTACTTGGTATATAATTCAATTGCCCCAGCGGAATACTTTTGAAAGCGTAATAGACAGACGGACAGACAGACTGATTTCGCAATTATACTATTAGTATGGATATTAACATAAATTTATTCATCATATATTATGTGGTTGTAGGTGTGGATATAGATCAGTCCGATATAAATTATTAACTCTTCAAATAAACCATTTTCGTGGGAACTTTAGGAAAAATACAATGTTACGTAAAAATCCAGCATTGTGTTAAAATTTAAAGTGAACCCATAGACTAAATTTTCGAGCTTCGCAATCATACAGAATTAGAATATTCATAATTTATAGATAAACTACCTGACCGGGAAAAAATTGTTTTGATATATAAATTATTTATAGGAAAATTCTATTGTACATTATAAAAAAAAAAAAAAATTTGTCCAAAAATGAAATAAAAATGTTAATGGGTGGACAACCCTTATCACTTAGGGCTATGAAAAATTGATAAAAACATAGATAGTAGCCGATTCTCAGACCTTCTAAATATGCATATAAAATTGTATGGAAATCGGTCTAGCCGTTTCGGAGGAGTATAGTAACTAATATTGTGACACGAGAATGTTAAATTTAAAGCAAGCTTTCGCCCGCATGTTCGCTATCAAGAAATTAAGTAAAGAGATATAAAGTAGCTTATTTTACTTCCCATCCGTTTCATTATCTCCGTACATAAGAGCAATTTAACCTGTCGTTACGGACATGAAAGATGGATAAAAATGGACGGATGAAGAGATTCCGATTCCGGACCAAGCACGCCATTGCACATTATTTTGTTTTTTGTCATTTTTTTATTAATGATAAATTTGTGCAATAATACAATACAATAAGGAGATTACAAATAAACAAAGACCATAGAGTTTTTATACTAGAATAAGAGAGTCATAGGCAGGTCTGTATGTGAGAGTGTCGCAATAAATAATAAGAGAGGGTAGATGAAACTCATCTCATCTCGACTTAGCTTTGTTTAATCACACATAAAACAGTGACTCATAATAAGTCTCATTGGTTTACTCTATTTTTTTATTGAATTTTCAAACTGACTATATGCTGTTAGTCCTAACGGCTTTTACAGCGTAACCGGGCGGGAAGGGCGCGCGCAGAAGCATCGTTGAGGTTGCAAAACCGTCTTTATTATCGGTAGACACATTTTAGCCTGACTCTAGTCTACTCACTAGTCTAGTATGTATAATAAATGTAAAGAAAAACAAAGTGTTATATTACTTTTAGTCTTTTTGCTATGATAAAATATTTTCCTAGTCATATAAATATACTGTCGTAAGCTGACCAGTCGGACGTTGTACTTATATTATAGTGATAATAAAAAATTGTTACGCATTTTATCACACCATAACAATTAATTAGCATATATAATCATAATGTGTTAGAACAATGACCGATAATGTTATTAAAGTAGGTCTCAATGCGAAGACGGTTCAAGAAAATAAAAATACAATAACGTCCTGCTATTCTCCTATTGTTCTATAAATAGGCCACCCTCTCTCTAGTTTTTGAGAGAAAAGCTGGAGCCCAACACGCAGCTACAATGCGGATTGGTAGGTTACACATATCCCTTGAATTCTCTAAAGGTATGTTGATTTTCTGACCATGTTTTCCTTCACCGAAAGTCGTGTGATAAATTGCAATCATCTATTAGACACATAAGTTTTAACAGAAAAACTCATTGGTCCTTGAGAGGGATTTGAACCCGGCGACGCCTTTGAAAGTACTAAATTAGTAAAATTCTAATTATATGTAAAATATGAATTGGAAAATACACCGCCGTTTTGTATCCTTCTGAGTAGAATAGACTACCTTCATTTCTTACCGAGGTATCGTAGAAGGCGACTAAGGTAAGTTGACCCGCTGTGTGGTATACGACTGAGTAGAATATACCACCCTCATGAGGTACTATATACTACTGAGGTGTCATAAAAGGCTAAGTTGACGTCAGGCAGGCGGCCGGTCGTAAAATAACTAGCCCAAACATGACAATGATGAAGAATTGGCAAATATAAGATTTTTACGCTACAGTCGTTGTCAGTTACAAAAAAGTTATTTATTCCCGCAAATTGTTTCTACTTTTGTTACAAGGTCAAAGTCCCTTGATATAGTTTTCGGAACAATACGTAACGGTAGCTTCCCTCTGACTCAGCTCAGACTGTCGATTCATTTTCGGTTGCCCATTACTCAATGAAATACATAAAACATTTTCAGAAACTCAAGTATCAATTATCAATCAATCATCGATTATTATGAAGCGTTTGTTTATAGCTACGGGAATAATACCGCGTTACATTACTACAATACCATCGAATAATTTCGAACGCGTAATAAAATGTTGATTTCGTTAAAGCGTATTTTGATAGTTTTCAAAATATTTCGTTGGTCTCGAAACCGTTTTTTTTGTTGTTTTTTTTGTCAAATTTTTATTTACAATCTTTTTTTCGCATATCACTTTTTTTTGTATATATTTTAGAATATCTATTATAGGACAACAATTTTTTCTATTACAAGTGTAACATATCATTAAAACTTCTTTTAGGTTTCTGTATTTTGTATATTCTTTTTCCTACCAGTTTAAAGACTTTCATGGTCGCGATTTATTTACTACCACAGTAAATACGTACATATGACTTGTAACTGATAACTGGCGAATGGTAACAAATATTTTTAGTTTCCTTTACTACTAAAAATAAAATGTATATTAAGTTAATATGTGTACATATTTTTAAAGTCACAGTCCAAAGGGTTCAACGCCGGATCGCTATAAAGTGTTAACAGCTTTAAACTGTAGGAGGGCATGGGCTATGGCAATGGATAGATATAACATTTTAAAAGGATGCAACTATGCTTGATTTTTATTCATTATTTGTCGTATGATGAAAAATATCATACGACAATTTCTGTCTATGGATAATGTATCAATTTCCTATAGGAGCGTACGTTGTGTATTTGCTCTTTATCTTTCTCTTAAATTATAGAAGATTATCTATCCGGCAGTAGGCTATTATTAATTTATTTCAAAAAATATATACATTAAGAGATATTTTATTAATACGACTGACCCTTTAAATGTGTTGAAAGTATTTATAAGCTTTTTCTGATATCTAAATTTAAGACTCATTATATTTAAATAGATACTAATTATAACAGACGATCATTGAAGCGTGTAATAGTGAACGGTCAATATACCCATATTTATTTTTAAACTTGTGAAATCGTTTTTTCTACCGTTTACATTAAATTGCCAATAGTGTAGGGTCGGTAAACTGGAGAATGATACTTGTGGTGAATTCTATGTACAAAACGAACAATTAGTATTAAAATATGCAATTTTTACATTATCTATTTGTTATAAATCAACTTACGCATCCTTCTCTGTCTGTCTGTCGCGATAAATAATAGGAATTTCTTGCGCTTTTCTCCAATACATAAAGTGATCCATGTATGGAGTTTAGGTGTGTTCTTTATTAATGTTTTGTTTAAATTGGTTGAAGTATATTATTGAAAATGTCGAAAACATTTTCAATAATATTCAAAGAGCTTTTATAAAAAAATGCTGCCTTAATTATACTTTTTGAAAAAATGGTCGTTTACAGCTGACACTTAAATTTTAAATTTAGTTTTGAGTTAAATGTTATTCAAATTGTTGAGTTGAGATGCTTCGAATATACACTTCTTCAAAGTTTAGAAACGCCCACAAGCGATAGGCGCGTTCATAGATATATTGACAGAAAGTATATAAATACCTTTTTAACAGCCACCCAATATGAAAAGAGTGCTTGACTTCCTTCCAAATACATACATATATTCCTTTACGTTTAAAGTAGTGGCCTGTTACAATCCCACTGCTGAGAATAGGCCTCCTCTCTCCGTATCTGGAGAGAAGGGTTGGAGCTAAGGCCTACCACGCTGCTCCAATGCGAATTGGTACGTTACACATATCTCCAGAATTCTCTAGACATATGCAGATTTCCTTACGATGTTTTTCTTCACCGAAAAGCGTGTGATAAATTGCAATTATCAATTAGACACATAAGTTTTAATAGAAAAACTCATTGGTGCCTGCCCGGGGTTGGACTCGTGTTCCCCTCGAAAGAGTCGCACGGTCTCACCGCTGGGCTATAACGGCTTTACGTTTATGAGCAAAAAAATATATTAAAATTTTCACGTTTTCCGCTTTATATTGGCTAGGTTAATGTATGAATAATTGTCAGTAATTTTTTTTGTGATATTTTCTATAAGGTCATGAAAAGAAGTGGACGGCTCGAATTTTGTATCATTTTTATTATTTGCAGTTCTCAACCTGACACTTATCGATTTGCCGGGTCTGACAAAGGTACCGATCGGCGACCAGCCGGTTGATATTGAACAGCAGATTAAAGCCATGATCTTTCAGTTCATACGCCGTGAGTCATGTCTCATCCTCGCAGTGACGCCAGCTAACACTGATTTGGCTAACAGCGATGCCCTAAAACTTGCCAAAGAAGTAGACCCTCAAGGTAGGAAAGCTATTAATATGTTAATTAAAATTGATTACTTTACTCTCAGATAGATAAGAAATTATATGGCACATTTAAATGACTGATTTCTGAATGTCTATGTTTATATATGAATGTCTATACATAGCTGTGATAGCCCAGCGGTGACACCGTGTGGCTCTAGAGATGATCTTGATTTCTAACCTCGGGTAGGCACCAATGAGTGTTTCTATTAAAACTTATGTGTCTAATTGATAATTGCAATTTGACACTGTGCTTTTCGGTGAAGGAAAACATCGTGAGGAAACCTGCATATCTCTAGAGATTTCTAGGTATATGTGTAACCTACCGATCCATATTGAACAGCGAGGTAGATTTTAGCTCCAACCCTTTTCTCCAAAAAACGGAGAGTGGAGGCCTATGCCCGGCAGTGGGATAGTAACAGGCCGTTACTTTACTACTTACTTACTACTACTATGTCTATATATAAGCCATCATCTTTAGGTTTTTTTCGTGATACAAAAACATTTTAGTAAAAACATGACAAGTTTTAAACTCTTCCAAAAAATTTTCGGATTTTTTCTTATGAATATTTCGAATCTTATAGTAGTGTCGAGTCAACTGTTACAACTAGATTTACTTAAATACGGTAAGCTCCTCTAATCAAAGGAACTTACTCGATCGAAATCGACTCAAACAGCGGAAGTGCCCCCCACTTAAAACAAAGTACACAATTGTCATTTGACTATTTCCTATTTTCACCTATAATTCCAACTCAATACAATATTAGTTAGACTTTGTTTAACCTTATATAAGCCTTGTTGATTGATAGGCCTACGTACAATCGGTGTAATTACAAAGCTGGATCTCATGGACGAAGGTACAGATGCTCGTGACGTTCTTGAAAATAAACTATTACCTTTGAGGCGAGGATACATCGGAGTCGTGAATCGCTCACAGAAAGACATCGACGGACGTAAGGATATATCGGCAGCTCTTGCAGCAGAAAGGAAGTTCTTTCTTAGGTAAGTTGTTGTTTTTATTAAAACTATAAATACAATATTTTAAAGCTTAAAAATATTTATTTATTGAAAAAAAGCCATAAACTTATCCAGCGATTATAAATAAATAAATGTATGAGACACTTACACACACGGTCGTCTGACCCCAATGTAAGTAACTCAATAGTTGTGTTTTGGGTGACGGACAACTGGTGAATATACTACATATATAATTTAAAATACGTATTTAAATACAAATACACACCCAAGCTCTAAGAACCAACAAATTGTTTAAAAACGCCACCAACGGGCTAGTCAAAATAATAGAAATAATAGGAAAGAATAGAAAATAATAGAAATGTTTGTTGATTTATTTCTGTAGTTGTTATATAGGTAATAAATAAAATCATATAAAATTTCACAAAAAATACATTTAAAAATTTATTTAGTTTTTTTATCTTTAAAAAAAAATTACTTGACTATTAATTACATAAATCAAATTAAAACCGCCTAACTTATGATAATGGATTCCTGTTATTTGAAAACGCTGCAAAAGTAATTGTTTGTTTACTTTTTAAAATATTGTTTTTGAAAACTATGGTCATATAATCTCTAGAATTTCTATAGCTCTTCAGTAAATAATAATGTTATGACGTTCACGAGTCGAGAGGACGTAACTCATTATGTGCGCATATCAATTGAATGCACCGATTTAATATGACCATTATTTTATTTGCAAATTTATACAGGCGCTGAATATTTGCGACAATGTTTTTTATGCGGGTTTCATTCGAATCGTAGGCTAGATTTTTAAACAGACGTCTCGTGTTGACGTAAGAGTACTATTTCTTAAAGAAATACTACTCTTACGTCAATTACGTCGAAATAGTTCTTTGCTTAAATGTCCCTACACTTATGAAGAGAATTTTTTTTTTTGCCTGCTATTCACTCTCACTGTATCATAACAGAAATCTACTTAATTTTTAATTTTTTGTTGATGTTAGATTTATGTTTCGCCTAAATAAATAAACAAATAATACCTGACTTAATTGTTACAAGTGATAGACTTAGAGATGGGGCAGTTTTTTTTTACTTTAATATCAATTTCGACATAGTATCGTAACATATTCGTTTAAATACTTGTTGTTTGATAATTCGCGGTTGAAATCTTGCGAAATTTGACATGAATCACTACTCATAACTATAATTTATCCAAATAAAGTTTTGCACGTTTCAATTGTTAACTAAAACAATTTTATATTGATTCAGAATGTTGCTAAATCAGTGATTGTCCGTTTAAAATTCCTCAACTAAAATCTAATGACGTTTTGATTGTTATAATTTATTCTAGTTTAAGTAGTGCACCATATTTTTGGTCAGTATTTTATCTAGTATTCTTTAAGCCGTGTGGTATCCGGCAGAATAGAATAGACCACCCTCCTTTTTTACCGGGGTCTCGTAAGAGGCGACTAAGGTAAATGCCATGTGGTATCCGGCTGCATAGAATAGACCACCCTCATTTCTTACTGAGGTGTCGTAAAAGGCGACTAAGGTAAGTTGACGTCAGGCAGGCGGCCGGTCGTAAAATACGTAGCCAAATCATATGACCACATGTTTTCAACATGTTGTGCCGACTCCACTTAGAGTGGGAAGAGGGCAGGAGAATGATGATTTTATCTAGTATTCTTTAGCTTGTGGCGTCAGTAATATGTATAAATATTTACTGCTCAGCTTGAATCATCTGAGCTGCTATTTTTTGGAGATAACAAACATAACGCACCGTTATCGGTTGAATTTTTGTCGCGACCTTTTGAGTTCATTGAATATGTGTTCGGTTAAATAACCGAAATAAAAGCTTAGGTAATTGTTATAGGTATTAACAATTATAATACACCTGTTTAATCCTTTTGGCTGTATACTAATGCCTTATATATACGCGCTTGTTTCGCTCCCGAGTTCGTTACTGATCACTATATGAAAATAGAATAACCGAGGCGCGCTATACGCCCGCTTTATATAGTAAACTGATCGATCAAGAAAGTTCTTTTTCTCAATTGCGGAATCGTTATTACAGAACCGAAAGTTCCAGAGTAATGATGTCAAGCAAATTTGAACTATATTTCTTAATCCTTATAAATCATTTATGCATGTTCGAAACATCGCCACTCTTGGCCTAGTATATCTGGTCAATTAAGTAAATACGCTTCGAAGTATGTCGTAAAATTTCATTGAGGCATATTTTAAGTTTGTTTTTAATGTCCTAAAATAAATTTCAGCCATCCATCGTACCGGCATATTGCCGACCGGCTCGGTACGCCGTACTTGCAGCGGGTGTTGAACCAACAGCTGACCAACCACATACGCGACACTCTACCTGGGCTCCGGGATAAGCTGCAAAAGCAGTTACTTACGCTTGAGAAGGATGTGGACCAGTACAAACACTTTAGGCCAGATGACCCATCTATTAAGACCAAGGCTATGCTTCAGTGAGTATGGCTTTTGAAACCATTTGTATGTGCTGACTGACTACTGACTTTGATCTGATTGACGAACTGACTTTGACTATGAATCTGTTCGCATCAATTTAAGCGCTTAAGTATCTCTAGGCTTTGCGATTTTGTCGTGGAGTCTATCTCCTGATGATGCTTCGATTGCGGGGCGAAACGATTGTTGAGTTTGTGATAGTGAACGTGTGTAGTGCTTGTGTATTGTGGTGGAGGTTTATGCATGTGTTTTTACGAATCCTGCACGTATCGGGTATGAAAATACGGATATCCACTATACATTAAACACTATATATATTTTCTATTTACTGTATCGCGGATTATAGCAAAATAATTTTATTATTACTTTTGTATTATGGATCTCCGCAAAGTAACGCTTAATTCTATAAATTAAAACGCTTAAGTATCTTCAATAATGCAATATTTGTTTTTCTCTGTTCCCGAAAGAAAATCGCGAATATTTTTATCGCGTATGCTACTCCGGTGTAAAATCATTAAATGTGCATAATCAAATTCAAATCATATTCAAATCAATATCAATATTGGTTCAGCGAATTAGCCGCGAAAACGTAACAGAGGGACAGATAATCGGACATAGACGGAAAAACTTAGATAGAGATATACAGACATACTGTTGAGTCTATAATATTAGTATGTATTTTATTTCATTAATATATGACGTTCTATAATCATATATCCTCAAAATTTATATGTAGAAACCGGCTACTCTTGTTATATTCTATCGGGTGAGTCCGAATAGTGTCAAGCCCATCTGGGGCTCAGTTCTCGCCGCAATAACGCCATATAATGAGCTCTTGAATAAGGGATAGGCTTTTGAAGCCAGTTGAGCTAACCGTATTATAAATAGCCGTGTAGCCAGCCTGCGTCGTAGTATAGCCAGTTTCTATACATAAACTATGAATGAATAAAATATAAAACCTTTTTATTTCGCACCAATATTGTTACACAAAAAATAATTTTCGAATATTCAATGATGTCGAATATAAAATTAAAATAAATACAAGAATAAAATAACTGAAAGAAAAATGATAATAATAATTAGTCAACCACTGGTTGCTTGAGTACTCTGCGCTCTCTGTTTTCAACAATTTTGTTATATTTTAAATGTTTTTTTTGTACATTTTATATAGAAAATGTATAAAAATATAATGTAAATTTGTATATTAGGTAAATAAAAGAAATAATAAGTCAAATTGACTTTATAAGTTCGTGAGAGCCCGTCTTAGGCTAAGGACCTCCAAGAGTATGAATCCAAAACTATGAACATAGTTGTCTATATATGTAATATAATGTATATATATGTAATATAAATATATGAAATATAAATATATGTAATATAATTTGTGTGATAAACATATGTAAGTTAAAACAAATTTGAAATTATTCACAGGATGATACAAACGCTACAGACAGACTTTGAAAGGACCATCGAGGGTTCCGGATCGGCACAAATCAATACCAACGAATTGTCGGGCGGTGCTAAAATCAATAGATTGTTTCACGAAAGGTTCCCCTTCGAGATCGTTAAAATGGAGTTCGATGAAAAGGAATTGCGACGGGAAATTGCATTTGCCATTAGGAACATTCATGGTATCAGAGTAAGTAGTTTTTTTATGCCAATTTAAATCGACAAGTCTTAATTTTATTTATTTATGTAATAGTTTTTTTACAACATAATAAATAAATAAATTGGCCATCTTACTTCACCTAAACTTTAGGCTTAAGGAGTCTAGAGGGGCGCAAAATCTTTTTAATCAACGGGCCAAATGGGAAAGTAACAAAAATAAAGATAATTTTATTACAAACACGGTGGTATTGGGTTGTCTACAAAAAATCAGTCATGAATTTCGGTTGTCGAGTTTAAAAAAGTGAAATATTGCTGCGAGTGAAAATGTGCGACAGCGAGGTACCAACAAAGCATCCAATGCGATAGAAGAAGACATAGCATTGCAGCCGTCTACATCTATATGTATATGTCACCCTTCCATAGCATATCGTACTAAAAAGTTATAAAAAAATATTAATTAATGTATAAAAAAATAATGAACAAACAATATATCAAATTCAATTCTAATTCAAAATATTCAATTATATTTATTTATTCAATAAATTTATAAACAAGTGCTTTTGAATCGTCAACATCTACTGCTGGTTCGGAAAGCTGTTCTTACTGAGAAGAACCAGCAAGAAATTCAGTGGTTGCTCATTATCGTATGCCATATATAGCACACCTAGTATTTAAGTGACCTAATTAAAAAGTAGACTTAATTGAGTTATTGGAACATTGTAATTCTTATTTCAATGCCATTTATGACAACGCTACGAACTATTAAAATAAATAGTGTTTTATTGCTCTTTCAAGATATGGGTTTCTTTGACACTAACGAGGTGTGTAGGCTCTACACTGCACTTTATTGTTATTTCCACATAACCTTCTTCTTCTTCTTCCTAGTGTTTATCTTAAGCTGCTTCCACTTTGCACAGTCTAATGCATCCCCTCTTTGTAGACCGTTGGAACGCATGGTTGACTCCGCAATAACAAGCCAAAGTTTTTTCGGTCGGCCACGTGGTATATGGCCGCAAATAGGCATTTTGAGGCACCTGTGACCCACATAGTTATTTTCATATAACCAATTTTTTGAATTAGGTCACTTTAATACTAAGCGAATACTAAGAAAAATATATTGTATATGTGATATACAATATATTTTTCACAATAATACTAATATCCTTCCCACTGTGATGCTTCATTAATTTATATTGTATTATCTTCTAGGTTGGTCTGTTCACACCAGACATGGCTTTTGAAGCTATAGTAAAGAAGCAAATCGCGCGGCTTAAGGAACCTAGTCTTAAATGTGTCGATCTGGTCGTACAAGAGTTGTCGAATGTCGTTCGAGTTTGCACAGAAAGGGTAAGTAAGTTCGATTTAACTTTATTTAACGTCTAAAAATCATAAAAGTATGAAAGACCCGGTATTAAAAAAATGTTTAGAAGTAGTGAGTTTGAAACACGAGTAGAAAAGCATTTAGCATTTTGTCGTGGATTCTATTTCTAATGATGGTTCGGTAATGGGGCGAAACGATTGTTCAGGTTGTGTGGTAATGAACGTGTGCAGTGCTAGTGGTGTAGTCTGGTTGTAGTGGTTTGTAGTATATGATGTTTTTTACAAATCCTGCATGCATAAGGTATGAACACGGATAATACACTACGTTTGAAATTACGTACATTTGTTTTAATCGCGAAGTATAGCCTAATTCTATAAATTTTTTAAAATGTTAAACATTTTAATGTTTGTTTTATTATACGTGTAATTATTTAAAACAAAATTATTGAAAATGTTAACAATAATAATATAATATTATCTATATTATATTGTAGTTATAGAATGTTTTTTTTTCTTTATATTTATTATTTATGGCCTGTACAGCGCAAATCAGGCGCAAATCACTTTGCTAGTGTCACGTAAAATGGCAAACACACGAGTAATGGAATTTAGAATTTTTATTTGACGAGACTGTAACAAATGAACTAAATATTATAAAATAGTGCAAAATACATATAATTATGAAATGAATTAAAACTAAGGATATAACTAAAATAGTTAAACCTTTAACTTATTATCTACATTCTACAATAAATTTACACAACTTTTATTATATTTTATAGAAGGTTGTTATATATATTTTTTAATTAAATGTCATGAAAGTCATCTATAAACAATTTGTTGGTTCTTCGAGCCTAGGTGTCTATATGTATTTAAAATTATTTATGAATATATTTAACCGTTGTTCGTCACACGTAACACAAGTATTATAGTATCTGGCAATAAATAATGCACATTGAGAACTTAGAACGAACCGGCCAATTCGGTTTCGTAGAGCGCTGTTACTGTCACATACGGGTTTGTCAGTTTGTGCGACAGAGACAATGCTCTATGAAGCAGAATCTAACCGATTTCTCTGTCTGAGCCTAGATTTGCATTATTTATTGCCGCGTACTGTACTTATTTTGGGGACGGACGGCTGTTTGTGTAAGTGTCCCATATATGTATTTATTTATTTATAGAAATGGGCGTTACTTTCCAGGGATCTATAAGACAAATTGCGATAATATTATTTTGCTATAATCTGTGATAAATATTCCGCAATTTTTTTTAAATATGGTGGATTTAGTATAATAATAATATAATCGATACTTTTGTATTTGTTTTTTTCACTAGATGTCGCGGTACCCTCGGTTGCGTGAGGAGACCGAGCGTATAATAATGTCGCACGTGCGTTCCCGCGAGCAGCAGTGTAAGGAGCAGCTCATACTGCTCATAGACTGCGAGCTGGCCTACATGAACACCAACCACGAGGACTTTATTGGTTTCGCTAAGTGAGTCTTCCGGACTTTAAAATTTCATAACAGTTATCTCACCATATACTCAGTATTTAAATATTGTTATTTTGTTCCTCTTACCTAAATGACTGGATCGTTGGCGTGGTCGGCAGTGATCCTATCTTCAGCTCCGGTAGTCGCGGGTATGATTCCCGCCAAGGGCAAACATTTTATATAAACGATTTGTTAGTTCTTCGAAACGGGGTGTATTAATTTAAGAATTATATAATATATAAAACTCTCGTATCGCAATATTCGTTACCATATTCCTCCAAAACCGCTTGACCGATTTTTATGAAATTGTATGTGCATATTCAGTAGGTCTGAGAATCTGCTACTATTTTTCATACCCCTAAGTGATAAGGGTAAATCCTTTCCTATCATATTTATTTTATTTTTTGACAATTTAAATTTTTTTTTATAATGTACACTAGAAATTTCCTAGAAATAATTTATATGGCAAAACAACTTTTGCTCGGTCAGCTAGAAAAATATAAAATCAACCATAACTAGTTTAGTCAATGCTATTTTTCAATTTGTATTTTTTTGTTATCATACAGATGAAACTTAAAAAAATAACAAATGACCATTCTCATTATTACGTCTATTAATAAAATAAAGTACATTAGAAATTCCCTAAAAATAATGTATATGGCAAAACAACGTTTGCCAGGTTAGCAAGTATATGTATATATTTACCATTTGCTTGTCACCTAACACAAGCACTAAATTAGTTACTTTGGGGATCGGCAACCTTGTATAAAATTCTCCCTATTATATTATTATTATTCATATTATTATTAATTTTCAACTTATAAGACAATCTATTCGCATTTGCGATTTTAGATCCTATCGTCTTAGTTTTAGGAACCTTTTTGAAATGGGGTAATTAAATGTATAATAAAGAAAAATGAAAAAAATATTTAGTCTTCATTGCGTTTATTTATTTGTCTACTTATACTAATTGTAGTATAAGTAGAAATGAAATGAAATAATTGTATTTCAATAGTTATTAGTTGCATAGATCAAACAACTAATCTAGTTTCATCCAGGTATAGCATAGAATGTCTTAAAAGGTTCTAGTTTCTATGATGCTTAAATACAATATTCTGAAATTAATTTATGGGTTATTAATTGTTTTTTATTTTCTAATTCATAGTGCACAGAATCAATCCGAAAATGCAACTAAATCAGGTCATCGCGCGCTCGGCAACCAGGTTATCAGGAAAGGCTATATGTGCATACACAATCTGGGAATAATGAAAGGTATAGTTATTGTAACGAAAATAGAATACATATTAACAATAAAAAATATATTTATTCTAGAAATCCACAACATACATACATCTACATCTAAAAGCACTAAAATCTATACTTATTATAAAACAAAGTCCCCCAAAACCTGTCTGAATGTGTTCGATTTTCTCAAAAAGATATAATGGTTTTTACTAAAAGATTTTTTACTAGTTAGTATAGTTTATTCTTGCGGAAGGCTTACGGTAGTACACTACTTTACGGTTTTATGTAAATTGTGTTCAAAAAGGTTTAAAGAAAACTCGTCGGTTAGGAGCTCCACTTGCGTGCGCTGCGTAAACCATCACATATATACTAAAGTAATGTACTAGAGAAGAATCTACAAATAAATATTACAATAAAGTCCGCGACAGCATGTCTCTTAATGGTCACTCACAACAACTACTTTTATGCTTAAAATTTCAATTTAAAATATAATATATATTCGTGACTGTTTCTTCTGTTCACTATCAATTCTTATATAAAAATATTCGTTCCGTATCTTTGCCATTTAATATAGATCAAAATGACCTATAATTAGAATATAAGTATTATAGTTTAAGAAAAAAGAACTTTTTTCTAAGGTATCAAAAGTAAAGGTAGGATGTTAAGTATATTTTTAAATTTATCAATATACAGTAAAAAATATATAGTACATAAAAATGAAATAAATAAAATATTTTTTATCTGTTTCATTTTTATATACTATATATATTATTAGACTATATACGATTTTATTTAGATACTATATATTCTATAAAAATATACCTTATCAGTATTAATTGAAGTGGACTGGTGACGCAGTTGGCAGCTATTCTGCCGTCAGCTACGCGGGTTCAATTCCTGCCCAGGGCGAACATTTCTACTACAAATTGTTGTTTCTTCGAGTCTTGGTGTATTTATTTAAAATTATATATGTATAAAGAAAAAATATTTAAATTTAAATTAAATTTTCCTGCGCAACTGTCATAGAGCCGCAGCCGGATCTATAGAAGAAGACATAAACGAAGAAGTATCGCGTAATCGTCGCGTAAACCAATTTGTAGTAGTAAAAAATAATATTATTATTGTGATTTATACACAATAAATAGCATTAAATGTCGTTTCTGTATTGGTATAGAATTTCGGTTGTGTTTTATTTAAACATCTAAATTACATTATACTATATGTATATGTTTACAAGGAGTCTGTCACCTATAACACAAGTGTCAAACTACTCAGTTTGGGGACGCACGTCCCCATTGTGTGTAATTATCCATATCATCATCATCCTCCTGCCCTTATCCCAATCTAAGTGGGCTCGGCACAACATGTTACAAACATGTCACATGATTTGGCTACGTATTTTACGACCGGCCGCCTGCCTGACGTCAACTTATCTTAGTCGTATCTTACGATTTCTTGGTAAGAAAGAGGATGGCCTATTCTACCCAACCGGATACCACACGGTGGGTCAACTTACCTTCTGAGAGAGACCACCCTCATGGGTGGTCTATTCTACTCAGCCGGATACCACACGGCGGGTCGACTTACCTTAGTCGCCTTTTACGACACCTCGGTAAGTAATGAGGTTGATCTATTCTACACAGCCGGATACCATACAGCATTGTGTAATTATCCATATATTTATTTAATTAGTGTTCCATTATCGTCTATCCACCGATGGTATTAGGATAATATATTTTCTTATTCTTAGGAGGGTCTCGTGATTACTGGTTCGTGCTTACTTCGGAGAGCATCTCGTGGTACAAGGATGAAGAGGAGCGGGAGAAGAAGTACATGTTGCCGCTGGACGGGCTCAAGCTGCGGGACCTCGAGCAGGGCTTCATGTCGCGGAGGCACATGTTCGCACTGTTCAACCCTGAGGGCCGCAACGTGTATAAGGTACGTTAAATAAATGCTTCTAACGATTTCATACTAATAGCTATTTAGATGTCATCATTCAGTAGTCGGATGATTATTGCCACATGTTTTGATAAGGAATTTTTACGATTAATATGTGAAAATACGGGTCACATCGCGACAAAATCGAGTTACCTTTTTATTAGGTTCGACGTTTCGGCAGAGTTGCATCCGCCATGGTCACGAACTGACTGGAAGGCCGCGGCGTCTTCGTTCCCCAGTACTGCAGTCATTATTTTCACCAACTACCCTCGCTTGAACCGTACAATCCACATAAGGTCTCTTGTACACACTAATATTATCCGCACGCGATATAGCTTGCAACGACTTCTTCCCCGAGTTGTATTTATTAATCACTGGATCCCAAGTCGTTGATAGTTAGAGGGTAGTTGGTGAAAATAATGACTGCAGTACGACGGGAACGAAGACGCCGCGGCCCCTCAGTCAGTTCGTGACCATGGCGGATGCAACTCTGCCGAAACGTCGAACCTTATAAAAAGGTAACTCGATTTTGTCGCGATGTCACCCGTATTTTCACATACTAATAATTATGAATCGCGAAAGTTTAGAATTTTTACGAGGTCCCAGTTTTCTAACGTCTTTAGGCTGTGGCTTCTCGCCACACATCCGATTGCGTGATGATTAATTACTGTCATACCGCGGGCTCCACTATACGTCGCCTTAATCCGTGGTCCGAAGCTGGTTTAACAACCAGCTTGTTAAACCAGCAGTTAGGAGTTAGGAGTGCAGTTAGGAGGCACATTTAGGATGACGTTCTCCGACCCTAGGAACCATCTGTTCTCTACTCTCTGGATTTCGCAATGTATCCCGACCCGCCCAGTGACGTTGTCAAAGCTGTTAGCGCTAACAGTCATAGTCAGTTAAAAAAAGGCACTTTTAAGTCTAAATGAATCAACTTACATTTGTTTATCCCGGTAAATAGGCTTTAGTTCTACCAAATTTCATACGAAATTTGAGATAGGCAAAATTGCATTTATAATATTTGTATGGATATTGTTAGAGATCTTTCATTCTAAAAGTGCACGCCCCTCCACCATTACAATTACACAATTACATTATTTTAATGTGTGAGAGAAAATATTGACTGTACTATTGTGTTGTGTGCGCGCAGCAATTTCAAAGTTGACTCGACTCATTCGCGCATTTAAAGGTCAACTAATGGCTCGACTGGTAAAAGTGAGTAAAGACATTGGAGGGGCGTGCACTTTTAGAATGAAAGATCTCTACGTACTAGGGTTTTTAGATTTGGATAAAAATATCTGGTGACGTTTAAAAATAAAACTTTATTCAATAACAAAGTCGAGCTCGCTATTATTTCAGTTTTATGTCTTTCGAAATCTTTTATGACCGCTATTCGCAAAATGAATTGCCGAGGCACGATACGACAGCTTGTGTGGCTAAATAAACAGAACGAGAAAGTTCTACGTCTCGATTACTCGAAAGTCGTTAGTACCGTAGCGGGGATACGGAAAACGATTCGTAACGTGAATGTTCCAGAATGTTCAAGCGAATTTGGTTTCTATGTTTTAAATATAACGATCTAATTTTGCATGTTCGTAACGTAATAATTAAAACAAACAACCTATTTCAGTTAAATAGTGCCGTAATTTTAATGTTTATCTTGTTCAAGGATTATAAGCAGCTAGAATTGTCTTGCGAAAATCAAGACGACGTAGACTCTTGGAAGGCGTCCTTCCTCAGGGCTGGAGTCTATCCTGAAAAAACATCCGAGGCAGCTAACGGCGATGAGGTATCTATGTTTTGTTCTAATACGTTTCTTCTGCCCGTTTTTTTCTTTCTTCTTTACCCTTTATGATCTTTGTTTTTATTTTGTTTCTGTATAAACTACAGCCTGTTTAAGCAGTGTATTGCTTTTTGATAAGGAAATAGTGTGAAGTTCATAAATTTATTGTACCTATACATTTTATTAACATGTATCTAAGTACGGTGTATTCAGTTGTCCAATTTGTTGTTTTGCCATGCGATACAGAGCGAAGGAACTGAGGTTTGTCGAATAAGGCTTTTTCACTTGAATCTATTCTTTATCATGGATCACAATCACATTCATTATATATGCGATTTCTTACAGTGAATTTCAAGAATCGACCTTTATTGAAGGAAAAATAGATTGATTATCAAAAAAAATGATGATTTGCGTATTTTCTTGAAATACATTTACGATGTGGCATGACGCATGTAGTTACTAATGGTCGGAGTAATTTATATTTGTGTGTAGTGACATTCACGCTAATATTAGTGTGTGTACACGTAATTATTAACCTCAGGGTAGCTATAACCATACATTATTGTCTATGACATGTTCATTAAAACGCTATAGTAATCTTGAAAAGATATTATGAAAGTTTTTTCATTTACGGTTTTCGTTTTGCTCATACAAAACAGCTTCAAAATCATAACGAAAATTAGTGTATAATATATTTAGAAAGCTTCGTAGATTTAATCTTCTTCGAGATGTCAAAATTTCTTATAACTTTGTGAAAGTTAACGTGTTTTTGTCTTTATTTAAGGCTTATAGGACATAATTTTTCGACATAGGTGTGATTTTTTTTAGTCCCAAACCAGCATGTACTTTTGAATTTTACTTTGCCTTTGTATGTTTTAAGTATTATGTTTCTTTATTTTTTAGTTATTTCTGCCTTTCCCGGGGTTGGGTGGAAATAAGAGTGTAAGTTAAATAGTAATTTTGAAGCTTGTGTGCTGGTTTTTGGTACTGTATATAGAAAATTTGCAACAGAATAGTAGGCGTGGCGTGCGAAAAGTTTTTTCACGACTGATGCATGAGATTTTCGATTATATAGGCTTCAAGTCATCAGCAGATACTCTGTGAGGTTGTTTTGTTTTATTTGCACAAAAATATAGCGATCAATAACAATAATATTTAATGAATTCTTTTGAATAATTGCATATGGGAATAAGGTGAGTTTTATTAAGGAGAGTGATATTTAACGAATTAAACGCAGGGGTTTCGTTTCGCTAATTATACGGGGTGGTACCGACTATACGACATTAATTTCACTATATATGCACCTCGATTACGTGACGGCCACGACCGCTCTGTAAAGAGCGTATCGACCAAGAAGAAAAAGACACACCTTAGCAGATTAAATAAAAACATTAATTTAATGAAGTTATTTAGTCACAAGAATAATTTTACGTTTTGAATAAAAAGATACATGCTATAGAAGGGTGAATGATCGTGCCATTTCGTAACCTCGTTCATGGTTATCCATTCCATTTCGTATGTAATGCGTAACGTTGATCGAGAGACTAGCACAAGTGCGAGGGAGTCAGAACTATAATGTATATAGAATTAGGCGTTACTTTGCGGAGATCCATAATACAAAAGTAATAATGAAATTATTTTACTGTAATCCGCGATACAGTAAATAGAAAATATATAGTGTTAAATGTATAGTGGACTATCCGTATTTTCATACCCGATACGTGCAGGATTCGTAAAAACACATGCACAAACCTCCACCACTTCCACCACAATACATAGATAGACTCTACGACAAAATCGCAAAGCTTTGCGATCTTGTCGTGGAGTCTATCTCCTGATGATGTTTCCGTTGCGGGACGAAACGATTGTTAAGTTTGTGATAGTGAACGTGTGTAGTGTTTTGAACTATAATGTTATTGTTTCATCTTGTTTTTAGAAGAAGCGTGCCGCACCAGGTCAGTCAACCGTTACTGGTTAGCCAGGTCCCAAGTGATTTATTTTGTTTGAAAATACTTTTTTTTAAACAATATTTAAGATTGGATTATGCCAAAGTTATCTTATACGTTTGAGTGATCAGTCGATTAATTTAACGTCGTATAGTTGGTACCACTCTGTATCCATCTTTAATCAATGCAGACCTTTGCATGTCTAAACAAAATTTCAAAAATAAATTGGCGCTGATTATAATAAATAGACAAATATGTGCTTAAGTAGAAATTGATTCCATCGAATTAACATTTTTTTCAAGTATATATTTTTATTACGCTATCGCTACTAGTGAAAAGTAGATATTAATTTTGTGAATAGTTTACGTTCAATATAATGCTAATGAAGTAAAAATCTAAGCAACGCGTTCAGAAAAAATTCTAGGATGACGAAACATTCAGAAGATTTCGTTGCAAATTATTTTATTTTATAGTTAATAAAGATACCGGCTATACTCACGTCTAATTTTATCGGATTAGCCCGACTAGTTTCGAACCTGTCCGGGGCACTTATTCATGAGCTCTTTACACGACGTTATCGGTTTCCACGCTGGAGTTAGTGTCCAACCACCATCTCTTAAAATTCGGGTAGCGGCTGATTTCATAACGTCGTGTAAAGAGCTCATGAATAAGTGCCCCGGACGGGTTCAAAACTAGTCGGGCTAATCCGATAAAATTAGACGTGAGTATAGCCGGTATCTTTATTAACTGTGAATACTACTCACGATAGTTTAAATTTAAAAATTATTTTATTTTCTACATACAGATATGTTTCGGATCCTACTCTTTTATAGTCTTCTGTTTTGTATACATCATTGAAAAAAATGATTATATTAAAAAAATAACCACATAAAATGAAGGTAATAAAAATCAATTATAATCGCACGTATAGTTCTCGCAGCTCTACATACATTTATAGTACCCGGCATTAAATAATGCACATCGATGTTAAGAACGAAAAGACCAGCCAGTTCGGTTTCGTAGAGCGCTGTCATTGTCACTCAGTTAGTGTGTGACGTTTCACACTGATTCGTCAGTTTGTGTGACAGAGACAATGCTCTATGCAGCATAACTAGCCGATTTTCTCTCTCTAAACCTTGATGTGCATTATTTATGGCCGCGTAGTATAAATACTAGATTTTTTTTGTTCTGTTTTCATTTGATTACTTTTTTAAATTATATTTTGATTATATTATAGTTGCGGTATTTATCATTATATTTTATATATAACATTGTATATGCAAATAAGTAATAAATAACACGTTGCTTAAACCATTAATTTGCAAGGCGGTTATCATAGACGAGACGTTTCGCAATATTTAAAAAATATACAGACTCTTCTTCATAGAGTTATTATACTAGAGCAGGGAAGCCATAGGCAGGCCTGTAAGTGAGAGTGTCGTATCAAAAAATGAGAGGGAAGATGAAACTCGTATACTTATCTTGGTCTAATAAAACGAAAAAAGAGAGAAAGGTAGATAGATATGTTTCATTTGTTTTCTCTTAATTGTAATAGGTCACATTTTTGGCTAGCTTCCCTATTCAAGTATAATAACTCTATGGTATTGTCACTTACAATCAAGTTATTTTCCTTTTGATAGTAATTTGGTATGTCGCGTCATCTAATTTTTCGTGAATAAGCAGGATATATAACATATTAAAACACAGGATAAAATATATAGACCGAAAACAATCACGTTAATTTAACAGTATTTAATTAGAAAATATTTTTTATGCTTAACTTAGGCAAAGGCCATAAGTTTTTAAAGCATCTTACATAGTACGTACTTAGTAACAGGTTGCGGGTTTCTAACTCAATACTTATTTTAATTATTAGGTAGCATGATTTAGTTTCGCTAATATATAATGTATTCATTTAAGTATATTCTTATAATACTGAGAAAACATTTTTTTTTCAGAGCTCTGATACATCGGCCACAAGTAGTATGGATCCCCAATTGGAGCGACAAGTGGAGACTATCCGAAACCTGGTGGACTCGTACATGCGCATCGTGACCAAGACCACTCGTGACCTCGTGCCCAAGACTATTATGATGATGATCATCAACAATGCCAAAGATTTTATCAATGGGGAGCTCCTTGCGCATTTGTATGCGTCTGGCGATCAGGTAAACAAATGTGACCAAATAAATATCTGTTTCTTTCCTTCAATTATAAAGGCAGTACATATACATTTTTGACTTCTAAAGTAAATTTGTGATTATCTACTGTTTCTCATTGTTGATACGTTGTTCTGTGAATTTTAAGCGTATTGGTAATGACTGCGGCTATAAATAAAAATCAGGTCGCTAGTTAACGAATACGTGTATTGTTTCCAATTATCATGTTTTACTTTGTACGCGTATGTGAGATGATATATTTTAAATTAATAACGATAATTTATCAATTAGTGTATTTACGTCTCGACTTATTGATGTTGTGAAAATGCTTAGGATTCCACCGTCATTTCGTAAATAGCGGCAAACGTGATGTAGCAATAAATAAGACTTAACTAATAAATATAATAATAAAAAAAAGACTTAATAAATAAGCTGTGATAGCCTAGTGGTGAGACCGTGCGATTCTCTAGAGACGACATAGGTTCAAACCCCGGGCAGGCACCAATGAGTTTTTCTATTAAAACTTATGTGTCTAATTGATAATTGCAATTTATCACACGTTTTTTCGTGAAGGAAAACATCGTGCGGAAACCTACATATCTCTAGAGAATTCTCTAGGGATATGTGTAACCTACCAATCCGCATTGGAGAAGCGTGGTAGGTCTTAGCTCCAATCCTTCTTTCCAAAAACGGAGAGAGGAGGTCTAAGCCCAGCAGTGGGCATAGTGACAGGCATATTCAAAAAATTGTATTATACTTTTTATGTTTATTTTTGTGGTGTATAATAAAAGTATAATTTATTAACAATCATTCACATTATCAACAGTCACAAATGATGGAAGAGTCACCAGAGGAGGCCCTGAAGCGTGAGGAGATGCTGCGTATGTACCATGCGTGCAAGGAGGCGCTGCGGATCATCGGCGATGTGTCGATGGCCACAGTCAGTACGCCCGTGCCGCCGCCCGTCAAGAACGACTGGCTCGAGAGTCGACTTGACTCCAACCCCCGACTCTCCCCGCCCTCACCCGGTGGTCCTCGGCGAGCTGCGCCTGCTCAACAGGGTAAGTCTTGTAGGGGTTAATATAAAAAAAAGTAAAGTAGCCCTGTTACAATCCCACTGTTGGGCAAAGGCCTCCTCTCTCCTTTTCTGGAGAGAAGGGTTGGAGCTAAGACCTACCACGCTGCTCCAATGCGGATTGGTAGGTTACACATATCTACAGAATTCTCTAGCGATATGCATGTTTCCTCACGATGTTTTCCTTCACCGAAAAGCGTGTGATAAATTGCAATTATCAATTAGACACATGAGTTTTAATAGAAAAACTCATTGGTGCCTGCCCGGGTTTGAACTCGTGTTCCCCTCGAAAGAGTCGCACGGTCTCACCGCTGGGCTATCACAGCTCTAGGGGGGTTAATATGTGTAGAGGTAATTCATAGAGTTATTCATCGTTCTTCTGCCCGTTTCGTTGCGTATACGTTCTGGCTTTTTTAAAAAGCTCTTATAGAATATTCATCTCCTCAAATTACACATACTCGTATGAATAGCAAAACGTCTGTTTTTTATTATTTAAAGATTGGATTCAATTGGTTGGATCAAATTGGATATTGTTACATTTCAAACTAATTTTCCTTATGCATAAACATTTTGAAGATGTCCTAAAAATTGCTCGAAGTATTATATGTTTCTTAAACAATTACCCGCAACAGAACGAGTGAATTCGATTCTCGCGTTTTACAATAGAAAGGTTATCACAACTTTACTCGCTTCCCGCAATTTGTTTCGCATTTAAGGTACTTTAACTGTTCCGCACAAACGTGCGGGCGGATGAAACAACCTCCGAAACCTGGGCCCGCCATTTCGGCGTTTCAACCTACCTTATGCGGCCGCCAGCTGTATGCGGTCCGGCCTCATGAATAACTGCGTGTATATACACGCGTACACATATGTGTACGTGTGTGTGTGCGCTTGTATGTACTTGGCCGATTCCCGAATCCGTTGGCTCGCCTCAGCAATCTTCCACGAACACGTACTGTCTATTTCTCCCAGCGTATATACTTCACTAACGCGGTTAAATAACACAAATAACACCCGGTGTGCACACAACCTTCGTAAGGTCACACGTTATTGAATCGTCCCATATCGGCGAACATTAAGCCCAACGCGTACTCATACCGCGTCGCGGTCGCGACTTATCTTTATAGTAATAGAAACGCTTCACTAATTGACCGCGTCACTAAATACTTATATCAATATCAAAAGTCAATACAGTCGTGGTACTATCTAAACCACACCCTTCACTGGTTAAAACGCATAATTACGCGTGTGCGTTCTTCAATAAGATCGTATACAGGCGTCTCGTACATGCGCGCGGGCATCCTGTCTTATCGTAATCCAAAACGTTACTAAAAATACAACGTTATAAACGCGAGCGGCGAGCGTACGTGACCCCGCACCCGAATTCACAGTCAAGCCAGCTTCGACGCCAGTTTACCGATAAGCTCGCTGGCTAGGCGCGCGTGAATTTATACAAAACATTAACAGTTTCAATACTCCAGGTTCACTAGGACAGCGAGGAGCGCCGCCTGTCCCTGGCGGCGGAGCAGGCCGGCCTGCGCCACCTCTGCCTTCGCGGCCTGGTGGTTCCGCCCCTCCCCCGCCCGGAGGCCGCCCCGTTCCCTCACAGGGTCTCCCAGCGCCGCTCATACCTACGTGAGTACCATACTCAATTTAGGGTTGCTACCACTAAAAATTGGTGTAGGGTTGCTACTTCTTTAAAAAAATAATTGAATTTTAGCTATATGATACTTTTTTTTTAAAGAAAATTACAATTTTTGCTTTAGGAGTATTTTGAACTTTATAGTTTTTAGTTTTATTAGAACTATTAACTTGGAGATTTAAAAGTAAATCAACATTTTATGATTTAGTTCTTTTTGCCTATACAAAATAAAATTTCGTCGGATAATATTATAATACTCCGAATTCAAAGTAACAGCCTGTTACTATGCCCACTGCTGGGCTAAGGCCTCCTCTCTCCGTTTTTGGAGAGAAGGATTGGAGCTAACACCTACCACGCTGCTCCAATGCGGATTGGTAGGTTACACATATCCCTAGAATTCTCTAGAGATATGTAGGTTTCTTCACGATGTTTTCCTTCACCGAAAAGCGTGTGATAAATTGCAATTATTAATTAGACACATAAGTTTTTTTTTTAATAGAAAAACTCATTGGTGCCTGCCCGGGGTTCGAACCTATGTCGCCTCTAGAGAGTCGCACGGTCTCACCGCTAGGCTATCACAGCTTAAACACTTTTACTCCGAATTAGAACAGTAGATCGATTACATTATACCTAACATACCTAATTATACAATTTTTATTACTTAGACCACTCAGATAGACTGAATATAAATATATAAATATATTTTTTATCATATTTGAAATCAAAGGTTTCATTTCTTTTATGGACTAGCATTGGTGGCAGCCCTATTGCATATTTATGTTTATTTTCATTACATGTTTCGTTTATTTTGTGTACACAAAATAATTAAATAAAAGTAAATAAATAAATTATTATCAATCATCTTTGCTTGTTTATCTTGTCAGAAATATATATTTTTATCGGTGATGTAACAGCCATAATAGCATTTTGGGTTGGCCTGGTAATTTATGTATATATATGTCACATGTTGTGCCTTACAAATTTAAACATAACGAATTTATTTCTTTAATTTTTAAATTTAAACTATCGTGAGTAGTATTCATAGTTAATAAAGATACCGATTGTTCCGACTGTTCCGTGTCGCTCTGGTCTTCTTCGTCGGATGCACCAATGAAATTTGTGCATGCGACGCTTACGGTGTCGGGCTCAAAACGGTCTTTATATGAACTTTATATGAATATGGGTTCGAAACTAGTCGGGCTAATCCGATAAAATTAGACGTGAGTGTTATATATAGTCTGTGGCATAATTGTCATTAATGTCATACTCGTTGTCAATGGCCTTTTTCTTATATCATGTCGTCGGCGTCTCATACTCACAATAATAAAATATTACATTCCAAGCCAATCTGTCTATTCAATCCACCAAAAACCATTACATGGTGTCAGAAGTGAAGAAGAAGATATCAGAAACTGAAAATATTCAATATTTCTGTACAAGATGTCTCGTGATGCAAAACACGCGAGTATTGCATCATCCGAGTCAAGACGCCATAATACCATGTCACGTCTCAATATTGGAGGAAATCTTCAACCGATGTCTCTAGAAGGCAATGTCAGCATTAATTGGAAAAAATGGTATCAATCTTTCAATATATTTTTGAAGGCTAGCGGTATATCTGACGAACCGGACGACAAAAAAGTCGCGGTATTGTTACACTTTATGGGGGATAAAAGTGTAGAAATATTTAACACGTTTGATTTAAACATGGAAAATGTTGCATATGCAGAAGTTATAAGGAGATTCGAATCATATTTTGTACCGAAATGCAACATAACATATGAATGCTACAAATTTTTTACAAGAAAACAGTCTGAACATGAAAGCATTGAAGACTTTATAACTGATTTATTAAATAAGAGTAAATCCTGTGAATTTGGACTGATAACAGACAGAATAGTCAAAGATATATTTATTTGCAATTTACATGAAAAATATCATTTTATTAGGGAGAAATTACTATTAGAAGACAAGTTAACCTTAGACAAGGCGAGGGAAATATCTAAAACATTAGTATCTACATTATCTCAAGCATCAGAGTTGAAAGATACAGCATATGTGTATTTCAATCATAGTCGCAGATCATCAAAACAGTTTTCATCGCAGCTATCTGATAAGTTTATGTCAATGTCAAGGTCACGGTCACAAATGAGGAATAAATGTGGTAGATGTGGACAAATACACCGTCATAAGTGTCCTGCAATCAATGCCAAATGTAGAAAGTGTAGTGCAATAGGTCATTATGAAGCATATTGTAAGTCGAAGAAAATAAATTGTATACAATCAAATAAAACTAAAGACTCTCAAGGTAACAATTCTAACTATTTGTTTATAGGACATTTAAATACTACTTCATCAATAAATTCAGATTGGTCTCTCAATATAAAAATTAATAATATAAATGTTCAGTGTATTTTGGACACTGGTAGTGATGCAAATGTCATGTCATATAATTTATTTCAGTCATTGAATGTCATTGAAAATTTTTCACCTTGTCTTCAAAAAGTTACTTCATATTGTGGATCTATTATACCTATTTTAGGTCAGCAAAATATAGAATGTATTTATTATATAAATAGTCAACCTAGGTCACAGAATATTAATTTTATTATTGCAAATGTGTCATCTCCTACTGTTATTGGTAAACATACATGTTCAGAATTAGGTTTTATTAAAAGAGTGTATCATGTAGAACAATCAAATACAAATAATGTCACAAGTCAGCATAATGAAAGTACTATAAGTCAAACATGTGTATCAAACTTAAATAGTCTTGTCAGTATAAATAAATATAAGTCAAATATGCATAAAAATTTTAATTTACAGAATTTAATGTCTAAGTATGATTTTCTATTTGGTGGATTGGGCTGTCTACCTGGAACTTGTCATATCACTGTCAATTCAGATGTCAAACCAAAAATTGATCCTCCACGTAAAATTCCATTCTCACTGCATGATCGACTGAAAAAAGAACTGGATTATATGGAAAGTCTGGATGTTGTCACCAAGGTAACTGAACCGACACTATGGGTGAGTTCACTTTTATTAGTTGAAAAGAAAAATGGTCAACTTAGAGTTTGTCTAGACCCTAGAAACTTAAATGAAGCTATATGTAGATCACACTATCCAATTCCTACAATTGATGTTGTGCGATCTAGACTTCATGGTGCGTCTTATTTCTCTACTCTTGATGCAAGTAGTGGATTTTGGGTCATATGTCTCGATTTGGAAAGTTCAATACTGTGTACATTTAATACTCCTTTTGGCCGCTATCGATTTAAAAGATTACCTTATGGAATAAACTGTGCACCTGAAATATTTCATCGAATAATGACAGAAACTTTTGGTGTACTACCTGGAGTCATGGTATATGCAGATGATATTCTAATTTATGGCAAGGATCAAAAAGAACATGATGAAAATTTACAAAGAGTGTTCGAGAAGGCAAAAGAAGTCAACCTGAAATTTAATAAAAGTAAATGTAGTTTTGGTCATACACAAATTAAATATTTAGGGCATATTTTTTCTAAAGATGGAGTGTCGCCTGACCCAGATAAGGTCCGTGCTGTCAAAGAAATGCCGTCTCCTATTTGTCTAAAGGATTTGCAAAGATTTCTTGGTTTATTAATCTATCATCTAAAACTTTAACGTCAAGTCAAAAACGAATGGCTCAAATAGAAAAGGAACTATATGCCATTGTCTTTGGATGTGTTCGCTTTCATCAATATGTTTATGGGAAAATAGTCATTGTTGAAACAGATCATCGACCATTAATCACATTATTTAAAAAGCCATTAGCTGAAGTACCAACTCGATTACAGAGATTAATGCTTAGAATACAAGCGTATCATTTACAAGTTGTATACAAACCTGGTTCACAAATGTATATAGCTGATTCACTGTCACGTGCAGCTTTACCCGAGTCTTGTGAAGAAGAACTTGACGAAGCTGTCATGGTCCATGTCAATATGTTAGTTAAAAACTTACCTATTTCAGCAGAACGTCTTCAATGGCTCAAAGAAGCTACAAAGAATGATGAATCTTTACAAGTACTACAGAAGTATTATAAAGAAGGATGGCCTGTAACAAAGTCAAAAGTAAATAAAACTGTCTTACCTTATTGGAACTGTCGTCATGAAATCCATTCTGTCGAAGATTTATTGTTAAAAGGATCTAGTATTATTATACCTAAGATATTAAGGTCTGATATATTAAAAATAATTCACGGTGGTCATCAAGGTATTGAAAAGTCAAAAAATTTTGCAAGAGGTGTAGTATTTTGGCCTTTAATGTCACATGAAATACAAGATTATGTTCAAAAATGTGATATATGTCTGTCACACAGAAGTGTAAATCAACCAGAACCTCTTATGTCACATGAAATACCTCAACTCCCATGGGAAAAAATTGGTATAGATTATTTGCAATTCAAAAGTCAAATGATTCTTGTTGTGGAAGATTATTATTCTAACTACATTGAAATTACTAATGTTAGCTGTACAAGTGCAAGAGTACTAATAAATGCAGTAAAACCAATTTTCAGCAGACACAGTATTCCAGTGCAAATTATGTCAGATAATGGTCCACCATTTAATTCACAAGAATTTAAACAATTTTTAAAATCTTGGTCTATTGAACACATTACATCTAGTCCATATTTGTCACGTTCAAACGGACTAGTAGAGTCAGGAGTCAAAATAGTAAAAAGGTTACTTACCAAATGTTTTGAGTCCAAAGAAGATCCTCATCTTGCTTTATTACAGTACAGGACAACACCTAGAGGAAACTTACCTTCACCTGCAGAACTGTTGATGTCACGTCGTCTCAGAACTCTTCTACCTTCTGTTAAACAAAATCTTAAACCTAAAGTGATGAGTCATAGAAATTATTCTAAAATAAAACAGCAGAATATTAACAAACAAAAATTTTATTATGATAAAAAAGCAAAAACATTACCTTTAGTCAAGGAAGGAGATAAAATAATGTTTAAAAAGACACCAGATTCAAAGTGGCTGCCTGGAGAAGTCATAAAAAAATGTGATGAGCCAAGATCATACATAATTGAAGCTCCAGACGGTGCAACATATAGAAGAAATAGAGAACACTTGTTATCTTCTCAGTCTCCAAATGTTGATAAGGAAAAAAGATTTGAGGCCTGTGCAGAACATCATCAAAGTGAGTTTGCATTTGAACAAGAAAAAACAATGAAAGATAATACAAAAGAGAATGTAAAAGAGACACGTTCAGGCAGGCAGGTTAAACCACCCGTACGTTTTCAAATTTAGTTATATAAATAATATTAATACTTAAATTATCTAGTGTCTAGTATATAAGTCTTTACATCTTGTCAGTCATTATATCAAGTCTATATATGTCAACTTAAAAGTATAAGTAATTAGTATATTAGTCTGTCAAAATTAATTTGTTTAATTTATTTAAAAAAAAAGGGAGATGTTATATATAGTCTGTGGCATAATTGTCATTAATGTCATACTCGTTGTCAATGGCCTTTTTCTTATATCATGTCGTCGGCGTCTCATACTCACAATAATAAAATATTACATTCCAAGCCAATCTGTCTATTCAATCCACCAAAAACCATTACAGTGAGTATAGCCGGTATCTTTATTATTTCTTTAACTAATATCTCCGATAACTTAATATCGTGATTAACCTTAGCCTTTGCTAATATCAATTATACGAAGTATTAAAATTTTCGTTGACTATTTTACACATTTTAGTACTTAAGTACTGGAATAAAATTAATATTTTATTTTTTAGATACTTTTATGCTTATAATTTTATACTTTATATCGATCAAGTTTTATCTTTTAATATAATGAAATAAGTAAATAATAATACATTTCCACAGTCTATATAATAAAAATTGTTTTTTTTATTATACGAAACTATAGTGTTTGTTTAACTTTTGCCTGTCTTTGTAAAGTTTAAGGGATGCGAGTGTGGTAGAAGTTTATTGTATACGCTAGATGCTTTATACGAAATATTTAAAAGATATTTTATCTAATAAATATTAGCAAAGGTCTAGCAATAGTCTATGGTTGTTCGCAGACGGCGTTAGACGGAGCCGGCGCGTTACTAACTTAAGTTACGAAAGTGAGGTACTAACTGACGAGCATGTTAACTTAGTACAGTTTGTTGTTCTTACATATGTAAATTGTATGTTGAGAAACATCACTGTGAACGTACTTTAAAGTATAATGAAATAATTATATTTATTTAATAATTTTAACTGTCTTAATTGATACCTAAACCATACGAGTTTCCAATTAAACTTTTAGTCTCCTTAAATTAGTTAAGGGCGGACGGATTTTTGAAATAACCGAATATTGTCTTTTTTCATAGCATTCAAAATATTATTCAGCATCTGGACGATTGCCTTTATTGTACTGACAATATCACAGAAACAAACATGATTAAATAAAAAATAATTATATATTCAAAAGTCTAAATCTGTCCGTGTAGGTTTCATCTTGCATAAAATTCAAATATACTTATACCCTCTCCGATGTACTAGTATGACGTAATGTTTTTCGTCACGGAGAATCATAATGATTATGATATAAAAATGCTCTATGCATTTATCATCTTTTAACATTTAGTTAACTTTCTACGTTTCCTTACCGTGATGTTTCTTATATGACTAAAATGACCTAATCCAAGAAGTTCCTTCTTTTTAAGCAATTTCAATTCAAAGTTGTCTTTTATTTATTATTACTCTCTCCAAAACAAGATTCGTGCTCGATATAATTTTTATTTTTAAAAAATGGGTTTTATTGGTTATGTCACTTTAGTACCGTTTTTTCTGTATTACCGATGTAATCTATTCGTTGGTGTCGATCATATTTCTATTTGCTTACCACAATAATTTGTTAACTAATGAAGGCAATTGCAAAAATGATTTTGCTAATAAAGACAGGACATCTCGCTTTGCTTTTTCAATTTTAGTTTGGTAAATTACTTGGTACCATGGGCAAAAAAATTATTCTTAAGATGGAATTTAAATAATTTTTGTGGAAATTATACAAGATGAAAGAAACGTGTGATTGCGATTAGGATATTAGATATTGGGAATATTGAGAACGATTTCTTTACAAGAAATTTACCTATTTTTTTAAAGATAGATAGTATCCTACCGTCGCCCGATTATTATTTCTGTGTTCTAAGATCTAATGATCTGTGGCAGGATTAATTGATGAAATTGAGATTTGGAATGTTCCCATCATGGTATCTGGTTGCAAACTCATAGATAAAAACGGATGAGTTCAGATCTAGTCAGATCAACCCCGAATCTTTAGGTTTTTCATGGTATACGGTCTTGCTTAAAAAAAATAGCGGCCGCACGACAACGAAGTTTTGTCAATTTACAAAAATATCTTTCTTATCTATCGGATAATATTGACCCTACACGCACCAAAATTTTGGGTAGTGCAGGGACGCTTTAAAACGACATGTATTATATTAAAATATACGCTTTCTAGTACATGAAAAGAAATAAAACAAAAAAGATACTATACTTATACTACTTATAAGTAGTTTGGTTTTTTTTTCTGTAAGTCATTTCAGTTCTTATACGATATAAAAGTTTGGAATGTAAACTTAATACGGATGAGATTTGAGGGTAGATCTAAGCATGATTTAAGTATGACGTCGATGGCAACTGTTCAAATAAGAAATTATAATTTCATTACATTGGTCCTAATTGTAAAATAACGGTCTTATTCATAAAAATAGCTTATAGAAGGTTTATATTCTATAGTTAAAACGCTCTATAAGCTTATAAAACGTTCCAAAAAATTGTTTATTCATAAACCTTCTATAACTAAAATGCGTTTATAAATCCGAATGTTGCCATTGTAAGGGAATCTGGCGACCAATTACCCTATCATACCCAAATCTCCACACATAATATCCGTCTAAACACCGAATAAGTATAACCATAGACATTATTTAGATCTTTTACCTTATAGCACTGATATAGTAGGGTTGTGGGCTCTATAAAGTTATAGTAGACTTGTAGAATGGTTCAGTGCTAAAATGCGTTTAGGAATAACACTTTCTAAAACGTACTATAGCGAGCCTATATGCGTGTCATAAATTTTTATGAATAAGACCGTAAGTTTTTAACCAAATCCAAGAAATGTGTCTTACAAGTTTAAGCGTATTTATACACATTTTATATGTTAAAATTTAATAATAATTATGTTCAAAGGAGGCCAGTGATTAATTTAAATTAATTTCCCATCAACACTAATTGTAATAAGTTAACAATCGTACAGCTAATGCAGATGTTTATACAAAAGTTATATACAATATTAGTCATTACTATGAATATTTATGATAATTCTGAAAGAACGTTGCTTCCAAATTTTTAATGAAGTTATTTAATGTAGGTCGTAGTAAATGTATTAAACGATTGCTTATTTATCCCACAGGCAGCCATGTTGAACGAACTGTTAATTTTATACTTATTTAAAAATACATTTTAAGATACGTTGAAATAAGAAACATTTATATTATAAATATTTGCGATATATTTATTTGGCTTTTATGTTTTTATTTTTTTTACCTCGGATATGAAACTTAAAATGTATAACAAATAACATATATTTTTATTATAAAAATAGTAACACAAAAAATGATTTACATCTTTTGGTAATAATTTTTTAATCCTTTAATATTTCCTAAATGCATATGAAGCAAATTAAATTATAGTGTTTTTGTCTTGGTTTTTTTTTTGGAATAAGTTTCACTTAAATTTAACACCTCACACCGTTATTTGTCTTTATTACGATTCCGAAGAAGATAAAAGCGATAGTTTATTAATTGGATGGAAAGTTTCTATTAATTTTATTTATATAATATTATAAAATATTATATAATAAAATGTAATACAAGTTTGTAAAACTTATTTTTATATATTATACAAGCAAAACTGAGAACATTTTTCTTTTCTTTCTTCTTCTTTAATCTTTTATTTTTAGAGATGAATGTGGTTGTGCGCCTATCGAAGGTTGCCTGTGGAATAATAAAAATCTTATTATAAAAAATATATGATATTGATGTAGAATTTAATTCACTAAACATTTTTTAAATAAAATAGCCGCCAACTCTTACGAGTAAAAGAAATATTTTGTTAACTTTTTTGAGGCTAATTTTTCAATATTATATATGATAATAATTTTGCGTATACAGTAACCCCCCCCTATAACGCGATAGATTGGTTCCGCGTTATAGGAAACGCCTTATAGGAGCTGATAAAACCATGTTATGAACGAAAAATGTGCGTTTTATTAAAACATGGCTGAGAAATATATTATTTATTTAATAAAATATTTATACATTTTAACAAAATTTCTACACCTTAAGTATATATATGCACAACCAATGTTGTTACGATCCAAAAACAAGGCACAAAAATTTTATTAAATAATTTAAATTAATTTTATAATACGTGAACATGGGAAATCCCCGCGTTAAATTGGGAAACCACGCGTTATAAGAGGTACTGAAAACGCGTAATGTGAAAACGTGTTATAAGAGTACCGCAAGTAGTAGAGGCGGGATTACTGCATTTTAATGGAAAGTAGTACCACTGCATGTTTGTAGTCACTAATTTGTGTGTGATCTTCGCTATAACTGTAATTTATTTAGTTGAACTTTCGAACTCTTTAAGTGTTTCAAGGACTGAAATCTGTTCTTTCTTTAATTTTATTCTTTACTAAATTAGAACCGATATGTATACCATGTTCACAGTTGCCCTGTAAGAATAAATGTATATATGATTTTTGTATATTGTAGTTTATGGCAGTTACATTACTTGAAAAAATATCTTACAGAGAAGCTGTAAAAATTTCGTTTTATCATAATTTACGTTTAAGTTTTATTTATTGAAATAAATGGCAACACTTTAAAGAGTCTTCTACTCATTAAACTTACACGATTATAAATAACTCCATTGACCAATACAGGTCGTGCTATGAACAGTGAATGCAAATATTTTATAAGACAAAGTATTTTGTGCGATGAGTAAAATTGAACTTTACTTTTTCCTACTCATACTATTAACTTGATGACCAGTATTTATCATGGGCTTTCCGAATTTTATTATGAAGTTGCTATGTCACGATCTGTAAATTTGGTCGTACTGGTATACAATATAAAAAAAATATTATTTGAAACACTTTAGCGCGACTTTTAATGTAATCGTAATGAATAAGAAAATATTATACTTATAAAATTATCTATTCTCTAAAAGATTTATAGAAGCAGGCGTTACTTTGCGTAATTCCATACTACAAGCAATATAACAGAACTAACTACTTTGCTATAATCCGCACGGGTTAAGTGAATGCATGCAAAGCCAATGTGTATAAAGCAGGCAAAATCTACGCACCTTATACATGCAGGACCAGCCACCACATGCACACCAAGGCGCAATTCACCAGCAACAACGCACACAAAAGCAGCACACACAAAATCTTAATCGCATTACGATTTCTGTCGTGGAGCCTACCCTTCTGATGATGCTTCGGTTTCGGGGCGAAACGATCGTCGAGATTATTGTGGTGGTGGGTGTGTGTGCTGCTTTTGTGTGCGTTGTTGCTGGTGAATTGCGCCTTGGGGTGCATGTGGTGGCTTGTCCTGCATGTATAAGGTGCGTAGATTTTGCCTGCTTCATACACATTGGCTTTGCAAGCATTCACTTAACCCGTGCGGATTATAGCAAAGTAGTTAGTTCTGTTACATTGCTTGTATTCTCTAAAACTATCTATTACTCATGTAATAGAATTTCTGAAGTACCTATGTACCGGGGCAAATAATTAAAAAAGAAAATAAATACTAGGCGACCGGGTCCAGTTGCGACGGGGGCAGTCGGTGCGATGAACCAGATGCCGCCGCACATGAGGCAGCAGATTAACCAGGCGGTCGGGCAGGCGGTCACTAACGCCGCTATCAATGAACTTAGCTCCGCCTTCGCGAGATTCAAGTAAATGCAATGCTATGGACGTGTTCACTTTGATCTCTTTGTTAGTTTTTTTGTGACATTAGCAGCAACTCAAGCTATAATAACGTTTGCTTCTGTTTGACCACCTATAAAACGTGGTTATTAGACTTTTTAATATAAAATTTAAGTACGTGAATTAAACAAAGTTTTTTTGCACATGCATTATAAGATCCTTTTGTACTGCCCGTTACGCTTACTGTATTCAGAAATGTAAATAAGGACGAATCTACACAAAGATTTTGTTGTACTAAAAGATTTACCGATTATGTAATATTCAATTTTTTTGTTATTTTTAAAAAAGTTTTCATTAAAGTCTTTTATTAAAGTTTTCGTCTCAAAAGACCATTGTATTTTATCCCTTGAAACTTTTTTGCTTTTAGTTAAATATATATGACGTACACATGTCACGCTAAAACGTTAAATGTTCCATTACCACCATTTATATTGACGTCTTGTGTAAAAAAGATATATACCCGCTATTAAGTTAGGTCCCTTGGCTCTATACAAGGGTTTTAATACGTAACTAGACAACCGCGCGGCATTGCCCGCGTGAAATTCAGTGTTTAGCATGTTATAGACTGGCTCTCTGATACCCTACACCACTTTTAATACCTATTCCCCCCTTTAAACTATAATCGACACCGGTTTGTTACTACCCCCACTAAAAATTGTAGTAAAACGACCTCTTCAACTCAATTTACATGAAACCGTTATGTGCTATTAACCTAAACCTTTCGGAGGAATTGCACTACCTTTTAGTAAAAACCGTACTAAAATCTGTTCAGTAGATTTTGAGAAAATTGATTAACTATACGGTAAACAGAAACTTTGTAATGAGACCTGTATATTTCTAGAATGTATTTTTGCCATATCGAACATGCTGATCTGAATTAGAGCCAAGCGATGTGGAGGCACTAAAGTTCCACATTCCTGTTTTAGTTTTCTTTAAACATAACGGACAGTAAGTGTCTTATTTATTTTAATATATTAAGAATAAACAGATAATTCTGCTAATGTTATAAGAAACAACTAGGATCGATCATAAAGTGTGCTTTCGGCTAATGTCCTAATCGTTTTGTATTGTCTAACATTGTTTTTTTTTAATACGACAGCCGTTTTAAGTGAATATCTAATGATAATTTATGTAAATAACATTTTGTTACGCTTTTGTTTGTCAACTTAATACTGTGCTTTCTAATTATTTAACCACAACGTGTAATTTGTCGGCTTTATTTATAAACCGTCATATCAAGTGCACTTTGTTTTAGAATATGTATAGCCTTATTTTAAGGAAAAATACATGCTTATTTAATTATAATATTATTGATTATTTTGTTAAGGCATTTATGTATGAGTAATATAAGAAAATCACAATGTTACCATAGTGATAATTTCGAATAGTTTACAAAATACATTATTAAGGTAAAAGCGGGAGGTACGTGACGTCAAAAATTGCATAGAGCCCCTATTAAATAGGGCAAAATCTGTGCGCGTCGGTGTAATTCTTAGTGCGAACTGCAGGCTTACCATGAACTCTTATTGCGACTCAATTGAAGATCTAAACTGAATTGTTTTGCTTTTTCATACCATGACGTGTTAAAGACGCAAATACGTTGCTGAAATAAATCCTAAACTAAATAGCAAAGTATTACGCTTCGCACGCGTGGAAATCCGTGTGTCACAAGATTTATCCAGAATTAAAATTTTGAACATAAAATTAGTTATTCTTAGTTAACCTTAAGAGATAGAAATATTTTTATAGAATTACAATTTTCTAGTACATTACTTTAGCGTCACTCTGCTGGTTTACGCAGCGCACACGACTTAAGCTCCCAGAAAGCAAGATTTTTACCAACTGCTCGATCTCTTGAACACAATTTACATAATACCAATATGTACTATTTACCTAAACCATACGAAAGTATTTCACTATCTTTTGGTGGAAACCGTAAAAAACCCGTTCAGTAGATTTTGAAAAAATCGATTACATACAGACAGACAGCTTTTTGCGACTTTGCTTTATAATAAGTATAGATGTGCGATCCAAATGCAACTCAGTTAATAACACTTTACAGTAAGAAAAGAAAGCAATGCAGTTTAGGTATCGACTTTGAATTGCATTGCAATTGAATCGTTTTCTAAAAGTTGATGGTAGGCCTACAGATATGTAGATCGCTTGTTGGTCTGTCCGTACAAAGTTTGACGTCATAGTGCCTTCCGTATATCGTGCGTGAAATTTTATATACACTGAAGATCACACACAAAATTGACTATATAGTGTTAAGTTAGTGCGGCATATGTTTTGATTGAAATGAAAATTATTAAGTATGAAACCAATATAAAATTAGATTTATCGATTTTAATTACAGATAAAATTAACAAGATCTCTTGCGTAATTTGGTTTGAAAGTAGTAAAACGATGTTATCAATTGCACTGATGTTAGTTTGTGATATTAATTTTGGTTTTATAAAAGAACAATTTTTATGACGTCACTAAATTTATTGGAATTTATTGCAAACTGACTGTAAAAATTTCAGTATTAACTGCAAATTACTTATATGCAGTATTTTAGGATATTACTAAATATACGATGTTGATATTTTCCTGGATTGTATATTAAGGTTCTCGTGCTATAGCGGGATTTTGTATATTTATTTTGTGAAGTTAACTATGAAGTTTTATGGGCTTCATTGTGAATTTTCACAAGATTTATGTTAGTGTAAAAGCGAAAAATAATTTACGAGAATATTTTAACGTTAAAAATGAACTCCATATCTTCGTTACTGTAAATACGAAAAATCAATTGTCGATTTTATTCATTACAGTTAAATGAAATGTGTTTTGAAAGCAACTTTAAAATTTTATTTAATTGTGTTTAATTTGTGTAAGTAAGTTTACACGAAACTTAAATACATAGTTGACTCAAAAGAGATGGTATAACTTACTCGAAACTATATGATATAAATTGTTCTAAATATTCACTAGAAATATCTCGTGAATAATTTTTCAGGAGAGTTGTTAGTTCGATTTAATGGCATTCCGATTTGAAAAAAATGATCTTATTGTGCATATCGTTAATTGTTTTGTAAATTTGCTAGGGTTATATTCTTAAGACTCAATATGTTTAACTTTACTGCACTTGACTAGTAGATTTAGCTGCGTAGCGGAAGTTCGACAAATGTTCTCACCTCGGTGTCTAGATATTTCGGTAGCTTAGTAACGTATTTTAAATCAAACTTCGTCTTTCAGTCTCGTAGCGGCATAACGTATGAAGTAAATCTATGTACTCGTTTACTGATAATTCAAGCTTGTCTGTTATTGTACTTCGAAGTAATATTGAATAAATATAATTCTAGCGAATACAGATGTATAGCAAACGTATTAATCACGGAGTGTTGAATTTACAAAGTTTGTATTAAAAATTATTTGTACTTATAAATGGCTTAGACCAAAGCAGTTTTCATGTAATGTTGCTGTTAGCAATATCTTTGGTCAATTACTAGAATGTTTCAACGGTGGTTATACCTTATGAAATCGTTATTAAATACGTATTACATATAAAATGGAATTTTAATCTTGTGAATTATTGTTGTCGCAGTGTTCATGCTTTCAAATATTCAAATGTCATATTATATTTCATAAACAATATTAATCGTGCATTAGCTACGCAGTATCCCACTTCCAGAATTTATTTTATTAACTTATACTTTTTCAATCATTCCGTCGTAATATTTCATATCGAAAACTGTTGAGATTGGTATGATGACGTCGTTATAAACAGTTCCTACGCCAAATGAACTCTCTAGCCAACTCATTCTCATTGAAATTACTCATGAATAATCAAATCATAAAGTTTTGCTCTCTTGTTAATAAATTTAGTATCATCGAAAATGTATAGGCAGAGATTGTTGGATTTGATATAGTTTATGAATATTGTTAATCTTATGCTGTATAAATAGAATAATTAAATGCTATATGTGTACTAAAGAGTTTTGATTTGATCCAGTAGGTTTTGCGTTAACACTATCTAATAGAATAATAAGACGTCAGGACTATAAAATTGGGTAAGCCAAATTTTACTAATTTGATATATTCCAATAAGATAGGGACCATAACTTTAGATTTTTATTTATCTAGCGGTTGTTAGATAATTAAAATAAACATGTCGTTGGTCCAATTTTTTGATAAAATATAAAAGATGAAATAAATTCCCTTGAGACATTTTTGCGACTATTCGATCTCTTTAAGAAACAATATATGAATTTTGATTGAAAACTATTACTTATGAATTACGTGATTCTAAAAAAATCCTTAACGTTAAGTTATTAATAAAATTAATTATGCAACGAAATCTTATTGAAATATGTCAATATATAATCGTTTTTAAGTATAATAGCATGAAAAATAATCTCTTTGCATGTGTTCAATTTACATTGCTGTTATAACTATAGTCAAAAATTAGTGAGTTAGCTATAGACAAATATTTATATATATATAGGCTATTATAGATATATTATTTAAAATAACTTGGCACTGTGATTTATTTAGCCTTATATTTCTTTGCTTTATACTGGAATCGTATTTTTGTTGGTTATTGCATGCACGGCATGTCTGTTAAATTTAAACGTGTATTTTTCATTTTGTATTTATTGATTTGTATTATTGTAAGGGCCTATATTGCCGAATTATAATGCACATTTTTTATTAGTATTTATTATGTATAAAATGTATTATAAAGATATTTTAATGATAATATTTCGTTATGTTAATAGCCGCCCGATGCCTAACATGCCGCCTAAGCTGCCTGAGAGACCGCAGAATGGACGGCCATTTTAGTCGCGTCCTACGCCGCCATTTTGTGATAAGCTGCACTGTACCTATTACATATACTTCTTGCGTGTATTGCTTCGTGGCAATAATATGTGCATAACAACATCATGAATACACAGAGTAAATATACTAGAGTAGGGGGAGGCATAGACAAGCATATTGAGAGTGTCGCAACGACAAAAAAGACAGATATTAAATCCCGTTTGCTTTCTCTTTATTGTCAATGGACACATTTTAGGGTACCTCTCATACTCAAGTATAATAACGTTGATGGATAATACAAAATCAGTGTTGTTCCGTTCGATGTACAGATGTTTTAAATTATTAACATTGCCTTTTGTTCTATAAAAGTGCTTGTACAATAAATCTAATTTATTGATGCCGCTAAACTATCTATATATTAGAAAAACGATAGAAATATATCTCAGCGTGATAGATGTGCCATCAGTTCTATACGTAGAACATGAGTCTACTTTACAGGTAATGTATTAATATGTAGCTGCCTTAAATAAATTCGATTTAAAATCGGCAGTCTACGAAAATATTATTAAAGTTGGATGGCATTATTAAATTAGATCGACGTTGCGAACTTGTGAATTATTTCGATTTATTATTTATATTTAAAGTATAATTTAATTTAAAAGTGTAAAGTTTTGTATAATATGATGAAGTGCTTGACAATATAATTTTGTTAACGTGACAATATTATTATTTAAATGTAAATAATATTTTATCGTGTGAAAATATAATAAAAATGAAATAGCTTTATTTGAATGTTCAGAGATGAGATTGGATATTAAATTTTTTGTGATATGTTATTTTATTCTTGGCATTTAGCTTAAACTGCCGCGTATTATATAACTAAAGTTCCTTTGTGACCTAACGAAAAGTTTGGATATTAAAACAATTTTATTTTACAGGTAATATTTTCATAGTTTAAGGTGACAAAATAGTAACCGATTAATATTAAAAGGATGATGAAATATTAATCTTCCAATATAATCGACCTTATTCATAAAAATAGTTAATTAAAATGCGAATAATATGATCTTAGTAAGTAATACTGTACTGAATGAATATTTCATTTAAAAGAAATAACAGATTTTCTAACGAAGAATATTTATCTTTGCTAAGTAACTAATTCAAATTCTAAATAAGTCTTTATTCAAATTGGCCTATTACAAGCACTTTTGAATCGTCAAATTAAAATTAAATTGAAGCTACAACTGGTTCGGAAAGGTGCTCTAACCGAGAACAAAATGTTATGTTTTTTATAATAATTGTTTCTATTAAAGACGTACAGAATTTTTAAATTATTACTTTTTTTATATAACAAATATCTTATTGTTCTCTTTCGGTAGCCTTACGAATGACGAAAACCAATCAAGGTTTTCGTCATTCGTGTAGCGTTTTTTTTTATGAATATGGTCGGTTTTAGTGTATGACGCCGTAATATGAAAACCGGTGTATGTTTAAAAGTCTAAATTAATCAATTAAGAATAAGAAATTTAATTTAATCTTGAGCGATTGTGGTCAGAGTGTATCACGTTGCGTAAAATAGGTTTCTGATTTTTATTTTCATTTCAAAAATTAAAAAAAAACGTTCAGTATGGATCACCATCACATTAAAATTTAATATATTTTATATAGATTATTGATAATCTTTATGATAGTTATTGACGTGAACAATTTTAGGATTTTATTTTTGTGGATCGTGGAAATCTTTCACGAATGTTGCTTGTATTTGCGCCGTAGTTTTCTTATTAAAACCAGTTCTCTGTATCAAATCGTATATTTTATAATTATATTATTTTGCGTAATTATTTGAAAGAAAAATATGACGCATTTCCACAGACAAATAAAAAAGAAATGTGCTAGTAATGCGCCTGTACAGTAATGCAATGATTTCTTCATAAGAGGTCGAGTTTATGCTATCATTTATTTATGTGCAGATTCGGGAACCTTTAATTATCAATTGTAGACGCATATTTTGACTTTCGAGTCTTTCTCAAACAAAGTATTTCTATGAAAAATTATATGTTGAGATATACGTTTTGTTTGCGTTAACACTCTTATTCACATACCTAGGTGTCTTGTATTATTAACACTTTTTTTTAATCATTCTGTGATTTAGATAGATTAACATTTAATATTTTAATTAGTTATTCAAGCTGAAAATACCGGTGCTGTATCAACCAAATTGGTTTCCTTTAAATGTATATACAGATATAATATAATAATTACTGCCTGAGTGGGTTACGTAAAATCAAAAACTTTAAATGTATTTTCGTGTAATTCCAGAGTCACTAGTATAAAACGATTTTTATACATTCTAAAATATTGCACGCTTAGTATTAAAGTGTCTGAATTTTTTTTTACAATTTGCAATAAGTAAGCGTAGCGCCTAATAATTATATTAACGTAATAATTTTTATTTAAGTAAGCTCTTTGGAGAACTTTTGAATCGTTAAGGATCAAAATGATTAATGAAGCTACAACTCGGTAAGAGCAATATTCCATTTTAACCACATTACTCGAGAAAAAATGTTTACATCCTGGAGAGATTTCAGAAATAATAGAGTTAACAGAATTGTGTATGGAACAAAATTATTTTCGATTCAATGACCATTACTTTCATCAAAAGGATGGTTTAGCCATGGGTTCCCCTTTAAGTCCGCTTATGGCCGAAATTTTCATGGACCACTTTGAAAATCAACATATTGTCCTTAGTAAAAACATACTTTACTATTATAGGTATGTGGATGACATAATTATATGCTGGACGGGTACGGATAGACAACTTGATACTTTTATTAATAATATAAACTCCAAACATCCTAAAATTAGTTTCAAATTAGAATCAGAGCAGAATAACTCGCTAAATTTTCTTGACCTTACTATTACACGGTCTAACAACGAACATACGTTTGAGATCTTTCGCAAACCAACCTACACGGATACGATCATACCAGCTTCTTCTTTTCACCCCTGGCAACACAAACTTGCTGCCTTTCATAGTCATATACACAGACTTTTATCAGTCCCTCTTTCGGAAAAGAATTTTAACAATGAGCTGCAAATAATCAAGCAGATGGCGCTTTCCAATGGCTATGATGAGCAATTAGTACAAAATATTTTAAAAAACAAACAGAAGTTGCAATTGGCAAAACACTTCTATGCGGTGCCACATAACAAAGATAATAAGTACAAAGCCAGTTTGACCTATTTTGGAACATTGTCAGAACGAATTTTAGCTATATTTAAAACAAAGTCAAATATAAAGTTAGGTTTTAAAAGTAATAACTCTTTAAAAAAGATATTATGCAATAATAAAGATAAATTAGAAAGCCCGAAAAAGAGTGGTGTTTACAAAATAAAATGTCCTGAATGCAATGTTACATATGTGGGTCAGACTGGTCGTAATTTCGAAACCCGTTTTAAAGAACATATGGCCGCTTTCAGGAATAATAAGCCACTAAATTCACATTTCGCGAAACATTTGTTAGAAAGCGGTCATAAAGTTCCTAATGACCATTGTTTCGAAATACTGCACACCTGTGAAAAAAGCTTAAAATTGAATATTTCGGAACAATTAGAAATCATTAAGCATAACAATGGCACCCTCATTAACGAGCAGATAAATGTTTCAAGTTCAAGCTTGTTGCACGTGTTCAGAGGTAAAGGTGGGGATGAACCGATTACTATATAACAATGCTTGTTTGCATAACGCTTCGCTTTGCGATTTCGTCGTGGAGTCTATCTCCTGATGATGCCTCGGTTGCGGGGCGAAACGATTGTTGAGTTTGTGATAGTGAACTTGTGTAGTGCTTGTGTATTGTGGTGGAATTGGTGGAGGCTTGTGCATATGTTTTTTACGAATCCTGCATGTAACGGGTATGAAAAAACGTATAGTCCACTATACATTTAGCACTATATATATTTTCTATTTACTGTATCGCGGATTATAGCAAAATAATTTTATTATTACTTTTGTAGCAATATTCCGTTGCTCTTACCGAGAAGAACCAGCAAGAAACTTGGCAGTCAATCTTTTAAACATTTTCAATTTTACATAATTAAACCGCAGTCTTGTATGAAGCTGAAAGGATTTTCAAATCCAGGCATTTTTATCATCCAAATAATCTTCAATTTTGTAATATGCTTTACGTATAAGCATATTTCTTACACTTAATTTAATCTTTCTGTAGACTAGTCTAGTATGGATTGCGGTGAATACAGAATATACATGTGTGAATACAGAGACCCATAACTTAGAAGAGGCAGAAAACACTAGCTTTTTAATAGTTTGTAGCGTAATCGAAATAAGGATGACAATATCTAACTCACAAGCACTATAACAGAAATAACCTTGCTATAATCCGCACGGGGATTCCCGTGCTTGTAATATGGAATTCCGCAAAGTAACGCCTGCTTCTCTAAATCATATCTAACTCAATTATGCTTAGTTTTGAATGAGGTTACTTTAATACTAAGCGTGTGAATTATCATTCTAAAGAAGCAACGTAGATTTTTCTATTACAAATGTGTGAGAGGATTTAGCCGTGTATATCCATATTGGTCATCATGATGCAGACTGACCCGTTTGTGCGCAGTTCTCCGCGGTTCTTTTTTCTATTAACAATTTGTTGGTCCTTTAAATCTGGGTATATTTATGTATTTGAGCATTAATTTCAAATTATACAAGTAGTATATTTAGCAGTTGTCTGTCACCCATAACACAAGTATTAAGTCACTCATTTTGGGGACAGACGAGCGTGTGTTTAGTTCACCCATATATATTTATTAATTTTATTTATATATTTATATTTACACTGGGTATTCCACACTGATTCGTAAAATATCTGTTTTATCGTTGCTATTATTATAGTTTTTTTTTCTTTTTCTCATGTATCGATTATGTTCATTTTTTATTTATTTCATTCTTTCATCGCAAATTATGGTAATAAAATTGCAAATTATTTTTTGTTTAGCTATGGCTCTCATAATATTTGCAATATAATGAACCTTTTATTAAAATTGTTTGTTACCCATAACGGCAGTAAGTATTGTGTACATAATGTATTTGCCTTTATATCATCATACGTACTTTGTATAACATTTTGATTGTTAAAAAGAAAATTACTTTATTATTTATTAACTAGGTAGTAAGTAATTTCAAATGGTATGGAGATTTGAGAAATTTATATGACTTTTTACGACACAATTAAAATTTAAAGAATTTTTTTTAATGGAACGTAGTTTTTGAGGCAAAATTAACATCGTATCTATATTTAGTTAACGCGTGATAGTTTCTACTCATGATTTGTTAATGTTTCCGTCCTAGTTATGTCTTTAATTTTCACCCCACATTCTCAAATTTTTTAAAATAAACAATTTTAAGCGTCCACATTTTTATTTTTAACTTTAAAATAGTCATAATTTAGGATTTTTTCTAATATTTTCTTGATACATTTATAAATTCTTTAAGCACAATATTATTTCTCTGAACTATTCGTATGAATTTTTCTTTGTACCCAATCTTACATTCCTTCATTTCAAGCGGTGCACGGTAGAGTAATGTACCTTTTCTTATTATATTTGTATATAGATGTAAAAACTGTAAACCTGTTTATATGTTGTGGCCTTGTGTACATGAACTGTAATAAATCTGTATATAAAATGTGATTTTGTCTTTTCTTTGCTAACTTTAAAATTAAAGATTTCCATCATCAGAATTAGTTGTTGTCACCATGTTCTATGGGCAGTGTGTGAGTGTGTGAGGACTTGACAGAAATTATAATTGTTGGTCTTTAAAAGAAAATAACACAGTAACTTAAACAGCATTAATTAAAACAGGAACAGTAAAGAATATTCGCCTGGATTTCTCAATTGTATGGCGGTTTGTCGCAGATGTGGTTGCGCAGGCTCTTTTCATGAGATGGCCGCCCCGCTGTCACAGGAACGACACTTATCACATTGTAACTTGTTAAACTTCGAACGCCGTCAGGATTAATAAACTCATTCAAAGCAAATTTTTACAAGTCTACATCATTGGCAAAGATCCGATGGGGCAATTCAATTTCTACTATGAACGTAATGAAACTTTTGCGTTTTTATTAATAAAATTACAAAATGTTCATAAAAATGCTACTAGTAAGGGTATATGCAATTTACGATGGTATATTCAAGGTACCTAAGGGTATATTCAATTTATCTCGTAATATGAAATACGTAAATCTGAATTAAGGTTTTACAGCAATATCGCCTTAAAGTTTAGGTCTCTTTTATAGCGTACATTTGCTTTATTTTAAATAAAAAACTATAATTTTTTTTCAAACAATACCTACATAATAAATGTTTGCACTATGCATACTTGAGGTCTGGCCATGGACAACGTGTTATTTTAACCAGTCGCATGATTTATCAAAAACAAAAAATTGTACTTCATTAAAATTAAATAGTGTAACTTTTGGTTTGCGTTTGTAGACGTCTCCAAAATAGCTAACTTCGATATGTTCTAGTACTATGTAATATGTACTAGTATACATCTCCAGGCTCTAGCCCAATCTGTTTTAGGCTACTGCATCCCAGTTTGGGGCGGGGCAGTCGCACTTATTAATTCTCGAAAGGGCTCAAAGGGCTTTACTCAAAGAAATGTTCATTAAACCCATTCGGTTTCCAACTAGTGACTTGTCTAAGCCCCACAATTTACTCACCGTCCGCCAATACACATTTTAAATTCCGTAATTAGAACTCATAAGCACCTACCGTATACTCCAATAAAAAATTTACGTCGTAAAATCCATCCTCTCTGCCAGCGACCCCTAAGTAAAACATAGTTCAGAAAGAAACAGTTCGCCTCACAATCATCTGTTCTATCAATTTATTATTTATCCGTTGACGCGCAACTAAGTTAAACATATAATCACACAATTTCTTCTAACTCTCAACTATGACAGTACGGAAAGTTTAATCTATTAGACACGCATATTAATAGTTACACTTACTAATACATACATATACATAAACATACACATACGTGCGCAAATACCCACCCACCCACCCACACACACACACACACACACACACACACACACACACGCACACACTAATACACGCGCGCGCGCACACAATCACACGTACAAACACTTATATAAGTCCCATATATATTGAAAAAGAAAAACTGAAATTTAATTTTAAGTTTAATTGTCTAGTTGATATTCACGTGTCTTGGTGGATGAGCGGGGCGCTCAGCAATATGGGTTCACACCTAGTGCAGGGGCACTTGCTATTAGTGTATAATGGAACATTTTAGAGGTATACCCGAACCCCCTTATTTCAGTTGCTTCTACCTACATTCCAGTTAGGTCCGACCACCGAAAATATAGGCGTCCAAAAAGCGTCCTGTATGACCCCGACGATCAAATAACGATCGCCAACACAGATACACGTAATACACACACACAGCGTCTTCGCTGGCGAAGACGAGGTCTCAGTTTTCTGACGTCGGTCGGTCGTGGCTTCTCGCCACCTTTCCACGCCGAAGTAATGTATTTTTTTATAAATTTAAATATATTTTTATTGATCGTCAAAAAGTGCCTTTATCTGCCACCGACGTAGTTAGGTTATGAAGTCCACATAGAGCGACAAATTTTCGATTACCACAAGTATGACTTTTATAAGCAATGTATGAGGTATGTATTCCATTAATGACTAATTTTATACGCAGTGTATTTACTTAGTATTTAATTTCGGTTATTTTATTCTTGTAGCAGTTTTAAATGAATACACAAATACATACTACTATTATAAATGATATTACAGAGAAAATGTTAGGTGGAGGGTAATGCGTTTTATAGTTGTTTAAAAATTACAGCATTAATCTCCGACACGCCTCGTGGACCGCAGACAAAAAGTGTCCATTATCCATTATTACGATTTAATGAAGAAAGGCTATTAGGAAGTCTTGATTAAATCGTCGCTCGATGAGCAATTGTTGGGTCCTGTGGCGGCTGTCTTACAGGGCTTAATCGCAGTGGCACGATTCTGATTACCGTATTTACGTAGGGTGACCAATAACAATCACATTTACTTTAATAAGTTATCTTTCAATTTTTTTTGAGGGTGCAAGATTTATTTGTAGTAATCTTTAGGGTTAAAAATTCATTATACGCATTTCTCTGAACAAAAACGTCGTGAGGAAACCGGGAACTGTGGAGAGTTCTGAGGATTTATGTAATCTAGCCATCCACGTTGGAGTAGCGTGGTCGGTATAAGCTCCAACCCCTCTGTCAAAAAAATGAAAGAAGAGACCTATGACCAGCAGTGTGATAGTGACAGGCCGTTGCTTTACTCTATTTACTTGTAATTGTAAGGGATGGAAAATGTCTTCTTATGCGGATAATGGTTAGTTAATCATGGAACCATACTACTTTTATGCTTCATTAATATTTATAATTTGTCATATTATTCTTGAGAACTGAGATATGTGTACATCTGCATTGGGATGTGGTGATTTACACTTTTTACTAGTTTACAAGCTCTCTCTAGAGGAGACAAGGAGAGTGCAGTTGCAGTGGGATAGTATTAAATTCCTCAATCAATTTTAGCTTTGCAGTTACAGCATCTTAAAACAACTATTAAAATGAGGCTGATACAGAGAATCTACTATGCTGTTGAGGATTATATAGATGATAAGAATGCGTGGATATAGCTATGTAGTTAGGACTAGAGGTGTAAGAGTAACGACAAAAAGCGTTGCCGTATGTGTTCGTTACTACAATAAGTAGTACTCGTTACTATCGTATCGGTACTTTATTCGTCACTTTTGATACCTGATGTCATGGCATTAAAGTAACGTCTCGAGTCGTATTCCCGTACGGTATAATATCGGCGCGACTTGTTACTTACTTGCATATCTAACTGCGTAAGGCAAATTTTTTCATTTCTTTTTTACAAAATTTACAAGATTCGTTTCGTTTGTTCGTTTAGAATGAAATTTAACATAAAATATGATTAAACAAAATATTTTAAAGGAGATTTCAAATCATTTACAAATATTTATTTTAAGGGGCTTTATAAACAATAAAAAAACAAACATTGTTCTTCGTAAGGTTCATTTAAATTCACCGACAGCACACATTCAAACCACAGATGTAGTTAGTAATACGTACCGATACGAAAGATGCGAGTAACGAGTAACGAATACCATTCGTGAGTAACGATTCGGTACTCGGTACTAGATGGCGAACCCGTTACTCAATACCGAATCATACGGTTTGCTTACGGCTTTAGTTAGGACCAAATTTAACTAGTTATAAGAATTATATTTTCAAAAGAGCAACTATTTTTTTTTTGCTGGCGCTTCTCGATAGGAACATTTTTCCGAACCAGCAGTAGATTGACGATTCAAAAGTCCTTAATTACAAGTTTACTTGAATAAAGAATATTTGGAACTTGAATTTAATAATTCGCTACTTAAAACAACATATAATCTCTACTAGTCCAACGAAAGTAAGTAGAATGGCATCCCTAATTACGTATGATTGTTGTATCAATCATTTCTTATATTAAATTATTCAGTGGCCCGTAGTTGTATCGTGTCAGTATCTATGCTTAATGGCCGCAGACGAGAGGAATATATTCCGATGCACTTAGATTCGGTCTATTGCTCTATAAATATAATATTCTTATGTAATTCACTAGTTCTGTTTCAGAAGAAATAAATTTATGGGTAGTTTATATGATAATTTTTCAAGAATGTTTTTTCTTCAACATCATGTCTCCTAAAATAGTTTAACTTTAATGTTGATATCTCTTTGTACCTTTCCACTAAATTATATGACTGCCAAGGGTGATTTTTATGATAGATTAAGTTTTTTTATGATAGATAAAATATAAACAAGAAGCCTTAATATGAAGATATGAAGGTCAGGAGTTAATCCATTTTGGCAATGTGACGAATATGTTTTAAATACTTACATTTAGGACAGTACATAACTAAAACTTAAACAAAAATACAAACGAAGGAAGAAAAGTCGTAATCGGTCTTCGTGTTACGTCTTTGAATTTTCTTTCATCATCAGCTTTGTGGAAAAACAATCGTGCGGAAACTTGCTTAGAAACAATTTCTGCGATACATATCGTTATGTCAACTGCAATAGAATAGTTTAGTTAGTAACACTTTCCCATGATCGATGACGTCTTTGCTATTAGGATTTAACAATCAATTACTTTTATATGTGTATCATGTAATATATTTAAATAAAATTTTGAGAAACAGTTTTATAAGTACATTACAATATATATACATAGCTCTAAGTTAATAGATGTACAGTAGTTATAAATTATTTAGTACTTTACCTCCTAACAAACGATATACTTCCTGGTGGAGCTATTAAAGAAAATAGGGGTGATTTGTATATAACTGATCGCTTGTACACTTCTCTTATCGCGATGCATAACGCTGATTAGATATGCAAATCCAGTGGAAGAATTTCAGGCATTCACGTAATGTTAGCCTCACAAACCGAATTGGATACTTGGGCAACTTTTAAATAATTAATGTTTGGTACAATTTATATGGATACAAATATGATATGTCTGTCTGTTACGATTTCACTACCAATCCGCTGGAGTTATAAAATTTGCCAGAATTAAAGCTTAGGTATATATCGGGTTAGCTTAAAGGATGAAAAATTCTAATTTCTTTAAAATCCTTAATAGTGTAGTAGGCTGTTTCACCCTACCTTTAACAGTTTTTAAACTGCTGTAAACAATTGCGGAATTTTATTATAGAATCTTTTACCAAAAACCAACTATTAACGTATTTCCTTTTGCAAGGCGCAGAGCAGGATATTTTGACCATATATAATATCCGTTTGCGTACCTGATACATGCAGGATTCGTAATAATGTAACATGCACTACAAACCTAAACCACCGCCACCACAATACACAAGCACTACACACATTCACTATCACAAACTCAACAATCGTGTCACCCTGCAACTGAAGCATAATTGGGAGATAGACTCCACGATGTGTAACTTTACGCGGATAATATTAAAATAATTTTATTACTTTTGTACTATGTATCTCCGTAAAGTAACGCCTAATCCACACTAGACCAGTCTACAGAAAGGATTAAATTAAGTGTAAGAGGTATGCTTATACGTAAAGCATATTACAAAATTGAAGATTATTTGGATCATAAAAATGCCTGGATTTGAAAATCCTTTCAGCTTCATACGAGACTGCGGTTTAATAATGTGAAATTGAAAATGTTTAAAAGATTGACACTCGGCAGTCAATTCTTGCTGGTTCTTCTCGGTAAGAGCAACATTCCTAACCAGTTGTAGATTCATTAATCATATTGATCCTTGACGATTCAAAAGTTCTCGAAAAGCTTACTTGAATAAAGATTATTTTAATTTGTTTTTATTTGAATTCTATAAATTAATCAAAAAATAATTCTAATAAAATGCGATTAGCGAATTTGTTTTGAAATTCTCTATTTTCAATTAACATCACATAAATCGATATTGACAGTGCGTCGCAGTATCAATGTAATAATTAAACAGTTGTCGAATTTAATTAGCAATAGGCGAGTTCCCACAAGTCAGAAAGTCACCCTCGTTTGTTTCGCCCGGACCGAATTCTCCCAACAATTAACATGAGGTAATATCCGTGTAGTAATTACTGGTGTGCCGCAGTAAATCGGATCAATCCATGTAACTAGAAAAAATTCTGTTTGCCGCAATCATGGCCATCATGGACAACTATTTTAAAACATATTTCTGTCACCTTTATAAAAGCTGTTTTGTATTAGGGCTTTTTTTATGAATTTTTGAATTTATTTATTTTATTTAAATTTATACAAAATGTAAGGTATGAGTATACAGATAAAATTTCCTTATACTAGTCATATAATTAATAATCGCAAAATATTTCGGAAAAGGAGACCCTAAAGCACAAGTGTTGCCGGACGTCAACACTTGTGCTAGGGAATATCTGTGTTACAAGTGCTGACAATCAAGTGCCGAAACATCACAATATATTGTTCTTAATTTTTATATTAATTAAAATTTGTGATAAGGATTAAATAATTAAAGTAAGAAGTTTAAAAATCCTAAAAAAACAAGGTTCTATGTTAATACTTTAATGGGAATACTTTCAAGACCTTAAAAATATGATTCCCTTTCTTTTGATTAACAATGAATCAAAGTTCCTTAATACCTTCAAAATTTTGAAGCTGAACACTTCTTTCAACTATGACTTTTCCTAATACGAATCTAATTGAAAAACTTTTTGACCGTTACACATAGTTGTGTTACATTAGTCACGTTTTCTTTGAGATTAAAATCAGATTAAGTTAAAGCATAGTAGGCCGTGTAGTTTTGTAATTTTATATAATTCACCATTTAATGACATTCAAAAATGTAATGTCAACTTACAAAATATAACATTGTATATTATACGGCTTATTTTATTGTAAATATAGGTTTAATCACAATTAAACCTATATTTACAATAAAATAAGCCGTATGGAATATTTAGTTTATCAGGATATATGGATGACAATGTAATGTAAATTACAGGTTTATTCGTGACTGCCTGTTGGGCGCGACATGGTCTGCATATAAAAATGAAAATTGCTTCGATGTAAAACTGATAATATAGAATTTCGTGAACAAATTGCAAAGTTTGTGCAGACATTGTAAAGTTTTTCACTATTAAATAATCAATTAAAAATGTCTTAGTTATGTGTGCCCTTAAATTGTAACATTGTTTTCGACATGCTAATTAATCAATGTTTTGTATAAATTGTGTTAATGCACAAATAGATATTTGATTTTGTTATGATTTTTAATATTTTCACACTACATAAAAGTAATATTTTGAATTATGAAACACTGGAACAAAAACAAGTTAATTTTAAGTTAAAATATTTTATTATGATTCCGCAAAGTCACGGACAAACTTTTTCAAATATTTTTTGTATGGATGTCGAAATTCATTACAAACCAATCGGGAAATAATCAATTATAGGTTTAAGACAATGAAAGGGCAAGTGCTGCTGTCAACTAAGTGCCTACGTGAGTATTCATTACTTCAATCATATATTTATTATTGTCTTATTATTTATGGAATAATTGGCTACTACAACGTTGCTCGCATATATTCTCGTAAGTGTTTTTTAGTGGAAAAGCAAAAAATATGATATTGTATTTTGATAGATTTTCCATATAATTCTTGGTATTATACTATAAAGCTTTTGCATGTGCTTTATTTTCGTAGCGAGTTAAATAGTTTAAGTTGGGTACCAAAATTATATTACAAATATTTTCGCGGGAAAGCATATTCTGTCAACTTATAGAATTATTTGTGATATTGCTTTGTCCGTACAATTCCGTAATGCTATTGCAGTAGACTAACTACCGTAAAATAATAGTATTTTTTATATACTGCCATGTCAATACTTTCAATGGAGCCGGTGAGATTCGACGTGTGTAGACAGCGTCGCCGCGTAAAAATAAATAGCGAAAGTGACTTACTGTCATTTTAGGCCCGTTGTTTTAAGAATGCTTTCTGAGGAGTGTTTCCTCAGCTTAAATAGAACTTATTTAACCACGACCTTTAGGTGTTATAATAGCACATATTCAATTATCTATATAAACTTGAATGCAATTTCGATTTAAAAATGACCGATGACTATAAAAACTCTTAATAATAAATTATGTGCACTTTGCGAATCGGGTAATCATCAATTACAGCTTTAGAACAAAGAAGGGGCAAGGGCGGCGGTTAACCAAATGACTATCGAAGTGTTCAATACTTGAATCGTTTTAACTTTTTGTAAAGTGCAACACTTTCCCAGTCCCCAGTGTGGGGCGCTGGCGGAGCGCGGTGGAGTGCCCTTCAAAACGCTACTGCGTTTATACAAATGAACAACGTTGCACCCTTGATGGCACACGCCATGTTACATTGATATTGGTGAGTGTAAAATAGAACAGTTTACTGGAATAGAGACTCTTCCGTGCAATCCGTACTAATATTATAAATGCGGAAGTCTTTCTCCCTATCTGCTGGACGAATATTGATAAAATTTGGCATTATTAAAGCTTATACAATCACCTAACAATAGGATAAAAGATCGAGTTTTACTTTCGGAAACGAGGAAAATACACATTTTACTTTATTGAGGTCAATTAAACGCTTAAATTAACAATAAAAACACGTTTAAATACGGTATTTATATAAAAGTGTTAGTTGTCTTACAAAACGTATCTTTTGTAATGCAACTACTGCGTTACTCACCATTAACAGAATGATAATTATAATAATAAATGTTTTTGTTACGTACTTTTTATACAGAAAATATTTTAAAATATAATATGAATTTGTATATAAATAAATAAAAGATGATAATAAATATTTTACGTATCGAAATTTGTGTTTTTGAACTTTATTGATCCAACTAACAAAAAAAATATACACTTTGCGGAGGTTCATAATACAAAAGTAATGTAAATATTGTTTTGCTATTTTGCTATAATCTTATCGCAGTTTATAGCAAATATTTTTATAACATCATATATCATCATTCTTCTGCCCTTATCCCACTTTAAGTGGGGTCGGCACAACATGTTACAAACATGTTGTCACATGATTTGGCTACGTATTTTACGACCGGCCGCCTGCCCCACGTCAACTTACCTTAGTCGCCTTTTACGACACTTCGGTAAGAAATGAGGGTGGTTTATTCTATGCAGCCGGATACCACACGGATCATACCTTAGTCGCGTCTTACGACACCTCGGTAAGAAGGGAGGGTGGTCTATTCTATTCTGGATATCACACGGCGTTTTCATAACATCATATAATATTAATAAAAGATATATTATTATTCATGTAATGTTATGTAATTTCATGTAGAGTACAATCAATAGCTTTAGATCACTAAATATCGAAGAATTTACGTATAAAAAAGTGAAAAGCTCTTCCAGTTGTTAATAGTTCGTGTCAAATACAATAAAATTTCCGTACAATGGCGGAACTCGTAGAACACAATAAATCAATTGGAGTGGGTGGTTGACTTTTCACTCAAATGTGTGGTTAATTGTAACCGAAAATGACTGTTGATCGAGCCACACTTAATTTGAGTGGTTAGGGGTTGCGATGGGGTGGAAAGTAATGGTTCACTTGATTTTATGATTATTTGATATTTGTAGGTATCTTGTGCCGGAAGTGTAATTGAGAACTAATATTTGTCTAATTAGTATTGACTTTTATGTGGGTATTCATAAAACGGGTTTAATTATGCACTCGTTACATATAATGTCAAAAGTTGTCCAACGCTATACATTATTATTTACTAGCAATGCCCTGGGGTTTCACCCGCGTACATGCCGATCTCGTGGTAGTGGAAAGTTTACTAAATCAGACTATAGACTTATTTTTGTAAATTGAAAGTTTGGTCCTGGGATTTATCAATAGTTAAGCAAAGGAATGGTATTCATAGGCACACAAATACACTACGCTACAATTGTTATGGCATTATTTTCTTTAGATTTTCATTTTTAACATCATTTGTTACATCTTTTGATTGGAATGTCCGATTTTAATTATTTAAAAAGTATTTTACAGGTATTAAAACAGTTTTTAATAAAATATTATTTAGTGGGATAAGGATTAATACGGAGGTATAAATATTATGATTTGACTATTGTCACCACTTTTATTAAGTTTTACAATGTCGAAAAGTAGTTATATTGGCAAAAGTATAATAGTTAGAGATATGGTATCCCGGACTTTTTGTGGATATTGATACGTTTTATAATACTGTAGATTTTTTATCATCAATAGTTTCCGCAGCGCACGCGAGGAAAGATTTTTATGACTAAATTTTTCACACCTTATTACAATTTTATTAGGGATCTCTGTGTTTTTTGATAATATAATATAGCCTTTGTTGCTCAGTAAAGAAGCAGCTTTCCAACGTTGTAAGAATTTTTGAGATCGTTGCAATAGTTTTTGTGTGAAAACATTACAAACATACATACACACAAACATACAAATCTTTCCTCTTTATAGATATTATTAGTATTAGTATAGATAAACGTTCAATATTTTAATACACTTAATAATTTCTAAGTTTTGCTCTAACATATTCACGTTCTTACGTTTTAATTTTAACGACCTAAAATAGAAAGCTTTTGATAATCTGGGGACATAAATTTTTTTGCTTTGTTATTTTTATATGACGAAAATCAGCGTGTCAAGATTTATCCAGAATAGAAATTTTGAACATAAAAGTAGTTATTGTGATTTAACAGTGAGAGATAGGAACATGCTATCACGGACTTTTTATTATTATTTTTATAGATCTACAATTCTTTAGTACATTAATTTAGCATAACTCTGCTGGTTTACGCAGCGCGCGCAACTAAACCTCCCAGCAAGCAAGTTTTTTAACAACTGCTCGATCTCTGCAACACAACATAATACCTACTTACCTAAGCAATCCGGAAGTATTGCACTATCGTTTGGTGAAAACCGTATAAAAATCCGTTCAATAGATTTTGAAAAAATCGATTAGATACAGACAGACAGCTTTTTGGGACTTTGTTTTATAATAAGTATAGATGTAGTTGTATTTGATCTTATAAAACATATGACCTTATGATACAGTTAAGAGTATTGGGGGCTTATCCCCAATAGTTTATATAATATATAAGTCACAGCTATCAAACTTCTCGTAAATGATAATTAAAACAAAAATGAAACGTTTTTTCTAAAATATGTAACCTATATAACTACAGTCAAACAAATTGCAGCTGTCCGTCCGCCCTTGCTTTACCGTTCACCCCAGGTTTACGGTATAGAGGGAAAATTACACTTTAATTGCTCATTTGCGTCATTTAACTTTGTGGAATATGTAACAATCCAAATAATGACGACTTTGGAACGCTTTTTGTTTGTTTTTATGCGTTGCTACGTTACGCATAAATCTCATATTGAACTAGTCTAATAGTCGAGAACATGATCTTTACCGGGTCTAGGGGTTGTTAACGGTTTAAAAGGACCCACGATATTCGTTATTATTGGAGCTTTTGAGTTCGATTCCCGATAAAACATCTAATTTAAAATGTAATCTGGTATGGTTTTGATCTGATAATGTTATTTTCTTTATTAACCTTTAATTTTCCTATTTATTTTATTCAGATTACAAATTTGAAATTGCAGATACGATAATTTCGTAATACTTATTTCACAATAAATAAAAAACAATATGTAAGACGTAATATGTAATGTGATGTGATGATGTAATATGTATAATATAATACTTGACTAATGAGTAGTTTTGAAACAAAAGTATGGTATGATCTAAAGTCAGTTTGTACATAGATTTTATATTAGATTTCGATCGTTTTTTTTTCCAGTCGATTTTGATGAGTATTTAAGAATTAAAAAAAAATCGAATATAAGAAATTTTCTATTCTTCCGGCCAGTAAGTTTCGATCATTTTGTTGAGTTTGACGTCCATTTCTTTCCCTTCAGGAGGCTGTTTTCCTAAAATGAATACAAACTTCTCATGGCAGTCCATCATTCCTAAGTATTGTCCCTCAATTATTTTTAATCGCATTGGATAACGGTGGAATTCCGCCAGATCGAGTTTAGCTGTAAAAAAAAATGAGCCAATAAAAAAATATTAAATTATTTATTTATTTATATATAAGACACACCAACGGCATGAACACAGTTACGATTATATAATTACATATTTAGTGTATATATTTTCGTTCTGGTTGAACACGTCACCCAGTAAAGGCATGCACAACATTCAATATTTATAATTTACAGATTTGTCTCATACTTATGATATAGGAGCAGAGTTAATTAAGAGACATCCTATTCTAGAGCTTGTATTTTAGCCATACATATCATCAAGAATCAAGAATCTTCTTTGTATATACTTCTATATATTCTTCTCTCTTCTTCGCCCATCGGTTCTCCGTACTACTATAGTATAATATCCTCCTGCCCTTATCCCACTTTAGTGGGGTCGGCACAACATGTTACAAACACGTTGTTATATGATTTGGCTACGTATTTTACGACCGGCCGCCTACCTGACGTCAACGTACCTTAGTAGTATTTTACGACCCCTCGCTAAGAAAGAGGGTGGTTAATTCTACTCAATCGGATACCAAAGTAACGGCCTGTTTATATCCCACTGCTGGGAATAGGCCTCCTCTCTCCGTTTTTTGGAGAGAAGGATTGGAGCTAAGACCTACCACGCTGCCCCAATGCCGATTAGTAGGTTACACATATCCCTAGAATTCTCTAGAGATATTTAGGTTTCCTCACGATGTCTTCCTTCACCGAAAAGCTTGTGATAAATTGCAAATATCAAAACAGACATATAAGTTTTAATAGAAAAATTATTGGTGCCTGCCCGGGTTTGAACTCAAGTTCGTCTCAAGAGAGTCGCACGGTCTCACCACTGGGCTATCACAGCTTACCGGATCCCACACGGCGGGTCGTCTTAACTTAGTCGCCTCTTACGACACCTCGGTAAGAAATGAGGGTGGTCTATTCTACTCAGTCGGATACCACAAGGCATTAGTATAGTATAACATATAAACAAAAAAAATCTATGGCAATCGTTAACCGGTAGCTATAAGTGACGATGATAGCAAACCCTCCTCTGCTTGATTGCCACAACTTCAATAAATGAAAAAAAACTGGAATTTTCCTGTCGACAAGAATAATATAATGTCTATGACATACCTGTCTGTGGTGGCATTTGTAGAGTCCTGTAAGAGCCGTTCGCTTCCAACCTCTCCAAGTAATAGTCTCTGGTTTTATTAGTATCGACGGTTTTACACGGTATTTGCATTTTTAACGAAAGAGAATCCCAATTTATGTTCTCTACATATTTATCGATGAGGTCTTGTAAGGCTTTTCGTTCCTGAAATGTTATTTAAAGCTTTCATTTATCTTGCCTTGCATGTGTGTAAAGGTGAAATTTTGCTAGTTAAATTTGACCCACTTCCCGGTGTCAGATGGAGCTGAAATTTTTCATAAAGTTTATGACAAGCGTGACCTAATGCTGCTGCAAGGATTGGCTCCAGAAGAGAACTCCTAAACGGTTAACAGTACGTACATGAAATCTTGTTAAAAGCTTTTTTAAATTGACTTTTTAAAATATTTGGACTCCGGTAAATTAGTGATTTAATGCAATTAGTTAATTAAATTAATTATAATAGCTATCAGCTATTAAACCGCTTAGCAATATAGGTCTATTACATAATACATACATAATTAAATTTTTTAAGTAATTTTTTTTATGAAAATTTTTCGTTTGATATTATTTGTCTGAGTTATGTAATGTTCCAAAAAATAAATTTAATATTTATTACCTGTTCAGTTATAGAAGTAAACTCCACGCAATGAGGATCACCGGAGCCTTTTGTTTTCTCTGTTCTAAAATGCAACAGATGCCAGGTACCAATCGCTTCTGTATCGTTAAACTTCACTCCTTGAGAAAAGGTCTGACAATTCGGACCATGTTTTTCGTGTGATTTGGAGATCACTGCTGGATACAGTAATCCTATAAAAAATAAATTATGGTTATTATAGTACAAGTTGCTCCAAGGAATCAAACAAAAAGTTTGAAAACATGAATGAATCTATTTGATATCGTAAAAAAGTAGACTTCTAGGCACAGCTTTAGTGTACCTAGTAAGTAATGTATTCAAATCTCTATTACTTGGATTATTCGTAAGCTATTCCAAGTGGAAGCCTAAGCTAGTATATGTGCAGGTCAATAAATGTTTTATAGACATTGCAAAATGATGCGTCGTTAAATATAAACATATGAATATTTATATGTGAGGCTAATAAAGTAACATTGATATTACTAATTCATTAATCACAAATTAATAAATTGAAGAATAAAATAAGATAAGACAATAACACGGGAATATACAATTTGATTAAATAAAATCGCGAACCATAAGAAGAATAAGAAAATAATCGTGAGAAAAATATAATGTCATAATAAAGATAACAGTAGAAAATATGCTTACCAAAAATCATAAGAAGAAAAACTGGCGGTACGTTTAACATGATGAGACACAGCTTGAGATGTAATGAACTGAATGACTTGATTAACTGTGTCGAAAGGATAACAGTATTAGCGAACGGCCTGAGAGCTGGTTTGGGTTGGACGTGGCATAATATTTATTTTGGTCTTATAATTTTTGGGTACCTAAGCTTTATCAGAACTACTTTTCTATAATCCGCGTTTGTTAGGAGAATGTATGTATTGCTTAGTGTAAGAGGCAGACAAAATTCACATACCTTACACATGCAAGACAAGTCACCACAGCGACCCCAAGATGCCTGCGCCAGCAACAATGCACACAAGCAATACACACAACTGCCACCATAATCTCTACGATACTGATTACGATGCAGCACGATTTTGCCGTTGAGCCTATCCTCCTGATGATGTTTCGGTTTTGGGGCGACACGATCATGCCGAACTTCTTGTGTCTCTCCGACTAACAAAGGTTAGCCGCCAGTACTTGATATTCTTTTCTATCTCTGAGAGGCTTAAAAGCTGGGTTGCACTCGCGAATTAAGTCCATTACCATATAAAGCGCAACAAAGACTTCCAAAGACCCCTTAATTATAGAGTAGTTTATGTGTACTTGAATACTACAGAAGAATTGTCTCAGTAATAAGATCAGTATTTTTTGAAGTTTTAAGAGTATATTATTGGGATAGTACCCTTACCCTTCTTAGAGTTTTTATTATTATATAGACTGGCCCGTTGGCGCAGTGGATAGTGATCCTGCCTTCTGGTCCGTGGGTCGCGGGTTCGATTCCCGCCGAGGGCCAACATTTTCTATAAACAATTTGTTGGTTCTTCGAGTATGTATGTATGTCTGTATTTAAGTATGTATTTAAAATTATATATGTAGTACCAGTTGTCCGTCACCCATAACACAAGTATTAAGTTACTTACTTTGGGGATGGACGACCGTGTGTGTAAGTGTCACATATATTTATATATTGATTTTATTTATTTATTCCAATGCATGATACTTTCAATGAACTTATCCTGATTATCGCTTTGTGATCCCATTTCACCATTATGGCTATTCTTTTGTGTAGATGTAGGGGTAAAGAAAGGTATACATACTAAATCATTAATGAAAGGCTTTCTGTCTATATATATGTCTGTAACGCTTTCGTTAAACTTATATACCAAGTCAACATAGAGATTAAAAATCATGTCTCAATTTGGGACCACACAAAAATCAACACATAATCGAGGCTATTTTAACACTAAAGGTAACCCGAAAGAAATCGCTGTGTATTTAAAACAACTAGTTTTAAATAAACAAAAATTAATATAAGTAACAGAAATATAGTTATCACTAAACCTTGTCCGAAATTTCGTAAATCGATATAAATGCGTTGGAGTAGAAGCCGAGTGCACGGTAAACTGAATAATCCCCTACATCCTGCCTATTGTCCTCGTGCAATTCATGAAATAACTACAATTGCACATTTACTTAATCATAATATTATCAAAATATTATGAGAAAAAGTATGAATGTATAAGGGGCTATTAGCCTTCTTAAAAAGTATCGAAATTTTAGTTCAGTCCAAGCCTAGTATCATTCTGACCATTCCTGATCTACTGTGCCAATATCGACAGATGTTAAAAATAGCAGAACTTCCAAAGTCGTGGTATGTTTTATTTCTACTGTGTTCGGTGTAAGCATTTTTTATTATTTATTATCTGTGGTAGTAACCACAGATAATAAATTCCGAAAAGTCTTAGTCTTAAAGTCCGAAAAAAAAATGTTAAATCTGATTTAAGATTTGGGAGATAATCGAGAGTACTCGATTTGGGAGATAATCGAGAGTACTCGATTATCTCCCAAATCTGTGAGATTTAACATTTTTTTTTCTTTTTTTTTAATCAATACAGTTGTGTAATGTAATGCCATTGTATACATGTAACTCTCTAACTGTTTTATCGATTATTGATTCTGATACGCAAAATATAAAATTTGATGTCAATAGCTATAATTTATGAATAATGAAAACAGTTATAAAAACATTAATGTCACTATAGTATTTACAGAAAAATCCATAAAAAAGATAAAAAGATAGAAATCCTATACATAAAATTAGCATGTCTATGGTAATCTAAATATGGTATATATATTTTTTTATGCATACTTATAAAGTCGTTACTCGAAATCATATAAAAGAAGTTTTTACAAGTCATTTCGATCATAAAACTAAACGTATCACACTTTGAATTAAGTTTTCTTAAAAAAATAATAAATGTATAAATTTGAATTAGCTTTTTTCAGAAAATGAATAAATATACAAAAAGGTTACAGATAAAAAATCAAGGCGGCATCATCTTAGGAGTTTTAAAATGTGGTTTAAAAATATCACGCGCTGGTGAGTAGAAACATAATTATAAATATATATAGGTTCTTTTTATCGTGCGCGAATTAATTTCTAGATCAATTTAAAGGTCGTTGTTCGATATCATACTACTTAAATTTGCTTACTTTGTACGTATAATCGTTCATTAAATTGGAATCTGAAGCCTTTAAACGAGAAATTTTTCTATGATTTATTAAGATATGTAATCTTATATAATCACTATTTCGGCTCCAACGATTTCCATGAAATTAAGTATGAAGGGATTTCAGGAGCGATGAATAATCTATCTCGGTTTCAGTTGTAGAAAACGTGTTTTCACGCATTGATATACTACTACCAAATCTAACTACTAATACCATTACAATACGAAGGTCAACTTCGCCTACAATTAAATGGTTATAATAGCTCAGGTGAGAAATCGGGCGGTCCCGTTATAAAAAGACCCCGGTTCAAATCCTGGTCTGATTTGCCTATGTACCCTTTCAAATTCCGTCTTTTGTTAAAAAAACTATTATTGGGAGCCCTTTATCAACGCATCCAATACGTTTCACGTCTAAAATAATGCCGAGAAAAGTAAATACACGGAATATTCTATAGTACTTATTCTATTACCAAGTAATTTCGAATTTTTAATCTTTATTGTTTAGTTTGCTTGAGCAAACATAAAAAAACAAAAATAAATGTTATTTCATCAAAGTATTTCATAAAGATTTATATCAAGGGAGTTTTAAAACTCAGAACTATCCGTCCCACCGTGTGATTACCATCCATCTGTTGAGAGTTTTTAATATTTTAATTAAAGTTAATGTCTTTTTAAATAATTTATGTTAAAAGTACTTTCAATAAGTAAATGTTATCTTAAACACTTTCCAATGGAAAACTACTTACTAATTGTTCGATAAGTTTATTACAAATGTATGGGACACTGCTCATGGTAGTCTCGTATTACACATATTGGACCGCAAAACCTTTTTTAACGTCCTGTGTGGTTAAGAAGTAGGCTTTTCTTTGTCTTTGTCCTTAAGAACTAAATACATTTAATTTTGTTACAAACAACTTAAAAAATGTGTCTTAACGGATGAAGTCGTTTTTTGCTTCTAGAGAGGTCGTTTTAGGGCTATTACACTCTAGCGATTAATATATCCTTATAGAATGTGAAAAATATTTGCACAGGCTGTCTGCTTAAATGAACATCATAATCAACTATTATTGACTACATGCGCTTAGTCTCTAATTAGAGACGTGACAATATTTCACAATTTATATAGAGTATTATCAAAATATAATCTTACTTTTAATATCCTAACTTTTTGCAATTTTATTTCTCACATTCATAAATAAGTAACTTAAAACCACTAAGCGTTTAATATACTTAACATTTTCAAACGCATGGATATCAAAATATAAAAAAAAGCTTACGCTATACAATGGCTGGTTTCAAAAGGTTTCCTTACGATTTCTTTGTACAACTCGAAGTGCATGAATGATTAAAAATATCGGTAAAACATATCAGTTTACATAGAAGAAGTCAAGTAAAAATCTTTTAATGAAATTTTATCTCCCTACTGTTAACTATTGTGGAGTTCCTTCGTCTGGAGTCAATCCTCGCAACAGCATTAGGTCATGCATATCATGGGTCAAATTTAACTTGTAAGATTAAACCTTCAAATGCATACACGGTAAGTTAAATAAAAATCTTTTAAAAATTGCCGGCATGAATAACGAGTGTGTGCGCACTCGCACTAACTCGAAACTGGATTAGATATATATATTAATATAAGTTCGTATGTGGAGGCCCTTAAACAAGCAGGGCGTTGTGGTTTTGGAACGCACGCGCTTCTCGTATTGATTGTTCGACTTCTTTTATTACGGGGTTCAATTTAGTGCCACCTGTCGTCCTTTTGATTTAAAAACGCCTTTCCTCAATAAACAATTACCTTAAAGCGCAGTAAAGGTAAATTGAAAAAACAATTATTTGATTGTTCTTATAGATTTCATGTTAATGATTATTTTTCTGAATGTACCCAGGGTAAGAGACTGTGGTCCCCTGACAATAAACTTGCACATAAACATCTGCAGCACTGGGCACAATTAAAAAAAAATAATTATCAGTTTTGAGTTCTTAATGATATGGAACTAAATCCATAAGCCTTACTAATAATATAGCATGTATATTATTCTGAAAGTCTGTCTGTTATGCTTTTAAGGCTAATCTGCTGCAGCGATATAGATGCAATTGGTGTGATTAAAGCTTATATGCCGGGCTAACGTATAGGATATTTCCCGTATTTTATTCGGAAAAAGAAAAAATGAATATAGTTCATAATTGAGGGGAATCCACGGGTACTTGGATAGATTCACTAGGAGTTTATATACATGGATTATGGAATAACACCAAAGAGTATAGAAGCTTTAGGCAGGCCTGTAAGTGAGAGTATCGCAACAATTAAGAAAAGGGACGATGAGACACATATGTATACTCATCTTTATTAATAATAATAATAAATAAATATATGGGACATGCCATAATTTATTTGAATTGAAGTTGGATTTTGTTTTGAAGTTGAATAAACATTTCTTTAAATAATATATTCCATGTGGCATGTTGTTGCGACGTTTTTTGTAAACGTATGGTGACTGGTCATGCATGTATAAGGTATGTGAACGTTGTCTACTTCCTACACTTTGCATTACACAGATTCTCTTAATAAACGTGGATTATTGCAAAATAACTTCTGATCATTTTTTCTTTCCAAATCTAGGAATATCTAAAAATGTGTACAGTGTATTGTTCTGCTTTATGCGAGTGGGTTATCTGGTGAGATTAGGCCGTGCCATATCTCAGCTGCAGACGCCCACCGCTGAACATGCCCCGAGCCTATAATATAAACGTCGTCTGTTTGTTTATTGTACATGTTAGCAGTGACTATCGCGTGAAGCTTTATTGGGTACCTACTACCTAGGTTTGCGAGAAAACCTATCCCTTTTTTCGATTTTTGTTATAATGTAGTCGTTATTTTGGTATATGGATTAATTTATACGTAATAGTTAGTAAAATTTTCTAATGAGTAATATTGGAAATACAAAAAAAAAGATTGTATATTGTTTTGCTTAGGTAAAATAGAAGTTCCTGAAAATATCATCTATATAGTAATATTTTTATTATAATTGATGACAGAATGTTTAGTTAAGTGGAAATATGTAACTTACTTTCTTAATTTAGAGATATAGATAGATTGCTATTAATACGTGGTCCCACTAATGTTACCACACCGAAAACTCGATCAAAGAAAATTAACATTTCACTGTACGAAAATCTTTCACATCACGAATTACGACGGGTTCTATTGAACATGATTATGTCGGATTATTCACATAGACTAAATCATTTACGTAAACGCCACCAAAGCGAATAGGAGAGGAAATAGCAATCAGGAAATAGCGTTCTAAATAGCAATCAGATATTCAAATTTAAATTATTTTTTTTATTTGTGACCTTAAATTATATATAAAGAAAAAAAAACAATACAAAATAGCAAAAACGCATGATAATAAAAGTAAGAAATAAGTTACTAAGAATAATATAAATAAATATAATAGGCAGGTACTAACCCTGATTTTCAGTCAAGATATCAAGACACCGCTCACAAACTAGGTTGAACTACTTGCGGGATCAGGTTGTCATAATGAACAGAATCAGAAGCCAGTGAAAGCAATTGATTCATTTTTGAGAGGAACCTAGTGGACATTGAAGGGTTGAATCTTCAGAAATAAAAGAACGAATGAAGAGAAATAAAGCAATTAATTTCTCTAGTTCGTAATATTTTTAGCTTATACTTTTTATGTCTAGAAGTATGTGTGATTAACATACTACTGTGCAAAAAAACAAAGCTTCGCGTACTTCGAATTTAACAAAAAGTTTGAATTTGTGTATATTAAATTGTAACTCTTGGAAATTATTGATATAGTATGAATTTTCTTACACAAAATTTGATTTGATTTGATTTGTTTAAACCATAGATTTTTTTTTATTAGGCGAACACAACAGGTTACAATTGAACAATATAATAAGTTATATACTATGCAACACTTATAATCTAATTGCAACCCTTAAGGTGTAAGCACAGCAATGAATCGGGAATTAAAACTAACAATGAGAAATGTAAATTTTCAAAACGTTTATGACCATTAACTGCATTATACGCAAAGCATATCCATGCAATGTTAGTGTATACACCGTTTACAGAAGTATAAAAGAAGGTATTATATTCATTTACTTAAGCAAATTATCTTTAAATTTTGATTAACGTAAAATATTTTTGCCATTACATTGAGATAACATGTTGTTCTTGTGCTTAGCACATTTGACGATAAATTTACTGTAACATAAATATAGCTTTTTTAGTTAGGCAGTTCTCGATTGCTTAGATCGGAACAATAACTTAAAGTAGCGGCCTGTTACAATCCCACTGCTGGGATAAGGTTTACTCTCTCCGTTTTTGGAGAGAAGGGTTGAAGCTAAGACCTAGAATTTTAATTAGGTCTCTAGAATTCTCTAGAGATACGCAGGTTTCCTCACGATGTTTTCCTTCACCGAAAAGCGTGTGATAAATTGCAATTACCAATTAGACACATGAGTTTCAATAGAAAAACTCATTGGTGTATTCCCGGGTTTGAGCTCGTGTTCCACTCTAAAGAGTCGCACGGTCTCACCGCTGGGCTTTCACAGCTCTAGCTGTGAACAATAACTTAACACATTATATTTATTTAGTACTGTACTTTGGAAGAGGCCTTTACCTTAAGAGGGGGAAATAGTAAAATCAATTGGAGTAATTATTTTTATTAAAATTTTTCTTTTAATTACTTTGTACTTTCACATGTTTTGGACATTTGTCATTTTTTTTGTATAATAATTTTGGTGAGAAACAAAAACCCTTTTTATTTAATATTAATTTATTCCATACTCTACATGTTACGTATCATTGGAGTTTACACCTTCTACAGGTTTCACCTTCTATATTAAGCAGCGCACAGCAATTTTTGTATCGATCAATTATTTTTTGCTCCGTTTATAGGTGTGATAGCACCTGCATAGAAATTAGCGAAACAATATTTCATGGTGTATCATTAGCGATGCCCACGATATGTTGGACGGACCTAGCTTTTGTTCTGCTCGCAGACGTCCCGGCGTGCTTTTAATTACTCGACCGAATACATTAATGTAATCAAAGCTCAATACATCATACTCGCTATCGCCCCGCCTCGGTTTGATTAATAATTCTAATGAGCGGCGGTGCCAAACGAGTTAATTAAGCGTTCCTTTTTTACTCGGTGCCACTGCGACCGGTAAACGCCGCATCAATCACCGCTTTGAGGCCGCCGCCGAATTCTTAATGATTGAAATGACGTCTGTACAGATACGTGTGCTGAACGCAACGCTGTCGACTTTAACCCTTTAAAGCATTTAAACTTTAATAGGAACGTAGAGACTCAGGGTTGTATGGCCTATTTGCAATAAAATCGGTTTGCATTACAACTGCGATGCGTGGTTGATACTGGTGATTCTATAGTAAAGCATTCTATACGTTCCCTTATATATTACTAGTAGTACACTCAACTTTGTTTGCGCCAACTTAACCGTTTAAGTACCCTCAATAATGCGATATGTTTATTTCCCTGTTTCCGAAAGAAAAACATGATTTTTTTAAACTATATTTTACCCCGGTGGTAAGCTTTATTCGTGCCAAATTTCATAAATAACATGAAATAAGAGCAGGAGAATGATGATTATGATTATATAATAAATATTTTTTAATAAAATAGTTTTACTATTTTATTTAATCTTAATTAATTTATTGATTCAAATTAATAAATTAATATTAAAATAGATTTTAGATTGTACAAATTTTTCAAGGTGCTTACTATTGTTTTTAAGGCTATTTAAACAAATTTCGAGACGTTCTTAGCGTGCCAGGTTTTGATAGCAGTCAGTGGCTTCGCTAGGTAACCAGAGGTCCCGGACAAAAATTAAACTAGGGCCCTAACAAAACCATTTAAAAATTTTTTTTTCGAATTTGATGTACTCTACTTGCACGGCCCCGAGGCAGTGCACCGTCTAACCCCCTGATAGTTACAACACTACAACACCGATATGACTGATAGACTAGCAATATTCTAATATTCTTCAATAAGATACTCTAAACATCTTGAAATTCTTTACGTACACGAAGATAGCGTAACACGTCTCCCGAATCTCTCGATAACCTAGCCTTTAACCCTTTTTTACCTGACTTTAAGGTTCACTTACTATTGATACTTAGAGAAAAGCAATCACTGACATTGTTTTGGTCTGTAACATAATGTAATTTAATAATCACGGTGTAATACGTGTAATCAAATTCGGCACATCGATTGAAATCGCATCCCGATTTTAAATCGTAATTCAGAAAATTATTTAGGACTACTTGTATACGTACTTACTTAAATTTCTTTCGCAACCGCATAATCAAATACTATTTGTTGTTACTTAAATTGTTTTAAATTAATTTTAATTATAAGAGCGCTGGCTCTTTTTTCGCGCAAAGAATCAGCTTGGAGATTCAACGCGGAAACGCTGCCAGCATTATTGGGACCATTCCACGTAGACATGATTTGTATAGTAATAGCGTTTAAGTAATTTAAGACAGACATAACTTGTACATATTTGTAATAAAAAAATTTTATACCGACTTCGTCCAGAGTTCGAAATAATTCGATATTCGATTTTGTCTCCTAAAGTCTGCATATTTTTAGGTCTATGTATGTTTAATCCCAGATAATATTATTATACAGCAAATATATCAAACATAATCTAAATAAGTGTAACAACCATTTCGTAAAAAAAATTGTTTTATGTTTGACAAACAGAATACATGTGTCCATATTATTTTCTATTTTCTGGCATCATATACTGACTGTATGAACACTGATTTAACATACTATGTAATATGTATAGTACTTGAGAATAATTTATAGAATTAGGCGTTACTTTGCGGATATCCATAATACAAAAATAATAATAAAAATTATTTTGCTATAATCCGAAAATAGAAAATATATAGCGATTTTATCGTGGAGTCTATCTCCTGATGATGCTTTGGTTGCGGGGCGAAACGATTGTTGAGTTTGTGATAGTGAACGTGTGTAGTGCTTGTGTATTGTGTTGGCAGTGGTGGAGGTTTGTGCATGTGTTTTTTTTTACGAATCCTGCATGTATCGGCTATGAAAAAAACGGATAGTCCACTAATACATTTAGCACTATATATTTTTTCTATTTACTGTATCGCGGATTATAGCAAAATAATTTTTATTATTACTTTTGTACTTGAGAAGAGTTGATAAGGTTTTGTAGTAATTAGGATAACATCGATAAACTTTCGGTTTAACTCTGCTACTAACGTCGAATATGTTGGACTGCTTAGATCAAATCTTTCGTTAATATCTACGTATTAGTAAATTTAAAAGGCCAAACAAACTATATCATACGTCATACAAATGGGTAGTATTAGTATAAATTGAAACAGTTTACTCTGTAAAACTAGTGGGAACGATTCCACGTCAAACATTATCAATCACTCTGCGAGCGCGCCGCGGGCGGAATTGCTTTAATTTGATAAAACGCAATTAGCTACCAAAAAGAAATCTAATCTCAAGAGGCGGCTAAATTTTTTTGGCAGCTCCATTTTTTGGAATACGTTCCACTTTGACGGCTCATATGATGGAAATTTGGAACAAAGATTACACACAAAGCCTTCGTCATTCGATAGACATAACATACTGACAACATACTCAGATTGAATGTTATCTATACTTGTCACACCCGAGACCCTAAATTGTTTTACGTCCGACTCTAAAAACTTAATTAGACCTCAAAAAGCTTTTAAACTACCGTAATTAATTCAGGTGCGAAAATTAATTAACGATATATAACTATTGTATGGAATTCTTTAATTAGCGAGATGTTTAAAAGGCGCGTTTATTAGTGCAATTCAAAAGGTATTTTAGGCAAGTCATTCCGGTGGCAGTATCAAGTGGAACTCAGCGGGGTTCGATGTCTAATTCACCGCGCTACCAACAGGTGGCAGCAATGCCGCTTTTCAAATCTGACAGACGCCATTGCCTTTACGTCAGAGAGCCGCGAATAAAATTAATGATGTTCGCGCCTTAATGACGTTTCACGACGCCGCTCCATTGTGTCCGTAATACAACAATTATTGAGATCATTTATTAAGTTTATTGATCTTTTAAGTTAATCTTTTATTTCGTAATTTAGCTCCGTGCGAGCGCGCGAACTCATGAAAAAAATATCTCATATGCGGAGGCATTTTTTGGACTATTTTTGTCATTATACGGCGTGATGTGAGCGGGTCTTTGAATGTAGAGGCAATTACTGCCCCGCATGTGGTTTGATTATGTACGACGGTTCCATTCCATCTAGCGGTGAGGATATAAAACGCCAGTAAAAACATTACTATAACCTTTGTGGATGGTAGTTTTTGAGCTTCCGTTGCTAAATTGACGTTGATATTAAGAGCCATTGTTACAATTTAGGTAGATGCTTGCACGTGTCGGCTCATTTTGATGCTTGCTAGAGTTTGAAGATTAGCCGAATTACTATAATTTTTTATACTTCTTGTTTAGTAAATAAGTATCATGAGAGCATAAGGGTTTTAATTTTTCGGAAAAGATGAATAACTTTGTTATAGCAATTTGCATGCAAGTTGCTACAGGCAAAGTTGTACTCTGATCGCACTTTGGTAGTTTACGGACTCATAGCACATACTTAATTACCGAGGATGCTCTTAGCTCCTTTGACGATGAGTAATCTCGGAGCTTTACATCAATAGCAATTACCGACTTCGCCTTACAAGCTTCTAGTAGCTAGCCATTTAAACACCTATAACAAATGATGCACGGAGAACACGTCCGGCAAAATAATCTAAGAACATAACATTAAGATTATAACAGACGTGATATAATTTTCCACAACAAGGATCGATTTCAAAATTATTGCGAATTATAAATTTCAATCGAATGATTTCAATGTTAGGTATATAGTAGACGTATAAGATATGCTTTGTCTTTCACGATCGTCGGAAATCAGCGCAATTAGAGGCAATCGTGTTGGAATTATTGTAATAACCAAAAAGAATCGATGGTCTAACGATTGTTGATCGGCGAACGGCGATTGGCGCAGAGCTCACCAATGCGCGCGCGCACGATCTTCGTCGTTAGGCGATCCACAGACGATAAGCTAATTATACCGCAACGGCCAACATTGATTGCTATTATACAATAATCCTCTATTTTTCAGATGTTAAACTTTGTAAGTCTCAAACCGTTACCCATTCGAAAAGTTCATGGTTGTTATTATACCACGATTCGGAAGGCGTGGTTATTCCTCAATCGAAAAATTTTATGATAGATTATACGTAATAATTGTTGAACCGACCACCGAAGAAACGTGATATGGGAATAAAATTAGGGTTTTAATTCCCAAAATACATATCAAAGAAACGACCGTGGTCTTAATTTTGTAAACTTACCATTGTTATTTTGTGTCATATTTTTATAGATCCCACGATATTTTTTTATTTGGAACGAAATTAGTATAATGTTTTCATAAGTTTAGAATATTAAGTGATCAATCTTGATTACAGCCACATATGCAGATCTTCTCTGTAACATCTTCCGAGACGTTTTAATAATAGACTTTCATAGCACTCTTCTACTTTTCGTCACAAACTCTTGTATCACTATGGGATAGTATGGAAAAGTAATATATTTACAAGTCGATTTTATTTTTAGTGGGGAATAAAATTTTTTTATTCCCCACTAAAAATAAAATCGAGAAAATTTTTGAGAAAATTTCTGCAATATTTTTATACACCTGAACTCCAACTGGAATACGAAATTGATTCCAAAAATCTTTCTCAAATTAAAGGGGAAACTTTCTTAGATCATTTCCGAAATATAGACAGAATTATATAGAACTGGTATATTAAGAGTTTTAGTTATGTATTTCGCTGTTTGAATTAATATTATACAGGCACAATTTTTTATTTAATACTAAACCCAAGTAAATGAAGTGCTATGTTGTCGTATAATTAAAACATAACTATGTATAGCGGTACCTGTTATTCTTTTGAAACTAAGATATCCAAAGGATTTTTCTTTCACCTGATTTTCCATTAGAAGATGTATTGTCCAACCCAATCTTAACTTCCGTCCTATTACTAATTCACTAGAGCGTCAAAACATTTAAGAAAAGTGCGAGTATCCAAGAAATAATATTGCATAGAGGATCTTTACACAGTCGATCTTGATGTTTCAATTTCGACATATTCGTGAAGCACATATTGAAATTTTGTTTATAAATTAAGAACGTTAATTAAAAAAGAGCTTTTAACAAAATTTCATATCTCTCCTGTTAACCGTTGAGGAGTTCTCTCGTCTGGAGCCAATCCTGGCAGCAGCATCAGGTCATGCTTATCATAAACGTGCATTGACATTGGGACTTGACCATTATGTAAAATTTCCGTTCAATCGGACACTGGGAATTGAGTCAAATTTAACTTGCAGGATTATACCTTCACAAACAAGGCTGTGACAAAAAAGTACAAAAAAAGAAGCTTTTAAAAAGACCATTGAGCGTCTTGAAAGTTTTTATCACTATGTAAATACACAAAGTATCGTTTTCCTTATTTGCTTTTCATACCCACAAGCAGTGAGATGAATACTGTTTAAATAGTCATTTTCCCCAGTATACTCGTACCGTTTATGAAGTGACACTAATAGCAGACAGACATCTTCCAAGGAAGCTCAACCTACTCTAGGCAGCGTCATCGCATTACGATCAATTCCGAAAAACATTAAAAATGATTCAAACCCATCTTGAGTCGAAAGCTACATCGTTATTTTATCACTTGTCAACGTATACAATCATCTGTTTTTCATATAGTAACGTACTCCGTTTTAGGAGATAGGGGTCGGAATTAAGACTCACCATGCCTCCAAATATCTAGATTAACAGAAGAATAAAGTGTCTCGTATAGTAAGAAAGACTAAGATAAGTATTTGGACCTGTTCTTAGATATGAGTTAATTTATAAGTTTAGGTTAAAATGAAGTTGCTTATTAGCCTTAAGGCCAGATTGCATACAATAAAGCACTCCCGTCGTGGATGTACTTTATAAGAGGAAAAAAAAAGGAATCTCTAGATATGAAGATTTCCTCGCAATGTTATCTTTAAATATAAAGCGTGTGATATACTAATAGATTGTAATTATAAATTAGGCACATAAGTTTTAATAGAAAAACTTATTGGTGCCTGCCTGGGTATGAACTTGTGAGCCGATCGATAAAGTCACACGGTTTTACCGTTCAGCTGTCACAGCTTCAGGTTTTTCATATAAATGCATTCAATGTGTCACTCATATCCGCGTCGAAGCAACTGCCTCACCATTATCCTTAGATTATAGGTATGCGGTCACGTAGCACCGATCGCTAGTATGGTTCGATTTTATTCATTTACTTGTACGTGCCTCCATGTATCCTTAAGTAAAGCCGGTACTCGGTGAGCATTAAATGCGCCATGTATACGAACACTCATTATTTCAATGTACATAATAGCTGCAGTATGTGATCGTGTAAATTGCTATTTAAGGTCATATCAATGAAAAACAACTCTGATTTGTATTCATTCTTTACTGGTTGTGCCAGCGGCTTCGTCCGCGTAGACAACAATGTCGGAAATTTTTCTTGAATTGAGATTTGAACATAAAAGTAGTTATTGTAAGTTGACTATAAGAACTTTTTTGTAGTATAGTCTAGTAGATCTACAATTCTCTAGTCTTAAGTGATTTATAGAAGCAGGCGTCACTTTGCGGAATTCCATATTACAGAAAATATAACAGAACTACTTTGCTTCTTATCCGCGCGGGTTATACGAATGCAAAGCTTATGTGTATGAAGCACGCAAAATTCACGTATCTTACACATGCAGGACAAGGCCCCACATTTTGGCGGTGGTTGTGTGCAATAGTGCAATCAATAGCTTGTGTGCATTGTTGCTGGTGGAGGTGTCTTGGGATGTATGTGGTGACTTGTCCTACATGTGTCAGATACGTGAATTTGCCTGCTTCATACACATTAGCTTTGCATGCATTCGCTTCACCCGCGCGGATTATAGCAAAGTAGTTCTGTTATAGTTTCTCTAGTCTTATTTAGATTTATCCTAATTTACTTCTTACCTTAACTTTTGTTTCTGTTTATTAATATCATCTGTTTTTTTTATATATTTTTTTATAAGGTTTAGAGCCGAAATTACTGTTCGCCTTGCTTGCCATTTAAGGGTGGTGAAAACCGCAGACAATTACAACTCATTGTGGGGTAATTCTTAAATAAGCGAATGTGGTCGATCTGAACTGCCATGCCAAATGGTTAAAAAGCGAACTCTAGTTTCCGTAAGAAAATGTAGATACCAATACTAACTTATAAAATATGAAAATTTATAAACTATGGGAATCACCTTCACGTCACGTCACTTTTGGATAAATGTCTACATGTTTCTGGTCTTAATTCAAAAACAGCGTTTGTAATAAAGTACGATCAACTTTTCAACGTTGTCATTTGATTTGGCTACGTATTTTACGACCGGCCGCCTGCCTGACGTCAACTTACCTTAGTCGCCTCTTACGACATCTCGGTAAGAAAGAAGGGTGGTCTATTCTATTCTGCTGGATACCACACGACTGATATGCCGGTTCTATGATTATATTTGTGGTATTTTATTTCTTATAAGAGAAAGCATTCTTTGTATAAATGTATGAGTTTCTAAGAAGATATATTAGAATTATTAGTGTTGCCTTAAACGTCCACATAAGTTTATTTCGTAAATGATGGTTACACATGTTTTTTATTACGGCTAAATATTATTGACTTTCACTAAGATAGGCATGTGGATTGAATCTGAGCCTACCTTATAGAAGCTAGGATTACGATACTAAGAACAATAGGGCTTTTACGCTATATTAAACTCATTTAGCCATACTAGGCGATATCTTCTCAACAGCCCAGTGATGGTAGAAGGCTTAACCCTTTTAGTGCCAGGCGAAATAGAGGTGCCTATGCGACAATAATCGACCGAATTTCAAAGTTTTTTTAGGGATTGGGCAAATGCTCATGAAAACCAAACGAAAAGCCATATTTACATGATTCAAATGGCAGTATACTAAGGATGATATAGAGAATAAAACAATGTAATAGTTTTCAAATCATTAAAAATTATATAAATAACAAAGGTACATAAAATGCTTATGTACATTATGTATTCTTAATCTTTGATATTTGCGTACCAAAACTGTTATACTAAGAATTAACTCACTTCGAGGAGGACACCTGGGAGGATCTCTGAAAAAGGGATGAGTTGATCTTTGTACACTTTTTTCACTAATAATGTTTTTCTTACTTTTTATGGTACATAAATAAATAAATAAATAAATAAATAATTATTAAGCTGAGTTCTCTCTTACACAACGTATTTGGATATACAAAAAGTCATCTTTTCTTCATAATTTAAATATTATGAAGTATATAATTTGCATTTCCAATGTATTTTGTAAAAAGATAAACAATATTACCTACAAAATAAAAATAAAAGATATTGCAAAGGAACATGGTAAGCCGAGCGGATTTTTTAATTTTTTTTTATTCCCTTGAAGCACTGAGCGGATTTTTTAAATTGTATTCTTTTTAATTCTCTCGTAAGGAAATTGGATCCTTTATAACGTATTAAAAATTTATTTTGAGATAGAGTTCTTCCGAATGCTAGAACGCTACAACGTGCTGGCCCAAACATCGGCTTCCGGCACTAAAAGGGTTAATAGTAAACTATTGTAGAGTCCAATCAATATTTTTGTGTTTTACTCTTCTTACAATTTAGTTTGTTTCTCTCTTAGACTATATTATCACTTACTGACATCTAAAACAGTCGTCAATCTTAGTTAGGCACTCGTACCGCTATTCAACGGCCGTAATATAAACAAGAAACAAATATTAACTGTAAATGCCACCCTGGAGAATTAATCGCCGCGCACCACAGTTATTACATCTTACTGCTTATGAGTTTATGCAATGCCCCGTGAACATGGTAAATGAATTATAATAAAGCGTGCGATGTCATCGGAACAAATGGGCTGGACATGTAGCCGCCCACGCGGCGACCGCGCCGTACGCTCCAAGTTAAAGAACGATGCCAAAAGATAAAACAGTACCTATAGATTACGAAACATTAATAACCAAATGGTGCCCGCGACTTTATCCACCTAGAAAACAAGTAATTTTTCTATCACGTATCTTTCAATTCACGTACGTAATTTTGAATGGCCTTTGTAGCAGTTAGCTTCGAACCTGCCTTCAGCTACTCGGGTCGCGGGTTGCGCCTAGGGGTTACATATTCTATAAACAATTTGTTAGTGTGAATATAGTAGTGAATATATATATATATATATATTTTTTGAAAAATTTCAAACAAAAGATAAGACGTTACCTATTGATTATGAAACATTAATTATCAGATGGTGCCTGCAACTTTATCCACCTAGAAAATATGTTACTTTTCCATCAAGTATTTTTCAAATAAGGTAATTTTGATTGGCCTGTTGGGCCAGTTGGCAGTGACCCTGCCTTCAGCTCTGTGTGTCGCGGGTTCGAAAACCGCCAAGAGCAAACATTTTTTGAAATAACGTGTTGGTTGTTCGAGTCTGGGTATTTAAATATATATATTAAATTATATATATACTAGCTAAGTATAACTAAGTTAGCGGCTTTGCCCGCGTGAATATCAGCGTGTCACAAAACATTCCCGAATTCAAATTCTGAACGTAAAAGTAGTTATAGTGAGTTAAATATAAGTGAACTATAAATCACTCTTTTAGCAAAAATTGTACAAAAATCTTCAGTAGATTTTCAGTAGTTCAGTAGATTTGTAGAAAATCGATCATATACAGACAGACAGTTTTAGGGGACTTTGTTTTATAAAGTATAGATAAGATATATTTAACAGTTGTCTGTCAATCATAACACAAGTATTAACTTACTTTTGGGACAAAAGACCCTGTGTAATTGCTCCATATATTTATTCCATTATATTTTATATTAAAAAAAAAATTAAATTTTTAGAAATGGGTAATGAAAAGTATTGTTTGTATTATCATTCGTAACACTTGACCCAAACTTAATGACTATCAGTAGTTTCCCATTTGCCCCGTTTGAAATTACGAGTAGATTTAGTCAAGCTTTCAATAAACTGCCTACACCTGACTCGAGATTTTTATCTCCACCTTGACCATATACCTACTTAGCTGTTATCTGAGCAATCTATCATGATTGTTGATTAGTTTTTAATTGGCTACGAAGGTGGCGAACGTATTAATTTCTAAAATCTTATTTGGCGGAAAAAGTTTGTAATGTTCTCTCGATTTTTACCATCTCTACTAGGTGCGTCATTTACCATCAGATAATAGTAATCAACACAATTATAATTTGAAAAATAAATAAACAAATAACGTAAGATGACGTCAGGCAGGTCGTAAAATACGTAGCCAAATCATGTGACAACATGTTTGTAACATGTTGTGCCGACTCCACTTAGAGTGGGATAAGGGTAGGAGGATGGATGGAAATAAACAAATAAAATAAAAATAAATATATAAAAATAAATGTTTGTCCGTATGTCTGACTACGGCTGGACCAATTTTTATAAAATCTTAAGACAATCTAATCTAAATCTAATCAAATTACCAAGCGGATGATCATATAAAGTTTAGTGGCGATCGGAGCATTTTTAAAAAAAGTGTTAAGGTCTATTTCGAGGGGAATTCGAAACTAGACTGAGCCGCAGTAACGCGTGGCCGGATAGCTAGTTAACGAATAAAAACGGTAGTAAATTACAGAGATTACTGTCAAAATAAAGTTTTCTTATTATGTTGAAGCAAACATAAAAATTTATATATTATGTTCTTGTATGTCTTATATGTTCACCCACGGGGAATAATTGGTGTACAGAAAAACACGGGAAGTCATTAGTGGCAAAGCGACCAGTATCTATTTCACAACAGTGTAGTTTCATGGTTGCGACCACCTCTCACACCGTAACTACGAAAATAATAAGTTAACAGTGTAAAAGAACCATTCAGTATTATACTCCACAGGTTTACTAACTAAATGTAAATATACAAAACCATATGATTCAGATGTTTTAAAACATTTTATTACAATAATATGATCCACAAATGAAGAAATTGAAAAAAATATTAAAAAAAATAATTATGAAATACTTCTTTTAAAATTAAATATTTATGTTCTTAGTATCAAAAGCATAAACATTTAATTTTATAAAATATATTCATCAGATGCAGATTAAAACCAATAAAACTATTTTAATATGCAATTCTGGCAATAGTAAGTATATTAGATTATCTGATGTAACATAATATCAATTTTTTATAAAGTCACTCTTATATGGTAGTCTATTTAGTAATTTCATCGTTTTTTAGAAAAGGTTTAAAATATCTGCGTGTTAGGCATGTCGCATGTCAAAAAGAGATTCTTAAAGTAGACAACACAATACATTACATACAACAATATTTATATTTATTTGTCTCAAAGTTTTAAAAATTATTGATAACAATCATGCCATAATAAAATGGTACAAACACAATCGATAGTTTCAAATTTAATCAAAGCATTTAGCTTGGAAAAAAATAAGTTAAGTTATAAATAAGAAAATTATTAAGGGTAATTTAATGTATTGTATCTGCCTACTAAAAAGAACCTTTTATTTGACATGTTTACCTTCACCTTTAGTTAAGCACCTAAACCTGGAGTATAAATGATTGGAGTGACCTAAAAGGGCAAAGCAAATCTCTTTAAAGCAGGAAAGTAGTAGTAGTTATCGTTTAATTAAAAAACAAAATTGCTAGTCGACGATCTCTTACCGTAAACTTCAAGCTACATGACGCATGTGTCCTGGTGTATCATATATGAATTATGCGTTGGTATTGGTATTGGTTGTAATTATGTATGAAAGAGATTGTTCATTCAAAAACCAAGATTTGTTTTTGAGAAAAAAGTTATAAGTAAAAATGCGAAAATATCTAGGTATAAGTTATCTCTATTTCTGTTTGTTTCCAGTTAAAAGTTTTAACAATTCTAGTAGAATTGTATTAAAGAATAAAATAACGAACGAATAATAAATAACGAAAATAAATAACGAAATAAACGAATTTTTGGCATTTTGGGACCTACGACGTATTAAAAATTAAAGATGTTAACACCTAAATATATACCGTAGTAAAAATATTTGGATAGGAAGATCAACCATCAACACATATTTTTTTTCTATTTTTGAAAGTATTTTAAACGTATTTTATTTGCACAAGATATTCAATATGTGTTAGATATATTACGGCCTAAAACATTGTAATGGGCAGCCGCAAATAGCTGTTGCTAATAAGCCATTTGTCCTCGCAATTTGACATTTTAGACATTTTAATTTACTTTTAATTCACCTTATGAATGGACTTTACGCTGTTTGTATCATTTTGTTCATTAATATAAAATTTTATGGCTCGTTATATGTGGGCAGAATGGGAAAACCGTTAGTGAAATTTCATTGTTGATGATCGGCAGACTAGATGTCTATTTTGATGTTATATAATGAAATTTTGAACACAAACGAAACAAGTTAAGACTTTTTCGTTGTAACGAATATTTAGAGCGTAGCTTATTTAGTTTTTTCGGTTTAACAGCTACCGGAAGAGGATGTTTTATTGAGTGCATTCATTTCAATTTGTTTCAGTGTAATATTATATTAATTTACATTTAATTATTTACCATATCTTTTTCTTAACATTGTCTAAACGAAATAATGTCATGAATGTTCATACATTCTTCTATCTTTATCCCATATAAGTGGGGTCAGCACAATATATCTTCCATTCTCTCCTACCATTCGTCAACTCTGGCGCTATTTCTTTTATATGCATATCATACTTCACGCAATCCAACGATTTCTTTTTCGCCCTCCCTCCAGTCTCTTGTATATTTAACTCTCGTTTGGTTACATAATTTTTCATCCCTCCTCATTATATGTGTATATCATCTTAATTCAGAACTTTCGACTCTTCTATAATGGGTGAAATTTTCAGGCTTTCCCGTACATACTCATTTTGTATTTTATCCAGTCTTATCACATCCACCTTAAATTAAATATACAAAACCACATTGAAAACAACATAATATTATCACTTACGGCCGATATCATCACGACCTGCCAAGATAGAAAACGAAGAAAAAATTGTCTGTAAATATAAGTCTGTATATATGTATATTTTAAAATATTTATCTATGTCTGTAATCTTTAGTTTAATTTTCTAATTATTAAGCAGGTACGGAAGATCTTTCCTTATGATAAGTCGCTTATTCACTATTTTTTTTATTTTTATACTAATAATATTTTTTTGCGCTTTAATCTATTTTATTATTATTATCACTATAACAATTAGCTTTACATAAACGTTACCAGAACTAAAAATATATTGTAATAATAATCAATATTTAAAATTGAAGTGATTTTTAAATTCAAATATTAAAAAACAGTCAATATTGTCACGGGTGGAGTATTCGGAAACGTCACCTATAAAACCTTTATGATTAGTCAAATCTCTAGTGGGGACGATTCATTATGGGCCATTATGGGCCGTGTTTATCGTCTTACTCTCTACAAGCCAATAAAATAACGAACGACCGAGATAACAGACAGACAGTCCTGTAATCTCCGGAACAAGGGACACTAATTCGATTGTGGTTTCGGGCCGGACTTTTTGGGTTTACGGCACAAATTGAAGCGTTAAAAAAACTACAAATTGGCTTTTTCGTGGGCCATTCATTAGTTCGACGCTGAATGGCGTGTTGTGTCGTTTTCGCTCAATTAGTTAAACGGAAAACGGGCTTGGCCGGTCGCACACGGCGCCTGTGTCTGTTCCGTCAAACCAGTGACTTGATTTTTAAAAATATGTTTTATAATAACTTTACTCACTCCTTACCTAAATCCTGGACGTATAATATATTCGTTGGATTTGTAATCACAAGACAGATTAATAAACAAATACTGGTAAATACACTTAAACCCCACAAGATGTTTCTTGTTCTGATTTTAATTTTCAAGGGATCAAATTTCAGGCAAGATGGAAGGAAGAAATTTATCTACGCCAGTCTTCCAAATTTGTTACATTATATACACAAAAGCCTATTCGACTGAAATCGAAGAGGCTACTCCAAGAAGATAGGAGGCAAGGTTACCTTTTCGTTTCTTGGATGCCGATTATAAAAAGCTTCTGGGATCACTTAGGGTTTTGATAGCACTGTCGATATCTTCGATTCGGGCTTAGAATATTAATCGATTTATAGAAAAAGTTGCCTTACAACTTAAATGTGATAATCTTCATCGTAAGTAAAATTTATTAACTTACCATTTTACTCTTTATTTCAATGAGTTGTATAACTAATTCGTCGCAGATGAGCAAACTTGAAATAAGGATTGAATTAAAATTCTTCAGTGACACATCTATTAACTGAATTTTACTCTTTCACTCTTGTCTTTATTACATCTAAATAATCAGATATTATAAGAAATTAGAAACGATCCAAATGAAACCTGAGCGAAAAAATGAAAACTACATTAAAAAATAAATAAAAATCATTTATATTTACATACACACACCTGTTGTGTGTATGTAAATATAAATAATATTTATAATGGAGTAATAAATAAGAAAGTATCTAGCAATGTACTACACTTACTAACATAAGAGATTAAAGTATTGTGTCAGATTATTTTGCCCAAATTTTGGCAGTTTAATAATTTTTTTAAAGTTTTGCGATGTCTATTCGAAAAAAGTCTAACGATTTAGTGATACTCACTATTCATGATTATCTAAGTTTCAAAAACTTGATAGCTAAGCGTTATAAGTCACGATATAACATTTGAGAAGAGTGGACATAGTTCTAAGAGTCCATTAGCAGTTCCAAGTTGTTGGAATGGTAAATACGCAATCGTTTAATCGCAAGTCAATTTATTGAGACAACACGGTATCATATACTTACTTAAATCAATACGATTCTATTACTCATGCTAAATTACAAAAGAAACATCTCTATTCACAACCGCATTGTATCAAAAGCGACTACGAACAGATTTTGCATTATATTCACATAAATATCATAACAGTGTATTCCACGAACGTTGTTACAGACGTTGTAAGCTGCAGCGTGTAGGCGATCAGATTGTATCGATAGTACGCGCAAATTTATAATTTTCTTCGTTCCAACGGCTTCCACAATCAAAAAACATGACCCTACATAGGTCTATACGAGTACTTTACTTGGTATAACCAATTTATATCTGTTCGAATTTCAAACTAAATGAGTAATTGTCTGATATCCAAACCCACTAACACTTTCTTTTATCGTAAAAAAAAACTCTACAATAAGGTGATTTTAAACACATTTAGCATATCACCAGTATAGTTAAAAGCTGTATAATAGCGTTATCTACAGGCCGGCACTAAATTGGGATGTCTCGGGCGAGGCGCGGCTGTTCTTATCAGTTTTGTCGTGTTCATCTTGAGTTGTTAGGCTTTACTCGGGATATTTACGTGGCAGCGCACCGGGGTGGCGAGTCTACATGTGACAATGTTGGAAACTTATTGCCTATACGGCTAGCGTAATACCTCCTTCAATGCTGTTTTAATATAGGATAAGAAAGTACCCGTGGCAGAAGAAATATCGCTATTGACGCGAATAGTGATGGGTTGGTGTCGAACGAGGTTTATTGTTTTAGATAATCGCTCGCTAACCACGAACATAAAGCATAATTTGCTTACGGAAAGCTTGGATAAGGAAGTAATGTGCAAACGAGGTGAGATAGGGCATTAGGTAAGTGAAGGCGACAACCCTTGCCGGATGGAATGGATTGATGAAGCGCTTTTTGGTTATTTTTTTATTTCCTTTTTCATCTTATTGTCCACGGTCCATTGATAAACGGACAGGTATACGTACTCAGACAGGCGCCAACATTCTTCGCCTCGACCTCACACTTGCTCGTGGTGTTATAAAAACGGGCACACTTTTTTTTATATATTAGCGCTTTTTAGGCTTATTTGCCCCGCTTTGTGTCCGTCGTGATTGTTTGTTTTGGTTATTAGCGCGGCCATAGGAAGTGGGCCCGATAAACCTATTCGCCGTAAGCGTTTTATTGTACCAATTTAAAATATCCGTTTTCTATTCAAAATGTTCCTAAATCTCGTTGTTACGATAAATTGATGAGCCTTAAAAGATAATGGTTTACCTCCATTACCATCACATCTGATACAATCTATCCGTTTATATAATAAAATACCGTTTTTCGAGTTATGTTTCTCTGTCATATATCAAATTCTGGTTATGTATAAAAGTTTTTGTCAGGTGCTAATTAGTGTTAATTACATACGACTTTGCCGACTCTTAGTTCACCGCCTCGAGCTATAAATTTAGCAGGAACAAATCCGGAACAAGTCGCATTAGCATTTTATGAATAGTATAAAGCAAATATTTGAAAGTTCTGTCACTAAATATCGGAGTTGACAGTGAGGACCAATATCACCGGTCCGTAAAATGGAATGTACGCATACTTTCTTATTTATTACTTTCATGTTTGTAAATGCTAAGCCGTATTTAAACGTCGGTAAACATATTCAGATAAACGGAACACTTAGTATGTCGATTTCGCTCTGGCTACATATTTCTTTTGGGCTGTTGACCTGCACTGAGTGGTTACACTTTATATTAAGTTAGTACAGTCAGACTCAGATATTTAAAGACTGAGAGGAGATGTCAAAAGGAAAGGGCCATTTTATCCTTACGAAGCTTCCATGTGAATATGGTTTGTTTTATGTATGAAAGAGTGTAATTCAGTGGAGTACGATGTTTTTTTATGTTATACATATAAATCTAGTATATAATTAAAAAGAGAATTAAAGGATAGTTGATACTCGTAGTTGCAACTCTTTATGACATTAATGAATTTAATGTCAATTAATTAAAATTACATAATAATTAATTTTATCACTGTTTATTCACAAAACTTCAAGACATAATAATATTTTGAATTGATAAAGCGATCGTTAACAATTGCACGTCATTTACAGGTGACTGATAAAAAACTATTTGGAACATCTTAGACATGTACATGAAGCAAATAAATGTTTGCATTTATAAGTACTTTTTTAGTTTTATCGTTTTATCGCTGTTATCGTTGCAATTGGGCTAGATATTATTTGGAAAAAAAATTGATAAATGAATATATATAGAACAGGCAGATACTATTATATACAGCAAATTCGTTAAAAAAAGATCTTACCTATAAGCTCGCTGGATTTGGAATTTAATATATGTATCTAATGCTGACTGTACTTGTTATTTTGTGAATGGACAGTAAGGTTTATATCTTCGGGTGTTTCCGCAAATTATCGAACGGTTCAAGGGCAGAATAGGAAATTGGTCTAAAATGACTCTGCCTTTACCACACCATTTAGCTGTCCTAATGAATAGAACTTAAATGTCGGGTCCTTTGCGGACTCAGGGGGGCGTTGTCCTAATAGTGCAATTTTGATTTATTTTGTGATTCATTTCCGGTATTAAAAAAGTCAGCTGTTAGTTTTGTTGTAATTTCATTCGGAGTTTGAAATACTCGTAGTTTAGCGACGTACTGTTTTTTTTAAGTATATTGGATACTTTATAATGAGTAGGTGAATTTATACAATGGTAAACGTGAAAATCATTATAGCCTATGGATTAGCACCCGTAATCCTTTTTATAGTTTCGCGGCAGACACCTGCAATTTTTTTGTAAAACTAATGTAGGTACTTAATTAGGCTTTTAAAGTTTAAATCTGTATGTAGTGCATTTAACTTGTCAGTGCTTAACTTAGAGGTATGGTGATTTTCACGAAGAGAACTTTTATCGTTGTCCAGAAGTGGGACAGTTTGTTACGTTAGTGATTTTAAAGTAAATTTCTCGACGCTATTGTATCGCATCTTCAGACTTTTAATACTATACCAGAAATACTACTTTGTTGAAAAATTTAAAAAAATTTAATAACTTATTGTACCTTCGAATTTATTCGTGTCGAATATAGTTTAAAAATACATTTATTGTATGTATACTTATTTTAGTTTCTGAACCAAAGAGAATTTTTGTCTTATAAGTAGGCTCTGTTTAGGTATAAGCTTTAATTGTATCAAATGCTATCGATATTGCTCTACCGGATTTGCACTGACCACGTAATAAACAGACAGATTTTTATATTTATGATATTAGTATATATTTAAAAGAAGTATGAAGTATTTCATGTTTTTTTGTCTGTAAACATTTTTTATGAATGCGCGGTACATATAAATCATATTGCAATCTTTAACGACTTCAAAAATCTTGACAAACCTGCTCAAGTCTTCAATTACGCCTACGAGTTTGAGTATTTATAGATAAAAATTAATTTATTTCAGTTCACATTTCTATTGACAAGGGATGCCGTAATGGGTATCCAAAATAAATATAGTAATGCTGACGATAAATCGGCAAGGTTTACATTCAAACACAAATTTTGGTATGCTGATCTAAATTTTAATGCCAAGTCTTGATATTTGGCGCCCGTTTGTTAAATCTAGAGGTAAACTGTTCATTTTGATACATTTAATGGACGAACAAATATTGTCATAACTATGGCTCTAAATATTCGTATAATAAAAAAAATTACATTATATATTGATATATATGAAGTTTATAAAATATAGGTACCAGTTTTTCATAAGTATACTTTGTCAAAGGCTTTTATTATACTTATTCGATTATTATTATTTTTTTACTATAGAGGACCTCTAAACCATCGTGGACAAGTGACGTGGGTAATTAAAGAATCAGAGTAGGACGAGCTTTCCTCTTACATTATTTTGTTTATTACACACTCATAATTCGCCTCATAAGTTTTTACTAAGTGTGTTTTTAAGTGTGTACTAGTCCTCAATAAAGCAAGGTTAAGTATAGAAAATACGTGTTCGATTAAGAAATCTTATTAGGATGAGCACCACTCTTACATCCTTTTGCCTGGTTTAAACGAATAAATCGCCTCAGTATGACTGCAACTATGAACTTGTCTTTAATAATATCATCTAAATTAACAAATAAAGTGTTCTTTAAATGATCTTAAGGAACATTAAAGGATCAACTTTGTAACTATCAAGCTAAACTTTATATTAGCAAAAAAATAGATTAAATATCACATCCTGTTGCCTGGTTTAAACGAATAAATCGCCTCAGTATGACTGCCACTATGTACTTGTCCTCGAAAAAGATAAATTGGCAATAAAACATTTTTATAAATTTGTCTAATTATCATCTAAATTCACAAAAAAAGTGTTCTTTAAATGATCTTAAGAAACATTAAAGGATCAACTTTGTAACTATCAAACTAAACTATATATTAGCAAAAAAATTGTACCAATTTTATACATACCATCACGTTCGATTCATCAGAATTTCTCATAGAGTCGAGCAGTCAGCCATTTAATAATCCGAATCGACATAATGCGATTCAAACGATTTATTTTCCACGTAAGCACGTCACGTAGCACTAAATCAGTGGTCAGCCGAAAAGATATCGAGATCGTTCCTATTAGCTTACGATAGGATCATTCGGAATAAATCGTATGAAATCGATTCGAATCGAGGATAAACACTACAATTAAGGACTTGTTGCAGCTGTTAGATATGCGATCGGCGTCATCCACTAAAATAATATGACACAGCCGTTTTCAAAACCTGTGAGGGTACTGTTGATATAGTCATAATTATCTGGTATGGTCCGCAGCAAACGAATTAAATTATTTACGCATAGAAATTTTTATTGTGTTTTACTACCAGGTAAACATGCCACCTGGGAGAGAATGATTGTTTTAGATGTTGCTTCAATTTGTAGAAGTTTTTTAAGGAATATAATACGATACAATTGTTTTTCTTTATTAAAGAACATGATGAATTCTAAAAAGTACGTAGATATAAACTCGCGAACCGAGGATCGTCTATATGTTCCGCTATCATTGATAATAACGGCGATAAAATTTTTGGGTGCAGCATGACGGGATATGAATAGCTTGTCTATTGCACTTTTATACGAATTACTAAATTGAAGTAAAATATGCGATTGGTGTGGCAAAAAAGTTGAGGGAATATAATAACTTTTAATATCAATATATGCTAAAAAGTCTGGACTATGTCTTAATGTAAAATGCATCATCATTCTCCTGCCCTTATCCCACTCTAAGTGGGGTCGGCACAACATGTCCTAAAACATGTTGTCATATGATTTGGCTGCTATTTTACGACCGGCCGCCTGCTTGACGTCAACTTACCTTAGTCGCCTTTTACGACACCTCGGTAAGAAATGATGGTGGTCTATTCTATGCAGCCGGATACCACACGGCATTTACCTTAGTCGCCTCTTACGACATCTCGGTAAGAAAGGAGGGTGGTCTATTCTATTCTGCCGGATACCACACGGCGGGTCTAAATGTAAAAAGCATATAGTATCGCAATTTATTTTATTGTAAATCCTCCTCGAGTCGTCTTCCTCGATGTCTGAGGTATGATCCTCGAGGTCTACCGTCACGGATCACTTTTTTTAAAATTGTAAATAAGGGTATTTAATTCACTAATATTATATAATAGTAGTTAAAAATGTTGAAGTATAAACTATATTAAACGATTGCAATATGTTTTAAATTTTGTTCTCAATATTGTGTAACTGCTGACGCTACATAGAGGATCAACGGCAGACCTGTAAGTGGTTACTCATGCTTTCAGAGCCTATAATTTGACAATATTTTGTGTCATTTGGGACTTTAATATTACTTATGCCATTACACGTCTGTGGATATAATGTTAATACAAGAACCGCGGCCGCAGGGCCGATTAAGGGCGAACTAACCACAGGGTTCCCTAATTCAATATTAAAAGCATCCTCGACGTGATCGGCAACTAATAATAGCCTAATTTAGGAAAATGTCCCTGAGAAAACGTCGGAATGTCATTCTATTTCTTACTTTTTTTTCCTTGTAAAAAAAGTCTCGTTTTGTAATTTTGTACGTGAGCGTTTTTGTGGTCTTATTACGTATACCGTCATTTAATATGTTTCAAGATTCCGTATAATTGTGGAATTAAAAGTTTTGTTGTGTATTGTAAAGTTTTTTTTTTTACATTACAATAGATAAAATAAATGCTTTTTTGTTATAGTTAAGTATTTTCGCTCGTCACTCATTTCAAGATAATGAATACGTAACACACACAGTAAGTAATTTAATATTTCTTTAAAATAAAATTAAACGAAATCATATAAAACTAACAAAACAAATAGCTTTATTTAGTAGTGGACACGTGTGTGCCAAGAGTCGATTGCCAAGCCCAGGGTATATGTCTGTATATTGAGTCCTTAACTACATAAAATTAATATACTAGAGAAGAAAAGCCCACCTTATGTAAGTTATGATATAAAGAGAAAGAAAATGAGAGTGTATCTACATATCTCTCTTTTTATGTGAGATTAGACAAATAAAAATAACTCTATGAGGTTAAGTCAAAATTTACCCTCGTGCCAGTCACCGGTGAGTCGTGACCGTCATATCTCTAATTTGTTAAGAACCAAACATCAAGTACTTTTGTTTTCATATAATATTCTCATATCTATATATATATAGAAACATCAGGAGGCCTTTTAGGGCGGTGCAGGCTGTTGTCCTCCATTGTGGGTGCGATATTGGCAGGAACTCGGAAAGAAAACCACGTTCGTCAGATGTAACAATTAATTATTCGGTTCCATATAATATAAGCCGCAATATAATACTTAACACCAGATCGAATGAGATTAAGAGCCAATAGATTAGAACCCGCGCGTCTTCTCATAACAACCCACGTTGCCATGCCAACGTCGAGCTACTCTATTCGGGATTACCCGCTTTTAATGTTAATTTATCCTAAGCACATTCTTTTAGTTTAAAATAATAATTGTTAAAAAATAACAATCTCATAACTATTTATAATATATCAAATAACTCTGTGCACAACTTAAAATTACTCCATGCGCCGTCGTATATTTTATTTTTACACCTTATTACCAATTCAACCAATAACAAAATCCTATAATAATCTAATAAGCCACATAGCAAACTAGGAGAATCTAAATAAATTTAAGGCGTGCTATTATTTCTTTGAGCAATCTCGTGCAGACCTTTGCAAGGATTTTTTTGATGCTTAAAGATTGATTTGAGTAAGTAGTACGATACGAATAAACTTTTTATTTAAATAAAAAAGATATTTATTTTTTATGAGTTTAATAAGGAAGAAATATGTTATGAAAGTAAATTTTTCTTCTAATACGCTAGGCTTTTTAGTAACAAGTGTAGGTACTACAACAATTCTAGAATACACTCTATAGGTTAAACTGATACCTCGCCTGCAGAGTGCGAGCGTCCGAAGTGTATACAGATTTTATTATTCTTCATACACAAGAGGTGACCGCCGACACCTACCTCAGTCCCGTTCTCGTCATCCTCCGCTCTTGGACCCCGCAAGCGAACTCTGAGTTAAATGGTTATGCCTGTATCAGCAAACGTTATCAATTACATAAAATTACATTAACACTAACATAAAATATAAAATTTTAGTAACATATGAAATACGTATTTACTTAAATATGTACTGTACTAGAAAAGTGAAGAACTATTTTCTTAATATGATTAGTATGAAGTTAACTTCTTTTTAAGGCTTAATTTCACGGGTAACGTTTGTTAATTTCCCAAAAAAAATTCTTGGTATATTTATTACTTCAGCAGAATTTTCTGTTCGATTATTATTTAATAGCGATATTAATTTAGATTAAATTAGATAACTTTAACCTAAAATCAATTGAAAGACATACGCTTTACAATCACTTTATATAGAAGGTTCAATACTGTAAAAAATATAACGCAGCGAATTTATTTCTAGTACTGCTCCTGAAACAGTTATTATCGAGTTGCTACATCAAGGGGAGTCTCAATTCTGAAAGCAGGGATAAACATGGCATCAGTCTTATTACGAGACGCGTTAGTATGCATGGGCTGGGACACCGAGAGCCCTGCATTATGAGCTATACATAAACGACGCTTCGGCTTACAAATTGCGAATCCAGAATGCAATCTCGATTTGAATCATATTTGGAATTGTAAAGTGACTGATTTTATTTTATGCGGTGTTATTTTGAATGCATACCTATTCCTTTTGAGGATTTATATGATTTATAGAAGCAGGCGTTACTTTGCGGAATTCCATATTACAAGCAATGTAACAGAACTAACTACTTTGCTATAATCCGCACGGGTTAAGTGAATGCATGCAAAGCAAATGTGTATGAAGCAGGCAAAATCTACGCACCTTATACATGCAGGACCAACCACCACATGCACCCCAAGGCGCAATTCACCAGCAACAACGCACACAAAAGCAGCACACACACCCACCACCACAATCTCGACGATCGTTTCGCCCCGAAACCGAAGCATCATCAGGAGGATAGGCTCCACGACAAAAATCGTACTGCGCCGCGCTACCCATACAAGCAGTCTTAAAAAGTCTGGCAGTACGATTTTTTATCTCTCTCTCTCCCTCTCTATTTTAAATGCACAATGCATACCTACTTTATTTTAATTTTATTTTAGTAAATTAACAGCCTGTTACTATGCCCACTACTGGGCTAAGGCCTTCTCTCTCCGTTTTTAGAGAGAATATCCCTAACACATATCCCTAGAATTCTCTAGAGATATGCAGGTTTCCTCACGATGTTTTCCTTCACCGAAATGCGTGTGATAAATTGCAATGATCAATTAGACACATGAGTTTTAATAAAAAAGCTCATTGGTGCCTGCCCTAGGTTTGAACCTACGTCGTCTCTAAAGAGTCGCACCGCTAGGCTATCGCAGCTTTATTTTATTTTACGTAAGCTTTAAATTTTATTTTACTTAATTTATTATTTTGAAGTTTTGAAGCAACACGAAGTCAAATAACAATTGACGGTACTTTGTTAGTTAACGAAATGTCAAATACCCTACTTAAAGATAACCTTGATCTTCTTATATAAATAAGTGAGGCAGTTACTTAATAGAAGTAAGAAGTTAAATAAAGGTAATGTAGTTTTTCTGTAAGCTTATGTAAGCAGTTTTATTTCTTTATATCAACGGTCATACATACCTGCTTTGGAGCGGCGTGATGGAAATATTATTTGCCACCCATTTAATATTGTGTATTTTTTATCATCTATATAAATAACCTATCACATTGCATGGGCAATTTTTATACAATTGCATGTTAAGCCTTATGAATTTATTAATTGCCGATAGCTATACTTTATTTAATTAATACAAAATTTATTACTCCTCAACACGACAATGTCATAGAAGAAAAAATTAGATATGGCAGTATTTAAGATATATTCATTGTGGCTTCTATGATGAAACTTGCGTGTGCATGTAAAGGGTAAAGAGAAATCTTTTTTCTTGATGATATAAAAAATACAACCGATTAAATGTTGCCGTTCGAATTTCTTTAATATAGACTCATAAATGAAGCCTTATAAAAAGATGGTTGAAACGAAGGTTCAAGTAAGTTTAACGGTTTCAGTTCTCTAAGGGAATCAGTTTGAGCTACTTTTCAATAAATTCATACGTTAAGAAAGAAAATTTATGGATACCATTGCATAATAAATACATTTGCCTGAGTACTAGTCATTTCTTCATATCTTAAATACAGGTACTGCTTTTCGTTGCCGTTAATGGTTGTTACTTGCTGTACCACACGAAATATTTAATGATTATCTTGTTATTATATTTACACAATTTTTTATTTGAAGAAATATGGAAATATTAAACACAAATTTTTACTTTAATAAGTATGTAATTAATAATTAACAAATCGCATTGCGATGATAGACGACATATACTAAAACACGTGTATCTTCGTACTAAGAGACAGTGTTAGGTACTATAACACAACTACCTCGCTATAATCCGCACGGGTTAAGCATGCAAAGCTAATGTGCATGAGGCAGGCAAAATTTACGAACCTTACACACACTTTGTTGCTGGTGGAGGAGCCTTGGGGTGCGTGTGATGGCTTGTCCTGCAGGCGTAAGGTTCGTAAATTTTGACTGCTTCATACACATTAGCTTTGCATGCATTCGCTTAACCCGTGCGAATTATAGCGAGGTAGTTCTGTTATAGTGCCTGTAATATGGAATTCCGCAAAGTAACGCATGCTTCTATAAAACAGTGTTAGGTATATGTGGTTAAAATAAGTTACTTCTTTAATCAAATATACCTTACTCTGCTAGCAGTAGCAGTATATGTTACCAGTGTCAAATTAGTGTTATTGATTTTAAGTTTAGTTCATGTTGGCAATAAAGTAGCCGGTCTGACATATTTAGTTAATCTCTGAGTGCACAGTTCGTTCGACGCGCGCACCGTTGCGTAAAAAGCACTACGCAGAGTGGCGGGCGCTGCTTAATGTAGATAATGAGACCATCATCGTTTACAAAAGTAAGTTTAATTAACGTAAAAAAGCGCGTTTACTCTAACAGCCAACTTATCGTGCCCATCTCGCTTATAATGACTTTGCTTCATTATTTTGTTGCGACTACGTGTCTGTTAAGTTTCCGGTCCGGGTGGATTCAAACAGTAATTTTATGGTTATGCGATTGTTAAAACTCATGTGAGCTCTTTTTGAAATTTAACTTTGAATTTATTATGCTGATATGTTAAACGGAATGACAGATTGCTCTTTTAAAATTCATTTCGTGTAGTTAAAAATTATAAATTAGCAAATACTAATTAGTAAAGAGAACTTTTCCGACAATATCCTGTTAGCTCTAACGGTTTTTTTATGGTTACGCTGTGAGACACGCAAACGCAGAAGCATCGTCGTAGGTGTGAGTAGGCCGTCGAAGATTTACCGATGTAGGAAAACGTTACCGTCCTGTGAACCATAGTTTTTTTTACAATGTTACGGCGTGATACTCGTAACAGCAAAAGCATCGTCGGGTATGTGAATCATGAAGAGTAGACTGCCGAAGACTTGAGTAGGGGAACATTATTCTTAAGTAAGTCCTGTGAAGTTGAACAATGGTTTAGAGAGATGTTTAGTAGACGGTGGTATGACTTAGACTATAGTACCGTCTGGTCCGAGGCGAAATGACTGATTTATTTAATGTTTGACGATTCTAAAGTACAAAGGATGTGTAGTCTCTTTATTGTAAAAATTTAATCTATAGTGATGGACGTTCAATACTGCGCATAGGTACGCGATCTGTACCCGGAACCCTCTATAGATATTTTGGTCTTCTTAGAATCCTTGAGTTCAACGGCAAGTGCATGATTAATTATAAATACTAAACAGTACATGCTTTTATAGGAAACCCCTAGGTACCCGAGAAACCTGAAATCCTTTATCACGTACTTTTTACCATTCTATTTATATTTACAATGTGATCAGTATAAAAAATGTTGCGATAGTCTAGCGGTGAGACTGAGCGACTCTTTCGAGAGGCTCAAGAGTTCAAACCTCAGGTAGGCATCAATGTGTATATCTGAAAAACTTATATGTCTAATTGATAATTGCAATATATCACACGCTTTTCGGTGAAAGAAAACCCGCATATCTATATAGAATTCATGAGAATTCAGTCATTGTGTGATCAACCAATAAGCATTGGAGTAGCGTGGTTGGTCTTATCTCCAACCCTTCTCCACAAAAACGGAAAGAGAAATCCTATTCCCAGTGGTGAGATAGTATCAGGCCGTTATTGTACTTTTATAAAAAAGCTAGATTGCTATATGGCAATCGCAAAGAGAGAATTATTTTTATATAAATATATGGGACACTTAAACGTCATCGTCCATCCCCAAAGTAAGTAACTTAATACTCGTGTTATGGGTGACAGACAACTTTTAATTATATATATAGGTATATAATTTTTCAATAGATACTTCAATACATATATACACCCAGGCTCGAAGAACCAAAAAATTGTTAATAAAAAACCTGCGTCCGCGCTGAAAGCAGGGACATTGCCAACTGCGCCAACGGGCTAGTCGAAATTTGCATCTCAGTGAGTGTAAAAACTTATTGTATAGTTATTAAACTCATTTATCAAAACTAATTGGTGTAAGTAACCTTATGATTATGCCGGTACGTGTATAAACGTAAAATTACATTTAAAATTTTCATTTAAAATCTAGAACTAGCTTGCTATTTCGTCGGCGTCTTAAAACATTTCAGCTGAATTAGATGTATACTTAGTAAATTATGAAACATTAGTCTTCTTAACTACTAATCAACTGACCATTGCTAATTATTCTTAGGAATTTGTACTTTTGAGAGAATTTAAAATGAAGTATTGTTAAAAACAATAAACAATGCACATTTTTTATTTTAACGGGAATATAATGCCTAATGTACGATACTAGTAGTACATTTATTTATGATAATGTCTTTAAAAGTAAACTAAAAAACTATTGTTACTAACATTTACTTTTTTATTTTTTCAACCGACTACAGATACTCCGGGTACTAATTTATGATGTTCTCTTAATAATGCCTGATGAAAATGTGAATTCTGTTAATTAATATATTTCGCTACTATAGTCTATACTCTAATTTAAATAAATCATTTTTAAGTGTTTATATCCAAAAACATTCCGAAAACTATTTAACGAGAATTTTTGGCAATGGAACTTAAATTTATAAGATGTTCCGCTTTGACGGTACATAACACACATACATACAAACTTTCAGCTTATATACACTAATAATAATCTAGTAGTATGTGAAGGCTGCCTTTAACAGCTCTCTTCATAACTTCATAAATGTACCAGGAGGGCAGCCGTTAGAAAATAATGGCGTCAAATTGTGAAGCGCGCCACCAACCCTCAACTGACCACCATGACCACTCTGCCACGAGTGTAGCGACCAGGAAGAAAAAGTTAGTAATATAGTGAGTACTTTCATCTGATCTGAATTTGATCTAAATTTGGTTGCCTAAGTCAGAGGTCAGCAACCTTTTGAGTATGAAGGGGAAAAATTACGATTAACAAAATGTCGACTTTAAGGAGTTGAACTTTTTTTCCCGAAGCGAATTAAAATCTACGTTCAGGCCAGCCAGAGGCAGGGATGCGTTGAAAAGAAATTAAAGGGAGATTTAAAGGTTCTTTATTCTAGTTAATCAATTCAGAACAATTTTTAAATACTCATGTCCAATAAATAAATAATATTTACATATAGAACTAATGAGCAGCAGCATCACATGTTAGCATGAGCCGCAGTTTATCGACCCCTGGTCTAAGTGAAGGGTTTCATAGGCAAAACAATTGTATTTTATTGGAAACACCCAAATCAAACAAAGCGGATTAGAGCTCATATCACGTAGGATTAAAATGAAAGTCTAATCAATTAAGGCTAATTTTTATTATAAATCTTTTTTATTGTATTCGAGCTATTGTAAACTCCACATATCGTTTTTTCTAATGAATTAGGAGGCTTTGTATAGTAAATTAAAAACAGTCAAATGAACGTTGCTCTCTAATATGAATTAAAACTGAGAAATTGAAGTATGAATAATTTACCGGTTTGTTTAACACGCTATCTCATTAACACGAGTAGGTCTATTCCTACTAAACAGTTGATACTTACGATGTACAGTTAAAGAAAAAAATATTAACATTTTGGTTGCAACAGCGCACAAAAACTATTTTATAAAGTGGTAGGATGGATTAGAGATAAGAACAATAAATATGTTAAGTAGAAATCGCAATGTAGATTAGCGGTTATAATAGTTTTAAGATAATGAATTAAATTAGAAATATAAATTAAAATCCGTTAGTATTTATTAAGCCCAGGTTGTTCTCAGTGTTAATCAAGTAACGGGATAAAATTTAGATAATATTTAGAGGTGTGAGGGACCGCTTAAATTAGAATTAATTTGAGAGTGTTTAAACATGAAGTATCAAAGGTGTACAACCCTAAAAAATTCAGTCGAACAAAAGCGTAATACGAAATAATGATGTTCCAGAAACTGGGTAATAAATTTAACCTGAGTATGTATCTACTCCAAATTTTTGGCCTAAAGAAAGGCAGTAAAGATTAATTTGTTATGCTTACAACAATACATCAGCACGGGGACTTACTGAACGACTAAAACGGACTTTCTTTTTCGTAGTGCCAATATGCCGTTAGCCCTTACGCCTTTTTCAAAGAGTCGGGGCTGAGCCGAGTGACCACAGAAGCATCATGTCTCATCATGATGCTTCTGTGGTCATGACATCAAGAGTCTAAAAATGCCGCAAGTAAAACGCAGAAAACTCTGTAAGCTAAGGGTTTTTCTGTGAGACCAGTAGGCCTACCATGAACTTTTAGATAACGATTCAATTCAAAGTCAGTACCTAAACTCAACCGCTCTCTTTTCGTACCATGAAGTGTGGATTGCATTGGGGTCGTAATTATTGAAAAGGAAAACGTTATATGAACTATAGATAACTCTGTCTCTATCGGCAACGACTTAAAGTGTGCGTCTTTACGACGTCATGGTATGAAAAAGCAAAAGAATTTAGTTTACGTCTTCAATTGAGTCGCAATAAGAGTTCATGGTAGGCCTGCTGGACAGAACCTAGGTGAGAGGTTACGGTTACTTTTCCTACGCTTTCTGTGATTTATGTGCGTTTTTGGTTGAGATTCATGGGACGCTTTCAAGGTTTTTAATAGATTATAGTAATGTATATGTACCTACAATGTCATGATAGCATAATAATAGCTTATTATCAAACGTAAGGTAAATAAGACCTCTATCATTACGAGAGAAAGGTTTGAGCGTAGACCCAACACGATGTTACAATGTGAATTGACAGGTTACAGTTATCCCAGTAATTTTCCAGAGATGTGCAGGTTTTGGAGGATGTTTTACTTTACCAAAAAGCACAGGATGAATTTTAAATGTCAATAAAGCTAATAAGTTTTTATTGAAACTTGCAGACGTCTTCCTGGAGTTGACCCGCAAGACCCGTTAGGACCCGCACAGTCAGTTCGGCTACCACGGTTTATTGATAGTGCTATCTATAAAAAGCTAAAACTGCTAGCTTATCTTTGAAAAAAATTACATACACACAGAGATAGAACGCGGTAAGTAGACTAAATGAAAGCAATTACGCGTCTACGGTCTACAGAATAGGTATGCACATTACTCCGGTACCATTATATTTTCACGCTCGAAGAAGTCCGATTGCTCAACGCCATTCGAATTCATGTTCGTGGTGATAAATCTGAGTTGTGTAATATTGTACTAACTCAACTAACTAGCTAGAATGGTCACAGATAAATCCTCAATGCGGAGGTACAGCAACTTGGTCAGATATTCTTTGGTAAAAGTGAAAAAAAGGACATGATTGTAAATAGGTGCTTAAGGTCAACCTCTATGTCAACCATTTTAATAATTAATCACACAAATAAAATATTTATGTACTTCATCCTGCCTATTGGAAGTGTAAAATCACCGTTAATGCAATTGGGAAAAATATACTTTATCGTATAAATATATTTAATAATAGACGTATGAGAACTGTCTTTTGCACATTCACAAATTTGTTTACAAGTTTGCGCTGCCAATATATTTATTGAAGGAAACTAATAGACAATTAAAAATCTACAATCGTTGAAAATAATCGCCTGCTTAGTATTAAAGTGTCCGATTTCAAAAAGATATAATGTGTGGCAAATTGCAATAAAGCGTAGCGTAGCGCCTACAAAACTCGAGTGTTAAAGAGTAACTTAGAAGAGCAAGAAACACTTTTTATTAGTTCGTAGCATGACGTCATAGATGGCAATAAAGTAAGGATTACAATGTATCTAACTCAATAAAGTCTGTAAGTAGCGGCCTGTTACAATCCCACAGCTGGGAAAAGGCCTCCTCTCTCCGTTTCTGGAGAGAAGGGTTGGAGCTAAGACCTACCACGCTGCCCCAATGCGGATTGGTAGGTTACACATATCTCCAGAATTCTCTAGAGATATGCAGGTTTCCTCACGATGTTTTCCTTCACCGAAAAGTGTGTGATAAATTGCAATTATCAATTAGACATATGAGTTTTTAATAGAAAAACTCATTGGTGCCTACCCGGGTTTGAACTCGTGTTCCCCTCGTAAGAGTCACACTTTCTCGCCGCTGGGCTATCATAACTTCAATAAAGCCTAATTGAATTGAATCCGGTCAGTTTAATACTAGCTATTTCGACATATAATTTAACATAACATAATCTATAACTTCTTAGATTATACAAATTGAAAAAAAGCTCAGTAATTCTTTTAAGTTGTAGTGAAGTGTACTTGCCCAGTATTTATTTGGTGTTTGCTCAACGGAAATTAAGCCCTCCATAGTACCATACAATATTATATCTAATGGAACGAATTTACCAGCTCTTGAACGCGTTTTATTAGCAAATTGGCCAAGCAGAGAAATGACTTATCATTAACTTTTTACCGCTGCGAATTAAAATTGCATGCAATGAAACTGACGTGAACAAATATCAATTTATCTGGATGAAAAAGTCTTATATGAAACAGGCTATTTTTAACTGTCTGGACGTATGTATAATATATATATTATGCTTGAAATCTTATCAATTTTTAATTTTCTTTAATATTAAAGTTAAGCAAAGCGTTATAACGTTTGTATAGTTGGTTTATAGTTAATAATTTCATATTATATATTAGTTTATATTTATAGTTTAGTTTTATAGTATATTTATGACCACTTGAATAAAATATGAGATTGACTTGATATTTTTAACACATTATTTCACATATAAGAACGTAATTACATACTTTTTATTTAGAAGTTCCCATGGTGTACGGAATAATCCTGATTGACACAAAAGTGTAAAAAATCGACCTGACCTTTCGGATTGATACAAATGTTATTGGGCATGTATCCGATTACCTTTATAGATGAATTTGACATGAATTGTTTTAAAGGATATTTGTCCTTTATAATTAAAATACTAAGCGAGTTTAAGATTATAGTATGTATGTGAAAAGTGGTCCTAAGGATTTTAATACGACACAGGGTAATGTGTGTTGGAGGACTGGTAATAGATTGGTCGAGTTTGTAGCTGGAAAACATGATTAACGCGATGCCACTAAGCGCTAAACTAAATATAAAAGTAGTTATTGTGAGTTAATCATAGCAGATAGAGACATACTATTGCGAACTTTTTTGTAGTATTTTTATAGATCTACAATTCTCTAGTACATTACTTTGGCATATCTCTGCTGGTTTACGCAGCGCTCGCGACCAAAACTCCCACCCAGCAAGCAAGTTTTTTAATAACTGCGTGATCTCTTCAACACAATTTACATAATACCGATATGTACTATTTACTTAAACTATCCGGAAGTATTGCACTCTCTTTTGATGGAAACCGTACAAAGATCCGTTCAGTAGATTATGAGAAAATCGACTACATACAGACAGACAGCTTTTTGGGATTTTGTTTTATAATAAGTATAGATACATATATAATAAGAATGCATGCCTATAAGCTACTGCTAGGGGCTTCTTAACTGAGTAACAAATGTTGCCGATAAAAGAGGATTTCATTCCAAAAGTATCAAATCAAGGCAATGAAATTAGAAAATAGTCGCCAATTAAAGGCGAGGTTCGCAAAATATTCCGAATTTTTTTCTCTGATATTTCGAGCTATAAACCAATAAAATACAACCGCACTCAAGGAAACCATCTAGTTACACAAATTGCCGGTTCGGTAACATCAACAATGTTTCCTACGCTGCAAGACTGATAGATAGCGTTCGCTGTTGCTCTAATCACGAGAAAAATCTGATTAAACGGTAAGCACGCCAACTCGTACCAGTTATAAAGTCTTTACTTTTTATTCGCTTGTGGTATAATCAGGGCTGCCTAAGCTATTTTTACGCTCATTTATAAACTAGCTTTTACCCGCGACTTCGTCCGCGTGGACGGTAGTCCTGTAATACTCAGTAGCTTCTATCGCTACCCTGCAAATATCTCCATCACAAAAATCAGATCGATACCGGATTTAAATAGCAGTTCCTATTGCATTTATTACGCTACTCGAAAGTCCATATTAAATAAGATTTCCTTCATGCCATTACTATTATTTAGCAAAGATATTAATTTGCACTGGAAAGATAATTTGCACAACACCATAAAATAATTGTAAAACCTCTTTAAGTGGGCAGCAGCATCTTTCAGTTTATCTGTTAATGTGAGACTCTATTAGGCCTTCTGATTAAATTAAAAACATGATATAAATTTTTTCACAAAAATTCTAAACATTCGTTTGATAATTTTTTAGTATATTCTTTACTATTTATATAAAATACTGCTCTCAAACCAACATCAATGAAATTTGGCACAATTAATGTTTATACTCGTCATCAAGGTAACTTATAGGCTATGGATATAGGTTCTAGAAATCCTGTTAATATAACAGGAATAGCACGAAAATCGTTAACGCCATCTATTATCAACCTATCAGTCACATCTGTAATTTGAAGAAGGTTATATATATCACATTATTTGACTTACATCGAAAGAGTTATTTTAAAAAAGTTTTAATATATTACAAAGTTTTAATATTTCTATTTACTGAATAAATTTAACTGAGCTATTAAAATGTACAATTAATGTAATAAGTTATACAAAAAAGTATACGCGATAATCCGCCTGTTTGTTGCGTTTTCACGCCAAATCAGCTGAATCAATATCGATAAAATTCGGCACAATAAATTTTTTACATCAGGGTAACATAAGGCGATAGAAATTCTGTGAATGCAACAGGAATACGATGACATTACCATTACTTTACTTTCATAAATAATACGATATGACGTGAATCATTTTTGGAATGGCACACCCTATGAGGGTACAATTAAGTTACTTGAATCTTTGTACTTTTTGTCCAATCTTTAAGCTTGAATCTTGTCTTTGTAGACAGCCCCTTTTGAATAAAAAAACACATGTGCTAATTTAATGTTAGCTAAAATTGCCTTCAAAAGGCGAATGGCCAATGCAATTCACACTTAACTGCCCCTCATTTCCGAAGCCCGCATATCGGTGTGATGATCACGGACTGCTATGAGTCTTGCTTTACGGTTTTTTACCGATTTTGAAGCTTTAAACTTTAAATGAAAACGGTGATATGCATTGAATTGCTTTTTATATTAAGATAATGTCTCCAAAGTTCGTAGTTGAGTGTGTCGATCACAATCTGCTGTAGTCTTCGGATGCAAGCTGAGCTGATCTTATGGAAGATCAAGACACATAATAATGACAGCGATCTGCAATTCATATTTAGAGAATACTTTCGAAGTTTGCATTTCTGTATGATACCCACAATCTGTTGTAATATTAATTAGGTCCTTACATATGAAATTGGCGTTTCGTGGTACTGGCCACTTTGATCTCAAATATTACCTTTATGGTTAAGAATTCTAAATTCAAATTCATACAGCTATTTACTCATGCATTTGTGTTTCAAACCCATCTCATCATTTGTTTTTTCTTCTTTTGTTTTTTTCTTTGTGTCACTCTGTTTACAAAATGGAAAACATGAAATATCGCGTTATTTACGAGTATGAGTTCCACCGTGGCACCAGTGCTGCAGAAACGGCTCGAAGGATTAATGATGTGTATGGTGACGGTGTCGCAAAAGAAAACACAGTGCGTTTTTGGTTCCAACGTTTTAGTTCTGGAAATTTCGACCTGCAGAACAAGCCTCGTGAACGGTCGGAGACCAAAGTTGATAATGAAGAATTGAAGGCTATTGTGGAAGCGGATCCATCGCAAACCACGTCCGAGTTAGCTGCAAGCTCCGGTGTTAGTGATAAAACTATTCTAATCCACTTGAAACAAATTGGGAAGGCGAAAAAGCTTGAAAGGTGGGTACCTCATGAATTGAGTGAAGCAAACCGACATACGCGCGTCGACTGCTGCGTTACGTTACTCAACCGGCACAATAATAAAGGAATTTTAAATCGAATCATTACCTGTGATGAAAAGTGGATCCTCTACGATAATCGGAAGCGCTCATCGCAATGGCTGAACCCTGGCGAACCAGCCAAATCCTGCCCTAAACGAAAATTGACTAAAAAAAAGTTGCTTGTAAGTGTTTGGTGGACTAGTGCCGGTGTCGTTCACTACAGCTTTCTTAAATCTGGCCAGACGATTACGGCAGATATCTATTGTCAGCAACTGCAAACCATGATGGAAAAGCTAGCTGCTAAACAACCGAGGCTGGTCAATCGCTCTAGGCCACTGCTGCTTCAGGACAACGCTAGACCACACACTGCACAACAGACGGCTACCAAATCAAGAAGAGTTTTTATAAATTTTGTTTTTTGTTTACAGGATAATTTTAACTTATCTCTTACAATGTATAACAAATGTAAGTAATACGCGCTATTTACTAAAATAAATAAACTATGCTTCAGAAAAAACGATGAATCTCTCTGTCTTCATAAAGGAAATAAAATTAAATAGCGACTTTAGAGTAGCGTAATAAATGCAATAGGAACTGCTATTTAACCCCCCCGGATCGATCTGATTTTTGAGATGGAGATATTTGCAGGGTTGGATAGCGATATAAGCTACTGAGTATTACCGGACTACGGTCCACGCGGACGAAGTCGAGGGTAACAGCTAGTGTAATAATAATGCAACACAACATCACACAAAAGTTCTCCTCTCTAGTGATCTCCTCATAGTGCTTTGGTTAAGGGGTGAAAGACAATATCAAGAAGAGATTATAAGTAAAACATTGTATTCACTTCTGCTTGGATTTTGACTATTGTTTGTACGTTTTAAAGTCTGGTATGATAATGCTAATCTTTCTCAAAAAAACCGCTTGATTAAATCATAGTCCAGAATCGGACATAAGATTCCGTTTCTATAAATTTTATGACCCAAATAGCTACTCTCAACGAGCATATCTGCGCTTACCCAGTTCGACAGTGGTATTGGAAAAAGTAATAAATAAAAAAACACATAAAACATTTTTAAAATAAATAATATTCATTAACAGCCATTTTAGCACTTACTAATTCGGGTTAGCTACAGGTTAACATTATGTATGTAATGTAAATTATAAGGTTAAAAACAATAATTCAAAAGTATAAAACACATTACATTAAATTCAGAAATTTGTATCGTTCTGTTTCTTAACATAAAGCAGCGATGTTTTTAATCCTTTTTAATTTAAATTTCCGTATATAATTAGGGATGTCTTTGATGTTTTTTTATTTATTTATTATTTTTGGAAATATCTAGACGATATCGTGACGTTTACATATTTATTTTGCTTTCTAGTCTTCTTAAAAATATTCCAAGTCAGCATTCTTTTAATACGGCTCTATACAATGTTTCGAGGTTGTTTGAACATTTAGTTAAAGGTTTGCGGGCTTGACTTACTGGGACTTAGGTAAGTAGTTCACTGGGAAAAACCGATAATCGCCTTCTGTTTTGTCCCCATCAGCATACGTTTCATTGATATTTTAATTCCGCTTTACGGTAAAAGAAACTATCCAAATCAAAGTACAATATCTCTGAAGAATAACTGCAATATATAATTTAAAGAATTAGGTGTTGCTTTGCAGAGATCCATAATATAGAAGTAAGAATAATATTATATAGCATTACATATATTTTCTTTTAGCGTGGATTATGGACAGATAATAAATAATATTAACATTATTTTTATTTTTCAAATTAAATTGGAGCAGCGTGGTGGATGTTTTATTCTCTTCAAGAAGTGAGCCTTTACCTTGATGGCTTTGCTCTTTACTCCATGTTCCCGTTTTCCATAAATAATAAATATAAATAAATACGTGGGACACTTAGACACACGGTCGTCTCCCCAAAGTAAGTAACTTAATTCTTGTGTTATGGGTGGCAGACAATTGGTGTATATAATAAAATAAATATATAATAAATTAATTATTAATTATTAATGTTAATATATACGTATATAGTTTTACCATTCAATTCATACTTAAATAAAAATATACGCCCAGTCTCGAAGAACTAATAAATTGTTTGTAGAAAATGTTCCCTGGCGAGAATCGAACCCGCGATACGCGGAGCTGAAGGCAGTATCACTGCCAACTGCACTGACGGGCAAGTGATTAATTAATTAGATTAATACTGTTGTTATCAATAATAGCGTTGTTATTTATAATAGCGTTGTTATTAATAATAGCGTTGTTATTAATAATAGCGTTGTTATTAATAATAGCGTTGTTGGTCCTGTATTTATGTTAATTGTTGATCGGCAGCCCTGTAAGCGCTTGCGCAACGATCAAAGCTGTTTGATCTATGTCTGTACCCACGGTTGCATCATCTACACAACAACCTAGGTGGAACAAAGAGCGGAGCAATTAAATAAGTATTTGTTAAGCGCGAGTAAAAACGGCTCGAAATTAATGTACGCCATGCTTCCTGATAATGAGTAATTATATCAATTAGAGTACGGTCCGCAATATATTCTATTAACAAGCGCATTTTAATCATTAATTTTACTAAATAATTACTCGCTATATAATTAAGTTTTATTAATTTTAAGTTTAAGTAAGTGTTACAATGAATAACTGAGGAAACAATTATCACAAAGTTTGATACAAGTGCAGTTGTTTTAGATTTCGACTAGCTGTTATCCGTAGCTTCGGTTATGATTTAAATTTTGTGTAAATTAACTATAAAGTTATATAAAATAAAAAATAAAAATATCATTTATATGATTTTTTTTGTTGTGCATAAAGTGATAATAGGAAATCGAAAAAAAAAATGGAACAAAGCTAAAGTTACTTAATATTCAATAAACTTTGATATGATATGATATGATTTAAGCCGTGTGGTATCCGGCAAAATAGAATAGACCACCCGCCTTTCTTACCGAGGTGTCGTAAGAGGTGACTAAGGTAAATGCCGTGTGGTATCCGGCTACATAAAATAGACCACCTTCATTTCTTACCGAGGTTTTGTAAGAGGCGACTAAGGTAAATGCCATGTGATATCCGGCTGCATAAAATAGACCACCCCCATTTCTTACCGAGGTGTCGTAAAAGGCGACTAAGGTAATTTGACGTCAGGCAGGCGACCAGTCGTAAAATACGTAGCCAAATCATTTGACAACATGTTGTGCCGACCCCACTTAGAGTGGAATAAGGGCAGGAGAATGATGAGAATGATGATGGTATGATATAATATGATTTGGAGTAACTGATGGTCACAGGAAAAGTAGAGGAAAAATGCCCTGAGGTGGAAGTCCGGAAAGATGGGCAGATCAAATATCGGAACAACTGGATATACCAATTAGTACCGCACTTTACTGAGCTGCCGATTGCAATACCTGAAAACGAAAAGTTGTCAAATTCACAAAGGGTCATGATCACCAGCAAAGAGGGAACGATTGCGAACAAGAAGAAAAAAAAACTTTGGCACAAAGCAACTAGGGACAATCAAAATATTTATAGGGATCCAAAATATGACTAGTCGCTCATCGTACTCCCCCCTTCATCTTTTATGCTACAACGATATACTTTCTTTTCTTCGTTACTGTATAGTTTTTTTCATTTATCTGTAACAGCCCGTAGACTCGTTATTATTTTCCTGCATCCATGAAACTTTAAAAAAATAATGGTGGTTGTAAATTTCGGTTTCATTAAATGCAATTATTGAACAATTTTTTTTTATTTTCAGAAGCTATAATTTTAAATTTAGAATTTTAGTACGCCTTCTAATTTATAATTCTAAGTTCCAACTTTATATCTCGAAAATTATATTAAATAAAAATAAATATAAATATTAAAATATAAACCTGTAAAATCCAATTATAATCTAGAAATACTATATTAATTAGATAGATTAACAATTCTTATTATGTAGAGCAGAGTAGAAAACTTTTTTTTTAAATATAATAATATTCATATTTCAAACTAAAATTACAAGTGAGCTAATTTTTTTTTGCATTTTTGTGAACAATCTTAAATATATGCGTAGGAACAAAAAAGAAACCGCTCAATCCGCTATAGCTCCTGATAATATACTTTTAGTTTTTATGTATATAATTTTTTCGAATTTACTACATAAGAACTGTGGGGAAAACCGCGATATGAAGAGAAATAGTAGAATTGACGTTTGTACTGATTCAAATTCAAATTCAAATTCAAATAAGTCTTTATTCAAATTGGCCTATTACAAGCACTTTTGAATCGTCAAATTAAAATTAAATTGAAGCTACAACTGGTTCGGAAAGGTGCTCTAACCGAGAAGAACCAGCAAGAAACTCGGCGGTCACTCTTTTAAAAAATAAATATTACAGTTTTGTATTGACTATTGTTAACAAACTTAGATTATAATATCGTCTAGTACATAGCTGGTCGCAATTTAGTTCCAAGCTTTCTTATCATTGACATAGTCTTCAACATTATAGTAATCTTTATTAATGAGAGTCTCTTTAATTGCTTTTTTGAACTTGTGTAAAGGAGTTATTATGTTATTGAGTTATTCTAGTAGTGGTTATAACCTGACTGGAGTAATATTGTAAACTGTGGTTGACAAATAAATCCCTTGCATTTATTATTTGTTCCTGATTTCTATGAATATTCGTACCATTTCAGCTAAATTGGGTTACAGTAGACTTTTAAATTGCAGTAATAGATTAAAAATTAAGTTAAATATTAGCGGTAATCAATCAGTCTGCCGATTATTTAGAACTGGAATTATATGATATTTTTCGATAGGCAAATCAATTATATTTCTCGATGGATATTGTTATGACGTTTAGATTTTTACTCACAAAATAATAAGATGACTCTAAAAAAGGAAAACTTGAATAATTTCATTATTGTATTAGCATTTAGTCGTATGGATAATTACAATTAATTTACACATTACAATATGTTTTTTTTTTAAGTATTCTGTAATTAAGACATTACGTATTTATTTTTTGTCCGTGATTTAAGCAAAACAGATTAAACATTTAATCTGAATATCATTAATAATTTTCTAGAACTTTTATTAACTTTCTTTATTAAATTTAAAAAGTACATACTGAAATACCTAATATTTTATGGTAGTATATTTTTATAATTAACTGAATTGAAATTTATGTTCATTTGCATTGAGAATGTTTAGTTAGTTATGTAATTTTTTCAGTGTTTATCTATTTACAGAGACGGTAGCAAATCAAATCTAAGCATTATTAATCTAGCGATTTTAATTGTAGTTTTTACGTGCTTTTACTTTTGTGTGTTAATAAATTGCAAATCAAAACAGTGTGCCATTTTAAAGCGCATTATGTAGCATGTACAAGTATGTATGTTGCAGTTATTTGAAGAAATGTCCCATAGAATTTTCTAATTTCAAAATTGTGAATACAGACCAAAAATATACTTTACACTGTAATATATTATATTTAATTGTTAATAGTATGTGTTAAGTGAACAAATATTTTATTAGTCGAACGTATAACTATAAGTAACAATACAATAAAGAAAATATGAAGCATACTAATATAGTAGTGGCTGTATTAGTATGCTGGCTGTACAGAACTGTGAAAGCTGAGAGTTGGAGTATTAAAAATTATGTCATGAAAACGTTCTTATTTATTATACGTGAGAATACTATTGATTAAATGTGTCAATCACCGGGTATGATCAACTATCGTTGTGACCTTTGTCTCAAGGCACGAAACAAAAAGTACTTTTTATTTTTGTTAGTTGTAGATAACTGATATTTTTTCTAATTGACAATATGCTATGGTCGCTTTAACGGTGTCACCGGGCAGAACGAGCAAGAGCGGTAGCTACGGCGAGTGTACGAAAGGTGGGACAGAGCGCAGAAGCTTTTACTAGCATCGGAGAACGTTACCATCACTGCCTACTGTGAGGTAAGGCTTAGGGTAACATGTAGCGGATGGCTAGGAAGTTTAACTTATTAAATCTAATTGATCCTTGACGATGCAAAAGTGCTCGTAAAAGTGTAGCTTACTTGAATAAAGAATAATTTGAATTGATGTCTTATGGAATATTGTTATGGGGTAAATACGCGTAACTCGAAAAATTTTTTGTATTACAAAAAAGAGCCATACGTGGCATTTACAATTTAAATTCGCGCGATTCCCTGCGAGAGAAGTTCAAGGAAACAGGTATTCTTACAGTGGCTTCACGGTATATTTCTAGCAATTTAATTTTTGTACATAAGAATGTACATAATTATAAAAAGATTGGCGATGGACAAAGTAGGAACCAACGTAAGCTTGCGGCTCCTGCTTTGCGCCTTGCAAAAGTACATTAGTCGTCTGTGGGTTTGGGTATAAGATTCTATAATAAAATTCTGCAATCTAATTTAACTTTACCATTACAGCAGTTTAAAAACACTATTAAAAAAAGGCTAATACAGAAAGCGTACTATATTATTGAGCATTACTTAGACGATAAGAATTCGTGGATATAGCTACTCTTCGACACTGTACAATACAGTAATAACTATATGTAACTAGTAAGAATAATTATTCTTTAAAAACCCGGCATTAAATAATGCACACCGATGGTTAGTATGAAACAGCCGGCCAGTTCGGTATCGTAGAGAGCTGTCACTGTCACTCAGTTAGTATGTGACGTTTCGCAAGGGTTGGTCAGTTTGTGCGACAGAGACAATGCTCTATAAAGCAGAATCTAGCCGATTTTCTCTCTCTAAGCCTCGATGTGCATTATTTATTGCCGCGTACTATATGCGAGTTGTTAAGCTAACTAAGCGGTGTAAGATGAGACCTAGGTGTGAATTCTAGGGATGCATGTATCCTAGCAATCCGCATTGAAGCAGTATGATCGGTCTTACCTCGAACCCTTCTCTCTCTGAAAACTAAGAGCTGCTCCCTTATGCTGCTTAGGCTGCTGCATATGCCCAGCTGTGGGATAGTAAGTAACAGGCCGGTATTTTTTTTACTCTATGGAACATTAGTAAACCAACGATTTTATAAACCATATATACGTATCATAGTAAAATATGCACGTTTAGATAATGCTTCTAAGAATTGCGAACAAAATAATTTGACAACTGTTGATGAAAGACCGACACCGCCGGAAAGTGGGGAGACGTTACGATTAATTACTGCATTCACTAGAAGTCGTTTGTAAAAAATGTACAGCGATACCGGGAACGGAAACTCACGATAAACAATCCAGTTCGCAGTGGTTAATAATTTTATTATGATTCAAGAATTATCATATTTCTAATATAAATTGCAAACAGTCGCACATTAAACGGGCATGATTAGAGTTTTTCAGCGATCACCGTCGCCAGCGACCGTGAAATTACTGCCAATGCAGAAGTAAGTGTTTGAGTTTTTACTAGGCTATTTATTCGACGTCCAGCTATCCTTATACGTATAAGACCATAGTTGAATAACAAGAAACACGATTTTGCTATTTAATATACCTTCTATTAAATGCCAACGCAAGCGTGAAATGAAAAATTTTTAATATCAGTATTTAAAAGAACAATTAAGTGGTTTTTTTATTTTCTTTACAATGACCATCAATTGGAGGAAGAAATGTTCTGTAGATTCACAAAAGTAACTTATTACGGATTGAAATTTTAAGTCCAATGATAAAAACATTTATTTATTATACATAATTTATAATTCAATTTATCTTTTTCAACCCGCTAGATTAATATAGATGAAATTTTGAATTAAAAACATTCCTTTTTTCGTTGGGAAACACGAAAGACTTACGTATTTAAGAATATTTAAAGATATAATTTCACACGAAAGAAGTCGTAGGTACAGCTAGTAATCCATAAAAAAATATTCATTAATTACTTTACTACTTATGGGAGCCTTATTGTTTAAGTTAAAAATGTAAGAATACACTGTACTGAATTTGTGCCATATATAAATGATTTGTGTAGCAGTAAATACACATATTATAATGTTTTTGATATAATTTATTTTGTCAAGACTTGTATTTTATTTCAAGTTCTAGAAAAAAATCCATAAAATTAATAAAACCATAGATATCTGCGATAATACTATGACCAAATTTTGATATTACTTATTCACATATTACATGATATCATAATCAATAATAAATATTCACTTTCTTCCATTTTGCGAGATAAAATTAGTATGGTTATTTTTTTATTTTAATACATTTTTACAAACAATTTTTACAAATTTTAATACGTTTAAACATTTTTTTAAAAGTGTATGTAACATGTAACGTACGAAAGAAGGGCTCAGGTGACCACGGTCCTCAGTAATGAGGGACCGATTGTAGAAGAAGAACATAAAAAAATATATATGTTAAATTAAAAACCTTAAAATAAATACCGTAATGTAAGATTATGATCGACTCCACTTCTATATTAGCTAAGAATTAGTACTGCGTGACAGTGATATGGCTTGTAGTATTACAAAAATATCTAATTATTATAAATTTTAATGCAAAAGTTACAGATCTATTTTTAAGAAAGATGTACTATTAAATTGAGTCTCGGTACTCAAAGAAGTCGCCAGCGGTTATGTGATTCTTACGAGACCTCTGTAACGATAAAAAATGTTACCATTTAAACGACACCATTGTACAATAGTTGATAATCAAACGCCAAATTAAAGTCTTGACGTAATCGCGAAAAAATAATGTCTCACTAAAGTTATAGTAAATTAAAAGTTAAGTGATTAGTATTAGACTTATCTACAGAAAAGTTTACATTAAGTGTACGAACTATGCTTATACGTAAGGCATATCACACAATTGAAGATTGAATGATAAAAATGCTTGGATTTGAAAATCCTTTCAGCTTCAAACAAGACTGTAGTTAAATAATGTCAATTGAAAATGTTTAAAAGATTGACCGCCGAGTTTCTTGCTGGTTCTTCTCGGTAAGAGCAACATTCCGAACCAGTTGTAACTTCATTAAATCTAATTGATTCTTGACGATTCAAAAGTGCTTGTAAAGAGCTTACTTGAATGCAGATTGTTTTGATTTGATTTGATTTGTTGCAAAGTGCTAACATATTACTCATTGTGATATTGTTTAATTTGTTTATCATAATAAACAAATTTTATTTCTTATTTCTATAGATACGGAAGTATCTATAATTTACTTTCCGTACCTACAAATAAAGTTAGTAAATAAAATATTTTTTGCTTTAGTTACATACGTAATCTAAGATTCGCAAAAGCACATGTACCTACTACAAGCTTCACCACCGCCACTAAAATACGCAAGCACACACACATTCACTATCACAAACTCAACAATCGTTTTGCTCGCAACCGAAGCATCATCAGGAGATCGACTCCACGAAAAAGCGATTTTGACTTGGTGAAGGTTTGTGGTACTTGTGATTTTGCGAAACCTGCATGTATCAGGTATAAAAATTGATAGAGTACTCTCCATTTACTCGTACCATTATATATATTTTTTATTTACTTTATCGCGGATGATAGCAAAATGTTTTTATTATTACTCTTGCATTTGTTACTATAATTGATTCATGTGTCTTGTTAGTTCGAAAATTTGTGAAATGCTAAAAGACTGAAATTGGTCCAATTTTTTTTCCTCCAGATTTTGGATTATTTTATTGTAATTATCAAAGGCGATTGCATGCGATGAAAAGTTGTTTTTAAAAGTTTTTATTCAGCTTGTCCTGTAAGTATGTGTAAATGCGATCTTGCAAATTAAATTTGACCCACTTTGCAGTGTCAGATTGATCTGAAATTTTACATACTGATCAAGTCCCGATGGCAATGCATGTTTATAATATGCATGACCTGATGCTGCTGCTAAAATTGGTATTGCTGCTAAAGTTTTTAACTCAACTTGTTTCTCAAATATCAGTGATATTATTTTCAGCATCTAATTTAGTAAACTACTATGTAAGTTATTGCTGATTGCAAAGTCATATTTACAGCTGTATAATTTGTATTATTTTTGTATGATTAATTTTCCAATAATGTTGCGAATCTGCAAATCTTGAAATCTTAAAAAGTGGTATGTCGAAATATCAGTATGGCGTGGAGCTCAATAAAATAAATTTGGTTTCTCTTAAGCAAAGTAAATATCAAAGGAAATCGTATATGATAGTCGTATGTGACAACCAGCAATTAAGATTTCTTCAGGAAGGACAAAAACAAAATTGTGTGATTACGAGTATTACTTATAATTGACCCTTGATTATTTGTTTACCGATTCAATATATTTTACAAATAAATTATTTGTTAACCAAATTTTTAAATTTTTATATTAAAGAAATTAATAAGAAATTATTCACGTCAGATTAGAAATCTCTGAGATAATCGCGAAAGGACGCACAGAGAAATACAATAGTCTTGAAACACTAAATTTATCAGTACGACTTAAAAAGGGCCGCATAATTTATAAGTATATAGATAGGGATTTGTCCTTTCTGTCGATTATTTGTCAACATTTTTCATGGAAAAATGGTAGAAATATTTTTATACAGTACCTACTATATTATAAAAAGGTACCATTCTTTGGCGAAGATTACATAAAAATAATTATTCTATATTTTTTAAATAATAAATTAAATATTGTATGTATCAATTATAGTTTTAGCTCTCCGATAACAATCTTCCGGAAATATAGAAATTTTGTACTATGTATATATGTACCTAATATTTTATTTTTATTGCAAGAGTTATATTATATTTTAATTAAAACTTTTATTATCTGCATCTTAATTCGTAATTTGTTTGGATACGAATATTGCGTGATCAGGATAAATAATATAAATTTTAAAACAATTGAATGAAACGTCGTTACTTTCGGTGCGTTTTCGTCGTTTATTAGATTCATTTAACTTCCGCTGGATACAGACAGTCACTAAATGTTAACATACCCATAAATCATTTAAATGAGCTAACTTCAACCATATATCAGACATACAAATAGTCGTCTACGACACGTTGGCCTCAATTTGGCCGAAGCGAACCAATTACGAGCATATAGTGTCGCCAAGTTTCAGTAAAACGTGTCGTAAAGCGCGATATCCCGCAGCGAGAACGCTTTATTTTCCTATAAAAGCGTTTTATCCACGTATAAAAGCTTAAATCCGCGCGGGGCTTTCTCCCGCGGCAAAAAGAGCATTACCGCGGGCAGGTCCGCTCGCGGGCAACATGGCTTCGGCACGCCCCGCGCTCGGCGCCGCGCCGTTGGCCGCCCGGCCCGCGCCCACCGCCGGCGCCGCCCTCGGCCGCCGCCGCGCCGCCCGCCGCCGCAGTCGCTGCCGACACCTCGGGTAGAACGCTTGCGCGACCGCTCGCCACTAGCCACCCTCGATCTACGAGCTCGCTCAATCGCGTCGGGAAATCCATCTGTGAACTCGAACGGATTCAAGTTTTGTGCTATAAAACCGACGACATATTAGACCCAGTGAACGATTATATGTGCTACAAAATAAGACTCCAAAAAGTTCCACGCTGTGACGATCTTGCGTGATCGGGTTCGGGCGATGGTAGACTCTGATATCGGGCTAGACGGTTGAAGCGCGGCCAGAAGGAGCAGAAGTGTGATGTGTTCGTTCCGGTGACGGGCGTCAGTTCGGACGTCGAGCTGGGGGCCAGCGAGGTGGAGGTGGCGGTGGGCGGGGGGTGGCGCGCGCGGGCGCTGGATGCAGCAGGAGCGGCGGCGGCGGGCGCGGGCCCCGGCGCCGTGGCGATGACGGTGCAGCGCGACGAGCGCGACGCGCGCGCTCCCAGGACTAGATTCATGATCACTGATATCCTCGACGCAGCCCCGCGGGACCTCAGCGCCCATAGGGACTCGGACTCGGATAGATCCGCTACTGATTCCCCAGGTTAGTACAGTAATCGCAACGTATATCATATTACACGGCTCACCAACTGTGAGATTACTCTAAAATTTCTAAGTTGATTACAGTTTTGAATTTCATAATAATTGTAAATTAGTTAATATTTTATAAAAATTGCAAAACATTTTTTCAACAAACGTTTTTACGTATCTATATAAGATTGTATAAATATGCAAAAATTTAATGTTTTAGTTATAAATACACGAATAAAATTATAATTAAATTTATATAACGTTATAATAAACAATTAAATAATACAAGATTGTCTGTTTGAAAATTAAATTGTCTAGAAAATCGTTGAATAAATTATAAACTAATCTAAACATTTTACAATAATGCTTGATAAAGATCCCGTATTATCACGACCCGGGTGTCATTACTGAGAGTTCGAAAATTTTTTGCTAAATTCGCGATATAACGCGTTTTCTGTTACGAGTGCTTTTGTTCCCTTGTGTCGAACTTAATGAACATGTATTTAGTATCGCGGGGCACGGGGAACGCACCCAAGACCTTTGATCACTAAGGCAGATGATTACATGACGGTAAAATTTAAATATTTTTTCTATTTAGTGGTGTTCTAACAATAATTGACGAGCAACGTGACCGAACTGCACTTTTTTCTGTGTTACGTAAATTACCCAAACAATCTAAATATAGATTCATGTATTATATTTTTATATTCATTTTTATTTAGAGTCCGAAACTTATTCAATGCAGGCGAAAATAAAATTGATAGAATTTTTAAAAATCCAATAAGAATTTATATAAGGCGCTGAATTCGTTAAAAAAAAATTGAGTCCAGACTTCTGTTGTAAATGAAAAAGTATATTGTTTTTTTGTTTTTTAATGTTGTTGTGTTAGTTATCAATATATTGATAGCCCTGACGACATTTTTATAATCGCGGCGGATTAGATGAACGCATCAGGCATCAGCGTGCGTTTAATTTTTGGATTCACAATATACTGTCATCGGTATAAGAGGATGCGGTATGTGGAGCATAAGAGAGCAGAAATTCTGCATTAGTCGAACATCTTTTTTTTTGCCCGTTGTCGTTTAGTTTCGAGAGTCTCGTCTTAGATTCTGTCTGACGGCCAACATTTTCTAAAAAAAATTGTTGATTCTTGGAATGTGTTTTGTTGAGTGTGACTTATCTATTTAAGTATTTATTTAAAATTATACATGTACGTCGTGTGGTATCCGGCTGCACAGAATAGACCACCCTCATTTCTTACCGAGGTGTCGTAAGAGGCGACTAAGGTAAGTTGACGTCAGACAGGCGGCCGGTCGTAAAATACGTAGCCAAATTATGTGACAACATGTATGTAACATGTTTTGCCGACCCCACTTAGAGTGGGATAAGGGCAGGAGGATGAATGATTTAAAATTATACATGTATATATTTATATCAGTTGTCTGTCATACATAACATGAGTATTAAATTAAATTACTTACTCTTTCTTACCAAGGCGTTGTTAAACACGGGTAAGTTGAAGTGAGGTAGGCGGCCGGTCGTAAAATACGTAGCCAAATCATGTGACAACATGTTTGTAACATGTTCTGCCGACCCCACTTGGATAAGCGCAGGATGAGAATGAATATGGAACAATATTTCGCCTTTTTGACAAGGTTATTTAAAAATAGGCGTTGAAGCGGTATACATATTTACCCGGAGTTGTAATATGATAGCTTTTAATTGTAATCAAAAAATAATAACAAAAAACATCAACAATTAAATTTTTTGTTATCTTCATAATTTTTTATATGAAATGCTTTATTGCGGATATGTTTATTTAATAAATTTGATATGGTGTGTAGATAGTGTTTTGTGCCAACTGAAGTTATATTTTACTTCCGTATCGAATACGTTAGTAAATGAACTTTTTTATATCCTAACGTCATAGAGGGCTTATTGGTTGAATGAATGGTATTAGCTTCTTATAAATTAAATTCATAAAATTAAGAAATGTTAAAGCTATATTTTATAAATAGTTTAGGTGTAGTTAAAAAGCGACGCAGGTTAGTTGACCCACCGTGTGGTATCCGGTTGAGTAGAATAGACCACCCTCTTTCTTACCGAGTTGTCGTCAAAGGCGACTAAGGTAAGTTGACCCACCGTGTGGTATCCGGTTGAGTAGAATAGACCACCCACTTTCTTACCGAGTAGTCGTAAAAGGCGACTAAGGTAAATCGACCCGACATGTGGTATCCGGCTGAGTAGAATAGACCATCCTCATTTCTTACCGAGGTGTCGTCAAAGGCGACTAAGGTAAGTCGACCCGCCGTGTGGTATCGGGCTGAGTAGAATAGACCATCCTCTTTCTTACCGAGGTGTCGTAAAATACGACTGAGGTAAGTTGACATCAGGCAGGCGGCCGGTTGTAAAATAAGTAGCCAAATCATGTGATAACGTGTTGTGCCGACCCCACTTAGAATGGGATAAGGGCAGGAGGATGATGAATATATATTCAATATACTGAGGTCAAAAGTAACATCAGATTTTTCCCAAAATGAAGCTTAAGTGAAAAACCAATACAGTTTGATACTTAGAAATTATTACAGAGCAATTAATCTCTAACGCAGCAGAAACAATGTATTATGATTTTTAGTTACTATAATTGATTCTAAATTTAATATAAAGTTTTCCAGTTAATTGTTTATAAAGTTATTATTCAAATAATTTAAAATTATAATTCGGTCATTTTTAAGATATTACAAAGTGAGATAACACTACGGCCCTTAGAAAAGACTTCAACGAGACTTGTGTTGGCTTATTTAATTTTGAGAGTTTCTCCTCTTATTTTGTTGTTCACAATAATCCTGCTGCCAGGTGTATACATCTGTTTATTTTTTTTTCTAATTTATGTGACAATGTAAGATGTATACAGAACTTTTGATCTTCCCTTCGTAGTAATAAGGCCGCGCTTTGTGCATATACATAAGGTTTATTTTGAGCTCTCATGTATTTTTATATGTTTTATTTATATATATTTATGTAAAAAAAGTAAAATAACGGTCTGTTAATATGGGTGTATTGGATATAGGCCTCCTCTTTTCTTTTATAGAGATGGGTTCGAGCTCAAACCTACTAAACTGTTCTAATCCGGATTTGGAGGTTACACATATGCTCAGACTTCTCTAGAGATATGCAGGTTTCCTTACAATGTTCATCGGAAAGCGAGTGATAAATTGCTTCCCTGCCCAGGGTCTCAACTAATGAACAACAAATTTCGAAGGAGTTGTATAGTATCACCGCTAGCTTATCACAGCTTATATCGCTCTTGGGCCGAATTAGACACAACTCAAAAAACACGTGTTTTGAACTAGTAATAGGTGTAAATGTTAAAATACACTTTCTTTTCAGCAGCGATACTGAAACAACTCACAAATAAAAATAAAGCTGGGTACTGACCAACGTTACGAGGTATAATGTAACAAGTTACAAAACGAGCATTCATGTAGTCAGTACGCAGTGTTATGGGAAACCAGCGAGCAACGAGTCGCTCGTTGCTCGCTTTAAGTGCTTCATCCGACTGTCGGTCTTTTGGCGATCCCTTTGTGTGTTACGCGGTTCATTCAGTACGCTGACACAGGTTGGCACGTTTTTTTTCTTCTTAATTTGGATTAAACAATAATTTATTACAACCAAAGATCCCAAACACAACCTCGCTGTGGAACATCTTGACTGAGAGTGACTGGTCAATATGGAGCACAGAGTTGAAACGAACGTGTTACGCTGTCTTTGCTCGATGCGCAACATGCTCGATACGAACGTACATTACACCTCGTAACGTTGGTCAGTACCCAGCTTTAGGCTATTCTTTTTTGACAACTAAAGCATTTCTATGCATTCTCTTAAGCATTTCATTGCTGAAAAAATGAAAACTTTAAGCCCGTTTATGTCAAAATATGATTTTTTTAGGTTGTGCCACTATTGCAGCTCATAAGCGTTGTGTTCACACCATCCATCCACTTTTTTTCGGCCTCCCTTCAGTGTATCTTTCCACTTTCATATTTAAAACTCTTTTGCTCACAATTCAATTCAATATTAGGCCGCTCGTTTATACAATCTAAGGCATTTTTATGCATTTTCCTCAGCAATGAAAACTTACCACATGATTATTTGAGTTGTGCCAGTCTTGCAGCCCGTTACCGATGTATATAATGGACGTAATATAAATAAAGGCGTGCTTCTTACAACGGCCTAGACACATTTATAAAATATTAATAGCAGCTAAGAGATGAATATTTTAATTTATTAATACTTAAAATAAGTACCCTTGCTGATATTGGAAATGCTGTCATTGATCAGTCACGCGATTTGAGATTTTACTAAGAGACAGCAAAATACCCATTGTTCCACTAATTAGTAGAACAATGAGTTTCTAAGCAGCTATTAAAGTATTGAACGACATTTATCACGTAACGCTTAAGTAGAACAACCTCTAAAGAGATAGGCTACGTTTTTAAACGTAGTTATAAATCATAGTCGTGGTTACTTAAATTATTTTTTAATCCATGAAGCTTAGTTAATATACGAGCCCGGATATAAAGTAAAAGTATCGGCCTGTTATAATCCTACTGCTGGGAATGGGCCTCCTCTCTCCGTTTCTGGAGAGAAGGGTTAGAGCTAAGACCTACCACGCTGCTCCAATGCGGATTGGTTACACATATCTCCAGACTTCTCTAGAGATATGCAGGTTTCCTCACGATGTTTTCCTTCATAGAAAAGCATGTGATAAATTGCAATTATCAATTAGACACATAAGTTTTGAAAGAAAAACTCATTGGTGCCTGTCCGGGGTTTGAACCCATGATCGTCTCTAGAGAGTCACGCGGTCTCACCGCTAGGCTATCACAGCCCGGTTATACTCACGTATTATTGTATCAGGTGAACCCGACTAGTTTCAAACCCAGCCTTTAATTATCAATTCCCACCTCGGTAACGACAAATAAAGAGCTCATGAGTAAGGTCCCCCTATGGGCTTGAAACTTACCGGCTCACCCGAGATAGTAAGTCATAAATATAGCCGGGTTACATTAACTACAAATACCATAGATAATTCTATGAAACTTAGTTTCTAGTAACCGTGTGACCCTCTCTAGGGGGTCGAGGATTCAAACCCTGTGAAGGAACCAATGAGTTTTTATGTTAAAACATGTACCTAATTCATATTTGCAATTTCTCACATGTTTTTCGGTGAAGGAAAACATCGTGAGGAAACCTGCATATTTCTAGAGAATACTGAAAATATTTGTAACCCACCAATCTGCATTGGAGCAGCGTGTTTAATTACAAAGAAATTTTTGTTTCTACTTTCTTCTGAAAACTTTATACTCGACTTACATGATATTGTTAAAAGTTATTATATCTAGAACGTATCAGCTTACTCGTTTAAATAAATAGAGATATCGGAAATCCTGTTTTTTTCTTTGTTTTATCCACACAAAACTCGAAATAACTTTAATGGAGTTATTAAAAGATATTTCATCAAAGAATTAAAACTTTTTATTTCTGGGAATAATTAATTTTAAATAATTATTATATAGTATAATTATTAGGCACATAAGTGGCATGTTCTCTCGAAGTTCGATCAATAAGGCAATTTTGACCTTCGATACTGCTGCTCTGAATAGGGAACGAGTATTTTTGCCGAACCAATGGCGTACATTTCTTAGCAAAGATATCCTCGTCGGCCCATACTTCCTTTTCCTTACATTTCAATTAAGCATCGATTCAATGGTCAAAATTTAAATAAAAATTTGTTACTACATTTTTCTATTATCTTTTATATACTCGACATCTTTGTGCAATTTTCACTGTTATCCAGTATGTCTTAACGCTACGTTATCTCACCCCCTTCTTGACCACAATATGAACTTCGTTGTGTACCTCTACAACAAAAAGTTCCACAAATTATTAATTGAGGTGCTTGAATTCTCAATAGTTTTAATCATACCGTATTGAATATATGAAAAATATCAGCAGTCGAAACGTAACTAAAAAATTAACCTAGAATATATTTCCGAAAACAATATATTTATTTATCTTTTTATAATTACTATATATTTGGAACCAAATACTATGTGTGCCTAGTCAGTAACTGGATTGAACGTACCTATTTTATTAATTTTGCATTAGCCATCAAAATGTGCCGACGGCCGCGAACTATAATTTCGAATGTCATGTTACAGTATTGTTAACATATAAATAAGATTTTTATATCATGGTAAGGGAAATTTACTAAAAATAAAAGCAGAATATTAGATTGTAGTGTAGTTTAAATATAATAAAACGATTGTTAGATCGTAGGCAGATCGCAATTTAAAAAGAACGCAGATCAATTGAACTGGAAATATGTTGTGGAGTAATAGTCAAAGCGAGATGTAAACGTGCAAAGAATACCAAGTGCTTCAGTAACTACCAAACAACATTTATTATCTATTTATCTTATCATTTATTATTATCTTATCTATTTATTTATGATAGACTTTACTAAAAATAATTCCACCTTAAAACATTACGAATAGTTTTAGAATAAGAGTGCTAAAAATCTTAATTGCGGGGCTGTTTCATCATTTTAGCAGCTCAGTTATGTTGTAGGGACTTTTAAAAAATCTTACATTTTTAAAATTAAGGAATATTAAATAAAAAAACGAGCTTCTGCCTAGACTGCAATAACGAGATCAAATGAAGATTATATAATTTTACGGCCAATCTGCTAACTTCCATATAAAAAATTCATCGATCGTCCAGAAATGTAAGCAATGACACACGCAAACCATTTTTACGTTAATAATATAAGTATGGATTTTGTATGTATTTTGGTATAATGTTGCTACTTTATTTTTGTGCTCATATAACTAGAAAAGCTGAGCTGTGATAGCCCAGCGGTGAGACCGTGCGACTCTTTCGAGGGCAACACGAGTTCAAACCCGGGCAGGCACCAATGAGTTTTTCTATTAAAACTCATGTGTCTAATTGATAATTGCAATTAATCACACGCTTGTCGGTAAAGGAAAACATCGTAAGGAAACCTGCTGTTTCTGTTGATATGTGTAACCTACCAATCCGCATTGGACCAGCGTGGTAGGTCTTAGCTTCAACCCTTCTCAGGCCGCTACTTTACATATAACTAGTGGTTAAGAGTAATGTGCAATGCGACAAGTCGACAAAGCTTATGGATATGAAGAGATAAATCGTACAAATAAATAAATAAAACATAGAACGTTTCTATTTTTGATTAGGATAAACGATTTCCAGATATAATATTGATTGCTAAGCGATGTGAAATAGGGCCAAAAAATATAGTTGCGCAATCGATCACCGAACTACGTACCAATCGAATTAGAACTAATATCCATGAACAAAAGTCACACAAAATTTGTTACACCCACTGATTCGCTATCCGTTGTGATAAAAGCTATTCGGATAATGTTTCATCTGAACCCGCCATCGCTTGACCTTCCAAAGGCCGATACAAAGGAATAAAAAAACGTAAACTAAACCGTAAAACTAAACTTAATTTTAAAATATACACTAATATTACAAATGCGAGAGTCTGTCTGTTTCGCTTTCATGCCTAATATGCTGAAACAAAATCAATAAAATTTGGTACAATTAAGGCTTATACGAGCTCATCCCCAACACCCCTTTTATATTAGATTGATATATGACTTCATTTTCAAGATAACAAACGGTTAAGATTGGACTTTATGCTATACTTATTTAAAAAAAAGGCTTTTTATTTCTCATCAAAAGAAAAATTTGTTTTACAAAGAATTATTGTCAAATGTCCAAAACAAAAATAAAATAAAAAGAAAGTCAACTATTTAATAATTTTAAGAAAAATGTTAATAATAAATTAGTCAAATATCATTCGATTTTTTTTAGTTCTTAAGAACCCCTCTTAGAGTAAAGGCCATATGCTATACTTACAAAAACAAAATTTGGATTACAAAATGTGATTACATTTTTAAACCATACAGAAATTTTGATATTCAAATATATCAATGAATATTCAAAACCATTTCGTAATACTAAATATCACATTAAAAGAAGCTTTGTGGTAGATGTTTACGTAATCTATCGCGAATAAAGTAAATTTTATATCTTACTAATATAATAAATTAGAAAGTGGTATTTTTGTAGTAAGTCAGCCGAACAGATTTTGATGAACTTGGCGAAGATTTTATAGGTATTATTCAAAACCACGCAGGCGAAAATCAGTCTATTAGTGAAAATCGCATGAAATCCTGCAGTAGACGGTAAAACAGAATCGATTTCTATAATATTTTGATTACTTGACTTAAATTTACATAAGTAATAATTATTGCTTAGTTATACTCGTATATAATATACTATTAGGTTATTTTACGCCTATGAGAAAACACTTTTTAGTTCATTTTACTTATTTTTCACTTCAATGCCGTTACACATCTGATTTCTTAAAGCCGTCGAGGTGATACAAATGTTTCACGATGCTGGGGGTATGTTCATAAGCTTAAAATTTGTAGTGCAATGGGAGTCTCCTTCTGAACCTTCGTTAAAACCAACGTCCTGTAAATTCCATTCAAAATATATAACGAACAGAAGTTGGTTACTATATAAATTATTATTAATACTTTAATAGAATGTAAATAGTTTAATAAGAGATTAAGACATTATCCTCAATGTGTATCTGCGTGTAAAGATATACTCTCGCAATAATGTGCCAACTATGTATCTCACGTTCTTAAACTATGAATAAAATTTTGATAAGGCTACTTAAAATATACTATAATCCATAAAATTTCAATTAGATGCTACTTTCTGTAATTTAATAATTTCGGCACAAAAATATTAACATATTAGATAAAGTAGGAGATGGGTAAGTACGGGTAGATAATATCAGAATGTTAATAGCAGCTATATTCTAATTAACAGGTGAATTAAACAAAGCACATAAAAATAAGTATAAATTAGTCAATTAAGTGTCCGAAAACGTGCTCTTATTAAAATAGATCAAATCTTTACAATTTATTATACCGTGTCATGACATGATTAGTGGCCGATGATTAAAGTCAATTCTTACCACAATGTGGTCTTGGTGGGAATTTGGTAATCATAACTATTGATTAACTAGCTTATTGTATGCACTATAATAGAACTACCTTGCTATAATACGCACGGGTTAAGCGAATGCATGCAAAGCCAATGTGTATGAAGCAGGCAAAATTTACGCACCTAACACATGCAGGACAAGTCACATGCACCCCAAGGCGCCTCCACCAGCAGCAACGTACACGAGCAGAACATACGACAAAATCGCAATGATTTTGGCGTGGAACCTATCTTCCTGATGATGCTTCGGTTTCGGAGCGAAGCGACGCGAGATTGTGGTGGTGGTTGTGTGTTCTGCTTGTGTACGTTGCTGCTGGTGGAGGCGCCTTGGGGTGCATGTGGGGACTTGTCCTGCATGTGTAAGGTGCGTAAATTTTGCCTGCTTCATACACATTGGCTTTGCATGCATTTGCTTAACCCGTGAGGATTATAGCAAGTGACGCCTGCTTCTATAAATCGCTTATTTTATCATCCCTACTAAGAGACAAATTCTTAAACAATACAATTTACAGAAGAGAAATGCCATTTCGTATCTCAATAGAATTTCATGTTTAATTTAGTATAGAGATGCGTTTAATTGAATTTTTGCATTAAAAGAAAATTTAATGCAAAAATAACGATAGAATTTTTCTTCCTCTCCAACCGATAGACTGCTGCATATAGGTCTCTTCGTGGGATTTTATTTAATTTTTATTTTATTTATTTAGGTTTACTTACAAATCGCTTACACTAATAATATAAATTCTTACTTGCTAAGTACATAAGTTTAAGTGTAACAATTCCTAACACTTAAAACATCCACACTACACGATCTTGCGCCGCTTGAATCTAGTGGCTTACCACGGCCTTTGTAAGGTCATCAATCCATCTCGTAGAGGGTCTACCAACCCTCCTTTTTCCGACGCGGAAACGCAGACCTTAAGACCTTAACAACCATCGATTCTTCGCACTATGTGCCCCGCTCATAACCACTACAGCTTCGCGACACGCTGAGCTATATCGGTGACTATCGACTACGGATCTCCTCATTTCTGATTTGATGACGCAAACATATTTCAAGCCTAGCATACTTTATCGCCCCCTGAGTGAACCTGATCTTACCACAATGTGGTCTTGGTGGGAATTTGGTAATCTTAACTATTGATTAACTAGCTTATTGTATGCACTATAATAGAACTACCTTGCTATAATACGCACGGGTTAAGCGAATGCATGCAAAGCCAATGTGTATGAAGCAGGCAAAATTTACGCACCTAACACATGCAGGACAAGTCACATGCACCCCAAGGCGCCTCCACCAGCAGCAACGTACACGAGCAGAACATACGACAAAATCGCAATGATTTTGGCGTGGAACCTATCTTCCTGATGATGCTTCGGTTTCGGAGCGAAGCGACGCGAGATTGTGGTGGTGGTTGTGTGTTCTGCTTGTGTACGTTGCTGCTGGTGGAGGCGCCTTGGGGCGCATGTGGGGACTTGTCCTGCATGTGTAAGGTGCGTAAATTTTGCCTGCTTCATACACATTGGCTTTGCATGCATTCGCTTAACCCGTGAGGATTATAGCAAGTGACGCCTGCTTCTATAAATCGCTTATTTTATCATCCCTACTAAGAGACAAATTCTTAAACAATACAATTTACAGAAGAGAAATGCCATTTCGTATCTCAATAGAATTTCATGTTTAATTTAGTATAGAGATGCGTTTAATTGAATTTTTGCATTAAAAGAAAATTTAATGCAAAAATAACGATAGAATTTTTCTTCCTCTCCAACCGATAGACTGCTGCATATAGGTCTCTTCGTGGGATTTTATTTTATTTTTATTTTATTTATTTAGGTTTACTTACAAATCGCTTACACTAATAATATAAATTCTTACTTGCTAAGTACATAAGTTTAAGTGTAACAATTCCTAACACTTAAAACATCCACACTACACGATCTTGCGCCGCTTGAATCTAGTGGCTTACCACGGCCTTTGTAAGGTCATCAATCCATCTCGTAGAGGGTCTACCAACCCTCCTTTTTCCGACGCGGAAACGCAGACCTTAAGACCTTAACAACCATCGATTCTTCGCACTATGTGCCCCGCTCATAACCACTACAGCTTCGCGACACGCTGAGCTATATCGGTGACTATGGACTACGGATCTCCTCATTTCTGATTTGATGACGCAAACATATTTCAAGCCTAGCATACTTTATCGCCCCCTGAGTGAACCTGAGCTTTTGTGAGGTCCATACTCAGCGGCCACGCTTCAGAACCGTATATCATCACTGGAGATAAGCACTGTTCGAAGACTTTGGTCTTCAGGCGCTCAGGTATTTGGTGTAGATCTCGCATAGCTTCCCTAACGCTGCCCATCCGACTTGGATTTGGCGACTTGAACCACTTGGCATGGTGGAATTACTTTGGTATAATACGCCTTTTTTAAGAATATCTTGATAACGCTCCTTCCTAATTAAGGAGAGATAAGACATTTGCTCGGGAGTGATATATTCAAAAACTTTTGTTACAAATAAATACTTAATAAGTTATGTCCAGTAAAAACAAAACGTCTATATTTATGGTCGGTTATTAAAATGGTGGTCGCATGTAAAATGAACATTACCTAAGTGTTTATACATATAAAACATATCATGTAATATCCACTCATTTATATTATCTCATTAATTTTTAATTTATCCAAACTGGAAACTAATTATAGCATCTAAGACAAAATGATCTTTATCTAGAATTAATTTACAAACCTCATGTTTAGTATCTTTTAAAGATTTTTGTATTATAAATACATTTTTTGTAACCTGTTTTATTATATAAATGTGAGGTTTTTATGGTAATATATAGAATCAAAAATAAAATGATGCAGTGATAAAAGAGGTTAGGAATTCTTTGAAACACAGGAATTCACTTTAAGGGGTTAGGGAACACAACCTTATTCCAAGCTGCAACGAAAGTTTTGCGATCTGAAAAAATACTCCGGTAGATACTTTGAGATGCTATTATATAAAGCTGCTAGCCCCAACGGCTTTAACAGCGTCTCTGAACAGGACGGGCGAGCACATAGACATTGTCGAGGTTGCGAAATACAGAGAGCCTTAATAGCGTAGAATTCTGAAGGAATGACGATCTATCGCAAAGGCTGAACTAAAATTTTTATGATAAAAGGTACCGTCAGCACTTGTGCTATAAAAATAACAACAATAAGTATTCAGACATTCAAAAAAGAGGTTTATCTTCAGCAGTGAATGTCCATCGATTAATAAAAAGAAGTGACAATCGCAGATCTCCCGTTTCTACCCTACCACGGGTAACATTGTGTGGAAAAAAGTTTGTCGAGCGTGCAGTTTCCCGCTATTTAACCAGGTCCTTCCTACTTGTTAAATATTCTCAATGATATTAGAATAATTACCAGTTTTTATACGGATGCTTAACACCGTGTGACTTCCTTGGACAGGCGGCAAAAACACCGAAATTGCATGCTCAAGTAAATTAACATTGCTGTATTATACCGTTTAGAGATACAGAGTCTTAACAACAGCTATATTAGTTCCAAGTCAGTACGTAAAACCTCAAAGTGCTTTATTGAAACTCACTGACCCCAAGGGTGCTGGACAAACTGTTTTTTCAGAAACTCTTATTTTTCTTGCAAATTTTATTAAGTAATTACAGTTATTTTTAATATCTTTTTATATCTGTGCATCTGTCTCATCTTGATTTCGAGGTTTCCTAAAGCATTTTTGAGGACATTTATTCATCTAGTGGAAATTTAACAACATTTTTGGCACTGGTTGAATATTCCACATTCTTGATAACAAAAATTCCAATAGTTATTTTGACAAGGCTCCCTTCACAAGTACAGCGTCATGATAATGAGCAATATAGTTGTGATTGTTTCAAAAATCTCTTCATTCTGTATTGATCTCAAAAGCGATAGAGAAATAAACTAATTCCAAATTCATCTCAACCTATAACCCGCAGAAAGATTCTAGGCTTTTTAAAAGCAAGCGAAAAAGTTGCACATTTCATTGTCATCATTTATAGTTCATTAAGATTACCAAGCCCTTTATTAGGGTAGGTGTTAAAACAGTATATAGTAATCAATATGTAAAAATACGTGTCACATCGCGACTAAATCGAGTTACCTTTGTGTAAGGTTCAACGTTTCGGCAGAGTTGCATCCGCCGTGGTGACGAACTGACTGAAGTATAGTCGCGATGTCGCGTGTTTAGTCGCGTCTTTTAGCATATTAATAAGTATGTATCGCGAAAGTTTAAAATCTACCAGTATATAGTAGTTTATAAATCCCTTGATATTCCATGTCACAACAAACCAATTATTAAAGCTACTCACACGAGTTCGCACACCCACGTTAATATACACACTTTGTGTTTTGTGTTAGCTCTTGTTTCGTTGGTCGGTCGTTTTATTTCAAGGCGTCGAAGGCGTAATTATCAATTGCTGTCATACTCCAATCCTCCACTATACTTTGACCTGAGACTAGTCAGGCTTCGTACAATGACGCCACGATTTATATTACGGGTAAAGTTTAGATTAAAATTTTTAATTAGATGCTCCCGAATTTCGTAAGTTCGATGATGTTTCACTCGCCGGTCCCGATCAGTAATTTTCGTTTATGCTAACGGTATATTATCAAATCTAAAAACTCAGTGACGGTATGTTAATCCATCATGAATCATTGTATGTGTTAAAGTTTTTGTTTCAATAAATCACCAATTGTTTTATATATACAAATAATTCATTACCCGCGCCACAGTCCACACCAATAATTTATAAATACCTTTCAAAATATCTTGAGTGAATGTTTAAGTTTCAATCGCATTATCCCGTCGACGATTTAATAGACAAGCCGATAAACTCGAAGCGTTAAATAAATTAAATAATAAAACTTATAATGGGCACGATAAATAAACCCGTTCGAACACTCGGTCCCGAGATAAGTAAGCCCTTATAAAACGGGCCAAATTAATCCTGCCTGAAAGGGCTCTTCGTTGAGCGGAAAAAAATGACGTCATAATCAGCTTTTTGTCAAATGTCAAGTTAAGTTCGCTTTTTAAAGAGCTCACCTACAAAACAGTTCGTGAATGTTCAATTCGGCAGTTCGAAGTAACGTTGCATACATAACGTTAGTTAATAAACAATTTATAGAAATAATTAATATTTAACATGTTGAAAACTTGAATCCAGGATGGTTTCAAAAATTTAACATCTTGAAAACGTAGTGCACATATAAAAGATAAGATCTTTTATATGTGCACTACCACAGTCGCAGATTTAAAAAAACTGCCACCGTCGCAGATTTAAAAAAATAAAGAAGGTGTACATGGTTTTAAAATATGTTGCATTTTACGGGTTAGTATTTGTCTTTGTTTTTATTTATGATAATTAAAAACACAAAAGAGGATGCCGGCCGTCGTAAGCGAATGAGCTTACGGTATCGACCTTATTTTACACATTGTATAAAGATCGTTATCCCTAACACTACAACGCACGCCTAAATACTCAAAAACTTCACTTGATTGTCCCATAAGATTCCATCTTTCTTTCTGTGTTAATTTTTAACTTAGATCAGATAGATATAAATTTATATATGTACAAAACGGACTGAAAATTCACATTTTTCCAAAAAAACTAAAAGTTTGTTAGCATAGTATAAATTTATACATATTTAGTCATCATATTGTTAAAAAATTTAATCATTCCGACTATACGGCTTGACTAATGATTTTAACCTGTCAATTACTGTACTCAACCTCGGCTCGCAGCAATTACCGTCTACGAACAACTGTACATACAAAGTCTCTCGCGATGTAATTAAAAAAAACCATTTACTGAGAATGTGAAAAATACAGCATTTATAACAATTAGTGCTTTTAATATAAATCCTAATGATGTTTTACAAAGCAATTAAACCACGGCCAATAAGTAGGGGGTGCGCTCACATAATTAAATGGATTACTTAGTTGAAGATAATTAACTGAAACAAAGTAAGTAGTGCTTTGATTTTCCCGCTATTTTGAATCATTCTTTCCTTGACAATGGTAATACTCGTAATTTATACATACATCCTAACTTATTACTGTTGTACTATATTTATAAAATAAATGTAAAATTTTATGTTTGCACTTGTATGTTTTTTACACAAACTTTCCATTTATATATAAGTATATGCTTGATTCAAATTATACAGATTAATAATTTACAAATTTAAAACCATTTTTCTTTTGAACTGTACTGTTACGTAGCCACTGATTCGTTACTTGAAACATCAAATGTAACCTCAAACGCTCACCATCGCTAAGCTGCTTAGCATACCTTGTTTGCCATCGATCAATATCAAGCGGTAGTAAACGTAATTTGTTGCTTCTTTAAGTTCAATTTAACATTGCAGGCAGCGTCGTGACTTTTGCATCTCGATAAGCGAGAGGTGACAATTCTTTCATCGCACCAAGTGATAAAATCAAAACTTTTTAGTTGTGACAATAAATAGATTATTGAAATAAATAGGCCCAGTTTGAATTCTCACATAATACGGCTCCTATTCGCGGCTTTGTGTCGCATTTGACAGGCGATGTGAGCTGTGAAATTGAGTTCGATTAAAAATATAAAGGTTCGTCTTAAGACCTTTGTGATTGGTTTTTTTTTATAGGGATTATTTACAGTTTGATTTTGTTGTAGTAATGTTGAAACTACCCTGCCACTGGTTTGATAACTGACGGCAATACAAATGTAAATAAAAATTAAAGGACGTACGTCCGTGTCGTTATTATAATTCTTCATTTTCGAATAGGCTCTCCTTTAAACTGAACAAATGTCGCATGGATTAATTAACTTTCAAATGGATTAATCAAATGCCAAAAATTCTGGGTTTTTTGAAAGCCTAACTATCCTAAATTATAGGTTTTTAATTTAGATTTAATTAAATTGTTGATTGGATTTTATATGTGTATTAGGTTAAAACCAATTCTCTTGCCTGGAATATTTCTGTTAATTAACCATTCTGCTCGTTATTACAAGCCGTACTTGATAGGCAACAATTTTTTCATACAAAGCGACTGCCGCATAATGTATGTAAAAAATTAAGAATGAATGAGTAACATAAATATTTCCATCTAACGTTGATGTTTCCCAAATTTTAATTACAACTGCGCACAAAAAATCTTTTATACTAACCTTGACTGTAATTTTATTACCCCCAGGGTTATCTCTTTGAGATTATTTAATTGTGAAGTGTCTATCCCCACTACTCGTGTAGAGGGGCTTACGGATCTTCGATCCATCGCCCTGGTTGTACGCAAATGGGCAGATTAGAAATATTTTAGAAATGGTAATATGCATGTTTCTGCGCGACTATTTGAATCTATAGAAAATTCCTTGCATCTGCCTATGTGGTTCGAATCGGCGACTCCCAAGGCGTTGGCACCGTTTGGCCATCATGACCAATTTTGAGAAAATCGATAATATATAGAGAGACAGCTTATAGGGATTATGTTTCATAATATGTATAAATAATTGGTTGCATTTCGACTTGTGCAAGGTCGAAGAGTAGCTAAATCGACGCATTCTTATCATTTATTTAATCCTCAATGATATAATAGAATTTCCGTATCCTCATTTTCATAGTTATTTTAAACTGCTGTAGTGGCAAAGCTAAAATTGAGTGCAGAATTTTAAGTAGTCTTATATCCAAACCCACAAAAGACTTACGTACTTTTGTAAGGCTCAAAGTAAACAATCTATACTGTATTTAATTTGAAGAAGACAATCTTCATCATTCTCCTGCCCTTATCCCACTCTAAGTGGGGTCGGCACAACATGTCATGTTGTCATATGATTTGGCTTCGTATTTTACGACCGGCCGCCTGTCTGACGTCAACTTACCTTAGTCGCCTTTTACGACACCTCGGTAAGAAATGAGGGTGGTCTATTCTATGCAGCTGGATACCACACGGCATTTACCTTAGTCGCCTCTGACGACACCTCGGTAAGAAAGGAGGGTGGTCTATTCTATTCTACCACACGGCTATTGAAGAACACAATCTTACCGCGCTTAAATAAACTACAATTATATTATTACATTTACTCACTTAAATCACAAGATAAGACTAATCCAATAGATAGGAATTTCCTCGATATCGTTTCAACTGAAGCGCAAAAAGTGAAGGTACCGTATAATGTCCTGAAATCTAAATATCCACTTGAACGCATTCTCTAAAAGTAACGGAAAACGAATAATTTTCCGTGCTATTTCATTTCAGTTCACCAAAGTATAGAAAATAAGTTTGAGAGCATGTATTATCCGATACATTAAGTTGATTTGATTGTCACTATTTATTAAATGACATACTAAATGTTGAAATGTATTGAATAGGAGAACCGATAGAAAGTGGGATCCTCTGAAGCTGAAACAATGTTTTAAAATCTCTCTTGACTTCTCCTTGCACTTGGCGAAGACGACTAGAACGTCGCAGGGAATCGTTTGATTGTAGCTGTACAAGATAGAATTTTGTGTGCAAAATTGTGTGTTCCCTTTATAACACCTATCCAACAAAGAACATCCGCTGGTTTATCCGCTTAGATAAAGTCTTTATTTTGCTAAGTGTATAAATATGAAATAGTTATATTAGAGACAAAGATAATCATTATGATATCGCTTGCTTTAATATTATTTATTTTAAAATATTAACAAAAATAAAGACAATTACTGAACGCCTTTCGTAGGAGAGTTATTTGAAATATAAATTTCTCTACAATACCCAAATTAATAACTGAAAACACAGTAAATTGAGAAATTTAATGCTCATAAAGGTAATCTTCGAATGAATTATAAGAAGAGATTATTTTTATTATTTTCCTACCATTATTTTTACTTATCAATATTTTACCAGATTCATAGGGGTACATTTAAATTCTTTACCCCATCAATCTCGCTATTGCGACATATATTTGCTGTTACGATATATTCGTTATTAAATCGTCAATGTAAAGCCATGTAAAAAATGTAGATTTGCCAATCGTTACTGGAACAGTTCCGATCCCCTCATGGAGAAAGAAGTCTTTTCTCTTGGCTTTTTCTAGTACGACTCGAGGTATTTTTTGAGATTCTATATAATTTGTAAACAAAGTGTTAAATGTTATAATTTAAATGTTTTTCTCTTGTACTTTATTATTCGTATAATGGAATATCTTGTAAAATAAGGTTAAATTGTAAAAAATATTTATTGAGATTAAGAATTGGTGCTGGGATATAAGACAAATAAGATATTGTCAGATGGTACAAATTTGATATATTTGAAAAGAGAATGGCGAAATGTAAAAGAATTAACATGGAATGGGTATTATTTTATTAAAAGATATATTTAATATTTTTGTTTGTGCATGCCCTAAGTTGTTTTAATTAAAGGAATAAAAGAGATTGTATTGTAATCTTTACGTAAATACACAATTACGCAGATTTTCTAATTGCTATCGTGGTAAAAATCGTGCACTGCCTCGCCCAGTATTGTTTAACAAGTATTAATTGAGTGCAATAACTAATCGCGGGAAAACTATGTTATTCCACTGTCTCTATCAATGCAACTGATATTGTGTAGATATTTTTAGCGGATGATTTTAACTTCTGACGAAGATGAATTAACTTAAGTATAAGTACTTAACTTAACCGGTCGTTCAACTTGCACCGGAAAATTGTTATTTCAGTTTTAAATTTGGATAATGGATAAACTAATTATTTGCATAATATTATGATGTTTGTATTTTTCCTACGTAATTCCAATGTTAAGTTGTGGACTTGTTACATAAATTTTAAAAACAAGTTTAAAGAATTTTGTTACTAGTTTTGCTTAAATTCATTATTAAAGAGCATGAAATTTAATAGTTATTTGATCACTTATTATAAAAAGAATTATATACAAAAGAAAATATCTTAGTTCAGGCTTTATTGTGTGAAATATTACTTTTTTCATAAAGCTTGTAAACGATTCAGTTCAACAAAAATTAATGATTAAAATTCTATATGCATATATAAAATATAATATAGTGTCGTGTGGTATCCTGCTGCATAGTATTCTATGCAGCCGGTAAGGTATGAAGGTCTTACGACACCTCGGTAAGAAATGAGGTTGGTCTATTGACCACCCTCATTTCTTACCGAGGTGTCGTAAGAGGCGACTAAGCTAAGTTGACGTCAGGCAGGCGGCCGGTCGTAAAATAAGTAGCCAAATCATGTGACAACATGTTTGTAACATGTTTTGCCGACCCCACTTGGAGTGGGATAAGGTCAGGAGAATGATGATGATATATAATATAATATAATGCAATATGTGTTTTCTTCCCGTTTTACGAAGGAATAAAGGATTTTTATCCCATATGTTACCCCGGTGTACAAGTTTTAGTTGCACTAAATTTCATCTATATTGGTTTAGCGGATTGGTCGTGAATAGGTAACAGACAAACTTTCGCATTTATAAAATTAATAGTTTATTATTAGTATATAATATCCTGTTCTATGTTATCTTTCGTTAGCAATTTGTATGCCAGTTACGAAACGTTTATGATATAACGTCGTCGCCTCGACAGACCTATTGTTTGCGCTCGCGCATCTCAGGTATGTTCTCAAACACAAGCACGTAACGCGGCAATTAATTAAAGCCGTTTTATGAACCGGATTCGAGGGATAAGGTGGCCAAAGTTAATGCTTAATATTTTAAAATCTATTAAACAAATAGTACGAAATTATAATTCGACTTAATTGCTTCAAAATTGCTTTGGTTGAAAATTCTAAAAAAGGTATGTTTTAAAACGTGCAGAATCTTAATTAAGATTAAAATGAATCTATCAAACAAATTATATAAATTAAATCTTTAGTCTTACACTGTTATAAATTATATAACCTATTATTATATATATTATATAGGCTTTTATATAGCCTTCAAATTGTTCTGTAATATAATAAGAAATATACAACAATATCAGAGTAAGTTACTCATGTAATAAATTTTTGTTCAAAATTAAGTAAAAAAATATGCTTTGGATTAGAAAAATTACGCATATACTGTATGTAGCCTCATCGGCATTTAGCGGAACGGATAATAAAATATAAATTAATAAAACTCATTTACTTATTCAAATTTTGTAGCATTTAAAATTGTTTATCTTGATCTTAGTTTTTGCACGTGTATTAAAACTCATAAAAGTAAAATTGCGCTGTAACTTTTGTGAATTAATGCTGTATCTAAATTTTCGTGTACTTTATGAATTACTATTATGGCATAATGTACGTTTGGATTTAGGTAAATAAATCTAAATGGAAATGTATGTAGAAAAACAAAAGTAACAATAAGATTATTTTGCTATTTACTTTATCGCTGATTATAGCGATAAAGTAAATAGAAAATATATCTATAATACTGAATGTAGAGATAACGAAAACTGATAGTCCACTCTATTTAGCATTATAGCAAAATAATTGTATTATTAGTTAGGTATCTTGAATCTCCGCAAAGTAACTAATTCTATAAATGATTCACTCATCGTAGTCAACTTTATTTGGCCTGTCACCGGGCACAGACCTCCTCTCCTTCAAAGATAATTTTTCGAGGAATGGAAAGTTGGCCAGGGTTACTCACCATTCTACTTTTAAAGAAGTTATGATGAGTTGTAAATATTAGTTAAGCAAATCCTTATTTACCCTATCGGGTATTAGAACCAATACATCAGAAGATTAGCTTCTCATACGGCCATTGGCTTCATACCTGCCTCAGTTTTATATAAAATATTTACTTAATATTCATATGATAATAGCGCTAAGCGCGACTAATAAAATGATTGTGACATCCAAAAGTAATTCGTATGATAATGTTATAACTTGAAACGTCGGCATTTCGTAATTATTTATTAATTAATCTCTTTATTTGTGTAAATTCTGCGTTCGCCATTTTGATTACATTATAGTTTTATCCCCTTATTAATAAGAAATATAAAAGTTTCGTTATGCCCAAACTATATCTGACTAATACCTAATATTCTCCTTTAAAATATATTTATGCAGAATTAATTATATCAATTAATTTGTAACAAGTTTTTACATGATCGCAGTAGTAAAATATGGTTGATTTGCAGTTTATTTAATTTTAATTAAAATAATCATAAATCACATAATACTTAATTAAATAATGCTATTATGATGTTCAGGGAAAGCTTGAAAGTTATAATTAATCATGATTAATCTCTGAAATAACCTTTGGATCAATAATATAATGTAAAATGACAATTTTATAGAAAAATTATAAAAAAGGAATATTTTTATAACAGGTAGCTCTCGAACTACTAGTAGGTAATACAAGCTGGGTTAAATATTTTATAGAAAAATTTAATCAATAAATTATGTAATATTTTACTATAATAACAACCACAAGGAAAAAAAATATGATCATTTATTTAAACCAATGCCTCCAAAACTCTTTTAGTCTAGTTTTATCTTATGACCCCTAACTTTTAGTAATAAAAATTCTACTATTTACTTAAGAAACTTGAATTAAAGGTTAAATTAAAATTATTTCTTATGATCATTTGCCGGAATTTCTTTTTTTGTTAAATTTGTCATTTAAATAACCCAGAGCCAAAAGTCCATTTAAATAAAATACTCGACTCAAATCTTGCCTCTAGTCCATTTTCGAATTGACCCTCCTAAACATATATTTTATGTATCTAAATGGTATCTGCAATTAATAGCACGGCAAATAGCAATAGCAATTAATAGCAATTTTCGGTGACGGAAATAATCGTGACTAAATCTATATATCTCTAGAGCATTCTGGCGATATGTCTAACCTAGCAATCCACTTTGGAGCAGCGTGGTAGGTCTTAGCTCGCACCCTTCTCTCCTAAAATGGAGAGAGGAGGCCTATGCCCAGCAGTTGGATAGTAACAGACCGTTATTATTTTTACGGTTGGATAACCAATAAGCATAAGAAAATCTCGTTTTTCGTTTAGAGTTACTTGAACGCCTAAGTTGGTGCGGACAAAGTGCCGTGAACCACTATTATATAATGCAATCAAATTTGACGTTCAAGTCAGTTAAGAAAAATTGTAAGGATTAGTAATCGCCAAAATCGGGTTCATCGAAAGTAACTCTAACGAATGATTTATAGAAGCAGGCGTTACTTTGCGGAATTCCATATTACAAGCAATATAACAGAACTAACTACTTTGCTATAATCCGCACGGGATTATAGCAAAGTAGTTAGTTCTGTTATATTGCTTGTAACTCTAACGAAGTTTATATTACACCCCTTAACTGGCTCTTCGACGGCCGAACTATGAATGGAGACAAATTCAACAAATTGATATATATTCATGAGGTCACCTTGTGAGCGGTACTATTAATTTGTTCCTGTATTCGACATCTACTCGCATGCGAAGGCCGTTCATGCGCTTAATTAACAAAACCTACTGGAACGGAATGAAAGTTTGGCGGTGTTATGATTTGTTTCTATATACAAGCAGTAAATTGCGATTTTATTTATTCAAAGCTAGTAATATTGTATACGTGAGTATATCTGTTGATACATTTTGAAGGCTCAACTATTTGAGCAAAATTGACGGAAATTGGAACAATTGCAGCTAATATACTAGATTTATATATATATGTTACAAAATTCTCATTTGAGAACATAAATATTAAACAATAAATATTAATATTAATCAATTATGTGAATACTATCTAATAAAGGATAAAAGTAAAAGTAAAGTAACGGCCTGTTACTATGCCCACTGCTGGGCTTAGGCCTCCTCTCTCCGTTTTTGGAGAGAAGGATTAGAACTAAGACCTACCACGCTGCACCAATGCCGATTGGTAGGTTACTGATATCCCTAGAACTCTCTAGAGATATGCAGGTTTCCTCACGATGTTTTTCCTTCACCGAAAAGCGTGTGATAAATTGCAATTATCAATTAGACACATAAGTTTTAATAGAAAAACTCATTGGTGCCTGCCCGGGTTTGAACTCGTGTTCCCCGCATGGTCTCACCACTGGGCTACCACAGCTCACTGGGCTATCACAGCTCTAATAAAGGATACTGTAACATTAAAATTAAAATAAGTCAATATATCAAGCTTTTAATATGCAAAATTACACCAAAATTTATCTAGCTAAATAAAAGCGTGACAGACAAACAGACAAACAAACTTTCACATTTACAATATTAGTATGGATTTGAAAAGCAATACGTCGGTATTCTTGCATGCAGAATATATTGCTTAAATATTTTAATAATAATGAAATCGTTGAATTAGCCAACCTACTTATTTGATTAGATTAGTGTATATTTTACAAAAGAGTAATTTTCACGCGTGCATAAAATAAAGCGTAGTATATATTAATCATTTTTGAATACTATATAACTTCAACACTCACTTCAGCACTTTTTAGGCATTATATAACCTACTAGCTAGGCCTGTGGTTTTTAAATCAGCCCGCGCAGAAATCAGTGCATAAAATTTCTAATATAAAAGTAGTTATTATGATTTAACTATAAAAGATAGAGATATGCTGTCGCATCTATCACTTAGATCTACAATTTTCTAGTACATTACTTTAGTGTCCTATGAAGTAAGGTCTTATAAGCTGCGATAGCCTAGCATAAGCTGTGATAGCCTAGCGGTAACACCGTGCGACTCTCTAGAGACGATCATGGGTTAAAACCCCGGGCAGGCACCAATGAGTTTTTCAATTAAAACTTATGTGTATAATTGATAATTGCAATTTATCACACGCTTTTCGGTGAAGGAAAACATCGTGAGGAAACCTGCATATCTCTACAGAATTCTAGAAATATGTGTAACCTACCAATCCGCATAGGAGCAGTGTGGTAGGTCTTGGCTCCAATCCTTCTCTCCAAAAACGGAGAGAGGAGGCCTTAGCCCAGCAGTGGGCATAGTAACAGGCTGTTACTTTACTTTACTTTACTTTTAATTTAGTGTATCTTATGCGGCGCACGCGATTAAAGCTCTCAGCAGGCGAGTCTTTTTTTAAACTGCGTGACCACTTTAACACAATTTACATAAAACTGCTGTATAATATGAACCAAAACCTTTCGGAAGAATTGCATCACCTTTTAGTAAAAACCATACAAAAATCCGTTCAGCAGATTTTGAGAAAATTGATCACAGATAGACAGCTTTTAGGAGACTTTGTTTTATAATAAGTATAAATATAGGTAAGGTACCTTAGTAATATTAATACTGATAACTGGAAAAATACAATTATTTTACTATATATATTAGAACCTTCAAATCGTCGAAAATTTTAGACGTTTAAAAGTTATCTCGAATATTTCGAGATAACCTTTAACTTTTATAATACGATGTTTTGTTATAAATTTTATAATAATGTACAAAAAATAAATTGAGGATTATTTTTACGTTCTGTTTCATAATTATAAAGTTTCTCATGTTTTTTTTTATTATTAACTTTCTGAAATGATAAATATAAAAATTAAATGAGTTTAAATTTCTTTACGTTTTGTTGGACATTTAGAAGTTTTCTCTAATTATATTATACATTTATTCATTCCGAAACATATTATAAAAAGTAGATACATTAGTAACGGTTTTGTATGTAGCGACTGAATAAAAAGCGGACTTTTTGCATGGGATTTATTTAACGACTCTGTATCTCTACCACAAATGTAACATCATTCAAATTTTCTAATTTAAACTATTTATTTAACTTTTTTTAAAATAAATAAATAAATATATGGAACAAATACGTACACTGTCGTCCGTCCCCAAAGTAACTTCGCTATTATCAAAATACTCAAATGAGATACTAATACATCAGTCCTGTAAAAATAGTTTTTGTTTGCCTATAAATTTCTAGACAAATACGATTTTTTTCATAGAAATTAGGAAAAAAAAATATTATTTTTATTCTTATTCGAACTATTACAAATATTAAAAACTATTTTTGTCAAAACGGTAGATTTTTAATAATATTCCTACTAAAAGTATCTAATTTATATTAACAAAGATATTTTCGATCTCTATTTAGGTCATCAACAGAATGTGAAATATTAATTACCTACTTGAAAATTCTACAAAACTGTGGAACAAAAATTCAATAAAAAAACCAACACACGAAAAACATAACTAGAAAATGTTACAAAACTATAACTTGTATAATTAATTGTTTCGTTGTTTAATTATAACTGTTGGAAATGTGATACCTCGAAATATAAATTTAAAAATAAAATTAAAAGAATAAGACCTTTAAAAATTTGAACATTTATTCTGCACTATAACTTATATTATTTTCTAACTTACAAATTTTTTTAGCAACTTCGTCTTCTAAGTGGTATGTTCTAAATTTTTAATTATAAAATGACCAAATATGAAGGCTACAGTCGATTTTAGGCTGATTCTTATTCTTTTCTCTGGAAAACAGAGATCATAAAACATAGTATACTTACTCATTGTGAAAAATATTGAATGCCTTATTGCATGCAGTCTATTTCTTCAAATATTTCATTCCAAGTTAATTTTGTCAAATACTCTTTAAATATTCTTATATTTCAAAAAATATATTATAATATAATAAACATAATATAAACATAATATAATAAATATAATATCTTTTTTCCTGTGGGTAATGGGAGGAGATATTTATTAAAACCGACGCTTGAACCGTCGATCTAAGAAGTAATAATAAATATATAGGTGCACTTCTACCCTGTACAAGACAGTAATAAATAAATGTAACTAGTTCTAAGATTTATATTTTAAAAAGAGCAATCGCCGAGTTTCTTGCTGGCTCTTCTCGGCAGGAACAGCTTTCCGAACCAGCAGTAAAGTTGACGATTCAAAAGCACTTGTTTGCAAGTTTACTTGAATAAAGAATATTTTGATTTGATTTGATATATAATATATTCAAACTTTTGTTTAGTTAATATATAGTAATAGTAAATATATACTTATTTTTTCATTTAAAATACATATATACAGTTAATATTTTATACTTCTGAGTATTAATTTAAATGAGACTAAATTTAACACTCCTTTATGAACACGCAATTTTTATAAAATTGGATATAAAGATGTAGCTCAATATGTCAAAAATGTGTTAATAAATATATTTAATATTAATAAACTAATTCGTCCAAAATTTATAAAATATTTATGTTATATTCGTATAAATTAGTTTTACGGTTTCTAAGAAAGATAAAAATATTTTATACCTGTTATAATCTGTTAGCTATCTCTTAATTTAAAAATGTTTTTCCAAATTCATTATCATCATTCTACGCAAGACTGATTTGTTTGAAAATTAATATAAATAGATTAAAATGAACACCCCTCAATTACACTATGCACAAAACTCAAACTTTAATCTATCATCGAGCAAATATTAGCGAAATAATTTTAATATTAGTTCTTTAAACCTGATTATGGTAAACATTATAAAGTAGGATTTGTTAAATGTTAAACACCTGTATTACATCGCCTCTTTACAAGAACAATTGTTCAAGAAGAACAAAGAACAACAAGAATGGTTGCGATAATTAATGTGCTTTCTGAAAGTAAGCAAAAACGATATAAAAAGAAATAATAAAAAAAAACGTTTTTATGAGATGTCACTTTGTTCTTGTAAAGAGGCGACATAGGATTTCAAGTCCGTGTTATGTGAAATGTCCCTCATTATAATTTATCTAGATAAGTAGGTACATAATCAAGCAGTGACCTTAATCGTACAGATTTATTCTTGTACCGATTCGAGTGTTTAATAATCAATTAAATATTCCCCGAATCAATCAACCGCTTATAAGTAACTTAATATTCAATTAACGGCTTAACATATCTAATAGATACGTGGGATGTCCTTTTAGAATTATTGCGGTGACAAACGAACGAGGCCACTCACGCGTGATTATAAATACATTAGACAATCTAACACGTGTATTGTAAGTATTCATTATCGTTTTTAATCCTCATAGTAAAAAACTTAAGAGCCAATTTGTTTGCCGAAAAAACGTATTATAATTACTCGATTTAAAGAGTATAGTAGTACAGTACAATAGTGGCCTGTTACAATCCCACTGCTGAGAATAGGCCTCCTCTCTCCGTTTTTGGAGAGAAGGGTTGGAGCTAAGACCTACCACGCTGCTCCAATGCGAATTGGTAGGTTACACATATCTCCCGAATTCTCTTAAGATATGCAGGTTTCCTCACAATGTTTTCCTTCACCGAAAAACGTGTGATAAATTGTAATTATCAATTAAACACATGAGTTTTGATAGAAAAACTCTTTGGTGCCTGCCCGGGTTTAAACTCGTGTTCCTTTCGAAAGAGTCGCACGGTCTCACCGCTTGGCTATCACAGCTTGATTTAAAGAGTAGCAATAGTAAAAGATATCAAACACACATATTAATATCCTGTATTTTGTATTTATCCTGCAGGCATTTTTTCTTTAAAAAAGAAATTTTGTGTTTGTTGTTTTAAATCTCTTTATGCCGTGTAGTATCCGGCTGAGTAGAATAGACCACCCTGATTTCTAACCGAGGTGTCGTAAAAGGCGACTAAGGTAAGACGACCCGCCGTGTGGTGTCCGGCTGAGTAGAATAGCCTACCCTCATTTTTTACCAAGATGTCGTAAAAGGCGACTAAGGTAAGTTGACCCACCGTGTGGTATCGTAAAATACGTAGCCAAATCATGTGACATGTTTTTAACATGTCGGCACAACATGTTTTTAACATGTTGTACCGACCTCACTTCGAGTGGGATAAGGACAGGATGATGAAGATGGTGTTTTAAATCTCTTTATAGTATACAAAACAAACTATATAATTACGAAATATCACGTTGTATAGTTACGGCCTATTCCAAAAAGGAATGTTCTTTAAGCAAATCACGAGCATCAAGAGTATTTTTTATATACGATAAGGCTAGCGCCTGGCGGCTCTCTCGCCTGATGGAAAACGAAAGATGAAAAATGCAGCCTAAGATGGTCCGCGCTTGCCACTTAGGTGCCTATTCACTCTTCTTTCTAAATCTCTATTAATCATAATAGTTTTTTCATGATAGGAAGGTACGGTGCAATAGCAGAAGTTTCCTCGAGGGTGAAAAATGCGAAGATAGGTGTACAAACTACTAACAGGTAGTTTCAAGTACATCAGCTTAACAGTGTTTTCAGTGTGGCTAAAGGTATTAGGGCGATATGAGGTATATTTTTCGTACTGTGTCTCTACATCACACCTTGAGTGTGCGATAACAATGTGATCATCATCAAACATATAAATATATTTATAATACATTAGATTCGTAGGACCTTTAATTTAATAGGTTTTATTTTTAATTTGAACCATTCCAGTAAACTTATTTTGCTACACAATGCTTTAGGAGAGTAAACTCCGGCTCGAAGAACCATATTTTTTTTAACTAAGCCAGTGTTCATATTATAATCATTTTTGTTAAAAGTATTGAGTGTGAATTAAAAAGACAAAAGTAATATTAACTTATGAATGATTTTTGTATGATAGAAGGGTACACTCGGTAATAACCGGATGTAAACAGTAATTTGTATATAGTGCATTAGTAACGGCGGTCAGATAAACTGCTGCCGTCAGCGGTCAAGGACCGTACACAAATTTAGACTATATTTAAAACATATTTTAGATTTATAGATATATAATAATAAGCCGGGATAAGTCTGAAAGTTGCGCCCATTATCAAAAATACGTGAAGTGCAAGATTAGGATGGTATATGTAATGTGAATTAGGGATGAATATCATTTGAACAAACGAGTGTTAAATATCAATATGGATAGATATGTGACTAGAGGGATGCCACAAAAGAGATGGTCGGATTGTGTAAAGTTTGGTATGCATATAAAATGAGTAGCACCAGGGTTGACGAGTAATAAAACAGAATGGAAGCATGTTGATGTGAAAGAAAATAAAAATAAATGTTGAGCCGACCCCACTTAGATTAGGATAAGGGCAGGAGAATGATGATTTTGGATCTATCTATTCTTATTATAAAACAAAGTCCTAAAAAGCTGTCTGTCTGTATGTAATCGATTATCTCAAAATCTAATGAACAGATTTTTGTACGAAACAATAGTGTTATACTTCCGGATAGTTTCAGTAAATAGTACATATCGGTATTATGTAAATTGTGTTGAAGAGAACGCCCCGTAGTTAAAAAAACTTGCTTGCTGGGAGCTTTAGTCGCGTGCACTTCGTAAACCAGCAGATATTCTAAAGTAATGTACTAGAGAATCTATAAAAATACTACAAAAAGTGCGATATAATGTCTCTATCTCTTATGGTTAACTCACAATAACTACTTTTTATGTTTAAAATTTGAATTCTAGAAAAAAATGTGACAAGCTGATTCCCACGCGAAGCTGCTGGCAAGGCTAGTTTATAGATAAAATATTGAAAATCTGTAAAAACATTTCTATGTAATTTCCTCACTCAAACCGTAATCAAACACAGAAATTTCTGCTTAAAAGCTAAAAATTATATATGATGTTTTAAATGTAAGCGACTTATTTGTATGTAGTTAGGTACTAACGATTAGTATTATAAACCTGTTTATTTAACATTTTTATGGCATTCTTTTTTTTGTTTTAATTGAATATTAATGTGTCGCGGTAATGAGCAAATTAAAAATTAAATGTTTGTTAAATGCTGATTAACTAATGGTAGCACATTACCTATATCGTATAAAAAAGCATTTAATATAGTCTTCTTACTAGCTCACTAAAGGAAAAACTGACTTCCTTAAAACTGCTTCAGTGTGCATTTTACTTCATGTTTTAAATACTTATAATATTAGGTCCTTACATATGAAATTGGAATTTTGTCGTACTGGCCACTTTGATATCAAATATTACCTTTATGGTTAGGAATTCCAAATTCAAATTCATACAGCTATTTACTCATGCATTTGTGTTTCAAACCCCCTAATTCATTCGTTTTTTCTTCTTTTGTTTTTTTCTTTGTGTCACTCTGTTTACAAAATGGAAAACATGAAACATCGCGTTATTTACGAGTGTGAGTTCCACCGTGGCACCAGTGCTGCAGAAACGGCTCGAAGGATTAATGATGTGTATGGTGACGGTGTCGCAAAAGAAAACATAGTGCGTTTTTGGTTCCAACGTTTTCGGTCTGGAAATTTCGACCTGCAGAACAAGCCTCGTGGACGGCCGGAGACCAAAGTTGATAATGAAGAATTGAAGGCTATTGTGGAAGCGGATCCATCGCAAACCACGTCCGAGTTAGCTGCAGGCTCCGGTGTTAGTGATAAAACTATTCTAATCCACTTGAAGCAAATTGGGAGGTGAAAAAGCTTGAAAGGTAGGTACCTCATGAATTGAGTGAAGCAAACCGACAAACGCGCATCGACTGCTGCGTTACGTTACTCAAGCGGCACAATAATGAAGGAATTTTAAATCGAATCATTACCTGTGATGAAAAGTGGATCCTCTACTATAATCGGAAGCGCTCATCGCAATGGCTGAACCCTGGCGAACCAGGCAAATCCTGCCCTAAGCGAAAATTGATTAAAAAAAATTTGCTTGTAAGTGTTTGGTGGACTAGTGCCGGTGTCGTTCACTACAGCTTTCTTAAATCTGGCGAGACGATTACGGCAGATATCTATTATCAGCAACTGCAAACCATGATGGAAAAGCTAGCTGCTAAACAACCGAGGCTGGTCAATCGCTCTAGGCCACTGCTGCTTCAGGACAACGCTCGACCACACACTGCACAACAGACGGCTACCATACGCATGTTATATATAGTTAGTTATAATAATTATAATGAGTAATTCTTATATTAAAATTGAGCTTGCTGTTTTTAATGTTGAATGATTGTGTTAACACGTCAAGTGCAATAGGATAATTCGTAATTTTAAATCTCCTAACATCAATGGGACGTAGGGTGTCTACATAATGTTTAATCGGGAATGTTTTAATTTTCCCGACGAACAACCTTGACTACAAGTTGTTGGAGCTGTGCGAAGTGGTGATTTTTTCCCAACGCCCCTGTTTGTAATATCGAGTGTAATTATGACCGACCGAGGCCCATTAGGGTAGACCGACATTAATTTATTATAATAAGGCCCAACTGCCAACTGCATTTGCTCGACCGTGAAAATTATTATCATTAGTGGACAATAATGTTGCTGTAAAACGTCAAACTGCTATTAGCCTTATCAATACATTGTAGGAATTTGCTAAGTAATTTAATTTTTGTACATAAGAATATACATAATTATAAAACGATTGGCGATGTATGTTATAGACAAAGTAGGAATCGACATATGCTTGCGGTTCCTGCTTTGCGCCTTGCAAAAGTACATAAGTCGTTTGTGGGATGGGTATAGGATTCTATAATAAAATTCCGAAATCTACATTTACTTTATTATTACAGTAGTTTAAAAACACTGTTTAAAAAAGGTTAATACAGAAAGCCTACCATACTATTGAGGATTACTTAGACGATAAGAATGCGTGGATATAGCTACTCTTCGACCCTGTACAGGACATCAATAACTATAAGTAATTAGTAATAAGAATTATTCTTTGAAAAGAGCAACCGCCTAGTTTCTTGCTGGTTCTCGGTAGGAACAGCTTTCCGAACCAACAGTAGATTTTGAGGATTCAAAAGCACTGGTTTACAAATTTACTTGAATAAAGAATATTTTGAATTTTAACTTGAATTTGAATGCGTGTCTAGTAGAAGGCAAAAGGAACAACGAAACGACAATCAGAAGGTTGTCATTGTTCAGCGGCTATGATCAACTTGGAGATTGATAATAAAGCCGTCGAATTGTGTGAACATTTTCCTTTAGTATTTTTTTAAATCTAAAAGCAGAAAATATAACGGTATAATATATAACGACCGTATACTGTATAACGGCTAGCATATAGGATAAAAAGTTGTTATTTATTCTTTCGGGAACAGTAAACTACTTGCATTTGAGACACGTTGAGGTTGATTTTGGCGTTGACAAGTTGACTTCATTTTAAATCTAATTAATTAGTACAGTTTGTATAGTAATTAATATGCTTAATTCCAAAACTTGGACTTATTAGGGAATAAAAAGAAATCGTAGTATACAATTATATTTATTAATTTAAAAAAAAATTAAAAGAAAAGCAAAGGACGGAAGGGGTTAATAACTATTTGACCGCTGATAGTCTTCAAGTTAAAATCTTAATCGTAGCTATAAAAACTCTCGAGCAAGTCACCTATCAAAACAAAAAATAAGTGCTACGACGATATGGCTACTCAGGTGTGCCTGAGTTACTGACAGTTACCTGTATATGTCTCACCTGTGGGTGAGACATATACAGGTAACTGTTAGATCTACCTCATGGTCATGATTCCCCATTTGAGGAAGTACTTTCTCTTTGACGATGGTTCGCCATTTGGATATGTGTTTTGGCGTCATGGAGAGCATTGTGTAAGTTAGTATTTAAGGAAGAGCGGATCTGGTCTGACCATATGATGGGACTACGGCCTCTGGTGCGTTTGACATCAATCTTTCCTGTGACAAGAAGTTGCTCTAGGTTGCTACTTTTTCTTTCTGGGCGCTATGGCCGAAAAACTCTAGTACTCTTTTCAAGCATATGGTGGAGAGTCTGGTCTTGATATTTAACTCCTTCAGAAAAGACGCGTTGGTGCGAAAAGCAGTCCACGAAATGCGCAGCATTTTCCGCCAGCACCACATTTCAAACGTGTCTTAGATCTACACCCAAAGTAAAAAAATAAAATATGAAAAAAAAGCAAAGATAAATACAAAATTAAAAGGTTGAAAAATTCATACCCAGTCAAACATAATAGAAAGATAAAACTTTTAGAAATTCGTATGTTATCCAAAATAATAAAAAAATACCAAATTAACGATACTACAAAAACAACGTTTAAAAATTCATATCAAATCAAAGATGATACAAAACTATAACTTTAAAAATTCATATCAAATTAAAGATGATACAAAACTATAACGTTAAAAATTCATATCAAATTAAAAAGATACAAAACTATAACGTTAAAAATTCATATCAAATTAAAGATGATACAAAACTATAACGTTAAAAATTCATATCAAATCAAAGATGATACAAAACTATAACGTTAAAAATTCATATCAAATCAAAGATGATACAAAACTATAACGTTTAAGCCATACTGTCACACCTTAATAACGACCATCTCTATAAACGGCAAGTTAAGCGATTATAACTTATTATGTGACGCGATTCATCTCATTTTTATTACAAACCGGTATCCAGATTTCTTGACGCTTATAAATTTGGTATCATTTAAATAAGCGATCCATCTTAGAAAACATCAACACTTTCTAGTTAAATACGTAAGTATAAAACGGTTTTTCTATTGCAGCAATAACTCAGTTTCAAATATTTTAAATAAAAAAATGATTGCTGATCACAAATAATTGTAGTAATGAACCCTAGACCCTTAAATTACGAGAGTAACTAAAATAATAGGATTAATTATAACAGATTAACATCGGTAATTTGGAATTACGATCATAAAGATCTACATATGCTATCTACGATTTCATATATTTATTGTCGTACGGACGCTTCCGTACCTGAAGACGAAGTCGAAACAGTTCATGTGAGTATCCGCTTGAGACCAGCCGATTTGTTGCTGGATATATCGAAGTAAGAGCGCAAAGCCACTTATCGTAGACAATTGTCAGAAACAATTTCCCAACAACTCAATCATCCGTGAATCAAGCAGGTATACTATCAGCATGAGCTTAGAGCTTAAAACAGATGCACGATATGCGTGTCAGCATGAGTTAGAAGCAAATAGATATAGTATCAGCACGAGCATAACACGAGAATCAGCTTGGAAGCTATCTAATAGGATTTCTTCATTTGTTCCTTACGGTAGGTAGATTTAGAAGATCCACCTATATGAAGGTTTCGTACTTTCTGGTGCTCATCAGGTCAGCGAAGAAGGTGACTTGACGTAGTCAGTTTCGCTATATTTAGTTATATCGGTAATTTAATGGGTTTTTCTGAAACAAAAAAAACTAAACTAAAAGGAGAGAAAGAGAAAATTAAGAGAGCTAAGAAATTGTTACGAATATTTTAGAAAATCTGTAAAATAACTAAATATTTAAAAAATCCAGCTTCCGCAAAATAAAAACGAATTCAGAAATGATTCATATATCATATAACAAATTTAAAATCTGTCAAAAGGATAAGTTGACCGTTGTACTCTGTTTTTTTTTTGATAATGTTTTTCTTACATTTTTTATGGTACAAATAAATTAAAAACAAATAAATAAATAAATAAATTTACATATCGTCAAGTTGATGATTTTTATATTCGTTTTGCCTATTATTTACGTCGATGTAAGATTTTATTTACGTCAACCAAAAGGTTGACGTAAATACAATCTTCAAAACTTATCTTGGCTATCATTAGATATATTATTTATCATTAGATATATTATTTGTCTCCTATAATAAGAAAGACTAAGATAAGTCAATGGACATTTATTATTTAATTTATAAATTTAGGTTATCATTAAGATGCTTTTTAACCTTATAGTTAGATTATTACTTCGATAAAGTACATTCTACCATTCTGGATGTACTTTATAAAAATAATAATAGCAGTAATAATAACTGTGACCATTCCACGTGATTTGATAGTAGTAGCGTGTAATTTAAGACAGAGATAACTTGTACAATTTTTTGTAAATAAAAAATTAGTAATAAAAATGTATTAATTAGTTTCATTTAGTGTAAGAAATAACTGTTCAGACAAAAGAATCATAAAAATGAAACCTTATGTTTGCATAAAGATTCGCCAACGCGTTACTTAAACTGGGGACAGTGCAGTATGTAGTAGTGAACGCTTAGTGCCTGGGTGGTAAACCGCAACGCGTACACTCGGCTGCACTAATTCCCTCCGCATTATACCTATAATCCAGTGTAGTACTTGGCTAAGTGAATTCCGATATTGTTGGAATCTTAAACGCACTGCACAACACTGTGGTAGAATATATTTTTTATGGATTAAATAACAGATTTCCAATGCAAGTACTATCACACCTGAATGTACGTAACGTAGTTCAATTACTCTGTGTTAAGTAGTTGGTTAGCTGCAATAGAGGAATCCTAATTTGTAATACGCTTCAAATGCTAATGGAGCTTTAATCGAAAAGTTTTTTTTAGTTTGTCATACAGAAAGTAAATAGAAATCAGTTTGAAAGTTAGAAACATGATTTTGTGAATATTAAAATTACGCACTTACTACACTACATTATTAAATAATGCACATCGAGGCTTAGAGAGAGAAATCGGCTAGATTCTGCTGTATAGAGCATTGTCTCTGTTGCACAGACTGAAGAACCCGTGTGTTACAGTGACAGCGCTCTACGAAACCAAACTGGCCGGCTGTTTCGTTCTAATCATCGATGTGCATTATTTAATGCCGGGTACTATAGTACAATGTCTGTTGAAACTCCAATTCTCACTACGATATAGCAAGGTATTGGTTGAAACTTTAAAAGACAGCTTGAATTAAGAAGTTTAATTTTTATCGTAGCAGTCCGTTCCTTCAGTTGCGGCATCCTAAGAGCGAAATGATATAGCTTAGACCAGCGTGGTTTAGGAAAGAATCACATGCTCTCGCAGCTAGATCGTATATAAAGAATCCTTCATAGGAGTAGTAGGCGTTACTCTGCGTTAGTCTATAGTATCTAGAAAAGTAATAATATAATTATTCCGTTAAAAAAGAGAATTATAACAAAATGAATCATTCATTACATTTTATATATTTACGAGTAAATCAAGTCAAATCCAATATACCGTATCGTATATCGTACCTTGATGCCAAGTATACTATTCGATAGTATAAACCAATCAATTTTCATACCTAATTGGTTTTTCTGTTTATTGTATTTTGTTAAGTAGTAAGAAAAATAAATATGTCATTTTTTTGTCCTGTTTATCATAAAATAATGTGCGAATCCTTTTTTTTCTCCTATTGAATTCAAATCCTCAGATAAAATGTAAGTCATTAATATAATTATAGGTTAACATATGACATTCTTAACGATAAGTGATGATTTTTTAGTCTTTATCTCGTACCTAAATTTTGCTTTTAACTTTTGCTAAATTATCAGCTCAGATATAAAAAAAAGCACTTTAATAAATTCATATAGCGATATACATGGTCGTTTGTTCGACTTGATCCGATTTTTTTATTAAACTCATTTACATTTGCGAATACTGTTAGGAATTTGATTTAATTTCATTTTAATTTAGTGCAATCATTATAAACTAACCGTGCATGCCCGGCCCGAGTGGAAGTCGCAAAGTTTTCCCGGGTAAATAATTTAAGATTGGTATTTAAAAATTTTGACGTAAAACTAGTTTTTGTGAGTTAGCCATAAGAGATAGAGACATGCTGTCGCTTTTTGTAGATGTACAATTCTCTAATACATTGGTTTACGCGGCGCACGCGACTAAAGCTCCCAGCAGGTGAGTTTTCTTACAACCGCGAGACCTCTTCAACACAATTCACTTAAAACCGTAATAAACTATTAAAAACCTTCCGGACGAATCGCACTGCCTTTTAGTAAAAACCGTACAAAAATCCATTCAGTAGATATTGAGAAGATCGATCTCATACATTGTATTCATCTCATATATTAATGTTATATTAAATCTGACATTTCTTTTAATATTTTGTTGGACACACTTGTATTCTTATGCTTTAGATGAGGCAATATTTACAAGACTCCTTCTTATAAAAACTATTTTTTTATCCTTTATCTTATCCCGGTGTGTAAGCTTTAATTGTACCAAATTTCATTAATATTAGGCCTCCTTATGGTTGGATTATCCGTCAATGCGTAACAGATAGACCAACAGACATATAGTACCCGGCATTAAATAATGCACATCGATGTTTACAACGAAACAGCTGGCCAGTTCGGTTTCGTAGAGCGCTGTCATTGTCACACACGGGTTCGTCAGTCTGTGCGAAAGAGACGATGCTCTATGAAGCAGTATCTAGCCGATTTCTCTCTCTAAGCCTCGATGTGCATTATTTATTGCCGGGTACTATACAGACTTTCGCGTTTATAATATTAGTATGGATGTTAAGGCTCGTCATATAAGCCGTGTAATTTAGAGCTTTGTAACTCAAGTATAAATCAAGTTGTCGCAAGACGTCCGACGAGAATGAAGCCGTGTTGTAGGGCTTCCTGCGGTTGGGACCGCTTCCTTACACTTAATTACCGCCTGTACTTCTTGTGGGGATCGTTATTGTTATGACGCTACATCTATATCTATAATATTATTTTAAAAAATCCTCGACAGAAGAGCAAAAAATATGATCGTTTTTCTCAAAATCTACTGTACAGATTTTCGTACCGTTTTTATTAAAAGATTTTAATTCTACTAATTCTTCCGGAAGGTCTAGGTCAGAGGTCGGCAACTCGGCGTTCGCGGGCGCCACTGCGCCCTTCAATAAGTTTTAGTGCGCCCTTAAACTATTGTTAATTTACGCAAGAAATTAAAAAATGAACGTGTTTTATAAATATTAACATTTCAAAAAATAGGTGGCGCCCGCCATGAATTTTTTATTTAGTATTTCACTCTTTACATTAAAAACGTTGTCAACCTCTGATCTAGGCTAATAGTACATTACCGTTTAATGTAAATAGTGTTGAAGAGATCGCTCAAAAAACTCGCCTGTTTAGAGCCTTACTTACGTGCGCCGCGTAAATCAACCGACATACACATCATATGTAGAGAATTGTGTTCTACAAAAATACTATAAAAAAGTTCGCGACAGCATGCCTCTATCTCTTATTAACTCACAATAAACACTTTCAATTCATAAAAAAATGTTACTGTTTTGACGCGGCCAAATCCGCTGGCACAGCTTTTAAATGATAATTTAAAAAAACATTTTTTTTATCTCTTATAATGATGAGGAACTTTAAAAGTAAAGACTTTATATACTGCAGTTTCTAAACGAAATGAAAATGCCACAATAATGAGGAGCTTGGTTAAAACCAGTCATATAAATGTTGTTGCGGGTCTAAAAATTCAAAATATTCACTGGACTGACTGCAGTCACTAGAGAGAGATCCAAAAAAAAGTGTGTTATATGCATATTATCGGAGTAGCGCCACAGTTAACGAATTATAGACGGAAATTGAAGATAAAAAATATTGTGAAGACCACTATAATTGGGATAAAACCACTTCCATTTTTTCTTGATAGAATCTTTACATATATTTTTATTCTGGATTTCCCATATTAACGGGATTGCACTAAGTCTTAAATGTTAAGTCTAAGTTAAACCAGTTCTAAGTACCTACATTAAAAGCAACGACCGTGCTCTTTAATTAATCATCTTTTAATTTAAAAGTACGTATACCATCTTGAAGAACACATAACCATCACCATTCTCCTGGTCTTCTTATGTATGTTATCGCTTCTATTCTTTCCCATCATTCGTTAATTCTGGCGCTACTTCTTTCATATGCATACTTCACACAATCTAGCCATCTCTTTTTCGGCCTTCCTTTTGTCATATATGCAACTAATATATAATTTACCTAACCAGTGTTCTACAATATATAGCTAAATACATATACACACACAGTTGTCCGTGCCCAAAATAAATAACAACTTGCTTTATTGGTAACAGACTACTGGTAAATACATACTTAAATAAATATATACACCCAAGCTCGAAGAACCCACAAATTGTACTTAGAAAATGTTGGCCCTTGGCGGGAATCGAACCCGCGATACACGGATATGAAGGCAGGGTCCACCGCCCACTGCGCCAACGGGCCGTTAAAACTTATACTACCTCCTTACTACCATACTGTTCCCGTTTTCGTAAAATACTTATTCCGAATATTGTTCAGGTTTCATCTGTATTTTACAAATTTAATCATAATCGATCTAACGGTTAGGAAACATAGACATAAATATATTCGCATATTGTTTAAGCAATTCCATGTAACGTAAATTATTTGTTATCTTAATACAATGCAGCCTTTGAGGTATTTGTCGACGTTGATCTACAGTAATTTATTGCCATTGAAAATAACATGCGTAATAAATAAATGTTTTAAAGGATATAATTTGACGTGTGGGCAATAAATATAATATCATCTACGATGGTTATTTATTAAAAAGTAAAATTTGAAATACATAGATATTAAAAGACAAATTTACGTGACGAAATTTTTAAATAAATATATGAGTCATAAAAAATTTAATAATTAATTACAAAAATAAAAAATAATAACTTAGTGATAGTAAAATAGTTTCTTATAAGTATTCAATACATAAAATTTCAGAACGCAACTAAAAATGACTTCTGCATCATCAACAACTTAAACATCGATAACATATATAATTAAATCTATATGTAATTTTACTTTATAATACATCGGTCTACTCTAGACTACTAGACTTTAAAACGGCTGGACCGATATGAATGAAATTTTCTAGTCTTTAGATTTAGTTAATCTTTTACTTGACACAGCGGATAAGCCTGTAAAGTTTGGTAGCGATCGAAGTATTTCTTTTAAACTGTCAGTGAAAGATTTTTTGATGGGACGTCGAAACCAGATTGAGCCACAGCAACGCGTAGTCGGACCGCTAGTTGTATAATACTACCGAGGCGCTTTGTAGAAAGATAGGTTGTGCTGACCTAATAATTGTGCATACATTTATATATAGTATTTTGTCACAGGTGTAAAAGATGACTCAGATGATGTATCAAGCAAATCGTGTGGCGGTGACGCCTCTGGCCTTGCAAAGAAGCAACGGAAAGCGAGAACAGCTTTCACGGACCACCAACTGCAGACCCTGGAAAAGTCGTTCGAGAGACAAAAGTACCTTAGCGTGCAGGACCGAATGGAGTTAGCCGCTAAACTAGGCCTTACGGACACACAAGTGAAGACTTGGTATCAAAATAGAAGGTGAGAATTTTTTTTTACATGCTTTATTTTAGTATATATGTTTATTTGTATAAATTCTTTTTTTAAATTAATTTTAACGCACATTGACCTTAGATATAATATACACTTTGTAAACTTATCAAGAACCGATGACAATAAAAAACTGTAACTGTATATAACTGTTAAAAAAATCTAACAATACATCCCACTAAAAAGAAAAAAATAAATATAATTTGAAAAACTAAAACACGCTTTTATAGCAAACCGAAATAAAAAGTGATAAATAGTACTTACTAATGTTATAAATGCGAAAGTCAAACAGACTTTCGCCACGTCTGGTACGTTTTTACGGTGAATCCGCTGAACTAATAGCGATGAAACTTTTACAATTATTCCTTATCCATCGGGGTAACCTATGAAAGTTTACTCACGATGTGTCAAGTCTGTAAATTAAAGAAATAGGTTTCATACGAGTATGACGCTGTTTGCCTTACGTCGAAAAAGTTATTTTAAGAAAGTTTTATATATTTCGGGTTTTGCTTATTGGATAAATTTAAATGAGCTATTTTACGAGTAATATATATTTTATTTACTTTATGTCATACGAGTTATTTACATAAATAATTGAACTATGCTCTCGAGAAAATGATAAATCTCTCTCAGTCTTCCCGGATCGATCTGATTTTTGTGACGGAGAGTGACGGAGGCTATTGTTTATTCCAAGGCTACATACAGCCCACACGAACGAAATTGCTGGTAAAAGATAGTTCTTAATATAGGCAGAATAAAAATATTGGACTGCTTGCAAAAATCGTGGATTGCACGATGTAATATACATATAAGCAAAAAGATAGCACAATACACACCACGCTTTTTTTTACTTTGTATTTTTAACATTTTAGTCTGATGTGCTATAAAAGCATGTATTTAGAGTTCTTTTTCATCAAATTATTGACATTGTCACCATGCGAGAAAGGTTACTTACTTAAAGTAAGTTATAAATTACAATATACTCATTTTATTAATTTATAGAAGATAGCCATTATACAAGATCAATAAAGTTATTTTGCTATCATCCGCGGTAAAGTAAATAGAAAATATATGTTACTATATGTAGAGTGGACTATCCGTTTTCATACTTGATACATGCAGGGTTCTTAAAAACACTACACATATTCACTATCACGAACTCAACAATCGTTTCGCCCTGCAAGCTAAGCCTTAACAGGAGATAGACTCCACGAAACAGCTTTGCGATTTTGTCATGGACTCTATCTCCTGATGCTTCGGTTGCCAACGAAACAATCATTTTATTGCTGATTGTTATGAAAATTTCATACAAATTCTGTATAATAATAAATTCCTAGTGTTATATATAAAATTGTATAGAAATACTATTAAGTATTCCACCTCCCACACTGTAATGGGTTTATAAGACTGAGTACGTGTAAGACGGGTCGAATGAAGAAAGCAATTATCGGATGCGCCTCTAGGGCTTAAGACAAAATCATTAGGCGATTTAAATAATTTTGATAACATACTGATTATCAACACTTCTCAATTACGTAATATTATATTAATCAAATATGAATCGTGCGATAAATTAAAAAAAACTTATAAGTTAAAAGTAAAGTAGCGGACTGTTACTATGCCCACTGCTGGGGGCTAAGGCCTCCTCTCTCCGTTTTTGGAGAGAAGGATTGGAGCTAAGACCTACCACGCTGCTCCAATGCGGAATGGTAGGTTACACATATCCCTAGAATTCTTTAGAGATATGTAGGTTTCCTCACGATGTTTTCTTTCACCGAAAAGCGTGTGATAAATTGCAATCATCTGTTAGACACGTAAGTTTTTATTAGAAAAACTCATTGGTGCCTGCCCGGGGTTTGAACCCATGTCGTCTCTAGAGAGTCGCACAGTCTCACCACTGGGCTATCACAGCTGTTAAATTAATAACATTATATTAGAAAAACGATGAAATTTAAAACAAAGTCACGGATTCACCACATGCGATTTGCTTGTAATTCTTTTTTTAATTTTATAGCTTACTGTTTTATTATTGTTTATGCACCTTTAAGCTCACAATTTTACTTGCGAATTCATCTGCATGGATTTCAGTATTGATTAAAAGTAAGATATGTCGTTCTTCATCTATTATGCACTACAAAAATCACATAGATTCGTAGCTCGGACTTAAAGAAGGACAAATATAAACACTTACGCATCTATACTCGTAACATTTTTAAGATTTATGTTTCTATTTTTACATAATTTGTTTTGCTTTAAGTCGGAAACATATTAGATGATTATGGAAGGAATGATAAATATACTTTAGTATACACACGCACACACACACACACACGCACACACACACGCACACATATATATATATATATATGTATATATAAACACATATATATTTGGCATATATATATATATATATATATATATATATATAGTTATCCCTTCTAGGAGTTGTTTGATCAAGCGGTACGTATAATCAGTTCTAAGTTGATCCGTTCGGATTTGTTGATCCAGGCCCGATTTGTTGATCCAATACAATTTTACATCACACTTGTTGGCTCCGCTTCGGATCAACAAATGATGAATACTGTTTCTCTGTAAGTGCTCAATAATTATACAAATCCACTCCGTAGTTATTTGATCCGATTCAAACGCGCCAATCACAGAGCAGATCGTCACCGAACGTACTCCGTACTTTGACCCCGTCATTCAAGGCTATTTCAAGGTTGAGTTTGCAGTACATTATTAAGCATGCAGATTTCAAAGAAATGTAGTTGAAGGATCTGATGGTTCTAATTGAAACTATAACATTTAGGAATAAGTGATTTTGAATAAGAGGCTGAATTAATATTTAAAAAAATCCCTAAAAAATCCCTCCTTTCTGCCTAAAAGAAATTCTTAAAATCTTAAATCTTATAAAGTACATGTAAAAAAAGGTAATCATATAAATTATTTTGTTAAATACCAAAATAATGTATATTATACATATATTATTACTTTTGTATTATGGAATTCAGCAAAGTAGCGCCTACTTCTAGTTTTAATTTTTAAGTTACTTGTTTTAAGGCGCTCCAGGCGAGGGTGTAAGAAAGAGGCTCGTCCCATTTAGTCTCTTCAAGTGTCAACGTCACCTGCTCGTGGTGCACCCTGCAGATAACCAACGAGGATCTGGCGACCGATTAATGGTCATATAACCATTTCTGTCCAGCTGACCCAAATACCAGACCGACAGTGAACAGCAGCACTGTCGGTGCGACATTGTCAGCACTACAATCGCCAACCCGCATGCCGAGCGTGGTGATTACTCGCAAACCCTTCACATGATGTTATCACAATATAAACCACAGCCCCTAGTTCCCAGCTCTGGCAGCGGATTAAATAACGGCGTAGCAGGGGGTTTCGAGAATTTCCGGCAAAAAATCCGCTGCCAACCACGAAAACCACGTAGCAACGTGAGACGCACGAATTTTGAGGGAAGAGAAGATGGAAAATATACTTGAGCTGGAAAAAAAACAGTAAACAAATTGCGGTGGTGATAGGATTATCTGAAGTCGCGTTCCTTATACTCAGAATTACCAAACGGTATTATCTGAATGTCATACAGGTTTACGCATCGACATCAGCACATGAAGACGATGATGCATACGATGCATGCCTCGAAAACCTTCTACATTGTTTCGATGGGGGAATTAAACGTAAAGCTTGGCAAGTCAAGCAGCACAGAGGTGAGAGTAGGGCAATTTGGATACGGGCTACGGAACCACATGGGCCAGATGTTGGCGGATTTCTTGGAGAGAGAGGATCTCTACATGATGAATTCTTTTTTCAAGAAACAGCTGTATCGAAAATGGACCTGGATAAGTCCCGATGGTTCCACGAAAAATGAGATCGACTTCATCATGTCGACCAGACGTTATATATTTAATGATATATCTGCGATCAATACCGTAAGAAATGGAAGCGATCACCTTATGGTTAGAGGCACATTGAATATATGCGTACAGCTGGAAAGATCCAGACTGGTGAAGTCTACGCTCCGACCCATTTGAGCTCATATCCAAAATCCCATGAAGTTCCAACTCGATCTGATGAACCGTTTTGATTGCCAAACTGACTGCGCTGTGACTGTGGACGATTTAAACAACATGCTGGTGGAAACCGTCCATATGGTCCAAACTTTATAGGAAAAGTCGTAAGAGAACCAATAAATTCTTGACACAGACTCTCATGCCCATGAAGAGAGGAATAAAATGAGATTAGTGTATCCATAGACAGATTTCTTAAGGGCAAAAGTGCGACCAGCGACAGTTCAACACCGAATACATTCGAGGTACTAAAGAGCGTAACAGGGGCTCAAAAGATTTCGCAAGACATCTGTCTATTAGGCAAAGGCAGTTGACGTGATTGAAGACCGATATTGCTATCATTTCGTCTCAAGTGTCTTCCAGGCAGAAACCTACGCTACCATGGAATGCGCCAGGAGATTGAAAGAAACACAAACAGCAGGTAATATAGTTATATAAAGCGACAGTCAAGCGGCATTAAAAGCACTCGACCGTATAGAAACGACTTCAGCCATAGTTAAAGAATGCAAACAAGCATTAAATGAACTATCTGAAGCCGGTGAAGTAACGATTGCATGGGTCCCAGGGCACTACGGCCATGCAGGTAATGAAAAAGCTGATGACTTAGCAAGAAAGGGAGCGAGTCAGACTTTTATAGGGCCTGAACCATATCTCCCAATTGCTAACACTATCATAAAGCGTGTTATAGGTAAAATAATAGAAATAGAAGCTAACAAAAGATGGAGAAAGGAAACACTCAGACAGTCGAAGCTATTCCTCAAATCTTTCGATACAAAGAAGACCAAACTGCTAATATCTCAGAGTAGGGAAAATGTGTCAATTATAACACGTATTACCACGGGGCACTGCCTGTTAAACAAACACCTGTCGATAAAGAGAATAAAGGAAGAGTCAGCGTGCTCAGAGTGTGGAGTAGAAGAAACGAGTCTTCACCTTATAGCTGAGTGCCCTATGTACTCGCGGGTAAGATGGGAGATACTAGGTAAGGATGAACTTGCAGTTACGGACTTGGCTGATATCCCCTTCAGGGACATTATCAGGTTTACAAAAGCTACTGGTAGATTAAAGCAGGTGACACTGCCGGGACATCAGTGATACCCATGTCCCAACATGGGGAAATGGGTGGAATAGTCTGACATAGGAGCTGACCACCTGCACTGCTACAGCAGGCGTCCCCGAATTAGATAGATAGATAGATCATTTCGTCTCGACCTGAGATTTTAAAAGAGGTTGAGAGGTTCTATAGGCAGTTATACATTTCATACTGTTGTCAATTTGGCAAAAGATCCAAGACCCAATTTGACTCTAGACTATACCGAAGATATACCACCGGACGTCAGCCTAACGAGATTAGTATTACTCTCAAACAACTTAAGAACAACAAGGCTCCAGATGATGAAAAAATGACAACCTAACTACTGAAGGTGGATGAAGAACTGAAAAACTACCTCAAGTCCTTCAGCGATTTAATTCCGTTATTTATGAAGGTATTATGCCGAAGGCATGAGACAGGAACGTGGTGGTTCTCTTCTTCAAGAAAGGTGACGTCTTATTGAAGAATTACAGACCCATCTTTCTGCTGAATCATGTTTATAAGTTGTTCTCCAGAGTCAAAACGAATCTTCTCGCTGGTAGGTTCGACGACTTCCAGCCTCCCGAACAAGCCGGATTCCGAAAAGGCTAAAGTACTATAAGTACCACATATTCACGCTGTGGGAGGTTATACAGAAGATCGAGTAGTATAACCAGCCACTTTGCTTGGCGTTTGTGGACTATGAGAAGGCCTTTGATTTGGTGGAAACATAGGCCGTATTAAGATGGCTCCAGAGATGCCGAATCGTCTATCGGTGCGACCAAGTGCTGAAGTATTTGTACGAAAATGCCACAATGTCTATCCGTATCCAAGACGGCGAGATATGAGACAGAGAGATGTCATCTTCCCGAAACTGTTTACTGTTGCATTTGATGTCTTTAAGCTTTGGATTGGAACGGATATGGCATCAACATCAGCGGCGAGTATATCACTCACCTTAGATTTGCCGACGATATAGTCGTTATGGCAGAGTCTCTGAAGGACCTAACCTTGAAGGACCTTAACATAATGCAAGTCGACCTCAGTAGAGTAACTAAACATGTGGGCCTTAAAATGGCTCAGAAGATGTTGATGATGATTGTGACTTATAACTTATTTTGACAGTCTATATTATTATGAATTATTAAGTATTATTAATAAAAATAATTTTGTTGTCTCTCATTATTCAAACTATAACTAAGTATGTAATACAGTATTATTTTAAAATTTAATGCCGTTTGAAACCATATTTTGTTTCATTTCATTCAAAAAAAAAGAAGTCCAGAAATATTTCTTACTAATAATTAGTTTCGAATTTTAAATATATGTCAGAATGCTCCGGACGATGTTAAAAATAAAAATTTATATTAGATCAACTTATGCCTATTGATACAGAATTATATAGTAGCAATGACCTCTGGGGCCGACGTTGACAGGTGGGGCATCTCACTCCTATATATTAAGCATGGATCAAAAAGTGTCTAGAATGTATTGGATTTTAAGATCAACTAATGCTTAACGAAGACTTTAGCAAAAACCGTTAGCAGGAGCCACAAAATACATAAAAAATATTAACAGAAAAATATAGAGTCTACTAGTACATCACAAAATATGAGTCAGTGACACGATATGCCAATCAAATATATACTTTTTGTCATTGTGAATACAACTCAGGAGCCATTAAAACAGCTAATTTAAGGGGATCAAACAAGTACTTAGGAAATTCGCATGATCAAACAAGTAGCAGAAAAGGACTATATATATATATATATATATATATATATATATATGCAAACGTTTTTACCTACAACCTGAAATATAAAAAAAGCGAATTGAGAAGATTGCATTTGGTACCAGTATACTAATACTTACATCCAAATTTGGTATGTGCTTGATTAAATTGGAATTTCCTTGTGTATCTATGAAAATATTTTTTTTGTTCTACTGCAATTTGCGAGTCAAGTTTTTATCGCTTACACTTGAATATAAGACACTAATATTTCCTAAAAACGCTTCTGTCTACAAAATACGGCATCGGCTATCCATGACGTAGTTCGTGAGATAGTCGGCAGTCACAGAGAGCGTGCTGAGTCAGCATCTCTCGTATTCAGCTACCAGCATCGTCTGTTTGCAACTGTATTAATATGACAGTGAGTGAAACAATAAATTTTGAAGATACGAATTGGGAATGTTCTTGTAGTATACTAGTAACTGCTAAGTATAATGATGTATTCGTTTTCGTATCACAGACTTCTTTGTTACTTTTTAATATACTAGCAATGCTCCGCGGTTTCACCCGATCGCGTGGTAGTGGAAAGTTACGAAGTCGGATTATAGATTTATTTTGTAGATTATTTAATTATAAAAAATGGGTATCATTAGTATTCTTGGAATAAGAGCTAACTAACCAAATGCAGGCTCTGCTATAACGGTTGCTACAATGAATTTGTTATGGCATTATTTTCTTTCGATTTATATTGTTAAATTCGTAATATCTTTTGATTGGGATGTCGGATTTTAATAATTTAAAAAGTATTTTACAGGTATTGAAATATTTTTTAATAAAAAATTATGTAATGGGATAAGAGATATGAATAAAATGGTTTGATTATTGTCGGCAATTTTATCAACTTTTACGATGTAAAAAAGTAGTTATATTGGTATAACTATAATAGTTAGACATATGGTATCGCGGACTTTTTTGTGGATATTGAAATGTTCTATAATACTGTAGATTTTTTTTTTGTTCTATCTTCAATAGTTTCCTCAGCGCACGCGACGAAAGATTTTTACGACTTTATTTTTCACACTTTATTACAATTTTATTAGGGATCCCTATTTTTTTTAATGACATATAGCCTATGTTGCTCAGTGAAGAAGCAGCTTTCCAATAGTGCAAGAATATTTGAAATCGGTCTGGTTGTTTAAAAACATTACAACCATACACACATACAAACAAACATACAAATTTTTCCTCTTTATTATATTAGTGTAGACTAGCTGTCCAGCAGCTTTTCCCTCGTGGAAATCAGTGTGTCACAATTTTTTTCCGAATTAATTTTTTTTACATAAAAGTATCAACCATAAGAGATAGAGTCATGCTGTCGCGATTTTTTTTGTAGCATTTTAATACATCTACAATTCTCTGGTACATTGCATTAGAATAGAATAGAATAGAATGCATTAGTATATCTCTGCTGGTTTACGCGGTGCACGCGAATAAATCTTCCACCAGGCGCGTTTTTTTTATAACCGCGCGACTTCTTTTACACAATAAGATAACAACGGTAATTTACTATATCCCTAAACCTTCCGGAAGAATAATAAGATAGAAAATTTCATGAGGAGAACATCTATGGAGAATTCGTGGGTTACTAGGTGTGTGGTTATAAGTTCCAATCCGTCCCTTTAATGGCGCCTTCTTCATAGCAGTTGGAAAGAAAAAGGCTACCTTATTTTATTTTATTACTGCATTATGTCATTTTGGTGGAGATCGCTGTTAAAAGATAAAGTTCGCGCTTCTCAGTTTTTTATGTTATGTTTTTGTTAAATCATAAACTAAATGTGTCGATACAGTTTAATAAATATATAAATTGAATTAATTTGCAACACATCCCCGTACAAAGCTGTGATAGCACAGCGAGAGACCGTGCTAATCTTTCGAGAACATTACGATTTCAAACCCTGGCCAGGCACTTATTAGTTTTACTTTTAAACCTATGTGTCTCATTGATAATTAGCACACGCTTTTCTATGAACGAAAACACTGTAAACTTGCCTCTCTAGAGATGTCTGAGGATAAATGTAACTTACCAAGCCATATTGGAAGCAGCGTCTTAGTTTCAACCCTTCTCTTCACAATCGGAGAGAGGCGGCGTTTGCCCAGCAGTGTGATAGTAACATGCCGTTACTTAACTACTTAACTTTACATCTTTGTACCGAATTACATTCGACTATTAATACTTATTATAAATCACTTAACAAGATTAGTCGGCGACTGTACTCAAGAGCGGTTATTTCAAAAACAAACGTCAATAATTAGACCTTTGCGGCCGCCGACCGTGCCACGTTCTAGATGCTTCGTAAAAACTCAAATAAAAACGACTACCTCAGGATTTCTATTGCCTTTTTATACGATTTTATAAATGGCGCATATTATTAAAGTGTAGATGCATTAACTTTTTACGATCAATAATTAACACAATTACACTTAGGTGAAATAGAAAACATCAATGTTAATTTTATACTAAATTATTGATTTCTATGTATTTGACCCGTTGGCGCAGGTGGCAGTGACCCTGCCTTCAGCTCCGCGGTTTGCGGGTTCGATTCCTGCCTATGGTCAATAGTTTCTCAAATCAATTTGTTCGTTCTTCGAATCTGGATGTATTTATGTCATCATCATCAACAACATAGAATAATTATCTAATTCTGACTAAATACCGTGAATGCAAGAAAAGATACAAGAGACACAGGCGCCTCACAAGTCGTCGCCCGCCCCGTCTGGTTCTTTTTCTATTGCCACAATTTTTTTCCATACTTTTTGTTGGTTTTCTATAATTTCGGTTAAACTAATGTTTGGGCTTCGATTTTTCGGTTCGTGAAAGAGTGTGAAATCGAAGTTAATTGAAGGATTTAATAGCTTTTGTAGAATTTTGTGTGCGGTCATTTTGCTCTGTAGTTGCACGCACTATTTTGTTTATGGATAACATTTCACTAGTACCTATTTCGACACTTATATTAAAGATGCGTCTTTGCTCGCGACAATTAAAGCGTTTAGTTGCCCTCAATAATGCAATATCTGTGTCTTTTCCTTGTTCTAGAAAGGAAAACGGGAATTTTCTTCTATATGTTAACTTGCTGCTGAGCTGTGATGCCCAGCGGTGAGACCGTGCGAGTCTTTCAAGGGCAACACGAGTTCAAACCCGGGCAGGCACCAATGAGTTTTTCTATTAAAACTCATGTGTCTAATTGATAATTGCAATTTATCACACGCTTTTCGGTGAAGGAAAACATCGTGAGGAAACCTGCATATCTCTAGAGAATTCTGGAGATATGTGTAACCTACCAATCCGCATTGGAGCAACGTGGTAGGTCTTAGCTCCGACCCTTCTCTCCAGAAACGGAGAGAGGAAGCCTATTTCCAGCAGTGGGATTTTAACAGGCCGCTACTTTACTTTTTTTATGTTAACTTATTGTATACTCAAACTCAAACTCAAAATATTCTTTATTCAAGTAGACTGTTTACAGTACTTTTGAATCGTCAAATGTTTTCAAGAAGTTACCACTGATTCGGAAGTTTGCTCCTACCGAGAAGAACCAGCAAGAAACTCGGCGGCCATTCTTTTTTTTAAATATATATTTTTTACAATTTGATTGATGGTTACAAATAAATCGTTGTGGCTTGGTGCGTAGCTGACTGCAGTTAAGATATGCTACTATCACTCAAATAATCTTCAATTGTATAGTAAGCTTTATGTAGCAGCATCGTTTTAAGATAATTTCTAAACTTGCTATACTTGCTATAAGCTTTACTTGTGCCAAATTTCATCAATATTCCCATCGATTTGCCGTAAAAGAGTAACCGACAGACAGACAGACTTTCACATTTTTAAAATAAGTATTGATTTACAATTAACTGTTTGTTTGTTACGTTTTCACGGCTAAGTCACACAAACTTTTTTGATGACTTTTAGTGAAGATGTAGATTTGACTTGGAAAAGGACATTGGCAACACGAAATAGCTAATCCATGCTGATGGATCCGTGGGCACTAGTAAACCCTTACTAATATTACATATGGGAAAATGTTTCTTTGTTTGTCCGTCCTATTTTCAAGTCAGATTTGAGCAACGGGACAATGTGATTTTTAATATGGAGAAAGTTTTAAGGTCTGAAATATGCTTTATATCTTTGTTTTAAATTCCACACACAGTCCAAATCGTGCAAATGCTAGTGAAATTATAAATGCAAGGTAAATTTATTCGTTTGTAAGATTATTACGTCCAAGCCACTTTACTGATTTTGATGGAATTTAAAAATATATTCAACCTAAAAGAAGGCTATAGATTGTACAAAAAAATTGTCGCTAGTACAGACTAATGTTCAATAAATGAAACTGAATAATGTTCAATAGATGAATGAATTTATGGTCTTAAAGGCAATGATATTTTTATATTATAAGTGATTACAATATAAACATGCGGGTCATATCGCGACAAAATCGAGCTACCTTTGTATAAGGTTCGACGTTTCGGACGAGTTGCATCTACCGTGATCACGAAATGACTGACGTAATATTAAAGAATTAACGGCTTGTTGCTTTACCACTGCTGGACATAGGCCTCCTCTCTCCGTTTTTAGAGAGAATGATTGGAGCTGCTCCAAAGTGGATTGGTAGCTTAGACATATTCCCAGAATTCTCTAGAGATATGCAGGTTTCCTCACAATTTTTTCCTTAACCGAAAAGCGTATGATAAATCAATAAGACACATAAGTTCTAATAGAAAATAATTTGCGCCTGCCTGGGTTTTGAACCCGTTACTCCTCGAAAGAGTCCCACAGTCTCACCACTGGGCTATCACGGCTATTAATCCTCATATATAGTACCCGGCATTAAATAATGCACACCATTGCTTCGAACGAAACAGCCGGCCAGTTCGGTTTCGTAGAGCGCTGTCACTGTCACTTAGTCAGTATGTGACGTTTCACACAGGTTCGTCAGTCTGTGCGACAGAGACAATGCTATATGAAGCAGGATCTAGCCGATTACTCTCTCTAAGCCTTGATGTGCATTATTTATTGCCGGGTACTATACAAATTAATGTTTTTTCAACGTCATCACACTGTAGTGGATTCAAGTCTAATGGCTTACATGTGAATTTTTTACCGTTCAACACCCTGTCACCGACGAATGATAAAGAGGCTGTACTTTTTCTCACGGATACAGAGATATCTCTTCCTGATTATACAACTTAATTAACACAGTTTTAAACTTAAACACGCCTCTTTCCAAATATAAATACAATCGCGCTACAAATCGGTATGTACATATGTATGAAATCGTAATTGTTTACCAAATTTTTCGAGCACTGCTTTAACATACTCTTTGTTCAAATTAAAATCTATATTTATTATATAGTGAATGTTTGTCTGTATGGCCCTTAAAGAATTCGCAACGGCTCGACCGATTTTAATGAAATTTTCAGATAATCTTTAGATTGACCCAGCGGATGATCCTGTAAAGTTTGGTAACTATCGGAGCATTTTTTTCACTGTTGAGTTGTTTTTATTCGAGGGGCAGCTAGTATCAAATAAAAACGATGTGTTCTTTTAACAATGACCCAAGTTTATACTTAAATGAACTATCAATATTTCTAGGTTCTATTTAATAAACATTTTCTCAACCCTGGGCTTCTTTATTCTTGCTAATTAATCCAAATAAAGTACTTTATAAAGATTTTAAAAATAATAGTACGAAATTGATTCCAGCGTTTTGATTTCTGGGCTTCACTGCTGTGGATAAACAATTCAAAGATTTAAAAAAAGTTTTTATATTACATATATTATATATATAGTAAGAAGCTTATAAATAAAATATACTAAATAAGTTTTGTGTATTTTTTATTCAGTATTTTATTTTAAGTATTAATTTAGTATGAAAATTTAAATAAATATAACAAACAAAATATGTTATTTACTGCATTTACGTAAAATATATAAAACTTGCTGCCCGGCCACGCGTTGCTGTGGCTAAGCCTGATTTCAATTCCTCGTGAAACAGAACTCAACAGTTTAAAAAAGGTTCCTATAGCCACCAAACTTTACAGGATTATAAACTGTCATTCTAAATACAGACTAAAAATATTATTAACCTCGGTCCAGCCGTTTCGAGGTCTATAAAAGACATACAGACGAAAATTCATTTTTATAAATATAATTTTTTTTTCAACGTTATAAGCATTTTAATTTGAAATTACAATGTTTTATCGGTAAACTTAATACCAAACGACTAACTAGCTCTACCTTCCCAGGCTGCCCCTTACTACATCCAAATTTATTAAGACAATTTTTTCTTCACTATTTTCTTAGTGGTTAATCAATAAATAGTTGTAATGCTGCTGAAAAAAAAGCGCGATCGATGCTTATTACCTGCATAACCGCTGCATAGCCGCATATTGATAAATAGGGGTGCTATTCATCAATATGTCTCAATATAATCCCCTAATCTAGATATTTTGGTTAGAAAAACTAAAATCCTTTACTTCAAGTTCATAATTAACCTGTTGCTTTTGCGTCACATGCGTTTTTATGTAAAATATTTGTTAGTTTTAATTATTTTTCATAATTCCAACAAGTTTTATAATTGTTCTAAAATTAAGCAAAGGTAATTTGACGTAATTACTCAACAAAAATTAACATCGCGATAAGACTTTTGCGTAAATAATATTATTAAAATGTTCATTTACAAAGCGCAAAGTTTATTTGATGGTAGTAGGTATTTTTTTATTAAATGACCTTACATAATTGAAAAAATACTGAACAATAAAATCACTGTTTCATTAAGTATTAATGACATATAAGTGCAGACCATTTAAATCCGTTTCTAATATTGAACTGAAAATAGGATATCACTCGAACCGCGAACCGGCGTACAGAATGTTAATTAAAACAAACCTCGCGCACTCAGCGTTTAGGAATATATACATTTTCTTATTTTTGCCCGATTTTAACAAAATATGGTTCCCTTAATTAAAAAACATCATAGTAACATCAAAAAATGATTTTAAAATTGATAGTTGCTGTTAGATATCCATTCTGAATGGTATTCTAAGCAAAGGATTTACTCGGATTGGGATAACAGATTGTTGTTACGTGTGAATCGACGTCGGCACTTGACCAAAGCGCCTGCAAGTCACGGGCACGTCGGCGCCGCCGCGCCGTTTATTATAAAGCTACCGCCGTCCAAATTGATGCTTTTTTTAACATCATTCAATGGTTTATTTACTTAATTGTTTTAAAATGATTCATTGTGTGATGGATATTGGAGTGATAATTCATCTGCTACTTTTGTTAAGTGTTTGCTATTGAATTTTTTGACAGCGTGTTTTTTTAAATAAATTGCTCAGTTCGATAGAAACTTTACTTAGTTCTTACTTATAAGTTTATAAGAGGTTACTGTATCAGGTTTTATGTTTCAAAAAAGTTAGAGTTAGTTATTCTTTTATACGATGGGAAAAGATAGAATAAAAATTGTTTAATAATAGTTTCTATTTATTTGTATTTTTATATTTAATTCAATGATATCGTGTTAATATACACGTAGTAACCTAATATACATACAGGCTGGTCACCCTGACTAGCCTAGATCCTTCCAAAAGCCGAGGACCCTCAAGGCTTCTTGTAATGTCTTTCTTTGTTTGTAATGTTTGTTGTAAATTCGGTGAGTGTTCTGCCACCTCCGTGCAATGCAGCATGACGTAAGATGTTTCCGATTCTCTCATAAATCCTCTGCAAACTGGCCTATCAGTCGCACCTATGTTAAATAGGTGTTTATTAAGCAGACAATTATAAGCTGTGATAGCCCAGCGGTGAGACCGTGTGACTCTTTTGAGGAAACGCGAGTTCAAATCCCGGGTAGGCACCAATAAGTTTTTCTGTTAAAACTTATGTGTCTAAATGATAATTCCAATTTATCAGACGCTTCTCCTGCATAACTGCATAACCTGCATAACTCTACAAAATTTTAGGGATATGTGTAACCTACCAATCCCCATTGGAGCAGCGTGGTATGTCTTAGCTCCAAGCCTTCCCTACAAAAACGTAGAAATGAAGGCGTGTTCCCAGCAGTGGATAATAACAAGCCGTTGCTTTTAAGCAGACAATTTCCGGTGATAAAACTTTATAATTCTTCGCAAGTTAAGTTTGTTCAAGAAGATTGTTGGTTAAGCGAGGATACAGGGTCGACATTGCTGCCCTGCAGGCTTACCATGTACTCTTATTGCGACTCAATTAAGTACCCAAGCTGAATTGTTTTGCTTTCTCATACCATGACGTGTAAAGATGCATAGTTTAAGTCGTTGCCGAATTAAATCCTCAACTTAATCGCAAACGTATTTCATTTACTCTTATTTATATAATAGGTGTGCGATTCAAATGCAACTCATTTGAAAACTCTTCACAGTACGATAAGAAAGCGATTCAGTTTAGGTACCGACTTTGAATTGCATTGCAATTGAATCGTTTTCTATAAGTTGATGGTAGGCATGCTGGATTGCCCACAGTCAGTCCGGTTTGTTCAGAGTGTATCGTGTGTTTCTACACTGCTTATTACGAACTTATGGGTAACTGTATGTTGGATATAATCAACAATCAATGGCAGAACAGAAACATTAAATTCTAAATCGCTATACGATTGTCCAGTCATAAATGTATAATAAGCCCGCGGGGCTGCCGGCGATCGTTTATCGACGTTTAGTGTCGGCGATGTGTAATCCGCGCTGATTATCTAATGACGCATTGTGGCCATGGATTATTGTACAGTGCTTTACAAGTTTTTGTTCCTTTTGGGAGATTAGTGTGACGAAACCACTAAACATTTTTTTTTTGGAAAATGAACAGCCTAAGTAATACATTTCCACATATAAAAAACTTAATCACATTCGGATACAATGTGTAAGCAAAAAAAGAACAGAAAAGAATATAGGCAGACAATAAGTCTTGCTTTCTCTTGATGGACACACTAAAGGTAGGCTCCCTTATTGTAGTATAATAACTCTATGAAAGTATTGCGCCAAGCACATGGACACATTTTGTACCGTATCACTGAAAACAGATTACATACAGTCAATTTATTTGACACAAATCTATTAAGCAGTTTATGTAATTTGTTTCGCCATAGAGCCTACTTGATTTTCAATAACTGAGTTTATAGCTTTCATTCGTAACTTGTATCTGTGACTTGGTACGCGACAATTTTAATAGTTCATTACCTTCATTTACATATTACATATATGTATGTGAGTTTTTCCTAGTTTCCAAACAAAAAAATGATATTTTTAACCTGTAGGTATGCTAGCCCGATGTATAAGCTTTAACTGTACCAAATCTTTACAATATTGCTTTTGTAAATTACGACACGCACGACGAAACACTCTTATTAGGTAACAATGGTGGCCACTAATAGAAGCCTATGCCAGGACTACGATCTTCAGTTATGAAGAAAGAACCGGAGAGACAGTACCAAATTTTTACAATATTGCTTTTGGAAATTAGTCGTGAAAGCGTGACAGATAGACAGACTTTCACATTTATAGTATTAGTACGGATTAATAAGGTATGAGTATAAAACACTTGTTGCTTTTTTGCTTTACTTTTACTTTAAATATTTAATTACAAAAATTGTAGTGTGTGTTGATATGATTCTAGATTAATTATCAAAGGGATGTAATACTGTTCTCGTTAACTGTACCATATAAATGTACAAATTGCAGACCTATGTAATAATTCCCCTTGCTCGCCCTAATAATAAAGTTATTGTGACTTCACTGAGTACTGAGTTACTTACTTTGTCCCATGTACCGAGTACAGAATGCTAATATTTTTCTATATATTTATATTATAAAATAAGGTCACTAAGAGATGTCTGTTTGTATGTGATCGATTTTCTCAAAATATACTTTACGGCTATTTGTACCGTTTTTACTAAAAGGTAATGCAATCGTTCCTGAAGGTTTAAATTAATAGTAGGTACATTACGGTTTTATGCAAATCGTGTTGGAGAGGTCGCGCAGTTGCACAAAACTCGCCTGCTGGGAGCCTTTGTCTCGAGCGCCGCTTACGTCAACTGAGATGTACTAAAATATTGTCCTCGAGTATCGATCTTGTACTTGAGTTGATTGTATCGATCTTGAGATCTATTCATAAATAAATATATATCTACAAAAAAGTCGGCGACGGGATGTCTCTATCTCTTATGGTTAATCCATAATAACTACTTTTGTGTCTTTTGCGAAACACTGATTTCCTCGTAGGCGAAGCTATAGGATCAGCTAGATCAGATCATTTGACACACACATATAAATGATATGCATTTACACTTTTGTTTATGGTTAAAGTGCGACTACACAGTACATATAGAGATGTAGGAAACAGATTAATATGATTTTCCTTTAATATAATTTCTCGTCAAGCCATTATAATTAGGACTCAAGGTATTCTTTTTTTCATTAATTAACACTACATATAAAAATATATTGGTATGTGTTACAAATGCCATGGTGTGTTTTTAGTGATTTTTTTATTTAAAAAATCATTAGAAAAATTCAATTAAAATTATTAGCATTCTGTACTCCTCTGTATATAAATTATGCTTAATTTCATACTGCTCCGTCCGCTTAATTTTGTATAAAGTGGTACAAAGAGAATGTAATATTAGTATAAGGCACTACGAGTAATTATGTCTGTATAAAAACAGATTTGTAAAAGATGTGCTGGAGAGGTGAACCCGAACCCTTTAACGGTAGACGCCAAGACGTGGAAAGATGACTTCCTAAGAGTCGAAGATAACCGTTGGAATAAAATAGCCACAAGATTGTATGACGTGGAAATCCCTTAATGATATCTGTGTTCTGATGTAATTTGGGGAAATTCAAGTCATGTAAATAGGGCTTTTTAGTTAAAAAAAATTGTCTTAGAGCTATATTAAATATTCCACCGTACGAATTTTGCAAGCCGATTTTTATAAAACTTAAAATATTACCACTTCCTTGCATGTACATTTTAGAAATTTCAAAGTTTGTAAAAAACAATATGCATACATTTATAATAAGATCAGATTTAAATCAAAAACGATCTATACGGTATCCAAATAAACTTATCCTTACAAAAATACCACAAACGACATTATTCAACAAAAATTGTTATGCAATGGCTATTAAAATTTTTAATCAGTTACCTAGTGACATAAAAGCATTACACACACAATATTTCACAAATAAATTAATAAAATGGTTACAAGAAAAAAAATTTTATTCACTTGAAGAATTTTTCCAGTGTAACAAGAGACAACTTTGATAATGATAATTAATAATGATACTTTTTAAGTTTTTATTTATTGGACACTTTTCTAAATTTTAAAATCGAAAACTGTAATTGTATTTACTATAAATTGTAATTGTAACATCCTGTAAACGGATTATATACAATAAAGATTTGATTGATTGATTGATTGATTGATTGATTGATGGTCGGGTGAAAAGTATAGAATAAATTGATGAAGGTTCTATTATTGTATTTATCAAAAATACTGTAAAAGAAACATCATAATACTATCGATATCAAAAGGAAAAAAAAATATGGACTATCACGTGTTTTTAGATTGATACCACGTTGCCAGTTCAAGAACCAAATAAAATAAAAGTCATTTAGCAATACATAAAAATTTACAGCCTTTTAAATGTGACTGCAGAAATCTAAACACACTCGTTGAAAATGTTCTAAATTTTATTACATATGTATTTTTTGTTAAACATTGTACATTAAACCGAATAAATACGTCTTTGCATTAAAAATATCTTGTTTATATAACATTATGAAACATTTCAAAATTGCAATGTAATAGGAAACCTTAAAAACTATCATTGTACGCAAATAGTACGCCGTTTTTACCTACCTACAAGTTTAAAGAAATTTTACAACATGTTTCAAACACAACCTCCTTCAAAAGGTTAAGTCAATAATATAAAAGAACATTGTCGCCGCCAATGTGACGGGTTGTTGAAAAAGAATAAACGAGCTTTTGAGAAAATTGTTTCTTATTTATTAAATGAGAGTAAAGGAAAAATATCGTTGTTACAATATACTGGGGGGTATTAGGTTGTTCCAGTCTTAGTTCTTAAAAATGTGTGATGCCAACAACGGCTTTCACCATCCATGCTTTATTGCCAGGCATTAATATTTACCTTTAATATTTAGCATTCACTTTCATTTCATTAATTCTTATCAAAAGCCAAAAATCCAAAGCTCTATAGTCTTCTCCACTATTAAAATTCCACTATAAACTCCACTCCACTTTAAAAATTGAACCCAGGTTATAGCTAGATATAACCTAGGTTCAATTTTATAAATATATAACCTAACCTTATATAATATAACCTAACCTTATATATAACCTTATATAATATAACCTAACTATAACCTAGTTTATGGTTAGGTTATATTCTCAGTGTATTTTCAGTATAATATTTTACGACCCCTCGGTAAGATAGAGTGTGGTCTATTCTACGCAACTGGATACCACACGGTGGGTCAACTTACCTTAGTCGCCTTTTACGACACCTCGGTAAGAAATGAGGATGGTCTATTCTACTCAGACAGAAACCGCACGGCGGGTCGACTTACCTTAGTCGCCTTTTACGACACTCGTAAGAAATGAGGGTGGTCTGTTCTACTCAGCCGGATATCACACGGTATGATTAGATAATTATATATCTAAATTAAAATATCTATATTTACTTTATTATTTTTTTATATGTGGGTCAATTACAGACACGGTTCTCAATTCCCAAAGTCAATAACTTACTACTTGAGTTATGGGTGATAGACAACTGGTAAGACATATATAATTTTAAATACATACATAAATACACCAAGACGGGAATCAACGGGAATCAAACCCGCGTAGCTGAGGCTACTGTTGTAGTTATGCGACAAAGGGCTAGTTAAAATGTAAAAAAAAGTATAAATATACTCTAACATTTTTGTATTTGAATATCTATAGTTTTCAAACGAAAATGCCATACGTGTGACTGTGCGTCGGTAATGACATAATATCAGGGTTCCGCGGTAGCTACCAAGAAGGCTAATCGTTTATAGCGAACAACCAAATTACACCTTCAGAGACACGGGAATCGAACCAAGGACGCGGAGGTCGCCTGCTTTATCATTTAGAAACTAATCATTATGCCGCAGATGCCATTTCAACTTCGGATTTTAATAAAGGATTTTGCGCCGTCTTAATTCGTTGTATGTAATTTATTGCTCCAATTTTGGTGCGGGGCCAAAACGTCAATTTAGTAAAGACATTTGTGACCGAATAAGGTCTGTCAATGGAGTCATGAATTAGGAGTAATTTGTATATTTATTTGAATGGTTTGTGATACCTAATTTATGTCCTTAGTGAAGCGGTCAGAGATGTCATTTTTTATTCAGTTTTTTACCAAATTGGAGACTTCGTTTGACCTTCTTTGAATTTAGTATCGTATTCTTAAAAAAAAGTAAAACAAACTATATTTCGAAATTTACTTAGTCAAGGAAATAAGCTTAACGAATTCGGCACAAATTTGACATACATACGACTTTGGCACCTAAAATACTTTTTTAAAAAGATTCATTTATTGTTTCTACCAATCCGCATTGGAGCAGAGTGGTAGGTCTTAGATCGAACCCTTCACTCCAGAAACAGAGAGAGGAGACCCTATACCCAGCAGTGGAATTGTAACGGGCCGTTACTGCTCTTATCTACTCATTTCCGATATTTAAAACTTTTTAATGTTAAGAAAATACACACTTGGAATACAGTTCTTTTCACCTTCTATTAAATACTCTTTATTAAACTCTTTATGAGACCCATAGTAATTAGGTTCCGGCTTTTGATATTAAGCGTTACACACAGGTATATTTAGTCCTATAAACAAAGAGTATGGTTACGCCGTGTGGTATCCGGCTAAGTAGAATAGACCACCCTCATTTCTTACCGAGGTGTCGTAAAAGGCGACTAAGGTATGTTGACCCACCGTGTGGTATCCGGTTGAGTAGAATAGCCCACCCTCTTTCTTACCGAGGGGTCGTAAAAAACGATTAAGGTAAGTTGACGTCAGGCAGGCGGCCGGTCGTAAAATACGTAGCCAAATCATGTGACAACATGTTCTTAACATGTTGTGCCAACCCCACTTAGAGTGGGATGAGGGCAGGAGAATGATGATGAAACAAAGAGTTTGGTTAGGGCTTAGCTTAATAAAAAGAAGGCAAGTTAATATTTTATAAATTTTAAAACTAAAATATCTCCTATTGCGGTTAGATACATCAAACTATTATTTCTACATAATTAATTTCTATTTATAATACTTTACAGTTAAAATTACAATCTTTTAATTTTGCATAAACTTTAAAAATAAAAATATAAATATGGTTTAGTAATCTCACACAATAACAAGTCAGGGCTGAAATGTAATAGTCGTTAAATTGTGTAATGTTATATTTATAGCTAGAATTGCACAAAAATTTAAAAATGTATTATGAAAATCTATTTATATGTATTCTTGAATTGGCGTAAACGCTCATTTAGACCTATTTTTCACGGTCTAATTATATTTAGATAGGCAAAACTAAAAATAGCTTTCAAGTATGTTTTATAATTATTACGTTTACCTGATATTAATCAAATAATTTTGCATATAACAAGTAATAATTTGTTTTATTCGTCTATGTTTCCAACCAGTTACATGGATTGTGGTTACGAATAGAATAGTACAGTGCTAATTTGCATAAACACACGTAATCATACAAGGTATGTGCAATTTTTATTAAAATGTATTCAGCCTTCAAATATCAATATGGCGTACAGAGCTGCTGCCTTACCATGAACTCTTATTGCGTCTCAATTGAAGGCAGTTTAAAACCACTGTTAAAAATAGGCTGATACAGAAAGCCTACTATACTGTTGAAGATTACTTAGATAATAAGGATGTGTGGATATAGGTGCACTTCTACCCTGTACAAGACAGTAATAAATAAATGTTCTAAGATTTATATTTTAAAAAGAGCAATCGCCGAATTTCTTGCTGGTTCTTCTCGGTAAGAACAGCTTTCCGAACTAGCAGTAAAGTTGACGATTCAAAAGCACTTGTTTACAAGTTTACTTGAATAAATAATATTTTGATTTGAATTTGAATTTGACGTAAAAGACGACCGCGAACCGCTTTCTTTCCTACCATGAGTGTGAATTGCATTGAGGTCGTAATATTTGAAAAGGATAACGTTATATGAACTATAGATAACTCTGCCTCTTTTACTCACATGTTCTTAGGACGAATTCCGAACGCTCATTCGGCAACGACTTAAAGTGTGCGTGCGTCTTTAAGACGTCATGGTATGAAAAAGCAAAACAATTTCGTTTACGTCTTCAATTGAGTCGCAATAAGAGTTCATGGTAGGCCTGCTGGTCCAGTCCCCAGATGACAATGCATGTTTATGATAGGCATGACCTGATGTTGCTCTCAGGATTAGGTCCAGACGGGGGAACTCAACGGCTAACAGTAGGAATAACACTTACCGATAGGGTAAGTGTTATTCACAATATTATTCACAATAACTAGCAATGTCCCGCCGTTTCACCTGCGTCCATACCGATCTCGTGGTAGTCGAAAATCTACGAAGTCGGACTATAGATTTATTTTGTAGATTGTTTAATTATAATAATGGTCATCATTAGTATTCTTGGAATAAGAGCTAACTAACCAAATGCAGGCTCTGCTATAACGGTCGCTACAATGAATTTGTTATGGCATTATTTTATTTCGATTTACATTCTTAAATTCGTGATATCTTTTGATTGGGTTGTCAGATTTTAACAATTTAAAAAGTACTTTACAGGTATTGAAACAGTTTTTAATTAAATATCATTTAATTGGATAAGAATAAATACAGAGATATGAATAAAATGGTTTGATTATTGTCGGCATTTTTATCAACTTTTACAATGTAAAAAATTAGTTATATTGGCATAACTATAGTAGTTAGACATATGGTATCACGGATTTATTTGTGGATATTGATCCGTTCTATAACATTATAGAACATTTTTTTGTTCTAGCATCAATAGTTTCCGGAGCGCACGCGAAGAAAGATTTGTACGACTTTTTATTATGATATATTTTTTATTAGGATCCCTATTTTTTTGAAAATGTAATATAGCTTATTTTGCTCAGTGAAGAAGCAACTTTCCAATGGTGAAAGAATTTTTAAAATCGGTCCAGTAGTTTTTGCGTGAAAACAATACAAACATATACACATACAAATCTTTCCTCTTTATAATATTAGTATAGCTTAACTTATAGATATAGAAGACAATACAAAAAAATCTCCCCATCGGCTCTTTCATCTCACAATCTCTTAAACTACTCAATTCCCATTAGAATACTCTTACAAAGTTTCTAAGCAGTGTATAAGCAACGAACACTCGAATAGGGCTCAACGCCCCATATCCTAAGAAGCTTAAGCACCAAACAAACGCAAACCGTTTGGATCGATGAATGTATTCCTTGTTTGTCGACTATACAAGCGGAATTCGCATCACGTCTTCCAAAAACTTAAATCGAGATAAACAACCACCTCCACCGAGATATCCTAAGAGAGACAGTTTTAACAGACGATTTTAGTCTTTAATCAAAAACGGCGTCCAGACCTGGAGCTGCGGCGGAAATGGCCGAATCCGGCAAGCGGCGAAAGTATGCATCTCTCGTTGAGAGTTATATATTTGTGCCGTTTGCAGTTGAGACCCTAGGGCCATGGAGCCAAAGTGCAAAAAAATTTTTATCCGTTTTAACACCTCGGTTGATCGCCTCTTCGGGTGACAAGAGGGCTGGCTCCTTTTTCGCACAAAGAATCAGCTTAGCGATTCAACGCGGAAACGCTGCCAGCATTCTTGGGACCATTCCACGTGGGCATGATTTGTATAGTAGTAGCGTGTAAGTAATTTAAGATAGATATAACTTGTATATATTTGTTATAAATAAATAAAAAAAAAAATCAAAACTATTAAAGCTCATTTCGGAACAAGAACTCCCTGGCAACAATTGAATCAGTTCACGCAGCATCAAATCACTAAACCACTGGGCGGAGCGAACTCAGACTCCGCCGGGGGATGCGGGGAAAAGAGATAAAGAAAACTCGTTCTTACGACGTCTCGTGTATGTGCGAGTGAGAAAAAGCTTCGTTTGTTGAGCGGTCTTGAGATGGCGGGCCGAATTTAAGTGCGCTCTCGGAGCTTTTTGTTCGTCGCCCGCAGATATAATAAAAAAAATAGTGTCACTGAGCAGATTGCCTCATTCAGCACTTGACAATTAAATAAGTGCTCTTGAATGTTCGCTCCCGAGAATGGGCCGTCATAAGTTATGATTAATGTACTCCGGACGATTTCTATCAATCAAGTGAGGCTACTGATAATTATGCAGTAGCATTAAAAACAAAACAACGCTTACTGTAGATTATAGAACCTCCGGCGTCAATTAGGTTTGTCAGTAGGTATTTGTAGAAAACCCTACTAATATTAATTTCTTTAGTCCTTAATTTGAATATCAATTGAATTTTAATACTCCTTAACTTGATTGTCAGTATCAACAGAATATTCGTTTGAATATTTCCGAATATGCAATCCTGTATGTTTACAATTCGACATCGCATTTCTTTATTTATTTTTTTACGAAACTAAAATTAGAAACCTTAATCTTGAAATATTTTTTTGGTTATTTATATTCCGTATACCACCATATATAATACCCATATATCATCATTCTCATCATTCTCCTGCCCTTATCCTACTCTAAGTAGGATCGGCACAGCATGTTAGAAACATGTTGTCACATGATTTGGCTCCGTATTTTACGCCCGGCCGCCTGCCTAACGTCAACTTACCTTAGTCGTTTTTTGCGACCCCTCGGTAAGAAAGAGGGTGGTCTATTCTACTCAACCGGATACCACACGATTGGTCAACTTACCTTAGTCGCCTTTTACGACCTCTCGGTAAGAAATGAGGGTCTATTCTACGCAGCCGAATACCAAACGGCGGAATATAACAGTGTATATCAATACAAATTAATAAATAAGTAATTAAAATGTAACTCGCTTATCTTTTAAACATTTTTGTTATTATTTGTTGGTATAGTTTTCGGTTTCGTAATCAATTTATACCACCATATATAATACCCATATATCATCATTCTCATCATTCTCCTGCCCTTATCCTACTCTAAGTAGGATCGGCACAACATGTTAGAAACATGTTGTCACATTTGGCTTCGTATTTTACGACCGGCCGCCTGTCTGACGTCAACGATACCTTAGTCGCCTTTTACGACACCTCGGTAAGAAATAAGGGTGGGTCTATTCTATGCAGCCGGATACCACACGGCACATACCTTAGTCGCCTCTTACGACACCTCGGTTAGAAAGGAGGTGGGCTATTCTATGCCGGATACTATACGGCATAATACCCATATATATAGGTATATATTTATTTAATGTTTTAATATTTATAAATTATGTAATATTTATGGGAAAACGAATATCACAAGAAAACAGAATAATAAGGAACAAAGAGAAGGAATTATTCTTTCATCTTATACCCAGGCCCGGCCTGGCATGGATGAAATCTTCTTCTCAGTCGTGCACTCTTGACAGAGTGGTCGTGATCATGTTTCGGTCGATTTATGTACCACTGCTGCTCTAGAGATACGCCGCCATATCATCCTGTCTTTGGCAGAGTGAGAGCACGCATTTATGCTAGAGTTTGTCACATTCTTGATGAGATCAGTCCAGCGTGTTGGAGAGCGCCCACGGGATCTTTTCCCCTCAACTTTCCCTTGCACCACCAAACGTTCCATGCAGTCTTCGTTACGGGTGATGTGTCCGAAGAACTTCAAAATTCGTACTTGCACAGACGACGACAATGGATGAAATCACATGATTAAAATCCACTGCTGGGAAAAGTCTTTAAGGAATTATACTTTCTGTCAGCTCCTTGCCAGGTGTTTCTCATTTTTTCTCATATCAAAGTGTTTTACACCTCATCGTCACATCCTGAATTGTAAAACGTTAATGGTTAAAGTTATGAAGATAATCATAAAATACTATATATAATATAACTAGATAGATATATATTTATCTAGAATTATATTATATATTGTATGTAAGTCCCATTGCCAGGATTTTTAAAGCTTTATTTTTATTGCTATTATCTACCTACCCTACTGTTACTGACCTCCTTATCGAATAATTCGATATGAACTTTACTAGTACCTATAATAATCAAAATACGAAATTATTAAGATTTTTTTTTTAAATCAGACTGAATAATTCGTTAATACCAAAAAAATACGTTAAACAAGTCTAAACTTAAATTCACAATAAGCTCTCTAATTACTAAACCGCTCAAGTTTTTTCACAACTTAATTAATAGCGTATCATAAATAATGTGAAAGACGAGCAACAAAACATCCAAACTCCCCCTCATTTACATTTAATAAAATTAAATGATCCATTTAGAGAAATTAATTAACGAGGTAACCAGTGAAGCGGCTTCTAACAACCGCGGCCCGACCGCACACAATGGCGTCTTCCCCACGAAAATAACATGAAATAATAATAGCAATGATAATGCATTGCGAGCTACCCTACGAATTAATAAAAGCCTCACTCAATGACAATAACCGCTCTTGAACTGATCTCGAATTGAGCTAAATTAAATTTCACGATCGGGAGAATTTTTGTTAAGTATTTGCAAACTTTACATTCTATTTCCATCCAATTATTTAATATAGTTAACAAAACTTTATATAAACCGAATTAAAAAACGATCACATTCAACAGTCATTTGTCAATTTCAATAAAATTGTTTATTTCTATTTTAAGTTAGCTTCTAAGCAAGAAGTACATAATTTATAGAATTCGGCATTACTTTGCAGAGATCTATAATACAAAAGAAAATATTATTTTGCGATAATATATCGTGGATTATAGAAAGATAATTTTATTATATTTTTTTTGCAAAAAATACATTTTAAATCTCATTTCCATCGCAAATAATATTTGTTAATCATATTAACTTGGCAATGGTATTACAAAGATATGAGATTTTTGATAAATATTTACGTATTAACCCTATTTATGTTTACATTTTAAGTTATTTAAAGTAAAGAGGATTAAAAAAATACGGATAGATTATTATTATCGATAAAAAGTAAGTTCTCCATCAACGGTTTAAGAATAGATAATGTTCAATAAAGAAAAACCATAAACTTGATATATTATGGTCGGTATTGATAGACTTCTCTTAACTCTTCCTAAATTGCTACTTGGGTAAAACGAAATACAGAGTTTTTAAAAATTCTGCCGGATCCCCATTGCAATATCTTGTAATTTATACCGGCTCACCCTTTCCGAGTGAATCAAATAAATCAAATTAAAGCACTGGACCACGCTCCAGTGAACATACGAGTGCCCAAGACGTTTTGTCAAATTTATTATTTTATTTATATTTTTTTATTACTTACACTATTGTGGTGTCCTCTTTGTACTTTTGAGTGGTCTGTGACAAATTTGATGACGATTGGGGTCACAATGCATCATAGGGTTAGTGATCTATTGCTCTGGGGTCCATAAACGACAGTTTTGAACATTACAGACGCGATTTAAGTTTTTTAATATAATATAAATGTTCTCTGTACAGATGGTTTCATGTCACATACGCATGATTGCGTACCATCTTTTACAAGACGCAATGATCCATAGAAAAACGATTAAATTTTATAAAATAGCCTACAATGATGATTTTTGTCGGTATTTTTTTATCGGTAGGATGCACAATGGAACAACGTAGTCGGTCTAAGTTCCAATCCTTTTCTCCAAAAAGAGAGAGGATCCAGTACTGAGATAGTAACAGAATGCTATTTTACTTTTTTTATATCATAACTATAGCTGTGCCAGCGGCTTCGCCCGCGTGGAAGTCAGTGTGTCACAATTTTTTTCTAGAATTCAAATTTTAAACATAAAAGTAGTTATTGTGCGTTAACTATAAGAGACATGCTATCGCGGACTTTTTTGTAGTATTTTTATAGATCTACAATTCTCTAGTACATTACTTTAGCGTATCTCTGCTGGTTTACGCAGCGCACGCGACTAAAACTTCCAGCAAGCAAGTTTTTTAACAACTCCGCGATCTCTTAAACACAATTTACATAATATTGATATGTACTACTTACATAAACCATCCGGAAGTATTGCACAATCTTTTGGTGAAAACCGTACAAAGATCCGTTCAGTAGATTTTGAGAAAAAAGGTTACATGCATACAGACAGCTTCTTGGAATTTTTTTTATATCATCTTAAACATATTTTATTTCGCAGGACGAAATGGAAGCGGCAGACTGCTGTGGGTCTGGAGCTGCTTGCTGAGGCAGGAAACTATGCAGCGTTGCAGCGGCTATACGGAGGGTACTGGGCAGGGGTGCCTGCATATCCTGCTCAGCCAGCACCAACTGCGGACCTCTACTACCGGCAGGCCGCGGCTACGGCTGCGGCCGCTGCTTCCGCTTCTGCAAACACGTTGCAGAAACCATTACCCTATCGGTAAGTGTATTATATAAAAACAAGTCGATTTAAAAAAGCTTTCAACAAAGCTTTTACCAGAATTTCATCTCCCTACTGTTAGCCGTTGAGTTCCCCCGTCTGGACCTAATCCTGACAGCAACATCAGGTCATGCCTATCATAAACATGCATCGTCATCTGGGGACTGGACCTGCAGGCCTACCATGAACTCTTATGGCGACTCAATTGAAGACGTAAACGAAACTGTTTTGCTTTTTCATACCATGACGTCTTAAAGACGCACACTTTAAGTCGTTGCCGAATGAGCGTTCGGAATTCGTCCTAAGAACATATGAGTAAAAGAGATAGAGTTATCTATAGTTCATATAACGTTATCCTTTTCAAACATTGTGACCCTAAAGCAATTCACACTTCATGGTACGCAAAGAAAGCGGTGCGCGGTTGTCGTTTACGTCTTCAATTGAGTCGCAATAAGAGTTCATGGTAGGCCTGCAGTATGTATTATGTATTTCAGCTCAATCGGACACTGGGAAATGGATCAAATTTAACTTTCAAGATTTTCTACCTTTACATACGTACATTGCAAGAAGAATAAAATTTTTAAATAGTATTTTCATGCGATCATTCAATATAGATTTCATCTTCATTGACGTAGGATATCCCTGTAGATTAAACATGATCTGCTTTTTATTATAACTCATATGTGACATGCAAATAATTTTTACATAGTCCATTGCCATCTGACCTTACCTTACCTAATACCTTGGATAGAACCATGAGAATAGAATGAAACTTTACGTACGTGGTAAATGAACAATAACTTGATGTTTTGTTATAATTGGAATCGACGGTTTGACGTGCTTTCCGAGCAAAGGTAAATGGCCAAATTGCTGAGATTGATTGCCATGATAAATAGTTTACCTATCCAGTTACGGTCTTGGATCATTGTTGCAACAACGTAATTACTTAATACTCGCTATCACGATTAGGCCATAAAAAAAGTAGTAAAGTAGCGGCCTGTTACAATCCCACTACTGGGAATAGGCCTCCTCTCTCCGTTTCTGGAGAGAAGGGTTGGAGCTAAGACCTACCACGCTGCTCCAATGCGGATTGGTAGGTTACACATATCTCCAGAATTCTCTAGAGATATGCAGGTTTCCTCACGATGTTTTCCTTCCGAAAAGCGTGTGATAAATTGCAATTATCAATTAGACACATGAGTTTTAACAGAAAAACTCATTGGTGTCTGCCCGGATTTGAACTCGTGTTCCCCTCGAAAGAGTCGCACGGTCTCACCGCTGGGCTATCACAGCTTACAATTGCTGAAGCTGTGATTCAAATGCTGAAGTCCTTAATGAAAAAATATATTACAGAAGACAATCTATCTATCATATAACTTATACAGATCGACTGTTGGTATTCGATGAATATTGTTAAGAGTTGGACTTATGGCCTATTGGTTAGACCATGATATTAAATTTTAAATTATTCACCAGGTTATATCCAGGCGCGCCATTAGGAGGCGTCCCACCTTTAGGTCTCGGACTTCCGGGGCCATCAGCTCACCTTGGATCCCTCGGGGCGCCCGGATTGGGCGCACTCGGATACTACGCACAAGCGAGACGCACGCCCTCACCAGACCTCGACCCAGGCAGCCCTGCACCACCGCCTCGCTCTCCACGAGAGCCTTCCATAGAACATCGCACCGATGACGAAGATGACGATGAACCCATACACGTGTAAGCCCAGTGATATGTGTTTAAAAAATACATTTTTTACGAGTATGAACAAAAAAATCGCCTCGCGGTTAGACTTGAGAAACTTACAGAGAAGACTCACAAGTGTATTATCACGGAACTGAAAACTTTGAAGTGCGTAACTGATTTTGTGAAGTGAAATTTACCGCACAACCTATTAATGTAAAAGACAGTCCTTATTTATTCGTTGCATTAATATATATAAAAAGTTTTGCACAAACATCGTGCCGTCGAAAATTATTTCTAATAACGGACTTACGTGGTCCGAAATAATTATGTGATATTATAAGGTCGGATTAAGGAATAGTAGTAGAAACTTATTTGTATAATATAAATAAATTTGATGTCGTGTAACTGAAATTGTAAAACAACGCTTTGAAGACTTGAGAATCACAACAAGCTGGTCTTGAATAATACAGTGGTTGTGTCAATATTTAATAGGTTAAAATATGATTCCGGATAGTGTATCGCATAGGTAGGTACTTTAGTTACTTCTTCAACTAATTTTTTTTTTCCAACGCTATGTACTCTTCTTAGATATCAAAATATGATCAGACAAATAATGCACTTTTTTAGACAGCAATTGAAATATAGTGTCATAAAACTTAATTATATGTTGCCGCATTGTCGTGATAATCTTATGAAGGATTTTTTTCGGTATTTTGGTAGCCTTTTTTTGCTTATGCCAAAAAACAAGAAAACTAAGGACAAATACTTGATGATATCGTGAATTAGAGAAAAAACTGGGTTTCTGAAATAAATAATAACATGTCGCAAGTTTGCCAAACTGTTCAATTAGCCTGGAATCCAGAGCAATATAAAAATTGATAGCGATACTTTGACACGACAACAACTTATCAACAGCTACAATGCCGATACACATCTATCATTTCAAAAGCTCCGGATGACTAAAGAGAGTTCGAATCAAGACGATAAACCAATTTTTACGTTTAAATGCTCCGTATGAACCCGTAAAAAGTTGTACTAGTTTGTTAAAAATTTTAAGAAACTTCGATGTAAATCTACCCAAGCATCAAGCAATTATACCAACGAATGCGTCTATGTTTAAATCCCTAATAAGAACATTAACAAATGACTTTAGCTACAATATTTTTCTTAAACAAACATTTAGTACTTAATATCATTGAATTGATAATGTAAATATGTTATTAAAACAGTATTACTTAAAATAACTGTTGAAAAATATACACCTAACCCTAACATTTATTTCTACTAATGGATGTGCAAAAAACTTGTATAATATAAATGTATAATTATGACATTGTATGTATTGTTAGTATAAAATACAAATTAATAAACTAGGAGTAGGTATTTACCATACCTAAAACTATAATAGTTATATGGCAATGTACTTAAGCAATCTGAAATGTGACATTTTATGTCCAATAGATTTGTGGTGTTTTGTAATTAAAATGTTGTCAATTACTTCTGTTTTTATTTTCTTTCTACTGTGGTTGTGAAAAGAGGAATTTTGATGTAATCTCAAATGAAAAAGTATGTATTAATTCAAAGAATATGAAACTTCTCCGAATAATAACACTCAGTAATTTTATCGCCAGGATCATCATAGACGCAATTTTTTTGAGTAAGTTAACGTAATAGGAATGTAGGTGGAACTGTTATAACAACGTTCGGGTGTCGCTCCACAAGCCCTAAAGAGACCAAAACTATAGAGGAAACGTTTCTCAGTCTTTGGAAAAAGGCAACCCGATTAAAAATCGTACTGGTGCTTTTTTTGAATGTATCTTTGTTACCTTCAGAACATCGTACTATTTTTGATTAGGTGTTCGAATTAATACACCATATAATATTATAGCATAAATTTTAAATATTCGCTAATTCTCATAGCTTTTTATCCGTAGCACCCATAGTAATATTACATTAGTCGACTAAAATAAACATTCCTGCAATCGTAGATTTGTGTAAGGGAATTATTTAAAAATGTTACAGCAATTTGGCAGTTAGCGTTCGTAACAAAAACCATGGCGAGCAAACTCCCACAAGTCACGCCATCGAGCGTATAAGCCAGTTTTATATACGCTATCTCTATTGCCGACGTCGAACTCGTTGGGGCTTAGAACCAAGTTAATACGTAAGAAACATTGTTACAAAAAATATCGGTAATTGTTGCTTACGTTTACATCAAGCACACGGATTGCCTTTACTAACATTTCGTTGTTTTGTAGCATTTTTGCAGATACCCGACAACTTTACATTAAAACTAATATTCCGAATCACATTAAGATAATATTTTATATGGTTGTTGACGTTTAAACTAATTTTTATAATCATAGTGCGAATAAACATATTCGCACTATAATGGTCATGGGGGTTTTATAAGCTGGTCGAATTGTGAACTAGCGTTATAAAACGCGATGCGTTTTGAACACCAATCAGATATCGTCATTTCCACTTAGCTTAAATGACGATATCTATGGTATTCAAAACGCATCTCCTCTCCTCTCTGCTTTAATGGACAGCGGGCCCTTGAAGGCTCACTAGTTGGTAGGCAACCTACTTTACTAACAACTCACAGGCAGCCGCTTGTGGTAACCTTTAGGAATCTCTTTGCAAGAAATCTCTTAACCTATATCCATCCGTAGACTGACAAGAGTGAAGAAGAAGAAGAAACAAATTTTGACAGAATAACCACAAAAGGATTTCAATACTACCGTGTTATCTAACTAATATTAACCTTCTACGGGTATAAGGTGAACCTTCTTGGTCAGATCATGTGTAGATGGTGATGCAATCAAACTAGTTACACGAAGGAAAAATTTTGACGAATAAAGATATCATGTAACAGTATTAACTAGTCAAATATATTCAAGTAAGAAAATATAGTCTTAAAGTCGAGTGTATTCATAATTATGTTATTAAATCAAAACGATTGCATGGTTTTAATTGTTGAAAAGTAAACGGGAACAAATGAATAATTATTACTAACATTAGCAAACGAGGTTGCAAATAAAGCAATGCTGAACAATACTAAACAACTCATTATAACTTAGAGCTTGTTCGTAACAGGCGAGCTATGACGAAATTATGCGCTCACTTTTGACTACTCCAAAATATAATTTACAGAAATAAAACTAAAAAATTAACTTCTGTTAGATGTTGTAACGTATATGATTTTACATCCTAGATTAACGTCGTAATGTAATTGAGATCTAAATTATATTTAACATCTGATGAAATAAATTCTGTTCTGATTTATTTCTGACAGGATGCGAAGGTGGCCTATGTTATTAACGATATTTAATGGAAATCAGCAAAGAATGATATAATTTATAACGATTTTATTACAAAATGTTCTGAATAAACGAATGTGTAGGTTTGACACATTCCACACAATTTGATCAAATATGACACATTAACACGAATTACTTTACCTGTATTATTGTATCCACTCTAGACAGCAAACACTGACCCACAGCTTGAATCGAGTTGAATTGATCGAAAAATCTACAGCTTGCAATTCGTTCATACTGGAATCATAATCAGGTCAAGTCAAAAATATGAGAAAGGTATGAGAAAACTCTTGAAGATTCGTTCTACTTATATTTTCCACTTAAAAAGTTTTACGAGGAATAATTACGACGTATATCATCATCATTGTCTTCAGATTATCCTGTTACTGGTTTACATCCGCAATCATGCGGACCCATTCCCTACAGTAGGCGTCTTCTTCATAGAGTCCTTATTTGCTTATTTCCTTTTGAACATAAGGAATGAAGGAATTAATTAAACCACGTAGTAAAAGGTCTCTCTCTTCCTCTTTTTCCATTGCTAGACATTTTTAAACTCATTAATCATCAGGCCTTCTCTTGAATGTCTTCCAGTATATATGATACTTTTATGAACACTTATAGTATATTATTATATAAACATCCATGTATGTCACAAAGGACGAACAGATTGGTTTATTTAAAGTTACATCCATATAACCACAAATTTACGGCACGGTCATTGTAAATAAATAATCTTTTTTAAAATCGCAGCCTTTTATATACAGTCAGAAACTGCGATGCAGTCATTGAACAGAAATAGTATTATCAAAAGATGTCATCACTCTGAAAAAATTCTAAGCGACAATTTGATAAACTTTTTTAATAACGGTTATATGAAAGAAGTTATATTATTATAAGATATTAAGAATACAAACTATATTTACGCCGCAATTTTTCTATTCGTATAGAAACAGACATTTCAAAATGCAGCCCCAAAAATTTTCATTATATTCGTTGTATATAGAGTTATGACACCTACTGTTTAATAAATAATTTTAATTTAAAATTGAAAGTTAAAACTATTTGAAATTAATTATTTTATTTTACTTTTGATTTCAAAGAGACAATATTACTTCCAATTAAAATGGTAATTTGAATAGAAAATTATTTTTTTCACTTTTCTAGAAATGTCAGTCCTGACGGTCATGCTTAATCAGCATTCCAACTATTGGAGTAATACAGAATGAAGCAATTATAATGTTTGCGGTTTTCATAGCGCTGTGATATTTAATTATTTTATAGGCATGTTACTACCAAACAAAATTTGCTTAATATTAGCGTGTACCTTTCCTTTTTTGATTTCATGAGCGCTTATTCCTGATATGTCACGGTCGTCAACTTTTATGAAATGAGTTTTGTTCCATATCGCACGCACTCGTGTTCGGGCTTTTCTTTGGTTTCATTGGTAACATTTTTAGTGGGCATAAAACCTATTTAAAAAGCAATCAGTCAGCAGCCGCTGATTACCCCACTGGCACGCCACTGACCGTGTTCACAAAACGGAGCAATTAACAACCCCTTGGCTTTCCCCTCTCATTGCCTTGCTGATCTAATCATAAAACGACCGTTTTCTGGAATCGCCTCTACAAACTATTGCGTGTTTTATCGCGGGGGCGGCGTGGTCAAGCTTCGCCGACAAGAACGAATAATGTTTGGACTACTGAAGTATATTTTGATATTTATTTAAGTTTTCATTTTATTTATTTATAACAAAACTGTACAAGTTACATCTATCTTTAAGTATTTTTTGTTTACGTCTTAAATTGGTTTTAGATGTGGATTATTTCTCATTAAAGCAATTTTATTAATTGTGAATACAAACGCATATTTTGATTTAAAAAAAATTTGCCGAAAAACAAATAATCAAATATTTATTTCCTTATAAATTGATAAATTATATAAATTTACCTCAGCATATAAATTTGCCACTTAAAAACGAACAAACACTTTTATGAAACACTACAATGTGTGTTGTAAAGTAATATCTAAATATGTTGTATATTTTTTTTTCGGAAATGATTAAAAAGAAATTTGAGAGTTGAATTTTATTAATTAGAATGTCATTAAGTACTTGTTAGTAGTCCTTTTCATATGAAAATATGTTGGAGATTAGGAGAGAAAAAGCTTGGGACTCCGATAAGGTTAATTTTTTTTACAACAAGTTACCCTACCAGTATTTTGTAAGAATTATCATTGCTAGTTACACCAAGGAGAAAAAATAATGATAAGTTATAAATAAATAATAAAGGAAATAAATTAAAAATGTAATTGTTATACAACTCTGAATGAGATCAAAGGAAAATTAATTTTAAACATAATACTTTACATATACTAATTAAGAAATTTATATTTTAATTTTATTGCCACTATAAATACGGTAAGAATAATTTGTTATTATGTCGAGGATAGACATTTAAATAAATGTAAATTATGAACGTATATATATAATTTTATCTTCATGGCTGGAATAATTATGATTATGTTTGACATTCAATAAAACTATAAACAATTTATATTCATCTCTACTTAATTTGACCACAGACTTAAAAAAAGGATATGTATGTGTATGTGCGTGAGTTAAATGCATGGTAGTGTATGTAATGATATTTTTATTGATTTAATGAATGTTTAATGCATTATTTAAAAAGAAATAATACAAAAGTATTAATAAAACTATTTTGCTATAATCCGCGATACAGTAAATAGAACATATATATAGTGCTAAATGTATAGTGGACTATCCGTTTTTTCATACCCGTTACATGCAGGATTCGTAAAAACACATGCACAAACCTCCACCATTGCCACCACAATAAACAAGCACTACACACGTTCACTATCGTAATCTCAACAATCGTTTCGCCCCACAACCGAAGCATCATCAGAAGATAGACTCCACGACAAAATCGCATAGCGTTATTTAAAAGTATTTGCATTATTTTAAAATATTTTTTGCAGAATGCTCAATCAAATTCCTTTTGGAACATCAAATCTACTGCTGGTTTGGAAAGCTGTTCCTACCGAGAAGAACCAGCAAAAAAACTCGGTAGTTGCTCTTTTAAAAATATTAGTTACATTTAGTAGTTACTATCTTATAATGTGTGAAGAGAAGTGATATCCACATATTTTTATCATCTAATGAATAAAGTAAATGATATTCTAGCATTCTACTTTACATATTAGTATATCGTTTACACTGAAGTATTTTTTCTATGCATTAAATTAATAATAGTGTTAATAATATTAACCGAATGAGATATTACATAAAACGTTAAACAAGGAGTGAACACGCTATACAATCGCATGGCATAAATATTTATACGGTTTAAACGTTCCTTAATCACGAGCATCGTTGCCTTCATTAACCGACGATTCGTGTCTGTGAGCAATAGCCGTTTAATATATCTATCATTCTTTAATTAAATCCACAGTATTGTTTTCCTAACTTCACAACTATTGGCCGGAATATAGTCGATTACGAAGATCTTCCTACATATCAGTTTTTTTTATATAGGTTACGCTTTGCTGTAGCTCAGTGTAGTTTGATTTTTCTCTCAAAACAATATTTGCTGAGTCAATCTGAAGATCGCTTGAAAATTACATTAAAATCGATCCAACGGTTTCGGTGTCTACAACGAACATAAAACATACTTTCTCTTTTATATATGTAGATTAGGTTGTAGGGAAGCTTAAAAATAATATGTATATAAAAAATTTAGACGCAGTCACGTTTTCTAACCCGGGCAGGCACCAATGAGTTTTCTGTTATTTCTGTTCAGTTTTATGTACCTAATTGATATTTATCAGACATGTTTCGGTGAAGGAAAACATCGTGAAACCTGCATATCTCTAGAGAACTCTAGAGATATGTGTAACCTATCAATGAGCATTAGAGCAGCGTGGAACGTCTTTGCTCCAACCCTTGTCAAAAAAAAGGAGAGAGGAGACCTATACCCAGTATTAGGATAGTAAGAGGCCGTTACTTTTACGAAGTGTAGGCCGACGGAGAATATCTTGGTTAAAAAATCTACGCCATTGGTTCGGCAAAAGTACTCGTTCCTTATTCAGAGCAGCGGCATCGAAGATCCGAAGTGCCTTATTGATCGCCGAACTTCAAAAGAAGATGGCACCTTGAGAAGAAGAAGAAGTTACTTTTACTTTTAATTTAAAATATCAATACATATTAAAAACAAAGTCCCCAATAAACAAAAATTCTAAAACTACCGAATGGATGAGAAAACCATGGAGGCAAAACATTATCGACGTAATAGCGTCTATAGGTGACAAACGGGCTGGCTCGTTTTTTTTTTGCAAAGAATCAGTTTAGCAAATCAACGCAGACAGAAGCTTCAGACCATTCGCCATATACATATGATTTATTATAATAGCAAATTATATATATCTTATGTTGTAATATAAAAAAAACTTAGACATAACGGAAGTAAACTCTTAGAATTGCAAATTGAACAGAATTGCAATGAAACGATCGAAAAATACCAACAAAAAACAAACAGTTAGCGATAAATTTATATACTTGTGTATCATCATCAACGTCCTCCTGCCCTCGCCCAACTCTAAGTGGGATCGGCCAACATGTTACAAACATGTTGTCACATGATTTGGCTCCGTATTTTACGCCCGGCCGCCTGCCTAACGTCAACTTACCTTAGTCGTTTTTTGCGACCCTTCGGTAAGAAAGAGGGTGGTCTATTCTACTCAACCGGATACCACACGATTGGTCAACTTACCTTAGTCGCCTTTTACGACCCCTCGGTAAGAAATGAGGGTCTATTCTACGCAGCCGAATACCAAACGGCGGAATATAACAGTGTATATCAATACAAATTAATAAATAAGTAATTAAAATGTAACTCGCTTATCTTTTAAACATTTTTGTTATTATTTGTTGGTATAGTTTTCGGTTTCGTAATCAATTTTATTGCTTGCGTTAAGTGCAGCTTCCGGAGTTTTATGTAAGTAGACTATTTATCGAAACAATTATTGCCGTCGAGGCACATTCATAACTATTATGAACCGTTTATAATAACTCGTTTCCTTAATTATCACGATTAAAAAATATAATGGGATTGCTACTCGGCTCGTGCAAGTTTGGGTATAGTAAGTAAAATAAAAGCTGTGATAGCCCAGCGTTGAGACCGTGCGACTCTTTCGAGGGGGTCACGAGTGACAACCCAGGGCAGGTACCAATGAGTTTGTCTATTAAAACTTTTGTATCTAATTGATAATTACCTTACACATATCTTAGTCTCCTTTTACGACACATCGGTAAGAAATGAGGGTGGTCTATTCTACTCAGCCGGATGCCACACGGCGGATCAACTTACCTTTGTCGCCGTTTACGACACCTCGGTAAGAAATTAGGGTTGTCTATTCTACTCAGCCGGATACTACTCACCAGATACATCCCCAGAATTCTCTCTCTAAAGAATTCTGGACATATGTGTAGCCTACAAATCCGCATCGGAGCAGCGAGGTAGGTCTTAGCTCCAACCGTTCTCTCCAGAAACGGAGAGAGGAGGCTTACTTTACTTACTTACTTTAAGTAAATTAGAAAGATTTTTTTACATTTATCTGGTACGGCTAATTGATATATATACTTTATTATGTCTAAAGCAATGATGGTATCCTTTTGTATAATCCGCAGTTACAGAAAATATATATAATGTTAAAAATGGAGTGCAATGCCCGTGTTCATACTTTATACATGCAGAATTCATAAACGGCATGCAAATATCATTTTAGCACATAATTATCTGATTGGAGAGGCACTTAGGCAGACTATTATAGCTATCACAGAAATGGTAACAGATAGGTCTGAACCAGTGATTCTCAAAGTGGTCTATATCCCCCTATGTATGGTCTATGTCACCGAAAAAAAATTTGGGGGTCCATGAAATGAAAATGGGGGTCCACGATAGTGGATCTCAACACATACACTGATAGTACCTATTTACTTACATCATACTATCTTCTAATATCAAAACATATACATTATTTATAAAAGTACCTAAAAAGTAAAAAAAATATTATATATGTTTATAAAATTGTGTAAGTTGTAGATGTTGGTATACGGCCAAATGTTGATAATTTATTATTAAAGAATCAGGTTTATCCTTCTCACTAAAAATATTGACTTATTGCTTATGTTATTTTATTTATAGTTTATTTTATGTTTATTTAATGTTACGTATATTTTACATAACAGATACAAAATTTTATATTGAGTACTTTTAATTTAAATTCAATTAATAAATGTATAAATTACCTACCCAATACGGCAAAACATGGCAAGGGGTCTACGACACAAAAAAGTTTGGTCTCTGGTCTAAACCCTATTTTTTAATCAATGAAAATTTATGATCTCAAAGGAAACCAAAAAAAAACTTTGCTTTCGTCAATAATAATGACCATTTTATACAATATTAATTACTAATTAATTTAATTAATTATATTACTTGCTTTGCTCGCGGCTCACCCCGTGAGGAAATTAGTATGTCACCAAAAGAATTTAATCTATATCATATGGCGAAGCTTATGACCGCATTTATATAGAGGAGGATTGATACCGAAAGTAACGTAATAATATTTAATTAAAACATAAAGGAACAAAAGAAGTTTTTGTGAGTTAACCATAAAAGATAGAGACATAGTATCGCGGACTTTTTTGTAGCATTTTGTGTACAATTCTCTCGTACTTCGTTTTACTGTATCTCTGCTAGCGTACGCGGCGTACTCCAGTAAAGCGCCAAGTAAGCGAATTTTTTTAAAACTGCGTGACCTCTCAACACAATTTACATAAAACTGTAATCTACTATTAACCTAAATCTTCCACAAGAATTGCACTCATCATCATCTTTTAGTAAAAACCGTACAAAAATCCGTTCTGTAATTTTTTATATAAATCGATCACATACAGATGGACAGCTTTTGGGGACTTTTTATAACAAGTATAGATTTGCATACTAACTGGTAACTAATTTCTGTAATATATTTTGAGTTAAGAAATGATTTAAATGGGACGTGAGTTTTTATTTTTGCACTTAGCTTAGCTGTAAGAAGTGAAATAATTGTAAGTTGATTACGTAAAATAATTTTTATATAACATGATACTAACTTATTTAACGGGTGTTTAGCACTAAATCAATGGCCGACCCCCCCTCGCCGGTGTAGATGTATATCAGCTTCCGGTGCGCCGCCGCGCGCCTTGTAATTACTCATTACCAACCATTTTAGCCTTTTTGTCCCCCGACTACCGACCACAGAGAGACACGGTCAACAAAATACAAATAAAACAATTTTAATTACTTTACCAAGACCTTGATATTTCATCCAAATACATTTAAATTAATCTTTATTTCCCTTGATCGTCACATCACTTGTAAACGGATGCGAATAATCTTGCTAATTCTTCTTTTGTTGTGTTAATTATTGTCTTCAGCAGGTTCTTATGAATGAAAAAATATTTATTACCACGTTAGAAAATTAAAAAAAACAATTTTCATGTATAATCTACATTCCCATCTTACTCTTTATGCCTATTAACTATACATACGCCGTGAGTAACACCGCGGGGCGCAGCTAGTAATAAATTAATTGCTGAATACATATTGATAAAGGTTTTTTCATCATCATTCATCATTCTCCTGCCCTTATCCCACTCTAAGTGGGGTCGGCACAACATTATATCGCACACAAACATCTGGTCATATGATTTGGCTACGTATTTTACGACCGGCCGCCTGCCTGACGTCAACTTACCTTAGTCACCTTTTACGACACCTCGGTAAGATTTTTTTTTTTTTTCGAATGTGTCTAATGCTGTTAGCCCTAATGGCTTTTACAGCGTCACCGGTGGGATGGGCGAGCGCAGAAGCTTCGCCGGGTAAAATTGATAAGAAGCGAGTGTTTTTTAGGCACTCGTAACTTATTGGGAGCGTCGCCTTAAGGGTGTCTCCTGCGAGACCGAACCTCGGCTTAAAGCGGCGCGTTTTGGAGGACTGTATCTAACACATTGACTTTGAAGAAGTCTGCATCACGGCGGCCGCTTGACACAAGCAAGCGGGGACCTCGTCTTCGCCGGCGAAGACGCTGTTTGTGTGTGTATTGTGTGTATGTCTTGTTGGATGCTGTGATAGCATCGTCGGGGTCGTTGAGGACGCTCTTAGGGCGCCTGTGAAATCGGTTGGGTACCTCGGTAAGAAAGGAGGGTGGTCTATTTTATGCCGGATACCACACGGCAATGATAAAGGTTTTTTAGGATTGGCTAAACACTGTTTCATGCAAAAAGAAATTAACACTAATGAAACTGCTCGAATATACTTCACATTCTCACATTCTGCACATGTTAACTTCCAACTGAAAAGTAAATCTTCTTTAGTTAATCGGACATCTTTTTAAACTGAAGTCAGATACCTTTCGTAATTATAAAGTTACTTCATTGATTTAGAACATATGTATAGGCGCCATTTTTTCGTCTTTCAACGGAGAAGTTTATATTATTGATTTACTTTTGCAAATATTGTTTATTCTAATTTACCGATAACTAATACACGCTGATTATCTGTAATTGTATTGCCGTTTAAACATTATTATTATAACACACACGGTAATCAGATTTAAAACGACCATAATGCCTGATATTAACTGGATTGATAACTGCAACTATATAAACTATAAGTTTGTTGTTTAAATCACAGAAGTTTTACTTCTTACCCATTCACACGTAGTTATCATTCAGCCTCCTGCCCTTATCCCATTCTAAGTGGGGTCGGCACAACATGTTACAAACATGTTGTCACATGATTTGGCTACGTATTTAACGACCGGCCGCCTGTCCGACGTCAACTTACCTTAGTTGTATTTTACGACCCCTCGTAAGAAAGAGGTTGGTATATTCTACTCTACCGGATACCGCACGGTGGGTCAACTTACCTTAGTCGCCTTTTACGACACCTCGGTAAGAAAATGAGGGTGATCTATTCTACTCAGCCGGATACTACACGTTCACACATAGTTATATAAATCCGAAATATATATTAATAAATAGATGCCGTCGCCTATACACTATACACTGTACCCTATACACTGAAAACTGTAACACTGGGAAACTGATAACTCGCAACAAAGTGACACTTTATTAGGCTTGCATAAGACCTAATATGTACCTCATATGTTCAAATTTCAAAATTTTTCAATATCAAACATAATAAATCTATTTCTGGTTATTATTTCCACTTTTTTTACCTCTCTTCAACTACGAATAAGCCATAGTCATACGTTAAAAACTTCAAATTAAATCAATATATTATATTAGATCTACTATAATAATACATTGTTTTAATTCTATAATAAAATTCCGCAATCTACTATAACTTTACCATCACAGCAGTTTAAAAACACTGTTAAAAAAAGGCTAATACAGAAAGCCTACTATACTATTGAGGATTACTTAGACGATAAAAACGTGGATATAGCTACTCTTCTACCCTGTACAAGACATTAATAACTATGTAAGTAGTAATAAGAATTATTCTTTGAAAAGGGCAACCGCCGAGTTTCTTGCGGGTTCTTCTCGGTAGGAACAGCTTTCCGAACCAGCAGTAGATGTTCAAAAGCACTTGTATTGACTTGAATAAAGAATATTTTGAATTTAAATTTGAATATAGTCTAGAATTTTCTGAAAACAAACCCACGCCATTATAGAATTCTGGCTACGCCCTTGGTCCATAATATTAAATTCTTTGGTCATGTTATTATATAGCATTTAAACTACACAGTTAATGTGGCACATTAAAAGGCTTATAACACAAAAAGCATTGAAATAGTTTACGGCGTCAACTAAACGGTACTGTTAATTACGCGATACCATCGCTTTCGTGTTAAATAAAAATTGCTTCGCTTTGCTATTCACATCGGCCGATTTAATTACAATCATGGCGAGACTAACGGCCTAAACTATTGCGTTTGTACCTGTTTTACTAACGTGTTAAGGTTTTTGTTTGCTCACTTATGTAAGGCTGAATACATAGAACTATGTTATTAGGAGGCTCGCCCCAACCTTCATTACCAATTGTCTCGTCAGTTACTTACGGTGTACATTATCGACTTACCGATTTGACTATAGCGGTGTGAACTTTCGGTCTAGCTAGTCGAATCTAGTCTAGTCTACATCTGAATATAAGAAAAATAATAGTAAATAAATACAGTAGACATAATAAATAAATAAAATGTTTTAGCACTCACGAGTTTTGTAGGCACTTACGCTTTATTGCAATTTAGCGAACGGAGGCCACAGAAAATCGGCAATGGGTTTGCGTTGCCAACCCTGTTAGTCTGAGTGGCTATCCCTTTCTTCGTCACACCGCTGCACATTTTTTTTGCTATAGTCGCATAAGAAGTTATTTTACTTTATTTTCTAACTTTTATTTTTTTAATTTTTTTTATTAATACTGTTGTTGTACTGAGGTGTGTTGAAGAATAAAGATTTATTCATTCATTCATTTAATTTGCCACAAAACAACTTTTTTGAATTAGGTAACTTTAGTAAGTACGACATGTTTTTCTTAAAACCGTTGTGATAATATGTGTGAAAATATGCTTCTAATTCTATTAATAAAGTCAATGTGAATACAAATTACAACGACTTGGGATCCAGTGATTAATAAATAACTCGTGAATTGCTGCAAGCTATATCGCGTGCAGACAATATGAGATTGGTGTGTAAGAGACCTTACTTGGATTGTATTCAAATGAAGGTAGTGATGAAAATAATGACTAGTACTCGTGAACGCCGCGGCGCTCCAGTCAGTTCATGTCCACAGTGGATGCAACTCTGAATTCAAAAATATTTTTGTACGTTTTGTCATCATTTGCTTTTATATTTATACCATAAAGTTAAACTTAGTAAATATGCTTTGCAAATGAATGTACCGATGGCGAACGATGGAAAAGTAAATCAACACTAGTGTCTACATGAACAAGCAAACAGAGGATATCTCTATCTATGTAATTGCTTACAGTAATGTACTGATCCAATAATAATAGTGTTTTCTTTTCACAGAATTATAATTATGCTTTAAAGTGCAAACTTCCAGCATCTATCATAAAATTAAAAACAATGGGTTTAAGTCTATGTAATTTGTAATTATTTAAACATATCACATCTCGATAAAATCGACCTACTTTTGTATAAGGTTCGACGTTTCATCAAAGTTACATCCAGTCCGAAGTCACGAACAGACTCTACGCGTCGTCTTCGTTCCCGAGTAGTAAAGTCATTATTTTCTTTCTCTACCCTCACTTGAACCGCTCAATCCACGTAAGGTCTCTTGTACACCACAGTGATATTATCCCGATCCGCGATATTTATATAAACCGTATGTTTATATAATAATAAGTTTAAATCACGATATTTAAATTTAAACTATTGTGAGTATTCATAGTTAATGTGTAGACACCGGCTATACTCACGTCTAATTTTATCAGGTTAGCCCGACTAGTTTCAAGGCCATACGGGGCACTTCTTAGACGACGATATTTCCGCCGCGATAAATCATGAATAAGTGCCCCGGATGGGCTCGAAACTAGTACTACACATTAAATATGAATCGCGATAGTTTGAAATCTACCAAAAAATAAAAATACAGAACACCGATACAAAGTTGCGAGTGACAGCTGGTGGTTTATAGTAAAGAGCTTTAAGTTTATGTTACTGTGTGTCTATTATTTCAATCAAAACCATTACCGGAATGGTCTCAAACACACAGTCGATCGTATCGGCCACCGCCTGGTAATTAGTCGTTTCATTTTACTCGGCCGCGATAACGCCGCACGCTTTGTATGCACTTTTTTATAATTAATTCCTTTATATCGATTGATTCCTTTTAATGGTCACTTCGGTTGCATGCGTTTTATTACTTTTTACTATATACATATATGTATATTTTGTTTGTTTAAAACTGCATTTATTTTGTAGTTACAAAGCATCACAAAAGTAGATATTTTATTGTTTTTAGTGATTGGTATAAAGGTAAATCAGTTTCCGCTGTGTGTTATCCGAGTAGAATATAATAAATAAATATTTTTTGTACACATGAATATAAATAATTATAAAAAGGATTGGCGATGTATATAATAGACAAAGTAGGAACCGACATAAGCTTGCGGTTCCTGCTTTGCGCCTTGCAAAAATTCGTAATTCGTTTGTGGGTTTGGGTATAAGATTCTATAATAAAATTCCACAACTAACTTTAACTTCACCTTTACAGCAGTTTAAAAATACTATTAAAAAGGGCTAATTCAGAAAGCCTATTACACTATTGAAGATTACCTAGACGATAAGAATGCGTGGATATAGCTTCTCTTCAACCCTGTACAAGACATTAATAACTATATGTAACTAGTGATAATAATTATTCTTTGAAAATAGCAACCGCCGAATTTCTTGCTGGTTCTTCTCGGTAGGAACAGCTTTCCGAACCAGTAGTTGATGTTGACTGTTTAAAAGCACTTGTTTACAAGTTTACTTAAATAAAGAATATTTTGAATTTGAATTTGAATAGACCATTCTCATTTCTTACCGAGGTGTCGTAAAAGGTAACTTAGGTAAATTTACCCACCGTGTGGTATCCGGTTAAGTAGAATAGAACACCCTCTTTCTTACTGAGGGGTCGTAAAATACGACTAAGGTAAGGTGACGTTAAGAAGGCGGCCGGTCGTAAAATATGTAGCCAAATCATGTGATAACATGTTCGTAACAAGTTGTGCCGACCCCACATAAAGTGGGACGGCAGGAGGATGATGGTATAAATGTTAATACAATTTAAGGACACACAGAAAAAATACACATGTTATTATACACACGTGTACATTTGCTTATCTATGATATACTTGAATAAAGTTTTTACTTTGATAATTAACTAGTACTAAAAAGAAACATTAATTAATCGAGTTATAAAAAGACGCCGGTGTATTTGTTCGTTAAATTTAAATTATTTCTACCGTATAACACTTGAGAGTAAAGAATTTCACGCAATTTTCACACGTAAGGAATTAAAAAAAGATTTTTCAGCTTATCTGGATGATTACTAAGATGTGACATCAACATTTGATAACAAACGTTGGTGCAAGATATGTTTCTTATAGAGTATTAAACATTTCGTTAGACCATGAAGGTTTTTCCAGTAATAACCACGCTTGAGATAAGGGTTGGTGATTGCAGTGCTGACCGTGTAAAAATGACAGCGCTGCTATCGGTCAGTAGTATTCGAGCTAGCTACACTGGAAAACGAAATGTTGGTAGACCCCTTACGAAGTGGACTGATGACCTTAACAAGGTCACGGGAAGTCACTGGCTCCAATCGCCAAAAAATCCCGTGTAGAGATCCCGTAAAACAACCTATATCCAGCAGTTATTTATTTTATTTATTTCCGTATATCTTACAATATCATTACGTAACCCACTTTTGCAAGATGGTGCTAGAAAAAAAACCATAATAATTTGGCCATTAAAGTAGGAGAACATCTTCTGACTCCTTACTAAGATTGTGTTTAGCACTGTTATTCATTCTGCCGATTTTTTTATCATTGCTATACTTAGTTAAACAATATGGATACACTGGATTACAAAAATATTTAAAGATAACTTAAATGCAATGGACGTGCATCGGTGAAAGAAGAAGATAGAAATAGATAAAAAAGGGAAAACCACATTTATGCCAGTGAGCGAGCAGTTTGACTAAAAGGTAAAGCGTGGCTTTAATAAGTTTTGATTCATCAGTATCTTACTATTATATTACGTTATAACCATGATATTTGCTGTAATGAGGTTAACTGTAGCCATGATGCGCGCGCGCAACATTTTTGACAAGCAAATTGAATAATGCGGCAAAGGATGTACATTGTTCTGCCACAGTCGCCCGTTTGTCAGCTCTTTTCATTTTTAATCTATCATTTGGTTGAATTATGGATATGTAATGGACGTTTCGCGGTTAGCCAATTTCGATTGCGTGACGCCATTTTGTAATCTTATAGTTCCAAAATAAAACTTTTATGGAAACTTTTTATATTTTTAATTGAACAAATAGATAAGATAGTTGCTTTCAATAGTTTTATTGAAAATGTTGAGGCGTTAGGACTTAGATATTCAAAAGTTTAGGTCTGTCCGTTTGTCTTGCTACATAATGGCTACAGTCTCATAGAGCCCGTAGTGATCCGACTAGGCATGTGAAATCAGTCATGACTTTTGTGCTATATTAATACAATGATGGACAGTAGAAAAAATTTAAGTTCAGAAATTAACAGATTTTATATTGATTTAGTGTATAAAAATAATTCTTTTTCGCTCGTTTCACTTCGTTTTCGACGGCTATTGCCGTCATGCCACATGGTGAATTTCGCTTTGATGGCTATGGACGCAAATGTCCGTCAACGTGTTAATATTAGTTACGTAGGTCGCACTAAGTGTTCAGAGTTATTTCCTACATAACAATATAAAAAGTAAGTACCCTCATTAAATTTGTTAACTGTAAACAATACATGTAACTGAAAAAGGTAAAACAAAGCCTTCGATCTTGTAAATCGTGTATCCAAGGTGCCTTAGATAAAATCACTTCACCACCCGCGCTCGGCGAACATAAAACCGGCAAGTTCATAAACATCCATTATGCGGGTAGGTCTGTAATGAGCCCGCGATATCGGTCGTTTTGTACCGCATAATCGTGATCTTATCACCTGCCCTCCCCTCCTGCGCCAGAGCCCCTCGCCACCGAACCGTGTCCACCGGACTTTCGCACCGATTCTCTAAACTACGAATTGGGTAAATAGTAAAAAAGTGCCCAATAACATCGTATGGACTAGACTTCCGTAGTTTTCAGAAATATTTCTGACGTAACGAAATTTCTGTGAACTATTTCACATTGTTCATTTAAAAATAATAATAATATTGAAAATATTAAGCTATAATAAAATCTTTTGGTGGCATAGTAAATTTCGTTTAGAATTTTATATTTGTAGACTAAATATGCACTTAACTCAAAGGCCCAACGCTAGGCACTATGAACTTAAGAGAGTTCTGCCAGTAAAGTCGTATAGAACTCAAATTAGATAGGACGAATATAAATTTGCCTACCCCAAGTACTTATTAACCAATTAACTTCATCGTAATATATTTGTCTATACACAACCAAATTTTTTGAAAAGAACGTAATACAACAATTAATTTAGTATATGAATAACAAAAGAGGGTAAAATGATAACTGTTGTAAGCTAAAGTCCCATACCGGTAATGTTTTACTAGTAAGAATAGGAAGATTTTTTTTTTAATGTCAGGAAATCCCTTTATGGGTTATGATAAGCATGATCTGACGCTGCTGCCAAAATTAGCTCCAGACGAGGGAAACTCTTGGGATATGAAATTTTGTTAAAAGCTATTTTAACTTTCTGTGTTGCCTATTACAATGCAATAGATAAATGTAATAGGATGACATTTGTCTCAACTATATTAATGCGAATTTACTAAAATATTTTGATGAAGATCTCCTGTCGCTAAATACTATAGTTTTCGTGTTTAATACGCAACTATGGAATTTATGCCATATATGCATTTTTCCTTGCTCCACTTTTAATCTTAAAAAGAATAGAATATAAAATCGTAAATATGCATCTTACTCAACATGGCCTCGACTCGAATTTTCATTAATTATTTATTTATTTTATTTCTTTCGAATTGCCGTTTATATGTTAGAAAAAATATATAAAAGTAATGCATATTCACACATTTTTTAACAAATGTGTGGAAATTTACTGATATTTTAAAAGCTTATCTTTTTTAAGAGATATTGATGATATGATGAAGATATATAGTTCGTTTTGTTCAGCAAGGTTTTACCTGCACGATCTCATAATGTTATAGTAGACAACATTTAATTTAACCGAAAATATATCGCCACACGAAAATATAACCAGGGAAATTTAGCTCCGGTTTACTTAGGTTTTTTTATAGATTTAAACTTTCTTCCGTTGCTTAAAACTATATGTGATCTTTATGATATATCACATATATCATTAATTATACTAAACAAAGAACAATTAAATTCCAAAGGAGATATTCTGTTACATTATTTTTGCCCTTACAGATTACAGGCTACATAAACATTGCATGAGCAAAGCAGAAATCTGTACTATTAATCCTATAAATAATAATAATAAATATATGGGACAGTTACACAACGTCGTTCGTCCCCAAAGTAAGTAACTTAATACTTGTGTTATGGGTGACGGACAACCGGTGAATATACTATATATATTATTTATAGAAATTTATACAAATTATTTATAGAAATTGCTGGGAATCGAACCCGCGATCGGCGAAGCTGCAGCCAGGGTCACAACTAACTGCGCCAACGGGCTAGTCCTATCTAAATAGTGAAGGCCTATCTAGATGCCAACGTTCTTCTGTAATCTGTAAGAATGTTAATAGTACTATTGAAAATAAGGGTCTGTTAAAGCCATTGTCACCAAAAATATTAATAATATTAAGTATCGCCTCCCCACTAATTTTAACGGCATGCCTAATTATCATATAAACTGGTTCTGTTTTAAGTCGGAACACATCAAAATTCTTATGAATAATGAGGTTGAATTTTGAAGCTTCGTTACATGTTGTCAGTTAAATGAGCTTTTGTAAAAAAAGTTTGTATAAACTGACAATAATTACGAACATCGCTGGATGGCTAATTAACAATAGACTCGACTCGGGCGTGGGATACCAGTTTTGTGTCGTGTACTTATTTGCAGGGGTGGAGTTTTTTATCTGTGACGATTTTGCCCTCGACTACAAACTCATTTGGAGATACATTTCAAATTGACTAGAGCCAAATAGTTGTAACAGTTACTTAAAACAACACTCTGTTTCTAATGTGAATAAATGAATTTAAAAAAAGCGGAATTTTTCGATAAGTACAGCGTACGTTACCTATAGTTTAAGGTAATTGCAATCTAAGATCAGTCTGACAAAATTATAGCAAAAGATATATATAGTTTAATTTGTCTATGGTTAAAAAGGTTAAGGCAACAACATTCAAAGTTAACTACAACTGTAGAAAACCAGTCTAAGTTATAGGTAAAAGACGTCTACAATCCAAAATACCTACAGCACTAGAAAATTCTCGTTTGAGAAACCTACAGTTTACGAGTCAGTTAATGAGAATAAAAAAAATCCTTTTCGCTATGTTCTTAGCTATGCATTGTTAAATTTTCTATTATTTAAAAGTTTTATAAGCAAATAAATACTCGAATTTACTTTATTTCACTTGTTTTTAAGTAAAAAGCATTTCCATATATTTTGTATAGATCAGGCCTATTACAATTCGTATTTCAAATAAAGAACAATAGCAACGTTAACTTTGTAATTGTCACTGGCGTGCGTGTGTGCGTCACTAATTGGCGCGTCCGGCGGAAGTGGCCGGTTCCGAGGCGTCAGGTGTCAGGGGCCCACCTGTGTGTGTGTGCGTACATACACGACACGAGAATTGGGCATGTGTTTATGCTAATTAGTGAGCTTTCTTAAACTAAAGTCCATTGAGAGCTAATTAATATTCGATTCATAATAATAAGTGGATTTCAAACAATTATAAATTTATTTGGATAAATTATTACGTCGTATTGGAAATGAATCTTGGTCTTTAAAGTGTTAAAAATGAATAAACACATAAAACAATAAGGCATAGTAAGCTTTATGAATGAAATAATGTCAGTCTTGCAAGACGTCAGAATGCTCGCTGATGACTGTTAGATTTCTGGTTTGGGGCTAGTTTTGCGTGTCAAGCTCATGGAGTTTTTATTCCAGAGTATGGGAGCAATAGGCAGGCCTGTAGTTGACGATATCGCAACAAATAATAAGAGTAGAGGATGAAACTCATACTTTATGTAATCTTTGTAAGATTACACATAAAAAAGGAGAGACAGATAATAAGTCTCATTTGCTTTTTAATTATTGTCGATGGACACATTTTAGGTTGGCTCCCCTATTCTAATATAATACCTCTATGGTCAAGGTATGGTGTTTTGTGTTTGATCATTGGCATCATATTTGAGAGATAAAGGCCTATTATATAGTTCCGTGCACTAAATATTACTTCTTTTAATTCTGAGTAGTTAACTCAAAAGAACAAAATTATCATACCTATTGAATTTTTAATATGATACAAGTTACAACAAAAAAATAAAAAATTGCAAAGTTTGTTGCCAGTCTTTGTTTAACAGCTTAAATGAAGCTTTACATAACTAAGAAACAAAATTTTGATTTTAATAATTATATAATACAACAAAATATATTATTGATGCTAATAAGAAAAAATACAAGAAATAATATTAATATCTTATAATATTTTATTTTATACTTTCATACATCAATCAATAATCCTTTTACAATTATTATGTCTAATATTTGCTAAGTACTTGTTCTTGTACTAAGTACTTGTAAAAAAATTGTAAAAAAAAATAAAATCTTATTTTTTATTAAAACTTCTTTAAAAGGTTTATCAAATAATATTTTTTAATTTCGAATAAAAAAAATTCTTGCAGAAGTTTTGCGGAATCGAGATTCATATCAACCTCAATCGATTTAGCATGTAATTCTCGTACAAAATTAGTTGTGATAAATATAAGAAGAAATATGAGATATTTATATAAAAGTGTTGTACATAATAATTAGTTAGGTACGAAACTAATTAATACGAACTGGAAAAAAGCGTTAGATTTTTATCTACTAGGCACCGAACATATAAAAAATATATTGCAGAATGGAATAAAAAATGTAACTTACGCTTAGTATTTTATTTATCTGACTATACGTAATCACGAACTTTACAAAAAAAAAACAGATTAACTTTTTACTGGGCCCTTAAACTAACAGATTCATAGGAAACATAATTTTTAAAGGTTCCGGCACTCGACATTTTAGATAGCAAATACGCTTTTTGTTAAACCTTTATTTTAAAATCATAAACAAATTAAAACACAAACGCCGTGTGGTATCCGGCAGAATAGAATAGACCACCCTCCTTTCTTTTCGAGGTATCGTAAGGGGCGACTAAGGTATGTGCCGTGTAGTATCCGGCTGCATAGAATAGACCACCCTCATTTCTTACCGAGGTGTCGTAAAAGGCGACTAAGGTAAGTTGGCGTCAGGCAGACGGCCGGTCGTAGAATACGTAGCCAAATCATGTGACGACATGTTTGTAACATGTTGTGCCGACCCCACTTAGAGTGGGATAAGGGCAGGAGAATGATGATGAAACAAATTAAAACATAAAGTAAAAGCATTATTTAAGTTCTTTACTTAATTTCGTATGTGAACCTTGATAATATTTAAATCGACGTTGTTTTTTTAATTAATCATCATAAAAATTGTCTTTGCGTGATGATGAAGGTGGTGCCCTCGGCTTACGATTGAACAGGGGGCAGTGACCCTGACTTCGGGTCCGTGTGTTGCAGGTTCGAATCCCATCAAGAGGCAACATTTTCTGAAAACATATTGTTGATTCCAATCAGGGTGTATTTATGTATTTGAATGTGTATTTAAAATTATATATGTATAAATTTACCAGTTCTCTGTCACCCATTACATTAGTATTAAGTTACTTAGGTGACGGACGACCTTGAGTTTAATTTTTCCATATATTCTATTTATATATACGAGGACAGAGTATCTATTTTAATAATGTTTTTTTTTCATATATTTTATTTATATTATATACGAGGGCAAATTCTTATCCATTTTAATAATTCACATGGTTTCCATGTAAAACCACTGAACAAACACTCATAATATTGAAATTGCTTCAATAAATTCCAATTGACCACAAAGTTATCTCACAGACTAATCAAAAACAATATACAATTATAAGCAATTACATTACTAATATTGGTTTACATTACAAAGTTCATCTTGGGTTAGAACGTGTATAAAGATTATATACAATCCATACATATTACAAAACAAAGTCCCCAGAAGCTGTCTGTGTGTGATCGATTTTCTCAAAATGTACTGAACGGATTTTAGTACAGTTTACACCAAAAGATAGTGTAATACTTCCGAATGGTTAAATAGTACAAATCGGTATTATGTAAATTGTGTTAAGAGATCGCGCAGTTGTTAAAAATTTCCTTGCTGGGAGCTTTAGTCGCGTGCGCTGCGTAAACCAGATGAGAATTGTAGATCTATAAAAATACTATTAAAAAAGTCCGCGGTAGCATGTCTCTATCTCTCATGGTTAACTCACAATAACTACTTTTATGTTCACAATTTCGAAAATTCGGGAAAATTTTCGTAAATCACTGAATTCCACGCGGGTGAAACCGTTGTTGGCACAGCTAGTTATAATATAATAGATACAGCGGTCTGTTGGCAATTGTAGTCTAGTACAATTTGTTTTTTATATATACTTTATATACTCGTAATAAACATATAAGCCAACCTCCACTCTTTACCCCTACATATTACGGGATGGTTAACCTTAAGGGAATTTAATACCAAAGAAAAGTACTGCAAATACATTAATATTGCAAATGCGAAAGTCTATTTGTGACGCTTTTACCGCTAATTAGTTGATCCCAATGAAATTTAGTATGAGTGAAGCATATATACCGCGCTAACATATATTATTTTAAAAAACCTATTTTTCTTCGGAAAAGGGCTAAGGCGCAGGTACTTATTATATTTTAAACATTTAAGCCGATGTGAAGCTTATCGAAGGTCATCAAATAGCCAAGTGGCAGGTACTATAAGATAATATCAAAACATTCAATGCTGTGCAGGGAAATTACCTTACAGTTTGTATTAAATAGTTTTACTTAGCTATATCTTATTTTATATGAAACAGTTTAATAAAAAATCATAATCAATAACTTTATTTAAACTAGTATGTTCATCATCATCATTTTCCTGCCCTTATCCCATTCTAAGTGGGGTCAGTACAACATGTTTTAAGTTACCTTAGACACTTTTACAAAGTGTCGTTTTCTTTTTATACAGGAAAAAACCTCTAATGGGTACCACCGCCCGACAGGGACAGGCGGTGATTATGTCGGACTCGAACCTACTAATACGACCTGTATGCTCCCCACGCTGCTGGTGGCGGGGGCAGGGTACCTTATTACAAGGTGTCGTACCTTGATAAGAAATGAGTGTGGTCGATTCTACTTAGCCGGACATCACACGGCGGGTTAACTTACCTTAGTCGCCTTTCACGACAACTCGATAAGAAATGGGGGTGGTCTATTCTACTAAGCCGGATACCACATGGCGGGTCAACTTACCTTACTCGCCTTTTACGACAACTCGATAAACAATGAGGGTGGTCTACTCTACACAACCGGATACCACACGGCGGGATACTTACCTTAGTCGCTTTTAACGACACCTTGGTAAGAAATGATGGTGGTTTATTCTACACAGCCGGATAATAACGGCGAGTATTTAAACGTGTACGTTAAAGAAGATTATCCGAACGAGTGTTTAATTTTGATAATATTTTAGTTAGTTAAGAAATAATGTAAACGTGAAAACAAACAACAATTTTCCTTATAATATATCTATTATAAAAACATATTTAACTCACGTAAATAATATTAAAATTTAGTAAAACTTGATTGTTATTATGATAAAAATATAGTATAAATTTGCATTTTAAGCGTTTATTACGTTTGTATTTTTTTTGTTACCCAGTTTGTATGAATATTATGACAACTACCTAAATTCATAGTTTTATTCATAAATATTTTAGTTATAAGACCGAAATAAAGTAGTCATATTTAGTGTTTTAAATTTATATAATTGAGATATAAATTAATATATGAGGACGATTTCTTTTTTAAAGGATTTTTCAGGTCCTAGCACCTTATCAGTTTGCCAGACCTAGTGTAAAATGCTACTGTTTCGCTACACCCTTTAACTTGATAATTTATAGAGTTTTTCAGTTTTCATGGCAAGACTACTAAGTTTTATTATGTACTGGCCGATAATGGCAAGATTGGTGGCCTTCATTCAGACGTCCAAGTGAGTCCTTGTAGTCATGGTATCGCTACCTCTTAAAAGCTCTCAAATAATCTACTCTGCGTATTGAAGATTCTATTAATACTGGCTTATTAATATGTATTTAAAAGATTTAATTAATAAATTAAAATTCGACATTTCAGTCGTATCTGAACATAAAGTTATTATCGATTTATTCGCAATGTGCAACCTTCAAATGGCGTCGATTGATATTTTATTTGACCCAAACGTTTTTTGGAACTGACTATATGCTGTTAGCCTTAGTCCTACAGCATTACTGGGCTGGTCGGTTGAGCGCAGAAGCATCGTCGAGGTTGAAAAACTCGAAGAGTAGAGCGCCGAAACTCTACTAGTGTTGGGGAACGTCGTCTTAAGGACGCCCTCCTGTGAAGCGAGACAATTACTTAGCGCGACATCTAGTGGAGGGGTATCTGTGATAAGTTATCACGTCGTCGGAAGTCCCAAACGTTAAACAAAAACTCCTTGCTGGTGATGGCAATGATTTTAACACCAACTCTTAAACACATGGACACTGGACACATCACGTCGATCAGGAATGACTAGAAGGGCTAGAACTCTAGTTGTACTAGAGGAATTAACTATTGATAAGAATTATATTTAAAAAGAGCAACCACCGAGTCTCTTTTCGGTAGGGACAGCTTTCCGAACCAGTATAGCTAACGATTCAAAAGCACTTATTTACAAGGTTACTAGGATAAAGAATATTTTGAATTGAATTGAATGAAACGAATGCACAATTATACAAATACAAAAACTTACAATTTGCTGAAGAAAATAACGTTAAGATATGTCATAAACTAATGTGTCGAGTCGGCGCCGAGAATGCGCCATTATATTTCCCCCCTATAATTACGTAATTAGTGCCGATGTATTGAAGTGCATTTACGTCGTGGGTCCTTTTGTCCGCGGTCGGTGTGCGCGCGCGCCGCGCTTTGTTTTGTTCGTAACAGCTGTTCTTCGGTTAATTTCTGCAACTTTTGACATGAAGACTTTCTTTTCCTTATCCTCAATTATAATTATAAGTAGGGGTGTATATTTTACAAATACCATTTATATTTTTAAATTATTTCAATTTATATAAATGAAGCAGAATTGTCATTGAAATCTTTTGTATTTTACGAATGTTGTTGCGAATTTGATTAAACGTTTTATATTACGAATGTTAAATTTAGGAAATAGATTTTAGTTTAAGAAAGGTGATCAATTTTCTTGTAATTAAAAATGAATGTTTGTCTGTATGTCCTTTATGAACTCGGACCGATTTAAATGAAATTTTCATTAAACCTTTTAAATGACACAGTGGAATATCCTGTAAAGTTCGGTTGGAGGGAATTCGCAACCAGTCTGAGCCACGGTAACGCGTGGCCGGACAGCTAGAATATAATGAAAAATTTAGCGTTTTGGCTATGTAAGATTAGCGTTAACGCACACCGTGACACGGGATGTTTTTATATTTTTATAGCATAAATATTTCAATTTAAATTCTATAAATTATGCTTATCTTATTAAAGGCGAGTCTAAATAGCTGTCGTTCAATGTGCCTATTCGCCACGCTGTTGTGAAGGGTTAGCTATCGACATTTGGCGCTACGAGGTTAGCCTGCGGTCACACGCAATTTTGTGCCGCTATGTTCAAACCTAATTGATTACTTACTCTTGGAATGGGGCCTTTGCAATGATTGATTTAAAAATTAATTTCTAATTATTTTCTATACGAATAATTAAATAGATATATACAAAATGCACTGAAATGAAATGAAAATGTACTTTTTATCTTATGTATTAATTATTTGTGTCACAATGACTTGACTGATTTTTGAGAAATTTTATATGACTATTCGGTAGGTCTGAGAATGGGCTACTATCTATTTTTCATACCCCTAGCTAATCCACCTAATTTTTTTTTTGGGCAATTTTTTTTTAATTTTTAAATATACTCTAGAAATTCCCTAAAAATAATTTATATGGCAATACAACGTTTTCCAGGTCAGCTAGTACTATATAATACACTTTTGAAATTTCGAAAGTCATTCACCCTTAGTTTAAAAGTAATCGAATTCAAAAAAGTTATTTTGTGACACATTGTAATAAAACGTAGTGTAGCTAGCATCTTTAAAACTCTTGAATGTTAAAAAAACCCATAACGCCGTGTGGTATCCGGCTGAGTAGAATAGACCACACTCATTCCCTACCGAGGTTTCGCAAAAGGCGACTAAGGTAAGTCGACCCGCCGTATGGTATCCGGCTGAGTAGAATGGACCACCCTCATTCCTTACCGAGTTTTCGCAAAAGGCGGCTAAGGTAAGTCGACCCGCCGTATGGTATTCGGCTGAGTAGAATGGACCACCCTCATTTCTTACAGGTGTTGTAAAAGGCTGACTAAAGTAAGTTGACACACCGTGTGGTATCCGGCTGAGTAGAATAGACCACCCTCTTTCTTACCGAGGAGTCGTAAAATACGACTAAGGTAAGTTGATGTCAGGCAGGCGGCCTTGTAAAATACGTAGCCAAATCAAGTGACATGTTTGTAACATGTTGTGCCGACCCCACTTAGAGTGGGATAAGGGCAGGATGAAAATGATGTGAAAGAGACCCATAACTTGGTAGAGCAAGAAAACACTAGTTTTTAATAGCTCGTAGGGTGATTTCATGTATTGAAATAAGGATTGCAATGTGTATAACTCAATTAAGCCTAATTTAGCATTCAGCCATTTTAACACTCAGCATGCGACTGTATTTGAAACATTGCATTTTTCTACAAGGAACAACAAACTTGGCGGTAGCTTTAAAAAAAATATCGATTTAGTTACATTTTTTCAATCGTGATTTATGTATGGCCGAATATAATTAAAATTAAAACATTATATGAAAAATTAACAATGTTCAATAGTTCCATGATTTTTTTTAAATAATCATAAAACTACGAGTATCAATAATCTAGATTTAGATGAAAATTGAAGATTGAGATATTTGTTATTGAAGAAGCCCAATGGAATCCGTGTCAAGAAAATATACAAATCATAATCTCATACATTTTTATTTAATGTAGATAATTCACAAGAACACCATGCAAGATTTACGATAGCACGTACTTTATAAAAGGGAAACATCCGGAAACAGATTATATTGAAAACGCCCCAGTTTATTAGATTTATAGCGGGAATATAATAATTCCTTTTCAATTAGCGCTCAATGAATATCTTAGTTGTTGCGTTCGAGCGGTTTCACGATTCGATACGCAATATCGATGCGCGTACAACACCCGATACATCCATTCATCATTATTATAAATGTGCTACACTCACTTATTTACGGAAATCAATATTTTTTTTCAGTATCGGCAATGAATGCTCGATTTGAACGCGCCGGTAAACGTGACGGTATTGTTTGGGATGACCCCGGGCATTGTCGGCGGTGGCCCGCTGAGCACCATTGACTCCCATCGGGACATGTTACACGAAAATAGGAACTCAATTTGTTACGCGTATGCATCATATCGTTTCGTAATTATTGATTATAAATTCACGGTCTACTATCATTTTTTTAGTGTTGTTTAATGATAGATAATCTCGTTTACTCATTATACTAATTCGTTACAGTAACAATACAACCTTTCGTCTATTGAAATGGTAATTTAAGGCACCTCGTTTATAAAATCTCTCATTTACAATCTAATTAAATTGAACATAATTCTACTACCTCTAGCCATGCATGACTAAAAAAATACTATCTGAGACTGCATCTTCAGTAGCCATCAGATCAAAATAAAAGATTAATAAAATTTACTTGTTAATTTTTTTTCTAATTGTCATATGATCATCATGTATGAATATTTTTTTTGGATCAATGAGCTCGAAATCACCAAGGACGCTAGAACCGGAGATAAGGAAGACAGAAGTCGTTTTCCGACGCTTTTGCTAAAGTCATGCTAAAGTTGTCTGCTAGGTCACCTGGTCAGAAAGACCTCTGCATAAGACTACATTTTATGGAGGGCTGGGGCTGAAACTATGACTAGTAAAAAATTCACACTCCATACTAAAAAACCACATCGATCAGATCCTCTGTTGACACGTAAAAGATGAATAATCAAAGGAACATACATTCGCGTGTATTTAATTATATATCTTTATTTCAGCAGCTTCAATTATACAGAAAATATAGACAACCTATAAACCTTTATAAACTACAGGAAGTAGAGTAAATTCGTGGAGTACCATAAGCTAGAACATCGATAAACGTCAGTGAGCAATCAGAGGCCATGCAATTTGCGTGCGATTGTCCGTGGTGAGACGAGAATGGGCAAATTGAACAGGAACTATTTACCTGTAAACGATCTTACACGTACTTTATAAAAATGGATATAACATCAATTGTAATGCTACGTTTGAAATGAACATTGAATATAAATACAAGGAAAGCAAAAAGTGAAAAACAAACTATGCAGCAATTATGTTACAAAGTATCAAAAGTGGGTAAAGATATATCGCTGGCAATAATAGTGGACAAAGAGCCAAAGGCTCTCACGGGTCACATACGTATATAATGGAAGGTACTGTTGTACAAAATCGATATCGATATCAATTTTATTCAAGTCAATATACGTTCTAAAGCTCGCAATCACGAAAACAAATTTGCGTTCATTTCCTTTCTCTCAGAACGGGCGTACTTATAGGCTTATAGCGGATCCGAGTAATATCTTTTATAAGGCGGTACGTAATGGAAACCATTTCTCATCAATTTTCTAAATAAAGGCGCACAGAAGCCAACGGATAAAACAAAGCGCGAGCGCTCACGACATAGATTGAGCTGAATTATCGCTTTACCGCAGAACACAATCTGTTCGATATAGGTATGGCTATAGGTGTATGTACGTGCAGCGTGCATCGCCTATCGCCCGCGGGCAAACCGTGTGCACTCCGATAACACGTGTGAGTAATGTTAAATCCAGACAGTTTTTCTCTTTTATCAATTTACTTCACATCTGCAGCGTTTGGTACTGATTAAATTCAAATCGTTCGCCATTTTCTTTGGAGCGTTTAAAGGTTGAGATGCTTATCGGGCCCGAGTACTTACCACTTTCACGACCTACGTGTTCTGTTATCTTTTGAAATTTATCTTACTTTTTACCTGCAAGGAATGAAATATAAGCCTTAGACTATCGGTAAGGAAATAGACCGAGGAAATTGATTCCAGATAATAAAGTAATGTAGTTTATTTGCTATTGTTTTTTTTTTCTTGTAAAACGAAAAATAATGTTCTTATTTAAAGTCTCTACCGAAATTAACCGAGTGATTATAATAATCATTACCTCTTTGTCTCGTGATAGGTGGAGTGTGAGAATGAGTGATCCTTACAAAAGTGTTGCGGGTTCAATTCTGGATAAGCGGCTATAGTGTGTTATGTAATATATCTTATTCAACCGATAGACACCACCAATATAGAATGGTCTCTTAAAGGGATCTACACCCCATACAAATGTGCATGGGCCTGACCAACATTGCATTTCCCTATTCCCATATACAGGTTTCCTCATGAGTTTTTCCTTCACCGAAAAGCGTGTGATGCTTTGTTAATATAAATAAGACTTACAAGATTTAACAAAAACTCTTTGGTCCCTAACCGAGGTTTGAACCCGTGACCCCCTGAAAACAGTCGTATGATCTTACCGTACGACTATGACAGATAGCATATGCGTATTTTATTTATTATTGTCTCTGCATAGTTGCTAGAATTAGTTAACTAACCTAACAATTTGCAATGGAACAGCATCGTCTAAGTTTCCCAAAAGGAGAAAGAAGCCCGCCAGGGAGATGATAGCAAGCCGCTACAGTCTACTTAACTCATATGACACTCCTTATAGAAGGCCCGCGCTTTGATAGTTTTATGGAAATTAATATTTATTTCGTATTACTTATTTTAATTATCATCAATGATAATACACATACTTGTCAATTATAATGCAGTCTAATACAAATAAAAATAAGTAGTTGTAGTAATAGTAACGTAGAATAGATTAGAAGTAGTAGTATACTCATAGGTAAAGTTGTTTTAATTTTCTTTTGTTTGTTTATCATATTGCTAAGGAACGTTGCATCTTTATGTTTTTGCGGAGGTCCTAATAACTGCAACACAGTTTTCAACTAATGCGGTTATTATGGTCTCAAATTGTTATATTCCATTTTTTCTTTTCCAAATTATTATTCTTAATAATATTATTAATAATAATAATGTTGCATTAATATATATATATATTATTAATAATAATAATTTAACTTATTTTAAGCGTTAACATAATAAAAATAATATAAATGGATAAATAATAATAAAATGGTGACAGTAATTTCCGAAGAGGCAGCAATCAAAATGTCGCGTTGCAAACTACCGCAAATTGGGTGAAAGTGTGACGCAAATAGGCGCGCACATGACAAATAGCTTCCATCTTGCGCCTGTATACTCGCCGCCTATAATAAGACAAATTGTGAACCGTTGTAATTTGCATGTCACAGGTTTCATTAGGTAAACTTTGAACGGTAAATAATTGATTCAAAGCATAAATATTCTGTAATAAAATATTACTTTAATACTTCATTCGAGTTTATTCATTAGTAATCGGTTTTCATATACTGTCCCCAATATAAAAATTTTATAAGAAGTGAGATTATTACAAGCTTTATTTAAAAAGCGTTATGATTTTGTATCTGTCCCACATTAAAAAAAAGAAGATAAAAATACAAACATTAACTAAGCCTTGGATTATATAATTTTATTAGTAAAGAGACACATACAAGATGTAGTAATACAATCTTGGGCTATTATCGCTACGTAGCGATCTCTGGATATTCTGTAGATGGTGCAAGAATACATAAAGTACTCGTTGGATATTTTGTAGATCGAGCAAGAATACATAAAGATTTATATCATGCAGTACTTTAATCTTGACTTTTAACCACTTTCATAGATTTGTAAAAGTTATTTGTCTCTTAGGTTATCAACCAGAAGCATGCATGGAGCCCGTAAATTGTCTCTCTTACCGCATAACCGATGTTGAGTTGTAGCGAATCATTTGTTCACGCGTCATTTTCACGTAAATAACATTAACGTGTATCCTCTGCTTAGCTATAGCTTTCGGCTACTGGCTAGGAAGCGTAACTAAATACATAGATACGATAAATCAATGTCATTAGCGCTACTAAATATAGAAAGAAATGTTGCGATAAGAACATCTGTAGAACTGAAGTATAAAATATAATTTACTCTATATAAAGTTAAATAATGTAATATAATGAATGATATCTGTTTGCTTTCGTCATAGTCTAATATCAACAAGGTCAATTTCAGGTGCTGTCAAGACCTTTGAAAGAAGTTGTCTACAAAATCTGGACGCAAAACGCCTTCTTAAAAAGAATCGTCTCAGAATTACGTACACACGTACAACTCTTCTGGTGAGTTGCACTGTGAACCCTGCAACAGGACTTTTAAAGGCAAATTTGGTTTTGCCAGTCATAGTCGCGCACATCTTAGGATTTAACAAGGTTCGCCGTTGACGAATACGTCAAGGAGGACATCAGATCTAATAACAAAGTAGATTTTCATAAGTGATATGAATCTATGACTAAATTTTTTGTGTACCTTTTGTTCTTCTCATGAATTTAATTCTACGCAAAGCTATGATATAGGCCGTTTTGGCGTTACATCAGAGATACATAATTTTTCTCCACTGCTTTCTAACTACTCAGTGGCGTAGCTACTGAAGGGCTAGACGGAGCAGTGCCCCGAGGCCCCCTGAGCCACTAGCCCCCTGGGGGTTCCCCTTTACTTATTGTTTACTTTACTTTTACTTTGTACTTTTACATTACTTTGTACATCGAGTTTGGAACGGTGTGGTTTCTAAATAGTTTAGTTGGGGCACTAGTTTATTTTCTTGCCCTTTAGGGCCCTTTAGTGCCTTTGGTTATCTCGCTTTCTTTGGTATTTTGGATATGATACTAAAAAAGATGCAACTGGCTACCGTAGTACCCCAAAATGGGTTTCATATGACAGCGTTGATTTTAAGAGAAACCTATGTTATCAACGAAATACGAATAGCTATGTTTCGAGACAATTAATTAGCTGGCATTCCCGTTTTTTTATATCTTACACCACCTGTTGTCAATCGTTAACCTAATTTGAAATTATTTCCAAGATTATGCGATTCAAGTTTACAATTAACAGGTTGTGTAGTGGAGATAGCGCGCATAGACAAAACTGATCATATGTCAAATTTAATAACGATAACAGTTACAACATTTTCTTATTAACGTTATTACGCAACACGTATATATAAAGATTAAGTTTAAAATAACATACTCATTTACAAGAAAGCTATATTTATATTGTATGAATAACCAGAATAAGGGCAAAAAAACTGCAATCCGTCGATTCCAGAGATCCACTAAATATTATATAATTGTTCGTGGTTTGCATTTGAGAATATTTTAGAAAAACGCCAGCTATTTCGTGAAAAGTTCTGAATACTGAAATAATGGTTTTAAAGTTACGAATGATGTATGACGTGTTGAATAACGGATGATGGCTAGAATTGAATAAGTCGCCGTTAATCAGCATCCAAAACTGGCATTGACATTGGCATTTAGCTGGCATATTTCTTCGATTCCTTGAGTACATTAATAGAAGCACAATGTACAATGTACACAATCTATACTTTTGTAAATGATAAAGACGGTTGCGTCCCTATAATAGTACCGACTATTTGGGATTTGAGCTGTTTAAGTCAACTACAGCAGATATAATAACTCTTCTGGAGTTTTGCTATAATAAATTGAATGTTTCCTTGGCATATCGTTTGAGCTATCTCATTTATATCTAAATTGCCACATCAAAACCTTTGGTAAAACATATCACAATCGAGAAATATTGGGTTGGTTAGAGAGACTCTTTCTACGTCTTTTTAGGAAACAATGAAAAAGCTAAAACGAATTACGATTTCAAGTGAAAATAACGAGATTTTATTTTAGGAGCTGTGGATAGCCAAGCGGTGAGACCGTGCAACTCTTCCGAAGTCGTCAAGAGTTCAAATCCCGGGCAGGCTTCAATATTTTTTCGATTAAAACTTATGTCTTTAATTGATAATTGCAATTTATCACACGCTTTTCGGTGAAAGAAAACATTGTGAAGAAACCTGCATATCTCTACAGAATTCTGGGGATATATGTAACCTACCAATCGCATTGGTAGGTTACATATACAAACATATAGGTATACATATAGGTGGAGCAGCGAGGTAAACATAGAGAGGAGGCCCTATGCCCAACTTTGGAATTGTAACGGGTCGGTACTTTACCTCATTTTTTCGATTTTGACCATTCCCTACCATAGTGTAAGATAGGAGTTAAGCTTCAATGTTAGACTTCAATGAAAAGAAACATGTATAACAACATTCACATAACGCCTACAACGTTCATTTGGACGGTAACATCAAGCAGCCATCAACGCTCAACTAACCGCCCACAACTCAGTAGCGTGGCTAACGCGACACCTGCGTCTCGCATCTAATGCTTTCTAATGCCCTCTGTTTTACTCTAATGGCATGTCGAATCTCACTCATATATGCCCTTAGACACTGTACTTTCATGTTACTTCGAGCATATTCCCGATATAATCCAACAACTTACAACATAATGTGACTTATATGAAACTTCTATGATCCCGCCGTGTGCTAACCGGCTGAATAGAATAGAACATCCTCATTTCTTACCGTTGTGTCATAAAAGGAGACTAAGGCAAGTCGAACCGCTGTGTGGTTTCTGTCTGAGTAGAATAGACCACCCTCATGTCTTACCGATGTGTCATAAAAGGAGACTAAGGCAAGTCGAACCGCGGTGTGGTTTCTGTCTGAGTAGAATAGACCACCCTCATTTCTTACCGAGGGGTCGTAAAATACGACCAAGGTAAGTTGACGTCAGGCAGGCGGCCGGTCGTAAAATACGTAGTCAAATCCTGTGACATCATGTTTGTAATATGCTGTGCCAACCTCACTCAGATTGTGATAAAGGTAGGAGGATGATGATGGTTCAACTCCTATGATCGCCTTTTTGTCGCGTGGACAAACGTATACATACTTATACGTGATACTAACCAAGAAATCTGTACGTCTTAACTCCCTGCAGGGCATTCTTGTCTTTTTTGATTTAACTTAACCTCTTCTCTATAAAATTTATAGAATAAGCTTGATTAATATTCACAATTCAGCAAGCGCTTATTGTGAAGGAAAACACCGTCAAACCTTTATATCACTTTATAATTTCTGGTGTATATATAAATTGACAATTCACATCGATAGCTCAATAACGGCTTTAAGCTTTTCCTGGTATCAAATAAGAGATAAGACATTTTTCCATTCGTAAGATAGTAACAGGCCGTTATTTTATTTACTTTCCATCTACGTATATTTTCCATTTATGTGACACACTATCTCTTGCAATCCTTTAAAAACTAATAAAATACAATAATATTTAGATGAGATGAATTGCTAAGCCTAATATTCCATGCATCCAGTACAAACTTGTGATATTTATAACACAGAAAATGCAAGAAGACGTATATAGCACCGTCAATAAAATGTTGTCAAAAATTCAGTGCGGTTGATTGGGCGGGTTCAATAATAACATATCCTTTATTAAAAATATATACATACATAAAATTAAAATACTTCCGCAAAAGTTAATTTTTTATTTAATCTCTTATGTCAGATACTTATGCACCAGAAAGGGAATTTTATTTTTTAAGTTATCACTAATGAACTGGTAAAGCACTACAACGTTTCATAATTGGCTTCTTAGGACTGAACAATATTCAAATTCAAACTCAAAATATTATTTATTCAAGTAAATTGTAAAAAAGTGCTTTGAATCGTCAACTTTACTGCTGGTTCGGAAAGCTGTTCCTACCGAGAAGAGCCAGTAAGGAACTCGGCGGTTGCTCTTTTTAAAATATAAATCTTAAAACTAGTTACATTTAGTTATTACTGTCTTGTACAGGGTAGAAGTGCAGCTATATCCACACATCCTTATCATTTAAGTAATCTTCAACAGTATAGTAGGCTTTCTGTATCAGCTTCTTTGTAACAGTGTTTTTAAACTGCTGTAATTACAAGGCCAAAATTGATTTCAGAATTTTATTATCTTATATTCAAACCCATAAAAGATTTACGTACTTGCGCAAAGCAGGAGTCGCAAGCTTATATCGGTGCCTACTTTGTCTATTATATACATCACCTATCGTTTTATAATTCTTCATATTTTTTTTTTACAAAAATTACATTGCTTAAAATATGACTGTGAAGCAAATGTAAGAATTCGTTTAACTTCTCTTGCAGGGAATCACGCGGACTTAAATTGTAGATGCTACGTGTGGTTCTTTTTTGTAACACAACATTTTTTTCCCTATCCGCGCATTTAAGCCACAGCAGTATTCCATAAATACGTCATAAATACGTCACACCACCATGTATATGATACCCTGGAGCTCATATTTTTTTATATTATGCCCGACCGTCAGCGTATATAATGGAAGTGTTAAAGTGGAAAGCGTATGCCATATTTATTTTATCCGCACAGATATACGCTCGCATATATTTAAAAGTCAAATTCTTTTTAAGAACATAATCTCAAAAGCGCACGGCAATCAAGAAGCCCCATATCTAACTACAACTTTATACCGCCTTATCAACGGCGTATAATGAGCTGTACGAACGCAGTGCTCGTTTTGTGTCCGTCACATATCGAAGGGCGTCATCCATCATCCGAGCGACTGATTGCCTGCTACCTGCTTCGCCATCCTCTCTTATCCATTTCATTCGTCCTCCGACGACCTCTGACGCGATGTGTAATTGCTTGCGAGCGTTGCGGTTGATTGTGAAGTTCATTTTCCTCGCTGTTATTATACTAACGTTAATAGCAGACACGAAAGTATTTAAAAGTGCAGTTAATTAAGTCTTCTATTATGGTTTTGTAGACAAAAAAAGCTGTGATAGTCCAACGGCGAGCCCTTGCGACTCTTTCGAGGGGAACACGAGTTCAAACCCGGGCAGGCACCAATGAATTATGGAGATATGTGTAACCTACCAATCCGCATTGGAGCAGCGTAGTAGGTCTTAGCTCCAACCCTTCTCTCCCGAAACGGAGAGAGGAGGCCTATTCCCAGCTGTGGGTTTGTAAAAGGCCGCTACTTTAGACAAAAAAAATAGAGCGAGATTGTACAAGACTCTATCTTATAAATAGAATTCTCGTGTCACAATGCTAGTTACTATACTCCTGCGCAACGGCTTGACCGATTTTTATAAAATTTTATTTGCATATTCAGTAGGTTTGACAATCGGCTACTATCTATTTTTCATACGCCTAAGTGATAAGGTTTGTAAAGCCCTTTTTTTTTTTACATGAGGAAACCCGTCATGGGTGCTGCTTTCCGTGGGGGTGAAAGCAGTTATGCCGGACTCCTACCGGCTAAAGCCTCATGGTGTTCCACCTTGCTGCTTGGGGACAAGGGGACAGGAATACTGAACGCATCACTTCTACACCCTCGTCAGCACTACCAGTTATTTTGTCTAGATAAAAAAAATTACTTTTTTGTAATGTATACTAGAAGTTCCCTGGAAATATGATAATTTATATGCCAAAACACCGTTTACCCCGTTAGCTAGTTATACTATTATGAAAAGACCACATATTGCAATAATTTCGAAACTGCTTTATATGCACCACTGAACTTGTTTTAAAACTTTAACATGGAAGGTATGGTAATGTATAGTGAAATTATTAATAAATAATAAAATCTAAATTTGTGTAAAACACCTTTAAAAGTTAATACCGCATTTGTATGAATTATAAATATAAATATAAATAAAAAAGTAAGCTATAAATTTTAAACAGACAAATTATTATTAGCGAGATATTAATGTTAATTAAAAATTTTAAAAAATAATGATAAAAGAAACATTTTTTCTTTTTGTTTTAGAAAATATTTTAAAATCATTTTTATATTAATTTGTAAATAAATGAATAAGTGACTTTAAAAAGAAAAATTATACGCATCAGCGTGTACTTAAAATAAATTTAATTTGTCAATTAACGTTATAACAAGTTAAGGCCGATTTAAGTGCAATCATAAACGAGTCAAAACATTAAATTCATAAACAAAACCTTATCTGGCTAAATAAACAAATTCACTACATGCTTATTAATCCTCAAAAAAACATTGTGTAAAAGTAAAAGTAAAGTAACAGCCTGTTACTATGCCCACTGCTGGGCTAAGGCCTCTTCTCTCCGTTTTTGGAGAGAAGGATTGGAGCTAAGACCTACCACGCTGCTCCAATGCGGATTGGTAGGTTACACATATCCCTAGAAATTCTCTAGAGATATGCAGGTTTGCTCACGATGTTTTCCTTCACCGAAAAGCGTGTGATAAATTGCAATTATCAATTAGACACATAAGTTTTAATAGAAAAACTCATTGGTGCCTGCCCGGGGTTTGAACCTATGTCGTCTCTAAAGAGTCGTACGGTCTCACCGCTAGGCTATCACAGCAAAAAAATATTGTGTAATTCCAGTCAAATGTAGCAATGTTAGCGATACAAAAGATATATTCCCATTGCAACAATTTTGCTACTCAAAACCGCATACGGTGCTCCTTATTCGCATAGCGATGGCTAGTCACGACTACGTTGGCAAATAAAAATAATCCGAGGGCAGTCCGCTCCATCAAAAGGGGTAGCTCGATTAAGTGTCGGTTTGAGTTTTATTTGCCGCGGGAGGGGGGGATAGAGGGGACGTGTGAGCCCTGGAACGGCGCCGCATTAATCATTAACGCAGCCTGCCTAATGACACCGCCGAAATGGGCATAGTGATGCAACGATTATCGATGATTCTATAACGAGAGACAGCTGCGAGTTTTATTATCAACCGAATACATAAAAAAACTGTTCCTAAATAATAATAATTACTACAGTAAGAATGTTAAAAAAAACTAAAACAATAATGTTAAAGAAGCGGCTTGTTCAAATTTTCAAATTCAAATTCAAAATATTCTTTACTCAAGTAAAGAAAAAAGCTGTTCCCACCGAAGAACAAGCAAGAAACTCGGCCGTTGCTTTTTTTTAAATATAAATCTTAAAACTAGTTACATTTATTTATCACTGTCTTGTACAGGGTAGAAGTGCACCTATATCCATACATCCTTATCATCTAAGTAATCTTCAACAGTATAGTAAGTAGGCTTTCTGTATTAGCCTCTTTTTAACAGTGTTTTTAAACTGCTGTAATGGCATCAACAAAACAATGCAATACAATACAATACAATACAAAACAATACAATCTCACTGCTGAGAAAAGGTATCCTCTCTCATTTTGGAGAGAAGGCTCTTTAGGGTTTATTGGCACCAATTCGGAATGATACGTTACGCATATCCCAGTAATTTTCCAGAGCTTTTCTTAAGATGTTTTCCACAATAAGATTTATGAGATACATTATATTAAGTTAAATAATACATAGACATGATAACACTTGCATAGATACACATATACAATCACGCAGTCACCATATATATTATGTACATATGTATCGATTTAAATATAGAATGTGTTATAGATTGGGAAATGTGTGTTTAAAACTCAATACCTAAGTATTGAGTTTTTCAGCACACTATGTAATTCATATAACTATAACAAAAATATGATTTAATTTCGGTGAAAAAAGATTACTAATACCCTTAATTATGAAGTCAGTTTTTTCATGTACAACACAGAATAAATTAAGACTATACTAAAGAATTTGTACGCAATTTTGTATATTTTACTAGTGCCTGTGATCGCCTTCTCATGACAGCATATTTAACGCATAAAATGTATAAAATATCTTTTTTTTTTTTATTGATTTTTAATGTGTTCCATTTAATCAAAACACATTTTAATTATTACTGTTATCTCCTTTGTATTCGGACTGTACCAAATATTGCGACCGTCTCTAAAATGATTTCATTGTAATCGCCGCTATGTTATTTGACACCTACAGGTGAGAGTGGTAATTTGCTACCGTTTCTGACGCGTCTATCGCTTTTAAGAGAGTTAAGTGTCAGAAAAAATAAAATAAATGTCGAATACCGAAGTTACGACTGTACGTGCCGACTTTTTTATATCCGCCGTAATTTTGTATTTAGTGGCAATAGCAAAACACGTGTTGAACCGATTTTAAATAAGTCTAAACTTTATAATATTTAAATAAATAAAGCAAGAATTATTGTTGTATGTACTAGTTATCTCTGATTGCCGAATACGAAATTCATTATATTATTATATTTAACTAGCTTTCCGGCTAAGCATTGTTGTAGCTCTGGTTTCGAATTCCTCTCGAATCAAAACTCAACAGTAAAAAGCAGCAAGAAACTCAGCGTTTACTCTTTTCAAAATATAATTCTTACAACTAGATCTATTCGTCATTACTATATCAAAGAGCTTAGCACAAAGAATAAGAGAATATATTTGTCAGCAATATTCTAGTTATTAATGAATTAACGTAAGAACCCTTTTGTTGGATATAGTTACATATTATATAAATATACCATGTTATTATCATACCTATATATCGACCCTTTTACAACCCCATCACTAAAACCGATATTAGATGTCGCTATTAACTCCGCAAAACGTAATTAATCGAATAAGTTTATGATTGATATAACCAGTTTGCGGGGTGCTTAATTCACTTTCCCAATTTCTTAGGCCCAGACGCTTTTATGAAGTTATCCTTTAAGTAAATTTATTGATTCTATTAACGGATTATATGGAAGAGCCTTGTGTTGCCAGTATCATATTTTTATATCTTCAATACATACATATGATATAATGCCAAAAAATATACAATGGTTACGATTCCGCCTTCTGACAAATCTTTATTTGAATGGAGTCGATTTGTAGTACTGCAATGTTTACTTCATAAAGAAAAACGTAAAAACTCAAATAATTTGATTTAAAGTTAATGATTTTGATTCTCTTCAAACAATGGTGTTCATCATTTACTATAAATCTCTATAAACCTTTTTGCTACGATATTATGTTGCCTGAATCTAGTAATATTGCGACTTTTTTAAAGTCTTTCCAAATACAGGGAGGTCCATCATGATAACCTTTTTCGCAAGTCGCTAAATTTACATCTTGAGGCCTAATATCAAGTGTTTCTAAAAACTATTTACATTTTTGAACCTTATACATTAAACAATATATAAATTGACAAAATACACTTAAAGTAAAATAATTAAATAGCACCTATCAAAAAGAGCCTATTCTGAAGCAATACTCTAATTTTGGTTTGTGAATCACTACATAGTATAAAACAAAGTCGCTTTCTGTGTCTGTCCCTATGTCCCTATTTCCCTATGTATGCTTCAATCTTTAAAACTACGCAACAGATTTTGATGCGGTTTTTTTTAATAGATAGAGTGATTCAAGAGGAAGGTTTATATGTACAATAACAGTCAATATGGAGTAGAGAAATACTGTAATTTTTGAGGTTTCTAACGTGATGTCGTAAATAATTACATTTTTTTCCGCTTACATTGCAAACGCAGGCACTACAAGATTTATCAAAATAATGTATTAACAATTTGTACACCTTAAAAAGGTCTACAGAAAACTCCGCGAGGGTATATGTCTATCTCTTATGGATAACCCACAATAGCATTTTTTGTCATTTACTTTTTACGAAAAATAACGCCCTCTTTTCGAAGCAATTTTAAGCAATACAACATCAATCCTTATTTAATTAAGCACCTTAAACACATTGTTGATTTAATATAGATCAATATGGCCGTTTACAGCATGTAATTTAAATGAATATTTTCGAAGATATTACAGATTTAATATGCGGCGCCTGCCTATAAATAGCGCATCGGAGGCCGCGCTTCGCCCTATAGCACTTATAATTTAGCAGCGATTGGATTAATTGTAAAAATAAAATACATAGAGAAAAATGTAAAAAGGAACTAGGTAAGATATTCCAAAGATAGCAGGAAATCTTCATGGTATAAGGAAAGGGGAATTGTTTTACTCCAAATTTAACGCGTGCGGGCCGCGGGCAGTAATGAATGAACCAAAACTACTGGATCTATTTTAATCATTTTTTTCACTGAGTGACAGCCTATACTTATATATTTTATACCCATGCGAAGCAGGGGCGAGCCGCTAGTTAGTAATAAGTTACTATATTCATGTTCAATTTGTACTTTTTGTTTTACAAATGAGAATAAAAAATAAATATCAGTATTGAAATTTCAGAAAAATAAGATGTATTATAAGATAATATAGGATTAAAATAAAGCACGTCAATTACATACGTAGTAAGTACTTCAAACGCTTTTATAAATCAACAGAAGCGCTCACTTAACACTTTGGGGATCGAATACCCCTGATGAAGTGGCATGAAAAAAGGTAATGTAAAAAGTGGGAGGACAGAGAGGGAGACGCAATTTGTAATATTTCACGAGCCAGTAGACGCTTATTAACTAGGCGTGCAAAAAATACAGACAGGTGTTAGCAACCTTTGGTGACAGTAGCAAATATTATAAACACGTAAAAATGAAAATGGCTTTTGATATAAACAAATTATAATATTTAATAGTCAAATCTATATTAATCCTATTTTTTGGCTTAAAGTAAAAAGTAACAGCCTGTTACTATGCCCACTGGGCTAAGGCCTCCTCTCTCCGTTTTTGGAGAGCAGGATTGGAGCTAAGACCTACTACGCTGCTCCAATGCGGATTGGTAGGTTACACATATCCCTAGAACACACACATATAGCCATGAATTCTCTAGAGATATGCAGGTTTCCTCACGATGTTTTCCTTCACCGAAAAGCGTGTGATAAATTGCAATTATGAATTAGACACATAAGTTTTAATAGAAAAACTCATTGGTGCCTGCCCGGGGTTTGAACCTATGTCGTCTCTAGAGAATCGCACGATCTTATCGCTAGGCTATCACAGCTTTATTTTTGGCTTAACATGATGTTATTTGATAAGTGTTATGTTCGCTTGATAAAGATATGCATATCAGTATATTTTTAAAATGGTGTATATAATGGTTAATGTAATAATATAGTGTACTTACTAAATGAAAAAAAAATTAAAATAAACCAAAATTGGGTATTTGCATATTGCTATTAAAATGACTATTTGTGAATATTTGATGCAGTACCTAATAAATACTAGAAACTAACGTAAACTCTGACTTTATAAAATATTACTTATTTTTATGACATGTCATATAACGTCAATTATACGTGTTACCGCTTTATTCTATATCCCTCATACATAATCCCGTCCTTCTCGCACGCTTCCAATCACCGCACGAAGATCGCCGCAAGAGGGCGGCGCACACTCGAGTTCCGCAAGCAACAACGTTCAGCACGAACACGCCGCGCTCGCGCATTAATTAACTTTTTACATATTGTGCTATTAGTGAAAGTGTTGTGGAGACCAGAAACTAAACCTGCCGATCCTCAGTGCCCAGCATAGCAACAGACCAAGGTAAGCGTACCTCCCTTCATTCCGCTCCCTTAAATTATAGTTCTTCCTCGCCGCCATTTTTCCTTACCCGCAACGAACTATCACCTTTAATACAGTCCACTTTTTTATCATCTTTATATCTCTTATCCCTTCACCCGAACAGGATACCGCGCCGCATCAATACGTATCAGTTACCGATTAATGACATTAGTCATAACTTAAACACTTTTGCGTCTCAATTTAACGTGGTCGTAATTTTCACATAAGGAAACGAGATGGCTTCGTAAAATGATCTACTTGTAATATTGTAATAAGGTGACATTAAAATAGTACGATCGTTTGTTGAAATCGCTTAAAAACTTCAGTTAATTAAGTTAGAAAATGAACTTACGTCGAGACGAAGCAAGCGAAGCGAGTGCGCTTTGATAAGCAAAAAGCTGAGCTCGAAGATCCTCGTATTCCTCATCCACTGGAAGATCTAGGTTAGCATCGTTTCTTAAAGAAGATATTAATCCCGCCCCTAAGTCACTAGCATCAGCAGAATTTGCATTCTCAGAACGTGCTAAAGACATTTGACAAAAAATTATTACAGTAACAATATTCTGCATTGTGTCCACATTGCAATGTAACTTGGAGGAATTAATTTAAAAAATTAACAAAAAAAATTAACTTAAAGAATACAACGGTATATTAAATTAGTAAATATATTAAATTTTGACAAAATATAAAATGTGTATGACACCTGGCTAATGCAAAAACTCATATCGCTACCGGACTCCGAGTACTGCAGGATGAAAAACTCAGGGTGGGATTTTAGATAACTTTTAATAGGAATAAAATATTCCAGATTTACAACGATATATTTCAACATTAAAGTAATACTGTACATAATACCTACACTATTATTTATTACAAGATTTTTAAAAGACAAAACATTTATTTGTAAGAAAGAAAAACTTTTGTTATCACTTAAAGATTTATTCGTTATGTGTTGTTAACAATCTGCATTGAAGCAACGTGGTGGTTTTAAGCTTTCTCCAAACGTAAAAAGGAGACCTTGGTCCAACAGTGGGACGGTAACAATACGTTAAAATCAAATCTTTAATTCTTATAGAATAAAACTTTAAAATAAAATAACTAATAAAAGAGAACTTACTTCTTTTAAACTCCAAAATTCCAATTAAAAGTGAAAATCATAATACAATTCATCAATTATAATTCTCAAAATTAAGTTAAGTTATTGAAAAGCTAAACTTTATATATTTATTCGAATTTAAACTCGAAATTTTCTGTATTCAAGGAAACTTGTAAATAGGTGCTTTCGAACCGTCGACTCTACTGCTGGTTTGGAAAGCTGTTCCTACCGAGAATAGCAAGCAAGAAACTCGGAGGTTGTTCTTTTCAAAATATACTTTTTTTGACTGGTCCGTTGGCGTTGCTCCGCGGGTCGCCGGTTCGATTCCCGCCCAGGGCCATCATTTTCTACAAACATTTTTTTGGTTCTTCGAGCCTGGGCGTATATTTGTATTTAAGGACGTATTTATATGTATGTAATTATAATTATTTATATATATCTACCAGTTATGCGTCACCCATAACACAAGAATTAAGCTACTTACTTTGGAGGTAGACGAGCGTGTGTGTGAGTGTACGCATATGTTTATTATAATTCTAAACTAGTTCCATTTAGTCATTACTATCGTGTACAAGGTATCGAAGAGTAGCTATATACAAACAGTCTTACTTCTATTCTTCTATACACTCGTGTTGTGTAGTGTTGTTATGTCTTCTATAAACAAATTGTTGGTTCTTCGAGCCTGGCTGTGTATTTGTATTTAAGTCTGTATTTTAACTTATATATGTAGTATATCTACCAGTTGTCCGTCACCCATAACACAAGTATTAAGTTAGTTACTTTGGGGACGAACGACCGTATGTGTAAATGTTCCATATATATATATACATATATATATATGTATATATATATATATATATATCTATATTAATCTTATACCTAAACCCATAAACGACTTACGTACTTTTGCAAGGCGCAAAACGGGATCAGCAAGCTTTTGTCAATTCCTACTTTGTCTATTATATACATCACCTTTGTTTATAATTATGTATATTCGCATTTAATGCATACTTGTGATAGCCTAGCGGTGAGACCATGAGCAGCGACTCTTTATAGAGGTCACGGGTTCAAACCCCGAGCAGGCACCGATAAGTTTTTCTGTTACAACTTATGTGTCTAATTGATAATTGCAATACATCACACTCTTTTCGGTGAAGGAAAACATCGTGAGGAAACCTGCTTATCACAATTCTAGGAACATGTGTAATCTACCAATCCACATTGAAACAGCGTGTTAGGTCATAGCTACAATCCTTCTCTCAAAAACCGGAGAGTGGAGGCCTATGCCCAGCAGCAGGATAGTTACACTTATTTAATTATTTACATCAGTATGCACAAAAATTAAATTGATACAAACTTGTAGGTATAAAAGTACAGTAGCAGAAGAATGTACAAGTAAAAGAGAAACGCCCTTAATAATCAAACCGTTTAAACTATACGTAGAGACATTACATTCTATTTAATGTGACAAAGTTATAACACAGAATTGCTAATTACTCAATTTGGGTTTTGTTATAATAAAAATAGAGAATATTTTCCCGTGAAGGAAAATGATAGAACACACGTGTCACATTGAAGTACTTAGGGCGGGCCGCCCAAACGTTTAGCGACCGTTTAACTAAAGCCTAGAGGTGGTTTTAAGGACCCACCCACGAGGGAAGATCGCGTTTTATGTATATTTATATTATTTTATAGTGTTAAAAAGACACAATACGCGCTAGTACCCTCCTATTTTTTACAATCACTAAATTAACAAATTAAAATTAACAACACCACAACATTAAACAAACATATATCAACCAGAAGTATGCTGCCAAAACATCTCAGTCCTAACAGAAAATTAAAAGCACTATTCGAAGGATAAAAGTAAAGTAAGTTCGATTACGGCTGAGACCAAACATTTTCTATAAACAATTTATCGAATCATCGAATTCGAGTCTGGGTGTATACATATATGTATTTATTATTAAGTATGTATTTGAAATTATATATGTGCATATTAGTTATAAATTATACATGTACGTAATAGTTGTCTGTCACCCATAATACAAGTATTAGATTACTTTCTTTAAGAATGGACTATCGCGTAGGTAATTGTCCCAGATATGTAATTATTTAGATTCTTTATTCAGCAAGTTTTGACGCAATCACCTATACATAGCTTTTAATGGATTACATCTAACTATCGATCACTTTTATATACGAATCCGAATACATCTTTGTGCTCGCAAATGTCTTTGATATAACTCTAATATGATCTGGCAACATCACTCATAAAACACATACAGCGATAGATCGTTTGATGTATTGTATTTGTATACATTTCATTTACTAGCGATGCACTTTCTTTTACACATAAAAACAGTATTATTAATCCGTTTATTAAAGCGTATTATATAAAACTAACATTTAAAGGCAAACTAGTCGACTATTTTTACTCTTTTAGCCTTTTACACATCTGTGATGCTAAAAGAAAACGTTACTAAACAATAGACTAATTCTGAAGGAAACACCTAAGAACTTCAGATTTACTAAAGAGCAGCAAATTTTTTAATACACAAAATATGGTATCATTTTTAACACAAATACGTAAAAGTAAAATAAATAATAAATAAACAATATATCGCAGGCTTAATATTAAAGTGACCCAATTAAAAAAAGTTATGTTGTGGCAAAACAACAAGACAAAACTCGTTATAGAGTTAAAGAGACCCATAACTTGTAAGAGCAAGAAAACACTAAGTATTTTTAATAGTTCGTACCGTGACGTCATAGATGTCATTGGATTACAATGAAATAAGGATTACAATGTATCTAACTCAATTAAGCTGAATTTTTAATTCGGTCACTTTAATACTAAGCGTCCGATATGTGAACACAGTGTGAACAAGTTCTACTTAAAGACAATATAACTTCATCACGTTCACGCTATAGTTAGACCAATTTATGCCACTTCTGTCGCGATACAATAATTTAATTTAAATATTTAAAAGCGGCAGCATTAACCCAAGCTCTTCTTCGTTTTCATGTTTTGAATACGAAATCACAACGGGAAGAGCGCGAAACGGCAGCCATATTGCTTTTAGCACCCTTTAAATAAAATAAAATACTCCTCATCTTTCTAATTAGTGGAAGTCATAACTGATTATGAATATCAAAGTATAAACTTTTAATTAAATTTTTATATATTTCTGCTTGATTTCCAATCTGTCCGTTTGTATATAAAACTCAAATATTAGAGATTTAAAAAAGCATACATGAATATCAAAGTATAAACTTTTAATTAAATTTTTATATATTCTGCTTGATTTCCAATCTGTCCGTTTGTATATAAAACTCAAATATTAGAAATTATAAAAAGCATACCAACATGCACCACCTTTGCGTTTCATTAACATACAAATGGTTTATTTATAAGAACAATCAATGTACGATCAACGATAACATGGACAGGCACACTAGAGATTCAAAGAATTTCGGTCTACGAGAAACCTTTCCATCAAAATCAAATTACCGCAGTGGATCTAACTAAGCTAATCCATAAGGTCCGTTGTTAAACAACCATATCTTTGACAAAAGAGGATTTTTACTCCGCTGTGGATAGTAGCGTGTTGTTATATTACTTTCACTTTATTTATATCTTTGGAACTCAAACAACTAAGAAAGTTATGTATATCATTAACAAAAAGTTGTGTCGCCAACAATTGACGAACATTTTGTGCTAAGATCCACGGATGGGTTCGTAGCGATATCGGCAAATCGATACTTTCCAAGAGAGCATAGAAATTTATGATTATGAAAAACGTAAATTAACGAAACATAATATAGTTCTTCTTCTTCATCAATTGCTAGAGATAGGTCTCTGCACGAGATCTCATACAACGCGAACATTTTGAGGTCGTCAGTCCACGTCGTAGGGTGCCAACCGACGCTGCGTTTGCCGCTATCCCATCACCCATTTGTTCTACGTACAATGTGCCCTACCCTTATACAAGCTGTCCCGTAATAAATGGATAACGATATAACACTTCAACTAACTGTAAACAGACACGAAAAAAGATTCGACGATTATCAAAAAAAATCATAACTTGGGTAATATATATATTTTTAATGAAGTTTGAGTCGTCAATAGATCTGCTATCTGGAGTTACAAGATTATCCATTCATTACGGGTATCCTGTAGGTATATAGTACATGACTTCTACGCCTATGACTATTAAGGCTTATAATGGATTTTATTGAGATGAAATATTTATTATACACTTTCTTGCAAGTAGCTCACAAGTTTGTTCAAAGCAAAGCCAACGAGTTCGTGTTACAAATCCCCAATTAGCAGTATACAGCCCAGTTTATGCCGGCGTTTAAATTCGTTAGGAACGGGTAATGTTGTATTCGTTCGCGGTTTTAATAGTGAATGTAATTCACAGAAGCGGTATTAAGTATTCAAAATGGAGGAACAGGTGTTGCAGCTTTGGTACAAAAAAATATTCGAAAATCAAATTATAACCATAAGCAAAAATGTAAAAATTCTTGTCTAGTAGGTTTGAAAGAATTATTAATCATATAAATTATCACATTACACTTTTTAAAGTAAAAAAAAATGACTTTACGTATTAACTTTTCAAAATTTCTATTTCAATCATTTTTTAAAATTTTGCAATGTTTTTATAGAACACCTTTAATAAAATACAAATAATTAAATGTTTGTATGTCAATATTACATATTTGAAATTTTCGTCCGCAGTATACAAAACTCGAATGAATTATAAAAATATTGAATATATTTATTTTATGCCTATCACTAAAAATTGGAATGAGGTTCTATGACAATTTGTTAATCTCTGACGCAGCCATCAATTGCGTATGTGAGTTGCGTATCCCGCTAAGTGGATCTCCATTTTAACTCCTGAAACAAGCCGGTTGAGGCTTTCAGTCGGATCTCGGCATTTGCATGATTGGTATTACGCTGATTATCCCCCTCTCCCTTTCCCGCCCGCCCTCCTCTTTCGTTCCAGAAAGTGACGTAAACGTATGCAAATCACTTCGAAAACAAATCTACCTGTGAACTTGTTACATATGAAAACAAACTATAAAAGTATTGTACTCAATGCTTCCTATAATATATCTTTTGCAAAATATTCACAACATTACGTATTCCTGCATTCATCTAATGTTCAATATTGTACCAATACTCAAACCACAGAAAAATACGTATTTTTATTTATTTATACATGATTTAATAAAAAAAGTAAATACGATGTCTTGACGACTTGTCGTCCTTACACAAAGGTTCTTTCACATACATTTTTCAACAATTTTCTTGATAGTGTAAATTCACCCTTACACCTGCAGACGTAACGATTACGTAGCACCACGCTGAGCGGCACAAAGATAACAACTTAACAGATTTTAATAGCCCCCCCACTTTTACCACCCCTCCAGGCAAAGTGCTCCAGAAGTGTCGTTTATTTACTCAAAGCATATGCAAATAGATGTTTTAAAATTTTAGGGAGCGAATGCCGCTTTAGTCCCCGAAGCACTTGCGAGTATCAAAATGTAAATTTACCCTTTTATGTTCACAAATCATGTAAATAAAAGCGTTCGCTTTATTGACTTTAGCCTGTTTAATATTGAACGTCTATTTCAAACGAATCCAGTTAAAATGCTTTCTTCTAGGTAGGTACTTGCTGATATTAATTGTAATTTACTAGAGAACTAAGCTGTGTCTGCATATTCGCCCGCGTGTAAATGAGTGTATCACAAATCCAGCGTAATTTGTTTATATTAAACGGCGAAGCTAAAAATTTTTTTAATAAGGATTAATACTGAGCAGAATAAAACTTTTTCGAAAATGACGTAATATTTTTAATTGAAATTTTGAATATAAAAGTAGTTACAGTGAGTTAACTATAAGAAATAGAGGCTGTCACAAACTTTTTTTGTGGTTATTTATAGATCTCCAAATCTCTAGTGGATCTCTATTGGTTTCACGTCGCGCATGCAACTACAGCTCCCAACAGGCGAGTTTTTTTACAACTGAGCCACCTCTTTAACACAATTTACATTAAAACCGTAATGTACTTAATATAAACCCAAATATTCCGAAATCCAAATATTTTTTAATTTTGAGAAAATCGTACACATATGGACAGAAAGCTTTTGAAGGACTTTGTTTTATAATAAGAATAGATATTCACTAATTTAAAAAAATTGAGGGGCAAAGTAATAAATGTACAATATTTTTTGTTCAGTGAATGTAATTTCGTTTCTTACATACCCATAATTAGCTCAATGTCCCAAGTCTTTTCACGATATTATTTAACAAAATCATAAAATAATTTATTTAATGGTGCTTATTACTATTTTTATTAAATATTTTCTCAGTATTTATCTTCAATTGCATTTGGTAAGTGAAATATTCTTAAGATGGTTGGTCAAAAAATACATCTTGACTTCCCTGTTACCTTCTAACGGCCGTCAAAGAAAAGATTTATATAATACGTGCCAGTACGAAGAGACCCAATTCTTAAAACCATTCTTAGAGAAATCTTTTGTTATATTTTTTAACATCGGCGATGTCAAACAGGCAGTTAAGACCAACATCTCAAAGATATCTTAAATAGCAGAGAATTTGCGGAACCGATATTCCAAACCCCTTCCTATGAGCTTACTAATAATTCCGTTTCTATTCGCTCAACATCATCATGCTGCCCTTATCCTACTATAAGTGGGGTCGGCACGACATGTTACAAACATTTTGTCGCATGATTTGGGTTTGTATTTTACGACTAGCCGCCTGCCTGACGTCAACGTTTCAACGTCATCGTTTCTATTCAATCAACGAGCGATATAAAAGACGCCTCAAATACGAGTATAATGAGGTTATAATTTCAGAAATAAGAAAATTTCTAGAAGAACAAAAGCGACCGATATGATGATGATTAAATTTTCAGTTAAACTTTGATATATCTATTAAGTGGGACAATCTATTAGTATTCAATATTGATCAATATGCAACACCTTTACTAAAAACAGTTGTATTAACAACGTCTAACCAACCGTTACTTTGCTTTGCATAATATACAATCAATTAAAATATGCAAATACTAAGCAACCTGTTAGCACATTGTTTTTACTGTACAGGAAAAAGACGAACCGATACGAAATATATGAGGGTTATTATAATCCAGGCACATCGATAATTTGTTATAAAGACTGATGTGTATAATATCGTTGGCGCAGTGGGTAGTCAACCTGTCTTCAGTTCCGCCGGTCGTGAGTTCGATTCCCGCCGAGGGCCATCATTTTCTATAAACATTTTGTTGGTTCTTCGAGTCTGGGTGTGTTGTATTTAAGTATGTATTTTTAATTATATATGTATATATTTAACAGTTGTCTTTCACCCATAGCACGAGTATTAAAACAAAGTATCCAAAACCTGTCTGTCTCTATGTAATCGATTTCCTCAAAATCTACTGAACAGATTTTTGTACGCTTTTTACTAAGAGATTATGCAATTCTTGTGGAAGGTTTAGATTAATAGTGCATTACAGTTTTATGTAAATAGATATAGGAAAAACGTTGTCACACACTAATTTCCACGCGGGTGGCGTCTCTAGAACAGCTAACAATTCTATAAGCTGAGGCTGATTCTATAAGTAGCAGGTAAATTGACAGACTAATGCTGACATGATGCTAATAATCAGAGTAGTTTGGAAAGTTTCGGCCATATTCAGAACTCATAAGTACTCTGTAGGAACATCAAGGGCCTATGTATAAGGTTGTCACTACATTAGAAAGCAACGCGACCTCCGATTGGTGAGCGATTAAAACAAATAAATTGTCAACGAGCCTCGGGGCTTCACAGTTCGCTTAGTGTCGCTAGCGATTTACGCTTTAATTGGGATTCGCTCTACTAGTCGCAAATCGCTGCTTAGTGTAGCTGCAGTCTTATATCTACTTTAACCGATCCCAATCGCACTGGTCGATCATTGCAGGCTTCTTATACGTCTCATCGACCACCATACCGTTACCCATAGAGTTACATAACCCTACGGGTATACGTTATTTAATTCCCATACGGATCACTCAAAAACACTTCAGGTATAGCTCTACACCGCTGGCTGAGGGATTCATAGTCTTATTGACGCCCATAGTCAGCACCAACTTATAGATCCATAGTTATCACTAGCAATACATAATTATCCACCGTAAACTTTTGTCTTTAGTGAATGACAGATTTAACAAGCAAAGGTCCCGCGCAACTTCCTGATGCAGTAAGTGACCTAGACTCACTCACTTATTAAAAGCTTTTTTTATTTAACTTGCAATGTATGTGAAGGTGGAATCTTGCAAGTTAAATTTGATCCACTTCCCGGTGTCCTATTCATTTGAAATTTTACATACTGCTCCAGTCCCGTTGATAAGAATGTTTTTGATAAGCATGACCTGCTGCTGCCAGGATTGCTCCAGAGGGATCCGCTCAACAGTTAACAGTGGAAACATAAAATTTTGATAAAGGTGTTGTTAAAAGATTTTTTATTAATTAAGTTGTTCTAGCTAGATTGTATATTCTTAGACGAAATCTTTTGAACCAACTAGTGAAGTGTATAATGTAATAAATTCGCCAGTTGCGCAAAAAAGCTAAAGTTATGATTTTGTCAATATCCATTGACTAGACGTAAAATGATAATGAGGAAGACGGTGTCGCTCGCTCGGCTGCGCCCGCGCCATCGCGCGCGACGCTCTCAGCTGATCGAGTTACAGAATATGCCAACTATCTCTAATAGTAGGCAATGTTGTGAGAAAATCAATCGCTAAAATTTAGAAACCTTGCGGTCGCGTTGCGGCCGAACGATTTCGATTTCAAGTAACATAAACTAACGAGTGGACAATTTGACGGCTCCAGTGTGAGTTAATGTAGGTTAATATTGTGTGTGATTGTCTTAAAAGACTGCGGTTTTATACAACTATCATAACAATTGCACAATAATTCCAGTGAGAAAGTCTAACAAGAATATCTTATACCAATAGCTTACAGTTACACCGTATCATAGGCGCGATGGATGAATGAAAAAATGTGAGAGGGAGATCCTAACGAGTTTGCGAGTAAATAGAGAGTTACAAGTACATATTACTTTGGACTAATTGTTACGAACCTAGAATGAACCTCTTTTATTATTTATTTATTATCATTAATTTGCTTTGATAACATTAGGCAAATTATTATAGATTTTAATGGATCTAAAATATGGTCCATTTCTGACAATTTCTAAATTATATTTTGGGAGCAGCAGTTGTCCACGTCGCGTGTCGCGTTTGTGAGGTCGCACGAGTTCTTTATAATATTTTTAAAAGTATTTTCTTACAAAAGCGCTGTTTCCATAATATAAATGCAAGTTATGGTCAAAATTTGTTTATCTTTAAAGTGTGATCTGCAACTTTCTCGACGTTTTATATTAGAAAGTATAAGAATGCACTTTTTTGTTTTATGAATAGTTCCTCCACGTTTGTACTGTTTTAACCTCAAGTTTTATTTTAGCTATTTGATTATAAATAATGATAGAACCTAAGATTAACGCCTCAGACAGGTGTAGTAAGAATATCTCTTCAGTGTACACACAAATGCTTTTTTTATTTTAATTCATTCAAGACCAACTTATAGTAACTTCGACTGCCCGTTGGCGCAGTCGGTAGTGACACTGTTCAGCTCCGCGGGTCGCGGGTTCGATTCCCATCGAGGGCTAACACTTTCTACAAACAATTTGTTGGTCTTCAATCTTCGAGCCCGGTTTTTAAGTATGTATTTAAAATTATGTAAGTAGTATATCTACCAGTTCTCTGTCACCCATAACACAAGTATTAACTTACTTACTTTAGGGTCGGACGACCATGTGTGTAAGTGTCCCATATATTTATTTAAAGTATTTTACAATACACAATTGCCAAACACATTATTTATAAATATATAATCTAAATCTATGTAAAACACATTTAAAAGTTAGTACAGCATTTGTATGAATAATACAATTACCACTATCCTTGCTTAATACCTAATTGTATATAAATGAAAAAGTATGATCGATTAAAACTTAATCGATCTCATTTAACGGAAAACAAATATCATGACCATGACAGAAACTTTGCCATTATCTACCAATAAACCAAAATTATTTAGCTTTTTAAAGAAAAAATATTAAAGTAAGAACGTAAGAGTGATATAGTAAAAATTTATTAAAATTATTAACTTTGCGTTAATTTTTTATGTTAATTCATAATAATATTAGAAATCTTAACGTCTGTCTGTCTGTAACGCTTTCAGCAATAACCCTCTGTCTATTATTTATGAAATTGGGCAATATTATACATAACGTATAGAATATAAAAAATCCCACTTATCTTTCGAGAATACAGAAAAAAAAATGTTTCATTTTTGAGGGTACTTTAAACTTAAGTTGTTGTATATAAAATTGAAATAAATTAATTTTTGATGAATAGCGTTGTAACAGGTATGACGTCAGTTATTGTTCTATCCCGCACAAACATCTATACTTATTATAAAACAAAATCCCAAAAAGCTGTCTGTCTGTATGTAATCGATTTTCTCAAAATCTACTGAACGGATTTTTGTACGGTTTATACCAAAAGGTAGTGTAATACTTCCGGATGGTTTAAATAAATAGTACATATCGGTATTATGTAAATAGTGTTGTAGAGATCGAGCAATATTTAAAAAAACTTGCTTGCTGGGAGCTTTAGTCGCGTGCGCTGCGTAAACCAGCAGATATACGCTAAAGTTCTGTAGTAGAAAATTGTAGATCTATAAAAATACTACAAATAAGTCCGCGATAGCATGTCTCTATCACTCACGGTTAACTCACAATAACTACTTTTATGTACAAAATTGGGAAAAAGCTTCGTAAATCAGTGAATTCCACGCGGGTAAAGCCGTTGTTGGCATAGCTAGTCAATAATAAATATACAAAGGTGTGTACAAAACTAAGTATGATAATAAAGTCTTAACGAGATTGTAAAAGATCATTACACTATAAATAGAATCAGGCAGATATCAGGTTATAAATTCGAAAAAAATAAATTCAAACTAGCTACTTCAGTGGTTGACAACCGCAGAGCGACTCCGTGTCTCTTCGCGTTCCCATCAAAGCCATCTTCACAGCATCGTCAGCTCAGTGAGTCGAAAACTCCTGCTTACTGCATCGGGAGACGTGTTCACATACTCTATTAGGCATAGATAAACATACATATGGAATGCCGACCACAGAATATAATTCATTTGTTTTCGTTCGAGATCAGGTTAAATAGATTATATCTCATAATTGTATAGACACACATACTAATTTGTTACGCTTTACGGGTTATCCGCTGGACCGATATAAATAAAATTTAGCACAATTAAAAATTATATATTATATAGCGTAGGGTAATTTAATGTAATATTGTGTTTTTCATAGAATAGGAAAAAAATTAATATTGATTATTGAGGGTATTTTAAAACTAAAATTGGCTCGAAAGAAGTTGCGGGTACCAATATTCACCTATATGTATGAAAAATGCATTTTTCGTACATATAGGTGAATACTGGCGTCGACTGCAGTCAACGGTAACTCATAGTTTAATACTTTTTTGTATTTTAGCACTCTTTTGTAGTAAGATATAATAAATTTGTAACATTAAGATCGCCAACATAAACACATTACAACAACATTAGACAGTAATTATTAGAGAAAATTTAAAATCTTCTAAAGCAGTAGGTATATAACATGCACTGAAAAAAAAAATTTACATTTTGATTGAAGTTGTAAAAATAAAAGAGTAAAGATTTTTTTCCTCCTTATCATAGACAATCTTGACTTTATGGAAATTAGATAGGAACTTATATAAAAATCGAAAGCTAATACATTCAAAACAGACTAGGATTGCCTTCGTAACTCCTTTAAATTATTATGATAAAGAAGTTAATGAATGCAAATCAAGAGTTGGCTGAGAATCGAACAAGCAACTTCTGCGTTGACTCTTGCATATTCTAATGACTAAGACGTTATATATTATAGTTGTGTAGGCACTGTACATGTAACACAACGCCGAGTGAACTTAACTTCCACTTATCGGTTACACACAGCTAGCTCATGTGTGGGTGCGTTGCGGTCAACGCGGCCGCCGGTAAACGACGGTAATATGGACTAAACACTGCTCGACTGGTGGACCACGGAACTTGGTGGATTGGTCGTATTGTCTACTGAGATTAAAGTTCGATTATGTATTAAAATTATTAAAAGGCGATCAGTGCAACCAATGAGATGTAAAGTTCTTATGAAAGCTCGTAGACTTTCGATCGGGACTAACATTCCCCATTGTATAATATTCCCCACTCGTAGACCGTATTTTAAATACAGTCGAGTTGTCAGCTAAGCATATATTAACAATAAAATATATAAGAAATATATTCGTAAAAAATACAAATAATACCAGTCGTAAAATAGCCCAATCGTGTGACATGTTTATTACATGTTGTGCCAACACCTACCAGATGATGAAGAAATGTATTCTTTGGAGAATCTCCAAAGAATACATTTCTTCATCATCTGGATTCTCTAGAAACCTTACAACCTGTTTGGTCCTTATAACTAGTTTTCGAGTTCGATTTTTATTCTAGTGGTAACCGCTACTTCGTTCGCGCCAACTTAAGAGTTTAAGTATTCTAAATAATGCAATTTTTTAATGGTAATTTAAATGCTACTCCTTTGTATAAGCTTCAATTGTGTCATATTTAATCAATATTGGTCCAGCGGGTTATCCGTGAAAACGAAACAGGCACACAGACTTTCGTATTTATAATATTAGTACGCCGTATGGTATCCGGCTGGAAAATAGACCGCCCTCATTTCTTACCGAGGTGTCGTAAAAGGCGACTAAGGTAAATTGACGTCAGGCAGGCGGCCGGTCATAAAATATCTAGCCGAATCATGTGACAACATGTTTATAACATATTGTGGGGTAAGGTCAGGAGGATGAGTATGGAAATAAACTTTTGTATACTTTTCAAAATATCACATATGCAATATATAAAAATATATGAAAAGAATGCAAATAATCTACATTAAATGGACGATCGTAAAACGATACGTGCTCGTTAAACTATTGGTTAATGTATCGATGTCCAGTAAGCCGAGACAGCGCGCGGCTACCTCAACTCACACTTCGACATCGATATGCGATACTGTCCTCCTTAATCATTTGTGACAGCGATAAAAATTGTTTAAAGTAATTCATTCGCTACTTTTTGTGCCCGTCTTAAGTTTTTATAGTAACTGCAGGCCTACCATGAACTCTTATTGCGACTCAATTGAAGACGTAAATTGTTTATTTGTTGTTAAAATTGTTTTGCTTTTTCATACCATGGCGTCTTAAAGACGCTTTAAGTCGTTGCCGAATGAGCGTTCGGAATTCGTCCTAAGAACATGTGAATAAAAGAGACAGAGTTATCTATAGTTCATATAACGTTATCCTTTTCAAACATTACGACCCCAATGCAATCCACACTTCATGGTACGAAAAGACAGCGGTTCGCGGTCGTCGATTACGTCTTCAATTGAGTCGCAATAAGAGTTCGTGGTAGGCCTGCTGGTTTGTGATTGAACAATACTCAAAGCAATAATAAGTGATCACCCAGCGGCGACAAAATACAAAGTGAGTCCTTTTTTAACCAATAATGACTTTCGACTTAAAAAATTCTTAGAATCACAATGCAATGTATTTTATATAATGAATGAAAGCTGTAAATTGTATTAAAACCTTTTATTTAACTTGAAAGTATGTTTAAATAATTTATAGAATTAGGCGTTACTTTGAGGAGTACCATAATTCAAAAGTAATAATAAAAATATTTTGCTATAATCCGCGTAATAAAGAAAATAGAAAATATGTATAATCCTAAATTTATAGTGAACTATCCGTTGTTTCATACCCCCTACATGCAATATACAAAAAACATGCACAAACTACCACCGCTACCACAGTACACAAGCACTACACACGTTCACTATCATAAACTCAACAATCGTTTCGCCCCGCAACCGAAGCTGGAGATAGATTCCACGACAAAATCGCAAAGTTTTGCGATTTTTTTATCGCGGATTATAGCAAAATAATTTTATTATTACTTTTAAATGTATGTTTGTATGTGACGGTCTTCTCGACTTCCCAGTGTCCTATTAAGCTGAAATTCTACATACTGGTCTAGTCCCGATGACAATGCTGTTTGTGATAAGCATGACCTGATGCTGCTGCCAGAATTGGCTCCAGACTCCGGTAAACAGTAAGGACATAAAATTTTGTTAAAAGATTTCTTAACTTGACTTGTTCGTGTGATATGCTATAAATAGAGTAAATGGCTTTTTTCTTTACGTACACACATACAGACAGATACAAAAATAATGGCATTATAATAATAGTATACATCTTCGTCCAGCTGATGTCTTATCAGTCAGAACCAGAAGATAACAGAATCAGAAGTGAACCAACGGTTCTTGGGATAAAACCCTGGGCAGCTCTGAGCTTTCTCTAAAACATATTTGCTTTATTAATATTTCCAATTTATCTGAAAACTGATAGTAGAGAATTTCTTGAATAATTTGAAATAGAGCATTAGAGTTTTGAATATTGACGAATCTAACCTTCACTCTTTACCTTATGGCCCCAAACTTTTTAATTTTACCGATCTGAAGCAATAACTATCAATATCTTCACATTAATGCTGTATCATAATTATAAGTGCAAATATTACATAAAGAAAAAACTGTCTATAAATTAATCCTCCTCCTTACTCCTGCTTTGCGCCTAACAAAAGTACGTAAATCGTTTGTGGGTTTGGGTATAAGACTCTATAATAAAATTCCGAAATCAATTTTGGTCATGCCATTACAGCAGTTTAAAAACACTGTTAAAAAGAGGCTGATACAGAAAGCCTCCTATACTGTTAAAGATTACTTATATGATAAGGATGTGTGGATATAGGTGCACTTCTACCCTGGACAAGACAGTAATAACTAGTTTTAAGATTTATATTTTAAAAAGAGTAACCGCCGAGTTTCTTGCTGGTTCTTCTCGGTAGGAACAGCTTTCCGAACCAGCAGTAAAGTTGACGATTCAAAAGCACTTGTTTACAAGTTTACTTGAATAAAGAATATTTTAAATTTGAATTTGAATCATCAGTTAAATACAGTTTTTGAACGACATCTACTAGAAACTTTATAGTGTACTTAACTTTATAGTGTTTTTAGGGATTTCTTAACTGGAATTTACAAATTGTCAATTTTCAAGTTCAAGTCTGGCTGTATTTATGTATTTAAAAATTATGAAAGTACATAATTTTAAAATACGATTAGTTACCTGTCACCCATTATATAAGTATAAATTTACCTGTTATATGTTACACATAACACAAGTATTAAGTTACTTTGGGGACGATGTAATTGTAACGTGTGTGTAATTGTCCCATATATACTATATTTATATATTATTTTTATTATATCGCAAGACCCTCAAGGCAGAAACGTAAGACCACAATTATTTAATTTAATATTAGTGTCACTTTCATCTCAAATAATGCATGGCTATTTCCGTTTATCCCACTTATCTATTTAAACATTCTCACGCATTTTATGAAACAATAACTTTTAATTTTTAAGTGTTATGCATGCACCGCTTACAGGTAGTTAGGTTAACAGTATAACAGCTCCGTGAGAAGCCGGCTAAAAGCTTATGTTAACCATATCTTCATAACCATGTATGGGACTATCTGACATTGTACATATAGCACGTATCTATGAAAAATCCATTCCACGGAAACTTATAGTTACTCTTTTGATCAATCGATTTGCAAATTGCAATTTGCAAAAATGTTTAAGGTTGCGGCTCCTGCCTTGCGCCTAGTAAAAGTACGTAAATCGTTTGTGGGTTCGGTTATAAGATTCTATAATAAAATTCGCAATCAATTTTAGCCATGCCATTGCAGCAGTTTAAAAACACTGTTAAAAAGAGGCTTAAAATAACAAGAGGCTGATACAGAATGCCTACTATACTGTTGAGGATTACTTAGATGATAAGAATGTGTGGATGTACAAGACAGTAATGACTAAATGAAACTATATTGTTATAAGAATTATATATATAAAAGAGCAATCGCCGAGTTTCTTCTCGGTAGGAACCTTCCGAACCAGCAATAGAGTCGACGATTCAAAAGCACTGGTTTACAAGTTTACTTGAATAAATAATATTTTGAATTGAATTGAAATCAAACATTTAAAAATATTCTTATGTTATTTTGTTTGTCCTTGTTTTAAATTTCAACATAGCAACAGAGTTCTGTGCTACCTGAGAATGACAACTGACTTTCCGTTTTAGTAAAGTCCACAAAAGTTGTGGACTGAAGTCGGGGTTTGAACCCGTGACCAAAGAGTCGCACGGACTCATGGCTATAATAACTTATCTCACTAACGTTGAGAGAAACGAAGACGCGAGCACCAACCAAAATATAAAGTAGTCGACGAAGATCATGGCTACCCCACCAAAACGCAGTGTCATTGTTCACGAGACGCTGCCATCTGATTATCGTTATTGTTCCAAAGCGGGAAACAACCAACATTCACTCCATTTAATATAATTGAGTGAATGAGAAACGCTATCAATTATGATTATCATAACACGGTAGATGGGACATTGTACAGTTTTAGCAAAACATTGGAATTGTGTTAATTTTTCCGTCTAATTAGTTTTATAACTTCCTCATGAAGATAAAAATATGTGTACATAAATAATGCAAATATTGCGTAAAAGGGAAAGCAAGTAATTTAGGAACGCGATTGTGGATATTAGACAGTTTTATGTAAATATCTAGCTGCAACCTGCGCAGTACTAACACGCAGAGAATATGAAGTTAATAGACATGAAGTTAATAGATATGAAGATGATTGGGAGTAAATTGGGAGGATTACGAATATAATATTCTATTTGTACGGAAAAATATAGGTATGTATAAAACAAAATTTGATGTATATCATAGACATACGAGAGGTCACAAAAAGCTAGTGATACCTACCTGCGTCGCGACTCAGCAGAGTAAGTAATTCATTTGTTGGTCTCGCTATTCGCTTCTATAATAAAGTTCCTCAATCCATTCTGGACCAGTCTAAGATTCAAACTAAGTATAAAAAATATATACTTATACGTAAAGCATATTACAAAATTGAAGATTATTTGGATGATAAGAATGCCTGGATTTGAAAATTCTTTCAGCTACGTACAAGACAGCGGTTTAATAATGTATAATTGAAAATATTTAAAAGATTGACCGCCGAGTTTCTTGCTGGTTCTTCTCGGTAAGAGCAACATTCCCAACCAGTTGTAGCTTCATTAATCTATTGATGCTTGACGATTCAAAAGTGCCTGAAATGGTTTATTTGAGTAAAGATTATTTTGATTTGATTTGATTTGGAAGAATAATGAATGTATAGATTATAGAAAACAATTTTATTTTCTTCAATTTTCTAATGTTCCGCTAAACGAACAAAATCTTTTAATTAATAATTATTATAATAATGAAGACAAAAAAATTGTTTGATGCGATGGCCATGGCAAATAGAGCTTTATTTTTAAATATAAAATACAGATATTTTAAGACCCCATCCTGTGATTATACTAAATTATATTTATAGTCGTGATTTATAATATGTTTTTGCTCTTAAAAATGAAAAACATTTACTAATTTACTAGCTATTATTTCTGGTGTCTTAGTCTAACATTGGTGAAGGTTGCCTTACCTACTTTTACTTTTACATTCCACTTTAATAATATAACAGTTTAACAATTAAAACACTGATTATTAATAGAGTTAACTTTATATTAAGTTCTTAATATTATTAAACTTATTTTAATTGTAATGAATAAGACTAGATGACAAAGAATCACAAAATAAGAACGAAAATAATTTCGATGTTCAAGTTACGTTTGAATTTTCTTTTAAATTTAAATTCAAATTTCAAAATATATTTTATTCACGTAAACTTGTAAACAAGTTCTCTTAAATTGTAACTCTACTGCTGGTTCCGAAAGCTATTTCTACTGAGAAAAGCCGTCAGAAAACTCATCGATTGATTGCTCTTTTCAAAACATAGTTCTAACTAGTAACCCTTAATCATCGGTCGAAGAGTAGCTATCTAAACTATGTAAACCTCGATAGTAAGTATAGTAAGCTTTCTGTATCAGCCCCCTTTTAATAGTTGTTTAAGATACTGTGATGGTAAAGCTAGAAATTGATTGCGGATTTCATTATAGAATCTTATACCCAAATCCAAAAACTTATGTACTTTTGCAACGCACAAAGCAGAAGCTACTATGTCTATAAAAAAAAATGGCGATATTCTATAATTCTGTATATTTTTATGCACAAAAATTCAATTTACATACTATCTGTGTATGAAATACCAACAATATTCGACCCGCCGTTTTTAAGAACTGAGCGAGTACAAAAATAGAAACTTTCGCATTAATAATAATAAGGTAATTTATTGTAAAACAGTGTCAATATGACTATAACAATAAAATTATACATTCAATGAGAACCCCAGCCAGACCGTTGCAATTAAAGCTCACAGCTAAGCAAACAGCTTGATTTTTTCGCTATGGCCACACCGCGGGTTAATAAACCGACTGGCATGATACCTAATGATGTGGAAAGCTATTCGATGTTTTATAATGAAAAAACTTTATAGTCTGAGTGCTCACTTTGTAAAACAGTAAGTTATAGAGAGAAATAATCATAGTGTAGGAGAAAAACGATAGCTATTAATGTTACGAACGTCTGCTTCTTATTATTCATGAGTTAACGGTGAGCTCACATACAAACGAACATTAAACTTCGCGGGAACAATAAACTGGCTGAGTGAAAAAATAATTACACTTCACTTATCGTTGTAGGCAATAATGACGCTTATAATGGAACGTTCTTCAAACGAATCAACATAAAGACCGTAAGTTTACAACCATTTTACTTGATTTTCTCGTATAAAGTGGGACACGGCATGCATCTGATCTCGTTTTCTAGACGCCCTTAGCCTAACGTCCTTCTTCACTCAATAGTAAGTACCTGGTTAAGATTTTTTTAAAAAGCATAAAGAAATACATAAAGAAAGAAAATGCAGGTGACATTTGGTACTTGATAGGGAATTTTTACACTTATTTAGTCCGCTTGTTAGCTATTGGAACTTATTAATTGACAGCAAAATTAACTTTTGTATTAAATTCATATTTTAAAAGTTTTTCAATGCCTAAAAATAGGAATAAAACGACATTATTGAAATAAAACCTAGCTAGATCGATTTATCTCCCTCGAAGCCCCTTACATACTAAGTTTCATTCCGATTATAGATATATACAAGATTAACTCATTTGAATGAATTACGAATTTATAATTCAAAAGCACTTTACTCATAAAAATAAATTATTCTTAATGAAGATAGATTCGATCATGATAATGTTAACGATAGACAATCTTCATCTTCTTTTATAGGTACGTTATTTAATTGAAGAAACTGTCCGTTAAGTGACTTTACAGTCCTTCCATTGCGATTCTGTCGTCGGGCACGGAGTAAAACGATCGTTAAGATTTTCGTAGTGAATGTGTGCTGTGCTTGTGTAGTTTGTTTTTATTTTTATTTATTTATTTATTCCACATACAGAATTATATAAAAAAGAAAAAAAAAGCATATGTACAAAGGCGGGCTTATCCCTAAAAGGGATCTCTTCCAGTCAACCATCAGTAACGGAAAGAAAAGGTCAAGAAGTGAAATATGGATAATGAAAAAAGGAAGAAAAAAGCAAAATTCACGAAACTCTATATACATAGATTAATATTGAAAAATGAAGCAATATAAATAATAGTGAACATTTGAATTAATTAAAATTTTACCATTTAATTTATAAATTAATTTTTGGTAAAATGAGTAGATGATGTAGATTTTTGTGGTGGTGTCTTGTGATAAGTGCGGTAACTAATCTTGCATGTAAGGTATGAGAGCGGTTTTTGTTTCCTACATTTAGCATTACATATATTAAATTAAAAACACGGATTGTGGCAAAATAATTCTATCATAACTTTAGAACTTTACAGTGTTTGTAACTGTAGCCTTTACTCTGGTTCTTCGTATTTCAGTTGTTTAAAGTAAAGTAACAGCCTGTTACTATGCCCACTGCTGGGCTAAGGCCTCCTCTCTCCGTTTTTGGAGAGAAGGATTGGAGCTAAGACCTACCACGCTGCTCCAATGCGGATTGGTAGGTTACACATATCCCTAGATTCTCTAGAGATATGCAGGTTTCCTCACGATGTTTTCCTTCACCGAAAAGCGTGTGATAAATTGCAATTATCAATTAGACACATAAGTTTTAATAGAAAAACTCATTGGTGCCTGCCCGGGGTTTGAACCTATGTCGTCTCTAGAGAGTCGCATGGTCTCACCGCTAGGCTATCACAGCTTATATTTCATTTCTCATTTCAGTTGTTTGTATGTAAGAAATGAAATAATTTTGCAATAATAATCGATAAACAAGGCTCATTATGGTATTATAATGAACATTATTCAAGTATCCGCTCTAGTTTTATGTGCACCAGATTATTAAATAATACATTTACCCCCCCCCCCCATAACGACTAATGATGCATGTATAAAACTCGGTGATTGCATTTTGCAAATAATGCGCAATATAGATTCTCTCTTGCCGTGACAGCAGAAAGTTGATATCATGTGAATATCACCAAAAGGACGCTGGGTCAAACTACAGACAAGAACCAATAAGTTTTCCATAAAAAGATTTTTTCCTTGCAAGTACATTGGAACAGTGTGGTAGGTCTAAATTCCAATCCTTCTCTCTGATAGTAGAGGCTTTTAGCTAGTAGTGAGGTATTAACAGGCTGCTACATTTATAAGTCCTTGAAAACTTCGCGTAGGTGATGAAAGCTATGACTACAGAACTTAGTCCCACTATTTTGGCATCATAGTACCGCTCAAGATCATATCTCATAATCATAGTACATATAACTATTTAGGAAAAATATAAGAAAGCGTATTATTTGCACTGCAGTAGGATTGTAAAAGGTGCTTACTATACTTGATTTTATGTATGCTCTATTTATTTAATTTAGTACGCCTTCTCCGTATTGATTTGCGCATTTTGCATGTCAGTGACTATTATTTAGAGAGATAAATTCTAATAATATACATTAAAAAATCGTTATATCATCATTCTTACATGAATTATTGTAAATAAACGCATTATGGTTATGCCTAACACGTTATTCAAAAGTTCAACTTTCGAATCACTATTTACTAAGCTCTTTAATATTAATGTATCATAACGAACATGACCACGGAAGTACCAATTCATTTTCAATTACAGATAAGTCAACAAACGTATGCAACAGGCAACGTGAGTTAAAAAAAACAATAATAGGCAATTGGAAAAGTAAACAAAATTGGCTCCACAGTATTTAAAACGCATCCCGTACTCATCGAAAATTAGTTTCGGCCAAGTTTCACGGGAACACGCCCTCTCCGTCATGTGCAGAGCTGAGGCACTCATTAATGAGTTGAGGTACAGCAAAAAATATGTTCGTCCATACAATACGGCGCATGACTAGCCGCTCTGCGATCAATTATTAATAAAAAGCCGGCCGCTTTATTGAAAGGGCGATTAGCCCAATATTTATATGGAATATTCGGCATCAACGCCGCTTTGTGCTTGTAATTCGGTGGGTCATGACTCGGCGCGTTTGTTATTGCCGCTCAACGCATAGGCCAACTGTTGGAGCACCTCAATACTATCAATGCAAGCCTCGTCTTTAAAATCTAAAAAATGAAATAAAAAAACTAAAAAATAAATATACAAAAGTTAAAATGTGACAATAACACCCGGTCGTCCGTCCACAAAGTAACAAACTTTTTGTGTTATGGGTGCTAGTAGTAAATATATACTCGAACATAGTAGAGTTAATGTTAGTCAGTAAACCGCCTGTTACAAACCCATTATTGAGTTAGGCCTACTCTCTCCGTATCTGGAGAGAAGGGTTGGAGCTAAGACATATCACGCTGCTCCAATGCGGATTGGTAAGTTACACATAGCCCCAATTCTCTCTAGAGTCTAGAGCTATGCACCCTTCACCGAAAAGCGTGTGATAAATTGCAATAATTAAGTTTTAATAGAATCAAGATCTGAACAAATCAAAATGTATCAAGTAATTACTTTGAAAGAAAAAATTCTTAATTCAATACTTAAAAGAAGATAAGCGATTTAACGACTGCTCCAAAAAATAAAATTAAAAAAACTGCAAAAACATAAGTCCAATATGTTCGAAACTTTGAAGATGTCCCTTATGTAATTCTCTATATGCGCAGATGTACATATTAATGAAATTAGGTATAGGCGTAATAGAAAGACAATGTCGCGTATATCAACTAGTCAGAAACAGTAATAAACGTCACTTATCATTAATCAAAAGCATATATTAAGTGCGCATGTGAACACGCATTTAAACCAGATTGAGTCATAGCGACGCGGCGTAATAATTTAAATCAAATAATATAGACCTCGTTTTACATAAGCGATATCTGGCAAAACAATTTTTCAGTAGAGCTGATGCTAATGAAAAGGCCTTTTCACGAGCTTTGGCGCCGGCCGACATGCAAATGAGCTGTTTAATGATGCGCGAAGCTCGGCCACACAACTACATTTCTACCGATAACAAAAAAAGCTGAATAAATAGATATAAGAATAATAAAGTTTAATGTATGAACATTATCCGTGATACTTCGAAATTCTTTTTATCCTTTAAAGTACACGACCTAGACTGATTCCTCCATCCGTTTTTGGAAAGAAGGGATTGGAGCTAAGACCTACTATGCTTCTCCAATGGGAATAGGTAGGTAACACATATCCCACATATCTCCAAAGATATACAGGTTTCCTCACGATGTTTTCCTTCACCGAAAAGCGTGTGATAAATTGCAATTAGGCATATAGGTTGTAATAGAAAAACTATTTTTTCTCACTCATTCAAAATTTATGTAACCTACCAATCTGCTTTGGAGCAGCGTGGTAGGTCTTATCTCCAACCTTTCTCTTCAAAAATGGAGAGAGGAGGCCTATGCCCAGCAGTGGGATTTAAACAGGCCTTTATTTTTTTTGGTTCCAAGACGCTTAAATATCGACCTACTCAGTGTTGGTAGAACCCACAATAGGTACAGACGATCTGAAAAACATCGCTTAGCTGGACGCGAGCAGCGTAAGATCTATTATAACTATATGTATAGGTTTATATCTAGCAATAGACTCGGATTTCTTAATCCCCAGATTATACAGATTAACAAATATACAGATTAATCATATATTAAAAAACAATTTGTTATTTTAATCTTTTTAATTACTTACTGTGCATACAAAGCCTAATGCATAACAGATAAAATTATTAAAAATTTGAGAGCCAAGAATGTACGCAATACATAATAACAACTGAATATGCTAATTCTTGTGCAATTTACTAATGCGTCAAAGGTAACATATTACATACTGCACGCTCTTACAAAATAACTATTTCTTTATTAAAACTATAATGTTAATTTATTCATTCATTATATCTTTGTTTAGTCAATTTATTAAAACACGTTTTTAAACAGTTACATTTGGTGATTATAAATATAATATTATTATGTATAAACTTTCCGTTGTATTAAATTTGTGCGATTACATATAGCTATTGAGTGTACCTAAATATTTTTTAAACTTAAGAAAAATTATGCGTTTTTCTAAGAGAAACATTTTATTTCTATTCCTTTAAATGGGATTTAAAGAGTTCTTGTTTTACTGTTTAAGAAAGTAGCCTGTTTCAAATCCCAGGCAAACACTAAATGTTTAATTGAAAAAATCCTACTAATAGGTACACCTAAATATACAATTCTAAAGATATATTTGTAATTAAATATATATTACAAAAGAACCTATGTAACCCAAGTTCAATTTTAAGATAAGTATTACAAAATTTTAACACGTCAGAAAAAATATTATTAATAAAAATTAAAATCTTATTAAATCACATTAAATATAGAACCAGAGGCAAATTAAACAAAAGTGTATAAACAACATCCTTTGAAGAATATAATAATCAACGAATTCATCATCGTCACGTTTAAGTCATTTAAAACGATGTCGCCGAGGAGAAAAGCTCAGCCTTAAAAAGACTGATTACAGCATGAAAGCGCCCCACAATACTCTTTTAATTTTTCATTATGCAACAATAAAAACATCATAAATGAGAACGACAAAAAAGTCGTTGAGACTAACAAAAACCGCGGGCTGGGGCGAAATTCGCAAATCATCCCATCGTAATGACGGCCGCTTGAAAAAAATTTAAATATCAAAAGGCCGGACGAGGCACGGTAATGGTTTAAAATCATTTTTCATTCGAGTCACTTGTGAGTCAGAAATGAAAACGGTAGCCATCGTCCGTCCTCCCATTAATCTCAAGTTGTCTCACGGTCAAAATTTTCGGGCAGGGCCATCTTTCATTGGCTACCTTACTTACATTTATAACGCAAATATATTAATGTTAATTCGATTCAAAATATTTTTTATTTAAGTAAACTTGCAAACAAGTGCTTTTGAATCGTCAACATCTACTGCTGGTACAGAAAGCTATTCCTACCGAGAAGAACCAGCAAGAAACTCGGCGGTTGCTCTTTTTAAAATATTACTAGTTACATATACTTAATAATGTCTTGTACAGAGTCGAAGATAAGCTATATCCAGGCATTCTTATCGTCTAAGTAATCCTCAAAAGTATAGTAGGCTTTCTGTATTAGCCTTTTTTTTAATAGTGTTTCGAAACTGCTGTAATGGTAAAGTTAAAGTAGATTGCGGAATTTTATTATAGAATCTTATACCCAAACCCACAAATGACTTTTGTACTTTTGCAAAGCGCAAAGCAGGAACCGCAAGCTACAGTTAGATAAAGAATACATAATTATATGCATTTGCAGTTAGCCATTCCCAAATCTCAATAAACGCAAAATAATAATACTTTATTTATAGCCCAAAACTCCCGTCGCTTAAAAACTTTTTGGTAGTTACTTTTGTCCAAAAAAATACTACTCTTTTTTAAGAATTTGAAATTAAACAAGGATCGACTGGCCTTAAAGTAACTTATAAGTTCGCAACTTTAAATTAGTGATAACTTTGAATTAGTAAAACATCACTAGATCACCAAAGCTCAATTCGGATGTACTTTTGTATCTTCTCTTCGTTGATGTAACTAATATGTTAAAATAAAATTTTATGTCAACTCAATCAATTTTTCACGAAATAAAGGAACTTTCAAGAAATAAAGGATGAAGATAATTAAAGAAACAAATTATACGTAACATTTATTTACACCATCGATACCAGTAAATAAGTCTATCATATCATTTATTCTTTTTCTTCTTCGTATAAGTGTCAACTGATGGCAGGCCACTATCAAACTCACTAGCTGTGTGCATGGAACTCTGTTTATTGATAATTTTATGTCCAAACACAGCGACCTTCATTTTTGGGAAACTGTAAAAAATATACATTTAAAATTTAATATACAAAAAAATAAAAAGCTGTGATAGCCCAGTGATGAAACAGTGCTACTCTCTAGAGACGATCATGAGTTCAAACCCCAGGCAGGCAGCAATGAGATTTCTATTAAAATTTATATGTCTAATTAATGATTGCAATTTATCACACGCTTTTCGGTGAAGGAAAACATCGTGAGGATACCTGCATATCTCTAGACAATTCATGGGTATATGTGTAACCTACCAATCCGCATTAGAGCAGCGTGGTAGGTCATAGCTCCAATTCTTTTCTCCAAAAAATGGAGAGAGGAGACCTATACCCAATAGTGGGATAGTAACAGGCCATGTAGCAAAATATTTAAAAGTAGAAGTACTTTTAATTTTCTTTTTAATAGCACTAAAAGGTATTCCTAAACTTTCTATAATTCTAAACCAATACCCGCGGCTCCTTGTCTTCTTGCGGTCGTCTATCCATACATATAGGGTCTCAATACACTGTTTTCCAGCACAAAGTGACATTTCAAGACCTTGAAACCCCAGCAAAAAAAATCCAAATTAATCGCCTTGCCTTTAGCCATTTCAGCATCGTGATATAATGAGTTACGTCCCTACACATCCAACGGATCTCGTCTTTTCCGATTCATCATGTAAAACACTGCAAGAATAACCAGATACTTACCCAGGCCGTTTCTTTTGCTCCTCATTGTGTACTGTGAGCCGATTGGTGGGTCTCTCTTTATGCAGTTTAGGATCTGATATGGCACGTCTCGCTAGGGCTCCGGGAGTTTCTCTCAATGCAAAGGCTTTAGCAGCGTGGCCCAAATGCAAGAGGCGTGCGTCGAGCCACATTCTAACTTCACGCGGGTACCCGGAGTAAAAACGTACCCACGACGTGTATGCTTTAATGGAATTGATAAGCTTAAAATTCTGTAGGCTTACCATGAATTTTTAGAAAACGATTCAATTCAAAGTCAGTACCTAAACCCAACCGCTTTCTTATCGTACCATGAAGTGTGTTTCAAAAGAACAACGTTATATGAACTATAGATAAGTCTGTCTCTTTTACTCAAATGTTTTTAGGGCGCATTCCGAACGCTCACTCGGCAACGACTTAAAGTGTGCGTCTTTAAGACGTCATGGTATGAAAAAGCAAAACAATTTAGTTTACGTCTTCAATTGAGTCGCAATAAAAGTTCATGGTAGGCCTGCTGATCACTAAAATTCAAGTTTCAATAAACGTAAGTTTGATAATATATCGCGCGCTTAGTATTAAAGTGACCGAATTTAAAACTATGCATAGGTAATTGAGTTAAACACATTGTGATCCTCATTTCAATTTCTATAACATCACGCTACGAAATATAAAAGAACCTACTGTTTTCTTGCTGCTCCAAGTTATGGTTATTTTTAACACTCACGATTTTTATAGGCGCTTAGAAATTAATTTAATTGACCGAATACAAAATTAAACAGATATTTGAGTTAGATACATCTTTATTTCAATGCCATCTATGAAATCACTCTACTAACTATAAAAAAGCTTTCTTGCTCTTCCAAGCTATGGGTCTCTTTAAAACTCACGATTTTTATAGGCGCTAAGTTACGCTTTATTGCGATTTGCCACAAACAACTTTTTTGAATTGGGTCACTTTAATGCTAAACGTGTGATATTATCATCCAAGTATAATTACTTTGGTATTTATTTATTAAATCATTAGAGTGTTACTGAAACATTTTATCTAGTCCATAAATTACACGTTTTTTTTAAGACTCATAATCAATAATAATATTCTAAAAATAAAAAATATCGAATAAAGAGTTTAAAAAAAACAAAACCGGTTTAATATTACAGTCCTTTTATACAAACAATCAGTTTAGTGATAACACGCGCCTACACATAAAACTTTTTAGGGACCGTTCTACGTTGGCATGTATTGTGTAGCTTAACATATATAGAGAAGATATAAATTGTATATCTGTGTTGCAAAGAAATTGGAATATCTAGAATCGAATAATGAAACAAAAAGGTTCTGTATATTACAATCATGTATAATAAAAAGGCGAAGTGTAGGACGAAGGAGAACATCCTGGTTAAAAAACCTTCGCGAGTGGTTTGACAAAAGCACCCGTTATTTATTTAGAGTCGCGGCATCAAAAGTTCAGATTGCCTTAATGATCGCCGAACTTTGCAAGAAGATGGCACCCTAAGAAGAGAAGAATATTACAATCAACTCTCAAAGATTAGCCTTACCTCTACTAGCCCTCGCCAGCCATTCACGCGAGCTATGTGCGGTGTACTCAAGTTTTGATTGCACCGCGATCGCAGCCCTTTGAGGGGTAGGTGTTGAAGGGGCTACTGTTTTTAAGGCATCCAACGCTCGGGATTCATCTGATTGTCGCAACCTTTCCACAACGTAATGTTAAACATAGATTATTCTTCACAAGAGCCACATTGGCTCTTGTCTAACAACTAAATATATGACCGATATGAAAACGGAGAGTTAGCTTAATTTTGACGATCTTAACCCTAGTGCAAATTTTAAGTTAAGCCATTACTTTCTTATGTCAGAACATGAGTTATAAATTCTTAAATTCTTAACAAGATATTATTCTCTTTTAGTACCGCAAACAAATATTAAGTCAACAATTGTGAAAGTCAATTCAATTTTTTTTTTTACACACACGGTCGTCCGAGCCCAAAGTAAGTAACTTAATACTTGTGTTATGGGCGACGGACAACTGGTAGATATACTGCATATATAAGTTTTAAATACTTACTTAGTAATAATTCAATATTAGCCGAATGTCAAACATTACGATTATTTTAAACTGAAAGCCAATAGGTTACTTTTCAAACAATAAAATCGATAGATATAAGTATTGACTTATTTAAATACACAGTTAGAATATATTTATTACCTTATTCTTTTCTCTTCAAGGTGTCTTACAAATTCTGCTTCGCTTGGGAGAAGAAATAATGTCGCGGCACCCACTTGCGATGCTCGACCTGTTCGTCCCACTCTAAGAAAATACATTTTATAATTAGGTCGCTTAAAAATCTAAAGAACAATAAAGCGGCCCGTCCTTTACTTTCAAGTTATTATTTGCATCATCATATTATATGCAAATTTAATAAAAGTAATAATAAAATTATTTTGCTGTAATCCCGGAAAGTAAATAGGAAATATATATAATGCTAAATGTATAGTTCTGTTCTGTTTTTTCATACCCGATACATGCAGAATTCTTAAAAACACATGCAAAAACCCGCCACCATTTAGCATTATATATATTTTCTACTTTAGCCTAGCGGTGAGACAGTGCGACTCTCTAGAGACGACATAGGTTCAAACCCCGGGCAGGCACCTATGAGTTTTTCTATTAAAACTTATGTGTCTATTGATAATTGCAATTTATCACACGCTTTCCGGTGAAGGAAAACATCGTGAGGAAACCTGCATATCTCAAGAGAATTCTAGGGATATGTCTAACCTACCAATCCGCATTGGAGCAGCGTGATAGGTCTTAGTTCTAATCCTTCTCTCCAAAAACGGAGAGAGGTGGCCTTAGCCCAGCAGTGGGCATGGTAACAGGCTGTTACTATATTTTCTAATTTATCGCGGATTTAGCAAAATAATTTTATTATTACTTTTGTATTATGGATCTCCGCAAAACGACGCCTTTTTCTATAAATTATTTTCCGAATTTCAATTTTGAATTTAGGTTTGTAGTTAGGTATGATATAACTATAGCAAGATATCCCATCAGGTTGGGAACAAGAGTGAATAACATCGGAACATCATCACTTAGTATGTGATATAACGGAGTGAAAAGTGATAGGTATTGTAGAAACCAATAATCAGGAACTGCCGGGAGGAAGGGATTATAGAAAATAGACCGACATATAACGGGACAACGTGCAAAGTCAAGAGAAGAGATATATAATACCCGGCAATAGATAATGCACATCGAGGCTTAGATAGAGAAAATCGTCTAGATTCTGCTTAATAGAGCATTGTCTCTGTCGCACAGACTGACGAACCCGTGTGTGACAGTGACAGCGCTCTACGAAACCAAACTGGCCGGCTGTTTCGTTCCAAACAGCGATGTTCACTATTTAATGCCGGGTACTATACGTATCTTTGGTACAGACGATGAGAGAGAAGATATGATAGCAGATAGGTGAGACCGAGTGTCTCTAGAGGGTCATGGGTTCTTTCCCCTACTACCAATAGAGATCAAAACAAAGGAAATGCCATAAAGATTGAACCTTGCTTACCTGTGAACGTAGTCTGTTGCGGAAGCTGGTGCACAATATTGCAGGACCAAGTCTACCTTAGGTAAGTCCAATCCTCTTGCAGCTACATCCTTACAAAATCAAAGTACGAAAAGAAAATAAATATTTTTTTCGATGTGTTATTTAGTATTGACACATCCTAAATATTTAATGTTTTATTAGTAAGTCCATAGGTATTGACTTTTTATGGTCGCAAGGGTCAGGGTTAAATACGGGTACACAACATGTTAACGGACACTAATTCATTACGCGGTTTCAGTGAAAGAAAACAACGAGAGAAAACGTGTGCATCTGAACTAAAATAATTTCATCTTCCCTCTCATTATTTATCGTGTTACTCTCAAGCCTACCTATGGTTCCCCTACTCTAGTGTAATAGCTCTATGCGTTCCTATCAAGAAAGGTATCACCACCCAACATAAATAAATAATAATATTTAGTGTAACAGTCAAACAAACATACTTACAGTACAAATAAGTAAGCCTCGTTTTGCAGCGCGAAATTGCTTAAACACTTCTATTCTTCGCTCATGAGGCATAGAACCGTGTAAGCTGAACACATCTAATTCGAGAGGTATTAAGGTACCTTCGGCAGGCAGTTCATAATCCATCTCATATTCTGAAGCAGACTCTTCTGATGCTGATTTTGTCTAGAGAAAGATACTACTCTATTTTGTCTATTATTACAAAGACTGGCGGCGCCCAGCGGTACTGCGCGCAGCAAATATAAATATATACAAATAAATATATAATAATATGGGACACTTCACACACGGTCGTCCATCCCCAAAGTAACTTAAAACTTGGATTATGAGTGACGGACAACTGGTAGATATACTACATACATAATTTTAAATACATACTTAAAAACAAATATACACCCAGGCAGATGTAATTAATGAGTAAGAGTATAAGAGTAAAATTCATATACAGATTATAGACGAAAAATATTTTTCTTTAATTTCTGCCATTAAACCCTTTTTCTGACAATAACGAACACATAAAAAAAGATTTTTCCAATTTGGTTCAATCGTTTGGAAGTTGTGCTTACGAACATTTCGGTGATTCATTTTTATATATATAGATGAACAATCTTTTAAATCATCATTTTATGAAAAAAATACAAAAAGTGGTTGATTTAAAGAAAGAAGTTAGAAAACACTAGTCATGTTTAAGGTTTAAATGAATATTAAATAATAAAAAAATATGATATAAATACATAAGTTAAAAACATTCAACATTCTGTAGAATGGATGACCCCACAAAAAAAGTAAATTTTTTGACAGAGATAATTTATTTGCTAAAATATACAACACATAAGAACTGTAATATTTTCAGTGATTATTATATTATTGAATAAATCTTACCTCATCATCACCTTCATTTTTTTTAGCCACTCTATTCTTTGCTTTTGAATTTTTAGGGTAGTTTTTCTTTTTAACTTTTTTACCAGTTAAAACTATCTCTAGCAATTCTGCATGATAGTCAACCATTTCTAAAGTGGCCATAAAAACTATCATTTTGCCGCCTTTTTTATTTAATATACAATGTTCTAATATAAGAGAGCATAAAGTTACTAGTCTCAGCTTCATGGGTACTATAAGAAATGTCTGATTAACAGTAGCTGGTAACACAAGTTCATCTTCCACTATAGCAGTTTTAACTGCTTGTACAAACGTGTTTTTGCTGTCAGGCAACTCTGCTTTTTTCCCATTATCTTTTTCAGCCTCTGCATCAACAAACTTGTTTTTATTCTCCATCTCTTTTTGTACTTTAAAATACTCATAATCTGAATCACTATCACTTTCAGCATTTTTATTTACATCAGTAACTTTAGAAGTATCTTGTTTTGTAATATGCTCACCTTTAGTGAATAAATCAGAATATTTAGATCCATCAAAAGCAATAAGACCTAAAAAAACCATTAGATAGTTACTGTTAATATAAGATATAATATTAAATGTTATGTGTATATTCCTAAATTCATCTAAAAGTACCTGCTCGATATTCTTCTTTGCCTTCACTTTTATTTAGTACTTTCTCTTTACTAACACAATCTTTTGGTTCTGTTTTATGAATTTGAGCTGTATTTTGTTTAATATCCTTGATAGAAGCTTTATCATTATGCTTTATATTATCAGATTGTTTTTCTTGTTTTAAAGAATCTGCAACAAGACTTTTACCATCTGAGGTATCCACGAATACAGGATCTTTCATAGTTATTCCCGCTAAATTTTCAACAGCCTTTAAAAATAACAAAAAGTTATAAATTAATAATAAATTTGTTTAACTACAGTATGAAGAATTGTTATTATATCAATATTATGCTTCAGTATATACAAAATATTGTAATTAAATAAATAAAAATCTATAAGTTACAAAATTTCATTCAAGTTATGTTTACTTTATGAAAAATATATAACATACTTTAGTAAGTGTCGCAGAAAGAAGTATAGTTTGTCTTTCTTTTGACAGAAAAACTTGTGTTAATAGATGTTCAATTAAAGAGCCTTCATTGTGTTCAATGGTTTCAAGTTCATCACTTTGCTTATTATCATCATTGAAAGATTTCTTATTTAAAGTTTGTTTAACAAGTGTAAGTGGATCATATGTTGCTGCCTTTTTGTGATCTTCAATAGCTTTTACGATTGCAGCTACATCTTTTTCATACCCCATATCTAACAAACGATCTGCTTCATCCAACACAAGACACCTAAATAGACATTTCTATGATTTTTTTCACACTCAAATTAACATTTAAATGCAAAAACAAGCAAAAGTTTATTAAAGAATTTTTAAAAGTTAAAAGTATAATGACAGGATCAAATAGTTACTAATTTTTATCAATAAAAAGCAATGACATTAATAGAATTGTTTTGAAAGACAATATTAATTAATATCATAAAAATTAAAAAAAAATTAAACTTTACCCAGTCTTAGAAAAGTTTAAAGAATGAGTGTGCCTTAAATGATCATTAATTCGACCTGGAGTCCCAACCAATATACTTAGTCCCTTCCTTAATCTTGCTTTTTCAGCTTTTCTCTTTTGACCACCACTCAATAAACCAGGCACAATCCAGATAAAAGGCTAAGAGGACATTTTAAACAACATTTTAAAATCCTTTTGATATAAAATCATCAATAATCAATCACTAGATAAATGAGATTAACACTCCTAGCAAAGTTTAAAGGGTGTATGTAATATTAACACCTTACGTAACTAACCATATTTCAAATAGAAATGCATGTATACATGAATATAATGCATGACCTGTTTCTCAGACCATAAGTTAAAGATATTGTGATGATATTCTTGGTTAGTTCAAGTTATTGATGATGTTAAATTTCTTATTCTTATATTGTATCGGATCTATCTTATATTGTAGAATTCATTCATTCATTTTCATTTATAACAATATTAATTGAACCTATAATAAAGAATGGAGTGTGATGTGGCTGTCCATTTATATATTTCTTTTTAGATGCCAGTGTCACATGCCTACAGTGCATGTTGCTAAAAGGCAGTATGCAACCCTTTTATGGGTTCATATCTCAACTAATCAATAGTAGAGAAACAATATCATTAGTAAAGCATTGAGGTCACCCACGTTCCTAACTAGCATGAAGTTCTTAACAATAACTGACTTGATTAAGAGATGTGCATATGCCGATGTAATAATCATGTCGGGCACCAAAAAAAAATCAAAAAATTACCTTAACAAGTTTGACAAACAACTCATATGTCTGTACAGCTAATTCTCGTGTAGGAACGACTACAATGACTCTTATTCCATCATGTCTATTTATTTTTGGTCTTATTGCTTGTAAACCTTCAATTATTGGAAGTGCATATGCTAAAGTTTTTCCTGATCCTGTCTGTGACCTAAAGGGTGCAATTTTTTTGCAAAATATTGGAAAATTAGAGAAAAATGAATATAATAGTAAATGTATTCTTGGTGAAAGAAAAACCTATCAATGTCCAACAGATAAAAAAAAATACATTAATTCTATTATTAATTTTATACTAAGGCAGTCTTTACGCATTAAAAGACTTTAATATCTTTTATAATCCTTACATGTTGCGTTGTAATTAATTGTACTGTGTGTAATAAAGATTATATATATCTTCTAATGTTTCTACGTATTTTCTTTAAAAACTTTGCAACAACTGAACCAATTTTAATCAAACTTTCAGTCCATCTTTAGAATAACCCATTGGATGATCCTGTAAAGTTTGGTGGTGATCAGAGTATTTTTTGAAACTGTAATTAATATATCTTTTAATAAAGCCTCGCGACGCAGGCTGGACATAGTGTGTTATAAAGATTGAGTCTGTTCACCTACCTGATCAAAACATCTCTACCTTGCAAAATAATTGGAATAGCTTTTTGTTGTATTGTCATAAGTTCATTCAGATTAAGATTTTGTTTCAGATTAGCAACACTGTGCGGGTGAATATTTAAATCTGAAAATGTCTCGCCAGCAAAAACCTTCTCCACTAGTGGTTTTACTGCTTTTTGCCCTATTTTGGGTACCTCAGGATTATTTTTGAACAAAGACGATATCCATGGACCACTGTGTTGTTTTTGTTTAATTGCAATATCGTCATGAATATCTTGGTAATTTTTTCCATGAAATTTCCCCTTATTCTCGCTAAGGTCACGTAGAGTTGATGATAAGGTCTCACGTTTCGAGACACCAGGATGCGTAAGTTTAGGTACTTTATTTTGAGGTTCATCTAGATTTTTAACGGAAAGCTTCCCTGGAGGGATGTTTTGAGGTCTTTTCCTTGCAATTATTTTACCGCTAAAGTCGGGTTTGGGCTTAAACTTATAATCGGAGGCATTGTTTTGTAAAGGTCTCTTGTTTTTGTTGCTTGTATTCTAAAATAATAGTTAGTTATTACAAATGACTTAAACTACAATTGACAGAAAATAACACTTACCTTTTTGGAGAGAGATATATTCATTTGCAAATCATCCATTTTAAGAATATTTATGTTATTTTTGTAAGAACTCTCGAGGTTATACACATGTGACATATTATGACAGTTGCAGATGACATTTGTTTGGCAATCTTATTATTTGACACAAACTAGTTACGTTCAGTAACCAAGCATTCAAAAACATTTTAAAAAACGTTTAAAAAGGTTTTAGTTTATTGAATAGTGCCTTTTCAATATTTTTAGCTCTCCTCTCCTTATAAAAAGATAATATGGAGGCTCTTCATTTTAAAAAGATAGATTTTATGTGTCATAATTGCTACTGCTAAAAGTACGCGTGCTTTAAGATGTTTACTTAAGTAGCTTAGCTACAAAAACTCTTTATTTCCTTTCATTCTTAAATCTGGGAATAACTGCCTCCCACCAATCAATTTGTTAACTTTTAGGTCACTTACATCTTATAAACTTACGACCATTTTTTTCATTGACAAAGTCCATTTAATTTGCAGATATCAGTAAATAAATACTTAATTTACTTTCGCAGCCCTTTCCAGGAAAATTCTTTTTGCTTCCTCAAAAATTGCATTCAGAATAGAATAACAGAATGTATGCGACAAATATCCACGAGTTCGTTAATTTGTTCTGGGGCCTTGTAAGTATTTACCCAGAAGTCACTGTTAGACTTTTAACTTTTTAGCGATATCATTAATGTGTTTTTATGATTAGATATACATATAAGGCATATATCTTACCTCAGTTACCTAATATGTTTATAAGTTTTCCTAAGACTACTCTTGCCAGGAACCTATTCTTGAAATAAACCATTTGAAACATGCTGCAAATCGTCTAATAAATAAACTAACCTTTTCTTCAACAGTTTTTTTTTATATTGACGTTAAAAAGGATTAGGCACATGATATTAAATGATATTTTCACAAAACTTTGTGGAAACGAAAATTGAAAACCATCACAGTTAAGTTATGTATATAGTACAGACTCTGTACCAATTTTTTGATGAATGTTAATAAGATATTATTGATACGAAAATGGATTAGAACACCGGGATAATATTTATAAGCAGATTAAATTGCGCATACCATCTAGTTAAACATAAACATAAACAGCCTAATACTTCAAAAGAAAGTACATCATACGTACATATTTTCCGGTTCCATTACGTTGATCAATTACAGCTTTAGTTCCTAAATGATCCTATTCATACATATCAGGGGCAATTTTAATACAAACATAGCAATTCAAATCACAAATATTTATTCCACCCCATAGGCGTCAAAGAGCAATGCTTTACTGACACGCGCCGGGCACGTGGTCCAAATGACGTTCTCATCCGCAAAGTGTTCTCGTCTTATTCATAATTCGTGTTTCTAAATAAACATAAGTATCAACCTATAACAGTAACTAGCTGTAACTGTAGCTTCGCCCGCGTGGAAATTATATTAGTTGAAATTTTGAACATAAAAATAGTTATTCACATTTAACCATAAGAGATGGAAAGATGCTGTCACGGACTTTTGTGTAGTTTTGGTTTACGCGGCGCACACAACTAAAGTTCCCAGCTGACAATTTAATTTTAGATCTGCGCGACCTCTGTAATGCAATTTACATAAAACCGTTATTAACGATTAACCTAAATCTCACGGAAGGTTTACACTACTTAATAGGCAAAACCGTATAAAAATCCGTGCAGTACTTTTAAAACAAATCGATCACGTACAGACAGCTTCTAGGGACTTTGTTTTATAATAAGTATAGATAGATTGAATGCTATAATATATGCAACGATGTACAAGTCTAAATTTAAATTTAAACTGGAACTGGAAATATATTTAGTACTGGAAAGTCTAAAAGTCTACTCTAAAGTCTTTTTAAAGTCGATATTTTCAACTAGAGAATTCTATTTGATTCACTAAAGAGTTCATAAATTAGGCACAAACCATACAATATATTTAAAGTATATTAAAGTTTAGTAAGTGTAATATATATATATAATGCTAAATCTATAGTGTTTTTACGAATCCTGCATGTGTCGAGTATGAAAAACGGATAGTCCGCTATACATTTAGCACTATATATATTTTCTATTAACTTTATCGCGGAATATAACAAAATAATTTTATTATTGCTTTTGTACAATGGATCTCCGCAAGTTAACGCCTAATTCTATAAATTATTTCGTAAGTGTATTGCTAACTTTATAGGATGTAAAAATATAAAGTTAATTGCTGTGGACAGGATAAACAATTCAATAATTAGCCTTTTTTGTTATAAACCATTTGTTTTTTTTTATAAAGGAACTAGCTGTGCCAACAACGGCTTCGCCAGCGTGGAATTAGGTGATTAACGAAACTTTTCCCGAATTTTAGAAATTTGGAACAAAAAATTAGTTATTGTGAGTTAACCGTGAGAGATAGAGACATGCTATCCTGGACTTATTTGTAGTCATTTTTATAGATCTACAATTCTTTACTACATTACTCTAGCGTATCTCTGTTAGTTTACGGAGCGCACGCGATTTAACCTCTCAGCAAACAAGTTTGCGATCTCTTCAAGACAATTTACATAATACCGATATGTACTATTTACCTAAACGAACTGTACAAAAATCCGTTCAGTAGATTTTGAGAAAATCGATTACATACAGACAGACAGCTTTTTTGGACTTTGTTTTATAATAAGTATAGAGATACTGTAGCTACCAAATCGTGTCGCTTTTCCCGCTTTCCCTACAATCCAGGCCGAGGTCGGGTCGTCCCGGTTGGCCGGCGATAATCACGTCGCGCCCTTACACCTCCCTCCCTCCAATGTTTGCACACGGAATTTCAAGTGCAGTGATTCTGCGCTTCCTTACATTTCAGAGTTTGTTATTACCATTAATTGAACAAAGTGCATAAATAAAATTAAAAACAAATATCGTACATCCTAGTACCTTCGACACTATTTAGCGAAATGGAATTATAGTGGATCTGGCATGATACCGGGAGTATGGGTATGCCAGATCATTGGAACATATAATTACTAGCTGACCTGGCAAACCTGTTATGCCATTTAAATTATTTTTGGGATTTTCCAGTGTACAGTATAAAAACAAATTAAAAAATTGACAGAAAGTTAGGGATGGACAACCCTTGTCACTTAGGAGTAGTAAAAATAGATAGTAGCCGATTCTCTGACCTACCGAATATGCATATAAAAATTTCATAAAAATCGTTCAGGCCGTTTCTAAGGAGTATGGTATCTAACATTACGAAACGAAAATTTTATATATAAGAAGTTGTATCCATTTTAGATTCATTTCTATGGAACGCTCACAATCTTTATGACATCAGAATACTTTTTGTTTATCACAAGATGTAGCTCCTGGTTTCACACACAGGGAAAAGGTTATTTTAAAAGTAAAATTATTACATATAGGTACCTAGTCATAGACGAACATTAGTGTTTTATCGAAATCTTGGATTTAACTGAAACAAAAAATGTTTTATTCCAGTTTTATTATCATAGTTATCGATCTATATATGCACGGTTTCAGATCGTCCCATTATACCGTTACAGTGTTAATGCGATACAATAACAGTTACTACAAGTATTTTTAAGAAAATCACACCACAGATCATTACAGATATCTATACTTCTATACTAATATATAAAGCTGAAGAGTGTGTTTGTTTGTTTGATTGTTTTTTTGAACGCGCTAATCTCAGGAACTACTGGACCGATTTGAAAAATTATTTAAGCATAAGATAGTCCATTTATCGAGGAAGGCTATTATTTATATAACATCACGCTAAGATGAATAGTAGAGGAGCTGCAATAAAAAATATTGCGAAAACGGCAAAATTAAATCTTTCCTTGCGTGCGCAATTTTTCACCGTATACTTAATACGGTGAAAGTTAATAAAAAATCATGAATTACAAAATTGATCCTCTCTAAAATTTCTAAATAAAAGACCGCGACAGCATGTCTAGCTTTTAAGGTTTAACTATAATTAATATAAGTATTACGATTTACTCAATAAGACTGCAGTCCACGCGAACGAAGTTGCATTTAAAAGCTAGTCTACAGTAAAAATAGATTTTACAACACTTATATATCGATTTAAAAAAAGTCGAAGATTGACGACAATGAGTGTCATTTAATATTTTACAATTGTACGTTAAGTGCTTTATATTTTAACGGTTTTTAGGAAGCTTAAAATAAAACCAGTCTTATCAATTTATCATTTTTCAATCACATTATTGTAGGTAGACTATTTGTCTAATATGGCATTAAAACCAACAACGTGCAAAGAAGCAATAGCGAGGTGGGAAAAGGAGAAAGGAGAGGTTGCTGCTGATGCGAAAGTAATAGAGTTTCAGTTTCAATGGCCACCTATTGAAAAAATGGATGGAGCTCTATCCACTCTCGTCAGTTGCGAGTGAGATCAATCTGTCGTATATGCGATATGAAATACTACATTATATATATAATTTGTCTAACTTTGTGAAAATAATACAAATGTATTTTAAGGAAACTCAGCCTGTCTTCGAACATGATAGATAAAATAGTGGGAATCGCTGGTATGAGAAGTCTAAAGATTTTATCGTTGGGCAGGAACTATATAAAAACATTAGCTGGCATAGTAAGTTATAAAAACTATATTCAGGATTGTAAATATGTAATACATACTAAATGAAATATATTTTTGAATTTAAATTATCGTGAGTGGTATCCATAATCAATGTTTAAAGACCGGCTATTCTCACGTCTTATTTCATAAGATGAGCCCGTCTAGTTTCAAGCCCATACGGGGCTCTTATTTATGAGCTGCGGCGGTGGCCGTTCCTCCTCCCGCTCCAGCCGCTCACAAGTCGCGCCCAGCGAGCTACTACACGCAGTTCCCGCCGCGATGACGCCGCATGAAGAGCTCATAAATAAGAGCCCCTGGGCTTGAAACTAGTCCGACTTATCCGATAAAATAAGACGTGAGTATAGCCGGTCTTTAAACATTAATTATAAATGAAGAATGCATGTAGAATTTATGTTATCGCGCCGTGCCCTTATGTTTGGCTAGACGCCGATGTATCATGGTGTTGAAATTGTAATTTTTTTCTTAATTTAATCCTTTGTAGTAAGTATAAATAAACTCTTACAATAATACTTTTCAAATTTCATGTTAATTGTATCTATTTCAGACAAATAGAATAGTAATTCGAATATATTTTTTTTAACTTTTAAATTATTCTAGTAAAGCTACATCCGCATTCAAATTAAATGATTTTCATCAAGAATAAGTGTAACCTCACTAGATGGATAAACAAGCTCAAAAAGTCGCGGGGAGCCACTTGATCCAGGCACCACAAGATCGTATGGTGTATCCCTAGAAGAGACCTATGTATGTCCAACAGCGGACATCTATTGGTTGGCAATAGAAAAAGATAGGATAACTAGCTGGCCCCAACCTTAATTAAGCTTATGCATACGCAATGCCCAATCCCCACTGTTGAAGATGCTTCTGTCCTTGCATAAAGAAAATACTTGTTTCAAAAAAACAATTACTTATTACTCAAACCAAATAGACTTCTTATAAGCCTTAGAAATAGCATCTGCTCTACCTGTTTCCAGGAAACTGTCGCAGATACCTTGGAGGAACTTTGGATAAGTTACAATCCTATAGATAAGCTAAAGGGTATAGGTACACTTAAAAACTTGCGGGTACTCTATATCTCCAACAACATGATTAAAGAATGGGTGGAATTCAATAGACTACAGGTGTGTGATTGCAATGTACTTCTCAAAAAAGTATTTTCTATCGTAAATATTAATTAAATTAAATTTTTTGAACAATTTTTTCGTTGATTTATAGAAGCAGGCGTTACTTTGCGGAATTCCATATTACAAGCAATATAACAGAACTAACTTCTTTGCTATAATCCGCACGGGTTAAGTGAATGCATGCAAAGCCAATGTGTATGAAGCAGGCAAAATCTACGCACCTTATACATGCAGGACCAGCCACCACATGCACCCCAAGGCGCAATTCACCAGCAACAACGCACACAAAAGCAGCACACACACCCACCACCACAATCTCGACGATCGTTTCGCCCCGAAACCGAAGCATCATCAGGAGGATAGGCTCCACGACAAAAATCGTACTGCCGTACGATTTTTGTCTGTTATATTGCTTGTAATTTTTTCGTTATTATAATTTTTTTAATTGCAATATAATTTTGAGTATGACAACGTAGATGTATTACCATCGAGTAATTAACTAGAGTATGCTCAGTATGGAAGCTTAAAATGTGCCCTATAAAGAGAAAAAAAAAGAAATGATAGTGTATCTATCTGTCTCTTTTTTATGTATGATTAGACAAAGATAACTATACGAATTTTATCTTCCTTCTTATTTATTGTGACACCCTCGCTTACAGGTTTGCCTAGTATAATATAATAAATCTTTTTACTTTCTTTTATTGCTTGTTTATGCATGTATTCACCTTCATTACAGCAAATTTTGTTATTATATAAGACAATCGTACTTAAGGGAGTAAACTACAGTTGTACATGGGAGTTGATATTTCAATTACATATTTTAATATTATTAAAACTTTTAGGAATGCCCAGCTTTGAGGGATCTCGTTTTCACCGGAAATCCTCTCAGTGAAAATCAGCCTGATATTGAAACGTGGCGTACTCAAGCGTCGAACCGCCTTCAGCAAATCACAAAACTAGACGGTATACCTATACTTAGAGACACTGAATAGAACACTTAGTTTTCATGGTTATATAAATGATCATATAATTTCATTAATGTTTAAATATTAAAATTTTCCTCTTTATGTTTTGAATAAAGTTGTTTGAATTTATTTTAAACGGCTCCCTCACTAAGCTCACGAAGGTATTCTTCTTCTATATATCGATATTATATTAAGCTTTCATTTCTAGGCTCACAATAATCAATTTTCAAAATACGATTTTCCTTACAACAAGTCGACATTACATACGACAGTTTTAAAAATCATTGTCTCATGGAATTTATGATTAAGAACTTAGATTGCGTGCTTCAACAAGGGTCCATACACACATTTAGGATGTGCTGTGGAGTAATAAGAAAGAGACAGCTGTAAAATTAAATGTAATATCTCAAAATTTAGCGATCATCAATCAGATCAGGATTGATTATTTAATCGATTAGAAATGGAATACAAAAATTTTACTCTCATTAAAATTACACGATCTTAGTGATATTGCTCAACGCCGTCAAATTATTAAGACACTAGCTGTCCCGGAAAACGTTGTTTACCATATTAAATAAATATATTGAAATAAAACTCTTTGATAGGTTGATAATAGATGGCGCTTTTCAATGTCACCCTATTTCTGCAAAATTAACAGGATTCTATAGCCTATATATTACTCCGGTATATAAGGAATAATTATGCCAAATTTCATCGATATTATTTCAGCGGATTCGCCGTGACTAGCAAACATACAATCATACTCACAAACTTTCGCATTTATAATATTAAAATTAATAATAAATCAATATTAAGTAGAATTTAAAAAGAGAAAATCATTTTATTTCAAGCTGCCTTTGCCTTTTATGATGTTTCTAAATAGACTTTGAACTTTTAAATTGAAATTTTGGCTATGCAGATAACAAACGTAATTGCTAAGTTCAATCTATTAGTAAAGTAAAATTTTAATACTAATATATAAACGATTGATTTCATAAATCGTTACTTTAATCATCGGTGCAAACAACTCAGCATATTCTCCGGCCGTATCTGAGACTAAGTTATGAACTCGTCGCATCGCTTGCGCTTGACATTTATGACAGATTATAACTCCACAAATAATAATCGTGGTACACGCAATTTGTCTATTAGGTGAAGCAATTTATGTTACGGTTAAGAATGAATTCAATTAATCGAGTAATAGTTGAAAATGTATCATGACACCGATTTACTTTGAGAATACAAATCGAAACCGTTTGTTATTTTAATAAATAATATAAATAAATATATGGAGCTGTGATAGCCCAGCGGTGAGACTGTGCTACTTTTTCGAGGAAAACACGAGTTCAAACCCAAGCAGGCACCAATGAGTTTTTCTATTAAAGCTCATGTGTCTAATTGATAATTGCAGTTAATCAAACGCTTTTCGGTGAAGGAAAACATCGTGAGGAAACCTGCATATCTCTAGAGAATTCTGGAGATATGTGTAACGTACCAATCGGCATTGGAGCAGCGCGGTAGCTCCAACCCTTCTCTCCAGAAACGGAGAGAGTAGGCCTATTTCCAGTGGGATTGTAACAGGCCGCTACTTTACTTTTTTTTTATACCGGACACTTTCACATATGGTCGTCCGTCCCCAAAGTAAGTAACTTAATACTTATGTTATGGGTGACAGACAACTGTTGAATATAATACAAATATAATTTTAAATACATACTTAATTACTAATATACACCCAGACAACCAACAAATTGTTTATAGAAAATTTAGGCCCTCGGCGAGAATCCAACCCGCGACCTGCGGAGCTGAAGGCTGGTCACTACCCACTGCGCCAACGGGCCAGTCTAATTGTAAGAAGCCCTTTTGAACTGCCTTATAACAGTTTCATTATAAAGGTACATATCAGCGGTCTAAATATTGTGCAAAAAGGTTTAACGTGCTTTTGAAAATTTGATATAATAATTAATGGCTTAATGTTAAGATTTTTGAAATCTCACCTTAGATAGAACTAAAGCGCTAAGCTGTGTTTATAGTAAAGTAAACCTCGACTCTATATTGCTAGAAATTAGTTAAAATAATATTAAAATACATTTTATCTTAGAAAGATTTTATTTTGTATCATTTTTTTTCAAATAATCTCTCTTCAAATATATTAGATGTATCCTAGGGCAAAAAGGGAACATATTTCATCCCAAAATCGTCTAACGTCTTCACGCGAGTGTAAGTACCGCTATTGTATGTCCGGCCTGTAATTCGTCATACGTCTCCGAGGCGACTTAATAGCCTGCTTAATTCGGGCTAAAGGAAATACAATTGTTGAGGGTCGCTTTTGAAAGCGGAAAAGTCCCCCTATAGTCCGCCAATAGCTTCGTTCTATTGCTAATAAAATTTAATGATGTAAACGGATAGCGTGAATTTATCTAACTTAGTAGCGCTCAGGGAGATGGGCGCTGAGGGGAAATCAATTAACAACAATATATCCGACTCAGATTGAATTATTGTTGTAATGGGATAGCGTACGGTACAAGATTTCAGTGATTTTGTGTCGATAGGTTAGAATTGAAATTTTTCGATAAAGAGGAAATTTTTTTTTAACAATGATTGTAGTTAAAGGATTAGATATCACAAAAATAAACTTTTGTACAATACATTTATCTACATATTAATGAATCTCTATTTTCCTTGGATGGCATCACGCGTGAGCAGATGCTGCGATATCGCGCTAATTATTATCTTATTAAAAATTGTTCATTTAACGATAATTAAAAAAATAAATTAATAATAATCCACATATCTATTTTGCTTTTAATGCATATTAACTAACTAATTATGCGTCACTAAACTTTAAGTACCTTCAGTAATGTAATATTCCTAAAATAAAAGCGAAAATATTTTATCCTTTATGTAATTCCGGCGTAAAAGCTTTAATTATGGCAAACTTCGTCAAGATTGGTCTAGCGGATAAGCCGCCGACTTTCATTTATTATATTAGATTGTTACAAAATGCCTCATTACACATAAATATGCTGTACATATAAATATTTATAATGCAAGACGTAGTTAAGAATTCACTTAACTTTTTTGTGATAACCGAAAGCACTTAAGGCTTCCATTTTATTAAAAACTTGTTGATTATTAAGTATAACTTATGGCGTTAACGAAAGCCAATAACAAATATTGGTTCATAGGTGACATTCGAATAACGTTCAATAATTAATGCGACGTGGTTTATTGTGTGCTCCTGATAATGGACCGATAATTGTCCGTCCAAATAGAAGTAACTCTGTTAATAACGAAGCGGGTAGCACCGACCCTTAGAGGCGCACACATGTAAACGTGTGATTCACTTCCATTATTTAATTATTAACATTACAATCGACCCAATTTTGATTTCTATTTGACATTTCGATTATGTACCGCTTCGAACACGCGGCCATTTTGTGACATCTGTCCTCGAATGTGTTACCAACTATAAAATTCAATTTCCCCAATCGGCCAGCGAGGCACATTTATTATTCATGGACACATACACGCCCGGCCACTAACAGATGTGATCTTTTACGTGAAGAATATGAAAATATGTTATCAATATGAAGACTCTGAATGCAAAGAAAAAAGATATATGTACCTTTTGGAATAAAAAGTTAGTTGTTTACTAGCCAATTTTTAGACGTATTTAATCTTTGTATTCTCCATATTCACTCACTGTTATATACAAAAGAAGCATTGCGTTGAACGTTTTCTAGTTAATAGTAATCTATTAAAGGAGATGTAAAATGATGGTTTAAATCTTTGTTGACTAGATTACATCTTATCGTAGATCTTAATGTAGACGTTTAAATAAAATATACCTTTATATGATACACATATATATAAAGAAAAGTAAAAGAGAAGTATTCTAAAATACTCGTGTGCACCATAAAAGAGCAACAATGCAAACCATGACATGAACCGCAGGCAACCGGCATCAGGTCGCACGGAATGCATTAAATAATAAAGACCTATCGATGACTATTTCTGTAATGGCTATATCGCAGGTGATCGACGATTTAAATGAATGTTTCACTGAGGCCAATAAATCAATCCATGTCGTCGGTAATGCACAATCCATTTGCTCGCATGTAGTATAATTGCTATTAGCACCGCCCAGCGGCCACATTAGCCTGAAATACACCCCATACACCCGCCTTCCGACCCCTTTCTGAAGCTGGCAAACACTCGAATTAGCCTTCTGGGCTCTAATGGCTGATTTTCTAGCTCACGACGCCGCTGCGAACGTCCGCGCTTACGCCACTTAAAGGCGGAGAAAATGGCTTAAGTGCTTTCTCTATTATGCTTAAGCTCGTTCGTGAAAAGGATAATTTTCAACTCTCGAACTCGCCCGAATGACATTGTTGTGTGGATACGACTAACAATAAATAAAACTATAACATTTTATAGAAAACTATTTTTTGTATGTTTTTGTATCATCAACGTTTTGTTTGCTAAATTTGTATTTAGGTTTAATATACAACGAAAAATTTCAATATACCAAAAAGAAAACATATGAGAGCTTTTAAAGTTTGATTACTATGAAAATATTAGTTGTTTTATTTTATGAAGAAATTTTATTTATTTTATCGGACCAGGCTTTCCAATTTTTTTCAGTAAATACTACACTCCTCCTCCTTTTTTACAATGGTTTTGGACTTAAATATTTTGTATACATTCTTTGTAAGCACGGCATATAGATTAAAAAATAAAGATGTAAGATTTAAAATTCAAGAAGAAAAATTTCAGTGTAGTATATTCACACTTAGCTAACGTCAAGTGAGATAATACATTTTTAAGTTGAGTAACCTATTGTGGAGGCAAGCGGCGCGGGTGAGGGTAGCGAAATAAAGCTTTCCCAACAAACAATAGTTCCGGCCCTTTGTCGCTCCGGCTTCAGTAAACATTAGTAGTTGGGGCCATTGTGGGCCGCGGCTTAAGAGGTTACGGCCAGATAACTTCCACTTGCCCTTACCTTTTGTTTGTTTTGATATATTTTTGTCTTTGTAAAAACTCTTTGCCGTAGAAAATTTATTTACCAAGCTTATAGACGGTGCCCTTCCCTAAATTCCCAAAATTATAAACTATATATCCTTAGACTGATTAAAAATTAAAACTACTTAAAAGTTTCTTCTATGCACTAAAATTTATTCTATAACATTATGACATGAAACAAAAAAAAGTAAATAATTGTTAGTTAATAAAACTAAAAATATAATATTTTATAAAATATACATAGGTTTATATAATATTATAATATGGTTGGATAGATATATTCCATAACAATATATCAAAATAACGTAGGGATCCCGAAAACTAATTAGTATTATTTTAATCTCAACGTGTTTAATAGAAACCGCAAAGTATAGTGAATAATCACGTTATCATAGAACAACCCTGTTCCACTTAGACCGTAAAAGTTCACTGGAAACGGGGAAGTCACGATCCTATCATAAATTACTGTTTCAACATTAACACCTACTTTCCATAATAGCCGATAAACCAAATTTAGTTTTCATGTAACGCACCCTCCACAGCTACTTATATAATAAGTAATGATCAATGGAGAATAATCCTATTGTGTCACGCGCTAACAAAAAAAACCATATCAGAATTATTCCGCTACGGTCTCGCTAATATCTCCATTACATTAGTGTAGTGCTCATTGTTACAGCCCGCTACTTTTCCTGCCTATAAAGGATTACGCGTCAAATGTTGACAGTTGTCGAAGAGACAAAGAACGTGTGCGTATTCCGGAGAATGCATAATAGCTTGTATTTATTTAATTTAAGTCACTGCAACACAATAATGTCGTGTTTTCGCTGGCGGCGTTCCGACTTGAGCGGAGCGCCTCGGGGCAATAAAATTAATGAAGCGTGGAGATGGGACCATTTTACTTGTATTATTCGTCTCCTGCGGGCTGAGACTGAAGCGAATGTCCATTAGTTCTGTTTTAACATGTTAGCGAGGTTGAAACGTTGTAAATGCGATTTACTTTGGAGAGAGGGTGGAAAAGTAAGTAGCCAGAGATTCGGTCACAATCAATAGATAGTCGAAGCAGTTCAAACAAATTCCAAATTGTAGAGCGAGATATCGCTTACATTATATTTAGATCGTGATATAGATTTTTAATTCATGCTGAGCATTCATAATATTAAATAAATTACAAGCAATACAACAGAACCAACTACTTTGCTATAATCCGCACGGGTTAAGTGAATGCATGCAAAGCCAATGTGTATGAAGCAGGCAAAATCTACGCACCTTATACATGCAGGACCAGTCACCACATGCACCCCAAGGCGCAATTCACCAGCAACAACGCACACAAAAGCAGCACACACACCCACCACCACAATCTCGACGATCGTTTCGCCCCGAAACCGAAGCATCATCAGGAGGATAGGCTCCACGACAAAAATCGTACTGTAATCGTAAAAATCGTATTTGCTATAACCCGTGCGGATTATAGCAAAGTAGTTGGTTCTGTTGTATTGCTTGTAATATGGAATTCCGCAAAGTAACGCCTGCTTCTATAAATCATTAAATAAATTGTTTTAATTATAAAAGTGGCAGATATAAACAAATAATCCGTTAAAAACTTAATAATCCGAAAAAAATTATATATGATTATAAAAAAATATTTAAAAAATGTACTTGTAATAATTTAGCAGTCGTTTCATGAAAAAAACTATGTTTATACCAGTGTATAGTATATATCTTAAATCAGTATTTAAGATATTAAAACGTCTTTGTGTCATACAATGAGGCCTAACAACAAATTTTACATGATATCGCTACTGATAACAGGTTTTAATGATTTCGAAAGATACTGTAAGTGCTACTAAAATTAAGAGAGTTAAATTTTATATTATCTGTTCGCTTTCCTATGAAATCTAATATGTATGTGTGGATAAGTCGTCGATCGAAACATCAAGAAGCATTTTTTAAGCTTAGTTGAAAGTTTTATTCCTTATAACAATTTCGCGACCTTTACAAACATACGTAATCAAACGGACTTATCTATACCCACATTTGTTAAATGGGGTTTGGCAATAATGTAAAAAAGACGTAAACAATAGTTGTATTAGGACGCATTAGTGGTGGCACTAGAGCCGATCATCAATCGCGAGAGCGACGCTCGTTACAATCGCGATAACATCTAATCCAACTCTTGTATTACAAGGGACACATACGCTCACGCATAGTTTCCCCACTGTCCATACTGTTAATATCACTATTAAGCTTTAATTTGGCAATTATTGTGTAAATTTTAAGTTTTAGCATACGGTAAATAAAATTTAAGTTCAATACATAAAAATTAACAGAGCTACTTAAGGATTTTTTTAAACTTATAGGATCTGTAGTGATGTATATATTGGGCAATGAAAAAGACGAATGAAAGCAGAATACATGCAAATGAGATGAGAATAAAATACGAAATACATAAAAGGAATACTATATATACTATATAAGGGGAAGCCTGAAAGTTTCGTCCATTGTAGAAAAGACGAGAAATGCAAGATTAAGATAGTATGGACATGAAATGAGTGGCCTAAAAAGAGATGGTTGGGTTGTGTGAAGTATGACATGCATTGCAACGGAGTAGGGTTAGAGTTGACACACGATAGGAGACAATGTAAGAGAAAAATATGTTGTGCCGATCCCACTAAGAATATAAGGGCAGGAAATGATGACGTGAAAATTAACATATTTTATTTAAATTTTCTCTTTGCTATGTAAAGCCCTCTCTCCATTTAGAGATCATTTGAAACAAAAGTAATGACAGAATTATTTTGTTATAATTCGCGTTTTGCTTTGTACTATGTAATTCGGTGAAGTGACGCCTACTTCTATAAGAGATGATGTGGAACTCAAATACACCATTCCACTATTATATACATTCTATACAAGGTAATTCTCAAGTTATATCCAGATTGCATAACATTTATTCTTTGACTTTACGGTAATAATAATTGGTAAACACAAATAGCTTTAAAAATGGGGTCAAAACTTTGTTTACTTTTGTCATTAAATAATTAAAAGAGAATTTAATGTTTAGCTATAATTACTTTAGAGATTACCAAGAATTGTAGAATTTCGTAGCCATTCTACGAGTATTCTACAAAACCCGTAGGCTAAGTATTATATTTTACTTCATGTAAAATAATAATATTCATAATATATTTATAAAAACATGTATTTATTTTCCCTGAAATTGAAACTTAATTCGAATTCAAAGCCTGAAAACGTTACATTTAAATCTGAAGTTCTATCGAACCGTCGAAAAGGCATTAATCAATAAAAAAGTAATTTACTATTATTTATTATAACACCCGTTTTTAAACAAAAAAAGAATAATACAAGCATAATTACTTTACTTTACATAACTTTGATATTTGCGTACCAAAACTGCATTACTCTTAATTGTCTCAATTAGGTCGTTAGTTGGCTGAGTTCAATGGGATTAGTTGATCTTTGTACACTTTTTTATTAATAATGTCTTTCTTATGTTTCTATGGTACATAAATATATAAATAAAATAACTTTTACACTATGGAATTCCGCAAAGTAACGCCTTCTTCTATAAGTTATAATTTATATTTTATCTTGTTCAAAAGACTCGTTAAGTGTAACTGCAGTTTTGTAAATGTTTTAATAACAATTTAAGCATATATATCGAATTAGATTAACTTGCGCGCGAGAATATTGTTTACAGAAATCATATTGTCATATTGACAATATCCATAGCTCTACTTAGAACATAGAGTAGAGTACTATACTTAGAGTACGGGAGCCAGCCAAAAATGTGACACATTACAATAAAGAGAAAGCAAATAAAGTTATCTATCTGTCTTTCTTTTTTATGTGTGATTAGACAAATATGAAGTATAAGTATAAGTAAAGAAGAATATCATCTTCCCTCTCATTATTTATTGTGTCATTATCACTTGCACTTGCCTTTCTAGGGCTCCTCTACTCTAAGTATAATAGCTCTATGCCTAGAAACGTAAAAAGTATATTATTATGTATTAGTTAAAAATAACGTTTGTACTCAAATTCCTTAGTTTTTAATTTTATATCTGATCATGTTTTCACATCTTTACGAAATTTAAAATTTTTAAAAATAACATGAGGATCACCGTTACGCTCTTTAAACGAACAGTTGCCATCACCATTACCATATCAAACGCTTATCTGATATAACGGCCAACAAACACTCAGCAGTAGTCTAGCTCGAGACAATAACGCGATTAGCGAAACAGTAACCCAATCCCGAAGGGAGTTACCGAATTATCGATGCTTATCTGCACCATGTTCTGAATCTATATCGATTTTATACTCTGATACAGTATTTTTATAAGGGTTCACGCGTAGGCCTTTTTGTAAGGACTACTAATAATAGTGATTAGTATGTACTAATACCTTAAACAATATTAAGCTAAAATATCAATTTCATTTTAATATTTTATTATCTAAGCACTGTATGAAATATTTATCAATTATCACATTAATTAATTTATTCATTTATTCGGATCTTCAACAACATTACACGATAAAACATCCAACATATATCTCATATAGTATATGTAGTTTTCAATTAAATATGTCTACCAATTATAGAAGAAAAAATCATTCTTAGTTACAAAGTCACAATTATAAACCTAAAAATAAACACTAGAGAATAATGAAAACATAAAAAAAGAGAAAACAACATTAAGGCTCAACTCTACAACTCTGATTTTTTTTATATATATAAACGATGAAAGCCCATCGCAGCCAATATCCGGCGATAATGTGTCCTTTGTGCAGATAATATTAGGTCCTTACATATGAAATTGGCGTTTTCTATGGGAGGAACATAAAGTCGTTTTTTTTTAATGAAATATATTTAATTCATCAAAGTATGTATCATTGCTATGTATGCACTTTTGCCATCTCATAGGTAGTTCATTGATCCCCTTACTAAAAAAACCATTCGGGCGGGAATCAATAAAATCTTTGAAGGCGGTTTGGACTGCCCCATCGGAGTTGAATTTTTTCCTTGCAAGTAGTTATCCAAATTGCGAAAAAAATGGTAATCTGTTGGAGCAAGGTCCGGAGAGTACGGTGGATGTCTAAGACATTCTAATTGAAGCTCCTCTGATTTGGTAGCCGTCTGTTGTGCAGTGTGTGGTCTAGCGTTGTCCTGAAGCAGCAGTGGCCTAGAGCGATTGACCAGCCTCGGTTGTTTAGCAGCTAGCTTTTCCATCATGGTTTGCAGTTGCTGACAATAGATATCTGCCGTAATAATAGTGAACGACACCGGCACTAGTCCACCAAACACTTACAAGCAACTTTTTTTTAGTCAATTTTCGCTTAGGGCAGGATTTGGCTGGTTCGCCAGGGTTCAGCCATTGCGATGAGCGCTTCCGATTATCGTAGAGGATCCACTTTTCATCACAGGTAATGATTCGATTTAAAATTCCTTCATTATTGTGCCGGTTGAGTAACGTAACGCAGCAGTCGACGCGCGTTTGTCGGTTTGCTTCACTCAGTTCATGAGGTACCCACCTTTCAAGCTTTTTCACCTTCCCAATTTGCTTCAAGTGGATTAAAATAGTTTTATCACTAACACCGGAGCCTGCAGCTAACTCGGACGTGGTTTGCGATGAATCCGCTTCCACAATAGCCTTCAATTCTTCATTATCAACTTTGGTCTCCGGCCTTCCACGAGGCTTGTTCTGCAGGTCGAAATTTCCAGAACGAAAACGTTGGAACCAAAAACGCGCTGTGTTTTCTTTTGCGACACCGTCACCATACACATCATTAATCCTTCGAGCCGTTTCTGCAGCACTGGTGCCACGGTGGAACTCATACTGGTAAATAACGCGATATTTCATGTTGTCCATTTTGTAAACAGAGTGACACAAAGAAAAAAACAAAAGAAGAAAAAACAAATGAATTAGGGGGTTTGAAACACAAATGCATGAGTAAATAGCTGTATGAATTTGAATTTGTAATTCCTAACCATAAAGGTAATATTTGAGATCAAAGTGGCCAGTACGACAAAACGCCAATTTCATATGTAAGGACCTAATATATAAGCGCAAGATACGTGTTATTGAGGTATTCTGCCCCAGTTTCGTTGTAGCAAACTTGGTCGCAAAGACCCTAAAATAAAGAAAGAAACGAAATCCTCCTTTGTTTGGTTTTCGAAGGAGGATTTCCAGGTACATTAATACTAAATCTACTTAATGGAAAAATAAACAGTAATTAAGTATTATCTATTTTTCCATAGAAAATTTTATGGAGAAATTTCATGACCAGTATAAATCTTCGGATAGCCAGTGACTTCATATTTAAATATTCAAGTCTGTGTTTTACGAATCTAAATAATTAGATGGTTTAGATCGAACATGATTAAGGGAACTCTGAGAAGGAGGATAAATTATAACCCCATATGATATTGACATCTACCGTAGTTTTAGTAAAGTATTTCTTTAAGTTAAATGCGTCACACGGCTTTGACTGAACCATTGGCTGAGAAATCTTTTGCAACGACTCGCAACGATAGTAAAACTCTAAAGCAATTAAGACATCAACAATATTACAAGCTACTATATATTTCACTAAAAAGTTAAAGTCTAATATTAGCTATTCATATTTTATTAACTGTATGATAGGAATAAGAACTCGAGCAGTATTCAATGTATCATCATCCTCCTGCCCTTATCCCACTCTAAGTGGGGTCGGCACAATATGTTACAAACAAACATGTTGTCACATAATTTGGCTACGTATTTTACGACCAGCCGCCTACCTGACGTCAACCTACCTTAGTCGTATTTTACAACCCTCGATAAGAAAAGGATGGTCTATTCTACTCAACCGGATACCAGGTTGAGGAGGTTCTACTCAACCGGATAGGTTCGGGAAATTAGGATGGTCTATTCGACTCAGCTGGATACCACACGGCGGGTCGACTTACCTTAGTCGCCTTTTACGACACCTCGGTAAGAAATGAGTGTTCTCTATTCCACTCAGCCGGATACCACACGGCATTCGAGCAATATTCAATTATATGAGTGTATAAGAAACTTTGTCCAAATAAGTTTAAGTTTCAATCTAAATTTAAGATATATCTATGCCTAATTGAAGCAATTTGTAATATCAAATATACTGCAAATAAAATAAATTTAAAGAAAAAGGTAATATCAACAATCAATTTATTTAAACGCAATATGAAATATAAAGCACATATAAAAAACGGACAAGCTATTCGCCAATGATAAAGTTTTATGGGGCTGTTACGTAGCAACAATAGGCAGAGAGAGTGCCAGAGGCTCGGAGGTTTAGTGCATCCGATTTCCATACAAAAACTTCTATTTCCCGAACTAAATGGCACGTGAGAGGACATAAAAATGCGGGAAAACTACACAAAGCTCCGCTGCTAGTTGTTACAACAACAATTTACTTTTATGTTATCCTTTTATCGAATCAGTACAAACTGGATAAGTGTTATTTTATACAATAACTGTTCTAATATTCGTCTATTTTCCGTTTTGATAATTTCATATCTACTTTTGAGTGAATATGTACGTTAACTGACCTGGCCAACATTGTTTTACCATACAAATTATTTCCAGGGATTTTCTAGTTTACAATATAAAAAATCAAAAATATTGTCCGCAAAAATTAAAAAATAAGATGTCACTTGCGGACAACCCTAAACACAGGGGTATGAAAAATAGATAGTAGCCAATTCTCAGAACTACTGATTATGCATGTAAAATTTCATAAAAATCGGTCAAGCCATTTCGGAGGAGTATTGTAACTAACATTGCGACGCGATAATTTTATTTATAAGATATAATTCTTTATTCAACTACAGCTTTCTACAGGTAGGTACTTTTGAATCGTCATATATTGTTAAAGAACCATTTAAGGTGTCAGTTAATTCTAAACTGACCTTTTTAAGAGTTTAGTAGGTACTTCGTAGGTTAGCTGGTATCTCTGTCAAAGGGATAAGTTGACTTTGTACTCTGTTTTTTTTATTGATATCGTTTTTCCTACGTTTTTTTTATGGTACATAAAAAAATAATCTATAAGTGAGGCTATAATCATACATAGGTACAACAATAAAATTATGCTATCAGAAATGGTGGCACGTGAGAATCACTGGCAGTGAACATAACACATATATTTTGGATGTATTATTTTAGCATATATGTATAATCGCTGTTTAATGAATTTCGTAAATTGCTTATTGTTCTTATACTTTAAATTCATAAACTTTATTAAATGGTAAATGGTTGTTAAATTAAAATAGACAGATTTCATTTTTATTTACTACTTATAACTAGCTTCTTTTATATTTATTAAATATCTATCTATTGATGACCGGCAGAATAGAATAGACCACCCTCCGTTCTTACCGAGGTGTTGTAAGAGGCGACTAAGGTATGTGCCGTGTGGTATCCGGCTGCATAGAATAGACCACCCTCATTTCTTACCGAGGTGTCGTAAGAGGCGACTAAGGTAAATGCCGTGTGGTATCCGGCTGCATAGAATAGACCACCCTCCTCTCTTTCCGAGGTGTCGTAAAAGGCGACTAAGGTAAGTTGACGTCAGGCAGGCGGACGGTCGTAAAATACCTAGCCAAATCATGTGACAACATGTTTGTAACATGTTGTGCCGACCCCACTTAGAGTTGGATATGGGCAGGAGAATGATGATGAGTGTATAGAAACGTAACGATTAATATAAAACGAAACGTTTCGAAATCGTAAAGGAACAGCGTAGGCAGAACCCCCCACTAGGCGGGCGGATGACCTCAAAAAGGTCTCGGGGAGCTGGATCCAGGCGGCACAAGATTGCCGTAGCGTGGTTCTTGGGTTAGACCTATGTCCAGCAATGGACGTCTATTGGTTGAAAAAAGACACAGAATATAGACAAACTGAGAATATTATATTAATTTTTCAAGAATAGATATAAAAAGTAATGTTTATTATTCAGTTTTATGGTCACCCCGTATTATAAAGGGTCGTAAAAACTTCAGTGACACGATGTAACCAGCACACGTCAAACTCGAGCCTACTGACTTGTGCCATCTCCTGAGGAAGTGATTTGTCAGCGCCGCCCCCTCTCGATTGAATAATTCAAATAATCGAGGTATTTATATGTAAATAGGAGGCTACATCTCCATACGAAAGGGACGATCGGTACATAAATTTGGCAAGAAGACGCGAAAACTGCGACGCACCACCGATCTGATTTATTCGCCAAGTTTTGGAAAAAGTGGCTCGCGTCAGGAAATGTTTGTCTAATCGCGTTTATTGCCCCGACCCGGGATTATTCGCCCCGGAGCACAGGGGGTGAGCCATTCCCATATTACATATCAATATAATAGTGATGTGAAAACAAGTTTATTTACGACTATTGATTATTTTCTACGCTGCCAATAAAAAATAAAGCTTTTGTCTAAAAACTTCTTTTTGAAAAATGGAAAAGTTGATGAAATTCATAAAAATCGAACCAAATTGTACAACAGACACAAAACTTAAAATTTTATATAATTGTGATAGATAGAAGTAATAATTAATACTAATAATGTGTAATAAATGTGTATTTTAATTAACTAATGCACTATTTTTTTTTAACTTACAAAAATTTGTTTAAATTTAAATTAACTATTAAAAAACTAAAAAAAATGATATATTTTTTTATTTTCGAAACGATGGAAGGTGTAGTGGTATATATATCTTTAAGTATAATTGCATTATTGTATAAGTTTAAATATCATTGTATCGTTTTAATAAAAGCAGTTCATATCCAGTACTCAAGTGTTACGTTACATCCTCTCATCACGAGGTATTAAATTTGTATTTCAAATAAACAATGTAAAAACACTCACCTATGTTTACATGCAATATTGGTAAAATTTGGAGCAAATCAAGCTTATGTATCGTGCTAACATATATTTTTTGAAATGAGCAAAGAAGCGCCTTTTAATGCCTAAACGAAGAAAATCACAAACGAAAACACAAACTAAGTCCCATTGGTCTGAAATCTGACAATCGTAATCCTGCTGATGCATAGTCAAGTCATACTAATAGGTCTCTATTTCCAAACCTCCTACTCACTTACCTTAGCACGAGAGTGTTTAATCACATATTCGTGATGAAGATTTAAAATCCAAATCCATACTTATTGCATGAATGTGTAATCATTCTGTCTGTCTGTAACGTTGCCACGGCCATTCCACTAGACTCAAATATCGGGCATACATATAGAATAGAAATCTTCCCGTTTATCGTTAAGGAACTACAAAAAGTAAATAGTACATGATTGAGGGTATTTAAACAAAGAAATTGCTGCGAATGAAGTTGCAGATACATCCTGTATTAAGCTCGATAAAGGAGACATATTTCATTGTAAGATAACGTATGCAAGTACAGTTAGAATAAAATATAAGTGTAGCTGCTTCCAAAATCGAAATTATAAAAATTCAATTTCAATACAACGCAGTCACAAATTCCCGGAAATAATATAGGTACTTTAACGGTTCTCTGTAACGAATATCATATGTTCGTGGCACTCTATTAGTCATTGTGCACGGTAAACTCATCAATCATCGGAGCGCGCCACGTAAAGTGTTAATCGCTACCACCACTATTGTTCTTTATTAGGCACATTACCTACTCGTGTTTGAATTTGATCCGTATCAACCCTTTATAACATTAACCTGTTATATATAACATTTTGATAGAGCTAACTGATTGGTGCTAGAGCCATGACATAAAATATTGTTAATTCAGTGCCACGCTGTTTTCAGTAAGTCAAGAGATCGGTTCGTATGCAAAGTACAATTACGTACAACTATGGGCTTATGCGAAAGAGGCTGTTTATCAAATGACTACAGTTAAAGAAATGAGTCTCTTAAAGTTATAAAACCTATTTCGTCATCTGGGCTCAATTAATGTTATACTGGATGTAATATCGACAATATGCTTTATATTAGCATATGTCCGATAAAAATATTTTTAAAACTAACATTTAAAATACTAAAAAGTCTTTATTAATATCTTTTAAGCGAATAAATATTTGAAAATTCAATAAGAATAATAGCAGTTACACCATCACAAAAGTACACTTGAATACGCCTCTCAAATAAAATGTATTCTACGAAAGTGTTAAGTATATAACTTAAAAATGTTTGTGAATATCGTGTACATACGTGCAAGAAATAAAAAGTTCAAGTTACTCAAACAAAATTTCGTTACAATAAATATAAAAAGTGATTTTATTTATGTCATTGAACAATGGGTAAAATTTACTTTTAATTTAATTAAAACATTGAATTAAAAACTATTTCGTATAGATTTTTTGTGTTTAATTGCGAGTGGGTTTTCCATATATTGTATATTGGGATTGTGACAATTATGATCTCTGTGCTATCGTTCCGATATACGAGAAGGATTTACCGATTTACAGAGAAATGGAATTTACAGTTTCATACGCCGCAACTAGATAGTAATTTGTGCATTGCACACAATTAAAAAAATGTTACATAAAATGTTAAATAATCAAGAAATGCTTAATATGTTACGGTTTGAGCATAGAGAAATAAGCGAGCAACAAAACGCACTTTATCAGGTGGCAGGAGCTTTATCTCGCTAATGACCAACCCCTCCAGAGTAATAAAAGTCGATATCAACCTCCGCACTCTGACCATTCCGGTAAAAATCTTGATACTTGAAGTATTTTATATTATAGAATATATTTAATACACGAATATTGGTAATTAAAAATTTAACAATAATTCATTAAGTCCTATTCTTTGCTAAGAAATAAATAGCTTTAAGATAATGATTTGAGAGCTTTTTTGTATCCTTTATTTTAATGTAATTTTTTTTTTTTATTTTAATTTTAATATCTACGCTCAATAATATAAATTAAAATGTTTTTTTCAGTATAAGAAGGATTTTAATATATTTTATCTAATTTAGAAATAATCTTTGGCCTACAATAATTTCAGAGTATCCTATGGAAGTCAAAGTCATAAATTTAAAATGGCCAGCACGGAATCCAGATGTAAATCGTATAAAGCGAGGTCATGTTAGATTATGAAGAAAATTTAAAAAGAAATCACCATCAACAACTAACTTAGAACTCACTTCTCATGGCTGTGGAATAATAAAAGGAAATGCTATAAATATAACGTCACTTGTATTGGTTTAGATAATATGTTCTGAGTATAGTAAGGTATACTTGCAACAAAAAAACTGCAAGGTTTGATTAATACTTTGTTGTGACTATTTAAAATGAGCTTCATTTTTGAGAAGAATAGCGTCAATTATAAGGTTGTTACAAAGACTCAATACACGTTATGAGCTTTACAAACTTTTTGCTCTTTTTGTATACATTATTGTTAATAAAGTTGAAAAAAACCTAAACTATCTTGGCTTTTTTTTATGACTGTGGGGTTGTTGTATGCAGTACAGTTTATTTCTATTGCAATGCCACGCAAAATTATGTTTTGTTGTTTTGAATTATAAAGTTATATAAATTTAATTATAATATATAAATAATAATTCTCCTGCCTCTGTCCCACTAAACATTTTGTTTTATGAATTGGGTAGGTATTTTACGACCGGCCGCCCGCCTGACGTCAACTTATCTATGTCGGCTTTTACGACACTTCGGTAAGAAATGAGGTCTATATATATTATATTGGTATGTATAAATAAATAAACAATAATTAAATTTAAAAAACAATAGAATAAATTAATAAATAAATAATTGCGATGATCAAAATTGCATGCTGATGTATACGCGCACTGAAGCGCGGCGGAGAATTAGCGGCGGCGGGAAAGAAAAATGATTGTGACAGTCCGGCGAACACCGCTAATGGAGTCTGCGTCTGCGAAATGTTGCCACTTATAACACAGGGCCCGCGCCCTGGACAAATTACAATGGACCTCATTTACAGAAAAAAGTTCAATGGATTGTTACAGATATATTCGTATAGATGTTTTCACAGGATTACAATAATGAAAACCGATTAACGCTTGTGACTTCAAATTCAACAGAATCAAAAAAAACGAAGTACTTCCTGAACGCAAACCTTACCTTTATTGAAAATTTTTGTTACAGTTTTTGATACTTAGAAAAGTTATCGATGAAACGGCAAGATTGAAAGTTTTTAAACGTAATTCTTAATTCACACATTCCAATTTAAAAAAATATTTCTGTAACTTCCTTCATTATTGTGCCGGTTGAGTAACGTAACGCAGCAGTCGACGCGCGTTTGTCGGTTTGCTTCTCTCAATTCATGAGGTACCCACCTTTCAAGCTTTTTCACCTTCCCAATTTGCTTCAAGTAGATTCATCATCAGCAACCCGTCTCTGTCCACTGTTGGACATAGGTCTCTCCTATGGCACGCCACTGAGCTCGGTCTTCAGCTCTTCGTTTCCAACCGCTGCCAGCCACTCTGCGGATATCATCACTCCACCTAGTCGGAGGACGTCCTACACTACGTTTGCCGAGGCGCGGTCTCCACTCCAGAACACGTCTACCCCAACGGTTGTCGGTTCTGCGACAAATGTGGCCGGCCCACTGCCACTTCAGCTTGCTAATCCTTTGGGCTACGTCGGTTACTTTGGTTCTCTGTCGGATCACTTCGTTTCGGATACGATCCTTCAGAGAAACTCCGAGCATAGCCCTCTCCATAGCTCGCTGGGCTACCTTAAATTGGTGGACCAGTCGCATTGTCAGTGTCCACGTCTCGGCTCCGTATGTCATTACAGGTAGGACGCACTCATTAAAGACTTTAGTCTTGAGACATTGTGGTATCGGTGATGAAAAGACTCGATGAAGTTTCCTATATGCCGACCAGCCAAGCTGTATTCTCCTGCGGGCTTCCTTCTCAAAGTTGTTTCTACCTAGCTGTAGAACTTGTCCAAGGTAGACATATTCTTGAACAACATCGAGAGGAACTCCATGTACGGCAATCGGTTCCGGAATGACATGTTCATTGAACATTACTTTGGTTTTATCCAAGTTCATCCGGAGACCGATGCGAGCAGAAGACTCAGCCAGACTGGTCAGCATATATTGCAAATCCTGTACGGTTTCAGCCATGATGACGATATCATCTGCAAACCTAAGGTGTGACAGGTACTCGCCATTTACGTTTATGCCCAGTCCATTCCAGTGCAGCGTTTTGAACATATCCTCCAAAGCGTTTGTGAACAATTTGGGGGAAATTACGTCCCCTTGTCTCACTCCTCGATGCAGGTGGATAGGTCCAGACTGCTGATTCTGGACTTGGATTGTCATAGTTGCGGCGTCATACAGACCTCTCAGCACTTCGATGTATCGCCAATCAATTTGGCACCGTTGCAAGGATTCCAGAACAGACCAGGTTTCAATAGAGTCAAAGGCTTTCTCGTAGTCCACGAATGCTAAACACAGGGGCTGATTATACTCGTGAGTCTTCTGTATAATCTGCCGTACTGTGAAAATATGGTCTACGGTGCCGTATCCTCCTCGAAACCCGGCCTGTTCCGGGGGCTGGAAATCATCGAGTCTCCGCGCGAGACGATTCGTGATTACTCTGGAAAACAACTTATAGATATGGCTCAAGAGAGAAATAGGTCGGTAGTTCTTCAAGAGAGTTTTGTCTCCTTTTTTGAAGAACAACACGACAACACTCTCGCTCCATGCCTTAGGAGTTCTCCCCGAAAAGAGGGCAGAATTAAATATGCGCCGGAGCCGCTCGAGTATCGGTTTTCCACCTGCTTTTAGCAGCTCGGTTGTAATTCCGTCCTCCCCGGGGGCTTTTCCATTCCTAAGCTGTTTCAGAGCTAGCACGATTTCGTCTTGGCTGAGTTCTGGCAGCTCCTCTGTGAAGTGGCGGGTTAAAGTGGCTCTATTATCCTTGGGATCGGGTGGAGGACGAGAAGCTTCGGATGTGTATAGCTTCCCGTAGAAGTCCTGAACTTCCGCAAGAATTTCTGCTTTAGAAGTGACGACTCTTCCCTTATCTGTGGTTAACTTTGTCAGATTACTATGGCCAAGTTGTTTGAAAAAGACTTTCGACCCCCGATTTTGCTCAATTGCTTCTTTAATTTTATTTGCGTTGTAGCTTCGGAGGTCGCGTCTTATAAGCCTAGAAATTTTCCTGTTCAAATCTGACGATGACACTGAAAGATTTTCTCGTCGCTTCTGCATTAACTGTAAAGTCTCTTGCGAAAGTTTAGACTCCTTGACGGTACTTCGCGCCTGATAGAACTTCGTCCCCTCGTTCCGTAGGATTTCCACTACTTGGTCGAGTTCTAGGTCAATGTTAGCGTCAGTTGTGGTTTCCAAGGCAGCGAACCGGTTCTCCAGTTTTAACTGGAACGTTTCAGACTCAGCCAGGGTTTGAAGCAGGTTTGGCCGGAGTGTAGACTTCATAAGACGGGCGCGTTCGAGTTTGCTGTTGATATTTAGAGTGCCTCGTACGAGTCGGTGATCACTTCCAGTGTTAAACCTAGTGATCACGGAGACGTCTCTAAAGATACGCTTCTTGTCGGTCATTATGAAGTCTATCTCATTTTTTGTCATAGCGTCGGGGCTTTGCCACGTCCACTTCCGTTGGGGTTGTTTCTTAAAGAAAGTGTTCATACAGAACAGCCCCTCTTTCTCCAGGAAGTCGACAAGCATTTGCCCCCTATGATTTCTGCTTCCGAAACCGTGTGGTCCTACTACCGATTCACCGCTAATATGTACTCCCACTTTTGCGTTGAAGTCTCCCATGACAACGTTGAAGTGTGCCTTTTGGGTGGTGTGTAAAGCCTTGGAAATATCTTCATACATTTCCTCTACTTCATCATCCGAGTGTGACGAGGTCGGTGCGTACACTTGGATAACCTTGAGGTTATACCTCTTAGTTAGTCTGATCACAAGGTACGCTACCCTTGTCGACACACTCGAGATTTCCAGGACGTTGTCAGTGAGAGCCTTATGAACCAAGAACCCGACGCCACCTTGGGACTGTTTGTCACCCTCCCTGAAGTACATAAGATGACCTGATTCCAAGATAACGGTATCCTCCCCCTCTCTTCGGATTTCCGATAACCCCAGAATATGCCATCTTATGTTCTTCAGCTCCTCTGTGAGCTGCACCAGATTTTCGTCGAGCCGTAGCGTGCGTCCATTGTACGTAGCCATAGTCAGTTGGTGTTGGCGGCCTACCATCACCCGGGGATTCTTCGCACCCCCTGCCCCGCCGTTACCATGACCGCCGCCGTGGCCAGGAATAGCGGGGCGACCGGGAACTAGGGGCCATTGTTTTGTTGTGTGTGCCATTTGAGGATTTGCCCATAATCACCACGCTGGGCAGACGTGTTGGTGATCGCAGGGCGTAGTTTATCGCACCGGTGACGCTGCTGCCCGTTACCAGTCTGTGGTATTTAACTACGCCTAAGTAGAATGGTTATACCGCCATTAATCGGTCGCCAGAGCCTCGTTGGTTTATCTGCAGGGTGCACCACGAGCAGGTGAGGTTGGCAATTGGAGAGACTGAATGGGACGAGCCTCCCCCTTACACCCCAAGTAGATTAGAATAGTTTTATCACTAACACGGTGGTTTGCGATGGATCCGCTTCCACAATAGCCTTCAATTCTTCATTATCAACTTTGGTCTCCGGCCGTCCACGAGGCTTGTTCTGCAGGTCGAAATTTCCAGAACGAAAACGTTGGAACCAAAAACGCACTGTGTTTTCTTTTGCGACACAGTCACCATACACATCATTAATCCTTCGAGCCGTTTCTGCAGCACTGGTGCCACGGTGGAACTCATACTCGTAAATAACGCGATATTTCATGTTTTCCATTTTGTAAACAGAGTGACACAAAGAAAAAAACAAAAGAAGAAAAAACAAATGAATTAGGGGGTTTGAAACACAAATGCATGAGTAAATAGCTTTATGAATTTGAATTTGGAATTCCTAACCATAAAGGTAATATTTAAGATCAAAGTGGCCAGTACGACAAAACGCCAATTTCATATGTAAGGACCTAATATAAATGGTAAAGTCTGTTAGTCTCCCTTTAACACCTAATCCGCTGGAGAAATATTGATTAATTTGAAGCTTATACTAATCTAATATATAGGAAAAAATTATGAATAGGAACAAAACAATATAGTACATGATTGCGGGTAATTTAACACTGAAGTCGAACGAAGTCACGTTTACCATTAGTATTTCTATATATGTCGCGAGCTTGAGCTATATTATCTGTATTAAGAGAATAAAATGATTTAAGTATCAATTTCTAGATAATCACAATCAGATTAAATACTTAGCACCACGACCGGGTGGTTGTTTGATGTTTATCTACTCGAATTCAAATCACCGATACAATACATACGCACGGGGGTATTACGGAATAAGTTAAGAACTCAAAGCAATAACGGGGCCCAACCCCTCAGATGCAACAATCCCCTCTCAAATTAAGTGTAAAACAAACCTAATGAAATTTAAATATCTCTTCGACGACATAATAACTGCACAAATAAAATCATGTCGCGGGGGAGAATAATCGCTTCCATTGTGTACACATTGTACGAAATTATGGCGCTGTTCAGCGTTAGGACTGTGTCACAGCAAAATCTTTCCAAATCTCCTACTATTTTGCGTGGTTGGGGTGATTGTGAAAAGGTTGTATTGGTGTTAGAATAACTTAAGAAGGGGCGGGGATGTTCTCCAGACAGTAATAGGCTCTCGGGGTGATAGGCATACCTCTTATTGCGGACTTGTTAGCGGATAATTCAGTGTAATGCATTTAACGTCGTGTGTTGTGTGATAAAATCTGAGGGGGAAATATGATATAATGGTTTACTTCATGTTAATATTGATTTTCTTTTCCTATTGCACTGTTATTTCTTTTTTTGATAACAAAAAATATAATCTGTAATTTACGTCTAACGACTTGAATTGTGTACCTAAACATCTAATATTTAAATTAATTAAGTTATATTTTACGTTAATTTTACAACATTTTATGTAACAGAATAAATTTAATATGCCTTGCCGTGAAAGAATTGGTATAATAAATCGATTATATTTAATTTAAAAATCAATATAACATTAATTTTTGAATTGTTGTTTCTGTTTAATTTCACCAACGTTGCTCTTATGACCAAAAAGTCAAATCAAAGTCTATTAATATAAGCAAAACAATGCCTTTACTCAGTAATTTCCCTCTTTAAAATTAGAAAATGGAACAAAGGAGTCGTGTAAAAAGTAGGAAATGTAATTATTCTAGCAGATTTTCTTAAATAGGAATTCAAATGATTTTCTTAAAAACATGTTTCCGCTTTCAAAGGGGAGGACACTAATTTTCTTTCAAGTTTTAAAGAAGCTTCCTTTCAAAAAGTGGAAAAAAGTTACAATCGAAAAGGAAATTTGCGTTTTAAATCTTCTAATGAAGCTGAGAAGTTTGTAATGGAGGGGCGGAAGACAGAACAAATTGAGGAATAAAAGTTGAAAGGAAGACCTCGCGTTGACATACCAGGATTGTTATTGGCTAAAACATATTATATGGCCAATTCTTGTACTTTTTTAATAACGTATTAAGTTTTTTTATAGTAACGTTTTTCTGATAACGTGTGATAGAAATAGGTCGTGCAAATAAAACTGGTGTCAACATTCAAACCTTCATAGAAAGGCCAACATCATATAATATCTTCATCAGGGTCTCTAAAAAGTTAAGTATGTGCCTCAATGTGATTTAAAAATTTAACACTAAATTTTCGGTGAACGAATAAAACGCGGGAACCCTGCGTATTTCTAGAAAATTACAGGAATATTTGTAACCTACCTACCAGTCCGCATCGAAACAGCGTATTGGATCTAAGTTGCAAGATTTTCCCCAAAAGGAGAGAGGATGCATGTGTCCGGCATTGAAATAATAACTGGCATTTCCTTACTTCATGATAATGAGCGTGCTATAAACTAATTGTGACAGGTAGCAACGAATAATTTGTGAATACTTGAATGGAATTTGGATATTTATTTTACCACACAGTACTATAGCTGTCAGTTTAAATTATCAGTAACATCTGGAAATATAGTACCCAGCATTAAATAATGCACATCGATGTTTAGAAAGAAACAGCCGGTCAGTTCGGTTTCGTAGAGCGCTGTCACTGTCACTCAGTATGTGACGTTTCACACGGGTTCGTCAGTCTGTGCGACAGAGACAATGCTCTATGAAGCAGAATCCAGCCGATTTCTCTCTCTAAGCTTCGATGTGCATTATTTATTGCCGCGTACTATAAATTGTTTATGTATCACTACGAAGGTATATTTTGAACACTTTTAAGGATACACCTCAGCCATGGGTGAAATTTAACCTAGGTCAGTATGGTGGCTTCCGCTACGGGATACATCCACCACCAACCTGGTTAGGGAAATAATAAAGATAAACATGCGTAATGAATTTTATCCCCGATCCATTAGTATATCTTCTATGGAGCTACATTGGTCATAGCTCTCCATAATGTAAAAAATCGTTACCTGATAATATATGTCGGTTGGAATGATATAGAGTCGCTATCTGAATACTAGAGCCATGCTAGATCAGAGATGTGCAAAACGCGGCCAACAGGGCACTTGCGACCCGGCGAGAATTTTAAAATTTGAATTTACATTTTTGACTTTCTACCATCAATATGTTAAAAAATTAATTACAATAAAATAGTAGTACACACTAAACTGTAATATTTACTTTGTAAATTATTAATTATTGTTACTTTATGTGCCAAAAAAACGGGCCTTTATTATTTTTTTTTCGAATGTCTTATGCTGTTAGCCCTAATGGCTTTTACAGCGTCACCGGTGGGATGGGCGAGCGCAGAAGCTTCGCCGGAAAAAAAAACGGGCCAATTTTAATTTGAATTGTCCCGTTGATTAAAAAGGTTGCTCGTCCCTGAGCCAAACCTAATATTATGAATGCGACGATCTGTCTATTACGATTTCGCTGCTATACCGCTGAAGAATTGATGAAATTTGATAGAGTTGAAGCTTATACTGAGTGATATCAATAATATGACCTCAAATGACTCCACTGATCATTTGTACGTCTAATTCGTTGAAATAATTATCGTCAACAAACTTTTTCCACCATAGAGGGATATTATTAAAATGTAAGTATAGTAGTCAACGCGGATAAAATAAACAACATAAAATCATATGAAAATTATTTATTCACATAAATCTGATGATATAATACAAGAAAATGTAATTATTAATTTTAATTCATTGTGTAGTGCTTTTTTTTATTTCACAATAATCTGGATGTTCGTTAGCACAACCTTAACGACTACTTAAGACATAAAAAACCATGTAATTATTTTTGCAATATAAAAGACCTCAAATTGCAAATCTTAAAACTTTGACATCCCTTTTAGGTAGCGGGACGACATTCAATAAATTAGGAATAGAATAAAAGTATTTTTTAATAAAAAAAAGAACATAAAGACATTGTGAAAACAATTATATTCACCACAGACTATAAATACTTATTTCAATGTAGCGCTCTCGATCTAAAGATGTAACAGTTTAGTTTCCAAAATAAATATTTTTGCTAGTAAATAATTAATATGTAAAATATGAACTTTTTAAACAGAATTTCTTTAGCAAGTAAATATAATTAAGTTTATTATCACTAAATTTTCTAAATTTCGCAGACTAATACATAAATTATACAAACACAATATTCTATAGTTAAATTATACTTTGCTGAAATATAACAATTGTTCTTTTTCATAAAAGAAATTCATTTTACATAAAAATATTTGGAAAACTTTTATTTTCAAATTTTATGTGAACAAAATTATGTTCAATCAAGTCAAGCAAATAAAAAGTTCATTATTTATGACGAATTGAATATATTAATTACTTAAAATAATATTTGTTTTTTTTATTGAAACAACTATGAGAATGTTTTCGTATGTTTTTTTTTAATACCGTATCCTGTAATTTAGATTCCTTAAATTAGATATAATGAAATTAGAATATTTATGAATAAAATTTTCACTATTTTTTGCTAAAACCACGGACACTAGACCTGCACGATTTGTAGGTTAGTTTTCAAATGGGAAACATAAAGATATGTTGAACTTTTTTCTTCTACTTATCGAAATGAAGTAATGACCTTATTGTCGACTTATGATGCGAATCGTACTATGTCCTAATTAATTTATGCGATGATAGTGCTAGTGATATTGTTTATTACTAGATGATTATTATAAATTTTATTTTTAATATTATTTTTTTAAATGAGTGACCGCCAAGTTTCTCACTGGTTCTTCTCGGTAAGAACACCTTTCCGAACCAGTCTTGGCTTCATTGTAATTTGACGGTACATAAGTGCTTGTAAAAGCAAACTTGAATAAAGAATTATTTGAATTTTAATTCGTTATGTTTAAAGGAGCATCCAAATGAGTTCTTGAGAACTAACATAAAATGAAATAAAAAAAAATATATATATACCTATTTATTTAAAAAAATCTTTACCAATAGCAATAAAGTTATTGGTATTGTAAAATTATCATATTTAATATAATAAAATTAAAAGCTGAAAGAATAGGGTACTAGGTACTTTATATTTATATATAAATATATTCAGTGAAAAAATTACATGCATTTTTTAATGGAAATAACGAGTGAAGAGTCATTTTAAGACAATATAAAGTATTCAGTTGTCTCTGTAAAAGTAATTATTGACTAATATAATAATATATTTATTGAGTTCACTGCTGTACCGCTGCGTTGGCAATGATGGATGGGGAATTGATCGTCTCTCCAAGACTCTCCAGAAGTTCTTTACGGTAATCATCAAAGTCTCCATCAACCTGTAATAGATTGATGTATTAGACAAGCATTGAGGAGTTTTTACTCATAGTATTGCAGGCCATTTCCGATTTAATCACAATCACAATTTCGATACGTCCGCCGCCGTGTGGTATCCGGCTAAGTAGAATAGACCACCCTCATTTCTTACCGAGGGCTCGTAAAATACAGTTAATGTAAGTTGATGTCAGGAAGGCCGCCAGTCGTTAAATACATAGCTAAATCATGTGACATACATGTTTCTAACTTGTTGTGATGATCCCACTTAGAGTGGGATACGGGCAGGAGGATGATGAGGATGATGATGAATTTCGAATTTTCCGACCATTTATTTAGGACACTTTTAAGTGCCTGATTATATATCTTATGGCACCTCATTATAATCTACGATCACTGATTAAGCACGAGCACGATTGTGTAGAGGGCATGCTTAGTTATACTCGCCAATCATCAGCCAATCAGCCTAGAACCCGTTAAGTGTCGATTTCTCGGACACGCATCAAAGGGAATCGATCCTTGTCTATCTGGATGGTTGTCTTTCGGTAAAATACGGATGATCGTGTGGACAGTGAGACGATCACACGATCAACGATCGTGTGATCGTCGACCCACGTATTGAATGAATCCTATTTATTAACTTCAAGTCTAATGGCTATAGGTGATATGTTTTGTAAACAAGCTGAACCGGCAAACATTTTTTTGGCATATAAATTATTCATAGGAAATTTGTAGTGTTGTAACGTGATTACGGTCAGGCGGGACGGGGAAAAGATTAGTACATACAAGTGACACGATTGTGTATTAAGTGTTTATTGACACTTGCACGGAGAGTATCGCGGACGGGTCCTTCACAGCATTCCAAGTATGTGCCGGAAGATGCACCGTTTCTAATATCGCTTGGGCTTAGTGTTCCATGCACTTTGAGCCTAAGAAATTGCTAGGCGATGTTGATCTAACGAACATTTTGTATGGGGACGTCTTATATAATTACGAAGGTACTTTTACTCAATTATAGCGCGAAGCAACTAGTACTAGTAGCGCCATCTGTTATGAAATTACGTAAACCGTGTTACTAGTACGTTATGTTACAATGTTACCATCATCCTCCTGCTCTTATCCCACTCTAAGTGTGGTCGGCGTAACATGTTATAAACATGTTGTCACATGATTCGGCTACGTATTTTACGACCGGCCGCCTGCCAGACGTTACGTTATGTTACAGTGTTACAGTAGATTACAAAAAAATGTCCAAAAAATAAATCTGGTGTGTGGACAATTCTTATGGTTAGGGGTATAAAGGGGTATAATCTCAGACCTACTAAAATGCATTTAAAATTTCATTAAAATCGGTCAAGCAGTTTTGGAGGAGTATGGTACTAACATGGTAACACGAGAATTTTATATATAAGCTAGCTGAACGGAAAAAAAATGTTAGGGGTGAATATCTTATATCTACTTTTGAGTGAATATGTACGTTAACTGACCTGGCCAACGCTGTTTTTCATATAAATTATTCCTAGGGAATGTCTAGTTTACATTATAAAAAAACAATCAAGAATATTGTCCAAAAAACTAAAAAAAATATGTTAGGTGTTGACAACCCTAAACACTTAGGGGTATGAAAAATATATAGTATCCGATTCTCAGACTTACTAAGCATATAAAATTTCATAAAAATCGGTCACGCAGTTTCAGAGGAGTATGGTGACTAACACGAGAATTTTATATATAAGCCAGCTGACCGGGAAACCTATTTTGTCATATAAACTATTTCTAGAGAATTTCTATATATAAGATTATATGTAAGAAGTTAAAAATATTATTAATAAATGTATAAAATTGTACCTCGTTGATGGTCTGGTCTTCGATGACATAGAGAGCACAGTCAGTCTCTCGGATGAGACGCTCGTCGTGAGATACTATGACAACGCCTCCCTTATATTGGTTGATGGCTTCCGCCAACGCGTCTATACTCTCTATGTCGAGATTATTCGTCGGTTCATCCTGCAAACATTTAAAATAATATAACACCATCCTCCTGCCCTGAAGAAGAAGACCTAACAAATATCCCCTTCAGGGATATTATAAGGTTTGTAAGAGCAACTGGTAGGTTAGAGCAGGTGACACTGTCGGGATAACAGTGAGACCCAACATGAGGGGAAATGGGTGGAATAGTCCAGAATTGGAGCTGACCACCCGCCCTGTACCGACAGGCGTCCCCGACCCTAGATTAGATTAGATTAGATCCTCCTGCGCTTATCCCACTCTAAATAGGGTCGGCACAACATGTAACATAATTTAGCTAGGTTTCTTACGACAGGCGCCTGCCTGACGTCAACTTAACTCGTTAAGTGTGGTGTATGTGTTCACTGGTATTATTGGAGTAGACTGGTGTTCTATGAATATAGCACTGGCTTGTGCAAGTGAGACGTGTGTAGACATACTAACAACATACTGACAACTAACAGTATGTCTACACACGTCCACTCTCACCCACGGGCTCTGGTGTTACTGACGCGTGTGAGCTTGGAGATAGTGTGAGGTTTCCTTTGTACACTAGTATTAGTATCATTGATGTGATTGATGAAGCTGTGATAGCCCAGTGGTGAGACCGTGCGACTCTCTAGATACGAACATAGGTTCAAACCCGGGCAGGCACCAATGAGTTTTTCTATTAAAACTCATGTGTCTAATTCATAATTGCAATTTATCACACGCTTTTCGGTGAAGGAAAACATCGTGAGGAAACCTGCATATCACTAGAGAATTCTGGAGATATGTGTAACCTACCAATCCGCATTGGAGCAGCGTGGTAGGTCTTAGCTCCAACCCTTCTCTCCAGAAACGGAGAGAGGAGGGCTATTCCCAGCAGTGGGATATTAACAGGCTGTTACTTTACTTACTTAGTATCATAAGTGTTTCTATGTATTGTTATATTCGTGAATCTATTACATATTGTGCATCCTGTATATAAATATACAAAGTAAGATTCACACATGTCAACCAACATACAGTACTGTAAGAAATGAATGTGGTCTATTCTACTCAACCGGACACCACACGGCGGAAAAAAATAATAATTAAAATAATATATATAACAATCTAATAATATACACGCAAAGACCTTCTCTCTCTCTCTCTCTCTGTTACTAAAAGACTGATTAGTGCTTAAACCAATGCTTCTTCTCAAACCCATGAATCGCTTAGTATTTAATTTACCTAATTGAAAATTAGGCTTGAGTTAGATACATATTAATCCTTATTTCAATGCCATCTATGACATCACGCACGGACTATTAAAAAGCTAATGTCCTCTTGCGCGTCCAAGTTGACTCTCTTTAACACTTATGAGTTTTGAAGACGCTACGCTTTATATTGCAATTTGGTACAAAACAAATAATTTTGAATTCGGTCACTTTAATACTATGTGTGCGAAATGTTGATTTTTTTAAATACTAGTGAAGCCTATACGCCTTTTTGCCAACAGTCTGCGTATATTATACTATTGAAGACTATATAAATGATAAGGCTTGGATATAAGTTGCTACCAGCTACGCTCTAGATTAGATTGTACGCTTTTTATTTTTGATTTTGAATAAATATATATTTAAATAATTATCTTTTGAAGAGTTACCGCCAAATTTGTAGCTGATTCATCTCGGTAAGAACACCTTTCCGAACCAGTGGTAGCTTCATTAAACTATGACGATGTGAAAGAACTCGGATAATTAGGTTTGCTAAAGCGAATGGCTTTAAAGCTGTGATAGCCCAGTGGTGAGACCGTGCGACTCTCTAGAGACGAACATAGGTTCAAACCCGAGCAGGCACCAATGAGTTTTTCTATTAAAACTTATGTGTCTAATTGATAATTGCAATTTATCACACGCTTTTCGGTGAAGGAAAACATCGTGAAGAAACCTGCATATCTCTAGAGAATTATGGAGATATGTGTAACCTACCAATCCGCATTGGAGCAGCGTGGTAGGTCTTAGCTCCAACCCTTCTCTCCAGAAACGGAGAGAGAAGGCCTAATCCCAGCAGTGGGATATTAACAGGCTGTTACTTAAAGCGAATGGTAGGTTAGAGCAGGTGACACTATCGGGACAGCAGTGACCAATGTCCCAACATGGGGAAATGGGTGGAATAGTACGACACAGCAGCACACCACCCATCGTGCACCGTCAAGTGTCCCAAACTATATACATAGATAGATGTATAATATTATGAGTATATATATATATTTTTTAATTAATTTTATTCAATATAAATTTTACAATCCAGTGTGTTAATTAAGACACGTTATATAAACCTGTAGAGGTTTAAGCATAACGCGAATGCGTTCGCCTGCTCGCAGAAGCAAGCAGCAAGTGTTTACAATTTTTTTGGTTTTCTATTAACTTACTTAGTATAATATCGGGCATTTTATTGAGAATATCAGGCAACATATATTCCCATGTTCTTTTGCCATAAATGTTTTTGGTTTTAGGCAACCGGTACCTCGGTTGATTTACTAATAGCCTCAAACCGCTTGGTCTAAAACTATTTTCCAGAAACTTTATGTTATTATATTCACTCACAATGATTGACATATTAATTTTATCATGTACGGATATGACTTTACAGTACTTAAAAAGCCCAGGTTGATCTTCTTTATACTTACATTTAATATATTTTGGTACAATTGTTTTAAGTATGCTAAGTTGTAACCTATATATATGTTCAATATTGCTTTTAAAAGTTCTACCATAACTACATATTCCATACCCTATAATTGAATCAGCTAACGACAAATAGATCATTCTTAATATATTATATGGTAGTTTATATCGCAAAATGTTAATTTTGGAACGGATCGCTCAATATGAGGTTTCAAATTTAATTTTTGATCAATGATGAAATAAAACTCACCAAAATAACAACGTCGGGCGCCATTAAAGTTAGTTCTGCTAACGCAACTCTCGCCTTCTGCCCTCCGCTAAGATCTTTCATTTTGATGGTGTGAGCGTGACTGGCGAGCCCAAAAGTGCCGAGGGCTTTTCTCGCTTTCTCATATTGCAATCCAAACAGACGCTGTAAGTACTCTACTGGAGATTCTTCAGCCGTCAGATGTTCACCAGAGTGCTGATCGAAGCGTCCTATTCTCTGATTAAAAGAAAGAATTACTGACTAATTAGAATCTAATACATTACAGCGCAAACAACGGCTTCAGCATATACTATGACAGAACTACCTTGCTATAATCCGCACGGATTAAACGAATGCATGTAAAGCCAATGTATATGAAGCAGGCAAAATTATCTATCCTTTTTGGAGCCAATCCTCCTGATGATGCTTCGGTTTCGGGGCGAAACGATGGTCGAGATTTTGGTGGTGGTTGTGTGTGCTGCTTGTGTGCATTGTTGATGGTGGAGGCGCCTTGGGATGCAAGGGGTGACTTGTCCTGCATGTGTAAGGTACGTGAATTTTGTCTGCTTCGTACACATTGGCTTTACATGCATTCGCTTAACCCGTGCAGATTATTGCAAGGTAGTTCTGTTATAGTATATCGACTGTGAACTGGCAATATGTCCTATCCAAAACATCAAAATGGCAATAAAAGACAAAAATATGAAATACGAAAAACTATTGAAAATATTAAAATAATATAAACAAAATAACAAAAAAATAAATTAAAAAAAAATAATTAAAAAATTAAAAAATTAAAAAAAAAATAATTAAAAAAAATAAAAAAATAAAAATAAATATAAAAAAATTTATTAATGATGCATTAGAGTAAGTTCGTTTTAAGTACAATAACATAAAAAAAAAAGAATACAAATGAACTAACTAAAAAAGGGCACGGACATAAAGTCTGTGGTAAGTAATGTCACTATTTAAAAAAAATATATATATATGTCTATATATATATGTCCTATCTCCATTTTAAGCGAAATCACTTTTTACTGGCATCGGGTATTACTGCCCATCATTTACCATCTCAACATGTATTATCTACTCGAAAATTTGTAAATAAAGAAACGTAATGAAAGTCAACTTTTTTTTCTATTATTATACATAAAAATTATTACGAATGTATTAATGATCACGTCTTTTCTCCTTCCTGAAAAGTTGTCAGAAATAAGATAGGACAATTTGCCAGTTCACAGTCGATATGTAATATTGAATTCCGCAAAGTAACGCCTGCTTCTACAAATCAACGGCTTTAGCTTTAACCATCGTGGGATATAGTAATGGATAATTCAAAAAAACTGTCAACTATCACTACACTGTCAAAAATCAGCGTATACAGATAAAATAATAAAAATGTTATTTTGCGGGTAGTTGGAAAAATTTCAATCGTAGTTACAACTTGACTGAAACCCGATCGTATAATCTCTAAAATAAACATATGATCACGATTCAACTCCTCAAATAAATAATATAAACTAAGTTCAAACGTTTTGGTAACTAATAAGCCCATCGATTCTACCAATTTTATGGCCATTTGGTTGAGATGCGGATGCGCTTATTTCATTTTATCACGCAAAAGTTGTGTCACTAAATTTCAGATCATAGCTTGTAACGAAGCATTTTTTATATAGAAACTTACGATGAATTGAAGATTATTGGACATACTCACCAATCTATGATTTCTAATTAATTCGCCGCGAATGGGACTCAGTTCTCCAACTAGAAGTTTCAGGAAGGTAGACTTTCCGACACCATTCGGTCCAACTATGGCTATTCGAGAATTGAGATCGATACCAAAGTCCACTTGCTTGAACAAGGGTTTTTGGCCCGGGAAATTGAAGTCCACGTCTAAAGGTAGGGAATTAAACAAGAACAATTAATTTAAGAACATTTGTAGACCAATATGTTTATGACCTACTGTAGACAACCGTAATAAGACAGTCATAATAGGGTTTCTGAGGCATAGAAGGAAGGCAAAAGCAAAAATAAAATTATTTTGCTATAATCCGCGATAAAATTATCCTTATCTATACTTATTATAAAACAAAGTCCCAAAAAGCTGTCTGCCTGTATGTAATCAATAGTTAAAAAACTTGCTTGCTGGGAGCTCTAGTCGCGTGCGCTGCGTAAACCAGCAGAGATACGCTAAAGTAATGTACTAGAGAATTGTAGATCTATAAAAATACTACAAAAAAGTCCGCGATAGCATGTCTCTATCTCTTATGGTTAACTCACAATAACTACTTTTATATTTAAAATTTGAATTCTAGAATAAAAAATATGACACGCTGATTTCCACGCGGGCGAAGCCGCTGGCACAGTTAGTATTATATAATAAATCCGCGATTTATCGCGGATTATAGCTATATAATTTTATTATTACTTTGTATTATGGATCTCCGCAAAGTAACGCTTAATTTTATAAATTATGGATAGAAGGAAGGTTATTTTCGTTGATTCTATGCCTCAGCGTGATGACAGATGATTATAAAAATAAAGTTAAAAGAGCTTTAAAAAATCTTTTAACAACATTTCATGTCCCTACTTTTAACCGCTGTGGAATTTCCTCGTCTGGAGCCAATCCCTGACCGTAGCATCAGAGCATGTTTATCATAATCATGAATTGTACTCAGAACTGGACCAGTATATAAAAATTTCAGCTCAATCGGACACCGGGAAGTGGGTTTAATTTTGCAAGATTCCATCTTTACATACATACACGGTAAATTAAATAAAAGTTTTTAAAAACTTCAGAAACAGATTCAAATCAGCTTACTGTGTAGACCCAATATAGGCGGCTGAAGAGGCGGTGGATCTGGAAAAGAGAACTTGACGAGGTATTCCTTTGGCCGCTGCAACAGCGCAATTGGGGCTGCTCCATCTTCTGCCTCTTCGCGCTGAGATTTACTACGGTTCTTCTCTTGTTTCCTAGTCAAAACCTCTTTCTGTTTCTTTTCCTAATAGAATGAAATAGGCAGTCATGAGCTTTAACTTTTCGAACAGATATAGATATAAAAATATCTATATCTGTTAGAAAATATCTATATATCTATATATACATATATACACTGTTAAAAAGAAACTGATACAGAAAGCTTACTATACTGTTGAGGATTACTTAGGTGATAAGAATGTGCGGATATAGCTGCGCTTCTACTCTGTACAAGACAGTAATGACTAAATGTAACTAGTTATGAGATTTATATTTTAAAAAGAGCAACCGCCGAGTTTCTTGCTGGCTCTTCTAGGTAGGAACAGCTTTCCGAGGCAGCGGTAGAGTTGACGTTTCAAAAGCACTTGTTTAGAAGTTTACTTGAATAAAGAATGTTTTGAATTTGAATTTTAGAGTAATATCGATATCTATACTTAATATATAAAGCTGAAGAGTTTATTTGATTATTTGTTTGTTTGAACGCGCTAATCTCAGGAACTACTGCCTATTTGAAAAATTCTTTGAGTGTAAGATATTCCATTTATCGAGAAAGGCTATAGACCATCACGCTAAGATGAATAGTAGAAGAGCAGCAATAAAAAATATTGCGAAAACGACCAAATTCAAAGCTTTCCTTGCGTGCGCTAAGTAAACGGTGAAAGTTATTCAAAAATCATGTACAAAATTTTTCCCCTCTCAAAGGCCGCACCAGCATATGTTTAAGGTTAACTTTTTAAGGTTAGCGGACTTTAACCATAATTAATATAAGTATTACGGTTTACTCAAATATTAAGACGGCAGTCCACGCGAACAAAGCTGTGTTTAAAAGCTAGTCAATACATATAATATAATAAATAAGTCCACAGATAATACTCAATTGTTGATAAAGGACACAAACTAACTCATTGTGCTACATCACTTGTAGTCGATTATTGATGATGATGGGATGATAGATGATACTGATGGGATGGGATGAATTGATGATTATACTAGCAGTGTATGTTAATGAGACATCAGCAAAATGAATTGTGCTTTGGAAGCTTCATTTAAAGTTAAGCTACGAATAATGTTCGAAAGAAAAAAATGAAGCACAAGACTTTTTTCACAAAGGATAAGAAATTAGATAAAGTCATGAACTAGTTGAGACAACAATTATTTTTTCAAAAGATGCTTACAAGAACAATAATGTGTTTATTTTAAGTAGTTGAAAATGGGATTAAAATTATATCTATTTCTGTAAAATAATACATAAATACTCACGGCAGCTTTCTTGGACTGACCGTGCGCCTTCAATTCCTTCAATCGCTTCTCCTGTTTTTCGTATTCCTTTATCTGTTCTTTTCGTTTCTGTGCGTACATTTTCTTAAACATTGAGTAATTCCCCTTATAGTACAGCAGTTTTTGTTGGTCTAAATGAATAATTTCATTACATACATTGTCCAAGAACGACTGGTCGTGAGATACTACAAGTAAAGTCTTTTTCCAACCTTGTAAATAGCTGCAAATTTTTTGCTATTAATATTGGTATCGGAATCAATATTCTGAGCCCAAGATAGATATTACACATACTTCATAATTAAGAGTACTTGTAAAAGCTTTAATATAAGACATTTTAAATTTAGATACCATATTTATAGTATACATGCAAAAGATATATACTGAGGAAGCCATAAGAAACTATGGTCTGGATTTCAGAAGTCTCAATACAAAATTAAGGATTTTTTTTCGATTTTACTAAAATTACCAACAATTTGGCTGAATTTAATCAAATTACTAATATTATAACATCAGCAGGCTCATCATGAACTCTTATTGCGACTCAATTGAAGACGTAAACTAAATTAGTTCGCTTTTTCATACCATGACGTCTTAAAGACGCACACTTTAAGTCGTTGCCGAATGAGCGTTCGAAATTCGTCCTAAGAACATGTGAGTAAAAGAGACAGAGTTATCTATAGTTCATATAACGTTATCCTTTTCAAACATTACGACCCCAATGCAATCCACACTTCATGGTACGAAAAGAAAGCGGTTCGCGGTCGTCGTTTACGTCTTCAATTGAGTCGCAATAAGAGTTCATGGTAGGCCTGCTGTAGGCCTACCATCAATTTTTAGTAAACGATTCAATTGCAATGCAATTCAAAGTCGGTACCTAAACTGAATCGCTTTCTTGTCGTACTGTGAAGTGTTTTTAACTGCTTTGCATTTGGATCGCACACCTACTATATATCAGGCGTATAGAATCAAAGATGGTTACGTCCACAACGCAAATTTTTTCAGAAAAAGATAAAAACGTTTTATTCAATTATTAGCAACTATTCTAATGTAAAGTATTATTTTATGTATGCAGAATATAATATATTAAGGAATTATATGCTTTTTGTCACTGCTAATTCAATACTTTTTAGTAAAAACTTAAATTTAAGATGGACTTTCCCAGTTTTGTTTCTAAGTCTTGGACTAACTATGTTTGTAACCAAATGTTTAGGACTTTCCTATTTTTGTTTCCAACTCTCAGTAGGGGGACGGATTTAGGAATTTACCTGTTAGAAAACAAAAGATAGTAATCAACTTGTAGTGTAGGTAATAAAAGTCAGTTAATAATAATTTGTATTCCTATTTAAAATCATCATCTAAAAATTGCAATATAAGTCCGTAATGCTGAATTTTTGTAAAAAGCTTCATACAACATTCGCAACATTTTTGATGTGACAAGATTGCACTGAATTTTTTTGCCGCTATGTGAGCATTGAGGGAGTTTTGGCAACAATTTTGCCCAGTACCTGAAATACTTTCAAGCTTAATTGGTATCATTATTAATTACGTTTCAGTTCAATAAATAGGCACCCTTTAAGTTCGACCCTGGAAACTACCTGTTTTTCTTTGCGATGTTTTTCTTTCATTTAAGTGGTTGTGCTGTCCGTTTTCTGGCTTCATTTTTGTCGAGTCTGGACGGGTGGCTATCCATCTCTTCAAAATACCACAATTATTGTACAAAATAACAGTTTGTCCCATTTAAATATAATAAAATACGAGAACGCAAACTCAACAAAAAAGTATTACAATAGGGCAGATATGACAGTTTTTAGTCAAATAGAGCCTTCCTATTGGTCGAAATGGACTTCACGCGATTTGGAACTCAATTCGCTTGGGACTTTACTAGGTTTGTTTCTCAAGTCAATTTTCAATTTCAAATAACAGTTGGAATTTATCAGAATTAGTAACAAATAATTAATTGGGGTAAATATAGACACGGAAAAGATTGTGCTGCCATTTAAATCTTAATTTTGAAATTTTGTGGACTTAACCATCTTTGTTTCTATACGCCTGATATATAAGAATGAATGAAGTACGTTTGCGATTTAGTTGAGGATTTAATTCGGCAACGACTTAAACTAAACTTAACTAAAGCAATTCACACTTCATGGTACGAAAAGAAAGCGGTTCGCGGTCGTCGTTTACGTCTTCAATTGAGTCGCAATAAGAGTCCATGGTAGGCCTGCAGTTTTATTTATTTAGCCTCAAAAAACGATGAATAAAGATATGACTATCGAGTAGTCAATACAGCAATAACCAGAATTAAGAACACAATATATTGTTACGAACATGCGAAAAGAGTTTATAATGCACATGTCATAGAGTTCATATTGGAAAGAGGCAGTTTACGAATATGCAAAAAGAGTTCGTAAACTATATATCATACAGTTCAAATTCGCTTGACGCTAATTCTCTGGAACATTCACGTTGTTTACGAATCATGTTCACGCTAGGACTCATGAACGTTCGCAAACATTATCGTCATCGGTTCGTTTGATATATAAGCGGATGAATCGTGCACCTCGAGGTTCAGTTTGAGAATAGCAATCAAGAGCGAATAAAGAAGCGAAAATAAAATTGAAATAATAGTGACCTCTGCTTTCTTATTGGACAACGGACTACATAGAGACTTTAAGTACTTATTTGGTAGTGAAAAGATGAATAGAGTATTTTTTTATAATATATTTTAGTATAACGAGTCACCAGGTATTTTCATCTATGTCCATGAACCCTTATACGTAACAATATACATTGTGTATTGGTATAATGTAAATTGTCAAGCTGCAAAAAAAGGAATAACAAAAATATACGCAATTATTATTTAACACTTACTTATCCAACCAAATCACAGCATTTAGATCTAAATGGTTTGTAGGTTCATCGAGTAGCAATAGTGTGGGTTCTATATACAAAGCCCTGGAAACAAACAGTATTATGTTTATATTATGATTAGGCAGATATGAGTTATTTCTTATAAATACCTGCATAGATATATAGAATTATGATCCAATATAGTAATAAAATAGCCATAAATTACCAAATATTAAGTGAATGCATTCTAAATTATTCAAAATAAAATGTGACGACCGTGTGTGTAAATGTCCCATATATTTATTTATTATTTATTTATTCACATACATCCAGAATGATCTAGAGATATGCAGGTTTCGTCACGATATTTTCCTTCAATGAAAAGCGTGTGATAAATTGCAATTATTAATTAGGCACATAAGTTCATAATAGAAAATCCCAGTGCTATGCCGTATGGTATCGGGCTGAGTAGAATAGACCATCCTCATTTCTTACCGAGGTGTCGTGAAAGGCGTCTAAGGTAAGTTGGCATAAGGCAGGCGGCCGGTCGTAAAATATGTAGCCAAATCATGTGACAACATGTTTGTAACATGTTGCGCCGACCCCACTAGAGTGGGATAAGAGCAGTAGAAAACCTCCTGTCCGCCCCAATACGTGACCCTTTCGAGAGTCACACTACCGCTGGGATATTGTTTTGAATAAAATGACGGGCGCGACGCGACGCGAACGCAAGCTAGGACTTTTTATGCATTCGTTCACTACGAGAGCGGCCCCCCGCAGTCACCCATCAGACACGATAGAGAGAGGCCGCGCGCGGCTTGAACGCGGCTTGGGCGCGGCATTCTTTTTCTTACGCACGTGTGTAATTTTGCGTTTCGGGTGTTGTTCTCAGATTTAGTGACGCGTTTAATCAGTGAAGCGTTTGAGACGACGCGACCGTCCACGGTTTTAGTGCGCGTTGGGTTACTATTCTATACTATAGGGACGATTCAATAACGTGTGACCTTACGAAGGTTGTGTGCACACCGGGTGTTATTTAACCGATATAGTGAAGTGTATACTCCGGGAGAAACAGACATTACGTGTCCGTGGAAGAGTGCTGAGGCGAGAGGTTTCGGGAATCGGCCAAGTACATACAAGCACACACACACACGTACACATATACACGCAGTGACTCATGAGGCCGGACCACATACAGCTGACGGCCGCATAAGGTAGGTTGAGACGCCGAGACGACGGGCCCAGGCCCGGAGGTTGTTTCATCCGTCCGCACGTTTGCGCGGAACAGATATTATAGCTTGTTTTATTTAATTTGTAAAAAGATAATCACCTTGCCAATGAAACTCTCATGCGCCATCCTCCAGAGAAGTTTTTCGTGGCGCGATCTTGCATCTCGCGGCTAAATCCTAAACCAGCCAATATACGGCGGGCACGCGGTTCTGCAGAATCAGCACCGATTGCTTTTAACTCTGCATACACCTGTAAATATTTATTTTTGAAGCTATAAACTAAACGCGATAAAGTTCTATAATAAAAGACCGCAATCGATTTTGTCTTTGCCATTACAGCAGTTTAAAAACACTGTTAAAGGGAGGCTGATATAAAAAGCCTATAAATACTATTGAGGATTATATAGATGATAAAAATGCGTGGATATAGCTACTCCTCTAGACTGTACAAGATAGTAATTACCAAATGTAACTAATTTTGAAAAGAGCAACCACTGAATTTCTTGTTGGCTCCTTAGTAAGAACAGCTTTCCGAACCAGCAGTAGAGTTGATGATTCAAAAGCACTTGTTTACAAGTTCAATTGAATAGAGAATATTTTGAATTTGAATTTGAATATTGCTTCGCTTTCAACGCTATTCGCATCTATAGTAAAGTACCTCAATCCATACTAGAATAGTGTACAAAAAGATTTAAACTAAGTGTATAAAATATGCTTATACGTAAAGCATATTACAAAATTGAAGATTATTTGGATGATCGAAATGCCTGGATTTGAAAATCCTTTCAGTTTCATACAAGACAGCGGTGTAATAAAGTATAATTGAAAATATTTACACAATTGACCGCCGAGTTTCTTGCTGGTTCTTTTTATTTACTAAGAAAACGCTGAATCTTACCTCATTCAATCGATCCTGTTTTTTGAGATCTCCTTTTTCAATTTCAGCTTCTAACTCCTTACATTCATTGAGAAGTTCTAAAAAAACGAATTTGTATAAGAACTTTATCAAACCGATTGATTTAACGCATGCATTCATTGTATAACTAAAAAGTATTATGAACCAATTATTTATTCGTTTGTTATAAAGCGAAATTTCTTTACAACTACCTCAGTTTGGTAGAAATTTTGCTTTTTTACTAGAAAAATCACAAACAAATTATACAAAAGTTTACTCGGTTTAAAAAGTTAAGGTTGTCCAAATCTTGTTAAGTAATCGAATGAAAAAATAATAATTGATTTACTTCTTATTTAATATACTTTATTGCACATCAAAACAAACAGAAAGTACAAAATAAACTTATAACTAGAAGAATACAAAGATGTCTTATCGGTTAACAGCGATTTCTACCAGCACAACCTCGGTGATAAAAATTATATATGGTCAGGTAGGAGGTGCATCATCTTACATACTAATATTTAATATTAAATAGTTATATACCATACTAAATTCAATACATCATCATCCTCCTGCCCTTATCCCAGTCCTCTCAGTGGGGTCGGTACAACATGTTACCTTAGTCGTATTTTACGAACCCTCGGTAAGAAAGAGGGTGGTCTATTCTACTCAACCGGATACCACACGGCGTTTTAACACATACTAGATTCAATACATATATATAATGAATCTGAAGACCAGGGTCTTCGAACAGTGCGTGTTGCCAGTGATGACCTACGGATCCGAAACGTGGTCGCTCACTATGGGCCTTATAAGAAAGCTCAGAGTCACTCAGCGGGCGATGGAGCGAGCTATGCTCGAAGTGTCTCTAAGAGATCAAATCAGAAATGAGGAGATCCGTAGAAGAACTAAAGTCACCGACATAGCTCAGCGTGTCGCGAAGCTGAAGTAGCGATGGGCGGGGCACATAGTGCGGAGAACCGATGGGCGTTGGGTTTTAAGGTGCTGGAATGGCGACCCCACACCGGAAAGCACAGCGTCGGTAGAACCCCTACGAGGTGGACAGACGACCTCAAAAAGGTCGCAGGGAGCCACTGGATCCAGGCGGTGCAAGATCGTGTGGTGTGGCGATCCCATGAAGAGGTCTATGTCCAGCAGTGGACGTCCATCGGCTGACGAAGAAGAATGAATCTTACACACAAAAACAAAGTTACCTGTTCTTTTAACATCGGCTTCAAGTATAGTTTCAACAGCGCTTGTATCATTGGCAGTTACCTCTTGCTCGCACAACAGAATATCTATATGCGATGGTAGAGGAAAGGCGCGCTGCGCCAAATGCCTGAGCAAAGTTGTCTTCCCATGACCATTGGGTCCGACTAGACCGTACCTACGACCATTTGCAATAAGCAAATTCGCATTCACGAACAAATCTTTCCCTTTGGCGCTAATAGAGAAATTTTCCACTTTTATATCAACTGCATTTTCGAGCGCTGCCATCTGACCTTCGAATCAAATTATTCAAATTCAAAATTTAAATTCAAACGCTAAAGATCGTCTGAAAATTTCACTAAAATCGATCGAGTCATTTCTCTCTTAAAATTATAAAGGACATACAGACAAACATTCAGTTTTATATATTAAGATTAACCCAAATTTGAATTGACTGGCCCGTTGGTGCTGTGCGTAGTGACCCTGCCTTCAGCTCCGTGGGTCGCGGGTTCGATTCCCGCCGAGGGCCAACATTTTCTATAAACAATTTGTTGGTTCTTCGAGCCTGGGTGTATAATTTAGGCATTTATTTAAAATTATATATGTATATATTCACTAGTTGTCCATCAACCATAACACAAGTGTTAAGTTACTTTCTTTGGGGATGGACGACCATTTGTGTAAGTGCATGTCGGCGCAGTTCCATCGACACAGTCTTTATTATCCAATATTTACGCATCTATCACTTTTAAACTTTATTCGAGCAGAATAACACGTTACACAACGACTAAAAATGCTTTGGCCCTAACAGCAAGCAATCTTACTTAATAAGTCACCAACAACCGCCATTTTTCTCCTCCCTTACGTCATAGCGTTTTCTCAAGACGAGTTGCGTAATTCAAAAAACATTTAGTTACTATTAAATTAATATTACATTAAACATACAGATATAAATCGTTTTATGTTATTATAATTAATTTTAAATAATAATATTATTTATCATATAATAATATTTTTATCAAACATAAAATTGACTATAAGTTTATTTTATAAAGCAAAAGGCTAGACGCCCATATGCACCATATATTTTTTTATTCATTTTTATATGAAACTCACCTGCAGATTTTTGGGCCTGACTAACAGTAAAGTTCGCGTCTAATTCGCTATGACCCTGACCTCCCTTCTTAGTCAGCATTTCCATTTGCCTCTCGTACTCTTGTTGTTTCTTCAATTTCTTCTTTTCTTTGTGACTCATTTTCTTTTCTGCTGGCTCTGCTTTCTCCTCCTGCGCTCCTAAGGCCTATTAATTATGTAAGCAGGGAATTTGTCGATATAACATAGCAAATAAACATATTTTATATAACGAAATATTGATATATATTTCATCATATTGCAACCCAAAGAAACGATATTACATTACAAGTTATCATGATAAAAAAATTACATCAGGTTTAGATAAACAATTCAGTTAGTACTATGAAGAAAGCTTGTCAATTTATAATTATATAAATAAGAAAACAAAATAACTAGGAAACCTAATCTCACCTTCGTTTCCTCCTGCTCTTCGTCGGGTTCTTCTTCCTTTAATTCAAACTTTTTTAATTCTTCTTCAATATCATCTATATTATTTTTCTTTCTATGTTTAACTGTGGATAATAATGGATAATTAATAAAATTGTCACCACTAATAAACTACTCAAAAACGATCATCTATACTTATTATAAGTCAAAGTGCATAGTAAACTATACTTAGAAGATATAGATGCCATCGGGAATCCTATAAATTTTTGGAGCCCTATAAAAGAGTAATCTGTTATATTTGACGCGGATAAGGGAAAGTTTTCAATGTAAGTTCACAGGCAGCTTGACTTTGTTCAAAATTTTCGTCATATTGCAACTTATTTATAAATCTACAGTATACTAATCTGTGAATAATAAATACAAAAGTAATAATAAAATTATTTTCGCGGTAAAGTAGATAGAAAATATATATAATGCTAAATGTAGGGTGGACTATCCGTTTTCATACCCAATACATGCAGGATATGCATGCATGCACTCTACATTTAGCATTATATATATTTTGTATCTAACTTATAGTAAATTAATTTTATTATTACTTTTTTATTAAGGATCTCTGCAAAGTAAAGCCTAATTCTATAATTTATTTGAATAATAATTAAAAATCTATCTGTGAATCACTCTGTCCATTGGTTTTCACAAATGGTAGTACTTTAATTTTAAATATTAAAAATAGTTAAAAGTTATTGCAAGCAAACAGATGCTACAGAGCCTTTATTTTATAATATGTAAGGATATTGTTATTATTAGGATTTTGTGATAGGATACAATAGGCTACTTTTAATAACAAAAGTAAACTATACCTTTAGTTTTAACTACAGGTTTCAAATCTTCTTCATCATCAGACTCTGTTTTTAACTCTTTGTCGCTTTCTTCATCAGGCCACTCATTTTTTTTACCTTTAGCTGGAAGATAGAATGAAATTACTTACAGGCACTGAATATTATATGCTTTTAAACAATTATTTTTTCATCAACTTTATCATATTATATTGTGGCTTACCAAAAACAATTTAATTATGAATAATAATTAAGACTGTAACTAACCTTTTTTCCCTTTTGATTTAACTGATGGTGGGGGATTACTAGACACATTGCTGACTACTGATTTTGAATCATCTTGATCATCATTATCTGAAGACTCAACTGCTATGGGCTTCTTTTTATTTTTCGCTTGACAATAAAAATAATTTCATTTAATACATATAGGGATCTAATACTAACAAAACTATTATTATATTATACTAAGACTATTAAAACTTCTCATTTTATAAGGAAATAGTGTGGATGGAGGAGCATAAAATGTGGCTTAATCTCATTAAGACAGATCAACCTGGCAAGTGAGTTGAATTTTGTATTGAAATGGAAATACAAATCACTTGCCTGATTTCAACTCCAATGTAAAAGTTACGAAATAATACTGAATGATCTGCTATGTGCTGCCCTTTGTTAATACATACTCTAAGTTATCATGTGTTTTTGTATGTTTTATGTTTTGTGCAATAAAATTTATATCTATCTATCTATTTATGTACCAATCTTAACAGCACAACAGACACTACCACTGGAAATACACCACTAATAACACTTATACCACTTCATATTGTTGTGATCAATATAAATGGGTGGAAATGATAACAAATACAACATACAAATATTAAATATATGAAAACATTGGCAAAATTGTAAAATTATAATTTTATGTATTTGCAATAGCAATTAAATTCTTATTAAATTAGCATAGTAGTATACCAACCTTTCTTTTTTGAGACAGGCTTAGCTATTTCTTCATCAGAAACTTCCTTTACCTCTTCATCACTATTACCATCTGACCAATCTTCATCTTTTTTACCTTTTCCTTTAAAAAATTACATCCTGTACTATGTGAACAGTATAGGCCATTAATACACTTTTATTTAACAAGTTTAAATCTTGTCAGTGCCTCAGAGAAAACATTCAAATCAAATCAAATCAAAATAATCTTTATTCAAATAAACCATTTCAGGCACTTTTGAATTGTCAAGCATCAATATGATTAATGAAGCTACAACTGGTTCGGAATGTTGCTCTTACCGAGAAGAACCAGCAAGAAACTCAGCGGTCAGTCTTTTAAATATTTTCAATTATACATTATTAAACTGCTGTCTTATATGAAGCTGAAAGGATTTTCAAATCCAGGCTTTCATATCATCCAAATAATCTTCAATTTTGTATAAGCATATTTTTTACACTTGATTGGAATCTTTCTGTACACTGGTCTAGGATGGATTGAGGAATTTTATTATAGAAGCAAATAGATAGACCAACAAATGAGTTGCTTACTCTGCTTAGTCGCGACGCAGGTATCGCAAGCTGTTTGTGACCTCTCATATGTCTATGATATACATCAAATTTTGTTTTATACGTACTTATATTTTTCCGTACAAATAGAATATTACTATATATATATTGTGATGCTACAGTCAGTATGCCTATTTCTTGGAACTTTTCGCAAAGGGACTCACGTTGCTTCATATTATAGATAGCCCGTATGGCTCTTTTTTGGGCAACAAAAATCTTTTCTATATCGGCTGTTATGTTATATAATGCCAGTATGTCAATAATTCTAATATTATTAATCTAAAATAAACCTGGCTATGCCTGTTATTAATCTCTAAGGGTTATTGAAGTTATTGGAAAGTATCAAAAAGGTCTAAGTATGATAGTGTGTCACAAGTACACAATAAACAGCCTGCTACTTTCCTACTGCTGGGCATAGGCCTCCTCTCTCCGTTAGAGTTGGAGCTAAGACCTACCACGATGCTCCAATGGAGATTGGTAGGTTACAAATATACCTTGAATTCTCTAGAGATATTCAGGTTTCCCCACAATGTTTTCCTTCAATGAAAAGTGTGTGATAAATTGCAATTATCAAATAGACACAAGTTTTAACAGAAAAACTCATTGGTGGCTGCCAGGGTTTTCTCGTAAGAGTTGCACGGTCTCACAGCTTGGCTCTCACAGCTCTGCATGGCATAGCATTTATTGATTTGACTGGGTCAAATTTTTACAGAACAAGTTTGATTAATGTTTCCTTAATGACTGATTTTCTTTGGCTGCATAATTAGTGTTAAAATTATGCAGCCAAAAAAAAACCAATATTACCCACCTTTCTTTTTCTTATTTTGCTTTGGCATCGATTTTGAGGCAGTGCTTGTAGCATTACTAATAAGCGATTTATTGTCATCCTCATCATCTGACATATCACCGCCGCCTTTTTTTTTATTGACTAAAAAGTCCAGAAGTAATATTACTAATACAAAAGTTACGTGTCGTTTATGTCATTACATTGCACAATTAACTTTTATATTACCTTTTTTAAGTGACTTTTTAACTGGCTTCATCTCTTCTTCCTCTTCAGAGAAATGTGACTTCTTTACAACATCATCATCGTCACTTAACTCCTTGTTTCCTTTTCCCTTCTTTTTACCTTTACCCTTATTTTTTGAGGTTATGTCATGAGTTTCGTTCAATGTCTTCTTGTCTTCAAAATCATCGTCCAAATCCTGAGTTTTCTTATTTCCTCTTTTCTTTGACATAATTTATTAAATATAAATTTTAATATGTATTTGATTTAAATAAGTCTCCAGAAAACAGCTGTATAATATAGACGATTTATTGCACAGACAAATATTCATGTTCAGATTTCAGAATAATAAATGCATTGAACAATCTATGGTATTGCATTGAATTGACAGGTAAACCTGAAATGAAAGTTCGGTAGAGATACAAACTAAACTTTAATTTATATACATAGCTTTACTTTTTAGCACGGAATTTAATGGGCTATGAAAAAATATGAAGTTAACAGAACCGTCAGAAAATAAGTTTTTTCTTGAAATATAAGTTAATCAAAATATTATTAGCTTGGATTACCTGTAGAAAAGTTGTATATTAGGGAATGGTGGATATGTCTTCATAACAAGTAGTTTGTTTTACATCGTTTGATTTAAATAAATTGAATGTACAATAAAGTGTGACGATTATTATATATTTTTTCTTTTATTAGCACCAAGTGAAATATAAAAATATATATATAAAATGTATAACTGTAACCCTGATATGAGTATAATAATAATAAAAATATTTTGCTATAATCCACGATAAAATTTAGAGAGATTGATGATTTATCACGGATTATAGCAAAATAATTCTGTATTATGGATCTCCGCAAAATCACGCCTTGGAAATTGTATAAATTTTGTAATAATATATTCCTAAAATCATTATCTCCTTTTAGATTCCATTAACCCAAATTCGATGTCTTTATCATTTATTATAGTCTATTGGTTTTTATAGTAATGGCATCTATCCAAGATAATACGACATATATTAAAATTTTAATGCGATAGTTCTATATATTTATATATATTGAAAATCAAATCCAATAATATTCTTGGCTTTATTTTAAAGTTAGGGACACCTTGAGACGTCTGCAATGCATATTTTATTTAAAATCCATTTTAAAGTAACGGTAGACGTGTGATGTTGGGTTCCACGATATGAAACGTCACCGTGCTCTACGCGCTGGTTTCGAGCTGCGAAAATTGCACTGTGCACTTATTCGCATCCTTAACAGCAATAGCTATATAACCTTCTTTTGAAGCTTCAAAGAAATAGAAACTGCATAATGAAGTTCAATTAAACACCTAAATATTACTTAAACCCGGTTACGACATTAATTTATTAAGTTTTCCACGATCACATGAACGAAAATAAAATGATTGAAAAAGAATGATGATGAACAAATTTATTTCATGTTAAATGGTTACTGGCCGGCAAGATGATTATTCTATCGAATAACAGAAGAAATATAATGGAATAGAAAAATAGAATATCATCGGTTAAAAATTAAATCATGAAGGGCTTCTTTGAGTTTTGCCTTTTACTCGTTTTTGTAATATTTTTAGTTTTATTCACTAGCAAGTGCACTGGTGAAAATGTGAAAAAAAGCGTAGAGGATAATGAAGAAATAAGCGATGATGGAAAAGATGATTCTTTAGATATTCCTGCTGACCTCGATACTCCACGTAATGTAACCCTGTGTACCAGAAGGAAGAACAGCCAGATGCACGAGATTCGGTTAGCAAGCCCACATCAGTTTCCATTTATGGCAGCAATAATGTCTCCTCGAAACGAATATGTGTGCTCCGGTTCTATAATTTCAAATGGATTGATACTTACGACTGCTCAATGTACTGAATCTATAAGTTACGTCCTAATAAATACAACAAAAGACAAAAAAGATGAGAATACAATCTCGTTACATATCCTAAAGAGTGAAAATTTTCCGACATATACTGGGCTTTCATCGTTAAAAAACGCTGCAATACTATATACAGAGAAACACAATAATACAATTGCTTCTAAGATAAAACTAAGCAACCGTACATTTTCGCGAGATTTTAATGATATTGAAGCCTTAGGATTTGGTTTGAATGCTGATGTAGGACATATAAACGAATTACAATATGTAGGATTGGATGCAAGGGACGCTACAGAAAATGAGATAGTAGGTTACATTGATTGTATTGAAACTAAAGTTCCTACATGTTTTAAAGATAAAGGTGGACCTCTTATAGTAGATAACGAATTAGTCGGTTTAATTACTAACGGTCAAGATGAGTGTACAAACGAAATAGTATCTACGTATGCAATAAACAAACGTATGATAAAAGCTTTACCTATTTATACCATAAAAGCATGGTTAGATGACAAAATTTTGAAACATATAGAACAAGGAGATGAGCCGTTGCCTACATTTCCAAATAAACCTATTCTTCGTGAGCCTTTAGTGCATAAAATGACCAGTGCAGGAGTGATTAATATGAGTTTACCTATCCATTTGTTCACTGTAATATTTTTATTTATTAAAAGAACATAAAATATTTGTTCCAATGGTTACATAAACAAAATTTTGATTGTATATTATTATTTAATATCATGAAAAATCACAAAAGTTTATTTAACCAAAAGATATTGTATGTATACGGTTAATAATTATGTATTAAAAAAACATATATATGTAACAGTATTTGGAAATATAAAGAATTTATCATCCTTGGTTTTAAATAATAAAAACAGTTCTAGTATATACTAAATACAAACATAACTTGTTGCGTCACCATAAAAACTTGCATAAATTAAAAACGTAAAACGTGATGCAGGCGTATAGAAAAATAACAATCGACTATTTCTTACTGATGTTTCTTTCAATATTAATGTTCTTGTTAGATAACACGAATTGTGTTGACGGCACTATTACAACGGCAGTTTACAATAAGTTTACATCGACAAGTCGATTAAATAATAGTACCTACCTATATATTATGTATCAAATATCAATTATTTGTCTGTTATTTACCTATCGACATCTTAGACTAGTCACTATTACTAAAATATTTTACATCTTGTTTTTTCTGTAGTTTACGTATCTATCTATGGTATCTATGGTTTTACGTCACAACCAAAGCAGAGGTTAATACTAATATAAATTGGATAATTTCATAGAAAATAAATGAGTTGGAAATCTGATGACGGGGTAAGTAATATCTAAATAATGTGCAATGTAAAGCTGTACAATTTATCAAATAATTAAAACATTAGAATTAGCCAGCGACCAGCGATAAGATAGGAGAAACTACATGTCACAGCTTGTTTTGCTTCGGCATAGTAAAAAAAAAAAAAACTTTATTTTGAACTGAAACATTTCGTGTTCGTGTTTCATAATATTTGTTTTATATATGGCTTGTTTTTTCACGAAATATAGCTAAATTACTATCTTGTTATACTTATATATTAAGCACCATTTTTGTGTATAACCTGAAATACTAATGCAAGCTTATCAATAAGCTATAAAAAAAATTCACTTGTGACCACTAACAGTGTACCTTTAAAGCATGAACGCGCTTACATCAGAAAATTGATATGTGCAGTTCTTGTGAGATGTTTGATGAACTAACTATCCCATCCATTATATGTTATATAAATACTAATAAAATTAAAGTGTTTATAAAATTATCATGGGAAATGGATATTTGAAGTACTTATTATTAATATCCGAGTGAGTTATTGTAAAATGGACCAAATTTTGCTACATATGATTGCATATAAATATGACCATACATCCTTTTAGCCATCCATTTAAAGAGACACATCTGTGACCTCTGGAATGATTCTGGATTTATTTAGCATGATCCAATATATTATTTGTCCCATTTAGGGAATACTATTTAACAATTCTCATTTTTCTAAAATATTATTTGACATTTACATTAATAATAATATATAATAACATAAAACTGTAGTTACTTTTATTCAGAATGGGGGGACAGTTATAAAGCCATCAGCACGAAAAAGTATTCACAGCCATTGTGGCTGTACACCTACTAGTAAGAGAAATATGGGTAGATATGGAATTCCTAATATAAACAGAAATAATGATCAGAATATATGTACTTCAAATGGAGAGACAGGGTATGATGAAGTGGACAATATTATAAGGTAAACCACTGTTTCATATACAAGTTATATATGTTATTACTTGAAATATATTTATATAATTTAGACCTCATATACAATAAATAATCAACAGTATTTTTTTAATTTTTATATATTTTTATAAATTGAGAAAAATGTAGAATTTGTGTGAATTGAACTTGACTAACAAGTAATTGTGATCAAAGTTGTTATCTAGGTCTACTCATATTATACTTGGAGAAACCTGATCTCTAATTACTTTTTATTACTTCTGATACTTGTCACTTCTAAGTACAATTTATAACCATATTGCTGATTTAAGTCTAGACTTAGATGTAAACAAATATTTATTTACTTACGGATACTTTCTTTTTTTTATACTTAGTTACAGAAGTGTACATTTATATATTAACTTTTGGTAAAAACATTTTGGTACAATGTGGGTAATTTTATATATATTGAAATAATTTTAGCAAATTTGCACGACCAGCATCCCCAGTTCCAGTGCAAAGAAATAACATAAATAGGAGACATTCTTGCGATGTCAATAATGAAACCAGTGATGATGAATGTGATGATAGGTAAGTACATAAGTAATAAATCATCTGTCAGCATCATTATCATCATCATCATCATCATCATATAATTATATTATAATTTTTATAAATACATTGTTACATTTTGTCACTTTTTTATATTATTATTGACCTCCATTACACAATTGATGAAGTAGCATTCTGTAAATAACTACTTACTTAGGCAAAGCTATAACTGTGAAATCCACACATTTTTAACTTTATTTAATCATCAGTAGTATAAAAAAAGGCTTTGTGTGTCAGACCTCTTTCAAATTTAATTTTTAACTGCTGTTGAAAATTAAATAGTATGATAATAGAATAGTATGAACCACAATGATGGTGGACGTTTATTATAGAATTATAAATAGAAGCCCACAAACTCTTTACTTTTGTAAGTCTTAAAGGTTGCCCACTTTCTAATTTGTCTATTATGTAAAAAAATAATTTAAATATATTTTTATACAGAAAAAGTATATTAAGTAACAGCCTGTTACTATCCCACTGATGGGCATAGGCATCTCTCTCCATTTTCAGAGAGAAGGACTGGAGCTAAAACCTACCAAGCTGCTCCAATGCGGATTGGCAGTTTACACATATCCCTAGAATTCTCCAAGGATACATGATAGGATATAGGCAGGTTTCCACATGACGATTTCCTTTTTCATGCTTGCTTTCATGATTGCTTATCGAAAAGCATGTGATAAATTGCAATTATCACCTAGGTTTTAATAGAAAAACTCATTGGTGCCTGCCTGGGGTTTGAACCCATGAGCGTCTCTAGAGAGTCGTACGGTCTGACCGCTGGGCTATCACAGCTTAGAAAAATGTTTATTATTATTATTCTTAAGATAATGTAAAAACACCTTAAATTGATTCGTTATGTGCTTTTAAGTTTGATTTGTTTACTTTTGTTACTTGCACTTGCCCAAGAACACCAACGCCAAAAAGAACTACCTGCTTAATCTTATAGATACTAACAAATGTGCATACTATTAAATATTAAGTGTTTGCAAAGCTTTTTAACCTTTGTCTTTACATTTGTTCATGTAATAAATCAATTTAATTTCATATATATATTACCATCTCATGGAATGAAGTGCTTTTGTCATTCACTAAAACATTATTCTCATCTGTATTGTTATTTTTAATAATATTTGAAATAACTTAAAACTGAGATGGTAATGTCTGTTATTCCAGCAATGTATTATCCAAATCTTCCCCACCTGAAATTTCACTTTGCAGAGATGAATTATATACCAGTGCAAATGATATTTTTCAAAAGAGTGATCTAAACAATATCAATGATTCTGGCGCATCGATACATCAATTTGAAAATGAAAGTTACAATGATAACATAGAAGTTCTTCAAACACACTCAATAAATGTGTCAAGACATGAATTAAATACAAAAGAAGATAGTTTCATATCTCAGACGTTGTTACAAGGAGTTTTGGTGGTTCTATTTTTATGTATTCCAGTGTTTTATGCTTTACACTATCCCAGTGAAACAACAGAAGTGGTCAATATTTACGATAAAATAAGCTTTTATAATGATGTCAGGGACTTGGGACAGAAATATAAGGTAAAGGATACAGCAATTATGGAAGTAAGAGCAGGTAAGTTATGACAAAATTGTTTAAATAATTTATAGAATTAGGCGTTACTTTGCGGAGATCCATAATACAAAAGTAATAATAAAATTATTTTGCTATAACCCGCGATACATAGCATAGCGTATCGCGGATTATAGCAAAATAATTTTATTATTACTTTTACAAAATTGTTTATTATAGAAATTAACTCAGTACTAAGTTATAATTATGTACCCACAATGCTTTGTTTTGTTAAATATCAAATTAATATCAGCGATCTATAAAACTTGAATTTTCAAGAATTTTCGTCTTATTACAAATAATTTGACTAAAATTCTCTTGTATTTTGGCTGGTTTACGTGACGCGCGCTAAAGCTCTCAGCAGGCGAGTTTTTTTACAACTGCGCGATCTCTTCAACACAATTTACATAAAACCGTAATGTACTATTAACCTGAAACTTCCGAAAGAACTTACTACCTTTTAGTAAAAATAGTTCAAAAATCCTTCACTACATTTTGAGAAAATTGGTCAAATACAGACCGTGTAGCATACGTATTTTGGGGAACCCCGCTCATTTGGATTAGTACCTAGTTGTTTATTCGTTCCCGCCTCGTGGATGCGTCTTTGAATTTGAGTCAGACTACGCCTCCGCGGACGAGGTGCCACAAGTCTCAATTGTTTTAACGTTTCGGTTAAGTTTCGGCAAGTTGTTAAAGTTAATTAGTCTCACTGTTTTATATGTTTGTAATGTAATAGTAAAAAAGTAATAATAAAATTATTTTGCTATAATCCGCGATACAGTAAATAGAAAATATATATAGTGTTAAATGTATAGTGGACTATCCGTATTTTCATACCCGATACGTGCAGGATTCGTAAAAACGCATGCACAAACCTCCACCACTTACACCACAATACACAAGCACTACACACGTTCACTATCACAAACTCAACAATCGTTTCGCCCCGCAACGAAGCATCATCAGGAGATAGACTCCACGACAAAATCGCAAGCTTTGCGATTTTGTGTGTTTTTACGAATCCGGCACGTATCGGGTATGAAAATACGGATAGTCCACTATACATTTAACACTATATATATTTTCTATTTACTGTATCGCGGATTATAGCAAAATAATTTTATTATTACTTTTTTACTATTACATTACAAACATATAAAACAGTGAGACTAATTAACTTTAACAACTTGCCGAAACTTAACCGAAACGTTAAAACAATTGAGACTTGTGGCACCTCGTCCGCGGAGGCGTAGTCTGACTATACATTTAACACTATATATATTTTCTATTTACTGTATCGCGGATTATAGCAAAATAATTTTATTATTACTTTTTTACTATTACATTACAAACATATAAAACAGTGAGACTAATTAACTTTAACAACTTGCCGAAACTTAACCGAAACGTTAAAACAATTGAGACTTGTGGCACCTCGTCCGCGGAGGCGTAGTCTGACTATACATTTAACACTATATATATTTTCTATTTACTGTATCGCGGATTATAGCAAAATAATTTTATTATTACTTTTGTTTTATGGATCTCCGCAAAGTAACGCCTAATTCTATAAATTAATGTAATAATTTTGTTCTTTAATTTATTCATAGTATACGAAGTTCTGCCCAAACTGTTTCTTTTATTTCGGGATACCGAACCCCCGTAATTATGTCAACCACCGTAAATTGTGAAGTGATATTACCACCCTACGCAACAGGCGCCTATCGTGCTATTAGGCTACGTGACATCCGATAGCTTTTAGGAACTTTGTCTAACAATAAGTATAAATTTACACAAAAACCGTGACAATTTATGCACTTAAACCTTCCTTAATCATTTTGTCTATTGGTGAAAAGCGCATTGAAATCCGTATAGTAGATTTTGATTATATCGCGAACAGACATGTAAGAGTTAAAGTTAATTATCAGAATTAATTCGTTCGTATATTTCAGGTGTTGCTACAATATATGAAAAACGAGACACCGGATCGTTTATATTTGCTTATAACAGTAACAACAACAATTTCAATCCAGTAAAGTTTGATCGTTTTGTTGAAGACATAGCTGCGATTGCTTCGCGATACTTGCGTAAGTGCATAGAGTAAAAGTAAAATAACGGCCTTTTACTGTCCTACTGCCGGGCACAGGCTTCCTCTCACCGTTTTTGGAGGGTTTTTGGAAGTGTCTGTCGTAAGACCTACCTTTCTGCTTGAATGCGGATTAATGAGTTACACATATACCTACCTAGAATTCTTAGAGGTATTCAGTTTTCCTCACTGTTTTTTTTAAGCGAAAAATGGATAATAGTTTTCAACTATCTCATAGACTAAATATCTAATCTATAATCTTAAATAATTTATAGAATTAGGCGTTACTTTGCGGAGATCCATAATACAAAAGTAATAATAAAATTATTTTGCTATAATCCGCGATACAGTAAATAGAAAATATATATAGTGTTTAATGTATAGTGGATTATCAGTATTTTCATACCCGATACGTGCAGGATTCGTAAAAGCACATGCACAAACCTCCACCACTTCCACCAAAATACACAAGCACTACACAGTTTCACTATCACAAACTCAACAATCGTTTCGCCCCGTAACCGAGGCATCATCAGGAGATAGACTCCACGACAAAATCGCAAAGCGAAGCGTTATGCAAACAAGCATTGTTATATAGTAATCGGTTCATCCCCACCTTTACCTCTGAACACGTGCAACAAGCTTGAACTTGAAACATTTATCTGCTCGTTAATGAGGGTGCCATTGTTATGCTTAATGATTTCTAATTGTTCCAAAATATTCAATTTTAAGCTTTTTTCGCAGGTGTGCAGTATTTCGAAACAATGGTCATTAGGAACTTTATGACCGCTTTCTAACAAATGTTTCGCGAAATGTGAATTTTGTGGCTTATTATTCCTGAAAGCGACCATATGTTCTTTAAAACGGGTTTCAAAATTACGACCAGTCTGACCCACATATGTATCATTGCATTCAGGACATTTTATTTTGTAAATACCACTCTTTTTCGGGCTTTCTAATTTGTCTTTATTATTGCAATAATTTTGCAATTTTGCAATAATAAAGACAAATTAGAAAGCCCGAAAAAGAGTGGTATTTACAAAATAAAATGTCCTGAATGCAATGATACATATGTGGGTCAGACTGGTCGTAATTTTGAAACCCGTTTTAAAGAACATATGGTCGCTTTCAAGAATAATAAGCCACAAAATTCACATTTCGCGAAACATTTGTTAGAAAGCGGTCATAAAGTTCCTAATGACCATTGTTTCGAAATACTGCACACCTGCGAAAAAAGCTTAAAATTGAATATTTTGGAACAATTAGAAATCATTAAGCATAACAATGGCACCCTCATTAACGAGCAGATAAATGTTTCAAGTTCAAGCTTGTTGCACATGTTCAGAGGTAAAGGTGGGGATGAACCGATTACTATATAACAATGCTTGTTTGCATAACGCTTCGCTTTGCGATTTTGTCGTGGAGTCTATCTCCTGATGATGCCTCGGTTACGGGGCGAAACGATTGTTGAGTTTGTGATAGTGAAACTGTGTAGTGCTTGTGTATTTTGGTGGAAGTGGTGGAGGTTTGTGCATGTGCTTTTACGAATCCTGCACGTATCGGGTATGAAAATACTGATAATCCACTATACATTAAACACTATATATATTTTCTATTTACTGTATCGCGGATTATAGCAAAATAATTTTATTATTACTTTTCTATAATCTTAAGTTTTAATAGAAGAACTCAGTGGTTCGTGCCAGGTGTGTGAACTTGTAACCCCCTTGAAAGAGTCGCACGGCCTCACCGCTAGGCTATCACAGTTTTTTCAACCACCAATGAAAGTTTCCCCTTAAACTCTATGTTATCGATTACGTTACCCTACGCTATCGTTATTAAAACGACGAAGCATAGACTACTCTTGTAGCAACATTTTTTTTCAGGTAATTACAGTAAAGAAGTCCATATTGTTGTTGTGGATACTATTAACCTTAAAATGCAATCTACAAAAGAATTCATGAACACATACGAGGGTGATGTTGCCAAAACTGGTGTGATGCTCGTAAAGGATGTAGAGAATATGCCACCAGAGCTCGCAATGGCTTTTCACTATTACTGTGACGAGTACAACCCTCTAGTTAGACAGAGTGCTATCTTTTTCACATTAAATTTGGCTAAATGTTCCAATGAATCAGGTAAAATATATCTATGCAATAATATTATTATCTGTTTGAATTAAATTCATATAACCTTGGAGAAAAAAAATCTCAATGACCTATCATAGTGTAGCCAACATTTTGGGCAAGTATTTTAATGTTGCAGAAAGTCTTTTGTATACTTTATTTTAGTTCACTTATCGTTATGTTTCAATTATTAATTATAATGTCACTTTCCTTAATAATAACTTTTATAATATTGATAAATTTTCAAGTATGTTTAGTTAAAAAATATATTTTTGTAGACTTAACTGATGTACGCTTTTTTGTTTATATTTTTGACGCTGTATAATTGCAGATCCAAAATCTACTTACAAATACATAGAAGAATGTCTGTCTAATAAATGGAGTACAACAGTAGGAGAAGACAAGATTGGAGCATTGTTAAATAGGGTTGTGAATATTGTTGTAGATGTTACTACATACTAGAATAAGTTAGATATTTCTTAATTTCAATGTACGAGTTTTTTAAATGAAAGTTAGTAAACTTAAAAATAAATAAAAAAATTACTGACAATTGTTTTTATTAGCTATAATAATTATTTATTGAAGAATATACTTAATGCAGATCACAATTCGGATTTTATAATAAGTTTTTGTTAAATACTGTCGCAGGTACACAAGGGTCATTTATGTTAAAATTTTCTCATTTGTAAAACTCGAGTAGATATTGGATTTAACCTAAATCCACTGATTACATGGTCCATAAAATATAGAAACGAGTACCAGAGACTTCTATATTTTCTTTCTCTGCTACTCTGCTGTTTCTGCACTTTTGGTTTTGCTAGATTATTATTTTCTAAAGAACACTTAAATTTATTGGTCTAAATATTTGAGAACAAGAAGCATTGTAGGTATATAGACTTGTGATATTTTTTAAATTGTATAAATTTAATGTATAAAAATGGACAGAAATTAAACCTAATTATGATAATTATCTTTTATATATATGTAGTATATATAAATATGTATTTGTTTTTTTTTATAAGGAATATAAGAATTTTATATAACGCAACGATGAATGATGATCATATCTGACAAAATATCAGCAACGTCGGAAAAGCTTGACCAGAAATTCTACTACCATGTTTTAATTTGATTTCTTATTAAGTCATTGATCCAAAATTGAATTAAAAAATATTTTAAAGATGCATGCAATACATGTCCTTTTGTAACTTTATATAATTTTCTTTAAAGTTACCTCTTCCATCATAAAATATTTTCAACTTAATTTATTATTAAGACAGTATCTCCACCTTTTCTTATTTATAAAATCGTATAAAAATTACATTTTAACAGAACTATCTACCATTATGAATGGCTCCTAATGTCTTATTAAACTTTTAAATTTCCATACATTGAATATTATATTATTTATTATGATTGAGTTCTTAGAACAGAATTGTATGATTAAAAATTCAACTTGTGATAATGGTATTAACCTAAGTATTTTTACTGTATTTAATATTAATGTTATTTTATAAGTAAGCCAAATTTAAGTTCTACATATATTTAAATTGTGAAACAAAGTATTAAATTCACGAAATTATTGTAAGGGCTTGCAATTTTAAAAAAGAGTTATCTTTTACATATGATCGAATTCTGATAAAAGATAAAATAAATGCATGGAAAAAAAACCGTACAAAAGCCGCACAGTATATTTTGAGGACATCAATCACATACGGAGACAGCTTTTTGGGTTTTTTTTATATGTATAACTTTCGTCTAAAACAAAAACGCTACCTAATAACTACATTTAATACCGTTATTATTAATTAATACCGTTTAATATTTAACAAAAAAGTGTATACTGATTTTTTTAATTTTACCCTTCTAAAGTGCTAAAAAGCCCTTTAAAGATAGGTTACATATACTCATGATGTAATTACATCTTCATATCTATCATCACAAAAAATACTACTGAAATAGCTTACTATTTTTTAGTTATAAGATATTTAAATAAAAGACTTAATGATGGAATGATTTGGCATGGCATCTTATATGGCAAGAATTTTTATCCATAACAATGATATGCGAATTGTATTCACACTGATCATGTCTCTTCTCTTAATATTTCAAGGGTCATAATCATGATGTTAAAAATATATGTTTTGAACTGTCTGTACTAGTAGTGAAGTGATATTATTTTGTAAAGGATGATTAATTTTTATGATTATTAAAAAATTATAATTACTATTGTGTTTCAATTCAAAAACACTTCATAGAAAAGATATTGTTTATCTTTCTTTTGAGATAAACTAAAAAAATATAAATTTAGAATTTGAAGTTCACCTTAAATTATAGATCTCCACTGAAAATAGTTGAATACTAATAATTATTTGGGCTGAACATGAAAAGCCTTCCATATTTTAAATTTTTATTGTTTACAGTTCAAAAACTTATTGAAACATGTTTGTAACACTTCAAAGTTTTCTCCATTAAGAGTTTTCCCCAATAAGGCATTAATAAACTTAAGAAACACTATAATTGTGTTTTTGAATATTATTCATTGATGTTGCAAACATTATTGAATAGTTGGGCATCTTACAGCTACAGAGCTTTCATAGTTGCCTGTATTTGCACTGGCAATATAAGGTTGTCCTTATGATAAATGATTTAAAACATTGACTACCTGACAATGAAATTTAGCTGAGACACCTTAGATAGTTTAATCTAAAAGTTGCAAATAAACTCAAATACTTAAATAATAGTAGCCTATTCATCCTAAAATATCTATGTAGTTTGAGATCTAGTTTAAATGTTAACTTATAAGGAATCTTGAAATTAAAACAACACTCCTAATTTAAGGGTTGGATGCGACCCTGTGGCCAAAGAGGACTTTGTTCAGGTGTGTTTGGTACTGGAGCTTCATTTCCCTCAAACTCCTGATCTGCCTCATTATTGTTTCTTGGCGGAGAGTAAGTGCGCAATTCTTCCTCTTCGTCTTCATCATGTGACTCTTCTGACTCATCTGATTCATCATTGCCTGATAAAAATGAAAATTTCAGAAATAGAACATTCCATAAAATAAAACAATTTTATTTCAAATTGATTTATAAATAATACCTTCTTCTTCATCAGAGTCTGCCTCTTCTTCCATTGGTTCTGGATCAGGCTTTCCTAGCGGAGGGCGTTTCATATATTGTTGACCAATGGAATTTAGCTGCAATCAAAAACGATGGCGTAAAGCTTTTAAAATCACCGTCAGTATACTACATATTATATTATATTATCAATCATATATTAAGATTTTTTTAAAACATCAGGTTACGACTATTAGGATATGCTATTCATATTCTGAAACGCCGAAACGCCGGCTGTTACCCACCCACTGTTGATGGGCTTGTTCCATACTGGTTAATTCTGCGTCTTCGTCACAGGGACTGTCTGCATTGAACCACGAAGGATCTACGAGTCGTGGATAAAGAATGGGAAAAGGGATATTCATCTTTAGAGAACAAGAATATCGGAATAATTTGATAAAATACTATTTTATTAAATAATACTGCGGTATTTTTTTTAACTTTATTCACATCACAGCTTGGAATCTAACTTTTTAAAGCTTGCTAAAGTGACTCCGTTACCTACTACTCTCTCAATATTACTAATAGCGATGTTCCTAAAGCTAATAAATGATCAATCATGATATGAAAGCTTTTAAAATTGACAGAATTTGCACAATCCAAATATAATACAATTTTATTACCCTATATGCACTGTTTTATATATGTATTTAAATCGCAAAAACTATCCCTATATAGCATCTCTTATTCAATTCAATAAAAACACAATTATCCTTTTACAGATTTGTATACATAATTTCACTTATGATTGAAAATACATCCTAAGTTAAAACGACAGAAATAAATCTTGTACGTTATCTTATCGTGATCATAAACAAAGTTTTAACGAGCATTTGTTCATTGCAGTTTTGTTGTTTTTTTTATGAGATAACTACATGCTGGTTTTAATTTATGCATTCAATAATGAAATTTTTAGTTTAAAAATCTTTTGAGACATGATTACTCCTGTTGAACTCATTACTCTTTTATTTGTAAGTTTAAAATCATCGTTATGTTAAAATACAAATTGATTGTTTTATATAACTAAATTTAAAAATATATTAAAGTGATAACCATTTTTAGATTCAAGCTGCAAAATCTATGTCAATCCAAAAACCTTCGTACTCTATTGATAAAAGTGGCCCAGAAAATGAAATTACAGATTTTATCTATTCGAAAGGGTATTTACCAAACGAAAATTTATTACCAAAATCATCAGTAATAAGCAACAATGGTATGTATAAAACGATTTAAACTTTAAAGTAAAAGTTTAAAGAGAAAGCAGCTCACAACCGCTTAGCTTTGAAATCCCACAAAAACACCATATGAAAGTCAGTCGGTTAATTTCAATATTTTTAGAAGTCGTGTCTAAACTGTGTAAAAGCGGAAACTGGTCCCGATCCATTTCCAAAGTTGTCAATGTTGAATTGCCATGATGCAGTTAGCGGATAAAAAATAAATAATCATTCGTGATTGATTCATAGAAGTAGCCGTTACTTTGCCGAATTCCACAGTACAAGTACTTATGAAGTTATTTTGCTATAATCCGCAATTAGATGAATTTTATCTGTCTATCGTGATTGATACGATGGGTTATTATTGTCTGATGATCTGGCAACTATAAGTCTGGTAAATATAAAGGATATAGTTATTTTAAAGGGTACCAAATGTAAATAATAAATAAATAATAATGTATATATGGGACACGGTCACGCACACACGGTCGTCCGTCCCCCTGTAATAAAACTTGTGTTATGGGTACAGACAACTGGTAAATACATACTTAAATACAAATATACACCAAGGCTCGAAGAACCAATAAATTGTTTATTGAAAATGTTGGGAATCGAACCCTCGACCCGCTGGAGGCAGGGTCTGCCAATTGCGCCAACAAGCCAGTCGAGAAATATCACAGAATCATATAGAGCTTGACAAATGAATACTATTGATTTTAACTGTATTGTTATCCATTTAACAGAATTAAAAAACAACTGTGTGAAAATTACGTCAGTTACAAAATACCCATAAAAATTGAACGTTTTATTTTAGATAATGACATATCTTACCTCCTATCAAAGTTGTCTGATGATGAACTTATAAAGTTACTTAATGATCAACCAAAAAAAAATTCATATGATCTAAGCGACATTGTTAAGATAGCCTTAGGGGCTGATAATAAAGATCGTAAGCTATTTGATTTGGGTAAAGAAGCTAAAGAACTAGAAGATTCAAGTGATTCAAAAATAGCTAATAAGAGATATCGAGTAGTAGGACATGATAACACTCAGCCAGCTTATTATAAATTGAATCATAGACCAATATTTGCCAAAGAACAAAAAAATGAAATCGACAATCTGGCTTTTAAAAAATTGAACGATCTTTTAAATTACATCCCACAGTATAATGATGATGAATTAGCTGAAGATAAAAGAGAATTGTTGTTTGATATTCTTGTGTCTCAATTAAAAACTTTGTGTTGCAAAAGGTCTAAGCAATCGCCCATTAACAACGTTCATATAAATACTTATGCTGATAAAATGTTATCGAACGTTCGGAGAGAAAAGATTTTATTGGCGGAAAAAAACTCGATGAATAAAAAATCCAACGAATTCATGTTTCTAATTGTAAATGATGAAATAAAAAGCAAAAGTAATGATGATTTAATACTCGTGGATCCAGAAACACTTGAAAAAAATAGCAGTATTCTGTTATTGGGACCCATAACAACGCCGTTAACTGATGGTCAATTAAAAGCTGTTGTAAGTTTTGCTAATATGTTATTATCTAATTATATAATAATGTTTACGAATAAAGAGGCAATTTTAATATTAAACCGGTTTTCTTTTTAGATGGACCGCATTTCGTACGAATTATCAAAACCTGAATATACGTCACTTCTACAGCATCTTTCTGATGGCACCCTTAATGATTCTAATATAAAATTAATGAAAAATTTCATTTTCGGACGTGAAACTAGAAGATATATAAAACCCCATAGATGCAATTACCAGTCTAAGCTTGCAAAAATATATGGTGGACCAAAATGGTTGATTTGTACAGGCTACCTTAATCTGAATACTCCTAGTTTATATGATTAAAATAGTATCTCTTTACTGCTTAGCTATTCACTGAATTGAGGAATTATCTATTTTGATCTCCGAGGGGGCAAAATAATTTTGAAATTAGTGGCAGTGAAATTGCAGAAATATAAATATATGAAATAAACTCAAATGTAAGCAAACTTCTTTGGATACAAAGCTCCTTTGTCCACAAATGTGCCCTATACAGACGATGCAAAAAAGCTCTGGTGGAAGCCTCGTAGCGGTGCTATCAAAATCTGTTATACACTATTTATTTATATACTTTAAGGCAAACTTAACATAAAAAAATAATCTTATATTTCTAATATTTATACAGCATTTTCAAGACATTGAATACTTTTTAGAAAATATTATGTTGTCATGTTCGGTGTTTAATTTCAAGTCGGGTTAGACATGCGGTTAGAGGCAATTTATTATTAACAAGTTTATTATCAACAAGTTACAATTGAACAATATAATACTTTATATACTAAGTAACACATATTACAAGAAATTTATATTAAACATCATCATTGGTTCAGTTGGTTCGAACAAATCCGTTCTTTTGACTCACTGAAATTCTAGTATTCCTAATACTGTAGAAATAAAGATGTGTTCTGTTTGTAAGACAAAAATTTTCTCATTCTTTCCTTTTCTCTTTCATTGTTAATGGCGATTGTGTGTGCGCCGGACTTAAATCTTCTAACTCTTATTAGGTAATTCTCCGCGATGCAAGTTTGTAGAGAAATAGTAATAAACCAACAATCGATAGTGCCTTACTATCGATAGTCTATCGATGTTTAAAGTACGTCGTACACTAGTACACTTCTTTACCCCTCGTTGGCACGAGATGAATTTAATCGCGCGTAAAAATTACGCCGAATTGAAATCTGTTCACACAACAGCGTATTTAAATTGCGACGTATTTTGTCGTGCAGTGTTCCATTTTAGTCCTTAGGGCGAGGGCGTTAAGCTGAATATACCATACGAAACTTATAACGCCTATTGTGGAATTTTAACGCAAATTATTTTGTACGACTCGTTCGGACGATCGTAAAAAATGAAACAAATGGATATCCAGATATCTGTTCACACGACAGCGCATTTAAAACGCGACGTATTTTTATAGCGCAGTGTTCCATTTTAAGGCGGTAGGAATGACCGTTACGCGAATAGGACATACGAAACTTCTTATTACTATACGCACGAACGCGTAAAAATCGCGAGTGTTATTTAATTTTTGCCTGAGAGTGCATAGTACGATGTCGTTTATCGATCCAGAAGTTACTATTATAGAAGTGGATTCTCGTGCGCATCTACATGCGAAACATTTTCCAGAATACTGAAATAAAAATTTCTTTGTAATTTCGTATTTCACTCGTTTATTTATATACAAATTGATTTACATTTTTAAATATTTTCTACAACATAAAAAAACATTTAAAAATATAAAAAAATTGCCATCCACGGAGAGCGGAGAGAGGACCCAAGCTCCCGGTGGTTAGGGCTACAGAGTGAGGAACCTCCTCACTATGCGTGCCGTCTCAAGCAACACTGCCTTCTGTATCCTGCGCTTGATCCAGCAACTAAGCGTGAGCCTCTTGAGATGTTGGTCGAGGCTCTTCGCGATAAGACCATTAACCGATACAACAATTAGAACAATTATTGTTGAATCAATATCCCACATGGCGGTCATCTCATGAGCTAAATCTAAATATTTTGTTAATTCTTCTTTATCTGCTCATATGAGATTATCGCCATTTGGGACAGTGATATCAACAATAATTGCCCGACGCGCTGACCGCTGGCAACAATATACCTGTCAGTAATAATGGATCGGTCCCAGTAGAGCAAAGCACGATCATTTAGTAATTTCGTTATTATTGTCCTTACTTTAGGGCTGAAGTCAGTCGTCGTACATTTTATTTTTGCTGAACGCATATTAGTGGCTTGAAATGTGTTATCCTGGGACCAATATTTCCATAAAATTATCAAATGATCTTATTCTATTTTATTTATCTTATATTATTACATTTATTTTTTTAAATAGGAAGTCAACGCAATATATAGTTTACAATATAATGTATAGACACAATTATCTTAGTATTACTAAGATATAATAAGTGAGATATACGAGATATCTCACTTATAGGCTAACTCAGCATGAGTTAAAAATGACAAACAGTTGTTAAACTGTAAATTGAAAAAAAAGAAAATAACCTTATTGGTAAAAAAATTAAACATATAAATATATGATAGTATAAATAAATATAAAGAACACTTACACACACAGTCGTACATCCTTAAAGTAACTTAATACTTGTGTTATGGGTGAATAAAACTGGTAAATATACTAAAATGTAATTTTAAATACATACTTAAATACACCCTGGCTCGACGAATCAACAAATTTATGTTTTATAGAAAATGTTGGCTCTCGGCGGGAATCGAGCCCGCGAACCGCGGAGATGAACGCAGGGTCACTACCCACTACGCCTACGCTGAATTTAACGCGACGTAATTTTTACGCCCGTGCTAACGGGGCGTACGTTGAATTTTAACACGACGTAATTTTTACGCCCGTGCCTACGAAGGGTTATAGTCTTATATTGTATAATGTATGTAAAAGCTAGTATAATTATATATAATATAATTATATATTAGTATAATTATACCTTAGTAGTCTATGTTTCATTATGAACACTGTAATCTTTGGTCATGCTTTGGTCTATGCTTATTAAAACTCAATTTTGTTTCAAATCAATATGTACCTTGGATAAATAATACACTGGATGCCGCCTTAGCTATTTTTGTGTGTCCGTTTTATGCTTGTGTGAACTTTTAGAACTGCATTAGTGTGCGTGATTAGGGAAGTACTTAGCTTATCGATAAGCTAAACTAGGCATCGATAATTATCGAAGCCTAGCTCAGGTATTGTAAAGTTAATATACAGTTGTAACCAATCTAGTTGGTTTACTGTTCAGAATATGTTTGTTATTTATCGTGAAATAAAACAAGGTTGTAATATAACAGCTTATATTTATTATTAACACATTTTGAGCCGGGATCTTTTGTAGGCTCCCTATCCTCTAATCCAACAGCTACATGATACATAGCAAGATAAAAATATATATTTTTAATTGGTATATATCTTATCTCGCATATATCTTAATGCCCCTTAAACAAAATCAATTTATTATACATATTTCTTACACTGTTTTCCACCACGGCATTTTTCATAACATAATGTATCCTAAGCTGTAAATATTTTTCGCAAATTGACTTTATTATTAAATATTTGTGATCATTAACGAAGCTATAGTTCATTTCCTTTCATTTCATTTCCTGGGAGAAATAAATTCGGTTTCCTTACGATTTGTAGGCTCTTTTCTCTTCCTCACAACCTAAAACATACCATGATGCATTAGATGCAAAGGATAACATGGAATATTTAGTGAGAAGTTATAAACAAGAATACTTACCAGTTGATAGGATTTTGTATATCCTTCAAATATGGTAGGAACTGCATCAGTTTTAAGTTGTCTTCTTGACAATCCTTCAATATAACAAGATTTTTCAAAATGTTTAGAGCAAAGCCTGGAATTTTTAGTAGGCTCCCAATTTCCTCGTCTAACAGCTTTTATCCACTGTTCTCTTATATGTGGGCATTTAGGAAACCTAAGAAAATAATCGAAAATTAGAGAATTCGCATTTACTTGGCTAGTAAATATAACTTTGACTGATATTTATCGATACATAATAATTCGTTAGTGTGTACATCACTACGTAGGTGACACAAAACAATCGAATATTTAATGATTAATTTCTATGTTTTATCAGTATCCCACACTCGTGCCGGCTAGAGAATATCAAACTGTACTGATACATTATAATCTGAAACGCTTTAACTGAATAAAACGCTTTAATTTAGCATGCAAATGAGAGTCAAAGATTTACCTATGAAATGATAATTCCGTGTTTTTAACTCCTCCTTTCGTTGTTCTTGATGGACATGATAAGGCAGCACACGACATATTCGACCTTTTTTGAAAAAATATATCAGTAACACTCGTATTTGCTTTAGACTTCAAGAAATAATCTTCAACAAACTCAATGTTATGGCCTCACTTGGTGTCACCAACTGGACACATTTTTAGCGACGTTGCCAAACTTCATCACAATCTCTTTCACTCTTATGTATAGTTCGCGATAAGAACAGAGACAAACGATAAATCGCTTACACACAGACGCAAGTTCGGCAACGTCTTTTGGCGCCGTCCAGTAGAGGTGGGTCGTCGACGTCTTTGCCGTAAACGAAACGAGACCGTTTGTCGAACGTAATAAACTAGTTGACAAAGCAGTCCTTTTTTCGACTACTTTACAGCGTTCGCGTATGTCGTTCGTTCGTCAACGAAACGGGATTTAAAGTAGTCGATAGCGTCAACGTGTTTATGAACTTATTATTCAACGAACTGCTTTGAAGTATGAACGTTTGCATTGATTTTGTCGTGAACGTGTTTACTAATTAACGAACTACTTAATATTTTTTTGACTTTCAACGTAACAATGTTTGTTAATATGTACGCAATTATTATTTAATAATTTATTCTAAGGAAATGAATATTTATACTTAACACAAAAATAGAAATGTACACAATTATTGTTTAATAATTTACGCTAAGGAAAAAATATTTATATTTAACACGAAAATATAAATGTACACAACGATTTCTTAATAACTTACACTAACGAGTAATGTATTTAGACTTATTATTTTACACAAAAATAACTAACTATATATTACATGCAATATAAAAATTCAAAAACAGAGAAAGGTATGGATAAAAGGTATAGGTAAAAGTATTAGTAGTTGCGGATAAATCGCCATATTTGCAACACATATTGCAAATTGCAATTTAATCAGAACTAAGATGTAACTATGTAAGATATATAATATATAAGATGTAACATATGTAACTAAAACATCTTATGTTCATTAAAGTTACAGGTTCGTATGCCTATTGTAATAATGTCTATTTTTACTCTTATACTCATTAATACATTGCAGATTCTTATGCCCATTGCAATAATGTCGTTTTTTATTTGACAACCATCATCTGTTGAACAAAACATTAAAAGGGATAGCAATATCAGCAAGCGCACGAGGGCGCCCGATAAAGCGCCTTCGTTCATCGTCGGCTCGTTGACGGACGACGAATCACAATATACGAAACAAATGTCGTTCTTGCATAAACGTGTTTCTCAGAGGAACGTAAACTAGTTTAGTAGTCGATGGATAAAAAACAGTTTTCATAAACGGTTCGTCCGTTCAACGCCCACCTCTACCGTCCAGTATATACTACGTCCATGATATGTACACTGTAGTCTTTGATTTTGTCTACAAATTACAAAACGAAATTATGGTTTCGTCTCGTCGAAAGTAAATATGCAATATTGATAAATGAAACAAGGTTTAAATGAAGGAATAAAAATTATTAGGTGTGCCTGGTTAAATAAGGATCCCCTATACATATCTTACCATGACAATGAGTGGGGAAAGCCAGAATACAATAATATTCGCCTTTTTGAGATGCTTTGTTTGGAAGGGCAACAGGCAGGATTGTCGTGGATAACTATTTTAAAAAAGAGAGATGATTACCGAAAACTATTCCACAACTTTGATCCATATCTAATCGCTGAATTGAATAGTTCCGACATTAATAGATTACTATGTGATCCTAAAATTGTTAGGCATAAGGGCAAGATTGAGTCAATAATAAATAATGCTAAATGTTATATTAAAATGAAGGAGAATGGTGAAGACTTTTCAAAATTTATTTGGAGTTTTGTTAATAATAGTCCTATCAAAAATAATTGGAAATCTAATAGTGACATACCTGTAGAGACCAACATATCTGCAGAACTTTCCAGGAGCTTAAAAAAGAAAGGTTTCAAATTTGTGGGCTCAAAAATTTGTTATGCATTTATGCAAGCCAGTGGTTTAGTTAATGATCACATAATTGATTGTTTTTGTTATAAATAGGTATTTTATAGTATATTATTAATGATTATATTAATAATTGAACCACTTAATTTTTTTACTACAAATACTGCTTATAGATTGTATGTACTGCAATTAAAGTTGTAACAATTTTAGTGTTTATAATCTATAAAATTAAGTGTTTCTTTGTTGAATTCTATAGCACAATAGTGGTGATAATATGATTTTGCTATAATCCATGAATATTTATTAAATTGTGGATAATATCAAAGTAATGTTATAATTAATTTTTGAAATATTTTATAAATCAGTGTTAAGTTCTTATTCTCAGATAATAATAACTTACTGTCTCCCACTTAATGAATGAGAACCCATATGCTATTTCAATCAAATCAGATAAATCAGAAGGAAATATAACTACCAATGTATATTATATAAAAAAATGATTAGCTATTGATGTAAGAAAATACAGTAATTGATATTGCTTGTTGAATTTTGTATTTAATTTAACCCAAATGTAATAAAAAAGAAGTATAAGCTATAGAATTACTGTTCATTTATTATTTTAAAATATCCATATTTGAGTGGATGTATAGAGATGGCACCTTTGTTATATGGACTAAATACATAACAAATAAAATAATAACTACCTAACTTTGTCTTCTTTCAATTAAATATCTAGCATAAATAAAAATGTGTTAAATGTTTTTCTTGTTTCGAAAACCTATTCCTACCCAACAGTAAAACATGGTTTCCCGGTTTTTTATAGCTTAATCGCTATACATCGAAACTTATTTTATTACAGTTTTTTTCATGCTTAATTATCTGGTTCTTACGTCAACCATTAGGTTTCATTGCCCTTTATCAATGTCATAACATCAGATCACAAAAAATGAAAGATGGAGTTATTCCAACCAATTGAGTTAAGCATTTTTGAATTACGTGTAATTACATAGAGTTATTATACTAGAGTAAGGGCGCCAGCCTAAAATGTGTTCATTGAAAATAAATAAAGCAAATGGGACTTATTATCTGTCTCTCTTTTTTATGTGTGATTATATAAAAATAAGTATATGAGTTTCATCTGCCCTCTTTTTATTTGTTGTGATACTCTCGCTTTAGAGACCTTCCTATGACTCCATAGATTATGATCATTCTGCAGTCTTGTACGAAGCTGGAAGCAGAATGCTCAATCGTTAACTAAGACTAAACTAAGTCAGTCATTGTCATAATGATTAACTTAGTTTTGCGTGTTAATTTTTGCGTTTAGGTATTGTTTATATAGAGATATTCTGATTAGTATTTGTGAAACAGATGCTTTACTTTAAACTCCGTTCACTCCTTCTTCCTTTTTTTGATCAGAGATCATTACGTACATTTTCATCATTTTATTTGTTAATTGTTAGGTAAGTACTTGTTTATATAAGTCAAATGTTTGCGATCGCAGCGCATTAACATTCCGTCTGTTCGTCCGTGACTTTATAGATTCGCTAGGATATACTGAATAGTGAATAGCGTCACTTCCTTTTTTCAATTCCAATTTTTGACATTGACGGCTCGAGTCTGGCTCCTTTACAAAAAAGTTCTTTCACGCCGCTACTGTGCTTCGTGTATAACCTATTCTTAACTTACATTTTTTTCTCCACTCTCATAATGGCTGAACAACGTGAGAGAACTTTCATTATGGTCAAGCCCGACGGCGTACAGCGTGGTCTTGTCGGTGAAATCATTCAGAGGTTTGAGAAAAAAGGATTCAAGCTTGTAGCTCTAAAATTTGTCTGGCCATCAGAAGAACTTCTACAGAATCATTACAGTGACCTGGCTTCGCGACCATTCTTTCCCGGTCTTGTTAAGTATATGAGCTCCGGTCCCGTCGTGCCGATGGTATGGGAAGGTCTAAATGTTGTGAAGACTGGGCGTCAAATGCTCGGTGCAACAAATCCTGCCGACTCTCAACCGGGCACCATCAGAGGAGATCTCTGCATACAGGTCGGTCGCAACATTATCCACGGCTCGGACAGCGTTGAATCTGCTAACAAGGAAATTGCTCTCTGGTTTACTGAAAAGGAAGTTGTTGGTTGGACACCAGCTGCAGAAAATTGGGTTTACGAATAACCTGTTTTAAATTCCATTGTATTTTAAGTAACTAAAATGAAATAAACTTATTTAAATTCATTTGTGTCTTTTTCTTAATAGTTATAATTTTGCTTTCTCTCCCATTACAATGATTGATGGATTGATGAAGATGAAATATACATCGAGTCTGTATTAATAAAATAATAGTTATAGTGCTGCCAGTTGATTTACTAAACATATTGATTCTTAAATTTGATACCTAGATGTGTTGGTTTAGATTGATAAGGGAACATATGGTTAAAACATTTTTTTGATAAAATATCTCTAACCGTCAGAAATTAATTTGCCTCCTTGCACCCTTATTAGAATTGATCAATTATATTTTTGTATAAAAAAAAAGTTTTATGTTTAACATCTTATTTCATGGTATATTAGGCTTATGGTGTACAATATATTTCTATTCTATTTTTGAAGTTCTGTTTACATATTTTAAAAAAGAAGTTTAAATGTAACTTTGATTCTCCCCTGAAAGTAGCAATTTACATGTATGTGGTGTACTTAATTACTGTCAATATTATTAAGGAACACATCACAAATGAATGGTAGTTAAGGAAAAAGGAAACAACAATTTTTTTCTATTTCATTTAATATATATATGTATATATGGATGTCACCATTATTATTAAAAAACATTAAGTCTACCTTAATATAAACTTTATCTTGATGAATTCACCCAGTTATCGATGAGATAAACTTACTATTGAAATTATACAAAATTAACTAATTTATTATAATAGGCTATTTTACAATATGAGCAAGTTTATCTCATCTGAAAAAAATATCAACTGAAACTTACCTAATATAAGTAACCACCATCTACTATATTTTATAACATACTTAATGTATATTATTTACATGTGTTAAAAATGTTAAAACTGCACAGATTTCTAATCTTGTAAAGAGTGTAAGACAAATATATATTTCGCTAATTCCACAGCCAATAATAAATACTAGTGATATAAGTGTTCAAATCAAGTCATTCAGAAAGCCAGAATAAATGCATTCTATTAACAAAGTTTTAACTACAAAAAATAAAACTAATACATATTCTAAAAATTATTTTATAGTTATATATACAGATTTATTGGCAGTGTCATCAGGTATATTTAACAACTGATAAAAGCTATATATACGGCAATATTTCCTTTTTTTATTAGGGCAATATTAGTTTAGAATAGATCAAAAAAGGAAAAATTAAGTCATGCCTACAAACTGAGTGTTACTTTTTTTTTAACTAAGTGCACTTTCAAATGCGTCTGTGCGTCGTTGTACTAAGTATTATGAACTTAATTCATTAATAAATTTGGACAATACCCGCGGATATTCATTGCCTTGTGGTTGTATTTTGGTTAATATATTTAATTAATGTGCTTGTTTTTTTGGTCTTAGATGTCATAATAACAATTAGTTGTAACCACAAATTTGAAATGTTTTTGCAGATAAATGTTTTTCATTATTTTAATTATATTATTTTTTTACCTTCATAAAATTACGTTACTATACATAGGCCGTAAATCAATACATATGATAATGAATTAATTTTAACATGTGATATATTATCATATATAAAGATTTAATATTGCCAATAATGTTTTACACAAAAACTGTAAGGAAATTTTGTTTTTTTGAAAAGTAAAATAGTTTTAAAATATTTAAAATATACGTACATTAAATTTAAAAAAAATAATGGTTAACTATAAGTCGTTTTATAATTTAGTGTTTGCAATTTCACCTATATACACATAAATACTTTATTAGTATTATGACGTACATATAAAACTGATGGAATGGTCACATGAATTTGTTGTTTTATTGGTGAGGATTAAACTTTGAAATAAAAATCAAAGTTAAATGAAATGTCAATCTTGTATTGAATGGCTTTTCCGCTAATTAAAACTAAATTATTAAAAAAATATATACATATAAGTGATAAATTATGTGATATTTACGTGACTTTTAAACTTTACAGGGATGGTTAGTAGACCTATACCAGAAGAGGCGATTTAAGCGTGAATATTCCTATCATTGTTTAAGTAAAAACATAATTGAAATTAAAATTATAGAGATGATTAAAAAATGATATATAATATAATTAAATTTGTATATATATTTTATAATCTGTAATTATACTATCATTATAAAATATATATTAAATACCTCTCTAATTGATGTTGAAGGAACCTTTTATATTTGTAGGGTAGCTAAAAATTAAAAATTAATTTAAACCACAACTACTTCCATCTCGCGTGAATATCGTTCAATTTCAATACGTAGGTCATCGGTTGGACGGACTAGTTTAGGTATCAAAAATTTTCGATTATCAACTCATTACGCGTTGGAATCGGGACGGGATGAGCCCGGTGAAAATTCTTTCCACACGCGTCTTATTAATTTCATACATTAACCGACTCCTTTGATCTCAATTTTGACTTACTTTGAGCGGACAAATTTAATTCAAACTTTGTATACTTATTAAGAACCTTTGACAACAGAAAAAAATGAAGCAAATTACTTGAATAAAAAAAATAATGATTATACAATCGCTACTAAAAAATTAAAATAGTTATAGTTAAAACAAAAAAAAACGTTTTTGAACTAGAATATAAAAATTTTCCACATAACATTTAAAATAATTGAAAAAACCATGGCACGATTTGTGCCATATTTCTAAAGCTTTTATATATATGTTCCTATATACATATAAAGAGCACTACACGCTTTTTTTCACAACAAATATTTCTTAATAATTCGCTAAAAAAGCGTGTTTTTTAGATTTTTTAAAAACTATTATAGATATTTATATATTAAGCCACGCATACGGAAATTCTGCTAATATAATGAAAAAGTAATAAAAATTAAAATCCTGATTCCTATAAAAAAAAGTAAATACGCAAATAACGACCAATTTTCAATTCAATTCAATGTCAATTAAGTTCATGAAATGCTTATTAACTATAGATAGAATTGGTTGCGCTTGAGTATTATTATGACATCATTATAACTAATTGGTTCACGCCGCACTATAATATCTTTGTGCGTAATTTTAACGTCAAATTGTTTAACTGAATTCATTATCACACATATTACGCCGTCTCCTAGCACGAAATGGTCCATAAATATAACAAAATGCATAAAATATAATAGCAAATAAAAAACTACCCTCAAACTCGAGTGTGAAATCGCCTCTTCTGGAAACTACTTAGTTTAAATTAGATACTAAACTCATAGAGTTGTCTGCTGACTTCGGTGTTCGACTTCTACTGGCGACTGCGAGTTTTGTTGTTCGCTGCTCTGTTGTTGAGAATCTTGTTGTTCCAAACGATTTTGTTGTAATCTTGACGGCAGAGGTGCTGTTTGACCTGTTGGGAATGTATATATATTATTTATATGTCCCATTTCTGAAATTCATGCTATTAATATAAATGCGAAACTCTGTTTATCTGGTACGTTTGCAAGGCTTATCTACGTAATATTAATAAAATTTGGTATATAATTAAGTTAAAAAAAAAATATCTTTATTTATATAATTGCACTACTATTATAACTATGCACTTATTCAGATAATAAGAGTTCAAAAATACAGATAATAGCAGTGCAATGCTATAAAATAGTAGCTACTCAGCGAAAGTTGACCTGCGAAGCCCAACACTGATTTTCAGTAGCAGCCAAAAACTAATTCTAATATGTCCCAACGTTAGTAACAACATAAGAAAGAATAGAGTAATTAACAATATATATATAGAATCAAAGAAAAAAATAAAATAAAACCGCAATACAAAAATACTATAATAATAGAATATCTATACATATGACTTATGACTATAAAAATATAAAAAGGTAATTGTGGCACTACGATAAGAAAAATATGTGAAATGCAGCTAATAATTAATAATTAAGTTCTATATGCCTCTTAAAGTTAAGGAAAAATAAGGGAAAACGGTCATAAGACCTGTCGTGTCGTAATTGATCAGAATGTTGGGCAATCAAAAAAAAGGTATGAAAGAAGAGTGCATGCAAATGAGATGAGAATGTTAAGGTGGATGTGTTTTCTGACAAGACTGGATGAAATACGAAATGAGCATATAGGCGGAAGTCTGAAAAAGTCTGGAAAAGACGAGAAGTGCAAGATTAAGATGTTATGGACATAGAATAGAATAGAATGGAATAAAATAGAATATTCTTTATTGCACACATAAACATAATAGAAAAAAAACAAAAGACACATAAAATTAAAATTTAGCCTATATATAAAAAGATAAGACATATAATGAGGGATAAAAATTATTTAACCTAACTAGGTTTAAAAATGAATGTGGATGGATATGTGACTATAGGGAGGCCTAAAAAAAGATCGTTGGATTATGTGAAGTAAGACATGAATAAAAAATGAAGTAGAATAGACCAACCTCATTTCTTACCGAGGTGTCGTAAAAGGAGACTAAGATAAGTTGTGCCCACCGTGTGGTATCCGGCTGAGTAGAATAGAGCACCCTCATTTCTTACCGAGGTGTCGTAAAAGGAGACTAAGGTAAGTCGACCCACCGTGTGGTATCCGGCTGAGTAGAATAGAGCACCTTCATTTCTTACCGAGGTGTCGTAAAAGGAGACTAAGATAAGTTGTGCCCACCGTGTGGTATCCGGCTGAGTGGAATAGAGCACCCTCATTTCTTACCGAGGTGTCGTAAAAGGAGACTAAGATAAGTTGTGCCCACTGTGTGGTATCCGGCTGAGTAGAATAGACCACCCTCATTTCTTACCGAGGTGTCGTGAAAGGCGACTACGGTAAGTTGACGTCAGGCAGGCACTCGTAAAATACGTAGCCAAATCATGTTATACCGACCCCACTTAGAGTGGGATAAGGGAAGAAGGATGATGAAATATGATTGCTTTGTAGTTTCTCGAGTTTAATCGAATGCTGTTGGGTCACTTCTTCTTCTTCTTTGTTGGCGGGCTGTTTTCCGCACTTAGTCGCATTTTGGCGACCATTGTGCGTAAGGGTGAAAGCGGGCTGGTTACTCCAACCAGCCAAGCTCCTTCCAGAAGCCTAGGACCCCAGATGGAGTACCGAAGGCTTCTTGCAATGTCCTTGGTGAGCCAAGGATATTCGCCCGATGTTTTGCCACCTCCGTGCAATGTAGCATGACGTGAGATGATGTTTCCGGTTCCCTCATGCATCCTCTACTGTTGGGTCACATTAGGACCTTGGCTTATATCAAAATGACTCACCATACTTATCGTGTATCCCTCTATGTCGTTTGAGCGCGAACCGGTCGGCGAAGGCGGCGGTGCATATATCACACTTGAACGGCTTCTCGCCGGAATGGACTTTGGCGTGGTTTTTCAAATGTGCCGCTTGACTGAACGCCGAACCGCACGTTTCGCATCTGCACAAAGATTTATTTCAAACATTTAATAAGGGCATAATTCGTAAATAAGGGCATAGCCAGGGTTCTATGTGATTCCATGATTATACTTACGGGGGTAATTAGAACGGCTTAAAATCCTAGACTATATATTATGTATGTATTACGTAGAAACCCTGAAAGCCTGGAGAAGCTGACGGTTAATGGCCAGGTCGACGGGAAAAGACTGCGCGGTCGCTCACCTACCCGTTGATCAAACCAAGTTAAAACGCTCACAGGCCTGCCAATTACCAAGACTATAAAAACTGCTGAAGATAGAAAAACATGGAAAACCAGAGTGCGTGAAGTCGTCAGAAATAATGATTCCATCTAGATACGACCTTCAGAAATTAAGATGCCGACTAAGAAGATATTATGTATATACTACCTGTGCAAGCGGCTTCGCCCTCGGTGAAATTCAATCGTCACAATTTTTTTCAGAATTGAAATTTTGAAGATAAAAGTAGTTATTGTGAGTTAACCATAATAGAAAGAGACATGCTATCGCGGACTTTTTTGCAGAATTTCTATAGACCTACAATTCTGTAGTACATTACTTTAGTGTATCCCTGCACGTTTGTGTGGCGCACTTAATTTTGAACATAAAAGTAGTTATTGTGAGTTAACCATAATAGAAAGAGACATGCTATCGCAGACTTTTTTGCAGAATTTCTATAGACCTACAATTCTGTAGTACATTACTTTAGTGTATCCCTGCACGTTTGTGTAGCGCACTTAATTTTGAACATAAAAGTAGTTTTTGTGAGTTAACCATAATAGAAAGAAACATGCTATCGCGGACTTTTTGCAGAATTTCTATAGACGCACGAGAGTAACGCTCCTAGCAGGCGTTTTTACAACCACGCGACCTCTTCAGCATTTGTATAAAACGGTGATGTTCTATTAACCTAAACCTTCCTGAAAAATTGCACTTGCGTTTAGTAAAAACCGCACAAAAGTCCGCTCAGTCAATTTTGAGCAAATCGATCACATACAGACAGCTTTTGGGGACTTTGTTTTATAATAGGTATAGATATTGCTTTAATCATGGTTTTTAACTTGTAAGTATGTTTAGTAGTGGATTATATCATTAGCTTCATTTTAATTTTAATTTAATGATTCAAAAGTGCTTGTAAAGGCCAATTTGAATAAAAACTTATCTGAATTTGAATTAGTCTGAGATAGTTTTAATCGCGATTTGTTATTGTAATGGTAGGGATACATAAAACACTTAATAAACAGCCGGAAGTTCCGGAGTGATGACGTAAAGTAAATTTTATTTATTTTTACTTAGAATGCGTAAACCGCTTACAATATTTATCTGTTAAAACTGTACTCACTTGTAAGGTTTCTCGCCCGTATGAATCCTGCGGTGATTCCATAGGGTGGCGTGTCTCGCGAAGCCCTTGTCACACACCTGTGCAGAAAATCTTGTAATTTAATTAAAACTATACAGTGTGGTATCGACGATACAAAATTAAATGAATCCACTGATGATTTGTACGTAATAGATAACTTTGTTATAACTCAATCGTCTTAAATATCGTAAGTATTTTCGAAGAAAATAAGTACAATTTAATTGAGATCTGCAGGCCTACCCATATACTCTTATTGCGACTCAATTGAAGACGTAAACGAAATTGTTTTCTTTTTTCATACCATGACGTGAGAAATGAGTATCTTAGGGGAAGTATGAAAGTTGCGCCCATTATGGAAAAGATGAGAGGTGCAAGATTGGGATGGTATGGACATGTAATGAGGAGGGATAAAGATCATGTGACTAAGCGAGTGTTGAATATGAATGTGGATGGATATGTGACTAGAGGGAGGCCTAAAAAGAGATGGTTGGAATGTGTGAAGTATGACATGCGTATAAAAGGAGTAGCGCCAGAATTGACGAATGATAGAAGAGAATGGAAGAGGAAAACATGTTGTACCGACCCCACTTAGAGTGGGATAAGGGTAGGAGAAAGAAAGAAGAAGACGTCTAAAAGTCGCACACTTTAAGTCGTTGCCGAATGAGCGTTCGGAATTCGTCCGAAGAACATGTGAGTAAAAGAGACAGAGTTATCTATAGTTTATATAACGTTATCCTTTTCAAACATTACGACCCCAATGCAATTCACACTTCATGGTACGAAAAGAAAGCGGTTCGCGGTCGTCGTTTACGTCTTCAATTGAGTCGCAATAAGAGTTCATGGTAGGCCTGCTGTAGGACTACAATCAATTTTTAGTAAACGATTCAATTGCAATGCAATTCAAAGTCGGTACCTAAACTGAATCGCTTTCTTGTCGTACTGTGAAGTGTTTTTAACTGCTTTGCATTTGGATCGCACACCTACTATATATATAAGAATGAATGAAGTACGTTTGCGATTTAGTTGAGGATTTAATTCGGCAACGACTTAAACTTTGCGTCTCTAAGACTTAGTTGGACGAAAGAGCAAACAATTCAGTTTAAGTCTTCAATTGAGTCGCAATAAGAGTTCATGGTAAGCCACTGCTCACTTGTTCAAATAATAGGGGAAAATAATAACATTATTTTCTCTCTCGTATCATCAATACTTGCTATAGTCAAGTGCTTGGGTCAAGGCTATTTTTCATTTCGTGACGTAATTAGGGTGCGGTAGTTGATCTTTATAAATCGTGTTTATATTTATAGAAACGTTAAATTATTCCTGTGGCTAAATACTTTACTCATTTAACTGTTTTTTCTTTCAAATATAGGGTGCTGAGGTGTGTATATAACTAAAATTATAATTTATGTTTTATGTCGTCTGATCGGTTTATTATTATAAAAAATCTATTTTCTACGCATCAGCATTTATAATGCAGTAAAGTTACATATATTTATATCGGAAGCAGAAATAGTCAAATGACATTTGTGTAGTTGTATGCATCTGAATATACTAAAGAAACCCCAAAAAAGTCGTTTCAACTTTTTCTAAATTTATTACATTTATAAATTCAACTAACCTCACAGACATAGGGTTTTTCACCAGAATGCGTCCTTTCGTGATTTTTCAGATGTGGAGACTGTGAAAACTGCATACCGCACGTTTGACATCTGTTAAACAAAATTATACATTTAAAGTATTAATACAATCAAACACTTCATGAATAAATAAGCAAAATTTAGATAATAAAAGTGGCAAAATAAGTCAACATCTGAAAAGTAGATATTCCGTATTAAAAATACCAAATATATAAAAAACTATTGAAAATTACACAAGTGCTGCATAAATTCACTACCACAATCTCAACAATTGATTCACCCCGTAATGAGGTATGAGAATGGATAGTAAACTCTACATTTAGCATTATATATACTTTATTTTATAGCGGAATACGTATAATAATATTGCATAATAAAATTGCTTATGTATTATAGACCTGCGCAAAGTAACGCCTAATACTATAAATTAGTCCATCAACATTTATTTTGTCATCATTGTAGGTTATTTAATTATTTAAATGCTTATTAAATGACATTATTAACATTGTCTCTTAATTGTTGTATTTTTTTTTTTTATGAAATAGGATGGCAGACGAGCATGCAGTTCAACGTTATCACCGCCGCCCACGACCTCTCGCAGAGCGAGTGTGCTGCCGACCTTTAAAAAGGTGGAAAATACGCTTTTTGAATGCCGTGTGGTATCCGGCTGAGTAGAATAGACCACCCTCATTTCTTACCGCTGTGTCGTAAAAGGCTACTAAGGTTAGCTGATCCACAGTGTGGTATCCGGTTGAGTTTAATAGACCACCCTCTTTCTTACCGAGGTGTCGTAAAATACGACTAAGGTAAGTTTACGTCATGCAGGCGGCCGGTCGTAAAATACCTAGCCTAATCATGTGACAACATGTTTGTAACATGTTGTGCCGAACCCACTTAGAGTGGGATAAGGGCAGGAGTATGATGATGATCTCTTAATTGTTGTAGGTTTAGGTTTAGTAGGTTATACGCTTTAAAATAATAATTATACTTAATTGACCTATTAGAATAAAGCCATATACACAGCTGATAATATTTTCACTTATCGCAACAGCAATAAGAACAGAAATACCACCAGCTTCCCTTAGGTGGCTGTCAAAAGTCATTCTATTCAGATCTAAGATAAGAAGCATTGCAAACAGATGACAAATATAGGGTAGATTTAATGGTGTTACAATTTCTCTTAATTTGCTACATTGGCAATTTTTTCTATAAAAATAAGTGACATTATAGCTTACCTATAAGGTTTCTCTCCAGTATGTATTCTAGAATGATTTTTAAGATACACAGCCTTTGCAAATGCTATACCACAAACACCACACTTAAAATTCTTTTCACCAGAATGTAACTTTTTATGGGACCACAATGATGAGTATCTTGAAAATGAGCCTCCACAAATATTACAATGAAATGGTTTTTCTGAATTTGCTGTATTGTTCTTATTTTTGTTTCCACCTATAAACACTATGCCTGATCCGTTACAATTTTGGCACTTTGTAACGGAGGCCAGATTTCTCTTTTTCACAGGATGGTGACCAGCAGGTACTGAAAATAATATAGTAAATATTACAAAAGTAATAATAAAAATTATCTTGCTATAATCCGCGATACAGTAAATAGAATATATATATAGTAAATGTATAGTGGACTATCCGTTTTTTCATACATGATACATGCAGGATTCGTAAAAACACAAAATCGCAAAGCATCGCAAATCGCTTTGCGATTTTGTCGCGGAGTATAGTCCTGATAATGCTTCGGTTGCGGGGCGAAACGATTGTTGAGTTTGTGATAGTGAACGTGTGTAGTGCTTGTGTATTGTGTTGGCAGTGGTGGAGTGCTTTGTGCATGTGTTTTTAAGAATCCTGCATGTATCGGGTATGAAAAAACGAATATATCCACTATATATCCATCTATCCACTTCGATCCACTATACATATATTTACTATATATATTTACTATTTACTGTATCGCGGATTATAGCAAAATATTTATTATTATTACTTTTGTCTTATGGATCTCCACAAAGTAACGCCTAATTCTATAAATTATAGTAAAAATTAATATTGGCCCGCTGTTGAAGGTGGCAGTGACTCTGCCTTCCGCTCCGAGAATCGTAGGTTCGAATCCAACATATTTTGAACACAAATTGTTAGTTCTATAAGTCTGTGTGTATGTTGGTAATTGTGTCGCGTGTGGTGCGTAAACCAGCAGAGTTACGGTAAAGTAATGTACTGGAGAATTGTAGATCCATAAAAATACTACTAAAAAGTTCACGATAGCATGTCTCTATCTCTCACGGTTAACCCACAATAACTATTTTTATGTTCAAAATTTGAAAATTAGGGAAAAGTTTCGTAAATCACTGAATTCCACGCGGGCGAAGCCGTTGTTGGCACAGCTAGTAAAGTATAAATGGATGCGTTTTATGAATGAAATGATAATGAGGAAGTGTTTTGTCTACAATAATATGTTGTCTGTCATTTAGTGGGTAGAGGAATAAAACCGAATGAATGAGAGTAAAAGATTGTGATCCGAGTCGTGTTCGCGAGCGACATTCAACAGTTTAGTCAGTCCTCCACCTCTCAAGGTGTCGATGCGTTTTATAGTGCTGTAACGTCTTAATGTTGATTTGGTTACCTACATTGAGTATTTCGTGTTGTTAGAATCTAACGTCAAATAGTTAATATTCATGATAAGAGCAACCATTGAGTTTCTTGCCAGTTCTTCTCGGTGGTCCGAACTGGTGGTAGAATCGTCCTGGCCTAATAATTCCAAATTATTATTAACATATGTTTGGTGCATTAGCACGTTGCAACCGTCTACGAGCCACGCGAACAACTCGCGCGCCCCGGCATTAGTTTTAGGAGCATTAGTTTATAATAATAATTATTATTATTATTTATTTATTTGGAAAAAGAAAAAGGCATACATAAAACAATTTGAGACCGTAATAACCGCATTAGTTGAAAACTGTGTTGCAGTTATTAGGACCTCCGCAAAAACACAAAGATGCAACTTGATGTTCCTTAACAATATGTTTAACAGACAAAAGCAAATTAAAACAACTTATATTACTACTTCTAATCAATTCTATGTTACTATTACTGCTATTACAATTCTGTTTTACATTACAATAACTATGACTACGTACTACTTATTTTTATTTGTATGAGACAATATAATTGACAGGTATGTATATATTATTGTATGACACTTAACAGATTTTCAGTATCATCGTAGGATAAAGATTCTAACCAACTAGTAATAGAATGTTTACATTTATTATTATTTAGTGGATAAATGTTAAGTATTTTATTTATTCGGTTATATAACGATGAACTTAAGAATAAAAAATGCCGACGACTAAAAGCAAATTTACAAGAGTAAGTTGGACAAACATTGTGAGATCTATATATCAGCATTAGTATATACCACATAGTATTAGTCTATCATTAGGTTTATAATAAGTTTGAAGTAGACAACAATTCTGCCCCTTACCACATAACCTGTTAATACTTGTTTAGTGTGTTCCATATGTTAGAGCTGTGATAGCCTAGCGGTGAGACCGTGCGACTCTCTAGAGACGACATAGGTTCAAACCCCGGGCAGGCACCAATGAGTTTTTCTATTAAAACTTATGTGTCTAATTGATAATTGCTATTTATCACACGCTTTTCGGTGAAGGAAAACATCGTGAGGAAACCTGCATATCTCTAGAGAATTCTAGGGATATGTGTAACCTACCAATCCGCACTGGAACAGCGTGGTAGGTTTTAGCTCCAATCCTTCTCAATTACGGAGAGAGGAGGCCTTAGCCCAGCAGTGGGCATAGTAACAGGCTCTTACTTTTTTTTTATATGTTATAGTTGTACAGTTATCTCTTGTTGACGTATTATTCGGTAACATTTTCTATGTGAGAACGTTATAATCATGAGTCGAATTCCCGGCTGTGGCTAACACTTGGATATGGGAATTTTAATGTCAGAGAGAATACTATGAACCGTGTATTAAATTTACTTACAGGTTTTCTGTTGCGGCTGCGATGGAGGTTGGGCCGTCGCCAGGGGATCGCTCGCTGCCTGGACCCCGCTCACACCACCTACTTCGAACTTGACATTATTTTCTGTTGCCACAAATATTTGTGATGAAGTTACTGTTAAATGAAATAAGAATAAAATATTCAAATTAAAGTACGATTGACATTAAAGGCACAGCTAGCCTACCATGAACTCTTATTGCGACTCAATTGAAGACGTAAAATAAATTGTTTTCTTTTTTCATTCCATGACGTCTTAAAGACGCACACTTTGTTGTTGCCGAATGAGCGTTCGGAATTCGTCCGAAGAACATGTGAGTAAAAGAGACAGAGTTATCTATAGTTCATATAACGTTATCCTTTTCAAACATTACGACCCCAATGCAATTCACACTTCATGGTACGAAAAGAAAGCGGTTCGCGGTCGTCGTTTACGTCTTCAATTGAGTCGCAATAAGAGTTCATGGTAGGCCTGCTGTAGGCCTACCATCAATTTTTAGTAAACGATTCAATTGCAATGCAATTCAAAGTCGGTACCTAAACTGAATCGCTTTCTTGTCGTACTGTGAAGTGTTTTTAACTGCTTTGCATTTGGATCGCACACCTAATATATATATAAGAATGAATGAAGTACGTTTGCGATTTAGTTGAGGATTTAATTCGGCAACGACTTAAACTTTGCGTCTCTAAGACTTAGTTGGACGAAAGAGCAAACAATTCAGCGTATTAAAAACATTTGAGTATAAGACAGTTATCTATAGTTCATATAACGTTGTCCTTTTCAAACACACTTCATGGTACGAAACGAACTTCACGGTAAAGAAAGCGGTTGGGTTAAGGTACTGTCGTTGAATTGAATCGTTTTCTAAAAGTTCATGGTAAGCCTACAGGCCTCCTCTCTCCGTTTCTGGAGAGACGGGTTGGAACTAAGTCTTACTATACTGCTCCAATGCGTATTAGTAGGTTACACATGTCCCCAAAATTCTCTAGAGATATGCAGGTTTCCTCACGATGTCTTCCTTCACCGAAAAGCAATGTGCAATTATCAATTAGACATATAAGATTTCAAAAGTATAACTCATTGGTGCCTGCCCAGGGTTTGAACTCATGAACCCCCTCGAAAGAGTCGCACGATCCCACCTCTGGGCTATGACTGATTTAACAAGGGCATTAAGCAACAGCAAAATCAATTTGCTGGCTAACCTAGTTTGAATTGGCCGCTAGCGCAGATATAAACTACCCTGGGTTCTGCTCTAGGTTCGCGGGTTTAATTGCCAATATTTTGTAAATACAATCTGTTGACATCATCGAGTATTTATCAAAAACATATCGCTAGTATAACGCTTAGTATTAAAGTGATCTAATTCAAAACGTTATTTTGTGGCAAATTGCAATAAAATACTGCATACTGTAGCGCCTACAAAACTTGTGAGTTAAGGAGACCCAACATAAGTCATAACTTATACGAGCAAAAAAAATAGTAGCTTCTTAATAGTTCATAACGTAATAAGATGGCATTGAAATAAACATTACAATGAATCTAACTCAATTTAAGAAGAAGAAGAACTCAATTTAGTCTAATTTTTAACACAATCTCTTTAATAATAAGTGATGATAGTGTGATATGAGCTAAAAGCTCAACTTACTTTGGTTACCTCTTTGTTCAGTGTCCTGTGCTATGCAGTTTTCACATCTTATAAGTTTAGGGCCTTTTCTTTTAGGATTAATAGTTAATGGACCGCCGCATGTAATGCATTTCTGATTTTTATCTATTATTATTGGCTTCGCTGAAATAGAAACAAAGTAATTCCATTAGAAAATTCAAATTAATGGTAGAGTCTAAAAATAAATGATTAAGTATATATAGAGAATGATGATAAATATTGGCATAATATATAGCGTGATTTAAATATTGGCACACAAAAATATGAAGCCTTAAACTTAATATTGACTTGACTTTTTTTTTAGTTAGTTAAAGGTCCTCTTAGGATGATCTCCCACACTGCTACTAAATCATATGTTCTACTCTTTACATTTTGTACCCTTTATATCCTTGAACACACTCTTCTCACTAATAAAAAAACCCAGCAAAGGGTTGTGACTTCAATATTCTGTCTTTTATTTTAAAATATTTTTCTTATATTTACTGGCTGTGCGTACTGCTTCGCCCGAGAGGAAATCAGTGTATTTAACTGAATTTTTGAACATAAAAGTAGATATTGTGAGTTAATCATAAAAGATACGAGACATGATGTTCCAGAGTTTTTGTAAATCTTCAATTCTCTAGTACATTTGTTAAATGTATCTTTTATGGACTACGCGGCGCACGCGTCTAGATACCCCAGCAGGCAAGTTTTTTACAACCGCGCGACCTTTTCAACACAATTTACATAAACCTAAATTGGAAGAATTGCACTATCTTTAAGCAAAAACCGTGCAAAAATCAGTTCAGTAGATTTTGAAAAAATCAACCACATACAGACAGCTTTTGGGGACTTTGTTTTATCATAATATTTGACTGGCCCATTGGCACAGGTTGTAGTGACCCCTGCCTTGTGTTCTATAGGTTGAGTGTCGATTCTGTCATAGAACCAAAGTTTTTTAACAACAATTTGTTGCTTCTTTGTGTCTGGGTGTATTTATATATTTACCAGTTACATGTCACCCATAACACAAGTACTGTTACTTTAGGGACAGTTGACTGTGTAATTGTCCCATATATTTATTTATTTAAAGAAAAACAGCCAACTTACAATCTTGTAACACATGATGTTGTTGTGGATCATTAGGGTCTGCAGAAAGAATCTGGATATGTGGGGGCATGTTCACTTCATTGGTTGTAGTAACTCCTGTTGCTACTACAGTTATGTTACTATCTGCAACAAAGGTTTATAAGAGATTATAAGGGTTTGTCTCTAGATCTCTAAACAATCCCAGGTAGTGGTCTGCTGGTTAGTGCTGACAATAAGTGTACACCCCGGAAAAACCAATTTAATTCAACTCATTCTGTTCACTTCAAACTATATATACATGACATATATTTAAACTGTCTTTTGTCTTTGTAGTAGATATTTATGTAAATGAAATAAAAAATGTATAATATATTTTCCTTTAAATTAATTACAGTTTACAGTATATATTGTTATCGTTTATAAACAACAACTTATAACAAGAAAATCTGGCATTGTCTCCTTTGAATTAAACAGGTGAATTAACTTTTAGAGAAACAATTTTTTCATCCTAGGTCACCTTTGCCTAATAATAGGTAACATGTGACACTTCTGCAAGCCATAAATGCAAGAATTGCATTGACTAAATAAGAAAAACTTAGATTAACACATAAGTACTTTATTCCAGATAGAGTATCCACACAATCTCAGGTACTTAAGTCCATTTAATTTTCACAGTCAGGAATAGGTGCGTCACACATTTCTAATCCAACAAATTTTTAGTTGAGTTAATTTTTAATTGATAAATAATCAATTACCTGCATCTTGAGTATGTATCCTCTTGTGAGCATTCAACAGAGTAAGATGGCCAAACATCAGGCCGCAAACATCACACTTAAAACTAATATTTGATAGAGCATTCTGAAGTCCATTTGGTGCAATTTGCATTTGATTAACTAATGCGTAATTATATGAGAATGGCTGTGCTATGTAACATGTTTTGTCATCACTTGTAGTCAATTGAGCTATGTTAACTCCCCCAGTGACACCACCAGCCCCTGTAGTTGCTCCAGTTCCTATTTTGCCTATCATATTTACATTTGTTGTGTAACAAAATGTTGGGAACTCCTGGAAATTAGAAATAAAATATCTATAACCGTAATAATGTACTGCTACTCCTGGGCAAGAACTTTTTTCTTTGAAGATAAGGATTGGGAATTATTTCCACCATGCTCAAATCAGATTGGTAGATTGAAAAAAATGGACTATTAAGGGATCTATTAGACAGTAAAAAGTTTAATAGAATATGAAATTATATACATTAACATTTTGTATTCATGTGAACAACATCTATTTTTATGAGCAAATATGATCACTGCTTATCAGAAGTGGGAATAATTAATTCAAAATATTTTTTTGAAATTTTAATTAAATTAAAATGTTTGAATCAATAATACCAGCTTTATTATAATATATTTAATTTTAAATTGTAATATTACCATTCCTTAACAAAATACTCATGTATACCATCATAAACATATTAAAAAGCATGTGTTTTGTAAATATGATAAAGAGTAATATTATTATATATTAAATATATTCTAAAAATTACTGGAATATGTTTGTCCTTGATAAATAGAGAAAAGTTTATGTTAGTCTTTGTTATGCTTTTTTACCAAACAAGTCATTCATTTCATTCCATGTCAGTGCATCTGAAGTTATATTTTAATCCTTTTTTTCAAATCATTATTTACACAGAGTTTTTTCTCTTTCATCCCAAAGCTAGATGTAATAACTTAGCTAGGATGATATGAGTAACACATAGTATTATTTAAACTTGACAGAATGCACTTAAGCAGTAATTTTAGATCTACAATAAATACCTGCTGTGTTTGTTGAGTCTTTTGTTGGACATTTTCTATATTTTTCCCTTGTGACTTTTGTGGGTGCTCTTGGTATTGGAGGGTCGGTACAGAGCCGGCTTGTACCGCATTAGTTGTGAACATCTTATTAAATTTTTATCTCATTACATGCCATACAAATAATAATTATATCAATGTATAAACCTAAAATTTAATGTTACTTTTGTTACAATTGATACCAGAAATAAAAATTTCGCTAGAAAATTATAAAAGCGCGGCTAATTGTATACGCGAAAGAGAAACTCCCAAAACATACAGTGCGAAGGTAACGGGAAATATTTCTTATCAGTCTACTCTACTAAAAAGATCATTCGGGCGATGAAAGCAGTGTCTCCGTGAATAGTGTCGATATAATGTAAGAAAAGGATGACGGACTATCTATAGACGCGCTTGAAGTGAACTACGGACGCCATTGGTAATACCGCTGCAAGTCTTTGATGACTGAGAACGCGAAAAGAGAACCAGTAACCTTAAGGAAGCTTAAAATGAGACAAATAGTTATAAATTAACTTACCCTAATTCTTATTATAATAAAATATTTAAGAAATAACTCTAAAACAGTGATTTGATCATATTATTTCTATCTCACTTTTAAAATCTCAATTCTCCATCTCACTGAATAAATGAAATGGCGATACAAATAAAATGGCGACTGAAGCAGATATAGACAATCTTCATTTGACATATAACCCTTTAAAATGATAAAAATGTACGTAAGTATTTGATAACAATAATTAAGGTGACATAAACACATTTCATTATGAAAAATTATCGGTACGATGTCTGTTTTTATCACAAGTTTATCGATTTTTTTTCTGTTCATTAAATATTAATCATAGACAACAACAATAATAAGGCGACTGTCATACTTTGTTTATGTATACTGTAATCTTTGTACTTTGTAAAAAGTTTCATTTAATAAAGGGTTATTTAATAAAAGCTTAAGTAAAAAAAGAAAAAAGCCGGGTTAATAATAATATGTATCTTAGATCCCGGAGGTTATGGATGCATCGATGTCTTAACCCGAAAGAGGCGTATTTTAGGTTACACACCTGTTGCAGCCGGGGATAGGGGTAATGTGGACTTTATTCTGCCCTGGTTACCAGTATTCTGGTAATTTACCTACAGCTTTACTTTATATTATAACCCATTACTTGTTTTGGCTTAAATCGGTGAGTGTCCGACATAACTGTCTTCTTACGACGGTATCCTTTTTCCTAATGAGAAATCTAGTTAAATATAAGTCAATTCAATTCGTTAGCACAAGCCACAGCTTTTTTTTCACCATGTTTTATTACGGAAAACGGATAAACGGAATATTAATTCGAATCTTAAGAGCTACCAGTAGCTACCAGGTTAACATAGTTCACTTACTATTGCCATTATAAATATTTATTTGCAAACAATAGTCATAATTCAAACTTCTGACATGTTTTATGAAGATTTAAAATTTAAATGAAATGATTAACATTTAATAGGACTAAATTATATGAAGCTGATACTTTGCATGACAGGTTTATCATTGGATTACAGCAATGACACGAACATATGTTATTTAAATTTTCATAAGGCAAAAATTTTTCTTAATGTAAAAGACAGGATTGTTGTCATATAAAAACTATGTAATAATTTGCACTGTACCAGACCATAAAGAAAGATAACAATAATAACTGAATGGTCATAATAAAAATGCACAACTAAAAGCTATTTTAATTTATTAAATTAGCTCATTACTTAAATAAATCTTATAATCAAGTACATATTTAAACACATTTTTGACACAAGTTTTAATTTTATATCATATAAACTATGATATATTAGGTTGTAGTCTTTATTGTGGGTTTTTTATTCAGTATGCTTATTTGTATTTTACTTTTTGTGGGACACTGCAACTTTGCAACATATTCAAATAACTCTATGCTTACTACCATCATATTAACATGGCTAAAGTAAAGGTAAATTTATGAAATTGTAACCTTTCTCATGTACATATTAGTAAAAAAAAAACCTAACTACCTAACAGAAAAATATTCTAGAATAATATTAGGATTTTTATTAGCTCTACATTCTATTTCCTTAAGTATAACAGATAATCTGTGATACCAGTTTTGGCATGTAGTAGGTTTTATTTTTTCAATTACATTATGACTAAGACACCAGAAATTTATTATTTTGTTACACTCCATAGAATCTTTGAGTTTTTCGAGCATGGTCAACACTAAATAAGATAATGACTTTCTTTTCCAATAATTATCATCATTATTTTGGCATTCCCATAAAAATAATGTCTTAATAAAGTAACTAGAAAGCTTAGTAAATCCTTGAACATCCCTGAAATGTTTCAGCAATCTTATCGTACTTTTTAAATTATTCTTATCTCTCAATATGTATCTTTCTTGGAATGGAAAAGATACCCTCCAGCTGAAGTCATTGTTACCAGGTTTTGGTACAAGAAAATATTTCCGAATACTTGTAGATTCTACTTTTGAAAAGTCAATTTTAGAATTTATAGGTTTCATTGGTAGTTGAAAAAGAAATGTTGGAACTAAATCTATATCAATGACAGTGCCGTCATTTTTTGTTATAGTTATTGTATTTGCAGGACCTGATACTTTAGAGTTAATCCTAAAGCATTTATTTTCCACGATTAAAATTCTTTGATCATCAATTACCGGCAAAATGTTAATCGCAAGATCAACGGTACTCTGCATCCAAGCCCGAAACTTAGTAACAGATAACCGATATTGTTTGTCACACCATAACTGAGTTTTTGAGAATCCCTGGTTCGCTGTAGAGGGTGCTAGGGCGAGCCTACGAAACTCTGACGGCATAACCACAGCCGAGTAATCATATTGGCAATTTGTTGCATCTAATTTGATTTTACCATAATTAATAGGAAATGATAAAATGACGTTGATGTCATATTCAGTCGGTTGGCCGACTCGAATTCTATCGAAGTAACTTCCCAGAAAATCTAACTTAGGCCTTAGACTATCAAAAAGACTGTCGCAAGATCGCATAATTCTAACTAGTTCTTCTAAAACTTTAAACAAGATAACAGTGTTTTCTTTTTTTTCTTTCTTCTTCATTCGTATGTGTTGTCTATTAAGTTCATGAAACACATTTTCCAAGCCTTTTTTGTTTGGGGGATTACAATTTTTAGACGCATGCCCCATGATCACTCTGAAAAAAAATACAACATTAAAAAGCAGCCAAAATCTATTGTTACAACAGTTTTAATAAAAATGTTAAACAACATCAAATTATTCTTGATTTTAGGTCGTTTGGCTATTTAATTTTAAGCTGAAATGAGACATATGCTAATTAAAAAAATAAAAAAGCATCTATTTGTCTAACACCGAAAGCCGATTATCTCTACACAAACATAAGGCACATACTGACACGCAAAATGACCGTTGTATGAAATCAAGCATTCCGGAGTATTGCAAGACTTTTATTTATTAATATAAAAAGCTCAGTAATATTTGTATCACATCAGTTTTATGAAAATATAAAATTTATAGCAAAACTACGGCGCTTCCATTTGTCTTTTGTTTTGATCTGAGGTATTATATTAAAAATGAAACTTTAAATACTTACATTTTGCAATAAATATATAAATTAAATATGTATTCTTAACAATGAATTAAAATTATAGTATTTTGTTGTATTACATTTATACTGTCATTTATATTTACTTTTTATATACCTTATTTATTTGTGACTAACAGATCGATTGCCCAATTATTCACTATGCAACTTAACAAATATCTGATTGATTTAACACAGCATACTCCTTACTTATAATGTGTATATTAAATTAAGTATTTAAGACAGTACTGAACGATACTAGCGTTAGCCGTTAGTGGTAAATTGAAAAATTAAAATACTGCAAAAAAATGAAAAGGTAAGTCCCCACGAATGATACGACATTAGCTACTAAAAGAAAAGGGGAATACCCAAGACAATTTTTTTCATTCACTACAATTTCAGTATCAACTGCACAAATGTTTATTCTTGATACAATGTACAGTTAAATGACTTGGCCTCAACTTAATTTTATTTGCATTTTTTATCATCTTAAATACTGTGTAAGCCAAAGAAAAGAAATATATTTCTTGAGACTTTAAAATATTTTCAATTTATTAAGCTAGCTTATCTATAAAATTTAATAGCATTTTTCAGAACTTATTTTACATTAAACAATTTTATTATAATTATTATTTTATAATTATAATTTTATTATTGTATCGCGGATTATAGCAAAATAATTTTATTATTACTTTTGTATTATGGATCTCCGCAAAGTAACGCCTAGTTCTATAAATTAATTAAACGATTTTAATATATACCTAATTTGATTTTAGTTAGCTCTAAATTAACGCTAATGTTAAAGTAATTCTCTGTTAATAAAAAGATTTTATGCTTATAAAAAATATTATATACATAAAGTACTATATAAAGAATATTATTCTTTCATTGAGCTTTTATACTCATAAAACATATGCAGGAAGGTAAAATGGCTAAGCTACTAATGTTATAACATATGTTGCCCCCATCCACAAAATAAAGTTACATATTCCATGTATAAACATAGAATATGAAACTTTATTCTTCAATTCCATAATGTCAAAATGCTTCATTCAATTGTTCGGCTGGGCTTTCTTTTTTATCTTGCCTATTTATGTAAGGATGTAAATATAATTATAGCCAGCCAAAAGCGTAAATAATGAGTGTTTAAAAAAATATTTAACTAAATTAATGTTCTAATTAAACAATTTATTTGAAACAATACACATACTAGATTTATTTATTTTATTCACTTGCAGCATGTTTTTCCCAATCCTTTTTAAATTTTTCTAATGCATCCTGTACATTTGTAAACTCAGCTGGCTGAATATCGTCACTTATAGCTGCATGTTCTTCAAATTGAGCATCTAATTCTGTATGGAATAAAACAAATGTTTAATATTCTTAAAAATACTTTCCCAATAAAGTAACACAATGTTTTTTTAAACAATTTACAGATTAATGTTTTACTTTATATCCAATTGCTATTATTGGATAATACTAAAATAATTTTCTTTATACTTTTTTGATTGGGACATCATAATTTATGGAACATACATATAGAACCTTTTTTAAATTTAGGTCTTTACATGGTATTTCACAGCTGACAGTTTTGTAATGCTGGCATTCTTTAACTACCTCATGGCATTTACCAACATTATATATTTTAGCAAAACCTGCCATCTCTCCACTCATAGAGACTCTATGAGTAGGTAGTTTTGTGTAAGTCATTCATACAAATATCTACCAATAACTCAATATACAATATACAAAAAAGATTAATAATTTGATTAGCAAGTGTCTTTGGGAGAAGTGTAACTTTAAGTATTAAGTAATTGGACTGAAATGTATATTTTTAACTTCTTTTATAACCTTGTTTGTCCTCCTTCGGTGTAACATAAGCATGTTCTACTCTAATGAATTTTCTTGTTTTGCAAAGGTATTTAAGATTTTTTTCAGGTAATTTATCAAATAAAGGATCTGAGCAACTTGGTGAAGGGTCTTCTTCAAAAAACATGTATGTTCCTAATGGATTTTCATAGGTACCTGTAATAAGATAATGTTTATTATTTGGCCTTAGTCTAAATAGCATTATATAGCTATATAGCATTAATAGCAACCTTCCATTGTTAAGTTATAATATTAACAAGTTGTTGCCAATATCTTCCATCGTAATTTTACCTCTTTATGTCAGCTAGGTACAAATTGTACGAATTAGACCGATTCTTCAAGTTCAGCGCTAAAAATATCTTTTTAAAATTACAAATTTTAGTTAGCAATATTAACAGTAAAAATGACAAAAATTTACCTGTAAAAAAGGTGTCATCTAGTTGAAATATTGGGTTTTTAGTATCTATTCCTAAAACATGTATACTACTATATTGATCTAATTTAACACTGTCCTCAAATTCTGCGTAAACAAGAATTTCTTCATCACCGGGAAAGTCTTCAGATTTATTCATACTTTATTCAGATTGAAAAGGAGCAATAATTATTAATTAGTAATGAATAATTATACTAAAGAGAAGCGGGTACTTTGGCGCATAGAGTACAAAGTACAAACCATAGACAAACAGTATCCTTGAATGGCTTTCTCACTACAGCTTCTCACTACCCCTCGAGGCACGAGAGTATTTTTATCGCGCGTAAAAATTACTAACTAACTAACTAGCTTATTAACTGCGTAAAAAACTTAGGTACAGACGAAATACACGCAAACTTGTTAATAATGATTCACGTCGTGGGTATTGTTTACCGGCTCCGGCACGGTCCGGCCCCGACACGTTGTAACATGAACATATGCGCCCGGGCGCCCGCAGGGCAGTCTACGTCAAATCTTAGTGAGGTGAGCAAATTAACAGCAAAATGAACGATGAAAATGATTTACGACATGAGCCATCTTAAATATTTAGATAACAAATACAAAAATATTATTTGGAAAACCATTTCGGACGAAATAAAACAATCCGATGATTACACCAATCCCAACACCGGAATCAACGCCTACGGAACCTAGGCCTTCGGGACTTATACCTTTAGATCCTAATAATTTGTCTACTTTAGTTTCAGAGTTCACAGCAGAGTAATGTAATGAATAAATACTATGTGAATTGTTTAATTTTTCCTTTTTTACATTTACAAAGCAATTTTGACTATTGAAAAATTGAAAATGAGAATCGATCCTGTAGTGTATGTGAATAAGAATAGAAGTTTTGATGGAAGGTAGATTTATAATAAAGGAGGTTCTGTCGTCTCATGCCTGCACACCGCGCGTTATAGTAGTGAGAGAATTACTCACTTTCACTACGACCACGGGTGAGGACGGACGCGCGTGCGGTGTGTGAAGCAGAGAGCCGATATAACGCTCTCGGGTGGAAGTACGAACAGTACATTGGCGACGAGTCTGTGAGTACTGTTGTAAATTTATTTCAATTGTGATACTATGGAAAAACTGTCACGTTTAGTAGTAGCTAAACGCGAAAAAAAAAGAAGATGACGGTAACAGTAAAATGGAAATATTATACTTGGAAATTAAATAATAAGTAACTTACATAACGGTGTAGAAAAAATTGTAATATTTTATATATATTCAGAGCAGGTTGAACGTGTTGAATTTGTTATGTTAATGTCGTAGGGGTCGATTTTGTTATTGTTATTTGAACGCGGTAACGACAATCGCTGGGACATTTTTTATTGTAGTGTTTGTGTGCGGAGTGTTCTATAAGATATGCTCATAAAAATAATAAAATTGTTAAATTAGTTTCATAAACTATAAATAAGTGCATATACTTTTTATAATATTACTAGCTGACTAGGCAAGCGTTGTTTTGCCGTGTGAGTTGTTTCTGGGAGATTTCTAGTGTACATTATATATATACTAAGAGTGAGATTTGATTACTGAAAGTGCAAATTAAGTTTCATGAAAATCGGTTTTTATATATACGAAAATGTCACTTTAATTATATTCAGTGATATATCAGTCGTGTATAAATAAATATGCACTTATATACATATATAAATACATAATTAATGTGTCGATACGATAATTATATATGATTAATAAATAATTGTAGAAATAGTGGATGATAGATTAATAGAAAATCTTGTGATGAATGATGCTTATCTCTAGATGAATTGTTTGATAAATTCGGGGAAGTTGGTCAGGAACGGATGATGCCGTTACTTGATGTAAAGTTAAATGATTGAAAAAGTTGTTCAAGAACGGATGATGCCGTTACTTGATGTAAAGTTTGATGATTGAGGAAGTAAGTCAAGAACGGGTGATGCCGTTACTTGATATTAAGTTTGATGATTGAACAAGTTGTTCAAGAACGGATGATGCCGTTACTTGATGTAAAGTTTGATGATTGAGGAAGTAAGTCAAGAACGGGTGATGCCGTTACTTGATATTAAGTTTGATGACTGAAGAAGTTGTTCAAGAACGGATAATACCGTTACTTGATGTAAAGTTTGGTGATTGAGGAAGTAAGTCAAGAACGGGTGATGCCGTTACTTGATATTAAGTTTGATAACTGAAGAAGTTGTTCAAGAACGGATGATGCCGTTACTTGACGTAAGGTCGTAATGCTCTTAATTTATGTGAAGTTTGATGATTAAATAAGCTGTTTAATAACGGATAATAAACGGATAATTATTAAAAATGTTAATTTATGTGACGGTAGATTTAGATTTAGGTAGATTTATGTGAAGAAGTTGTTCACGGACGGTTCACGAACGTTTCTTGATGGGAAGTTTGATGGAAGTTTGATGATGTAGGAAGCATGTCAAGGACGAATGACGACCGTCTCTTGATAGAAGTTGAATGGTGATTGAGGAAGCATGTCAAGAAAAATAACGATCGTTTCTTGAAATAACATAGTTTGCTGTCCCTGGTGAATTTGGCAAATCTTACAGTGGAAAAAGTCGGATGCGAAGGAAATTTTAATTTGTTATGTACGAAATTGAATATGGAAAAGGAGTGGGGATATTTACTTCGAAGCTGCCACCACACCTGCTCAAAAGAGAGTGCATATTTTGCATTGGGGTAGGTCGGAATAACAAGTATTTTACAATATTCCCGATACGCACTAAACTAACAATTCCGAAGCTGAAACTCTCATCTTCATGATTAGAATGATGTGTTGATGACTAAGAAATAAGATGAATACTTAATGAACCAGTATATTTGAATGAAATAGTAAAATATTTGAAAGACACGCATTTCGACAAGAGAAACAGGAAGAAAAGCAGAAATTTCAGAAATTCATTGTTCGGTCATGACAATAAGTTGTTAAATATTTAACTTCTAGACCAAATTACTGAAAATGTAGCTCAGACAGTAGAAAAAATAATAAATTAAAATCAAATGAGATACCGACGATTGAAGACCTCATTAATGGCCGAAGCTTATTTATTGGAGTTTATAAACAAATGACTTTGGTTTTAAAGATAAAATAACCAGGATATGAGCCTCTGCTCAGAAGAAGAAGAGACAACCGGAAATGTAAATCAGAAAATAATAAAAAGACATTTCAATTGTGGTAGTTGCAAAAAACTTAACATTGGATGAGAAATGACCATGATAAAATCTATGCGAAATGAAGAAAATCAGACACTTTAAACTGCAGTATAATCGCCTATAGAAAAAGATAAATGACACGGTGCAAGCACAGAAGACTCATTCCAATTCCCTTATAGGAAAAAATGAATTCTATAATCAATTAAGTCCTTCAGAAAGATAACAGTGTAAAAGTAGATGGCCTTTTAGACTGGATCTCACTTACAGTGCCTATCTTAAAAGAGAACTGTGGTATCCGATTTTGTGTTAATATGAGATGGGCAAATTCAACAATTCGAAACGAAAATCACTCGGCCTACGATAAGAATTAGACTAAGATTAGAAAGGTTGCTAAAATTAGAGATCTGTAACGACCTTTAAATCCACCACAGGACTTTATAAATAAAAACGAATGTTGCCTGGTAGAATCCTCTGAATTTGAGAAAGTGAAGACGTGACCAATTTATTGAAGACATTCTTATGTTCAGAAAAGACCAAATAGAACATGACGCTAAACTGAAAAAGTACATTGAAGTTTTACAGGTAATTAAGGTTGTGTTGAGAAAAGAAAAATGTATCTGAAGGTTCCTAGACCACAAACTTGCAAAACAGAAAATAAAATCATTAGAAAATATCTGAATACTGAATATCTATTCAAAAGCTGAAAGCCTCGATAATCATCACAGCTTTATTAACCTTCCTGGGATTAATAAATTAAGTGGGTAAATGAATTCCTGACTTAGCCATGAAAACAGATCCCTTAAAAGAAGTGATCTGTCAGAAAATTGGAATAGAAAATTGGACTTAGAAATCAAAGTTTTTAGCGGTAGAGCGATAGTAGATTTTACAGTACAATTCCGCAATCTATATTAGACTTATCTACAGAAAAGTTTAAATTAATTGTATATGTTTACACGTAAGGATATTACACAATTGATATTATTTGAATGATAAAAATCCTTTCAGCTTCAAACAAGACTAAAAATAATTAAAGTAAATTTAAATGTTTAAAAGATTGACTGCCGTGTTTCGTGCTGGTTTTTTTCGGTAAGAGCAACATTTCGAACAAGTGTAGCTTAATAAATCTAATTGATCCTTGACGATTCAAAAGTGCTTGTAAAAAAGCCTACTTGAATAAAGATTATTTAGACTTAATTTTATAAATTACAAATGAACTTGCTATTATGAAGGAAACTTTTTAAGAGAGACTAAAATAGTTATATCTAAGGGATTGTGAGACAGAGAATTATTGACAGCACATGAGGGCCATCCCGGTATTGTGGCCATGAATGAAAAGTTTGGCGGCTCGAGGATGTTACCCATAAAACTGATGACATGGGTATTCGTGATAACAGGGAACTAAAAGAAAAAGGAAACATTACGCAAACGGGAAAAAAAGCGAATAATAGAAATTTAGGATCAAGAGATAAGTGTTTATTTGGGATACAAATAAGGAAAATAAACTAGGTGCAAACTTTGAATACATCGAATAGACAGCTAAACTACGATTGGGAGGTGACATAGAGATTGAAAGTGAGGAAACTGGACAATAGTTGAGACGAAATATTTTACACGAAAAAAGGAAAAGGAAGAATGGAAGGTAATAAATGGCCAAGAGATGCAGGCAACGACAACAAGGAACAATAAGGAGGAATGAAGGACGAATGGAATGCAGGAGTGCCGGAAGATGTATGAGGCAACCGAAGTGTGGGAAAAAGGAGAATACAGATGAGTGAGGCATTTAGTGATATCTAAAATTAAAATAGATGTGAAAGAAGCAATTAGAAAATGAGGTCCAGATAAATATAATACTTAGCTAAAAGAAGTATAAGTGAAAGGAATATATTTAGTTAGTGAGAAGCGAAGGAAGAATGGAGTTAGAAAAATGGGTGAACTACATAGTTGTAGGATTCGTGATTTTTAGACTTCAGAAACGAAGATGTGTTATGGTGATTGATCAATGATGTAATAAAATGTTTTAAATGATAACCACTGATCTACTGAAAATAAACTTATTTTAATTAAAATAAAGGAGAGATGTAGTGTATGTGAATAAGAATAGATGTTTTGATGGAAGGTAGATTTATAATAAAGGAGGTTCTGTCGTCTCATGCCTGCACACCGCGCGTTATAGTAGTGAGAGAATTACTCACTTTCACTACGACCACGGGTGAGGACGGACGCGCGTGCGGTGTGTGAAGCAGAGAGCCGATATAACGCTCTCGGGTGGAAGTACGAACAGTACAGATCCGATATTCGAGGTCGTTTGTTCAATCGTTTGTTTGTTTGTTCAAAAAATCACATAGTATTATGTGATTTTTTTTAATATCAATTTATTATTTACCTCAGGCAGACTGCTAATCGTTCGATGGCAGCTGTAGGCTTTTGAAATCTTGTAATTTTTTTGATTAGGTCTGGTTTTAATTTTTCAAGTAAAAACGTAAAGCATTCTTTAGACATTCTAAAATAACCATAAAACTTTCTCTCGTCATTGTAATGAAACGACGCTTGCTTGTTTGTGACTGACTTTATTGTCTGCTTACCTACATACTAATAACAAAATACACTACATCTTTCCCCTCACAAAAAGAAATAAAAATAAACAGGTAAAGCATGCATACACATATAAACACAACATCGTTATTATCGCATCTTTTTTTTTTTTTTTATACAAATTTAAAGAATAGCATTTACCTTTTTAAACTAAAACAATCTTGAACTAAAGTCTAAAAACAACCTACAATCTCAATAAAAAAAAGAAGAACAATAAGTAATATGTAAACAATATACTCGTATATTCTAATTGGTAACAGTATACAATTAATGAGATGGACTAAAAATTTTAATGAAAATGTTACATTTAATCATTATTTATGAGCAATCGGGCTTGTTTCCTTGTAACAGGTCCGCGGGTTTCACGGAATGATTTTTGACCACTATCGCGTATTGGTTCCATCGCAATGCCCGCGGAGCGCTTGTCGGACCCTCCGCCGCATACAGTGCCTGCATCACGACCAGCGTGCATGTAATCACGCATCGGATATTGTACTTCTCGCTGTACTAGATGCCGCCGGTTACGTCGATATTTGCGGCCCATTTCGTCCTCTACTATGTATGACCGAGGTTCCGCAGCCTGACTAACCACTTTCGTGAACTTCCGCTCTTTACCATCCGTCATCACAACTTTGTCGTTATCATAAAGGACAGGAAGAACTCTCGTCGACCTATCGTATAGAACCTTTTGTTTTTGTTGATGTTTCATTACGGCAGTATAGTTCTTCTCACGATCGACCGGTTCCACGAATTGAGCATGATAAGTGGGTAACCGCGTGTTTAACTTTCTGCCCATAAGAATTTGCGCGGGTGAGTCGATGTCCTCCCGCGGCGTATTTCTTAGATTTAGTAAACTTAAATAATAATCCTCTCCCGCGTCAAAACATTTTTTCAATAAATTTTTAATAGTACGCACGGTGCGCTCACTTTTACCGTTACTTTGAGGATACAGCGGAGATGATTTTGTATGTATAATATCCCATTCACGCAGAAAGCCACGAAATTCAGAAGAAGAGTATGCCGGACCATTATCCGTCACTAACTCGATCGGTATCCCGTACCTAGCGAACTGTTCCTTCAATGCTTTTATGACAGATTTACTATTTATGGAACTTAATTCGTTTACTTCAACGAAATTTGAAAAATAGTCAACTAAAAGGAGGTAATATTTCTTGCGGTATTCGAAAATATCCGATCCTATCTTAAGCCAGGGAACATCTGGGATAGCGTGCGGTAACAACGGCTCGCGGCGCGGCGCCGGCGCATGCCGCTCGCACGCCGCGCACTCGCGCACGGCCCGCTCGATGTCCCGCGTCATGCCCGCCCAGAACATTAATTGCCGCGCGCGCCGCTTGCAGCGTTCGATCCCCAGGTGCCCCTCGTGTATTTTTCGCAACATGTCGCCCCGCAACGTTTCCGGAATGTATAACAAATACCCCTTAATGATTAACCCGTCGACGTACTGAAGAATTTCACGATACGGCCAAAATACTCGAAGATTGACCTTTACTTTATATTTATTTTTTGGCCATCCGTCTATTATATATTTAACTAAATCTTGACATACTTCATCTTTTGCAACATGTTCTCTCACTAAATTTAGCTTTTGATCACTAAACTGCAAATTATTAATCATAAAACAAGACTGACTTTCTAAGCTATCATTCAATCTCTCATACATATGCTCAGATACAGGCGCCCGAGATAGCGTATCCGCGATATACATATACTTGCCGGGAGTATATACAACTTTAAAGTCATATCTTTGTATTCTTAATAACATGCGCTGTAATCTAGCCGGAACCGATGATAAGGATTTTTTAAAAATCGATTCAAGCGGTTTATGATCAGACTGTACTGTAACGTCACATCTCCCAAAAATATATTGATGAAACCGTTCACACGCAAAAACTATAGCCAGCATTTCTTTTTCGATCTGCGCGTACCGCCGCTGCGTATCAGTGAGCGTGAGCGACACGAACTCAACGGGGCGGCCCGCTTGCAGCAGCACCGCGCCCAGCGCCTCCGAGCTCGCGTCCACCGACAGCACCACTGGCAGCTCGGTCGAATACAGCGCCAATACTGGTGCCGTTGCTATTTTAGTTTTAAGCAAACTCACCGCTTCAGAATGGTGTGATTCCCAAAGCCATTCAGAATTATTTTTTAAAAGACTCCTAAGTACGGCTACCGACTGAGAATAATTAGGTATGAATTTTGAAAGATAATTGATCATACCCAAAAAACGCTCCAACGCTTTCTTATCGTTAGGCTCGGGCATTTCTAAAATAGACTTCACTTTAACATTATCCGGCCTCATGCCACGCTCATCGAAAATATGACCCAAGTACGTTACCTCGTTAACCCCAATCTTGCACTTTTCTTTATTAAAACGCAAACCTATATCTCTCGCTCTTTCAAGTAATCGTTTTAAGCGCGAATCATGCTCGTCCCGTGTTTTACCCCAGACCACTATATCATCTATAAAAGAGTCCACACCGTCCAAATCCTCCAGATATTGCCTCACTTTTGAATGGAACATCTCCGGCGCACAACTAACTCCGTAGGGTAAACGCAAAAACTGATATCTGCCAAACGGTGTACTAAATGTACACAGGTCGGCGCTGGCGTCGTCTAACTGGAGCATCCAAAAGCCAGAGCGAGCGTCGAGCACGCTGAAGAATCGCGCGCCGCGCAGCCTCGCGGCTAGGTCGGTCACCGTGGGGAGAGTGAAGTAGGCGCGCTTGATCGCACGATTTAAAGGCCGCGGGTCTAAACAAATTCGTATATCTCCATTTTTTTTCGCTGCAATGACTATAGCATTCACCCACTCGGTTGGATGTTGAACTTTACGAATTACTCCCAATTTTTCCATACGCTGTAACTCAATATATAATTTATCTTTGAGCCCGAGAGGTATCTTACGTGCCGGACATATGATCGGCTGAACGGTTCGGTCGATGACTATTCTATGTATTCCCGGTAATTTACCAAGGCCACTAAATAAATCTGAATAACTCTTTTCAATATTAATAAAATCGACGCGTTCTATTAAACCTAATTTTACACAAGCATTTAATCCTAAAATATTTTGAGATTGCATATTACACACAACAAATTTAAGGCTATACTCTTTTTGTTTATATTTAACTGACAGCTCACATTGACCTATTACTGGCACGACATTGCCCGTATAAGAATGCACTCGCCCACTATAAGCGCTTAGGTATTCATAACTATAGCCCAAATACTCATAATCATATTTTGACAGAATATTCAACATCGATCCTGTATCTAATTTAAAACTTAATTGCTTACCATTACAGTCCATTATCTCAGTCCATTCCTTTGTCATACCACATTTTTTTACATACTCTTTGATTACATTCACATAAACTATTTCATCATCGGAACCTTCTGACGCAACACTCTCACTCAGGTTATGCACTCGATGGGCACTTAATTTACACATACGGGCAAAATGACCACGCCCCCTACATTCAAAACACTTTGCATTAATTGCCGGACACCGCTCAATGACGCAGAACTCACTACCGCATCTCGCGCAGCCGCGCAATTCCCTTTGCACGGCCGTGCGCAAGGGCGCGCGCGCGCCGCCAGCACCGCGGCCGCCGAGCCCTCGTGGCCGGCCCGACCACGACGTACCTCCACTGCGAATCCGGCCTCTCGACGACTCTCGAACATTTCGATTAGATAATCCATCCACCTGGACACTAGAACTCGCCTCCTCTATTTGCCGGCTTTCATGTCTCGACATTTCATCGGCCTCACATATTTGTATCGCTTTTGCCAGATTTAAATCGTCAGTTCTAAGTAGCCGATCCCGCACGACCGTGTTACATATTCCACACACAATACGATCTTTTATTAAATCATCCGTGAGATGCTCGAACTTGCAGCCGTGACTGAGTAATTTAAGCGCCGTCACATATTTGCTTATAGTTTCACCTTCAACCTGATTCCTTGAAAAAAATTTAAATCGTAGCATAGTAACATTTGTTTTAGTGCCGAAATAAGTATCAAACTTCTTTTTTAAACAGGCCAAATCATCTGCACTTTCACCTTTTGCGTACACAAATGTAGAATATATTTCATAGCCCTCCGGTCCGATGAGGTTCACAAGCAAGCTGGCCTGCACATCTGGCGATTCTCTTATCACTCCCGATGCCTTGAGAAATATATTGAATTGTTTCCACCATTTTACCCACGCGTCGGCTCGTGCGGCGGGACTGCCATCAATATGCAATTCTGCTGGTGGTCGTGCGTGTTCCATCACAATGTATTATATAACACACACACAACGTATTTTTTACATTAACATAAATAGCCGTATATTCACTCCAAAACGTCTTAAAAACTTATTAAATTCGCGCACCGCTGCCACCATGTAATGAAACGACGCTTGCTTGTTTGTGACTGACTTTATTGTCTGCTTACCTACATACTAATAACAAAATACACTACAGTCATCTATTAATTCTTTGTAAAGTAAAGCAAATTCTCCTTCTGCTTCTCGCTTTCTCCAGGTTGGATGTACACCCCATCTTTTTTTAGTAGCTTCGCTTCGTTTTTCCTATACTTCGTCATCGATGGCAATTGCAATAGTTGCCAGTTCAAATTGTGAAAATTGCATATTTATTTAAGCGTCTATCGACAGATGAAATCACTAGCTGATAAAACTACATAGCACAGATATAAGTCGTGCAAATAATACACCGGAACAGCACGGTGTAACATGAATGACTGGCACGGCCGGGGCCCGGTCCGGTCGCGACACGGTGTAGCCTGAATCATCCCTTATTCTAATTGGTTACTCAGTTGCCGGACAGACACGAAAGTAGGAGTACGCATCGATCATTGCCAAAAGTACAGTTAGCATGTCATAAAAAAAGAGGATAAATATCTTTTATTTTAAATAATAATTAGATAAATTTTTTCTTTAATAGAAAAATATGGAGAATTTTATAAAACTATGTGGCGAAAAAAAACGGGCAAAACTTGACATCTATCATTATTTCATCATTAAAGCCATTGCTTTAATTAAGGAACGAATTGACATGATTGATAGAAAGAAATATGTGGGAAAATACGTGTCGAAATTTGAATGATATTGAGATAGAATATATGAAAAATTTTGAATTTATAATTAATGTTGAGTCTGAATCTGAAGATAGCGACGTGAGTGAATAGCGTTAAAATAGTAAATATTTATTGCGGATTATTTTTTTCTTTTTTTACTAATAAAATAAATGAACAGACTTCTGTACATTACGTTTGATTAAACATTCTAATAGTTGCATAATGAATATATGATATGATCTTAATTAATTAAGTTGGCAAGCTAGCTCTTGATTACGAATTCACCTGATGGATGCCGATGTAGTTTAAGTTTCTTGAAAGGGTTTGGAGATTAAACGTGTAACCATTCAGGGTTTTTACACGACATCGTACCTGAATGCTAAACCGCTTGGTGGTACGTCTTTGTTAGAAGGGTACGTCGGAAGCATCTATCTAGTCAAGACCAGGGATAAATTTTAGAAATATACTAATATGTTTTTTCTAGGATTCGAATGCGGAACTTCCCGTTTACAATCCACAGCGCTTACTATTACTCCAGGTAAACGTTAAAAACTTACTTTTCATTCTAAAGAATTTTCAACATAAATTTGATTATAAATATTATATAATATTAATTTTATTTTTATGCAAACGTTACTTGTAACCCGTGTAACCGGATTAGTTGAAATTGCTGCGCGCACACATATAAAATAGTACAGTAAATATTAGGTCCTTACATATGAAATTGGCGTCTTGTCGTACTGGCCACTTTGATCTCAAATATTACCTTTATGATTAGGAATTCCAAATTCAAATTCATACAGCTATTTACTCATGCATTTGTGTTTCAAACCCCCTAATTCATTTGTTTTTTCTTCTTTTGTTTTTTTCTTTGTGTCACTCTGTTTACAAAATGGAAAACATGAAATATCGCGTTATTTACGAGTATGAGTTCCACCGTGGCACCAGTGCTGCAGAAACGGCTCGAAGGATTAATGATGTGTATGGTGACTGTGTCGCAAAAGAAAACACAGTGCGTTTTTGGTTCCAACGTTTTCGTTCTGGAAATTTCGACCTGCAGAACAAGCCTCGTGGACGGCCGGAGACCAAAGTTGATAATGAAGAATTGAAGGCTATTGTGGAAGCGGATCCATCGCAAACCACGTCCGAGTTAGCTGCAGGCTCCGGTGTTAGTGATAAAACTATTCTAATCCACTTGAAGCAAATTGGGAAGGTGAAAAAGATTGAAAGGTGGGTACCTCATGAATTGAGTGAAGCAAACCAACAAACACGCGTCGACTGCTGCGTTACGTTACTCAACCGGCACAATAATGAAGGAATTTTAAATCAAATCATTACCTGTGATGAAAAGTGGATCCACTACGATAATCGGAAGCGCTCATCGCAATGGCTGAACCCTGGCGAACCAGCCAAATCCTGCTCTAAGCGAAAATTGACTAAAAAAAAGGTTGCTTGTAAGTGTTTGGTGGACTAGTGCCGGTGTCGTGCACTACAGCTTTCTTAAATCTGGCCAGACGATTACGGCAGATATCTATTGTCAGCAACTGCAAACCATGATGGAAAAGCTAGCTGCTAAACAACCGAGGCTGGTCAATCGCTCTAGGCCACTGCTGCTTCAGGACAACGCTAGACCACACACTGCACAACAGACGGCTACCAAATCAGAGGAGCTTCAATTAGAATGTCTTAGACATCCACCGTACTCTCCGGACCTTGCTCCAACAGATTACCATTTTTTTCGCAATTTGGATAACTACTTGCAAGGAAAAAAATTCAACTCCGATGGGGCAGTCCAAACCGCCTTCAAAGATTTTATTGATTTCCGCCCGAATGGTTTTTTTTAGTAGGGGATCAATGAACTACCTATGAGATGGCAAAAGTGCATACATAGCAATGGTACATACTTTGATTAATTAAATATATTTCATTTAAAAAAAAACGACTTTATGTTCCTCCCATAGGAAACGCCAATTTCATATGTAAGGACCTAATATTAATATATTTAGTGGATCGGTCTTTTTTTTTCTTTTTTTTCGAATGTGTCTAATGCTGTTAGCCCTAATGGCTTTTACAGCGTCACCGGTGGGATGGGCGAGCGCAGAAGCTTCGCCGGGTAAAATTGATAAGAAGCGAGTGTTTTTAGGCACTCGTAACTTATTGGGAGCGTCGCCTTAAGGGTGTCTCCTGCGAGACCGAACCTCGGCTTAAAGCGGCGCGCTTTGGAGGACTGCATCTAACACATTGACTTTGAAGAAGTCTGCATCACGGCGGCCGCGGCAGAGGGCTGCGGCCGCTTGACGCAAGCAAGCGGGGACCTCGTCTTCGCCGTATTGTGTGTATATCTTGTTGGATGCTGTAATAGCATCGTCGGGGTCGTTGAGGACGCTCTTAGGGCGCCTGTGAAATCGGTTGGGGAAGTTAAACACCTTATAGTTGGCCGCGGCCGCTATAAGGGGATTTGGATGTGTGGACGCTTTCTCGAAGTAAGTTTTCGAGAATCGTTTGAAAAGATCGGCTATCGTGGGAAGGTCGAGATCTCTATGGAGATTCACGTTGCGCACGAACCACGGACAGCCAGTGGCTGTACGCATGAATCGATTTTGAAGTGTCTGCAACGGACACAGTCGTGACTTAGGAACGTGCGCGAACGCGACGCTCGCATAGGTCATAATGGGTCTAATGCAAGTCTTGTAAAGCGTCACTTTGTTGCGAAGTGACAGTTTACTAGTTTTGCACAATATCGGATAGAGTGGATCGGTCAGCGCGTCGGGCAATTATTGTTGATATCACTGTCCCGCATGGCGATAATCTCATACGAGCAGAAAAAGATAAATTAACAAAATATTTAGATTTAGCTCATGAGATGACCGCCATGTGGGATATTGATTCAACAATAATTAGTCCAATTGTTGTATCGGTTAATGGTCTTATCGCGAAGAGCCTCGACCAACATCTCAAGAGGCTCACGCTTAGTTGCTGGATCAAGCGCAGGATACAGAAGGCAGTGTTGCTTGAGACGGCACGCATAGTGAGGAGGTTCCTCACTCTGTAGCCCTAACCACCGGGAGCTTGGGTCCTCTCTCCGCTCTCCGTGGATGGCAATTTTTTTATATTTTTAAATGTTTTTTTTTGTAGAAAATATTTAAAAATGTAAAACAATTTGTATATAAATAAACGAGTGAAATACGAAATTACAAAGCAATTTTCACTTTTCATAATTTTATTTCAGTATTCTGGAAAATGTTTCGCATATAGCTGCGCACGAGAATCCACTTCTATAATAAGTACTTCTGATCGATAAACGACATCGTACTATGCACTCTCAGGGAAAAACTAAATAACACGTCAGACCGTCGAGGGAGCTCGCGACGGACTGAAAACAACGCTCGCGATTTTTTCGCGTTCGTGCGAATAGTAATAAGAAGTTTTGTATGTTCCATTCGGGTGACGCCCAACTCTACCGCCTTAAAATGGAACACTGCGCTATAAAAATACGTCGCGTTTTAAATGCGCTGTCGTGTGAATAGATACCTGTATATCCATTTGTTTCATTTTTTACGATCGTCCGAACGAGTCGTAAAAAATAATTTGCGTTAAAACTCCACAATAGGCGTTATAAGAAGTTTCGTATGGTATATTCAGCTTAACGCCTTCGCCCTATGGACTAAAATGGAACACTGCACGATAAAATACGTCGCGATTTAAATACGCTGTCATGTGAACAGATACCTGGATACCCATTTGTTTCAATTCGGCGTAATTTGTACGCGCGATAAAATTAATCTCGTGCTTACGAGGGGTTACTGTTTAGTTTCGTGTGGTTTCGTGCATTTATTTTTTCTTTTTCATTTCCGTAACAAAACTTCGATACTGGTTGTTTGATGGTTAAGTAAAATATTATATTAAGTATTCTTATATAATATTCATCTTAAATACCATAACATAGTGAGCCAAAATTAGTCTTTGTGCTTAATGATATAACTATATTATTAACAGGATCGCCTTGATTATATGTAGTGATAATAAAGTACTGCAGCTTTGTATTATTTCATTTTATTCAATATTATAAACAATCCGCTGTTATATTATTACAATTTACCGTTTCTCCGTTTCACGTCTATTCCTTTTGACCGCTAGCGCCAGCATGGCCGCCCGTCGGCTTTATTTTATAGTCTCGTCTATGATTTTTAGTTTAGCTATAGACAAATATTTTGGAATAGCTAACAATATGTAACATTACACAATATACGCTCTTTCTATCTTTGATACGGATCGGTGAACATTGAACAATAATAGAATTAGATGGCAATAAGAAAATTACTATGAAACTAGTTAGTGTTCCTCAAGTTTTATTGGCGTTTCACTTTATAAAAATAATTATAATTTCTTAGGTGAAATCTTTTCTATGAACACACAAGTTTTTTTATCATTTAAGCTGTAAAGATGTCTATTTTCCTGTTTTTGAATGTTTATTTTATAATTAATCGTTCAATTTAAGTTATGAACATTCAATATTAGATCTAAGATGTTTTGGGTCATATCTATTCAGAAAGTAATAAATAAATTAATAATCATAAATAAACTATTTTTATTGCATATCACATCCACAGTTCCTAATCACTGCGTAACTTTTTCACGATGGTAACATCAGCAGTAAGAATGTTCCAGAGTCTAGAGAAAATAAATGCTTACATCATAATATAACACGACGAAATACAATGTTACAATTTAATTAAATATTCAACCGCAAAAATGAGAAAAATATTATGCAATAAACAAATCGGAGTTAAGTCTTCGCCTCCCAGGGAATCCGTTATTTCTTTCCTCCAGGAGGCTGTAATGGTTGACCACGTTCTTTTCCGCGAAGTTTTATTCCAATCGCTCTTTCAATTTTACCTAGTACAATATTATTAGGAATACCGCGACCCGCTTCGTAGTCATTTACGATTTGAGGCTTCTCACATATTTTCGTCGCTAAATCTTTTTGACTCATACCTTTTGATTGTCTGCCTTGCATTATTAGTTTTCCTAAATCAAGAGGTACTTTTTCATGTCGCAGTTCTTCGGTTTCTCTATCAAGTTTGGCAGTGTTTTTAGTAGTAACATGTTGTTTATTAGTGCCTGCACCATATTTTTGTTGAGTGTCCACTGGTAAACCTTGCCGACGTGCTGCGTTAACGGCTTGTTCAGTCTTTAGGGCTGACGCTTTTGGTGGTTTTTTACGGAGAATAGTAACAGTATCCCAATCCGACATTGTTAAAGAAAGTTTAAGAAATTACTTTGTGTGACGAAATAGTTAACCAAAATTTTTCTAGTGCCCTTATTCTTAGCATAAGACGTGCAGTGTAGTCTATGGTGCCGTGAACAGACAAATAATTATAATTGTCATAGAGAAAAATAAGATATACTGGATAGTGGATGATGAGCATATACTTTATAGAGTAGGATTAGATTAATGCGATACTTCATATGTACTTATATATTCAAATCAGGTTTTAATAAAGTTAGCTATATAGGTTAAAACAATCGTGGTAAAACACCTAAAATTATCTAAATAAAAAAATATCTATCTATTAAAAATATTGGTAAGAGATACTAACCCTACATTTGACTTGAACTATCCATGAAGTAAAAAGTAACGGATCATAAGAACTCGAGAGTAAAACGAGATACTTTTAATAAATGTAGGTATTCCAATAGAATACTTACATTTATAAGTAGCGTACTCACGACTTCGTATCGACTTTGGTTTTAATTACCCTCAATTATGTGTGATATTATTGTATCCAATACCCGAAGTAAATACGAGAACATTTTTAGTAGCCGTGAAAGGGTGACATATACAACATAAGAGACAGATATGCGGATTTAATATTACTAGGAATATTATAGAAATGGCTTAGCGATATATTTTAGGTTATCCTGTTTTACTATACGAACAGAGTTGATTTATTAAATACAGTCTTATTTCTCCAGTCCACATGTAGAATTAGGATCTTCTTATTTGATGCAAAAGGAATAAGTTATTAAATAATTAAATAAGACAATGATATAATCTGCGACGAAATATAATAAAGTATAAGATATGTAAGATCATTCATCGTGGATTATAACACAATAATTACTTTTGTAAAAAGTTATCTAGTCTTAGGAGTCAATAGAACTAAATTAACAAAACTGAACTTCAATAATGTCGTACTTTATTTATGTTTTGTTTAATATTTCTAAAAAATATTTTATATTCTTTGATAACTTTTCATGCTAAATGTAGGTAAATTAAGTAACATTAACAATTTTATTAAACTTTTAAGTTTCCTATCACTACCTTATAACAATATATTTTACCAATACCTTATTTTTTACTAATACGTCTGAACGAAGTTAAATTTTTCATTGTTATTTGTCTTTAAAACATAAAGTCTAACTCTAAAGTCATTGATCTATAGTAATTGATTGGCTATAGGTGCCAGAAATACAATTAATAATAAAAATTCTGATTATTTATGAAAATGCCATAGGAACAAGTTTAATAATAATATAATTCAATAATTTCAAAATATGGCATTTTCGTTTGGATCAAATACTACATCGCAAAGTATTGGTTTTGGTAACACAGCAAAACGTTAGTCAAAGTTTAATATATATAAAAGTAATAATAAAATTATTTTGCTATAATCCGCGATAAAGTAAATAGAAAAAAATATATAATTTTCAATGTATAGTGGACTATCCGTTTTTTCAAACCAAAAGTCAACAAACTACCACCGCCACCACTATACACAAGCACTACACTCGACAATCTGCACAGCACTACACATCATCAGCAGAAATAGTTGAATATTCATCATTGATGATGATTATATATCTTCATTTAAAGAACTCTCAACATTTATAAAAATCTGAGTGTAATTTTCTTGCAGCTACATTTTCATTTGGAAGCACTAATACTGCAACTACTAGTACAGCCGGATTTGGTGGTTTTGGAACATCTACAACCTCATCTGGCTTTGGTTCTTTTGGTGCACCGACATCCAGTGCAGGTTTTAATTGATTAATAAATAATATATTTAATATATAAGTTATACTTCTTAAGGATAATGTTCTAATGGGCAGTTTTAATTAAAACCAACATTAGAAATGTCACATGTGAAATATAAAAGATTTCCATTTTTCATATCAATTTAACTGATTCCAATTTTTTTTTGTATTTACAGCACCATTTGGCAGTTTAGGTACAGCAACTATTACTGCACCCTCTATTTTTGGTGGGACAGGTTTTGGATCAACTGCTACTAAGCCTACTACAGGTAAAAGGTTATACAGTAATATTTGTATACACTTATCAATGCTGTAGGTATTTCACTAATAATTTTGTAATTACATTAATTGTCAGGTTTATAATTAGTGCTACTTAAATTTCGTATTAACATCTATACTTGTTTAGGAAAAGTTTTTTGTATTAAGTTCCATACTTGATGTCAAAAGTATCTATTTATTGATTATTATTGTACAGGCTCCCATGTACATTTTTGTTTTGAACCATATTTTTTTTATACAATTTTAGTGTCATTATGATGTTAGAGCATGCATGTTTTCATACTATCAAACAATATCATTATAATATAAACCTTCAATTTACTATCATATTATTATCATATTATATTTAAAAATCAAAACAACTGCAATGAATTTAACTATATTAACTTAATAAGTCTATCAATCAAGTGTCTCACATCAATCAATTTGTTAATCTAATCGATCAACCAAAGATTGTGTCAACTATCAAAAGTGCAAAAAATACTATCAATTTAATTATATTAACTTAACAATCTATCATACAAGAGTCATACATTTATTAATCTATCAATCTAAACTCAATAAATCAACCAAAGGGTCATATCTGCCTGTACAATTATTTTACAACTATTTCTGCATAATGAGTGAGTGGACTTTAATATATTTCAGGATTTGGAACTGGTGCTTTTGGAACTAGTGCATTTGGAACTGGTACAGGCTTTGGAACAGGAACCTCCACATTTGGTAGTACAGCACCGGCGTTTGGTACTAATACATTAGGAAGCAACACTTTTGGAACTGGCTCTACTTTTGGTTCTACTTTTGGTAAACCTGCTACTACAGGCTTTACAGGTTTTGGCACTGGACTTGGCACATTTGGTCAACAGCCTCAGGTTAATATTCATTTTTTAGCTTCATGTACAATTGTTTCATAAAATATTTCCATGTCGGTACAAATCTTATATAATTTATAAAAACACTTTGTGGAGTTCCATAGTACCAAACTTATGACAGAATTATCTTCTAATGCACAAACTCATTATAGCAAAATAATTTATATCATAACTTATATATTCACTATATATGACTAGCCTGTTGGCGCAGTGGGTAGTGACTGTGTCTTCAACTCCGCAGGTTGCAGGTTCGGTCCCGCCGAGGGCCAACATTTTCTATAAACAATTTGTTGGTTCTTTGTCTGTATATTCATATTTAAGTATGTATTTAAAATTATATATGTAGTATATTTACCAGTTGTCTTACCGAGGTGTCGTAGAAGGCGACTAAGGTAAGTTGACATCAGGCAGGTGGCCGATTGTGAATTACTGAGCCAAATCATGTGACAACATGTTTGTAACATGTTGTGCTGACCACACTCAGAGTGGGATAAGGGCAGGGGGATGATGATGATGATGATATTTACCAGTTGTCTGTCACCCATAACACAAATATTAGGTTACTTACTTGTGGGATGGACGACAGTGTGTGTTAGTGTCCCATATATTTATTTTTTATTTATTCAATATCAGAGTGATAAAGTCCTAGGTCACCTGTAATGACTATGTGATTTATATATTTTTATTTTCCTTTTCATATAAATATTGTGAGGTTTAACATTCAAATAAAAAAGTACGAACAGAACATTTAAAACTTATGATAATAATTTTTTTGCTATGATTTGTGATTAGATAAAATCTGTGCAATGCTATGGAAGGTTATCTCATCATACAAAGCTAAGAATAATTAGGATCTGGGTCAAATACTAAAATTGTGCTACATTGCAGTAGAATATACAATTGAAAAAACATAATATTAAAACTTCATAGTTATTTATTTATTCTAGGTACAACAGCAACAACAACAACAGCCACAGGGTCCAACAAATGCACATGAAGCGTTGATTGCAGCTGTTTTCAATTGTTGTGTTTATGGAGATGAGAGAGATCAAGTACTTGCCAAGTGGAATCTACTGCAGGCTCAGTGGGGAACTGGTAACTTTATTATTTTTTTCAATAAAATTAAACTGTGCTGTTATATGTACAGTACATATACATTAATTATATTATAAATGTGTATGTTTCTGTCTGTTTATTACGCTTTGAACAACTATTCCACTGGACCAATATTGATGTAATTTGGTACAAGGTTTTGTAAAGGTTAAATACCAGGTTAATATATATGAAAAAACTCTATACGACTGTTTATTATATATATGTTTGTCATCATCCTCCTGCCCTTATCCCACTCTAAGCGGGGTCGGCACAACATCTTGTCAAATGATTTGGCTACGTATTTTACGACCGGCCGTCTGCCTGACGTCAACTTACCTTAGTCGCCTTTTACGACACCTCGGTAAGAAATGAGTGTGGTCTATTCTACTCAGCCGGATACCACACGGCGGTATCATATACACACATGTATATGTAATATTTATTTCAGGACAAGCTTATTACAGCCGCAATGCCCCAGCTCTGGAGCTTAATGAACAGAACCCCCTATGTCGCTTTAAAGCTGTTGGTTACTCAAGATTGGGAGGCAAACAGGATAAAGACGGACACGTTAGTTTGCTGTTCAATAAACAAGAACAGGAGATAAAGTAAGAAAAAAACAGGATTTTACAAGTTGCTAATAATCTGCTTAATAGTATGAATCTTTCATCTGGATTTTGCTTATTATAGGTGTGGTCATGCGTTTCTAATTTGGTTTCAATTTCCCCTTGAGACAAAACTGTCATGAAAAAAATTGCTCCGATCGCCGTTAAAACTTTACAGGATTATCCGTTGGGTCAGTCTAAAGATTGTCTGAAAGTTTCATTAAAATCGGTCCATCCGTTTTTAAGTCTATAAAAGCTAAGCTGTGATAGCCCAGTGGTGAGGCCATGAAACTCTTGACAAAGTAATTGGGGAAATTGAAAACATGATGGCGGGGTCTGCTAACTGCTAGTAATATATATTGTTACGTACTGGGGCTCGTGGATTTAGATGAAAATACCTAGTGACTCGTTAAAATTCAACTTTTTACTACAAACTTAGTACTTACAGCCTCTATACAGTTCGTTGTCCAATGAGAATGCCGAGGTCACTAATATTTCATTTGTAATATTTTCTTATATAAACTGAATCTCGAGGCGCACGATACGTCTGCTTATATATTGAACGAACCGATTTCGAGAACATTCGAAAGACCTTGGAAAGATCGTAAACACGTCTTTTGTAAACATGTTTTCGGTAAACACGACGAATGTTACAGAGAATTAGCATTAAGCGAATTTGAACTCTGTGACATATAAATTACGAACTCTTTTCGCATGTTCGTAACACTGCCACTGTCAAAAACGAATTCTATGACATACGCATTACGAAGTCTTTTCGTATGTTCGTAACAATATAAAAAGCAGTAAAAATGTTTTAACTTATTTGAATTTTTATTAATGGCTTGTTTATATTTTATTTAAATTACCTTTTGAATTTTTTGTTTACAGGAATAATCAACAAGCACTTACTGTTTCATTGTCTGGTCTTCTGGGGAATAAACCGAATTTAACAGTCAATATTGAATCAGTCAAGGCGGTGTCGGATTCTAAAAGTTTGGTAAATATTGTTTTATCATTTTTATATCATATTTTTATTAAAAAGTCTTTCAGGTTAAATCATGTATATAAAATTCTTGTGTCACGATATTAGTTACCATACTCCTCGGACACGGCTCGACCGATTTTGATGAAATTTTATATTCATATTCACTAGGTCTTATACAGTTAAATGAGTAATTTATTAGGTATGAGTATTAATAACATCCTACTAATATTATAAATGTGAAGTTTGAGAGTATGGATGGAAAAATTCTATTATGTAACTTATGGGCTATAGAAATTCTACAGGAATAAGATGACATTGAAAAGCGCCATCTACAATATTATCAACCTATGAAACGTTTTTATTTACGATGTGTCAAATTCATTTCAAATTTTTAGTAATTTATATAACGTTTGCTAGGTCAACTAGTTATTAATAAAAAAGTGTACAATGGTCAACTTATCCAAAAGTAATAATAAAATTATGTTGCTATAATCCGCGATATCGTATCGCGTGTGTATCGCGGATTATAGCAAAATAATTTTATTATTACTTTTGTATTATGGATCTCCGCAAAGTAACGCCTAATTCTATTAATTAGTCAACTTATCCCTTTGACAGAGATATATCCTATGAAGTGAGACAATTTAAAGCAAAGAATTTTTTATACGCAAATATAAAAAATTATAATGTTATGTTGTAATGATGTCTCAATGTAAATTATGTTTTATAGGTAGTTATATATGTTGTTGATAAAGCAGCAAACAATGTCCATATCAGCTCATCAGAACTAGGTGCATTTCTAAACGCTGGTGCAGCTCGTACCGCGCTCAATAATGCAGGCTGCGCAAGTGTCACTCCAGTTACTCGGCCTTCGCCCCAGTTGCTAGAACAGTATTTGCAGACCCCACCCCCAGGTAATACCAGATCCATAATAAAATGACCTTTGTCTATCATCATCATTCTCCTACTATTATCCCACTCTTAAGTCGAATCTGCACAAAATGTTTAAAAAAAGGTTGTTATATGATTTGGATAGGTATTTTACGACCGGCCGCCTGCCTGACGCCAACTTACCTTAGTCGTCTTTTACGACACCTCGGCAAGAAATAAGTGGTCAATTCTACTCAGCCGGATGCCACACGGTGGAAAATGACCTTTGTATAATTTTGATTAACTTAAATCGCGTATTATATACGTGGGGTATCCGGCTGAGTAGAATAGACCACCCTCATTTCTTAACGAAGTGTAAAAGGCGACTAAAGTAAGTCAACCCACTGTGGTATTCGGTTGAGTAGAATAGACCACCCTCTTTCTTACCGAGGTGTCGTAAAATACGACAAAGGTAAGTTGACGTCAGGCAGGCGGCCGTGCGTAAAATACGTAGCCAAATCATGTGACAACATTTTTGTAACATGTTGTGCTGACCCCGCTTTGAGTGGGATAAGGGGGAGGAGGATGATGATGATGATGATCCATGTCATATTTTTGTATGGTTTGATGACAACACTCACAGATACATGAATTTAGTCACGTGAACGAGAGAATCTTCTTTGAATAAAGGAGTGATCACGAAATGAATTGTGATAAAACTAATTGCTATACTTACCAAAGTAATCCAAGATTTTGATTTAAAGAGCAAAAACAGAAAACAATCTCGAATTTGTCAAACAGGTATGGACATGCGTCTGTGGAAACAGGCACAGGCTGATAATCCCGATCCTGACAACTATATACCTGTTCCAATCATAGGATTCTCGGAGGTATGTTTAATACAGTTTGTTTTTTTACTTTAATTATTTAAAAATTAAATTATCTCAAAATTTATTTAAGATAGGGTTAATAATAAAATAAGAAAAATAAAAAATAGTTAATAATTGACTTGTAATAGCATATAAATTTTCAACTGGACGAGCTCCAATTCAGGTTAATAAAATAATAGTTAAAATTATAAATCAAAATAAAATTTGATTTAATGGATAAAATTGAATTCCTTGAATTTTTTTATTAAAAGTAAAAGAACTTACTCATAAGAAGATATGTTGCAAATGTTCAATTTTAGAATTTGTAGAGCTTAATTGGCAAGGACTACGAATACTATTAATTTATTAACCAATGACTGGCCCTTTGGCGCTTTGGGTAGTGACCCTGCCTTCAGCTCCGCGGGTCGCGGGTTCGATTCCCGCCGAGGGCCAACATTTTCTATAAACAAATTGTTGGTTCTTCGAGCCTGGGTGTGTATTTATAAGTATGTATTTAAACTTATATATGTAGTATATCTACCAGTCCGTCACCCATAACACAAGTATTAAGTTACTTACTGTGGCGATGGACGACCGTGTGTGTAAATGTTCCATATATTTATTTATTTATTTATAATTATATATTTTTTCCTTCTGTCATTTTGGGACTCTATAACACAGCACAACACACCAGTTCAATAACATGTAAAGAAGCGGCCTGTTACAATCCCACTGCTGGGCATAGGCCTCCTCTCTTCGTTTCCGGAAGGGTTGGAGCTAAGACCTACCACGCTGCTCCAATGCGGATTGGTAGTTTTCACATATCTCCAGAATTCTCTGGAGATATGCAAGTTTCCTCACGATGTTTTCTTTCACCGAAAGCGTGTGATTAATTGCAATTACCAATAAGACACATGAGTTTTAATAGAAAAACTCATTGGTTCCTGCCCGGGTTTGAACTCGTGTTCCCCAGTCGTACGGTTCCACCGCTGGGCTATCACAGCTCAATAACAAAGGACTCTGGAATTTTGAGATGACTGGGAATTTATGTTATCCTCTTCTTGAGAAGCACCTATGCCTTAAAGCCCAATATCGCTTTGATCATCTGTGGTCTATTTTAATGCATGTACTCCAAGAATTTGGGATCTTCTTGGCATATAGGTCTTTAATCACTTCTGGGCGTAAGTAATACAATCTTAGAAGAGAATATCGCTTATGAGTTAGCGTTGTCCAGTCACATAGGATGTGTATAGGTATTTTCTCAGCATCTAGGCAGAGTCTGTACGATGTAGTGTTTGAGATCTACAAGTTTGATATGTATCTTTTCATCATCATCCCACCTTTATCCCACTCTAAGAGGGCTCGGCTCAACATGTTATAAACGTATTGTCACATGATGCGGCTACTTATTTTACGACCGGGCTATATGATTTGGATAGGTATTTTACGACCGGCCGCCTGCCTGACGCCAACTTACCTTTGTCGTATTTTACGACACCTCGGTAAGAAAGACGGTGGTCTATTCTACTCAACCGGATACAACACAGCGGGTTGACTTACCTCAGTGGCCTTTTACGACACCTCGGTAAGAAATGAGGGTGCTCTATTCTACTCAGCCGGATACCACACGGCAGGTCGAGTTACCTTAGTCGCCTTTTACGACAGCTCGGTAAGAAATGAGGGTGGTCTATTCTACTCAGCCGGATACCACACGGCAGGTCGACTTACCTTAGTCGCCTTTTACGACAGCTCGGTAAGAAATGAGGGTGGTCTATTCTACTCAGCCGGATACCACATGGCAGGTCGACTTACCTTAGTCGCCTTTTACGACAGCTCGGTAAGAAATGATGGTGGTCTATTCTACTCAGCCGGATACCACACGGCAGGTCGACTTACCTTAGTCGCCTTTTACGATAGATCGGTAAGAAATGAGGGTCGTCTATTCTACTCTATCGGATACCAAACGGTAGGTCGACTTACCTTAGTCGCCTTTTACGACAGCTCGGTAGGAAATGAGAGTGGTCTATTCTACTCAACCGGATACCACACGGCAGGTCGACTTACCTTAGTCGCCTTTTACGACAGCTCGGTAAGAAATGAGGGTGGTCTACTCTATTTAGCCGGATACCACACGGACGGACACCATTAATATGTGTCTATTCAATAAGCATAATAAGCAATAAAAATGTGTAGATCAAATTTCGTGCGCGATGTCAAAGTGAGGAGTCCGCTTTGCAAGCTAGTTGGTTGAAACGTGCCGCCGATACTCTCGCCGAGTTGCGCACGCGACGCGCCGCCGCTGCGTCCACACTCTCGCAGCTCTCGGCCTCGTTGCACGCACACAAACACACTCTTCTACAGGTACGGATGACAATTTACTATTTTATCTACTCTGATACTATAATACAAAGATTATAAAACTGAAAACAAAATTCTTATGATAAACATTACGTACAGAACAAAAATTAAAAATTAAAAAGTTTCATTACGATACAGGTCTTGTATGGACACCTGTATCATAATGTAACTTTTTAATCATAACGATACATCTATACAACTTCCAGCTGGACCAAGGAGGTTGAACTTCTACCTTAAAAAAAAGGTTTCAATGAATGGGTCCGCGGCGACGCAACATGCATGCGCAATCGATGTTTGCGCCTTGGCGCCAATATATGACATTTAAAAAACCTTTTCAATATTTAAACCAAGTTTAGTTTTATTTGTAAAAAAAATAAGTTTTCGTGTAAAAACATGTCTGAGAGCGGGGATAGTGGTAATTGTACACCACCAGATATTCTGAAAGCTGCGTCAAACATGACCGTGAACCTGTTGCCGACGAAATTTAGGAGCAACTATATTAAATGTTACCGCGAGTTCATGGAATGGAAACGTACGTTTTACGTATTATAGTATGAGAGTAGATAAAGTAGTGTATGATACTGTACATAACTTGGTTTTATAACACTCGTGTGACAGTATATAAAAACTCGCCTGCGGCTTGTTTTTTTAAACCACACTTGTGTTATAAGAACCCTTATTATGCAACAGTATCATAAACTACTATAATATTAAGCTAATTAGAGTTAATGTACAGATAATTCTACTTTCCTAATCTGGAAAAGAATACAGCTCTTTGACAGCGTAGTAATAAGAGTTTTAAATAAAATTAGATCATATTGTTTAATTACAGTTTATACGGTTTTCTGTTTTAAATTATCATTTTGCTTACTTCTATAACATTATGTCTTACGGAATATTGTTATGTAGTAATAAAATTTCGCAATTTACTTGAACTTTACCATTACAGCAGTTTAAAAATACTATTTTAAAAAAGGCTAATGCAGAAAGCCTACTTTTATACTATTGAGGATTACTTAGACGATAAGAATGCAAGGATATAGCAATATTTTTGACAACTTTTCAAGGAGAAGAAAAACGTGATTATTAATACATTCGCAATAATTTTTATGAAATAAAAAAACAGTTGCCTTTAAATATGTTTATTTATTTACAAATTTTCTAGTAGATAATACATGTTGATACGGTAAATGATGGGCAGTAGTAACCAATGCCGTTAGAAAGAGATTTGGATTAAAATTAGATATAGGACACATTGCCGGTTCACAGTCGATATCTTCTTTTATTATGCGCGGATTATAGAAAAGTGATATTTTCATTACTTTTGTATTATGGACGTCAAAAAAACATTACATATCTCCTCTCTGTTTTGGTGGAAATATTCTGACATTTTCGCAGTACTTCTCTCTTATCCGCTTTAATGTATATACAACGTTGTCAAGAAAGAGATATTACAGGTTATAGCTCGGCAAGAAGTCGTCGGCTTGGTGGGTATTGCGTTAAGTCCTGAAGAGGAAGCTGCTCGGGCTCGTTTGCAAGAACTTGCATCGCAACTGGCCGCACCACCTCTTTACAACGTGAGTATAATCACTTTTTTATAAATTTTTTATTTAAGCAATTTAATTTTTGCACATAAAAATATAAAGAATTATAAAACGATAGGTGATGTTTATAATAGACAAAGTAGGAACCGACATAAGCTTGCGACTCCTGCTTTGCACCTTGCAAAAGTACGTAAATTCTTTATGGGTTTGGGTATAAGATTCTATAATAAAATTCTGCAATCAATTTTGGCCTTGTCATTACAGCAGTTTAAAAACACTGTTAAAAAGAAGCTGATACAGAAAGCCTACTATACTGTTGAGGATTATATAGATGATAAAAATGCGTGGATATAGCTACTCTACACTGTACAAGATAGTAATAACCAAATGTAACTAGTTATAAGAATATTATTTGAGAAAAGGAACCACCGAGTTTCTTGCTGGCTCTTCTCGGTAGGAACAGCTTTCCAAACCAGCGCTAGATTTTGAAGATTCAAAAGCACAATAACAAGTTTACTTGATTAAAGAATATTTTGAATTTGAATTATTAATTTTTAAAAAATACAAAAAAATTCAAACCCACCTTTAATTGATTATATTAGACAGATTGATGATTAAAATAAATCTTTAAAAAAAAATCTGTGTGCAATTTGGGAATTGTTAGTGACGTTGTATTGTTGAAAGGCGTATAAATATTAAACGTAGTTAAACCATTTTTATATTATTATGTTATATGATACTCGTCGGATTAATAAAACAAATAAATATTTGGGTAACAAATATGGAAAGTAGATAATCAGCAATTCAGATACTATGTGCAAAACACCTGTATCATTGATAAATACGCGAATTCACTGTGGCCTTGAGACGAATAAGCAATTTTTGATGTTTGGTCAATAGTTGCCTGCGTGGTGCCTTATCTTGATGCTATCGACTTTTATCTTCAGACAGTTGTATATACAAAATATTGCGATTATACACATACGTGTGATAATGTTAAACATCTGTTCAATTTTTGTCTATGTTATAACTAATATTAGGAAAAATAAGGAAGAGAATAATGGGGTTATGAATCAATCAAATCAAATGAAATCAAAATAATTTTTAGTCAAATAAACTTATTTAACCATTTTGGAATCGTTAACGATCAACATTATTAATGAAGCTATCACAGGTTCGGAAACAATGAACCTTATAAAATGAAATGAAATGAAACTGTTTATCCCACAAATGTGCTACACAACATATACAAATATATAAACTAAACTTAATTTTAATTACCAAAAATGTATGCAGCACAGTGCAGAAGAGGCTATCGTTTGAATGTTTCAAAATTAAGCTAGAGTCCTGTAAGAATTAAGCTTTAGTCTAATAAGAGTAATAGATTATAATAAATAACACGAGTAGCTGTTATACTAATAATAATCTCATAGTTGAAAAAGAAAAATTAACTAAGTATTTGGATCTTGCTCATGAGATTACCACCATGGGGAATATTGACTCAACAATAATTGTTCCTATTGTTGTATCGGTAAAGGGTTTACTAGCCAAGAGTATCGACCAACATATCAAGATCTCATCATCTCAACAATTAATCCAACATCTAAGTTTTCGCTTAGTTATTGAATTAAGATCAGGATAAAAAAGGCAGTGTTGCCTGAGACGGAACTTCTTCTGAGGATGTTACTCTGTAGTCCAAACCACCGGGAGGTTGGGTCCTTTCTAAACTCATAGATGAGAATTTTTTTATTTTTTAAAATGTTTTTTTTCTGTTTGTGTTAGAAAATATTTGTTAATTAATTTGTAAATAAATGAATGAGTGAAATAATAATAATAAAGCCATTTATTCCGTATTTCTAAGTTACATTCAAATGTTGGTTAGTAAGTTTTCTTATATTATGTTAGTATTATTAGTCTTCTTTGTTTGAAATATGGACTCCGTTAAGGGTAAAGGCCAGTTCCCTCCATTTGTCCCTGTCGTTGTCTATGTTTAGCCAATTTTTTCCTGCTACTTGTATTATATCATCGATCCGCCTTGGCAATGCTTCTTTTCCAATAAAGGTTATGTAAGTAATTTAATTTTATTACTCAATATAGAAAATCCAATAATTTGTATTGTACATGATATAGATGTTATTATATTTGAGACGTTAACTTGCCCAAGTTCTAAGCTAGTACAGAATTAGCCTTCATTTACAAGTTCCATAAAACAAAAGTAAATATATTATCATTATTTTTGAAGGTTTTCTTTGGGGTAGCCTACCAACTGTCACTCTGGATATTATGTTACAATCCTCGCTTATTGGCGCTGCGGCTTCGTAAACTGATGTGTATCGCAGTGCCGAGTTTTATTGATAATTTTGGTTCTATTATATTTGAAAATAAATTCTTCATGATATCAAAGGATGTGACGATAGACGATGTTAACTAAACAACGACGCAATGCGTATATACGCTTATATATATGCCATAGTGGCCCAGAATTCAGGAAATGCTATTTATGAGATATCCTGGGTCAATGAGTGAGGTTGGGTTAATGGGGAAAACTGACTTTGCCGAGACTTACCTATGAATATTTCCGTCCAGTGAATTTTTATTCAGGATTCATATGTCATATGGCTATTTTTTTTATCAAATAATCAGTAATTAGAGTGCTAGAGTCCGTATTAGCAATCATCAAGTGACTTATCAGTTTATCTGGTTTTATCCGGTTTATTGCGAGAACGTCATGACAAGTAATTCCTGTTTGATAAATAAATAACATATAAGTCATGTTATAAAATACAAAGTAACGTATCGTGTTTTTGTTATCGCTACCATTTTCACTTCATTTCTTCCCAAATGTTGTGTTAAAATGATTGTTTAAAAAACGTGACCATCGGTATTCTTGATAGTTCCTAGAGTATCTTTCTAAACCAGTAGTAGGATCATAATAACACAGTTTTCACAGTGCTTTTAAATGCCGATTTGGGTACAGAAAAGTATTTGGTAATGGAAAGAATTTGTTCGGAGTCTATCTACATTATAATGTCTTGTAGGGTCGTCTGAACGAGCTGCTATGCGCGATGCGCCTTCAACGCAGTGCTAGTGCGGGCGCTACTCACGAAAGATATCATTTGGATGCTGGTAATGTGATTTTCTTACGTATAAATGCTTTATCATCATCCTTCAGCCCCTATCCCACTCAAAGTGGGGTCGGCACGACATGTCACATGATTACGCTACCTATTTTACGACCGGCCATCTGCCTGACGTCAACCTGCCTTATTCGCCTTTTACGACACCTCGGTAAGAAATAAGGGTGGTTTATTCTACTCAGCCGGATACCACACTGCATTTACCGACAGCCTTAGATAATCTTAATGAAATGGAACTTTAATCGAAGAGAGAGAGTTAGTGCAATTAGTATATGCACGAACTCACAATATAACTTACTATAATAAAGAAAAGTAAAGTAAGTAACAGACTGGAGCTAAGACCTACCACGCTGCTCCAATGCAGATTGGTAGGTTACACATATCCCTAGAATTATATTATCCCTAGAGATATGCAGGTTTCCTCACTATGTTTTCCTTCACCGAAAAACTCATTGGTGCCTACCGGAGTTTGAACCTGTGGCCCCCCTTGAAAAAGTCGCACGGTTACGTCGTAATGTCCGCTGGGCTATCACAGTTTGACCATAGTATTCTATACTAAATAACTTATATTAACCCTTTGGTTAAGAAAATAAATGAATGAAGGGATTAGAAAATAAATACGTTTTAAATTTCAAGGGCAGGAGATTGATGATGATTTAAGGTCGTCCTTAAAATATCGCTTTTTAATTTTAGCATATGTACCTTATTTTTATTCTCTTTTTCAATGTGCTATAGAGGAGAATTAAATAAATAACATTCAGAATATAACGTCCAATTGTTTTTTTGCTATATACAACATTTAGAACAAATTAAACATCTATTTCTCCAAGCAATATAACAGAACTAACTACTTTGCTATAATCCGCACGGGTTAAGTGAATGCATGCAAAGCCAATGTGTATGAAGCAGGCAAAATCTACGCACCCTATACATGCAGCAATATAAAATAGCCCTATAAAAGCAGCATACACACCCACCACCACAATCTCGACGATCGTTTGATTCTGATTGTGGTGGTGGGTGTGTGTGCTGCTTGTGTGCGTTGTTGCTGGTGAATTGCGCCTTGGGGTGCATGTGGTGGCTTGTCCTGCATGTATAAGGTGCGTAGATTTTGCCTGCTTCGTATACATTGGCTTTGCATGCATTCACTTAACCCGTGCGGATTATAGCAAAGTAGTTAGTTCTGTTATATTGCTCGTAATATGGAATTCCGCAAAGTAACGCCTGCTTCTATAAATCATCTATTTCCCTATCAATTAGGTGCTCAAGAAGATATGAAGCAATTTCTATCGCTGCAACAGCGTGGAATGGCTCATTTATTGGACACGGCACGGAAAGATCTCACCGCACTTAATACCATCGCTGAGGGGATGTCACGTCTTGTTAGAGCTTAGCAAAAGCTTGGGCCAACCGTGGACTACTCATTGAGGTTCGTCGGCTGGTTTGGATGAAGTGGTTTTCTTTTACATACACTGTGGTGATGTGACAATTGCAGTGATAATAAATAAAACTTGTTTCTTTAAGTATAGTACGCAGCAATAAATAACGCACATCGACTTAAAGAGAGATATCAGCTAGATTGTGCTTCATTTTATTAATATTTTTTTTTATTTAAGGCAAACAAACAGTGTAATAAATCTAAAAAAAAATTACAAATAATACAAAAACCAGCAAAGTTTCCACAAATTACTTAACACAAGAGTAGACAAGTTAGCTTTACAAGCATATTACAAAATTCAAAGAATGACAATAAAAAAAAATGTTTATATATATACAAATATTACATTATGACTTGAGATATCCTTTAGTTTTAACAGTTTTTCCGGGAATTAATTTTTAAATGTCTCAAGAGAACACGTAAAATCGATATCAACAAAATTCTTATTGTTACTACGACAAGCTCGAAATAAAAAAGTATTCCTCGTATTTTTAGTTCTGCTAACAGGCAGTTGTATTTATCTTAGGACATCTAAAATATATTACTTAAAAGATATAGAGCATTGTCTCTGTCGCACAGACAGACGAACCTATACAAACTGAGTGACAGTGAAAGCGCTCTACGGAACCGAAATGGCCGGCTGTTTTGTAAACATCGATGTGCATTATTTAATGCCGGGTATTTAAAACTATACCTTTAATGTTGTAACATGTGTATAAAATCAAAAAAGATATTGTCGAAAGTTTGTTTATTAAATTTGACAAGAAAATTTGTTTTTCATTTTTTTCCCATTAAGTATGAATGTACGGATGTATTGAAAAATATGTGCCCACAATTACTTGATTCTTACTTTGGCGGCAGTCTAAGAACAAGCTTTTAGTGTGAGCGTAAGCTTTGTGTATCAAATTTACGTTGCAAGATTTTCGAATGTAGAAGTTATATGATTTTTTTATTTAGTATCCTTATTTGTATACTTAAATATTTTGGAAACATTCAGTGTTACAAAAACTTCTATAAGTAAAATACAATTAAAATAACAAACCATTATCAGTTTCCTATGACTAATACATATAAACAATAATATAGCAAACAAATTGTTTAATTAAGTGCATAAAAAAGAATATACGAAAATTACCTGAATTTCAAAAGTAATAATAAAATTATTTTGCTATAATTATTACTTTTGTATTATGGATCTCCGCAAAGTAACGCCTTATTCTATAAATGACTAATTATTTATTAAATTTCTACATGTTAATTTAAATTCTGAGAGGGAGAGATAAGAATGACAATTTCTGAATCCTGGTAATTATTTTGCAACTTCTATCTATAAACCTGTTTCCTGCGTATTCCCTTACGAAAAGTATGAAAAGAGACAAATTAATTTAATATTTAAGTAGATTTAGACAAAATAGTAAATTGGGGGTATAAAAAAAGCTTCAGATATCAATTTGGCTATGGAAAAGAATTCGTCTAGAAATTATAGGCGCAATCAATCCTGTATCCTAATAAATGTTCATATATATATTAATTCAGGATTTTCACTGGATTATAATAGCTTATGAAGCTGTGATAGCCCAGCGGTGAGACCGTGCGACTCTTTCGAGGGGAACACAAGTTCAAACCCGGGCAGGTACCAATGAGTTTTTTTTAATAAAACTCATGTGTTTAATTTATAAATGCAATTAATCACACGCTTTTCGGTGAAGGAAAACATCGTGAGGAAACTTGCATATCTGTAGAGAATCCTTGAGATATGTGTAACCTACCAATCCGCATTGGAGCAGCGTGGTAGGTTTTAGCTCCAACCCTTCTCTCCAGAAACGGAGAGAGGAGGCCTATTCCCAGCTGTGGGATTGTAACAGGCCGCTACTTTACTTTTTTTACTTTTTTTAATAGTTTATCGTATATATCTTTATGATAACGCGATAATGACAATGTAATTAATAAAACCAATGTTACGTAATTACTGTAAATTGAGTACTGACAATAAGTATGATAAATAACGTTTGTATATTTTGTTTTGTTGTATATTATCTTTGATCAAAAAAGGACGACAGAATGGATCGAACTAGAAATCATAGACTACTAACTAAAATACTACAAATTTAGTATTTGTAAATTTAGTATACCGTCCAATATTTGTCTGATAGTTTCTAAACATGATTGTTACAGATACTGAAAACGACGCAATACCAGTGACACGTTACACAAAATATTATTTAAAATACACGAATAAGCGATTAAGCATATGGGTGTATTATTTAACTATATTTATAATATTTATAAAGCTACGTCTAATATGACGCAAACATTTAAAATCATTATTTTTCACTCGGTTAAGTTCGACGCTGTCTTTTTTGTTTTGTCTGAATGTAATTTTTATTAAATGTATCTAATGTCTGCTGTTCACTATCGGCGATGATCGTTGATTGTGTTATCATCTTTAATCGGCACGATCATGCACGATGATTGTGCTGATTATGATTGTGACGATCAATAACTTGTAAAAGTTTGTCGGTTTTTTATATACGTATTTATATAAGAACTAACTTTTAAAAGCAACTTCGTTCGCGTGGACTGGGGTCTTATTATTTGAGTAAACCTAATACTTATTTTAATTATGCTCAATGTGAGTTAACGTTAAAAACGCTGTGTGGTATCCGGCAGAATAGAATAGACCACCCTCCTTTCTTACCGAGGTGTCGTAAGAGGCGGCTAAGGTATGTGCCGTGTGGTATCCGGCAGAATAGAATAGATCACCCTCATTTCTTACCTAGGTGTCGTAAGAGGCGATTTAGGTATGTGCCGTGTGGTATCCGGCTGCACAGAGTAGACCACCCTCATTTCTTACCGAGGTGTCGCAAAAGGCAATTAAGGTAAGTTGACGTCAGGCAGGCGGCCGGTCTTAAAATACGTAGCTAAATCATGTGACATGTTTGTAACATGTTGTGCCGACCCCACTTAGAGTGGGATAAGGGCAGGAGAATGATGATGTGGGTTAACGTTAAAAGCTAGACAAAAGCTGACGCGGAAATTTATTTAAAACTTTTAGAGGGGAAAATTTTTTAGTTCATGTTTTTTTGAATAACTTTCACCGTTTACTTAGCGCACGCAAGGAAAGCTTTTAATTTTGCCGTATCCGAAATATTTTCTATAGCTCCTTTTCTATTCATTAGCGTGATGTTATATATTCTATAGTCTTCCTCGATAAATGGACTATCTTACTCTCAAAGAACTTTTCAAATCGGTCCAGTAGTTCCTGAGATTAGAGCGTTCAAACAAACAAACAAACTTTTCAGCTTTATATATTAGTATAGATGAAGGAGAGTGCGATTTGATTAATTTTAACCCTTATTAGGGATTTTATATCTATTTCAATTTAAACTACATTTGAATAAAAAACGTTTATTTCTTAACTCTTTGTACTTAAATCTAAAGGCAAGTCGACATATCTGACTAGTTCAGTTTGGCATTCCAGCCTTTTCGCACACATTAAATTTAAAGGCACTTCGTCCTTATCACGTGTTTCCGTGGACTCTCCAAATTTCATATCATTAAATCTTTCTTGCTCATCATAATTGAAAACTTTATCGTCAACAGTAGGTCTGAAGACAGAATAATTGAAGCTGCATGAATAATAATTCCTGTACGCGTGGTCATACATTTGTGAGTATTCCAAATAGGACATTTCACTTGAAGGAATTCTTAAAGGGTAAAGGTCCATATGTCTTGGATAAGAAGCTTCATCGGTTATTGGATCAAGGACAGGTGAATAACTTAAAGGTAAACCCAAAGCTACGTCAGATGACGGCATCATAGAGTTACACGTTAATTCAGGCGACGTCATACAAGTTGGACTATAAGCCATATAGTGTGGTGATTTAGGTTGCATAGCATAACTATTTTCTCTTTGCGGCGATATATCGTCCAAATTTCGTAGCTCGTCCGAGATTTCCTGTCTTACATTATTTTCTTTCTCATTTACAAAATGCTTATACGTCTTTACGTGTTTTCTAAGACTTGAAGGGTCAGTATACCGTTTGTTGCATCCTGGTACTTTACAACAATACGGTTTATCGACTGTATGTGTGCGAGTGTGCTTGAAACGGTCACTGGAATTTGAATACGCTTTTCCGCATCCCTGTTGGGGAAGAAATACTGCATTTCAATTATATTATTTAAATAATGACATGTTTTATAAAGTTTTTTTTATTTAACATTCGAGATCGATTCGAGATGATGAATCCGCCGTGTGGTGTCCGGTTCAGTAGAATAGATCACCCTCATTTCTTACCGAGGTGTCGTAAAAGGCGACTAAGGTAAATTGACTTCAGGCAGGCGGCCGGTCGTTAAATAACTATATAAGCCAAAAAATGTAACAACATTTGTATAACATGTTGTGCCAACCCCATTTGGAGTGGAATAAGGGCAGGAGAATGATGATGAAGTTATCCATATTTAGAAATACTCTGTCATTTTATGAGGTTGATTTGAGGTTTCACCGTAAAGCGCAAATTAAATAGTGAATATTAATAAAGCATAGGTTTTATAGAAAGCTCATCTCTGTGGTTTTGTCTTTCGAATCCTAAGTTAGGAACACGAAAAGTAGAAAAGTAAAAACAAATATCCCATAATTTGTAAGTAATTACCTCGTAGGGACAAACGTAAGGCTTCTCCCCAGAATGTGACCGCAGATGAATTTTCAAATTCTCTGCTCTGGAAAAGCTCTTCTGACATTGATTGCACGTGTGTGGTCGTTCATTTGTATGCGTTCGCACGTGAACCAACATTTTGTATCTGTTGACAAACAATAGATTGATTATAAAAGCTTACAACAGCAAATTCTTTCGATAACAAAGTTTATATGTTTTAAGTATCGCTAGTAAAAATACGCCAGTTTGAAGATGTAATTATATGAAATATACATCTATCCAAAGAAAGACCTGAATGTATATAAAAGTAAGTATAACGTACCTTGCATTAAAACCTCTTTGCGGCCTGGAGCAGTCCCTCCATGAGCAATAGAATAGGCCATCTCTGTGCGCGTGTGCGTGGACCCTTGCTACGTGAGCAGACAGGCGTGCTACATTTGGAAATCTTGTACCGCATCCTCTCCAACCACAAACTCCTTCACTGATCTCCCCTCCAGAATCATTGGCATGCTCCGGGGATGATCCGCCCAAAGAATCTTCTTCCTCATCCTTTGGACATACAAAAGAATTGCATTAAAACTATTTGTATTTAAAATTATTGATATAAATAAAGTTTTTATCATAAAAACAATTAAGCTGATTTTTTTTCTTAAGCATTAATTCGCACCTGTTTCATATTGTGTGTTAAAACAGTAGTCCTTGCAAAGTATGGAGCGAAACGCTCTGCCGGCATCCAACTTGACACCCTGCATCCTCCATTACGTATCTCAGGTATTAATTGTGGATACACTAACATTGTTTACGACTTGATAATCTATTCTAATTAAACTCAAAGTACTGGCCACTACGCGGTCGATGCGTATAGTGATGGCTGGCGCTCGCGTTGCCTACTTATAAAACGTCTCGGTATGACATCGCACTGATAAGCAGTTAAATCCCCTGCGAACATATCGCTACTATTCGAACTTACTGTTCACAGAAATAACTTTTTTAACGCGCTCTTTATGTGAATTTTATGAGAATTACATATGTGATTTCAGGTGCTTTCCGAAATACTGTCAACAGAGTTTGAAATGGACCAATGGGTACGAAGTTAGGCCACACGACTGAGTAAAACAGTTGTTGCGTTATCAGAAGCCGCCTGCCGCGGCTACAGTCCAGTTTTTACCAGTCCGATATGCCTCGGTTCAATAGGTAAACTGATATGAATGTGTTTATGAGGAACGACCTCACTTATTGGATTGGTTTGCTTCCATAAATGAATACTGATTTTAGGAATTATAAATATCTGCGTTGTTCGCTATAGTTAGTTCTGCTAATAACTTTTTAATTTCTATAATTAGCAAAGATGGTAAACCACAAATAATAATAGGGAATATATTGCGAATCGCCGTTAAAGTAGATATAATTGAGCTTAAGTCTAGATTACGTAGTAAGTCCTTAATGAATTCTGAGATTTATTAGTATTTAAAGACGGCTCTTGGAGAGTCATTCATGCCATTCTTATGTAAGGAATAAAGGCGTATAATGCTGACGAACCAATATCTGAATCATAGTTGCAGTGATGTTAAAGAACATCCCACACTGCGGGGGCTGCGAGGAGGGGGAGGGCTGCATGTCAAGGGGCGCGACACGGGGTGATGAAAAAAAATATGTTTTTGCCAATATGGCTGATTTCACAATACAACAATATGAACTACTTGCGATATGCCATACTTATATCCTTTGTCCAAGTTTATGAAAATTCCCAGTGACGATAGAAACTACGGACAGCATAAATTATTTCTTAATATCATCTTTACACAAATAGACGTTGTGTCCATTCTGCCTAATTTGTCGTACCATCTATTACTTGTAACTCGTATTTAATCTTTGGTATGTGATAAGATGTGTACCTAATTGACTCGTTTATTTCAGATTTACTGGGTAACTGATTTTTGATTTTCGAAGACATACCTATTTCTAATCGCTTTCAATTTTTCACGTATCATTTGATTTTTTTAAGAGCTATGTGCTGTTACCGAAACTAAAGTCTTTTAAACAGAGAAAGGATAGTTAAATTATAATTGGTTTTACTTAAAATATTACTATTAATGGAAAATTTCGTAAAATCGGGAGTAAAAAAGTATGTAGAAATATATCGTTATTGTCATATTTAGACTGATTTGTACAAATCCTTTTCTTCGTGAATAATTTTGTCTATAGGAGAAAACTGTATGGAAAATCGGTTCAGTAGTTTTTGAGTTTATCGCCAACTGACATACATACACACATGCGACAGGAGGACTTGATTCTTCGCAAAAATTTGTTGATCTTTTGGAGTGTTTCATTAGTCCAATACACTAACAATCTTTCGCCATTATAATGTTAATAAGGTTTAACCCTAATCTCAAATGGGGACTCACTCGAGCGTTCATTTTACATTGGATTAACCAGTATGATACTTGTTAGTTACAATGTGAGCACAGTAATGGTATTATCATACGCTAACATGCGTAGAGCACTATCTCTATCTGTCTAAGAAGTTCTTTATCTTGTCTCGTTTACAAGGAGCCTGTCACGTGCCATTTGTTACATATAACGTCTTACTTTTTCTAATACTCTTTGTCTGAGTCCATATATCTATTAAAAAAGAAGCCTCGAGTAACAACGTCGAGCAACTTATGATTAACGGAAAGATAGACGGCAAAATACCAAGAGGAGGTAAATTCGGTGGACTGAATCAAATCAAATCAAAATAATCTTTATTCAAATAAACTCTTTCAAGCACTTTTGAATAGTTAAGGATCGATAATAATGAAGCTACAGAAAGCTGGTTCGAAATGTTGCTCTTACCGTTTACGCTAATCTTCAAAACTAATAAACCGATTCTAATAAAATTTCCAAGTTTCACTTGATGTATATTGTGATCCAACTTAAAGGATTGGATTTCGATTAATAATTTAACTTTTGCGAATTAAAAGTTTTTAATTCTTGAAGGCTCTTATTTAATCTAATGTCAGAATGAATATTAAGGTAAAAAAGTAATAATAGTGCTAGTATTGTGGTGGCGGTGGTCGAAGTTTGTACATGTGTTTATACGAATCCTGCATGTATCGGGTATGAAAACGTATAGTCAACTCTACATTTAGCATTATATATATTTTCTATTTTCTTTATTGTGGGTTAATTTTGTTATTACAAAAGTAATAATAAAATTGTTTGCCTTTAGCAAACAATTTTATTATTACTTTTGTATTATGGATCTCCGCAAAGTAACGCCTAATTCCATCAATTATTTGAATATTAAGGTTTTTTAAGTCAAGTCTGTAAGTTAAAAAAGTAGGTTCTATATTGCAATACGTGATATATATGGAAGGATCTTATGGAATACAAAACGTTGCAAGTTCAACGGAAGTTTAAGAAAACTATCTTACTTAAGTAGTTAAAACAGGACGTCAGTCAGGTCAACTTTACTTTTTAGGCAGTCCTTAAAAAAAATATTTGAATTAGTAAGAATTTCTGAATACAACAAATGATTTAAATATTTATCAGTTCACTGTAATCAGCATCATCATCATCAATAGGCCATAAGTTAATAATTGTAATTTATCACACGCTTTTCGGTGTAGGAAAAAGTCGTGAGGAAACCTTCATATCTGTAGAGAATTCTAAGGATATGTGTAACCAATCCGCATTGGAGCAGCGTGGTAGGTCTTAGCTCCAATCCTTCTCTTCAAAAAACGGATAGTAATTCCACACCTATTTATATTAATATATAATTTTAATGCATAAATATACGACACTAATTTGATTGACGTAAGAATGTATTTCTGACAATAATCTTATCTAGATAAAAAATACTGGCAAGTTAGCGCGTGATACAATTCTATTCAAGAAGTTTTGCTACATGATTGCCATTATATCTTGTACAATCTCAAATTTCCAGACACTGATAATCCTTATCGATAAAAATTCCCGTGATATATAATCAAAGCCGACGTTTGTTTTAAAAAAGACAATTTGTATATAAAATTGACATTCTTAACACAAAATCACGAAACTGAATAAAAATAGGTACTCTGGTTACCTTTTACTTATCTGACCGGGTTTGATATATTTCCAGGTTTCCATTAGTAACAATTTCAGTTTGTAACCCAGAAGTGGTTTCCTCCCAATCTTATCACGTACTTTAGCCTGGTATTCGCATCCCATTATACATATAAGGGATTGAATAAATTCTCCTGTACGTTACGTTGTAAGTAGTAAAGATTGGAAACCAAGTCTTAAATTATCTTCTAGAAATAAGCTAATATTATTAGAGTCACCTAAATGCAATCATATCAATAATTTTATCTTACTCAAAAGTTTGGAAGAAAATAAAATAAATAATATTTCGACTCCCAACATTATTAAGACGAATAAATGATGTGAAAGATAATAGTGGCTTTATCGGAAGCTATGCAAAAATAGAAAGATGTCATTTTGTAAGAAAACGGCAATGCAAAAAACTTGCGTAGACTAATTTATTTGTCCGCGAGCATCGCGTTCGCGCATCTTACTTTTCAGATCGCACATGGTCTAAAGATTAATAACGATTTATCTGCCGGTTCTTGAAGCTTCATTGTAACCTTCTACCGACAGTTGCTTCCGCCTTATTCAAATCTTAAACGAAAAATATGAGGAAGCAATTTTTCATAAATAATAGAACGATGATTTAATTAATAATAGACTAATCGCTTCCCCTCCCCGGCAACAAGTGTTCCTGAAACATGGTCGGAATCTTCCCCCTTTATCCCTCGGTGACGCTTTGGTCTAGAATTGCTTGGCTGTAGAAATCTATTCTATACACAATGAGCAAATCAATAATGTTATATGTTATGTAACGTTTCCTTCTGTTACTTTTGATACTAAATAATTATAAAAATATATTTGAATGGATTCTAGAAGCATATTTACATGACAAATAATGAGAAACAAAGAGTAATGACAGATCAGCAAGAAGCACGTAACAACTAACAATGTAGAAGTCTGCGTCATTATATGGCACTCATTATATTACTTGTTTGAACGAGTAACTTCGTCAGTCCTTATCAGCTTTATGAATGTATGCGAGTTTCATTTAGTGGTGGCTGTGTGAGTGCGAGTGCGCGGCCCCCTGCGGCCGGCACGCGAGCCAGTTTCAGCTGGTTCGCTTATCACCAGACGGCTGGTGTCACCGGTACGACAATGAAACAACAATACGAGGAACGGAATATCACGTAAATAAACTTATAATGGAGTGATATATTTATATACTCACTCTACTTCTTTTTAAGGAAATTTTTCAACTGTCAATGCTGTACTTTTATGGAACACACTTCCCCTAGACCAGAGTTCGCCAAACTTTTATGTGTCGTAGACCCCTTGTCGTGTTTTTCCGTGTTGGGTAGACCCCCTACTTACCTGATATTGATTTCCTGTAAATTTCTAACTGTAGTGAAGTTTAGTGTTAAAAACTTAAAGTAAAAACACGTGTTAATTTATGAATTATGAATGATTGAATTTAAATTAAAACTACTCAAAATAAAATTTTGTGCAAGGTGGCGAAGCTCTGAGACTGCGACTCTCAGGTTTTTACAAGTTCAAAATGTATTGCGACCACAAAGCGAATACCAACATCCTACAACTTACACAATTTTATAAACATATATAATATTTTTTTTACTTCATAAGTACTTTTATAAATAATGTATATGTTTTGATATTATAAGATAGTATGATGTAAGTAAATAGGTACTATCAGTGTATGTGTTGAGATCCACTATCGTGGACCCCCATTTTCATTTCATGGACCCCCAAATTTTTTTTCGCTGACGTAGTCCTCTTGCAGGTTGTCATAGACCCCTAGGGGGTCGATATAGACCACTTTGGGAATCGCTGCCCTAGACGTAAGAAAATTTCCTACTCTTTCTATTTTCAAAACTACGATCAAGCAACACTGTTTATAATTCATCTTTATCTCTTTTCATTCATCATTTATTGATGTTTATTTCTTTTACCGCATATGTTAATATTACTTTTTTTTTCCTCCCTTTTTTCCATATTGTGTTATCTTCATTATCATCCTCCTGCCATTATCCCACTCTAAGTGGGGTCGGCAGTACATGTTAAAAACATAATTTGGCTTCGTATTTTACGACCGGCCGTCTGCCTGGCGTCAACTTATCTTAGTCGTATTTATCAACGCCTCGGTAAGAAAGAGGGTGGTCTATTCGATTCAACCGGATACCACACGGCGGTCGACTTACCTTAGTCACACTTTACGACACCTTGGTAAGAAATGAGGGGGATCTATTCTACACGGCCGGATAACACACAGTGGGTCCACTTACCTTAGTCGCCTGTTACGACACCTCGGTAAGAAACGAGGGTGGTCTATTCTACTCAGCCGAATACCACACAGCATCATATTGTGTCATCTCATACATTTTAAATTATTTATTTATTCTAATACCATTAACAACAAATACATCATTTACATTATAAAAGATTCTTAAAATTAATCGGTTTTCAGCTAAATGTATCGTCAATTACAGATGACGTGATCTTTACAGTACAGTTGATAAGCATAAAAGCAATATGGATATTAAAACAGAAAATAAAATAAAGGCAAAAATTAAATTATACGAGGCTACGAAATTCAATCCAAGTACATTCAAAAGTAGTAATTACATTCTATTTAACTTGATTCTATTGTTGAATAATTATACACATATGTTTAAACACACAAGTTCGTGTGTGTGTGTGTGTGTGTGTGTTTTGTGTGTATGTGTGTATGTGTGTGTGTGTGTAGTATGGGCCTACTCTCGGAAAGCAACTTTGTATAGAAGTTAAGGATGGCGTTATTTAAAATAAGCACAAGTGCGTTACCGAGATCTTCGAATTTATTGATGTAAGTAGAAAATACTTCCAAAGTTGTATTATTTGTCAACTCGAATTTTTTTCTAGTTCTTCTGAGTTGATCACGAAAAGATTTTTTTATTATGTTAGCTTAATCCTATAGAGGGTTTTATGTTGAGAACAAATTGGTTGTGTTTACGTATATTGTTATCTTAAGACTCCGAAGGGGGGCACAGAGTACAGTCCAGAGGCCAGATCGAACCGGTTAAGCGTTATCTCAGGCACGCAACCGAGCTCCAGTCAGTATTTCATCATATATCTATCAAGTAAATAAGAAAATATTTGCCTCGTGGATATTCGTGGATCATAATTATATATTTTTTAATTTTTGTTACATTTTTTCAGAGCAAGACAGCGAACGAGGGCTTAAATTCTTCAATTTATAAAATATTAATGTTAACTTTATCATAAACAACTGTGAAATATTCTTTTTTTACAATTATTTATATTGTATGTTTTTAAATTTTTTTATCAAATTAGATTTCATAGATTTCTTAATCATTCGATAATTAAATATTTTATTGTCAATGATAATGTTTATTTATTTCTTTCTTTATTGTACATACATATTAAAAAAGTATTATATAAAAGGGATCTCTTCCAAAGTTTGAGTAATAGAAGGAAAAAGAAAATAAGTGAAATAAAGGCAAATAGAAAGCAACAAATTACGAAAATCTATGTAGGTATTTGCACTCGAGATAACATAAGAGATAAAAAAAAATGATGCAATATGGATAATTGTAAATTTGACTGTCTAATTGATAAATTAATTATTGTTAAATAAGTAGATGAATAAAGATGCTACTATTGTATAATTACTTGAGATAAATACTTTCTAGTCTGTGACTTAAATGCCGATAGGGAAAGAGATTTGCGGATTGATACTGATAAATCATTCCACAGCTTCATTAACATTCAATCATGTAACACCTTTAAAGCTAAATGATCTCGAGTAAGTCAGTGAGGAGCAGTTAGGGAAAGAAAGATTTAACGCATTTATAGATCTTAGCTGGTCTCATATCTCACATCCTACATCAAACAAGGAGTTGAAACGCTCTTTAATATTAGGTCCTTACATATGAAATTGGCGTTTTGTCGTACTGGCCACTTTGATCTCAAATATTACCTTTATGGTTAGGAATTCCAAATTCAAATTCATACAGCTATTTACTCATGCATTTGTGTTTCAAACCCCCTAATTCATTTGTTTTTTCTTCTTTTGTTTTTTTCTTTGTGTCACTCTGTTTACAAAATGGAAAACATGAAATATCGCGTTATTTACGAGTATGAGTTCCACCGTGCCACCAGTGCTGCAGAAACGGCTCGAAGGATTAATGATGTGTATGGAGACGGTGTCGCAAAAGAAAACACAGTGCGTTTTTGGTTTCAACGTTTTCGTTCTGGAAATTTCGACCTGCAGAACAAGCCTCGTGGACGGCCGGAGACCAAAGTTGATAATGAAGAATTGAAGGCTATTGTGGAAGCGGATCCATCGCAAACCACGTCCGAGTTAGCTGCAGGCTCCGGTGTTAGTGATAAAACTATTCTAATCTATATAAATAATAATAAAGTGGGTACCTCATGAATTGAGTGAAGCAAACCGACAAACGCGCGTCGACTGCTGCGTTACGTTACTCAACCGGCACAATAATGAAGGAATTTTAAACCGAATCATTACCTGTGATGAAAAGTGGATCCTCTACGATAATCGGAAGCGCTCATCGCAATGGCTGATCCCTGGCGAACCAGCCAAATCCTGCCCTAAGCGAAAATTGACTAAAAAAAAGTTGCTTGTAAGTGTTTGGTGGACTAGTGCCGGTGTCGTTCACTACAGCTTTCTTAAATCTGGCCAGACGATTACGGCAGATATCTATTGTCAGCAACTGCAAACCATGATGGAAAAGCTAGCTGCTAAACAACCGAGGCTGGTCAATCGCTCTAGGCCACTGCTGCTTCAGGACAACGCTAGACCACACACTGCACAACAGACGGCTACCAAATCAGAGGAGCTTCAATTAGAATGTCTTAGACATCCACCGTACTCTCCGGACCTTGCTCCAACAGATTACAATTTTTTTCGCAATTTGGAAAAAAATTCAACTCCGATGGGGCAGTCCAAACCGCCTTCAAAGATTTTATTGATTCCCGCCCGAATTGTTTTTTTAGTAAGGGGATCAATGAACTACCTATGAGATGGCAAAAGTGCATACATAGCAATGGTACATACTTTGATTAGTTAAATATATTTCATTAAAAAAAAAACGACTTTATGTTCCTCCCATAGAAAACGCCAATTTCATATGTAAGGACATATACACTAGCTGTGCCAGCGGCTTCGCCCGCGCGGAAGTGAGCGTGTCACAATTTTTTTCTAGAATTCCTTTTTTTAAACATAAAAGTAGTTATTGTACGTTAACCATAAGAGATCCAGACATGCTATCGCTCTACATATATAGATCTACAATTCTCTAGTACATTAATTTAGCGTATCTCTGCTGGTTTACGTAGCGCACACGACTAAAGCTTCCAGCAAGCAAGTTTTTTAAGAGCTGCGCGAACTCTTAAACACAATTTACATAGTACTGATATGTACTATCTACCTAAACCATCCGGAAGTATTGCACATCTCTTGGTGAAAACCGTACAAACAGTAGATTTTGAGAAAATGGATTAAATACTAACAGTCAGCTTTTTGGGACTTTTTATAATAAGTATAGATAGATATGGATTAAAGGATTAAAGAGTACTTTATAATCATTATTATAAAAAGATACCTACCTAAACATTAGGGTACTAACATTACATTGTAAAAATTAATATAATCAGACAAGTGATTTTATTTTTTGATAATAATTATCAAGGTGACTCCGGACTTTCGTGAATTGTCATCAATTTGTTGCAAACAATTTTTTTGCGCTTGATCTAAGATATCTGTTTAGGTTTTTACAAATAATCAATACTAGCGAGTTGGAGATCGCAATGTTAAGTGAACTGATCGTTATAGCGCCACAAATTTTTCACAAAGCTCACCAATTAATTGTTTGATATATAGACATGAGAAGTTAAAACGTTTCATTTTTACGAATTGAAATATGATCTTTAAATTATGCTACATCAAATTTCCATTAAATAACTTAATATAACAATAATCACTTATTCAAATTTCCGGTTGAAAATTTGGAGGTCATTAATATGTTTTATTTCATGTATACAAAATAAATGCGTAAGAAGTCAACGTATCATACAGAAGCAATAAAAATAGCTTTGATAAACGATAAGGATTTAATCCTTGTCTGAACGCGTGAATGTTTCTATCATGCAGCGAATACGTGGGCCTCAAACGTTCCGGATATAGATTACATGAGTGAAAACCTTAGACGAATTTCAACTGAAAAATCGTACATAAACATTTACTACAGAACGTCCAAGCTTTTTTTTATACAGTTATGAGTTACACGATGTTCTAGGGTATAAAGTATTAAGAAACCAGGTAAACTAAATTCATTTATTGTTCCTATTCTAGCTCAAGGAACCCTTCGAGGAAGCCTACTTCTCGAAGATTTGTTCAAGAAATTTTCACACCCTCTTCTGTCATTTGTCCCCAATGGCTCCATACGATTACTTTGTAATACGATTAATTTGTACATTCCGAGGGTAATTTACCAAGCGTAGCTTTTCAGGAGTCGCTAGCAATCCTAGGCATTTTTAAATAGATATCGTTGCAGTTTCAACATTTGTCAATATCTTTATTTATAGAATTAGGCGATACCTTGCGAAGGTCCTTATTACCAAAGTAATAATAATATTTTTTTGCTATAATCTATCCGCGATATAATATGTAATGCTAAAATTAGAGGGCACTCTCCGTCTTCTCACTTCAGGCATGCAGGATTCATGTCTACATGAATCCTGCATGCCTGTAACCTTACAGGCCGTTAACCTGAAGCTGAAGGGATTCGTAGCAAATTGGTTGTGCCGACCCACCCTTGGCTTTGTGTTTTATTTGAGGATCTCATGTAGGTTGTGGGGCTATGTCATTAGTATATATTAATGGTATCCGCCAATTAAGCCTTTACCCCCAATTATGCAATTTGTGTTTTCTCCCTTTACACGGAAGAAAAATTGTATGTTAGGCTGATATGTTGTGTATAGCTTTCTTTGTACCAAATTTCATCAATATTAGTCGAACGGGTTCTCCGTAAAAGCGTATCAGAAAGTCAGAATATTAGTATAGATTACGATTTCTAATATACGATAAATACGATAATAAAATATCGATTTTAGCTTTAGCATTACAGCAGTTTTAAATATTTAAAAAAAGTTGATAAAAAAGCGAAAATCGTGGATTTAGCTACTCTTCGAACTTGGACAAGATCGCAAGTTTACTTGAATAGGCATATTATTTAATTTGAATTAATCAATACGGATTATAACATAAATTTCATGTCATTCTTGGAAAATGGTTAAAGTTAGAAAAGTCAAAAAGTTGGCGAGCTAGCAATATTTTGACAACCGACGCTATGCAACAGTTTCAGTTGCACACGGGAGAGTTTCGATTCTCGGCTAGGTTAAGTGACGTAATTTTTTTAATAGACTGGCAAAATGGGACAGTCTTGCCAGATTATTATATCTATCAAACCACATTAATAACTTTCGACTTATTTGAGGTTTTGAATAATAAAAAAAATTACTAACAGTGACGTAAGACTAATATTTATGAAAAAGACATGTTAAAAATTATCTGTATATTTTTTTGGTTCATCCTTTTGCTTTGCTACTACGAAAAAAAAAATGACACAAGGATAAATTTTATATAGGACTAGAAATACGTGCGGCCTCGCCCACGTGAAATTTCAGCATGTTATAGTCGCACGAGTCTGGGGCAGGAGACTGGCTCTCTGATACCCTTTTTATACCTATTCCCCCCTCTAAACTACAATCGACACCGGTTTAATGCTACCCCCACCAAAAATTGTCGTAAAAAGACCTCTTCAACTCAATTTACATAAAACCGTTATGTGCTATTGACCTAAACCTTTTAGAGGAATTACACTACTTTATAGTAAAAACCGTACTAAAATCCGTTCAGTAGATTTTGAGAAAATCGATAACATACAGACAGACAGCTTTGGGGACTTTATTTTATAATAAGTATAGATTAAACAATTTTTCGTCGGATATCCGAAGCTATATATAATGTTGTAAGTATTCAAGTCTAGAGAGTGACAGTGAAGATTTTATAACGAGAAAGTGGAAAATGATAATTGAAAGATTCATATTTCGAAAGCATTGAAGCTGGTATAGATAATAAAATGAACTCACCATATTGCTTGCAGCTATGGTCGTTGCACCGGCACCGGCGACAATCGGTCAGCCACTGCTGACGTCTTCTTTCCCGCCAAAAGCTAGCGAACGACCACACGCGAACTACGCCAAAATAAAAATTCCAAAATAGCCACCGCGATTATGCGGCGGCTAAATTAAAATAGGCGTATGCCTGTGACGTTTGTAAATCGACTTTCCCCCCAACAGAGTTTCCACGACGTAAACGTGATCCACCTTTTTAAAAGCTTTTATTCAACTTGCAATGCGTGTAAAGGTGGAATCTTGCAAGCTCAATTTGACCCTCTTCCTATTGTTTGATTGAACTAAAATTTTACATACTGGTCCCGTCCCGATGACAATGCATGTTTATCATAAGCATGACCTGATGCTGCTGCCATTAGCTCTACGCGAGAGAACTGCTCAATGTTAAAAGCTTTTTGAAAGCTTTTTTTTAATTTGACTTGTATTATAAATAATAAAAAACTTAGGATGTCTACAGTGAACCATCGCTCCTAACTGGTTCGTTTGAATTAAAAAAAAGTATTCGAAATGTTTTTTATTAGCCCCTAGTCCCTAGCCCATCTAATGGTAAATATTCAAGTCAGCGATATAAATGTATAAACTAGGATGAAAATGTACGCATCTGTCTACGATAAAACACATTGTACACGGTACATTAGAACTTTTCTCGGTACGAGCTTGAACTACAGTGTCAACGTATAGTTACGAAAAGCATAGTCGTCATAATTCTTAAGAAAATCGTCTGTGTACATTATATACTGGTAAATACATAAGAGCTGTGATAGCCCAGCGGTGAGACCGTGTGACCTCTTTCGAGGGGAACACGAGTTCAAACCCGGGCAGACACCAATGAGTTTTTCTATTAAAACTCATGTGTTTAATAGATAATTGTAATTTATCACACGCTTTTCGGTGAAGGAAAACATCGTTAGGAAACCTGCATATCTCTAGAGAATTCTGTTGATATGTGTAATCTACCAATCCGCATTGGAGCAGCGTGGTAGGTCGTAGCTCCAACCCTTCTCTCCAGAAACGGAGAAAGGAGGCCTATTCCCAGCAGTGGGTGTAACAGGCCGCTACTTTAAATACATAAGCTTCAAGTAGACCTCTTCCAGTATACCAATGATCATACTTACTTAAAAGATGATTTCATCTACACAAGGTCAGGCAAAGTGAGTATGAAAGAGATAACCAGTTCGCGTCAGGAAAACGAAGGGACAAAGAATTAAATACGGTCTCCTAAAACATTTACACATAGACTTCTTACTTGCGAGTATTTGGAGACCAATATTGAAAGTATGTATCCATAGTGAATAAATAGTAGTTAACGTTTCGAATAAGCTACATCTATGATTAAATCTACACTAATGTTATAGAGCAAAAGTTTGTGTGAACTGTGTGACGCGTTCACGGCTTATTCCCTGGACTGATATTCATGAAATTCGACATAGTTAAAGCCGGGGTAGCAACTAGGATAAAAATATACCATTTATCCTTATGGAGAAACAATATTTTACATAAAGGTGGCTTTTTATTTTAAAACCTAATTCGATGTAAATGAAGTCTCGATTACGAGAGAACTATGAATCGAAAGAATTTCATATAGTTTTTATACTAGAGTGGGAAAGCCAGCTTAAAATGTGCGCTATTCAAAAAATAGAAAGCAAATGAGACGGTACCTACCTGTCTCTCTTTTTTGTGTCATCAATCTCCTGCCCTTATCCCACTCTAAGTGGGATCGGCACAACATGTTACAAACATGTTGTCATATGATGTGGCAACGTATTTTACGACCGGCCGCCTGCCTGACGTCAACTTGCCTTAGTCGCCTTTTATGACACTTTTGTGTGTGGTTAGATAATGATAAGTTTACGAGTTTCATCTTCCCTCTCATTATTTATTGTAACATTCGCACCATTAGGGTGCCTATGGCCCCCTACTCTATTATAATAACTCTATGAAGATTTTTCATAGGCCCGATGGGTGTATTTGAAACTTTATCAAAATTGATTATAACCAGATTAATGAAACAAAATTTGTTATTATGGTGGCTTCTTAACAATACGTAGCGTTATTTCGACTCCTGATGCATAGAAGACTTTTAGAACGTAGCAGGGAGTCGTTGAATCCAGGCGATGCAAGGTAGTGGGACTGGATTTTATTCTCATGGGAAGATAATTCTGTATGTAGTGTATCATTAGTAATGTATAAAATTTATATTTTTAATACTTGTTGCAGCCACTTTACAACGTGGAAGTCTTTGCTATCAAAATGTAATATTAATACCAAACATGGGGATGAGCAAAAAAAAACACAATTTTATTTAGATGCAGACTATCTAGACAGATAATCTGTGCGTATATTTCCAAATAATATTCGTAATAAAAACCAAATTTTTTTTATGGGTAATTTACCAGACATAATCTTATTATTATTATTAATACCCTTATTTTAAGTGTTTCTGAACGATATATCTATGTTACCCATTATAAAAAAGGATTTTAATCATTTATTTATTTATGTAGTTAAAAAAAACCAGTTCAGATGTATGTGGATCACGATTTTACCCTTCAATCTCTAGTGCAAATTAGACTAAAATTGTTACTAAATATATAAATCAACAATTGGATAGTTGACTATTTTATATATATATCTGAAATCGATTACGCCAATTACCAAAGGATATACAGAGAAATACAGTACTGATATACTGGGAAATATTGATGGAATTTCCTAACTATGCCATAAATTAATTTAATTATTTAAATAATTTCATGTTGTATTTTTCATATTGTCCAAATATACGAGCCACCAAACTAAATTATAATAATAGTCAACCACCATATTGTTTTACAAATTATTTCCCTACTTAAAAATATATTTATTTAAAATAAAATTGGCCTGTTGTTGTCATTTTGATTGATTTATATAAAAATCATACAGAACAATAAATTAATTACTGAACACATTTGTGAATTTGTACGACTACTAAATTGTTAGGTTAATTTTTCTTTTCTTTTTAAGCAAAAGTGAACATCATTTTTTTTCAATTATGAAATAATTAGTTTCAGTTTGATTACATAGAATTTGAATTAAATTTATTAGAAGCAAATGTAGTTACTTTTTTCAAAATTTTTGGCAGCCATAGTTTCGTACAAAAACAATACCGTGATAGGATACTTTAGTTGTTAAAGTTTAGTATATACTTAAGTTGTATTTAATTAATATCTCGATGAAAAATATAAATATATACCTCATAAACTTATAAACTATAGATGTTGATGTTGTAACTCAATGATAATATTAAAGAAAAGATATGTTACAGTTTCATTAAAATGCATTTAGCTTGTGATCTGAGGCTATAAAAAAGTCAAATTAGTGTACGTTAAACATCGATAGACTATTGATAGTATCGATAGTTATTAAGGCACAATCGATTATTGGTTTTGAATAATGTCTACGAACTTGCATCGCGGGTAATCACAATATGTAGAGGTAGAAGTTTAAAGCTTAGTACACACTGTTCTATATTAGCTCAAATAGAACCAATCCAGATGGCTTTTGTGCCTGTTAAAGTAAGACCCATACCAAATTGAGCATCAATACCCATTAAAGTTATAGTAATATACTCAGTTCAGAAATTTTATTTCTATTTGACTTGCTTTAGAAATATTTTTTTTTTCTAAAGCCAGTTAAAGAATAACAGAACGCCGAAATAGCCTTAAGGGATTTTTTTATACATGTTGTTCTTGAAACAAAACATACAATATTTCAATTCAAATATTTGGTTTATTAAAATTTCTCATATCGATTTATTTTATAGAAACTACCGATAACTATCGGAAATCATAAATATTGATGTTTAACGTATACTAACTTATTATTTGAGTCTCACTAAAAAGTGTTCTATCCAGATCAAAGGTTGCATTTGGAATGATTTATTATAATTTCCCATGATAGTGCATGGGAAATTCAGCAGTTTTGCATTGTCAAATTCGTTGTATATTTGCAATATGCGCGATTGCTTAATTGAAACATATTATCTGTTTCAAATAATGATAAGCTAAATAACATATCTTAACTTATTAAATTCTATTGTCCTAACCTTTCTTTTTTTTTCGTTATAAATCTTGCTATTTATTTTATAATAAAACTCAGTGACCACACCTTACGTCATTAACAGCTATAATATAATAAAATGCATGATTATCTTTCAGTATAAAGTCAAAAATTAAGTACAGTTAATACTTTATTTTAATTTCGTTTTCATGACACGGTACAGTCGGTAGAACTTCAAATTTTCCTCGAATTCTTAAGTACACTTATATAATTGAGCTAACAAATTATCACACGCATTATCTACTTTAATAAAAGTAGTAAGTAATCGTGAAGGAAAATAAAATAAATAAATAAAGAAACCCTTTAAATAAAAACCTAAAATAAAATGCAGCAGCAAGAACACAATACTAACGGAATATAACATTTAAGTATACAAATAAGCAGGACAAGGATGCGACCTCACATCGCTAATTGCTAAGTACTTATAATTAAGAAAAGACATAATAAAGTAAAAAAATATTATAATTTCTAGAGAAAGCCCTTAAAGCACACAAACCCTTAACTGCAATAAAAAAAGAAATGCTTTTTATAAATATTATATTCGTTTTAAAAATATGTCAAGAATTGATTTTTTTTTCATTTACGTATTAATTAATCCGTTAGACAAGGGTTACTATTATGTGACCCTTTTAGATTTTCTCGTTTTGCTCACATTTGAAGGCTTTAATATATTACAAATTGAGTAAGTATGGCATTATAAAGCTTTTAACGCGAAACTTCATTTAAACTGTCTACAGACCAGGTTTTTCTTTACGATGAAAAAGAAACAACTTTAAAATATTTAAGGGACGTTTTAAATCAAGTTTACAAATTCAATTTATCACTTTTTGTGTAGCTTAATGTACGACGATTAAGGGAAATGGTTGGATTAACACGGACAGCGTTGACATTCTTGAAGATCTGAATAACTTGTAAATATGTATTTTTTATTTCTAATATTTGTTTACAAAACACTTCTTAAGAGAAAATTATCAAATTTATAGATGTTTGAAATCTACGTAACGGCAAAATTTTGAAAGGTGTAAAAAATTAACATTTTGTCTTTGATTTTATTAGAACGTGGAATTTCAGGTAATTATTTTATTTATTTTATTTATTTGTATTTGGGAAACAAACAGTACAAATTGCACATAAATATAGTAAGTTATAACAAATTCATAGACCAAAATTAGTTTCCACTTATAACTATTACATTTTATAAGACAGTGAAGAAGTGTGAGAACAAAATTTCTACTACGTTGTACAATACAACAAATTTTACAACATATTTTAGGGTTTACTGGACTCATTTAAGCAGTCCAGTAATTATATTATATTAGGTAATTTTAAAAAGATTTTAGGGGTAAATTGAATAGTTATTACAAGTTCTAATTATCGTCGATAGATATTCCGTTGCTTTTTGAAAATTGGACGCCATATTTAATTTAGCTGATAATGCCGTGCCGTTATTAGTGCATTTCCAGTCATCTCCAATATCTATGGTCTTCATTAAGGGGTGTGCCGCTCTTGACTTTTGCAGGGCTCGTGTTTGTCGTCGTCCCGTTCTAGTCACGCATACGTCTCTTTAAAACGTTTTTGAATGTGGTGTGCAGCGTTCAGCAGGCGGTGATGCAGAGTGAGGTGGACGTGTGGGGTAAAGGTAGGTGGTGTGGGGGTGGGTGTGATACGGGGCGAGATTGGTGGTATAACTGCATCGTTGTCAGGATGGCAGAAGAATGCGACACAGTGACGTCCGCGAGCGCGGGCGTAGGTACCTGACGGTACGACCACGCGGTGCATCTGATATAAAAAGTGTTGATATGGTTAATTATTATCTTTATTTATGGCCTGTAGGCCTACCATGAACTTTTAGAAAACGATTCAATTCAAAGTCAGTACCTAAACCCGACCACTTTCTTTTCATGCCATGAAGTGTGTTTGAAAAGGACAACGTTATATGAACTATAGATAACTCTGTCTCTTTTACTCAAATGTTTTAGGACGCATTCCGAACGCTCATTCGGCAACAACTTAAAAGTGTGCTTTTTTTTTTATATATATGGGACATTTACACACACGGTCGTCCGTCCCCAAAGTAAGTAACTTAATACTTGTGTTATGGGTGACGGAAAACTGGTAGATATACTACATATATAAGTTTAAATACATATTTATATACAAGTACACACCCAGGTTCGAAGAACCAACAATTTGTTAATAGAAAATGTTGGCCCTCGGCGGGAATCGAACCCGCGACCCGCGGAGCTGAAGGCAGGGTCACTACCCACAGCGCCAACGGGCCAGTCAGTATAAAACGTCATGGTATGCAAAACAATTTAGTTTAAGTCTTCAATTGAGTCACAATAAGAGTTCATGGTAGGCCTGCTGTTCAACGCAAATGCGTTGAGCTGTTGAGGTGGTTACAAGTTCAGACCCCGGGCAGGCATTTATGAGTTATTCTATTAAAATTTATGTGTCTAGTTGATAATCTGCATATCTCTAGGAAATTCTAACGGTATGTGTAACCTACCAATCCGCATTGAATCAGCATGGTAGGTCTTAGCTTCAACCCTTCTCTCCAGAAAAGGAGAGAGGAGGCCCTATGCCCAGCAGTGAGATTGGCCGTTAGGTACTTACTTTAATTACTACTAATTTCTACTGTGTCTCTGGTGGTAATATTTGACGGATTGTCGAGAAATGCCACTATGAGTCAAACTCACCCAGGTTTAACGTGGTGGCTTCCGCGATGGGATACGCCCACCGACAAATGTCGAATGTAGCTGTTTGATGCAGATATTATATTCACGGTTTCTAGCGTCGTCGCATAACAAATACATAGAGTTATTATACTTAGAATAGTGAAGCCTAATGTGTAATGTGACATATTACAATTAATAAAAAGCAAATGAGGGTGATCTAGCTGTCTCTCTTTATTATATGTGATTAGACAAAGATAAAGTATACGGATATCATCTTCTCTCTCATTGTTTATTATGTCGTTGTCACTTACCTGCGTATAGCTCCCCTACTCGAAGTATAATAACTCTATGGTATTGTGTATAAAAAATGATGTAAGTATTTAAATGAAGAATGCGTCATGAATATTTATTTGAAGATGTGTGATTAGACATAGATAAGTATACGAGTTTCATCTTCCCTCTCATTATTTATTGTAACATTCGCACTTAAAGTGGCCGTGTGGTATCCGGCAGAATTGAATAGACCACCCCCCTTTCTTACCGAGGTGTCGTAAGAGGCGACTAAGGTATGTGCCGTGTGGTATCCGACTGCACAGAATGGACCACCCTCATTTCTTACCGAGGTGTCGTAAAAGGCAACTAAGGAAAGTTAACGTCAGGCAGGCGGCCGGTCGTAGGTCGTAAAATACGTAGCTAAATCATGTGACAACATGTTTATAACATGTTGTGCCGAGACTGGAGCCTTAGAGTGGGATAAGGGCAGAAAAATGATGACTCGCACTTAAAGGGTGCCTATGGTCCCTCTACTCTATTAAAATAACTATGAAAAATTTACGGGCGTTGGTTTTTAAAACTTTTTCAAGATTTGTTAAAATTGTTTATAACCAGATTAATGAACCAAATAGAAAAAAGTATTATTATTGTAGCTTCTTAAGAATACGTAGCGTTGTTTCGACTCCCGATCGATCGATGATCTTAAAAGAAAGTGAGCCCTACTCTATGCTGGTACTTCATTACAAAATCTATGGTGTAATTTTATTAACACACAGCAAAAATGTTGATCGCTGTCTATGCAATGAAAACACGTTCAATTATAATAATATCTGTTCGTTAATTGAACGTGTTTGCATGTAACATTTCAAATTAATGTAGCTTTTACGGGATCAAAATGTTTGTAAACAATAATGATAATAAATACGTAACAGTAATATAATTAGGGTTTAAGATCTAAATTAATCATAATTTCGTCAATGATTTTAACGTGACCTTGCGACGATGTTTTGATGGTGATATCTTATCGTCACAAATAAATAAATTACGTTTTTTGTTAACGCGACCTATTTCTGTAACTTCTCCTTCAGAATATAAAAAATCTATAAACAACCGCATTAGCTGGTTCATTGATATCTGTCTAAAGGTGAACTGGCATTTCCTGTTTTACCAAACGAAGTCTTGAAAAGAAAAAGAAAAGAAACTTTGTTGTAATCAACTTATTTACTCCAACACATTTAAAGTATTTCATCATTTTTATTCACTTTATTGTTTATTTTTCTCAATTTATTGTTGTTGTTTATGTCTAATATCATATGATCTTAATATCCGCGTGTGGTATCCAGCTGAGTAGAATAGACCAGCCTCATTTATTACCGAGATGTCGTAAAAGGCGACTAAGGTAAGTTGACGTTAGACAGGCGGCCGGTCGTAAAATACGTAGCCAAATGTGTCAGCATGTTTGTAATATGTTGTGCCGACCCCACTTAGAGTGGGATAAGGGCAGGAGGATGATGATGATTTTTCTAGGGTTTCCAAGTTGGGGGGTATCGTATTTTTTTTTATATGTGCGAAAACGATATATGCATTTTACTACGCGATTGACGGTGAAGGAAAACATCGTGAAGAATCCATAAAAACCCTCGAGAAATCCTTGGGTGGGTGTTGTCTTTAAATGCATAGAGACCATAGACCATAGACAGCTCAAACTATAATGACACTGTCAAGGAGAGATTGGTATATGTCCTACAATATTTTTTAGTTCACAGCGAACGCATATTTTAATAAATCTTTTATGTATTTGAAACTTACAAGCGCTGGTAGCAAATTGGTAGTCCAAGAAGCAAGTAATTCTCCGGTCTGCACAAGTATTGCTCCTGGCAGGTGGCCAACAGCCTCCCATTTATCGTTTATTTTCACCTATAAATAAATAAATGATCTGTTAGATACTTCAGTTGCCGAGATTTTTAGAGATTTCAGTTCAGACTTTTCTACAACCGCGCGATCTCTTCTACACAATTTAAATAAAACTGTAATGGACTATTAACCTAAACCTTCCGAAAGAATTGCACTAACGTTTAGTAAAGACTGTACAAAAATCAGTTCAGTAGATTTCGAGAAATCAATCACATACAGACAGACTTTTGGGACTTTGTTTTATAATAAGTATGGATTGCGTTTTAAAAGTAAAAAAAAAGATGTTCTAAAGATTATTATTGTAAAATATTATATTGCCACAAGCCAAATCGCTTTACGATTCAGTCGTGGAGTCTATCTCGTGATGATGTTTCGGTTGCGGGGTGAAACGATTGTTGAGTGATTTATAGAGATTCTTTTATAGTGAACGTGTGTAGTGCTTGTGTATTGTCTAAGCTTGGGTATGATTGCGATTTGAGAATCATATTCACACGTGATCGTGCTACTATTGCGATTGCTATTGTGTACACAAGCAAATGTAGGCTTTATATGCATATGCAGTGTATAAGATATAAGGACTACATTGGTTTGTATAAGAAATCATTTAGTCCAGTAAATGCTGAATCTCTAAAAGCGTAAATAGCAAATAGAAAAAATGCTATCGGCTATTATATTATTCAGCTATTATCACTGGACAAAGTTATTGTTATTACTAACAAACATAATTCTAAAATCATATTCAATACTGTCTTTATTTCTAGGTTATAATTTCAGTATGAATAGCGTAGAAGTGTCACATCATCCCGAAATATAGACCATATTGAATCAGATATAAAATTAGATGTGTTTGTGTAACAATAATTCTGGCCAATTCTAGATAATACAATCACTTGGAATATCGTTAAAAAGTCACATAACCATATGATATAATGATACAATACATATAATACATATGATATAATACATTTTTTTTGTAATATTATTTTAATTTAGGATAACAATACAATAGCAGATGATGCTATATTATGAATGAATCATATTATGATCACCGAGTGATTGGTGATTCTGTCCATATTGTGACGGTGGTGGTAGAGGTTTGTATATGTGTTTTAACGAATCCAGCATGTTTCGGGCATGAAAACGAATAGTCCATTTTACTTTTAGCATTATATTTCATATATAGCATATATATTTCCTATTTACTTTATCGCGGATTATAGCAAAATCATTTTATTATTACTTTTGCATTATGGATCTCCGCAAAGTAACGCCTAATTCTATAAATTACTATTGTCTTACTTCCAGACCACCTTCCGAGTCCTGTGCCACCAGAGTGAAAGTGCAAGCATCGGAATGGGCTCCACAGCGAGTGTAAGCTTTTCCATCGCCTTGGCAACAAGGGCCCTCATCCTCAGGGGGCACAGGTGGATAATACAGGATCCTCATGGAGGATCTGTTGCGGCCGTCGCTCTGCAGCATTCCAGAGTGGCAAGCGAGCATAGTTGCTGGTTGTAAACCTGTAATAAAAAAAAACTATACTCCTTAGGTGTAGGTAATTAACTAAATCCAAAAGTAATAAAATTATTTTGCTATAATCCCCGATAAATCACGGTAAATCTCTATAAATCGTGGTAATCGCGATAAATCGATTATCGAAGGTTATACCGAAATAATTTTATTATTACTTTTGTATTATGGATCTCCGCAAAGTAGCGCCTAATTCTATAAATTACTTAACTGAATATAAACAACGAAACCATATGATTCAGGTGGGCCCAATTAATTGCAATAAAACGATTTTCTAATAAAAAAATTACAATAAAACTCATCCTGCCCTTATCCCACTATAAGTGGGATCGGCACAACATGTTACAAAAATGTTGTCACATGATTTGGCTATGTATTTTACGACCAGCCGCCTGCCTGACGTCAACTTATCTTAGTCGTATTTTACGATCCCTCGGTAAGAAAGAGGGTGGTCTATTCGACTCAGCCGGATCCCACACGGCGGGTCTTTTACCTTAGTCTTATTTTACGACCCCTCGGTTAGAAAGAGGGTGGTCTATTCTACTCAACCGGATACCACACGGGGGTCAACTTACCTGAGTCGCCTTTTACGACACCTCGTTAAGAAAGAGGGTGGTCTATTCTACTCGGCCGGAAGTCACACGGTGTGTCGACTTACCTTAGTCGTCTTTTACGACACCTCGGTAAGAAAGAGGGTGGTTATTCTACTCAGCCGGAAGTCACAGGCGGGTCAACTAACCTTAGTCACCTTTTACGACACCTCGGTAAGAAATGAAGGTCATCTATTTGTAAAATAGACCATTTTACAAAGCCAGATACCACACGGCTCACTTATGTACATGTAGTCATAAATATTGTGTGTAAGGAGATATTATTGTAGTAAGCCGTTGGTGAATACCACACGGTCTTATATGGATCCGAATGTTGGGCAATAAAAATGACGGATGACAGAAGAGTACATGCAATATTTTCATATTTTTTTATTGACAAGGAAATATAATTACCGAAAGCATAAGCCAGGGCTTGAAGAAGCACACGAGAAAGATTGGTGAGGTCGTGTGCGAGTGGTACAGCGTGTTGCGTGAATTCAGGAACCTCTTCCTGAGCGGGCATAGCTGCTGCCGAGAGAGTCGTTATGTTGAACGAATGACGTAGCTCCTGTAAAATAACATTTTAATCGCTTATTTACTTGCATCTTACCACAGAAATAATAATATATTTGCCCAAACAGCCTTTGCAGTATTCCTAGAAGAAAGAGGCGAACTCTAGCATTTAGGGCGCCAATTGTGGTTGGTGTGTTTGAAACATCACGCCAAACGTATCCTTAGGAGTGTCAAATAAAGTCAAGTGGGGGTTTGCTGGCATTATTGTGTTTATTCATGAAGTTATGGCTGGCAGGTAATTAAAAAAATACAGTTTTGTTATTTCAAAATTTGCAGCCTAGTTAATTTATTCAAATAATGATAACAATCTGTGGATAGGTAGGAAATTTATATAGTTATCTTTTTTATATGTTTAAGATTGATATCGTCATATTTTCAATTCAATTCAATTCAAAAAACTTTATTTATGACTTTATACAGAAAAAAGAAAGAACAATACAAAGAAATATAACAAATTAAAAAAAAACAAAAACCAAAAACATAGGATATTAAAAGTAAAAAACAATATACTAAATACAATAAAAAAAAACAATAGGTCACAAAATGGTAAACCACTCAGCATTAAGGGCTGGGACCCTAACACTGATTTTCAGTGGCTACCATAATGCGAAAACGAAAAAAAATTGAAACGAAAACAGAACAGAAGTAGAAAAAAAAAATAGGTATTATGACTTATATAAACAGACATATAACATAAAACAATACTGGGAAAGAACATATTAATAATTAAGAAAATTCGTACTAGCAACAATTATTGACAGCAATTTATCAGGCGCCGCATTTCAAGGCAAACTAAAAAAAGGTATCCGAAATTGGGTGCCAGAATGTGGGTCTTAATATTTCATGAACACTTATTTGTAATCCAAACAAGAAATCTGTAAAATTAAATTAGACTCTATTATTAAAGACAGACGGTTAAAATTAAGAAACGCACAATAATTTTACTTTGATTAAAATTTATGTAAGAGACATAATATGATTATAATAATCAGGTTTTTGTTACATCCAAGTTTCTTAGTAACTTTAAGCGTGAACTCCTTGTTTATTTGCTCTAGCTCTTTTATATATATATTAATTTACCTTCTTGGTGATATCAAACTGCTCCATTCCCGGACGGATATAACCATGGTTGCTATCAGGGTTTCGAAGATATTGCGCCTGACAGCCCTCGGGCAACGCGCAAAAGTTGTCCAAATCTGCATACACCGCTTTAAGCTGTAACCGAAATAAAAATTATATAACAATTGTATGTATTGCTTGTGTGCATTGTTGCTGGTGGAGGCGTCTTGGGATACGTGTGGTGATTTGTCCTGCACGTGTAAGGTACGTGAATTTTGCCTGCTTCATACACTTAGCATTGCATACATTCGCTTAACACATTCGGCAATTATAAGTAAGTAAGTAGGTAAGTATAGTAAAGGAGTTCTGTAATATGGAATTCCTCAAAGTAACGCCTGCTTCCATAAATCATATAAAACTTATATTAGATTTATAATACCTATATATTTATAATACCACCTTTTCTTCAGCAATTCCGTGGTTGACAAGTATAGCCAGACCTTTTCCACTGAGGGCCGTAAATAGTTGTTGTCCGATGCGCCTGACCACGGATTTCATGGGACACACATCCGTACCTGAAATGTGTGCAATAATTATTAATAGTATTAAAAAAAAAAAATCATATTGTATAGCATAAAATATTGGCTCTTAGAATCTAGCTATTAGGCATTGCCATTTAATTCAGATTACTAAAACTGAATGCTAATAGACTTGTTTTTATATCTCTAAATGAATTCTTGTAAAGAACGTGTAACGTATAATTATGCTAGAAATAACTCGTATTCGAATTAGTGTAACCAGTTGTATACAAAGAATTCACCTCAGCACGATAAAGTATTAGTGTCAATTAAATAAAATACAATCGATATAAAGACAACAGATTGAACTAACGGTACAGTGTAAAAGTATTATGGGGAATATAAATTTTTACTGATATCAACTAGACTGTAAAAAATACCTAATCTTGTTGCAGGTTAGTCACCCGGTTCGAAGACCTTATTAATTCATTGCACCGGTTACCTATCGTTACTGTATCATAAAATTAAGTAGGTATAAGTTACGAGTTGTGTGGGAGTGCAACATGTTCGAACAATGAAATGACAACTACATAAGTGATTAACATATTTGACACAATTGGCAAGAATTCAATGGTTGCTCTTATCGGGAATAGTAATTGCATTGAAGTAGATACTATTAATATTTTATGCTAAGTCAAACAAAGGGAAGATGCGATTGGACGTCAGAAGAGATCATGTTTGCGAAACAAAAGAGAGAGGGAATTACTTTTGTAGAAGTATAGTTTGTCTTGTGACAGTTTGCAGTACTCTAAAGGCCAACCTTCAGTAGTGAACAGACACGAAACGAAGAAAAAGGCAAACAGAAGCTCAAACTTCGATCTGCACTACAGAACATCTAATAGGCGTATCGAGTCCACTTTTAAAAAAGGAATGGCTTCCATACGGATACCCACCATTTTTACCGAAGCGAGATTTTGGTCAAACTCAAAGTTAATTTCCGCATTTAAACTTACGGTGGGCCTTTTATTAAAAATTTGAATTTATAAGGATATTTTAGCATTATTTTGTTAATAATATATAAATAAAATAATCGCTAACTTTCCAATGATAGTCTTAATTTTCATGTATTACTTGTATTTTACAGTCTTGTTCTGGTTTAATTTAAAAGAGTCCTACCGCTGTCCATATAAAGGAATGGCTTCCATACGGATACCCACCATTTTTACCGAAGCGAGATTTTGGTCAATCTCAAAGTTAATTTCCGCATTTAAACTTACGGTGGGCCTTTTATTAAAAATTTGAATTTATAAGGATATTTTAGCATTATTTTGTTAATAATATATAAATAAAATAATCGCTAACTTTCCAATGATAGTCTTAATTTTCATGTATTACTTGTATTTTACAGTCTTGTTCTGGTTTAATTTAAAAGAGTCCTACCGCTGTCCATATAAGTCCGACAAAATTTATTATGTCATTTGAAAGTCTATAAATTACGTTTACATTCAAAGAGAAAGTGTTAATTTCTCATTACACGAGTTATTAAACATTGAGTAACAGAACATTTATTAGTTTGAAGCCATGTTGATTTAGTTGTACGTACGTTTAATTTGATCGCGATTTCGATTCAACGAATGTATACTCTTTATCATTTGATGTAGAAGAGAAACAAATTCATCATCCTCCTGCCCTTATCCCACTCTAAGTGGGGATGGCACAAACATGTTGTCAAAAGATTTTGATACGTATTTTACGATCCCTCGGTAAGAAAGAGGGTGGTCTATTCTACTCAACCGGATACCATATGGCGGGTCAACTTACCTTAGCCCCCTTCACGACACCTCGGTAAGAAATTAGGGTGGTCTATTCTACTCAGCGAAATACCACACAGCGGGGCGACTTAGCTTAGTCGCCTTTTATGACACCTCGGTAAAAACGAGGTTTGTCTATTCCACACATGGCAAAGATAAAATCGATTTCGGGCTTTAATTATAGAATCTTGTACCCAAACCCACAAATTACTTATTTACTTTTGCAAGGCGCAAAGTAAGAACCGCAAGCTTATGTCGGTTACTACTTTGTCTGTTATATACATCGCCTACAATCAACAAAATTATATATTTAGTTACGTTAAAATATTATTTGTTAAAGTAAAAAGACCGAAAGTTGAATATTTTTTATAGTTTGTTACAGGTAAAATTTTCAATTTGGTTTAGAACGTTATCGAGCTCATCAAAAATTCATTTTTTTGGCCAAGCCAGTATTAGTTAAGTAGAAATACATAAAAGGAAAATTCAATGGCGAATACGTAGTGTAAGGGACAAGTTCGCAGCACAATTCTAGTACTACGTTGAATACTGATGAGAGCAAAGTACTTATAGACATCCTATATTTCTGTAAAGGTATTCGAATTATCACACGGCGACTTACTTTTATGCAAAACACGTGATGTTGCTGATCGTGAAAGGGCATTTATTTTATTAAACATCATCTATAGCAATGGTTTGAATGTTTTGGTTTTGGGTCACTGGTATTTATCACAATTGAAAAAATTATCGCTAGTAATACACAAATCTAGTTTTTTCCAGACAAAGCCGTGATCAACTAGTTTCTGACTTCGGTCAGTTGCGGATTCCTGATATAGTCGTATATGCAATGGCATGATGACTCGTCATGATCATACCTCCAGGCAATCCTCCATAACACTGATATATGGAATATATAAGAGAATTAATAAAAAGTCAGAAAGAAAAAAAAGGTGAATGCGATCCAAACATCAAACAAATATTGTGAAAGTTCATACTAGAATTATCATAGTAAAAAAACTATCAAGGTATGGTCACAATTTTCTGGAGAGGTCGCTGAACTAATAGTACATTGTGTACTTTTGGCTATTATGCTTTTAATTAAGATAGAGATCAGTAATTTTAGCGTGGCGAAAGTCAAGTTAGGTAAGCTGGTTCAAATCAAGTCAAGTCGACAGTTTTGCCTTAGCCGTTTGTTAATTCCTCTTCTTTACACCAATAAAAATCTATGTTTATGTAAAATTTCTGAGATATGTGTCACCTTCCAATTGACTCGTGAAATTAATTTTTGAAACTATTACAGAAAATATTGCATACATTTCTGCTCATAGGGGATATAGCCGCAATTAAATTGAAATGAAATGGATAATTGAAATGAGATTCATCATAGGAACTGAACAAATGCACTATTGTACATGAACAATAGCATCGAAGACACTTCAAAAGTATAAACTGCGCTGCCGATATCAACGCCCGCCTCCTTAAAATTAATAACGAACAGTGTTCCAAACAAAATATGGGAATGGTGAGTTATATTAATGTAGTAATTTTGTATACCAAGCAGGTAATTTTTTTTACTTGGCAGACTTCAGATGTACTGAAATAGTCCTCAAACACAATTAATAATTATAAATGAATATTTGTAAAAACTTCCTGTCAAAGCAATAAAAGTATATTTTTCACCAACAAAACTTGAAATGATACGTTTACCATTTGCAGATATAAATAAGAAAAAAATTGTTTTCTTAACCATAAAAAACTGTTAACCTTTTAGTCACTAAAAAGTGACATTGGATTTTATACATTTGTGTGAATAAAATATAAGATGCGTCTTGTAACTGAAGGTCTGACCTTGACATGGTTTCCTCCAAAACAAATGAAATTACACCAATATGTGAGGATATTTTATTTGCATTAGTAGCGAATAATTTTCCGGCACATTTGGAGAGCGATTACGCTTTAATTGGCGTATATCATAGTATTTTATTAAGCAACTGTGACCCCGGTCGGAAAGTCATGTTTTAATAAGCCGCCAGTAATTTTAATGACATGCAATCAAATCGACCTATCCGAAGAATAAACTTACTTGTACTATGTTTATACATAGAAAATGTTACTTTTTTCATCGAATGGGGCGATTAAGGCGCTGAACAGAGCTGGCGTAAATTCAGATTTCGGCATATAAGCCACGCCCACAATTTCTGCGACGGCGTAGCGACAAATTTAATTTTTTAACACCCATTGTAGGTGTACACTATTTTATCCAAACTTTTTTTGTACAGTTTATTTAAAAACTTATGTCTAATTAATCTTATAAAACTAAGTATGCTGAAACTATAACTAAACACCTAAAAAAAGACATATTATCAACAAGGAATAGTCACAAAAGGCGGCAGCTAGCGACACACGTCCGTATAGCAGCGCGCCTCAGCGATCACTGTCTATATTCGTAGATGTAAAAGAGAAGCGAGACGATGACTCGTTTCAGTTTTGCTATTTTCTAAAAAAGATTTAATTTGAATGAAATATCTTAATTAATTCAAAATTTAAATCTTACATTCTCTTTATATTATAATGATTTATTAGTCTTATTAATTTTACCAATTTTTGTTGATAAATATTAGAGATATTTACGATCAAAGTAAAAATCAGAGGTCTATTTACCAATTTTTTTTATCGAAAAAAAGTATCGTAATCATGTTTTGAAATCTTACATTCTCTCTGAGATATGATGTATATTAACATATATTTTTCTTTTAATCGTCATCCCTATAGCTTTTGTTAAAAACGTGTTTAAAGTCAGCCTATTTGGCTCTGTTCAGCGCCTTAATGATAAAAATCGTTGCACCCTAAGTGGAAATTTATTCATACTCATTTCATTCGATAATTTTTATCGGATTGTCGATATCAATTCTGTATTAAAAAAAAAACAGGTCATTTTATGAATACGTGCAGATAGAATATTAATAAATTATTATTTTAAAGGAGAGGTTTGGTATATCATATTGCATAGTTTCGAATATTATCTGATGTAAACTTTAATAAAATATAATTTAGAATTTCTTTTGAATATTTAAAAATTATAAATCTCGTGTGCGTATATGTATGCGTGACTATCCTTAATGTCCAAATGAAGCAACAAATCGTAGGGTATAGTTATAGTTGAATTGTCTTATATATTTATTACTTATTTAATGTGATTTTTCATACTGAAGTCCACGGTGACAAATTTGTCGGTAAAAGCTTTACTTACATGTAATTTTTACATCGTTTGCAAAAGTTTTTTTTCTAAGGAAACAAATATGAAGTAATTTGGTTTTTTAAATGAAAAGACAGTAATTTATTATATCATTAATATTATGTATAAATACGATCGCAGATAGAAGTACAAGTATATTTAAAAATGTATTTTGCTTGTTGATAGAAAGTATTTCTCGTTATTTAGGTTTTTGCATCGCGCTTATCGTTAATCCAATATCTAATTGTTGTTTTTTTCCTTATCGTATTTTTGTGGCTGATTAACACACAACATGTATATATGTATATCACTATTCTGTCCTCCTAAAGCAACAATTGTCTATTTATTATTGTACCAGATTATAACTAACTATATTGGGAAAATTGGAAAAAACATGGTTAATAGATTTCAAACTACGAGTAGATGGATAGATACATCAAACTTGTCGTAAAGTTTTTTATATTCATTCGTTCTAAAAATACTAATACAGATATCTAAAGTTATCATTCACTTAGATATTATGTAACATGATATTGTTAATAATTAATTCGCGGGCCACGAGACAACTTCGTCATCCTCTTTAATTGTAAATTAAAATTAGCGCCTATAATAATTAATGAAATGATTCCTTAAATAATTTTGATACAGTATAACCTTTGGATAAACTAAAAAAAATGGTTATTCATAAATAAAAAGTTTAATGGCGAGACTCCAACGTGACCTAGAAGATTCTGAATTGAGTAATGAAATAGAAATCGAAGCTAGCGCTGAGTAATCTGTTAACAGTGGAAAACCATTACTCCGTGCAACCGTAGCTATCAATCAATTGCACAAGAACTATTTACTAGTGAAAAATGAATCATTCTTTTTTAAAGAAAAAGATTCCTTTGTCAAAGAAAATGTAAAAAAAATAATGTTACACATTGAAAGAAACTAAAAACTATGATTTTAATAGGGCTATTGTATTGCTAATAACTTAATGTATAAGAATGTTATACTAAAATTTTCCACTGACTTAAGCAGATGTGCTATGTGTAAGGTGTGCGTATTGCTAGACATAGAGGATTGTCATGAAAATGATATTTTTTTTATATTTTGGTATCTTAATCTTGAAGTGCCGTGTGGTATCCGGCTGCATAGAATAGACCACACTCATTTCTTACCGAGGTGTCGTAAAAGGCGACTAAGGTAAGTTGACGTCAGGCAGGCGGCCGGTCGTAAAAAAGGTACCCAAAACATGTTTGCAACATGTTGTGCCGACCCCACTTAGAGTGTGATAAGGGCAGGAGAATGATGATTCTCCTGAGTATCTTAATCTTGAAATCTTTAAAAACAACTAAACCAAACTAAACTAACAATTAAAACAATTCTAAACAAATGTTATATAGTAAATTAAGAGGCATCAAGGTAGTGAATTGAACAAATCTGTCGTGTGTAAATTATTCGACTTCTGGTATTTGCTTATTTACATAAATAAACATTGCAAGTATTATGATGAAACGTGATGAACGCGTAATGTTAACGGTAGGAGATTCCAACAAGACGCTGTTTGTACCGTTATTTCCTAGTTCGCGATTTTATTTGTTTATAGTGGTTCGCACGTTATCATCGATTTAATATTATTAATCATCTCTATCAAAGTTTAGGAAACTGTTATTAGCAGCAGAATGTTTACTCTAAACTAGTAACTCAATTTTACTACTTAATTTTTACGTACTACTTAATACATAATTATCCGTGGATGTGAAGCGCTTATATGTCTCTTTGCAAATGACGGATAACTGCTTTATAAAATTTCTTTTTAAAATAATGAATATTCACTGCTAGACGTATTTATAGGTCCTCTTTAAGGGATGACCAATGCTGTGCCGTATGGATCCTTTGACTGCCTTCCTTCCTTTGTGTTCTCTTACCGTTGAATTTTCAGGTCATACTCTAGTAATACTATCAATTATATCTTTCCTACTAAAACTATACATAATTAATTATTAATCTGGCAATCTTTTATATTATGTACTATTTAACAGAATATATTACTTACAAATTCATATTCTGATATCTTCACAAAATATATGGCATTATAAAATATATTTTTTTAAGATTTCACCTGAGGCTGAAAACAAAATCAAACCGTTACAACTGGAAATGAGGCTTCAATAATTCTTGACAAACATTTGTTTTAGTAATTGATTGTCTTTCTTTCAGGTTTCCTTTTTTAATGTCAAGTGCATCATTACGAGTAAGTCTCCCGGAAGATTTTTTACGTTAGATTTCATGTTGACAACTTTACTTATATGAGAAACAGGTTTGCCGATGCAGGTTTCTATGGATAGAAAAGACTTAGTACATAACTGTATCCGATACTTGTGTTATGGAGAAAGCGTTAAGGATTTAATACTCGCCAGAACGTATTTGTAGAATCATTACCCTAAAATTTGATTGATATCATGATTCTCTACAATGCGTTAACCTTTTCACTCAAAGACAAACGCTTATTACGTAAAGTGTATCTATACCTATTATAAAACAAAGTTTCTAAAAGCTGTCTACATGTAACAGATTTTTTCAAAATGTACTGAACGGGTTTTTGTACGGTTTTTACTAAATGGTAGTGCAATTCCAGCGGAATATTTGGGTAATAGAACATTACGGTTTTATCTCAGTTCAAATTTAAATTCAAAATTAAAAATATCTTTATTAAAATTGGCCTTACAAGCACTTTTGAATCGTCAAACTACAACAAAGCTACGACTGGTTCGGAAAGGCGCTCTAACCGAAAATAACCAGCAAGAAAATCGGCGATTACTCTTTTCAAAAATAAATATTACTTATTATTTGTATTCAATTAATACTTATTATTGTAATTGTTCAAAAACTACAATGAAGTGCGTCGCAATTCAAATCCAAGCTTTCTTATTATTAACAATAACAATTGTGTTGATGAGATTGCGCAGTTGAAAAAAAACTCGCCTGCTGGGAGCTATAGTCGCGTGCGACGACTAAATGCAACCTCGGTGATGCTTCTGCGCTCGCCCGTCCCGCCCGGTGACGATGTAAAAGCCATTAGGGTTAACAGCATACAGTCAGTTCGAAAAAAAGACGCCTAAGTAAACAGACATATACTAAAGTAAGGTACTAGAGAATTGTAGATCTACAAATACTGTAAAATAATTCCGCGACAGCATGTCTCTATCTTTCATGGTTAACTCACAAAAAACACGTTGGAAAAAAATTGATTTCTACGCGGGCGACGGCGCAGGAACAACTAATTTAAAATATGTTTTAGGAGTCTGAACCTGTATTGGAATTAATCATACTGAAACTGGGTCAAACATCTGCTCTACATCCCAATATAGAAATAAAATCTGGACGAATGTAAACCATTTTTTCAAACTTGTACGAGGCTTGAGATATGCACAAGATGAAGGATGTTACGGGATTTATGGTTAATTGCAAATAATGAGTTCATGTTTAGATCTCGCATATCGTAGTGTTAGTCATGATTGCTCTCGTTTCTATATGGTAGTGTTACAATAGGTGTACCGTTATTTCTATCTTAATTTTGAGTTTCAATTATGTTACTCAATTTATATTCTGTTACATTTCAGTAATTGACTCTTCAGGATTTAAAAAATACTTTTTTAGTCATGTTTATGTTGAAATGTCTGTTAAATCAACTTTTACTTTTAAATGTTAAACTAAAAACTTAACTTCTCAGTCTTCAAAGAATTATAAACAGCTAATGTTCTTATACATTTAGGCGATTTATTATTTCATTCTATTTAAGTAAATTAAATATAACAAGCGTTGGTCAGAGGTATGGAGCACGACTAAACCATAATTTTTATTTTCTCTTGCTATAATCTCTAAGGGCAAAAAATATAACCCTTTTCTAAGAGGATGTCTTAATGCTAATAAAATTGTCTTATAACAAAACGCTGGTGAGTTTAACTTTTCTTTATTTTGGCAGATCTCTTAAAGTCGGTTAGATTGGCAATGAATCATTGACACACAAAATAAACACACGAGAAAGATGATTGACACATAAATTAAACAGATTGCAAGCATGATTGACGTATCAATTAAACAGATAACAACAACTAAAAACCTTTCCTGTATTTGATATTGATTTTGCAAAAAATTCATCCATTATAAATGTAATTGTGAAATCCTGACAATTATAATGATGAAATCCCGATATTAATCAAGATGGACATTGTACTGTATGTGTTGTTTGTTTGAGCATAGACTGGTGTTGTATGAATAAAGTACAGGCTCAAACACGCATCCAGGAGGGTGTTACTCTCTAAAAAGCACTCTTCAGGTCGTCGCGAGCTCTTTCTCTTGTTAGGTAGAAAAACAAAATGAGTTTTGTCCAAGTGCTAAGTAAATGTCGTAATACCTACAATATTAATAGAAAACAGAGATTAATTACGCTGTTATTTTCAAAGTTACTATAGCTCAGGTGGAAAGGGCCGAGCCCGAATTTCAGAATTCCCGGATCGTATCCATGTATCACTAGTCCGACTCATTAGACTTTTACTTCAAAAGTAATAATAAAATTATTTTGCTATAATCCGCGATACAATCGCGGATTATAGCAAAATAATTTTATTATTACTTTTGTATTATGGATCTCCGCAAAGTAACGCCTAATTCTATAAATTATTTAAAGACTTTTACTTGTTTTCAATTGCATTTTTTTTAAATTTCTTAAAAAATCACTCGGTCACTCAGTATTTTTATTAAATGGGTTAATATAAGAATACAGTACAGCGTACTATAATTACCAGCGTAATATAAGAATACAGTACAGCGTATATATATCCTATATAGTGTATTATCTATGCACGCACCAACTGTAGGTTTGTCACTACACGTCCCATGTGTGTGTGTGTGTGTGTGTCCTGTATATAAATATACAAAGTAAGAATAACATATCTCGACCCACATACACTACTTATAGACTTCAAATACTATGTCGAAAAATACTTCATGTTTTATTTCCGAGGACACCATCATTATTCTTTTCAACTGAGGGTTCTTTGTACATATATTTCTGATATTTCCTTTTTAGGTTACTTTATCATAAACCATTCATCATCTAATTTTAAGTAGACTTTTGCTTGTAAAAAATAATAAAAACTACATAAAATATGAACAATATCAAATAATTAAAATGAACAATAATTAAAAAAATTGTTATCCAAATAATATACGTCAATAGAGAATATTATTTTTGTTTTCTGCTTGAACAATGCTAAATTATTGTAAGCAACGAATAAATTCGTCATCAAATTGCGGATGTGTCTTGCAATTTAGTTAATTACTTCTCGCAAACCGAGGTTACATAAACGTAACAATAGAAGCATTAAAATGATATAGAAGTTTTAAAAACTTTTATTGAAGTACATCGCTGTCTTTGTTCGCGTTGAATTAGGTTTCTTTCACAGATAACCATCCATATACGTGATCTAGTTTCAATAATACCAGTTCTAAGAAAAGTTACAACTGGTTTTATGTCTCTTCCTTGAGAAAAACTAGAGGTTCTACTCTTTGCGAATATGTTATGTGTCCAACTATAAATTTACTACGTCATATTATAGCTTTGTTAATGCCAGAACCTTAAAACCTTTGCACAGGAATTATCGTATATTATTCGTATAAGTAATAAGTATGTCTAGGAACTAACATCATTATTTTATAGCCCTTATTTTGCCATAAATATATTTTTTTACAAATATTACGTTTCATTTCTGTAAAGAATTACGTCATTTGCGTTTTAATTGATGTAAGTTAAGTTTAAGTAAGTATGTAAAACATCAGAGGACCAGAGTAAGAAATTGACTTTCTAAGAGCAAGAATTATAATTTGTGGTGTTGTGAGCCAATGAATGTTGAATTACTTGTCATATGTCTTTTTATCGCAAGTGCAATCAAGTCATAGCTAGCTGACGCCTAGCTTATATAAATTATGTAGATTTAGTTTCTAACTGCTTAGAATTATTTATAATTGTTCCTCTATACATATTCGCATATTAAATTAAAAAAAAGGTCATGACGCAACACGGAACATGTCATGGTAACTAGAAGTCCATGAAATTAATTATTAAAATACTAACGTAAACCTGTTGATCTAACGCCTGCGTTTGTTACCAGAGAGAATTTGTGAATAGAACTTGGCAAATGTAAAGCCTATTATAATTTCAGTAATGTCCATAGTTATGTAAGATATAGTCGTTCGCGGAAGGCGAAAGATGATCTAATAATTCTGCTAATACAACTTGAAGGTATGGTATAATATACATGTCAATACAATTTTAAGTATCGTTATTGCTACTGATAGAAATTTAAGGAACTGGGTGTCTGTACTATAGCTATATACTAGCTATAGTCGATTAGCATATATGTACAGTTCTACACTTTATATGTACAAAAAATTACATAATAATTCATCATCTGCACTTATCTCACTCTAAATGGGGTCGGCACAATATGTTTTTCGCCTCAATTCTCTCCTGTCTTTCGTCAAATCTGGCACTACACCTTTTATATGCATGTCACACTTTACACTATCCCATCCATCTCTTTTTAGGCCTCCCTCAAGTCATATATCCATCCACATTCATATTTAACACTCGTTTGGTCACATAATTTATATGATAATTACACAACAAAATTTTTTGCCAAATGCTGCTATAGATGTCACAATGGTAAACCGAAGGTTGCTTTATTACGCTTAAAAAAACAGAAATTAATTTGTGTAAGTTGCGTTTGTAGAAAAATCTTATTAATTATTCTTCTAATTATTTTTATGAAAATCTTATCTTAATGCGGGATCACCGAGGTTTTGATGTTTTGATGTTTTCGCTATAACTTACAGATAATCTCAATATTGACGTGGCCGTCTAAAATAGTTGGAAAAGTTTATTTTCTTAGTCACTTACTTGTAAGTTGAATAATTATTGACAGTGATTCATGTTCTAAGTACCTAGACATTTATATTTAGTATATATTACTTTCAAATAGAATAGTTATAGAAGAACATTTCAACAGAGTTATGGAATTGAATACAATATTTTATAGACCTCCGGCCTCGACATAGTATAGGTATACTTTTAGTCTCGTATTATCCTATCCTACTTCCTACTAATATTATAAATGCGAAAGTTTGTGAGTATGGATGGATGTTTGTTACTTTTTCACGAAAGAACTATTGAACGGATTTGGATGAAACTTAACAGTTATATAGGTTATACATCAGAATAACATATAGGCTACAATTTGTAATGATTTTATATAATATAACGATACATGTCAAGAAAGTCGGAAAAAATCAGGCCTCTAAAAGCTATCTTGTCGTACGCTGCCTAAATTATTGGAGTTACACAAAGATGATGTACACTAGAATTGTATGTTTTTAATAGTTCTAAATAAAAGTCCGCGACAGCATATATCTATCTTTGATGTGGAAGTCACTATGACCAAAATTGTGAATCATAAATTTAATTAAATCAGATACTGTGGCGGACGATTATTATATACGATCCAAGATTTCAAGATTCAAGTATGCTAAGATTATTTCATATTTATTAATTATGTATATAAAATTTTATAACAATAAGAGCGAGTGCGACTCAAGGTTCGCGAATACCGAGCAAGTACGTATGAATTTTAGTTATAACATATAAAAATACTTATGTGCTATCTAAAACATATTAATATTTATAATTTTATATAATTAATTCCTGAGATATATGCAACGAATAATACAATAATTGACCTACGTTTAGGCTCTAGATTAATTCTTTAAGCGAAGTTGACAAGAGCCTGTATACAAGTAGGTGTAGCACTAGGTAAAATGTATCTTATACGTCATTATAACAAATAGTATGACATACCGCAATACGCTTCCATTGTTTTGCAAAATAATATAACACCTGTCTAAATGTTTGTACCGAGACAATTTACTTTGGCTGTAGATTAAAGGATCGCAACGTTACATATTTTCAACTCAAATGTTTTATTATTTCTGAAGTTTAATTGCGTCGATATTATATGATAAATTTATGTAATTGATAGTACTTTCTCCAGTGCTAAACATAAACAGCGTTATATATGTATATAATATATCGGTAGATTTATTTATATACTTTTAGTATTTATTGCTATGGGTGTCTCTTTAGGGCCAATTCTAGGTCCTGTTCTACTTTTATTATGCATAACTGATTTAACTTGCCTTGTCGATATTGAAGTCTTATGTTGTTTGCCGATGACACACTTTTAATAAGGTTAAGATTTACCTACACAAATAGACTTTGATGATTTTGCCATTGCTCAATCGAACATATCGAATTGATTTGAAAATGGAATGGAAAAATGGAGGAGAATAAGGAGAGATGAAAATCATGTGACAAAATGAGTATTAAATTTAAATGATGATAGATATCTGACTAGAGCGAAAAAGAAATGAGTGAGTAGCGCCAGAATTGACGAATGATAGAAGAGAAAAATATGTTTTGCCGATCCCACTTCAATTGGGATAAAGGTAGGAGAATGAAGATGATAGACACTTCTAGATACAAAAATCTTTATTATCTCAAAAATAGAAAATGGTAGTTGAAATCTTGATGATTAATAAAGAAATTCTAAAAACGGAAGATCAAGCTGTTTTAGGCCTGTGTGTAATCGGTGGATAGTAGAAGATTTTTTTGTACTAACAAAGGTACTCATGATAGAGAACGCGAGAATCTCTTTGTGTGATATATAATTTAAGAAGTTTACTTAGTATAAAGTATCTACAAACATAGTAATGTAACATTTTATTGAAAGTTTTTATGTGTACCTATCAAATTTTAATAATCTTATAATTATTCTTTCGGTGTAACTCAGGAAACCGAATAAAGCCAAATTGCTCAAAGGAGCAATGGGTTTTATTGTCAGTTTTATAATTGAATTCCGAAATCATACCCGCATCCATATCATATCATTATCATCATTTTATAAGCTGATAATAACCACCATAAATGTCTAAGCTACACAGACTCCATACGCTGTTTAAAACTATTTCGTTTTATGCACCATATTAAGGTCAGGTGCTGAAGTTCAATTGGGTAATAATATTTTATTGTTCTTTGTAACGTTATTATATAAGACTCATCATGACACATTTGTTTTAAATATCGTTATCAGTGGTCATGCTATTGCTGAACTAGTCTTTTTGAAAAAGTCCTCGCAATTCCAATGTTATTGTATGTTTATTCACATAAAAGCACTGAGTATATAAGAACAATATCTTTTTAATGGATCTTATATTATAGACAGCATTGGTTTATAGCGAATTGTTTTACGTAACATGTTTATATTACTGTTAAAATTGGGACATTCATTGGATTTTTGTTACAATCAGTTACAAATAGGCATTATGTAGTATAATGTAGGCAAATTGTATTAACATAGCTAATTACTCATCATCCTTGTTGCAAGCAAATATATAAGGATTGTGTTTTTATTTAAATAAAGTACCAGCTTAATTATTAATTTAATTTAAGCGTTATTAGTAACGATAAGCAATGTTTGTGAATTTAATCTTAGTTGATTAGGATTTTTGTGCATTAACTACCAATTAATTATGATGGACCATGGATTTATTTTATAAAAATTAAGTAATATTAAAACCACGATAAAAAATATTAATAGCGAACTAGAGCAAAATATAAGAGCCAAAATAAGACAAATAACTTAATGATATAGCGACATTCATCTTGGTTTGTCTGTGAATCAAAATTTATAAGACTTTTTACAAACGGTTGTTATTCGATCATGTTAATTGAACCAATAGACTACTTTATTGATAGATACGATTTTTAAGTCATTTGCTTAACACTAAAATTTAACGCATTCTCTTTCTCTCTAAGTATTTGTGCAATACTAATCGCCAATTAACTGTTAGATAGAATGACTGAAGTTTGTCTCCTCAGTATGTTACTATTTCCACTATTAGTTGTTGAAAAAGATTAAATGGGTTGACTTTTGAGAAAATTGCTTCTTAATGATTGAATTGTCTAAAGGAAAAATACCGTTGTTATAATAAGGACATATTCATTACAGATCGCAGTGTTTAGTTTCCTCCCGGCATACTAGATGGCATAATAGTATTTTCAAGTAACACACTAGATGGCAGTGTATTCTAGTAGCCCAGCTAAGTTAAATAAAGAAGGAAAGTAAGAAATCGTGCCTGAAGCCGAATTGAACAGTGGGGTGTACCCCTCGCCACTTTATAGATACCCAAACCAAACAGCTATGGCGGTTCAGCGTAAATTCTCGCCTCTTTAACTTCATATAAAAACTTACGCTACGGTCTAGTGGAAAGGCGTTTATAGTTCAAAAGCCCGTTTATTAATAAAAGCGGTCGTTCCCCTACGGAGTATTAATAAACGAGTAAACGGTTTTATTTCCTCATAGGTCTAACGTTATTTGCGAAACTCTACCTATTTTAGTGTTAATCTGTTTTTTTATTTGTCGAAGCATTGTTTCAAAAGAGTCGGAAAGTATCCTAACATTAAATAATGTAACATGTTAATTAAACGGTTGTTTAATACGTAGAAATCGAATTGGTAATATGTTTGTGACCTTTTTTAAAGAAGTTTGATGACCTACTGATAAAATTAATAGCAAGTATAATTTATGTTACCCTTGCCGTGTGATATCCGGCTGAGTAGAATAGACTACCCTCATTTCTTACCGAGGTGTCGTAAAAGGCGACTAAGGTAAGTTGACCCACCGTGTAGTATCCGGCTGAGTAGAATAGACTACCCTCATTTCTTACCGAGGTGTCGTAAAAGGCGACTAAGGTAAGTTGACCCACCGTGTGGTATCCGGCTGAGTAGAATAGACCACCCTCATTTCTTACCGAGGTGTCGTAAAAGGCGACTAAGGTAAGTTGACCCACCGTGTGGTATCCGGTTGAGTAAAATAGACCACCCTCTTTCTTACCGAGAGGTCGAAAATAGGACTAAGGTAAGTTGACGTCAGGCAAGCGGCCGGTCGTAAAATACGTAGCCAAATCATGAGACTACATGTTTGTAGCATGTTGTGCGCCCCCACTTAGAGTGGGATAAGGGCAGGAGGATGATGATGATGAATTTTTGCTACCCATTCCTTGCACATAATGAATGTTTGATTATATTTAACTATAATTCACAGTTTATTAATAGAAAACAGACATGAATTGAAAATGAGAAAAATCTTAATCACTTTTGAATGGCCAAAACTTAAGTAATTGAGTAAAGTAGATAGCTTTATATAAGTATAACACGCTGACGTTAATATTATTTCACCTATAATTTAATCAATTCTACTTTTATTATTCATGAACATTGAGTATGATTAATTACCTTTTACGCGATAAAGAATTAAGGTTAACATACCTATTGATTTAATAAATCGCGAATCATGCAATATGGCAAGAATCACGTAATATAGTGCAAAAAAATCGTTTTAAATAAACATTCAATTTCAACATCCTTAATATGAAGAGTTCTTGTATTAGAAGCTAGATAACTCATGTTTCATACCTAATTTAGTTAATTTTTTTCAAGCTATTTATTTATTTCATCGTCTGGAAATGTTACGTGTATTGTGTAACTTTCATAGATAGTGTAATATTTTTATTTTTATAGTGTGTATTTATTTATAGTGTAGTATTATATTTTTATATACCGTCTTATATTCAAATTCAAATTCAAAATATTCTTTATTCAAGTAAACTTGTAAACAAGTGCTTTTGAATCGTCAACTTTACTGCTGGTTCGGAAAGCCGTCCTACCGAGAAGAGCCAGCAAGAAACTCGGTGGAGCTCTTTTAAAAATGAAGATTCTTAATACTAATTACATTTTGTCATAGCTATCCTGCACAAGGTCAAAGAGCAGTTATATCCACGCATACTTATCATCAATGTAAGCCTCCACGGTATAATAGGCTTTCTGTATCAGCCTCTTTTTAACAGTATTTTTAAATTGCTGTAATGGCAAAGTTAAAATTGATTGTGGAATTTTGTTATAGAATCTTATACCCAAACCCACAAACGACTTACGTACTCTTACAAGGCGCAAAGCAGGAGCCGCAAGCTTATGTCGGTTCCTACTTTGTCTTTGATTATTGTCTATTATAAAATATAATATATAATATATTTATTTAGTTATTCTCAACTTATTTAAGAACTCACGCGATTTATTAAATCGATTGATTGAATATAAAATAGTAATGCATTAAAATGGATACCACAGATAAAATAACTTGTCAAGTATGCATGGTATGTCACTCGATATAAAAATGCAGAATCATTGTTGCAGGGCATTGTGATTGTTTATTATTGTCTACGCTAAGGATAATAAATATATTATTTTTAAGTATACGATAGTGATATCTAAACACGGAAGCGGTTTACATTACCTTATCCATACGCTAGGCTTATAACAAAGGATAGTGACGAAATCATGAAGGTCAATCTTTTTTATTCTAACTGTTTACTTTTTGTCTCGTTCCCAATAAATTGTCTATCAATACTGATATTACACATGCGAAAATCGATGAGTATTGAGAAAAACATCGGGCTAACAACTAAATAAAAAAGGCTCATCTTTCTTTCATTTTTATACATATTTATTTCATTGATTTATAAATAATTAAATTATACAGGTACTTTATTTGAATGAAATTATATGCTTTTTTTTATTATTATGATAATGCTAAACTTTCAATCGAGTCTAGGTCTAGGTCTAGGGTCTAGGTTTACATCTACCTACATATATAGCATAGTGTCTCCTTATATTGCTATTCTGCATTATATTTTCAATTGAATTGTCAAATTATGTGTCTTAACATATTCCAAAATAAAAAAGACAGTCAAATTTACATCTCGTCGATAACGCCAATCAAGGTCAATATATAGCTGACCTTTCGATGCTAATTTTTAGGCTAGCCATTTTTTCGTCCACCGGCAAGACGGGGAATTGATGTGAACATTTGAAATAAAAACATAGATATGCAATATAAAAAAATATAAAATAATATGGTAAATATAATAAAATGTATATATCAATTATTTTTTTAAATATTGTGTTCAAATGAAGATATTGTTGCCTACAAACAGCCTGTGAAATAAATTCATGAAAATGAATATGTATGAAAGCTTGCAGTTTAGGTTAATCACTTTTTACCAAACAATTTTAAGCTTTAGCACGAAGCCTTGCACGACCTGAAATAAGTATTACGCAACTGCCACTTCCAACACCGGGTTACCGCATTTCGAAATTATATAACTGTTTTGTTTCATAGAACACTATTTAACTGCATTCACACCTTGGCAATTGATAAAGCAAACACACCAGCCTAAATTTCGGATATGAAATCTCACTTTAATAGTAAAAGTTATTATTATGTTACTGGTATTGTGGTGTGAGTGGGTTGTTATGTGTGATCATATTTTTGTATATTTACATAAAGACACATATTATACATACTTCAATAATCTACACAGTCTCTAGCGCACCATGTTAGTACCACCAAAGCCGACGGCGAAAGTGGACGTGTAGTGACATACTAAACTCATACAATACATAGATATAGTAAGTAACAGCCTTAAACTATCTCCTTGCTGGGCATAGGCTTCCTCTCTCCTTATGAAGAAAATAGTTGGACCTAAAGACCAACTATGCTACTCCAATACGGATTTGTACTTTACACATATCCCAGGATTTCTCTAGAGATATGCTGGTTCCCTTACATGTTTTCCTAAAAGCAAGGTGACTTGCAAATATCAATGAGTTCCATAAGTTATGAAACTATTGATACACCTAATAGTTTTTTCTCGCGACTTTGCTTTGCTTTGAATTATATGAATCAGAATATCTGTTTGTACGTAAAAGTAGTACAAATAGACACACTTTCGCATTTGTAGTGTTAATAAAGATGTGTGTCAACAGAACTGCAATGTCATGAAATGCTCATTCGAAAAACCCCATGAGCGAAACCTTTTTTCCTCTTTCGTCTTACTTACGTGGTAACATTTTATTTTTACATGATTTTTCCTTATAAATCCGCAGTCACACTAATGCTATGCAAGTCATTATTAGTTTTTTTCTGTTTTTAAAATGATTTTCCTGTTGTATTTGTTTAAAATGTTTTTTTTTAATTGCTTAGGTAATCTGTGTTTTCCTTATTTCTTTGACGTAACAATGTATTTGATTTATGAAAAGAGTTTATGGTATAGCAGTTGGACAACGCGATCATGATAAAAATAAGTTCACGGATTCAAATCCTTTAGTAGAGCAAAAGCTATTTTTAATAAAATATACGTTGCTGATGACGAACACATTTTGTCGTTAGGCTTTTATTTAATGATAATATCTGACAACAACTGTTAAATATATTGTACCTACTATTTATAAATACCTATTAGTAATGTGTAATTGAGATTACATCATGGAATAACTAATGCATTAAAGCTTACTTTAAGCCTTTGATGTCATACTTTATATCTTTAGATCTTCATTGATTAATTTGCTATTTGATAAGTCAAGTATCTCTTATCAAAAGTTGATTAGACCAAAATTAATTACGTGGCAGTCATTTAAATAGATTTTACTTATAGTTGATTACCGTCATCTTAATTACATTGTATGTTTTGAAACTGAGTTTGAATTTTTACGACGCATTAAACCTAAAATTAACCGATGAAAATACACGTTTTGCTTGTTCAAAGAATATTATGTGGGTGGTGTAAAGTGAAATTCATTTTATTAGTTTATCCAACATCCAACATCACTCAACAGTCAATTTGTCGATTCTTCAATCTACTGCTAACGAATAATACTGCGATTCATTGACAAAACGACGAGATTCTGGTTACCTCTCTAAAAAAAATTTAATTATATGGAATTGGTGTTTTTTTTAATAAGTTTTAGTGTTGTAAAGTAATTTTCACTTCCTTCAGGTTAATTCTATATAACATTCTACTATGTAAAGTGAATTATTAAAATACACATGCTTAATTTGTCATTTTTTGATATTATAAAAAAAATAAGCATAAAATTTGTTACAAGAAAATTTAACTGCAAAAAACTTAACGAATGAGTTTCTAAACGGAACTTAATTGGTTTTTAACTTTTTATTGTACGTTAGTATAGTAATTATATTGTTTTAAGACTCGTAACTATATTAAAAATTTGTTTTGGACCTTGTTTATGCCGTTCATTTAAATCTAACTTGCGAGACAATCTGAATAAAGTAAATCTGGTACAAAGCAAAACTTCAAACTACGATGCCAAGCTAAAGTTGCGTGCATCTTCTAGTTACTTATGTAATAGATTCCTATTTAAATTCAATGAAATTTACATTTGGAAACAAGGTGATGCGGCCACCGATATCGAAGTAGGTCATGACATAATGCAGTTTTCAAGGCTCTTTCTAACATGTAAAACAAATGTAAAAATTATTACTTACTACAAGTTACATGTTTTGTCCATATTTCAAAGCTAGATATCCATGGTAATTAATTCTTGTTAGAGGTGGGGTGTGGGAACGTTGAACTCATTACCGTATCTAGCAGGCCTACCATGAACTCTTATTGCGACTCAATTGAAGACGTAAACGACGACCGCGAACCGCTTTTTTTCGTACCATGTAGTATGAATTGAATTGGGGTAATGTTTGAAAAGGACAACGTAATATGAACTATAGATAACTGTCTCTTTTACTCACATGTTCTTAGAACGAATTCCGAACGCTCATTCGGCAACGACTTAAAGTGTGCGTCTTTAAGACGTCATCGTATGAAAATTTCGTTTACGTGTTTGTTCAATTGAGTCGCAATAAGAGTTCATGGTAGGCCTGCAGGCAACAGAGTTTTGTTCTCCTACTTAGTGATGTCGACAGTGTCGACAAACAATACAAGCTTCGTCGCTTTTAGTAAAGAATCAACTGTCTCAGGGGCACTGCTTCACGGATTTTACTTTGGATCCCCAGAGTTTTGCGTAACGTGCATTTGTTTTTCAAATACTTTCGAGTTGGATGCTTGGAGTGACTTTTCACATCCATTGCTACCTTGTTTCGTGAGAAATTTCGTTTTGAAAGAATTCAATAACGCCCACTCTGCTTCTTATTAACGATGTTCTATCGTGCCCCACACGGTAGTAGGCACTAAAGTTACCACTCTGAAGTTTTATAATTCTTATGCTAATACAGAAAGACTACTATACTATTGAGGATTACTTAAAAAATAATAATGAGTGAACAGAGCTACTCGTCGAGTCGTCGTATAAGACAGTAACGATTAAATGTTTCTTGCTGGTTATTCTCGGTAGGAGCAGCTTTCAGTTCAACAGCAGAGTTGACGATTCAAAAGGACTCGTATATAAGTTTACTTGAATAAAGAATATTTTGAATTTGAACTTATCCCACCCTAAGTGGAGTCGTCAAAACATGTTTTAAACATGTTATTATATATTCTGGCTAGTTATTTAAGGCCACCTGCCTGATGTCAACTTAACTTAATCGCCTCTTAGGACAATGCCTCTCAGGACACCTCGGTAAGAAATGAGGTTTGTCTATTCTACTCAGCCGGATGTACTTACTCACGGCACCCACTGTGAAGCTTGAGGAAGCAAATTTTTTCATAATATAATATGTGAAATCACGCTTTTGGGATGTTGAACTTTGAGAAATGACGACATTGCGGGTGTCGGTTTATGAATAGGACGTTCACGTTTTTGGTACACAATAGCAATAAATTAATTATAAATGCTTTTTGTATTTTAAAAATTAAAGTGAAGCGCATCGAGTCACTATTTAAGTGAGGTTTCGTCATTTTTTTAAAATAAAAACTTGTATATCGCGTAACAACAAGTGAACATTACATTCGTTATGATTAATATGATACTAATAAAACGCAACACTTTTTTATATAGGTAAAATAATGAATCTCTAAAGTTATGATTGTTGCTATGAATAAACATTGGTAATCGGAATAGGTAATTGAATGTGTTAGTCTTAAAATCCGTCATTTGTCAGTGATAACATGTTGAAATGTTACATTTAAATACCTAAAAGCCATAAATCCAAGAATTGAACTGAATTACATTTAAATATAAGGAAATATTCAAAGAGTATTAAGTGTTATATAAAATAGCATTCCAAAATTTATTCCGCCAAAAAGTTTTTTTATTCCTGTCATCAAGGTATGTGGTAAAACCAAATCAAGTTAAAAAACTTTAAAAAAAATTCATGTGTCTACTACAACCCGTTCAGAAATTTCCTCGTCTGGGGCCAATCCTGGCAACAGCATCGACCTGATCATATATATGCATTATCATCAGAATTTAAACAGTATGTAATATTCCAGCTCAATTGAACACTGGGAAGTGTGTAATTTAACTTGCAAAATTCTACCTATATTTAACCTATATTTTACTTGATCTCCCATCACCATATTCTCACAATTTGTTGATTCAATACATTTTTATAATACTTATAATTTTTTAAAGGGGATTTTCCGTTGAATTCTTGATAAAATTTGATGATATCACTCATACAATTATCATTTCTACATTTGAATGTTAACTGATAAGCCTCGATAGCAGAATTTAAGAGACAAAAGATTTTAATTTGCTAATGGATCGCCGAGACTGCTTGTCAGACAAGTTTTGTATATTATCGGAAAAACCGATTTTATATAAAATTTTTTATTGTGTTTAAATCATTAATTTAAAAGTATACCTACACGTGAAGGATAAGTAAAATACGATAAATTTAACTTTGACGGTTATAGCTACCTTCTTGGCAGCAATAAATTAACGTACATTAATATCCCTAGGGTTATTATAATAAATTAGGAGAGCCAGCCTTATATTATGTGACCAATTTTTCTAAAGTTAAAATATTTCATCATATAAGATAAAATAAGAGTTAAAATTATACAAAATTATAGTGTTTAATTTAAAATATAGCCAATAAAATGACGTGCTGACATGAAGGTGTAATAGTGTCCTAAGTAATTGAACTAACGACACACTCACTTAAAGTCCTGCCTATGGATCCCGTACTCTAGTATAAGAAAAGTAATAGTAAAATAATTTTAATATTACTTACTATTACTTTTGTAATATGGATATCAACAAAGTAACTCCTGATTCTATAAATTATTTCTAGTATAACAACTCTATGGTAAAATACCATACACGGGCGGATAGACTATTTATTTTACAGATTTCAATTTCACCTTATCTTTCTAGCTACTAGATCTATAACGAATCTAAAAAGTAAACACCGTAACGGCTGTATAATTGTTTACAATCCTAGGTTTACGACTGAACACGTGTGTCAACGTGATTTTCTTATCATAAGTTAATTTCCGCATGTTTCAAATAACGTTGCTTAACAATGGCTTTTTCAATTCTGAAATTTGAGTTAACTTTGTATCAATGTTTTTTGTCGTTAAATAAAAGTATTTACATCTTAAATTACTCTTCAATTGTAAATCTTTCCACACCGTTCAAGCAGGAGTATACAAAACCATAATAGCAACGAAGTTAATTTCGCAGTGAATTATTACTCGACGTCAACCGAAATCAAAGTCAAGAATTTACTCAATTTTATTTATTTAATATTTATGTTCCACGATATAAAGTTAAGAATAACATTATAATTCTTTTATTATCATTAAAGACTCGCACGCGGATTAATAAAATGTGAAAACAGGACACCAGCTATTGTGCTCTCTGTCGCATTTACGGCAGGCATAGTGTGGACCACTCACGTGTCGATGTTTATCGTATGAAAAAAGAAAAATATTAAGCTGACTTCATAATGCTTGGCAGTAAGTCCACGAGCTTAGTTGAAATTGATACTTTTCAATTTTTCTGGATCTTCTTTGACTTTCCTTAAAATGTTAGCACATTGTTAATAACAATACGCGCTTAAGGTTAAATATTAGTTTCAACACGTTTAGGTAATATAAAAAAATCGTTCAAAAAATATTTATTTTTACTTTTTATCGCCAAGTTTTAAAGGTCACAATTACGTGGATTTTCAGCTGTCTTTTAATACCATGGAAGAAATTTGATCGTTATGTATCCGGATGTTGTGTAAAATTCCTTTATCCATAACTTTCTTTATAGTTTCGGGTTTTATTTAAAGTAAAAGAGAGTTTTAAGCCACCTTTAAACATGACCATAACACAATAAATAAATATTTAAATTACCTAATAGGCTGTGAATATTTCTGTTTATTTGTAGTAATTTTTGGAATGTTAGGTATTACACTCCTTATCACCTTTTATCAATGTCATTTCTTAAGTAGCTTAAATTTTAATCCTACGCTCCAATCACGTGGAAATTTTATATATTAAAAGACTATTCTCTGAAGCATGAAGGCTATGTCCAATGGAATGAACGAATAATCGGCGAATATTATGCAATTTAACGTAGCAATTTTTTTCTTTACCTACAACTTGTTATGGTTTTTAAATTATGAGCTGAACTCGCGTCAACTTAAAGTGTTCATACACCCTCAATTATGTACCGTTTCTCATGTTTCTCAAGGAACAGGTTTTTTAATATTAGCTTACTTGTACCAAATTTCTAAATATTGCTCCACTGGAATAGTCTTGAAAGCGTAACAGATAGACTTTCGCATTGAAAATATTAGTGTTGATTCATCGAAATTTTATTATCTTTTAATTAACATAAACTCAGCTCAAAAAATTAATGAACGTCCCTTTGGTCTTGTAGGAGGAGCGAATTGCGGACAAGGATTATGTTGAAATATTGAGCATTTAAGGAAACAAACTGGTATGAAGTAACCACTACTTCTCCTTGAGTTGCATAGTCTTGCATGATACTCTTAGTTATAACCAAATTGACGGATGCAATCTCTTTAAAAATGATAACCATCGCCATTCATTTTCGAAAGTATATTGATAAAAAAAAGCTATCAAGGTAATTGACAAGGATGAAAAGTGAAATCTATTTTAGAAGTGCCGTTCTCTTTCGCGTTGCATTAACAGAACAGTTCACGAATCTATATTGATACGGGAATCACTTTTTTGTTGTGTTGCCAGAGCGGTTCGATAGAATGTCATCGATAAGCATTTTATATGAGTGCAATGATTTTTTGTTCTCAATGCGGTGCACACATTACGTATTCATAAAGTTTAATGTTAATTAATTATATTATGACTAACTGATCGAGCTAACGTTGATTTGTCGTATAAACTATATTAGGAAATTTGTAGTGTACATTATTTAAAAAATGTAAGGGTTTGACAACTCTTATCACTTGCCTATTGTCATTCCTATTGTATATGCATATAAAATTTCATTATATTCGTTTGAGTGGAGTATGGTAACTAACATATTCATCTTCATCATCATCATTCATCATTGTCGTGCCCTAATCCCAATCTAAGTGGGGTCGGCACAACATGTTATAAACATGTTGTCACGTGATTTGGCTAGATAACCCCTCGGTAAGAAAGAGGGTGGTCTATTCTACTGAGCCGGATACCACACGGCGGAACTAACATATTCATATTATGGTATTATTATGGTATTTAATTTTATTGTTATAACATAAACTATCCCAATAGCAATACTTATGGCAATAAAATCTACGTAAGGATTGATTTTCTATGTTATTATTTAACTTATTTGTTTTTTTCCTTTCTATTTGCAGTTCGAAGTACAAACAGTCGAACTACACTAGCACTATACAAAACAATTGCACTACAACATAACGGGATTTTCCCATCTGATACATTATAAGAAAGACCACATATAATTACTAATACTTTTTATATATATTTATTTACTCCTTGTTATCAAGATTATAGTGGTAATATTTATATATTTATATGATATATTTTGGCAAATATAGTTCCTTTTAAACTACAAACTCAGTGTGATTTATAATTAAATCCAAACTTGTACCTAACATTTGTTTGCTCCATATAATGAAAACATTGAGAACATCGTGGCCATTAAATGTGTAAGTAGAAGGGCACACGCTTGTTTGTGGAATCCACAATGTGGATAGATTGGACGAGGTCTAAACGTGAAAGATTACTGTATAACTGCTAAGTACTATGCTGCCTCATAAATATGACTTCACTCTAAAATGTGATAGCAAAGATTTAATGCCTATTCTTAGAAGACTGGACTTGTACAGTGGCGTAGCTATTTGCAGCCGGGGCCGTAAGAATTAACTTAGTTGGTATTTTCGCGTTTCATAGTAATTCACTATACTTATATCGTAAATAGAAAACGATATCATTGGACAAATGGACAAACCAATGATGGAATCATTTTGTGGCTTCATTCAATTATGTGTAAGTCTTTGCGTTGAAATGACATTACATTTAATATACAAATTGTGTTATGTATTTGCTCCTAACAAGGAGCAAAAAGTAACTTATTGTAACACGATTGTGTATGGGTTAACGCACCTGTACTGGCTGATCATAGTCTATGATCACCTATAACTCAAAAATTGGGCACGCATCAAATGGAATTGCTGGGTGATATGTATGATTGTATGTATCTTATGATAATAAGAAAGTCCTGGTGGACACTTGCACAATGATCGTCCCAATTATAGACCATAATACAATCAATGATCATCGGCGATAGTTAAGTGCAGCCATAACATTAAACGCGTACAGATTGTCTTGGAAGTCAAGCCATCGTTCTGAGAGCTATTTTAATAGATAATCAAGCATCCACTTTTTGAACAACATATGTAAAGACTAATTAATGTATTACAATTTAATAACCACAGAACGTGACTTTTATAATACTTTTAAATACGAATCCATTAACATAGATAGTTGATGGTTACGACAATTAATATAAATTACCAAATATATCTGTCGTAATAAAACAACGTACATTTACGAAACTAGACGGTATATTAAACTTATCGTCTATTTGTCGGAAAACCTTGTGAATAAAAAAAGAGGTTTTTTTCAAATGCTTATATGCAATTAATTGATTAAAGAGGAGTTTAAGACAATTATCTGTGATCAAAAGCTGTGATAGCCCAACGGTAAGAATGTGCAACTCTTTCAGGCCAATGAGTGTTTCTGATAAAAACTTATATGTCTAATGGATAATGGCAATTTGTAAACCTGCAATAAACCTGCATATCTTTATAAATTTTGTGGATATGTGTAATCATGTGTGTACCAATCCCCATTAGAGCAGCGTGGTTGGTCTTAGCTCCAAACCTTCTCTCCAGATGCGGAGAGATGAGACCCCAGCAGTGAGATAGTAGCAAGCCGTTACTTTAAGACAATTCTATCGAAGTTGAGGCATAGTCAGGAATATGGACTAGACTATTGTCTCATCCATGTCCTTATACTGTATAAATATATAATGGATGGCGATATTAATCAAACACTAATAGTACCTGAACAAGATTTACTGCCATAATCAATAAGTAAATCTTAAATGGATCTACCATTGAGGTTTAACAAAAGGTACAGTTTGTGATGGGTAAAAAAACACAGTTTATTTATATCTGAACCCAGTAGATAATAAAAAATATATGACACAATTACATACACTGCACTGCGTCTTCAAAATAAGTAACTTAATACTTGTGTGGTGGTAGATAACTAGAAAATATACTACTTATGTAGTTTTAAATATATAATAACAGACTCGATGAACCAGCAAATTGTGTAGATCAAGATAGATTTAATGTTATTATGTAAACAACCTTTGTGCAGATTTAAAATTTTCTATCATCAAAAAGAATTAGTTTTTATAACCATGTTCGATAATAGTTAGTGCCTTATGTTATTTATACTTAAAATTCGTTAGATGATTGAGTACCTGAGATGAATCCATCTAGCAGTAAATATTATTTAAAAAAATTCGGTGCATTCAATAAACTTTTTGCTTGTTTTAAGAATGCAAAAGTATTTTTCCACTAATCTCTAAATCTAGAAGATGCACAATCAAATCCAAAGTTTAAATAAAAAGAATTTTTTCTACCCTGAAAATGTTAATTATGCTTTGCTACAAAAAGATTGAAAACTCATTACCATTCAGCGTCAATTCTTACTAAAAATGGAGTTGTCAATATGATTGTTATACAGGCCTTTTAAGTCCAATTCAAATATTGGAACAGCGACAATTTGCGCACTTCCATGTTTGCGAAAGAGCAATCACCACATGTGCACGCCATTGTCCTCGAAACATGCGGCTAACGTGTGATCTCCTATTGTACTCAAAGCTTCAACCATGCCAACTGTTTGACTAACGGCTGCCTGCGGTTATTTATTTAAATGGGTGCTTTTTTATTTATTCATGAAATTAATTGTAATTGCTCTCTATCTTTACAAAATGGCCGCCAACCATTGGACATACGTTTTTCCCAGGACTCTTTTTATTCCGTGGGATCTCTTTGTCATGTAACTAGTGAGAGTTTACTTGTAGTTGCAGAGCAACTTTATGTCCCGAGTACCTATGTATAGAACCCGACAATAAATAATGCACATCGAGAACTTAGAACGAAACAGCCGGCCAGTTCGGTTTAGTAGAGCGCTGTCACTGTCACACACGGGTTCGTCAGTCTGTGCGAAAGAGACAATGCTTTATGAAGAAGAACCTAGCTGATTTCTCTCTCTGAGCTTCGATGTGTATTATTTATTGTCGCGTACTATACCAATGTACCTTAACACCTCAACTTTTTAAGCTCTCGCCACCTTAACCGTTTGTTATTGGATTATGTCATTGAAAGACATAGTGAAAAACTACGACTTTAATAGCCTGCTTAGTTGCTCTAAGCTTTATCAGATCCATCTGGCACAGCAGGCTTAGTCAGAGATCATGACTGCTAAAAAGCCTTGTCCGAAGATTGCTTTTACGGTTTACTTGGTTTTCTTTCAAACCAATCTAGATAGATACATTAGTTATAAAAGTTGTTTTTTAATTTTATGATAGGGAGTGGTTACAAATTAATAACAAAGGATGATGGATGATAGCATCATATCTCTTTTTTTACAAAAATAAGATATATGTTATACGTCTGTATTTTTACATAAGATACGCCGTACCTATATATCCTCAAGTAGTTCTGTGTTTACTCAATTATGTGCCATTCCTGTTCCTTAGGAAAAAAAATCTATTTCTTATCCATAGGAATATTCCTGTATAGAAGCTTTAATTTTGCCCACTTTTATCGATATTGCTGCAGGAATAGCTGTAAAAAAGTAACAGGCTGATAGACGGACAGTCTGACTTTCGCATTTACAATATAAGTGTTCTGACACTTAAAAGAAGGTCCCCACCATGATATTGTAATCCTTATGTATTTAACGAAAAATAAATAAATTATTATTAAAAAAAAAAAGTATGTATTATCTACTAGCATTTACCTATGACTTCATCTGCTTGGACTTTAGTAGTTAAATAATTGTCTATGACATTCTTTAGCTCTTTGAAATATCTCTTTACCAAAATCACATTGATCGGTCGTTACTTGAGGAGATAAAAGCAACACATACAAACATAATTGTGCATTTATAATATTAGTTTGTAGTCAAAAGGATTTTTATATCAACGAAGTACGATTCGCAATCATTAGAAAACAATAAAAATTTCAATTTAAAATGTGAAACCAATGCATCAGCTTGATTCGTTGCATTCAAGCAATGAACGACATATTGGCTGAATATGATTTATCGAAACGTTATTAAAGGCACGTGCATGAATCGTGATAGTTTCCTCACTTGTTCTGTGGTGTTATGTTTCTGCAAGTAGGTATTGGATTAGATAATACACCTCCAGCTTGGCGACGATGTAATTGAAATATCAATTATGCTAGCTTCTGACCAAAATTAAATATAGTTGACAAAAACGATGACATCCCCGAAAGTTTTTACACTACTTCGTTTTATTATTTTATTCACCACGCACATTTTCTATTCAAATTCCATGATTGTGCAAAAAAACAGTCTTATTTAAGTATATATAAGGTAAGTTGACATCAGGCAGGCGGCTAGTTGTAAAACAAACCGGATCATGTGACAACATGTTTGTAACATGTTGTGCCGACCCCACTTAGAGTGCGATAAGGGCAGGAGAATGATCATGAGTCACAAGCACGTCATTCTTCTGTTGCCGGCTTATCCTTGAATTTTGTGACAGCTATATTATTTAAGCTATTTTTAAGCTGTAATTGTGCCATATTTTATCAATATTGATTTAGCCAATGGTATGGCCGTGAAAAACAGCTAGGCAGACAGAAAGACTTTCTCATTCATAATATTAAAGTGCGGATTAAACAGCATTTAAATTTAGAGGCTCATCTGTAGACATAGATGACGACTTTATTTTTTAAGAATAACGCGTCGTATGAATGAGCAATTGTAATTTGTAACAGTACTGACGGGACGTCATGACTCAATACGGTACCATGTGCCGGTGCTTCCACGAAAAGAACTCGTTAATATTCTTATATTTCTGAGCGTGTAGAATCATGTAAGTCGGTTAATAGGTCGGCGAGGATTTTTTTAAAGCCCAAGTTATCCTATAAAGATTATGAAGGCGAAAGTTTCTGTATCGCTATGGGTCAAAAGCATAACGGAATTTTGTGGATAAATAGTTCGAAAATTGTAAAAGCAAATACCCGTAAAATTGTAATAGCAAATGACTCGCCCGTTGGCGCAGTGGGTAGTGACCCTGTCTTCAGCTCCGCGGGTCGCGGGTTCGATTCCCGCCGAGGGCTGACATTTTCTATGAGCAATTTGTTGTTCGAGCCAGGGTGTATATTTGTATTTAAGTATGTATTTAAAATTATGTATGTAGTATATCTACCAGTTGTTCGTCACCCATAACACAAGTATTAAGTTACTTATTTGGGGACGGATGATCGTGTGTGTAAGTGTCCCATATATTTATTATTTATTATTATTACCTTCTAATCCATAGTTCGAAGTGAGAAACCTGCATATTTCTTGAGAATTCTAGGGATATGTATAATCTACTAATACGCATTGGAGCAGCATTGTAGGTCTTAGTCCGTTATAAATAATAGGGCGTTATTTTATTTGTTTTGTTCTGTGTTCACAGTTCAGGATCATTCAGTTTAGATTTTTTATTAAATTTTCGTTTCAAAACTTCTAAACATGTCTTTGTGTACGTAGGGACCATCGATATAAAAAAAAGTAAAGTAGCGCTGCTCCAATGCGGATTGGTAGGTTACACATATCTCCAGAATTCTCTAGAGATATGCAGGTTTCCTCACGATGTTTTTCTTCACCGAAAAACGTGTGATTAATTGCAATTATCAATTAGACACATGAGTTTTAATAGAAAAACTCATTGGTGCCTGCCCGGGTTTGAACTCGTGTTCACCTCGAAAAAGTCGCACGGTCTTACCGTTGGGCTATCACAGCTCTACCGTTGATATATCATATACTATTTATTGCTAAAGTTATTGTTTAACTAGGTTCTGCTCGCTACTTCATCAAATTATAAGTAAATCGTTATTTTCTAAGTAGGCATGTTACAGAATATGAAAGAATAAACGTAAGTGCTTTACTAAGTTGTATAGTCTGATTTCAGTATCGCTAGTTATGCATACAACAAAGAGGCTAATGATGACTAAGCGACGCACATTGTTCGCGTCTCAAAACAAAGACCTTCCAAAATAGATTAATAATACCTACTCACTAAACGTAAGTGGGTTAACTTAAAATAATAATTACCTGTTTCTAACGCTGTTAATAGATTGTTTAAGTACCTTAAAATTGTAAACCTTATACATATACGTATATACTAATATGTTAAAAATGCAAATGTAAATAACTTAGTGTGCCGAGGATCAAAGTTTTCTAAGATATTTTCTCAAGGACATTAATACTGTATGCAGATAAAGCAATATCATCAGTCGCCTACATTCGAAGAATATGTAAAAAATATTTAGAAATATCTGCAGACCGGTCCATTCACTTGACATATAAAAGTAAAATAATTAACTCTTAAGGAAAAATAAAAACATCTTCGGATTTTATAAGTTATGAAATAAGCAGACATGAAACTCAAAATTCTGCATTTATTAATTGGGCAAGGGTTTATCAAATCCGGACTATGAGTGACAAATGCGTTTAAGCATTTCTTACAGACTAATTTATTTTAGCTACTAGCTCACAAAGCTGTTTGGAGTTTGGAACACGTAAGATAATTTTTATTTCGACGCTAACGTCTATGCAAGTAAATCGCAAGCAAAAACTAGTCTTAATATATAAAAATGATCGTTTGTCTGTATGTTCTTTATAAACTCCGAAACGGCTGGACCGATTTTAATAAAATTTTCAGACAATCTTTAGAATCTGAGTCATTTGATTGATCCGGTAAATTGTTGTGGCGATCGGGGCAATTTTTTTAAAGTATCGAGTTTTGTTTCGAGGGGAATTCGAAACTTGATTCAGCGACAGCTACGCGTGGCCGGACACCTAGTATATCGTAAAGATAGTAAAGTCGATTGTACAAAATTAAATAAGAAAAACCAAATGTTACGCGGGTACTACTGACGTCAATAATATTATTTTCCGCTTTACGGTCGCGGTAAAAGTTTAATATACGCGATTGAGTATTTATAAAATAGCACGATATGAAAGGGGCCGCAAAATTATTTGCCGCACGGAAATAGTGATACGAATAAAAATACAATAGATGTCTGTCGGTCACGCAATATTACACTTATAGCGAGCAAAAAAAATCCAAACAATACGTACTTAAAATAGACGTATAATTTGTACGAATAAAGTACATTAGATGTTTATTGTATTGTATATGCCGTGTGGTATCCGGCTGAGTAGAATGTACCTTATTTCTTCCCGAAGTATCGTAAAAGGCGACTAAGGTAAGTCGTCCCGCCGTGTGATATACGGTTGAGTAGAATAGGCCACCCTCTTCCTTACCGAGGGTCGTAAAATACGACTTAAGTAAGTTGACGTCAGGCAGGGGGCTGATCGTAAAATACATAAAAAAGTCCACGATAGCATGTCTCTATTTCTTATGCTTAACTCACAATAACTATAGTACCCAGCAATAAATAATGCACATCGAGGCTAAGAGAGAAAATCGGCTAGATTCTGTTGCATAGAGCATTGACGCATTGACTGACGAACCCGTGTGAAACGTGATATACTATCTGAGTGACAGTGACAGCGCTCTACGAAACCGAACTGGCCGGCTGTTTCGTTCTAAACATCGATGTGCATTATTTAATGCCGGGTGCTATACTTTTATGTTCAAAATTTTAATTCGGGAACATTTTTTGTGATATACTAATTTCCACCGCGAAACCGCTGGCGATTAGCGGTTTTCAAAATGATTATAAATATTTTTTTAATTGCGATTACGATCGGTAGCGTTGTTTCCTTTTCAAAATTATACATATTGGACTTAATCCCATTGACGCCGGTGAAAGTGGCGGCTAGCAAGGCATACTTCGATTTCGCGTTGAACTTTCGTATTAATTATTCTTTAATATTAATACATTTTAATGATAACGGTTATTCAAACGTGTCAAGTGCAATGTTCAATTTAGTACCAAATATTTCTTTAAAAAAAAAATTCTATGCAATGTCCTCTATAAATATCTAAATATTTCGTGTTAATTATACGGTCACAGTCGCGACGAGCGGATGACCTGCATTTACTACATTCATGTTATACTTGACATCTATTAGTGACATCGAATTTGTAAAAAATATTTTTTTTCTTTCTGTTCACGGACAGATTGTTCCTACAACCTTTTTTAGGAATATTGATAGCAAGGTGTAACCTACTTGGCGTTTCATTCGACAACTTAAATGTTAAAATAATCTCTATTATGTGCTGTATTTTTTTCCCATTTCTAAAGGTAAAACGTTTTTTTTAAATAGTATATATTAGTCGGGTAACGAGTATATAGTATCAATCGTATTAAATTTCATCAAAAGTTATCTAGCAGATTAGCTTTCAAAAGGCAGACAGACTTCTGCATTTATAATATAAGTGTAGAAATTGGATTGTGAGTTTAGAATCGACTGTTTTAGCCCATGACAGAGTTAACTTAGGAGAAATGTGTCACCTTATATTTCTCAAATACGAGTATATTGCTGAATATGGACTCTTGAGGCCTTCAGAGGTTGCTGCAGAAGCCATAGAGTAGCTAAATTTGCAAAATTCAAAATTATGATAAGATAGAATCGACAATAATACATTATAAAGTAATCATGTAATCATTTATAATCACAAAACATACATACGAATACGGTCATACATATTGCACACATATTTATGCATATTTATTCTTTATTGTAGTGTCTATTATTAGAAGAGTGTGTAAGTGAGTGTACAACATATGAGTAAAGTAGTAAAAGTAAAGTAGCGGCCTGTTACAATCCCACTGCTGGGAATAGACCTCCTCTCTCTGTTTCTGGAGAGAAGGGTTGGAGCTAAGACCTACCACGCCGCTCCAATACGGATTGGTAGGTTACACATATCTCCAGAATTTCCTCACGATGTTTTCCTTCACCGAAAAGCGTGTGATAAATTGCAATTATCAATTAGACACATGAGTTTGAATAGAAAAACTCATTGGTGCCTGCCCGGGTTTGAACTCGTGTTCCTCTCGAAAGAGTCGCACGGTCTCGCCGCTGGGCTATCACAGCTCTACTCAACATATAAGTAAATATTTCGTAATATATTAATATTTCGCTCAACTATAAAACGCTATAAATACATAATTAATGCGAATATAATTTCCAAGATGGGTTAAAGTTCATAATTTTTGAGGGTGATAGGAAATAACCGGTTTTCAAAGAGCACTTTAGACGAAACAATTCTGAAGCAATGTAACCCTAAAAAAGTTCTTATCGTGTGAATGATTTATGGTTGCCCCCTAGTGTTCTGTCAGTGGGCGTACAATTACTAAACATGAAGTGAATGCACTCCTTTCAAAGTGACTTTAGATAGAAATATAAAAATAAAAATTTCTTAATTTACATAATGGATCTCCTAAGATAACGAACTCTATATCACAATGAAGTACTCGGTTCACTTCATTGGTTCTTGAATTATGGTTGAACTTATTTTTAAGCACGGTCTGATGGCTCAGATTCCGCTCAGCCAAGATTTCTGTCATTAGCAGACACATTACCCTTGCAGCAAAGCCGTCCAACTGTATTATTAGCCATGGTCCGGCCTCACAGGAGGCACCCTTAGAACGACGTTCCCCGACTTAAGTAGAGCTTCTGCGCTCTACTCTCTGCATTTTGCAACCTCGACGATGCTTCTGCGCTCGCCCGTCCCTCCCGGTGAAGCTGTAAAAGCCATTAGGGCTAACAGCAGACAGTCAGTTCGAAAAAAAAACTGTATTATTTAACAATTCGGTCCTTATGTAATTAGGAAATCCTAAAGACATATGATTATATGCCTTTCGTATTATTACATGGCTATTTAATAAACTACATCACTACGATAAATGTGAGTGGTAAAGCACCCATAATCCATAAAAAAGATAATAAGCCTATTCTTTAAAATCATATTAATAAAAAATAAGTACTAAAAAAGCGAAACTGTTATAAAACTGGGAAGTAATGTAAACATCTTGACGTGAAATAATGTAAATATTTATCGATCGAAAGTTTATTATATCAATAATATTAAAAAGATTTGTTGAATTTGGAGATTCATACTTTTTCCTATATAAGTGATAGTTAATAACTAACTTTAGCCCGCTACTTCATCTACGTTGTGGTAAGTAAGGGATAAAATGTATCGATTTGCAAATTTTGCAACCGGCCTGCAAGGATTTCCGCATCGTTTAGTATCAAACATATTATAAACTTTGACATTTATAATATTAGTAAGATTATTTAAGTTGGTAACTAAACTCGATAAAAAGAGCAGCGAGATTGAATAATAATCCAACAATATTTAAGTTAGTAAAAATAAAGAAACCTTTTGGTATTAGGTATTTATTTTCAAATAAGTGTAACTTGGAGCTATAAGTGGAACAGTGATAAACTTGACAAACTGACAACATGACGTAGAATCTAATGAAAAAAAAAACTTTTATCATGTGGGAGTTTGACCTTACTTTATTTCGACAGCACAGTTTTGCAATAAGAGCTTGGCGACAATCTCTGTTATACCAATTACAGCGTGTGACCTTCGACAATTGGCATAACGTCGAACCAAACAAAGGTTTTATATGTGAAGTAATATAACCTTTTCTTGTCCAAAAATATAAAAAGGTTTGAGATCCATAATAACATAAATAAATATGTTTGTTGGCTTGCGTAAAGAAATATGCACAAAAGGATTGGCACCAGAGTTGACGACTGATACAGGAGAATGGAAGACATATTGTGCCGACTCACTAAGAGTGGGATAAGGGTAAGAGAATGAGGATGTTTGTTTGCTGGTCTTTCTGTCACGTACAAATCAAGCTACGTATGTAATTTTTGGTTAGATTGTTGAAGGGCTAGATTTTCGTTAATGAAGTCTAGATAAAGAGAAAGGTAACTAGTATTTCAATCAATTAGTAATGTTTTTTTTGGTTTCGAAATTAATATTATCAGTGTAGTAAAATATACTATCGTAATTAATGTTCAACGACATAAATCAAGTTCTATAAAAAAATCTATTGTCGACGTTTCTTTATCAGCGATTTCCACATCCTAGCATTGCAAATGTAACATGTTCTGAAGACAATTAGTAGATGGCATGATAAATTTCATATAATTATGATATTTTCGAAAAGCATATTTTTTACAGCTGGCAACTGTCATGTTACTATTCCTTAACCTAAGAGAAACTTTAAACGAAATTGTTATTTAAAGATATAATAGTTTCATTACGGCAACGCCATCTTCACTAATACGTGAAAATTTTTTCTAAGTAGATTCAACGAATCAAAAGAGATTTTACTTGAATTTATCCGAAAATTTAAAATAATTCACAAACGCTTTAAGTAAGTAAGTAAGTCAGTACTTAATACACGAACGCTTTAATCATAAAATAATACATAATTTATATAGAAAAAAAATTTAATGTATATCAAATAATTACCTGGCGTACTGCCAAGCAGTTGTTTTACAATGAATTCTGATTTCTAGAACTAAATGTTAGACAATGTATTCCTTCCTTGATTTAAATAACGCAGATAAAGAACCTTCGCAATTGATTTTAATGCAGTGACGTAGATACAAGCAATCTTCAAAAAATCTTATGAAGTTTCAGAAGTTGTAGCGATAAAATACACGATCAACGCAAATGTTATATGCACATTTACAACAGTTCAGCGTTTTGTAAAGACAATATTAAACAGATTTCCTCTACTTAGGTGCTCCTGTTTAGCATCTTTTTGTCATTCAGAATATAATGAGGTTGGTAACAGGAACAGGGAGTGCGCTGGCAGATGGCAGTTTAGCGTGTTGCGTGCAAGAGACGGGGGCTACATAAGACCGGCCGGCCGTTGCCCTTTCCGCTTAACTTCCTTTTTTCTGTCTGCCTCGTTTTAACTATCTACATTTCCGATCGTCAGGTATAATGGCATTTTCGTATAATCTGGGCCTTACTATAGTTTTTGTTATCAGCGTTTGGAACGATAACCACTTGCAAAACATTCTTTTGTTTTCGTGTACCTTTACCTAAGTTTTTATCAGTTTCATCAATTTTATTTATGTCGAAAAAATCTTTTCCTCATGAAATTTGGATTCGTTTATCAAATTTTATCGGATTAATGTAAATCGAAAATCTGTAAACAAGTATCGTAGGAACCAGTACAGAAATGTTATCTTTTCGTTTGATCTATTCAATAGGTGCTTACGTTTCTCTTTCTAATTAACGGCAAAACGTGTTGATAAAAAAGTCATTTGTATAGAAAGACATTCGTTTCTGAGTTTGTGATAATTATGCAATTAATGTAGGTATGCAATAACGTAATTATTGTATGATGAATGTGGTACGGTTTTCAAAACTTATTACGTGGCGTTAACATAATGTTATTAATTACTTTGAATTAATCAAGTTCTTCTATTAACTTTGAATTAATCAAGTCCTTCCACTCACCACTAACTTGACATAAGAATGAAGTGACTTTGTTTAGCTTCACTTGACATGTACATTTGATAAATTTAAGTACTTCAATCAGCTAGCCTGACACACTTTATTGTTGATAGGGTTATTTTTATACTGGCTATTATAAACATAAGCTTTGTTCCACTTCCCTAAATATCAGAGATTAGATTTGTCGATACTGAGTCATGATTCTTTATAAACCTTAAGTGCATACTTCTGCAGAACAACTCTTAAAACCTGCCAGTCGATCATATATTTCTTAGGTTTTTACAAAGCTTTACTGAGAAAAGTAACAAATCTTTTCAATTTCATGGGGTTGATACTCTACCGGCCATAAAGGATGATTAAACTGTTTTGATTGTATTTGGCTTCAAATTTGTGTAAGTTCGGTGTAATATTGTGTGTAAATGTATGTAATTCAATTAATCGGTTTTATATACTAAGTCATGAATATAAAATTTTTATATTTAATTTACCTTAAATAATGCCTTAAATAAATGTAAGTCTTAAGTTATCTTAGTAGTTAATAGATGGCGTGGATTAGTCACCAAATACACTAACGAATAGGATTTTTTAATATCACTAAATTTATAGCACATGTCACTGTATATATAAAATCATTAGTTATAATTTAAATAGGTGGATAAACAGGAGAAATATGCAAATGAGTTAAGGAGGGTCTTTGATCTCGAGATAATTTTTGGATAACAAAATTTAAAAGTACAGCTGTCGGCTAAGCGACCGAGCCAATGATTCGGGATGCGCGCAGGTAAACCTTTCGATCCTTTGTGAACGATAACGAAACTTTTCTACACAAAATTTGGGCTTTGGAACTCAGGTGTTTAATTTCCTGCTCTACCTGATACTTATGGCAGAGGCATCTGTAAATGAATATTTCTATAGCAACAGTATTTTAATTCTTACCTATATGAGCTAGGTCGATGATCGGGATCTCGCAGCGCGATAGAAGCGTTTCCTCTTGCGGCGCCGCCATCGTCGAAGCTAGCTGGTGCCAATCTGCGATCGTTACACTCGTACACCAATCTCGCGCCTTATCACTTGACTCCAGGTAAGTAATTAGCAATTAGCGATCGTGACACCGAACGATAATGAAGGATAGGAAATACGATACAGATAAGCACTTAGTACACAGTGGTGAGCCGAACGTTAAAGTTTATTGAAGTTGTGAATGGTCCTTTGATTACCCCTGGTATAGAAGCGTTCAGAACTCATTTGCATAACCTTATAGTTCCTGCTGGAGGCGGCCTGCGATCTGACGTAGCAGCAATAAGCTATACTGACTTGACACATTAAAAATTGGTTTCCGTGTCTCTCAAACAATAAGTGTGTGTAGGAATCGTTGCTCCCGCGTGTACGACCCGACGGCGTCGCGCGCCCCCCGTCCCTTGCAAGTTTCAAATGTCTTCGGTCTAATAAACTGGCTCACCGTGCGCGATGAGCGTTACCCTTGCGTCCGTTGCAGGCTCTCACTTGTATATCATCGCGCAGACTTTCGCAACCGAGTGGCGTGTCGAAACAACTTGCCTTGAACGATATTCACTTGGGTGCTGGAAATCTCGCGTGCGGGCCGAGCAGCGTGCGGAGCAATACTGACGCGAAGCACGCACTGGGCTCGGACTCTCACCGACTGACTCACGCGCCCGATCGCCGCTCACTTCGCGCCCCAATCACCGATAACCGCCATGGCTAACGATTCCATGCTTTATTCCCATCACCAAGGGACCAATTATCCTCCGATGAATATTACTTCCTAATTAACCTGCCTATCATTTACATTAAACACACAACTCTAATCCATAGCACAAACGAATTATATTTTGGAGCCATATAGATTTCAAAATTTATTATCAATTCGAACGTGTATAGCGCCACCTATTTTTATGATAGCAAAGTTGTATAAAGTACGTCGCCTTGGCCTCGTTAAATTGTTTGATATCCTCAATTTTTATCATATTTTATGAATATAAGCCTAAGCAGTACAATTGTTTCGTTGTCATTATATCTCATTTTTGACTATACCAACTTTAGTCAATGTTTAGTGTTAATAAGGCTATATTTATTTTTTTCATCTACCGACCTCTTTGAGATTTAATTGTCTCGTGCAACAATTTGTATGTTCTCAAAAATCACAATAGCATAATTTAAATTAAATTTTAACTACCATATAAGTGTCATCCTATTACTGAGTTCAAACTACACCAGTTGGTGTTTGATATCCTCAATTTTTATCATATTTTATGAATATAAGCCTAAGCAGTACAATTGTTTCGTTGTCATTATATCTCATTTTTGACTATACCAACTTTAGTCAATGTTTAGTGTTAATAAGGCTATATTTATTTTTTTCATCTACCGACCTCTTTGAGATTTAATTGTCTCGTGCAACAATTTGTATGTTCTCAAAAATCACAATAGCATAATTTAAATTAAATTTTAACTACCATATAAGTCTCATTCTATTACTGAGTTCAAACTACACCAACTACGAAACCATAAGTAAATTTATAATATATTTGCTATTTATGTCTTACCCCTTAACCTCACAGGGGAACATCATAGAAAGTCAAATTTCGTATATATGTATTTCTGTATAATACGACGAATTACTGTTAAAGTCATTTCATAGTTGTTGGTTCGCTTGGTTGTGCGAATACAAGGATTTATCAGAAACAGCTGGTCTCACGAGCGTGGCTGCATCAACGTTCCGGTTATTTTACGTAGCTACTGATAAGGGTCAACAAATATATCGGTGATATTGTCATTGGTAATCGACCTGGTGTTTAGCATGGTGTTTGTTGATATTAACCTTCGTAAACCTGTTTTAACGTCAAAGTCCAATGTTTGAAGATACAAATATATATATAAAAATAGATCTCTATTATAAATATTGGGATAATTCATCATTGGCATTTCAGACTGTTCTTACTAGTAAGGTATGGAAAAACGGAGACCCTTGCAATCAATATAGTAGTATGTACTCAAGTAAGAATGATATTTTAATTACAGGTGTATTGCGTGATGACCTTGGAGACCTTACTATAAACTGCATTTTGTTCTTAGGTTAAGTTGTAAAATAATTTAAATATTTACTTCTCTTTTCTTTATTCTGTGTTTCTAATATTATATTCTTAACGTAACTATTATTATTTAGTGTTTATTGTTTATCCGTGTTAATAAATTAAATTACAATAAAACTTATATTAAAAAATGCAGTACAAATCATCATCATCATTCTCCTGCCCTTATCCCACTCTCAGTGGGGTTGGCACAACATGTTACAAACATGTTGTCATATGATTTGGCTGCGTATTTTACGACCGGCCGTACAGTAAAAATGCAGTACAAAATTGTATAAAAAAACTAATAATCTGCTAGTATGCTAGTTAAGCTCTTTTTAGCAATAATTTGAAAAAGTAGGTATTACTTTGCGCAATTCCAGAGTACAAAAGTTATGATAGGGTTACTCTGTTACAATTCGCGTTTGTTAAAAATATCTATGTAAGTATAGGAAGCAAAATCGTTCTCATACCTTATACGTGCAGGATTAGTTACCGCACGTATCGCAAGACACCACCACCAACAGGATACTACACAAGCACTGAACACATTCACTACGACAATCTCAACGATCGTTTCGCCCCGTAACCGAAGCATCGTCAGGAGATAGGCTCTACGACAAAATCGCAAACCTTGCGTATACTGTTGGTTGTGGTGACTCGTGATATGTGCGGTAACTCATCCTGCATGTATAAGGTATGAGAACGGTTTTGATTCCTACACTTGGCATTACATAGATTTTGTTAACAAACGCTGATTATATTATAATTTTACTATTTTTAGAAGCCGAAAAATGGAACCAACAGCAACAACTCTGCTTCAGTGATGTAACTTACAGTAAAGTAGCAACCTGTTAGTATCACATAGGCATCTGTTTGAAGAGTATAGTTGGGACTTAGACCCACCATGAAGCTTAAATTCAGATAATGAGGCCACACATATACGAAACGGCTTGACCGATTTTAATGAAATTTTCAGACAATCTTTAGATTGATCCAGCGGATGATCCTGTAAAGTTTGTAGGCGATCGAAGCATTTTTTAGAACGCTTCGCTATATTACATCATATATCTTTGAATTAAGCCCTGCGAAGCGTTCTTGATTTAATATAAAAATATAAAAATGAATTGATTTAATAGAAAAATATAAAAATGAATGTTTGTATGTATGTCCTACATAGACTCCGAAACAACTGAACACATTTTAATGAAGTTTTCATACAATCATTAGAATGACTCCGCCGATGATCCTGTAAAGTTTGATGGCGATCTAAGTACTTTTAAAAACTCTTGAGTTCTGTTTTAAGGGGAATCCGATACCAGGAGCTACAACAACGCGTGGCTGGATGTATGTATGTAAACAACTTTTCGAGTTTCGAGTTTCAAAAAAATTCGAGTTACAAAGTTATCAGCATAAAAGATAAAAAGATAAAAAGATATATCCAACATAGTATATAAAATGAATTGAGATTTATTTATTTATATAATCGGGATAATTAATTTACAATTGCTTTTAATCATTTGAGGCACCGTTCGAAGTAAGATGAGCCAACATATCCACCACGCATCGCTCTTTGTACATGTTGTTCAAATAGTCGTCTGTTGCTTTGAAGTTCATCAGCTGCTTCCTTGTTTAACGGATCTTCAGGGTTGGGCTCCTGAAATAAGATATTTAGAGATATAAAGAGAGATATGAGAAAATAGTTCGATAAAGTACATTCCAATCCCGTCCTGCAGGTTTTTACAGTTTGTGCAGTTCTAATACTTCCATAAACCATATAGCTCCACTCTGTTTTTATACTACCCAATATTATTTAACTATAATCCGCGATAGAGCTCATAGAAAATTTATGTAATGCTAAATATACTATATAGTATATATCGACTGTAAACCGGCAATGTGTATTCTCAGTGTAATCTCAATTTTAAACCAAATCACTTTCTAACGGCATTGGTTACTACTGCCCATCATTTACCGTATCAACATGTATTATCTACTAAAAAATTTGGAAATAAATAAACATATTTAAAGTCAACTGTTTTTTTATTACATAAAAATTATTGCGAAAGTATTAATAATCACGTTTTTCTTCTTCCTGAAAACTTAACAAAAATAAGATAGGACAATTTGCCAGACTGCGATCTTTTACATAAACGACACACGTAGAATTCGTAAAAACTCAAACATTACAAACCTCCACCTCCAACACAATACACAACAACTACACAATTTCTCTACCAGAAACTCCACAACAAAATTACAAAAAAAATATTTGATTATTAAAAGAAAATTAATTGTTGAATGTGAGAAAGTTTTTTATATACTCATGTATATCCATACAATTTGTGTATAAGATGTATTGACACACTGCAACATTCACATCCACTTTGCTCGCTATTTGTAAATTTTTTGATCTAAAGCACAAAAACTAAAAATAACAAAAACTTATGTTACCAATTATCTATCACTCAAGTGCTAGTAACTGACATTTAGGGCTTACTGTGCTCTAGACAATAATATATAATAATATACTTTTCCAAAATATTCTGAAGTCCTATATTTCAGTCACTAAATTGAAGTTTTTTATCTAATTTGAATCTTACTATACATTAAGTTTAGTATAACTACTGTATACTTTATAACATTTATATAAAGTAACAGAATTTCTGTGTTAAAAAAAGCTTTGATAGCGAGATGGTGAGGCAGCGTGTCTCCAGAAGGTCACTAGTTTAAACCTAAGGCTTTTTCTGTTAAAACTGATATGTTTAGTGATATTTTTAATTTATTTCATATTTTGGTGAAAAAAAACATCATGAAAAAACCTGCACATCTCTAGAGAATGCCTGTGATACAGCTAGTAAGCTATCAACCCGCATTGGAACAGCATGGTATGTCTAAGCCCCAACTCAGCAGTACCATAGTAACATAATGTTGCCTCCTCTACTTCAAATACTACTACTGGATATATATTTCAGCAATTAGACTAAACTACTCTATTTTACTTATTTTTAGTACTAACCAAGAATAAATACTGTAATCCATATACTATAGAGTTAACTGTTAGCACTGGTTTCCAATCTTCTCTTAGTATATTTAAACACACATTGCCTTCCAAGTCTATATTAGGATGATACACAGCTGTTTCACATTTCACTTTGGGTGGTTCATGGGGATAGTTTGGACCTACCTGAAAAATAAAAATATCAAATCATTTGGAATTTTGTGGGGATGGACACTCACACAAAAGATAGTAACAGGTCATACTTTTTAGACAATCGCTAGATGAGGAATATATTAAAAATAATCCTGCTGAAAATCACAATTTAATTATTAGGTCATATTAAGCAATATTTGTTACATAATGAGCTTAGATATTAACATTGTTTCTGAGATAAAATTTCACTTTATTTAATGTAAAAACTATGTATATGCCATTTTAACAAAATTGATGATATAGTTCAGCCAACAAAATTCTAACTGCCAGACAATTCAATAATTAGATGAATATTTCAAAGGTTTTAATCTGTTAAAAATTCTTTACTTGTATTCTGAAGCTGGGATAAGGCATTTTAAATCCAAAATAAGAGGAATATGAACCTGAGGACCACCATGCAGCTCAAACACAGTAGTTTCCTTGGCATGTGCAGGTTTCATATATTTTCTTCATAAAGAATAACAAATAGTAATTATCAATTTAGAACATAAGTTATGAGCAATGAAATTATAAAATTTTTCACTGCTTTGCAGAGATCCATTTTTTTTTTGGAATAAAACAGAGATGGCAGCTTTGGTTTAAACCTTTAAACTCTTATTTATGATCCTACCATTTCTGTTTTTGATCATCTTCATAAATAATAATTGTGTGACTAAAGTAGCAGCCTTTAGGAATAGGCTTTTTCTCTCCGTTTCTGCAGAGAAGGATTGGAGCTAAGACCTACCACACTGCTCCAAAGCCGATTGGTAGGTTCAGAAACGGAACCAGTCCATCCAGATTTATCTAGAGATATGCAAGTTTCGTCACAATGTTTTCCTTGTGTAATCAATTAGACACGTGAGTTTTGATAGAAAAAAACTCATTGGTGCCTGCCCAGGTTTGAAGTCATGCTCCCCTTGAAAGAGTCGCACAGTCTCACATCACAGCTCTGTGCCAACTAATTCATTAATATTTCTATAAATATTAATGAATTAGCCTAAGTGATTTGCACTAGATACTGTTTATAGTGCGAAAATATATTGTTTTAGTTTTTTTTATTAAAATTGTTTTAAGATGGTGATCAAATAAAATTGTTATTAGTACATAACAGAAAATGTTTTGAACCTATTAACAGGCTAGCTTTACACACACATTATGTGAAAGACTTACTGTATAATAATTTACTGTTTGTTATGAATAATAAATTTCAAAAATTATATGTATACCTTAAAACTAAATACAAATCTTCCTCCTCTATAAAAGCCTTCATCAGGGCATATGATCAATTTGAAATTGAGTAAATCATCTGAATCAGGGAACTCTGTGTTACATGTTTTAGGTAAATTTAATTCATTTAAATCTGTAACAAAAGAGTTAAAAACAATTATTTTTTAGCAACGATTGATTATTAAACATGAAATGCGAACTTAACAAATTGCTTTAATAATGGATTTCATTAATCTTAGATTATAAACAGATCAATTCTGGAATTATTAACAATAATTATGTGTTCAATTTATTTATTTTTTAAAGTTAATGATTTTTAAACGATTTTTTATTTCATTTACCTTTTGTGATCCGCAATTGTGCTGCTGAGGCTTTTTTTTGTGAACCGCCTGCTCTAGCGGAACCTTCTTCATCTTTTTTTTGTTGCTTTAATGAAAAAAGTTTAATCATTGTCCTAGATCAATCCAAAGAAATTAGAAATTGATTGAGACAGATTTTATTTTGACAGATATCTCATAGCTAAACTTCAAGTGTCCGGGATTGCATAGTGTAGTAGCAAGTTTTATTTTTATCGATATATATTATCATAATCACATGAGAGTTGCCATTATGCGAGGTGTAGGTAAGTTAACAAATCCAAAACCCACAATTTTTAGGTCAACCATAAATAGATTTACATAGATTTTAGATTAAACATCCAAAAGGATGCAAGTTGACTTATTAACATATTCACGCCTGGTACGGATGATTTGGTTTTAAATTTAAACAAATTCACTTTTAAAAATTAAATAAAAATTGTATATTATTGTTAGGCTTTTATTGAACGTATCTTAAGCGCAGTACATAGAACAATAGTACTTTATGGAATTTCACCAAATATAAAATTTTATGATATTATGTGCGATTGCATACATTATTCATCTGATATTTGTTGCTTCGACTGATCTATATCAATAATATACATCATAGGTTTCTTTAAGAAATTACAATTATATACTGATTGTACTTTAATTGCACAACCAATTCTGTGAAACTTATTTTTTTCTATTCAATATTATTCTCCGAAAAAAGTTTTTATTATTATTTTATTATTTTGTGATGCATGATTTAGGGTCCTAAATCTGCAATCTCCCTGATAATTCATCATTCACCTAGTAGAAAGGTTAATGTCATTGCATGTTTTCTTAGCAGTTAAGTTATCGTCAGCGATTGACACTCTCTTAAATTGATATGTGCTTAGTATCAATACTTTTGGTATTAATACACATTTTGAATACCAAGCTTCAAAATAATTCGGCTTTTTATTAAATAATGTAATTAATTTATCATTTGTCTAAAACAATTAATATTTTAAATAAACTTTTTTATAATAATGTAGTAGTAGTAATATAAAAAATCAGAAACAAAAGACCACAAATTTAAAATTTTTATTTTGTAATTTTTTTTGTTTTGTCTGTACTTTTAATCGACTTTTGTACAACACTAAATACAATAAGGTTAATACAGTATTACAACCCACCTGTTTTAACATCTTTTTTTATTACATTGAGGCCTCTGCTGTTTTATGCCTAATTTTTACTGTTTTTCAAACATGTTCTGCGTCACTTCTTACACTATGCAAATATTTTTCGATAAGCACTATATTTCAGTGTAAGAACGAGAGCTACAGGCTATAGAAATAATTGAAACATTTACCGTTGCAAAAAATAAACGTCAGTGGTATGACGCCAAAAAATATTTATGATTTCTAAAAGAATCTCATCTACAGTATGAAATCTGCCTTCCTTACTTTACCTACTATTTTGTTGTGGATGGCAACACTGGGTTGATATGGGTAATGGGACATCTTTTCTACTATTCTTTCTAGTAATGTAGATTTTTAGTCTATACAATTAAACAGTACAGCGCGGCTTTAAACAAAATGTTATAACTGAATTATAATAGTATTTTTATGAGTTGTTTAGAACTTTTGTATAGAATACAAAGCTTTCCTACATTGTCGCTTTCCATTTTGACATTAAAAACCTACGCTGTCTAGTAAAAAATGGCAAGCGTAGATGTAATAGAATTAGGCTCTTCAGATGATGAAGCCGAGCCAGCACCAAAGAAGGTATTTACCATACTAGTCTGTTGCTTTTTGATTTGTATAACTAATGATTCTACAAAAAAATAGAACTATTTATGATATCAATCTCTTGTTTTCAGAAAAAACTCATTCAAAATGTTAATGCAATGGTGAACATACCGTCGAAGCTTCGTGGTGTTACAATAGTCCCAACTAAGTCTAAATTATCCTCTAGCCTCAGAGTTGCCTCTGAGGGTATATTGAAAAAACCCATAACTGTAATCAAGCCTAATTCAGACACTAACCCTACTGTAAGTAAATTGAAACAAAATTCTGGAACAAATAGAGCATCCATTAATATTAGGAATTTTGGAAATAGTATAAAAACTGTTCCAACATTACAAAATAAATTTTCACTCAATCCATTGAGTATTGCAAAAAATTTGGATAAATCACAAACAGTTGTCAAAAAAGTTCCTTCAAGTAAAAGCCATAGAAACACAATGGAAATACAAGGAAAGAGGGTTTTAAAGAACTTGCCTCCTGAAATTACTATTAAGCCATTACCTACTGCTGAAGTAACAATTAAGCCTTTACAGAAAGCTGGTGTATCAGGTTTGAGTAGAAAAGTACAACTGGTTACACCAAAGAAGAAACAATTGAAGCAACTGTTGACTGTTGAGATAGATGATGAAGACATTATAGAAAATGATAAAGCAGCTAATCCACAGTGGTATTTGAGACCTGAAGAGCACATTGAAAGTGATGAAGTTAAGGGGGAAGGTAAAGATATATTACATAGTGTAGAGCCATCAATGGAGGAAGAAAATAATAAGGAACCTGATACATTTGTTGAAATCACAATAGAAGATACTCCTGTTAAGTCTGTACAACCTAGACACCCAGATATTGGTAAAGAATTGACTATTACTATTGAAGATAGTCCTATTAAACCTGCCCTAGAAATTATAAAGGAGGATATTGTTGTGAGTGATACAGAGTTGAGTGGAGTAAGTGAAGGTAAATGTCCACAAAGTAAAAAGAAATTAGACTTTCCAAAAAAACCAAAGGAAATTAAAGAACCCGAAGTTGTTGAAATTGAAATTGACCTTAAAGAAAGTAGTACCACTGAAGACAGTGAAAAAAATAATAAATTTGATTTAGCCAAAGATCATTCAGATGTAAACATTTTAAAGTCTCCAAAACAGAAATCTCAAGTGGAGAATGATAACCTTTTGAAAAAGGAAATAAACTCTGACATTGTTCATTCTAAGGACGGTAATACTGGTACTGATGATGAATTTCATCCTACTTATCAGAAATTTATAAGTATGTGCTTTCAACTTGAAGATTCAGAAGATATGAAGAAAATTGTGGAAAAAAAAATTAAATCTTACTATAGACAATGTCCTAAAGAGTATGTAGAGTCTGAAGAATTTATTGATATGGTTTCTAGTAAAATAGCATCAATGAAAATTTCACCTGAAAAAATGTATTTGTTTATAAAGGATATTGTTGATGAACTAAATTTACAAAGAAAGATTACAAAGAAAACCAAAAAAGATGACAAAGACATGGAGGAGGGTAAGTTCTAAATAATAAGACATGCTTTTAGTTTCTTTCAAGTCCAAATTTAAGTTCTTTTTTTGGTATTGAACTATGGTTTTGTGGTAAAAGCTTGTGAATAGGCTTTGTAATCAAATAAAACCATAATAATCTTTGTCTGATAAAGATTATTATGATTTTATGTATACACACTTTGATTTGATACACTTTGGGTTTTGTGAATATCTGAATGTTCTTGTATCTATTCTGTCTTGTGAATCAGTCAAATACACTCAGATAATAAGTCAAATCAAACAAATTTTATTTGAAATAATGTTTGATTGTAGATTTATATGAACATATTACTTATTTTCTGTCTCACAGTGAAATATCTAATTAAATATTAATTAATTAATTAAATACAATTATTTAATTGCAAATCATTCCATCAGATAAATGTCATAATTGGTATTGAGATTGACAAATGCTACTTATTATAATTATAATAAAATATATAAATTAAGATATGGGACAAATTATAAGGAATTACTGTTTATAATCTAAAATTAATTTTCAAAGGTGAAACATTATTATTAGTGGTTGGGTGGTATTTATCTCTACAAATATGAAGTGAGTTTTCATCACTTCTGTCATTCTACACGATAAGTTATTTATTGTTCAGTAGGTATTTAAAGAATTAATTCAAATTTAAAATATTTTTTATTCAAGTAAACTTGTAAACAAGTGTTTTGAATCGTCAACTCTATTGCTTGTTCGGAAAGCTGTTCCTGCGAGAAGAGCCAGCAAGAAACTTGGCAGTTGCACTTTTCAAAATCGTGTACAGGGTCGAACCGTAGCTATATTCACACATTCTTATGATCCAAGTAATCCTCAACAGTATAGTAGGCTTTTTGTATGAGCCTCCCTTTAACAGTTTTTTTTAATGGCAAAGCTAAATGGATTCTGGAATTTTATGATAGAATCTTATACCCAAACCCACAAATGACTAACATATTTTTGCATGGCACAAACCAGGAGCAGCAAGCTTATGTCTACATATTTTATAATTCTTTATATTTTTATCTACAAAAATTAAATTGCTTAAGATGTGGATGTGGACCTTTATTAGGCCTGATATAAAATAAAGCGGAGAGGAGAGGTCTTAGTGTGTATGCTTAATATTCAAAATGCTCACTTGCATTGAAAAATTTGATATTAGCTTATTACTGTTATTACAGAATCCTCCAATATCAAACATACGCAATATGATAATAAAAAGCGAAGGCAGATTCGAAAATTGGAAAAAACTATAAAGAAGCTTCACAGGGCCATACAAAAGTTAGAGGAACAAGAAGTAGATTTTGATGATGAAGAGGATTCAGTTTACTTACTTACTGAAAGGTATAAATTTACATAATTATAAATAAATCATTTAGGGGTGTAACCCATTTTCTAGGCGTAGGGATTTTAGGTGTTGTATATCTTATATATAAAATTCTCATGTCTACTACATGTCAACTAACATTTAGTTGCCATATTCCTACAAAACAGCTTGACCGATTTTTATGATTTTTTTATGCGTTTGAGTAAATCTGAGAATCGGCTATTATCTATTTTTCTTACTCCTAAGTGATAAGGGTTGTTTTTTATATTCTTAGTCAAAAAAAATTTGACCAAAAATAAAAAATAGTAGTTGAGGAGCATTGTTACTAACATGGTCACATGAGCATTTTATGTACAATTTTTTTATAATTTACACTAAAAACCCCTAGAAATAATTCATTGGAAAAACAACTTTTGCATCATCAAACATTTTTTGGGAATTTAGATTCACACAACAATAACAATAATTGGTTTAACACATAAGATTCACACAACAATAACCATAACACAATAAACTAAATATTTTTAATTAACTAGCCCGATGGCGCAGTGGTTAGTGACACTGCCTTCAGCTCCGCGGGTCGCTGGTTCGATTCTCGTCGAGGGCCGACATTTTCTATAAACAATTTGTTGGTTCTTCGAGCCTGCGTGTATATTTGTATTTAAGTATGTGTTTCAAATTATATATGTAGTATATTTACCAGTTGTCCTTGTCCCAAAGTAACTTAATACTTGTGTCACGGGTGAACCCGTGACACAAGTATTAAGTTACTTTGGGGATGGACGGCCGTTTGGGTAAGTGTCCCATACATTTATTTATTTATATTGATCAATATTTTAGGTATAAAGAGAGAATGGTACGCGTACATACGAAATTTTGTCAACTTACGAATACAAAGATGCCTTCCGAACCTCGTATATGTATAGAAGCTAGACCAGGGCGACCGACAGGTCCAGCTAAAAGACTGGAAAAATGGATAAATAAAAAAGTACCAATAGGCACGCCTTTTCCTTTTCCTGATTTTCACGATGTTCTTCGTTGTGTTCGAGATGCCAACGAGGAAGATAAATTGGGTTGGAATGACATTGATATAACAGAGGAAGGTGAGATATTAAAAATTTTTACAAAATGTTTGAAAAATTAAAACTTTCTCGTTATCTTTCTATTTAACGTTTTCTATTACTAATTTCATAGCCCGTGATTTATTTACGAGATGTGGCAAAAAGCTTCAGAGGCGACGCCAAGAGAATGAATGGCGCATTGCCGCTTCGAGAATTCCCGTGGATGTAGAGCCCGCTGAAGAGAGCATAGAGCTAAAACAAAAATTTGATGAAAATAAAACAGTGGCAGCTAAAAAAGAAGCAGAACTTCTTAATAAGTAAGTTGAGAAATGTTTGAATTTTTTGTTGTATTAGCTTATTTCGTGCAAAATCGTCTATTAATAGTAATTTGTATTTCAGATATGTTGATAGACAAGACCTATTAAAGCTTGAGGCTGAAGAGATTGGTGACAAAGAAGCTGAAGAATCGCCGGTAGAGAGTGAAGAGGATGAAGAAGTTTTTGATGATAATTCATTGGAAAGAAAAGAAAAAAGAAAACTAAGACTTAAAAGACTTATCGAGGATAAGAGCAAAAAAGAAGATAATAAAGAGAATGATATTACTAAAGGTCATGAAAAAAAGACAAATAAGGTTGACACAAAAGATGACCTTGATGAAGCAACAACTGGAAAAAAAGCAGAAGAAAACGAATCTGAGAGTAAGAACATTGTTAATGAAGCCAGGTCTACAGATTCTAAAACCACGGATGAGAACATAATTGAGACTGAAAGTGTGGCAGAGCAAAAAGACAATGAATACTGTGACAGTGACTATAGGCTTGAATCAGATTTAGATGAGTTTAACCTATTGCAGAAACTGTACTCAGAAAATGAAGCTAATACTTCAGCACTTGAAACTTCTGACTCTGATACACCAATAGCAATTTCCGACACGTTAGATTCAGACAGTGAGGCGGATCCTTGCACCAAATCATGTGATATTATAAGTATCGAAAACTCTAGTTACTCGGAAAATGAATCAACAATGGATGGATCAAAAAATAATGAAGCAAATTTTTCAAATAAGGAGACAATGGATAAATTAGTAAATTCGAATATTGAACTAGAATATTGTTCAGCTGGAATTAAAGAGAATTGTAAAGAAATTGCATCGAAAGATATTATAATACAGGAGATCGAGGAAAATATTCTCCTAGCATCGTCTGACGAAGATGATGGAGAAAAATTACAAAAATTCAATATCGAAGATACTTGTATAAATTTAAAAGATGATAGCCTATCTATTTCAGAAACTGTAGTCGAAGGAGTAATAATTGAAAAGGAAATCGTGTCTTTTGATGAAAATAGCATGCAAGACAATAATAATCATGTAGAAGAAATAGTCGATAGGGATCTTGAAACAGAACAAAACAATTGTGCTATACCTAATATAGAGCATGATCATTTAGAGCATGTTAATATTAATAGTAAAGAAATTATTGAAAAATCTTCAAACGGAGAAGATGCCACCCATTGTGAAAATAACTTACCTAAAGATGTCGTCGATATTAGAAGTACAGATGGTACTTCAGTAGAGAGTATAGACTTAGTGACTGATAATGAACACAGAGACAAAGAAAGTTGCGATAACAATGAAACAATGGATGTTGATTAATCTAATTAGTCCGTAGTTATGGAAGCCTAAGTAATAGCCGTGATAGTCCAGTGGTGAGACCGTGCGACTCTCTAGAGACGAACATAGGTTCAAACCCCGGGCAGGCACCAATGAGTTTTTCTATTAAAACTCATGTGTCTAATTCATAATTGCAATTTATCACACGCTTTTCGGTGAAGGAAAACATCGTGAGGAAACCTGCATATCACTAGAGAATTCTGGAGATATGTGTAACCTACCAATCCGCATTGGAGCAGCGTGGTAGGTCTTAGCTCCAACCCTTCTCTCCAGAAACGGAGAGAGGAGGCCTATTCCCAGCAGTGGGATATTAACAGGCTGTTACTTTAAGTAATACTACTCTTAATAACATTCAAATGTAAGCGAACATAATTCGAGCTAAACATAGAGTTATTATATTAGAGTATAGGAGCCAGGGCTATAATGTGTCCATCGACAATAATGGGAAAGCAGACAAGACTTATTATGTCTCATTTTTTTATATGTGATAAGACAAAGATAATTTATTTTTAGAATTAGGAGTTACTTTGCGGAGATCCATTATACAAAAGTAATAGTAAAATTATTTTTGCTATAAACCGCGATAAAGTAAATAGAAAATATATATAATGCTCCACGACTATCTCATGATGATGCTTCGGTTTCGTTGAGTTTGTAATAGTGAATGTGTGTAGTACTTGTGTATTCTGGTGGCCGCAGTGGAGATTTGTGCATGTTGTTACGAATCCTGCATATATCGTGTATGAAAGAACGGATAGTACACTATACATTCAGCATTATATATATTATCTATTTACTTTACTAAGATAATTAAATGAGTTTCATCTTACCTCTCTTAATATTACACACGACTCTAACTCTCCCTACTCTAGTATTATAACTATGGTTTAAAATCACGGCAATTAAGACTAGTAGTCAAAAACCCATAGAGATTTAATGTCAATAAGTATGATACCACAAGTATATAAGGGACATGGTTCTATAAACATTGGGATAGACTCTTTTTGTAATATAGTTAGTTATACAGTGGTGGTGATGAACGAAATAAATTGATGAATGATCCAAAATAATTAATAATGAATAATTAGACTGAGTAATATGTGTAATTTTTTTTATTAGAGATAATTTTGTTTTTTTTTATTACACTTTATTAATAGAGAATTACAATAAGATGTATATCTTCTGTTCCGCACAAACGTGCGGGCGGATGAAACAACCTCCGAGACCTGGGCCCGTCGTCTCGGCGTCTCAACCTACCTTATGCGGCCGTCAGCTGTATGCGGTCCGGCCTCATGAATCACTGCGTGTATATGTGTACGTGTTTGTGTGTGCTTGTATGTACTTGGCCGATTCCCGAACCCGTTGGCTCGCCTCTGCAGTCTTCCACGGACACGTACTGTCTATTTCTCCCGGATTATACACTTCACTATATCGGTTAAATAACACAAATAACAAGCGGTGTGCACACAACCTTCGTAAGGTCACACGTTATTGAATCGTCCCTATATCGGGAAACAGTAACCCGAACGCGCACTTAAACCGCGGACGGTCGCGTCTTTTCAAAACGCTTCACTGATTGAACGCGTCACTAAATCTTAGAAACACACCCAAAACGCATAATTACACGTGTGCGTTATACCATAAAGTCGTAAACAGGCGTACGCGCGTCCTGTCTTTATAGTATTCGAAACATTACTAACTATCGGCGCTCGCGTTGACAATAGAATGCAGAAAGGTCGTTGATCCGGCAGGTCGCGCCGCGTCGCGCGTCTTTTTGTACAAAACATCTTCCCTCTCATTATTTATTGTGATACTCACAATTACAAATCTGACTATGGCTCCTGTAGTATGAATACCTCAATGACATTTTAACACAATTTTGTTTGTAATGCGTTCTTTTTTTGTTGCGTAAAATAAACTTGTTTACAGCATAACTCAAGAATAAGGTATAATTTTAGGCACTGCAATAACGATCAATGTGAAATGCTAAAAATATGCATTACCACAAGATATAAATTTGGAAACAGACTTACAAATTATGAGAATGACATCACATTACGCCTTAGTGTAAATAATGTATACAGAATTGTAAAATTTTCAATAGAATTATTATATATTTTTTTATTTTATAAGTTAGGTAAGGATTTATGTATTGTGGTCATATTCGTATGTTATTCTACCACATTTTATTTAAGTAAGTACCTCTAATTTGACATTGTAAATTATTATCGGTTTATTAAAAATGTTTATAATAATTTCGTTTCTATCTCAAACCCTTAGACCATACATTGCTCTCGATATATTCGAATATAGCTGATTAATTCAAATGTTGAGTGATCCCAGAATAACTTCAAATGAATTTGTAAAGCAATTGTTTTTGCAGTTATAATCAATGTAAAAACTATGAAATATTCGAAAAAGGATACACCGGAAAAAATGTTTAATCCTCTGTAAATTTAATCACAAATCAAAACAAGATTTTTTTTTATTGGAAACTGCAACTAATTGTGCCTTTTGTAACTTGTAAATAACGATAATTTATTTGTGTACTTAGAGACTCCGAAAGGGCTGGATTGATTTTAATGAATTTTTCATACAATCTTTAGATTGATCTAGCGCAGCGTTTCCCAGCCTCTTTCAGTCCAAGGACCTAAGAAATCAAGCACAGTTTTCACGGACCCCTTAATAAAATAAATAGCATAAAAAACGGATTAGGTATTTATTTTAGTTATTTCAGATGCATAAAAAAACAAAAACAGAACGAATTTATAACTTTAGTTTATTATGAAAAATATGAAAAAAATAATGTAAAGGTTGGTGTTGTTTTTTTGCAACTAAATCAGGGATATTCGGGTTATGTATTTTTTTTTATAGATTTATAATAGTGTTATACGTAAAATACCGTGTGCTTAGATTACGTTTTTCTAATAAAACTGGTTTTCTGATTTTTCGTTTTGCGGCCCTTTTGTATTTAATGAGTGATTTATGTATGGTCCAGACATGACACTGCGGACCACAGGTTGGGAAACGCGGGTCTAGCGCATAGTCCTGAAAAGTTGAACGAGACTAGACAGGCACAGCAACGCGTGGCCAGTTTAATAATAAAACAAGAAAATTCAGTCGTCACAACATTTATTTACAATATTTACAAAGATCAAAACTTAAGTACATAAAAGTAAATAGTCTTTTAAGTAAAACATATTGGGCCGGCTACGAAAGAGAATTCGTGCTTGGCATCGAGGAACGACAGAGGTTGAAAATCGATGATTGGCAACCGTTCACTGCGGGATGTCCTTATTTCGAGAACTATTTCACCAACACCATCCTGAAAAAAAATTTTTAGGTCAAGACAATATATATTCGTAAATTAACGGCTGGTACCTGAAACTTAAAAGTAAGCGTCGAGGAACGTCGTCCTAAGGGTGCCTCCTGTGAGGCCGGACCACGGCTTAGGGCGACGCGTAGGGTTTGCCCCATGACCGAAGCATCGTCAGGAGATAGGCTCCACGACTCATACATCATACAGATACACATACAGATTTATATATATTTTCTTAAATATAAACTGTAGCATACGTATTTCGGGGAACTCCGTTTATTTGGTTGGTTTGGTTGGTACCTAGTTGTTTATCTGTTCCCGCCTCGCAGATGCGTCTTTGAATTTGAGTCAGACTACGCCTCCGCGGACGAGGTGCCACAAGTCTCAATTGTTTTAACGTTTCGGTTAAGTTTCGGCAAGTTGCTAAAGTTAATTAGTGTCACTGTTTTATAAGTATGTAGTGTAATAGTTTTGTTATCGATATCGCCGACAAGATACAGGAGAGTAGGCTGCGATGGTATGGACACGTCAAGAGAAAGCCAGGTACAAAGTAGTCAGGTAGGTCGGAAATTTAGCACTACAGCTTTCCATCCCGGGTCAAAGACCGGTAGGAAGACCCAGAACAAGATGGAAAGAAGTAGTGCTAAAGGACAAGAGTGCATGCAAAGTTACCGACGACGATGTTCATGACCGAGCGAAGTGGAAGAGAAGTGTAAGGAAGGCTGACCCCACCACCATGTGGGATGCATAGCTGGGAAGAGAGAGACAGAGAGTGTGATAGTTTTGTTTTTTAAGTCATTCATAGTATACGAAGTTCTGCCCAAACTATTTCTTTTATTTCGGGATACCGAGCCCCCGTAATTTTGTCACCCACCGTAAATTGTGAAGTGATATTACCACCCTCCTTGACAGGCGCCTCTCGTGCTATTAGGCGTCGCTACGTGACAAAACTGATATAGTTAACGAATATTTCCTTATCTATGTCTTAATATAGGCTATTTTTTATTCCAGCATAACGTTCAGTCAGACGAAGTCGCAACCAGAAGTTACTTTATTATAAAGTACAATTTACATATTTTAATTGATAATTTTAAATTATATTCTTGGATATGTACGGTTAAACGGACTTAAATTAATAGCTAATAGTTTAATTTAATTTCACGTTTATGAAGTAAACATTTCTTTGTTTTACCTTACAGTGATCCTTAATAATGTGCGGTTCTTTAAATTCAACATTATTTTGGCCAAATAATTTCAAGCTGTTAGCTCTCAGTAACTCTGTGGGAATGTCATATCTGTAATGGTTAAAGACAAAGTTAATAGATTTTAAAATTCTTGCCTAATCACCCTAAGACATGTTAGCTGAAACTTTATGCATCACCTGTCATTTTTCTTAATAAAATAAAAATAATAAATGATAGCAATCAACTAAAAATACTTTTTTTTCAACAAAAGGTTGCAAATGTTGCAGTGTTACAATTATTGAATAGATATGGTAAAACTGGTACGACTTCTGTTGTAGCAAATTAGATGATAAATACATGTATCTAAATTGGTCACGTGCCCAAAATATTAACCATTAGATCGCCATCTCTGCTTTAAGCGTCACATAAAAAAAGTAAAGTAGCGGCCTGTTACAATCCCACTGCTCGGAAGAAGCCTCCTCTCTCTGTTTCTTAAGAGAAGGGTTGGAGCTAAGACCTACCACGCTGCTCCAATGCGGATTGGTAAGTTACACATATTTCCAGAATTCTCTAGAGATATGCAGGTTTCCTCACGATGTTTTCCTTTACCGAAAAGCGTGTGATAAATTGCAATTATCAATTAGACACGTGAGTTTTAATAGAAAAACTCATTGGTGCCTACCCGGGTTTGAACTCGTGTTCGCCTCGAAAGAGTCACAGTCTCACCGCTGGGCTATCACAGCTCAGAGTTTAAGAGTCACGTAAACTAACGCAAATCATTCTAATTGTGTATTCATGTACTTTACCTCTGTGGTGTCACTGTGTTGACACAATTATAGGTGAAGTTTTGTCTTGCACCATTTGAGAGGAGTCTTAAATAACGTAGTTGAATCAAGCCAGAACCCTCCCCTTCGTATGTTATCTGGGAAAATAAATAACGAATTTATCTCGACATTATTGACAGCAGAGTTCATAGGTTGTCTGTACATGATTGAATAATATCAGATGGCGTTTGGCGGTGGTCCTACCTCTTTGATGTAAGAGAGAGTGTCAAAGCCGACACGAAGTGCATGTGTGTTCTTTTCCTTGGGTTTAGCGCAGCGATGAAAACGACGGTAATTTTGATAATATGTGTTTAATTTAGAGTATTACATATTATGAAAAAGTTAGATAAGAGAATAGAGTTGCCGTTCAAAGTTTGAATTTGTTGGGTCTGACGTTTGACAGCTGATTGTCAATCAGCCTACTTTGGATGGCCAATCACAATCGCTGTCAGCTGGCGTTCCGTTTTGGCCTCGACAGAGAGATTAGTAATACCTTGGGAACTAAGGTTTTTCTACATTTTTTTGAGGAACATGTGTGCTTCAGTCACAAATTAACATAATTAGAATTTAGATAAAAATGATAATCCTGACTTCCTATATTTTGTGTACTTTTATGCATAAATTATATGTAACTTACGCGATATCCAAAGTCAAGCTGAGAAAACTTATGGCCATCCGAGTCGGGAAAAATTGAAATAGGTGAATTGGCGCTGTCCGGATATAAGCAGGTATTGTGACCTTGACAATAAACACTGATAGGTCGTCCGCTTGCACCGCGGGCATCTATCCAATAAAACCCTGTTTAAACAAATAAGAAATCTATACTTATTATAAAACAAAGTCCAAAAAAGCTGTCTGTCTGTATGTAATCGATTTTCTCAAAATCTACTGAACGGATTTTTGAACGGTTTTCACCAAAGGATAATTCAATACTTCCGGATGGTTTAGGTAAATAGTACATATCGGTATTATGTAAATTGTGTTGAAGAGATTGCGCAGTAGTTAAAAAACTTGCTTGGAGCTATAGTCGCGTGCGTTGCGTAAACTAGCAGCAATACGCTAAAGTAATGTAAAAAACTAGAGAATTGTAGATATATAAAAATACTACAAAAAAGTCCGGAATAGCATGTATCTATTTCTCACGGTTAACTTACAATAACTTACAATAACTACTTATATGTTCCAAATTTCAAAAATTTGGGAAAAGTTTCGTAAATACCACGCGGGCGAAGCCGTTGTTGGCACAGCTAGTTGGTAATAAAATATGCCTGTTTTATTTTTATAAGCGTTTTTTTTATATATTTTTAAAATTATGACTACAAAAACATAAGCCAAATACAATTTTAAATCAATTCATCTTATCAACTTGATATAGAGTAATTTAACAGCGAACTGTGGAATCTATCATTCGAAATATTTATTACTATACTACAGAAAGGAGCCTGTAAAATCTACATTTATATAATTAATCAGAAAGCCCTTCTGTCTGTCTGTTATCCTTTCACAGATACGTCGCTGGAACAATATTAATTAAATTTGGTAGAATTAAAGCCTGACTAGCATCAAGAATAATAAAACCTCTTTTGCCTTGGGGACGAGTAAAATATAGTAGATAATTGTAAGTGTATCAGTTTACGCGAACGAAATCGCTCGTACAGTTAAATTTAACATATTTGTTAAAATGTTATGGGGTGGATATATTACCGTCAGTTAAATTGACATGAACGGTACGGAGATCTTTGCACGACAGAGCAGGATTGGTTCTTGTGCCCCATGGTCTTTTAGCTGAGTCTATAGCGGTGTGCGCGGCTATGACATTAGACATTATATCCAGAGTCCATTCGATGTCTTCATCTGCAACAAAAATAAATTTTACTAGGGAGTGTTTACTCAAAATGTATTTAATGATAAACGTCCATTATATGTCGAAGTATGTTCTAATAATATGGGAGTCTGCCTTATGGATTTTCGAATAAGGTCTCCAACCTATTGCAAGGTTTAGGCAGCGTTCTACGTGAGCGGTTTGGATTAGACGTCGGTCGTCATGTGATTTTCGCGTAACGTAACGTAACTAGTGACGGCAAATATGTAACCTGTTTTATAACTAGTTATTTTCGTAACTAGTTACTCATTCGAAACTGTATCACAGTAATGAAATTTAGCCAAGGTTAATACGTGATCCTACTGAACTTGCCATCGGCACAAGAATAACTACGTGAAATTACGTCACGAGTCAAGACCGCGTCTCGCACGAAACTAATTATTAAAATAACTAGTGATTCCGTTACAAGTTACATTTTGTAGTCGTTAATGCAGTAGGCCGATGCCGTAACGTAGTTCAACGAAACGCAAACGCAACGTAACGTAATGTCGCATGAAAGCTGCTACGAAAGTAGCTAGTTACAAAAATAACTACTTCGCCTTTGCACACGTAACTAGTTATTCCGTTTCATAGCACGTAACCGGTTATTGTATACAGTGACGTGAAATAACGCCCACGTCTAGTTTGGATGCGAATTCGAAGCGGCACGGGCAGCGGCGCAGAAAAACAAACAGCCGATACCTATTGAAATGGCCTTCTTGACTAAACATGCGTAAGGTGCGATGCGGCGCGGCACGAATTGAGGCGAATGCGATAAGTTTGCTTGGAATTTTCGCTCGAACTGGACGTAACTGAATGGCGGAGGAAGCAGGAAGGTGATTGTATAGGACGATTCGTGCGCATGTAGGACATAGCCGCAGCGTCATATCACACCGCATTGAATTCGCATCGGATCGTTTTGTAATCATGTTCGCGTTGAGTCGCTGACGTAAGACGCTACGTTAGCTTTGCGACTCGTTAAACAATGATGGCAATTGCTCTCTAAAATCTTCTTATGTACAAAACGCGTGATGAAAGAAGTTATTCAATAAGCTAATACGAGTTTTTTCTATAGCCGAGTGACTTTTCGCTATTTTATTTAGCCCATCTTAGTGACCAATTTATTAAGAAGTACATTAATTAACACTTGACTCACATTTGGGTCAAGAATGTGGTATATTACTTAATTGCATTGTAGAAAAATTGCTAAATCACATCTTCCACCCATTTTCTAATTGGTTCATTAAAATTATTCTTAATAACTTATTTACATACCTTCATCAATATTGTCCTCCGTGGTAGAATCGATGGAGTCAGTCACGACGCTACGTCGTGTCCTTTGGGACATAAATAATTCAGCAGGTATTTGTGGAGCTGTGGCAGGCGGTCCAGGAGGTCCTGGTGTACCAGGTGGGCCAGGTAGCCCTGGTCGACCTTCAGGTCCAGGGGAACCCTTAGGACCAATGGGACCTTCGAGTCCCGGAAGACCAGCGGGTCCTATGTCACCTTTTGCCCCTGCGGGTCCGATTGGTCCCTAGAAATAAATAAATTAATGTCTTTGTATCAGAGTAGGAATAATGAGGTTTATATATATTGGCAATATAGCTCCGTTAAGGCTTTACTACAAACAAATTAAAAATCTTTTTTGTGACATTTCACATTACAAATTATTTCACTGTGGGAAAATCAAGCGAAAGTCCATATTAAAAACCATTTAAAAAATCGTAAAACTAAATATTTTATCAGAATAAGAGCAAATACTTATCAAATGCTTTACGAATGAAGGGGCATAACTTTTTGTCTGCATAGTTATGGTGAAATCATGTAAGCGTCGGTGCGTTTTGTGCATGTAGTGAGTACTACAAAAATCTTGAAGCTTGGACTAGGACAATAGAAACTTAATAGTGATATGCAGAAAGAGAAAATAGCGTTACTGATAAAGGAAGACTAAATTTACTATCTAATTCATATTTTCTGAAACACTGCTGATGACTATGTTTTCCACAGCTTTTTTATCACGTATGTGCAACTTTTTGTAAATCAGGTAGTGAAAAACAAACGCAACCGTACCTCTCACAATCCGTGAAGGATTAATCATAGGGTATTAATGTAAAATTACCGTATCTCCTTTAGGTCCCGCAGGCCCAGGTAGTCCTTGTAGTCCTTGTTTGCCTATTTCACCTTGATCACCTTTTATCCCCATAGGTCCAATTTCTCCATTGTGACCTTTTGGACCCCTATTGCCTTTATCACCCCTTAACCCTTGTAATCCTGGCAATCCGGGGATTCCAGGCGGACCAGTCAATCCCATAATACCTGGTGGTCCCACATCACCCTATGGGAGAAAATTTTATTCAGGTCGAATGCTTTCAAGCCGATTAAGAATTAGGAATTATTCGGTAACAGTAAAACATAGCTTTAAACGCAAATCTCACTATACATGGGTTTTTGTCTTCAAACATGGTTGTTTGTGCTGACGCTTTAGTTGCATATTTTTTCGTTCGTATTAATATTAAAATATAAAATGTTTAAATAAAATAAATCGGAGAGCAATCTAAGACTGCGGATTCAAGTAGGTAAAAATATTAGAATATTGAGCAAATATTGATATATCGAATCAAATTAATGTTTCCCAGGTTTGTACATCGATTAGGTATTTTGAATTTTTTATCAATAAAAATGAATGGACCATTGTGACTTTGCAATGTAGTAAATAATTATAAAATTTAGTATTACAGCCGGTCCAGGTAGTCCTCGCAATCCACGTTGTCCTTCTGGTCCAGCTAATCCTGGTGGACCTACTGGACCTGTATCTCCTTGAGTACCTTTAGGACCTGTATCTCCCTTTTCACCTGGAATTCCAGGACTCCCTTGAGCACCAGCTTGTCCTTCCGTACCCTGGAGGTTTAGTATTATTTTATGATTACCAATTCTTTTTTATGTATGCTTACATCAAAGTTTGCTTATAATGCTTATCTTTAAAAATCAGCTTTAGTAAGTTACGAGCACATAGATATGTATAAACTAAAATGATTGTATAAACTTTCAAATTCATCTCTATGAGATAATATCAATATACATAAATATTTGATGACTCGTTACGTATTTTTTAATCATTAATACAGTGATAAACAATTTAGCTAATCACCGGAAAAAAATTTGAGTAGGCTACATATGTATGGCAGGAAATTTGCATTGAGGATTTGAAACTGCCATATTATTTTGTAATGTAACTTACAGGACTACCCGGCATTCCAGTTTCGCCGGGTTTGCCCGTAGGTCCGATCGGGCCAGGTGGACCCGGTGGACCAGCACTGCCTTCAGGCCCATCTGCACCCGGGTCACCCTTAACTCCCTGTGGCCCAGTTTCACCTCGATCCCCAGGGAAACCAATTGGGCCAGGATCTCCTTTTGGTCCCTCAGGTCCAGAAAGTCCTTTGGGACCTACTTCACCAACTAAACCCGGCGCGCCATCATCACCCTTGGGTCCCATCGATCCTCTTGGTCCCTTTCAAACAATAACATTAATTATAAGTTGAAAATGAAAATAAAATGAAAATAATTTGAAATGAAATGGAAGTTTGAGAACATACGAGTTTTAACGTCAATATTCTACAACGTATCATATTATTCTAGTTGCCCAACAGACGCTGACCCGTCTTAACTTCTCTATATAACAAATTCTTTCTTAAATTTTCTAATGGTCCGCTAAACTACAATTTTTTTTTTAATTATTAATAAAAAGATATAGATATTAATGTTTAAAATTGTAAATAATAATAAGTACATACTATTTTCCCTTCAATTCCTTGCGGGCCTGGTAGGCCCGGTGCACCAGGACTGCCAATTTCCCCACGATCTCCGTCAAGTCCTCGGGGTCCTTGTTCACCAGGATTTCCTTTTACACCCCGTCTCCCAGGTGGTCCAACAAGACCGGCAGGACCAGTTGCCCCTATACAATTAATTTATTTTAGAATGAAGCATTAGTTTGCTGAAATTCATAATACAAAAATAAAATAAAATAAATTTTAATTAAATTAATTAATTTTAATTATAATATTCTAATCTGCGATTAGAGAAAATAAATATTATGCTAAATATATAGTGTACTAACTTTGCCTTATACATGCAGAAAAGCATGAAATTTTGTGAAAAGCATGCATTTCAAACCACCACTAGCTCTACATTCAATCACAGCCACAATCACAATAATCGCTTCGTCTTTCCAATCCATTCCACAACAAAATCACAGAGTCGCGTTTTCATGTATAAGGTATAAAGACGTATATTATTCTCTACATTTAGCATTTTATACACTTTCTCTTATCGCAGATTGTAAGTACCAAACAAGCAGACATGAAATCAATCGTATAAAATCAGATTATTTTGTAAAAACTATTTACAAATTTACTTGCCTAACATTTTTTTTGTCTAACATTTGCCAATGCCATTCATTAATACAAATACTACGCTAAAAATCATTACAATATCTATATTTACCTATAGGTCCTACATCTCCTTTATCTCCTTTAGATCCAGGATCCCCTTTTGGACCTTCTGGTCCAGTTTTGCCCACGAGCCCTGGAGATCCTCGTACACCATCTGTACCAGGAGGACCGGTAGGACCAGGGTCTCCTTGTGGACCTTTATCGCCGGGCAAACCCACTGGCCCTGGTTCACCTCTAAGACCTTGAATTCCAGGTGAACCAGTTGGGCCCTGGAATAATAGTAACGTGAATAATGTAAATTTATTGCAATAATTTGGTCGTGGTTTTAATCTTTTTCTTGATTATAAAGTTTCTTTACGAGGAAAAGAAAATTTTTCGTGCTATTTATTGTTAAAAAGTTAGTTAGTATTGTTAGTGGTTTAACAGATGAATTATTCAGTAGTCATTTAACAATAATGTGGTAAAAGCAGAAAAGCGCTTACAATATTATCGCGATATTATCAAGAACTTAGTTTAAATACTTACGGGTTCACCCATAGCCCCTTTAAATCCTTTTTCGCCAGGAGGTCCTGCCTCTCCTTTATCTCCGTCTTCTCCGGGGGGCCCTACAGGACCTGGAGCGCCAAGTAACCCTCTGGGACCAACCAACCCGTCTCTGCCAATTGGACCTGGTTATAAATATTGAATAAGGTTACGTAAAAAATATTCTGGACTATTCGCGGATTATAGCGAGAAAAACCTATACCCATAGGTCCAGGTTCTCCTATTTCTCCTTTTTGTCCTCCAGGACCTGGTGATCCTCTAGGTCCTTCACGGCCCATAGGCCCTTGTAAGCCTTCACGCCCTGCTTCACCTTGCTCTCCTTTTTCACCTCTTACACCGGCTGGTCCAGTTGGACCCATATCACCTTTAGATCCAGGAGTTCCCTAGTATTACGTTTACAAATTTTATTTTAGCTACATTAATAGTGTATTAAAAATATCGCGGTAGGGTAATATAAGAATGGTATTCATATATGTACTTACAGGCAATCCAGGTAAACCTGATTCCCCATTAGGACCCGGCAAACCTGGAGATCCAACTGGTCCAGGTTTCCCTTCGGGGCCAGGTGGTCCCAGTGGGCCCTCTTTCCCCATTTCTCCAGGCGCACCAATTTCTCCAGGAGGACCAGGCATTCCCGATGGACCCTGCAGTCCCGGTATTCCGGGGTCACCAGTTTGACCTTGAGGACCAATAGGCCCTGATGGTCCTGGTAAGCCTGCGGATCCAGTTTCACCCTGAAAGTAAAGTTTACGAATAAATATTATTGCAATTTTGTCACATATCATAAGAAAAACTGGCAGCTAAGTAACTTATGCGACGCGCGCCATCTATCTAGAAACCTAACTATTATACAACTCCTTGCTATATGATCTGGATACCGATATACTGAAACACTATGGTATCAAAGGATTATATAATAAATTTTATAAATACCATCAAAATAAATGAAATATAAATACCACTGGTCCTCTTTCTCCCGGTGTTCCAGGTAGCCCAATTTTCCCATCTATGCCAGGAGGGCCCATAGTTCCTGGGAATCCTCGAGGACCTTCGAGACCCTGTGGGCCGCGTTCACCAATAGACCCCGGCGGCCCTGGTTGTCCTGTATCACCTTTAGGACCAGGGGATCCATCGGAACCTCTACGTCCACGTGATCCGCGATATCCCTGAAAAAGATATTGTAAAAATATAATAGCTACTTAAGAATCGACTATTTAAGATTTTAGACTTTCGGGATTCATACTTATTAATATATAAACATGATATGTATTTACTTACCCTTGGACCACTTTCACCTCTATCTCCTGGATTCCCAACCATACCCTGTAAAGGTAAATAAAATGTTGAGTTTCTACTTTTTATAAGTAGCTAAAGTTACAACATAGTCCAAAACATTGCTAAAAGAACTGATAAAGCATCAGAAACCGTCACCATCACTGTCACCGTCACCGTCAAACTTTTGGCGTGGAAAGCACTTAAACAGACCTATGTCAAATTTGTTTTAATGGCGAATAAAAATAATATAATTGTATAAATAGACCTATGCAGTTGATGGTAAACGGTAGAAAAAGAAAAAATGTTTGTATTTGTTAGTACTTTAAGCTATTAATCTACTATCGACTACAAAATAGCACCTGTGTTGCATTTTTGTCTGTGCATATTTGGAGGTTTAAATAATACAATGATTTTACATATCACCTGTATCATATTTATTCGTAGTTGTTCCTCTGTGAATACCTTTAACAATCTGTAAACTTGTATCATTATCAATTTTGTCTATCGTATTTTAAAATGAGGTGGATTCATTGACTTATCTTACCGCAATTCCTTTTGTGCCACGTCTTCCTCTTCTGCCTGAAGCCCCTTTGTCTCCTTTTTCTCCTTGCATGCCAGGATATCCCGAAGGTCCTTGCGGTCCAGTAGCGCCCTTTTCACCAGTAGGACCTATAATTCCTGTTTCACCTCGTGGTCCTTCGGTTCCCTGTAAGAATATTTTTTATAATACAACATTAGTAATGGTGAACTATAAGACTGTGTTGACAATTGACACAAATTTTGTATTACTTTATCAGTCTGCAATAGAAGATACGCTGTTTTAATGCCAATGAAGGTATTAAATATCATCAATTATGAACAGTATTTGAAATTATTTATTGTATTTTTCACGGCAGAACATAATAAGCAAGAACCAATAATCATGAGATTCGGTAAAATTACAGTTTACGCGCTGGGATTTTTTTTTATCCTATATGCAAATATAGAATTTAAAAAATTTACTTTAGTTGATGTGACCAAGTTGCGGGTAGAGCTTAGTTACTTTACCTTCTGGCCTTCTGGTCCTTCGATCCCGGTAGGGCCAGGTTCGCCTGTTAACCCACGTTCTCCTTTTGGTCCTATCTCGCCCTTTTCACCTTCAATACCTGTAATTTTAAATAAGTTATGTACGGTCTACAACTTGGTTAGGTTTTTTTATTTATTCTTTATGTCACAAACCTCTGATTCCTTTGTCCCCTTTATCGCCGGCTACACCTCGGGGTCCGTCATCGCCCTTTAAACCACGCGGGCCTGGAAAACCTAACATGCCCTGAAATATATGAATAATTCAATTTAATCGTTTTGCATCGTTATGATATCGATTTGTATGCTAATTCTATTGAAACTTAAGAGATAAGCTTATATTGTTTTATTAAAATGGATAATATAAATTGCACTAAAATAAATTATGTTAAGAGAGAGAATATAACGTAGCAGAGACCGTTTTGTTAATGCAGTCACAACGTCCTCAAGTTACTCAAAAATTTTTTAAATTCAATTGATGATGAAACAGTGATCCAAAATTCTGTTTGTTGAAGACATTAGGGCTAAATTTACAATGAACAAGTACGATTTATTTATACCTGTGATCCAGGTGCACCCACATCTCCAGGTGATCCCTGCAGCCCTGGTGTGCCTGGTGTGCCCGGAGAACCTTCGGGACCTGGTAATCCTGATATTCCTTGTTTGCCTTGAGGACCCTGCAATGTGTAATGTGTACAGCATTTAAAACAGAAAATGTTGTTATAAAACGTTATAACATAACGTTGTTGTTATGTAACATTATGTTCCAAAAATTTAATTTCATAGTTATAGTAGATGAGCCTTAATGTGCCTTTTCTCCTTTTTTTCTTTGTTTTCATTATTCTCTGGTGTTTATTTTTAGGTTTAATTTGTGATTTTGTAACTAAGAATGATGTGTTCTTCTGTAATTGGTACTACATACTTAATTTAAAACTATATGGGATATATGTTGGATGATATATCGTGTAATGCTGTCGAAGATCCGAATAAATAAAAAAAAAATAATCATATAAATAGCTCAGTGCTTAGAGTTCGATCACGTGCAATCGGGGAGACCTATTTCCAACAAAAGGTTGATGTTGATGATTTATGATAATTATTAGTGATAGGTATCACAATAGTGGACTTCGCGACAATAATGCAACATGCGTTAATTCTCCATTTTTAAACGAAAAATGTTTTTTTAATGTTTTACGTTACCTCTGTGGATAAGTTTTAATTGTGACAAATTTGGTCAAAAATTGACTAGCGAATTAGCCGTCAAAGAGACACAGACAGACTTACTTTGGCATTTATAATATTAGTATAGATTTACATACTAAGAATCAAACTTACTGAGAATACAATGACTAAACATTATAAAAATGTTACCTGTATCCCTGGTGCACCAATAGAGCCTTGAGGACCAGGAGACCCTGCCGGCCCTATAGGGCCTGGCTGACCAGGGGTACCAGATGGTCCTGGCTGTCCAGCGACTCCTTTAGTACCTTGCGGACCTTCAATACCTGGTATACCTGGATATCCAATAAGACCGGGAAACCCTCTCGGTCCAGTGAATCCTCTTGGGCCCTTAAGACAAGAAGTTTATTGTATAACTCTCTACAAAGGTTATATAGTAAGTGTAAAGATGTATTATAGTTAAGTGAACGGTTTGGCTTTGACAAAAATATAAATAATTATATTAAGAGTATCAGATTTTTACACGCTTTCCATAACTTACACCTGTTTGTATGTATGTATGTAACTGAGTCATTTTAACTTCATTTTGACATTATTTAAAAGGACAGAATTAGTTTAAACTTTGTGTACTTTTCTATATAAATTTTGTAATTTATTATCTTCCAATCATTCGCACGTTAAAGATATCTTATCTACAGAATCTTATCAAGTAGAAAATAAATGTAGTACGCAAATTGTTAGAAACATTGTGAACAAAACGTGGGCTGCTCGACATATGTATTGTTAAAGAATGTTCAGAAGTGCGTATTAATTAATCCTCAATCTATAATTCAACTTGTACCTTCTTATTCGCAATTAATACAATAACCGAAACCACGCGTCATATCACACAAGATGTGTGATATGACGCGTGCTTCTTGTTATTCTCCGTCTCCATGGTAACCACTATTTGTTGTTAGGCGTTGCCTTGACAACGCCATCGGTTGTGTTCGTTATTCATTGGCTGTACTCGTAATACGCACGATAGCAGTGACCTCTTGTAATTACCCCTTACAGTATATACGAAGAAAATAAAACAAAGCAATAAAATACAAGAACACTTACCAATTCACCAGATAGTCCAGGTGGTCCTGGGGGACCGTCATCCCCTGGAGCACCATCTAGTCCTGAAGTTCCGGCTTCTCCTTGTTGACCTGGTGTACCTCTTTCACCTTTGTCACCAGGCATCCCCGCTTGGCCAGGATAACCCAGCTCCCCTTTTGGGCCGGTTGGGCCCGGAGACCCTCTTTCTCCATCTCTTCCAGCATGCCCACGACGCCCCAATCTCCCTGGTGGTCCCTGAAGACCCCTTGGCCCTGGTGGTCCCTAAAAATCAAAATAATATTAATACCAGTGAATTTTAATGCCAACCAATTTATTTATTGAAATACAAGATTGCCTTACTTTAGAATCCATTTGATAGGCTATCAGTGAGAACGTTCGACTCTTTAGGGAGTCACAAGTTCAACCCCGGGCAGGCAAATATAAGGCAATTAATATAATATGATAAAACTTATGTGTCTAATTGATAATTGAAATTTATCGCACGCTTTTCGTTGAACTTGTGTAACCTATAAATCCGCATTGAAGCTGCATGGTGGGTCTTAGCTCCAACCCTTGTGTGCAAGATAAAATGGAGAGAGCAGGCCTATGCCCAGCAGTGGGATAGTAACTGGCCGTTACTGTATCGTTAATTAAAATCAAAATCAACATATTCTTTATTCAATTAAGCTCTTTCGAGCACTTTTGAATCATCAAGGATCAATATTTATTTTTAATTAATGAAGCTACAACTGGTTCGGAATGTTGCTCATACCGAGAAGAACCAGCAAGAAACTCGGCGGTCAATCTTTTAACCATTTTCAATTTTACATTATTAAAACGCAGTCTTGTATGAAGTGAATCGTAATTACTGAAATCGATCACAAATGGGATTGTTGCCATTGATATAGTTTATTATACACATCGTGACAATAATCTATCTTAACCTAATAATTTAATCTCTTAATTAACTGTAGCATATTTATTTAAAAGAGAAGTTTCATAAAGTTTTTGAATTAAATTAAGATGCAAAATCTTAATTATTTATTAAACGTTATTAAACAATGATTGATAAACTTACTGGTTCGCCTTGGTCCCCCTGTTCCCCTTTAGACCCTTCAGGTCCAACCTCACCTTCAGGACCTGGAGGACCAGTCATTCCCATCGGTCCCTCTGCCCCTCTCATTGCAGCCTAAAGCGAAAAACCAAAATATTAACTAACTTTAATCTAAGTACATCGTTTGGACAAACTAGTTTATTCAAGGTACTATTTGATAGAAGTATGTTTTTACCTATAAGCATGAATAGAACGGTTTTTTATTTCTCTTTGTGGTAGATTTATTACAATACTTTGAAAATATAATGACTCTCCAGATCTACAGTTCTATGGATTACAGGTTTGGTAATACTACTGGCTTCAGACTGTCTATGTGTCACTTTAACAAAATAAATTTGATCAGTACCATTAGGTAGCTTAGAATCGAATAACCACAATTTCTTTTTAAGTCCTGTCCTCAAAGTCACTGCCATAAAAACCAGCTGCGACCTTAAATCTATATATTCATTATAATATACTATTCTGTATATTCTGTATATATACTAATCTGCTAAGATAACGCTTAAAATACTTTGTTTGAAGCTAAAAGAGTGCAGCGGTATTCTTAAAAGCTATATTTAAAATTTCAGTAGATTTCCAACAACTTTCCATATAAAAAATTATTTAGTAATCCGTAACATCTTATAAGCTGTCTTAATTAAATAAATACGAATCCTAAATTCTTAAAGTAAACGTAAAATTAAAAATAGGTGTTACGATTAACTTACTAGCCGTAAGAATAGTATGTACTTGGTAAAAGTTACGTATGGTCCATGAAACTACGTTTCATTCTTTGTAGATAAAAGTAATAATAACTTGATGATAAAGATTTAATTATTATTTATTTATTTACTTATTCTACTGTTTCGTTCTAGCGTTCTCTTTTATTAAAATTAATCAAATACTAAGAACCCTTAAGCTCATAGGTTTGTATATTTGTTTGACGGCTTGAGTGAGTCGCTGGTGTTTTTGTTCGACACATTGCTGAGAAACGCCCACCAAATTCATCCAGGTCAAGGGTGGTGACTTCCGCTATTGGATACTTCCACCTTGCCTGTTCAGTAGTACAATACACATAGTGCTTACTACATCTATAAGCTTAAAATTATGTTATCGCTAAAGGACAAACAAATACAAACGTCATTCACGTGATGAACTCAACAAACAAACAAGTTTCGTAAAATACTTAATAAAAAAAAGAAAAACAAAAAGAAAGAAAAGGTATAATATACAAAAACAACAATATATATATATATATAGATATATAGGTTTATGTCTGCTATAAGCGCATCGTAAACTCGATTAGCCTTCAAATTCAGTACGTACCATATGTTGAGTTAATATTTGACGAAGTGTTTCTGATTGCGCGTCCGGTCCCTTTTCATTACCAGGTTGCTGTAACTGTAAATCCGAAATATTATTAACGCAAAATAAGTCTATGCAAGTTTTAAGTTATATTTATGTATCGAAATTGAATTTCCATTTTTTTTTCTCAAATATAACATATTTTTTATAAAAAAAAATTGTTAATGCAACCAATAAAAAATAAAAATGAACGCACGAAAATTACGAAAATTATTTTTCTTTTCTAATTAAGTATATGACATACCATTTTAAAATGGGTTAATATTGGCAGGCTTATCCGCCGTGTGATATCTGGCTGAGTAGTATAGACCACCCTCTTTCTTACCAAGGTGTCGTAAAAGACGACTAAGGTAAGTTGACGTCAGGCAGGCGGCCGGTCGTAATATACCTAGACAAATCATGTGGCAACTTAGAGCGGGATAAGGGCAGGAAAATGATGATGAATATTATCAGGTTTATATTATAAAATTAATTGTTTGCGGAAGTCGTATTAGGCCAATTTAAGGCCCGGTTAGTGTTGTGGCTTCGATATGTGGTCATAAACATAACACTAAATATAAGAGTAAGAAGTTATCGTCTGTCTGTTTACATTTTATCCGTACACATACAAACAGTACTTCCCGTTGCATCACACACTATATTCACACATTCAACACAATAGCAAATGATCTCACTCACTCACACACATCCGCACTTTCTGCGTTGTAATATATTTTTTAATTTTTTTTTATAATAATTGCATTATATTTGTCTAAGAGGATGGCATATGCAACATCTTAAAATGTTATAAACATATATAAATAAAAAAATAAATAATTATAGACCCAAATAATTATTTGACACATAGAACTGATTATTTGGCAATTTTCATTAATTAAATATCAATACTTACTGGTACTACAAATACATGGCCCGGTGGTCCCGGGAATCCCTGTTGGCCTTCATTACCTGGCTTACCCGATTCACCTTTAGGTCCCCTGGGTCCTTGTGGACCCGGAGGTCCTGGATAACCGCGAGGGCCGAAATATATACCTGGGCTTCCATAATCGTAGTAGGTGTCTGTTGGGTCGTATATAATTGATGTGTTACCCTGAAAAGAATGAATTTAGAGGAATTTGATTATTATCATATTCATACTTAATTATTATCGATACATTTATTAAATTAAAAGAGAATTCCTTATCTCCAGCTGTAGTTTTACATTTAGATTAAGTAGTTCATTGTTGTCCTTATATATAATTATGTACATGCTGTGACACCTAAAGGCAGTGCATTTAATGCCTCTTGTGGTTTGCCTACTTTAATTTAATGTTTTAATGTAACTGCCACTGGCTGTTCCTAAATAAATAAATAAATAAAAAAATAATCAGGCTTTACTGAATTTGGAAAGATCGATGTCGTTCTTAACGTAACACATATAATGAGTGCACAATCAGCTCTTTTTTATCAGGACTAAAATATATTGTACTTTTCTACATCCATAGACTTCCTCCATTTCATCCATTCATTTCGATTTAGAGATCCATTTATGAAGTTATATTCATGAAGTTTCAATTTACATGGAAATTCTTTGTAATAACTAGGGTTGAACAGATCTTGTAAAGCCCGTTACAAAAAAACCGGCTTAAAAGCAGTTATCCTAGAATATCTCCTGAGCTGCCAAAATGAATTGCTTGTATTGCGCCGATGAATCCTTGGCGTGAGAGTATTGGGGTAAGGTAAGGTAACTGGGGTAAATAAGTTATGACTACTATACTGAAGAGTAGTATTATTAGTGTGAGGTGTACGGTATGTCAGATGGTGATTCGATACATACCTTATTTCTTTATGTATACAGGAGAAGTCTTCTATTGATGTAAGTGATGACAATGAAGAATGTTAAATTTAATATGATGAGTAAATTAATACGAATAATAAATAATAAGTACAATATAATAAGCAAAATATTACCTCACCAAATCCCGGAGGATGTGTGAGCCAATCTGAATCTTCCGTCGTTGTAATGGGTGTATATGGATATTCCGTTGTTGAAAGTGTTGAGATTTCAGTGCTGTTGTTAATTTGTCGTTTAGTCTAAAACATACTCGTAGTTATATATAAATGCAAATTTACAAAATCTTATATTAGTGTAGCTATACTCACCGGAAAGCTGGATATTTCCAAAGTTTCTGGTGGTGATACATCGATACTAGAAGGTGTCGAAATGAACTCCTCAATGTCCGTAAACCGGCCGAAAATGCTGTTTTCATCTGTGTTTTTATATCAAAGAAAAGAGATTTTACGTTTCTTTCTACATTAAGCAGGATTCGTCTAAACGGACAGAGTTTGTAGATATCATGAATTTTTAAAATCTATTTTTCATAATTTTATTCAGTACATTATAATTTTTAATTAATAAAATTAAAATGATTGATGAATGATTGTTAGATGATTCATGACTAATTGCATATAATTTAAGGTTTTGCCTTAATTTGTTGACATATAATAATTGCATGATAAATTTCAGAAAAAGCCCCCGAGTTATATACGAATTCAGTAGTCACAATTTTAATGATTTTATCATAGCAGACAATTTTTATGATACTCTGCAATATACTCTACCTCAGCAATCATTAAAGTAACTAAATACCTTAAACAATGAGTAATTCTCACCGGTGTCTGTTGCAGCATATGGAGACGTAAAACCAATAGTTTCAGGACTTTGCCAATATGTCCTTTCAGTAGTCAACTGTCTACTAGCCGCGGCCAATAAACTATCTGATTGATTTCTCTCAAAGAATATATTTCGTCCTAGTTGATTGTATAATTTCTCATTATCATCTATAAGACTTGGTTCACTGACATCAATAACAGCATCATAATCAGGTTCTTTAATTTCATTCAATGTTAATTCAGAAGAATAATCATTAGATCCAAATGAGCCACAATTCGGGGCTATAGATTCACACATATCATATGCAAGGTCTGGTCGATTAGCAAACTGGAGCAATTCAATATCGCCCTGGAATACACAATTGGTATTTTAAGTCCTTAAATAGAGATTGTTTCATCACGCCTCAGTTATTTATATGAAGTTAAACGATTCTGAACGTTTACAACGTTAAATAACGAGACGTTGATATATATTTTTAAGAGCTTATAACTTTTATTGAGTCGTATGACCTAGTTTAAATAGAAGTATCAAATCATAGCGTCAGTGAAACAATGTTGACTCAATACTGTAACTATTTGATTGACATCAATTGCCTTTAAATGATTTTAGGAACTGTTTGAATCTTTAAGTATACTATGTATATTGAAAACAGAGTTAATGCTGAAATATTGAAAAATTATATATATTTTAGTAGATGAGCGATGTATTTACTTCATAGAGGAAAATAATGAATATTTAGTAAAACATAAAGAATATAAAATTAAAGTACGTTTAGGAGTGAAAATTGTTAGACAAGATAGTTTTATGACTACAAGTAGGTTTTTCCAAGCAATCTAGTCTAATAGAATTTAGGCTTTAGGTCGTTCAATGTCGGGAAAATAGTTTGTACTTTTATCACCAACGCGATCAATCAATCAATCAACCAATCGATCGGTTGGCCTACCTCGTAATACTGATCAGGAGTTACTTGAGTGCCCACTACCAGAACACCAGCTAGATTGAAAGTGCTTCCAGGATGTCTTCTTAATGGTAGTGTGTCTTGTATTTCGCAGTCGACTAGTAGTGTTACTGAGTCACCTTTGACACTGATTGCTACTCTGTGCCATCTGTGCGTTAAAGTAACTCATCATAAATTTGTTTCTTTTGATAAGTATTCCTTTAAGTATCATGGTAAAAATGAAGGGTTTATTTAGACCAGTTATTGAAATTTAAATTCAAATTAGTCTTTGTCCGAGTTGGCTTTTACAAGCATTTTTGAATCGTCAAATTACAATGAAGTTATGTCGCATTCGGAAAGGTGCTACTACCGAGAAGAAGCAAGAAACTCGGCAGTCACTCTTTTCAAAAATATTTTTAAAAATATAAAATTGGTTGACAAATTAATTAAGAAAATGAAATTAATTAAGTTAATTTTAAATAAAATCCATTTTAAACCCCGTAGGATGTGGACTGAAAGGTTGCACATATCTCAGATATCTACATTTATTTAAGGTTCATCATATCGTTTTCCTCTACCGTAGACCGTGTGACAAATTATAATTGATTCTGCATATAACCTTTTTTTAAAGAAAACTATATATCTATATATATATCATGAAAATAGACGTGATGATATTTGTAGAAAAGAGGAACAAATTTAATTACTAACTAATTTAACACTAGCAGAAGTATTGCCTACCCTTCATCGGAAATGTTAACTCTGAAAGTAAGAAGTTCATTATCGACTGGTTCTCCTCTTGTATCTTCATAGTAAAGCTCTATTAGTTCACCAACGACCAACTGCAGTTGTTCATCACCGGCATCCGAATACAGCACGAAAACGGGGTTTTGATCGGTACCTAAGTATTTTTATTAATAGTTACAATTTCTAAGCATTTATAAATATTAAAAAATTACGAGTTGTCAATGTTTTTATTTTCTAATTCGTTTTATTAACAATTTTGTTAGTGCGTGTTTAAATCAGCAAAGATGAATATGTCTATAATATAATAAATATATAATCTAAAAAAAAATGGCAATTGTCTGATATAGAATATTGTAATACTGAGAAATTGTTATAATTAAGGCAAAAGAGTTTAATAATAAATGAGTAAAATGATAATCAAAAAGCTTAAATATTACTATTAAGTTATAGTGGTCAATCCGAATAAAGTACGAGGTCGTTTTTGTGAATTGAATGTGACATAACATATAAAAAAAATCTTTTGTCACGCGTGAAGGGATGAAAAAAAGTTATCGTGATTTTTAAAAAAAATTATGTTACAATTACGTAAAAGATCGTGCCACCTGCGCCAACAGGCTAGTTAACGGAACATTAGAATATTTAAGAAAACTTTCTTAATTAATTAATTAAAATAAAACAATGGCTGTCAAGTCAGCTTGGTTACTTATATTTTGAAATCTCGGTAATTTATATTAAGTTTAGTTAACTTACTCTTACCTGTTAGACGTATAACAGCCAAAATAGAGAAGTCTTCGGGAAACGTGTTATAGAACATTCCAGCTGCAAGTTTATGGATGGTTGCGTTTTCATTTAGGGAATAGGCTGAATATTCTAATTCAGGAGTGTTGGAGGGTTGACACCGGCCCGGTACCCTAGATATTCCTTCAGGAAGCTCTCCGTCTTGCACGATGGATAAAACGTCAAATATTTCGGGCTTTTCTAAAATTGTAACAGTAAAATGAATTTTAACGAAAGTAATAATAAAAAATATTTTGATATAATCCGCGATACAGTAAATAGAAAATATATATAGTGCTAAATGTATAGTGGACTATCCGTTTTTCATACCCGATACATGCAGGATTCGTAAAAACACAAGCACAAACCTCCACCACTGCCACCACAATACACAAGTACTACACACGTTTACTACCACAAACTCAACATTAGCAAAATAATTTTTATTATTACTTTTGTATTATGGATATCTGCAAAGGAACGCCTAATTCTATAAATTATTTGAATTTTAAAGTTCCCCTTTTACCTAAAAAGTTATTAGTAGTAAGTAAAGTACTATGAAAGTAAAATATTGGGCTGTTAGTATCCCATAGATGGACATAAGCTTCCTCTATATTGTCGCAGAGAATAGTTGGAGCTTAGACCACCATGCTTCTCCAATACGGATTGGTAGGTTACACATATCCCAAGAACAGATATACAGGTTTCCGAATTTAACGAATGCAAACTATGTCAAATTATGTATTCTAAAGATCTCTGAAATCACGCTTAAAGATCTCTTAAACGAATAAAAGCTGAAAATGGATTTTTTCATGCTTTTCAGGTAATTTTTATACAAAAATTCTTGCTTTTTGTAAATGATTTTATTTGTTATTATTTTCAACTCAAATTATAATTAAACTTTAAAATTAATAAATAAATACTAATATAATAAATTGATGTAAAGTAATATCGAAGACTTTCCGGTGCTTTAGGATAAATTTCATCGTCCTTATGTAATTTTTATGCTATGGTAATAATAATATTACTTGCTACTTACGCACTAAAAGTAGATTTAAAAGTAATAACAGTTGACGGTATATAAATATCACCCATAAAAACATGAGATGAAATAGTAATATTGTAATGAAATCCACTAAAATTTACATACCATTCTCTCTTGCTTCACAAAGTATGCAAAACAATAAGAGGAGGAATCCCTTCATCTGAAGAGCCATTGTGGCCCGAATAAATATGCCACCGGGATAATATTTGCAGTAGGTCCCATTCCGGTAGTAAAGGGTTGGGTATTACAGATGGTCCTAAAGGGGAGATGTCATCTCGGCTCGCCCCCTCTGACGGGTGCCGTCTTACTGAGCGAAATGCGTAGACACTTCAGTACCATACTTCTTTATTAACATTTGGGTTGCCTTGTGTTGATGCAATAAATTTCAATTGGTACACAGAGATCAATGTTCGCTGGTGTTATACGAGTAGTTGTCACGTATGTGTTTTAATATTTATGCTCTACTAATGATACACGCGTTCGTCCGCGTCAGCTTTAGTATTAAATACCCTCAATTATGTTCCCTAGTATTTTAGCATTTGCTAAGGAAATATCTAAACCAAATTATTTAAAATCGCTCAAGCGGATTAGCGGCCAAAGCTTAACAGACAGACAGATTTTCGCATTTATTATATTATATTATTATGGATTTTGTTTTAATATGATAATTTTAGTGACTTTGCGTCTGTAGCCGGTTATATAAATAGGGTTGAGAATTACGAAAGGTTGTTAAAATCGTTTAAATTTAAATAACATGCCAAGTTTCTGTTCTTATTGAAGCAGCTTTTCGAATCAGCAGTAGAGTTTACTTGAACAAAGAAAATATTGAATATGAATTTGAGTTTATGTCTATAGATTTTTGTTTCCTTTGACAGATTTTCCCGAGAAAAGTAGTTTATGTTTTTTCTACGTTAAGGCAAGCATCACAATTTCGTTTGTAAAATCACTGAATCACTAATGCGGTACAAACAAACAAATTCACAAACTATTGCCTTTGTAACATTAAAGAAGAATGGATTTAAGACATATCAAATTAATAGCCCTTGTTGGTTTTCGTTCAACACAGAATTAGATTGGTTTAACATAAATGAGTTACCCGAAGCAATTTCTCAAAATTGTTTGTTTTGGGGAAAGGTTATTGACGTCTGCACTTGAATACCAGTAGATCAAGCCAAATGGAGCGTTATACGATGAGACAGATAAACATTTAATTTCTAGCTTTGGAAATCTTTAAACATTAATTCCACATTGATAAATGTGAAAAATCTTAGTAATAATGGATTTGGTATTGATAGTACATTTTACTACGATATGTTTCTGTATTATGTTAAGTGGTGTAAGAGTAACGACAAAAAGTGTACCCGTATGTGTTCGTTACTACAACAAGTAGTACTCGTTACTATCGTATCAGTACTTTATTCGTTACTTTTGATACCTGATGCCATAGCATTAAAGTAACGTCTCGAGTCGTATTCCCGTACGGTATGATATCGGTGCGACATATTACCTACTTACTTACATAACTAACTGCGTAAGGCGAATTTTTTCATGTTTTTTACAAAATCTTGATTTAATAAAAAAAGTTTGAATTGTAGAATAATTACACAAGTAAGTAGAGCTGTGATAGCCCAGCGGTGAGACCGTGCGACTCTTTCGAGGGGAACACGAGGTCAAACCCGGGCAGGCACCAATGAGTTTTTCTATTAAAACTCACGTGTCTAATTGATAATTGCAATTTATCACACGCTTTTCGGTGAAGGAAAACATCGTGAGGAAACCTGCATATTTCTAGAGAATTCTGGAGATATGTGTAACCTACCAATCCGCATTGGTTAGCGTGGTAGGTCTTAGCTCCAACCCTTCTCTCCAGAAACGGAGAGAGGAGGCCTATGCAATATAAATTGTAGGCGGAATCTACTGGATTTTGAAATGGATTTATTATTTTAACTGTGAGAAAAAAATTGGTATTGTTCGTTTAGAATGAAATTTAACATAAAATATGATAAAAAAAAGGAGATTTCAAATAATTTAAAATAATTATTTTATGGGGCTTAATAAATAATAAAAAAAAACAAACATCGTTCTTCGTAAGGTTCATTTAAATTCACCGACAGCACACATTCAAACCACAGATTAGGTATACAGTATTATGTAGTTAGTAATACGTACCGATACGAAAGATGCGAGTAACGAGTAACGAATAGCATTCGTGAGTAACGATTCGGTACTCGGTATTAGATGGCGCACCCGTTACTCAGTACCGAATCATACGGTTTGCTTACGGCTTTAATAATGTACGATATGTTTTGTTGCAACTTTAGTTTTAAAACATGGACCACATGGAACTAAAAGTTAAAGCTTAGTATGTGATAATTAATGAACCGTTATTCTGATTAAGAATAAAAGAAACTGTAAAACCAGTAAGATAAGTGTCATCTGGTCGTATTGATCGACCTTCTAAAGCTCACTATTTCTATTGGGACACATATATTAAATGCACATATATTAAAACGAAGGTATTTAAACATGTTTCGAGAAGCTGTCAATAAAGTGACGAAGTTTTAAATATATATACCCGCTGTAGCGAGAGAAAAAAAAAGGAATTGAACGAATTCTTTTATTATTAAAACATTTTTTGGAGCGTAAACTTTGGAGTTATTCCTTAATAGCGCTAAAATATGCAATTTAGCTAGCTTAATTTCCGCGCTTGGAATACAAGCAAGCTATTAGATGGGTTGCTTCAGGTAGATTCATGTTATTATACATTCTAAAAACAATTTAAGCAAATTCTTGATGTAACATAAACACGTCCAAATATTTATTCATCTGGCAACCCTATATTCATACATACGTGCGTAACAAATACCCAGGAAAGGGTTTCGAACATAACAGACATATCAATCGAAGCGGAAATTCATTTATAACTTATAATAATACTTTAGTATAGCAATCGTGTGGCAACTTTAAACAGACTTTATATATAAGACACAATATATATATGGGACATTTACACACACGGCTGTCCGTCCCAAAAATAACTAACTTAATACTTGTATTATGGTGACAGACAATTGCTAAAAGTGTGCATATTTTTTTTAAATACATACATAAATATACATATATACACTCGGACTCTAAGAAGCAACAAATTGTTTATAGAAAATGTTGGCCCTCAGCAGGAATTGAACTCGCGACCTATGGAGCTGAAGTCAGGGTCACTGTCAACTATAGCAACGGAGCAATCAAAAAGTTTAGAAAAGATTTAAGCCTAATGTTTCTGTTGCAGTTTTGATTTCTATAGTTTCCTTATATAAATTTCGTCAATACATACTGAAATATTATCATAATGATATATCGTCATCAAATATCGAAATTCACTCGAAGTAAAAATTCAGCCAATTGTATTATTAATTTGAAGTTAAAGTTAGCAGCCTCACAATAAAATGATATAAAAATGGAGTTGTACCGAATTCGATTCGCGAAGCTTTTTTGAGGCTCTACTTATAAGTATATGCTTGTTTTAGTCTTAGGTATAACGGCGGTCGGCTTAGTAATTTTCGTAATGAGGACGTTTTCATATGTACATAGAGAGCAGGTTACATATTTGTTAAATACTAACCTAAAACTAGACTAGTTTTAGCTTAGTATTTACAACTAAACAAAAAACCAGAATTTTTGTTTAGTTGTATGAGAGTTGCATGTAAAAAAGTGAGATAGATAAAAGGAACGCAATAATCGTGTTTACTTTTCAGTTTTATGGAGGACTAGCTCTCTGGCCACGCGTTGCTGTGGCTCAGTTTGGTTTCGAATTCACCTCGAAACAGAACTCCACAGTTTAAAATAAATGCTGGTTCATTCTAAAGATTGTCTGAAAATTTCATTAAAATCAATCCAGCCAAACAGACAACAGAACAAGGCATTCAGACAAACATCCATTTCTATAATATATAAGATTAGGTTGTTTAATAATTTAGTTGTACCACACTACATTTCCATGTATTCCACTGAACCAGCTAATCCGCTTAACATATTCAAGTGTTTCGATATATCACACTAAACGATCTGTATTCATTTTCCTTACGTCTTTCTGTCGAACCTTTGACCCCTTTGAACTACTTTCCCAAATGTAGGTCAGCCTTGACACACTAAGTAAGAAGTCTGATACATGATTCATTTAAATGGCCAGCATAATTAGTAGAATTTTATACAATACTTACGATCAAACGGCTGAATAAAAAAGTACAAAAGTAATAATAAAATTATTTTGCTACAATTTATATAGCAAAATAATTTTATTATTACTTTTGTTTTATGGATCTCCGCAAAGTAACGCCTAATTATATAAAATATTTGAATAAAAGAGTGTTAATAGCTTTATTCGCTTCGTAATTTAAACGAAAAAACATAATTAATATAGCTGCTCATCATTATTTCACTTCTGATCAAAGCTCTGATCTTGGAGAGAAAAATTAGGTACGCACACTAATACACGTACACACACACACTAATACACACGTACACACACGACAGACACACACACAAATTACAAATATACACATAACACACAATACAAACATTAATACACACATTACAAACCACCATGCCTTCTCATGCTTACCCTTACCATTATATATATTTCTATTTTCATTCTTATTCTATAGATTTTCTATTGAGATTTTACATTCATGGAAATCATAAAAATATTTGAAGTAAATAATTATAGTACATCCATGCAGTCTTTTATAGGACTGTGGTATGCAAATTTAGGCATGCGCAATTTAAAGGAGGAAAGTTGAAATAAAACTAAATGATTCGTCGGAAAATATATCATACATTTAATTTCTCATGAATGAGGTAAATATTTGAGTCGATTTATTTGTTATTCACAAATTTTAAAAGATAAATATTTTTTTTTACAAGGAAGAATAAGGTTTTGAGTTTTGTGAAACTTGACAAAAGTTTACTCTGTTACTTGTTGCTTTTTGATATGTTCAGGATGGGTCTCACTAAAAAATTTTTCCTTTAATAACTCCTTGTATAGTTTGGTAACTGTTGGCAACTCCTCAAAATTTAACCGATGTCTGAAAAAAAAGATAGTGTCAAATAAATTGTAGAATTAATTGTTTAAAATCGCTAAAATTATGGTTATAGTATTTTGGTATAACAACTATTAGAAATAATTGTATAATAAATAAATAAAGAAACGCATTAAAAAGAGACATTTTTACAAAATATGTCTGAAACTATGAACTATTTTAACTCAAATTATTAGTCTATAATAGCTGTGATAGCCTAGCGGTGAGACCGTGCGACTCTTTAGAGACGACATAGGTTCAAACCCCGGGCAGGCACCAATTAGTTTTTCTATCAAATATTTATGTGTCTAATTGATAATTGCAATTTATCACACGCTTTTCGGTGAAGGAAAACATCGTGAGGAAACCTGCATATCTATAGAGAATTCTAGAGATATGTGTAACCTATCAATCCGCATTTGGAGCAGCGTGGTAGGTCTTAGCTCCAATCCTTCTCTCCAAAAACGGAAAGAGGAGGCCTTATCCCAGCAGTGGGCATAGTGACAGGCTGTTACTTTCACTTTTATAAGTCTATTACTTTGTAGAACTTTTGTTTGCAATGCAATTCAATGGCACGTTCACTTAAAAATTATAAGTTTTTCTATAGAAAACGTTGTATTTAATTATTTAAATAGTGCCAATTTTCATTACGTTGTTATAAACATCAAGTTTAAAAACTGTGTCAACTGTATATTTCTCACCAAACGAGCGTTCCATCTATTATTTAAACAACTCATAAATTCATACGAAGAAAGCCAAATTCATAAATCAACCAATAAAGTTGTGACAGGCGCCTAATTGAAAAGTAGGTCTCATTAAACCGCACCAAGTGGAGACATGAAGACATTCCTTTGAATTTAATAAATACACATCAAATAAATAAAAAATATTAAATAAGGATTACTTCAAAGCGAACAATGATATTTGAATATTAATTAAGCACATATAACTTATATGCCTGCATCACAACAAATCACCGTGTGATTTCTTTTATTTTGTGTTAGAAAATCGACAATTTCCGGGTTGTAGGCGATCGTAGGCGATCATAAATGATGATTGGCGAGTAAAGTCGAATATGCCCTCTACACGATAAACACCTTCGACGACTTCATAATTGCCGATTATAAACAGGAGCCATTAAAAATGCGCAATCTGCTTAAGTCCATCACGACTTATTGATAATTCATTTAAAACTAGTTATTGAACTTATTGATTATAATAAACAAGCTTTAAAAAGCAAGTAGCCTTAAAAATAAGTTTTGAGCGCCCGTCTGTAAAAACTACAGTGCCTCATTCATTACATGAATAGATTGTTTGAAGGGGCTGTATTTCGCATCTTAATAACATGTAATGCTACTCTCTTAAATTTCCCAAAGGAGAAGGGAAAATCGTATTTCATTTATATTATCAATTCTATTGGGGCTCACAATCATTACGTTGCAAAATTCGGTATCGACTTCTGCATCAACAACAACAAGTCATAATGTAATGAAAATTTATTTATGTAGTAGTAGTACTTAGTATTTATTTAGTACGTGTTTATTGAAAATTTATTGGGAGGCATTGAAATATGTTTTTTAAGCTCAGAGTCACTCAGCGGGTGATAGAGCGAGCTACGTTCAGAGTTTCTCTACGTGATCAAATCAGAAATGAGGAGATCCGTATAAGAACCAAAGTCACAGACATAGCTTGTCGCTAAAGCTGAAGTGGTTATGGGTGGGGCACAGTGGGGAATTAGAATGGCGACCCCGTACTGGAAAACGTACTGTCTATAGATCCTCTACTAAGTGGACAGACGGCCTCAAAAAGGTCGTGGGGAGTCACTAGATCCAAGCGGCTTAAGATCGTGTTTTGAGGAAATTCCGTAAAATAGGCCCCTATTGTCCATCAGTGGGCGGACGTCCATCAAACGATGGAAATGGAAAAAGTAGAAGTAAATATTTTTCTCTTTATTGAGGTGGTTGTATTACAAAAAGAAAACATGTCAAATTTAAACCATCACACAAAAAGCGATGAAAGCGAAACATTATTGGTATACTTGTATTAAATATTTGCTGTAACCAGACATCCTGTCTTTCTGTATTTTGATAAATCCCTTTACCTAGAAATTTTTCATATTTACCTCGTCTCCGCATTATATAATTGTGGGACAAGACATAGATCAGCCATACTCAATTGATCTCCGATGCAATATTTTCCACTAGTTTTTTGCAGTAAATCCTCAAGACTCTGCAATCCTCTCTTTGTCCAATATTTGGTGAATGTCGTATATTCTTTCTCACTGTTAAAATGGGGTTTCAGTCCAATATTTTGCAACGGCTGTATCCCTGATACTATTGTCTAAAAGAAATTATTACATTCAGAAATTTGCAGTACACAGTTCTATATGACCTGAATGAAACCCTAAAATTCACATTCTTGAATAAAAAAATCCGTTGTATGGACATTTTTATCCATACCCTAGGGATATTTCTTTATTAATACGTAATCTGTGAACTTTTTCACATAACAAGTGGGATTGCTATAAGATCTAGGCACTAACTAACTATTCTTATGAATCTATGAAATCGATAAATTATAATTAATTACAGGAATGGTTTAGCATTATAGTGTTTGTGACACCTATTGTCATTATCTAACAGAAATATACAAATTCTTGATCTAGTAAATTTAAAACTACAATTTCTTTGATATTTTTTTGAAATTCTCAAGCTACAAAGGTACACAGAGTTTATCTAAAATTGTTATTTTTTATTTTATTTATTTAAGGGAAACAAACAGTATAATAAGTCTAAAAAAAATAAGTTTACAAATAAATAAAAATCAGCAAAGTTTCCATAAACTACTTAACAAAAATAAGAGTAGACTTTACAGCATGCTGCAAAATGTAAAGAAGAATTACAATAAAAAAATACAATACAAAAAATACAAACACAAATAAAAATATAAGTATAACTGTAAATAATTATTATTGCAATCAAATAAATTAAATACAAATAAAAATATAAGTATAACTGTAAATAATTATTATTGCAATCAAATAAATTAAATACAAATAAAAATATAAGTATAATACTTCAAATAATTATTATTTCAATCAAGTAAATTAAAAAAATATTACTTCTTAAGTAAACGGTACGAGTATAACTTTTAATTTTCTTAAAAACATTGTTGATTGTGATAGCATGCAACAAAAAAGTCTCAATGTAATTTAGTAAATTCTACAAGTTGTGCCGAATTACTCGTATGTTTAACTTACCTCGCATACTTCCATCATGCGTGCCCTTAAAAGCGGAGTATTTGGGATCAAACTGGGATTCGGACGTGTTTCCTCTAGGTATTGAAGAATAGCCATCGACTCTACCAGTGTTATATCATCTAAAATTAGCAAAATTTGAAGCAACTATTGCATTGTTAAATTTTTTTTATATTTTCCTCTTAATTTTGTTACTGTATCAAGCAACCAGTGGCCGTGATGGCTGGATGGAGAGTGTGTGGTCGTTTCCAAGGGGTAACGAGTTCAAAACCTAGAGCAGGAATTTTCTCTACAAACTCACCTGCTTAATTTATATTTCGTTTGGAAGGTAAAACTGTAAGAAAACACGTATATTACGATATGTACATATATACTGCGAATTCGCACTAGAGAAGTTTTATAGGTAAAAGTGTTAAATCCTTCTCTTTTAGGATGGTGGAGCGTAGTTATTATATAGTACCCGGCATTAAATAATGCACATCGATGTTTAGAACGAAACAGCCGGCCAGTTCGGTTTTGTAGAGCGCTGTCACCGTCACTCAGTTAGTATGTCACGTTTCACACGGGTTCGTCAATCTGAGCGACAAAGACAATGCTCTATGAAGCAGAATCTGGCCGATTTTCTCTCTCAAAGCCTCGATGTGCATTATTTGTTGCCGGGTACTATACTAGAGTAGGGAAGGCAATGTCAAATGTGCAATAGCACAGTAAACAGATATAAAAAGAAAGCAAATAAAGGTGTATCTATCTGTCTCTTTTTACGTATGTTTAGACAAAGATGAAGTATACGAATTTCATCTTCCCTCTCATTATTTTTCTGACACTCTCACTTACATGCTTGCGTATAGTTCTCCTATTCTACTATAATAACTCTATGTGGGGGAGGCATTTTTCTAGTGAGTGACATTAAAACTCTGTGACCTTATATATCATAGTATAAACAAATAGTCAATCATAGGACATTAGCGCCCAATCTAAAAGTTTCTAGGATTGTTGGACGTACATTACTTATTATATTTATTTTTTTACTAGCAATGTTTGTGAGTACGTTTCAAAACTCACATTAACCCCTCGTTCGCACGGGATGAATTTTATCGCGCGTAAAAATTACGCATAATTGAAACAAATGGGTATCCAGGTATCTGTTCACACGACAGCGTATTTATATCGCGACTTATTTTTATCGTGCAGTGTTCCATTTTAGTCTTTAGGGCGAGGGCGTTAAGCTGAATATACCATACGAAACTTCTTATAACGCCTATTGTGGAATTTTAACGCGACGTAATTATTACGCCCGTGCGAACGAGGGGTAACGGGCTCCAAAGACTACAGAACTATTTTATGCAGTCAGCGATATGAATGTTGAAACCCATAAATGTGATGTTACTGATCGCAGGCACACGTGTTAGCAATCAGATGGCTGACCAAATGCATCGTAATAAATATTATATATGATATTAGACACAATTAATTCAAGTTTTACTTTTTTCTAAATCATGAATTTACATGAATATGGGTGCAACCGCCCTACGGGAAAAGGCGTGGTTTATGTCGGCCTCTCACCGACGAAAACGACCTCAGTGCTGCACCACGCTACTGGTGGTGGGGAAATTGTAACCTTGTACATATTGGCCCGAACCCCACCAGCAGCAACTCTGAACCCCAAAGTGCGCCACTTCTAGGTCAGGGCCTAATACAACTTTCACTATCCTGAATCAAAAAATTATCGATTTCCTTGCATAGCCCCTTTCACTAAGTCAACAGAAAGGTTTAAATTAAGTGTAAGAGATATGCTTATACGTAAAGAATATTACAAAATTGAAGACTATTTGGATGATAAAAATGCCTGGATTTGAAAATCCTTTCAGATTTATACAAGGCTGCGGTTTAATAATGTAAAATTGAAAATGTTTAAAAGCGCCGAGTTTCTTGCTGGCTCTTCTCGTTCAGAGCAACATTCCCAAACAGTTGTAGCTTGATTAATCATATTGATCCTTGACGATTCCAAAGTGTTCGAAAGAGTTTACTTGAATAAAGAACATTTTGATTTGATTTGATTTGACTGCTTTACTAAAATATAAGCCTGTCATTTTCAGTACAGAAGAATAAATAGTTCTTATAAAAGGTAATTTAATCCTATTGTCTATATTATACCCCTGGATATAGATCACGTACACATAACCGCATTACACCTAGATAAGACCGCAGAGCCGTGTAATGGCTGAGCATCGATTTGCGCCCATTGAAAAGCAATCCGTTCGTACACATCGAACATGCAAAGCACGTATAGAGGGTAAAGTTTAACAGCTTTTTGGTGATTTTTAAGTATTTTTTATATTTATTTCAATTTGTATTTAAGTATGTATTTAAAATTATATATATAGTATATTGACCAGTTGTCTTTCACCCATAACACAAGCACTAAGTTACTAACTTTGGGGAAGGACGACCGTGTATGTAAGTGTCCCATACATTTATTTATAATGAAAAATTAGAATTACTAGAAGTAAGATATAAATAGGCACCATATAAAAAATAAGAGAGTCTTCTAATATAAAACAGGCAAAAACAAATTAAATGAAAGTACTTAATAAATTTGTCATCGCATCATGTTTATAAAAAAATAACGTAAAATTTGTTACACTGCATCATGTAATTCAAAGAGTTAAAGTCACTAAAAAGGGCATCTTCTTGCTGGAAGAAATAGTTTTTTTAAATTATTCTTTAAAGAAAAAATCTTAAAAATATGTTAGTCAATGTTTACAAAAATTTTAATAGAAAAAATAGTTGCTTTGCAATTATTTCGTAGCTGTTATAAATCTGTAGAGATAACTAGTAGTTTGTACACAACCTATTATTAAATCAATAATTTTTCTTACTAATTAACATGTGGCTTCATGCTTTCCCCTCTAAAAATCTTGGCACACTGTTAGATAACGAAAGTTTTAGAGTGGCTTTGGGTCTCAGATTGGGAACCACATTGTGCCTTAAGTACAGTTTCCATGTGTAAAAGAGGTAGACAGTTTTGGCATACACGGGCTTTCATGCCATAGGAACTCTGGTAGCCTTTTCCGCCATGGTTCTCTTAATGACACCATCAAAAGAGCTCTTGCCACCATCGACATTCCTGCTCTTCTCGAGCCTTCCGGGATATGTCGGGATGATGGCAAGAGACCAGATGGTCTGACGCTGGTTCCTTGGGAACGGGAACGGGCCCTAATGTGGGACGCAACATGATACGTTATACGTTATGCGTTGATACGTTAGCCTCGTTCCATATCAGGGAAACGGTGTCAACACCTGGAGCTGCGGCGAAAATGGCCGAATCCGGCAAGCGGCGAAAGTATGCATCTCTCGTTGAGATTTATATATTTGTGCCGTTTGCAGTTGAGACCCTAGGGCAATGGAGCCAAAGTGCAAAAAAAAATTTATCCATTTTAACACCTCGGTTGATCGCCTCTTCGGGTGACAAGCTGGCTCCTTTTTTCGCACAAAGAATCAGCTTAGCGATTCAACGCGGAAACGCTGCCAGCATTCTTGGGACCATTCTACGTGGGCATGATTTGTATAGTAGTAGCGTGTAAGTAATTTAAGATAGATATTACTTGTACATATTTGTTATAAAAAAATTAAAAAACATGTGAAGTTATCATTATGGTCATTTCGACACCCTAGCGATAGAGTGTTTCATAATTACTTTAAACCTGAAATCCATTGAAAAGTTTTAACTTATAAAAATAAATGCATAACGTAATGCAATAAAATACATAACATATGCAATTAAAGTAACTAAACTATAATAATTTTACCGTTACCTAGTAAACGAATCGTAAAAACAGTGCCTAAGTGACTAAGGTACGTTGACGTCAGGCAGGCGGCCGGTCGTAAAATACGTAGCCAAATCAAGTGACAACATGTTTGTAATATGTTGCGCCGACCCCACTTAGAGTAGGATAAGGGCAGGAGAATGATATTCATATATTGATTTTAATGTATTTTAATATTATTTCAAATTGTTTAGAATGTTCTCTAAATGTTTTATATATTGTAAAAGTAGTTTTATTATCAATCGTACTGAAGTATTATGACCACGAGTTTTTATGTGAACAATTTCACATCTTATTTTTATATCGCTGTCCAATATTGAAAGTTTTACGACGTCGCAAGCTGCTACTTGTCACTCCGAATCCATAATAAAATTTGAATTTCCCTAAAATAGCCCGTAATTCACACAACTCGCATGCAATGTGTGAGTTGATTGCGAAATGCATTCGTAAAATTCTAATTTTACGACGCAAAGAACGTTTTTATGAAAGAGAGCAAGAGATATAAAAGTTTACAGCCCATGTTGTGTTGAAACTATAACTTTTCAACAAATATGTTGTGTGCTCGTGTCTATTGATTGTCTTTTGTTGTGACGATCGTGATTTGATCGTCAGGGTAATATGAGGCGCCTATGTTTTTTTGTAGTACAACTCGATGAGAGTGTATGTGAGAAGTACTGCTGAACGAATTAGTTTTTCGGATTATGTTCAACATGAAGGTTAAAAAAAATCCCGTTCTAATTTTGGTTACTTAATCGTACTTTGTTTGGGTTTGATTCTTATCTTATATTCTTTAATTGTTCCTATTTTGTGTAACAGGATAAAACATATAAGTAATACATATATGTGGACATTTTAAAAATAAAATTGATGCGTACAATTTTAACTTTATAAGGAACATGTGATTGGCCCGTTAGCACAGTTGGCAGTGACTCTACCTTCAGCTCCGCGGTTCGGGAGTTCAGCTCGCGTCGAGGGCCGACATTTTTTAAAAACAATTTATTGGTTCATTGAGTCTGGGTGTAAATATATATTTAAGCATTTATTTAAAGTTTTGTATGTATATATTTACGAGTTGTCTGTCACACATAACTTTGGGGACAGATGACCGTGTGTGTAATATTGTCCCATATTATATATATTAATAACAAAATTCTAAAATTTTCAATAGCATTTTTTCACTGTATCAGCGCATATGGTCTCGATTGTGTTTTTTTCTTAATATTGTAATGGTTTTTTTAAATGAATACATTCGTAAATCGAAATCGAAAGATCATACAAGAATCTTTGATCCCTTTGAAGAAAAGATGAAAATCCCTTATTTATTCAGCATTTAGGTAAATCTGAAAGATATTGGAGACGCTTTTATTAGGGTGTGAACATATTTATATTCTGTAAGACACGATCATAATGTCCCGGTGTCGAAAAATCATATGTGAAATTTCTGGAGCGTTATCGGAATTTCATATCGGTCTCTCCCAACACACGATCGTCTTTTAACGTGAGGGGATTTTTCGAGAGAAGGAAGTTATTATACTTTCCGCCTTTGGGAATTACCCTAGGGTTCTGTGTGGGCTCGATAATGTTCGTAACTGTCAGTCATATTGACGTCATATCGATATCTTAACATCCATAAAATCATCAACCATTTCCAAATTCGTTTTTTTAAATAAACTATGATAGCGAAATTGTCGCATCCGCTGTGTGTTATCTGGCTGAGTACAATAGACCACCCTCATTTCTTACCAAGGTGTCGTAAAAGGCGACTAAGGTAAGTCGACCCGCCGTGTGGTATCCGGTTGAGTAGAGTAGATCACCCTCATTTCTTACCGAGGAGTCGTAAAATACGACTAAGGTAAGTTGACGTCTGGCAGGTAGCCGGTCGTAAAATACGTAGCTGAATCATGTGACAACATGCTTATAACATGTTGTGCCAACCCCACTTAGAGCGGGATAAGGGCAGGAGGATGATGATGATAGTGAAACTTGTATACCTATCTTTGTTATTAACAATTAAAAAAGAGAGACAGATAACCTAATAAGATAATAACTTTTTATATGAATAATGTTTTTCTTACGTTTTTTTAAGGTACATAAATAAATAAATAAAATGAGTCTCATTTCTCTTTATTGTAAATACACATCTTAGGCTGGTTTCCCTACTCTAGTATAATAATAACCACTTATTATGTGCTACATCATCATATCGACATCTAAAGCCTACATGTAGCCCACATGTTATTTTATCCAAAAAACATGTGATAGCTCAGCGGTGACACCTTGCGACTCTTGTGAGGAGGTCACGGGTTGAAACCCTGGGCAGGCACCAATGATTTCTAGTAAAACTTATGTGTCTTATTGATAATTGCGATTTATCACACGCTTTTCGGTGAAAAAAACATTCTTGAGGAAAATTGCATGTCTCTAGAAGATTCTAGGGATATGAATTATCTACCGATCCGCATTGGAGCAGCTTGGTGGATCGCTACTTCAACCCTTCTCTCAAAAAACGGAGAGAGGAGTTCTATGCCCAGCAGTGGGATATAAAAGGCCGTTACTTTACTACTTTTTATTACAAGTAATTTTCTCATAATAGTCAATTGCTTGGGATACTTCGATTGGAAAAGTAATTAGATAAAGTCCAAGTATATTAAGAGTTTAGTGCAAAAATTTTGGCCAGTAATCGCCTCACTGAAATTCCGAATATTATCAAGTCATTTTACATGATAGTTTCACTAAAATGATTTTTATTGCTAGTTACTTAAAGTAAATAATGCACGCGAGCAAGTAGGTAACAATATATTAACTCTGTATATACTTAGTCGCCGGCAAACAATTTGACATACAGCTCGATTATTGAGAGGCGTATTTTCTTGTTTCGACTTTTCTATTTAGAACTTTTATACAAGTTCGATGAAAAAGTGTTCACTACTCACTTACCTTTTATAGAAAGTTAAATATTTGCATTATACGCTTAAAAGTTTTTATGTTTACTAAGGCAACAGAAATTTATTAATAAATAAAAATGACAAATATTCTAAGCTATTTTAGGTGACAATAATGAACGAAACATTTTTTCATTCTTCTTTAGACTTTAATTTAATTGGGTGTCGTTAGTAATTTATGCATTTTGCTATTCTTGATTGGATTATATATAATGACAGTCTTAGTTGCTGATAGTAGTTCCGTAACTTCCCAAAAGCTGCGTACGTGAGTTGGTTTCTGTGATATTATTTTCGTAAATGGTATGGGTCCAACGAGTATCTAGACCATTTGCCCTGGGTATATTGTATTGTATCACAAATATTTTGATTTGTATTGGAACTCAACACCTGAATGAAATAGAGATATCGAACACAAGCAATTGGACCAGGTACTTGAATGTGTTACCTCAACTCCTTCCGTACTTCAAGAATATGGTTTTTTTTGAAATATTAAGTCCGAAGGTAGTTTAAATAGTTAAATATTTTTTAACTTTTTAGACTACTTTTAATAAGCCTTTCTACAGTTGTAAATAAAAAAACATTAAGATAAGCGTGTCTTATGGTTACCGATAATATTTTTGTACATAAGAATACACATAATTATAAAAAGATTGGCGATGTATATATAATAGACTAAGTAAGAACCGACATAAGCTTGCGGTTTCTGCTTTGCGCCTTGCAAAGGTACGAAAGTCGTTTGTGGGTTTGGGTATAAGATTCTATAATAAAATTCATCAATCTACTTTAACATTACTATTACAGCTGTTTAAAAATACTATTAAAAAAAGGCTAATTCAGAGAGCCTACTATTCTATTGGGGATTATAGACGATAAGAATGCGTGGATATAGCTACTCTTCGACCCTTTACAAGAAGAACAGTTTTCTGAACCAGCAGTAGATGTTGACGATTCAAAAGCATTTGTTTACAAGTTTACTTGAATAAAGAATATTTTGAATTTTAATTTTAATTTGATTGCATAATAAGATTGTATCTTATATTATTAACTTAGAAGGAGACCAATACTCTAAGGCTCATTCTAGGTTGCTAGCTGGTGTAGCTGCTGGATGGGTTGCCGATATTTGGAGACAAAAACCGTCCGTCCGTGTTTTTTATAATACTCTAAGCCATAGATATTACAATTATTTCTATGTTTTTAAAGAGAATTTATTATAACTCTATACCACTGGTTAATACCTAACGAGTTCAGCAGATAATTGTTCTATTTAAAAGCTGGTTTTTATCAGATCCTAGTTAAAAATGGAAATACAAAAAAATATGTTATCAACAATATTGCAATTTTTTTCGAATTTCATGTGGCAAAAGTGGCCTTGGGATTTCTTCCGTGGCGTACCTATCAGAGGGCTAGAAGGGAGCAGTGACCCGGGGTCCTTAAGTTCCGTGGGGTGCCTCTCAGCTTAACCCCCATCCCCCGTTGGAGTATGAGTTGGAGTATTGAATCCGGAACACGAAGAATTCGAAATAAATTATTTTAAATAGTTTACATGGGGGCACTAGTTTGTTTTGCCTCAGCGCCTAACTACGCCAGTGGCTTACTACAATAATGTCTCCTTACACACACTATTTATGACTACATGTACATAAGTGAGTCGTGTGGTACCTGGCTTTGTAGAATAGATAACCCTCATTTCTTACCGAGGTGTTGTAAAAGGCGACCAAGGTAAGGTGACCCTCCGTGTGGTATCCAGTTGAGTAGAATAGACCACCCTCTTTCTTACCAAGATGTTGTAAAATACGACTAAGGTAAGTTAACGTCAGGCATGAGGTCGGTCATAAAATAAGTAGCCAAACCATGTAATAACATGTTGAAAACATGTCGTGCCGGCCCACTTAGACTGGGACAAGGGCAGGAGAATGATGATATATGTCGTTATTGCTATAATTTTTCTTAAGTAATACTTACCAATAACTAAAGCTGGAACTTTTTGTGATGGGTGTATAGCACGGTATTTATCAGTCAGATGAGTTTGCTGTTTAACTATGTCTATAGATCGCTCTTCGAAGGGGATTCTTTTGTGAGTTAGCGCAGCGCGAACTCGCCAGGTACAAGATGATAGCCAATATCCATACAGGATCGCTGTTTTTTCGCCCTTTAAAAATTTTGTATTAATTTCATAGGGTATTTTATCGTTAAAATTATAACTAAACATGACTTATTTGATAGGAACTAACAATTATTCATCTGTAAGCTAAACTTAAGGGTGTTTATGCATCATTGTAGCGGAACGTTATGTTGCTACAATGTTCGGTGAATGAACCACTAAGCAGGGCTGGTTGTAAGTAGTAACCAGTTTGGCTTGGTAAGTAATAAATAGCTGTGTTTCAGAATCAGACAACAATTCGGAGACTTTGACTGGCCCGTTGGCGCTGTGGGTAGTGACCCTACCTTCAGCTCCCGGGTCGCGGGTTCGATTCCCGCCGAGGGCCAACATTTTCTATATACAAATTGTTGGTTTTTCGAGCCTGGATGTGTATTTGTATTTAAATATGTATTTAAACTTATATATGTAGTATATCTACCAGTTGTCCGTCACCCATAACACAAGTATTAAATTACGTACTTTGGGGGACGGACGACCGTGTGTGTAAATGTCCCATATATATATATTTATTTTTATTTTTTGGTTTGGAAAGTTACAAAGTTTACTACATTGGTCTATCATTACCCAATTAAGCAATTATTGTACCAATCATGTCACATTTGCATAACTAGCCAATAGAAAAGGTAAATAATAATATTATATTAATTGGAGACAATAATGTTGTGTAAGCCAGTAAATAGCGTTTCATACCGTATTAGAAATACCTCTAGTTGTATTTTGTAAGCTGTAGAAATATTTACACGCTTTATTGTCTTTAACTTTAACTTTAATAATAAAAAATAATGATTTTATTAAATCAATTATTTGTTTGCTAACGTATTTTGTTGTATAAACTGATCTAGTAGATCAGTTTATACTACAAGTTATTATAGTAAACAATATACTGCATAACGTTGGGCCGGATATGAGATACTTAGCGACATATAAATGTTTAATTTCACAATGTATGTTGAATTTTTATCCCAAAATGTTAGCGATTTAGGTAGTATTCACAATTTTTTTTATATAAAAAACAATTTTAATAATAACAATAGCAATTCGAGGTTAGAATTTTAAATATTCTTATCGCTATCCTATACTAGTCTAAGAATAGCAAATAAATAATAAAGATAAATTATAAAGAATAAATAAATACACTTCGATTCTTTTAAATATTTATATTCCAATGATAAGTTTTGCGAACAACTTACTGCAATCGCTGCCATTATGTATAACACAAACTGTTTTTATGTATGACTCTGTTTATGCGTAAATCACTAGTTTTAATAGTAATCGTTTTGACATCGAACTTGGGTTTGTTAACTTTCTGATATCGTATATATTTATCAGTAATTGTTATTATAACTTCTAGTTGGTAAAGATAAAAGTGCATGTTTAAGATATATTAAAATAGATGGCGTCAAAGAGAATCCTATAATACAGATCTACATTCACAGATGGTGTTGAAAGGTTTAATAATTTTAAAAATGTTGCCACATTCTTCCTAATATTTTACTAATATACATATAATATATATTAATTGTAAGCACGTTTTTGTTAATCAATCACAAAATAATGTACGATTTTATAAAAGATTTTATACAGATTTGGATTAAAGTGAACACGTCTATAGTTTGTAATCTGTATTATTAATCCAAGCTATTGTATACTCATAGAAAACGTTTTATTTCGCTAGATAAGATTAATTAGATTTGAAAGCACATACTACCAAAATTATTTTAAATTTTTAACGCTGTATAGGATGTACGATGTAATAAAAAAACTTTTGATATACATGGCGTTTATTTACATATATTAAAGTGATATCTAAGTTCTTTATCATTATGGTTACATTTTTTTTCCTTTAAATCGTAATATATACTATGATAATACATAATTGTATAGCACAACTATACTTATATTTAACGTCGGTACAGATTATACAGGAGTACGACTATATTATGTTATATTTTCGCCCGAAATTTTAGCTAATGTAACTCTACAGTTAAATTTAATTTTAATTTACATATATTGCTGTCTTGCCACCATTGAGCTAAGTACCATCTTTGAACTATAAGTGGCTAAACTAAAAAAACTAGTTCTATATAGCCATAGTTACGTTGTTAAGTATTAATTTATTAATAGGAGAATTTCTTTCAATGTTTTCTTTTTAACAACGTTTATAACAGTTAAAACAGTTGTTTTATAAATAAATACTTAAAAATATTGGTCACATTATTGTACTATTCAGCTTCATAATGACGCCTACTTAAAGTTGTAGAGAAGAATTTAATGTTATTGAAATATATATTTGATCACAAATGGGTACAGTTTCGGTCAATAACGAATTTAATACTCTATAGTCTTTTCTTATTTATTTGTGTAATACTCGTGAAATAAATAAAGTCCCTATCCAAAACCTTGTTGATTACATGTATGATAAAGAGTATGATGCAATTTTAATGACATACCAAATCTCTTCCGGTACAAAAACTTTGACGGCACATGTGAAAGACAAATATTTCTTAGATCTATTAGAACATCTGAACACTATTAAATATATTGTAAATATTTATTTAGTTAGACGCAACAACAAAACTTAATTTCTTTATATCGCTTGTTAGATATTGTCAGATATGAGTGGAATGATAAAGAGGAAGTGTTTTGTCTACAATAATATGTTATCTTTCACTTGGTGGGTAGAGGAATAAAACCGAATGAATGAGGGTAAACGATTGTGACCTGAGACTTGTTCGCGAGCGACATTCAACAGTTTAGTTAGTCCAATACCACCTCTCATGTCAGGTGTCCATACGTTTTGATACATAAATGTCTATTTGGTTACCTATATTGAGTATTTCGTGTTGTTAGAATCTAACGTCGAATAGTTAATATTCGTGATAAGAGCAACCATTGAGTTTCTTGCCAGTTCTTCTCAGTGGATGGCAGCGTTCCGAACTGGTGGTAGAATCGTCCTGGCTTAATGATCCCAAATTATTAGTAACTTTACCTGTCAATACTTGTTTAGCGTGTTCCATATGTTATAGTTGTACGGTTATCTCTTGTTGACGTATTATCTGGTACCATTTTCTATGAGAGAACGTTCGAATTATGAGTCGAATTTCCGGCCGTAGCTAACACGCTAATAAAATTTGAAATGAATGAATATTTATAGTGATTAAATTATAACTTTTGCCTCCCGAATGTTGTTACTAAAGCGTTTCATATTGGATGAACATGAACATAAGCTAATTTAGGTCCATATAATGTGAAGTCGTAGTATTTGCACCGGAGGACTTAAATTAAGATTGGCTTTTTCCTTTTCCAAATAAGATTAGCCCCACCGTAATGGCGAGCCTGGTGGTCTTATCATTGTAGCTCTAGTTTCCGCAGTGAGCGCACCGCCACCGTCTTCTGGAAGTCCATAAAGTGCGTATAGATGTCTCCGATGGTGTAATTCATGGCCTCTATGCGAAAGACTTTGCAATCTACTCCATAAAGAAAATATCCTTTTTCTAACGGATTTTTTCTCATTTGAAGAATTTTCTGAAAACAAAATTCACCTGATAAATTTGTTATCTTTCAACGATGAAATGAGTTTGACATCTTTATAGATAGTTAATGTATAGAAACCGGTTATACTCAGGTCTTATTCTATCGGGTTAGCCCGATTAGTTTCGAGCCCATCCGGGGCACTTATTAATGATCTTTTTACAAGACGTTATCGCGGTGAGAACTGAGTTACTCGGTAGAAATGTCGTGAAAAAAGACGTGAGTATAGCCGGTTTCTATACAATAACTACGTATACTACTCTCGATAGTTTAAATTTAATCTTTAATTGTTTAACAGATTTATGCTTCGATCCATTTGTTAATTCAACTATGACATGTTCATGGCAACAATATTTATGCCCTAAAGATGTATATGTGCGGTGAAGGGTTCGCAGGTTCAACCTCGGGCAGCCAGTAAAATGGGTGTTACATGTAAGTTTCCTTAAAAACTTTAAACAAGACATCCAGATATATTTCTGAATATGACAAGAAATTTCTGAGATATGTGTATTCGCCAGTAATTTCCTCTGAAGCAGTATCGTGGGTATACTTTTTATATTCATGTATCCAAGAAAACATATAATTACATATAATATTATATTACTAGCAAGACGTACCAATTAACGCAATATCTTGTAGTCTCGGCTTAGCCTTTCTTTTCACTTTTATGACAGATGCAATGCCGTCTTTGTTCAAAAAACTCCCATCTCCAACATTAGCCTTTTCATCGTAGTTATTTGCTTCTGCCGGTATCAAATTCGTATATTCAAACTTATTTGAATCAGCATTATTTATGTTGTTATTTAAGTATGCTAAACGTATTTTTAAAATCAATAAAGGCTGGTCAATTTCGTCTGCTTCAAAAGCCCCTACGTCTTTACTGATATATTGAGCTGATACATCATCAGTCCCCTTTAACCTGTCCAGGTCTAGTGTGTCGAGTAAAATATTGTCCGATTCTTTATGAATATCATAGTTTCCATTAAGTCGATCCAGCTGCCTGGGATAATTATGCCACTGCTCTTTTCGAAAGCCTTTGTCATCGTATTTGTTATCATGCTCAGCTTTACCATTTAGTACCTTTGTATCTTGATTGTCATTTTGCATAAACTTCAATCTTGTAATGAGAGCTTTCTTCGGCAAATTATCTTTAGGTGTTTCAATAAAAACTTTATAAAATATATTTGGATTTATATGAATATGTTTATTAAAAGTATTGTCATTATCTTGATCATCTAGTAATGGTTCTGTATCTAATTTTTTTAGTGATAATATTGGAAGAATGTTACTTGAAGATAAAGTGATTGTGGTTAGAATAGCTAGTGTAAGTAGGAACCGGCGCATCTGAAACAAATTAAATAGTTTAAATTCATAAAAAACAAATGTAGAAATGCAATAAATACTAAATAGGTCCTATACTATTCTACCCATTAATGTCTTGCAATTTAAGTATAAAATTTAACCGTTATAAATTTTAATGTTAAAATTAGCTCTAATCCTGAATCAAGTCAACAGATTTGTGGTATGTTATAAGCCAAGTTATGTTTAAAGTTAAACAGATTAAATAAATTATTTATATCAAATTATAAAACAGGGAAAAGTTTCGCGCTTCTAAATGGTAAATCTGGATTCTTGATTACAGAGTTTTAATACAGTTCGAAACAACGAAGTTTCGCTAAACTACCTTAATAAATTCATCGCCTACAAACAAAATAAAAGTTTCCTCGAAAGTATAAAACTTAAATTGACAGCGCAAACAATGCCTTGTTAATTAAAAAGAACGAAAATAAATGGACGTATTGGTCTGAATAAGAATTAGCTGTTCGAACGATAAGGCAAGTTGAAACTCAGTTAAGATTATTAATTTGTTGCATGTTCAATATTGACAGAGCGTCTGTCATCTGGGTAATAAGTAAGCTTACGTAGCCGGAGTTTAATTTTTTAGCGAGCTCTTAAAGTAAAAATAAAAAAAATCTACTTTTGTTGTATGCAGATGTCACAGTTAAGTAAAACTGAAATCATCATCATCATCCTCCTGCCCTTATCCCACTCTAAGTGGGGTCGGTACAACATTTTACAAACATGTTGTTACATGATTTGGCTACGTACTTTACGACCGGCCGCCTACCTGACTTCAGCTTACCTTAGTCGCCTTTTACGACACCTCGGTAAAAAATAAGGGTGGTCTATTCTATTCTGCCGGATACCACACGGTGTTAAGTAAAACTTAAATGTTTTCATAAATTCTCGAATTTTGGATATGTTATAATTGATAACCTTCAATGCATTTTTAGATACTTAGGCGAACGAACAACTTTAATTTTTTTTTTAACTACATTAATGTCTTGTGAAGAATATAATTTTAATAAAATAGTAAATTGTTAGTCTTATTTATATAGCTCCCAGTAGGTGATACAGAAAATGGATTCGGCCGCAATTTAATTTAACTTTTTTCAATTTTCTTTTGGGAATTCGTTTTAATGTAACAAGATTTGTTAGCTCATCATTTTTCTGTGATATTATTACAATGGTATTATAAATAAATATATGGGACACTTACACGGTCGTCCGTCCCTAAAGTAACTTAATACTTGTGTTATGTGTGACAGACAACTGGAAAATATATACATATGTAATTTTAAACACATATATCACAAGTCTGGCTTGAAGGACTCAATATTATTTCTATTGTTTATAGAAAATCTTGGACTTGAAGAACCAACCGAACACCCGCGGAGCTGAAAGCCGGATCACTGCCAACTGCACCAACAGTCATTAAAAAGTATTGTTTCGCATTAATAAAGACCGATTCTTAATAATAACACTGGGTTTGATCTCAACAAATAAATAAATGTTGGATCATTTTGAGTAAGGTTAAAGCAAAATATAATATTAAATTATACTCCATGCGGAAAACCTAAAGAAAGTGTTATCATCCTCAACTGCTCATGGCATTTTTTGAAGTGAACATTTTTAAAAGACTTTTATATGAAAGGGCAAACATTTTTATAACTGTTATAAAAGGTTTTACAGTGAAATGTATTTTTATGTTGGGAAAAGGTGTCAAAATGACTTCATTAAGATACCTTTCATGACTGTTAGATTTGAAATGTCGGTTTCATTCAACATATTTTTCCCTAAATGAGGGTAAATGTTGAGTATATTTTGAATTTAACAACCGCTTAGAACAGAGTTGTCTAAACTTCACTGCACAAACTCAATTACATCAACTTGGAAGCCGATTCAGTTTTGATTGAGTTGGCTTAATATTTCATCTGGTAAATCACTTCAACCTAAATTATAGACAAATGTGTAGAGTTTATTAGGCTTACGTTAAAACGTTATTGGTTTTAACTATAATGTAATTAATAATTATAATACTTATAATTGTAATTATTATAAGATGTCGTTATAGCATGTAAACTATTTACTTTATAAAAACAATGAACATATATGTATATGTATATGTTACTGGTACTCTTACTCTGAAATGCCTCTATTTCAAGAACGTAAAGCATCATTACATTTACTTTACACTCATTTAAGTTTTTGGTAAAGTTTTAGTTATAGTGTAATATAAATATAACAAGTCAAGTTAAAAAATCTTTTAAAAACCTTTTAACAAAATTTAATGTCCCTAATTTTAATCGTCGAAGAGTTTCCTGTTCTAGAGCCAATCGTGCCACGGTAGCATCAGGTCATGCTTATCATAAACGTACAATGTCATCTGGACTGGATGAGTAAGTAAAATTTCATTGTATTAAGTAAAATTTCATTGAGTAAGTTAAGTGAGTATGTAAAATTTCAGCTCATACGGACACCGGGAAGTGGGTCAAATTTAATTTGTAGTAAGAAGTTTGACTATTTTGAAACATTTTTTTTAATTAAACAAACTAGACTAACCACCAAAAACTAGAATTAGAATAGCAGAATTTCCGTAATATTTTCTACGAATGAAAACGTTTTTTCATCAAAATTCAATTTTTTTTTTGGCATGTGACTTTTACGCGACATAACTCACAAGTGACCCAAAGATTAATGCAATCTAGATTCATGCCCCTGCTAGAACAGTAGTTGCTTGAAATAGGCAAAATATTTGCGTCTTTAATAGGGTTATGACTTTTATGCTTTGCCTAAATATTAATGTTACTGCTATTCATTCCTACACGAATGTGAGAGTAATAGTTGTTTAACACTTAGCGATGCTCCGCTACAACGTTTATACACGTAAAATATCTTTAAGGCAAATAAATGACTTTCTTTAAAGAACGTGCATAAACGACTGAACGTTGTATCAATATCTTCAAGCCACTTTATTGTGCCCTACTAGTTTAAATTTTTTGACTGGAAAAAATGGACTGACTGATGATCCGCTCACCCGTTAGTTTTTTGTATGAAAAACAATAAACATTTCAATACCGTTTACCCTATACACCGCTAAATGTGTTAAAATAGGCATTATTTCCGACTTTTAAATATTAGTTCGCAAATGTCTCAATTCACATTGATCTTCATGCCAGTAATAATGCTTACTAATCTCTTCATATTCTTTAAAACCTCTAAATATACAATAAAATTATAAATGCAAAAACTTGAATGTGTTTTTCTGTCTGTATGTTACGGCGCTAAGAATAATCTGCTAAGGTAAGATTGATAGAATTTGCTGCGATTAAAGCTTATATAATAGTATAGGATAATAAATTACTAAATTTTCTATGGAACAGAAAAAACTGTATTTATATTTATATAGATATTTTAATTAATATTTATATTTATAAAAGTATGCATCTCTCGTTGAGAGTTATATATTTGTGCCGTTTGCAGTTGAGACCCTAGGGCCATGGAGCCAAAGTGCAAAAATTTTTTTATCCGTTTTAACATCTCGGTTGATCGCCTCTTCAGGTGACAAGAGGGCTCCTTTTTCGCACAAAGAATCAGCTTAGCGATTCAACGCGGAAACGCTGCCAGCATTCTTGGGACCATTCCACGTGGGCATGATTTGTATAGTAGTAGCGTGTAAGTAATTTAAGATAGATATAACTTTTACATTTCTGTTATAAATAATAATATTAAAAAAAAATTATATATGTATTTTAATAATCGAACAAAGTCGCAGGTAAATTTAAAGTTATTAAAATTTAAGAAATTAAATATACAAATAATAAAATAACATTTATCATCGAAGAGAATGCTGTACATTTTACTTTATGCTAAGTTGCAAAATAACGTAGAAAAATTGTAAATCAAGAGTGACTAATAAGTTTGAAACCATAACTCAAAACTTTTATAAAAATTATTTACTATTATTATAAAGTTTCTAAACTTAAAAGGGCTTAACGTTGTTATATTTCGGAAAAGCTATTACGAGTATGATATGAATCTCGTACTAAGTTTCGCATTGGGGCTACGCCAAGCGAGGCCTTCAAAATGTCTATTAACTCAATCTTTCTTTATAAGCACAGAGGGAGTTGTGATGATAATTGAACTGTACGTGAACGTGAAATGTTTCGTACAAATTTATGAATTCTGATATGTTATTATATGGTAGATAAAAAATCTATATCATATTTACTTTACATCTATATTTACATAAGCTATTCACCTCGATATTAGTTCTCAAAATTGAATTCGATCCTGTTCTTTAATACTTGTGTGTACGTATATGTCTGTATGTATATGTATATACACATGGTTATTCGAGAATAGACTTAAGTTAAATAGAATGTAATGACTACTTTTGAATGTACTTGTATTTAATTTAATTTTACCCGTTATTTTTTTTTCTGTTTTTAATACAATTTCGTCTTTATGCTCTTTTATATGTAATACTCAGGTCGTCACAATCTGTAATTGACGATACATTTAGCTGTAAACCGGTTAATTTGAAGTATGTTTTTATAAAGTATGTTTTTATAACGTTAATGATGTATTTGTCGTTGATGGTCCTACAAAAATAAATAAAGAATTTTTTTTTGTAAATTTATTTCTTTCTGTCTCATAAAGTTCGGAGTATTAATTCTAAATATCTGTATATATATCTGTATAATATTAAATTTTTTTGACTAAAGAAAATACTGAAAGACAGTTGTTCTGTCTCCATAATTCCACAAATTCTTCATACTTTGTTGTTTTTGAAACTTTTCTCCAAAAATTAGTAAGGCTTATATGAAAATTGCGCAAATCCAAGAGGTGATAGTAAAAAATTCAATTTACATACTCCAACACACAATATCCATCGTACAAGACCGTCGTAAAATATGTTATGGTCTAATTTCCTTACCTATAAAGTTATTTAGATTAACCGTAAGTAAGGTTACTTATGTGTAAAGTACTTTTGTATCTATATATAATTTATAGATCTAGGCTTTACTTTGCGGCGATTCATTATACAAAAGTAATAACAAAGCTATTTTATATTCTGTTGGGAATAGGCATCTTCTCTTTTTTGGTTTAGAGACAAGGGTTGAAGCTTAGACTCATCACGCTTCTCCTGTGCTATTTGGTAGGTTACACATATCCCAGGAATTCTCCAGAGATATGAAAGTTTCCTCACGATGTTTTCCTTCACTGAAAACCATCTGATTAATTGAAATAGCAATTAAGTTCAAATAGGAAAACAATGTAAATAAATAAATAAACTCGTATGTCAAGAAAAGCATAAGGTCTTACAGTTTATTAACAAGCATTATATAAACAAATAAGTAATCATCATCATTCTCCTGCCCTTATCCCACTCTAAGTGGGGTCGGCACAACATGTTACAACATGTGACACAAACATGTTGTCACATGATTTGGCTGCGTATTTTACCTGCCTGATGTTAACTTACCTTAATCGCCTTTTACGACACCTCGGTAAGAAATGAGGGTGGTCTATTCTACGCAGCCGGATACCACACGGCACTTACCTTAGTCGCCTCTTACGACACCTGAGTAGAAAGGGTGGTCTAGTCTATTCTGCCGGATACCACACGGCATATAAGTAAATAATTAAATATATAAAACAAAATTATAAATAAGTTAATTTAAGTATATTAAACTAAATTATTATATTAAACTTAATTAAATAAATAAAGTCTATTTCATTCTAAATAATATGAGTGCTTCTTATGATTTAATTTCTGAAGAAATCTTTAATGAAAAATTTGGCGTTAAAGCAGACATGACAACATTGCCTCTTAAATAGGCATTTCACAATGAGCACAATAGAAAATCCATTGTGTTAAAATTGTGGAGAGGACGGGACATTGTTAGATTTGTCAAAACTATTATTAAGATTAATATGAAGGCGCGAAAATAGTGACACCCATCTCCCAACGCTTATCAGAAATGAGTAGATGTTTCTGCATATGGACTGCCCACCGGAGTCCCTTATGTAAATGAAATTCTTATTTGTTTATAAAAACCCACCGTGTGGTATTCAACTGAGTAGAATAGACCACCCTCCATTAGGATTGGTTGTAAGTAGAATATATGTGTCCTATGAAGTATACATGCTGCTCCAATGCGGATTGATAGGATATGCAGGTTCCTCAGAATGTTTTCCTTGACTGTGATAAATATTATAAAAGAAAGCCTGTGATAAATTGCAATTATTAATTAGACACATATGTTATAACAGATAAACTTATTGTTGCCTGCTCGGGTTTTGAACCGTGACCCCTTGATAAATCGCACGGTCTCGTCCCTGGGGTATAACAGCTCAGTGAACGCGCTGTAAATATGTTAAAATATATGAACCTTCACTGAAACGATTGCTTGAATCATGGGCGTAGGGAGGTACGGGAAAGAGGGGGCAGTCATTTCTATTTACTTTAAAAATTGAAGATGTATCATCCGCAAACAGTACAATAAATATTATGAATGAAATATGGTAAATCATTTATATAAACTAAAAACAGAAAGGGACCAAGGATTGATCATTGAGGCACACCCACAACTAAGGCCGTTCCGGACGACTGCACCTCATTAATGCACACTCTTTGAATCCGGCTGTGAAGATAAGACGCAACGAGACGAAGCACACTGTCTTTAATACCATAATAGCCAAGCTTTAACAATAAAGTCTCGTGCTGAACGCAAACAAATGCTTTGGACAAGACACAAAATACCCATATGGCATGTTGTGAGTTCACCCACGCCCCCTCTTACACTAAAAACTTTAACACTGGGAAACTGTCAACTCGCAACATATTGACTCTATAGAAGACTTGCATAAGACCTATAATGTTTCTCACCTTCATTACAAATGTGAGTTACTATAAGTAACTCACATTTTATTTGATTGATTAAATACCATTATTACGAAAAAATAATTGTCTACATTTTCTGAGACAATTTTGCCCCCCTGTATAGAATTCTGGTTACGCCCTTGGCTTGAATGTTAAAATAAACAAATATCAGAAGGCTCTAATGTTTTTGAAGAAGTTACTTCTTGATGCCGAATAAATTATTTATCTTGCACTTTTCACGTTCAATCCGCGTCTAATTCGACAGCTCTGCAAATATTTATATACCTACTTGTAAAGTAACGACAACTTCTCAGTGCCAATGCGAATATTATTATTTATAAGTGTTTATTGTAAATAAAATTACTGTACAAGAGGTAAAATGATAGAACATGCTTTGACGATGGTGTTCTTTAGTTTTAAGTCGTGGTCGTATTACGATCACACTTTTAAAACGAAAATTGCGAACATGATAATTTTCTTGGTTATAAGTATTAATATATACATCATAATATAATATATTAATACTAGCTTCTGAACACGACTTCGCATAACTTTAATAACTAGATAAAAAGTGGCCATTTCTCTCACCAGCCTCTCAATTATCTCCATACAAAAATACAGAATTATCGACTGCTTAAAGTTGAGGTTAACAAATAAGCACACTTTTGTATTTGTTATATTAGTATGGTTACAGGTGACAGAAAAGTCTTAATTGATATTTCTTTTTACACAATACTGTTGTATTTAAACTCGACCAAATTTCGCTATAGCTCAGACAAATACATATTAACTTAAAAAAAGTTAAGAATATGTAACAATTGTAACATTGTTTAATAAAATAATTATTAAAACATCTGGAAGTTGAATTTTTATATATTTTTTACTACAGATTGAAGACGCCTAGTCAAGATTTGTGTTTTCGTCGGGACGGAATCAAAAAAAATATATGTATAAATCTAATAACACAGGATTGCCTCTCTAATGTATATTTCCTTTTTATTTACATTTTTATCTGTTAACTAAACAAAAAATTACTTAATTATTTTAATTCCTTAATTATTTAAAAATTAAGTAATTTTTAAGCATTAGCAATAATTTTTACTTTTCTCTGATAATTTAATTCAGAGAAAAAGTAAAAGTTAAAATTATTGTGAATTAATTTTGGTAGTATTTTATCCGTCGTATCACCATACATTTATAACTCATGGATTGCTTTATACGCATTAGTGAGCGGTTTATGTACGAGTTCGTTCGAGATGGTACGCATTGCTTATCGAACTTGAATAACACGTTTCCATTGGAATACGGCTGTTTATCCATAATAGATCGCAAATCAAATCGTATTGGAATATAACCAATATTGTATATAATGATATATCACGTGAAATTATTGTATTATCTTTCATGTTTTAAATTAAATGTTTAATCATATTTTCCTAATATCTCTTTATATATATGACGGCGCGTGGAGTAATTTTCAGCTGTGCACAGAGTTATTAAAATAATTAATTATTATAAATAGTTATGAGATTGTTATTTTTTAACAATGATTATTTTAAACTAAAAGAATGTGCTAAGTAGAATATAACATTAAAAGCGGGTAACCCTGTATGGAGTAGTCCGACGTTGGCATGGCAACGTGTGTTGTTATGAGAAGAAGCGCGGGTTCTAATCTATTGGCTCTTAATCTCATTTAATCTGGTGTTAAGTATTGTATTTATTTAAATTTCACAATCCTTACTAATATTATAAATGCGAAAGTCTGTCTGTCTGTCTGTGTCGTTTTCACGGCCAATTCGCTGAACAAATATCGATGAAATTTGGCCCAATTGTTCCTTATACACCGGTTCCTTATAACATATAGGCTATAGAAATCCTGTTAATTCAACAGGAATAAAATGAAATGCCATCTATAATAAACATAATAAGTTATGATTTCTGTGGACTGGATAAATGTCATTATTTATAAATTTGACAGCTATTACAACGTATAATAAATATAAGTAATACGCGCTATTTACTAAAATAAGTAAACTATGCTTACAAAACACAATAAATCTTTCTGTCTTCCCAAAATGTTACAGCCGATTGTGAGTGAATAGTGAGTACAGAAATGCAAACCCGGAAAATATTATCTTAATATGAATAGCGTTTCACTGCTCGCTTTCATTATTTGGCGTCTAGATCTTTCAAAAGTTCTATTCAGCAGATTACAGCAGATTGTGATCAACACACTCAAATGCGAAATTCGGAGATATTCACTCAACATAAAGATCAATTAACTGCATATCAACGTTGTCATTCGAGAATAAAAGCTTAAAAAACGGTATCAAAACAAGACTCATCTTAGTCCGTGATCATCACACCGATAAGCGGGCTTCGGAAACGTACGCACAACATGAGGCAGTTATGTGCGAATCGCATACGACATTCGCCTTTTGCAGTCAATTTTAGCTAACGTTAAATTAGCGCACGTGTATATTTTTATCTAAAAGGTTGGATCTACAAATACAAGATTCAAGCTTCAAAATCGTACAAAAAGTACAAAGATTCGAGTAACTTAATTATTACTTTCTTAGGGATTGCAATTCATAAAAGGATTAATTAGATATTGTATTATTTCTGAAAGTAAAGTAATGGTAATGTCATAATATTCCAGTTTGATTAACAGGATTTCTACAGCTTTCATATTACCGCTGTGTATACGCATTTATTGTATCAAATTTCATCGATATTGGTTGAGCTGATTTGCCGTGAAAACGTCCCAGACAGGCTTTCGTATTTACTTTTCGTATTACTTATTTTTGTTGTAATAGCTAACTTAAATTTATCCAGTAAACAGAAAATAAAATATGAAAACTTTTTTTTGAATAACAGATTTGACTTGGCCTTAAAGATTATAAAATATAAGATTGTGATCAACACACTCAACTGCGAACTTCGGAGACATTCAGTTCAGTCATGTAAAAAGCAATTAAATTTATATCACCATTGTCATTCAAAGTTTAAAGCTTTAAAAACGGTATACAACCGTAAAGCAAGACTCATAGCAGTCCGTGATCATCACACCGATATGCGGGCTTCGGAAACGTTCGCGCAAAATGAGGGGCAGTTAAGTGCGAATCGCATTCGCCATTCGCCTTTTGAAGGCAATTTTAGCTAACAATAAATAAGCACACGTGTTTTTTTATTCAAAAGAGTCTGTCTACAAAGACAAGATTCAAGCTTAAAGATTGGTCAAAAAGTACAAAGATTCAACTAAACTGTACCCTCATAGTGCCATTCCAAAAATGATTCACGACATATCGTATTATTTATGAAAGTAAAGTAGTGGTAATGTCATCGTATTCCTGTTGCATTCACAAAATTTCTATCGCCTTTATGTTACCCTGATGTAAAAAAGTTGATTGTGCCGAATTTTATCGATATTGTGAACCAATATGATTTGCACGTCAAATCATATTGGTTCAAACGCAACAGACAGGCGGATTTTCGCATTTACTTTTTTGTATAACTTATTACATTAATTTAACATTTTAATAGCTCAGTTAAATTTATTCAGTAAATAGAAATATTAAAACTTTATAATATATTAAAACTTTTTTTAAATAACTCTTTCGATGCAAGTCAAATAACGTGATATATGTATATAACCTTCTTCAAATTACAGATGTGACTTTGATAGGTTGATAATAGATGGCGTTAAATAATTTCGTGCTATTCCTATTAAATTAACAGGATTTCTAGAACCTATATCATAGTCTATAAGTTACCCTGATGACGAGTATAAACATTAATTGTGCCAAATTTCATTGATGTTGGTTTGAGAGCAGTATTTTATATAAATAGTAAAGATTATACTAAAAAGTTATCAAACTAATGTTTAGAATTTTTGTGAAAAATTGTATATCATGTTTTTAATTTAATTTAATTAGATAGAGTCTCACATTAACAGATAAACTGAAAAATGCTGCTGCCCACTTAGAGAAGTTTTACAATTTTTTTATGGTTTTGTTCGAATCTTTCCAGTGCAAATTAATGTCTTTGCTAAATAATAGTAATGGCATGAAGGAAATCTTATTTAATATGGACTTTCGAGTAGCGTAATAAATGCAATACAAACTGTTATTTAACCCCCCCGAATCGATCTGATTTTTGTGATGGAGATATTTGCAGGGTTAAATAGCGATAGAAGCTACTGAGTATTACAGGACTACGGTCTAGGCGGACGAAGTCGCGGGTAAAAGCTAGTTGCATTATAAATGAAATCAACAGATATCTCGCACTAGGTCGCCCTGTACCGCGAGCATAAACCTTCCCAAAATAGTAGAAAAAATTCAATAATTATTAAAATAAAAATAAATTGTTACAATTGCGAATTAATTTTTATCATGCAATAATCTAAAATTAAGGAAATTGTTTCTATAAGCCAGATATAATATCTTATATCCGAATCATGATAACAAAAAATTCGATATACATCCAAGTTTAATTTGGTGAATTTTTTATTAATGTAAGAACTCCAATTCAATATTATATAGCCGATAAAAATATTTGGATTTGAAAATCCTTTTAGGTTATTATAAAACTGCAGCTTAATTATGTGAACTATTATTTTTATAGATGGCCTTGGTGCTTCTTCTCGGTAAGGGCAACATTTCAAACCGGTGGCAGACTACATTAATGATATTGATTCAAAAGTGCATCAAAACTTATTTGAATGAATCATATATTGAATGATTGATTGACTTGCAATAGCTGATATTTTTTAATAATGATATCACACTTCGAAATTAGGTTGGCTTTTCGAACCATGAGCATCAAAGCAGGTCCACAACTTAAATAGGACGAACATAACAGTTTCTCTCATTAGAAGAACATAAAGCTATCTTTAAGTAACTGATATTTTATATTTAGTCTAAATACGTACGCTGTGATAGCCTAGCGGTGAGACCGTGCCACTCTTTCGAGGGGAACAAAAGTTCAAATCCGGGCAGGCACCAATGAGTTTTTCTATTAAAACTCATGTGTCTAATTGATAATTGCAATTTATCACACGCTTTTCGGTGAACGAAAACATCGTGAGGAAACCTGCATATCTCTAGAGAATTCTGGAGATATGTGTAACCTACCAATCCGCATTGGAGCAGCGTGGTAGGTCTTGGCTCCAACCCTTCTCTCCAGAAACGGAGAGAGGTGGCCTATTCCCAGCAGTGGAATTGAAACAGGCCGCTACTTTACTTTTTACTTTACTACAATACGTAAGCAAATATTAAAAATAATATAAGATAAATAAAAATATAAATACAACTGTTATAATGACGATGAATATTGGATAAATGCGACGTTATTTGTGATAAACACAATTGTTACTATCAACTAGCCTTTATTGAAAATGTATTCACAAATATTGTTTGAGAAAACATTTGAGTTTTGCTTTAATAACAGAAAATGGCCAAAAAAATAGGACTCGCCAAAACAAAACGTTCACGTATGACCTATTTATAAAGACGGTATTTATCGCTTTTCGTTTCGAACTTCATATGATTTGCAGAATAAGGGCTAAAATTGTATGGTCTATTTCTATCCGGCTTTCTGCTTCAATGGCGCAATTCCGCCTTCGTCTCTTTGCTATTGGAGTGGAACGAGTTACGATTTAAGTTTCCGTCAAACAACTCTGTGAAATGTCTGCATTTAAGCTCCTTACTTATAGTATAAAGTAGACTGCTCGTACTTTTGTTGTAATAAGGGAATAGGACTACGTTTATAAAAAAAGCTATATAAACCTGATAATTACGCTAGACTACATCTATATTCAAGATTCTCTCAGAAATCTTTTTTTTATATCTTATAAAAATCATAAATATTCTAAATTTTTACATATGGACCTGAGCCTAAAGGGGAGAAGCGAATAATCGAAAAAATAGCGAAAATTCAAATTCACAATATTCTTTATTCAAGTAGACCGTTTTCAGTACTTTGAAATTAAATTTGATTTTCATGTTTTAGATTTTATATGGCATAATAGAAGTCTAGTATCAATTTATCGGTTGATATGCTAGACCTTTTAATCATGAATCTCAGTTTTAAACTTCTTATTTCTTTCATTTAGTGCCCTTTTACTACGGAAGATACTAATAGAATAAATAATTAGCTCTATCGTGGTAAGCCTCATCCGTCTGAGTTTAATTAGTGTGGTAATTAGTTGCGCCTGGGTATTTTTTATATTTAACTAACATTACCTGTTTATAAATATTTTTTAATAAGTTTTAATTTTAGAATTAAATAAATAAAATATGAATATCACACATATTATATAGGGTTGCCAGAGTTGAAAAATACTTTTTGTACTGTACCAACTATCGAATTTTCTCTGAAAGTAAAGAAACAAGCACGTATCTACAATTTAAGTTAGAAAGAATTAACGAGATTAGATTAATACTTATAACGAGCTCACGAAATTTGTTCTCTGCAAGTTTGCTCTACTTCGTAAGTCAGAAGTTTATCAGATACATAAATAAAACATATCCACTCCTCCTATATTAATACAAGCTCAGGGAGACGAAGAAAATTAGATAAACGCTTGTTAGAACTTTATTTAACTATATAAACCGTTTAGTATCGATGACAATGAAGTTGTTATGCTTTAATGAAAGCAATAAAATCCATGTAACACTGCAAAATAAACGTATTATCTGCTCCTTAACCTTATGTAGCCTAAAATGATATGCATTTTAGGCTAACCGTTTAATTCAGACGTCGCCTGCGGGGTGCAAGGGTGCGGAGGCAGGACGAGAACGGGGACAGAAGTAGGTACAGAAAGCAAGCGCTAGTAGTGTAGTACAAAAGATGGCTTCCCGCACCTATCTCAGTCCCGTTCTCGTCCTATTTCCGAGCACATGTACCCCACAGGCAAGGTCTGAGTTAAACGGTTGGCCTATAAGAACTAGACAGAGGTCTTCACATGATGTCCACACGTCAATATTGCAGGTCAGTGATAGAGTAACGTTAGATTATTACGTGAAGTCTAAACGATTTACTGGTAACACAAAACGATGAACTAAAAAACTTAATAGGTTAAGTTAGCAGGGATGAGAATAGAACATGAAACTTGTTTACTACAAGTTTGTTTTGTTGATAACTTTGGCTCGTATTTGTGTGGGAACATAGATAAATTGTTTAAACACCTGCTATAATTACCATGCGCTTAGTTGTTAACGACAAGGTGAATACATTAAATTTTCTTCTATTTTGGTAGTAAATAATACTAAGGGTTTCTATAATCAGTGGTTATATCGTTATTAGTCTAGTTCAGGGGTTTCGCGAAACCCTAAGATTCCCTGAAGCGTTGACATGGGTTCCGGAGCTGATCTGAGTCAAAATGCATATACGTACTTTCTAGTGAACAATATGATTTAATAAATAATTTACAATAATACTTATAAAGTGTATATTTTTTTTTAAATAAACCCAGATTCGCTACCTTAGTACTATTTTTATTGCCGTAATGAAATGTATTAAAATTGAATAAATATTTGAGTAGAACAAATTTTCTTTATGAGATTCAGAAGGAGAAAAATAGAAACAAGAAAGCTACCTTCACGAAACCCATGGGCTCGAAGGATTCCTAGAAGCATAAAAGGTAAATCATCAATATAGACAATATTTTTTCTAGATAACAAGAAGAAGAAGAAAAAGACTAACTAACTCAAAAGAAAATCAGCAGATAAAGCTTACTCCAAAAGTGGCCTGAGTCGCTATCATGTTTAAACTGACATATCGACTGTGAATTGCATTTAATTGAATCGAAAGTAACTGCGACTATCTCTGTTTTTAAGCCAAATCACTTTTTAACGGCATTAGGTACTACTACTCTTCTTACTTAAAAGTACTTCTTCCTGAAAAGTTGTCAAAAATAAGTTAAGACAGCTTGCCAGTTCATCATGCAATTGTCGTACTATTCAATTTAGAGTCTCTCTCCTCCTTGCATCATTCTACTTAGTGCTGAGGGTCTTGACCACGGATCAATTCCTCACGGATAACCGATCTCCGGGTTTTGCGATCTCTTGCGGTTTGTAAGGTATCGTGGACTTGGATGGAAAGTGACTAGGTGATTTGGTCCAACCATACAGAGCATATTAAAAAATAGAGAGCAGGAATGTGCATACCAGAAGATTTTTGGCTTTTCGCGAAATGTTGCAGTCCCATCACATTTTCTGCAACTGGACATTGCCGGCTTTGCCATTTTATTTTATTGATTCTGCATTTAAGAATTTCTTAATTTTCAGCGTAAACATTTCCTAGAGTATTTCACAACATGTCGAGCCATTTATAGAAAGTTAATGGGCATATCTATCTAAAGAGATTTATAAGCTGCGTCGTACTCTGACGTAACGGTTCTAATTAATGAACTTTCCCGCAGCAAGTTTGTTCCATTTGGTAATTTTGCATTCAATTAGAATAGAAATCTAAGTAAACGGTTTCTGTGACTTTATAATCTTATCTGTGGATTTGCTTGCTAAATTCATTTAACTACTGTAAACTTCTGGAAACCGCCTAACTTGATTGGCCCGTTGGCCCATTGTGACCCTGCCTTCGGCACCGCGGGTCGCGGGTTCGATCCCCGCCGAGGACCAACATTTTCTTATACATTTTTTTTGTATTTAATATTATATATCGCACGTTTAGTATTAAAACGACTGAATTTAAAATTGTGCTTAATTAAGTTACATATATTTCAATCCTTATTTCAATGCAATTTATGACATCACGCTAAGAACTGTTAAAAAATTAGTGTTTATTTGCATGTTATATGTCTCTTTAATATTCACGAGGTTTGTATGCGCTACGCTACGCTTTATTGCAATTTGTCAGCAAAAAACTTTTAAATTGCTTGCAGCAAAGATAATAAGTAAATAACTATTTTTATAAGATTCAAATTCAAAATATTATTTATTCAAGTAAACTTGTATACAAGTGCTTTTGAATCGTCAACTCTACTGCCGGTTCGGAAAGCTGTTCCTGTTATAAGAGTAGATCCAATTTGTAACTACAAAATTCCAAAGAATGGTCCAAGTTTAGTTGTTATATAAACTTGTTAAGTAAAACAATTTGCAATGAACCAGTGCTATCTATAATATGAGATCCAATAAAAAGATATTGTTCTTATATATAATAAATAATAAATAAAATAATAAAATAGTTTATTAGACACCTTAATTTAGCATTTTTTACAGATTTACACTACCTCCTGTACTAGGCAAACCCTGTTTTACAGAAGGTAGTTCCTTCCATTAGTACAATAAATTTCCGTTAGTGTCTGTTTGGGTGAAGTTGTTTGAGAGTACACGTGTCTATGTATGTGTTAGTGTTTGTGTAATGTGTGCGCGTGCATAAAAGTTTATTTGTGAGTGAAGTTATATGCTTTGAGTAGACGTGTGTATGTAATTGTGTTATGTGTGTGCGTGCATGAAAGGATGCGTACGTCTATGTGTACAGAACTACAAAATTAATAATGTTTATCTATTTATAATTGTATTATCTTATTATTGATAGTATTTTCTCTGTATCTTCATATGTGTAAGTTAAAAGCCAATTGGTGATAAGTTTTTTTAGGTTAAATTTATTTATTTTATATAAATCCTTATGACTTTTACTAAAAGTGTTGTATATTTGTGGAGCTTTAAAATCGAATTGGGATTGACCGAAACGTGTATTTTTTCTAGGTATTGGATATTTATTTGACCTTTTATTTTTTGGATTTAGATAGGGTATGCTGTGAGAGTGAAAACGTTGGATTAATAAATTAAGATAATGTTGACGGACATTAAATAAGTTCGTTTCTTTATATAAATTATTAGATGAGTATCTAAAAGGTTTCCTAAAGATCGTCTTTATGAGTGTTCTATTGGCCCGTTCAAGTTGCATTAAATGTGTTTTGGCAGTACCACCCCATGCACTAATACAGTACGTTAAAATTGGCAGACAAAGGGACTTATAAACCATTAAAGTGGTCGTAAGAGGCGCAAAATCTTTTAGTTTTCTGAATAATGGTATTAGCTTCTTGATTCTACATGAAATTTTATGTATATTTGCTGACCAATTAAGGTGTTCGTCTATAGTCACACCTAAATATTTTACATTTGCCTCTCTTGACAAAGTACAACAATTACAGTTTGTAATGTTATAATTTACATTACACGGGTATGTATGAATGGGTAGGTTAAAGTTAGATGGAGGAGTCTGTTTTTTGTGATGCTAAAGCATACATATTTTGTTTTGTCGATATTTACTGTCAGCAAATTTTTCTCGAGCCAAGATGTAATTAAACTAACACCAGTTTCAGCAAAGGCTTTTACTTCATTCCAATCGAGACCTTCAAATATGACCGCAGTATCATCCGCAAAACAAAATATGTGTCCGGCTGGCATGGTTAGGTTGCAAAGAGGGTTAATATAGGCTAAGAATAAGGTGGGACCAAGTACGCTACCTTGAGGCACGCCATAAGAAATGTAATCAAATTTGCTAGTTACGTTATTTACTCTAATACATTGTTTCCTTTCATTTAGATAATCCTTAAACCAGTCTAGTGCGATACCTCTCACACCTAGTCCAAAAAGTCTGTTGAGCAAAATGGGAATCGATACTGTATCGAAAGCCTTTTGCAAGTCTAAGAAGACGCCAATACACTTCTTACCATTATCAAGCACATCTGTAATAGTATTGGTCAATTTCAAAACGGCATCCAAAGTTGACTTTTTAGCTCTGAATCCAAATTGGTTTTTTGCAAGAAGTGTTTTTTGTTCAAAATACTTTATTAGTCTACTGTTAACAACTTTTTCTAAAATCTTACTGAAAACACTCAAAAGCGATATAGGCCTGTAATTAGAAACCAGGTTTTTATCTCCAGTTTTATATATTGGAATAACAACGGCCATTTTAAATACGTAAGGAAACACACCTGTCGATAAACTTAAATTTACCAAGTGAACTATCGGATCTAAAAGTAGGCTATTAAATCTTTTAACGAAAGATGGAGATATATTATCATAACCGGGCGCGCTGTTACCTTTCAGTTGTGAAATAATTTTTAAAATTTCTATTCGATCAGTAGGATACAGCATAAGTGAATGGAGTGGTACGTTCGATGTTTTACTATGATCAACTTGTTTGGCCCCTCTAAGTTTATTAGTAACAGATGTTGCAAGATTATGTCCTATATTTGTGAAATATTCGTTAACACATGATAAAGACTCTTCAGGTGTAGTTTTTATATTAAGTAAATCAATAGACGGTACGTTACATATAATAACTTTGGAATTGCGAAAAGTTTTTCTAAAAGACTAGTTACGATATTACTATTACGATATTTAAAAAGTCTAATTGAAATATCACACGCTTCTCAGTTAAGGAAGACATCGAGATGAAATCTGCATATCCCTAGAGAATTCTGGGGATATGTGTAAGCTTCCAATCCGCATTGGAGCAACGTGGTAGGTCTTAGCTCCAACCCTTCTCCCCTAAAACGCAAAGAGGAGGCCTATGACCAGCAGCAATAGTAACAGGCCGCTACTTTTATTAGTTAATGTAATTTATTTCGTGAAGTTTTTGGTTCAATATCTTATAAATATCTTCTTTTTCCTTTTATCTGTGTATCACAATTTTGTTAAATTAAGTTAGTCTTGAAATTATTTGTGATATGTACGAACTTTATTTCACGCCGTGTGGTATCCCGCAGAATAGAATAGACCACCCTCATTTCTTACCGAGGTGTCGTAAGAGGCGACTAATGTATCTGCCGTGTGGTATCCGGCTGCATAGAATAGACCGCCCTCATTTCTTGCCGAGATGTCGTAAGAGGCGACTAAGGTATCTGCCGTGTGGTATCCGGCTGCATAGAATAGACCGCCCTCATTTCTTACCGAGGTGTCGTAAGAGGCGACTAAGGTATCTGCCGTGTGGTATCCGGCTGCATAGAAAAGACCGCCCTCCTTTCTTACCGAGGTGTCGTAAAAGGAGACTAAGGTAAGTTGACGTCAGGCAGGCGGCCGGCCGTAAAATACGTAGCCAAATCATGTGACAACGTGTTTGTAACATGTTGTGCCGACCCCACATAGAGTGGGATAAGGGCAGGAGAATGATGATGTACGAACTTTATTTCATAATGCTTATTGGACAAAAGTGTATGTAAGTTGTTTGCGTAATAAATAAAGAAATAATAACATTAGGGACCGTACATCATGAACATATTATACTTTGTTTTACCTTTATCCCTCACTTAAGAAATCGATTTATGCAAACGTGTGGATTTCTTCACCATTAACTAAACTGATTTCCGTTTATACCGCTGCTGAAACGTTTCTGAAAACATCAATCACTCTATTTATAATTCGTTCGAACTAGTTCAGCAATCGTACTAAGCTTTTACATCGTTCGATTATGTTTTCATTCTATTTTCCCAATACTTATATACTGAATAAGCTGTGAAAGCCCAGCGGTTAAACCTGCGACTCTTTCGAGAGGTAACGGGTTCAAATCCTGCGCAGGCACCAATTACTTTTTCTGTTAAAAGATATAAATAAATAAAAATTAATAGATAAATATATGGGACACTTACACACACGGTCGTCCATCCTCAAAGTAAGTAACCTAATACTTTGTGTTATGGGTGACGGACAACTGTTAAATATACTACATATAGAATTTTGAATACATACTTAAATAGAAATATACAATAATAAATATACTACATATATAATTTTAAATACAAATATAAGGCTCGAAGAACCAACAAATTGTGTATAGAAAATGTTGGCCCTCGGCGGGAATCGAACCCGCGACCCGCAGAGCTGAAGGCAGGGTCACTACCCACTGCGCCAATGGGCCATCAATGACATTATGTTATGACTTCTTTTACAACCGGGCGACCACTCCAACATAATTTTAAAAAAACCTTCCGGAAAAATTGCACCACCTTTAAGCATTTTTGCTTAACTAAACTAAACTGTACAATAATCCTTTCAGTAGATATCGAGAAAATCGATGAGATACAGACAGACAACTTTTGAGGACTTTGTTGTTTAATAAGTAGATAGATATAGTATACGTACGCACGTAAACTGCCCGAAACTTAAACACAGGACAAAGGGTAACGCGTTCCCACCACTCAGCCATCGCACTATTACTATATATACTAGTAATAGCACAACGGAAATCTGCGTACATTCAATGTTTCTTCCATTCATATTAAATTCTTTGTATTTTCAATCATTCATTTGATAATCAAATTCGCGAAAGCTGAGTGACAAGGCTTTAACCAGTCCTAAAAGTGAAAATGCTTAAGAAAGATTCCCCTTACAATTTTCTAACATAAAAATATTTTCTTCTATCAAATTTAACCTTAGTATTTCATTCCAAATTCAATAACTATTTATACATTTCGTATTTCTAACATAATCGATCCTATTACATGAACAAAGCACTGGAAAACCACTTACAGAGCCTTGCCTATAGCTCTTTAACTGGTATAATTCTCGTGTAGAGACACTAGCGGGTCAGAACCTTTTAGATGGAGTAATTCAATATACCAACCATTTCACCCGACATTATCTAATCAGTATACTTTCAACATGTAATATATCCGACTTCTTTAGTTCGGAAATTTAATTTGTTTTAGTTCTGAGGATCGTATATATATTTTTTCTAAGCATATCTGCTTAGAGTTATTTGAGAGGCACTATAACAAAACTCCGTACGGGCTAAGCGAATGCATGCAAAGCTAATGTGTATGAAGCAAGCAAAATCCACGAACCTTATACATGCAGGACAAGCCACCACACGCACCCCAAGGCTCCTCCACCAGCAACAAAGCACATAAGCAGCACACACACCCACCACCACAACAATCTCGACGATCGTTTCGCTCCGAAACCGAAGCATCATCAGGAGGATAGGCTCCATGACAAAATCGTAATGCGCCGCGCCACCCATACAAGCAGTCCTAAATAGTTCAACCCCCACCAATACCCTCCCCTCCGAACACATGTAGCAAAACGGAATTAGAGACATTTACTTGCTCGTTAATTAAGTGGCCATTGTTATTTTTAATTATCTCAAGTTGCTCTGACATATTGAGTCGGAGGCCCTTATCACAAGTGTGAAGAATATGAAATGAATGGTCATTAGGTATTTTATGACCGCTTTCAAGCAAATGTTTTGCAAAATTTGAATTTTGTGGTTTATTATTTCTAAATGCAGCCATATATTCCCGGAATCGAATTGCAAAATTTCGGCCAGTCTGACCTACATATGTACCGTTGCACTCATTATTATTATTAGTTATTTTAGGTTATTATAAGCTTAGAAATCCTGCTGAAAACTAGACAAATAGCTCACGTGCTGCAATAGTGGCAAAACTCAAAAAACATGTGTTAATGTGTTGTCGACTAAGGATAGGTGTGAATGTTAAAATAATCATTCTATTCAGCAGCTATACCTGCAGAACTCATAAATCAATACCCATCCCGAAGTACGGCACTATCTTTTGGTGAAAACCGTACAAAAATCCGTTCAGAAGATTTTGAGAAAATCGATTACATACAGACAGACAGCTTTTTGAGACTGTGATTTATAATAAGTATAGATAATTTCATATTTATTACTGTCCAGAATCCAATGGTCAATGAATAGGCTTCTAAGAAGTTCAAAACTTATATTTTTGGATGTCCTCGCTGTGACATTTTAATAAGAATTTTGCATAATAAAATTTCGCGCATAAACAGCAAGGGTTAGATCATTTGAATAATTATGAATACATTAAAATTTCCAAGTTAATTCGTATTTTCATATGTAAATCTGTGAAAATAGATTTAGGGTTTTACAACGTAATTTTAATATGATAAGGATTAGCATTGACTATGTAGTGTATTAAAATATTTCTCAAATAATAAATATATGGGACACACACACGGTCGTCCATCCCCAAAGTAAGTAACTTAATACTTGTGATATGGGTGACAGGAAACTGATAGATATACTACACATAATATTTTAAACACAATTACTTACTTAAACACAAATATACACCTAGACTCGAAGAACCAACAAAATGTTTATAGAAAATGTTGGGCCTCGGCGGGAATTGAACCCGCGACCCGTGAAGCTGAAGGCAGGGTCACTAGCCACTGCGCCAACGGGCCAGTCAAGTTCAAGTCAAGTCAAGTTAGTTCTTAAATAACTATTTAATTTTTCTTTTATAATGTAAATACAGTCACATAATCAAGTAAATAATCCGCAATAAAAAAAAAATATGAAATACTAAATATACTATCCGTTCTCATATATGATGCAGAATTCGTAAAAACTCATGTATTATCCGCCACCAATGACACAACAATTCGCACGCACTGCACACGTTCACTGCCACAATCTCAACAATCGTTTCGCCACGTAACCGAAGCATCGTCAGGAGATAGAATCCACGACAAAATCGCAAAGCTTTGCGATTTGAGATTGACGCAATGTTGTTACACTATGTCACAAATGGAAAATGGAAAATGGAAAGTTTGCTGTGAAAAATAATGGTTTAAGCGCAACAACGTATTAACGATGTATTTACAATTACAATTGTGCATGGCAGTGCTTCGATTTATCATTTCCCATAGATGCAGTAAACACTCGTGATTACTCGTATGACTGAGGCATTTTCATCTCTGTCGATCAAATAACGATCGCAAACAGAAACACGTAATATACACACCGGTGTAATCGCCGGCGAAGACGAGGTCGCAGTTTTCTGACGTCGGTCGGTCGTGGCACCTCACCACCCTTCCGACGTCGTAATGACTAATCAAAGTCAGCCCTCCACTACACGTCGTCCTAAGCCATGGTTCGGCCTCACAGGACACAAACTTTTATAGCTTCTGCGCTCTTCTCTCTGCATTTTGCGACCTCAATCGTGCCTCTGTTCTCGCCCATCCCGTTCGGTGACACTGTAATAGCCGTTAAGGCGCTGAACAGAGCTGGCGTAAATTCAGATTTCGGCATATAAGCCACGCCCACAATTTCTGCGACGGCGTAGCGACAAACTTAATTTTTTAACACCCATTGTAGGTGTACACTATTTTATCCAAACTTTTTTTGGACAATTTATTTAAAAAACTTATGTCTAATTAATCTTATAAAACTAAGTATGCTGAAACTATAACTAAACACCTAAAAAAGGACATATTATCAACAAGGAATAGTCACAAAAGGCGGCAGCTAGCGACACACGTCCGTATAGCAGCGCGCCTCAGCGATCACTGTCTATATTCGTAGATGTAAAAGAGAAGCGAGACGATGACTCGTTTCAGTTTTGCTATTTGCTAAAAAATATTTAATTTGAATGAAATATCTTAATTAATTCAAAATTTAAATCTTACATTCTCTTTATATTATAATGATTTATTAGTCTTATTAATTTTACCAATTTTTGTTGATAAATATTAGAGATATTTACGATAAAAGTAAAAATCAGAGGTCTATTTACCAATTTTTTTTATCGAAAAAAAGTATCGTAATCATGTTTTGAAATCTTACATTCTCTCTGAGATATGATGTATATTAACATATATTTTTCTTTTAATCGTCATCTCTATAGCTTTTGTTAAAAACGTGTTTAAAGTCAGCCTATTTGGCTCTGTTCAGCGCCTTAAGGCTAATAGCATACAGTTAGCTCGAAAAAAAGAGGCACTTTTAACTTAGAAGGTGATTCTGTTTGGATATTGTTATTTTATATATATTCATAAATAGACGCCGTGTGGTATCCGGCAGAATAGAATAGACCACCCTCCGTTCTTACCGAGGTGTCGAAAGAGGCGACTAAGGTTATGTGCCGTGTGGTATCCGGCTGCATAGAATAGACCACCCTAATTTCTTACCGAGGTGTCGTAAAAGGCGACTAAGGTGAGTTGACGTCAGGCAGGCGGCCGGTCGTAAAATACGTAGTCAAATCATGTGACAACATGTTTGTAACATGTTGTGCCGACCCCACTTAGAGTGGGATAAGGACAGAAGAATGATGATATTTATTCATAAATAGCAAAAGTAAAAATGATCCATGTTAAGGTTTTTTTTTATTTTAAAACTAATGTTCATGTTATTTTGTCAAGAATTTTATTTTATAGTTTACTAACTAAACAAAATAACAAATTTGAAATAAGAACTACTAGGGAACGTTAGGTAGGGTTTTTCTTTGTGCAAGGAATAATATATAAAAATAATGAGATTAGGTCTTACTAACTTGCGGTCGACGTTGACGTGGGTAAGGTCTTTCTTTATTGGCAGTCCGATATAATTAAATATGCAAAGTTCTATGATCGTGTTTATACATTGTACTATTTATAAAGTTTACTAACTTTAGTAAGCATTTCAAATGTAAAGTAAAATAACTGTCTGTTACTATCCCATTGTTAGGCTTAGGTCTCTCCTCTCCGTCTTTGGAAAGGTTGTATGTAGCTAAGACTCGCCTCGGTACTCCAATCGTATTGTTTGGTTACATATATCCCCAGAATTCTCTAGAGATATGAAAGTTTCATCACTATGTTTCGTTCACCGTAAAACGTGTGACAAATTGCAAATAGTAATTTTAAATATTAATATTTGCAATTTGTCATACGTCACACATAAGTTTTACCAGAAAAAGTCATTGGCATGCCCCAGCATCGAACTCGTGACGCCCTTGAAAGAGTCGCACAGTCTCACCGCTGGGTTGTCACAGCTTTAATATTTAAACAGATCGCTAATATTTAACAATTAGTGAATCGATGGTAATGGAACATTAATTACGGAAAGCATTTCTAAATTGCCTCATATATATGTCTATATAGATATTACCGGACGGGCTAACTGGTGATACATATTGCATATTTTAGGGTGCTATAAGCTTAAATTTGATACAAATAGTAAACAAGTGACAAAGGTTTTACAACTTGAATGATCTTATGTCAAGAAAGAGATTATTTGTCCCAATTAAAATTATTTTTAATAACAATTACTTTTGTCAACTTTTAAAAAATATAATTTTATATAATACTATAAAGGGTGGTGGTGGAGGAATATGTTTATGTATATTAAGCTGTAATTAAATTCAATTTATTACTAGAGATTAAATTTTAAATTCTTAATTTGTTTTAAGAAAATAATTAATTAAGCAAATGCTTATCTTAGATGTTCGACTTTTAATGACACAAATTTCATGTTTATACACTTGAAATTCTATTTAGCTATTTATATTAAATAAAAGCCGTTTATTTATCTTTGCATCTGCCGTTTGTTCAAATAATAATCATAATCAAAAGAAAGGCAGAAATATAAAACACTGGGTCCCTCGCCTTTGAAGTAATATTCAACGGAGTGTGAAGACATGAACCTTCAGAGTATCTACTGAACCCTTCAAGAGTAATGAAGTTTGGTTACATTTCTTAAACATTATACATGTTTAATTTTATACGAATATATTTCATTATATCATTTTAAATTAGAATTCTAGATCTCATCCGATACCAATTTGTAAGAAATTGTAGCATTGGACTCGATAAGAAAATTAAACTTACACTTTACAAATGTATTATATTTTCTTTCAATCATCACAAATTAGCACAAATATATTTGTGCTATCCGGTAGAATAGACCACCCTCATTTCTCAACGACGTGTTGTAAGAAGCGACTAAGGTAAGTTGACCAGCCGTGTGGTATCCGGCTGCGTAGAATAGACCACCCTCATTACTTACCGAGGTGTCGTAAAAGGTGACTAAGGTAAGTTGACCCACCGTGTGGTATCCGGTTGAGTAGAATAGACCACCCTTATTACTTACCGAGGTGTCGTAAAAGGCGACTAAGGTAAGTTGAACCACCGTGTGGTATCCGGTTGAGTAGAATAGACCAGCCCCTTTCTTACCGAGAGGTCGTAAAATGCGACTGAGGTAAGTTGACGTCAGGCAGGCCGCCGGTCGTACAATACGTAGCCAAATCATGTGACAACATGTTTGTAATCTGTTGTGCCGACACCACTTAGAGTGGGATAAGGGCAAGAGGATGATGATGATTTACACACACGCTCGTCCATCCGCAAAGTGACTTATTACTTACGTTATGATAATTTATGCAATAGAAGCAGGCGTTAGCTTAAGCCTATCCTCCTTATGATGCTGGTTACAGGGCGAATGGATCGTAGTCGTAGTGAGTGTGTGTAGTGCTTGTGTGGTGTGTTGTTGTTGGTGGCGTTTTGTGATACGTGTGGTGATTGGTCCTGCATGTAAAAGGTATGTGAACGTTGTATACTTCATACACTCAGCTTTAAATAGTTTCTAAATAATTTATACAATTAGACGTTACTTTACGGAGATCCATAATACAAAAGTAATAATAAAATTATTTTGCTATAATCCGCGATACAGTAAATATAAAAAATATATAGTGCTAAATGTATAGTAAGTGACAGGTAATATTGCATGTATAAAATTATTAAATTTAGTATTGAAGTGATCTAATTCAGAAAAGTTGTTTTGTGATAAATTGCAATAAAGTAAAATGTTAAAGAGACCCATAACTTGGATGAGCCAGAAAGCATTAGATTTTTAAATAGTTAAAAGTTTTAAGTCAAATAGCCTTGATAGCCTTAAAATATAGATGTCATTGAAATACGGATTACATTGTATCTCATTCAATTAAGCGTAAGTTTCGGTCAGCTACTAAGCATACGATACATAATTTTAAATACAATACAACCAGACTCGAAGAACCAACATATTGTATTTAGAAAATATTGGCCTTCGGCGGGAATCAAACACGTAACTCGCGGAGATGAAGGTATTGTCACTGCGCCAACGAGCCAGTCAAATGAGTCAGTCACTTAAATTCTAGTATTCTATTTACATCTCTCTCTATTCAGAATATATACGAGCTATATCCTGGCCTATAATATCCTTAACTCTGTTTTCCAAATATCTCAGTCCTGGACTCAAATTCAAATTATCTCTTTCCCAATTTTTTCTTTTTCCGAAAAACCCATGCACGTTTGACATATATTTTGTTCTTTTTATATCAAACTTTACACTAGGCCTTTTACTGTTTCATTGCTGGGAAGGATCTTTTTTGGATAATATTCAGCGTAAGCCCACCATGCTGCTTAAATGTGGATTAACAGATTACGTGGATATCAAATTTATGTTGGCATTATTTGATTACATCGCTATTGAACCGTAAAGTGCGCAATGAATTGTAATTTTAATCCAGCGTGTGTACGACTCAGTGGCTTGACTGGGATTTGAATCTGCTAACATTTAGTAACACTTATCACCCATCACGGCTACCATACCTTACTTAAAAGTTTTATTGGGTATAAAAAAAACTATGAATGTTTTCTGGTTGTTTTTTATGTCCCTTAGAAATATTTTCACTTAAACGGATTCCAGATTTGATCAAATAGCTACATTCCTTTATGGAAATCGCGATATCAAATTATCATTTTACCGTCTCCCGTGTACATCTCCCTTAGGGATTTGAACGAATATTCGTTTTCATCATTTCTCTGATACAACATATAAATATTAGGCTAAAGTCGGTAGGATTTTAAATAAAGATTGTCATAGAATTGAAAAACTAAGCGGTTTAAAGACATAAATGAACAAGTTTCGTTAGCTAAATCGGACATGTGTAAGTATATATAAAAGAGCCCCCAAAAGCTGTCTGACTGTATGTGATCGATTTTATCAAAATTTGCTTAATGGATTTTTGTACGGTATTTTTACTAAAAGGTTTAGTCTACAGTGGATTCTCTGAAACGGCTTAACTGATTTGAACGGGACTTTTACTGTAAGATACAGAAGAGCTTGTGGAGCTACATATCAGGCTACTTTTTATACTATGTGACACTATTTTAACGTGAACGAAGTCGCGGGCAGAGTTAGTAAAAAATAAAATTAAAGGGTACAAAGGCTGTCTAGTACAGAACAAAAAATATTGTTGTTATAACTATAATCCAGAAATATAAAATGCGGAGAATCGTAAATTCTGGTGCTCCGTGGTCGCTAGCAGCAATAAAGAGAGGAATGGTTGTACCAAATCAGAAAGGATTTTCTCAAATCATTTCACGTTTTCATTCCGAGAAAATCTTATATTATATTGTTTTTAAGAATTACTTTCTACACGACGTCATTTGTCAAGTTTATATCTAACATACTTGTCAGTTTATCCGCAACAATCTATAAAGATTAGGTGCCGCACAATCGAAATAAATGTCAACTGTACATCTTTTTTTATTTCCGAATTTTGTATAAATTGTTTTTAAAGAAAAATTTTTATTCTCTTTATATTATTTATAATTACTATATCCTATCTAAAAAAATGCATATTATATCAATCATTCATTGACAAGTGGTGTCGTCGAAACTATATTTTTATATATTATATATATCTTATACCTTAAAAATTTCTTAACATTACTTATTAATGCTTGCATTAAATTAAATATGTAAATTTATAAAGTATAAAAGAGAATTTATATTTAATGTAATGAGTTTGTTCTTAATAACAAACATCCTCAGCCACATCCTCCTGTCCTTATCCCACTTTAAGTGGGGTCGGCACAACATGTAAAAAACATGCTGTAAAATTATTCGGCTAATTATTTTACGACCGGCTGCTTACCTGACGTCAACTTGCCTTAGTCGTATTTCACGACCCTCGGTAAGAAAGAGGTTGGTCTATTCTACTCAACCGGATACCACACGGTGGGTCAGCTTACTCGTACCTTAGTCGCCTTTTACGACATCCCGGTAAGAAATGAGGGTGGTCTATTCTACTCAGCCGGATACCGCACGGAAAATTAATAACAAACATTTGACTAAATAATAATTTAAAAGAGGATTGTTAAAAAATAAATTGTAACATAGCTTTCGATAGGGCAAATACATATATACATCTACACTTATTATAAAAAAGTCCCAAAAAGCTGTCTGTATGTAATCGAATTTCTCAAAATCTACTGAACGGATTATGTACGGTTTTCACCAAGATGGTGAAATACTTCCGGATGGTTTAGGTAAATAGTACATATCGGTATTATGTAAATTGTATAAAGAGATCACGCAGTTGTTAAAAAACTTGCTTGTATTGTAAAGAAATGTAGTAGAGTACTATAGAACCATAAAAATACTACAAAAAAGTCCGCGATAGCATGTCTCTATCTCTTATGGTTATCTCACAACAACTACTTTTATGTTTAAAATTTGAATTCTAGAAAAAAAAGGGTACACGCTGATTTCCACGCGGGCGAAGCCGCTATATATATTATAATATTTTACGATCTACCAAGCTTACTATCATCACGTTCCAACGTATTGTATACTACAAAGGGTGTCAAAGATCGATAGCTTAGTAGCGCATTAAATTTTTACAGCCCGACGGATGGTCAGTCATGGCACACGCGCCATATTGATTTGACATTAAATACCTTCAAAGTTAACAAAGTTGCCCACCACAAAGTTATATACACTGAGTTTTTAGTTAGGAGGTTGAAGAACAATTCCGAAAAGTACAGAAGTTTTTTTTTCTCAAAATACATAAACCACCACGAAATCATATTACAAATTTTGTATTACTTTCTTAAATCAAATCAAATCAAATTATTCTTTATTCAAGTAAACTTGTAAACAAGTGCTTTTGAATCGTCAACTTTACTGCTTTACTTAATGTTTTACATCAATTTTAATGAAACTTATATAAGTCTTTTTTATGATTAAATATAATTTTAAATAGATTTAATAATTTAACAAACATATAGATGTGTAATTTATAGAATTAGGCGTTACTTTGCGGAGATCCATAATACGAAAGTTATTATTACTTTTATATAGATGTGTTATGATCGTGAAATTATTAAATCTTAATAGAACAATTTTAAAGGCTTTTTAAAGTTTTTTATTGCAAGATATAAGATATATAGATATAGAAAGAAATAAATATAGATAGAAAAGTATTAATAAAATTATCTTGCTATAATCCGCGATACAGTAAATAGAAAATATATATAGTGTTAAATGTATAGTGGACTATATGTATTTTCATACCCGATAAGAGCAGGTTTCGTAAAAACACATGCACAAACCTCCACCACCTCCACCACAATACTACTCACTACACACGATGAAACCTGCATATCTCTAGAGAATTCTGGAGATATGTGTAACCTACCAATCCGCATTTGAGCAACGTGGTAGGTATTAGCTATAACCCTTCTCTCCAGAAACGGAGACAGGAGGCCTATTCCCAACAGTGGGATTGTAACAGGCCGCTACTTAACTTTATCGATTCCGGGAATAGAGTATAAATATAAATACAATATAAATGGTTGTCAGGACGTACCGCCAAAAGGTAATTTTGCAATTGGGATCACAGTGTATGGAATTTGTCCCCGTACTTAACTTATACGTTCATTACTAGGGATAAGTGGATCGGTTAATCGTGGCAAGCAATGAATAGAACTTGTTCAAGATGTCTGTCATTTGCACGTCCTTGTCTATTGGATTACTGAACCAACAGAGTTGCGATTATCGCTCGGATCGTCCCAATTAGATCTCATTGTCTAGTGAATCGATCTATGATAACCCTATAATATGTCGCGTTGAAGTTAATGGATTTGGATAAGTGTGTCAAGGATTACTGAAAGCCGTATGGTGATGATCAATTTCCAGCTATCATGTGACTAATATATAGATGTAAAATAGCTAAGATAGCACAGGAGTGAGACCGTGCAACTATTTCGAGGGCGACCAGGTTCAAACCCCGGGCAGGCAACATAGAGTTTTTCATTTAAAATTTGAGTCTTATTGATAATTGCATTTTATCACACCGAAAATATCGTGAGGACACCTGTATATTATATATATATTCTTTTTCTTCTTCTACATAGTGTTGTCCCGGAGACCAGGGGACTGCTTTTCGACTCATTTTCTTCCACTTGCCTGGTCTTGAACGTCTGATGCACGCAAGTTGTTGGTTTGTTAGCGTGAGGAAACGCTTATATCTCTAGAGAATTCTGGGGATATATCTGTAACCTACACATTCACATTGGAGCAGCGTGGTGGGTGTTAGCTCTAACCCTTTTCTTCAAAACAGAGATAGATGAGTGAGATAGTTTCATGTTACTATACTTTTTAATTTAATTTTAATCATACTGGCTGACAAATAAATCCAAAGCAATACTTGAAATATTGTAATTCTAATACTTGTATATATATATATATATATATATATATATTTGATGTAACAATTTATACAATTTATAATAATTTATATAAATTACAGCCATCTTTTGTCCCGTTCAGACGCAAATGAAGGAGAAACAAACACGTTTTCGCATTTAGAATATTGTTATGGTTCTACTACTCCATTGGGAACATTGAACATCTTAAGCATATTAGAAGAAACGATATTGGTATGGGAAATAATAAATAATAAATCTATGTTTGTAGTCCATTGTTTTTGTTAGTGCTGTAAATTAATGCTTAATTCAAATGATAATGTATTTATGTATGGTTCACATTGCGACAATTATGCTTTCTAAGAGACTAACAACATCTTGTGACAACCCCACGCAGAAAAGTCAGTGTTAAAGGGTACTAAGATTCTCTAAATTTTATCAAATTGTTCAAAAATTATATAGTAAAACTTTACTTCTTTCAAGATATACATACAATGTTTACTTAATAAAAGCGGATGCATACTATATTCTTTCTTAGTTGAAAATATCTTTGAGTAAAGCGTGGTCTGTAACAGAATATGGAAAAACAAGATATGAGTTCTCCCACGGGAGGTTGTATCCACTGTATATCCGAGCCGTATCATTTCTGATGTTAACATTTTGTTGAATATAGAACACTACGGATGCTAGAAAATTAAAAAATGCGCGAAAGGTACTTCTAAAACGTAGGTACATTGTAAGGACAAAACACGTAGAACTTTTCCACTTGTATTTCCTACCACAGTTTATTTTAAAAGCACCAGGTTTCAATAATTCGCAACTGGAAATAGTTTAGAGAGCAAAGAATGTCTAAACGTAGATTCAATATGAGTGTAACATGCTTTGTTGTTTAGACTGTTGTTGGTGTCTTGCTTGGACAAACAACGATGTATTGTAAAATTCACGTTGCGAATAACGTGTAATTGCCATATCCGGTAAGAGAAATCAGCTTACAGAACTGCAGGTAGAGTCGTTCTGGATGTTCTATTGTAAATAATTTTTTCACTGATAAATTGATAAAGTCCTGCAATTGCAATGGTACGTGCAATTGATGCGGTCTCCGTGTTATATTTGAAATCAGCAGAGGCGTTGTATTTTTTCTTTCCTTTTTCGTTTACAATGTGACAATAATTGTATTTAATGTCTTGAAGAACACATCAGCTACAAATATCATACTTAACACTACATAATACGAGTAGCTAAAATGTATTGATGATAGAAAGGACGAAACAGAAGTTATAAGAGATTTATTATAAGGAAATAAAAAAAATCAACGGTTACTATTTAACAATAGGTTTGCAGCAATTTTCAAATATATAAGGCCTATTCATGAATAATAAAACTATTATTATTGTAGATTAACGAATTTGAAGAAACAAAATAGGTAGAAATTATTTTCTAATAAATAAAATCAAAACCTTTTATTTCCATTTTTAATAGGCAAGTGCTTGACTGCGATCATGCCTGATGGTATATGAAGTCTGATCTGAAATCCGTATGCTTAGAAGACTCCTGTTCACTCTTGGTTTGAAAATAGTTATGTTATAAGTATTAGCAAAGATAAATGCTGGGAGAGAATTCCAATCCCCGTGCTGTTCGCAACATAAATGATGATGCGCTCCGTGCGTTTTTGTCTACACTAAGGGGTTGAACTTTTTCCGGCCCCTAGCGGTGCGATAAAAAGGCGATGGAGGAATTAGGTCGTGATGTAGCTCTTAGTATCTTGTAAAAGACCGATAAAGAAGAAACCTTGCACCAAACTGTGCAGTTTGGCGTTGTTTAAGGTTTCACTTTTAGGAACTCATCACCCATGAGACTTCTGGCACGTTTATCCACCGACTTAAAAGCATCCAGTTGGTATTTGGCTGATTGGAACTTATGAGTCTTTTTCTGACGATTTAATTCAAGTTCAAAGTAATAAGAATTCGAGAGCCCAAACATAAAATACATTTAAAATGATTTTATTCACCTTGCAGTGTATTTGAAGGTGTAATCTTCCAAGTTAAATTTGACCCACTTTCTGGGGTCCGATTGAGTTGAAATTTTATATACTGGTCCAGTTCCGTTAACAATGCATGTTTATGATAAACATGACCTGATACTGCTGCCAGGATTGGCTTTAGACGAGGGAACTCCTCAACAGTTAACAGTAGGGACATGAAATTTTGTGAAAAGCTTTTTTTAACGTGACTTGTTCAACGATATCGTGACATATAAGTGTGCCTCACTCACTGACATATAAGTTAACCTAATCTAATACGTATCACAACTAAAGCCGACCCTTCAGTAATTTAGGTTGAGTGCGAAGATTGTCGGTTCCCGTCCTATTACGAAAATCTCCCGTTTGGGTTCCTTAATCGAGGTGAGCTGGGTTATATCAAATAAACGATATCGTGACCTTTTTAAGAAATTTACTTTAGGGAATTTTTATTTATTGAGTAGACGATTGGTTTATGTTGCTAAAGTAACTCTAAATGTTAATCATAATTCGCATAGATACTTCTTTTGCTTTCAGAATCAGTATATGTATTATATATATGTACTATTAATACGAGGTATATAAAGTTAATAATTATAGCTTCCATAAATTAATGTCATTGTTCATTCACGAAAAATTCATGTTAATAATTTTAAATGTATTATAATTTTAAAGTTATGGTGTAGTAATGTATTTATAGTATTCAAAACGTGAAATTCAAAAATATGACAACCATTTTAGCAGTGTTTAACAAATTTGTGAAGGCAAACGCTCTTAATTCTCGTTCAACCCCGGAAGTTGCGTAACCAAGATTTCTTTCTAAGACCAGCAAGCAGGCTTCATATCATGAAGTCTTAAAGACGCACACTTTAAGTCGTTGCCGAACGAGCGTTCGGAATGCGTCCTAAAAACATGTGAGTAAAAGAGACAGAGTTATCTATAGTTCATATAACGTTATCCTTTTCAAACATTACGACCCCAATGCAATTCACACCTCATGGTATGAAAAGAAAGCGGTTGGGTTTAGGTACTGACTTTGAATTGAATCGTTATCTAAAAGTTCATGGTAGGCCTACAGATCTCCACTTCCCAGCAACTTTTCCTATCATTATCAACTTTGCAATAACCCGTATCGGCTATGTCTGAGGACGTGGCGCAGGTATGCAACTCCAGACATTGTCTGTTAAATAAACACTTGTTCTATTTAGGTGCGACTGACAGCCCAATTTGCAGAGGATGCATGAGGGAACCGCAAACACCTCACGTCATGCTATATTGCATGGAGGTGGCAAAACATCGGGCGAATATCCTTGGTTCTCAATATCAACAGATTTATCTCTTAAGGATCTGCGGAGAACGGGCTTCAATAATGGATTTATACGACGCATCGGGATTTCACTGACGTAAACAAATATAAGCTGTGATAATCCAGCCGTGAGACCGTGCGACTCTTTCGAGACTATCATCAATCATGGCTCTGTCTGGCCTTGGATTCTGGAAGGAGCTTGGCTGGTTGGAGTAACCAGCCCGCTTTCACCCTCACGCACAATGGTCGCCAAAATGCGACTAAGTGCGGAGAACAGACCGCCAACAAAGAAGAAGAAGAAGGTATGCGACTTTGTGTTGTTCGATGATTGGGAAATGTTTGCGATTTTGTCCAACTCGCCGTAGGACGTCCTTATTGGTTACTTTTTGAGTCCAAGATATAGACATTACACGTCTGTATGCCCATATTTCGAATGCTTCTATACGTTTCCTGAGATCCTCTTTTACGATCCAGGACTTACATTCGTATAGAAGTAGAGGCCAGATGTAACATCGTAGAAGATGCATGTAACATTGCAGAGGTAGCAATGGTGGCTATAATAGAATCCTGTGAAAACAATTAATCCGATCGAGGATAGAGCTTAGCCAGGATCACGATAATAAGTAATTAAGAAACGTCCAGAAAGAGAGAGTATCATTTCTCGTATAAAAAAGGAAACACAAATAAAAGTCACAAGACGATGCCGCGCATCTTAGCTAAATGCATTTAGATGCAATTTGGTGGAGCGCAATCCGTCTGCAAATCAAATTGCACTGTAGTTTATTTATGCTTTTCCGTCAAGCTTGATGCTTTTACACCGGATCCACAGATAAAGTAATATTCAAATAAGCTTTTATTTACGGTATTGGATATTGTTGCTTTTTTCCTAATGGAGGTTCAGAAGAATTTAAAAAACCTAGCTTTTATTATCAGGAATTTTATTGAATTTAAACCAATATCCGCTATATTGGTTTGACTTTTATGATGTCTTCTGTTATTTTCTCTATCAGTATAATATCCATACATAATAATCCATATAAATATTATAAATTTGAAAGTTTCTTTTCTTATCTTATTATAATTTTTTTAATTTAATTAAGTAATACATTAAGGATGAATGAGTTTTCTCAATCGTTTCATTAAATTCTCCAGTTGCGGTTTCCAATTGTGAAAATACTTTAACTAATTTGTATAGTTTAATTTGTATATATATGTTGTATATATGTAACCAAGTTGTATGTATGTAACCAAGTTAAACATATATATATATGTTTAACTTGGAACAAAATTGCCTACCATGTTAGAACAATTAGACAATTAACTGATAGAACATTTTATAGAATTAGGCGTTACTTTGCGGAGATCCATAATACAAAAGTAATAATAAAATTATTGTGCTATAATCCGCGATACAGTAAATAGAAAATATATATAGTGTTTAATGTATAGTGGATTATCAGTATTTTCATACCCGATACGTGCAGGATTCGTAAAAGCACATGCACAAACCTCCACCACTTCCACCAAAATACACAAGCACTACACAGTTTCACTATCACAAACTCAACAATCGTTTCGCCCCGCAACCGAGGCATCATCAGGAGATAGACTCCACGACAAAATCGCAAAGCGAAGCGTTATGCAAACAAGCATTGTTATATAGTAATCGGTTCATCCCCACCTTTACCTCTGAACACGTGCAACAAGCTTGAACTTGAAACATTTATCTGCTCGTTAATGAGGGTGCCATTGTTATGCTTAATGATTTCTAATTGTTCCAAAATATTCAATTTTAAGCTTTTTTCGCAGGTGTGCAGTATTTCGAAACAATGGTCATTAGGAACTTTATGACCGCTTTCTAACAAATGTTTCGCGAAATGTGAATTTTGTGGCTTATTATTCCTGAAAGCGACCATATGTTCTTTAAAACGGGTTTCAAAATTACGACCAGTCTGACCCACATATGTATCATTGCATTCAGGACATTTTATTTTGTAAATACCACTCTTTTTCGGGCTTTCTAATTTGTCTTTATACTCAGTATATACTGCCCACCAACTCATCTAAACTGAGGGTCACTGAGATGAATCCTCGCGCTCCGATGTTGTATGGTTTGCCAAAAATCCACAAAAACAATATCCCCATACGTCCAGTTGTCTCGTACATAGGCGCTCCAGCATATAAATTAGCTAAATATTTAAATTCAATTTTGCCATTGAAAACATCCTTTCGGCCAATAAATGCCCTTAAAAACAGTCTCCAGCTGGTTGACAAAATTAAGAACATTAAATTACCAAATAAATGTAAATTGATATCACTCGATGTTGACAGTTTGTTCACGAATGTTCCATACAAAGAAACCAAACTTTCGCAAACCAACCTACACGGATACGATCATACCTGCTTCTTCCTTTCACCCCTGGCAACACAAACTTGCTGCCTTTCATAGTCATATACACAGACTCTTATCAGTCCCTCTTTCGGAAAAGAATTTTAACAATGAGCTGCAAATAATCAACCAGATGGCGCATTCCAATGGCTACGATGAGCAATTAGTACAAAATATATTAAAAAATAAACAGAAGTTGCAATTGACAAAACACTTCTATGCGGTGCCACATTACAAAGATAATAAATACAAAGCCAGTTTGACCTATTTTGGAACATTGTCAGAACGAATTTCAACTATATTTAAAACAAAGTCAAATATAAAATTAGGTTTTAAAAGTAATAACTGCTTAAAAAGATATTATGCAATAATAAAGACAAATTAGAAAGCCCGAAAAAGAGTGGTATTTACAAAATAAAATGTCCTGAATGCAATGATACATATGTGGGTCAGACTGGTCGTAATTTTGAAACCCGTTTTAAAGAACATATGGTCGCTTTCAGGAATAATAAGCCACAAAATTCACATTTCGCGAAACATTTGTTAGAAAGCGGTCATAAAGTTCCTAATGACCATTGTTTCGAAATACTGCACACCTGCGAAAAAAGCTTAAAATTAAATATTTTGGAACAATTAGAAATCATTAAGCATAACAATGGCACCCTCATTAACGAGCAGATAAATGTTTCAAGTTCAAGCTTGTTGCACGTGTTCAGAGGTAAAGGTGGGGATGAACCGATTACTATATAACAATGCTTGTTTGCATAACGCTTCGCTTTGCGATTTTGTCGTGGAGTCTATCTCCTGATGATGCCTCGGTTGCGGGGCGAAACGATTGTTGAGTTTGTGATAGTGAAACTGTGTAGTGCTTGTGTATTTTGGTGGAAGTGGTGGAGGTTTGTGCATGTGCTTTTACGAATCCTGCACGTATCGGGTATGAAAATACTGATAATCCACTATACATTAAACACTATATATATTTTCTATTTACTGTATCGCGGATTATAGCAAAATAATTTTATTATTACTTTTGATAGAACATTGTTAGACTTGATTACTTGATTATTTCGACATGGTCATTCATATTAATATTATAAATGCGAAAGTCAGACTGTCAGTCTGTTACGCTTACAAAATAACTGTTTAAATAAATAAATATATAACAATAAATATATGTATACCGGTTTATATATGTGAGCCAAATGTATGTCAAAAAAAGTTTTTTCTTCGAGAACAGCACAACAAACCGCCTTATGCGAAGAACAAAGTCACATATCCTATGCTTATATAAGGGAGATGTAACAATATAGTGCGTGCTTAATTGCGGGTATTTAAATCTAAATTTGAAAAATTGTATCGAGTATGAAAACGGATAGTCTACTCTACATTTAGCATTATACAAATATTTTCTATTTAGTTGATCGCGGATTGAAGAAAAATAATGATTACTTAATTAATTATTATGGATCTCCGCAAAGTAACGCCCTTTGCTTTAAATAATTTAAATTAGAGAAAAAGTCGCCGTTAGTATTTTGTAGAGTAAATACGCAATGTATGTTTGTATTTTACAAATTGCATTCATCGCGAATTATATTATAACAAAATAGTTTCTTCATTAAAAATTCAAGGAAACAGGTATTCTTACATTAGCTTCACAGTATATTTTTAGTAATTTAATTTTTGTACATATGAATATAAATAATTATAAAAGGATTGGCGATGTATATAATAGACAAAGTAGAAACCGACATAAGCTTGCGGTTCCTGCTTTGCGCCTTGCAAAAGTTCGTAATTCGTTTGTGGGTTTGGGTATAAGATTCTATAATAAAATTCCACAATCTACATTAACTTTACCTTTACAGCAGTTTAAAAATACTATTAAAAAAAGGTTAATTCAGAAAGCCTATTATACCATTGAAGATTACGTAGAAGATAAGAATGCGTGGATATAGCTTCTCTTCAACCCTGTACAAGACATTTATAACTATATGTAACTAGTGATAAGAATTATTTTTGGAAAAGAGCAACCGCCGAGTTTCTTGCTGGTTCTTCTCGGTAGGAACAGCTTTCCGAACCAGCAGTAGATGTTGACGATTCAAAAGCACTTGTTTACAAGTTTACTTGAATAAAGAATATTTTGAATTTGAATTACTTTTGTCCTATAGCATTCCTTAATTGTTATATTTATTCGTCTTTATTAAAAAGACTTAATACTAAAAACGAAATATCTAAGGCATAAAAAGGTCTTTTTTTGCAGATAAAATATTCCACTTTTGAGACTTATACAAAAATATTAGCGCACTAGAAATCGAGATAAGCTTATAATTCCCGACTTGCCGAGTCAGGAAATTACAAAATCATATTTCGTGGGCTTAGGTAATACGCTTCTATCACAAAATTTCATAAAGACCCGAAACAAGTTCAAATTAAGAGTTTGCTCGTAAAGCATTTTTGATAGATTCGTGATCAGAATTGTATTTACTACGTACAAACTGAAAGAAATTTTTTCAAAATATGGTCAGCCGAGAGTGTTTGCGTTCCTTTATTTCATTAAGTATTAATGTTCTGAAAAAATGTATTCGTGTCGTAAAGCGGCACCAGCATTTTATTATCCCACATTTGGGTAAAGTTCCTTTTGGATGGACGGATTGGATAATTCATAGAATTAGGCGTTAATTTACGGAATTCCATAGTACAGAAGTTATGATAGAATTGTTTTCTATAATCCGCGTTTGTTATAATCTATGCAATGCTAAGAGTAGGAAACAGACAACGTTTACATTCCTTATACATGCAAGATTAGTTAATGCACATATCACAAAACACTGCCACCACTGAAAAATTACACAAGCACCACATACATACATCGGCGATTTTGTCGAGGTATGTGAATGTTGCTTGCTTCCTTTACTTAGCATTACATAGATTCACTTAATAAACGCGGATTATAGTAAATGATTCTATCATAAGTTCTGGACAAATTAGAGTTTACTTCCAACATGTTATTCTATTCTATCGATTCTACCTCTTGTATCGCATATCAAAGGAAACTCCTGAGTTTCGTGTTTATCTTAAGATGATTCCCTTTATTAAAAAGCGGGCAATACAATGTATAAAACAATTAGGCTCTAATAATTATAGAGTTATGGTTAGAGACTATATGGTTCTAGAAGTTTAGTTGATTTCGTCTGTCAAGAAGTTTAGTTGATTTCGTCTGTCGAGGTTTACTGTGTCAGTCACAGCTTTTATCTTTACATTTTCTTTTCTTAAATAATTAATTTAGGTTCTGTTTTTTTCTCACTATGTTCAGGTAGCGTCAGGTAGACAGATGATTTTATGCACTTTTAGATCAACTTGCTATCTTTTTTCTCTTAATATAATATTCCTGTGAACAGTATAAATTGTCAGTCCACTATATACACTCCAGGAAGATCTACATTCTTATTCAGATTCAAAATATTATTTATTCAAGTATTTGTAAACAAACTTTTTATCGTCATTGGTCGATGTATCACATACAAATGTGTTCATTATTAATTCGGTACGTAAAGATACCATCTATACCTATTATAAAACAAAATCTGTCTGTCTATACGTAATCGTTTTCCCAAAATCTGCTGAACGGATTTTTGTACGGTTTAGGTAAATAGTACATATCGGTATTGTGTAAACGGTATTGAAGAGATCGCACAGTTATTAAAAAACTTGCTTGCTGGGAGTTTTAGTCGCGAGCGCTGAGTAAACCATAAGGAATACACTGAAGTAATGTACTAGATAATTGTAGATCTCTAAAATTACTACAAAAAAGTCCGCGACAGTATGTCTATTATGGTTAACTCACAGTAACTAACTTTATGGTTAAAATTGCAATTAAATACACTAATTTCCACGCGGGCGAAGCTGCAGGCATAGCTAGTGTATATATAATTTTGAACTTCGTTACATGAAATATGCGTTAACCGTAACGGAGATAAATCATGTTGACATCATTATCTCGCGCGGTGAAACGTAATTATGTCTATTGTTTATGAACCTTAATACGATTATGCAAATGTTGTTGACATTTCGAATATATGTAAGCTTTAGTAAAGTATCGTGTTTGTAGGTGAATAAGAAAATGAGAGATCTTGAGCACGTGGAAGTAATAAACGCTATCATCAAAATGATACCTATTTCTTCCCTTGTTTTGACTCGTAATTTTACTATTATAAAACATATGTTTGTTTAATTGTTTGTTATTTATTATTTATGAAAAGTAATAATAAAATTATTTTGCTATACGACAAAATCGCAAAGCCGTCGTGGAGTCGTGGAGTCTATCTCCTGATGATGCTTTGGTTGCAGGGCGAAACGATTGTTGAGTTTGTGATAGTGAACGTGTGTAGTGCTTGTGTATTGTGGTGGCAGTGGTGGAGGTTTGTGCAGATGTTTTTACGAATCCTGCATGTAACGGGTATGAAAAACCGGATAATCCACTATACATTTAGCACTATATATATTTTCTATTTACTGCATCGCGGATTATAGCAAAATAATTTTTTTATTACTTTTGTATTATGGATCTCCGCAAAGTAACGCCTAATTTTATAAATTATTTATTATTTATGATTTACAAAGCAATGGAAGCGATTTAACTCGTCATAGCTTAATTGCTAAAGTACATTATCCTTATCAAGTATTCGCGAGGCCCAGTCCTACGCAGCTGTAAATATTTAAAAAATAATATAATCATGGTAAAGGAAAAACACATCGTGATGAAACCTGCATATCCTAGACAGTATATACGAGTACGTAACCTGCCAATCAGCATCGTAACAGCGCTTTGTGCTTTTTAAAGCAGAGAAGCTAAAGCTTTTACCCGTCTCTGCAAGGAAACAGTAGAAATTTGGTCTTACCATTCACTGGACCTTAGCTCGTTGACGTGCTTATTGAACATAAAGAACAAGAACAAAGAACTTTGGAAGCATATTATTAAAAGCAAGCATAGAAGCAGGAGTTACTTTCCGGAATTCCATATTACAGAAACTATGACTGAACTACTTTGCTATTATCCGCGCGGTTAAAAGATTGTCGGCTATTAATTGTCAGGTATTGCGATTTTGTCGTGGAGTCTATCTCCTGATGACGCTTCGGTTGCGGGCCGAAACGATTGTTGAGTTTGTGATAGTGAACGTGTGTAGTGCTTGTGTATTGTGGTGGAAGTGGTCTCCACCACTTGTGGAGAACACGCTTGTAACACGCTTGTGCATGTGTTTTCCCGAATCCTGCACGTATCGGGTATGGAAATACGAATAGTCCACTATACATTTAACACTATATATATTTTCTATTTACTGTATCGCAGATTATAGCAAAATAATTTTATTATTACTTTTGTCCCAATTATGTGTTTGTTGCGGATACTGAAGAAAAAATGTTTTTTGTTATCCCATACTTAACATGGAATACAAGTTTAATTGTACTTAGTTTGATCAGTATTGGTCACGCCGTAACAGCGTAACAGATGGACAGACTTTCGTATTTTTATTACTATGTAAGTGGATATTCTAGCCAAATTCAGCGTAATTCTGTTATACATTTAATATCGTTTCTTAAAAAGACTAACAGCTGAACTTACAACTTATTTGGAATCTTATGTGCACGCATGTATATATATAATACTATAGAAGTTGTAATAACGTTTAATGAGAAATACCCCATCGTTATTACAGCGCAATTCATAAGCTTAAGGTGTTCGTGAAAATAATTAAAGGAAGGAATGCGATTTACGTATGCCCCTGAGGTACGCTGTGACATTAAAAAGTAACTTGTTCCAAACTCGGAAGCAATAATTCTTGAGGAATTTCATTAGAGGAACACCGGTGACATTTATATAATAACGTTATATTTGAAGTGTTCATTGTGTAAACAAATATAAATAAATAAATAAATTTTACTTAAATACAATTAAAACGCTTTTTGTTGAAGGAAAACATAGCTAGGAAATCTTCATATCTCTAGATAAATCCTGGCCCCAGCTCCATAAGATAAAAAAGTTTTTGTTGTAGGTCTATGATATTTTTTACGAAAAATAATAACATATAATCATGATAGCGTTAAATTATGTGAGTAAAAGAAACTTTCTATAATCAAAAAAAAAAAAATTGAGTTACATATATCTTAAATATTAATTGTTATAACATTAATAGGAATATAGATCAAGCACCAAAAGCCCAGCTCTTTCGAAAAAGAAAAAGATGAGGTCGATACGTGTCAGTGGGTAACAGTCACAGTAAGTGACAGGATGTTACTTTACAATGTTTTGTATGAGTTGTTTAAATACCGTACAAAATAAAGCATTATCTGTAGGCCTACCTTGAACTTTAAGAAAACGATTCAATTCAAAGTCAGTACCTAAACCCAACCGCTTTCTTTTCGTAGCATGAGGTGTGGATTGCTTTGGAGTGGTAATGTTTGAAAAGTATAACGTTATATAATTTATGGAATTAGGCGGAGATCCATAATACAAAAGTAATAATAAAATTATTTTGCTATAATCCGCGATACAGTAAATAGAAAAATATATAACGTAGAGTAATAATGTAGAGATGACTTAACGTTTTTTCATACCCGGTACATGCAGGATTCGTAAAAACACATGCACAAACCTCCACCACTGCCACAAAATACACAAGAACTACACACGTTCACTATCACAAACTCAACAATCGTTTCGCCCCGCAACCGAAGCATCATCAGGAGATAGACTCCACGACAAAGCTTTGCGATTTTGTCGTGGAGTTTTAAAGTGTGCGCCTTTAAGACATCATTGTATGAAAAACAATTTAGTTTACGTCTTCAATTGAGTCGCAATAAGAGTTCAGGGTAGGCCTGCTGTAGAGTACAATTGGATAGACTAAAATGTTAAAGATTTTTGAGAATAGTTAGGTCTATTGTTAGGTATATGATTTCATTTACATTAAGTTGATTACATTTTTGTGTATTTTAGATATTTACAACTATTTAAAATTTATTTTTAATAAAAGCGATTATATAATTAGGTGACGTCTACGCAGATTAGATAAAAATATATATTTTGTTTACATTTTATTATTATATCACAAACACATATTATTAATCACAAACAGAAACAGTCAGTCTTTTGGAGCTATCGGCTAACTACGACTAACTACAGATCCTTTCATTTGACCCAGAATTCTTAATTTATCATAAAAAAGTAAAAACGTAACGGCCTGTTACTATTCCACTGGTGGGCATAAGGCTCCTCTCTCCGTTTTTTGGAGAGAAGGGTTGGAGCTAAGACCTACTACGCTGTTCCAATGCGGATTGATAGGATACACATATCATCAGAATTCTCTAGAGATATGCAGGTTTCCTCACGATGTTATTCTTCACCGAAAAGTGTGTGGTAAATTGCAATTCTCAAATAGACAGATAAGTTTTTAACAGAAAAAAATCATTGGTGCCTGCCCGGGGTTTGAACCCGTGACTTCTCGAAAGACTCGCATGGCCTCATTGCTACAAAGATATTATTCATGACTGTAATAAGATCAGATGTTGTATACAAGGTATATTCAAGATAACAAGGCTAAAATCTAAAAGCCTCAATGATAATGCAAGTTAACTGTAATGTAAAGGTCGCCAAAATTTGGCATGATAAAAGAAAATTGGTATATTGTCTCTTACGCACGCCTTTGAGTGGTTTACTTTACAGAATTGTATGACAAACCGACAATTGGGTCGTGATTATGTGCTTTTTTATATGTATGTAACGAACCTTTCTCAAAATAATTACATTGGCGTAAGGGAAATGAATAATTTGATGTTTTTCAGAAATGCAAATCAATTGGGATTCTCTTCATAAATGTAAATTGGTATCAAAGTAGACATAAGCACGGGTACTCAAAAGCACGATTTTATGCTTATTTTGTTTTATTTTATAAAAGGACGATTTTATGAACTTTTTTTGAAGAAAGCTAAAAACAATCTCAAAGTAAAAGAAAACTATTTAATTACTTTTTGATTTGAGAACTGATGGTCTAAAACAAATGGTTTAAAAAAAAGTTTTATTACGTCTTTGATTTAAGATATGATGGTGCACGACTGCCTGTGGACCATCATATCTTAAATGGTTTTAAATTTGAATTAGACATTAAATCCTATCAGAATAATTTATACGGAGATTTTTGATAATCATTATACTTCAGCCTTTGTGGTTCTCAGGTACAGATTTAGATATAGGTACACATAAATACAGTTCTTCGGTTGCCTTAATCTCTCATGTTATCATAGTTATCAACACTTTTGGGACTTTTTTGTATGTTGAACATTTCGTTCAATTGTCCCATACCAAATTAATAAATAAATCATTAAACACATTATTTCACCTCCAAAGTGACATCTAAAAAGTCACACCTAATGTCACAATTCTGTACAAAGTTTTGTACAAAGAAATTTGGACATGGTTCGTTAATTCTACTAATGATCAGGCGGGCTTGTATTTTGGATTTCATTAGAATTGAAACATCGTAGTTCAAAGGCATAATGCAGAGCCTTTTGTTTTCGCTACTTTGTATCAGCTTAATATAAAGTATGAACTTCTAAATATTTTAAAATCTTTCTTAAAGTTGTAACAGACGTCACTGGCAGCCAAATGTTGGTACAAACACGGCCTATGAATCTTGCGTCGATTAATGTAAGCCAACTAGCAATATAATAATAAATCTTTATTTCAAGCACAAAAATCATAGTTCTAAAGATAGTAGATAGGTAGATTTTAAGTTTAATTGTCTATTTTTTATTAGTTTATTGATAAATTTCCTTGTCCTGGTGGATGAGCGGGGTACCCAGTAATGCGGGTTCACACCTAGTGCCCTAGTGTGCAATAGAAACTTTATATCAATAAAATTTGACTGGTCCGTTGGCGCTATGGGTAGTGACCCTGCCTTCAGCTCCGCGGGTCACGGGTTCGATTCCCGCCGAGGGCCAACATTTTTTATAAACAAATTGTTGGTGCTTCGAGCCTGGGTGTGTATTCGTATTTAAGTATGTATTTAACTTATATATGTAGTATATCTACCAGTTGTCCATCACCCATAACACAAGTATTAAGTTACTTACTTTGGGGACGCACGACTGTGTATGTAAATGTCCCATATATATATAATAGTACATCCTGATGGTACGAACGTTTTGAGTACTTTAAGTACAACTGGCATATGTACAAAAATTCACAATATGGTCTATAAAGAGTATTTATCTTCATATTTATAATTTATATGAAGAGAATTTGTGTGCTATTACCTAACAGCAAAAACTCTCCCTATCTGTTGTCTATCATAATCAACACTTAGATTCACCATTAAGATATGTATAAGATACTTAAATGTTGCTAAACTCGGGATCTCCATGCCATTTATATACACTAAGGATACATTATCCCGGCCTATACCCCTCTTAAAAACTCTTATCTCGTATGAAGAACATAATATTTAAGGCAATTTTTCAAATATACCTAAAAGTTTTATAAATATAGAGGGACTGTGGAGCACCAAATATTATAGCTTGAATAACTAAAATAATTGATAAAATATATAAAGATCTGTTTACGCCTGCTTTGGTTTTACGTTTACTATTTATTTTTCATTTAAAATCAAGAGATTATTGTCCAAGTAACACTGAAAACCAATGGATTTAGAAACTGTTGTGTTTATTTGTGTTACAAGTTTAAAAATATTTCTAACCGGCTGTAAATTTTTGACGTCATCCATTAAATAAATATTGGTTTATTAATAATGAGATTCAACAAGAAACTTTTCATTACCGTACTGTTGGACATGATATACAAGATTAACAATCAGGTAGATTCCCGTAGAAGTAGTTATTTACGTGATCGATTTCTTTGACACGAAACCTATCACTTATCTAATGACGTTAGTAAATTAATGAAAAGCAATTTCATATTTCTGAAAATGAAATAGCCTGAATAAAATAACTGGTAGCCTCCTAATAAATCTCATTTTGCGCCGTTCTTTTATGATTTATCACCGGTCATTAGCGCCTGCTAATTGCCAATCGTGGAATTTATTCCAAAATTCTCTTGAGATCACACGTAATTGAATTTTTCGATTAAAGATTCGAATGTTCATTATATTATTCTTTAATTACTTCTATTAGGTTTTTTATAGAGCCATTGCACTTTAATCTATGAAATATTTAACGTCCATCGCAAAATCTGAAGTTGATAATGACAATTTGAGACGTTAACAAATCAGATCCGTTTTTTTCGAACGAAGATCACCTGGAAGTTGTTATTGAAACGCTGCCTTTCCTTTTTTGCTTTGCGAAATCCCTCTGACTCGTTACAAAATAATTTATGGAAGGATTTTGGCCTTTTGTAGATAATAAGGATATAGGAGCTTATAAAATTCAAACTTCAAAGCCTTCCATTTGAACTACTGTGCTAATCATATAACACTGATTAATGACATGAAATGAAATTTTATTCATGGGAATTCATGAAATTTTCATTTTCACAGAACACATCAAATATTTTCTAAGAATGGTGTTTTGTAAACTGTTATTAGTAGTCATAGACAGTCCGATTTGACTCTTTCTTTAAATGGCAACCTTTGGCTTGAGCAGTACTGTGAGCGTTTTGGGCGTTAGAGGAAGATACATATGATATGGTATGATTATTAGTACAACTTATCTTACCATTGTTGTTAGCCCATATTTTCGTCCTTTTTAGGTTCTTTTCATTTAGCTTGACCTTTGATTTCTAAGAGAAAAGAATCTGTTGTGGTGGAATTATTTAATTTAAACTTTATAAAAAATTCTGCTAGTGATTTTTTCTATACAGGAAAAGCACATTTTTGCTATTCAATTAATCCAGATTTTGATAGATTCGACCAATATGTGCATTTACTGTATAAATATTAAGTATATATCTTGAGTAGGTAATTAGTAAATGTTTCTGGCAACCCAGACAGTTAATGCTTCATTGGTTAAAGGAATTTCACGGATCATTAAATAAAGGCAGTCGACGAACTCACAATCTATTAGAAGTGCGTCCCTTTGCGTGAACATGATGTGACTATTGTTCGAGGATAAGATTTGATGTCTCTTGAAAAGTAATATACATTTGTATATGTTATTTACCTAGATAATGGATTAGTTACGTTACACCGAGTTTTGAAAATTATTTTCTAAGGAAAAGTTTGACCAATGGATACGCAGTGGTCTTATGCCACTTGAATCCTGGGGCTTCCTGCAACCTTTTTCAGGTCGTGAGTGCGCCTAGCAAAGGATTTACCAGCACTGTAACAGATATAGCATGTATAGGGATTTGAACGGCTAGCAGTTCTTCGAACTACAATTCCCTCTGAGTTTCATTTTATCTTCATACCTCGTTGACATATTTCAATGACATAAGTAATAATAAAATTATTTTGCTATTATCCGCGATACATGTATCGGATTATAGCAAAATAATTTTATTAATACTTTTGTATTATGGATCTCCGCAAAGTAACGCCTTATTCTATAAAATATTTCAATTATTTATTGGTTCTTTTACATGTTTGATTCAATCTCGTAAAAACGATACAAACATAGATTTTTCCATCGCTCACTGAGTGCATCTAGATCTTCTCAAGAGATCAAATATCAGTGATCGGGTTTTTGATTTAACAGATTTCAAAAATAGGAAAGAAAATCATCAAATCGTTGCCAACGATTCAAATTATTATGTAATGATCATCACTATGGTGAAGTTTCAATTAAAATGTTAAGCAAATTCTGTTTAGTGAATGAGAAATCAACGCAACAAACTAACCAATATAGTAAAGTTATGGGTGTACTTGCCATTTTCATTTGAAAATAACTGATTTTTACTGAATATTGAAAAAAGTTAAATATATGTACTTTAAGGAACATATTAAAATTTTAAAAACATTTTTATATGATGCGTTAGTTAATAAATACTTCCTAAAAAAATAGGTTTTAAAAACAAATTTCAAGCTTGTGTAGACAATATTTTTTTGATTCGAAATCAAAACGATTTAATTAGTGATTTTCCATTAGTTAAATTAACAGCACCCTAACACGTAGTTAATTAAAAATTTCATATAATGGCGAAATATAAAGTTGAGAATAAAATTGAACTATAATCTATATTTAGTGTTTTAAGCGTAGTCTGCTCTAGAGTTAATAGTTATTAAATTTGATCAATGGTAAGGGAAAATTCAATTATTCGAACATCATTGAATTTATACTCGGCAGACAAACACTTCGTTTATTAAAACGAGTCTTGAGTGCTTAATAATTAATCTATAAGATTCCAAACATATCTGAGGAAAAGGAAAACAATCGTGTGTAAACCAGCATATCCTAGAATTCTTGCTTTTTACCTCTGTAAAGTTCTTGATTTTTATTAAGCCTTTATAAGTGTAAATAATTAAATAAAAGAGATTTTTAATTTTTAACATACTATAGACTATACATATAAAGAAGAATATAGATTTCAATACCATATTTTTTCTTTCTGAAGATACTAAATAATCCTGTTATCAGACACATAAACCTTTAACAATAGATGTAGATTTTAGAATATTGAATGTTATTTTTGGATTACTTTTTATTCTCTGTATTAAACTTCACAATTTTGTATTTTTCTTTAGTTACATACGAAATATTTAATAGGCAAAAATTTTTATTGAAGAATTTGTTACAATATGTTTCAAATACAACCTTCTTCATATAGTTGGTCAATAATATAAAAAAAAACATTGTCGCCGTCATTGTATGTCATTGTGTGTTGTTGAAAGAGATTAAATGGGTTGACTTTTGAGAAAATTGCTTCTTATTTATTGAATAAGTGTAAAGGAAAAATATTGTCGTTATAATATTTTAGAACCTCGTTCCTGACCAAATTAAATAATCTTTTCATTTATCCCTCGTCCAGTACGTATTTGATCGTAAAATTGCTATATATTGAGTAAAAATGGTAGAAAAACATGGCAGACTGAAATCGAATTCATTCGCGACATGCATAAGTGCTGTTAAGAAAATTGGTCGATACATGATTTGGACACAGTTTTCACGTATGTACGAATTAGGTCAATCGGGTGTTCGAACTTCGGCAAAGCTTTCAGCTTAAGTTCGCATAGTATGAGAGACGGATGGAAAATTTTTGTAGCTTTAAAACGTAAAATTTTACTCATTTATTATATTCCATTATTATAATTGTCATTACTATCAAAATCATATATACGAGAATAACTTTTAAACATAAAAGTATCAAATTATAAAATTATAGCCAAATATTTATAAAGTATATTTATGAAAACAACGTTAATTTCTTAGTTGTTACCTCTTTTTTTAAAGTTCTTGCCATCCCTGTTAATAGTATCAATCAATAACATTTATTTGAAAGACTACTTATTTCACCAATATATAATCAAATCCCATTAATATATCACTGTCGTGGAAATTACAACTGTTAGTGGGATTTTTTAGATTTCGGTGGTCACATTTCGGTGACCTAATTGCAAAGCGGGAAATCTACTATTAACATCCATCAAGCATGATATTTTATTATTACAAGGAGATGCCATAATTGTTATTATTATGCTTATCGGTATATTGTTTGTCCGTGGTTATTCTGTAATGCCACTGAATACATGTAATGAACAGAATACAATCAAAATACATGTTGATATTTTGTATTGTAAAATTACATAAGAAGTTTAGAAACTTAGATAGATACATTAAAATATTTTCTTATATAAGAGTCACCTGTTTTTCATACGTTGCTATTGAAATAATAGCAACAAAAAAAACTATTTTTTTTTTATGTCTCCGGCAAAAGGTAAATTTAGCAGCCGGCTCTACGGCAGTAATTTTTAATTTGAAAAATGCCACGGCATCATCGTTCGTCCGTGGTAACGTTGAAAGTAAGTTGAAGAAGCAATTTCGCTAACCTTAATCAAACGCTTAACCGATTTATTGTGAATCTTTTGAAGACGGCTCTTAATAAGAATCCATCAAGACCAAAGGTGATGTTTTTGAATTGTATTGTTTTTCGTATCAGCGCTATTTATGAAAAATGTATTAGTTAGGTTTAGATTTATATTTTGATTATTTATAACGTTGTATAATGTCAAACTCAGTTTATCGAGGAAGAAGAATTTGAGTCTTATTTTTACTTTAAACTTTTTTTAAACAGTCAAATATTAAATTATATGCAAGATCTTTATAAAATATCCAAATATATGGAAAACAAGAGTTGAAAACCTCTGAAAAAAGAGCTACAATAATCATCTTAAAATATGGCGGCTGTTATATTTCTAAGGTCATCAGACAAGATTTACTCAACAAGTTAGGTTGGTTAACAACACCTTACCTTACCTAACCTTATGCCTAAGTACTTTTCACCACAACGCGAGATGTAGAATTTTTTTATGGATTTTTCGTTATATGATTTTTTCGCGTCGATATTGCGTCAGGACATGTAAAAACTCGAGCGAACCCGACATTTTTATGTTATAGTCAGTGAAATTAAAAAAATCATACGCTGTATACCTTGGACATCAAGCACGTAAGAATATATTTCCTCCTACAGAGAGGTTGTTAAAGTTAAGTAACTCGGTAATCTCGTTGGTAAGTCGATACTTGACCCAACTCATCTGTCCATTTTCATCTGTTGATCAGAGAGCACATGTAATGATCGTACGATGCCGAAATCTGTATCTTCATATGACGGTAAATTGTATTTTCTAAGATTTATATGAATTAATATAGCAATATCGAATATGTCAACATTTGCCTAGACTGTCACCCATACAACGTATGTTTAAAGTATTTATATCGTAAGCGCCTACCCTGTAATTATCCTCATTGTATGACCTTTTCTCCTTAGAAAAGTTATAGAGCTTAGACCAGTATTTTTTCCAAGACTCATTATCAGAGAACTCTTATGGAGATAAGTAATGTTTTGAAAACTTTTTCGTTTCTTACCCTCACGGGGGCAATGCAAAAAGTTGCTGTTACAAACTCACTGCTGGGAATAGGCCTCCTCTCTCCGTTTCTGGAGAGAAAGGTTGGAGCTAAGACCTACCACGCTGCTCCAATGCGGATTGGTAGGTTACACATATCTCCAGCATTTTCTAGAGATATACAGGTTTTCTCACGATGTTTTCCTTCACCGAAAAGCGTGTGATATATATTGTAATTTTCAATTAGACACATGAGTTTTAATAGAAAAACTCATTGGTGCCTGCCCGGGTTGGAACTCGTGTTCCCCTCGAAAGAGTTGCACCGCTTGGCAATGCAAAACATCCTTCCAAAATTAAAAAATAAATATATTTAAATCAGGATAAATAATTTAAGTTTATATACCACTATATTGGTTGGCATTTGGTTATTGATTGAGACGCCTTCATAAGAGTACGATAATTTGCGACGTTTCCAAGATTTTAATTTGTGCCATCGTCAATGCCGATTGAGAAAGCATTATTCGGTGGTAACACTTGACAAAGTTTGTTAAATAAGAGAAAAATAGAAACAAATTACGACCAAAAAGCTTGTTTATTAAAATAATGCCTTTTGAAATTCATTTAACGCCTTTCATGTAACTCGTTTGTACGAACTTTTAAAGTTACTCTGAAATTTTTTAAGTACAGTTTGTATAATAATATTTGCTTAGTTCAATGTACAATAGATTAAGATAGTTTAATTAAAAGGTTATTTAAGAATATATATATTTTTATAATGTTCAAATTCAATTCTAATGTTCATGAAATAAATGGTTTATTGTGAAAATAATTTATGAATATCAATTATTTGACAAATTTAATATTTTTTGTACGAAAATATAATTTTCATTCAAAATACTTTATGAAAATTATAAACTTATGTTTGCGATTGTGAAGCTTACGAAGTTATTTATTCATTAACGTAATATAAAAACACCATGTAGCATTTCGACATAAGTGTTCTAATGTAATTAATTTGAAATTTATATAAAAAAGCCTTAATGTAACATGGTATAAAAATTAGTAGAGCACCAATTATATTTGGTAGAGCTAAAATAAAATACAAATTAATAAAATAAAAAAAATACAATTAAAAATGGATGAAAGACAGGGTGTTTAAGTTTTGAGCATTTTAAAAGTTTATGGATACGGTTCATTTTACAGAATATCCTTTAGTCTTGAGTTTTATTAACTAAATACTGATTTTTTTTTACTGATACTTATGTTACTAAAAATCCAGTTCCCAGAGCTAAAAGAATTCGATTTTATTTTCGTTAACAATATATTTTAATATATAACGGTCATGATTATAAATTATAATCATATTTGAGCCCCTTTTAATAAAAAGTATAATCACCCTAATTATAAAAAAAACATGCCCTGACAAATATATAAGCAATTCTAATTAATTATTATTAATAATTTTGTTATTATAAATTTGTAATGTTCGAATAATTTAGTTTCATTCATAGTTTTTGTTGTATTCAAATTATACTCTTACCATTTCAAGTTTTTTCTCTTAGATCTGAATGAAAAATAGAATTATGATATTTAAAAAACTTACCTTAAATATCTTCGAAGAAAGCAGGAGCAACTACAAAGTTTATACGACCTACGGAAAGTTCCTAAACTACATAAATATGCTACGAATATTATTGATAATATTGCTTTAGAGCCTCTCGATTGGAGGTGGTAGTTTTCGAGTTAGTATCGTGTCATTTTTGGTGCGTCGCGAGTCGCATGGCGTCGCGGTGTGAGCTGATCGGCTGCGCGACACGGTCTGCAGGCGTCGAGCCGCCCGCCCTAACACAGCCTGCACTTTGTATGGCCTACGAAAATATCCCGCCGTACTTAACCATGCGTGGTAATCTATTTTCAGAATTTCACGAGTGTATAATTTTAAGACACGATCTTTTATGAAAGAATGATCGATCAAATTAATTATTAACATCACATTTGGACGCCAATCTTTACGTTAGGATTGTTAAAAGCTCTTATCTAACTTACATTGTATGTATGTGAACATAAAATCTTGCAAGTTAAATTTGACCCATTTCCTGGTGTCCGATTGAGCCGATTACAATGCATGTCTTTGTTAAATATGTCCTAATGCTTTTTTTTTCGAATTGCCTGTATGCTGTCAGCCCTAACGGCTTTAACAGCGTCACCGGGTGGGACGGGCGAGCGCAGAAGCATCGTCGAGGTAGCGAAATGCAGAGAGTAGAGCGCAGAGGCTCTATTAGCGTCGGGGAACGTCGTCCTAAGGGCGCCTCCTGCGAAGCCGGACCGAATTCGGAACAGAGGAATTTTTCAATTTATTACTTTATTTTTTACCCAATATTTATACGCATTAAACGCAACTCTGTCGCCAAACAATTGCAAGGATGATGTGCATAAATATGTTTAAATAATTTATTACTATGTCATATTACGTCTTCACTATTTTTAAATAGTGTTTGATGTTACGCACTTTTGAACGACACTAGTTCTCAGGGAAATATTTGTATTTCCTTTGCACATTATTATTGTTATGGACTATTAAGCAATGATATTCTTTATAGCAATTCTGAAATTAATACATTTTTAAATCATTTTTATAACATGAGTATTAAAATTATTAATTCAAAATATATAAAAAACTACACTCATGTCGTTATTGAAAAAAGGCCGACTACTTTCGAATAAAATGGAGGTTATAGTGCCTGTAGTTGTTTCAGTTAATGGTAAAGCAAAGAGCCTCAACAAACAACTTAAAAAGGTACACTAAACTGTTGTATCAAGGTTCGGGTCCAGAAGGCGCTGTTGTTTGAGACAACCCGAATTAAATAGGTTCTGTTTTAGACCATGTGTTGTTGCGATACTCAACTAATTGTGAAAGAGTTTAACTTTGGTATTTCTAATGATTTTTTTATAGTCTTTTAAAAATCTACGTGAATTTCAACTTTAACACCGAGATCAAAATAAGGTTATAGATGAGTAGAATAGACGTTCCTCATTCTTTACCGATTCTGTTGTAAAAGGCGACTAAGGTAAGTCGACCCATCATGTGGTATCCGGCTGAGTAGAATAGACCACCCTCATTTCTTACGGAGATGTCATAAAAGGCGACTTAGGTAAATTGACCCACCGTGTGGTATCCGGTTGAGTAGAATAGACCATTCTCTTTCTTACCGAGGGCTCTAAAACACGACTAAGGTAAGTTGACGTCTGGCAGGCGGCCGGTCGTAAAATATGTAGCCAAATCAAGTGACAACATGTTTGTAACATGTTATTCCGACCTACAGTTAGAGTGGGATAAGTGTAAAGTGCGGCGTTTCATTATCAATTGATAGCAGACCTCTTCTCTTTATGTAATTGGAATCATCATCTTTTTCCGAATACGGGTTTGCAAGTTAGATAAAGGGCTTTTGAAAGTTTTTTAATTTTTGTATAGCGATCGTAGTATAGTTTTTAATGTAATTTTATTATTAATAGTTTAATTTTTGTGAGCGAGGTGTCTATCCGTATTTTAAGCCCACGACATCTAAGGTAGACTTATGCATTCGCACAGTCCACCCATGCCAGTTTACATATTAAACAACAAATAGTTACTTTAACATAACGTACTAGTAACACGGTTTATGTAATTTCATAACAGATGGCGCTACAAGTACTTTGTTCCGAGCTATCAAAGTGCTTTCGTAATTATATAAGACGTCCCCATACAAATCCTACCAATTCTTAATAATACAATAATAATAATAATAATAACTACTACTAAGGTTCTAAAGTGCATCCTACTGGGACACTAAGCCCGCTTGGGCTTAGTGTATATAATGTCGCTTAACATTATAAAGTATAAACGGTGCATCTTCCGGTACATCCGTCATACGGTCATCCATTCTTGCAATGCTGATTGCTGTGAAGGATCCGTCCGCGATACTATTTGTATAATTAATTAAACTACTATCATGTCACTTGTACGTATTCTTTCCCCGCCTGTACTTCCGCCCGGTTCGTCGTGTTACATTACTTAAATAATTTAGGACATAAGGACAACTACAAGTTTTCGCAGGTAGAAGATAATGTTATAATTCTGTTATGCTAAATACCAACGCTTTCATTCTGATTTTTATTTGAAGGGTGTAATGTAATCAGCCTACGGGTCGCTATTAAACTTTTGTGAATAGATCTTTACCAAATAATTCTACGTTCAATGTTTTTGGACGTAAGACGCAAAAACTCTTTTGATACCCTCATAGGGGCGGATTCCTGCGCCCCGTGTCAGACAATGAATCTATTGTTGTCATTTCTTTGTAAAAAACGGAGAATGTTGAATGTTTTATACCCATTAGGTGTGATTACATTAGGCTTTTGGTTTATTTATTAAAAGGCGTTTTATTTTCTCAGTTTTGTATTTTTTTTTAGAAAGCTTTGTTAGAGGGACGTTCACACCTAGTTAATTTGACTTTTCAACTGTTTTAGTACGGTTAGTTTTGATTTTTTCGTGTTGCATTCATTTACCGAATTGTAATTTACAACCGAAACAATCGTATCTTACTCAAGTGCCACGGATTTTTGAAAGCGTGTTTTATGAAAAAATATTATTGACAGTATTCAAATTTAATATCAATTCGGCTTCCTACAAAAGTACTTTAGTCGTCTGTGAGTTTGGGTATAAGATTTTATAATAAAAGTCCGCAATCAATTTTAGCTTTGCCATTAAGTACATCAGTTTAAAAACACTTTTAACGGAAGGCGTATACAGAAAACCCACTATACTACTGAAGATTACTTAGATTATAAGAATACCTAAGAATACCGCATATAGCTACTATTCGACCCTGTGCAACACAGTAATGACTAAATGTAACTAGTTATATGTAATATATTTTGAAACGAGTAATCGCCGATTTTCTTGCTGGCTGTTCGTGTATAAACAGCTTTCCGAAACAGCAGTGAAGTTGACGATTCAAAAGCACTCGTTTAAAAGTTTACTTGAATAATGAATATTTTAAATTTTAATTTTTTTACATTTTGAATTTTCTCTTAAATCTCTCATTAAAATTAGAATTATAAATAATTTGGACCAAGCTTTTCGATATTCTGTCTAGCGCTCTGTAACAATGTTGAGAAAAGTGTCTATAAAGTTGAGTGTCGTTAATATCAGTTACCAATACCAAAAATGACAGCTTACTAATTACCAAAGCTTTAAATCAATTTCAGAACTTGATTAAGCAGAAAGGCGAAATGAAATGAGAGAATTAATTACGGCCTAACGTAGTAGCCGACGGCAGTAAATTTTCCGAATTGGTATCTAATACTTTTACAGAAACATAAATTTGTAGTAGGACGAACCTGTAATATAATATACAGCAAATATTTATGCACCTTATTTGTAAAGAAATATTAAATCATATTTTGATTGGATAACTTGACGTGACCCGTTTCTACTCACCACTCTGTTTTACTCAACTGCGAACTTTAATTACTGTCACTTTACACTTTAGTTAAATCCTCAGAGATGAAGAGATGGCGACTGCTGTATATAAAATGCCGGTGTCGTATTATTTACTGGTTACCTGCCCCAATTTTGCAGTAGAACATATAAGGGCTTACGTGTGACGCGTGCTTGATTTTATTTATTACTTATGTTAATTTACTTTAGTTTCTACAAATATATAAACGTACGGATTACATTACGATCAAATCGAGTTACCTTTGTATAAGGTTCGACGTTTTGGTAGACTTGCATCTACCGTGGTCGCGAACTGACCACGTAGGTATATGAGTTATATGTTTATATATTAATAAGTATTTATTAAATTTAAAATGATTGACATAGGATATCTTTTTTTATATGTCGAAATTCCTCATAGATAGCATTGTCAGCACCGCATCGGTATCGGTATCGCATGACACACAGTGGTGGGCTCGCATTTGGCCATTCGACACAGGAATCTTCCAAAGCATCAATGCACTAGGAGAACCTGTGTCGGCCGGAAAGTTAAAACCCCGTGTCCCTTCTCCACCTAGCCCTTGATAGGTTGGATTGCTTAAATCGTCCAATCGCAGTGGGCGAATCCAGCTTCTTTCCCCATTTGTACAGTAGCTCTTCATAATCTACCCTCTGCCGCGGTTGACTGACGCTATTAATGAAAGGCTGTTCCGCTACAGGTTCCGTGTCCTATAGGTAACAAATCTACGACGGTAAGATAGTGCTAACATCTCTACCTCGAAACCCAAGGCGTGGTCCCAGGTAAGACGCAGGCTACCTCGCAAGAAATGTTGCGGTGGCCCTTAACAATTTTGATAGCTAGGACCCGCGCTCTGAGACTGCGCTCTGTGCAAATGAGCGTTCAGAGATCCCGCTCACACGAGTGCACCATAAAGTGCCATGGCCTGAACCACGCCTGCATATAAGTGACGATCATATACATTGTTTACATTGTATGTAGGATAGGTTGCTTATTCAAATTCAAAATTTAAAAAATTTTGTTTGTGTATTTTTTATTAAACGTCAAAAATATAATTAAAGTTATTTTACATAACATTTATATTATTTAACATAAGTATAAACATAATGTGAATAGATATTATGATTACACTTATGTTTAATCTGCACAACACAAAAATATTCGATATAGGTAGTATTAGGTCCTTACATATGAAATTGGCGTTTTGTCGTACTGGCCACTTTGATCTCAAATATTACCTTTATGGTTAGGAATTCCAAATTCAAATTCATACAGCTATTTACTCATGCATTTGTGTTTCAAACCCCCTAATTCATTTGTTTTTACTTCTTTTGTTTTTTTCTTTGTGTCACTCTGTTTACAAAATGGAAAACATGAAATATCGCGTTATTTACGAGTATGAGTTCCACCATGGCACCAGTGCTGTAGAAACGGCTCGAAGGATTAATGATGTGTATGGTGACGGTGTCGCAAAAGAAAACACAGTGCGTTTTTGGTTCCAACGTTTTCGTTCTGGAAATTTCGACCTGCAGAACAAGCCTCGTGGACGGCCGGAGACCAAAGTTGATAATGAAGAATTGAAGGCTATTGTGGAAGCGGATCCATCGCAAACCACGTCCGGTTAGCTGCAGCCTCCGGTGTTAGTGATAAAACTATTCTAATCCACTTGAAGCAAATTGGGAAGGTGAAAAAGCTTGAAAGGTGGGTACCTCATGAATTGAGTGAAGCAAACTTACAAACGCGCGTCGACTGCTGCGTTACTCAACCTGCACAATAATGAAGGAATTTTAAATCGAATCATTACCTGTGATGAAAAGTGGATCCTCTACGATAATTGGAAGCGCTCATCGCAATGGCTGACCGGTGCCGAACCAGCCAAATCCTGCCCTAAGCGAAAATTGACTAAAAAAAGTTGCTTGTAAGTGTTTGGTGGGCTAGTGCCGGTGTCGTTCACTACAGCTTTCTTAAATCTGGCCAGACGATTACGGCAGATATCTATTGTCAGCAACTGCAAACCATGATGGAAGAGCTAGCTGCTAAACAACCGAGGCTGGTCAATCGCTCTAGGCCACTGCTGCTTCAGGACAACGCTAGACCACACACTGCACAACAGACGGCTACCAAATAAGAGGAGCTTCAATTAGAATGTCTTAGACATCCACCGTACTCTCCGGACCTTGCTCCAACAGATTACCATTTTTTTCGCAATTTGGATAACTACTTGCAAGGCAAAAAATTCAACTCCGATGGGGCAGTCCAAACCGCCTTCAAAGATTTTATTGATTCCCGCCCGAATGGTTTTTTTAGTAAGGGGATCAATGAAGTACCTATGAGATGGCAAAAGTGCATACATAGCAATGGTACATACTTTGATTAATTAAATATATTTCATTAAAAAAAAAACGACTTTATGTTCCTCCCATAGAAAACGCCAATTTCATATGTAAGGACCTAATATGTAATTCGGGCTTTCGTCCGAAAACAAGAATTGCCGATGGTTGTCTAACCATCTTTGCATCTAGCGTTTTTAAACTTAAAACTAGAGATTGCTAAATTTAAATCCGTTCGTAGTATGAAGTAAGTACAAATAAATATTTGAAAGAGTTTTATGAGTATATTTATACTCATTTGCAACATGAAAGTAACATACAATACCAAATATTTTGTTATATAACTGGCTGCGATTCGTCCTAAATACCATATATTTCGAAATATTATATACATATAACAGCAAAGTTTAAATACATTCTAAATATTGCACATTCTCTCTTCTACTATATTTTTTGCTCTTATTTAGTAATAAAAAAAATACGAATAATATATGACAAAACAAAGCGATGAACAAAAAATTCTATTTAGTTTTTGTTATGTTACTTAAAGATGTCTTCAGATATACAATGTATTGAAAAGAAAAGCCAACGCTTTTTTGTTTCTTTACGATATGGTATAGTTTGATGTTTCAGATTATGTGTTATCAATTTTTGGGATTTGTGTTGCTCAAATAACAAGGTATAAATATTGCTTAGATCATTAATATGCCTTGATAAAATATCAATAAGTCATTTTAAGTCAGTTAAGGTTGGTGTCGAATCATCGTACTTTACAAAAAATTAATTAAAATTGAATAAACAGGAGTACTTCAAAAATATGCTCACTTGTGCAATATCACTTTAATAAAAAATATTCGATCTTCAGCTGTTTATTTGTAAACATTTTAAGCAAGCATTTGAACGAAAAAATATTCATATATATCAAACCGAATTCGATGTGTATCATAGATATACCAGAGGGCACAAAAAGCTTGTAATCCCTGCGTCGCGACTCAGCAGAGTTAGCAACTCATTTGTTGGTCTCGGTACTCGCTTTTACAATAAAATTCCGCAATCTATATTAGACTTATCTACAGAAAAGTTTAAATTAAGTGTACGAACTATGCTTACATTTAAGGCATATTACACAATTCAAGATTATTTGAATGATAAAAATGCTTGGATTTGAAAATCCTTTCAACTCCAAACAAGACTGCAAAAAAATAGTGTCAATTTAAATGTTTAAAAGATTGACCGCCAAGTTTCTTGCTGGTTAGAGCAACATTCTGAACCAGTGTAGCTTATTAAATCTAATTGATCCTTGACGATTCAAAAGTGCTTGTAAAAAGCCTACTTGAATAAAGATTATTTTGATTTGATTTGATTTGATTTTGCGTAAGGGTAAAGGAGTTGAGTTATATAGAAATGTCTTAGTGTCAACAACACTATTTGATGACTAATATTTATTTCGTTTAGTTAAGATACTTTATTTCGAAATTATCATTGAATCACATACAAAATAAAAAATACATCTTAATAAATACCTTACGTCTACTTCTTACAGATGCTTGCGAATATCGTGTACTAACAAATTCCTAAGGTAATTATCGTCGTTAGCAAAACATTCAACAATGTCAAAATGGTCCATTTGATCTTTTATTTCTAGATACATATTTTGCATCAAGCACGTATTGTATAAAAGTTCATAAAACTCCCTCGATTGTTTCTTAAAAGTCGGACTATCGTTTTGTCCAGCTAAAATGTACACTCTAACTCTCCTTGCCTGAAGGTGTGTGAAACAATCGAACTGTGGTGATAACGGTACAGCCCACTCTATGGGCAACTGTACAGCTAGGTTTACAGAAGTGTGAACTAATTCTCTTAAATCAAATACACCGGAAATAAGAAAGGCTCCTTGTAGATGATGTGATCCTGTTGTTTGCTCGAGAAAATCTGAATTCGACAGTAGTTTAGCCACCAAATGAGCACCTGCTGAATGACCGGCGAAGTATACACCCCTGTGGAAGAGTGACAAGCTATTACTGCCCACATTACGTGCAAATAATTTGATACTTTGAGCGGAGCAACGTTAAATTGTAACACGTAAAATTTGATAAATGCTAGTTGACACAACGTTTATACACGTCGACAAAATGTCTTTTTTTACACTGACGGCTGAAGCCTGTTCCTTCATGCTACGTCATTGCGCTGGTTTAGTTTATATTTTTGGAGCTGTGATGTAAAGCTATGGTAGCCCAGCGGTGACACCGTGCGACTCTTTGGAGGGGAACACGAGTGCAAACACGGGCAGACCCCTATGAGTTTTTCTATTAAAACTCATGTGTTTAATTGATAATTTCAATTTATCACAGGCTTTTCGGTGAAGAAAAACATCGTAAGGAAACCTGCATATCTCTAGAGAATTCTGGAGATATGTGTAACCTACCAATCCGCATTGGAGCAGCGTGGTAGGTCTTAGCTTCAACCCTTCTCTCCAGAAACGGAGAGAGGAGGCCTATTCCCAGTTGTGGGATTGTAACAGGCCGCTACTTTTACTTTATATTTTTGGAATGATAGCGCCACTCCAGGTTAGTTCTTTTTGTACACGTGTATCAAAAGCAGAACGTCATTAATTTTAATTAATTTTGTGTGATAATATGTAGTGCTATAGTACAAACATTTGAAACCAAAGTGTTAAAGTTATTAAAAAACCTAACGGGTAATATCTTATATTATATTCATGTATCTAGGTACCTCTAATGCGGGAGTACAAAATCTCATATAAAAGTACAAATAAAAATTGGAGGATTAAAATGTACTATGATTGACATAATGTTTATGGAATTGTACTCAATGTGTGATGTTTTATTATTTATAATTATTAAACTTATTTATTCTATTATTATATCTAAGTTATCCACATATTAATTATGTGGGACGCAACATGCGTTGATACGTTAGCCTCGTTCCATATCAGGGAAACGGCGTCCAGACCTGGAGCTGCGGCGGAAATGGCCGAATCCGGCAAGCGGCGAAAGTATGCATCTCTCGTTGAGAGTTATATATTTGTGCCGTTTGCAGTTGAGACCCTAGGGCCATGGAGCCAAAGTGCAAAAAAATTTTTATCCGTTTTAACACCTCGGTTGATCGCCTCTTCGGGTGACAAGAGGGCTGGCTCCTTTTTCGCACAAAGAATCAGCTTAGCGATTCAACGCGGAAACGCTGCCAGCATTCTTGGGACCATTCCACGTGGGCATGATTTGTATAGTAGTAGCGTGTAAGTAATTTAAGATAGATATAACTTGTATATATTTGTTATAAATAAAAAATAAAAAAAAAGTTATCCGACATATAGTAAATCATCAAATCATACTATTACTTTAAATGGAGGACACTGTTTTCTATATACGTGTGGTACTGACCATATGTCATTAATTTTAATTTTAGGTACTTACTACATAAAAAATCAGTTAGGTCAGTGAAGTATTTTAGTCAGGAATTATTATATGTTTTCTAAATAATAAATAACCTTTATAGAGATCAAAGACCGTATCCTAACACGCCATTTCAACCTTGACCTAGAAGCCAAATAGCGCAGATGCGAGTGAGATAAAACAATAATGTTGTTGTTTTCTGTTGTTTTTTGAACAACTTATACTGCACAGTCGTAACCAGCACAGGAAAAATATATATGTCATTATAACCATATTGTAATTGTTCTTGTGTAATAAATATATGAATAAATTTTTTAAAAGAACTTATAAACACATTCCTTTAGACATTTATGCATTCAAATCAAATACTACACTCAAGAAGTTCATTGTAGCCTTAAGGTAAAGGATACGTAAATATGTAAAAAAGTGATTGGAGTCTCACAAGGGATATGTTACATTTCTATTACGTACATTCCCTAACCAATTTAGCAAATGAACGTATTCCATGATTTTTAGATTTATTGCAAACGATAAATATTCAGAAAACAGATTGGAAAAGTGTAATACATATGTATTACTTATGTATCTAAAAATATGAATGTTAACTATTTTATTAGGCGGATGTTACTATCAATAAAATAATTAATTATTTATTAATTTAGATATTTGTTATATATCTTTTTATCTGAAATCTATTAAATATTTAGCATTCAGTGTGTTAAGCTGCGGAATTATTTAACAGTATCGAACCGCAAATAGGCATATAAGTCAAAGACTAGAAAATATTTGTCTCAAGTAATATATATGTATTAGCATCTTTGTTTAAAATGAATAAAATAGTTAAATTCGCTTAATTGCATAATTTTATTTTTGTATTATTTGGAGTGCAAATATTTATATGTAGGTACATAATTTTTCGTTACTTTTTTTTTCTTTCATTAGTACCCGAAATTCACGTCTTATCTTTTTCCTTCTTTTACTCAAAGAGGTGACTGGAAGAGGTCCCTTTTAAAATGATTCTACATGTGCTATTTTTCCTCTCTTTTCTAACAATACCTGTTTACAAACACTTTTTGTTCAGTTAACATTAAATAAAAATGAGTTCGCAGTTCATCGAAACATGTCACTAACAAAAAAAACAATAGTAAGATATTGCCTTCACCTTATAGACAATAACGTCGTGACCTTATACAGTGGTTCCTTAACACTGTTCCAAATTATATTTGCCAATACGCCTGTTTCGCCAAAACGTTAACAATGTGGCTTCTACAATAGACTTGCCGCCTTTTGTCGTGATAACTAATTAGTTGTTATTGTACCTTTGAAGGAACAAGATAACCCAATGGCATAAAATATTTCAAATATGAAATGTTATAGATCAATGAGAAATATTTAACTTTGTCGTTAAAATTATATTATTTATATATTAATGTTATATCCGTTTATTAATTTAATCTTCAATAAATAATAAATGAATGAATATATGAGACATTTACACGGTAACTTAATATTTGTGTTATGAGTGACAGACAACTGGTAAATATACTACATACATAATTTTAAATACATACTCAAATACAAATATACACCTAGGCTCGAAGAACCAACAAATTTTTTATAGAAAATGTTGGTCCTCGGTGGGAATCAAACCCGCAACCCGCGGAGCTGAAGGCAGGGTAACTACCCATGGCGCCAACGGGCCAGTCAATAGTATAGTAGTCTTTCTGTATCAACAACTTTTTGATAGTTTTTTTTAAACTGCTGTAATACCAAAAAAATTAAAATTCATAAAAAATTTATTGTAATAAGTAGATTGTAAATGTAACGTTTATAACGTAATATAACGTATATACATATTATATTAAAACTAAATACATACAGGATAAAAGATTATGTTATGAAATGAAGTAACTGATTAATGCACAAAAGTTATTCTTTAATATTGTTTTTTAATTCTTGCTTTTAAATATCACATATAGATTTTTTATATTTGGTTGTAGCAATAGAGAGAGCAATTAGATTAGAAGGTTTTAGTTAGGAATTAGTTATTAGAAGGTTACCTTAATTCTTAAAACCTATTAGTGATACCGAAAGTGTGGAAATTAGTGTGATGTTATATAATTTGGAAATCATAGGCATCAACATGTTCAACGGGGAGAAATACTGTAAATATATAGTTTGAATTAAAGACATAGATTTAAATTATTATAATTGTTGTTAATAACGCTCGCTTTTAATTCAAAACACGATCGACAAATAAAAAGTCTAATTGTCTGTTGTAACAGAAAAGAGGACAATATTTTTTAAAAATCAATTTATAAAATTAATACGCAGAAAAACGCGCACGAATGTTAAAGACTGTCATTTACATATTTAAAACTGCAGTCATAAGGCTATTATTCAGCGATAATCAAATTCACGGTTTTTCACCTTTTATACTATCAATGTCTTATATTAGAATATTCTAATAGCTAATTTAAACTTGTGTAGAGCAATTGGAATTCAGATTGCAGAATTTGATTATGGAGGGAAATACATAAGCTCGCAAATTATTGTCTTAGTTTTCCTAGCAGTAACAAAGGGATCACTAGATCTTAGCTCCTAGTTTGCTTAGTGTGGATGTGCGAATTTGTTGATTGTTAGATTGAATATAATAAAAATCATAATATAGATTGATGGTTTTTTTTTTAATAAAAAGAAAAACTGAAACAATATGAAAAGATATAGTTGAAAACGAGGCGGAAATTTGCTATTTCGCCGTGGAGTAACGACTAACGATGCTTCGGTCAGGCGACGAAACGATTGTTGAGATTGTGGTAGTGTACAGAGTACTTGTGTATCGTAGTGTTATTGGTGGAGGGTAGTGCATAAGTTTTTATTCTGCATGTTTCAGGTATAAGAATGGACAATACAGTCTACATTTAGCATTGCATATACTTTTATCGCGGATGCCGTGTGTTATCCGGCTGATTAGAATAGACCACCCTCATTTCTTACCGAGATGTCGTAAAAGGCGACTAAGGTAAGTCGACCCGCCGTGTGGTATCCGGCTGAGTAGAATAGACCACCCTCTTTCGTACCGAGATGTCGTAAAAGGCGACTAAGGTAAGTTGACCCACCGTGTGGTATCCGGTTAAGCAGAATAGACCACCCTCTTTCTTACAGAGGAGTCGTAAAATACGACTTAGGTAAGTTGACATCAGGCAGGCGGCCGGTCGTAAAATACGCAGCCAACATGTGACAACATGTTTGTAACATGTTTTGCCGACCCCACTTAGAGTAAGGGCAGGAGGATGAATGAATACTTTTATCGCGGATTATAGCAAAATAATATTTCCATTGCTTATTGTAAAAGGAACTTAAGTAAAAGGCAGAAGAAAAATATTATTCAGAGCAAACAGAAGTATAAATTACAAAAAAAAGCGTCAGTTTTACCTGGTTCGAATGTGATAATTTATTACAGTGTTAATGCTAGTGTATAGTCAAATACTCCCTTGAGATGTAAGATATACGAGTAAGTATCCTCACGATAATTTACCTTAGCATAAGTGCACAAGTAATATAGATTCTTCAATTAAGTATTTTTATTTGTTAATTAAGTAAATTACAGTTTGAATCTAAAAAAACCTTTGATATAACCGCTCTACTACGCTATAATGGCTAGATAATAAATTTATACCTAAATATTAAAAATCAATGTTATTAAATTTTTGGACTTAGATATTTATATTATAATGATGAATAACTTTTTGTGTATAGGCAAAAATTCTTAAATTTAATATTCATAACTAAATTCAGGTCGTTCGTCACCGTCCGTCAGGTCACCTATCCTCTTCTTCAACCGCTGGACGTCCTTTGTTGGACATAGATCTATTCTTCATCCCTACACAACACTCTCTTGTGCCTCTTGGATCAAGCAAGTGCTTGCCCCCCAAGACCCTTTTGAGGTTGTGAGTCCATCCCGTAGGGGATCTACCGACGCTGCGTTTTCTGCTGCGAGGTAATCATTCCAACTACTTGAGTTCCCAATGCCCATCGATTCTCTGCACTATGTGCCCCGCCAATCGCTATTTCAATTTCGTGAGAAGCTGAGCCATATCGGTGATATATTTGGCATCCAAATCAACATTGCCAGGATGCTTATGCATTATATTATATATTCATGTAACCAACTCGAAGATTCTAATTAAATTTAAAATTATTCTAAACATATCCGCTTATCGTTGAGACGATCTAAACGATCGTTAGATCATCTTAAAGCAGAGTCTTATCAAACTTGCTCTTAAATGTCGCATTTTGGAATACATTAAATTGAAATACTTTGATGAGGATATTATGTGAATACATAAGCGACTATTATTATTCAAATAATGCTATTCTGCACTTCATTCTTGAGTATAAAAAGTTTATATTTGATTAATTTAAAGATATGGACTATTTCGGTGCACTGCTAATGGTTTTTTTTATTTCCCACGTCATTCTTATCCTTTCGTTTGTACATAAAATCTAAATTCAAACGTTGCATCATCTTGCAAATCCGTTGGGGATTTTTCTTTGTCTTCATATTAAGGAAACAAGGAAAAACTGTTTTTTATTAATATAATTTAAAAAATTACAAATTTATTTACGATTTTCGTGTATTAATTAACTTGACTAACAAATGCTGTCAATAAATAGACGATTTTTCTTACACTTACAAATTAACAACAAATATTTTAACGAAGTTTACGTCATCTATAAGATTCAATCAATAAGATTATACAACCGGTAAATATAAAAAGACATTTTATCTTAATTTTAATGATATGTTTTAACCTGTAATTATTATTGTTTGAGAGTCGCGTGTTTTTCCTTACGGGATGTTTAAGGCAACCTGAAGCCAAATTAACTGAGTTTAAAATGACTTCAGTGCTAAATAAAGTTCGATAAAAATAACCTTACCTTGAACTCATTTTTTCAGCGTATTCAAAAACGAATTTCGCAGCATTCTGTATTTGGTTGACGATTTCTGGTAGCGTTGCAGCAGGGCAGAGGTCGTAACCGACCACAATGGTTTTGATTCTAAACCTGTATAGAGGCTGGGCGGGATATCGAGATATTTCGCGAGATAACTCTTGCCAATAGCCACCATGGACGTATACTAGTATCGGAGAATCTGAAATATTTAAAAAAAAAATCCTTGATGTGTGTATCCGCCAAATATAGCGCGCTATGAGGTAGTACTGAAATCTAAAAGGAGACTCCCAGTTTTCTGACAGCGGTTCTTCGTAGCTTCTAGCCACTAATCAGTCAAGACCAGTCAACTCGCCCTAAGTCTTGGTCTGCCTCACAGTCAGAGAGAGAAGCACCTTTAGGAGATCGTTCCCAGACGCTAACAAAGCTTTTGCGGTCTCTTTTCCGCATTTCGCAATCTCGATTCAAGGATTGGTAAATTTTTTATATTAACAAATACAAAAATATATAGAAACATTTTCTGATTTAGAGATGGACTTGCCAGATCCATCAAATGTCAATAATACAAAAATTTCCTTAAAATTAATATTGGAAACATTTAAGGAAATCGTTTATTATTATTTGATATTTCGTTTGAAATCTTTCCTTAATAGTCTTCCTCATCACTACCGATTATGCCGATTAAAATGGTTATTTTCTTTAAAATATTTCCCTAGATTGCGTTCTATTTGGATGGCTTGGCTATTGTATGGCGATACCTAGCTACAACCGACAAAACCGTACCGCAATAGCTATTTTGATTTACTAAGTTGGAGTATGGAAATTACCTATCATGAAATATAAATGCCATATCTTTTACAGGTGAGTGATTTTTCAACTTAAATTATGTTATTAGGTATTAATGTAGTCAATTGTTTGTTTGTCATCTATAAAAAAAACCAGTATAAATTAGCGTTGTGTATATACCTAGTTTACATTATTAAAAAATTCCTAAGATTCTTAATTGTAAAAAATATGTTGAATAATAAATCTTTAATGCGAGCAAGAATTCTTCAATGTTTTTCCTTGTATTATTAAAAGATAACCTTAAAAGCATATAACTTTTTAAGAATAAATAAATATATAAATGTATAAACTATACGAAAATATTAGTATATTAAACATCCGGAGAGTACAAATTAAGTTTATGGAAGCGACTGGTGGTATGATTATAAAATTGAGACTAAAAATTATATACAACTAGTTGAGCCAGAGGTTTCATCCGCATGGTAGTCAATGTCATCAAACTTTCCTGAATTGAAATTTTTGAATTATGAATAGTTATTGTGAGTTAACAACATACATGAACAAGAGATAGAGATATGCTCTCGCGTACTTTTTGTGATATTTTTGTTGATCTACATTCTTGAATACTTTAGTATTTGCTAAACTATGCTGGTTTCCGCGGCACACGCGGGTAAAGCGTCTTTTAAAATAGCGCGAACTCTATAAAACAATTTAAGTATATAAAAATGTAATATGCAACATATAAAGTATTATATAGTAATTATATAATAAAGTAAGAATTGTACTATCTTTATACTATATACTTATAGTTTTTGGGGAATTCGTTTAAATTATTATTGTATAATAATAATAAATGGTTATAACATAACTAACTATTACGTAAATGGAATCTACTTATCCGGGAATCTTGATGAAGATTTAGGTTAATTATTCGGAACGGAATAACTGATTTTAATGGGACTTTGACTAGAAGATAAGGAGGTTGTGCAATATATAAGATACTTATTGTCCTAGAATTTATGCAGGGTTGGGATTTACGCGGGAAAACTTTGTGATATACTAATTTCTTCGCACGGATAGTTGACTAATATTTATGTCTTACCGTCTGGCAAGTCAGTGCCCAAGATATCTAGCTTCTGACCAGGAGTAGAACCATATTCGATTTCCAATTTGTGTGGAATGTTATTCACTGCTGCTTCGCTTGCTGTAAAGAAACATAACCTATATTAGTTCAAGTTGTGTATTTAAGTACAGTCATAGTGCAAGATTTATATAAATAGACAATACTTTGCAGGAATCTACATGCAAATATAATAAAAAGGTAGAATAGAATATACTTTATTGTACACTATAATCCTAATATACAATTAAATGAGATATTGAACATAAAATCATTAAAAAAAATATATAAGTAAGGTATTATTGCGCCACGATAAAGCAAGTAGAAAATATATGTAATGCTCAATGTGTAGATGTAAAAAAAAGTTATGAGTAAATAATTCATAAAATTAAGCGTTACTTTGTGAAGATCCTTAATATAGAAGTAATTATCTATTATATATAGTTTTTTGACTCCAAAAGTATAACATTTTAATACCCATAGGTACTTATTATTCATTTTAAATCTAGCTTACAGCAAATTAATACTACAAGAGCACTAGCGTCTAATTAATCTAATTTAGTATTAATTAATTACTTCCTATGATGATAATAATACATTAAATGAATAGAAAATTAATGAGGCAAACCTGTAGTAACAAAGTTGACGTGATGTCGTAACAGTTCTTGTGCGGATGGAAATCTCGTCGACCACATACTGGGAGAATACTCTCTCTCGAGATCAACGTCTTCTGTTATTAGTGACATTTTGCTCGTCTCTGTAATCTGTAAAGGTAAAAGCAGTGTTTAGTTTTTATTGGGGAAGTGTTTATTAGTATATGTATGTCATCATTGGACCATACATAAATCGCTTATTAAATGCAAAAGGGCCGCAAAACGAAAAATCAGCAAACCAGTTTTATTGGAAAAATGTAATCTAAGCACACGATATATAAAAAAATAAAAAAAAGATGCATCCAATGATGTATATTATTAATCTATAAAAAAAAATACATAACCCGAATATCTCTTATTTAGTTTCAAAAAAGCAACACCAACCTTCACATTATTATTTTTTTCATATTTTTCATAATAAACAGTTATAAATACGGTCTGTATTTGTTTTTATTATGTATCTCTAATAACTAAAATAAATAGCTAATCAGTTTTTTTGCTATTTATTTTATTAAGGGGGTCCGTGAAAACTATGCTTGATTTCCTAAGAGACCGTGGACTGAAAAAGGCTGGAAAACGCTGTCTTACATAGTTGACGTAGGTGTGTAAGTTTTACGGGAAAGTGTGACATTTCAAGAATTTTTTTAAATAATTAGATTTCACGCTCCGATATAAATGCTACCGGCTCCACTGTAATGATTAGCTTGTTGGCGTAGTTGGCAGTAGCCCTGCCTTTAGCTCCGCAGGTCGCGGATTCGATTCTTTAGTTATTCGTATGTATTTAAAATTATATATGCAACACAAGTATTAAGTTACTTACTTTGGGGAGGGACTAACGTGTGTGTAAGTGTCGAATATGTGTATTTATTATTTATTACGTAACGAGCTCTAGATTCAATATATCAGATGATTTTGAAAATGCAATTTTTAACCATTAAGATATATGTAACCAAAAAAATTCATAGAATTTTGCGTTACTTTGAGGGGATAAAAAAAAACAAAAGTAGTAATAAAATTATTTTTCTCTAATCCAAGATAAAGGGCGGACAAAGCAAAATATTTTTATAAGTATTTTTGTTTTTTACATAATAAAAATATTTTTACCACTGCTTTCAATGTATTGTTTCCATACAATAATTTGTCGTATCTAAGTTTTTTACACCTAAAGTTCTGTTGTGTTTATAAAAAAGATTCTCATATACGTTGTTGGTATTTATATATAGACGTAATATTGGTATATCGGCATATATACCATACCGGTTATCGTTCTTCGTTTCTACCAAGAATAACACAATTTTATCGTTCAGTTTTTTTTATTTAGCCACGATATCTATCTTACAGCATGCCAGCATACCCAACTCGCATCACCGAGGTTTATATAAAGCTATATTAATTATAATAAACAAAACGCTTTCAAAACTGTCATTGAAAATAAATAAAAATGCTCCGATCGCCACCATACTTTATACGATTATCCGCTGGGTTAATGAAACTACATCAAAATGTTATTAAAATCATTTCGGCCGTTTCGAAGTTTTTAAGGAACATACATACTTTCTATTCTGTATATACATTGAAAATTGATTGTAACAGCAATACAAAAGTAATAACAAAATTATTTTGCTATAATCCGCGATACAGTAAATAGAAAATATATATAGTGCTAAATGTATAGTGGACTATCCGTTTTTTCATACCCGTTACATGCAGGATTCGTAAAAACACATGCACAAACCTTCACCACTGCCACCACAATACACAAGCACTACACACGTTCACTATCACAAACTCAACAATCGTTTCACCCCGCAACCGAAGTATCATCAGGAGATAGATTCTTGTCGTGAGTATGAAAAAACGGATAGTCCACTATACATTTATCACTATATATATTTACTGTATCGCGGATTATAGCAAAATAATTTTATTATTACTTTTGTATTATGGATATGGATGGTAACGCCTAATTCTATAAATCGTAACAACAATCTTAAGTGAGGCTTTAAAAAAGTTATTTATGTTTTCTTTGGTCTCAAATAGAGACTTCGAATTATGCAACTATTAAATAGTTTATATAGGTAAACGGGTATTCCATAGTAAAAAAGTTTTTTGGTTATATTTAAGCATATTAAATTTAAAATGTAATAAAAAAAATCTATTTCGCTGACCTTCTTATCTGCATCCCAGTTTACAGCTTGTTTCTTGTCCTTCGTAAAGCAGTTCACAGAGTTCATAATTTTTTTTACAACATTAATTTTTATCATTTCTTTAGACTTTCAGAACAGTGTTGTACGGTCGACATAAAATGTAGCAGTGTACTGATAACGCAAAGTAACAACGATAATTAAAGTCTTTACAACGTAGAGTTGACAAATGTAATATCAATACAGAAACTAACCGATTGACTATTAATTAAATAACATATTAATTAATGATATTTAATGATAATGGCAACTTAGAGTATCAACACAAAAGTCTATTAGAAGAAATACTAGCATATATTATAAGAAGTAAACAAAGCTTACACCAATTTGAGTGAACTTAGTAAACAGTAAAGGAGACTATGAATAAATTAGATTAAAATAATTCTATCAAAAATGTTTGACGCTAGTTATGATATGGCGGCGATTGAAAATCTTTTTAAAACAGCAAATTTTATTAATATTACAATAATTAAATAATTAAAGGAAAAAAGAAGACAAGACATTCTTAGCTGATGACAGAATTATGAGTGCCTTTAATTTTAATATAATTTATGCTGAATTCCGTAACCCGGTTAGGATTCCGCGAAGCCCTGTCCTGAAGCATGCTTGCTCAGCGGATTCCGAGGATTACCTTAACTGGCGTTTAGAATTTTTATGCACAAGTTGTTTGTTGTTTTACTCGTATGATAAGGTGGCAAAAACTAACTTGCACTAAATTTCATATATTAAACTGGCCAAACCTTTGAAAGAAAAGACTTTGAATACATCGGTTACAGTTTTATGCATCTAGATCTGTTTATAAACTTCACAACATTCAATCAATAATCCATTTAATAATTAAAAAAATATATTTTCGAATATTTAGATAATAATTCTGAAAAATTATCATTCAACTTTGTTATTTACTTTTGTTAAGTTATCATTGTTTTTTGATCAGATACAACACTAGTTATTTACATTTTATTATTTTAACGATATGTTCCCTCATATTTAGGACAGTTTTAAAGTTATCTCTAGTCGCAGAGGTGTATTTATTATTAAAATGAACTATTTTATGGTTCCTCCTCATAAACGTCGATTGCAAACGATTGAGCGCGATCACGATCGTGTGCATACTCGGCTGTAATCGTCTATGATAGACTATGATCGCCAACAACTGGGTGATACGTATCCTCGTACGTATTATCGTTTGATAATAATTTGATAATACGAACAATCGTGTGGACAATACGATGATCGTGCCGAATGTAGATGATCACACGATCAACGATCATCGCCGATAGTGAAGAGCGGGCATTAATTCAATTATTGCCTGACAAGACAATTATTACCTGACATCTAATTATTACATGACAAGACAACAATTTATAAAGTGCGCGATGTTTGTGCCAACTCATTTTTATCTTTTATCTCAAGTCGTAAACATATCTATATCGTAATCATAAACGAATCTTTATATGATAAAAATGCTCACTTTATTGTTACAATTTTAACATCAAATAAAGAACAGGGGTTTTACCTATTTTCTACAACAGCAATTAACGTCTAGAAAAAATATGAGCAGTTTGTAGCAACTACAGATTATCATTAATAAGATTTTGTCTTTTTTTCTGGTCATACTAAAGCTTGATGCCCAATGATCTGTATTCTATTATGATAGATACATTTTGTGCTGGCAATTCTTAATCTCTTCTGAATCAAAAAAAATTTTCTGAAAAAAAAATCTCAATTCTGAATTGGTAGGTGATATCCAGCCACATTATAAAAATTTGAAAAGTCAGGCCGCTATGAATATCTTAAATATATATATTTGAGGGACAGGAACAGCGTTAAACATGTTTTTATTTATATGAAGTAAATTGCTGTAGGTCCCATAACCCCTATCGTAGAATGTTAGGGATGAGAACAAAAACGCAAAACGTAGAGACGTAGAGAGAGAGTATAAAGAGAAACTTAAAGAGGAACATGTAGGGTCTATGAATTGAATCTTGGTATACTCTAAGATATACTTCACTTTAAGATCTCAATTATAGCATACATATCTTAGAACGTATATATAGTATACATACAATCGTAAAGGCCAGATAAAGTCTCTAAGGACATCATTGTTTCGATTGACCTATGGATAAATAGATCGATATCAAATGAACGAGATGTGTGTACACCTAGCAAGTACATACATTCTGTTAATTCTTTTTGTTTAATAGTTATAATTAAAAATTCTTCTTATATTTTTTACAGATAGTAAGTGAGATATATCCCATGAATTTTTCAGAGATATTAAAGGTTTCCTAACGATGTTCCCTTCACCAGAAAACTTATTGGTGCCCAGGATATGAAACCGCGACCTCCAAGTAAGGATCACCCACTTTCAACGTCCGATCATCAGGGCTGGTTTGTACCGTGAATATATATAATAAGTGAACATATTATATTAAATGGAAACCCATTTAAAGGAGACGTCGTTAACTTGGTTCTTGCCTAATTACAGATGTGAACTGATTTTGAACTTAAATATTGTCCCGATATGCTTCCTACTTTGATTTAAAATGGCACAAAGAGTCATAAATTATCTTTGTACATTGTTACTTGTATAATTGCAATATCGTCCCGAGGTAAATAACCGTATCTAATTAGAGTTGGTATCATATCAGAGACACAATAAGGGCTTGCGTCTTAACAACAGAGAGCTTCGGCCGGAATTATATATTCAGATTTCTTTTTAAAATCTTCAATTGACAATAATAATAATATAATATCCCACATGACGATAATCACATACGAACTGAAAAAGAAAAATTAACCAAATATTTAGATTTAGCTCATGAGATAACCGCCATTCAACAATAATTGTTGCAATCGTTGTATCGGTTACGGGCCTTATCGCGAAGAGTCTCGACCAATATCTCAAAAGGCTCTGTTGCTTGAGACGGCACGTATAGTGAAGAGGTTCCTCACTCTGCAGTCCTAACCACCGGAAGCTTGGATACTTTCCCCGCTTCCCGTGGATGACAGTTTTTTTTTATTTTTTTTTCTTTTGTGTTTGTTTTAGAAAATAGTTAAAAATTTAAATAAATATATTATGTATAAAAATATATTATATAATTCTCAATGTAGAGTATACTTATGCTTTCATTAAAAAAAACATTTGTACATTGTGCTTGTTGCGTTTCGTAAAAATCATCCACTAAATCTCCGCCACCATCACAAGCACTACACACATTCACGACCACAAACGCAGCAATACTTTCACCCTGTAATCGAAGCATCATCAGGAGATAGACTCCACGACAAAATCGCGAAGCTTTGCTTGAATCTAGTACATACTCTACTCTGCATTATATATTTTTTCTTTTTGCTTATAAGGAATTCTGCATGTATCGGGTATGAGAACGGATAGTATACTCTACATTTAGAACAACATATATTTTCTTTTAACGCAGATTATAGGAAAATAATTTTGTCATTACTTTTATATTATAGACCTCTGCAAAGTAACGCCTAATTCTTAAAAATTACTTGTAAATTTTTGAAAATGAAAATTGTTTACGTCTCCGTGTTTAATGTACATAAGTACATGTTAATTTTTTTATGTAAATCGACAAATTTACTCTTGTTTTTTACTTTCAGTCCATTCCGAAGTTGATATATTTTAAGGGATATTGATCTAGAATGGTATAAAAATGTTCATCCTCTAGAAATGAATAGCCTAATTTCTTACTTCTGTTATCTTCCATTGACAAAGTTCTTAGCGTCATATTAAAGTAGGAGCGTCGCTTCTACCTTAAAATAGCGCTTGAAAGAGTTATTCTAGGTTGCTAATAAACCAACAATTTTTTTTAGAAAATGTTGGCCCTCAGCGGGAATCGAACCCGCGACCCGTGGAGCTGAAGGCAGGGTCACTACCCACTGCGTCAACGGGCCAGTCAATTAGTCCTATTTTCTTAAAAACTTCTTTAGTTTGTAAACTAATAATGGAATAACTATCATTAGAATCTCTTGCCTGAAGGAGTGAAGAAATTTTTTAGGTTTTCTCAAACGTTGCGATTCTACCTTTAAATTGCACGATCATCTGCTAGCCAAAGATGACTTTTAATATTTATTTATATGATACAAAAGTATAATGATTTATAGTAGGTTAATTAAGCCGCAAAATATTAAAGGAAGAAAAAAAAGATCGATGACGTGACTATTAGTACTCCTTATGTGGACTTTTAGTTATCTTTTAAATTTTCATTATCACACATTGTAAAGACATAAATCCTAAATCAATATCTTAAAGGTAAACAAGCCTGGAGATGTTTGTGATTAGTAATATACTATTATCTTATCACAACTAAATACAAAGGCATTCTTAAAGCCAACTTCAATTAGGAATTTCCCTGATAGCTGAAATAACTTCGAGTCGATTTTGCACATATGTCTATAAAGATATAGACGACTAAGCAGCTTGTCAAGGATTTTCGAATTAAAAAAAAAACAAATGTGTTGGAATAAATGTATTGCTATTTAAAATTGCAATTGATTTTATCACCCTCACATTAAAAGATGGAAGATTACTTTAAAAATATGGAAACTATATTATATTTTTCAAAATAATACTTTGTCTTTAATAAAGTACTTTGTAGTAGAATGTCTCCTAGTTTTAAATTTTGTATTATAAAGGTTTTACTTTCCGATAACAATTAAACCTGTACTACATTGAAAATGAAATTGAATTGTCAATAATAAAAGATTATAAATATGGTAGCAAATTACCAATCAAGCCTCTAACAAAAAAAAAATCTGTTTATTCTATTTTATTATAGCTTATTGGTAATTGTAATTTCTTTCGTTAAAATTTTGGTTAATTATCTTATAAATTTGTTTTTTCTCATTATGTCTAGTGCTGTGTGACTATTTTTTTTATTTAAATATCTTCTTGAAATCGTTTGTAATTTAAGTTATGTTCCTGTAATGGACTAACATACGAACTTTATTTCATAACTATATTTTTCATAACTTTATTTCATACTTATTGGACAAAATAGTATGTAAGTTGTTGGAGTGCTAAATAAATTATGTAAATACTATGCCCACTGCTGAGCTAAGGCCTCCTCTCTCCATTTTTTGGAGAGAAGGATTGGAGCTAAGACCTACCACGCTGCTCCAATGCGGATTGGTAGGTTACACATATCCCTAGAGGGATATTCTTTAGAGATATGGAGGTTTCCTCACGATGTTTTCCTTCACCGAAAAGCGTGTGATAAATTGAAATTATCAGTTAGAAACATAAGTTTTTAATAGAAAAACTCATTGGTGCCTGCCCGGGTATTGAACCCATGATCGTCTCTAGAGAGTCACACGGTTTCACCGCTAGGCTATCACAGCTTATAATTATACCTTATTAACTGTAAATTAAAAAAACGTTTAATTTTCGTTTACCTAATTTAAAATTCTGACAACTACTGGTGATCACAATGGTTAATAGTATACCGCGATACAAAATGAACGCCATTTTATTGTGCCTAAATAAAATATGTAATCAGGCTATGAAATCAGAGAGCGTGGAAGGTCCGATTTTTTGTAGACAGAGTTTGCTTGCTTGTTAAAAGTTGTAATGCAAAGAAATAAAAAAAAATCGGTGATCAAATTACGCACTATGTACCTTTAAGTAATGTAAAGAATTATTTATGAAGGAATTTACTATGACGAAATATTTAAAAGGAATTAAATATTAATATAAGTAAATATAATTAAATATAAAACTCTGGTAGCTTAACGGTGAGACTGTGTGACTCTTTTGAGGAGTTCACGAGTTCGATCTCCGGACAGTCACCAATGAGTTTTCTATTAAAACTTATGTGTCTAATTGATAATTGCAATTTATCACATGCTTTCCGGTGTAGGAAAACATCAGGATGTTGCATCAGGATGCAGATTTCCTCAGGAGGAAATCTGCATATCTCTAGAGAATTCTTGGGATATGTGTAACCTACCAATTCGCATTGGAGTAGCGTGGTAGGTTTTAGCTCCAACCCTACTCTCCAGCAATAGAGAGCGGAGGCCTATGCCCAGCAATGGGATCGTAACAGGTCGTTACTTTACTTTTTTTACTTCATATATTAAACCCATTTTCAGAACTCAATAAAAAATCAAAAACGGTTCGTTGAAATGTATATGTTGCTTGAATCGTGGGTTTCTACTAACAGTTTGCTTTAGTCAGTGTTTATATATACAACAACACTTTTTTGAGTTTGGTTAATGTAATTTGGTAAATTGTTAATGTAGCTTCGCAAGTCATTAAGCTATATTAATGACTGATTCATAACAGATCTCATTTCTTAATCTATAACGTAGATATAATCCAATAAGTTTTTTTAGTATCCTGCTGAATGACTTTGGACTTATGATACCTATAGCAACCAAGTTTCAGAGTATTAAGTCGACATTGAATGTTTAACAAATTTAACTAAACAATTACAACATAGCTCTGTTCAGTGAGTTCATTTAGATGATTACGCAAATATATACGCTATTAAAGGAAATTTTATGCTAGTATAAAGTGGGGAATATTTCGTTTTAGTTATGAACTTCTCATTAAAATTAAGTATATTTCGTTTTAGGTGCATGTCATGCTTCGTTTTTATTTAAACTTAATAAACTTAATAAATATATATTATATATAATATGTGTATCAAATTATTAAAATATTTTATATCTTTAAATTTAAATTATCGTGAGTAGTATTCATAGTTAATAAAGATACCGGCTATACTAACGTCTAATTTTATCGGATTAGCCCGACTAGTTTCGAACCCGTCCGGGGCACTTATTCATGAGCTCTTTACACGACGTTATCGCGGCGGGAACTGGGTTCGAAACTAGTCGGGCTAATCCGATAAAATTAGACGTGAGTATAGCCGGTATCTTTATTAACTATATTTTATATCATTTTATTTTTGCAGTTAATCATCATCTATATTTATTATTATTGTTAATTTTTATCTTATATCTTTTATATCTTTTATATTCATTTGTTTCTTGTTTAAGCTGCAAACGCCGCTACTACTAATAAAATTTTACTCTCCTATCAGTTTCTCGAGGGTTGACTGGAAGTGATCCATTTATAGGATACGTCCACCTTTGTGTGCTTTTTTTATACTACATAATACACATATTGGTTTTTCTTTTCCATTATGTAATAAATTGTTAATTTGTGTATAATAAAGTGATACAACAACAACTACTGCCTGCTTCTAGCAATTATATCTGTAGAATATGTTAAAATGTTTCTTAAGAAAGTTGGAGGCAACTCTGTCGCCACCAATGTGACATCTATACATTGTGCCTCGATTATTCTGGGCTAACCACGAATACATGTCTATATGATCTTTTATTTATTTGAACCCTATACGCGTCTCATTATATCTCAAACTAAGTTCCAGTATCTAATCTCTGGTTTTTCAACTTTTAATAACTTCCTCTAGAATAGCCTTACAACAGGACAACGTATGCATGTCATCGGATGAATTCATTCGGAATAATGCAAGAATAAAAATTATATTTAATTTGTGAATGTTTATTTATAAAGATTTGAAAAATTTAAAATTTTAAAACCTGCCACGCTTGTTACGATTTGCATAATCCCAATACCGGATTCCACATACTCGCCATTTTGTGACCATTTAAGAGCTTACATCATAATAAATTTAATTTAATACTTTACAAAGTAGCCACAGTGTGTAGCGGTCACTAAAGTAATGACGAAAGCGAGTAGGCTGTAAAAAGTAACGTTGTTTGGGTGTAGCAACATATAACTATTGAATTCAAATATCAACTCATTATTTAATAATAATAAAAATATACGATAAACTATAAATATAAAAAAGTAAAGTACCGGCCTGTTACAATTTCATTGCTGGGCATATGCCTCCTCTCTCCGTTTAAGGATAGAAGGATTGGAGCCAAGACCTACCTCGCTACTCCAACGCGGACTGTTAGGTTACACATATCCCTAAGATTCTCTAGAGATATGCCAGTTTCCTCACAATATTTCCTTCACCGAAAACGTGTGATAAATTGCAATAATCAAATAGACAGAAGTAGGCTCTAAAGTTCTGTTCAATATCAGAATTTTTGGCTCAGGCATGTCTGTCTTCCTTAGTGCAATTGAAGTGATCGTATCAAGTTATTTTTATCATGTCTGTTCAAGCGTTACTAATACAATATTAACCTGTTTTTCAGGTTTTATCTATAGTCTAGCGAGTCTAAATTAGCTTAACTTTATTATACAAGAACATTTGTTCCCACGATAGAAATGTGTTTTGTTATACGTTAAACTGGTGTTTCATTATTATTTTTCTACGTCGTTTTCCTATAAGTAAAAATTTGATAAAGTGACGGCAACTTACTATCCCACTGCTGGACATGAGCCTCCTCTGTCCGTTTTTGGGGAAAAGGGTTGGAGTTAAGACCCACTCGTTTCCAATGCGGATAGGTTACACATATCCCCAGAATTCTCTAGAGATAAGCAGGTCTTCCATGTTTTCCTTTGTTTTCTACCAAAAAGCATGTTTCAAGAAAAGCAAAACTTTCCTGTTTCCTGGCCGAGGTTAGAACTCGCCACCACATCGGAAGAGTAGCATGGTCTCAAAGCTTGGCTATCACATCCTAATAGACCAATAAATAATCACAGATAGAAATAAGATTTACACTAATTCTTCCACCTAAAATCCTGTTATTTTTTGTGTCCCAAACATATTATATAACTTAATAATAACGTGCCTTATGAGGCCTAGGTTATGTAAATAGGCCGTTTAATATTGTAAATAAATTGCTAATTAGACTCTAACTATATCTATACAAACAAAAATATTTATGACTATAATAAATCATGATACCGTTTACACTAATATATCAATAAAGCGACTTCAAGATCTGTAAATATTGACTAAGATCTCTTTAATGAGCTTAATTCTTGTCTGCTTATCGTGCCCTTGCAATATAAATTATTACATGTTATCGTATCTAATGCCTGCTTTTCACTATTGGCGATGATCGTTGATCGTTTGATCGTTTCATCGTCTTTAATCGCCACTATCATCGTGCAAGTGTCCACACGAACGTCCGTATTATCATAGGATACACACAATTATACGTTCCCTTTGATGAGTGTCCGAAAACCGACAATTCCCGGGTTGTAGGCGATTGTGGAATTTTAGAGAATACCCAAACCCACAATTTTTTTTATTTATTTCTTTATTGTACAAACAAAAGACGGACTTATCCCTAAAAGAGATCTCTACGAGCCAATCTATGAGTAACAGAAAGAAAATGAAACGAAATAAAATAAAATAAAACGGATGATAAAAAAAAGAAGGAAGAAAATTAAAAATAACGAAACACTATACACATAGATTAAAGTTGAAAAATGAATGAATAAAATAATAGATAATAGTGATTATTTGAATTAATTAAAATGTAATTTAATATTGATAATAAGCTACTTGTTCGATCTTTGCACAATATATTAGTGGGTAGTAATACAAAACATTACTGCATCAATTTTGTCCGTCTACCATCGCATTCAAATGGTTGGTTGACACTTGCCTCGCGGACGTTCTAAGGACGACACGTTGTCGTCTCTGAGAGGTGTGTGCATGACAATACGTTATTGTCTCTCTGTGAGGTGTGTGCTTTTCCAAAAACTGTTGTGCCTAACTATTGAAGAGTGCTGCGCCAAGTCCACTGCCAGCTGGTGCGCCGTGCGTCCGGCAACAGGTCTCCGTCCATTCGGGGCGAATGTGGATAGCAAGGTTGGTGTGGTTTTATTACTCACTGATTTGGGCAAAGATCTGCATACACTACACTACTACCAAAACATACAGTCCACAAACCAGCGTACTATTAAGATTGATGTGACGTTCACACAATTTTTTGGGCCTCCGAACCGAATTTTAAAATCTTAATTTCTATTAAGTTAGTAATTTTATACTTAATATTACGCATAGGAACTACCAGTGCTGACGTTCAGTACCTATAGGCTGCTTATGTGTATTATTTCAACTAATAAAAAGAAATCTAATTAAATTCTTTTGTAATAACGTTTATTACGATATTCTTGACGTTCAAGAATAAATATATTTTGCGTAAAACAACTTTTATCACATTCAATCGTGTTGTTTACGTTTTATTATTTTATTTAGTAGGTAGAAACGTATAATGCCGCCTAAGAAAGATAACGATCCCAAGGATATTCCTATTGCATTATCCGTATTAATTAAGCGAAAAGAGAGATGTTTTGAACAAATGCAATGTATATTTGATTTATCAAAAAATATTGAGAACAATGAAGCTAGGGATTTATTTTTGTTACGGGTTGCCGAAATAGATAATTTAAGGTCTACATTTGAGAAAACAATTTTTAATATTTTTGAAAAGGAATTAGAAATAGATTCCTCGACATTACTACATAGTCAGGATTTGAATAGTTTTGATGATTTGTTTTATAAGACTAAATTGGTTGCATCGAAATGTGAACCTAATTGTTCGAGCGATAAAGACGAGACTTCTTCGCAAGGGTCCCGGCCACGTCTTCCTCAGCTAGAATTATATTGTTTTGACGGTGATATTGAAAATTTCACAACTTTTTACGAGACATTTTGTTCATTGGTTCATAATCAACCGTATATTCCAAAAATAGATAAATTTCATTACTTGTTATCGTGTACGAAAGGTCATGCGTTAAATATTGTCAAGAGCGTTCCGATTACTGCTAATAATTACGATTTAGTTTGGCAAAGTTTGCTTAACAAATATCAAGATAATCGCGTCTTAGTTGGCAGATATTTGGATAAGATGTTAAATTTTTCGTCGTTATTTAAAGAATCCTCAGTACATTTAAATGAATTTATAGAAACATTTGAACACTCGTATAAGGCTATTCAAGCGTTAAAAATAGATAATTTGGGAAGTTACATTTTGTGTCACGTTGCACTCAGAGCCTTAGATCCGCAAAGTCGTAAATCGTTTGAACAAAACATAGACCAGAATTCTATTCCAGATTTTTCGGACTTAATAACATTTATTCATAACCAAATTAAAGTTTTAGATCATTCCTCGTCATATTCTAATTTAAACAATTCAGCTATACCGAACAAAAGGCAATTTAATAATAATAAGAATACGAAACCTGATAGGAATTTAAATAAAAACTACTCGCACGCTAATTCTCGTTTTAATAAGGCGATTTGTTTTAATTGTGGAGAAAATCACATGATTTATCGCTGCGATAAATTTCGTAAATTATCCAGCGTACAGCGGTTCAGCCGTGCTAATCGACTGAAATTGTGTCACAATTGCCTAAAAAATGACCATTCTGCGGAGGAATGTAGAAGCGAGTACAGGTGTGTCGTATGTCAAAAACCGCATCATATTCTGTTACACACAGATGTCGGAATTCAACCCGTTCCCACCGCGTCAGTGTCGTGCACTGCGCCGGCCGCGCCGCCGCGATCGTCCGCTCCGCTCTGCGATAACACGACGCTTATGAATAGCTGCCATGCGTCATCTATGCACAGCTATACCGCAGTCGTACTCGGCACGGCTGTGGTGCGCGTTAAAGATAGTTTTAATTGTTATCAACCTTGCAGAGTGCTTATCGACTCGGGCGCGCAATCTAACTTTATTTCGATTTCTTGTTTACAGCGTTTAGGTTTGACTCAACGTAAATGTCGTCTTAATATATTCGGTCTTGCCGGTGAAAGTATTAAGAATTATGGTATGACGTCATTCAATATAAGACCTCGTCACAATAGTGAGCCGATTTTTAATATTGATGCCGTAGTGTTAACAAAAATTACTTCAGATTTACCTACGGTTAAAATCCCACTGAATATTATTAAGGAATACTATAATTTATTTTTAGCTGATCCGCAGTGGTATAAAACATCACCGATCGACATAATTTTGGCCGGTGATATTTTTCCTCATATTTATGACGGAAAAAAGTTTATTTTCGATCGCGATATTCCCGCCGCGTTAAGCAGTGTATTCGGATACGTTATCTCAGGCAAATTAGATATTCAATCGTGTAATAATAATGTTGCAGCGTCTGCAACGTCGCTGGTGTCGTACACTAGTGATAATGATTACCTCAACGACACTCTCAAACGGTTTTGGGAGGTGGAGTCTCCGCCGTGCGAAGCTCCAATGAGTCCATCTGAGGAAATGGCTGAGAAGATATATATTGAGAAACATTATCGTGAACCTACTGGGCGTTATGTTTCTCCTATTTTATTAAATCCTGACCGCAAACCATTAGGTGATTCGCGTGATATCGCTTCAAAACGGCTCCATCAAATGGAACGTCGGTTTATGCGTTTTCCCGAATTACGTCAAGCGTACGTCGAATTTATGCAAGAATACGAATCTTTGGGGCACATGGAACTGTACACGGGTACGGAACCTTCTAAATATATCATCCCACATCATTGCGTCTTGCGTCCGTCGAGTAGTACTACACCCCTCAGGGTAGTCTTTAACGGCTCGGCACCGACCACAAGTGGTATCGCTTTAAATGATATTCTTTTGACGGGTCCGAAGCTACACGCTGACATTTTGAAAATTATAATTAATTTTAGGTTATACGACGTGTGCTTCACTGCCGATGTATCAAAAATGTACCGCGCCGTCCTCATTGACCCGTCGGAACGTAAATATCAACACATACTCTGGCGCAATTCGCCGTCGGAACCTGTACGCGTGTACGAATTAAAAACTATAACGTACGGTCTCCGCAGTGCACCTTACGTCGCCGTGCGTACCTTGCATCAACTGGCGCTCGACAATCCGCAGTGTAGTGCATCTCGCGTACTCACTGAGGGATTTTATGTTGATGATTTGTTATGGTCGTGTCAAACAGTCACTGAAGCCCGTGCTTTACAAGACGAACTTACGTCTCTGCTTAAAAGTGGGGGATTTGAATTAAAAAAGTGGGTCAGTAATAGTCCTGAGATAATTTCTAGACTTGATGTTAATAATATTTCGAAAATAAATTTTGAAGACGATACGTTATCGAATTCTTTAAAGGTTTTAGGATTGACTTGGCTCCCGTCGGTCGACTGCTTTTCTTTTAATTACATTTTAACTGATGTTAAGTCTACTAAGCGCTCGGTTTTAACATTACTCGCGAGTATCTTTGATCCCGTCGGATTTATCTCACCTTGCACCTTTCTAGCGAAGTGCATTATGCAAGATTTGTGGAAATTGGGGCTCGGTTGGGATGATAAGTTGCCAGATGACATATATCAAAACTGGAATAAATTTATTAGTGAGCTGTCAACATTAGCCAACATGAGAATAGACCGCCATCTGTTGATCAGTAATTTCGATACCGTGCAGTTGATAGGTTTTAGCGATGCGTCATCGCGAGGCTATGCGGCGTGTGTTTGCTTACGCAGTGTAGATAGGGATGGGAATGTTAAAGTTCGATTATTGACGAGTAAGTCTAAAGTCGCTCCATTAAAACCGATTTTGTCAATTCCTAGACTCGAACTGATGGCGGCCGTGCTGCTAGCAAAGGTTTTTAAGTTCGTTATAAAAAACCTAATAGATGTCAAGTATACTTTAGTCGCGCTTTGCGACTCCACTGTAGTTTTGTCGTGGCTACACACGCCACTATATAAATTAAAGACCTTTGTATCAAATCGTAAACTTTCTCCCTTTATGGACCCCGAAGGGTTTCTCAGGGTGGGGGGTAGAATTCTGCAGTCAGACCTACCCTTTAATACAAAACATCCGTTATTACTTCCTAAAAAATGTCACACTACAATTTTATTAATTGAATATTTTCATAAGACGTATTTACATACCGGTCCTCGCACGTTGCAGGGTATCTTTTGTAAAACGTATTGGATTATCAATGCTCGTAGCATCATTCGCTCAGTGCTCTCGAAGTGTGCTAAGTGTTTTAAATTTCAACCAAGTATCGTTCAACCATCTATGGGTACGTTACCCACTTATCGATTGAAACCTGGCAAGGTTTTCGATCATGTAGGTTGCGATATTGGAGGTCCTTTCATGGTAAAAGAAAACCAACGTCGCAATGCTAAAACTTACAAGGCATATTTATGCTTGTTTGTCTGTTTTGCCACCAAAGCAGTACATTTGGAGGTATTAACAGACCTTTCATGCGATTGTTTTCTCGCTGCTTTTGATCGTTTCGTGGCGCGTCGTGGTCTTTGCAGTTGTCTGTATTCTGACTGTGGTAAAAATTTTATTGCAGCAGCAAAACATTTAAAAGATGTAGTTTACTTCTTTCGGAATAAGGACAATTGTAATAGCATTTTAGACGGTCTTATGACACGTAATATTCATTGGCGTACCAATCCGCCGAATGCAGCATCAATGGGGGGCCTCTGGGAAGCCGGTATAAAATCGGCAAAGCACCATTTATACCGAGCTGTAGGTGATCGCGTCTTAACATTTGAGGAACTCACCACAGTGTTCTGCAAAATAGAGGCTATTATGAATTCACGTCCCTTGTGCGCGTTGTCGAATAATCCGAACGAGTTTGACGTACTAACTGCAGGACATTTTTTAATCGGAAAAAATCTATTAGCTGTCCCAGAATATGAGGTTGAGGACGTTCCTCTAAACAGACTGTCTCGGTGGCAGGCGATTCAGAAGATTTCTCAGTCCTTTTGGAAACGTTTGTTAGATGACTACATTCATACGCTCCAGCAAAGGGAGAAGTGGTTTTCTTCACCTAATATTAATGTAGGTGACTTGGCACTTCTCAAGTCTAACCTCACGCGACCATTACAGTGGCCTATGTGTAGGATAGTAGAAGTTCATCCGGGAGTAGATAAAATCGTTCGTGTAGTCACTGTCAGAACGCAAAACGGGATTTATAAAAGACCTGTCAATAAAATATGTCCGTTGCCTTATACTAATTAAGAATAGGCTAGTTCGTTACTGAGCTACATAAGTTTAGATTAATTTTCATTTTTTTTATTAATTAGGTACACTTAAGATTTATTGTTACCTTTACCTATACCTATACCTAGGTTTAGGTATACTTAAACGTACACTCCACAATTAGTTTCGTAAACTAGTAAATTTGTATCATTATTGTACATATTACATGCACTTAGGAGAAATCATCATGATGATTTCGGTGGGGGGTATGTTCGATCTTTGCACAATATATTAGTGGGTAGTAATACAAAACATTACTGCATCAATTTTGTCCGTCTACCATCGCATTCAAATGGTTGGTTGACACTTGCCTCGCGGACGTTCTAAGGACGACACGTTGTCGTCTCTGAGAGGTGTGTGCATGACAATACGTTATTGTCTCTCTGTGAGGTGTGTGCTTTTCCAAAAACTGTTGTGCCTAACTATTGAAGAGTGCTGCGCCAAGTCCACTGCCAGCTGGTGCGCCGTGCGTCCGGCAACAGGTCTCCGTCCATTCGGGGCGAATGTGGATAGCAAGGTTGGTGTGGTTTTATTACTCACTGATTTGGGCAAAGATCTGCATACACTACACTACTACCAAAACATACAGTCCACAAACCAGCGTACTATTAAGATTGATGTGACGTTCACACACTACTAAATTTAATTTAAATGCCTTACGTACTTCTTCAGCAGCGAAATCGCAAGCTTATGTCGGCTTCTACTTTGTCTATTATATACATCGCCAATAGTCTTGTAAGTATGTATATTTTTATGCACAAAAATAAATTGCTAAAACTGCAGATGAAGCAGATGAAAAATACCTATTTCGTTAATCTTCTCTCGAAGGAAAACACACGACTTTAATTCTAAATACAACGTATAGCTTTTTTTGTTTTCACGGTAGAGTCGTGTATCTTCATGTCCTGATGGCAACATAGCCACACTCGGTGAACTGATGCGGGTTTCAGAAGTTTAATTCTCAAGTCAAGTAAATCATCTACCGATAAAATGAATACACGAAGCAATATAACAGAACTAACTACTTTTGCTATAATCCGCACGGGTTAAGTGAATGCATGCAAAGCCAATGTGTATGAAGCAGGCAAAATCTACGCACCTTATACATGCAGGACAAGCCACCACATGCACCCCAAGGCGCAATTCACCAGAAACAACGCACACAAAAGCAGCACACACACCCACCACCACAATCTCGACGATCGTTTCGCCCCGAAACCGAAGCATCATCAGGAGGATAGGCTCCACAACAAAAATCGTACTGCGCCGCGCTACCCATACAAGCAGTCTTAAATAGTTCAACTCCCACCAATACCCTCCCTTCCGAACACATGTAGCAAAACGGAATTAGATACATTTACTTGCTTGTTAATTAAGTGACCATTGTTATTTTTTATTATCTCAAGTTGCTCTAACGTATTGAGTCGGAGTCCCTTATCACAAGTGTGGAGAATATGAAATGAATGGTCATTAGGCACTTTATGACCGCTTTCCAGCAAATGTTTTGCAAAATTAGAATTTTGTGGTTTATTATTCCTAAGCGCAGCCATATGTTCCCGGAATCGAACCGCAAAACTTCGGCCAGTCTGACCTACATATGTACCGTTGCACTCAGGACAATCTATTTTATAAACCCCAGATTTTTTACCCTTATCTAATATATCTTTAAATACACGATGCCTCTGGGCCGGACACGATAGTAAACAAAAGTTATAATGAAATTTTTTTTTTTATAATCCGCGATAACGATAGTAAACCTCAAAAAAACTGTGTAAGAAAAGTCCATTGGGCTTTATTATTTTCCATCATAAATGACGATAAGGCGTCTCTTTACCTAGAATCAAAATTATCAGGCCTTGGAATGGAAACTGTAGGGAAAATGCAGATCGTCATTATCCCAGAATAACTTGAAGAGAGGTTGAGAGAAAAACAAAATCCATCTTTTATTCTTTGAGTCTGGTGGTATAATTGTAAGCCATGACGTCATAAGAGCCGAGAAGCTACGGCAGACTGACGTTAGCAAACTTAAGACCTTATCCTCACCAGTGAAGTAGAGTACTGCTTGTGTTTGTGATCATGATTATTATTTGGTCGTCAGGGGCATATAGGACGTTTTCGTTTCAGATGGATCGATCTAACTATAACCAAGATAGAAACCAATGCTAATAGAAGTTTTGAATAAATCTCAGCTTTTTTATAGTACGACTTTGAGAAGTGCATAAAAAGATGAACTGTGATGGGGAGGTCGAGGTCTTTATAGAGGCCGACGTTCCGTATGATCAAACAGTGGTACTCGTAGCACCTAAAGAAAGAATAGTTTAGAGACCATTTCGTTAACTACATCTATTAAACCTGATATGTAAAAAAGATTCCAAATATGAGTCACCTATCCTATACTATATCATTCCGAAAAACATAAACATTTAATATTCACGAGTTCCTCACGATTTCACACATTTCTACTAGTTTTTGATTGTAATACAATTTTAATTAATGTAACGAACATATATCATTTAATTCGTAATTGAAAGTTTCGCTTGTTTGGCGAGGCAGTAAATTGAAATTAATGTTTTGATTTGGTATACGTAATTAGCTTTTACACCATTAATTATAAATCATTGCAGGTGATGCTCGCTCGCTGTGCTATGCTTTAAATGGAATTTTGTTTTTATATTCTATGAAGGTTTTCATCATTGATTTTGAAAGAGCTATTTTTTAATAATATCGTTAGTAGTAAATTTGTAGTAAGTAAACTTGAAGTTAAGTTTGTCAGTTTCTCTAAACAGTATTTTCGAAAAACGGTTAGTAGAAAGAGCAATTACCTCAGCAATGCGATCAAGACCTATCAAGCATTAAGCAAGAAGTTTACAAATTAGATTAAACACTTAAGACCTTATAAGACGCTTATTAAACTGGATTGTATATGTTGAAATCAAAAATATAAACGCAACAACATGTCTCTGATGATTCTAACGAGATCATATTTCCTGACGAAATCCCAGAATATCATAGTATCACAACATTCGGTAGTGTTTTGCCATCAAACTTGATAGCGAGATCTATTATTACTTTTGTATTATGGATCCGCAAAGTAACGTCTTTTTCTATAAATTATTTAAATTATTTGATAGCGAGATTTCAATATAAGTAGACATATTAATTATTCAGCAATGCACTATTAGAAATTTATGTAGACCCCTTAAAGGACCTGAGATTAAATTAACCTTTGCAAAGCTTTTCAATAAAAACTTTACATAACTGTCTGGTATAATCAAGTAATGGTCTAGGAATCTTCAGGTTTATTATCAAAACCAATTCTCAGTATCTTAAATTCAATTTAAGTTTTTTACTTCTTATGTTACAACGAAAAGAACGAGAAAGTCAATGAGCCTAGTTGATGCCGATCTTAAGACTTACGAAGTTTCCACTTCATTTAAAATCAATTGAATTATAAGTAATGTTTACATATACACGTGCACATTTGTTTAAACGCTATGCAACATGTTTAGTTTACGTCGTATACAATCTTACGTATTACATTAATGATTCATGTAAAGCCGGTCTGTTTATGCCGTCTGTATCAAATAATTATGATAAATGTATGAATGTGATCATTATCTAGAGTCGGTCGTAACTAACTATTCAGCTGTTATCGTTCAGTGTAGCGGTGATATGTTTATGTCATTTACATAAGTTTATCAACCGCCCTGTGATGATAATACATTTTAAACAAATATGATTGACGCAATTAAAAATAACAAATGGAACTAAAAAAATTACTTACATAAATTACTTCCATTTACTTTTATACACGTAACGCATTTAAAAACACACACACAGAGAGAGAGAGAGAGAGAGGGAGAGAGAGAGAGAGAGAGAACGAAAGATAAAGCGCGCTCTCTTTCTGTCTCTTTACAGAGACAGATTTTTAGACACAGCTTAACAGTTCATATTGTTGTTATTATTACAAGCAATATAACAGAACTAACTACTTTGGTATAATCCGCACGGGTTAAGCGAATGCATGCAAAGCCAATGTGTAAAAAAAATCACTTCACTTCACTTCACGACAAAAATCGTACTGCAGTACGATTTTTGTCGTGAAGCCTATCCTCCTGATGATGCTTCGGTTTCGGGGCGAAACGATCTTCGAGATTGTGGTGGTGGGTGTGTGTGCTGCTTTTGTGTTCGTTGTTGCTGGTGAATTGCGCCTTGGGGTGCATGTGGTGGCTGGTCCTGCATGTATAAGGTGCGTAGATTTTGCCTGCTTCATACACATTGGCTTTGCATGCATTCGCTTAACCCGTGCGGATTATAGCAAAGTAGTTAGTTCTGTTATATTGCTTGTAATATGGAATTCCGCAAAGTAACGCCTGCTTCTATAAATCGTTGTTATTATTATATTAGCAATCTTTTGTTGTATTAAAATAATTTAACATAAGTTAACCAACCAATTATGAAATTAGTTTTGGATTTATTTATAGATTTAATTTTTACACATATATTTTAATTTAAATGCAGTTGATTATATATATAGATATTTCTGTACATTTTTTTACTATATTAAAATAAAAATGAGTAGAATAGACCACCCTCATTTCTTAACGAGGTGTCGTAAAAGGCGTCTAAGTTGAGTTGACCCACCGTGTGGTATCTGGTTGAGTAGAATAGACCACCCTCTTTCTTACCAAGGGGTCGTAAAATACGACTAAGGTAAGTTGACATCAGGCAGGCGGCCGGTCGTAAAATACGTAGCCGAATCTTTTGACAACATGTTTGAACATGTTGTGCCGAACCCACTTAGAGTAGGATAAAGGCAGGAGAAAAAAAATCATCAATTTTTACTATATTAAAATAATTTTCAAAAGTTTATGCAAATGTGTATCGTCTAAATATATCGATAACCTACTTTAAAGTTTATAAAAATGAATTGAAATACATATCTTTTAATGTTATTGGTGTTTTTAAAAAAGAAATATCTTTTTAAAATATATTTTGTAAATATCATTCCTTGCTACTTCTTTTAGTGACAGTTTTATATAAAAAGATCGACTGTAATTTGATTGATTTTATCGTGTGTGAATTTGTTGTCACGATAAGGAAAGTACGTAAGGACACCAGTATTCATAAGAGCATGTTGGGCCAAAGCTCTAAACATTCTCTCAAAAAAAAGATGGACAGAACGCCCATGCCCTATATATGAGAGATAGTAGCAGGCCTTTACTTAATTTTTACAACATGTTTTATTGCATCAGTTTACGCCATATGTACGCCCTAAAAGCTGTTTGTCTGTATGTATCTTATGTGATCGATTTCTTAATATCAACTGAACGGATTAGTGCATCAGGTAGCATTAGTGGGGTTTAGGTAAACTGTTTTAAAAAGATCGCGCATTTATAAAAGAAACTCGCCTGCTTTAGTTGTGTCCGCCGCGTGATACAACGAGATACACTTAAATAATTTACTAGAGAATTGTAGAACTAGAAAAATGCTACAAAAAAGTACGCGAGAGCATGTCTCTATCTCTTATACATAATTTTCACGCGGGCGATGCCACAAGAAAAGATAGTTAATATTAAAACAACGTCACGCTTAAATGCTCTTTATAAATGTAACTATGGGCGTACAGTTCACCCAACAGGGTCTTATCGACCTTGACATTCCGCTGATTGCAGACTGGTTTGTGCAAAAACTTCATATAATAAGAGATAATTTATTTGTTTATTTCGCCAAATTATTTATCATTTATATAATACACTAGCCGACGGCCACGCGTTGTTGTGGCTCAGTCAGATTTTTAATTTCTCTTGAAACGGAACTCAACAATTTAAAAACAATGCTCCGATCGCTATCAAACTTTACATTTCATTAAAATCGGCCGTTTCGGAGTCCGTATAGGACATACAGAGAAAAAAAAACATTTTTATAGGATTGAATTTATTGCTATAATTTTTTTTTTCTATAATTAAAAAAGAACGTCTGTTCTAGCATGCATAATTTTTTTAATATTCATGGTAGCCAAACTGTATGATGGTTCATACATTATGACCATCACAAAGGTTCACGGCTTAGCACCTCTGAGTTTTATACAAGTATGCTTAGTTAATATTTACTGTTTAAGAGGTCATCTTCACATTCCTATATATCCAAAGAATAAGTTTTATAAAGTTTCATGTTGTAAAAACATAGAACACGTTACTTTATTCTTCGGATAGTTTAATTTATAAGCTTTTCTCAAAAAAGCCTTCCTGATCAGGACAGCAGGCCCACCATGAACTCTTATGCGACTCAATTGAAAACGTAAACGAAATTGTTTTGCTTTTTATACCATGACGTCTTAAAGACGCGTACTTTAAGTCGTTGATGAATGAGCGTTCGGAATTCGTCCTAAGAACATGTGAGTAAAAGAGGCAGAGTTATCTATAGTTCATATAACGTTTGAAAAGGATAACGTTATAACGTTATCCTTTTCAAACATTACGACACCAATGCAATTCACACTTTATGGAAAAGAAAGCGGTTCGCAGTCGTCGTTTACGTGTTCAATTGATTCGCAATAAGAGTTCATGGTAGGCCTGCTGGCGCCAGTTGGGTTCAGCGCGTTCCCCGGAACACGGCGTTTGCGTGCGTTAGTTATGATAATGCCACCACTAACCAAACTTCAACACACCAACAAACTTCAAAGGAACGGTTTCGCGGTTGAAAATCATCATTTTCTTATTCTTCCCTCTCAAAGTGAGGTTAGCAAAATATATCGTCATCATGCTTTCTCTTCTATCATTCTTCAACTCCTGTGCTACTCGTTTTGTGTAAGTCATCAATCCATCCATCTTTTTTTCGGCCCCTCTCTCATACCAATCCAGAATCATATTTAAAACTCTTTTGGTCACATAAATTACACGCCTCCTCATCACGTGACTATGACCATCTTAATCTGGCGGTTGAAACTATTGACAAAGTATTTGCGATCATCAATAGCCAATAGGGATTTTCATCTCCGACAATTCTGTCATAGAAAGTGAAATACAAATTTTAACTAGCTGTTGTATATGGATAGCTTTTTGAGTACTTTATTTTTACTTATCGCACACAGTATTAAAGTGACCTAATTCAAAATAATGCTAAATTGAGTTAGATACATTTTCATCCTTATTTTCATGCCATCTATGACATAACGCTACAAGCTATTAAAAAACTCGTGTTTTCTAGTTCTTCCAAGTTATGGGTTTCTTTGACACTGAAGACAGTTTTGTAAACCCTACGCTTTATTGCAATTTGCCACGAAACAACTTTTTTAAGTTAGGCCACTTTAATACTTTACGTGCGGTATATTATTGCTAAGTATGTTTCCTAATACAAATACTAATTACAAGCGTGATCTTTCTTAATCTTTTCATACTTTTAACCTTTTAAAAAATATCCAGGCACTTTCAATAAAAAAAATTAAAATCGAAAGTTGTATTTCAAATTTATACCCTTTGTATGATTTATAAATATTAAATTTTCCAATTGCACAGTTTGACTCCATTCGAAAACATTTATATCGTTCTTGAATGTATACCGGTTGTACATGAAGTAGAGTGCATAATTAGTACCAAATACGTTAGTGAATGTTGATTTTTCTTCAAATTTACTTGCTTTGGAAAATTACATACGGAAAACCGAAAGACATACATACATAATAGTCACTGAATAGTAAGAGCGCGTGATTTAGTATTAGGAAGTCGCAAGGTCAAATCTTATTTATTTATTTCTTTTACAAAGATATTGTTAGAAAAGAAAAAACTACCACATTTACAAAGGCGGACTTATTCCTAAACGGGATCATCCAGTCAATCTTTGAGTAACAGAAAGAAAAAGAGAATAAACGAAAAACTATGTACTTAGATGAATATTTCTATATAATGCATGCAAAAAATAAAAAAAATAATTTAATCATGGACATGTTTATGAATTTGACATAAATATAAATATATAATATATGGGACACTTACACATACGGTCGTCCATCCCCAAAGTAAGAAACTTAAAACTTGTGTTATGGGTGACAGACAACTGGTAGATATACTACATATATAATTTGAAATACATACTTAAATACAAATATATACCCAAGCTCGAAGAACCAACAAATTGTTTAGAGAAAATGTTGGCCCTCGTCGGGAATCGAACCCGCGGCCCACGGAGCTGAAGGCAGGGTCACTACCCACTACGGCAACGGGCCAGCCCACAAATATAACATGCATAATTAATATTAACGATTTATCCTACGGTTATCATTTACGGTGAAGTCAAAAATTAACAAATTAAATATTTCTTGGGATATACGTAATCTACCCATCCGCTTTTGAGGATTTTCCTCTCTCTTCAATTTCCTCTATATTTCATAATTTTTGTGGTAAATTATAATAGAGATCTATCACTAAATAGGTCATTATTGACACTGACTAGAAAACTACAGTGAACCGTGCATATCGTTTATATTTCGATTATTGTTAATAACTATTATTATGTATACGTGGATGCAACTCTGCCGAACAACAAAGGTAACTCGATTTTATCGCGATGTGACGCGTATGATTATACAATATTAAAATTTACTATTGTTAATATCCTTATTTTGTGGGGAAAGTTACAATTAAAGCAAAGCAAATTCATGGAAGGTTGATAAAGCCCTCAAGGATTTTATTAAAATAAATCGAAGAATTTATCAATTGATATTTATTATTGCACGCCAGGACAAAACAATTGGCGGCCTCGCCGCAATAATGAAATCGGCGTATTCTTTTTTTAAGAAATCAGACAATAGGTAAAGCGCATAATATTAAAGTTGTTTGGGTATAGAATCATATAACTATTGAATTCAAATATCAAGCAATATAACAGAACTAACTAATTTGCTATAATCCGCACGGGTTAAGTGAATGCATGCAAAGCCAATGTGTATGAAGCAGGCAAAATCTACGCACCTTATACATGCAGGACAAGCCACCACATGCACCCCAAGGCGCAATTCACCAGCAACAACGCACACAAAAGCAGCACACACACCCACCACCACAATCTCGACGATCGTTTCGCCCCGAAACCGAAGCATCATCAGGAGGATAGGCTCCACGTAATGCATTGTCGTTAACCTTAACCTTAACCCGTGCGGATTATAGCAAAGTAGTTAGTTCTGTTATATTGCTTGTAATATGGAATTCCGCAAAGTAACGCCTGCTTCTATAAATCATTCAAATATCAACTCTAACGTATATTTTTAATAATCATAAAAATATACGATAAACTATAAATATAAGATAAACTAGCCTAGCATTCTAAGGTTTGATAGCGTAAGGTTTGATTGATTAAATTATTATTCTTTTGATTATAATGGCGGCTGTACACTCTCGACGAGACACGCTGAGACATGCCGGGTCCAAGAGCGACTCTCGCCTCGCCTCGGTATGTCTCGGAATGTCTCACCCGCTCTCTCTCTCGTGTCGGTTTTAGGGCCCGCGTGAAAGGGTCTCACGTCACCTTACACAATCGGTGAGCGCGTCGCTGTCGCACTCTCGGGAGTATCCATTGTTACTCCGATCTTACACGTCTCGGTCGAGGCATGACGGGCGAGACATAGCGAGAGCTCTCAGGTGGGAGTGTACAGCCGCCACAAATTAGCCTATCAATATGTTAATCAATGAATTATTAGTTATCTTATAAATTCTTACAAGTTTGAAGGTCTAGAAGTTTGAAGCCGTAGACCTTTTGTATAGAGAGACTGGAAAAATCTCATGAATGCTGTCCGGCCGGTAATTTTGTTACTTATTATGTCAGAATTGGACATTAGCGGCTGTGACACGGACACGATTTAATACTCCCACTTATATACTACGCTTATTCTTAGATTACAATGTCCTTTACAAGGTCTTTAAATAAAAACAATAGTTGATTGTATTAATTTTTTTATAAGGTGCATTAATAAGAAACACAAATTAGTATGACACCTCATAAGTGAACAAACAATAGTTAAGATTATGTAGCTCGAAAGCACATGTAAATTTTGTAAAATTTTAAAGATATGAGTAGATTTAATTAAGTATTTGATAAATTCTTCTGAATGAAAATATGTTGATTTTATCAATCAACGTTTATAAATACCATATCTTAATTCCAACAAGATACTAATTTTTTAAAAGCTTCAAAAACACCATGTTAGTAAATTAAAAGTTTAACCACCTGCCTGTAGCAGTTTCTATCAACAAAAACTTGTATGTTATCCTCTAGTACATAATCAAACTAAATTATATGAATTCAATTCTATTAAGCATATTTTCCTGTAATTATATAAAAAAACCTAAAGAAAAATAAACTTGTTACATCCTAGTGCTATTTAATGAATTATAATATTGTTTTTATTTTATAATTATTGGCATACTTATAAAACAATATTCTTAAACAGATAAAAAGTAGTAAATGCACTCTTTAAACGACTTACCTCCAAAAGACCGTGTCCAGTTGTCAGTTTTGATAAACGAGGGTCAAAGGAAATTGTTTGTAAACAAAGAACCTAGAACGCCCGTTGGTAGAGTGTGCACGTGCGCACGCGCGCCTGTTTAGCCGGTCGAAGTGAGACTCGTAGATCGCAGTTCACAAGAACGCACTAACTACGTGTAACGTGCGTCTGGCCACGCTTACTCCGACCGGAGTAAGGGCGAGCACAAGCTGTATACTAATTCATTCTACGATCCATCGAATCCAACTAAGCTAGACATCAGACAATTTGATATTAACTGTAAATAACGACAAAATGATTTACATTTACAACCGACAAAAGTTTGATTCGCAATTGTAAAAGCAACCTAATTCATATCCATGGTATAAAACTGGTAAATAGCCGGTCTTATGTATGACGTCAACTGAACGCAAAAAATTAAAGCGCATTGAACCGAAAACGTTTGGTCCGTATAGAACCGCGTAGTTCTAAGCTCTACAATTACAACGAAGACTAGGAACGAATGTAAAACTGTATTTTTGATAGTGACGATGTTTGTGATTCCGACTAAAGGTGGCTTATGGTTTATTAAATATTCAACTGGTGCTTCATCCACGTGTTAAACGCAATCAGACCGTATAAGGCAAATCCACTAGTTTATTATTTGAAGCTTCATAAAAAAAATAGATTTCTATAGAATGACTCACTCTTAATAGCGAAAAAAAGCCATTTGTAATAGAGCTGTAGCATTATAATTAGTAATTAACGTGGCATAGTAGAATATACATTGATCAGTGCACATTCGCGAATTTATGCATCCTTGTCCGTAGATTTAGGTACTGAACTAAGCGTAATCATGTCAAAAAATGTTATTTTTAGTAAGCAGCTTACAACACAGTACGTTATCCTAAGTATTATCCTTTTTTCCCAAAATATTTAAAGTTATCGACTGTATTTTTCATACTAAAAGCATAAATATTATAAACGAAATATTTAATTAAAGAAAATATTGTGACGTATGCAGCTTATTTCAATTTATTTTTTTTAATCATCATCATCCTCCTGCCCTTATCCCACTCTAAGTGAGAAGGAAAAACATGTTACAAACATGTCAAATGATTTTGTCGCCGCCTGTCTGACGTCAACTTACCTTAATCGCTTTTTACGATACCTCGGTAAGAAATGAGGGTGGTCTATTCTACTCAACTGAATATCACACGGCGGATATATATTTTGTTATATCATCATAATATATTTCATATTTTTTAAATCAATGAAATATAAATCATATTATTACAATAAATTTTTTGGCACTCCTTAGTCATATATATATAAATTCATGTATAAGTAATAGTATAATATAAACATATAGGAGTTTTTTACATTATAAATTAACATATTTAAATAAGTAAAATGTTAATAGTTAAGTTATGAGAAGATACTGGCTCCTAAGATACGGGTGTTTCTAGTTTAGGGGTCTAGGATAGAATAAGAAACAAATGTACAAATATTTTGGTTCAATAAATCATTACTATTATTATTATTATATGGTTTTGTTTGTATACATTTAAGTTAAGTACCTAAACCTATGAGTATAGTAGGAACAAGATGGCATTATTTCGCTTAGTTGAGGAGTAAAGGATCATCACCAAATAGCGTTTATCTGTATTCTTATTTAAGTTACTCAAGCGATATAAATAAGATATAAGTGGCTGCGTTAAAAATAGATTGAATACATTTTTAAACCGGAAAGCATGCAAACGAAACAAGTTATTCAAAAGTTTGTATCAAGTTTTATTTGACACAGACTGGTTTTCTACTTATGTATTAATCCTAACAAATATTGATGACCAAATATTTTGCAATCTGAAATCTTTAAGTAATTAAAATGACTGAATAAGATTCCATTGTTTGAAAATATGCTGTATCTGAGATTTTATTCAAAAACTTTATTAGGCAATATTTTTTTGGCAACTCAGGTAAATATTGGTGGATGTTGTTGTTAGGTACATTTAACAAGAAAATAGAGCACAGTAACAAGAAATTGGAATAATTGGAATACCTTTGAAAATGATAAGTTTAAGCCAATATCGAATAACGGCCTTATATTATTCTAAAGTTGGACAAAGACCTCTTCTTTCCTTCAAGAGAAAAATCAGATCTTAGACCAGTATCTTCCTGTTTTGTTTTTTGAACCGAAATCTAGCATTGCATTTAAATGTACCGGAGCGAAAGCGTTAAACTCTTGTCGAGTCCATTTTCAAATAGCCCTCCTTCATAATGAAATTGAGCTTGGAATTGGGAGGGGGACGCACTGTGCAGCATAAGGAAGTGTTTCGCACGTTGGGAAACACTGTCTTAGACCCTCCTCGATGCGTCAATGCAGTATTAAGCGTCACATATGCCAGGAATTTTAGGGATACGCGTGCTTCACGAGATATGTCCTACACATTCACATCATTTTTCAAATAAATACAAATTCAAATTCAAAATATTCTTTATTCAAGTAAACTTGTAAACAACTGCTTTGAATCATCAACTTTACTGCTGGTTCGGAAAGCTGTTTCTACCGAGAAGAACCAGCAAGAAACTCGGCGGTTGCTCTTTTTCAAATATAAATCTTAAAACTAGTTACATTTAGTTATTACTGTCTTGTACAAGGTAGAAGTGCACCTATATCCACACATCCTTATCATCTAAGTAATATTCAACAGTATAGTAGGCTTTCTGTATCAGCCAGTGTTTTTAAACTGCTGTAATGGCATAACCAAAATTAATCTCGGAATTTTATTATAGAATCTTATACACAAACCCTCAAACGATTTACGTACTTTTGCTAGGCGCATAGAAAAAGTCAAAATCAAGTGTTCTGAGTTTGGTATAATAAATAACATATACTCAATGTTTTATACTGCCTTTTACATGTCAAATAAATATTGTCTTGGTTGTTCTAAACAATAATTGTTCTGAACTCTACAATTTAGGTCATATTTAAGATATATAAACCAAACCTATTTATAAATGAAGTGTCATCTATTAATGATATATTTCATTATATTATTACTGTCATAAATACAATAAAATTCCAATATATAAATAAGCAAAGAAAATTGAACAAGTAATAATAGCAGAGCGAGTGCAAGTCGTTTTTATAACTAAACCTTTGCTTTTTAAATTGTGACTCAGTGTCCAGAACCAGGGAACTGTGTTTCACGAGCAATCTCTTGCCTTTCACCTACCTATTTTATAATTAATACACGTAGATGTTACTTTGTTTTGGCATACATAAAATTACATCAAGAAAACCACGTTGTAGGTTAAAGCTTTTATTACTTAGTTATCCCCTCCTCTGAAATGTTGTTGAAGATATATTACAATGAAATAGTTTACCGACCCTATCGTTATCAGCGAGTCGAAAACGTCGAAGAATCAGGTTATACTAATATATTAGGATATCTATCACTATGATAACAAATCGTGAGAATAGAATATTTGATTCATTTAGCAAATGGTGCGTAGATCGTTATAGCTAAACGGTGAGACTGCAAAACTTTGACCAGAGGGTCGCGCATTTATTCGCGGGCAATAGTACTATAATAGTAGTGAATTATTTTTTACTACTAGTCCACTACGATAGTACTATTTTACATTTATATTTAAGAAACAAAATCTACATTAGCAATATAGGTACATTAAAATATCTCAATAGCAGCTGTATTGAACAGGATTCTCTTCCAAACAACATAACTGACAACAGACATTAAAGATGTTGTTTTAAATTTTATTTTGCGCTTTCTGTAAAGGAAAACATCTTGAGGAAATCTGGAAAACATCTTCAGGATATATAAGATATGTAAAATCTGTTAATTCGCATAGAAGCAGCTTGGTGAATCTACGCTGTAATCCTTCTCTCTAAAGAAGGAAGAAAGCCTTTCCCAACGATAGGATAATAAAAGACCACAACTTTTTTTCTTCTATGCCTATGTATGATAATTGGTTTGAATCTGTAGCTCAAATAGCCAAGGTATTCTTACATTTGATAACAGAATTACGTAACTGGTTGAAAGTAAGAAATTAGTGGTAAATAACCGTAATCGACGACTTAACAGCTTCTTTGGAGTAAAAAAGTAAAGTAAAGTATCTGCCTGTTACAATCTCATTGCTGCGAATAGGCCTCCTTTCTCCGTTTCTGGAGAGAAGGGTTGGAGCTAAGGCCTACCACGCTGCTCCAATGCGGATTGGTAGGTTACACATATCTCCAGAATTCTCTAGAGATATGCAGGTTTCCTCACGATGTTTTCCTTCACCGACAAGCGTGTGATAAATTGCAATTATCAATTAGACACATAAGTTTTAAAAGAAAAACTCATTGGTGCCTGCCCGGGTTGGAACTCGTGTTCCCCTCGAAAGAGTCGCACGGTCTCACCGCTGGGCTATCACAGCTCTTTCTGTGGAGTACTGAAAGTTAATCGCAAGTTTATTACTAGTAAAATTAACACACCCGTTTATTGTCCAGGTTATTTAGCATGGCTATTTGTGATACAATATAGTATGAACTATTTTGTTCCAAAATACCAGAAGGCAATCAAGCAAGCTCTGTTAAAATAGTAATAATAAAATTATATTGCTATAATCCAGTAGAGAGTAAGTAGAAAATATTATAATGCTACATGTAGAGCGGACTTTCCATTTTCATACCTGATACATACAGGATTCGTAAGGACACATCCACAAACCTCCACCGTCACCACCACAATACACAAGCACTACACACCTTCACTATCACAAACTCAACAATCGTTTCGCCCCGCAACCGCATCATCAGGAGAAAGACTTTACGTAAAAATCCTAAAGGCTTTGTTTTAGCTAAATAGCAAAATAATTTAATTATTACTTTTGTATTATGGATCTCCTCAAAGAAAGCGTATTCTATAAATTATTCCAAGCCCTGTTAGTTATATTTAAATATACTTATACTAGTTTGAGCCTGCGATATCGTTTGTAAGGATTTCAAAACGATAAAAGTAACCTATGGCATTTATTTAATATCGACTAACGAATAAAGTAGCTTATTCAGGAATGAAAGATAAACAAGCGCAATTTTGCATTTATGATCCTAATTTTACTTTTAGCGAACGTGGATCTGCTGGACGGACCGACATGTTCCGGACGCTGAATTTATGGGGGGTGATTGGATGCGTTCTTGTGACCATAGTACTTGTTTTGTGGGCTCTTAGTAGAGATCTTTGTTTAAGATGTTTTCGTTTTAAGCAGAGTCACCTGCACTGTTGGATATAGATCCGTCAAGAATACCTTGAGACCTTGGTGGTGGTCCAGTAATTTTTCGTTTTCCAGTCCGAGGTTGCCACTTCAATTTCTTAGGACGCCACAATTCTAGTCAGTTCTTTTTGTGTTCTTGTAGTTTATTAAAACCTAAATGTCTCTAGTTCCGTTTTGCTACATGTGTTTGCTACATGAGGGTAGAGGTGGGGGTTGAACTATTTAAGACTGCTTGTTTGGGTGGCGCGGCGCATTACGATTTTGTCGTGGAGCCTATCCTCCTGATGATGCTCCGGTTTCGGAACGAAACGATCGTGGAGATTGTCGTGGTGGTGGGTGTGTGTGCTGCTTGTGTTTTGTTGCTGGTGGAGGAGCCTTGGGGTGCGTGCGGTGGTTTGTCCCGCATGTGTGGGGTTCGTGGATTTTGCCTGCTTCATACACATTAGCTTTGCATGCATTCGCTTAACCCGTGCGGATTATAGCGAAGTAGTTTTGTTATAGTGCCTGTTATTGAAACCATTCTGCGGAATCCTATGCTGTTTTCTATATTGAAAGTAGATTTGAAAAAGGAAGAGAGTGTCAAAGTCGTAAAATATTAATACAAATCAATCTTCATACCATATATATTTTTAATTTATTTAAGTTTATGAAAACAATCAAGCCAATTGACTTATTATTAAACCACTAAGTCCAGAGATTCTGGCAAATAATATTTCTCAAATTGAATTCACTAAATTTTTCTCGCCTGTACTGTATAGTATATAACAACTGTTTTATGATTGATGGACTTTTAAGTATTTTACATTGTGGACTCGAATATTTCTTTATCATTTGTTCCATGTAATTTCTGATTTACATAACCGAGAATAATTTCATATAAAAACCTGGTGAATCATATTGAACATGCAATAACTTCAGAGTCTTTTAAAATGTGCTATTAACACATTTTAAGTAATTTTTCTGTTTGCAGATTTAATTTTTCCTGAGCCAAATATGGCACTGGAAATAAAGATATATCTGGAAGAATTGCAAAAATATGCAAACAAATCTATGAGAATTACAGAGCATATATTCTCTGATGCTTTTAGTGAATTTTAATTAATAATGTGATTTGTGTGATTTTTATATAATCCAAATAAATGACCTGGATTCTTATTTCAAAACTTTTTTAAGTCCATTCAGCAAGAGCTGTGTCATCAATCTCTTTGTTCTTAGATTTTATTTTATATATTGCAAAATTGTGCGTTCGCACAATGCGTGCATGTGTAATTCAATGCGTTCGAGTTACGTAATTAGACGTTCCATTGTATTTAAATGAATCTGCACTTTTTAAAACTGTAACGGAATACCTCGGAAGATTTTGAAAGAACGGAATCACGGAAGATCTTGAAAGAAGCGACCTGTTATCAAGTTGTTTATAAAACGTCTTTATCTTTTAAACATGAAAACTCTACATAAGGGTTATGCGGTCTCAGCATTCGGCCATCATGGCTTACTTTGGAGATTGTAGTCTACAATCTTACGAGTAAAGTAAAAGTAAAAGAAAAAAGTAAAACACTTACGAGTATATTAAATTGCTCCTTTATTTACAGTTAATCACGCTCTTCGTTCTTATACAACCTGTTTGACATTTCTCGGTAAAGTAACCATTTGGTTTTAGCGCAACTGGTTGCACTTTTGTACAACTCGTTTCTTATTTCTAGGAGCACTAGTTTCTAATTTCTCGTTTCTCTTAGAGTAGTACAACATACTCATATTATTGCAATACTATATCAAGGCGAATAGTTTATGCTCCGCTGTAATCTCTGATACGACAAGGTATCCAAACTTGGTCTGCAATATCTTCTTACAAGTACTACAAAACAACTAGTCATGTGTGATATATGACTAGTATAGAATTTTGAATTAAAGCTTGTTAGGTACTGTTTGAAATCAATTTCGGTTATGCATCGCTTGTCAGAGTTTCAACAAGTTTTTTGAATGATTTTCGTTTTACTGAAACTTGTATTTATTATATAGCTATATTGTTGTGACATCATTTTTTATATATTTTACACATTAACATTTTCATGGCATATTCCATCATGTTAGCATTTTTCTAATGATGGTTTCTCTTCGGATGATCAAATATTGAACGCTTTTGTACCTTTTATTTAACTTTATCTAGCTTGTAACTATCTGTTAATATTGTTAAATGCAGTGGAAAATATTGCATTTAGTTGTTACACTGTGTTCTAACATTAACAATAGACAGAAAGGAAATTAAAAAAATATTTCTTTTGTTCTCAAAATCTCGTATATTGCGAGAAATTTTAAAAGTAATAATCATTACAATTCATCTTACTCGTGCCTTGGGGTTTGTTGCTGTATCAATAAGTTTATTTAAACAGAAATTTCCCGTAGTCTTGAAATCGAAGGCCAGCCTCATAGCTGAACTATTAAAATATTTAATAAATCTTTATAGATATTGCTCATAACAATAAGGTGTGCTGATATACAAAAATAAAACAAACAAATCAGTCTGAACTTAGACCCATAACTTTATTAACTTCAAATAATAAAAAAAATACAATGTATGCGATAATAACGCTGGCCGTGCATCCTTCTACGAGTAAAACTTCAACAACCTTCATCGATCAACCTTAATTCTTATTCTAATAAGGCTACCCTTAATTCTATTTCCATTTCTAATTACGTAACTTGGGCCGCTGCAGATCTTTCATTATTGCTTTACTTCTTAACTTTTACACATAATCTATCAAAAATTCCATAAAATAAATTCACTATTCTAGTAAATAATATCTATTATGCTACATAAAAATTAAATATTAATACCCTCTAAAGCAAATAAATTTAAAATTTCTTGAAACAGAATACATCAAAACTGTTCTATTCTAATATTCCTAAAAAAATAGTGTATTTTAAGAATATTATAATAAAATCAAATCGAAGCTTAAGCGAATCTTACATGAATAAAATAATGATACATTTTTGTTTATATAACTTATGATATGATAGTGATATGATACAAAATCTACACTGGTACCAGCCAGTTACCACAGCTCTGTTCATAAAAATAACAGTATGAAACTTTGACAACAACTTTAAAACAGAAAGTAAACTTAAATTGTATACGACAAAAGTCAACAGATCTGCGAGTCAAAACATACTTACAGAGGAAATTATCACAAAAGAAAACTGGATACAAATAGAACTAAGTTTCAATTATAGAAACTGTTACTTTATTGCACAAACATATAAAAAAGATATTTTTATATGTTTGTTATTAAGTTATTATCCATTTAAAAGTCTATTAAAAAATCGGAATAATAAGAATATTTTACGAATTATAAAATTAGTACATGTAAAAACTCTTTTACAAAAAATAACGTATATAAAATAATAAACCGTTAGTATTGTTATTATTGTTGCATCACTTTCGGTGTCATATTAAGAACGAAGATGTGATGTCATTTTACAGAGGGCATTAGCTCTTTCATACAATGTAAGTGTAGATTGAAGGTCGAATATAAATTGTGACATTAATGATAAAAATAATCAAGTCTATATAATATTATGCCATATTAAACATGTTTTAATTTCACGTCACCGCTCTATTCGAAATCTTTGATATTTGTGTAAAATAAAATATATGTTAAAAATAGCTTCATTATCATTTTAGTTCACTCTATTAGTATCCAATCAATACATGATATTCATTTTATTAGATTTATAAATTATTAATGTTGAAATTTTGTTAGTATTTAAATAAATTAGAACTATCTATCTTTAAGAAAAATAACATAGTTAACCTTTTAAAGTATTTTAATCCAAATCGCGCAGTTAGAGCTCCGGTGTTTAAAATTGATAAGGATAGAGCAAATAATAATTAAAATAACATTTTAAAAAATTCAATTATTTTTTTATACTATGCATTTGTTATTAAGGCAATTAAGATTAACTGGTAGTGGGGGGCAATATTGCATTTATTAATACGGCAATCGGAACCGTTAAAAATTAACTAAGTTTGGTAAAACAAAGTCATTGCCTCAGAAGCAAGTTTTCTAATATTAATTATTGTATATATGTATATATAATAGGGTCTACTGGTTATAACCAATTATCACTATAAAACTGGGTCTAAAGTTATGAACGGACGCTTTTATTAACCTATTGACAAGAATTTATCACTGCTATTCCATATTGTCTGCATCGCGGACGGCAGGTATAATTATAATATGATCTACAAATTCTCATTATTGACGTCTATTAACGTTGTCTTACCTAAATTAACAGTTCATAATGCCTAGATTTTTTTTTTACAAATAAATATGTACGCTTGCGTCAATGATTACACGTAAAAGGAACATAACTTATATGAGTTAATGAAAACGATCAAAAATATTTTAAATAATCCATCCATCTTCCAACAACCTATAAATTGTGTATTGCTATATTAAAATCAATAAAAGAAACTAGATTTATTAAATGTCACTTGCAACAGAAAATGTCAAAGCTACTTACTTGCAATTTACGCTTAGGTTTTATTTTAAAAATCCACCAGAGTCCAATTGAAAAATGTCAGTATAAAATTGACGTGCAATATAATTGCATGTACCATAATATTCAGTCAATTATAAAGATGCCTTTGTCATTCCTCAAAATAAAGCAATACAATAAGTATACATGAGTAGATACCTTTTTTTTCTCCATACAAGGGTAAAAAACTGTGCAAATTTTTTCCCCACCTTGGCCAACTGTAATTTTTATGAGACAGAGCCACTATAGTTAAATTTTCCTTAAGACGGCAGTAAATGAAGACTTTAAATATTATTACAATCAATTCTTTTATCTTTGATATTTAATAAAATAAATAAATCTAATTTTGAATATACATAAAGTTATTAATTCCAGTTAGGCCTATGGTAGTTCCTATAAATAGTCATTACTTGCTGCCTTAATAAGGAGTAAATTGTAAATTAGTTACTCATTACATCATGTCAAATGTACTTATAATAAACACTAGCATGCATTATATACCTTAACTATATCACTACATTAATTCGATAAGGCATAACATAATATTTTATATTGTCTGATCTATCAGGAAGCATGTTTCTTAACTAGTAATTGATGGCGTCGATTGACTTAGTGTATATTTAGCTTAAAGTTACAAAATTGGTACAGATGATTGTAACATTATGAGAAGTGAATGCCACAATAATGTGTATTATACTCTCAGAGACAGTCGTAAATTTTTAAATGTACAGAACACAAAAAGGTATTCTGGTACACACAAAATATAACAGCATGCTTTTATATCTGATTGGAACATGAAATACCCATTTTTCGGACGTTCATACAATATATATAAAATAGCTATAATTTAAGTAAAACTTTTCGTGTAGCCTGGTAACAACTGCATTAGACAAAAATTCACAATGCAGTGTTCAGATTTTTTCCTTTATTCTACTTGTTTTGCGGATTCATACATATAATTTTTGGACAAATCACTTTTCAGTTATACACTGGTGCCTTAAATAATAAGATCTTGCGTAACGGGAAAAGATCCTAAGATTAAAATTTACTGTTAAATAACTGCTCGCATTTTACATTACAATCGTATTGCAGAAAAATGGATATTATAATAAATATCCGCTTGATATATAACTGAACCTATAGATAAATATAATATCTACACTTTCTATTACTTAATGAACATATTAACTTAGGAAAAACTTTGTAAAAGATCAATTAACTATCTTATGCCTTTATACGCCGAATGTGTGCATTAAATTCTAAAAAAAATTTAGAAACTAAAAATTAGATTTTGTTTCAGGATGATGACCTCAACAAGTAATTAATACAATTCCGGTTGTGTTGATAACGTCATAAGAGTTAGATTTTCGCAACTTCTAATGAAAAAGTTATAATTATTTTTTAAAATGACCATAAATTGAAATGTGATCTGAAAGTTACACGAGCCCATAAAGGGTTAAGCAAATTTTAAGAGGCAAAATTAACTTGTTTCAAGTTCCAATGAGATAAATTAGCAAATAGATTGTTTCTTATTTATCTACTGCAGATTAACTGATAATATAAATACTTTTTTAATGTATGCAACCCATATCGGATTTTGTCTTGTTGTCTCATAGTCTAAAATTTACAACAAACTTATTGAGCCATTCAAAAATTAATTATTTTTATCTAATATGCTGTAAGAATAGAAATTTAAAAATAAAATATTGATATTTTAATTATACAATGAATTAATAATTTGTCCGTATATGTTATTAATTTATTGTATAGGTTTAATAAGTCTCGTTTGTTGTTATTAATTATAGATAAGTATGTATAATTAACATCATCAAATCATATAAAACCGATTTTTTTGTTATTTTGAAATATATTTAACTAAAATCTATGAAACAATCATATAAGAATACAAAATTATAAAAATAAAAATATTAAAATATATTGCTTAAATATAGGTTACATACAAAACATAGTCATGTGCAATAATTTCACAATTGAAAATTGTCTTCATTTAACGCTTAAATCATTAATTTTCAATTTAATTGATCAAATATACGTCAAACTTAAACCTTTCGTTTTGCAAACTAAATAAAATTTATTAATAAAATAATACGGAGGTTTTATTTTGATTTCTATTGTGAGTGTAACCCCTCGTACGCACGAAAGATTTTTTTACCGTGCGTTAAAAATACGTCGAAATGTAACAAATGGGTATCCAGGTATAGTACCCGGCAATAAATAATGCGCATCGACAACTTAGAACGAGACAGCTGGCCAATTCGGTTTCGTAGAGCGCTGTCACTATCACACACGGGTTTCTCAGTCTCTGCGACAGAGACAATGCTCTATGAAGCAGAATCTAGCCGACTTCTCTCTCTGAGCCTTGATGTTCATTCTTTATTGCCGCGTACTATATCTGTTCAACCGACAGCGCATTTAAAACTCGACGTATTTTTATCGCGCAGTTCCATTTTAGGCATTAGTTTGTAGGGCGTTTAGCCGAATATACCTTACGAAACTTCTTGTAACGCCTATTGCGGAATTTTAACGCGACGTATTTTTAAACCAGTGCCAACAAGGCATAAAGGTATGTCTAATAAAATCTGGTCTACAGCGAAACATTAATTCAGGCTTAATGTATTGTTAATATCGTTAGTAAGTAATACCATTATTTTAATAAAAGTTAAATGAGCTCCTAAAGTAAATCACCTTTATTCTAAATTTCTAATATCGACTCGATAAGTCTTATTTACCGCCTTACAATCAAGTGCACTTAAAGATTTCTCACTACTCATAGTTTCTGTTTCTTTAAAATTATGATTTTTCTCAGTGGTGTAAATTGCAAAGGAATTTGGCTAAAGTCTACTATGCCACATAATTTTAATATTCTACAGTAATGTCAATTTTCATTTTGTCCTTACAGATTCACAGGAGTTCAAAATAGCTTAAATTATTTATATTTATTACCAAAGCTTACTACAAATTGTATTAATAAAGAGAAACATTGGCATAGAATTCTAATTAGCTACGAACTAGACTAAATATGATTGAGTTTCCGACTTGTTTCTTTTGGTAAAAGTATAATGGTTAACTTTTATATGAACTTTAATGGATAAATAATGGAAGATAGATGATCCGTAGATAGCTGTGACATTATCACCAGCTGAGAGTTTATATCTACTACAGACAAAATATTTATAACAGAATGTAAATTGAGTAAAGTCATTCAAATAATATGTTATTGATAGTTATAGACAAATTGAAGTTATGTGGGATCGAAATTTCGGTACCTATCACTTTGTCCAGTCAAAGTACACCACTAAGATCCCTAGTCTAGAGGAATTTATCTGTAAAAAACTAATATATCGTTTACAGCTACTCCAGTCCATTCCTAGTGCTAATGTTTTGCATAGAGTTTAAACGTATACGCATATAGACGTCTTTACGATATGATATATGAGCATAGTATTTATAATTCAATACCCTTTTCCAGGGTCTACCGCATATGAACCTTATAATACAAGAACATGGTGAGCAAATTTCGCTTTAGTTGATTGTTCTAAAATTTGGGAAGGCGCTCAGAAAAATCTGGTACAAGCAATGAACGCATGTGATAAATTTAATTATTCAAAAGCGATACAATCTTATCATTTTTACATAACAAACTTTTTGGGCGTATAAAACCTCTAATATACTTATTGCGATGCTCATATAGTAGTTTATGATACTGTTGCATAATAAGGGTTCTTATAACACAAGAGTGGTTTAAAAAAACGAGCCGCAGACGAGTTTTTTTATAGTGCCACACGAGTGTTATAAGACCAAGTTATGTACAGTATCATACACTACTTTATCTACTCTCATACTATAATACGTAAAACGTACGTTTCCATTCCATGAACTCGTGGTAACATTTAATATAGTTGCTCCTAGATTTCGTCGGCAACAGGTCCACGGTCATGTTTGACGCAGCTTTCAGAATATCTGGTGGTGTACAATTACCACTATCCCCGCTCTCAGACATGTTTTTACACAAAAACTTATTTTTTTACAAAGAAAACTAAACTTCGTTTAAATATTGAAAGTATTTTTTAAATGTCATATATTGACGCCAAAGCGCAAACATCGATTGCGCATGCGTGTTCCGTCGCCGCGGACCCATTCATTGAAACCTTTTTTTTAAGGTAGAGGTTCAACCTCCTTGGTCCAGCTGGAAGTTGTATAGGTGTATCGTTATGATTAAAAAGTTACATTATGATACAGGTGTCCATACAAGACCTGTATCGTAATGAAACTTTTTAATTTTTTATTTTGTTCTGTACGTAATGTTTGTCATAAGAATTTTGTTTTCAGTTTTATAATCTTTGTATTATAGTATCAGAGTAAATAAAAATTATTATTTTATATATTATTATTATTATTAGTTTGATGTCAAACGCAGTTAATCTTGATCATAGGTTTTGATTAAAATTATGCTGAAACTGTTATAAAACCGCAGAAACCTATGAATGTTTTTTTTTACTCATTTTATTATTAAGGCGATATAGATTCGGGGAAAACTTTTCTTACCCCATACCTTGTATAATGATTTTGGCATTACATTATAGATAAAATGTCACCGTTCTATTATTATTTATCTGTATTAGTAAATTATCTATGGTCACCAAGTTCGTTTAACGGTAGGTTATATTTATTATGATCTTAAGAGTATAATTCCTTCTAAGTAACAGTTATTAAATATTTATACAGTACTTATGTAGTAAAGTAAGTTGTTCAAGCAATGACCGGTCAATTTAACTCTAAATATCCGAGTTTAACCCTTGTGTATTATGATATACTTTTCTGATTAGAATATCAGGAATCTGGGTCTCATTTTTATTTTCATATATCGACGTGAGATTTTAAAATATGTAACCTTAGACGACAGTACAGATAATGCGGTCTTTATTGACCTGACGCTTTTGTTCAACGATTTAAGAGAGAAAAACAGTGACTTATGTAAATGTCTGACACTCATACAAATGTCAAACACAATTAAGGTGTATCTATAGGACGCTAGGTTTTTTAAACCTTAAATTTATCACGCAAACGGTGATTTTGACCATAATCTCACTACATAAATACTGCATAGTAACTACCTATCCGCAAACCATGCAATAGTAAGATGGCATAATTTTCACAGATCCTTTAAATAACTTGATTGTCACAACAATATAACGATATGTCTTACGATAATAGTTTTTAATTCCTTCATTCTACTAGACTGCTGTCTCAATGAACAATTCCTCAGAAACGAGTGGTCGTTTCAACAAATGACTGCAAATAACTATTCTTATACGATCACTATGAAATGGAATTCAGAGTTTTTCGCTAGACGCAAAAATACATCTATGTAAAGAAGGAACTCTGGAAGATACCGATCTATTTATATACGGGGTTTATATGTCACATTTAGTAACTTAACCACATGGACGGAGATTACATTTACCCATAAACGTTATTCTCCTTGTATATGGAATTATTTCTACGCGAATACGCATTACTCTATTAGGAATCTTTATGTAGGGTGCTTATATAAGTTATGGAAAGTAACGAACGCGTACGATCCTATATAAGTAATTAAGTAAGTTCTGGAACTATTTTGTCGTTTGCACGACAACCCCAGATTAAATGATAACCTGCTCGCGATAGAATCATCGCGAAAAGTAAAGCTTTTCAGCTCGCTTCGATTGAAATGACCTACAAATCTCGAGTACGAATCGCTTGCTAGCACTTTAATAGAGTACATTGATAATCATTATATATTAGGACCACATATGATATTATATACAAGTTTTAGTTTTAATGAAATTGAATTCACGTACGTGTTTGTTGATATTGATACCAAAGCACCCTTGAATGTTTAAATATTTAACTTTATTATTTGTGAACGATGTTATCGCTTTAAGGCATCAATTGTCGTGTACGATAAGCAGAAACCTATATATATAAATACAAAATGGCCCCTACATGTGTGTACTCAGGATGATATGGTGTCCCCAATTTATCTCAGAACTTACTTTCAATTATTTATTAATGTAGACTGGCGCTCTGACGTATGCGCGCAAAATATAGTATAAAATTTTTGGAAAGTATTAAAACTACAGTTTACCACATGCAGAGGGACCATATCATGGGCGTAGCCAGGATTCTACAGGCGGGGAGGGGCCATAAATCTTGAGAATAATTTTGTTTTAAACATGGTTTTCGACATATGAGTAGTAAGTAACACAGTAAGGGAGATGTGGTATATCATAGGTCTTACGCATTCCTTATAAAGTAAATAAATGAACAAATAAATATATGGGACACTTACACACACGGTCGTCCATCCCCAAAGTAAGTAATTTAATATTTGTATATGGGTGACGGACAACTGCTAAATATACGACTTATATAATTTTTAATACATACTCAAATACAAATATACACCCAGGCTCGAAAAACCAACAAATTGTTTATATAAAATGTTGGCCCTCGGCGGGAATCGAACTCGCTACGCCCACAGGTGATCTTACAAATACATATTACAATCTTAAACTACAATAAAGTGTATATTATATTGGAAGCATCGATATTTATCAATTCCGTGAGTGCTAAAATTAACAAGTACTCGCCTTAGCTAAATTTTTATAATCCTACTGAGTGGAAGAAGTGAGAATTGTTCGAACGCACTAGCTATCTAGTTAATTTAACCAATACTAAGCAAGTAGAAAGTACATATGTCAAATCAAAATCTACTGTATTCGAGATTCAAATACGTACATCACTAAATGTCACCTTTAAATACAGGTTAACATGAAAAATTACACATTCATTGTCTTATCAATTCAAACCCCTATTATCTACTGGTCCGTCTTTTACATTTCGATATAACACACTGTTTTAAACAACCAGGGTTACCATACTTATTATAAACTCATTTGTTGTTAAGCAGAAGTGAAAAAATATCTACCGAAAAGACTACTATCTTTTTCTGTTCGCAATCGTAAAAATTTTTTTTGATACTACTAATATAGTTTTAATTTTGGAAAGAATTTCGCTAGACTCTTTTCACCTGCAAAAGCGAAGTGTTTGAATGCAATTGTTTAATACTAAGAGTTTTTTTTATACTAATTTAATGTTGTCAAATCCTGGTAGTAGGGACGTTATACGGATATTATCTAATGAGAAGGCTTTTGGGTCACAAAGGGGCTACAATATCATGCTATATTTGATCTTAACATATATGTAGAAATCCATTGAAAAGCCAGGCTTATTAATAGCTTTACGATTTGCAATAGTGAAATAGACAGAGCGTTTAGCAAGAATAATCAATGTAGAATTGAATTGCTCATATAATAGAGTTCCCGCTCTATAAGGCGCAAAAGTCACTCTTAAGGTATTGTTACAATTTCAAAAGAACCTAGGATCGCTTAAAGACCCTTATCTTTAATTGTGTTATGAACATACGAAATTCGTAAAATATATTCCCATAGGGTTCAAATTCGCTTGATGCTAATTCTATGGAATATTCAGTTTTGTTTATAAAGGCTGTTTACGATCTCCCCAAAGACTTGCGAACTTTCGGGAACATTGTCGTCATCAGTTCGTTCGTTATATAAGTTTGATATATATCGTGCGCCTCGACGTTCAGTTTTCGAATAGCGATCAAGTGCGAATAACGAAGCGAAAATAAAAGTCAAATAATAGTGACCCCGGTTTTCTTATTGAATAACGAACTGCATAGAGACTGTAAGTAGTAAGTTTGCAGTTAAAAGTTGAATAAAGGGTTTTTTAACGAGTCACCAGGTATTTTCATGGAAAACCACGAACCCCTGCACGTAACAATATAGATAGGCACAGTTAGAAATGTAGATTATGTTCTTACGACCAGGAAATCGTCCCATGTGTCAGGTTCATAGAGTTATTTGAATAGGAGACCCATAGGAGTGACCAACAAGTAATAAGAGAGAGAAGCTAAGAGACCCGTACTCATCTTTGAAGAAAGATGAAAGAGACAGAGTAATTATAGAAAGTATTATTACATTTAAGATTGATTTTTTTTACGAAGGACACATTTTAGGCTGTCTCCTCTACTCGAATGTCTATCGTCGGGTTAGTCACTGACCAGGCTGCACGACATTTTATTGACCCATTCATAGCATTATGTATTGGGTACTAATAATACTATTGAATTAATTGGCACAGCGAGGCTTTCATGACGATATGCTCGCCTGTGGAGTTGGTGTTTTAGACTTAAAATTGTATACGAATATACAATATTCAATAAAATAACGTCTTATGAGATTGTCAAACGTAATTCGGATCCATTACACAGAGAACACAAAAATTTAAGACTAGAAATCGCACTCTGAGTATCAAATGACCGAATTTAAAATTAGTTTTGAGTTACATACAATGTAATCGTCAATGGCATCTATGACTATCACGCTTCAGAACTAATAAAAAAGCCAAGTTCCGGGTCTCTTTAACACGCAAAAGTATTGAAGACGCTGCGTTAACTTACCACAAAACATAATTTTTTAATTTCGCTCATTTTAATACTAAACATGCGATATAATTACTTTTAATAACAATTGAGTAAATATTGGCGATTTGTAAGCTGAGTGCGTAATATAAGAGCAGAGCATTGCATAATATAGTTATATGCATTATCGCTGAATTGTGAATTGCATTGCGAGTATAAATAAGACGTGAGTAAAGCCGGTCTCTAAACATTAATTATAAATATTTCAGTCATTATTATTAAAATCACATTCTGTTCTATGAACATTTGATAGCGACCTTATTGTCAACAATTTTGAAAATAATTAATATGGATAGGAGAATGCATCAAAATTACATCACAGATCAGTACACATTAAAAATAAATAAAAAAGGGAGAGCAGTTTAAAGCCAATAGGTAATGACAAGGACTCACAAAAATTAAATCGCCAATACTCTAAAACAATATCAGCGGATTCATTGCTTTTTTACAGGAATCCTCAGTTAAAAGAAAGGAAGATGGAATGCACTGAAATAAAGAGTGAAGAATTTTTTCGGCTTAGTATTATGCAAATAATAAACAGGCTCTTCCTATATGGATATAAAAAAATAGAGTCATTATATTAGAGTAAGGGAGCTAGTCAAAAATGTGTCCATTGAAAAAAAGAGAAAGCAAATGATGCTATCTCTCTTTTTTGTGCGTGATTAAACAAAAATAATTACGAGTCATCTTCCTTCCCAATAATAAAATTATTTGTTTAACACAGAAGCTATAATAGAATTATTTTGCTATAATCCGCGTTGGTTACTGTATGACACAGGCAAAATTCACATACCTTACACAGGACAAGTCACCACACGTATCCCAAATCCCAAAATGTCGCCACAATACACGACAAAATCGTAAAGGACGACTTTGTCGTTGAGCCTATCCTCCTTATAATGCTTCGGTTTCGGGGCGAAACGATCGTAGATATTGTGGTGGTGGTTGTGTGTATTGCTTGTGTTAATTGTTGCTGGTGGCGGAATTTTGGGATACGTGTGGTGACATGTCCTGCATGTGTAAGGTATGTGCATTTTACCTGCTTCATACACTTAGCATTCATTCTCTTAACAAACGCGGATTAAAGCAAAATAATTCTATTATAGATTCTGTACTATGGAATTCCGCAAAGTAACGCCTGCTTCAACTGCTGTTACAATCCCACTGCTGGGAATAGGCCTCCTCTCTCCGTTTCTGGAGAGAAGGGTTGGAGCTATGACCTACCACGCTGCTCCAATGCGGATTGGTAGGTTACACACATCACCAGAATTCTCTAGAGATATGCAGGTTTCCTCACGATGTTTTCCTTCACCGAAAAGCGTGTGATAAATTGCAATTATCAATTAGACACATAAGTTTTAAAAGAAAAACTCATTGGTGCCTGCCCGGGTTGGAACTCGTGTTCCCCTCGAAAGAGTCGCACGGTCTCACCGCTGGACTATCAGCTCGCTTGCCTATCCCTTATTCTGTTTATAATAACTCTATGGACAAAAAACTAACACTTCGTCATGCAATACTAAACCGATCGTCATTATTAGATAACCTAACGGTTAAATACTACGCACGAATACATTCATAAAGTCTTCACTCGATTGATTAGCCGGAATTAATCTTTTTTTTATCTTAGTAGGAATGTTATAAATAACAATCAAAATTATTTTTTTTTAGGTGTCAACAATTCAACTAAACTATAATAATTACATGAAAATCGACGCAATTCTTAGTCGTGGTTAGACTAAATTATTAAATAGCACTGCGAGAATAATCTGACCTAAGACAGATTTTTATATCAGCTTTTAAAAAAAAATAAAACATATATTACTTTAATTAGCCGTGTGGTATATAATAATAGAATAGACCATCCTCCTTTCTTACTAAGGCGTCGTAAGAGGCGACTAAGGTAAGTGCTGTGTGGTATCTGGCTACATAGAATAGACTACCCTCATTTCTTACCGAGGTGTGGTAAAAGGCGACTAAGGTAAGTTGATGTCAGGCAGACGGCCGGTCGAAAAATACGTAGCCAAATCATATGACATGTTTGTGACATGTTGTACCGACCCCACTTAAGAGTCCTGCCCTTATCCCCACTTGGGATAAGGGCAGGAGAATGATAATGATATATTACTTTAATTAATGAAATGAATTAAAATCCGTTTTTTTTAAGTACGCAAAAAATTTAGAAATTTTATTAAAATTATAAAGTGGTAAACACACTTTTTTTTTGTATTGATGCAGTCATTTTAATTGCGACTTATAGTATAAGATTTTAATGAAGATAATTATATAAGTATTTATTCTAATGAGATATAATTATCTTCAATAAAGTCGAGCAATATGAAATAAAACTTAATTAATATATAATAAACATAATTAATACGTTACTTTTGACAATAAATATGTGAAACAATGGGCAGTTGCGCTTTAATCTTGAATTATTCTTACTATTCTTTTAAATTACTTTATATTTTCATACATAATTTTTTTATTAAACAGAATGTGAATAGAACGATTGTCAGTATGTCTTCTGAATTTTTTGCGCACCTTGCAAAAAACAGATGAGTCTCGGGCGACTCGGGTGTTTCGAGATATCCAAGTATAATGATTACTATACTAAAATCAAAGATTCGCTGCACGCGGTATAATAAAATGTAGAAACAGGATGCCCTCTGTTGCGCTCTCTGTCCCACTTACGGAACTTACGATAGGCATAGTGACGTAACACTGACTGGTCGATGTTTATGTTATGAAAAAAGAAACAATGATAAACTGACTCCACAAATTTTGGCAGTAAGTTCAAGAGCTTGGTTGAAATCAGTAATCTTCAAATGAATAATTTGTTAGATATTGTCACATATGAATGGAGTGATAATGAGGAAGTGTTTTGTCTACAATAATGTTATCTGTCATTTGGTGGGTAGTATAAAACCGAATGAATGAGGGTAAAAGATCCCGAGTTTTGTTCGCGAGCGACATTCAAAGGTTTAGTTAGTCCAATACCACCTCTCAAGGTGTCCATACGTTATAAAGTGCTGTGACGTCTTAATGTTGTTTTGGTTAACGATATTGAGTATTTCGTGTTGTTAGAATCTAACGTCAAATAGTTAATATTCGAGATAAGAGCAACCATTGAGTTTCTTACCAGTTCTTCTCAGTGGATCTGTCATCCACTGAGTTCCGAACTGGTGGAAGAATCGTCCTGGCTTAATGATCCCAAATTATTATTAACTTAACCTGTCAATACTTGTTTAGCGTGTTCAATAAGTTATAGTTGTACGGTTATCTCTTGTTGACGTATTATTTGGCAACATTTTCTATGAGAGAACGTTAGAATTATGAGTCGAATTCCCGACCGTGCTAACAAATTAATCGGATACATCCAAATGCCTATATAGAAAATCAAAAAAATTATTAATACCTTCTAAACGTAATTAATCATTGCCATCATCCTTGCAAACTATTATTAATTTCAGCACTTATTAACATAGTTCTAAACATTGACAAGCAGTTATCGATAAGTGACGCACCGCACGCGCCGTCCCTATTGCACTGATGATAGCAACGCGGGCAGCGAGTGTTTAGCTTTACCATAGTAACTATATCTTGGGGCGTTGGTGTCAACACTTTGTCCAAATAATTTATAGAATTAGGCGTTACTTTGCGGAGATCCATAATACAAAAGTAATAATAAAATTATTTTGCTATAATCAGCGATACAGTAAATAGAAAATATATATAGTGTTAAATTTATAGTGAACTATCCGTATTTTCATACCCGATACGTGCAGGATTCGTAAAAACACATGCACAAACCTCCACCACTGCCACCACAAAACGCAAGCACTACACACGTTCACTATCACAAACTCAACAATCGTTTCGCCCCGCAACCGAAGCATCAAGAGATAGACTCCACGACAAAATCTTTGCTTTGCGGTTTTGTGGAAGTAGTTGAGGTTTGTGCATGTGTTTTTACGAATCCTCCACGTACCGGGTATTAAAATACGGATAGTCCACTATACATTTAACACTATATATTATATATATTTTCTATTTACTGTATCGCGAATTATAGCAATATAATTTTATTATTACTTTTGTACTTTGTCCAACAGTAGATTTACATCAACTTATGTGAAATATATTTTCTTTCTTCGATCTGCTCGTATATTCGAAGTTAACGAGACAAGTATTAACTTCCTTCTATTTGCAAAGTCTTAGATTTACATCACATTATTCTTACAGTGCCATAATACACAAGCGTAAAAACGCATTTTTATATGACTTAAGATGCTTAGTTTATTTAAATGGCGATTCAGTCTTAATAAGTAAATAAAAATTTGAGAATATATCTAATTTCAAACATCGAAATAATGACTTAAAGAAATTAAGTAATACTAAACGATATGTTATAATGTAATATCAATTTTATGTACTTACATTGTAAATATTTTTTTTTTTGCTTTAATAGCCATAGTTCCTAATACTGGTTTAAGGCAATAACTTTCCTTATTTAAATTTATTGGGTGTACGTCTTAAAATTGAAGTTTGCGACAGCTATTCTTTCTTGTTATGTTGCAGCTTTGTGGTAATTATTACTATAAACAAAGTTATGGATATATAGCAATATATAATAATAAATATTGGAGAATCACCTGAAAAGAAGAAATATTTTATTAATTTTGATTAAAATTCAAATTCCAAAAACAAATAACACCGAATGCTTTGGGTTCCACGGGGTTAATGTTATACCGCTGTAAATTTGTACTATCTTCAAATTTAACAGTATAAAGGCGTGTCTCCCAACGTTGGGCTCACGCCCCACATAGGTCAATTCAATTTGAAAATGGACTTACGAGTTTAAACCCCGAGTTTTTTGCTGGTTCTTCTCGGTAGGAGCAGCTATCCGAACCAGCAGTAGATGTTGACGATTCAAAAGCACTTGTTTACAAGTTTAGTTGAATAAAGGATATTTTGAATTTGAATAACACAATTTAAGTTTTTCGCTCAGGGCCATTCAAATGGATTGCTAGATTTCGTATCATTTAAGTTTCTTAAGTGAAAAATTCCATTTTATGATATTAAAATATTATAATTACTACATAATTAATGTTACATAGGAGGGCAAAGGGATTTTAGAAAGGCTAGGGTGGGACATGGCACAACCAAACGTTTGAAGTTATGACGTTTACTCACCGTAAAAGTAACCTATCTATATGAACTTGATGACAATCAATTATTCCTAACGATTAGGGCTCGATGACGAACTGAGATTCATTGTATAAGAGAGTATTTGTCGAGCGGATTGAAGTCTTTACTTGTCATGTACGTTGCGTTGTGCGCAGTGCGGTATCCCCAAAGAGACATAGCTTCCTTACATGCTATCTGAAAATAGAAATAATACTACGTAACAAAGTTAATCTTTTCTTCTCCAATTACCTGTATCGAGTCAACAGTGGTGACCATATATTGCTATATTATGTCACATTTGATTTTGGTTCTATAAGTTAATCTTCCCATCCATCTACTAATTACACTAATTGCTAACTTATACAATATTATATATTCTTCTTTTTCTTCTGCAAATGGTGGTTGTGGATTTCAACATATAGAGGTATTAAACTAGAGTAAGGGAGCCATAAGTAGACCTATGAGTGCGAGTGTCAAACATATAAAAGAGGGAAGAGTGTAATTTTCCTTCTCTTATTATACGAAGATTGTTATCAGTTGACACATTTGGTTCCGGCTCTATAAGTATCTATAGTATATGTCATATATTCATCTAATCACGCATGCGCAGGCAAATATTCATGGTGCGTTCTTAATGAAAATACTAAGAATAAAGTTGAGTTATTATTCACACGCAAAAAAGGGACACAGATAAGTAGCCTCATTTCCTCTTTTTTTCGATTGATTACATTTAAAACAGCCTCTTCTACTCTAGTATAATTACTCTATGTCTCAACAACACACGATCTTAAGCCTGAAACTAGCGGCTCCCCGCGACCTTTTTGAGCTCATCAGATCACCTAATATGGGAAGTTTTTGTCCGATACTGCGTTTTCCAATGCCATTATAAGAAAATACCATAACCACCTGTTAACCATCCTATTACGCATCATCAGGAGATGAGCTCCTCGTTAATTTTGTCTTATTGATGCTTTGGTTTATGATGATGATTCCTCAAATACTTGTTACACATTCCGGTCCGCAATGATTTACAAATGGAACCAGCTAAATAAAATTGTAAAAACTGGTCTCAAGTACAATTCTTTTCCTAAACTAATTACGAGAACCTGATTTATTCTGACGATACACGTGTAAAAACTAAATTGAAATAACAACGTCTATTTATTAAGGTTTTTTTCCCGCTCACATAGATCTGATCAGTTTGATCTAGATTCTCGTGACAGATAATAGATCGAGTGCTTTTATAAACTCGAGCCCACTCAAACCCAGCGCCGACCTTGTTGTGAGCAATCTCAATATAAAAGTAAAATCTTAGATTCAAGGTGTTCTGGAATATGCATTCACATTTTAGTATACTGCATGTAGTATAAACATCTTTACACTTTATATGTGTTTTTAAGGTTCTCTCTTCTCTCTTTAACCAATGGTCGTACATTGTTGGTTCTTCGAGCCTGGGTGTATTTGTATTTAAGTATGTATTTAAACTTATATATGTAGTTTATCTACCAGTTGTCCGTCACCCATAACACAAGTATTAAGTTACTTACTTTGGGGACGGACGACCGTGTGTGTAAATGTCCCATATATTTATTTATTTATTTATTTATTGTTGGACATAGGCCAGTTCAAAGGACTTCCATACCAAACGAGTTTGTGGCACGATCAAACGAATTAAATAAAGTGGCTCTGCGACTTTTTTTTAAGGTCGTGGTCGAGATGTATAAAAGAATTCGAACTGTGAGTATCTCTATATAGTTCTGAAGCATGGTCTCCAATTATAGGCTTCAAAAAGACCAAAATTACTCAGTCGGCAATAAAAAGCTCAAACTATTTCCCTCGTCTGGCCCGTTGGCGCAGTGGGTAGTGACCCTGCCTTCAGCTCCGCCGGTTGCGGGTTCGATTCCCATGAGGGCCAACATTTTTGACAAACAATTTGTTGGTTCTTCGAGCATGGATGTGTATTTGTATAAGTATATATTTAAAATTATATATGTAATATTTACCAGTTGTCCGTGACCCATAACACAAGTATTAAGTTACTTACTTTGGGGACGGACCGTGTGTGTAAGTGTCCCATATATTTATTTATTTATTTACATTATTATATAGTCTTACTATAGGTTTATAATCCCCGAAATAAAATAACCTTGGATAATAAAATGTCTGTACAAATTTAAAATCAGAATCAAAAAACGTTATCTGTAGGAAGCCAGTTATATATGAAACATGCAATAATATGGCAGCTGACACATACGGTACAAATGCACAGATAGTAATGACCTGTGAGTAAGGGTTACACATAGCCCTAATGGGTTATCGAACGAGAGTTCAAGAATGATTAGAGATAATGGAAGAGGAAAACGTTGTGCCGATTCCACTTAGAGCGGGAAAAGGGCAGGAGAATGATAAGTTAAAATTGTAAATAGATAGAATTATAAATATAGTAAATGGGATAGCCAATACATTGAAGCTCAAAATATAAATAAAATTTAGCTACGAAATTTTTTTAGAAAGTAAAATGACAATATTTTAAAATAAGTATGAAAGTTTGAAAGGTGAAATTTTATGCCGTGTGGTATCCGAATAGAATAAACCACCATCATTTCTTATCGAGGTGTCGTAAGAGGCGACTAAGGTGAGTTGACCCACCGTGTGGTATCCGGTTGAGTAGAATAGACCACTCTCTTCCTTACCGAGGCCTCGTAAAATACGACTAAAGTAAGTTGACGTCAGGCAGGCGGCCTGTCGTAAAATACGTACCCAAATCATGTGACAACATGTTTGTAACATGTTGTGCCGACGCCACTTAGAGTGGAATAAGGGCAGGAGGATGATGATTGATGTTTGAAAGGTTTAGGACATTATCTACTTGTTTATTGAATGTTCAGCATCAGCACGATAGAATTTTAACAAACAGCGACTATACGGAAATGAGAAGGCAATGTTGCAAAAACTGGTAACATATATAATATAAATAATAACCAAGGTCTTACTATATAATATATACATACTAAAAAAAGTAGTTATTTTATTGTAAGAGAATATGAGTATAAACCAAGACTAAAATAATACTATTTAAAGGCAGTTCAAAAACTTAAAATACGTGCTTTTAGAGCTCATCGAACTAAAAATTAAAAAATATTTTTTAATATATTTTGAATGAAAATAACAAAAAAGGGTAGGGTGCTCGATATATATTAATGACTAGCTTTTTAACGCAACTTCGTTCGCGTGGACTGCAGTTTTATTATTTGAGTAAACCGTAATACTTAACCGTATATTAATTAAGCTTAAAGTGGGTTTACCTTAAAAGCTAGACATACGCTATCGCGGACTTTTATTAAAATCTTTTAGAGGGGAACAATTTTGTGGTACATGATTTTTGAATAAATATCACTGTTTACTTGGCGCACGCAACGAAAGCTTTAAATTTTACCGTTTTCGCAATATGTTTTATTACTCCTCCTTTTCTAATTGTCTTAGCCTGATGTTATATGGTCACAAGATTTTTCAAATCGGTCTAGTAGTTCCTGACATTAACGCGCTCAAACAAACAAGCTCTTCAGCTTTATATGTATCTTAAAGTATAGATTATGTTCCAGCGAATTAGTCGTGATAGCTTAACAGACAGACAGATTTCCGTATTCTTTATATTGGTATGGACTAAGTTTGAAATACACAATAATAATGTAAATTTAAATTCACCTGTATTTCATCAACATAATTAAAATCTAGGACATTCTTCCATCTGAAAGGCACATCGCGGGAGACCCTGAACGTGGAACTGACACCAGCCACCTCAATATTGGTGTGTGAATGAAGGAACTCTTCAACCGATTGCGTAATGCCCAAACCGAGGAAATTTAATAATCCGTACGAGGTGCTGTTTGGATTTAGTGCCAATTCCTCGTAACGTAAAGCCCTAAAATAACAGTATCAATTAGTTTACATTAAACAAAGATTACACTCAGTACATTTCTTGATTGAACTCAATTTAAATCTAAAACTCAACTAAATATAGTTTTTTTATAGTACATGTTAGACCGTGAGCTCTACCGTGTAGAGTAGACGAACCTCATGTCTTACCGACGTGTCGTAAAATGCGACTAAGGTAAGTCGACCCGCCGTGTGTTATGCGGTTGAGAAGAATAGACCACACTCTTTCTTACCGAGGCGTCGTAAAATACGACTAAGGTAAGTTGACGTCAGGCGGGCGGCTGGTCGTAAATTACGTAGCCAAATCATGTGACAACATGTTTGTAACATGTTGCGCGGACCCCACTTAGAGTGGGATAGTTAGAATGTAAGCTTCAATAGGTCTGAATTATATCAATATTATTGCACCAGGTTAAACTCAAAAACGTGAAAGCCTAATTACACATACACAGTCTCTAGCGTTCATAGTAGGTATATATACTTTTTCTTTTTTTTTGGGAATGGATGGAAGAGTTATGGTGTGGCAAAGAATTCTACCATCATAATTCTACCATATAATACACAGCGTAGACAGTGTGATGGTTTGGGGTTGCATTTCCACTGCTGGTGTTGGCCATTTAGTTTTTATGATATTAACATGGATAAAAATACCGTTCCAACCATTCCTATATAATTTATTACAAGGAACAGATATAGATTTATTTTGAAATTAAATTTAATATATAATATTATTACTGACTTGGATAAATGTCTTAGTAGTAGGAAAACAAACCAAGCCGATCCCTCTATAGCTGTTCGCTGTACTGAGCGATTTATTCGAACATACCTTAATGTTCGAATATTTTTGTGAGTCACTGTATAACCCCAGGATTCTCCAGAAATATACAGATTTCCTCACGCACCGATATATACATAAAATTTATTTCAACTATTAAATTATATACGTTGTGAAAAATCACGAGCGGCCTTATCGCTACGTCGACATTCAAAATCAGCGTTATATAACACTGCATAGTGTTATGAAATACGACTCGCCGAAGGACTTGGAAATACGCATCGTGGATGTTATACGGAATCGTCTAATAAAATTGAAGAAAATAATATTTCAGTTTGTCTTTAATATTGAAATATTTAATTTCCTATTATAATTTACTTATTTATGGGTATAAATAAATAATTTATAGAAATAGCCGTTACTTTGCGGGGATCGATTACAAAAGTAATCATGGAATTATTTTGCAATAATCCGCGATTAAGTAAATAGAAAATAAATATATTTTGCTCAATGCAAAGTTGACAATATGTTCTCATTCCCGATACATTCACTATCACAAACTCAACAATCATTTCGCCCCGCAACCGCAAATAATTACTTTGGGATTATAAATAAATAATGAAAATAGATATAAGTACTAGTACATTTGATGAACACCCACGCAAAACGGAAAGAACTATAAACATATTTTTTCGTCTTTCTTTCGTTTTTCTTCCTGAAAACTTGTCAAATATAGGATAGGACAATTCGCCAGTTCACAGTCGATATGTGAAATTGATACAAGCAGTTGTGGTTCACTCACATACGCTGTAAAATATTTTATTCCGATTTCCATTATCAAATGATATTAGGTGTAGGTTTACATGTCCTACATATACGAGGATGGTTTTCATTATTATTACCATGCGAATACATTTGTCAACATATTTAAATTGGCCGAAAGTAGAACACATGCAAGGTTTAGTACAGAACACAATAATGCGAAATTTATCCTTTACGTGCACCTGATTTAAATCATAATACGTCAGTCTTATATTTATAATTAGCCTTGTCAGCGAAATCAGCGTCATGGAAATCAAAGTGTCACAATTTTTTTCTAGAATTCAGATTTTAAACATAAAAGTAGTTAATGTGAGTTATCCATAACAGATAGAGACATGTTATCGCGGACTTTTTATTTACAGATTTACAATTCTCTAGTACATTACTATAGCGAATCTCTACTGGTTTACGCAGCGCACGCGACTAAAGCTTCCAGCAAGCAAGTTTTTAAAAAAATGCGCGATCTCTTCAAGACAATTTATATAATACCGATAGGTACCTAAATCATCCGGAAGTATTGCACTATCTTTTGGTGAAAACCGTACAAAAATCGGTTCAGTAGATTTTGAGAAAATCGATTACATACAGACAGACAGCTTTTGGGATTTTGTTTTATAATAAGTATAGATTAACTTGGTATTTAAACTGCTGCTTCTGGTGAAACCCCTACTGCTACATTTCTAACTCACAAAAATAATTTACATTATAAATTGTGTATCCTTAATTTTTTTTTTACACCAACATGTTGACTCTCCAGTGGTCCTCAAGGTGTCAACATAAAATTAATTAAACTATACAGCTACTTTTAGGAGAGGACACTGTTTCCTTTTATACAGCTACGACTAAGACTGGAATCAGGGTTACAAATATCTTATAACGAGACTGTTATTACTAAATAAATATAAATAAATGAAGAATGAAGATAACAGGTATCTTGTTAAATATCAAGGGATTTAAAATTACATACATAAATCTATGTGGATATTCCTTTTGAAGACGTGTAGCAGCCACATAATCACTAATCATATCTGCACAAAGAAGTTCAGGTTTCCAACAGTCTGGTGCAGGCTGGCAAAAGCTACGATGCTGTCTTGATTGCATAACACCACGGGGATCTCGCACCAATAGAATAACTTTCAGATTAAGCCTGAAAGAAACAGCTAACTTGTACATTAAAAATAACATACTGTGAAATTTATGAAAAACTTTTGTACAATTTTCACAAATATGCAAAATATTTTTCACAAATTTGTAATAGTATGTTGTTTAGAATCCAACTACCTAAATCTGGCTAGGTTTTGCTGTGACTAAAGCTGGTATTATTTATTTCCATTTAAAAAGATATTTTTTTGACTTTGAAATAAAAACAATAACAAAAATACTTATCTACTGTTCACAAATATTGTTTTAAAGAATCAAACTGAGATAAGGCACAGACAGTTTTAAGTTTGATGGAACTATCAATTCCTGTCAAAAAAAAAATTCAAAAAGTTTTGAAATCAAAACTACTTTCAAAATAAGAGTCTTACAATTTAACAATCTAATAGCACAAAGAGTATTCAAATGAAATAAGCATTAGCTGTTTGTTTGAATGACTAAATTGTTTGGAGGCCATAAATAATGAGTTTATTCTTTATGAAAATTAATCCTTAATGCCACAAAAACTGACAGGTAAATCATCATTTCCAATACTGACACTAACTTACTGAGAATTGGTCAGCTTGAATAACAAAGTAGAAAATAAATTGAATGTCACTTCCAGACTGTATTGGTTCATATATCATTCACATCAATAGCTTTAACTATAAAATTAATAGGTATGTGTTCACTCAGAAATTATTTTACAATGGAGATGAAATTATTTCTGAACTGGGTTACAGTTATGTTCCATTTCAGATGAAGGCCAAGTTAATTTAGTATTCAGTACTAATTAGACCATCACATCTGATGGCTTAAACATTGGAATGTTTACTTATATAAGGTTTTTAGATCAAAACCTCAATCAAAAAGCTATATACGCACCTCAAACTTTTTAAACCCAATTCATTTTAAAATTCTTTTAACAATAATATCTGAATATACCAGAAAACTTTCAATATATGTCTAAATTACACTGGAGTAGAGTGTGGAATGCTTGCTTTTCTTATTATTTTTTAAAAGGGTTTAATTCCTTTAGCCATCTGTAAATATTACCATTCTTTTTTTATTGTTTCAGAAATATTAATAATAATAAAAGGTAAATTCATATTGAAATAGATTTAATTATTGACACAAACTAAAACAATCATGAGAATAAGTGGTCTGCTAAATAGTATAGTATAGATATATGAAAATATAATAAAATAAAATATAAAGTTTTTACAGTACATTAATTGAGTATTGGCACAAGAAATAATAATAATAAGATAAATTGTATACCATTTATCTGGCAGAAAATGTACCTACTGACTACTAGTCTTATGTAACTCTGATTAAATGTTTTCTTTTATATAGAGATAGTTCTATAAAATAAATTACCAGTATGTTGAGGCTTACATATATTAATATACTGTATTATAAAAAGGAAAAAATAAAATGAAAGTTAACAATACTCACTCTTTATCTTCTAATAACTGTTTTATAAGTCGTAACCTAAGACGAACTATCTTCATACTTTGAAAGGGAAATAACCTACAAAACCGTGTGGTAAAATCAGGATCAACACAAAGTTCTTTCTTATATTTACAGTGGTCCCATAATCTTGTGTTATGGCTAAATTGATGCCAATGACTTTTTCCATATTCAAAATACTCATCCATACCATTAAATTTACATTGGAACATGTTTTTCATAGTTTTCAGAGCTTTGTCAGCTTCTGGTGTACCTCGTATCTGTACAATTTCAAAATTTAACAATGGCTCGTAGTGATAAAAATTTCCTGGGACAGCATTAAGTACCTCACCGAGAAAAGTCGTACCCGATCTCCAAGTAGATAATATTAAACTTCTCAATGGGTGACCTCCTGACTCCATAAGCAAATCATCAAGGTTCCGCACACCAGACTGTGTGAAGTTATAGCTCATCAATTCATGTTTAATTTTAAATCTAGTTCTATCTAATATTTTGTTAATATCAGGAGTACCATCGTCGGCGTTCGTTGGGATCGGCTGCATGAAACTGTAATCGACTTCTTCGATCTGTTTAACAAAATTTCTAATATTCCTGCGACTCTCTGATGGACGGTAATTAGTGTTATCTGTATACCGACTTCCAGCAAGGATTAATAGAACACTGAGACCAAACGCAATACATATCGAATAAAAATTAACTCGCCGCAACATTACTAAATAAAAACACGAATGAAACTGATCACCAAAAAATCACAGGGGGTAGAGTAGGTGACTTATTCAAAACATATGCTTCCAACACACAATCACTATCATTTTATCAAGTTATTTGGTATCTTTCAATCATGATTCTCGATTTCGCGTTTCCGCGGAAACACCGCATTGCACCTTCAACGCCATTTTGAAATATTATTTGTCAAATGTGTTATTGTCAAATTTTTTTATTTTGCCGTCAAAGTCGTTAAACGTCACGCGCTACTTGACATTAAGTTTTAAAGATTGATAATCAATGAATTTCTATACCAGGGATACTTGTCTGTCACAGAACCTTACCGCAAATACTTTAAAATATGTTTCTTGAACATTTACTTATTTATGAAATACTCAAAAAATGATTGCGTCAATACGTGCTTCACAACTAACATCCTATTAGTAAATGCACTTTACCAAGTGAAAAGTGACTAGTGAGTGCAAATCGACCGTTGAAAATCTGAGGCAAGCGGGTTTTTAACGAAACTTAGCTACTGCCGTTAACTATAATTATAATCAGTTACTAGTTAGTAAAATATTATACATGCTAATTTATATTTTATCATCATTATTATTAAGTTAGTAATTATTTAAAATATAGCTGTTTTGGTTTAATTAACCAAGATTTAATTTGCATTTTTTTTTATAATGAGGTTTTACTTAAAAGTCACAATATTTTAATTACCGCTTTAACATTGGAAACGATGGACACACTTTTTAAGGATTACGCGTTAAATATTTGAGTTGTGCTGCGTAAAACCATCTTTTTTACTTAAACTTTTAAAACTAACATTGGGTTATAATGTCAAATGTTAACAATCAAAAGAGGTTGCAGGACCGCCAAAGGAAGTATTGCCTTTTGCGGTCCTGCAACCTCTTTGGATTGTTAAACAATGTAATTTTCTACTACTTTATCTGCAACTTGCTACTTCAGTTAAGCGATTAAATCCTGAGCGCCTGAGTTATAAAATTCTAATCTTTTTACGAATCTTATCTATATTGAAACTATTTTTAGATAATCTATCTATGACTGAGAACTTAATATTTTTTCGTGAAAATATATAAGAATGACCAGTCGACAATTGACTTTTTTCTTGAAATGTATCCACCTACCTGAGAGATATATTTCAAGTATATTTATCCGCGATATTAATGATAACGAATACAGATAAACTGTGATAATAAATCTTCCTACCGCACACCTTGCTAGTTGAATTGATCTCGGAACACATAATACTTTGTATACAAATTGACTGGCCGGTTGGCGCAGTGGGTTGTGACCCTGCCTTCAGCCCGTGGGTTCGATTCCCGCCGAGGGCCAACATTTTCTATAAACAATTTGTTGGTTCTTCGAGCCTGGATATGTATTTGTATTTATGTATTTAAAATTATATATGTATTATATTTACCAGTTGTCCGTCACACATAACAAGTATTAAGTTACTTATTTTGGGGATGGATGATCGTGTGTAAGTGTCAATTAAATTAATAAATAAATAAATTGTCTGTTACTTTCGCACAAGCACTTCAATATTTAGATTGGTCCGTAGTAAATGTAACTGTGGAGACGAATATGATAATTTTACTGAATCAAAGGTTGAGTGTTGGCGAAGAAATGTAACTTTGAGTCTATAATAACAATGAACTAAAAGAAAATAATAAGGATACTTTACGTAAGCTATTCTACTCTTTAAATCGTTTATTGTTGGTTTTAAATTATTCTTTCATTAGAGTACTATCAGAATTAATATAGTTTTTGTCTTTGTAATATGTTTACCCACTGTGTTGAGTACATATATCTAAGTATTTAACTGAATATAAAGCAAATAATAACTAAGTACTAACAGCTTTTCTATGGGGTAAATATTTAAAAAAGAGCGTTCAAGATTAAACCATTATTGAAAAGTTAAAAGGATTGTGGGCACTTTAGTAATGTTTTGAAATACATAATATCGGACAGTTTAATTAGCATTTCTATAATTAGACAATAAATTTTGCAACTAAAAGAATTTTAATAATATATATTACATAACACAATTCCACAGTTATGTAGTTAGTTTAGAAAGCTCTCAAACCAAAAAGTTTTTCAAACTTTGTAACCTACAAGATGCTTTTTTCCAATAGTTTCCCCTACAAAAAACCATAGGCCAACTTCCGTTCCTACTAAAAATAACAACCAGGCCTGCCGCACCGTAATTTGTTTATAACACCCATTTTGAATGAACGCTTTAACTAACGCGATATCTTCTGCTAATGTCTGGAAACAATAAAATACTGTTTAAAGTAAAATTGAATATATTCTTATCTTCGATTTTACTACAAAAGTAATGAAAATATTATTTTGCTGTAATCCGCGATAAAAGAAAGTATATGTTATGCTAAATGTTGAGTGTACTATCCGTTCTCATGCCTGATACGTGCAGAATTAGTAAAAACTCATGCATTCTATCTGCTGACAATACTTTGGTTACGGGGCGAAACGTTGAGATTTTAGTAATGAATGTGTGCAGTGCTTTGTATTGTTGATAATGGAGGCGGATAGTGCGTGAGATTTTACGAATTCTGTATATATGTATGTATCAGGTATGAGACACTCTACATTTACCATTACATTTTCTTTCACCGCGGATTATAGCAAAATAATAGTTTCATTACCTTTGTATTATGGATCTAAACAAAGTAACGCCTAATTCTATAAATTATTAAATTTTACCCTAAACATATTACGTCGTACATACTTTTGCGAAAAAGTCGACAAAATCGTGGCTAAAATAAGGAGCTGATTCATACTTTACCTATTTGATTGAGCTTTTGATCAACTTTAAATCTTAACAGAGATTATGTAACTGTTGAGCACCATGAAACTCCGAATATCGGCAGACATGTGTATATCGTGCAAATTGGATAGATAACCAACAATGCGACATAGGGAGCTTCTAAATTCAACACATCCGTCGTGTGGGTTTTTCACTAAAATACCTAGTCAGGAAAAGGAATAAAAATTATACCTTCATTTCACTTAAACTCGGTGGAGACATTTCCAATCGATAATATCCTTTTGCAACGCGTAGTTTTCGTGCCAACTCTGAGTGCAATGTCTTTGCTGATTTTTCTCTAATTAGATCATTTAGTCCAGAACTTTTTTGTCTCAATCTGGGAATGTAGACATCGGATATTTCATTTAAGAATATTGTTTTGAAGCCTATGGAAAGGATTAAAAATTAAATATTTTATTAAAATTGAATAAATTAACTAATACGGGGTGTTGTATAACACTTACGTTGAAAGTAATTTGCTAATTTGGCTGTATTCGTCGCTATCGCCATTTTATTTATGTATTACACAAATAAAACACGTGAATTTTATAAGATAATATAATAAATTCTCGCATGTATTTGCAAATATAATACTATGTCTTTATTATGTCATATGTCACAGTTAACTTAACACCTTTTTTTGAGAATTACTTAGTTTCTTTTAAAGATACTATTGGCAGAACCAATATAAAAATCTTTAGTGCTACGCTACCTGGAGTCTTTGAATAAATTTACACTATGCTACCAAATTTTGGTTGCTTACATTAATTTCGGCTCGAAAAAAAAGCTAAGTGTCTTACGGGTGACTTTAAGTATTTGTATGTTACAATTTATAACACTAACCGATCCTTGACCGTAATTAAATAAAATAAACAGGTATTTTTACTATTTTGATTTTTATTTATTAAAAAAACACGAACATATAACAACTCAAACCACATTAACATTACATTTTAGTCTTTGGAGAAGAAGGTCTTTTCTTTCCACGTGTATTTTTTTTAGCTAGTTTTTTCTTGGATCTCTTTTTTGTTTTTGCTTTAGATTCTGTTGATTTAGATTCAGGTGTTTTAGAAGCAGCTGATCCTGTCTCATCAGCTTCCGCTTTTTTCTCAGCTTTAATCTGTTGTTGAGCTTTCGCTTCATTAGCTAATTTTTCGGCTTCCTTTTTTTTAATTTCTTCAGCCCTTCTTTTTATTTCAGCTTTGACATTTGCGACGGCGGCTTTAGCTTCAGCTTCCTTACGTTGTATTTCTCTTGCTGCCTGCAATTCTATATTTCGTATATGCTTTTGTATTTTGTTAATGAATATTTCGGTTACTTGTGATACGGACGCCTCAAGTTTTTTCCCCATAGGTCCATGAAAAAAATTTACGGTCATGGGAGGGACTATTTCACTTTTTGCATAATGCCACACGGTACCTAGAGCGGGCTTCAGCGCCTTGCTGGCTTCTAAAAGTAAAATCAAGTATTCTACTGTTAAAAAATAAAAAAACTGGAAAGTAGGCTTTTACGCGAACCAAAATTTAATTTGTTATATATTTGATGAGTGATTTATCAGTAACTCAACAATTTCCGTCTTTCCCTTCTATTTTACTTTTGACTTTTTCTAATTCTTTCTCTAAATATTCTCGTTCTTTTGGAAGTTGACGATCTCTTAATGAAGTAATGTATGATGTCATTGTTTCGGACATGTTACCTAATGCTGTTTCTGCTTTATCAACTAAAGGATTACGTACTAAAAATTTTGCTGGAGTGTTGGTTATTGCATCCTTAGCAGTTACCCACAATTTTGATACAACTGGTCCAACTGTTCTCAGAGAAACTGCAAAACAAAGATGCTAGTTAATAACATTGAATAAACTTAATAGTAATAACAATATATTTGAAAATGCAATTTGTTTTGCATGTTTCTTTGAGATATGTATTTTAGGTTAAATACCTAAAGTTAAGTCTAAAGCTATCCTTGTTATTCGCGCCATTTTGTCTAATTTTCTTTGCTAAATATTTTTTTACTGCACAAAATCTTCACAACAAAATTGTTTTTACACAAATAATAAAACAATACTTAAACTGCTGCTCTTTGGCAGTCATAACCAAATAGAAAAATATTGTGTTTGCACAACACGCGACATGACATTTTAACATTATTACTATCAAAGATAAAGTGATGCTAGCCAGTTCGTTAAAAGTTTTTTTTTTCATATTAGAGGTACTCGTGACTTCGTTCCATAGAGTTATGATACTTAGAGTAGGGAAGCCAGCCTAAACTGTGACATATTACAATAAAGAGAAAGCAACTGAAGTATACGAGTTTAATCTTACCTCTGATTATTTATTGTGGCGTTGTCACTTACAGACCTGTCTATGACTCCCAGTATAATAACTCTTTGCTTTGTCTGCGCGAACTTAAGCGTTTAAATACCCTCAATAAAATGATGCCGATAATTCTTACATGCCTCAACTCTAGTCTTTAAGTTGGTCATTATTAAATGGGACATGTTAAAATGCGTCGATGTTGTTTTTCATAAAACCTTACCGCTCTAGCAAAATATTACCGCCGTGTGTTATCCGGTTGAGTAGAACAGACACCCTCATTTCTTACTGAGGTGTCCTAAGAGGCGACTAAGGTAAATCGACCCGCCGTATGGTATCCGACTGAGTAGAATAGACCACCCTCTTTCTTACCGAGGGGTCGTAAAATACGACTAAGGTAAGTTGACGTCAGGCAGGCAGCCGGTCGTAAAATACGTGGCCAAATCATGTGACAACATGTTTGTAACATGTTGTGCCGACCCCACTTAGAGTGGGTTAAGGGCAGGAGGATGATGATGTTGTTTTTTATAAAACCGTGTTGAGATGAAAACATTAGCTTCTTTTTATACTGAGACGCACGCTTTGTACGGCACAAAATAACGAGGCTAATACCATACTACGAGTATATACATAATATAGTTGTGTTTTTAATTAATGCATTTTTAAGTAACATGTTTGCTGAAATTATTGCCTTTAACTCTTTTTTAAATGCCCAATTTGTACTTATTTATTATATTGACGTTGCAAACAAAAATCGGCCTTCATTGTAGGTCAGTCAATACACAAATAATTGTTAACCATGTCAATATGTTCAGAATTATCAATCACGAAGTGTTATTTGGCAAATAATTTTCATTTATTCAGCTGACAAATGCAAAAGCTTAGCAAATAATGGTGGGCAATAGTCGGATTACTGATACGCATTAACCTAGATAAACCGTGATGCGTAATTATTCATTGAATATACATATAAATACGAAAAATGTGAGCAAATAAGTGGCCTCATCTGGTGGTCTAGTTAGGACTGTGTGTGTGTGTGTGTTTGTTTTCCTATTTTTAGTGTTTCTTGGCTTGGATTATTTTGAACACTGCTGAAAATCGCCATACTTGGAACTTAAATCAGCTTAGGTTGGAGTAATGACTTCTGCTATTGGGTACGTCTACCACCACCGTTGTTTGTGTGGTTAAACACTTACAAAATAACAACTAATAACTGTTCCTTACCTCTGATTATTTATGTATGTAAAAACGTATGCAAAATAATCTTTTAGGTGGTACAAGAAAAATAGGTAAGCACATCGTGAACCTAAAGATATAGGTAAGTATGGTAACATCGTGAACCTAGAGATATTTTACGTTATCAAAGGGTACGTTTAACGTTATCCCAAAAAGTTGTCTGGCTCTATGTGATCGATCTTCTCAAAATCTGCTGAACGGACTTTTGTACAGTTTTTGCTAAATGGTAGTGCAATTCTTCAAGATGTTTAAGGTTAAAAGTACATTCGGTTTAATGTAAATTTAAAAAAGAGGTGGCGCAGTTGTAAAGATAAACTACAAAAAAACTACGAAAAAGTCCACGATAGCATGTTTCTAACTTTTGTGGCTAAATTACAATAATTACTTTTATGTTTAAAATTTCAATTAAATACACTGATTTCTATATAGTACCCGCACATCGATGTTTAGAACGAAACAGCCGGCCAGTTCGGTTTCGTAGAGCGCTGTCACTGTCACTCAGTTAGTATGCGACGTTTTACACGGGTTCGTCAGTCTGTGCGACAGAGACAATGCTCTATGAAGCAGAATCTAGCCGATTTTCTCTCTCTAAGCCTCGATGTGCATTATTTACTGTCGCGTACTATATATGAGATTCACGTTCCCTCTCTTATTATTTATTTACGACACTGTCACTTACACGTCTGCCCTATGGCTATGGCTCCCCTACTATTATAAAAACACTATGCAGTAAAAAAGATTGCTCTTTGTTACGTAATGTCACAAGCTCTAATTGTTAAGGCACACTCAGCGATCCAACTCGTGCCTCCAATTTGTGGCACTTTCATTTCAGCAACCGCTAAGCACAGCTAAGTGTTGTAAATTGAACTTACCGTTGCAACACAAGGACACTTGTTTCTTCTACAAATTGGTTTCATAATATTGTTGTAGCCATATGTGGTGGTAATTTGAAGTATTCTTTGAGTAAGAGACGCAGAATAGCTGTGATAATCCAGCGGTGAGACCGTGTGCGACTCTATAGAGACAATCATGGGTTCAAGCCCCGGGCAGTCACCAATGAGTTTTCTATTAAAACCTTATGTGTTTAATTGATACTTGCTATTTATAACACGCTTTTCGGTGAAGGAAACATCGTGAGGAAACCTGCATGTGTCTAGAGAACTGTTGGAATATGTGTAACCTACCAATCCGCATTGGAACATCATGATAGGTCTTAGCTCAAATTCTTCTCTCTAAAAACGGACAGAGATGGCCTATGCCCAGCAGTAGGATAGTAACACGCTGTTCCTCTACTATACTTAAAGAGGCGCAGAATTAAGTCAATTTTAAGCCACAATATACCATGATAACTCACTTTTCGGTTTTAACTTCAACCGATTAATGGGAGCAACTTAAAGGTCTTCCATTTATCGGGTGGAAGTTCGACTTCTATATTCAAAATTCCACTTTATTTTAAAAGCTTCTCAAAGTAACAATTGATGGGGAGATCTTCTCCTCATTTGTTCACATCGGTTGATCGTAATTTTTGCCTACAATAACAAGGATTAATAAGACCTGTGTTCGCTAGCGTTCGTACCAGGATGGAATATTAGAGCTATTGTAACCTTATAACTGTAAGATTATAATTGATATATCATGGTAAGTTTAAGTCTAGCTTAAGCTTGTATCCTTTAAAATAAATGAAGTAAATCCCTTATTCCGATCTTGTTGCTCATATGTGTACCACACATGAATGTTTAGCTAATAAGTTATAAACATAATACATATTAAATTAACGCAGCGTGCAGAATCTGTGTATAAATAAACATGGAGCCTAAAGTATATTGTATCAAGTGATATACTAATTAGTATCTGTGAAGTATGTTTGGAATTTAAAACCTCTAGGTTTGGATACTTCGTAAGTGTTATCTGTTACAGTCGGATTGGTGAACCTAATGGTTTTATTTTTCCCCTAATTTTAAGTGTTTCAAACTCATCCAAGTCAAGGGTGTTAGAATATCCCAAACCCTTGACTTGGATGAGTTTGGCTGGATGGGATACGTCCACCACCACCTTGCCAGCTTGCCAAACCTAATGGTAACTTTGTCAAATTTTGATGTCAAATTTGGTCTATGCTTGTGTCGCTGGTTCATCTTAAACTAGTTAGGGAGATCAGATAGCACTTTACTATAAGTACTATACTACTACTTTACTTTAAAGAATAGATATATTGTTATGCAAAATACCACGAATATACTAGTTTGATGGAAATAATGAACCCTAAATGCAAATAAATAATGTGAAATACATTTACGGCTCTTAAAAACGTATGAAATCAAATAATAAATGTTAGCGTCGAACTCTTTATCCTTTACAGGATCAAACGTTCCGTAAACGTTCAAATTTGAGACATTTTCAAAGGATAAATTTCAAAATCTATGCTTTACTTTTTAATAACATCATTCTTTTTAATCTTTATTTAAGCAGCGATTCGCTCAGCGCGACGGAATTATCTTGAGATAGCAAAGTCAGCGTTTTTAAATATATTATCATATAGTTTTATTAGCAATTTTTCCAAACCTTCGAAATTTATCATCATTCTCCTGCCTTTATCGTGTTTAGTATTATACATACATGTTTTCAACATGATGTCAGATAATTTGGCTAGTTATTTTAACACCGGCCGCCTGTCTGATGTCAACCTACCTTAGTCGCCTTTTACGACACTTCGGTAAGAAATGAGGCTGGTCTATTCTACTCAGCCGGATACAGCACGGCGAACCCTCGAAATTTATACTTCGAAATCAATAAAGAATTTGTTGCCACATACACGGCAAGTTGGTGTCGAATTAACAAAGGTTCAAAGTATTTAGTGCATAAGTGTGAATGAAACAATACATGTGTACAACAAACAATGGGATATTGAACGAAGGTGAATCTCATATGGATAGTTGGAGGTTATAAATTACGTAAACCTAAGTCAAATTATAAATACTGGATTTTTTTTTAATACACGTTAAAAAATGATTTATACATAAATTATAATCGAAATTAAACCTCTACCCCTGTTTATTCATCGATTAATAAAGTATGGCTAATTACATTTATCTCATTATTATTACTAATGGTTGAAATTTGGCACATCTAAGTTAATACATATAGCAAACAAATCCTTTTTTTTCATAAATAGGAAAAATATAACCTATATTTCATTATTGAGGGTATTTAAACATTTAAGTCGCGGTTATGACCAGTTTATGTAAAAATAACATTATTAAGGCTTTTGTGAATACAAGTCTAATTTCTGTAATGCAACTATAGTCCACGGCATTAAATAATGCACATCGATGTTTAGAACGAAACAGCCGGCCAGTTCGGTTTCGTAGAGCGCTTTTACTGTCACTCAGTTAGAATGTGACGTTTCGCACGGGTTCTAGAATCTAGTCGATTTCTCTCTCTAAGCCTCGATGCGTATTATTTATTGCGTATTATATAAAAATTATATGCGTATTATTGCGTATATGCGTATATGCGTAATTTGCGTATGTATGCGTAATTATATGCGTATATGCGTATTATATAATCACCTTGTGGTAGAAACGACGTAACAACGAGTCGAGATGTTTAAAGTGGCGAGGGGCGGAGCACATAGTTCGAAGAACCGATGGTGTTGGAATGGCGATTCAACGCCACATAAATATAAAGTAGGCAAACGTATATAAATAAGTCTCGGAATATAACATTTACTTGTGATTTATGTAACTGAACAATGAACCTGTACGCGCCCCATAGTTTTATCGCTTCACAGGTATTCACAGGGAACTAATTTGAAGATTCAAGCCTGCACTGCAAGCACTACACTGCCAAGAATAAAATATATTCAGATTTCATTACAGGTTCAGTAACAATAAAAGGTTCTGTTGGTTTGCAACCTAAATACGTTTCTCTATTTTCTTAATTGTAGTCTCTAGCATTTGTCAATACTTATATTATATGTATATATTACATCAATACAGAAGTTAATGTAAATTAAAGTCATACGCCATTATTTAATTATGCCATGAAGAATAAGATTTACGCGAGAAAAACTTGACACTCAACTTTCCACGCGGGCGAAGTCGCCGGCAGAGCTATAATATCTATAATTTGTAATGAGTATTAGCCAAATTCTAAGTCAGACACCAAACTTCAATACTTCCTTTTTTATTTCGGTGAGATCTATCTTTTTAATCTGAGTTTGAAACTATAATTAGAAACTAAAAATGCAAGCTTTATTAATACTTTATACCTAAAGCTGTTGTTGTAATGGACAATAATTTAGCTTGAACTAGTAATTGCAACGATTTGAATCAAATATGAATCACGACACTGCACTACCGTTCACTATTTCATAACCTGACATCTTCGACCCTGCTAGAGGAGGCTATAATAATATATAATTTCTCTCGGCGAACAAATACGACTTTGTTGCCTTTGTAACATCTAATTGTTGCGTTTATCAACTTCTCTTATAGAACGAGGAACAAGGATTATGGGCTTGCATGATGCTTGTTTAACAATGTATGTCATCGCGTAGCAGACATTGCAAGAAATAAACAAAGTCAAATTTCAGGCAAAAAGCTTTTGCCAAAAACGCTACATGTTTAACCTATGGGTCCTATTATTGGTAATTACTTATTGAACTTCCTTTAAACAACAACGATAAGTTATAACAGAACTACTTTCGTATAATCCGCGTAGTGTAGTAAACGCATAGTGCATTTCGATTTTGTCGTGGAGCCTATTCTCCTGACGATGCTTCGGTTTCGGGGCGAAACGATCGTAGAGATTTTTGTTGGTGGTTGTGTGTATTGTTGCTGGTGGAGGCGTCTTGGGATACGTGCGGTGACTTGTCCTGCATGTTTAAGGTACGTGAATTTTGCTTGCTTCATACACTTAGCATTGCATGCATTCGCTTAACCCACGCGGATTAATGCAAAGTAGTTGTTATAGTTTCTGTTTCTGGAATTCCGCAAAGTAACGTCTGCTTCTATAAATCATAACAACAAGAAGCCATAGAAGGCAGAAAGAAAGAAGAGATCGGAAAATGTTTTGTTTCTATTTAGATCCATGATCAAAAAGTATTTTGACAATTATATTTCTAACGCAAAAAGTAAATTTAATATTAGGTCCTTACATATGACTTGGCGTTATCTATGGGAGGAACATAAAGTCGTTTTTTTTTAATGAAAAATATTTAATTAATCAAAGTATGTAACATTGCTATGTATGCATTTTTGCCATCTCATAGGTAGTTCATTGATCCCCTTACTAAAAAAACCATTCGGACGGGAATCAATAAAATCTTTGAAGGCGGCTTGGACTGCCCCATCGGAGTTGAATTTTTTTCCTTGCAAGTAGTTATCCAAATTGCGAAAAAAATGGTAATCTGTTGGAGCAAGGTCCGGAGAGTACGGTGGATGTCTAAGACATTCTAATTGAAGCTCCTCTGATTTCGTAGCCGTCTGTTGTGCAGTGTGTGGTCTAGCGTTGTCCTGAAGCAGCAGTGGCCTAGAGCGATTGACCAGCCTCGGTTGTTTAGCAGCTAGCTTTTCCATCATGGTGTGCAGTTGCTGACAATAGATATCTGCCGTAATCGTCTGGCCAGATTTAAGAAAGCTGTAGTGAACGACACCGGCACTACTCCACCAAACTCTTACAAGCAACTTTTTTTTAGTCAATTTTCGCTTAGGGCAGGATTTGGCTGGTTCGCCAGGGCTCAGCCATTGCGATGAGCGCTTCTGATTATCGTAGAGAATCCACTTTTCATCACAGGTAATGATTCGATTTAAAATTCCTTCATTATTGTGCCGGTTGAGTAACGTAACGCAGCAGTCGACGCGCGTTTGTCGGTTTGCTTCACTCAATTCATGAGGTACCCACCTTTCAAGCTTTTTCACCTTCCCAATTTGCTTCAAGTGGATTAGAATAGTTTTATCACTAACACCGGAGCCTGCAGCTAACTCGGACGTAGTTTGCGATGGATCCGCTTCCACAATAGCCTTCAATTCTTCATTATCAACTTTGATCTCCGGCCGTCCACGAGGTTTGTTCTGCAGGTCGAAATTTCCAGAACGAAAACGTTCGAACCAAAAACGCACTGTGTTTTCTTTTGCGACACCGTCACCATACACACCACCATTAATCCTTCGAGCCGTTTCTGTAGCACTGGTGCCACGGTGGAACTCATACTCGTAAATAACGCGATATTTCATGTTTTCCATTTTGTAAACAGAGTGACACAAAGAAAAAAACAAAAGAAAAAAAAACAAATTAATTAGGGGGTTTGAAACACAAATGCTTGAGTAAATAGCTGTATGAATTTGAATTTGGAATTCCTAACCATAAAGGTAATATTTGAGATCAAAGTGGCCAGTACGACTAAACGCCAATTTCATATGTAAGGACCTAATAATTTAATTGTACGCTGTATTTTTAAGCTACTATTATACTGTATATTTTGGTAATAAACTTCAAAGAACGTGAGTAAGTTTTGTAATAAATTCGTTCTAATCCTGTTTTAATATGTATAATATTATAAAAAATTAATCTGTCGACATTAATGAGCTGTTTAAAACTAATATCGATAACCGTTCTATTCGATACATGAAATATCTAAGTCTATTAAAACTCATTAGTCAATCTAAACACATCACATTAGTAGACTGAGTGACAAAAAGCTAATCTCGTCTCGTTTAATTGAAAATCGTAACGGTGATTTCAACAAACAAGAATTATGTTTTACCGTTTCACTTGTGATCCAATTACATGTGTAGCAATAGTAACAATTATGGATATCTACGTGGTCACATTATTCGTCTCCCAATTTATTTCGTGGTCTGTCCCCGTTTAATAGTTCGTTGCCTCCGGCGTCTAACTGAACAGTTTTTTGCCCACAGTGAAGACCTCGATAAGTAGTTAGTGTTAGGGATGTACATAGTTTATAATTAAACTATGAATATCAATTTATATTAATCGATATTCTTTTGCAATTGCTACATTACAATACGAAAACACGATGAACCAATCATTTTAGTAAGTGTTTGATATTATGAATCGATATATAAAAAGTTTTGCGCACCTCGTATGCAATTAGACGATTTAATGATCAAGTTAAAATCTTTATAATATGTCTTGGGTAATGATTAAATTAATTTTATAAATATCCAGATGCTTGTGTAAGTGTAGACATTATACATACATATAGACAGACAATCAAATAATGTTATAAGTTAAGTGATATTAAATTTATTTTAACACAAATAATCTTCAATCGTAAAGTATGCTTTATGTAGCAGTTGTAATTAGAAGTAGTTTTAAGATATTTTTAAACTTATAAAAAAATTACAACTAATTACACAAATTGAGATTTGATTGAAGACTTTTGTTATAGAAACACAAAGCCCACAAGTCATTTTCAGACTTTCTGGCGACAGTTGTGTCGCTATATATATATATATATATTTTGGTTTCTAGTATGTCTGTACATTCTATCACTATTTTTACTATACAAGTTAAAGTTATTGACTTTGAAGGGATTAAATTATTTCACTGATAAATCCCAGCCATACTATATATGTATTATTGAAACAATTTCCGAATATATTATTTAACTGTTGAACAGTTAAACTATAGATTTCAGTTTTTGGTATCGATATAATGTAACGCGACCAATTTTAGAACATTTTGTAAATATCGATTTTGGCGTAAAGTATTTTAATACATCTCTAGTAAACACGAATGATAGCTGGTGCGGAGTTACAGACTTTTTTCATGTCGGCTCCAAGTGTGGGTGATGTTAACGACATTTTTTGCTGTAACACTAGATTAGTTTTGGTCTCTAATGGAACATCAAACAGTAGTTCCATTTGTAATGTGTTTGACCCGGAAGTGATTTTATAATTTTAATACAAAATGTCTTTATCAAAAAAAAATTAACAAAAATATCCCGATATATAAACTGCAACAGTGGTACAACTCAAAAAATCTTGTTTTGAGAAAGGGGGGACTTAAAATTTTCATTGCTAAGGAAAATGCATAAAAAATGCTTTAGTTCGCTTGACGGACGACCTTATATTGAATTATGAGTTCTGCTGGTAGGATGTGTATTTTTAGTCTTAGTCCAAAACAAGTGTTATGTAAGTTGTGCCACTATTGCAGCCCATGAATGATATATTTATTGTTCTTTACTATAATGTCTTAATATTAAAACAAAATAGCTATTTTGTTTTAATTGACGAGTCAAAACATATATGGTGCTCCACATTATCACTGGTGTTCTAAATTATGTTTATAGAGGAGCATGGTCTAGAGGGGGGAATGTAGCATACGTATTTCGGGGAAGCCCGCTTATTAGTATTAGTATCTAGTAGTCTTTGAATTTGAGTCAGACTAATGACTATACCTCCGCGGACGAGGTGGTACAAGTCTCAATTGTTTTATACTTCGTTTAAGTTTCGGCAAGTAGTTAAAATTAAATTAGTTTGTTCTTTAAGTCATTCATAGCATACCTGACCAAACTATTTCTTTTATTTCGGGAAACCGAACACCCGTAATTTTGTCACCCACCGTAAATTGTGAAGTGATATTAACACCAAAAAATGCCATTTAATTAGTAAATGATATAATCGTGTGTAGAGCGGACTACTCTCGATAGAAAATATCGGATAATTGCATTGTGTCGACAGTGACCCTAGTTGATAACAGAATGGGTGACCGATATAAATATATACATACTATTATTTTGTCTTACTTTACTTCGAAGAGTAATCGTTTATTATTATAGAATTAGTCCAAAAAATAATTTGAAGTTGTTAGATTAAGTTAAGATCAGATTTTAGGTTTGTGACACATTTTTTACAGAGACTAGATAAGATAAGATAAGAAACTCTTTATTACACACAACATTACATACAAAAGAAACAATTTTTAAAAAAAATAAAATGTGTATGGGCGGCCTTATCACTGTAAGTGATCTCTAACAGGCAACCCATATATGTAAGGACATTATTATTAAGAAGTGTACATAGTTGGTGGTTTAGTGTGTGTAAAAAGACGACAGAATAAATAAATTAACATAATGAGTAATGGAATTACTATATACTATTAATATAATATAAATATGTATTAATATTGACTTACACTGAAATAAATAAATAGATAGAACCCATAAGTTTATATTACTAAAATAATGTAGATAAGAAAAATACGCAATAATCAATAAATTAGATAAAAAATAGTTTTTTAAACTAAGAGACTTACGAGAGAAACTTAAGAGACTATTTTCTAATACGAAACAATATAACCTAATATAATGGATTGAAAAATTCTATAATACACTTTATGATTAGTGAATTACATAAGCAAATGCTGTCTGACAATGACTGCGTCGTTCGGCTCAGGTACCTAAGATCTAAGCGAGACGCTTAATAAAAAGTATTATATATATTATACTATTTATGTAATATAGTTAGAAAGACACAGATGAAAGAACAGATAAGAAAAAATCACATTAGACGAGCCGCTGAAGACTCTCAGCGCATAAACCTCACGATTTTTTGTAGGGAAGAGGAAATCGAGTTTGCAACAAAAAAACTGTACGATTATTTTTTATTAAAACATCGGTAAATACGATCAAAGTAAATACGAATCAAGGTATTCCTTGAAGTGACGTATTTACCAATTTCCTTCCTTGTATACTGATCGTGCAACAAATTGTAGATAAAGTAAGGAAATAAATTAAACAATACTATTAACTAATCTGTTTCTTAATTGGCAACATAGATATCCAGTTGTATCATATTTAAGGTAAGGTACTTAGGAATGTCACAATTAACTTGTTTTGTTTTTTTGCTATTACTATTTTTAGAAACTTAAACTCACAAGCTTGAAGAAGATAAATCAAAAGACTGAATAGCAATAATTATCTTATATTCATATCCACCATATCTTTGTCTGGCACAACTTTGTTGTATTTTGTTTCCCTAAGAATAATACTGTGTTTGAGACGAAATCTTTTAAGTTGGGACTACTATTACTACTATTACTCGTTAGTTTTTCGAAATAACCTTTTTGTGTAAACCAGAATTAATTTATTTATAAAGACAAGAACTTTACACAACATCTAAAATGAGACGGTACTTACAACTCTCAAACCCACTTGTAAGGCCGTTTAGTAAGCCTACATTTTAGAAAACTAAACAAATGCTTACATTTGCGATGAATGTGAAGAACATTAGTGAAAATTAAGAAGCTAGTGCTGCTAGTTATCACTAAAACTAGCTCGAACAAAATATATATAATCTATGTCCATAAATTTTATTGTGACAGGATTACAAAAACACTTTTTTGGAGCATATTAAATGAAAAGTTTTTTCTTTCCTAAATCTCTCGAAAAGTCCTTTCTGATATTTTTTATCGTTGTATTTTCAAAAGCAAATGATACTACGTAATTCTTAACGCCATTCGATAAAATTTGAATACAAAGATGTACTAAGTATAGATTATAATAACGAAGTTGGTGATGGCCTCCGATAACACCTTGAATTATCAATTAACGCCTTTAAACATTATCTTAAGAATAAATACAACCGCGACTTTACCCCGTATAAAATACGATAAAGGACATATTAAGACTCGAAACAGCAATTATATTCAGGGAAAATGTCCCTTTCGGAATTAAATAACAATTTTTTTTATTTAAAAACTGTTTTTTTTCTTTCTTTCGTAAGCATGTTTGAAACCATAAGCTGGTTTTCACAGTTTAATTGTTTACTTCCAGATCATCGCCTGCTCGGAGCTTCAACATTTTTTACAATAGTTAGATACATATCTTCTACTTTCTTTCTAAGGATCTTTACTAATATTAACAATATTACTAAAGATCCCTTGTATTAAACTATGTAATGATTTTACACTATATTGTTTAACATTATATTGTTTGATAAAACAGATCTTACAATCTAGACTTACCTTCATTCAAACATGCTTTATATATTCGGGAAATAATTTATAAAAAGGGAAATAAAACGAATATGCTCTATTTATAACATTTAATAATTTAAAGACTATCAATCTTTAATTAGTCAAACTTCCATAAATGAGAGACTCACAGTAACTTTCAATCCGACAACAAATTTCTGTTTAGGTACATGAAAAAAAATACGCCTGAAACATAGTGATAAAGCCTACATATCTCAAAAGAATTTGAGATATGTGATATCTGCCAATTAGAACAAAGTGGTTTGGGCTAAGCTCTATAGAATAAGAAGGCTTTTATCCGGAAGAGTAAAATAGTAACAGGCCGTTAAGTTTAAAGAATTTTTCTCGTAACTCAATATACATTATGATTTAACTAACTTCTTTTATATTTATTAAATACCTATTTATTGATGACCGGCAGAATAGAATGGACCACACTCCGTTCTTACCGAGGTGTCGTAAGAGGCGACTAAGGTATGTGCCATGTGGTATCCGGCTGCATAGAATAGACCACCATCATTTCTTACCGAGGTGTCGTAAAAGGCGACTAAGGTAAGTTGACGTCAGGCCGGTCGTAAAATACGTAGCCAAATCATGTGACAACATGTTTGTAACATGTTGTGCCGACCCCACTTAGAGTGGGATAAGGGCAGGAGAATGTATTTATTGATGACGTCACACATTTTCTGGTACGTTATAAATTCTTGTTAGAAAATGAGTGTTGTCTTGTATTTTTCAAAGCGAACTTGCAAAGATATATGTCCTGTCTACGTGTGACAAAAATAGTTTTTATATATAGAATGCTTAAATACACTATGCTACCCGTGAGAATAACCTTCGACATACGTTTAAGAGTCTTTGTAGATGTATATACATACATTTATGCCGCAAAGTTAAAGTTGACAAAAATCTATATACTTTTATAAAACAAAATACCCAAAAACTGTCTGCCTGTGTGTGATCGATTTACACAAAATCTACTGATCGGATTATTGTACGGTTTTTACTAAAAGTTAGTACAATTCTTTCGGAAGGTTCAGATTAATAGTACATTACTGTTTTATGTAAATTGTGTTGAAGAGGTCGGGTGGTAGTAAAAAATTCATCTCCTGGGAGCTGAAGTTTTGTGCGTTATATAAACCAACTCGAAAAATTTTACATCTGCAAAATACTACATAAAAGTCTGCGACAGCATGTCTCTATCTCTCATAGTTGACTCAAAATTACTTACTTTTATGTTCAAAATTTCAATTAAATACAGTGATTTCAACGCGAGAGACGCCGTAGGTATAATTAGTTATAGAATAAACCCTGGTTTACACAACAATGATAGAAAATGAAGTTAAGACTCGCTCAGTGGCTCAGTGGTACAACTCAATTATTCATGTATTGAGATAAATGGGTTCAAAGTTCTTAATACATAAAAAATGCTTTAGTTTCCTTAAACAACCGGCCTAATATTTAACTTTGAGTATGCCGGTATTATTGCTAAAAATAATGTGTATTTTAACATTTACACCTATTCCTAGTCCAAAACACGTGTTTTTTGAGTTGTTCCACTTTTGCAGCCCATGAGCGGACTAATTTATTTTAAGGAGAAAAATACCATTGTTACACCAAAATATTAGTTGAGTAAAAAAGCTAAAAACAAAAATTAAATACATATTTTAGACTTAATGATTCATAAATTCGATTTTTTTGATGTTTCTATTTATCTCTCATAGCGCCAACCCCTACATAGAGTATAATTTACAACAGCTTAGTTAACGAATAAATCTTGAGTAATGTTGTGTCATAGATTTACGCAAATTCATCCATAAATTATCGAATAAATTAAATTTTAAATTTTTTAATTTGAATTTCATTAGAGAGAGAGCGCAGGGCAGTGTCTGTTAGGGCGAATATGATTGCACGCAGGTTCGCTCGTTGCTCCGTGCCCGTTAAAGTAACGCTATTCAGAGCTTACTGCACCACTTTTTACACGAGCAGCCTGTGGATGAATTATACGCAAAAACAGTACAATGCCCTGCGTGTTCAATATAATAATGCATTCAGGATGCTAATAGGACTGCCTCGATACTGTAGCGCGTCGGGGATGTTCGCTGATGCGCATGTAGATTGCTTCTATGCAACTATGCGTAAAAGATGCACATCCCTGGTGCGCAGAGTGCGGGCCAGTAATAATAGCATCCTGAAAGTATTTGCTGGTAGGTTTGATTGTCAGTACCTGAACCATTGTCACATGATTCACGTGCTGACAAATCGGGCCTATCCTAGATAAGTTTTTTAGAATTAAGTTAGGTTTAGATTACTAACACTATATTAAGTTTGTGTGTATACTAACAAAATATGACTTGTAATAAGGGTCGAAATAAATGTATTTTATTTTTATTTTATTTATTTATTATATTTTACTCACATGTCGAATTTTTGATTGATTTATAGATATGAATTATTATGACGCATTATAACCACGAATAGGTATCTCAAAGGAATTAGCAGTCGTGACATGGAAGGCCTAGGTTCCGTCACGCAATGCGTTATATCAAAGAAATAATAGTAGATGATCTCACGTTACATATGGATGATTATTTATTTTTACATGAATTAATGCTTCGCGTCAGGTATGGGTCTAGGACGGTCAATTTTTTAATTCAATGTCATTATATTTCGTGTATTATTATTATTACGGAAATGTTTGCCAATGAATAAATAAATATAAAAATAATGAATGCGATGTGAGGAATAGAATGAATGCAGGATGGATGAAGTGGCGACAGGTCTCAGGCACAATATGTGACCCCCGAATGCCCCCTAAACTAAAGGGAAAAATTTATACATCGGTCATAAGACCTGTCGTAATGTATGGATCAGAATGTTGGGCAATGAAAAAGATGGATGAAAGAAGAGTACATGCAAATGAGATGAGGATGTTAAGGTGGATGTGTGGTGTGACAAGACTTGATAAAATAAGAAATGAGTATATAAGTCTGAAAGTTGCGCCCATTATAGAAAAGATGAGAGGTGCAAGATTGGGATGGTATGGAAATGTAATGAGGAGGGATGAAAATCATGTGATCAAACGAGTGTTGAGTATGAATGTGGATGGATATGTGACTAGAGGAAGGCCTAAAAAGAGATGGTTGGACTGTGTGAAGTATGACATGCATATAAAAGGAGTAGCGCCAGAGTTGACGAATGATAGAAGAGAATGGAAGAGAAAAACATGTTGTACCGACCCCACTTAGAGTGGGATAAGGGTAGGAGAAAGAAGAAGAATGAATGAATATTAATAATGATTAAAAACTAGCAATGTATATTAAGTAAACTGATTCTTGCCAGAAAAACATAAAAAATAACATTCCATATTCAAAATTGATTACCCCATTATAATTATTGATTTCAAAGCAGGTTTCCGCAGGCAATTCCGTTTCCTCTTATTTTAATAAGGGAAAAATAAATTAAGAGCCAATATACGTTTAGAGTATTTTCAAATAAGACCACTTAAGTTGTGAACTTAAATTATTACTACTTATACGACAATAATCTTCAAAATTATTTGGATTAACGTCCATGAAGATTTGCCGGTTCGCCGTGTCTCGTTCTGTAGTTTCATCGCTTATCTTCCTCCAGTAACATGAAATTTTATACTTTTATACTAACATGTACATTAAAAATTTATTTTTAGAACAAATTGTAAGCTGTTTTATAGCGTCACCGGACGGGACGGGCGAGCGCAGAAGCATCGTCGAGGTTGCGAAGTGCTCAACTTGTGTCTCTACTAGAATCGGGGAACGTGGTCCTAAGAGTACCTCCTGTCTGGCCGGACCACGGCTTTTGGCGACGCGTGGTGGAGGGCTGATGGATGACTTTGGTTAGTCATTACGACGTCGGAAGGGGTACATTTTAAATAAAATATATACTAGCATACAGAAATATTTTAATGAGAAAATATAACATAAAATATAGTGGTATAAAAATTATCAGTAAACGTTTTTATCAAATATACTTCCATGGTTTGATGACTAAAACGGTCATCGCAATTTAAAATAATGGCCTCATCACGGATTTTAGCGTAATCGCCTTATACTAGCATAAACAGCGGATAAGGTGGCCGAGATGATGTCAGTCTAAACAAGAAAAAAGTACGATCTTAGCTATATCACATAGACAATAGTGAACAAAAAGTACATCACAAAAACTGTGTTACACAATTTAGCGCCATTGTGCTATTTGAAACAGCGATAACTTTAGTATAGATTATTTTGTACAACTACACATGGGACCTCGGATTCAAACTCTTGGACGGACATCAAGTTCAAATTCAAATTCAAATAAGTCTATTTAAATTGGTCTATTACAAGCATTTTTGAATCGTCAAATTAAAATTAAATTGAAACTACAACTGGTTCGGAAAGGTGCTCTAACCGAGAAGAACCACCAAGAAACTCGGCGGTCACTCTTTTAAAAAAAAAATTATTACAATTTTGTATTTACCATGGTTAACAAACATAGATTACAATATCATCTAGTGCGAAGCCGGTCCCAATTTAGTTCCAAGCTTTCTTATCATTAACATAGTCTTCAACATTATAGTAAGCTTTATTAATGAGAGTCTCTTTAATTGCTTTTTTGAACTTGTGTAAAGACAAGTCCAAAATAGATTGAGGAATTTTATTACAAAAAAAGTATACCGAAGCCCACAAACGATCTACGTACTTTCTGAAGCCTTACCTAGCCTTGGTATTATCAATAGGTTTTCTATACAACCTATTGCCTTATTGATATTAATAATTTCCGCCGTGTAGTAACCGGCTGAGTAGAATAGACCACCCTTGTTTCTTACTGAGGTGTCGTAAAAGGCGACTAAAGTAATTGGACGTCTGGCAGGCGGCTGGTCGTAAAATAACTAGCCAAAAGATGTAGAATATATGTTTAAAAAATGTAGTGCTGACACCATTTAGAGTGGAATAAGAGCAGGAGAATAATGATGATGATATTTATGATTTATCACGAGCTTTTCGGAAATTTCGAACATTAAAAATGTATATGCCATCACAGTTCTGAAAAAATTGTTTAGTTCTTCATGAAAAATATGTGCGTATTATATTAAACCAAAAGTACCCGATAATAAATGCTTATCAGCGTTTATAAGCAATTATTATCGACGAAATAGAACTATTATGATTTCGTTCTAAACAGCGTTTAAATTAACGTTTTGTATGCTTCTAGCTTTATTGTTACACAATATATCAAGAGGCGAGCTTGAAAGAATCCAGTCCAAATGAATACATAGTGTTTCAACATACCTAATCTTTCATCTAAATGAGATTTGTTAGCTGTCGATTACTATAACATTTTGTTTAGAGATGGTTATTAGTTCACCTGATGTAACTATCGATAAAGTGATTTAAAGTTTCATGTTCTAGTTATGTGGAAATAATGAGCTAAAATAAAAGTAGTGGCCTGTTATAATCCCACTGCTGGGAATAGGCTTCGGAGGGTTGGAGCTTATACTTACCACGCTGCTCCAATGCGGATTGGTAGGTTACACATATCTCCAGAATCCTCTAGAGATATGCATGTTTCCTCACGATGTTTTCCTTTACCGAAAAGCGTGTGATAAATTGCAATCATCAATTAGACACATGAGTTTTGAAGTTTTGAGTTGAGAAACGCAAGGTCTCACCGCTGAGCTATCACAGCTCTCAATCAATAAATAAAATATTTAAGGACATGTAAAAGGAATTATCACTCTTTCCAATGTTTCTATGTCACTATTTTTATTTTTACTATTCTATTATCTCATACATATGCCATACAAAAATATAAGCCATATTTATTACCATAATTTAATATGAAAAAAGTATGTGTGAGTTGTTTCATGTAAGTTGCTTTTGTTTTTTCTGAACTTAAGTTTAATGTACTCATCATTCTCCTGCCCTTTTTCCACTCTAAGTCGGGTAGGCACAACATGTTATAAACATGTTGTCACATGATTTGGCTATGTATTTTACGACCGGCCGCCTGCCTGACATCAACTTACTTTAGTCGTATTTTACGGCCCCTTGGTAAGAAAGAGGGTGGTCTATTCTAATCAACCGGATATCACACGGTGGGTCAACTTACCTTAGCCGCCTTTTACGACATCTCGGTTAGAAATGAGGGTGTCTATTCATTATAAAAAACATTATAATTTTATTAAGGATAAAAAATCCACTTGTAACGGAATAAATGCATTACACTTGTGTAATATTCTGAGTTCTAAGAACAAAAAGACATGTAAAGATATGTTAATTATGGAAGAATCTGTTTAGCACTCAAGTCATTCATCCAAGATAATAATCGAAGCTAAGACGAGTAAAGGTAACTACGTCCATTATGATGTCATATAGTATATAATACTTAGAATTACAATTCAAGACCAATGTAACGACCGTGTAAGAGTTTACTTCACATGTAGCTAATGAGTTTTATATGGTAATTACATTTAACTTATTTTTTTACCGTTATTATGCGGCATATATGTCGAAACTTGAGTGACCCAAAATTTTTAACGACCGTTATTATTGGTAACTAATAATACTGTTACGATTTTTAACTTTCCAATAAAAAGAATGATTATAGTTATGATCATTTAACTTTTTTCATCTTAATTTCAGATTATTGTAATTTTGGGTACGAAGTATAGTTTTAGGGCTCCAGAGTAAAGTATCCGCTAACTTATCTATGTATGTCCAGATTGACGAATTTACTGGTAGAAGTTATAATAATTATCCAGGCTAAAACGGATTGACAATCAGCTGTCAAACGGTCAGACGCTATAAATTCAAAACTGTGAACAGCAACTCATATATAATATCCTATAACTTGTTTATACTTGTAATCCGCTAAATTAAACATACAATCAAAGTTTCCGTTGCTATCATCGCTGCGGCTAAACCCAAAGAGATGAACTCACATGCACTTCGTGTTGGTTTCGACACGTATATATAGTTTTGAGGTAGAAAGTAAAACGGATAAATGAAACGAAGTCTTAATTTTTGCTATAACACCGATAGTCACATGGTCATAGAAGACCTGACTCAATAATAAATAATGCGACTCACCATTTAAAAATGTATTTTTATTAATTAAGCCCTATACCGCAAAATGACGCCACTGACATCGTCATCGTATATGATTATTTATGAACTTGAATTCACGTACTTCATTGTACGTATTTTAAATGGAATATTTGATACACAAAAAAAAGCTATGATAGCCTAGCGGTGAGACCGTGCGACTCTCTAGAGACGACATAGGTTCAAACCCCGGGCAGGCACGAACGAGTTTTTCTATTAAAACTTATGTCTAATTGATAATTGCAATTTATCACACGCTTTTCGGCGAAAGAAAACATCGTGAGGAAACCTGCATATCTCTAGAGTATTCTGTTGATATGTGTAACCTACCAATCCGCATTGGAGCAGCGTGGTAGGTCTTAGCTCAAATCCTTCTCTCCAATAACGGAGAGAGGAGGCCTTAGCCCAGCAGTGGGCATAGTAACAGGCTGTTACTTTACTCTTTACTTTTATTTGATACACGGGCAATGTAATAAAAAAAGAAAAGTAAAGGGCCTGTTACTATTCCATTGCTGGGCAAAGGCCACTTGTCTCGGCTTTTGGAGAGAAGGATTGGAGCTAAGACCTACCGCGCTGCTTCAATGCGGATTGGCAGGTTAAACATATCTTCAGAATTCTCTAGATATTTGCAGGTTTTCCTTCATCGAAAAGCGCGTGATAAATTGCAATTATCAACTAGACACATAAGTTTTTAACAGAAAAACTCATCCGTGCCTTCCCGGAGTTTAAACCCGTGATCTTTACGAAAAAGTCGCACGAACTCACCGCTTGGATTTCACAGCTTGCAATGAATATATGTAACTAATTTCCAGCGCCCCGCGGATTCAACGGGGTACCGAATTTATTTAAAAAGTAACACAACCTATACGTACATAGTTATAAACGAAAAGGGTAGTTTTTTTTATTCTCAAACTATGGAATTTCCCGGATTTAATAACGCTTTTTTATTTACCATTACATATATTTTTTATTATAGTAATCGTAATGTAATACAACACATACGATCGTATCTTTGCGATACAAATCAACCGATGCGATACGGCAGTCTTTTAAAATCCAGCACCTAAATCCAATCGATTATAGAGCAAGAATGTGCTTTTTGCCATCTGAGAGTAGCAACCTACTTTCATTTTAGTATATGCATTTCAGAAGATTTCTTTTTTTAACGCTTTGTAATCATTACGCCGTGTGGTATCCGGTAGAATAGAATAGACCAACCTCCGTTCTTACAGAGGTGTCGTAAGAGGCGACTAAGGTAAATGCCGTGTGGTATCCGGCTGCAGAGAATAGACCATCCCCATTTCTTACCGAGGTGTCGTAAAAGGCGACTAAGGTAAGTTGACGTCAGGCATGCGGCCGGTCGTAAAATACGTAGCCAAATCATGTGACAACATGTTTGTAACATGTCTTGCCGACCCCACTTAGAGTAGGATAAGGGCAGGAGAATGATGATGATGATGATGAACACTTTGTAATCATTACGTTTGCTGAGTAGGTTAATTGTAAGATTATTGTATTTTTTTATATTTATGAGTGAGTGAATGTTCTTAAAAAAAAGTCTCAGATGGGTTCGACAATAGATACAAACTAGTTTGATATATGTTTCTAAAAAAAAACAATAAAAGCCAATCAAAAGATTGAAAAAACTAAAGTACTACATTTTGAGTAGACACCATCATTTGAAATCATAAAAGTTGTCTATTGAGCATACTTTTACGATATAAAATAAGGCTTTAAATTCTATACTAGCACTGGCCGCTGGAATTCACTTACAAAATTTTGGCTTGAAAGTCATTGTAAAATGTAAAAATGTCACACAGTTACCTGAATGTACCAGATTTAAACCTGTAGAAATATTATCGTATTTTGAAAGTTATAATAGAATTATTTTGCTATAATCCACGTTTGTTAAGAAAATCTATGTAATGCTAATACACATAATGCACTACACACATTCACCGCGACATTCATCAGGGGATAGGCTCTACGACAAAATCGCAATGCCTTGCGATTGAAAATGCATGGCACCACAATAACAATTTTTGTGCAGATTAGATAACAACCGGGTTTTGAGTTTTGTTTTCTTGATGTATAAAGCTGAAGACTAATGAAACAAGCCCAGAAGGTCTTGGATCGTAACATCTTCACTTTGTCACTATTAAACTTATATTGATTCACTATTCGCTTTCAGCTTGACTTCACTAATCGACTCAAAAATATACTTTAACTAGAAATCACGTTAACGACGGCAATCGACAGACTCTCGACAGAATCTCAACAGAATCTCCCTAATTACGTCAACTTTCACTATTTAACGCAAACCCCACTCGCATGAAAACATGAAACTCAACAATCGTTTCGCCCCGCAACCGAAGCATCATCAGTATGAAACGATATTTTAAAGCTGTGATAGCCTAGCGGTGACACCGTGCGACTCTCTAGAGACGACACAGGTTCAAACCTCGGGCAGGCACCAATGAGTTTTTCTATTAAAAACTTATATGTCTAATTGATAATTGCAATTTATCACACGCTTTTCGGTGAAGGAAAACATCGTGAGGAAACCTGCATATCTCTAGAGAATTCTAGGGATATGTGTAACCTACCAATCCGCACTGCAGCAGCGTTTTAGGTCTTAGCTCCAATCCTTCTCTCCAAAAACGGAGAGAGGAGGCCTTAGCCCAGCAGTGGGCATAGTAACAGGCTGTTACTTTATATATATTTTCTATTTACTGTATCGCGGATTATAGCAAAATAATTTGTATTATTACTTTTGTATTATGGATTTCCGCAAAGTAACGCCTAATTCTATAAATATTGAGGGTACTTAAAAACTTAGCACGCGCACAAAGTCGTGGGTACTGGTAGTAAAGAATAAACCAAAATGGAATGTCGTAAAGACATGGCCAATAAATATTCAGCGACATTACACGCATACGAACAGGTGCACCGTGGAGGGCGAAAGGCCTTGCGGTCAACCCAGATGAGTCGCAGCCAAGTGCAGGCTCCCATTACGGAATCAACATCTCAGACATACGTCTGTACAGTTATCCGCATAGCGACTGCGGTCGCACATGTAGGTCGGGCACTTGGACGTGAATTTTCTTGGTTAAATTTATAGTTTGTGGGAATTCCACGGTTAATTGCGGGGCTTTGTTGTATCGCATTATTATAAATAAATATTAGGTCCTTACATATGAAATTGGCGTTTTCTATGGGAGGAACATAAAGTCGTTTTTTTTTAATGAAATATATTTTATTAATCAAAGTATGTACCATTGCTATGTATGCACTTTTGCCATCTCATAGGTAGTTCATTGATCCCCTTACTAAAAAAATCATTCGGGCGGGAATCAATAAAATCTTTGAAGGCGGTTTGGACTGCCCCATCGGAGTTGAATTTTTTTCGTTGCAAATAGTTATCCAAATTGGGAAAAAAATGGTAATCTGTTGGAGCAAGGTCCGGAGAGTACGGTGGATGTCTAAGACATTCTAATTGAAGCTCCTCTGATTTCGTAGCCGTCTGTTGTGCAGTGTGTGGTCTAGCGTTGTCCTGAAGCAGCAGTGGCCTAGAGCGATTGACCAGCCTCGGTTGTTTAGCAGCTAGCTTTTCCATCATGGTGTGCAGTTGCTGACAATAGATATCTGCCGTAATCGTCTGGCCAGATTTAAGAAAGCTGTAGTGAACGACACCGGCACTACTCCACCAAACTCTTACAAGCAACTTTTTTTTAGTCAATTTTCGCTTAGGGCAGGATTTGGCTGGTTCGCCAGGGCTCAGCCATTGCGATGAGCGCTTCTGATTATCGTAGAGAATCCACTTTTCATCACAGGTAATGATTCGATTTAAAATTCCTTCATTATTGTGCCGGTTGAGTAACGTAACGCAGCAGTCGACGCGCGTTTGTCGGTTTGCTTCACTCAATTCATGAGGTACCCACCTTTCAAGCTTTTTCACCTTCCCAATTTGCTTCAAGTGGATTAGAATAGTTTTATCACTAACACCGGAGCCTGCAGCTAACTCGGACGTAGTTTGCGATGGATCCGCTTCCACAATAGCCTTCAATTCTTCATTATCAACTTTGATCTCCGGCCGTCCACGAGGTTTGTTCTGCAGGTCGAAATTTCCAGAACGAAAACGTTCGAACCAAAAACGCACTGTGTTTTCTTTTGCGACACCGTCACCATACACACCACCATTAATCCTTCGAGCCGTTTCTGTAGCACTGGTGCCACGGTGGAACTCATACTCGTAAATAACGCGATATTTCATGTTTTCCATTTTGTAAACAGAGTGACACAAAGAAAAAAACAAAAGAAAAAAAAACAAATTAATTAGGGGGTTTGAAACACAAATGCTTGAGTAAATAGCTGTATGAATTTGAATTTGGAATTCCTAACCATAAAGGTAATATTTGAGATCAAAGTGGCCAGTACGACTAAACGCCAATTTCATATGTAAGGACCTAATAATTTAATTGTACGCTGTATTTTTAAGCTACTATTATACTGTATATTTTGGTAATAAACTTCAAAGAACGTGAGTAAGTTTTGTAATAAATTCGTTCTAATCCTGTTTTAATATGTATAATATTATAAAAAATTAATCTGTCGACATTAATGAGCTGTTTAAAACTAATATCGATAACCGTTCTATTCGATACATGAAATATCTAAGTCTATTAAAACTCATTAGTCAATCTAAACACATCACATTAGTAGACTGAGTGACAAAAAGCTAATCTCGTCTCGTTTAATTGAAAATCGTAACGGTGATTTCAACAAACAAGAATTATGTTTTACCGTTTCACTTGTGATCCAATTACATGTGTAGCAATAGTAACAATTATGGATATCTACGTGGTCACATTATTCGTCTCCCAATTTATTTCGTGGTCTGTCCCCGTTTAATAGTTCGTTGCCTCCGGCGTCTAACTGAACAGTTTTTTGCCCACAGTGAAGACCTCGATAAGTAGTTAGTGTTAGGGATGTACATAGTTTATAATTAAACTATGAATATCAATTTATATTAATCGATATTCTTTTGCAATTGCTACATTACAATACGAAAACACGATGAACCAATCATTTTAGTAAGTGTTTGATATTATGAATCGATATATAAAAAGTTTTGCGCACCTCGTATGCAATTAGACGATTTAATGATCAAGTTAAAATCTTTATAATATGTCTTGGGTAATGATTAAATTAATTTTATAAATATCCAGATGCTTGTGTAAGTGTAGACATTATACATACATATAGACAGACAATCAAATAATGTTATAAGTTAAGTGATATTAAATTTATTTTAACACAAATAATCTTCAATCGTAAAGTATGCTTTATGTAGCAGTTGTAATTAGAAGTAGTTTTAAGATATTTTTAAACTTATAAAAAAATTACAACTAATTACACAAATTGAGATTTGATTGAAGACTTTTGTTATAGAAACACAAAGCCCACAAGTCATTTTCAGACTTTCTGGCGACAGTTGTGTCGCTATATATATATATATATATTTTGGTTTCTAGTATGTCTGTACATTCTATCACTATTTTTACTATACAAGTTAAAGTTATTGACTTTGAAGGGATTAAATTATTTCACTGATAAATCCCAGCCATACTATATATGTATTATTGAAACAATTTCCGAATATATTATTTAACTGTTGAACAGTTAAACTATAGATTTCAGTTTTTGGTATCGATATAATGTAACGCGACCAATTTTAGAACATTTTGTAAATATCGATTTTGGCGTAAAGTATTTTAATACATCTCTAGTAAACACGAATGATAGCTGGTGCGGAGTTACAGACTTTTTTCATGTCGGCTCCAAGTGTGGGTGATGTTAACGACATTTTTTGCTGTAACACTAGATTAGTTTTGGTCTCTAATGGAACATCAAACAGTAGTTCCATTTGTAATGTGTTTGACCCGGAAGTGATTTTATAATTTTAATACAAAATGTCTTTATCAAAAAAAAATTAACAAAAATATCCCGATATATAAACTGCAACAGTGGTACAACTCAAAAAATCTTGTTTTGAGAAAGGGGGGACTTAAAATTTTCATTGCTAAGGAAAATGCATAAAAAATGCTTTAGTTCGCTTGACGGACGACCTTATATTGAATTATGAGTTCTGCTGGTAGGATGTGTATTTTTAGTCTTAGTCCAAAACAAGTGTTATGTAAGTTGTGCCACTATTGCAGCCCATGAATGATATATTTATTGTTCTTTACTATAATGTCTTAATATTAAAACAAAATAGCTATTTTGTTTTAATTGACGAGTCAAAACATATATGGTGCTCCACATTATCACTGGTGTTCTAAATTATGTTTATAGAGGAGCATGGTCTAGAGGGGGGAATGTAGCATACGTATTTCGGGGAAGCCCGCTTATTAGTATTAGTATCTAGTAGTCTTTGAATTTGAGTCAGACTAATGACTATACCTCCGCGGACGAGGTGGTACAAGTCTCAATTGTTTTATACTTCGTTTAAGTTTCGGCAAGTAGTTAAAATTAAATTAGTTTGTTCTTTAAGTCATTCATAGCATACCTGACCAAACTATTTCTTTTATTTCGGGAAACCGAACACCCGTAATTTTGTCACCCACCGTAAATTGTGAAGTGATATTAACACCAAAAAATGCCATTTAATTAGTAAATGATATAATCGTGTGTAGAGCGGACTACTCTCGATAGAAAATATCGGATAATTGCATTGTGTCGACAGTGACCCTAGTTGATAACAGAATGGGTGACCGATATAAATATATACATACTATTATTTTGTCTTACTTTACTTCGAAGAGTAATCGTTTATTATTATAGAATTAGTCCAAAAAATAATTTGAAGTTGTTAGATTAAGTTAAGATCAGATTTTAGGTTTGTGACACATTTTTTACAGAGACTAGATAAGATAAGATAAGAAACTCTTTATTACACACAACATTACATACAAAAGAAACAATTTTTAAAAAAAATAAAATGTGTATGGGCGGCCTTATCACTGTAAGTGATCTCTAACAGGCAACCCATATATGTAAGGACATTATTATTAAGAAGTGTACATAGTTGGTGGTTTAGTGTGTGTAAAAAGACGACAGAATAAATAAATTAACATAATGAGTAATGGAATTACTATATACTATTAATATAATATAAATATGTATTAATATTGACTTACACTGAAATAAATAAATAGATAGAACCCATAAGTTTATATTACTAAAATAATGTAGATAAGAAAAATACGCAATAATCAATAAATTAGATAAAAAATAGTTTTTTAAACTAAGAGACTTACGAGAGAAACTTAAGAGACTATTTTCTAATACGAAACAATATAACCTAATATAATGGATTGAAAAATTCTATAATACACTTTATGATTAGTGAATTACATAAGCAAATGCTGTCTGACAATGACTGCGTCGTTCGGCTCAGGTACCTAAGATCTAAGCGAGACGCTTAATAAAAAGTATTATATATATTATACTATTTATGTAATATAGTTAGAAAGACACAGATGAAAGAACAGATAAGAAAAAATCACATTAGACGAGCCGCTGAAGACTCTCAGCGCATAAACCTCACGATTTTTTGTAGGGAAGAGGAAATCGAGTTTGCAACAAAAAAACTGTACGATTATTTTTTATTAAAACATCGGTAAATACGATCAAAGTAAATACGAATCAAGGTATTCCTTGAAGTGACGTATTTACCAATTTCCTTCCTTGTATACTGATCGTGCAACAAATTGTAGATAAAGTAAGGAAATAAATTAAACAATACTATTAACTAATCTGTTTCTTAATTGGCAACATAGATATCCAGTTGTATCATATTTAAGGTAAGGTACTTAGGAATGTCACAATTAACTTGTTTTGTTTTTTTGCTATTACTATTTTTAGAAACTTAAACTCACAAGCTTGAAGAAGATAAATCAAAAGACTGAATAGCAATAATTATCTTATATTCATATCCACCATATCTTTGTCTGGCACAACTTTGTTGTATTTTGTTTCCCTAAGAATAATACTGTGTTTGAGACGAAATCTTTTAAGTTGGGACTACTATTACTACTATTACTCGTTAGTTTTTCGAAATAACCTTTTTGTGTAAACCAGAATTAATTTATTTATAAAGACAAGAACTTTACACAACATCTAAAATGAGACGGTACTTACAACTCTCAAACCCACTTGTAAGGCCGTTTAGTAAGCCTACATTTTAGAAAACTAAACAAATGCTTACATTTGCGATGAATGTGAAGAACATTAGTGAAAATTAAGAAGCTAGTGCTGCTAGTTATCACTAAAACTAGCTCGAACAAAATATATATAATCTATGTCCATAAATTTTATTGTGACAGGATTACAAAAACACTTTTTTGGAGCATATTAAATGAAAAGTTTTTTCTTTCCTAAATCTCTCGAAAAGTCCTTTCTGATATTTTTTATCGTTGTATTTTCAAAAGCAAATGATACTACGTAATTCTTAACGCCATTCGATAAAATTTGAATACAAAGATGTACTAAGTATAGATTATAATAACGAAGTTGGTGATGGCCTCCGATAACACCTTGAATTATCAATTAACGCCTTTAAACATTATCTTAAGAATAAATACAACCGCGACTTTACCCCGTATAAAATACGATAAAGGACATATTAAGACTCGAAACAGCAATTATATTCAGGGAAAATGTCCCTTTCGGAATTAAATAACAATTTTTTTTATTTAAAAACTGTTTTTTTTCTTTCTTTCGTAAGCATGTTTGAAACCATAAGCTGGTTTTCACAGTTTAATTGTTTACTTCCAGATCATCGCCTGCTCGGAGCTTCAACATTTTTTACAATAGTTAGATACATATCTTCTACTTTCTTTCTAAGGATCTTTACTAATATTAACAATATTACTAAAGATCCCTTGTATTAAACTATGTAATGATTTTACACTATATTGTTTAACATTATATTGTTTGATAAAACAGATCTTACAATCTAGACTTACCTTCATTCAAACATGCTTTATATATTCGGGAAATAATTTATAAAAAGGGAAATAAAACGAATATGCTCTATTTATAACATTTAATAATTTAAAGACTATCAATCTTTAATTAGTCAAACTTCCATAAATGAGAGACTCACAGTAACTTTCAATCCGACAACAAATTTCTGTTTAGGTACATGAAAAAAAATACGCCTGAAACATAGTGATAAAGCCTACATATCTCAAAAGAATTTGAGATATGTGATATCTGCCAATTAGAACAAAGTGGTTTGGGCTAAGCTCTATAGAATAAGAAGGCTTTTATCCGGAAGAGTAAAATAGTAACAGGCCGTTAAGTTTAAAGAATTTTTCTCGTAACTCAATATACATTATGATTTAACTAACTTCTTTTATATTTATTAAATACCTATTTATTGATGACCGGCAGAATAGAATGGACCACACTCCGTTCTTACCGAGGTGTCGTAAGAGGCGACTAAGGTATGTGCCATGTGGTATCCGGCTGCATAGAATAGACCACCATCATTTCTTACCGAGGTGTCGTAAAAGGCGACTAAGGTAAGTTGACGTCAGGCCGGTCGTAAAATACGTAGCCAAATCATGTGACAACATGTTTGTAACATGTTGTGCCGACCCCACTTAGAGTGGGATAAGGGCAGGAGAATGTATTTATTGATGACGTCACACATTTTCTGGTACGTTATAAATTCTTGTTAGAAAATGAGTGTTGTCTTGTATTTTTCAAAGCGAACTTGCAAAGATATATGTCCTGTCTACGTGTGACAAAAATAGTTTTTATATATAGAATGCTTAAATACACTATGCTACCCGTGAGAATAACCTTCGACATACGTTTAAGAGTCTTTGTAGATGTATATACATACATTTATGCCGCAAAGTTAAAGTTGACAAAAATCTATATACTTTTATAAAACAAAATACCCAAAAACTGTCTGCCTGTGTGTGATCGATTTACACAAAATCTACTGATCGGATTATTGTACGGTTTTTACTAAAAGTTAGTACAATTCTTTCGGAAGGTTCAGATTAATAGTACATTACTGTTTTATGTAAATTGTGTTGAAGAGGTCGGGTGGTAGTAAAAAATTCATCTCCTGGGAGCTGAAGTTTTGTGCGTTATATAAACCAACTCGAAAAATTTTACATCTGCAAAATACTACATAAAAGTCTGCGACAGCATGTCTCTATCTCTCATAGTTGACTCAAAATTACTTACTTTTATGTTCAAAATTTCAATTAAATACAGTGATTTCAACGCGAGAGACGCCGTAGGTATAATTAGTTATAGAATAAACCCTGGTTTACACAACAATGATAGAAAATGAAGTTAAGACTCGCTCAGTGGCTCAGTGGTACAACTCAATTATTCATGTATTGAGATAAATGGGTTCAAAGTTCTTAATACATAAAAAATGCTTTAGTTTCCTTAAACAACCGGCCTAATATTTAACTTTGAGTATGCCGGTATTATTGCTAAAAATAATGTGTATTTTAACATTTACACCTATTCCTAGTCCAAAACACGTGTTTTTTGAGTTGTTCCACTTTTGCAGCCCATGAGCGGACTAATTTATTTTAAGGAGAAAAATACCATTGTTACACCAAAATATTAGTTGAGTAAAAAAGCTAAAAACAAAAATTAAATACATATTTTAGACTTAATGATTCATAAATTCGATTTTTTTGATGTTTCTATTTATCTCTCATAGCGCCAACCCCTACATAGAGTATAATTTACAACAGCTTAGTTAACGAATAAATCTTGAGTAATGTTGTGTCATAGATTTACGCAAATTCATCCATAAATTATCGAATAAATTAAATTTTAAATTTTTTAATTTGAATTTCATTAGAGAGAGAGCGCAGGGCAGTGTCTGTTAGGGCGAATATGATTGCACGCAGGTTCGCTCGTTGCTCCGTGCCCGTTAAAGTAACGCTATTCAGAGCTTACTGCACCACTTTTTACACGAGCAGCCTGTGGATGAATTATACGCAAAAACAGTACAATGCCCTGCGTGTTCAATATAATAATGCATTCAGGATGCTAATAGGACTGCCTCGATACTGTAGCGCGTCGGGGATGTTCGCTGATGCGCATGTAGATTGCTTCTATGCAACTATGCGTAAAAGATGCACATCCCTGGTGCGCAGAGTGCGGGCCAGTAATAATAGCATCCTGAAAGTATTTGCTGGTAGGTTTGATTGTCAGTACCTGAACCATTGTCACATGATTCACGTGCTGACAAATCGGGCCTATCCTAGATAAGTTTTTTAGAATTAAGTTAGGTTTAGATTACTAACACTATATTAAGTTTGTGTGTATACTAACAAAATATGACTTGTAATAAGGGTCGAAATAAATGTATTTTATTTTTATTTTATTTATTTATTATATTTTACTCACATGTCGAATTTTTGATTGATTTATAGATATGAATTATTATGACGCATTATAACCACGAATAGGTATCTCAAAGGAATTAGCAGTCGTGACATGGAAGGCCTAGGTTCCGTCACGCAATGCGTTATATCAAAGAAATAATAGTAGATGATCTCACGTTACATATGGATGATTATTTATTTTTACATGAATTAATGCTTCGCGTCAGGTATGGGTCTAGGACGGTCAATTTTTTAATTCAATGTCATTATATTTCGTGTATTATTATTATTACGGAAATGTTTGCCAATGAATAAATAAATATAAAAATAATGAATGCGATGTGAGGAATAGAATGAATGCAGGATGGATGAAGTGGCGACAGGTCTCAGGCACAATATGTGACCCCCGAATGCCCCCTAAACTAAAGGGAAAAATTTATACATCGGTCATAAGACCTGTCGTAATGTATGGATCAGAATGTTGGGCAATGAAAAAGATGGATGAAAGAAGAGTACATGCAAATGAGATGAGGATGTTAAGGTGGATGTGTGGTGTGACAAGACTTGATAAAATAAGAAATGAGTATATAAGTCTGAAAGTTGCGCCCATTATAGAAAAGATGAGAGGTGCAAGATTGGGATGGTATGGAAATGTAATGAGGAGGGATGAAAATCATGTGATCAAACGAGTGTTGAGTATGAATGTGGATGGATATGTGACTAGAGGAAGGCCTAAAAAGAGATGGTTGGACTGTGTGAAGTATGACATGCATATAAAAGGAGTAGCGCCAGAGTTGACGAATGATAGAAGAGAATGGAAGAGAAAAACATGTTGTACCGACCCCACTTAGAGTGGGATAAGGGTAGGAGAAAGAAGAAGAATGAATGAATATTAATAATGATTAAAAACTAGCAATGTATATTAAGTAAACTGATTCTTGCCAGAAAAACATAAAAAATAACATTCCATATTCAAAATTGATTACCCCATTATAATTATTGATTTCAAAGCAGGTTTCCGCAGGCAATTCCGTTTCCTCTTATTTTAATAAGGGAAAAATAAATTAAGAGCCAATATACGTTTAGAGTATTTTCAAATAAGACCACTTAAGTTGTGAACTTAAATTATTACTACTTATACGACAATAATCTTCAAAATTATTTGGATTAACGTCCATGAAGATTTGCCGGTTCGCCGTGTCTCGTTCTGTAGTTTCATCGCTTATCTTCCTCCAGTAACATGAAATTTTATACTTTTATACTAACATGTACATTAAAAATTTATTTTTAGAACAAATTGTAAGCTGTTTTATAGCGTCACCGGACGGGACGGGCGAGCGCAGAAGCATCGTCGAGGTTGCGAAGTGCTCAACTTGTGTCTCTACTAGAATCGGGGAACGTGGTCCTAAGAGTACCTCCTGTCTGGCCGGACCACGGCTTTTGGCGACGCGTGGTGGAGGGCTGATGGATGACTTTGGTTAGTCATTACGACGTCGGAAGGGGTACATTTTAAATAAAATATATACTAGCATACAGAAATATTTTAATGAGAAAATATAACATAAAATATAGTGGTATAAAAATTATCAGTAAACGTTTTTATCAAATATACTTCCATGGTTTGATGACTAAAACGGTCATCGCAATTTAAAATAATGGCCTCATCACGGATTTTAGCGTAATCGCCTTATACTAGCATAAACAGCGGATAAGGTGGCCGAGATGATGTCAGTCTAAACAAGAAAAAAGTACGATCTTAGCTATATCACATAGACAATAGTGAACAAAAAGTACATCACAAAAACTGTGTTACACAATTTAGCGCCATTGTGCTATTTGAAACAGCGATAACTTTAGTATAGATTATTTTGTACAACTACACATGGGACCTCGGATTCAAACTCTTGGACGGACATCAAGTTCAAATTCAAATTCAAATAAGTCTATTTAAATTGGTCTATTACAAGCATTTTTGAATCGTCAAATTAAAATTAAATTGAAACTACAACTGGTTCGGAAAGGTGCTCTAACCGAGAAGAACCACCAAGAAACTCGGCGGTCACTCTTTTAAAAAAAAAATTATTACAATTTTGTATTTACCATGGTTAACAAACATAGATTACAATATCATCTAGTGCGAAGCCGGTCCCAATTTAGTTCCAAGCTTTCTTATCATTAACATAGTCTTCAACATTATAGTAAGCTTTATTAATGAGAGTCTCTTTAATTGCTTTTTTGAACTTGTGTAAAGACAAGTCCAAAATAGATTGAGGAATTTTATTACAAAAAAAGTATACCGAAGCCCACAAACGATCTACGTACTTTCTGAAGCCTTACCTAGCCTTGGTATTATCAATAGGTTTTCTATACAACCTATTGCCTTATTGATATTAATAATTTCCGCCGTGTAGTAACCGGCTGAGTAGAATAGACCACCCTTGTTTCTTACTGAGGTGTCGTAAAAGGCGACTAAAGTAATTGGACGTCTGGCAGGCGGCTGGTCGTAAAATAACTAGCCAAAAGATGTAGAATATATGTTTAAAAAATGTAGTGCTGACACCATTTAGAGTGGAATAAGAGCAGGAGAATAATGATGATGATATTTATGATTTATCACGAGCTTTTCGGAAATTTCGAACATTAAAAATGTATATGCCATCACAGTTCTGAAAAAATTGTTTAGTTCTTCATGAAAAATATGTGCGTATTATATTAAACCAAAAGTACCCGATAATAAATGCTTATCAGCGTTTATAAGCAATTATTATCGACGAAATAGAACTATTATGATTTCGTTCTAAACAGCGTTTAAATTAACGTTTTGTATGCTTCTAGCTTTATTGTTACACAATATATCAAGAGGCGAGCTTGAAAGAATCCAGTCCAAATGAATACATAGTGTTTCAACATACCTAATCTTTCATCTAAATGAGATTTGTTAGCTGTCGATTACTATAACATTTTGTTTAGAGATGGTTATTAGTTCACCTGATGTAACTATCGATAAAGTGATTTAAAGTTTCATGTTCTAGTTATGTGGAAATAATGAGCTAAAATAAAAGTAGTGGCCTGTTATAATCCCACTGCTGGGAATAGGCTTCGGAGGGTTGGAGCTTATACTTACCACGCTGCTCCAATGCGGATTGGTAGGTTACACATATCTCCAGAATCCTCTAGAGATATGCATGTTTCCTCACGATGTTTTCCTTTACCGAAAAGCGTGTGATAAATTGCAATCATCAATTAGACACATGAGTTTTGAAGTTTTGAGTTGAGAAACGCAAGGTCTCACCGCTGAGCTATCACAGCTCTCAATCAATAAATAAAATATTTAAGGACATGTAAAAGGAATTATCACTCTTTCCAATGTTTCTATGTCACTATTTTTATTTTTACTATTCTATTATCTCATACATATGCCATACAAAAATATAAGCCATATTTATTACCATAATTTAATATGAAAAAAGTATGTGTGAGTTGTTTCATGTAAGTTGCTTTTGTTTTTTCTGAACTTAAGTTTAATGTACTCATCATTCTCCTGCCCTTTTTCCACTCTAAGTCGGGTAGGCACAACATGTTATAAACATGTTGTCACATGATTTGGCTATGTATTTTACGACCGGCCGCCTGCCTGACATCAACTTACTTTAGTCGTATTTTACGGCCCCTTGGTAAGAAAGAGGGTGGTCTATTCTAATCAACCGGATATCACACGGTGGGTCAACTTACCTTAGCCGCCTTTTACGACATCTCGGTTAGAAATGAGGGTGTCTATTCATTATAAAAAACATTATAATTTTATTAAGGATAAAAAATCCACTTGTAACGGAATAAATGCATTACACTTGTGTAATATTCTGAGTTCTAAGAACAAAAAGACATGTAAAGATATGTTAATTATGGAAGAATCTGTTTAGCACTCAAGTCATTCATCCAAGATAATAATCGAAGCTAAGACGAGTAAAGGTAACTACGTCCATTATGATGTCATATAGTATATAATACTTAGAATTACAATTCAAGACCAATGTAACGACCGTGTAAGAGTTTACTTCACATGTAGCTAATGAGTTTTATATGGTAATTACATTTAACTTATTTTTTTACCGTTATTATGCGGCATATATGTCGAAACTTGAGTGACCCAAAATTTTTAACGACCGTTATTATTGGTAACTAATAATACTGTTACGATTTTTAACTTTCCAATAAAAAGAATGATTATAGTTATGATCATTTAACTTTTTTCATCTTAATTTCAGATTATTGTAATTTTGGGTACGAAGTATAGTTTTAGGGCTCCAGAGTAAAGTATCCGCTAACTTATCTATGTATGTCCAGATTGACGAATTTACTGGTAGAAGTTATAATAATTATCCAGGCTAAAACGGATTGACAATCAGCTGTCAAACGGTCAGACGCTATAAATTCAAAACTGTGAACAGCAACTCATATATAATATCCTATAACTTGTTTATACTTGTAATCCGCTAAATTAAACATACAATCAAAGTTTCCGTTGCTATCATCGCTGCGGCTAAACCCAAAGAGATGAACTCACATGCACTTCGTGTTGGTTTCGACACGTATATATAGTTTTGAGGTAGAAAGTAAAACGGATAAATGAAACGAAGTCTTAATTTTTGCTATAACACCGATAGTCACATGGTCATAGAAGACCTGACTCAATAATAAATAATGCGACTCACCATTTAAAAATGTATTTTTATTAATTAAGCCCTATACCGCAAAATGACGCCACTGACATCGTCATCGTATATGATTATTTATGAACTTGAATTCACGTACTTCATTGTACGTATTTTAAATGGAATATTTGATACACAAAAAAAAGCTATGATAGCCTAGCGGTGAGACCGTGCGACTCTCTAGAGACGACATAGGTTCAAACCCCGGGCAGGCACGAACGAGTTTTTCTATTAAAACTTATGTCTAATTGATAATTGCAATTTATCACACGCTTTTCGGCGAAAGAAAACATCGTGAGGAAACCTGCATATCTCTAGAGTATTCTGTTGATATGTGTAACCTACCAATCCGCATTGGAGCAGCGTGGTAGGTCTTAGCTCAAATCCTTCTCTCCAATAACGGAGAGAGGAGGCCTTAGCCCAGCAGTGGGCATAGTAACAGGCTGTTACTTTACTCTTTACTTTTATTTGATACACGGGCAATGTAATAAAAAAAGAAAAGTAAAGGGCCTGTTACTATTCCATTGCTGGGCAAAGGCCACTTGTCTCGGCTTTTGGAGAGAAGGATTGGAGCTAAGACCTACCGCGCTGCTTCAATGCGGATTGGCAGGTTAAACATATCTTCAGAATTCTCTAGATATTTGCAGGTTTTCCTTCATCGAAAAGCGCGTGATAAATTGCAATTATCAACTAGACACATAAGTTTTTAACAGAAAAACTCATCCGTGCCTTCCCGGAGTTTAAACCCGTGATCTTTACGAAAAAGTCGCACGAACTCACCGCTTGGATTTCACAGCTTGCAATGAATATATGTAACTAATTTCCAGCGCCCCGCGGATTCAACGGGGTACCGAATTTATTTAAAAAGTAACACAACCTATACGTACATAGTTATAAACGAAAAGGGTAGTTTTTTTTATTCTCAAACTATGGAATTTCCCGGATTTAATAACGCTTTTTTATTTACCATTACATATATTTTTTATTATAGTAATCGTAATGTAATACAACACATACGATCGTATCTTTGCGATACAAATCAACCGATGCGATACGGCAGTCTTTTAAAATCCAGCACCTAAATCCAATCGATTATAGAGCAAGAATGTGCTTTTTGCCATCTGAGAGTAGCAACCTACTTTCATTTTAGTATATGCATTTCAGAAGATTTCTTTTTTTAACGCTTTGTAATCATTACGCCGTGTGGTATCCGGTAGAATAGAATAGACCAACCTCCGTTCTTACAGAGGTGTCGTAAGAGGCGACTAAGGTAAATGCCGTGTGGTATCCGGCTGCAGAGAATAGACCATCCCCATTTCTTACCGAGGTGTCGTAAAAGGCGACTAAGGTAAGTTGACGTCAGGCATGCGGCCGGTCGTAAAATACGTAGCCAAATCATGTGACAACATGTTTGTAACATGTCTTGCCGACCCCACTTAGAGTAGGATAAGGGCAGGAGAATGATGATGATGATGATGAACACTTTGTAATCATTACGTTTGCTGAGTAGGTTAATTGTAAGATTATTGTATTTTTTTATATTTATGAGTGAGTGAATGTTCTTAAAAAAAAGTCTCAGATGGGTTCGACAATAGATACAAACTAGTTTGATATATGTTTCTAAAAAAAAACAATAAAAGCCAATCAAAAGATTGAAAAAACTAAAGTACTACATTTTGAGTAGACACCATCATTTGAAATCATAAAAGTTGTCTATTGAGCATACTTTTACGATATAAAATAAGGCTTTAAATTCTATACTAGCACTGGCCGCTGGAATTCACTTACAAAATTTTGGCTTGAAAGTCATTGTAAAATGTAAAAATGTCACACAGTTACCTGAATGTACCAGATTTAAACCTGTAGAAATATTATCGTATTTTGAAAGTTATAATAGAATTATTTTGCTATAATCCACGTTTGTTAAGAAAATCTATGTAATGCTAATACACATAATGCACTACACACATTCACCGCGACATTCATCAGGGGATAGGCTCTACGACAAAATCGCAATGCCTTGCGATTGAAAATGCATGGCACCACAATAACAATTTTTGTGCAGATTAGATAACAACCGGGTTTTGAGTTTTGTTTTCTTGATGTATAAAGCTGAAGACTAATGAAACAAGCCCAGAAGGTCTTGGATCGTAACATCTTCACTTTGTCACTATTAAACTTATATTGATTCACTATTCGCTTTCAGCTTGACTTCACTAATCGACTCAAAAATATACTTTAACTAGAAATCACGTTAACGACGGCAATCGACAGACTCTCGACAGAATCTCAACAGAATCTCCCTAATTACGTCAACTTTCACTATTTAACGCAAACCCCACTCGCATGAAAAGTCCCTACCCTCGCTATCGATCACTCAAGAATCCCGCATCCGGTATTAACAACAACACTGTCATTTGACTATTTCTATACCAACATTTTTAGTGTCTGTCTAATTTGCAAAATTATACAAAAATTCTGTCTGTTTGTCTGCAAAAATTTCTTGACTAATGCGCTAAACAAATATTTCATAGGATTTAGCAAAGGAAAGCCTCAAAACGTACAAACATAAATTTCTCACCTTTTCTAAAGATTAAAGGAACCTCCTTTAAGTTCCACAAAACTCATAAAATATCTATATGATAATAACGACAGGATATAGCGAGCAATCTTGTCGTAAATAGCAGTAAAGCTATCAGCAGCAGAACTAATACTATGCAAACATTTAATGACTTTATAGTATAAAGCTTAACGAGATTCTCAAGTAATTAATCTCGCAACCTCAGAACCATTTTTTTGAAAAAGTGAGTACATGGACGAGCCTTACAATTATTAAATAAATTAATAAATAAATAAATATATGGGACATTTACACACACGGTCGTCCGTCCGCAAAGTAAGTGACTTAATACTTGTGTTATGGGTGACGGACAACTGGTAGATGTACTACATATATAATTTTAAATACATACTTAAATACAAATACACACCCAGGCTCGAAGAACCAACAATTTGATTATAGAAAATGTTGGCCCTCGGCGGGAATCGAACCCGCGACCCGCGGAGCTGAAAGCAGGGTCACTACCCACAGCGCCAACGGGCCAATCATTGATTTCAAAGATTATACCATAATTTAAAGTTCCGCAAAAATATTTTTATTGTGTTTGCCTAACTTATTACAAATCCATCCTAATTATCACCCAATACTAAAATTATGATTTTTTCTCACAGCCGGCGGGGATCCGAAACAGTTCGAAACGCAAGACCTACTCAGTCAAATCTGATGCTGACGTCATGAATATAAACCGTTTCGGTGTACATCGGTATATATATAAATACTATAGCATGATTTTTAACACATATAATACAAGTATATATTTGTGACTTGGATTTCGCAAACTTAAGTGTAAACTACACTCAATTTGGTACTAGTTTTTTTTTCTTTTCCCGAAGTAAAATGGGAATTTAATTTATACTTATCTATCATACATTATACACCTGTGAAAACGCTTTAAATGTGCCATATTTCATTAATATTAGTCCAGCGGATAAGCCGTAAAAATGTAACAGACAGGCCGATTTTCGCATTATTATTAGTACCTATGGATGGTATTAAGTATACCATCCATAGGTATGTTTCAAATATTAAGACACAGGGTCAGAATTTTTATTTCAATACTCATACATTATGTTTAATGCTTTAAAGGATTGACGATCGCAATCTTGCTCGCTGATAAAATCTTACCGACGTAGATGCAAATCTTGCTTATTTGGGAAAATTGTGTGTAATTTGTTCGGTGCCGACGATGTTAAAAGCGCATTAATTTTAAATATAAATTTAATAACTTTAATTATTTAATAATAATAATAATAATGAATTCAATTCTGAGTTTTCTTTATTATCTAAGTATAAAGATTTATTATTTAAATTACCTATATGGGATGTGAATGTACGCATTTAGAATTACTAAGCAACAACGGCTCCATTTGCCGCCAGCGGCATAATGAAAAATCAACGTCATAAAGACGTATTGTGTGTTATAAAGCTATTTACAGGAACTAAAACGCGGTCAAAATAAAGTAACCAGAGAATTAATTAGCACTGTATCTGCGTATGTGTCCTCTGGTCAGGAAATTATGTAATTCGTCTTCTATTACACATATTACGTCGCTTCCTAGTGCTAACAAACTCCCGGAAGACTGATAGTCGGCCTACGTACGATTCGCCTGCAATCAAATATATTCCGCAACAAATAACATATTATTGACTTATAAAAGTCATTGACATGAGGCTGTTGTACCGAAATTATTACATACTTAAAAATTATTATTTTCTTACGTAGTAAATCTCTCAGTAAGAAGGTTTACCAAGATTAAAAAAAAAATCTAATATTATAGAATAGATAGAAATTACCAGTCTATTATAAAAATACCTTTATATTAATTAACGAGGAATAATGAGTGTTTTATTTTTAATTGATTCTGAGCCGTCATTTTAAGTAGGTAGGCAATTTTTGAATGTAAATCTTAATATTAAGGTTAAGTAGGATTAAGCTATAGCTAACCTCGATGTTTGTAAATTATTTGCACAATAATTAAAAAATAAAATGATTTATAGAAGCAGGCGTTACTTTGCGGAATTCCATATTACAAGCAATATAACAGAACTAACTACTTTGCTATAATCCGCACGGGTTAAGTGAATGCATGCAAAGCCAATGTGTATGAAGCAGGCAAAATCTACGCACCTTATACATGCAGGACCAGCCACCACATGCACCCCAAGGCGCAATTCACGAGCAACAACGAACACAAAAGCAGCACACACACCCACCACCACAATCTCGACGATCGTTTCGCCCCGAAACCGAAGCATCATCAGGAGGATAGGCTTCACGACAAAAATCGTACTGCCAAAAGTACGATTACAGTACGATACACGACGATTAGTACAGTACGATTTTTGTCGTGAAGCCTATCCTCCTGATGATGCTTCGGTTTCGGGGCGAAACGATCGTCGAGATTGTGGTGGTGGGTGTGTGTGTGCTGCTTTTGTGTTCGTTGTTGCTGGTGAATTGCGCCTTGGGGTGCATGTGGTGGCTGGTCCTGCATGTATAAGGTGCGTAGATTTTGCCTGCTTCATACACATTGGCTTTGCATGCATTCACTTAACCCGTGCGGATTATAGCAAAGTAGTTAGTTCTGTTATATTGCTTGTAAAAAATAAAATCTTTGTTAAATTCAAAATGTTAGATTAAAGTATATGCATGTCAATCGAGTTTCAAATATGTTAATTATTAATATAATTAAAATATTATCGTATATTATTTTTGCAGACTATATATCCATGCGGTTAAAACTAAAAAAATGAACAAGCATGCTCGATACTTTGAGTCTACTCATCAGCAAATAAATCATATTAGAAATTATTGGTTCTACTTTCATTCGTTCACATTATATATTCGACTTTGGTAGAGAGGCGACAAAGTTCAATTCAGTCCTTTTGAAGAAGTAAGCCAGACGGGTGTTTGTTGCTAATATTAGACGGGCACAAAAAACGGCGGCGTCGGGTTGTGGCCCTTTCACGGTCCCTCGTCCCGGAGCGCGCTGTTTCCTACCCGCACACGCAAGTACATACTGCCAAGTGCCAAGTGCCAGCAGTTCGCCGCGTACCGCCGCCCGGGGCGCCTGTGTTTTGATACTTGTAATCAAAGCAATCGCATCAAAGCAAATTGCAACCTCGCAACACAAGTGCATAACATCGCTGTTATAGCGTTATTTTTGGAGAGTGCCACTATTTTTACCGTGCAACACGACACTGTGCATCCTGGCTCGTCCTCCTCGCAAATGTTGGCTTGGATCATTCCCAGAAGAAATAAACATAGCGATCCGGTAAGTTATCCGTTGGATGTTTAGTGATCAGACTTCCTAAATATCGTTTCTGGGCGCTATTTTTGAGTACATCTGTACAAATTTTCAACCTGCTAAGGCTGTCATACACGGACGTAAAGACTATTTTAACTGTGATTATCTTATTATAATATGTGATCACACACGGAACACATTGAACAAATATTTGAAAACGAAACATTTAATGAAAAATTACGGTCCGAGCTAAACCTGTTTTGTCTAAAATGTTGAATAAGATAAAATGATAAATCTAGGAGGTTTCTAATTTTAACTAATATCCACTGTTCTTCTATATCCAATATTTACGAGAACTTTACGTCATTCATTCGTTCCATTGAGACATATTTATGTATACAAATATTGTATGTGCAACCCGGCGCTGGACTCTGAAAAGAGGTCGTTAAAGAACTGCTCCTCTCCTGTCTCAATCATATAACAAGCTATATTTAATAAATATCATCTTATGTGTCGGAATATGTCGATATCAACCGATATCTGCACTAACTTAACGATAAAATTATAATTATCTGTGCAATGTTTGATAGTTCATTGATTATTATGAAGATCGATATCCGCAGGTATATTATTTCCAGATACAGAAATACGAGTATTATCTGCGCGGTTGTGACAATCTAAATGCTTATCGAGAATCGATAATAGGTTCTCGAAACTCGCTAACAATCCAAGCGAAAGCGAAAATGTTAAGTATTTGTTGCTAGATTCCATGAGACAGTGCGTCGTAACCTCTTCGTAACCTTTTTTTAAAGCAAATACAGCTCTTAAATGTAACCTCATACTAACACAGATATTAAATGTTTTATTATAGTTACAAAGTTAATTTTTAAGGTTATGACTTACTTGATACTCAGAAGTAAATTAATCATGTTAATAATAACGTTGTACAATAAATAGGTTTTGAGTGTAAAATCCATACTTTATCCGTTAGCAAATACTAGCTATCATACACATAAAATATTTGTGATTGCAATCCTTGTCTAACCAAAACGAAGGCTATAAAAAATATCCTTCAGAAAAGCGATGTTGAAATTTTCGTTAGATGATATTTTAGATTGATGAAACACTGCAATCTTTGTGAGACATCTAAAATACCCATCCATAATGGTTGACCCAACACGTTCGCTCCACAATGCTTTCGAAATGTTGACATATCGTCTGGTATTGCTGCCATTAAGTTTTATTTTACAATTGACGTTAACGTTCTGTGCTTAATCGTCTTTAGCTGAGCTTTATGGTTATGGTATGGTTTATACGAATTACTCAAATTGCAAATTGGTGCTCTTTTGAAGGCTGAAACGAAAACTGTTTGCATTTCGTCTATAAAACGGCCAGTTACGTTTAAAGAGACGTTAGCAAGTGAAGATTATGCAAATATGATGTAAAGCCTATTAACGGTACGACAAAAGTAATGAAAATTTAGTTTGCAATAAAATAAAATATATATATGTAATGCTAAATGAATAGTCTACTATCCGTTCTCATACCTTACACATGCCGAATTCGTAAAAACTCATACACTGACCGTCACCAATAACACAATAATACACAAGCGCAGCACATTCACTATCACAATCTCAACAATCCTTCCTGACGATGCTTTGGTTACGGGGCAGAACTATTGTTGTGATTGTGGTAGTGAATGTGTGCAGTGCCTGTGTATTGTTGTGTCATTGGTGGTTGGTAGTGCATGATTTTTTACGAATTCTGCATGTAACAGGTATGAGAACGGATTGTACACTATACATTTAGCATTTGCATATACTTTCCTATATTGTGGATTATAGCACAATAATAATTTCATTTGTTTTGTATTATGTATCGCCGCAAAGTAATAAACCATAAATTATAACGTTACGAGATTTTAACACGATGTCGTGTAGCTCACGTAGATAGGTATACGGTACGGACGAATCACGCCCCCTCTGTCGCTGTTTTAAATCAATAGTCCGGTAGGTATATACGCACCACCGACCAGACGGGACTAAATAAGTGTTAAGCAAATAGTTTTGCTTAGAAACGGCAAAACAGCGAAACTGTTTCAGTATTCAAAGGTTTTTATTGACACAATTTTGCAATACATTTTTTTAACAAATTGTCGGGACCGGATAAAGTCAAATGTTTTTGACTTTTCTGTTTCGATTCGGCAGTGGGATATTTTTTATGAATAAACTCAGATAATTGCTTTGAATAGCAGAGTGGTATGAATTGAAGATATTCCCTTTCTAGACGTTGACTCGGGGCGACTATTACATGCGTATGTGTTTGATATTTGTCTTATATTAGGGGGTAGGTACATTCTCATGCGGCCGTTGGTCACCGTATGATAGTTTATTAGTGATGTTTTAGAGATTTCATTTATTATAACTGGATAATCCAATATTAACAGACACCCACATAAAATATATGTGTGTGACGTAATTGTTCGCGTCTTATGATCTTCACATAAAACCATTTTAAAAATAATCTTAAGATACCGACCAAAATATTGAGTCATAATAACCTCAAAGCTCTGGTTATACTGGACGTGAACCCCTTTCTTAAACAAAAGCGAGTAATAACAAACAATAGTAATAACCGTCCCATATTTTAGTATAGGTATACTCAGATATGCAAAAGCTTCTACTAGCTTCTGCGTGGACTTCGGTGATGAGATATGAAGTATCTTCGTTAGTCTCAAGGCTTACCAAAAAAAGGCTGGTTAACAAAAAATTTCATACATCCGTTGCTCAATTCGGACATAAAAAGATTTGAAAAATACATTCAGTAATATTCATCATTCTCCGGCCCTTATCCCACTCTAAGTGGGATCGACACAACATGCAGTATTTTTGTATGTATAAATTGCTATTCGAACATTAGTAGCGTTATATTCCCAGCTGCCGTGACATAATTCGAATGTACACTTGATTTTATGAAACCTACAAAAAATGTCAGCCAGGATTAACTTCGCTTGACACAAAGCTTATTACGGGTATTTTCAATAACGGCGCTCAGGGCTTTACTTTATACCTTCTTAGCATCATATTATGTTCCTTATTATGTAGGAGCTTAAAGCATAATCTTGTTCCAGTTCAATTACCAATCCCACTTGCCCGTCCATTACTTCGCCGACTAACTAGTAATGGCGCTTACTAATACTAATTATCACCATTCTCCTACCATTAACTCATTCTAAGTGCGGGCACAATATGTTTTCATCTTCCATTTCATTTCATTCGTTAACTCTTGCGTTTCTACAAAAGTAATAATAAAATTATTTTGCTATAATCCGCGATACAGTAAATAGAAAATAAATATAGTGTTAAATGTATAGTCGACTATCCGTATTTTCATACCCGATACGTGCAGGATTCGTAAAAACACATGCACAAACCTCCACCACTTCCACCACAATATACAATACACACGTTCACTATCACAAACTCAGCAATCGTTTCGCCCCGCAACCGAAGCATCATCAGGAGATAGACTCCACTACAAAATCGCAAAGCATCTTCATCTTGCGTTTCTCCTTTTATATCATTATTGACACAATTAATACATTTTTTTTCGGCCTTTCTGTTATATATCCATACACATTCATATTTAGTACTCTTTTAATCACGTGATTGACACAACTCTTCATTACATTATATTTATAATATAAAATAACCCGATAAACACAGGCAGGTATAGTCTCTTTTGATATGAGACAGTTAGCAATACGATTATCAACCCGAGGATTTAACCAACCAACCAACCTTAAGGACAAAAAGACCTTAATTAATATTCGATGGCATAATGACTAGTCGCAGTCATACAATCAGTTCACCGCTCATCGTCGTAAGCTTTGGTCCGACATCTTTAAAGGCATCTTTACGACGATTCTTCTCGGTTCTTTCGGAATCTTGAGCTTCTGCGCTCTTTGCTAGATATGCCTGAGCGGCGAATCTGCGATCTGCCCTTAAGACTATTTAAAAAATTAAGATTATATCCCCATATCTTTACTTATCTTTATATCTGTGTATGTAATAGTAATGGACAATACTGCTTACGATGTAATATAAAAATAATTGGTTTATAGTCTGAGGACTTTTAAATGCTAGTTAATTAATGATAACGCTTTTGGTTCTATTGACTAGTTGGTATGGGCATTTAGAGTCTACTCATTCATTCAGATTTAATGCAGATTAGCACTATTTACTATTAATATTTCATGCGCATACCACGATCGTAACTTAATTTTGGTTAAGTCGACGTCTCTTTAATACGTCTGCCGAGGTCAAGAAAAGACCGCGGAACACCGCGGCGTCGAAGATTGCAACGGTTTTTGCAAATTTTTGCAAAATTTCTTTGTCTACCCGCACATAAATTGACAAAATTGTAATGCGTTCTCAATTATTTGCGCTCTTATAATGTCCCATTTAAAAACCGTAATAGTGTCTTCACTTCTTAAACTTAATAAACATAATCGAAATCAAAAACCTTTCTTACAATGACGTATGTATAATTATGTTGTAACTCTTACACACACTCATATAATTAGACAGTCGTAAAAGAATGTAGTTAGGTTAAGTTGTATGCTGAGTATTTATCGTCAAGGCATTACCGGCTGACCAATACTTTCTTATATAGTACTGTTCGCCGGTTTATGGTGTTTAGATAACTGAACAATGCACCGACTGCATTCCACGGCACCCAGTAAAGCTTGGAATTGGCTATAACTTATTTTAAAACTTGCGCACACAGCCGTCTGAATATGTATTGACGTACTAATTAAGTATGACTTGAATCGATGATTTGCCTCTTTGAAATCGTATATTATATATTTTGTATTTGAATGAAACTGGTATACCAGTTATATCAGTTTCATTTTTGGAATTTTTAAATCATATAGATTTAATCGTTCCTGGCATTTAGTATACATATAAAGTGAAATATAATTAATATTAGGATAATATTATTATAATTTTCAATTTTTTTTTAAATTTTAATGCATCAGGTATGCTTAGATTTTTAAGTTTATTATTCTATAAATAACAACCAAATAAATATAAATAAATATAAATATAAATATATGGGACATTTACACACACGGTCGTCCGTCCCCAAAGTAAGTAACTTAATACTTGTGTTACGGGTGACGGACAACTGGTAGATATACTACATATATAAGTTTAAATACATACTTAAATACAAATACACACCCAGGCTCGAAGAACCAACAATTTGTTTAAAGAAAATGTTTTAATTTCTTAGTGAGTGTTGATGACTCGAAGCATATATTTTTTTTTTATTTTCATGGATTGAATAAATATTTTTATTGAATTGAACTAGCATCTGAAGCATAATATTTTAGAAGATATTTTGTAAAGATCACCGGATTGAAACTTTGAGTTAGTTAAGGTATATTTACGTATATATTTTAACACTTACATATTTTCTACTCCATTATGTGCTTATCTAAAGAGAATTAATTGAGCTGTATTTGCATTTCTCTTCAATGTGTAAGGGGTTTTTGACTAGCTGTGTGATACTCCCAGAAAATAATCTTTTTGTTTAAGTCTTTGTTCTCATATAATTTTATTAAGTAATGCCATGCTGAAATGCAATAATAATATCTTGCGCCTGTGTGACAAACTATTATAAGCGTTCAAAACAATTGAACCATAACATTGGTATTTTAAACTTTTATAAACAAAGAAATATACAGTAATTAATGGGAATACTAAAAACACATTGTATCTATGAAAAATACACCTGTTTCTAAGAGATCATATATGGGTTATAGATAGCCTTGATTTGTCCTATATATACTCTCACTTTAATCTTTTAGAAAGTTCCAATCGCTTTGTTTTCTTAGCACGATTAGTCGACAAAAGGAGGATGATTATATCGTTGATATGACCAACATTAGTCATAAGTCAACTGAATGATGAATACATCTAAAAAAGCTCATTTTATTATAGTGAAACACAAGCTCGGTAGAAATATTGTAGATTCATCGTAATAAAATTTTAATAGATTGTTCAAGGTAAACTATGTTATAAATTAAAAATTTATAGTATTTTTTTAATTAAACTATTATGAGTATTATTCATACTTTATGTATAGAAACCGGTTATACTCTCCTTTTATTTTATCGGGTTAACCCGACGAGTTTCGAGTCCACCCGGGGCACTTATTCATGAGCTTTTTATAGCTCCCAGCAACTCGCTGCAACCGAATCTATAGTAATACTAGCTAACCCGGCAAACGTTGTTTTGCCATATAAATCATTTCTAGGGAATTTCTAGTGCATTATAAAAATTTTTTTGTTAATATTTAGTTTTTAGGTCTAGGTTATTTTTCTATCCGTGTGTCGTAATGGGGTACGGCCGTTGATCACTATAAATAGTGTATTTTTTTTAAACGTGATATGTGACCTAAATACTTCGCTGAATTAAGTGGTGTTCTTATGTAGGGTGTTGAGATGTGTAGGTAGCACCAGAGTTGGCGAATGATAGAAGAGGGGCGATGAAGACATATTCTGCCGACTCCACTTAGAGTGGGATAAGGGTAAGAAAATGATGCAAATTTAATGTACATCATGGAGAATTACAACGTTGCGTCAAATTAATGTTTGCTTCGCATGTGGTATGTACAATACATATGACGGTACATTAGTTTTGTTTGCAGAAAGTGAGGTTTGATTTAGACAGAGTTGTATTACGACTGGCGTAAATAGACACTCCCAAGTAATTATTTAATGCTCTTCAACACATCCGCTTTGCCAACCGATGTGCATATTGCACGTTTGACTTCATATGCGTGAAGTTTTTGTATTCAATTTTATTCGATTACTTCATTTTATTCCATACCGTCATAAAATAAAAATGATTTACATATAATTTCTTTTAATATATTTTATACTAGCAATGCCCCGCGGTTTCACCCGCTTCCATACCGATCTCATGGTAATGCAAAGTCTACGAAATCGGACTATAGATTTATTTTATAGATTATTACATTATAAAAAATGGCTATCACTAGTATACTTGCCAATATTATGACATTATTTGCTTTCGATATACATTCTTAAATTCGTAATATATTTTGATTGGGATGTCGGATTTTAATAATTTAAAAAGTATTTTACAGGTATTGAAACAGTTTTTAATAATAATATCATTTAATGGAATAAGGATTAATACAGAGATTTGAATAAAATGGTTAGGTTATTGTCAGCACTTTCAGCAACTATTACAATGTAAAAAGTAGTTATATTGGCATAACTATAATAGTTAGACGTATGGTATCGCAGACTTTTTTGTGGATATTGATACTTTCTATAATGCTGTAGAACAGTTTTTTGTTCTATCATCAATAGTTTCCGCAACGCACGCGATGAAAGATTTTTACGACTTAATTTTTCACACCTTATTACAATTTTGTTACGGATCCCAATTTTTTTTGAAAATGTAACCTATGTTGCTCATTGAAGAAGCAGCTTTCAATAATTTTTTTTTCAATAATTTTTGAAATCAGTCCAGGAGTTTTTGCGTGAAAACGTTACAAATATACATACATACAAACAAACAAACATACAAATCTTTCCTCTTTATAATATTAGTATAGATGTCAAAAGTATACAGGTACAGTATGCGGGTACAATACCCGCGATTTCTTCGCGTCGTCTTTATTGTTAAATAAACTCAATTATGCACTCAATAATGTTCAAAAGTAATAATATAATAAATTTACTATAATCCGCGATAAAGCGTGATCGCGCATAATAACAAAATAATTTAATTATTACTTTTGTATTATTGATTTCCGCAAAGTAAGGTCCTTATTCTATAAATCACAATATTGTTATATCTTGCTCCCGTAGAAAGTATATATAGCCTGGTATATGTTTCAATTGGACAAGATTCCATAAATAAAGCTGCATAGGATTATCCGTGAAGCGTAAAGTACCGACAACCAATTAATATTAATTCTTTTTGTATCTTTATACAAACATGCTACAAAAAAAATGCTATAATCCGCGATTGCATTATCATGAAACTCAGCAAATTAACGACTAATTCTATAAATTGTATACCAGTTATACAGGGCAAACCTTTGCTGTAGTAGTTGGAATTTCCTGCTTCCACAGGTATTTTAAAATTAAGATTATAAAAAACGGAAATATTGTTTAAATTTTCTAGTAAATGGTTTTCTAGTTTTGCAACGGCAAGCTTAAGTCAAAGAAAAAATGAAAAATGGATTCTTCTCGTACAATCGAGGTAAACATTTTAAACTTGTGTACGTAGTGCTAGCAGAAATGATTGAGAAATTAAAATTATGAAATAAGGTCGAACCAAACATAAAGTTCCTTCCCTTACTATGGCTTTAATTTAGTGTTGGAATTGACCAATGCTTAGGCAAGAGTCAGGAAAATAAAGAGTACTTACACCAATCTCGGTCTATTTATAAGAATAGTGGTATATTTTGGAAAAAATTAAAGCACTTCAGAGGCATGTTCCGTATACCGAAATCCTTCGATCTGTGCATTGCATGAAAGACGCTTCACTAGATGTGGGCTAAAATTTTAATACAACCCGGCCAGCATTTTTGAAAACTTAGCTACATTTTAGAAATCATGTTTTCTTATCCCTCAATCAGCGAATATAAAACTAAATAAAAACTTAAAGCCAATATACAAGTAATTACACCTTTACAGAGGTTTACAATTACGAATGAATGCGAATGTGCAACTGTCTGAAGTCCGTAATTCAAATATCTGATAATCAACGGGACGAGAGTGTAATTGCCATCACATAGTGCCTTTAAAATGTAGATTATAATTACACAGAGAAAGTTAATTTATTAAGTATAGTTAAGTAAGTATAGTTAAGTAAGTATAGTTAAGGAAGCAGTCATATTAAGAAGGAGGAAACCTTAAAATAAGTTATGTTTATTTCCGCTGTTTTGTTTGTAATTTTGCTCGGCTGATCCCGAAATCAGAAGACGTCTGTTCGAGTCCAGGTATCTTCAGTCTGATTACTTTTCCTTTTTTTTCAAGTTCCGTTTTATTTTATATCTTCTAAAGAATATCAGATAAAGCTCGGTCATCCAGATATTGACAATTTAAAAAAGTAATAATACAATTATTGTGCTATGATCCGCGGTAAAATAAATTTATTATTACTTTTGTATTAAAATAATGCAAAATAACGCCTAATTCTATAAATTAGACAATTTAACAGGTAACTATTATTACTTTAGATCGTAGTCGCACATTGTGTACTATTCATATTTTAAGAGGCAACTGAGCGTCCCTTTTTATTTAATTTCCAAAGTGATAGCTCTAAATAACGGGACTGACAGGTCCAATTCCAAGTAGTTATTCCACTGGACTATTGACTTGTGCTGAATGTAACCGTTTGTAGACAATAATAAGTACGATGCGGCACTGAGTGCAAATAGTTTGGTACGCGTTTGCTCGTTAGGCTCGGGGCATAAAGACTATATTGCCATAAAGAACGCGCCCCTTTAAAACACCGTGTAGCCAATGCGCGATTACAAGAAAATTGTTGTATGATATTAATATTGGCATTCATTTCCAATGCAATTGTATACGACCAGTTTCCAGTCGCTGCAACTATAATCATCTCCTGTGAGACACCTGATAATAAAAGGCTATTAATGTTTTTTTAAATTTTTAACGACTTTCTGGCAGACTAAATTAGCAGAAATTGAATGTAGTTAGAACACACAAAAATGTTTGAACGTTTGGAAAATATTTGGTGCCGAGGTGTACCTAATAAATAACCTGAGTTAACAACTAGGAAACTCTTATATAACTGATAGAATCTGTTGCCTGTTGTAGTTTTGAGACTTTTCTTTATTTTTGTCATTCAATAAAAACGCAGTCAAAATGTAATTAGGAGGTATAGGTAGGTAGGTCTGTATAGGTAGTTAGAAGACCTTATGCATCGTAGTTGTTGAGATGAGGAAAATATGACGGATATCCTACTGTAAATCATATGATATTCACAAATAATCTGTGCATCTTAGTTATTTGAAGTTTCAAGTGTATTTTCTTTTTATTTAACATATTAACGTTCACTGCTGGACGAAAGCCCCTTCAAGCAATAATAGCACCACGCGTTGTTTGGCTGATTTAGCAGCTTCTCGCGAATTTCTTCTTTAAGTCTTTTGTCTTACCCTATTTTAAATTTTGCATTATTCTAACGATTTCTCCAAACTATTTGATATTAATGACCTAAGCTTATTAATTTTTTTTATTGTGTTGGTGAGATCATAACTCTGAGAAAACTTTTGAAAGCTTTACTGTATTCGTAAGTGTACGTAACAACAAAGTAAGAAAATTTTCATATTCGTAGAAAACTCGGTAACTCGGTAGTGCGTTGGATCTAATTTCCAAGTCCTTCTTCTAATAAGCGGAGGTTTTCCTTAAATGTTGTAAGATTAGAAGACTGTTTCGTAACCATTTTTGTACTGTAGCTGTGTATGTATTTTACGAATCTATGCATACAATAGTAGCATTATATATATTCGGACTTTAGTCAAGGTATTTGTACACTATTTAAAGAGAAAACAAAGAGTTAATAAATTTGAATAATTATTTCACAGAATAATTCATAATTATTTATCTTGTAAGAATTCGATATTAGTTCAAAAAATATTTTTGTTATCAATAAATTAAATTATATAAATATAAATATGGGACACTTACACACACGTTTGTCTGTCCTCAAAGTTAGTAACTTAATATTTGTGTTGTGGGCGACGGATAACTGGTAGACATACTAAATGTATAATACTTATACAAATATACACCCAGGCTCGAAGAACCAACAAATTGTTTATAGAAAATGTTGGCCCTCGGCGGGAATCGAACCCGCAACCCGTGGAGCTGATGACCTGCCATCAGCTCCATCAGAGACCCTGGTCACTGCCCACTGCGCCAACGGGCCAGTCGAATTCAAATTGTTAACTTCTTGTAATATTTTATTTATTAATATTAAAGATCAAGACACTTGTTTCCAAAGTTAATTAAGTTCGTTGTGAAACTTTAAAATTGCTAGAACGCGTTGTTTTGTCGTACGTCAACGCAAGGCATTTAAATGAAGTCCCGTTCGCTTCCTGGACGTTGAAGAGTTAGCATGTGCTCGCTTCCTTAATTAGTACTTAATTAAGTTAGTTGCATTGCTTAAATTAGTACTTCAACGTGGGAACTACTTTTTAATTAGAATCGTTAAGAACTGCGATGTTTACAGTAGTAGTATTTTCTTTCTTACTTTCTTATTCTTATTAATTATAAAATAAATTCCCCAAACCTGTCTGTCTGTATGTAATCGATTTTCTCAAAATCTACTGAACGGATTTTAGTACGGTTTTTACTAAAAGGTAGTGCAATTCCTCCGAAAGGTTTAGGTTAATAGTACATAACGGTTTTATGTAAATTGAGTAGAAGAGGTCGTTTATTTATTTAAAGTTCTCCAATGTAAAATCCTATGCAATCCTCTGATGAGGTAAATAGAGATTTCCTAGAGATACGCAGATATTTTACGATGTTTTCTTTCACTGTGAAGCATATGATGAATTGATAATAAATTAAGTACATCGTTGTCATAAAAAGCTATAATGTGTCTGCCTGGGAATAAACCCATGGTTAAGGGTCAAGAGTATATTTGCTCTAGGCTACTAACCGTTAGCGAACTTATTTCTTACTGATCGTAGCCACGACTGCTGTGATATCAAGTTTATTGTTAAAACATCTTTAATTATGTGCAACTAATGGTACCCGCTACTTCGTTCACGCTAACTTAGTTGTTTAAATACCATCAACGCAGCGAGTTAACGCGGCAATGGCTTCAACGCTCGTTGCGGGTGTCAACGTGCTGTTCCAGAGTGGGTTGGTGGGTTGCATAAATTTTAGGAATTCTCTAACGATATTGCAATTTTCTCACGATGCTACCACTAAGTGGACAATCAATTTTAGCACATAAGCTTTTTGCCAGACCGGAGTTCGAACCCGGGACAACTTTGTAAAGATCATGTCTTTGACATGATCGCGTCATGGCCGAAAGACCATCATTAATTTTTTTCATTTTAGCTTATATTATGGATAAAATTTCACAATATTACGATAGAATTCTGATACAAACACAAGAAGTTAATACAATATTTCAGTTACTTATCTCTTTGATAAGCCGTGTACTAAGATTTAAATGGCACAAATTTAAATTTATTCACTCAGTGATACCGTATCTCAATAGATACTATGCGTAAATTGCACACTATTCTAAAACACCCACTCTAAGTATCTATTAGTTCTTTTTATTCTAAGTATCTATTTCTCCATCCTAAGCATAAAGTTCTATGTATAATATAAATAAACTAATTAACTAAACTAAACTTCTACGTATAAAAAACAACGTAACTTTATTCTTCGCATGGGGTGATATGTGGACGTTGAAGAGAAAAAAAATCAAGCATTCTCTGCCATCTACATTAATAAACGTATTATACCTATTATACCTTATTTCTCAAATTGCACCACACTACTTAATAATTATAAGCATATATTCACTTATATTATGAAATACATCATTAGTAATTAACATTATGTTAATTACTGTCGGATAAATAAATGTTGCAACTAACAAAATGATAAAGAAATGTGTTACAAACTAAGGTCTATATTGTGTAAATGATTATAACTTTTTTTTCGCTGTGATATTGAATAATAAGTAAAAGCTTAAATATAATCATGTTACGTCATACAAAAATAATTTTAATCTAACGTGGGACATGTCGTGGTTTGTTATTACAATAAAATAAATTGTTTCAAGTTTTTCAAGGAGATTTTTTACAACTACTTTTTTGCTCAATATTTAAAATTACCAACTATATAATAAAAACAAACTAAATAACTTGGCTTAGCTTGAGGAAGGTTTAGAAAGGTTAGCAATTGTAACACAACATTTAAGACTAGCTAAAAACTAGTTGAAAATCACTACTTGTATTAAATTGCATGTATAAATCAGGTAAATTTGAGTCTTAAAGTGACTGCTGTTTCGTTACGATTTCAGACCATAATATAAAAAGTTCATTATAATAAGATTTGCCCACAACTTGATATCGACTCCCGTATAGTCGTGGGAATTACCAGGGCCGGTTAAAAAGGAAAAAGCGTGATTCACACATACCATTATAAGCTTAGCTTAGAGCATGCGTCATGAGCCATTGTGCGCCAATAGTATTATAATACTAACCACGACTGAGCCAGACTTACAGAGATCCGTGCTTCAAAAAATTATTTTTAAAAAAACTTGATAACAACGATGACTGTAATTCTGTTTTCTGGAAAATTTTATTCTTAATTATAAAATAAAACCAGATTATTAGTTTTCTTTTTTTGCTTAATTATACTTCTCTAATGCGCTTTCATGATGTTTTCATTTCATGAAAGAAAAACGATGTACATATTTGGTGTTTATTTTACACAAAAGTTATCCTAATAATTCCAAAATTTTATGTCGATAATTTAGAAACAAATTTTAAGAACCTGTATTGTAATAAATATCTCTGTACGTCCCAAGTATAAAGAACTCTAGAAGCAACACCTGCTTAGTAACCGATTGGGATTTAATAAGGCAATTTATATTAGGCTGTGAATATTCGCTCGTGATGGAGTCAGAGAATTCAACTAGATTCAAAGCGAACGTGGCGACGTGCACGTAGTTACTGAATGCTTATAGGTATTTACCATTTAAATATCTTTAACATAACATATAAAAGATGCAGTATAGATCAGTAATAGCGAACAAGAAATGACTAGTAATGTACAAAATTGCTTTATAATTTCAACGAATAAAACAACTCCCACGGTTAATTGTTCTGCGAACTCAATCAAGAATTTATAGTGGTAAGAGCATCGGCTAATTTATGTGGAAGAAATTTCCCTAAATTTAGGAACAAAGATTGGACATATAAAACCTAAGATGAAACTATGTAGTAATAATGAGAAGAAATCAATACGCGAGGTAATAACATCAACTGTGCGTTATTATTTTATATAAGAAATGATTCTGTTATTTCAAATAATAAAGTTATAATATGCGATAGCAAGACAATTGAAGCATTAAAAATTTATATAATCGATTGCTTGACAATTTCAATAGATGATATTGTTCAATACGTCGTACACCGGTCGCTGCCTCAAGGGCACCGAGATGGTTGTAGTATCACCAAATATCTCGTTTTAAAACTGGTATCTTAAATTATTGCTATTGCTGATTTAAATGTAAACTTAATGATGCTGACATCAAAAAAGGGTGCAATTTTTTCGTCATATAAACGGCCAACTACTCTTAGTCAACTACTCCTAAGATAATACTACACTGTTTATTATATAACTTTATGCCTAAACTCTGTAGCTCTTAGTCATTACAATTATACTTATAATCTTAATAAGTTTACACTATTTATAGCGTATGTTTAGTTTCATGTGGGTGACGTAGTTTCGTTACTACTTAATATAAATTGGGTTATTAGGCATTTTTGACTTCAGTTAGTATCTGTAGAATCGATATATGAACGAGTTCATGATGTACACCCTTCTTCGTCCCTCCAGAGATTAAGGTTATCTTTGTGCCCCGATTGTTTTAGCTAATGTCTTATTGCAATTAATAACCTTACGCATTTTTATATTTACAAATAATAGGTATAGCGTCGAGTTAACCATATCCCTGTGTTTCTTTTTTATCAAAACTTTGATCAAGGAATAAATAATATATAAATATGTGGAACAATTACGCACACTAAGTTAGTTACCTACTTATGTTATGGGTGACAGACAACTGATAAATATATACATATATAACTTAAAATACATCCTTAAATACATATATATACTCCCAGACTCGAAGAACCGACAATGTTTATAAAAAATATTTTTTACATGATGAGGGAATGACAGGAATACGTTTCAAGTCTAAAACAAAGAATATCTTATGATATTCTTCGTTTTAGACTGAAACGTAGTAATTATGTTAACAGAAATCCTAGAATAGAGGGTGCAGTGGGCATCCTCACTTCAAGCATTAAATGCTGAGTGAAATTTTTGTTTTTTTTTTTAAATTATTGTTAATATGGTAACCCTATTCATTCTAATTTGAAAGTCCCATTGCTTTAATAAACAGCGCTCGTTGTACATTTATTACATTACCTTGTATTGCAGTATGTTCCTTGTCTGAGCTCATATTACTGACAGTACGGTCTTAGAATTAGTTATTTGTATCTAATCAAAAAGGACGGTGACAGCATAGGTTTTTACTTAAATGACGCAGGAAAAGATTCTTTTATATTGGCAACTTATGCGAATAGGAAAACGCATCGTAATTACGTTTGAGTCAAATTCTTATTGCAGCGTTTCTTTTAACTATAAGTTTGTAATTTTGCATTAGTAACAATACAATTACAAATTGTAAAAAATCTAAATTAGTTTTTATGCAATTATTTAACGATCGGCGATTGTTCTTTTTGTCTTTCTTGATTTTCTTGTTTCCGGATTGTTTATAAAAAAACTAATCGAAAATCCTAAAAAATAGGTTTTTTGATGTTTTCTTCTTTTTAATATATTTTAAGATAACCTTCAATAAGTGTCAAACCATTACGGGTATAATGACGATGATAAATTAACAAAATTATTTTTAATAAACATATATTCTATTTATAGTAAATAAACGTCACAAACCTAACTACTTTGGTAATTTGCCTTTTTTCGACTTTTAGTTATGATTTTAGAGTTTCGACTGACTCGTTGTTAGAAGCGAAAGCTGATAGATCTTTTGATGTGAGAGATCGTCTTTCTTATTAAAATTTATGCCAATGTTCAGGTTTGGCAAGATTTATACAATGCTTACCGTCATAGCTCGGTCAAAACGTTGGTTAGCTGGGAGGCTGCAACGTAAGCAGTTACTGTCAGCAATTGGGTAGCAGACTGAGACGAATATTTTATCTACATCCATCAAATGACGTATAAGGTACACATAATTTACACACAACGAGGTACATTGTTGGCAGGTTATTGAGCTGCCATGTCCTCCGTTGTAAATGGAATTGACAAAAGTACACAATACAGGTGATGCATACCTACTTGGCTTCCTTCCAAGATTTGTTTACAAAATATACCTAACATTATATCAGATAGCCTTTCAAATTGAAGAGTATAACGCCAAAATTAGCTTTAAAGTCTGCTCAGAATATTGAATTGCGTGCGAAAACGGGACGTCTTTATTTGCCAATATTCGAGTGCATTTTACCGTTTTGCAAATGCCATAAATATTTACCACCATCCATGCATACCCATTACGGAGATGTAAGTGGCTTCTTCAAAATTAGCACCCCTAACGGGCCTTTTGTACTTGTTATTGAGATTTAACGAATACTAAAACGAATTTTTGTGACGCGAAATATTTTTGTACCCATCAAAAATATATAAATATATAACTGTGGGCACGCATTGTAATATTTCTTTGGATAAACTATAATATAATAAATATTATAAACTCTATATTTCATATGCCGATGCTAACGTATGAGGCAATGTTTATATTGTAGGATTTTCGTAACGCTGCGTAAGAAGCTTCTAAATTTACTTCAAAATAAACACTTCGAACGAAGTATAGAATACATTAATAAATCCTATGTTTTGAACGTATTCAATTGATCTAGATGAAATCCCGTAAAACCCGAGTGAAGCAGTAACTAACAAAACCAGGCCAATTACATTTTTACAGCCACTTTGGTTAATATTCACCAAAGAATACAGGGTAAAGTAAATATATATTTTTTATGAAAGCAATATTATTCTAGTTTCTTCCTGGTTCTTCACGTTAACCTTTTCCAACATTTGCTAAATATATATATGTATAAAATAACATTATGGTGATTAAAATAGGCTTAATTAATTTCAAAGATTGTATTATTGTTTATTGTGCTATTGTATACTAAATCATTTAACAACATATTTTGAACATGTGCCGACCCCACTTAGAATAAGATAACGGCAGGAGAATTTTGATGATGCATATTATGTCCGTTCTTTAGAACGGAGTTTGCTAGAACGAAATGGGCAAAATACCCCAATATCACTTATCTCGCGCTTATATAATACCTGCATAAAGGACACGTGCGATGGGCTTTCATCACTTATAAAAAAATGTGCTCATATTCAAATTCCAGAGTTGTAATATTTGAGGCTTAATTGTTATTACTTGTAATTGTGACACTGTAACTAAGAATGGTATGATCTCCTTTAAATGGTTCTATATAATTAATTTAAAAAATATATAGGGTATTTTATGGATTATTTAATATTTAATGCGTTTGAAGATACGACTAAATTAATAGGTAAGTAAATTGCAAATATTAATAATGTTCGTTTTATTTTAATCGGCAAGGAATGTAAAATGTCTACATCAAGATGCACAATATATTCAACCACAAAAAAACTTTACGCACAGAGACCTGAAAATAATTTAAGAGAGAGTTAACTCGTGTTAAATTTCGGGGTCACAGAACTCATAAACAATTTTGCGACACAGACAATCTTGTCCCGTATAATCAATTGCACTGTTACCAATTCATTTGTAAACCGAGCATTTGAGCGCCCATTGAATGTATTCAAAATGTGCTTTTGCTCCGAGACTGTCCTTGGCAACATTTGCATGGATTTCGATGCAAACTTATTTCAATTGACACAATTGCCCTCACATTATTTTGTAACAGGCACACTGCAAACGTTGTAATCAATGTTGAAACAACAAGTGTGTATCAATTTACTGATTACTCGAGCAAATAATGTTACAGCAATATTCTATACCAGCATTATGTACTTGATTTCCAATTGTGACAGCTGATAAATTTTGCAATTCACTATTCGTCTATTTTGATTTTAAAGTAGTTTAATTTTAAAATTAACATTTTCGAAAGTCATATTCATAAATGGAAACATAATCGAATACGCCCATAACCATAACATCGAATACCATAAGAGTGCGTTCGCTTTACCTAGAGTATACAGGTTCAAATTTTCTGGGCGCTTTAGTGTGTATTTGATACTTTGGTAAAGTGCTTAATTGATATTACATCATACGTGTTTAATTGGAATTAGAATTGGAAGAGAATTGAAGGATTATGAGTACGAAGTCCAGAATCCTCTTCTTCAAGAAGAGATGACTATCTTTACCAAGCAGACTGTAACTGCTGTTAATACAGGATTTAGAGTGCTGCTGGATCCCAAAGTCATAAAATCCTGTAAGATCATTATAAACAGAGATCAATTAACTGTAGTAAAATTATATCCGTTGAAAAAAACAATATCCATTACTCAAAATCCGAACAATCCAGGCTCCATTTTGAGGTACGCTGCATCATTGCCGTTTTAAAATCCGTTGGGCCAATTGACAGCATGTATAGATGGCTAAATACTTAATGGGTTTTCGAACCAGCAGTAGATGTTGACGATTCAAAAGCACTTGATTACAAGTTTACTTGAATAAAGAATATTTTGAATTTGAAATTTGAGTGGTACTCATATAATTAACCATATAGACTTCACAATTTTGTTCAATACGTTTTCTGTGCAATTCTGTTTTAAAATAAACTCTAGAGTATTCCATTTAATTTTAATAAAAAAATATTAATACATAAAGAAAATAAAATTAAGGCAAAGTTTATCGTTGGTTTAGAGCCGCTGCTGGCGGGGATAGGGATAATGTGTACAACTTTTCCCCACCACTACGATGGATTATTACGGTTTTTTAGTCAGTGAGAGTCCCACATATACGTCTTTCGTTGCCGTCTCGCGGCGAAGATCCCTAAAAGGGGTTTCTCCTGATTAATCTAAAAATAAAATTTGGCCCGCATACTCTAGTGGGAACTGTGTACTTTCCGCGATAACGCCTCATGAATAAGGGCCCCGTATAGGCTAGAAATTAGTCGACCTCACCCGATAGAATAAGACGTGAGTATAGCCGGTTCCTATACATTAACTATGATTATCACTCACGGTAGTCTATATTCATAAAATTTTCTATTAATACATTATTATTATTGTTTTATATTGTTCTTCTTCTTCTTCTTTTAAAATTTTGGCGTTCAGGCGTGCCAACTGGGCACAGATTACTTTGCCAATGTCACGTAGGATGAAGTACACACAGGAAATTGTTCGGTTAACTGATGATTGTAGCGGCCTGTTACAATCCCACTGCTGGGAATAGGCCTCCTCTCTCCGTTTCTGGAGAGAATGGTTGGAGCTAAGACCTACCACGCTGTTCCAATGCCGGTTGGTAGGTTACACATATCCCTAGAATTCTCTAGAGATATGCAGGTTTCCTCACGATGTTTTCCTTTACCGAAAAGCGTGTGATAAATTGCAATTATCAATTAGACACATGAGTTTTTAATAGAAAAACTCTTCGGTGCCTGCCCGGGTTTGAATTCGTGTTCCCCTCGAAAGAGTCACACGGTCTCACCGCTGGGCTATCACAGCTGATGATTAAAACGATATATTTTTACAAAACAGAACTAAATGCTATTTTATAAATAGTGGGAATTTCTGAGTTAACCCTTCACCTTTAACAATTAGTCCCAAACACAAAATACAATAGTATTAATAATATCTACAACTATACATTACAATTTCAGATTATTATATTTAATATATTTACATAGAAATCTACAGTACGCTAACAAACATTCAACATTTACTGGACGAGGGAATTTGGATGGGAGAACATCATAAAGGGGATGAAGGAGTTTAGGACAGTTGAGAAGGATATGAGTAAAAGAACCTTCATCTAGACCTCGCTCACAGATCGAGTGATCCCTGATCCGGATCTTAGCAAGATGAAGGTGTGCATGCATGCCCAAGACGAGTTTTATATCGTTGGTAACAAACAACTTGTGACGATTTTTAATGAATGGTTTTGGCTCCGAGATCAGTCAGATCTAGTCAAGTACTAGTTAAATTAAACTTTTTATCAATTTACATTTTAACAACTCAAAATGCACATTGTAACGATGTAACGGTAGATACTGACATGAAGTTATTTCCTCTTTCGGCTTTCCTCTAATTTGATGGCTTATTTTATTATACCATTGGGATTACAGTACCGGTTACACTGCGTTTATCGTCAATGTGGACAAGTAGCTTTTAGTATGGGTTTTGATTTTTTCTTTCGAAATAGTTTTTCGTTCAAAAACGGGTCTAGTCAGTTGGTGGTCTATGGATTACCACCGGAATTCCCGGAACTGTACAGACGCTCAGTGGTGAAATAAAACCACAAAACCAGTTTAATAATACAAGCATACGTAAAATACCAGAATTTATTGGTATTATTCAAATTATAATCAATATATTATTCAAAGATTGGTGATGTGATGTATATAATAGACAAAGTAGGAACCGAAGTAAGCTTGCGGTTCCTGCTTTGCGAAAAAAGTACATAAGTCGTTTGTGGGATTAAGTATAAGATTCTATAATAAAATTCCGCAACTTACTTTACCATTACAGCAGTATAAAATACTATTCAAAAAAAGGCTAATACAGAAAGCTTACTTGACTATGGAGGACTACTTAGACGACAAGAATGCGTGGATATAGCTACTCTTCGACCCTGCACACGACATTAATAACTATATGTAACTAATAATAAGAATTACTTTTTGAAAAGAGCAACCGCCGAGTTTCTTGCTGGTTCTTCTCGGTAGGAACAGCTTTCCGAACCGGAAGTAGATGTAGACGCTTCAAAAGCACTTGTTTACAAGTTTACTTGAATAAATAATATTTTGAATTTGAATATCATCCCCATATATGTGTAACTGTAATCAGACAACTTGTATAAATCCGCCTCGTTAGGTATTTGTTATGGGACCAACGTAAATATTGTATTCCAGTCGTACATACTTTTAATGTCAATCACACCAAAAGGAACCGTTTTAAATTACCCAATTGTTTCTGTACGAATTTTTCGTTATTTAAGTTTGGTATAAAATTATGTTCTGCCGTGATGAGGATTCTAAGAAATTTAAGTTAACCACCGTGCAAATGAGTCAGCAATGAAGGTCGATGGCCTGAGTCCGCGGTGATACCGAGGCAAATTGATGGTTTCTTACAGGAAACGTCAAGAAACACAATAAGACAAAAAATGTTGTGCCAACATCACGAACTCTATTACAATGCTACTAAGTGTCTCTTACAAAAATTAGCTGTTTAATTGAATCTAAAATTATACTACTATACGTATTTACGTATCAGTATAAACTTTATCTTGGTTTATAAGATATAATTTTTACTTATTAATGATTTTTAATTATTTTCGCCGTGTGGTATCCGGCAGAATAGAATCGACCACCCTCATTTCTTACCGAGGTGTCGTAAGAGGCGACTAAGGTAAGTGCTGTGTAGTATCCGGCTGCATAGAATCGACCACCCTCATTTTTTACCGAGGTGTCGTAAAAGGCGACTAAGGTGGTCAGGCAGGTGGCCGGTCGTAAAATACGAAGCCAAATCATGTAACAACATATTTTTAACATGTTGTGCCGACCCCACTTAGAGTGGGATAAGGGCAGGAGAATGATGATGAAGATATAATTTTTACTAGAACGAGTAAAGCACTGGGGTCTCAAATTGCAAAAGTCATGAACCCGAGCCAGAATACGTAAACTTGCCAGCGACTATTAAGTAAACATCCTAAAAAAAGTTGGAGGGGCTTTTGCATCTAAGCGACAATATATCACAAGATGTGGTATCCGTTTAAATGTTATCATAGATTTTGAGATTTTTGTTTTTGAGGAATGTTATCACAAATCTTCGCATAAAAACACTAAATATAACATCGACGCATGAAAGTCTATTGTTTTATGTGTCACTTATCACACAGTCTTAGTAATTTACAGGTTCTTCAGGTTCTTTGAGTTCTATATATTCCATACATTGTTACTTTATATGCTGTTAGAGGTATTTTGTTATTGCCGAATACGTACAGATTTCTTTCTTTGATTATTTCAAAACTTTCCCTTTTCTTTTAATGAAAGTTATGAAGTGTTTTCAAAAGTAAAAATGTTTTAGCGACGTTTATAGAAATGCACTTGAATTGAAAACTAGGTTCTTCCTACAAAGTTATAGAATATAAAGTTTCCATCGATTGATATTTCTCACTGAATTTCCTATTATAATTAGAAATACCTACCATCTGACCGCCAACCAAACGTTTTAAGTGCATATGTAGTTATAGGAATTCCTTGAAAATTGGCAATTTCATACAATGTAACTTCGTATGTCGTTTCACGTGTTTAAGTATAAGGAAATGTAAAACAATACATGTTGTTTTTGGTTTAAATAGAAACTTCAGGGTTAATGAATAGTTTAAAGGGATTCCTTAAATAGAAGACAATTTATGCATTGGTTGTTTAATGGACCCAAAAATAAAAGTTACTAATAAGTCTAAACCTCACAGAATTAGATAAAAATGACTTAGAACTTTTAATTACTACTTACAACTATATACAAAGTCAATATTGCACTACATTAAGAATTACATAGATTTCTTAGTATTTATAGTAGCCATATAACGCCCATCTACTTTAAACCATAATCCGAGATGTACCTAGTTTAGTAGCTTTAGTAGAAAAATTTATTGATTTTCAATAAAAATTATACTTCATCATCCTCCTGCCCTTATCCCACTCTAAGTGGGGTTGGCACAACATGTTATAAACATGTTGTCACATGATTCGGCTACGTATTTTACGACCGGCCGCCTGCTTGACGCCTTTTACGACACCTTGGCAAGAAATGAGGGTAGTCTATTCTATCTACTCAGCCGGATATCACACGGAAATAAAAAATATATTTATCATATCATGAAACTCTCAATAAATCTTAAAACTAACTTTGTTATGCACTTCTGAAATGTAGATTTATCAGTTTCAAAGTTAGTAGAGGAAAAAAATCACGTTCAAGTGTCTTGAAAAAATTCATTATCATTTGTTATTACTGCTTGCTTTCGAAGGCTACTTCGTTTGTGTGGAGTTAAAATCAAGATTCATATAGCTTATATCTTTAGCCCTTCAATTATTCCAAAACCCCTTCGAAATTGGTCTGTTATGAATACTAAAGAAGGACAGATAATCTTTCTTTTTTCAGTTTCGCATTTATAATATTAAGGTTATCTGATGGATATGTTGTATTATTTTTAAACTTTTGAGCTCAATGTAGACCACTTTCTGTGTTTTTAAGTAAATAACATTTGATATGTGCTAATCTAGGCAATATGTTCATTTTAGCACACGTCTTGGGAGTATCTAACTATTAGTCAAAATAAGATGTATATGCTGGTTATAAGCTTACGATTATTTCTTTGATAGTTTTTGTTTTAAAAATTATTTGTGATCGAAATTCGTTCTCTGCGAATCTGAGAATATATTTTTGTATATTATCTAAAGTGATACGACAAAGATATTGAATGCACCATATAAAAAGTGCTTTTGTTGTTTTGTTTGTTTATATTAATGCTTTCTATGTGATAACAAGATTATATTCGAAGCGCTTTCTGATTTTGATTTAGATTTGGCATACTTGTGTTACTTTGATGCTGATGATGTTAGTGCGATAATTTAATATCATTGAGTTGATCTTCATAAAGATAGCCCCATTAAGTTAAGGCATGTTGCATTTATCTTGACAGGAACATATCTAGATAGAGACTAATTTCCGGTGCAGGTCTTGAAAGATTATCTTTACTTTTTTATAAAGGTAGGTTTAAACCAAAGAAATATAGAGCTTGAACTAGAATAAGAGCATTATTTTTCTATCTTTCAGTGTAAACGAAGGGCTAACCTAATGGCTTTTACAGCGTCACCGGGCGGGACGGTCGAGCGCATCGCCGAGGTTGCGAAATGCAGAGAGTAGAGCGCAGAAGCTCTACTTAAGTCGGAGAAAGAATATCAACGAGCATGAACGAGAACCAAAAGCTAAAGGCCTTGCACGAGATTAGCCGAACGAATGCTTTGAAGAGATTGCTCCAGGCAGCGAACGTATCCGAACTTGCAAGACTACTCCAATCACCTTTTATCAAGTATCGATTACATAAACCGAGTGAGCATTCTTAGAATATGGAATACTTATTTATTAGGAAAACACAGCTATACAATACATAATTATAAGAGAAACAAAAGAAAACATAAACCAATAAAGTCTTCACAAGAAAAAACTTATAGAAGACATAAAAGGAACATACATACAGATGATAAGTTAAATTACAGAAAAATTTAAAAACAAAAGAAATTAAAAAAAAAACAAATATAGAAACTTAACCGAATTTTAAAGAATGGCAATAGAATGTACATTCGCTCGCCTGATGTAGATTGGCCTTAAGACTAAACAAATATTGTTACAACATGTAAGCATGTGAAAGAGATGTAAAGAGCATGTAAAGCTGTAATAGCCTAGCGGTGAGACCGTGTGACTCTTTCAAGGGTAACACGAGTTCAAATCCGGGCAGGCACCAATGAGTTTTTCTATTATAACTCATGTGTCTAATTGATAATTTCAATTTATCACACGCTTTTCGGTGAAGAAAACATCGTGAGGATACCTGCATATCTCTAGAGTATTCTAGGGATATGTGTAACCTACCAATCCGCATTGGAGCAGCGTAGTAGGTCTTAGCTCCAATCCTTCCCTCGAAAAACGGAGAGAGGAGGCCTTAGCCCAGCAGCGGGCATAGTAACAGGCTGTTACTTTTATGTAAGCATGTTTAATCTTCTGCGTAAATTCATCTTACAGTGAGAAGTAATTGTGGTCTTGCTTATACTAAAAACTGACAAAGTAATTTTACGATTTCATTGAAAGAAATTGTAAACCGCATGATTGCAACTATGCACAGGCAAGAGATTACAACCTGCGACCTTTGTTAAGTAGCACGCTCTCTGTTTTGAAAGCATTGTGGTATACCAGATACGAACGATTTATACACTTGACATCGTCTCGTTTTGCGGTTAGATAGTCTTCTACTACTTGACACATAAAGTCGAAATGTAATTTATAATATTGACATTTTGTAAGTATCGATCATGTTGAAAAACAAAATACTGATTTATATAGGTATTTTGGCTTTAGTCTACGCCAATTATACTAACAGTGTTTGTTTGACTATAGGGCTCGACGTACATTATCGTCGCTATAACAAATTATGCATGTCACTGCAATCTATTAGGTATATATGGTCGAAGAAAGCACTTTATAAGACAATCAATTAATATTTATACGGTCTCCACTAAAAGATATAAGTGTAATTCTTCCGTAACGTTTAAGTTAATAGTACATTACAGTTTTATGTAAATTTTGTTAAAGAGGTCGGGCGGATATAAAACTCGCCTGTTGAATACTTTAGTCTTGTGCGCCGCGGAAGGCAGCAAAAATAACCCTAAAGTAAGAATTAAAGATGTGCGAAAATACTACAAAAAAGTCCGAGATAACTTGTCTCTATCTTTTATAGTTAACTCTCAATAAAAACTTTTACATTTGTAGCATGTCTTGCGCATCATCATCATAAGTCTACATTCATACACATTACACATACAGAACATACACATTACACATTAGTCATATTAAATAATTTACACAGAGACAACTTCACCTAAAACAATTTTATATATAGAATATATAAAATGCGATGCGCAAGACAAAAGCCGTGTATTATGGAGTGAATACTTACTTATATGCAACAACATGTATTTTTTGCAATCGTAATTACAATACTGCAAAAATAGTTATTTTAACTACGTTTAGTATTCTTTTCAAATTAAAGTAAGCAAGTAATAAACTATGTCATTTTATTTGCGCAACAGCTTGCCATTTCGCAAACTAATTCTTTGCAAATTGTTCTGCAGCGCAATAGCGTTGAAAAAATATGGTGGGCTCTGTGATCTTGTGCCCCTTTAAAACTTATGATTTCTAGTTCTTTCATGTCCTCTTTAGCAATTATTAAATTTACCTAATAAGTGTTTAGCATTTCTTTTTCTTATAATACAATTCACTTGCTAAAATCTCTTTAGTTCAAATCCTCTCTCTTAATGTTGTTTTTGTGAAAGTAGCCTTTTATCTCGAAAGCCATCTATTGCAGTAAACGACTGATTATTAATTTTTGTCTTATTTTGATACTAGATAAACTTTGATACTTCAGGTGAAGATACAAACACACTTATGAAATATTTCGTGAATTATATTTGAATTCTATGGATTTGAGTGATTTGCGATATCAAATTGTAGAATCCACTAAGTTCTTGAATAGTTTTAGCGATGTCTGCAGATTATGATTATCATAAAATAATAGTTGTAATTCACAACACAATGGAATGTTTTGATGTGATTGATCGCTTAAGGCTATATGATTGATTTTACACGGTGAAGTAGTCCTAGAGGTGGTTGCAAAATTTTTGGGATTACATTACAATAACTGAATATTCAATTTTTTACTCTGTTTTTGCGTATCAGTAATATTTCCGCGCTGATGCTAATGGTAGGTACTATTAATGACTTTGAAGTCACGCAGGTAATATTTTTGACTCACGTCAAAATAATATTTCCCTAACACATTTATACCAACGATACAGCAACATATAACTACCAAACAATACATTTATCGGCAAATAATTGTATAATTGACATCCCAATAGTTCATTTGCTGCCTTCTCAGATTTACGATAGATTGAGGGTTCTACCACAAGTACAACACAAGAGGGTTAATAACAGAACTGTTCAGTGTAAAAGCTAATTTAATGATAGTTTTCCTTCAAACAGGCTTTCCCTAACTCGGCATTTGAGGTTGTAGTACAAAAGAACTTGACTCTGTTCAAAATATCTCAATTTTATTACGCGGTAGTCAGTTATAATCTGTGTAAAAAGGCTAACGTTAAAGAACACTCTACAACTTCAGCAATTAAGACATCGATCATAAATTCGTACAGCTCTCTCTTATACTAGAAGATACTATCTTACGCGGGTCTACGAACTGAATTCATTACCACTTACTCAGTAATCGACGGCGATATCTAATTATGCGAGTTTTTTTTTCATAAATATGCGTAGTCAACTAAGGATATCCTCGCCGAGACAATGAAATTGCCCTTGTCGACGCGAGTCGGATTGCACGTCGTCTCTACATGCACTAGCTGATATAGTTGTGTTGTATATAATTGTCACATAAGTGCACCGGATAGTCACGCCTGTGTTAATTTATACTCGTGATAAAATATATTTACCATTTAAATCTGTACTAATACAAAGATAATTTTTCAAAGCTCATTCTCACCTTGATATTGTACTGAGTTCAGGCCGATGCCAGCCGTTTTGCGTATAATATTTCGTTTATCCATGTCAAATATATTTGCGCTTGCAACAAAGTTTAAATTGAATTGGCATGCAAGCAATGCTTGTCACGCATTTGGGCTTTGGAGATCATACGTCAATGTATACCGCAACATATATAACATTTTCCTCATATTTTTAAAACTTTTTTGGAGGACTAAAATATCATTCAGAAACAAGTATATCAATCATATCTTTCTTTATAATCAAGACGTTAGACTTCTTGTCTCTGCAAATGTAGCCGAGGGCCAACGTTTTGTTACACAATTAGTTTTCATCAATGTCCAGAAACAATATTATTATCATAAGGTTAGAAGTTTAATGGTATCCATGCTATGGAAATTATCCACTATCGACTGGCCTCTCGCTAACGGCTCAATGTAGTTAATTGAAAAGAGGTTTTGATATTTGAAAACTATTTATATTTATACGTACGATAGACAAATGAAATCTCTACGTTTCTTACGAATATAAAAATACTAAGTGACCGGGCAAACGTTGTGATGTGATAAATTATTTTTAGGGACTTTCTAGTGTACATAAATAAATGTTTGTCCAAAAACTAAAAATAAAAGTGTTACGGGTGGACAACCCTTATCTCTTAAGGGTATGAATAATAGATAGTAGCTGATTCTCAGAACTACTGAATATGTATGTGCAATTTCATAACAATCGGTCGAGCCGCTTCGGAGGTGTATAGTAGCTAACATTGTCACACGAGAATTTTATATATACAATTAAAGTGTAAAGTAAAGTTAAAGAATATAAAGATGTATAAAGTGATTATAAATAATTAGTTTTAATCATTGTACTTGTATGGAAATGCGAAATTATATTCAAGGACCTTGTTTCAAGTTTTTTCGCTAGAGATTATCATAAAATTATTTTTCACTTTTCTGTCATTGATATTGCTTTGGAATTCTCAAACCATAATTTAAGTATGCATTTGCACGGTTTTCTTCATGCTTATCAATCTCTCTTTGTGGAAATAATCGCACCGACCTTGTAAACTTTTATGACCTTCATGGACAGTACAGACGATAAAAGCAATATAATATAAATAGTAAATGGCCTGAGACCACAGAATAATTATCATTTGAAGAGCGGCTTTTCCTAAACACATGCTTTTAAAGCCTCAAAGGAAGTAACTACAAGATCTAAATTCGAGAAAGATACGCGAAAAAAATCCAGATAAGCAATCACTAACTCTCATAAAGTTATTCAATTCATTAAATTGGTGTCTCGTAAATGTCAATTCCACGCTTGTTGACTGTGACGTAAACCAACTAAACGAGCGGTTGTCACATTACCTTTTGCCTTCGAGCGAAGTACGACGCTAGGTCGTCTGTAGTCGTGACTTGTGGCTTCCACATAGACTGCATCGTCCGTTCGCATTGTATTATCTATCTCGATTTCCGCACCATTTAAATTGAAAATTTTGATGACATACACAAACAGCTGTGATAGCCCAGCGGTGAGGCCGTGCGACTCACGAATTAATCGAGTAATAGTTGAAAATGTATCATGACACCGATTTACTTTGAGAATTCAAATCGAAACCGTTTGTTATTTTCATAAATAATATAAATATATGGAGCTGTGATAGCCCAGCGGTGGGACCGTGCGACTTTTTCCAGGGGAACACGACTTCAAACCCGGGCAGGCACCAATTAGTTTTTCTATTAAAACTCATGTGTCTAATTGATAATTGCAATTTATCACCCGCTTTTCGGTGAAGGAAAACATCGTGAGGAAACCTACATATCTCTAGAGAACTCTGGAGATATGTGTAACCTACCAATCCGCATTGGAGCAGCGTGGTAGGTTAAGACCTACCACGCTGCTCCAATTCTCTAGCTCCAACCCTTCTCTCCAGAAACGGAGAGAGGAGACCTATTCCCAGCAGTGGAATTGTAACAGGCTGCTACTTTTACACAAACAGAAGTGACTATTGTATAATTTATAGAATTAGGCGTTACTTTATGGGGGTCCGTTATACAAAAGTAATGAAAATATTATTTTGCTATAATCCGCGATATAAGAAAACATATGCAATGCTAACTATAACTTAGTATTGCATATATTTTCATATATAGCAGTAAGTATATTTGCGTAAATTTATCTGCTCGTAACCAGTTCTCCAGGTTTTTTTTAAAGATTACTCAATGTTATCAACAATTAAAACTACTTCAAACTGGCTTTTGATAGATAAGTTTATTATATATTCGAATAATGATATGTCCCTTGTATAACAAAGTACAGAAGTACGATTAACAGTTACAAAAAACAAAATAAGAAGATGAATCTTCGTAGAGCTCGTATATCATTGTAGTAATAAATTTCATGAAACTAGGCAAGAGCGTAGGTGTATCCTTCCATATAATATGGACGTTAATTTGGACAAATATAGATGACAATGGAGATAGGCTGACATGATTCCGTATGCGCAACGTGTACAAAACTTCCTGTTAATGGACGGCTGGCCGTCTAGTCGCCGAACTATACCAAATGAAGCATTCAACCGCAGATGTACTTGTATGTTGTAAATAGGGGTGTCAACTCAACGTTCTCCTGCTCTATCCCACCTTAACCCCTCGTTCGCACGAGATGTTTTTTGGTATGTGTTAAAAATACGTCGAAATGAAACAAATGGGTATCCAGGTATCTGTTCCTACAGGGCATTTAAAACCCGACGTATTTTTATCGAACAGTGTTTGATTTTAGGCGTTAGGCGTAGGGCGTTAAGCCGAATATTCGATACGAAACTTCTTATAATGCCTAGTGCGGAATTTTAACGCGACGTATAGTAACGCCCGTCCGAACGAGGGTTAAGTGGGTTCGGCAATTTTTTTACACTTCCATTCTCTTATATCATTCGTCTACTCTGGCGCTGGTATTTCTTTTATACGCATGTCATACTTCAAATAATCCAACCATCTCTTTTTTTGGTCTTGCTCTAGTGAATGAATACGTGAACTGAATAATTTGTGCGCAAAACTAAAATATGTATTTAAAATATGTTTTAAAATAATGTTACAAAAACTATTAATGTAAATTTTTCTTCTGTTTAATATTCTTCTGAGACCTTAATCTACTTTTCTTGTAAAAAAAATTTACAATCGTAATTTAAGTATATTATCGTACTACTACTAGATATTAGTTGATTTAATTGTTCAGCTTGTAATTTTTGGCGTAGGTGGCAGTGACCCTACCTTCAGCTCTAGGATTTGCGGATTCGAAGAAAGTTCTATTTTTTTTTGTTCTTTGAGCTTGGATATTTGAATGTATATATGTATTAATGAAAATGATTATATATTAATTATATTTAAAAGTTGTTTGTCGCCCATAACACCAGTATTAAGTTACTTTGACGTATGACGACGTGATTTGCTGTCGCATATATTATTATTCAATTCATAATACACTCTAGCACACAGGGTGCTAAAAGATATTGATAAGTAACTAGATTTAACTTTGAACTATGCTTGAAGTTAGTGGAACAAGTTTTCTGATGAAGAAATCTACATCAGAAATAACGGCGTCGACATACTTCAAAGGTTAGCAAGTTGAAATGCCAGTATGAAATATATGCGGTATTCGTCGTACACAGCCGTAATCTATTAGAATAATGATAACAATACAGGTATCCGCGGACTTTCCTAATTTAAAGATTAACTTAGAATTTTAAAACGATTCATCTGGACTCTTAACACTTATCACAACGTTCCGTTATTCCTAAGCTATGCTGGATTTTAGTAGTAAGCTTATTTTGTATTAATAGAACGTGAAAGTGTTAGACAGTGACCATATATAGAACTGTTGATTCTCTTTGTAATATATAATCTACTAGCAAGGGTTTATAAATGTATTCTAAACTTGAATTGTTAATCGACTGATTTATTGACGACTGATTGACTTAACATCTTGCTGTTGGTAGTGTAACCCGCCGTGTGGTATTCGGTCAAGTAGAATAGACCACCCATACCATTAGACCTTAGATAGACCTTAGACCATTTCTTAACAAGCTGACGTAGAAGGCGACTAAGGTAAGTTAAGGTCAGGTAAACGGCCGGTCGTTACATAACAAAAATGCAATAACTTGGAAGGAAACTATTTTAACTGGCTACGATTTTTCATGGTCAAATTAAACCTTAACAATCCTAGAACTCTTAACAGTTACAAATACACTCAATTTTTGTGCCGATAAGCTGTACCTGATCGATTGATAAACGAAAGTCATCAACATAAAAATACTTCTTGAATTGAAATTCAATGGTTTGTAAATTTGTTTGTTTTTGTATCAGACATTAATTTGGCATTTCAAAAATATTTAATGGTCATATTGATCGGCATGCTCAAATAAAAATATATTAACGTTATCCTAATGCGTATTAAAAAGTCAACCCGTTGTCGTTGACAATCACATGTACGTGTAACTACATAATATGATGACTTAAGTATTACTATGTAGACGAAATCAATGATAATATTTAATACAAACACGTATAAAAGTATTTATATCGACTATACAAGTAGATCGTGCGACCATGATCTATAGAAGTGATGGTTGGAATCATTGGTATCATTTGGTATGATTATGAATAATTTGCTAGTGTTGACATCGTTATTACATTTTGATAGGCTATATAAAAGGATCTAATTTTACGGAGAACTAAATACAGTGCGGAATAATTATGTTATTAGTTATGAGGCCGTTGGTAACTTGAAAGTCAGGACTGATTAACGTCCAAAGCGAGGACCGTACCTAGTATTGATACGTAATGGTACATCGCTAGTTGGTGTGGCCAATATTTACCGATTAACATATAAAATAATACAGTTATAGTGATACTAGATTAGGGGCAGACCCGTAACTCAAAATAACACAATAAATAATGAGAGGGAAGATGAAACTCGTATAGTGCATCTTTGTCTAATCATATATAAAAAAGAGAGACAGAAGACTCTAATTTGCTTTCTCTTTATGTCTCCTTATTGTATTTAATATGGCGCGTTTAAGACTAGCTTCCTAGCTTCATATATTCTCCTAAGTATAATAAACTCTGTGAATAAAACTCCAATCGAATGACATTTTAATTATGGATTTTGACACTAAAAGGTCAAAGTTTTAATATTTCGTTAAATACATTAAACATCTTTAACGCCTTGACATATAGGGAATGGTTTTACATACATACATATAGACTCTATTAGCAAATACCTCTTACATAGCATATAGTAGGATTTAATTGACGTTTATTTTAATTTATTTAATTTTATCGAGATTATATTGCATCATTATTTTTTTTTAATTAAGGATTTATAAAAATAGAACATGTTAAAGATGTAATAGAATCGATCGCGGATTATAGCAAAATAATTTTTATTATTACGTTTGTATTATGGATCTCCGCAAAGTAACGCCTAATTCTATAAATTAATGGAATTTACTTATTTAGGAATTAGATTTATTGTATTGCAGTCTTGTTTTGATAAATATAAATACCTTTTTGAAATAAAAGAAAACTTATATAGGAATAATTATTATAATAGCATCAATCTTAATATACTGAAAATATACTTATCAAATGGTGATATGACACAGGTTTTAAATTTTAAACTGGGTAGTGTTAACTTGAAAGGGTTTCTGAACGTAATTATTGATTTTTAAATTAATTTATCGTTGTATAGGAAGAAGAGATAAGAAAGCATGTGATGTAACCGACGATGATGTCCAAGATCGAGTAAAGTGGAAGTAAAAAAAAGGCCAGGAAGAGAGAGAGAGATTGTATAGGTAGAATACTAAACTCAAATCACATCTAAAATTTGTTACTTCACTTATTTTGATTGCCGCTGTGTGGTATTCGGCTGAGTAGAATAGACCAACCTCATTTCTTAACAAGGTGTCGTAATAGGCGACTAAGGTAAGTTGACCAGCCGTGTGGTATCCGGTTCAGTAGAATAGACCAGCCTCTTTCTTACCGAGTTGTCGTAAATTACGACTAAGTTGACGTCGGGCAGGCGGCATCGTAAAATACCGTAGCCAAATCATGTGACAACACGTTACTAAGAGTGGGATAAGGGCAGGAGGATCATCATCACTTATTTCGATTGCACTATTTGTTCGTAATTCGTTGGAATCTATCATAACAATTATCTTATTTCTACCGAAATGTAATTTCATCTTATTCAATCGTCCATTATTTAATTTCATATTACATCCACCCAAGAAAGCTAAGCACAATGGACAATAGATTTGGCAAGAGTTGCTTAAAATGCATCTTGGGAATAGTGTAACGGTAGCATAATGGCCGTAATGTGATCTAAGTGAAACACTTTCGCCACTGAAGGTCGTCTTTCTGCCTTGAATATTGTCCGAGCGCGGGCCGTTACTGTTAAGTAGTCAAATGAATGCATAACTATTCTGTTATAATGAGATATGTCTACTAACACGTAGCTGTCTGTATATTTGTGGTACACGTGTAATAAATACTTACTTGCAACCGAAGATAAAATAATATCTTGTAAAACAATTGTAGATTTATTATACTAGAATAGGGAAACCAGCTTTAAATGTGTCGAAAATAGATAGAAAGCAAATGAGACTTATTAAGTCTCTCTTTTTTATATGTGATTAGAAAAAGGTAAGTATATTAGCTTCATTTTCCCTCTTATATTATTTGTTGCGACACTCACTTACAGGCCGACCTATGGCTCCTTCAAAACAACCGAGTAAAGTGTAGCAGATAGAGTAAGCATTTAAATTTGAAAAAACTTAATAAAAAATTTTTCGTGCATTGTAGTGATGGACATAGGTAGCTTTAAAAATTTATGATATATGGAAGATAAATACGCCCAAATACTTATTTCGCAAGCTGTGATAGCCTAGTGAAGCTGTGATAGCATAGCGGTGAGACCGTGCGAATCTCTAGAGACGACATAGGTTCAAACCCCGGGCAGGCACCAATGAGTTTTTCTATTATAACTTATGTGTCTAATTGATAATTGCAATTTATCACAGGCTTTTCGGTGAAGGAAAACATCGTGAGGAAACCTGCATATCTCTAGAGAATTCTAGGGATATGTGTAACCTACCAATCCGCATTGGAGCAGCGTGGTAGGTCTTAGCTCCAATCCTTCTCTCCAAAAACGGAGTGAGGAGCCCTTAGCCCAGCAGTGGGCATAGTAACAGGCTGTTACTTTACTTATTTCGATGCCCGTTCCCTTACAGTGGCCATCGGCTTAGTATTAGTGTCATAGCTGTTTTTGTGTCTGTATAAAGAGAACTAGTGTAGTATTGCGTTAAATACTGAGACGAAGTTTTTTTTAGTTTCGGGCAGTACTTTCGTCTAAGTATGAAAAAATTCGATAATCGTTGTTGAAGCCCTAATCTTAAACGTATCAATCAAGCGTTAATATATAATTATAGTGTAGTATTTAAACGAGGAAAATAATAAGGAAAGAGAATATGTTTCTGGGTATGTACGTGCTAATTTTATTTAGCATTTATTTATACTATAGGAATATAAAATAGTGTTCATAACTAAAGTACATATATTTTAGTTATTTTAAACGCATCTCATCCTAATTGATGGACGTCCTTTAAAATTTAAGATTCTAGTGATGTGTGGCGACATAGGAATGTGCTGATGAAGATAGTTTGACATATTTCACTTGAGAACATTGAACTGAGAGAAAGAATGTTTGCAACATAAATGTTGAACCGCATAACTTTTATATACATACCATATTTAGTGTGGTACTTTCAAATTGTTATTTTATCACGGAACGGAGGAATAAAATCAATATGTATATACATTGTTAAAATAGTTTAAATCAGTATTGTGGTGAAATATTGCAAATAATTTTAACAGGTAAACCTTTAAACCGCAAACACAACATTCCCGCGGAAACAGAATAGTTAAATTCACTGTAAACGAATTCCTGCTTGCCGAGTCGGCTTACGATCTATTGTGGCGACAATGTAACCTCAGACTTGACTTACCAACATGGACAATCGATTACTCAGAACTCAAGGAGCAAAAAGCGAAAAAGAAAGTAATACTTCAATCCTCAAGCAGATTTAAACAGTCACATAAACCTTTAGTTTATAGTGGAAATATTTAAAAGAGAAAGGGGGACTTTAATTGTCTTTGACTAAACTTGCAGATTGCTCTGCGTTAACATAAATGTGCATTACCATTACGCACTATAGCTTTGGTAATAAGATAATACCATCGTTTGTGATGGGTAGAATATTGAATCGTTTTAATGAAATGGTTGAAATCTGCGGTATTCCAATTGCAATTAACACCTTTCGATATTTTTAAAATTACGAAATCTCCATGGATTGCCCGAAATTAACGTTCACTGCGATAATAATAATATACAAATGTAAGAGATTCCTTGGACAATGCATAAGTATGCAATCAATTCTTGCAATTAAGAATATATGGTAAATATATATGGGACAAAGTAAGTAAGTAAGGTAAATATACTACATATATAATTTGAAATACATACTTAAATACAAATATACATCCAGGCTCGAAAAACCGACAAATTGTTTAAAGAAAATATTGGCCCTCGGGGGGGATCAAACCCGCGACCCGCGGGGCTGAAGGCAGGGTCACTACCCACTGCGCCGATAGGCCATTCACAGTGGAGTCATAAACAATTTCAAAAACAGTCAATGTTGGAAATAATTTTATAAGGATTGCTAATTAAGGGCGTTTATATTCTTGCTAAAATCGATGCCTAAATTGAAAACTAAAATAAAACAGTATTCTTGTACCCTAATATTGTTTATGTTAGATTTAATGTATATATTTATTTATATAAATTGAGACATTTAATAATTAAAAAGTCTTAAGCAAGCCTTTAACAAAATTGCCTGTCCGTTAACTGATAACCGTTGAGGAGTTTCCTTGTCTGGAGGTAATCCTGGCAGCAGCATCAGATCATGCTAATCATCAATATGCATTTTTATCGGGATTGGACCAATATATAAAATTCCATCTCAATCGGACCATGGAAAGTGGGTGAAATTTAACTTGCAAGATTCACCTTCATACACGGAAAGATAATATTTCTAAATACGAGTATAAACTGATAAATGCATGTCAGTCGCCAAAATAAGAAACAGTGATTCTACGATGGTCCAATTCCTGTCATACAACCGATTGTGCTGATAAATAATGGCATTGAACTCTCAAATTAGTAACTGGTTTCCGGCGATGAAACTTTGCGCAATAAATGTTTGATATTGCGGTATCTTTATTTGAAATTCTTTTGGTTTCTAATAGTTGTAATGAATATTAAAATCTCGGCGACCACTCCTAATACCGGTCCCGGCTGCATAAAAACATATTACTTTTTAAAAAATTTGACTCTGTAATCTTGACGTATCCAAAACGTAACTCTAAAATGCTTATATATTCAACCTATTACGCCAACTTAAGCGTTTAAGTAATAATAATAACTATAATAACCCCGAATGCCCCCTAAACTAAAGGGAAAAATTTACACATCGGTCATAAGACCTGTCGTAATGTATGGATCAGAATGTTGGGCAATGAAAAAGATGGATGAAAGAAGAGTACATGCAAATGAGATGAGGATGTTAAGGTGGATGTGTGGTGTGACAAGACTTGATAAAATAAGAAATGAGTATATAAGGGGAAGTCTGAAAGTTGCGCCCATTATAGAAAAGATGAGAGGTGCAAGATTGGGATGGTATGGACATGTAATGAGGAGGGATGAAAATCATGTGATCAAACGAGTGTTGAGTATGAATGTGGATGGATATGTGACTAGAGGAAGGCCTAAAAAGAGATGGTTGGACTGTGTGAAGTATGACATGCATATAAAAGGAGTAGCGCCAGAGTTGACGAATGAACGAACGAACTTATTTATATTAGGTAAGAATCTTGCTTAATAAAGTTATTATCAATCATTTATTTATTATCAAATATTATTAAATATTTAATATTAATAATATGAAAAAAAAATTTAAACTAAATTAAATTTTTATTGTTAATATTTTTCAGAAAATAATGAATAATAATATTGAATAAATTATATTACTTTTAAATATTTTCTAAAAATATTAAACAAAAATAAATAGAGATACAAACAAATCACTATTTGCCAATTTAAATTCCATAGTGGTGCCTATGCATTCGTACTAAAAATACTTAGCTCGTCAATGACAAAAATATATGTATCTTATTTCCCTATTGCCGAAAGAAAAATCGTTCTTTTTATCCTATATGTTGCATCATCCATATGTATCATATTCATCAATATTGGTCCAGCGCATTAACCGTGAAAGCGTTACAGATTTTCGCATTTATAACATTAGTATGAATTCCTGGTCATAAGAATTATTTGCAATTTTTATCCATATGTAACACACTACCAATTTTATCAATTATTAACCGTGTGATTTGCGGAGAACTCTAATTTTCTTATTTTTGTCATTTAAAGCCCTTACCTGGTGGCAATACCTTCAACCTTCAGCTTCGCGGGTTGCGAATTCGATTTTCGCCGAGGACCAAGATTTTCTAAATACTATTTGATTGTTCTTGGATTCGGGATATAATTTTATATGTAATTGTGTATTTAATGCAGCTAAAACAGCAAATGAGCTCTTAATAGACAATGTACCACTAAAAACAGAAAATACAACTGTATTTTTGGGAATGACGTTGGATACAAAACTCCAATGGAGCACACACATAACAGCTCTCGCAGGGAAACTCAGTTCAGCAGCCTATGCTATTCGAAAGATAAGACAGTTTACAGACGTCGAAACGGCAAAACTAGTTTATTTTGCTTATTTCCATAGCATTATGTCTTATGGAATAATGTTATGGGGTAAATGCGCTGATATTGAGAAAATTTTTGTATTGCAAAAAAGAGCCATACGTGGCATTTATAATTTGAATTCGCGTGAGTCCCTGCGAGAGCAGTTTAAGGAAACAGGTATTCTTACGTTAGCTTCACAGTATATTTTTAGCAATTTGATTTTTGTGCATAAAAATATACATAATTATAAAAAGATTGGCGATGTATATAATAGACAAAGTAGGAACCGACATAAGCTTGCGGCTCCTGCTTTGCGCCTTGTAAGAGTACGTAAGTCGTTTGTGGGTTTGGGTATAAGATTCTATAACAAAATTCCACAATCAATTTTAACTTTGCCATTACAGCAATTTAAAAATACTGTTAAAAAGAGGCTGATACAGAAAGCCTATTATACCGTGGAGGCTTACATTGAGGATAAGGATGTGTGGATATAGGTGCACTTCTACCCTGTACAAGACAGTAATAAATAAATGTAACTAGTTCTAAGATTTATATTTTAAAAAGAGCAACCGCCGAGTTTCTTGCTGGCTCTTCTCGGCAGGAACAGCTTTCCGAACCAGCAGTAAAGTTGACGATTCAAAAGCACTTGTTTACAAGTTTACTTGAATAAAGAATATTTGAATTTGAATTTGAATAAAATTATATATGCATATATGATTTTTATGAAATGTTATATGCATATTCAGTAGATCTGAGAATCGGCTACTATCTGTTTTAATACGCCTATTTGACATAGGTTGTCCACCCCGAACATTATTATTTTATTTTTAGGACTAATTTTTTTTTTATAATGTACACTAAAAATTCCCTATAAATAAATTATATGGCAAAACAACGTTTGCCCGGTCAGCTAGTAAATATATAAAGTAAAATAAATTGCAATAATAAGATAATATTAAGACGTCTAAACAATAGTCTCAATTAATCGTAGAGTCGAGTTACTGTGGTCAGTCAATAGTATCATATTGTTCACGATATCTTCATGGTCTGGTGCCATTGCCACTAGTCAAGGTCGGGCGATCAATACATGCGTATCCAGTTTCCTTGATACATTTATTATGATTCTAATACTAGTAAAAAATTTAGCGTTGGATATTAAACCGACTGGCCCGTTGGCGCAGTGTATAGTGAATTTGCCTTCAGCGGGTCGCGGAGCCCGCCGAAAGCCAACATTTTCGACATTTAACAAATTTGTTGGTTCTTCGAGCCTGGGTGTGTATTTGTATTTAAGTATGTATTTAAAATTATATATGTAATATATCTACAAGTGGTCCGTCACCCATAACCGTAGTATTAAGTTACTTTTTGGACGGCCGTGTGTGTGTGTAAGTGTCCCATATATTTATTTATTTATTAAAAAGTTCTGCCACAAAATCACTATCATTATATTTTGTAAAACAAAAAGCCCACTGTCTATCTGTACTGAAATCAACTGAACGAATTGCGTCCCTTTGTCACCAATGGACAGAGTGATTCATGATTAAGATTTAGGTGTATAATTTGTTAACGTTTGGTGAATATTGTTTGAAATATGACGATAATTATTTGAAAATGTATAGGAAAGCCACGCCGGAGCATTCATTCAAAACGTTTCCATCACTAGTTCATAGCTCATTTCGTTAAGCGCTTCTCAAAGTCGTACTTCGACTCCAAATAGACGTCCAAATAGAGCATACATATATGGTGGTTCAATTACGACTGTAAATACAGATTGAGACAATACACATCATCATATGACGTGGTAAAGACGATGACGATTCTGATTTCGAAAGATATCTTATAAAGTCTACTACCATCCATCCACAACACGTCCTCCAACGCTTTTATGCTGGCCCGGTGACTCTATAATGCCTAAAAATGAAAGGCTCAGCATATTTTTAATTCCTAAAAAAAGACAACACACTTAGACGAAACTAGAAAATAATTAAGTTCAAAATCACAGCTAAAATACTTTGCAATTATAGTAAACGGCCAATAAAAAATATTTTATAACCTATAAGTGCAAAATAAATAGAAGTCAAACCAATCAAACAAATATAACGAGTTTAGTATCCGCTATGTTCCTTTTATGGCAAAATTATTAAGGATCGAGGATAGGGCGTGGCGGCAACGACTGTACTGAGAAAATATAGAAAACAACTGGAGAACATAGAGACAACTGGAGAAGGGGATTAATTAAGCTTGATAACATTATTTATATTAGATGTACCCGCGTTATTAAGTTAATTTATTTTTTTGTGAAGGTAGCATTGCAATAATACTAACTGTGATGCATATGTTAGGTACCCTTGCTAGTTCAGTAACCAAAGGCAACGCACTTTTTGTTTTGCCTATCGAAATATCTTAACGGGTAGGAAAACGATACCGTTATGCTTGATCATGAAGGTGTCATGACAATATTTTCCTTCACGTTACGGTGACAGCTAACTCGTGATAAATTGTTAATAATAAAACTTAAAGAGTTTATTTAGAAAACTTTATATGCCTGCCCCGGAGTTGAACTCTTGGTACGGCTGGCGAGTCCTCACGTCACGACATCAGGGCGTTTTTTCGCATAGGTAACAAAATATTAACTTTTATATAGATAGATACATAGATAGATCTAGATTTTAACTTATTAATATTCAAGAAAAGTCTGGCTATCCGTCGAGACGATGAAATCCATGGTTGATAAAAAAACATGATTTAAAAATTCAGAACCGAAGTTTTATTTATAAATAATTTAAGGTTTGCTATGAAAAGAAGAAAATAATGTGTCAAGCATTGACATTTAAATAATAAAAAAAGGAAATAAGACAGTATACATAGATGATACACTATAATATGACACTATAAGCTAAAGATTACATTGTTGCGATAAGCTGACCGTTGTAATTTTGGAAGAGTAAGGCACTGAAATTCGAGATAAAGAATTTTGGGTGGGTGGACAGAGCAGAAGCAGGATTTTGATTTTCGTCGAACAGATTATGAATAAGGAGAAGATTTAAAAGGAAATATTAAACAGGACATACATATCGTAACGTAAGGAGTTAATTTCGTTTTCTTATTGAGTTCTAATTTAAGTAAATAACACTAGATTAGATAATATTTTATAATCATCACGATTCAATAGTTATTTGAATAGTTATGTTAATGGCTATACTCACGTCTCATTTTATCGGGTGAACCCTGCTAGTTTCAACCTCCTACGGGACCGTTATGCATGAGCTCTTTATGTGACGGGATCTCCTTCTTATTTGCAGTTCCCGCTGCGACGGCGCCACAATCGGGTAAACCCGAGTAGTTCCAAATTAGTCAGGCTCACCCGATAAAATAGGACGTGAGTATAGCGGTTTTTCATTCATTATCTATGAATACCACTCACGATAGTTATTAAAATATAAATATCGTTCAAAAAATCATATTTATAGTTTTAATATACATCGATATAAACAATATTTCACAAGGAATTAATTCGGCGGCCAAATCACATAATACCTATGATAGCATTGATAAGCGACATGTTCGACCGGCTAATTAAATGTATAACATGATTTGCTAATAAACCAGAAGGCCATCAAATTCAATATTTTGTTTCAACTTTTTATAATAAATTACCGCACCATTAACATTAATGAGAATCGCATCTTAACTGATCTGTAGTATAACTTATGTCGACTTCCTGCATGTCATCTTGTTTCCTGCCATCAAACTGTTTTTAACGTCCTTGCGAAGGTTGTCCTTTTCCCATGCTTAAATTTGCGTTGCAAATAAGTGTGTTATCGGTAAAAAGATAAGATTAAGTGCGATTTAATCGTATCAAATTTAGTCATGTACTGGTCCCCTTAATAAGCCGTCTAACCCGTTTATTATACGCCAGTTGAACATAAGCCTCATCCTCAAGGCTAATTATCATAAGTGGTAATAAACTTTATATAATTTTGATCTCCTTGAGTTTAAGAGCGTCAATTCGTCCCGTTATCTTTCCTCAATTTTCGACTTCACTTGCCGGCAGTTTAACAGCCCCACATTTGGTAATCAACGAAGTTCTAGCTTATCTGAGATAAGCTATAATTGAATAAGGCTAACGATAATTCATAACAGACTAATAATAATTACATGTTTGTTATTATTATTAGTCTAATATAATTATTATTTGGGAGAAAAGTCAGCACTGCTCCCTTATCAACATAGCAATGTTCAGGTAATAATTTGATAACAGATATTAAGTTTTCTAGAAAATCCCTCCAAATATGTTTTGCAGCCAGGGTTTATCGGATGTAATGTCGATGAGAACATTCTCATAGGATTCATTTCCTAATGGATCATTGACAATCTGTGAATCATTTAATGTTAAAATATCTACATCTTGCAAAAGATGTGAAATTCTAACACAGAGTTATTATGCTAGAGTAGCGGAGGCCTGTAAGTGAGAGTGTCACAATAAACGATGAAACGAGAGATGAAATTCGTATACTTATATTTGTCTAATCACACATAAAAAAAGACACATAAATACAATCTCATATGCAGTCACTTTATTTCTCTTTTTGTAATAGGCTACATTTTAGACTCTCTTCCCTACTCTATAATACCTGTATGTATTATTATATATTTATACTGTTATTTCATAAACTTCATTTCGTCAACAATATTAGCAAAATTTAATATCTGGCTTCCCTCCTCTAGTATAATTAGTCTATGAATTCTAAGAACAGGTGTGACAACTTCCAGAATATTAGATTTGTTCATACAGTTCTACTATGCAAATCCTGACTACAATTTTGCTGTCCTCATAATTAAAATAAAATTAGCGTGTCAAATCAGCGTTTAGACTATTAATGAGTAGATCGATATGAACTTTTTTGAGATGATAAAGAAGATTATGCTATTAATGTTGATATTTAGATATTTATAAAATACCAGTTTTATAAATAAATGCAATTTCTTGCGATTTTATCAATGCTTTATCATCTATGAGTATACCAATCTAATCTGTTACTATCTTTATAACCATAATATATAGTGTATTCATTATTAAAATATTATCAGAAGAAATATGTGTTACATACATGTGATTTGATTTCTTCAATTATTTTGTAAAAAAAAATTATGTATCAGTTTTCTAGTAAACACATAATTTTGCGTCACATTATCATTATTTACAGTCACAGTTGGTCAGTCAACGGGCAGCGATTTAGTTTGTATTAAATTATGAACTAATAAACATATTTAATAAACATACACCTATTCCTTTGATAAAATTGGATTTTTCTTAATCCTGTGTTTTAAAGTTAATTATTTTTACAGAATACTGCGCCACTGTGATATTGTGAATTTACATTTAAAAATGTACTTGACACGTCCAAAAGATTGAAGACCTATGCTTACTTTATATAAATATATTTTAACTGTTTGTTTGCGTATTTCAGTTTTTGTTGTACAGAGTAAACAGACTCAGATAAATATGAACAAAATAGGTCGTTGTAATAAACTGACGAGCATTTTTCCATAGCTGTTCTTTTTTTTAAATTTTACTTAGTGTTTGTATATTATTAAGTCTTTAAGTCGTGATTTATTTCACTTTTTTGAAACGGAATCCGATCAGTTTTTTATGTATAAGAAAAATTGATTTTCTGCGGGCAGACTGCAAATTTTTGAAAACTAATTAAGATACATTTCCAATCGAATTTTAATCGCTTGATTTAAATAAATAATCTAGAACATAAAATCTCGCAAATGTTATATTTACTTAATAGCTATATCAATAGCCGAAATTTAATAGCGGAATTAAATAATTAACTGTTTTTTGTATTGTTGCAGAAACACGAAGAGAACGTGGTGCTGGCTCAGAGCCAACCTCCACACTCCTGTTGATGACGCAATAAATTGTGATGCTGACACGAACAGGTCCCTATAGAAAACTGCGTCCTAGAGGACGACGAAGGACGTTGTAATTAACGAATTATTTTCCAAATTCAAGTGCCTAAATCACTATAATAATGTTGAACAACCGTCGTAACTTTGTGTTTAGAGTGAGTATCGTGATCAACATCGCCGTACTATTGTACGCCGCGATGCATTTGTCCAGCAACAGCGCACCGGGAGTCGAATGGGTCCCAGTGACCGTTGATGGTTCCGAGAAGAGCGCCGAGATACGCTATTTTAGTAGAGAAGAAATCCGTAATTATACAGACACGCGACCGCCAGATTCTAGCGTCCGACTTTTAGAAGAGTCTACCTCGCAAAAGACGCCGTCCACGATGCCAACTACGAATAAAACCGCTTCTAGTACCGCTTCGTTGCCGGATTTGGAGAAAAAGATAAACATTATGTTGTCCGAACCGGAAACATCAAATGTAACAGTACTTGACATAGATGATGAGGACGGGTTAAATCCAGCGACGCTTGCTTATCTACGGACGTTATTGCAGTGCAACGATAAAGATATGCGAGCGCAGACCATACAGCGTGGTGACTATTGGGTGCTTAAAAATTTCGTCCGTGCCGAGCACGGGTCAATACAGTGTCATGAATCCATAACATATACAACTCATGCCGGTTTCGAGTTCCTTGACAACGTGCAGCCTCTTGTTGAAAGGTATTTATTTATATTTAACTTGTTTTTAATAACTAAAATAAACTACGTCCCCTTTCTTTAATTATATATGTTGGACTGATAACTGGAACTGGATTTTTTTAGTAATTATTTTTAAAATAACCTCGTTTTATAAAACTTTATTTTTCTTTGTAATAATAATCAATGACCTCGATCATTTTCTATGCGCGAAAACGGCGCAATTATAAAAAAATACGTTTACGTTCATTTTAAAATACCTTCCCAGTTCCTTTAAATAAAATATGCTGCTACAATATGCTATATATATCACCTACGAGAAAAAATCCCCTATAATGATGAAATGATAAAGAAAATTTTATTTTATCGGAAAAACGATTTCAGTACTAACTCTATCCGAAGTTTTAATAAATTTTAAGTGTGTTACTATATATCAACCAATATTATTAAATTTACTATTATATTTGACGTCACTAAATCACATGGATCGATTAACCTATTTTACAGAACTTTTTTATAGTTGTGTTACAAAACCGAGTTTTATTTTCAAGAATTTGCACATTTACATAAAACTATCTAGAACTAGACATACCTAGCTTTCAACGTCGATCACATTCCTTCCTGTATTTTGACTTACAGATAGTAAATATTCGGAAATAGTCAACTTTCTTGTTCTAACTTGTAAAACCGCTTTTAATACTTACACCTTGAATTTCACTTCCACGTTCGGTTAGTTGTGATCGAGAATTTTTTAATGATCAATCATCATATCAATCTGAACTAGTTTTAAGTTCCGTTCAATTTTCTACATGATTGCCAAGTTCTATATTAATATAAATAAATTTCGCAATTTATATGTACAATTTATATTCAATTACTTTACATCGGTGTATATTAAAAAAAAATTATGATACCCACATACCTAAGATTTACATATAATCTAGTTGACCGGGCAAACGCTGTTTTGCGATATAAATTATTTTTAGGGAATTTATAGTGAACATTATAAAAAATATAAAAAAATGTCCAAAAAATATAAAAAAATGTAAGGGATGGACAACCGTTATCACTTAGGGGTAAGGAAAACAAATAGTAGGAGGAGTATGTAAAAGTGTGAAACGAAAATTTTATATATAAGATTTTTTATTTGATAGTGAGAATGGTTTATCTAAATGGTTTTTAGAAAAACATTAGACTATAGAGTATCACAGAATGTTCCAAATATAGAGAAAATAATGCAAAAGGTGTGATGGCATTGAGGAATATCGCATTGAAAGTTTAAAGTAGCCCCTATTGCGACGTAAGTTGAGGTAAAGATTTGATAAAAACTCATTTAACTCATGGCCAAATTGAAATTTAAGTCTCGATGCTACTGCTATACACATAGGTTTTGGAAGTTTTATAACACTCGATTTACCTATACAGATCCAGTTTAAATATTAAATGCTAATTAAAATGCTACTTCTTTTTCTAATTGAAAATAACTTGTAATTTTTTGCAGCATTAGAACTGGTTGTGGTTAGCAGTCACGTTTATATCACAAAAAAGCAATAGTTTTTGTTAAAGGAAAAACATTACTAGAATGTTCGTTGCAGTCACCTTTGAATAATTCTAGGCGCAAAAGTATTCGGTATTAATTATTTTGTTAAAGTTCCTAAAAATTCAGACAAACGCGCTCTTATACGTCTTATAAGACATGTAACACACGCAACATTGTCTACTGTTAACAAAGCTAACCATACTTTCTACCAGAGTTATTTAATACATAAATAATTTTACGGGAATTTTGGAGGTAGTTTGAGTTGTCAAAATCATTCAATCAAACACAAACAACTCCAAACTTTGCAAAAAGCTTTATAAAATTTTTACATCCCTACTATTAACCGCTGAGGATCAAACTTGCAAAATTCCACCTTCACATACATACTCGGCAAGTTAAATAATAGCTTTTAAACAAGAGAGAGATAGATGTAGCCTCATTTGCTGTTGTCTGGCGCAGTGGGTTGTGACCGTGCCTTCAGCTCCGTGGGTCGCGTGTTCGATTCCCGTCGAGGGTCAACATTGTCTATAAACAATTTGTTGGTTCTTCGAGCCTGGGTATATATTTCTATTTAAGTATGTACATAAAATTATATATGTAGTATATTTACGAGTTGTCCGTCATCCATAACACAAGTATTAAGTTACTTACTTAGAGGATCGACGACCGTGTGTGTAAGTGTCCCATATATATTTAATATTCGAAATATTTTTGACAAAGAAAACTAACGGAATGTTATTTTAAGTTTACAAACTTAAACTTCTTGCTCGATAGGGAATCTAGATATTATCTCTATAACAAGTTATACAGCGGTCAAGCATAAACTTTACACGTAACTTGAGACCAGTTACGCAGCAAAATGATTGCAGGACGTTGCATATTTCAATAATACAACTAAACGAGAATAAGTGCATTTAAAACAGCTGAGTACATAATTGCACGTGAACTATGTTGATTTCATAATAATCTATGTCATAGTACATTACAAGTTGATCAAACAACCAAATTGAATGCTAAGACCATAATCCGGGTCAGGTGTTTTTTACTAAAAATATGGTAATCGTTGTCAAAACTGTTCTTTGAAAAATGTTTTATTTTAGTTTTATTGATCGAATATGTGATATTTTAAGCAAATGTTCATGATATGTTCAGAGTATCAGAAAGTATGAGGAATTCTTCTTTGTTTTCTTGTAATGACGACAATGATTGCCGGTATAAGATTCATTAACAATTTTTTTTAATTTTGAAGTCTGATCCGGTATTAACAATATCGTTCTAACAGTCGATTTAGCGTTCCAATACGAATACCGTTACATACAAAAAGAGGAAGATCTTCTCCTACCCTTATATAGATAATCGTGTCTCCGGTCGGTGTGTTTACGACTATTTTAATACATCAGGAACACTATTAAATATTGTTCTTTATTTGCGCTCTCAATACCGTTTCTATGCACTTTATCATATAGCTCACTTTATGGGGCATAAACAGGAAAACAAATGAAGTTTATAAATAATATATTATTTATAAACTTCATTTGTTTTCATAATGTGGTTATATCTCATAATATTAACCTTTGGATGTTTTTAATATTTTTACATGTTTATGGTTAGTCGAAGTCGCTGGTGGCTTGTGTATTGTAATATATTTAGATTCTTATTTTCGATTACCTTGATACAAGTTACCATACAAAAATAAGTAAGGTAGCCGCTGTTAACAAATTATAGAGATTCCTTTGCTACATGTTTACTGACTTTTCATAAATAAATAACCAAGTATCTACGTTCCACAGAAAATAGCATTAAGATTCCAAAGAGATGCACATAATTGGGAAAGTGTAATGTGGTCCATGGTGCTAAGTAAATTGCTTTACTGTTTTCACAAACTTTTCCTTTCATTTCAATACGTTATAGCTTGTTGCAGCCAGATTACTATCATTAGTCTTACCGACTGAGTATTAAACTAACTGGCAAATTTATTATTAATACGTTAATCCGAACGGGCTAACAGTAAGAACGTTTTTTCACGATCTCAGTAGTTATGGGTCCAAATCCCAATAAGAACCTCAAAGTTCTTCTAAACTTGTGCTTCAATGAAATCTAAAGATCTTGCTAGTATCTAGCCTACGACAATTTAAAATAGTACTACCTCTCCTGCACTGGAATGTTGTGGGTTCCAGCTTCAGATTTTGTTCTCTGCATAGAAATATATATGATCTTCTCTTAGCAGTTTTATATTATAAATAAATATTTTGCAAATAATACATTTCCATTTGTCATGAACTTAAAATTTTCTACATTTAATGGTCGTAGAAACATGGTTGAGTCTTTTTTCGCTATTACGAATCTTACTTGATTCATCATGGTGCGTGTTGCAGATGAAAAAATTAGTATATACAAATTATATAGCTGATCAAAGTCCTGGCCAGTGACACTCTAGTACCTACCATAAAGCTAACAACATATAGTAATTTAAATAAAAATGTGGCCAGCAAATGCGCAACATGGTATCAGTTAGATGAAACATCAACACGCCTGTCGAATAATTGACCTATACTTGAAAAGAGAAACTATTGTGACTAAGAAATTGTAGAAATAGCTGTACATATAAAATTCACATACCAATATAAACCATCATTAGAGATATATTAGATTGACCTCTATGAAATTACCGAGATGCACTAGAAATCAAAATACAACTATAGCCTGATATACACGAACCACTGATGTCCGTCTTGCATCGCCTCGGAGTGAAATTATGGTCTACCTGTCACGGACTGACCTCGTCTACTATTTTACGATCATCTTGTTAGGAACAAGACTGATATAAAGTAAGATTCACATCGACACAAATGGATGTGTTCGCTTTTTTTTTTCAAAGCGCTTTTATTTCCCATTTATAATGTACTCAAGTATAATAACTGAATCACCTAATAATTAGTTTGGAAGACATTAAATGATCTAGAGGAATGCGGCAATCTGCCTACTATGCTCTTCTTACTTATGTATTAAAAAAAACTAAAGAAGGTTTACCGACATACAATTTAAAACATGCATGTTTGGATTCATGATAGTACTTATCCTAACCTGGAAAAATACGTGATTTTTTCGGAGGAGTAATTTTCTGCTTCAACAAGATATTCTGAAAATTATTTTTGTATTAGCTTAATTTATTATTTTAGTGTCTCTAATTGTGATTATTAAAATCCTAAAATGTTCATTTCATATGTATTTAATAAGAATTTTTATTATATTCACTACATTTACACGAAATGCTGAAAGAAATGTTGAATTTGATTCAATCGGATTTTAATTAGACTTCATAAGTGTAATGATATCTTATGTGCGAAGTCTGCGTATTCATTAGCAGGTAACTACAGCTAATGTGATGAAAAGAGTTGGACATGCTCCAACGCGGATCAATAATACAAACAGTGAAGATGCTGTCTGTCGTCGCGGCTTGGGTTGAATCATCTGCCATCTGGTGTCTGCCGTCTGCCGCATTCATTGAGAGCCCGATAGAATTCAGTCATCTAGTTAGGTTATAATTATACCGTACTCATGAAAGTTCAGAAACCAATGTTATTTACCATTAACAGCAATACAATTTTGCACCTTAATATATTTAAAATCGAAATAAACTTCTGCATTATTACGATGAGCACGAAACATTTAAACACTTCGTTCTACGCAAAAAAAAATTAATACTGTCGTCATCATCGTTCTTCTAATCTTATCCCATTCTAAGTGAGATCGGCACAACGATGGTGGGGTCAGGGGTTTTCACCTGCCATTTTCTTTATTTCTGGAGCTACTCTTTTTGTAATCATATCATACTACACACACATCCATCCATACATCCATCTTTTTTTCGGCCTCCGTCTTAGACTTCGTCATATCCACGTGATAAGCTTTACTCTTCATTATATCTTTATACCAATTAACTGTGTATCATTGCGAAATAATCAAATTATTATAAAATGATGATAAATCTCGATTATAGGAAAAAATCCTAGCTATATTTTCCAGATTCTTTTATTTTAATTAACACTATGCTTCAAGCCCTGACGCCTTCTACTTTTTCACCAATGGGGACTAACTCTAAATAAATATTATGGAGGACAGATGCTGTCTTGTGTACATTAATTTCTTTGAAGAGTGAAAAGGTTAAGAATTTAGGTTAACGCTTTCACTGAATTGAATTATCGATTTGGCTGAAGAGAATAAATTAAAATTTTTTTGAGTTTGAGTTATATAAATTTCAGTTCAAAGAAATTTATTCGAAGGATATCTTTTGTCTTTAGGCTTTCGAGGAAAACTTTTCTCTAACGTCTAACGCTGAATGACTCATAAACGTTAGTCGATTGATTTATCGTACGACTTTTGACGGGCGAAATGTTTAATATCCGTTAAGAAAAAATTGGTTCAAGATCAATAACAGACAACGTTAACCGTTCTAAATAGTTTTTATATTAAGTATTTTTTGTGTCAGTGCCGATTTACCACTACGATTGAAGTAAATCAATCTTCGTGTTTGTAATTTATTAGTTTTTAATTTTCTTAGAGTTAGCCTTTTTTATTACAGTAAAAGTCTAAATCTTATTTAAAGTTGGCATCGTCGTCTTTGAAACTTTCTAGAAAATTTTCGTACCACTTTAGCCATAACTAAATTTTTCTTATGACTATATATTCATATAGGCACTTAAGGATAAAAAATATTCCTATTATTAATAATAAATTAATCCGAAAGGTGAATGTCTCTCTATCTTTCTATCTGTTACGCTTTCAAGGCTGGCATAACTTGGATGATACTTTGTATAATTGTATATATTATATTATACCGAGCTAACATTTAAGATGAAAAAACCTGTTTTTTCTTTGGGAAGAGGATAAAAATAATAAAGTACATACATGAGGGTATTTAAACACTAAAGTAAACGAACATATTCGAGGATAACACTAGTACTATAATAATATTAAATCAATACTTAACATTAGGCAACTGTCATTAAAATAAGTTTTATATCTATACTATCTATACTAATATTATAAAGAGGAAAGATTTGTATGTTTGTGTGTATGTATATATGTTTGTAATGTTTTGAAGCAAAAACTACTGGACCGATTTCAAAATTTCCTTTACCATAGGAATGCTACTTCTTTTCTGAGCAACATAAGCTATATTATATATTTTTTAAAATAGGGATCCCTAATAAAATTGTAATAAGTTGTGAAAAATTTAGTCATAAAAATCTTTCATCGCGTGCGCTGCGGAAACTATTATGATAGAACAAAAAAATTATCGACATTATTATAAAACGTAGCAATATCTACAAAAAAGTCCGCAATACAATATGTCTAACTATTATAGTTTTGCCAATATTTCTTTTTACTTTGCTTTCTACATTGTAAAAGTTGATAAAGGTGGCAACAATAATCAAACCATAATATTTACATCTCCGTATTAATCCTTATCCAACCAAATGATATTATATTAAAAACTGTTTCAATACCTGTGAAATACTTTATAAATTATTAAAATCGGACATTCCAATCAAAAGTTTAACGAATTCACATCTTTTGTAAATGTCAATATAGAGAAAATAATGCTATAACAATTGCACCGTATTGTATGACTGTGCCTATGACTACATTACTTTAAAAATTTCCTTTCGCTTAATTATTGATAAGTCCCAGGACCAAACTTTCAAAAATAAATCTATAGTCTGACTTAGTAAACTTTCCACTACCACGAGATCGGTATGTACGCGGTTGAAACCGCGAGGCATTGCTAGTTAAATATAATTCTATTAATATTATAAACTTTTATTAAGGAGATTTTTAACATCAATTAGTATTATTAACATTCGAGAAATAACAGCATAGAGATAGTTAAATGATTAACATTTTTAATCGAGATCTGGAAATGAGATCATAAATCAAATAGACGGGTTTGATACAGGAGAAGATATTAGTAACATTTTGCTAACATTCTTGACATAATGAAGTTTTTTAAAATAACAGTATAAACAGTAACTACATAGTGATTTATTTTCATTTATTTATTTACAGATTAAATTACATTGTTTAAATATATTATAAAACACACAGAAAAAAACAACATTTAAAAATAAAAAAACTAAGCGAGAGCCTCTTAAGGTTTTGGTTGAGACTCTTCGCTAGTAAACCGTTGACCGATACAACAATAGGAACAATTATTGTTGAGTCAATATTCCACATTGCGGTAATCTCATGAGCTAGATCCAGATAATTGTTTATTTTTTCTTTTTCAGCTTTTATGAGATTATCGTCATTACTATTATTTATTATTATTATAGAAGCAGGCGTTACTTAGCGGAATTCCATATTATAGAAACTATAACATAATTACTTTGCTATAAACCGCGCGGGTTAAGCGAATGCATGAAAAGCTGATGTGTATGTAGCAGGCAAAATTCACGGCCCTTATACATGCAGGACAAGTCACCACATGCATCCACTAGCAACAATGCACACAAGCAATACACACAACCACATACACACACAAATATACACATGCATATGTGAATATTTCTATAATGAACTGCTATAATATCTGGTTTAAAACGACACTTATAAATACATTTCCATTCATCACACGAAAGCATTACGTTCGATATCAACCTCCTACTTATTCATTCGTGATTGCGATTGACAGTGTCATTAAAAGCTACGAACAAATTTAAAAGATTTTTTTACAGCATTAATAGGATTTATCGTATCGGATACTCTTTCTGTTGATAATGAATTTAACAACCGGTTCGTAATGTTAATTCTGCTGAGAAACAACTTTTAATGTAACATACATAATACTGATAAAGATAACAGTACAATATTTCGACTAAGTGTAAATAATTCATACATAATATATATAAATAATTTAGGCGTTACTTTGCGGAGATCCTTAATAAAAAAGTTATAATAAAATTATATTGCTATCCACGATAAAATCGCAAAGCTTTGCGATTTTGTCGTGGAGTCTATCTCCTGATGATGCTTCGGTTGCAGGGCGAAACGATTGTTGAGTTTGTGATAGTGAACGTGTGTAGTGCTTGTGTATTGTGGTGGCAGTGGTGGAGGTTTGTGCGTGTAAGTATCGGGTAAGAAAAAAACGTACAGTCCACTATAGATTTAGCACTATATATATTTTCTATTTACTGTATCGCGGATTATAGCAAAATAATTTTATTATTACTTTTGTACTAAGTGTAAAGTAAAGTAGTAAGTAGTTAAGTAAAGTACAGCCTCTTACTATCCTCCTCCTCTGTCCTCTTTTGGAGACAAGGGTTGGATCTAAGATGCACTACGATGATCCAATGCAGATCTGTAACCTACACATATCCCCAGAATTCTTTAGAGATATGCAGGTTTCTTCACGATTTCTCACTGCTGGGCTATCACAGCTTCACAACATTTAGGTACCTGAAGTATAATTTCAGTGTATTTATATAATTTCTAGAATTAGGCGTTACCTTGCGGAGATCCATAATACAAAAGTAATATTAAAATTATTCTGCTATAATCCGCGATTTATCGCGGAAACAATTTTACTATTACTTGTGTCAATGTATTTATGAAAAACGTAAAATGATTGTAGGTACAAAAATTACGTATTACGTATATACTATACGTACATACATAATTTTTGTTTATAAAAATATAAAGAATGATAACACAATAGGTGATGTTTAAAATAAACAAAGTAGGAACCGATATTACCTTGCGGCCCCTGCTTATCGCCTTGCTAAAGTATGTAATTCATTACAGTAGTTCAAAACACGGTTAAAAAGTGGCTGATACCAAAAGCCTACTTACTGTTGATGATTATTTGAATGATAAGAATGCGTGGTTATAGCTACTCTTCGACTCTATACAAGACAGCAATGACTTAATGTATCTAGTAGTAAGAATTATAATTTGAAAAGAGCAACCGCCGAGTTTCTTGCTGGTTCTTCTCGGTAGGAACAGCTTTCCGAACCAGCAGTAGAGTTGATTCAAAAACAATTGTTTACAAGTTCACTTGAATAAAGAATATTCTAAATTTAATGTTTATAGGTCAACACTTTTATTTAAATTAGTGTATGGAACTTGGGATTATTTGAATAAAAGATCCGTTTGTTTGCTGATTATTTGTGAGTACCCTATAGTGGTTCAAAGAAAAACCTGCAAGTTTGACCTTGAGACCAGTAATAGCCATTGCAATGCTATTTTTAGATGGAACTGCTATTTTTAACCTACTAGAAAACCGCAACTACTGGATTGCGACGAATTAAAATACATTCTTTTGCCATTGCGAAATAATTATTGATCTCTCAAGATTACGTACTACGTGTGTAATTTGTAAACTCTTGCGATGTTTTGACGCATCAAGATTATGCTTCAGTAGAATCATAACACTAATTTTAAATCTTATGCAGATGATAGATAGAGAAAAATAAATATAATTGATTTCAATAACAAATCCATAGTCACCATAACAAAGAAAAACAAAAGTAATGAAAATAATTTGCTATAATCCGCGCTATAAGAAATGATATGCGCTTGTTCTATCCATTCTCATATCTGATACATGCCGGATTCTTAAAAACTCATGCACTCCCAACCACAAATAACACAATATTATACAAGCACTGCACACATTTACTACCACAATTTCAACAATCGTTTCGGCGCGTAACCGAAGCATCATCAGGAGATCATTATTCTATAAATTATTCTTTGTCACTATGTCCGTTTAGCGGTAGCAACAATGGTCACTAGTAGGAGCCGGTCGAAACAAGCCCTCCACTCGAGGATAAAATCTAGCCAGAACCACGGCCTTCCCTAATGAAGCAACGACTAGAGACAGAGATTTTCGTTTATTGTATTAACAATAGTAATGGTATAGGAGCAACAATTTATATGTATCGCATTCTCAATACTACCAAAAAACGTTAACTAGAACAGTATTTTAATTAAGATGTTGATATGGCATCATTCATTGTGTTCATTTCTAAATTGATCACGCTAAGGTACACCGAGCAAGTCCGCTGTCGACCTGTCGTTCGCTGAGCGACTTTGAGCTTTCTCAAGAAATTTTTTATTACATTTTTTTGGAGTGCCGTACATCTTGTAAAAATGCAGTATAGTACCCGGCAATAAATAATGCACATCGAGGCTTAGAGAGAGAAAATCGGCTAGATTCTGCTTCATAAAACATTGTCTCTGTCGCACAGACTGACGAACCCGTGTGTAAAAGTGACCGCGCTCTACGAAACCGAACTGGCCGGCTGTTTCGTTCTAAACATCGATGTGCATTATTTAATTTCGGGTACTATACGTAGGCACGTGCACATTTTGACCAGCATTTTCCAAGGACATAAATCATCTTGCCAATTACGTACATTTATTTGGCGGTTTAGCCATGACAAATCGAACCAATCATAGTAACCAGACAAATCTAACAGAAATCGCTTTTGCATTTATCATTTTTACTGTGTATAATACTGCTTTGTACTTGATGTATGAATTGATATGAAATACATAGTGTTTCTTGTTTACCTGCGTTACGATAATGAGTGTATAATAGAATGTAATGGAATAATATAATGTCAAGTAATTACAGCCCTTTAAGCATAAGAATCACATTGTTTATACCACATTTACGTTCTAATTACAATTTTATAACTATTAATAACAATAAACATTCGGAGCACGTTAACAATTATGACCTCGGTCAAAGGTCAGAATAATATAATGCAACTTTCAAATGCTACAGATTTTGTAGCATTGTAGCAAGTGTAGTCATAATTGACACTATTTCGAGAAGAGTCTTGTACATTATTAAAGTAAAAATTAGTATTTAATGCATTTGCCTTAATAGATAGCGATAGTGTTAGGAGAAGCAATGACCAACCGATATAAAAACAGCGGCAAAAGAGAAAGAAAAGAGAAGCAGCAAATACAGTAATTTGGGATTTGTAATGGGATGTGTACTGTAAATTTCTTCTCTTTGTTAAATCAACTGCATCTTTCGAGCTATGTTTTTTTTAACATAATTTGAAAGATGATGACATAAAACATATCTAAAATATGAAAACAGCTCACTATATTATTTTTTGTGGATATCGGTGTGAAACTAAAATCATCTAATAAATTATTTCTTTATTTACAACAAAAATGTACATGTTACGTTTTCTACCTCCTATCGCTAGTACTATACAAATCTTGCCCACGTGAAATGGACCCAAGAATGCTAGCAGCGTTTTCGCGTTGAATCGCTAATATTATTATAATAATATTAGGTCCTTACATATGAAATTGGCGTTTTGTCGTACTGGCCAATTTGATCTCAAATATTACCTTTATGGTTAGGAATTTCAAATTCAAATTCATACAGCTATTTACTCATGCATTTGTGTTTCAAACCCCCTAATTTATTTGTTTTTTCTTCTTTTGTTTTTTTCTTTGTGTCACTCTGTTTACAAAATGGAAAACATGAAATTTCGCGTTATTTACGAGTATGAGTTCCACCGTGGCTGCAGAAACGGCTCGAAGGATTATTGATGTGTATGGTGACGGTGTCGCAAAAGAAAACACAGTGCGTTTTTGGTTCCAACGTTTTCGTTCTGAAAATTTCGACTTGCAGAACAAGCCTCGTGGACGGCCGGAGACCGTCCACGTTCAATGAAGAATTGAAGGCTATTGTGGAAGCGGATCCATCGCAAACCACGTCCGAGTTAGCTGCAGGCTCCGGTGTTAGTGATAAAACTATTCTAATCCACTCGAAGCAAATTGGGAAGGTGAAAAAGCTTGAAAGGTGGGTACCTCATGAATTGAGTGAAGCAAACCGACAAACGCGCGTCGACTGCTGCGTTACGTTACTCAACCGGCACAATAATGAAGGAATTTTAAATCGAATCATTACCTGTGATGAAAAGTGGATCCTCTACGATAATCGGAAGCGCTCATCGCAATGGCTGAACCCTGGCGAACCAGCCAAATCCTGCCCTAAGCGAAAATTGACTAAAAAAAAGTTGCTTGTAAGTGTTTGGTGGACTGGTGCCGGTGTCGTTCACTACAGCTTTCTTAAATCTGGCCAGACGATTACGGCAGATATCTATTGTCAGCAACTGCAAACCATGATGGAAAAACTAGCTGCTAAACAACCGAGGCTGGTCAATCGCTCTAGGCCACTGCTGCTTCAGGACAACGCTAGACCACACACTGCACAACAGACGGCTACTAAATCAGAGGAGCTTTAATTAGAATGTCTTAGACATCCACCGTACTCTCCGGACCTTGCTCCAACAGATTACTATTTTTTTCGCAATTTGGATAACTACTTGCAAGGAAAAAAATTCAACTCCGATGGGGCAGTCCAAACCGCCTTCAAAGATTTTATTGATTCCCGCCCGAATGGTTTTTTTAGTAAGGGGATCAATGAACTACCTATGAGATGGCAAAAGTGCATACATAGCAATGGTACGTACTTTGATTAATTAAATATATTTCATTAAAAAAAAACGACTTTATGTTCCTCCCATAGAAAACGCCAATTTCATATGTAAGGACCTAATAATTTCGCTTCATCCAACCTCATCACGACATTGCAGAATAAAGCATTTTATCACTCAGTTTTTAATTTACAAATATATCATCACAGCGATATTAGACTGTCATGAATAAAAACAATATACTGCATTCAAGTTATAGTAAATATTGTCTATAACCTACCACATATTTTATATAAAGACGTCAAGCATATAAAAAGTTCGCAATTTAATACTGGAAATTTCCCAGTAGCAGACGGAAAAAACGCTTCTTATGTCAGTTGTGAAGGCAGACAACTTCATAAATATAAGAAGGTATACGATGGGATGGTTCAATGTATTGTAAAAAAAAGTTTTGAGTTTTCCTGTAGTCGTTTATAGAATTAGGCGTTACTTTGCGGAGATCCATTATACAAAAGTATAAGATATGAATAGTATAAGATTATTTTGCTATAATCTACGATAAAGTAAATAGAAAATATATAGCCATTTTGCGCAGCTTTGCGATTTTGTCGTGGAGTCTATCTCCTGATGATGCTTCAGTTGCGGGGCGAAACGATTGTTGAATTTGTGATAGTGAAAGTGTATAGTGCTTGTGTATTGTGGTGGCGGTGATGGTGGTTTGTGCATGTGTTTTTACGAATCCTGCATGTATCCGCTATGAAACAACGGATAGTCCACTATACATTTAGCATTATATATATTTTCTATTTACTTTATCGTGGATTATAGCAAAATAATTTTATTATTACTTTTTTTCCTGTAGTAATGTCTGTTAAAAGTTCTAAGTTAAAGGAATAATCAGGGATCAGGAATCTGATAATAGATTCTCGTGTTGTTTAATAAGCGATATTGATAGAAGTAGGTTAATTCCTGACAGATAGGTGTGGTTTTACTAGACTAATTTAATTTTGCGTTGCTTCCGCGATACCGATACTGTGATAATGTATCTTTGTTGATTATTATCTTTAACATAATTTATTATAAAGTAATAATTGTTTAACAACGCCTTCTACTTACTATTTATTCTTGACTATATAATCAAGTTTTGATTGATTACAATTGTTCATTCTTTCGTTTGTTTAACCTTTATTTTCCTAGCATATTTCAAATATATATAACGCAACCATCAATGACCCAATTTAAAAAGTTGTTTTGTGACAATTTGCAATAAAAAAAGAAAGAAGATATTAAGAAAGAAAGAAGATATATATATAGTAATAATAATATTATTTTCGTACGAAAAAATATTCATATGTATCAAACTAAATTCGATGTGTATCATAGATATACCAGAGGTCACAAAAAGCTTGTAACCCCTGCGTCGCGACTCAGCAGCGTTAGCAACTCATTCGTTGATCTCGGTGCTCGCTTTTACAATAAAATTCCGCAATCTGTATTAGACTTATCTAGAGAAAAGTTTAAATTAAGTGTAAGAACTATGCTAATACGTAACGCATATTACACAATTGAAGATTACTTGAATGATAAAAATGCTTGGATTTGAGAATCCTTTCAGCTCCAAACTAGACTGCAAATAAATAATGTAAATTTAAATATTTAAAAGATTGACCGCCGAGTTTCTTGCTGTTTCTTCTCGGTAAGAGCAACATTCCGAACCAGTGTAGCTTATTAAATCTAATAGATCCTTGACGATTCAAAAGTACTTGTAAAAAGATTACTTGAATAAAGATTATTTTGATTTGATTTGATTTGATTATTTATTTTAGTGTCTAACTTTATATTAAGTTTATTCTTCAACAAATATTTTATAGAAAGACAAATAAATGAATTAATTAGAACTATTTTACCTAAACGTAGCGCCTTCAAAACTCTTGAGTGTTAAAGAGAATCATAACTTGAAAGAGCAAGAAAACACTAGCTTTTTAATAGTTCGTAACGTAATATCATAGATGGCATTGAAAAAAGCATTACAAAGTATCTAACTCAAGTAAGACTAATTTTGTATTCGGCCAGTTTAATACTAAGCGTGCGATATATATTGCAAGTATACCGAGTTGAAGCAAACTTAGTATTTGGCTAAGTGGAAGATGGAGCAATTGGGATTTAGAGGAAGTTCAACAGTTCCCTTTACCCGTATACTTATGAGGCTAGTTGTAGGCGATTGTGCTATAAAAAGAAATAGGTTTTTCTCTGTTTTAAAACCCACATTATGTCACGTTGTCACTTTTTTTTAAATGATTTATAGAAGCAGGCGTTACTTTGCGGAATTCCATATTACAGGCACTATAACAGAACTACCTTGCTATAATCCGCACGGGTCCACTTTTTTTTTCTAAATAAAACTCAGTACTTTATAAGATTTTGTCTTCCATATTGATGTTTGTATTAAAGTTCAAATGGTATGGCCCTATTTTAGAATAAAGAAAAGCTTTTAAACAGTCTCTTTCATAGTGTTATATGCTATCCTATATATATTTTTGATATTATAAGACTTTTGTGCCAGTAGTATATATACTAATGGTTATAACTAACCAGTGGAAAATTATAGATTTGGTTGCAGTCAATAACTAACTACAAGCTATACTAACCGCAATACCGTTTACCTGCGAATGTAAAAGTTGTTGGCCGTCGCTGTCGAATGAAAACACTTGATTATCTCAGACTTTATTAAGTTTTATTAGTACACGAAATATGATATTTCACAACAATGATACATTTAGTCCAGACCTTAAATTTTATTAATGTTTTTCTATCTGTATAGAAAATGGTATGAATTTCTCTCTGCTTACAATCCTTTTCTATCTTTTAAAAAATTACGTACGCTATAGCTGATTATTAAATTAACTATTAAATTAATTATCACCGTTCGGGAAGCTACGCGAGATCTTTTCGTCCAAGATACCTCAGTGCCTGAAGACCATGGTCTTCGAACAGTGCGTGTTGCCAGTGATAAACTACGGATCCTGAAACGTGGTTGCTGACTATGGGCCTCATAAGAAAGCTCTTCTGTCTCCCTTTCTGGAGAGAAAAATTGGAGCTTAGACCTACCATGCTGCTCCACTGCGGATTGATGGGTTTAACATATCCCCAGAATTCTCTAGAGATATGCAGGTTTCCTCACGATGTTTTCCTTTACTGAGAAGCGTGTGGTAAACTGCGATTATCAATTATACATATAAGTTTTAACAGAAAAACTCATTGTTGCTTGCCCAGGGTTTGAACCCGTGACCCCTCGAAAGTCTCACGGTCTCACCGCTGACCTATCACGGCTTGTATTCAGAACAAAATAGGTTGTATTTGTCCAGAAGTGGGATGGAAACACTAAGTTTCTAACATCTCTTCTCTCAAAGGAGAGACGAAGGGTTAGCCAAGCTTCTTCGTCAGCTGATGGACGTCCACTGCTGGACATAGGCCTCTTCATGGGATCGCCACACCACACGATCTTGCGCCGCCTGGATCCAGTGGCTCCCTGCGACCTTTTTGAGGTCGTCTGTCCACCTCGTAGGGGGTCTACCGACGCTGCGCTTTCCGGTGCGGGGTCGCCATTCCTGCACCTTAAGACCCCAGCGCCCATCGGTCCTCCGCACTATGTGCCCCGCCCAGCGCCACTTCAGCTTCGCGACACGCTGAGCTATGTCGGTGACTTTAGTTCTTCTACGGATCTCCTCATTTCTGATTTGATCTCGTAGAGACACTCCGAGCATAGCTCGCTCCATCGCCCGCTGAGTGACTCTGAGCTTTCTTATAAGGCCCATAGTGAGCGACCACGTTTCGGATCCGTAGGTCATCACTGGCAACACGCACTGTTCGAAGACCCTGGTCTTCAGACCAGTTAGCCAAGCAATAGGATAGAATTCGGCCTTTTAGCACTTAGCAATATTAAACACTCGTTAAACAGAAAAAAGTTGCACGTACAAAAAATTAGCGAAGTATGCGTAACATGCACGAATGAACCCACTAAACACATAAGGAAAGAGAAAAAATATTTATCTAACAAACGTAACAAAACGAGTTCTCAATAGCTACTTTATACCATAAGTGAACTATAGTAGTCGTGACCAAATACCGTCAAAGCATGATTAGTTTAATTGGAAATACATTAAACCGATAGTCACTTTATCGACATGAGTATCGAATTGGTTGATTAGAATGCTCGTTCGATATGACGTGATCATTATATTCCAAATTTTAATATGAATCTTACGCAACGGGTCGAATAACGGCTTCGGAACCGAGGAGTTTGGGATTCCAATGTAAGTTATGTAATTCCAATATAATGGCGAGTAACTTTGTTATACAATTTTAAAAATGCGTTGAGAAGCATCTTTTTGGAAATGATTATATTCCTAGTGATAAGCGTGGTTTCGTTCGCGTCAATTTTATTGTTAAAATACCGTCAATTATGTATTACATTGGTATTTTACCTGTTCCCGAAGAAAAAAGGGAGATGTTGTCTTGTTATATAAAATGAATTGTACCATATTTCTCTTTATTTCTGTAACTGACAGACATCCAGACAGATGCATTTATAATATAGTAGTATTTATATATATTTATTTCTTTATTTGCGGAATATGAGTACAAAGTTCTTAATAGGTAAATCATGGTATCTTACATATTCTGCCTTGCAGGCACGCAAACATTATATTATTAAAGAATTAATTAATACATTATAAATTTTAGTCAAATTAAGGAAAAATTATGTCAAATGTGTAAATGTTATATCTAAATGTCATAAATTACAATCTGCCAAAAATTCATTAATGTTATAATAAAGTTTATCCAGTAAATAATTAAACAGCATTTTCTTAAAATTAGGAACTGTCATACTTTTAATATTGTCAGAGAGTTTGTTTTACAATGTTATGGTCATACAATAAGAATTCTTTTGAAATAGATTAAGTCTTTGTAAAGGTAAGTTTAGTTTAATTTTTTGCCGCCTATTTCGATTTTGTGGTTTCATTTGGAATATATCAATGTTCTTTTTTGTAAAAATACTAATTTCAAAAATGTATAAGCAAGGTAAGGGTAAAATCTTTTTCTTTTTGAATAAAGGTCGGCACGGAGCAATTAGATCTGAACCACATAGGGATCTGATACACTTTTTTTGTGCTTTAAATGCTTTTTCAAAATCGACAGAGTTACCCCAGAGAATCAGACCATATCGAAGAATAAGCCACATAACCATGATATGCCATTGTTGCTGCATTTTCTGACACTGTATTTCGCAATCTATATAGCACATATACAAATCTGTCAAGTTTTTTACAAGTGATACAGATGTGTTCTTTCCAATTACAAAATTTATCAATTGTAATGCCTAAAAATTTTGCCGATGGTATTTCCGTTATTGGAGTATCATTAAAATTTATATTCAATTTTCTAGATATAGTTTTATAAGTCTGAAATTTAACCAATTTAGTTATATATGTATAGTACTTTGGATAACATTTTTACTAAAAATATTTTTATTGAGAATAGCACTAGATAAATATACTTTAGTACACACAAAACATTATAATCATGAGGAGAAACAAATATAAAATTAAGGCGCCCTTATCACTTTATATATTATCTTTATCTTTGACAATCTCCTAATCTCATGCCTCATATATTATTACAATATTTGAGCAAGAATAAACTATATTTACAAAAGTAATATTGTACAATACGACAATATAAACATACTTGCATTGACGAATATGCTATGCTCTACATCCTGAATTACATAATTAGATGATAAGCATACATTAGTATAAATATACGAAATAAAAAATATAAATAGCCACTAAAAATTCAAATTGTTACGTAAATATGTAATGAGGACGTATTTCTCCAAACTAATGTTCTAACAATATCCGGTATTATAAAGGAAGCAAACTCAAGATCCATACAGTGTCATGCGCGTGCGCACAATGTTCCCCTTTCAATGCTGCATCGAGCACGCCGTCGCCGCCTCCGCTCTAAACAGCGGATTTACGCATGACTACGCTGATATGAATCAGACGATATTTTGTAACATGTGACTGCCTATTAGATACGGCACATTTATTCCCGTTTTTAGTAACTACGTTTTAACTCAGACATAAAATGATAGACTTAGGGTCCCAAAATTGGCTATAGGCTAACCGTTTAACTCAGACCTCGCCTGCGGGGTACTAGGGCGCGGAGGTAGAACGCGAACTGGGACTGATGTATGAGTAGGTGCGGGCGGTCACCTCTTTTATATCACGCTACGGAAGCTCACCGCTCGCACCTGCCTCAGTCGCCGTTCTCGTTCTACCTCCACGCCCTTGTCCGCAGACGAAGTCTGAGTTAAACAGTTAGCCTATAGATATCATCTTTTTATCGTTGATGTATGTTACTAATTAATGAAATGCTAATGGTTAATCCGCTAATTTACCTACTAATAGTAGTACAAATTCCCTCAATTATATGGAATATTTTTGTTATCTTATCCCCGGAAGAATACGGGATTTTTTCTATATTTTATCCCGGTAGATAAGATTTACTGTAACACTCAGAAATCAAGACAGGGTTTCGAATTTATAATATTAATATGGATATATACCACACACATGAAAAGGTTCTAATATTCTTCTTTTATCATTTAAACATTAATATCGAAAACATTAAATGCCTCACCTTTCATTTTAACCGATAACTTTGGATTCCCATTGCACGGCTTAGACAGTTCAATACAAATTAAGAGTTGGCGTAAGTTTCAACTTAAAACTGTAAATTATTATTACCATTAAAATAATTGTTGACGATGTGTAAAAAAGTAAGCCATTAAACCATAATTTAACCGCACTAACTGCAAACTGAAAGCTGTAATTAGTAGTGAGGGATCATTTGACTAATAGGCGACCGTGAGATCATTTTATATGCAAGCGTATCTGTGTTATAGAATGGCTATAATCTATTTAATGATGTACCCACTAACCGTGCAACCATGCGATCTCGCCTTTGTTGTTAGGGTTTGAATTATACTTCTTCTTAAGTAAAACTAGACGACCAAGTGCATGACGAGCGAAATCATTTTAATCATTCAAAGGGTTTGGCTATAAGATTCTATAATAAACTCCCGCAATCGATTTTATCTTTGCCAGTACAGCAGTTTAAAAACGGTGTTAAAGGGAGGCTGACACTTCTTACCGAGGTGTCGTAAAAGGCGACTATGGGAAGGGCCGTGTGGTATCCGGCAGAGTTCCTCATTTATTCCCGAAGGTGACTAAGGTAATTTGGTGTCAGGAAGGCGGCCCGTCTTAAAGTACTTAGCCATATCATGTGACAACATGTTTTGTTAACATATTGTGCCGACCCCACTTAGATTGGGATAAGGGCAGTAGAATGTTGTTAATGATTATCTAAATAAAGTTAAACCAGCTTTTGTCATGAATTTAGCAACATAAAGTGAAAATACCCGCATCGTTTGAAACTGTTGACACAAATAGAACGAGCAACGGTCGATTCGGATTATGCTCACTCTCTGTTTTGTCTGTATTATCATAGCAAAAACAGAGAAATACGCTTAGCTTGAGCAAACGTGATAAGACATGTAGTAAAGTCAGGAGATCTACAAAGAGCTACCTTGTAACTACAGTCGTTTGAAAGAATGATTATTATCTTTCACGTCGCGAAAAAGGTATATCGTAGACAAAGCGTGTGTTACAGAAGCAGACGCTATGGCCTATTTGGACACTCAATACGGTTACATAAACGTGTAATATATTTAATTGCTCATGTCGTCTCATGGTGAACCAAAACTTAGGTAACGGCGATTTGTAAACGAGATCTAGGTATTTACATTTCATTACCATGCCTATTAGTTTGAGTCCCATTTTTTGGTAGTTTCCCTTTTCGTACACTGTTAGTTGAAACGATAGATAATATATAGGATATAGATAAGATCCTCCTTTATTTTAGTCAAGTAATGAGAGGAAACTATTTTACGTCCCGTCGCATAGATGTCACTGCAAGATTACCGTAATAATCCGTATTACGGATAATAATTAATAGTAATAATGGCGCTATACTGCATTCTCATAGTGACCCATTTAATAAAAAATATTTGAGTGTCCGAGTTTTAAGTTTTAAAATAAAACATGAAAGGAAAGCAAAAAGAGTCAAATGGGCTGGGCTGGTAATACTTGGACTCGATCTGAGAAATCTAATTTTTAGTTCACCCATTCGCAACTGAGTTATAGTGACTTTACAAATGACAGCATAATTAGTTTGTTTGCTAATAATATTGTAAACATTGCGTCATCTGTAAAATTCCCTTTCTTTTCTTCCTTAGAGGTGGCTATCGCTGCGATCTGGAGTGCTTCTTAGAAAGTTTCACTCCACCCTGATTGAAACTGTCGTACATTACTGCTTCGATTTTTCTGCGGTGATGCTCATATTTCAGCTTGCAATTCAAATAACTATCAATCTAACACGTTCCTCATTTAAGGGTACGTGTTACTTCAGGTGATATATGAAGTTGAACCTCAGTCATGTTATTACTTTTAAAAAATTACCAAACTTGCTTATTCATTTCAGAAATTAGCTTTTTTTGGTCAGCTTTCAAACTTCATCATTAACATGATAAATCAACTACTAAATTCGCAAAATTACCACAAACTGTGCCATTTGCTGTACAACCGGAAACTTTGATAAGTAATAGATAATATATGTATGCCTCGATTGAACTGGTAACTGTGCTCGTCTATTTCATAATCAGAGGCTTCGTCGAAAGCCGTATGATGTAACAATATAAATGTTAGTTTTGCAATCAAAGCAATTCACGATCATCCACTTTCGCTGCATCGCCTTCTTTATCAAATGCAAACTATTTTCACTTTATCCACTTGTCACATTGAAATAATATAGATCATTACTTCATTCCAGGTTTTAAAATCGTGAACATTAGTTTATGTTTGATATGTAATAGTTGTCTTAAAACTTTCGTGGTTAATTCATATTTGAAATTCATCAAGTGCTGTTCAATGAAGCCAAACATAAGCTCCATCCCTCATCTCTAATAGAGAGAGAAGGCTTTTTAATAACAGCCACTGTTTTTTTTTTGCTTTGGTGACTGTCTTCTACATCAAATATTATAACATCGTAAAATATATTTAAACTGAAGTCAATATATTGATTGATGGTCAATGTTGTAAAATTTCCGAAAAAAGTATCTATTATTCCAATAAATTTGATTTATTTTAAAGGATTTTTAAAGCCTTTTATTTAACTTGCCGTGTATGTATGTGAAAGTGGAACCCCTCAAGTTAAAATTCAAAATATTCTTTATTCAAGTATTTTGCTGACATTTTACATGAAAATACATGTTTATGATAAGCATTACCTTTCTCAATGTACAGGCATTAATTGCTTAAATGCAGCTTCCAGTCACTAGATTAAGTTTAATATAAACATGTAAAATTGTTTTTGTAAAATAAAATAAATGAAAAATAAATAAATAAAATTATCCGATGATGCTACCAGGATTGGCTGCAGACATTAAATTTAGTTAGTTTTTTTGGCTTGACTTGTTTATGTCGAAGTCATAATCAAGTGATTTTGGTCTTGTAACATATAACACGTGTCCTAATAGGAATACAGAATACGAGTCGAACCTGTTTCGTTCATGACTCCGCCACGTGCTCGAGGTTATTTGTCCACGTTCCAATTGTTACGTTCAATCAGTGTAATAGCTGTTGAGTGAGCTATAAAACGCTTCGATAACTATTGTGCAAAACTTAGGCTACATCGTAAGACTATTGATATGTTCTGCTAAATCTGTATAGATTAAAGAAACGTATGCACTAATGCAATCTCTTACTTACTCTTCTTTTTTCAAAATCTCTATTAACATCATCGCCTTAAAGATGCTTTCAGGCAATATCTAAGAAAGAATAATTAGACATAAGTGTACGGAGTAATGCAGCAAACTCAAAATTATTTTGCTTTCATAAAATTTCTCTAGGTTCATTAGCATAGTATTTGTTTGGATATCCTATATATTACTGAGTTTTTGAAGAAAAACTAACAAAAAATATATTTATTTCGGACATTTACACACACGGCTGACGTCCCCAAAGTAAGTGACTTAATACTTTTGCTATGGGTGACAGACAACTGGTAAATATATAGTAAAGTGTTACAATCCCACTGCTGGAAATAGGTCTCCTCTCTCCGTTTCTGGAGAGAAGGGTTGGAGCTAAGACCTATCACGCTGCTCCAATGCGGATTGGTAAGTTACACATATCTCCATAATTCTCTCGAGATATGCAGGTTTCCTGACGATATTTTCCTTCATCGAAAAGCGTGTGATAAATTGCAACTATCAAATAGACACATGAGTTTTAATAGAAAAACTCATTGGTGCCTGCCCAGGTTTGAACTCGTGTTCCCCTCGAAAGAGTCGCACGGTCTCGCCGCTTGGCTATCGCAGCTCGGTAATGTATATATAAATTTACATATATACACCCCGACTCGAAGATAAACAAGTTTATTATAGAAAATGAAGGCCCTCAGCGGGAATCGAACCCGCGATCGGCAGAGCCGTAGACAGAATCAACGGGCCAGTCAGTTGTTATTATGCTTTTTTTACAATCACTATCACGCGCTATCAAATATCATATGTTGATATTCTGTCATTCTTATATGACCAGTATTTTATTTTATCAGTAGGCTAAATATGCAACGCAGCTAATGCAAGTATAGAATAGTGTAATGCCAAAGTATGTTATTATGTTTCCTTACAATCACTATCCGATTGCAAGCTAAAATAATCCCACCACTGTTAAATGAAATTCACATTAATTATCTCCACTGTGAATCTCAAGTGTATAAAGAAGCAGCGGAATTGTTTTTAGAACACTGTTAGTTTGTTTAAACCATTGCTTATCTAAAATAAACTACTTTGTTATCGCAGCGGGAAGCTTAGCGGCTTTCATGAATTTTCTTAAATATTTGTTTATGTTGTTGGGTGTGTAATGTTCTATATGTAGCCTGTATGGTTCTTGGCATATAATATATCTAAAGATTTCCAAAATGTCAGTCTTAAAAAAGATTTGTAGACTCGATTCCCATTATTTTATTTAAAACTACATTATATTTAACTAGCTGTGCCAGCGGCTTCGCACGCGTGGAGATCTGCGTGTCACAATTTTTTTCTAGAATTCAAATTTTAAACATAAAAGTAGTTATTGTGAGTTAACTATAAGATATAGAAACATGCTATCGCGGACTTATTTGTAGTAGTTTTATAGATCTACAATTCTCTAGTACATACTTTAGCGTATCTCTGCTGGTTTACGCAGCGCACGCGACTAAAGCTCCCAGCAAGCATGTTTTTAAACAACTGCGCGATCTCTTCAACACAATTTACATAATACCGTTATGTATTATTTCCTAAACAATCCGGAAATATTGCACTATCTTTTGGTGAAAACCGTACAATAATCCGTTCAGTAGACTATGAGAAAATCGATTACAGACAGCTTTTTGGGACTTTGTTTTATAATAAGTTTAGATAGATGTGTTGACAGCAGTTGTTTACATTTTGCTTAAGCCAATTTCTTATCTAGTGGATTAAATTTTGTGCTTTGTCCTAACCCTTCGTGCGCGCGAGAGCTTTTTTACCGTGCGTTAAAAATACGTCGAAATAAAACAAATGGGCAGCAGGCATACCATTAACTCTTATTGCGACTCAATTGAAGACGTAAACGAAATTGTTTTGCTCTTTCATACCATGACGTCTTAAAGACGCACGCACACTTTAAGTCGTTGCCGAATGAGCGTTCGGAATTCGTCCTTAGAACATGTGAGTAAAAGAGAGTTAGTATATGCTGAGTTAGTATATAAATATTAGTATATTTTTATTTTGACCCTTTACTGATAGATTGAAAATTCCTCTTAATTAAAATATCTAAATAAATAAGTTCAAAACATGTCGCAAGAACATTTATTATAACATATTTAGCATTGTTACTAAAATTATATAAAATTTAGAAATATTATCAGGTCACCAACTGAATTCTCAATTCTTTATATTCTGATAATTATCTATCTGCGTCAGCCTACTTTTGTTCTGAATGATTCGCAGACCAGATTGATAAAATTTATTGAATTGTTTACAACAACGTTTTATTTGATATGACCTTAATAAAAAAATATTCATAATTATTTTAAAAGCTTTTTGGCTCAACGTACTAATAACCGAAATGTTCCAGTTGGTTTAACTCGTAATGAGATACGGCGTGGTACCGGGAAATCGATAAAACAATTATTTCGTTTAAATTAAAAGCAAAATGGCGGAGTGTTTTATTAAAGCCCTGTCTGCCAAAATCACGCGAGAAGATAATACGTAAAAATTCAAATTCAAATCGGCCTTCACAAGCACTTTTGAATCGTCAACTTGAAATTAAAATGAAGCTACGACTGTTTCGGAAAGTCGCTATAATCGGGAAGAACCAGAAAGAAACTCGGCGGTCAGTCTTTTAAAAAATAAATATTACAAGATTGTATTTGTAATTGTTAACAAATAAAAATTACAAAACAAAAATATATGTGTTACAAATAAGTTTTGAAAAGTTTAAATAAACTGTAACTGCCAAAAAGAATTTGATGCGAAATGATTTTATGCTTTCTTTACTTAATTACTATGTGATAATTAAGTAACGCCGTGTGGTATCCGGCAGAATAGACCACCCTAATTTCTTACCGAGGTGACGTAAAAGGCGACTAAGATAAGTTGACGTCAGGCAGGCGGCCGGTCGTAAAATACGTAGCCAAATCATGTGACAACATGTTTGTGACATGTTGTGCCGACCACACTTAGAGTGGGATGAGGGTAGGAATGATGATTTACTTTGTTACCATGATGAATAAACTATCTATTTTTTCAATGTATCTCTATTAAACAGTCAAGACACACACGTCAAAGAAAAATATAGCGTTTAATAACTGTTACGGAACGTATAATGAACTGTTTATAATGAAGCTATGCAAACAATAAATGTAGCGTAAGCGTGAAAAATGAAATTGGAGCATAACAAGAAAGAATCGAAGCGAACGCGATACCAAAACTAAGGAGCGGTTTGCGTGAGTTCCGAACTGACTTTGAGTAATGAGACGCCTCGAGATGGCACGAAATTGAAGCTTTGAAGTGTGTTTTATTTTAATGAACCCGATGTAGGGCAACCGTTGTACAGCGCTATAACAGATTGCTAATGACACGACGTTGTACCTGAAAATCTACTTGATTGATTTTAGAATGCAGGAAGCTATTACGTGGGATCTTATGCGCTCATTGCTTCTAATCCAATAAGACTTGCGTACATCATTCAAGCGAAATGATGAATAACTGTTATTTATATTACCATAGATAATATCGGCCTTAACACCAAGAGTTAAATGAAGTACAAGCCGGGCAAGCAATAACTCGACTTTACGACACTAATAAATGTTTGGGATTATAGAAGATATATTGCAAATAAACTTCGTAAACCTAACTGTAAAGTGTATTAACAATTTCCTTGTTTTAATGGCTATAATTTGGCGCCATTTGTTGAGTAAACAAAAAGAATCAATCATGATATTGAAATTATACGTAATGACTTAAATACATGCATGCGAGTAAATATCTTTTATTAATACTAGCTGATCGGGCAAACGTTTTTTTGCCATATATATTATTTCTAGGGAATTTCTAGGGAAAATTATAAGAAAATATTTTTTTAAATAATTAAAATGAAATGTTAGGGATATGAAAAATAGATAGTAACCGATTCTCAGACCTAATTAATGTACATATTAAAGCTTATAAAAATCGGTCAAGCCGTTTCGGAGGAGTATTGTAACTAACATTTTGACACGAGATATTTATATATAAGATCTGAAAATATGTAGAAAATTGTAATAGAAGTAACTTTATATAAGTAACTTTTATGAAAAAAAAATCTCAGCCGCCATAAACTATAGGGATTATTTACTATACAATATCTTACACCTAATCTACGAGTAGCAAACATGCATTTTTAAGCATTCCTCGATCTTCCAGTACCTACCGCCCTAGGCCGAGGCATTATTAAAATGGTACTACTATTAGGCCGTTTTGACATGAATGGACTCTTTCTTCTTTTCGCATTTCAATGAAGCTTCTACGCTTACCCAATAAGACTTTACAAACTGTTGGAACTAATAGCATATTAAGAATTCAAAATTACAAACACAGGTGAAAATAATGCAGAGTTCCATTCCGGTTTTATTCAAATTTTTCTTACGGGTTATGCATTGTGTTTTGGAGAGCATTACCAATATCCGTCAAGGTAAATCGTGATTTAATGCGAGTGTTTTCATTTTTGACTACCATTTGTATTTACAGTCACTTTTCACTTCACAAATTCAACATAGTTAAATTTTAACGTAAGTAAACTACAGCCGCATAGTTCGAAACCGGTAGAAAATTACTTGGTATTAGAAATCATAAATAAATAATATTTCCAGAATGAGTGGCACGTCTTTTAAAAGTTTTAGCCTCCTTCGATTGATTTCATAGAATAAAACATTTAGTAATATATGCAGATGTCCCTACACTTTAAATTTTCCTAATAAAGCTTTTAATTTTTGATGGTCTATATTATTGTTCAACAAGGAGTTTATTTTAGCTTATAATAAATGTTATTAATATGCCGTGTGGTATCTGGCTGAGTAGAATAGACCACCCTCATTTCTTACCGAGGTGTCGTAAGAGGCGACTAAGGTAAGTCGACCCGACGTGTGGTATCCGGCTGAGTAGAATAGACCACCCTCATTTCTTACCGAGGTGTCGTAAGAGGCGACTAAGGTAAGTTGATGTCAGGCAGGCGGCCCGTCTTAAAGTACTTAGCCATATCATGTGACAACATGTTTCTAACATGTTGTGCCGACCCCACTTAGAGTGGGATAAGGGCAGGAGGATGATGGAATAAATTTTATAAATATTTTCGTACAGATTGCAAACGAATAAAAAGTAAATAAAGCTCTTAATGAGTGTTTAAAAATTTTATTGAACTGATATAAACATCTAATAGCGGGAAAGTAAGTGTGGTAGCCGGCTGAGTAGAATAAACCACCCCATTTCTTACCGTGGTGTCGTAAAAGGCGACTAAGGTAAGTTGACCCACCGTGTGGTATCCGGGTGAGTAGAATAGACCACCCTCATTTCTTACCGAGGTGTCGTAAGAGGCGACTAAGGTAAGTTGATGTCAGGCAGGCGGCCGGTCGTAAAATCCGTAGCTGAATCATGTAACAACATGTTTCTAACATGTTGTGCCGACCCCACTTAGAGTGGGATAAGGGCAGGAGGATGATGGAATAAATTTTATAAATATTTTCGTACAGATTGCAAACGAATAAAAAGTAAATAAAGCTCTTAATAAGTGTTTAAAAATTTTATTGAACTGATATAAACATCTAATAGCGGGAAAGAAAGTGTGGTAGCCGGCTGAGTAGAATAAACCACCCCATTTAAACCACCCCCAACGACACCACGGTAAGAAATATATATATATATATATTTCTTACCGTGGTGTCGTAAAAGGCGACTAAGGTAAGTTGACCCACCGTGTGGTATCCGGGTGAGTAGAATAGACCATCCCTCTTTCTTACCGAGAGGTCGTAAAGTACGATTAGGGTAACTTTACGTCACGGAGGCCGACGGTCGTAAAATACGTAGCCAAATCATGTGACAACATGTTTGTAACATGTTGTGCCGTCCCCACTTAGAGTGGGATAAGGGCAGGATAATGATGATGATGGGAGGAAAATAAAGCAAACGGGTCGTACCGCAGTTTACATCCATAACTATTATTATTAAAATTCTCGTAAAAGTCTGTTAAGCTTTCACTAATAAACTAATCGGCTAGACCGATATAAGTGAAATTAAGCACAATTATCGGTGTATACACCTATGATCAAAACTAGGATAAAAAAACGTTTTCTTTCAGTAAATGTAAACATTTTGCGTTATTGAGGGTACAAAAGTAATAATAAAAAATATTTTGCTATAATCCGCCATACAATAAATAGAAGATATATATGGTGCTAAATGTATAGTGGACTATCCGTTTTTTCATACCCGTTACATGCAAAATTCGTAAAAAACACATGCACAAACTTCCGCCACTGTCACCACAATACACAAACACTACACACGTTCACTATCACAAACTCAACAATCGTTTCGCCCCGCAACCGAAGCATCATCAGTATGAAACGATATTTTAAAGCTGTGATAGCCTAGCGGTGACACCGTGCGACTCTCTAGAGACGACACAGGTTCAAACCTCGGGCAGGCACCAATGAGTTTTTCTATTAAAAACTTATATGTCTAATTGATAATTGCAATTTATCACACGCTTTTCGGTGAAGGAAAACATCGTGAGGAAACCTGCATATCTCTAGAGAATTCTAGGGATATGTGTAACCTACCAATCCGCACTGCAGCAGCGTTTTAGGTCTTAGCTCCAATCCTTCTCTCCAAAAACGGAGAGAGGAGGCCTTAGCCCAGCAGTGGGCATAGTAACAGGCTGTTACTTTATATATATTTTCTATTTACTGTATCGCGGATTATAGCAAAATAATTTGTATTATTACTTTTGTATTATGGATTTCCGCAAAGTAACGCCTAATTCTATAAATATTGAGGGTACTTAAAAACTTAGCACGCGCACAAAGTCGTGGGTACTGGTAGTAAAGAATAAACCAAAATGGAATGTCGTAAAGACATGGCCAATAAATATTCAGCGACATTACACGCATACGAACAGGTGCACCGTGGAGGGCGAAAGGCCTTGCGGTCAACCCAGATGAGTCGCAGCCAAGTGCAGGCTCCCATTACGGAATCAACATCTCAGACATACGTCTGTACAGTTATCCGCATAGCGACTGCGGTCGCACATGTAGGTCGGGCACTTGGACGTGAATTTTCTTGGTTAAATTTATAGTTTGTGGGAATTCCACGGTTAATTGCGGGGCTTTGTTGTATCGCATTATTATAAATAAATATTAGGTCCTTACATATGAAATTGGCGTTTTCTATGGGAGGAACATAAAGTCGTTTTTTTTTAATGAAATATATTTTATTAATCAAAGTATGTACCATTGCTATGTATGCACTTTTGCCATCTCATAGGTAGTTCATTGATCCCCTTACTAAAAAAATCATTCGGGCGGGAATCAATAAAATCTTTGAAGGCGGTTTGGACTGCCCCATCGGAGTTGAATTTTTTTCGTTGCAAATAGTTATCCAAATTGGGAAAAAAATGGTAATCTGTTGGAGCAAGGTCCGGAGAGTACGGTGGATGTCTAAGACATTCTAATTGAAGCTCCTCTGATTTGTTAGCCGTCTGTTGTGCAGTGTGTGGTCTAGCGTTGTCCTGAAGCAGCAGTGGCCTAGAGCGATTGATCAGCCTCGGTTGTTTAGCAGCTAGCTTTTCCATCATGGTTTGCAGTTGCTGACAGTAGATATCTGCCGTAATCGTCTGGCCAGATTTAAGAAAGCTGTAGTGAACGACACCGGCACTAGTCCACCAAACACTTACAAGCAACTTTTTTTTAGTCAATTTTCGCTTAGGGCAGGATTTGGCTGGTTCGCCAGGGTTCAGCCATTGCGATGAGCGCTTCCGATTATCGTAGAGGATCCACTTTTCATCACAGGTAATGATTCGATTTAAAATTTCTTCATTATTGTGCCGGTTGAGTAACGTAACGCAGCAGTCGACGCGCGTTTGTCGGTTTGCTTCACTCAATTCATAAGGTACCCACCTTTCAAGCTTTTTCACCTTCTCAATTTGCTTCAAGTGGATTAGAATAGTTTTATCACTAACACCGAAGCCTGCAGCTAACTCGGACGTGGTTTGCGATGGATCCGCTTCCACAATAGCCTTCAATTCTTCATTATCAACTTTGGTCTCCGGCCGTCCACGAGGCTTGTTCTGCAGGTCGAAATTTCCAGAACAAAAACGTTGGAACCAAAACGCACTGTGTTTTCTTTTGCGACACCGTCACCATACACATCATTAATCCTTCGAGCCGTTTCTGCAGCACTGATGCCACGGTGGAACTCATACTCGTAAATAACGCGATATTTCATGTTTTCCATTTTGTAAACAGAGTGACACAAAGAAAAAAACAAAAGAAGAAAAACAAATGAATTAGGGGGTTTGAAACACAAATGCATGAGTAAATAGCTGTATGAATTTGAATTTGGAATTCCTAACCATAAAGGTAATATTTGAGATCAAAGTGGCCAGTACGACAAAACGCCAATTTCATATGTAAGGACCAATATTATATATGGGACACTTACACACACGGTCATCCCTCCCCAAAGTAACTTAATACTTGTGCTATGGGGACGGACAACAGGTAAATATATATATATATATATATATATATATATATATAGTTTTAAATACATAATAATTGTTTATAGAAAATGTTAGCTCGGCGGGAATCGAACCCGCAACTCACAGAGCTGAAGGTAGGGCCACTAACCACTGTGCCAACGGGCTAGTCAACCATTAGCATATTATGAGGCCACTTAAAACATCATAAGCCATTATTTTCCATTTTCCATGTCTATACTTATTATTAAAAAAAAGTCCCCAAAAGCTGTCTGTATGTGATCGATTTCTCAAAATCCACTGAACGGATTTTCGTACGGTTTTGGCTACAGGTCTCTGCAATTCTTCCGGAAGTTTTAGCTTAATAGTATATCACGGTTCTATGTAAATTGTGTTGCGTCTGCTGGGAGATTTAGTCGCGTGCGTCATTTCAAAGAACAAAGATACACTAAAGTAATCATCATCCCCCAATCCCAATCTAAGTGGGGTCGGTACAACATGTTATAATACATGTTGTACCGATGGCTACAACGATGGTTGTACAATGGTTTGGCTACGTATTTTACGACCGGCCGCCTGCCTGACGTCAACTTACCTTAGTCGTATTTAACGACACGTCGGTAAGAAAGAGGGTGGTCTATTCTACTCAACCGGATACCACACGGTGGGTCAACTTACCTTAGTCGCCTTTTACGACACCTCGGTAAGAAATGAGGGTGATCTATTCTAATCTGCCGGATACCACACGGAGGATACACTAAAGTAATGTAAAAGAGAATTATAGGTCTACAAAAATACTACGAAAAAGGCCGCGACAGCATGTCTCTATTTGTTATGGCTAACTCACAATAGTTACTTTTATGTTTAAAATTTCAATTAAATACACTGATATCCACGGGAGCGTAGCCAAGCACAGATATTCTAAGTTAAGAATTATTTTTCACATTTTAATTCGATGGGATTCAGTTTGATGAGACGATTTAATGCTATAATTTTTTTAATTATATTTTTTTCATTAACATTAGTCATATCCGACAATTTTTTTTCGAATTGATGTATGATGTTAGCCCTAACGGCTTTTACAGCGTCACCGAGCGGGACGGGCGAGCGCAGAAGCATCGTCGAGGTTGCGAAATGCAGAGAGTAGAGCGCAGAAACTCTATTAGCGTCGGGAATGTCGTCCTAAGGGTGCCTCCTGTGAGGCCTGACTACGGCTTAGAGCGGCTTGTAGTGGAGAGCTGATGGTATGACTTTGATAAGTCATTGCGATGTCAATGACGTCAGAGAACTGGGACCTCATCTTCGCCGGCGAAGACGCTGTGTGTGTATTCGGTATTGCTGTGTTTGCTATCGTTATTTAATCGTCAGGGTCATATAGGACGCCTTTTGGACGCCTATATTTTCGGTGGTCAGACCTAACTAGAATTCTGCCAATGGGTCGTATTAAATGCAACGGGCTTGCTAACCTTTTTTCCATATTAATAAAATATAGTTTTTATAGTCTAGGTTATAATTTGAATGTTATCAAATCCAACTTATCTAATATTCATTTTTCTTCCTGCCTAGCTAAACCATTTACGAAATCGAACCTCTATAAGTTTTAACTATAGTAGTCACGTCTCTGCATATTCAAAATCAAATTATTCTTTATTTTTGTTAATCTTATGATAGGCTATAGGAGTAATATATTTATGTTCTGTCGACCTTGGAATCGGTAACTCTTATCCCTATTGTGTTTATCGTTATGAACAACCTTCATAGATAGCAACGTAACCATAGGATGTTACCGATATAAAGCACTCGACGTCAGTTAAAGCGGTTTTACAAAATAAATCGACCCAAACCCAACAATGTAGTGTGATAAAGTAACTTTTATTACAAAAAAGTGCAATATTTTGCTCTAATCCGTAAATTGAAAATATATATAATGTTAAATGTACAATGGGCTATTCGTTTTCATACCTAATACATGCAGAATTTAGCTGTGATAGCCCAGCGGTGAGACCGTGCGACTCTTTCGAGGGGAACACGACTTCAAACCCGGGCAGGCTAATAAGGTCTAATTGATAATAACAATTTATCACACGCTTTTCGGTGAAGGAAAACATCGTGAGGAAACCTGCATATCTCTAGAGAATTCTGGAGATATGTGTAACCTACCAATTCGCATTGGAGCAGCGTGGTAGGTCTTAGCTCCAACCCTTCTCTCCAGAAACGGAGAGAGGAGGCCTATGCCCAGCAGTGGGATTGTAACAGGCTGCTACTTTTACATGCAGAATTCGTAAAAACACCTGCACATATCTCCACCATCGCCACCACAATGCAAAAGCATTGCACAGTGCACACGTTCTCTATTAAAAACTCAACAATCGTTTCGCCCCGCAACCGAAGCATCATCAGGAGATAGACTCCACGACAAAATCGCAAATATTTGTGAATTTGAATTATCCTGATGGTGTGGATTCTCCTGGTTACTTTGCGAAATTATTGTTTTAAATGTTGAGTTGAGATTTAAGGTTGTAAGATCGAAGACCGAGCTCAGTGGCGTGCTATAGCTACTTACAAATTATTAGTTATCTTGCAAAAGTGGGTTATACGACAATATTGTTATAAATAGTAAATAAATAAATAAATAAATAAAATAAATATATAAATACAGTAGAGACATATAACCAACAGTAGGCTAGAACAGGTTGATGATGAGAAGGGATTGTGCAGTCCAATATGGTATTGTTTGTGGTTTTTGTAGTACATGCATTTTACGAATAACCTTACATAGATTACTTTTAATATTTTTTTTTGTTAACAATGGTTTTGTCTAATCGGGAGTTTGTGTTATAAAATTGCGCAAAGTAACGCCTATTTATATACATACATTTTTATTTTAAATATATATAAAATGTACAATATGGCGCCATACATTTACATTCTACCCTGCATCAGGAGGGAGCTACCCCATCTATCATTACACCCACTCCACGGTAATCCATTTTTGCCATCGATTTATGCACCCCATCAGTCACCCTTTCAAAATGTTTAATAATTATAGTAAAAATTTTCGAGTCTTACTTACGAGTAAAAGTATACGAGTATAAATTCTGTTATTATTATTATTTTTTAACTTTTTGACTGAAAATTATCCAAATTAGAGAATATATCCAAACAAAAAGAAAGATCCATATATAAGAGATATTTTTGATGATATTTTTTTCCCTTCAAAAGACAGGTAAGGACTTACGACATGACTTTGCATGACTACCTCTTAAAGGCAAGGTAGTCATGCCACAGTCATGCCGCTCCACAATCCAGCGGCTTTCGGTGACTTATTTAAGGCCGGTAAGAGGTCCAAGGATACTGTGATTTTAGACGCGCCACCTCTTCTAACTTTAATGCCTAAAGTAATCAACGGTCATGGAATCGACGAAAATGTCTCTTTTTACAGGATAATGACGATGTAACATGGTGTTAATAAGGTCCTACCTAATAAAATAACTTGTACACAGGTAATTAAATACAGATAAATAAATTATGTCGAGGTAATCAGATTTATCTGTTAAATACTAATTACACAAGTTAAAATGTATTTAATTCCTTGTAACAACAATTGTGAAACACAATTACTTCGCGAAAATTACTCACTATCTTATCAGAAGCTCTCAACTGTCCAGATAGTATCAAACAAGTGTAGGTAATCTATGAACTGTAAACCTCTTAGCGATGATGTAAGATCTTAATATCAATAAATCTTTATTTATTAAAAAATTAATTTCTACGCCGCTTGTATCTCTACTGAACGGATTTTCATGTAGTTTTCAACAATAGATAGAGTTATTTATGTTCTTGAAAAGTTTAAGTGTATAATTTTGTTAAAGTCTTTCGTAAAGTAATTGACTTATTTTTAGTAATTCATTTAGTGTCTTAAATTTCGGAAACGTCGAAATACCTCTGAGTTTTATCTTATTAATAAAATATAACAAGCTGTGTATAGTGGAGATATTCTTTGTCTATAGAGTGAAAAGAAAATCTTCGATAGATATATCTATCTTTTTGCCTTTTGCCGTACCAATTGTAGCTTTATTAATCGAAAAAAAGAGCTTGAAAGTGCTTATTTAAATAAAGATTATTTTGATTTCATTGGATTTTATGACGCAACCCAAAATATCAGGAAACGAAAGGGGAAGTTAAAACAGACTAATGCACAACAATTCATGTCTGAGTCTGCTTGTCTGTAAGATTTTCCATTGCAGAACAAACAACTGACATTAGAATCATGGATAAGTTAGATAGGTATTAAAATATTCATGTTATATTATGTAAAATATATACATTATAAGGTTCAAACACAATAATTTTTTAACACAAAAAGAATGAGGATCACATGATAATGTATGCGCAAGTTTCCACTGAGTGAATATAAGGAGGCAATGACCAAAGAACAAAGAAACATTACATTAGCAAAACAACAAATTCTGACCATTAACTTTATGGATTATTTCTGTTTTGGATTTTGGTTAATCGTTATTTTATAATTTAAATATCTTTATATCAAACGCGGAAGTTAACATTCTCATTTCTCAATTTTTAAGATCAAGGATTACTGCCTGTTAAATAGTAAAAGTTGACAGACTTTCGCAAAATTTGAATGTCGCATCCAAAATTGGTGGCGACTGAAAATTTTGTTTTATTTTTATTATTATATTGGTTTATGAAACAATCTTATATTTATTCAATTTTATATTTATTTAGTTTTGTTAAAACAACGTATTAAAAGATCGTTTAAGAATGTCATCATGATTGATTCCGATGATTTTGATATAAACTTTTATTCTTTTTTGAACAGACCATATGCGTCAAAAATTAATTTGGTTCTCTCATAAACAATACTCATCATTCTCCTGCCCTTATCCCACTCTAAGTGGGGTCGGCTCAACATGTTCCAAACATGTTGTCATATGATTTGGCTACGTATTTTACGACCGGCCGCCTGCCTGACATCAACTTACCTTAGTCGCCTTTTACGCCACCTCGGTAAGTATTGAGGGTGGTCTACTCTATGCAGCCGGATACCACACGGCACATGCCTTAGTCGCCTCTTACGACACCTCGGTAATAAAGGAGGGAAGTGAAGCGTACATGAAGTGTAACATGAAGTGTAAGCGTACCAAAAAAAAGAAGAAAAAAACAAGCGATATGAATATTTTTATTAATCTAACAAACGCTTATGACTAAACTACTTTTCTTCTTGAGTAAAAGTAGGCTTAAGTTAGGCGCCACCAAGCCTTGAGGGGGGGGCATTGCCATTACCGATTTACGTGATGGCATTAACAATGTCCTATACAATAGGCTTTGATCGGCGTTATTAAATTTATAGGTGCATCGTGCGGCATAGTAATAAAATTCAACAAAATTTCTCGCTATCGCCGGCTTCCAGAGAATTCGATCAGCAAATCTTTGTTGAAAAGTAACGACACAAATATTTTGCTACAATTGCGTTAACAGGAAATACGATTAGTACAGTTTTATTATAAATTTGGTATTTTGGCATGCTCTTTTTTGCTAAAGTAGTAATAAAAATATTTTGTTATAATCCGCGATACATTAAGTAGAACATATATATTGTGCTAAATGTATAGTGGACTATCCGTTTTTCGTACCCGATACGTGCAGGATTTGTTAAAACACATCGGTTGCGGGGCTAAGCGATTGTTGATTTGTGGTAGTGAACGTGTGTAGTGCTTATGTATTGTGGTGGCAGTGGTGGAGGTTTGTGCATGTGTTTTTACGAATCCTGCATGTATCGGCTATGAAAAAACGGATAGTCTACTATACATTTAGCACTATATATATTTTCTATTTACTGTATCGCTGATTATAGTAAAATATAAACTCTTTTTGCGGTTGAGGATTTGGATATTTGACTTTAAGAACTATGTTAATTTGTGTCGTGCTGCGCGTTCAGATTACTGTAATGAGTTTTCCAGCCTTTTATACACACACGTGTATAAGGACGAGAGAAAAATGTGCATCGTGTGCATTACAATCTGCGTAACATAGATATATACTAAAATGTTAATAATAGCAGCCTGTTCATATCTAAATGCTTGAAAAAAGAAGAGAGGTGGTTTAATTTGAATTTGAATATATAGGTTAGCTTTACCCTAAGAACTTATTTAAGCAAACAAAATTAATTCAATTGTTTTAAAATGTTACAATCATTTTTTTTCAACATTAATCGGGAATATATTCCACTAGACCAAATAGAATTATTTAGTTGTGTTTTAGAAATTAGAATTAATGTTTCCTCATAAATCTGTTAAAAAATCAATACGTTGATATGTGATTGGTTGCTTTATACGAATGACTGATACAAAAGTGCCCAATACGGTCGGTACCTGTTCATATTAATACGCGAATATAATAAATACAGAAGTTTTTTTTTCCTATTATAAAGTACATCACAAAGGAAGTGATTTATTGAAGTCACAATCGAGCCTTAAGGCTAACTTAATTTTTACCTAAACTTATAACTAAGAACAGGTCCAAAGACTTATTTTAGTCTTTCTTACTATAGGAGACACTTCGTTCTTGTGTTCTTTTTCAGTAGCACTAACACACTACACTACACTAACGCTACACTATATTACACTAACTCAAAAGGCTTTGTCCTTTTCAGTCTTCTCACTGGTCCCTTAATATCGAGAAGCTGGATAGCCTCGATGTTTACATGATGGTGGAGCCTCTGTTAATGGCAGCATACATTTTAATAACTTTATTTACAAACTGAACCTGGAGATGTTGTTAGATGTCTTCATTTCTTACATACAGAAGTGTGTCTGTTTTGTTGTCTGTGTGTTACGTTTTCAAGGCTAATCCGTTATAACAATATTATAAAATTTTATACAGCTTATGTGCATATGTGATAAAAAATTCCCGTTTCTCCTTCAACAACATGAGAAAGAGTTAGTGTATAATTGAGGCTACCACTAGTATAAAAATAAATTGATCTAAGCACTCCTGTGCTTCCAATATTCCTATATTGGAAGAGCTAAACTCATTGTTTAAGAAGGAGGCAGTAATGTAACTAGTTCTATGATATGTTCACACGGCCCGTGGTTAGCACTTCGCCCGTGGGACCGTGAAAAGTCAACAAGGCCGTGTTTGTAAAGATCCAAGTATTGTTTTGACAATAGCCTTATGACACCTTGTTTTATATTCGATATATTTTATGTTATTTATCAATTCTAGTTTTATTTATTTTAAATCTGATAGTCTGTTAATTATGAGTAACGAACTCAACATCATTCTCCTGCCCTTATCGCACTCTAACTGCGGTCGGAAACATACGTTATAAACATGTTGTTACATGATTTGGCTACGTATTATACGACCGGTCGCCTGCCTGACGTAAACTTACCTTAGTCGCCTTTTACGACAACTCGGTAAGAAATATGGGTGGTCTATTCTACTCAGCGGATACCACACGGCGGGTCAACTTACCTTAAGCACCTTCTACGACACCTCGGAAAGAAAAGAGGGTGCTCTATTCTACCTCAGCTGAATGCCACATAGATACATATGAGATACACGCTAGAAACCGAAATAAACTAATGACGCCAAGGTTGCGCCTCCAAAAGGTGCGAAAATCATTTGTCGGTCTCGGTACACGCTTTTATAATAAAATTCCTCAACATTATTTAGACTTGTCTTTACCAGGTTTAGAAATTATCTTAAAACGATGCTGCTACATAAAGCTTACTATACAATTGAAGATTATTTGAGTGATAGTAGCATATCTTAACTGCAGTCAGTTACGCACCAGGCTGCAACGATTAATTTGTAACCATCAATCAAATTGTAAAAAAAAATGGCCGCCGAGTTTCTTGCTGGTTCTTCTTTGTAGGAGAAAACTCCCGAATCAGTGGTAGCTTCTTGAAAACATTTGACGATTCAAAAGTACTGTAAACAGTCTACTTGAATAAAGAATATTTTGAGTTTGAGTATATGTATTTATGTAAGTAATTCAATAAATTTAGTATATAATTCAAATTATACATGTATATGTTTACCAGTTGTCTGTCACTCATAACACAAGTAATAAGTTACTTACTTTAGGGACGGACAGCCGTGTGTGTAATTGCCTCGGAATTTTTTTATTTATCTTCACCATTAGAATGTGTGGCAATTCACTACAGTGCATTTGTTATGGAACTTCCTTCCGAACGCCACCGCGTTTTGTAATGAACGTCCTTTCATAATATTTACAAATGACTACTACTTGAGGTGTTTAAAACGACTACAGGTCATCACAACTTAATGGCCGGTAGAGCAGTTGTAACACCCCTAGTCTTGGCGGTGATGATAATATGAGGTACCATATATGCTTTTATACAACTGAAAACTATCTGCAAATATCTCTAAACAAGAAATTTGAGAAATTGGTTTGTCGATAAGTGGGACAAATTGAAGACTCAAGGACGTATGGGCCCTTTGATTTTTGAATAGCAAATCGCTTCGAAACACGCAATGGTAGAAAAAACCAAGTAGGTTTACAATGTATTTTGCACAGGGACTTAACAGGAGCCTTTGCACCATATTACTATTTTGAGTAGAAATCTTTGTAAATACGCATGCCTCGCTGAGGACGACGACTTTTATAGACTTTTTTTTCATTATTCTATATTATGTAGATATGTTTATATTCCACATGTTGCTAAATGCATTAATATCCATTTTAGCTTAATTTCAAGTTTTGGAATACCGATAAGTTTCCTTCCGTTCTGCAAATGCAATTAATTAAATAATTAATAATAAATAAATAAATATATGGGACATTTACACACACGGTCGCCCGTCCCCAAAGTAAATAACTTAATACTTGTGTTATGGGTGACGAACAACTGGTAGATATACTACATATATAAGTTTAAATACATACTTAAATACAAATACACACCCAGGCTCGAAGAACCAACAATTTGTTTATAGAAAATGTTGGCCCTCGGCGGGAATCGAACCCGCGACCCGCGAAGCTGAAGGCAGGGTCACTAGCCACAGCGCCAACGGGCCAGTCAAATTTTTTTCAATTTGGCCAGTTAAAAAAAAAATTAATTCAAAGCTTTAGCATCTTAACCCAGTTATGTCGCAGTGTCTGAAAATCGATTTGGAGGTCGTAGATTTCAACTAAATTTATGTAGTCAAAGCATTTTCAAGGTGCTCTTTTAGGTAACAATCTTTACGTGGACTTAATTTCGAACAGTACAATTTTTTTTACTTTATGAATTTAATGAAGCAAAGTATACATTTTTTTTGCGAAATAGGTATTTCATTCTACAATCATACTGGGAACTCCCAGACTAATTTCATTATGGCAATTACATCGCAGGGTAATTAGGGCTGTTAACTCGAATTGGATTTTTTCATTCATATTTTTTCATCGGTAAAAACATATGGGCTATACTATTAGGGAAAATAATCCTAATTAAGTATTCGCGGGTTCAAATCTCGGCTTGACGCCTGTAAATTTTCAATAAAGATTGATGATCATAACAATGTCCTTGTGTGCTTTACATAGGAATAAATAGAGAATGTCTGGAATACTGAAAACCTGGCAATTTGTATGTGCTCGTAAGTGGCGTGGTAAGTCCAATGTACAACCCTTAGCTCCTAGGAAAGGCGAGGACTAATAATCATTTTAAAATCAAATAAGCATTTTTTCGAATACACACTCCAATTTTCATATGATCAATTATAATCAAAACAAATACAATTTTATTAAACAAATTTTATAATAAATCTATTTAATCTCATTCTAATACTCCATCTATTAATCGGCTTAGCTTATTAACTGCAATACAATGCTGATTCAGTGATGCGAAATTTAAATATCTCTTAACTCTTCATTGTGATAGTAGTTATTTAAAAAGAGTATTATATTTCTACACAATTTACCCTGAAAACTATTGATTTGTACCCATTCAGTTTGATTATAAAATAGAAGACGTAGCATTGTTCTTCTTCTTCTTCTTCTGGGAGTAGCGGCTATGCAGGGCCTAAGGGCCCAGTATCACTTTGACCATTGCTGATCTATTGTGATCGCCACTGCTTACAATTCGCCACCAATACCGGTGCCCTTGAAGAATTCAAGGATCTTCTTGGCGGCGAGTGCTTTCACTCGAGTGCAGAGCATCGAACGTTGATCAGCGCAGGGCAGTCACATAGGATATGCATGGGTGTTTCCTCCGCTTCAAGGCAGAGTCTGCACAATCCAGTGTCTGACAGCTTCAGGTAGCATTGTTAATAAAATTAAAAAATTCTGTTCCTTTATAAGACGACAACCCTAATGAATATATAGTGCCTACTTGTGTATAAGAAATTAACAAGGTGCGGATTATTGATCTAACAGACCCCACGCAACGCGCCCCAAGAATTATAGACAGATAGCATAGTCGATGTCTGCCTTCGGCCCAACGTAATTTACTGTTAACATAGTATAACATAGTATATTTGTTATGTTTTCTATACTTTCGTATTATATATACTTATACTTATATAATACGTGGTTATTTGTGTATAATATAGGTATTTATTTACTTTTGTGTATATTTGATATAAGTATATTTTATGGTGATACATATTTATAGTGTAGAATTGTATCATTATCTTTATATACTCTGTGGTACACTTTCCTTCCAGTTATTTTATTAAACAGCTCCATAATGCCTAAGGTTGCCTGGAAGAAATCGCTGGTTAGCGATAAGGCCGCCTTATTGTACCTGTATTTATTCCTGTCTATTAATGCCTAATAATCCTTTAATTCCAATATATCTTAAAGAACGTTTCAACTTCTTGTCGGATGTTGGATGTGGCCGGCTAAGATCTTTAAATACATTAGATCTTGCCTTCCCTAAATGCTCCTCACTGACTTACTCGAGATCATTTATCTTTCAAGGTGTAAAGCTGTGGAATGATTTACCTGTATCAATCCGCAAATCTCCTTCCCTATCAGCATTTAAGTCACAGACTAAAAAATATTTGTCTCAGTCAGTTAAATTAAATTTAGTTTATTATCAATATTAAATTACATTTTAATCAATTCAAATAATCACTATTATCTATTATTTTATTCATTTATTTTTCAACTTTAATCTATGTATAGTGTTTCGTTATTTTTATTTTTCTTCCTTCGTTTTTTTTCCATCATCAATTTTTTTTTTCTTTTCATTTTCTTTCTGTTACTCATAGGTTGGCTGGTAGAGATCCCTTTTAGGGATAAGTCCGCCTTTTGTTTATACAATAAAGATAAATAAAAAAAAAAAATAAAAAAATAAAAATGCCTGTAATTTTTCTTATGTGTTCAATAAAGAGTATTCTATCTATCTATATTATTTTCGAGTAGCCAAAAGAAACTTAGCATCTTGCAGTTAAATCTCATTTTGAATTTAGAATTATACTACTTTTAAGTGGTATATTTTTATGTAATATATATTGTTATACTGACGTAGCCAAGATTGGATTTGCGCGACTCGAACCGCAAGTTTCTTAGCCATGAGGTCTTTTCGCGGCAATTTCCTGATACTGATACTTACGTCATGAAAATAACCTCGTTCTATATTTAAAAATTTGATCAATTTGTTTACAATCTTTAAAAAAAAACATAACAAACTAATTTTATTATATATTGATCGTCTGTTAGTTTGTCTGTCATGTACACTAATTTTTACATTGTACTTTATTATTTAAATATAAAATTTAATAAAATTATTTTGCTATAATCCGCGATACAGTAAATAGAAAATATATATAGTGCTAAATGTATAGTGGACTATCCGTTTTTTCATACCCGTTACATGCAGGATTCGTGGAGTCTATCTCCTGATGATGCTTCGGCTGCGGGGCGAAACGATTGTTGAGTTTGTAATAGTGAACGTGTGTAGTGCTTTTACGAAGCCTGCATGTAACGGGTATGAAAAAATGGATAGTCCACTATACATTTAGAACTATATATATTTTCTATTTACTGTATTGCGGATGATAGCAAAATAACTTTATTATTACTTTTGTATTATGATCTCCGCAAAGTAACGCCTAATTCTATAAATTATAAAATTTACTTTACATAATTATACTTGACACATGCCGTGTGGTATCCGGCTGAGTAGAATAGACCACCCTCATTACTTACCGAGGTGTCGTAAGAGGCGACTAAGGTAAGTCGACCCGCCGTGTGGTATCCGGCTGAAATGAAATAGACCACCCTCATTTCTTACCGAGGTGTCGTAAAAGGCGACTAAGGGGAGTTGACACACCGTGGGGTATCCGGTTAAGTAGAATAGACCACCCTCTTTCTTAACGAGGGGTCGTGAAATACGACTAAGGTAAGTTGACGTCAGGCAGGCGGCCGGTCGTAAAATACGTAGCCAAATCATATGACAACATGTTTGTAACATGTTGTGCCGACCCCACGTAGAGTGGGATAAGGGCAGGAGGATGATGATAATTATACTTGACACAAAACTTTTCTAAAGTTGTTCACAGATTGACTTTATATACTCGTATTTACATAATACATTCCTATAAAAAAAGTTTCAACAAAACTTTTGTATTTCAAAATTCCCACATGGACGAGTAGATTGCTAAATAAGCTATAGTTAAGCATAGTTGTGCTTAGCCAATAAATATGCATATGAAATGCGATAGGCAGATATTAATGTTTGCTGAAGTGAAACTATTTACTACACGTAATGGCGTAACTCATTCTAAAATCAACGAAATGTCTACAAATTTATTCTTCAATTTACGTAAATATATTATGATTTTAATATTTGCACATCAAAAAGTCATGAATATGAAATATTCTAATACCGTGATAAAATTATCATATTATATATTGGAGACTACTTCGCAGTGATATTACACAATAATAGTGTAAGTAGAAAACTTAGTGCTTGTAGTGACACTGTGGTTGTAGTAAAGATATTTTTAATTATATTACACTTTTAAATTTTATTGCTTATTGCGTAATAAATAAGTAGAAAGCCTTGTATAAATTACAGCCACCTATAGTGTCAATTGACCAAATATAGTAAATGTATGAAAAAGTGACTGAAGAGAAACGGAACGCAGATAAGTAATAACTCATTTTTTTATAAGCAATACAACAGAACTAACTACTTTGCTATAATCCGCACGGGTTAAGTGAATGCATGCAAAGCCAATGTGTATGAAGCAGGCAAAATCTACGCACCTTATACATGCAGGACCAGTCACCACATGCACCCCAAGGCGCAATTCACCAGCAACAACGCACACAAAAGCAGCACACACACCCACAACCACAATCTCGACGATCGTTTCGCCCCGAAACCGAAGCATCATCAGGAGGATAGGCTCCACGACAAAAATCGTACTGCTGTTATCAGTACGATCAGCACACACACCCACCACCACAATCTCGACGATCGTTTCGCCCCGAAACCGAAGCATCATCAGGAGGATAGGCTCCACGACAAAAATCGTACTGCTGTTATCAGTACGATCAGCACACACACCCACCACCACAATCTCGACGATCGTTTCGCCCCGAAACCGAAGCATCATCAGGAGGATAGGCTCCACGACAAAAATCGTACTGCTGGTACTGATTTTTGTCGTGGAGCCTATCCTCCTGATGATGCTTCGGTTTCGGGGCGAAACGATCGTCGAGATTGTGGTGGTGGGTGTGTGTGCTGCTTTTGTGTGCGTTGTTGCTGGTGAATTGCGCCTTGGGGTGCATGTGGTGACTGGTCCTGCATGTATAAGGTGCGTAGATTTTGCCTGCTTCATACACATTGGCTTTGCATGCATTCACTTAACCCGTGCGGATTATAGCAAAGTAGTTAGTTTTGTTGTATTGCTTGTAATATGGAATTCCGCAAAGTAACGCCTGCTTCTATAAATCATTTTTTTATCATAGAGTTATTATACTTAGAGTACGAAAGCCAGCCTTAAATATGACATATCACAATTTAGAAAGAAGCAAATGAGGGTGATCTATCTGTCTCTCTTTTATATGTGTGATTAAACAAAGATGAAGTATATGTATTTCATCTTCCCTCTCATAATTTATTGTATCACTTTCAGGCCTGTCTACTTTAGTATTAATAAATCTATGTTGTTTACCCGCTATAACCCTTTTATTCTTTCTATCAGTTACTCCTTTTCACTCAAATAGGATATAACTGAGAATGATGAAAAGAATTATAGGAATAAAGATTGACTGGCCCGTTGGCGCGGTGGGTAAGAAACCCTGCCATCAGTTCCACGGGTAGCAGTTTCGATTCTCACCGAGGACCAACATTTTCTATAAACAATTTGTTGGTTTATCGAGCCTGGTTGTTTATTTGTATTTAAGTATGTATTCAAAATTATATATGTAATAATCTACCAGTTGTCCGTCACCCATAACACAAGTATCAAGTTACTTACTTTGGGGACAGACGACTATGTGTATAAGTGTCCCATATTTATTATTTATTTATTTAATGATGGCCGTGACATTTCTCAAAAGGTAAAAATTAACGACGAAGCTGAAAGACGCTAAAGATGTATGTAATGTTTTTTCAAAAGTGTTTAATTTAGGTTTTCTAATTTCTTCTAATACATTTTTTAATGAATCTGCCAAAATTTCAATTCTTCCATCAATATATGAATAGTATATGACTATCTAAGATGTTATCGAGTAAAGCAGTTATCGTGTTTTATTTTAAGTTGCATTAAAGAATTCAATACATTCAATGATTTATTTATGACGAGTCTTTATTTTTTTCTTAACTATTTATACAAACATATTACTTGTATGTTTACATAATACAGAATTTGAATGTCTAAAACATATTGCTATGAGCTCTCTACTTTCAGATCATTATAATTTCACTTTAATTAGTCTACGACTCTGGATGCAGTCTGTCTCGGTGCACTTTGAGAGCCCTAGATGATTTAATATAACGACTAAGAAGAGCTTTACTGCTTTTGAAACGAAAAGCCTCTTCAACAACTGCTTTGAAGAGGTATTTCATTTATGATTATTAGTTTTTATTTCGGAATTTTTCAAAATTCATTCGAAAAAAATTGCTATGGCACTAAAAAGACCATATTTTTATAATCTTACTAGCTGTGCCAGCGGCTACGCCCGCGTGGAAATGAGCGTGTCACAATTTTTATATATTATTAAAATTTGAAACAGTACTTATTGTGAGTTAGCCATAAGAAATAGAGACATGGTATCGCGAACTTTTTTGTTGTATTTTTAAAGATCTACAAATAAAATTAAAATAGTTAACGCAGCGCACGCGACTAAAGCTCCCAGCAAGCAAATTTTTTAACAGCTGCTCGATCTCTTCAATACAATTTACATAATACCGATATGTACTATTAACGTTAACCTAAACCGGAGGTAGTGCTCTAGCTTTTGGTGAAAACGGTACAAAAATCCGTTCAGTAGATTTTGATAAAATCGATTACATACAGACAGACAGCTTTTTGGGACTTTGTTTTATAATAATTATATTATTATATAATCTTATGATTAAGGAGGATAGGTTCTGAAACATTTTTTAAAACTAAAATGATGTTCTTTGTCAATTATAATTTATAATTGAGGGCTTTTTTAAAAGCTTTCATTAAACTTGCAATATATATATGTAAAGGTGGAATCTTGCAAGTTAAATTTGACACACTTCCCTGTGAGACGAAATTTTTCATACTGGTCCGGTCCCGGTGACAATGCATGTTTATGATAAGCATGACCTGCTGCTGCCAGGATTGGCTCTAGACGAAGGAAGTCCTCAATGCTTAACAGTACGGACATGAAATTTTGTGAAAAGCTTTATTAACTTGACTTGTTTATAAGTTAAGATAAAACGAACGAAAACCCGAACACAACTAGTTTAAATGTGTGTAAATTTCACTTTCAAAGAAAAAGTAAATAACTCAAAGGCAAACAGTGAAACGGATTGTCTCAACAATAAGTCGTAAGTGAAACTTAGACAGCGTTTCGTATCTATTGTTAAGTTCGTGACCTGAAAACCCGACGACAAACACTTTGGCTTTTATGTCATGACCCCTCCGACGGAAGGGGTGACATTTTGCTGCCTTTTACACTAAGTCTATTTTTGTTAAACGCTCTTTGAATTCATGATCGATTGGGAACTTAATCTTGCAGAATTTCCATCCTAAAGAGTTCTGTTAACGTCATTCGTGTTCATTTGGTCCATTGCCGCGTCTCAAAGGGAAAGGCGAGAATCTAAGGGCGCCTTAAGCTAGTAACCAGCTATCATCATAGGCGAGCACAGCTAGTAATAAATTCAAATTCAAATTCATATTCAAAATATTCTTTATTCAGGTAAACTTGTAAACAAGTGCTTTTGAATCGTCAACATCTACTGCTAATTCGGAAAGCAGCTCCTACCGAGAAGAACCAGCAAGAAACTCGGCGGTTGCTCTTTTCGAACAATAATTTTTATCACTAGTTACATATACTTATTAATGTCTTGTACAGGGTTGAAGAGACGCTATATCCACGCATTCTTATCTTCTAGGTAATCTTCAGTAGTATAAAAGGCTTTCTGAATTAGCCTTTTTTTAATAGTATTATTGAAAATAGATGACTACAGGGAGCAGAAAAAGTACTTAAGCTCCCGGTGATCAGGATTCCCGAAAGGGGCCTCCTCTCACCACGCGCCTTTTCAAGCAATACTGTCGTCGGTATCCTAAGTTTGATCGAACAACTAAGTGGGAACTTCTAGAGTCGGCGTTAGCTCTTCGCGATAAGATCATTAAACGATACAGCAATTGAAAACATCATTGTTCAATCAATATTCAACATAGCGATTATCTCATGAGCTAGGTCTAAATCATCATTCTCCTGCTCTTATCCCACTCTAACTAGTGTCGGCACAACATGTTTTACCCATGTTGTAATGTGATTTGGCTAGTTATTTTACGACTGCCTGACGTCAACTTGCCTTAGTCGCCTTTTACGAAAACTCGGTAAGAAGTATGAGTGTTTTATTCTACTCAGCCCGATACCACACGGCGGATCTACTTATCTTAGTCACTTTTACGACACCTCAATAAGAAATGAGGGTGGTTTATCCTACTCAGCCGAATACCACACGGCATAATATCTATATATGTATTAATACCATAGTACATAGTACCAGCTATCAATACTAATAAAAATAATTACCACTTTAGTAGTATAATGTCGCACGCTTATTATTAAAGTGACATAATTACTAATTACACAAACCGCTCTAGCTTCTTTCTGAAGATCCAACGATATTACTCTACTTAGCAAGATAAATATCGAAGTTAATCATCATTCTCCTGCCCTTATCCCTCTCTAAGTGGGGTCGGCACAACATGTTATAAACATGTTCTCACATGATTAGGCTACGTATTTTACGCTCGGCCGCCTGCCTGACGTCAACTTACCTTAGTCGCCTTTTACGACACCTCGGTAAGAAATGAGGGTGGCTCTATTCTATTCTGCCGGATACCACACGGCACATACCTTAGTCGCCTCTTACGACACTTCGGTAAGAAAGGAGGGTGATCTATTTTATTCTCCCGGATACCACACGGCTAAAATTTCGAAGTTAATATAGTTCATAATGGCACTTTCTCGTACATTTGTACACACGAGTACTAAAAATTACTACCGAGCTCATCAACAACTCAGAGCTCAGAAGTAGCATTTGACTTTTCTAGTTCCGAAATATTCTCGTACATGTCTCATAGAATTACATACACCTTAAATTATTTTGACATGCGATAATTTAAACATTTAAAGCGACATTGGCGTAGTGTGACTAGCTAATGAGATAGATTCGTAGTTAGTCTGATGTCCGAACGACCTCAACAGGCGTAAATGTGTTTAGACACGCGACAATGTTATTGATTAAAACGTAATTGATTCTTTTGCAGCCACGCCATTTCAGTCAACTTTAGCTTATTTGTGGAGAACAACTTTTTGTAATTTTCTACCAGCGTGTTATTTACATTAATTTAATGATTCTTATGATATCATTACAAGAAGAAAATTACAAACAAAAGCTATAATTATAATATCAATAATTAACTTTATTCTCCTGATACAAAGTTAATAGACATAAAGTCTTACTTAGAAAAGATTTCTTTATTGATGAAGTCCTCTTTAGCGCAGTGGAACTAATACTCGCTTTATATGTTTCCAACTGAAATGATTCTCTTGATATAATAATATATAATAAGAGGAATATTTTTTTTTTTTATGAATGTTTTATATAATATTATAATATATAAAAAAAGTAAAGTAGCAGCCTGTTACAATCCCACTGCTGGGCATAGGCCTCCTCTCTCCGTTTTTGGAGAGAAGGGTTGGAGCTAAGATCTACCACGCTGCTCCAATGCGGATTGGTAGGTTGCACATATCTCCAGAATTCTCTAGAAATATGCAGGTTTCCCGATCACGATGTTTTCCTTTACCGAAAAGCGTGTGATAAATTGCAATTATCGATTAGACACATGAGTTTTAATAGAAAAACTCATTGGTGCCTGCCCGGGTTTGAACTCGTGTTCCCCTCGAAAGGGTCGCACGGTCTCACCGCTGGGCTATCACAGCTCTTATAGTGCCCGGTGACTCTTATAATATATATCAAATCATTTTTATGTAATTCTAACTTTGTTGATAGTAATTGTAACTTTCAAAATGTATTTAAATTGAAATTGTGTTGATGTAATTATTATAATTATTGTAAAAAAAATGTAATAATGTATGTCTTTATGGAAATAATTAAGGCTATAAATAAATATCACATCATTGACAATCCGGTGAGCTAATCTAAAAGTGGTCAAATACTAATGTCAACCATACATAAATAAGGGACAAAAAAGAGAGCTAAAGTTGTATTATCATTTGAGAGTCACTACGCTTCTGGAATGCGGTTTAACAAGTTACAAATATACCGAAAAATTGTCTCGAGTGATCGAGCGCTCTCTAAAAGTTGTAAATTTTATTTACATACAAGTTTAGATAACTCAGGTACCCACGGAATATTGATTGGTCATTACGCCAAAATAGTCGTCCCGATGTAATTATATGCTTTTTTCAAATACATTTATGCACTAAATTATTAATGTGGTAATTGGTAAGGCATATGAATTGAGAAATGATATAGGTTTCTTTTTGTTTAAGAAAATATCCGTGAAAATTAATTTTCTTTCAAATTACTTTGCTGAACTTATTGTCTTACTTTATTATTTTGCGAGATATTTTTTAGCAATTAGTCAGAATGAGGTTACCATTATATGAAAGGGCTAGTTATTGCAACCAGTCAAACTCCTTCCATAAGCTAAGAGTTCTGCCTGGGTTCTCTAGGCTTCTTGCAACATCTTCGGCGAGCCAGCGATAGTTTGCCCGACTTTCTTCCCCCATGACTTGAAATGGTGTTTCTGGTACCTTCATGCATCCTTTGCATATATGACTGTCAGATCGCTTCTACAAGGTGTTAGTTGGCCCATTGCAATTGTTGGCAGTAGCCTTGGGCGTAATCGTTCGCAGCTGAGAATGATTCCTTTGATTCTTCGCGCCTAAACGAACTAGGTGATTTCGTTCGTTCGTTCGCGATTCGTGTGTCGTTACAAATTATTGACTCTTCACCGCAGGAGCCGTTTTATAATTAGCGAACGATCTGCCTAATATTGAAATATTTGATGGCAGTTGGTTCGCTTGTTTTATACTGTTCTTGCTATGACAAGATTCTTGAAGACTAAATTTAATTATAATTATAGCACTAAAAATAGCATAAAGCTATGAATTTTCATAAAATATATTTTTTAGGTAGTGATTAAAGAACGTTTTTATATTTTTTATTAAATTTGGAATATAATCAAGTAAACCTTATGTTTATATATTTTACATTATATAAATTCTATATATATTTTATGCGTAAAATAAAATAATCCATATTGTTTTAGAAGAATATTTAAGATACGAATTTAAGGACCTTTTATTCTTATTATATTGTAGCAGTTTTTCATAGCCAAGAATAAAATGTTTTCTAATAATAAAACCTAGCTAGATCGATTAACAAATAATCGATTTTCTTCTTTCAAAATAAATCGATTTGTAAATCTATTAACTTGAAAGGAAATAATTTATTATTTAATATTCTTTCTGATTTTCATTCTTTCTGACTACTTAAAAATTTGCTTTTTTTAGAATATTTAGAGTAAAGAATAATGAAAGTGGACAACTACGAATAAAAATTAACAGATGCGTTGTTTGCGAAATTCGATTAATATGTGTTTTTTGGCAACTTTGGTTTCATCCAACACCGCATTTCCAATCTTAAAAAACAAGAAAAAGGGGGTAAGAAAAAGAATAGAATGAGCGTAATTAGCAAAATCCATTAAAAAAAAATCGATTTCTAATGTTTAATAATTTCTTATTAAAGATCGATTATTTTGATTAAATAATCAATTATTTTTTGACATCCCTAACAGTAAGTAGTCACGACATACAATTCGATGAGCGAGCGGCAGATACGAGTTCCTTGCGATTGTGAGCGAGACAACATGAGTTCGGTTGACGTCACTTTTCTTGATTCTGTACCAAATCACGACTCATGATTCATGAATCACGAACTAACGAACGATGAAGCGAAAAATATGGGACTCGATTCCCGTCGTTCGTCTGTGGGAGTGATTCTTTCGAACTAGTTCGTTCGCGAACGACACAAGTCTAGTTGGCAGTGACTCTGTCTTCAGCTCCGCGGGTAACGCGTTCGATTCCCACTGACGATCAACATTTTCTGCAAATAATTTGTTTGTTTTATTTAGAACTATATATGAATATACATAATTACCAGTTGTCCGTCAGCTCATAACACTTGTATTAAGTAACTTGCTTTTTGGCGGACGATCGTGGGTGTAAGTATCCCATATATTTAAACAGGCAGTTTTCATTAATGAAATTTATTGAGTCTGTTTGTGCGAAGGGGATTGGTCTAACAAAAATTCGAAGGAATAAATACTCTGGATAGTCCGCACGGTCCGTGAACCTATTGTAATAAACGAAAAACAACTTTCTTTTCCAGATGGATGGCCCCAGTGAGTCTAGCTATTCACGCGCCCGGCACCGACATGGGTCCGACTGTGAACAGCATCAGATACTTGCGCGATTGCCTCGGAAACGAGCTCATCAAGCAGTTCGTCACTTTCCACGTGTTCTTCTCTCACAAGCATGTAGCAAGCAGTGTAAGTAGAATGTCAAAGTGCAAAAAAAAATATCCGTATTTAACACCTCGGTTGATCGCCTCTTCGGGTGATAAGAGGGCTGGCTACTTTTTCGCACAAAGAATCAGCTTAGCGAGTCAACGCGGAAACGCTGCCAGCATTCATGGGACCATTCCACGTGGGCATGATTTGTATAGTAGAAGCGTGTAAGTAATTTAAGATAGACATAACTAGTACGTTTCTGGTGTAAATAAAAGAAAAAAAATGTAACATTAACCGAAGACGAAGAAATAGGCTTTGCTATAGTAAAATTATAAAAAAAGTAATAATTGACATTATTTAATAATAATAATTATCGTTAATGAGGATGCCATTGTTACGTTTATGTTAAGTTGCTCTTAAATGTTAAGTTGGAGGCTTTGCCACAGGTGTGCAGGATTAGATCACACGAGCACGATCAGATAAATGTTTCTAGTACAAGCTTGTGACACATGTCTAGAGGCAAAATAAATGGTGGGGGTTGAACTAATAACTATATAACTTATGCTTGCTTGGGTGATTTGTCGCTTTGCGATTTTGTTGTGTTGTCTATCTTATGATGATGTTTTGGTTGCGGGGCGAAACGATTGTTGAATTTGTGATAGTGAACATGTGTATTGCTTGTGTATTGTGATGGCGGTAGTGTGGGTTTGTAGTGCATGTGTTTTTGGGAACCCTGCATATATGTATAAGGTATGAAAACGGATAGGCAGTGTACTCTACATTTAGCTTCATATATACTTTCTATTTACTTTATTGCGAATTAGAGCAAAATAATTTTATTATTACGTTTGTATTATGGATCTCTGTGAAGTAACGCCTTATTCTATAACTTATTTAAAATTAAATCAAATTTAAAAAATAAAAATAAATTACATTATCAAATTTACAAAAGAAATAAAAGTCCGCAAAGTAACACCTAATGCTATAAATAATGAAATTTATATTTTATTGTTAGTTTCATTACGTTTTTAATATAATTCAGACAATTGTTAGATTATTTTTGATTTCATTTAAATTTTAGATTACTTTCGGATGAGTTTTTTTATTTTATTCTAATTTAATTATATTCAATCTTTTTGATAAATTAAAACTAAACTTCACCTCACAGCTAACTTCCGAGAAAGTTATACCAACGTTTGCTTCAATAATTAATCTGCTAATAACGCCTACTTGCCATTCACTCACAGTTCATTAAGCCGGAAAATAGTCTTCCTCGTGTAATTGGTTATTTACTCTATTAAATTTTAAACGTTGTTTGAAACTAGTCTTCACATTTTATTTATGTATTACGTGTATTATTTTTGTTACTTATTCATACAAAGGATGTATGTATGTATTTAGGTGTATTGTTTATTTTTGTGTCATATTTTTCTGGCAATACATTACCAATCTCTTTACAGAAGATTTTTTTATATGCCATTGTTGGTAACAATAAATTTGTTGTGTTTCGATTGAGTACTACCGAATTAAACATCGTAGATACTTTTATCGATAAATTGACTTCGCGATCTTTTAAAAGAACCTGCAGGCCTACCATGAACTCTTATTGCGACTCAATTGAAGACGTAGACGAAATTGTTTTGCTTTTTTAAACCATGACGTCTTAAAGACGCACACTTTAAGTCGTTGCCGAATTCGCGTTCGGAATTAGTCTTAAGAACATGTGAGTAAAAGAGACAGAGTTGTCTATAGAGTTCATAAAACGTTATCCTTTTCAAACATTACGACTCCAATGCAATTCACACTTCATGGTACGAAAAGAAAGCGGTTCGCGATCCTCGTTTAACTCTTCAATTGAGTCGCAATAAGAGTTAATGGTAGGCCTGCTGAAGAAAGTTGGAAACATTATCGCTGGTACGTTAAACCTCGTGACATCTTTAAGTTGCTAATAGATAAAAACAACAAATTTTATTAATATGCACAAAACTACGTCAGCGGAATTAGAATCCTTGAGTTATACAACTTATTTATTTGGTAACGAGTACTAATTCATTTTTATACTGGATGCAAACTCCTTAAGCGGGACATGATCGCAAATATCTTATATTATATCGAAGGATAGCATTTTAAACGAAAAATTTTCGGAAGGTCCATTTATGTTTAACAATTAGCGTTCATCAGTTGCAATGTTGATATTTTGAGTAGCTCACTAATAATTTGCGCAATTATCTAGCACATATATGTTTTTACCGATATTACAGTGTTGAAGAATTTAGAAGCCTTAGTATGATAAAGACCACAAGGGCACCATATTTAGTGCGTGCTTAAAGATAGCTATAGAAAGCTATAGAAGAGCGAGATCTTCTAACAAAAGTATTTATATACTTACCATAAGATCTTGATCACCTGTTTCAAAACCTAAAAAGCAAATTGTGATGGAAATAAACAATTTTTTGATATTTTTTTATTTAATATAGCAGTAGTCTACACTTGTTGCGACTTCCCATACATGGCTGATGTTTTTTATAGATTTATTCGTTGAATATATGATACCCCCGAGAAAGTAGCCTATATCGGTAAACGTTTGTGTTGGCTTTAATTAAATTGCTTATCCTGTCGGTACGATATCTATCAGAGGTCTTTCTCAAGGCTGGTACTCGTACAAGCGGTTATAACACCAGTAATCTTTTGTCGCCTGCAACATCGCAATTGAAAGAGAATTCTATCTTGGATACAAAATAGAATTCTTGCATCTTTATAATATACTAGTGTGTCACAAAGCTTTTCCCGCGTAAAACCCAACCCAGCGGGAATTTAACCGTAGTGTAATATGAACCAAACCTAACCTAAACCTTCGTCAAGAATTACTTTCTTTTAACATCTTTTACAAAAAACTGTACAAAAATCTGTTTAGCAAATTTTGAGGACTTTTAAGGACTTTGTTTTATAATATGTAAAGATTTAATCCACTGTATTCTATTTTGCTTTCAGATACCGAATCCCGAAACGTTCCTTCAGACGCCGTTCAACTGCACCGCCAAACCACCCTACGACGTCAACGCCAATTCCACGTACATGAAAGCGAAGAGTCTTTTATACCCAGTGAATGTTGCTCGAAATATTGCTAGAGAGGCAGCAGTCACACATTTCGTACTGCCATCCGATATAGAGCTATACCCTAGTCCTAATTTAGTACCCAGGTTCCTAAACATGATTGCCAGAAACGATAAACCGCTAAGCACATCCTCCAGGCCAAGAGTCTTCCCGATAAGCATATTTGAAGTTGATGCCAAAGTGCAAGTAAGTAATTTAACAATCAGATGTTTGCTATTTGGTTTTTTTACCCCTTGAAGGCATTATCTAATGATCCCACGTTAAACCTAATGAGTTATTGTGTTAAAAGTTGTAATAAACGATATAATGGTGAGATTATTGGCATTAATGTAAGAAATAATAAGCCTATTTTCCGCTTCAAATTGTCTTAGAGCGTATGCTTGTAGTTTGTAGAATTAAAGCGCCCCAAAGCGTCAAATACAAAGATAAGCGTATTGATGAATATCTTTATTTAGTTCGCGAAGCACAAATTTCTGTCTAGAAAAATAAAGAACCACACGGATGCGTACGCATTTACGCATATTCAGTGCAAATTGGTACGCGCGTTCTCGCACGAACTTAAATAAACCCGTGAGAACTTTACCGGCTAGTTTAATCAGTAGTAGATATAGTCTAGTTTTGACCAGCGCAGTTTTTTTATACTTTCTCAATTTTATTCTTCTACATTCTACATTCTACATTCTACTAGAGACATAAAGAATAAAGCAAGATCATCGTGGACACGACTATCAGTAACTACATCGACACTAAAAAAAAGACGATCTACTTTTACTCAAATATTCGTATGACTTTATTGTTATCTTAAAGATTTTAACGCTTCCATTCTCTTCAAGTTTGTGCAAATATGCCCAAAGCACACATTCTATTTAGGTAAAGTTTTAATCTTTATAAGTCCATTGGAGAGAAATTTAATTAATTAATTTCAATGTTTTTCTTTCGAGACGCTTTCTATCATACTACCATGTTAGAATAGATAATTCTAATGTTTGAAACTTCAGATTTTATCTCTATAATATCGTTAGTTAGATTCTTCATTAAAGTAATATAGTTTAATATTATAGCAAAATAATTTGATCATAAATTTTGTGCTATACAATTCCGTAGAGAAATGTCCACTTCTATTAATTAATAACTTACAGTTTAGGTTCGACTTTATATTGTAATTAAACGTATGGTGAGTAGCCATACATTTCAATTTACCCCAACTCCACCATATATTGCGTTATTATTTAGCATCAGATCTAGGTCAGGCATAATCAATTGTCAATTTGTACGTGAATTAAGTTTCTAGAGGCCGACGAATGTTGTCATGAATAATTTTAATACCTCCTAATATTTAGTAGACTCTAGATCCCATAAAAGATTTCTAGTATTCGAATAAGCTCATTATCATGTTTGTGTCTATAAAAAACAATTCATGCGGCACAAATTTGGTAACATGTGTGTTCTCTATTTTAAGTAAGTGCCAGAATGCTCTGCGCCTAGTTAGTGCTGTATACGGCCATACGAAAAAAATTACAGAATTGACTGTCATAAGAATCTCTTAAATAGTCTTATATACTTATGTCTGGCAAAATGCCAACAAATTAAGCTAATAACTTGAAGGTGTTGGATAAGATCGTTTACACTCGTTAACCTTCTGCTGCGCGGGTCGCGGGTTCAATTTCCGCCGAGAAACAGCATTTTTTATATGTTATTGATTCTATATATTATTGTCTTGCTGTATTTATGTGCATAACTGTTTATTTAAAGTAATATACGTATCTAGAATTTATACCCCTTGCCTGTAACCCATAACGTAAGTATTAAGTTAATTATAAGTACTTTCGGCGGACGATCGTGTGTGTAATTGTCCCATATATTTATTTAACTATTATGAAGCCGTTAAATACTTCAAAGTTAATACAGTTCCGTGCTATAATGTCTGGTTTTCCATGTTTTAAGAAGGACGCTGTAATTTTCTGAGAAGAATTACTACTTTAGTATAGTTTACATCTTTTGTCACAAAATAAATTAATGTACAAGGTCGGCTCGAGTTAATAGAATAGTTTCTTGTGAATCGTGAAATTAACTAATGTAACACGGGTTATTATTTGACTTCCTTATGTGAAGATATTTAGTTTTGTTTCATAGATTAATAACAGTTCTTAATTACAACGTATTCTACTTGTAACATTACGCTAATGTGGAGCTTTAAATTCTCACAATGTTTGTCATGTCAAGAATCTGGATTGCCTCGGCGTTAACATGACGATAATGTGATGTTTGTAATAAAAAAATCGGTCAAGTACGTTAGCTTGCTTAAGTGTTTATATACATTTCGCTTAGAAATACCATGGCACTATAAGAAATATTTATTTAAACTAACTCAACAAATACATAAGCGCATCGATGATCGATACATTGGTTATACTTGTTTGTAGCAAAGTCTCTAATGAAATAAAAGTTTTCCACAAGCGTAATCCGTTTAATTAATATCTGTTAGAAATATTGTTATCTAAATTCTTCCTTAGTTAAATGACTCGTGATTTGTTCGTAATGAAACGGAATATGTTATTTTATCTTTAATTTTATTGTCATACTAGAAGACAAACTTGATTGCTCAGTCACATTAAAAGAAATGTCTTAATTTATTTAAAATAAAAAAATTACGGAGGCGAGGTTGCGGGTACGGAGTACATTAAGATTAGTATTGACGATATGTAAGTTATTAGTCACGTAAAATTGATAATTAAAACTTATTTCCAAATATTGAAAACTGTAGTATAAGAAAAGTATTAAATGATACTGACTTTAATCTGTGATATAAAAAAGTTGTGCTGAATTTAGAATCCACTACGTCACCTATAAGCAAGATAAATAAATAGTAAATAATTCTACTAGCAACCTATAAATTAAGAAAGAGAAGTTTCTCGAATCGAACATTCTTTTGCGATTTCGTTGTGGTGTCACTCTTTGTTATTATATATATTTTTTAATTTAGGTGCCATCAACGAAAACAGAGCTGCAAGCGATGCTGAAGAACAAAACGGCCATACCGTTCCACAAGTTCGTGTGCCCGAACTGCCACAATATTCCCGAGGGGCAACAATGGATCAACTCATCAGAGACTACTCGTAAGCGATTTTATATAACCACTAACCGATATTAATTTATTACTGACAAAACCAAGCCATTTATATTTTTATTTAAACGGAATCTGATATATAATATAATTCGTCTTATTAATTCATCATTCTCCTGACCTTATTTCACTCTAAGCGGGGTCGGCACGACGTGTTTTTCTCTGCCATTTTCATCAGCTGTCAACTTTAACGCTACTCTTTTTATATACATGTTATACTTGACACAAGCTAACAATCTCTTTTTCGGCATCTCCTTGGTTCCTTTATTCATCTAAATTCATATTTAAAACTTGTTTGGTGACGTGATTTTGATCCGTTTTCATTATATGTCCATGTTGTTCCAGTCTATTTATGCCTGTAATTTTTGTTATATATACAATAAAAAATATTCTGTCTATCTATCTACGTCCATACTAACAAGGTATGGAAAGATACTACGTATCTTTCGGTCTCGTCTTTTCTATAAATATTACTTGTCATATAAATATTTTTATTTCTGTAACATTTGCATCAGGCCAATATTGTAATCAGCTTTTATAGTGCAGTTCGATTACCAGATGATGAAATGGAAAATTATCTTCCGTAAAATATTTACTTCATGACAGATTCTTCAATTAAGGTAAAGCCATTATTTGAAGTGTTTTAAAGTTCTCTTGCAATAAAGTTTAGAGTTCAATAAATTGTCTATGTTAGTCATCATTCTCCTGCCCTTATCCCACTCTAAGTGGGGTGGGCACAACATGCTAGGAATATGTTGCCACATGATTTGGCTACGTATTTTACGACCGGCCGCCTGCCTGACATCAACTTACCTTAGTTGCTTTTTACGACACCTCGGTAAGAAATGAGGGTGGTCTATTCTACGCAGCCGGATACCACACGGCACTTACCTTAGTCGCCTCTTACGACACCTCGGTAAAAAAGAGGGTAGTCTATTCTATTCTGCCGGATACCACACGGCAAATATTGTCTATACAATCTTAATCAATCATATCACGTCTTCAACAGTTGCATTGATTACACTCGCACCTGATGAAAAGCGACAATTAAGTCTCAAGTCTTACTTTTTTGTATGTGTGGCTATTAATTGGCCAAGGCCAATTTAAAACATTTTGAATAAACTCGAACAGGAAATTACGTACACTCTGTCCTATTGTAAGAGAACAATATTTCTAAGTGGCAAACAACTTGCAAGATTGAATCGCATTTCTGAGCGGCCTGAACTTATTTTTTTCGCAAAAGTAACAGAATTGCGTTTTTCGATACCACGGTACCGTATTTTGTGCTTCTTATTCCATTCGCATTTCACATTCATTGCATATATCGATATCAAATTAAAGTTTGGGAGTCATCGAAACGAGGTCGACACAAAATTCGCGTGTCTAATCACGATGCAGATGTAATTAATCTCTTTGTGTCGGTCGTGAGCTATTTAGGCCTCACAAAGCATGGTATGGGGCGTATGGGGCATGCTAATTGCGTATTACGGTTCAACGACCGCGTCTCAGCCGCACGCTGACTGAATTCTTACACCAATTTGCAAAATGCCAAACTTTTTGCCGCCTCTGCATTATATTACGTAAATTGCTGATGCAATCGACTGATGAACTTTCAATACACAAACTCTATAACCGTCTGATATCAGTAAAACAATGGCCTAGATTTTATATTACTTTGATTTTTTAATAACTAGAAGACAAATTGCTTACTTTAATTAATAAATTAATTGATGTTGAGTTGATACCTCACGCCTAATACAGCTCTTGTAAATCGTATTATCGCAAAATGTTTTCCATTTGCATCTTTTGAAAGGCCAAATTGATTCTTGTTTATAAAGTTCCTAATATTTCCATATGAGTGTGTGCTTATTTTGATAGATTGTAAATATTTTCATAATAGGGAATCATGATCAAAAAAATTTCATATAAAATCCTCATTGATTACTACCAGATCCTGAACCCGTTCAGTAGTTTATCGCCAATAAACAGACGCGACGCATAAAACTTTTTTTAATAATATGTAGTCATTCTTTGTCGTTTAATCGGCCAAGGTCAGTTTTAAGGAGGCCAAGCCTATGTAATAAAATTTAAATAGGGTGGCCACCCCATTCAATTAAGCGTGTTTGTCGAACCTGTAGAATGTATGTAAAACTGACCGGCAAATATTTAAACTTTACTATACCGTCGAGATAGAACCGATAGTAAAATAATCAAGATTCTAAATGTAAGTAAGGTGTCAGATTTTTGGTTTATGTTTACTGGTTCTAGACTAAATAGTCATCATCATTCTCCTGCCCTTATCCCACTCTAAGTGGGGTCGGCACAACATGAATTAAATATGTTGTAACATGATTTGGCTAGGTATTTTACGACCGGCCGCCTGCCTGACGTCAACTTACGTTAGTCGCCTTTTACGACACCTCGGTAAGAAATGAGGGTGGTATATTCTACTCAGCCGGATACCACACGGCGGGTTCTAGACTAAATAGTGATTACATTAATTGAATTTACAACTAGTGTGCTTCTATAGCGTACCAATAATGAAATTAATATATTTCTAGATAATAGAAAATATATACGTCCCATCTACGATCCAGGTTCATTTAGATTTTTTAATTGTTTTCAAAACGTGAGGAATGATATATTTTTTTAAATCTTGACAGTTTATCATTAAAATTGTAATAAAGTTTTGGGTGAGGTCAGTGGGTGACCTAAGGGACATCATTCACGGTACATATGTTTCTCTATAATTATTTGGATATACATAATTACAGATATTATATTGGCCTTGTCATTACAGAAATTTAAAAACACTGTTAAAAAGAGGCTGATACAGAAAGCCTACTATACTTTGACGATAAGAATTCGTGGACTTAGCTACTCTTAGAACCCGTTCAAAACAGTAATGACTAAATGTAACTAGTGATAAGAATTTATATATTGAAAAGAGCAAACACCTTATTTCTTTCTGGCCCTTCTCGGTAGGAACAGCTTTCCGAATCAGCGGTAGCGGTTGACGATTCAAAAGTACTTTTTTACAAGATAACTTGAATAAATAATATTTTGAATTTGAGTTTTAATATATTTAAAATTAAATTATTTTAATCGTAACATTCGTTTGTTTTAGAAATGGATGTATTCCATGTCGGCAAGCGAAGAGGAAAATTCGTGCATTGGGAGCCAATTTTCATAGGGACCAATCAAGATCCTTACTACGACGAACGACTCAGTTGGGAGGGCAAACAGGATAAAATGACACAGGTAATTTGATCATATACTTTGTGGTAAATTCACTTGCTTTGAACACGAATGAATTCTTGTTTGATAAATAAATAAATAAATTTAATTGTATAATGTTCTTTGTTATTTATTATTTTATATGTATCCGTCGCACTGATGCCATACCACATTATTCTTCGTAATGGCGGTTACAGCTGAATTTTAACGCCTAGTTTTAGGGACATACTCTGAGATGTACACCCATTCAGTATGTAAAAGTAATAATAAAATTATTTTGCTATAATCCGCTATACAGTAAATAGAAAATATATAAAGAACTAAATGTATAGTGGACTATCCGTTTTTTCATACCCGTTACATGCAGGATTCGTGGAGTCTATCTCCTGATGATGCTTCGGCTGCGGGGCGAAACGATTGTTGAGTTTTTAATAGTGAACGTGTGTAGTGCTTTTACGAAGCCTGCATGTAACGGGTATGAAAAAACGGATAGTCCACTATACATTTACCACTATATATATTTTCTATTTACTGTATAGCGGATTATAGCAAAATAATTTTATTATTACTTTTGTATTATGGATCTCCGCAAAATAACGCCCATTCTATAAATCATTCAGTATGTCTTATTAATTTAAATTTGTTTCTATTTGAAATTGCTATTTTTAACGACAACTTCATATAATTTATCTACAAAGGATACAGAAAATACGATACGGTATGAATGATATATTGTGGTTGTCCGGTGAATACAGCTATTCACCGTGCAAATTTTCTAGTTTTCTAGTTATAGATAGAATTGACCGATAAAACCCTAATAACTTTTTGTTTGTTTTCAGGGTTATATTCTGTGCGTCAAAGACTACGATTTTATGATTTTAAATAATGCGTTCCTCATCCACAAACCAGGGATCAAGCACTACGTCAAAAATGCTAAACGGGATACACTCGCTACTAAACAATCGTCTTACATCAGATCTATCATAATGCCACAGTTAAAAATTTTATTCGGCACACGAAAAGGTTGCGCGCTTTAAAGAGAAAAAAGTATACGAAAAACATGGTTCATTGTATTTAATACAAAGTTAAATGAAAGAAGCACACATGTATATATCCTCAATTCAACAATTTGCAATTCGCTGCAAACGGAAACTAAATCGATATGACGTTAACAGTAGAAAAAGTTTACTTACAGAAAATTGTTATAATCAGAATTAAATGTTTATCAAACTTTATACTAAACGACTTCTAACATCGGTAGCCCGTTATAAAAACCTGACATGGGCATATATTCTACATCGAATAATATTCGCAAACTCTAATAACAAATAACTAAATATTACGACTGGTCTCAATAGTTGAAAGTGTTATTTAAGTTACACGTTAAAAAGATTAAATGATTATGTAATGTAAAATTTTGCTAATCCATCCAGATGTTGACAGTTATTTTATCTCGCTTTTCATAAAGAGGATAATCAAATTAGTACTGTCATACAAACATCATTGTAACGCGTAGTACTAACCTCTTATAAAGAGTATGACATGGTATGATAGAGGCTAAATTTAATTGGATCTAATGGTCGTAAATCCATGCCCAAATAACAAGAAATCAGTACCGAGTTAATTATGATTCCAGTTGATAATCGAGCTGTTTTCGAACCAGCCATATTTAAATTTATTTAACATATATTTAACAGGGTATGTACATTTGTTTCACTTTTATAAACTTTTACATATTATCGTCATTGATACTACTAAATCATATATTTTGATTTGATGTCGATTAAAACCGTATTAAAGACTCCTTAATTTAATGTTGGACTTTTAACTGCTGCAATAAATAAGAAGTTGTAACCAAAAATATGCGCACAATTACCACACTTAAATAAACATCCCGTCAACCTCCTAAAAGACGATCAAATTCATATGATTTGGATCAATGACGAAGTATAATGATAACTCGGAACGATACATATCATATAATCTAACTATTTTACTTGTATTTAGAATTATTGTTAACGATATTCAATGAACAGTTTAATCCGTGTCAACATAAGCCGGTTTCTCAAAGGCTTAATATTATAATAGAATCCTCTTAATCAACTCAAATCAATTCCGTATCATTTGGGTATGAGCGAAAATTTTACTACGAAAGACGGGCGATACGATTGGTTAGAATAGCGTTGGTTTACAAATATATTTTGAAATTGTTACATGAAAATATAATTACGAATGAGGATATATTTGTGACGTCATACCAACTGACCGCATCATGAGAGCCACTATGACTTTTTAAAAGTTTTTTTTATAAAAAAAACTTAAGTGCTTCAATTTTCTTTGTTTTTTCTATAGACAGTTCTCATGTCTGCTTTACTCTGACCTCTGGAGCTTTGTTATTTTTATATGTAAATAGACGTTTTATTTAGAAGATTTAGGTTAAAATAGCTCCGTCATTAAGATCGCCAGTTTAGGCGCAAATTTGAAAATTATTCATTGTTCTTTGCCACCATATATGGGATTCTAATGATGTGTGGTTTATAATGATATAGAAAAAGGCGTAAAAAGGTACGTTATCAAATATCATACAATCATCCTAAAACTAGACATTTCTTGCCTTTAAAAGAAGAATCTCTAGACTCTGCTAAAAGCACGAGCATTCATTTATGATGACAATATATTTTGTATATTTTAAGGAACTTTTAGAAACCGGCGGTTATATTTGTAAAGCTAGAAAGTTGCAGTGCGAACTGATAATTAATGAGTACGTGTACTTTACAATTGCTTAACAATTTAAATTATCCTAAAAGAAATGGTAAATCCGAATTTCCTAAACTGTTCTTCCTACGAGGGGCCTAAATTTAACAGACACTTTATTTTTCTTTAATACTAGGTGTTTTACTGTAAATATAGTATAATGTTTGATTTATTATTATTCTAGCTTTTATTATTATTATTTGGCGTAAGTAAAGAAGGAACTTGACTATAATATTTAAGTGCTTCTTTACGAAAACCATTTTAACTTTGATACAGTATTAAGCCGTTTTTATTTCTTTGCTTTTTATCTTTAAGTTTCTTCTAAATGTTGATCCAATAGTATGGAGTATTTTCATCTAAAATGGCATATGCCCGTCATTTCCATAATATTGGCTCAATAAGTAGAAGTAAGCAGATATAATCATAGTTAATGTGGCTTATTGAATTACTACAATTACAATATATTTAAAAAATATAAAGTACTCTTGATATGCATTTCTTTTTATTTTTAACCAGTGTGAACTAGTTTTTATATACCTATACATGTAAGTCTGTACAATTTGGTTCCAATGATAAAAATACAGGTGTCCCTTGAGTTACGCGATTAATTGGTCCTTGCGAGAGTATAGATAGAGACGTAGATTTAGTACAAAATAGGAGATTGCGGGCCGTGTAACTGGAAACAGTGCAAGTTGAACCTAGAAATCCATACAAAAAAGAGGTTTTGTACGTAACTATGTATAAAGTTAATATATATAACGAATCTAACGGTTAGTGTCTTATTTCCACTTTTCGAGAGCAGGAAGGAAAAGGGATTATGCAGATAGCTTAAATATATTTATATATATATGATAATAATATAAAATACTTATTATTTTGTCCTTTTTATGGACATTTTTGTTTGTCACGTTTGTTCCGTGTAACTTGAAAATCGTGCAACTCTGGTATGGTGTATCTCGAGAGATACCTGTATTTAGCCACTTTTGTGCTTGTCGGGCTCTTAGCGTCTAGAAACGTGTTTTTTTTCTCCTAAATATTCGTGGTTTTTAGAATTAAGCTAAGAGTCCGTTGGTGCGAGTTTTAAGTCAATTGAATTCGACATTTGTATACAGTAAAATTTATAAGATGTATATTATGCCTATATGTAATTTGTAGACTGTAGCTAACTTTGATAGGACCGTTCAAAGTTTATATACAGCCTGAAATGCTAGTTTTTTTGTAAAATTAAGACGGGCCTTATGTTACTGGTGATGATAAATATGATACACAGTGATTAAACTCACCACGTTCGAAATAGTATAAGGATTAGTGGTAATTTTAGTTTTCCTTAAGAAACTTCGCGGACTGTACCAGCTTTATACCCGTAATGAAAATGTTTACTCGTATTTCTAAATATTTTACGTGTCTTATGTGTACATAAAAATAATTTTTTTGTGGTTCCTCAAATGAAACTAACAAAGTTATATTGCTTGTGAAGTTCAATATAAGCAAAGTTCAATATTTTCGACAATTTTTTAAAAATTTATTCGTCATGTGATAGCACAAAGTTATAATTCATAACAATTTTTGTCACCACACGATTTTTATTGTCTTTTTAATTTAACTGAATTCAAAGAATTAATGCCTTTTAAAATTGATTCCAGGCTTTTAAGCATAACCCTAAACACATCAAAGTCGTTGTAATCTTTATCATCAGATGCTAGATTGTTGTGAAAATCAGGCCAGTTTCCTTTAGCGTTTCCTTTGAGATATTTATTATAGGCTTCATAAATAAATACTCCATAGTCAGAATGATAGTATAATTATGGGTAGAAACAATATAAGCTAAGTATGAAATCATATATTTTCAAAGCTCAAGTGGCGCTCACAATATTTTACGATGTCCGATGTTTTGTGAAATCTTACATCACTGATTTTATGTGCTAAACCTAATCGTCATGATTAGGGGGGCCTATTACGCAAAATATGAACTTAAAATCTGGAGTATATTGTTACATAATAGATTTAATTTGATGCTGTCAATCCGACTATGTTATCGCACTACCCGATTTGGAACCAAAGGTCAAGTACTACTTTAAGTTATTGTATACGAGTCAGAGCCCTGAGCTTTAGATTAATCTATATTGAAAGACTGCCCATGGTAAGCCCTACTAACAATTTGATGAAACAATGGCGAAAAATTTGGGTGGCCCAACCATGTCCATTTGATAGCAATACTGACTGATAACGGATAGCAAAGTTTTTCTTTGTAATAGGGTTAAAACTGCGATATTTATAGCGTTGATTAAAAAAAAATTCTAATTAAACATGTACCATTTAACATAAATTGAAGTAATGATAAAACATAGTTATTATTCTGGAGTAGAAGAACCATATGTGGGGTTGTAAGTGAGAGTGTCACAATAAATAATGAGAAGGAAAATGTAACTCGTATACTTATCTTTGTCTAATCAGATATAAAAAAGAGAGACAGATACAGTCTCATTTGCTTTCTCTTTATTGTAATAGGGCACGTTTCAGGCTTTCTTACTCTAGAATAATAACTGAATGCGATAAAAGCGTTGAGCTTATGCGGTTTGATCTACTTACTAAATTGTAAAAATTATGTATCTTTCGGCACTATCATAGCATTAAGTTCTTGCATGTGCTTTTTTCTTTCTAGTTTTTATATTAGATTATATAAATGGGGTTTCGGTTCTGGTATACGCATGTGGTGAGTTTTCACTGGACAGGCGGCAATGCCTAATAGTTTTAAGTGCAATAAATATATAAATACAACCTGTAAACAGTCTGAATGTGATCATTTATGAAAGTATATTTATGGACATGTGCTAGTTATTTTTAAGTAGACGGCTAAGGATTTTACCTTGTATGTGAAAATTTGAAACAATCGAAATTGTAATTGGAAATAAAGAATTTAAAATTGCTTTACTTATTTATTTAATTTTTTCTCCTTGCTTTTAAAAACAAGCTAAATAAGAACAAATAAGGTATATTTAATATAGTTTCTATACTAAGGCGAGGGGAATTAAGGTGTGTAAGTGAGAGTGTAAAATAATGAGAGGGAAGATGAAATACGTGCAATGATCTTTGTCTAATATCTTTATTGTAATATGGCAATTTTTAAGATTGGCTTCCCTACTCCGATATAATAACTATGATTTAGACCCATCTTAGCGGTGTTGCCCGCACAGCTTGTGAACCGTACCAAGAGTGCAAGGATTCAAATTTCGTACGAACTGAGTTTTCTACGAAAATTAGAGCGTTGAATTTATTATAATGACGATATTTTTCCTTTATTTGTGAGGCAAGGTTACATCCCACTTCTGAATATAAACGACGATATTTTTTATTTAGACTTATACAATAGCTAAGAAGCAATTTTCCAAAAGTCAACCCATTTAATCTTTTTCAATAACTCAACACATAATGACAGCGATAATGTCTTTTATTATTTATTTGTTTATGTAACATAAAAAATCGTAAGAAAAACACTCAATAAAAAAAACTGTGCAAGGGTCAACTTATCTCTTTGACAGAGATCTCTTCCAGCTAACCTACCTACCTATCTACGTCTTTTTCATATTATTGACTAACTATATGAAGGAGGTTGTATTCAAATACATGTTGTAACATTGTATTTACAGTTGCCTATGCGCTTTATGATTATGGGACATATATTAAAGCCTTATAACGACTAAAGAATTCCCGAGGTATTTGTAAAGTACCAATTCACGGATGGAAGAGTAATGTTGTGACGATAACCCAGAAGAATTCTGCCATCAAAATACGAGAGGAACAGTAAAACAGCGGGGGTAGTGTGATGGTTTGGGGCTACATTTTCACCACAGGAGTTGGCAATTTTGTTTTTAATTATACTATCATGAATAAGAATACTCTTTCATCCATTCCTTTATAATTTTTTACAATAAACAGATGTCTTTCTTTTGGGGTATATTATAAAACACAGTAAATGTGGCCGTGGCGCAATCTATTTTTGCCCGGCGAGACACATGCCTTTACCACACCACCCATTAGCTCATCTGGCGATCCAAAGATACCAGCATCTAATACTCGCTCGAGCCTCGGAAAGAGACTGGTTCTGTGACAACCCACTGAAAAGCATATAGGGTACAAGTTAATAAAGGTCAGCAGGCCAACGATGAACTCTTATTGCGACTCAAATGAAGATGTAACTAAATTGTTTTGCTTTTTCATACTATGACGTCTTAAAGACGCACACTTTAAGTTGTTGCCAAATGAAAGCGTCCTAAAAAAAAGCGTCGGAAAGCGTTCCTAAAAACATTTGAGTAAAAGAGACAGAGTTATGTATAGTCCATATAAGTTTTCCTTTTAAACATTACGACCCCTGTGCTTAGCTGCGATAGCCCAGCGGTGAGACCGTGCGACTCTTACGAGGGGAACACGAGTTCAAACCCGGGCAGGCACCAATGAGTTTTTCTATTAAAACTTATGTGTCTAATTGATAATTGAAATTTATCACACTCTTTTCGGTGAAGGAAAACATCGTGAGGAAACTTGCATATCTCTAGAGAATTCTGGAAATATGTGTAACCTACCGCAGCGTGGTAGGTCTTAGCTCCAGCCCTTCTCTCCAGAAACGGAGAGAGGAGGCCTATTCCCAGCAGTGGGATTGTAACAGGCCGATACCTTACCTTATTACGACCCCAATTCAACCCACACTTCATGGTACGAAAAGAAAGCGGTTGCGTGTGAGTACTGACATTGAATTGAATCGTTTCCTAAAAGTTCATGGTAGGTCTACAGGTAATGAAACCGTCCCTTCGTTAACCCCTGTAAACTGTAGTCATGGGTAACCCATAATACTCAAGATAACCTCAGCATCTTTGACTCTAGCAACACACAAAGGTCACTTTGACGGCAACAATGTTGTTTAAATTTATATACCGAATTATAAAAAGTAGGTTATAATGAAACATGTTGAAACATATTATTATTAACGTATTATTATTGACTTGGATAAATGTCCTATTACTATTTACTACAAAAAACCCTAACGATCCCTCGATAGCCGTTCGCTGTATTGAGCGATTTATTCGAACATACCTTGGTGTCCGATTATTTTTGTAAGTCACAGTATATCATATTTACACAATATATGTACAATGAGTAAATCCAAAAGCAACGGGTAAACCAAAACTTATAAAGAACAAATCAACATATGCGAAATCCGAAATTACACCAACATTCCAGACGGTGTATTCGTTGAATACAGATTAGGTAGCGGCTCGGCGCGAGATAAGGAAGTTCATCCGCAAAATACGTGCCCCGCATTCATCATACAAATACGGTTTTTCCCATTTAAACAAAATTTATCACTTTACGATACATAAAAATAAGTTTAGGTGTATTTATCGAAAATTTAAATAGATTCGTAAAACAGAATAGACATAACATAATTTACATTCACAAAGTCGTGTTTTTTTTTATCTTTAAGCAGATTGGATCCAGAACAAAAGAACCCGGAACCGCTCCGTCGCCTCCCTACGCAGGACAGAAGGAGGCCATCGTGCTCGCGATCGCTCCCTGCCCACCGATGTTTTATGTTACGATGGACAAGGAGAGACCGCGCCCCAGGTAGGGGACCCTTATGGCGTGGTGGATGTTCCCGCCACCACCGGGTAATTTTTTATAGAGGTTTTCTTCCTCGTCCTAAAGGTCCCTGTTCCCATTTCTGGGCTTCCGGGCTTTGTGGACGGTGGCCGAAGACCATGTCCAGCCAGGCTTAAAGCAAGCCCAAGTGAACCCGCCGTCCATTTGAGACTCCACCGACCCTTCTGCGAATCCCCGGCCCATCCAGATTGCCCTCTGCTCATCAGATTGGCCACTCCACAGTGGTCCGTTCGTCAAGCCTAAGGAATACTCTTATATTTATTATATTTGAGTATTCCAAAGGCCTGCCCAGGGTGCGCCACGAAGAGGTCGACTGACTTTGGCACCCCATAAAATGACATGTTCGCTTAAGAGAATTAACTTTTTTTAATAAAAAATGTTCATAAAAGTTTTTTTATTAAACCTGCTGAAAATAAAATATGAGGCGTATATAGCGCTGGTATAGGCTCCACGACAAAATCGTAATTACATAGATTTTCTTAATAAACGCTAATTATATCAAAATTGTTCATTTTATATGTAATAGAAGTGTATAGTTCGTTTATAAAAATATTTATTATTATAAACCGATGCTGAAAATATTAGCTTCATGTCTATACCTGTACGCTTATAACGCGTAGATCTAAGTCACCATACAATTTCAAAAGGACCATGACATACAAGCTGTTTACAAAACGTATTCGCGAAACAAAAGACAAGTATTTGTAAATATAACAGTGGTTAGGTCATACCACCTACATATACATTGAGAGAAATACATAGGTACTATGTTTCACATGGATGTTATTATCATAGGACGTTTTTGCAATAAATCAGCCCCCAAGAGCATTGCTAGCTGAATGATAAGACCGTGTCTGCTTAGAGGGGCTACAGGTTCAAATTCCGGGCAGGTACCAATAAGTTTTTCTGGTAAACCTAATTAATATTTTCCGTTTATCACACGCTTTTTGTTGAAGGGCAAAATGGTGAGGAAAACTGTTTATCTCTAGACAATTGTGGGGAGATGTGTAACTTGCTAATCCGCATTGGAGGCATCAGGCTTATGCCCAGCTGTGATATAGTAACAGACTTTTACATTAGCATGGGATAAATAAGGTTTTTTAAAACTTTTTTTGTACTTTTACAATAGGTTCTGTTTATCCCTAGATCGGATCGGAACAGTCTGGTAAAACGTGTCAGAGTAGTATTGATTATTCTACAAGTATTCTTTTTCAATTAATCAAACAAGTATTCTTCTTTAAATATTCTACAAGTTCTTCAAATATTCAGCTCCTTATTTAAGCTGTATATTTGCCAATAAGTACATTAAAACAGTGCACAGCAAGGCACAGGCGCCGTTTCGGCTAAAACCTTTCAAGAAGGACACACCCTTGAAATAAAAAATACGGTAAATACGCGATACTTTGTTTTAAATGTGGTTTTTGTGAAGCTTGCTCTTTCAATTTCAGATAGAATCATTACCCACCAGGTAAAACGCTTCCGTACGTGTTTTATTATAAAATCAATAATAATTAATAATATCCGGCAGAATAGAATAGACCACCCTCATTTCTTACCGAGATGTCGTAAAAGGCGACTAAGGTAAGTTGACGTCAGGCAGGCGGCCAGTTGTAAAATACGTAGCCAGATAATATGACAGCTTCATTGAATCTAATTGATTCTTGCCGATTCAAAAGTCCTGCTAAAGCAAACTTGAAGCCGTGTGGTATCCGGCGGAGTAGAATAGACCACACTCATTTCTTACCGAGGTGTCGTAAAAGGCGACTAAGGTAAGTCGACCCACCGTGTGGTATCCGGCTGAGTAGATCAGATCACCCTCATCGTAAAATACGACTTAGGTAAGTTGACGTCAGGCAGGCGGCCGTTCGTAAAATACGTAGCCGAATCACGTAACAACATGTTTATAACATATTGTGCCGACCCCACTTGGAGTGGAATAAGGGCAGAAGGATAAGATAAAAAGTAGAAATAATAAAAGTGACCTCTAGGTAAGGATCAGAGAATTCGTACCTCTAAGACTTCACGGCTCGCTCGGTAACATATAAGTGATAAACCGTTGATCCTTGTCACACAAGGCGGGGCATAACACCAGGTTTCTCAATAATCGCCTCCGAGGTCAACTCATCTCCCACCATTCATTGATAGTCTGAACCTCGTAAAAACTTGTTGTGTTCAAAATGAGGTGTCTAGTGATATTGGCGTGTGCCTGCGCTGTCGGTAAGCATCACGCAAACGTATGCTAAAATCATTTTGTCATAACCAGCAAACAACATATAACTATTCATAACTTTCTGGGAATATTTGGCACTTTTCTTTTTCAGTATACAGTATTCGAGAAACCTATATCGAAATCTTATGTAATTACTTACATTTATGCATTTTGTTCATATTTCGTATAAAAAAACAACTTCACATTGATTTCAAAAAATATAATATATATAACATACTATCAAAATAAATGATGCTCCGTATAAACAAATTGGAATGATATTATTAACCTACTTGCAATTATTTTTATTAATTATGTTACCTGAATCACTCGGTCAGTATAAAAGACGTCTTCATATACCTTAGAACCAATTACTTCTTTAACTAACCACTTCTCAGATCCTCAAATTTCTGATTATGTAGTTTAATAAATAGTTATAAATTTTATGAAGGACCGTTTATAACGACCACACCATAATAGAAGACGTAACTTAGAAAGATACGGAAATAGTCAAAAATTAACATCATTTTAAATAAAAAAATTATACTTATTGAGCCAAAACTTCTTGGATATCCTAGATGCGTTAAATGTTGCCTACATTTTACGTATTTAAGATATCGATTTATTTATCATCTTTAATTATATTTACGATTAAAAATATATGCATTACATTTTCCTTCAGTTTCCTATCAATGATTCATAGGAATGAATCAGAAGCTCACATCATTCTAGACATTCCAGCTTCCACACAAATAAGTCGCATTTGTCACATAAATTGACTCTTTATAATCTTGTTTATGATTACATTATAATAGATACTTTACAGGTGTACAACATTAATTAAATTCTTTGCTTTTAATTTGTTAATTTCCTGGATCCGCTTCGCCTCCTCTAAACAATAGATAATGAATATATACAACAGACTCTAATTAACTCTTTTAATCCTCTGAGAAAACTACCAACACTAAATTTATAAAAAAATATATTTTATGCTCAAATGCATAATAACATATTAATCAAACGTTGCTTACTAAAACAATAGTGCTAAAGCGCGATAATGATACCTAAATGTAGTTCAATATTCGATATTTGGACATGCTTATAAAAAAACTCTTAAACGGATAGATTTTGTACCAGATTAATAATAAAACAACACAAATGATGATCACAATTACGTAATGCTTAAAATGATTAAAAGTTGTTAAAAAAAATTATCAATAAATTTAAAATATTTTTTTTCGGACACTAAATACTGTTAACCTTCAAGGCGAGCGCAGAAGCATCGTTGGGAGTGAAAACTGGGAAAGGGAGTCTGAAGCGACGCTCGCAGCAACCTGTAAAATATTCTTTATTTAAATTGTTTAATTAATTTAAATTAACCATTTAAATAAAGAAATAATTAATAATTTAATTATTAAAAATAACGATTATACAATGGTTGTAAAAGCGTTATTGTCTAATAATTAGAATGTCTAATCGTTATTTATAATTATAATGAAGGTACAACTAGTTTGGAAAGACGCCCTTACCGAGAAGAACCAGCAAATAACCTAAGAAACGACAAATAAAATAGAAAAGTAAAAAGCAAAAACTAGCTGATTGTATCTGAAATCGAAGAAACTTAGTATTTACATAATATTCAAGTATATAATAATTTTTGTTAAGATATACATTTAAGTGCACTTTGCGAAGATTAAAAATAAATTGTATAAAGGATTTTCCAACATTCCATTTAACTTACATAACATATTGCCAATCCAAAAAAAACAAATGCATTAAATGACCTCCAACTTAAAGGACAGCCGGATTTAAATCAGCATAAAGTTGTCATCTCTACGTTAGCTAAAGCTATTAATATTCAGCAAGTGATCCATCCATCACAAATTTCCGTATAATTTAATTAACAACACCGAGTATTATTAATACGGCATAACTTTAAAATCTACTTAATAAAAAGATAGTTGATTGGTGTCATAATTTTGATGATATATACATTATATTGTTATGGTTTTCTAAGGTAACATGCTATAAAAATAATACTTTCTACGAATATCATTCAATTTTTTGTGATCGTGATTTTGTTCCGATTTTTTGTCAAAAAACAAAAATTAGGCTATTTTCCGCCAATGCTAAACGTTCACGACAGTAGGATCTAGGTTTAGATCATTTTAAAATAAAAAGTCGCCCTTATAAGTAATTGTAAACTCAACCTGAAAAAATCCATCGAGCTTCTTTCTTTAACATGAACGCTGAATACAAGGCTGTTGTATTTAAGTATGTAGTATCCTAAGCTACGTCCATATTTCTAATAATTATTAATTTCAGCATATGCTCAATTAGATTTAGAAGATTCAGGAAACGCCAAATTAAATGAAGAAAATCCTGTGGAAGTTTCTGTGAATAATAATAAGAATAGTTTTAGCTCAATTAAAAACGATGAAGATCTTGATGTCGCACCAACCAATTTAGCACCTAACGTTATAACTAGTGGTGAAAAAATAAACTCAGTGCGTCATGAAAGTAAAGTTAGTGAAGTCGATGCCGATTTTGTTGAAGATCTTGATGTTGCGCCTACAAACTTAGCTCCTAGTGTTGTCAAGGCAACATCAGATCGTCAAGGAAGATATCAATCTGCACCGGATACGTACAGTAAGCAAACATGTAAAGAAAAAAACGAAAGATATCCCGTCTCTGGCAGTTGTGATAGATATATTGAATGTCTGGTACGTGCTATCATAGATATTTACATTTTGAAAGTGCTTTCATAGATTTGAAAATTAAGAAATCTTTAAGATCTTATTTAATATTGAAGACGTGAGAAATATTTAAAAAAATCTAAGAAATACGAAGTAAATATAATTTTTGGCTGGAACAGTATAAAAATATTATTGTTACATGAATGTATCACAGACGTGTTTTTTATTCTATGCCCACAATTTATTAATTTATGTAAGATAAATTAAAGATTATAATCTGAATGCTATTTATCTAACGTTATAAATAACTTTTACATTCCCAATAAAATATTGTATAGTTCAACATATTTTCCTAATATTTACAAGATATTTCACTGTTCTTAATTTTGATAAGTTTAAAGAATGAATGCCTTTACAGAATGGCACGGCTGAAGAAAAATTATGTCCCGATGGCTTACTTTACAACCCTGACGTAACGTTTAATGTCTATCCGTGTCAATATCCCGCTGATGTCCAATGTCTTGGAAGAGCGGCTCTTCGTGAGTATGGTTTTAAAATTTATAATTTAAAACATATGCATATCGGCTCTAGACTTTTTCTTTAAATAGTCGAATACTATTTCCATCTGTGCTTGAAATCTATTGATTTTAAATAGTTGGTATTAATTTATAATATGTACATATAAAAGTATTTTCGGTCAATTAATCGTATGTTCTTAATTGAATAGTTACAAAAGTTATACAAACGCACATATACTAAGTTTAGTGGTTCCGATATAATGTCATGGAAATAGCAATACGCAAGTTTTTACTGTTCCTGATAACCTTGTCTCTCTTCAAACAATAGACGTCCACTGTAAAAGATATTTCTCTATAAAGAAATCTACGCTAGACTACCCTATATTTAATTTCTTTTAAATTCAACGACTTCTCGGGACTTTAAAGGTCAGGGCAGTTAAATAGACAAGTCAGTAGGTCTGCTGCAACCTTATTAAATTGAATTTTTTAATGACATTTTCTTGCCAATTTAACAGAGCCTGCTCAGCCAACTGCAGACTGTCCTCATCAGTTTGGTTATTTCAAAACTGGAGATTCACGCAACTGTAGCGGTTTTAGAAATTGCGTCAATGGCGTTGGTTATGAGTTCACTTGCCCTGAAGGACTCGCATTCAGTTCTGACACATATCGCTGCGAATGGCCTGACCAAGCCACCGACTGTGATGCTGAAGGTAATTAAATTGCTTGTAATATAATTGTTTGTCACTGATCTTAAAATCATAATTTGTTCTTAATTTAAAAAAAAGACAAAAAAATATTGAGCCACAATATTTGCTACATCTAATTAGTTTTTAAATTGTATAGAAGATGTAATTTACTATGTAATTAAGATGTAAGCCCTATTGGTAAAGATCAGACAATAGGCATCACGTTCTTGCGCATACGTTTTGCTAAACTTTCTGTTGTCATTTAATTGCCAAGTGACTTGTTTTGCTTATTATATATTTTTTATAAAAGAAAAATAAATGTCAAAACATGTCTATGTCCTATTTCCACAAACTAATAATACACCATGCATATTTAAATATAGCAAAAGTTTTTATCGTTTTAGCTTTCCTTGGTTTCCGCTGCCCCGAAGTGCCCATCTCCAAGGAACTGGGACCGCCTGCAGGATTTAGATTTTATAGGTAAGTAATAATAAAGTTCTGTACTACTTTGTCGTTCTCATCATTAAATAGTCTCAGTTAATTAACAAAATATTGTTATTTTTTCTATATTTCAAAATTCTTAAGTAAAACGAAATTTTTCATTATACGATTTATGTATCTAAGCGTTTTAGTCTGACTGATTTCCGAGAGTAATCAATTAGTCATTTAAAAATGATTGAGTAGATTAGTTAAGAAATACAATCGGATATACATCGAAGTATAGGTAAATAATCCTTTTTATTAACAAGATGTAATAAGTACGCAATTTATTTCCGTTAGGAGCAAAAAGACCGATTATTAAGGCTCTTTATAAATATATAAAGCCTTAACCTCTTTGACCACAAAGAATATCAAGTTTAACAAAAACATTTTATATACCTATGAAATATCAGAAGATCACTCACGCTATTACATTGAATTCCGTGATATTAAAACTAATAATTTTGTGTTTTAAACTTCAATCGATGAATGAGTTTACTGAACAACTATGTATTATATTGTAACCATTTGATTATATGACTATTTTGTGGTATACAATAGAAATATACATATACCATTTATGATGGAATTCCAATGATTCTTTATTTCTGAAATAGATTATATAATTGCTATATATATCTATATCTCTACTTATTAAAAAACAAAGTTCCCAAAAACTGTCTGTATGTGATCGATTGAACAAAGTCAACTGAACCGATTTTTATACGGCTTTTACTAAAACGTAGTGCAATTCTTTCAAAACCCTTACGTTAATTACATTACGGTTTTACCTAAAATTATGTTGAAGAGATCGCGCAGTTGTAAAAAGACGCGCTCTCTCTCACATTTCGTCGCGTGCGCTGTGTAAACTAACAGAGATATAATAAATTAATGTACTAGCGAATTATAGATCTCCAAAAATACTACAAATAAGTCCGGGACAGCACGTCTCTATCTCTTATGCTTAACTCAAAATAATTACTTTTACGTTCAAAATTACTTTATATATAACACACTGGTTTCCACGCGGGCGAAGCCGCAGGCAAAATATTAATTAACACAAATGTAGCGTAATTATAACTTTACCAAAAAAGTCAAGATTTATTGGGAGTATAACTGTGATTCAAAATAAGATATTTATAATATATGAATATATACATAAAAGAAAATAAAAACATTCTTGAATATTCTAACAATTCTTACAACTATCGAGAGGAAAGGTCTCGACTATTTGAATATTAAGTTGAACGCATGCGCAGAAACAAGTATTCAAGCAACAAGCGACCTAAAAGATAATAATAATTTGTATCTACGATTGTAACATAGACGTTGAAAAACTCAAAAACAGGTTGGTTGGTCAGTCGGTAGGTCGCGGTAAATGTCATCGATGAGCTACGGCCTTCAAGTTATATAATTTCGTACATTTAAATTTGAAATACCTACTTTGCTTAATACGCATACTCTAGCATAGTGAGCATTTATATTTTTTCAAGAACAATATAAAAAATTATCAGATTATTTTTTATTCAAGTTGGGTTTTACAAGCTCTTCGGAATCGCCAAATTTAAGCGCTACCACTGGTTCGGGAAAGTGCTTTTACCGATAAGAACCACCAAGAAACTAATAGATAGATTACAATTAAATAGAAAACAATCTAATCTAGTGCTATCTATCTATGTGTAAATCTTATCGTGTTACAGAAGGATTTACATACGTTATTTCCTTATTTTCCTAGAAAATAAAAAATGACAGCTTTGTTTGCATAGCTTAAAATTTTTCAGGTTACTTCTAACTGATCATGTAATTGCGTTTTATTATAACAGATAGATAATACTAATTTATTCATTCGTACTTGTTATAACTACATAGTAGCTTCCTAGACAACATCCATCAAAACAAACTGCAATGGCTTATATGATTTTAAATTGCCGGACACAACTAAGATTTAATTTATAATCGCGAAAATCTTTAAGACATTTATTATTTACATCACGGTATATGTGTAGTAATCGACCTACTAAATACAAAAGCATAATCGTGAAGGCAGGTAGATTTTGTTAAATAAAATTTGAGAATTTCATTTATTTATGTACCATAAAACACGTGGGTAAATTTAATATTATTTAAAAAATTGTACAAAGGTCGAATTATCCTTTAAACAGAGAGATCTCTGTTTAAAGGATAATCTCTGCCAGCTAACCACCGTAAGTCAATTCTTGCTTTTTCTTTATCAATGAAATAAAAATTATGCCAATGCGTGAGGAGTAGGTAGGTCTTTCCAAGGATTTGTTATTTAAATATCCGGGTTGGCATCTATATATTTCTTCTATAAGTTTCCTATAAAAACCTATGTGCTTAGTTAATATTAGAATTAATAGAATAGAATCTGTCCTTCATCCAATATGGTTTTCTTTAAAATGAGCAGAGATGTATGCCTCGCATTATATCATTATTAACGAAAATATAATTTAAGTATCAATAGTGTTACCAAAATTTGCATTATTACCAGGTCACCGAGTGATTGTCAAGTATACTTCATTTGCATTGAAGGGAAGCCTCGTCGCTTGAGCTGCGGAGGTTATTCAGGCTTTGACGACCTCACTGAATCCTGCATCAACGCTGAAGAAATATCAGCTTGCCCACAAGAGCTTCGAACACGCGCTGCCCAAGCGAAAGAACAGGAAGAAGCTAGACAACGACTACTATCAGAGGTTCCTAAAAAATTGAAATACGCTCCAGAAAAATTCCCCACCAATCAACCAACCTATTCTTCATATTAGAAATCCTTTAAAAAATGTATCTAATAAATTACAAATTCAAGAACGAATTAAGACGATCAAATGAGCATATATAGTCTTGCATAATTGTAAATATAAAATGGAATATTAAAACGTGTTTATAAGATAGAGTGTTGTATATTTACGATTTTTTTTAATAAAGTCATCTATAAAAGCGTCAAAATCAAATAAAGCTTTTTTGGATTTTCTTATCTTGATAATAGTATCCTTTACAAAATAAATTTTCAGGATATTTTATACTGAGACATTCCAGAAATTTCAAATTCACACTCCAAATATTCCTCATTCAAGTAACCTTGTAAACAAGTGCTTTTGTATCGTCAACTCTACTGCTGATTCGGAAAGCTGTTCCTACCGAGAAAAGCCAACAAGAAACACTGCGGTTGCTCTTTTGTAATAACTAGTTACATTTACTACCTTGTACAGGGTCGAAGAGTAGCTATATCCACACATTCTTATCATTTATATAATCCTCAACATTATAGAAGACTTTATGTATGTCTCCTTTTAATAGTTTTTTTAAGCTGCTGTGATGAAAAGCTAAAATTGATTGCGGAATTTTACTATCGATACCAGCACAAACGACTAACGTACTTTTGCAAGGCGTACAACAGGAGCCGCTAGCTTACTTTGTCTTATATACATCAACAATTTTTTAATAGTTCTGTATATTTTTATGCACCAAAGTAAAATCTATACTTAATATATTAAGCTAAAAAGTTCGCTTGTTTGTTTGTTTGATTGACTGTTTGTTTGTGTGAACGCGCTAATCTCAGGAACTACTGAACCCATTTGAAAAATTATTTGAGTGTAAGATAGTCCATTTACCGAGGAAGAACTATATAACATTACGTCAAGGTGAATAGGAGAGGAGCAGCAATAAAAAATATTTCGAAAACGGCAAAATTTAAATCTTTCCTTGCGTGCGCTGAGTAAACGGTGAAAGTTATTAAAAAATCATGTACTGCAAAATTGTTCCCCTCTAAAAGTTCTAAATAAAAGTCCGCAACAACATATCTCTAGCTTTTACGGTTAACCCGCTTTAACCATAATTAATATCAATATTATGGTTTACTCAAATAATAAGACGCACGCAAAAGTCCACGCGAACGAAGTGGCGTTTAAAAGCTAGTTGTTAATATATTGTGAAGCAAATCTAAGAAACTTAAACTTCTTTCGCAGGGAATCGCGCTGATTTGAATTAATTAAATAAAAGTAAGTTTGTTGTTTAGTAGGTATATATTAATTATATATAATTTCTGACTCTAGCACACAATGTCCAAGAAGAAAGTTCAGGGTATCTCTACACGATCAAATCAGAATTCACGGTTGATTATTACTTGTTCTAAAGTAAACAAAGTAAACGGAAGAACTAGAAGATAGCAATTTTTTTTTTTTAATTAACATATGGGACACTTACACACAGGGTCCATCCCCAAAGTAAGCAATTAATATTGTACATATCAATCGCATTCCGATTAATCACGATTGACATTTCGGTATTAGTTATTAATAATTAAAAAGGTTAATATTTAAGATAAACCACCGTTGACGTCATTAAAGTAATATCTAATGTTTACCTAATTACGAATCACCGAAGTAATTTATAACTAATTTATATCAAACAGGCATAACGGTTCTGTAATTACCTACTCTTAAAGAATACTTTTTATGACATTTTTTTCTTAAATTACGCAATTATAATCGATAGTTGTCGCTGTTTTTTTAATTATGCTACTATGAATATGAATTAGCATCCATATTGTTTGTTCGTATACATATTCATAATATTATAGAAATAGACCAAATTCAACATTGGCAATTTTAATGAACAACTTTCTAATTTTTTTCCTTAATTATTATTCACAGAACTCAAACAGAGTGTTAAATTTATTTCAATATTGGTTGCATCTTGACTAGTTACTGTAAGTTGCTAAATTATTGTAACTAATTTAAAGATTTCTCTAAATTTTTCCTTTTTTTGATATAAGAAGAGTTTAGTAAAAAAAATTTTGCTTTTTTTTCTTATCGAAAACTTACTTTCTGGATTTAAGAAGATCCTAGAACAAGACTCACGGAAAGTATAGAATGAACGAATCCTGTAAGACGTGTTAAATAATACTTCCAATCCGTCGGCATAATGTTATTGCAAGAAACGCTCAAGAGGATTTACTTTAAACTCAGTTTAGCTCTTAAATAGGGATAAATTAAACCTAGTTTTAATCAATTTTCATTTCAATGTAATTTAATATTTTAGATTTTAAATGATTTATAGAAGCAGGCGTTACTTTGCGGAATTCCATATTACAAGCAATATAACAGAACTAACTACTTTGCTATAATCCGCACGGGTTTTTAGATTTTTAGATTTTAGATTTTTATTTCGTCTGATTTAAAGCAGCAACTATTTTATAAAGCAAAGCGAAATGCACATTACGTATTAATTAAATTGTACATGATTTGACATTTGTCATTTCAAGCCATTTGGCTTGAAAGTTAAATCGAAAGGAATATGATCCTTTATGGTATTACTCAGAAACTTTATATCCAAAGCAATTTAATTTATTTAAACATGTACTGAATGCATGATAATTTTTATTTACAAAAATTCAGAACATGACGCGGCCGGCACTAAAAAATAAAACAGTGTTAGATTTCATGTCTTTTTATATTACAAACAATTCAATATTCAACACATAATATAGATAGATACGTTTAGATTAAAAATTTAAAATGATAAATAATTTAAATTATTTTATGGCAGCACTATGCTATGAGTAGTTAGTAGTCACAAACGACGCGGTCGGCTTTCTCACAACGCCTGAGGTTCGCGTCATACGCATGGCCAGCATCACAAGAAAGGAGCCGAGCATTCCCGTTCATACATAAGAAGAAAGAGTTGCAGTTGCCCTCGTGTCTGAAAAAAGCATACATTTTGACATCTAAAACATGGAGATCATTGGAAACAATTGCTTGACGTGTAATTTAAACGCTAAAAGAAATATTACATACAACATAATCAAACATTGAAGATTTCAAGCAATATAACAGAACTAACTACTTTGCTATAATCCGCACGGGTTAAGCGAATGCATGCAAAGCCAATGTGTATGAAGCAGGCAAAATCACAAGATTGTGGTGGTGGGTGTGTGTGCTGCTTTTGTGTTCGTTGTTGCTGGTGAATTGCGCCTTGGGGTGCATGTGGTGGCTGGTCCTGCATGTATAAGGTGCGTAGATTTTGCCTGCTTCATACACATTGGCTTTGCATGCATTCGCTTAACCCGTGCGGATTATAGCAAAGTAGTTAGTTCTGTTATATTGCTTGTAATATGCAATTCCGCAAAGTAACGCCTGCTTCTATAAATCATTGAAGATTTCCTTTTTGCTTAGTGACAGATAAATGATAGATGAACATTATACAATGGATGTATTATACAAGAGGTATAATAAAATAACTTTTTAGCGGTTATTGTTAAGTAGTGTATTTTAAAAATATATTTGCATAAATGATGATAAAAGACGTAGTAATAATGAGATGGTCGTTTGTTATTTCTAAAAGTTTCATCTGTATAATAATAAAAAAAACAAATTGATAAATAACATTGAATAAACTGGTTATGACTGAGTTTTTTTTTTACTAGCTGACCGGGCAAATGTTGTTTCGCAATATATATTATTATAATTAATTATTATTATTCTAGGGAATTTCTAGTGTACGTTAGAAAAAAAAATTGATAAAAAAAATATTAGCGATAATGTGGACAACTCTTATTACTCAGGGGTATAAAAAATAGATAGTAGTAGATTTTCAGACCTACTGAATATGCATATTAAATTTCTTAAAAATCGGTCAAGCCGTTTCGGCGGAGTACTGTAACTAACATTGCGACACCAGAATTGTATGTATAAGATTAGGGTTCTTACTTATGGTTGGTCACTATGGGCTCATTATATTCAATCAATGGCAATCAAAACCAAGGAATTCTGTAAAAGGATTACATGTATTATTAAAAAGTTAAAAACAGGCTACAATAATATATGTTAAGTATTCACCTCTGGTGTTACATGACGGCACATTTTCAGGCACATCACAACTGGTGATAGAGGGGTTGTACGCTAAACCTGGAGGGCAGGACATTTCTATTGAACGGCCGTCAACGCATCTACGGTAATGTCCACAGTCGTTAGGCTTGTTCAAAGAAGATGGGTAATAGCCGAATTGGCGCGGGCATTCTGCAGTTGAGTTAGATTGCTCTATAAGAAAAAAAACAATAATCATTATATGCTTAATTTATAGAACTAGGCGTTACTTTGCGGAGGTTTATAATAAAAAGGAAAAGAGAGTGTTATCTGCGATTGAAAAAAATCTATGTAATGCTTAAAGTAAAGTGTTCATATCTTATGCATGTAGGATTCGTAAACCACTTATGAATGCACTATAAACTGATAACATAAACGCCGCTTACACCACACAACACTACTGTGACTGCACACATTCACTACCACAATGTAAATAATCGTTTTGCGCCGCAACGGAAGTAACATTCGGAGATAAACTCTACGACAAGATCGCTCAAGCGATTTAAGAATGCTTTTTGATTATAAACTTTTGGATTATAATCTTATAAAAAAGAATTTACCAGTAAACAAGAAATTGTAAAATCTATAAGAATTACTATATATTTTAATACATACGTTGGATTCCGCGTGCACCGCATTCTACGACCTCAGGAAAGCCACATGGTAACGCGGGCCACTGTGCCCTTGAATCAAACTGCAGCCCATCCGGACACACTGAATTAACTGGAACGTAGTCCTATAATTTGAACATATTTATATAATCATAGAAATAATATATATTTTAATTCTAATCAAGTATAAGCGATAAGCGGTGAAATTGTCGATCATTGTTAGATAGCACTTAACTAGAAAATATAGAACAACAACCAGCATATGAATGTACGTAAACAATAAATTACATACAAATATCGTTTTGAATATCCAGGATAAAATCCGTAATGAATTCAAAGAACGGAATGATTGAAAAGGGAAATCATTATTGTGAAAAAAGCAACAATATCAAGGTATTCCTTGATAGAAGGAATTTTAAATAGGTCCTAAATAAAAAAGGAAAGGAAAAATAAAAAAGATCGGCAATGGAGAGAATAGAATAAAAAAAGACGAAAACACATCTTCCTCTGTATGCAATTCATTCCCAATATATTTATTTTCAAAAGAATTTACCGCTACGTGCTTCATTGTATATAACTGTATTTCACAAACTTACTTTGCATTCAATGTAGTTGTCGCATTTTCCATTCACTGGTACATAGCCATTCTGATTATGACAGACTGAACTTTTATAAGCATCATAATATTGAGCCTTAGTATAACCTGTAATATAAAAGATGAACATTTACATCACGCCGCAATGTATAGATTAATTAAATGGCTTATAGAATTAGGCGTTACTTTGCGGAGATCCATAATACAAAAGTAATAATAAAATTATTTTGCTATTATCCGCGATACAGTAAATAGAAAATATATATAGTGCTAAATGTATAGTGGACTATCAGTTTTTTCATATCGTTTCATACTGATGATGCTTCGGTTGCGGGGCGAAACGATTGTTGAGTTTGTGATAGTGAACCTGTGTAGTGCTTGTGTATTGTGGTGGAAGTGGTGGAGGTTTGTGCATATGTTTTTTACGAATCCTGCATGTAACGGGTAAGAAAAAACGTATAGTCCACTATACATTTAGCACTATATATATTTTCTATTTACTGTATCGCGGATTATAGCAAAATAATTTTATTATTACTTTTGTAATTAAATGGCATTAAAAATACAGACCTGAGGCAACCAACAACGGAAAAATAAGAATTAAAAAATTCATTGTGTTTTTATTTTTTCTTTGAGAAAACAACACCGAATGATTATTTTGTAACATTAAAATTATGTTTTATACTATTTTTCTAATTAATTTTAAATGAGCTACAAAATAAGTCGACGCTGTGGCCAGAATCACCAAAAGCAATTAACACGTAACAATAAGACACGTAACTTTGCTTACGCGTTGTATGCAAATTTTATTGGATAATATAACTAAAACTACAATGTTAAATTAAATAGTTGACTATGTGGCTTTTTAGTGCATTAATCAAGCAAAAATTTTAATATTTTTGTATTCGTCTTACGTCTGTAAATTTATCCCTAACATTTAACAATAACTAATTAAGAATGGTTCAATCAGAATTGATCTTTTACGTTATGTAGAAATAAAATACTAATCGTTACACTTATGCCTTAAAATAAAAACAAATTTTATTTAGGAAATGAAGTATGCTAATCGAATTCAAAAATTATCGGGAAATTGTCATTTTCATATTGTGCCGTATTTCAAGATACATTATAAGTTAACATTTTTGCTATTGTCATATATTTCAATTTTGCAAAATAAATGCATGTTTGTTATTATTTGATTATTCCAGCGATTTTAACACCAGTATCTTTATTGATTTATCAGATATTTTACCGAAACATGTTATTGTGGACCGCCGTGTGGTATCCGGCTGAGTAGAATAGACCACCCTCATTTCTTAACGAGGTGTCATAAAAGGCGACTAAGATAAGTTGACGTCAGGTCGGCGACCGGTCGTAAAACACCTAGCCAAATCATGTTACAACATGTTTAAAACATGTTGTGCCGACCCCGCTTAGAGTGGGAGAAGGGCAGGAGAATGATGATGATCTTATTTGTGTGGATTTCACACTAAAACTATCTCCAAAACCTATATTTTTATGTTATTTATTTATGATATAACAAGCTATTAAAACTTAAATCACTCATCGATTACTGCAACTTAAACAACGGAACAACGGAATATCAGTGACCCAAAGCTGGGCAAAGACGCTCGCTCCTTAAAGACAAGTATATAAAACTTTTTACTACAAATTGCCTATATTTATATAAAATCTGAAAAGTATATGAAGATTAGAGTGTTACAGAGGTGGTTATACCGAAACTATAAAATTCATGTTACCTAAATAACTATTTAATTGAGTTAAGTTTGCGTTTTGTCCGATGGTAGTACAGTACATAATTAATTAAAAAGTCGTTAGAATACTGATGGTCAAACTATTGCACCGTTATGCGTGTATCATTATGTTTAACTTGGAAATATCATTATGATGTTTGTCAATCTAGATGGTAAAGCGAATACTAAAAGGTGAAAGAAAATGCCAAACATCGCTTTAAAATCTAGTTTGAACTTTGAAACCCAATCAATTTATGACACGAGCATAAATTATACATATAGGCTAACCGTTTAACTTAGACCTCGCCTCTAGGGTACAGGGATACGGAGGTAGGTCGAGAACGTAGAATGAGTGGGTAGTCATTTCTTGAATATTGTATACATAAATAACTTGCTACCGGCGCTTGCCGCACCTACCTCAGTCCTTGTTCTCGTCTTATCTCCGCGCCCTTGTACCCCACAGACGAAGTCTGAGTTAAACGGTTATACTTTATATTATAACGGTCAAACTATTAACTTCTAATAAAATTGTGGGTAATTAATCATAGAGTTTACCAGTTAGTTCCACCATTACTTCTTCTGAAAGGCGTGATAAATATGTAGGTTGACGTTGAAACAATAATGCATGTGTCTATTAGCTGTGATCGTTGATCGTGTGATAGGCTATACTCGGCACGATCATCGTACAAATATCCAAACGATCGTCCGTATTATCATACAATACGTACGATCACCCAGCGGTTCCCTTTGTGTCCGATAAACTAACAATTCTCGGGTTGCAATCATTGGCGATCATAGACAATGATTCGCCACGATCGTGCTCACACTTAATCGCGTTTGTAATTGTCGATTACGGACATAAGGGTAATGCTAACTGTATATACATTTGACTGTTATAAAAATATCAATACAGTTGTATTTTAATGCGATATTGAAAGCCTTTGTCAAACCACATTCTTTCGATGTCTTAATGATATTTTCAATTTTGGTGTCGATAAGAAATATTAATGGTTGCTAATTTACGTGCAAAATAAATTAAGAACGAATATATAACCATGTTTAATAATGTTTCATTGTCAGTGCAAGAGAAAAGTATTAGCAATCACTAACTGTATTGTTATAATTATGTTGGGCACAAATTTGTTGATTGTCATTTCACTATATTTCTTATTGGGTACGTATAATTTGTCTTTTACGTTCATGATGTTTTGCTAATCCTGGAAGGATCGGGAGGCTGCATGGATATCTCTATATGATTTCTGGGATTGATTGTGTTCTAATGCAGCTCCCTAAAGGAAAGAAGGGGCCTTTGCACTAATGTTATACTTACTCTGTACATTACTGGTAACTCCTATTTAACAACATACATTTTAACAACGTCAACAAAGATTATTTCAAACATATTTATATATATGAACGTATACTGAGGAAAAGGTCGTAGACTCAGCTACGAAGCTGTTTTTTCAGTCCACGCCTTGTGACTAAGACTGCTCCCAATACAAATTTATCTATTACTATATCTAATGACTATCATTCTCTAACCTAAATTTATATAATAAACAATTTATATACTTCGTCACATGAGCACTATCCGTTAATCAATTTAAACTATTTATATTAGCTTTAACCTCATACTCCGGAATTAAAAACCGATATATAAACTTTCAAAGGCATTCGTTCAATCTTTTTCTCGACTACAATTCCTTTTCGTACTTTATTTACAGAAACAAACGAAGTCAAATGCGTGAGATCCCCCATTCCTATATCTGAATCGACATGGGCTAGGTCTAGAGCACCTTTAACAATCCCCACCGAAGATCAGCTCTATGGCTTTGTCTGTCCACAACCATATGGCTATCACCCAGTATCCACAAGATGCGACGCGTATATCGAGTGTAAGGTAAAAGTTTAAATCAATATCAATACCCTTAGTATGAGTTTAATATTTGATATGTATATATATTTACTTGGTAAAAATGGTTACATATTACAATTATAGACCATAATAACCACACTAGTTGAGAACTGTGTTGCTGTTATTAGGACCTGTGCAATACACAAAGATGTAATGTTCCTTAGCAAGATTAACAAACAAGCAACAGTCAAAAGCAAATAAAACCACTTTAACTGCCCTTCCGACGTCGTAATGACTAATCAGAGTCATATCATCATCCCTCCACTATGCGTCGCCCGTCCCGCTCGGTGACGCTGTAAAAACCGTTAGAGGTAACAAACATACATACATACATACAGTCAGTTCTATAAGAAAATGTAACTATATTACTACTTCTAATCTATTCCACGTTACTAACCTTTGCTGCTACAATTCTGTTCTTCATTACTATAACTATTACTATAATTTGAACTACTTATTTTAATGTGTATTAAATTGCACGGTATCTGACGTGTGTGTATGTATAATAGTAATAAAATGTTTAAATTTATTTTTACTTAGTGGATAAATATTGAATATTTTATTTATCCGGTTAATATTAATATGTAGTTTACTTATTACTTATACTTCATGTTGTTACAGAATAATATACCAATACAGTATAAATGTCCCTACGGTTTGTATTATTCGCCTAATACACAATGGCCAAACTTTCCATGTAATTATCCTTGGATGGAATCCCAAAATATCAGATGCAGAAGATCGCTCTTTGATAGACCTCAACTTCGGCCGGAGTCCAGAAATTGGTTAAGGTCACCCCCGCCATCATTACCAGGTAGTACATTGACCGAAACAAACACACCAGCAAAGGTTCTCTACGATTACTACTGCCAAACACCTAATGGCTATTATCCAGTCTCCATGAGGTGCGACGCGTACATCGAATGCAAGGTAAATGCATGGTTTCTTTTAAATCTGCGTTCATATTTGTTCACACAATAAAATTTTACAACCAAATTAATAGTTACTTCTCAAAATCAAAAACTCTTGACGAAGCCTTGAAGATAGTACCGAACCGTTTTGCCTGTTTGTTGTTGATACGACCTTTTAAAATAAATATTGTAATCTTGCACTTAAAGTGCAAGATTACAATATGTCATATAATAAATACCTTATATTACAATATAATTATTTTTTTGACTGACACTTTTGATATTTTCGGCTTACATTATGTTAATTGGTAAATGTTATGTACACTTGTTAAAGATCTGCATATGTATGTGTATATAATAGTTAATGTAATAATATGTATATTTATTCACCATCGTCGTTTATTTAAGCCGTGTGGTATCCGGCAGAATAGAATAGACCACCCTCCTTTCTTACCGAGGTGCCGTAAGAGGTGACTAAGGTAAATTCCGTGTGGTATCCGGATGCATAGAATAGACCACCCTCTTTCTTACCGAGGCGTCGTAAAAGGCGACTAAGGTAAGTTGACGTCAGGCAGGCGGCCGGTCGTAAAATACGTAGCGAAATCATATGACAACATGTTTGTAACATGTGCCGACCCCACTTAGAGTGGGATAAAGGCAGGAGGATGATGATCGTCATTTATTTACGTTTTAAAATTTTAAGAAATTGCTCCAAATTTGCCAACTTTTTCTTAGGCAAACAAATTGTACGGATATATTTAAAAGCCACACGAATTTGTAATACCGATAAGATTTCTATTAATTGCTTAAACACATCTTATCGATTGAATATCCGATTTCTTAAATAGTTTTCTTTACTTTTACTCTCTTAAGTTTTCACTATGGATCCTGCCCATCAGCATTGAAAGAAGTTGACAATCAGTTCTGACATATATTACTTACATATTGTTACAGGATTATACAGCAATACAGTATAAATGCCCTACTGGTCTCTATTATACTTCCGATGTACAGTGGCCTAATATCCCGTGCAATTATCCTTGGTTAGTATTTCAAAATGGCAGATGCGGTGGCATACCCATTGCTAAACCTGAAACGACACCGACACACGAGCTTATGTCTACGTCACCAACCATGATAGCATCGACACCTCAGCCAATTTTACCTAACACATCAACCACTAATTTAATCATAGTTTATCCAGAAAACTATCTACCGATAACTACGTCTAAGCCACTTCCTTTACGGCCAACTGAATTCTGGAAACCGTGTTGGCAGAATCTTGCCTCGGACCCTAAATGCGCTACAACTAAACCTTTCAGTGAAACAATACGAACGTTTGTATCGCCGAATGAAAAAAGTATGCCATGGTATTCCGAAGGAGTTGTGGCACCAAATGAATTACCAACTTTAGGACCACACTCTGAATCAATGGTTGGAATAACTGCAGCACCAATAAAAGTAATAAAGTCAGAAATATCTTTGGGATCTACACAGCGTCCCCCAATACAGCTCTTTAATTATCCTTGTCAAGACACAAACGGTTTTTACTCAACGTCTGCAAGATGCGAAGCATATGTCGAGTGTAAGGTAAAGTTCATTTAATCTTCTATCACTGTCTTTAATATATTTTTTTGCTAGAATAATAACATTGACTTATATGCTTTATTTATCATAGTTTCAACTAGAACCGTTCTTTGCAACTCTATAAAGCAACTTTTAACACACATATAGGAAGCTTACACATATAATTTACCTTATATTTTTCCAGAATCGTACAGCAATTCAATATGAATGCCCTGAAGGTCTTTATTTTGATCCCACTACCCAGTGGCCAGACTTTCCTTGTAATTATCCATCAAAAGTACAGTGTGAAAATGTAACTGAAAATGGTAAGAATTTTATGCACATTTAATAGTTTCGTAGCACTGCTAAAATTAAAATAAGGGCGAGTGTTTCTTCAGGAGCAAGAACATCAATTTTAAAACCCCTATTCGTTTATGTCAGAAACATTAATCCAAAATTGATTAAAATTGGACAGTTGGAGACAATATATTTTTGCGTTAAAATTATTAATCAATTACAATAGAAAGATATTTGCTTAGTTCAAATTGCGCCTTTATTGTTATGACAATCTCGCAAAACTGGCGCGTACACTTTTTTGATAAATGGTGCTACAGATACCTATAGGCAGTGAAACTGCTCCAAAAAGATCCAAATTCCAATTCAATTCAAATTCAAAATATTCTTTATTCAAGTAAACTTGTAGAGCTGTGATAGCCCAGCGGTGAGACCGTGCGACTCGTTCGAGGGGAACACGAGTTCAAACCCGGGCAGGCACCAATGAGTTTTTCTATTAAAACTCATGTGTCTAATTGATAATTGCAATTTATCACACGCTTTTCGGTGAAGGAAAACATCGTCAGGAAACCTGCATATCTCTAGAGAATTCTGGAGATATGTGAAACCTACCAATCCGCATCGGAGAAGCGTGGTAGGTCTTAGCTCCAACACTTCTCTCCAGAAACGGAGAGAGGAGGCCTATGCCCAGCAGTGGGATTGTAACAGGCTGCTACTTTACTACTTACTTTACTAAGTAAACTTGTAAACAAGTGATTTTGAATCGTCATTTTTACTGCTGGTTCGGAAAGCTGTTCCTACCGAGAAGAACCAGCAAGAAACTTGGCAGTTGCTCTTTTTAAAATATAAATCTTAAAACTAGTTACATTTAGTTATTACTGTCTTGTACGGGGTAGAAGTGCACCTATGTTTACATATCCTTATCATCTAAGTAATCTTCGACAGTATAGTAGGCTTTCTGTATCAGTCTCTTTTTAACAGTGTTTTTAAACTGCTGTAATGGCATGGCCAAAATTGATTTCGGAATTTTATTATAGAATCTTATACTCCACAATAAGACATGTATTTTTCTAATGCAATATTATAAAATATATTTTGCAGATAACTTAAAGCTTACAGTAGAGTGTCCTCAACGCAATGGATACTTTCCCATGGATAGTGGCAGCGACTGCGAAAAGTACATAATGTGTGAGGAAGGTCGTGCTATTGTCATGGACTGTCCTACGGGACTTGCTTTTAACTTCAACACAAGTAGTTGCGACTGGCCAGTTAATGTACCGGGATGTATGCCAAACGGTTCGTAAAAAAAATTGGAATTTTTTATTTAATTTTACTTAAAGCTACAAATGTAACCATAGCGCTAAATATCTACGAGAATATAGAATATAGAACTTCACATCATCATCATCATCATTGTCCTCGCATTATCCCGCTATACGGGGTCTGCTTTTCCAATCAGGCGGCGCCATTTATCTCTGCAGTAGGCATCTTCTTTGGTAAAATATAGAACTTCACGTAATATGATAAAATAATATAATATGATAGTTCCGCCGTGTGGTATCCGACTGAGTAGAATAGACCACCCTCTTTCTTACCGAAGGGTCGTAAAATACGACTAAGGTAAGTTGACGTCAGGCAGGCGGCTAGTCGTAAAATACGTAGCCGAATCATGTGACAACATGTTTTTAACATGTTGTGCCGACCCCACTTATAGTGGGATAAGGGCAGGAGGATGATGAATATAATATGTTATATTATTCTATAATCCTTAAATTATACTGTTCATATCATTATTTGTGATGTGATTGGTTACACTATTATTTTTTACAATAAGTTGGTTTTCAATTCATCATCGTCAATAAATGCATTGCTTTAATAGTACTAATATTTTAAATATTCTCGTTCGCAGCATTTAAAGATTTCACCTGCCCTCCGCCGCCAATTGACAGCGATGACGACGCTATCTACAAGTATAGGTAAAGAGTATTAATTTATGATTTCATTTTCTTACTTCCGATACTTCATTCTGATCGAATACGCTATTTCTTATATTCTACAAATATGTACTAGCCAAGATGTATGATGTGCGATTTTTGTCAGTATAAATGGTAGCGATTTCAAAATTTTTTACATAACTTAAGAACGGTAAAAAATACTTTCGATCAACCAGCATTTTACTTTTATGAATAATTCTCCCTTTTATGATAAACATTTGCCTCATTACGATTAATCGTAATGAGGCAACAATATTTGTTAAGTCAATTCTTAAAAGTTATGTAAAAAAAGTCCAGGAAAGGTAAAACTACCGGTTTCCTTACGTAAATCTCAAACAATTCTTCATTTAAACACAATATTTAAAAAAAATACCCAGCTAATAAGTGATATTTAAATTTTATTATAAATACTTTTTATTGTATTTATTATATTATTGTATTTATCATATTATTATATCTATTATATATTTATTAATATTGATTAATTTTTTCTTAATATTTACCTTTTTTTAAATTTAAGACTTGATGGCTGGAAGAGATCCTCTTCCGGATTCTGGAATAAGCCCGCTATTGCACATTATTTTGTTGTTTTTTTATAATTTTTATATTAATATCAATTTGTGCAACAAACAAACAAGCAAAGATTATTCTTTGGAATAACTTTGAAATCGTAATATACCTGAAATAATTTTCATTTTTATATACAGGTACAAAGAAAGCTGTAGAAGGTATGTCGCCTGTCAAAAAGGACGTCCGCGCCTGCTCAGTTGTGACTCCGGACTCTCCTTTGATGAAAAAACCGAAACTTGCGTGGACGCAAAACTTGTCCTGAATTGTATCGTATAATGAAGACAAAGAAGCTTTGTAAAGACGGACAACGCAATATTCTTATTAAATCTTATTTATAAGTGACTGATTACCCAGATGTGCCAGACGGCCTTTATAACTTACTATTTAAGTTAAGAGTTTACTTAAACGTTTATTTTAAAGAAGATAAGATTTTATTTTAAAAACTTATGTACAGAATTAGAATTATAAGTATCCCACGCAATTATTGTTTTTTTTTAGAATAACATTAAAAAAATTATTACAAATTATCCCAATTCTACATTTATTCAAAATTCGATGTAGTTACTAACCTCGAAACAGAAACTCCAAACATTTTACACTCATATCTTTTTCTTCTGAGAGTAGCGGCTATGTAGGGACTTAGAGCCCAGTATCACTTTGACCATTACTGATCTATTGTGATTGTCACTGCTTAAAATTCGTTACCAATGCCGGTAACCTTGAAGAATTCCAGGATCTTCTGAACAACGAGTTCTTACACTTCTGTCGGGCATAAAATATGCGAATGTATGAGAGAGTAATCAAGTGTTAATCAGCGCAGGGTAGTCACATAGAATATGCATGGTTCTTTCCTCAGCCTCTAGGCAGAGTCTGCATGAGCCAGTGTCTGACAGCTTCAGGTTTAACATGTGTCTGCTTAGTTCACAGTGTCCTGTTAGCACCTTCGCTAAGTTACTTAGATTTGCTATACTTAACGCAAAAATTTACCGAGGAGCTCTTTGTTAAAGGCTTTTATTCGAGCTTTCGAGTGTTTTAATCTCGGACTATTGGTCTAGAGATTAAGTGTATGATAGGAATAGGTCTCCAGAGTTAGGAACGCAAGACTTTTGGGGATTCTACAGATGGGTTCAAGTCCCGTCTGCAGTATTTTGGCGCCTGCTTTTACTATACCATCAGCTATTCTTTGCAGGGTATTCCTGCCTGCCCTGGGACCCAACGTAGTATCTCCCGTAGTAACGTAGTATCTGTAGTAGATATACACTAACGGCCTTACAAATAAAACCACGCATATGGTTTTTATTCTATGAATAGTTATGCTTAGAATATCCTAAGTTTGAGGAGACAAATTTTTCTTACAAATAAATTCGGTATAAGCTCGTCATAACTATTACTCCGTTATGCTATGCATGCCTAAGAAAAAATAAAATTTTGTCTATTATGTTTTGTCATTTTGAAATTTCTATTTGTAATTTGGCGGGAAGCGACGACTTTGTGAATAGTGATAGTCATTGGATACTGTTTATTATATTTATTTGTGATTCTGCTGATTAAAAAAAAAATATTTTATTAATATTACGCAAACAGAAATAATGACAAATAAACGAGAACGCTCTATTAACTGGGAACAATAATACTAAATCAGCATTGCGTGGTATTTTTGTATATTTAACACGAAATTCTTTATCACCATACAAATAAAAGGGACTTTCTCTATTTTCGAAAGTTTTAACTTTCTTCTGTCTGTATTTGATTAATAATACTATTAACTTGCTTTATTTTATATATTGCTCTTAATGACATCGTTAATAATAAATTCTAAAAAATTTACGTAATTGTGGTTCCTAAAAATAAACACAAGTCAATATTTTTTGAGGATATTTCTTAGTTAAAGTTACCCTTGCCCTAGGGTAAGTATGAGGTAGGAATAGTGCTAGTGTGATAAGATAATCTGATATTATACTAGGTATAACTTATTCCGAATTTATTTGTTGAATATAAATATAAATATATGTAAGTAACTTAACTTAAATACATACTTAAATACAAATATGCGTTTGTAAAATACGTAGCCAAAAGTAAATTAAAGGAAAGTAGCGGCCTGTTACAATCGCACTACTGGGAATAACCCTCCTCTCTCCGTTTCTGGAGAGAAGGGTTGGAACCAAGACCTACCACGCTGCTCCAATGCGGATTGGTAGGTTACACATAATCTCCAGAATTCTCTAGAGATATGCAGGTTTCCTCGCGATGTTTTCCTTCACTGAAAAGCGTGTGATAAATTGCAATTATCAATTAGACACATGAGTTTTAATATTAAAACTCATTGGTGCCTGCCCGGGTTTCAACTCGTGTTCCCCTCGAAAGAGTCGCACGGTCTCACCGCTGGGCTATCACAGCAAACTAATATAAAGCTTGTAAAATTGAATTTTATGGAACAAGTATAGACTTATACGTAATTTTTTATTAATAATAAAGATCATCGTTTGTATCATTGATTGCTATCGTCAAATAAAATCAAATCAAAAATCAAATCGCTTTATTATTTCAGCCTACTAAGGGCCATAACAACATTACGTTACAAAATAGTGTGTTAGTATTAATACAAAAACTTAAGCGTAATTGTTAGTAATAAAGTATAATAATATCCTTACCTAGTATTAATCCTAAGACAAGTTCGATTTGCAAGCATATGCATCATTGCGCAATGATTCAAATGCGGACAATCGATCGTGTCTGCAAATGCCCTCAAAACGCCATTGGAGCTAACCCGGACTCTGCGCAGCAAGGATGTGCACCGCTTATTCATGGTGTTATAAAAACAATCTACGGCGAACATTCCTGAAGCACTACAAAATCGGGGCAGCCCCATCAGCATCAAGCAATAAGTAAATTGATAGAGACTTCTTCAAAATTATAAAAATATCGCAGATATAGACATTGAGATTTTCTATAAATGATAATTGATGAATGTGATTTGTTAAAGGAATTTGATATTATAGAATTTTATGATAATAGATAATATAAATATTCAAAAAATACCAATTTATTTTTTCGTTTTTTTATTCTTTGTTATTAATTATTCTACTTAACACATATCCAATAATAATTTATGAATTCATTACAATTTTTAAGTCAATAAATTTTATATTACCTTAACAGTTTATGTGTATTAAATTAGGTTACATTATAAGCATGTATGCGGTATCAATGCACAATTGAAATATCATCATAGAACGAACATATTTACATTTGCACGATAAACACACACTTTAAAAATTATTAGACATACACCTCGGAACGTTTATAGGAAAGTCACAAGTACTTCTATCAAGGTCGAAAGCGAGTCCGTTTGGACAGTTTCTAACAGTAGGACGACCTCCTTGACACATTATGTACTTTCCACAATCGCTGCTATCGCTGGCAGGAAAGAATCCATAACTTCGGGGACACATTGGTGCGGGTCTTGAGTTCTCTGGAAATATATCTTATATTAGAACAACAAAATAAGTTTTTAACTTTGGACCTTGTTTTATTAGGTTCAAAGGGCATGTTCGAGCATCCCAACAAAAGAAGAAAAAGAGGTAGGTAAAGTCTTCAACGCATTTAGTGAAGCCGTACATAGCCATGTTTTAACCTAACAGAGATGTAATCAGTATAAAATTTACGGACGATATACAGAAAAGAGTGTATGTAACCGCAATACTCTAAGATTTATCTTGCAGAATTATAAGCTGAAACCAACATAAAGCTGCAATCGCAATTAAACTAAGTAGAATGTTGATGTATGTAAAGGTTAGGTATATTTAACTAGACAGTTTTATGAAAGCTAGTGCAACGGTTTAATCAAAATGATTGAAGAGAAAAATGTATTTATAATAAATAAATTTTATTTTTGTATTTATAATAGAATTATGAACTGTAATAAAACGTTTAAAAAAATCATATAACCTGTAACGCTGTGTATGTTTACTAATCGATACACAGCGCTTATCGGTTAGTACCAATGCAAAGGTATAAGGAGGTATAGTACCCGGCATTAAATAATGCACATCGATGTTTAGAACGAAACAGCCGGCTAGTTCGGTGTCGTAGAGCGCTGTCTCTGTCACTCAGTTAGTATGTAACGTTTCGCACGGGTTCGTCAGTCTGTGCGACAGATACAATGCTCTCTCTAAGCCTCGATGTGCATTATTTATTGCCATGTACTATAAGATACTCGTACAACCCTATGCGGGTTGTACGAGTATCATTTCCTAGACACAAGTGAAATTGTAGTTGCGGGATCCACAGCTTAATCGGTAAAATCCATATTTTATATTTTGTTATTATCTATGGTAATTATGTTTGCAGTGCTACTAAACTATACAAAGAAAATATCACCGAGATTACTTACGAGTTCCCATTCTTGTTTGACAGTTCACTTCGGAAGGATGAGTACATGGGAAGTTTGGCCACTGTGCATTAGGGTTATAATGCAGACCGTTTGGACAATCGAATTGAACTGCTGCATTTCTCTGTAAAAACATAACAGTAAATAGTAGCATAAAAGTATTTAAACAAGGAAAGAATATTTGAAACTTGCCTGTATTGGACAATTAGTTATTTTATATCAACGTCAAAGTTAGTTATAGAATTAGTTTAAATATAATTACCCTGCACTCGACGAATGAGTTGCAACTAGAAGACACTGGATAGTACCCGTTTGGTTGATTACAGTTATAGCCACGCAACTGATTAGATAGCATTTGAGACGGTGCTACTGGGAACATCGGTGGTCGAGCCATATCCCCGTATCCTGGCTGCATTTGAGGTCTACGCATAGGCGGTCTACCGCACATCCCATTTTGTGCAGGATAATTAATCGCACATGGTGAGCTGGGCCATTGTGCGTTCGGGCTATAATAATGACCGTTAGGGCACATATATTCGAATGCTGTATTATTCTGAAACAATTTAAGATACAATTAATTGCGATACTGGTCAATTTATAATTTGATATAGAATTTAAATAGCCACTGATGTAATAAGCGTTTTCGAAATTCCTAGTTTAAATACCTAGTACTGGTACTAGTACCTAAAAGAAGTCTTTCGGTGGAAATTACGGTAAAAAAGGGTTTACAATAATAATATAAAAGAAATATATGAAGAAAGTTAAAAATTGTTAATAAAGTATATAAAGGCACTGGTAGCAACAAAATATAGCTTTACCCTGCATTCGACGTATGCGTCACACCTTGAAGAGACTGGAAAGTAACCATTTGGTCGATTACAGCTATAGCCGCGGAGCTGGTTTGATGGTATATTCATTGGGCTGAATGCCACGGGTGGTATTCTAGACCCAATCCAGGATGGCTGTGGCGGTTGAGATCTACAAATCGATGATCCATCGCATATGGCATTTTGTGCTTCCGCTAAAATAAAATACAATAATTCTTGTAAGCATCGAAGTCAAATCAAAATAATCTTTATTCACGTGAAATTTTGCAAGCACTTTCGAATCCAATCGTCGAGGATCAATTAGATTTAATTACGGTGTGTACTAAATAAAATTTAGTACATACATCAAGTAATTTAAATTTTTAGTTAGCCTGATTGCCAAAAAAACTCTTAGCGTTTTTGTTTTACCAGAGAGTCTTGATTCACTCTTGGTTCTTTGTATATATAATACGTTACACATGAAAGTAATTACTATTTTTACTTACCCAATAATAAGAAGGGCAGAATTAATATCAATACTTTTGCCGTTGACATGGTTATAGCACTTCACTTGTGATACTTTTTTGTGATACTAACAATTAAAAGCATTATACGTTTTTATATATTATTTGTTATCTTATTTTATACCTCAATCAGTAATCATTAAGATTTTTGACATAATTAAAATCGAACAATTAATTAACGCCTAATTACAAAAAAATGCAACTGGTTTTTATTCATCAGGTATTGTCGTGGCATTTTTTTTGATTTTATTTAATTTTTCACATAACCTCACGCCGGTATGCGGCAGAATAGAATAGACCACCCTCCCTTCTTACCGAGGTGTCGTAAGAGGCGACTAAGGTATGTGCCGTGTGGTATCCGGCTGCATGGAATAGACCACCCTCATTTCTTACCGAGGTGTCGTAAAAGGCGACTAAGTTAAGTTGACGTCAAGCAGGCGGCCGGTCGTAAAATACGTAGCCAAATCATGTGACAACATTTGTAACATGTTGTGCCGACCTCTCTTAGAGTGGGATAAGGGCAGGAGAATGATGATTTACACATAATCTTATATATCTATCGTGTCCAAAACGAATTTTACCTTGTCTTATATTATCTAAAATATTAATAAATATATAACACGCATTTAGACTTTCAAACTTAAGTTCTTAGGTTTTTATTTAGTGTTTTTAGTGTTTAATTATGTTATAATCCTATAATAATAGAATAGTAACAGTCATATGTATAGTATATGGTAATAGTAATTAATATATTTATAGTTAGAATATTAGGAGACTGTAATGTTAATAAGTAGATATAGTGGGTTAGGTTAGTTTTAATATATAAATATTTGTAGTGTATGTCCGTAACATGATCTGTTGGGCTTCATCTGAAAATCAGTGCTGAATGTCTTAATTTCGACATTCAGCTAATACTGAGATGAAGCCTTTTCAGAGCTATGTACTAGATATTAGATTAGTTATTTAGATTAGTTTTCCTTTTTTTTTAGACAAGATACTAAAATCTTGTCTCGTGTATAGAGCTGAATGAATATATTTTTCATTCAGCTCTATAAAATAATATAAAGATAATCATCATCATTCATCATTCTCCTGCCCTTATCCCACTCTAAGTGGGGTCGGCACAACATGTTACAAACATGTTGATTGCCAAATCATGTTGTCACATGATTTGGCTGCCTATTTTACGACCGGCTGCCTGCCTGACATCAACTTACCTTAGTCGCCTTTTACGACACCTCGATAGGAGATGAGGGTGGTCTATTCTACGCAGCCGGATACTACACGGCACTTACCTTAGTCGCCTCTTACGACACCTCGGTATAAAGGAGGGTGGTCTATTCTTTTCTGCCGGATACCACACGGCATGGAAATATAAAGATAATCTTGTTCATATTTATAATTTATATTGTGATATTTAACTTACATAATATATATTATTAATATCGTTCCATGTAAACACCGGGTTAATATGTAGAGGGTATTCGCTATTTTTTGACCGAATATTTGTTTTGGAAAATGTTGCATGAAATTGTTAAAAATAAGTTCAATCTCTTAAAAGTTTGATATTATGCCGCATTATGTTATTTAAGATGGAAGAAAAAAATAATCATGCAATTTATAATACTACTAGTTTTTGCCCGCGGCTTCGCTCGCATGGAATTTGATTTGCCACAGTAACTAATTAAATTAAATTTATGATTAACAATTTTGGTCATAGGGGTTTGCACATAAAAGGTACATCTATGCTGTCTCGGACTTTTATTTAGAACTATTGAAGACAAACAATACTACGGTACATCACCTTTGTGTAACTCCAATGGTTTAGGCAGCGTACGCCGAGATAGCTCTCAGAGGCTAGATCTTTTCCGACTTTATTGACATATATCCTTATATTACTTAAAATCATTACAAATTATAGCCTATATGTTATTCCGATGTATAACCTATATTACTGTAAAGTTTCATCCAAATCCGTCCAATAGTTTTTTCGTGAAAGAGTAACAAACATCCATCCATACTCACAAACTTTCGCATTTATAATATTAGTAAGAAAGATAAATTATTGTAACGCGGATTATAGCAAAATAATTTTATTATTACTTTTGTATTATGGATCTCTGCAAAGTAACGCCTAATTCTATAAATTAAATTAAATTAAGAAAGATAAGATTAAAATACAATTAAAACGATTATATTTCGACTGGAATTTTGCACTGACCCGTAAACAAGCAAGTTCCGTGGGTCGGGGGTTCGATTCCCGCCGAGGACCAAAATTTTCTAAATAAAGATTCTGGATCTATTTATGTATGTATTAAAAATTATATATGTATGTATTTATCAATTTTCCGTCACCTATATATATACACCTATAATACAGCTAGACATAAGTTACTCAGGGGAAGGATGACAGTTTATGTAATTCTCTCATATATTTATTTGTGTATCTTAGATGTAACATACTATGCATAAAAAATACATTTAATCCAAGTCGCATGTAGATCAAGTTTTCCACTAATGACTTTTTGGTGGTTCTCAACCACAACCCGAGACACTTTGTAATATACCTCATTTAAAATTAATTATTCGATAATAGATAATAAAATATTAACGGGACCTTAATAATTCGAAGCAAATGTTTAGTAGGGGTTTTAAGAGATATTTTATTTATTAACCCTCATTTTTTACTGCAGAAAGTAAATAATTTGTATTAATATGCTGGCTAAATCTAATTACGTTTTGGTGGTCTATCAGGATACATAAGAGTACCGTAAAAATTGCTTATTTCTCGTTTTGGTGGAGCATCGAAACAATGTACAATCGTTCACACAGTAAATTATACTAATGTATATCTGTCAAAATTGACTGGCTCGTTGGCGCAGGGGGCACTCTGCCTTCAACTCCGCGGGTCGCGGGTTCGATTCCCGCCGAGGGCAAACGAGGGCGAGTATTTAAGTATGTATTTAAAATTATATACGTATATAAGGAGAAGACAGAGCTGTGGTAGCCCAGCGGTGAGAGCGTGCGACTCTTCAGAGGGAAACACGAGTTCGAACCCGGGCAGGCACCAATGAGTTTTTCTATTAAAACTCATGTGTCTAGTTGATAATTGCAATTTATCACACGCTTTTCGGTGAAGGAAACATTGTGAGGAAACCTGCATATCTCTAGAGAATTCTGGAGATATGTGTAACCTACCAATCCGCATTGGAGCAGCGTGGTAGGTCTTAGCTCCAACCCTTCTCTTTAGAAATGGAGAGAGGAGGCCTATTCCAAGCAGTGGGATTGTAACAGGCTGCTACTTTACGTATATAATTACCAGTTGTGCGTCACCCATAACACAAGTATTAAGTTACTTACTTTGGGGGTTGGACGACCGTGTGTGTAAGTGTCCCATATATTTATTTATTTATATATAAATTAAAACTAAACGTTTTTCTTATGTGCTGCACTTTTATCAGTAAATCACAGGTAGTAAAGTAGCAGCCTCTTATTATTTAGTATGGGCATCTACTATGGGCAAAGTCGTGCCCCCTTCTAGTAGAGAGAAGGCTTGCAACTTAAAACTAACACCTTGCGGTTACGTAGGTTGCACATACATATAAATTTATCTGAGCTATGCAGGTTTCCTCGCGATTTTTCTTTTTCCGTGTGTGTGATGAATTGTAAATATCACGATCATTATCAGACTTAGTTAATACAATTTCAATTTACATAAGTGTTTGAAAAATACGTCCGAGGCTGTTAACTGCTATCCGGAGACGGTTGGTTCAACACTACATTTTTTAATCAGATTTTTTAGATCCTCCGTTAAAAATATTATATATTAAATCCGTAGAAAAAATAGAAGTGTCTCTCTTTTCCTGTCAAATTTTATTTTTCATCTACATAGCAAACTTTGGCGGAGCCCAGCTGAATTGTGAATTATAATCACTCCAATTATTTACACTACAACACCATTAGATGAATTCGTAGGGTATTCGCGAGATTAGCACCGTAGTTACCGACAAAAATCTTTCCTTATTTCTTATTATATCGTCTTATTATTTTTTTTTATAATGCCGGATACCACAATCCGGCAGAATTGAATGGACCACCCTCCGTTCTTACCGAGGTGTCGTAAGAGGCGACTAAGGTATGTGCGGTGTGGTATCTGGCTGCATAGAATCGACCACCTTCATTTCTTACTAAGGCAAGTTGACGTAAGGCAGGCGGCCGGTCGTAGAATACGTAGCCAAATCATGTGACAACATGTTTGTAACATGTTGTGCCGACCCCACTTAGAGTGGGATACGGGCAGGAAAATAATAATAAAATATCGTCTTATTTTTATAAGTGAGTCTACCTGCAATATATAGGTTTTTTTCATATATTACCTTTATAAACAATACAAGTATTGAACCTTGTATATTTGTTTCAATAATTATATTCTGCTTCCTACTGAAAATACTATTTTAGTCTACTGTTCTCTGTAATAAAGTCAATAAACTAATAAAGTTTTATGTATGATACATTATTACTATGTAACATACATAAAACTTGGAGTATCATATAATCTTCGCCCATCGCATTATATTGTTATGAAAGCTTATATGCCAAATTAATATTTGGGAATTATTATAAATGGCTGTTTATTTTTGCATAATGATAAAAAAATCGTTAATTTAATTTTTTATTAAAAAATAATAAATACATTGAAAATTTCATATATAATCAGAATTCTTAATTTAACGTGGAAAGATAATATGAAGTGTCAATAATTACATCATTTTACACTTCCAATGCATTATACGCTAACATTTCGTTTTATGGTATTAAAGGCGATTAACATCCAGCTGGGGGAATTTTCGTTGGTGGCACTGCCTAGCATGATGGATTTGTCGATTAAGACGAGGGTGACAAAGATGAGGGCGACTGGGATGAGGGCGACTCAGATGAGGGTAACACGGATGAGGGCGACTCAGATGAGGGTAACACGGATGAGGGCGACTCTGATGACGGCGACTGGGATGAGGGTGACTCAGATGAGGGCGACAAAGATGAAGGCGACTCGGATGAGGGCGACAAAGATGAGGGCGACTCGGATGAGGGCAACTCAGCTGAGGGCGACTGAGTTGTAGATGACGTAGTAGTTGTAGTTATTGTAGTTGAGGACAATGTTGTTGAGGACAACGTTGTTGAGGACAATGTAGTTGATGATGATGAAGCTGGTGACCCTGTAGTCGGCGATGTTTGAGTTGGAGGCACTGTTGTTTGGGACGATGTACTATTATTAGAACTTGGTGTTGACTGTTGAACGGGTTGTCCACCACATCCGTTATTCTGTGCTTGCAGCCAGTGACATGGGAAGTCTGGCCATTGTGTATTCAGAGTATAATAAAGACCTTCAGGGCATCTATAGGTCGTTGCTATACTGTTCTGTAACAATATAAGGTAATATTGTATTAGTTATAAATTTCGTAAACTGTTTATACTTAAATTATATGATTAAATTTTGAGACCCTATGCATGCCTGATTTGCTACTCGGAAACTAAATAAAATCCATTCTTTTAAACCAAAAAACATATTTTTAAAAGTACTGGGATACAATTAAATGAAGCATTACCTTGCACTCAACATAACAGTCGCAGCTTGTAGTGATTGGGTAATAACCATTTGGCTGTTGACATTCATAGCCATAAAGTGTGTCCATTAAAGTTGATTCATATTCAAACCAGGGCTGCATATGTCCAGGATAGAACCAGCTACCGAACATGCCATTTTGTGCTTCGACTAAAATAATATACGTTACATAAGTAAAACAAGACCAGAAGAAGATTCCATATTTAGTATTATCAAATGGAAATAGAGCTGTGATGGCCCGGCGATGAGACCGTGCGACTCTTTCCAGGGGAACACGAGTTCCAACCGGGCAGGCACCATTGAGTTTTTCTATTAAAACTCATGTGTGTAATTGATAATTGCAATTAATCACACACTTTTCGGTGAAGGAAAACATCGTGAGGAAACCTGCATATCTCTAGAGAATTCTGGAGATATGTGTAACCTACCAATCCGCGTGGTAGGTCTTAGCTCCAACCCTTCTCACCAGTAACAGAGAGAGGAGGCCTATTCCCAGCAGTGGGATTGTAACAGACCGCTACTTTACTTTTTTTAAAATGGAATTCATTCTGATATTACCGCACCTTTTTTAGTTTAATTACGTTTGAGTAGTTCTTAATTTTTAACACCATAAATTAAATTGTCGAGTTAGATTTCCGAGTGTAGACGCACTTTCCTATGTTAATTTGTGACGATCGATGGGTGCATATTATGCTGCCATAAATAAATCAAAACTATTTACTTACCTAATAATAAAAACGATGAAAATAATATCAATATTATTGTCTGTAACATTATTCTAATAATATAGATAGTGACGGTTGAGACTTTTGCCTAAACTGACAATAAAAGATTGTACACATGGTTATTTATATACAACATCTTATCTTACTTTCACCTATATCAGAAATAGTTAATGTCTCTTGTAATCACTGAAATAGCACACGTTATTAACAGCACAAATTAAAGTTATATGGTTTGTCATATTCATGCAGAAATGGTAGTGTGTCACAAAACTGTAAAAATTATAGGTACCTCTAAAGTATAGGGAAGATATTCTTTTAATCAAGTCTTTATGGAATTCGAAATCAGATAATTAATATATTAACCAAATTGTTTACTTAATGAATTTAGCTATTTAAGTTATGATAAGAAATAATAATTATTTTTGATACTGTTGTAGAATAAGATAAGATCTAATATATAACCATGTTAAGATCTTTCATAGTCATTGTAAGAAAGTTTTAACAGTATCTAAATAGCTATATTGTTATAATAATGTTGGGGATAAAAATATTGATATTAATTGCACCGTTATTAATATTGGGTTTGTAATTATTAATTACTGCACCATATTATATATTTGCAATAAACTCGATCTTGTATTTTATGGTGTTTAAAATAATTATCATAACCAATCAATTATCAATATATAATACATAACTTGCGATAGAGTCACTAATGACCCGATATATTTTATTGAATAATTCAATATAATACACAAATATTTTCATCGTGGTGTACTAATTTATCTATTGTTTTATCATAGCCGAAGCACAGTATGGGAGATTCGGTGGACCTCGACCGTCATCTGGGTTTGGATATCCAGCAGCACCAATGGACACCCTTTATGGCTACCAATGTCAACAACCAAATGGTTATTACCCAAACCCTGTGACTAGCTGTGACAGCTATGTCGAGTGCAAGGTAATGTTTTATTTCATTGCTATTCTAGAAAAATTTTAAAGCGTTACTTCATAAGATACAAGTGTTTTACTTTCTATTGTTTTGTTGTAATTTTCGTCAAGGGCGAGCGCGTTAACTCTTAATTCTAAAAACTATTTCTTATAATAAATATGGCTTTATTTGTGTAAAATATATTCTTTCAGAACAATATAGCAGTTGCCAACAGGTGCCCTGACGGTCTCTATTATACTCCTAATGCGCGGTGGCCGAATTTCCCGTGTAATTATCCTTGGTTGGAACAACAAAATAGTAGATGTGGCGGACCGCAAGTCCCTCCACCACGAGAATCCTGTAATAATACAACAACCTCAACAACGACGACGACAACCACGACAACGACAACAACCCCAGCTCCAACTACAACAACTACAACGACATTGGCTCCGACGACACAACCCTCATCAACAACTACAGTAGCCCCCGCACCAAAGAACCCTGGCTGCAACTGTCAGCAACCAAATGGTTACTACCCTATGCCCACGAGGTGCGACGCTTACTTCGAGTGCAAGGTAAAGGTCTAAATTACTACTCTCAGTACACTTACGAGTATTAATCAATATATAGAATAATATTACTTTCTCGTACGAATCTTGATTTTGACTTTCTGATTATCTGTACTGTAGTATGAAGAACTTCAAATCGGTGTGTCTCTTTACTTCTAAGCATATTATGTATCAAGTCTCCGTTGTATTATTAATACCCTAAATTCTTTCAGAATAATATACCAATGCAGTTCGAATGCCCTCGTGGTCTTGTATACAACCCGAGCGCACAGTGGCCAAACTTCCCATGTGGGTATCCCTCACAAGGAAGATGTGGCGGTAGAACTCGTAAGTACTCCTAATGCTAACTTCGTGCAGCAGCGCTTTAGTTCTGGCCTACAAATTGACTTGGTAATTTAAGCCTTAAAATTCTTTACTTTTTACAGAATACAAATAACAAGTAGTCAATACTAAGTATAGAAATACTTGTTATCCATCGCAGAATATTAACCACATTTTACTTGTATTCAGAATCATCTTATCCGTGCCTTACTGCACTTGTTATTCGTAATTTCTATAACAAATCGTAAAAAGACTCTTATGAATCCATTTTTAATTTTAGATTAAAAATCTATAATGCTCGAAGAGCCAATGCGTTTAAATATTCGCTGAAACAAATTTTTTTATAATAACGTTCCTCCTAAACATTTTTGCTTAAGCTCCTCAGTATACAAACTGCTGTGAAAATTAATATATATGGTGTTAATTTATAATTAAAATTATCTTGCAGGTAACCCAAATCCCATTGCACAGTTTTCTAGGATTCCTGGATCCTATCCATCTATTAGCGGTCGAGAGTTCGGTCAAAACAATCAATGGCAAAACCGAGGTCCTATTGGTAACTATCATATTAAATTACAATACATTACAATATAAGTAACTGCGAGTAGCTATTTCACGTTCTTAGTTTCATACCTTATAGTTTGTAAAAATGTATTATAATATTTATTATCGCTTATTAGTAATGGTTATTACGTTCGAGGATCCCATTAATTGGTCAGGAAATGACATTCACTAATTAGTTACAGAGTTTTCTTATTATTTTTTCTACGCTGTAAAGAATAATGATTATTTATTTTTCACTTATTTAATTCTAATTTGTATGGATCATATATTTTGAACGTAGACGTATTTAGGACAAAACATATATTAAAGACAAGAAACGCTACCTTCATCCGTTCCAATAAATATTGATGAATACAATCCTACAGGAAATTGACATAACGTACGTTTTTAAATTAAATATTTATCTTGTGCGTAATTGCAGTTCTTTGAGCAAAGTGTTCTATTTCGATACGGCAAACGATTAATGTGCAATATTCTGTAAAAGCGTTTGGAAATCTAAGATAAAAGGGCCTTCATATTTCGAATTTATAGGATTGAACAGCATTCACTGAGTTCTTATATGTATCTAAGTACATTTTTGGAAGCGTAAATTTTGTCTTAATAAAAACTCGAGTTCCATATCGTTCCGTAGTTCCGTTCCGAGTTCCATAACAAACGAAGGTTTCAGTCACAATTTCCGTGGAGTTTTCCAAGGCAAATATTTTATTTAATTAATTTATGTAATATAATTTTTACTGTATATACATAGATTTTTAGCTATTTACAATATTTCAGGCTTGTCCTGTCCCTCACCACCCATTGGCCGCAACGTAAACCGCTCTTATGACGTATACAAGTACAGGTAAATGATAAAATTTCATTACTATTTTGGTATTGATAACTCTAACTTGTATTGTGGCATGAGCTACGTGATTAGTATTCTCGTGTGGTGGTATAGTGTTAGGGTAGGTGTGGTATACTGCCTTAGTATACCAGTATCAACAGAATACTACTCAATACGATTATTATTTACCTTTCGTTTAATGAATAATTCTGAAAAGAATTTTTAATTAAATACTTTGGGCGTAATTATAATTCACACGAATGTCAATGACAATGAGGAAATTATAGCATTCAAAAGATCATGTTTATTAACTTTATGTATTATTTTATTTAGGTACGGAAATAGTTGTGGTAGATACGTCGCCTGCCAAAACGCACAACCCCATCTATTCAGCTGCGATGCCGGGCTTGCCTTTGATGAACGATCTGAAACGTGCGTGGATTCCAGGCTCGTGTCTAATTGTGTCCAGTAACTCAGTTCCAAATTTGCTTTGAATAAATACTGAAATTTAGATACGCCTATCAAAAACAATAAATTTAATTACTTATCAAAACTTATTATGTTTCTTTCAATGTTTATTAAAAAAAATTGTGAAGCACCAGCATATTTTAATTATACAATTTAAAACATTACAAATCGTTTCTTTATTTTCTATCGATTACATGACAGTAAGCTGTACTATGTCAAGTTATAATGTAATTAAAAAATGTACTTTATAGTTTCTATAAATGATGACTTCCTATCTTGCCTTTCTAAATGTACCTCTAATGTACTAAATTCTGATTTTGTTTGTTTTGATGACCTTATAGTAAAAAAAGTGTAAACATCTACGTTAATATGACCTAACCAAGAAACTATCATTTTGAAACATCTTGAATCAGAATCATCTTGGACTGGCCCGTTGGCGTAGTGGCTAGTGACCCTGCCTTCAGCTCCGCGGGTTGCGGGTTCGATTCCCGCCGAGGGCCAACATATTCTATAAAACAATTTGTTAGTTCCTCGAGCCTGGGTGTGTATTTGTATTTAAGAATGTATTTAAAATTATATATGTAGTATATCTACCAATTGTCCGTCACCCATAACACAAGTATTAAGCTACTTACTTTGGCGACGTACGACCGTGTGTGTAAGTGTCCCATATATTTAATTAATTAATTATTCATCGTCAAAAATTAATATATTGAAAGCATGACTAAATGAGTAACATTTGTAATTATCACACTATCTTTTCCTTAATTTAGAATCATTTAATGACACCAAGTTAATTCAGTCTCAAATTTAAGGTTTAAAAAAATAAGATCATATTTCGCACTGATATGTTGAGTAGGGGTGGGTGTGTTTTAATCACTGTAGAGTTTTATTAAAGAATCGTATACCAAAATTTACTACAGACTCTACTATTGGTTCAAGGTTTTTAGCATTAAAGTATGTTACAACATGTTTTGAATACAACCTTCAGATAATTGGTCGATAATATAAAAAACATTGTCGGCGTTGTGTTTTGAGTTGAAAAAGAGTAAATAAGTTGACTTTTGAGTAAATTGCTTCTTATTTATTAAATGACAGTTACAAGGGGCCCATTCTTGGAATACATGCCTCTAGCTTTTTAATTTTTTAACTTATAAAAATATTCTTTCCACACACACGCACACATACACACATTTAGATATATATATGTATGTGTGTGTGTGTATGTTTTGTATTAATTTAACTTAATTTATATATGCTATGTAAAGGTTATAGACCCAACCACAGCGCAAGGTGTGATTACCTTTAAGTGGGTCTACATTCTAATCGATGTAACCTGTTGGTAATTCTATTATAAATAAATAAATAAATAAATACATAAATGAGTGTAAAGGAAAAATATCGTAGTTTATAATATTTAACACAAAGGGGAACAAGAGCTTAATAATTATCACAGTTAAGAACATAGAATTCGGCACATAATATATACATTTATGGAAATAAAAAGGATGAGTAATAAAGGATCACAGGTCTACTATTATACCACCTTGCAGATATACTTACTATATATTAGTTATTTTTGCACTATTATTATTGATCCCTTCGTGTTTCAGATTTACAACAAGCGCAACTGCGGCAATCGCACTATAGCATAGAGGTATTATTGATATTAGAAGCTTTTCTAGCACAAAATTTCTAACAGTATTTGCGGCTTGCCATTTAAGTTTAAGGTATCTTCATCGAAACAGCACAGAGGTCCTCATAATTTCTTTTTACACCCAGATATTGCCCCAGGATTTCTTTATGCAACTAATACTTCTTTTCCATTTATAATAAAAACTATTTCCTTTCCGGTTCCCTTTCTTAAAGTACAAGAAAAAATGTAGGATTACAATGACTAAGTTTTATAATCTAACCAGTATACAACGAATATGGCAATTTAAAAAGTTGTGTCTTCGAAAAGATGATATTTTTAGATTATATTTATTTAGGAATAGTTTTAAGAGCTGTAATGGATCATCTCGTTAGTCTATTTATAATATTCTAATCGATATTTCAAGAAAGTCAGATACAATAGATATATATCTACACGCTACGATGCCTTTGTATTATGTAGAATAGAATATACTTTATTCCACCACATAAAAAAACATTAAGAAAACAACAATTTAATTCAAAGTGACATGACTTTAATGCTCAATGGAAAATTCTTGATTACCTCGTCATATAAATATAAATACTAGACATATACATAGATGGCAGCATTACTAAAGAATCAAAAATAAAATTATAATTATTACATGATATTATATTTATTGCACGTGTAAGATACTGCAATTTTTATTTTCCTTTCATGTTGAGACAAGCGATTCTAGATTGTTGCAATGATATCGGGATCAATGTTCTTAGGGAAGATTAAATTGTCGTGGCTTAGTACGGGGGCAGCGCAGTCGAGCTCGTCGGAGGCGGGAACCACGTCGTAGATGGGAACTTCGTCGTAGACGGGATACAATGTTTTCGGGTACCCTGTTGTAGGTAGCGGTTAAGGTTCAGGATCAAACCCTCCACCCAACCCACCTTGTTGTGCATCATCTAAAATAAAATACAATACATAAATAAAAGTGGAACAAAAAAAGTATTCAATGTAAAGAATAATAAATAAAAAGATATTCTGAAACTGTCTAGCTGTCTTTTTAAGTTTCATTATGCTTGATGTCGATATCCGCCGTGTGGTATCCGGCTGAGTAGAATAGACCACCATCATTTCTTACCGAGGTGTCGTAAAAAGCGACTAAGGTAAGTCGACCCACCGTCGGTTATCAGGCTGAGTAGAATAGACCACCCTCATTTCTTACCGAGGTGTCGTAAAAGGCGACTAAGGTGATTTGACCCACCGTGTGGTATCCGGTTGAGTAGAATAGACCACCCTCTTTCTTACCGAGGGGTCGTAAAATACGACTAAGGTAAGTTGATGTCAGACAGGCGGCCGGTCCTAAAATACATAGCCGAATCATGTGACAACACCTTTTCTTCTTCTTCTTTTTAAATTCATTATGATTACTCATGCTGTGTTCACTTTGAATTTATTATAACATTAAGTTAAGTTTTAATGTATATAAGTTTTTATCTCAATTTATTAGTGTATATAATTGTAAGTGAACCAATAAATTAATAAATAAATAAAATAAATAAAACAAATAAAATAAACATGTTTTATAACATGTTTTGCCGACCCCACTTAGAGTAGGATAAGGGCAGGAGGATGATGATGACGCTAGATGTCGATATTAGTAATGAACTGATTCCTTATTTTTTTATACCATAAAATACTGTCTCATGTTAAATAGCAGCAGTTAATTTGATCATATTATAAAGTGAAATACTAAAAATTGTAAACATACCCAATAATAACAACGGCGCAATGAAAATGAATATTTTAATTCCGTACATTGTTATAACAATATAGTCGTTAGTTTTGTAATAGTTGGTGATACTTTTCTTGCACTGATAACGAAAGATTGTTAACATCGTTATATACTAGTTCTTATCTTATTTTACACCTATATAAGTATTCCTTTATGTTTCTTGTCATGATTGAAATATTAAAATTAATTAAGAGTACTAATTGAAACAAATAGATAGTCAGATAGGTAAAAAAAAATAAGTTTTGTCATAAAAGAGTATGCCATTGCGAACTATTTTGTTCCTTATTAAAAGGAATACACACACCATACATTATATTGTTATATCTCATGTACAATACGAACATCACGGTTGTTGTTATCAGTTTTTCACCACTATATTGATTTGAGAACGAAGGAGCGTCTTTTTTGTCAGATGCACAACATTAAAGAAACGATGGCGGCACCAACAAATGGTTTTGCCTACGCCAGACAAGACCGAGTCTCACTGTAGTTCAACACTCCAAAGACACTCTAATGTTGATCCGGTGTACAAAATTCATTCTCCTGCCCTTATCCCACTCTAAGTGGGGTCGGCACAACATCTTACAAACATGTCATCACATGATTTGGCTACGTATTTTACGACCGGCCGCCTGCCTGACGTCAACTTACCTTTGTCGCCTTTTACGACACCTCAGTAAGAAATGAGGATGGTCTATTCTATGCAGCCGGATACCACACGGCACATACCTTAGTCGCCTCTTACGACACCTCGGTAAGAAAGGAGGGTGGTCTATTCTATGCCGGATACCACACGGCGTGTTGATGATGTTGATGTTAAAATTATTTTGCTACTATTCGTGATAAAGTAAAGATAAATTATATGCAATGCTATATGGAGTTTGGAATGGAAAGTGGAATACATTTACTTTACTTTATTACTTTTTCCCGGATTATAGCAAGATAATTTTATTATTACTAGTATTATGGATCTACGCAAAGCAACGCCTAATTCTTAAATTTATAAATCCGGACTATAAAAACTGTCTTGTAGAAACTGCTAGCGTGGTTCAATGAATTATTTATTGTAATATTATTGAGACCCTAGATAAGTAGCAGGAATATAAGCCGAAAAACAAAAAAATTTTGAAAATTAAAATCGCTCAAACCACAATGTTTTAATTTTCTTTTTTAATAAAGATAAACATTTCATTGATGACAAAAGATATTAACTATCACTGATACCGATGTGAAATGAAGAAGAACTATATATATAACAATGTTATCGATCCTACATTGTCAGTCTAAGAATAACTGTCAAAGGTTAACTGTATTATTAAAATTATGTGGGGGACAAAAATATTGATATTTATTTCACCATTGTTTTTACTGGGTACGTTGAACTGTTAAAGTCTGATTACTATACCGTTAATATTATATTAAAAGTACAAATAAATCGACGTTCGCTAATTTCTACATCGAAATTGTCTGCGCCTGTGCTTTTTAGACAAGCAGATCAGTTATTTTGGTTTACTACATAATGTGAAGAACTATTTTTAACCGCGACTTGAATACTATATTTGTATTATATATGAATACTAAGATTGAATTGTATTATTTGAATTGTTACGAGTCACATTCATACCCGTCTACATTCATACGTTATCTTGGCGTGCCCAAACTATTTCCGAACCTATCCAAGTTGTATTTCAAGAACTAGTTACGCATCAACGATTCAACGGTAACTTAGGGTAACGTTGGATACCGGTGCAGATGCATCATCTAAATGGATGCAATTGCTTTACGTTATTTGGTGGATCATTAGTACTTTATATCTAGAACTAAAACTGTCATCTACACCACAGACATCTTGTCTGTAGAGACAGCAACTAATAATAAAAAACGTGTAAAGACGTGTGTACGTTATTTTCGTGCAATAGTTCTTAATTCAAGATCTTTTGTGTTCGCTTTGCTTATCAACCTTTTAATCCGTCACATTTTATTGTAGATGAAGCACTCGGTTGTAAGCATTTGGTAGATCTCGACCGTCATCCGTGTTTGAATATGTATGAGCACAAATGGTTTGTCTTTTGGTGCTGATACATATCAGATACGACGTTGTATTTTATGATGTTCAAAATAGTTATCACAACCAACGAAATGAAAGTGACAATTTATTGAGTTTGATGATTGAAAGCTAAATTAACTTCCGATAGAGTCACTAATTGTATGTATTATTATCACCCTAGGATTTTCTTATTATTTAATAATTTAATAGAATACACAAATATTTTCGTCACCGTGTACTCATCCATTGTTTTATTTTAGCCGAAGCACAATATGGCAGATTCGGTGGACCTCGACCGTCATCTGGGTTTGGATATCCAGCAGCACCAATGGACACCCTTTATGGCTTCCAATGTCAACAACGAAATGGTTATTACCCAAACCCTACTAGCTGTGACGGCTACGTCGAGTGCAAGGTAATGCTTTTAAAAAAAATTATTATTATTTCATAAGATACAAGTTTTTCACTTTCCATTGTTTTGTTGTAATTTTTGTCGAGGTCGAGCGCGTTAATTTAAAAACTATTTCTTATAATAAAGATATTCTATCCGACAAATTTTGATTGGCTTTATATGTTTAATTTATATCGTTTCAGAACAATATAGCAGTTGCCAACAGATGCCCTGACGGTCTCTTTTATACTCCCAATGCACGGTGGCCGAACTTCCCGTGTAATTATCCTTGGTTGGAACAACAAAATAGTAGATGTGGCGGACCGCAAGTCCCTCCGCCACGAGAATCCTGTAATAATACAACAACCTCAACAACTACGACGACAACCACGACAACGACAACAACCCCAGCTCCAACTACAACAACTACAACGACATTGGCTCCGACGACACTAGCCCCATCAACGACTACAGTAGCCCCCGCACCAAAGAACCCTGGCTGCAACTGTCAGCAACCAAATGGTTACTACCCTATGCCCACGAGGTGCGACGCTTACTTCGAGTGCAAGGTAAAGGTCTTAATTACTGTCAGTACACATACAAGCATTTATAAATATAATAAAATAATATTACTTTCCCGTACAATTTATGATTTTGACTTTCTGATTGCATCTGTACTGTAGTTTCTGTTGAAGACTAATTTCCGTTGTATTATTTCTACCTTAAATTATTTCAGAATAATGTACCACAGCAGTTCGACTGCCCCCGTGGTCTTGTATATAACCCGAGCGCACAGTGGCCAAACTTCCCATGTGGGTATCCCTCACAAGGAAGATGTGGAGGCAGAACTCGTAAGTAGTCCTGATGCTAACGTTATAGTATGGTAAAGCAGGCCTTGTGCAGGTAAAAGTTTAGATATGGCCTACAAAAAGATTAGATATGGCTTACAAATTTAAGCATTAAAATTCTTAGCCCATACTTACAAATAAGAATTATTTATAAAAATAAAATATTGCATTGTAGTACTAACCACGTTTAATTTGCAGTTAAAAGCATCTTAGCCTTACAACTCTCGTCGTTTATAATTTCTATAACAAATCGATTAAAGATTCTTGTGAATATATGTGGTATTAATTTATAATTAAAATTATCTTGCAGGTAACCCGAATCCCATCGAACAGTTTTCTAGGCTTCCTGGATCCTATCCTTCTATTGGCGGTCGAGAGTTCGGTCAAAACAATCAGTGGCAAAACCGAGGTCCTATCGGTAACTATGGTAGGTATTACGGCGACCGATTGATGAATATTCAGAACAATATTCTGTAAAAAGCGTAGTGAGCTGTAAGTTTAGAAGGGGTTTCATATTTCGGATTTGTATCAGTAAACGGCATTTACCGAGTTCTTGTATGTATGTATGTACATTTTTGTAAGCACAATCTTTTGCTTTTTCTTTTGCTTTGTCTTTAAAAAAAAGATCGAGTTCCATAGGGGGTCACGCCAATCAAACTCTACTAGGAATAAAAAGATTTTACGTGTCTCACCGTCGCGTCGAATCTTTTTTTTTTGAAAAACGCACGCAGCCACGATCTCCGTGCAGTTCTCCCAGGAAAATATTCTATTTAATTTATTTATTATAACTTTATTACTTTATTACTTTATTTTTATATATTTATTTTAAGTGACATTTAACATTTCAGGCTTGTCCTGCCCCACACCACCCATTGGCCGCAATGTAAACCGCTCTTATGACGTATACAAGTACAGGTAAACGATATTATTACATTACTATATTGGTTTTGATAAGTCTTGCTTGTATTAAGACATGCTCTATGTGATCAGTTTTCTCGTGTAGTAGTATTGTGTTAATGAATGGTAAATATTATTCAATACGAATAATATTTACACACTATTAAATAGAAATTAATAATGAATATTCCTGAAAAGACTTTTTAACAAAATACTTTTGCTGTTAAAATAAATTACATGAATGACAATGCCAATGACAATGATGAAACTTTAACTTTCAAAAGATCACATGTTTCTTAACTTCTTGTATAATTTTATTCAGGTACGGAAACAGTTGTGGTAGATACGTCGCCTGCCAAAACGCACAACCCCATCTCTTCAGCTGCGATGCCGGGCTTGCCTTTGATGACAGGTCTGAAACTTGCGTGGATTCCAGGCTCGTCTCCAATTGTGTCCAGTAACGGAGTTCCAAATTTGCTTTGATTAAAGAATAACGATCGTGAATTTTTTTGAGGCTAGCAAAACAATTAATTTAATTTCTTAGTAAAACTTATTATATTTCTTTCAATGTATATTATAAAATAGTGTAAAGCACCAAAGCCCTTAAATTACAAAATAAACAAAATTATAAATCCTTCTTTATTTCATATCCATTATATTAAAAATTTACATTACAAATACTTTCTCTTTTTCTATCGATTACATGATATTTAAGCTGCACTATGTCGCATTATATGATAGTTAGTGATATTATATGATAGTAGTAATGCCCCGCGGTTTTACCCGCGTACATACCGATGTCGTGGTAAGTAAGTAAGTCTACGAAGTCTGTCTATAGATTGGCTCGGATATATATTCTTAACATAAATATTCTTAGTTTTTAATTACATTAACATTCATAATCTAATCAATATACAAATTATACTTTACAATAAATATATATCGAATACATTTTTATATTCCTAACACCATTTGCATAGAATTTCCGACATTAGTAATTTTAAATATACTCTACTACTACTCTACTCTGAAAAATTCTTGATTTCAAGTAGGCAATTAAAGAATTTTTAAAATCAGTCCAGCTATTTTAAGCTTCATTGTAATAAATTGTAAAAAATAAAACAAAAGTTCAAAAAGTAATTTTCAGTGTAGAACTTGTTCTACACATAGTAATTTGATGTTCTGGACTTCCGATTAGATATAGTATAATAGGCCAACATACAAATGACCACGGGTAAAACATTCTTTACGCATATCAACCCCTACTAAATTTAAAGTTTGGCCCTGGGATTTATTAATAGTTAAGGCAAAGAAAGTTTGTACCGGAAATTGAAGTTTTTTTTAAAGGTATTAGTATATCTTTGGGTATCATTGGTATCCTTGGAATATAAGCTAACTCACCAGTTGCAGGCGCTCTTAAAATGGTCGTACAATGAATTTGTTATGGCATTATTTTTTAATTCGTTACATCTTTTGATTGGAATGTCCGATTTAAATAATTTAAAAAGTATTTCACAATTATTGAAATAGTTTTTAATAAAATAATTGATAAAAATTAATACGGAGATATTATTAAAATGGTTTGATTATTGTCGGCACTTTTATCAACTTTTACAATGTAAAAAAGTAGTTATATTGGCATAACTATAATAGCTAGACATATGGTATCGCAAATTTTTTGTAGATATTGAAACGTTCTATAATACTGTAGAACATTTTTCTGTTCTATCATCATTAGTTTACGCAGAGCACGCAAAGTAATTTTTATGACTAATTTATATGAATGACTAATTTTTTTACATTTTTATTAGTGATCCCTATTTTTTTTTACGTTATATAATAGCCTATTTTGCTCAGTAAAACATTACAAACATACATAAATACAAATCTTTCCTCTTTATAATATTAGTAAAGATAATAATGTCGTCTTAAATAATTATGTGACGAAAAAAGGACTTTTGTGGTGTCTATAGATGTGACTGCGTACGTTGTCTTGTGTAACTGACATGTAACTGTAAAAAATTGTAACTTTAAAAAGTAAAAGTAGCGTGGTACAATACCTCTGTGAACTTGGCAGCCGACTTTCGAAAAAAAAATTTTTGAAATTACCATCGGGTTCTCCATCGTTTGTACCCGTTTGTACCACTTTAATTTTCGTTTGTACCTCAAACCAAAAAAAATTACAGAATTTTCAAAATTTGACCCGCAGCCCACTTTGGAAAATCGAAAATTTTCCAAAAGAGTCTGATTCAGGGTCGTTTGTACCCGTTTGTACCACTTTTATTTTTCATTTTTCTCAAAACCCAAAAAAGTTACAGCGTTTTGAAAATTTTGAAAAATTAACTTATAACATTTTTAAAATTTCGAAAATCTGAAAACGGGGATCGACGCGGAATCGTTTGTACCCGCAGAAATCACTTTCGTTTTCGTTTCTACCTCAAACCAAAAAAATTTAAGAGCGTTTACAATTTTGAAAAACCAAAGATAAGATAATTTCCGCAATTTTTGAGATATTTCAATTTTGGAAACATCGATCGATAGGTGACAGCGCCGTGAGGATTGTACCGCTTTTTGTTTCTTTTGAATCTCAAACCAGAAAAATTTGCGAGCGTTTTGAAATATTAAAAAAAAACAATTTCCACAATTTTTGGAAATTTGAAAATCTGGAAACGGGGATCGACGCGGAATCGTTTGTACCCGCAGAAATCACTTTCGTTTTCGTTTTTACCTCAAACCAAAAAAATTTAAGAGCGTTTACAATTTTGAAAAACCAAAGATAAGATAATTTCCGCAATTTTTGAGATATTTCAATTTTGGAAACATCGATCGATAGGTGACAGCGCCGTGAGGATTGTACCGCTTTTTGTTTCTTTTGAATCTCAAACCGGAAAATTTTCGAGCGTTTTGAAAATTTCAAAAAAATCAATTTCCACAATTTTTGGAAATTCGAAAATCTGGAAACGGGGATCGACGCGGAATCGTTTGTACCCGCAGAAACCACTTACGTTTTTGTTTGTCCTTCAAACCGAAAAAAGTTACAGAATTTTCAAAATTTGACCCGCAGCCCACTTTTGAAAATCGTAAATTTTCCAAAAGGGTCTGATTCAGGGTCGTTTGTACCCGTTTGTACCACTTTTATTTTTCATTTTTCTCAAAACCCAAAAAAGTTACAGCGTATTGAAAATTTGAAAAATTATTTTTTGACATTTTCAAAATGTCGAAAATCCGCAAATGGGGATCGACGCGGAATCGTTTGTACCCGCAGAAATCACTTTCGTTTTCGTTTTAACCTCAAACCAAAAAAATTTAAGAGCGTTTACAATTTTGAAAAACCAAAGATAAGATAATTTCCGCAATTTTTGAGATATTTCAATTTTGGAAACATCGATCGATAGGTGACAGCGCCGTGAGGATTGTACCGCTTTTTGTTTCTTTTGAATCTCAAACCGGAAAATTTTCGGGCGTTTTGAAAATTTCAAAAAAATCAATTTCCACAATTTTTGGAAATTCGAAAATTCGCAAACGGGGATCGACGCGGAATCGTTTGTACCCGCAGAAATCACTTTCGTTTTCGTTTCTACCTCAAACCAAAAAAAATTACGAGCGTTTTCAATTTTGAAAAACCAAAGATAAGATAATTTCCGCAATTTTTGAGATATTTCAATTTTGGAAACTTCGATCGATAGGTGACAGCGCCGTGAGGATTGTACCGCTTTTTGTTTCTTTTGAATCTCAAACCGGAAAATTTTCGAGCGTTTTGAAAATTTCAAAAAAATCAATTTCCACAATTTTTGGAAATTCGAAAATCTGGAAACGGGGATCGACGCGGAATCGTTTGTACCCGCAGAAAGCACTTACGTTTTTGTTTGTCCTTCAAACCGAAAAAAGTTACATAATTTTCAAAATTTGACCCGCAGCCCACTTTTGAAAATCGTAAATTTTCCAAGAGGGTCTGATTCAGAGTCGTTTGTACCCGTTTGTACCTTTTTTATTTTTCATTTTTCTCAAAACCCAAAAAAGTTACAGCGTATTGAAAATTTGAAAAATTATTTTTTGACATTTTCAAAATTTCGAAAATCCGCAAATGGGGATCGACGCGGAATCGTTTGTACCCGCAGAAATCACTTTCGTTTTCGTTTCTACCTCAAACCAAAAAAAATTACGAGCGTTTACAATTTTGAAAAACCAAAGATAAGATAATTTCCGCAATTTAGGAGATATTTCAATTTTGGAAACTTCGATCGATAGGTGACAGCGCCGTGAGGATTGTACCGCTTTTTGTTTCTTTTGAATCTCAAACCGGAAAATTTGCGAGCGTTTTGAAAATTTCAAAAAAATCAATTTCCACAATTTTTGGAAATTCGAAAATCCGCAAACGGGGATCGACGCGGAATCGTTTGTACCCGCAGAAATCACTTTCGTTTTCGTTTCTACCCCAAACCAAAAAAAATTACGAGCGTTTTCAATTTTGAAAAACCAAAGATAAGATAATTTCCGCAATTTTTGAGATATTTCAATTTTGGAAACTTCGATCGATAGGTGACAGCGCCGTGAGGATTGTACCGCTTTTTGTTTCTTTTGAATCTCAAACCGGAAAATTTTCGAGCGTTTTGAAAATTTCAAAAAAATCAATTTCCACAATTTTTGGAAATTCGAAAATCTGGAAACGGGGATCGACGCGGAATCGTTTGTACCCGCAGAAAGCACTTACGTTTTTGTTTGTCCTTCAAACCGAAAAAAGTTACATAATTTTCAAAATTTGACCCGCAGCCCACTTTTGAAAATCGTAAATTTTCCAAGAGGGTCTGATTCAGAGTCGTTTGTACCCGTTTGTACCTTTTTTATTTTTCATTTTTCTCAAAACCCAAAAAAGTTACAGCGTATTGAAAATTTGAAAAATTATTTTTTGACATTTTCAAAATTTCGAAAATCCGCAAATGGGGATCGACGCGGAATCGTTTGTACCCGCAGAAATCACTTTCGTTTTCGTTTCTACCTCAAACCAAAAAAAATTACGAGCGTTTACAATTTTGAAAAACCAAAGATAAGATAATTTCCGCAATTTAGGAGATATTTCAATTTTGGAAACTTCGATCGATAGGTGACAGCGCCGTGAGGATTGTACCGCTTTTTGTTTCTTTTGAATCTCAAACCGGAAAATTTGCGAGCGTTTTGAAAATTTCAAAAAAAACAATTTCCACAATTTTTGGAAATTCGAAAATCCGCAAACGGGGATCGACGCGGAATCGTTTGTACCCGCAGAAATCACTTTCGTTTTCGTTTCTACCTCAAACCAAAAAAAATTACGAGCGTTTTCAATTTTGAAAAACCAAAGATAAGATCATTTCCGCAATTTTCGAGATATTTCAATTTTGGAAACATCGATCGATAGGTGACAGCGCCGTGAGGATTGTACCGCTTTTTGTTTCTTTTGAATCTCAAACCGGAAAATTTGCGAGCGTTTTGAAAATTTGAAAAAAAACAATTTCCACAATTTTTGGAAATTCGAAAATCCGCAAACGGGGATCGACGCGGAATCGTTTGTACCCGCAGAAATCACTTTCGTTTTCGTTTCTACCTCAAACCAAAAAAATTACGAGCGTTTTCAATTTTGAAAAACCAAAGATAAGATAATTTCCGCAATTTTTGAGATATTTCAATTTTGGAAACATCGATCGATAGGTGACAGCGCCGTGAGGATTGTACCGCTTTTTGTTTCTTTTGAATCTCAAACCGGAAAATTTGCGAGCGTTTTGAAAATTTCAAAAAAAACAATTTCCACAATTTTTGGAAATTCGAAAATCCGCAAACGGGGATTGACGCGGAATCGTTTGTACCCGCAGAAATCACTTTCGTTTTCGTTTCTACCTCAAACCAAAAAAAATTACGAGCGTTTTCAATTTTGAAAAACCAAAGATAAGATAATTTCCGCAATTTTTGAGATATTTCAATTTTGGAAACTTCGATCGATAGGTGACAGCGCCGTGAGGATTGTACCGCTTTTGGTTTCTTTTGAATCTCAAACCGGAAAATTTTCGGGCGTTTTGAAAATTTCAAAAAAGATCAATTTCCACAATTTTTGGAAATTCGCAAATCCGCAAACGGGGATCGACGCGGAATTGTTTGTACCCGCAGAAATCACTTTCGTTTTCGTTTCTACCTCAAACCAAAAAAAATTACGAGCGTTTTCAATTTTGAAAAACCAAAGATAAGATAATTTCCGCAATTTTTGAGATATTTCAATTTTGGAAACATCGATCGATAGGTGACAGCGCCGTGAGGATTGTACCGCTTTTTGTTTCTTTTGAATCTCAAACCGGAAAATTTGCGAGCGTTTTGAAAATTTCAAAAAAAACAATTTCCACAATTTTTGGAAATTCGAAAATCCGCAAACGGGGATCGACGCGGAATCGTTTGTACCCGCAGAAATCACTTTCGTTTTCGTTTCTACCTCAAACCAAAAAAAAATACGAGCGTTTTCAATTTTGAAAAACCAAAGATAAGATAATTTCCGCAATTTTTGAGATATTTCAATTTTGGAAACTTTGATCGATAGGTGACAGCGCCGTGAGGATTGTACCGCTTTTGGTTTCTTTTGAATCTCAAACCGGAAAATTTTCGGGCGTTTTGAAAATTTCAAAAAAGATCAATTTCCACAATTTTTGGAAATTCGAAAATCTGGAAACGGGGATCGACGCGGAATCGTTTGTACCCGCAGAAATCACTTTCGTTTTCGTTTCTACCTCAAACCAAAAAAAATTACGAGCGTTTTCAATTTTGAAAAACCAAAGATAAGATCATTTCCGCAATTTTTGAGATATTTCAATTTTGGAAACATCGATCGATAGGTGACAGCGCCGTGAGGATTGTACCGCTTTTTGTTTCTTTTGAATCTCAAACCGGAAAATTTGCGAGCGTTTTGAAAATTTCAAAAAAAACAATTTCCACAATTTTTGGAAATTCGAAAATCCGCAAACGGGGATCGACGCGGAATCGTTTGTACCCGCAGAAATCACTTTCGTTTTCGTTTCTACCTCAAACCAAAAAAAATTACGAGCGTTTTCAATTTTGAAAAACCAAAGATAAGATCATTTCCGCAATTTTCGAGATATTTCAATTTTGGAAACATCGATCGATAGGTGACAGCGCCGTGAGGATTGTACCGCTTTTTGTTTCTTTTGAATCTCAAACCGGAAAATTTGCGAGCGTTTTGAAAATTTGAAAAAAAACAATTTCCACAATTTTTGGAAATTCGAAAATCCGCAAACGGGGATCGACGCGGAATCGTTTGTACCCGCAGAAATCACTTTCGTTTTCGTTTCTACCTCAAACCAAAAAAATTACGAGCGTTTTCAATTTTGAAAAACCAAAGATAAGATAATTTCCGCAATTTTTGAGATATTTCAATTTTGGAAACATCGATCGATAGGTGACAGCGCCGTGAGGATTGTACCGCTTTTTGTTTCTTTTGAATCTCAAACCGGAAAATTTGCGAGCGTTTTGAAAATTTCAAAAAAAACAATTTCCACAATTTTTGGAAATTCGAAAATCCGCAAACGGGGATCGACGCGGAATCGTTTGTACCCGCAGAAATCACTTTCGTTTTCGTTTCTACCTCAAACCAAAAAAAATTACGAGCGTTTTCAATTTTGAAAAACCAAAGATAAGATAATTTCCGCAATTTTTGAGATATTTCAATTTTGGAAACATCGATCGATAGGTGACAGCGCCGTGAGGATTGTACCGCTTTTTGTTTCTTTTGAATCTCAAACCGGAAAATTTGCGAGCGTTTTGAAAATTTCAAAAAAAACAATTTCCACAATTTTTGGAAATTCGAAAATCCGCAAACGGGGATCGACGCGGAATCGTTTGTACCCGCAGAAATCACTTTCGTTTTCGTTTCTACCCCAAACCAAAAAAAAATACGAGCGTTTAAAATTTTGAAAAACCAAAGATAAGATAATTTCCGCAATGTTTGAGATATTTTAAATCTGCAAACGGGGATCGATAGGTGACAGCGCCGTGAGGATTGTACCGCTTTTTGTTTCGTTTGAATCTCAAACCGGAAAATTTGAAAATATCCGGAAATTATCTTATCTTTGGTTTTCCAAAATTAAAAACGCTCGTAATTTTTTTTGGTTTGAGGTAGAGACGTAAACGATAGTGATTTCTGCGGGTACAAACGATTCCGCGTCGATCCCCGTTTGCAGATTTTCGAATTTCCAAAAATTGTGGAAATTGATTTTTTTGAAATTTTCAAAACACTCGCAAAATTTCCGGTTTGAGATTCAAAAGAAACAAAAAGCGGTACAATCCTCACGGCGCTTTCACCTATCGATCCCCGTTTGCAGATTTGAAATATCTCAAAAATTGCGGAAATTATCTTATCTTTGGTTTTTCAAAATTGTAAACGCTCGTAATTTTTTTTGGTTTGAGGTAGAAACGAAAACGAAAGTGATTTCTGCGGGTACAAACGATTCCGCGTCGATCCCCGTTTGCGGATTTTCGAATTTCCAAAAATTGTGGAAATTGATTTTTTTGAAATTTTCAAAACGCTCGCAAATTTTCCGGTTTGAGATTCAAAAGAAACAAAAAGCGGTACAATCCTCACGGCGCTGTCACCTATCGATCGAAGTTTCCAAAATTGAAATATCTCCTAAATTGCGGAAATTATCTTATCTTTGGTTTTTCAAAATTGTAAACGCTCGTAATTTTTTTTGGTTTGAGGTAGAAACGAAAACGAAAGTGATTTCTGCGGGTACAAACGATTCCGCGTCGATCCCCATTTGCGGATTTTCGAAATTTTGAAAATGTCAAAAAATAATTTTTCAAATTTTCAATACGCTGTAACTTGTTTGGGTTTTGAGAAAAATGAAAAATAAAAGTGGTACAAACGGGTACAAACGACTCTGAATCAGACCCTTTTGGAAAATTTACGATTTTCAAAAGTGGGCTGCGGGTCAAATTTTGAAAATTATGTAACTTTTTTCGGTTTGAAGGACAAACAAAAACGTAAGTGGTTTCTGCGGGTACAAACGATTCCGCGTCGATCCCCGTTTCCAGATTTTCGAATTTCCAAAAATTGTGGAAATTGATTTTTTTGAAATTTTCAAAACGCTCGAAAATTTTCCGGTTTGAGATTCAAAAGAAACAAAAAGCGGTACAATCCTCACGGCGCTGTCACCTATCGATCGATGTTTCCAAAATTGAAATATCTCAAAAATTGCGGAAATTATCTTATCTTTGGTTTTTCAAAATTGTAAACGCTCTTAAATTTTTTTGGTTTGAGGTAGAAACGAAAACGAAAGTGATTTCTGCGAATACAAACGATTCCGCGTCGATCCCCGTTTGCGGATTTTCGAATTTCCAAAAATTGTGGAAATTGATTTTTTTGAAATTTTCAAAACGCTCGCAAATTTTCCGGTTTGAGATTCAAAAGAAACAAAAAGCGGTACAATCCTCACGGCGCTGTCACCTATCGATCCCCGTTTGCAGATTTGAAATATCTCAAAAATTGCGGAAATTATCTTATCTTTGGTTTTTCAAAATTGAAAACGCTCGTAATTTTTTTTGGTTTGAGGTAGAAACGAAAACGAAAGTGATTTCTGCGGGTACAAACGATTCCGCGTCGATCCCCGTTTGCGGATTTTCGAATTTCCAAAAATTGTGGAAATTGTTTTTTTTGAAATTTTCAAAACGCTCGCAAATTTTCCGGTTTGAGATTCAAAAGATACAAAAAGCGGTACAATCCTCACGGCGCTGTCACCTATCGATCGATGTTTCCAAAATTGAAATATCTCAAAAATTGCGGAAATTATCTTATCTTTGGTTTTTCAAAATTGAAAACGCTCGTAATTTTTTTTGGTTTGAGGTAGAAACGAAAACGAAAGTGATTTCTGCGGGTACAAACGATTCCGCGTCGATCCCCGTTTGCGGATTTTCGAATTTCCAAAAATTGTGGAAATTGATTTTTTTGAAATTTTCAAAACGCTCGCAAATTTTCCGGTTTGAGATTCAAAAGAAACAAAAAGCGGTACAATCCTCACGGCGCTGTCACCTATCGATCGAAGTTTCCAAAATTGAAATATCTCAAAAATTGCGGAAATTATCTTATCTTTGGTTTTTCAAAATTGTAAACGCTCGTAATTTTTTTTGGTTTGAGGTAGAAACGAAAACGAAAGTGATTTCTGCGGGTACAAACGATTCCGCGTCGATCCCCATTTGCGGATTTTCGAAATTTTGAAAATGTCAAAAAATAATTTTTCAAATTTTCAATACGCTGTAACTTTTTTGGGTTTTGAGAAAAATGAAAAATAAAAAAGGTACAAACGGGTACAAACGACTCTGAATCAGACCCTTTTGGAAAATTTACGATTTTCAAAAGTGGGCTGCGGGTCAAATTTTGAAAATTATGTAACTTTTTTCGGTTTGAAGGACAAACAAAAACGTAAGTGCTTTCTGCGGGTACAAACGATTCCGCGTCGATCCCCGTTTCCAGATTTTCGAATTTCCAAAAATTGTGGAAATTGATTTTTTTGAAATTTTCAAAACGCTCGAAAATTTTCCGGTTTGAGATTCAAAAGAAACAAAAAGCGGTACAATCCTCACGGCGCTGTCACCTATCGATCGAAGTTTCCAAAATTGAAATATCTCAAAAATTGCGGAAATTATCTTATCTTTGGTTTTTCAAAATTGAAAACGCTCGTAATTTTTTTTGGTTTGAGGTAGAAACGAAAACGAAAGTGATTTCTGCGGGTACAAACGATTCCGCGTCGATCCCCGTTTGCGGATTTTCGAAATTTTGAAAATGTCAAAAAATAATTTTTCAAATTTTCAATACGCTGTAACTTTTTTGGGTTTTGAGAAAAATGAAAAATAAAAGTGGTACAAACGGGTACAAACGACTCTGAATCAGACCCTTTTGGAAAATTTACGATTTTCAAAAGTGGGCTGCGGGTCAAATTTTGAAAATTATGTAACTTTTTTCGGTTTGAAGGACAAACAAAAACGTAAGTGGTTTCTGCGGGTACAAACGATTCCGCGTCGATCCCCGTTTCCAGATTTTCGAATTTCCAAAAATTGTGGAAATTGATTTTTTTGAAATTTTCAAAACGCTCGAAAATTTTCCGGTTTGAGATTCAAAAGAAACAAAAAGCGGTACAATCCTCACGGCGCTGTCACCTATCGATCGATGTTTCCAAAATTGAAATATCTCAAAAATTGCGGAAATTATCTTATCTTTGGTTTTTCAAAATTGTAAACGCTCTTAAATTTTTTTGGTTTGAGGTAAAAACGAAAACGGAAGTGATTTCTGCGGGTACAAACGATTCCGCGTCGATCCCCGTTTCCAGATTTTCAAATTTCCGAAAATTGTGGAAATTGTTTTTTTTTTAATTTTCAAAACGCTCGCAAATTTTTCTGGTTTGAGATTCAAAAGAAACAAAAAGCGGTACAATCCTCACGGCGCTGTCACCTATCGATCGAAGTTTCCAAAATTGAAATATCTCAAAATTGCGGAAATTATCTTATCTTTGGTTTTTCAAAATTATAAACGCTCTTAAATTTTTTTGGTTTGAGGTAGAAACGAAAACGAAAGTGATTTCTGCGGGTACAAACGATTCCGCGTCGAATCCCGTTTTCAGATTTTCGAAATTTTAAAAATGTAATAAGTTAATTTTTCAAAATTTTCAAAACGCTGTAACTTTTTTGGGTTTTTAGAAAAATGAAAAATAAAAGTGGTACAAGCGGGTACAAACGACCCTGAATCAGACTCTTTTGGAAAATTTTCGATTTTCCAAAGTGGGCTGCGGGTCAAATTTTGAAAATTCTATAATTTTTTTTGGTTTGAGGTACAAACGAAAATTAAAGTGGTACAAACGGGTACAAACGATGGAGAACCCGATGGTAATTTCAAAAATTTTTTTTTCGAAAGTCGGCTGCCAAGTTCACAGAGGTTGGTACAATGGTACATTTTCCGTCGCAGATTGTAGAACTTAGCTTCCCTACATTATTAAATGTCTTGAGTTAATCGTCGTCAAAGTTGAGTGAGTAAATAACATTTGTCATAATCACATCATATTGTTCTTTTCCTCAAAAGTAGAATCATTAAAGGACACCAAATATCTTAAACTTAACGTTATAAAAACAGATTATATTTCGCACTGATATGTTGATTAAGGATGTGTTAGTTTTTATCGCCTACAAAGTACAAACAAAGGTTTTAATTTCATTTAAATATTCGAAAATGTTTAGAAATGTCTGCGCACAGGCCAAATCACTTCACATTAAATGTAAAATAATGAACTCTGAAAATAAAATAAAAACAACTTGGGATGTTATAGGAGATGAAGTAGGCAGACATAAAATGCGTAATTCTGCCATAGAGCTGAAAATTGGGAATGAGTTTACTAATTCGGACGCAGAAGTGGCGAGTGTATTTGATCATTTTTTTCAGAATATACCCATTTCTACCACTAGCTCAATAAACTCATCCCCAATTGAAGCTCTTAATGTTTTAAAGGCCAGCGTCATGAAGTGCAATGTTAATTTTAAGTTTAGACACATTTCTCCGCACGATATTGTTAAAACTTTTAAAACTTTAAATATTAAAAAAACAACTGATTTATGGGGAATGTCTGTAAAGTTAATAAATAATATTATTGAAATTATTGCACCTATTATGGCCAAGATCTTTAACAAGTCTGTAGGCACAGGGACATTTCCAAATTTAATGAAGTATAGTAAATTGACCCCTGTCTTCAAATCTGGTGATAAGAGCGACCCTAACAACTATAGACCCATCTCGATCTTGCCAACTCTTAGCAAGGTATTTGAGAAAGTTATTCTAAATCAACTGCTCAAGCATTTTAATTGTAATAATTTACTTCATCCTGAGCAGTATGGGTTTACTAAGGGTCGGTCTACAATGGATGCGGGAGTTAAGTTGTTGAAGCATATCTTCGATGCGTGGGAGAACTCACAAAATGCCGTAGGGGTATTTTGATTGCATTCAGCACGAGACTTTATTGTTGAAGCTTGGCTATTATGGTATTAAAGACAGTGCGCTTCGTCTCGTTGCGTCTTATCTTCACAGCCGGGTTCAAAGAGTGTGCATTAATGAGGTGCAGTCATCCGGAAAAACCTTAGTTATGGGTGTGCCTCAAGGATCAATCCTTGGTCCCTTTCTGTTTTTAGTTTATATAAATGACTTACCATATTACATTCATAATATTTGCGATATTGTACTGTTTGCGGAGGATACATCTTTAATTTTTAAAGTAAATAGAAATGACCATAATATTGACGAAGTAAACAGTGGTTTATCGCAAGTAGCCCATTGGTTCAGGGTAAATAATTTGGTACTAAACTCAAAGAAAACAAATTGTATTGAATTTGCATTACCTAATGCTGCAAAAACAGCAAATAAATATCCATAAATAATGTACCACTGAAAACAGAAAATACAACTGTATTCTTGGGAGTAACCTTGGCGTGGCATACGTGACTATCGTGTCGGCGCTAATGGCGGCTTCGTTTCTGCTCCTGAAAAAACTGGATTGATTGCTATTTACTTACCTATTTGATGAAGAAGTGAATTACAGAAGAATACATTGATTTGCCATATGTTTTATGGTTGCGCGAAGGATCTGTGTTTTTTGGTTTCACTCACAGGGAAGTAAGCCCAATTTTGGTACTACTTACTTCGTGTGTGAATCGTTGCATCAACAGAGACGTAAGCACGTTGTGTTCATGATTGTTTTACATCTGCAAACAGTGTAAGCATCCGCTATTATGCATTTTGGTTAAAATTCTATTCTTCGGTTTGTATCTTCAATACTACTTGCCTTTATCTACTTATATCTATGGAGTCAGATTAACTTTCTTACTAAAATAACTGCTTGAGTTTAAAGCTTCTATACTTATAAAGCTAGATTGCATAGCCTATTATTCTGTTCATTACTTTGCAATCTAGTCTATTTGATTAAACTCAACTGAATACTATTCTGTACTATATTACTATACTACTAAAACTAGCCCTAGACTGAACTAGGTAAAACTATAAAACTATTTACTTTACTATGAACACGACTGTGTTACTCTAAAATGCTTCTATTGAAAATATCTTATAATCTATCGATTTATGTTTGTTTGGGAATTCTACCTAGAAAAAAAGCGGCAATACCGCGACGACACTTCGTCTCGGTCTCTATAGCAACGAAAATGTTATTCTTGGACTTTTACTAAAACTGAATAATTAAACTGAACCAATTGATTCTTATAACTATTTTATTTAACACCTACACCACTATAAAACGAATATGCTAATTTAAAAAGTATATATCTACACGCTACGACAAGTTTTGTATTATGTACATGACTGTAATGTTCAATGGAAAATTCTTGATTACCTCGCGATATAAGAATATAAATACTAGACATATATGTACATAGATGCATTGGTTAAGAATCAAAAATAAAATTATAATATAATATAATATTTAGTAATATATATTATAATTATATGATTATAATTATCATATAATATTATATTTATTGCACGTGGAGGATATTGTTATTTTTATTTTACTTTAATGGTGAGACAAACGATTCTAGATTGTTGTAATGATGTCGGGGTCAATGTTCTTAGGGAAGGGCCCTTGTCGTCGCTTAGTACGGGGGCGGCGTAGTCGTGGTCGTAGGACGGGGGAACCACGTCGAAGATGGGAACTTCGTTGTAGATGGGAACGTCGCCGTCGGTGAGAACTTCATCGTAGATGGGAACGTCGCCGTTGGTGGTAACTTCGTCGTAGACGGATAGAACGTTGTTGGGTACCCTGTTGTAGGTAGCGATTGAGGTTCAGGATCAAACCCTCCACCCAACCCACCATGTTGTGCCTCAGCTAAAATGAAATACGATGCATAAATAAAAGTGGAAAAAAAGTATCCGATGTATAGATTATTAAATGCAAAGATATTCTGATATTTTCTGGCTGTTATCTAAAACTCCATTACACTTGATGTTGACATAAGTAATAAAATGATTCCTTATTTACTTTTTTTTCATTATAAAATATTATCGCGTGTGAACTAAGCAGCTGTTAATTTGATCATATTATAAAGTGAAATAATAAAAATGTACACATACCCAATAATAACAATGGCGCAATGAAAATCAATATTTTAATTCCGTACATTGTTATAGCAATATATATAGCAAAATCGTTACTTTTGTAATTGTTGGTGATACTTTTCTTGCACTGACAACGAAAGATTGTTAACATCGTTATATACTAGTTCTTATCTTATTTTACACCTACATCAGAAATCATTAATGATAGTTGTCATCATTGAATTATGAAATGCATTAAGAGTATTAATTGAAACAAATAGATAGTCAGATAGGTAAAAAAATAAGTATTGTCATAAAAGAGTATAGTAGAGTATCATTTGACAGCTTATAGACGCATGGTGGCCATAAGCTAGTCGCAGAAAGGCTTAAATGTAGAACTTCTACGACAAGGTCATAAGAACAATTCTGTGTCTTAGATATTCACCTCACCAACCACGTTACCCCTTCTTTCTTTACATATGTCATTGACATCATATATCAGCGTTATAATCATTTGGCTTCTTGCTCTGTTTGTCCATACGAATATTATAAATGCGAATCTTTATCTTTTTTATTGCGCTTTCACAACTTATCAGCTGAAGCGATGTCTATGAAATTTGGCATTACGAACTTTTTGTAGACTTTTCAAAATGAACTACACGCACATATGTAATGTCAAATGTACAATATGAATGGCGGAGGAAGCATGTCACGGTTGTTGTTGTAAGTTTTTCGTTACTAGATTGTTTTAAGAACGAAGGAGCGACTTTTTGTTAGATTCACGACATCTAAAGAAACTGATAGCGGCACTAGCAAATGGTTTTGCTTACGTCAGACAAAACCAAGTCTCACTGTAGTTCAACACTCTAAAACACTCTAATGGTAATCCGGTGTACAAGAGTAATATTTAAATTATTTTGCTATTGTCCTTGATAAAGTAAACATAATATATAGAAATGGTAAGTGAAGAACATTTACTTTACTTTATTACTTTATCGCGGATTATAGGAAATAATTTTATTATTACTTTAGTATTATGGATCTCCGCAAAGCAACGCCTAAATTATTAATCCTGAATATAAAAGCTTTCTTACAGAGCGACATAATCTTGTAGAGAAATATAAATTAGAAATATTTTAAGATAGAGCTCCTTCAAGATTTCTCAAAAGTCTTTATTGGTATCCTGTCGTCATTAGGCCCAAACATAAACATAAGACTCCAGACGGCCCATCTCAAAACTGGTAACGTGAGATAGAATGTTGTTAAGACCCTAGTTAAGTAGCGGTAATATACTATGTCGAACAAGAAAGATTTAAATCTCTCAAACCATATTGTTTTAATTATTTTTTTTAATAAAGATAACCATTTCATTGACGACAAAAGATATTAACTATTACTGATACCGATGTGAAATAGGAAAAGAACTATATATATAACAGTGTTATCGATCCTACATTGTCAGTCTAAGAATACCTGTCAACGGTTAACTATATTTTTTTAATTATGTTGGGGACAAAAATATTGATATTTATTTCGCCATTGTTTTTACTGGGTACGTTGAACTGATAAAATCTGATTAGTTTACCGTTAATATTAGATTATATGTTCGTTAGTTTTTATAATGAGAGTTCCTCGCCTGTGCTTTTTAAACGAGGAGAAAAACGTTATTTATGATATTACATATGCGAAGAACTATTTTTAACCAGAACTTCAATGATTTTAAGCTTGAATTTTTTGCTTGCTTGCTTTCCGCTATTTGGTGTTATCATTTAGTGCTTTATACAAAACTTTCATCTTCTATGATGTCTGGAAAGACAGCAACTAATAATGTGCCTAAACGAGTAAAGACGTGTGTATAGTACCCAACATTTAATCATGCACATCGATGTTTAGAACGAACCAGCAGGCCAGTTCGGTTTCGTAGAGCGTTGTCACTGTCACACACGGGTTCGTCAATCTGTGCGACAGAGACAATACTCTATGAAGCAGAATCTAGCCGATTTCTCTCTTTAAACCTTGATGTGCATTATTTATTGCCAGGTACTATACGTTCTTTTCTTGCAATAGTTCTAAATACAATATCTTTGGTGTTTGTTCGCTTTGCTTATCAATCTTTTAATTCTTCACATTTTATTGTAGATGAAGCACTCGGTTGCGAGCATTCGTTAGACCTCGACCGTCATCCGTGTTTGGATATGTATGAGCACAAATGGGTTATCTTTTGGTGCTGATACATATTAGATACGACGTTGCGTTTTACGGTGTTCAAAATAATTACTATAACTAATGTAATAAAAGTGACAATTTATTGAGTTTGATGATAGAAAGCTAAATTAACTAATAGGATTTCTTATTATTTATTAATTCAATAGAATACACAAATATTTTCATCACGGTGTACTTCTTTATCCATCACATTTTATTTTAGCCGAAGCACAATATGGCAGATTCGGTGGACCTCGACCGTCATCTGGGTTTGGATATCCAGCAGCACCAATGGACACCCTTTATGGCTTCCAGTGTCAACAAGCAAATGGTTATTACCCAAACCCTACTAGCTGTGACGGCTACGTCGAGTGCAAGGTAATGCTTTATTTCATTGCTATTCTACTATGTTTTTTAAGTGTTATTTCATAAGATACAAGTTTTTCACTTTACATTGTTTTATTGTAATTTTCGTGAAGGGCGAGTCTGTTAATCCTCAAATAAAAAAAAATCTTACAATAAAGATATACTATTCGACAACTATTCAATTTTGTTTGGCTTTATATGTTTAACATATATTCTTTCAGAACAATATAGCAGTTGCCAACAGATGCCCTGATGGTCTCTATTATACTCCTAATGCGCGGTGGCCGAACTTCCCGTGTAATTATCCTTGGTTGGAACAACAAAATAGTAGATGTGGCAGACCGCAAGTCCCTCCGCCACGGGTACCCTGTAATAATACTACAACCTCAACAACGACGACGACAACCACAACGACGACGACAACCCCAGCTCCAACTACAACGACATTGGCTCCAACGACACTAGCCCCATCAACGACTACAGTAGCCCCCGCACCAAAGAACCCTGGCTGCAACTGTCAGCAACCAAATGGCTACTACCCTATACCCACGAGGTGCGACGCTTACTTCGAGTGCAAGGTAAAGGTCTTAATTACTCTCAGTACACATACAAGCATTTATAAATATAATAAAATAATATTACTTTCCCGTACAATTGATGATTTTGATTTTCTGATTGCATCTGTACTGTAGTTTCTGTTGAAGACTAATTTCCGTTGTATTATTTCTACCTTAAATTCTTTCAGAATAATGTACCACAGCAGTTCGACTGCCCCCGTGGTCTTGTATATAACCCGAGCGCACAGTGGCCAAACTTCCCATGTGGGTATCCCTCACAAGGAAGATGTGGAGGTAGGACTCGTAAGTATTCCTGATACTAACGTCATAGTATAACCATAACCACCACCATAATAACCACGTTTAACTTGCACTTAAAATCATCCTCTTCATCCCTACCCTCGTCGTGTGTAATTTCTATAACAAATCGATAAAAGATTCTTATGAATATCATAATTTTAAAACTTAGATTCTATTATAGAATCTAAGTAGTTCGATAGAGCCAAGCCTTTTTTTTAAATTATGCCTAAATACTGCGGACCAACTTAAGTTTCGAATTATCATTTCGATGTATTTTAAATCAATGCAGTTGATATAGTTGATACTGTGACATCAGAAAACTTGGAAAACCGGAGAAACATTGCTTGTTATATACTCATTTATGGTTTCTATAAAAAAACCATTTTAAAATCTACCTACCTTTGTGACAGAGCTGCCCATCTTTAAAACATACTTTATGGAATACTATGACTGTATACTGTATAAGTAACTACATAGTAATGGATTTGAGATACTAGTTCCTATGCCAATTTCTTTTTTAAATGAAGCTTCTAAACGTTGTTGCTAAAGCTCCTTAGAACTGCTCTGAAAATTAAAGTATAAGGTATTTTCATCATCCTCCTGCTCTTATCCCACTCTAAGTGGGGTCGGCAACAATATGTTATAAACATGTTGTGACATGATTTGGCTACGATTTTACGACCGGCGACCTGCCTGACGTTAACTTACCTTAGTCATATTTTACGACCCCTCGATAAGAAAGAGGGTGTTCTACTCTACTCAACCGGATACCACGCGGTGGGTCATCTTACTTAGTCGCCTTTTACGAAACCTCGATAAGAAATGGGGAGAGTCTATTCTACTCAGCCGGATACCACACGGCCTTAAAGTATAAGGTATTAATTTATGATTAAAATTATCTTGCAGGTAACCCGAATCCCATCGCACAGTTTTCTAGGCTTCCTGTATCCTATCCTTCTGTTGGCGGTCGAGAGTTCGGTCAAAACAATCAGTGGCAAAACCGAGGTCCTATCGCTAACTTTGGTAGGTACTCATAACAATATTCCTTAAAGAGCTTTGAGAGCTGTATTTCTAAAAGGGGTTTCATAATACGAATCAGTGAACGGCATTCACTGGGATCTTGTACATACAATAACACACAGTATGTGCGTTTTTGTAAATAAAATCTCTGTCTTTTGAAAAAATTGACTTCCATATTGGATCACGCCTTTCTAACTCTACTAGAAATAAAAATATTACTCGTCTTAGCATCGCGTCGTAACATTTTTTTTCTAGCCATCTTAAAATACATTTTGTAAAGATCTTAACGAACGAAGGTTTCAGCAACGATCTCCGTGGAGTTCTCGGAGGAAAATATCCTATTTAATTAATTTATTTATTATAATTTTTATTGTTAGTACATTTATTATAAGACACATTCAACATTTCAGGCTTGTCCTGCCCTGCACCACCCATTGGCCGCAACGTAAACCGCTCTTATGACGTTTACAAGTACAGGTAAACGATATTATTACATTACTATATTGGTTTTGATAAGTCTTGCTTGTATTGAGACATGCTCTATGTGATCAGTACTCGTGTAGTAGTATTGTGGCAATGAATGGTTAATATTATTAATTTAATGTCGATAATATATGATACTAATGTTCATTCATAATATTTCCCACTATTATTTTTTTTTTTACTATTCCTAAATAATAAAATACATGACTGTCAATGACAATGATGAAACTTAAACTTACAAAAGACCACATGTTTATTAACTTTATGTATTATTTTATTCAGGTACGGAAACAGTTGTGGTAGATACGTCGCGTGTCAAAACGCACAACCCCATCTATTCAGCTGCGATGCCGGGCTTGCCTTTGATGACAGGTCTGAAACTTGCGTGGATTCCAGGCTCGTCTCCAATTGTGTCCAGTAACGGAGTTCCAAATTTGCCTTGATTAAAGAATAACGATCGTGAATTTTTTGGTTGCTAGCAAAACAAATAATTTAATTCCTTAGTAAATTATTATATTTCTTTTAATGTATAATAAAAAATTAATGTGAAGCATTTCAATTACAAAATTAACAAAATTATAAATCCTTCATTATTTTATATCCATTATATTATAGCAACCCGTACTATCCACTCATTCAATAGCAACTGTCACTACTGTACTGTACTCGCATGATAGAAAGGAAGTGGTAAAGATAACTAAAATTATTTTGATGATGATAAAAATGTCTTGTGTGTATATAAATGATGATTACCTACCTATTCTTTCAAGATATGCATCTTTTAGTATGTAAAGTAGGTAAATGTGTACCTAGAAATTAAAGGCACGGTGTCACTAATCATCAACTAAAACTTAATTAAGTTTGAAAACAGAGCTGTCTAATTAAATGTTTTCATACAGATTATGCACGGTTCTATCTTTGTTTGCTTTGATGATGGTATAATGATGAGCGGAGTAAGCTTTAAGTAAGATTTCTAATTATTGTACGCGCCGCTTTAATATATATTTTATTTTTAGTCTATTACACTTATCACAATCCAATCCATTCTCCCATTTTTTTTCGCCATCTTTCTCGCCCGTAAGTTCGCATCGCAACCACCGCCACTACTTCGAGAGTTGGTTGAACGCATCACGCATTTTGAAAACTACCCTTTTTAAAACCTTAAAAAAGTGTATAACGCGCACGGGAGTGAGTGTAGTGACCTGTGAACGTTATTAACACGAAATTACCGCAAATAGACTGTAGTGAAATTATCGAAGGAACGGGAAGAGAAGAAACCCCATCTCCAGGTACCTCTTTTCCCTTATTTTCCTACAATTATCATGTCGCATTGTTCTTTTTCACATTTTAGAATCATTAACACTTTGGGCGGAGTAACGTTATTAATCGTCAAATTTGATAATCGTTACGTTTATACACGTCGGCAAAAAATGACTTTCTTTAAACAATGTGCATAAACGACTGAGGCTTGATCCAATTCCGTCGAGCTACGTCGTTGCTGCATTTTAATTTTTGGACTAATAGCGCCGCTATAAGTTAGTTTTTTTGCACACGTGTATAAAGCAGAATTATCAACTGGAAAGTAAAATTATAAAAAGAGTTTAATTAATAAAAGAGTTCTTTTTAATCGTCATCGTTATTAATGGGGTCGAAAAATCGTTACTACCAAAATAAGCCAACAATTATATTTCACACTGATGTCATGTGCAAGGCGTTTTCACCTCATACAAACTTGAAACTTGAACTTGTTTAAATTTCAAGTACACGGTATAGTTCCTGTACAAAATGATATCAATAAATGTTTGTGGAACAGCAAAACTAAATACTACTACTTACTAAATATTTAGAATTTTTTGATTTTTCTGCATAGAATATATAAACTTTTAGGCATGAGAAAAATAAATAATGTTTCGTTTAAATTAGTGCGACAATTACAGGACTACGACAACTAGATATATACCTACATCGTACCCTATCAGTGTCCGATGCGTTACCAGGATTTCTATAAGCAACTAATGCTACTTTTCCATTTAGGATTAAAACAATTTCCCTTTCCGGTTCCTACAGTCAGCACAGTTATTAAAAAAAAGGATTCTAATAACAGAGTTTTATGATCTATCCAGTATAAAACAATCTTGCTCATTGAAAAAACCGTAAATTTTCGCCTGACTTGTTTTGAAATCATTTGGCATATTTATTACTGCTCCAAATATTTATTATTTGACTGCCCCAGGGCCTACATTTTTAAATAAAAATATTCGGGTTCTTCGATTCTGCGTTCATGTATATGTATTTATGTATTTAAAATTATATATTCACCAGTTCTCAGTCACCCATAACAGAATCATTAAATTTTACTGTACTTTGGGTACTGAAGACCACGTGTGTCTTATATTCCTGACCTTGTTACGGTAAATGAACATAGTAAGGAATCAAATTTGTTCGCGAGAGGTGGATCAATGGGACAAAGGCAGATTACTTAACCATACATCTTTAATGGCAACCTAATTTCAACTTTGAATTCTACTGCCAATTAGGCTCAAGATCCTAGAGCTAAACTGTCCAGACATTATACAAAAAAATATCCCGAATGACAGCTTAAAAAACATTATATATCCTACCTGCATTAAAAAACTCCTGAAAGCAGATAACAACCGGTACTCTAAATCCTACTGTTTTTCTTAAAGTATAACCTGGCGTAAGGTATATTTCTTCAATAAGATGATAATACCTTTTTAAATTACAGTTATTATTTTATTTAAGAATAAAGTTTTAAGTCTTCTAATCTCTTTTTCAAGAAAGTTCTACATGACAGATATTATATATCTAGACGCTACGACGGTCTCTGTATTATGTACATTACTATAATGCTCAACGGAAAGTTCTCGTAACCTCAGAATATAAACATACAATTGGTTAAGAATCAAAAATAAAATCATTATATTGTTACATTATAGGTTTATTATATTATATTTATTGCAAAAATTGGTGAGAAAGTTATTTTAGTCTATGGAATATGGAATATGGAATTTTGTAATATGGAATTCCGCAAAGTAACGCCTGCTTCTATAAATTATTTTAGTCTAGTTTTTTGGGAGCAATGTTATCGGGGGTCAATGTTCTTAGGGAAGATGTCATTGTCGTCGCTGCCTTTGGGTACGATGATAGTAGCAGAGGCCGTTGAAGAAGGGAGCCTTGTCGTAGATGGGAAACTCTTCGTAGATGGGAACCTCGTCGTAGACGGATACGACGTCGTCGGGTGTCCTGTTATGGGTAGCGATTGAGGTTCAGGGTCAAATCCTCCACCCAACCCACCATGTAGTACCTCGGCTAAAATAAAAGGACGAAAATAAAACGATGCTTAAATAAAAGAACAACAGAAAAAGTATCTGTTGTATAGATTATTAAATGGAAAGAAATTCTGACACCGTCTGGTTGTCATTTTAAGTTTCTTTACGCTTGAATGATATTTGCAATTAACTGATTTCTTTTTTTTCTAACACTATACCTTGCGCATGTTAACTAGCAACTGTTAATTTGATCATATTATAAAGTAAAGTAATGAAAACTGTTCACATACCCAATAATAACAACGGTGCAATGAAATTAATATTTTAATTCCGTACATTGCTATAACAATATAGTCGTCACTTTTGTAATAGTTGATGATACTTTTCTTGCACTGACAACAAAAGATTGTTAACATCGTTATATACTAGTTCTTATCTTATTTTACACCTATATCAGTATTTCTTTATGTTTCTTGTCATCACTGAAATATTAAAATTCATTAAGAGTACTAATTGAAACAATATAGTCAGATATGTAAAAAAAAATTGTGACAAAAAGAGTATATCATTTGTCGGCTTATAGACACATGCTGGCCATTAGCTAGACCCAGAAAGACTTGAATGTAGAACTTCTGCGACGGCTCTATCAAAACCGACTATAAATTGCAGACCGTTAAAAAAAGACAAATCGAGGATATGTGCTCAGACACAACAGATATACACTTTTGCAACGCATTTTGATGGGATAAGATTCCGTAAAAATAGGTGCAGGACCCAGGATGAAATCCTGACTTTGCAACGTAAAGGAATAGATGGAGATTGTGAGCCCCGCTGAAATGTTTCAGCGAAAACAAAGGATAAAGACAACTATACGCAGCTGATTATATGTTCATACATTATTATATTTAAAATGTGTAAATAGTGTGTGTATGTAAAAAAAATACCCTCTCGTTTATAGTATTGCCATGGGATCGGATCTTTCAAAACGAGTTGCGGTAAAAGAGAAGTTTAAGAAAATGCACGCATGGGATGTACTAATATACCAGGTTCAAGAAGAAATTGAAATCTCCATAACCACATTCTTTCAACTTGCTTTCTTAATGAAGTTAATCATTTCGATGATGACAAGAAATATTAACAATTACTGATGTAAGTGTGAAATGAGATAAGAATTAATATATAACCACGTTAACAATCTTTCACTGCCAGTGTTAAAAAAGTATCGGAACTCTCTAACCATATTGGCATAATAATGTTCGGGACAAAGATATTGATTTTAATTGCACCGTTTTTATTATTGGGTACAAAAAAAATAACTTTACTATCTATAAAGTACAGATTTACGGTTTCTAGTTACTGTAGCAAATGTGCACGCGGCTATCGACGTCTGCAACGAAAATGTTGCAAAAACATCGTAGACTTTGCAAAATTCGCAGAGTCCAGCGCAGAAGGTCCACTATCGTCGGGGAACGTCGTCCTAAGGGCGCCTCCTGTGAGGCCAGACCACGATTTAGGGCGACTATGATTAGTCATGACACAGCCGGGAGCGTGTCGAGAAGCAGCATCCTACAAAAATAGCGTCATTGTGTATCTAAAAGCCGTTTATTCCTCATTAATTTTAAATACTTGTTTTCTTTGTTCTGCTTGTTATCCAATTAATAATGCCGTCTTATTTGATTTCAGCCGAAGCACAGTATGGGAGATTCGGTGGCTCACGGCTTTATGGGTACGAATGTCAACAACCAAATGGTTATCAGCCGAACCCTACGAGCTGTGACAGTTACGTCGAGTGCAAGGTAAAACTTTATAGAATTAGGCATTACTTTGCGGAGATCCATTATACAAAAGTAATAATAAAATTATATATTTATTTTATTATTTTATTTTATTATTACTTTTGTGCTATTCTTCTTTTAAATTCTAATCTGATACAATAAAAGTTTTTGAATATCCATTTGCTATGTTCATTAAGTCTAGAAACCGCGTATCATAAGTACATCCTAAAAGTTCAGTTAGGACTATTTATGTATGACTTTCTATTTATGCATAATATTGTTTCAGAACAATATAGCAATTGCCAATAGATGCCCTGACGGTCTCTATTATACTCCTAATGCGCGGTGGCCGAACTTCCCGTGTAATTATCCTTGGTTGGAACAACAAAACAGTAGATGTGGCAGACCGCAAGTCCCTCCGCCACGGATACCATGTAATAATACAACAACCTCAACAACGACGACGACAACTACGACGACGACAACAACCCCAGCTCCAACTACAACAACTACAACGACATTGGCCCCATCAACGACTACAGTAGCCCCAACAACACCAACCCCTGGTTGTAGCTGCCGGCAACCAAATAGTTACTGCCCTGTTACCACGAGATGTGACGCATATTGCGAATGCAAGGTAAATTGCTCTTAATTATTGTTATATACTTCACTGTAGTCATAACGAGCTTTAATAAATATAAAAACAACAACATAATATTTTATCGTACTTGTACTACGGTCTCAGCATATTATGTAATCAGCTTTCGTCGTATTTACTTCTTATTTTCTTTCAGAATAATGTACCACAGCAGTTCGAATGCCCTCGCGGTCTTGTGTATAATCCTAGCGCACAGTGGCCAAACTTCCCATGTGGGTATCCTTCACAAGGAGGATGTGGAGGTAGAAGTGAAAGTCGTAAGTTAAAATAATATTAATGTAGAACTTAGTAATTTTTTTATAAACACCAAGTAACTTATTTAGCAATCAGTCTGCAGGCCTACCATGAACTCTTATTGCGACTCAATTGAAGACGTAAACTATATTACCCGGTAATAAATAATGCACATCGAGGCTTATATAGTTTACGTGTCTTCAATTGAGTCGCAATAAGAGTTCATGGTAGACCTGCTGAGGCCCGGTATTCACAAAAGTGGCGAGGAGACGAAATGGGTTTTGAATACCATTCAGAATAGTCATTTTCACATCCCCTGTCCGCTTAGCTTAAATTCTAGGTAACCTTATACTTCTGCTTACTGCGTTTTAATGAATTCCACGATACTGTTAGAATACTTAGTTGTATTCAGAAGTAAAATTTTCAAATCGATTTTATTCTAATTATCCTTTGCGTCCCCTCTTTGTCTTTCAAATATTCTGATAAAAGTTTTAAGTACCACACAAATTTTTCCACATATTGCTTTAACCTCTGTAGGTTGATAATGATTGATGCTGAACATGTATCATTAGTGATAAAGTCGCTCGCCACAATTTGAATAAAAAAAGATGTTTGTCACTCAAGAATATTAATCCATAATATATATTTGAAATAAAAATTAAATATCTCTTACAGATAACTCAAGTCCCGCTCTCGACTATGTTGGACGTTATGTACTATATCCCACCAATAACGGCAGAGCCAATGGAAATCAGTATAGATGGCAAGATGACCGTGCTCCTAATGGTAACTATTGTTGAATAACACTTAAGTACTTACGTGTTAAACGTTAACTTAAGTGTTAAAGCTAACTAAAGCTGTGATAGCCCAGTGGTGAGACGGTTTGACTCTAGAGTCGAACATGGGAACCCGGGAAGGCACCAATGAAATTTCTATTAAAACTTTGCGTCCCATTGATATTTACGATTTATCACACGCTTATCGGCGAAGGAAAACATCGTGAGGAAACCTGCATATCTCTAGAGAATTCTAGGGATATGTGTAACCTACCAATCCGCATTGGAGCAGCGTGGTAGGTCTTAGCTCCAATCCTTCTCTCTAAACAACGGAGAGAGGAGGCTTATTTCAAGAAGTGGGATATTAACAGGCCGTTACTTTACTTTAGTTTTACAACTTAAGTAGCCGTGAGTCCCCATTTAACATACTTGAACGTTAACATTATAATTAACTGATTAATTTTTGAAATTGTAACTAATGGGTTTATCACAATTAATATAGCTATAAAAAGTTTCTACTCGTTGAATTCAGTTAACTGTATATAATATGAAAATAGAACTCAGTTATTTAAAGAAAAAGTAGCAGATTATTGACATTTCAAATCTCTCTCTCCTCCTATATCCTCACACGCAAAAGATTTGGGGTTCAAACCCACTACGCCGGTCCAAAAATAGGCGGACTTGTAGGTTACAAATATATCGGACATTTACCAGAGATATGCATATTTCCTTCACCGAAAAGTGATTTTTTAAATACACTTTCAAGACCATCGTTTGTGCACAAGTCCTACATAGAAATACATCACATACTTACATCATTTCATTTCAGTAAATGATTTTTAAGCTGTTCTAACATATTTTTATTATAATACATATTATATTTATGTTGTATTATTTCAAGGGTTCACTTGTCCTGCTGCACAAAATGGTCGCGACGAACGACGCTCATACAGGTAATGTTATTTTATTATTTTCAGCACATCGCTTTTGCTTAGGCATCGCTAACATTATAAGTCGAGACATAAATACATTCTATGTCAATAAATATAGGTACATAAGCGGCATTCAATAAACGCGATGAATAATAAACTTAAACCAAAAAGATTAGTCGTTTTAAGTAATACTTCGGCTACGAAAAAGATAGGCACGAATGGGAATATTCGAATGAATATAAAATTTATGGCTTATTTTTTATTTTACACAGGTACCAAAATAGTTGTGGCAGATTCGTCGCCTGCCAAAACGCACAACCTCACCTGTTCAGCTGTGATGCCGGGCTTGCCTTTGACGAAAGAAGCGAATCTTGCGTTGATTCCAGGCTTGTCTTTAATTGTGTCCCTTAAAGCGATTCTAAATTTGGCTCGATTAAAAATTAACAACTATGAACTTCTTTCTATACTTGCAAATCAATTAATGTAATGCCTAAGTAGGAACTTGGTATGTTTCTGGATTGCGGTAGAATTTAATTTTTTTTATGTTAATTAAAAAATAATGAAGTATTAATAAACAGCATTAAATTATAAAAAATTGTTCTTTAATTATCAATAAGTAATGGTACCATAGAATTATTAATACTAGAATAGGGTTGGCATAAGCAGGACTATATGTGACAAGGATATGATAAATAATGAAAGGGCTGGGCGTTTTTCCCGAAACCGTTATAAAAAATACTTTCTTACGGCGTCACGAACAAACGGTTTTTGTCTACAGCAGAAACCGTTTCTAAAAGACTAGTTGCGAACGTCTCGATGGTTCGTCATATATCGAAAGGCAAGCACGCAACGATAAATGCGTGAGCAAATTTCGCCCTATCTCGCTCACACCTTCCATAAACACTGTTACACTAAGCGAGACAGAGCGATTACTCTCCAAAGTCGATTCAAAAAACAGTTTCAAGAAACTTACTTCTTAAATATACCTTGGCAATATGATGATGACGATATGATGATATTTCTTTAACATATATACGTAGCTTTATAAATCAGTTTCTTTAGTTTAGCAGTTCTTCATCGGACCTATGGAACTGGTTAATGTCATAGGTCATTGAAATCGAAGAAAAAATAATGATTATTGTTTTGGTCGCTGTTAATAAATTCGTGCCATTTTGAAGCGTCTTTTTACAATATAGTGCAAAAATGAGTGTTTTTTGAGAAGATATTAATTGTAAATAAAGTTTGGTCAATTAAGTAATTTTAAATTAAGTATATGTAGTTCTAAAGCGTTTTTAAATAACTGTTTTTTGAAACCGTTTCTTTTCGTCTAATAACTGTTTCGTTTCGTTTTTCACAAAAGTAAGATGAAAATCGTATACTTATATTTGTCTAATCATACAAAAAAATAGAGACATATATACGCTCCCATTTGTTTTCTCTTTATTTATAGCCATAAGGCTTTCCAGAGTGGACAAATGTCACTTAAGAATTTGCTATTGTTTACTATTTGGTGCCTTATGAAAAACCTTAGGGCAAGAACGGTTCATTATCCATGGTTGCGGAGTTACTATACTAATATATATTTTTGTTATAATTTGTTTATTTTGGAACAATTACAATTGATTTAAATGATGAAGATGGGAAATTTTAAAAGTGAAGAAAAACGGAATTAATCATGAAACTACAAATAATTAAGTATTTATTAATAAAGTTTTATTCATATATAAATAAAAAATGATAATTACCCATATTATATCGTCTTACACGATCATTTTTAGTCAATTTTCAACAATTAATTCAACTCTTCCATAATATTTGACAAATATACACGAAAATACATAAATATACATGGATGAAAACTACGATTAGTTCCAAATTCGACCACGCGCAGCATTATCTGGCGCGCACCATAGTGGTAACATTATCAATAGAGCATCAACTAAATTGTAACCAATCAAATTCACTTTTAAATTTGTTCTTATTAATCTGACTTCTTTGTACCCAATCAAGTTACTGCAAGGTAAAATCAGTACAAAAGAGAAAACCTAATTTTTTTCTGCGAAAGTAGCGCGGTTCTTATTTACCTTTAAATTCAAATTTCAAATTTGAATTAAGCTCACTAATGTTTAAAAATAATAGATAGTGTGACTAAGATAATGTGAAATAATTTTGTTTGTGCGTGGTAAAAATTCAGTGATTTTTGGTTAACAAGACTATACAAGCGGTAGAACAGTCCTCGGGCACAGCTCTGCAGGTAGAGTGCAGAGCCGCATATCGCCCCGGTTGACTCGGATCGAACGATTGCGTAGTCGCGACGATGAACCGTAGCCTCCGAGGCTTTCTTTGCAGTTTTAACATGGCGTTTTATGAAATGAAACAATAAATAGAAACTGTTATTTACTGTCAATTAAACTTTTATAATTCACTAAAAAATTTTGTGTTGAAGATGGATGATTCCTTTATTATTGCAAACTTCCACGCACTTTGTCGCCTCTGCCTATGTAAAAGTAGCCTCAGTGCCTCCATTTTTAGTACTACTCCTGATGATGATACAAATACATCTCTAACCTCGAAAATTGCCGAATGTTTCGAACTACAGGTCAGTTAGATATTATACATTACATTTCTTTTGTTGACCATTGTTTTAATGTTAAGATTATATGATTTTTTTTTAATATTACAGATGGACCCCAATGATGGTCTTCCTACTAGGATCTGTTACAAGTGCCTATTTAAACTAAATAAATGTTCCAAATTCAGATCTCAATGTATTGAAAGTGAAGCTAGACTAAGGCAGATTACAAATCATGTCAATGAATTAGACAACTCCAATTCATCAGAACTGAGTACTTTTAATTATAATAATATACAGGAATCCCAAAAACCAAAACCTGAAGATTATATTGTTGAAGACAGTGTTGTAATGGTTGTTGATCCTAGCCTTGATTATGATTCTTCTGAAGAGTCTGAAAATGTTGATCAAACTGAAGTTGAAACAGTGGAGAGAGATAATACACCTGATGGAGAAACAAATTCTGAATCATTTTACAAGAATGTTTTCATGTGTAAATACTGTGACCAAGCTTTTATTTCACAGGAAAAGTGTAAAGATCATGAACAAAGCTTCCATGACCCTAATCTACCTTATAGATGTGTTGAATGTAGTTTGGTCTTTGCTGAACGTAGTCAATATGTTGCACACACCAAACAAGTACATGGCAGTGACAAACCTTACAACTGTCCTGAATGTAACAAATGTTTTGGTCGGCGGTCAGATTTACGGAAGCATTCAATTGTACACACTGGTGTGAGACCTTTTCAATGCCAATATTGCTTGAAGAGTTTTTCTCGTAATACTAATTTGAGTAAGCATCTGAGAATTCATGCAGGACACAAACCCCACGTATGCCCATTGTGCCCTCGTAGTTTTGTAGCAAAGGGTGACTTGCAAAGGCATGTCCTAGTTCATTCTGGAATGAAGCCTTATGCATGTCGCAAATGTCCATTAACATTTGGACGTAGAGATAAGCTTATTAAACATGAAGTGAAACATGGTACTGTTAGTCCAGAACCTAAAGAATATGACAATGAGCAAGATACCCATGACATGGTAGTCAGTGTAAATCCATTTAGCAATCTTATGACTTCACCTTCACAACAAATCTCTGGCAATTTAAATAATGAGTATGAATTGCCTAGAGTGCCAGATCACATTGTTGGTGAAGGAAGCTTTGTAAGCCAAATACATAAGAATCCCTGCACTTCAAGTAAAACTATACAAAACTCCCCTCCTAAACAAAAACCTGCATCCTCAAATAAAAATAGACCTAAAAATATTAAGTGCCACCAATGCCCTAAAAGGTTTTCTTCGTTAGATGCTTACAAAACTCATGTTTCAATAGCACACATTGGATCAAGGGTCTTCCAGTGTAAAATATGTTTCAAAAAATTCTCAAGAAAAAGAGAACTTGATCGTCATGTCACTACACACTCTGGAATGAAGCCATTTAGTTGCAGTCAATGTGATAAAAAGTTCATTAGAAAGGATAAACTAGACAAACATGAACAGACACATGAATGTTTGGTTGTAAACATGCCTTGTATAGAGTGTGGTGCCACTTTCGAAAAGAAACCAGACCTAGTAGCACATATAAAATCACACTTTACAGATAATTTTGATGATAAAATCACAGAGATTAAAAAGGAAAATGAACCTGATTTTCATATGGATGATAGCTTCTATAGCTTGCAAACTTGAGTATTTGACATTGAATTGTTTTAAAATCAATGTAAATATGTTGTGAATGTTAGATAATATTGGGGATTTCAACTATTTGTTAGTCTGAACAGTATTTCAAACAAATGTAGTTTTGTTAGATATTAGTGTAATAAGTAAGTAGTAGCTTAAACTATAAAATCTTGTTCCAGTTTTTATCTAAATTAATTTTATTTATATTTCAAGAGAAATCAATCTTATCAAGTAAATTATTATGCTTAGTATTTATTATCTTTACAAACGTAATATATATCACAATTATCAATAATAATGATATGTAGATGCTTAGATATAACTTTTAATTGTTACCACTTGTTTTTATACTTAATAATAATCAACAAATTCTATATGAGCAATAATTACACACCTGTGATTTGATGTTTAAAACTTAAAATAAAGAAAACCAAATATTGTTTTTTATGTATTTATTTATTTTCAACCAGCTAATGGATTTGCATGAATTGTGATTGATGTTATTCTGGTCTCTGACAGTGGTCGAAATGTTTTAGGATTTACTGACAGCTTCTCCAAGTCATCGAGAGATTCAAATCCATCTATAACTCTGGAAAAAATGTTAATAATAAATAATTACTCAAATTGCAAAATTTAAGCATTTTCAATGTGTTTTCAGTACATAGGTACTATTGAGAAAATAGTTTTTTACCTTCCAAATAATGTATATTTGAAGTCCAAATGTGGTTGTTCACCATATGTGAAAAAGAACTGGCTCCCATTAGTATTTGGTCCATTGTTCGCCATGCTTACCATTCCCCTCGCATTATGCTGTGAATTACATATAAATATATATAATAAAAATACTTTATTGCACAAACTAAAAGAGAACAGATACAGCAATTCTTAATGTAAGTAGTGCAAAGGCAAATATATTTGTCCAAGATTACAGCTTGAATTATGATTGAATGATGCACAGTAATGTTTAATGGCTTTAATCATGGTAGGAAACCTAGCACTGACAAGAGAACAGAAATCATGTTAAGAATGTAGTAATTAGGTATATAACATGATTGTTATTACTCATATTTACTATGAATGTGTAATTTGCAACTTATAGAATGTAAACTATGTTGACTAGTGATCACGATAAAACTTTTTCTTGTTTTCATATGATTTATAGAATCGGGCAAGATAATGATTTGTTTATTACTTTTAATTCTTCCTTAAATTCATCGTCAAATTTTTTGGCCCAAATAGATGTTCCCCCTTTCCCAGTCCCTGTTGGATCTCCAGTCTGGACAATAAACCCCTGCGAAATCAGTAGAAGAAACATTAATTATCATTAACGACCAAATCGACGATGGTCTTAGACTAATTTGTACATAACACTTATACTTGCATGTTAATGTTTACAAATTTATTTTTACATATTAATGAATGTTATTTAATACTTTAACGTTACGAATTACCTTAATATTCCTATGAAACAGGCATCCATTATAATAATCGCTAGCACATAAAGCTAAGAAATTTTCACACGCTTTTGGACATTGTTCACAAAACAGCTCAATTTTTATATCTCCGACATCTGTATGTAAAGTTACAGACATTATATTTTAACATAAGGTAAGGTGTTTATACTAGTATCCGTGCTAAAGTAAATATTGTGGTGTTATGGTGTATTCTGCTGAAGCAATCTGTGGTATAAGCATATAAATGTGTTATTCAATATGTACACTAGTCTTTGGTTGTGATAATGGTACCTAAGTAATAGAATGGAACCTACCAGCACTATTTTAGTTAATAGTCTATGCCTATCAGTTATCACCATAGATTACTAACTAAAATACCCCACCAGCACCAGTGGCCAGTGCTGCCAACTATAGTCTACCAACAAATACTGTAAAAACTTTAAATTGCTGCCAACTATATTAGTAATCTATGTTGGCAACTTAATAATTCTAGAAGTCGTTTTTTGAATAATACGAAAATCTAAGGATGTCTCAAAATGAATTAAATTTTTTTTGAACATTTCAGAAACAAGTAATTGCTAATTTGAAAAATATTAACACTTTTATATGCACTAATAAGTTTTCTAGGACGTCACGTTTTTTTTGTTCGTTAAATACAAAGATTTTGTTTAATAAGTGTACAGATTGTTGTTAATAACACGGATGAACACGTTGATTTCAATGCGTAGTTTTGTCAAAACTGTATACTACTGAAACCAAATTTTAATTTTAGTAGTTGAATTCCCGATAAAGAGAAAAATAGCCGAAATAACCAAGTTCACAGTCAATTATCACATACACTCTTACTCAAATATAGATTCTTTTTTGAGAGTAGAGTTCTTGGTATTTCGATAACATACTTGGCATTTCCAATCGGAAAGTATAAATTGGTGACATCACTTCACCACGTTAAAGAAAACTTCAAACGACCACCTTGACTCCGTCAGTCTTTTATTTGCTCGAATTTGCTACTATAGTAGATTTTGATGAAATATGTCCCTATTTCTTTAAATGGAAACTGGAAGTGGAAAAGCAGTCAGTAAAATTACGAGCAAACTTACTTTTCACACGTAGTTAGAAATTATGCTTTTATTTTCATTTTCCTGGAAATTTAATCGTGAAACAATATTAGGTACTCATAAATCCTTGACTTAATATGTTAGTATTGTAGTTTAGTAGTATTTATATTTTTGTCGCCTTAAACAGGAGTCTTATGTTTCATAATAGTAAAATTTACTTCCGTTCGTACATTTTCTTCGGTACTTCCAATTTGCTACAAAACAGTTAAATTTTAAGAAGAATAAAAACAAATTTTAAATCAATATTTGTAGAATAATAAACTAATACGGGTACTTATAATAATGTAAATATTATAGCTAGGTTATTATAGCAATTTAAAAACAATCAATTAAACTAAAACAATAATGTCTTACAAATATTTTTTATTATAAAATACATTCAATAAAATTATGTCTTGATTTATTTTTTACATCAAAATAAAACCATTTTATCTACTGAAGTATTTGCATCATTTATTTGTTAATTAGGGAAATTGAATGAAAGCATATTGCTTTTCTATTCGCTGCCTCCTGCTCTTTCGTTTTGTCCAGCATGAGGTTCATATATATTTTCATCCATGCCTTGAGGACCATAATTTCCCAATAATCTTTGACCTGTCGGATCGAAAGGTGACTTGAGATGTAGTTTTGCTTTATACCGCTTTCCTAAAACTTCAATTTCGTAGTCACCATCTTGTAGGTAGTCATTGGTAACTGATGCTCCATTGTTGCCAATATAGCCGATTCCTATGGATTTATCAAGGAAAAATGCGTAATCCCCTCTTCGTAAATACCCGACAGGCTTTCCATTTCTGAATATAGCTTCCTGACCAAACAATGCTACCTATAACAATAAAATGAATGATATCCCATAAGCTTTCTTGCACGATTCCCTTAAACATGTAAGTCCCTTAATTATGCAACAAAAATGCTACTAAAATAGTAGCATTTTTTTATATACTTAAGTAGGAAAACAGCATATCTTGTGAGCTGAAAACATAGTGATATAAATACAAAACTCCTACAACCTTTAAGCAGAAAGTTTATAAGGTAATATTACTGTTTTAGAAAATATACGACTATGGTCAATTGCCAATAATATATTAAAAAAGGATCCAAATTCTTGCCTTATCGTCAATGGTGAAGAAAGCATATTTTTTGAGGATTACATTCTTTCTAGCTTTGGTAACAGCTTCATTGCCGATATACCCGCCATCTTTACGACATGCAAAACCTAGATTGGATTCTATTGGGTTATCATCCGTTCTCACATCGACATTCCATAAATGATATCCTGAAAAATAAAGAAAATTTGATTTCTTACAATATACTGTAAGTTAAAAGCATTAATTTAATTTGAAATTTAATACACTGGGATTAATATTGGTTGTTGACGTGAATCCAAATCTATTAGAATTTCGGTGTGTTTAGAAACAGTAATTATAGAATTGCATTTTCTACATCCATCCTTCTCTTTGCGACGCTATTCTCAATACTGAAGGTCGTGACCTTTATGTAGCACTTTATTTACGACTATTTTCTGCCACTTTTAGGCTTAACAATACAAACACACACAATTACGAAGAAGATTGCGAATAATATATATAATAGACAGGAAATCGTTAAGGTACCACATAACCAGCAGAATCCTATAATTAACAGTTTTAACAATCTCTCATACGTAACAACCTTTTTAACAATTAGAAGTAAATTTTTAGACACTAATAATTCTATTACAGAAGTTCTGATAGAATTATATTGCTATAATCCGTATTTGTTAAGATAATTTATGTAATACTAAGTATAGGAAGCAGACAACATTCTCGTACCTTAACCAAAATCATATGATTATGTCGTGGAGCCTTTACTCCTGATGATGCTTCGGGGTGAAACGATCGTAGAAATTGTCGTAGTCTGTGTGGTGTGTTGCTGGTGGCGGCGTTTTGTGTTTCGTGTGATGACTGGTCCTGATATATAAGGTATGTGAACGTTGTCTGCTTCCTACACATATATTCTCTTAACAAACGCGAATTATACCAAAATAATTCTATCATTAATTCTGCTTTTTACACCTTTTTCCGCGCTAAGCGATGTCAACGCCCTCCATCCAGCATTCCTGAGTCCCTTCGCTTCCCTTAAAGCTTTGTATACTTGTATGGCGTGTGATGATGGTATATGCAGCTCCCAGCCTAATTCTCCTGTCCATGAAACGCGTAAAGCTCTACAAGTGTAGCTTTTATTATCTGGAGAATTAGGAGCTTTTGTAACGCTTATACTGCGATGCGTGTGAAGTGGGAACGCGTCGTTGGACAGCCCGGCGTCTGTGTACCGTTGAAGAATTCGTTGACTGTAATGAATTTGTTTGATAAATGAATAAAATTAATAGAAAAGTAAATATAAAATTATTATGCAATACATTGTATCGGCAAAATAATTTTATTATTACTTTTGTATTAGGGTACTCCGCAAAGTAACGCTTAATTCTATAAATTATTTCAAATTATTGGATAAATAAATATATGGCACAATTGTAGTCTATCCCCAAGTAAGAATTAACTTAATACTTGTGTGACAGATAACCGGTAAATTTTATATTCATATATAATTTTTAATAAATTCTTAAATACATAAATTCAAAAGTAATAATAGAATTATTTAACTACAATCTGCGATAAAGTAAATAGAAAATATATATATAATGCTTAATGTAGTGTGCACTAGCCGCTCTCATACCCGAAACATGGATTTAAAAATAATAATAAAAATGCATTAAAAATAATTTCATTATTACTTTTGATTTATTAATTTATGACCTTTCATGTTTTCTTTTCACGTGTTAGGATAAAATGTTGCTATGTTCCCACGAAGATATCTATTAAGGCGCTGAACAGAGCCAAATAGAGCCAAATAGGCTGACTTTAAACACGTTTTTAACAAAAGCTATAGGGATGACGATTAAAAGAAAAATATATGTTAATATACATCATATCTCAGAGAGAATGTAAGATTTCAAAACATGATTACGATACTTTTTTTCGATAAAAAAAATTGGTAAATAGACCTCTGATTTTTACTTTGATCGTAAATATCTCTAATATTTATCACCAAAAATTGGTAAAATTAATAAGACTAATAAATCATTATAATATAAAGAGAATGTAAGATTTAAATTTTGAATTAATTAAGATATTTCATTCAAATTAAATATTTTTTAGAAAATAGCAAAACTGAAACGAGTCATCGTCTCGCTTCTCTTTTACATCTACGAATATAGACAGTGACCGCTGAGGCGCGCTGCTATACGGACGTGTGTCGCTAGCTGCCGCGTTTTTGTGACTATTCTTTGTTGATAATATTTCTTTTTTTAGGTGTTTAGTTATAGTTTCAGTCATACTTAGTTTTATAAGATTAATTAGACATAAGTTTTGTAAATAAATTGTACAAAAAAAGTTTGGATAAAATAGTGTACACCTACAATGGGTGTTAAAAAATTAAGTTTGTCGCTACGCCGTCGCAGAAATTGTGGGCGTGGCTTATATGCCGAAATCTGAATTTACGCCAGCTCTGTTCAGCGCCTTAATAGGCTAGCTTGATTGTGCAGCAAAATGTCATGAATAATTTTAATTGATAATAACTGTGATTGATGTTTATCGATTCCTTCCATTTAAGATCCCAAAATTAATGTTTAATTTTACCTATCAGGTCCTTGTATCCCAAGAATACATAACTGTTTGGTAACATCAGTTATATTAGCGCGGAGCTTGTACTTGTGAATGATGCGGCGTAATATAGATGACGTATGGTTTGCACTGAAACCAGATGTCACTACATAATATCCTCTGCCCTGCGAAAAATACAATACAGGTTTGGGAAATGTATCATATATATAAAATTCTCGTGTCACAATGTTAGTTACCATACAAATCCGAAACGGCTTGACCGATTTTAATGAAATTTAATATGCATATTTAGGTCTGAGAATCGACTACTATCTATTTCATATCCCTAAGTGATAAACCCTTATCACTTAGGGACACACAACCTGTCCACCCCTAACATGTTTTTTGGACATAATTTTTTATTTTTTATATCATCCTCCTGCTCTTATCCCACTCTAAGTGGGGTCGGCACAACATGTTACAAACATGTCACATGATTTTGCTACGTATTTTACGACCGGCCACCTGCCTGACGTCAACTTACCTTAGTTATATTTTACGTCACCTCAGTAAGAAAGAGGGTGGTCTATTCTACTCAGCCGGATACCACACGGCGATCCGACTCTTTTTTTTATATAATGTACACTGAAGATTCCCTAGAAATAATTAATACGACAAAACAATGTTTGCCAGTTCACCTTATATATTTGTAAATTTATATTTCTAAATGAAATACGTTATCTAGTTTCTGCTAAAATTTCAAAACAGAAATCGATTTACCGATGAAGAATGCCTAATATTAAACTAATTACGATAGAAGTATATATTGATCGGAGTACAGACTGGCTCGTTGGCGCTGTAGGTGACCCTGCCTTCAGCTCCGCGGGTCGCGGGTTTGATTCCCGCCGAGGGCCAACATTTTCTATAAACAATTTGTTGATTTTGCGAGCCTGGGTGTGTATTTGTATTGAAAATTATATGTGTAGTATATTTACCAGTTGTCCGCCACCCATACAAGTATTAAGTTGCTTTGGACACGGACGACCGTGTGTGTAAGTGTGCCATATATTTATTTATTTATATTAACTTACTTTAAAAATAGGTTCGTGCAGTTGTCCCTGACCACCATCAATAATGCTTACAGTTAAATCTGCCTCTACACCGCCTTTTTCATTTAGAAGAAGTGTGTAGACAATCCTGAAAGAGTGTTATTATAATGTTTTACACACATTTAGGTGAATGCTTGAACATATCGCACGCTTAGTATTAAAGTGACCCAATTCAAAATTAGGCTTCAAGTTAAGTTATATAGGTACTCTAAATTTTGATTCAAAATAAATAAACTTTAAAAAGTAACGGCCTGTTGCTATTCCACTGCTGGGCATAGGCCTCCTCTCTCCGATTTTGGAGAGAAGGATTGGAGCTAGGACCTACCACGCTGCTCCAATGCGAATTGGCAGGTTACACATATTCCTAGAATTCTCTAGGAATATGTGTGTTCCTCACAATGTGTTCCTTCACTGAAAAGCGTCTGATAAATTGCAATTGTCAATTAGACACATAAGTTTTAACAGAACTCATTGGTCCTGCCCGGGGTTTGAACCCATGATCGTCTCTAAAAAGTCGCATGGTCTCATCACAGGGCTATCACAGCTTGATATATCTGTGCCTACCCATATTATATGGTGGAATTTGTTATTAAAACACTAGTGTCTATTCCCGACAAGAGCGTCCTTTATGTTGTTAGCTGATTCTTTTCGGTAGAAGTACTTCTTAAAAAATAAAAACATATATATGTGAAAGTCTGTCTGTCTATCTGACACGCTTTAACGAAGAATCCGCTGGAGTTATATAGATGAAAATTTAAAGTATAAATACCGGGCTAAAATACAGGATAAAACAAATCCCATTTTACAGGCGGGAATTGGAACAAACAATATTTTATATTATTATGGATATTTTAACACTGAAGTCAACTCGAACGAAGTCGTGTGTACTAAGTAAAGAACAATTTGAATAATAATTTGGCCAAGTGTTAATATTTTGATCATATTATTAACCTAGCGTTAAGATATTTAGATAAAATCAAATTATTTTTTTTATTGCAATCAAATAAACGAAGACGGTATTACAATAAGCATATACAATAAGGCTTAACATTAAAACTTGTTATCATCAAACATTATCAGAACCGATATTAAACCAAGAACTGGTTCCCTTCCTAGATTTTTACAACCTGTGAAGGAGAACCACCCCTCTCCCTTTCACATTAACGTAAAACACTTTATAAATAATAGAGCGTATATTGCAGTTTAACATAATTTAAAATAAGCACTTGCTTAAGTTAAGTTAATAGTTATTCCTTGCCTGTTATTTCCCTTAGATAAATCAGCTGTAAAAGCGAGCTCAGCAGTTCGTTGTGCGTCTGGTCCAGTTAAATACAGTTTTCCGTAATAAGACATGTTAAACATGGCCGCAGCATTCCTACATGCTAATGCTTCCGCTCCTATCTAAAAAAAAAATATGTATAAATAACTAGTCGTATCCGAGACTTCGTTAGCGCCAAGTTAATCAATAATGCTATGTGGTTTTCCCTGTTCCCGAAAGAAAAAATAGATTTATTCGGTGTATATTTAACTTAAACAGTTCGCGAAAGCATAATAGACAGACAGGCAAACGGATTTTTATGATATTAGTATAGACGCGAGACTGCTCCAGTGATATCTTTACAAAAACTGTAGACAGTAACCAAACATAAACCAGAAATCTAAAAAAATCTATTTAATAAATCAGAATACCCTACACATAAAAAGAATTGAGTATACTTACTAAATCGTGGTGTTTTGAGAAATCAAACGTATAGTCTCCTTTAAGAACTTCCTCGTAACGCAGGTCTAAATTGCGAGGGTAGTCGTTAACACCACCCCAATCGTATTGCTGGACTCGAATCTACAATAGACACCACGTAAACGGAATTAGAATTGGGAACGGTGGCAGTGTTACGAACATGCAAAAAGAGTTCGTAAACTATATGTCATAGGATTCAAATTCACTTGACGCTTTGCTTAACTCTCTGGAACATTTGGGGTGTTGTGTTTGTTTACGATCTCCCCAAGGTCTCACGAACGTTCTCGAACATCCGTTCGTTCGGCGTATAAGCAGACGTATCGTGCGCCTCGACATTCATTCATTTTCGAATAGCGATCAAGAGTGAATAAACAGGCGAAAATAAAAGTGAAATAATAATGACCTCGGCATTCTTATTAGACAACGGACTGTAAAGAGACTGTAAGTACTAAGTTTGTAGAAGAAAGTCGAATAAATTGTTTTTAACGAGTCACCAGATAGTTACATCCAAATCCACGAATCCCTGTACGTAACAATCTATAGCCATTACTTGCAAATTAATCAACCGTTTTTAATATGACAATATGAAGCTGACTTCCATTTTTATAACAGAAAATATTTTAAAGGCGGTCATATCCCTTGTTGGCAAAATTACTCGAAACGCCTTGTAAGGATGGCAGCTTAAACAATGCTGCTTATGAATATTGTTTGAGAACATATATACCAACGATTATCTTACTATACGAAGATTTCATTGTGGTCTTAATGTTTACCGTTAAGCGTATGACGATTTGTAAACATCAGTTGATCGGATAAGTTTTTATAAGAGACTCATATTAATGTTACGTGGTTGGCTGGATGAGATTCCGATTACGAAATAATTATAATACACTGATAAGTTTAAATCTCTGTGAGTGCAATAAAAAGACTACAAAAAAAATCATCATCATTCTCCTGCCCTTATTCCACTCTAAGTGGGGTCGGCACAACACGTTATAAACATGTTGGCACATGATTTGGCTTTACTGTATTTTACGACCGGTCGCCTGCCTGACGTCAACTTACCTTAGTCGCGTTTTACGACATCTCGGTAAGAAATGAGGGTTGTATATTCTATGCAGCCGGATACCACACGGTACATACCTTAGTCGCCTCTTACGAAACCTCAGTAAGAAAGGAGGGTGGTCCATTCTATTATGCCGGATATCACACGGCAGACTACAAAACTAAAAAAAAAAATATTTCACTCAATTTCCCAACTTATAACCCAAAATATTTTGTAAACATAATACTGTTTTTCAAATTGAAACCTTTCAAGATTATTTGTACCATCCCTCGTGGACATGATTTGTGTAGTACTAGCGTGTACATAATTAAAAAAAGATGAACTTGTATATTTTTTGGTAAATAAATAAATTTAAAATTTCCCACTATTTTAGAATTTAAACTTTATGAGTGGTATGCATAATTAATATATAGAAACCGGCTTTACTCACGTCTTATATTATGCCCGACTAGTTTCAAACCTTACTCACGTCTTAAATTATCGGGTGCCCGACTAACCCATACGGGATCCTTACCCCTCATTCGCACGAGAGGATTTTCATCCGGCGTTAAAATTACGTCGAAATGAAACAAATGGGTATCCAGGTATCTTTTCACACGACAACGTATTTAAATCGCGACGGTTTTTTTATCGTACAATGTTCCATTTTAGTCGTTAGGGCGAGGGCGTTAAGCCGAATATACCAATCGAAACTTCTTATAACGCCTATTGCGGAATTTTAACGCGACGTATTTTTTACGCTCGCCCGAACGTGGCGTTATTCATAAGCTTACTAATATTAACGCAAAAGAAACCTAAGTACCATACGATTGAGTGCAATATGCAAGTTACATAGATAGATAGAAATTCTTTATTGCACACACATTACATTACACAAATTACATAATGAAAGAAACTTAACTACAGAAACATACGGCGTGCAAAGGCGGTCTTATTGCTTAAAGCATTCTCTACCAGACAATCTTTGGAGAAAGAAGAAATTCTAACATAAAATGAGATAGGTGCATCAACAAGAACAGTATAATAGCTATGAATATAAATACATACGTACATACATACACAATCAATATAAATAATATATACACGTCTAATATATACACTAATATATAATCTTAATCTAATAGTTAGCTTACCTTCTCCCCTAGCATGAAGAATCCAGGTCGTTCCCAGCCAGCTCTAGCCTGCATCACTGCTCCATCATCGATCAGCTCTTGATGCAAGGCGTCATGACTGGCATCGCGACCAGATAGTGGTTCGTCATTGGGGAACACAACGCTATAGTTCTTCACGTATGACTCGTGGCTGCTCTCGCGAACCCAGTGCGGTCGGGACAATTGGCCGGGCGTGAACCGGCAGATGTCAAATGTGAACATGTTGTAGTTGGGTCTGAGGATAAATAAATCTTTACAACTCAAAATTTCAATAAATTAACACGTTATTACTACACAATATAGAAAAAAGCTTTAAAAAATTTAGATACGAGAGTCAGCAGTTTTAGTGATATATATTTTTTTGTTGAATCTTCTTTCTCTGCTAATGGTCTAAACAAACTTTGTATTGTTGTCGTGGTTTAGTCCAATGGCTCCCCTACTTTATTATAATAACTCAATGATAGCCACTTGCTAAACAATAAAAAATTATTAACCTTCCAGTAATAATCCATTCCGCCATTTGTATACCGCAACCGGCCGAAAACATCATCCCAGCTGAATTGTAGCCACAATTATGGTATAGTCCTAGAAAAATTCAATGAAAAATTGAACTATTGCTTATTACTTACAGACTGCAATTGAACAATATGGATACATTTAGCACCCTTTACGGAAGGCCTTTTCTGCTGGACATCCAGCAGTGGACTGATGTGGGCTGATGATGATGAATATTCCGTAGAATACTTCCATTATAAACAATACATGCAAGGTGTATAAATGTAGAAATATAATCATATACAATTATTATGATTATACGACTATAGGTTCATTGGGGTTGTGTAACATCAGATTTAAAATAAATGATCAATCTATAAAGAACTATAGATAGTTAATATACAAGAAGGCTTGCTTTCCTTCGGTATCGGTTAAGCGCCCTAATGTTGGCACATACATATTTAACAATTGGCACTCTTATTACTACTACTTCTTTCTAAATATTAAATATAATATTAATGTAACATATATTTGAAAGTAATTGAGAAAATTAGCACACGCCTTCTTTAGATAACCAATCAAAAGTTTCGTTAACATAATTACTTACCAAATACATTTGGATCCTCGCCCAATAAGGGCTTGTGGTCAGGCGTAAAGGATTCGGGCCCACATACTGTACTTTTGACGCCAATTTTGCCAAGTTTTGGACATAAAGATATTGCACTATTCATGTGAACACTAAACACGTCCCAATCTAATTCATAAAGGTGAAAATGTTGACTATCTGAAACCTGAAAAAGAATAATTAACTTTTGTGACCCATATGTGTGGTTATAGAAATTATTATTGCCCAAATATTTATAAACGAAATATTTTAAAGCTTCATGGGATTTTTATTATATTTGGGACAATTACAAACACAGGCGTCCATCCGCAAAGTATGTAACTAAATGTTTGTTATAGATAACAGACAACTCCTAAACATTTACATATATAATTTAAAATGAATACATAAATACATCCACACTCGAAGAACCAACAAATTGTATTTAGAAAATGATGACGGACAGATTTTATTACCACTACAAACAATTATAGCTTTGCGATTACAGAAGTTGAAGAACAGTATTAAAAGAAGGCCGATACAGAAATCCTACTATACTATTGAGAAATACATAAATGACAAAAATGCGTGGATACTTTTCTATCCTGTACAATATAGTAATTAATAAATGAAAAATAAACCAATTATATGAATAATATTTTGAAAAGAGCAACCGCCGAGTGTCTTGTTGACTCTTTTTAGTAGAAGCCGCTTCAAAAGTAAGCAAGTTTACTTAAAAAAGTTATTTGAATTAAATTGGAATATGCGAAATCTATAAGACGTAAAATACAAACATGCGAACCTGATCTAGCATAATAGGATTGTTTTCATAGCCGCCAATGTTGCAAGTTTCTCCTTGAATTTTGAAATACAAATTAACATCGTGATCTCTGATATTCGGACAACCGCGAACTTCTGGTATCCCGTCAGACACGACGTATGCATGTTTAAATGGCACAATTGGTAAGGATGGTACACCAGCAAATCTCGCAATGCGTGGACCCCAAACACCTAAAACACACTTTATGATTTAAGATGACTATTAACAATGTTAAAATAACGTAGTGAGTGCTTATAAAGATAAGACTAAAGATGAGAATTCATAAAAGAGCGGTTTCATAATGTACTCGTAAAATTGACCGCCGAGTTTCTTGCTGGTTCTTCTCGGTAAGAGCAACATTCCAAACCAGTTGTAGCTTCATGAAATCTGTGGACTAGAAATAAGTAAATAACAACTTATAGCTACGGTTATTATTTATATCTTACCTCCGCAGTTAACAACACATTTAGTTCTTATAAATCCTCTGTCCGTATGAACACCAGTTACTTCTTTATTGCCAAAAATGTTATGAGCATAATGTATATCAATTACAGAACAGTCTTCATAAATCTGTAAATGCGCATAAATCATACTAAAATAAAGTTATAATGTTTAGATCTTGTAGCATTATTATAAACATTTCAAGTCTGCAATTATATATAATTTAAACATAAATAAATTCTTTGTGCTTATTAAAATTATAGAGAACGAAAGATGAGGAAAATCTTTCTTTGAGAATACTACATCTTAAACGCCAACACCTAATAACCCTTGGGTTATTAGGTGTTGGCGTTATATATATACAAATTATAATAGTTAAAATATGTACCTTATATATTTATAATATAATTTATAATATATATATTTATATTATTATTTATAATATAATAGTTAAAATATATACCTTAATCTTGATTAAGGTATATATTTTCTTTTAAAAATAAATACATTACCTTGCCCCCATTTTTAGATGCTGCCTTTACTAATGCATTACACGCCATAGCTGGATCTATAGTACCGTCCGTAGGCGAGTAGAGAGCCATTTTAAAAACTGAAGGATCCAAAAGTGGGAATATTTTTTGAGCTTCATTGGGATCTAAAACTTCACTCGGTACTCCCATCGCTTTTCCCAAAGTATGGAGCCGTAGATATTCTTCTGTTCGAACCTAAAATTTAAATTAAGTATGAGGTATATCTATTCTATAAATCATATTAAAATTTTGTTTCAAGAATTAATGCCAGGTTCGGAATAATGCAGATTTGGATCCTAGTTAAGTTTCTCATTCTGTACAATGATAATTATTTACATAGCGATTTAGGAAAATTAAGTTTTGAGGAGGCTGTTGTGAAATTTGTGTACAACTGACTTAAAGTCTGGAAATCTTAAGTCGTATTTTAAGTTAAAAAAAAATGAGCTAGCTAAATGTTCAAGAAGTGCTCCCATACTTGGGAAAACCCCCGTAAAATTTCTAAACCCAAAAACTACGACTGCAAGTTGGTATATCAGTCAGTCAGTTTATTTTTGTATAAATTTTCCGAACAAGCCAATATATATCTATATACAGTGTTCGGAAATATATTGTTGTAAATTTGTACTATTTGGGTGAATACTAATAATCGGGGCCCCTGTACAAGGCTTTTAGGAGGTTGATACTTTTAAAGTGAACTAACGTTAAATCTACTCCAAAAATTATTACTATTTTATAAAAAATAAAGCAATTAACCTTACTACGTGAAATAAACATGCCACCATTGTTTATCCATCCGGCATAGTCTCCGGTCTCCTCTTCCAATGAGCTATATACTTTTCTGGAGTCTTCTAATAACCTTACCTCAAGATCGCTTGGTCTGAGAGACCATACCAGACCTAAATTACAAGAGAATATTCTAATTATAAGGTTACAAAGCGACAACAAGGGACACTGCCCGAAGTTGTTCGCATCAAATCCCGCATCGGTGCGACCCACATGAGTTTTTTTTCCGCGCGTATTAATTTTTATATACATATAATTTAAATGTGTTCCGATTGTCTATTCTATTCAATAAATTTACATCTGTTTATGTGATTTTATAATCTGTTTCTATGTACATTAAGTTACAATGTATGCACATATATCGCACACTTAGTATTAAAGTGACCTAATACAAAATTATTCTCAATTGCCTTAACTAAATTATAATACTTATTTCAATGCCATATATAACATCCGTTTCGGATCCGTAGGATACGGATCCGAAACGTGGTCGCTCACTATGGGCCTTATAAGAAAGCTCAGAGTCACTCAGCGGGCGATGGAGCGAGCTATGCTCGGAGTGTCTCTACGAGATCAAATCAGAAATGAGGAGATCCGTAGAAGAACTAAAGTCACCGACATAGCTCAGCGTGTCGCGAAGCTGAAGTGGCGCTGGGCGGGGCACATAGTGCGGAGGACCGATGGGCGCTGGGGTCTTAAGGTGCTGGAATGGCGACCCCGCACCGGAAAGCGCAGCGTCGGTAGACCCCCTACGAGGTGGACAGACGACCTCAAAAAGGTCGCAGGGAGCCACTGGATCCGGGCGGCGCAGGATCGTGTGGTGTGGCGATCCCATGAAGAGGCCTATGTCCAGCAGTGGACGTCCATCGGCTGAAGAAGAAGAAGAAGAAGAAGAAGATATAACATCAGGCTACGAATTATAAAAAAACTAGTGTTTTCTTGCTCTTCTCTCTTATGGATTTATTTAACACTCACCTTTATTGCAATTGCCAAAAAACAACTTTTTTGAATCAGGTCACTTTTATACTAAGTATGTATGATTTCACAAAAGTGGTATAGCGTGTATCGACTGGCCCGTTGGCGCAGTGGATAGTGACCCTGCCTTCAGCTCCGCGGGTCGCGGGTTCGATTCCCGCCTAGGGCCAACATTTTTTATAAACAATTTGTTGGCTCTTCGAGCCTGGGTGTGTATTTGTATGTATGTATTTAAAATTATACATGTAGTATATATATTTACTAGTTGTCCGTAACCCATAACACAAGTATTAAGTTATAGTATGCGGCAATGAATAATGCACATCGAGGCTTAAAGAGAGAAATCGGCTAGATTCTGCTTCATTGAGCATTGTCTCTGTCGCACAGACTGACGAACCTACAGAGATACTAACTGAGAGACAGTGACAGCGCTCTACGAAACCGAACTGGCCGGCTGGTTCGTTCTTAAGCATCGATGTGCATTATTTAATGCCGGGTACTATAATTACTTAGGGGACGGACGACCGTGTATGTAAGTGCCCCATACATTTATTTATTATTTTATATTTTATTGTTAAATACATACCAGCAGTGTGCCATGTGGTCCCACTAGTTAATTTATTTCCTTCTAGTAACACTGCATTCACACCTCTCTTTGTGAGTTGATAAAGAGTGTTACAACCCGCAATACCGCCACCTAACATATGATTATTTAATTTGAAAATTATGGCATCAAATTCGTAACTTAAATACGAAATTATTCACTTAAGTTACGTTGTAAAAACATTTACATATTTTTTTATAAGCTGCATTACATAATTTATAGAGTTACGCTTTGCTTTGCGTAAAAATTATTTGCGTTAATCCGTTTTCGAAATTTATACTAAACTTTTCTTCTCAATTGCTTGCTGATCGTCCACTGGTAGACGAATTTCTAATTTTTTTGTGTTGGGATTTTCAAAAAATATAATCCTTATGGTTCTTAATACACAATCATTGACTTTAAAAGGACTTTAAAAACCTTTGCATTTTATACCTTAGTTAAAACTTGATTTCAACTTTCAATAAGGGTTGTTGAAAACAAAAAATATTTTCCAGAAGGTTCCAGGATACTTCATCACAAGACCAAAAATAATGTTATTTTGTTAAAATCACGTCACAATTCTAATAAAAAAACTTTTAACCGAAAGGCCGCAGTAACTCGCTATGACTAGATACTCAATAATACAAAGAAAAATTCTAATTTTAATAAAAAATATGTTTTAACATAATCAATATCGTCTAATTTTAACATTTAATAATACAAAACAAAGTCTATGTACTTACCGATCACAACAATATCAGCAGAATTCACTAATTCACTATTCGTTGCATAATTTCTATTTGTATTTTTTAAATGTTTTAAGTAGTTCACTGCTTTACATCTAAAACCTTTATCTCTTATTATTTTAAACATATTCCAAATATTATAACTTATGTAACTCAAACGTTCAGTGATGTCTTGCCTCCAGCGTTAGGGGGTCAAATAGCCATTCTGCTTTGTAGCAGATCGAAATAAACACAGATAAGAATATCTTCTGAGCATTATCAGGTTAAAGTCATAGTTCAATTACGTTGGAAGTATTGTATAATTTAATAACTATATAATAGACCAAAAACATTTTCAATTATGTATTGACTCAGTGGTGCGATTGCTCGCTTTACATATTTCTGAGCTCATTTTCTTATTGATATATCTTTATGAAATATTATAGGTATGACGCTGAACTTCCTACCCGTCTAATTACCAGTTTGAAGGCAAACAGATTTCGATTGTAATTTAGTCGCGTAATTACAAAAAAAATCTTCCTTAGTAGCTTCCAATGTTACAATATTATAATTACTATACTACTACTAATATGTGATGTATTTATAATACTCTCTATAATAGTAAATATAATACAAGTAATGGTAATGTCATCGTATTCCTGTTGCATTCACAAGATTTCTATCGCCTTTATATCGCCTATAATTTTATCGATATTGGTTCAGCTGATTTGGCGTGAAAACGCTGTTGCGTTTTCAGGCGGATTTTATTTATATAAGAATATAGTTTTATAAGAAGGCACCGCCAGTGATTTAACTGCCACGCAAGAGCGTGCAGGTCTTACACGAGGGAGAGCCATGTGAAAGCGCTCACGAAGATAAAGAGGTGAAGAACTATTAAGAGTTTTAAAAAGCGTGGTGAGGATATGAATATTCCGGCGAAGGCGAATAGGAAGCCACTTTAGTTTGCATCAAAATTGAGATATATGATCAAATTTGTGAAGTCCAAATAAGAAACGGATGCACAAATTTTTAAGACGTTCGAGTTTGTTGAGTAGCTCCTCAGTTGCATCCAAGTAGCACACGTCAGCATAATCGAGGAGAGGAAGCAATAGGGAATGTGCTAACATGATTTTGGTTTTAAGAGGAAGGAAATTCTGCAATCGTCTCAATGAGTGAAGTGAGGAATGCATACGTCTGCGTGTTAGGTCCATTTTAATTACATGCACTGCAGAAGCAAGGTCAGTAACAGTGGCGTGCCTATAGAGCTGCAAATCGTCTGCAAAGAGATGGTAGTGAGAAGTAATTACATTGGAGATTTCGTTTATAAAAACAGAGAATAATAGAGGAGATAATACGCCGCCTTGAGGTACGCCGGCACAAAGTTCAACCCACTCAGAGGAAACATCATTAGAACACACTCTTTTCCGGCTTTATAATATATTAAAACTTTTTTTTTAAAAACTCTTTCGATGCAAGTCAAACAACGTGATATATATAACCTTCTTCAAATTACAGATGTGACTTAACTTTGATAGGTTGATAATAGATGGAGTTTCCTAATTTCGTGCTATTCCTGTTAAATTAACAGGATTTCTAGAACCTATATCATAGCCTTTAAGTTACACTGATGACGAGTATAAGCATTAATTGTGCCAAATTTCATTGATGTTGGTTCAAGAGAAGTATTTTATATAAAAGTAAAGATTATACTAAAAAGTTATTAAACGAATGTTTAGAATTTTTGTGAAAATTTTTATATCGTTTTTAATTTAATCAGAAGGCCCAATAGAGTCTCACATTAACAGATAAACTGAAAGATGCAGCTGCCCACTTTACAACTTTAGAGGTTTTAGAATTTTTTATGGTTTTGTTCGAATCTTTCCAGTGCAAATCAATATCTTTGCTAAATAATAGTAATGGCATGAAGGAAATCAAATTTAATATGGACTATCGAGTGCCGTAATAAATGCAACAGGAACTGCTATTTAACCCACCGGTTCGATCTGATTTTTGTGATGGAGATTTTTGCAGGGTAGTGATAGAAGCTACTGAGTATTTCAGGACTACGGTCCACGCGGACGAAGTCGCGGGTAATAGCTAGTATTTTATAATAGTAAAATTTACTTCTGGTCTCACATTTTCTTCGGTACTTTCAATTTGCTCCAAAACAGTTGTTTTAAGAAGCATACAAACAAATTTTAAACCAATATTTATACCAATATATCACACTAATACGGGTGCTTATAATAATGTAACTGTTATAGCTAGGTTGTGATAACAATTCATAAACAATCAATTAATTCAAACAATAATGTCTCAAAAATATTGTTTAATATATAAAATACATTCAATAAAATAATTGTCTTGATTTATTTTTTACATAAAAATAAAACCATTTTATCTACTGAAGTATTTGCATCATTTATTTGTTGATTAGGGAAATTGACTTAAATCATATTGCTTTTCTATTCGCTGCCTCCTGCTTTTTCGTTTTGTCCAGCATGAGGTTCATATATATTTTCATCCATGCCTTGAGGCCCATAATTTCCTAATAATCTTTGACCTGTCGGATCGAAAGGTGACTTGAGATGTAGTTGTGCTTTATACCGCTTTCCTAAAACTTCAATTTCGTAGTCACCATCTTGTAGGTAGTCATTGGTAACTGATGCTCCATTGTTGCCAACATAGCCGATTCCTATGGATTTATCAAGGAAAAATGCGTAATCCCCTCTTCGTAAATATCCGACAAGCTTTCCGTTTCTCAATATAGCTTCCTGACCAAACAATGCTACCTATAACAATAAAAACATAGTTATATAGATACAAAACTCCTACATACTTTAAGCAGAAAGTCTATTAGGTTACAACACTGTATTAGAAAAAATACGACTATTAAAAAAGGATCCAAATTCTTGCCTTATCGTCAATCGTGAAGAAAGCATATTTTTTGAGGATTCCATTCTTTCTAGCTTTGGTAACAGCTTCATTGCCGATATACCCGCCATCTTTACGACATGCAAAACCTAGATTGGATTCTATTGGGTTATCATCCGTTCTCACATCGACATTCCATAAATGATATCCTGAAAAATAAAGAAAATTTGACTTCATACAATATACTGTAAGATAAAAGCATTAAATTAATTTTAAATTTAATACACTGGGATTAATATTGGTTGTTGACGTGAATCCAAATCTATTAAGCAGGTTTTGTAAGTAAACTTTCAGTGTAAACAGTAATAATAACAAAATATTTCTATTATTAATTCTGCTTTTTATACCTTTTTCCGCGCTAAGCGATGTCAACGCCCTCCATCCAGCATTCCTGAGTCCCTTCGCTTGCCTTAAAGCTTTGTATACTTGTATGGCGTGCGATGATGGTATATGCAGTTCCCAGCCTAATTCTCCTGTCCATGAAACGCGCAAAGCTCTACAAGTGTAGCTTTTATTATCTGGAGAATTAGGAGCTTTTGTAACGCTTATACTGCGATGCGTGTGAAGTAGGAACGCGTCGTTGGACAACCCGGCGTCTGTGTACCGTTGAAGAATTCGTTGGCTGTAATGAATTTGTTTGATAAATGAATAAAATTAATAGATAAATAAAGATATTGCACAATTATACACAGTGCCATCTATCCCCAAGTAAGAATTAACTTTATACTTGAGTGACGGGTGCCCTGGTGCTGGGGCTTAGAATACGGCATCGGCCTCTTCCCCTGCCAGTGCAGTGCCAGTCTTCCAGTGCCTGTCTAGTCCACTAATGGGGAAAAACCGACTGGTGGCGGTATAACCATCCTTAATAACGTAACCTAAATCATGGCCGGTGACGGGCAGCCGCGCCACCGATACAAAAAGTTAAGTTAAGTTAAGTTAACCCGCATGCCCAGCGTGGCGACTATGGGCATCAACCTCCGAAACATGGGCTACAATAAAAGCCAAAGGCCTCCAGTTCCCGGTCGCCCTGCTATTCTTGGCCAAGGCGGCGGCCATGGTAACGGCAGAGTAGGGGGTTCGAAGAATCCCCGGGTGACGGCAGGCCGCCCAACCCAACTGACCTTGGCTACGTTTAACGGACGCACGATTCGCAATGATGACAGGCTCGCACAGCTAGAGGAAGGACTGATATGAATAAAATGGCACATTCTAGGATTATGTGAAGTCCGAACACAGGGGGAGGACACCATAACCTTAGAATCGGGCCATATTCTATATTATCATGAAGGCCATCAGCTATCGCAAGGTGGGGTCGGGTTTTTGGTCCATAAAACCTATATAACAACGTTTTAGAAATGGCCAGTGTGTCTCCGAGGGTTGCGTATCTTTTGCTGAAAATATCTGCACGGAAAACCATAAAGGTAGTTTTAGCATACGCCGCATACCCGGACTCGGAAGTGGAAACTCTATATGAGTATCTAACGAGAGCCTTACGTGATACCTCTAGAGCCCACTTCGACGTTGTTATAGGGGACTTTAACGCTAAAGTGGGAGTACAAAATTATAGTTGGTTGTAGGACCTTACGGTTTGGTTCGAAGAAACGAGAGGGGGCAAATGCTAGTCGCCTTTCTTGAGAGGAAGAGGTTGTTTTTGATGGGTTAATTTCTCAAGAAACAGCCCCAAAGGAGGTGGACAAGGCGAAGCGCCAACGGGCGGACGAAAAATGAGATTGAATTTACCATTACGGACAAAAGCGTAGATTCAACGGTGTCCCAGTGCTCAGTCGATTTGCAACCAGCAGCGACCATAGATTGGTACAAGGCATTCTGAGCATTTACCTAAAGCTGGAACGTGTCCGTTTAATAAAATCAATCATTATTACTTTTTATTTATTAATTTCTTTACAAAATATGACCTTTCTAGTGTCTTCTTTTCACGTGTAAGAATAAAATCTTGAAATGTTCCCACAAAGATACCTATTAATAGGCTTGCTTGCTTGTTCAGCAAAATGTAATAAATATTTATAATTATGTAATAACTTTAATTGATGTTTATCAATTCCTACTAATTAAGATCCCAAAATTGATATTTAATTTTACCTATCTGGTCCGTGTATCCCAAGAATGCATAACTGTTTGGTAACATCAGTTATATTCGCGCGGAGCTTGTACTTGTGAATGATGCGGCGTAATATAGATGACGTATGGTTTGCACTGAAACCAGATGTTACTACATAATATCCTCTGCCCTGCGAAAAATACAATACAAGTTTGGGAAATGTATCATATATATAAAATTCTCGTGTCGCAATGTTAGTTGACATACAAATCCGAATTATTATGCATATTTAGCAGGTCTGAGAATCGGCTACTATCTATCTTTCATACCCCTAAGTGATAAGGGTTGTCCAACCCTAACATATTTTTTGGGACATAATTTCTTATTTTTTGTATCATTATCCTACCTATATCCCACTCTAAGTGGGGTCGGAATAACATGTTGTCATATGATTTGGTTACGTATTTTACAACTGGCCGCCTGCCTGAAGTCAACTTACCTTAGTCATATTTTACGTCACCTCAGTAAGAAAGAGGGTGGTCTATTCTACTCAGCCGGATACCACACGGCGGGGTCGATTTACCTTAGTCACCTTTTATGACACCTCGGTAAGAAATGAGGGTGGTCTATTCTACTCAGCCGCATACATACAGCGGGTCACCTTTTTATTTTTTATAATGTACACTGAAGATTCCCTAGAAATAATTTATTGGGCAAAACAATATTTGCCAGTTCAGCTTATACATTTGCAAATATATATTTCTAAATGAAATACCTTATCTGGTGTCTGCTTAAATTTCAAAACAGAAATCAATTTACCGATGAAGAATGCCTAATATTAAACTAATTACGATAGAAGTATATATTGACCGAAGTATACACTGGCCCGTTGGTGCAGTGGGTAGTGATCCTGCCTTCAACTCCGCGGGTTGCGGTTTTGATTCTCGCCGAAGGCCAACATTATCTATAAACAAGTTGTTGATTTTGCGAGCCTGGGTGTGTAATTTACGTATGTATTTAAAATTATATATCTAGTATATTTACCAGTTGTCCGTCACCCATAACACAAATATTAAGTTACTTACTTTGGGGACGGATGACCATGTGTGTAAGTGTCCCATATATTTAATTATTTATTTATATTAACTTACTTTAAAAATAGGTTCGTGCAGTTGTCCCTGACCACCATCAATAATGCTTACAGTTAAATCTGCCTCTACACCGCCTTTTTCATTTAGAAGAAGTGTGTAGACAATCCTGAAAGAGACTTATTATAATATTTAATACACACTTAGGTGAATGCTTGAACATTTCGCACGCTTAGTATTAAAGTGACCGAATTCAAAATAAGGCTAAATTCAAATTTAAAATATTATTTATTCATGATTTATAGAAGCAGGCGTTACTTTGCGGAATTCCATATTACAGGCACTATAACAAAACTACTGCGCTAAAATCCGGGTTAAGCGAATGCATGCAAAGCTAATGTTGTATGAAGCAGGCAAAATAGAAATAGTAATGAACACATGTGTCCGTTTTGCTACATATGTTCAGAGGGTAGGGTAGTGGCGGGGGTTGAACTATTTAAGACTGCTTGTATGGGTGGCGCGGCGTATTACGATTTTTGTCGTGGAGCCTGTCCTCCTGATGATGCTTTGGTTTCGGAGCGAAACGATCGTCGAGATTGTTGTGGTGGTGGGTGTGTGTGCTGCTTGTGTGCTTTATTGCTGGTGGAGGAGCCTTGGGGTGCGTGTGGTGGCTTGTCCTGCATGTGTAAGGTTCGTAGATTTTGCCTGCTTCATACACATTAGCTTTGCCGTATTCGCTTAACCCGTGCGGATTATAGCGAAGTAGTTTTGTTATAGTGCCTATTCTTTATTTAAGTAAACTTGTAAACAAGTGCTTTGAATCATCAAAATCCACCGCTGGTTCGGAAAGCTGTTCCTACCGAGAAGAGCCAGCAAGAAACTCGGTGGTTGCTCTTTTCAAATAAAATTCTTATTTACTTTATTATTATTTCGTACAATAGGAGATAAGGATTGGAGCTAAGACCTACCGCGCTGTTCCATCGCGAATTGGCGGGTTACACATATTCCTAGATTTCTCTAGGAATATGTGTGTTCCTCACGATTTTTCCGTCACAGAAAAGCGTCTGATAAATTCCAATTATCAATTAGACACATTAGTTTTAACAGAAAAACTCATTGGTGCCTGCCCGGGGTTTGAACCCATGATCGTCACTAGAGATAGCTTGATACATCTGTGCCTACCCATATTATATAGTGGGGTTAGTTATTAGAACACTAGTGTCTATTGCCGACAAAAGCATCCTTTGTTTTTAGCTGACTCTTTTCGGTAGAAGTACTTCTTAATGTATAAAAAAATATTATATATGTGTGTCTGTCTGTGAAACTGTCACGCTTTCACGACAAATCCGCTGGAGTCATATAGATAAAAATTGGTTCAATTGAAGGTTATATATCCTGGGCTAAAATCGAGAATAGAAACAAAGAATATTTTACATAATTGAGGATATTTAACACTGAAGTCAACTCGAACGAAGTCGTGTGTACTAAGTAAAGAATAATTTGAATAATAACAAGTATAATATTTAACGCTATAGATAATTAGATTTTAATAGTTATTCCTCACCTATTATTTTCCTTAGATAAATCAGCTGTAAAAGCGAGCTCAGCAGTTCGTTGAGCGTCTGGTCCAGTTAAATACAGTTTTCCGTAATAAGACATGTTAAACATGGCCGCAGCATTCCTACATGCTAATGCTTCCGCTCCTATCTGAAAAATAAAATTATGTATAAATAACTAGTCGTATCCGAGACTTCGTTCGTGCCAATTTAATCAATAATGCAATGTGGTTTTCCTGTTCCCGAAAGAAAAAATTGATTTATTCGTTGTATATTTTACTTGAGTAGTTCACGAAAGCATAATAAAAAAGACAAACGGACTTTTATGATATTAGTTTAGACGCGTGACTGCTTAAGTTATATCTCTACAAAAACTCTAGATAGTAATCAAACATAAACCAATATCAGTAAAAAAATATGCTATTTAATAAATTAGAATACCCTATACATAAAAAGAATTGAGTACACTTACTAGATCGTGGTGTTTTGAGAAGTCAAACGTATAGTCTCCTTTAAGAACTTCCTCGTAACGCAGGTCTAAATTGCGAGGGTAGTCGTTAACACCACCCCAATCGTATTGCTGGACTCGAATCTACAATAGACACCACGTAAACGGAATTAGAAATGGGGATGTAAACTTGAAACGTTAGCTTAATATTATTAAAATGCCACAAGTTCGTAATGTATATGTCATAGAATTCGATTTGGATTTGGCGGTGGAAGTGTTACGAACATGCGACAAAAATTCGTAATGCATATCATAAAGTTCAAATTGGACGGGGATAGTTTGCGAAAGTGTGAAAAGGGTTCGTAAACTATATGTAATAGGGTAATCAAATTAAAATTTATACATTCATTCAATCATTCAAACATTCCTTAATTCATTCATTCATTTATTCATTCATTCAATCAATCAATCAATCAGATTCGCTTGACGCTAATTCTCTTGAACATTCGGGGTGTTTACCGATAAGGTTGTTTACGATCTTCCCAAGGTCTCGCGAACGTTCTCGGACATCGGTTCGTTCGATATATAAGCAGACATAACGTGCGCCTCGACATTCAGTTTGCGAATACCGATCAAGAACGAAAAAACAATCGAAAATAAAAGTGAAATAAGTGACCTCGGCATTCGTATTGGACAACGGACTGTATAGAGACTGTAAATACTAAGTTTGTAGTGAAAAGTTGAATAAACTGATTTTAACGAGTTACCAGCTATTCATCCATCCAAATCCACGAACCTCTGTACGTAACAATATCTAGCCATTACTTGAAAATTAGTCATTGACCGTTTTTGATATCACCATATGGAGCCGACTTCCGTTTTTTTAAAAGAAAATATTTATAAGGCGGTCATCACTATCCCCTTGCTGGCAAAATTACTCCAAACTCCTTGAAAGGAGGGCAGTTTAAACAATGCTGCTTCAATACGGTTTGGGAACATATATACCAACGATTATCTAATTATGCGACGATTTCGTTGCGATGTTAATCTCTACTTTTTTTCTCATCAAAGAAAACGCATAATTTTATTTTACCTTAATTTAAGATGTTATTCCATTAATTTTAATATGAAGCAGTGGTCAATCTTAGAAAAGGTCCAAATCATAATCATTCAGTAACATAAAATGATATACAATAATACCTATACATATAGAAAAAAAGTAAAGTAACAGCCTGTTATGCCCACTGCTGGGCTAAGGCCTCCTCTCTCCGTTTTTGGAGAGAAGGATTGGAGCTAAGACCTACCACGCTGCTCCAATGCGGATTGGTAGGTTACAGATATCCCTAGAATTCTCTAGAGATATGCAGGTTTCCTCACGATGTTTTCCTTCACCGAAAAGCGTGTGATAAATTGCAATTATCAATTAGACATAAGTTTTTAATAGAAAAACTCATTGGTGCCTGCCCGAGGTTTGAACCTGTGTCGTCTCTAGAGAGTCGCACGGTGTCACCGCTAGGCTATCACAGCTTATATACATATACCCATACATAATGATACCAATACAATAATTATAAATAAATAAATAATATATACACGTATAATATATACACTTATATATAATCTTAATCTAATAGTTGGCTTACCTTCTCCCCTAGCATGAAGAATCCAGGTCGTTCCCAGCCAGCTCTAGCCTGCATCACTGCTCCATCATCGATCAGCTCTTGATGCAAGGCGTCATGACTGGCATCGCGTCCAGATAGTGGTTCGTCATTGGGGAACACAACGCTATAGTTCTTCACGTATGACTCGTGGCTGCTCTCGCGAACCCAGTGCGGTCGGGACAATTGGCCGGGCGTGAACCGGCAGATGTCAAATGTGAACATGTTGTAGTTGGGTCTGAGGATAAATAAATCTTTACAACTCAACATTTTAATAAATTAACACGTGATTACTACATACAAGGCAATTTTGCGTCCAGATATAATATTTTGCTAGAGTATCATGTTCATCGTGCCCTTATCCCACTATAAGTGGAGTCGGCACAACATGTTACAAACATGGTGTCTCATTATTTGGCTACGTATTTTACGACCGGCCGCCTGCCTGACGTCAACTTACCTTAGTCGCCTTTTAGGACACCTCGGTGAGAAATGAGGGTGGTCTATTCTACTCAGCCGTAATATCAGTAATATTTTGCTAGAGTAACAATGGGTACCTAATTTCACCGGCACACAGAAAAAGTGGCAAATGCATGTAACAGGGTCGGCATGGTCAGCCCGGTTAAATGCGGTATTCTGATCCACTGAATTTGAATTCAAGGCCAGTATGGCTTATACACACTCACAATTTAGAAAAAAAGCTTTAAAAAACTTAGAGTCGACAGTTTTAGGGATATCATTTTTTTTGTTGAATTTTCTTTCTTTGAAAATGGCTCCCCAACTTTAGTATGATAAATATATGATCGCAACTTTTCAAAACAATAACAAATTGTTTACCTTCCAGTAATAATCCATTCCGCCATTTGTATAGCGCAACCGGCAGAAAACATCATCCCAGCTGAATTATAACCACAATTATGGTATAGTCCTAGAAAAATATTAATATAAAATTGAACATTGAGGATGGATTTAGCACCCTTTACGGAATAGAACCATCAAAACCGTTTTTAAGAATATAAATATTATGTAAAATACTTTATTATAAAGTTCATACAGGGTGCTTAAACATCGAAATATAAGCATATACAATTATTAGGATTATAGGCTGAGATACAAATGATTTAAGAATTGCGGTTTTGTAACAAAAGAATAAAATAAATGATCAATCTATAAAGAATTAGTAGTATAGTAGTATAGTAGCGGCCTGTTACAATCCCACTGCTGGGAATAGGCCTCCTCTCTCCGTTTCTGGAGAGAAGGGTTGGAGCTAAGACCTATCACGCTGCTCCAATGCGGATTGGTAGGTTACACATATTTCCAGAATTCTCTAGAGATATGCAGGTTTCCTCACGATGTTTTCCTTCACTGAAAAGCGTGTGATAAATTGCAATTATCAATTAGACACATGAGTTTTAATAGAAAAACTCATTGGTGCCTGCCCGGGTTTGAACTCGTGTTCCCCTCGAAAGAGTCGCAAGGTCTCGCCGCTGGGCTATCACAGCTTGATAAAGAATTATAGATAGTTAATAGACAGGAAGGCTTGCTTCCTTTCACCATCGGTTAATGGTGGCATATACATATTTAACAAGTGGCACACCTCTCCTTACTACTACTTCTTCTTTCTAGATATTATATTTACTATCAATGTAACATACATATATTTGAAGGTAATTGAGTACATTAGCACACGCATTCTTTAGGTAACCAATCAAAAGCTTCGTTAACGTAATTACTTACCAAATACATTTGGATCCTCGCCCAGTAAGGGCTTGTGGTCAGGCGTAAAGGATTCTGGCCCACATACTGTACTTTTGACGCCAATTTTGCCAAGTTTTGGACATAAAGATATTGCACTATTCATGTGAACACTGAACACGTCCCAATTTAATTCATAGAGATGGAAATGTTGACTATCTGAAACCTGAAAAAGAATAATTACATTTTATGATCCATATGTGTGGCCATAGAAATTATTTTTAGCCAAATATTTATAAACTAAATATTTTAAAGCATCATGGGATTTTTTTATATTTAGGGCAATTACAAACACAGGCTTCCGTCCGAAAACTATGTAACTAAATGCTTGCGTTATAGGTGACAGACAACTGCTAAATATTTACATATACAATTTAAAATGAATACATAAGTACACCCACGCTCGAAGAACCAACAAATTGTATTTAAAAAATGATGACGGAAGAATTTTATTACACCTACAAACAATTATAGCTTTGCTATTACAGTTGAAGAAAAGTATTAAAAGAAGGCTGATACAGAAATCCTACTATACTATTAAGGATTGCAATGCGTGGATATTGCTCCTTCTCGATCCTGTACAATATAGTAATGAATAAATGAAAAATAATTATAGGAATTATATTTTGAAAAGAGCAACAGTCGAGTTTATTGCTGACTCTAATTCGGTAGCTTTCTGAACCAACAGAGTTGACGATTCAAAAGCGAGCTAAAAAAAGGTTATTTGAATTGAATGGAATGTGCAAAATCTGTACGATAAAAATACAAACATGCGAACCTGATCTAGCATAATAGGATTGTTTTCATAGCCGCCAATGTTGCAAGTTTCTCCTTGAATTTTGAAATACAAATTAACATCCAGATCTCTGATATTCGGACAACCGCGTACTTCTGGTATCCCGTCAGACACGACGTATGCATGTTTAAATGGCACAATTGGTAAGGATGGTACACCAGCGAATCTCGCTATACGTGGACTCCAAACACCTAAAACACGCTTTATGATTTATTTTGACTAGTAACCAAACTTTATGATTTAAGATGACCATTATCAATATTAAAGTAATGAAGAGAGTGCATATAAGATAAGAATATGAGAATTCATACAAGACTGCGGTATAATTATGTAAAATTTACTGCCGAGATTCTTGCTGCTTCTTCTCGGTAAGAGCAATTATAAACCAGTTCTATCTACATTATAACATATTGATCATTGAAGTTTTAAAAGTGCTTGAAAGAGCTTATTTGGATAAAGATTATTTTGTTAATGTAAAGTGTGGATTATTAAAAAGTCAATAAAAACATATTCTTAGTTATTGTTATAAAAATTATATCTTACCTCCGCAGTTAACAACACATTTAGTTCTTATAAATCCTCTGTCCGTATGAACACCAGTTACTTCTTTATTGCCAAAAATGTTATGAGCATAATGTATATCAATTACAGAACAGTCTTCATAAATCTGTAAATGCGCATGAATCATACTAAAATAAAGTTATAATGTTTAGATCTATTAGTAGCATTATTATAAAAATTTCAAGTCTGAATTTATACATAATTGAAACATAAATAACTTCTTGTGATTACTAAAAGTATAGAGAACGAAAGATGAGGAAAATCTTTCTTTGAGAGTACTACATCTTAGACCCTAACACCTAATGTTCCAAGATTAAGGTATTTATTTTCTTTTCAAAATAAATACATTACAAGTTAGAGCGTTTACAAAATTTAATTATAAGATTCATTTTCGGTTTGAGGAAATTCGATCACATCTCGCAGTATCGAATACAGCTTAAATGGCTCACTATACGGCAACGCCGTGACTTTCACGTTCTCTCTCTTCTGTACACTATTCTTTTTCATCCTAATACACCTACCTATCTTAAAGAGCGCTTTACTTTCCTGGGCTCGAACTCTCTTCTTCGTGTTACCCTCCGTTCGCAGACCGATAATAGACTTAAGACGCCAGCTAGTCATTCCCAAGTATATAGCGACTCTTTTACCGTGAAAGCTGTGAAACTGTGGAATGTACTTCCCCGACACATAAGATGTTCTAAATCTATGAGAATTTTTAAACATCGATTAAAAAATTTCTATCTTAATCAATAACATAAAACTATTGTCATATAAATATATGTATGCGTTTTTATAAGTATAGTATCTGTTATTATATGTATAATATGTGTGTACTTATTTGTATTTATATATAGCAAATTAACATATATATTTAAGTATTTATGTTATTATGCTCTATTTGTGTAACGTAGAATGTAATATTAATAAGTAAGTTTATCGATTTTATTAAGTACAGTCCATCTTGTGCACCGATCTCAACCTGTCTCTTATCTCTGTTACTGTAACGTAGGGGTTGTCTGTAAGAGATCACTTTTGGTGATAAGACCGCCCTTGCACTTCTGCTTTCTTCTTATTTCTCTTGTTTGTTTTCTGTTTACTTGGTGTGCAATAAAGAATTATTATTATTATTATTATTACCTGGCCCCCATTTTTAGATGCTGCCTTTACTAATGCATTACACGCCATAGCTGGATCTATAGTACCGTCCGTAGGCGAGTAGAGAGCCATTTTAAAAACTGAAGGATCCAAAAGTGGAAATATTTTTTGAGCTTCATTGGGATCTAAAACTTCACTCGGTACTCCCATCGCTTTGCCCAAAGTATGGAGCCGTAAATATTCTTCTGTTCGAACCTAAAATTTAAATTAAGTATGAGGTATTCTATAAATCATATTAAAGTTTTTTTTAAAGAATTAATGCCATGTTCGGAATAATACAGATATGAATCTTAATTAAGTTTCTCATTCCGTACAATGATAATTATCTACATAGCGATTTAGGAAAATTAGATTTTGAAGAGGCTGATGTGAAATTTGTGTAAAACTCGTGAGTTAAAATTGAAATTCATAATAATTAATAACTCATAGAAGATCAGTAAATAAACTCACACTTTTTAAAAATTACTTACCAAACTGCCTACTACTACTGCCTGTTATATGGAATTCCGCAAAGTAACGCCTGCTTCTATAAATCAGCTAGCTAAATGTTCAAAAAGTGCTCCCATACTTGCGAAAACCCTTCTAAACCCAAAAATTACTGCTCCAAGTTGATATATCAGTCAGTTAGTTTTTTAAAATAAATATAAGGTTGTTCGGAAAGTAATTTCGTTTCTTCTCTACAAAGGATTTAATTGTATTTTTTTAAACCAATTCTTTCGTAATTAGTAAAATTTTCGTCTTACTTTACTTTTTACTATAAAAAACGGTAAAATCCTGTTCAAACCCGAAAGAAATTAACCGATGTGTGATGTGTGTGATTTTGTAAAGAACTAAAAAAATTATAATCGTGAAATCATGCTACTACCAGAAAGATGGTAAAAGTAGTTGAGCCGTAATAAAATAAAATTTATAATTAAATAAAGTACTCAGTACACTAAAATTGTCTTTCATTGTCACACAAAAAAACGAAATGACTTACCGAACAATATATATAACTATATACAGTGTTCCGAAATATATTGTTGTCAATTTATATTAATCCGGGAGTCCTGTATCAAGCTTTTAAGAGGTTGATACTTTTAAAGTGAACTAACGTTAAATCTACTCCAAAAAATTATAACTGTTTTATACAAAAAAAGGTAATTTACCTTACTACGTGAAATAAACATGCCACCATTGTTTATCCATCCGGCATAATCTCCGGTCTCCTCTTCCAATGAGCTATATACTTTTCTGGAGTCTTCTAATAACCTTATCTCAAGATCGCTCTGTGTGAGAGACCGTACCAGACCTAAATTACAAGAGAATATTCTAATAATAATAAGGTTTAATAAACAATTTGTTGATTCTTCGAGCCTGGGTGTGTATTTGTATGTATGTATTTAAAATTATACATGTAGCATATACATTTACTAGTTGTCCGTAACCCATAACACAAGTATTCAGTTATAGTACGCGGCAATAAATAATGCACATCGCGGCTTAGAGAGAAAAATCGGCTAGATTCTGCTTCATAGAGCATTGTCTCTGTCGCACAGACTGACGAACCTACAGATACTAACTGAGTGACAGTGACAGCGCTCTACGAAACCGAACTGGCCGGCTCGTACGTACTATACTTACTTAGGGGACGGACGACCGTGTGTGTAAGTGTCCCCATATATTTATATATTATTTTATACTTTATAAATAAATACATACCAGCAGTGTGCCATGTGGTCCCACTAGTTAATTTATTTCCTTCTAGTAACACTGCATTCACACCTCTCTTTGTGAGTTGATAAAGAGTGTTACAACCCGCAATACCGCCACCTAACATTTAATTATTTAATTTGAAAATTATGGCATCAAATTCGTAACTTAATAAAAAAAATCTTAGTTACTTTGTAAAAATATAAAAATATAGTATAAAGTATAAATACTTTTAATTCACCAAATAACCAAAAATAGATTGTTATGATGTTAAAAAGATAAGTTAAAAAGGCTTTAAAAAAAAAGCTTTTATCAAGATTTCAGTCCCTACTGTTAGACGAGGTCCTTCCCGTGGAGTCAATCCTGGCAGCAGCATCAGGTCATGCTTATCATAAATATGCATTGTCATCGGGGCTACCAGTATGTATATTTCAGCTCAATCAGACACCGGAAAGTCCGAACTAAAAAACCGGAAAGAACTTGTAAGATTCCACCTTCACATACACGGCAAGTTAAAGAAACTTTTCAATAAAAGTCATAATTCTAGTCAGCAAAATATTATCGAAAATCGGTGTCTATATAAAGATTCTAATTCGAATGAAAATTACGTCATAACATAATCAATATCGGCTAATTTTAACATTTAATAATACAAAAACAAGTCTATGTACTTACCGACCACAACAATATCAGAAGAATTCACTAATTCACTATTCGTTGCATAATTTCTATTTGTATTTTTTAAATGTTTTAAGTAGTTCACTGCTTTACATCTAAAACGTTTATCTCTTATTATTTTAAACATATTCCAAATATTATAACTTATGTAACTCAAACGTTAAGTGATGTCTTGCCTCCTGTGTTAGGGGCTCAAATGGCCATTCTGTTTTGCAGCAGATCAAAATAGACACAGATAAGAATATCTTTTGTGCATTATCAGGTTACAGTCAAAGTTCAATTGGAAGTATTGTATAATTTAATAACTATATAATAGACCTAAAACATTTTCAATTATGTATTGACTCCGTGGTGCGATTGCTCACTTTACATATTTCTGAGCTCATTTTCTTATTGAGTTATCTTTATGAAATATTATAGCTATGTTGAACTTCCTACACATCTAATAACTAGTATGAAGGCAAACATATTTCCATGTAATTTAGTCGCGATGTAATTACCAATAAATCTTCTTTCCTTAGTAGCTTCTAATGTTACAATTATATCATCACATATTAGATTTTAAAACTTGCAAATTAAGCTTTTCATAAACAAATTTATATTTGCATATATGAGTACTTGCAAATTTTATTATACGCGCGAATAAGAAGAAATACTTCTATGACTCAAATCAAGCTCTTTATTCTGTCAACCTTAATTTTCCATACTTGCATAAGTTGCGTAAACAAATAAAATGTGACAACTCACAATTTTTATCACTTATAAAGATAATTATTAAAAGATCTGTCTCTTTCTCAATAAATTTTGTGCATTGCATAAACCGCCGTTAAGCTTTATAGAATGTCACGTCGCATATTAGCAAAAAATATATATACACATTGCACAGTGTAAAGAATTGTTTAGAACTTTTTTGGCAATGGGATTTTACAAAAAAATTCAGTTTACCCCCGCGTTCCCAAAGTAATCATAAACTGATGACGTTGTGCACTTTATTTGAGTACGATATCAAACAACGCAAATATTTCTCTATGCGATACACATCTTTATGGACATTATCCTCCTCCTCCTTGAGTCGTGTGCTCACTACTGAGCATCGTGATGGTCCCGATCCCTTCTGCTGTGGATTAAGTGCCGCCAATTTTCCCGGTCGGCAGCGCTATGTATGGCCTCGCTCAGTCCGATGTCCAGATGTTCAGACACCTGATCCGTCCATCTTTTCGGGCTCCGACCCCTGGATCTCTTTCCGTGTACCTTCCCAGTGACCATGAGTTTCTCGAGGTTATCGCCAGGTTTTCTAGCTATATGTCCAATTGGTAAGATTAGTAATAAAACAAAAGTTGATTTACAGCTTATAATTCTTTAATAACAAACAGTATATTTTTTAATCCTAAGGTTCGAAAATTAACTTTGTTTTCTCTTATATTCATAGTTAGAGTTTAAATAACTAAAAATATCTAACATTATATATATGTACTAGTTATTAATTAATCTACATACATGCAGTGGCGTCGCTAGACAGTGACATCCGAAACAGTGTTTAAATGTGCCCTTCCAGTTTGCCTTCCGATTCCAACCTACTAGCATCTTTTTTATATAGCTTTATAGATTATATTTAAAACAGTAATATTCATCGTATAAAAAAGTAGCATATTGAAATAGGACTTGATATTTACGAATTTTATTAACTTTTACTAATTTTTCATCACCCCGGGTCGCGCCCCTTGCCATACAACCTCCCCTCCCCCCTTCCGCAATGCTGGGGTGTACTTTACGCCACTTCGTTTATGGAAAACATATACAGCCGATTACTACCCGGCCAACACTGTCAAAAACCTACTTCTGTTGTTTGGTGACAAGTAATACAGTTTCGACTCATTACGAGGTACAGTGAATTCTCTAGAGATATGCAGATTTCAGCCCGATGTTTAAAGATGTCAACTTAAATTAAGAAAATAAGTTTTATCATAGTTCGGAAAAAGTTCATTCAAAATTGAAGTTCGGACACGGTTTTTTGTTCGACCATCATAAGTTATTTGCCCATATGGAAACTTATATTAAACACGATATTATAAACACGGTAATCCGTCAGTCTCTTCCGTATCACGGCTAAACTTATAAGTAGTAAAGTAGCGGCCTGTTACAATCCCACAGCTGGGCATAGGCCTCCTCTCTCCGTTTATGAAGAGAAGGGTTGGAGCTAAGACCTACCACGCTGCTCCAATGCGGATTGGTAGGTTACACATATCTCCAGAATTCTCTAGAGATATGCAGGTTTCCTCGCAATGTTTTCCTTCACCGAAAAGCGTGTGATAAATTGCAATTATCAATTAGACACATGAGTTTTAATAGAAAAACTCATTGGTGCCTGCCCGGGTTTGAACTCGTGTTACCCTCGAAAGAGTTGCACGGTCTCGCCGCTGGGCCATCACAGGCTAAACCTATATATCAGGATAATAAAGATTTTAAAAAATCCAGTTATTCCTATACGAAAAGTGAAAACTACGCCATTCTTTATAGTGGCTAATCTTAATATATTGTGCTCTACCTTGTAATGTTTATTCAATAAAACTCAGTTCACCAGACATAGATAGATTAGTGTACTATATAATAATGATATTAAAATAGTCTATGGAATAATGTACATAATGTTGAAACATTTCTATGATATATACAATGATCGTTTTTTATGAAGCATACATAAACATTGGAATAAATTGATAAAATGCAAAAATATATTAGAAATTTAACATGGTTTATTACAATAGTTATTTGTACACGATTATTAAGGACATTTGTATATTTTGTAGGGGTCCGTAGGTCACCTCTGAAGGCAGCTTTCATCTGTAATAATGTTTAATTAATTAAATAAAATATGTTAATTTACGTATATAAACTATATATTTAATTGTATATTAATATCTTATAATAAAGTCATCGATCTATTGTATATATGTATAACGTGTACGAATCATATTATTATTCACATAAATTATTCTTAAGTTCGAGTAACGAAGCATTCAAATCAAATCAAATCAAACATTTTATTCAAAATTGGTATTAACATACACTTTTTGAACGTCAAAATTTCATAAACAATAGTTTACAAATTAATAACAAGTATAAATTACAATAATAGTGACAATAGTAAAAAAAAAAAAATTAAATTTAATCTAAATATTATTGGAGATATATTAAGTCCAGGCACTTTTATCTCTGAAATAATCGTCAATCTTATAATTCGTGAGTAACGATTCGTTACTCGGTACTAAATGGCCCATCCGTTACTCCGTGCCGTATCATACGTTTGCTATTATTATTATTATTTATCTTTATTGTATAAACAAAAGGCGGACTTATCCCTAAAAGGGATCTCTACCAGCCAACCTATGAGTAACAGAAAGAAAATGAAAAGAAAAAAAAAATTGATGATGGAAAAAAAAGGAAGGAAGAAAAATAAAAATAACGAAACACTATACATAGATTAAAGTTGAAAAATAAATGAATAATATAATAGATAATAGTGATTGTTTAAATTGATTAAAATGTAATTTAATATTGAAAATAAGCTAAATTTAATTTTTAAATTTCTTAATTTAATTTAAAATTTCTAAATTTAATTTAAAATTTGCTCACGGGTTGAATGAGACTACTTACCTGAGGGTAGTATGACGATTGTGATCAAACGTGATGAGGGCTGGCAACACGTGGTGGAGTGAGACCTAGGCGATGCTGTCTCGCTGCGTGGTCTCCTGCTGCCGCCGCCGCTGCCGCTTCAAGCTGAGCCCGTAGAGCCACTAATTCGCGAGTCCGTTGATATATAGGATCCTGGGCAAATCATCGACAATTAAATAGCATACTTAAATATAATTGTACCAAAATATATTAAATGTAAGTATAAAGAAGATCAACCTGGGCATTTTAAGTACTGTAAAGTCATATCCGTACATGATAAAATTAATATGTCAATCATTGTGAGTGAATATAATAACATAAAGTTTCTGGAAAAGAATTTTAGACCAAGCGGTTTGAGGCAATTAGTAAACCAACCGAGGTACCGGTTGCCTAAAACCAAAAACATTTATGGCAAAAGCACATGGGAATATATGTTGCCTGATATTCTCAATAAAATGCCTGATATTATAAGTGAGTTAATAGAAAACCAAAAAAATTGTAAACACTTGCTCAAGTTATATTATTTAAGAACACTGTAGTTATGTAAATGTAGTAATCAAATATTCTGCGAGCAGGCGAACGCATTCGCGTTATGCTTAAGCCTCTACAGGTTTATATAACGTGTCTTAATTAACACACTGGATTGTAAAATTTATATTTAATAAAAAAAAAAAATTAAACAATCCAAATTACCAATATTTTATTTCAGAAGCTATAATAGAATTATTTCGCCATAATCCGCGTTTCTTAAGATTATGTATGCTGAGTGTATCAAGCGGGCACCATTCACATAACTTATAGTACCCGGCGTTAAATAATGCACATCGATGTTTAGAACGAAACAGCCGGCCAGTTCGGTTTCGTAGAGCGCTGTCACTGTCACTCACTTAGTATGTGACGTTTCGCACAGGTTCGTCATTCTGTGCGACAGAGACAATGCTCTATGAAGCGGAACTAGCCGATTTCTCTCTCTAAGCCTCGATAGGCATTATTTATTGCCCGATATTATACACATGCAGGTCAAGTCACCACACGTATCTCAGAATGCCGCCGCCACTAATAATAATTCTATAATAGCTTCTGTACTATGGAATTCCGCAAAGTAATGGCTGCTTTTATAAATCATTTAATATTATATTTGTTTTAATAAAAGACTCTCACATATTCTACTTTTTATAGAGATGACTGCCATAGGCAGGCCTGAAGTACGCGTTCACTACAAATATTAAACGAGCGAAGATATAAGAGAGAGAGAAGATATAAAGATATAAGAGAAATAGATCTTTGTCACACATAATAAAGAGACACGGATAGGTAGCTTCATTTCCTTGATCTTTTTTCACTGTGACAAATGTGTTCTGAATAAATAAACTAAATCGGATGATACTTTTTATCTTAGGTAGTATTTATTCCTTTTTGTGCAATTGTATCGTCCCTAACTAGCGGTAGAGATAATATGAAAGTCATTTTGTATAATTCTTATTTTTATTTATACTGACTTTATAACGCAACTTCTTTGGCGGGAACTGAAGTCTCATTATTTGAGTAAACCGTAATACTTATATTAATTATGGTTAAAGTGCGTTAACCTAAAAGGCTAAAAATATGCTGTCGCGGACTTTTATTTAGAACTTTTAAAGAAGAACAATTTTGTAGTACATGATTTTTGAATAACTTTCACCGTTCACTTAGCGCACGCAAAGAAAGCTTAAATTTTTATTGCCGTTTTCGCAATATTTTTTATTGCTGCTCTCACCTATTCATCTAAGCGTGATCTTATATATCTTACACTCAAAGACTTTTTCAAATGGGTCCAATAGTTCCTGAGATCGCGTTCAAACAATCAATTAAACAAACAAACAAAAAAACAAACAAACAAACAAACAAACAAACAAACAAATAAACAAAATCTTCAGCTTTATATATTAAGTATAGATTATCTTACATATAACAGAATAACACACAACCAGGTTAATAACAAAGAAACACAGAACCAGGTTAATAATGGGATATATTTTATAATAACAAGTTAATTACCTGTTGCCGCATTGTTGGGTTCCACCGACAATATAGAGCCTTCCACAACTTGATGATCCTCAAAGACGCTACAGGCACTAAAACCATTTGAGGTCTGGAGTACGGTGACGGTGGAGAGTTTGGATTGAACGACGTTGGACCCCAGTATAGTGGATTGAGGTACAGGTTTTGCCGGCTGTTTATATATGACCACAGAGACACTGTCTTTGCCTTGACTTCTGTAATTAGTATGTTTTATATTTAAAAAACACTTTAAAAAAATATATTTTAAAATATTTTTATTGTATGTGTAATTGGTTGCCGAGTTGCCTGTGTCAACAACGGTTTAGCCCCCGTCGAAATCAGTTGTTACAAAAAAAATCTTATTGAAATTTTGAACATAAAACTGGTTATTGTAAGTTAACCGTAGTAGATAGAAACATGCTATCGTGGACTTATTTGTAGTATTTTCATATATTTACAATTCTCTAGTACATTACTTTAATGTATCTCTGCTGTTTTTTAAGGACTACGCGATCTCAATGTACCTAAACCATCCGGAAGTAGTGCACTATCTTTTGGTGAAAACCGTACAACAATCCGTTCAGTAGATTACAGACATACAGCTTTTTGGGACTTTGTTTTATAATAAGTATAGAAGATTAGATAACTAATAGAGATATTGGGACATTAAATTTTATTGACATCCAACACGGAAGTAGTACATTGCCATTATTTTATTTTATTTTCATTCTGTAAATTTGCATGCCTATAATACTAGGTGCAACATTTCTCCTACATAATAATATAATACATCTTATTGTATAAAATGTTTCTGCAAATAAAGAAATTTGAATTTGAATAAAACGACCTCAGTAATAAAACAATTTACACTCTAGCAGTGCGTGAATTTAAGTGAATATGTATCCGCCGAGAGTGTAGTATAGTAACTCTCTCTTTATTTATAAAATAGCCAGTCCACAATATACCAAGAGATTGTTGTCACCGAGTATTGGATACATTTATAGGCGACAATTTTCCCTTTTTGCAACAACTACTTTCACACGAAGTAATTTGACATCGTAATCTAGTTCATGCAGACAAGTAAGCCGATTGTTATCACAGGCAATATGGAGTGAATCTTGGTGGAGTAAATAAATATCAGTGCCCGACCTCACGCTATTTAATTGATACACAATAAAACCGTACTAGACGTTTTGGGCATAAGTGTCTTCAAAGTGAGCTGAATTGTTAAATATTAAGGCCAACGTGCCTTCTTGGTATGAAGAGATTTTATGGCCAAGTCCCAGGTCTTTTAATTAAGAAAAACAAAATTTATAGATGTAAGCGTTACTTTTCATAATTTCATACTACAAAAGAGATAGAAATAGCTTTGGGATTCGTCGTGGAGTCTACGACCCTGTTTCGGTTACTGAATGAAAATATAACAGAAATTGTCGCAGTGAATATGTGCAATGCTTGTGTAGTCGAGTTCGCCGTGTGGTATCCGGCAGAATAGAATAGACCACTCTCCTTTCTTACCGAGTTGTCGTAAGAGGCGACTAAGGTAAATGCCGTGTGGTATCCGGCTGCATAGAATAGACCACCCTCATTTCTTACCGAGGTGTCGTAAAAGGCTACTAAGGTAAGTTGACGTCAGGCAGGCGGCTGGTCGTAGAATACGTAGCCAAATCATGTGACAACATGTTTGTAACATGTTGTGCCGACCCCACTAAGAGAAGGGCAGGAGAATGATGATGCTTGTGTAGTCGAGTGGTGATGTCTTGCGCTACTTGCGGTCGCTAATCTCGCTTGTGCCACCTGCTCTCAACATTGCACAGATTTTCCTAACTAACACAGACTCAACCAATATATCGACTGTGATTCGGCAATATGTATATCTCTTCAGCCAAACTACTTTTTAACGGCATTTCTTACTACTGCCCATCATTTACCGTATCAATATGTATTATCTACTAGAAAATTTGTAAATAAATAAACATATTTAAAGTCAACTGGTTTTTATTTCATAAAAATTATTGCGATCACTTTTTTCTTCCTCCTGAAAAGTTGTCAAAAATAAGATAGGACAATTTACCAGCTAGCAATTTACCAGTCGATATTCTATCGTTGCCACTATAATTGCTTTTGTATTACGGCTATGACTCTTACCTTCTTTTACTCTCTCTCGTTCTGTATTGAAGAGAAAAGTCCCAAAGCGGCACGAATAGAGATGATCGACGATGGTGATCAGCAAACGTTCGGTGAACTCAAACGCGGTAGGGAATTGTTGTTGCAGTTGCCAAACACAATCGACCCATTGTACGAATACCGGGGATCTGTCCGCGTCAGAATGTCGCTCGTCACCGTGGCCTATACGCTAAAAATAAATAGTAACACCCTGATACTGTCCTCATTATCATTACCCTCCTTATTATACTCTAAGTGGGGTTGGCACAACGTGCTTTTCACTTCCATTCTCTCTTATAATTCTTCAACACTCGCGCTACTCCTTTTATATGCAATGGAAATAGGTATTCTCACATTTGATTCACAGTATATTTTGAACAATGTAATTTTTGTACATAAAAATATAAAGAATTATAAAACGATAGGTGATGTATATAATAGACAAAGTAGGAACCGACATAAGCTTGCGACTCCTGCTTTGCGCCTAGCAAAAGTACGTAAATCGTTTGTGGGTATGGGTATAAGATTCTATAATAAGATTCCGAAATCAATTTTGGCCATGCCATTACAGCAGTTTAAAAACTGTTAAAAAGAGGCTGATACAGAAAGCCTACTATACTGTTGAAGATTACTTAGATGATAAGGATGTGTGGATATAGGTGCGCTTCTACCCTGTATAAGACAGTAATAAATAAATGTAACTAGTTCTAAGATTTTTATTTTAAAAAGAGCAACCGCCGAGTTTCTTGCTGGCTCTTCTCGGTGGGAACAGCTTTCCGAACCAGCAGTAAAGTTGACGATTCAAAAGCACTTGTTTACAAGTTTACTTGAATAAAGAATATTTTGAATTTGAATTTGCATGTCATACTTCACATAATCTAACCATCTCTTTGTAGGTCTCTCACTAGTCACATAACCATCCACATTCATACTTAAAACTGTGCCGTATGGTATCCGGCTGAGTAGCATAGACCATCCTGATTTCTTACCGAGGTGTCGTAAAAGGCGACTAAGGTAAGTTGCGGTCAGGCAGGCGGCCGGTCGTAAAATACGAAGCCTAATCATGTGACAACATGCTCGTAACATGTTGTGCCGACCCCATTTAGAGTGGGATAAGGGCAGGAGAATGATGATTCATACTTTAAACTCGTTTGGTGAAATAATTTTCATACCTCCTTATTATATCGCCTCTTACAAGAACAACGTGACATCTCATACAAAACTATTTTTTTTTATATCTTTTTTACTTATTTTCATAGTAAGGTAAGTAAAGTAAATTAGCTTATTAAAATTTAGCTTATTTTCATAAAGCACATTAATTACTGCAACAATTTAATTGTCTTTCGCGAAAAAATTATCAATATTTTTAAATTTATCAACGTTTAATTGAAATAGCTCTCCTGTAAAGTTGTGCTTTGACAGATATCACGTTGCTCTTGTAAAGAGGCGATATGTATAGACCATCTTAATCTTGCACCTCTCGTCTTTTCTGTAATGAGCACAACTTTAAACTTCCCCTTATGTACTAATTTCGTTATTTTATCCAATCTTGTCACACCACACATCCACCTTAACATTCTCATGTGATTTGCATGTTCTCTTCTTCCATCCGTCTTTTTCATTGCTCAAAATTCTGATCAATACAATACGACAGGTCTTATGACCGTTTTATAACCCTATCACAAATATCATATAGGCATTGTTATATAATAACCAAGATAAACAGTCAGGCAAGTAAAATTCGTGTGCCCTCTTTTTAATCTCTACCGTTTCAACCGTGCTCACGAAAAGACGTTAAGAATGCTGCTTAGAGAGCTGTTCATAAGCTAGCAGGTAGGATAGTGCACCTCAGAGTACATAAAGATAATCATAAAATTAAAAAATATATATTACTCTATAAAATATTGTTTGTATGTTATCTCTTTATTGCACAAATTGGAATTATCATAATAATGATAAAAAAACAACATAATGTGCAATGGCGGGCTTATTCTGTAATAGGAATCTCTTCCAGCCAACCAGTCTTAAATTAAAAAAAGTTAATAACAAGTAAAATTATATTGTTGATATTGTGGTAGTGAATGTGTGCAGTGCTAGTAGTGAAGAGTTAGCGGTGCTAGTTTATGGTGCAAGCGTTTTATGAATATAATATTTTCCTTCAGTAACTGTAAAAATATGACATCTAGATTATTGAAAAGAGATAGGATATGTTACCTTCGGTAAGTAAATGTCTAGATTGTAGATTCTAGACGTTTACTTACTCTCTTCTAGACTGTAGAATAATTTTTTTGCGTTTTTATATGCTTAATTTAAAGGATATCGGCTTCGTCAGCTATGGCGATGACGCCACATGCGTTCGTCAATTTATATAAAAAACAACTTTAATGGATGATTTTAAGGTCGATGTTTGTTTGTATTAACATTTGTATTGTTTCTCTGATAATGTCAAGTCCACCCTACTTGGGACCGTTTATGATCTGATATTTGTGAGGTGCATCTATGGGTATTATAAGAGTATTATATATGGAAAAAACCTCTCTTCTCGGAGACGATAATAGGTAAATAGTATCAAAGTAATAAAAATATACTTACAAGCTGGAACTTGTGTCCGAAGGAAAGCCACTCTTTTTCTATTAAAACCTGAAAGCCTCTAAGTGTCCGATAATAAGGATCTAGCATAAGCATTGCCAACGCGGTTAACTGCGCTGTCCTATCCCATCCGTCCGAACAGTGTACCAATACTGATGTTTTGTGATTCTCTACCTAAAATAGGTATTACAGTTTATAGGTTTATTATAAGTAGGTTATATTATAGTTATAGTCTTACATTTGTATGGTACAATCGTAGAACGTGAATAATTTAGTCGTGATAAAAATTGGTTACAGAAAAACCTTCCAAGAGATTGCTTATGGCTCAAGAAAAAGTTGTCGTACACAAAGTTGAAAGTATTAAGTTTAAGTATCACGTTTTAATAATTTTTGTTAATACATTGTTGTTTTCGAACATTTTAAGACGGTCAAAGGCTTGCACAGTACCTACAATGTAATGTAAAAATAAGTAAATATTAAGTAAAATTATTTTATTAATTAAAATTACAGGTGTATATTAATGACAAAAAGTAATAATATTTATTGTATATAATAAATATATTGTATAGAATTCTGGCTACGTTCTAAATTTTACGTACATTACGTCAATTTTTGCAGGAATTACCACCACAGTGACACATTTATACAACAATTAAAACAATGGATGATATGGATAAAGGTAAAACGCAATATATATTATATAAAACGAATAATTCAAAAAATAACATTATAAATAAAAGTAATAGTTATAATTAGCATAAATCTATTAATCGATAAAAAAGTTATATTAATTAAAATTGTTTACTGCAACTCAGCAAGAGCTGTGATAGCCCCGCGGTGAAACTGTGTGACTCTTTCGAGGGGAACACAAGTTCGAACCCGGGCAGGCACCAATGAGTTTTCCTATTAAAACTCATGTGTCTAATTGATAATTGCAATTTATCACACGCTTTTTGGTGCAGGAAAACATTGTGAGGAAACCTGCATATCTCTAGAGAATTCTGGAGATATGTGTAACCTACCAATCCGCATTGGAGCAACGTGGTAGGTCTTAGCTCCAACCCTTCTCTCCAGAAAGGGAGAGAGGAGGCTTATTCCCAGCAGTGGGAAATAAACAGGCCGTTACTTTACTACTTTTTTTTACACGTTTAATTCAATTCATTTTAAAATATTCTTTATTCAAGTAAACTTGTAAATAAGTGCTTTTGAATCGTCAACATCTACTCTTAATATAGGTATGTTTTTACCTTGTCAACGATTCGTACTGCGCCGGCTAAGATGCATTTAATATGCTTTAACCAGCAGCTAGCTTCAATACCGCTAAACCATCTGGAAAAAAAAACATAATTGTTATTCCGCCGCTCCCTAAATACGTCATTGGAAATTTTAATTAGTCTATTCCTTAAAACTGTTTTACCATATCTCTATAATAAACACGCAGTATGTAAAAGTAATAATAAAATTATTTTGCTATAATCCGCGATACAGTAAATAGAAAATATATATAGTGCTAAATGTATAGTGGACTATCCGTTTATTCATACCCGTTACATGCAGGATAAGTAAAAACACATACACAAACCTCCACCACTGCCACCACAATACACAAGCACTACACACGTTCATTATCGCAAACTCAACAATCGTTTCGCTCCGCAACCGAAGCATCATCAGGAGATAGACTCCACGGCAAAATCGTAAAGCGAAGCATTATCCGAACAAGCATTGTTATATAGTAGTTGGTTCAACCCCACCTTTACCTCTGAACACGTGCAACAAGCTTGATCTTGAAACATTTATCTGATCGTTAATGAGGGTGCCATTGTTATGCTTAATGATTTCTAATTGTTCCAAAATATTCAATTTTAAGCTTTTTTCACAGGTGTGCAGTATCACTACAAAATCGCAAAACGATTTAGCTTTGTGACTTACTGTATTGCAGATTATAGCAAAATAATTTTATTATTACTTTTGTATTATGGATCTCCGCAAAGTAACGCCTAATTCTATAAATCACGCATTATGTGTTAACCATTTTACATAATGTACTCGAATAATGTAAGAACATGGTCTATCCATAAGGCTTTTAAAGCGTACCGAGGACCCGATAGTTGGTAGCTACTTTGACCGGCATAAAAGTTTCGTCATACAAAGAGGTAGCGTTGCCAATAACGTTGATTAACAATAACACTATCAAATACCAATAAGTTGTCAAAAATTCTTTACTGTTATCGAAAAAAACAGGAAGCGAAGTGCGTGCAAATAAATAAATAATCGCAATCTTTACCCGATAATCGGAATAGCTGAGAATAGAATTCCTGTCTGTTGCCATAGCGTTTTTAGAACCTTACTAATGCTGTGGATTCGATGGTTTTGATTTAGGTGTAAATATATGTATTTTCTTCTAAGCTTTATATTAGTTTAAACCCGTTTGTGTATTTTTAATTTTTTTTTGGTTTTTTTCCATATACCAATTTCTTCGGATAAATCTAAGTCTCAGGTTATCGCGTACAGACTGGGTTAACTATCTGGCCCAATCGCCAAACCATCATGAGAGTGAAATTTAACGTGTGATGCTTAGTTCTATATTGTTAATCTATTGGTTAAGATGAAACCTTACCTAGTTCCACCAGACACGCAATACAACATAAAACACTAAACTACACACTTGCACCACGAAATAACATTTATTCCCGGAACGGACCAAATAGGTCGAAACCAGTCCCCCCCCCTCTCCAACATAAATGGTAGATGCCCATAATGTATATGATAGTTTGTAAGATAATTAGGATAATTAAATTGATATCTTGCATGTACTTTGTCATAATATTATTATTGCTCTTATATGTTTAACACAAATAAAATTGTTTTTCGTTAGTAACTTAGGTTATTCCTTTTTACAAGTTGTATTTACTCATTCAGTGTAAGTAATATCTCAAAATTGTTAATTATAAGAAATAAAGACTGTGATACACATAAATTGGCTTACAGGCGGGGTGGTGGTGGATGTATCCAATAGCGGAAGCTACCACGCTTGACCTGTGACGAGTTTGGCCACAGGTTTGGCGGTTCTCGTCAATGGCACAAAAAACAAGACCTGAGAACCACTGAAAATTGGGGGAAAAAAAAATCTTACCTAGTTTGTTCAATTTGCGGAAAACACAACTCTTTTAACTTTCGCAAACTTTCCCTCATCACGTGAATGTTGTGTATATCAAGGAAAACAAGTTCAGCGTTTTGATATGCGTCTTCGGATTCATAACTGAAAAGTAGTAAAAATTATATGAACTGTAACGTTCTCAAGACAACATCTCCCATCGAGTCTCCATTGGATCCCTGGATTTCTGAACCACTTTAGGATCTGAACTAATGATCTAACCAGTAGGTACTGGTCTATTTTGTTATATATTGTATAGTTGTCATACTAAATTCATACTACCATTGCATATGCGAAATTGTGATTCTTTGTACTATTGTCAACCGATATGATTTATAGTATCGAGATAGTTGATGACATATGCTCATAGTGTTATTATGCTATAGTAAGAAGGCCAGCCCAAAATGCCAATACAATAAAAAGAAAGCAAATAATAATCTCTTATTTGAGCGCGCGTAGTGTGAAATTAAAAATGCCATTTTAAATGTGCAAAAACTAGAAGCTTGAACAAGAAGGGCAGAAAGGAAGGTAGTGACAGATAAATGACTAAGTGACAATAGTATATAAGAAATAAGAGACAAATAGAAGGTAAATCATAGATATGATTATATTTAATTGAATAATAATAAACATTGCCTCACCCGCCTCCTTTTGCTTTATTGGCTATAGCATTGGCACTGGGTCGAGCATCCATAATAAACAATTTATGCGCCTGAGCGTTAGCGTCCATAATCAATTGTATATACCTTTCGTCTTCACGGCTACGTTTGCCACTTACCTGGGGAAAGTTTAAGGAATACTTATTGTAATAAAAAAACTAATAGTAGTCTATTATCTATGAACAGTTTATAGACCGAGGCCACATTCTAAACTAGAAGTAGCTTCATTAAATCTAATTGATTCGTGCCGATTCAAAAACGCCTGTCAAAGGAAACTTAAAGCCGTGTGGTATCCATCTGAGCAGAATAGACCACACTTATTGCTTACCGAGTTGTCGTAAAAGGCGACCAAGTTAGGTCGAGTCACCGTATGGGGTCCGGCTGAGTAGAATAGACCACCCTCATTTTTTAACCGAGGGGTCGTAAAATACGACTAACGTAAGTTGACGTCAGGCAGGCGGCCGGTCGTAAAATACGTATCATGTGATAACATGTTATAAAATGTGCCAACCCCACTTAAAGTGGGATAAGAGCAGGAGGAGGATGATGAAAGTAAACTTAAATAAAGATTATTTTGGTTTGATACTCATTGACGATTGGGTATTATATTGCTTACCCCAGAATAACCTTGGATTAGTAGAATAGAATAGAAGGATGATATCATCCTTCTATTCTATTCTACTAAGCCAAGGTTATTCTTCATTATTATCATATGATAATAGAAGAAGCCAGAATAGAAGGATGATAGGATGAGGAGGGATCAAAATCATGGGACCTAACCAGTGTTATGTATGAATGTGGATGGATATGTGACTAGAGTGAGGCCTAAAAAGAGCATGTTGGGTTTCGTGAAGTATGATATGCATACAAAAGGAGTAGCATCAGAGTTGAACAATGATAGGAGAGAATGGAAGAGAAAAACATGTCGTGCGAACCCACTTAAAGTGGGATAAGTGCAAGACAATGATGATAATTGCTTACCCCAACTAAAGGTTGGCTGCATCTAGTTATAGTTGCTTGGGAACTAGGATGTATCCATGCAAGAATGGGTATGCGTCCACGTGACCGAAACGCTGCCACAGATCGTAGCAACTCATCATTCGCTGCGGCAGGTACAGCCCAAACTGCTGGGTAGCTATCGCATATCTCATATTTATCGTTGATACGGGTTATGCGCCACATGTCATTGTTAACACCCTGAAATTTGACAATACTTATAGTTCGCTAATGCTGCATTATGCTTATGTTTGTTCATTTTAAATATTCTTAAAGGTTTATTTATGTAACTTCACTGACCAAGAAAGGTGGAGAAGAACTTTTAATAATAAAGCAGATAAGACATGTGTTAGGAAAGATCATCCTTCCTAGAGCACAATTTTAGGCGATAATTAGCGAAGATACTGGAGATGTCATGATGAGGCTACTGTTGCCAGTCTTCACAGTATCAGTTTCGGTGTACTTACTAGGTTTAGTTAGTTGAAAATTGATTGAATTTAATATTTAATATTCAAGGTTATGTAGAAGGCTTACTTACTAATACAGTTTACATGGCACTAAAAAATATGTCAAGGAATGAATAGTAAATGTATAGACTTCTATACATTTACTATTATATAGAATAGCATTAAATGTTTACTAAAAATTGTTTATGTTCAATTATTGATCAGATGAGATGAGATCACAGACAGTTGAAAAAGCCAAAATACTGAGATATAGTTATTTAATGGACAATTTTCATCTTTGAGTCATGGAAAATTGAATTTCACTCATGTAATGTGAGCATGCCGTGATAAATCTTTAAAATATAGAAGAAGAACAAACAACTTATATTTATCATCTTACCATTCTTCTTAATTCAGTGATAGGTTCATAAACAGTCCAACCATCATCTGAAAAACTCTCTGAATAGCTAAATGCAAATAGTGGAAGTCTATGTGACAGTGGAAATGCTAACTGTTGTAACTTCTCAAATATACCACGCCTGGAATGATTTTCTTGTCTGTGTGCAAATCGCAGATTACGCATGTCCTAAAAAAATTATAAATTTTATTTTTGTATTGAAATCTTACCTAAAAGTAAATAAAAAAGTAAATGTAGACATACCTTGCAGAACACTTCTATACCATATGAGTTTTCACCTTTAGATGATGCTCCACCGACTTTTTCAATTCTAGACACCTGTAAAAATTTCATATATACTCTCAAAAATATAAAAACACATATCTACCTAATATAAGTAAAAGATATAACCAAATAGAAAACTACTTTGTTAAGAAATTTATTTACTAAAATTCAATTTTGTTTATATTCAGCTCAATTTAGTTGCAATAAATAAGTAGCTAACAAATGTACTTGCAATAAATAAGTAAATAATAAGAACTAAGAAATTTTTGGAATCAAACCAAATAAACTGTTGAAAAAAAAATGTTTATACAGATCCATTCAATACTTACAACTCCTAATGGGACACTCAGTGTAGTCTGAAGAGAGGTTGCTTCTGTTGGTCGAAAATGCAACTGGTAATTGGTTACTTTAAGAACCCCATGGGATGGGCCATTGTAAGGACATAGATATGTAACATCCCTGGATACACTCATTACTTTTTCACCATCTAACAATTGTATATCACCCAATCCATGTGACTGAAATAATAAAGTAAGTATTTAAAAGCAATTTCTTATTTATTTAAGAATATCATACAAAATTTAGAAAATAATTTATACAAAATTCATAAATAATAAAGATACAAACGAATGCATGTATGTGTTTGTTACAAAATGTAAGTGTAGTCTTGTTAAGAATGTGTTTCTATACTTGAATTTGATAAGAAATTTGAAATATCATATTTCAATTTTAGCAAAACCAAAATATTTTTATCACTAACGATAAATGTAAGTTATTATTGTAAAATGATTTATTGTATTCAATGGGGAATTTTATAACAAAAAAAATGGTATATAAATCAAAGGCATAATTATTATACAGTAAATAACATGACCTAAAAATGAATGTCAAAAATTTGTTTAATGATCACCTAAGGGAACCTATCATTCAAAAGGTTAACAAAACTATCTCAAAGACAAATTGCAAATATGGTATTATCTTTGAGATTTTGGCATAGTACACTATTATTAGTAGTATTATAAATACATTTACCATTGCAATCTGAATAAATGTTAATTAATAATGTAATCTAAAATAAAAATGTTCTAACCCGGCTGTGTATGTGAGATACATACATTTCTGGTCAAGTCCTGGTATGACAGTCATTTTTGAGTTAAGGAATACAACCTTAAAACTGCTAAACAAAAATTTGGACAGGCTAATAACACATACACTTAACAAACTTAAACATGCGTAGGTCACATCAGAGTAATATTATAACTAAAACTTAGGCTTTTTCCCATTAAATAGAAAATATACCTTTGAAAATTCATTATGTTCCCTATGACTAAGCATACGGTTGACAAACAAACAAATATGAATAGTACGGTTTTTCTTCATCATTAGTGATATTAGATTCAAGCACCACAACAAATGTTTCTCAAATACAGACAAAATCAAACACAGAATATTATAAGCCTTCAGGAAATGGCATCGCTACAGTTATAAAATTCAATAAGCATAAATTAAGCACTTTAGGAAACTTACGGAGTCTTGTCCGTGTTTAGAATTCAATGAACTCGATTTGGAATCTGAATCCAATGAATCAGAACTGGCGTTTTTTGATACTGAATAGTCCGAATTCAACAATTCGGAACTGTTATGCTTATCCATTATTAAAATGTGTAAAAAAACTATCTTTGAATGAATTAAATTTAAATGGATTATTATAGTCATACAATAATTATTGTTGGATGAAATTAATGACAGCTACATAAAACTAAAAACAGTTTCATCGCAAATTAAAACCATCGCCAGCCGCCATTGCCATAAATTGTCCTTGACTGTCAGTGTCATCTGCGACACCACAGACAATCTACATCATACATTTAGATTCGCTCATAATTTCCATAGAGTTACGAACTTTACTAGGGGAGCACGTAGAGGTATTAGACTAGACTAGAAGAACTACAGAGTAGTTAAACTAGAGTAGGTAGGACATCTCACAGTGTACATACAATAATAAAAATGTATCTGTCACTTTTTTTATTTGTAATTAATAATAAGATAAGAATACGAACGGGTGATAAGAATACGAATATGAGGGGAACGCATAGTTAATATATTTCATTAGGGGAGTCAGCGTACCATGTGCCCTATTACAATAAAGAGAAAGCAAATGGGACTGTATCCATCTGTATCTCTTCTTCTCTCGTTATTTATTCTGACACCCCCACAAAAGTAATAATAAAATTATTTTGCTAATCCCCGATATTTATCACAAAGTAACGCCTAATTCTATAAATTATTCGACACTCCCACTTACAGGCCTGCCTATTGCTCCCGTACTTTAGTATAATAACTCTATGTTGACACCGCATTTACTATTTCTGCTTCCAAAAAAATATATTAATGTTAACTTTTCTGCATTGCCAATTAATATTTTTTATGTAACAACCAAATTCATTAAGCTTCCATTGTTGGGTTCCATCCATTTCATTGCATCGGTCGAAATAAATACAAACATAATAATAACTTATCCTATATTTGTTATTTAACTTGTATTTTTTTTAACTAATATATTTGTTTTTTATTTCGGTTTGATTTTAGTGAATAATTAAGCATTAGCTTTAATTATTAATTTAATTTAATTAAATAACTCATTCAATTAATAATAGTCGAAACAAAATTACGAAATGATTATACACGTAAGTTTTTAATTTAATTTGTTGGCTTTACGTATAACAAATGTATACTTTAAAAAACCACTATTAGACACTAAAAGGAAAAATAAACAGTAATAATTGCTGTAAGAGGGTTGAAAAAATCGTTCAAAATAAATACTGATTCCAGAAAATCGTTTAGCGCTTTATGATTAACGATCTAACAAGCTATGACAACAAGTGTGTATTTAAACTAGACTATACTACCCACTAACTACTTATTACTTTATTTTGTGCCACTAAAAACATGAAACTTCCACTAAACATTAATAAAAATACCTATCTTGCTTACATGGGTAGTGAAGATGCAGAAAAAGAAAGAATTTTAAAAGCTGAAAGTTTTGATTGGAACTATAACCACCCGAAATCTCTTGCGAACATTTGTATAGAAAAATTAAGTGTTAATTGGATAGGTAAGTCAAAGTTAAGAGAATGTGAATTACGTACACATTGTATTCGTGTTGTATGTTCATTAATATATTGCCAATATTTTTGTAGGAATACCCAAAATAGAAGATTTTATAGCGAAAGACCGTGAATTCTTCTTACAAATTTTGGACACAGACGTGCCTCTACAAATCCTAGTCGATAATATAAAAAATGATATATTCTGGAAAAGATCATATTACACTAGGTGGCCTCACTGCCTTGCTGATAGTGAGCAAAAACCGTGGGTCAATATTTTCATGGAACGACATTACGCAGATATATTAGAAAATATGAATCCACGTCATTATGATCCTGAAAAGGTACTCCAAATATTACCAAATTGACTTAATAATCTAGCAATTAATAGCAGTATTTTGTATTTTATGATAACAATATTATTTGATCTGTTTATTTTGCTTACTCTAACCGTAATAAATTGATTAACTATCAATTATTTACAGGTCAAAAATTTGGTAAAACTTTGTGGTCCCTACATACAATCTCTATCAATAAGAAGCCTAATACCTGCTGACCTTCCAGATCAACGAAATACTTCTCCAGAAATGTTGGGATTAATATCTGGCCAAAGATTATCAAATAAGCTTCAAATCAAAATCAGCGAGTCCATGACTAGAGGCACTTTTTAATTAAATTCTTTTTGTTTACATGATTTTGGATAACTTGAAAAGATTATTTTTCTTGCAGATCATATATCGTTACATGCAGCTCTAGGTAGTCTTACAAATTTAATTGAATTACATATAACTTTTCAACAACGTTATACTGGAGTAGAGTATCGAAGAGATCAATTTCAATTTACTAATAATGATGCAAAAAATTTGTGCCGTGGCTTAGAAAAATGTATCCAGTTAAAAACCCTTAGGTTCAAGCTTCGTAACTATGTTTATTTACAACATTATTATACACATAAAATACTTTTCTTCATTTTAGATTTGCATTAAGTATTGATAATAGAATTCAAATTTGCAGGATTACCAGAAGTGACATGAATTGCCAAAGAGTAAAGTATATATTACGTGGATTATCCGATAACTACAAAATTGAGACTTTAGACTTTAGTCACTGTAAAATAGGTGATGAAGGTGCCTTGATTATTGCAAAATTTATATCGAAACGAGATAAACTTCGAAGCCTTATATTAGCTGATAATGTATTCGGTAGGTATAAAAATAAGTATAATTTTATTTGCTTTCCCATTTGCGGTTTTTATAATATATTTGTAATACTAAGTTATAAGCTAAAACCAGTGTCTATGAGAAAATAGTTATACGTGTAAAATGTTTAAGTTTTTAAAACTTTTATTATAAATTTAAATATTAAAACTTTTATTTGATTATGTATTTAATGAATATTTTTAGGTTCACTTGGACTTGAAAATATATCGCATGTTTTAAATCACACCAGTTGTGGATTGCGTACCTTAGATCTAAGACTGAATAACAGACTAGGTTCAGAAGGAATAGCGCACCTTGCAGTTGCTATAGCAAGAGGATGCAATTTGACATCGTACGTCTCTATGTAACCTATACTTCTGTAATAATATTATAAAGAGAAATTTGTATGTTTGTATGTATGTATGTTTGTAACGTTTTCACACAAAAACTACTGGTACCGCTTCAAAAATTATTTCACCATTGGAAAGCTGCATGTTCACTGAGCAACATAGACTATATATATATAGTCTTATATCGTATATATAGTATTTTCAAAAAAAATAGGTATCCCTAATAAAATGTATTAAGGTGTGAAAAAATTAGCCATAAAAATCTGTCATCGCGTGCACTGCGGAAAATATTGATGATAGAACAAAAGATCTTCTACAGTATTATAGAAAATTTCAATATCTACAACAAAGTCCGGGATACCATATGTGCAACTATTATAGTTATGCCAATGTAACTACTTTTTTACATAGTAAAAGTTGATAAAAGTGCCGACAATAATGAAATCATATAATTCTTATTTCCGTATTAATTCTTATCCCATCAAATGATACTTTATTTCAAAATCGTTTGAATATCTGCAACATACTTTTTAAATTATTGAAATCGGACATTCCAGACAAAAGATGTAACGAATTTAAAAATGTCAATCTAAAAAAAAATCCTTAACAAATTCATTGTAGCGACCATTACAGCTCTTAATCTAAGGACATTGATGATACCCACGGTAATATAAACCCCTACAGTAATAAATTCCTTTTAAAAGGAGTCAATTTCCGTTAAAAAATGATTTTGCCTTAACTATTAATTAAAAGTTTACCTGGGCCAAACTTTCAATATACAAAAATAATTCTATAGTCTACCTTAGTAGAATTTCCACTACCTCAAGATCGGTATGTACGCGGTTAAACCGCAGGGCATTGCTAATCTATACTTATTATAAAACAAAGTCCCAAAAAGCTGTCTGTCTGTATGTAATCGATTTTTTCAAAATCTACTGAACGGATTTTTGTTGTTTTCATCAAAAGATTGTGCAATGCTTCCGGATGGTTCAAGTAGATAGTACATATTGGTATTATGTAAATTTAGTTGAAGAGATCACGCAGTTCTTAAAAAACTTGCTTTCTGAGAGCTTAAGCACGCGTGCGCTGGGTAAACCAGCAGAGATATGCTAAAGTAATGTAGTAGAGAATTGTAGATCCATAAAACTACTACAAAAAAGTCCACGATAGCATGTCTCCATCTCTTATGGTTAACTCACAATAACTACTTTTATGTTTAAAATTTGAATTCTTGAAAAAAATTGCGACACGCTGATTTCCAGTTTAAATTAAAACAAATTGTATTTTGAAGGTTAAATATATCCGGATGCGGAATCAAATCTGAACCTTTACGGAAACCACCAGCTGGCGTGTGGTCTACTATAAATGTTGAAACTCCGCCAACATGTGGAGATCTTCTAGCTAGGGCTATAGGCTTAGTAAAAACTCCATTAAGGTCCCTTGATATCAGTGTGAATGATATTGGATCGGTAAATATGATTTAAAAGTGTTTTAAAATAAACCTATTGAAGTAAATTTATGTAAAAATAGATATTATATACATACAAATACATATACATACGCTATTTTCAGCCAAGTGATAACGTTTTGTCAAACGCAATTTGCTTAAGCTATTTAGTAGATGTTAATTTAAAACGATCTGGGATGGGATCAATGGCTATGGCCATTGCAGAATCAGCCGCAGCTGCTCAAAGATTACGAAGAGAAGCGGAAAAAGGCATTCGCTTTAGACGAAGCGCTGGAAGGGTGGTTCAAGCACGTAGAGTTGTCAAAGGGATGAATATAGGTATGAAAGATATTTTAAAATATTTTTGTTTTGAATTATTTATATTCAATTTTATTTATTTACAGACGCAGATCCCTTATTATTGGCTCAACAGCTGTCTGCTCGACCCTCGATCGTTTCAGTAGCCTCCGAAGAAGGATATTGTACCATCCAGACGCATCCACTTCCCAAGGATTTTGGATTTGTTCCGGCATTAAAAGTAAGAAAATAATAATCATAAAATTATTCAAATTCTCTAATTAACCACCTTAAAAATTGAAAGTCTAACTATATAAATTTCATTATCCAATCCAATTCCATATCTATACTAATATATAAAGCTGAAGAGTTTGTTTGTTTGTTTGTTTGTTTGTTTGTTTGTTTGTTTGTTTGTTTGTTTGATTGATTGTTTGAACGCGCTAATCTCAGGAACTACTCGTACTAGACAGATTTGAAAAATTCTTTGAGTGTAAGATAGTCCATTTATCAAGGAAGGCTATATGACATCACGCTGAGATGAATAGGAGAGGAGCAGCAATAAAAAATGTTGCGGAAAATTTAAAGCTTTCCTTGCGTGCGCTGAGTAAACGGTGAAAGTTATTCAATAATCTACAAAATTGTTCCCCTCTAAAAGTTGTAAATAAAAGTCCGTGACAACATGTGTCTAGCTTTTAAGGTTAACCCACTTTAATCATATATAAGTATTACGGTTTACTCAAATAATAAGACTGCAGTCCACGCGAACGAAGTTACATTTAAAAGCTAGTTTTTTGTATAACAGGAGAATGCTGTTGAATATAATAAGATGATCAAGCAAAATTTTTGACTTTTACAAACTTTGACAATTATTTATTTACTTGTTTTGCATTCGTAGACTACTTTACCATCTTCACGCTGTTCATCAGTTACTGGACCATCATTATCCAGGAGGTCAAGCCATACCATCATCATGGAACCAGTTCAGGTCTCAGTTTGCTTCGTTTGATCAATTAATAATGTTTTATTACAATGAATTAATAACTCCATACTTATAGCTTCTTAACTTAAAAATGTCCTTTAAATTTTCATCCAAAACTTAAAAAGTAAAAACTATATATATTTACTGCAGACATTTATTTGTAGGAGGTACTTCGAGCAACTTTGGTTCGCCGCAGGTCTGATGGATCTCTTATTCAACCAAGAAGTGATAATTCTGAACGTCATATCAAAATACACGTATCGAATGAGAATTTTATTTAAGTTAATTACTTATATATAAGATTTACTACGTTTATTTAAAAACGAGTCTTTTCTTTTATTTCTTTCCTTTTAGTTTCTTAAATCAGCACTTGAAACGAGAAAAGAAAACTTCAGACTATTAAACGATAATTACTCTTAAAGTTTTAAGGTATGTTTTACAAACCGTCGTTTTGTCGTTTCACTTTTTCTTCAATTTGGCATATTCCCAATCTGCTCATCTTTTTATTTATTTACTTGCGACACTTGTTGGCGGTATCCAGCCACAGCGAAGCCATGGTCGCATAAAACAAGTCCCGTTACTTGTGAAAATTCTGCGCTTTATTTTTGCCTCTGTTATATTTTTTTACTATACATTGTGATTCAAGATTTTAAGCATGAAATTTTTAGGTAACTAAAACTAACAATTTATACAATTATACATAAAACTAACAATTTAGTCTTCTTTATTATGGACTCTGTCTATTGGTGAGAACCATATTAAAATTGGTTTAATAGTTTGGAAGTTCATAGCCTCTCTCTCTCTACTATAAGTGTATAATCTATGTTCATAGCAAGCTGACAGGCAAATAAGACAAATAATAATTATGGCCTTAGCATACATACAGCAATGCCAAATCTTATATCAAAATAACAATATAAAAAATACTTTGGTAAAGCACATAATCTTATACTATATATATAGGTATAGGTACTATGAGATTAAGTCTAATATTACATTTATTTCATTTATTTTATTTTACTATTAGTTTATATGTCATGCTATTATTTTATTGTTGCAATGTGCGTTCGTTATAAATTATTAATAATTTCGGCTTTATTATAAGTTAAAACAAGAACTGTAACTAAAAGTTATACATTTTGCTCTATAGCCTTTGGTAATTTCTTTCTTCCTTAGCAGCTGACAGTTGACTTGTCAAGTTGTCATGAGTCAAGAACATCATTCTTTATAATCTGTGATACAGTCAGTCGGCCATGTTTAATGTTTGAAATGGTGGTGTCTGTACGTTATATAGTGATGAAAATAAAATAATTGTGAATTTGGTCTCGTTATTTTATTATTATAACCAGTGCTAGTGAGTTTTCAATGTATTTTGTGAAAAGTGGGTGATAAACTGTCGTTACAATGAACTGGGGTACTGAGCTTTGGGTAAGTCTACGTTAGAATTAGTCAGTTTGCAAGTTTTGTAATTTTCTATAATCGTCACAACGGTTATGCTGGAAACTTGTGGTACTAAATGATCTTTCTTTCGACACTTAAATGATCATCGTCTTAATTTCTACACGACGTATGGAAAGTTGATATTAATTATAGTTACTATTACACTTATGTATTTTGTTATGTAGGACGTTGGAGTAACTTTCATGTACCGTGCAGACTATACATTTTATAATTTCTTCTTTCATAATACTATACATTTATATAAAGAAGATATATTATATGATATTTGTAATTATGAATATATGTTATTTTTAAATCTTATAATGCCAGAGGCTTATAAGTTATTATATAAATATATTGCTTAATATATAAGCATCAACATATAATCAAATTTTAAATAGTAGGTCACAGTTACTTATTAATAAAAATAATTGTTGTTGTAAATTGCTAAATCAGTTTTGTTATATTCAATAAATATATTTTTTAGTTCGTATTATATGAAGACTTCTGTTTATCTAGCCTTGCATGTAAGCATTATATTTTATAATATTATATGAAATATTCTTTAAATCTTGACTGATGTACCTATATTATGTTCCACCTTATTAACCAACCACCAAGGGTTGTTGGTAGAGATCTCTTATAGAGATAAGTAATCATTTGTACTTGTTTTCTTTTTACCTGTATTTTCATATATATTTTAATTTTGGTACATAAATAAATAAAATAAATACTAAATAAGCAGTAGTGCTGTATAAGTTCTTTTCTAGTAAATATGTAAAAAAATCATTGTTGTCTGTACTCAATATTACACATAAACATCATTAAAGTACAATACTGCATCTTAAGTTTTGTCTTCCACTAATTATATAATTAGTTGTAAAATTCTAGGAACTCTAATTAAGTAATTACTAATAATTCATTAAATTTAGAGTAATTAAATTAATTTATCAATAGTTTTCTTAACAGCTTATTTATAAGGTCTTATTATTATCATCAATAAACTAATAGTAGTTAAACTTTTTAATTAATTATGACACCATGTATAAATATGTCCCATTCCATATAAATATGTCCATACACCATGAACATTGCTTTGCTCTACAATAATAATTAAAACTTAATAACATTAAAACTTTTAAAACAATTTCTCCAAATATTTCAAAATTAACGATAATATTTGTTTGACTCAAAAATCTTAGTAGGCATATGATAATGCTTTGACAATAACATCACCTTCTCATTAGTGGAATACCAACATTTACGTTTATTAGTATATAAGTAACCATGAATTGTTTTAGGTATTCTGCAACCATATGATTGCACAATTAATAAGTATTAAATGTTAAGTTAAAATTTATATTGATTACATTCATATATTGATCCATAGATTACATTCATAATTTGATTTATTCCATGCTTTAATAATGGAGCTGAAGTCATATGAGGATAATTAATTAAAAGTCGATTTTATTTATTAATTACACTTATTGACATACTACCATTCATTTCAATGTAAATTGAGATGATTTTTAAACACTTTAAAACAAAATAGATACAGATAATATTTGCTTCAATACAATTATACCCTCCAACTGTAAGCCTCCCATATGATTAAAATAAAGAAAGTGATACTTGACATAAATAAAATATATTATATAAATAACTTAGGGAAAAGACAGTGATCAAATTTAATTTTAATAATATACAATTATTAAAACAAACATTAAATTTTTAAAACAAATACTTCAAGAAAGCCAAGCATTTAAAGTCGATAAAAAACCATCATGTCCCCAATACATTTTTATCTATCATTGTTCAGCTGTGCAAACTTGGATAGATGCTCTATTAATTTATCTCAAATTCTATTTACGTTGGCCCAATTAAAACTATGAGTTTAGAATTTGACCGTATGTCAGGTCAATGATCCCTGTATACATACTTGTGTTGTTGATAAAGTACTACAGTATTTGTAATATTGCGTTTATATAGATTCTAGAGTGCGAGTGGTCAGTTGGCAAGATGCAAGGCCGATTGCTACGGCTGGTCCGCATTCCGCACTCTACTTACTAGTTGTGAAATGAGCCTATCTGTTACCTATACGCCGTTACATATAAACATAGCATTACAATGTGAAGATTATTTCGGTATCATACGCGTACTTTTTTACGATGAACGTGTTACAATAGAAGTGTGTTTGTATAGAGAATGCGACAGTTCGAAATGATGTCATAAAGTTATTGGCAAATGTTAGAATCTGGTTTCGGAGAAGCCGTCATCGTCTCGATATTGTTATTAATTTATTGCGTACTAATATATGACATACATACAGAAAAAAAACTGGTTTTATTTTTAAGTCTATCTATATGTATACACTTAAAATCTATCTATCTAATATTAAAGCGAAATACCTCTCACTCATTATAATATTTCAAGAATTGTAAATTAAATGTATTCTGGTAGGTCCTAATGATTGATTATAATTTTTTTTTCATTTTGAATGAATGTTTTGTTATATCGTGTTACATTCCGAAGCATCTTGAAATAAGGTAAAAATATATACAAATCATGAAGTTCACGCATGTGAAATCTCTTAGTAAATACCTTAAATATACGCAAAGCACATCTCATCATAGGTTTACTATATATAAATATATTGCTACGATATATTTCACGTAGATAAGTTCCAAATAATCGTATGGTGATTTTTTGTTGCGAATTATATCACTGAGGTTTTTTTTCTTATTTTGAAATCAGAATTCATGCTCGAATTGTTATACCAACATAATTCAGAGCAGGTGGACACAATTGAATTATCTTGCGACGTCCGTGAACTAGTTCGCTAACCGTTTTGTAACCGCGACCTGAAAACCCGCCATAGTTGGATAGACACCGTGATTTGTCTTAGTAGGCCCGAGACTAAAATCACTTGTTTGTTTAATAAACAATTAACTGCAAGTATTGTTTATAAACTAAGACATTATAAAATTCTTTTACTTATAAACCTGTATGAGAGAAAGTCCATATCGACGAACCTTATTTACTAACAGATATTTACATCAAGTAATCTAAAATTTTCCTCAGTCACTGCATCGATTATTTATTAAAGGAAATTATATTATGTAAAAATGTTAAACTTATATTTGTTTTGTGTTGTAGGAATTTTTATAAAATTCTGTCCCCTCAGTTGTAGACGTCCATGGCTGAAAAATCCATTAACAGTTATGAAATTGCTTTTTTTTATACAGAAACATAAACGCCGAACATTTAAAATGCTTTTAGATTTTGCATCTTTAAAATTATTTCCCCTGGTAAATCTCATTTCAGGTTAGAATTCGCATAGTAAAAGAATGCATTCAAAATAATAGGTATAAATAATGTAAACTTTTAAACCTAATATTCGAAAATACAGAAAGCTGGATGCATCTATAATAGTATACGATTAGCCCTTATTCACCATAGAGTTATCATACAAGAGTAGAGAAGCTATCTTAAAATGTGTCTTATTACAATAAATAGAAATAAAAAGAAAGCAAATGATAGTGTATCTATCATTCTGTCTTTTTATGTGTGATTAGACAAAGATTTACAAGTTTACTCTTTCCTTTCATTATTCATTGTGACAATTCAATTGTTTTTACACAAAAAAATTAATATTTTTATTTATCAACGGTTAAATGTTTGAAATTGCTCTCCTGTAAAGTTGTGGTTTGACAAATATCACGTTGTTCTTGTAAAGAGGCGATTTGTATGTATATCTCAAATTATTCTTTAACACCTGTTCAAGCTGTTAAGATACCGTTATCTTGATAACTTTCTCGGTTTACACTACGCTGGTTTTATACATTGTACCGATGATTAAGCGAATACCCAAAAAAAAGTTAATAAGTGCCCACATTGTACAGTCACGTCCACTTACATGTGTTTATTATTTCTATTGTATTTTGGTGACTACGTTTTTTTTGTCTCTATGAGCCAAGTTGAATGTCAACTTTCAGTACGTTTCCCCGACTTCCATACCAGCCATTTTAGTTTGAACTTTTTAATAGGTGTTTTTTTTCAATAATAAATTTTTTGTAACAAATAGCTTCAACGAGAGATTATAGTAATGTTGTCGCTTCTATTGTATCCATACTTATATTACAAAGGCGAAAGTAGGTTTGTTTGATTGTCTTTCTTTTACGTCTAAACGGGGCTACAGGCCGGTGTGATTTTTTGGTATAGTGTTAGTTGATTAGACTAGTTTAAACGGCTAGACTGTGACATAGGCTACTTTTATTTGTAAGATAACTATCGCTAAGCGATGCATTACCCAAGCAAGCAGAGTCGTCGAGGAGTCTATCTCCGGACGATGCTTCGGTTACGGGGCGAAACAATTGTTGAAATTGTGATAGTGAATGAATTTAGTGCTTGTGTATTGTTATATTATTGGTGGCGGGTATTACATGGGTTTTTAGGAATTTTGCATGTATCGGGTATGAGAACGGATAGTACACTCTCATAGCTAGATAATACTCTCATTATTTTTGTATTATGGATCTCCGCAAAGTAACGCCTAATTTTATAAATTAATTTCCTCTTAAGAGAATACGAAATTTAGACGAGTACAGAAACAGTAAATTTTGTTAAATTATATCTAAGTAGAGCGTAAAACTCGTAGATTTTTGTTACTTGTTTACTTACATTATAGATAACGATATTAGCCGTCCCACGTAAAAAACCAATGGAGTAAATCGACGGTTAAAGCCGTTAGAGAATTCTGTGCTAGTTAAAAGGATCGTGCCTGATATGGGATTCGCGCGACGCGATGATATCACGCCCAAAACATGTCTTTGTTTTGGTTGGTGCCATTAATATTCGTATTGAGATCTTTTTATCTCAGACGTGTATATTTGATGTTAACTGATAATTGTTTAGCATACTTAGATGCATCGTTGTGAACTATTTTCTTATATTCGTTTACATTCTCCGTCTTCTGAAAAATACTTATGTTTAACTCTTTTAAATATTATAAGTTTTCAAATGTCTTTTTCAGTGTAAGATCTCAGATTTGACATTTCTTTTTATTTCTTTTTAATCACGATTTATTTTGTTCTTTTTCTAAGTCTTCTATGACTGATAAAGTAAACACTATTTAGTAAAAAGCAGGTGCGGCTGAGTGCCGTTCTCTAATTAGGTTATAATCTCAGATTGGATTACCTTAGGTGTGACCTTTTCTGACTATTATAGCTACCGCACCCTCTTTATGTACAACAAATCTACTGGTATTTTTATTGGTCCGATCTAATACATAAAAGTGATAGCATTTTTTGTATGAATAAACTTAATGAAATGTCTCGCGCGATTTGACACTAAACATTAGCTTTTTCTACCATAATGATAAGACAATATCTCATGTTTGAATGACAAATTTTTAACACACAACTAGTTTATTAAAATGACCTGAATGAATTAGAAAAAATACGTTTTTCATATACTATAACAAGTCGATTAATATAACATTTTTTTATTTAGTTTATCGCCCTATCTGAAGAACAAAGTCGCATTTCCTATGCTTATATGGGATACATAGGACATATATTTAATTTAATATATGGGATAATATATAACATATATGGGACATGTGACTTTGTTCTTCGGATAGGGCGATATCTGGTTTAACTACTAACATTTAGAGCCGATATATTAAATTTCTTTGCGATTTCATTTATCAAAAGAGTTCATTTCTGTTTTTCGTCATGGTATCCGTTTAAAGTCTGTCTTGATATTGATCTTAGCTATAAAAAAACTTAACAAAGAAAATTTTTTTTTACATGCACTTGTGTATTATAGGTGATAATTACGTGACGACCGCTGAAATCTTGCTATTACCGATAGAATCTGCAAGAAATTATACGGTAAATTGCTGGCTTATGCATCGTGAAGCAATATGATCATTCTGAGCTTCTTACTATCGTCTCAAACGGTAGAAAAATCCCAAAAAAACTAACGTAGTTATAATAGTTTTAACGCGTGTAAATTTGTAATGTTATATTAATATAATCCGTACTACATATAAGGTATAAAATATATACTACATATAATACCTTAAAAAATAAAATATATCGTGATAAATCGTGATTTGATTACTTATAAATATATAAAGTAAGAAAATCTATATTATGTTATGATGTACATATGTTGAAAAAGTTGGTCATGTTTTTCAATAGAATGACTCATTTTCTCCAGTGAAATTATTTTTTTCCTGTACTTTGGCATCCGTCCAGTATTGGTTGCCATTATTCTCGAAGCAGACGTACGCCTCATTTGGCGAGTGGCAGCAGGTCCATTCGCGGACTTCAGCGTGGAACCGGTTTGACCAGAATACATGGAGCCGTACAAAATAAAATGGCGTCGGCTATGAAACGATGCAAGCAATATTAAATCTTTAATTCATATCTGTATGGCTTCAAATGATTTTTCATATCGTGTAACACTTAAATGTTATAAAACCGCTTCGTTAGGCTATTTTCAAGAATCCCTTAATGCTTGTTAAAAGTAACTTAGCCACACTATACGTTATCGTCCTACACCATCCTACACAGCTCGATCTGTATCCTTTACCAGGATATATTAAAGCTAATCTACGTTTTAAATACATAATTGCAGTATCGAATTGAATTGGTATTGGTTTTGCATATACCGTATTGTGAGTTAATTATCTCCAGTATAATGCGGTTTGTTCCAATTGTTATGTCTGCGAAAATACTCTAACCACTAGAGGATAATCTCATTGTTTACTTAATTTTAATGAAATTATGGTGATGTCATGGTTATTTTGCCACGCATGACTTGGTATCCAGCTTCATTATAGTCATTTAATCTTTCTAATCTAATACCGGTAAATTTAAACTGAACTACTTTCGGCTGTCTGAACTTCGGTATAGACATAAAAATCAAAGGAAGAAGTGAATACTAACTAGTTTTAACATTAATAATATAAGCATAGCTTATGCTTATTTTATATTATTATTATGACATTTATTTATATATTGTTATGACATTTATTTATATCTTATATACAAAATTATCGTGTCACAATGTTATTATCATACTCCTCCACAACTCGACCGATTTTTACGAAATATTATATGTATATTTAGTAGGTCTGACAATCGGCTTCTAACTATTTTTCATACCCCTAATGGTCGTCCAACCCTAACATTTTCCTTTTATTTTTTGAATATATATATATTTTTATTATTATTTACTAGCTGTGCCAGCGGCTTCGGTCGCGTGGAAATTAGTGTATCACAATTTTTTTCCGAATTTAAATTTTGAACATTAAAGTAGTCATTGTACGTCAAAAAGAGATAGAGACATGCTGTTACTTTTTTTGTAGTATTTATGTAGATCTACAATTCCCTAGTACATCACTTTAGTGTATTTCTGCTGGATTTCGCAGCGCACGCGAGTGTAGCTCCGAGCAGTCGAGTTTTTTACATCACCACCATTTTTGCCACCTTTTCAACATAATTTACATAAAACTGTAGTATTTTATTAACCTAAACCATCCGGAAGTATTTCACTATCTTTTAGTAAAAACAGTACAAAAATCCGTAGAGTAGGTAGATTTTGAGAAAATCAATTGCATACAAACGGCTTTTGGGAGCTTTGTTTTATAATAAGTATAGATATAGATACTAAAAATTACATAGAAATTATTTGTATGGCTAAACACCGTTTGCCCGATCAGCTAGTCCACATATACAATTTACCGCTATTCCTAAATCCGAAGCAGCATCGACATGTAATAGTGTGTTATTTTCTTTATCTTCCTTAATTAGTTCCATGTCATCGGCCGACGCTCCTCGTCTATATATAAATAAAGGCTCTGTACATTCTCAACTAAACTAGATATTTTATCGCCTACACATAGCGTGTTTAGACTATCCGAGTATAATCATAAGTTTTCAGAAAATACTTATATACTGTTCACATTAACTAATGGCAAGAAAGACTTTAGGGCTCACAGAATTCAAGCCTTGAACTTGCGATTATGTTAACTAGGGATGTAAAAAAATAAACGATTTCTATATTAATCGATTAATTTATGACAACAATCTATTTTTAATAATCGATTATTTAGACCTCATAAATCGATTTTAATAAATCTAATATATTAATTATTTTTACCTATTTTAGGGCCTTTTATACCCTATTATATTATACCCTATTATATATATTTCTTATCTTTTAAGATAGGATATGCATTGTTGGATGGAATCTTTGTAAACAACACATTTTAATCCAATTTCACATAAAGCGCATCTGTTATTTCTTTAAGACTAATTAAATTAGACTAATTAATTATTTAAAAAAAAAACAAATTTTTCAATAGTCACAACAAAAATCGGTCATTAAATAAAGTTTTGAAGGGAGAAAATTAAATTATTTATTTATCGAGTTTTTCCATTCCAAGTGACATCCCTAATGTTAGCCACGCTATGTACTTTCGAACCGTTAAACCGATTGTGATGGATTTCAGTGTATCGATTCGTGACATAAGCTGATATTAATAATTATAATTGTAGATAAAATACTTCTTCATTATCAACGGATAGACGTCCATTAATAGTCTCTTGAAAGATTTTTCAAGGTCACATAATAGACCTTTAGAGACCTTTTTGAGGACCATTAGGATTTTACTTTTACGACACTCCAAAGAATTGTGCTCAGGATGAAGGGACAAAATTACTAGCAATATCAAGTTTCGGATATACAGCTTAAACTTAGTAATTAATATTTGCACTAAAAAACTTAAATTTTTGTTCAACAAAATGTAGAAAAGTAATTTCATATCGACAATTTTAGTCAGATCGACAAAAATCATGAAAGCAGGATCATTTATTGAAATTATTTATCATCATCATTCATCATTCTCCTGCCCTTATCCCACTCTAAGTGGGGTACGGCACAACATGTTGCAAACATGTTGTCATATGATTTGGCTACGTATTTTGCCTGCCTGACGTTAACTTCCTTAGTCGCCTCTTACGACACCTCGGTAAGAAATGAGGGTGTTCTATTCTATGCAGCCGGATACCACACGACAATTACCTTAGTCGCCTCTTACGACACCTCGGTTATATATATACACATATAAAGGTTATGTTCGTTCGATATGCGGTGAAAAATAATGCACATACAGAGAAAGTGTGGTCAAATGTAACGAGCGTGTTTCATATGTCAAGTATCTCAAACTTGACAACTGCTAATGTTACTTCCATTGATCGTAAAATTGCTTTCATTGCTTATATTTACTTATGGATTCTGTTAATAAAAAATGTTGTGAAATACTTAATCCGCAATAAATCCTTACTATTGCAAACCTTGCCTTCAGGCGCTGTGAGGAAATCTTTACCGAATTGTTACTTATCATTTCTGCTTAAGCTGTTGCAGTTTTACTATTGCATTATTAGTAATTTAAATAATTAAAAGCGAAAACATAATTTTAATAAGCTAATCTTTCTAATTGTTTAAAACCAGCTCTGTTCTTCGGCTTTTCTTTTTATAAAGTTTTCTAAAAAAGAGCCGTCTAAATCTTCTGAAGACGATGTTTTTAAATTTCAACAGCATGCAGTCTTATGTTTTATTTTTCTATTTTACTCACAATCGACGCCATAGGATGTAGGATGATGATTTTTTGGCGTGTTCTCTCCGTGTAGTTTTATTGTTGCATTTTAAAAGATTTATAATGAGAATTTCAGTGTCATTTTATTTTATGTGAACGTGTTTTGTTTTAAGTCAACACACAAAATATGAGAAAGTTGCAAGACTTAGTCATTTGGTTGTTTGTTTTATAATTCTAGCCTGTTATAATGTGATTTGGATTATTAATAATCAGAATTATCTCTAGATGTGACTGTTAGCAATTTTAACATTTGTATACTAACATAATAATTATTGTCTTGAGTTTAGTGCATTGAGACGTTTTAGTATTCGGATTAGACGCCATATTGTATAAGACTCAACTTGAGTTGACTTTAAAACTTAATTGTGGCGGCATTCCGGTGTAACGAGAAATAATTTTTTATAAGAGTTATTAAGCGTAAAAAAGTGTTTAAGAATTGTTTTGGAAATATTTTTAGGTATTTTAAAATTACCCACTAGATTGACGAGCTATATTTGACTGACCCGTTGGCGCTGTGGGTAGTGACCCTGCCTTCAGCTCCGCGGGTCGCGGGTTCGATTCCCGCCGAGGGCCAACATTTTCTATAAACAAATTGTTGGTTCTTCGAGCCTGGGTGTGTATTTGTATTTAAGTATGTATTTAAACCTATATATGTAGTATATCTACCAGTTTATCGTCACCCATAACACAAGTATTAAGTTACTTACTTTGGGGACGGACGACGTGTGTGTAAATGTCCCATATATTTATATTAAACTAAAAAGTGTACCTAGCGATATTTGTTTTTTTTAAAGGTATCAATAGAAAAAAAAGGTATAAATTTTTAAAGCCTTCATTATCTATGAAATGCGGTTTTAATTGTGTAATTATCGCCTTGATTAAACGTATTTCACTAAACAACTTTAAGGCTTGGTGTTAAGACATCGTAGGTCAATGTCGGCAAACAATAAAGTAACTAAAGAAACATACAAGAATTAAAGAAAAATCTTGATTTTGAAAAGTGTTGTAAATATTTGTAGACTTTCCAGGAATGAGTAAAACTGAAAACATGGTTAGTAAAATAGAAATAGATATATGTACCGTATGCTCAAACTTTTGGTCAATTAATGATGAATTAAAAATTGCGTGCCCTAAATGTAGTCACAAGACGCATAAAAAAAGCAAATATTCAATCCTACTCAATACTATACTATAAAGGTTATACTAAAAGCATTCCTTTAACTGTATTCACCTCACATCAACACCATTTGTGTGAAGCAAGATATATTATAAAAAATATTTTTTAATAGTGTTTTAAAAATACTATATCCTTAAACTAATCAATATAAACAAATATCATATCTCGGAATAAAGCTATCAAAAACTTGTTTTATATGTTTCATCAGCACAGGAAAGGTCAACCACACGTTGCCTAAAAGCAACAAAAAATTGCAACTTTATAATTTCCATATTTTTAATTATTAGGTATTCAAAAATTTTAATGCTTAGTGGTATTTTTTATGATTAAATACAAATATTACCGCATTGCATGTCTCGGATCATAACAGGAAGTCTTAAATGACACGTGAACCGGCGGGAAAGGTTAATCATATTTATCGGTCCACATGCGTACCTGGGTTATCTTACCATGTTTTAACTGCATCTCATAAGATTATCATGTTACCTGTAAAGTATAGTTTTCTTGTGGTAAAAGCATAGCTATAGCTTTCAATATAAGTACATATTCTTCACTACTTAGCTGCCAATTTATTTATAGCCCATTTATACTTCGACATTCAATGAATTCAATTCTACGGGATTTGAAAAGTCAAATGCATTAAAATATTTCGTGTTGATAAGACCTTACCTATTTCGTAATTCTTAATTTAAAAAGTAATATTTTCAATACTATAAACATTCGTATCTCAGTTGAGACAACATCGATGACCATTAAATTTTTGACTCGAAATAAATTTGAGTTAATCGTAACATCATAGATATCATCACAGTATCCTTATTGTCCCATCATTATACCGTAAAATCAAATAACCATTAAAAAAATTTTTAGATGTTGATAATCAAAACCGTAATCAAGAAACAGATAAGAGAGCAAAAATTTGTGTGATTCAATATGAGGCAAAGCTAATAATAAACAAAAGTAATAATAAAATTATTTTGTTATAATCCGCGATACAGTAAATAGAAAATATATATAGTGTTAAATGTATAGTGGACTTTCCGTATTTTCATACCCGATACGTGCAGGATTCGTATAAACACATGCACAAACCTCAAAGCTTTGCGATTTTGTCGTGGAGTCTATCTCCTGATGATGCTTCGGTTGCGGGGCGAAACGATTGTTGAGTTTGTTGTTAGTGAACGTGTGTAGTGCTTGTGTATTGTGGTGGCAGTGGTGGAGGTTTGTGCATGTGTTTTTACGAATCCTGCATGTAACGGATATGAAAATACGGATAGTCCACTATACATTTAACACTATATATATTTTCTATTTACTGTATCGCGGATTATAGCAAAATAATTTTATTATTACTTTTGTATTATTGATCTCCGCAAAGTAACGCCCAATTCTATAAATTAATAATAAACAGTAATATTTTCAGATTTTTTCTTCCTAATTTACTTTATTGTCGTGACTTTTGCTTTGGTATTTTCTCTGACAGATAAGTTAACGGTGGCAAATGCGTCGAGTAACTGAAATAGCAGAGTGATAATAGGAGTGTGAGTTTTGTGGCGAGATGCCATGATCTACCTGAGTGCACTGTTTTTATTGTAGCGGTAGTGATTTAATCCTCAGAGTCGATATGATGGTTTTTTGGCTATATTTTATGGATCAGTGTAACAGGAGTCTTGCAATGATTGTTAGAGGTCCCGTTCGGTTCTTTGACAATTTTGTATTAGCTTCATACTCGCTGTACAGTAACTCGAAATTGGTATATATTATAAGTTCGATATAGTTCACGATGAGTTCAAATCGGATTTCATTCGGGTTTAAACAACGGACACACTCAATCTCCACTATTTAGGTCAAGTATAAACAAATCGTGGATGTTTGTGAGGAAGTATATCGTTAATATGTTTTACGAGTTTACCCGTAAATCCGTCGAATTTTTCGATATGATCTCCGAAGATATTTAGCTCTTAGTGGTTGCAATTGTGTTTTAAGAGATGGTTTCAAAAGGTTAAAATTAAATTTATTTATGGCTCTGCTTCATGTTCCTATTACACTGGATTGTTTATGTTATAGCCGTTTCTACATTTAGCACGTGTCGGTCCAAACACGGAAGCGAGATTTTCGTTGGAAATTTTAATCGTCCGATCGTTTCTGACTGTTTACATACGCAGAGATGCACGTTCAAGTTCGAGGTTATTCACTTACTTGAAAGCTTTGTTTAAAATTTTAAAAATAGTGCATTGTATGTTTTTTCGTCCGGAAAAAACAGTAATGGGTAAAATGGTTTTTTTGATTCATTGAAAACAAAACTCCCTTTAATCCTTTGATGATCTAATTTTTAATGTAAGTTTACATAATGATGCATTCCGAAATGGAGGTATATTTTGAACAAATTTTTTTCATAAGAAACTAAATGTTTTTAATTAATATCTCGGTGTGGAAAATATTCGTAGTTAATATTTTAATTTCCTTTATAGAATTAGGCGTTAATTTGCGGAGATCCATAATACAAAAGTAATAATAAAATTATTTTGCTATAATCCGCGATACAGTTAATAGAAAATATATATAGTGTTAAATGTATAGTGGACTAACCGTATTTTCATACCCGATACGTGCAGGATTCGTAAAAACACATGCACAAACCTCCACCACTTCCACCACAATACACAAGCACTACACACGTTCACTATCACAAACTCAACAATCGTTTCGCCCCGCAACCGAAGCATCATCAGGATATAGACTCCACGAACAAAATCGCAAAGATTTGCGATTTTGTTGTATACATTTAACACTATATATATTTTCTATTTACTGTATCGCGGATTATAGCAAAATAATTTTATTATTACTTTTGTATTTTAATTTCCATTTTTTTTTAATAAAGTAAGGTAATGAATGATATGTTTCGCTTTTTATATGATTATGGTATGAATGTCAAATGGGTAAATGATAATCCAACCCTAAGAAGGATTTTGTAGTTTTTGAATTTTCTGTTACAATTTTTTTCATGGAAGTAGAAGATCAAAATATATTAAAACCGTGTCACGAAGTTTTTTCCGCGTAAATTTCGACCCCGTGGCAATTTAAACGTATTGTACTATTAAAATCTTTTAGTAAAAACCGCACAAAAATCTGTTCAGTAGATTTTGAGAAAATCGATAGACAGCTTTTGGGCACTTAGTTTTATAATATGTATATATGTATAAATAATAATATAATAAGATTATTTTATTGTACGCTATATATCCTTTTAAGTCAAGATAGTAGCAGATTTGTATAACTAAAACATCTCCTTGCTAAAACAAGTTTTTTTTATTGTATGGATAAACCTCTGGACGAAATCGGCGATAAGGCCGCCTTTTGTGTATTACAAAATTTCTTATGTTGTGTAGTGTTAAGCAAATGTTTGTAATTATAAATTTGGTGTACCATAAAGGATAAATAAAATAAATAAACCTCACAGTTAAGACTGGTGGAACAATAATGGATTAGTCATAAAATTTTCCGGTTTATGTGCTAATTTACTTGACTTACATATTTTTCAGGTGAATATTTGGTGCGTAAGCAATAAACACTCATTAGTAATTACGGAATATTTGCGCTTATCAATTTGTACTTCTGAATTTTACGCACCGTACCAATGCCAATTTGTTCTTTTCGACCGGAAATCAATAATCATTATTGCGCTTTTTCCTCCCTATAAATTATGAATAAAAAATTATTATTTCAAATTAGGCAGTCTAAACAATATTCAATGCAGCATTGGACTAAGTTTATGACACTTGTTTGAATAACTGTTCCGTATCTGCGACACCTAATTATTACGTGATTTGACGTTATATGTTAGTAAAGATGTATAGCCTTAGTATCATTTTTCACGATTATTTAGTGTATTCCTAAATTAATTCTCCCAAACAATAGCTATGACATCGTGTTGAACCCCAGTCTTTCAATATTTTAATATGAATTTATCGTGAAGTAGATCTAGATCTAAATCCGCCGTGTGTTATCCGGCTGAGTAGAATAGACCACCCTCATTTCTTACAGAGGTGTCGTAAGCTAGATAAGATGACATCAGGCAGGCGGCCAGTCGTAAAATAACTAGTCAAATCATCTAACAACATGTTTCAAACATGTTGTTGCCGACCCCTCATAGAGGCAGGCAGGAGAATGATGATAAATCTATATCTAAATATACATTAAACGGAATCGATTCCTGGATTTATGGTTGTGATATATTTAAAGATAGGTAGATTGTATCAGAGGACGTATATTAAGTCCCAAGCCGATGTCTGGTTCTGATAACTTGAAGTAGGCGTTTTTACTGGTTGATTTCTTTGATCGACGCACTATTGATATTAAGACCAAACTTAACAGTATTGTAACATTCGGAAAATACAATTTTTTTTTTGGTATCTGTTATTCGTATTTAAAAATTAAGAAAATGTGCTTGTTTGACTGTTTTTTTTAATAGCCGCTTGAAGCTACGTTTCAGTTTGTATGGAGATAGTTAAAGGGCTCGAAAGGGACGTAGGCTCAGTCTACATACAGACGAAGTCACGAGTAGATGTAGTGTATGTATAGTATACTGTGTATGTAGGTACATAATGTTGAATCGACTGAAATGCGAAGGTCGTTTGCATATTTTCAATCAACATAGAATGCCGGTTTAATTTTTTACCAATCGAATTCTTGTGTTTATGTATGGAAAAATTAGTTCTTAGAATAAAATATAAAAATAGGCTTTTAATTTATGCTTGGTTGTTATTAATAAAGTAAGTTAATAGATTTATCGGTCTGTTTCTATGCTGTACGAGCCTCCTCAATCTTTGTGGCAAACGACTAAAACTTAAACCTATAACGCAGCTTTAAAGCCATACAGGCAGGTTACATATAGTCCAGTAAATCCTTATATGTAAGCTTCCTCGCGATGTATTGGTTCACCTTTAGAAATGTATTTGAAATAAGAACATAAGATTGCGATTAGAAAAGTCATTATTGCTAGACCGTGGTATAATCTTGTAGCTTCTTACGAACTGTGGGAAAGCATTACTAAGGATTAATAATTTGTAGATGGCTGTCTAAACCCAAATTAGAACCAAGGTTATAGACACGCTAAGTATATAGGTCGTTGCAACACAATAAAAATTACTTTCCACAAACAATAACTAAACGAAACTGACCTAGTTAACATACAGTTCAATTTAATGGTATTAACGGATTTACGAAAACATGAAGCAAGTAAAGGAATAAATCCCTACCAGGCGTGAATAACTTGACAGGTCCAAAACTCACACTTTTCAGGGCAGCCATAATTAGATTTACGTTAAGTATACGTTTAAGAGATTTATTTAAATATTCACAAGTTTGTAAGTGCGACATAAAAGACTTATCGACTTCAATGAAACATTCACCATATAAATTAGGCAATCCTAATACCTAATATAAATAAACATATAAAGGAACTTAAGTCGACTTATTCATCAACATATTCACACCTGGAAATAGGTTGCTACCTACATCAACAATTCTTCGTTCTTTTAATCAACAGCACCAGTTAAATATGTGCAAGATATTATCGAAACATAATACTATAATAATATGCTATCTCACTTGATCCGTTAATATCGAACGTGAGAAAATTCATCTCGTACTTGATAAGGATCCAATGTTTAACAGATAAAAATTTAAGATATATATCGGAAAATATGATTTCGTTTATTAAACCCTTAGTATACTGGTTAGCTACTATTCTTGATCAAGAAATTTTAGTTATGTCGAATATCAGATTTTATTTTGTAGATTTCTAAGATTCAACCCGCTTATCTATATAAAAATGATGTTAACAAAAACAATGTATTATAAATAAGTGTATATTAAATATATTTGTTTATATGCCCACAATCATAACAATTTAAATCTTTCACCGAGGGCTATTAAGATACTTGTTTTAAGTTAAAATAATCATATCCGTTTCTACAGTTAGATCAATTACTATAATCTCCTACACTTTCCTAAGCTTATGTTAAATACAAATGCAACAGTGAAATTACAATTATAAAGTAAAAAACTACTAAATGGACTAGAAAATGATAAATATATTAATTATAAGGCTACACAAAGCCAACCCACTCATTGAAAGTTGGCCAAAAGCCCAACATAAGTTTTCAGCTACGATTTTATTAAAATCAGCGAACGAATCTTATTTATATATTTATAAAAACGGATAGATCTTGTATATTTAATGAAATCAACGGTTAAATCTTATTAACATACGTTCTTTCAAACGGATACGACTAAGCACGCTGCATTGCAAAAGTATACGATTCCGCAACCCGTTCTGGAAGTTCTTAGTTAATTCGACAATCTCTGTGGTGCAATCGCATGATTTCTCGCTTTAAAAGTAAGATGTCCCATTTTTGGGAGACCGGTGAAGTCTATTTAAAAATGTAAGGTTTTACCCGAAATATTCTAAACTTCAATTCAAAAATTCAATTACATACGGTCTTATAAAAACAACGATTTTGTTAAGCTTCTTCCCAAAGTTTTAGAGTTTACCACATGTTAATATCACAATTAAAAAGCGTGACTTTCGAGGAAGATGAAAATATAATGTTATCGGTAATTTAGTACTGGTAAAGTATTTTCGAGTTCGCTACCCAAGTAGGAAACTGATAAGTAGTTGTAACTTAATATCTAACTTAGTTCGCCTTATTTTATTGCACTACATCATCTTAAAAAATCAGATAACGTGTTGAATTGCAAAAAAGAGTAAGGAGTGGAAGATAAGGTAGCTAGTATGTTTTATAGAAACTTAAACATTTGTGCTTTATGACATATTGAATGCAGCCAGAAATATAACGATTTCAATAATTTATAGAATTGGGCAATACTTTGCGAAGATCCAGACTACAAAAGTAATAGTAAAATTATTTTGCTATAATCCGCGATAAAGTAAATAGGAAATATATATCACGCTAAATGTAGAGTGGGCAGGAGAATGATTATGAGATATTAGTATGTATGTACTGACTATCCCTTTCTCATTATGATGAGGTTAGTGTCCCTTTGCTATTTGTTTAGTAGCGAAAGTGTTTTGAGTTGTGCGGTCGTCGGACCGGAGGTTCGCATGCGGCAAGTGGGTAATGTGTCGCGCTCCACTCGGCGTGCCGTCTCCGAGCTCGGCTCGGTGCTTTCGTTCAGTTTATTATAGTCATTTTTATGTTCTCGGCCTTAATATTTTGTGAGATTACCAACACTCGTCACGCTTGTATGCGTCGAACTTTTTAATCTTTTTAATAAACCAGAGTTAAAGTTGCAAAATATTTATGTTGTAGATATTATTATATATTACAATCTTAAATTTAACGAAAACAAAATGAGACTAGCTATATCTAGCTTTTTGATTCGAAGCATTCGTTAATAAAATTGCATAATATGTTTTATAAACGATAGGTTAGCCTTTTCTAATAACTTAATTCAATCATTTTAATGCAACGACTCTAATAGATAATCATTTCCATAAGGTTTTCTGCGCTGTTAAATCGTGTTCGAAGCATCTTACCAAAACCATAAACCAAGATTTTATTTCCTCGTCAATAATCTAGTCAAAGATATATAATAAACCGTGAGATGCTTTATTTCTCTCTTCACAAAATTTCGCAATTAAGCGATTGATTTGAAATAATTCCGTTAATATCTTCTTAGTGAAAGAGATCCTCGGAAATTGATTGTGTACAGATATATAAGATCTAATAAACAGCGCCAACAAATTGTTTAATGAAATTATCATATATCAAATCAGCTAATAGTATTTTTTCTATTTGGTTAATTAATAAATAAGCATTCGATATGTGATAAGGTACTTATTATAATATGCGGAAGAAAATAATCTTAATCAATGTCAAGAAAATTAATAAAGTAATTTACAGCAGTTATTTTTCAATTTCCCCTTATACTTTATAAAAAAGATAACGGTTATTTATCGGTCTTTTTATGAGCTTTTTATTGCGTACTTGTTTCTAGAGAAATCCCTTGCAAACGATTTTGCGATCTTGATCAAATTAAAAAGTATTTCTACGCGGTTAGCTGTACATACAGAAATGACCAAGTCAAGGTTTTGCTGTGAAAGGAATTTGAAAAGGCTTCACTAGTGTTGTCACCTACGTTAGCATATATCAGCTTACGTGCGATAAAAAAATCAAAGTAATCGTTTCGCCGTCGACAACATCCGCCATTTTTGGCACTTCACTCCCCCTCAAAATAAACGTGCAAATAAAGAATGAGAACTTTTCCCCTCGCACGAATTACTAGCATTGAATGCGTCACCTGTTAACTATACAAGTGCATGCTTCGTTTTGTGATTCAGACGCGGGATGAATGGCTCAGGCGACTTTTGATAGAGGCACGTTATACATTGCACAGTTGAATGAATGTCGAGCAATTGCATCGATGCTTCCGGATTAGTATTAATAGTGATTGATTCTAATTTTAAATCATATAAAACTCATTCAATATATACTAAGCCTCCAAATGAAAAGGATTTTTCAAAGTAGTTAAGTATATATATAAATTTGATTTACCAATTCAATTCAAATCTTCCATTGCTTGTCAGTAAACCTTCGGCGGTAAATTAATTTTGAAAGTTGCGGGTTCTGTTCTTTCCTATATTTAGTGTCTGTTGACTATGAATACAGCAAAGGCTCAAACATTAACTAACAGTATGTCACTAGAGGTTCACTCTCACTCACTGACTGGATTTGATGTTAATAACGTGTGCGCTTTGAGACAGTGTGAGGTTTCCTTTGTACACTAGTATTAGTTTGTTAACTAATTAGTATATTCATGTATGTATTACACAATGTGTACCCTGTATATAAATAAACGAGGAAGAATCACACGTTTCAACCCACATGAAGGAAGCTGGCTTGAATCTTTGAAGCAAGCTGGAAGCTTTGTTTCAAAGACAATGAACAAATATTACAAAAATATTTCTTATTTTTTTTTGTAAAAGTTTGTGTTAAGAATCACTCTCCGAAATTTGGCGATAAAATTGCCCTATTGTGTATATTTTTTGTTTCCACCTTATTTTTGTACGATATTCTTGTCTTAATAAACAGACTGAGCAACATCAAATATATAGAAAAAGCTTTTGCTAAGCTTGCTACTACAGCATAAAAATATGGATTCAAGTCGAATATTCGGGCTGGGTCGCCAGGAGGCATGGGGTCCTCACCTTTCGCCTGACGCAGGTGCTCTCCGGACACGGTTGTTTCGGGTGGTATCTGTGGAAGGTGGCCCGGCGCGAGGCGTCCGGTGAGTGCCACGAGTGCGGCGCCGAATTTGATACGGCGCTGCATACGCTTGCAGACTGCCCAGCTTGGGTGGTTCAGCGGGCGGAACTCGTGGCACAGGTGGGGCACGATCTCTCCTTGCCCGCCGTGATTCGTGCCATGGTGGGCGGGGAGAGATCGTGGGCAGCGATGGCCTCCTTCTGCGAGGACGTAATCTCGCGGAAGGAGGCGGCGGGGCGGATTCGGGAAGTCGAGTCCTTGGATCCGATCCGCCGCAGGCGAGCGGGGCGCAGACGACTCGCCGAAGTCCGTCGCATGCCGCCCTAATGGGGACCTCCGAGCGTTCCGAACGGGGTTTATCGGACGTTCGCTGGAGTTAGGTCCCCGAGGCGGTCGATGCATCTGGTGCTCCCGATGCATCGATTAGCGGAGGGAGGGGCCCACTTTGAGAGAGGCCCCGACCCAGAGGTGGCGCACTCTGGGGTTTAAAAAAAAAAAAAAAAAGGTTTGAATAGAGAGTTTTGGACACTTTGACGTCGTTGATGCTCATGGGACATAGACCATTATAGCTTGTATTGCATACTCCACTGGCATACTCGGCCGTGCTTTACTATGTCTAGTTTGTTTCTGGAATTATCCTCATAAATCTCTCTTATCATAACGTTAACGTTATGATAAGATGTAATGTAATGGTTAAGTCAGCTAATATATATATATATTTTTAAGTAACATGAGTAAAGTATGTTTTTCTTAAAAGATAGAGACATATACGTCATTGAAGACTATTGTGTAGCCGTAAAAAAGTTATCCGATTGAGCAGAATAGACCACCCCCATTTCATGCCGAGGTGTCGTAAAAGGCAACTAAGGTAGGTCGACCCACCGTGTGCTATCCGGCTGAGTAGAATAGACCATCCTCATTTCTTACCGAGGGGGCGTAAAAGGCGACTAAGGTAAGTTGACGTCAGGCATGCGGCCGGACGTAAAATACATACGTAGCCAAATCAAGTGACAACATGTTTATAACATGTTGTGCCGACCCCACTTAGAGTGGGATAAGGGCACGAGGATGATGTGTAGCCGTAAAAAAAATATCCCAACTATACATTGTTTTGTTATATCTTAACGTCTTTAATTAAAGCTCCCAAGCGGCTTAAATTCTTATCTAAATATGCATTATTATATTACTATTTAAAAGTTATTAATTTTCATTACATTAGAATCGTCGTTACATATTGAATTGTAAAACCAAACCTAACAATACTTCTATGTAATGCATCAAACACGTCAAAGCATCTACAGCCCTCAGTACACGTATGAGCGGCTCATGACTAAACTTCTGATTGAATCTGAAACCTTGCCAATGCAAAACAATCCAGCTAAGTGTAAGACATGACGAAATTACTAAGAAATCAAGAGCCCCCAGTGAACTCCTTTGTCATGACATTTTGTTTCCTTTAATTCATTGACACGTTTCGTATTATAACCACGAAATGATTGGTTATTATGTGACGTCATTAAATTCTTGCTATTCATTTACTTGAAGTAAAAAAGAAAGATGCAAGAAGGTCCATGCAAATGAAATGAGAATGTTAAAGATGTGACTAAAATTTGGTAGAATATGGAATGAAAATACTAGGAGACGTCTGAAAGTATATTATAGAATGTGAACGAAAAAAATTTGGATGGATTGTGTGAAAAATGATATGCATATAAAAGGAGTGCCACCAGAGTTGACGAATGATAGAGGAGAATGGAAGATGAACACATATGGTGCCGACCCCATGTGTGGGATAAAGGTAAGAGAATTAACATTAATTAAGTCTATGCTAAATTTAATTTAAAAAAATTTCATTTGTCTCACATTGATCGCGAACGTAAATAATCTGTGAATATTTGTCTATACTAAAATTAAAAAAATGCGTGCTACGCTGCACGCATGTTAGTAGGTTGCTTAAGTATGTAGATATTACAATTGTCAAAAAACCATATAAGTTTTACAGAAAATGCGGGCCTGGCTTGTATTTCAAGTCGCCTAGTAACCTTAGTGCTAATTTATAGAATTAGGCGTTACTTTGCGAAGATCCATAATACAAAAGTAATAATAAAATTATTTTGCTATAATCCGCGATACAGTAAAAATAATAGAAAATATATAGTATAGTGCTTAATGTATAGTGGACTATCTGTTTTTTCATACCCGATACATGCAGGATTCGTAAAAACACATGCACAAACCTCCACTTCCACCACAATACACAAGCATTACACACGTTCACTATCACTATCTCCTAATGATGCTTCGGTTGCGGGGCGAAACGATTGTTGAGTTTGTGATAGTGAACGTCTGTAGTGCTTGTGTATTGTGGTGGAAGTGGTGAAGATTTGTGCATGTGTTTTTAAGAATCCTGTATGTATCGGGTATGAAAAAACGGATAGTCCACTATACATTTAACACTATGTGTATTTTCTATTTACTGTATCGAGGATTATAGCAAAATAATTTTATTATTAATTTTGTAACCTTAGTGCTGTAACTTACGACTATAATTACTAAGTGAATGAAGACTTAGTGAGCGATTAAGTGACTCTTTCGGGGTGTTCAAACCCCGGGCAGACACCAACAAATTGTTATCATTAAATGCTTAATTCATATATGCAATTCGTCATGCGTTTTTCGGCGAAAATCTCACATATCTCAACATAGAAAATTCTGGCGATATGTGTAACCTACCAATCCGCATTGAAGCAGCGTGGTGGGTTTGAGCAGTCCTTCCAAACTTTCTTACCAAGTAAGAGGGATGAGGCTTATGTCCACCTATAGGAAAGTAACAAGTCGCTACTTTTACTTTATTTATGTTTAATCGGGCTTTTAAATGATGAAACTAGCATTTCTGTATTTGTAAAAGGACTCAATGGATTAAAAACAGTAACCAAAAACACTCGCGCCACGAATTAGCAAGGCAAAACGCAATAATAAAAATTTTGGTACTTTCAACCTTTCATCGTGCTCCAATCTTGTGGCTATTGTCTCATGAAAGCTACAAAATTTAAATTGGTGGGCTGTGGTGGAAAAAAATGACGACTATCTGTAAGTAAACTTTCTGTTTTTTCGAACGGAATTGTTTACATATTGTAGCCGGGTTTGGATACCGGCGTTACGCATATAGTCTCAGGTACAGAGCCGGTCCGGTTGTGTTAATGTACCCATGTTCATCAATTTCACTGGCCACTCTTACGTTTTTTTATACGATATCGAATTTAAAGTGCCTCCGATGAGTTCTGCGGGTGCGGGTAATCGTTGAGAGCTATCTTTAGATTGACACGTCAGCGTTTGGAGTGTATACTTCGGACGTTACAAACGTTGGAAATATCAATTTCTTTAAATTATTTACTTTTCTAAGAAATATCTGTGCAGAAACATATGATTTCACATAACATGTGCGAACACAAATTTGACTAAAAAACACTCCGAAAATTTACATATGTATATCATTAATTGCGGTGCAAATATATATATCGCTGGGCATAGGCCTCCTCTCTCTGTTTTTTGGAGAGAAGGGTTGGAGATAAAACCTACAACGCTGCTCCAATGCGGATGGATAGGTAACACATATCCCTAGAATTCTCTAGAGATATGTAGATTTCTTCAGGATGTTTTCCTTCACCGAAAAGCTTGTGACGAATTGCATTTATCAATTAAACACATAGGTTGTCGTCTTTGGAGAGTTAGACGGTCTCACCACTCGGCTATCACAGCTTGTAAATGCAAAGTTGTATGTATACATACAGGATATTCGAAAAAATACAATATTTATTATTTTATTGGTGAATAATGTAAGATTCAATTAATTTAAGAAAATAGAAAATATTGTCGGCTCACTTCCAAGCAGAAAACTTTGTGGAACATATTTAAAGGATTATTAATTACGATATTAAATCATATGCGATATTGCGCAGTTTTGTTTTTATCGTGTAATTATTGCGATAAATAGAAGTATAGTCGCTTCTAAATTGGAATAGTAACGCAGGATTCTTCGCTTTAATACGTTTAATTAAAATTTTGGATAAGTTAACATACAAATAACATTGTTGCGTGTTTGATTTTAGCTACAGGAACATGTGCTATGCAGACAATTTAATAGCATATTTTATAGATGTTCATTTGAAATATTATGTGGTATAGATTCGTAGATTTTATTAGTTCTTTATTGTCGACCGTTCTATTCCAAAATTCCATTTGAAATACCATTCATTTTTGCGAGATTAGTCATAGAGTTGGCACCCATCGAATAGACGGGAAGAATTTCGATGTTTTGAAAGCGGTAATTTTATAGGCCTGCCTCAATTCTCATAGTAATAATTATTATCTTTGAAGGAAAACTGCCATATATTTAACCGAATGTAACCGGAACTACTTTTACATGTGATTATGTAAATATGTTAAAACTTGTAGAAACGTTAAAAAAATATTACGTAAAGAGCATAATTAATCATGAATAATTAAACGAGATTATTTTATCCGCTCTAGTTCGGAAGTTGGTTTAACAAGACGTAACAGACTTTGTGGCTTGAGTCTATGTAACTAAGAATACGTCTGAAGGAATAAATTTATGAAAAATATACTTAAGCAACACTGATTGTCAAGAGACTAATAATGTAAGAATCAAAATTTAAGATGACCACATTATCGCAAAAAGAAACGTGCCGGAGGGTTTTCTTGTGTTCTAGTGTTCTGCCTAAACCCATAAAGAAAATACCAAAAGACATGGTACTCATATAATTCTATTTTATAAATAAACATTTAGTTTTGTTCCTTAAAGGAATTTGATAAATAAATGATTAACTTATACTGGTGGTGGGTGCCAAAATATACAAATATCTTTGTCAAACCCTTTTTACGATAAATATAACATTCTTAATGTAATGTGTTGCTATTTCTGAAAGAAAGAGGGTTTTTTGAAATTATATAATATGTATACTATAGTAGCTTGAGATTTACCAAATTTTATCAACTGCGCATAGGGAAATTCCATTTATATCGGTGCAGCCGTTTTGGGACGTACAGACAAACATTAATTTTTGTATATCTAGATATATCTAAGCGTCAGTTATTGATGGATGCACATTATCAGAAGTAACGTAGCCTACACGGTGAGCGTCATTATGAGAAATGCTCGCTACACCTGCTGCGGTCGACCCCACTGACCGGTTCTATTTCCACTCGACTGTGAAATTATGCACATCTGCCTACTGCTTCTCACTACTATTGTTCGTAAAACCTCGGCCGATTTCAAATTGCCCGTATTTCTTTCTCATACTTGTTTTTATTTTCTAATGTAAGGATTGTAATATTAACCATATCAAAAGTAATGAATTATTTTACCAACAGTAATAATATTAACTGTCGGGTATATTGTTGCCAATAAACCTGATAAAGTTTTAATGGATCGGTCAGCGCGTCGGGCTATTATTTTTATCGATATATACACTGTCGATATATACGCTGAAAAAGAAAAATGAACTAAATATTTAGATTTAGCTGATGAGATAGACGCCATGTGGAATATTGATTCAACAATAATTGTTTCAATTGTATCGGTTAATGGTCTTATCGCGAAGAGCCTCAACCAACATCTCAAGAGGCTCTCACTTAGTTGCTGGAGCTAGTGTAGGATATAGCAGGCCTACCATGAACTCTTATTGCGACTCAATTGAAGATGTAAACGACGACTGCGAACCGCTTTCTTTTCGTACCATGAAGTGTGAATTGCATTGGGGTCGTAATGTTTGAAAAGGATAACGTTATATGAACTATAGATAACCCTGTCTCTTTTACAAACATGTTCTTAGGACGAATTCCGAGCGCTCATTCGGCAACGACTTAAAGTGTGCATCTTTAAGACGTCATGGTATGAAAAAGCAAAACAATTTCGTTTACGTCTTCAATTGAGTTGCAATAAGAGTTCATGGTAGGCCTGAAGAAGGCGTGTTGCTTGAGACGACACGTATTGTGAGGAGGTTCGTTACTCTGTATTCCTAACTACCGAGAGCTTGGATCCTTTTTCTGCTCCCCGTGGTTCCCGATTTTGTTTTGGTTTTTTTTATGGAAAATGTTTAAAAATGTATTAGAATCTGTGAATAAATAAAAGAGTTATGAATTATCGTACGGTGTATGTCCTCATAAGGAAAGAGTACGGATTATGCTTCCTACGCGTAGCATTACACGGACTATAACAAAATAACTATCATAACTTTTGTACTATGGTATTCCGGAAAGTAAGAGTACGGATTATGCTTCCTACGCGTAGCATTACGCGGACTATAACAAAATAACTATCATAACTTTTGTACTATGGTATTCCGGAAAGTAAGAGTACGGATTATGCTTCCTACGCCTAGCATTACGCGGACTATAACAAAATAACTATTATAACTTTTGTACTATGGTATTCTAGAAAGTAACGCCTATTTATATAAATTATTCGTATTCATTATTTTTGATCAAGATATAAGTTTAATTCTTTTATTTATATAAGTTTGTTTTAATTTAATTAATGCTGCGAAAATTATTGTGAGGTGATTTGTAAGACACATAAGTTTTAAACGGAAAAACTCATTGGTGCCTGCCCAGTCTTTTAATGAAAATGACGTGAAAGTGACGATGCGTGAAAATATATATACTTCTAATAAATTTGGGTTTTATATCAGTAGGTTTAGACGATTTTGAATTGTTTCCTTGTAGCGTTGAGGAAGAAAAACGTTAATTGTATCTAAAATACCCAATGACGCATTTGATTGGAGGTCGTGGCTGATCAACCGGAGGGTAAATGGAGTTGCTCTGTTTACATTGAGGACTAGAGAACAGAGGCCTCTTGTAATCGCTGCGGCGCCGGCCTGCCGCTTCGAACTCTGCCAAATGTACATTCGAGCTATTCAGCTATAGACGAGACGCATTCACATTTATGGTAAACTAATTTTATCGTTCCATGTTTAAATGCTAAATTTAAATCTATGATTCTGCAAGTTATACTAAAGACTTTTGGATATGGGTACTGATGAAATTAACCGAACATGAGATTGATGGCTTGTGTGAAGTATGAAGGAGTAGCGCCGTAGTTGACGAACGATAGTAGAAACTAGAAGAGAATAACATGTTGAACCCAACTTAGACAGGAGAATAATAATTCTTCAAATATTATTATAGAATTAGACGTTTCTTTGCGGAGATCCCTAATACAAAAATAATCATTAAATTACTTTGCTATAATCAGCGATAAAGTAAATAGAAAAAATATATAATACAATATGTAGAGTTGATTTGCCGTTTTCATACCCGATACATAGAGGTAAAAACACACTCACAAACTTCCACCACCGCTAAAACAATACACAAGCACTACACACGTTCACTATCGCAAACTTAATGGTTTCGCCCCTCCACTGAAGCTTCATCAGGAGGTAGACTCGTAAGACAATTGCGATTTTAGCGTTGATAGCAAAATAATTTTATTATTATTTATGAATTCTTCAAATGTTTAACTGATTTGTTATGTCATTTCATGTAGCAGGTTAGTAAAGTAAGTAATCCACTGTTAGAAATATGCCTTGGGAGGGATTGGATTATTGTTTATTGTTGTAAACTAACCATGCTGCTCAGAAACGTTTTGCCAGTTAACACATTCTAGATATTTATCTACATATACAAGTTTCATAACGATCGTGAAGCGCTTAGTCTGTTGTAAATATTCGTTAGGGAGGTAAGTTTTACTGAAAATTCATAGGAACTCGTCCAATAACGAAACCTTGTATAAATCAAGTACTATAGCCGTTTCACATTATATAACTTGGTGTCATATAATGTTACATATAATACATTTTAATGTTAAAAATGACATATAATATATGGGTATTATTATTTTAACATCTCTCACGTTAATTAGGCTGAGTCTTTATATAAGTTTATCATCGTAACAACGATTAACGGATTAATTAGATGGTTACGTCGGAGCAAATTAACCCAATCGCGCACATAATAAAAGAACACATAAACAAAGAAGGACAATACGCATTTAAAGTTTTAATATTGATAGTGCTTTCAAATATTTTATGAAATAATTTTGTACTAGTTTTGCCAGCGGCTATGTTCGTCTTCTTAATTGTTAAAATACCTTCAATTCATTTGTGTTGTTGTTATCCTGTTCGCAAAGAAAAATTGGGATTTTCTATCTTATATGTTAACCCGGTATATAACCTTTATTCAAATTCAAATTCAAAATATTATTTATTCAAGTAAACTTGTAAACAAGTGCTTTTGAGTCGTCAACTTTACTGCTGGTTCGGAAAGCTGTTCCTACCGAGAAGAACCAGCAAGAAACTCGGCGGCTGCTCTTTTTAAAATATAAATCTTAAAACTAGTTACATTTATTTATTACTGTCTTGTACAGGGTAGAAGTGCACCTATATCCACACATCCTTATCATATAAGTAATCTTCAACAGTATAGTAGGCTTTCTGTATCAGCCTCTTTCTAACAGTGTTTTTAACCTGCTGTAATGGCATGGTCAAAATTGATTTCGGAATTTTGTTATAGAATCTTATACCCAAACCCACAAACGATTTACGTACTATTGCTAGGCGCAAAGCAGGAGTCGTAAGATTATGTCGGTTCCTACTTTGTCTATTATATACATCACCAATCGTTTTATAATTCTTTATATTTTTATGTACGAAAATTACATTGTTTAAAATATACTGCGAATATAATTTCATTGTTTCTGATTCCTTAAATATTTCTCAGGTGACAAATAGACATAGGTATTATTCGGACAGACTTTCACATTTGCAATATTAGGATTTTTGCTATTTCAATTTTTTCCCATATTTTCCAGCATTTTTTCCATATTTTACTAGAAGATACTTCACTGACATGAAACTTTCCTTTGTACACTTTTCATATTTGCTATAAGTCTATTACAAAATTAAGTTAATTAAAAGGCTCGAAAGTGTGATTGTATAATTATATATACATATTATAATTGGATAACGTTATTTCGTCATAAATATTAACATGGATCTGGTTTGGTAGCCTGCTATCAGTCATCGGATAAAATGACAGATAAGATCTACTAACTAATGGGCATAGATTTGTTATTGAAATGGAACGATTAAATCGAATGGAGTTAAAACTCTTACAATAACTATTTTTACGTTCACCATTTCAAAAAAATAACAGCACAGCTAGTATTATACGAATAGATAGAAAGCGCCCCTTAAAATGTAAGTAAAGTAGCGGCTTGTGACAATCCCACTGCTGGGAATAGGCCTCCTCTCTTCCTTTCTGGGGAGAAGGGTTGGAACTAAGACCTACCACGCTACTCCAATGCGGTTTGGTAGGTTACACATATCTCCAGAATTCTCTAGAGATATGCAGGTTTCCTCACGATGTTTTCCTTCACCGAAAAGCGTGTGATAAATTGCAATTATCAATTAGACACATGAGTTTTAATAGAAAAACTTATTGGTGTCCGGGTTTGAACTCGCACGGTCTCACCGCTGGGCTATCACAGCTTACTTAAAATGTACACTAAATCTATTCATAACATTTAGGCACAACATATACGCGTACGACTTACGTCGTCGCCTCGACGTTACGTAGTTGCAAATTAAGCAAATCGGATACAACAGACGCTATCACTATTGTATAATAACGTATAAAATTCGTTAATTCTTATAACATAATTCTTCCTAACTTTCGAACGATCGCACCAACACGAATTATGGTCTGCGGCTATTCAAAACGCGTTGCCTTGAGAATGTGATTGAATTGTGATCGTGATTTGCATTTGACTATGCAATTGCGTGCATGTAGTTCTTTTGGCTACCGTTTTTGATGACAAACCTGTTTTACGTTCGGTAGTCGATTTCGATTTCAATTATAACAATAAGGCTCATTATTATTTCGATTGTGATCGTGATAAGTATTCGCCTCTGTAAAAGTGAGCTGGTATACTATTGTGGTACTGATTTGGAGATAAGCCTGTAATATTTGACAGTAATTAATATATTTATCTATATTATATTTACTTAGGATAAATATAAATGTGATCTTGATTTGCATAGTGGAATTGGTTTGTATAGCTTTTGAATTTTGCTTATTTAGTTTTAGACGAGCCAATTGCATTTGACACACACGTGTATATATGAATGAAAATCATCGTGAGATTTGTTGTATGTATTTTTTTTTAACTTCAACTATAGCATTTTACGTGCTAGTAATAGTTAAGTGTTAATATTATTTAAAAAAACTTCTTAAATCAAATATTAAATCTAAAAAGTTTAAGTCTGTTTTGAATCTCAGCTAAAGATACGTTAGCAAATCAACCACGCTAAGGTCCTCTTTGCGAAGATTAAGCGAAGTAAAAGGAAAGAAATAGAAAAGCGGACCCCGATTATTTTGGACAACGTTGCAAGAGAAGAAGTAGATTTACGTTTTATCATTCATACAACATAATCACCAAATTCTCCAACAAAATGGTCTGCTAGTCGTGTAAATTTCGTTCAAAATAATAAGACAAATGATTGACAATCTAAAATTACTACTTTTTTGAAACATTATGGTTGTTTCATATTAATTGGTAACTTTCAACATACTTGAATAATTAGTGTAATCAGATCTTTTTATCATTTTGTATCATGCACGAACATTACATTGGTAAACAAAATCGAATGAGGTACGAAAATTATGAGAGTAACAGTATTTTATATGAATCATATAAAATATTAAAGCAATTATGATTTGAGTTGTTCTCGAAATCGGTTTACGCGTTTACTTTCCAAAAGCGCGCATGCATTTTTCCACGAGAAAGCAGAAACACGCGTGTCTCGACAATGGCGCCGGGCTCGCGCTGAGCCACATTCTATACTCCTATTGTATATTATTCCAAGAACCGCTGATAAGTGGGTAAACTGCATGGGGCAAACTACGGCGAATTCTCGTTTATTTCTACTGTTCTCACTCCCTACCTTTAACTACATTCAAAAAGTATAGAGGGCCTTATATTAGTTTTAAGGCTAATGAGTTTTTACTTTTTTCACAAAATTTGACTTTTAAATTTATCCTCAAGAATTTTTTTCACGAGTGACCAAGATATTACGTTTAGTTGTTGAAAGAAGTCAGCTACTATTCTGATAATTATAAATGCCTTTGATACCTCAATATTACAGTTTTCCTACACGTGGAAGTTCAAGTACCAATGTACTTTATCTTTTAAATATTTGTAGCATGATTAGAGTGATTTTATGTCAAGAAGATAGATTAATTATTATTTACGACGCCGTATACAAATTTTGAAACATTTATTGCCTTTTAAAAGTGAAGAAAATATACTGTTTTTATTAATAGAGATGTTTCATATATGTTTATTTGATTTCATGGAATACTATTTTCCTTAAGAGAGAGTGTTAAGGATAGGTAATTTACTATATCACCTATTCCCCTGCGGATGGATAACAGGGCTGGCTGCTTATCCAATTAGGGTTGGGACCCCGACACTTGCTATTAGGGTTCTTATGGTTAATATTATTAAGTAGGGTATTGACGAAAAGCTGATTCTTGAAATGCTAGTAAGATGACACGGAATAATTTCAAATTATTGTTTAAGTTTTTATTCAATGTTTAAATTATAGCAACAAAAGAAAAATGTAATTATTATTTCTCCAAGAAAAAAGAACTTACGCAGTTTACGCAAAGGATTCTTACGGGCAATTTCTGTATGCGTTAGGTTTTCAAATTGTAAATATAAATTGCAAGAAGTTATATATTAAATATATTGGAACGCGAAATCTATAATATTGATTCTTTTATAATTGGTGTTGGATAATATTATTAGGTATTTGATGTTTAGATTTTTCATAAACCAACCGACCATATATATTGCGTATGTACTTATTCGTGACAAATCCAAAATTATTTACATATGTTTAAAAGTCTTAAAATCTTTTCTGAAAATTATTTTCTTTCGAAGATTTTCAAAAAAAATAATGGTACACGAGCTGAGCAATTAAATTGTCCAAATAATTCGATCCAGAGTCCTAAACCCAGAAATTTTTGAAACTCGGGACGTGGTTATCGAGAAATCAATTATAGGTGAATTTCTGAATATGCTACGTTAACTGATATTTTAAAGTTACTGATGGTGACATTCAACTCTCCAATGCATCATAAATATCACGACACCTTTCTAAGGTCCCGCGGCCTTCCTTTTTCTTCACCTTAAATACTTATCTTGAATATTGTTTTGCCTGTCAAATAAAGATATTGCGCCCACAACAGTAGCTTGAAGGCCCAACAATGAACCAAACATTCTAAATAATAAATACTATGTTCAGTTTCATTTATTTGTTTCATCAAGTTCAGTATCTTTAGCCTTCAATTGTTATCAATGTTGCCTTCGAAATATCGCGCGTTCAACAGAAGCCTGTATACAAAACAACGACTTGACAATGATTGTATCTGCTCGCTTATCTTATGAAAGAGATTCTGAGCAATGTTTAAAGAAATTATATCTGTTCGTATTTATCAGTAAAATTATTTTTATTTTACGATAAGTAACAAGTATATTTTTGTAAGCACTTGTGATAATCAGTCAAACATTATTCTTGTGAATTTCATTATATTACTAGGATCTTTTGATATTTTCCTTAATATATATTTAAAGACAAATTCTTACGATTGTTTTCCGAAAATAATTTCTTAGCCGAACAGGAAGTTTAGCATCCTATAGGTTTCTGTATTGTAATTATGATGTATGAGCTTAGAACTGGGACAATCACACACTAATAATATGTCACTACATCCACTGTCACACACACTGTAAGCTGTGATAGTCCATTGGTGCGACTCTCTAGAGACAAACATGGGTTTAAAACCGGGCAGGCACCAATGAGTTTTTCTATTAAAACTTATACGTCTAATTGATATTTGCAATTTATCACACGCTTGTCGGTGAAGGAAAACGTCGTGAGGAAACCTGCATATCTCTAGAGAATTCTAGGGATATGTGTAACCTACGAATCCTCATGGGAGCAGCATGGTATGTCTTAGCTCCAATCCTTCTCTCCAAAAAACGGGGAGATGAGGCCTATTCCCAGCAGTGGGATATTAACAGGCAGTTACTTTACTTTTTTACATCTCCCCGTTCTCTCCCGCGGCTCCGGTGTTAATGACGTGGTGCGTTAGAAACAGAGAATGGTTATTGATATATGTATTATACGTTTGTATCTTTATGTAAATATACATAGTAATAATCACAAATCTCAACACACATACAAGACAGTATTGAGAGTTAAATATTATTTACTTATAAATATCAGTAAATATGAAATGATTACGTTACAGCAATGACTAGTGACAACAACTGGACGTGTTTGACGTGTGACTGTATTTAGTGTATTTCGTAAGCATTTTGCCATTTACCTTTTCTCCGTGCTACGGAGAGCAAGTTAAACCGACCGCCGCGGTTATACAATAACATTTGATTAATGTCGTTAACCTAAGTTAAGATTTATTATGGGTATTCTTTTGTCACTGGATCATTACTAACATTTTGGTTAGTTTATATGCAGGCACTCTATGTTAAACGCTACTTACTTGTCATTCATGAGTAAGAATTTAGCAACCTATAGTGCAATATAGAAATTTCAAATTCTAGTTTTAGAATCGATGACGTCAAAATAGGAGGGTGGGCTTACATTTGGTCCTCATTTTAGTCTTACATTTCCTTATATGCAACAGTAATATAAGTGGTTTAAGACACGAAAACTCTTTGTAATTGAATAATCATTACTTGTTATCGTCTTTTTATGAATAGAAACCGGATATACTCATGTTGTACATATAGGTTTGATCGATTGGTGTCGGATATTAAGTTTCGAAGCAACAACGCCGCGAAATGAGCTCACTACTAAAAACCCCGGATGGCATTCGAAATTCCAATTAGTCGGTAAAACCCCAAATATACGACTTGAGTATAACCGGTTTCTGTACATTAAAATATTAAAAAAATACTTTTCTAAACATGTTTGCACTAAAAATGAAAAAATGTCACATGAATGTTTCTACTTGCTGTTTCTATGGTATTATACGAAATATGAACAACGTTGATGACAGGATACACGCCCTTTGTATTAACAATGGGCAGTGGAATCACAAAAAGTTTTTTATATACAGTATCCAGGTTCAACAATACACCCGCGCCTCGCGTTTCTTCCCACGTAATAGGGTCCCGGCTTTAAAAGGAAGATTCAACGGGAATGGTACCTACCTGTTGTAATGAAGGAACCACTTTTAAACGTCAACATATAAAGTCATATAAATGTTCTTCAAATATTGGCTCATAGTATTCTCTTATAGGTTATTTAGTTATAGGCTATTGGGGTAAAGCAAACAGGGTACGCACTATCTTATCGCCGTAAACCTTGTGTTGTTTAAATTGGAAGTTTACTTGTTTGACTTTCTTTATAGCTTTAGGTACAGAGACATATTGATGTATACATAAGCTTGTAAACGCTGACGTAGTAAAGATAAGTCATTCCTGTAGTATATACTTATTATAAAACAAAGTACCCAAAAGCTGTCTTTCTGTCATCGTCATTCTCCTGCCCTTATCCCACTCTAAGTGGGGTCGGCACAACATGTTTAACACGGCACATACCTTAGTCGCCTCTTACGACACCTCGGTAAGAAAGGAGGAAAGCTGTCTTTGTGTATGAGATCAATTTTCTCCAAATGTACTGACCGGATTCTTGTACAGTTTTTACTAAAAGATATTGCAATTTTTCCTAAAGGTTTAGGGTAATGGAACATTACCATTTTATGTAAATTGTGTCAAAGTAATCCCCTCGAAGCAGAATTCAAAAGTTTAAAAAAATGCTCCGACCGCCATCAATACTCTACAAGATCATTCGCTGCGTCATTCTTAAGATCTCTGAGACTCTAAAGAATCATAATTTCATTAAAATCGGTCCAGCAATTTCGGAGTATGTAAAGTACGTATAGACAAACATACATATTTATATATTAAGATGTTGCTACGCTATATGCTATATTTATACTAATTAACATGATAAGGAATTAGCTTCTCAACAGTTAATGTCTAACGCAATAATATATAGACGAGAGTTGTTTGGGTTAAAATTTATTATGTTGGTTATTAATAAGAGAAAATCGTTACATTCGTTATGTGAGGTGCAAGATAATCGTGCACGAATAACACATAAATTAAATCTTGTAAATTCGAAAGTTTATTTATTTTCCTTACTTTCAAATCCGAACTGAGTTACTTATATGTTATATCTGTTTAACATTTCGGTTACCTAAGTTGTGCAGATAAAGTCGCGAAAAGAGCTAGTTTTTTTTTCATGTTTCTTAAAGCATTCAATGCAATAAAATAGTAACGATAAATTGTTTACTTAAAAGGCAAATCTTTATAACGGAAAGTGGAAATAAACTAATAAAAAAATTCTGGGACATTACCATTAGTGTTATGTTTTATAAAATCATTAATAAACAATTTAAATTTTATTATAAAACCATTATATTATATCTACAATCTTATTTTAACCATTGTTAGACGATGACGATGACGATGATTGTTAGAACTTCAAATCAAACATAAGTCAACATTAATCAGTCCTCGTGCCTATTTCATCGCATTGATTGTTTTTATTTATTTATCTCTATTATTCTTATAATTATTAGGTTAGTTTAATTAAATTTATTTTATTTTTTGTTATACAATTTATACTAATACTAAATAATAAACTACTACTATTAAAACTGAACATAATTTAATTAATTTCAAAAGTAATAATAAAATTATTTGCCATAATCCGCAATAAAGTAAATAGAAAATATATCTAATACAAAATGTAGAGTAAACATACCTGATATATGCAGGATTCGTAAAAACACATGCCACCACAATACAAAAGCACGTTCACGTGATAGTTAACTCAACAATCGTTTCGCCCCGCAACCGAAGCATCATCAGGAGATAGACTCCACGACAAAATCGCTTTATGAAAACGGACAGTCCACTCTACATTTAAAATTATGTTATCTATTTACTTTATCGCGGATTTTAGCGAAATAATTCATCATCATCATTCTCCTGCCCTTATCCCACTCTAAGTGGAGAAGGCACAATATGTTACAAACATGTTGTCACATGATTTGGCTACGTATTTTACGACCGGCCGCCTGCCTGACGTCAACTTACCTTAGTCGCCTCTTACGACACCTCGGTAAGAAATGAGGGTGGTCTATTCTATGCAGCCGGATACCACACGGCATTTATCTTAGTCGCCTCTTACGATACCTCGGTAAGAAAAGAGGGTGGTTTATTCTATTCTGCCGGATACCACACGGCGTTTTAATTATACTATTACTTTTAACAAACTTATCAGTTTCTTGTACTTTTAATTTACTGTTATAATTACCAAGTGTAGATTTTTATTTATTATTATTTTAAATTTATTATTTTAAATATTCACTACGTAATTATATTAAATTTAAAGTAATATCAGAAATAAATTTATATTCACAAATTTTTTTGCGCGTATCATTATGCAACCGTTTTTATAGACAAAAATATAAATATAAAATTAGATTTTGAGTATATACGGCTTAATTCAATTTAGGGTTATTAAAATTAAAATATTACTTGATTTAATCTAATTTCAATGTCAAAATAAGATTTACGTAATTATTGCAGTGTTTTTAGCATTAATTTTAAGAATCTCACAATCTAACTTGAATTTTCGGACGTAAATTTTTTTGATTAAGTACTTTCTTATCATATACACGTTTCTTACCATATACATTCATCTGCAGCAGCGCATTCCGGCATTCAATATTTCCGTCAAGCGTTAATCTATTACTTACCAACTTTTAATACAAATATTGCTAAAACCAACTAAAGTATAAATTGATCTAACTTGTGTTAGCTATGGCCGGGATTCGACTCATAATTCTATCGTTCTCTCATAGAAAATGTTACCAAATAATACGTCAACAAGAGATAACCGTACAACTATAAATTATGGAACACGCTAAACAAGTATTGACTGATTAAGTTCATAATAATTTGGAATCATTAAGCCAGGACGATTCTACCACCAGTTTGGAACGCTGTCATCCACTGAGAAGAACTGGCAAGAAACTCAATGGTTGCCTTTTTCACGAATATTAACTGTTTGACGTTAGATTCTAACAACACGAAATACTCAATATCGGTAACCAAATCAACATTATGACGTCACAGCACTTTAAAACGTATGAACACCTTGAGAGGTGGTATTGGACTGCCTAAACTGTTGAATGTCGCTCGCGAACAAGACTCGGGTCACAATATTTTACCCTCATTCATTCGGTTTTATTCCTCTACCCTCCAAATGACAGATAACATAATATTGTAGACAAAATACTTCCTCATTATTATTCTATGCATATTAATGTATTTATTTATAATATATAATTTATATCTGATTATTATAATTATGTCTAACAATTATACACGTTATACCGAGTCACCGTATGATATCTGACAATATCTAACACTTGTATGTTTCAAATGTGCCCATGACACTAATACATAGATATACAATAAAATTTCTAGTATAATGGTGACTTTAAACTTGTTACCGAAGGTATAAATGGAACATACATTTTCTGCACGCCTGAAATAAAATCAGGTTCGCTTTGAGATGCAACGGGGCTGAGTCTACATAAATGCAAGTCACTATTATAGAATAAGTTTTTGTTACTATTTGCTCACAGAGTCATATCTATTTAAAATATTTTCCTTGCAAATGATGAGTTTCCCGTGTGGGTAAGTAATGCCTGGCGGAATCTCATTTGCAAATTCCAGTAGTTTTTGCCACTTTACAGTCTGAGGACAAAGTTGCTTTCACAAGATTTCACAGGCTACTGGCAATGCGCTTAAAATATAAACAAACAGTCGTATACAGTTTACTCGTATAACGTTACGTAAGTTAATTTGGAAATATTTTGCAGTGACCTTAGTATGGAACGGTACCGCTATTAATATTTAGTAACGCATTGGTAACTGTAACGTAATGTTTTTATCAAGGTATCTTTGTAGTTATCGGTCTTTTGAACTTTTTTTTATTACAAAGCCCTTACTATTGTAATACGAAATATTCTTATTTACAAAAGATCTATTAGTTTTTGATCATGTGGCTTTTATTTCTTGGACTACAGGTTGGAAATTATAATAAATATCGTAAAATTAAGTATTTCATTAGGAACATTAGGTATCAATGGAGTTTAATTATTGCAGACTGGTGATGCTTTAATTTCCGTTCGTAACTAAACAAGACATCGATTGTGATATAATATTATATCTTTGCAGATTAGGCTAATGTGAATAGGATTATGAACATAATAAAAACAAATATAATTATAGGTTAGTTTTTTCTTAATACATCACTTATCATAGTCTATTCAAAATTATGATTTGCAGTAGTACGGTCAGTTTAGTAGCAAAGAGAAAAGTAAAAGTGATGGCTCCATATTGCATTGATATCTCTAACTGCATTACATGCTCAAAAATTAATAGGAATTGTATATTTGAACAAACAAGCTTGTTCAGATAATGCTTCGCTTTGCGATTTTGTCGTGGAGTCTATCTCCTGATGATGCTTCGGTTGCGGGGCAAAGTGATTGTTAAGTTTGTGATAGTGAACGTGTGTGGTGCTTGTGTATTGTGGTCGCGGTGGTGGAGAGATGTGCATGTGTTTTGACGAATTCTGCATGTATGGGGTATAAAAAAATGTATATCCACTCTACATTTAGCATTATATATATTTTCTATTTAGTTTATAGCAATTGTATTATATATTTTGCGGATTATAGCAAAATAATTTTATTACTACTTTTGTATAAAACAAAAGTAGTAATAAAATTATTTTATTGTCTCCGCAAAGTAACGCCTAATTCTATAAATTATTTAAAATATATTAAATTGATCTCAGTGAAAATGACGTCTGGATCGGCTAAAACATATTTTTTTTATATAGTTATTAGTAATAATATTAGCTTCGTATCTTGTTCGTCATAGTGTGGTAGTCGATATATATACCTAGATATAGGCAATAAATTATACGCCAATAGGATATGATTCATTTTAAATATCATTAAATATTAAGTTAAACAATTGAATCACCGATAGTGATTTAGTACATATAATAAAAAATATTTTAAATTAAATGAGTAAATATTAAATATCTCATTCCTGTATATAGCATCAAGTTTCAGGTCATATAAGCTTTGATGGCTGTATGGTAAATATTGTGACCATTTTTAGACGTTAGCGGGTTCAAACCCGTTGAGGTACCAATGAGTTTTCTATTAAAGTCTTTTGTTCTTGATTAATATTTACGATTCGTCATGTGCTTGAAGATTAAAAATGTCGTTAGAAAACCTGCAGCCTTAGATAATTGTTGACCTTGTGTAGGTTGTCAATATGTATATCGGAGTAGCATAGTAAGTCTAAGTCTAAATTGTTATCTCTCAGAGGGATAGAAACAATCTGTTCCCATCCATATAAACTCCACGATCTATATAACAAAATAAAAAATCTTCGATGCATAATTTTATTTTCGATACTACATTTGCCAACTTGCATATTATATAGTTAAACTAGAACCTATCTGCAACTTATTCTGCGTGGGCTTCAGTATATAGATACATAGTAATCTATGCTTTGCTCTTTAACTGTTCCAGTACCGAAAATTACATCGAATAGTGCGTAAGAACGACAGAATTGGCACATTGCGTAATTTTAGTTCGACAAAATAGATTCAGTAGAGTCAAAAAAGTATGTTTATTCTCTGAAAGTTCCTTCTTTTAAAATAATGTCTGTATTTTGTAACAATATTTTTACATAAAAATATATTGAAGTTTGAAATATTTTGAAAGATGAATGGACATTTGTTATAGAGATTCAAAAGTAATAATAAAATTATTTTGCTATAATCTACTCATTGTGATAGTGAACGTGTGTAGTGCTTGTGTATTGTGGTGGAAGTGGTGGAGGTTTGTGCATGTGTTTTTACGAATCCTGCATGTAACGGGTATGAAAAAACGTATAGTCCACTATACATTTAGCACTATATATATTTTCTATTTACTGTATCGCGGATTATAGCAAAATAATTTTATTATTACTTTTTATTATGGATCTCCGCAAAGTAACGCCTAATTCTATAAATTATTTATAGAGATTCATAAAATATATTAAATTATGGGACACGCGTGAGCTGGTGCACCGCGATGACAAACGATCAATGACCTCATACTCTACAAGGTGAAAGAATGGTTCTCATTCATACATGTAATAAAGCCGGCCATAAAATACAGGTCGGCTGTGCGTTAATCGCCAAACTATTAATTAAATTGTGCAAGTAATCGATTATTGCGTAACTGCTTACTGGCATAGTTTTGATATGGTGATCTCGTTGTACGGCGACTTTCACAACTACCTGAATATAATTTTTAATGACCGCTGCCCATGCAATACTATAAAATATGAATATTTAGTTATATGAAACATTTGTAACCATACTAATATTATAAATGCGATTGTCTTTCTATCTGTCTGTTACGTCTTCACGGCGAATCCGCTGGACCATTATCACTTTAAAAAAAATTGTTACAATTAATGCGTATAGGTTATAGAAATCCTGTTAATTCAACAATAGGATGACATTGAGAAACGCCATCTATCAAGGTTTTTATTCACGACGTATCAAAGTCAAGTCAAACCTGTAATTTAAAGAAGGTTCTATATCACCTTGTTTTGCTTACGTGGAAAGATATAAAAGAAAGTGTTTTTATATAGTTTGGTTTCTGTTTAATAAATAAATGTAACTGTACGGTAAAGCTTTAAGCGTTGATGCTTTACCGCGATGTATATTACCACATAAAAGCTACGGTTTAGGATAATTTAATTTAGTCCGATCTTAAATAGCTTAGCGTTTACTACCGTACCCTATTGACAGTTACAGTAGAATGTACAACATATATATCTATTCTTGAAAATATGATGTGTACATTTTAAAACTTTTAGAGTAGTTGAAAAGTTATGGCTGGTTTAAGACAATGCAAAATTATGTATTAATACCACTTTTTAAATTTAGTTACCAAATTATTATGTTACGTTTATACTAGATTCTACCCGCGACATTGACTTAAGTACCGAGCTATAAAGTAGCCTATATAGCTAACCCAGAAGGGAATAATTGAAAGAATAATAATAAAGCTTTTAATTTTTTTATTATATCTGTTTGCATTATACGTTTGGACCACAATTTACACTTAGGATTATAACTATCGTTCTAAATGGTCTAGTCATGATACAAATAATTTATAATAGTTTTATAATATATGTGTAAAGTTCAATCCATAATATAACACACAGGTGTTATATTATGGATAAGATATATTACCGATCATTAAAAGTCGTATCGTAACGTCACTTTCTCAGCCACTTTCCAATACTTTTACTTATTGATAATGTGTCCCTATGAGAGAGAGATTGTCAACGAATTATATGATGATTTCATATGCATTATTCAATAGAATAATTTGTCTCGTCTCGACAACAAACGATAAAACCCAGTATTGTTTGTTTAATTTTATATCTTTATGGAGAGCTAGGTTGAATTTGCTAGATATAAACATAGGGAATGTGCGTTTACTATTAGAAAATTTAGACAAAAACTAATTATAAATGTAGTTAAGGATTTATAAAAGCAGGTGTTACTTTGCGGAATTCCATATTACAAGCAATATAACAGAACTAACTACTTTGCTATAATTCGCACGGGTTAAGCGAATGCATGCAAAGCCAATGTGTATGAAGCAGGCAAAATCTACGCACTTTATACATGCAGGACAAGCCACCATATGCACCCCAAGGCGCAATTCACCAGCAACAACGCACACACAAGTAGCACACACACCCACCACCACAATCTCGACGATCGTTTCGCCCCGAAACCGAAGCATCATCAGGAGGATAGGCTCCACGACAAAAATCGTAATGCGCCGCGCTACCCATACAAGCAGACTTAAATAGTTCAACGCCCACCAATACCTTCCCCTCCGAACACATGTAGCAAAACGGAATTAGAAACATTTACTTGCTCGTTAATTAAGTGACCATTGTTATTTTTTATTATCTCAAGTTGCTCTAACGAATTGAGTCGGAGTCCCTTATCACAAGTGTGGAGAATATGAAATGAATGGTCATTAGGCACTTTATGACCGCAAAGCATTTGCTGGAAAGCGGTCACTTAATTAACGAGCAAGTAAATGTTTCTAATTCCGTTTTGCTATATGTGTTCGGAGGGGAGGGTATTGGTGGGAATTGAACTATTTAAGACTGCTTGTATGGGTAGCGCGGCGCATTACGATTTTTGTCGTGGAGCCTATCCTCCTGATGACGCTTCGTATTCGGGGCGAAACGATCGTCGAGATTGTGGTGGTGGGTGTGTGTGCTGCTTTTGTGTGCGTTGTTGCTGGTGAATTGCGCCTTGGGGTGCATGTGGTGGCTTGTCCTGCATGTATAAGGTGCGTAGATTTTGCCTGCTTCATACACATTGGCTTTGCATGCATTCGCTTAACCCGTGCGGATTATAGCAAAGTAGTTAGTTCTGTTATATTGCTTGTAATGTAGTTAAGGCTTTAAACTTTTGTTGTGAAAACTTGAGATTGAGGTTCTTTTTAATGTTAAAATATATGAGATGGTTATGCATTATTAACAGATATGCTTAAAAAAAGTGTCGAGGTTGTTATTGAAGTATATTAATCTGTCTTAGATATGTCTGTCTGGTACGCTCTAGCTTAGAAGATACTCTTACTTTTTCACTCTCGTCGTAAAGGTTTAAGCGAATCTGTATCCCACTTTAAGTGGGGTCGACACAACATGTTACAAACATGTTATATGATTTGGCTACAAATTTTACAACCGGCCGCCTGCCTGACGTCAACTTGCCTTAGTCGCCTTTTATGACACCTCGGTAAGAAATGAGGGTGGTCTATTTTATGCAGCCGGATACCACACGGCATTGATTTTACTATTAATAAATAAATTTTGTTAATTGTTATCAAAAACAATGGTTCACGGAACAACGCCTTACAGTCTATTTTTAGTAACTATTTAGCTTAATGTAAAACCAATATCGGTGTCTATATCGCTGTTTATTCGAAGTTCGGGCAGTTGAGTCATAGGGCGGACGACAAGGGTGTTTACCCTCCTCCCCTGCGACACCCCGTGATGTCACAGTTCGTGACTCACGCCTGTTGCTAGCGCAGGCAGGACAAAATAAAATGTCTCATAACTCAAAAGTATTTCATCCTTGTCCATGACGGCATGGATACGATCAGCACGACAAGCTTTGCAAGCAATGGCAAGCTTTTTACCACATACACTATGTGGGACTCTACTACTCATATAATTACTACACGTCTATTATGTGCCAAGCAGAATGGACTCAACAGAGAATCTTAGCATAAACACAAATTAAATGAATAGATATTATATTCATTCTCGGTTATATGTATAGTATTAAATAAAATTATATTTAAATTAAATTTTTCATTATATTTCATACTAATATGAATGCGAAAGTCTGTCTATTATGCTTTCACGGCTAATCCATTTAACAATATCAATGAAATTGAGGATAGTCACAGCATGTATACGTTAAATCTCGTGTTTCTATCGGGAACACTGACATATTACATTAATATATTAGATTATATAGGGTTCTTAAATGCATAAATTGTCGCGAAAGTCGCTAGACTTATAGACAGGGAAAATTAACTAATATTTCTGTGTAGATAGTTATTTTACCGACTCATCAACCTTTTACCGTTTAATCCATAGCTGCAATTCTTGAATACACATATAGCAATTGGTGGTGAAAATAATCAAGTTTTTTTTTTAAAATTACCTTTGTATGTGAAGTTGGGTTACAGATTGATCTGGCAGATCCGCAGATGTTGGTGATCTAGTCTTCAGGTCCGGAGATCGCAGGTTCAATTCCAGGGCCAACACTTTATGTAACATTTGTTTGTTCTTCTAGTCTGGTCTCTAATGATATGAAGTTGTCGAAGTTATATAGTTATGCAATATTTATATACGAAGTATATTTAAAATGATATTACCCTAAAACCCGCGATGTCATTCAGTTGTACTTTATTATTAAATTACCCTAATCTATGTAGTATACGTTTTTTTCCCGTACCTGCAAAAAGGGGTATTTTTAAAAATATTTTAAGCTTGTATATAAGCTTAAAATATTTTTCGATTTTTTTATTCGATTTTTTTTTGCTCCACATTATTAGCCGTGAAAGCATAAGAGACAGACAGGCAGACATTCACATTTATAATATATTAGTACGGATTAGACTCGGTTTACTGGTACAACCATAGACATGCGCATTCTCGTTGATATTATCGTGGGCTCGGTTCGTGGAATGTAGCGCAACTACATTACGGACAAAATGATTTTTCCTATTACGACACGTATACTCGTGTCCTTTGATAAAATAAACATTAGTCCGCTCTAAATAAGCATTGTTAATAAGTAAATGTGTAATGTTTTTAGTGATGTATGAAAAACAACAAATTATTTTGTTATAATTAGAAAGAAAAAAAATAAGGAATTCAAAAATATATACTCTTAAATTCGCTCCTCACTTTCCACTTGACCAAAAGTTATAATTGACTACTAACCTAGTGCTTACCATCCGAATAGATGTAAATCTACGATAACCCCTCGTTCGCACGAGAGGACTTTTATCGTGCGTTAAAATTACGTCGAATTAAAACAAATGGGTATCCATCCAGGTACCTGTTCACACGACAGCGTATTTAAATCGCGATGTATTTTATCGTACAGTGTTCCATTTTAGTCTTTAGGGCGAGGGCGTTAAGCTATATATACCATACGAAACTTCTTATAACGCCTATTGCGTAAGCAATATAACAGAACTAACTACTTTGCTATAATCCGCATGGGTTAAGTGAATGCATGCAAAGCCAATGTGTATGAAGCAGGCAAAATCTACGCACCTTATACATGCAGGACCAGCCACCACATGCACACCAAGGCGCAATTCACCAGCAACAACGCACACAAAAGCAGCACACACACCCACCACCACAATCTCGACGATCGTTTCGCCCCGAAACCGAAGCATCATCAGGAGGATAGGCTCCACGACAAAAATCGTACTACGACGCAGTACGATTTTTGTCGTGGAGCCTATCCTCCTTGCTTCATACACATTGGCTTTGCATGCATTCACTTAACCCATGCGGATTATAGCAAAGTAGTTAGTTCTGTTATATTGCTTACGCAATAGGCGTTATAAGAAGTTTCGTATGGTATATATAGCTTAACGCCCTCGCCCTAAAGACTAAAATGGAACACTGTACGATAAAATACATCGCGGTTTAAATACGCTGTCGTGTGAACAGGTACCTGGATGGATACCCATTTGTTTTAATTCGACGTAATTTTAACGCACGATAAAAGTCCTCTCGTGCGAACGAGGGGTTATCGTAGATTTACATCTATTCGGATGGTAAGCACTAGGTTAGTAGTCAATTATAACTTTAGTTAGTTCTGTTATATTGCTTGTAATATGGAATTCCGCAAAGTAACGCCTGCTTCTATAAATCACCTATTGCGTAGTTTTAACGCGACATATTTTTTACGCTCGTCCGAACGTGGCGTAAAAGAAACCGCCTGGTAATATAAAACAGCTGGGCATAAGCCTCCTCTCTCCGTTTTTTGATGATGATGAGGGTTAGAATTATTATTGATTAGGCACATTCGTTTTAACAGAAAATTCTTTTGTACCTGTCTGGGGTTTGAGCTCATGATCTTACCGTTGAGCCATCACAGCTGCAATCTCCGATACTTTATTCTCAATTAAACTCTCATATGATATGTTCTCAACTATGTTCATGTATATTGACTAACTCATCGGTAGGCAATTAAATTGCGTCATTTGTATATGTATGCCGGTATCTGTAATACGAACTTGTTACAAACTTGCGCAAACTAATCACGTAGGACATATTACATATATTTTCTATTTGATTCAGTGTCTTATATTTTTTTTAGTGATGACATAGACCTCTTAGATCAGTGGTCGGCAAACTTATTAGCCAAAGAGCTAAATATGAACATTACAACAATAAAAAAAAAAATTGGGAGCCAAATCTGCTTGTTTAGTAAACGCTTATTACACTAAATAAAACTTTTTACTCGAAATTAACTCGATGGTTGTTACATATTTTTAGAACAATATAAACTTTTAACTTAAAAAAAAAATTATACATGTTCTCGATTTCTAGAAGAATTTCAATTTATCGAAATAAGATGTAATATTTTTCTTACAAAGTTTTTTTTATTTGAAAATATTATTGCGCCTTTCGTAGATATTTGTGCCAGAGCCGCACTAAAGAAGCCAAAGAGCCACATGCGGCTCCGGAGCCGCACTTTGCCGACCACTGTCTTAGATATCGCTTACTAATGGTTCTTATATTTACATCGCGGTTTTTAGGAAACATTTTTCTCTATTCTTCTTCCGCGGTTCCTAATACTACACAAGAACCTTTTTTATTTACACCTTTTTTTATTTGATTTAAATCTGTGCAACCAACTATTGGACGTATTTCACGGATTGTTAATACCTATATAAGCAATAGTGAAATTGGCTTTGATAATGTCGTCGCTTTAAGGGTATACTCCGGAGATTTACAGCTAAAGATTACTAAGAGTGGTTAAAATAATTGGCGCCCAATTTATCTTTGATAGCCCAATTTAATTTCTCAAATCGATAGATCCCAACCGTCCGGCTGCTCATTAAATTATTAAAAAATATCTACGATACCTGCGCTTACTGTATTGTGTTAGGTCATTGCACATACTGATTGTATATGATTTTGACATATTGTAATCTTATCACGGAGCGCTATAGCATTGTTGTCTGATAAAGAATGGATGAGTAATGAGTGCTAATTAGTTAAGGCCAGGGCGTTCCTCTGGCATGACTCATATTCGATTAAACTGATTGCCGGTCGACCCTGTTCCGGTGCGACTTCGATGACGGAGTCAAGATGAAGCGGAAGTAAAAATAATGTACGAACACCGTGCGAAAGATTACCCGTAGTAAACAAAGGCGCCATTAATTATTCACTTTTTTTGTTTCATAATCAATAGCGTGTGAGAATTGTTCGCGTACGTGAACGCATTTGTTTTATGGAATACCGGGGCTTTAGAATTTAAGAGAAACTAACCTCCTAGCGTGGTTGAGTTTACGTTTGTATGAACCAAAACAATTCGATATAGCGGGGACCAAACAATACGTCATCGAAGAGGTTTATCGATGTGTGTTATAGTACATTATTGAGGTCATTCTAAATATAGTATCTATTTTGAAATGTGATTTTAATGACACCTTTATAGTAATGTCAACTTTTGTGTTAAGAAGTATTTTTTTTTTCAACTTGTAAATTATGATAATTTTTTGGAAGAATAGCTTCTTCCAAAAAATGGTCGATAGCTATAGTTTTCATCTAAAATTTGACGTTTTATTTATTTGAACTTAGAGGCAAAAAAGGGTTCTTATCGTTAGCCCGGTATAAGAGCGCCAATTTTATCAAATTTCATCAATATTGGTTCCCCGAATTAGTAGTGTATAAAGAAAGGTAGATTTACTCATTTATCATATTAGTTTGGATATGGATTTAGTGATGTTTATTTATATTGAGGTTATTTGTATATAAGTGTTCAGAAATGAGTGTTTTTATAATTATTATTGAACACTCATATTCTAACATATACATAAGTCATATTCAAAGGGAAAAATGACAAAAAATTCCTAACTATTGATGGTTGTTCTATATAAAAAAATTGTATAATTTATATTTTATAACCTTAATATGAGTAATAAATTTTTAGATTATTATTTATTAAGCAAAAAGCTCCGATAGCCCAGCGATTAGACCGTGCGACAGTTGGCAGAGTCACTTGTTTAAACCCCGGGCAAGCACCAATGCGTTTTTCTATTAAAACTTATGTCTTATTGCTAATTGCAATTTGTCACACGTTTTTCGGTGAAGGAAAATATAGTACGGAAACCTGCATATCTCTAGAGAATTCTGGGGATATGTATAACCTACCAATCCGCATTGGAGCAGCATGGTGGGTCTTATCTCCAACCCTTCTCTCCAGAAACGGAGGGAGGTGACCTGTGCACAACAATGAGTTAGTAAAAGTTATGCCCTTGTAACATAGTTGAAACGTTTATACAGAGTAATTGAATAAAAAATTAAATCAATCTTATGTTTTTTACTTAAACTTTGCATTAAATGCTTTTTCATTTGTGTTCTTATTGTGTGGGAAGAAACATTAACTTGTAATTAAAATTGTTTTAAAGCAAAATGGTATTTTACAAAGTGCGTACACGAAGTTAATGCCCTCTCGATTTCCGTTATATGAACATACTCATGTCATTTACGACTGGCAGTTTGTTAGTCGATCAAAGCTTTCCACTCTGATATCATTCAATTTATATAAATAGGTGTTCTATACAAACAGAATTATAAGACCGAGACATTGGCATTCAAGTGAGACGCTAGCATACCAATACCTATGACAAGGCCACTGTTTGTAATCACTTAACAACATCGTCCAAACCCACGACAGAAGGCTCCTAGCGTCGTATTGTTTTTATCGACACGCTTCGTGGATTTAGCGAAACATTACTTATTAAAGCGTTAAGTTGAGCAGCTTCTAGTTCTATGCGTACAATAATAACAGAGCCAAGAAGCTGTTAAACTATTGTTAGAATTCAATTACCGGAACATAATGAAGACGTCTTTGAATCTATACGTATCGACTGAGGCAAGTAGATTTTCAAAATAAAATAAAAATAAACAAAACAAATTATGGTATCAACTATTATAATAACATCAAATAGTAGACATTTTAATTAACTTAGTTATTATTAATAACATTTATTTTATCAGATAAAAGATATAGTCAATATTGATTATCTTTACGTGTTATTCATTCAGAGTCAATATATGTATTAAATCATTATCTATTATTTAAGGATATGATAAATCAAACCGAGATGAATTTTGAGTAAGATGCTGGATGTCAACATTTGCACGATTAGGATCTTTTAGTAAGCCATAAATATTCTTCACGCATTTCTTCTATTTTTTAAGGAAAAGTGTATCTTTGATTTTTGAAATTCCAATTTCATCTCCTTATTCCAATTTCGGCGCATATATTTGAATATCATAAAAGGAAAAAGTGACATCAGTACTTCTTTATTTTACGTTTTGGTTTTATACTACAGATACAAAGGTAATGATAGACTTATTTTAATATGACTTATTTCAAATTAACAGTTTGTTAATTTGCTGACTAAAAATAAGAATGATATTTTTATATTTATTTCCTTACACACGTATACACGCAGTATTAGTGACCACACGTACCAAAAAAACACCACCCCAACGAGAATCTCACCGATCGCTCCAAAGCCGAAGCATCATCAGGAGATAGACTCCACGACAAAATCGCGAAATTACGCAAAACAAATAAGTAAAATACCTGTAATACATTGACTTAGCTGTAAGACCACGACATTGGCATCCAAGTGAAACGATTAGATAGCAATATTCAATACAAGGTCATACGTAATCACTAACAGCATCACTGTACGACAAATATGAATAAAACTCGACAAATAAGACAAATAAGAATAAATGTATTGTAGTTGTCGATACTTAATTTGATCCACGCAGATAAACGCTCTTGCTCCAAGAAGCCAATAAAAAGAAATGGTTTATTAGTATATATTACAATGTAAATATGATTAAAAAGAAAACAATCAAAACATAAGTTAAGATTCGACTGTGAAGGCTTTGCAATATTACATTTTCCAATTTAGTTTTTTAGGTACAGATGTGATATCGAGTACATAATTTAAATTGCCTCCCAGTAACCATATGGAAATTAATAGTCAACATCTCAAGCGATGAGGTTTGCTCCTGGAAACAGGTTTCTTCTATAGATTTCTACAGACACAAGGTCTTATAAGACCAAGCTTAACAAATGTCTTTCTAATCCTATTTTAAGGTCGATAGGTTGCCATCAAAGATCAGAGACTGGCTGTTTTTTGTTATCAACTGAAGGTTAATGGTATAAAAAAAATTCTACGATACAGAAGCAGAGCCACTATGAACCAAAAGAGATTAAGTCGGATCTATCTAATTTTCAAAGAATTTGTCGAATTGATTAGTACATTACTAGTTACGAATGCCGTCATACGCTAAGAAGAATTTGCGAGACGGCCAAATTTAAATTCTATAGATAATAAATGTGAATATATAAATACACTAATATTAAGTTGTGCATGTAAGGAACCTACCCAGATTCTTCATGATTTGCAACATATGTTTAGTTAGGCCTCAAATTACATTCATTATGAAATAACATCTGCATATTATACATACATTTCACCAACTTGAAGCATGACCCTTATCCAGACTAAAAATCTAGGTCACAAACGATAGATGGACGCACGCCTGTACCGGCATATACCTATAGTTATCTCTTTGACTTTTTATACAGCTATATAAGGTGAGTTAAAACCAATCACTGTTTACAACGGCATCGTAAGGATATATAAGTTTTTTTTTCAAGAGAACATTTGGAATGATAATTGCGCCAGACATATATGTAGATGTAGGAATATTATGAAACTTTCATAAAGTCATTGTGATATTTGAAAAAAAATCTTATTGTCTGTTGCACTAGCTCAAGGTTACGTTGGTATGCTCATGTAATAAGGAGGCATAATGTATAAGTAATAATAAAATCATTTTGCTATAATCCGCGATACAGTAAATAAAAATATATAAAAAATATATAATGGACTATCCGTTCACTATCACAAACTCAACAATCGTTTCGCCACGCTCCGAAGCATCACCAGGAGATAGACTCCACGAAAAATTGGAAAGTTAAATTCTACAAATTATTTAAAACTTGTGTGTTGTATGTTTTCGGGAAAACATCGTGAGGAAACCTGAGTATCTCTAGTGAATTCAAGGGATATGTGTAACCTACCAATCCGCATTAGAGCAGCATGGTAAGTCTTAACCCTTTTCCCCAGTAACGGAGAGAGGAGGCCTATGCCCATCTGTGTGATTGTAACAGGCCGTTACTTTACATTACTTTAGGGGTAAGAAAATAATGATGATGGATTTGCTTCTTTCGATTACTAGATTACGTAGTTAGTAAGAATTATTCAAACTATGGTTATGAAGCAATGATTCGTAATATACGGCTTGTTATGACTGCGTAAAGTTCAATGTCAACTTCTGTTTTAACTATAGCGTTTTGTACATGGTGATTGTAATTTTAACAATTACATGGAATATTAGACGTAGTTGTGTTTGCGTATAAAATAAATTACATGGTCACATAATTAGTTTTTACGCTTTCGTGTTATAAATGTATCGTATCATATTACAAATACATAGTTACTGTTAGAATGCAAAAACATTATTTTGATTTCATTGACGACCTTAACATAAATTTAACTTCAATAGAAAACGGTGAGTTTATATTTACGTGATAAGTTTAGTATAAATGATATTATTTATTTCGTTGTTATAAGTTTGCCCTAGACTTATGTTAAGATATATTTATAGTTTTAGGTATGCTTTTTACGTAGGCTAGATTACAGCTATTTGTATAAAGTCGTATAGTATTATTATTGCCATTACTGAAATGGTTTGTCAAAAACTAGCTTAGCATCCGCATAAGTTAGAAAAAAGTAAAATAGGATAGTAAATTTTATTTCATTTACCTGAAGTTTAGTGACCTGGCAAAAAGTGACTCAAATATTACTTATTAAATACATGCTATATATTTCGATGATTTTATATATAAAAATATAATATTCTGCTATATGTATAATATGTTTACAACATTAAATAATAGGTATATCATATTGTATTACAAAGGATAAATTAATGTCGATGCATTTTCCTGTCATACTCAGTAATGATTTACGCGATAAAAATTGAAGAGCTCAACCTGTTTATAATTATAATTTAGGTCCAGTTGTTTAACAAGTATTTGTTTAATACTTGTTTAATATTATAATGAACCTGTGGGCTGAACTAAATATTATTATTTTGTATATCCATTCCACGTAAACGACAAGAAATATAACAGAAATTTCATTATAATTATGATGATATCAAAGAGAAATCTATCTTATAAAGCTATTAGATACTGTGTTGATCTGATAAATTATGTTTTGACCATAATAAATAGTATACGGACTTTATATATACTGGATTATAAATTATATAGACAAAGTTTTGATGCTTAATAATTAGTTTTGGCAATAATATAGTTTGCGAATAAAATACACCTGGGTTTAACCGTAATATATATTATATAGGTAGGTACCTAAAAATATTTTTTACCCTTAATGGTCACACCGAAGCCGAGAAGCGGTCCCTGTTGAAAGTAAAAGGAAAGCCAAATTCAAATATGGGCCGTAGATATGATACTACTTATTTCTAATAATAATTGGCCAAGGTAACTGCGTGCCATACACGTGTCGGTAACCGCTTTAGATGTGATCGGCATACTGATGATGAGGCGGACATTCCACGGGCGCATTCCGATGGAAGCGCCGTGCACTTAACATTTCGTACCCACGTTTAACCACTAATAACAGAGATTTGAATTGGAGTGTTTTATAAATTGTTATTAAATACTAGTTCGGTTATGCGATTTTACCTGTGTTAAAAGTTACTTAGAAAGATGGTTACCTAGTGGAACCTACATAGTTATACATGAAAATTCGTTTTTATTTTCTCTGTGATCGAATTTGAATTCTACCGGAAATAAAGTAACCCATATTGATATGCACCATCCTTATGCACTTATTCTTTTACAATAATTCCCTACACCAGAGACTATCAGTTAGAGATTGCTTACATCGCACACTTTTTGCCTTGTATCAATTTACTTTGTACAATTCATTTCTGTATTACACTTAAAGGAAAATTTGGTGCTAAAATCCGCAAAGCTGTAGCGTCAAAGCGGTAGAAACACAGGCTTTGGACTTCATCTAGAAGTATACAAGAAGTTATTATTATTATTATTTTGGTTCAGTATATAAAATTTGTTTTTGATTTATCTTTTACTAACTTATTTTCGGAGCTTCTTAAAGAAGAATAATTCAGTTATTTCCACTTCAATATCTCTTACGATTTTGTTTTTAAGTTTTTATTAGACTTGGATTTGTTTATAAGGTCGCATGGTCGAATAGTTCATAAAATAATGCTACAAAAAAATGTGCTCAATGACTGACTGCACTAAGTATCGTCGTGACTGGGGCTAGCTAAATTATGCCGTTGCCTTATAGCTATGGCTAAAATGTAATATTTCTACTAGGCTAGCGCATTACCTTTTAGGCATTACGAATATCACTACTTATGTTATACAGGTGAATCAATATTGATGAAAATTGGCACAATTAAAGCTTATATACCGAGGTCACATATGAGATTACCGTTTTTCTTTCTGGTAAAGATAAAAAAACATATTGCATAAAGTAGCGGCCTGTTACAATCCCACTGCTGGGAATACCCTCCTCTCTCCGTTTCTGGAGAGAAGGGTTGGGGCTAAGACCTACCACGCTGCTCCAATGCGGATTGGTAAGTTACACATATCTCCAGAATTCTCTAGAGACCTGCAGATTTCCTCACGATGATTTTACCTTCACCGAAAAGCGTGTGATTAATTGGAATTATCAATTATTGCATAGAGGATAACTTAAACACTTACGTAGACGCGGGCGAAGTCGCGGATGCCACTAGTATAAAATAATTTGAAAACTGAGTTGCATCATAATCTTATATATAAAATTCTCGTGTCACAATGATAGTTACCATACTAGTTCTAAATGGCTTCACCGATTTTTATAAAATGTTATATTTATATTCAGTAGGTCTGAGAATCGTCTACAATTATTTTTCATACCCCTAAGTGATTTTTTAAATGTTTTAATGTACACTAGAAATTTCCTAGAAATAATGTATATGGCAAAACAACGTTTGCTCGGTTAGCTAGTGATTGTATAGAATAAAACTTTGCGTATTTATTAATATTTTTCTATTATACAGTAACTGTTAATAAATTTCTATAATTTTTGCAGAAATTTGATTCCATTCCCAGACGTTCAAAGCAAAAAGTCTATGTTTCGCTTAATGAAGTCCCCACAGTCGTTGACGCTTTCCCGATGAGGGAGGAACGAGAACTTAATGGCCCTAGGAATAGATCCCGCATTAATATTCCGCCATGTTAATGCACTTTAAGTCATACAGTGCTCTTTAAGAGGCTTGGAAATTCATGCTGTTGTCACCAAGCCAGTTCTCCCACGTCCAGTTGTGGCACTCTCGCAAAGTTGATCTTGCCTTATCATTGAATATAACGGACTGAAATGAAACTATCATATGTTCCTCATATATAACTCCGCACAAATGCAAAATTTAAAAAACTATCTTAAGATATCAAATTCAAGTTCAAAATATTCCTTATTTCATTAAACTTGTAAACAAGTGCTTTTGAATCGTCAACTCTCCTGCTGGTTCAGAGAGCTGTTGCTCTTTTTAAAATATAAATCTTATAACTAGATACAGTTAGTCATTACTATCTTGTTCAGGGTAGAAGTGCAGCTTTATCCACTAATTCTTATCATCTAAGTAATCCTCAACAGTATAGTAAACTTTCTGTATCAGCCTCTTTGCAACAGTGTTTTTAAACTGCTCTGTAATGGCGAGGAAAAAAAATATTTTGCGCAAAGCAGCAACCGCAAGCTTATGTCGGTTCCTAGTTTGTCTATAATATACATCACCTATCGTTTTATAATTCTTTCTATTTTTATATACAAAAATCAAATGTAAGAATACTTATACATCATAACATTAGTTAAATTATATTCATAATGCATTAAAAAACAAAATTCTTATGATTTTTTGGGATATACAAAATAAACTGCATGACAGTTGCGGTTATGAGGCTACTTTTAAACTAATCTACACTATAATCTACACTACTTATCCACACTATATATATATAGTGTTTTTCTATATTTTATATAACAATTATATTAAGAATTTAATGTAGAATCTAAAATATACAACGTTCTATTGACTCTCAATTCCACTATACTCGTATATGCAAGATAAAAAAATAAATGCCGTATCCAAAATTAAACAAATTCGCTTCACTCACCGCTGATTACGCCCCGCTACCGAAACCTTATCAAAAGATCGACTTCCGAAATCGCAAAATATTTTGCCGTTGTTATTTTTTACTAGATTAGAGAAGCAGACGTTATATTTCTGAATTCCATTATTCCAAAGTTTATATTAACGTTTAAAGTTTATATAAAAAAGAGGATTTTGTTTATTTCTGTGTTAGTGAAAATAGTTATTTTATTACCTTTCTTCTGTTCATACCGTATCGTGGATAACACTTTGATACACAATACAATAATACGAACAATCTATACTAATAACATAGATGGATAGTCTGTCTGTCAGTTACGATTTCACGGTTAAAATGTTGGACCATCATCGATGAAATTTTGCACAATTAAAGCTTAGACACCGGGGTTTTAGATACAAACTTATTAATTCTCTGTTTTCTTTCTGGAAGATACTGCATTATTGGGGGCGCATAGAAGTTTGAGTTGATAGTCGCGTGTAGCTGGTATTACATAAGAATATATCGAGTTTCAATATGATGTGATTTGAACCTTTAAATTTAACTTTTTTAATAACGTAGAAACAAAAAGAAATAAATGTAGAAAATTTACACTAAGGGTTAAAAAAGGCTTAGTATACAAATCGAGATCGCGCGTAGGTATGTTAAGAAATTTCTCACTTTCAACAAATTTTAATGTTTTTACAAATATTACGATACATTAATTCATTGTATCGTATCGTTAATACGTTTAATTAGCGTTTTTAGTTTTTAAAATATTCGCAATCGGTCTAACTATTCAAAATATATAATTTCGGCCATGGTCGTCAGTGACCAAGACAGTAAGATATTAAAATGTTAATTCATTTTGCAATGTAGCAAGCTCCGTGATTTAGTCCATTTATAACTTATATTATACGAGTAAAATAGTTTATATTAATGTGGTTTCTCTATTTTCTTAGAATGTATTGGATAATGTAATTTTCTTATTTTTTGGTGTCCTAACATTCCTTTTAAGAAAAATGAAAAGATTTTAATCATAAATATATGTAAGTAATTGATCTGAGTTCGGTTAAGTTTCTGCGTAACAATAAATTTCTGTAATTTTGCCTTTGCGTCATCATCATCATCATCATCATCATCACCACACCTTAAAATATATCAAATGGCTGTTGATCTTTCTAAGATTCGAGCTACGGTAATGAAATCAGGTCTGATTTAGAAGACAGGTTAGCACAATTTTTTTTACATCGATTATGAAATAATTTAAAGAAACTAGTTGTTGTGAGAAACAAGAAATGGGAAGTTATAATTTATTAATATGTGGGCATAAATATATTTACCGCCGTGTGTATCCGGCAGAATAGAATAGACGACCCTCCTTTCTTACCGAGGTGTCGTAAGAGGCGACTAAGGTATATGCCGTGTGGTATCCGGCTGCATAGAATAGACCACCCTCGCTTCTTACCGAGGTGTCGTAAAAGGCGACTAAGGTAAGTTGACGTCAGGCAGACGGCCGGTCGTAAAATACGTAGCCAAATCATGTGACAACATGTTTGTAACATGTTGGCCGATCCCACTTAGAGTGGGATAAGTGGATAAGGAGGATGATGTGGGCATAAATATATTTAGAAAAAGTTTTATATATCTTGAATACTTGTACACGCTAGTACGATACAAATTATGCAATATGAAATAGTCCCAAGAATGATGCGTTTCTAGCGTTAAATCGCTAGGTTGATTCTTTTCCCTTTATTATGTTAAATGGAAAGGTAAGGAAATATATAAAAAGTAACTGCGCAATTGTTTTAAATTCATAAAATTAACGACAGGAAAATTCAACAATGTACACTTTATCTCACATCAATATTTGCACGACGTGTGCCGCATAATCGCTTTAGCAGGATGAGAGGATATTGATAACAATTGCAAGTATGAATCATCGCAAGACCTTCTAGAAATGACAATATCATCACACTCAGTAATACCTAACTGTAAACTATTCTAATATGTAAACAGTCTCATAGTTCTATTCATCCCTAATAACCTAGGCAGACAATTTTGATCCTTAAGAATTCTGGGCCTAATGTACAATTTGGGAAATGCCCTTGTTATAACAGCAAGCATAAATTATAAATAATCCGCAAACAAGTTTAGAGTTGCCTCTGAGTTTGAAGTAGTTTAGGATAATACAAGTATACATGAGAACATAAAGGATTCAAATTGCTTCCCTACGCTGCAATTTTAATTATGAAAACATTGGTAGGTATACACTATTTTACTAAATAAGATTTTTTGCTATAATATCTAAGCAAAAAATATATAAACGACATATCACAACAACCGGTATGTAATATTTAAAGAACGGGTAAAGGCTGACAAAGCATATTGAAATACCGATCGATAAATAAAAAAAAATTGTTAAATAATAAATAAATAAAAATAAAAGGCCTTTTATTTCTTACTATAGAAGAAGCTACAAAGTTGAATGCATTTAAGAAACTTAAAAATGTATAAATATTTTTTTATACATATATAATTTAAATTTAGTAAGAACCCTCCATTATTCGAAGGTGAAGACCTCCTCTAATAAACTCCAATCATCTTTGTATACTTGCTGTACTTTTCCAGTGTTGAGAGTTGCAAATAGAAGAGAGTTATCATGTTCAAATTCAAATCATTCTTTATGTTAATATAAACTTGTAAAGAAGTGCTTTTAAATATTTTTTTTATCATTAGAAAACCCTGATGTGACCACGGTTTGATTCTATTCCCGTATTAAGAGACACAAGGTTTCAGCCGTTGGACACTCCTTACCCTGTTTGTAATAGCAACACTTAAATTCAATCTAACCCGATAAATATAGCACTATATTATTAAAGCTATAACTTCGCCGTGTGCTATCCGGCTGAGTAGAATAGACCACCCTCATTTCTTACCGAGGTGTCGTAAAATACGACTAAGGTACGTTGACGTCAGGCAGGCGGCCGGTCGTAAAATACGTAGCCAAATCATGTGACAAAATTTTTGTGACATGTTGTGCCGACCCCACTTAGAGTGGGATAAAGGCAGGAAGATGATGATAATTATTAAAGCTATAATTAGCCTTAAGTAAAATTTGCTGCGATAAACTTTCAGTATTAATAATATAATCTTTGGATAGATCTCAGCAAGACTTTTACGTAGAGATCGGTTATCATTTATTCAGATTGATATTTCCTGATGTCGGTAATGTATTAGTATCGACCGCCACAGCGCACGCAAAAGCACTGTATACGGGACTTACGACAAGTTTTGTTTCCCCCTGTCCCCATGGAATTCTGTTGCAAATATTTACACGACAAGTGAGATTAGAAATCAGTCAACTGATATTAAAATGAAATTTCCTGTTTTGATTTTATATCAAATTTTATATAATAATGCCATTAGACTATAGTGTAATGTATTTGGCCATGGGTTGTACTGTTGTTTATGTTGCGTTTTCTCCTGAGTGAAGGTGGAATTTATGACTGATTAAGCGTAATTTAATAATAAGCCACATTAATAAGTTAGTCGACCAAGACTTTGTTAAGCATACAATAACAGTAAAAATTGGTTTGGAAAACAGTGTTACTTAGGACCCCATGTGTATTTCTTTACCAAGTTGAACTAAACTATTATTTTACAAAATAACATTGACATCAGTTAAACGGTCTTTTCGATAAGTCCACGATAGTAATCGCGGGCTATAGCAAAATGATATACTTTCATATTTTTTTGTATTATGGACTTCGCAAAGTAGCGCCTAATTCCAATTAAAATAAATTGATAAGCGCGATTAGTACATATTAAAAAAAATATTATCTAGAGTTCTTATGAATACTACTGTTTTGTATGGGATCATGAAAATAATAACTATTATTCATATCTAAAGTAATTAATTTCCTTGTGTTTGTTCACATCTTGACAAATTTATCCAGACATATTCCAGAAGCAAAAGCTTATTCACCGTGATTATTTTAGGACGAAGCTTAGTACATAAATGTAGGAATAATGAACGACGGCAATACTAACCATGATTCATGCATATCCGATGTCATGTATTCCCTGCAAGAGCAGATGCTTCAACTTTCCTTTGAATTAAAATTATGGGTTTCAAAATCTACTTATAGCTTATACAACTTTTCTTTGTACGTTAGGTATTTGATGCCAATTACGATACTCTACTCCCAATAAATCCTACTTTCCTACATTAAGTTTTCTTTGTGAAATACTCTTGCTTAAGGTATGAGTTTTACTATTTATTTTGCTAAACAGGCGTTTGTCGTGTCTTTGCTACGCATAAAATAATTAAAAAGGAATACAATCATGAGGTTATTTATATTATAATTAATATCTGCCCGCAACTTCGCCTGCGGTGAGTTTGATTTTGAGATAAAAAGTGTTAGTGTGTGATAAAAATTAAGGTAGTTCAATAAGGGCTGTAGTAATACAACTTTCCCCATATTAAAAATCACGATATAATAATAATATAATAATAATCATCGATCCGATGCTCTGTTCCTATGTGAAAGAAGGACCAACAAATATACTTTCGCATTTGTTATATGGGTAAAGATATTTACACAAATTTTCTTTTAATTTTTGTCGGTGACCTTGATTTAATTTGTGCAATTGTTATTGTACTTAAAAATACCTAATGAACTGTACAATGTTAAATAATAGAGGAAGGAATACATAATTTTCTATTCCGGCTCGGACTCTGTTAATCAACCATTTAATTAGGTTCATATTTTTTTATAATATTACTTGCACCTGTAATAAAATACCTATATAAGGTATTTTTTTTAATAAATGATAACTAATTTTTTCTGTTATAAATTCAAACAAATCGGCCGTGATGTTTTGATACGAATCATGGTCGGTCATTTCGACCCATGGTCACGATCACAGAAAAAAAATATACAGTAATCATGATATGATAAATTGCATCCGTGTCATGGAAAAGCGGAGGTTCGCATTTACGTGTCGTTGTCCTCAACAAACCTCTCTGCGAGTCAAGGGCGTCTTGACGGGGTCGATGTGTGTGCTTTTTTGTATGATATCTACGTGAACTAAGCTGATAACACGGAACGACTGTAACGATTTCGATGGTATGAGAACTTCTTTAAGATACCTGTTATCGTTATTCATTATGAATGCTCTACGTTCAATGCCAGGATTGTTGAGAAAAAAAAAATTTTCGTTTATACTCATTGTGCTAAATAATCAGTGCCTTTTAATCAGTAAATCACATTCAACACACTCAAATGTTCTAGAATACTTCATGTCTTGTTCAAACATTTTAATTTTTAAGATTAGAAAAATGAAAAACAATATGTAAAATGATCGTACGTTTATTATTAAAGGGACCTAATTCAAAAAGTTGTTTTGAGACAAATCGCAATAAAGTGTAGAGCTTAGAAAACTAGTGAGTGTTAAAGATATCCATAAATTAGAATAGCAAGAAAACAACAACAAGTGTTTTCTTGCTCTTTTTTATTTTGTAGCGTGATGTAGATGGCATTGAAATAAAGATTACAACAACGTATCTAACTCAATTAAGCCACATTTTGAATTGCGTCATTTTAATACTGAGCATTCGATTGTGATTAAAAAAGTGATTAAAAATATTTGCTCAAATATGTGCAGTAGATGTTGACGATTCAAAAGCACTTGTTTACAAGTTTACTTGAATAAAGAATATTTTGAATTTGAATTTGAATATGTATGTAATTTATAGTACTGATTGTTACTATGCGCGTTTAAAAACAGACGCGAATTATAGAAAAATAATTCTATCATTACTTTTCTTAAAATCTAGGTATAAAATACCACTTTTTAGGTAAATCATTGTTGATGAATTTACAATTACTCATTTTATGATGAAATTATTCAGTATTCAGCAAACGTGATATCAGTTTCGTGTCAGTTCCGACGGTCCAGTATCGCAATCCGCATCCTGCAGTTTTCAGCGCTCTGACCTAGTAATTAAAGCTTGTAGACACTCAAGGGCCGTTGATTCAAAAACTCCCATTTTTTGGGAACATAATTTTTCCGTACCATTCAGTGTGTGTAGAAGGCGGTCATTTCACTAATCTTTTGTCTCTCATCATGCAGGATTTTCTCCTAAATTTAACAAAAAAATTGAGGTCATCATACTCTTTTAACTGACGTGTCTATTATGCGAAATATTGATTGATTGATTGATGTTTTATCGTGTATTAAAAAAGTTTCTTCTTGTTCACAGGATCAATATGATAACTTAGCCGCCCATACACATAAAGGAATTGAATTTTTAGACAAATATGGAAACTTCGTGAAAGAGCGATGTGCGATAGAATTGGAATATGCAGGGAAACTCAGGTAATTCCGAAATACAACCTATTTTATCGTTATATTCTTTGCTCTTAATTTAATCGGCAAAAATAACCAGGAATAGTTCTGGAACTACATTTATAGTGTTCTTTATAATCGATAGTGGTAATAGTTGAATTTATAGTTAAGACATATCATCTATATATTATAACTAGCTGTGCCAGCGGCTTTTCCCGCGTGGAAGTCAGAGTGTCACAATTTTGTACTAAAATTCAAATTTTTATACAAAAGTAGTTATTGTGCGTTAACCATAAGAGATAAAGACATGCTATCGCGAACTTTTTAGCGTATCTCTGCTGGTTTACGCAGCGCACGCGACTAAAGCTTCAAGCAAGCAAGTTTTTTAACAACTGCGCGATCGCTTAAACTTAATTTACATAATACCGATATGTACTATTTACCTAAACCATCCGGAAGTATTACACTATCTTTTGGTGAAAACCGTACAAAAATCCGTTAAGTAGATTTTGAGAAAATCGATTACATACAGACAGACAGCTTTTTGGGACTTTGTTTTATATTAAGTATAGATGCCACCAGACTAAACTCAGCTGATGATAATGTATGCGTAAATTTGTAGAAGATGACAACCCAAACATCTGGTTATGTAATAGTAACTAATAGAAATAAATAACCAAACACGAGCTTATGTAAAACTTAAAAGGATTTGCAAATAAATTGACTGGGATGCCATCTAAACCTGTCTCACTAGTTTCTTATGCTAAGCGGTAGAATGTTCACTTTCACTACACTATTTCAGATTGTTTACCGAATACGCATTAACTGATATTATTATAGAATGGGATAGTATGACAGAAGTAGATAGAAGTAGATACAATTAAATTATTCTGTTTTAATCCGCGTTTGTTAATAGAATCTTACTTAATGCTGTGTATTAAGCAGGCAACGTTCACATACGCCTATACATGCAGGTCATCACACGTATCACAAAACGCAGCCACGAGCAACACTCCACACAAGCACTACACTCATTCACTATTGCAATCTCTACAATCGTTTCGCCCCAATATCAAAGCATCATCCGGAGGATAGGCTCCACGACAAAATAGATTTTCTTTAAATCAGCGATAGTATGATTTCAATATTTATTAACGACAGTTTATTGATCAACTATTTAGAAATGGCTCGTCTGATGGTAGCGATATATTATGTTCATGATAGCTTATGAATTTACGCTAAATCATTTTTGTTATGTGACTTTCGGTTCAGTTCATTAATATTTTCATAACAGTTCATCAAGTTTTTCTGAATCGTCATTTTACGCTGATTTGGAAAGCTGTTTCTACTGAGAAGAGCCAGCAAGAAACTCAGCGGTTGCTCTTTTCAAAATAAAATTCTTATAACTAGTTTCATTTAGTCATAACATCTTTTAAAGGGTCAAAGAGTGTATTATATAGTCTGAAAGCTATCTATATAATTATATAATAGTAGGGTAGTACAAATGAATACATTTTTATAGGGTGTGGATTATTTTTTGAGTGTCTGCGAGAATATAGAGAATATAAAAATTTTTATTGCCTGCTAAATTACGTCATGAGATTTATATATATATTTTTTTTATTAAATTTAAATATAACTTTCATCTATGAAATAACATAGAAATCTATCAGATATTTATAATCCGATTTAGTGAACTCTATCACGAGAAATGTGCAATGAACAGGTTTAAATAATAATTTCCATAACCCAGTAAAAGAAGATTTGACTTAATTTGATATTAATCGTTACTTTTTATTGGTATTCTGAAATTAAAATAAATCCAATTTTAAAACTTTTTTACTCTTAATTAAATTAACGAAACGTATGTTCTTTACAGGAGACTGGTCAAAAATTATCAACCCAAAAGGAAAGAGGAAGATGAATACCAGTAAGTTCTTGTACTTGATTATTCATTCCTTTAATATTTGCTACTTTAAATAAAAGTCTAAAATATTATTTAATAATGCTTTTCAAGGTTTAAGTTGTAAAAGTAACTAATAATAGAAGTTATCACGTATAGATAATAAATAATTGCACATCGAGGCTTAGACAGAGAAATCGGCTAGATTCTGCTTCATAGAGCATTGTCTTTGTCGCACAGACCGACGAACCTGTGTGTGACAGTTACAGCGCTCTTCGAAACCGAACTGGCCGGCTGTTTCGTTATAAACATCGATGTGCATTATTGAATGCCGGGTACTATACTACTTTTCTTTCTGTTTGTCTTAACATCTGGATCCAGCCAAAGCATACGATGGTGTTTTATCGATGTAATGTATTCTGAACGAAAAAGTTTTTTTTTAAATGAAATAATATCACCTTTATTTATTTATGTAATTGCACTACTATTCATAAGCCCAGCGTTGAAACCGTGCGACTCTTTCAAGGGGAACCGCAGTTCAAACCCGGGCAGGCACCAATGAGTTTTTCTAGTAAATACTCATAATTGCAATTTATCACACGCTTTTCAGTGAAGGAAAACATCGTGAGGAAACCTGCATATCTCTAGAGAATTCTGGAGATGTGTGTAACCTACCAATCCGCATTGGAGCAGCGTGGTAGGTCTTAGCTCCGACCCTTCTCTCCAGAAACGGAGAGAAGAGGCCTATTCCCAGCAGTGGGATTGTATCAGGCCGCTACTTTACTTTACTTTTTTTTTACTACTATTCTAACAATGTACTTATATACACAAAAAGTTAAAATATACAGACATTTATATAATTATGAGTGCAATGCTATAAAACGGTAGCTACTCAGCGATATTTGAGTCGGGAAGCCCAACACTGATTTTCAATATCAGCCAAAAACGAATACTAACACGTCCTATCGTCAGTAACAACATATCAAACGATGCAATAAATTAATAATATAAACATAGAAACAAAAACAAAAAAAAAACAATACGAACTTACTATGTCCCTATGACTATAAAAATGTTAACAGGTTAGTGGGCCACAACGTTAAAAAAAAATGTAATGCATCTAATAATTATAATAATACTAACAATAATATTTTTCAAATTTTATCTCATATTTTATTACAACACCGTGTTGTATCCGGCAGACTAGAATAGACCACCCTCCGTTCTTACCGAGGTGTCGTAAAAGGCGACTAAGATATGTGCCGTGTGGTATCCGGCTGCATAGAATAGACCACCCTCATTTCTTACCGAGGTGTCCTAAAAGGCGACTAAGGCTTACCTTAGTCGCCTTTTTGACGTGACGTCAGACAGGCGGCCGGTCGTAAAATACGCAGCCAAATCATGTGACAACACGTTTGTAACATGTTGTGCCGACCCCACTTATAGTGGGATAAGGGCAGGAGAATGATGATGATCTCATATTTTATTACATCTCTAAAGTATATCATAACAGATCTTTGCGTATGAATTCAAAAGTTTTAAATTATCAGAAACATTTGTTTCAAAATATATTTTTTATTTATGTTTCATTTATTCATTTTTATTGTCTCGTTGCACTTTGACCATCCTTATATTACTCCTTATGTTATATTACCTATAGTATCCTCTTTGTTGGCCCGCTATATACGCTTTAGTTTCGAGAAACTTCATCAATATTGCTTCAGATGATTAGCCATAAAAGCGTAACAGACAGACAGACAGACTTTCGGATTTATAATATTAGTATGGATGTATGTAACTAAATTCACAAATTGTATATTGTGTTGTAACTGAAATTAGGATAACAGATATTTGTCAGTATTTTTGGATTCTTAAGGATTGGTTATAGATGTTAAGATAATTTGTATTTCCTATTTTCCTTTTTAACATATACATCAAAGCATAAACCTACGTTTAATTTAGTTTTATTGTACTCCTAGGTACACAGCCTGCAAAGCATTTAGACAACTTCTTCAAGAGTTAGGCGACTTCGCGGGTCAGCGCGAAGTGGTGGCGGAAAACTTACAGTCAAATGTAGTTCGGGAGTTGCATTTACTCGCAAAGGAATTACGCGAGGAAAGGAAGGTGAGGCATTATATTAGTCTAAACCAATTAAGATAATTGACTGCGCAAATAAAAGAAATATATGATCAAAACGCACACAAAATTACATGCTACAATAACAGTTTATTGTTTAAAGAAAGTTGTCCTCTACTATATCGCACGCTTAGGAAAAGTTTGACTTAATTGGGCTTAATTGAGACTTAAAAGTAAGGCTTGAGATACATTATAATCCTTATTTCATTGCCATCTACGACAGCATCCTATGAATTATTAAAAAAGCTAGTGTTTTCTTGCTCTTTCAAGTTATGAATCTCTTTAATACTAACGCTTTATTGCAATTTGAAAAACTTTTTTTTGGATTCGGTCTCTTTAATATTAAACGTGGCATATACACTCTTAGACGACAAATATAACGAACGTTAATTTTCCTTTCCATAGTAAAATATTCAGCATTACATTCTAAAAATTCTTAGTCCTGAGATATTTGTCCACAGATTGTTAATGACTTAAGCGATTAAATTACGATGTGTGACGTAAATAATCAAACTAAATTAGTATTCATCGGTTAATTTCGAATCTTTACACACATTTTATATTGATTTTAATTGTTTTCTACATTTGTTCTTGAATTAGTCATCTGAATTCGTCTTATTTAAAATGTTATTCTAATTAGTGCTAAGTCTGTTCCCATTAGTGACAGATAAGCGTATGCTATAAAGGTAGAGATCTTTCATTCTAAAAGTGCACGCCCCTCCACCATTACAATCACACAATTACATTATTTTAATTTGTGAGAGAAAATATTGACTGTACTATTGTATATGTGTGCGCGCAGCAATTTCAAAGTTGACTCGACTCATTCGCTCACTTAAAGGTCAACTTATGGCTCGACTGGTATAAGTGAGTAAAGACATTGGAGGGGCGTGCACTTTTAGAATGAAAGATCTCTAACGGCCTGTTACTATCTCATTACTGGGGATAGGCATCTCCTTTCCGTTTTAGGAGAGAAGGGTTGTAGCTAAGATCCAACGCGGATTAATAGATTACACATATCCCCAGAATTCTCTAGAGATATACAGGTTTCCTCACGATGTTTTCCCCCACCGAAAAGCGTGGGATAAATTGCAGGTATCAATTAGGCACATAAGTTTTAACAGAAAACTCATTGGCCAATGAGATCAGATGTCGGGGTTTGAACTCAGACCCCCTCTAAATAGTCGCATGGTCTCACCGTTGGCCTATCACAGAAGCGTATGCTATGAGAAGCTTTAAAATTTTAAGGGCTTATGTGACTCTACCTTTTATTTTTATTTTGTAAGCTATCGTTGCAAAGAGTACTTAAGGCATAAAAATAAATTATGAATACTCTTAATTCCAGCAACATTTAAACGAAGGATCGAAACAGATGGCAGTGCTTAGTACAGCATTAGGCGCTCTGGAGAGAGCGCGGAGATCATACGAGCGGGCTGCCCGGGAATCTGAGCGTGCTCTTGAAGCTTTCCAAAAAGCAGATGCGGATTTTAACCTGAGGTAAGGATATCTATAGAAAGCGAAATTTAATTCAAAATTCACTTATCTTTAACAAAATCCTTTTTACTATATAGAGGTTGGAACCTTCTAGTGAGTAAATCAAGGACAATCGTGTCTAATGGTCAAAATAATAGACAACAGTAAAGAATAATTATGTGTGTGTGTGTGTGTGTCTGTGTTGTGTGCTTGTGGTCATGGTTTGTGCGATTTAAAATGTATATATGATTAGCTCTTAATGTATTATGGATTCTACTCTATAATTCGGACACCCAGCTTTTTACAGATCATTCGTCTTGCATATAAAGGATTTTATTTTTAGCAATCCAAACCAAAACTTAATTATTTTAAAGAAGACCGATCATGAAATAAGCGTTGAAAAGTATGACTAATAATACGATATAATTAAATTTTGGAGTGGGAGTTTGATATTTTTTTCGGCTTTAATTAAAACGAGATTATCTTGAAAATACGTAGCAGTTTTTACGTAATTAATATCAAAACGGAAGGTTAAAATAAACGACGAAATAGATAGTATATTATGAATAAATGTTATAATAATTATTACGTTGTTATGTGAGCTATTATTGCACTGACCGATATTGATAAGTAACATCGTTACTTAAGGAGGAATAGTTTAAAAATAATATTGATAATAGCGTTAGGATTACGATAAAGTTCACAAAAAAAGTTTATTACTACCAATTTAAAGGAAAAAAATTTAATACATTTACGGGGTATGTGGATATTTGTGTGTTTGACGGCCAGCTGGTGCGCCCGCGTTCCATGTATTAGTTGACTATATTCATATATGCATTACACTTATGTGTCTTGTATATAAATATACTTGCTGTGATAGCCCAGCGGCGAGACCGTGCGACTCTTTCGAGGGGAACACAAGTTCAAACCCGGGCAGGCACCAATGAGTTTTCTATTAAAACTCATTTGTCTAATTGATAATTGCAATTTATCACACGCTTTTCGGTGAACGAAAACATCTTGAGGAAACCTGCATATCTCGAGATAATTCTGGAGATATGTGTAACCTACCAATCCGCATTGGAGCAGCGTGGTAGGTCTTAGCTCCAACCCTTCTCTCCAGAAACGGAGGCCTATTCCCAGCGGTGGGATTGTAATAAGCCGCTGCTTCTATATAAATACTAGCAATGACCCGCGGTTTCACCCGCGTCCATACAGATCTCGTGGTAGTGGAAAGTCTACGAAGTCGGACTATAGATTTATTTGTAGATTAATTTATAATAAAAAAGGGGTATCATTAGTATTCTTGGAATAAGAGCTAACTCACCAAATGCAGGCCCTGCTATAACGGTCGCTACAATGTATTTGTTATGGCATTATTTGCTTTCGATATACATTCTTAAATTCGTAATATCTTTTGATTGGGATAGCGGATTTTAATAAGTTAAATAGTATTTTACTCGTACTGAAACAGTTATTAATAAAATATCATTTAATGGGATAAGGATTAATACAGACATATGAATAAAATGGTTTGATTATTGTCGGCAATTTTATCAACTTTTACAATATAAAAAAGTAGTTATATTGGCATAACTATAATAGTTAGACATATGGTATCGCGGACTTTTTTATGAATATTGATACGTTCTATAATACTGTAGAACATTTTTTTGTTCTATCATCAATAGTTTTCGCAGCGCACGCGATGAAAAATGTTTAGGACTAAATTTTTCCCAACTTATTACTATTTTATTAGGGATCCCTATTATTTTTGAAAATGACATATAGCCTATGTTGCTCAGTGAGGAAGCAGCTTTCCAATGGTGAAAGAATTTTTGAAATCAGTCCAGTAGTTTTTGCGTGAAAACGTAACAAACATACATACATACAAACAAACAAACAAACAAACAAACAAACAAACAAACAAACAAACAAACAAACAAACAAACAAACAAACAAACAAACATACAAATCTTTCCTCTTTATAATATTAGTATAGATACAAGGTATATACACATCTCAACCACATTCACTACAGTTATATTACTAAGTGTGCGATATTATCTAACGTTTACAGTCGGGCGGAGGTAGAGAAACAGAAAACAAACATGAAACTAAGGAGTCAAGCGTGTGAAGACGCTAAACAGGAATATATGGACCAGCTGCGAAAAACGAATGAAGCGCAGAGACAACATTACGAACAACGACTACCGCACGTTTTCAAACAGTTACAGGTATTGTTATAAGTTGCACATCAATATTTTGATATGTCTATTGCAAACATGACGGTGACGTAACATTCTATTTGATTCAGACGATATGATAATTTTGATTACGATATTGCAATACTATTTTTAACACATATTTTAATACTTGACTGGCCCGTTGGCGCAGTGGGTAGTGACCCTGCCTTCAGCTCCGCGTGTCTCGGGTTCGATTCCCGCTGGGGGCCAACATTTTCATTTGTATTTAAGTGTGTATTTAAAATTATATATGTAGTATATCTACCAGTTGTCCGTCACCCATAACACAAGTATTAAGTTACTTACTTTGGGGACGGACGACCGTGTGTGTTTAAGTGTGTGTTCCACGAGGAAGCTATTGATGGTGTGAATTTTTGTTACTTGACTCTTAATATTGTACGTTAAGTTTCTATAAAACAAATTGTCCTAGACGTTCTAGACTAAGAGATTCTATAAACTAAAGAACTTATAGTTTATGTTTTTAAGTGTGTTTTATTAGAAATTCTAAATTTTTGCAATAAATTTAAAATGATAAATATTTCCAAATTTTGACAACCAAATTATTTTTTCTTATTTTTTCGTTGTTTCCGAAATAAAAACGGGATTTTTTTATTCTTATAAGTTACCGCTGTATACGCTTTAATTGTGCCAAATTTCATCAATAATTGGTTTATCCGATTAGCCGTTAAAGCGAACTATGAAGAAAGACATGAATAAATAGTTAATCAATAGTAATTATTATAGCGACGAATAAATTACTTTCAATGCAAAAGGAGCAGCCTGTTACAGTCCCACTGCTGGGAATAGGCCTCCTCTCTCCGTTTCTGGAGAGAAGGGTTGGAGCTAAGACCTACCACGCTGCTCCAATGCGGATTGGTAGGTTATACATATCTCCAGAATTCTCTAGAGAAATGCAGGGTTCCTCACGATTTTTTCCTTCACCGAAAAGCGTGTGATAAATCGCATATAATTAGACACATGAGTTGTAATAGAAAAACTCATTGGTGCCTGCGCGGGTTTGAACTCGTGTTCCCCTCGTAAGAGTCGCACAGTCTCACCGCTGGGCTATCACAGCTTTAGTACAACAGTCAACGTTAATACACAGCATGCCATTTTCTTTAATTGGCTATAGTTTAGCAATTAAGCCAATTTGTCTAGCTATAAAACGTGATGATTACTGACAACAACCTTCGTGTGTAACAAACAGCAATGTTAATTTTTTTTTTTCACCGAACGATATATTTGGCTCTGAACGTGAGTTTGCACAACACGGTTTAATAATAGGAATTAATTTAAACTTTGACACAATTCTGTGAAATGTCTCTGAGTGCAAGCGCCTAAGGCCTGCACTGGCTCGGTGCCAACGAGGTCACAGAGGGTTCCCATATTATGTTGAGAAATAGTTTTGGAACGAAATAGCATTGTTAACCCTGTTAAAAGCGCGTGCTACATCATTGTATCTGAATAAGAAATAAGAAAACCAAATAAGAAAGGTTAATAATGCAATTATTTCTACCAGACTAGTTGTTCGTTATTTGCAAAAATATAAAATTGAAACGCGTACTTAAAGTTTATACTGGTTGGTGACTTCTGACTTTTGTGATGATTTTAAAATAAATATAAAATTCTCTAATCAATGAAACGATTTTAACATATCGTTGTTGGTGTTGAAATAGTAAAATTTCATCATGCGTTCAAACAACGCGAAACACAAATTCTTGCTGAAATATATTAAAATTAGTATTATTTAAAATTGCCATGTTAATAAACCGTTTTTACATATTAATAATAAATAGCTTTAAACCGTGTACACTTGGAAAATTTTCAAATATTATTTCTTAACCGAATCTTTTTCTAAACCGAAAAACTTGCGTGATTGTTAAAAGACGTTTTTTTTATATTATACACGGTCTAGTAAGCGTTTACTCAGGATGTTTCCTGCAATCTTTTCAGGTACAACTTACTGGGTCTACGAATGTTTAATCTTTTAAAAATAATTCGACTGGCCCGTTGGCGCTGTGGGTAGTGACCCTGCCTTCAGCTCCGCGGGTCGCGGGTTCGATTCCCGCCGAGGGCCAACATTTTCTATAAATAAATTGTTGGTTCTTCGAGCCTGGGTGTGTATTTGTATTTAAGTATGTATTTAAACGTATATATGTAGTATATCTACCAGTTGACCGTCACCTATAACACAAGTATTAAGTTACTTACTTTGGGGACGGACGACCGTGTGTTTAAGTGTCCCATATATTTATTTATTTATTATTTATAATTGAAATAAAACTGTTCCTCAAACTATCTATATGGCCTGAAATATATGAACTACGAAGAGTTTAATCAAAGTAATAAGAGTTAATCTTTGTTTCAGGACTTAGATGAAAAGAGAATAAAGAATATAAAAAATTTCATGTTAAATTCTGTGGATGTTGAAAGAAAAGTGTTCCCAATTATAATGCAGTGCCTTGACGGAATGGAACACGCCGCCAAAAGTATCAATGAAAAAGAGGTAAGTTTTGTGGTTCTTTTTATAAGTTTAATAAAATAATGTGACAAATGAAGAGAAAATATGAATAATTTATTTATTAAAGAGTTTATACACCGCTACTTGTTTACATTCTTTTACTTGTTGCCATTCCAGAAATCTTAATTAAACTTAATGCCATATAAATCAATACATATTACCTCATATTTAGTTCATCATTTTATGTTTACATCGTTCTACGTGTTCCATCCTGATATATAGCATCGTAAAATAAAAAATCAGCTCTGCGGGTTGTAGGTTCGATTCCCGCCGAAGGCTAATATTTTCTAGACACAATTCGTTGGTTGTTAGAGTCAAGGTGCATATATGTATTTAAATACGTATTTAAAAATATATATGTATATATTAACCAGTTGTCTGTCACCCATGAAACAAATACTAAGTTACTAACCTTGGAGATAAATGCCCGTGTGTGTAATTGTCCTATTTATTTATTTATTTATAATACAATAAATAAATATATGGGACAGCTTCACACACGGTCGTCCATCCCCAAAGTAACTTCATATTTGCCTTATGGGAGACGGACAACTGGTATACTACATATATAATTTTAAATACATAATTAAATACATATACACCCAGGCTCGAAGAATCAACAAATTGTTTACAGAAAATGTTGGCCCTAGGCGGGAATCGAAGGAGGAGGAGCTGAAGGCAGGATCAATACCCACTGCGCCAGTCAAATACAAAATGTACTTGTGAAAATAAAAATAGATACGATATTAAGTATTTTATTTTTATTTATTTGGAAAATGAACAGCTTATTTTTTAAGCTAGTAATACATTTTCACATATAAATCACTTAATTAATAGCACTTACGGATACAATTTTTAAGCAAAAAAGAACAAAAAGAATATGGATCAGTAAATTTAACGAAGTATGGGAATCGAGTCAAACCACATTCCAGACATATGTTTTTTTATCGCATTAGGTTGAGATGATCGCCGGAGAAAATTAAATTTATCATTATTTGCTTTAATTAAAATACATTGCAGGACACACAACTAGTAATAGAAAGGTATAAATCGGGTTTTGTACCACCTGATGATTTCCGATTCGAACCGGCGACCGGTGTAGACGCCACCGACTCAGCGACCACGCACGCGACTCACAACCACCTGACGGCGGCGCGGGGAACAGTTTCCGGTAACCGGATCAAGAAACGGGGCGGCTTACTGTCCATATTCAGTTCTAATAAGGTGACACTTTTAAACTTTCTCGTATATTTTATAGCGATCTTTCCTAATACTTCTTTTTTACCTTTTATTATAAGAGTGCTACCTATAATACGACATTAACCTTAATTTTAGGCGCCTACACACCGCAGCACTCTACATAAAAAATCAATTAATTCAGTGAAGTACTTTAGTCAAAGGAATTTTACATTTTCAAAAATGAAACTCGGTTTATAGAAACAGGTATTACTTTGCGGAATTCCATAGTACAGACGCTATAACAGAATTACTTTTCTATAATCCGCGTTTATTAAGAGAATGTATGTGATGCTATAGTCGAGACGCTATAAAACTATTTTGATATAATCCGCGTTTGTTAAGAGTTAATGTAATGCGAAGTGTAAAATTTACATATCTTACACATGCAGGACAAGCCATCACACTTATCCCAACATGCCTCGACCAGGAACAATACACACAATCACCACCGCAATATCTACGATCGTTTCGCCCCAAATCTGAAGCATCAGGAGGATAGGGTCCACGAGAAAATCGTACTGCAGTTCGATTTTGTCGATATACAACCACCACAACAATCTCTACGATCGTTTCGCCCCGAAACCGAAGCATCATCATGAGGATAGGGACCACGACCGTACTGCAGTACGGCCTACGGTGGAGGCGTCTTGGGATACATGTGGTGACTTGTCCTGCATGTGTAAGGTATATGAATTTTACCTGCTTCAGACGCTTAGGATAACGTACACTCTCTTAACAAACACGGTTTATTAATGACCGTAACCTAACACGCCATTGCAAATAATACGTCAAGTAATAAATACGACCTAAATATAACCTTGACCTAAAAACTAAAGAGTACTGGTCCGAGTGATATAGAACAAGAATCTTAATAATTGCTAATGTTTCGAGTCTCTCCAGGTCAGTGAACTTTTATAAACAAAGCCAGCCTCCAATTAACGTATATTTAAAAAGATTGAATTACTTACGCGAATGTTTATATATAAAATTATGTGTGTAAGTGATTAGTGGATTTATTTAATGTCGTATTTTAGGTAACACTCTGTATATTCATATGAGTTATTTCCACAAGGAGTTACTTAATGTTAATATAATTTTTTTTTAGATGTTTAAATGTAAGGCTTAGACCTAGTTTTGTTTAAAAATACTTTAAAAAAAAATAAATTACGTACTTATTTGGTTGAAATAAGTTTGCGTGTAATAATTCTGCAGAATTAAATTGATGAATTAAAAAAAATTCAATACTTTCAGCCAGGTCAGGACTTACAAAGTCTTTTAAACTCTATCGTAATATGTAGCAAAATAGTTTATAATGGACATGTCAAAATCAATATAGGTGCAAGAATTAAATAAAGAAATATACAATAACATGTACAATTACAAAACTTCATTTATCAAACCCAGAAATGCACGCTGGACAAAATACTAGACTAAACCTCAAAAGAGTCCTAGGGGTCACTGGTTAAAAGCGGGTTAAGATTTTATGTCGTTAAAATGATTTAAGTAGACCTAAAAAATTATATAAATATTTTTTTTACATTATGTTGCAATTATATGAGACCAAAGATGTAATTTAAAAAAAAACATTAAATTGGTGAACTTTTATTAAAAGGTCTTTTTAAAAATTATACCTTTATTTCATTCATTCTTTGAAACATATATATTAATTCTTGACATTTCTCTTAAGTTCGGTTTTAAATATATTTTTAATGCATAACCCTTAAGGGTAGCGGTGGCATTAAAGTGGGCTTCAGTGCTTAAATATCCTGAATATATTATAGCTTACGTATATTAATTGGGAATGTATGCAGTATGTGGTTTCAGAAGCGATATACTTATTTTATTATTATGTATTATTTGTTACATGTTTATTTATTTATGGAAGTTTTTATATCTACAGGCATTGTTTGTGACAGAGTTTAAAAAGTGTATTTTGAGTCTGACAAAATTAAATTTCTTTTTATATTAGCATATTTTTTTTCATAATAACAAATAATTTGTAACAAATCTGATCTCTACGATTAATTTCTATCAAAATGAAAGTTTGATAATAATATATGCATTCGATCTCTCCCAATGATATAAGCTTGTATATTCAAATTATAAATATTAAAATATTTTTGTTACGGTTTTAATATTATATCTAATTTATTTTATATATTATTTAGCTTTTCATAATACGGCGACAACAACTAAAGAATGAATTATTTATTTTAAAAACTATAAATTGATTTCATTATTTCCAAGATATGTTCTTGAATTTTCAAGATTACTAGGACCGATTTATAAAATCCTAAGTAATGCGTATTTATTTTACCAATTGACATTTTATAACACAGTGCAGGGATCGTCAACCTGCGGCTCTCCAGTGCCGTATCAAACAACAAAATTTAAAAAGTTTTACACCAATTTTACCCATCGATATAAGAATATTGAAATATTATTTGATAAAAAAAAATTTATGCGAATTAAATTCATTTGTTGAAATTCGAAAATCAAATTTGTTATATAAACAGATACTACATCATTAAAAAAAGTTATTTTATTGCTGCTTTATAATCTGGATTTTTTTTAATTGTCACTTATAGCTCTTTTTTTTTAGTTTATTTAACGAACTGGAATCAAGTTCATTAAGGCCGTTCATGAAGGTTGCCGACCTACTATCTTGTTTTTTACGTAGGCAACAGACTCTTGATTGTTTTTTTTTGTCTGTCACTCACGATGTCTATGGTTGTAGAATCATTGTTTATTTGGCGGTACTAATATATTTTTATCTGTTACTCCTCGATCCCTACCTAACTCGGGTTCACATAACATCATACAAATTATTGGCGGCGGCCGCGTTACTTGGAAAAAGTAAGTTGACCCGCGTCAGTAGCGACGTAAGTTATATGCATGATATGAAGCTCCATCACACTTTGTCCTTGTTCCTCATTGATATAACATCATGTTAAATAACAATCATTGAATAACTGTAATTCGCCTTTATTTTCGATTCAATAATTGTACATATTTTTCATCACTTTGTAATTACTTTCATACGTTCACTCTTTGTATAAAAGCGTCAAAAATTTAACTTGCTTCACAAAGTGCACAAATTTAAATCTTACATCTTTTTTTAGTCAAATTTCTGTGTCCAAATAGTATGTGACGGGTTCCGACTGTTGACTTTTTTTTTGTAATATTATAATTTACTGTAACGAATTTCCATTACTAGTATTGTACTGTCATTTATTAAAACAGTACTGGCAACATCAAATTGCAAAATACAAACAATGTATTGTTTTTATGTAAACAAGTATTAGTTTTGTATAATGACTTGTTATATATTCTTTTCTAGCGTTATTGCCAACGTCATATACCATTAGAACTATTGGCATTTACTTATCCTTGACCTTTAAAATGCAATGGGCATCTTACGCAGTTAAAATATTTATGACCTATAAATATCATGTCATATAATATAATCTCAAGTTAAAGAACAATCTTTATACGTATTTACTACTTAATTAATTAAAGTAGTAATAAATAATTTATAGAATTAGGCGTTACTTTGCGGAGATCCATAATACAAAAGTAATAATAAAATTATTTTGCTATAATCCGCGATACAGTAAATAGAAAATATATATAGTGTTTAATGTATAGTGGATTATCAGTATTTTCATACCCGATACGTGCAGGATTCGTAAAAGCACATGCACAAACCTCTAAAGCTTTCGCTTTGCGATTTTGTCGTGGAGTCTATCTCCTGATGATGCCTCGGTTGCGGGGCGAAACGATTGTTGAGTTTGTGATAGTGAAACTGTGTAGTGCTTGTGTATTTTGGTGGAAGTGGTGGAGGTTTGTGCATGTGCTTTTACGAATCCTGCACGTATCGGGTATGAAAATACTGATAATCCACTATACATTAAACACTATATATATTTTCTATTTACTGTATCGCGGATTATAGCAAAATAATTTTATTATTACTTTTGTAAAGTAGTAATATTTTTTTACCCCAATAAAGAGCAGAGATTTTCTATTTTCTTGGACCGAAGGAATCACACTTACATTTGCTACTTATACAATATGTAAACCTATTTTTAATCAGCACTTATTTATACTGTACACAATTGACATTAGTTCTATTTACTGTAAATTTAATTTCAACGAAAATTCCAAAAGATCATACCATTGATTGCAATCTTGTTTTTTGGTTGTCTGCTGTTAAAAATTCATGGTATCGATCGATCGTACCCAATATAATTTTTTTCTAATTTCTTTAAATCCAATTTCATCTTTATTTTTTTTCAATTATAAATCTTTTATTCTATGTTTAATATTATTTATTTGCTTCCTCGTCTCGTGCTCGCTGGCTTATGCTTTGGCAGAAGATAATTGAGGCGTGCAACTCGTTAAAGGTCAGTCTGTGTGCCGGTTGATCTTTGGTGTTTTTCAGAGTCACATTTAGCTCGATGCACGATATGAAGGTGTTTAGAAACATTTGTATATTTTATATTTATGCAAGCAATTAGTGCATCAGTATGAATACTCAAGCACTTACACATAGTCATAAGTCAAAATACATATTTGGCGAATTTTCAAGGGGCATTAAATATGGATGACAGAGTGATATTACTTGTTCATTAATTATATCATTCAAGTCAGTTATAATGCCGCGAATTAAGATGTAAGACTTCTGACCGAAGGGAATTCACAAAAGCAATATAGTATGCACAAATTCAAGCTCGCATTTCAATGAAGAATATCTATCATAATATGCACAATATCTTCATTACGACACAGTTCACCACATAATACGTAAAACCACTATTCATATATATGACTATTTTTGTTTAATTTTAAATGTGTTGATATAAACTTATTAATAATAAATGCGCTCTAGAATATAATGTTTTACTTAATTAAAACATTTTCATGAATAAGTCATTAGTTCATTTGGATTAATAAAAAAATCAAAAACAGTTTGCTATACGAATAATAGTATCTCGTTCATTAGAACTCAAAAGACAATAAAACTTTCGTAATGTGGACTAAAAGGTGCTTGCAAAAACTGAACCTCTTTTAGGTTTATAATAAGAATTTTTATGTAAAGCAACACGAATATTAGTTCATTTTATAAGGACAGATTATTGTTTCTTAACACATCATAATAATAATTATTAATTTCTACCAATTTCTTGTGTCACTTCATTTAAAAAAAAGAAATCCCGTGTTAATTTATTGATTGAATTGATTATTAATTTTCATATTTTATTTTTCATTTGATAACCAAAAATAATACTACATTTTGCTTTTTTTACATCTTAAAGAGATTATTACTAACTTCATTGTTACTATTAAGAAATAACTTTATTAAATCTCGTCAATACTGATACTGGGCTACCTTAAAATAATTCAAAACATCAAACGTTTATTCTCTAACATACTTAATATATGTAGCTTATTAAAAAAAGGTAATATTAAAAGTCTCTAAACAATACTTAAATACTTGTTTATTTTGGTTGTGGCCTCCCTTATTCTAAAACTTATCTCTATTTGGATTCAATTAAAGCGGAAACAGTGCCATCGAAACCTATTAGCTTGTCTTGAATACTGTTAAAATTTATATTGTTTACTCAATTGAAGTTCGGTATAAGTTTCAAAAATAAAAGAAGACGTCATCCTCCTATATTCGTTGACGTATTTCAGAATAACATGTCGATGGATGGAAAGGAGGATTATTCAGACTTGCCACCGAACCAGAAGAAAAAGAAACTTCAAGCAAAAGTACACGAATTGACCAAGCAGGTATATTTTCTGATCTATATATACAATTTATCCAATTTTAAATATTTGTCCAAGGATATTCACCAACCAACATATTCACGCCTAGTACGGATATACTCTTGATGATTAAAACGATGCAATTATGACGTAATTTTATTAATTAAGCTTCTTACAGATGGCTACTCTATTATTTTTTATGAATATATTTATTTATATATTATACAATAGTACAGTATGATATCATAGTTGTCACACGTCCATACGTATTCCCTTTCAAAACTTAGTTTGTATAATATACAATAATACATCAAATAAGTAATAGGTTATGAAATAATGGTTTTTTGTCATAATCCGTTGCACAAAGTGAGAGGTCTAAGAACGCTGTACGATTGCGAAGTAAAATAAAATTAATGTCTTAAAAGTAGTTACTCAAACTAAGCTTTAATATTTAAAAAAAAAATCGTTTTTAAACTTCATTTCAGACATCAATAAAATATTTCTATTTTATTTGGCGTTCATCTTACTGTAAGCTTATTAAGATTGCAACTTAAATAATAATCTTACCAATACTTCGTTGAAAGTAAAGTACTACTACTATTGATTATTTACTAATACATATTGAATTAATATCCCCTTAAAACAAATTGTTACTAAAAAGATGCTGAGTCCAGAGTCATTACACCTTGTTATCTGTTGTTTTTGAATAATTTACGTTTGGTTAGAATCTCAGATCTACTGCTATGTGCTGTGGAAAAACCAGCGCAGGTTAAGTTAGCAATTCAGAGACTAAGAACATGAGAGAATAGTGTAATGAAAAGGCATTTTAAAAGATATGGTTTTTCCAGGTTGCACAGGAACAAGCTGCGATGGAAGGTCTTATGAAAATGAAAGGAGTGTACGAAACAAATCCCACACTAGGGGATCCAATGACTGTAGAAGGTTTGATCATAGTCATAGTTACTAAGCTTTGCAATTGTAACTGTTACAACTGTGCAACTTGTAGTCTTTTACTTGCATTGAAATCTAATTATTGTACAACATACTTATATTTAGTATTTAACATTAATATGTTATACTAATTATAACATGATTCCCGCCGTGTGGTATCCGGCTGAGTAGAATAGACCACCCTCATTTCTTACCGAGGTGTCGTAAAGGGCGACTAAGGTGAGTTGACGTCGGGCAGGTCGGTTGTAAAATACGTAGCCAAATCATATGACAACATGTTTGTAACATGTTGTGCCGACCCCACGTAGAGTGGGATAAGGGCAGGAGGATGATGATGACTAATTATAACATGATTAGTACTAAAATATATTATAATGATAACCATGAGCAAACGTCAGCCATATTGAATTCATGATGACGTAAATTTTATGTGATTTGCTTTATATTGTGTACAATTGAGGAAGAAAAATAATTTCTCTTGTCAACTTGATAAAATCTCTAAATACTATTTATTTTATATGTTAGTTTTATAACGTTTTTTAATGTAAACCTATTCTTAAATATTTTCTGTTGCTTTTTTATTTTCTGACAATAGTAAAGTAAGTAGTAAAGTAGCGACCTGTAACAATCCCACTGCTGGGCATAGGCCTCCTCTCTCCGTTTCTAGGGAGAAGGGTTGGAGCTAAGACCTACCACGCTGCTCCAATGCGGATTGGTAGGTTACACATACCTCCGGAATTCTCTAGAGATATGCAGGTTTCCTCACGATGTTTTCCTTCACCGAAAAGCGTGTGATAAATTGCAATTATCAATTAGACACATGTGTTTTAATAGAAAAACTCATTGCCCACCCGGGTTTGAACTCGTGTTGCCCTTGAAAGAGTCGCACGGTCTCACCGCTGGGCTATCCCAGCTCTTCTTTACTGTCTAACAATAACAGATATTTAAATCATGATTATTTTGTATATTGCTTTAGGTCAATTAAACGAATGTTGTGATAAGCTGAAGAAATTACGTGCCCAGTTGCGCAAGTACGAGGACTTATTGACGGAGGCGAATAATCAAATATGCGCACCGCCGATACACCCCACTGCGCGGACTAATGGCGCTGTACCTACACAAGCTACTAGGTATTTTTTTTAATGATAAACTCTTTCTGAATCACTACTTTAATTACTATATTTATTTATTTATTTATTTTTATTTTTTTTATTATTTTTTTATTTTTTATTTTTTTTTATAGGGCCTTTAAACCTCTGAGAGGTTATGTCAGACCCATCATATTATTTATTTATTTATGTCAAGAGGTACACAAAACAGAGTACAGTCGGAGAAGTACAAGATGAAACATATGTATGTAAAAACTAAGACTAGACAGTAATCCAAAAAATATGTGTACACATCATGTTTAGTATAAATTTGGGGGTATAATAATCGAATGATATGAAATTAAAATAAGAAAATAAAAATTACTATTAACATTAGGGAGAAACTATTTTTAAGCGTGCTTTAAATTTATTATAATTGTTATCAAATACGTCCAGAGAAGAATTTTTTACATCTATTTCACTGTAATAACGACACATTCGAATAATTGGATTGTTAATTATAACAAGATGATAAGATATTATATATGATCCACCGTGTAGTATCCGGGTGAGTAGAATAGACCAACCTCATTTCTTACCGAGGTGTCGTAAAAGGCGACTAAGGTAAGTTGTCGTCAGGCAGGCGGCCGGTCGTAAAATACGAAGTCAAATCATGTGACAACCCCACTTAGAGTGGGATAAGGGCAGGAGGATGATGAAGGTATTATATATGATAATTAGATGGAAACGCTTCAACTTCGAAGTGTATTGTTTGCTTTCAATTTATTTCAAAAAAATCCAAATTTATACTCAAGTGCTTTTGAAACGTCAATGATATTAATGAAGTTACCCCTAGTTCGGAATGTAACTTACTTACTTATGTTGCCTACCGAGAAGAATCAGCAAGAAACTAGGCGTTCTATTTTTAGTTCTTAATCATTTTCATTTCAATCATTTTTAGTATTTTTTAATCATTTTGTATTTACGTAATTCATCTGCGGTCTTAGTTAACAATGTATAAATAAAAATAAAAAGTTAAAGTTTTTTACATTTACACAGTTAATATCTTCATGTTTAATAAGCCTTCGCTTATAGGTCTGGGGTAACTTCTAAATTCTTGTCTTTTTTCAAAGAGCGTTTTATGTATTTGTTTTTCTAACTTAAAACGTTTTTATTATTAACACGTTCCGTGCCACGGAAATTTTTGAAGATTTTCTTACAGGCCGCGTGGGGCGTAAACGACCCATTCTTTAAAGAATAAAAAACAGTAGTTTAAGATGAATGAATGATGATGAAAAAAATATTCTCGCAACGTGTAAGGCTGATACGCCCCCGCTACAGTATACATGATGTGAAGTCGTCTATATTTTTATATATGATTTTTTTAAGAATCCTTTGTTTTCCAATGAGTATTGCTAATGGGCTGAACGGAAATCGCAACGAGGTCGTATACGTCCCACATGGCATGGAATGTGTTAATATATATATATACATATATATGGGACATTTACACACACGGTCGTCCATCTCCAAATTAAGTAACTTAATACTTGTTTTATGGGTGACTGACAACTGGTAGATATACTACTACACATATAAGTTTACATACATACTTAAATACAAATACACACCCAGGCTCGAAGAACCAACAATTTTATAGAAAATGTTGGCATTCGGTGGGAATCGGACCCGCAACCCACGGAGCTGAAGGCAGGGTCACTACCCACAGCGCCAACGGACCAGTTATTTGTTCATTGAAATTAAATGATACCACTAACATTGTTTATCGCTTGTTTGCAGCATTGGGTCTAACAGTGAGTCTTTATCGCGGTCGGCGTCTGAATCATCGGTCAGTACTGGCACCGGATGCACCGGGACCGGAACCGGACCTGGTGTCGGCAGCGGATCCTGCACCGGCGGCCGAGCGGCTGGGGGCTCACCGGAATCTGGTCTGGGAGGGGAGCTAGCTGCTGCACATACTGACCATGCAAACGGTGACCACGATGACAACGACCACGATCCGGATCATGATTTCTACGGGGATTACTATTACGAAGCTGATTTACAACCGTTGGGTTATTGTAAAGCGCTTTACGCTTTTGAAGGTAATTTTCTTTTAGTTCATTTTATGGTCACGTGCTTTGTATTTCTAAGTCTATTAAATATGTCTCTTTTTTTTATTGTATATTATTATACAACAATTAATTCCCGTAATTTTTTCGGTTCCGCCGCATACAGCCCGCTCGTGTAGAGAGCACCTTATACTTAGAACTAAGGACAAGAATTTTAAAAATAAACTTTACATCTACGTTAAAGCTGAAATGTAATATTTTGGAAATTAAAAAAATAGTCTTTTGCCCTGTAAGAAATCAAAATTATAAAAGAATTCTTGATAGACAGATTCACATTAGAAAGATAATATTTACAATTTTGGAATATACAGTTAAACATATTATCATTAATTTCAAATGATAACAAAAGATTACTTATTTTACAAAATGTTCTAACACGATATATATAAATACTTAACGATGAAAGTTAACACTAAAATACCTAATGGAATTTTGTTATAACATAATAAGTATTTATTTAACTAATATAATGTTATTTTTTACAAAATCTGTTACAAAAATAAAAAATAATATTTCTGTTTCATCCTTTCATTAATCATTACTAGAAGACACTGTACAATCTGAACCCAATTTGTTATTTCATGATTCTGCTGCCCTTATCTCACTCGTAAGTGGGGACAGCACAACATGATTTTTGCTTCCATTTTACAACTAGTTATCAATCCTATATTAAGAAAATCAAAAAAGATGTAAAAAGTCGTGCTATAACTTGATGTAATGATGAGGGATGCCTATCACGTGACCAAAAGAGCTTTAAAAATGTGGATAAATATATAACTATAGAAAAAATAGATATATAGCATGGAAGGATTGTGTGAAATATGATATGCCAGATAGAAGAGAATAGGAGATGAGGAGAGGACCAGGAGAGGACCCGATAAGGGTAAGAGACTGATGAACTTGTTTGACAAAAGTAATAATAAAATTATATTGCTATAATCCGCGATACAGTAAATAGAAAATATATATAGTGTTAAATGTATAGTGGACTTTCCGTATTTTCATATACGATACGTGCAGGATTCGTAAAAACACATCCAAAACCTCCACCACTTCCACCACAATACACAAGCACTACACACGTTCACTATCACAACCCCGCAACCGAAGCATCATCAGGAGATAGTCGTGGAGTGCATGTGTTTTTACGAATCCTGCACGTATCGCATATGAAAATACGGATCGTCCACTATACATTTAACACTATATATATTTTCTATTTACTGTATCGCGGATTATAGCAAATTAATTTTATTATTACTTTTGTATTATGAATCTCCGCAAAGTAACGGCTAATTCTATAAATTAGTTTAATGTTTAGTTCATTAAGCCTTTTTACTATATATATCGCTCATGGGCTGCAATAGTGGCACAACCAAAAAAATCATGTTTTGAGATAAATGACTAAAGTGTTCATTTCTAAGAAAAATGCGTAAAAATACGTGCGTATTAAAATAAGTGAGTAGAAAATGCGCCACGAAGATTTTCCCGCTTAAATCCTGCCCCATGGAATTTCCGCAAAGTAACGCCTAATTCTATAAAGAACTTCTTTGATTCTGTCTACAGCAAACGGTACTGGTTCCACAATGCGTATGGAATGCGGCGAACAGTTGTTAGTACTGGAGACAGACGCGGGCGATGGTTGGACACGTGTGAGACGCAGCAACACGAGTGAGGAAGGCTTCGTGCCCACCACCTACATCGCTACCACGCTTTACGCGGACGCGCATGCGCACTAGCCGGTACGTGACCACACCCATACTGTACACCCATACTTACTTACCCATCTTATTATTAGGAATTACTTATCCATACGTATACTGTTAGCAATATATGCCCATGTTATATACAAAATGGGCATATATTGCTGACTTATTGGGTCCCAATTTGGGCCGATATAAAGTGTCGATCAGCAATATAGGCCTATAAAATCCATTCATTTTTCTAAATTCAGTTAGTCCTTGTGATTTAGTCGACTTGCTGCCTAGCTACGGACCTGGTTCCTGCTTGCCGGCTGGCTTCAGCAATAGACCGGTGATCAAATACTCCGGCTCGTTCAATCCGCTATAAGGGTTTCGCGAAGTAGTAGTATCCAAGTATCAGTGATTAAACTAATTAAATTAATATTTTTATAAAAAGATAAATAAATGTTAATAACTTCAGTTTTTTTTTTGTAAACCAAACTGGACAAACTAACAGTACTTATTATAAAACAAAGTTCCTAATAACTTTATGTATGTAATCGATTTTCTCAAAGTCTACTAAACGGATATTTGTACTGCTGTAATTCATCTATATACAAACCTATATAGTTTTTTTTCTTTTTCTTCCTTTCTATTTTCATATGCATATTTCACTTCTTGTCCTTTTCCTTCTGTCACTCAAAGGTTGAGTGGAAGAGATTCTTTTTAGTGATAAGGCCGCCTTTGTACATGTGCTTTTTTTCTATCTTTCTCTTTTCTAACACTGTCTCATCTCCTCCTGCCCTTATCCTACTCTAAGTGGGGTCGGCACAACATGTTACAAGCATGTCATATGATTTGGCTACGTATTTTACAACCGGCCGCCTACCTGACGTCAGCATACATTAGTCGCCTTTTACGACACCTCGGTAAGAAAGGTCTATTCTGCTGGCTATTTTCTAACATTATTTATGTACAATAAAGCAATAAATAAATTCTTCTGAAAGGTTTTGGTTAATAGTACATTATCGTTTTATATAAATCACCCTATCCAAAGACCAAAGTCACATCTCCCATATATAAGCATAGGAAATGTGACTTTGTTCTTCGGATAGGGCGAAATTGTGGTTGCGCGGTTGTAAAAAATACTCCCTGCTAATACTATAGTCACGTGCGTGGCGTAAACTAGCAATGATACCCTAAAGTTATGTACTATAGAAGTGTAGATCTACAAAAAAAACAAAAATAGTGGGACGGCATGTCTCTATCTCTTATGGTTAAGTCAGAATAACAAAATTTTGTGACGCACTGATTTCCACTTGGGCAAATTCGCTGGACCAGCTATACTATAATCGCACACTAAGTATTAAAGTGACCGAAATAAAATATATATATTGTGGCAAATTGCAATAAGGCGTAGCGTAGCGCACTGCACACACTAACTATACTGCTCTACTGCTTATATCGGTCCGTAGGTATAGTTATAATATGCAACTATATATCTTCAATAAAAACATCCACAATTGTTTTATTTAAAACATTTGTATGATTTTTCGAAATCTTAAAGGAGCAGTTATCGAATATCATACTAGTTAATAGTAAACAAGCAACAAAACATAACAGCGTAATTTAGTGAGGCACGCGAATATTGATTTTGTAATTTGTATCACGCATGAAGATAATTAAGTTCGATCTGTTACGCAATTGGTAATAATACAGCCCATTTTGTGTTGGTATTTGTTTTTTTCTTTTTTGTAAACTTACAGTTATCCTTTAATAATAATAATAATAAAACACACACAATCTTACACTACATACACTGATAAAATCACAAAATACACCGATCTAGCAATAGAGCTTAAAACTCAATGGAAGGTAAAAGCAGTTCGGACTATCCCAATTACACTATCCACCACAGGCGTCATACCTCATACTCTTTTCACTAGTCTTGAAACACTTAACATACCTAGGAACACTTACATAAAACTACAGAAAGCAGTCATTTTAAACACCTGCCGTACTGTTCGGAAATTTCTTTCATTAAATTAGTTTTAAAAAAATCATGGATTTTTGCTTGGCCAAAAGCCTGTAAAAATTCTTAACACCACCCTCATTCAACGAGAGAATAAAAATACACGAATGAATAATAATAATAATAATAATAGATACTTTAGTATTAGTGTATCAGATAGCTGATTCGTAAATTCTGCCTTAATTTGTTAACTTGACAAAATGAAAATACATATTTGGCTTTGGTACCCTGAAAAGGTTTAAAATATAAACCATATATCACGGAGAAATATTCGATTAATGCGACACACGACAGCCTTGTTTAAAAATTTCTTAGACAACTATGGATGGACAAAAATGGATTTTGTCTTTTCTTATTTTTTCTCTTCGAATTTCACTTTGAAGGCCCAAGGCACGGACGTCGATTGTATTGACTTCATCCGTATATTGAAAAAATATCGATCGTAGGTCATTTGTTGCGGCAAAAGAACTATCGGAAAATGATTTCTACTGTCAATGATTATACCGAATCTTAAATATGCGACTAGGATGAAAATGTCTACTGAGAATCGCTTATCCTTATAGTACAATCCATACAGAAAAAAATTATATGGTTTTACTCAGTAGGGATCTGTAATCTTTATAGCTGTTTTCTTTGGTGACAATTATTTATGTGAAAAAAAAGTAAAGTAAAATAACGGCCTTTTACTATCCCACTGCTGGGCATAGATAGGCCTTCTCTCTCCGTTTTTTGGAGAGAAGGGTTGGAGCTAAAATCTACCACGCAGCTCCAATGCAGATTGGTAGGTTACACACATACCTAGAATTCTCTAGAGATATGCAGGTTTCCTCACGATGTTTCACTGGTGCTCTCTCTTACGGCACTGTCTCACCGCTGGGCTATCACAGCTTTTTTTATTATATTTATTTGAGAGAACCTAAAACTCCTAACAAAAAGAAACTCTTTCCTCGATTATATCCAAAATATCATACTTTTTGATATTTTGTTTCACTGGTGCTTTAAAATTGTTTCATTTCAGATGTCTCACCACTGGAATGTGCTCCCCCTGTGTTGGAGCTTTGGTGGTTACTTTACGCGTTCAGTGTGAAACAATTAGTGCTCGAGGACTTTAGCCACTTATTAGTTGTGCAACCGCTCGCGTCGCGCACGCGTATGGACTTACTCTGTGGCCTATATATTTACAAGTATTTTTGCTATAATTTATCCTTTTTGAAATTAAAATTATTTTTTTATTGTGTACCTTAGGGTTAGTGCACACTAAGTCGATTATGTGTATTGTGTATGATGTTTATAAATTATGTAAATACTACCGATATATACAGGTTGTCCCAAAATTAAAGGTGTTTCGGAGTCTGACTTGCTTGTTACCGCTCCAGGAAAAAAAAAACATTTTTTTTAAAAGTTCAGAGAACATTAAAATTCTTTCAAAAATTGACTACCATTATGCCATTCTTAGTATTTGAAATACATTTTTTTTTGTAGGCAACTTAAGCACCACAATTAATGAAAATTATATTTTTCGCGTCAAAGTCAATCATACAAGCAGCAAAAAAAGTTTTGAACACATGATAAAATCGATAATTCTCAAGACCAAAGTGTTAAGTTTCGTTCCCTTTTATAAATATTTTGTTTTGTCCCCCTTATCCTATGATATAATTATTATATATGCTGTAAATTTTCAAAGTATTTTAAAAATTGTCATGTATATTTTAAAATAAATGCGATTTATTTTACCTTTTTTCCAAGCAAGTCAATCGCTTGGTGCCGGATTATCCTTGAATTTTGTGGCATCCTGTATGTAAACTTGGATTGTTTATAGCCGCTAGCGATTGTTTTGTTCATAAGTCGTGATACGGATAAGACACCCGGCTCTTAGAATTATAACTTTACTTACTAAGTGCTCTTAAATTAAAAAATTAAATTAGTCAAAAAGAAAATTTACATTCAAAATTATATGTATTTATTACCAGATTTACGAGCAAACGGTGAAATAAACAAAACTCATTCAAAGATGTATCAGACCATTTCTATTTTTGTAAGTTAATTTTATTTTTAAGCTATCCTTATTAACCATAAAAACGATGGTTCGATTGGAGTACTAACTCATAGCATAATTATGCCGCCTGTGGATGTATGTAATGATATGACAAATTGATAATTTGGTCAACATGTCTCAGTGTGCCTTAACCCTTACCTAATGACCAGCGGCAGTGGTCAAAAATATAAATGAGGAAATAATAACATTCCATGATCTTATTTATTGTGTATATTATCAGTTATGTGGCGTACATATTTTCATGTGCGACTCGTGTAACTATTATAGTTTTATATTTAAATGTAATGTTAACACATTTAGACATAGAGTTATTATGCATATAGTACGGAGTATATAAGTAAGCGTGTGATTACGAAATCCGAACATATAATAAGAGGGGAAAGGTGAGAGAACCATACTTGTCTTTGTCTAATCACACATAAAAAAGAGAGACAGATAATATATCTTAAATTGCTTTCTCTTTATTGTCTATGGACACATTTTAATCTGGCTCCCATACTCTAGTATAATAACTCTATGCATTTAGATCTTCGTTGTGCCAGCTCCCTTACCTGTTAAGGTTTTTTCGTACTTATTATAGTTGTTACTGCTTTTATGTGATTCCGCCATTGTGTATTCGAAATTATAGCAAAAATAGATTTATTGACGTGTAATATATGTAAACTTTAAAAACTGTTTGAAAAAAAATATCAATTTGACTTTATTATAAACGAGTTATAAAATAATGTATCACACGATGTATTATAAAGTACGTTAAATGAATCTTATGTAGTTTAAAATGCTAGCTAAATGTGGTTATTAGCCAATGCTATTTTCTGAATATTTGCTGTATGCAATAACTCTATTGTATTTATATATAGTGAGATGAAGTATGAATGGAGTGCATTTGATTTTTATATAAAATAAAACTATATGATGACATTCATTGTGTTTAATTTTTGAAATATTTATTCAATATTAACATTTAGTTCAATTAAATTGTTTGCACATTTTTATAAGCAAATACTAAAATATATATGTATAAATATACTAGCTGATTTACTAACAACGACTGTCAGATCTCAGAATATTCATATAAAATTTCATACAAATCGGTCCAGCCGGTATTGGAAGAGTATGGTAACTAATGAACCCGTGACCCGCGAAACTAAAGGCAGACTCACTGCCACCTGGTTCAACAATCTAATTAATAAAATTTTAAGAGCGAAATTTTATTAGCTAAATATCTTTTTCAAGACGCTATAAATTTTCTTGATTTATGTAAAAACAAACAATTAGCTGCCTTTTTTGCTTTCCGCACCAAATTTAAAAAACGTAGGATACGTTTAGAAATATAGTTTTAAAATACTACTGTGGTATGCAGAACGTATCTTTGAAATATATGTTGAGCGACTAGTTGAACTGTGCCGGTCATTTTGGTACCTCCACGGATCTCCCTATTTCCGACTTGATCACATAGACACTCCGAGCATAGAATAGGGTTGCTTAGCTATTCTAACCTCTCACAAAGTACACAGCGACCAAATTTCAAATCCATATCGAATTTCATAATAGCACAAAGCTGGCGCAACAGCGAGAGAATGTTAATAAAAGAAAATAATAAAAATTAACCAAAAAAAATTGTAAATCATCCATAAGAGGCCTAATTAAGACCGCATATCATCATCTATAGGGAAAAATGAAATCTATTACGTACGTTGTTCATTAACACGCTAGTTTATGAAAATGTGGATAATAAATTATAGATGTACATATAACATGTTGCTTACTAGGGTTATGTTTCTGCTAAAAGTAGTGCCATTAATGGCCAAGTTATCCTTTAGATTCAAGTGATCCAGTAGGAGGAACAACCTTTTAAAAATTTACGCTGTGTAATGGGGAACTCCAGTGCTGACATTATCATGTATTAATCATTCTCGTGATATTATCCCATTCTAAATGAGGTCGGCACAGCATGTTTTAACTTTTACAAAACCTCGATAGGAAATGTGGGTGGTCTATTCTACTCAACCGGATACCACACGGCGGATCAACTTACCTTAGTCGCCCTTTACCCCTCGTTCTCACGGGCGTAAAAATTACGTCGCGTTAAAATTCCACAATAGACGTTATAAGAAGTTTCGTATGGTATATTCAGTTTAACGCCCTCGCCCTAACGACTAAAATGGAACACTGCAAGATAAAAATAAGTCGCGATATAAATACGCTGTCGTGTGAACAGATACCTGGATACCCATTTGTTTCAATTCGGCGTAATTTTTACGCGCGATAAAATTCATCCCGTGCGAACGAGGGGTTACGACACCTTGGTAAGAAATGAGGTAGTTCCATTCTACCCATACATCCTATTAGTTATATACGTAAGTTGTCTGCCTGTTACGTTTTAACGGCGAATCAACCGAACCAATATCGATGAAATTTGATACAATAAATGCTTATTCACCGGGGTAATATAAAAGCTATAGAAATCTGTTAATTCAACAGGAATAGGATGACATTACCATTACTTTACTTTCAGAAATATTACAATATATCGTGAATCATTTTTCGAATTGCACTCCCTAAGAGAGTTAAATTAATTTACTTGAATCTTTGTATTTTTTATAGAATCTTGAATCTTATATTTGTAGACATACCCTTTTAGATAAAAATACACGTGTGCTAATTAAACGTTAGCTAAAATTGCCTGTAAAAGGCGAATGGCGGATGTGATTTGCACACACATAACTGCCCCTCAATTTGCGCGTACGTTTCCGAAGCCCGCATATCGGTGTGATGATCACGGACTGATATGAGTCTTGCTTTGATACCGTTTTTGAAGCTTTAATCTTTGAATTACAACGGTGATATGCATTTAATTACTCTTTATATTGAGTGAATATCTCCGAATTTCACATTTGAGTGTTCAGTTTGAGTGACCACAATCTGCTGAAATCTTCGCATGCATGCTGAGTTGAACTTTTGGAAGATCTAGACTGCAAATAATTAAAGCAAGCAGTGCAACGCTATTCATATTACGAGAATATTTTTCAGGTTTGCATTTCAGTATGTTACTTGCAATCGGTAATTTGGGAAGACGCTGAAGAGGAAGATTTATCGTTTTTTCGAAAGAATAGTTTATTTCTTTTAGTAACTAGCGCGTATTACTCATATTTATTATACATTGTAATAGCTATTAAATTTATAAAAAAATTTAATTTATCCAGTAAACAGAAATCATACAATATAAAAACTTTCACCTTTTTTAAATTATAGATTTGACTTAAAGGGCTCGATTCCAGGCTGTTAATATATTAGTAACTGTGACAAATTGTAAATAAAAATCACTTATTAGGTTTATTAAAGATAGCATTTATTTTAGGTAGTTTGCTAATTTGGTGCGTTGTCATCGGGACAAATTCTAAATTTCATTTCTCGTGTGTTTTCCACTTTACGTGACACTGGCAGAGTGATTTGCGCCTTATTTGCGCTGTACAGGCCATAAAGAAAGATAAATAAATAAATAAGATAGCATTTTTGAACGTCATCCTATTCCTGTTGAATTAACAGGATTTCTATAGCCTATATGTTACCCCGGCGTATTCTTATACATAACTGCCAAATTTCATCGATATTGGTTCAGCGGATTGGCCGTGAAAATGACGCAGACAGACAGACTTTCGCATTTATAATATTAGTAAGGATATAATGTTAGTAAGGAAGTCAGAATAAGTATGAATCGCGAAAGTTTAAAATTTATTACTGTCAAGTTTTTGTATCACCTTGTGATTGGATGAGCTGATGCAACTAAATATATTCAAATGATAATAATCGAAACGGAAAGCTTAACGCGCTCTCCAAGGCACGAAGGCAGGTAAATTGTGAAATTATAAAATACAACCTTCAAAGTCCAATTACTTGTTATTACAACTTGGGTCACCGGTGCTTAAACAACGCAATTATCTAATATACGCTATCATAACTAGGCCATACTACTTTTAATTCTGTAACCGTGACAAAGGCAGTCTATTATATATATTTTAATCAATTCAAGCTTTTACCTAATCATCATACTTTTTTATCAATAATAAATACAAAGTTGTGGATCAGAATTACACTGTTTAACAATAATGGCCACCTATGCTAAAATGTTTTTATATCTATGTACCGAAAATTATTATTTTTTTCAATTTTGTTAATTCAAATGCTTGCCTCTTTTGTAGTTTACCTGTCTTGTTAACTTTAGCGCTTTAGCGAGCGTAGATTTTTTTCCTATCATAAAGTACATCTCCAAGTACAAGTCACAATCTAGCCTTAAGGCTAATAAGCTAAACTTATAAATTAACTTATATCTAAAAACAGGTCCAATGACTTGTCTTAGTTTTTCTTACTATAGGAAAAGCGAGCTTACATGAAGATATATTATGATGGCATTTTCGACAAACATTCCGTTTTAAGGACATGTCTAAGTTTACTAATATTGACAAATAATATATTTCGATTAAATGTTAACCTAAAGGCACAATAAATCCTTGTAGGCCTGAGGTCTTGTATAAAACGATATATTTCATTCGATCATGAGATATATAGAGCTTTGTAACATAAGGATGTGTTTGTATGATCATTAGGGTCAAGTACGTCTCGCCGGGCCTTGGATTGTTACCCCACTTTCAGAGGGAATGTCGAAACACGCCGCGTAGATGAGCTCACTTGCTCGGAAATATAATGAGACAACTCACTTTGTATCACTCGACTTTGTCTTTGATGCGTTTGGCTTTATAAATTAGGGGAGCACTTTATGAATAGAATCGTGCCAAATCTTTGATGCTATAAATATGATAAACTTGTGCGACCTTTCAGTTTGACCAGACAAGCAATGTTTACCGTAAAACGCTTTATCTATAGAGTTGTTAGTTTTTTCGCTATGATCTGTCCACGTTTAGTAAACGTATATTACATGGGAGCGTCAACATCGTGCCAAAATTTGGTTAAAGGAATCATTCTAGAGAATATGTCATAACTGATTGTATGTATAAGATACGTTAGAATATATTTTCAATTATGAATAATAATTTAATTGCTCTGTGTATTTTCGGGAACCAAACTTAGAGATAAATTTATTTAAAAACCTATATTGTGCGTACACAAGTCAAAAATAGTTTTGGATTATCACTGGTTAACCTTTGATAAATAAACATCAATTTTATTATTAATTTGATCATATATTAGGTCCTTACATATGAAATTGGCGTTTTGTCGTACTGGCCACTTTGATCTCAAATATTACCTTTATGGTTAGGAATTCAATATTCAAATTCATACAGCTATTTACTCATGCATTTGGGTTTCAAACCCCCTAATTCATTTGTTTTTATTCTTTTATTTTTTTCTTTGTGTCACTCTGTTTACAAAATGGAAAACATGAAATATCGCGTTATTTACGAGTATGAGTTCCACCGTGGCACCAGTGCTGCAGAAACGGCTCGAAGGATTAATGATGTGTATGGTGACGGTGTCGCAAAAGAAAACACAGTGCGTTTTTGGTTCCAACGTTTTCGTTCTGGAAATTTCGACCTGCAGAACAAGCCTCGTGGACGGCCGGAGACCAAAGTTGATAATGAAGAATTGAAGGCTATTGTGGAAGCGGATCCATCGCAAACCACGTCCGAGTTAGCTGCAGGCTCCGGTGTTAGTGATAAAACTATTCTAATCCACTTGAAGCAAATTGGGAAGGTGAAAAAGCTTGAAAGGTGGGTACCTCATGAATTGAGTGAAGCAAACCGACAAACGCGCGTCGACTGCTGCGTTACGTTACTCAACCGGCACAATAATGAAGGAATTTTAAATCGAATCATTACCTGTGATGAAAAGTGGATCCTCTACGATAATCGGAAGCGCTCATCGCAATGGCTGAACGCTGGCGAACCAGCCAAATCCTGCCCTAAGCGAAAATTGACTAAAAAAAAGTTGCTTGTAAGTGTTTGGTGGACTAGTGCCGGTGTCGTTCACTACAGCTTTCTTAAATCTGGCCAGACGATTACGGCAGATATCTATTGTCAGCAACTGCAAACCATGATGGAAAAGCTAGCTGCTAAACAACCGAGGCTGGTCAATCGCTCTAGGCCACTGCTGCTTCAGGACAACGCTAGACCACACACTGCACAACAGACGGCTACCAAATCAGAGGAGCTTCAATTAGAATGTCTTAGACATCCACCGTACTCTCCGGACCTTGCTCCAACAGATTACCATTTTTTTCGCGATTTGGATAACTACTTGCAAGGAAAAAAATTCAACTCCGATGGGGCAGTCCAAACCGCGTTCAGAGATTTTATTGATTCCCGCCCGAATGGTTTTTTTAGTAAGGGGATCAATGAACTACCTATGAGATGGCAAAAGTGCATACATAGCAATGGTACATACTTTGATTAATTAAATATATTTCATTTAAAAAAAAAACACTATGTTCCTCCCATAGAAAACGCCAATCTCATATGTAAGGACCTAATATTTATAATAAAAATATATTGACCTTCGTAACTTAAACAAAATCTTACAATATCATTTTTTTGCATAATCAAATCAAATATTATTATATTAGCGTAGAGAGTAGATCAATTGTGTAGATTTCGCCTGCTGGCGGGAGATTGTAAAGCCGTGGCTTGTTTTATTCAAATTAGCTTTAATAAGTTATTTCCAGTAGCCACTGAATGGGAACAGTTTGAATTGACAAAGATGGTGGATCGGTATATTGACTTAGTATAAGGGAACGAACGAAAATTACAGGTTATTGTAAAAATATATTGTGAATATCTTTAATATACTTTATTTTACTAGTACTAGTAAGAATTTTATTTTATAATCCTAACACTTAATTAATTTTTTATTAAGAAAATAAAAATTAATTTTGTGTCACCTTTGAACCTTTAAGAGATCTAATATATAAATAAATTAGCTAAATTTTTAATTTTAATAATGTTGCAAAACAGGTACATTTTTTTCAAATGAATTAATAAAAAAAAGACATATCATATATGACAATAGGAAGTTTTGGTAAATTTACATTGTTGAAGAAAGTCCGTTGGTCTATTTTGATTCTCAAACATTAACAGAAAAAATCATGTGTATTGATATTTTCTGTTCTGTTTATTACTGTTTTTAATATATAATGATTCCAATATATTTTAGCAACTAATTGTACATTATAATTATTTATTAATAGTAATTGGCAGAGGTTAGCGAAAAATGATTCCACGTTTCGCGTAAGTTTGCATGAGACGTGCTTGTATTGCGCAGTGCTCTATTGGCCGACTGCAGTACCTTCCGCATAACGCCACGCAATGATTGCGTAATAAACCGCAACAACCGCGACTCCAAACAAAACACGTACATTGCTGAGTAATGCAGAACAAATTTATTTAAAGTGAACGACACGTGTTAATGGATGTTGTACATCAACCTTCAATAGATTAATCTCTTGTGAATCTTAGTAAAAGAGTGGTTGCCCCAAGCTCCCAAGAAAAAACGAGTTTTGCGGGAACTGTACGCCATCCAGAGGTCGATTCTTGCGCAAATATAAATGGTTTTCCTGCTCTGGTAGGTACTGCTGTACGTTGCATAATTTGCAAAACTCTCTAGTTATTTTTATATCCAATGAAATTGCAAAAGTATCTTGATGCAATGTAATATTAGTAGAGCCTAATTTTTTTATGAATGTATGTAGTCGCATTCTACTGCATACATCAGTGATTCACTTATTAATGATCTTAAGTTCAGGTTAAACTCCCTCCACCTCAAGCAATATAGTCGAATTAAACTGACTTCGAAATCTAACCCTATAAAATAATAGCTAATTGTGTGGGTTACCTATAGTCTCTTTACTTTATCAGTTTTCTGACGTCTGTCGGCCGTGGCTTCTCCATAATTCTCCAAAGTCATATCATCAGCCCTCCATTACGCGTCGCTCTAAGCCGTGGTCCGGCCTCACAGAAGGCACCCTTAGGACTTAGCTTCTGCGCTCTAATTTCTGCATTATCGGTAATTAGGTGCGCTACCTATGTTCTCTGTACTACATGCAAGTGTCCACACGATCATCCGTATCGTACGATAGATTCGTATCACCCAGCGATTCCCTTTGATGCGTGTCTAAAAAAAAGCCAATTCCTGGGTTTTAAGCGTTCGTAAGCGGTTATAGACTATGATTGGCGAATACAGCCAAGTATACCCTCTAAACCAGTGTTTCCCAACGTGGGGCTTACACCCCACAGGTGGGCAACTTAAATGTTAAGAGGGGGCAATTCGAAAATGCACTCAACACAAGTTTAACTCTTTTTGTTAAATAATTATAGTATATAATAGATTATATAAAAAATGAATGTTTGTCTGTATCTCCTTTATAGACTTTGAAACGACTGGACCGATTTAAATGTAATTTTCATACAATCTTTGTAATGACCCCGCGGATGATCTTGTAAAGTGTAATGGCGATCGAAGTATTCTTTTTTAACTATTGAATTCTGTTTCGAGTGGAATTCGACACCAGAGTGAGCCACAGCAATGCGTGGCCGGACAGGTAGTTATCTTAATATATCAAACTAATGTTAAAAAATATTCTATCTAGAATATACCATTATTATATAAATTTTGAGAGAATCTTTAGAATGAACGTCACGGTGAATGGGATAATGAGCTAGTTAGGTATAAATTCAATTTAACATATCATTTATGTTACTTTAGTGAACAATTTCATTGTTAAACATTAAAAGTTATGAATCTTACGGGGGACGGACGGGCAAGAATTTAAAAAGGCTAAGGTGGGGCATGCCACAAGAAAGGTTGGGAACCACTGCTCTAACCGATCATACTCGCACTTAAACGTTTGTACTCGCCGATTATGAAGGAACCATTATACATGCGTAAGTCTCTCCGTCTGTCACTCTGTCACGGCTAATCCGCAGGAGCTACTTTCATGAAGCCTGAAAAAAATAAGCTTATATAAAACTACTAAAGCTGAACTAACATATAAAATAAGAAAAACTCTTTCTGTTCGGAAACATTACAAAATACAATAATTAATTAAGGGTATTTACACAAAAGCTGACGTGAAAATAGGACGCGGGTCCAGGTTGTTTTTATATATTACTAGCTGTGCCAGCGGCTTCGCCTGCGTCGAAATAAGCTTGTACTAATCCAACTTGTCAAATGAAATTTGAACATAAAAGTAGATATTGTGAGTTAACCGTAAGAGATAGAAACATGATATCGCTGACTTTTTGTAGTATTTTTATAGATCTACAATTCTCTGCTACATTACTTTAGAGTAACTCTGCTGGTTTACTCAGCGCACGCGACTAAACCTCCCAGCAAGCAAGTTTCTTAACAACTTTTCGATCTCTTCAACACAATTTACATAATACCGTTGTGTACTATTTACCTAAACCATCCGGAAGTATTTCACTACCTTTTGTTGAAAACCGTACAAAAATCCGTTCAGTAGATTTTGAGAAAATCGATTACATAAAGACAGACAGCTTTTTGGGACTTTGTTTTAAAATAAGTAGTAAGTAATAGATATTGGATATAAAGTTAAAAAAAAAGTTCAATCTTATAAAAAATATTCTATCGCTTAAAAACAAAAGCCATTGAAATCATATACAGTCATAATAACAATAAAAACTATAAACATCTCTAATTTATGTGCTTATGCTTAGTGAAAGTGTGCATGCATAACAATTATGATGTCTGAATCAATATAGAGACAAGAATATGCTCTTGAGGGCCTCGTGTTGACCTAATTGCGACAGCGCTTAGCGGATCATTATATTGTTTGAGCAACTGTAGCCCAAGTCGGTAACTGGATCAATAATGTAAATTTGGGGGTTTCGTTTCACAATCATTTAACCTTTTATCTGTACTTTTGAAAGGCGTGAAACGTAATTCGAGTTAAGCTGAAGCCTTGAGCGTATAAGAAAACATTAAGTTTTCAAAAGTTCTTCATTTTATGTTTCATTTAGTATTCTGTTCAGGCAGTACGCCTACGCGTCTGTTCAGTGATCAATGATGTGGATATATTCTTACAAACTTTTCTTATTTATTTAATTAAATAAATCAAACATTATAAGTTTAATGTTTTTAAAGTAATAATAAAATTATTTTCTATAATCCGCGATACAGTAAAAGAAAATACGTATAGTGTTAAATGTATAGTGGACTATCCGTATTTTCACACCCGAATTTTGTTAATTAATATTTTCTCACATGATATATATATATAATATATATATATAATATATAATTAATATTTTCTCACAACATTTGTTACGTGGAACATAGATTCACCGATAACAAATGTCGATGTTTTGAGTATTGCTGGTGAAAGTCCGATAGAAGCGGACCTTCTCTATGTCTATTAACCTAGTTTAAATAATAGGAATTCACACATTTTAGTTCCGTTCTGATAATGTTAATTTACAGGATTCTAACTAACGTAACTAATTTATTATATTGTTGTTTTTTGTTATTACCATAAAAACATTAAAATCCCGCGTTTTTTTTACGGTGGGAATACATGAGTTTATACAGGGATTCAGGGTTTTATAAAACGGTATATTTGAGTTTCTTTATGTCTTCGGTGCTTAATTGATATTTTTGAACGTGAAAAAAACAATTAGTTCATAATTAAAATCGACGCAAACGAAGTCCAACTAGTCAAAATAGTTATTCTATATGTAACTAAATATACTAGTTATCAAATCAAAATAATCTTTAATCAAATAAGCCTTTTCAAGTAAATTAAAGTAATCTCAAGGATCAATATCATTAATGAAGCTATCACTGGTTCGGAATGTTGCTCTTACTGAGAAGAATCAGAAAGAAACTCGGCGGTCAATCTATTAAAACATTTTTACTTTACATAATTAAGCTGCAGTCTTGTACGAAGCTAGACGGATATCAGATTTAGTTTTCAATTGTAAAATATTGTTAACAAAATGTTGCAAATACAACCTGCTTGAAATAATTAGGTCAATACTAAGAAACATTGTCGCCGTCTAAGTGACATTTGGCCGTTGTTAAGCTCTCTCGATTATTCTGGGCTAACGAACGCATGGTTGCCTCAATTGACCTTTTATTCACTCGTACCCTATAGGATTTTCAGTAGGCTGTCATAGAGCCAGTCACTTGCCGACACTAGAGCGACTATTAGATGCTTATATCTAGGTCGTGAGCTAAGCTAACGTGTGCTGGGCTAATGTATGGTGTGATGATGGCGGGTGTCTTGCCGAGCCAAAATAGATTTTGCCGTGGCCATAAAATTTTTCTGGCGTTATAATATGTTTTACGTATACGCAAACACCTTACACTTAATTTTAGCCTCTGTGTAGGCAAGCCCAGTATATTTTGAGGAATTTTATTATAGAATCGAGCGAATCACGAATGAATTTCTAACTCCAACACGCTTATTCAGACTATAGATACTATAAAACTATTCAGACTTTACTTTGAATAACAAATCTCATGTATTTGTTTTTCTCAAACTTATACAATTTAAGTAAGTTAGCTAAGTGCCATAAATAAGGATGTAATCTCTCGCTGCACGATGTATCTTGTTTAAGATGTAATGGTTATGCCGTGAGAGTATGGAATAGAAATCAAACAATAGAATTAGCTGTTACGAAGAATGTATCGCACGCGTCAATTGGTTTAAGATATAACACAATTTTCTCTTCTTAACATTGTAAACACTAATTTAGAAAAATAAAGCAATCTATTTTATTTAACTTTAAAACCTTAGGTACTTTTCGAAACATCGCTGGTACGACATGGGATATGAAAATGGGGTGTATGTTTCAGTTAAATAAGTTAATATTGTCAGATTGTGGGTAGATAAATATATTTGTTACAAATATGTTGCAGTTTTTAATAAATATCCAAAAGTTTGACTAGGTAACCAACCGTTCTTCTGTGTGTCTGTTTGTTTGTTTTGCTTTCATTGTTAATCCGCAGGATCTATATTGATGAAATGTGGTACAATTAAAGTTTATACACCGGGATAACATATAAGAAAAAAAAACTCACTTTGGTTTAATTATAGAAACCGGCTTAATTTCTCACGTCTTGTTACCGCGATAACGCGTTTAAAGAGCTCATGAACAAGTGCCCCGATGGGGCTTGAAACTAGTTGAGCTAACCCGATAGAATAAAACGTTAGTCTAGCGGGTTTTCGCAAAAATTCCGCTTTTTTCTATATTGCATTTTTTATTGCACTCCAAGACACACGTCGACGCGAACGTAGTCGCGAGTAGCCCTTGTATTCTTTTATTCCGACGTTGCTGCACGCAGTTGATACTTAGAACAGGGGAGCTATAGGCCTGTAGGTGACAACGACACAATAAATATTAGGAAGGAAGATGGCACCCGTATACTTCATCTTTGTCTAATCACACACAATAAAGAGAAACAGATAGATCGCCCTCATTTGCTCTCTATTTATTGTAATAGGGCACATTTTAGGCTGGCCTCCTTACTCCAAGTACAACTCTATGCGTGGATGTCGCTAGAAGATGTCAATGTAAGAATATCAAGATGTACCATATTGTAAAGGGCATCGAATGTATATATTAAATACCTGCGCAAATGCTCGACACTAAATTATTGTGTACAAGGTAGCATCATGCAAGAAACATCATTAAATTTTCATCAAAGGAAGATAAATCATCAAAGATAAATCACGATTCAACAATTCACGATTTCATTGAAGATATTAAATAATTTATTGCAATCATATCTTACACTAGACATTGCCTGCTATCTCGTCTGCTTGGATTTTAGTACCGTAGTAGAATAAATAGTAAGAGTGTAGTATAGTAACACCGTTAAGTACTCAGAACCACTTATAACGGTTGCTTCCAGTTATAACAGTGGCTTCCAAGTTCCACCTACATTACTGTTATGTCAACTCGCGGAAAATATTAACCTCCAAAGAGCATATTGTATACCCTAACCCCTATTAAGCACGAGAGGTTTTTATCGTGTGTTAAAAATACGTCGAAATTAAACTAATGGGTTTCCAGGTATCTGTTGGGACATATTCTTATCGAGCAGTGTTCCATTTGAAGCGTTAGGTATAAGACGTTAAGCCGAATATACTATACGAAACTTCTTATAACGCCTATTGCGGAATTTTAACGCGACGTATTTTATCCGTCCGTGCGTACGAGGCGTAACGCTTAAATACACAAACCCATACACATAAGGCGCCTTCGCCGGTGATGACAAGTCACACACATACCCACCAGCCCTTCCCTAAATGTCGCCCTAAGCCGTGGTCCGGCTTCACAGGAGGCACCCTTAGGACGACGTTTCCCAACGCTAGTAGAGTTTCTGAGCTCTATTCTTTACATTCCGCAATCACGGTGATGCCTTTGCGTTAATAAAAAATATATAGTAGTAAAAAGTAACCATTTTCACTTAACCAAAATCCCACTAATCTAATGTAGAAACAAATAGTAACACAATATAAGTAATTATAAAGAAGGTCGTAGACAAAGCTCATGAAAATCATCATCCTCCTTCCCTTATCCCACTCTAATTGGGGTCGGCACAACATTTTACAAACATGCTGTCACATGATTTGGCTACGTATTTTACGACCGGCCGCCTGCCTGACGTCAACTTAACTTAATCGCATTTTACGACAACTCGGTAAGAAATGAGGGCGGTCTATTGGTCTCAGCCGGATACCACGCGGCATACAAAGCTAATGAAAATGAAAAAAAAATGAAATACAGTGGTATTGAGTTATTATACTAGAGTGAGTCATAGGCAGGCCTGAGTTTCGCAAAAATAATGAGAAGACAGAGGAAACAAAATATACTTATCTTTGTCTAATCACACATAAGAAAGAGAGACAGATAATAAATCTCATTTATTTTCTTTCACATTTTAGGCAGGCTTCTTTACTTAATTTAGTTCTGTAAACGCATTTGACCAAAGGATTGTAATCCAACATCAGTTGTTCAAATATTATTATTATCGTTAGTTACATAAAATGGTAAAAACTAGGTAAGAAGGTAAGTAGGTTTACATACACGAGTATAGTTAAACTTTTTTTAGAAATCATGAGTAAAGGTTAAAAGTGATTATGTAAATATACGTAATCGTGTAGTTTCTTTTGTTTATTGTATGAAACAAATTCTATGAGTAAGTGAAACTATTAAAGACCACCAAATATTTAATTAAATAAATATTTTTTATTTAATTTAATAAATTATGTTTTAACTTTTATCTCTTCAAATTCTTCCGCAGTCTTTTTTTCTGTATATATTCCTTTTATTGTACATAATGTTTAAGTAAAATAAAATAGTTATTTTCTAAATCAATTGAAATTAAAAAAAAACAAAGACTAAAGCATTTAATAGTAGTATCATGTCCACGTTCATGTCGGTACTGTTTCTATAGGAAAACCTCTTCTATTTGAAGGAAGTAGTCCACTCCACAGGTAACTCCATTTTGCTACTAAACATGATTTGTTCGCGTGTAAACTGTTTGACATATAACTATAAAAGAAGAATTCCAAAGAATAAAATGGTGCTGAAAACAACTTGTTAATAATGATAAGATGATATGGTATAGAGTTGCAATTTAATTAATTATAAAAAAGTAACAACCAGTTACTATCTCACTGCTAGGTAAAGGCCTCCTCTCTCCGTTTTTGGGGAGAAGGGTTTGAGTTATGATCCACCACGCTGCTCCAATGGGGATTGGTAGGTTACACATATCCTCAAAATTATATAGAGATATGCTGGTTACCTCACGATGTTTACCTTCACCGCAAAGCATACGATAAATTGCGATTATCAAATAGACACATATGTTTTTAAACAGAAAAACTCGCTGGTGCCTGCACGGGGTTCAAATTCGTGACCTTAGAGACTCGCACGGTCTCACTTCTGGGTTTTCACAGTTATTAATACTCAACTTTGATATAAGATATTTTCTAATGAGCTACATATGTAGAATAAAAAGTTGGCTCTTGTTTTGCTGATCCGTCATTGTCACTAAGGGTATCTCAATTTCAAAGGCGTGATGAAAAAAGTTTTGTCCCCAAATTTCGAAGGTATAAATAAAAATACTGGACAAAGGTTTTTCGACACGCGAACAAAAAGATCTTTTGTAGCCGTCCATTGTTTATTTTAAAACAAGGACGTACATAACTAGAGGGGTCTGGCTACTGTACTTCTAAATTCAACAGTAATTTAAAATTTTATTTCGCTTTATAAAACGCTTTTATTTTACTGTGGTTTAGAGTTGAGCCTATGCTGATTGACTGAAAGCGGAGCGGATAACGCATGCTGTACGATATCTAGGTATCGACTGGCCTGTTGGCGTAGTTGGCAATGACCGTGCATTCAGCTGCGCCTGTCGCGGGTTCGATTCTCGCCGAGGGTCAACATTTAATAAAAACAATTTGTTGGTTTCTCGTATGGTAATTAATATACATGTATTTAAGTATGTATTTACCACTTGTCTGTCACACATAACACAATTATCAAGACGGACAGCCGTGTGTGTAAAGTGTCCAAAAAAACATTTTTCTCTAATCTTTCGCTGAGGGAACTGCTATATATATGTAAAGATTATGATTACCTTAAGAATATGATTTCATCATAAAGAATCTCGAATTCATAGATTCTAGATTCAACACTATCCAAGTTAAATTAAGTTATGTTAAAGATATTATTGCTATAACTAAAGCTTAAACTTCCCAATATTATAACAACTTTATGATTCATTAGTCATATTCATACTTGGTAATAGAATAGAATATACTCACGTCATAAAGTTATCAGATGGGCTTGAATAGTTAGAAGTTCGCGTCGCAGCTTCAGCAACTAATGATTTCATAATTACCCCCGGGCAGATAGGAAACTAGGCGGGTCAAATCCATAATTTTACGGCTTGTGTATGAACAGCTACGTTATATATAAATGGATGAGTTGCACAGTATAAATAACATTGATTTTTAACAGCAGATAATATTATTAAGTGAACAAAAAATTCTTATCTATATCTGTACTAATATTATAAAGAGGCTTTCCTCTTTATAGAAATATACAAATCTTTATTTGTATATTTGTTTGTATGTATGTAGGTTTGTAATGTTTTCACGCAAAAACTACTGGACCGATTTCAAAAATTCTTTCACCATTGGAAAGCTACTTCTTCACAAAGCAACATAGGCCATATTAAATTTTAAAAAAAAATAGGGATCCCTAATAAAATTGTAATAAGGTGCGAAAAATTTTGTCATAAAAATCTTTCATCGCGTGCGCTGCGTAAAATATTGATGATAGAACAAGAAAATGTTCTACATTATTATAAAACGTATCAATATCTACAAAAAATTTGCAATACTATATGTCTAACTACTATAGTTTTGCCAATGTAACTACTTTTATACACTGTATAAGTTGATAAAAGTGGCGATAATAATCAAACCATAATATTAACATTTCCGTATTAATCTTTATCCTACCAAATGATATATTATTAAAAACTGTTTCAATACCTATAAAATACTTTTTAAATTATTAAAATCCAACGTCCCAATCTAAAGATATTACGAATTTAAGAATGTAAATCGAAAGAGAATAATGCCATAACAAATTCATTGTAGCGACCGTTATAGTAGAGCCTGCATTTGGTGAGTTAGCTCTTATTCCAAGAATACTAATGATACCCCTTTTATATAATTAAATAATCTACAAATAAATCTATAGTCCGACTTCGTAGACTTTCCACTACCACGAGATCGGTATGGACACGGGTGAAACCGCGCGCTAGTGTCATATAAATTACGTAATTGGTGTTTCTATTTTTTTGATATCATTTCTTCTTTAACTTTTACAGTATACTTATAAGGCTAACTAGTCTACTCTTAATTGGGTTTAGTAATTTGTGGAAACTTTGCTGGTTTCTGTATTATTTTTAAACTTAATTTTTATGATTCATTATACTGTTTTCCCTTACATAAATAAAATAAAAAGTTAATAAAAACAAAACCAATATAGTATCTTTATTTGTTTTTTTTTATTTCTTTGCTCCCTTGAATTAAATACGTAAGTCCATATATTTCAGAAGATATTCTGAGAAGGATAAATTACCGGTAAATGTTAATGTAGGGTTAAAGTTTCACGTCTTCATCATTTTGGAGAGAGATCTATTTAATCTAGCAGTGCTTATTTAGTACTCATCAATGTAGTTTGCGTAACATGTTCATAAAATTTATGTGAAAAAGTTTACAAAGTTAAGTCTCGTGGATATTTTATAATTTAAATTATTTAATGATAATGATTTATTTAAAATTTAACTTTAACACGATAAAGTAAAATAAATATTTTTGTTACTATATGTTTTTTTATTAAATTGAAAGAATCTCGTGTCAAGTACCTAAATTTGTCTTTAGCCTAAGTACGAGTTGTGAATAATTTATTCTCATTAGATATGCAAACCTCATGAGGGTAAAATTTCAGTGTTGGGTCATTTATTATTCAAGCAAAGTAAAATATTGTGTACGTTGGTTTCGAATCTAAAAAGTTTGTTAAACGTAATATACAGAACATGGATTAGAATCTATAAATTATCGAATAAATATGGGAGAGTGACTTTTTACGAAATTGTTATAAAACGAGGGAAACGAATGTCATATCATTCTAAAACTAGGTTTATCGCATTAAATGTTTTGATCACCCTTTATGTTATATGACGTGCTGTCCTTGCCTAGAATGATGAAAAAAAAAATATTCAGAAATATACCTCTTGCGCTAGGTACTTAATATTTTGATTTATTTTTATTTATTTGGAACCATTTATTGTTTTTTAACAAATTTCCAACAGTTGTTCGTTTAACGTTTAACATAAATGTGCAACACTGTCATTATTATTATAAAAAAAAAACATACAAATGAAACTTAGTATAAATATTTTTTTCATATCTATCCTTTGGCTACATCCGTAAGTAAATCAAAATGCCTAGCATGGCTGTAGTCATCTTCTTATGAAGAAGCCGAAAATTTTTTAACTATTGTACACAAATTACTTACCCTCTTACTGACTCAACACACGTATCAATACACAAGCACTACACACGTTCACTAACACAAACTCAACAATCGTTTCGCCCCGCAACCAAAGTATCATCAGGAGATAGACTCCTGCTTGTGTATTGTGGTGGCAGTAGTGGAGGTTTGTGCATGTGTTTTTACGAATCCTGCATGTAACGGGTATGAAAAAACGTATAGTCCACTATACATTTAGCACTATATATTTTTTCTATTTACTGTATCGCGGATTATAGCAAAATAATTTTATTATTACTTTTGTAAGGCAATATAAACTTTAATAATAATTTCCATTAAACAATTAAATATTCCTTAACATAAACATAATTTAGTTTAGTTATATTTTTTTTGAAACACTGTTTGTCATTTAATTTTATGGAGGCGGGCGTTGACATCTGCAGCGCAGTTTTTACTTTTGCAGTGTCTTCGTTACCATTGTATAAATGCATTTGTATTGTTTCTCTAATGAAAAATTTCATTTCAATTTCATTTCATCTCATATCACGAATACTAATAATAGATCAATCTAAATGTCTTGACATTATCGCTTTATATACTATTTTCATTACTATAACATTTTACAGAGTTTTAATTGATTTATTTTGAATATATCTCTCTATTTTTTATTAACAAAAACACCATATTCGTATTTTTAAATATCTTAACAATAATAACATATAAGTTTATGGCATCATAATGTTACGTGTTCGTCTTTCATTTCCATATTACTTTCTACTGCTTACTATAAAGAAGATTTTTTATTTAAAACCGGTAACAACAAATAGGACTGATCTAAATATACCGGAATTAAATACTTTTAGCTATAAGAGCGTACGAGGATGTCTTCAGTTGATGTGCAATTTTCTAATTATTGTATTTTTAGGCCTATACGGTTAGATCAACCAATTACATATTATGTCAATAACTATGACATTTGTTTGGATCAATCGGTTAGATTCATTTAATAAATATGATTAGTGAATCATTGGTGTAGTTGTGAATCTATCCTGGATAATCATAACATTCATGTTGTGATTATTCAGGGAACATTTCAAATACGATAAACAAGTTAAAAAATCTGATCATCATCAACCTGTCCTTACCCTATAAGTGGGGTCGGTACGACATGTTATAAACATGTTGTCACATGAATTGGCTATGTATTTTACGACCGGCCGCCTACCTGACGTCAAATAACCTTAGTCGCCTTTTAAGACACCTCGGTAAGAAATGAGGGTGGTCTTTTCTACTCAGCCTGATACCACACGGCGTTAAAAGTTTTAAAATCGGATATTTATAGAAAACTATAATCTGGTCGACCTAAAAGTATAATTCATAAAATACCATGAATTTAGTAATATAATTGAAGTTTCGGAATATAATTTTAGTTTCCGATTTTATTATTTAAAATTAACGTTTTCTTAATTTTGCTTTAATTAAAAAAAAATAATCGTGCCATACAACAAGCTCAACTTAGCTTCAAATACGGTCTATTGTTCATTAAGTCTAGTTTTAAATTATTACTGCAAGCGGCCCTAAATTCATGTAATTTAAACAAGTCTGCAATTGACTAAAACCAAGTGGTCTTCTTCTCGATTTGATATGGTGAGCTTAAATTCAAAGTTTTCTTAATATTCAGCTTGTTAAATCTTTACGAAATGGAGCCAGATATTCCATTAAATGTATTACGTATTTACTGCTCTTGTAAGCAATATGTTCAACCGCATAGCGTAACGTCTTTATTTCTTAAGACAAACCACGTTTCAAGTGAAAGAAGACATGTTACCACAACAAAAAGATGTGATAATTTCATAAATCTTCGTAGATTTGTAATCTAATAAGTCTTTTGATTTATGCGAAATTTTCATCGCTTAGAATACTTGTTAAAAAAAACAAGACTGAACTAAAAATACTCTTTAAATAAATATTTGTAGTATTCTTTGGTAGACATTAAAAAAATCTGTATGTTTATAATAACAAATACCATATTTAAATAATTAAATTGAACACAAGAGATTTCATATGGTCATTATGAATTTGGAGTCCATGGTGCAATACCAGTTAAGTAATTTATAATCGTTAATTTATATTGTGTATGTACATCTTTTACCGATGCTCTATATATTAGCTGAAGGTACTTAGATTAGGTGAAGAAACACAAATCAAAAGTCAGTAGTGGCTATCGAGTAATTATAGATATCTCTCTAAGCATTAGATTTAGTTTATATTAGCACATTTTCCGTTTTTCTGCCTTGCGATTTTTAATTTGAATTCCCATAACACAAGACCGAAAAGGCCGAATAACGATAAAATATCCTTTTATGTAAGGGTAAGACAACGACCTACTTTTTAAGTACTATACTCTTGACTTTTGTTTCCTTATCCTTTTAGTTTAATCGGTTACAATGGGATTAAAGGTACTGTCGAAGTTGAATAGTTAAGAGTATTTGGAGCAATATTCGTACTTAGGATACCCTACTTATTTCAAGATTGACCTATAAAATACATACTCGTTTTTATCCGTGACTACGTTATTACGTATAGCGAGTATACCGAGTATTACGAGCGATTATTAGAATTGTTCTGGGTGTTTAATGCCGAGGAAAGAAAGGCAAATTTTATACGTGGATTTGTATATAAGTATCAACACTACCAAATTTTATTGCCCATCTTGCATCCGCGATTAGCCATGAAAATCTCATAGAAAGATAATAGAAGATGTTGTTCTTAAATTTGTTAAGTTTATTATATTCTCTGTATTATCTTATCTTATATAACCTCTTGTTATATAAGAAGTTATATTAACATTAATTAACTTAAATGTTAATATACTCTCAAGTATATAATGTGTTTTTTCCTATCAGCCAGGACTTTTAGCCTCACTACTTGTACTATATATTGGGTTCCAGTGGATTAGCCGTGAAAGCAAAGTCAAAGTCAGACAGACAGATTAGTGTAAGTATTACTATAGATTTTGGCTATTGGATTTTCGTTCTGGATACTTGATAAGTTATGTAACGGCCTGTACTACACCACTGCTGGGATCTATCATTTTTTGGAAAAAAATGTTAACTTTGCCTGCCTATGCGGCTTCAATGCGGATTAGTAGGGTACAGATATCTCAGGAGCTGTGATAGCCCAGCAGTGAGACCGCGTGACTCTTTCAAAGGGAACACGAGTTCAAACCCGGGCAGGCACCAATAAGTTTTTCTATTAAAACTCATGTGTCTAATTGATAATTGCAATTTATCACACTCTTTTCGGTGAAGGAAAACATCGTGAGGAAACCTGCATATCTCTAGAGAATTCTGGAGATATGTGTAACCTACCAATCCCCATTGGAGCAGCGTGGTAGGTCTTAGCTCCAACCCTTCTCTCCAGCAACGGAGAGAGGAGGCCTATGCCCAGCAGTGGGATTGTAACAGGCTGCTACTTTACATATCTCAAGAATTCTACAGATATATGCAGATTCCATACGATGTTTTCTGTAAACGAAAAGCGTGTGTTAACTTGCAAATATCAAAAAGATACAGTTTTAATATTCGGTATCACTGAGATGACTTTTTTCTTGCAAAATCGTATTGAGTAGCAATGTTAGCGGAGTAAATGAAATTAATTTGTCGTGGCCTCTGTGGGCCACACTTTCATACCGGTCGTTGCAGCCGAGGTGGTGGTTGAACCGCACATCGTTGCCAACGCATTCAGTACTCAGTGATCGTTCATCCGATTCGTATATTTTCGCGAAGCAGTTTCTAATAATCCGCTTAGTTTACAAGGAAGTGTTTGTTCGCGAGTTAAGCTATGTATTTTATGTAATTGGACGATCATTTTAAGGTAGGTGAAGTATTATAAGTTTCATTAATTGTTTGTTGTGTATTCTTTTTATTGACGTATGTATTTATATTTCTATTATTAAATTTAAAATTTGCTATGTAATATTTTATTTTAATTTAAAACTACCACCAATTAAAAGAGTATATAAACTTCTGCTTAAGTTTATCATACGACAGTTTCGCAACAATTAAATTATCTAATCAAGTATTTTTCAATACTGGCAACACAACAATGATCTATTATGAGTCTAACAGCTATGATGGTTTGAAATATTTTTTTTGGGTTAAAAAATATTAGTAGTGCCTTTTTTTGATGTTTTATATGTGTTGAATTAATTCATATTTTCGGAGAATGAATGAAATATTACACATTATTCAGGTAAACAGGTTCTGCTCATAATTTATTTTTTCTTTATTTATAAATACAATGTTTACATATGTTATACGTTCTGTCCTCTGAATAAGTTTAGAACTGTATTTTGGTAGCCATAATGTTCCATATTCATAGAAGTTAAAGATGCCAACATTGGCAGTTGGAAGAGTTAAAAACAAAACAATAATAGCTACATAAAATTATTTATATTATGCTTATTATTTTATATCATACATCATAGATCTAAATACGGACACGAATCGATTATGTCGTGAACATATTTGTAGACACATGCAATGAAATCGCAAGCATTTAGTAATAGCTATTCACTATTGGCGTGTTAAATGCCAGATGTATGTATTGTTTCTGGATTTGCAAAATTAAAAATAGACTGGACATTAAGTGCTTGAAATTAATCTTTATTTTATTCAATACTAGCTGCGCAAGCGACTTCGCCGGCATAGATATCTGCGAGTCACAATTTTTTTCTAGAATTCAAACTTTTAACATAAAAGTAGTTATTATGAGTTAATCATAAGTGATAGAGACATGCTATCACGGACTTTTTTATAGTAGTTTTATAGATCTACAATTCTCTAGTACATTACTTTAGCGTATCTCTGCTGGTTTACGCAGCGCACGCGACTAAAGCTCCCAGCAAGCAAGTTTTTTAAAAACTGCGCGATCTCTTCAACACAATTTACATAATGCCGATATGTACTATGTACTAAATCATCCGGAAGTAGTGTTACTATCTGTTGGTGAAAATCGTACAACAATCCGTTCAGTAGATTTTGAGAAAATCTATTACATACAGACAGACAGCTTTTTGGGACTTTGTTTTATAATAAGTATAGATACGTTAAGTTACTTACTTTGGGGACGGACGACCGTCTGTGTAAGTGTCCAAAAAAATAAAAATTAATATAGAAATAACTTGTATATTTTTTTTATAAATATATGACATACTCTTACATAAACTATAATTTCCAATTACTAACTGAAACCTATTTTAATGACTAGAACCTATTTAGTTGGAAGATGGTATGGGGATGTTACTTAGATCCAGTAAAATATAAACTAATTAGATTTACGTAATTTTTGCATAGGAACTAAAAAACTTGTAGGTCCGCAAGCTAGATTCCTTTTATGCTAACATATAATGCTGAGACAAAAGTTTCGAGTTATTAGTAAAAAGATTTCAGCAAACCTATGGTTTTAAAATAGCAAATAAACGATTTTGCAAAAGCACTTTTTGAAAAGTATATTGAGTATAGTAGCATGTAACATAAACTTATTTTATTTAGAAAAAGTATTCGAATTCTATATATACTGTGCATGTAAAATATTCATATTAAAACCATAACTCGAAAGGTTCTTGTAATGGTCTCATTACAAGCTAATCAAATAGTCTTATTTGATAAATAAAGAAGCGTCTTTTAAATGTAAGTTTTCGCAACCAGATCATAGTGACGTTTTTATATTGTTGTAAGCAACATTACGAAGTAAATGACCTGAGCGCGACATTTGATTACAAAATGTATGGAGACACCTTTTATAGTTTATTTACTTTTACGAAAAAGATATGTCCTTCAATTTATCATTAAATCCAAAAGCGTGAGCGACATTGGAGTACGCGGATTTAATTTTGAAACCCAACTTACGCAGCACCTCAACACCATTTCGTAATACCGGGATAAAAATATGAAAGTTAATGCAATAGCTACGAACCAATTAAAAATCATTATCGGGGTTAGTAAACACGCTTATACGAATAAATAATTAAGTTCTTTAAACGCGTTTCCAAGTTAAATACATTGTGGAAACCAATATTCAATTTGAATTTCAAAGACGATATTTGTATGCATTTCATATGTATTGGTTAATTTTATCAGATTTAAAAAATACATCGAAAATTAATTTGTGATCGAAGTAACATAAATTACTAATGTTTTATTCGTTGTAACTAATTTTATGATACAGTTAATTAGTAACGGTCACGAGTTCAAACGGGACTTTTTTCTGTTAAAAAATCATGTGTCCGATTGATATTTGCAAATCATCAGACACTTTCCGGTGAATAAAAACGTCGTGTGGAACCTGCATACATCTGGCGAATTCTGGGGATATATATAACCTACCAATCTGCATTAGAACGCTATGGTCTTAGCACTCACCCTTCTCTCCATAAACTGAGATAAGGCCTATGCCCAGCTGTGGGATAGTAACAGAACGTTACTTAATGTTATTTATGCTCACGCTGTGTTCAATCGCTTTCATATTGAACACTGTGATATTCAATATATATAAGTTAATGAAATTAGGACGATGAGTCACAACCAAAAAAAATTGATTACATCAACCGACTGACCTGCACATACACATCAATTCTTCCTCAGTCCTATACACAATCAATTGACACAGAAATGAGAACTTTGGATCCTTGAATAAAAATTGTTTCCTGTGTACACCGAAGACCAACGGAACTACAAGCAAAAACCTTACTAGTGAATCGAGCTCGAAAGTCGAAATTGTGTCCATTAAATAAACTAACTAATAAAAAAGCGGATGTCGACATTTTTGTAGCCTAGTTATGGCATTTTGTAATCTACTTTAGCTTTTTCATATACGATGCTTCGATCCTGACCTCTATAATTTACGACAAAGAATAGTGATGATAAAACTGATAATAAAGAATGCGAAAGTGCGACTATTACTGCATACTAGTTTAAAAAAAAACTTTCATCGCTACAAAAATTATAGTTATAGTAAACACTTCTTTGGCTGTCGTTATCTACAGATCCACGGCTGCAGTAAATATTTATTTCTTAATTTTATTATTTTTGGTATAAAAAAAGGAGAAATAATAAGTTAGATATGTTTAAGACTTGTGTTATGGGTGGCAGACAACTGATAAATATACACATTTATAATTTTATTTACATACTTAAATACAAATATAAATCCTAGACTCGGAGCACTAACAAATTTTTGTTATAAAAAGTGTTGGCCTGGGCGGGAATCAAACCCGCGACCCACGGAAATTACTTACACGCTAATAATAATTGTGTACGAGTGAGTATTATACTTATACTTACATAGAGTTATTATACTTAGAGTAAGTCAGCCTAAAATTTACCATTATAAAATTAAGAGCAAGCAACTGAGGGTGTCTGTCTGTCTTTATTATGTGTGATTAGACAAATATGAAGTATACGTGTTTCATCTTCCCTCTCATTGTATATTGTATTACTATCACTTACATGCCTGTCTATGGTTACCCTACTCTAAGTATATTAACTCTATGGAATTTTAACTGTATACAGTAATAGTGTAATAATAACTAAACATATCTAATAATGAACGTAATTAAATTTTAGAGTGCTTTTGCAACTAAACACTCAAACTAGACGGTCATATAATGTTTTATCTTCATTACATCACATCATCAAACTCGGTTTAATTGAAGTCACTGGGCTAAAAACACTATAATTTTAATTACCGCTCTTATTTATAATTAATAGAATAAGTCTCCACCGAACGATTGGTCAAAATTTTCATTTTTTTTTACTTTTGCTATAAATTTGAGATTTCAGACAGACTAGGTGTTTTCTTATGTTAACCCGTTTGGATGAAGCTAGACATGTAATTTTGCTTAATCAAAGCAATAACTTTTGGATACAATTATGCACGAAGTACTGGGTTAAACAATTTTAACTCCATTACACTAAGTATAATTTTAACAACATGAAGTTTAACGACATTAATTATTACTTTTCAAATAATTTATACATTTAGGCATTACTTCTTATAAAAAATAATAATAAAATTATTTTGCTATTATTTTATCGCGGATTATAGCAAAATAATTTTATTGAATTAGGCGTTACTTTGCGGAGATCCATAATACAAAAGTAATAATAAAATTATTTTGCTATAATCCGCGATACATCGCGATACATTGTATCGCGGATTATAGGAACTTACTTTTGCAAAATAATTTTATTAACACTTTTGTATTACTTTTCAATCAAACGATTGAAAATTTTTGCTTTTATGTTATTTAAGAAAAATTAACGGTGGTTTTGGTTGATAATAACAATTACATCATATTATCACATTATTTTGTTGATTAAATATGAACGACCGAAGAAAACTTCCTCCTACTATTAAGTTTTTCGCATTACCTTTTCAAGAGGTATCCTTACTAAATTTTATAAGGTATTTAAAGTTAAGTAACTTTGTTTAGTTATGCATTTTTACATTCAGTAGACCACTTACTATTTAGATTTTTTATATTAGATAAGAAAAAAAAATAGTTTGCTCAAAAGCAATGGATGTTGGCGCAATGTCGTTTATTCAGTTATTAAAAAAGCACTCCATAACATCATAACTCAATTACCAACGGAACCGCGGTAAATATATTATTGCATCGTCCATATTGCGTAAGGGAAACAAAAGAACTGGTCCTATTAACTTGCCGCTCCATTTCAGGCGACATGTTTGCACATTATGGTTACTCGCTCGGGGCGACTGTGCAAAAATATCGGAAATGCGTATCCAAGGTGTACTCATTCTTTAAGATCATGTAAGTTTCGTATACACGTAGCAGAATATTGTGTTATATTCACTTGACTATAACCAATTTTATTTTATTTTTGGACACACAAACGATCCTCGGTCCCTAAAGTAACTTAATACTTTTGTTATAGGTGATAAACAGGTGATTAAATTCAAGCAAATAAAATATACATTCAGACTTGAAAAAGTATTTAGAAAATGTTGAACTTCAGTGGCAAACGAACCCACGACCACCAGAGCTGAAGGCTGTCAATTGCTCCAATGGGCCAGTCTATTCTTGTCTCCAATTAAATTAAATAATTTATAGAATTATGTGATACTTTGCGGAGATCCATTATACAAAAGTAATAATAAAATTATTTTGCTATAATCCGCGATAACATATAAAAACGTAACAAACAAAACACATAAAAACACATGCAAGACGTTTGTGTTTTTACGAATTCTGCATGTATCGGGTATGAAAAAACGGATAGTACACTATTTTATATATCGAATTTTGAAATTATATGTAGATATGGAACTTAAAATGTGAATGACATTTTTTAATGTGACCTCGTATATGCTTACGCTAAATCTATATTTTTGCACGTCAACATTTCAGCGATGATATTAGGAAATAACTTGAACTATACTCGTAACTTCATGCCACTTAGAATGTTTCATTTTTGTTTAAGCTTTAACTTTATTTGTTTATAAAAAAAAATGAACTTTTTTTTTGTAAAAATCTATCGTCAGACTGATAAGAAAAGTCGCATATGTAAATATAACTTTAAAATTTAAAAGATAGATCATCCAAATTACCTTCAAGAAATGATAAAACATCAACAGGTGAATAAAAACATAAACATAACACCGAAATTATATTGATTCTCTCTCAACGGAAATCTATGGCGGGTTTATATCGTTGAACTTTCTCTGTATATTAGCGTGGTCATGTATGTCACAGCTTATTACGTCATATATGTCATGAGAGATGCGTTATATATTATGACGATTTCTATTTATGGCACAAGTATAAAATGGACGGCATTACTAGAACTTTTTTTACATATCAAGTTTGTTTATCGGAGATTGAAACATTTCCGATTCTCATAATATTAGATGAAACAAAAGGGCTTATATAAATGTTTTGCAATTTTCACTGGTAGTAGTAAAATGTACGTTAAACTTGTTTTAGCGACTTACTACGATACAAGTATAGGACTTGAATAAATATTTCTATTCCATGACTGAAACTAATAGAGAGACTTTAATACCATGTGTATTTTAACTTACAGCGTTACATAAATGCCGTTTATCGCGGACTGTACAGGCGAGCTAGTAAAACTCTACGTATGTTATTGTATTTACTTAAGATTATGCTTGCTTAGGTTAGCGACATCTCATTTGTAGCAATAGTGCTGTTATTCATTCAAATTCAAATTCAAATTATTCTTTATTCAAGTAAACTTCTAAACAAGTGCTTTTGGATCGTCCGCACGCCCGCATCCGTTGTAGACCGACCCTTGGAAAACCCATACTGCTCAGGATGAAGTAAGTTATTTAAATTAAAGTGCCTGAGCAGCTGTTTAAAAATGATTTTCTCAGAAACCTTGCTAAGAGTTGGCAACATCGAGATGGGTCTGTAATTGTTAGGGTCGCTCTTATCACCGGATTTAAAGACTGGGATCAATTTACTATATTTCATTAAGTTTGGAAATATAACGAAGCACAGATGAGTATCATATATAATATAGCATTAGAGTATCATCTGTGCTTCGTTAGGGGTCCCAATCTAAAGGAAATATTTAATCGGTCTCGATTTTCTGCCAAAGTCCTTTACTTTGGCAGAACAGAAAATCGAGACCGATTAAAATAAGCCTGTTTTTGTCACCTGACAAATAACTTATCACATAAAGGCTTTTTAGGATAAGATCTTACGAATAATATTCATAAGACAAAATAGGTTGTACTCATAACCAAAATTATTTATTATTCTCATTTTCTTTGAATAGTCGCCTAACAAGCTCCTTAGATAAGAGGTCTTAATTGCGTCCGAACTGAGACCCACCTGATATAGTTAATTAACGATGTGAGTACGCGTGTCTTTAGAAATAATAGGGAAAAGTATTAAGTATAGAGAAGTGCAAATTTCCAACAGTAAATAAATACTAACACACCAAATTTGTTTTTCTACTTTGTTTTTTTTAAATAAAAGTTTAAGTAATAAAAGTATAGTACAAAAATGCCCAATATAGAAATTCATGGGTGTAAGGGGGAGGCTCGTCCCAGTCAGTCTCCTCAATTGTCAACCTCACCTGCACGCGGTGCACCCTGCAGATCAACCGACGAGGCTCTGGCGACCGATAAATGGCGGTATAACCATTCCATTTTGCTGGCCTAAATACCAGACCGACAGTGGGCAGCAGCACTGTCGGTGCAAAACGGTCAGCACTGCGATCACCAATCCGCATGCCAAGCGTGGTGATTATTGGCAAAATAACCTTCATGGATAAAAACAATAAGCCACAGCCCCTAGTTCCCGGCAGCCCCGCTATTCCCAGCTCTGGCAGCGGTTCGGGTAACGGTGGGGCAGGGGGTGTTAAGAATCTCCGGAAGAGATTCCGCTGCCAACCCCGACGACTGGACCTGGCAACGTACAACGCACGCACTTTGAGGGAAGACGAAAAGATACTCGAGCTGGAAGAAACAGTAAGCAAGTTGCGGTGGGACGTGATAGGATTATCTGAAGTCCGAAGAGAGGGGGAGGAGACGATGATCCTAAAATCCGGCAACTTGCTTTACTACCGGGAGGGAGAACAACAGTCCCAGGGTGGTATCGGGTTTCTCGTCCACAAGTCCCTTGTAAACAACATTGTTCAAGTCGAGAGTATGTCGAGCAGGGTCGCGTTCCTTATACTCAGAATTACCAAACGGTATTCGCTGAAGGTCATACAGGTTTACGCACCGACATCGGCACATCGAGACGAAGAGGTGGAGGCCATGTATGAGGATATATCTAGAGCCATGCATGCCTCCAAAACCTTCTACACTGTTGTTATGGGGGATTTCAACGCAAAGCTGGGCAGGCGAAGCGGCACAGAGGTGAGAGTAGGGCAATTTGGATACGGGCAACGGAACCACAGGGGTCAGATGCTGGCCGATTTCTTGGAGAGAGAGGACCTCTACATGATGAATTCTTTCTTCAAGAAACGGCCGCATCGAAAATGGACCTGGATAAGTCCCGACGGTTCCACGAGAAACGAGATTGACTTCATCATGTCGACCAGGCGTCATATATTCAATGATGTCTCTGTGATCAATACTGTGAAAACCGGGAGCGATCACCGTCTGGTTAGAGGCACATTGAATATATGCGTACAGCTGGAAAGATCCGGACTGGTGAAGTCTACGCTCCGACCAACTCGAGCTCATATCCAAAACCCCGAGAACTTCCAACTCGAGCTGATGAATCGTTTTGACTGCCTAGCTGACTGCGCTACTGTGGACGATGTAAACAACAGGCTGGTGGAAACTGTCCATACGGTGGGGTCCAAATTTTATAAGACACACCGTAAGAGAACCAGTAAATTCTCGACCCAGACTCTCAAACTCATGGATGAGAGGAACGAAATGAGGCTACAGTCTTCTGTAGACGCGACACGCTACCGTCTGATCAATAGACAGATTTCTAAGGCGCAGAAATGCGACCTGCGACACTTCAACACCGAATACATTCGAGGTACTATTGAGCGTAACAGGGGCTCAAAAGTGTTCGCAAGAGATCTGTCTATTGGGCAGAGGCAGTTAACGCGATTGAAGACCGATACTGGTAGTATCATTTCATCTTGTCCTGAGATTTTGAGAGAGGTTGAGAGGTTCTATGGGCAGTTATACACCTCAACACAACAGCCTGTTGTCAATTTGGCAAAAGACCCAAGAGCCAAGTTGACCCGACACTATACCGAAGATATCCCGGACGTCAGCCTATACGAGATTAGTATGGCTCTCAAACAACTTAAGAACAACAAGGCTCCAGGTGATGACGGAATCACTACCGAACTCCTGAAGGCGGGTGGTAAACCGGTACTTAAAGTCCTTCAGCGATTGTTCAATTCCGTCATTCACGAAGGCACTATGCCGGAAGCATGGTACAGGGGCGTGGTGGTTCTCTTCTTCAAGAAAGGTGATAACACCTTATTGAAGAATTATAGACCCATCGCGCTGCTGAATCATGTTTATAAGTTGTTCTCGAGAGTCATAACGAATCGTCTCGCTCGTAGGTTCGACGACTTCCAGCCTCCCGAACAAGCCGGTTTCCGAAAAGGGTACAGTACCATAGACCACATATTCACGCTGCGGCAGGTTATACAGAAAACCGAGGAGTATAACCAGCCACTTTGCTTGGCGTTTGTGGACTATGAGAAGGCCTTTGATTCGGTGGAAACATGGGCTGTGTTAAGATCGCTCCAGAGATGCCGAATCGACTATCGGTACGTCCAAGTGTTGAAGTGTTTGTATGAAAACGCCACAATGTCTGTCCGTATCCAAGACAAAACTACGAGACCAATCCAAATGCGGCGAGGTGTGCGACAGGGAGATGTCATCTCCCCGAAGCTGTTTACCGCTGCATTGGAAGATGTCTTTAAGCTTTTGGATTGGAACGGATACGGCATAAACATCAACGGCGAGTACATCACTCACCTTAGATTTGCCGACGACATAGTCATTATGGCAGGCTGTCTGGAGGACCTTAACGCAATGCTCGACGACCTCAGCAAAGTATCTCAACAGGTGGGCCTTAAAATGAACATGAGTAAGACGAAAATCATGTCAAACTCACATGTTCCGCTCCACCCGGTCATTGTTGAGAACTCTGCACTCGAAATTGTAGACGAGTACATATACCTGGGACATACGGTCCAGCTGGGTAGGTCCAATTTCGAGAAAGAGGTTAGCCGCCGAATCCAACTCGGATGGGCAGCGTTCGGGAAGCTACGCGAGATCTTTACGTCCGAAATACCTCAGTGTCTGAAGACCAGGGTCTTCGAACAGTGCGTGTTGCCAGTGATGACCTACGGATCTGAAACGTGGTCGCTCACTATGGGCCTTATAAGAAAGCTCAGAGTCGCTCAGCGGGCGATGGAGCGAGCTATGCTCGGAGTGTCTCTACGAGATCAAATCAGGAATGAGGAGATCCGTAGAAGAACTAGAGTCACCGACATAGCTCAGCGTGTCGCGAAGCTGAAGTGGCGCTGGGCGGGGCACATAGTGCGGAGAACCGATGGGCGCTGGGGTCTTAAGGTGCTGGAATGGCGACCCCGCACCGGAAAGCGCAGCGTCGGTAGACCCCCTACGAGGTGGACAGACGACCTCAAAAAGGTCGCAGGGAGCCACTGGATCCAGGCAGCGCAAGATCGTGTGGTGTGGCGATCCCATGAAGAGGCCTATGTCCAGCAGTGGACGTCCATCGGCTGAAGAAGAAGAAGAAGAAGAAATTCAAATTTAGATTTGCCGCGTTTCTTACTAACCTACTAACGCCAGATGCCATTTTGTAATGATTTTCGCTAAAAACGTTGATTGATAAAGACGATTACTTACAAGTGTGATTTTATTTAAATAGAATACGTAATAAACAGTAGTACATATATTTTCACGTAGTACTTATAATATTAATTGTATTATAGCTTGAGTAGATCATGTCTATTAAATTGAATAAGATCTAACAGTGTTCATATACCTTACAAAATTGACTATCGAGTTAATTAGATTCTGTTTACATTTTGTTGAACATTGATTAACATCATATAGCGAATTTGAAAAATTTTAACAGGACAACTAATAAAACCTGCTATAAACATGATATATAATGCATTACGTAACGTGACTTCTACTTCTGTTTTTTTTTCCTTACATTCAACTCCGATTAACGATTAAGAAAGCATTTCCGATGATACTAAATTTCCGGTTTGTCTTTCTCTCGAGGCTATCAGAACTCAGAGGCGGAGAAAACGATTTTTCCAGTGAATGATGGACGCCATTAACAGGCTATCGCACGTTCATGCTCCCGGTCCTCGCTTTCGACAGTCATAGTGAATTACTACATTGGGTTCGGTGTTGTCAATTGAAAATAAATCGCACTTTTTTAGGGTAATAAATTATTTGAGACGCTAAGAAAATGCTATCTTTTAAAGCACGTTCAAATACAACTGAATGTTTTAAATAATACTCGCAGTTATCATTGAAAAATAGCATATGCTTTTTTGGAGTAATACATTTTTTCATACGCTAAATAAATACCTAGCTTTTGTTGAAAAAACGTTTAGTTGAACTACAATGTAATATGCTTAACCATTTAAATTAACTAGCTACGTTGGACATAGTGTTATCAATTGAAAATAAATTGCGCTTTTTGAGAAATTATTTTTTTAAACGCTAAAATAAAACTGATAAAGCATTTCGTTGAAAAACAACTAAACTGCTCTTCTTCTGCTTCTATGATTTAACTTTGCCAGTTTAAAATTGAAATAATAATAAGCGAAAATTTATTGGACTTCAATTTCATTTGATGTCAATTATTATTAGGAAAGCATTACCTGGCGGCTATATAATACGTAATACTTAAATAATCATATAATATGTTCCACAACTTGGATAATAAAGTTACCAAAATCCGAAGTTACTATACGTTGTTCCGAACCAGCAAGTATGTTATTAATTAGTATTTTTTTAATATTTTCAATATCTACATAATTGAATTCATCACCGTCTCTTAAATCTATGTGTCTGTAACAAAATAATTTTAGGGTCTTAAAAAATAAAATAGAGGCAGCCCCAAGTGTCATTTGTCGAATGATCGTAAATTTACGCACATTCAGCACTTTCGCTATCCTTATCCTCACTAGTAGAGTAATTGGAAATAAAATAAAGTAAAAACTTCCATAACATAAAAAATTAAGTAGTATATATGTATATATCAGAGGTATCTTGTTAACGTTTATTAAAAAAAATTCACCAGTTGTTAAATCGGTGATTAACTTACCCACAGTGTTATAAGCATAAGGCGTACCTTGTAATTTCAATATATAAAATATTAATTATACATATCATACGATTGATATAATACGATATTCTCAAAAGCATTTCAGTTGAAGCGACGGGATTGAAGTTTAGATTCACCATGCTGCTCCAATTTACATTAGCAGGTTACAAATATCTCAAACACTCTCTAGGCGTATTCTTTACTTACAATGGTTTACTTACGATATTTTTCTTTAGCTCATAAATTTAAAAAGTGTAAATATTAGGTATATGTTTGAATCGTCACCTTGTTGGAATCTGCAAACCTATGGTTTAGGCTAATAAGCTCTGATTCTGCTGCTAAAAAATCTTGCTTTTCAAATATGAATATAATATATAATATGTTTTCATATAAATATACGTTTTCATACACATTATTCTCACAAACGCATTAAATATTCAATAGTCAGTTGTATTAATAGTGTTTATTTATATTTTATAAGTAAATACAAGGTAGTATAATATTAAAAATTAGGAATTTTTTGAGGTATATTTAGTCTTATAAACGACGGATGTCATTAGAGAAAATTAAATGGTAAACCACTGACCCGGATAAGAATCTTGTGATTTTATGTTTATTAGGTCCACAGGTAACATTTCCACATGTTTTTATTTATAGTTAAAAAACAAAACTTAAGGTTTATGAATTTGATGACAATATTAACTTTAAAATGAAAATAAAATAGTTTTTATAAACAACTTCTAAAAGAACCGTTTGATAAGTTGATTTTGAAAAACAACAGACAATACAAATATTATAGGTCCTTACATATGAAATTGGCGTTTTGTCGTACTGGCCACTTTGATCACAAAGATTACCTTTATGGTTAGGAATTCCAAATTCAAATTCATACAGCTATTTACTCATGCATTTGTGTTTCAAACCCCCTAATTCATTTGTTTTTTCTTCTTTTGTTTTTTTCTTTGTGTCACTCTGTTTACAAAATGGAAAACATGAAATATCGCGTTATTTACGAGTATGAGTTCCACCGTGGCACCAGTGCTGCAGAAACGGCTCGAAGGATTAATGATGTGTATGGTGACGGTGTCGCAAAAGAAAACACAGTGCGTTTTTGGTTCCAACGTTTTCGTTCTGGAAATTTCGACCTGCAGAACAAGCCTCGTGGACGGCCGGAGACCAAAGTTGATAATGAAGAATTGAAGGCTATTGTGGAAGCGGATCCATCGCAAACCACGTCCGAGTTAGCTGCAGGCTCCGGTGTTAGTGATAAAACTATTCTAATCCACTTGAAGCAAATTGGGAAGGTGAAAAAGCTTGAAAGGTGGGTACCTCATGAATTGAGTGAAGCAAACCGAGAAACGCGCGTCGACTGCTGCGTTACGTTACTCAACCGGCACAATAATGAAGGAATTTTAAATCGAATCATTACCTGTTATGAAAAGTGGATCCTCTACGATAATAGGAAGCGCTCATCGCAATGGCTGAACCCTGGCGAACCAGCCAAATCCTGCCCTAAGCGAAAATTGACTAAAAAAAAGTTGCTTGTAAGTGTTTGGTGGACTAGTGCCGGTGTCGTTCACTACAGCTTTCTTAAATCTGGCCAGACGATAAGCCAGACGATAGATATCTATTGTCAGCAACTGCAAACCATGATGGAAAAGCTAGCTGCTAAACAACCGAGGCTGGTCAATCGCTCTAGGGCACTGCTGCTTCAGGACAACGCTAGACCACACACACACTGCACAACAGACGGCTACCAAATCAGAGGAGCTTCAATTAGAATGTCTTAGACATCCAACGTACTCTCCGGACCTTGCTCCAACAGATTACCATTTTTTTCGCACTTTGGATAACTACTTGCAAGGAAAAAAAATCAACTCCGATGGGGCAGTCCAAACCGCCTTCAAAGATTTTATTGATTCCCGCCCGAATGGTTTTTTTAGTAAGGGGATCAATGAACTACCTATGAGATGGCAAAAGTGCATACATAGCAATGGTACATACTTTGATTAATTAAATATATTTCATTAAAAAAAAACGACTTTATGTTCCTCCCATAGAAAACGCCAATTTCATATGTAAGGACCTAATATGACATTAACTACAGTTATTTTAATAATTAACTTTTGAAGACATTAGAAGTTATCGTCGAACACATCAACAGACTTATCCTTTTATAGAAATGCTTTTTAAATATTACTTGACGTGTTTTTTAGTGAAGGAAAATATCGCAAGGAAACCTGTTTGTAAAGGAAATGGAATTGAATGAAAATCATTATTGAAGGATGCGAGGGACCTTATTTAACTTATCTCTTCTTATTTCCCAAAGGCGCTCGCAAATTTTTGCATGTCTTAATAACATGAGTGAATTGGATTTGATTAAATTACTTTTGAAAAACCATGCGATTTTAGTCCTAGAGTAAAAAAAGATCTATAATCCAAGCTCAAATCTTATTTTTAAGTCTTTTAAGAACAGGTTTATTTATTAACCTTAATTATTTATTTGTCCTTAACTAATTTCGGATATCAGGTCAGGTTTTAATTTATCAAAATTAATATAATGGATTTGAATTCGCATACAAAGAGGCAGGACGGCTTAAACACAATATCAAACTATTCATAACTTAGAGGTATTAACAGTTAACCATAGAAAACGAAATAAGGGCTTAAACAGTTAATTTAAACAGTTACAAAGAAGCCTAAAAAATAAAAAAATAGGTATTTATAATTTATTGTTTCGGTTTGTTTATTTAGGATTGTTCCGTTTATTTCATTAATAACTTCCAAGGTAAAAGTAAAGTCAACAAAACCCTAGAGGCCTTACTAAAGAGGAAAATATTAAGTTTAAACCCATACGTGCGAGGTGGGAAGTTAAACATAATTATCAAAAGTGTCTTTTTTACAAAAGTGTTGTTATACAAACCCCACGGGTCACATCGCGATGAAATCGAAATAAGTACCTTTGTAGGAGGATCGACGTTCTGGCAGAGAAGCATCCGCCATGGTCACGAACTGACTTAGAGTCAATGAACCTAATATATAGGTGATTCAATTTTATCGCGCTGTAACCCGTATATTTATATAATAAAAGTATAGAGCAAAACTGTGATAGCCCAGCGGTGAGAGAGGTTATTAATTCAATCCTTGTGTAGGCAATGATTTTTTTTATTAAAACTTATGTGTCTAATTAATAATTGCAATCTATCACACGCTTTTTGGTGAAGGAAACATCGTGAGGCTATCTACATATCTCTCGAAAATTCTGGCGATATATGTACCTACCAATCCGCATTAAATATGGAATAGCGTGGTAGGTATTAGCTCCAACTCTTCTCTCCAGAAACGGAGAGAGGAGGCCTATGCTCAGCAGTGCGATTTTAACCGGCCGTTACTTTACTTTAAGTATGAAGCGCGAAAGTATAGAATCTACTGTCTACTTAGAAAAAGACATTTCTTGTTATTACGTATTTTTTATAGCTTTAACGAATTATACACAAAAATATACAATTAGAAAAAAATATATAAAGACTACATTATGTACCACAAAAATGTTTTCAGCGTCTATGAAAAATTCATTTATTATAAAGAGATCGCGATTCAATGCACCCTGGTGAAACATTTTAGCTTTTAGGTTACCGTAATTTAAAAACCTTTACAAAATGCAAATGTCATTAAATTTATGTAAAACGTTTTAGGCTGTCGTTAATTCTGATTTTAAAATCAGAATCGGTTTAGCAATTAAACACGAACTGTGGGTTCTAGACCCGTCAGGAAAATAAATGTTTTTTCACACAACGTGATGCTTGTGAGATTCCGACTCTGTACTGTGCTGGTTGGAAATTGCGAATATTATGCATTTCCAATTTTTTAAATAATTTTATACATAACCATACTAAAATAATTGACGGTAATACAGAAAAACTAAAAATCATCATGATTTTAAATACAAAAAGAAGAAATAGAAAAAGAATACAAAATATTCTCAAATAGATTATTAGTAGTTAAACTTGTGACGTTAAAATATTAAATGCCAGCACAAGAACAACTGACTTTTAATAATAAGCATAAAACCAAACACCTAAGTCTGCAAGTTTAAACCAGGACGTGGCTCTTAAATTTATGACATGTTAAAAATACATAACGTTCCACCACGAGACCGCCCTTTCGAAAATAGGTATAAAGCCCCCCTAATATCTGCAAATTTAAGCCCCGCATGACGTGCCTATCAAATGTTACGCACAAAGGCATCCCTGATGCGACAATAATGCAAATACTGGGGATGCTGTGGTACTTGCGGTCGTTAAACGTCTGGCGTACCTTTAATATGTTAGTAGATCAAGTCGATTGTATATTTAAACAACAAACGACAATTAACGTGCGATTTATAATATGAAACCACGTGACTCGCTTCGTGATAAATTTAAAGAAATAGGTATTCTTGCTGTAGCTTCACAATACATTTATAATAATATAGTGTTTGTGAAACAAAATATACATCTTTTTAATAAAAAAAGCGATATTAGTAATAGGCAAACTAGGAACCGAAATAAATTAATAATACCAAGGCTAAGGCTTCAGAAAGTACGTAGATCGTTTGTGGGCTTCGGTAAACCTTTTTCATAATAAAATTCCTCAATCAATTTTGGACTTGCCTTTACACAAGTTCAAAAAAGCAATTAAAGAGACTCTCATTAATAAAGCTTACTATAATGTTGAAGACTATGTCAATGATAAGAAAGCTTGGAACTAAATTGCGACTACGAATTCCATATTACAAGCAATATAACAGAACTAACTACTTTGCTATAATCCGCACGGGTTAAGTGAATGCATGCAAAGCCAATGTGTATGAAGCAGGCAAAATCTACGCACCTTATACATGCAGGACCAGCCACCACATGCACCCCAAGGCGCAATTCACCAGCAACAACGAACACAAAAGCAGCACACACACCCACCACCACAATCTCGACGATCGTTTCGCCCCGAAACCGAAGCATCATCAGGAGGATAGGCTTCACGACAAAAATCGTACTGTAATATTTATTTTTTAAAAGAGTGACCGCCGAGTTTCTTGCTGGTTCTTCTCCGAAGATGTGGAAGAATCGGATTGTTCCTTGACTTAAATTAAACATTCCGGTTTCAAATCTGGGTGCATATTTACCAAAACTTTTGGGGTGCCTAATCGGTTGGCCTCCTCGTGGCGCACCCTGGGCAGGCCCACGGAATAATTGTATTCCGTGGACCTGGCGAACGGACCGGTGGGGTAGGGGGGGGTGTTGTCGATTCCGATTGTCCCTCTGTTGGCAGAGGGCAACTCGGATAGGCTGGGGGCTCTCGGGGGGGGGGGGGGAATGAGTCCTCAAATTGGTTGGCGCGTCCTGTTTTGACTTAGTCTAAGTTTTACTGGACACGGCTTCGGCCTCCGTCAGCCAAACCCGTAAACCCAGCGGTGGGAACGAGGACCTTCGGGTTGCGAGGAAGAAAACCTCTTTAAAAAATTACTCCTAATCCCAAGGTTTTGGGGCTCGCCGAGGGGATGAGTGGCTGGGGGGGAATCCAGTTGCGAGGGCCTCACCCAATCTTAAGGTCTTGCCTGCCGATAAGATGCATGGCCGGAGGGAGTTCGGTCAATAGGGTAAACCAAACTAAAAAAAAAAACATGAGCAATGGACAAACGAAACGTTAAAACTACCCAGGAGGGTCCCGGGTCAACCGGGGAATCCCTCACCGAGGTCAGTGGTGTGCAGCGGTCCGCTGTAGTTATGCGGCCGCCGTACCCTACTGATCTCGGTCGCCCCGTCGTATCTGGGGGGGCAACCACTGCTTGCAGAGAGGAAGGAGTTGAAATCTGCGGGAATGAGACCAGCAATGCCGGTGTTTCTGCGGATTCAGTGGAGGTTAGGCGTGACACAACGCGCAATATAATGGAGACGACAATCTGCACACGAAGTGCTAGCCAAGGATCGTTCAAGAGCGTTAACAGCACCCCGAACGTGTCAAGGAGTGCTTCGTGCGAAAATCTAGATGGCATATTGAAGCGTACCCGATCAAAGAAACGGCTCTGGGCCGAGAGTGAGGGTTCCACTGAATCGTGTGACCCAGAGGCCAAAAAGGCGGATACCAGAGACCATATGTGGGGCTCTCAAATGGGTCTCCGGGAGGCCCGAGAGTTTCTCAAAACTAACATGGAGGTGAGCGAAGTTGAGCTGGGTCGCCAAAAAACCAGGTCGGCGCCGGCGCAGAAGTCTCCGAATTCCGGTTCGACGAGGTCGAAGGGTGGGCCTGTCAATTCTGGAAGTCAGGAGTCACTGGAGATGGCCGATATGTCACGTGTTTGCGATGTGTTGTCCAAGAATATGGAGAAGATGCGACTGACTGTGGGTAAATCTAAAAACCTTAACGGAAAATGCAGAGGAACCCTGAATTCAGTCGCCGAGTGCGTTGAAGAGGCGGTTAAGGTCTTGTTAAAGCGGACTCAGTCAGAGGAGAATCGAGTTTTGAAGGCCGAAAACGCCAGGTTGGTGGGGGTGGTGAATAATCTCACGGTAGAGATTGCCACATTCAAAGAGATGATCACCTCTGCCAAGTTGGAATTTGGGAGAAAGGAGATCCCTGAAGTCAGACCGCAGCTCGAGAATAGACTGACAGTTGAGGAGGAGATCGTCAGTCTCCGTAACATGGTCTCGGCTCGGTTAGACAACATGGAGAGTAGGTTGCCTCCGGAGCCCAGACTCCGTCCACCGCTAGCCGCGGACAAAAAAATTGCGGCGGCGGTCGCGGGGGTTAAGGGGAAGGAAAAGGAAGCAGCGGCCCGGAAGAATCCGGAGGCCACTGTGAGCCAGCCGACGAAACAGCGGAAGCCGGAAATTGTGGTTGTTGACCCGGCGCCGAAGGCCAAGAAGAAAAAGAGGACAGCCAAAGCAAAGAAGCCTGACGCACAGGGCCAGCAACGTGTGGAGCCCAGACCTCTACCACCAGCCCCCGCCTCTATGAGCGAAGGTTGGAACGTCGTTGCTCGTAGGGGTGCGAAAACAAAGTCGGGAAGGGTGGAGTTGGGCAAGCTCACAGCCACGAAAGAACAGCAGCAGCAGTCGAAACAAGGTAAGGGTAAGAGGTTAAAGACCCCAAGCTCGGCTGCTGTCGTGGTCACTCTTGGCGAAGAGGCCTCAAAGACAGGGCTAACATATTCCGACGTACTGACTCGGGCCCGTCGATACATCAAAATTGACGACCTGGGGCTGGATGTCGGTATGCGGCTCAAGAAGGCGGCGACCGGGGCCCGCAAATTTGAAATCTCCGGACCGGAGAAAAACGAGAAAGCAGCTGCCCTCGCAAGCCGGCTCAAGGATTTCTTCAAGGAGGAGCCGGCTGTACGGGTCTCCACGCCCACAAAATGCGCTGAGATTCGAGTTGTGGGTCTGGACGACTCAGCCGAAGAAGTGGATGTCACCACTGCCGTTGCGCGGATCGGAGGATGTCCTGTTGAAGAGGTCCAGACTGGGATGATCCGCAGGACAGGAAATGCACTGGGCTCCCTTTGGCTCAGGGTTCCTGTCGCGGCGGCAAAAAAGGTGGCGGCGGCTGGAAAAGTGCTCGTGGGATGGGTGTCGGCTCGAGTCCAGTTGCTTGAGGCTCGCCCGCAGCGTTGTTTCAGGTGCCTAGAAAAGGGGCACCTGAGAGCCGAGTGCACGTCGGCCATTGACCGCAGTGGCGAATGTTATCGCTGCGGTCAAAACGGCCACAAGGCCCAATCCTGCTCGGCGGCTCCACACTGTGGTAGTTGCGAACGGGCAGGGTTGAAAGCCGATCACCGGGCGGGGAGCGGGCAGTGCAAGGCACCGTCCGCTCCAAAGAGGAGAGTAAGGGGGGGTGATGGCCCGAGGGTCCCCTCGCCACCCGCCGCCGGCCCGGCTCAACCTTCTACGAGCCGGGTTATGGAGGATCCAATGGAGGTCATTAATTGATGGCCTCCATGAGATTCCTCCAGGCGAATATAATGCGCTCCACCCGGGCCCAGGACCTCATGTTCCAGACCTTGGCGGAGCGCATGGTGCACGTGGCAGTGATCTCCGAACCCCTTTTCGTTCCGTCGGGCGAAGAGTGGGTCGGAGACCATAATGGGGACGTGGCTATCGCGTCCAGGGCTGCAGTCGGCTCCCCAGCCCTGGAGCGCGTGGTGAGGGGACGCGGATACGTCTCCGCCAAAATTGGAGACGTATTCGTAATCGGGACATACTTTTCACCAAATAGGCTTTTCTCCGACTTTGAGCTTTTTATGGCTGAAGTCGGAGATTTGGTGAATAGGTTGCGCCCCGGGAAGGTGGTCCTGGCCGGAGATCTCAACGCGAAGTCCGCCGCGTGGGGCTCTCCGGTCACGAACGTTAGGGGGAGGTTCCTGGAGGGTTGGTTGGCCTCGGCTGGGATGGCTGTCATGAACCGGGGGACGGCTGACACATGCGTGCGTTGGAATGGCGGCTCCAAAGTCGACGTTACCTTTGTCGACGCCGCCATGTCACCATGTGTCAGAAATTGGGAGGTGGTAGTGGGTACGGAATCACTCTCGGACCATCGATACATATGGTTCGAGGTGTCTGCACGCCATACTCCCGCTCCCATATCCCCCCGGTCGCGAAGAGATAACGGTCCTCGGTGGTCCGTCAAGAAAATGGATCCCGAGTTCCTCGTCGAGGCCGCAATCGTCCAGGCGTGGGCCGCTGGGTTCACGGGGGAGGATGTTGCCGCGGAGGTCGAGGATCTCCAGCGGCGGATGTCGCTCGTCTGCGACGCCAGCATGCCCAGGGTGCGAAGCACAGGGCCGGCATGCGGGGTATACTGGTGGTCAGAGGAGCTGGCGCAGTTGCGTGATCAGTGTAGGGTTGTGCGCTACCAGTATGCCCGGTGCAGGCGTCGCAGGCGACGCGACGTCGAGGAGGAGAGGCGCCGTTATGAGGCCTATAGGGCTGCCCGTGCCACTTTGCGGGCGGCCATCGCCGAGGCTAAGGACAGGGCCCACAGGGAGATGGCCGAAGAGCTCAGTCGGAATCCGTGGGGGAGGCCGTACATAGCGGCACGGAAGAAACTTCGCGTCCGCGCCCCCCCCCCCTCACTGAGAGCCTTCCGCCGGATTTCCTGGAATCCGTGGTGGAAGCCCTGTTCCCGCAAGCAGCCGAGGTGGAGCCGCCTCGTATGGCGCCTCTCGAGGAGGAGGATGGCACTGTGTCGGGTGCGCCGGCGGTGTCGGAGTGGGAGTTAGCCGGGGCGGTGAGTCGTATGAAGGCGAAAAACACCACCCCTGGCCCTGACGGCATCCCCGGGCGCGCTTGGTCACTTGCTCTGGGTCCATTGGAGTCTGGACTCAGGGCGACGTACAGTGCCTGCCTCGAGCGGGGCCTCTTTCCCCGTAGGTGGAAAACGGGGAGACTGGTCCTGCTCAGGAAGGAGGGTAGACCGGCCGATACACCCTCCGCGTATCGGCCCATCGTTTTGCTGGACGAGGCAGGGAAGCTGCTAGAACGTATAATAGCTTCCCGCATAGTCCAGCACCTCCAGGAGGTGGGGCCTGACCTCAGTCGTCTCCAGTGCGGATTCCGCCAGGGTAGGTCCACCCTCGACTGTATCGAGGGTGTAAAACTTCTGGCGGAGGAGGCGACAACCCGGGGCGAGGTTGTGTTGGCGGTGTCACTGGACATCGCTAACGCTTTCAACACCTTGCCCTGGGGTGTCATCAAGGAGGCTCTACGCTTCCACCGCATCCCTATGTACCTGCAGCGTGTTGTCAGTAATTATCTGACTGACCGTGCTGTCAGGTACCCGACGGCTGGGTGTGGGTGGAAGGAGCGGAGGATGTCGTGCGGTGTTCCGCAGGGGTCGGTTCTAGGCCCCCTCTTGTGGAACATCGGCTACGACTGGGTGCTGCGCGGGCAAATGCTTCCGGGGGTGCGTCTGTTCTGCTACGCGGACGACACCCTCGTGACTGCCCGTGCGGGCACCCACCGGGAAGCCCGTGTGCTGGCGACTGCGGCCACCGCTCACGTCGTGGCGCGGATTCGCCGGTTGGGACTGGGGGTGGCCTTGGAGAAATCTGAGGCCATCTGCTTCCACAGGCCTCGGATGGCGCCCCCAGTGGGCTCCCGGTTGATGGTGGGCGGGACTTCCATCGAAATCTCGGGTACGCTACAATACCTGGGATTGCTCCTCGACAGCCGATGGACGTTCGAGGCCCACTTCCGGCGGCTCGCCCCTAAGTTAACGGCGACCGCCGGAGCCCTGAGCAGGCTCCTCCCGAATTTGGGGGGGCCTAATGCAGGCTGCCGGCGTCTTTACGCCGGGGTGGTCCGCTCTATGGCCCTGTACGGCGCTCCCATATGGGCGGAGCGGCTGACTGCTAGGTCCCTGCCTTTGCTGCGTGGAGCGCAGAGGATTATGGCAGTTAGACTCGTGCGGGGTTACCGGACCATTTCCGGCGAGGCGGCCTGCGCCTTGGCCGGGTCCCCTCCCTGGGACCTGGAGGCCAAGGTGCTCGCTCAGGCCTACCGCCGTAGAGTCGAAGCCCGTTTATCGGGAGGAGACTCGGCGGTGGTAGAGGTGGACTGGCGGAGGGAAGCTCAGGAGGAGCTTCTCCGCCAATGGAGGCGGCGGCTGGAATCGCCTAATGCAGGAGGCTGGACGATTTTGGCCATCCAGCCCATTCTCCAGGGCTGGGTCGCCAGGAAGCATGGGGTCCTCACCTTCCGCCTGACGCAGGTACTTTCCGGACATGGTTGTTTCGGGATGTATCTGTGGAAGGTGGCCCAGTGCGAAGCATCTGGTGTGTGCCACGAGTGCGGCGCCGAGTCTGATACGGCGCTGCACACGCTCGCGGACTGCCCAGCTTGGACGGTTCAGCGGGCGAAGCTCGTGGCAGAGGTGGGGCACGATCTCTCCCTGCCCACTGTGGTTCGTGCCATGGTGGACAGGGAGGGATCGTGGGCAGCGATGGCCTCCTTCTGCGAGGATGTTATCCTGCGGAAGGAGGCGGCGGGACGGATCCGGGAAGTCGAGTCTTTGGATCCGATCCGCCGCAGGCGAGCGGGGCGCAGGCGACTCGCCGAAGTCCGTCGCATGCCGCCCTAACGGGGACCTTCTGGGCGTTCCGAACGGGGTTTGTCGGACGCCCTCCTTATAAGGTCCCCGAGGCGGTCGATGCATCTGGTGCTCCCGATGCATCGTCCAGCGGAGGGAGGGGCCACTTTTAGAGAGGCCCCGACCCAGAGGTGGCGCACTCTGGGGTTCAGAGTTGCTGCTGGCGGGGGTGGGGTCAAATAAGGTACCCTGCCCCCGCCACCAGCAGCGTGGGGAGCATACAGGTCGTTTTAGTCGGTGCGAGTCCGACATAACCACCGCCTGTGCCCGTCGGGCGGTGGTACCCATAAGGGGTTTTTTCCTGTATAAAAAAAAAAAAAAAAAAAAAAAAAAAAAAAATTAAAGATGCCATAAACAATTCTGAAAGGCTAAGGCTAACAACGCGGTCGAGGCTATAAATTAAGTATATGGCTCTTAGTTTTAATCGAAAAAGGCATCTAGGCTAGAAATATAATACTTTTACATTAATCAATAACATTTAAGACATTTTGTTGTTTTAACTTTGATTTTAGGTTGGTTATTCTTTAAAATATTAACAGAATAGCAGTTAATATTTTAAATTTAAACTATCGTGAGTACTATTCATAGTTTATGTATAGAAACCGGCTATACTCATGTCTTATTTTATCGTGTTAAGCAGATTAGTTTCGCGGTGGGAACTGACAGGAATAGTTACCGCGGCGATAACACCGTCTAAAGAGCTCATAAATATGTGCCCTGGAGGGGTTCGAAATTAGCGCAATAAAATAAGACGTGATTATAACCGGTTTCTATTCATAAACTATTAATGTTTTAACATTAACAATACTTAAGTATTATTTTATAAAAACCTTGGTTACGAAACATTTTACCCTTGATATTAGATTTCGATACACGATATTTAAATATGTAATTACTGTTGCAATTTTGCATAATGTTTACGTGATTTTGATCTTTTGAATTAGTCGTTTATAATATTAAGATTATGATGATTATTAATGATTATTATTAATCTGTATTTTATTGTTGACGGACAATATGTAATTTAAAAACCACAATCTAGCAAGTGCTAGTAGTAGTAGTAGTAGTAGTATTGGGTATAAATGAAGGAGTCATAGCATAACTACCCATCAAATAATTTTTTTTACACGCTATAGGTCTAAAAGCTTCATGTTTTTTAGATACTTTTTTTACGACATTATCATTAAGCGTCATCCACATTATTAAGCGTTAAGTTACATTATTAAGCGTCACACACACCCACCACCACAATCTCGACGATCGTTTCGCCCCGAAACCGCAGCATCATCAGGAGGATAGGCTTCACGACAAAAATCGTACTGCGCCGCGCTACCCATACAAGCAGTCTTAAATAGTTCAACTCCCACCAATACCCTCCCCTCCGAACACATGCAGCAAAACGGAATTAGATACATTTACTTGCTCGTTAATTAAGTGACCATTGTTATTTTTTTTTATATTATAAAATTTTATTATATTAAAATTGTGGTGGTGGGTGTGTGTGCTGCTTTTGTGTTCGTTGTTGCTGGTGAATTGCGCCTTGGGGTGCATGTGGTGGCTGGTCTTGCATGTATAAGGTGCGTAGATTTTGCCTGCTTCATACACATTGGCTTTGCATGTATTCATTTAACCCGTGCGGATTATAGCAAAGTAGTTAGTTCTGTTATATTGCTTGTAATTTTAATCAAATTTCTCGTTACTTATTTTATAAATTTTGTTGTCACTGCTTAGTTTAAAAAATCATATGCCCGTAAGGCAATAAGGGTGCGCCATTAGAGCGTTGCTCTATATTGCGTAGTCTCAGCGTTTTCGCTGCGTCGTTATCCACATATTTTTTATGATATGCCTCATTAGACCGTTGCGTCGTCGCGCGGGACGTTTCATCGGATCGACAGACGAAGTGAAGCGGTAGGGACGGTGATGCGTTGTGTTATTACAGTTCTGCTGCAACGATGGACTCTGAACCGCGACAAAAGAACACGTTTGTATCTCTTCAATTTCGAAGGCTGAACTGAGACGAAGCCGCGAGCTGCGACGGCGTGAATACATTCTTCGCAGGTGTCGCATAGAATGCATTGTTCAGTTGCTTAGATGCGATGCAACGCAGCGCAAGGAACTTATAGAACCTTATTGCAGCAGTGCAGTCCAGCATTAGCATTTTACAAGAGGCAGACTTATTATACTCGCTGTCATACAATCTAGCATTCCGCTAAAATATATCTTTTTAAGTCGTTACCTTGTTTTTTGTTTATCTTATTCATTACTTTCATTCTGAAGTAACAAGTCCTCAAAATTTGTTAGTTTTTTTCTTATAAAAATGTACACATAATATTACGTTAGTAAATCTTCCCCCACGGAGGTTGGTTTTTGTTCGAATAGACCGCCATTGTCATGTTAAGCTACCCCATTGTCATATTAACTAACGCTGTCATCCGTAATAAAAGATAATCAAAGTTCTCTTCTTTTTTGTGAGAGGTACACAAAAGGAAAATAAAATTATAGTACCTAAGGCAAGGTCCATTAGGAGTAATAATGTAAGTCATTTGTATAAATAATATCAAATAAATATAAGTACTTAAAATATATTGCACGCTTAGTAAAAATTATTAATTATAAAATGAACTAATTTAAAGTAAGGCTCAATCGAGTTAGAAACATTGTAATCCTTATTTCAATGCCATCTGTGACATCACGCTACTGTTACTCAAACTTCTTAATAAAATAAGACTATTGGATTAGTAAAATAAGTATTATATCTAATTTAAATTGAAGACGTCAATGTCAACGGAAAAAGCAGACTCTCATTTTATTCTGTCCGCGGGCTAGCTGGCAAAATGACAGCTGCTGTCACATCTCCCACGTCAAAATGGCGCGAACGGCTGTGGCAAGATGTGACGTCGTGCTTGCTTGTTTCCAGCGGCGTTGTTACACTACGAACTATTTAAAAAGTGGTGTTTTCTCTTTCGTCCAAGGTATAGGTCCCTTTAACTCTTACCCCTCGTTAGCATGGGCGTAAAAAATACGTGGCGTTAAAATTCCGCGTACGCCCCGTACGCACAAGTGTAAAAAAAAAGTCGCGTTAAAATTCCGCAATAGGCGTTATAAGAAGTTTCGTATGGTATATTCAGCTTAACGCCCTCGCCCTAACGACTAAAATGGAACACTGTACAATAAAAGATGTCTTGATTTAAAAAGAACAGATACCTGGATACCCATTTGTTTCAATTCGACGTAATTTTAACTCACGATAAAAATCCTCTCGTGCGAACGAGGTTACGAATTTTGTAGGCGGTACACTACTTTATTACTAAGCGTGCGATATATGTATATCTCGTGTATGTAATAAATTCTGTACAAATTAGTAGTATAAGCCCAAAATTAAAAAATATTGTTTATTTTACTAAAATTTAGTAATTTAGTTTGCTCCATCCTATATTGCGTATATAGGATGAACAAAAGAGATCGTTAGAAAGATATAAATAGTTATGTGTTTTAGAAATTTGATATTAATAATCAAATTTTTCTTTACTGTTTTGCACTATAAAATATTGGTAAGTCTACAACGTCATGGTTATCCATATTTGTATTTAATCGAAATACACCGATAATGATATTCTATATTTTAAGCTTGGAAATCCGTATTTACTGCAATATTGCGTTGAAAATGGTCCTAGTTTGACAAAACCACCGTGTTAACCGACAAATGCAGATGCTAACAATTATGACTAAACAGAGCTTGCATTTCTCATTTGTTTCCCAAACTACAAAGATTTTAGAAATAATCTTATATTATACACACAGTTATGTAGTTTATTTGTTTATGTATGTACATTGTATTTTTTATATCAACAGACAGGGAAAAGAGAAGAGGCTATAGTGAGAAGCAGAAGAATGGTACAAGAGGGATGGTTCTTTACATACCGAACGAACACCTTGCAATACCAATTACATCGACCAATATTCGGCATAAGAGATATTTATTTACATTAGACTAGACTTTTCACAAATTAGTGACTATGACACTCAACGTGTCGACGAAGCACCCTAGTTGTGTGTTTTAACTATTATTATCAAGACATATCGAAACCTTCACGACTTACGTAATAAAGCATCTAAAATGATAAGAATGAAATATAAAAAAAATGAAATATAGAATATCTTATTCTAAATATTTAATCAAATATTCAACAGATAATATAGCACAAAGACCGTTTTCTTCCCTTTTATTTTATTTGAAAACTTCAACCTCACATTTTATTTCTTCGCATTTAACCCAAAAAGGACGTATAGTTTTCATTTTATATTGTAACGGGCTTATTTAAATACGGGCATTGCTTTATTTTGATTTCACGAGCTTACATTTTCAAAATTCCTTTTTACGTCTCAACAAAATTTAGATTCGTTAAATATATAACAGTGATATAAATGGAGTTACATCGGGGCAATATATAAAAGTCGTTTTGGACTAAATTTATGTGTCCTAAATTTCCGAAGAATTTTATAATGGTAAGTTGACGTCAGGCAGGCGGCCGGTCGTAAAATACTTGTGTGATAAGTGGGATAAGGGCAGGAGAATGATTTATAATGAATAAGTATTTAATCTTTTGAGCATTTTGACATTGTTCTCCATCAATATAACAAAGAGCAAGGTCTAAGAGGTTCAAATAGGGATTTTATATTCGAGAAGAAGGGGGCTTTACCGATATAAAGCCGAAAAAAAAATCATATACAATCCGATTTCGCAAGGATTTCGCAGCAATATTTGTATCACCTTCTCATTAACACTATCGCAGCTTTCTCCAAATGCCGAAATGAAACGGTAAGTGAAAGAACGAGGCAATGTAAATAAAATAAAGAGAAAGAATTTAAAACTGATATGGATATTGTAGATATATATTGTTAATATGGATCAAACTGAACTAACTGTCAGACAAAAAATAAGTTGTAGAATAATGAAATATTTGTTCCGTTAAAAATGAGTCGATAATACTAAAATTATAATACAACTCAAATTTTTGTTTATAATTTATTAAAAAATTATGATTTAATATGATAAGTATAAGGAAGAAAAGCATTAGTTTTATGCATTAAAAAAGTAAAAAATAATGTGATTTTTACTATTAAGTATCGATGAGTGTATCGCATAATATATTATTATTCTTTTTTAATTAATTGCTCTTACAAAAATAACTGTAATCCCTATAAATTTATAAATAATTATTAATTTGTTTGAAAAAGTTTCCAAAACAAGATGAAAAATTCAATTTGGTAAACGTATTAAATTTTACAATTGCAGTTTTATGTTTACTTTGATAGATTGATTGTAAAATAAATTTTCATAGCATCACGTCTATTATCAAATTTTGATATTTTTCCCGTATTTAGTTTAATTATTGGTAGATTAAACAGTACCAAAACAACTTCCCCAAAAAAGAAAACAGTACTAAAAGAAAATGTAGCCGGTTGATAATATATTCGCCATTTTACTGGTAATATATTTGTCTATTGCTAAGCCATTTAGAATAGAAAAATAGTAAAAGGGCCTTAGAGACGATCCAATTTGTACAAAACGTATTCAGATATATTAGATATTTACCGGCGTGTAATGAAATCCATAATCAATATTCAAGTAGCTACTGTCTGAACATCACGCATCAAGTTCAGACTAAGCTATATATAAATATCTCATAGTGAGTGACGTTTCGACACTCGTTTAATTTTTGAAAGCTTGAGATAATATAAGAACATATTTTATTTAGGAACATATAATCGGTATAGCTCAGCGGTGAGACCATGCGACTCTCTAGAGACAATCAAGGGTTCAAACCCCAGGCGTTTATAATTCGAATTTAACACATTCTTTTTGGTGAAGGAAAATATCGTGAGGAAACCTGCATATCTCTAGAGAATTCTGGCGATATCTGTAACTTACCAATCTGTATTGGAGCAGCGTGGTGGGTCTTAGCTCCAACCCTTCTCTTAAACTGAGGGAGGAGGCCTATGGCCCAGCAGTGGCATAGTAACAGGCTGTTACTTTGAGCGGCTTAAACTGAAATTATTACGAAAATCGTTTTCTAACTTCATCATTATTTTAAGCAAAGATGGTCTCAGTCTCAAAGAAAGGTGACAACCATTATAACAGTTAAGTCATATTGTAACAATATTTATAGAAGAATATCTCAGGTGTTTTCAAAGTATCTTCTTCTATTGGTTACATTAGGGTAAATACTCTGTTTCGAGCTAAAGGTGACATTCCAGACATTCTCTACACAGGTTTAACAAAGTTATTTTTCATACAGAAAACATACTTTGAATCATAAGGGCATTACGCATACCTAATAGACATAGAAGGTAGGCCCTAATTGTGACAGTACGTAGCGAGAAAAATATATTATGAATGCAAATTGTACGCCGCCATCTTTGACAACTTGACAAGTACATGAAACAGAATTACAATAAGTTTCCTAGCGAGGACGTATATTCGAACAAAAATTTATTATAAAAAAGCATATGAGGCATTTATTTATTCTTGCCTATATGTTATATTATTTTTATATAGATACAAGGATATACGTGCAACTATATACATGTACAGCAGATATGTCATCACACTAATAGGGAAACACATGGCTATTAAATAGTTCATAAGATTGACGAGCCACATCACAGACAAAACGATTTAACAAAACTTAACACCTTTATACTCAAAAATTATTTATCTTACACACACAACACTTTTTCCCGTAATTACAGCACAAATAACATAAAAATAACTCAACAACACTAACAAAACACTTCTCGCCCCAGCAATCCACAATAAAACTTGTCCTTATTATAACTAAGGCTAACACCATGAATCTCATTTATTTATTTTAGTAATAAGGCGAAAATTAATTCTATACAGGGTGGTAGTCGACGTATCCCATAGCGGAAGCCACCACGCGTTCCTGTTTCATCGAGCTAAAAGCTCAAACGGTTCTCAGGGATAAATTTACATATCACTGAATCAATGTAAATACGAAAAGAAAACCTGATATATCCATCAGGTTTATCCCACTGGTGGCGGGAACAGGGTAATATTGCCGTTAATTAAATTAAGTCTCAAAGTAGCGCCCGATAGAACTCGATAACGGTCTAGCTTCCCTTATTAGGATTAAAATCGGCATGGAGACAGGATAAATTCATCTAGTTATTCATTCTTTTAAGTTTTCACTGGCCCGTTGGCGCAATGGGTCTCGATCCTGCCTTCAGCTCCGCGGGTCGCGGGTGTGATTCCCGCCCAGGGCCAAAATTTTCTTTAAACATTTTGTTGTTTCTTCGAGCTTGGGTGTGTATTTGTATTTAAGTATGTATTTAAAATTAATATATATTGTATATTTACCATTTGTCCGTCACCCATAACACAAGTATTAAGTTACTTACTTTCGGGACGGACGACCGTGTGTGTGTCTCATATATATATTTATTTATTCTTTTAATGTTATTTATAGCAACTGAGGTCGATAGCTTACCGTAATTTCCTTACCAGATCCAGCAAGAACTAATTAACTAAAAGTCAAACTTAATTTAAAACAAAACATTTACAAGCACTTGAGAATTAATTTTCGAATTTGTGCTTTTTTTACTGCAAACAGTTTATAGTTAGCGTAAATTATACATTACATTATACATATGTAACGGTATAGTCTTCAATATGAGAGGAGAGTTGATTCTTTTCTAAATCATTGTGCTTGAAGGATCAAATAAAAATATGAAAAAGTAAAAATATCTAATTTCATCATTTTTCGCTTGCTATTTCATTCAATGTCACAGCGCTACGGTATTAAGGGATTTCCGTCGTCACATAAATTAAGCCATGAGTATACGTGTGATCCAAATTTTATATTCATATTCTCACTAGTATTTGTTCTCAGTTTTGTTTGTACAAACAGGTAAAGTACTTTTAATCTTTTTTAAATTTTCATGGATATGACACTAATAATTCATTTTTGTTTAGTCACATAGCATGTCTCCTAAGTTTAGAGATAATTTTTGAATATCAATGTATATTAATTAAAAGTGTACAATAGGATAGAATTATTAAAAAAAACTATAATATATGTTAACATATGCCATGTGGTATCCGGCTGAGTAGAATAGACCACCTTTACTTTTTTTACTAAGGGTTAGTAAAATACAACGTCTGGCAGGCGGCCGGTCGTAAAATACGTAGCCAAATTATGGGACAACATGTTTGTACCATGTTTGCCTACCCCACTTAGAGTGGGATGAGGACAGGAGGATGATGATATTAATATAAGTTAACATAATATTATATTAACAATAATCAACTCTTGCCCAAGTGACTAACAACTTGCAAAAAACTATAATTTCTTACTTTTACACTTTTTTACTTTTACATACTTAGTGTACGTTAATGTCATTGTTTCACTGACATTTATTTCCGAAACAATTAATAGTATATTTAAAAATGCTTAGAATAATAAAACGTTAATTACATATTTCCGATACTAATTTATTTTTCTTTATTTTTATTTTTGAACTTGTGTTTTAAGTTTCATTATTAAAAGAAAAGCTTATAAGCTACAGCTACTTGAAACTTTGTAAGATAAAACGATCTCAGCCAACGCGGACGCCATAGTGAATTTAATGAAGAAAACGTAGGCGATGCGCTGATGAGTTTCCTGTTCCTGTACACTTTCACATTAAAACTGAGAAGAGAAAAGTATCAGCTTTTATTTTGTAAACTTTATATTAAAGTTAACCCAAACGAGGTTCGCTGTGACTTATAATTATAACGCTTAATAAATAATAAAATAAATATATGGGACAACATTTTCTAGCCTGCGTTCTAGTTCTTCGAGCCTGCGTGTATATTATAGTATAGTATTTAAGTATGTAGTTAAAATTATATATGTAGTATATCTACCAGTTGTCCATCACCCATAACACAAGTATTAAGTTGCTTACTTTGGGGACGGACAACCGTGTGTGTAAGTGTCCCTTATATTTATTATTTATTATTATCATATAAAAACTTATGTTTTGAGCATTTTCTTAGGCCAGGCTTGTTGTTGTTTTTGAATCATGAGGATTGGTAGCTCTTTTATTCCTCAGCAGTAAGTCAAATTTAATTGTAGCAAAGGGAATAAGCGAGTATTATCTCTCATAGCCACGATTTATTTTCCCTAGAGAGTAGGGACTCTCTTAATCTTATCAATTAATCTGACACAAGTTCTTACCTCCCATTATCCCATATAGTATGCTAGCTACCGTGACAATATCTTGTATTAAGAAAAGCATAAAATGTACATTAGTTGGAAAAAACTGGTTTAAAAACAACAGTCAACTATATGTATACTTTTATTATATATAATTTTATTGTTATAAATATACTTGTTTTTATTAATGCATAACATATATATGTTATTATATTATATTTGTGTTACGTAGAATGTAATATTAATAAGTAAGTTTATTTATTTTATTATGTTTAGTGTGGTATCCGGCAGAATAGAATAGACCACCCTCCTTTCTTACCGAGGTCGTAAAATGCGACTAAGGTAACTTGACGTCAGGCAGGCGGCCGGTCGTACAATACGTAGCCAAATCATGTGACAATATGTTTGTAACATGTTGTGCCGACCCCACTTAGAGTGGGATAAGGGCAGGAGAATGATGAATGATGATTATGTTTAGTGCGTCTTGTGCACCGATCTCAATCTTTGTTACTCTAACGTAGAGGTTTTCTGTAAGAGATCACTTTTAGTGATATAACCGCCCTTGCATTTCTGTTTGTCCTTATCTCTCTTTATAATCTATTTGGTGTGTAATAAAGAGTTATTCATTCATTCAAACAATACAAAAAAATATAAATTTATACTTTTATCATCAATATAAAAGCAGGCGTCACTTCGCGAAATTCCATATTACATGCACTATAACAGAACTAACTTGCTATAATCCGCACCATGAACCCTCCACTACGCGTCGCCCTAAGTCGTGGTCCGGCCTCACAGGAGGCACTCTTAGGACGACGTTCCCCGACTTAAGTAGAGCTTCTGCGCTCTACTCCCTGCATTTCGCAACTTCGGCGATGCTTCTGCGCTCGCCCGTCCCGCCCGGTGACGCTGTAAAAGCCATTAGGGCTAACAGCATACAGTCAGTTCGAAAAAAAAAATAATAATCCGCACGAGTTAAGCGAATGCATGCAAAGCCAATGTGTATGAAGCAGGCAAAATTTACGCACCTTACACATGCAGGACATGTCACCACATGCACCCCAAGGCGCCTCCACCAGCAGCAACGCACACAAGCAGAACACACAACCACCACCACGCGTTGCTGGTCATACACATTGGCTTTGCATGCATTCGCTTAACCCGTGCGGATTATAGCAAGGTAGTTCTGTTATAGAGCATGTACTATTACCATCAGTGTAACTGCATTTAGCTTTTACCGTCGCATATCGTCGCATTAATGCAATGATGACCAGAACTTATAGTAACTAAACAGACCGCGTTAGTGCGTTCGCTGCGCAACGATTAATATGCGATTAGACGCAATAATCACAAAACTGATTGCAAAAAAACATAAGAAATCATAATTTTTCCTTAAAATGGTCTATGATCAGATCTTATTATATTCTGAACATGTAAGTACGAGATATAGGCTTTTTGTTACACAAAGATACGTCGAGTAGCAATTTTGTAAGAATTTCCAGGCAATATATTCAAATAGATCCTTGATCCAGTTCTTTCAAAAATTTATCTTGGTTGTTTCAAAAGATCGATGTCATTTTTAGGACATATCATCAAGTGACTACTCCACAATACGATTTTGTCTAGCTGTTTTCTGCGACCTTTTTACATAGAGAGCTAGAAATTCTTTAATGCTCAGTATTATACAAAGGGTATTGTTAAGTAACTTAGCGACTAATTTTCTAAAATTAACATTTTAAAGTAATAAGTATTACAAAAGTTTCAGGCGTATTCTCTTTAATTTATAGAATTAGGCGTTATTTTGCAGTCCAAATACAAAAGTAATGAAAATATTATTTTGCTATAATTCGCGATAAAAACCACATGCACTACCCGCTACCAATAACAAAACACATATACACAACATATACACAAGCAGCATTACAAAGCTATTCGATTTTGTCATGAAATGTATCTCCCGACGATGCTTTGGCTACAGGGAGAAGCGATTGTTGAGATTGTATTAGTGAATGTGTGCAATGCTTGTGTATTGTTATGTATCATGTATGAAAACCGATATATTACATATATTTTCATTTATCGGGGATTATAGCAAAATAATATTTTCATTACTTTCTTATTCTCTTAATCTGTAATCCCGAGCCTTCGATTCGTAACAATACTGTATCCGGTACAGGAATTGGGTCACTGTAATATCTTCGGGAGCGTGTTTCCTATAAACACCTCAATAAATAGAACAACTAGTTTGAAAGCGATTTAGTTAATGGATACCGCTTAAAACAGGGAAAACAGCCTTCAATTAACGTCCAGCTGAAGGCCGGTTAAATTGCTTTGTTCATTCCTAATAACCAACAGAGGTTAACCCGGCGTAAGCTTTATAATTCTTTTGTTCAGCCTCTTTTATAAGTTTGAATAAGAACGTGCACATTCTTTGAACACAAAAGAAACAACTTATTGGGTTCGTCTTAGTTCTCTATAAGGATCTCTTACAATAAGAACAAAGACAAATCTAAACAAAGAAGACATGTTCTTTATTTTTCACGTCCAAAAAGCGTCCTATATGACCCTGACGATCAAATAACGATCGCAAACACAGAAACGCGTAATACACACACACACACACGTTGATGACGTCGGTCGGTCGTGGCTTCTCGCCACCCTTCCGACGTTGCAATGACTAATCAAAGTCATACCATCAGACCTCCACTACGCCTTGCCATAAGCCTTGATCCGGCTTCCTCCTCCTCCAGGAGGCACCTTTAGGATGATGTTCCCAGACGCTAGTAGAGCTTCTGCGCTCTACTGTCTGCATTTCGCAACCTCGTCGATGCATCTGTTCTCGCCCGTCCCGCCCGGTGAAACTGTAAAAGCCGTTAGGGCTAACAGCATCAGTTCGAAAAAAAGTTTTTATTTACTCTTAATTATAATTTAAAGGAAAAAGACTAAATGTATGTAAAGAAAGCGCCAAATATTGTACCTCTAAGTGAGACTCATACCATAATATATTACTATATCAACCGCGGATTCTGCGACCGGTTCCTTTGTAAAGAGTCTTTCAGCCTTTATACTTATAACATGTTCATCTATCATTCTGTCCGAAGAAATAGAAAGTTTTTGTTTGAGAGTAGGATATTTCACCGCCGTATCTAAATTGTAAAGTACGCTGTTAAGGTAGTGTGATGGGGAATAATGAAAGGGGTTTAAAAAATGCATTTTCCTACAAAGCTTTTCTCCAAGGCTGTTGTTCGCAGCATTTTAACAGAGAGGAAAATTAAAATGCTACTAACTCCTCTTATATATAGTTAGTGAAATTCTTATATTACGTAGAATTTATGTAAGGAACGAAAAATTTTGTCCAAAAATTAGATTTTGTTATAATACAGCTCGGAAATCAGTTCCACAAAGTTTTTTAAAAATAATGTATAATTGCTAAACTGAACATCTAATTAATCAAGAGATAAATAGATAAAAATTTATGCATTATTGTAAAAATTAAATCTAATTTAATAAATTCTTATTTTATCTAATTTAATAATATAATTTAAAAAAAATTACGATTTAATTTTTTTTTACGTTGAAACATACGCCGTTACTGCTGAACTGATTTTGATGAATTTTGGTATAAATGGACAGGATATTGGAGAAACTACCTAAGGATAGGCTTCCTTAAATAATGATTATACGAACTTTTGGCTTTAGTTAGTTGTATTGTGTTATTATTATACATTCATTGATTTATTTACAAATTAAATTACATTTTTAAATATTTTCTAAAACACACAGAAAAAAAACATTGAAAAATATAAAAATTGCCGTCCACGGAGAGTGGAAATAGGGCCCAAGCTCCCAGTGATTAGGACTACAGTATTGTATGGTTTATATTTTTACCAAAATATGACTAATATAGGAACAAAATTCCTTTACAAAATCATATATTCCTTATACCTTTATAAGTGTAATGAAAACAGATCAATACAATATTTTACAGCTATTAATTTTACAATCGATTAAACTATGTTTCTACTTTTGTTTCAGATACTGCAATGTGTGTGAAATCGTAACAGCCTTCACGGATTATAGCTTATTGGAACAAATTGGCAATGCTTTATTAAGAACGCACGATGCTTGCTACAAACATGTTCGTAGTGACATTATTTGTGTTGGTGTGTGTCGTAAGTGGGAAAGTGAACAACACCGGTGCGACAAGTTCTCGTATGGCATGGATGAAAGGACTCCTCGACCATCATGACTGGATTGACGTATTGGGCAGAAACCATTCTGTACCCCAAGAGTGCGAGTCAGATTTGAGGCAGTATATCGCTGCTTTGAATGACGGTGCCCTATGGGCTTCAAAAAGTAAGTTCAAATTCAAATTCAAAATATTCTTTATTCCAGTAAACTTGTAAACAAGTGCTTTTGAGTCGTCGACTTTACCGCTGGTTCGGAAAGCTGTTTCTACCGAGAAAAGCCAGCAATAAACTCGGCGGTTGCTCTTTTTAAAGTATATTTCTTAATACTAGTTACATTTAGTCATTACTGTCGTGTACAGGGTCGAAGAGTAGCTATGTTCGCGCATTCTTATCGTCTAAGTAATTGTCCATAGTTTAGTAGGCTTTCTGTATTAGCCTTTTAAATAGTGTTTTTAAACTGTTTTAATGGCCAAGCTTAAATTTGTTGCAAAATTTAATGATAGAATGATATAGCCAAACCCACAAAGTTATATTTACAACCTTTGTAAATTACATTTGAAATGGTCTTAAGCAATAATTTATATGATTAGGCGTTACTTTGCGTAGGTCTATAACACAAGAGTAATGAAAATATTAAAATGCTATAATCTATGTTGAAATCTCGATAATCGCGGTTTACAGCAAAATTAATTTTTTATTACTTTCTTTCTTAAGCAATATTAGTGTCATTTCTGTTGGTTTGCGTTATTTTAAGTTAGCAAACATTAGACAACGCAGGAACATGAATCCTTAAGACGTTCAGTTTACTGAAATGGCTTATATCGGATGTCGACCCGCCATATGTAAGAGATCAGACAAGTTCAAATAAGGTCGTAGAAAATTGCTGGTACCAAGCGGTATCAGAATTCTGTGGATCCATAGAATCCGTTTAAGTTTAAAACTACATATGAAAAGGAAAATAAAGAAGCAGTATATATCATATAAAAATATATACATGTAGTAAATCCGTTCTCTTTATCACCGAAGGAAAAACGAGAATTTTTTATCCTATATGTTAATCGGAAATGTAAGCTAAAACTTGTGTATCGAAATTTAGGTTTTAAAGCAAAACAAACAGACATACAGATTTTAAAATTTAGAATATTAACAATTCTAGAGTATATAATATTTCTAAGTATTTTATAGAGCTACTGTAAAAATTTGCGTGTTACGAAAAAGTATTATTTTCGCTTTTTATTTATGAAGATTCAGAAACATCTTTTTAATGTATTTATTTCTACATATCGACAGACTGATCAATTTGATTTTTAATTAAGTATTAATTTCAAGGTAGAATAATTAATAATTTTGCAATCATGCATACATAATAACAAATAACTCGTAAACCATTAAAATTACAAACAGTATGAATTCTGCTTTCTGTAAATAAAAACGACCTCGACGCATACATAAAATATGTTTATTTCTAGGCTAAGGTGTACTAGAAAACTTAGGCTATTAGTTACTCGTTAGCCTTGTATAACTAGACAACTCTTACAAAACAAATACCTATAAATTCTAGAATATTTGTAATATTGCCTCGCTATAATTAGTTAACTTACTACTATTAGTACTTGTAGTAAAAAACATTAAGTAATTAATAGCGCATAATAAATATGCCTATTTATAGTATAGCCGTATGCGATATGAGAATAGTTTAACTTATAATTTCTAGTTAACATTAATTAAAAGAAAATATGAAATATAGGTACATAGTAAGTAGTATCTTTTGAAAATGTCTTTCACTTATTTAATTCATTTTTCTTTCATTTATTTTTCTTTGCAATATTTATTTATTTTATCTTTATTTATTAATTATTAATAATTTTAATTAATAGGACAAGATACAATTACAATTTTTAGTTAGAATACGTAAGTTTTCGTTTTAAGACGTGCTCCAGCTAATAGCTTAGTAATATATAATATATTATAGTATTTGGTTGTTATATTACATCAATAAATATTTCTGGTTGTCTAGTTATTTCAGCAAACTGTTTTGTATTCTTCTCAAACCAAAACGACACAGTTATTGAGTTTTATATACTTTGTTTTTGTATCAAATTCTATGATTTTTATCTTTTCAATTATAGTAGCTCAAAATGACAATTTAAAGGTGGCTGATACAGAAACTCTATCATACTTTGAGGATTGTGTAGTAAAAATGTGTGAATTTACCTGTTATTCTATCTGGTGCATGATAATAATGGCAAAATATCTAGTAATACCGACCCCTCTCAGATTGCCCTTAATCTTTCGAACCAGGAATAGACTTCATTTCTTTTGACTGACTTCCATTTGAATAAATATTATTTAAAATTCCATATCGTCATCTAAATACAGATTCTATGAAAGGTAATGGGAAAAAAAAATATTTTCATCACGAAGCATCTTCGAATCATCATCAGTTAAGATAGGTGACTCTCACAATAGTCATTTACTGTAAGTTTTCAATTTCTAATGTCATTATTGTCAATGAATCATTAGTGAGTTATTACACGAACTTTAAGGAAAACTTAAACAACTTTAACTTAATTTAAGACGTTATTGTCATGTTTGGAAGAGGTCATTAACACGTTTATTAGATAAACGAGACCGTATTGCCCTGAATCATTCCATGTGATATACAATTATATAATTTTTCACATTACTTTTAATATGCGTCACAATAGTTTACATTTATCATACCGGGAAAAGGGGCAGAAAAATATTATTTAAGGAATTCATCATCCTATTGCTCTTATCCCACTCTAAGTGGAGTCGGCACAACATGTTATAACATGTTGTCATATGATTCCGCTGCGTATTTTACAACTGGCCGCCTGCCTGAAGTCATTTTACCTTTGTCGTATTTTACGACACCTCGGTAACAAATGAGGGTGGTCTATTCTACTCAACCGGATACCACACGACGTAAAAATATTATTTAAGGAATTATGAAGAAACAATAACATTTTCTTTCGATGGAAAGCTTGACACTAATTATTTAATCATATATTATTTGTTAATGTATGGTGCAATTTAGAAAAGTTATTGCCTAAACCGAACCGAAAATCGAATACTGGACTTTACGTATTGCGCAATATTCGTGGTACGGGTTATATGTAACGCTTGTCTCAAAGTGTTCCTTTCAATATCAAGTAAGAAATAATAATATAAAATGGTCAGCTAACAATTATAATATTTAAATGGTTCATAAACTGCTTCGTTTGCTTAAATTATTTTGATAACTAGTGGTTTGCTTAAATTATTTTGATAACTAGTGGTTACTCAAAACAATTTTATAACATCAAAGTAAATGAAGCATTTGAAATCTATAGCTAAACATTGTTTAAAAGAACGCTATTCCTTAATTTATTTGTTCTCAAATATTAGTCCTTCGAATAAATTATTCAGAATAAAAACTCTGCCTTAATCTGGCTTTTAAACATTCTTTAATCGTTTATTTACGTTTCGTTGCTTGTTTTTCCTATCTTCTTTATCTTAGAACGAGACTTATTTTAGAGCGAAGCCATCTTTGAAAATAATCATTTTATTATTGTGATGACGCCACCGTAGATCGCCATAGAATTTTCTTCATTAACATGAGATTTAATTATTTAATTTGCTTTTCCTTTATTACACACATTTTAGGCTGGATTACCTACTCGAAGTATTATAATTCCGTGATTTTATATAATGGAGCCTTCGAAGAAGGTTAAACTACATCATAATTAAGTTTTACAAACTTCGCAACTAAATAATTTTACAAGATCACTGACCTCCTTTGTTTTGTAATTGCGCATAGTAAATGCCTCTCTGTGTCCAATTATGTAATCGACGCGATGTAGTCTCGCGTAAAAACTGACGTAGAAGGTTCAAACAAAGTAAAATTGTAATGTTCACAAAGATTGCATTAAGACGAAAAATAATAAATGACCAGGAAAATTTTATTAAGAAAAAAAATAGTAATAGATAGAATAGTTTTGCTTAAGACTAGTCGTATTTTCAACTATACGAACAAATAACTGACGGAATTGAAGTTATTAAATGACATTTGTTATTTAATAAAGTTGAGTGATGGACTTTTAAATGAATTTACCATTTGTACTCACTCACATTCTGGAACTAGATTCTAAATAATTAATAAACTTCCAGTCAACTATAGCGATTCCAACCTGGTTACGAAGAAGTAGTTAAGACTTGATATTATCTGGTCGGGTTGTTGATGACCCCATGAAGTGTATGTTATCAGCAGGCCTACCATGAACTCTTATTGCGACTCAATTGAAGACGTAAACGAAATTGTTTTGCTTTTTCATACCATGACGTCTTAAAGACGCACACTTTAAATCGTTGCCGAATGAGCGTTCGGAACTTGTCCTAAGAACACGTGAGTTAAAGAGACAGAGTTATCTATAGTTCATATAGCGTTATCCTTTTCAAAAATTACGATCTTAATGCAATTCACACTTCATGGTACGAAAAGAAAGCGGTTCGCGGTCTTCGTTTACGTCTTCAATTGAGTCGCAATAAGAGTTCATGATAGGCCTGCTGGTATGTGATAGGGATCTGTTTTAGTAAGTATTAAATGTTGTTTAGGTAAGTCTGTGACTATCAACATTATGCTTGAGCTATTTACTACATATCAGTTTTTATTTGTTGGTATGTATCAGCAATAGTACCCCAAAAAGACATACAAATTCAATTTTGCAATGAGATTACATAAACAAACAACGATAATTGCTTTGTTTTAAGTAACGGTTTTGATAACTATTTGCTCATTTTATTCTGCTTTAATTAATCTGGGTCATGATAAATAAGCCTATTATATCTGATGAAGTAATATTAATCCATTTCTGTTCTTCTGTTTCTTATTTACATAACTTATTACGCTCAAGCTGAAGGTTGAGGATTACAGGACATAGAGTTCAATACGTCAGTATTGTTACGTTGTATCTATTCCCTTTGACGATCTTATTATATCAACCTCCGATGGAATGACAGCGAGAGTAAGTAACCCCTGCCAAGTGTTTACAGATTCAAATCCCGAACAGCCTACCATGAGTTTGAAAAAAATTAGAGGTATTTTCTTAGCAGTGGTGTATTACCCTGATGCTGTAACATAATGTCTTTTGCTAATATTTCAAAACCTGATGTTTATCGCGGCATTATATAATTTATAGCCAAAACTTTAATGATGATACTCAAGAAACGAAATACCAATGCTAAAATTTATTTTGCATAAAAGTATCTCATAGATCATTGACCTCAATATAAACGCACAACATGCGTAGTAAATGCCTTTCAATGACTTATTATGTAAACTTGAACGAGTCACGTGCGCGGTTTAGCAAAAAGTTGTCCGCAGATGCCGTGTTGCCGTCGTTATAATCTGAGATCTTACAGTAAAACTTACGTTTTTTCTTAGTATTAGAAAAATAAGCTTAATGTTGGTCACGATGAATGATGGCTACCGTTTAAATTAACTCAGTAACGCGTATGGGGTTTCAATTGTTTATTGTACTGCCACTACATTTTCTCATACAAAATAAATAAAGATTAATAATTTTCGGTTTCTTATATATGTGTACAAAAAATAACCTAAAGCGCTATTGGTCCAAAAAGTTTGAAGGAATTGGTACAAGCTTTAGCTGTTTAATGCACATTGTTTAAAGTAAGACATTTTTTGCCAACATTTATAAACGTTGTGTCAAATAGCGTCAAATTATTAAGGAGCGCAACGCTATTTAAGTCTTTCGTTACTGAACTGCAATGGAATGTTCTTTTTTTTTAAGTTTTAACATTCTTTTTGGTCATAGCAGTAATGTAGAGTATGGCAGATGTTATATTCGGTTGTTCAGATACAAAATACAACCATCTCCTTGGCTTTTTGTTCGAAGCCATGCCGATACCGTATTTACTCTTATTACTCAGTCATTTATATACGTCTAATATATAGGTCCATTGATTGATTGCCTCAAATGTTTATTCAGTCTTTCAGTCTTTATTTCAGTCGAAAAAAGAACAAATGGTCCTAACAAAACCACACAATGTTTCACCTTTGAAGATTTAAGATAACTACTTAATGTGAACCACATAGATTTTATGATATATATGATTCTGTTTGACATATTCAACAATTCCTTTTGAGCTAAAATATAATGATTAAACTATAGATATAGACACTGCTACAGATTGTTGTCAGATTTTTTTCTCAACTTGTTATATGCATAAAGTTGTCGACATACATTTAAATAACATAGTAATTAAATGGACCACTCGTGAGATGTTGTAAAGTCAAAACTTTTAATGATTCTTCAAAAGCATTGCTCATGGAAATAATAAGGTCTATATTGAAATTAAAACAATTTTTTTTTGCAAAAAATAACTTAAAATTGTCACGCTGTTCAACAGACTTAAACAAAACTTAAGTTTTGATGATAGTTTGATAAAATGTAATTTTATATTTTGATAAGTTTTTCTTAAAATTTCAGTTTTAGTAACTACTACAAACTAAATTATATTTAATAAGATACAGATTTAAATAACATCCAAGGAAACAGACAAGGTACGGAGATTTCTTCAAAATACTTTTGTCCAGTAGCCAACATCGGTTAAAAGTTAAAAGTTAACATATAAAATATAATAAACATACAGAATAAGAGAATAAAGTGCGATTCATATTTTGATAAAACCAAAAATGTGATTCGAGTTAAATGTTAAAATTGTTGACAATTATATAGATACTAGTAAAAATCAGAACCTTACAATAATTAAGGATAAATAAAATCTAAATTGATTAAAAATAGTGATAAATACGGACTGAATTGTCGAAATTGTTGCATTTACAGACATCGTCATTTTTCTCTGCTCAAAAGTTAGAGCAGTTTCGAAAACTATAGGGTGAAATATATTCATTACCGCACGATTTCATCACTAATAGTATTTTGATATTTACTGTCTTTGTTGAAGCTGATATTAATAAGTTATTTTTATCCTTGAAACATAATATGTGTAAATATATTATATAAATACGAAAGCTTTAAACTTCATCAAAAAACATTTTTCTAAACGTAATCTTCGTCAAACGTGAACGTGCTCTGAAAAAGCTTTTTATATCTCGTCAGCCATATTGGCAATGGGGCTTGAGCGCACACCTTATCTGAAAAGCCATTTGTCATTGAACGCCTTTTTTGTATTCGCCCCATTACGCATCAATAATGTATTAACCTAAATATTAATATGTTGGCTTTCTCAATGTAGGGCGATTACGTCCAGTATTGTTTATGCGGGAAAAATATAAAGCGCTCTATAATTATTTCTTTCGTTCACTATTAAATAATCTATACTTTTTATAAAACAGAGTCCAAAAAGCTGTATGTAATCGATTTTCTCAAAATCTACTGAGCGGATTTTTTTCCGTTTTTCCCCAGAAGATAGTGCAATACTTCCAGATAGTTTAAGTAAATAGTATATATCGGTATTATGTAAATTGTGTTCAAGAGATCGCGCAGTTGTTAAAAAACTTGCTTGTGTTATATACACAGATAAAATATTGAAAATATTTTTATTACAATAATCGTACCTTCGAATTCATACGTGTCAACTTGTAAAGAAATAAGAAGTACTCTTTTCTGAATCCCGAAAAAAGGGATAACGAGATTAACGGATACCTGAATATCATCAATGCTACAGAGATACGTGTTCGAAAAGGTATTTTAAACTTTTACTTATAATTTTAAATTTATTGTTACATTTTAGATTCATAATATAAACCGGAAAATATACCGTAGAATAGATCACCCTCATTTCTTACCGAGATGTCGTAAAAGGCGACTAAGGTAAATTGACGTCAGGCAGGCAGCCAGTCGTAAAATACGTAGCCAAATCATTTTGACATGTTTATAACATGTTGTGCCGACCCCACTTAAAATGGGATAAGGACAGGAGGATGATGATTTTAGATTCATAATAAATAACAACGATTCATTATAATAACATTTTATAGTATGGACCTAAGAAATAAGAAAAAAATCATGGTCAAATCTAAATACAAATCCAATTTATTCTTCAATTCTTAATACTAATCTTATAACTAGTTACATTTCTTCATTTCATTACGTCAACATTATCCTTATTTCAATTTTTTTTATAATTAAAGAGGTAGTATCAGCAAACAGTATAATATCGCAAATATTATGTAATAAAATATGTAAATAATTGAGTTATACTAAAACTGAAAAGGACCATGGAGATATCCTTGAGGTACACCAATAACTATGGCTGATCCTGATGATTGTAAATTATTAATTAAGTACACTCTTTAAATTTATAAACTAGGCACATTGTCTTTATTACCGCAATGGATAAGCTTTAGTAACATAGTCTCGTATTGATACAATCAAAAGCTTTGTGAAAATCACAAAATATCCTTAGGGGATTTTCGAGATCCCCACACATCTAAGATATGTTTCAACATCCTCACATCCCCATCCGTTTTAGACCACTCCTTGCTAGAAATTGTAGTAGCCCCTAATCATGGTGATGTAATTTAATTACATATAAATGCCTGAACAGTTAACTTAGCTTAAATATTTCAAAAACCTTGCTAAGAGTAGATAAGGCTGAAATGAGTCAATAGATGTTAGGTTAGCTTTATTTACCATCATATAAGCTTGACCTAGTATTTGGTGCTAGTTATATAATACAGTTTTAGTAGGGAACCGTGAAAAAAGTTAATAATGAAAAGTTTGAAACGAAAGCTCTGATCATGGTACTTTTAATTTTTAATGACTCTTAAAATCTTCAAACTTTTACACTTAGTCGATTTTTTTTGGTTTCCCGCAAAACCCGTGTTTTCGGAATAAATATAACTTTGCTCTTATAGTCTTGTCAGTGATTTTCCAAAACCAGTTTCAGTAACTGAACTGACTTTTATGTTGTGACATGTTGTATATATTCATAAATATGTCTACATCGTTGATATACATATAATAGAGAAATGAAAATAAAATATACATATATTTTAATAATATGTGTATAGTGTGGTTTAAATATACGAATCTGCACTTTTGAGCTTAAAGAGTTCTAATTTGGCCTTAGTAACGCAAACTTCGTGTTTGTATGAACGGTGGGCCTCAGAACTAGTGCTATTGCTAACAGGTGCTATTTTTTACTTGGAATTTATTAAAGTCCTAAAATCTTACTTCGTTACTTGAATTCGATTAGATTTAATAAAAGTTAAAAAATGCTAGACTATACAATATTTAATTTAGTTACTAAATGTTTAAAAAAATTCTAAACATTTATTGACAACTTTTGAAGTTTGTGCGACTTATCAAGCATGATGAAAATATTTTAACTGCATTATTAAAATTTTGGCGTTATATCTTTGAATTGTAACTTTCAACATTTATGATTTTTTTTTTAATTTTCACTTATTTATTGTCAATGTACATCCATTGATTCAAAATCCATTAAAATTATTATATCTGCAATACAATAACAACCTAACACAATCTGTGTTCAATAATATAAAAATCTTTAAATATTTTTTGTAGCTGGAACTTTGGGCAGTGAATAGTTATAAATAAATAAATAATAAATAAATATATGGGACATTTACACACACGGTCATCCGTCCCCAAAGTAAGTAACTTAATACTTGTGTTATGGGTGACGGACAACTGGTAGATATACTACATATATAAGTTTAAATACATACTTAAATACAAATACACACCCAGGCTCGAAGAACCAACAATTTGTTTATAGAAAATGTTGGCCCTCGGCGGGAATCGAACCTGCGACCCGCGGAGCTGAAGGCAGAGTCACTACCCACAGCGCCAACGGGCCAGTCAATCACCTTCTTGGGAAAAACCGATACCTCCAAGTGAACTAAGGTTACGAAACGTTACGTTGTCGGAAAAGCTAAGGAAAATTATCATCATTTCTCTTCGAGTTGGTGCGTTTCCATGACAACTTATTGATATTCTTTAAGCGCGAACTTATTTAAAAAAAGAATACGAAATAGAAAACATATCACCATAAGATATAACAGTGGACTCGTTCCAAAGTTAATTTATAATTCATTTGCAAACTTCTTATTTTCCTCGCTCGTTATGTAACCTGCGGATCTCTTTATGAGGCCGAAGGGACGTTTTATACGTACGATGGATAGAATAGTGAATTTGTAATGTAAGGTAATGTAAGGTGATAATCTAAAAATGTTATAAAAAATATGTACATAACATAGCAAACTATTATTACAATATATTATTTCCTAAATTAGACACATACATAAATATCAGGAAATTACAGGGCTTAAATAAGTTGGCTTACTTGAACTTGCAGTATATTTGTAAGTCATGAAATTAACTCAAATGTATATAATAACTAAAAAACTTTTCTTGATTATATAACCATCAAGAAAGCATTTAAGCTTACACATAAACAATATTGTATCGAACTATAAGTATATCTTTAATGGTAGGTGTTCACAACATGCATAGTTATAGTGCTATGTGTACGAAATTGACGAAATTAACTATTTAAATTATAAATTAAACTTAAGACAAATAAACAAAAAAAAGACAGAAAAAGGCAATACGTAAGCTATTATTTTCTAATCTATTATTAATAAGCTAAAATATAAGTATAAAAAACAAACACTCTAACAATTTAGTGATCCACAGAGTAATATCGCGTTTGTTTTTAGTTCTAAGGAAAAATTAAGAAATTCCGCTCTGAATATTTTTAAAATATGAAATTTTAATAAAATAAACATTTGTTCAAATTTACATTTATATATTATACTTATATAATTTTTTATGCATAGTCTGTTTCCTGACAAATAAACTTTAATATATATTGCTTGTACATTAGTCTACCATTCCTCTTATGAATTAAATAAATATCTTTGCCTGGTGCCAATTTTAGAACTCATTTATCACAATAATAAAGACCTCAGAGTGAAACCCTTCTACAAAAGAAACTAGTATATGCATGTTGATTACGGAATTAGATGGAAACCTTTTAACCACAAACCCATTTAATCTCAAACTTAGTTTAAGTATATTGAAATTAAATGAATCGATTCCATAAGGTAATTTACAGTTTCATCGAGAGCAGATGTGTCCGCCATTAGGGAGAGTGGAAACGGCTCTGTAGAGACCTATTGTTATAGGGTCTTACTCACATACAATCTAATTTATAGAATGTTCAATTTTACAACGATAACAGGCACTATATTTAGAATATCAAATATTTTTTAAGTAAATTTCTGAGAAGGTTCGAAGCGAAGTTGTTATATTTCAAAACGCAAAAATATTGTCTTTCCAGAGCAAATTATCCGAGCGAAAACGACCGGGTGCGATACATCACTGTAATTTATTTAAATGTCAACCCCTGTCTTGTGCTGCAAGAAAAGTAACTTGACTCTTTGAGTGTTTTTCTTTTGTTTTTATTTTAGGTTTAGAAAATTTGAAGAAAGAATTGTAAAATATTGTTTTTCCTTAAGGACTCACGTAGAAAATAATAAAGCAGGGCGCATAACTCTACTACACCATACGCTCTGTCATACTTACTTTACCTTTACCTTACATAACACTATGTATAATGTAATCTATCTATGTACCAGTATACGAACTGCATACAATAATACTCATATGATGAGTTCCCATCGATTTACGGGTAACCGATATTCTCTAAATGTACGTATTTAGGACGCACTGTCGAGCAGGTCTATTTTTGGTAAAAAAATTGGAAATTTCTCTGTCTCATAATGGAACAACTCGTGTTGTATATAATAAAAAGGAAATGTAGAATTCTCTTGAGGAATCAAAAGCATCTATAATCTAACTATAATTTTGCAAGGATGAAGTGGCGATGAACGAGATATATAGTACGAGATGAGCTTTAGGACTCTTAGACCGAGTACTCGTCTGAGTAATGACCAGTATAGGAATAAACAGTGGTGGTCGACTCTTTATTCTCGGAGCATAAACGACTTCAATACGATCGCGAAGAGTCAACTGATACCAACAGTAATTACCGGAAAAAAGATTTTCTAATCAGAGTATACACAACTTCAAAAAGATCGCGAAGAGTCGACTGACTAACCGGCAAAAAAAGCAAAAAATTGAGCTACGTTGGACTTTTATAATTAGTTATAGATTAGGCGATATCTTAAAGATTGCGAGGTATTTATTCAACTTTTAATAAATAGGCCCTCATGAAACCCTAAGATAATTAATTACTTGGTTATTAAGACCCGTCTGGCAAATTACCAAGACTGCTCTTTTTATTCTAATAAAAGGTCTTTGTTCGCAGTCGGCTTATTAAATACTCAGCTGTGATTGTTGGAATTCTTAAAGAACTTTAATTTTCCTCATTTTTGAAGTCTACCGGTCTTATTCATAAAAATAGCTTATAGAAGGTTTTAGACACTCTTTAGTTAAAATGCTCTATAAGCTTATAAAACGTTCCATAAAATTGTTTATTCATAAACCTTCTATAACTGATCTATAACTTAAATGCGTTTATAAATCCGAATGTTGCCATTATAAGGAAATCAAGCGACCAAGTGCCCGATCATACCCAATTCCCCACAGATAATATGTGTCGACACACCGATAAAGTGTAACCATAGACATTACTATGGACTAAAAAATATTTTATTGTCTACGACACGGGGTCGCCTTTCACACAGTATCGTTAGTAGTCAGTACACGTCGTTTAATTATTAAATAAGTTGTTTTTTTAATTGACACTAACACGAGACCGATAGATAGTACAGACGACAGTTAACCCACTTGAATTTTAATCCGCACATACGTCAAATGTCGTTTTCATAATAATCAGCTGTAGGAATGTTGCCATCTTTTACCTTATAGCACTGATATAGTAGGGTTTTGGGCTCTATAAAGTTACAGTACACTTATAGAGTGGTTTAGTGCTAAAATGCGTTTATGAATAATACTTTTTGTAAAAGGTACTATAGCGAGCCTATAAGCGTGTCATAACTTTTTATGAATAAGACCCGTAAACCTTGATACGAATATTTAATCACAATTATAATAAGTATTTTGAATAAAAATTGATACATGAATGTTAATTTAAAAAGCTTTTATCAAAAAGCTTGTATGTATGTGAAGGTGGAATCTTGCATGTTTTTGACCCACTTCCCGGTGTCCGATAGAGCTGAAATTTTATATACTGGTCCAATGCCGATAAGAATGCATGTTTACGTAAAGCATGATCTTATGCTGCTGCCAGAATGGGCTCCACACGGGAGAATTCCTAAACGATTAACAGTAGGGACATAATATTAAAAGCTTTTTTTAACTTGTTATTCTTAAGCCATAAATGCGAAAACTATTTGTTTGTAAGTTTGACCACCGTGTGGTATCCGGCTGAGTAGAATAGCCCACCCTTATTTCCTACCGATGTGTCGTAAAAGACGATTAAGGTTATTGAGGTCCGGCCGGCAGGCGGTCGATCGTAAAATACGTAGCCAAATCATGTGACAACATTTTTTTAACATGTTGTGCCGACCCCACAGAGTGGGATAAGGGCAAGATGATGATCCGTTTGTAATTTTGATACGCTTTCACCTTATTTACTGCATTAATATTTCTGAAATCTGACTCAATTAAATCGGTTTATACATCGGGGTAACGTATAGATTAGAAAAATCCCGTTTTTCTTTCGAGAACAGAGAAAATCTACACATGTGCTATTAAGGGTACTTATGCGCTTAAGTTGACGCTAACAAAGTACGAGTACGAGTACTAGTATATTAATATTAGCATAACTATATAAATCTTGTCGCGGTTTTATTGAATATTTAAACCATATTATTATTCGTGAGTAAGAGATAACTTCATTTGCAGTATATTTCTAAAACATATATCACAAAATTCTAAGATAGAGATAGAGATAGAGATTGAAAAAAATCAAACAATTCTTCTGTGTATAATCCGTACGATTTTGCAAGTATACAATGGGCACACGGTAACCTAGAAACGAAGTATTTTGTTTACTCAATCCGCTTACAATGAGGCAATCGTAAAACATGTAGTTAGGCTTTAGTGTATTAGCAATGTGAATACAAAGCTGTGTTTAATAATCATGTCGTTAGAGAATCAGTAAATGTTATTATTCACGTTTATTTGAACATTGGGATATTTATTATTCATCATCATTCTCCTGCCCTTATCCCACTCTAAGTGTCTCTAAGTTGTCATATGATTTGGCTACGTATTTTACGACCTGCCGCCTGCCTGACGTCAACTTACCTTAGTCGCCTTTTACGACACCTCGGTAAGAGATGAGGGTGGTCTATTCTATGTAGCCGGATACCATACGGTATTAACCTTAGTCGCCTCTTACGACACGTTGATAAGAAAGGAGGGTGGTCTATTCTATTCTGCCGGATACCACACGGCTATGGAATATATATTACTGTTTCACAATAAAAAAAATGCGTAACACTTAAAATTAAAACACTATTATATTAAATCTATGTAATCTATATTACCTTAATATATAATATAGATGTATAATATAGATATATAATATAGATATATAATATAGATTTATAAATAATATAGACGAGGTTGATGGAATGGTTCAGTCGGGTTTTGAACTCCCCTTTTTTTTAATCACTGATCGCCACCGAACATTACAGGATCATCCGCTGGGTCAAATTAATAAATAATCAATTAAAAAAATTATTGCATTATAGGCGAGCGCTTGACTGAAATCATGGTAAGCAGTGATACAATCTAAGACGGAGCCTGCTTGCCTAGAAGACGCTTTTTCACTCTAGCTTTGAAGAGATCCATATTATATGAATCAGGAAAAATTAAAATCGATCAGCTGTTATGGAGTCTATAAAGGACATACTAGGCAAATATTCATTTTTATATATAAGACTAGCTGTCCTGTACGCATTGCTCTAGTTCAACCTTTCGAATTCCCTCGAAACAGAACTCAACAGTAAAAAAAATGCACCGATCGCCACTAAACTACAGAATCATCCGCTGGGCCATTCGAAAGATTGATTGAAAATTTCATCAAAATCAGTCCAGCCGTTTCGGAATCTACAAAAGACATACAGACAACCATTCATATTTGTGTATTAAGAAGATATATAATACTTTTGTATAAGATAAATAGGTACCATTTTTGATCGTCATTCACCAACACTAATATCCATTTTGTTTACTTTGTCTTCAAGAAAATGTGGAAAAATTGAGAAAATCCATCATTAATCAGTTTCTTTTTCCATTCGTAAGATGATAAGTATAATGAATTGCGAAAATGTTTCGTGTTCATACTCAAGATTAATCAGCGCGTTAAACGAAATGATCTCGCACTTATCACTTTATGTATCCTTAACACTTGTTTGAATGAGTTATCTTTATCATAACCATAGCTAGTATTAGTATTCCACTGAAGACTTTTGAGACTAGCAGGCCAACCTGAACTCTTATTGTGACTCAATTGAAGACGTAAACTAAATTGTTTAGCCTTTTCATACCATGACGTCTTAAAGACGTACACTTTAACTCGTTGCCGAATGAGCGTTCGGAGTAAAAGGAGACATACTAATCTATAGTTGATATAACGTTATCCTTTACAAACATAACGACCCCAATGCAATTCACACTTCATGGTACGAAAAAAAAGCGGTTGGGTTTAGGTACTGACTTTGAATTGAATCGTCTAAAAGTTCATGGTAAGTAGGCCTGCAGGGCGAAAAGCATTATATCATCGCTTATTTTGCGGAGTATAAATCGGCAACGAGCGTGAGAGTTACGACAAGGCGTTACCTCCCTTATATAATGACCTAAAAGTATTTCTTCCTCATCACTATCATTTAAAAAATATACGTATTTTCTGGCTAAACATTGCGGTTACGATGCTGTATTCATTCTAGAATTTGACGGAATAAACGATTCACAATATCAGTAACTAAATTTTTTACGTGTTAGTAATATTCTTGAAACTCCAACAGCTTTTTGTCGTCACTAGGCAGGATGAGTTTAGAGGGCTAGCAGTATTACATTAACTCATACTATTAGGTCCTTACATATGAAATTGGCGTTTTCTATGGGATGAAAATAAAGTCTTTTTTTTTTAATGAAATATATTTAATTAATCAAAGTATGTACCATTGCTATGAATGCACTTTTGCCATCTCATAGGTAGTTCATTGATCCCCTTACTAAAAAAAGCCATTCGGGCGGGAATCAATAAAATCTTTGAAGGCGGTTTGGACTGCCCCATCGGAGTTGAATTTTTTTCCTTGCAAGTAGTTATCCAAATTGCGAAAAAAATGTTAATCTGTTGGAGCAAGGTCCGGAGAGTACGGTGGATGTCTAAGACATTCTAATTGAAGCTCCTCTGATTTGGTAGCCGTCTGTTGTGCAGTGTGTGGTCTAGCGTTGTCCTGAAGCAGCAGTGGCCTAGAGCGATTGACCAGCCTCGGTTGTTTAGCAGCTAGCTTTCCATCATGGTTTGCAGTTGCTGACAATAGATATCTGCCGTAATCGTCTGGCCAGATTTAAGAAAGCTGTAGTGAACGACACCGGCACTACAACCAACACTTCCACCAAACACTTACAGGCAACTTTTTATTAGTCAATTTTCGCTTAGGGCAGAATTTGGCTGGTTCGCCAGGGTTCAGCCATTGCGATGAGCGCTTCCGATTATCGTAAAGGATCCACTTTTCATCACAGGTAATGATTCGATTTAAAATTCTTTCATTATTGTGCCAGTTGAGTAACGTAACGCAGCAGTCGACGCGCGTTTGTCGGTTTGCTTCACTCAATTCATGAGGACCTTTCAAGCTTTTTCACCTTCCCAATTTGCTTCAAGTGGATTAGAATAGTTTTATCACTGACACCGGAGCCTGCAGCTAACTCGGACGTGGTTTGCGATGGATCCGCTTTCACAATAGCCTTCAATTCTTCATTATCAACTTTGGTCTCCGGCCGTCCACGAGGCTTGTTCTGCAGGTCGAAATTTCCAGAACGAAAACGTTGGAACCAAAAACGCACTGTGTGTTCTTTTGCGACACCGTCACCATACACATCATTAATCCTTCGAGCCGTTTCTGCAGCACTGGTGCCACGGTGGAACTCATACTCGTAAATAACGCGATATTTCATGTTTTCCATTTTGTAAACAGAGTGACACAAAGAAAAAAACAAAAGAAGAAAAAACAAATGAATTAGGGGGTTTGAAACACAAATGCATGAGTAAATAGCTGTATGAATTTGAATTTGGAATTCCTAACCATAAAGGTAATATTTGAGATCAAAGTGGCCAGTACGACAAAACGCCAATTTCATATGTAAGGACCTAATATATACATCGTCAGGTATATAAGTTATGACTATTTTTTTTTCGAACTGACTATATGCTGTTACACCCTACGGCTTTTATAGTGTCACCTGGCGGGACGGGCAAGCGCAGAAGCATTGTTGAGGTTGCGATATACAGAAATTAGAGCGCAGAAGCTCCACTACCGTGGGGGAACGTCGTCCTAATGGCGCCTCCCATGAAGCCGAGCCACGGCTTAGGTCCACGTGTGGTGGAGGTCTGATGGTATAACTGTGACTATTCATCGCGCCTTCGCTAGTTTTGCGAGAAGCCACGGCCGACCGAGGCTACGATTAACTGTGACGTCTTTGCCAATGCATTACTAGTATAAACAGGTTCAAAAGTATTTATGCCGAAATCATTACCAGAATACTTTAAAAATAATATAAATACAGGGTATTTGCTGAATCATTGATGCTATATAAAGATTGCAGTCATATTTGTCGTAAAATATAAACGTGAAAATATCATTTACATCATTTAACATATTTAACGACATAACAGACGTTTCTAAATGCTTTCGAGTGAAACTGTGCTGATAGAGTCACCGTCGCCATTACGTTACCGCGTGTTACTGATTAAAAACTAGTTTAGACATGAATGAAATATGTAATAGTTGACATAATTGAAGAGGAAAATAAACGTTGACGAGCTCGCCTCGTGAGCGAAGTGATGTCGCCTACAGTGTAGAGGAAGTTCTTACGTAATCACAACCAAGCGAATTATATTATGGGTGGCGACTGTTGGGTACACAAACTCACTATCCAAATAAATCTATTTATTTACAGTTAATTATAATGTTTCTTATACTATGCTAAAATCTTAAATACTAATGGCGTCCGATCCCACCGAAGTTAGGTAGGGAAAGGCGAGGTGGCGCGAAGTTCCTTTCCCAGGCGTGGAACACTACACCTCAGGTGTCGAGTAGAGTCTGGGAAAGCGGCAAACGCTGAGTAGACGTAACAAGCGTGAAAGAAATGATACTAATCCGATTTATTGATACATATACAAGTGCGAAATATATGTGCTATCGCTTATGGGATATCACCTCATACTAACTGTAAACATAGTTCTGTTTAAGTATGGATTTTAGTCGAACTTATAGGCATAGTCAAACATTAGAAAATATATTCTAATTCTTAATCTAAAATTAACATTATACATTCAGTTCGTACCTGTAAACAAATAGAAAATTAGACTCTGAATTTAGAAAATAATAGGAAACTTGGTTGTTAACATTTTTTTATGTATTCATATTTTAGTTGCACATACTCAATTGTGATAAGCTATATATAAGAGATAATTGTGACATTGATAACAAGATAATTGTGACAAGCTGTGATAGCCCAGTGGTGAGACCGTGCGACTCTCTAGAGACGAACATAGGTTCAAACCCGGGCAGGCACCAATGAGTTTTTCTATTAAAACTCATGTGTCTAATTCATAATTGCAATTTATCACACGCTTTTCGGTGAAGGAAAACATCGTGAGGAAACCTGCATATCACTAGAGAATTCTGGAGATATGTGTAACCTGCCAATCCGCATTGGAGCAGCGTGGTAGGTCTTAGCTCCAACCCTTCTCTCCAGAAACGGAGAGAGGAGGCCTATTCCCAGCAGTGGGATATTAACAGGCTGTTACTTTACTTTACTTTTACTCAATTGTGACATCGAATAAATAGCACTGTACAATAATGCAATTCATTATTTTCAGTAATAATTTATATTTTAACATAATATCATAATCAATATTGTGGTTTCCGAACACAGCTGGTGAATTCCAAACGAAGCTCAACGAAGTTCCGTGCTTTCGCATACCTCGTGCGGTTTAGGTTGAACCTTTATTATTTTCTCCTGTATAATTTTACTACATTAAACTTTGATATGTAAAATCTACTTATAGTTCTTACAACAAAAAAATATAATTTATATGTATTTTAAATAATACGTTGGCAGCGCGTTAAACCACTAAATGTCTTTGTTTATATTTAAAGAATTCTGTCACTTTTTACATTCTATAACACAGATTCAAACGATTAATTTATTCATGAAAATCCATGAACCGATTTCGGCATTCATTAAAATTAAACAATATTTTTATTTATGTATATTGTCTAATGTTAAAATATTTTATATACTCCTAGCCTAATTTATTATTAATTTCAAATTTTGCCTAATGTAGAGAGAAACGGCTTCATTATAGCTTCCTCGAAATTCATTATTTGAGGATCAAACAACACAAAACAGAAAAGACATTCAAATTGCGACGAAATCTAATACCATCGCTTACTAACATACTTCAGACGAGAAATTTTAATTTATTATTTGGATATAAGTATTTAGAGTAAAAAATGTGAATGTTAATGTTACATTGTAGAGGATTGGGGTGTAGGTGACATTTATCGCGATTTCTAATCCTTCTACACGAGATAGAAGACTGGTCTGGTATAAAGACAATTACCTAGTAGTACCGTGTAATTATTTATTTTGTGGATTTAAATGATTTATAGCAAATAAGTTAGTTCTGTTATATTGCTTATTTATTTTGTTGTTTTAAGTTCAAGATTCTATCTATCGCAATACCTTCATCTTTTTTAAAGAGACGTATGCCCACTGTTTTATATATTCTTCTAAAGGGTTGTCTATATCTTGTACCTTGTGTTATGTAATTAGGTTTGGAATAAAGCTTATTTTAAGACTCTAAAAGTTATAATACTGTGAATCGTTTTATTCCTAAATTATAACAGACATTTTCTGTCCTGCGTTTTAAATCTCTCTGTAAAGTTACTATATATTCAATGCATTTCAATCAATAACATTGATCGAAATGTGAAACGAGAGATAGTGAGAATTATGAGATAATTTTATAATCTATCACAGTCATTTAGTAAATGGTTCCTTTAACTTGTAAGTTCAAAAAGATTTTGGTTTTGATTTATTAATAATTTTTATAAATCAAGAAATCAAAACATCTTATTTACTAAAAAAAACCACAGACAAAAAATATATCAAAAATGAAATCGTTTTAATTGAGTCAGATTCTGTTATGATCAGGATTTGATAAAAGCAGGTCTATTGAATTCGTATATTCTGAATTTGTACACTTAAGGAAACCAAAAGAGTTTATTACATTTTACACACGGACCTCTGTTCAAAAGATACCTAACAAAATTGTGCAATGAAAAGTTCACTAGGTTAATACACTAATTTACTACCAAGAAAAATTCTGTGTCAGTGTTATCGTCACGGATAATAAACCGTAGCGAGCTATAAAATTGATGACGCGGTTATAATTTAGAGCGTGAATACTTTCATTGAAAAAAACCGATTGCGTAAGATAATTAAAATAAAGGTTTCGTACATATGTACAACAACTATAACTACTGGATGTGTACTTATTTATATATTTCGCAATCAACGTTACAGACTACTAAAAATGACAGTTACTGCTAAAAATTGCAGAACAATACAAAAAGTCCATAATTAGATTACAACATTTGTAAATATGCATTACGAGAGTAAGGAAAATAACAATATGGTGTTAGGTCCATCCATTCTAATCAAAATAATTGTTACAACGTGTTTCCTTTAATAATATAAAAAATTCAATAATAATACATAATTGTCGCTAATGCGACGAGTTGTAAAAGTTTTTTTAATGACCTGACTTTAGAGAAAATTGTTACTTATTTATTGAACAAAAGTAAAGGAAAAATATCGTCGTTATATAATCTTTATTTCAAAAAGCTCTTTACAAGCACTTTTGAATCGTCAAGGATTAATTAGATTGAATGAAGCTACAACTCGTTATTTAACTGCAGTTTTGTACATAGCAGAAAGGATTTGTTTTTAATTTGTGTCAGGCGTTAATAATGGAGTTCATAGCATATAATATATGTCATAGATTGAGACTGTGGAAGAGAAAGAGTGAGTGTTATTTATGACAAAATATTGGCTTGTTTCTCAATTCATTTCTAGTTTAAATATTGCAGAGACAGTTACTATAGTAATATGACGTAAAACAGGCGCTTGTACAAGCCGGTTCTTGCGAAAGCAACCACATAATGTAAATCGCCAATTTCATAAGTAATCCGTGAAAGTGAGCGATTCATTTCTTCACTCGCACATACACACACCCATACCTGTTTGACGGGATTTTCCTCGTTGATTTACACTCACATAATTTGTCCTCAGTTGGAAATTCATGTAAATATTTGCGCAACGTGTTCAATGATAATTAGGAAATATATGTAGGTCATGTTTATTAAGATGCAAAGTTTATGGAACTATTGACAGCATAATATATTGTAAACATATATAGTATATAAAACCTTATTTTTCTATACTGACCTAAATTATTACACATAAATCACAGATATTAAAAGTCTTTTCCATAAAATATCTATAGAGTTATTATACTAGAGTCCCTACTCTACGTCAGCCCAAAATGTGTCCATCGAAAAGATAAATAAAATAAGGATACCTGTGTACCTATGAGTGATGAAATAAAGATAAGTGTGAATCTCTTATCTTCCCTATTTGATCAGGAAAAACCACTTATCCGACTTACTAGACCCCCGTATGTCGGATAAGTGGTAGCCACTGTCCATCCAGCACTGTCGGTGCGATATGGTCAGCACTACGATCACCAACCCGCATACTAAGCTTGGTGATTTCTGACAAAACCTTCATGGTCGGTAACAATAAAATTGACTCCCCTACTCTATGTGTATAACTCTATGGAAATATCAAGAAGTAATAAACCTTTAATAATCTGTACTGACACAGATTTTTTTTGCACAAAGAAAGTTGCGAGTAAACGCAAAATTTAAAGTAATAAAATATGTCTGCCTTTATTCCGCCAAAAGGATAAAAAAATAATCCGCTTATAATAAATACTTATTTCCTTTTGTTTATCTTTTATTTTATCATAATGACATAAGTTGCATACGTGTTAGTTATTTAATAAATAAATTATAAAATATAGTTTTGTTTCATAATTGAAACTGTATGAGAAATCTAAATCGTTACGTATACATATTATTAGCAAAATTGCGTATTATTTCATAATTAACTAAATGTTCTAAATGTAACAGTTTTCGATGTTATGTATGTTTATTACTTTTTGGAGCATTAATCGATAGCATAATAAAAAGAAAAGTAACGTCCTGTAGCTAAATGTTCTAAATGTAGTTTTCGATGTTTTGTTTGTTTATTACTTTTTAGAGCATTAATCGATAGTATAATAAAAAGAAAAGTAACGGCCTGTTATTATCCCACCGCTGGGTATAGACCTACTCTTTACGTTATTGGGGGAAGGGTTGGAGCTAAGCCCCACCACGCTGCTCCAATGCGGATTGGCAGGTTATACATTTACTCATTCTCTGAAAAATGCGTGTGACAAATTGCAATTATTAATGTTTCAACAGAAAACATCATCGGTTTGAACACGTGATCCTTTCTAAGTGAGTCGCGAGGTCACATCGTCTGGCTGTCACAGATATTTATAAAGCAACTAGAATAATGACTGGCCCGTTGGCGCAGTGCGTAGTGACTCTACCTTCAGCTCCACGGGTCGTGGATTCGATTCCCACCGAAGGCCAACATTTTCTATCAACAATTTGTTGGTTCTTAGAGCCTGGGTGTGTATTTGTATTTAAGTATGTATTTAAAATTATATATGTAGTATATTTACCAGTTGTCCGTCACCCATAACACAAGTTATAAGTTACTTACTTTGGGGATGGACGACCGTGTGTGTAAGTGTCCCTATATTTATTATTATTATTATAATAATAAGTTTTAAGTAAATGAAAAAATCTTAGAGGGCCAAATTTGTAATGTTTATTAAGGTTATATCATTATCATATTGGTTAAGGTAGCGATGGGCAATTAGAGCCACAATATCGAAAAGGCTTCGAAATTCAAATATGTTTTTGAGAAATATACCATATGTTTGCTTGATTTTTGCGTAACCTGAATTTTGGATATCAGTGGGTAGGTTTTTTTTGTAAAAGTTTGCCCTTTTCGGTTACTATGTCAGAAGATGTTTTATGAGACACCCTCGAGAAGGCGTGAGATGACGGCGTAATGGCCTGAAAGCATGTTAAAAATAATCGTCACTATTCTTATTTATTTTTTCCTTAAATACCTGCCCTGAGTTTAAACCTATACAACCCGTTGCTAGAGTTTTCACTGGGTGGCGTCATATAGTATAAGATAAAATAATTTAATTGAATCTAGGTGTCATGTCGGAAGGTCTAACATTGATTTGTTCTTTATACTACACGATTCTGGAGAATTAGTTGGTACCTATTCCGAACTTGAAAGCTATAAATCAAGGCTGAAATAGATAATATTTGTGTTTAACTAACAATTAGAAACAGATGTCCGATAACGAAATTACGCGTCTAAACCTTAAGGCTGTTTTAATATCAGACCGAAATTGAGTTTGTCTACTTTGTATTGCTTAATATAATTTATAGAATTAGGCGTTATTTTGTGGAAATCCATAATCCAAAAGTAATAATGAAATTAATGAAACTATAATATTATTTTGTTACATATAATGAAATTATATTATAATTTATAACTATAAATTTTCATTAACTAAGTAGATATTTGTAAAAGTAACTTGATATCTTTTCATCTTATTATTAGTCGCTACATCTCCCGAGTATCAAAATTCAATTTCCGATTACTTTTTAAATGACTTCATTTATTTTCCGGCGCCCCCACGGAACACAGATTGCGTAAAATTTTTAAAGTGAAAATATTGTAACTTACATAAACTCGGTTATTAATATAATAATAATATGTTGTAATTTGGAAAACTAAATATCTCTGTATCTAAACTTCTAGTGACGGTATTTGTATAAAAAAAAATCGCATTATTTGGTATATATTTTAGTTTAAGCGTTATCATCCGGCGTAAGGTATCCAGCTGAGTAGAATAGAATTGACCACCCTCATTTCTTACCAAGGTATCATAATGTGGTGGGATAAGAGCAGGAGAATGATGATAGTAGTTTATACGCTAGTTTACACGCTAAGATTGTAAAAGGCCACCCAAAAAAAAACTATGTTCTAAAACACATTATTTGTTATCTTAATTTGATAGAGTGAGAAGTGCCGATGGAGCATGGAGTAGGGTCCATGTATATGAGTTTATCAGACGCCCACCTGATAAGGTACCTGAGGCGGTCGATGCATCTGGTGCTCCCGATGCATCGTCTAGCGGAGGGAGAGGTCATTTTAAGAGAAGCCTCGACCTAGAAGTGACACACTCTGGTATTCAAAGTTGCTCCTGGCAAGGATGGGGGCAGTATATTCAACGAACGGTGATTCTATTTATAGGTGATGATAAGTTATTAAAATACTTCTACCATTATATTGTACTATGGTATTTCGCAAAGTAAACAACCGATCCTCCTTTATTAATACGCCTTCATAGAACAGATAATGGAGCTTTGTATTGAAAAATACATCTAACTAAATAAAGATACAGACTGGTCCGTTTGAGTTTCTTGAACCATTCCTCACATGAACCTCTGAGTCAATACTCGTATGATAAAAAACGTTTAATGTATCCTGAGTAATAGGATACAATATATACATAATAAAGTTATATTTAATAATGACCTCAAAGTGGAGCAATGCCCAGCCTTGACCGAACACATTGCGGGCGCATGGTCTATTTCAGGTTTCAACCGCATATAGTTGTATATTGCAAGCGAGACTTCGTTCGCGTCAACTTAAAACCACAATTATGGACTACATCTATATCTCTGATGGATAAAGTAGAATTATTTATCTAATATCTCTCGGTATGTAAGCACAAGTATCAAATTTCATCAATATTACGGATCAACCGTGAAAGCGTAACAGACAGGCTTTTTAATTTCGTAAGGTGTCGTAATAATTTAATTAGATCCTCACGACGATTGAACCTCGAGATGCCCTCACATAAGTCGTCGTTTTTCGGAAGTTCGTTTAATGTGAAAGCTGTTAAATTATGGAACATCCTGCCGATATCAGTAAGGGAAGAAAAATCGATAAATAGTTTTAAATATAAACTGAAAAATTACTTCCTCTCACTATCTGGTTAGATCTACCATTTTATGTATTATATATGTATGTATATGTGGATTGTATCTATATTATTTATTATATATATTTATATTATTTTATTATATATATCTATATATTTTATATAGGTACTACTATATATTATTTATGTATTATTTTGTGTATATGTACTCATTTTATGAAGCACCACCTACCTGTTTTTCCCGGTATTAATAGATTCTCTAGCCCAAAGGTTGCCTGGAAGAAATCGCTAATAAGCGAAAAGGCCGCCTTATTGTAGCAATTACTTTAAACTGTTTTGTAATTTATTTACTTTTTGTTAAATTTTTATGTGGTGCAATAAAGTATATTGTATTGTATTGTATTGTATTGTATTGTAATCTATTATATTAAAACTATCTGTGCTGGCGGCTTTCCCACGTGGAGATCTGTGTATTCAATTAAAATTTTGAACATAAAAGTTATGAGTTAACCATAAGAGATAGACATATGTCGAAGACTTTTTTGTAGTATTTTATAGATGTAGTATTCTTTATTTCATTGCTTTAGTTCATCTCTGTTTACTCTTTAGTACTGTTTAGTACATCTCATGTTTACACGGCGCACGCGACTTAAGCCCCCAACAGGCGAGTTAAGAACTGCACGACCGCTTCAGCACAATTTACATTAAATCCTAACACGCTATTAACTTAAACCTATCTAAAATATTGTACCCTTTAGTAAAAATCGTACAAAATAAATGGTTTGACTGTAAGAAAATCGATCACACACATACAGACAGCTTTTGAGGACTTTATTTTATAATAAGCATAAATTAGTAATCTATATACTAAAGTTGTTACTCAAATTCAAATTCAAGTTCAAAATATTCTTTATTCAAGTAAACTTTAAACAAGTGCTTTTGAATCGTCAACATTTACTGCTGGTTCGGAAAGCTGCTCCTACCGAGAAGAACCAGCAAGAAACTCGGCGGTTGCTCTTTTCAAACAATAATTCTTATCACTAGTTACATATAGTTATTAATACCTAGTACAGGGTTAAAGAGAAGCTATATCCACGCATTCTTATCTCCCAGGTAATCTTCAATAGTATAATAGGCTTTCTGAATTAGCCTTTTTTTAATAGTATTTTTAAACTGTTGTAAAGGTAAAGTCAATGTAGATTGTGGAATTTTATTATAGAATCTTATACCCAAACCCACAAACGAATAACGAACTTTTGCAAGGCGCAAAGCAGGAGCCGCAAGCTTATGTCGGTTCTTACTTTGTCTATTATATACATCGCCAATCTTTTTGTAATTATTTATATTCATATGTACAAAAATCAAATTACTAAAAATATACTGTGAAGCCACTAACTACTAAACTACTAATCTTCTAAATATACTTTCAATGATCTCTATGTAAATGAAATCCAGAAAAGAGCGTAATATGAACAAATAAATTTAATCAAATTCTTTAATTCATAGATTTGGTATATATTTTTTACAAGTATATAACAATTTTTTTAAATATACGATAAATATTAAAATTCATTACCTGCCACTTAACAATAATGAACACGAGTATTCGTTGTTATGTTTAAAATATATCTCGAGTATCTTTCTACGACCTGCTTATTATTCTAATCCAAATGTAACATCCTACCAATTCTTAATGTGTTACCTCAAGGGACATTAAATTCACATCCAGTAAATTGTTTTCGACACCCCATGTCATAACAACTCATATAATATCCATAACCTGCCTATCTTTTTATTTATTGCTTAAGTGCGCAAGAAAATATAATGGCAGAAACATTATAATATGAATTGAATAAGTTATATGAAAATGCCGTGTGGTGTGAGTACAATAGACAACCCTCACTTTTTACCGAGATGGTATCCGGTTGAGTAGAATAGACCACCGGTTTTCTTACTGAGGGGTCGTAAAATACGACTAAGGTAAGTTGACGTCAGGCCAAATCATATGATAAAATGTCGTATGTGTTTCAATATTTGTTTCGACCTCGGAACTTGAACTTAAATTTACTCATTAGTATTGAGTATTATAGTACAAAGTAGTAGTAGTAATGGATTCTTATTATCCGATTGTTGGCCTCCTCTCTCCATTTCTAGGAGAGAAGAGTTAGAGCTAAGACCCACCGCGCTGCTCAAATGCGGATTGTTAGGTTACAGATATCACCTGAGAGATGTTTTCTAATAGATAGAGATATGCAGGTTTCCTCGCGATGTTTTCCTTCACCAAAAAGCGTGTGACAAATATCAATTAAGAGATGTAAATATGACATAAGTTTTAATAGAAAAACTAATTAGTCACACAATCTCACCGTTGGACTATCGCAGCTTCATAGTATTATATACCTTATCTGAAAATGTAGAAAATAATATTTAAATATAGAAAAACCTTCATATCTGCATTATTTTCGAAAATGGCAAAATATATGAGCAATCATTCAATATGACATCACTCAATTTGTATCATAGATCTTTTAAAAAATAACCTCAAAACTTATTATTAATTAAGATGTTTACTGATTTTATGTATTGTTTCTCTAGAATGGTTGCTTTTAACAAAAACCTGATACAGTAACAAAAGCTTTACCATCCAGAAAAGTATCAAGTATTCCTAAACAGTTTTGATTTTATTACAGTTAAGTAACTGCTTTGGATTTATTTGTTTTACTGATGTGCGTAACATATTTATTTTACAATTAATGTTTTTTCCAAAAAAAAGTTACGACATTATATTGTATGCCGCCATATTCTTATCGTGTTATTTATACAAGCAACGCTTGTTGAAATGAAGGAGTAAATATACACAAATAAGTACATTTTTCACCGTGACTCTATCACTTTACCAACTTCACTTACCAGCGCGACATTGACAAGGGTGTATAAAATATACGCCACCTACCCGGTTGTATCATATAAATGATAAATGTAGATATTTCACTACATTATAATACGTTCAGAGCGTGAAAGATGAGGCGGTATATTCTTTTTCACTTTAGTACGCGTGAAAATTTTCTCCATTTATCTAGTATATTTGATTTATTAGAAAATGTAAAGAGGCTTGACTTATAAAAAACAACCTTTTTCCACAATATGTAACTTTTTTCCTTTCCTTACAATATAATAATTTAATACAATAATTTTTGTACATAAATATAAAAAATATACATAAGTATAAAAAGATTGGCGATGTATATAATAGACAAAGTAAGAACCGACATAAGCTTGCGGTTCCTGCTTTGCGCTTTGCAAAAGTACATAAGTCGTTTGTGGGTTTGGGTATAAGATTCTATAATAAAATTTCGCAATCTATTTTAACTTTACCATTACGGCAGTTTAAAAACGCTATTAAAAAAAGCCTATTATACTATTGAGGATTACTTAGAAGATAAGAATGCGTGGATATAGCTACATTTCGACCCTGTACAAGACAATAACTATATGTAACTAGTAATAAGAATTATTCTTTGTAAAGAGCAACCGCCGAGTTTCTTGCTGTTTCTTCTCGGTAGGGACAACTTTCCAAATCAGCAGTAGATGTTGACGATTCAAAAGCACTTGTTTACAAGTTTACTTAAATAGAGAATAATTTGAATTTGAATTTGAATATATTTTTTCACTCATTGTTAAGTCCAAACAAAATACTTTTATAGAACGATTTGCAAGGCGCAGACTATGGATTTTCTCAAAACATTTTTTCTTAAACTAATCTTGATTAATAGAGAAGAGAGAGAGATTTAAATAAACAAAATTTGCTAAACATGAAACGTACATAGCATATGTTTGATGTATTTAGCAATATTGTAGGTATTACGGTAATCACGAAGCCGTTCTCATAACGTAGACGCTCAACGCAATGAATCTCCGTGAAATATTAAAGACGCGAGGCAAATTTTATTAAACCAGGAGACTCGACGTTCTATATGAGTGTAATTAATAATGTAGACTATGCTCTTTTTGAACATTCCTTGATGAATATGATATAGTATCAAACTTTATTAAACATTTTTATATTTACACCAGCCAACTGCGAACACAACCAAGTTTCGCACGGGTAAAGTAGCGGCCTGTTACAATCCCACTGCTGGGAATAGGCCTCCCCTCTCCGTTTCTGGGGAGAAGGGTTGGAGCTAAGACCTACCACGCTGCTCCAATGCGGATTGGTAGGTTACACATATCTCCAGAATTCTCTAGATATGCAGGTTTCCTCACGATGTTTTCCTTCACCGAAAAGCGTGTGATAAATTGCAATTATAAATTAGACACATGAGTTTTAATAGAAAAACTCATTGGTGCCTGCCCGGGTTTGAACTCGTGTTCCCCTCGAAAGAGTCGCACGGTCTCACCGCTGGGCTATCACAGCTCGGGTAGTAAAATATATTATGTGTTATTATGTATTATTATACGTGTGGGGTTCGCCACATATTAATTTAAGCGTGTGTTAATTTTACTTTTTCGATAACTTTAAAGATATTCATAAAAATATTAAAAAATGTTATATAGTTTTATAGATTAGCAGCTTATTAGAAGTACTGCGACATATAAACATTTGACTGACGAAAATATAGCTGAATCCTTTTAATTAGAGTTAAATTTTCCTTTAAGCCAAAACCCTATAAATAAATAAATAAGCTGGGTAGACCGCCAAAACTTATCTTGTCGAATATACCCTGAGTCAACTCTTTAATCCATCTACATATATGAGTCACCCTAACGAACATGAAACGAAACGACGTCAGATCTTTTTATCGCTATAGCTTTTACGGAAGCTTTTTTCTGCTTTCTTATACCTAAACTACTGACTTATGAAAACAAGCTTTACTGCAATTTAGTCCTTTATCTATTCTAATAACTCTAATTAATTTATTCAATTTAGTTAGTAACAACTTTGAAAATATATGCCAAGATATTCTAATACAGAAATGCAACGTTAATTATTCTTTTTAAAGTAATCCATTGTGTGATATTCTAGTACTATAACGCGTTAATAAAGTTTGTTAGTTTGTCCTTTTTCACGTATAAACAGAGAAAAGAATCGATTTCATATTTTATATACATACACATAGTTTAGGGATTCAAAGTGACAAGGAAACTTTTATATAAGTACGCTTTTCCGCAACTTTTTTCGGTGCTAGTGTTAGTAACCATATTTCTCCAAAACGACTTGACCGATTTTGATGATTTTTTTTATCCTTTTTTTTTAAATATACACTAGAAATACCCTAGAAATAATTTATATGGGAAAACAGCGTTTGTCGGGTCAGTTAGTAACATATATGCTTAATATCTGGTGTACTCAATTCAGATTCCAATCATTAGAGGGTAAAGAATAATTTATTAACGTACAGAGAATGTAGGGTAATTAGAACCTCTCAATATAGGTCAGCTATTCAGCTAGAGATTTAGATGTTACGATGATTGATTAGAACAAAGCAATCATTAGATATACTCTGTCGAGGCCACAACGCCTCAACCGTATTGTGCGGGATTATCAAATATAGCTTGATTATCCATCAATATTTCATCAGTACACATTTATTATTGAGGCAATATATATTTTTAATAGATTTATTTTATACGACCTAAAATCAGGGCCTCGTTAACCTCTCTATTTATACTATTAATAAAATCAATCAACAATATTTGATTCTTTTTAATTATAAAGTTGATATTTACTTAAGTACTTATGTACTAGTGGTACTTTGTTCGCGGCAACTTAAGAGTTTAAGTGTACTAAATTTTGCAAAATGTATTTTCTCCTTTTACCAAAATAAAAACAGGAATTTGTATCCAAAATGTTACACCGATGTAGTAGCTATCATTGTACCAAATTTCATCAATATTCGTCCATTGGTCATTTTATTACACTTTGGAATTTCAATATTCTACTTTAACAATATTTTAGGTCATTTTTAACCTACGATATAACTATGCCTATCTACTCTCATTTGGTACTCTCTCTACTCCATTTCAGTGCAAATAACGACCATTAACGATCATGTACATTTTGATAATTTCATAATTTCATTGTTAGTTTAATACCTAATTAATGGCTGCGCTTACACCTTAAGGGTTAAAATTAGATTATAAGTGTTACTTAGTATATAAATTATTATTTTATTCAATTATAACCTGTTCTGTTCCCCTAATAAAAAAATGTGAAACTCTCTCTGTCTGTTACGCTTTCAAGGCTAATATTGCTGTAGCAGTATTAATGAAATTTGGAACAATCAAATATTGGATACAAATATTTTCGTTTTATTTTCGGTAACGGTAAAAAACACGTACGAATATTCCATTATTAGTCGCTTAAACGCTTAAGTTGACGCCTAGAAAATCACAGGTACTACTAGAAATCAATTAACGTTAAACATCACGATGTCACAGGACTTAAATTGTATTCTTTTAATAGATAATAAACAGTCATTATCCTTACTTCCTTACTAGTCCTTACTTCCTTACTTCCTTACTTCCTTACTAATATTATAAATGCGAAAGTCTGTCTTTCTGTCGGTCTGTCTGTCTGTCTGTCCGTCTGTCTGTGTCGTTTTCACGGCTAATCCGCTTAACCAATATCCATGAAAATTGGCACAGTTATTCCTTATACACCGGGGTAACATATAGGCTATAGAATTCCTGCTCATTCAACAGGAATAAAATGACTTTCAAAAACGCCATCTATAATAAATATAATAAGTTATTGTTATTTACAATTTGTCATGGTTACTGATATATTAACGGCCTGGAATCGAGCTTTTTAAGTCAATTCTGTAATTCAAAAGAGGCGAAAGTCTTTATATTTTTTGATTTCTGTTTACTGGATAAATTTACTTATTTATAAATGTAATAGCTATTAAAACGTATAATAAATATAAATAATACGCGCTATTTACTAAAATAAATAAACTATACTTTCGAAAACACGATAAATTTCTCTGTCTTCCCGAAATGTTATAGGCGATTGTGAGTATCATACAGAAATGAAAACCTCGAAAATATTCTCTTAATATGAATAGCCTTTTACTGCTTCGGTTTCACTATTTGGAGTCTAGATCTTCCAAAAGTTGAACTCACCATGCATCCGAAGATTAAAGCAAATTGTGATCAACATACTCAAATGCGAACTACGGAGACATTCACTTAACTGCATATCACTGTTGTCATTCAAAGATAAAAGCTTCAAAAACGGTATCAAAGCGAGAGTCGTATTAGTCCGTGATCATCAAACCAATATGCGGGCTTCGAAAACGTACGCGTAAAATGAGGGGTAGTTATGTGCGAATCGCATACGCCATTCGTCTTTTGCAGGCAATTTTATATAACGTTAAATTAGCACTCATGTGTATATTTTTATCTAAAAGGGTATGTCTACAAATTCAAGATTCAAGCTTCAAGATTGTACAAAAAGTACAAAGATCCAAATAACTTAAGTTTACTCTCTTAGGAAGTGCAATTCTAAAACTGATTCACGACATTTTGTATTATTTCTGAAAGTAAAGTAATGTTAATGTCATCCTATTCCTGTAGGATTAACAGGATTTCTATAGCTATACCCGGTGTATAAGCATTGTTGTACTAAATTTCATCTTTATTGTTCCAGCTGATTCGCCGTGAAAACGTAACAGACAGACAGACTTTCACATTTTGTTTTTGGTATTACTTACATATAAGATATATAGAGGTATATCGGACGCCTGGGTTACAGGTCCCCGAGGCGGTTGGTGCATCTGGTGCTCCCGATGCACCGGTTAGCGGAGGGGGACTTCTCTTTCGAAGGGTCCCTGCCCAGAGGAGGTGTTCTCTGGGATCAGAGCTTTCGGCGGGGGATGGGAGCAATGTGTATAACGATACCCTGTCCTTGCCATCGGCAGCTTGGTGGAGCACACAGCTCGTTTTAGTCGGTGCGAGTCCGACATAACCGCCGTCTGTCCCCGTCGGGCGGCGGTACCCATAGGGGGTTTTTGTCCTATACTAGAAAAAATAAGAGACTCAATCAACTAAAGCAAACATTTTTATGCTCTTGGGTCTTGTGGACGTTGAAAATACTTTAATTATAATACACATGCAGAATAAGCCTACATTGAACTAATTAATGTACTTGGTTTCAGTATACGACTCATCCGGACAGTACAGCCCCAATATATTGTTCGGCAACGACTATTGGATGGGGTCGATAAATGCATGCCGCGACCTACAACTGAAGAAGTACTATGCACAGACGCCACCCTTCCCTACCACTTTCTACGTGGCTAAGATCAACCTAACCGTCGATAATGATCATATACCGCAAGTAAGTACCTACAAATTTAACTTTATTTATAAGTGATTTATAGACGCAGGCGTTACTTTGCGGAATTCCATATTACTATTGTAGGCACCAAAATTCAAGCACAATATTTATACTCACAAGCAACGATATCATATTTATTTATAGTCTATTATATGGTAGCTCAAGAATTTAGACTATATAAATGTTTAAAGAAGAATAAAGAAAAATCTTACCGTCACTTACGTTCTTACTTTTTAAATTTAAAATATTGTGTCTCTAAAATTGTCCTGCCATCTATGAAATGAATAAGCGAGAGAGTACTTACGATGACGCGAAACTTTTCAATTTGAAGTTCTTCTTCAATACTGCTCCTATAAGGTGACGTTGTCACTAAAAGTTTTGAAACTGAAAAGCTTTTGCGCGAAACAAGATCAAAGCAGAGAGTCAATATTATTTTCAAATCAATTATTTAAATTGGAATTAGAATTACTTGCTGAAGGGTTAAGTTTGAAGTATATAATAATAGGTTACGCCCGACACAATTTTTTTAATAAATCATGTTAAAATGACGTGTAAAGTAAAAAGTGAAAATTATTTGTACGTATATACAAGATAAATAAAATAACAAATGAAGTTTCTTAAAAATAGCATCCAAAGCAATGACTGGCCCGTTGGTACAGTAGGTAGTGGCCCTTCCTTCAGCCCCGTGGGTCGCGGGTTCGATTCCCGCCGAGGGCCAATATTTTTTGTAAACAATTTGTTGGTTCTTCGAGCCTGGGTGTGTATTTGTATTTAAGTATATATTTAAAATTATATATGTATATATTGTCTGTCACCCATAACACAAGTATTAGGTTACTTACTTTGGAGATGGACAACCATGTAAGTGTCCCATATATTTATTATTAAAACAAAATCAGATTATAAAATTCATTAAACGAAAGTAAATTATGTAAATAGTACTAATATCTATTTACGATCTAGATATACATATATGAGTGTATACCAACATACACATCGTAATACTTATATTCCCTAGATAATATTAATTTGAAAGTATTTTGATAGTTCTAGATCGAGTTTTCAACAAATACAAATATTTCATTGTAGTTTCGTGCAATATAATATCATTTGGAACAAAGCTTTCCATTAAGGTTTTTCGTACTAAAAGTTTCTCCTAGCTGCCTGCAATAAATTAACAAATTTTCTCGAAAATACATAACTTGAAATGTATAACCATTTTTATCGCTTTAAATTTTAATTTCAGAATATAAAATTAAATAGTATTTGTAACATATCTAAATTGGTATGGTATTAAATTTTATTAAATGGATATGTTGATGATTCGATAGGCAAGGTTGAAGCATAAGTTTTAGGATTTTTACAGGAATTGCGAATGGATTCGTATATTTTTTATCAATAAAGTGCTTTTCAATAATATTTCGAAAAACTTCGATTTTCGATAAGGTGATTTGTTTACTCTATTTAAATGAACAGCCGAATTCTCTAATGACGCCACATTGATTTTAAAGAGTAGTACATATATTAATAAATATTATATTAATAATTATTTTTACAATTTATTATTACAATAATTATTTTTAAGTAATATCGTTTTTCAAATTTAACACATTTTACATTTAGAATAATACATGACGTTTCGTCATAGTACATTTTTAATATCAACTTATATTGAAAAGAACATAAAGAGTTAGAAGCGTATGAAAACTATACCGTAGAAACATTGATGAAAAAAAACTAACAAACCTTGCCCGCAGTGTGACATGTGTCATTTGAGGGAAAAGTTCAGAACGCCTTTCAGAACTAATAAGAGCACATTTCTATTCGCAGTATTTTTAGTGGAGATTAAAAGAATATGATATAAGATGTAGAAAAAAATATATAAATGGCCGGATTTCACGGATTTAAATGACGGGTTCAATGCTATAAGTTGATAAATTATTTGCTTATTATATTTACAATTTATCATACTCTTCTTCTCATAATCTTAGAGGAGCGAAAATTGCTATTGCGTCTTCGGGATAAAACGACAGAGCACTACCTTTTTATAACTTTTTCGCTGCATCAACATACTTTAACATATTTTTAATATTTATGCTCTTTACCAAGTCTCTTGCCTATTCTTAAGGTATATAAATTGTACAGTATCTGACAAACTCTAAACTGAAGAAATACCCTACTATGCTATACTATGTAGAGTATGTTTAGGTATACCTAAACATATTGCACTCCTATACTGTTTGTGTTAACAAAATGTCAATGCTTATGAGGTCCTTTTTTATGACATAGTAAAGTAAAAGTAAACAGCCTGTTACTATGCCACTGGTGGGCATAAGCCTCCTCTCTCGGTTTCCGGAGAGAAGGGATTTATATATTATGAAGTATTAGATAAAAACTACTTGCACATACAGTAATTAAAGCGGTCGCTATTAGTAGTAATTACGACACTCTTGGATGGCTTAAGTCATTAATGCCATAAAAAATGATTATTTTTCCACCCTAGTTAAGAATGAATGATAACAGTAAAGTTAAGGATCGGCCTGTTTTTATCCCAATACTGGGTTTAGGCCTCCTCTCTCTCCTTTTTTGAAGAGAAGGGTTGAAGCTTAAATCCACTACCTTGTTCCTATCCAGAGGTATTTCTACAGAAATTCGCCAGAGATATGCGCGTTACCTCACGATTTTTCTATACACCGAAAAGCGTGTGTGATGATCTACGAATAGCAATTAAGCACAAAAGTTTTAACAGAAAACTGATTAGTCCCTACCCGGGGTGTAAAGCAGTGATCCCTTCAAAAGAGTTTCACTTTAAAAGTACATATACTTAGTCTTTAGTTACATATACTTCTTCGGTAAGTAGATACTTGCACAGGATGGACAGTATAGTATAGACGGTAACTTTATAATGACTGGAAAACTCGTTTGGTTTTATTGTGATATAAATCTTCGATGTTTCGATTATTTCGAACTGTAAGCTACACTAATGCCGAATTTTAATACAACAATATTATTAAATTAATTTAATTTGAAATAAAGGGAATTTTCAGACAATGGCATTATTACATTGTGAGCTATTGAAAAGTTTGTTTATTGTCCTAATATGAATAATCTGATTAGCCTTAAAGTTTCATACTTTGCTCGTAAAACAATGAAATGGGACGTACAATTATATTCCAAACTGTCAAAACTAAGAATAAAAAGCCTTAATGCCTTTCTAGTCTTAGTTTCGTTTTCGTTCGAAATTGTATTTTATGACTAACAAAAAATAACTTATGCAAGTCCTTACTTTGGTACGTAAGTAACGACTTCGATAGTTTTTATAAATATTCAATGACGATATTTCTCTTCTCTATCGATCTTTCTTTTGTATTTGTGCTAAGAAAAAAATATTACTGATAGTTTATTCTGGAATACATTGTTTCTTCCTTTACTGAATACACTGAAATTATTCTTATGAAATTATTAAATATTGTATTTTATGATAGTATTATTTTTGTATTCAATAAAGAGATTTTTACCAGTCAATACTTGGCAATTCTATTTATAATTTATGCGATTGTCTGTCGGTTACGACTACTTTATTACACAGTATATAATCACTATATAACATAGAAAAGAATAACAAAAACCTATGGCTGACACATGTATCTTCAAAAAATAACAGCTTCTTCTTCCTTCGGTGCACGACCACTGGTGGCCATAGATTAAAGGGTCTATCATCTCCTCACCTATCTCCACACCACACGATCTTGTGTCTCATAGATGCAGCGGCTTCCCGCGACCTTTTTGAAATCTTCACCCGTCACGTCGTTGTAGGAGGATAGCGGACGTTGCGTTATCCAATGGGGAGGGAGGGATCAACATTTCAGCACCTTATGACCCCAGCGCCCATCGGTTCTACGTACTACGGTGACTAAGAGAACATCACAAGTATATTTTTACACGCTTAAGTAAATTTTAAATACTGAAACTTTGTTACACAGACTCGACCAATGTTAGTTGGCCAATGCGTGCCTGCCTCCTGCGATAAAGATGCAATGAAGACACTCCTGGATGGCGCTGAAATGCTGGTTTCACAACGGGCTGCCGTTGCTGGTATCAATGCCACATTTACCACGCTTTACGTCCGTCCCGTACCCGGCACGTATAATATACTCGATGACCCTAAATTACATATACTTGGGTAAGTAGATAATTGGACCTGATTTACGATCTACTAAAGATATCAATCATGCCATGTAAAAACAACAAACAAGGCTGTGACATCGATGCCACAGATGTGTGTGTATGATTCATCCAAGATTTCTGCACAGGTGCGTTTTGACCTCCGTTGATTATTTTAGGTGCGGCTCAAATTACGCAAACCATCTAGGATGCATTGAACTAGTAATATGTTTACAAATAAATTCAAGTACCTATTTTAGGCCACTTAATAGAATTTTAAATGGCTCTATACATAGAAGTAAGGACCGACTCTATTGATAGAATTATAAGGACATGGTGCTGCATAAACCTACAATATATTTAAATAAGGTTTCATATAATTTAGTTTAATGTTTTAACATCTGTTTTCGCACATTAATTATAAATAAAGATGTACTTACACATTGTACCGTGCCGCATACGCATAATTCAGGATTTAATGTCCATCGACAAGGATGAATATCACAACCAAAATTTTATTTATAGAACGCTAGTGTTACCTACGAATTCGTTCGTTTTAACTTTCCTGTTCTTTCATTATTTGCTTATCTTTTTTTAATCGTAACATAAAGCTCTTTACGACACACTGTGATATTGGCAGTGGGAAGAATATAAACTATCGAAAAAATGACAAACAACAACTATGCAAATAATCCAGATCTTTATCGATTGTAAAAATCAAAACTCTTAACAGTAGAAAGCGCAGGCGTTTTTAGAATTAATTTCTGTTAAAAAAAGAGTAAGAACTTATATCTTAACTACTGTGGAATAGGTGACACTTCTTGATTGTAACCCGCTCAATTGATGCCTTCGTAAGAACTGTGATAGTCAAACGGTTAAAACGTTTGCCTCTCTCCATCATTAGGTCCTGGGTTTAAACCCCAGTCCACCAATAAGTTTTATGTTTAATTATGTGTCTAATTGATATTTATAATATATAACACGCTTTATGGCGAAAAAACCCGTCGTGAGGAATCCTGCATATCTCTAGAAACTTCCATGGATATTTGTAACCTACAGATCCGTATTGGAGCAGCGTGGTGAGTCTAAGTTCCAACAGCTCTCTCCGACAAAGGAGAGAGGAGGCCAATTCCCAACAGTATGATAATAATAGGCCGATACATTTACTTTACTTATTTAGATGTATTTTTTCAGAACTGCAGTAATAATAGTATTAGTATGGATGCTGGCAGCTTCGATCTATGAAGGACAATTGGAACGACGTTACCAATATAAGGAACAAAAGGATCTTGAATTGGCCAACAACAATCATAAACAACCTGTTGGTATATCATTTTTAATCATAATAAGATATTTGTGATTCTCTTCTGTTTTCGATTTGTACAAATCGTTATACAATCTTTGATGACTAAAATCACGCAATATAAACACTATCCAAAGAAAATGTACATATATCGCTCATAGCTTTTAGATTAATGGGTTCAAAGTTTTGATTGCTAATGAAAACCCATAAAAATGCTTTCGTTTGCCCAAACGAATTGCCTAATAATGAATTATGAGTTTTCCTGGTATTACTGATAATAAGAGTGGTATTTTAACATTTACACTTACTAATTACGTGTTTTTTTAGTTAATGTAGAAGAAGATATATGATTTACTTGAACAAAGCTATTAAAAGTGGGTAAGTAAGTGGGTGGGAGCATAAAATTTGTTGATTCTTCTCAATAAGCTATATCTATTTTTACCCTTATTTATCTATGTTCCATTATATATTTGAGAAAACGGTAAAACGTCAGTTTCGTTTATTATCGTTAACTATAAATATAATTTTTCTATTTCAACAATATATAATTTTGAAGTCTTCTTCAAAGTGTGATATTTGTTCCTTATATAAATAAAATCATAGTGTAGCGAATTATATTATGCGGGACCACTGTCGGGTACACAAACTCACTTTGTTTAGTTAAATTTCTTTGTTGTATTATATTATTATTCATTATAATTTTGCTTATGTTATATACTATACTAATATATTAAATATCTAGTGGCGTCTGTTCCCACATATGTTAGGTAGGGAAAAGCCAGGTTATAATAATAATAATAATAATATATAATAATATAACTTTATTAGGAACAATACAGAAAAACAATACATAACAATGAAAAAGATGATCCTGCAGAAGTATAAACTGTGTTGCAGTGATCAACGCCCTCCTCCTTTACAAAAATAGAGTGTTCCTTATAGTTAAGTACTTATAATATGAAATAAAAGGATCAAAAATATTGAAAAGTGGAAAAAAAGTACTTTAACTTAGATTGTATGATTGTGCGTGTGTGCGTGCATGCATGCGTGTGTGGCTGCGTGTGTAGTCGTGAATGCGTGGGGGTGTGTATGTTTGCGTGCGTAGAGTGTGTTGTGTGCGTGTTTATATGAGCGCGCTGGTAAGTGTGAATGTGGTCTTTTTTTTTTTTTTTCCTTTCTTAAGTGCTGCTCTGTATTCGTATTATTTTGAATACAGTCGAGACGCCACACTTGGGGCCAAACTCACCCAGGTCAAGGGTGACAGCTTCCGCGATGGGATACGTCTGCTGCCACCCTGCCTGTATTAGAATATAATAATTTGCTTAAATTTATATCTTAATACCTAACTTATAACTAAACTTATAGTCTAATATAAGGCGGCGTCTATTAACTATATTCGCCGCCTTAGCTATTTCAATGTGGGTTTTATCGCTATTTCGGGGGGGGGGGGGACGAATTCCTTGTTTATAACTATTCCGGGCATCTTATGGCTGTGTTGTGTGTTGTGTTTGTAATGTGTGTGAACGTTGGGTGTTGCTCTGGGTAGTGGTAAGCAATAAGCATCAGTGTTATGTTGTGCAGTTTATAGTGACGTGTGGATGTTAAGTGTTATTGAAACGTTTCAGATTGTCAGTGTGAATGTGGTCGCGCGTATATATGTATGTGTGCCTGTTTATATTTAAGAGGCATGTAAGTATTTTATACTTTGCGCGAAGTGTCTTTCCCAGGCATGGAACACTATCCCTCAGGTGTCGTATGCAGTCTGGTAAAGTGGCAAACGCTAAATAGACGTAACAAATATATTTTGATAAGAATTTGAAGACCAGAATTATGATAGGCGACAATTTGCTAAAATTAAATGTTATATTCGCTAATTTCAAATTGAAATAAATGTCGTTGAGGCAGAGTTTTTACTCTTTGTCATTTTTTTTTCATCATGGGCTATGTTAGTTCTGTGTTTATGAGACGAAAAACATTTCTCATGAATATTTGTTATCAACAGTTATGCCGTCGAAATTACATTTCTTTTTTTTATGGTCATTATCACCTCAAATTAATTAATTATAGTTCCAATGAAAATTTCACTGTAATAAGTTTCATTAAAGTTTTAGCTCAAATAATAAAAAAAAAATTTCATCTAATCTGAACTTTGAAATTATTAAAACATGTTACTTCCACGGCTTATTACTTTATTAATTATACTTAAATAGAAAATATTTACGCTGTATGTTTGGTAGAACGTATGTGAAAATAATTCACCAATTCGTGTGTGCAACTGAAATTGCCCGGACTCGAGACCTGAAACCAACTAATTGAGAGTAATACTTCCCATTAATACTTATTTGCTCTTATTTAAGATCGGAATTAACTTATACTTTGTAAAATATTTCATTTTAAAACTGTATTTTGCAACTAAAATGTTCCTCATGGAATTAAAGTTAATTGGTTATATAATACATAGGTTTACAAGCTTAAAACCACTAATTGCTTGTAAATATGACCATGCCATATGTTCATTTTTAGGAGTGCGATATCTGTCAACAATAGTCAGTCATTAGATCATTAGACGTCCCTTCGATAATGATGGCTAGTTCTGTGCCAGAGAAAAGGAATTTACAGAAATATTTATCATCCAACATGTGTACATGAAGCTGTGATAGCCCAGCGGTGAGACCGTGCGACTCTTACGAGGGGAACATGAGTTCAAACCCGGGCAGGCACCAATGAGTTTTTCTATTAAAACTCATGTGTCTAATTGATAATTGCAATTTATCACACGCTTTTCGGTGAAGGAAAACATCGTGAGGAAACCTGCATATCTCTAGAGAATTCTGGAGATATGTGTAACCTACCAATCCGCATTGGAGCAGCGTGGTAGGTCTTAGCTCCAACCCTTCCCTCCAGAAACGGAGAGAGGAGGCCTATTCCCAGCAGTGGGATTGTAACAGGCTGCTACTTTATGTGTACATGCCCTTTTTTTTATATACAGAATAATAATTCATAATGTGTTTTATATTTATAGCTAACTGTGCCAGCGGCTTCGCCCGCGTGGAAATCAGCGTGTCATATTTTTTTTCTAGAATCCAAATTTTAAACATAAAAGTAGTTATTGTGAGTTAACCATAAGAAATAGAGACATGGTCTTGCGGACTTTTTTGTAGTATTTTGATAGATCTAAAATTCTCTAGTATATTACTTTAGCGTATATCTGCTGGTTTACGCAGTGCACGCGACTGATGCAAGTTTTTTTTCTCTTCAATACAATTTACATAACACCGATATGCACTATTTACTTAAACCATCAGTAAGTATTTCACTATCTTTTAGTGAAACCGTATAAAAATCCGTTCAGTAGATTTTGAGAAAATCGATTACATACAGACAGACAGTTTTTTGGGACTTTGTTTTATAATAAGTATAGATGGAGATGTACAGCAAAAATTATAGTCTTATTCGATTCAATGTTAAGTTATAAATTGTTACAGCGAAATACAAAAAGGCAAACTAACGAAAATATCACAGAGGAAGATATAAGAGATCGAGACATTCGACGAGAGTCATGTGGTAAGAATAAAATACTCCATAGTAATATTATAAATGTGAATGTCTATCTGTCCATCTGTCTATTACGCTTTCACGGCTAATCCATTGGATTATGAAAGTAGTATTGATGAAATTTGCCACAAATAAAAGTTATATATCGGGGTAATGTACTTATAGTAGAAAAACAAACACTTTTCCTTTGGGTACAGGAAGAGACGTATAGTAAATAATTAATGGTAATTTACATCACAGTCAATGCAAAAAATCGTGAAATAAATAAATATATGGGACAGTTACACATACGGTCGTCCATCCCTAAAGTACAAATATAGATATTATACAAATATTCTTTATTGTGTTATAGTAAATATACAGCGCTGCTTCTACTTCTAAAACAATTTATAAAGAAGCAAAACATAATGGAACCAATTAAAAAAATCATTGCACAATTTGCGGCCTTATCGCTGTGACAGTGATCTCTTCTAAAAAAATAATTAATTTAGTACTTGTGTTATGGGTGACAGACGATTGATAGATAAATACTAAATAAATTTTAAATAAATAATTAAACACTCAGAATCGAGAAACCGCCAAATTATTTTTATAAAAAAATAAAATAAATAAATTGGCTCTCGCAAGCAATCGAACTAGCGATCCGCGGAGCTGAATGCAGGCAGCTTTTGTTCAATTTTAAATGTATATATATTAAGAGCGGAATTTAATACTGTTCTGTACGTTTTAAGCAGCTTTCACAAGCAACCTATTTGTATTACAAAAGTAATAATAAAATTATTTTGCTATAATCCGCGATACAGTAAATAGAAAATATATATAGTGCTAAATGTATAGTGGACTATACGTTTTTTCATACCCGATACATGCAGGATTCGTAAAAAACATATGCACAAACCTCCACCACTTCCACCACAATACACAAGCACTACACAGGTTCACTATCACAAACTCAACAATCGTTTCGCCCCGCAACCAAAGCATCATCAGGAGATAGACTTCACGACAAAATCGCAAAGCTTTGCTACGGCTTGAAAAAAACGTATAGTCCACTATACATTTAGCACTATATATATTTTCTATTTACTGTATCGCGGATTATAGCAAAATAATTTTATTATTACTTTTGTATTATGGATCTTTGCAAAGTAACGCCTAATTCTATAAATTATCTATTTGTATTAGATAAAATACCCTTTTTTCAGGAATGTGGTCGGAAATCCTTTTATCGTTTTCGGTACTATCGAACGGTCGAGCAATACTCGGCACACAACGGCCGAGCGACGGCGCACTAACCTGCCTACATGGAATGAGGTATATGTAACCAATATTTTTCTTGGTTGATATTAAAAATAAACTCAAAATAAAGCTGCACTCATCTGCATCAAGTGGTGGATTATTAAGTAATACATACTAATAATAATAATAATAATAATAAAACATTTATTCTCTGATAGGTAATATACAAGAAAATAATAAACTAAAAAGTAACATAGGCAAGCTAATATTACCCCAGAGAAGAGGATGCGTCTCAGTATTTTGCTGCAATATGGTTATTGCAGCACTGATTTTCAGACGCATATACTACATACATTAAATAATTAATCTCTACACTTAATACACTTAATAATTGCTTCTTTTTAATTTCTATTAGTGATTGTTATAAAATGATCAAACGTAAATTCAATTCATTCTTTCACCCAACGGATTTTAGAAAGAAAAAATAATAAAGTTAAAAGATAAAAGAAAAGATAATAAAAATAGAACGACATAAATATATTACTCAAGATAATTTCATCATTTTGTATACGTACTATTCACATATTTTATCTAGGATTAAAGATTAAAATTTTATCTACGGAAGTCATATTCCTTAGTGTTATCCGAAGTGCCAATCTTTTATGGCGGAGTAACATATATTTCTATCATATATATTTTCAATTTGATTCTTATATTTCTTTTCAATTTGATTCAATTGATTTTAAAATTCTCTTGTATATTCTATTTTTGTATGTTAGTTTTGCGATATCTTCTATAATATTAATTTAAATTGAATTATGTTAAGGTTAATGACGTACATAAGTTAATGAGGATTAATAGTGTATCACTGCAAAATAGCTTTCCAATTACCGCGTACGTGACAATAACTTTTTAAGTAAATGCTTATGAATATTTCAGATTTTTATCAGTATCATGGGTCATTATGGTGCATACGTATTTGACAATTTTTTTTATCGCAGACAACAAAACAATGAGAATTGTGACAGAACGTAACTTTTTTTACCAATCTGTCGGCAACGCGTCTTACTGTGTCGACACATTCTTCTTCATCAGGTAAATTTTATCGCTTTTTAACACATCATAATTTCACAAATATATCAAAAATTTCAATCGATGTTTCATTTTTCAGCGGATTGCTCGTAACAGTTCTTTTCTTGAGGAGTGAAGATAAAAAAGCAAAACGAAAGAGCGCGATACAGCCACGGAAAATTGAGAAAGACATAAATAAAAATGGCAATGGTTACACGAATTCTGCATTGTCTGTATCTGTCACAAGTCAAGAATCTTTCTACGAAGATTTACTCGACAAGCCGACGTCGAAGGGTTACTCGATGCTAGAAATAGTCCGAATGACGAGATCCTTTTTCGTTATGTTCTCTTATCGCGTGGTGAGATTGACACCGGCTTACGCATTTGTTATTGGCTTGAACGAGTTGGCTTTACGCTATACTTATGATCATACGGTGTTCGAACCGGCGATTTTCGACCATATCACCTGTGCTAAATACTGGTGGCGTAACTTGCTGTATATAAATAATTTGTTCCCGCAAAAGGACATGTGTATGGTATGGTCGTGGTATATGGCGAACGACACGCAATTCTACGTCGTCGGTGTAATATTGTTATTGATTTCTGTTAAGTAAGTTGTTTTTATAAAATTTTCTATGAAAAAATAATTATTAGAAAGGTCCGGGTAGTAGTAACGATGTCAGTTCTCCGGCTGTCCTCTAAAAGCGAATATATTCCAACCGTGAAACAGTTTCCAATATGTCAACCGGAAAATAACTTTGCAATATTAGAAAAATACGATGGAATAATATGAATAAATGGAAAACATTTCGACGGTTGTTCCAGCTGATCTTGCGGAAGCTTTCATGCAGTAAATTGTAAATATCTCTATATTTTTGTTTTTATGTGTATATGAGGGGCATTTAATGCTACTAGTAAATTTTTTACATGATATAAAATATATGTGATATTATATAGACCCAAAATATGTATTAATGATATAACACCGTATACATATTAAAAAATCCCCAATATCAATTACATATTTAAGTCAATACATATAAAGTAATACGTAAATACAGCAATAGTAATTTATCGTAGGAGTCCCATTACCTAATACTCTATTGAGTCTACTTATTTATTTTAATCCTTTCCATTGTGTCTATTGGACCAACAACATGTAGATTTTTTAAAAATAATTCAGTGATAAACCCACTAATATTGGAAAGGTGAAAATTTTTAAGTCCCCGAGAAAACCAAAAACTAGTAACTAGTAAACCGATAACTAGTTATTTATTGGTATATTTTTGACTTTGTATTGTTCGCACAAGAGTTAATGGATGAAACTGCGCATTTGATGCAGTATCATACATGAGTTTTCTACCTTAAACCACGTATGTAAAAAATATATATATCGGTTACCAAAGCGTTCTAAATTATATTGGCTTTTAACTGTATGACATACACTAAAATAAAGTATCTTATGTTAATGTTAAAGACCATGAAAGGTCATTGAAATTTTTCACTTTCTTTATTGCACTTTATTACTACCTCATATTTTTTTAAGCGGTATATGTGTTTGAGAATAATTAATCTAGATTTGTTAAATTTATAATGATTGTTGTTATATTCTATTACGTTATGACGCAATTACTAGAAGATAAATAAATATTAGCTTTTTAGCGACTACCTGTGCATGGACCATGAAATGAATTAGCCTACCTATTTCACTATCTAGCTCTTCAAATACACCTAAACTCAAACCCATTAATTTTTCCGATCGAACATGTAAAACGGGCAAATAAATACCCTTTTACATTTACAACACACGTATGGATAAAATTTTATGGTAAAATATATTTTAATTTGTTGATTTAATATTGCTTTGGTAGACACCTGAGATTTGCAGTGGTGACTCTGGTCTTGGTACTGGTTAGTTCCTGGGCAACCACTTTCTACATATCAATATGGCACCAGTATAAAGCTAAAATTCAAGAGCCGTTCGAGATGTTCGATCCGCTTTATGACAAACCTTGGTCTCGAATAGGACCGTACCTCGTTGGTAAGTACAAACTCAAACATTTTAATAATTAGAGGATTCGAAACAGCACAGCGTACCGTTTGTATTAGAGTCACTCAAAAGTTCGCGTACTTACGATACACCTTGGTCCAGTTATCATTTATTTATAAGTTAGATCCCGCCCGTCTCTATAAAAGATGTTAGGGTTCACAGCATATTCTCAATCTAAAATATAAAAAATAGGTCTTACAATTTATTTTACTTAAGTGAACACTGTTTAATACAGACTTTGGGTATAATTGTGTTATCTAAAACCACTTTATAACTAGCCGGCTAATACCCATTTAAAATATAAAGTAAAGGTATAAGTATAATATTACTACGCTCATTTTTTATACTGGCAACATTCTGTTGGTCCTTGATACTTGTACAACTTCTACAGGCGTCTGAGTATTGCGATGTTTATCGTGATTTGATCGTCAGATCGTCGGTTTGATTTTAGTAGGTATCCTATATTTTATTACGAATGGTTGACTTATCTAATTTAACTCATTATAAATGTTGAATCGAACAAATTACAATTTTCTTTAAGTATTATTTTTAGAACCGATTTATGAGATGAGGGTAAGAAAGTCGAGATTACCTTGGAAGTTAATATATTACATAAAACTCGTTATGCCATTACTTGTGTAGTCATCTGTAAAGTGCATATTTTGCGAATACTAACCAAACAAAGTAACCATTTTTATTTTAAAACATCTGGCATAAAAGCCTTTCGCAATTAGTCCACAAAAATAAGAGAATATCGCTGGTACGAGTAACAGCGTTAGATTGTTTAATGACCAGACCCGTGGTTAAATTTTACTATCCCAATTTAATATTGTAATTAATATTGAGGATTATACCTATAAAGCTTAAAGAAAATCAAATTTAATGTAATGCTTCAGTTTTCATTTCATCTATTTGTATAGACCACTGTCTAAAGCAAGCAAATAAAGCAGTAACCAAGCAATTGACTTTCGTGACATTTCCTTTGAGGCTATGAGTAGTGAAATGTTCAGATAGATGTTTCATGAAGCCTCGTGAACGTCACCTGCCACCCCGTATGTGGGTAGAGCAACGTTAGCATTCCACCCCCTAGAGAATATAACTGGCACAATTTGTTCCTGCCTCTTGAAACATGACATCGAAATATTCTGATGTTGCTGAAATCTAGTGTAGACTTTAGACCGTAGGTAACGTGTGGAATTCGAAAAGAATTTTCAAATGATATTCGAATATTTGTAATATTCAACCCAACTTGCGATAAACATTATTCGGTAAGTTAATATATACAGTCCTAATGTTACGGTTAGTTCCTTGGCAACCCCTATCTGTATATTACGGCGCAGTACCGATATAAAGTTAAGATACAAAAGCGACCCAAAATATTTGATCCGCTTTACGACGAGCTCTGACCCTTAATACCCTTTTACCTGCTCGGCAAGTATGCATTAAAAGCACGGCTAATGTATAATTATAGGTAATGTTATGTTTAGTACTATTATAGCGAGAGTATATGTGTAATGTGAAAATTTTCTTGCAGAAAAATGACATTTTGTTTTTTGTTGTTACTAAGTATTTTATTTACAACACAAAAACAATTATTGATTAAACTTGTATTACTTACTTATACTAATGATTATAATGTAATAGGCATTTCGATGGCGTTAGATTAAATAAATTATTTCTACAAATTCCTAAATGGTATGGTACCACTTTATTAAATATAATAATGAACATCATGAAGCTTAAAAGACCTTTAAATAAACAATTCTTTTAAATAATTTATAGAAGTAGGCGTTACTTTGCAGAGATCCATAATACAAAATATTTTTTTTTTTCTATAATCTGCGATAAAATTTACTGTGTGATTTATCACGGAATAGTAAAATAATTGTAGTATTTCTTTTGTACAATTCTTTTAATTTAATTCGACTATATATGCACCAATGATATTAATATGCTAACGATTAATGTAAAGTAAACTAGGGGATATAAATAGCCAAATAATTGATGAAAGTATTTAAATTAATTAATTCATTCATTAATCAATGCATCCCTGAGGTCATTATAAATACGATGAGGAAGTCCAAATTTTTCTTTTCTTAAACTCAATAACTTACTTATGTTGTCGTGATTATAAAATAGATGTCTGAACTAGATTATTATATTTCACGTAATGATAACTTAGGACGAGACCTGATTCGTGCTTTGCGTTGCGTCGTTTCTGCATCTTTTTACATATGCTTTTTAAAAATTCCCAATGAGACTGTCACGTCATCGGACAAGAGACAAAGCGGAAGAGAGGGTGATGCGCTGCGTTGTCGGAGCCCCGTTGCGACTACGGACAGTGATTCGCTGCTACAGGTGGAACTTCTTTGGTTTCTACGTTTATTTCAGCTAAGGTGTAACAAAAGAGCACGTTTTAGCTGCGACGTCGTGCATACCCTCTTGTGTTGCCTCGTCGCAGCGTCGACGCAACGCAGATGTCGCTACAATGCGTTGTTCTATTGCGGTGATGCGACACAACCATACATACAAACAAACAAACATACAAATCTTTCCTCTTTATAATATTAGTATAGATACTTATATCACTCTAAAAGAGAAATAATTGATTTATACAGTGTTTTATTACATCTCAAATCGAATGGCCTACTATATATATCAGCTTCAGATGTACCTCATTTTAAGTGAAAGTGAAATAGCCAGACAGACATACAGGCATTGAATTAATATTTACTTGCCTTCATCTTGTCATAAAAATTGGGCTAATCATTTGCTTCATCCCACAAAGCATCAGCATATATAGCCTAGGACGTCATCCCACTGAGTACACTCTTTGGCAATTACGAGGTTGGTCTGAAAAATATTACACAACAACAACTAATTGGGCTTCGTCCCTAAGGTGTACTATGGCGTTAAAAAGGAATAGCAAAGAAGAGATGTGATAACATTACGTCTTATCAGTTTCTATGTGGCGCCGTATCAGATGTACGATAGACTATATGTTATTTAATTCAACATAATGAAGATATGTTACTTAATTTGACATAATTTTCTGTAAACATGTTTCTCGTTTATTTATAAGCTTATTTAATACCATGTAATACCGTGTTTCATGCAAAATAAAGATTTGATAATGTTAAACCTGGAAGCTGATAATAAGTCCATTTAAAAGTTTATCTTGCTTTTGTATACTGTTGTGTGTTTGCGTTATGAATCTTAATTTAAGATTTTTTTTGCAGGGATGATGGTAGGCTGGTATTTGCATAAAACCAAGTGCCAGGTTCGTATCCCATATTGGGTGGTAGCGGTGGGATGGCCCGTGTCTCTTGTCATCATCGGTAGTCTTATCTTTGGAATGGTGGACGGGTACTTTGAAGTCTGGCCCACAGCCTTTTATGTCAGCGTTGGACATACAGGTAATAAGGTTGATATTCAGATTACAGTTATTATAAAAGTAAGTAAGTAAGTTAATACAAATATAAAAGTACTATGATATCTTTAATATATAAAATGAATCGCTGAATGTGTTGCTAAGCGCAAATTTCGACAGCAGCTCAACCGATTTCGCTAATTCTTTTTTTTATAATATTCCTTAAAGTACGATGATGGTTACAGCTCTCCTTACGGATTCTTTTAAATGGCTTGTAAAAGTTTAAAAACAACACTTTTCTGTATTCCCATACAAAAGATTCGTAATAATAATTTATAGAATTAGGCGTTACTTTGCGGTGATCCATAATACAAAAGTAATAATAAAATTATTTTGCTATAATCCGCGATAAAGTAAATAGAAAATATATATAATGAACTCTCTCTACGTTCGCCGTGAACGTCAAGATCTAATTACCCTTCATAAAATATTGCACTTTAAAATTGATGCCTCTACTTGCTATCTCAAAAAACTTTTTACACTAGACGCAGCTGTCGTAGACAAAGCAAAATCTTTGCATTGGAAAATTTTAAAAATAACACCTTATACTACAATCCTTTTATAAGAATGTGTCGGCAGTGCAATGAAATCTTGCAACATAAGGCGTATAACGTAGAAGGCCGTGTGGTGTCTGGCCGAGTAGAATAGCCCACCCTCATTTCGTACCGAGGTGTCGTAAAAGGCGACTAAGGTAAGTTGACGTCAGGCAGGCGGCCGGTCGTAAAACACCTAGCCAAATCATATCACAACATGGTTAAAACATGTTGTGCCGACCCCATTTAGATTGGGATTAGGACAAGAAAATGATGATGAAGGCGTATAACGTAGACATTTTTGATTCTCGACTTGCTATATTTGTGAGTTGCATTAAGAACCTTAAATTCAATAACGACTATTAACGATCATAAACGTTTTGATAATTTAAAAATTTCATTGTCCGTTTTAATACCTAACTATTTGCTGTGCTTACACCATATGGGTAACAATTAGATTATAGGCGTTACTTAGTGTATAAATGATTATATCGTTCAATTGTAACCTGTTGTGTACGCCTAATAAAAAAAATAATAATAATAATAAAAAAATGCTAAATGTATAGTGGACTATCCATTTTTTCATATAAATAAATATATGGGACACTTACACACACGGCCGTCCGACCCCAAAGTAAGTAACTTAATACTTGTGTTATGGGTGACGGACAACTAGTAAATATACTACATATATAATTTTAAATACAAATGCACACCCAGGTTCGAAAAATCAACAAATTGTTTATAGAAAATGTTGGCCTTCGGCGGGAATCGAACCCGCGACCCACGGAGCTGAAGAAAGGTTCACTACCCACTGCAACAACGGGCCAGTCAAATCGTTTCACCCCGTAACCGAAGCAACCCCGAACAAAATCGCAAATTCGCAAAAAATCGCTTAAGTTATTTAAAGCAATTTTTTTGGGAGATGCGCTGTTTTCAAAATTTCGAATAAAATGTGTAATTTGGCTACATTGGTTTAAGCCAAAAACGCATATATTATCTTCAAAACAAGAAAAAAAGGATCGGTTAAAATAAAAATAGTTTTTATTTTCACATCCAGTACTGAGTGAAGGACTACTTTATATATAAAAGTAATAAGGCAGGATTGCCAAGTCGCAACTAAGAAAAGCCCGAATTCCTTTGAGACGCGCCGTTATATATTTCTAATCTTCTCCTTTTTTATGTAATGCCTTTCAGGCGTGCCATCTACGCACGATTTACCAATGCGATTACTCAAAGATGACGGGACCTATATTTTTGTGTCTAAAACCTATTCGATACGATAGTAACCTAACTTCGAAAGCTTGCTAAACGTAGCAATAAACGTAGCATAGATAACGATCTATACTTATTAAAAAACAAGGTCCCCAAAAGCTTGTACGTGATCGATTTTCTCCAAATCTATTGTACGATTTTTACTAAAAAACAATGCAATTCCTCCGGAGGATAAGGGTAATTTTATAATAAACTAGCAATACGTATGGCTTTGTTCGCGTGAAATTCAGTGTTTAGCATGTTATAGTCGCTCGAGTCTAGGTAGGAGACTGGCTCTCTGATACACCGCTTTTTATACCTTTTCCCTAAAAATTTTTGTAAAACGACCTCTTCAACTCAATTTACATAAAACCGTTATGTACTATTAACCTAAACCTGTCGGAGTAATTGCACTTTTTAGTAAAAACCGTACTAAAATCCGTTCAGTAGATTTTGAGAAAATCGATTACATACAGCCAGACTAGTTCCTTCTCTCTTTGTGTTTGTCCGGGCTAATCTCTGGATCGGCTGAACTGATTTTGATGGGACTTCTACTGAAAGATAAAAGATATTTTTTATCATAGAATTGCGTGGTATAGGGATTTCCGCGGGAAAAACTTTATGACATACGTTTTTCCAAGAAAGCAAAAGCTCATAATAAGAAATAGCTTTTCATAAATGTGTAAGTGTCAATGATATAACATTTCAGGTTGGGCAGTGGCATTAGCATGGATAACAATAGCGTGTTGCTGTGGCTACGGAGGTCTTATTAATTCTGCGCTTTCCTACCGCGGCCTACTACCTCTGAGCCGGCTCACTTACTGCGCCTACCTTGTACACCCCACTGTCATGATGTACACATCATTTCTTTTTGACGGACCTCTGCATTTACAAAACTCAATGGTCGTAAGTATACCGTATTGTGTAGCAAAGACGTTCTGGGTACAGAATTAGTAGTTAGTTGATTCGCAGTAATGATCATCCCTAATTCGTATTGTTCTTTAATATAATAACATGTGTCCTTAACAAGATTTGGTTGTTATATAATTACACACACATATTATTTATACATATTATATAAACACGACATTCTGTCCACAAAAAAACAAATATTACATCGATCTATTCTGGATCGTATATTTTCTTTAATTGAACGATTAAATGAAAAAAATCATAATAAACTACAATTAAAATATTCTTTCAATATTGAGTATGAAATAAATTTATTCCAAACGTAGCAATAAAGAATTCCGATTGACTTTTATACACCCCTTAAAACTCTGAACGCCCATTTTCAGGCAGTAAATGCGAAGATCAAATGTTCAAAATGTTCTAGCTACTTTCGCAAAAGAATTTTCATCTCTCGGCTAGACGTTATTTGAATTCAAATGTCATAATATTCTCACTAGAATTGTGCATCTTTTTTAGTATTCATATCAAAGAACGTCGACATGTCATTACTAAAAAATAGTCTTACTATTTAATAATATTCAAATATAATATTCATTACTTGTTATATATTAACTAAGGTACATAATGCTAACAGATAGGTTACGTTTTGGTTAAGCAAAAATACGTGTTTTCGAAATTTGTATGTAAAAAAAGTCAAGTAGCGTCAAGTACCTGTTACAATCCCACTGCTGGGGATAGGTGTCTTCTCTCCGTTTCTGGAGAGAAGGGTCGGAGCCTACCACGCTGCTCCAATGCGGATTGGTAGGTTACACATATCTCCAGAATTCTCTAGAGATATTCAGGTTTCCTCACGATATTTTCCTTCACCGAAAAGCGTGTGATAAATTGCAATTATCAATTAGACACATGAGTTTTACTAGAAAAACTCATTGGTGCCTGCCCGGCTTTGAACTCGTGTTCCCCTTGAAAGAGTCGCACGGTCTCACCGCTTACAGCTTATCTAAACAGTTTATGGAAATTTGTATATCGCACGCTTCATATTAAAGTGATCATATTCAAAATTACTACAATGAGTTAGTTATATTGTAATCCATATTTCAATGCCGTCTATGAAATCAATAATTATTAAAAAAAAGCTGTTTTCTTGCTCTTCCAAGTAATGGGTCTCGTTGAAATTTACGCATTAGTGCAATTTTCAATTTTTTTTTAATTCGGTCATTTAAAACTAATCGTGCTATATATTTGTACATAATAAAATTTCACCAAATCACCAAATACATATCAACGTCTAGTTCATTGTGAAAATGTGATTTCCTGACATCACGAAGGTTATAATTTTTTATTAGTGCCGATAAACCACTATAATTTTTTTTTGTGTATAATCTGTCCGTTCTCTTTAAACACGAGTAATTATAACCTGATGTAATACAGTACACTTTTTTCGATATACTATTATTTATTGTAGCTTAGTAGCATATTGTAGCATAGCTTAGGCCGTTTTCATACTTTTTCATATAATTACAGCTCGTCATATATGCGGGGTATGCAGTTATGGCATTCCTGTCGTCGTTTGCTATCTCACTGGCATTTGAAGCACCAGCAGTGAGGCTAATCAAGATCTTCAGTGGCGGTATCAACAATAAGAAAACAACTGAATAGTAGCAGTTCAGCACAAAAGTACGAGAACGGTGGATACCGCCGTGTATCTGACATTTTAGACGTGCAAAAAGACAATAGGACATTTGACTTATAATTATATATTGTTCATACTCTATTAGCAATATAGACTATATAATATAGTTATCAAGCGTAAGGGTACATGGATTATTTATTTAATATTTACACTACTAAATTATGCTCCGTTTCTCCTTAACTGCCTATTCAAATTCAAATTATACTTTATTCAAGTGAACTTGTAAACAAGTGCTTTTGAATCGTCAACTCTACTGCTGGTTCGGAAATTTGTTACTACCGAGAAGAGCCAGCAAGACACTCGGTGGTTGGTCTTTTCTAATATAATATATAACCTATAAAACAATTTTCTAAATACAGGCTTCTCGTGTTCATAATATTCACCAAAAACAACAATTCTATTCATGTACTTGAATTTAAATTTAACTTAAATTTAATTAACAAGTAATGTTAAAAAAGCTTTTAAAAAAACTTCATGTACCTACTGTTGACCGTTGAGGAAATCCTTTGTCTGAAGCCTGTCCTGGCAGCAGCATCATAATTATCGTAAACATGCATTATCACCGGCACTGGACCAGTATGAAAAATTTCAGCTTAATTTGACACCGGGAAGTAGGTCAAATTTAATTTGCCAAATTCCATCTTCAGAAATGCCCTATAAAAAGTCTCTTTGTTATAGTAATTTTATTGTTTTACATGGTACATTTATTTCCTTAAAGCAGTGGTAGGTAAACTTTGTTAATAGGGCGTCACAACGTTTAGATATTGTAGAGGGGGTCCAAAATTATAGAAGAAATGCATTTTGTGTCAATACGTATTTATAACGCCCATTATATTATCCATGTCGAGAAACCCTCGGCTTGGCCAGATTAAAATTTTCGCGAGCTTGAGTTGGCAGCAGGCCTTACTTTGCTAATCACTGCCGTAAAGTCTAGTTTACACCAAACAAGCTGCTGAACTTGAAGTCAGATTCTGCAGAGAATATTCATTTGTGTTGAGCGCTTAAACGGCTTATAATCTTCGTGATTAACCAAAAATTCACTATATTCAGTTGGGCCGTATAATTTTTTTAAGTACCAAAAACCAGTACTCCTCTTATTGTATATAAATCATAAAGGCAGGTGTGTAGTATTTTAGTGTGCTAAAGGAAGCATGTATGAAGTATTTTCATGACATATTGTTGCCTCTTCAAAAGAGCTTTATTTAGTTTTAGTAGTAATTTAAACAAGGCAGTAGGACATGATATCGTGGATATATAATTTATATTAGAGCGTAGTGATCTATACAGATTTCAACATCAATAGTAGATTTTGTTTAAATTTACGTAATTTTAAGTAGTTTAAAAAACTTATAAACAAACGTGAATAATTACGGCAATACTTAAGATTGCTTCTAATAGTAAACTCAAATATTTCTAATCTCCTCTATTATAAATAATAATAGTAAAATCATATCGTTTGAAATCTTATCACGAATTAAGCTCGGATGTTTATATTAGTTTAAACTTATTAATAACAACCGACCAGTAAATATACGACTTATTTATAGAATCCGCCATTTTCTTTATATAAAAATGTTTTTATACTGTACCTACGTTACGAAATAATTTAAAAGTTTCCAACCCTAAATGAGATAAGTTGATCAAAGGTTCAGTTATTTCGGTCAAAGGTACTTATTAATAAAACGTTTGGCAAACCTCTTTGATCTTTTGAAGATCGCGTGCGTAAAATTTGGCAATAATACTTTTATTTCAGTATTTTTGTTATTATGCTTGATCTTTAAGATACATATTAGCTGGAGAGTTTTTTAAAAACGTTAAAAATATCCGATATTTCAAAAATTCAAATTGTAACAATGTGACATAAAAATGATAAATAATTATATATGTAAGTAGAGTTAAGTAACACCCTGTTTACTAGCCCACTGCTGGGCGTATGCTTCTCTCCGTTTCTGGAGAGAAGGGTTGGAGCTAAGATCTACCTACGCTGCTCCAATACGAGTTGGCCGGTTACACATATTTATGTTTTCCTTCACTGGGAAGCATGTGACAAATTGCAATTTACAATTAGACAAACAAGTTTTATAGAAAAACTCATTGGTGACTTTTTGAAACCGGGATTTGAACTCGTGACCCCCTCGAAAAAGTCGCACGGTCTCACCTCTAGGCTATACACCTTGTGATACCACCAGTTTATAATTCATAAACTAAACATCGGTTTCCATGGCAGCCATTTTGAAAACGTTCGTTTTAAAAAGGTCTAAACGTAATTGTTAACGACATAAAATATATGATTTAACCGTATTAATATAATTTAAATGGTATGCCAATAAATCTTATAAGGATCTATATAGAATTATATATAATAATTTTAATAGTATAATTCGATATTTTTTGAGATAAAAAAGTACGGGATAGAGCAAAACGCTCTTTTGTTCGTTACCAAATAAACAGCGTTACCCTATATTAATTAATGTTATATCGTTAAGTTATATATCAATAGGAGTTGTATTGTAGACATACTTTTTGAGTATTAGACGATTATGTGTCGTTTTAAGGTACTCGTAAGTGTATTGCAGAAGTAAATTGTCTGAAAAACAATCTTAACTATAAGTAATGGCAGATCTAAAACACACACTAAAAGTACCTGTTTCTTTTGTAATTCTGTAAACTTATTAGACTTAAGTTATTACATAAATAATTTTAATTGTAATATAACAATTAATATTTTTTAAGTAATTTAGTAATTTTACCATATAAATATAATTGAAATTCCAATCACTACTGTGATAAATACTCGGTTCTCTTTATTTGAATACTTTTTCTAAAGAATGATTTTAATCCTTCAAAAAAATTTAAACCTACTATTTTATCAATAACCAATAAGGTCATTTCTCCTAAATCAATTCATATAGCCATTTTCTCTTTTACATTCCTAGTTATTTAACTTTTTGTAACTTCCAATATTGTACATATGTCCATTATTCTGTAAATATTGTACTTGAAAATAAAATAATTTAAATTTCTAGTCGTTAATTGATTTTGCATTCTTTTCTTTCCTAAAATCCTTCTCGTAAAAAAATAAGTGGCCAGAAGTTAGACGCTAAAATCTGCCTTAATTTTGTTTTACCTACAAAACCAAATGAAAACAACAACTATTAATTAATTATCAGGTATCTAATGTGAAACAGATATTTTAAATTTATTAATTGAATAAAGCACATTTTTATATTTTAATCCGCGGGTCGCGGGTTCGATTCCCGCCGAGGGCCAACACTTTCTGTAGATAAATTGTTGGTTCTTCGAACCTGGGTGTGTATTTGTATTTAAGTATGTATTAAACTTATATATGTAGTATATTTACCAGTTGTCCGTCACCCATAACACAAGTATTAAGTTACTTACTTTGGGGACGGACGACCGTGTGTGTAAGTGTTCCATATATTTATTTATTTATTTTTTATTTTATTCATTTTAGAATGTGCTAAATTATTAATAAATGTTAAATTTATTATAGTTTCATCATGTTCAAGTTCAAAATCGCAGTGTACTAATACCGATTGAATCAATCCAAGAAGCTATTTTAAGTAAATATAAGGTGCAATTACACCCACGGTCGTCCGTCCCCACGATAATTTATCGTTATTGGTGACAGAACACTGGTAAATATATACATATAATTTACTTAACTACATACATTAATAAACCCAGACTCGAAGAACCTACAAGTTCTTTATATAAAAATTTGACCTTAGGCGGACACTGGTAGTATGACCTCCGGGGCTGAAGACAAGGTCAATGCACCCTGCGTTGAGGACCAGTGATTCTCTTTAATTACCTCATTATATATTAGCAATTACTTGGGCATTTGCAATTCTATCTGAAGAATGCTATAATGCTTTGATGAAAAAAGGTATTATATATATATTTTTTTTCATTAGAACGGATATGATCCACTAACACTAATTAAACACATCACAAAACAAAATACATAATTTTAACTAAACACAAAAAAAATTAGACTTTTATTTATTTATGTATATACTATTTTATATATTTAAAACTATCCATATCAAAACTACACTATACAAAGCTCTTTCTTTTCTATTTAAAACTAGATTTTCGACCACGCGTTACTGTGGGTCAGTTTGTTTTCGAATTCCACTTGAAAGAAAACTCAACAGTTTAAAAAAATGCTCTGATCGCTATCAAACTTTACAGGAAAGGTATATTTGAAATTTGCATTAAAATCGGTCCAGCCATTTCGGAGTCGATAAGGAGTCATACAGATAAACATTTTTATTTTAGATAAATGATTCATCATTATTGATTACTACGGGTTCTACTGCTTATTTGAAAACGCTATAATATTTCAGTAAGATATTTTTCATTAACAATTCTTCATCTTTCTAAAAGATTGTAAAGATATGAATATTTTAATTTTAATATCTGTGCCGCTTTATGAAAAAACTTTTTATCCCGAGGGTTCCCAGAAAATAAGTTAACATGATAATGACGGACTTTGAATCATGATTCGGGGAAAAAATTCATTTTCTAAGCCCAAATTTCGTTTGGTTTTATATATCAAAGTGTTCAGAAAACTGTTTGTAATTTGCTACTGATTTTATAAAATACAACTTTTAATATAAAGTCAACATAGATTTACAATCACGTTCCGAGAATACTTTGACAATAAAATTAGAATATAACTCAACCAAAACATATTTTATCAAATTTAACAACTGTTAATGTTTAAAAAAGACTAAATAAAAGCCATCACATCAAGATCATATCGCCCTCTTTAGATATTATAAATCGAAACACGACTAAAACTTACAAGGTAGCCCTTTGTTCATTTTAAATTAAAATCGATTATACCTTACCCCATATACAATATATATACTAAGGAAAAAGATAGTCTTCTAACGACAATTAATCTTTTTCCCAGGAGATGACACTGTAAACAACACCGAAACTCGCAATTAATCAACTGTAAGACAAGTTAACACTTTGGTGAAATAGACGTGAATTATAAACATGTATACTATAATATATATTTTGTTTGGCATAAACTTCAAATAATCGTGCCCTCTATTTACGAATGTGATACTTTTTTTTAGCACCAGTGTAATATGAATTGTATATAATATGGCGTTATCTAAACGTTCGCAATGTAGGATGTATTTCTTTATAGTAATCTGCATGATTACTCGCAATCATCTCCACGACATCAAATACATTACCCTTAAAACTGACTTAGATGCTGGCTGCAATTTTAGTCTTTCGTTAAATTATGTTTCGCCTTTTAGATAGAAAGTTGTATTCTGGTTTATATTCAAATACATTGTTCTAATATTCATTATTTTACCTGTTCTTACGATATGAAGTCTGTGACAATTCATGGTTTTTTTACATTATTTGAGTAGATCATAATTCTCGTTTGTGAAGTTATATAACAAAGGCCAAAGGAAAGTTTACTATAATCTATATTTTTTCACTTACACCAGGTGAAGATTATTTCAAAAAGAAGTCCAATATTTTGCAAATTCATGTATCTCGTTAGAAATCCATTATGCAGACGCATGCTCGCTTACATAAAGTATGCTTTTGAATGTTTTATGATATCATAGTTTTACCTACCTTGTCCATATTACATACATAGTAGTACTTAAAAAATAATAATAACAGTTTTGGTTAAAAATAAAAATATATTTAAAGTACCAATAATTAATTAAGATTTTATCTGTGAAGTTTACGAGATATACATATATACCCTTAATACAAGCAAACATAATTTTAGAAACATTTTTAGAATTTTATATAAAAAACTACTTTATTGTACGCACGAGCCATCAATTGTAAATATATGAAGTAGTACAAACACATTTGAAAATTTTACAAAATCTCCAAAAAAAAAGGAAAATATTGTAAAAAATATTTTTCCTTCCTTGAGCACCCAAGTTATTTTTAATCTATTTTTTTTTAATTAATCTTTCTCACTTCTATTTCCAAATATAATTTGCTGTAATTTGTAATTCTGTATGAATAACTATATATAATTTATATAAGTACTGATCCAGTACATATTTTTAATTAAGTATCGCGAACTTTAAATTTTTCAAGCAGTTAAAGCAACTTTACATACGAGTAAATTTCAATTTCAATTTCAATCCATCATTAATTTGTTACCTTTCTCAATTCTAATTCATCTCTATTGAAAATCAAGCCTACTAATGGATATAGAAAATGAACGCAAAAATATATTTTTTAGACTTTTTTCGTTGTCATTAGAGGATCCTAAAACATTGCTTAAATATTCAACTTAATTTAACTTCAGTAATTCGAATACAGGATCGTGAAGATAAATTTACCTAATTAATGATAAAACTGAAGGAGACAGTTAATGGATCTACAAACAAATTCAAAGTTAGATTTTTTTATGGGTCTAAATAAGATTTATGAGATAATTAGTTACTATAATTGAATGTTTAGTTAGGTTTAAGTTAAATGAACATTTAGTATATTTTATAGAATTTCAAAATTTATCATTTCTGTTGTTGTCGCGAAAAAGTTTGTACAAAGACAAACTTTTTCGTTTGCTTATGGCGTTATTTCACGTAAGTACATTAATTAAATCTACAGGTAGTTATTACCTGTGAAGATTCTTGTCGGCTTTCAGTGGATTTTTTTGCACCTTATTTAATTGTGTTTAGCTATGCTATCATCATTCTCGTGTCCTTATCTTACTCTAAGAGGGAGTCGCAGAACATGTTTTAAACATGTGAGATCATTTGGCTAGGTATTTTACGACAAATGAGGAAATGAAGAAATGAAACTGGTCTTATCTACTGCTTAGAGCTATGCTGTAACTATTTTTTAAAATTACCTATTATTAAGCAGACTATCCCATGAATTCATTTAAAACCAAAAATAATCCAAATACAAAACGAGTGAACACAATATTAATACCATTTATACTTATCATAAAACAAAGTCCCAAAAAGCTGTCTGTCTGTATGTAATCGATTTTCTCAAAGTCAACTGAAAGGTTTTGTACGGTTTTCACCAAAAGTTAGTGAAATACTTCCTGATGGTTTAGGTAAATAGTACATATCGGTATTATGTAAATTGTGTTGAAGAGAAAAAAAAAACTTGCTTTAGTCGCGTGCGCTGCGTAAACCAGCAGAGATACGCTAAAGTAATGTACTAGAAAATTGTAGATCTACAAAAATACTACAAAATTCCGCGATAGCATGTCTCTATCTCTTATGGTTAACTCACAATAACTAGCTGTTTAAAATTTGAATTCTAGAAAAAAATTGTGACACGCTGATTTCCACGCGGGCGAAGCCGCTAGAACAGCCAGTCATTAAATAAATGAAGTAATGTATTCATATATATTATAACCGACTTTACACACCATCCTTGGTGTATCTAATAAATATTCTTTTGCTGTTAATAATAAAGAGTAAGTAGCTAATAGCTAACGGGATGTATCGGATATTAATCCGATACGTTTCCGTCCCGTTTTAACTACTCGCAGATATCTGCGCTGTATGTGAATACAAAGCTTTATACCATATTCATTGTTACGTAGACACAACCACATCACGTACCTAATTGAATTACTACAGCCAATATCCAAGGTATTGGCGTTGAAATACCAACGCCGACATCTGCGAACCGAGGTTTGTTCGATAATTGCTGTTTCTATATTGTGTTATAATGTTTCCAATTTTGCCGTGATTGAAATGTTTTTGTGTGAGAAATGTATTATAGGTATTGATATTTTAGCGTAACAGCCATTTAGTCCGAAAATGACTGATAACTTTTACTTATTTGCTGACTATAGAAGAAAATCATAACTCTATCGAATCATTTCTGTTTAGATTTTATTAAAATTTGTTGAAACTTCAACAAATTGTAAGAGCGAAAGTTTTTTAAAACCAAGCCTTTTTAGAATGTTATTAATTTTAAAATTAATGTCAAATTAATAAAATAAAGCCGGCGCGTCATATTGAGTTGTTCAACGCTACGTTACGTTAAAATTTTACAATCGCTTCTCATTTTTTTGGTGTTTAATTTATTACAAAATTCTAAATATAAAAACGACCACAAATTAGTTTCATGCTCCAATCAGCAACATTTTACAATTAATTAGGATTTTCACTAGACACAGTAAATAAAAAAGAATTTAGATGTCATTTAGTTACACCGATAGCGTCAAAGACGACCGATATCAAGTCTTTTAGAGTTTAGATTTTCATTTGATCACTACTCCATTTATACGCCATTACGAAGCGTTAACTTTAACAAGGTGATTTGCATTCGAGAAACCTTTGCGAATTCAAGCAGTTTTACTGAATTTCAAATTAAATTTTGAGGGCGATCGTAAAAGAAAACTGCCTCCGATAAATTCTTCGAGATATCCCAATTTGAGGCTTTCGAGTAGAAGTCGTATAAAAGATCAAGGTTGAATTATTGGTTTTAAACAGAATATAAATAAAAATTTAAATATTATTCATCAGTGTGGTGTATATGTTTACTTTTATTGTATTAATATAGACTTGTATTGTATGAATATAACACAGGCTGAAACACGCTAACTAACAAATCAAATCAAATCAAAATATTCTTCATTCAAGTAAGCTCTTTAAGCAATTTTGAATCAGGCATTTTTATCATCCAAATAATCTTCAATTTTGTGATATGCTTTACGTATAAGCATATCTGGTCCAGTATGGATTGCGGAATTTTATTGTAAAAGCGAATACCGAAAGCATTGCATGAATTGCTAACTCTGCTAAGTCGCGACATAGAAATCACAAGCTTATTGTGACTTCTTCTATGTCTAATATACATCAAGTTTTGTTTCATACATATGGATATTTTTCCGTACGAATAAAATATTACTGTATATATATATATATATATATATTGTGACGCTACAATAAGTATGCCTATTTCTTTGAACTTTTCACGAAGGGAGAACAAGTAAGGAAATGTCAATATAGCACGTCCTCTTTCACTTTGGTAAGTGACTTGGTGTGGAATAATCAAATAAAAAAGTATCTATTACTCTGCCCTCAAAATAAATCTATTAACTTGAATCGATAATTAATAATCGTTTTTTTCTGATTTTCGAGAACTTGCCATCTTTTATTATTAATTATTAATTAGAATAAAGACTAATCAATGTGGACAATTACAAATAAAAAATAACAGATACGCTATTTGCGAAATTCGATAATGTGTAGTTTCGCAACATTGATTTCATCCATACATAACTATCATCCAACGCATACCTATTTTAAAAAAACCAAAAAAAAAGGAGAGTAAAAATAATATAGAAGAAGAAAATATAATAGATTTTTTAAATCGATTTTTAATGTTTATAAAATCGACTATTAAAAATCGAATATAATAATCAACTAATTGTTCACCTCCCTACTTTCACTAACGGGTTTTCGTATCATTGATTTGGTGCAATTGGGACAGTGTATGTGTGAATGTTTCCTTTATACACTAGTATTAATGTGATTGAGCGTAAGTATATTCAGTATAGTGTTTGTCTTGTATATAAATATACAAGGCAAGATACACACATCTCAACCGGCATACACTATATCAGTATAGTTTGTTACTTTCAACCATGTGACATGATATTTATTATTTATTTATTTATTTATTCATTACATGCACACTTACAGCTAAAACCAAAACGCATACATGATATATATAGAAAAAATTAAAAAAGAAAAAAACATTTACAATACAAATTTACAACACATTTCTTACATTAGTTACTATCTAAATAGCACATAGCGATCTTTAAAAAAGTTTAATAGTTATGAGATGTGAAAATGTCGGCATCTGAAAATCTACTTAGCAACTCATTGACTTGCGCGATATACCTGATTATAAATTCAAAACGGATTTAGGTAAACTATTACTAGTATTATTCATTAATTATCATAAGATAGTGGGTGAGAAATGTCCTATGGCAGTAGTCCTAACATAGCAAGTTTTTAGAACTTTACTATATTCCTCTGGCAAATCAACTTGACTACTTGAAATCGAATCCAAAAGTCTTTTTTATTATTTCCGTAACCGAAAAACTACTGGAATAATACCTTTGTTACATACTATTGAAATTTACTCTTTATAACAAGTAAAAGAACATATTTTGTTCAGAATATTTCCTATTTCCCGGTATCAGCCCGCTCGTTTTTCCTTATCTCCGGCACATATTCGAGTGGTTTTCTTCGTAATACTGTCTATTTTTAGCTTTGCTCGATACGAGTGCCTATCGCAGGCATATTTTGCATGTTTTAATATTCAACGAACATAATATTTCACATGAAAAGTTCTCTAAGTGTTTATTTAAGAAGAACCTGCGACTTCATTTCTGCTTAGGGATTTTAATTAAATTAGATGCATTCCACTACTTTATAACAAGAAAGCAAGATGGAGTTTCTCAAAAATTTCTCTTACCCACGACACAAAGTATTTAGTATGCGCTTCTACCAGTTTTCTACAAAAATTTATCTGTAATAAAATTTAATGGATTCTCATTTAATTAATGATCTCTTTTTAAATTAATTGTGAAAAGCAATTATGGGCCTTCAAATAATAGTGATATAGTTTGATAGGTTACACATATCAACAGAATTCTCTAGAGATATGCAGGTTTCCTCACGATGTTTTTCTTCACCGAAAAGCGTGTGATAAATTGCAATTATCAATTAGACACATGAGTTTTAATAGAAAAACTCATTGGTGCCTGCCCGGGTTTGAACCCGTGTTCCTCGAAAGAGTCGCACGGTCTCACCGCTGGGCTATCACAGCTCTATCAAAACATTAAAACATTACCCTCCATCAAATACAAAAAATAAATAAATCGATTATAGCAAACTTTAACTTTTGAAAAGACGCAATCGTGTTAAGTAATGCTATAAATAGGAGTTTCTAGCAAATGGTTGGCGATCCTAGTCTCCAACTTTGGACTTTGTAAATTTAACTTAAATATAAAAAACAACATAAACTTAAGTGGCAGATGGTTGCGACTAAAATAGTGAGAGATTTCTTGAACTAAATGTGTACGTAAAGCACGTAAATATCTACGATAAGTAACTGTCGTTTTCATTTGTTTTTTTTTTTTAATAATGAACGTCCACTATTGGACATTAAATTTCTTTTAAAGGGTCATTATAATGCGTGTGAAATCTTTTGCCACATATATAAAAATATATATGCCTCACCGGTTATCACTTAAAGAACTCCTAAAAGGACTTCTACTATCAGTTACGATCCATAACCCAAAAATCGTAACAGTGAAAATATAATTTATTTCACACCAAACTGCTCGGGCAAGTAATAGCAATTTCTACAACAGTAAACACAGTTGGCTTCCCACTTTTGCGCTTTGAACCGTTAAATTAAGATACATTTGCCAGTGGCCCGATTTGTTGCTCACCCATTCGCACAAACTGAAAAAATAACATTAATCTCTCACTTTTCGCTTCATTCTGTGGTGCAGAATTAAAGTAATTCGCCTCATATACCAGATATTAAAGAAATGCTTAATTTTATTTTTATTTTACTTGTGGTGTACAATGTAAAGGTGGAATCTTGTACGTTAAATTTGACCTACTTCTCGGTGTCCGATTGAACTGAAATTTTACATCCAGTCCTGATGAAAATGCATGTTTATGATAAACATGACTTGATGCTGCTGCGAGAATTGGCTCCAGCCGAGGGAACTACTCAACGGTTAACAGTAGGACCATGAAATTTTGTTAAAAGCTGCTTTTAGTAAAAGGTTTTTTAACTTGACTTGTATTGGTAATATAAACAAAACTCGCTTATCGTTATTGAGCTATTGACAACTGTCATTTTTTTTATGTCATGAAAACCCGTTATGGGTCATCACCGCCCGACGGGGACGAGCGGTGGGTATGTCGGACTCGCACCGACTAAAAACCTGACAGTGCTCCTCCACGCTGCTAGTGGCGGGGATAGGGTACCGCTGTACACATTGCCCCCATCCCCGCCAGCAGCAGCTCTGTACCCCGGAGAGCGCCACCTCCGGGTCGGGGCCTCTCTAAGCAGTGGCCCCTCCCTCCGCTAATCGATGCATCGGGAGCACCAGATGTCCACCAGGCCGCCTCGGGGACCTAACTCCAGCGAGCGTCCGATAAACTCCGTTCGGAACGTTCGGAGGTGCCCGTTAGATTGATAACTGACATATATTTACCATCCGTGTCTGTGGTACTCAGTCTTACATATACGACGACACGACCTTTCTGAGGTTATCTGTCCACCTCGTAAGGGGTCTACCGACGCCGCGTTTAGCACCTTAAAGCCCCCAACGTCCATTGGTTCTCGGCACTATGTGCCCCATCGCCACATCAGCTTCGCGACTAGCTTAGTTATATCCAAATTCTAATTCAAAATATTCTTTATTCAAATAAACTTGTAAACAAGTACTTTTTGAATCGTCAACATCTGCTGCTGGTTCGGAAAGCTGTTCCTACCGAGAAGAACCGGCAAGAAACTCGGCGGTTGCTCTTTTCAAAGAATAATTTTTATTACTAGTTACCTATAGTTATTAATATCTTGTACAGGGTAGAAGAGTAGCTATATCCACACATTCTTATCATCTAATTAATCCTCAACAGTTTAATAGGCTTTCTGTATCAGCCTCTTTTAACTGGGTTTTTAATCTGCTGTAACGGCATGGCCAAAATTAATTTCGGAATTTTATCATAAGATCTTATACCCAAACCCATAAACTATTTACGTACTTTTGCTAGGCGCAAAGCAGGACTCGCAAGCTTATGTCGGTCCCTACTTTATCTATTATATACATCGCCAATCGTTTTATAATTATGTATATTCTTATGTACAAAAATTAAATTAATAAAAATATACTGTGAAGTCAATGTAAGAATAAAATCGGTTACTCTGGTTCTTCTACGAATCTCCACATTTCTGATTTGATCACGTAAAGATACTCCGATCATAACTCGCTACATCGCCCGCTGATTGACTCTGAGCTTTCTTATGAGGCTCATAGGCAGCGATCACAAGTTAATGTTTAGCATTCTAATATCCAATATCTTGTGCAATACGTTAGTGAAACTGCGGAAAGCTAGCAATTTGCAATAAATTTTCTACGATGCGAACTTGTGACACATACATTTGTTTGAGGTAGCTGCATTATTATTCCGCGTAGCCGTTGTAGACACTGCATATGCTGTAAATTAAAAACTATGTAAGCTTAAAAAAGAAATTTGTTGAGCTAACCCTGTTGAGAGAGTTGAGAGTTGGTGTAGGTGGCCATATAGAAGAAGCTGTCGTTTCTTCTCTATAAGGAAAAGAAGGCCTTAATCCATTAGTAGGAAAAATAGTCAAGCTTATTTTTATTGATAAAACGTACATCATTAATTATAAGAACAACCTTCTTATTATTACTTTTCCATAAAACAAATGACAATGTTCATGTATATTAGAGAGCTGTGGTGCCACAGCGGTGAGGCCGCGTTACTTGACGCACTTTACTTCCAGGCAATATATAAATCATATATAAAGCACTTTACTTCAGTTTAAATCCTGGGCAGACACAAATGATTATTCTGTTAAAAATTTTGTCTTATTAATAATTGCAATTTATGACACGCCTTTCGGTGTAGAAAAACATCGTGTGCGCATAGCTCTAGAGAATTTGGGGATCTGTGTATAAGTTACCTACACATATCATACGCATTGGAGCAGCGTGGTAGGTAAGCTCCAACTCTTCTCTTCAAAAACGGAGAGATAGCCTTCTATCTCCTATCCTATGCCTAGAAGTGGGATAGTAACATGCCGTGTAATACTTAACCTGTTCTAAGAAAATTAGCAGTATCTAAACTAAAAATAAATTTAAAAATACAAATAACGAAATAAATTTATTTTCTGTAAAAATAGGTCATACAAATACTCTTAGTAACTTCATTACTATACTCAATAACTAATAGTTGGATCTGCAGTAATCCCGCACGCACTTACCCGTTGGTTAATTTCCTGTGCCATTTTGTCTTCTATAAAACCCTCACTACTTATTTGCATACATAAATCTATATTGAACATTCTAGAAGAAGCACCGCATATTATTGACATAAGAAACTTTAATATTCGCCTTGTACAATTTAGTATAAATACCCCTCGAAATCCATACTATCTTTGTAAATGCGAAATTTTGTCTATATGTATGTGTAAACTTTTCACGGCTAATCTACTGGACTAATTATGATAAAATTCGGTGCCGTTTCATTATTATTACGATAGGTTTACTAACCTATACTTTAACTCAATACTTTGCGGTATACAATATACAACCCGTTTTCCTTTGGTAAAACGAAAAACGCATAGCACATCATTGAACTTGTTATAGCAATTACGTTGTTGTCGGTTTAATATAATTAATCAAGGATCAAAATAATAAATTCTATTCTAATTTGGCGCCAAATAAAACTGTTCTAAGATCGTAGATAAGTATTCATAAAAACTTGTCGAGAAGTTATGAAAAAATAGCAAACTAAATATCATTAGTCAGTAACAATCAATTAAGATTCTAATCACGTGATAACAGGCAAGATTCAGGCAGGTAACTAAAACTCAATATGTGCTTGTATGTCCACAGGAGACGAGGGTTCCCTCAGAAATCCCGACACCGACACTTTAATTTCCTAATCCGATTCAAATCTGCTTTTCCTTATGTCAACCACATCCGTTGGATATTCGAATGTTCTGTAGACAGCTCCATAATATTTCGAAATTAACTATTTTAATTTTGATTTACCGACCTAATTCAATTATGTCTAACTCTTGACTGACCACATAATTTTTTATTTACTTACTTTATCAAATAGTTTCTATCAATTTTCAATATCTGAACTTATCTTTTGATTTTAGCTTTAAATAGGCATTAAGCTAACGGTTGAACGAAAAAGTTGCGTTTAGCTTTTAGATTTAGTGAAAAAAAAATCTAAAAACTTTGTGTAAAAATAATAATCCTTCTTAATGAACAGGTCAGGCTAACGGTGTTGTAAATTCTTTATATGATAATAAAAAATTACAACAAATAACGAAATCGTGTAAACCTAACCTAATTTCTACACAACAATAGAGCTTAGGAGATCGGGGACGCTATTATTTGCTTGAGATAAAGGAAATTTGCAGTTCGATTTGAACCAGACCTGGGCTACTTTACTACCCATCGCCAATCTATCAGACAATCTACGCCTAGAATTGTCATCTATCTATACTAATATTATAAAGAGGAAAGATTTCTATGTTTGTGTGAATGTATGTATGTATGTATGTTTGTAATGTTTTCAAAAAAAACTACTGGTCTGATTTCAAAAACTCTTTCACCATTCTAAAGCTACTTTTTTCCTAAGCAACATAGGCTATATTAAATTTTCTAATAAAAAACTCTAATAAAATTGTAATAAGGTGTGAAAAATTTAGCCATAAAAACCTTGCATCGCGTGCGCTGCGGAAACTATTGATGATAGAACAAACAAATGTTCTACATTATTATAAAAAGTATCAATATCTACAAAAAAGTCCGCAATACAATATGTCTCACTATTATAGTTTCGCCAATATAACAACTTTTGTACATTGCAAAAGTTGATAAAAGTGGCGACCATAATCAACCCATAATATTCACATATCCGTATTAATCCTTATACCACTAAATGTTATTTTATTATAAACTGTTTCAATACCTGTAAAATACTTTTTAAATTATATAAATCGGACATTCCAATCAAAGATGTAACAAATTTTAAAATGTCAATATTAAGAAAATAATGACATAACAATTGTAGCGTATTGTATTTGTGTACATAGGTACACAATAGGTATAAAAAAGGAATACCTTCCGTTAAAAATTTCCTTTGCCTTAACTATTAATAAGTCCTAGGGCCAAACTTTCAATTTACAAAAATAAGTCTATATTCTGACTTAGTAAATTTTCCACTAACCCGAAATCGCTATCGTACGCAGGTGAAACTGCGGGGCATTACTAGTTATAAATAATTACGGCTATACTTAAAAAAACTCTTCCGGAGTTTCTACTTAAACAAACATCACTTACTATCTAGTGAAAAGGCAAACAAGTTCCTTTTATCTGTTATATCATATTTAAATAATGCGCTAATACAGTAAATAACGAAAGACGAATAAATACAAAATAACAAAAAAAAGGATTAAACTTTCTCTTTAAGACATTATCTAAATAACTACTTTGAATAAAACTTATCTTATTTGTTTTCTTATTGTCTTTTTATCGTAGAGAATATCTGCAAAGAACCAATTCTGCCAAAACTATGTCTTTTCAATTTGGTTAAAACTATATTTGTTCCATTTCGAAAGTCGTAATATGATTTACAATACAGCTTTTTTTTGTTAAACGGGAGAATAGTTTCGCAGTTAAAAGAATCGATACCTAATCAAGAGATTTATTAAATACTAGCTGTCCGGCCACATGTTGCTGTGGTTCAGTCTATTTTCGAATTCCCCTCGAAACAGAACTCAACTGTTAAAAAATGCTCTTACTCGCCTCTAAACGGTAAAGAGATTGAAAAGTTCATTAAAATTGGTCGAGCTGTTTCGGAGTCTATAAAGGGCACACAGAGAAACAATTATTTATATATATAAGATAAAATCATAATTTTTTTTAAATATAATGCTAACAAGAATATTATTCATATGTTCAATTATTAATTTAAGTGGAAAATTATATTTATTATACAGTACGCACTTTTTTACTTAAATGCATATAAAATACTTAGTAAAAAACGTACGAAATAGATTAATTGACGCAAAGCTTCTACAAAAAAACCAAGCAAATCAAAAAGTTCAAGAAATTCGAAACTATAGTACAAGCGTACTATAGTTTAGCGTAAGCGTAATTTAGCTTATTTTACTACTTTTGTTAATGAAAATTGAAATAGATAATGCTAGTTTAGATTGATGTTTGGGATAGTTTTAGGGAAATGGTTAAGTTTTTATGAATATATCGACTAATAAATAATTGGTAAAACACATGTACAAGAGTTGCAATATGAACCTAAATACTAATTACTTCAGCATACTCGGTGAAGCTGCTCGATCCTTAAAAACAACGATGCAAACAGCGTTTGCATAAGAGAACTAAATAAATAGTAGAATTAAAAAATGAAGTAATACTTCTAGCTGTTTGTAACGTTTCGTATTTGAAGTAAGTCGTTAACGTTTTAAAGCTTTAAATAAAACCCTAATTAAAAAGTTAAAAAGAGCCTGAGATTTTTCCTTTTAGAATTCAATTGTTAAACTGAAATAAACTTTTTAAATAAAAAGTTTGAAAGTTGAACGTATAGGAATTTAATTAAATGGAAATGCAGTTTGAAATCCACATTAAACAGATTCAGAGATTCATTCATTACTTAAAAAACTTGTACAATTAGACTTCAAAAACGTACATTAAACTTCAGCTAACCAGTTCTACTCAATATGCTATTGTAATCAAAACATAACCTTAGATGCCCTACAGGTATATGATAGTATGAATAATTTATAACTCGGTAGATGGAGAACAAGTTACAAATTTAATGAGAACGTGATCTCAAATCGTGTGGTCTGATACCAGAGTATCACATCTATACTTTTTTGAACGTGCACGTGGGTTAACCGTTGAAGTTTTCTGTAAATAAAACATTAACAGTAGGATATACAATTATTATTAGGAGTCTATAAATAAATACTTTTTATCACTATACAATAATAAACTTATACAAACATAAATAATATAATAATACTTCATACTTGTTATAGTTTTGATATATAACAGCTTGCCACGACTTTGAAATCTCATCAGTTACAACTTTACTAATGTATCAAGTACACGATATTCGCCGTGTTTACACGCTTAGAATTTATGTCCGTTATACAGAGTGTATCAGAAGAGTTTTAATTTTAAAGTAATTAATTTCAATCGTAGACATTTCTACGTAATGGCAGGACTCTATAGTTGGCGATTACAAACGAATAAGCAAAAGCACGATCATCGCCTAAAGCAGATCGCCTAAAACCCGAAAATTGTGGACACGCATCAAAGGGAATCGCTGGGTGATACGTTTGATCGTATGTAATGTATACGGACGATCGTGTGAATACTTACACAATGATCCTGCCGATTCTAGATGATCACACAGTGATCGGCTTTACTATCGGCTATGATCAGTGATCATAGCCGATAGTAAAATACAGGCATAAGATGCAATCAAGCTACACACAAGCGTAAAATAACAAGATTGTGCGTTTAATAAACGGCTACGAGAACAGGAGACTAATCACATACTCGTATGTATTGTATATGTTGAAATCATTGGTGTTTTCTGCTAGCCGTTTCTTGAATAACATAGTTACAGGGTGAAATATAGAAACGAATTTACGACAAAATTGATTTAAAGTTTATATTCACTAAATCCAAAGTATTATAATTGCAGTTTACATTTAAATTATATTTCTATCATAATCGTATAGAATATTGATGGTGTAAGTTAATACAAAATGTTTGCGGTATTATATTATGTTTTAAAATACTAGAGTCAAAGTTTTATGTTTTAAGCATCAACCTTTTCAAGAAAGATAAGGCTAGAAACAATTACAAACTTTCATATAAATTCATTCAGAATTTATTACAAATAGCGAGTAGACAGCAATGTTACGACCAAAGCGTTAAAATATAAATTGACCTGGCAGAGTCTCGATCGATATTAAAAGGCCGACTACAGTATACAATATGTACCCGTAATATATACAGTATGTATCCGTAAACATTTAAGTGCAGAAAATTTCTTTGGTACTAATCCTAATAATATTAAGGAGATGAAAGTTTATTAATGTGTAGATATGCGTGTTTGCATTGCTTTGAAGCCCCCACAGGTTTAACGGATTTGTACGAAATTAAGCATACATTCCAATCAGGTAAGTCTAATTCCAGAATTAGATCCTGTGTAATAAGTTTATTTGGTATTCTGGAATACCAAATAAACTTATTACACAGGTAAATGCCACACCTAAAAATCGATTTTCGTCTATAACTAGGCAATTATAAATTTTACATCGTGCCAATTTTGCACCGTGGTGAAACCGCAGCTATACCGGAAAATTTCATCATTTAAGGAGTCTACAGAGTATTATTTAAGATCACAATCATTTTGTATATTGCTTTTATTGCTGGAACGCTGATAACAATCCGCGCCCCTCTACTACTACTAGACTAGAGATAATCATATGGAAACTATAAATATGATCTCATACCAAAAATCAAACCTGGGACCTCCAGTAATAAGGCTGCAAAACTCACTGCGTTCATCACTGCGCTTGAAAGGCGTCAGCAGTTATATACATATTTCTTCATACAGTATTAGTATATTTATAGCAATGCAAGCAAGTAGTTCATTAGACTTTCTAACATATTCAGTTTACATAATTATTTACTTTCTGTTTGTTTGTTTATGTTGAGTTTTAATTATTCATCATTAGGTACCTACCCACATTTTATGTAAAGCGGGAACAATTGCACTAAAGGACCCTACGAGTATTATTACGAAATATTATTGGGCAAAAACTCAATAGTATTAGCTCTGTTTAATTTTAGAAAAAGATAAAATTACTTCAACGATTTTTCCATCTACATGTCTATATCTACACACCCTATCACGCATATATATCGTTTATAATACAAGCTTCTTTAGTCTATAAAAAACTAAATTTTAAGAAATAATTGCCATAAAACTAAAAGGAGTAAAGCTCAAATAAATTGCCTACCATTAATATTCATTTTTATCTCGACTTGCTAGAACTCTTTAAGCTTACTGCGGCAAACTAAAGAAAATAATTTTAAAAAGCTTCTATTATTTCAATACAAAACCTACAAACGAGGTAATTAGTTCAAGAATAATGCTTTTTATATAGTGAGCCGTTCAAAATACTGAATCACGAAAATTTGCGCTTCTTTTGTTTATTTAAGACGGACCCTGAAGTGCCTCACTTCTGATATTGGTTTTATTTTGTGTGGCAACAATATCAAACTCAATTAATGTTGTGTTTTTCCTTTATTTACGCAGACACGCAGGTGTTACGTGTTACGAGAACATTAACACTGTCGTCTAATGATTAGAGATCTTTCATTCTAAAAGTGCACGCCCCTCCACCAAATTACATTATTTTAATGTGTGAAAGAAAATATTGACTGTACTACTTTATATGTGTGCGCGCAGCAATTTCAAAGTTGACTCGACTCATTCGCGCACTTAAAGGTCAACTAATTGCTCGACTGGTATAAGTCAAGCATTTATATGGCGGAGATTGCGCGCTTTGTATGAGACAACACGTCTATTTTGTCACGCGTTCCTATCATTTGTGCACTGGTTGACCAACCAATCCGGTTACATGGATTACGAGTAACGTTTGCATAAAAATAAAATTAATTTCATATTTATAATCAAATTTATGTTGAAAATTCTTTAGAATAAAAAGTAAGTTTTTAACGTTTCCCTGGAGTAATAGTAAGCGCTGTAGATTGTAAACGGGAAGTTCCGCATTCGAATCCTAGAAAAAACATATTAGTATATTTCTAATATTTATCCCTGGTCTTGACTAGATAGATACTTCCGACGTACCCTTCTAACAAAGACGTACCACCAAGCGGTTACACGTTAATCTCCAAACCCTTTCAAGAAACTTAAACTACATCGGCATCCATCAGGTGAATTCGCAATCAAGAGCTAAGCTAGCTCTTGATTTAAGCCAACTTAATTTAATAAAGATCATATCATATATTCATTATGCAACTATTAGAATGATAAATAAAACGTAATGTACAGAAGTCTGTTCATTTATTTTATTAGTAAAAAAAGAAAAAAATTAAACCGCAGTAAATATTTACTATTTTAACGCTATTCACTCACGTCGCTATCTTCAGATTCAGACTCAACATTAATTATAAATTCAAAATCTTTCATATATTCTATCTATCATTCACATTTCGACACGTATTATATTTTCCCACATATTTCTATCAATCATGTCAATTCGTTCCTTAATTAAAGCAATGGCTTTAATGATGAAATAATGATAGATTTTAAGTTTTGCCCGTTTTTTTTCGCCACATAGTTTTATAAAATTCTCCATACTTTTCTATTAAAGAAAAATATTTATCTAATTATTATTTAAAATAAAAAATAAAAATGATTTATCCTCTTTTTTTTATGGCATGCTAACTGTACTTTTGGCAATAATCGATGCGTGCTCCTACGTTCGTCTCTGTCCGGCAACTGAGTAACCAATTAGAATAACAAGTTTGCGTGTATTTCGTCTGTACATAAGTTTTCTTTGTGTGAGTAAAGACATTGGAGGGGCGTGCACTTTTAGAATAAAAGTATATCTATACCTCGAAATTGTATGTAACATAATATGTACCATTTAAAAAAAGGTCTAGGAACATTCAAATTAAAATAATTGTTTAGTTAAGTAGGCTTTCAATGGTCACTCTTTTCAAAAATAACTATTTCAATGAAATATAATTTGTCTTTAATTTCAATATATTTTTTTTAATCTAGTGCGTAGCTAGTTACAGCTTAACAAGATACATAGTCCTCGACAGTATGATAGGCTTTTTATAAAGTTTTATCAACCATTTTTTCAATAATTGATAGAAGCAATTGCTATATGATAGATTGATTTTCTTAATGCATATTGTTTGCAGATTATATAAAAATACTATTATCATTTCTTTCAAACTTAGGTGTCTAATTAATAATTGCAATTTATCACACGCTTTTCGATGAAGTATAACATCGTGAGGTAATCTTCATATCTCTAGAGAATTCTAGGCATGTGTGTTACCTACCAATCCGCATTAGAGCAGCGTAGGAGCTCCAATCCTTCTCTCCAAAAACGGAGACAGGAGGCCTTAGCCCAGCAGTGGACATAGTGGCCGTTACTTTACTTTTTTTTCTTTCAAACACTCTATTTCTTTACCTCTTTTTTACTGAAACCGTAACTCTAAAAAGCTATATTTTTTATATACTTTTTCCTAAAATGAGCATTTATTATTTTTTTAATTAGAATTTCCTTTAAAAAAATCTAAATTAATATCAATTATCAAATAATATCGTCATTGTGATCGTATAAAAAAAACAATTTACAGCAAACTAAAATGAAATCAGAGTTATACTACGTCGTACATTGTGCTATATTATTTTGAAGGAAATAAAGAATTACTTAATCTTTGCGATAAAAACGTATCTTAATTAAAGTTCCTATCAATTTTAATCACTATTTGCAGTTAATAAATATTACATACAAGCTGTTACTGCGAAATCGTTGACATCAATTAAATGTTAAAATTCCTTTAAATTATATCAATAGTTCTTGAGTTTATCATATACAGACAGTGGGGGACTTTGTTTTATAATAGAAAACAATTGGCTACAAAAATCCATGGATAATTAAATCAAATCAAACTCAACTTCATTTAACTAAATATGTGGGCATACTAAAATACTATTGAAAAATAATTTGTCGAAAGAAAAGAAGTCTTCTTTTATTTCGAATTATATGATAATTTTTGGAAATTTTTGTTTAACGAGAATTTTTTTTTAAACTTTTAAACCTTGAATATATATTATAGCCGTCGAGCCCGCCTCGCAGGGCTTAATTAAAACATACATTATTGTTATTACTGTTATAAAAAAAATAGTCTAATTGCTACTAAACTCAGCAGGAACTTCTACTAGGTCAATCTAAAGATTATTTAGAAAATTAAATTAAAACCGGTTTTGGATCTATAAGGAACATAGAGACAAAATTATTTTATATACATATAGATATTACTATTTGGCGTCAACGCCCTTAATTACATACTAGTATTTTCCTGTTGCCGAAAGAAAAACGAGGCCTTATTCTATATGTTACCCCGGAATATAAACTTAAAATTTTACCAAATTTGACCAATTTTGCTCCAGATTATCTATAAAAGCGTAACAGACAGACTTTCGTATTTTTAAAGGTAATCTTTCTATCGGCTCGCTATAGATATATAGATATACATAAGTATATCTATAAAATCCATGACATATATACATTCAATCAATTTAATTTATCACTGTAGGCCTGAACGTTATCAAATATGATTGCAATCATAAAAAATACATAATATTAAATATGATATTTAAATCAATACTCATTACAAAACAAAGACCCCAAAAGCTGTCTGTCTGTATGTCATCATCTATATACTACTACACCATCAGAAATACTTAAGTACAAGAGAATTTAAAATCCACAAAAATACTACAAAATTATCCGCTAAAGCATGTCTCTCTTATGGCTCATAATAACACTTTTATGTTCAAAAGGTAAATTTTGTGACACTAATTTCCACGCGGGTGTATCCGCTGGCATAGCTAGTAGATCTATACATCACGCTCTAGTATCTTCAATTGTTTACTACAAAAAATACTGGTGACTTGATAAGGTACTGTCATTACAGTATAATATGATTTGGAACTACCTATTAAGTATACAGGATATATTTATCGATATATTTACGTGCGATACAGAAAGATAATACAAGTATGTATTGTGCTAACTTCCTTTTATAGAAAGGACAAGTGATACCACTGGCGTATCTATCGGAGGGCTATGAGGAGCAGTGACCCAAGGCCGCTAGGCTCAGATGGCCCCACGGCCTCTGACTTACAAATTATAATTAGTACTACTGTCCCACATTCAAAATATGAATAGAAGAGATTCCAGGAATGTGACTTTAATAGTGGCTACTTATTTGAAACTATACAATTATTTGAAAAAAAATCGAACAAGTCGCTGTACTACGACGAATTTGGCGTACAAATACAGGATAACAACAAATATGGAATAATTCGAAATCAGAACACGATAAATACGGAACAAATAATATTAAATAGTTTAGTTGGGGCCCTTTCGCCCCAGGGCCTTTGGTTACGTAGCTACGCTCCTGAGTGGTTTTACGTAACAACTTAAATGCGTTGATTGCTCTTCACTATCGGCGTTGATCGTCTATATCGGCAAGATCATCATGCAAGTGTTTCCACACGAAACATACATATTATAATACGATACATTCAATCATACGTATCACTTAGCAATTCTATTTGTACGGGTTTCGGACACGATCAACTACAATTTCCGGATTGTAGAAGATCGTAGACGACTATAGATGATTGGTGAGTATAGCCGAGTATGTCCTCTACACGCTCGTACTCACTTTTTATCATTTTGTGATCGCCGATTTTGAACAGGAGCCATAGGTCATATCAAACATGATACCCTCGATTTTATACTGTCTTTTGTGGATGTGTTTTTCCTGTAAAAATTATGATATAAATTTATTTCCTTTACTATTTGTCACGATCATAGTCCTGCCCTTATTCCACTCTTAGTGGAGTCGACATAACATGTTTAAAGATGTTGTTAGTTGATTTGGCTAGTTATTTTACAACCGACAGATTGCCTGACATGAACTTAGGCGCCTTTTACGACACCTCGGTAAGAAATGAGAGCGGTCTCTTCTACTCAGCCGGATACCACTATTTGTATGTAGATCTTTGGTCTTATCATAAAATTCATTGATCTACCAATGTGCTAAGTGTACTCCTAGCTCTATTATTTAATACATTTTGTCCACCGCATTATGGTTTCAGGCGTCACAATTTATCTCCCGAACCACGCTTTTGGTCCCTAGGTCTTCCGTCTACGTACACTGTCTATGCGAAACAAAATCCTGCAAGAATCCTCCCACTGAGATATATTTGTAAATAAGTGGCATAATATTAGGTAAGAGTTTTGAAATTTAGCGAAAACATTAAATCTATCGTGATCTATATCGATCCATGACTTGTCTTATGTGCAATCTAAATACACATGTATTAATCTATCTAGTATAAGACTATATTAAAGAGCAATCAGGTTAAGTGCCTTCAATTTAAACATTTTTCTTAATTTTCCTGATAAATATAAATAAATTGGGATTCCAACGTTCATTTTCCTTCTGAAGTGTATAAATATATAATATTATTTTATTTCGAGAAGCAAAGATTAAAGAAAGAATAAATAATGAAAGAAAGACTGTCTACACTAATGAAAACGATGTCAAAGCAAGAATATTAATCACGTCTTAAGTTAAAATACTCCTGCTTATCTAAATTTTAGTATCTTACGTTACATAATCCAGACACAAATACTCAACGAAGCTGTCGATGCCTTATATTGCTTTGTTTACACTTTTATAATTTTAAATAATAATTTTAATCAAATTTTTATCTTCGTTATATAGTGTAGATAACTGACACCGAAATACGAATTTGTTGAAGACAGTTGTAAAACGGTCGTCGAATCATTCACTAGTATAATGTATAGTTTTATTTTAGCTGCAATAATATGTCTTCTTTTTCTATGTTTATATATGTTCAGAGTGTATAATTATTGGAATGATCGCGGAATTCCATATGATAAACCTATGTTATGTTTGGGCAACTTAGGGTTTATCATGAGAAAAAGTATGTGGGATTACTGTTATGAATTAAGAATAAGACATCCTAGAGATTATATTGGTATATTTTTGGGTGGACAGCCTGCTTTGATGGTACAAACGCCGGAACTTGCAAGGAAAGTACTGAATAAAGATTTTAACTACTTTCAAAATAGATTTATATATTCTAGTGAAACAGATCCTCTTGGTCACTTAAATTTGTTTACTGTGAAGGTAAGTTTAATATGTTAAGGTTTCAATTATTAATCTAATACTAAATCAGTCAATTTAAAAAAGAGCACAGTGTAATTTGGTTTAATACTTTCATTTTAAAGATGCCACTTTTTATCACTGTATTGAGTTGGAAATTAATTACAATTGAACAAATTTTCATAATGACTGGCCCGTTGGCGCAGTTGGCAGTGACCCTGTCGTCGGCTCTGTGGGTCGCGGGTTCGATTCCCGACGAGAACCAACATTTTCCATTTAGAATTTGTTGGTTCTTCGAGTCTGGGTGTATATATATGTATTTAAAACTATATATTTACCAGTTGTCCGTCACCTATAACACAAGTATTAAGTTACTTACTTTGGGGATGGACGACCGTGTGTTTAAATGTCCCATATATTTATTTATTTATTTATTTTATATATTAGATGATATATAATTTAGATATATGATTCGTTAAGGGTTAGTGTAAATTTATTGAAATATGACAATAATTGTTGAAAATACCGAAATAAGTCAAGCCGCCTAGGATCTTTCATCATAAACGCTGCGTTTGACATATGTTATGGTTGTAGCTCTTTTACTACTTGACTTATATAGTGGGTATAAAGTTTTAGCCTTAAATACACTAGTGGCCTTAAGTAGTTCCTTTACCTTATGAGTGTGGTTCACGTTCACTGCTGGGCATAGGCCTCTTCAATCTGTTTTTGGAGTTCTCTCCAAAAACAGATTGAAGGGGCTTGAAGAAGAAGGGTTGGAGCATAGACCCACCACGCTTCTTACGTCTACTCAGCGTTTGCCGCTTTCCCAGACTCTAATCGACATCTGAGGTGTCATGTTCCATGCCTGGTAAATAAACTTCGCGCCACTTCGCCTTTCCCTACCTAACTTCGGTGGGATCGGACGCCATTAGTTTTTAAGATTTTAGCATAGTACATAGTATAAGAATAATTATAATTAACTGTAAATAAATACATTTATTTGGATAGTGAGTTTTGTGTACCCAACAGTCGCTGTTCCAATGCGGATTAGTAGGTTAAACATACCCCAGAATTCTCTAGAGATATGCAGGTTTCCTCGCAGTTTTTTCCTTCATCGAAAAGCCTGTGATAAATTGCTACTATCAATTAGGCACATAATTAAAAATATTTTAAAATTTAGTTCAAAATGAAAGTTAACGCGTGCGAAAGTTATTCTACGGCTAATCTTACTTAGATGGCTAGTGATTTGATAAGAATCAGTCGAATTTCTGGACATGCACACACAAATTGTTTTAAGGATATATAAAATTGATTGAAAAATATAAAGTGAACTCTATAAATTTTCGTGTCCGCCATCGTGACAACTACTACGAACTACCGGATAAAATTATAATTCATTATCGTTCCAATTCAGACTTCTCATTCAATTAAAATTTAAAAATAATAAAGTACTATTTTTATTGCAACAGAACCCGATATGGAAGAATATGAGATACGAACTCTCTCCAATGTTTACATCCATGCATTTAAAAAGAATTACCGAACTTATGAACTTCAATGCAAAACAATTAATACAAAAAATCAAACGAGACCACATTGATAACAGAAAGAAGTCCAACCTAAAGGTACGTGTTTCAAGTAATGTTTATTACTATTATATTTTAATTAAAAGAAGTGATTTTTTAAAAGAATGACCGCCGAGTTTCTTGCTGGTTCTTCTCGGTAAGAGCACCTTTCTGATCGGTCGTAGCTTCATTGTAATTTCACAATTCACAAGTGCTCAAATAAATAATAATTTTAAATTAAATTTAACAAAATAATGTGTACAATTTTTTTATCTGAATGTTCTAAAATAATATACAATTCGTCAAAATTTAAAGCTTACCATTGTAGCAAATTCATCACTCATGCTTATGCTATGACCTGTAAATTATCCGTGTTAGATATTTTTTTAAACGCTTTTATACAACTTCTAATGTATGTATGTGAAGGTGAAATCTTGCAAATTAAAGTTGACCCACTTCCCGATGTCCGATTGAGCTTAAATTTTACATATCCGTCCAGTCCCGATGATGTTGCATGTTTAGATAAGCATGACCTGACGCTACTGGCAGGATAAGCTACAGACGTAAGAACTCCTCAACGGTATATATCAGTAGGGCCATGAAATTTTGTTAAAAGTTTTTTTTAAAGCATTTTTTAACTTAACTTGTTCATATTAATTGATGTATTACAATTTTCAATTAGTCTTATAACGAAACTGCTGTGATATACTTTTTGTTCCAGGAACTATTTTCGATGTACACCTCAGATACTGTGGCTTATTCTGTTTTCGGTATAAGGGTCAGTATTTTGAACGACCAAGATTCTCCACTGTGGTATATTACTAAGCATATGGTTAAATGGACGTTTTGGCGTGGTTTTGAGTTTACATTAATATTTCTCATGCCAGCAATAGCTGCCAGTTTAAGGTTAATATTTTATATTCGTATACATCGAATTTATTTCAATTTTGATAACAAAGGGTTATGCTTATATAACTTATAGTACGCGGCTATAAATAATGCATATCGAGGCTAAGAAAAATAAATTCGGCTAGATCCTCCTTCATAGAGCATTGTCTCTCTCGCACAGACTGACGAATCAGTGTGAAACGTCACATCAACTGAGTGACAGTGACAGCGCTCTACGAACCTGACCGGCTGTTTCGTTCTAAACATCGATGTGCATTATTTAATGCCGGGTACTATAATAATACTATGAAATAGATTAAGTATATTTTGTGTTAAATACAATTTTGAAGTAGTGTTTTGGATATTGAACTTTTAAGTCATATGGCAACACAATGCCAGTGGATTAAATTCTGGTAACTATTTTATGTTATAAGAAGTAATAATTATAATTAACAGAATTCATATTATATTTGTGATTATAGGTTAAAATTCTTTTCGGAAGCAGCTAGTGACTTCATAAGAAAACTGTTCTGGAAAGTCGCTGAAGAACGTAAGAAAGCTGAAAATTCAAACTTTAAAGATTTGGTGAATCTTTTACTTAAATTAAAAGAAAATTTAAAGTTACCCGCCGAATCAGGCTCTCGTAAGTGTATTTGAGCAACATGTAGTTGAAAAAGTAACTCAAATCACAAATATTATTTCATAATTTCGTATGTTATTCTATGTTTCAGAGTTAGCTGATAATATTATGTTGGCGCAAGTAGCTGTATTTATTTTAGGCTCAATTGAAACTTCGTCTACCGTTCTCAGTTACTGCCTCCATGAGCTGGCTTATCATCCCAAAGAACAGGTTTTACGAATTAATTTACTTGTTAAAAAAAAGTTTATATACTAATGGATACCATGCATGCATCTTTCTAATATAGCTATAAATAGATTATAAAACTGTATTTGTGAGTAAATAGTATATTCTATCTTCGTATTATTGATGCCTAGTATTCCTAAGGCTCTAATTAATTTGTACATCTTAAATATATACTTTCGTTTACCTCAGTCGTAGTTGACCTCCTCAAAAACGGATTGTACATTTTCATTTATTAGAATCGCTAATCATAAAAATATGTATATTTTATGATTATGTAATCATAAAAATATGTATATTTTTGTGATTATGTAGCGTATGAATATGTATATATTTATGATTATGTATATTCGTGCATGTTAATGCATATCCAGAGACGACGAATGATAAGATAGAATTGAAAGAAAAACATGTCCCGACTTATAGTAGAATGAACAAAACGTAAGTTTACGAATAATAAATTGAAATAATTTGCAGGATAAACTTTACCATGAAGTAATGGCCGCAAAAAAGAAAACTGGAAAAGATATTTTGGATTATAATGACTTGATAGAGCTGAAGTATCTAACAGCATGTCTTAATGGTAGAGTTATTAATAACAATTTTTCCACAGTTAGCAATGACGATAAATAATTGAAACCATTAGAAAACTTTAAAAATATATAATGTGACGATAATAATATCCTAGGAAACTCCTAGTTTCCTAGTTTTTAATTTTTTTTTCATTAATGACAAATTAAAAGTTCGTAAATCTTGCTATATTCTGCTATTAGTACTTAAAGCTAATTGAAGTTACTGTTTCAGAGACTATGCGAAAACATACTCCTGTGGCGTATCTGGACCGATTGTGTCTAAAGGATTACAAATTGAACGATCATATTACTATAGAAAAAGGTTTACCTGTATTCGTTAATGTGCTAGCGATACATTACAATGAGAAATATTACCCTGATCCGCTACGATGGCATCCTGAGCGTTTCGATTCTTACTCGGAAAGTGACAATCTTAACTACACGTTCCTACCTTTTGGTGAAGGACCACGATTTTGTATAGGTAACAAATTTTTTAACGAGTCAGATTCAAATTCGAATTCGAATTTAAAATATTCTTTATTTAATCATAATGGAGCAGGAGGATGATGATGACATCATCCTCCTGCCTTATCCCACTCTAAGTGGAGTCGGCATAACGTGTTACAAACATGATGTCAGATGATCTGGCTACTTATTTTACGACCGGCCGCCTGCCTGACGTCAACATACCTTAGTCGTATTTTACGACCCCTCGGTAAGAAAGAGGGTGGTCTATTCTACTCAACCGGATACCACACGGTGGGTCAACTCACCTTAGTCGCCTTTTACGACACCTTAGTAAGAAATGAGAGTGGTCTATTCTACTCAGCCGGATACCATACGGCACAAAATATTATTTATTTAAGTAAACTTATAAACGAGTGCTTTTGAATCGACAACTCTTCTACTATTGCTTGTACAAGCAAGAAACAGCTTTTATCAAAATATAATTCGTGTAACTAGTTACATTTAGACATTACTATCTTGTATAGCGTTGAAGATTAGCTATATCCATGCATTCTTATCATCTATATAATCCTCTACAATATAGTAAGCCTTCTGTATCAGCCTCTTTTTAATAATAACTATTTATTATTATCTACATTGATCGTCCATAAAGTGTGAAAATAAAAAGAAACTTTCTGTTTTACATTAATGAAGTAAAGCTATATTACCTCGGCGGTCCCGAAACAAAGAAATAAAATAAAAGACATTTCAGTGTTAAAAAGATTATATAGAAATGAACTTGGAATTTGGAATTCACAGTTACATCCTCTTTCCATCATAAACCACTTTTCAATTATTAAACTTACACAATAAAAAAATCTCATAAATACGAATCTAATACAGTTCATCTAAAAGCTGATAAGGCGCTAAATAGAAAATTCGAATATTTCTATTGAATTTGACATATAAATATAAATATATTTACTATTTAATTTTAAATTGTTTTAGGTAAAAGGTACGGAATGATGCAGATGCGATCTGCGCTGGCTCAATTAATAGAAGCTTATAAAGTAGAGCCGGCAGTGCCGTATACAGTAAAAACCGATCCGTATGCAGTTATATTAGCGCCCCAAGATGGATTAGCTGTAAAATTTACCGCGCGGTAAAGCGCCTTTACTGCCTTGTCCTTGAAATATAAATATATAATATATGTCTCAAGTAATTTAAATTAAATTTAGCTTATTATCAATATTAAATTACATTTTAATCAATTCAAATAATCACTATTGTCTATTATTTTATTCATTTATTTTTCAACTTTAATCTATGTATAGTGTTTCGTTATTTTTATTTTTCTTCCTTCCTTTTTTTCCATCATCAATTTTTTTTTCTTTTCATTTTCTTTCTGTTACTCATAGGTTGACTGGTAGAGATCCCTTTTAGGGATAAGTCCGCCTTTTGTTTATACAATAAAGATAAATAATAATAATAATAATAATAAATATATCTTGGAGATGATATTGCAAAATAAACTGAAAGAAAAAGTGCAAATCAGGATAAAATTCAAAAATACAATCAAAATAAATACAATTACATGGTCTATTGTATTTCCATCATTATTTAAATTCTATAAACTTAGATAAAGAGTATCACGCAACTCAAAAAAGCTGTAAACATTGGCATAAACTAACGTACTCTCCCATGGCTGGATTATGCCATGAGAGCCCTCTCTCTGTTAAGAGAAGGAAATAGGACTTAAAGCAAACATGTTGCTTCAAAACGAATAGCAGGTTTTCAGCACGGTTTCAATATTTCCCTTCACCGCAAAGCGCATAATCCAAACTACTTTAATAAATACGAAAGTCTGTATGCCTTTCTTTCTGCCTGTCTGTTGCGCTTTCAAGGCTAATCTTCTAGAGTTGTATGTTTTCGTGCAATTAAAGTCTATATATCAGGCATACAGAACATACAGAATAAAAATAATAACGGCAATAAATAGGCAAAAAACAGTAATTCAGGGTATTTAAACACTAAAGTAGGCTCTAACGAAATCGCGGATACCACTGGTTAATGATGATATATCAATAATAATATATCAATTGTACGGAAGTTGTTATAAAACAGTCATGGATTTGTGTCCGGATTTTTAAATCGCAAAGACTTGGTTTTGAACCTTTGGACCTTTAACACAAAAGATCACGATTAAAATCAATTTTTTACGTTTTTGTTTGATTTTTTAATAAATAAGACCAAATTGCTATTTAAAAAGTTTCTTTTCTAAAATAAAACATTTTTAAATGCGTAATATGTTAAAGAAAACTCTCAATTTCTAAATCACTTTAGTGAAATTTGGGACTGTTGAATCACAGTTCATATTCAAAATGTCTACTGATGAGAATGCTGAAATTCGAATTCCAAAATCTATTTAATAAGATTCGTGCCAGCTTGAAAAGATACCAGCTTAGTTACGAGTTGCCAAAACTGGACAAAGTTGGTGAGAGCCGTCACGTTTCGAGCACTCCTTACATTTAAGTCTGAAATATTCAAGCGACTTTGCAGGTTTATTTCACTTTGATTATGTACTGTTTTATCGCTTATACTGTGTCTTTATTTTAACGTTGACGTGTTTTATAATATTCCGTATCAGAAAGAATATACAGTACTATATTCAGAATATACTTACGCAATACTCTTGTTATACAAGAAAAGTTGCTGTTTCAAATAATGATTCGACATACATTTGACTCCATCTCCATGATCCACAATAGATTCTTCAATTTTTCATATTTGAGCATTCTTTAAAACTCATATTTAAGCATTTTTTTTTAAATAGAAAAAAAATGATTGTTCGTTGATTATTTGAGTTATCGTTGCTATTAAATACAGAGCTATTAAATATGAAGTTTACCAGCCAAATGAATATAAATTGTGTGTCCATTCAGTTGTTATTATAGCTGTACTGCACTATTGGCGATAATCGTTGATGATGTGATCTTGTATAGAATACTAATAATAGTGGGATCATCCGTATCATACGATACGTTCGATATGATATGATAATAGATATGATATCTATGATCATGACCCAGCGAGTCTCTTTTCGACAATCCCCGGATTGTAGGAGATCATAGATGAAGATTGGTGAGTACAACTGAGTATGCCCTCTACACAATCGTGCTCGCACATATTCGTTTACCATCGCCGAATATGAAGAGGAGCTCAAATTATTTACCCACAACCATTTATACTAATGAGAAGACCCATTTAAAAAAATGATACTATATAATTCATAGCTAAAGTGGAGATATGCGTAACACAAAGTACAAACCGATAGACAGTGAAGCCCTTATTGTGTAGAGGTGTTACAGAACAGGTTGTGGTATCGAGAGATGCGGTGTTAATAGACCTTGAATAGATGATCTCCAAGACTCAAATCTAATTTAATTAAAAAGGCACGGCATCTTCATGATATTTTAGCTAAATAACTAAAGTACCAAGTGAACAGAAACTGAATCAAGACTTGGCAGTTTATGATTGCCAGTTTAATTTAATTACAAAGTAGAGGCACTAATGAGTGTATTGAGAAGATGTGCTTTCAAATGAAGGGAAACCAGAAACCTCAGAGTGTGAAAAGTTTAAGAGTTTGAATTATTGTAAAATTAATATTCTGGTTATAAATATATCTAAAGTGTTAAAATTAGTATATTGCTATCTAAGGCTTGTTAGTAGAATGCTTTAGTTAACGATATACTATAAAACAAAATCCCCAACAACTGTCTGCATGTGATCGATTTTCTCAAAATCTACTGAACAATTTTTTTTATGTACGTTTTCACTAAGTTGCAGGTTAATTAATATTATAGTCTCCGAGACGGCTCAACCGATTTTGATGGAACTTTCGTTGCAAGATAGAGGAGGTTGTGGAGCAACATATGGTTTCCTTTTCATCCTAAAATTCCCTAAGAATTGGGATTTAAGCGGGAATAACTTTATGACCCAGTGATTTCAAGGCGCGTGAAACTGCGGTTACAGCTAATATACTATGTAATTAAGGAAACTATTATATGTATATCATAACATGTTGGTTGTAATGCGGTAGAGTTGTGGAGTAGATTATGGAACATTAGGAAGCTAATGAGCTCGTTAAGATAGTTGCTTCAGCGTTAACGCCATCTGTTTATAAAGAGACTAAAATATTAGATCTTTTTTATTCAAGATAATTTAGCGCACGACTACGTTTTAATGGAGCAAATTAAAATTTATGCTAGATTTGGTTAAATGCGATGATTATATAAATTATATTTTTCGAACAATTGTTTAGGAGCAAATTTCAATAAATGTGTTTTATTGAAATTGACTTATGTTCTCCATTTGTATATTACTCTTCGACTCATCAAAGAACATAATTAAACAGCAAGAAACAAGCATTATTGCATACAAACACACACACTGATGCTCGTATATGTATACGTTTTGACGATAACGGAAGGAAAAGAAGGAGAGCGGAAGTTGTAAGAAGTGAGGATTGTTGCGTAGAGGTGTAAAGAGGTGCGGAGAGGAGAGGTGAAGTGTGGAGACGAGCTAAGAGTAGTGGCGCTTTATGTTGCAGTTGTTGTCATTGTGTGCTCGGAGTTAATAAGTTGTCAAAAAATAATAAATTAATTTTTTTTTAAACCGTTTGTTATTTCTTTAATATAATAAGAAAATTTTCAATGTAACACATACATATATGCCCTTATGCTTAAATAATAATAAATATTTTATTGTCTTTGCAGATCAATATTCTTTTATTCTCTTCATTCTTCGCGCTAAAGCGCAAACGATAACCGACACTTGAGTTTCAAATATATTGCTAAAGCAGTACTTATTCCATCAGTTTACTTATTAATACTAGTCAAATATTGATAAAACCTCATTTTTTTCATTAAAATTTTTTTTTAATTCATTATTAATTTAACTCATTTCATCTATCCCAAAGCAGTCATTCGTAACACAATGTTAAGGGAATGAGAAAGTAATATATTTCACATTATTTAATAAGCATAACATATTTCTTTTTTTCGAATTAAAGCAATTTAAATAAGCGAAGATATATCACAAAGGCTAACCCCGAAAATATGACAACAAAACGCAGATTGAATTCTAAGCCTGAATGCCACTGAACATTTATAACGAGAACAAATGAAAAATAAACAGGCGATTTGCATGCTCCTACAGAAATTAAAATTGAAACAAAAGCTATTAAATATAATACGTTATTAAAATGATTGACAAATAAATTGACAAAATTGAACAGTGTAACAGCATAGGTGACTAATGTTTCGCTGTTCATTGTTAAGATTAGTAACATTTTCTAAAATTTAACATATAAAATGAATGTTTGTGTGTATGTCCTTTGTAAACTCCGAAACGGTTGAACCTATTTTTATGTAACTTTCAGAAAATCTTTAGATTCATCCAGCGGATGTTCCTGTTAAGTCTTGGTTGCAATCGGAGCATTTTGTTTACAGTTGAGTTCTTTTTCGAGGGGGATTCGAAACCAGACTGAGCAACAGCAACGCGTGGCCGGACAGCTAGTTTCATATAAATTACTCATAATAAATGGAGATGTTATGAGTAAGATTTTTAACTTATAATACACACAATGTCCTTCTGTGTATCTTTTATATACAATGTTTAAGATGAAAAAGGGAATTTTTTACTTATCATAGCTACACGATGGTGGAATTTTTTGTACTTACGGCAGAATGTAATGTCTACTATCGATTTTAGAAAGACCACATTCAAGTTAACTCTTAGATTTTATATTACAGCAGAAGCTCTCTATTCGCGGGGTATATGTTCCGTAGAATAATATAAATAAATATATGGGACACTTATACACACGGGCGTCTGTCCCCAAAGTAAGTAACTTAATACTTGTGTTATGAGTGACGGACAACTGATACTACATATATAATTTGAAATACAAAATATACACCCAGCCTCGAAGAATCAACAAATCGTTTATAGAAAATGTTGGCCCTCGGCGGGAATCGAACCCGGGACCCGCGGATCTGAAGGCTGAATCACTACCTACTGCGCCAATGGGCCAGTCAATTGGAAATAAGCGATGATATCTCTAATAATTCAAAAAACTGGGATATTTATTGATAAAATTAGAATAATAATTGTATAACGAAAATATATCGAAGACGGTGAAGCAAATACAATTTATGATCGTGACAACGAATAATTTCAGTAGTCCATTTGATCGAAAAGATAATATTTTTCCTTAAACAAAATACTGTCCTACATTTAACCTCACGACCAATCTTTACACAATCGATTTCAACAAATCCACCCTCAATAGCTCACCAAACTTGTATATTTTTATATTTTGCACCCTCATTAAATACTCTTGGAATAAAATGCGGCAGCCAACCCCTTTCTCAGACCCCTCATGGTTTTATTAAAGTGAGGCACATCCGGCACCGAAACACTCTACGAAACACTAATAAAAATCATAGAGCTGTCTCAAAGGCATGACATTTCATATCAAATATCTTTATATACTGGCTATATTTGTTCATGTGTCTAAAATAGAATGAGTGCAGATGTGTAGACTTCATTAATGTCCATTTTTTTTAATGTTTAATACTAGTATTGATTAAATATTTATATGCATATTAATTTCAATTAAGTAAGCTAAAATAAATGCTTTATATAGTAAACTTTCATTAGTTTACTACATCTATGTAACATGCATAGAACTTATGCAGATTGTAGTTACCCAATATTTTTTATTTCAAATTTCAAATTCGAAATTCAAAATATTTTTTATTCAAGTAAACTTGTTAACAAGTGCTTTTGAATTTTGAACTCTACTGCGGTTCCTACTGAGAAGAGCGAGCAAGAAACTCGGAGGTTGCTCTTTTTAAAATAATACTTATAACTAGTTACATTTAGTCATTCCTATCTAGTACGGTGTGGAATTGTAGCTAAGTATACGCATTCTTATCACCTAAGTAATCCTCAACAGTATTGTAGGCTTTGTGTATCAGTCTTCCTTTAACAGTTTTTTTAAACTGCTGCAATGACAAAGCTAAAATTGATAAATTGCATTGCAAGTATATATTAATAACTTTTATATATGATGAAGAGTAACAAATAAAATTCATGGCATTCAGTGACCATTAAAATAAATAATGTAATATGATGTCTAAAAACATAAGTTCCGTTTCATAATTCATTCTTCACAATCACATAACCCGCTGTGTGACTGTCTCTGAGCTCTTATCAGTCTATTCGTAAAATTATATTTCATTTGATCGAAAGAATCAATTTAGAAACTATATAATGATTCTCAAATTGGGTCCTGAAATATTATATGTTAGAACGAGCAATGTATGCAAAAAGTAGGTATTAACATATATATTCACGTCCTGCGATATTTCGGGCGAAGCCAATTACTCCAAATAATTTAAAGAATTAGGCGTTACCATGCAGAAATCCATAATACAAAAGTTATAATACAATTATTTTTCTATAATCCGCGATAAAGTAAATAGGAAATAAACTTCGATGCTTTGCAATTTTGTCGTGGAGTCTATCTCCAATGATGCTTTAGTTGCGGGGCGAAACGATTGTTGAGTTTGTGATAGTGAACGTGTCTACTGTCTAGTGCTTGTGTATTGTGGTAACGGTGGAGGTTTATGCTTGTGTTTTAGGGAATGCTGCATTTTTCAGGTGTGAAAATGAGAGTCCACTTAGCATTATATATATTTCCTATTTACTTTATCGCGAATCATAGCAAAATAATTTTATTATTACTTTTGTAACAACTACTCCAGTGAAATTCATGCCCTTGTAAAGCAGTAAAGTAACGGCCTGTTACTTTGCCCACTGCTGGGCTAAGGCCTCCTCTTTCCGTTTTTGGAGAGAAGGATTGGAGCTAAGACCTAAAACGCTGCTCCAATGCGGATTGGTAGGTTACACATATCCCCAGAATTCTCTAGAGATATGCAAGTTTCCTCACGATGTTTTCCTTCACCGAAAAGCATGTGATAAATTGCAATTAACAATTAGACACTATAAGTTTTTAATAGAAAAACTCATTGGTGACCCGGGGTTTGAACCCATGATCGTCTCTAGAGAGTCACACGGTCTCACCGCTGGGCTAACACAGCTTATTTTGCTATTTGCTTATTTGTGCTACCTATTTTCCATTTTTTGTTTTCTTTCAATATATCGTAAATCTATAAAACAAACATAAATATGAAAGGAAAAAGGTTATGTACGTTTGTATCAATTTTATTACAAGTACAACGGGTCTTAGGTGGAAAAAAATCATAAAACTTTTACGCCATCCTATCCATATTTCGCATTTCGAAGTTTGCGCGGCCAAATATTCGAATAAATATAAATAGAGGCCGAGAATTTAGAACAGCGGGCGAACTGCATCTATAAGGCAGTTGTTTCAGTTACGTTCCAGAGCCAGACGAGCTCCAGTTTACCGGTGAACGAACTGCGGGACGCTTGTTTCTCGAACCGCGTCGCCAAACCGCCCGATTTCCGATATCTTGGGATTACACTAAATTAAATAAATTAACTTAAATATTTCTTAGATTATTGTGTAAGGAAAGACTATTTAATATGCGTATTTTGTTCAAATAAAGGAGACAAGTGCATATCTATGCGCATCGGTGAGTATGAAATGACATGTAAAGCATGCTTTTCATTGAATGCGCTTCAACCTTTTAATTGAAGTAGTATTTGGCTACGGATTTATGTGTTTTAATACCTCTATATACTTGTATGTATTCCTACGTAACTTATAATTTATTAAGATGATGCGTGTCAATTTTTATGCTATGCGTGTCAGCTAAAGATATACTTTTCAGAATTACACATCCATAGAGAATATTTAAATACTAACGTACTATTCTGAGTATGATGTATAACATTTATGTTCTTCTATTTCTTACAGTAACTGTAGTTATAATTTAAAAGTAGAACCTTGTGTTTGTGAGCAAACTAATTTATTTAAATATTAATATAGGCTTAAGTAATTCCAAACAAAACTCAAATACCCAACTTTGAACTTGTTAGCGATCTAGGTCTCTCGCTTGTAAGTCATTTTAAATTACCTTACCTTCAACTCGAACGAATACTATTTACTCATTTACATTTAACAAGTTTTAATTTAGAACTCCCTGTTATTTATCAAATTAATAGTATCTCTCAATAGTTTACAGAGTAGCGGAAAACTTTATTATGGCATCATACATTCTAGGGGTTTACATTATAACGAACTTTGTTATTAGAGGCATAAAAGGAATGAAATCGATTGATTAAGGTCGGGTACTGGAAAAATTGTTATCGATCCCGCGCGAATCTCGGTCAACCAAGTATTTATTAAGTGATTTAGGGTGAACAGCTAAGACTCCTATTGTTATCAATTAAAATTAACCTTTGGAACGTTTGGAGTAAAGTAAATTTAATGAATACAGGAATTAGTGATTAAGAATTATTTTGAATCCAAAATGAACGAATTATTGACCAGAAGATATTTTAGTATGAAATTTTCATTTCTGACTTGTTTTCGTTTGTTAATACTTCTGCAAGTACATTAATTATAAGAAATAGATTTTTCTATGAATATATGATATAAGCAATAGCTTATTTCCAAGTACTGATCACATCGTTGTTTATTGTGCCGGATACGCCTTTAACGATGTGTAACACAGCGATTCGAGTGTGCTGTCTCGCAACAGTAGAGTTCAAGATCAAATTCCTAGGTCACTAAATTTAAGATTTATTTTTTGATGATACCGTAAAATCAAACATATGCTCTCATAAGTCCTTGAGATATCAAAATATAATGCTGTCCTTACTTGGCTTGTGAATTCGGACCACTTGCAAAGGACAAACAAAATCAAAAAGGGATTATGACTTTCTTTATAGTAAAACAATGAAAAATATATCAAAAATCATAGATACGTACTTTCTGAAATTTATATATTTACTAAAACATGTCAGCTGTTGTAGCAATATTAAAATGTATTAAATACATATTCTACATACATTTACTAAAATACATTTTAGTAAATGTATGTAGAATATGTTTGCTGCAATAGTTACTGAGCTATATAATAGTGATACTTGTAAAGGTATATAATAGGTGATACTTGTATGTTAAGTCACAGCCCCTACTGAATACTTGTTCCTAATAGCAATACATTCATAGAGAGGCTATGGCAAGGGTCAACATTTTTATGATAAGATTGTAATGTAAATTGAATCTCGAAAAAGGTATTTCAAGACCATTTTATGTGTTAATATGTAAAAACCCTAGAAGATTCAATTAGCATAAGTGATAAAATCTTTAGACAAAACTTATTTATTTATGTATTTTATTTATTATGAAGTATCATTTCTTTTATATTAAAATACATTTCATTTATTTTAGCACATATTTTTTAATGTTCCTTAGTATAGTTTTTCTTACTTTTAAATAATTTCCTACATATATCTGGTATGAAAATACGAATAGTCCACTATACGGTTAACATTATATATTTTTTCTATTTACCTTATTGCGGATTATAGCAAAATAATTTTGTTACTACCGTTTAAAAATTAAAAATTGTAGTTATACCAATATTTATTTTAATACAACTCAATTATAAGTGAGCCTTTATTTCGTTGAAGCCCTAATAGGCCTTAATACAATATTAAATTAGCTGTCATTTGTGAGTTAAATTAAAAATTTTATAAATTGACTACTTTAAATGCTTTACTAGTACTTATTACTTGAACTTTAACTTGTAAAGGAGTGCAAAGATAAAAAAATTCTTTGCTACTTTATATTCGTTCCTTCTATAGGGATTAGAGTAATTTTTAGTAAAAAAAATTAAAGCTCTGACTTGAATAGTATTCAATATTGAATTCATTAAATTCAATAGTTTCATAAAAAAAATCTTAGCTGCGTACAGCACACAATACAAATGATCTATCTGCATGTTCTCAATACTATAAACGAAACTTATACAATAAAACGATGATTATAAATTTATGATTTAATTAAATAAACTGATTCCACTTTCGACGATTATAATATCATTGATCCAAACAATCAGTTAAATATGATAGACCGAAAGAAATACTGAAACTTCTATCCCAAATTATAACGTAGCTATCGTTAGCTTTCAACATTGAAACTGATGTGTCTTGTAACTTGACGGCATAAAAAAGCTTAAGAACTTAATAAGCTCGCATGGCTTCCAGTGTTGCTACTTGGGACTATATGATAATGAGGCAATTAAGAGCATCTTAAATCTCTTAAGTCTTAAACATAACGCATATTAGACGCTTCAAGAGATTCCCACAATTAATAATATCATTGAACCAAACAATAAGTTAAATATAACAGACCAAAAGAAATATTGATACTTCCAACTTCAAAACATATCACAGATTACAACTAAACTATCATCAGCTTTCAACGTAGGGTTAAAAACTGGTAAAGGTCTTGGCGATATAAAGAAGCTTTAGAAGTAATTAAGCTCGCATGAATTCAGAGCTTCTTAGCCGACATCATAATGAGGCAATTCTCAGTCGTATCGTTCCTTTCGCTAACAAATGGAGACAACAACTGTAAGCATTTATTGCAGGGTTACATAAAGAGGATCCAACCGCAAATTGTTCTGAAACGTAAGTTTGAAAATAAGTTAATGTTTCTGGCGATGGCATAGCTACCGCAAGGCTAGACGGGCCAATGCCCCAAAGTCCCCAGGCAGCCCCTTTCTGACTCTAAATTCAACTAGTGAAATATTTTTCTAAACTTAGTAGAAATTTTTATACTAATAACACTATTTTATTGACTGACTATTTACGACGAATCTGGAGTACGTCGAATTCGAACCGCGTTAAATAAGGAACAAACTATTTTAATTAGTTTAGTTTGGGGTCCTAATTTTCTGGACCAGTCCCTTTGGTTACCCAGCTGCTACTGAGTACTGGTAACAAGACACTATGCCGTTATTATTTACTACAGCTTCAAACGATCTCCTTTAGCTGTAGCTACTGGGATATTGGCAACAAGTGCATACAATGGAAAATCACAAAAGTGGAACAACCGAAGCTATTGTTACCTTGCGGCAATGCATCTTGCATTTTCTAACAATGGTTTTCTATTCTAAAGCTAATCAGAAACAATATTGTATGTGTACCTTATTAAGGTGAAATAACTGAATATTTTCTGTTTCAGAAAAACCTTTATATAATGGGGGCTACCTGATATAGAGCAGTCAATATATCATAAACTAATCAAAAAATATATATAATAAGCTAATCAAAAATCAAGTGACAAATCTTTTTCGTATTGTCCCTCAAATTTGTTTGACACACTTAGTTATTTACTTTGGTTCATATGTGAAATGCGATATTTTTTTAACTAATTAAATATTAATTAACCGATGGTGCAGTTGGCTGTGATCTTGCCTTCATCACCGCAGATCGCGAGTTCGATTCCGAGAACGAGCCGACCCGAGAACCAACATTTTCTAATACAATTTGTTGTTTCCTGGGTGTGTTTATGTATTTGAGTATGTATTAAAAAATATATGTGTATTTATCATTTGTTTGTCACTCATAATACAAGTATTACGTTATTTATTTTGGGGACGAAAACGGTGTAATTTATTATTATTAAGTAAATATAAAATTTATCACTAAAAACTATTAAAATGTAACAGAAATTCATAAATCCATAAATATTTATAATGTCGAAGCATTCAGTTTTTTTTTCTAAACTTAATTTCGATTTAAATTTTACTTTTTTTACTTTTTTAATATAGTCAGTGTTTTTAAAAATGAAGCACAAATTGAACTATAAACGCTTGCCTCACAAGTCAATAGTTTTACTTTATTAAACATTATCTAGAAATTAATAAGTACGGTACAATTTGCTCGGATCGTAAAACAACACTGGCTCAAGCCCGCATCAGGAAATCTAGTTAAGCCTTTCATTATATACATCGCGTTAACAATGGTTAATATAAGCCAGTTTCATTTATATATAGTAACTAAATATTACGAAATAGTTTTCGCTCACTATCGCTGAAATGTTAAAAAACACGCAATTATGTATTTTAGTTCTATACTTGAGGGCAAACTAGGATTTATTATCAAATTCAAATTCAGAATATTCGTTATTCAAGTAAACTTTTGAACAAGTGCTTTTAAATCATCAACTCTACTTCTGGTTCGGAAAAATATTCATGTGAATATTTGGCAAGACATACGGCTATCGCTGCTTTGAAAATACAATTCTTATAATAAGGTACATTTTGTACATAAGTTTCAAGATAAAAACTCATTGGTTCCTACCTAGAGTTTCAACCCGTAACTTCCGCGAAAGAGTCGCACGGTCTCGCCACTGAGTTCTTACAGTGTCTTCATATTAATATACCTTAACGTTTTTCCTACAGACGAATAAAATGAAAACACCAGCAACAAACGCATCCACTGTACTTAACAGCTTCGGCGTTATAACAACTGCTGCCAGCACTACGGCCGCCACCAACAATGTCATCGCAGTTGCTAAATCTACTAACAGCAACAAACGACCGCCAGTCATCATTTATCCTACAGGTATGCTTTATAGAAGTGAAAAATAATCGATTTTTAGTAATCGATTTTCTGAACATTATAAATTTATTTTTGAGAACAATTATATCATTTACTTCATTTTTAACTATCGTTTTTCTTATTTTTTTAAATAAAATATGCATTGTTGCTTAAAGAAGTGTAGTCAATCTAGAAATAATAATCGAATTTTGCAAACAGCACATTTATGTTATTTTGTCATCGTACTAGTTGACTTTAATTAGACTTTATTCTAATTATATATTAGTGTAAAAAAAAACTTTTCACATAGTTTGAAAAATCCATTATTAATAATCGATTTTTCATCAAATCAAAAAATCGAATATTGATAATCTATTTTTTCGATGCGGGTAAATCGATTTTCTACACATCGATTTATTTTGAAGGAAGAATCGAAAAAAATCGATTATTTATTAATCGATTTTTCCACTCCAAGTGACATCCCTAATACACTTATATAATATTTTATTTTACGAAGATGCTACATCCAAAATTCAGTGGGGTAGGATCCGAGTTTAATTAAAACTGAATGCGTACGAATTTTCCGCTATCTCATCATCAGCCATTTACGCTTTTTGGTGTCACTTCGTAAATGTTTTTTTAAACCCATTTTTTTATTATTTTATGCTTATATGATTTGGTTTATACACTGAGTCAATAAATTGTTTTATTCTGTTAAGCAAAACTAACCTCAAGTTAATTTTAATTTGCAATGTAAATCGGGAATCATAGTAATATATTGTGATGATGGAGCTGTATGGTTAATTGCTGCTTTTATGCTCACCCACAAGTAAGATAAAACACCATATAGAAAAATATGCTACGAACTATATATAATTATATTTTATAAGTAAATTGGACTCATTCCATATGTTCTTGAAATTTGAAATTTGTATTAAATATAAAAACTTTTAAAATATTATTGTACGTCTTTGTGTGAGTATCTTATATATAAAAATTAATTTATGTTTGTCCTTTAAAGAATAGGAAATTGCTAGACCAATTTTAATGAAATTTTTACCCACGGATATTCCCGTAAAGTTTTGGTGGCGATCGGAGCAATTTTTTAACTGTTGATTTCTTTTCGAGGGGAATTTGAAACCAGACTGAGCCACAGCAACGCGTGGCCGGACAGCTAGTTTCATATAACAATGCAACGCGTGGTCAGAATTTAAGCTAGTAGTATTTAATATAATATATATAATGATAAGACTAACATAGTTCATGCTCTACATGGAACCATACCACACCTATGGGCTTCTGACTTTACCATGACCAAACTATCGTACTAAACATAAACCTATAATAATATCTTAAATATGGAAATTAGATTCAAACCTGAAACGTTCAAGACTTTAAACATAGTTGTACAAAATGTTTAAATCTTATCGCAATGTGAATAAATAATAAATAAATAAATTCTTTATTGTATAAACATCTGAATGATCACTTCAATGTAGCCCTGGCTTCCGAACTAGCGCTAGCCGTGAGTCAGAAGTAAGTTTCTTCCCCTACTTCTTCTTTCTCCTACCCTTATCCCACTCTAAGTAGGGTCGGTACAACATGTTTTTCTCTTCCATTCTCTTCTATCATTCGTCAACTCTGGCGCTACTCCTTTTATATGCATGTCATACTTCACACAGTCCAACCATCTCTTTTTAGGCCTTCCTCTAGTCACATATCCATCCACATTCACACTCAACACTCGTTTGATCACATGATTTTCATCCCTCCTCATTACATGTCCATACCATCCCAATCTTGCACCTCTCATCTTTTCTATAATGGGCGCAACTTTCAGAGTTCCCCTTATATACTCATTTCTTATTTTATCAAGTCTTGTCACACCACACATCCACCTTAACATCCTCATCTCATTTGCATGCACTCTTCTTTCATCCATCTTTTTCATTGCCCAACATTCTGATCCATACATTTCGACAGGTCTTATGACCGATGTATAAATTTTTCCCTTTAGTTTAGGGGGCATTCGGGGGTCACATTTTGTGCCTGAGACCTGTCGCCACTTCATCCATCCTGCATTCATTCTATTCCTCACATCGCGATCAATTTTACCGTTTCAAGTTTCTTCCCCTACTTATAGGTACTAAAAGAATTTAAAGTTTTTTTTTACAAAATCTTTATCAACCCAAAACCAAAAAGTGTGTGTTGTGTTTGTGTTATGTATGTGTGTTATGTGTGTGTCTGTGGAGTTAGTGAAGATCTGAAAATACGTGTGTGTGCATTTTTGCTTGTGAGTGTATGCATAATCATCTCTCTGTTACATATAGTTATGTCACATGTTATATGAATAGACGTTTAAAAACAAAAAGATACATACTTTTATCCAGTATCTAAATTTCTTCTTATGAAAACTGACAAACGATCTGGAAAGAGGTGTTATTCTGTTAACGCTATCATTACAATTACTACTAATAACCCATCAGTTACAATTATTCATAAAAGCTCTTTATGAAGTAAATTTGACCCATATTAAAATACGTACTTCTTGAACTAGCCGATAAGGCGTGCACAAACTTTGCCTTATAATTTTAGAATTCAAAGGCGCGCCATGCCTTGTATTAAGGCGCTGAACAGAGCCAAATAGGCTGACTTTAAACACGTTTTTAACAAAAGCTATAGGGATGACGATTAAAAGAAAAATATATGTTAATATACATCATATCTCAGAGAGAATGTAAGATTTCAAAACATGATTACGATACTTTTTTTCGATAAAAAAAATTGGTAAATAGACCTCTGATTTTTACTTTGATCGTAAATATCTCTAATATTTATCAACAAAAATTGGTAAAATTAATAGGACTAATAAATCATTATAATATAAAGAGAATGTAAGATTTAAATTTTGAATTAATTAAGATATTTCATTCAAATTAAATATTTTTTAGAAAATAGCAAAACTGAAACGAGTCATCGTCTCGCTTCTCTTTTACATCTACGAATATAGACAGTGATCGCTGAGGCGCGCTGCTATACGGACGTGTGTCGCTAGCTGCCGCCTTTTGTGACTATTCCTTGTTGATAATATGTCTTTTTTTAGGTGTTTAGTTATAGTTTCAGCATACTTAGTTTTATAAGATTAATTAGACATAAGTTTTTTAAATAAATTGTACAAAAAAAGTTTGGATAAAATAGTGTACACCTACAATGGGTGTTAAAAAATTAAGTTTGTCGCTACGCCGTCGCAGAAATTGTGGGCGTGGCTTATATGCCGAAATCTGAATTTGCGCCAGCTCTGTTCAGCGCCTTAAAGCTCGAACGACTTACTACGCGTGGGTTCTTGCGATTGTGTCATAGTTTCAAAATCCAGACAGATACTTCGGAGCTTACTATAAAAGGGAGTGGTATATTGTATCACACGCTATTCTCACTACGAAACCCTCCTTAATGAATGCTCAGCATTTGAAAAGGAAAATAATATTACTTCTATCTGCTCGATGGTGATATAGAGTAAATTAAAGGTAATTTGGAAGTTGTTCCTGAATACTATAATATTCACTAAAAACTCTGTCTCCAATCGTCATGTTTTGTATTGCTATTAAAACAAAAAAAAGTAATGAATAAAATTATAAAAGTAAGTATGAGATAAAAATACGTACAAAACTTAAAACAAATATGTTACTATTCTGTATTTTTAGAATACGCTATATGTTTTTCTTCTATGTTTATTTAGAAATAATTAATAATATTTATATCTATTGGAATACAAATATATTCTACATGTATAGAGTCCCTGATCCTAAACTAAACTATTAATTTGTGTTTTTTAAAATTTATAAAACTGTTCGATATGCAAAGATATAAATCACGTTAAAATACATAGTTACTATACTTAGAAAAAGGAAGCCAACCTAAAATGTATCATATTACAATAAAGAGAAATAAGGAGCAAAAAATATGAGGGGTCTATCTGTCTCTCTTTTTTATGTGTGATAAGACAAAGATGAAGTATATGATTATCATCTCCTCATTATTTATTCTCATTTTCACTTACAAGCCTCCCTATGGCTCAAGACTCTAATTATAATAACACTATTCTAATATACCAGTCGCTTTTTAAAATAAACGTCAACCAAACAATCTATGCAGTTATTTTTCGGTGTAAACAACCGCAACATTTGGATTAGACATAATCCCAACTATTTTATGTCAATGTGTATGTCGGCGCAGTTCCATTGACATATTCTTTATTATCTATATTTACTAATTAGATGGATATAGAAAGAAACTTATAGCAATAAAGATTCACTTGTATTAATATAACATCGCTTTTTAAACCTTATTTGGGCAGAGTAACACCTTACACAACGACTCAATGTAAAAATGATGCCGGTCTCACAGCAAGCAGTCTTAAATTATAAGCATTAAGCAACCAACAATCCCGCCATTTTTCCCCTACGTCATAGTGTTTTCTCATGACGCGTTGCGTGTTTAAAAAACATTCAGTTACTTTTAAATTGATATTACATTAAACATACAAATAAAAATCATTTTATGTTATTATAATTAATTTTATACAATAATAATATTTATCATATAATAGTTACAATTTTTAATATTAACATTCAAAAAAATAAATATAAACTTGACTATAAGTTTATTTTATCACGCAAAAGGCCATATGTACATTAAGCCTTTTGTATTATTACGCTTAACTGTATTATGTATAAACAGACATCACGTAATCCGGTTTCATTTTACATAATTTAACCGTGTTATTAAGAAGGTTTCATTGATATCAAATCAATTCAAAATAATCTTTAATCAAATTAACTTTTCCAAGCCCATTTGAATCGTCAAGTATCAATATTAATGAATCTAACAATAGTTCAGAATGTTTCTCTTACCGAGAAGAACCAGCAAGAAACTCGGTAGTCAATCTTTTAAACATTTTCAATTTACATTATTTAACCGCAGTGTTGTATGAAGCTGAAAGGATTTCATTTTTCATTCTGATTATAAATGCAGTTATATGAAAACAATATCAGTACACTATATAGTAGAAAGAAAACAATACAAAACGTTTTATAATGAAGATTATTCAGCTTTTAGTGGGCTCTCACAAGTTTATATTTAATGGAATTCCTTGTGAACGTAGGCACAGTTAATTGAAGTATTAGACTTCGTTCGTAAGAAGCGTAAGCGATTTAGAAAATTTACTACACAATTACGGTACCGTATGTACATAAAATTTGTATGTTCAAAATTATTCCGCTCAAAAGTTGTTTGTTACTTTTGATGAACTATTGATTATGTCTTTTTCAAGTAATAAATCTGTTTCTGCAAAGATTAAATCCCTTAATTTTTTTTTGGGATGTTATTCAGATATAAAATAGGCGTTTAGAACGATTATTCTTCTATTCTAAACACTAAGGGATAAGTTGACCTTTGTACAATTTATTTTTAATAATGTTTTTCTATCATTTTTTATGGTAAATAAATACATAAATTTTTTTCGAACTTTATTCCGCAATACATAATGTAGTTATAATCCAAGTAACGTAGTGGTCTCTATGGTGCCTACAGTAAAAATTATTAGCTTACCGTTCTCAATAACTTTACTGTACTTCTTGCTTGTTTTATTTTACTAGGCATCAGTCTTTTCCGTTCTTGGCTCTCGTCTTGTTTTTGATTGTATCTCGTTTGATGTAATATTTACTTTTTAGGAACCATGTCTTAACCACCCCAAAACCGATGTTGAATTTATCCAAAACAACAAGGAAGCTATGTAATACCCAAGTTCTTAGCTTGTAAATTACAAATGCGCGCCTAAAATATTTAAATATTTCCAAACCAAACACTGAGTATAAATAAATTCCACATTTCCACCAAATTTTCTTCATCTGTAGCAAACGCCAAAGGGTTGCCTTATTTAACCATTCGCTAAAATTAGTCGACCATGCTTAAATTCGTTGTACCAGTGTTGAACGATTTCCTTAAAAGAGATTTTCTCCGTAAATGCTATTTTGCGTTGAACAAATGGTTCTACTGTTTGAAGCGACATTCAATGGGACATGAAAACAGTTACGGAAAATTGAATTTGGACTACTTTTATTTTCTTTGAAATAATTGCATTGCAGTTCATTTAAATTTTCAATCATAGCCATAGTATAAAGGCATGCCGTTAACATGAAGTAATGATGGGAGGGTTTCATACATCTAAACCGATAGATGTTGGGATGCATCGATTCCGTCTTGGCAGCCAAAATGACAAGCAAAATTCACAAGGTCCTGGATACCATGGAAAGACAAAATTCCTTTGTCGAATCCAATGCTGAGAGTCGATAGATGAAATTTAATATACATTAAATAACAACCTTATTTAGTTACAGTGTTTGTGATTTATTGTATCATATTAATGAAAAGATACGATTCTACAAATATAAACCTTTCTAATAGACCAGTATTTTAGTGATAGTTACACATGTTTTATGAATCTTATTTAGGATAAAGAAAATTAGAAATCCGTCTTTAAATCTCGGATAACAAGAAGTTAAGTAGACTACGTGTATAAAAATAATAAGCAGATAAAAGAATATTTTTTTCTACAACCTGGCTGGAAGAGGCAAAAGCGATTAACTCCTTTGCGTCTAAAAAGTAATCTGTGCTCTTTATCCCTGTACAAACAACTTGAATTAAACGAAATACGTTTTAATGTTTCAGTTTACACAAGTGCATGTTAATTTTAGCTACAAAAAAACATTCACATTTATAGAAGAGCTTTCTTAATGTATTTTTCATGATGGTGTCGAACATTAAATTAAACATGTTCTACCGACATTCCGTGCTACCGATCTCGCGTTGTTATTCCTTAATAGCGAGGGTTTCAACGAGTTTCATTAAGTTTTTCATTTATGAAATTTCTGTACCCCTATTCTCTAATACAATTAGGCATTCTTAATCACACCTAACCAAAATTTTCATGATTCTACATCATCAAATTAGTATTAATTAGCATATATTACGTAACGTTATTATTTTCTACAGAATAGCAATATAAAATAAACTAATAAGACCATCTCTTCGTAGTTACTTTTAAATCCTAAAATTATTATTATTTATTTATTTATTAATGTACCATAAAAAACGTAAGTAAAACATTATTAATAAGAAATAAATAGTTTTTGTTTATATAATAAAATTAATAATATTAGTGATATTGTTTCAGTTACCCCCGAGTCGATAGTGGTGCCGATAGTATCATGCATTTTTGGCTTTCCATTATTGGCATTAACAGTTATATGTTGTTTGCGTAGGCGAGCAAAATTAGCAAGGTAAGTTATTCATAAGATATATTTTTAATTTATCTCGACATTTCCTGTATTTCATTCATTCATTTACCTGTTTTTAATACGAGCTGTGATAGCCCAGCGGTGAGACCGTGCGACTCTTTCGAGGGGAACACGAGTTCAAACCCGGGCAGGCACCAATGAGTTTTTCTATTAAAACTCACGTGTCTAATTGATAATTGCAATTTATCACACGCTTTTCGGTGAAGGAAAACATCGTGAGGAAACCTGCATATTTCTAGAGAATTCTGGAGATATGTGAAACCTACCAATCCGCATTGGAGCAGCGTGGTAGGTCTTAGCTCCAACCCTTCTCTCCAGAAACGGAGAGAGGAGGCCTATGCCCAGCAGTGGGATTGTAACAGGCTGCTACTTTACTACTTTTACTACTTTATTTACCTGTTACATCATACTAATATACTACTTTAATATGTGTGATATTATCCCTTCACCGCTGAATACCCTTGTGCATACCTAGCTACCGACGAAATGAAAGAACTGACCTCTGAATATTTACACAATATAGTTGCTAGTCGATTTTGCTGGTAAGACAGTAGCTAGCTAGTATGGTATAGCCAAGGCATTTTAACACACCAGATCTGGACAATATTTTAGATGTGACAATCGATTTGACCAATACAACCTAGGGTTTTATGAACCTTGTTAAATCGCACCTCAAATTTGTAAATCGAATTAAACTACAAAGATTAGTCTGTGTGATTACACCACAAACTTCTAGACACTAATTTATCTATTAAATTTATTCTCTATTTCTAAAGTGAACAATTTGAAACCATGTGTTTACTTCATGCTCTATGAGGAACGAATAAACTGTTAATATACAAAATATTTTAAGTAATAAATTAAATCGAGAAATAGGAGAGGTTCTATCTATAAAATAGAGTTATTTTAAAATTGAAATTATAGCCTGTAATCATTTTTGTACAGGGAACGTGCCCGGCGCCGTAACTGCGAATTGGACCGCGGCGAGCTTTCGGTAGTGCGACTCTCTCCAATAAAATCGAGACCTCGTGCAGTCAGCCTGATCCGATCACCACGCCCACCACCAACTCTTGAACTGGATACCGTACTGGAGGAACGTTCAGATCCTGAACAAACCACGTTATCACAAGTAACACTAATTTATATTCATGATTCAAATCGTAATTTTTCGGCCAAGCTCTATACTGTAACTAATAGCATAAGGGTCTTTTTTGTGTGCCTCGAACCAAAAATACTCGTGCATATCCTTTTTCTTATAAATAACTGCTTTAATATTTTTTAATTGTTGCACTAAGGATAGCTTTTACGGCTTAGGGTATTTAAGCTTTGACCTACTTGAACATATTGCACATTCACTAGAATTTCTCTGAGAAAGTAGAGCTTTTATCTCGACATTTTCCTGCAGTTTACTATGTTCGACAATGTCAAGTAAAAGTTAAGCGTTATAAGTTTTAATAGAAAACTTATGCCTTGCCTACGCTTCATTGAATTTTAAGAAACATGTAAAACAGTATTATAAACAGCGTTATTAACAGTACAAACCCGATTATCATAGGTTTACGGTATTCCATAAACAACGTAATCTATATCCGTTATATATTAATATTTCAATACAAAATTCTGTTAATAAAAATGTAATCTGGATTATTTGCTGTTTTTTATGACAATGACAAAAGGCACGGTAAACGGTTATTTAAGACTAAGAGTTACTATTCAGTAGTCCGTTACTAGCAGTAAATCAGTATTATTGGGGACATATCACAATTATTAAAATAATTTAAAAATAAACCACACAATCTCCTAGCTGTATATTTTTATCCTTCTACTTGTTAACAGATATTAAGATAAGCAAATTGCTACTATTAAATCCGATCTTTTTTCATAGCTTTTGCTAATTTCAAATTCAATATAAAGTATTAAGTAACAACTGAATTTTAAAAATACAAATAATTGTCAAACTGTACTCAATATTTTGGAGAAACATTTTGCTAGCAATAAGCCTTGCCCGTGAGTCCACGAAAAAGAAGTATTTTATCTTTCATTATTATCGCGCTATATTCTCTTGAAATTAAAAATAACAATGGCTCGACAGTAATTGCCCATTTCTCGAAGATATTTTAACATTTATTGAGTAATTTCTTTCTTTAGGAGTAAAGTCTAGGCAGACAGATGTGTAATAAAATGTTATCGAATGTATTACCTCACTCTGTGCTTAATATTTTTACGAGTATCGAACATTGCTTTAGGGTGAGCTGGCTCGATAAATGCGTCATTCGCAAATTTTTGGTTGAGCCAAAGAAAACATTGTTTTACAACAAAGGCAAATCTAGGAATAACGTATACATCATGTTAATAGTACGAAAATAGTTGCCAGAACGCCGCATGTTTTATTACGTTAATAGAAACGTAAACAATTGAACTCACATGTAAAATTGTATAAAAAAGTTGTGAAGTGAAAACTTGAATATTAGCGTTGTACATTTTATATTGATATGTTGGAATAGTTATGGAACAATTTTGATTAATACTTGAATGGCTTTAATTATCAATACTAAAATTACTATCATTTATGTGGTAAAATACAATATTAATTCATTGTGCTATCGTACACAAATATGTCAATTTATATTACTTTGAAAATTTAACACTTCAAAAATTATTACAATGATACATTCGCGCAAGCACCCTGCGCCACCTAAACGAAATAGCAGGCGCATTTTGGCCGCGCGTTAGTAAGAGAGAATGTAATAATGTAAAAATTATTACATTCCTCTCCTAACGCTGCGCCGGCGATCTATTCTCCCTCCGTCTTACGTATTTTCGACTAGGTCACGTGTCCTGACGTGAGTTTAACATTTTTTACCCATCAAAAAAAGTGCACAACGCCACTAAAGAAGTTTTCACTTCAAAAATATTTGTGGCGAATTCATTGAAATTGTAATTTTTAACAATTAATATTTCACTTTTACACTCAGTTTGGAATAGTGAGAGGGTTAAGTTTCCTCCTTTTCTAAAACTTTGGATATTCATCCTGGAACGAGTAAGCTATACTATATTATATTGGCACTTAGCAAAGTGCTCGGGTGCTTGGACTCAAAAGGCACGCGCGGTTTCGGTCTTATGATGTCACACCAGTAAAATATATTTTTAATAATTCAGATGTATTAAATTTCTCTTTAAACAAATTCCTTAAATCACGTAACTCAGTAAAGTCAAAATAATAAAATAAAATATTTATACTCGTTGTCGTAACAGTAGTGTTCGTGTTAAACTGCAATGAAACTAGGTAAATGTGTTCTAAAAATACCAACCCATGGTGAAGTGGCTACGGTAAAAAAATTGCCTTGAAGGTCATTTCACATTTCACGACTGTAGTATCCGAATCAGAAATTTGAGTTGATCTAAATGTGCGATTCACACGTTTGTTACGCTTAACGTGAATGAAGTGTTTTTAAATAAAGCATTGAGTCGAACATGCGTAAAAATACACATTGAAATTGAAACATTCATTATATTTAACATACAACCAGACGCATATGCAAAATACATCAAAGGCAAAGACTGTACATAAATAATGCAATCGTTTTGTGGCTTATTTGTTTTTGCATTGCACTTGATTTACCGCCAAAATGAGTCCCCGCTTTTACGTACTGTCTACATTTTAAAACTACTAAACGGTGTACATTTTCTAAAGGTTATGTAAATCGCTTGAAATACAACGATAATTGCTAAAAATGTCGGGAGAAGAGAAATCGTCTGGGAGCTCTCATCGAAAATGGCGCCTAATTCCTTTAAGATATAAGAAAAAAAAATTGAGAGGACTACGTCAAGCAGTGGACTGAAGTGATGACTGATGATGTTGATAACAAAACAAAATATCGTGGGATTATTTTTTACGGATAGCTTACTGTACCCATCTTTCCATAACTCCTTTAGACAGAATCGGTATGAATGCGTCAAATCTATATTATTATAAAACGAAGTCCCAAAAAGCTGTCTGTCTGTATGTAATCGATTTTCTCAAAATTTACTGAACGGAATTTTGTACTGTTTTCACTAAAAGATAGTGCAATACTTCCGAAGTGTTTAGGTAGATATTACATATCGGTATTATGTAAATTGTGTTGAAGAGATCGCGCAGTTGCTAAAAAACTTGCGTGCTGGTAGCTTTAGTCGCATGCGCTGCGTAAACCAGCAGAGATACGCTAAAGTAATGTACTAGAGAATTGTAGATCTATAAAAATACTACCAAAAAGTCCGATAGCGTGTCTCTAACTCTTATGGTTAACTCGCTATACTACTTTCAAGTTTAAATTTTGAAGTCTTGACAAAAATTGTGACACGCTGATTTTCACGCGGGCGAGGCCACTGGCACAGCTAGTTAAATACCATAGTAATTTTAATATGCACATAATTTAAGATATGAACTCTTTCACTATATAATTTAAACGAATATCGTATAAAGTATCCCAAAATAATACCATGGTACGCGATAATTATTACTTGACGGGTCTCACTGTGAGTATAATATTACGTTCTACCAACAGTCGGGTCGGGTCGGCTACTTATACATATAACAAAAATATGATGAATAATACTCTAGGCTATGGATGGCAATGTGATCTAGATACGGCTCTAAAATTGGACTTTATTCGCTCGCGCTTAAACGCAGATTAAACCGTATATATATTTTTTGCAATTAAGATTGTTATTTCCAACCAACATTAGAGAAGTATGGTGCCTTTGCTTCAATACTTTTCTAAAAAGAGAGAATGCCTTTGCTCAGAACTAGAAATAACAGGCCACTACAAATCGAGTATCCACTAAAATCTATCTTTATATAAGTAACTAAATCAGCCTGAATATGAAGCTGACACCTAAATAGATGGGTGGCTTAAGCCTCTTCCAGGTTATTCAAATATTGTCTGGGAGATGAAATCAAATTTTCCATGTTATCTTAAGGTCTGATACGGTTCATCATTATCTTCAGAAATTATGATATTTGACAACCCTTTGGGGCACCAACACAAACATGAGTTGTGTTGGTTTAGAAAACGTTACTTTTTCTATAAACAACGTTTTACTTCAATGCATATAATCACATCTATTTATCTTTTATTTTATAATAATGCTATGAAAAAATCGATAAAAAAAATTCTCGAGTACAATTTTAAGCAAAAAAATCATGAAACCTTTTATATGATCTTATTTTGATATTCTTGATTCTGAATGTTAAAAGATTTTGTGACAAGGGCACACTACAAAGGTTTAGTTTGTGAACGGTTAGAGACATGTTAGAGAAGCCTACACGTTGACAATACGACTGTGCTATCTAACCAAGGATTTTTTTCTACAACTCGTAGAATCTTTGTTAATAGAAAATATTTTTGTATCGATAACTTTGTTTTGCTATTTGGAGGTTAAAATGTTGTATTGTAAGATTTTGTAACAATTATATGGCGTCAATTTTAATCTATGCTTTACATAATTAAACGTTCGAAAAAAAAAAGAAGATGGATCTTAGATAAATATTAAAATTCACTGCGATAATAATTGTAAATGAATCTATAGAAATGTATCGTATCAAAAAATGTCTAGTACGTAGTTAAAGTTATAAGTTATAAGTTATTTTGCTATAATCCGCAATAAAGTAAATAGAAAATATATATAGTGTTAAATGTATAGTGGACTATCCGTTTTTTGATACCCGATACACGCAAAGCTTTGCGACAAAATCGTAAAGCTTTGCGATTTTGTCGTGGAGTCTATCTCCATCTGGATGCTTCGGTTGCGGGGCGAAACGATTGTTGAGTTTGTGATAGTGAATGTGTACAGTGCTTATGTATTGTAGAGACGGTTTTTAGTGCATACGTTTTTAAGGAACCTACATGTATCAGGTGGGCAAACAGATATTACTCCCTATATTTGGCATTATACTCGTATATATATTTTATATTTACTTTATCGCGTATTACAGTAAATAATTTTAATATAACTTTTGTATTATGATTGACCGTAAAGTAACGCATTATTCTATAAATTAGTACGTAGTTCCCAAGTTTGAGTGCAGGCACTTACGTTATTCTTAGAACGGAGCATTAATTGAAGTTATTATAAAATTATATGCAAGGAGACTTGTGTATAACCACACTAGACCACGACCATTGATAATATCATATATGGTATATAATATGATAATTATGTTGAGAGATCAGGACATCAAAAGTGTAATGAAAAAAATATTTCTATAGACGATTTTTCCGTACCAGGCGGGAATACGTTAATGAGTCGACTTACTTCCTTATATTTTTTAAATCATACTATGTATTAGGATTGCCTAATTTTTATGATGAATATATATATTATTTTTATTTATAATTCAATGAACTTCTTTTTTTTTTTTTTTTTTTTTTATTTATTACATTTGCTTGGAACATGGTTCTAAGGTTCACTAATCAAAAAAAAAAAAGTTCTCATACTCCGCCAATCTTTCGGCATGCAAAGTGTATCCTAAATTATACAAAAATTAATATTAATACAAGTAAAAACTTAAGAAATAGCGTAAATAATCATTCTAATTTAAGTTGATATTATGAAACAAATTTACAAATGTCAAAGATTAAAGTAAATTACATTACAAACTCAACAATTTTCAATATTATAAATATTTAAATAGGTATTTTAAGCTAAAAATTCTCTGATATCATAGAAATTGCATTTATTTAACCATATATAAAGATCAGTTTTAAATTTATTTAATGCAAGTTGTTTGATTTTTTCGGGAACATTATTGTATATTTTTACACACATAGCAACACATGCTTTAAGAAAAAGTGCAGACCTAGGTGTGTGATCCAAAACCAAACGATTACCATTTCTACTACTACGAGGATATTTAGCACTAGCAATTGTAAATAAATGGGGGTTTTTTTTTACAAAACAACAAACCTCAAATATATACAAACACGGTAACGTCAATAATTTTAAGTTGCAAAATAATGGTCTACAGCTCTCTGTTGGAGAAACACCACATATCGCTCGAATACATTTTTTTTGGGCAATAAATGCTCTGTTAATATCTGTACTGTTGCCCCAGAATACCAGTCCATATCTCAAAACCGATACAACGTATGCATGATATACCGATATCACCGATTTTTGGTCTACTAAATATCTAAGGCGTCTTAATACGAAACAGAATTTATTGATTTTTTCACAGATCTTATCTATATGAGTCCTCCATGTTAATTTATAGTCCAAATTAAGTCCTAAGAAATTAATATCAGTAGCAGTATCAATTTTTTTATTATTCATCGATAAGTCTTTTATATCGCACATACAAACTTGTGAATATTTAAATAACTCTCTTAAACGTATACTTAATATAAACCTATTTATGGCTGCCCTGAAAAGTGTTCGTTTTGGACTTGTTGTTGTGGCATCAATTTTTCCCTTGTTATTGTCTTCAAAGAGTACTTCATTGAAATATATAAGTCGATAAGTCTTTTATATCGCACATATAAACTTGTGAATATTTAAATAACTCTCTTAAACGTATACCTATAAACCTATTTATGGCTGCCCTGAAAAGTGTTCGTTTTGGACTTGTGGACTTGTTGTTGTGGCATCAATTTTTCCCTTGTTATTGTTTTCAAACAGTGGCTAGGCATCTTCTAGGCAAGCGCGTATCTATCTTAAACTGTATCATCAGGCATGATTGCAGTCAAGGGCTCACCTATTATGCAATAAAAAAAAGGTGGCCGCAATGACTAATCTAAGTCATACCATCAACCCTCCACTACACGTCGCCCTAAGCCGTGGTCCGGCCTCACAGGAGGCACCCTTAGTCCGTTCCCCGACTTAAGTAGAGCTTCTGCGCTCTACTCCCTGCATTTCGCAACCTCGGCGATGCTTCTGCGCTCGCCCGTCCCGCCCGGTGACGCTGTAAAAGCCATTAGGGCTAACAGCATACAGTCAGTTCGAAAAAAAATAAAAAAATAAAAAAAACATCACTTTAATATTTGCAGGTTGAAATCACACCGGACCGAGAAGTGGGAACAATATTGTTTAGTGCGATGAGTGCGGTTGGCAGTGTAGCCGTATCAGCAGCAACCTGTGCTAGGGACAGCTAGCGGCGGGACTCAGCACAGCTCGGAGCCCGCTCGCCGCTCTGGGCTGCGCTGACCAGCCAACCCCTCGACGACGATGGTGAAGACGTCACTGAAATTGACGACAGCTAGCAGACGCCCGACGATCATTCAATCGCTGATATCGGCGAACGAATGAAACTATTCTTGGACATTCCCCTTAGATTCTAATTTCCATAAAAAATATGTGTCGGTTTTTGAAGTGAACTTTGACAATGTAAATAAGTTATTCAAAATGTTGCTGATGTGATTGAAAATAATCATTTTATTTCCGTATAATTACCATAGGGAGCAGTAAGTAATATTTAGAGAATATATACTATGTTAGCATATCTGATCCAAGCATGTAAAAATCATTGTATTTTAATTGTAATAGTAAAATATTTTGGTTTTAACTTCTGAGCCTGAATCTCGAACAATAATTTTATATTACATATTATTTTGAATTAATTTGTTGTTATGTCTATATTAAAAAATATATCCAATTATTGTTATAAAAAAATTCATTTTTAAAAGACTTTTTTTGTAACTTGATGAATCGCATAGTGTAAGTCGTCTTTTAGATTTTTATATTATTAATGTTGTTATTAATAGATTTTACGCACGAATTTGCTTAAATTATGCTGGAAGTAGACGAATTAATAAAGTTAAGTACCAGTAAATGTATTACATCACTTATTAGCTGTAATTTTCTACACGAAGCCTGTCCTATACGTAAGCTAGTTAAGCTATTGATATAAGCTGTAAATTCTAAAGAGACCAAAACTTAGTTATATTGACGTATCTGTCACCTGATACCTTACGATACCGTAATAATTTTTAGTAAAGAAAAATTTTTTATCTTGTAAACTGCAATGCAAAGTAGTTAAAAAATTAGAAATTAATTTAATTATTTTGTCACAACATATTAATAGAACAATTATTAAATATTTTTTTGTTCAAAATCTCTATTATTCATTAATCATATTTAACAGGTATCCAAAAACATATAAAATGCGATTTGTTAAGGGTAAGTAAGGAGAGTTAAAAAAAATAATATTTTTATTACTATAACAACATATCTTGTTACATAAAGTTAAGATATTTTATAGCTTTGTATGTGTTTCACGTATCATTTATTTCTTGTTATTGTCTAGAAATAAATATTTGTTTATAAGAAATTTATATTTAGAAATATATATTTATTTCTTGTGGTTTGTTGTTCAAAGGTATAACAATCTTTATTTACTCTCTTAAATTTTATTTATTTTGCAAAAAAATATAGCAACGGCCTGTTACTATCCCACAGCTGGGCATAGGGCTCCTCTTTCTATTTTTGGAGAGAAGGGTTGGAGCTAAAACCTACCACGCTGTTCCAATGCAGATTGGTTGGTTACACATATTCCTAGAATGATCTAGAGGTTTCCTCACGATGTTTTCCTTCGAAAAGCATGTGATAAATTATACACATAGGTTTTAAATGAAAAATTCATTGTTGCCCGGATTTGAAGTCGTCACCCCCTCGAAAGAGTCGCACGGTCTCACCTCAGGGCTATCACAGCTTATTTTTCAAGACTTGTTGAAAATTTACCTACAAATAAAAAAAAATAACTGTTTAATAAATTTTAGTAGGTATATGTAGTAACCAAAATGGCATTCATGTTTTCAACGAAAAAACACATTTTTTATTTCAAATTTTTATGCTCCATAATTTATTTGTAACTATTTATGTTTTGTACATTGTGTAAAATTCTTGTATAATTCATCACTAACGTAATTACAAACGTAGTATCAATAGTAAATCGAAACACAAGAATTAAAACATTAAAGAAATATGAAATATGTATTTGACTATTATTGCTGCACCTTCTTATAAATAAATCTTTTAATAGAGTTTATTCCGGTTAGAAGTCCGATTATATTTACTTACCACTTTCCTTTAGATCCAAGCATTTTATGACATATAGAACCATCATCCTCCTGCCCTAATCCCACTCTAAGTGGGGCCGGCACGACATGTTAAAAACATGTTGTCACATGATTCGGCTACGTATTTTACGACCGGTCGCCTGTCTGGCATCAACTTACTTTAGTCATATTTTACGACCCCTCGGTAAGAAAGATGTTGGTCTATTCTACTCAACCGGATACCACACGGTGCGTCAACTTACCTTAGTCGCCTTTTACGACCCTTCGGTAAGAAAGATGTTGGTCTATCCTACTCAACCGGATACCAAACGGTGGGTCAACTTACCTTAGTTACCGTTTACAACATCTCGGTAAGAAATGAGGGTGGTCTAGTCTACTCAGCCGGATACCACAGAGCGAGTCGACTTACCTTAGTTGCTTTTTACGACACCTCGGCAAGAAATTAGTGTGGTCTATTCTACTCAGCCGGATACCAAACGACTGGAATAAGTTTTCTAAATTACTATTAAGTTATCATATTCTTTTTTCTAAATATTAGAATATTTTATTGCAGATGCTCCTTGACATTTTTCTTGACATTAACATTGACGCTATGTTTCAATCCATTATTTCGAAATGTTAAAATCCGTTGCTTTAGATTCTTTACATATAAAATACAAGTAGTTCCCTGCAACTTTGATCGTGCTGACTTTTGAGTGTAAGGGCCCTAATTATACAATATGTATATATTTTTCCCAGTTCCAAGAAGATAAAAAGGATTCTAACCCTAAACTTTAAATGTGCCGTGCGGATTTACCATAAAAGCGTAACAGATAGATTTTCATATTTATAATATTTGTATGGATAGTAACCGATTAATCGTTACAATGTCTTATCAAATTCAAATACAAATTCCAAACATTCTTTATTCAAGTAAACTTGTAAACAAGTGCTTTTGAATCGCCAACTCTACTGCTGGTTCGGAATGGATGTTCCAATCGAGAAGAGTAAGCAAGAAACCGCCGGTTGCTTTATTGAAAGTGTAATTCTTATAATTACATTAGTCATAGTAGTTTCATAAAATTAACACATGTAGCAATAAATATTAATACATATTCTAAACTCGTATATGTATCCGACATATACGAGTATTATGCTAATATTGCATAAATAATTTATCAAAAAGGCTGTTTTGCAAAGTATATTATCTGACACAGCAACACCTTTGCAAAATGAGCTGCAGGGTTCAGTCGTAAGAGCAATCTGTATATTATATAGATATATTTAAAATATGTCGCTTCTATACTTGTGACCTGCCGGTTCAATGAAGATAATTAGATAGTATTCCTTACTAAGATTACTTACTACAATTAATATTTCACTAAAACTTAAAATATTACACTTTTGTTGTAAACTATTACGTTTTTGGCCACTGAAAAGAATATTTCTCTGTTAAAAATTTTAACTTATAGAATTTATTTAAAAATATGTTTGTCTATTGTGAACGTCGCCAATTTCATTATAATTTTCTACAAAAACTAAATTACTAATATTTTTACTGTGAAGCAAATACATTAAGGAAAATTTATTTTCTTAAACTTCTCTCGCAGGGAATCACGAGGACTTAAATTGTAAATGCCACGTAAGGTTCTTTTTTGTATATTACCGGCTCCGCGGAGAGTTATAAGGTTCTTACAAATTACTACAAAATAATTTGATCGTTTTTTACTACAACAATATGGAATTTTATATATACGAATTAGGAATAATATAATAACATTCGTAATGATCTTTTCCTTTCCTAGAGTTTAGAAGTTTGTTATTATTTAATAATAATTACATAATACCCAAAAAAAAGTGAATGTGGTCATTTTCATACACATATAAATAATTGCCAAATACTTTAATGTATCATTCTTTAGGGAAGCCGTGTGGTATCCGGCAGAATAGAATAGACCACCCTCCTTTCTTACCGAGGTGTTGTAAGAGGCGACTAAGGTAAATGCCGTGTGGTATCCGGCTGCATAGAATAGACCACCCTCATTTCTTACCGAGGTATCGTAAAAGGCGACTAAGGTAAGTTGACTTCAGGCAGGCGGCCGGTTGTAAAATACGTAGCCAAATCATATGACAACATGTTTGTAATATGTTGGGCCGACCCCACTTAGAGTGGGATAAGGGCAGGAGGATGATGATGTATCATTCTTTAGGGGAAGCTATTTGTCTTTTCTATTACTTGAACAAAGAAATAACTTTATTATATATGCACTTTCACGAGGCTATTATTATAACAGTGACCTTACATAAGGCCACCTTGCATGTTGAATTACAGTGGCGTGTGAAATAGTAAAAAAAGGTCAAGGACTCAAGAGGGAGTGAGACTATCGCTAAACTGAAACAATGTCAAATAACTAAGGAGAACTTTCAAACAATGTCCGTTCTTTTATAAAGAAAAAACGTGTTATTTGTATTCTGAAAAATAATTTAATAATTATAATTAAATATGTGGAAAACTGCATAAAAAAAATTATATTTATATAATATATCTATAAATATTAAAATATTTTTTAAAAATGAAATAAGTATATAGATAATTCATAAAACAAAAAACAAAGTCTGACCTAAAAACTTTACCTCACCCCTTAAATAAATCGTAATTATCGATTGTTAAATAAACGGAATCGGAATAAGTGATTGTTAAAAATTGTTACCATTAGCAAGAAATAACATTTATCGCAATTAAATAATCGCAAATACACAAAAAACGGGATGTTACGACTATTTTATAAAGTAATCAAGACCAATAACTCAAAATTCATTATGGTTAAATAGAATACATTTTAAGCACTAAAAATTAGAAACGGAGAAGGTGTATTCAAAACAAATAATTTATAATGCGCATATTTGTACAAAATATAACACTCTTTTACATTGAACTAGCGGTTGTTGTGGCTCAATCTGGTTTCGAATTCCCTTTGAAACAGAACTCAACAGTTTAAAAAGAGCACCACCAAACATTACAGAATAATCCACTGGGTCATTCTAAAGATTGTCTAAAAATTTCATCAAAATCAGTCCAGCCATTTCGGAGTCCATAAAGGACATACAGACAAACATTCATTTTATATATTAAGATTTGTGTACGATTATTTATGATGTAGCTTCCGTTATTGATATAACAACAAACATCAGCGCTATATTTTTATATCTCTCTCGTTATCGACTCTCGAGTTAGATTCCTTATTGACACTAGAGTAAATACAAGAGTCAACCCTTTCTGTGATAACAAAGTAATGAAAATAGAAATATTATGCGCTAAGAAAACTTACATATAACTTCTGACTGTTGCCACGTTACGTTAAATCATATAATTTGACCCTACAATCTTTTTTATATAAGACCTAGTTTTTTGTATTCAATAGACGAATCTGCGAATAAAATTTAAGCCCGTTAATCTAACGTTTATAATCCTATAATATTTTTAAATTCAGGTAGAAATTAACAGTCGGGAAATTGATTTTTTTAGTTTTTTTAATACAATGTTTAAGTTATAGAAGTTATAAAAATATAGGAATGAACGTTTTAATTTCAAAGCCAGTTTTACATTCTATAAACAGTTCTACAATATGAATAAATTTATCGGGATGCTGTCCTATTTAAGCCAGTTTTTCTACGAAAATTTTTTGTTAAACGATTATTCTTAGCTCACTATCTTTATTTGATTTAAGCGACGGTTTACAATAAAATAAGTACCTTTTTAATGCATCGTGCACTATTTTTTCATAAATTAAACCATAGACGATAACGTAGTGTGAAATATGCTAAACTTAAACAGATTTCGCCAGCACAAACGAATAAAAATATAATAATTGGTAAGGTAATACGTACGTATAATTCCATTTAAATGAAATTAAGTTTGAAAATATCCATTAAGCAGAATGAAACATCTACAAACATTTAAACAAAACATAACATTTCAGTTATAGCCACGAATTGAGACAAACACGATCAGTTGGCTTGAAATTTTCGAACGAACTGAACGCAACGTCGCCGAAATTTTAATTAATCCTACATTATATTTCTTAAATATCTTATATAAGATATGGATTTTCTAACAACATTAGTTTCCGTCTAGTCATAACTAAATGTCCCATCATACCATAAACAGCCGCCGCATCATACCATACCGCATTGAATTCGCATCGAATCGTTTCGCATCGCGTTCGCGTTGCGTCGTTCACGTAACACACTACATGAGCGAAAGGCTTTAAATACCTTTAATAGTACTACTTACGTATTTTTTCCTAATCCTAGAGGAAAAACGTGATTTTTATAAATAATTGTAAATGTTCATAGGCCAGTTTTTTTAACATTAAAATCCGTTGCAAAACATTCACAACGATTTCATAATAATTCTTAAGAATGTTGTGTCCTAATTGATCATATGAATAATTATATTAATCTTCTAGTTTAATTACACGCTTGGGTAAAGTTAAAAGTTACATTACGCATATATTTATCAACATAATCTCTGCGTTAAACGCAACTATGAACAAATTTTAAAAATGTGTTCGTTTGCAAGTATGCGAGCATTCAATAATAAATAAAGTAAAAACAAATAACTATAGTCGATAGATGTATACTGCTGAAATAGGTTTTTTTTCAACGAAGAACTATACATACCACACGATTTTTTGCGGCTTTGTCGAACATAGCGTACTTAAAAATTTTTTTTGATATTACAAAATAATATCAAAAAAAAATTTTAATATTATTTTGGCTGTAATCATTAAATTGTTTGTGTCTATATCTATCTATACTTATTATTAATCAAAATCCCCAAAATCTGTGTCTGTATGTGATCGATTTTCTCAAATATACTAAGCGATTTTTTCCTCCGGAACGTTTAGGTTTTTTTTATAATAATAATAAATATATGGGACACTTACACACGGTCGTCCGTCCCCAAAGTAAGTAACTTAATACTTGTGTTATGGGTGACGGACAACTGGTAAATATACTACATATATAATTTTAAATACATACTTAGATACAAATACACACCCAGGCTCGAAGAACCAACAAATTGTTTATAGAAAATGTTGGCCTTCGTCGGGAATCGAACCCGCGACCCGCGGAGCTGAAGGCAGGGTCACTACCCACTGCGCCAACGGGCCAGTCAATTTACATAATAGTACATTACAATTTTTTTTTTAATTGTGTTGAAGAGGTCGCGAAATTGTAAAAAAAAAACTCGCCTGCTGGAAGCTTTATACGCGTGTGCCGCGTAAACCAAGGCAAACCATCAGAGGTACACTAAAGTAATGTAGTAGAGAAATGTAGATCTACAAAAAGTCAGTGAAGAATGTCTTTATCTCTTATAGTTAACTCACAATAACTACTTTGTGGTTCAAAATTTCAATTAAATACACTGATTTCTACACGGGCGAAGCTGCAGGACAGCAGGCCTCCCATGAACTCTTATTGCGACTCAATTGAATACAACCACGATCCGCTTTCTTTTCGTACCATGAAGTGTGAATTGCATTGGGGTCGTAATGTTTGAAAGGGATAACATTTTATGAACTATAGATAACTCTGTCTCTTTTACTCACATGTTCTTAGGAGGAATTTCGAACGCTCATTCGGCACCGACTTAAAGTGTGCGTCTTTAAGACGTCATGGTATGAAAAAGCAAAACAATTTCGTTTACGTCTTCAATTGTGTCGCAATAAGAGTTCATTGTAGGCCTGCAGGTAGTTAATACACAAATAAACATTTGTGTATTAACTTTGAAATAGTTGTGTGGTTATTCTTTAGCTACGTATGGTTTGCAATAAAAATTCAAATATCTTTTTTATATAATTGGGTAATTAGAACGAAAAGTTTGATTAGTTTTTATGTACTTTCATTTCAATGATATTGCTGTATTAAATATGAATAAATCACTACTTAAATTGCCGGGCGAAATGCTTGCTATTCCAGCTGCCCGTTTTGCACGTTGTTTGCTAATTTAAGCGAAGTTTTATAGTTCCGTTAATATGTGTAAACTTGTTACATAGCTCATTACGATTATAAATAGATAAATTTCTGGTAACTTAAAAAGTCCGTCCTGGAATAGCAAACTGACTATTTCCAATTAAGTATAGTGTAAAGATTTGCGCCCAGGCTGTCTCTCTTTAATTTCAAAATTTAATTCTTCCTAATGCCATTTATCGATATGTGATTCTCACACCCAATCATAGCGTTATAACCGTTATTAATGGCTTGCCCAAATAGTACTGGTTAATAATGGATTTCATCATTGTCACTGAGATAAGGTCACCACGGATATCAAAATGCCCACCAGTGCGTTGATTGTTGAAGCCTTCGTGCGAAATCGAATAATTATTTAAACATACCGAAATATACGACGTTTTGTATTAATTATAATATTTTTTTTTAAAGTCCCTTAAATAACATCCATTTACGTTTGCGTATTTTTTCGCTGCAACTTATTTACACATTAAAGGACTATGTATTGGTTAAATTTCAATAGACTAAAACAAATGAGAATCTGGTAACATTTATAGTTCCATATGTTACAATCACTGAATTAGCTTTCCTAAATAAAGTAGATAATAAAAAATAAGTATGTAAATTATTTGTAGACCAACCTTACGGGGATATGAAAAGTACTGTTAACAATCATTTAATATGCATCTTATTCCCTGTAATGTGAGTTTGATAATCGAAAACGAATTATCTTGTGATCTTCGATTAAATTAATAACTAGGAGTTAGAACTTAAACCCAATATCAGTTGATGTATCATGAAAAAGTTCATATTGAATTTGTATTTGGAGCTTTGCCAGAACGGGTGTTTCCCGTTCTGGCAAGAAAAACCAATGCAAGAAAAACTAAATGGAAAAATATGAGATATTTCAATTCAACCTTTAGGCCTTTTAATATTTTTATTAAAAGGTAAAAGGTATATTACCATTTAATAAAAATATAGGATAAATATTTTTTTCTAATTTTCCTTCTATTAATATTTTGTTAATCCACAACTATTTTCATGAAATTAATGCTTCCAAAATGAATATTTACTCGTATATGTTTCGCAAAGACTATGGCTCAGTAAAATTTCACCCACAAACCTCTAAATTGTTTATTAGCTGAGACGTGAACAGGAGCCTGACCGCAATTTACCATCTCAACATTCACAGTAAGCTCAGACATCAATTATGTAATACAATTTCTATGTCCTCGGGGAATATAATTTAAGTGAATATTAAAATAATAAGCGTTGATGTAATAATTATAATGATTTAAAAAAATAACTAATGTTTCGGAATGAATTTCTGTATTTGATTGGACTTATAACTAGTATTGTTTGAACTGGTAATCAATATGTTATCCAATTACCGGGGACCCTACGACGAAAGGCCACCAACGTGTCGCTTCTGTACATTTAAGCTGTTTAAAAATTCAATAGCCATCAGTAATTATTTACCTCTACATCAGCGTCTTAAGCAATTCCGTAGCTCCGTCGAAATAAGACTTTGGTATAAATATTTCTCATTTCTGACCTATTAAAAGCTCTCAGATTTTGTTGAAACAACATAAGCCGATATAAGTGAGGAACGTTGTGAAAACTCGAAAAGGGAAAAAGAAAGTTTCAAAATTAAAATCACGTAATCTAGATTCATTCTTTTTCTGGACTTTCACATCTATAATGTTCGTATGAATAAGATTCAGGTCGTTTAGTTTGGGAGTATCATGTCTCCTTGAATATCAAGGAATTGTCCGGAAATATTTGGTTTTCCTCTCAATGTTTTACTTGCGTAGAGTATCGAAAAGCTTGTGAAAAATTGTACATAGAAATTAGGTACATAAGTTTAAACATAAAAGGTCGTTGGTACCTGCCCGAGATTCGAGCCCGTAATCTCCCGGTAGAAGTCACAATGTCCCACCGGTCAATCATAAAATAACTTATATGAACAATAATAAAGTAATACATATCATATTGTATACAATTCTCTATATTACAAGCTTTAGGGAGATTTGGAGACGTAATTTAACGAATTAAAGATACAAGTGTGCCACGAAACTTAATTACTGTACCTTAATTATGAATGAGAACATTCCTAGTGCGTTTGTAAACCGGCCATTTAGAAGGTACGTGTGTTATTAGTATCTGCAAAGATATGCCTTAAAAAAATTAATAGAATATTCTTATCGATATAATCAATCATGTGACCATGCGAGTGTTAAATATGATTGTGGATGGATATGTAAAGGGAGGCCTAAAAAGAGATGGTTGTATTGTGTGAAGTATGACATGCATATAAAAGGAGTAGCGCCAGAGTTGACTAATGATAGTAGAGAATGGAAGGGAACACATGTGCCTACCCTACTTAGAGTGGGACAAGGGCAGGTGAATGATGATTCTTTTCGATAGAAATATGATTTGAATACAATTTGTTGGTTCTCCGATTGTCGGTTTTTAATTTATTTATTTGAGTACGTATTTGAAATTATATTTACAAGTTGGCTCTCACCCAGAACACAAATATTAAGTGAGACTCACGACCTTGTTTGTAATTTGTCCCGAATATATTTATAAAGTTACGGTTGTAATATTTAAGTCCACCTTGGCTGTTGTTAAACATGTAACATTTGGTTTGTATTGGTTTTTACGATATGTCCGGTACTATTTACCTGAATAGTAAGCAAAAAGTAAATAAAGTGAAAAAATAGGCACATGCATAATGAATAATTAAGTTCTCTTCAAATATTGAAGGTGACAAAACAAGGAATATTTATAATAATAAAAATTATTGTTAAAAAACTCCAATATAAGTCATATGAAAATGAATGAATAAATATTCTATTTTTATTGAGCAATTTCTTATTAGTTTGCGTATAATTTAAAATTAAAATACACTTCGTTAGTTTAGAGTATAGTAATAAGTATAATAAATAGTATAAGTTACTAACATTACTTTTAAGTATTATTGTATTGCTAACATTATAAGTCATTGTAACTTGCATCAATAAATATTAAAACATATATATTAAAACTATCGATTAAAACTTCTATGTATACAAAATCGATTATTTTTAGAAATCGAGCCAGACATGCAATTTGGACATCACTCCTTGAGCTGTCATAAGTTAAATAAATGATTGGAAAGATTACATACAGTAGCAGTTACGGCCATACATAGTCTAGTATGAATGAATCATGATGAACTCAAGATTATAAATGCAGAGAAACGTTACGGCAATATTTTTTAAATAGGAAGTATTACTGTTTATTACATCGCGTAAGATACATTAACATCAATACAAGATCATAACTTCATAGTGAATTGTTACAGGGACGAATAATGCAAGCGAGTTATCGCAGAAGGTCATTTCGTTTGTCTTGTATTCATATCGCGGTATTCAGAACCTGTTATTGCAAGAGGTTGATTTTATTCAGATCTTTGCAGATACAGATTTTTTTAATTATTGGGCAACATTCCCTGTTTGCAATAAATCGCTTTTCGTAAATTCCTTTCATTGTTTTTACTTTTTTAATGTTGCATATAACTGAAGTCTACACGAGCATGTAGCATTCACCTATAACAAATGTATTTAAATCGGTTTTTGTGATTCCACATAAAATTTTAATTCGGCCATCACGCATTTAAAATATATATTGTAATCATGCTTATACAGAAAGCCTACTTTGAGGGTTATATAAATTAATAAATTGCGTAGATTTAATTAATATCCGACCTTGTACAAGAAAGTAATAATGACATGTAACTAGTTATACGAATTATTATTTGTAATTTATTATACATAAGTTGTAATAGCCCAGCGGTGAGACCGTGTGACTCTCTAGAGACTATCATGGGTTCAAACCCCGGGCAGGCACCAATGAATTTCTATATTAAAACTTATGTGTCGAATTGAAAATTGCAATTCATCACATGCTTTTTGGTAAAGGAAAACATCGTGAGGAAACCTGCATATCCCTAGACAATTCTAGGTGTAACCTACCAATCAGCATTGGAGTAGCATGCTAGGTCTTAACTCCAATCCTTCTCTCCAAAAAACGGAGGAGCGGAGGCCTATACCCAGCAGTGGGATATTAACAGGCCGTTACTTTATACGAATTATATTTCGAAATTAACAACCGCCGAGTTTCATATTGGCCTTTTCCAGTAGTAACATTTTTACGCCGGTAGTGAAATGGACGATAAAGAAAAAGGCTGGTTAAATTCCATTTGAATTAAGTAATTGATCCAGTTTATTATTTAAAATTATTGCACTGAATGTAGAGAAATATTTTCTTTTTGGGAATAAAAATTAAAAAACTGTAAATAATTTATAGAATTAGGCATTACTTTGCGGAGCTTTATAGTGCAAAAGTAGTAATCAAATTGTATTATTATAAACCGCAATCAAGTTAATAAAAAGTTTATATAATGCTAAATGTAGAGTATACCGAAGCATCATCAGGATATAGACTGCACAACAAAATCGCATTGCGATTTGCGCGGCGAAACGATTGTTGAGTTTGTGATAGTGAACGTGTGTAGTGCTTGTATATTGTGGTGGAGGATTGTGCATGTGTTTTTACTAATCTTGCATGTTTCGGGTTTGAAAACGAATAGTCCACTCTACATTTAACATTACATATATTTCCTATTTACTGTCGCGGATTATAAAAGTAGTTAGTAGTAACGGAGCAAAATAATTTTATTATAACTTTCGTAAATACCTGTAATTTAATTAATATGATAGTGTAAAGTATCCTAAAATACATACAGTAAGTGTACACTTTCTCTGGGACTTTCTTTACTTATGGAATATTAATAGAGTTCAATTTTATCAAATTCGAATCAGCTTTAAACTGTTCTCGTTCCAAACTTTAACACCTAACAAGGTAACTGGTTCTTTAAAATCTGTTAATAGAAAACATATAGTGAACTTACTTCTCGCAATAAATTTTACTACTACCTTATTCCTCAACACGCTGGTGATAATTAGCAATAACCTTCAACCTTTGTTTATTTTGGTCACTTCAAAATTTACTGTCAGTTTATTATCTCAGTTTTGTGTTCAGCAGGAGATTCTTCCAGGAAATTTGTCATCATAATCTGTGGCAATAGGTCTTATCTTAAGTATAAATAAATAAATAATAATTAATAAGCATACATAACCTTGTGTCCATTATATTCAGCTTTTCTTATTTTACGAGATCTTCAAAAGCTAACGTTTTTAGTCAATTGAGCGTCATAGTTTTTCCCAAATACGGTAAGCCTAAAACTATAAAGGTGATATTGCCCATGCGTAAAGCTGTCACGATAAAAACTAAGCTATTATCCAAGACTATAAAAGTTCAAAAGAGACAAAAGCTTACTTTTATCAATGTTTCGTAAATGGTTAAAACCTGTGTATAATAGACACCGTATATGTAAAAGAAATCCGTATGGCATTCGTAAGAATTTAATCATTATAAGGAGGCACGCGAAAAATTTGTATTCGAGGTTAATCTCAACATGTCGGCCTCCATAATATAGCTGAAATAATGTTGAACCAAAAAACCTGTGCTCCCGTGTTTAATGTATTACGATACAAGTAATTTTTTATGTGGTCTACTTAAGACAACTAATGAATAAGTTACCTAAGCACCGGCGTTGCATTAGCTAACGCTACTAGTAGTTCTCTCTAATTAACATTTTGACGTTTTTCACCTATACTAGGCAAAACTTCCAACAACTTCCCATCATTGGCAGGTGACAATTTCACTGTTTACATACGCACTACTATCAGGAACTCCGCTGCATACAATTTTTGTTTCGATGAGTAGTCCTTCTACACGAAAGCACCTGTGTCTCTACCTACCTTATGTGTGCAGGTTCAGAGACCTTTTAATTGTTCTATATTGAATATTTAACACCCTGAATATAATTTGCATAAACTCTTATCTATAAGTGTAAGAAATCTTAGTTCAGAAAGTTTTTGTTTGCTTATCTTCAGCAACATTCCAGTGATAAAAAAAATCCTAGTTATACAAAACAACACAATCGACTTCTTCAGCGAGAGATATAAATTCATTATGCCTCTCATTAAAATCGACAAATATTACTGAGTTCATTCTAAAGAATAAATGATTCTCCGCATTGAACGCAATATATCTCTAAATGCTGTCTCTATATCAACTCACAAAACCAGCAAAGGCATTGAACAAACAACAAGGTCACTGTAGACGCCGTTCTTAATAAATGCTAAATTAAAACTGCGTGCCGCAACACACGGCTACAATAATGTTCACCCAAAGGTAGTATGGCTATAAAAAATAATTAAAAAGACCTCGTAATTAAAAACAGTATACGCGTCTATACGTGTAAATATACGCAAATGAAATAATGTTTCTATTTAATTGCAGTGGTGATAAGAGTTCTGACGTTTAAGTTGTAATAAGTTAAACGTTTGTTTTGAGTTTTAAGTTTTAAAATAAGCCTACAAAAATGCTATCTACCATTAAAATCATATTAAAGTGTTAAATATGTGATAATTATATATATCGTGAAGGAAAGGCTATTTGTGAGGTAAGAAAGAACTTTTTCCTGGTAGATGATTTTATTAGTAGAAAAAAAGAAAAAAAAGTCACTTATATTAAACAAGTACTATCTGATCTCCATATTCCTGTGTAAAACTAGTTATGAAAAAAACTAGATAATAAGATTCATATTGATATTTTGGAAAACTATTCATAAACGATATATTAGTTAACCTCGTTATTGTGGTATAGTACTGTCTTCAAATAGCCTTCTAGGGAAACAAGGATGGACAAATAGAAATCAGTTTTTTTAAATTAGTTTGCACGGAATAGAATACTTTTGTTAATAACAGTACAACTATTATACTTTATAGAAATTAAATCCTAGACCACCTTCTCGGTTGACCAGACTAAACTTTTAAACTAATGCTTTTCACTGCTTGTCAATCTTGAACCATAGATTAATTATAATATACTAGTTTTTTCCCGCGGCTTCGCTCGCTAGGAATTTTGTCTGCCACAGTATCTAATTTAATTAAATATATGATTTACAATTTTGGTCGTAGTGGCTTCTACATAAAGGATAGATACATGCTGTCGCGGACTTTTAATTAGAACATTAAAGACAAACAGTACTACGGTCCATCATCTTTGTGTAACTCTAATGGTTTAGGCAGCGTACGCCGAGATAGCTCTCAGAGGCCAGATTTTTACCGACTTTATTGGAATGTATCGTTATATTACATAAAATCATTACAAATTGTAGCCTATATGTTATTCCGATGTATAACCTATATAACTGTTAAGTTTTATCCAAATCCGTCTGATAGTTTTTTCGTGAAAGAGTAACAAACATCCATCCATACTCACAAACTTTCGCATTTATAATATTAGTAGGATTATTTAAAAAAAATACCTAACACAAGTCAAGAAACAATATCAAAGACTACAGTGTACATATTGAAAAACAATATGCACTTTAAGTTACAATCCTTTCAGGTTATATCGGAATATTACAATAAGCTATTTGTTTGATACAAAATATTTTAAAAGTAATAATAAAATTATTTTGCTATAATCCGCGATACAGTAAATAGAAAATATATATAGTGCTAAATGTATAGTGGACTATACGTTTTTTCATACCCGTTACATGCAGGATTCGTTACATCCACGTTACATCCACGACAAAAGCGATTTTGTTGTGGAGTCTATCTGCTGATGATGCTTCGGTTGCGGGGCGAAACGATTGTTGAGTTTGTGATAGTGAACCTGTGTAGTGCTTGTGTATTGTGGTGGAAGTGGTGGAGGTTTGTGCATATGTTTTTTACGAATCCTGCTTGTAACGGGTATGAAAAAACGTAAAGTCCACTATACATTTAGCACTATATATATTTTCTATTTACTGTATCGCGGATTATAGCAAAATAATTTTATTATTACTTTTGTATTATGGATCTTCGCAAAGTAACGCCTAATTCTATAAATTACAAAATATTTTTTTATTTAATTAGTAAAGATTTAAAAAAAAGATATTTAATACGCCTGCAAAGGATAATTAACTATATGAGTTTACTTAGTGATTCAGACCCAGTTAATTAAAAATTTTATGCAACGGAATATAATATTTAAATGTGATAAGCAAAGAATATAAACACTTTAAGATATTATGACCTTCCTAAATTGATTCCACGTTTTCTAAGTTACTCTACTAGAAAGCATTGTTCTTGACCCATCAAAAATGGTATAAATTATCTTTATATAAAATGAATGTTTATTTGTATGTCCTTTATAGACTCCAAACTGTCGCGACCAATTTTAATGAAATTTTCAGACAATCTTTAGAATGACCCAGCGGATGATCCTGTGTAGTTTGGTGGCGATCAGAGCATTTTTTTTAATATATTATAGCTAAAAAGTAACAATTTAATATAAGAATAACAAACAGGGCATTTATAAGAAATCGTATTTACTAACTTGTTATTTATGCTAATATATGTAACCTCTCATAACAATTAACACTCCCTCAATGACGATTAGGCGACGAACTTGGCCTACAGCAACTAAACATTTCTATTACTATATGATAAACTTCGTTTGATTTGTAAAAAAAAATATCCTTTACTCTCAGCAATGAATGAAATTACCACTACGAGGGGATATGAAGTTATTTAGAACCAGAATAAGCTAAAATTATTATTTTTTAATTTTTGTATGCAGGCGCCATAATAATATCAATATTATTTAAGTAATTCACGCCGTTTATAGCTTTTAGAACTAACGTATTGTCAGTTATGACTGGCCCGTTGGCGCAGTTGGTAGTGACGATACCTTCAGCTCCGCGGGTCGTGGGTTCGTTTCCCACCAAGGGCCGACATTTTCTATTAACAATTTGTTGGTTCTTCGAGCCTGGGTGTGTATTTGTATTTAAGTATGTATTTAAAATTATATATGTAGTATATTTACCAGTTGTCCGCCACCCATAACACAAGTAATAAGTTACTTACTTTGGGGACGGATGACCGTGTGTGTAAGTGTCCCATATTTATATTAATTATTTATTATTTATTAGCTAGAAAAAAGTTAAATAAAAATATTAATTTTAATCTAAGTTTTCTACGCGATAATACCATTAAGTAATTATACTTGGAGTAGGGAAGCCATGGGGGGAAGCTGAAACTTGTATAATTCATCTTTGTCTAATCACACATAAAAAGAAAGCCAGATAGATCATCCTCATTTGCTTTCTTTACTCTTAACATAATAACTCTATAGATTATACAGTATTCTCGTATTGAGGATCCGATATATCATACAGATAGCACGTAAAGCCTGTTTCTGTCATTTTGTTAAAACCGAAATCGATTATTGACCTACATACTTCGATTCAAAAGGATTGAGTACGGGGCCATATGTATGTTATAACAAGATATTTCACAACATTATTTATTTATTTATAATTTAAGCGTATTTTGAAATAAGTAATGAAGAGGTCATCACTCGTGTAGGTGGATTTGCACATAAATACTGATTTATTAGTTACTTATTCGCATTATTTTATCATTACGAAATAGTATTTTTTAATTTCCCATAACCCACTACAAAAAGTTGAATAAATATTAATTAATACATTGTAATCAAATTACCAAAATAAATAATAAATTTACAAGTAAGAGAATAAATATTGCAGCGAAATGTAATAGTGTGAGAAATATCAAGCAAGCAATAAAAAACTTAAAGCAGAAAGAGATCTCTTCTACTAACTAAGTACTAATTACATTACTTAATTAATCCCCTTTGAAGGTTTGTAGATTAATTATACTAGAGTAGGGGTGACATAGATAGGCCCGGAAATGAGAGTGTCATAATAAATAATAAGAGGGAACATGAAACTCGAATACTTATCAAATTCAAATTTAAATTCAAAATAGTCTTTATTCAAGTAAACTTGTAAACAAGTGCTTTTGAATTGTCAACTTTACTGCTGGTTCGGAAAGCTGTTCCCACCGAGAAGAGCCAGCAAGAAACTCGGCGGTTGCTCTTTTTAAAATATAAATCTTAGATCTAGTTACGTTTATTTATTACTGTCTTGTACAGGGTAGAGGTGCACCTATATCCACACATCCTTATCATCTAAGTAATCTTCAACAGTACAGTAGGCTTTCTGTATCAGCCACTTTTTAACAGTGGTTTTAAACTGCTGTAATGGCATGGCCAAAATTGATTTCAGAATTTTATTATAGAACCTTATACCCAAACCCACAAACGATTTACGTACTTTTGCTAGGCGCAAAGCAGGAGTCGCAAGCTTATGTCGGTTCCTACTTTGTCTATTATATACATCACCTATCGTTTTATAATTCTTTATATTTTTATGTACAAAAATTACATTGTTTAAAATATCTTTATCTAATCACACTTAAAAAAGCGAGACAAATAAATATAGTCTTATTTACTTTCTCTTTATTGTAACACAGCAAATTTTAGGCTAGCTTTGCTACTCTGGTATAATAACTCCATGAAAATGAATTGATCTCAATTTACCGAATAGTGGTAAAATTTAAAATCGTCAAAAGAAAAAATAAACAATAAATAAAGCAAAAAATAGTAATTTATAGAATTAGGTGTTACTTTGGGGAGATCCATAATACAAAAGTAATAATAAAATTATTTTGCTATAATCCGCGATACAGTAAATAGAAAATATACATATATAGTGTTAAATGTATAGTGGACTATCCGTATTTTCATACCCGATACGTGCAGGATTCGTAAACTCAACAATCGTGTCGCCTAGCAACCGAAGCATCATAAGGAGATATACTCCACGACAAAATCGCAAAGGCTTTGCGATTTTGTCGTGATGATGATGACGAAACGATTGTTGAGTTTGTCATAGTGAACGTGTGTAGTGCTTGTGTATTGTGATGAAAGTGGTGGAGGTTTGTGCATGTGTTTTTACGAATCCTGCATGTATCGGGTATGAAAATACTGATATTCCACTATACATTAAACACTATATATATGTTCTATTTACTGTATCGCGGATTATAGTAAAATAATTTTATTATTACTTTTGCAAAAAATAGTAGTTAATTTTTAGTTTACATTTTTAAACTCTTGAAAATAGGTTATGCTTGTAGGAAATCCTTTCCTATCCGAAAGCCGAAAGAATTAATACAAAACGTAACATAGCGTAAAGGATATGAACAACTAGGATATGAAACTAACTTCTTGGATTAAAAAACATACATAGTTGTTTACATTCTAAAAAAACGATTGAAAGCTTCTTAAGTACCTATATATGGTACATATAAATTTTATGAAAATAAAAACATTTGCGAAATCTTTAACTTTCATATCATGTAGTGTGATAACTGAATACCACTTTTTATTTCGAAAACAGCTACAAGTATATAGTTATAATCCGTATTTAAAGGTCTAATAACTTTAAAGGTTTGGGTGATTTAAAGATTTTCAGATCACCACTTAGGTGGTGATCTGAAAATCGATTTAAAAATAGATATAACAGCCACTGATCGTCCTAATTTTCTCATTATACAAACTTGTATTATACAAACTTGTACAAGCATCCCATATAAGAAAATAATTCACTCAAGGGCTATGCGATTAATGCTAACCGTAACGAGATTCTAAACCCCAAATAACACTCGAGAAGGTCTCGTTAGCATTGGAGAGCCCGATGATTTTCAGACTAAATTCACACACATTCATTTTAGGAGGTTAACTAATACAGATAGTATTTCATTCTTAATTTTAAACGATATAACAACTCCCAGGCTTATTATCCTGTTACTAGTAAAAATACTACTAATAAAAATCTAAGGTATAAAGGCGAATACAAAAATTTAAAGAAATAAAAGTCTCCCGATATTCGTCAGTATACACCAAAGACTACAGTGGTATATACACATTTACATTATATACAATTTATAGGAAAATAAACAAAAATTTATATAAAATAAAAATCTGAAAATTGATGCCTATTATATTTCTATAATACGTACGTAACTTTACCCTATATTCGCCACCAGTGAAATGATGTAGCACTGGATTTTTAGTCGATGCCAGACCGACATACGCCCGTCCCCATCGGTAACCCCATCAGTAGGGGTTTTATATTTAAAATATATAGTTTTTAAACTATAAAACTCCTTTTTAAAATATAAAACTCCTTCTGACGGACAGATGTCCGGCAACGCTTTGCTATAATTCAGTCTAGTTTCGAATTCCCCTCGAAACTAAACCGAAGAGGTAAAAAAAATGCTCAGATCTTCGTGAAACTTTACAGGATCATCCGCTGGATCATTTGATTGTCTGTAAATTTTATTAAAATCTAAAACTTGACAGGTAGAATTAGCTCTAATTTGATTAGTAGACAAATGAAAGTTACGCGGTTGTTTAATGCCTATATGGTGTGTATAAATTTACAGCTGTATAAAATAAGATAACATATATAACAATATATTAATGATAAAGTTTATTTGATATAAAGCCTAATACAAACATTACTTAAAAAATAAAACATTTCTAATTTTGGCTTCTATTAAATTGCGCTTATAGTAATAATAATTTATTGCGTAAATTGTAGATTCCAAACTGAGCAGTTTTCCTGATACAAACGTCTCAAAGGTCACCTGTAAAAATTCTTTGAACTTGCTGAACTAGCAATTCTAATACTATTAAATTAATTTATCTCAATGTTTTTGAAAGATAATAGTTATACTTACTATTTTAATATTATGATTTTATGATTTTAATGGTATGAAATATTGTGAAAAAAATTAATAGGAAATGCCAACTATTATATTTCTATGTCGTAATTTTAGAACTTTTGATATAGTTTATTATTGACATAATAAACTATATCAAATATATCAATGTTACGAGTACAATGTTTTTGTAACGTTATTTGGAAACTTTTCATTTCCTACAATTTCTTAACAACACAAAAGTACTCGCCTGAAATGTAGTTGTACATTCACATCGAATGGCGAAACATGTCGGAATTCACTACAATTACTGACCTCTTATTTTATGGTACTCTAAAATGTATGTTTAAGTATTCGACGTATTTATAATACTTTATATCACTGTCAGGGTTATATTTAAAAGTAAAGTAAAACTTAATATAATGGTTTTTGTTTGCAATAAACAATTCAAATCCTGAACAAAAACCAAAGATCTTTTTTATTTAAACTTATGTGGTTAACTGATATAATATAACTGGTTTTCGGTGAAGAAGGAAATCTGAATATCCCTGGAGATTTTTTGTATATGTGCAACCTACCAATCCGCATCAGAGCAGCACGGTGCTCTCCTTTCTCCAAACAAAGGAGAGAAGAAACCTTTTCTCAGCAGTGGGATAGAAAAGAGTTACTTTAGTGTTAAATTAATGTAAATAATCTATATGTATCTATGTATATAATAATAAATATCTTAAATTAAAAATACAATGTTTGAAATACTGGACAAAACACCGTATCATAGGTACATTGGTTTTTGGTAACCGATTTTAGAATGTGCTATTGCCAATGTCCATATTCATTTGACGGTCTTATAGTATTTTTTAAAGTCACTTTTAATTTATCAGTCGCTTGAATTATAAAGATGATGTAGAATTCTGCATCTTTTTTTATATTTGTGACACGCAATATTTTTGTGAATATGTTTGGACATTTTCCTTCCTTCATTTCCATGAAATGAAGGAAAATAAGATCACTTTGCAGTCTTTTTTTTAAAGATGACGTAAGTTACTTAATTTTCGTCTTCGTCCAATCACAGAAATATTAATGGCGCGTTCTAATTTAAAAAATACAATATTTTTAGTACACATTCAAAATGATATTTGCTCAGTACGCACGCGCAAATAAGAGATAGAATATATGTCCTATTCGACATTGTAACGTAGTTTCATAAAATTAACACATGTAACAATAAATATTAATACACATTCTCAATTGAATACATATATTATGTAAATATTGCATAAACTATTTATCAAAAAGGCTGTTTCACAAAGTATATTATCTGACACAGTTACCTTCGTAAAATGAGCAGCAGGGTTCAATCGCAAGAGCAATCTTTACATATAGATACTCGTATATTTAAAATATGTCGCTTTTATACTTGTGACCTGCCGGTTCAATGAAGATAATTAGATAGTATTCCTTAATAAAGTTACATAGAATATGGATAACTAATATTTCACTAATATTTAAAATATTACACTTTTGTTGTAAACTATTACGTTTTTGGCCACTGAAAAGAATATTTCAGTGTTAAAAATGTTATCTTATAGAAAATATTAAATTTTAATATAAATTCAAAATATTCTTTATTTATGTAAACTACGTACTTGTAAATAAATGCTTATGAATCGTCAACTCAACTGCTGGTTCGGAAAGCTGTTCCTACTGAAAAAGCCAGCAAGAAACTCGGCGGTTGCTCTTCAAAACAGTTCAAAACATAATTCTTATAACTAGTAATATTTAGTCTTTACTATCTTGTGCAGGGTCGAAGAGTAGCTATATCCGTGCATTATAGGTTTTCTGTAAAACTGTTTTTAAACTTCTGTATTGGCAAAGCTAAAACTGATGGCGGAATTTGCAAAACTATACCACAAAGTAAGCTTTATAAGTAGATTTTAAAATGAAAATTAAGTGTACTTTTGTTTACTTATCGAGATTTATTTTAAATATTTAATAAATATCTAGAAAAGGAATTCATCATAAAATTCAAAAATTCAAAAACTACCGTTTTTGTTGATCAATGGTAGTTTTCTAAAACTAGGAATACCAATTAAATGCACGTCGGAGTAATTGGCATACGATATCAACTGACGCAACCTGTTATTTTGCATATTTCTGAATAATTAATTAATATTATATACGGCCTTGAAATACAAAAAGTAGGCATATTTAAAGAATATAACAATATTATATACTAATAAGTAAAAAATTATTTCACGAACATGCAAAGTATTAAGTGTTTAGTACTATAAAAATAACGTGTAAGTATAAAATTTTATGCGTACGAGTGTCATAATGTACATTAAATTTGAAAATATATATTAAAAACCTTTTTTACTTATTAACAACAAAAATTTACAGTTTTTAAATTTATTTATTAACTAAATTTATTTATTAACTAATAATTTACAAGTTATGTCTATCTTAAATTAGACGCTAGTACTATACAAATCGTGTCCACGTGAAATAGTCCCAAGAAGACCGGCAGCATTTCCGCGTTGAATCGCCAAGCTGATTCTTGTGCGAAAAAGGAGCCAGGCCTCTTATCACCTGAAGAGGCAATCAAACGATGTGGATAAAAAAAAATTTGCACCTTGACTCCATGGCCCTGGTCTCAACTGCAAACGGCACAAATATATAACTCCCGATGAGAGATGCATACTTTCGCTTTAAAGTTAATATATAATTATAAATAATTTAATATCTGATGTTCATGGATCTAAATTACTTTCTGAATTATTATATAATTCTTCTTTCAATCTTTCTTTCTTTCTCTTTCGGAAACAGGAAAATCAAATATCCGTTATGTGTTTTGTAGGTTCTTTAGACTCTATATTCTAATACTTTAGGGCCCCAACATTCATGGGGTCTTAGAGATACATGGTCTAAATATATAACTACAATATTTTTTAGTAATTACCAAATATATAATACGTATCAAATTTATAATACTCATTTAAAACCTATACTTTTATTATAAATCACTAAACTCACAATATCAGGTTAAGTTTAAATTATATGAATTATACTTTAAATATCTAAAGAAATACTCCATTTGTATTATCTAAATAAAACAATAATAATAAGTATAAATGAATAGGAAGGACTGAAGTGAAGGAGTGAATAGGAAATATTCACATAAATATTCGACTTTGAACTAAGTCGTCTTTATGACTTATTTACGAGTATGACACTACGATTGATATGTAAGTCTTTACATCATTGACATAAACATGCTTGGAACACTTACGTCAATAATAGACTACATCAGAATATTGTCCGTGAGACGAATACTAAGGCCCTTTAAAACGTGGTATCTGTTACAAAAAACCTGTGATCCTCATATCCTCCTGCTATCTCTGAGTCAACATACAAAACCACCACATTTAATGGTCAACCAACAAGGTCAGTCGATCGCCGGCGTACCGGAGCGGCCTTTAAATGTTAAATTAATACTGTGCGTGTCGCCAGCCACGGTCAATATTATATAAACCTCTGTAAGGGAATAAGCTTCTTCAAATAATAATAAAAATATATTTAAAAAAAACAAAAAATTCGCTCACATCTCATTCAAGTGTGTCTTTGTCTAGTGTCTTTTGTTTTAGTGATAGTGCCCTTTACTGCATATACAAATAAACCTTGTGCTACATAGAAATCAATTGTTCAGCTTGCTCACGAATTATATAAAGGTATGTAATAGAAGAACATAATAATCCCAACATAGAAATGTAACTCCGATAAAACATATTCTTAAATAGTCATGTAAATAGGCGAACTTTATTAAGCTAAATAGTTTTTGGACATAATCCAAATTCACTAGTTTTTTACACACGTCTTTTTAGAGTTAATATTTTTCCTCTTACTTGCCAAATAAATATGACGCCGTGTGGTATCCGGCAGAATAGAATAGACCACCCTTATTTCTTAATTTATTTATTTATTAAGGCGACTAAGGTAAGTTGACGTCAGGCAGACGGCTGGTCGTAAAATACGTAGCCAAATCATGTGACAACATGTTTGTAACATGTTGTGCCGACCCCACTTAGAGAGAAATAAGGGCAGGAGAATGTATGTTGCCAATTAAAATATGATAAAAAAATAACATGAAATTATTACTTATATATATTATAATATTTGATATTCTACTTATTGCATGTCAACTTAAAGTTAAAATGAAAAACATGATATCTTTAAATTCTATATGTTAGCCCGTCATATAAGTTTTCAATTTACCAAAACTTGATCAATATTACTCAAGCGGATTAGGCGTGAAAGCGTAAAATACAAACAGACAAACAGACTTTCGCATTTATTCTATTAGTATAGAAAGTACACTATATTTAATAACAAGTCATTATAAGAAAGCTGACACTAGTACAAAGTATGACACTATTGTCATACGGCTTTCATGGGAATGTCGTATACTATTTATTATACGACATTCCCAGCGAGCGTAAAAACCATTAAACATGTTTGTTACGTTACCGATGAAGTAAAAAAATATTATGAACGTACTAAAATCTAAATGATTACCACACCCACATTCACGAACGCGAAGCGAACTTGACCTAGGTTGTAAACAGTTTTGATATTAATTTCGTAACGTTGAAGATATTCACGATTCAAGTTCATTTTAAGTTACGTCTTTTTTTCAGTTAATTACACGTCGTTATGTTCTATATCATGGAAGAGGGTTTTTTATATTATAAAGAAAGGATTTACGGATTTATATTTGATCGATTTGAAGGTAAATAAATACAATATGAAATAAACAACGCTTTAAACGGGTATGGCGATTAGGACTGCTTTCAAATCTCTCGGATATTGCCCTAAAATCCCTATACAAAATTATTGCGAATGTTATTTTCATTATTTTTTGTGTATCAGTAAGCACCGTAACCTTCACAAAAAATAAATTGTAAAACTTTAAATATCATAGCAGCGCAATATGCGTACCTACCTGCATTTTACTTATTGCGTTAAAAATATTACGTTGATATAATTTAAAAACATACTTTCAATGTAAATAACATAATATGACTACTATTTAGCAGTATGATACAAATATATATGAAGCATATATCCATGGATATAATATTTATTATAGATTCTATAATAAAATTATTTATCTGCCACGAAAAAAAACTTTTAAATGAACGCCTATCATAGAAACTTAAACATTCTTCGTTACATCTTGATATGAAATTACCTAAAGCACATCCATGACCTAAAATATCCGTAAATATATCTTTGAAATACGTCATGCTCTAAAATGCGTACAGTAGGTTTAGAACGGCTTAGTTAAACTCTTGAAATAGCATATATTTCTCAAGAGAGCATACAGAACCAGTAGGCCTACTGTATTAACATACTAGACATAGCTATACACCTGCATGTCCATCTCAACTACTGCACATATGCCATATATATTCATTCCACAATGCATACAACACGTTTATCATACATATGGCCACTTCAACGAAGTATAAGCAATAAACCTTAACATACTCCACCATGCACAGTCCTGTTTCAACAAACGTGCTGCCACAGAATTACGAAATATACTAGTTTCTGATCGAGCCTAATTATTACAACATAAATTTGACATTGATATATAAACAACAAACGGTTCGAGGATATAACTATAAATAATATCCCTGCATCTCTCGAAAAAATATCTACTTTATGGATATAATCACGTCATTGAAAGTGAAAAATAATTTACGCAAACTTCGATAAATGCTCATTGTTTTTTTTTCACACAATTCTGTACTGACGTATTGGATACAATGACTATTTACAAAACACCAAATATTCCAAGGAAAAATACTTCTTCTATAATAATTAAAACTAAAAGTTATAATAATTTGAGTGTCCTATAAACCGCTTATAGTTTTAATTTAGCGGCGGAACTCTTATAATGCGAAGTAACGCCTAATTTTATAAAGTATTCATAACTAATTCTTTAACCAAGAAATAACACAAATTAACACTATTTCTCTATTATTCTTATTTTCTATTACTATACCGAAAATAATTCAAATAACTGCTCAATATCCAATGATATTTCCATTTTTTTTTTCTGTAATTCTGTAATATAATCATATACTCGTAGATATACACTGGCGGGAATTCTTGGTAATGAGAATATCTCACCCTTTTTGAGACATTGGTTTTAAATTTATATGAAAGCCTTCACTATAAGAGTACTATTGCACAACTATCTTAAATGAAGAAATACTGGTAAGGAAATGGGCACGCAGGACCTTAAAAGGACGTATAAAAATCAGCTTTTTTTATTTGACCTTTCCACATACCAGTGTGTTTAAAGTGTAGCATGAATAATCTATTATATACTTGTATATAACAAGCTTATGTTGACATTTACTTACAGTACTTACACATACTTACAGTATGTTTGATGAGTTACGAAGAGCAATGTGATTTTGGTATGTTTTTGACAACCTCTGTAGCAGCCTTGTAAGATTATCAGTTTCATAGGGCAGATTTATTCAGAAGCTGTGATAGCCTAGCGGCGAGACAGTATGACTCTTTCGAGAGGGTCACTAATTCAAACCCCGGGTAGGCGCCAATGAGTTTTAAATTTAAACTACCGTGAGTAGTATGCATAGTTTTTAATTTATCACACACTTTTCGGTGAAGGAAAACATCGTTAGGGAATCTACATATCTCTAGAGAATTCATAGGATGTGTAACCTACCAATCCGCATTGAAGCATAGTGGTGGGTCTCAGCTCGATATTGAACGCACAATTTTTAAGTAATTAGTTTTTAACTCCAATCGAGGTTTACAAAAAAAATACGGCCAAGTGTGATAGCTTTTTTACTCTCATAATGCATAATTAAACGTAAGATTACCCATTGTTTAAATAACAAGTTTCGCGTTTGTCTCGCATGCTTCTAAAAAATTACTCTCTCGATTACCAATACGCATTAATGAAAACGTAGATAGATGTCGCATATATAGTAAAGATAGTAAAAAAAGAACCCGTCAATGTAAGTTATTTGCGCAAGTAGTTTTCCTGTCATGTATTTTGTACATAGCTAACACTTGAAATAATGTGCTAACATAAACATGCAGTTGCTTTTAAGAACGTTGTAACCATAAGTTGATTTTACTATATACCTATATGTCTTCGCATCATCCTTACAGGTATATACCATAATAACAGTATTATATAAGATTTTACTTATCTATCTATACTTATTATAAAACAGTCCCCAAAAATCTGGCTATATGTGATCGATTTTCTCAAAATTTACTGAACGGATTATTGTACAGTTTTTACTAATAGATAGTGCAATTCTTCCAAAAGGTTTTAGATTAATAATACATTACGGTTATATCTTTGTTTTGAAGAGGTCGCGGATGTAAAAAAAACTCGCATACTGAGATTTTTACTCGCGTGTACACTTAAATCAGCAGGGATACACTACAGTTATGGACTAAGGAATTGTAGATCTCCAAAATACTATAAAAAAGTCCGCGATAGCATATCTCTATCTGTTATGTCTCATACGTTAACTTATAACTTTTATGTTAAAAATTTCAAATCAGGAAAAACTTTGCGACACTAATTTGCACGAATTTAATATACGTATATAATTGTAGTAAACCAGAGCAAGATAAGCTCATAGCACAAGTATTCTTAGTACTAGTGTCTAACCACTACTAGAAATTTCAGTTGCCAATGGGTAATTTGTACGTATGTCTTTTGCTTAATATTAATAACCTAATTAAACTACGATAATTGACTAAGGTAACTTTTACTAATGTAATGTTTTAATATGTATTGAAAAATCACAGCGAAATCATTTATGCCACCAGAAAATAACCTTTAACCTTTTTTCTCTCGACGAATAATAAAATCGTACTCGTTTCACTTTTGTTCACGTATCCAGTGATTTACATTTTATATCCACCATGTTTGATTAATGCTGTTATAACCCGTATATTTTAATGTCGCGGTATTTTAAGGTAATAAATCTTTTTGAATAAAAAGCGTGGCTGCGCAGATATCAGTAATTATAGATCTTATATCACGATTTTAATTAATTAAAATGCCGTGAGTGGTATCCGGCTGAGTAGAATAGATCATCTTCATTTCTCAGTCAAATCATTTGACATGTCGTGCCGACCCCGCTTAGAGTGGGATAAGGGCAGGAGGATGATAACGATTTTAATTAATTATCTTATTTATCAGGGCACAATATTTTCTATAATGTGAAGCCGGGTTGGCAAGTACTTAGTACCTAGATATTGGGGCATAGTGATTGTTATTAAATGTGCAAACAGACAATATTTGCTGTAAATAAGCTTCAAGGATGCTATGTATAGATATCAAACATAAATTTAACATTTTATGTCAGACAATATTGCACTTTTTGATTATATTAACAGTTAACAATATTGTTATCGTAAATCACTTCTCACTCATTGTTTGTACGATCAAGACTAAGGGTAATAATTAATTAAAGCCAACTATTTTATCCTTTTGCTTGCACCTGTTGATTATTTATTAATATAACTACTATATATCATTATCCTCCTGCCCTTATCCCACTCTAAGTGGGGTCGGCGCAACATGTTATAAAACATGTTGTCACATGATTCGGCTATGTATTTTACGACCGGCCGCCTGCCTGACGTCAACTTACCTTAGTCGTATTTTACGACCCCTCGGTAAGAAAGTGTGTGGTCTATTCTACTCAACCGGATACCACACGGCATAATATAACTACTATATATATAGTTTTTAATACAGCACAATTGGCGATGAATCTATTTGTTTAATATAAAAGTCTAGCGAAAAAACTAGCGAATTCTCAAAACCGCATAATTTTAGTTTAACATAATTCTCTCATTCATTACATACATTAAAAAAAAACAATGCCAATAATTCAGAGTCGCCTTAAAAATATTTACAGCAGCTCACATAATATAATCTAATAATTAGAGCAAAAAGAACAAAGAGCTTAAGATCTGCAATGAAGCTACTGGTAGATTTGAAATTATTACTGCTTATATCAGTTAATTTGCAATAATTTTTACTTATAACAAAAAACTAATTTCCTAGATATGTTTTAATTTAATAAAAAATAAAAATCATACAATAAATCGTCCGAGCAGTAAAGTTACGGCCTGTTACTATCCCAATGCTGGGAATAGACCTCCTCTATCCGTTTCTGGGCAGAAGGGTATATTAGACCCACGACGATGCTCCAATGCGGATTGGTAGGCTATACACCACAGGCCACAGAAGTCCGTAGAGATAAGCAGGTTTCCTCACGATGTTTTCTTTCCGTGAAATTGCAGTTATCCGAGAATTATACACCTAAAAAAAATTATAATATACATATTTGTTTTGATTTACGTCAAGCATAGCAGCGTTACAAATTTGTTCTCGTTATCTAGACGCTACTTCCAGACGGTTGGTTTCATTGATAAACAATTTTCAATGGTATAAGCAAGAACTGTATTCAATGTTAATAAGCTGTAGGAATTAAATAATATCGTATGGCTAGAACGGCATCGCTAACTCGTACTTGTTTGACTATTTAGCACGGTTCAGTATCTAGGGCATGACATCTCTATTCTACCAATAACATACATATTAGGTAATAACAAAGATCAACTCTACATATTTATATTAAAATATAAACTATAAATAATAAAATATACAAACCAGTAAAGTAGTAGAGAATTTTTGAATTAAATACTAATATTATAGATTATAGCATAGATGTAGTTGGTTTAAGAACTGTATGTACATCTGCAAGCAACAATTAAATGATATTTTTACGTCTCACAATTTACTAAAATACATATATTATATGGAGAGGAAAAATGTACAGTCATATATTTCCTGTCGAACAAAGAAAGAAGAACAAAGAAAGAAAAACAAAGAAGAAGTTTTTATAGAATAGCTATTTGGAATATAGGCTTAGACATGTCTTTTATTTACTACAAGTACGTACTTTAACCGCTTATTGATAATAATCAAAGTCGAGAGTTAAAAGCCAGATATACTTAAAAGTATTTTGTTTGCTTATCTATAATTTTTTTTGTTTTAGGAATTAAATTTTTAGAAAAAAATCATAATGCTAATAACAATTTCAATATACATTCTCTTTAGTATATCTGGTGCATCATTAGAAAGGTACAATATTTTTGATTTTTGGACAAATTTATTTCGACCGCTACCTCGTAATGAAAAGGAAGGATTTGTACCTGATTATAATCCAAAAGATGGACAAACATATGATTTCATTGTCGTTGGAGCCGGCTCAGCAGGATGTGTGCTAGCTAACAGACTATCAGAAGTGGCAAATTGGAAAATTTTACTTTTAGAAGCTGGAGGAAACGAAAATTTCTTTTCAGATATACCGATTTTTGCGCCTTTCCTCTCAATAACACCAATGAACTGGGGCTATACATCTGAACCAGAACAGAAGGCATGTCGTGATTTAAGAGATCACGTCTGCTATCTACCCAGAGGTAAAGTACTCGGAGGCAGCAGTGTCTTGAATTTTTTAATCTATCAACGAGGCCATCCCGATGATTACAATGATTGGGTCCGATTAGGGAACGAAGGGTGGAGCTACGATGAAGTTTTGCCATATTTTAAGAAGTCAGAAAATATTAAAATAAACGAATTAAAAAATTCCACCTTTCATGGTCTGGGTGGGTATCTCGACGTTGATTATTCCCCATACAACTCCCCATTAAACCGTGCGTTTAAAGACGCAGGTGATGAACTTGGTTACGAATGGAATGATCCGAATGGAAATAATGTAATTGGCTTCTCCAAACCACAAGCAACCATGAGGAATGGTAGAAGATGTAGCACATCAAAAGCTTTTTTAGAACCGGTGAGATATAGAAGGAATTTAAAAATTTCGAAATATTCCACGGTAGTTAGGATTATTATTGATCCATCGACAAATGTTGCTAACGGAGTTGAATTTATAAAAAATAATGAAAGGTAAGGCAATAATTATGAATTAATATTACTAGTTGCATCTTATGGCTTCATCATTCATCATTGTGTAGGACATAAGAAAGTTACATCATTCTATCGATTGTATAATCTCTTTTTTTAAGCGTTCATCAAGCGGCCATGTTCAAAAAATCAACCTTCTAAGGATGAAGAAATTTTCAGTGTACGACCGCTCGTTACATAATAATAAGATACAATATAAGCTGTTACTGAAATTGAATCAATGCAAATAAATATAACTTAAAATGGGGTTGCCGTTTAACATATTAAATAGCTTATTGACCATTAAGACCAAGTCTGCAGACATTAATATTATTAATTCAACATAATTTTTGGTGCCTTATGGCTGTAATAACAGTTTGATAATCTCTGAACAAACGAAAATACCATTACTAAAATTAACCGACGATTTAGCTGCCTTTTGTTAAATATGACTACTGCAATGTCCATTACTAGTTTAGAATCATTTAACAAACATTAAACAGATTATAAAGTCTACTATAACGTTATAGTATCTGCACATAAATGTGTATGTTAAAAAAAAATCATATTATTACCAGAAGTAAATATTGTAGGTGCTACTTTCAATTATGCTTTTAGAAGAACGGAACTGACTGATTAGGTAATTTGATAAAACGTTAAGTAACTCGATAAGTGACCAGAGTTTTTAATAGGAAAAATACGACATGCTTTAATAAGTAATATATACGACACCAGTATATGTATAAGCTATGTTCGGTACGGTGGGTTACAACGAATAAAGAGCAAATTCACATTGAATGCCTTTTAACTGCTACGAGTGCGTATTGCATATATTAAAATAGTTGTACCTATTGTATTAAATCCTTCCTTAACAACCAAACACCAAACACAGGACAACCAAACGAGAGAAATCGGTGTGAGTTTTGATAAAGACTCGAAATTTCCTTTTCCTTTCATTAAAGTTTTTAAGAGGTTTCATTTTATTGTGTTAGTACGAAGCCTCTTCAATGTTAACATATTTTTAATTTATGAATGCACCATTTACTAATTGTGTAATTGTAAAAATAATTTGATACCTTAATACATTGATATTTATGTTTAAGGCGAAAAGTCTTTGCACGTCGTGAAGTCGTATTGGCTGCAGGAACAATTGGATCAGCTCAACTTTTAATGCTGTCAGGCGTAGGCCCTAAGGAACACCTCCAAGAATTAGGCATCGACACTCTAGTCGACGGGCCTGTTGTGCATAACTTGCAGGATCACGTGACGTTTTCAGGAAACGCCTTTATTGTGAATACAACAGGACTCTGTATAAATGATGTAAGTTATATTATATTACTGATGTGAATATTGTTTGTTAGTTAATATCAGTAATGTATTTGCAAAGTTCTTAGCTTTAGCTGTTTTTGACATTCGCAACTTCTTTATCTAAATTAACGCTATCACTTAATATTTTGTTGTACAAAAGTAAAATTGTTTGTGTCTTTAAATTTACTTAGCTATTGGCGTATATTTTAGCAGTACATGTCCACGCGACATTGTCTGTTTACTCCTTTCCTACTTCCAATATCTTGACGCGCGTCACTTTTTATAAGTACATATATTTCGATGACTTCCAAGATATTTAAAGTATATGGTGTTAAGGATCATAATATTGTCCATCAAATATTACAGATTATAAATATTATGTCCGTTTATATAAATTTCTAAATACGACATTATAAATAATAATTATTACAAAAGAATTAAAATAGTAAGTTATCCTTAAAAGATATGCCATCACGACTTTTTTGTAACGCTATAAAAAGGTTTATTACCACGCTCGTTTTGTTGTTTCTAAAAACGTATTAGGCGTTTTCCATTAAAGCTCCCAGAGTGCTTGTTTTTTTTCCGAAATTTTCAACAATTATCGTCACATTAGGGATAAAATCTTCTCCAATGGACTCTATCCAAATTCCCATATCGATTTAGTATGTAACAACTTTCCTTACCATGACGAAAAGACATTTTGTTTTGCTCTAATAGAATCACTTTTAATTTTTAATACCTTAGACATTTTAATACATTATTGGCAAAATTTAATATTTGTTGTGATAATTGGAAAACTAAACCAGATAGAAGCAGCGTCACCGTCCGCTGCAACGGCTTATATGCATGGACAAGGACCACTAACTATCCCAGGTGGAGCAAGTGGTCTGGCATTTACACAGACAAAATACGCGCAAGATCTAGGCAAAGATCGACCGGATATTGAACTAGTGATGGGTGCGGGTTCACTTGCCGGCGACACGCTAGGAATATTACGGAGTATGCTAGGTACAGATTTGTTTAACTTAACATCGAACGGATAATTTCTATTGTAATAAAAATAACTACTTCAATCAAATCAATAATTTGACTCTTGGCTTTTTGAATCTTCGATTGGCACGTATGCGCAAGTCGCAGTAACCCTGCATTCAACTCAATTCATCTCGGGTTCGATTGCTGCCGAGAGTCACTTTCTAACAACAGTTTATTGGTTCTTCGAATCTGGGTGTATATAATATGTGTTAAACATAAGTGGCCTGTTACTATCCCACTGCTGTGAATAGGCGCCTATTCTTATTTTGAGAGAAGGGTGTATTGAAGGATTTATCTATAATTATATATACATATGTGCCAGGAGTCTGTCACCCATAACACATGTTTTAAGTTACTTTGGGGGCGGATGACCATATATGCTATGTATTTATTTATCTAATAACGAAAATCTTTTTAAAAAACTCGTTAAGTACACGTTAAATTTTTAATAATAAGTATATAAGTGAGTTATTTCGCTTAAGCAAATATGCCACTATGTAAGGTCACGTACCTATATATAGTTAAATCAATATATTTATACTATCATTATTCGCTCATACTACAACATAACTAATCCCTTAATTTGTTCTCCAAATAATTTTTTTAACCACTTAATGCTCGGACTTTTCTGTGAAATGAGGTTGAAAAATAAAGCAGGCGCACGCACAAAAATCCAACGAGCACACAATAAATATATCTAAGCTCTGAAATACAAACGGGCGAGAAGTAATAGCTCTAGATAAAAAATAACATAATATTTATAAGTAAGAGTACCTCTCGTAGACAGGATAAAGCAAATCGGAACACATTTGAGGAGTGAGAGAAGGTCTCGTTCGAGATGCTTAAGTTGTTAAAAATGGAAATGCTAATACAGTTACAGTGTTCAATTGAGTTGGCTCATCTTATCCATAGTACCTTACACAGCGCAGCACAGCATTTTCCGTAGTCAAATGTAAATCAAATAACATTCCCATTTAAAAACCATCAGGAGTCACCGATAACTGGTACAGTGAAGTTTATGGTTCACTGTCTCTGGAGGAAAGACATCGTTCTTTCTCAATAAATCCAATCCTGATTCGTCCTCGAAGTGTAGGACGACTGACTCTAGGCTCAGCAAATTTCAGCGTTCAACCAAAAATACAGCTAAACTATTTTGACGATCCAAACGACTTGCAAGCTATTAAAGAAGGAGTACGATTTGTAAGTTACATTACAAATATTATAATACAACATATTTTTAAATATGAAAAACCTACAAAAGTAATAATAAAATTATTTTGCTATAATCCGCGATAAAGTAAATAGAAAATATATATAATGCTAAATGTATAGTGGACTATCCATTTTTTGATACCCGATACATGCAGGATTCGTAAAAATACATGCACAAACCTCCACCACCACCACCACAATACACAAGCACTACACACCTTCACTATCACAAACTCAACAATCGTTTCGGCCCGCAACCGAGAAATCATCACGAGATAGACTCCATCAAAAATGGCAAGAGCAAGCTTTGCGATTTTGTCGTGGAGTATGTAAAAACGTGTCGTGAAGTATCGGGTACGAAAAAATGGATAATCCACTATACATTTAGCACTATATATATTTTCTATTTACTTTATCGCGGATTATAGCAAAATAATTTTATTATTACTTTTGTATAACGAATCTCCGCAAAGTAACGCCTTATTCTATAAATTAAGAAAGAGCTACTTTAATTGTAAAGATTCTGGTTCGTAAAACATTTTAAGATAATTTTATTACAGAATACCTACCCAAAAAATTCCTTTGAATTTATTTATCAGAGAGTCAACATGAAAAGCTTTACAATTTGGAATAGAAAATGACGTTGGTAATATTTAATATTTCTATTGGCAGGCGCAACGGGTCATAAACACAAAAGCGTTTCAGCGATACAGCACAAGGCTGCACAATACACCGTTCCCGAATTGTAAAGGCTTCCCTTTCAACTCTGAAGACTATTGGGAATGCGCTATCATGCAAACATCGATAACATTGGACCATCAAGTATGTATAAAATGGCTACGACAGGCTACGTGGGTTCAAATGGACTTGTGACTAAACTGTAAACTTTTCTCTTCCAGCCAAATCTTTATAGCATTTTCGGAAATATATTTTTATTTTTAATTTGCAATGATTAAAACATAACCAAATATAATTATAGCTATAACATTAACAACCCTTTTTCAAGAGCAGATATCACCATAGCATAAGTTTTAATAACGAATAATGTGTATCTAACATGCTTTCATCGAATATAAATACAATTTTATACTTTTAAAGCCCAAATTTTGCAATAATCTGCGATAGAAGAATATATACGTAATGTTTGATTTAAATATCAGCCTGAATGTAAATATTACCACGAGTTATAAATTATACCGAATGAACGTTTTTATTGTTCACAGGTTGGAACATGCAAAATGGGTCCTTTAAGTGACCCAACGGCAGTGGTCTCACCAAGGTTATTAGTTCACGGCGTCAAAAAATTGCGAATCGCAGATGGTTCCATCATACCTAGAATTCCAGCTGCACATACACATGCCCCAATAGTAATGATTGCCGAAAAAGCTGCAGACCTCATTAAAGAAGATTGGATAGGCCGTTAATAAAATATATAAAAAATGTAGATGGATACATGCACAAAAATTCTGTTTTACATTTTGAGAGTATCCATTTGATAATTGTTGTATATTTATAAAATAAAATACACTCTGTTCCAACACTCCAACTCACAGTAATAGTTGTTCTTTTGTTTCAGTAATAATTCTTACAAGTAAGAAGAAAAAAAATTACCATCCTACCGACAAATGTGGGTAGAAAACCTATTATTTTTACTAGTATTAGGGCAATAATCGTGGCGACGTTTTTATGTTTAACGTAACTTTCAATACTACAAACTTTCAAAACACTAATAAACTAGAAGCGACATCTTCCGTTTAAAATGTTTATCTAACAATTTAATTAAGGAATTATGTTGAGTATGTTTGCGGTCCTTAGATGGTGGTATTCTTAGGTTCTTAGATGATGAGATATATGATTATGAAATAGGATAGATAAAATATTCCTCTCCTCATTTGCTTATGATGGCGGACATATTTTATCTGCGAAAACCTGATTTGTGTGCTTCATATTATACTTAGAAAAATGTTTCAATTTTAAATCCACGCACTCCATCATTCTTTATTTTTGGACTAAGTTATCATACCCACATCAGAAAATGTTTATAATTTTAATATTATAGACATCTTTAGTTTTATATCTATAGTTTAAGGTTATATGTATTACAAAAGTAATAATAAAATTATTTTGCTATAATCCGTGATACAGTAAATAGAAAATATATATATTGCTAAATGTATAGTGGACTATACGTTTTTTCATACCCGTTACATGCAGGATTCGTAAAAAACACATGCACAAACCTCCACCACTTCCACCACAATACACAAGCACTACACAGGTTCACTATCACAAACTCAACAATCGTTTCGCCCCGCAACCGAAGCATCTTCAGGAGATAGACTCCACGACAAAATCGCAAAGCGAAGCGTTATGCAGACAAGCATTGTTATATAGTAATCGGTTCATCCCCACCTTTACCTCTGAACACGTGCAACAAGCTTGAACTTGAAACATTTATCTGATCGTTAATGAGGGTGCCATTGTTATGCTTAATGATTTCTAATTGTTCCAGAATATTCAATTTTAAGTTTTTTTCACAGGTGTGCAGTATTTCGAAACAATGGTCATTAGGAACTTTATGACCGCTTTCTAACAAATGTTTCGCGAAATGTGAATTTAGTGGCTTATTATTCCTGAAAGCGGCCATATGTTCTTTAAAACGGGTTTCGAAATTACGACCAGTCTGACCCACATATGTATCATTGCATTCAGGACATTTTATTTTGTAAACACCACTCTTTTTCGGGCTTTCTAATTTATACTGGTATTTAGCTGGTATACCAGCTTCTTCTTTTCACCCCTGGCAACACAAACTTGCTGCCTTTCATAGTCATATACACAGACTTTTATCAGTCCCTCTTTCGGAAAAGAATTTTAACAATGAGCTGCAAATAATCAAGCAGATGGCGCATTCCAATGGCTACGATGAGCAATTAGTACAAAATATTTTAAAAAACAAACAGAAGTGGCAATTGGCAAAACACTTCTATGCGGTGCCACATAACAAAGATGATAAGTACAAAGCCAGTTTGACCTATTTTGGAACATTGTCAGAACGAATTTTAGCTATATTTAAAACAAAGTCAAATATAAAATTAGGTTTTAAAAGTAATAACTCTTTAAAAAAGATATTATGCAATAATAAAGATAAATTAGAAAGCCCGAAAAAGAGTGGTGTTTACAAAATAAAATGTCCTGAATGCAATGATACATATGTGAGTCAGACTGGTCGTAATTTCGAAACCCGTTTTAAAGAACATATGGCCGCTTTCAGGAATAATAAACCACTAAATTCACATTTCGCGAAACATTTGTTAGAAAGCGGTCATAAAGTTCCTAATGACATTGTTTCGAAATACTGCACACCTGTGAAAAAAGCTTAAAATTGAATATTCTGGAACAATTAGAAATCATTAAGCATAACAATGGCACCCTTATTAACGATCAGATAAATGTTTCAAGTTCAAGCTTGTTGCACGTGTTCAGAGGTAAAGGTGGGGATGAACCGATTACTATATAACAATGCTTGTCTGCATAACGCTTCGCTTTGCGATTTTGTCGTGGAGTCTATCTCCTGAAGATGCTTCGGTTGCGGGGCGAAACGATTGTTGAGTTTGTGATAGTGAACCTGTGTAGTGCTTGTGTATTGTGATGGAAGTGGTGGAGGTTTGTGCATGTGTTTTTTACGAATCCTGCATGTAACGGGTATGAAAAAACGTATAGTCCACTATACATTTAGCACTATAATATATATTTTCTATTTACTGTATCGCGGATTATAGCAAAATAATTTTATTATTACTTTTGTATTATGGATCTCCGCAAAGTAACGCCTAATTCTATAAATTAGTTATATGTATTATTATCACACAAGTTTTTGCTTATGCTATTATAAGCATTATTAGTATTACTTATTTCTTTGTGATTAAAATTTTACTAGTCATTGTTTTAATTAAGCATAAATTGTTCCAGTTCCAGGCGTAACTATGTTGATAAGTCGACTTACGTGCTTGAGTCCGTTAAGTATATATTTAATCATAATAAGCATTAGGCTTGCCTAATTGATACGGTGAATATTTCAGTGAAGTCGACAAGTCTTTTATATCGCACATACAAACTTGTGAATATTTAAATAATAGTATAAGTTTAAATAATAGTAATGGTATAGTAAACGTAAATTTATGGTTGCCCTGAATAGTGTGCGTTTTAGACTTGTAAAGTTATTCACGCCGTGTACAGATATAAAAGCTTAATGTTTTAATTTCTGCACCAGAGTGAACCTTCTTAAAAATTTAAATTATCGTAAGTAGCATTCATAGTTAATGTGTAAACACCAACTATACGTTATATCACGTCTTGTTTAACCGGGTAAGCCCGACTAGTTTTGAGCCTATCCCAGGCACTTATTCACGACCTCTTTACCGCGATAACGTCGTATAGCCGGTGTCTATACATTAACTAGAGTGAACCTTTCTATTTAAACTTACATTTATAAAAACTATGAATTACTGAACACAAATATTTGGGCAATGTTTGCTTTAATTAATCAAATATTGTTGTAATGTTGTATTGTTGTATAAGAATAGCTAGATTTACGTCAAAATTATATCTAAGTAATTTTCCATATGATGCTTTAAGAATAGTAACAAATTTACTACTACTACAACAGAACTATTTGTTTTTTTCTTAATTTTTGTAAATAAAATTTCCACTCTAACTAAAATGTTTCTTTAATCAAAAACTTACAAAAGTAGTTCTAAAGTAAGTAGTAAAACTATATATATATATAATCTTTTTATGTTGAAGACCTTCCAGTTTTTGTCTTCCTATTAAGTTTTCTATACAAAAAGGCCAAACGTTTTTCATATTCTTTCCATTTAGTAGGTCTTATCATTGGAGACAAAGTTCTCGCCCACATTTTCCTTTTTCGCAAAAGAATCTGTAATAGACAACATCTTCTAGTTTAACAACTTTTTATAAAACTAAAACAACAGATGCTACATAGAAAATCAGTGTTGCCACATTCACTCAGAAACTTATTACACATCATTCAAATTAAGATCGAAAAAAAATTCGACTGTCAATCTATCTAACTAATACAAATAACAATCTATCTAAAAATTCATGACATAGTTTGAGTGTATGATTTATTATGGTTTCTGTACATTAGTTAATCTATCACGATAATTGACAAAATAACAAAAAAAGTTAGACCTGATCAAACAGGTTTTTAAAATGATATCCCTTCTATTTTTAGGCACTGTAAAAAACTGCAGTAGAATGATCATACGACACAGTGACACAATGACCAGTTATACTTACATGATATTCACTTCCACTGACACCTCTAATCCATGATGGTACAGAATATAAAGTCTTTACAGGATGGAGGTCTCCAGGGCCTAATATGTCAATGTAGTCATTTTGGCCAAATAATGCTTTACGCTCTGTCCAAAGATTTGCAGGTCTAAAATCAAGGTCTACTTTAAATAATCAAAATAAGGATTGCCGTGTGGTACCCGGCAGAATAGAATAGACCACCCTCCTTTCTTACCGAGGTGTTGTAAGAGGCGACTAAGGTATGTGCTATGTGGTATCCAGCTGCATAGAATAGAATCACCCTCAGTTGCTACCGAGGTGTCATACAAGGCGACTAAGGTAAGTTGACGTCAGGCAGGCGGCTGGTCGCAAAATACGTAGCCAAATACCGTGACAACATGTTTGTAACATGTTGTGCTGACCCCACTTAGAGTGGGATAAGGGCAGGAGAATGATGATGATATCTTGTTTGATTGAAGTTAAATAGTGCAGGCAAGGTGTGATGTGCTTACATATAATACGAATTAACATCTTTCTTGCTAAAGTAAAAAGTTTAATTTCCAATGTCCAATTGGGCAACCAAAAAATTTTGAATAATATTTAAAATTCAAAATCCCTGCTACAGAATTTTGGATACAACTATAGATTTGCAGATAAAAAACCAGTTATTTGGGTTATATTTAAATTAGTATCTCAGCTCTCACCCTTTAACTTAAATATGCATCTAAAGCAGAATTCTTTCAGATTATATCTAATAATAAAAAAATAATAGTTTTGTAGATCAATCAAGCTTTTACAGTAAAATAGATAATTTTAAAGTGTTTTTAATTCCACAATTCTCACAGCACTGAAAAGTAGATCATCACAGTCCCATGAAAATGATAATAATAGAAAAGAGAAATAATAGAAAAGAGAAATCTATCCAATTTTTGATTAATTATTTACAGTAGAATGAATGGTTACATAAAGTGAATAGATTTTTGAGAAGTAATTATTTTGAGATAAGTGAGTTGTTTTATAATCCAGAAATAATTTATAAATATGAGGAATTTTTATTATATATATCTTTTAAATACTGGATAGATACCATATTATTCCATTTTAACCTTAATACTACGATTCTATTTACGATACCTGTATTCAGGTATAGGTAATTGTTTTCCTTCAGCACGCGGCATCAGACCTCCATTCCAAATTTTCTCTTCATATCCGTACCTCCTTACGAGACGAGTTTTATCAGCGTGATATCTTGTTCTAAAAAACAAACTCGGCTATAAAATGAATAAGAATAGTAGTACTGAAATAAAAACTTTAAGTCATCAAAATCCTAATACAATATAAGAGAACGAACTGCTTGCTAAGATCTCGTTGAATACTGGTCCTCTTACAATTTACAATCATAAGTCACCTTCACGATCAAAAATCGAAATTGTACAATATAATTGCTGTGAAAAATTTAAAATAAAGTGAATGTGCTAAAATTTGATATTTAACACGAAATAAATGTATCTAACCTCACAACATTAACAGTTGGCCGCCAAATTATCCTAAGTATAGAAGTTCTGAGCCATTCCATAGTTTCAAATTATTTATCAGAACTTTATAATATAACCATTTAATTAATTGTATAATTATAATTCTTGATTAACTATACAAAGTTATATTAAACTTTAAACACATATATTATTTTCTTTAGTAGTTATCAATTACGTCTATGTCTATGATCAATTACCATCATAGATATTTCATATTACCATAGACTACTAAGCAGGGATGTAAAAATAATCGATTATTTCTTCTAATAATCGATTTCTTAATCACGTTTACTGAGGTAAAGGATTGTTATACAGTCATATGTAATTCTTAAATCGTATATAATACGGTCGAAGCTTAAAGGAAGTTTTTTTGTTTTAGTCTTGAGACCAAAGAAAAACAGTCATTTCTTCTCATCTAATGTTAAGTGATATATTTGTGATAATATGTTGTATTATAAGCTTGAAATTAAAATTATTTGGTATTTAGTTTAGATGGTTATTTTTGTTCTAGTCAAATGATAAATAATACTAAACATCTGTGTTAATAATTTCATTTTTTATTCCTTTTATTCGACAAACTTAAAATTTACATAAAAACTAGTTGTGGATTTAAGTTTTGAAACTAACACATAGTCATTAGTCACTTCGTTTTTATATGACTCATTTGTGTTTTATATACATTTTCATTAAAATGTTAAATCGTACTAAAAATTTGTAGCAATAATTTTATTCAGTTTTTTTATTTTATAAGCTCGATATAAACTGCTATGATATTGAAAGTTCAGTTTTAAAACGTAAAGTTTTTATATCCCGACCCGCTGACGACTGGAAAATTTGTGTGGACGTGAATATTAACATTGCTACAATTGTATAAGGTAGCCAGCAATATCGCTGCTGTGTGGACACTATGACAGGAAAATTTTATCAAAAATTAGCAGAGGTCAATTCTCATCTACTACCGAATGGACATTGGACATTGGACAATGAATAATAATAAAATAGTCAATAGTGATCTTGTGATCACTAATAACAGTAGCACACAGCGTAGTTTCTACCTTAGAATACTAACTAAAATAGTTTTGCTATTTTTAATTGGATTATTATTGGATAATTGTGAAAACTGACGAAAACCGACTATAAATTAAGAATTTACAAAATATTATTTATTGTTAAGGAGATGAATAAATAGAATATTATGCTGTTCTTATATCCTCCACCTTTTCTCTGAAATATCATATATGATTTTTTTTTGTATTTTCGCTATTTTCTAATAGTTAAGTATCGTAAATAAAGAAACACTGTGCTTCACAAGCAGTTTTATACTCGTTGTGCTAATCCTGTAGCAATCAGTGTTAGTTGGATCATCTTACACAATTCGAACTCATCATGTTACCAATGCTTTCACAGTCGCTACTCGCTAGACAGCCCTAAGCGTTTGTAAACAAAGTTACTGCGAGCAAATTATGTTGGTGATAAAAAAAACACAGGATGATGTACCTATTTCATTGTACGTATGACTGAAAAATGGGGACGGCGAAAATTTTTACAACTAAAAGCACCCAACATATTTAATATGTAATTCATCCTATAAATTTATTATATTCATTTTTGTCCAATTTATAGCCGGTAATAAGGTTTTTTTAACTTTTTAATTTTAATGTTTCGGTGACATTTGCTTCACGTACTCTGTGCATACATGTCATGTAGAAATATAGAAGTATTTATGATTTATTAATCTGTACCTAAATTTCAATTTTCAATTAAACAAAATGGCTGAGTTGGTTTGATTGTTAATTTGTTATTGACTTTTGTAAAGCAAAGTTAAAGCAATGTACGTACCTATAAAAATCACTTGTATCAAACTAAATGATTGCCAATCATGCATTAAGAATTGAATTATTTTTTATGTGATTATAAGATGGAAAGTCGCGCATTTGGTGTTTGTTTATTTATGTTTTTCTTGTCTCCCAAACAAACGCAATTTTTATGTTGTATATCCAAACATTTATAATATGAAAAGTAATTAATACATTATTTTTTCTAGAAACTTAAACGATGTCTAAAAAAGATCCAAATGATAGAAAGTTGGACTCTGACTACGAAAACCTTATATCTCAGCATAGTATTTTCGAATCATCAAAGTCTAAGCATCAGGAACTACCAAGTTTTCCAGGTTTCTCTAACGCTGAAACTCAAACAAAACCTAGTGATTTAAAAGCTCAAGGTCTTCAAAATAGTCTTGGAGCATGGCACTACAATCCTTGGTGGATGCTCGCGAGCACCTCTAGAAGTGTTCCTTCGCAAGATGACTTCTCCGATAGTGATCAAGCTAAAGTCAAGCAAGAGCCTAGTGGAGCAGGAACCCCAGATCATGACCCATTACAAAATGACTTGGATCAATTTCAAACAACACCTCCACCACCAGTAGGACTAGACTCATTTTGTGATGATTGTTCTGATCCATTCTGTGATTCTAGTGTGGCGTTATGTCGTAAACTGTTTCATTGCCCTCATTGCAGAAAAAGTTATCCCACAATTCTCGAATTTAACACACATTTAACAGGAGTACATCCAGCACAAAAGCCATTCAGATGTCAAATTTGTTTGGAACCATTTTACAAAAAATCACATTTACGAAGACACTTAGATGCAAACCATACACGTAAAGATGTAAACAAGTGTTCAGTGTGTTCAAAATACATCAAAGATAAAAGTAATTTACGGAAACATATGCAAGTTCATACAGGACGTGTTCCACAGAAACAATTCAAATGTGATCTATGTAATAATAAGCGTTACATGTCTCTAGACAGACTCAACAATCACAAAGTTGTATGTACAGGAGAAAAAGTACTAAAATACTGTGATATGTGTACTAAAGTATTTGATAATTCAAGGTCTTTAAATAGCCACAAAAAGGTACATGCGAGGGAATTAAAATGTGACATCTGTGGGCAACAACTTCGTTCTTTAGAGCAACTCAATAGTCACAAGATGATCTGTTTAGGAAACACTCAAGAAGCTGGCAGCAGTGGTTCCACAAATACTTCAGGAAGTCAATTAAACCATTGTTGTACACAGCCTGGGCTCTGTGAACATGACAAACCAGCTTACTTAAATATACCAAGCTATGCAGCTGGTCGTGTTCTTGATACAACAATTTCATCTTTAAAATCTGAAATGAACTGACAACATAAACATGTGAAAAGTTAGTTCTAGTAAACTTAAGTTATTCTGATTTCATTTTTTACAGATTACAAGATGATTCAATCAATGACAGTAATAATTTACATATTTGAGAATTTCACAAGACTGATGCAAATATCCCGCCTCACAACTTGCTTTATTATTACCATTTATATTTAGGATGTAGCTAAGAAGAGGACGAAGTTAGAGTAAGTCAATTACTATTTGAGCATATTTAAATAATATTATAAAAATATGCTCAAATGGTTACCCACCTTTTATTTTGTAAAATATAATTGTAGAAAAGTAAGTTTTCCACAAATCAGCTTTATTATAATAAATAAAAAGCAGATCACACTTTATTATGAAGTACCTTGAAAAATGACAGTTAATGGATTATTTATTGTTTAAATGTAACAAGTCTTGACTGATTTAGAATAATACCTATTAGCATGCAGTATTACATTTAACATTTTTATTATTTTTCTATTTGGAAAATTGTAAGAGCTATATTTATATTATATGTTTAAAAGTTAAGTTTAATGTATTTAGAAAGTCTGTGGAGACAACACTGAGCAAATTCAATTTTTCCAGTGCTCTATTGTACATTTTGCTCCAAAGACATTTTAAATGTAGTTTCATATTAATATTATTACAATAAATATAATCTGAATATTATTTAAAGACAATTACATAATATGATAGTTTTATATTTTTTAATGTCCTAAATCTAGGTAACTATGTATAGTGCAATGACCTTGGCTAAGCTGTAAGCATATTGTATAGTAAGAGAAATTTTATGTCAATCAAAAGAAATCTTAAGTATTTATTCATGAGGTGTAATACACTAAAATTATTTCTTATATCTATCAAATGATAATTTAATGACTTGATGCACCTTCGGAATTTATAAACAACTAAAGAACTATTTTGGAATTCAATTGCCAATTGATAGCATAATCCTATGACAGGTGTGATTGGTCTTAATTTATCAAGACTTGTATAGATTCCTGTCATATGTAAATGTCTCTTAAATAGTACTATAAGTACTTGTAGCAAGTGTCACTTTACAGAAGTCGGTTATTTGAATAATATATTTCCTACAACTCATCTGTGAGAGAACATATGGATATACATACAAAGATTATTTTAAATTCAGTTAATTTTACTAAATACTACATTTAATATATACATATATATATATATATATATATATATAAATGTGTATTATTACAAGTTATTAAAAAAAATAAGACTTCTTTTTTGAGGCTTTATATTCTTGTTTAGTTGTTGCTATTTACAATTGTTTTTTTTACATGTAATGTTTATTTTTTTATTTAATGTTAGATATAGTCTTATACTTTGTTGCCCTAATAATAGGAAAACATTATTTATTTTTATTGAAAAACAGTGTACCTAAGGTGTATCAATGAACGATGGTAAAAATTATTACATTCATTATTGTTGGTCGAGTAATTATCAAAAGTACTATATGACTATGATGAATAAAAAAATCCATAAGCCTATTTTAAGTTTTACCAGTGTCCTTTATACATACAAATTATACCCATACTAACAAGTATACATTTATCATTAGATCAACATGAATGTACATCATATCAGTCATACTGTAAAACATAATTACAAATATTTAATTACTTAAATATTTGTTGCATATTATCTGCTGCTTAGCAAGCAAATAATTTAAATCCGGGGAGACAGAAACCTCCATAAAAAAGGAGAGATGCATTAAGAATATCCTTATCCACGATAAATTTTTCTCCTTCCACATTAAAAATGTTCTTTTGTGAAAAAAATATTTCAAATTTTCTTGATCGTTGGTTCGCGGCGTTAATGTTAATTTTTTTCTCAAACAGTTAAAACAATACCTAATCCACACAAACCATCAATGTGTCGCTTTGTATAGTTTTACGTTCACACGGTATTTTGGTCGATATTTATATATTTTGTATAAAGTTAGGCTCCAAATACTTCTTAAAATGTTTTGTAACACTCCTTCCGCATAGGTTTAAAATGGTTTGAAAATAGTACAGAAAAACTTTGATCTTTTGAAGGTATTTTTTTTAATGAAAGCCAAAAGGATGGATCTAAAACAAGTTGCTTTAAATCCAGCCGTTTATGTATGGAAGCATTATTATTATATATATTATTATCTTTGTTATATTATAGGTATGTATCAATATTTACAAAATAAAAAATATGTACATTTTTATTGTATTATAAATATAATTTCTGATTAGAGAATTTCAAAGTTAACGACACTCATACCATCTAAATCTGCCACCACAAATTACCCACGCCAGACAATAACCTCTGCCAATTCGGTAAAATTGTAAGATTTTCTCGTCATCCAGTTTCTTTATTTGTTATTAATTAAAATAATTATCATTCCCAAATACTTTTTTTATCAATAATTATTTACCTTAAACAGCTTGATAGCGTCTTATTTAATATAGACAATAAACTCTTTAATCAATAGCATTACAAATCAAATGATCAAAAAAATATAAAAAGTATCAGAAAAATCACCAGTTCGGCGACCGACCGATTCCGATCCGAGGGACAATGGATTTATCTCAGTTAAATAGGCATCCACCTTTTAAACTAAGAGAAATTCAGGTATCCCTAATTGGAAGCTAGTCCTATGATTAGCCAATTAGAATACACTTATATGGAGAATAAACTAAAATTTTCATCTTTTGACGTTAAACATCTTTAAAACTGTAGTTTATAAGGGTGTAGTCAATTACAAATTAACAATCGTGACAATAAATCGCCCATATTAAATAAGATGTCAATTAAAATTGACAAATTACAATATTGCAATGTTCGTTATTTTAATACTTACCAAATATTAAGTCCACAATAAAATGTATAAAATAGATCAATTATTATTACAAACACCAATTCACGATAGATAAATACCTCTTTTTTTTATCCATTACTTAAAATATCTGTAAGGAAAAATATATTGAAGCATGAGCCATTTTAATTAAGAAAACTTTTTTAATTGATTCTTATATAGACATATCGCCCTATCCGAAAAACAAAGTCACATTTCCTATATTTAAATATGAAAAATGTGACTTTATTCTTCGGATAGGGTGATATGATTAACAACAGTACCCTATACCTGGTATCAATTTATTTTGCCAAATTATATTTCTTGATGTGTTTTAAGTCTTGGAATAGTTTTCTATGAAAATTAACTAACTGTAAAAAAAATACAACTGTTTGTCTTTTTTTCTTGAAGGGAACGTAGAATAGTTGTGATTTATTAAACTAATTAAAAATATTTTATGTTGTGATATCACAATAAAAAATCAATAACTGCTCAATGCCTTTGTACCACTTTGTCATTTTCCGAATGATTTGAACTTAACATAACGAATTTCGTAATTACAACTATTTAAGACACTGTTAATAAATTATCAGTAGGTTTTATTTGTAGAATTTAGAATGGTGTTCTATTGTAACTTCCGCACCTAGAGATATAAGAAATAATGTGTTCATATGAATTTAGTTATTAAATAGAGTATACCTAGTTTAATAACTATAACAGTAGTATATTAGACTGTAAAACAGTGCAATTCTTAGTAGGAATTTGGGTTTTTCCACTGAATATTTTGCTAATTTGAGTTTATGGATACACCATAGCAAAACTTTTTGAATTCATATTGAACATAAATCACATTTGTACCTTGGGTATAAAACTAAACTATCATTTAAAATTTTGTTACACATCAAAATATTGTATATTTTATACTATATTATAACCAATTTTATTAAATTACATTTTTATTACCTACCCACCAAATCTAGTATATTTAAACCAGATTAAACAGCTTATGCTTTCAATTGACAGTTACATATTTGTCATTTATTATTGCGTTCTTATGACTGAAATTTACAGTACAATAAAACACTTTATTATTAATAATAATCCTTTTATTTTAATTACACTTAAATTACAACTCTGCCTCTTTTTACTGCTGCCTTTACAATTTTGGCTTTTTTCTCTTTCTTCTTTTTAGAGATATTTTCTCTTCGTTTGTTTTGTGCTTCCTCCTTTTTCTTTTCAACTGACTGAACTCTGTTCTGCCATTTTATTTTACTTACCTTCTTTTTTTGCTCCTATAAGAAAAATAAATTATAATATAAAGGACATGAACATGGGAAAACTTTACAGTCTGTATTATTAATGTGTATCATTCCACAGTATACAACTAAGTTGATAAACGACTGAACGGATTTTATATTAGGTATATATTATAGCTTCCACCGCCTGAGTTATTATTCACTTTGTTCACAAGTTTCACTGTATTCACAAGTTTTGGTGTAAATTAGTTGAAATATGATAATAATATGATGATAATTGTTGAAAATATCGGAAAACAAAAGTAATAATAAAATTATTGTGCTATAATCCGGGATAAAGTATATAGTTCTAAATGAATGGTGGACTATCCGTTTTTTCATACCCGATACATACAGGATTCGTAAAAACACATTCACCAACCTCGACCACCGCCACCACAAGCACTACATACGTTCACTATCACAAACTCAACGATTGTTTCTGATAGACTTCACGACAAAATCACAAAATCTTTTGCTGTGATGTTAGCGATTTTGTTTGTTTTTACGAATACTGCATGTATCGAGTATGAAAAAACGGATAGTCCACTATACATTTAGCACTATATATTTTTTCTATTTACTTTATCGCGGATTAATTAATCAATCGCGAATAATTTTATTATTACTTTTGTATTATGGAACGCCGCAAAGTAACGTCTAATTCTATAAATTAATTTCGGGAAAGTCTGGCTGTATAGGAGCTTTCATCAAAAACGCTGCTTAACCCGTTTCAGATATAACAAAAGAATTTATGGTAATGATATTTTCTTTTATAGGGCTATACATTTTTTTTAAATATTTAAACTGGCTAATTTTCATTATTTGATTTTCTTATACATTAACATAGATATTAAAGAAATTCTTGAATTCTGTAGATAAATATTAACAAATAAAAAGATATGGTTTGTCATCAATGTGGGTTAAAAGGGTATTTTAAATAAGAAAAAAAATGTTAACTTGAGTTTTCACACTGTGTGGTATCCAGCTGAGTAGAATAGAAGATCCTTATTTCGTACCGAGTTGTAACAGGCGACTAAGGTAAGTCGACCCGCCGTGTAGTATCCGGCTGAGTAGAATAGACCACCCTCATTTCTTACCAAGGTATCGTAAAAGGCGACAAAGGTAAGTTGACCCACCAGTGTGGTATACGGTTGGGTAGAATAGACCTCCCTCTTTCTTGCCGAGGGGTCGTAAAATACGACTAAGGTAAGTTGACGTCAGGCAGGCATCCGGTCGTAAAATAAATAGCCAAATCATGTGACAGCATGTTTGTAACATGTTGTGCTGACCCCACTTAGAGTGGGATAATCCACAAGTGTTGGTCATACCATTATTATAAAAAAAACATTCTAAAAATTAATGGTGCAAAGTTTGAACTATTAATTCGCCTTTTATAGTTTAATAATATGAACAAATCAAAAAAGCGACACCAGTCTCACCATTTTCTTAATAGATTTCTTTAATAAAGTTGGATCATCCCTGACTTTTTCTCCCTCAGCTTTTTGCAAAATATTTCTCCAAGCAGCCTTCTCTTTCAGCTCTTTGGCTTTTCCACTATCTACTTGTGAAATCTTTTGTAACTTTTCCTCTTGCTGTTTGAGATTGTCAAGAATCTTTTTGGGATCTTTTTGTGATTTACTATATCCTTTATCTAAACAAATATAAAAAATATGATTTAATTTATCAAATTATCTTCAATAGTTAGACCTCAATATATATATTTTTAAATTAAAGAATAATGTAAGAATACCTTTTTCTCCAAGCTTAGCAAAGTCAAATTTTGAGAACACTAGTTTCCCATCATTGTTGAAAATTGGTTTTGCTGCATTAATATTAGGTTTAATGTTTATGTCTTTTATTTCTGCAGAATCAATTGCTGGTTTGATGTTTTGTTTGTTTAATTTTACTCTTTCTCGTTTCTTTATTTTCTTATTAAGTTTACTGTTTAAACTTTTCTTTGCAAGTTTATTCTTAAGAGTATAATTATTCCGAGATTTCATAACTTCTAATTTTTCTTCAAGTTCTAAAATTGTGCTGGCTCTCTTTTCTGGAAGTTGATCGTTCATATTTGGAAGTGTCTTATTGGTTATCTCAATATCTATTTGAAGATCATCATCTAAAAAATACAAATAACTAAATATAAGGCATACCATTACTTAGAATCATTTGAATTTATTACACTTTAAGAACAATGGAACTTTTAAAATTAATAAATTTATAGGACAAGCTAAGTAAAAAAAAATATTGTAATAACACACACTTTCAAATACTTTATCTGAAATTAAGATTTTATGAATAAGTATCAAGTGAGCAAGGAAACAATTTGCTTAACTTGTTCTAAATTTCTGAAAGATATTTTATATATTTTGTATAAAGAAAAATATTGTAATATATATAGTTCTCTAATATTTACTCTTTTACCTTGATCTACATGTTTTATAGGCATAAAAATAAGCCTTTCAAATAATTATTATAAAATTCAGACAATATTGTACAAAAATGCTTCACATATTGAACAATAACATTCAATTATGATGTATTGGTTCATAGACCTTTCTTTAGATGTCAAAGTGCATGTAAAGAATTAACTAGACAGGGAAACTTACACTGACTGTAACCTTTTTTGTAGGCATTACATACACAAATTAAATTTAAATTTCATTTTTCAATTTTTATCAAATTTATTATTAAATATCTCTTAAATAATGTTCGTCAATCCTCAAATAAAGAATACAATTATTGTCATTCATTATTTGAAGTAAGCAATACTTCTAGGTATATAATATCCATAATCAAATTATGAAAGTTAAATTATGTCTGGCATTTATAATGTTTTCACATGTTATGTGCTAGAATATTATTTTTTAAAATACACTTCCAGCTAGACTGGGCTGGAAATAACTACAAAATAGACGGTATTTTAACAAGTCATTTAACCTTAATGAATGGAACGCCGGTACTGTTTGTCTTCTACAAAACAGAGATTTGCAATAACAATGTTAAAATATATCAGTCATCAATTTTTAATCAAGATTCCACGCAATGACAGTAAAATTTTTAAAATAAAGCTATTTGTTAGCATTTTTGTAAATTTTACCAAATTAAATATTTGTAATTTAATTTAGACATCGTCTTCTATAATAAATTTGAATAAGTAAATTATGTCAAAATAGTCACCTTTTTTCTGCAGTGGTAATGAAAATTTTGTAAACAAATTCTTAAGAAAATTTAACTCCTTCATTAGATCCGCTTTAAGATTGTTTTTCTCTTTTTTCGTACTCATGACTATATTTATTATTTCAGGAAGATTGACAGGAGTTTAAATACTCGAGCTAAGCTAATAGAGTAGTGTAAAAAACTAAATAATATTTTTGAAAAGAAACATTAATAAAGTAAGCATGCGTTCGCACATATAGACTAAATAGGGAATAGGGATGTCAAAAAGAATGGATTTTTGTATTAATTTATAATTTTATATTATAATCGATTTTTAAAAATATTATAGTATTTCCTCTCCCTCTTTTTCTTTTGTCTTTTTTTTTCTTTTTTTTGAAGTTGTTAGAAGAAACTAATGTAGCCGATATACACATTTTTATCGAAAAAAATATTTTTAAAAGAGCGCATCTGTTATTGATTATTCGCATTTGTTCACTTTTATTATATATGTAAAGACATAGATTTAAAATAATATTAAATACCGTACCGTAATAATCGTGACCCATTTAATGAAAACTACCTAGTTAACCGTTTTTTGGCTCAGTATATTTCTTTAGAAAATATATAAAAAGATGAAATTTGAAAAAAAGAAGCAAAAAAGTCAGTCAAAAAGGTCAGTATCCTTTGATTATTCGGGTTAGAGAAATTGCCGGTTGTCTGTCTATCCTAATTACGCTCGCAGTAGGCGTGAACATCCATCTTCCAAAAGATAGAGCCTGAGTGATTTGAAAAGTTCTTCTTAGAGTTTCATCAATCACGGCACCCCCTGCATTGTCCATTTGGTAATATATATGAATGGACCTCCGCGACTTCGATGATATTTTTCCTGTTGGTCAGTTTTCCTATTGTCGTGGGGATTCTATTTTACATTACTAACTAAATACTAACTGATAGTTATTTTTAAGCGTATGTTATTATTGCATTACAATAAGACGAAATATATATAATAGCGATATTTTCAAAAATGCTATGAATATGTATGAACTATAAATTTAGTTATTTATACTTAAATTAAATAGTTATAGTTTTTTGCTATGTTTATATAACTAATAGTCTATGGTTTATGTCAAAAGTGTTAAAAGACTAATAATTTACATTATTCAATTTTGATTCCCACCATAGAAGAAAACAGCACAGTTATTTCTTTTTAATAACAAATAAGTATGTCTCATCATGAGATTTCATGCGGCCTAGAATATATAATCGCGCCTGATCTACAAGCATGTTTAACAGAAGCTTTACATGCGAACTATGCATTTATTGTTTTGCCAATTATTCACCCACGTTTTCGTCGCTCTTGTCTGACTCCCGGAGGAACTGTGGGAGGATTCACAAGATCAGATATGATTCTATCACCACAAGACTGGAATAGCCGGATTGTTGGGAAGTTATCGGACTATTTAGATGCTGATTCACCTTCACCTTCTGTGCGACAAAGTCATGAAGATTGCTTAAATGAAGAGCTATCGTACTGTCGAGGATTAGGGCTTCCTGCTGTAATGCTAAAATTGCATTCAAGTAATGTCAACAACTTAGCTAGAAACTTGCATACATATTTAGAAACAAGGTAGGTAATATTCTATATTGAAGTAAATTAGTTTGAACATAATGATGGTAAGTTTAAATACTGTTCTTTTGTTCCGTAGCCATCATCCAACACTTATTTGGGCTTGTGTGCCAATGCAATGTTCAAGAATGATGAAACCAGAGGGACCTGATGAAAATGAAAACATTGATGCATGGAATGAGCCATGGTATTGGTGGACTAAGTTCCATGAGCGTATGGCTTGGGATAAGAGAATAGGAGTTGTAGTGGAAATACCAACAGATTTACCATCACAGGATATATTAAAAAGATGGCTTGGTGAGCCAATTAAAGCTATAATTGTGCCTACTTCTCTATTTCACAATAACAAGAAAGGGTAAGTATTGTTTTCAAACCACTATAATGATAACAGCTACTGTCCGCTAAGCAATATAGAATATCTTTCAATATCTATGTAATAATATTCCAGATACCCAGTTCTGTCAAGAGCACATCAACAAGTTGTTGTTAGCATGGTTGAACATGATGCACAAGTCATTGTAAGTGGAGCAAGGCGTTCCAATATAGAATACTATTTACAGTATTTGTATAGATTATGGAAAAAAAGACCATATGTTGCTGATGATCCTATGCTAAGTTATGCAAGAGGGTAAATATTTGTTGCCCTTACTTAATTTCACAATAAAAGTATACTGATTTTCTTATATTGCTGCTTCCTATTAGTATGTGAACTCTACTGCTGGTTTGGTGTTCCCATTGAGAAGAGCCAGCAAGAAACTTGGTGCTTATTTTCAAAATATAATTCTATATATATAATATGGCTAGTTACATTTAGTCATTATTAACTTGTACAGGGTTGAAGAGTAGCTATGTCCACACATTCTTATCATCTAAGTAATCCTCAATAGTATAGAAGGCCTGTAATAGCCTTTTATTAACAATGTTTTTAAACTACTGTAAGTTCTATGGATCACAATGCATTAAATGATAATAGTGATGAGGACTTTGCAATAAATTTGTACTTGGATTTGTACATGGCAAAAACTGTTATTCATCTTGTAACAGAGTTTTTATATGGATTGAGTAAATAAGTAGGGGCATATACTAAACTATTCAAAGATATCATGCTTATTTTCATTAACCATCCCAAAATAAGCCTGCATGTGAGAATGTGAAGCCTCATGATGGTTCTATATTTTTTATTGTAAACAAGATTCTGCTTGAAAACAGTTTGTTTTATAATATCATAATGAAGTGGTTATTTTGTTTGGTTTTTATAATTTAAAAACTAATGCCAATCTTTATTTAGATGGGAAGATTATTTGCAAATACCGCTCCAGCCTTTAGCGGACAATTTAGATACACATACATATAATGTTTTTGAAAAAGATCCTATAAAATATGACCAGTACCAAAAAGCTATTGCTCAAGCATTGACTGATCTTCAGAAGAAGAAAGAAGATAAGACTTATGTAAGTAATTTGATATATTTTATTTAAATAATATCAAGATAGTATTATCTGGGCTATCACAGCTTAAACAAAATAAATTGCAATTCACTAGCGGTCAAACCGTGCGACGTTCTTGAGATGGTTATGGGTTAAATCCCTGGGCATGCACTAACTTGTTTTTTGACAAAATTTAGGTTTCTAATTGATAATTGTAATTTTATCACACGCTTTTCGGTGAAAGAAAATATCATGAGGAAAACTCCTTATATCTAGAGAATTCTGGGGATACTTGTAACCTATCAATCTGCATTGATTCGGAGTGGTGGGTGTTAGCTCCAATCTTATTTCCAAAAACGGTAAGAGGAGACTTATGCCTAGCAGAGGGATAGTAGATGTTTGTTACTTTTTTACTTTTACGAAATCTAAATGAAGTACTTCCAAACCAAATATTTTTTATGTATATCCAGTTAACAATTTTCAGAATGAAAACAATTGTGATATAATTAAAGATAATTCAAATGAAAAATCTGAAATTGGACAAGGTGATAATAATTCAGAAAATAGTGAGAGAACAATTACTGTTATGGTGTTGGGTGCAGGACGCGGCCCTCTTGTAAGAGCAACATTTAATGCTGCAGATATTACTAACAGCAAAGTGAAAGTACGTGTATTACAGTTTACTCTATGATACTAGGTACTTTGGTATTTTATATAAAATTTACTATTTGAATGAATTAAAATGTATATATACATATTATAAAACAAAGTCCCCAAAAACTGTCTGTCTATACATGATCGATTTTTTACAAATGTACTGAACGTATTTTTGTACGGTTTTTACTAAAAACACTCTTCATTCTTCCAAAATGTTTCGACTTATAGTATATTACAGTTTTATGTATGTAGTTTTTAAGAGGTAGCATGGTTGTAAACACCTGCTGGGAACTTTTTTTCGCCTGAGTCGTGGAAATCATCAGAGATATACTAAAGTAATGTAGTAGAACTAGAACTGTAGATCTCGAAAAATACTATAAAAAGTCCGAGACAGCCTGTTTCTATCTCTTATGGTTAACTCACAATAACTGTTTTATGTCCAATATTTCAATTTAAAAATATATAGTTATTTTCGAGACTTTTTTTTCTTTTGTTCCGTATTAATTATCTCACTAAATGCGTTCGTTGCCATTACTACGCTGATTACTACGCAGTGAAGCCGCAAGTATCACAAGTTAACTATAAATACTGTTAGATCCAAAATGTCTTGTTACACGCTTTATATTAGTTTAACCTTTATGTGTGTAACAGATACATATTGTATTTGAAATATTTGTGTTCAGTAGATCTACCATCAACTTTTGGAAACGATTCAATTCCAATGCAATCCAAAATCGGTATCTAAACTCGCTTTCTTTTCGTACTATGAGGTGTTTTGAACTTAGTTGCATTTGGATGGCATACCTACTATATAAAAAAGAGTGAATGAAATATGCGATTAATTTTAGGATAGAATATTGCGATTAAGTTTAGGATTAAATTCGGTAACTACTTAAACTGTGCGTCTTTAACACGTCATGGTGCGAGAAAGCAAAATGATTTAGTTTAGATTTTCAATCGCAATACGAGTTCATGGTAAGCTTGCTGTACTTTTTCTTTAAATTATAAAATAAAAGGGATTCCTACAAAATTTCGAATCAAATAATTTATTTAGGTACATTTCGTAAATGTATCTTTTAAAAAAATTATTAATTCAATAAAGTTATAGAGTAGACGCACATAGTCGTCATAGGCTCGCCTAGTTTTGTACTCCCATCATTATATAAATATATGGGACACTTACACACACGGTCGTCCATCCCCAAAGTAACTTCATACTTGTGTTATGGGTGACGGACAACTGGCAGATATACAACATATATATTTTTAAATACATAATAATTTTGTGGGGTAAATGCGCGGATAGTGAAAAAATTTTCGTATTACAAAAAAGATCCATACGTGGCATCTACAATTTCAGTCCGAGTGATCCCCTGCGAGAGAAATTTAAGGAAATAGGTATTCTTACATTTGCTTCACATTATATTTTAAGCAATGTAATTTTTGTACATAAAAATATAAAGAATTATAAAACGATAGGAGATGTATATAATAGACAAAGTAAGAACCGACATAAGCTTGCGACTCCTGCTTTGCGCCTAGCAAAAGTACGTAAATCGTTTGTGGGTTTGGGTATAAGATTTTATAATAAGATTCCGAAATCAATTTTTGCCATGCCATTACAGCAGTTTAAAAACATTGTTAAAAGAGACTGATACAGAAAGCCTACTATACTGTAGAAGATTACTTAGATGATAAGGATGTGTGGATATAGCTGCACTTCTACCCTGTACAAGATAGTAATAACTAAATGTAACTCGTTTTAAGATTTATATTTTAAAAAGAGCAACCGCCGAGGTTCTTGCTGGTTCTTCTCGGTAGGAACAGCTTTCCGAACCAGGAGTAAAGTTGACGATTCAAAAGCACTTGTTTACAAGTTTACTTGAAAAAAAAATATTTTGAATTTGAATACATACTACAAATATACGCCCAAGTTCGAAGTACCAACAAATTAATTTATAGAATTAGGCGTTACTTTGCGGAGATCTATAATACAAAAGTAATAATAAAATTATTTTGCTATAATCCGCGATACAGTAAATAGAAAATATATATAGTGTTTAATGTATAGTGGACTATCAGTATTTTCATACCCGATACGTGCAGGATTCGTAAAAACACATGCACAAACCTCCACCACTTCCACCACATTACACAAGCACTACACAGGTTCACTATCACAAACTCAACAATCGTTTCGCCCCGCAACCGAAGCATCATCAGGAGATAGACTCCACGACAAAATCGCAAAGCGATCGCACGCTTTGCGATTTTGTCGTGAAATAATTTTATTATTACTTTTGAACCAACAAATTGTTTATGGAAAATGTCGGCCCTTGGTGGAAATCGAACCCGCGTCCCACGGGGCATGGCTATGAATATTAATCTCCAAATTAAATTACTTTATAGGTTATAGCAGTAGAGAAAAATCCATGTGCAGTAGTGGTACTATCTGCACAAGCTCGAGAAGTGTGGCGCGATCGTGATGTCAGAGTAATTTCGGGGGATATGAGACAAGTCAATATATCACCTAAAGCTGACATAATAGTTTCTGAATTGTTAGGTATTTTTTCATTTTTATTTGTGTTGTTGTGTAATTAAAATATTGTTAATAAATAATGTCTTTCGAGTATTTTTCTTTTCAATATTTATCATGATACAAGCTAATTCATTTTGTATTTAGTAAATATTAAATATGTATAAATCTAGCTTTGAAAGTTTATATTTTTATTAGAATAAATTTTTACTTAATTTCGGAGCATATACAAAATTCTTATTCTTATATTATTTCAAGCAATATAACAGAACTAACTACTTTGCTATAATCCGTACGGGTAAGGTGAATGCATGCAAAGCCAATGTGTATGAAGCAGGCAAAATCTACGCACCTTATACATGCAGGACCAGCCACCACATTAAGCCCAAGGCGCAATTCACCAGCAACAACGCACACAAAAGCAGCACACACACCCACCAGCACAATCTCGACGATCGTTTCGCCCCGAAACCGAAGCATCATCAGGAGGATAGGCTCCACGACAAAAATCGTAATGCATTACGATTGAGTGATGTATTACGATTACTCGACGATGGTGTCGGGGCGAAACGATCGTCGAGATTGTGGTGGTGGGTGTGTGTGCTGCTTTTGTGTGCGTTGTTGCTGGTGAATTGCGCCTTGGGGTGCATGTGGTGGCTTGTCCTGCATGTATAAGGTGCGTAGATTTTGCCTGCTTCATACACATTGGCTTTGCATGCATTCACTTAACCCGTGCGGATTATAGCAAAGTAGTTAGTTCTGTTATATTGCTTGTAATATGGAATTCCGCAAAGTAACGCCTGCTTCTATAAATCACTTATATTATTTATTTTTTCGCCATAAAAGATTTTCCTACATATTTTTCCTTTACAATAAATATGAAGCAATTTTCTCAAAGTCAACCCATTTTATCTTTTTCAATAACTCAATGACATTCACGGCGACAATGTTTTTTTTTATAATATTGATCAACTATATGAAGGAGGTTTTGTTTAAAACATGCAACAATTTATAATTTCAGTTCTCCAAATTAGTGCACTATTGATTGAAATTTATTTTATTCAGGGGTTGAGGTCTTAGTTTTTGTGACGTAATATTTTTGGGGTAACAAAAAGTCTACGGGAAAAAAAAAAATTTTAGCGTGACGTATTTTATGAATCCTACCCCCCTTTGTGATGTTTCGAAATATAACTACATAAATTAATTATATTATCAGGATCGTGGGGAGACAATGAACTCTCACCTGAATGCTTAGACGGAGCAGCGGGTCTTTTAAAAAGTGGAGGAATCTCTATACCTGGAGAATACAATTCTTATGTATCACCGATATCTTCGCCGCGTCTTTGGTCCGCGGCAAAACTTGCTACACCTGGAAACTCGCAACAAATAGATAAAAACCTCGAAACTCTTTGGGTGGTTTATATGCAGAATAAACATGAAATTGGAGAGCCAAAAGTAAGATTTTTGATATAATAATAATATATGGGACACTTACGCACACACGGTCGTCTGTCCCCAAAGTAACTTAATACTTGTGTTATGGGTGACTGACAACTGGTAGATATACTGCAAATATAATTTTAAATACATACTTAAATACAAATATACACCCAGGCTCGAAGAACCAACAAATTGTTTATAGAAAATGTTGGCCCTCAGCGGAATCGAACCCGCGGCCCGCGGAGCAGAATGCAGGGTCACTATCCATTGCGCCAACGAGCCAGTCAATTATCGTCATTTTATTCTAATTACTAGTAAATAAATAGATATAAGAGTGTTAACTTGGTGATATGAATTGTTGTTTTTTTTTACGTAGTATTTTTGCTATTGACTGAACTTAGGCAAACGTTCCTAAGTATTTCCTTGATTTATTTTTTGATCTGTCAAATAATTTATAGAATTAGTCGTTACTTTGCGCAGGTCCATAATACTAATGTACTGAAAATAGTATTTTGCTATAATCCGCGATAAAAGAAAATATATGGAATGTTATATGTACAGTGTACTATCCGTTCTCATATCTGATACATGCAGAATTCATAAAAACTCATTCACTACCCGCCACCAATAACACAACAATACACAAGCATTGCACACATTCAACAATCTCAACAGTGATGGCGCCCGTAACCGAAACATCGTTAGGAGATAGACTCCAGGGCAAAATCGCAAAGCCTGTTAAATTGATATAATAATAAATTGCTATGTAAAGAAATATACTAATGTCATGTTAATATATTCTTATAATTCTGGAACCTGCATTGTATGTTGTCGCAAATTTAATTTGCAAGGTTTCATCTTGCAAGTTAAATTTGACCCACTTTCCGGTGTACAATTGAGCTGAAATTTTCCATACTGCTCCAGTCCCGAAGACAATGTATCTTAAAGATAGGTATGAACTGGTGCTGCTACCAGGATTGGCTACAGATGAGGGAACTTCTTAATCGATAACAGTAGGGACTTTGACAAATTAACTTGTTATATTCCATGGATATAAGCTCTAGTGATGATTGAGAATCAAATATGCAAAACATTCAATTCAGTACTAATTAATGAAATTACTATTTCAACCGAAATTAAAGTTGTAAATATGGACATTTGCGAGAGAATTCAAAGTTTCAAAGTAATAATATTTTTGTAGCGCGTGTTTACCTTTGAGCATCCAGCGAAAGGTGTCAGAAATCATGAAGGAACAGAGCTCACTGATTATAGGGGTCTACCATTGACTAATAATAGAAGATCAGCTACTCTTAGTTGGGAAGTTAAACAAGACAATGTCATGCATGGTTTTGGGGGTTACTTTGATTGTTTATTGTATGGAAAGGAAACGATTAGCATAGTACCCTCCACACACAGTCCAGGAATGATATCGTGGTTTCCAGTTTTCATCCCTATCAAGGCAAGTTAAATGAAATATTTAGTAGTTTTATAGTTAATTTCTTTTTTTTATTATTAGTGATTTTATTAACTCATTATGTGACAGTAGAAGGTTAACTACGTTTTTGAGAATAATAGAATTTTCATCATGAATCGAAATCCAGTGCCCTAGTTTTTATTTGAAATTAAATGTTCAAGAACTGTATGGTATAAAATGTAAAAAAAACGAAGAAAAATTGTTTTATTGATTGATTGATTAACACGATCTAAGCGTATTACTTTATATCGGTCCTGATTTGTCTTTCTTGAATTCTTTAAACGAATACGCCGTAATTTACTTTAGATTATAGAGAATGTACTTTGATATGATATGATTGTTGATTCATCTCATTATTATTTTGTATCATTATTTTTACACACAAAATGAGTAGTATTAGTATATTGTTTCCGTTCTTCTTTTACAGACTCCTCTAAGAGTTCAAAAAGGTGACACAATACAAGCAACTTTTTGGCGTTGTGTGAACCCGCGGAGAGTTTGGTATGAATGGATTGTTGAAGTTGGAAACCATGCAACTCCATTGCACAACCGCAATGGGCGCAGTTCGGAAATGTTATTATGATTAATTTTTATATACTGAAAACTAATTAAAACTTTATATGAAACTATGACAAATACAAATGTTCATTTTAAGTTAGAATTTATTTTTCTACCTATTCCTCTATGTTACTATAGTATTCTTATACACCCATAATGAAATGCGACTTGAGCATGTTATTTAAATAAATAATAGTATATGGTACTATTATGTGGCGTGGATTTGCAGTAAAACACCCTAGTGACTTTTTCAGAACTTTTATTTGAGCTTTAAATACAAACGTACTGAATCCGGCGATAACTACGTATGGCCATTATTACATAAAAAGTGACAGATAAAATTGAACTTTAGTTTTATACCTGTGTCAGGGCTCTTATTTATGGCCATATTTTTACACATTAAGGATATAATCTGACTTTCTAAACACTATGTTGGATTCAGTTAAATACTACCTTTTAAATAATAAAATAAAATATTTTTTACATTTATTTTTAGATTATTTATACTCTTCTTTTTACATATTTCATACAGCTTAAACTACTTTTATAAGTGGAACAATGTTCATTTCTCTATGAAAATCTTCTATATTCTGCTCCCATCTTTTCTCAAAGAAAACTCCTGCAAAATAATTGTTTTGTTTTATACATAATATGAATTTTTTGATAATTATATATTGGATTCATGTACTTTATTTCTTTTAAAGCCTATATTGAACTAAAGGACTTGATTACCTTGTAAAAATCTAGCATTATTGCCAGTTTTTATTGCCCAAGGCAAATAATACTTCAGGTAAAGCTGTCTGTGTTTGGGTTTGAGCCTTGCTGCTCCCCAAATACCTCCACCAACACACATAGGAAGTTTTGTTTGAATACCTTCTACCCATTTAACAGTAACCTGTAACATATGTTTTTTTTTAAATTGACATACATAATGTCAAAAACCACTAAAATATTGTTTTATTTAATGTTTTAGTTTAGTTTTTACTATAAAATCAGTGAGTAACCCATATCTTGTACAATATTGTCATCTTGTCAACTAACCCTAAAAGGATTATCCATTTGAATTAAGTTCCCAAAAACAAAGTTTGTTTTAGATGAAGTTATTTGCGATAACAAATAAGTTTCTCATAAAAACTTTTTAAGATAAAAATCATACTTCACCCAACATAGTTGTCTTCATATATAAAGTTGCATGTACAAGGTCGTGAACTTCTCGGTACCTTTGCATAACATATGCCAAGTCAGGATCGCTTATAAACTGAACAGGCAAACGCGAATCCGCTGTTATGTGGTTTTCTCTCATAAAGTCTGCATATATGCGACCAATCGTCCTTTCTGGTAGTTCTGACAGTGTTTTAAAACATACTGTTTTAGAATTAATTCGCGGCAATTCCTTTAATATACTTTCACCTTCAGGCGTTTCAAGCATTTTTTCTTTCATATATTGAAGCGACCTTTCCCCAGTTACTTCTCCTAAACAAGCGATCATGTCACCTCTATGTGGATTGAATAGAGAAACGGCAGCTGAGCCAACAGATAATATTGTTCTTTGAAACAAACTGATAGGTATATAATTCTTTTCCATTTCTTCTCTAAAACTTATATTACTACTAAATTTTCTAATTAATATCCAGTGCCGCATTTTAATAAAAATTACAATAACAATCATAGATTATAACAACCTGTAACCTTAGTAGTCTATGATCCTAGACTACTTACAGTTAACATACATTACGCGCACGCTATTAACTGAATGTCAATCAAGCACATAGACTTATTAAACTAGATTAACTAGAGTAGGGAGCCAGAGGTAGGCAAAGTGAGTGTCGCAATAAAAGGAAGAAAGATGTAGCATCTTTAAGAGCCGTTCATAAAATACGTCATGTATGTAAGTTTTTTTACGAGTTTTTCTATACGCCACATTACTTCATTTTTTATTTTCCGTTGAATGTAAATTTTTAAATGCTGTAGAATGGTTTTATTAGTTATTATTTCTCGAATGCTGTTAGCCTTAACGGCTTTTACAGCGTCATCGGGTGAGACGGGCGAGCGCAGAAGCATCGTCGAGGTTGAGAAATGCAAAACAGACGTATGATGTAGACCATATTCTTTACATGTTCTGACATATTAATTTACAACATTTTAATGAACGACGAATATCAAGTTGCCGGAAACCCCCCTCCTCCTGTCACATCTCATCACGGTCAGCAAGACTCTCTTTGTATGTGAACGTATTTGATAAACGTCACCTTATTTTGTCTTATTAACACAAAAAAAGAGAGACATTATAATTATCATTGGGTTTCTATTTCACTTTTTTTCCTCGTTAGGGAAGCCAGGCTAAAATGTACCCAAAAAATGGGAATAATCAGAAAGTAGAAAAAGAGGGTAATTAATGAAATAGATTTCTAATATTTAAAAATCGATTGTTCTTTTGCATCGCTTTTTAGTGCAACAGGACCATAGATTACTAACTAAAATAAACAACTTGTTCTTAGATACACAGAATCATAGACTACTAACTACTAAGTACGTACTAACTATAGTAACTACAATACACAGAATTATCAAGGAAATGGTCAGATATTTAATTTAGTTTTTTCTGATTAAGTCTAGCAATATATAGGGTCTGAAATAAATTATTTTATTGTTCTTATTTCGCTATGATGGTGATACGTATTACTTATAGTTTTTATTAGTGCTAGATTTTACTTATGTTAAAGGTGAATAAAATATAATAAAAAGAGAATATTTTTAATACATGAAGGATGATTGTTATAATGAAGTAATAATCCCCTCAATGAAGTAACGAAATTATTTAGACATGTATTTGAGGGGTCGGAATATTTTTAATTGGACCCAATATTTACTATTAACTCTTAATATTTTTTTTTAGTTAACAGGCCACAACACTCATTATCTGCTCTGTGCTTTAAATTTGTTTTGACCATTATTAGAGTATTCTTTTAGTTATAAAATACTATTAGTTTTTTGATGACAGTTCAGTCTGTCATAACATTCATTTTTATATTTCAGTTATCAGTTAAGTTGATGGTCGAAAATACGTAATTACAAAATTAATCATTATGGATGTGTTGGAAGAGGAAAATCCTTTAAAAATAGAAACCAAAGCAATGACCAAAATTGTATCAAAAATTAAAAACAATGGTGGTAGACCTACTAAAAAAGATGAAATATTATTTAGTTCCCCACCACAGTCTATCATATCTGTAATGTTGACTGGAGGAAATGATAAAAAAAAACGTAAGAACCTATACAAATCCAATATCTTAGAGGACCCTATAAAGTCAGTGGAAAAATGGATCTGTGAATATTGTTCAGAAAGGTATAACAAAACTTATGATAGTTATGATTGTCCATGCAAATTTTCATAGTATTATATTATTTTCAGAATATTTTACAAGAAAAGTGAATACAAAAAACATATACGATTACATAAAATTCACAAGTGTGATTATCCAAAATGTTCATATTCAACAAATTTCATTTCAAACCTAACCACACATAAGAGAATTCACAAACCTGACTATCCTTATGTGTGTGATGAATGTACATTTAGGAGTAAATTCATAAATTCTTTAAAAACACACAAGAGACTACATAAATCTGAAAGACCATTTGCATGCCAACACTGTGAGTACAAATGTAACAGTGTATCTAATTTGAAAAAACATTGTATTCGTAAACATTTTAAACAGTCTGGGTAACTATGTAATATAATAGTGATTTTAAAATAAATGTGGGAACTAGCAATTTATTCATTATTTCAGGTAAAGCACACCCAGATAAAAATAAAAAATTATATTTCAAAGCAGTTGTATTTCTTCTAATAAACTAAAACCTTAAAACATACATAATAACTGGTATAAATATATTGTGACCCAAAAAGGCTGTCTTAAAATAATATGTTTTTGTAACATATGATATACATTTTGAATTCCTGTTTAAAGGCGAGGTTATAAATAGTGGCAATAATACTATGTTGGAAGTTGTCTTTTGTCAGTGACAATGTTCTGTGAAATCCACTACTACAGATTCTCTCCAGCCAAAAAGGAAATAGCCAGTTGCAGATCCAAGAACAACAGCAGCACAGAGCCATGTATTGTATGTCATGAACACCAACATCAACATATAACTCACTAAAACTTGTATACCATGAAGTACTGTCTGCCAAGTGTGTGCCACACTCATCATTGTTGGCCTAAAAGTAAAGTTCATAATATGCAAAGTGGGTATTAACTTGTATTAGCAAATTCAAAATAATTTCATTTTATATAATACACTTACACATTTCTTTCTAAGGTGTGTGGTAAAGATCTGCAATAAATACATTTAACATATATTATTTATAAATTACACTTAAGTCATAAATTTATATTCTTATTGTGTTGTAGACCAACATTATAGTCAATGCTTGAAGCACATATAGTACCCAGCATTAAATAATGTACATCGATCGATGTTTACAAAGAAACAGCGGGCCTGTTCGGTTTTGTAGAGTGGTCTCTATCACTCAGTATAGACGTTTCACACGGGTTCGTCAGTCTGCAACAGAGACAATGCTCTATGAAGCAGAATCTAGCCAATTTTCTCTCTCTAAGCCTCGATGTGCATTATTGCTGGGTACTATATTTCTGTTAAAAACTCTATAGAGTAAATGAGTTATAAGTTTTAAATGTGTCTATACTATAGATCTATAGTTTTTTAGAATACAGTCAGTTTAGTTTTTCCTTAAACTTTTTTCAACTTACTGTATAACTTGAGGTTCATCTGGGGTGCAAATATTTGCAACTCCTTTGTCTGGTGGTGACACTGCACAATATTGTAGTCCTGTGTATGTTTTCCATAATAAATGTTTTCTGTAATACTTTAGTCTGTAATACGAAACACATAAAATAGTTATATATTTTAAAAGTAATAATAAAATTTATTATTATTACTTTTGTATTATGGATCTCCGCAAAGTAACACCTAATTCTATAAATTATATATTTTAACCTTATATCTTAAGGAATATTATATTTGTTGGTCAAAGATTAATTTTTGTCATGATATTATATAAATGGAAAAATGTAATCTAAATAGTAGGTATATTTTTATAACAGTGATTGTTAAATCGATTAATATTTACTAGAAGGCAATATGGTTTGAAACAGCTCATAGAGTGAAGAAGTTTCTGTCTTATACTAACCAACTCTAACTTGTAACTTTCTTTCACAGTGGACCACAATTTTTAAAATTTACATTGATATTTTTTTATTAGCACTATGCTGTTTTAATAAATAATATCTTGTTTTACATATAAATTTGCATGATAAGCTAAAAAAAATACAATAAATAGTCATACCCCTCATATAGAACTCCTAAGATGAATATTGCAAAAAATGAACCAACAAATTCACCAACTTCTGTTACATTCCACCAAGAAAATAAAATTGTTACTGTATACCCACCATGAAACTGAAAAAAATTTTATCCATATATTTTTTTTTTCAGAAATATAATATATATGTAGCAAGTCATTTTAGCTCATTTAAACAAAAATATATAGTGATTCAAATTGATATTTAATCAATTATTCCTAAATTTGATGCAGCATGTAAACAATAATAGGTAATAAACAAAAACCCTAAGGCCTGTTACTACCTCACAGCATAATAACATTCTCCTCTCTCATATGTAGAGAAAATTTTGAGCTTAATTTCACTCTCCGCTTCAAAGCAGATTGGCAGATGCAGGGTTCGTCAAAATATTTAATTTCACCAAATAATGCAAGATGAATTGAAATGTACATTAAGCGATTCTATTATAACCCATTTAACAATTTATAGAAGTAAAATCAAAACATATCATTTATTATAATTAAATCACAATTTATAATTATGGTAATGGTAAAAACTTAGGAAACAGGTCAAATACTATTATAATCATCATTTATTTATATTTTTCCCAGACAGACATCAAACCCTGTATCTTAGTTATGGAGTTAGATACTTAAACAATATATTTTTTAATATACTGGATGATCACCTCTCCTTTAGAGATAGGTTTACTTATTTTCTTGAATATTAGTTAGATATAAAGCTGAAAAGATACTAAATTTTATAACACACATTCTCTATATATAAACCCTATAAAGATATTTTCAATTCATAGATATGTTAAATACATTATAACCAAATGGTAAGCAATATTGATCCATATAAACTTGGTTATCAGATAAACTAACTTTTTTTGACAATTATAAATACTTCTAATAACAGAATATAGTATAAAAATAAAGAGATAGATAAATGAATAGATGAATATATTTTATTCTAATATAGAAAACTTAAAATTGAGAGATTGATTAATTAGTTAACACTACAAAAATACATTAAATGTAACTTACAGTCATACTGTCCATGTGTGAGCCATGTGAACCCATTGTATGTTCCTCATGCATATCATGTGTACCATGGTTCATATGGGCCATATGATGTGGCGAATAATCCAAGTTATCACCTTGTTCCATAACTTAAACCAATATTTTAATAAGTTGACAAATAGTAAAAATTATTATGGTTATATGATATCAAGTAAGCCATACATCTAGACAGCCACATTTTATTTAAAACAATTCAAAGATCAGTTGAATGAAAGTTTACTAAACAATATGTGTAAACCAAAAACAATTCGCCTAAAACCGAAACAATATTATAATAACTTATCAGGTGTAAAAGGCATGCTCGAATAAAATATTTCTTTGTAATTAATATTATCAAAAATTATTATTAAAATGCCGACTAAACAATATAGTACACAGATACCCTTTTATTTTAAATACTGCAAAATGAACATTCCAGGAAACGAATATATTAGATATTAATGTAAAACTATGGCTCGGTACTTGACGGCAAATGGACCTACACGATTAATCGCGTGAGCACTTTCACTTTCTTTCGAGGTCTTAAAATGTACTACATTTAAGTATCTGTATCATGTTTTACTGCAATTCAATTCAATACGGTTTACATAATATCTACATAATTTACTTACTGATTTATCCAAATTTATTGTGTAAAACACGATTAACATTAAGGTAAGCTGGGAGAGTTATTGTTTAATAAAAAATAAATGAAATTCAAATTAACTACACATTTTATAACAACCATTGAACGTCCTACAAATCAAATTATGCCAAATTGAAAGGTTTACTATTTCTATGAATGTTGACATTGTTGGCATTGACATTTTTCATTGTTTTTTTATTAGTTTATTAACAGCCTGGAATCAAGACCTTTAAGGCCCCGTTTACTATGGACTTTAGAAGCGTATAGACAGCTAACTATTACTTAGACGAGAATTCACATTGATTAAAAATAACTTAACTGAACAGTAAGTACGGGCACTCAAAGTTAGGTCCAACTTTAATTTAATACAAAATATCTACTTGTTTCTTTGTTATATGGCAAAGAGTAAACCCATTGTATTTATACTTATAGTCCATGGTTAAACTCACTAGTCGCTGGCACATAATACGGTATTCTGTAACCCCTAGTACGCACGGGCGTAAAAATTACGTCGCGTTATAATTACACACTAGGCGTTATAAGAAGTTTCGTATGGTAAATTCAGCTTAACACGCTCGGCCTAAGAACTAAAATCGAACACTGCACGATAAAAATAAGTCGCGATATAAATACACTGTCGTGTGAACAGATACTGGATACCCATTTGTTTCAATTATGTGTAATTTTTACGCGCGATAAAATTCATCCCGTGCTAACGCGGGGTAATGGTTTAAGAATATATATTTTTTAATTACTTATATTTAATTACTTTGTAATTTAATTATTTTTATCTAAAACTGATTTAATAATTATTATTAATGTGGTTCTTAAGAATCATTCTTAATTTGCTTAGGCTATTAATCGTTCTCAGCTCTTGATTCTTAGCCGCAGGAGCAGATTTAGAAACGAGCGAACATACTGCCTCATATTAAATTATTTCAAGGTAATTCGTTCGAATCTTTAAATTAATATTCATAAAACATATATTTTTAATGTAAATCAATCATCAACATTTTATTTAAAAATTGATGAATATTGCAATTGTAAGTAGCCACGAAATGCAATAACGAGCGGCAGACAGTGCTTCGTGTCAAATCAGTGTTATGTTTACCTAGCATTCGAGTTGAAACAACTACAGTTTTCAACGTAAATCTTAAATATGTAAATTAACATAAAACTTAACTTAAACGCTGACACGTAGTTCGTCATTGAGAGTCATTCTTTTGAACTACTAAACGTACTATTCTTACTATTCGTCAACGGACGAATTATACAAGGCTATATAGCGGATAACATTCTATATACAATATAGTATTTTAGTTGGTTGGCTTAAGCTTGTGGTGTACAAATTATTCAATAAATTCTGATAACCACACATCTTTGCAATAAACTAAAGAAAAGAAATGACAGATATAAATTTGCTAAACCAATAAGAGATCGAGGTTCATTGCGTCCAACCACAGTGTTTGTCAGATTCCCGTCTGATCGTACTATTCTTATAGGACTACACTAAAAATTAAATAACCTCCAAAATATTTTATTTGCATGACAAGAGTGTCAATCTATGCCATACATATACATAATATACACTGTCGACTGGCCCGTTGGCGCTGTGGATAGTGACCCTACCTTCAGCTCTGCGGGTCGTGGGTTCGATTCCCACCGAGGGCCAACATTTTCTATAAACAATTTGTTGGTTCTTCGAGCCTGGGTGTGTATTTGTATTTAAGTAGGTATTTAAAATTATATATGTAGTATATTTACTAGTTGTCCGTCACCCATAACACAAGTATTAAGTTACTTACTTTGGGGATAGACGACCGTGTGTGTAAGTGTCCCATATATTTATTTTATTTATTTATTTATTTACTGTAATATTTAATGTATATACCTACTTAGTATGAAAGTTAGCAACAATAGTATTCTTATAAACTTATCTGTGGCAGGTGGACGAAGACGCGCGTCGCGCGGGCGCGAAAGCCTAGTTTTGTGAAGTTATGTCTGAGGGCGCCACTAGTGGTTTCCTTGAAATGGCTTATGCAAAACTCATTTAATTTTCGTAGTGCATTCTTTTGAATCCTACGATTACCATGAAACCTTATGTCATCGCTTAACGAAAAATCAAAATATTTACGTTTCACACGTTTTTATATGCTTTTATTATAATATTTTAATTTCCAGAATGAAATAGTGCTAAATGTATTTTAGGTATGACTAAAGACGCTCGTCACTCGCTTCATGCTAGGCGGCCATGTCTGAAGCTCGCTTGGACCTTTGAGAGTTCGTGTTGTGCTATTCTTTGTTGTATAAAAAAGACAGTGGTTTTTGTTGCTGGTAGACAATGAATTAATAATAAGTTGTATGACTATGAACTTTGTTAAATGTGGAGTGTTCCATGTATTAAAGCAAATCGATAGAATTTGCTTTTGCAGAAGTTACTCCAACATCGTATTTTTAGTTCATCCGCCATATTGGCGTTAATATATCTTCGTAAGTCCTTTTTCATAATTTCTTAGCTTGTATTGAATTTTAATAATTATGATTTTGTTAATTTGCTAGTATTATATATGGTCTTATCATGTATAAATAGTTCATATTGCATGATGCGAGTATTGAGCAATATTTAAACAATTTTGGTATGGCCCCTATACAAGCCTTCACACATTACTTTTCGAAGGAATAAAGATTGTTTTATTAGTATGCAATGCAAAATATTGTGTTAAAACAATACTCTGAAACTAAATTTTCGTTGACTTGCTTTTATAGTTTGTAGATATACTTAAGCGGTAATTGATTTAAACGTTTAATTAATTTGTACTGATTCCGTGGATTTTATTTATATATTCATTGTAATCATCAAAGTTTAAATATAAATATAGATTATTTATTCCAAAGTACCACCTTTTATTGTATTATGAACCCTTACACCCTTTCAATGAATTTGTACTGTCGAGTGGGGTCAAGGAATATTCTAGATCTTGAAAATACATTCTCCATTCTCCTTGTGGCGTGTTTAAATTAAAACTTGATTGTCTTAAAAGAGTTTGATTTGTTTTGACAGCTAAACATAGGTTACTCAATATGTTATTGTAAAGGCATAATAAGTTACTTATTTTAAATTAACATAACTTCTTGGTAATCACACTGTAAGCCCTTCATGCCCCATTAAAATTTTGTGAAAGTGCATGATGATTGGTTTTACACTAGATTAAATTTAAGCATCAAGGTATTGTTTATATGGAAGTTGTATGCAATTCAAACTAGAATATAAATTACATTAAAACACCATAGTTCAATATATTTTAGAGTCGAATCCTACTTCTTTCCCTCCCAAATTTGATGGAATCTTTATAGTATTGGAAGTTGTACAAAAATAAATACTATTTGGTTAATAGAACTGAGTTGCATAATATTGTAATTTAATAATGAATTAATATTCATTGAATTATGAATGAATTAATATTCATTGAATTATGAATGAATTAATATTAATAGAATTAATGAATTAAAAGAAATAACATGTTTTCTCACTGAAAAGTTATAAATATAAATGGAACAAACTATTATCACAATACAGTTTGCTAATAAATTCTCTAACAAGTTTTTTCTCAAATGATGATGATGATTTTTCTGGTTACGAAAATTCTCTAGGCAAGAAAACTTGTCAAGAAACATACTAAAAACTATTTCTTGAGTGTTTATTGACATGTAGTGGAGATTACGTACATAATAGATTATAAACTAAAGATACCATAAGTAATTGTTTATATACACTCCTATATTTAGAAATTACTCATAGAATTCATAATACTATCACAATTAACAATTTCAATCTTCCTAGCTTAATGATTAGCTACTCTTGCCATATACTTAATAACTAAAATATACTTAATTATTTTTTCTTTATTGTATTTTTGAATTAAAGGTTTCTGCTATTTATGTATTTTCAGGTGAAAATACATACAAAAATTAAATCCTATTTCTTACTCCGTTTCCTAAACAGTTGTGTCTACAGTCAATATCAATTTACTTATCGAGTGTTATACCTAATTGGGTAGTTCAACTCCAGCTGATTTTATATCAACATGTGTAACTAAAATCTCTTGACAATTCATAAGAATAACAACCAGTGAAGGAAAAGTAGATTGAACTTTTACTTGATGGCCATGGATTTTGGCAAATAGCCATTAATGTTATTGCTAGAAATTACTGTATTAATGTTAACAGTGCTACTTGACTATGATATACCTGGTATGTTAGTCTCTAATATTTGTGTTAGATGGTGGTGTTTGTTTATACAGTCACTAAGAAGTAGTTGGAACCTCTTTAGTTTCTATAGATATTTAGATGTCAATTCCTTCCTTCCCTTTCTAATTTTACCATTAAATTATAATTTTAAGTTTAATGCTTAATCCCTTATAAGTGGATTTAATTAAAGACACTGATAGATTACAACTGTGTTAAACATAGGACATTTATAGAATTAGTTGTTACTATGCAGAGATCCACAATACAAAAGTAATAATAAAATTATTTTGCTATAATCCTCGATACAGTAAATAGAAAATATATATAGTGTTAAATGTATAGTGGACTATCCATATTTTCATATCTGATACATGCAGGATTCGTCAAAACACATGCACAAACCTCCACCACTTCCACCACAATACACACGATCACTATCACAAACTCAACAATCGTTTCGCCCCGCAACCAAAGCATCATCAGGAGATAGACTCCACGACAAAATCACAAAGCTTTATGATTTTGTCAATATATATAGAAAATATTGTACAGCTTAGTATTAAACTGACCAAATTGAAATCAGGCTTAATTTACTTAGATACATTATAATCCTTATTTCAATGCCATCTATGAGATCATGCTATAAACTAATTAAAAAAAAGTGTTTTCTTGTTCTTCCTAGTTATGAGTCTCTCTATTGTTAAAGAAACCTGTTGTCCACAAGTTTTATACATGTTATGCTATGCTTTCAACACAAAACCTCTCTTCTAATTGGTCACTTTAATATTAAGTGACCAATGTGATTTACTAGAAGAGTCATAAAGTTAAATAAAAACTAGTGTCATAAAACATATTTATTAAATGAATTTTAGATAGTATCAGGGCTTCTAAAAACAGAATGAGACATTTATAGATAGACAATGAAAAATAGCATGAAAAATAAGTAACCAATTTATAGGATTTTAATTTTTTTTTAAATTGTTGTGCTAAAATATAAGATATTAAATTGAAAAATCAGTTACTATTAATACAAAATATACAAAACCAATAAATATAAAATTACTATACTTTGTGCAATGTATGAAGGTAGCTTGAAATGGAGATTTCTTATTTCATATTTACTAATTTGATCTTTTATTTTGATTCATATTTGAATTTGTCAAAATTTACATCTACTATTCATCTAGATTCAATTTTAAGTAAATTATTATTACTGAGAACATTCAATATCTAAGAATAATTTAAAAAGTAAGTTAAAATAAGGTATGGTTCAATATAACATTGAAATATGTAATAATATAGCAATGATATATAACAACCAGTTCCATTATTTATCAAATAAAATTATGTGTAATAATTTAACATTAAATAACTGGTCCTGTAAAGTTACTTAAATCGTAATAAAATTTCCTGTTTCAGTTGGTTGTATTATTTTGTTTCCATTGTTAACGTTACCAAAATAATTTCATTTAGTTTTCATAAATAGCAAAAAATTTTAAATGTATTTTTGTTCAGTTGAAGAAAAATTTGTACTAAATTTTAATTTGTCATCATCATCCTCCTGCCCTTATCCCACTCTTGAGGCTGGCACAATCAACATTTGATAGACTAGCACTTAATATAATGCAGCTTTTACAATGGAATTGTAACATCATTATTTTGCGGAGACAGTATTAAATATGTGTTGTTTTGGTAATAGTTGTATACAAAATAAAACATGTTGCTTTTCATTATGATGATAATGCTCTTAGCTAAATATTATTATAGGTAAACACAATAATTACTTATTTTGGCTATATTTCAAAGTAAATATTAAATTTTTTTGTATTCTATAAATTATTTTCTTTACCAGTATCAGAATACAAACTTAGCTTTTAATAAGTTTTTTATAATTTTTATTTTTGCAAGGTGATAATAACAACAACTTAAAATAATTTGTTTCTGCTATGTTATGATTGTTGTTAAAGGAAATTTCTTTATTTTTTATTATATTGTTAATTAGCATTGTATTTATTTTCTAAGTTATGCTTTTCATAGAAAACATATTTGATATTGTGTATGGTTTATGCAGGTTTGCATCACATCACGAGCAAGGAGTTGTTCTGCTTCCTACAGACATCACATCTGTATTGACATTAAGGTAAAATGAATAAAATTATTTATTTTAGAAAATTCAAACTAGTACAATTTTTGTTAAATCAAATATTGCTTCTAATTTTCTCCAGGTCTAAAATTATTTAAATGAACAAGATGAAGTACACATAGGTGCAACCGCACCACAATTTATTATGATAAAATGGTCATATGTTATAAGAGGATATAGCTGATGCCTCTTAGCGAGAAATTGGATGAGCCTCTTGTTACTATTGAGGTGAGTGATTGGTATATTATTTATTTTATTTAGCAGGATAGGTGGTCGCTTCACCTGTATAAAGCTTATTATTATTATTTTTTTTTAATATATTATTTATATATTATATATAATAATATTATGATTATCACTTTTTGATCATATTTTTAGATGTAGAAACAATTATATACTTTCTAGAAGTAGTAACCCACTTTGCAGAATTCCATAGTACAAAATATAATAAATAATAAAATTATTTTTTTTTAATCTGAATTTTTTTGTTTAATCAACGCATTGTGAGCTGTGACTGCCCAGCGGTGAGACCGTGCGACTCTTTTGAGGGTGTCAGGAGTTCAAACCGTGGGCAGGCAACAATGAGCTTTTCTATTAAAACTTATGATATGATGTCTCATTGATAACATCGTTAGGAAACCTGCATATCTCTGGAGAATTCTGGAGACATGTGTAACCTACCAATCCGCATTGGAGCAGCGTGGTAGCTTAGCTTAGTCTTAGCTCCAACTCTTCTCTCCAAAAACGGAGACAGGAGGCCTATTCCCAGCAGTGGGATTGTAACAGGCCGCTACTTTACTTTTACTTTTACAACGCATTGGGGTTTTGCACAGAGAAAAAGGCATCAATGTAAATTTCAATATAGCAATTTTACTCTTAATACTTTTTGTTAAAAGCCATTTTACTCAGAAACAAAAATTGTTATAAATTTTTGTGATGTTTATTATAAAAAATTTCTACCTTTATGAGTTAATAATTGTTCACTTGGTATCCTAATTCTGTAATGAATTTTAAATTGATGCTGGACAATTATTGTACAGTTACTTCAGTGTTTGTGTGATTTTGGCAGGTAGATTGCAGACTCCAGCACTATGCAGCAGGCAGTCGACCCTCTCGCTACAACAAGCACTGTAAGTATTACGCATAAAATAAACAGATTTATAAAAAAATTGACGATGTCTATAATAGATAAGATAGGAACCGACATAAGCTTGTGGCTCCTGCTTTGCACCTTTCAAAGTACTTAAAGTCGTTATTCGGTTTGAGTATAAGATTTTATAATAAAATTCCTCAATCAATTTTTGGTTTGCCGTTACAGTAATTTAAAATAACTATTAAAAGGAGGCTGATACAGAAAGCCTACTATACTGTTGAAGATTATATAGATGATAAGTTTGCGTAGATATAGCTACTCTTCGACCCTGCACAAGATGACTGAATCAGATGACTGAATATTACTAGTTATAAGAATTATATTTCAAAAAAAGCAGTCGCCGAATTTTTTGCTGGCTCTTCTCGGATGGAACAGCTTTCTGAACCAGCCGTAGTGATGGCGATTCAAAATCACTTGCTTACAAGTTTACTTGAATAATATTAATATTTTGAATTGAATTGAATATTATTTAGATTGCGTAAAAAATTATATTTTTTTGTAAGCTATAATTTATTACATAACAAGCTGTACCCGCGACTTCGTTGGCGTCAACTCAAATTTTAAAATACCCCCAGTTATATACAATGTGTTATTTCCAGCCCCTAAGGAATGTAGGATTTTTTTTATTCTAGCGTTTTAAACGGCTAGTTCGTTGTTATTAAATTTAATACAATTGAAATAAAAACTCATATTTATGTGGGAAAAAGTGAAAAAACGCAATGTGCTTATTAAGGATATTTTAACTATATGCGGGTATAACTATACTACATAGGTTTAGGTACTTAATATAAATAAACAAATCCACGCGACTCAGGAGTGCCAAACATTTTACTACAATAATTTGATTTACAAATAAAGAAATTTAAATAAAACTGCATTTGTCTAAATAGTTCCTTAAATTGAATAGTGTTATAAAATTATAATTTATTATTTATGCTTTTAGTATGAAACGAATAAACATTTCATTTTATAATATAGATTTATCAGATGCAGATTAAATCATTTTAATATGCAATTCTGGCAATAGTGACTATATGAGATTTACTAATGAAATGTAATATCAATCGTTTTATAGGAAAGGTTTTAACTGCGTGTTTGGGTTCTTAAAGTAGACAGATTACAATACCTTACATAAATGCTTTGAAAAATAAATAAGAATAATATTTAATGGTAATGTAATGTGTTGTAATCTGCCTACTAAAAAGACCTTTTTTTATATGTTTACATTTAGTTTTATGAATTTCTTAAAAGCCGTCGGCGGAACCCGTGAACGGGACGTCTTCGGAGGAGGCTCCGCGTCGACAAGGGCGTATAACTAATCAGCTGCAGTTCCTACAAAAGAATGTTATTAAGGCCGTGTGGAAGCATCGATTTGCATGGCCTTTTCACCAACCCGTAGATGCAAAAAAATTAAACCTTCCTGTAAGTATAAGATTGATTTTCAAAACTAAACAATGTTATTTAAACAGGATGCCTATATATAATTTTTTTATGTTTTAGGATTATCACAAGATCATCAAAAAGCCAATGGACTTGGGCACCATCAAAAAGCGCTTGGAGTCAAACTATTACTATTCGGCTCAGGAGTGTATTCAGGACTTCAATACTATGTTCACGAATTGTTACGTCTACAATAAACCCGGCGAAGATGTAGTTGTAATGGCGCAGACCCTAGAAAAACTTTTTTTAAACCGGGTAAGAAATGTACCTTCTGGAATATTTATTTTTAATTTTTGACTAGGAAGGGTGAGTGAATTAGTTTCAGTTATTACGCAATCTAAATCATGTGAAATCGGGTACATATGCATTTAGATATCAAATAAATCTATATTAGGTTTTAACTTATCGAAATTTGCTCAGTGTTATGATTATTCAATTTTAAGTCGCGCCTTTTCCGATGTCAGCGTAATAACATCGAACTTTAACTTCGAATTATTAAAATAACGCGCTTTTGAACTATAAAGTGGAAAAATATTAGTAGCATTGTGGAAAAAGCGAGAGGTGCTTGATATTTATACGAAACGCAGTTTGCGAAATCTTTCACAAAGTGCCACATGCTTTTTCGTGTTTTGTTTTCCTATTTTAGTTAACGCTTTATCACGTATATCACGTCACGTAAGCTCAGTCTAAGGTGTCAATGTGTGCTTTTTTGTATTTGCGAAATTGTAAAAATAAAGAATAATTAATCAGTTACAAGTCATCTCAACTCGAACCGGGGTATTCTAACTTCGATTTAACGGCCCGGAAAATTTACTATGTACGGGACATAGTAAATTTCATGAAAATCATTGGAGCCGTTTCCGAAATTCATATTTTATATGTACATATAAGCTCACAATACACAATAGCTCTTTTAAAGGTATTAGATAACATATAATGCGGTATTTTTTATTATCCATTTTCTCCACCGTCCCTTATTATTAAAAGCTTTTATTTAACTTGCTTTTTATGTAAGTGAGGGTGGAATCTTGCAAGTTAAAAATAACCCACTTCCCGGTTTCCTATTGAGCTGAAAATTTTCACCTACTGGTAATTATGGATGGCGACTGTTGAAAACACAAAACACACTATCCAAATAAATGTATTTATTTACAGTTAATTAATTATAATTATTCTTATACTATGTACTATACTAAAATCTTAAATACTAATGGCGTCCGATCCCACCGAAGTTAGGTAGGCAAAGGCGAGGTGGCGCGAAGTTTCTTTCCCAGGCATGGAACATTATAACTCAGGTGTCGAGTAGAGTCTGGGAAAGCGGCAAACGCTGAGTAGACGTAACATGGTCCAATTCCAATGTTATTGCATGTTTATGATAAGCATGACCTGTCTGCAGACAAGAGAATTCCTGAACCATTGACAGTAGGGACATGATTTTTTTTATTAACTTGTTTTTAATTAAATAATTAAGATTTATAGAAGCAGGCGTTACGTTGCGGAATTCCATATTAAAAGCAATATAACTAGAGTTGAGTAGCTCGCGAGCTAAAGACAAGAAAGATATATATCTCTCCAGAAGATATAATCACTCTCTAGCTCGCATGTGTTTCAATTATATCTCTATATCTTTAATCTTAAGAGTCAATTTTCGTGATGAGTTACGGCTCGTTCAGAGTTAGAGTGAAAGAGATGATCTTATATAGCAATTTACATGTCAGAAAGAGAGACGAATAACTCTTTCAGAGTTAGAGTGAAAGAGATGAGCTTATATAGCAATTTACATGTCAGAAAGAGAGACTCTATTGCATATTTGAATTATTTGTATTAAAATTTAAAAATGTAAGTTGTAAACTACGAATTTTCTGAATGACAACAACACATGCGCGGGCGCTTAGTTTTTTGTGCTTTATCACAAAGACATATAATGCTTAATAGGAAGAAAGAATGCGACCAAAAAAGCTCACTAATTCGAAAACAATTATTTGTTTATTTACATTCAATTCTCAGTTTCGTTAATTTAATTACTTTTCTTCCGTAATTGCGTCCGCACGGATACGTTTAAATAGTTTTAAATTCTATTTGTTTCTCAAGTTATAGTGTTTATATTATTTGTATTAAAAATGTAAACTACGGATTTTCGGAACGACAACACGCGCCGGCGTTCAGCTTTTTTGTGCTTTATGTCAAAGACATAAAATGCTTAATTGGATGCAAATGTATGCAAAAAAAAATCACTAATTCGCGCACGATTATTTATTTACATTCCATTCTTAGTGGGAAGAAGTCATCCTTACCTGTACATATCAGAAAAGTGTAAATAATAGTGCACATAATAAATAGAAAAAAATAATAAATAAAAAAGTACAATACCACCTTACTGAGTTCTAAGTCCGGGCTAAAAGAGCCGAAGATATATCGGATATATTTTTAGTCTTAGTTGCTTTAGACTCTCAAGCCGTACTGAGCTAAAAGAGTTAAAGATATAAAAGAGTGATATATATCCCAAGAGCGAAAAGATATATATCACTCTTTTCTTGTCAGGGATACATTTCGCCCATGTCTAAATATAACAGAACTAACTAATTTGCTATAATCCGCACGGGTTAAGCGAATGCATGCAAAGCCAATGTGTATGAAGCAGGAAAAATCTACGCACCTTATACACGCAGGACAAGCTACAACATCCGAACACCAACACCATCCAACAGCCACCACATGAAACCGAAGCATCATCAGGAGGATTCCTCCTGATGATGCTTCGGTTTCGGGGCGAAACGATCGTCGAGATTGTGGTGGTGGGTGTGTGTGCTGCTTTTGTGTGCGTTGTTGCTGGTGAGTTGCGCCTTGGGGTGCATGTGGTGGCTTGTCCTGCGTGTATAAGTAAGATTTTGCCTGCTTCATACACATTGGCTTTGCATGCATTCGCTCAACCCGTGCGGATTATAGCAAAGTAGTTAGTTCTGTTATATTGCTTTTAAATAATTACGCTTTATGTGATAAACCTAACTTCTACGACCAATATATAATTTTACACAGATAGCGCAGATGGACAAGGAGGAGAAGGAGATCGAGATGCCCTCAAATAGCAGCAAGGGTGTGGTGAAAAAGCGCACCGGCGGGTCGACGGGCGGCGCGGTGGCGGCGGCGGCGGCGCCCAGTCCGGCGGCGGGTGCGCGCGCCACGCCCGTCAAGCCCCCCGCGCCCGCGCCGCTCCCCGCCTTCGTCGGCTCCACGAACACCACAACGACGCCGACGCTCACCACGCCGGCTGTCACACCGCCCGCCACCCACACGGGACTACCGCAACAGGTTGGTTCAGATATACCTGCCAAATTGTAAGTTTTAATATTTCATATTTCTTTTTCCTTTTTATATAATAATAAATTTAATTTAACTTGTCATCTGTATATGTTCCTTTTTTTTTCTTTAAGTTTTTTGTTGTGAAGACTTGATTGGTTTATGGTTTATATTGTTCTTGTATTATATTTATGTATTATGTAACTGTGTGTCTTCCTAATAAATAAACAAAAAAAAAACTACAGGGTGAGTGGAATAGTCTAGAATCAAGAACTGATCACCCGTCCTGTACCGATGTATTGACAGGATCGCCTTCTCTTTTGATTATATGTAGTGATAATAAAATACTGCAGCTTTGTACTATTCCATTTTATTCAATTTTATAAATAATCTACATGTTAAATTAATATAATTTACCATTTCTCCGTTTCACGTCTATTCCTTTTGACCGCTAGCGCCAGCATGGCCGCCCGTCCGCTTTATTTTATATTCTAGTCTATCATTTTTAGTTTAGCTATAGACAAATATTTTGGAATAGCTAACAGATGGGTATTCCCGAAATTAATTAGAAAATTAAAAACAGAGTGGTACGGACCAACGACATTAATTTAATTTTCAAATTCCAATTCAAATTCAAAATATACTTTATTCAAATAAACTTGTAAACAAGTGCTTTTGAATCGTCGACTCTATTGCTGGTTCGGAAAGCCGTCCTACCGAGAAGAGCCAGCAAGAAACTCGGTGGAGCTCTTTTAAAAAAGAACATTCTTAATACTAATTACATTTTGTCATGGCTATCCTGCACAAGGTCAAAGAGCAGCTATATCCACGCATTCTTATCATCAATGTAAGCCTCCACGGTATAATAGGCTTTCTGTATCAGCCTCTTTTTAACAGTATTTTTAAATTGCTGTAATGTCAAAGTTTTAGATACCTAAACCCCTCAGCACCCTATATATAAAAAACATTTTTTTTAGCCACAGGAATTATTTTATGTTTAAAAAAAACTCGATTTATAAAAATAAATGAACCTACCATTCTGACCTTGACCTAAAAAGTAAATACGGTGAAACTAAATAGGTACGAGGGAGACAAAAGTATAGTGTTAATGTTTTCTTCTATATTTTTCAGTTTCAGGTCAGTCTCAGCCAAATCTCAATATATTATATTTATTTTCTTTGAAAATATATATTTTTTAATGTTACGCTTCGGTTTCGTGCATTTGGACGGTAACCATAGAGTTTGAGATGTGTGATTTTTACCTTCGAGGACACAACATATAATACGTAGATGAATATGCCAATACATAAACTTACTAATACTAGTATACAAAGGAAACCTCACACTATCACAAAGCGCACGCGTCAGCAACACTAGAACCCGTAGGCGAAAGTGGACTTATAGTGACATAATGTTAGTGCGTGTTTGAGCCTGTGCAATATTCATACAACACCAGTTTATTATTAGACAATACAAGTGAACACATACACCACACCATATACATAGAGTAGGTGAGCAAAAGGCAGGCTTGTAATTGCAAGTGTCCAACATATAATAGAGGGCAGATAAGACCTATTGTTAGATATTGTGTTAAATACGCTTATAAATACTCATAAATTCATATAACGATTATATGTTTGCGTAATAGGAAATATAATAAATAGGTTTAATTTAATAATTTGCTGGAGACAGAAGTAGTCAAATGTCATTCACTAGTTATTTCATAAAACGGAAACTGAAATGCAAACAACAGAGGTTATAAATTAGCCAGTTGAGCCTATTCTAGAGTTCAGTATGTCACAATAGTAGTGTAATACTATATGTATCTGTCTATTGATTTGAAAAAGATTATAAGTTATTGTTTTAGGTAGCGACGCAACCTTCCAATTTCCACGTGGCTCAAGCGGCCGCGCAACCTGTCCCAACAATACCGGCCGTAACGCTATCTCAAACGCAACCAGCCAAGGTTAGTTGTTTGTCATCTATCTTTTACCTTTGTAGTACTTATAAATTACATAAAATAGATCATAATACTGAAGACTAAAGTCTTCGTGCGTGTTGCCGGTTATGACTTACGGATATGAAACGTGGACGTTAACTATGGGCCTCATATGAAAGCTCAGCAGGTAAGAATCGCGAAGTGATACACCAAGGCTGCTTGGTGTATCAAATCAGGTATGAGGAGATCCGTAGAAGAACCAGAGTAACCGACATAGCTCATCGTGTCGCAAAGCTGAAGTTGCATAGGGCGGGGCACGTAGAACCGATTGGGGTCTTAAGGAGCTGGAATGGCGACCTCGCACCGGAAAAAACAGCGTCGTTAGACCCCCAACGAGGTGGACTGACGACCTCAAAAAGGTCGCGGGGAGCCGCTGGATCCAAACGGTACAAGATCGTGGGTTGTGGAGTTCCCTTAATGAGACCTTTGTCCAGCAGTGGGCATAAAAAAGAAGACTCGTAAATTACTTTAGAAGGCCACAAGCAAATCCGTTCCTAGTGAACGGATATCGTAAAAACAGAGAGATTCGGTTCGCACTTTGTCTCATAATTTGTAATGATAATAGATTTTGGAATCTTTCATGAAACTTGAATAGGTATTCCTACAGTGAAAAGTAAAAAGTAAAGTAAATTAGCGGCCTGTTACAATCCCACTGCTGGGAATAGGCCTCCTCTCTCCGTTTCTGGAGAGAAGGGTTGGAGTTAAGGCCTACCACGCTGCTCCAATGCGGATTGGTAGGATACACATATCTCCAGAATTCTCGTCTTCCCCTCGAAAGAGTCGCACGGTCCCACCGCTCATCACAGCTTAAGTGATAGCCCAGCGGTGAAAAGTAATAATAATAATTTGTTATTAACAATAATTTAATTTTATTTTCTAAATAATTGAATGAGTGAATAATAATAATAACAAATCTGTAATTAATTAGCGGCGATACAAAACAATCAAAATTTGTAGGTGAAAAAAGGTGTTAAAAGAAAAGCTGATACCACTACACCCATGGGTAGCTCGTTTGAAGGTGGCTATACGACCCCAACTATCGAACAACAGAGCGGACCTAAACCTGCGAAAATTTCCACACGAAGAGAAAGTGGAAGGCAAAAAAAGGTAATATATACTAAAATTTTATAATTATGTATGTATAATCGCTGACTTAATTATTTATTATTTCGAAATACGTTTTTGCTAGTTTCGAGCTCTTAATTCAATATATTATTTTTGTATCAAACCTTCTAAAATACAATTATGCTGGTTTATTTGAACCAATTATATTCCTAAATAAAGTTACTTCTCGATGTTTTTGTTTTGCGATATAGATATAACGATAGGCATACTTCTAATTAGACTAATAACATTGGTATGTAGTATAGTACCTGGCAATAAATAATGCACATCGAGGCTTGGAGAGAAAATCGGCTACATTCTGCTTAATGCCTCTGTCGCACAGACTGACGAACCCGTGTGTGACAGCGACAGCACTCTACAAAACCAGACTGGCCGGCTGTTTCGTTCTACACATCGATGTGCATCATTTAATGCCGGGTACTATAGATTGGTGAATTTTTTTACACGCCTCAGATTAATCCCGACTCTAGCTGTTTTTAATATGTATACTGACAAACACGGTTAGTTCTTTGGTTTCTTAGCTTATCAAGTTTGAGCTCTTAATAGTTTACAATTTTTTACTTGTATGTATGTGATCGTAATTATTTTTCGAACCGTAAAACGTTCACTACCATTAGGCCTATTTCTCTATTATAGCTTTTGACATTTCTGAAGAGTAATACCGATTTCAACCGTGTACGCGAGTCGATTCCATCGCTATGATAACTATGGTGTTCATTGTCAGTATGTATATTTCCATTATCATTAGTCAGCTTCCATATCCTTGATGCCATTTTGGAGACAGACTGGGAGTGTCTCCCTGCCAGCTATCTTTATATGTAGCGGACTCTTACTGTTTACAAAGAGTAATATGCACTACATTGACAAGTGTGATCTACCTATGGGCTGCATCAGACGAGATATTAGCAAGGTGCTATGTTTTGTTTATCATCATGGCTTAATGTGTTTTGCGATAATTATGAAACTATATATTTTGAATTTTAAACAGGCAAGCCGGGTCGGAGAGGATGGTTTTAAAATGGATGGTCTATCGCCGAGCGTGGGAGGGGCGGGCGCGTCACACGCCGCCTTAACGCCACAGCTCGCAAAAGGCAAGGAGAAACTCTCAGACGCTCTTAAGAGTTGCAATGAGATACTCAAGGAGCTCTTCTCCAAAAAACATTCGGTAATTATAATTCTATTTGTTTGTAATATAACAGTCGTGAAATATAATTCTTTATTAATACATTTCTATAATACTTTACGATAATGATTTTATATATGTTAATTACTTTATATACTGTAATAAACACAGTAATACACAGAAAACAAATTATTTTACTTAAGTAATTAACGAAAATAAGAATCTTTATCGTTTCGATTCTTATTTTCGTGTCCGAATTTCTATGTGCCATGACATATAATTGCTAGATGTAAATGTATTCATAGTCTCATAAAATTAAATGAATTTGATAAGAAAAATACTGCTTTAGAAAATAATTTTATTCGTATTCATACCTCCTGCTATATTATAAAGATGTTCTATTACTAGTCAAGTGTTGAAAAATCACATTTAGAAATGCTCAGAAAAAATATTGTATAATGAGCGATCTTTATAAAGAAAAGTGACAACTTTTGTTCATAATATATACTTCCGATATAACAATAATAAATTAATATTTCCTGCATATTTTTTAATATCTAAGCTATTTAGATAAAACACTTTTTGACAGGGTTATGCATGGCCGTTTTATAAACCTGTGGATGCAGAATTGCTAGGTCTACATGATTATTTTGATATTATTAAGAAACCTATGGACCTTGGGACTGTGAAACATAAGATGGATACTAGAGCGTACAAAACAGCTGCGGAATTTGCAGCGGATGTTCGTTTAATATTTACGAACTGCTACAAATATAATCCTCCCGACCACGATGTGGTAGCGATGGCGCGGAAGCTTCAAGACGTCTTTGAAATGAGGTAAGAGAAGAAAGAGAGAAATGTTGTACGCTTTATTTTTTAGCGCAAAATAACTCAGTTTAAATTATTTTTAGATATGCAAAGATTCCCGATGAACCAAGTCATGTAGGTGTGGCACATATAGAGAAACCAAGCTCACCATCTAGTTCAGACTCAGGAACAGAGTCGGATACGGAATCTGACGACTCTGAAGAGGAAAGAAATAGGGCAGTTAAATTGTTAGAAAAGGAATTGCTTGCACTGCAAGAAAAAATGAGAAAGCTTGTTGAGGAGTCGAGCAATAAAAAAAAGGCAAAAAAGAAAATGAAAGACAAACAAAAAAAACAAATAACGAACAATGCAATTCCTAAAGCGAATACCGTAACTGCTTATAACGCTAAAGCTAATAATATAGGTGAAAACTTAGGTAAGTTGAGGGTTCAAAAATGGATAGGTTCTACCATCTCAGTTAGTTTCATAAATATGGAATATCAAATAAAGCTCAAGATTATGCTCTTAGACAAGATGTCTTTATTTCACTAAGTTAACTTGAAAAATCAATCAGACTTTAGTGTTAAACCAATATAGTACATAATGAGGGGTTCATTATGTACTATACCGTTTTAATGTATGAAAAGCTAGATATTTTTAATCCTATATGTTAGTTATTTAAGCGTCACCATTATGTATTATACTTAAGCTGTGAATCGAAGCAATTAATAAGATTTGTCCGTGATATAGTCAACTTTTATATCAAACGTAAATTAGTTATCTGGTAGGACTGCAAGATAGAAATCTAAGATAAGATAAGGTGAAGAAAAAGGTTACTTCCCTACTTAGGATACTAATTTTTTCTCTTAAGACTGTCCAAAAAAGTTTGAAGTCAAAAATTATTTTCAAATTCAAATTCAAAATATTCCTTATTCAAGTAAACTTGTAAACAAGTGCTTTTGAATCGTCAACTTTACTGCTGGTTCGGAAAGCTGTTGCTACCGAGAAGAGCCAACAAGAAAGTCGGCGGTTGCTCTTTTTAAAATATAAATCTTAGAACTAGTTACATTTATTTATTACTGTCTTGTACAGAGTAGAAGCGCACCTATATCCACACATCCTTATCATCTAAGTAATCTTCAACAGTATAGTAGGCTTTCTGTATCAGCCTCTTTTTAACAGTGGTTTTAAACTGCTGTAATGGCATGGCCAAAATTGATTTCGGAGTTTTATTATAGAATCTTATACCCATACCCACAAACGATTTACGTACTTTTGCTAGGCGCAAAGCAGGAGTCGCAAGCTTATGTCGGTTCCTACTTTGTCTATTATATACATCACCTATCGTTTTATAATTCTTTATATTTTTATGTACAAAAATTACATTGTTTAAAATATACTGTGAAGCAAATGTAAGAATACCTATTTCCTTAAACTTCTCTCGCAGGGAATCACGCGGACTTAAATTGTAGATGCCACGTATGGCTCTTTTTTGTAATACGAAAATTTTTTCACTATCCGCGCATTTACCCCACAGCAATATTCCATAAGACATAATGCTATGAAAGTAAGCAAAATAAACAAGTTTTGCTGTTCCGACATCTGTAAATTGTCTTATCTTTCGAACAGCGTAGACTGCTGAACTAAGTTATTTATAGTAATATTTGTCGAAAAATGTAATTAAATTTTACTAAGGTTTATTCAGTATGTCATATGGCTTCCTTGCTCTAGTATGATTGTATGGTTCACCAGCGGCGAGTGGTGTTCGTGGAAAGACTGGCAGCAAGCGCGGTGGTGGCGGCGCCGCGGGCGGAGGCGCTGCGGGCGGCGCGACTGCGGCCAAGGCGGCGGCGCGCGGCGCTACTGTCAAGAAGAAGAGCTCCACACCTACAGTGGCGCCGCAACACCACGCCCCCCCGCACCACGCGCACCAGGACTCCGACGATGAAGACCTCGCCAAGCCGATGTCTTATGACGAAAAGCGGCAGCTTTCGCTTGACATCAACAAATTGCCCGGTCAGTATAACATTAATATGATTATCAGAACAAATGAACCGACAAAATAATTTTACGTAATTCTACGTTATTATTGTTAGCATTGATTTTATATGTATTATTTACTTGCTCCGAACTGGTTGGTTATGGTAATCGATGAATGAATGTCGTTTTTTAAAAGTGAATGTATCTCATCATGTCATAACTTATATAGAAATAAAAAGACGTAAACTAAATTGTTTTGCTTTTTCATACCATGATGTCTTAAAGACGCACACTTTAAGCCGAATGACCGTTCGGAATGGGTTCTAAAAACATTTGAGTAAAAGAGACACAGGTATCTATAGTTCATATAACGTTATCCTTTTCAAACATTTCGACCCCAATGCAATCTACACTTCATGGTACGAAAAGATAGCGGTCGAGTTTAGGTACTGACTTTGAATTGAATCGTTTTCTAAAAGTTTATGGTAGGCCTACAGAGAATGTAATTTAGGACTCCATCTTCAAATAATAAAAAAAATACACTGTCGGGAAAGAATGAGCAATCTAGTCAATATCAGAGCTTATATATCACAATGTCTCCATTTTTATTAAGATTAAAATGTGGACAGTGTTTTTGTGGTTAGTACTTCGCATTTGCATATTCGGAAGAAATAGATTTTATCCTTTATTTTTCGTTTTTGGGCAATTTTAATTCCTTATAGCATTCTTTCATTTATGAAAAGATTTTATGTTCATCGTTTTGGCTGGATTATGTCTTTTCTAAAATATTTACATTTTACCTTTATTAATTTATTATTATAAGTAAGTAAGTAAGTCACAGCCTGTTAATATCCCACTGCTGGGAATAGGCCTCCTCTCTCCGTTTCTGGAGAGAAGGGTTGGAGCTAAGACCTACCATGCTGCTCCAATGCGGATTGGTAGGTTACACATATCTCCCGAATTCTCTAGTGATATGCAGGTTACCTCACGATGTTTTCCTTCACCGAAAAGCATGTGATAAATTACAATCATCAATTAGACACATGAGTTTTAATAGAAAAACTCATTGGTGCCTGCCCGGGTTTGAACTCGTGTTCCCCTCTTAAGAGTCGCACGGTCTCACCGCTGGGCTATCACAGCTTATTATTATAAGTAAGCACTAAATAACATAATAAAATAAAATTACTAAATTATCTAAAGTTTAATTTAATGAAAGATTCAAAGCATCAGTTAAGTTCAATGTTTAGTCTTAAACTAAATACATAATTGGTCGTAGTATTAATATTTTCCTTTTTAATGTAGGTGACAAACTGGGAAAAGTAGTGCACATAATTCAGAGTAGAGAACCTTCACTAAGAGATTCTAATCCAGATGAAATCGAGATTGATTTCGAAACATTAAAACCGTCTACGCTTAGAGATTTAGAAAGTTATGTTGCATCATGTCTACGAAAGAAAACACGTAAGTTGTTATAGTTAATTTTTTAATTATCAAACAAATTACTAGAACTACTCTTAATTGAGTGTGATTTTATTTTAGATCGAAAAGTATCTGGTAAATCTAAAGATGAACAAATTGCTGAAAAGAAACAAGAATTAGAAAAACGGTTGCAAGATGTGTCAGGGCAACTAGGTGGAACAAACAAGAAGCAACAACCTAAAAAAGGTATGTACATTTTCTAGTACACTTTGTCACTACAACACGCCATTTTAATACTTTCATAGACATACTAAATTACATATGGCGTACTCTACCTGTGATATACCATGGTTATTAATAACCATATATATACATCGTAGAAAGTAGTAAACAACAAAACGAATGTTTATGAAATCTTTTTTTTTTAAATATATGGGACATTTACACACACGGTCGTCAGTCCCCAAAGTAAGTAACTTAATACTTGTGTTATGGGTGACGGACGACTGGTAGATATACTACATATATAAGTTTAAATACATACTTAAATACAAATACACACCCAGGCTCGAAGAACCAACAATATGTTTATAGAAAATGTTGGCCCACGGCGGGATCGAACCCGCGACCCGCGGAGCTGAAGGCAGGGTCACTACTCACAGCGCCAACGGGCCAGTCAATTTAATAATTAAAAAAATACTTTTAGCTTTGTTATACTTGTTAGCTTGTATTTATATAATATACGAATCTACATATGTACTGGTAAACAAACAGAAGCGATCATCAACAAAGCGTAAAGTGCCGTGACCTGCTCCTGCTCTCCAGCTATTCAAAATTTAATTGTGTAAATTTATTTTTTGCAACAATAGGTTCTATATTCAGACTAATAACAATAGACACTACCCAGTGACGTTAGCAGTAATACTTATGCGCGCTTATATTAATGTCGGATGTTTTACTGCTTATTATCTCATCGCGTCTCAGATATTCCAGTATCATTTTATATTGGCTCCTTCAAATGTTACTCTCTATAAGCTGGCGTGAGCTGGTGTGGCATTGCTTTAGGAAAATATAGTTACAAATAGTTTTGCATCATTTATATGGTTAAAAAAAACAGTTTTTAGGGAATATGTAGGTTTTACCTTAAAAACAAATATATCATCAGAGCCATAAATATAGGTATTAGATAGAGATATTCCGTCTAAAAAAAAGAAGAGACACGATATAGTAGAACCATTTAATTTTCAGTGGTTTCACATAAGTTTAATAAGATTTACTCAGCCAAAAGTACATACAGTTTTAAATATGTCTATTCTAGTAACATTGACTTCTTTTTTACCCTAATTTAAAAATATTAAAGGCTGTTTAATGTACTTCGCTGAAAAAGTCCCCTCAGCAATAAGGTGCAGTGTAGACTGCAGCGCTGATTTTCAGACGAGACCCTCGAGATCGGACAGTCCGATATTAAAAACTTATGTTCCTATAGGTAAAGTTATGATAGTAGTAAAGTAGCGGCCTGTTACAATCCCACTGCTGGGAATAGGCCCCCTCTCTCCATTTCTGGAGAGAAGGGTTGGAGCTAAGACCTACCACGCTGCTCCAATGCGGATTGGTAGGCTACACATATCTCCAGAATTCTCTAGAGATATGCAGGTTTCCTCACGATGTTTTCCTTCACCGAAAAGCGTGTGATAAATTGCAATTATCAATTGGACACATGAGTTTTGATAGAAAAACTCATGGGTGCCTGACCGGGTTTGAACTCGTGTTCCCCTCTTAAGAGTCGCACGGTCTCACCACTGGGCTATCACAGCTTATTATTATAAGTAAGCACTAAATAACATAATAAAAGAAAATTACTAAATTATCTAAAGTTTAATTTAATGAAAGATTCAAAGCATCAGTTAAGTTCAATGTTTAGTCTTAAACTAAACACATAATTGGTTGTAGTATTAATATTTTCCTTTTTAATGTAGGTGACAAACTGGGAAAAGTAGTGCACATAATTCAGAGTAGAGAACATTCACTAAGAGATTCTAATCCAGATGAAATCGAGATTGATTTCGAAACATTAAAACCGTCTACGCTTAGAGATTTAGTGTTCCCCTCGAAAGAGTGGCACGGTCTCACCGCTGGGCTATCACAGCTTTAAGTTATGATAAGTCCTATGGTATTGTAAGTATACCACGAGTAAACATTGAGTGGTTGTTGCAGAAGGGTGTAAAGACGGGCTCGGCGGCGGCATGTCGTCGTCGTCCAGCTCGTCCGACTCGTCCAACTCGTCTTCTAGCACGGACACCAGCTCCTCCGACAGCAGCGACAGCGAAGCAGGTTAGACATTATGGCCCGGCCTGCCGTGTAAATTGCGACTTAGTATTATACTCTAATGGATACATGCATTTAATTAAGGCAAACCTTCACGTTACGAGAACATTCTCGACGCTTGAGATCTATTATTAGTTTTAGGTTAATGCCGATTGTTCATATCTGAGAATGAAGTTATACAAGGTTTTTACCCTTTGCCAGTATTTTTTTAAAGTGTGACTGATCGCGGTACTCCTTTTTTTTTAAACATGGGTTGGGATTCAGTTCGATTGGAATATATAATTCTAGTCTGAGTGCGTTGTTGATTGAATGAATGGTGCGTGCTCGTTCACGGTAGTCGGATATCTGATCGGATCCATTGAACCTTTATCTTAAAAAGGAGGGAGATTTGCGAAAGATCTACTTCATACTGATGATACGTCCAAGTTATGGATAACTCTTACATATTTTTTATTTTATTTATTTATTGACACTTCATCTTTTAAGTGATATAATTTATTACTAAGATTTTAAACGGTGAATGTTATTATTCCCAGTAACAGAGGGAAAGTTCGATCAAATATGAATGTTTGACAAAATGAAGACTGAGTGAGTGTGTCTTGAATTTTGTGTCGTGTCAAATAGATCTTTAATCAAATGATATTTTGTACTTTTATTTTATGTTAGCTCCTCGATTATGACAATATAGGCGGAACCACCTCGCAATTCTATTTGACTTTTAGTACTTATCTTTCCTCAACTGTTTAGGGTTCTAGTTGTGTGCATGTTTGCGTGCGTGTTACAGAAGTAGTTACGTATGATTTATATTACTGTGATATTGGAAAGAGGGATACCCTTTACATTCGATCGGACAGTTGTCGGGATCATAAATTTGTCGAACGTAAGAAATGTTGGTAAAGGCACAAAACAGTTAAACCGTTAGTATGGAGGGAAAGCCAGCTTTGGTGTTTGCTGACATTTGTAACTGGTGCCGGTGAGAACTTTTCGTTTGGTTTGCTTTCATAAACCAGTAGGAAATGAATACCTTTTCACATTAATATTTTTAACTATATCATGTCCTCGAGTGCGGCGTTATTTCATTTGCATCCTTAAATTTGAATCTCTGTAAGAAACGTTGTCGGAAACTTCAGATCTCACGGTTACTAATCGCTTTTCGTGTGGACCGCCGCGAGCTGCGGCCCCGCGCCACGGAGGAGCCAGCTGCAGTGACGCTCACGTAATGCAAACAATTGTGTAAGGACGGATTACCAACTAAGCAAGCAATATAATACACCCTTCTTACACTCATACCCTTTGCTCTGTTGCGACGAGGATGTATTCTAGTGACATGTTGTAGTTAAAAATTTAATACATTGAAAAGGTATGGTTTATTGGTTGAACGCTTGTTACGATGCTTGCTCCCAGAATTGAACGACTCGTAAGGAAAGAACGTTTACAAAGGCAACATCACCTAAAGCTGGCCTCCTTCCTTCCACAAATTGTTTGCAAACTTGTTTACACTTAATATTATGATATCAAAATTTGTTCACGGTACAGACGAATGTTATTATATATTATTATTATGTTATCGAATATTTATATTTGGCCCGACTTTTATAGTTACTTAATGTTGCTTGTAATATTTCAGACAGCTGATGTTTTACATTGTGTTAATTTTAGCTTTAATTTACGACGAAATTGTAATTTGTGTCATGTCGAAACAGGAAGGGGGAGGAATGTTACGGTGCAATAACTGTTGTACGTCACAATAGGTGCTTGGCAGAACACATGCTTTTTAAAGTAGAAGTATCAAACTTTTCTGTTCGTGAAAAACCAAATTCAGAGTCAGAACACAATGTGTTTAATTCAATTTTGAGTTGTGACTGACAATCTTCGAACCAAATAATGCATCAAATGGATGTATTAGCGAGATAGCAAATATACATTTTTCATATAAATAAATTTATTCAAATATTTGAGCCTCAAAATTAACCGTGAACTATCACACTATTTATTCTTTTTCAATTTTACGAAACGATGCACCTTGACCGTGACTGGAATATCGTTTTAGAATTACTATTATTATAAACGTTTATATTACTTCTTTAGCTTAATTAATTATAATTTTAGGGACGTAGGTCTTAAAATGCAGATTATATTAAATGCTATGAAGTATGTAATACATAACTTAATAGATTTTATTTATTTTTTACAGACAGATCTATTTGCCTTTAATTTTTCAATGTAAAAAACATATTTGTGGTAGATGTTTTCTGAAAAGCATATTGTGCCAGGCCTAATTAAAATATCTGTAGAAGGGCAGTAAATATATTCTAAATGTGACACAACAAAATGACATCACGAATTCTGATTTTTGGGTTGTCTTGATAATTTAGCTAAATGTTTATGATTGTTTTAATTGAATTTTATAAGATTTTATTGTATTTATTTTATTTTATTTTGTAGTATATATATATTATTCGAAAAATATTCAATGTATTAAGAATCAAAATTGGGCTAACAGTATTTTAATGTAAGTTTTAAAATTTTAAAGAAAATCGACAATTGTACATTCCGGACGGTATGTAAGAATATAGGGATTATAATGATAAAACGTTAAAGCAATAAATAAAATGTCATTCAAGTACAATATTTTACTTTTTGATTAGTTAGTAATTAGTTGCGCATATTACAGAAGTAGGCAAAGGTTCACGAATATTACATTCTATGTCTTAGTTCATCTTCATCTTATTAAAAAAAACTGCTTACCTGTTTGTTTTGTTTGTATATTTCAAAATCTATTTTCGTTATCTTTTATCTGGAACAACTTTGTGACTTTTGTCCTACGTTTTGTATTATGTTTATAAATGCTGATTTACAGGGCCGAGAATGAAAGAACAAATTAGTAGAACTTTTGTTAACGTTTTGCAAGCTAAGTTTTATGGAGATTATAATTGTCAAATGTAAAAAAAAGTTTTTTTAAATATTAATTTGCTAAAATGACATGTATAGAATTTCAGTAAGATTTAAAGTTTTAGTAAATATTTGGTACAATTAAATAATCCTATGGCAAACCTTTTATTTTGATGTAGATTTTTTATGTGTGAACAGAAACACCATGTGTAAATTTTATATAAGATTTATTTAATCGACCCTCGATGACTTTTAATTGATTAGATTATAAGATTGAGTGGTAACAAACAAACTTTGTATATAATTCAATATATTACAAAAATTTAAGTAAAACTTTTAAGTAACATATTTTGAATTTTATTTTTTTTATAATTCCCTGCGGTCTGAAGTTTCCAATCGTCGAATATGGAAAAGGTATTTGTAAGATTTGGTTTTCATTGATTGCTTATTTCAAAATTCACCTTCTTTTCAATATCATCATCATTCAACATTGAATTAGAGAATTTGACGTGTTTTGTTATAAAAGGTTAATAATTCTTGTGAACGTGTAATATGAATACTCCTAAATGTTGTTTTATAACTTTCCAGCAATGTCTTTTCTACAGTAGGTTTTTGACAGTTTTTACAAGTTTTGAAATGGTTGTTTAAATGTAATGTAACGATAGTTAACATAAGATATTCAATGTGACGGTATAGTATGTAAATAGCGTGATGGATGCATCTTTGAAGATAAAACCTAAATAGAATATATGGCGTTCAATCGGGAAAGTATTATAGGTAGGTGTATAAATTATGATAATAAATGGTATTATATGAAAAATAGATAAGAGAAAATATACAAACACTTTATTTCAGGTACTGGCGTCGGAAAGCCATCAAAGAAAAAGGTGAAAAAGCAGGCTAACCAGCTTCCATCGCACACCGTAAATATAGTTTATTGATATTTAAAAAATATAAAATTATTTGAGTTGTCTTTCAATGATTTGTATAATAAATAATAATTTGAATTTTACAGAAAACGATAGCGCCGATAGTAACAGCGGCTGCTCCCGTTGTTGCTCCCGCGCCTGCAGAAATACCAACGCCTGTCGAGGTCAAACCGGATGTTCCGGATCCTGCACCTTCGCCCACGCCCGAAGTCAAATCACAGCCTCCGCCCGTCGCTCCTCTCATCGCACCATCCCCTGCGTCCATAAATCCCCCAGCTGCCATCGTGCCCGACTCATCAAACGTTCCAGTCGTAAGGGAATCGGAGAATCAAAAGCTTCCAGTCAAAACGGAACCAAGAAACGGACTGGACAAAGTAGATGCGTCTCATTATATAGATCCAATCGAGAGATCATTGGCTAGCTTGGAACGGAGTCTTCAAGCCGATGTGCCGATGGACGTCAGTGTCGGCGCTTCCGAGGCCTCCATGCGGCTCGACGAGTTTGCGCTGCCGAAGGCGCCGATCGCGCCTGATGCAGTGCATCATAACCTCATGGCTCAACTGGGTGGGTTGACGGAGATGACACAAGTGACTGAGCAAATAAAAAATGAAATGTACATCCCGCCCCACAACGGATTCGTGGATAAGAATTCACAGCACGATCGAGAGATGTTGAGGCCTGAAGTTAATACAAACCTGCCGGGTCTGACGACGGCTGCGCCCGCGTCCTCCATCTTTGATCCCGTGTACTCGACGCCGCACGTACATTCCGTTGTGGCTCATTCGCATCCCAATATGCTCGTGCCCAACATGTTGCCGCCGGTTGTGAAGAAAGAGGAAGTGAAACCGTTGTTGACGCCGAAGCCGATCGAGGATCTCATGGGGCCGAATGTCGTGGCTAACAATGTGAATGATAGAATAAAATACGAAGTGGACAAAAAGGCGGACGATACCAAGAACTCTAATTTTGCTCAAGCTTTTAAGCTTAAACAGGAACAAAATTTAAAGAATGCTAGTTCTTGGTCGTCGTTAGCTCAGGCTGGTAGTCCGCAGAGTATACCTAACATTAGTACCAATAATCAAATAAAACAGAAACCTGTCATGGATACGTTTCAGGTAAGTGTTCTCAATATTTTCAGTGTCTGCTTTTTTGATAGTCAAGGAGGTCGTGTAAAGTCTTATTCGATTCAAATGACTGTACAAAATCAACCGTACCGGTTCACCGCTTTTGTTTTCCTACTTCATACTTCAGAAGGTGCTCTAAAATTGATTTTACATAATATTAGCTATAGATAATGTGTTAACAAATTACCACTATTATAGAACAAGCGAAAGCAAAGCTTATATAAAAACATGCTTTGTTTAAAATTTAAAATGAGATAAATTGTCTATCCCTTTTAAGAACTTACTACAGAACAAAATCTAAAATGAATAATTACTACTAAAGAAATATTACTGATTGTACAATAGCTATAACGAATTCTTTGATTTCCTTTTTTCAATACACGTTTCTATAAACATCAATGTCTCGAAGAGTAACTTCTTTTTTATTTATTATAAAGTTGGCTTGTTCATTTTATTGATAAAATTGTAATGTAAGTGACAGTTTTATTTCGACGCTTTTAGCAAGAAATCTCTAGTCGTCTCTTAAAGATACAGGAAACATTGAAATATGTGAAATATTTATTTTATACTTGGTCAGATTTATTTTATTTCGCTTTGCTATTAATTATATTCAATGAAGTTCAATATTCTGTTATTGTATAATTTATGTTTTTCACATTCGCAATAGGCCTTTAAGAAACAAGCTCGTGAAAAGATAGATCGTCAACGGGCACTAATAGAACAACAGGAATTACGAAAGAAAGAACAAGCAGAAAGGGAGAGACAGAGACAAGAAACAGAAAGGCGGCATCCTGAAGACGACAAAATGAGGTAACTGTTTTGACGTTTATCCACCTACTAGAGTAGGGTAGACAGCCTAAAATGTGTACATTGACAATAAAGAAAGAGTAAATGAGATTTATTTTCTGTCTCTCTTTTTTAGTTTAATTAGATAACGTATGTGTTTCATCTTCCCTCTCCTTTGTCTTGACACTCTCAAAACAGGCCGGCTTGCCTATGACTTTTCTACTTTAATATAATAATAATAATTTTTAGAGAAAGGCATTAAAAGCCTTATATACAATAAAATAAAATATCTTTTGTTGCTACTTCTGATAAATTCCGAGGCGTCGAATTCATATCTTAACAATTATTCCTGTTGTTACCACGATGAACAGATAGCCAATGTTGTAAGATAATACTAGGAATCCCATCGTTTACTCTTTGAAGAATAGAGTTAGAAGTTCTGAGTCGGCCCCAAAAAATTTGCAAGTAGAGCTCTAATACTTTCATAAAAGATATATAATAATAACTCTACGGTATTCACTTAGTAGTATTAACATTCTGGCTTTCTTTATTAGCCTTTTTTTGACAGTGTTTTTAAACTGCTGTTATGGCAAAGCTAAAATTGATTCAGGAATTTTAGTATAGAATTTTACACCCAAACACACAAACAGCCGGCCAGTTCGGTTTCGTAGAGCACTGTCACTGTCACACACGGGTTCGTCAGTCTGTGCGACAGAGACAATGCTCTATAACGCAGAATCTAGCCGATTTTCTCTATCTAAGCCTCGATGTGCACTATTTCATGCCTGTAACTTTGCAAAAGTACTATACGTACTTTTGAAAGGTGCATAGCAGAAGCCGCAAGCTTATGTCAGTTTCTTCTTTGTCTATTATATGCATCGCCAATCTTTTTACAATTATGTATATTCTTATGCACAAAAACTAAATTTGCTAAAAATATACTGTGAAGCAAATATAAGAATACCTATTTCCTTAAACTTCTCTCGCAGGGAGTCACGCGGTCTTCAATTGTAGGTAAATGCCACGTATGACATTTAAGTCCAGATCAAAAAATATTTATCTCAACTAATTATAAATTAGTAGCATCTTCACTCATCTACTTATTTTACGAAAATTGATTAATAGCTTGAATAGTTAAATTTAAATAATTACTATTATCTATATTGCATGTTTTTTATATCTTTCGTGTAAAGTGTGCAAATAGTAATCTATGTATATAGTTTTTGGTTTTATTTCTTTTTCTTTCTATTTTCATTATCCGTATCTCAGTTCTTGTCCTTTTCCTTCTGTCACTCAAAGGTTGGCTGGAAGAGATCTCTTTTAGGGATAAGGCCACCTTCGTACATGAACTGTTTTTCTCTCTTTCTCTTTTCTAATAATATGTGTGTACGATAAAGAAAGAAATATAAATATAAGGGACACTTAAATACACGGTCGTCCGTCCCCAAAGTAAGTAACTTAACTTGTGTTATGGGTGACGGACAACCGGTAGATATAATTTTAAATACAAATATACTCGAAGAGCCAACAAATTGTTTATCGAATATGTTGACTCTCGGCGGGCATCGAACCCGCGACCCGCGGAGCTGCAGGCAGGGTCAGTACCCACTGTATCAACGGGCCAGTCAATTAATAAATTTTTTTTTTTTTTTTCCTATTATAAAGTACATCACAATGGAAATACTTTATTGTAGTCACAATCTAGCCTTAGGGCTAATAAGCAACTTAATTTTATATACTTTAATTTATATACTTAATTTTTTATAAACTTATAAATTAACTTATATCTAAGAACAGGTCCAATGAAATATCTTAGTCTTTCTTACTATAGGAGACACTTCGTTCTTGTGTTCTTTTTCAGTAGCACTAACACTACACTACACTAACACTATATTACACTAACTCAAAAGGCTTTGTCCTTTTCAGTCTTCTCACTAGTTCCTTAATATCGAGAAGCTGGATAGCCTCGATGTTTACATGATGGTGAAGCCTATGTTCGTGGGCTTCAGCATACTTTTTAATAACTTTATTTACAAACTCAACTTGGAGATGTCGATGAATATCTTCATTTCTCACATACCAGGGAGCGTTAACAATACCCCTTAGTACCTTATTTTGGAAACGTTGGATTATATCTCTGTTTGTTTGTTTAGTACAGCCCCATAACTGAATACCATAAGTCCATACTGGCATAAGGACTTGTTTATATAAGAGAATCTTCTTTTCTGTTGATAACATAGAATGTCTGCCGATAAGCCAGTACAATAAAAAAATATATATATATGGCTATTTTTTAATACAAATATTTTCAATGTCCGCGAATTTACCCCATTTCTATATATTAGGGTCGGTGTGAGCGCGCGCAAAGTGGAGAGTGCAGAGGTATCTTCGCCGTCCGTGTCGCCAGTGGCACGGGGCTCGCCTCCTGCCGCGCCCGCCGCGCCGCCGCCCGCCGCGCCCGACAAACCGCCCGCCTCGGAACGCGACCGTCTGCGACAACGCGAGCAGGAGCGCCGCCGGCGAGAAGCGGTGATCACTTATTAATTACTTATTTTATTCAGAGATTAGTGGTGTTCCGCACAAACGTGCGGGCGGATGAAACAACCTCCGAGACCTGGGCCCGTCGTCTCGGCGTCTCAACCTACCTTATGCGGCCGTCAGCTGTATGCGGTCCGGCCTCATGAATCACTGCGTGTATATGTGTACATGTGTGTGTGCGCTTGTATGTACTTGGCCGATTCCCGAACCCGTTGGCTCGCCTCAGCAGTCTTCCACGGACACGTACTGTCTATTTCTCCCGGAGTATACACTTCACTATATCGGTTAAATAACACAAATAACACGCGGTGTGCACACAACCTTCGTAAGGTCACACGTTATTGAATCGTCCCATATCGGTAAACAGTAACCCGAACGCGCACTAAAACCGCGGACGGTCGCGTCTTCTCAAAACGCTTCACTAATTGAACGCGTCACTAAATCTAAAAACCACACCCAAACGCATTATTACGCGTGTGCGTTATACCATAAAGTCCTATACAGGCGTATAGCATACATTACTAACTGGCGGACGTGACCGGCGGCGAACGAATGCATGAAGGTCGTTGATCCGGGCGGTCGCGCCGCGTCGCGCGCGTGAATTTATACAAAACAAGTGGTATCCGCGACTTCGTTCGCGCCAACTCAAACGTCATGTTCCCCTAATAATGCATTGTAAAACTGTAAGCAAACCGTAAGATTCGATACTGAGTAACGGGTGCGCCATCTAGTACCGAGTACCGAATCGTTACTCTAGAAAGCTTTTCGTTACTCGCACCTTACGTATCCGTTTATATATCGAACGAATCGATTTCGTGAATGTACGCGAGATTCACGAGTGCTAGCGGAGATGCCGAACACGATTCATAAACAAAGTGGATGTTCAAGAGAATTAGTGTCAAGCGAATTTGAACTCTATGCATTACGAACTCTTTTCGCATGTTCGTAGCAATATTCATAATTCTGTATGCTGATCGTGCGTTTATCATTTTATATTTAATTTCATTCTATACAATAATTTTTCTTTTATTCTCACAGCTAAAATTGACAAAATAATAAATCCGTTGTAAAAACCAGTGCACAATTTACTTGTAGTTCCAATAATTCTAAATAACCTTTATGCATTAAATCAAAATTTTACAATTTTACAAGCTATACAAGTAAGTAAGTTAATATATCGAGGCCTTGATTTACTGCTGTTCTGAGGTATCAAAAGTAACAAAAACTAAATGACATTTTCTTCCACAATTGTTAATTCTAAAAAGGACTTAAAAAATGTACGTTTCTCATTCAAAAGCCTCAAAACACAATAAATGTTTCCCTAAAATAATTTTGTCATTACCCTATTAATCTTCAATAGTCTAGTAGTATAATAATAATAATAGTAGTAGTAGTAGTAAAGTGTATGATACTTGTTTCGACATGTCATTTCTTGTTTTCATTACAGATGGCGGGCATGATTGACATGAATATGCAAAGCGATTTGATGGCAGCATTCGAGGAATCATTGTAAAGCTATTCGCGGACATTATATTAAGTTGTACATATGAGTATATAAATAATTTTAATTTCAATGCAATCTATACATATTGGTGATAGTATGACACTGGAGTGACTTGTGATCGTTTCGTGTGTGAAATTGTTGACTAACATGTGGTTAAGTGCTGTGAATAGATATACTTATTATAAATTAAACTGTTGTATCAGCAATCTTCGTGAATGCGTGCTATAGGCCTTTTACAAGGGGGTTGCATTTTAATATAAACTATTATAATAAGTTTGTATACAAGTTCTTGATGTAAACTCTCTTTACATTCGTAAGCCTATGATGTATTTATATTTTGTTCTAGGATCGTCCTACCTTCCAACTTGTTTTATATAGTATGTAACTAATAAATAGAAAGGTAGTATTTTAAATGCAAAAATCAAAAAATATTTTATTTTATGTAATTCATGAATAGAAAATCAATTTTAAACCATGAAAATCTGTTATTCTTCATGTACTGTCACATTGCATGATGCCCTGGCATGATGTAGAAGACCTCAAGTTCCGACGTCCGCCGCCCTTCATGCAATGAGAGAGCAGCGCGTTATGTATTTAATAGTGAATGGATTTCTGTTACGTGTTCGATTTTGGATAAATATTGCTTAATGTTAGTAGATTTTTTATCAGTCTGTCAATAGTAAACAGATCAAATGTCATACATTTGATTTGAAATATATTTATTTTACATTGGAATATGTCTTTTTATGTTTTGTAGTTAGATAACACCAGTGGAAAATGTATTTAAGTATTATCAGAATTTATCATACTCATAAGTTGACGGTATGAGTAGGTAATACGGTGGTAACCCTAAAACAAAAATTGTATATTGTTAAGCAATTTTTTTTTATTTCAGCCATTTTGCAAACTAATAAAATAAAAATGTAGATATAAAGTAAAATATATTGACATTCCATATTGTACTGTGTTGTTTTAATTAATGTATAATTTTTAAAACAAAGCTGGATCCATGCATCTTATACTATGTCAACTAATGGATACTTATATCTACTGTGTTCTTAACTTGGAACAGTATTCTGAAGTGGCAATTTATTTTATTCGAATATTTTTTGATAAATAAAGAAACTACTATTGGGCACAGCAGCAGAGACTTTTGTCCTTATATATTGTGTAAGTATTATTAGTTAACCCTAATCCGTTACTATAGTAAATTTGAATTATATTTTGTAGAACATAAAACATAATTATTTCAGTCCTTAAATTATTCTTTTATACCTAACTTGATGGGCAATAACAACGCTAATCACCATTGTTGGGGTCATATCACTAGACTGCTCAAAAAATTATTAACACTAGAAGATTAATAACAATTGAGGTAGTCATTAAGTTTATAATAAATCTGAGTATACTGTTTTGGATATGAACGTATAGATATCAGATAAGATAGAGAATAGTAGAAAATACAAACAATTCTAATATGAAATACACAATATTTTTTCAATAAATAAATATATACATAAAAATTTTAATTTAAAGATTACTTTCCGCCATACTCTTACTTTTTTCATCGTCATATCGTTCTTGAAGCGGTCTCAAAATTGGCCAAAGTATGACCTGTTGCTATCCCACTGCTGGGCAAGAGTTCCTCTTCTTTAAGAGCCAAGGGTTGGAATTGATTAATCACGTTCCAATGTGGATTGGTAGGTTCTTCACCATGTTTTCGTTCACGAAGAAGCGCATAATGAATTGCTAATACCAATTTAGGAAATAAGTTAACTTATGACTATGGAATATAGGATGTCCACTGGAAATAATCCATACAAATTTAACATAAATCAAGGAATGCGGGACGTGATGAAGATGTTATTAACCATTAGAATAATTAAAATTCTAATTTAGTCTATAACCAATTTTATATATTTTGTGAATTTAGTTAAAACAGCTTTGGTTCCGTAATAGCCTACAATATTATAATCTCAACGTGAAACTTCGTCAAAGAAAATATAGAAGCGGCTCGACGATTTCTATAAAATTTAATCTTGTATGGATTCTGCGTGACAAGCACAACATACCTTTTGTCGAGAGATAGCACATTAAATTATTTTTTTCATCAGCGATTTTGAAAGTTTCTTCAAACACTTCAAACAACATGTTCTTTGTATAGTCAAACTAATTATATTAAACCACAACAGGATGGTAGCTTATCAAATCCTTGCTAGCATTATGCGAAAGTCTGTCTGTCAGTCTGTTACGTTTTCACGGTGAATTCGCTGAACCAATATCGATAAAACTTGGCACAATTATTCCTTAAACACCAGAGTAACAAATAATTAAGAAATACTGTAAATTCAAGAGGAATAGGATGAAATTAAAAAACGCCATCTATTATCAACTTATGACATGAAAGTTTTTTATTTACGATGTGTCAAGTTAGTAAGTTAAAGAAATAGTTTTTAAATATGAAAGCTAATGGCCCTTTACATTAAGATATAGTATTACAAAGGTTATACAATTTTTTCCAGAGCAAATGTATACTGAATTTGGTGTTAGTAAATGTTTGCAATTTAAACCCCTCGGATTTATATGATTTTCGTGATGGAAATATTTTGCAGGGTTAGTGAGTGACAGAAGCCACTGTTTACTCCAAGACTCAACGGTTTACTTAAACGAAGTCGCGGGTAAAAGCTACTTTGTATATAATATGCTTTACGCTGTGCGATGCCTATAATGAAGCGATTATTATTGATAGAGTATCGCCGGAACATTAATATTACAAATGAGAAAGTCTCACCGAAAAAGTTTTGCATTTTCATACCATGACGTGTTAAACGCACAGTTTAATAAGTTGCCGAATTAAATCCTAAACTGAAACGCAAACGTCATTCACTCTTATTTATATTGTAGGTGTGCTATCCAAATGCAACTCAGTTAAAAACACTCCATAGTACGAAATTTAAATTCAAAATATTCTTTATTCAAGTAAACTTGTAAACAAGTGCTTTTGAATCGTCAACTTTACTGCTGGTTCGGAAAGCTGTTCCTGCCGAAAAGAACTAGCAAGAAACTCGGCGGTTGCTCTTTTAAAAATATAGATCTTAAAACTAGTTATATTTAGTTATTTGTGTCTTGTACAGGGTAGAAGCGCAGCTATATCCACACATCCATATCATCTAAGTAATCTTCAACAGTATAGTAGGCTTTCTGTATCAGCCTCTTGTTAAGTGTTTTTAAACTGCTGTAACGTCATGGCCAAAATTGATTTTGGGATTTTATTATAGAATCTTATACCCACATAAACGATTTACGTACTTTTGCTAGGCGCAAAGCAGGAGTCGCAAGCTTATGTCGGTTGCTACTTTGTCTATTATATGTATCACCTATCGTTTTACAATTCTTTTCTATTTTAATTAATTCCTATACTGTGAAGTAAATGCAGGAATACCTATTTCCTTTAACTTCTCTCGCAGGGAATCACGCAGACTTAAATTGTAAATGCCACATACGGCTCTTTTTTGTAATACTAATTTTTCTTCACTATCCACTGCTGTTGTTTCTATATCTATAAATTGTCTTATCTTTCGAATAGCGAAGGCTGCTGAACTAAGTTTCCCTGCAAGAGTTATGTGTTTGAAAAAAAGCGATTCAGTTCAAGAACCGACTTTGAATTGCATTGCAATTGAATCGTTTTATAAAAGTTGATGGTAGGCTGTAGGCTGAAAACAAATTTCAACAGTGATTCTACTAACGTAATCGTTAATTTGTGGTTATATTTTATAAGTTATACAGGGGGTGCATCAAGACTGAAGAAGAGATAATATTATAAGAAATTAAACTCATCGTATATTAACAAAACTTGTATTACTATAATATTATTATCTAAATAGAGAAAATACCCGAAAACGTCTAATAGTTTTCATATGCACAAATAAAAATTACAAAATTACATTCGTTGTCTTGGTACAATAAAATCTTGGTAGATCGTTTTGTATCGGTTACGTTTTTTTAGTAACAATAAAAATGCTAAGAAAATAGTTTCAAAATGTTGGCGTCTAATTTCACATTATTATTACATGGTATAGAGATTGCCACCCGTTAGAAAAGCAAAACTTTAAATTTTTAACTTCAACAGTGGAATGTTGTGGGTGTATTTAGCCAGTCTTTTGTTCCGATTTTCCAAAACCCCAGAATAGTAATTTCGAAAAATACATTTTAAAATTGGTAAATAGCGTTTAGTATTCTGAGTAGGTGTCGTTATCACTTCTATAACAGCTGAAAAGGTATGAGGTACGAATATCTCGCGTTCAATTACAGTAATGAGAAAATTGTTTCCAATGGCATTTTTTGTATGAAATATCGTCGCACTATGAATGTTTGGTCCCAATATCAAGAACAAAAACAGCTTAAGTTAAACAACAGGCTATCATAGTACCAATTAAATTATACTACCGTATTGCATTGTGGCTCTACTATAATAATTAAGAAATATATCTTCAACAGAAATAAAACAACGACATCAGATTGGAATAATAATATATCACATTCCTTGATCTTACTGTACAACTAAAATAGGCTACAGACAAGCACTTATATATTAAAATTACATTAATATGTATAATTAAATAAATTCATGTTCGTCTCGTACTACGAGGCGGAGTCCCACTCTATGAGGTAGGCGGGGGGCAGGCCGGGTGCGATCCGCCGAGCGAGAACGCGGAACGTCTGTCCCGCTCTAAAATACGACTGCACGCTAGACTTCAGCGCCGACAATTGCCGAGCGTCGACTTCGGTGGCGCCGCTGCCGGCCTTGTGTGGGCTCAACTGTAAACTTTTAACGCTATTGTTACTACTCGCGGCGTTGTTTGTGTTTCTTCGAGCGTTCTCATAGTAGTTCTTCTCTGGTCTCTGTCTCAGTCTTCGACCGTGGAATTTGACACTATTCAAGTTATGGGCAGCGGGCGGTGTTATATCACCGTTGTCGGTTGGAGTCTGGACAGTCTTTGAAGTGTCGTCGGGCAGAGGACACGATTTGTTAAGCTGAAACAACAGATAACTATAAATAATTTATAGAATTAGGCGTTACTTTGCGGAGATCCATAATACAAAAGTAATAATAAAATTATTTTGCTATAATCCGCGATACAGTAAATAGAAAATATATATAGTGTTTAATGTATAGTGGACTATCAGTATTTTCATACCCGATACGTGCAGGTTCGATTAGTTAAGACCACCTCAATCTAATACAAACTAGTGAGCCTTAGTAAACATTGGAACTTTCAATAAAAATATATATAGCTCTAATGTAAAAAAGAACTTCTGAAGGTCGAATTTGCTACTACATAAAACTATAGGTACTGAAGAAATTAATTTTAGCAAGAGTGAATAAAAGATATAACTACAAAATAGAAATTATAACTTAAATACTAATTAATAAGTAGGTTATACCCAAAACCATGAAAAAAAGTATCATTTTTATAAAATAATCGCTTGATATTTAAGAATGTTAACTTTCACATTAGGTCCAAAGTCTTCAGTTTTAAATCTAGGATCATATAAAATAACTACTTTACCTGTAACTGCAGATGTTTCCGTGGTCGCCTGTACTTTCTCCTCTTGACCTCTCCATTCGGACCAATAACAATATCCTTTTCGCTTAGCTTTCTTTTCAATGGCCTTATCATCGGCCCTATGAGCGGGTTCAATTGATTCGGCAACGAAAACCGCGAGTGGTAATGACTTCTTCCATTTTGCTTATTGTATAAATTTATATTTGAAGAGAACGGCGTCTTCGATGAATATGTATTCTTCATTAAGAATGGGTTGTTTTTACCTTGGAAATCTTTTAACGGTGGTATGATAGCGTCTAGCGTACCTCTACTCGATGTTTCATCACCTGAAGACTCGATATCGTGGGTATTGTACGGTGGTAAGCTGTCCATGTGCTGGAGGGACATTATTTTGGAATGTTCTATAATGTTTTTAGTTGACAACTTGGAGACTTCTAGGTTCATTGTAGCTATTCTTGAGGTGTGAGTGTTGATGTTTATATTACAAGTATCGTTATTGCTGGGGTTGACTCCTTCGGCGCTATCTTTGGGTATTTTATCTAACTTGACCGTGCATGGTAGGAGGGAGGTGTGCAATGGCACTGGGGAGTTGTCACAGGTGGATTTAGCTTCATTAGAGTCTGTTTCGTTTGTGTCTGATATTTTGTCTAAAGCGTCATCTTTGGCATCGGACTTTCTTGCGGTGGACGTGCAAACGGACGGCGACGGCTGCTCATCGCATTCCGTCGTTTTCACAGATTCATAGGAACTTGCGGAATCGTTCTCTGAATTGGAATTCGAATTTAAGTTTTCGTGAAACCGTTTCCCCATCATCAGGTTTAACCAGTGGCCGTCTACTGGAACTATCATGCGTTGGTAATGACTTTTATAGGAACTTTTTTCATTGTTACTACTTGAAGGTTGTAAACTGAAATTGAAATTTTTGAATGAATTACTCTTTTATTCCATCAGATAACTGTATGTACATGACATATACATTTTTTGAATAAAGAAGAGAAGAGTGACGGATGATGGATGGTGGATGGGTATGTCGATATTTATTTTAATGCTGGACAATATAGTTTTAACAACTTTGAAACTAGAAAAGTGTGGAAAGGTGGCTTAATCTAAAGTAAAACTGATTTGTACTGACAAGACCTTATGGGACTGCCCAAGTTCTTTTTATCAGTTAATAAATACATGTAAGTTATTGTTTATTACAATTTACTATTTCTACTTATAGTTTGCAGTGAAGTATTTCTTAAGTTTAAGATAAGATACTACTAAGTGAGGAAATCAACTTAAAATCCCTTAAAATTTAGAATTACACTTAGAACTTTTAGGAATTTGAGGAAAACAATTATTACTAAATCCTAGATATTGCACTATTCGCTAGAATCTTAATAAACTTCTGAATCTAAAAGAATATTTTTATTGACGAAATTTACTTACTTTCTCCTACCCTTACTCCAATCTAAGTGAGGTCTGCACAACATGTTTACTCTTCCATTCTCTCCTATCATTTTTCAACTCTGGCGCTGTTCCTTTTATATACATTTTATATGCTTCACACAATCAAACCATCTCTTTTTAGGCCTCCCTCTAGTCACATATCCATCCACAATCATATAGAACCCGGCATTAAAAAATGCACATCGATATTAAATAAGGCACATCGAAATAAACAGCCGACCAGTTCGGTTTCGTAGAGCGCTGTCTCTGTCACTCAGTCTGTGCGACAGAGACAGAGAAGTGCTCTATGAAGCAGAATCTAGCCGATTTCTCTGTCAAAGCCTCGATGTGCATTATTTATTGCCGGGTATTATACTCAACACTCGTTTGGTTACATGATTTTCATCCCTCCTCATTACATGTCCATACCATCTTGATCTTGCACCTCTCGTCTTTTCTATAATGGGCGCAACTTTCAGACTCTCTCCGTTTCTGGAGAGAAGGGTTGGAGCTAAGACCTACCACGCTGCTCCAGTGCGGATTGGTAGGTTACACATATCTCCAGAAGTCTCTAGAGATATGCAGGTTTCCTCACGATGTTTTCGTTCACCGAAAAGCGTATGATAAATTGCAATTATCAATTAGACACATGAGTTTTAATAGAAAAACTCATTGGTGCCTGCCCAGGTTTGAACTCGTGTTAACATTCTCATCTCATTTGCAGGCACTCTTCTTTTATTCGTCTTTCATTTACGAAACAAACTACTTATTCCAAAGAATATTTACGAATTGCGTTGAATAGTTCGGGAGTTATATAAAAACATTGGTATTTTCCAACAAATAGATTAAGAAAATACATGATGAAATAAATAGCTTTATATAGTTGCTCTATTGCTTTCTGTACGAAAATCTCAAGAAATCCAAGTTGACTTAAAATGAGGTAGTTTTATAAATTAACAAATAGTACCTATCGTCAACAGGCTCAGCGTGTGGTGACGGTACTCTGGATAAAAATCTTAATCGGGGCGCATACTCTTTTACAAGTTTGTCAGTCAATGGCTCTCCTTTTTTTACCTGAAAAATACAATTTAAAATAAAATTTTAAATCATCATTCTCCTGCCCTTATCCCACTTTGAGTGGGGTCGGCACAACATGTTACAAACATGTTGTCACATGATTTGGCTACTTATTTTACAACCGGGCGCCTGTCTGACGTCAACTTACCTTAGTCGCCTTTTACGACACCTCGGTAAGAAATGAGGGTGGTCTATTCTATTCTGCCGGATACCACACGGCTAAGAAAAATACAATTTTAAATATACAGGATTATTGAGGATTTAATTATAAATGAATTATTATTAATGCTACAACTACAATCTATATCCCATAATCTTACTTGACTCTTCTCATTATATACAAAATTATTATTTTATTTATAAATAAATGAATAAAGTACAGTTTCTGCACCTAAAATTGTAATTTTTCCATTAAAAAAAAGCCTTGATCTATATTCATAATATACCTCTCAAAAACATATAATTTTTTTTTTACTTTTAGCTTAATTACTTAATTTGGTCTGCTGATAGTATTTTAAAACTCAAGTAGCATTTTTCGATAATGATGTAAAAAACAGGATTTAAAACGCATCAAAGCTTGAATAGGCGGACGCATACTAAATTAACGTCCTATTACTTTCCCACATATGCCTCCTGTCTCTTTATTTGGCGAGGAGGGTTGGCGCTTAGACCCACGATACTGCTCTGTAGCGGATTGGTACGTTACACATATCCCCAGAATTCTCAAGAGATATGCAGGTTTCCTCACGATGTTTTCCTCCACTGAAAAGCGTGTGATAAATCACAAATATCAATTAGGCACATAATAAATACAAAACCCCATTGGTGCCTGCCCAGGTTTAAACCCATGATCAGGGGGACCTCTTTCGAGGGCGAGAGTGGCACACGGATTCACCGTTTGACTATCACTAGTTAGACCCATACTTATCTTAAATTTTCATTCTTTGTTTTTATTTAATATTATATTTATATTCTGTAGGGAATTACATTTTTTTCACTTAAGTAAATATAAAGTAGTTTTTCCCCTCCTCATTTTTATATTCTCATAAGTAAATTTTAGAAACCTCAGAAATTTATGACCAGTAGTTAGTAGTAGTACCGTGAACTCTTATTGCGACTCAATTGAAGACGTAAACGAAATTGTTTTGCTTTTTCATACCACGACGTCTAAAAGACACACACTTCAAGTCGTTGCCGAATGAGCGTTCGGAATTCGTTCTAAGAACATGTGAGTAAAAGAGACAGAGTTATCTATAGTTCATATAACGTTGTCCTTTTCAAACACACTTCATGGTACGAAAAGAAAGCGGTTGGGTTTAGGTACTGACTTTGAATTGAATCGTTTTCTAAAACTTCATCAACTTTTGGAAACGATTCAATTGCGCGCAATTATCGAGATGCGATATTGCAGTTATGCATCAAGACCAACCTATTAAGGGTTTCTTATCAACTGATGAACGTCCACTCTGGACACAAGTCTCTTCATCTGATCTCCATGGGTTGGGGGATGGAAGAGAGGGTTTCTTCATGTGCAAATAAGGTCGATTTACCTAATACGAAAGTAATAATAAAAATTATTTTGCTATAATCCGCGATACAGTAAATAGAAAATATCTATTGTGCTAAATGTATAGTGGACTTACCGTTTTTTCATACCTGTTACACGCAGGATTCGTAAAAACACATGCAGAAACCTCCACCATTGCCAACACAATATATAAGCACTACACACGTTTACTATCACAAACTCAACAATCGTTTCGCCCCGCAACTGTAGCATCAACAGGAGATAGACTCCACGACAAAATCGCAAAGCGAAGCATTATCCAAACAAGCATGGTCATATAGTAATCGGTTCAACCACACCATTTATTTTACCTCTGAACACGTGCAACAAGGTTGAACTTGAAACATTTATCTGGTCATTAATGAGGGTACCATTGTTATGCTTAATGATTTCTAATTCTTCCAAAAAAAATTTAATCTCAAGCTTTTTTCACAGGTGTGCAAAAGGCGTGTGTGTGTGTGTATGTGTCGATTTACCTGTTCTAAAGCAGACAGCTGCATCGGTGGGGGCGGAGGCCTGCGCAATCGCAAGCCCCATATGGTGGCGCGTTTCTTCATCTCGCGTCCACATTTGAACCGCTTCCGTGACGACGTGAGAGCAGTTAGGATCTTCTCTCGACGCTCGGTCACCGGAGTCCGCCACATCTGTCGACCAAAACTACATTATACGAAAGATTTATAGGCCGAAATTTTGTAAAATTTAAAAAAAATATATTTTTATAGGTTTCACGGATTATTTATGTAATAAAAAAAACTAGTATATAATTGCGCGTTGCATGCGGTGGTTCATAATACAAAAGTAATGAAAATATTATTTTGCTATAATATATCTATACGTAATAGAAAACTTTGCCATAATCTTATTTTTGGCAATATATTTTTCAATCTTCTTAAATACATATTTTCGAAAAAATAATTATAATTGAATTGAGATCTGACTTTGTTAGTAATAGTTTCTCTCCCTCGCACCAGACTATTTAAAAAAAATCAAGGTTTCAAGAGAATCAAGGGTCATAATACGGTCTTTGATCTCTATAAATCCTTACTAATTTTAAAAACGCGAAATTCTTTGTCTGTTACATTTTCATGGCCAAATCGATTAAATTTGCCACAATTAATGCTTATACACAGGGGTAACATATATGCTATAGAAATCTTGTAAATTCAAGAGGAATAGGATGACATTAAAAAAACGCTGTCTATTATCATTATATCAAGGTTTTTTTTATTTACTGTGTATCAAAGTCAAGTTTGTAAGTTGTATAGGAGATCTGATGATTTCTCACATTAAAAGAATATTAAATAATTTTTTCTGTGGTTTTATTACACTTTATTATACCGTAATTAAGCATTAGTAAATTGTCAATAAATTTAATTGTAATTGCAATCTAACCCCCCAGATCGATCTCATTTTTGTGATGGAGATATTTGCAGGGTTGGTGACTGATAGAAGCTACTTTTTATCCCAAGAATCAACAGTACGCGTGAACGAAGTCGCAGGTAAAAGCTAGTCGTGTTTATATTTTTAAAAAAGTAAAATAATTCTTAGAGCTAATATTTCACTGAATTAACTGATTTTTTTTTATGTATGGTGGTGCAGAGTGTGTTAGTCTGTGGTTCTTACGCGAACATATTTTTCCATATAAATTCTAACTTTTTACAATAATTAACTTGATTACAGTGTAAAAAAGTAACGTTTTTTAATAATTGTGCTAACACGACATGTTTGATAATAAATCGCTGGTGAAATTATATAAACTTTGAAAAAATCGGCGATAACAGTGACAGTTAAAACTCGTTTCGGTTAAACCATATATTTAAACATTACTTTGCGCTTAAATAACATATCATTACGTAAATAAAGAAATTAAAGCCATAAACTACATATATTACATACATAAATTATATAAAAAGAATTATTTTTGAAACTATCTAAGGACAATAACCTTGAACATTGGTAACAACTTCAAGTGCTTAAAAACAAAAATTGTAGTATCTTCAGAGTTAATTAAGTGTAAAATCGATTAAATCAAGTGTAAAGAGTATTAAATAAAAGAATTTGGACAAATAGTTAATATGGAAGAACTTATGGAAAAAATGTTAACAAAATTAAGGGAGGAGATGAAAAAGCAAACTATTGATATAACTATTGCTATTGCCGAAAGCGTTAACTCTACGTTATCTAAAACGATAGAGGAAAAAATTAAACCTATCATAGAGGAAAACAAGGAACTTAAACAGGAAATGGCGATTTTGAAAAACAAAATTCAAATATTGGAGAAAGATACTAGAAAGAACAATGTAATTCTACACGGCATCCCAGAAACAAACGAAGAAAAAACTAGTGATCTGCTAGAAACAGTAACAGTTCAATTAAATAAATTAAGCAATGAGGCCAACCTTCGGGAATGGGACATATGGGAAATTAACAAGATACAAAGATTAGGCAAAAAGGACTCTACGAGGCTAAAACCTAGACCCATATTACTAAGCCCTACTCTGTATTGGAGAAAAATGGAGATTTTAAAAAACAATAAAAAATTCCCAGAAAATATATATGCAACACAGGATTACCCGAAGGATGTCCTAGAAAAGAGGAAGACACTCGCTACCGAGTTGAAATCTGAATTAAAAAAAGGAAACACAGCATACATACAATACAACAAACTGATTGTTAAAGAAAAAACAATTAATGAGAAAAGAAAACGAACATCTTCACTAACATCTCCAAGCTTTGTAGCTAATCCTAGCAAATACAACAAACCGAACGCCTCACCGCGTAACTCTAATGAATAGCAACTAACAGCCACAAAAACAAAACCACAACAAATACAACCACAACATAAATATTTAACTCTCCCACCATGGCTGGTCCCCACGGGAGTAGTAGACCAATACCCTCCAGGTGTAAAAAATATAATACATACACCTATCACCCAAAATTATTTATACTTATGTACACTAAACACAAGAACGTTGAGAACATCAGACAGCTTGCAAGAACTGGAGCTAGCTATACAAGAGATCAAATGGGACATTTTAGGCATAAGTGAGATGAGAAGATTAGGAGAAGGGATAGAAGAGAGAAGCCACTATATATTATACTATAAAGGCGAGGTTGCTGGACAACGTGGAGTAGGCTTTCTAATAAAATCAAATTTCAAAAACCAGATCATGGGCTTCGAAGGCTTCACAGACAGAATAGCGGCTATTCATATTAACTTACCAGGATACAGGAAACAATGGACTGTTATTCAAGTCTATTCTCCTACAGAACAAGCTAACAAAACAGACATTAAGGAGTTCTATGACAAACTAAGTGAAGTCACTCAAAAATATTCAGGCAATAATGTAGTAGTCATGGGTGACCTAAATGCGCAAGTAGGTGCTAGAATAGCTGGCGAAGAACATGTGTTAGGGAAATTTGGCACGGGGAAAAGAAGCAAAAATGGTGAAAAACTGGTGGAATTCTTGTTAGAAAATAACTTAACACTACTTAACTCTAAATTTTATAAAAAACCTACAGCTAGATGGACCTGGATGTCACCAGATGGAAAGGTCAGAAACGAAATTGACTATATTATGACAAACAAAGCAAGGTTATTTCATGATACAAGTATAATTCAAAACCTCAATTTTAATACTAACCACCGTATGGTACGAAGCTCTCTGGCTAAACATGATCAAAAAATGACCAGGCCGAAAGCAAGACTACATAATAACATACAACAAATACCTACCACCAACAGAGTTCCTATTAATATCTCAGACTTGATGAAAATCGCTTCTTCACATATGAACTTAAAAGACAAATATTTCAAAATAGAAAGCAAGCTAAAAGAACAGACAAAGCCCCAAACTAAAAGCAAAGAATCTTACCTAACCGACGAAACCCTAAAACTAATAGAAGATAGAAGAGCACTGTTAAAAAGAAAGGACAAGAAGGGAAATCTGAAAGAAATCTCAATTCTTAGTAAAAGAATTCGGGAGAATATGAGAAAAGACAGGAAAAGAAGAAGACTCAAAACCCTAGAGAACTATATTAATAAAACAGGGGGTACGAAAAAAGCACTGAAGGAACTCAGAGAAAGGGGAAAAGAATGGATGCCAAAACTAAGAGACAATAAGTCAACAAACATAACCACTACTCGCAGCAAAATCCTAAGCATAGCAACAGACTACTATCGCTTGTTGTATTCAAACCAACCCAACTCATCTTCACCTGATACTGCTCCTAAGCATGAAGATATGTCAAGTAATAAGGAAGACCTACCAGAAATTATTGTAACAGAAGTAGAGAGGGCTATAAAAAGTCTAAAGGTAGATAAAGCCCCAGGCCCTGATAGAATACCAATTGATATTATAAGAGGGACGATTGAAGAACTTAGTCCAGTATTAACAAAAATTTTCAATGAGATTTTAATTACTGGCAACATCCCAAACCAGTGGGCAGAATCGCACATCATACTTTTGTACAAAAAGGGACCAAAGGAGGACATTGTTAACTATAGACCAATATCTCTCATTTCAAATGTATACAAGATTTTTGCAAAAGTCATCTTGTATAGAATAGCAAATCAACTCGACGAAAATCAACCAGTAGAACAGGCAGGATTTAGGAGAAGTTATAGTACTATCGATCATATACATACAGTCAAACAAATTATACAAAAATATAGAGAATACAATAAACCTATCTATCTGGCCTTTATAGACTATTCAAAAGCCTTCGACAACCTAAAACATGAAACCATTTGGCAAAGTCTAAAAGAGCAGGGCATTCATAGTACATATATAAACATCATTAAAAATATATACAAAAATTGTAAAGCTTGTATCAGACTGGAAACTATGGGCGATAATTTTCCTATCAATAGAGGAGTCAGGCAAGGAGACCCACTCTCACCCAAGCTGTTCTCAGCGGTCCTCGAACAAATTTTTAGGAATTTGGAATGGGATGACCTAGGTCTAAACATAGATGGCTCAAAATTAAATCATCTTAGATTCGCCGATGACTTGGTTATACTGGAAGAGAACCCAAAAGTACTGGAAACTATGATACAGACACTAGCAGATAGAAGCAGAGAAGCGGGCCTGGAAATTAATTTAAATAAAACAAAAATGATGACAAATTCAGTAGAAGTGGATATAACCATCAATGGGCAGAAACTCGAATATGTGCTGGAATATGTATATTTAGGACAGATTATATCACCCTCTGATCAAATGTCTAAAGAAATAAACAAAAGGATTGCTTCCGGATGGAAGCAATTTTGGGCTTTGAAAGAAATCATGAAAAGCAAAGAAATTGGATTAAAACTTAAGAAAAAAACTTTTGATCGCTGCATACTCCCCTGCATCACATATGGCTGTGAAACCTGGGCATTGAATAATCACCATAGGGAGAAACTAGCGAAGTGCCAGAGAGCCATGGAACGGAGTATGCTTGGACTAAAACTAAAAGACAAAGTCAGAAATACAGATATAAGAACAAGAACTAAACTTACAGACATCCTGAGTCGTATTGACCAATTAAAATGGAGATGGACCGGCCACATGCTTCGAAGTAGGGAGGATAAATGGAACAAAAAGGTGTCACTTTGGTACCCTAGAGATGGGTGTAGGAGCAGAGGTCGTAAAGCAAGAAGATGGGAGGATGATCTGAAAATAACTTTGGGTCCTCTTTGGCCAAGAGTGGCAAGAGACCGAAAACAATGGAAAGACCTGGAGGAGGCCTTTGCTGCAAGGCACACCGAGCAGCGTGATATCCTATAGAATTTTTAAAATTGTTAACTGAAATTACGCTACGCTGTTACTCGGATTTAAGGCTTTATTATTATTATTATCTTTTATTTTTCTAAATCCTAACTCCTTACATTTTTAAATATTTCTAATTATAAAAAAAAATAATCAAAAAACATTTAAAAATATAAAAAATTGACATCCGCCGGAAGCGAGGCAATGTCCCAAGCTACCGGTGGCTAGGGCTCCAGAGTGAGGAACTTCCTCACAATACGTGCCGTTTCAAGCAATACTGCCTTCTGCATCCGACTCTTAACCCAACTATTAAGCGAAAGCCTCCGAAGATGTTGGTCGAGGCTTTTCGCAATCAGACCGTTAACCGACACAACAATAGGAACAATTATTGTTGAGTCAACATTCCACATGGCGGTTATCTCATACGGTTATTATTATTATTATTATTATTAAAATAATTCTTAGAGCTAATATTTCACTGAATTAACTGATTTTTTTTTATGTATGGTGGTGCAGAGTGTAGGAAATTAAAATTAATGTCGCAAGATTGGTACCACCCTGTATAAAGTAAATGTAACGGCCTGTTTATATCCCACCGCTGGCAATAGGCCTCCTCTCCGTTTTTTTTTTGGAGAGAAGGATTGGAGCTAAGACCTACCACCACTTGCCCCAATGCGGATTGCTAGGTCACTCATATCCCTAGAATTCTTTAGAGATATGCAGGTTTCCTCACGATTTTTTCCTTCACCGAAAAGCTTGTGAGAAATTGTAAATATTTATTAAATACATAAGTTTTAATAGAAAAACTCATTGGTGCCTGCCCGGGCTTGAACCCATATTCGTCTCTAGAGAGTCGAACGGTCTCACCACTGGGCTATCACAGCTTTATATGTATATGTATCTATAGAGATATATATAGATATAGTATATATAGATCTCACCTTCTCGGGCAACTGTAACGCGTGCCAGTTGTCCATGATGTAGGGCATTATAACGGTGTCCAGGTCGAAGTAGTTGGGCGCGTTGTACGCGGTCAGGTTGTAAAGCGCGAGATGCGCCAGCTCCAACCAGCACAGCTCTAAGCGCCTGAGATACTCCACACCACCATTGCAATTGGCACAAGAAAATATGTACAACCTGTAAAGAACAATAATAAATTGTACTCGAAAAAATACCTCTGTAGCTTTAAAAACATGGGATCTGTATTAGGAAAAAAACTTATGAATTCAAAACTAATGATAATCTACCTAATGCTGTGTTGGAAACAATAACCGTTCTCATACGTTATATATGCACATTAGTTCACACATATCACAAAACACCACCAACAACGGCACTACACAAGCACTACTATTTCAACTATAGTTTCACCCCGTAACCGAAGGATTATCAGAAGATAGGTTCCACGACAAAATCGCAAAACGCTTTCGCTATAATATAATAATATTATTAAAAGCTTAATAAAGTAATAGTAAAGTAACAGCCTGTTACTATGCCCACTGCTGGGCTAAGGCCTCCTCTCTCCGTTTTTGGAGAGAAGGATTGGAGCTAAGACCTACCACGCTGCTCCAATGCATAATAAAAGCTTAATAAAATTATTATATTATAGGGAACGAAAATATTATTCAGTATGTTTAATGCTATGCTAGTACCAGACATACAGGCAAAGACAGACTTTGGGAACAAAGAATGGAGCCTAGACCGACCATGTTACTCCCATAGCAATTTGTTAGGGCATGGATTGGACATGTGCTTTATTTTGAGCGTAATTGTTTTTATAAAATATCTGCACTACATTTACTCACTTATCACCCGCATATAGAGGATACTGCAAACTCGAAACGCATCTTTGGTGAAACCATCGGGAACATCGACAGCATAATAACATCTGGAATAAGATAGTATAATCTCTTAAAAACCTAAAGGTGGGTTTACACGAATAGATAATAGAACAAGAGCATTATTTTTCGATTTTTTGGTGTAAAAGAAAACCGGTCTTAAGGCCGATTGGGAATTTATTACACGCTTTTCGGTAAAGGAAAACATCGTGAGGAAACCTGCATATTTCTTAAAAAATTTTGGTGATATGTGTAACCTACCAATCCATATTGGAGCATCGTGGTAGGTCTTAGCTCCAATCCTTTTCTCCAAAAAACGGAGAAAGGAGGCCTACGCCCAGCAGCATAATAAAAGGTCATTACTTTACTTCTTATTATAAAGAAAAACAGAAATGCTCTATCTGTTTACAGTAACCTAATTAAGTAGAATGGGCATTTGCTCGTCTGATTTCAACAGGCCAAGATGATTTTGGGAATAAATGTAGTTGTACCTGTGCAAGCCAATCACTCTTCTCGCCGCAGTAGCAGTGGGCTTCATTTTGGTCCTTTCCAGCCTCTGACGCGGTCGACGATGTTGTAGACGCAGTCTGAAACAAGTCAAATTAAAAATGCTTTTGAAAAATCTTTTAACAATTTCATGTGCCTACTGTAAATCGTTGAGGCATTCCCTCGTCTGAAGCCAATCCTAACAGCATGATTTGGCTACGTATTGATGCATTTGGCCGCCTGCCTGACTTCAACTTACCTTAGTCGCCTCTGACGACACCTCGGTAAGAAAATGAGGGTGGTCTATTCTACTCAGCCGGATACCACACGGCATTGTCATCGAGACTGAATCGGTATGTAAAATTTCAGTCCTATCGGACACCGGGAAGTGGGTTAAATTTAACATGCAAGATTCCACCTTCACTCATACATTGCTAGTAAATTAAAATCTTTTAAAAATAAAATTTTAACACTAAATTAATCCTCAATACCTCCTTAATACTTGTGTTACCGGTGACGTACAACTGGTAGATATACTACATATATAATTTTTAAATACATACTTAAATACAAATATACACCCAGGCTCGAAGAACAAACAAATTGTTTATAGAAAATGTTGGCCCTCGGCGGGAATCGAACCCGCAGCCCGTGGAGCTGAAGGCAGGGTCACTACCCGCTGCGCCAACGGGCCAGTCTACTATGAAAAGCGTATGAAAAATCAATTAGACACAAGTTTTGACAGGAAAACTCATTGGTGCCTGCCCGGTTTGAACCCGTGACCCTCCGTAAAGGCACGCACGGTATCACCGTTGGGCTAGCACTGCTTTTTTTACTTTATTTAATACGTAATTGCCGATATATAATCCAACTCACATCACAGGGTGGTGTCAGTTCTTGCTGCTGCCGCCTTTGCTGCCCTCCTTTGAACCGGAATATGTCAGACCTCTTTAGTGCTCGGTTCTCTGCTGCAGCCACGCGGTACCTTTGATCCACACATCTTTTGCAGTGCCATGATGCTCCTGGTTATAAAAATATCACATACTAGCTGTGCCAGCGGTAATGTACACCAAGCAATACATACAACCGTCATCATCATCCATCGTCATCGACGTCGTCGTCATCCGTCATCAGAAAGATAGGCTCCACAACAGAATTGTACGATTATGGTGGTGGTTGTGTGTATTGCATGTGTGCATTGTTGCTGGTGGAGGCGTCTTGGGATGCATTTGGTGACTTTTCCTGTAGGCCTCCCATGAACTTTTAAAAAACGATACAATTCAAAGTCAGTACCTAAACTCAACCGCTTTCCTTTCGTACCATGAAGTATGGATTGCATTGGGGTCGTAATGTTTGAAAAGGATAACGTTATATGAACTATAAATAACTCTCTCTTTTACTCAAATGTTTTTAGGACGCATTCCTAACGGTCATTCGGTAACGACTTAAAGTGTGCGTCTTTAAGACGTCATGGTATGAAAATGCAAAACAATTTAGTTTACGTCTTCAATTGAGCCGCAATAAGAGTTCATGGTAGGCCCGCTGAATGTGTAAGGTACGTGAATTTTGCCTATCATACACATTAGCATTGCATGCATTTGCTTAACCCGCTCGGATTATAGCAAAGTGTATTACCCGGCATTAAATAATGCACATCGATGTTTAGAACGAAACAGCCGGCCAGTTCGGTTTCGTAGAGCGCTGTTACTGTCACTCAGTTAGTATGTGACGTTTCACACGGGTTCGTCAATCTGTGCGAAAATGCTCTATGACACAGAATCTAGCCAATTTTCTCTCTCTAAGCCTCGATGTGCATTATTTATTTTGGCTATGCCATTACAGCAGTTTAAAACCACTGTTAAAAAGAGGCTGATACAGAAAGCCTACTATACTGTTGAAGATTACTTAGATGATAAGGATGTGTGGATATAGGTGCACCTCTACCCTGTACAAGACAGTAATAAATAAATGTAATTAGTTCTAAGATTTATATTTTAAAAAGAGCAACCGCCGAGTTTCTTGCTGGCTTTTCTCGGTAGGAACAGCTTTCCGAACGAGCAGTAAAGTTGACGATTCAAAAGCACTTGTTTACAAGTTTACTTGAATAAAGAATATTTTGAATTTGAATTTAAATTTTGAATTATTGCTGCGTACTATATTTCTGTTAGTCTAAAGACAAAAGTATTCAACCAGTGTGTCCTACCTGTCATGACTTACGGTGCCGAAACGTGAACACTAACAGTTAAGGCCGTCTATAAGCTTAGTCGCTCAGCGGGCTATCGAAAGAGCTATGCTCGGGGTTTCTCTGAGGGATCATATTCGTAACGAAGTAATCCGTCAGAGAACTAGGGTCACAGACATAGCTCAGCGCATAAGCAAGCTGAAGTGGCAATGGGCTGGCCATATCTGTCGAAGAACCGATGACCGTTGGGGTAGACGTGTTCTGGAGTAGAGACCGCGATTTGGAAAACGTAATGTAGGACACCCTGAGACTCGATGGAGTGACGACATACGTACGACAGCGGGCAGTGGATGAAAGCGGAAAGCCCAGGATCGGGCTAAGTGGCGTGGAATTGGAGAGGCCTATGTCCAGCAGACAGTATGGAGCTGTGATAGCCCAGCGGTGAGACCGTGCGACTCTTTCGAGGGGAACACGGGTTCGAACCCGGGCAGGCACCAATGAGTTTTTCAATTAAAACTTATGTGTCTAATTGATAATTGCAATTTATCACACGCTTTTCGGTGAAGGAAAACATCGTGAGGAAACCTGCATATCTCTAGAGCATTCTAGGGATATGTGTAACCTACCAATCCGCATTGGAGCAGCGTGGTAGGTCTTAGCTCCAATCCTTCTCTCCAAAAACGGAGAGAGGAGGCCTTAGCCCAACAGTGGGCATAGTAACAGGCCGTTACTTTACTTTACTACTTTACTATGTCCAGCAGTGGACTGAAGTGGGCTGATGATGATGATATTTCTGTTATAGTTTCTGTAACTCAAAGGTATTCTGAACGGCTCACCACTTATCCACGCCTCGACTGGTGGCGAATGGCACTTGGCGTGGTAGCCCCTGCCGCACATGTCGCAGGCAATGATCGCGTTGGCGGCGAGGCTGGCGGCCGGGCCCTCGCGCCGCTTGCACACCACGCACATGATCCGGCCGTCGTCCGCGGGCGGCACGCTGAGCAGCTTGAGCGTCGCCACGGGCGCCCACGCATGCGTGCCGTCGCCGAACTTGACCAGGCACTTGGCCACGCCCGTGCCCACTTCGCACGAGTCATTGTCGTTGCTGGTGCTCAGCTCTACTATTGTCCCTATCAATATTTATTCGAGAGTAATAATAAAATTATTTTGCTACAATCCGCGTTGCGTTGAGTTTGTGATAGTGAACCTGTGTAGTGCTTGTGTATTGTGGTGGAAGTGGTGGAGGTTTGTGCATATGTTTTTACGAATCCTGCATGTAACGGGTATGAAAAAACGTATAGTCCACTATACATTTAGCACTATATATATTTTCTATTTTACTGTATCGCGGATTATAGCAAAATAATTTTATTATTACTTTTGTATTATGGATCTCCGCAAAGTAACGCCTAATTCTATAAATTATCGTTAATCTTAACTTATATCGCGACCCGCTAGAAAGAGTCACACGGTCTAACTGCTGGGCTATCACAGCTTCTATATCTTGGGTTATAGAATTAGTATATACATATAGTATATACTAATAACAATTTTTTGTACATACACTGTGTGTTATACTAGCACGATTCTGAACATGATGATATTTATAATCAAATGATAACTGTGATAATTTTATTTCACTATACAATTCTATTGAGAAGAATAGACCACCCACATTTCTTACCGAGGTGTCGTAAAATACGAATAAGGTAAGTTAATGTCAGACAGGCGGCCGGCCTTAAATACTCAAATCATCTGACAATATGTTTGTAACATGTTGTGCCGACCCCACTTAAAGCGGGATAAGGGCAGGAGAATGATGATGAATGATGAATCTTTAACTTATCTACGGAAGCGTAAACGTTGCGCCAGTGGCGTAGCTAGGTAATGAAAGGCGCTGTGGCAAAAAAAATAGGATCCCATCTAAACTATTTAGAATTATATTTGCTTCGCATTCTTCGTGTTCCGGAGTCGCCCCGTCTAACTTTCTGATAGTTACGCCACTGCGTTGCAACCATGGTGTATATGTACGTATCCTGTCGATTAATTTGTTACTATCTAAATGCAAACCAATGCGGCTCACAATGCAGACTATATAAACAAATAAGAATAAATTGGAAGAAAGGTTAATAAGTATAGCGTATAATGAAACTACTAGCATTAGGTCGTAAAACCTCGAAGAGATTACTAGCCCAATCCAGGTGGGGCGGCGGTGGACGTATCGTTGACGGAAGCAGTCACCCCTACCCGAGTTGAGTTTGGTCACAAATTTTCGAGTTTCTCAGCAATGCTATACATAAAGCATTGCAGACTAACACACAAAATTACGGAAAAATATAAAAATAAAATAAGATGGTATGGACATAATTACGAGGGAGGAGATTCATGTGAACCAAATGATTAATAAATATTGATGTGGATGGATATATAAACTAGAAGGAGGCCGAAAAGAAATAGATTGTGTGAAATATAACATGCATATAAAAAGAGTAGCTCCAGAGTTGCCTAATAATAGGAGAAAATGGAAGAGAACAACATTTTGTGCTAAACCCACTTGGAGTGGGAGAAGTTCAGGATAATGATGAGTCTTTAACCTAGCAGACTGCCATTTGGGTAATATTTTCACTTTCGAAAGTTTATTTTATTATCTATAAATGTATTATCAGAATTTCTCAAAACATACACACACTTCACACACATATTTTATCGTCTATCTCAATGGATATTAAACATCATACAATTTAATATATTTATTCTAAAATTAGACCCTTAATTGGGTTAGACTCGGAATTCAAAAGATGCTAAAAGCCGAAGATATACTGGCGACTAGTTCAGTTCCACGATAATAAATTTCCTGGGCATTTGTGGTCATTAAAAAACCCTCATGCAAAATAAAGTTACTGGTCTAGCAATAGATTGTAAAGTACGGGCTTAAAATTTATTTACCTAAATAATATCTTCCATCTTTATTGGGCACGAGTACATCGTCACCACAGTGGAAAGGGTTTCCATTATTCTTTTCTGTATTCGTTGTAGAGTCTGGCATGGCATCCTGTGTTTCTTCTTCTTTTTTGTCATTCTTTTTGTTAGCGCATGGTGTAATAGTCTTGTCAAAATTGCTCAGGAGAACATCGATTAGAGACAACTGTGTTGATACCTCTATGAACAAACAAATAAAGCTATAAGAATCTAAATAAATTCGAAACAAGGTAAACAAATCATCCATTAAGATTATATTGGTTTAAAGATAAAATTAAATAGTAGTAATATAGTTTGCTTCGAATACTATATCTAAATTATTATTAATTCATAATAAATATAGAATATATAAAAATCAATTGTCTAGAAAATTCCCGTTGGAAATCTTCTTAAATAAACCATTAAATTATAGTTTATACCATACCAGTAGTTAAGTCAAAATTGTATGTAATATACTATTTTGTTGGTTTTTATATCTAATATTTAAACAAACGAAGAAATAAATGTTGATTAATTTCGTATTTTCAATAAGTATTAAACGAACTCCGCATGACTGCGACAATTTGTACTAAAACTTAATGTTCGGCAATTCCTATAGGAAATTTAGTATAAAAATTACAATTTCACACGTGGAAAACTTTAGAATGGCAGTGCAGCGTTAAAATTTTAAGATTGGTATATAATTTTCAGTTTACGGAGCCCCTGTTTGAATTTCACTATACCGAAAAATAAATGAAACCTGGAGCATGACAGAATGAAACTACAAAACTACTTAGTTCTTAGCTTATCTGTTAGCGTAGCTCTCAGAGTCCTGATTCTACATGAACTACGTTTTGTCAGTTTTTACTTACTTAAAAGGCTTGTGCACCCTATTGTCGTCAACGGTTACAGCTAATAATCAACTTAACATCTCCAATAAACTTTGAAAAACACACAAAACCACTCATTAGTCATTACCACTCATTGAATATGACATAGTCCATTCATATATCTCCAAAGTTGCGTTAAAATACAAAAAAAGCTTATAAGCATCACTCATAAGAAAAAACTTGAATTGTTCGTGTTAAGTGAGTTAAGTTTATTTCAGATTTAGTACCGTTCTTTATTTATATATTACTTGCAATGCCAGCGGCTTCGCCCGCGTGGAAATGAGCGTGTCACAATTTATTTCTAGAATTCAAATTTTAAACATAAAAGTAGATATTGTGAGTTAACCACAAGAGGTAGACACATGCTATCGCGGACTTTTTTGTAGTAGTTTCATAGATCTACAATTCTCTAGTACATTACTTTAGCGTATCTCTGTTGGTTTACGCAGTGCACGCGACTAAAGCTCCCATCAAGCCATTTTTTTTTAACAACTGCGCTATCTCTTAAACACAATTTTGGTGAGAACCGTACAAAAATCTGTTCAGTAGATTTTGAGAAAATCAGTTACATACAGACAGACAGCTCTTTTTGGGACTTTGTTTTATAATTAGTATAGATTGATTGAGTTTTTTCTTATAATTAATAAAAAAAATATGTTTAACAGCGAACGAAAAAACCATACTAAATGGTATTTGATGTAAAGTTTGGTGCCAAAACTGAGACATCAAAAACTATGGTGCACCTACAAGAAGAATCACTCACCAAAGTAAAAATTACTTTTTTCTATCTTTTGACCGTTCCAATTTCATCGCTACGTAACAATTGAAAAATAGACATTGAACTTTCTTTGTGTCAAAATTGAAGAACAGGCTATAACGACATTATTCTTCTACCCACTTTGCTATTTGTATTAAAATATGATTTTTACTCATTTCAATGGTATTTACTTGTATAATATAATTTATGGGACTTCAGTAAAGGGACAATATAATGTATATACCAATTTGTTATAAAAGACAATCAAGCAATCACAAGGAATCGCGGTTAAATCACATTATTTGCATTGAAGTTGGTAATGGATCTATTTACGCGCATAATCGCGCGTAATTCTACCAATTGTGAGGTAACTTTTGGTAAACTTATAAACTTTGGTGTACGGGTCTGATTTTAATGACAATTACTATTGTTTTTTTCATTCGCTGATACAATACTATAGTTATAAAAAAAGACTTGTAGCTTTCGAAATATACTTACATGAAGTAACATTTATCCAAAAGACAGCATACAAGAAAATATATCAAAATTAGAGTAATGTGAATAATATTAAACTCATATCAATAAATTCGCTATTTCAATATGAATTATATTATTTCTAAACTAGTTATATGAAGACCATTTATTTATTATTGAAGATCAAAGTCTTCGAACAGTGCGTGTTGCCAGTGACCTATGAATTTGAGACGTGGTCACTGACTATGGGCCTCATAAGGCTTAGAGTCGCTCAGCCAGCGATGGAGCGGGCTATGCTATGTGATCAAAGAGTAACGTCGGTTCGAAACTGTCCTGGTATATTTCTTCTATATTTCAGAATATGCACCATTAAGGGCTCAAATAATAAGTGAATAAAAGTGTTATTTTGGGGTAATTTTTTCTTCCAGGACAATCAAAACTCGAAAGCTCCTAAGTGTTTATTCCATTGTGTTATAGTCATCGCTGAAACATAATTATGCCTGATGGAAGTGAGTGAAAGCTTGAGTGTAAATATGCCTCTACTGGTGTTTTACTAGAAAGGAGAAAGAGACAAATCCACCCATTCGAAGAGTAGTTACATGTCCTATGTATATACATATCATAGGTAACTTTATTCTTCTGCTGGGGCTATATTATCCAAATTTGAGATAAGAGGTATTGTAAGATTATTCCATAATTAGTTGTAAGAGAAACCAGGAATTAAAGCTCTTTAGTTCACTAGATTGTTAGTTTAGGGATACAAAAATGTGATAATGAAATAATAATTGCACAAAAACAAATCTCTATGTTGTTTATGTATGATTCAATTTATAAGTTTTTTTTTTTACTACATTTTAGTGTCTGTTAGACTGGATGTTGTTTTCATTGGTCATTCCTGATATTTCTCCAGTTCTGTTATGTTATTATATGTGAGAATAAATTTATACACTGTAACAAACTACCTTTGCAAACAATGGATTGACATGCATTTTACGCCTTTACTCCAAAATACTCAGGACTTTTTTGCCAATGAGTCTATTTCAAGTGACCAAACGAATCCTAATCATCCAACAGATTACTTATAACATTTGTTATAAAAATGGCTGCAGTACTCTATACAAGATAAGAATGAACAATGATTATTAATAAAAGATCTAAATATTGTTTAGATCTTTTAGTATTAATTTCATTATTGTATATTCATTGTGTCTTAAAAACTTTAAATAAATTTATTTATTTATGATAGACTGTGAAGAACACACATGCATCACCTTAATAATTAAAACTGTAAGGTTTTTAGAGGAAGTCTTTTAGAATTGACTTGTTTACCAATCTTGAAAAATATTCCTACACCTAATTCATAAGTGGCTAAGTAAAGTTGAACATAGCTTTGATCCTATTGCTTTTCAAATTGTACCTATGGACAACTATGAGTATGAGCCAAGACTTATCACTAAAAGCAAGGAAATTTTATACACCTGTCTCATTTCAGGGCTAGTATATCCATTGTAGTCAAAACATGACCTATTGCTTACAGGATTATCAGAAGAGTGGTGAAGTTTTCATAGCTGAAGATCTTTAAAATTTGTAATTGTCTGTAAAGTAAAATCAACAGATCTCAACAAGTTAAATCACCATGTAGTGACAAGCATAGGATCTTAATAAGTTTAATATAAGTTAAACCTTATCTTTTCATGCAGGGGATTTTTGAAATGGATCTTTGCTAATGTCTTAAACTATAAGAATTGTTGGGGATTAATTTACAAAGCCTTTTATTAAAAATTAAAAATTATTAATAAAAGATATTGTTAATGATAAATATCCATTTCAAACCTACTTGAATGTATTACAATATAGTATTATGTTAAAGTTTAAGAGCTTTAACATCACTCAACCATATTAAACTTTTTTGAATGAAATATTTTACCTTAATTTCGTTATATCGAAGATATAGTAAATTAAATTATACTTAACCAAAGCTTTCAAAAAATCGTTACAACACTTTAATTTTTAAAGATTACCTTTAATCATAAATGATAGCATAAAGTTTTTATCATTGAAGTTTATAACTATAAATGCGATGTCATTTATTATTGGTGTGACATTAACTGTCTCCCTTGTATTTATTTAAAGGAAATTTGTTACTATTTAAAGTGTTTGTGTAAAGGAAACAATAAAGCTTTCTTTTAGTCGCATGAAGCACGGTCGACGTAATATAAGGTAAAATATAATATTGCTAAAGTACTATTATTTTCGTACTAAAAGATAAATTAGATGATCATAATTATTGTCGCTATCCTATGAATTTCTTAGATATTTATGACAAACATCATCAAAATAAATGTGTACAAACTGTTGAATTAATACATCGTGTACTAGTTTATGTAACTATTTGGCAATAATCTGACTTACCAGCGTTTATATCCATTTTAAACCTGCTTTTCAATATCAAAGGCAGGATATAACAACCTTATTTTGTTCTCGCATTTCATATTTTATGAACAAACACTAAAAGCATTGGCGCTATTGCGGCCATTATAGTAGTCAAACCTATCGTCGTTTTCCCGCGGTAACAAAATTAAAACTATTAAATATTAAATTAACATCTATGTTATATATTTGTTATAGTTTCTAATAGTCCATATTAAATATCACATGTCATTATAATTAATAAATTATATTTCATTTAGTTCCAGTTCTAACAATTTATTCGTACAATTCTTAATCGAATACGAAAAAATCCTGTCAGGGTCCACTGTACAGATAAAAAATACAGATTAAATTAAAATTAAAATTACAGACATTTCTCAGAGCTTAAATTTCAAGTTTGTCTGCACCACAGTGGCCTACGCTGCTGGATGAAATATACATTTTATAGACGTCTGAACACCAAAACTTGTTTATTTTGCTTACTTCTATAGCATTATGTCTAATGGAATTCTGTTGATGGGTAAATGCGCATATAATGAAAAAACATGTAAAAAATATATTCATCTTTAATTCTAGACTGATTCTGACTGATTGTGACGTGATTCTTTGAGAGAATTTTAGACAATAGTGTTCTTACGCTATTCATACTTATTAATATACGAAGATACGGGTCACATCGCGACAAAATCGAATTACCTTTTTATAAGGTTCGACGTTTCGGCAGAGTTGCATCCGCCATGGTCATGACCATGATGATCATGACGCATATTTTATCCTAAAAGATAAGAAAAAGAATAAAAAGAAGATTTTTGATATATTAGTTTAAAAAATATATATTTATAACATTTAAATAATCGATTTATAACGTTTAAATAAATCGATTACTAAGAATCGATTAATATAAATCGATAATTTTTTTAACATCGCTATCCACGATAAAATACTTTTGTCTATGGCTGATATAATCTAGCGTTTTTTGACATGCTTTTTGATATGATATTATTTAATAATAGTGGAAGTTTATGGTGGTGTTCTTTTAAAATATTTCATTTTTTGTATATACAATTGTAATTTAATGGGAAACTCTGGACTAAAACAACATTATGATACGGCATCAAAAACGGGTGTATTGCAGATATCTAATCACAGGTTAAAGGAAGTTCCAGCAGAAATTTTCAATTTATCCGAACATCTGCGAAATTTGGATTTATCTAAAAACAAAATAGGAAATATACCAGATGAAATAAGCAGGTTAAAGTTCTTAAAACAGTTGAATTTGAACACAAATTCTATCCAGAATGTACCTACTTCTATAACCAATTTGACAAAATTGGAAATGCTTAACATCTCTCATAACGGCATTTCATGTTTGCCTGATTCTTTTTCAAATTTGAATAATTTGAAACAGATTTTTTTAAGCCATAATAAGTTCAAACAGTTTCCTAGGCAGCTTTTTGGCTTATCAAATCTTGAAGTGGTAGAGATTACAAATAACAAGTTAACAGAAATACCTAATGGAATGTCAAATTTATATGCGGTAGAGTTAAACTTGAGCCAGAATGAGATTTCTTCATTGAGCGAGGATTTGTATCAAGCACCAAGATTAAAAATATTGAGGTTGGATGAAAATTGTTTAACTCTGGACAGCATAACTCCAAGCTTACTTAGAGATTCTAAAATTCATACCATTAATATAGATGGAAATCTATTTGAATCCAAGCAGTTAGCATCTCTTGAAGGATATAATGAATATACAGAGAGATACACAGCTATGAAAAAGAAAATGTTTTGATTGTATATGATACCCAGTTTATTAATTTATTAATATCAATTTACCTAGTATTTATATTTAAGTGCTGTGTATATGATAATAAAGTGGTGTCTGTTTCTTCTCAATGTGGATTTTTTTAATGAAATTGTTTTGTATATATTGAAAAGTAGGTTATATCAACAACACACCAAATGTACTAAAAATTGAACATTAGGTAATGTTCAAATTTTAATATCAGCACTACTACACATTACATATGTGGTTTATATAAAACTAAATATTAACAATATGCTTTCTTCATAATTTATAATTATTTTATTAAAGCACTGATTAACTTAAAATTCAATATGAGATATAAACACATATCACACAAATTTTGTGGGGTGAATGAATTGAGGATGCTGATACCTCTGGAAAACAGTAAATGAAGTTCATGAGTGATACTAACAGAAATGCTGAGTATACAAACAAACTCAATAAATCTCACTAAATTACTGGTAATTATTAATGATCAAATATCTTAATAGTATTACAACAAATAATTAGTACCTCAAAAATACATAGGCTTAAGTTTTATATAAAAACTGTGAACAGATAAGATTGTGTTAATTAGCTTAAAATGTAGTCAACTATTATATTTCTGATAGACACCTGAAATTAAATAAGACTTTCCTATTATTATTTGTTGTTATCTTGTACTAATGTGCTAAGGTACTAAGGTAAGGTATGTATTATTTGCAATGAAGACTAAAGAAATTTAAAACCTAGAAGCCAGTTTGTTGTTGCAATACAGTAAGCTTATAGACAAAGGAATAAGAAGGTCTCTCCTACAATGTTGATGTTGGCTGAATTATTGTAGAATCTTCAGTGTAATACAGTATAGAGAACACAAGATCAGGTAGCTATGAGCAAGACACATAACTTGAACTATGAATAAACATAGTGGTGCTAAAATTAAGCATTGATAGCCTAACATTCTTCAAATACTATATTTTAGAATTTGCAACCAATTGGGCTGTGCTGTTTTTATCCTTGTGTGTTTTGTGTTATTCTTTTGGTTATTATAGTGATAGCATCTGAAATATGTTAGAATGGGAAGGTACATAGAAAAAAGTGTATGCAATCAGGGAAAACTGTTTATTGAAATTATTAGTTAATTTAATCTTAATTCTCTTTGTTAAAACTTAAAATTATATTTCCATTCTGATGTTAATTTCAAATTAGGATTGTTTAGCTTAGTAAATATATAATCTCAACATAATTATTATCTAATTTTTATAATCAAAATATTATGGGTACAGAATGCTTTATTCTAACTGTACTTTTCTACTCTAACATGTTCATACTCTATTGTATGGTCAAAAAAGATATCAGCCTATTATCATTCCTTACTTATAGTGTTTGTATCTTTGTTAGTCTCTCTTTTACATCTGAATAAAAGAAGAGACGAACATGATTTTGGTGCAGATTTAGGTCAAGGACTTCGGAGTGAGAAGAGTTTAAGTTTTGTGCTGAGCTGCACAGGCAAAGTTGCTGGTAGAAGTTGATACAACATTTAAGGAAATTGTTTCCATTAACACCATTTATTAAATTTATTATCACAATTATTTAAAAACTATGCTTAATATACTTAAAAATATCTATTTATATAATGTTTTTATGAGATTTACAAGTGCAATGATAAGGGTAAAATATATAAATATGATTCTAAATGAGCTTTTTTATATTATTAATATTTAAATAATTGATTGTACTGTATTAAATAAAATTTTTGCTTCACTTATTGTTTTTAATTATTCTTAGGTCATTCTCTATGTAATAGAGTAATTCTTATAATTACTACGAATCGAATAGGATTACTTAGCGGGTAACTGTATTCAGTGGGTAAAGGATCGATTGTCGGCTGGTCGTCCACTATGTATTTAAATTGGTTGTACTTAGTAGCTGGATTTTGTATTCAATTATATTTGATTAGAAGTAATCAGCTCTAATAATGCTGTAGTGACTTGTAGACCAGTAGTAGAATTTATTAAAAACTAGTACGGCCACGCGTTGCTTCGGCTCATTCTGATTTTAAATTGCCCCCGACTGCAGACATCTAAAGTTAAAAAAAATGCTTCGATCGCCAACATACTTTACAGGATCATCTGTTGGGTCATTATAAAGATTTATGAATATATATTAGTTAGCTAATTTAAAGAAGTGGGTTTTACTTCCATGAAACAAAGAGAATCATAGAATTATTTTGCTATAATCCGTGTTTGTTAGAAATCGATGTTATGTTAAGTGTAGTGTGTGTGGATTATAGCAAAATAATTGTATCATTACTTTTGTTAGTTGTTAGCGGTTACGTAGTGGAAAATTTTATTATTGCATGTAACTTTATTTAAAAAATCCGTGGCTTGTATCACTTTATACATACAGCACTAATGGCACCCGAGACTTCGCCTCGTCTCCAGTTTTAAAATACCCTCAACTATATATTCCAGAAGAAAAACAATTTTTGAAAACTGAAAGCTTAATTTGTGGCAAATTTCACATATATTGCTTCAGTCGTGAAAACCTTCGCATTTATAACAGTATGGACAAAACTTTTTGAGAGACTTTCTGTTATCACAAACAACTCAAGAACACAGGAGCCTCAACAACAATAGAGATACGATAAAGTAGTACAAAATCAAAATACAGTATATATATTTTTTCATTTCACTAATCAACGTCTACTTATATAATGGGAATAGATAAGTAGATAATATTAGACCTTGACCCAACATTTAGTCAGTCACTATATCAAACAGAGATATCGGCTTTCTAACACATTACCTAATACCCGTTGGAAAGTATGTAAATATTTGATGCCCATTAGGTTTTCACACACTTGTTCTAGTATTTGAGTATTATACGGTATACGGTAATTATGTAAAAAGCGAAATAAAATATAATTGCGATGCGATTTTAGGCATAGTAGATGAAATTTTGGATTGATTTAAGTAGCCAGGGTTAGCAAAATTGTTACAAAAAATGAATTTCGTTCTTATACGACACGCTATAGAGAACCGATGGATGTTGCAGGAACCGCTCGAGCTAAGTAATCCACGATCACACTTGCTTCGTGTAGAGTGGAAATTCCCCATGAAATTGACAGAGACGCTATAACTTATACTTACTATATATATTGGAACAAAAAGCGTTTATCAAAGGAAAGTGACATTTTGAAGATATCTAAGCACAGCTATTGGGATTTGTAACAAGGTTACGATACGATACGTCGTATGCCCTAATTCTCATTTTTGTTGTGCATGAAACATTTATGCATTATGATTATCTTTTACTTACGGCTAGATATGGAGGATTAACATACTGTTAGTTATACGGAAATTAGTCTGCCTGCATTTAATCCACACCATAGAAATACTGGGTGACATTGGAATTCTATTATTATACATATGTATCTGGAGAGACACGTCCATTCCTCAGTCCACTGTTTAATATTGTATGGGTAGATTATACAAGGTCATGTATTTTTCCCCTATCATGCAATTAAAATGGAAGTTTCGATTCTGCTTGAATCTTTTCATGAAAATGTTTCCTTCCTCCTTTTTCCCCTATGACGATATACGATTATAACAATTTTTTGGAATAATATGTAATACAAACCTTTTTTGATAATATAAAATATAAAAACGTTTTAGTTTGCCCACATTTATCGTTTGTTATCGAATGTCGAGTAGAACGCTGACGCGACGCAACCAACGGACTCCGTAGTTTCATACTTACACTTAGTTGTTCTCGCGCACTAGTGTGTGTTGGATGGCATTTGATTCATCAAAGAATAGTGTTGTTTGGGAGCGCGAGTCGTGTATGACCTATAAAAGTTCTAATATTTTACAATAAGATTTTTTTTACGTGTGTGAAAGTGTTATATTGCATTTTTCGACGTAAGTTTTTATATTATCCATGTTATTGATACAATAGAACTTTATTATTTTTAAAGCTCTATGGAAACTGTTGTTGATTTAGCAACGAATCCTTCTTTGTGATTTTGATGGTATAATTATCGAGGTTCAAATCTTATTTCAAAATATTAAATATTTTAAGTTTTCATTTGATACTTTTTAAATTTTAATTGATTAGAATTGATTGAGATTTCAAAAATAAATCTTTTCTAAGTTTCCATCTCCTTGGTTACATTTTTGTGCATGATAAATTTACATAAAATTATTTCGTTCTTTCAACAAGTATGCTTTTAAAAGCTTTCAAGCTAATAAATCGGAAACAAAAGGAACTGTTAGATTATATCCATACAAAAGCTTTAAGTTTGTTGATGTCGGGTATTATTTCAAAAATTTGACATTCTAGTATAGAATAGAATATATTGTAATAATATTATTCTTAAATTAATTACGTAATTTAAGAATTACGTAGGTAACTTATTATTAAATATTACAAATAAATTCTCAAAAAAAAAATAACACTCATATTTTTATCTCTTATAAGTCATATGTACTTTGGCAGCGATGTATTTTTCAAATGCTTCTTCTATTTTACGTTATGAATTTTTAACATTGGACATAATAAACTTTTTTGAGGGGTTTTAATTCAGTCTTGTGTCGTATCAATGGGAGCCCCGTCTGATAATTTTGAAAACACTTTGTCTTCAAAAATAAATTCATACACAGCAACACAGCTACTGCCGGTAAAGGTTGTTATTTGAATACCTTGGATCCCAAAATAGGTTTTTGAATATGATACACAATTATGCCTAAATTTTCTAACATCTTCTTTCCCTACTCTTTTGATGGGATCACTTATATAGCAAATCTAGCTGTTTCCATTGCACGTTGTGTATATCTAAAGTTTCTTATGCAGCCTTTAGTTAGTTTCGTATCCATTAATTTCTTAAAAACATACACAGACCTTTAGTTCTGCTAGAAGTAATCGGTAGTAGTAGTCAAGCAATAAGAATTCGTCTTAGTAGTAGTAGTGGGGCAATAACAATTCGTCCTCGTTTATTATTTTGATATTTGAGTTCCGACGAATTTTAATATTTAAAAGCTTTAATTCTAACCCATATATTAAAATTCGCTACTGGTTTTTAAGTCCTTCAGAGTATCTTCTCTGGAGTATAATACAAAGAGTATATTATCGAGAATCCAAATATGAGATTGTTAATTGATGTTAAATTCAGTGAAATGCATTTTCGATTTCCGCCTTTGTATAAATCTTGGACGGAATATGTTTATGTATTTTATATTCAGGTATATAGTTTTTAATTTAAAGTAAACGATATCCATATATTTTTTTATTAGTGCCATTTATGTTACTATTTTCGATTAAGATAAACGCCGCTATATGTGAATGCATTAATTTAGAAAAATCAAAGTAAATGAATTTAAAGTTTCCTTTGTCATAATATTTTCTTTTGTACATTATTTAAGAGATCCGTTAGAGAATCGGCCTTTATCTTCATAGTGCTGCTTTTTAAAATTAATTTTACGTAGTTATAAACAACTTGTGCTCCTATTTTGTTATCATTTTGCAAGTCGTATCAGGTATATTGTCAAGTCATTTTTTTTTAATGAAAATCCTTATTAACCTTAATTTAATTATCGTGAAATCATAATATTTGTTATATTAAAAGAGATAATTCTACGTACTTATAATAAGCTTTATATGTAGTTTTTTAATGTTATGGTGCCAATTAGCTTCGCTTAACGATATTCAAGGACGTTGGTTTGATTTGATTTAATGTTTAAGATCCAAAATTAAGATAGTATTGTTTTATCTCCGTTATGTAAGTATGAAAAATGAATTAAATCTAATTGTTTTTTTGAATTGCTGTTTGTATATATTATTATCAACTTAATTAGATGTGCTATTATTATTAGGCTTAACTCTTTTAATTTATTGTTTGTAGTTGTTATATAATAAGATACCAACAAAACCATAATGTTGTGGTCATAAAACTGGCTTTAAAGTTGTTTGTACAAGTACATACTAAATGTACCCAGATTTGTCTAGGATGCAACTCACATCAACTTGATCTGAAACATTAGTACTAAATAGGTTTATGAAATTTTTTCCCTTATCTCTTACGTCTTTTTTCGTGTGGTATCCGGCTGAGCGGAATAGACCACCCTCATTTCTTACCGAGGCGTCGTAAAAGGCGACTAAGGTAAGTCGACCCGCCGTGTGGTATCCGGCTGAGTAAAATATATAACTCTCATTTCTTACCGAGGTGTCGTAAAATACGACTAAGGTAAGTTGACGTCAGTCAGGCGACCGGTCGTAAAATACGTAGCTGAATAAAGTGACAACATGTTTGTAACATGTTGTGTTGACCCCACTTAGACTGGGATAAGGGCAGGAGGATGATGGTGATCTTTTAAGTAAACTCTTCCACCTAATGGGAGTTTTACCTACATTGTAAAGGGTCGACATTCCACTACCTTAGGATCCTAACGTATATTGTGTTCCACAACACTAACCCAGTGACTCTATTGTTTTATTAAAAACCTTAATTTTTGATTGGCGTATAGTGGGTCTTCCAACTAGACAAAGCTAGTGACTACTATTTTATTAGTAAAACCTTGACCATTGATTGGGTCCCATAGGGACGCTAAGCACAGCTCTTATCATTAGGTTATTCTCACATTTTTATGTGTCAGCGACGAGGTTTCTAATGCATCGGTTATTACTAGAAACACGCACAGGCAACTGATTCAGTCTTCAGACAAAATTTCGTATGCCATTTAACAAAGTTGAAACCGATTGACCTTTCTTGGAATTGTGTCTAGTTACTAAACTACGAACCTATCCTAAATTACACATCAGAGGTGCTTCTTATGCTATTCATAGGTAATAAAGAGTCTTGGCGGCCTAACGGTCAGGCTATAAAATTTTCATGGTGATTGTGATGAACATTTTTCACTTTAATTTTGACTGGCCCGTTGGCGCAGTGGGCAGTAGTGACCCCTGCTTTCAGCTCCGCGGGTCGCGGGTTCGATTCCCGCCGAGGGCTAACATTTTCTATAAACAATTTATTCTTCGAGCCTGGGTGTATATTTGTATTTAAGTATGTATTTAAAATTATATATGTATTATATTTACCAGTTGTCTGTCCCATAACACAACTTTTAAGTTACTTTGGGGATGGACGAACGTGTGAGTGAGTAACAAAGTGTGTACCAAAAAAAGCTTTAGCGTAATGCAGTTAAGCCAATTACTACGCAATTATTTAAAACAGAAACTTTATAGTTAAAGGCAAGTCGAGCTTAGCTTCCATGCATAAAGTAGAGCTCTATACACTGCACTGGTAAGTTATGGGCTGAGTTCCAGAACCCTATTATTAAAAAGAGAGTACATCTTTACCTGTTGCAGTTGTTGAAAGGTTAAATTTTTAGTTTATATGGTATTCGTAATAGATCTATCTCCTTAATTTATATCTTCTATGTAATATGAATTAAAATTTATAAATAACGCTTTAATTTTAATATTAAAGTATTTTGCATTCCGAAGACGGAAACGGACAATTTGAAGTGACTCGGTGAAGTGCTAGTAATTTTAGGTAGTCTTATATCCATACAAATATTATTAATCCATATGTTTGTATATTACGCTTTAACTGCTAATTAATTAGATTAAAAATGATACAATTGAAGCTTATATGTGTATCGGGCTAGGATAAAAAACCCATTTTTCCTTACATAATTGACTTATAATACATAATTGACTGTATTTTAACGCTAATAAGGTAATATGCGAACAAAGTCGCTGGTACCACTAATAGTCTATCATGTATATAGAAATATGTAACGAAATTTCTTTAAAACATTCGCAATTACTCTATATATTTATATCCACATAATTGAAAGAGCAATTATGAATTGACCTTTATTTTACTATGCACTTGCAAAAAACTTCATTGTATAGAAATATACAATTAAGTTTTTACATTTATATATACACATAAAAATGAATTGTTGTTCGTGAGACCCTCTAAAAATCGAGAACTGCTGGACCGATTGGCTTATTTTGGTCTTCAATTATTTGTGGGAGTCCATTAAAGGTTTAAAAGGTCAGTAAGGGTGATGAAAATGCTAGCGATTTAATAGATACAACAATTTTGTTTTTCTTAAGGAACAGGGATGGTGCATTACCATTGATTTTCGATGATCCTCGATATAGTATTTCGTCGTTACATCTATACAACATACTAATATTATAGATGCGAAAGTTTGCCTGCCTTTTACGTTTTCACGGCCAATCCGCTGAACGAATATCGATGACATTTGGCGCAATTTATGCTTATACACCACGGTAACAAGTATGGACTATAAAATCCAGTCTTTTCAAAAGGAAAAATCGGGTGAAACGGATTCGATTGAGAAACCCCATCTATTATCAATATATCAAGTTTCGAGTACCGGAATAATTGCAATAGAAATTGTAATTTTATATCCTTGATCGATCTAATTTTTGTTATGGAGATATTCGAAAGGTGGGAAGACTAAGGTCCACGCAATAAAATCTAGTATATGTATAAAAAAACTAGTGGTAACCGCGACTTTATTCGCAACAACTTTAGCGTTACGTACCTTCAATAATGAAATATTAGTTTTTCACGAAAGAAAAATGAAAAAAAAAATTTAATCCTATATGTTACCCGGTGTACAACCTACAATTTTTTTTACCTTTAATAAATTTCTTAAATATTGGTCTAGCGGGTTGGCATAAAGCATAACAGACAGATATTCGCATTTATAATATTGATATAGATTTTCATTTTTATGTGACAAAAGCCTGCCATTATCCCACTCTAAGTGGGGTCGGCACAACATGTTACAAACATGTTGTCACGTGATTTGGCTACGTATTTTACGACCGGCCGCCTGCCTGACGTCAACTTACCTTAGTCGCCTTTTACGACACCTCGGTAAGAAATGAGCATGGTCTATTCTATGCAGCCGGATACCACACGGCACATACCTTAGTCGCCTCTTACGACACTTCGGTAAGAATGGAGGGTGGTCTATTCTATTCTGCCGGATACCACACGGCGTAGCTTGGTATCTAAAGTAACACATTAATTTTGACCAGTTGTTTGCAATGTTTATCTGTGACAGCGAATTATCTCATAAAAACCTTCAAAATTATCGAACCTGTTTCGTGCATAATATCTGCTGTGTACATTATGTGATAGAATTTATTAACCTGTCCAACATTGACTATATTTATAATTATTTGTGTATGACTATTGGAGTATATTTCATGGTCGACTTCCTGTATACAACTTTTACCGGAAAAGGACCTTCGGGACCAGCGAACTGATCCATATATCTGCGTTTTACATTGTTATATGATACTATGAAGCTTTGATAGTCTAGTGGTGATAGACCGTGCTACTTTTTAGAGAGGGTCACGGATTCAAACCAAGGCAAGGCACGAATGAGTTTTTCTTTTTAAACTTATGTGTCTAATTGATATTTGCAAATTATCATACGCTTTTCGCTAAAGGAAAACATCGTGAAGAAACGTGTATATGTCTAGAAAATTCTGGAGGTATGTGTAACCTACCAATCCACATTTGAGCAACGTGGTGGGTATTAGCTCCAATTCTTTTCTCCAAAAACGATATAGTAACAAGTCGTTACTTTTCATCTACTTTACTATGATACTATCTGCCTAAGATTTCTAGAAGTATTCTCTGTAATGTAACACTATATTATTAACTCAACTGAAGGTCGGTGATAATGCAAGCTAAAATAAAAATAAGGTCATATAGACACTTTATAGAACGATATTATGCAGTCATAATTTTTACAGTTTACATAGCATCACGAAGGATCTTTTTGCGCTATAAAAGTCTCAGTAGTGTCGTAAAGCCTAAGCGTCAAGTTACTACAATAATTAAATAAAATATCTTTTAATAATTCACAGACAGACTTTTATATTAATTAATGAAATTAATTAAATAACAGACTTTTATTTTGTCTTTGCGAAGTTGTATATGTACCTGATTATGAAACCATTTAATAATTTTTTATTTATGTTATATGTGGTATCCGGATGCGTAGAATAGACCACCCTCATTTCTTACCGAGTTGTCGTAAAAGGCGACTAAGATAAATGGACCCGCCGTGTGGTATCCGGCTGCGTCGAATAGACCACCCTCTTTCTTACCGAGTTGTCGTAATAGGCGACTAAGGTAACTTGACCCTTCTTGTGGCATCCGGTTGAGTAGAATAGACCACCCTCTTTCTTACCGAGGGGTCGTAAAACGATTAAGGTAAGTTGACGTCAGGCAGGCGGCCGGTCGTAAAATACGTAGCCAAATCATGTGACAACATGTTTATAACATGTAGTGCCGACCCCACTTAGAGTGGGATAAGGGCAGGAGGATGATGATGATTAACAATTTCTTATTTGACCATTGATATATGTAAAATTAGTACTACGATACATTTTGAAGTTGTATGTCAATTTTGTGGCTTTATCAGTACATAAGCAAAAATTCGTATCGAATTGTCTGAATCTGGCCTGGGATATTTGATGTCGAGAATGGAGCAAACTTTCGCTATTCTGTGACCAACATTATATTGTTTAACATTACATAATATACGGCGGTAATTTTACTTTTACTTTTCTCATTTGAATGAATCGCCAATTAAGATTTTTTTTCTTTAAACATTCGTTAAAACTTCTTAGAACCCCTCATTATACTATTGAGTGTATTAAATACAGTAAGAATATCATTTTGCGTTTAAAATATGTCTTAATGGTGGAATATATGCTTATTTCAACAAATCATTTCAACTTAGCGATGATATAATCGTAGGCGTGCACGTGGGTATTATGCTCTCCGCTTCTGGCAGATTACTATTGAAAAGGTTATCAGTAAGTATGCATCTTTTAACGCATTTCAAAGGCCAAGTTCTATCTAAAGTCGAACTTTGTGTTGTATCGGATATTAAAAGGCAATTTGCTCAAAAAAAAAATTATATAAGTACAAAATATTAGGTACCTATTCCATATCTTTACTTAAAGTGGTTTTATAATTTTCTCTTAACTTAAGATGTTTTAAGACCTATTGCATTAATCTCTAGCACCGTACAAAATATTTAAATTTAATCCACCATAAAATAGATTGCAATCGTTATTTTAATTAAATTGTTCTTTTTTCTTTCTCAGTATACCTACTAGCATTTTAAATGCGAATTTTCGTAAGAGCAATATAATTTAACCGTATAAGTATAATATTACTGTAATTAAAAAAGAATTTTTCAACTTTAAACGAATTTAGTTTCAAGAATAATTTTTGCAAAATTAATGTAGTGTATATAAAAATAAGGAAGATGGAGTGTATGCAACTAAAAAGTGAAGCATCGATCTCTCAAATACTGTCGATTAATTGTAAAATACAAAAATGCACACATTGTCACGCAAAACTAAGGATATCGGCAACATAAGTGGACTAGCATTTTGAAAATTTTGCCTGACTTTCATAAATTATTTTAAAAGTTTGATTAATATACCTTTTTACGCTTTAAAATGTAGCAAAACAATACAATGTCACATAAAAAACTGAAAAAATTAATTATCACGTATAAGACACAAATTAATTAATGTTGTTTTGTTTTTTTTTCATAGGATTTCATTATAAATAGAATAAGGATATCCAATTCAATAGCTTTGGGTTTTTATTGAGGTACTTTCTATTTCCTTTAGGATTTCACAGTTTGTAAACGAATGCGGCAAGCATTCATTTATTTAGTTAAATGATTAAGTAACATTGGAGGCTGCGAGACTTAATTTATGTAAATACAAAATAGGCAAAATATTAGTGTAATATGTATCATTATTTTTAGTATTTTGGACCTCCGCAAACTAACGCCTAATTCTATAAATTAATCATGTTGTTTCTAATGTGTTGATTACACTGACTAGTAGTAATTAACACTTTTTTTTTCATGGTTTCACATATCTTTGTGTGAACCGGTATTATTAATTAGGATAAGAATCTCTTTTAAGATTTGTTTTATTTAAAGCCGTAAGCAAACCGTATGATTCGGTACTAAGTAACGGGTGCGCTATCTAGTACCGAGTACCGAATCGTTACTCACGAATGCTATTCGTTACTCGTTACTCGCATCTTTCGTATTGGTACGTATTAGTAACTACATAATACGGTACCTAATCTGTGAATGTGTGCTGTCGGTGAATTTAAATGAACCTTACGAAGAACAATGTTTGTTTTATTATTGTTGTTTATTATGCCCCTTAAAATAAATATTTTTAAATTATTTGAAATCTCCTTTAAAATATTTTTTTTATCATATTTTATGTTAAATTTCATTCTAAGCGAATAATATGTATTTTATTCTCTCAGTTAGAATAATAAATCCATTTCAAAATCCAGTAGATTCCGGTTACAATTTACTTGTCCTTTTAATTATTCTACATTTCTTTATTAAATCAAGATTTTGTAAAAAAAAAATGAAAAAATTCGCCTTACGCAGTCTGGTATGCAAGTAAGTAATATGTCGCGCCGATATCATACCGTACGGGAATACGACTCGAGACGTTACTTTAATGCTATGGTATCAAAAGTAACGAATAAAGTACTGATACGATAGTTACGAGTACTACTTGTTGTAGTAACGAACACGTACGGGTACGCTTTTTGTCGTTACTCTTACACCTCTAGTTTTATTATCTTTAAATAACCATAAACCAACCTTGCAATTAGGTTAAAATAAACGTATTTTTATAATCTGTGACAAACATAAACTTCCTAATTTTTTTCTATTGTTGGATTCTGGTCTAAAGATACTGTTTAGTTTCTATAGTTATGGTAATTGTCTCTGTAAAGTTTGTAACTATACATCTTAGTTTAATGATATCATAATAGTAAAGTTTAATATATAATAACATAGCCCTTAAATAATTACTTTGATTTTTTTTATACTGTTAATCAACTTCTCCTTTAGTTGATGATTTATTATATATCGACACCATTTTCGTTCAGGAAGTTATATATATAATATTACATATTTGAATTGTCCGTCGTTGTACGTATTATTTTTTAAACACCGCTTGTGAAAGTACGTTAACTTTCTTTACATCTAGCTAGAGCAATGACCTTATCGATAATATCTCTGGCCTGGTGGACCTTTTGAATCCCGTTATTAGTTATTTCATATCTGAGCCCCAAAAATATAGTGCGATCAGACAAGGTTTATTATAAAGTTAAAATGTGTACCAGACCTAAACAGAATAGAATATTACAGGCACTATAACAAAAATACCTCGCCTGTAATATGGAATTCCGCAAAGTAACGCCTGCTTCTATAAATCATTTAGAATAGAATATAGTAAAAAAATATATTTTTGTTGTTGTTCCTTATTGGAATATTTTTACATGTTAAACGTGTTAGGAGGAATATAGCAAGTATAGGTTTTATTCTTCCCCCTGTTATGACAGCAGTCTTCTGTGAGAGTTTTCTCTCCCTATAATTAAGGCTGTATTTAGTGTAGTACTCTTTTGTGATAGTTATCTTTATATATTATACTGATGGACGTCATTCTAGGCGATGCGCCATAAAGGTGCTGCATAAAGCCATTTGCTTTCTTCGATTTTTTTGACATACTCTGTGTTTTTATTAGTATAGTAGGTATATAATGGGGGTATTTAATTGATTATACGCGGCTGCCCTCGGATCTTGATCTGATCTGAAAACATTTTTAATTTTGCAATAAATAAAAAAAATCGTTTTGGCTTACAAATATCTGTGCATATCGCTGGATATATTTATCTTATTACTTTAATTAAATATTATTAAAATAATATGATTATTTATGCATACATTTTCTTCATTCATCTTAATTTAAAGATTTTTTTTGTGGAAGTAAATTTATCCGTCTTATTTTCATTTTTTCATATAGTAAGCTGTTTTATTTCATTCAAAGATTTATGTGTTATTATAATCAATATTAGACTTTGTAAAGCATGTGGTTTTTAGAATTATACATAAGTCGTTTTAAAGCTACACTATTTTCTAGACAGGACCAATATTTCATTAGAAAAGCGTCTCTTGATAATAAACTGTAAACATACTAATTTTACAATAATTGCCTGCTATTATATGTTGTCAAATAAAAAAATAGCGTTGCCTCTAAAAATGACATTCAAGAACGTACAGTTTGAGAAAGATTTACAATTTTACGAGAGGATAAAATGTATATAAATCATTCAGATTTTTTGGCATTGACGAAATAGTTGTGACAATTATTTCAAAAGTAAAGTAAAGTAAATAGAAAATATATAATGCTAAATGTATAGTGGACTATTTGTTTTTCATACCCGATACATGCAGGATTCCTTAAAACATATGCACAAACCTTCACCACCGCCACCACGATGCACAAACACTACACACGTTCACTATCACAAACTCAACAATCGTTTCGCCCCGCAACCGTCATCAGCATCATCAGGAGATAGACTCTACGACAAAATCGCAAATGTAAAAAAAACTTTATCGCGGAATATAGCAAAATAATTTTATTATTACTTTTGTATTATGGATCTCCGCAAAGTAACGCCTAATGTATTAAATTGAAATAATAAATTCAGAAGATTTATACAAAAGAATATATTTTAACATAAAGAGAAGTCTTTGAAATAATGTTCCTATCTCTTTATAATCCCTCTTTTTTTTTTTAATTTATTTATCCCTCTTTATAAGGACCCCTCCTTGTGAGAAGTACAAAAGCAATTAGTACTTCTGTTTAAATTTGAGTGTAAAAGACTTCTTCCTAAAAATAATAAACTAATACATTACAGTGTATTTATACTATCCAAACATTTATTTGAAGAGTAAAAAAAGTGTTTAAAAATATTAGAAAGAAGTTTTAAATATCTGTATAGATACTTTTCATTTTACACCACGTCTATACTAAGATAAGAAAACAATTTACTACAAAAGATAGCCTTATCACAAATTAGCAATTTCTTTCGTCATTTTAGATTTTTCGCATCGATCAAATAAATTGTATCGCCAGGTGGCGACTTAACCTTCACTCGGCTGATAAATTGAAAAAAAAACCATCCTTAGCATTGACAAAATATATTGAAAGTCAAAGATAATATTTTGCTATAATCCGCAATAAAGCAAATAGAAAATGTACTGCTAAATGTAGAGTGTACTATCAGTTTTCATATTGAGTTTTCAAGCTGTGATAGCCCAGCAGTGGGACCGTGTAGACTTTTTCAAAGGGGTCAGGCGTTTAAACCCCGGGCAGGCACCAATGATATTTTCTATTAAAACTTATGCGACTCATTAATAATTGCAATTTATGACACGTTTTTCATAGAAGGAAAAATCATGAGGAAACCTGCATCTCTCTAGAGAATTCTGAGTATATGTGTAACCTACAAACCTTCTTTCCAAAAACGGAAAGAGGAGGCCTATGCTCAGAAGTGGGATAATAACAGACCCCAGAATATAGCAAAATAATATTATTATTGTATTTGTATTTAGTAAAGTAACGAGTAATACTTTTATATTATTAATTATAATAAATATTATATTTGGCAATTTATATTTCGTATGAAACTGAAGATATGTCATATTTGTAATTCGAATATCGACGGATTGGAGAGTTGAAGTTTTAAGTCGATATGGCTTCTTAAGTTATTCTTCGAGCAAACCTCAAATGTCATGTCATTCAAATGCAGATCAAAGACGACCTGCGTTTGAATATTCGAATGAAGTCACAAGTAGATTGTGTTTACACGATTTTTGAAGCTGGGGATAAGGGCAAAATGTCACATGCAGTAAATAAATAACAGATGTCAAGGATTTTGTAATTTAAATCCGATTGCGTGTAAAGATTCTAGCCTGCATTGAAATTCTAAAGTACATCATGTGCACTACTATTTGCCAAAATTTCTATTTTTACCTTCGAAGTATTCTCGAATTATATTTAAGACACATTTTGTGGGAAACGGGAAATAAATTACGATTGGGAAAGGCAAATGATAATATGTGATGATTGCCCCTTTAGAAGATTATATATAAACAATTTTGAATTGGCCCATTAGCGCAGGTGACAGTGATTGTGCCTTCAGTTCGGGGGAGATGCGGGTTTGATCGCCGCTGAGGGCCAACATTTTGTAATAATAATATTTTGTTGGATCTTCGAGTCTAGGTGTATATACATATGAATATAAAATTTACCAGGTGTCTGTCACCCATAACACAAGTATTAAGTTACTTACTTTGAGAACCGTGCGTTAAATTGTTCTTTTTATTTATTTATATTTATAATTTGATAGTTTACTATATTAGACGATCTAATGTATACACAACAAGAATATCACTTTACTCACGTTAGAAGACATATTAAGATTTTAATAAGAGATTTTGTTGAGGGTTTATTAATAAGTAACATTTGTCGTTATAATGTTGTAAAATTACTAAAGTTTAAATTTTTTTTCCTCATTATTTCGGTTGTGATATGAATAAGACAAGCTGTTTTATTTTGTTTTTGTTGCTGGTTTTTAAATTATTGATGATAACAAAAGACTTAATGAGCAAAAATTTTTCAATGGACGAACCAAAAGATTTTTTTTAATAGATTCAGATTATCTTCTATTTTGGTTACAGATATTTCATAAATGGTGATATAAACAAAGATGGCCGCTTTTAACGTCGTATTCGGCTGTGTGATGGCGCTTCTTATAATCTTATTTACAATCAGCTCTATTGCCAGATATTACATTAAGGTATGCTTATTGATATATATTGACAAATAAAAATATTTCTGTTATTACAGTCATGTACCGGTGATAAGTTCCGAATAGATTAGGCAATTACGGATTTATTCGATTTATAGGTTACATCGGAAGAAATGCAACCGATACCTTCTATTTTTAGAAACTTATATAATCTACTTATTTATGTAAAAGCTTAATGTCGGATTGTAGGTAAATATGCGTACGAACTCGCGCTGAAATTTTTCATCTGTTGGCTAATGTCTCAAAAATATTTTAGTTTCAAACGACAGACATTTAAAATATACATACAGGACGCTCCTATCGATGGTGGTGGTTATTAAGTAAGATAAATAATAAACACTATTAATATGTGGTACTGTAGCATTGACAACGCTGCCTGTCATACTGTCATTTATGCCATATAAATAATTCAGATCTTGTATTAAGACCGACCGATACAGACTTTTATCAAACTATTAGATACGTATCAAGGATTAAGTAACGTATCCGATAAATTTGATGTCGATAGTCGGAAATAATATTATAGGACGCTTATCTACGAGTATATAGAAAGAGAAAGTATGTATGTTTGTTCCTTATATATACTCCGATTGGACCGATTTTAGTGGGATTTTCATAAAATCTTTATAATGACCCAGCGGATGATCGGGTAAAGATTGGTGAATCGTCACCAATATTTATGGAGTATTTTTTGTACCTTTAATGACTTGTTTTTTTTCTTATAATATCTATAAATTAAGTCTGGAAAAGGAATATAATATAAACAATAAATCAATAAATATCATTGTAAGTATAGTATATTGTATTAATTGCTTTATATATTATTTAAAAACTGGGTTAATCTGACTGGTTACACATCCATTCTTATGATTTAATCATGAGTTCATTAGCGAAGAGAACGTACACGTAGGATAGATGCATTACGACAAACTAACAAATAGTGTTATGTAAGCGAATATTAATAGGTTGTTAGCATATTTCCCCGGATTATTGCGTATATTAGTTTTATTTTCATAAGTGACATCAAACTGGTATGGTACAAATCGTATATGACTGAATTCAAAATTAGGTTTAATTGAGTTCGATACATTGTAGTCCTCACTTCAATGCCATCTATGACATGCTACGAACTATTAAAATAAGTAGTTTGTTTTTGCTGTCTTAAGTTATGGGCTCGTTAAAGTTCACGAGTTGTGTAGTCTTAAAGCTACTTTATTGCATTTTGCCACAAAACAACTTTTTTGAATTCCGTCACTTTAATACTAAGCGGGCTAAATATAAACATATAAATGCGAGTTTTGTCTGTTATGTTCTCATGACTAATCCGCCGAAGCAATATATACAGATATCTTAATTTACAGTTCTGTTCGAAAATGTACAGGAATTTCTATTTATATGGTAGTCCGATGTATATGTTTTAAAGGTTTTTTACACGGTCGGGATAAACCACCCGACCAAGAAGAGCTTAGCAGGGTTGGTGTAAAAATGGACAGTCCAGGAGGTCGCTCGATCCGTCCGGTATTTGGTTGATGCCAACGGCCAAGGCCACTTTTGTCGGGCAGTTCATCTTCACCGTGTAGAAGACCTTTTAGTTGTGCCAAATTTTATCAATCAGGTTCAGCGGTTTGAATGTGAAAGCGTAACAGAGGCACACAGATTTGCGCATCTAAAATATTAGTATGCATTTATTAGGTGTAAATAATATGCAATTTGTTTGCAGTTTACACTATTCATGGTGCTCTCACTAATATTTGCGACTGCCCCATTACCGCTGATGTTCTTTAGGCCATTTGACCCGAAAAACGCATTGTAAGTAATAAATCGAGATATTTATTTAAAGCTTGAGTATAATGATGTCAAGTAGAAAAATACCGGATTTTCCATTGAAAATAGGCATCCACGACAAAACGTTTCAAAAGTTGTCTCTTTATTGAATATTGATGGCTGAAAATATAAAATCTTCTATAAATAATGTGATATAATTATTTATTTGTTAAATAAATAAATAAATAAATAATTATAAACTTTTTGGTTAAGTGTATCATCGCAGTTATTATTATTATCATCCCAACCCAACAAGAAAATTCTCAATACTCAGGAAACTCTATACTTGAGTTGTTTGTTAATTTTTATACATATTGATTGTGATAAAAGATAATAAAGTTACATAACTTACTGAAAATTATAGGTATTGTAACGCACGAAAAATTTTGTAATCATGGCAGAATCTATTTGAATCGGCATAGTCCATAAACGCAGCAAACATAAGCTTGGCACACAGCTTACATATCAAGGCATCTAATAGTTGTTCCAATCCCACCAGATTAACTCTCTGACACACTATCTCTATTTAGCTCTAAGTTACAAGCTACACCAATTTGTTCCTAGATTAGGGATTATACTAAGTCGCCGAGTTTGTTGCCAGTACTTCTAAATAGCAAACTTCCGAATAATTGGTAACTTATTTTAAAACATTTGACGATTGAAAAATATTTAAAACAGTCATACAGTAACAGTGGAATAAAATATATTTTGAATTTGGTTTGAAGAATCCCAGCTGCGCTTCTCCGGTTGTCAGCTCGAATTCTGGGCATTCGCTGGACGGTCCGCGGCTTGGAAAATATCGATGACTCCCGAGGGGCTGTTATCCTGCTCAATCATCAGAGCAGTCTTGACTTATACGGTAAATATCTCAAACTGAAAATATGCCAAATGAGAAAATACTATTACAAATGACCCTTCACAAAGTGGCATTTGTAGGCTTACGACCAGACTTAAATTCGGCTCCAAGAAATACTAGAGATAAAACTCTATGGATGAAAACTAATAGCTATCAATGACCTTTTATTGAGGTAAGCTCTCTTCAGAACTTTACGATCTGTTCCTAGAAAAAACAGTAAAAAATTCATGATTGATATTACATGACGTTGTCTCGCAAAATATTTCTTTTATGAACAGTCCAGAAGTCCGTTCTGAACAAAAATTCTATAATTGACAGATGAACTGAATAAAAATGAAAATTCATTTTCAATTTCACTTATACAAGCATTATTTTAGCCTTTGTTCCTTTCTTACTTTGCAATGATCAATTTTTTACTAATGTCTCTAATAGCCATTTCATAGCATATGACTTCATAACTGTTTACCATGTGAATCATATATTACGGAAAACGTTATAATCATTAAATAACGCCCTGTTTATACAACGTATATTAGTCAATTGGACAAGTACGTGAAATATATCAATTATATTATGTTGCTCTTGAAAACAATCCGCTATCTATTGATGCAACAGAATTATTGCTGACTATCGCTGTAGTTTAAAACTACCTACTTAATAAATACGTACGTAATAAACGTGATTAAGTAAGTAATGACGTATAATCTACTTACCTTTTTGCTGGAACAGGAAAATTTATTGTTTATATATAAATTATTCAAATCTTCCCAATCTTAGAAATCGTGCCGCTACGAAAGTAATTTAAAGATATAATAATAAAGAAAGTAAGTTTAAAGATATAATAAAAAGAAAAACATATAATAATAATAAGATATGAAGAAATAATAAATGTGTAAATGCCTCTTCCTTGGTTTGGAGCTTACATTCTCCTGTGCAAATGCAGTTTGGCAGGTTATACATATATCAGGTATTCTTTAAGGATACGAAAAGTTCGTAACGATGTTTTCACCGCAAATGAATTGAAATAATATTAATGAAACACATAAGTGTAATTAAAAACTCTCAGTTATTAGTAGCCTGCTTACTCCTGTACCGCTAGTTACAAAGGGTCCGCAGTTTAGATTTCGGTCCTTTAAACCGCGAACCCTTGCTATCACTACGGTTCATAGTAAGATATATGCAATTCGCAGTTGTGTTGAATTAGGAGTCATAGAACAAGTAAATTGATTAAAATGATACCAGATTCAGATGTGAGTTATTTGGACGTATTAGTCAATATATAAGTTGGTAAAATGACTACGTACTTAAAATAAGTACCTATATTTATCAAAAACAATAGAATGACATTATTATATGCATGATATTGTTTCCCAACAATCGTATTATTACGAGCTGGTAAATGTGTGTTGCACCTTTGAACTTTCTAATAAAGAACAATATGCCTCTCAATAAATTGTTCGTTGTATGGCGAGAAATATTTTAACACTAGAAAAATTTATCATAATTTAAAGTTTCCTAGTGATTTTCATTTTACACGTTAATATAAGTTTTACCTGTATGTGTGTAACTGACTTCTTTGAAGTCAATTTCGACCAACTTAGATTCAATTTAAACTTTGCACTTCGGCATACAAGAATTGGCGAAATAAAAAAGTAACTAAAAAAATAGAGAGAATAAATAAATGGTTACTGTATTGTGATGGTGGAGGTTTGTAGTGCATGCGTTTTACGAATCTTGCATTTATCAGGTTTACCTACTAGGAATAGTACTCGCTGGAATTAACATAAGATTTATAGTTTTAAATTAGAATACACAAGACACGGTCATCCGTCCTTAAAGTAAGTAACTTAATACTTGTATTATGGGTGATAGACATTCGGTAAATATAAACATATATAATTTTAAATAAAAACTAAAATACACCCAGGTTCGAAGACCAAACAATTTTTTTTTTTAGGAATTTTTGCCCTCGGTGGGAAACGAACTCGCGACATTTGGAGGTGAAGGCAGGGTCGTAACTTGTGCGACGGACGGGACCAAGCTGAAGAATTTTCTTTCATACTACTATTAATGACTTTGGAGGCCGTAATATATATTTTTCTAATAGTTTTGGCAGTGCTGTGGCCTTTAATGGCAAGATGCACCGTTGTTTCAAAACGATCGCTGCAGTATCTGGTACCCTTTGGCACCGCCACCTGGATGTGGGGGACGGTGTTCATCGACCGCGGTGCACACTCTGCTCGCTCCGTACTCAACAAGCAGTCTGAAGCTGTCAAGAACCATAAGGTAATAATCACTATTCATAGTGGAGAACACTTTACGCTTTCACTCTCGTCCAACAACTCTTGGTTTCAGGGTTTTTCTTCGCATCATCATACTCCTGCCCTTATCCAACTCTAATTAGGGTCGGCATAATATGTTGTCACATTTGGCTACGTATTTATCCACCGGCCGACTGCCTGACGTCAACTTACCTTAGCTGTATTTTACGAACCCTCGGTAAGAAAGAGGGTGGTCTATTCTACTCAACCAGATACCACACGGTGGGTCAACTTACCTTAGCTGTATTTTACGAACCCTCGGTAAGAAAGAGGGTGGTCTATTAGTCGCCTTTTACGACACCTCGGTAAGAAATGAGGGTGGTCTATTCTATTCAGCCGGATGCCACACGGCGGTTTTTCTTCGCAGTAAATTGAAATCAACTCATCTTTGTGACCTTTATAATTTATTAATTATTATTTCTTAACACCTTGAAGGTACCTTCTACTGTCTGACCACTTTGACGTACTACTAGCAACGAAAAAACTGTAACTAGTACGGTAGGATTTCGCGTATGCTATATCTCACTCTAGCGCAAAGTTAGGTGGGATAGTTACGTCCTTCTCGATATTGATAGGTAACGAACTGCGGAATAGGCTTTCTGTTCCATGTATGTGAGGACAGATTGTCCACTATGGATGCCGAAAATACTGAATTGTTGTTAAATTACATTCAAGAGTATTCCGTGTTATACGCAACTGGACATGCAAATTATAAAAAACTTCAACTAAAAAAAAAGGTCAACGTCCGCAGTCCACGAAAAATTACAATGACATTTCTTTGCGAAATATCTGCAGTGTACTAACGTTCCGCAGATATTTTGCGACCGCAATAGTTTTTCAGAGATTTGCTGTCGTATACGAATGCGTAGGTGTACTAAAGCGGTAAGACTCTACTATTTAAGACATTTGAAACATTTTAGACTAATGAGTGTAATTTTGCAAATTGACCGTTGGAAAAAATCACTTAATAATTTTTTCTTAAACAATTTTGGTATTTCACACATAACCTTCATTCACTTTTTTTAAAATATAACCATGCTATATGACTGACGATGTAATACAAAAAAATTGCTAAAAGGATTTAACACACACGAACACGTTATAACATTTTTTTTCATACGTAAAGATGACTAAAAGCTATATTTGTAACAACGTAATAAAGTTATATGGATACTAAGTTCATGGTTTAACTAACTAATACTAGTCTACGATTAGCACTATGAGCTACAAATTCAACACAACACTTAGTACTCGTTACCAAAAATGAAATGCGATAATGTGGTAAATAATGCTTGTTAAAACTCCGTCAAGTCCATGTAATTGGGGCCAAATATGTGAAAAATTACAAATAAAATAAAGTTTCAAATAATTAATAAGTACCTAATTATTTAGTTACTAAAAATTAGGTACTTATAAAATTGAATATTATATTATATTCAAAATCAAATTCAAAATTCAAAAATTCATACAGTTAATATGTAGACATCGGCTATACTCGTGTCTAATTTTATCGGGTTAGGCCGACTAGTTTCGGAAAAAGTTCCCGCCGCGATAACGTCGTGTAAAGAGTTAATGAATTAGTGTCCCGGATGGGCTCGAAAGCCTAGCTGTGATAGCCTAGCGGTGACACCGTGCGACTCTCTAAAGTCGACACAGGTTCAAACCTCGGCAGGCACCAATGAGTTTTTCTATTAAAAACTTATATGTCTAATTGATAATTGCAATTTATCACACGCTTTTCGGTGAAGGAAAACATCGTGAGGAAACCTGCATATCTCTAGAGAATTCTAGAGATATGTGTAACCTACCAATCCGCATTGGAGCAGCGTGGTAGGTCTTAGCTCCAATCCTTCTCTCCAAAAACGGAGAGAGGAGGCCTTAGCCCAGCAGTGGGCATAGTAACAGGCTGTTACTTTACTTTTTTTACTTTTATGGGCTCGAAACTTGTCGGGCAACTCCGATAAAACTCGACGTGAGTATAGCCGGTATGTACATATTAACTACGAATACTACTAACGAAAGTTTAAATTAAAAAAATAACAATAATAATTACAATATATAGACGTGATCGAAATCTTAGGTACACCTTGTAACATTATACCTTGTAGCAATAAAAAAAAATAGGAAAGCGATACCAACAGGTTTACGATGCCATAATATGGAAAGAGATGACGTGTCCGTTAGGCATAACTAAATATTGACACAATCTGTCCTTGTGCGAGTCTCAACAAGTTATCCTTGCTCCTAATAGGTGATAAAAGATGAGTACTTACCGGTAAAGTGCTTAAAAACTATTGTTAAAAGGAAGTGACGAATCACAACTATCTTTCAAAAAGCTAATTTGATCATTTATATTGCGAGAAGTTTTTTTGCGGTCTATTCAAATTATATAATTTGAAATGTTTATTCAAATTATGTTAATAGTTAGTGTGGACGCGATTTTATTCCACGAGAAATCGAAAACAAGTTTCATAAGACTCAACATATCCATTTTAAGGGAGTTTTTATTTGCCAAAACTACAGACGTTGCAAAGTTTATATTTTTGTATAGGTAAAGAGTGATTAATTATATTTTTCGTTATTAACACAATGAAAAGGTTAACGCACTCGTAAAAAACACTACAACAGCTGAGTGGAAAAAATTATATTACCAAAATGCTCAGTATTTGCATTTTATAGCATGTTATAATAAAATTTGTTCGGATTCAGCAAAAGACGTAATAGCATATTAACTTATTTATTAAATTTGTTATTGTATTTGAATGTTTTAAAAGTGAATAATAATATTGGTTAGATTATTGAGGGTTCTTCCTCTTAGTGTCAAATCAAAGAATTACGAAAGCTGTAACATCAATATTTCATACGATTTAATAACAACTACTCATATTATTTGTCATATTAACATATGCATATAACAATATATGCATATAATAAAATAAAACTTTCTAAGTTAATCTTCATTTAAATTAAGCGTACGTTATTGAGGAAAAAAAATCTGCAATATATTTTAAACTACCCGCATAGGTTTAGCACAGTAGAGCATGTAATGCCTTAAAACCCGTTCGTGTGTAGTATTTTTTGTTGCGATAATTAATATGACTTACATTTTCATTGTGCGCTTTAAAGGATTATCATAATGTTAAGCGTGAAATACCTAAGGTAATTAACATATTTAATTTATAAAGATAAATTCTGCATCCTCCTAAGTAACCTAGGATTGGGCAGCGTTTTTGATAAACAGAAATAAAATGTAAACCTTTCTTATAAAATACCCTGTTTATTGTACAAAACAGTATGGGAATCTGTTCCGTAGTTTTAGGTTTGGCACAAACATTAGAACACATACGCGTTTGGCGATTTATAGTGATGTCTTGAATAAGTTAATAATAACTCTTGATAACAAGTACATATTCGGAGTATGCAATCATACAAAATTTCGCTTTTACGAGCAAAATTTTAAAAATAAATGAGATTACAATAATAATAATGGTTGTATAAAATTAAGAATTTCAAATAATCTTCCATATTAAAAAAAAAAAACTATTCAGCTTTCATATTAAGATTTTTCTTATTCTAATAATTAAGACATGTTAAATTCGTTATCTAATATCTAGTAGTATACTAATTGAAATGCGAAAGTTTGTCAGTATTTAACGCTTTTGGGGCTAAACCGTTTGACCAATATCGATGAAAGCCGGTAGAGTTTAAGCTTATATTCAGGAGGATATATAGGATAAAAAAAATCCCGTTTTTCCTTCAGGAACTGGAAATACCTATATGTGTTTATACATTGACGGTATTTTTATTTTAACACTAAACATTACGCGAACGAAGTCCTCAGCTAGTTTTATATAAATAGGATTTGTGTTATAATTTTATTTTTATTTATCACACGCAGTTTACATAATTTCTGGATTTGGTAAACTAAACTGTAGAAATATACACATGATATTGGCCGAGGTCCTTGTCAATAAAGTGTGTCAAAGTCGACTTTAATGCACACAAAATATTCCGCTATGTTTTCCTGTAGGTGTTGCTCAACTGTCATGCAACCTCGAAATGGCGAATGTTACGTGACTAGTTTGTTCACATAGATAAATAATACTCTTTTCAAATTATATTATATCATACTAAAAAGCAAGCGACATGATATAGAATTGAGAATTTTTCTTAGTTCTCTTTCAAGAATTTCTTGTTATGAATTAATAAAATACTAAATGTATCAACACGTATCGGTTAATAGTGGAAGCTACTTTAAATATTTTCGTTGGAGAAGGGAAAGACTCGGTTTAAATTCTATTGCTAAATTGTCTTGTTTTCTAAAGTACCTATTTAAATTAATTTCTGCAACTTGGTATAAATGAGTTCACTTAATCTGTTATCACCGAATGCAGGTTGTTGTTGGAAAACCATCTACACAAAGTAAGTCAAAATATGACTTATGACTATAATAGCAGATTTAGGAATTATATTCTTTATTAAACTAAACATATTTTTAAAAATATTCTTCATTAAAATAACCTCTTTTGCGAGTATCTTATTATCTTGATCTAAACATGATCTCAACTAGATTTATATAAAAATATTAATATCTGCATAGCGATAATAAAACTTCTGTATGCTTTAATCTCAGTATTTAATCACTGTTTTATAAGTATAATAAAGCACCTGAATGGTAAACGTGACCATCACACGAAAAGGCAGGAACAGGAAGGGGAGAACTTATACATGGACAAATATAATCTTACGAAAATACCACAGACAACATTATCTTCATTGTTACTCATTACAATTGAAATTTTTTAGTGCTTTATTTTTTTTACTAATAATTGTTTTATTTTGGACAATATTAAGAAAAAAAAAATAGTCGCCGTCGTATTATGTTGTTTGACAGGACAAAAGTAATAATAAAATTTTATTGCTACTTTTGTATTACGGATCTCCGCAAAGTAACGCCTAATTCTATAAATTATTGATTGACAGGATTTTTCCCGGTTGCAAAGACGTACTTTGAAATTACGTTCGTAAAATTAATGCGATCCTGCCTACAATAAAAATTGCATTTTATAATAGTCAAGGTTTAAGAATAAACGAATGATAATTTGCCCATCAGTTTGAATGCCCTTCCACGATAAATAGACAGTACTATAGATTATGTAATAATTATGTATCATTAATTATTGCGTTTTCATAACAATAACAAGCATAAGTGAGGCAAACCATTTGTTTACATGATATATTATGCGCAACTATCAAATGTAGCATTAATTTACGATTCAGCAGTACATAGTTTATTATAAACAAAGATTGACCTTCAGATTTCCTTTATATATCTATTTACTTCATAATTTATCGAACGAAGATCCGTGTTAATAAATAATTGCTAATAATTCAGCAAACAAGCAGATAATTACTGCTGAAACCATCTATGACTATCTATTATGAAACTGAGACGTAATGCTAAATTTCAACAAGATTTTTTAAATTTACTCAGTAATTATTCATCAATATTCTCTTAAATAACCTGGAAAAATACGTTAATATTATTTAGTTAATAGATTCGGAACAGGAAGCTCTAAACTTTCCGAGAAGTATTATAAAATTTTCTTTAATAAACGATAATAGTTTTTTTCCTTTGCAAACCGATTAATAGAATGCGCATAAAAAAATATAAATAACGTTAACGCTTTTTTTCAAAGAAAACTATATCACAATGTGCGTACCTTAATTAATCGGTTAAATCGGTAGTGCCCATGTAAATGTGCATTAATTTGAGTGAGTAGCGACGTATTCGAATCTCTCGAGCGCCAAACCTCATAAAGAACTAAATTTAAAAGTTAATAATCGGTTAATTTTAACTGCTAGAACGAAAATTTCATACTCTTTCTGATCCGAGGCGGAGAGTTTCTACGTTGAAAAGCATTAACGTATTTCAGAGACCTTGATGTTTCTATTATCGTTCCGCTCGCTAATTTAACAACGTAATATAATTTTGAAAATTTTTAATATATACTATAACTGCGAATCCTAAGAGTAAAATATTAAAGAAACCTTAAATGCTGTAAAGAGCTGTGATAGCCTAGCGGCGAGACCGTGCGACTCTTTCGAGGGGAACACGAGTTCAGACCCGGGCAGGCACCAATGAGTTTTTCTATTAAAACTCATGTGTCTAATTGACAATTGCACTTTATCACACGCTTTTCGGTAAAGGAAAACCACGTGAGGAAACCTGCATATCTCTAGAGAGTTCTGCAGATATGTGTAATCTACCGATCCGCATTGGAGCAGCGTGGTAGGTCTTAGTTTCAACCCTTCTCTTCAGAAACGGAGAGAGGAGGCTTATTCCCAGCAGTGGGATTGTAACAGGCCGCTACTTTACTTTACTTTTTTTACCTTAAATGGGTTAATGCTATATATATAATAGCTAGTGTTAGTAAGTAGTAAGTATTGTAAACGCCAATTATAACTTTTACTTTTTAATTTCAGCGGAAACTTCTCTTATTTCCTGAGGGTACACGGCACTCAGGGGACAAGCTGCTGCCATTTAGAAAGGGTGCTTTCCACGTAGCGTTGGACGCAGAGGCTCCTATTCAGCCAGTTGTAGTGTCCAAGTACCATTTTTTGGATTCTAAATGTAGGCGATTCGGTTCAGGTATGTATATGACTAAATGTATAGTAAAGTGTAAAAAGCACTTCAGATAAATCCTTTTTTTTTATGTAACTACAATATTTTAAGTAGAAACTATAAAATATTGAATTAAATATAAACCTGGGCTAGGATTAGCACAGGTAGTAGAGCAATGCCTTAAAACCCGTTCGTGTGTAGTAGTTTTTTGTTGCGATAAATAATATGATTTACATGTTACTTCAGATAAATCTTTTTTTTTTATAACTACAATATTTTAAGTATAACCATTATCATCATTCTCCTGCCCTTATCCCACTCTTAGTAGGGTCGGCACAATATGTTTTATACATGTTTTTGCTAGTTATTTCACGTCCCACCGCCTGTCTGATGTAACTTACCTTAGTCACCTTTTACGACACCTCATTAAGAAATGAGGGTGGCCTACTCAGCCGGATACCACAAGGCGGGTCAAGTTAACGTTAACGTTAGTAGCGGATAAAAGATAAAAAACTGTATTATATACTTCTTGAATAAATTGAGAATTTACTTAATTTATCAATGACAGTAATTTTTCTGTACAGGAATAAAATTTTAAGAAATTTACTAATAAATTTTAAAATGTCACAAATTCTATCATACATCGCTTACAAGAAAGACTGGATTAATAAGAAATCATATTCCGTGTATGGTAACCTCGTATCTTTTTCGGTTGATGCGTTACAGTTTTTTCATGAATTGCAATGGTTGGTAAACTTTGCTAGGGACTGAATTTTGTGTAATAAATTGGACGAGGGTTTCCTTAGATCAGACCGTCAGGTAAGTAACATAACTTGCAATTGGATTAATTTCTTTGCTAGTTATTTCATTACGATAACCAGACGTGCAAAAAGAAATTCGATCTTGAAACAGATCCAGTCGGTGTTAATGTTTAAATTGCGTGCGTTCAAATTCTTAGTTAAAAAGGTAATATGAAGCCTGAATGTATATTACGAACTTATCTATTGATCTGAGTGAAATGCGGTGAAAACAGAAGTAATAAGGTGTCTTCAAAAAATAATAGTTTTTTATGTTTTTTCTTTTCTCTATCAATTACTTGTAGATGATAAAGGATTAAATAGCGAAATAGAATAAAATTACATGTCCCATATATAAGCATAGGACATGTAACTTTATTCTTCGGATGTGGCGTTTAATGTTTTAATGAATTTAAATTTTAAATTACCATTTTTATTAGGAGGAAAACAAAATGATAACTTTCCTGTTTTTTGGTCTTAAATTAGCATAAGTTTTAAAGTCAAAGTGAATTATAAAGTAAATCTAAATCTGGTTTGATATAAACAAGTTTTATCCATAGGTAAGGTTAAGTGTTTTTGCTGGAAATTAAAATAGTATTCTAGGTTTATAAATTTTTGTAACCTATTTATTATTTAAAGACCAGCGTTAGTTTGGCATGTGGGTATTTTGTCGTTTTATGTTATGGCAAACATTTTCTATTGTCAATGATTAAAAACATAGAGGTCAAAACTAGTAAGAAATAAAGAATACTGAATATGTATATAGAGAAATGACGTTTTTTTCTATAATTTATAAGATCTAACAGTCCCTTCCTTATGTGATTGGTGTCTATCCTATAATACTAAATTTAATAATATAAAAGATAGTCTATATATAATATACAGTATCACTTATACTAATTGTTAACTTCTTCTTTGTTAACCGATGGATGTCCACTGTTGGACATACTGGACTGGTTTGATCTGCACAACCCACGATCTTGTGCTGCTTGAATTAAGCAGCTCTCCGCGACCTTTTTGAGGTCGTCAGTCCATCACGTAGGTGACCAACACCTTGAGACCCCAACGCCTATCGGTTCTCCGCACTATGTGCACGCTCATCGCCACTTCAACTTCGCGGCTTCTGCAATCGGCCCCTCATTACTAAGGATCGTGGTCACCTGCGGCCTTCTTTCGTACGATCTAATAGATGGGGAATAATAGAATAGATGGAGACTATTCCAGTTTAAACTAGCCCTCAACGCCTGATAATTCACCTGATTTAATCCTAATTCGCCTGAGAATTTGGATGAGGAGGTGGCTTCTTTCACTTGGTCAGACCATCGTGTCGGCGACCGGCCTCGTGGTCTCTTGCCTTCTGTGTTGCCAGAAATGACCAGCTTTTCAAGGTTGCCATCTCCTCTTCGCATTATGTGGCCAATCGGTTTTTTATGTCGAGTTGAGAAAAAAAAGATACATTTGTGCGTTTAGCCGTTCAGGGTATTCGGAGCATTCGCCTTCAGCACCACATGTCGAATGCATCTATTCTCTGTCATTCCCTTGCGTGGGTTGTCCAAGTCTCTACTCCATAGAGGAAGATCGGGAATACTAGGGCTCTGACTAAACGAGCTTTGGTCTTATAGCTTATACCCCGATTTTTCCAAATATTCTGGAGGCATGTCATCTGGACTTTAGCAATAGCTATCCTACGTTTGATCTCTGGGACACAGACTTCGTTATTTATATTTGTTCCCAAATCGATAAAATTTTGTAGTGTTGATGCCCTGGATATTTTGGACGTCTGACAGCTTCTCACCGCGATCTACCACCATTAATTTAGTATTTTTGCTTATTTATTGTCAGTCTTAGTTTCCCACTTTCTACATCCAACCTATGCAGCATTTCCTTCATATCGGCAAAGGATGTTGCGCGACACAAACTTCGCGACACGCTGAGATATATCGGTGACTATTCATCTACGGATTTCCTCATTTCTCACTTTAATAGTCAGCGTGCGATATAATAATGTCTACATCGTGTAATAATCGATTAAAAGTTTGTTTGCGATTCTTAAATATAATAAAAGAGAAAAGATTATCACAGTGTGACCTTATAATGAAAGTTTAATAAGAAATCATAAGCGAAAAGATATATACAGAGATAATTTATGTGATAAGACAAGTACGAATACAGACTGTTATGCCAGTGGAATATTTTCTCCTTGTAGAGGTTAAATAGAACATTAAGAAAATCGTTAAGTCTGAGTACTTCGTACCATTCTCGTGCCCTTTTCCCACTCTAAGTAGGGTCGGCACATCATGTTTTAAACAAGTTGTGCCATGATTTAGCTAAGTATTTATCAACGGCCGCCTACCTGACGTGAATTTACCTTAGACGCCTTGAGGGAACGCAGTCTGCGTACGACAGCGTTATATTTTATCGGAATGACATTAAAATCCGTTGAAGTTTAAGCGTCAAAACATCTTGATATAGTTCTTAATATTGTAAGATTTTAATATTGTTGTTTATAATCATAGATCATACACTATATAGGGTTAGATGAGAAACTAAGAGGCATCAAAGAGAGAGGGGATTTTAGGTCATGTCTCAGAGATGTTGCTGCAACGTTATCATTAACGTTAACCGTAATAATTCACTAGATGCCGCTGTACTGCATTTTTACAGTGATCCATTTAATAAAAGTTCCTAGGTGAAGGAGCTTATTTAATTATAATAATATACAAAAGTAATGTAAATATTATTTTGCTATAATCCGCGATAAAAGAAAATATATGTAATGCTAAATGTAGTGTACCGTCCGTTCTCATACCTCCATCGGAAAGCGATTTTTTTGTGGAGTCTATCTGTTGACGATTCTTCGGTTACGAGGCGAAACGATTGTTGAGAATGTGGTAGTGAATGTGTTCAGTGCTTATCTATTGTTGTGTTATCGGTGATGTGTAGTGCATGGGTTTTTACGAATTCTGCTACATACGAATAATAATATATATCAGGTATGAGAACGGATAGTACTTTCTACATTTAGCATTAAATATATTTTCTTTAACCGCGGATCATAGCAAAATAGCAGGTATGGACCTAACCTAACCTAATTCTATAAATTAATAATAATATATTTTTCCAGGTGAAATAATCATAACGATATTGCCGTTGATAGAAACGGAGGGCACTAAAAAAGAAGATATTTCAACATTGATGGAAATTACGCAGAACAAAATGCAGGAGGAATTTAGCAGGACGTCGGCGGAGACATTTTTAAGCCATTCTATGCATTAGAGTATCATAAGAAGGTATATATATAAATAATATTCGAGTCTATAATATAATTGGATTGTACTTTAATGCGTTCAGTAGTTACTAATTACTAGTATACATTAATGTACAAATATTAATTCTCTTGAATTATTTGACAGTAAAAATGTATTGAAATTTCAAAAACATTTTTTTGGAGTAGTTACAAGATCTAGTCTTATAATAACGATTTAAAAAAATACATTTACTGTGTGTGGGACCGCTAAATAATTCTATCCTTTTTATATTAAAAATAACTTTTTGATATTATATTAACGGCCATATTCATAAAAATAGCTTATAGAAGGTTTTAGACACTCTTTAGTTAAAATGCTCTATAAGCTTATAAAGCGTTCCATAAAATTGTTTATTCATAAACCTTCTATAATTGATCTATAAATAAAATGCGTTTATAACCCCGAATGTTGCCATTATAAGGAAATCAGGCGACCAAGTGCCCGATCATACCCAATTCCCCACAGATAATATGCGTCAACACACCGATAAAGTGTAACCATAGACATTATTATGGACTAAAAATATTTTATTGTCTACGACACGGGTCACACAGTATCGTCAGTAGTCAGTACAAGTAATTTTATTATTGTTTAAATTGTTTTTTTAATTGACACTAACACGAGACCGATATATAGAACAGACGACATTGACCCACTTGAATTTCAATCCGTACATTCGTCAAATGTCGTTTTCATAATAATCAGCTGTAGAAAGTCGGCCATCTTTTACCTTATAGCACTGATATAGTAGGGTTATCGGCTCTATAAAGTTATAGTAGACTTATAGAATGGTTTAGTGCTAAAATGCGTTTATGAATAACACTTTTTGTAAAACGTACTATAGCGAGTCTATAAACGTGTCATAACTTTTTATGAATAAAACCCTAAGAATACTATTCTAATATGCCGCATACAGTTTATAAATATAGCAAAGTACCCGACATTAAATGCACATCGACGTTTAGAACGAAATAGCCGGCCAGTTCGGTTTCGTAGAGCGCTGTCACTGTCATTCAGTATGTAACGTTTCACACGGGTTCTCCAATCTGAGCAACAATGCTCAATGAAACAGAATCTAGCCAATTTTCTCTCTCTAAGCCTCGATGTGCGTTATCTATTGCCGGGTACTATATATAAATAGCCCTCATTAGACAAGTCATTTATTTCTATTGTTTAACTTGGTTTTTATTGCTAATTGCTTGTTTCTATTTTTTATTTTTTTTATCTAATCAAATGATGTAGATTTCTTCATAAATTCTATTAGCATCGTTGCAAGATTACAATTATTGTCATTTTACACGTGACGATTTTTATTAATAAATTGTCGTCAGAATGAGTTAATTATAAGGATTAATGTAGTTTTGATTATTAGCATTATTGAAAGCCGCAAACTGAGTACATATTATAATTTGATGTATTTTGATATATAAAGTATTTTGTGCAAGTTATTTAAATTTACATTAGGGAATATATTAGGTTGCAGCAACTCGAATTTACTAGAATACACTGGCATACATTGACTGGACGGTGACATAGGTTACAGCGAACCTGCTTTGAGCCCATGGGGGTTCGATTTGTTGAATGTTTAGTTGCTCAAGAAATTTGCAATGCCGTGGCCTATTCATAAACTGTCTACAAACAAATTAGGAAAAATCCTGGGGTCAATGATCCTCACTGCGGGTCAATATTTCCAGTGTGGATTAAATTATTATATATTTTTGTCATATCATTTGCATTATGGAGCTATTCTAATATACTGTGGTAAAATATAAAATTGGGTGAAAAAAAAACTTAATGGAATACATCTGATCTTGGAATAGAATCTGCAATATTCCAGATATTTTAATGGCAATATATTCTATTTATGTAAGCCAATCTGGTAGGCAGACGCTGTGTTGCCACATTTTGCATAAAAAAGATCTTCAAATGATTTAGACTATTCCACCTACGTGGTCAGAATGTAATAAAGAACTATCTCTATAAAAAAAAATTAAAATCTATCATAACTTGTTATAGAATAACGAACTTGAAATAGAAAAAAATCTCGATCTGATGTGGAGCAACGTACATTTTAGGTTCCATATCTAGCCACATTGAAAGTCTACATCACAATAATTACAACAACCTCAAAACTTAACAACAAAATTTATGGAATGGGCTGTAACTTTCGTATCGTTTAATTTTTTTTGGTTTTCGTTTATTGATTTTATGGGGGATTACTGAAAAATAATATAACTTACCAGTACTTTTGTTCAAAATATAATGTAGTAAAGTAGTTTTGTTCAAAATTAACAACTGTTTTGTGTTCTATGCAGCTCTATTTATTCAATTCGACATATACATATATGTCGAAATAAATAAATTAATAATATATATTCGACATATATATATATATTGTGCCATAAAAAGTTTTATTAATGTGTTAATATTTGTTAACATCGGAGAATGACAACAAAATTATTTAATAACTTAACTATGAACTTTGTTTCAGGTAGTTATTAAACTAGAATAGACGTCAAACGGGGCTGTGATAATTTGAAATGTTGGTGGTACTAATAATACAAATCGTTGAAAAATGTGTATAAATTTTATAGACAGTAAATTTACTAATAAATAAAATAGTTTCTTGAAATACCTTTTTTTTAAACAATCCATTTGATTGCTGTTATCTAACTAGAACATTCATACTTTAATACCAAACATGACATACATATAGTGACAACAAATAATGCACGTCGAGGCTAAGGGAGAGAAAATTGGCCAGATTCTGGTTCATACAGCATTCTCTCTGTCGCACAGATCGACGAACCTGTGTGAAACATCACATACTGAGTGACAGAGATAGCGCTCTACGAAACCGAACTGGCCGGCTGTTTCGTTCCAAACATTGATGTGCATTATTTATTGCCGGGTACTATAAATGTGTTATAACAATTGAAAATTTTCAAATTATTGTCATAACAATATATAACCATGAATATTACCAATTTCATTCACAGATTATATTTTATTTTACAACACGTTACAACTTTTCATTTTCAAATTCTTACGGGAACACGAAACAGCAACTTAGGATTGTAAAATTTGCGTTTTCCCCGTGTGAGTTTTGCTAAATCTCTACACTACGAATTATACTGATTTTTTGGTATTTATACCAAAAAGTGGGGATATCCGAGCATCACTGTAACATTTAGTGATATACTTTAATAACACATTTGACACAATATGTATATGATCATTGTCGATTTTTATAATGCCATTTGTTTTGATTAACGTAACGAAAGAATATTATCGCGTCAACACCCACAAAGTCCGACATTGTAAAAACAACATATTTGAGTTTTAATTTGTTACATCACTGGTAAATGCTTCTGCCGCCATTCGGTAGTACCTATAACTAGAAGTAGATATATTTAATTTTTTTGCAAAATAAACACGTTTTATTGCGTGTTAATTAATAATATTCTTACGCTGAGTGGTATCCGGCAGAATAGAATAGATCACCATCCTTTCTAACAGAGGTGTCTTAAGAGACGACTAAGGTATGTGCCGTGTGGTATCCGGCTGCATAGAATAGACAACCCTCATTTCTTACCGAGGTGTCGTAAAAGGCGACTAAAGTAAGTTGACCCACCGTGTGGTATCCGGTTATGTAGGATAGATTACCCTCTTTCTTACCGAGGGGTCGTAAAATACGACTAAGGTAGGTTGACGTCAGGCAGGCGGCCGGTCGTAAAATACGTAGCCAAACCACGTGACAACATGTTTGTAATATGCAGCGCCGACCCCACTTAGAGTGGGATAAGGGCAAGAGAATGTTAATTAATGACATTCTTATAATAAATAACAAGTCCATACGCATTCAAACGTCTGCATAAAGACAAATATGTCTACTATTTTTCTAGTTTTGAATTTTGCTAAGAAGGACAAAAACCATTTCGACAAACTATTTTTAATATTTTTAAAAATTAAAACTTAAAAAATATTTAAAATCTGTAAACCGCAATTATTAAATTAATCAAGATATAGCGAATCTCAAACGGTTTCAGAATCCGAAAATAAAACGTCAATATGATACAAACATTTATTAGGAATTCACGTACTAGTAAAATATATGAAAAAAATATTTGTTACCTAAGTCTTTATACGAAATACGAGTACACAATAATACAAGTGTAGTTAATACATTTTAAAAATATATCACAAAATTGAAGTAAGCAGTTATAATTATAATATTATTCTAGTGATTACATAAAAGACATCTTAAAATTTAAAAATATTCATAAAAATTTACTCACTACTGTTTTATATATATTTTTTGGATGTCAATATTATAAGTAATATCACCCTCAGATTCATAATTAGATGCTGTATACTATATTTATAAAATACACAGTATATATAAAAATAGAATACAGCTGTAAATATAATAGTACATACGACTAAAAGTTGTTTTCTGTATAAGAGTATAAGTGGAATAAAATAGCACTAATCGAAAAGCTTCCTTCATTTGTCGTTTTGAAAATGATTTTTTTTGTAACTGCATTATATCATGTAAAGAATCTGTTTTATATCCCAAAATTCTATTTTAATAAATGTTTATTTTAACGCCTGCATTTTAGAGTTAATTCTATTTTGTGCAATAGTCTTGTTAACGACAAACAGTATATTAAAATATCTATAATTCAAAATCAAACTAATTGTGCTTTACACACAACAGTAATACAAAAACTTTATTGTAATAAATAATATTTAGTTTTCGTTTTATAAACTTAACCCAGTTCATATTATGTCCCATCGATAATAATTACAGTATTTAAATTTTTCGAACACAGAATACTGGCTATTATAGACACCCAGATATAAACAAAAAACTAGAGTAAACAATTAACTATCACAAATCACAATGTCGTTGCCGCCAGCTAAATTACAAATAGAAATGTCAAAGTTATGTCAAAATGACAAAAACACGGCAGCCATAAACAAAATTTTACTTTTTCTTATGCATGCATGGCATAACGGAGGAATAGTTATGACGAGCTTATACCGAGTTTATTTGTAGGAATATATTTGTCTCCTTAAACTTAGGATATTCTAAGCATAACTATTCCTAGAATAACACTCGCTTATGCGTGGTTTTATTTGTAAGGCCGTTAAAGTATAGCTTTTTAATCTAAACACCAAACATAAAAATTGCTAATATAGTTTGAATAGAATCACTATACGCACAATTTTCTTTTTTTACGTCTATCGACTATTTTACATGACCAATATAATAGTGTTTAAGATTTAGAAATTTTTCTTTAGAAAACATCAAATCATTTGCGCGAATCCCATCTAAACATTAATGTTAGACACTCATTAGCTTTTGTTATGAAATTTTTTGAGATGCAACTAAGGGAAAATATATATATATTATCTAGCAAACATAGCAACGGGCGTTGCCGTTTGTTTTCGCCTACACCCGTTATAATGGAATTCTTCAAAGATAGATATGGAACTGTGGACTTATTGGTAGCTCTATAAAAAAAGGATATCCCCACCATAGTTTGTTTTCTTATATCTAATTAGACACCAAGCGTTTTCGATAAAAGCTCTCAGGCAAATGGCATTTTCTCAGATTTTAACAATTATCGTCATATTTCATAGAATTTACACCAAACGTTAACAAATTACAGAATTCAACTTTCGACTTTCAAATGATAATTAGTTTTCGAGTTCATCGCGAAAAGATAGTAGTGAATTTTGTTTCATAATATGTAACGATTATGTGTATTATTACATTTAGCTGAAAGTCAATTGAAAACAGCAAGTATTTGATTTTCATTTAAAATGTCTTCTATTAATTATTATTTCTTATTGTTGTCATATTAAAATGCAGTTTTGAAACCAAAAATGGTTTGCGTATAATCTTTATTGTTTAATTTGAAAGCTAATGATTTCTTCAACCGGTTTAGTATGCTGGTGGTAAAAGTATATTTATTGATTGTCCAATTGAAATTCAGAGCTCAACAATATTGAATTCAACTCGCGATTGCGAACGTTATGTACGTTGCATAAATATTTGTTTACAACTTTCTACATTGTTGTAATATGTCTTTTAAGAGTGATTTATTACGCAGCCTTTATGTAATTTACGATTCGAAACATCTCATGTTACATTTGCTTTTTCGTATAATACTGGATTGCTTATTCATTTAGTATCTTTTTTGTTAAACACACACAGAGTATCTTGTTATACTGAAGATTGTGTAAGATATGAAAGAATGGATTTGTATAGCAACCAGCTAGGCGAAATCTAAATTAATGTAAGTATATTTGTTACGTAGAATTTTTTTTAAACAGTGACCCATAATTGTTAATTCGAGCAGCTTTCCGAATCAGTGAGTTTTCTTCATACCTTTTATATCATTACCAACAGTATAAACGCGTAAGTTTGTCTTTCTGTTACTGTTACGGTTAATTCACTGGACTAATATTGATCAAATTTGGCACAATTAAATCTTATACACCGGAGATATGCGATAAACAATTCTTTGAAAACAGAAATAATATTTTTGATTGAAGCTACTTAAATGCTTATTTGGTGCGTGTACCGCGTAGTCAGCGTATATCGAATATCAATAATAGTAAATCAATAGAAGCAAAGCTTGTTAAGTCAGTCGCTAATTAATACGCAAACTTGTAAGACGTATCCAAATAAATTCATCTTCACCTGCCTTACTTTAATTACGCTCCACATAAAACAAGTAACATCAACGACATCAACCAAACAAACAACTACGCCACAGTGCGAAAGCGCCAAAATAATTAAACTAATTAGAAGATTGATTTATTGATTGACGATAACAACAGGCAGACGTTAGACAACAGTTGCAAGAAGTGAGGGTGTATGTCATACGTCATGGCACGTAAAACCGTCTCACGTTGCGTGAAACCGTCTCACGCCGCGGGAAACCGTCTCACGCCGCGTGAAACCGTCTCACGCCGCGTGAAACCGTCTCACGCCGCCTGAAACCGTCTCACGCCGCGTGAAACCGTCTCACGCCGCGGGAAACCGTCTCACGCCGCGTGAAACCGTCTCACGCCGCGTGAAACCGTCTCACGCCGCGTGAAACCGTCTCACGCCGCGTGAAACCGTCTCACGCCGCGTGAAACCATCTCATATTCAACACTTACTTTTGGCATGTGACAAAAACCGAATTTTGAGAGAATTACTAATTTTGGATTTAAATTTAAATGTAATTGATGTTGGTTTTTTTAATACAATCTTAGCATTTCCTTTGAGCAATTCGGCCGTAAAAGTTTATGAGTTTATTAGTGCTTCTCTCAAGAATGACCATAGTTTTAAGATTTAATTATAAAATTAGATTTAAGTGTTATTAGGTTACGATGGGGCTGACATATATCTATAGATATTTAAGCCCCTTAAAAAAAAAAAAAAAGAAACCATCTCACGCCGCGTGAAACCGTATCTTTTTTTTTCGAACTGACTGTATGCTGTTAGCCCTAACGGCTTTAACAGCGTCACCGGGCCGGACGGGCGAGCGCAGAAGCATCGCCGAGGTTGCGAAATGCAGAGATTAGAGCGCAGAGGGTCTACTGGCGTCGGGGAACGTCGTCCTTAGGGTGCCTCCTGTGAGGCCGGACACCTTGGTTTATGTATATACATTTTCTTAAGTTTGTTACAACTTTAAAAAACAAAGACATGTGTCTCCTGCGGCCATTAAACAGCGATCATGATATTCTATTTAAAACAATAAAAAATTATAAAACAAGTCACTTGGTATTAAAAAAAATTAAGCAAGTAAGGCAACACTCAACCCTTTAAGTAGCACTAAGTCTGAACCGTAATGGACTTTACTGATTTAATTTACTAAAGGTTAAAGCCATTACAATAAAAAACGAACTAATAATATGTATCCAGTGTTTTTACGGCAATATCTTTATTAATTCTATAACACAGTTAAAATGATTTTTTATATAATAATCTCAAAAACATAATCACATAAACATTTTTGGTCTAATATCATATCTTATTATTTACAGAAATTTTGTACATACAATACAATGTCAATTTTATAATAGGATAAAAAATGGCGTTCGCCGAAAATAGCGTTTTTTATATAAACGTGTACAAAGACTAGTAATAAACTACGAAAAATACTCACGTTACATAGTGAAAAATTTAAGATATATTTTTATCATATTCAGTCCTGGATAGCTAAAGGGTAATCAGGTGGCAAAGCGCTTAAAACCTCTTTGGATAGTTCCTTATATGCGAGCTCCATTATATTTTGCACTTTGACTTTGAGCATAGGGACGTCGTCCATAGTAAGACCGGCGGTCGGAATTGGATCTAGACATTGGATAATTGCATGACCTGAAAGATTGAAAAATTATGATAAAAGTTATAGTGTTACATCGGTGTATTGCGCTTTTTTAAAACTGTAAAAAAATTACTTCTATGTTTGATATAATGAATATATAATTTTAGTCAAATCAAATCACATCAAAATAATCTTTATTCAAATAAACCATTTCAGGCACTTTTGAATCGTCAAGCATCAATATGATTAATGAAGCTACAACTGGTTCGGAATGTTGCTCTTACCGAGAAGAACCAGCAAGAAACTCGGCGGTCAATCTTTTAAATATTTTCAATTATACATTATTAAACCGCTGTCTTGTATGAAGCTGAAAGGATTTTCAAATCCAGGCTTTCTTATCATCCAAATAATCTTCAATTATGTAATATGCTTTACGTATAAGCATATTTTTTACACTTGACTGAAATCTTTCTGTACACTGGTCTAGAATGCTATTTTGATTAGATTTATTCTGCTTTTAGGTTACTACTACGTCGTTTTACAAAAATACCACACGAATGTTTCATACAATGCCGTAAACCGTACAGAAATTTAGCACTCATGGCGCGCCCGCTGTTTTAGTTAGATATATATTAAGATATTAGAATAAATTATATTATTATTTATTTGAATAATTTCAACATACATTGTTTTGTCATATCTCAAAGAAATTAAGTACTTTGCGATAAAGGCTCCGAGGCGGCTTAGGTTTTCCCAAATTTTCAACAGCTACTATCATATTATATAAAACCATAACAAATTACACAAATAAGGCTTATGAATTACTCTGTACATTGGAGAAAACTACATGAGATAACCTTTAAATTCGTTGGTATTCACTAGGAGATAGTCGTATACACTAGAAGTACGAAGTATTTTTATAAATCAAGGAATAAGATATGAGATAATAACTCAATTACGTTTTTAAAAACAATTGCAAGCAATATATATATATATATATATATATATATATATATATATATCCGTCAAAGTAAGTAACTTAATACTTGTGTTATGGGTGACTGATACCTGGTAGATATACTACATATATAATTTTAAATACATACTTAAATACACATGCACACCCAGGCTCCAAGAATCAGATCAGATTGTTTATAGAAAATGTTGGCCCTCTTGGGAATCGAACCCGCGACGCGAGGAGCTGAAGGCAGGTTCACTACCCACTGCCATATTCAGCCATCAAGCAAATTGGTAGTGGTGCGACACCGCATTAGAAGACGTAGTATTGTTTTCATAGACTTATCATACTAGACTAGGGAAGTCAGCCTAAAATGTGCCCTACTACAATAAACAGAAAGCAAAAGGTACTTTATCATTCTGTCTCGCTTTTTATATATGTGATTAGACAAAGGTAAGTACGACTTTCACTGGGACACTCACACTTACAGGCCTCCAACACTAGTATAATAACTCTATGGTTGTACTACGCGGTCTAGTTCGCATTAGTTTTACAGATGAAGTCAAAAAGGTCGCATGGAGTCGTAAAACAAAAGCACGCACAAACATACAGTACCAGTCTAATTTCCCTCTATTATGTTTGCATTCTTTCTGTATGTAATAATTGTAAAGGTTAAAGGCTCAAGATCTTTAGTATAGGTTACAAATTAACACAGTTACAACGCAAGTGACTATTTTAAATCGTTACAGATTGTGTAACATATTGATATAAAAAATGGACCGCTTCTTATGAGTATGAATAATATATTTAAATACTGCGTTTGAATTTTTTTTAAAATTTATGAAACTGTATATATTACTGGCAACAAGTAATACAAAACACCGTGTCAGAGACGCTTTTGATACTTCGAATTATATAGCAAGCAGTAGCATTCGAATAATTCAATGAATTTGTCTATTCATTGTTTTCCTTTTCGAAAGTAACCTGTGTAAAACCTGTGTCTAAAACTAAAAAAGTTATAATAAAATTATTTTGCTATAATCCGCGACAAAGTAAATTGAAATATAATTCTAAATGTAGGACTATTCGTTTTTTGTCCGATACAGTCCACCACAGCGCGTCGCTTTGTGCCTCGCTCGAGACTCGCTCTCCCAGTTTACGCCCCCGGCGATGCTTCCGCGCTCCCCACTCTCTCGGTGACGCTGTAAGAGCCATTAGGGCTAACAGCATTAGTTAGTGTCCGAAAAAAAAACTATTCGTTTTCATACCTGATACATGAAGGTAGTAAAATAATAGTAGTAAAATAATTATATTATTACTATTGTATTATGGATCTCCAAAAAAGTAACGCGGAGATTTCTAATTATATAAATTGTCTAAAACTACCATTTTATTTATAAATCTTTTAAGAAAAGTTAAGTAACGTGTCCTAATGGAAAGAGGCCTCAGAAAATTTCATTTCTTTATTACTCCACACGTATAATATGATACCGTGGCTAATCTACTTAAAGTTAAAAGGTTTTTGGTCTTTTTACTAACGAAATTAATTAAGCTTGTAGGTTAGCTGCCAGAAACTTTTGTATAAGGGAATAGTTAATCAAGATAAGTTGACCTTTGTACCCTTTTTTTCTATTAATAATGTTTTTCTTACATTTTTTATGCTACATAAATAAACATAAGTCCTCAGCTGCGTCCGTCTCTCTGTTCGCATTAAACTCTACTAAACTGATTTAAATGTGGTTTTCTCTAATAGATTCATTTATGAGGAAGTTTTATAAGTCTATTATTAATTATGTAGCATAAATCTTCGCCAACGCCTCATTCTATAAATTAATTACTGCTTATAACTTTAAATATAAAAGTCATCATGAATAATATTTTATATATATTAATTTATGCTTCAAAATTATGCTTCACTACAAGCGCGATACCGCGGTGATTTAGTATACAAAAAGTACGAGCCACAAAATAAAGCTATCTGCTATTCATGAGTTTGATATATATATAAACAAAATTAGTTACTCAGACTTTATATTAACCGATAAAATATTATCACATTTTTATCACGTTTATTTTACGAAACTGATTACTAAACGATTTAGCTTATTTCGTATCTTATTAAATAAATCCAAGGATAAAGAGCTATCTATTATCTTGAATATGAAAATAAACTCAGTTATATGAAAATAAGTCATCCTCCTCCTGCCGTTGTCCCACTCTAAGTGGGGTCGGCACAATATGTTACAAACATGTTAAATGATTTGGCTACGTATTTTACGAGCGGCCGACTCCAACTGCCTGACGTCAACTTACCTTAGTCGCCTTTTTCGACACCTCGGTAAGAAATAAGGGTGGTCTATTCTACTCAGCCGGATACCACACGGCGGGTCGACTTACCTTAGTCGCCTTTTACGACACCTCGGTAAGAAATTAGGATGGTCTATTCTACTCAGCCGGATACCACACGACGGAGTTATATGAAAATAAGCGTGCGATATGTATTTATGCACCAGTTGGCTGTGACCCATAACAGAAGTTTTAACTAATATACTTTCGGGACTGACGACCGTGTATGTAATTGTTCCATATATTTATTATATCATTAGATGATAATATTAAAACCTCAAGTTCCAAAAAGATACAGATTTTATTTAACGCTTTTTACTTTAGCATTTAAATTCAAGTCTGTTAAAATAAAATGAATACAAATTACATTAATCAACATATTAGGGCACTTTTAATTGCTAGATAATTAAACTATATTATAACGCTGTTCGTCCATATAATTATCATTTAAATGTTTTTGTTCTGAAAAACCAGTTATAATTAAATTATAAAGTTAAATAGAGATACAAAAACAACTAACCTTTGTTAAAAATATATTTCTTTGTATTGATGAAATAATACGGCGATATGACGACCGGCAGAATCGGCACTTGAGCAGCAACGGCAATGTTGAATGCACCTTTACGAAAAGGTAGCAATGTCGTAAAATCTCTATTCCTAGTACCTTCAGGAAACAACCATAGTTTTGTCTGGAAATTAAAAAAAAGTTAAACTCGATTAACAGATTATAAAAATATTATTTGTTACTATCAATTTAAGCCTAACATTTTTGCTTCCTATATCAATAACATCGAATTATTATACTAGAGTAGGGGTGCCAGCCTAAGATTTGTCTCTCCAAAAAAAAAGAAAGCAAATGAGGCTATATATCTGTCTCCCTTTTTTACGTGTTGTTAGACAAAGATAAGTATAGGTTTCTCTTCTTCCCACTCTTATTATTTGAAGTATCAATAACATCGAATTATTATACTAGAGTAGGGGTGCCAGCCTAAGATTTGTCTCTCCAAAAAAAAAGAAAGCAAATGAGGCTATATATCTGTCTCCCTTTTTTACATGTTGTTAGACAAAGATAAGTATAGGTTTCTCTTCTTCCCGCTCTTATTATTTGAAGTATCAATAACATCGAATTATTATACTAGAGTAGGGGTGCCAGCCTAAGATTTGTCTCTCCAAAAAAAAAGAAAGCAAATGAGGCTATATATCTGTCTCCTTTTTTTACGTGTTGTTAGACAAAGATAAGTATAGGTTTCTTTTCTTCCCACTCTTATTATTTGAAGTATCAATAACATCGAATTATTATACTAGAGTAGGGGTGCCAGCCTAAGATTTGTCTCTCCAAAAAAAAAGAAAGCAAATGAGGCTATATATCTGTCTCCCTTTTTTACATGTTGTTAGACAAAGATAAGTATAGGTTTCTCTTCTTCCCGCTCTTATTATTTGAAGTATCAATAACATCGAATTATTATACTAGAGTAGGGGTGCCAGCCTTAGATTTGTCCATCCAAAAAAAAAGCAAATGAGGCTATATATCTGTCTCCTTTTTTTACGTGTTATTAGACAAAGATAAGTATAGGTTCCTCTTCTTCCCACTCTTATTATTTGTTGGACACTAGCACTCACGGGCTTGCATTATGCTCCCCTTCTCTATGTATAATAACTCTATGAACAAAACAACTCATATCAAACTTGTCACGTTATTTTTAATTGCTAAGCGAATGTCAGTAAAATTTTCAGTTAAACTAAACGAGTATTTAAAACCAGTTTTAAAACTTAGTTTTTGAATTTCTCAAATTTCTCATAATAAAGTCTTAGTCTATATTAAATATATTTCCATAAATAATTTTAAAATAATTTAAAAATATTGTGTTCTATATTTTTAAAAATTTTTGCGTTTCGGACCATTTATGTTTCTCACATAGGTACCTATTTCTTATGGATTTCAGAAGTTAAGAATATTTTAATCTCATATAGTCAATGGGTTAAGAAATAATGTTTAAAACTAAGAATAGGCATTAGAGATGTGTAATAAGTCTTTAAATCCATAAATTCGTTGTTAATTATTAAATAAATATATAAGATTTGTTAAACTATTAATGATTTTTTTTCTGTAACGGATGGCATGACAGTTAAAACTTAATTGGGGCAATATAAAACCAGATGCGATAATTCAGTTTATTACGTAACCTTGTTTTTGATCATGACCTCCGATGTAGCCTCAAGAATCTTATATGCATCTTTAGAATTATTCCTGTCTATGAACACAACTCCAGCCAAATATGCAGATAGACCGAATGGCCACACGTAGAAGAGCTCTTTCCTCGCAATAGCTGCAACTTTGCCAGGAACATGCCATATATTGAAAAGACCTGAAATTGTTTTTATTTCGTTACATTACACGTTATTTATTTTCGGGTTCATAATAAAATGTTTTTTGCGCTTTGTCAAACGCAGTAATGATAATAATAATAAATATATAGGACACTTACACACACGGTCGTCCATCCCCAATGTAATCTAATCTAATCTAGGGTCGGGGACGCCTGTGGGTACAGGGCGGGTGGTCAGCTCCGATTCTGGACTATTCCACCCATTTCCCCATCCGCAATGTAAGTAACTTAATACTTGTGTTATGGGTGATGGGCAAATGGTAAATATACTACATATATAATTTTAAATACATACTTAAATACAAATATACACCCAGGCTCGAAGAACCAACAAATTGTTTATACAAAATATTGGCCCTCGGCGGGAATCGAACCCGCAACACGCGGAGTAGGCAGGGTCACTACCCACTGCGCTAACGGGCCAGACAGTAATGACAGGAGGACACGTCATATATTTGGATATGACCACTATAAACAAAACATAAAGAGTTTTGTTTATAGTGGTCATATCCAAAATTCTATATTATTCTATCTTCGAAATATATGTACTATGTTTAAAATCCCTTTGTACCTAATAAGAAATCCTTCCTTACTTTACACAATGTATTGGAAAACCCTCCTTTCCTTTATAAAGTGGCGGAAATAATCCTATACTGGTGTAGTGATATTAGCCATTTAAATATGTCCTAGAAATATTCCCTAGATCAATAATCTAGGTTATCAATAATTTGGATATGTCAATTATATAAGTTTAACAATGGGACATGTCCAAGGGATAAAGTGCTGTTAAGTGTCATGCGATTTAAAAACCTGTTATTTTGATGTGGGTTTCAGCATTTTTTTGTAAATTAATTTACACATAATATTAACATAATAGTTCACTGCTTCCTGCTTTAATGAACATATGGAAAACGTAAAAAACAACAAAATATGTTGTAATGTTAAATAAAAACACGCATTAAGCAAGTTTTTTTTTATTTAATATACTTATTTATTTATTCAAATGAATGTTTGTAATTATGTTTTGTTGGAATAATTAATTTTTGCCGTGTAAATGGCAGTTGGATAGAGAATAATAAATACAAAATTAAGTTAAAATGTTACAGCATTAATTATTTTTAAAAAAGGCGATCACTGATTTTTCTGTCCGCTTATAAAAAAGAAATAATTTCAGCTAACATTGTTTGTAGTATTTAAAATTTCGTTTTTGATGAAAGCTCCCAGAGACATTTTAAAATAATTTACACAAAACCCTAACATTACATACTAAAACTACTTTATAAATCACTGTTTACGGTGGACTTTGTGTTATAACATGTACTGATTTTTTCTATTAATCTTAATATGAATGATGCAGAAATGTTAAATTATATTATTGTGTTTCGTAAAACGTAACCCATATTTGTTTCAATATCATATTTGACCTGTGACTATTTTCTTAGTATGTATTTAAATGTTTGTTTATTATTTTAACCTAATTATAGGATAGGCTATCAGTTTTAATTTATCAACTTCTATTTAATTTAATATAATATTATATAAGTACTCTAATAGATACCATTACTAAAAGAAGAAGTTTCTTAATTAATAAAATTTGGTTTAAGTATTATAAAACAATATTATACAAATAGAGTAGTATTCTAGTAATAAATGGAAATTTAAAACTACAAGAAAAATATAATGTTTCATTAAGAAGCCTTATGTTATAAAACATATAAGTAATAGGCTATTAGGATTTGATATATTTATTATTATATATTTAAGGAAATAAGAAATGAAGAAGATCTATTCTAGATATGATTTTTTATTTAAAAAATTTATACATAAAAAAAATAATAATTTAGCACTGGATAGTATAGTACTTAAATCTAAATGTGAGATTTGCCCTGAATATGTTTTTTTTTGTGAAAGTTAAACTAATCATAAATATTTAGAACGAGCCATACACTAACAACTCTGATATCTATGTCCTGAATCTATTTTTTCATACCTGTTAAAAAAATTGTATGTTATTGTTATTGTATGTATTGTATTATGTAACAAAATTAATAATTTCAAACTTAAATATAGTACTCATACTCAGAGTTAAATATGAAGAGTGTAAGTAAATTAATATGTATGCCTCAACAATATAGAAAATGATTTCCTTATCCTGATTTTAGTTTATTTATATTTTTTGTATATTTCAATTATAAAATTCAAACTTATTTAAATTAATGCTTACCTAATATGTCAATTGTGGATTGATGATTTGATACAATAACTGCTCCCCTGTCTTCTGCAAGAACTTTTCCATTCCTTAAATGCCATTTAACTTCTATTAATTTTGTCACATGCTTGATAATTTGCGCTCCAAATCTGGTCAACAAGATATGCACTATTTTACTTGTAGAGAAAAAAATACTAGCACTTAAAAATATAATTAAAATTTTATGCTCGTTTATTATAAAGTAAATGATACTTACAAGGAATTCTTTACATTTTTTTGGTTGAAAACGAAGAATGGTAGCATAACTAGGGCCACTATAGATGCCCAAATATAAAAAACTAGAAATTTAGACTGAAATTTCACATAATTAGGCGTTTCAGAAAATAGTTGTTTTAAAATATAAGTTGCGACTATTATCACAGAAACGTAAATAATTACGTCCCACATGATGGTATTTGCAAGGCGACTAAACTTTAGCTTCCTTCTTCAAACAATGATGATCTAAATTAAACCGAGTGCCGCATGACTCAGTTGGTGTCTTAAAATTTGTTCTTCAATTAGCTTCAATAATTTTTCTTGGCAATATATTATTGCATTATTTTATTAGACCACTTATTATACAAACTTATTGTATTGAAATATTAAATTGAATAAATTCGTAGCTTTACATAATACCCAGCTACAATATCACTTAAATATGGTTCTTTTTTAAATATATTAATTTTAAATAAATTATTTACAGAAAGTTTTTATGATAAACTTTGAATAATTTCTTATGGTCCTTATCACGTTCTTATTAACTAAAGTGAATAACACTAAAGTCGCATTGAGCATTCGTTGTTGTTATCGATACTTCGGCACAATTTGTTTATAACATAGACAAAAGGGAGTATAAAATTGATAATACTGTTCCCTGTGTCTATGGTTAGTCACAAAAGAGTGTGCACGCTGGTCTATCGAGAAGCATTTGCACATATATTTTATGTACTACCTACTTTTAACAGTCTCTTTTGTTTCATTCAATACGTTTAAAACTTACGTAATAATTAAATTTTCAGGTAAAAAATGTGTTGAAATGTGATGATGATAGTCCATATTTAATCATACTTTGTTTTACTTATCAGTAATTTATAGAATTAGGCGTTACTTTGCGGAGATCCATATTATTACTTTACTTATCAGTTATTACTTTGAATACAAATTTAATCAAACAAATCAGTTTAAAAAATTACGGTTTATAAGATGTCGAAGATTATTAAATGAGAACTAATTCAAAATAGAACTAGTAACTAATTCAATGCTCGTCATAATATATATTCAAAGAATTATATATATTATTTGAATGTATTAAATGCCTTATATATTAAAGCCTTGTAAAAAAAAATTAGGAACGCTAAGCAAATATCCATTGCGGTAAAATCTGGATGTACCAAAGCTATTTACACAATATTTTTTACAATTTATTTGTCATATTTCATACGTTTCATATTTTATAGTTTTTTTTCTTTTTAATTACTACTTTTTTAAATTTTATAGTATTTTTTTCTAAGATTTAACGAATCTAATAATCTGGAATAGCATCTCATCTAATAAAAAATTAAATCACTTTTTGGTATATTATCTTCTTCTTTTTCAACCGATAGACGTTTACAGCTGAACATTGATATCCTTAAGATCTTTTTGAAGTCACACGAACCTGTGCCCACATCAGTCACTTTCATCAAGTGGCTTCCTTCGACCTTTTTGAGGTCGTCAGTTCACTTTTAAGGGAGCCTAACAACGATGCGTTTTCTGGTGCGATAATGCCACTCTAATACCTTAGAATGCTTACGTCTATTGTTCTTTTAGTACTATGTGCAGCGTTCATTTCTGCTCATGACATGGTAAGCTATATTGATAATTTTGGTTCTGTTATGGATCTCTCCAATTCTCATCCATTGTCATCTTCATTCTCTCATCTCTATTCATACAGATATTCAAGCATTGGTCATTCCATAGCCTGCTGAGCGACTCTAGAGCTTTCTGAGGCCTATTGTCAGCAAGCTCGTTAAAGATTAATTTGTCACTGACAATATGCACTATTCAAAAGCGTTAGTCTTGAGGCGCTGAATTATTTCCGACAGAAAAATCTCATGTAAGGACTCGAACGCAGACCATCGCAATTGGATTCTGCGATTGACATCCTTTTTTTAAATTGAACTTAACAAGCCAGATTATATGCCCGAGGTTCTCGACTTCAATTTGGAATGCCGAGTAACAAACTGGAGCAGTATTTCTATTTCTTAGATTGTTTCTATTTATCCGTTGAAGACTATCATTGAAGTTTAGTTTAAGAGTCAGGGATGAATTCTTTGCTTTCTTACAGTTTCCAAGAAAGCCTAAAGAACTTTGAACCGTTTTGAAATTTTTCACCAGCTTGATTTATATCCTCCACGTAAGTGCAATCTACTATATAATCAAAACGGTTCTGCAATTCGAGATGTAATTTCTCGGAAATATGGACATGTGCTTGGGTCGTGTTCTTTACTAATGATTATACTTAATGAGGTAATACAGTGGTATGGCCTATAGTACCTATGGCTACTCATTTCATAAATTGGAAGCATTTAATCTAAAAAAATATCTGTTATTACGACATTTACGTATCTATTAACTAACATATTATTGACACAAGATCAGCTATAATTATAATTTAACATATGTTGAGAATAAACCATAAGAATTTAATTATTTATATTTATTTCTATAATACTTAGATCCTTAAAACTCAGTTAACATTATACGGTTTTGGTGGATGTTGGCTGTCAGGTAGTAAATTGTTCATAACTTCATACGTTAATTCTTTATATGCATTCTGCATTTGATCGTGTACGTGTTTCACAAGTTCTGGTACGTCTTCAATTTTCAATCCTTCAGTTTTTACAGGATCCAAACATTTTATTATGATATGCCCTTAAAATAACAAACATACATTATATTAGTAATATAATAGCATAAATTTAAATTTTGCACGTTAATACCATTAAACTAATGTACGTTTAAATGAATGTACATTTATAAAGATGGATTTTTCTTTATAAAACGAATTATCAGAGTTTTTCAGTAATGTTTTCAAATTACTATTTGCAATCTATCGTTTGTACTATGCTGTAGATTGAAAAAACGATCAAATGAAATTCAGCATCTTTTTATCACCAATTATTAACAAACTTATGTAACGCTTATGTAAAATTGATTGCTCATTACAACATTTAACACAGTAATATTCAGTTCGTCTTAGAATGTTTTGCCATATAAATTATTTCCCTAGAAATAATTTATATGGCAAAACAGCGTTTGTCCGGTCAGCTAGTATTCATATAATATTTTTCAAATCAAATATTATATGTTTAGATGATAATACAAATATTGTGTTAAAGGTTGTCGTGCTATCAATACGGATATGTGATGTTAAGTAGTCATTAGCAATATCTAAATAGATAATACCATTTAGCAGTCTGACCTTATAAATTAAAGCTAATCGCTAGATAAATAACGTTGGACTATATTTTCAATGTTAAGAAGGAATTAAACACGTATTTTTTTATTATTACTATTTCTCTGCCTTATTATTAGACACAAATTTGAAACTAGGTTCTCATCAAAACTAAACGGAAATCATTTTTGGAAGGTTAAATTATTTTGTTTATTTTTACTTTGTTGACTGGCCCGTTGGCGCAGTTGGCAATAGCCCTCCCTTCAGCTCCACGGGTCTCGGGTTCGATTCCCGTCGGGGGTCAAAATTTTCTAACAAGAATTTATTGGTTCTTCTAGTCGGGTGTATATTTGAAACTATATAAGCTATAACTATATATATTTACCGGTTGTCTGTCGACTATCACCCATAACGCAAGTATTAAGTTACTTATTTTGGGGACTAACGACCGTGTTTGTAAGTGTCCCATACATTTATCCATTATTATTATATTGTAATAGAAAAGCCTCTCATCGAGCTGTTTTACACTGACTATAAAATTTCAAACTCAAAAAATTGAAACCTAAAATAATTGTTTACTAATTGTTTACAATAATTGTTGCTAATTATGTTTTGAAATTAAAAACCTGCAGAATAATAATTGTTTTGCGATTTTAATCTTTTAACCATATCAATATCTATTGAAATTTACTTTATATCTTATAGTTCGTTATAGAACATCTTCTCCTGATAGATGTTTAAAGTCAGACACTCAAAGGATTTTATCACCATTATATTTTAATATAATCACTTCCGGCGCACATTTTGACGTCGTCTGCCCATGTAGAAGGTAGGTATTTACTATCGCTGCGTTCTGAAGTGCTCTCTAACACTTTGGACCCAAATAACCTCATTTGTTTGTCTTCGTTTATTGTTCTTGATTCTTTACCGATACACAAATAATTAAGAATGATATTTCTTTCTAAATACAGTTGTATACATCGTTAGATATAATTAACATATGATACCGGTTAAATCATTAACATCATTTCATATATAAAAACTTAATCATGAACTAACCGGAATCAAATATATATTTCTCTTCATCTATGAAGTAGTAGGGCGAGAAGACCATAGGAATAATTGGTTTTTGTGCGGCTACCGCTATCGCAAATGCCCCTTTCTTAAATTGTAGAAGATTTGTACTACGATCCTTTTTCCTTGTGCCTTCAGGAAATAGCCATATCTTTGTCTGAAAATTGCGAAACATTATTTACATTAAGTACAGTACTGTATAACATATTGAGTTCTTCTTTCTTTCTCCTGCCCTTATACCACTCTAAGTGGGGTCGTGACAACATGTTACAAACATATTGTCACATGATTGGGCCGCGTATTTTACGACCAGCCGCCTGCTTTGAATCGTAAATAGTAAAGATAATATATTTTCATAGTTCCAATGTATATTTAGTGTTCACAAAGGTTTTGTGCAACCCATAACTCTATAATATACAAACACATATTCAAATTCTACTTATAATATTATATATTTTAATAAGAACAATTATTATTTCAAAGATACCTTATTGTAAACCATGACGTCTGATGTAATTTTAAGCTTCTCGTAAGCATCTTTTGTGTTATTTCTGTCAATGAATACAACACCTGCGAGATAGGCCGCCAATCCAAAAGGCCATACATAAAATATTTCCTTCTTTGCCACAGGCGCTAACTTATCGATGACCTCCCATATGTTAAACATTCCTAAAAAGGTCTACTGATTAAATAAAAATCTAGCCTAGCCTCGAAACAATTTTATGTTAAATTATATATTTAATCAGATTGTACGCAGCAACCAATCATCATCCTCATTATCATCCTCCTGCCTTTATCGCACGCTGAGTGGGGTCGGCTGAATATGTTACAAACATGTTGTCACATAATTTGGCTACGTATTTTACGACCGGCCGCCTGCCTGACGTCAACTTACCTTAGTCGTCTTTTACGACACCTCGGTAAGAAGTGAGGGTGGTCAATTCTACTCAGCCTGATAATAAGGTTTAATAAAGTACCTTCAGACGTCTTAATTGTTTGGTTAAATGTGTTGTTTGTAACAATATGTATGTGTATGGAATTAAATGCTTACTTGTTCATCGCACATTTACTTAATGAAAATTACAATGTTTGGTAAATGTTATATTTAACTAGTGGTAGAGAACTTTGTTTGGGCCAACTTAAACGTTTAAACGAATAACTGCAATATATGTTTTTTCCCTGTTCCTTAAAGAAAGATCGGATATTTTTAAGCGCATAAGCATAGTATATACTCGTTATTCTTTTCTAAATACAGCTACAGTTATTCTATTAGCTTATTGCCAAATATCATCACCATTGATTCAGTGGATTGCTGAGAGCGCAACAGACAACCAGACAGTCTTATTATTACAATTTTATTTATTACTAAGATAGTTGTTACTGACATGTATGGATCTTGCATCTGATAATTGAAAAAATAACAAATATTATTATGTGAGAATAAAATTAAAGCTAGTAAATAAATAAAAACTGGAACGTGGAATGTATTTCAAGATACCCAAAATATCCAACGATGACTGATGATTTGAAACGATCACAGCTCCTTCGTCTTTAGATAGAAATTCGCCATTTCTAAGTTCCCATCTTAAATTATATAGTTTTGTCACGGGTTTTAAAAGCCATGCACCGAATCTGGAAATTTTAATTATATAAGAATTAAGACAACTGCAGGTATAATTATTAGAATTGGGATGATTACTTATTTATAGGTTATAAATCCAAAAATAATTTAGTATGGCTAAATTTAAGCAAAATTTTTGTGTAATGGAATCGAATTCAAATGATTAGTATGGTAATATTTTTCTTAGTATTTACTTTAGTAATTTTTAATAGTGTGCCGAGGTACAGGTAAATGTAGTTCGGTCACAAAGGTCTAAAATATTATCTCTACAATTTTTTTCTTTCTTTCTAATGAAAGAAAGAAAAAAATTGTAGAGATACAATATTTTTGTTTATTTATTATATTCAATTATAAACATTTTTTGGAATAATAAAGTATTTATAACAATGACGTATTTTTTGAATATGACGTATTTAATAAAGTATTTACATATGTAATGAAAATATTTAAAATAATAAGGAACAAGAACAAATAAAAACTATATTTTAATAGGAAATATTAGAACATAATCGTTACTTACTTTGCATTTTTGAGATTTTTCGGTCGTAATAAAAAGAAAGGCCAAATTATACCAGCTAAGAAACACCCGTAAAAGTAAAAGATAAAGAAATACATATGAAATTTAATTTTATTTGGTCTACTGCTGGTTATTATTTTGTACAAATATGTAAACACAACGACAGCAAATGTCAACCACACTTTGTCCCACATTATAACAATTGTTTTAGCGACAAGTTGATAATACACTAACTATCCATGCGGCCGGCTGATTGTTTACACAGACACTGCGTTAATATCGTATCTATTATGACAATAAAGTATTTGGATTATATTTCCAAATATTTGAAATATCTAATATCATTAGAGTTTAAAGCCACGGTTGGTATGATAACGTATCCGGAACTATTGCTTCAACAAGAAATCTCCATAAAAAATATACATATATATTGAATTATTTTTCTCTAATCCGTGTTTGTTAAGAAAATCTATGTAATGCTAAGGGTATGAAGCAACAACCGTTCTCATACCTCAAACATGCCGGATTAATCGCCGCACGTATCACAAAATACCACCACCAACAACACGTAAGCACACATTCACTATGAAAATCCCAATCCCAAGATCGTCTCGCCTGTAACCGAAGTATTATCAGGATATAGGCGCCACGACAAAATCGCAAAGCTCAATGACATAGGCTTTTATTAATGGGCGATTTATTATTCCGCTGAGAAGATTTATTTTAAACATCAGGCACGAGAAGCTATAGGGATCTATATTATATCTGCTGAAACAGAAAATTGTATCCAAGATACACCATAGAGCCAACGAGATGACGGTTTTTATTATAGAAAAACTATTAATCGATCGGACCAGCTAAGGTATGGCAATCTCTAATAATACCTATCTATCTACTTTAAATAATAATCCTTGTATTTCCTAATAATTAATATTGGTTTGGCTGTTTTAACTGCGACGTGCAAAAATAACAATGCGATGGCGTAATGCACGTTTGTAATCATGTCATGTTGGCTGGTCGTGTGGGTTGATCTTCCGTTAATCTTCCTATATACGTGCAAATTTTTGTATCACCTATACCCACGCGAAGTCTTATAGACTGAAGGTTTGGAACCCTAATTAATGTTTTTTTCCTCACAAAACCTATATAGATAAAATGTAATTTTAGATTCAAACGGTTTCATAAAAAAAATAATGCAATGCAAGTAGATACTTTATTATCAATTATTTATGACTATAGTCTTTTGCGCAGCAGCTATCAAATTCGCGAATTTTTGGTAAAAACTATAATGAAACAACTAATGAATACGTTTTAATCCTCTAAAAATAAAAATAAACGTTTACATATTTAAAAGTATATATTTAGTATATACACATTCTATAATTTTATATATAAATTCTCACATGACTACATTTCGTGTTACATGATTTTAGGCAAAAGCTTTAGTGTAGGTCTTACAGAGCGATGCGTGGGTATAGGAAGGTTAAGGAAAATAAAATATTACAGGAAAATTTCTACATCTTGACATCAATGATATTTATTTCTTTTATTCTCTAATACAATAAAGAAACAACCGCCGTGTGGTATCCGGCTAAGTAGAATATACCACCCTCATTTCTTACCGAGGTGTCGTAAAAGGCGACTAAGGCAAGTCGGCCCGCCGTGTGGTATCCGGCTGAGTAGAATAGACCGCCCTCATTTCTTACCGACGTTTCGTAAAAGGCGACTAACCCCTCGTACGCACGAGAGGATTTTTATCGCGCGTAAAAATTACGTCGAAATGAAACAAATGGGTATCCAGGTATCTGTTCACACGACAGCGTATTTATATCGCGACGTTTTTTTATCGTGCAGTGTTCCATTTTAGTCGTTAGGGCGAGGGCGTTAAGCTGAATATACCATACGAAACTTCTTATAACGCCTATTGTGGAATTTTAACGCGACGTAATTTTTACGCCCGTGCGTACGAGGGGTAAGGCAAGTCAGCCCGCCGTGTGCTATCCGGCTGAGTAGAATAGACCACCCTCATTTCTTACCGAGGTGTTGTAAAAGGCGACTAAGGCAAGTCGGCCCGCCGTGTGGTATCCGGCTGAGTAGAATAGACCACCCTCATTTCTTACCGACGTGTCGTAAAAGGCGACTAAGGTAAGTTGAAGTCAGGCAGGTTGCCGGTGAAATACCTAGCAAAATCATCTAACAACATGTTTGTAACATATTGTGCGACTCCACTTAAAGTGGGATAAGAGCAAGAGGATGATTTTTTATACACCAAAAAGATAAATAATATAGGTCAAAGGTCAATCTACACAAGCGGACGAAAATAGAGTTTTTATATTAGAGTAGGAGAGCCGTAGACAGGCCTGATATTGAGCGTCTCAGTAAATAATGAGAGGGAAGATAAAACTTGTATACTTATCTTTGTCTAATCACACATAAAAAAAAGAGACAGCAGACAGAAACGCTTAAATATCGATTGGTTATAGAAAGCCTAACATTAGGGTAAGGGAAATCAGAAAGGCTACAAGGTAGGTGGTGCTCTATGACAAAATACATACATATAAACATGCACCAAGATAAATACGAAATATTTAAAAATAAAAAAATATAGGAATAAATAAATGAGAATTCTTGGAAAATTACTTAATATTAAATATTTAATTATATTATATGAGATTATGTTATATGTAGGTATGTAGATGAATTATATCACAGTAGATTAAATACTTTCGAAATATCATAGCTGCGCACAATAGATACAGTATGTATTTGGTCTAACAAACCCTTGACCCTTTGATTGTTTTATTTTACGATTTGTTATTGCTTCATCCGCATGCGCAATTCGCATCATTAGAGCGTATTTAAGTCACTAGTATTACACATTTATAAAAAATAGATAAAGTACTTAACATTTGGAATCCTATAGATTTGACTTTCAGTACAAGGATAAAAAGATTAATATTGGAATGTTTTTCTATATAAAAAAGTACAAATTGTAAAGTTTTTATTGTATTTAAAAAATTAAAAAATATCTACTTATGGAATATCCAACTTTTACGGAACACAGTAGTGGAGGAAGAGAAATGTGGAGGTGAAGTAAATTATAGATGTTATGTAAGCCTTATAAAGTTTCAGTTGTGAGTTGTTTACGAGCTATCAACCTTCTAGAGGACGGCAGATATCCCCCCTATCCCCGTACCTCGTTACAAACCCATGAATGTTTTCCAACTAATGTCGATAATATCACTACTAATCTACGCTAGACAATCCCTACAGTTCTACAGAATGACCAATAAGAGACTATTGCTATTTTCAGGAATTTGTAGGTAATTAACATTTTTATATTTTTTAGTCTATCTCCTAAACAATTTTATAGTATCTATGTTATTTGTTCGAGATATTTTGGATCAACTTATCTGCGCATATTGAGATACAATATTCATAAATTACTTTTGTAAATATTTAAAAACACTCTTTTATAGCGTACCAGCTGACCAAACAAAGTTTGCCATATAGATTATTTCTAGGGAATCTCTAGTGTACATTACACAAAAATTGAAAAAAAAAATGTAAAAAAAATAAAAATGTTAAGGGTGGACAACCCTTAGCACTTAGGGGTATGAAAAATAGATAGTAGCCGATTCTCAGATCTACTGAATATGCACATAAAATTTCATTAAATTTCATTAAAGCAAATAAGAATCAGTTACATATAAAAAACATACACACACAAATTTTTATATACATACATACTACATGTATGTATGTACAGGTATAAAGTAGCGGCCTGTTACAATCCCACATGTGGGAATAGGCCTCCTCTCTCCGTTTCTGGAGAGAAGGGTTGGAGCTAAGACCTACCACGCTGCTCCAATGCGGATTATTAGGTTACACATATCTCCAGAAATCTCTAGAGATATACAGGTTTCCTCACGATGTTTTCCATCACCGAAAAGAGAGTGATAAACTGCAATACAATACAGGTATGACTAATATAAAAAGTGTATAAGAATATTTAAAATGCATTATCATGGTGTTTTATTAAATTTAGTAATTCTGTATCAAACAAAGCGCGTAGATTTAGGGTTGATGATCGATTAGTATTATCATTTAATGATAAAATTAAATATTTTAACGGCAATGTCATCAATACTGTATTGCGCTTTATCGTGAGGAGAGACTAAGATCGATTGATAGAATTTAATACATGTATCCAACCCAAACCCATTTCTAGCAACGAAATGCTTCCAAGAAATATTTTCTAATTAGTTTAATATGAGTATAAAATGAAATAAAAATATCAAATATCCATAACGTATAAATAATATAACAAAATAATCATTGTATAGTGCCTTGTGACGACCAAAGGAGTTGACTATTAAGATTATTGATCTTTGAGAGGGATGATTACGTAATGCTTTTCTTCAGCTTTGTCCTAGCTAATTTAGTTAATAGCAGGGAAGCAACATGGGTAGAAGAACGACTGGTTTAATAGAATAGATTAGAATAGAATAGAATTGAATAATATACAAAGAATTTCTTTATTTCTTTTCTACACACAGTACAATTAAAGTTACAAAATTAAAAAGATAGAAATTAACATAAATAAAACAAAAAAAAGTAAATAAAATAAAAACAGTTTGAAGACTTTTAAATTACGTTGTATGGCGGTGTGAAGAAAAAGAAATAGGATAACCACTCAGACTGAAAAGGACAACCAGCCCTACGCCGATTTTCAGTGGCCTGCCTAGGGGTTATGACGACAGGTCATAAGTATCCAGCGCACATAGATATTAATCGCTTTGATCATCCACATTGCTTTTGAAGATCGTCTTGGTTATGAGGAAATGGTTACTCTATAGGGATCTTAGAGCCCTTTATTTTTCCTAGTCTGCTTCTGAGGCAAGTATAATACAGTTAATATATAGAAATCGGCTCAATTCATGTCTTATTTTATCGAGTAATCCCGACTAGCTTTAAGCCCATACCGGACATTATATTCATAACTTCTTTATGCGGTGTTATCGCGGCGGAAATTATTAGCAGTTTATGAGTCGTGAGTTTAGATGGTTTCTATACATTAACTATGAATACGATAGTTTAAATTCAAGTATAACACATTCTACTAGTGACGATCTTTCATAACTTAAAAACTTAGTACATACAGAAACAATATTTAAATTAATTTTACAATTTGTGAATTGTTCAGAGGAAATAACACAAAATAAAAGTAACCTGATTGATTAGGACGTTTATCATAATAACCCACAACTCCAATAAAAATAATAAAATAAAAACACTAACTAAAAATTTGATAACACACGTAATGGAAAGCAAACAGTAAACAAAACATAAAAATTAATTTGTAGAAATACACGGTTAATAGGTGACTATAGTATTAAAAAACGTTCAATTGCTTCTGACTTAAAGTAGCGGCCTGTTACAATCCCACTGCTGGGAATAGGCCTCCTCTCTCCGTTTCTAGAGAGAAGGGTTGGAGCTAAGACCTACCACGCTGCTCCAATGCGGATTAGTAGGTTACACATATCTCCAGAAATCTCTAGAGATATACAGGTTTCCTCACAATGTGTTTTCCTTCACCGAAAAGCGTGTGATAAATTGCAATTATCAATTAGACACATGAGTTTTAATGAAAACACATTGGTGCCTGCCCGGGTTTGAACTCGTGTTCCCCTCGAAAGAGTCGCACGGTCTCACCGCTGGGCTATCACAGCTTCTGACTTAAAATTCCCAAAATGTACGGCCCAGTGGACATTGATAAATTTAATCTTACTATGTAACAGAACGTGATAAAAGTTTAAACCGACTGTTATTGAGACATCTGTTCTTTAATTTGCAAAAGTGGAATGAGGCTTTTAATTTCAGTTGTATACATTCGATTGTAATACTTTATAAATACGAGTTAAATGCGTAGCCTGGTCAGAAAGATTGTTCTGATATCTTCAGTTTTCTACCACAGCTATACAAAACCATAGGTGTGAATAATCATACATGCAAATATTATAATTATCTGGATACTATAAAATCAAAGGAAATTTGGCATAATTAACATGAAGTGGGCTGACTCATTCTAAAATAAAATGACCTCAGTCCATTTAACCTCAATATCAATCATCCTCAATTAGGATGCGAGTTGATTTTATTGAAGATTGTGATTCTCAGTTTACGGTTAAACCTTATAATGTATTTAATACGCATATTTATCCGTTGTCGCCTTTAACCTCAGTAATTGATCATTTTTTTTGCCTATGAACAGCGAAGTTTATGGCCAAGAATTAGAAAAATGTTTAAACAGAACACTTTTAAAGTGTGATACTTTTTTTAGTAATATATTAAAATCGTTGAGTATAGGAAGTCTTTACCCGTGAACTTTGATCGGAAAAAGTTTTTGAATCAAACTTCCAATTGTATCAAATGGATGCAGGTAATTGTTTCCTTCAGGTGGTAAATACTACACATAATATAGAATAACAAGTAATAATGAAACTTTACGAATATGATCGTATTTGTGACATTTTTAATGTCTTCATGTATTTGAACTTAAACCCTTTTGAAAAATAAAAAATCTTATAGGATTATAAAATAGCACCAGTTAAATGAAATATCTGCCAGAAAACTTTTGCTTGTGCAAACTTTTATGAAGGTGATCATTATTATTGATGTAATCATGTTTGTTGATCTTTATATTACTATTTGTACGGTTTATCACTCACCATTCACAAAATAAGTGTTGTACTTTGAAGTTTAAATGTTGTCCAAGTACGTAAGTGCTTGTTAATATTTCAATTGTTTATTGGAATTTGTAAGGCCGTTGCATTTCATTAAGAAAATCAGTTGTAAGTAATTTACTTGTTATTGTACTTTAAAACATACACTACTGTGCAATATTAATAGAGTAAAAACTATATAAATCCAAGTGAATATCTTAAATCACTTTATTATAAAGTGATTTAAGATATTATAAGTGATTTAATATCTAAAATTACTTTATAATGTATGTTGTAAATGTTGCTATAAAGTGCATGTGATCTTTAACTATCATGCGACAGTTTGAACAAAATAAAAAATTACGTTACGTTGAGTTATAAAAGCAAAACTAAAAAACTCGATCGTATATTCTGGCTATTGCCGTTTTTATATCTTAAGGAGCTATTTTTTCCTTGTAACAGTATTGTTAAGCTTGTTAACCTGAATAACGCAAATTTAAGAATATGTGTCATTGACAGAGGATCTCAAAGAACCGTTTCATCGTATAATAACGACGTTAAGACGAGAAAACGAGCGAAAAATAATTGGCACCTGCGTCTTCACACTTTGTATACCTTAAAAAGGATCTGGCTTACTTAACAAAACTGGAACTAATGCGCCTGTTTTTTATCGTTTTACTTTTTCAATTCATTTGACATTTACAACAGCAGCGCCATTTTCAGAAAGATAGATTTTACATGATTTTGATATCTCTTAAGGATAATAATTACGTATAATAATTATCTTAATTTAAGTTTTTATTTTGCATACAATATGAGAATATTATACTTTCATAGTACAAGTAAAATAAAACTCATGTAAATTTAAACAGCTATATTTTAAAACATATTGTTAGCAATTTTCACATTTGTTTAATAATTATAATAATAATATTGTATTGATACTAATTACTGTATTAAGTTAAATGTATTTGGAAGTTTAAGTATTGACATTAGCCTCAACTTGAGGGGATATTAAAAAGATATGGAGAGAATTCTTTTGGCGGCATTCTGGTACGACGTAAAATAATTGTAATAAAACTAAAAAGTGTAATAAAGTGTTTTAAGAATTGTTTTGGCATGTTATTGAAAACCTTTACGAAGTATTTTATCAGCTCAATGTGAAAATTGCTAACAATATACATCTTTAATTGGAGTTTGGGCGCCATATGTATTAAAATAATTTTTCTTGTTTTGTTTAAAAAAATATATCCTCTCATTCACGCAACTTACATTAGCGCCTATTACTTACGTGTTCAAAGCGCAGAAACATAATTGCATTTCGCAATTTGAATCGGGGCATTTTAGTCTTTCCTCGTTACGTCGGGACATAAAGTTGAAGGTGATAATATGGTGCAGGGTATATGGAGACGAGAGAGATAAAACCTCTTTCTCATCATCTTCTTTGTCAAACGATGGACGTCCATTGGTGTACATAAGTCTCTTCATGGCATCTCCAGAACACACGATTTTGTGCCACTTGAATCCAGCGCCTATTTCAGTTTGTTAGTCCATATTGTAGGGGGTCTATCGTCACTGCGTTTTCAGGTGCGAGGTCGCCATTCCACCTTAAGACTCAATTGCCAATCGGGCCGCACTATGTGCCCCGCGCAACGCACATTTAGCTTTGCAACACATTGAGCTATATCGGTGACTCTGGTTCTTATTTAATGTATAGAAACCGGCTATACTCACTTCTTATTTTATCGGATTAGCCCGACTAGTTTCGAGCCTATCCTGGGCACTTATTCATGAGCTCTTTATAGCCGGGGCGTTATCCCGGTGGGAGCGGGGATTACAAAAATTCTCGTCATTCTACGGATATTCTCATTTCTGATTTCTGATGATTGATACTCAGTAAATTATTTACCTAATCTATTTCGAAATATATACATATATTTAAAACGAAATGCAAATTTGTATGCGCATTAATTTTTAAGAGTTATTAGTAAATAAAGGGTTTAGTTGCTTCTTAGCAATATTTTTTAGATGTTGCTGTGAATATAAGCAAACGCGATAAAGGCAATTTTGTGTTTTCATATTACGTTTTGCGTCACCTGACACATCACGTCATATCATGTATATTGTACACTGAATATTGCAAGAAAACTGAATTCATTTCAATATCCTTACTAATATTATAAATGCGAAAGTCTGTCTGTCTGTCTGTCTGTCTGTGTTGTTTTCACGGCCAAACCGCTGAACAAATATCGATGAAATTTGGCACAATTGTTCCTTATACACCGGGGTAACATATAGGCTATAGAAATCCTGTTAATTCAACAGGAATAAAATGACGTTCAAAAACGCCATCTATAATAAACATGGTAAGTTATTTTTATTTACAATTTGTCATAGTTACTAATATATTAACGGCCTAGAATCGAGCCCTTTAAGTCCAATCTGTAATTCAAAAGAGGCGGAAGTTTTTATATTATTTGATTTCTGTTTAGTGGATAAATTTAATGATTTATAAATTTGACAGCTATTACAACGTATAGTAGTAGCGGCCTGTTACTATGCCCACTGCTGGGCTAAGGCCTCCTCTCTCCGTTTTTGGAGAGAAGGATTGGAGCTAAGACCTACCACGCTGCTCCAATGCGGATTGGTAGGTTACACATATCCCTAGAATTCTCTAGAGATATGCAGGTTTCCTCACGATGTTTTCCTTCACCGAAAAGCGTGTGATAAATTGCAAATATCAATAAGACACATAAGTTTTAATAGAAAAACTCATTGGTGCCTGCCCGGGGTTTGAACCTACTCTAGAGTCGACTCTAGAGAGTCGCACGGTCTCACCGCTAGGCTATCACAGCTTATAGTAAATAGTAGTACAGCTTATAGTAGTACAGCTTATAGCACAACGTATAGTAAATATAAGTAAAACGCACTTTTTACTAAAATAAATAAATTATGCTTACGAAAACACGATAAATCTTTCTATCTTCCCGAAATATGACAGCCGATTGTTAGTATCATGTGGAAATGCAAAAAATATTCTCTTAATATGAATAGCGTTTCACTGCTCGCTTTCATTATTTGGAGTCTAGATCTTTCAAAAGGTCAATTAAGTATGTATCCGAAGATTACGGACAGATGACAGTGATCTACACACTTGAATGCGAAGTTCGGAGATATTCACTTAATATAAAGAGCAATCCAATGCATATCACCGTTGCCATTCAAAGATAAAAGCTTAAAAAACGGTATCAAAACAAGACTCATATTAGTCCGTGATTATCACACCGATAAGCGGGCGTCGTAAAAGTACGCGCAAAATGAGGGCCAATTATGTGCGAATCGCATACGCCACTCGCCTTTTGCAGGCAATTTTAGCTAACGTTAAATTAGCACACGTGTATATTTTTATCTAAAAGAGTGGGTCTACAAATACAAGATTCAAGCGTCAAAATCGTACAAAAAGTACAAAGATTCGAGTAACTTAATTTTTACTCTCTTAGGGATTGCAATTCATAAAAGGATTAACTAGATATTGTATTATTTCTGAAAGTAAAGTAATGGTAATGTCATCATATTCCAGTTGGATTAACAGGATTTCTACAGCTTTCATATTACCTCTGTATATAAGCATTTATTGTATCAAATTTCATCGATATTGGTTCAGCTGATTTGCCGTGAAAACGTAAGAGACAGACTTTCGTATTTACTTTTCATATTACTTACTTTTGTTGTAATAGCTAATTTAAATTTATCCAGTAAACAGAAAACAAAATATGAAAACTTTTTTAAATAACAGATTTGACTTGGCCTTAAAGGACTTGATTCCAGGCCGTTAGTAAGAAACTTTGACACATTGTGAATAACAAAAAAACTTATAATGATAATAATAGATGGCGTTTTTAAATGTCACCCTTTGCCTGTCGTATAAGCATTAATTGTCCCAAATTTTTTACTCTTTCAGAGGAAAGCCGCTGAACCAATATCGATGAAATTTCAAAAATTATCTCTTATATACCGGGATAACATATAGTCTATAGAAATTCTGTTAATTCTACAGGAATAGTATGGCATTTAAAACGCCATCTATTATCAACCTATCAAAGTTTTTTAATTCACTATGCATCAAAGTCGAGTCAAATCTGTTACTAAAAGAAGGTTCTTTACCACGTTGTTTAGCTTACGTCGAAAGAGTTATTTTAAGAAGAGTTTTTATAAATTTTGGTATTTTTTTACAGGGTATTTTAAATTATATCTTACAATGTATAACAAATGTAAGTAATACGCGTCATTTACTAAAATAAAATATGCTTTAGAAAAAACGATAAATTTCTTTGTCTTCCCGAAATATTACAACCGATTGTGAGCATCATACAGAAATGCAAACTTCGAAAGTATTCTCTAAATATGAATTGCGTTTCATTGCAGATCACTGTTATTATTACGAGTCTTGATCTTCCATAAGATGCATTCGAAGACTACAGCAGATTGTGATCAACACACTCTACTGCGAATTTCGAAGACATTCAGTTAATATAAAAAGCAATTAAATGCATATCACCAATGTCATTCAAAGTTTAAAGCTTCAAAAACGGTATAAAACCGTAAAGCAAGACTCATAGCAATCCGTGATCATCACACTGATATGCGGGTTTCGGAAACGTTCGCGCAAAATGAGAGGCAGTTAAGTGCGAATCGCATTCGCCATTCGCCTTTTGAAGGAAGGCAATTTTAACTAACATTAAATTAGCACACGTTTTTTTTTATTCAAAAGGGTTAGTTTACAAAGACAAGATTAAAGCTTAATGATTGGGCAAAAAGTACAAAGATTCAGGTAACTTAATTTTACTCTCATAGGGAGTGCCATTCCAAAAATGATTCACGACATATCGTGTTATTTATGAAAGTAAAGTAATGGTAATGTCATCGTATTCCTGTTGCATTCACAGAATTTCCATTGCCTTTATGTTACCCTGATGTAAAAAAGTTGATTGTGCCGAATTTTACCGATATTGGTTCAGCTAAATTGGCGTGAAGACGCAACAGACAGGCGGATTATCGCATTTACTTTTTTGTTTAACTTATTACATTAATTTTACATTTTAATAGCTCAGTTAAATTTATTCAGTAAATAGAAATATTAAAACCTTATAATATATTAAAACTGTTTTTTAAATAACTTTTTTGATGTAAGTCAAATAACGTGATATATATAACCTTCTTCAAATTACAGATGAGACTTTGATAGGTTCATAATAGATGGCGTTTCCTAATTTCGTGTTATTCCTGTTAGATCAACAGGATTTCTAGAACCTATATCATAGCCTATAAGTTACCCTCATGACGAGTATAAACATTAATTGTGCCAAATTTAATTGATGTTGGTTTGACAGAAGAATTTTATATAAATAGTAAAGATTATACCAAAAAGTTATCAAACGAATGTTTCGAATTTTTGTGAAAAAATTTATACCATGTTTTTAATTTAATCAGAAGGCCCAATAGAGTCTCACATTAACAGATAAACTGAAAGATTCTGCTGCCCACTTAGAGAGGTTTTACAATTTTTTTATGGTTTTGTTTGAATCTTTCCAGTGCAAATTAATATCTTTGCTAAATAATAGTAATGGCATGAAGAAAATCATATTTAATATGGACTTTCGAGTAGCGTAATAAATGCAATAGGAACTGCTATTTAACCCCCCTGGATTGATCTGATTTTTGATCTGATGGAGATATTTGCAGGGTACCCATAGAAGCTACTGAATATTACAGGACTACGGTCCACGCGGACGAAGTCGTGGGTAAAAGCTAGTCATATGTAAATAGGAAAATAAGCTTCTTCAAAATTTCCCCTACCTGTGGACGAATTGGGCGGGTTTATGATTTGTTATTTTTGAAACGAACATAATCCAAACACTACATATCACTATTTACACTTTACTACACCATTACTAGTATTATTTTTGTGATGTTTGTGAAAAGATTCGATGTGCTATCTGAGATAAAAAAATTAAAATATGGAGTCCTGCAAAATGAAGACTTTTTAAAATTACTGACACATTATAATGAGTAAAAATATGCTGTAGTGTTACTAGCATAATCATTGTACCCATAGAAACACAACCAAAAAACTTAACATGTTTTACTATTTCTCAAGTTTATATAAAAATTACGTTTAAACAATTTTAATCTTATGTATCCGTGAATCTCAGTACGATGGAGGGCGAGCGGACACGACGGACATTTGTAAAAAAAAATATTATGTAGCAGAGGATAGACACCGGGAAGTGGGTCAAATTTAACTTGCAAGATTCCACCATCAGATACATACACGGCAAGTTATAAGATATATATAAAATCTTTTATAAACACTCTTTTCTGTCCGTCTAATCGGGAACAAGAAAGACAATTTCTTCTGGAGTCATCATCAAGTGACTTTTAATCCAGTATCTATATTTTAGTCATAAATATTGATTACTTTCGTATAATATATGCTATTTCAAGTAGCCTATCTAATCAACCGCCCTACTATTTTATTAAAAAATCATTTAAACCCGATCGAATGGTACGGATGTGAAAGAAGAGGACAAACACATTTTATCATTTATAATATCTCTGATATGCGATGCTAATTGAGGCATTATTCTGAAAATTACTTATTTACTCCAACTCAAAAAGATTGAATCAGAAAGATCATGTGGTGTGGCGATCCCAAGAAGAGGCCTATGTCAAGCAGTGGACGTCCATTGGCTGACGAAGAAGAAGAAGAATTGATGAAAATGACATTAAGTTTATCCATTACTAAAATAACATTTTTTTATAACGAATGTGTTTATAGGGAAATCCTGAAGCTTCATATAATATTCAATTATTCATGAAAAGTCGTATACTGAAATAAACGACGTTACTCGTCGCTAAAGTTTGGGTATTTAGGCAAATGAATCTTCTTTAGATTAGTTTCATATGTATTTATGCCACGTGAGTTTTTAAGGCTTCATATAATTCTTTTTGCTTTTCCATTTTTTTAAGTTTTAAATCTTAATATAAATAAGTTTTAAATAATAAGTTTTTTATTTCTGCCAAAGATTGCAGGGTATATAATGATTTCTGCATTGGATGGGGCTAAGCTTGGTTTATTTCTAATTTCATTAATTAGAAAAATCAGACATGTTATTCCACGTGCGACGAAAGTACCTATCACTTTGTCTTTTACATTTGCAAAAGCGTATTTTCTTCTTATATTTTCTAAATTTGTTGTAAAAATTGCATGTTGACTTGTGACATAGTCCAAGCAGCCTTTGTATCATGATCAATCACTCGGAAACCCACATTTTCCCTGATTTTTTCTGCAAGATTATATTCTTGCGGGAAGAGGACATCGATACTGTTTTCTTGTCTTTTTTTTCTTAGTCACTTAACCACGTCAACAGCGAGAGATTTTTACCTACAGAGATATGAGATCGATTGATATAACCTTAGTGGTTTATGTTTTGTGTAAATAATTTAATCAACCTGTGACGATTCCATAGTTGGACGAAGTTACTGCTCCAATGCGATCTAGTAAGTAAATAATATTTTCTGAAATTGCTATGAGCCTGATTATTATTATTAATTTTGTTATTATTAATTTGTGTAATCTCTTTAAAATTATGTAAATGAGTAAGAATCACTGGCTTCCAACGGGAGTATTTAACGCGTATAGCTTTCTGAACATTTATTAATTTAATTATTTATTACAGAAAAAATATTCTTACAAATGCAGGTGTTCTGTAGTGATCTTTTCCCTTCAAATGTCAATATCGGTATATCTTATTGCTTGATAATATTAACGTCCCCTCGCACCGGAAGACTGTCGGAAACTAGCACTCGGCGACGCCAGAACTATCGATCTCATTTCCGGATTTTACCGAGTCGACGATTTCTTTGGTTACACAATTTGTGAAATTTTCCTTTTATTGTTTTGATATATAAGTACTCATTTTTTTCAAGATCTTTAATTATTTTATTAATAGTAACCTGTTCTCGATTCGTACTAAGTTTGAATTACCACTTTCCTCTCAAAGTGGGTCAAAGTTGAGGTCACAAGAAGTCCGTTACATACATAAAGGTGAAACTATATACAGCATGTAGTAAACAAAGGATCAGATATATATGACACACGAGAGACAAGTATGTATACATACTTGTACATAAATACATATAAGTTAAACAAAAATAAAGCGTCAATGAAGGAACAGTAAACACATAAATTTTTTTGTCAAGGTTGGAGGTATAAACAATTTATTTAAATTGGTACCTGAGGCACTTCTGGGAGTTCTAGATGGCGAAGTCAATTACTTTGTAATTTGTTTTACGCCGTGAAGTGTCATTAACTAAATAGAGTTTGACATCGGATGTATTTGATATCGATGCAAACATCATCATCATCCTCCTGCCCTTATCCCACTCTAAGTGGGGTCGGCACAACATGCTATAAACATGTTGTCATATGATTCGGCTACGTATTTTATGACCGGCCGCCTGTCTGACGTCAACTTACCTTAGTCGCTTTTTACGACACCTCGGTAAGAAATGAGGAAATCTATTCTACTCAGCCGGATACCACACGGCGTATATGGTTCGATATGACACAAATAAACAAAAAAATGACTTGACAATTGATTACAAATTATAATTTATACAATTAAGCCTTACTTTTCGAAGGTCCATAATACAATTATTAAGTATTATTGTGCTATATTCCGCGATGAAAGAAAATATGTGTAAAGTGTACTGTCTGTTCTCATACCTGGATACATGCAGAATTCCTAAAAACTCATGAACTACCCGCGACCAATAACACAACAATACACCAGCACTGCACACATTCTCTATCACAATCTCAACAATCGTTTCGCCCCGTAACAAATTTTACTTCACGTGAGTATACATTGAAGCCTAATCGTTCTCAAAATATTAGTGTAAATAAATTGAAACATTCATGTGATAACTTGATTATTTCTGTACGCTTGAGTCATGATGACATCGTAAATTTATCTTAATATACAAAGCTAACCAAATCCTCAATCAATCATGGGTAGGTCCAATAGGGAATTCGGGACACATAAATCAAAATATTTTTTATCCAATTAAGCTCTTTACAAGCACTTTTAAATCGGCAAGGATTAATTAGATTTAATGAAGCTACAACTGGTTCGGAATGTTGCTCTTACCGTGAAGAACCAGCAAGAAACTCGGCGATTATTCTTTTAAACATATTAAATTTACATTAAATGATTTATAGAAGCAGGCGTTACTTTTCGGAATTCGTGTTATAGTGCCTGTAAATTTACATTTTTAACCGCAGTCTTTTTTGAAGCTGAAAGGATTTTCAAATCAAAGCATTTTCATCATTCAAATAATTTTCAATTGTGTAATATGCTTTACGTATAATATCTCTTACACTTAATTTAAACAATATAACGATTTTATCCTTAGCATACTTTTTCAAGCAACAATATTCGAGTTATACAAAAAACTAATACAAGGTATATTGCACGAATGCATAACTTTCCTTACATTATTTCCACACGTGTACACTAAAGTTTCGATTGCTAACTAACTACTACTAAGCTTAACTTTGGAACTATGAAGCTCATACTCTGGTCTGACTTCACGTTTAACAAACAAATATGTCTAAATTACTTAGTATTAATATTAATAAAACTAAAAGTAATACGAAATTCATATTTGCAACCATATTAACACCAATATACATACATCATGGTCTTATATAATATACAAACATCAATGAAATAAGAATGAACTATACTTATTATTAATCATATTCGTGATATTATCTCTTTGTTTATATAATTAATATATTCTATTTAATTATATAGAACATTGTACTTATAAATAAACAATTATATTGTCAGGTATTTTAATGAACCACCGAGAAAATTTGGGTCACGAACAGGGACGCCACTCGTAATTTATTATTTATAGTTATATAGTACAGTTGAAAAATGCAAAAGAACAATAGAAATAAGATTTTAACCATAATAATAAAGAGAAGTAAATTGTACTTTATTCAGATTTATATTATTATTTTCTCTCTTCCTATACTTTTTCACTGTTTATGTATTAGTAATAAGTCGAAACTAATTTTGGTATGTGTATTAGTAATAACTTACTATATTTATATACAATTTTTAGTGTTTGTTTCCTTAATAAAAATAGAATAAAATAATTAAATACTATCTATTTTTGATAAGCAATGTATTTTAATTGCAAAAAGGTGGCAACCCTTGTCACGTAGAAGAGAGGTGCGTTCAAAAAATGCGTCAATTCCCATACGAACCGAAGTAAACATTTCGAAGTGGTCGTTGAATATGAAACGAGCAATCACGTTACTTTAGTGCTTTATGAATTTTTTAAAACGTAGGCCGTTAAAAATTTTAACAGCTTTAGAAAGCGTGCAATGAATGTTTCTTTTAATATATACTACAACGATATCTTTCATGTGGCATTTTGTACTATTTAATTTATAAGGAATAGTATATCGGTTTGATCTTTATCTACAAATATATTTTATCTAAGAAGGTAAGTTACAACAACATGATTATTTATGTATTATTTTTCCATACAGTTGTGATTGTCGGGGGTTCCGAAAATATTGAAGGAGTAAGTTATTTTTGGAATCCCTAGGAGTTGAACATTTTAGCTAGTATAATAAAAAATAAGAATGCGAAGAGCAGGATGATTGAGTCATTGATTCTTCAACAGAAGAGAATGACGATTGAAATTTATAAATATTAATAATCGTACATTCTGGTTCTAGATAAATATCGAATTCATTTTGTTTAAAAAGTAAGGTAAAAAAAATCACTCAGACATAAAAGCACATTATTTAATGTGTTAGTTAATTTAATGTGTTATAAATTAATTTAATCATTACAATATTAAATTTAACTTATAAAACATTTATAAGAGAACAGTATTTTTATCATTTTTTAACGAAAAATCATCGCTGACTAAGTTTTTAGTTTCGTCAGATAACTTCTTGTATTCGATCTCCATCATATTCTGAATCCTATCACTGAGGTCGGATACATCGTTTTTGGTTAAGCCTTCAGTAGACACTGCTTCTAAGCACTGAACTATTACGCGACCTGCAATGTATAAATAAATATATGGGACACTTTGTGTGTAAGTGTAACTAAATACTTGTGTTATGGGGTGACGGACAACTGGTAAATATACTACATATGTAATTTTAATTACATACTTAAATAAAAATATACACCAGGCTCAAAGAACCAACAAATTGTTTATAGAAAGTGTTGGCCCTCGGCGGGAATCGTACTCGCGACCCGCTGAGCTGAAGGCAGGGTCACTACCAACTGCGCCAACGGGCCAGAATTTAAAACTAAATATCCCAAAAAAAAAAACTTTCAATATATTAATCTTTCCAAATAATTTATAGAATTAGGCGTTACTTTGCGGAGATCCATAATAAAAAAGTAATAATAAAATTATTTTGCTATAATCCGCGATACAGTAAATAGAAAATATATATAGTGTCAAATGTATAGTGGACTATCAGAACTTTCATATCCAATACATGCAGGATTCGTAAAAACACATGCACAAACCTCCACCACTTCCACCACAATACACAAGCACTACACACGTTCACTATCACAAACTCAACAATCGTTTCGCCCCGCAACCGAAGCATAGACTCCACGACAAAATCGCAAAGCTATGGGATATGCGATGATATAGCTTTACTGTATCGCGGATTATAGCAAAATAATTTTATTATTACTTTTGTACGCTACTCCAAATTGGATTAGCAGGTTGTATGTATGTATCTCAGGAATTTTATAGGAACTTTAGCAGTTTTCAGAACGATGTTCTGTTTCACGATAAATCGCATGATGATCATAGCTGACATGGCTTGAACATGCAAATCCTTCATATGGATCACAAGTTCTCGTCGCTCAACTATTACGCATTTATAATGTACCTAGATATGAGTAATATAGTGAAAAGATTGTAATTTAAAAATAGTTATTAATTCTATAAAAGCATGCGATATTCTAGATACATTTATAATCTTAAATATAAAATTGTCGTGTCACGATGTTAGTTTCCATACCCCTCCGAAACGGCTTTACCGATTTTTATGAAATTTCATATGGATATTCAGTAGCTCTGAGAATCGGCTACTATGTATTTTTCATACGCCTAAAGCTTATCCACCACAGATTTTTACACACCACTATCATTTTTTTCATTTTTTTGTCAATTTTTTTGTACACTACAAATTCTTAAGAAATGATTTGTATGGAAAAACAACGTTCGCCGTGTCAGCTAGTATTATATAGTGTCAATATTATAAGTCTGCGTGTCTGTTACGCTTCTTATCCAATATTGCATTCTTATTCCAGCGACTTAGCTGTAGCAATATTGGCGAAATTTTCTGCAATTGTAGCTTATATACTGAGCTAACAAATAAAATAAAAAAACCGTTTCTCATTCAGAAACCGGAAAGAACATATAATACATAATTGAGTGTATGTTAACACTTAGGTTTACGCGAACGTACAGTGTCCAGCTTGTAGTTTATAAATATTTCTTTTATTTCAATACCTTACCTTTATTGAAAATGCGTTGCTTGCCGTTCAAGAAATAATAAGGCGATATAACTATTGGTATTATGGGTACTTGGCAATCAATTGCCAAATTAAAAGCACCTTTTTTGAAAGGGAGAATATTATTAGCGCTGATATTTCTCGTTCCCTCAGGAAAAAATAAAACTTTCGTCTGAAAAATAATAAACAAAATATTTTACAGAAGTAAGGGGTACGCTTTAGATACAATAGATTTATTTTGGGATAAAAATGTGTGAGGTGAAGGGAAATACTGTTTACTAATTATACAATAGTAGCTTTTAAACGCAACTTCGATTACGTGAACTGCAGTCTTATTATTTGAGTAAGCCGTTATATTTATATAAATTATGGTCAAAGTGGGTTAATCCTAAAAGCTAGACATATGTTGTCTCGGACTTTTATTTAGAACTTTTAGAGGGGAACAATTTTGTAATACATGATTTTGGAATAAATTACACCGTTTACTTAACGTACGCAAGGAAAGTGTTAAATTTTGCCGTTTTCGAAATATTTTTTATTGCTGCTCCTGTCCTATTCATCTTGGCGTGATATTATATAATATATAGCCTTCCTCGACAAATGGACTAGCTGAACCTTAAAGAATTTTCAAACCGATCCAGTAGTTCCTGAGATTAGCGCGATCAAACAAACAAACAAATTCTTCAGTTTTATATATTACTACAGATTATAGATATACAACTAACAATTATATTTTTCTTAGCAATTCTGGCATGATATATTTTTAATTAATGTTGGAATAAAAACATAAATACTATGTTTTTATTCCAACTGATAGTCGTCCGTTACTTGAATTCGTTTTAAGGGTTTTCCTCACTATCTTGTGTCCCTATAATTCAAAGGCTCCCCACGACATTCATAAGGTCGTTCAACTCTTTGGCAGTTCACAAATATTTTCAGGGACACCATTCCCGTGTCTCATTAAATAAATAAACGAGGCAATTACTCACACGGTCGTCACTCCCTAAAGTATGTGACTTAGTTCTTGTGTTATGGGTGACAGACAACTTGTAGATATGTACATATATAATTTTAAATAAATACTCAAATACACCCATATATATATATATATATACCCGGACTCGAAGAAGCAACAAATTGTAATAAGAAAATGTTGGTGGTCATCCTCCTCCTGCTTTTAACCCACTCTAAGTGGGGTCGGCACAACATGTTACAAACATGTTGTCATATGATTTGACTACGTATTTTACGACTGGCCGCCTGCCTGACGTCAACTTACCTTAGTCGCCTTTTACGACACCTCGGTAAGAAATGAGGGTGGTCTATTCTATGCAGCCGGATACCACACGGCTATAATAAGAAAATGTTCTTTTTTATGAAAATTTTTCTTCTAATAAGAAAATGTTGGTCCGCGGCGTTAATCAAACCCGCGACCCGCGTGGCTGAAGGTAGAATCACCTGCGTCAACGAGTTAGACAAAAAGTAGTTTATTGTAGGCACTGTAGTTTTGCGAAATTACTAAGGCTGAGCTATTTAATAACTTTAATTGTTTCACTGATTATTTGATTTAAGATTTGACTGGGTTAAAGCATTCTTTTAAATATCAATTATGATCCTGCCCTTTTCCCGAAGTGGGGTCGGCACAACATGTTACAAACATGTTGTCACATGATTTGGCTACGTATTTTACGAGTGGCCGCCTGCCTGACGTCAACTTACCTTAGTCGCCTCTTACGACACCTCGGTAAGAAATGAGGATGGTCTATTCTATGCAGCCGGATACCACACGGCAGACATTTTTTTAAATATAACATTTCTAATTCACATTTATTAAAGGATCTATGGAGCCTTAATTAGTACTGCAATACTGCCTCAAGTAGTAGACTAGATTGAAATTCTGAAATGTACTGAACTTAAATATCGCCCTATATATACAATAAATAGTCTGACGAAGATAGTCCTGTGGTGAGACCGTGTGGCTCTCTCGAGACGGTAATAGGTTCCAACTCCGACCAATGAGTTTTTCTACTAAAACCTACATAGGTTTTAATAGAAAAACTCCTTGGTCGGATTGGTCAAAACTCATTAGACACATGTCTAATTGACAATTGCAATTTATCACATACTTTTAAGTGAAGGAAAACATCGTGTGGAAACCTGCACATCGTTAGAAAATACTGCGGATATGTGTAGCCTACTAGCTCCAATCCTTCTCTCCAAAAACGGAGAGGGGGAGGTCTATGCCAAGTAATGGGATAGTGACAGGCCGTTACTTTACTTTTATACAATAGTATCAAAAACGTTACCTTATTCTTAAACAGGATTTCAGATGATGTTTTTAGTTTTTTATGTGCTTCCTGGGGTTTGTTTCTATCTATAAAGATAGTGCCTGCCATATAACAGGACAGACCAAAAGGTCCCAGATATATTAACTCTTTTTTGGCCACCGTAGTCATCTTGCCAAATAAATGCCATATCATGGTCAGACCTATAAATTTATAAGCCAATTTTAGTTAATTGTAGCACCTACAAAACTTGTGAGTTGAATAGACCCATAACTCTAAAGAGCAATAAAACACTAGCTTTTTAATAGTTCCTAGCGTGATGTCATGGATGTCATTGAAATAAGGATTACAATGTATCTAACTCAATTACGCGTAATTTTGAATTAGGTCACTTTAATACTAAGCGTGCGATATTATGGATTATTCAAATCTCACAACGATCGAGTAAAACTTTAACAAAATTTATTACATCAGAAATTTACATTCAACAAGTATTAAAATGTATTAAATCAAAAACATTTTATTTTAAAACCCTTCTAGCTAAATATAATTTTCTCACTAGCTCGTAATAAAATATTGAATTTTGAAAAGTTAAGTGATGACATTTATTTATTTATTTATTTACTTTAACAAAATCTACAGCTCTTACTTAACTTACAGCCAATTACGGATTTTAATTTTGTTAACAATATTATCAATATAATAAGGACGCCAGAGAAGTGTGTTTGTAGTGTGTGTGTGTATGTGTGTGTGTAGATGTGTTGCATGTGTGGAGAAGTGTGTGCGCATGGTTGAGTGATATTAAATCTTTTCTGTCTGTAAAAATGAAAATAACGAAACTGACACACATGGATCAAGCAATCATAGTTAAGTAAGTAATCAAAACACATACACAATACGTCAATAGCTGATTGGTGATTTACTACGACCACAGCGCCTCTGTCTTGTAGCAAAACTTCTTTATTTCTTATATACCATGTTATTCCTAATATTTTAGTCACGTGCTTCAATGCTCGGGAAAACAATCTGTAAAAGAACACATAATTATAATTAACTAGTGTAGGGGGTAATTACAAGAGGTCGCTGCTGTCGTGCGTGTACCGAGTGCAGCCGATGTATAACGAACATAGCCGCAGATGTTCTAGTATGAACGTTGCGCTGCAGAACGGCGCAACGTTCAGACTAGTGGTTGCGTGAGAACAAGAGAGGGCGCCATTTTGTGTGATATGACGCGTGTTTTGTATTATTGTATTAATTGCGAATAAGGAAGTACAAGTTGAATTATAGATTGAGGATTAATTAATACTCACTTCTGAACATTCTTTAACAGTTCAGAAGTGGGATTGGGCTTGTATTTAGCCATCCTTTAAGAAAAGGATAACCTAGCCCACATACAATGACATGATAGTCACGATCAAGGAAACGCGACCATACTGAATCGCGTGAATCATTATCTAAACGGAAGCGGTCTGACACGATTTCTACTTAAGGAAAAAATCTCGGAAGTTTAAAAAAAGATGATTGGGAAATTAGTTGAATTACGTCGTTGGAAGTTGGTTGCTGCAGTTCGTCATGATGGGGTCAACGGGGAAGTTGCGGGGCTCCATCCACGACGGTTGGTGCGGAGGACGGCTTTGGAACCGATGGCGTCGTCATTATCGGCGCCTACATCGACGCCTGCTGCAGTTGTTGCTGCGGTGTCTACGTGTGAATCAGTATACGAGTCTAGAGGTCGGAGTCTAGCATTGTGATGGTTTGTCCGAACCGTAAAGGTATGATGAATAATAAATGATAAATTGTAATGTGCGGGCAAGACTTCGTAAGTCGCACGAGAAACGTGTGCTTATGACCAGTTTGGTTAAGACCAGTTCGGTTTGAAGTCTTAGGTTCCCGATAGAAGTTTTTAAATTGTTGTTTCATGGAACAAGAATTAATAAATCGTACTTGTGGGGCAAGACTTCGTAAGTCGCGCGAGCTCCGCGGGCTTATGACCAGTTCGGTTAAAACCAGTTCGGTTTGAAGTCTTAGATTACCCAAATACGATTATGTAAAATTTATAAAATCTTTGTTTCTATTAGATAAAAATTCATAAATTGAACATGTGGCGCCGAGACTTCGTAAGTCGCACGAGCTCCGTGTGCTTATGACCAGTTAGGTTAAGACCAGTTCGGTTTGAAGTCTTGGGTTATCCATATGAGATTTAGTAGAAATGTTTAAATCATTGTTTCCATGGAACAAGTATTGATAAATTGTACATGTGCGGGCAAGACTTCGTAAGTTGCACGAGAAACGTGGGCTTATGACCAGTTAAGTTAAGACCAGTTCGGTTTGAAGACTTAGGTTCCCGGTAAAAGTATTTAAGTTATTGTTTCATTAAACAAGTATTGATAAATTTACATGTGCGGGTAAGACTTCGTAAGTCGCACGAGAAATGTGTGCTTATGACCAGTTCGGTTAAAACCAGTTCGGTTTGAAGTCTTAGGTTCCCGATATAAGGTCTTGTAGAAGTATTTACGCTGTTGTTTCATGGAACGGTTACGTAAAAGTGATAAAATCTTTGTTTCTATAAGATAGGAATTTATAAATTGAACATGTGGCGCCAAAACTTCGTAAGTCGCACGAGCTCCGTGTGCTTATGACCAGTAAGGTTAAGACCAGTTCGGTTTGAAGTCTTGGGTATCCATATGAGTTTTAATATTAAAAGTGTTTAAATCATTGTTTCCATGGAACAAGTATTGATAAATTTACATTGTGGGCAAGACTTCGTGAGTCGCGCGAGTTCCGCGGGCTTATGACCAGTTCGGTTAAAACCAGTTCGGTTTGAAGTCGTACGTTACCCAAATACGGTTATGTAAAAGTGATAAAATCTTTGTTTCTATAAGATAGGAATTTATAAATTGAACATGTGGCGCCAAGACTTCGTAAGTCGCACGAGCTCCGTGTGCTTATAACCAGTAAGGTTAAGACCAGTTCGATTTGAAGGCTTGGGTATCCATATGAGTTTTAATATTAAAAGTGTTTAGATCATTGTTTCCATGGAACAAGTATTGATAAATTTACATTATGACCAGTTCGGTTTGAAGTCTGAGCTGCCTATAGTTCTTTAGCGACAGTATAGCGACAATATCTGCGTAAGTTGATCAAGCTCGATCGTACTTATTACCCGTTCGGTTAAGATCAAGGATGGGTTGAATTTGGACGCACTTAGTTGGTTGAGTCTAAGGATACAGATTTATGCAAGCGTATTTTCCTTAATATTTTATTTATCTCTATTTTTTACATGGAATAATACGGGGTCGTATTATGTTGTCAGGATGGCCGATTGTAGGGGGTAATTACAAGAGGTCGCTGCTGTCGTGCGTGTACCGAGTGCAGCCGATTGATAACGAACATAGCCGCAGATGTTCTAGTATGAACGTTGCGCTGCAGAACGGCGCAACGTTCAGACTAGTGGTTGCGTGAGAAGAAGAGAGGGCGCCATTTTGTGTGATATGACGCGTGTTTTGTATTATTGTATTAATTGCGAATAAGGAAGTACATGTTGAATTATAGATTGAGGATTAATTAATACTCACTTCTGAACATTCTTTAACACTAGTTATAGTATATTTTCGTCTTTGTTCGAATTGACCTTGAATTATGTTAAATGGGATTTTCCTGTTTTCGAAGAAAAAGGTTTTTATACGGTATTAATTTGGTATAAAAGCTTTAACCGTTTAAGCGTAACAGACAGACCGACAGACAGATAGACCTCGTAGTTACAATATCCAGTAGAGATTACCGAGGTTAATTAACAAGGAAGTAATTGACATTGGCTGAATTGACAAATTTCAGTTAAAACTGTGTCCTACGTTAACAGACGTTCACTATCATATTTACAATCACAGTTGTTTTTAAAAGAATAATGTATAAATAAATGCTAATGTATGTATACTAATTAATACAATTAAAACTAAAAATACCCGGGCATTTACGAACTTAGATCCATTAACGAAAAATCAATTTACATATCTTCTAACACGTATAAACTTTGATAAAAAAGGAATATTACATTAATGAGGAAGCTGGCGTATAATGATAATTTTTCGTTTTTTTAAAAGTTTTTATTTAACTTGCCGTGTTACATACACGAAATCTGAAGGTTTAAGTTTGCGAGTTAAATTTGATCCACTCTCCGGTGTCGGAATGAGCTGCAAATTTACATTCTAGTCCAGTCCCGATAACAATGTTCGTTTATGATAGCATAATGCGGGTTACAAACCGAAAGCTAAGCTACTCTGAAGCTAAACTAAGCCAGCTTAGCTAAGCTAAGCTACGATAACGCGGAAGCTCAATACAGTGTTGCGACGTTCAATTCGACGGACGAAGGAAGTGCGTGGTAAGCAGGAGGGGCCTAGCTTAGTTAGTTCGCATATTTTAGTTAGCTCACATAGCTTAGTTTTGCGTAGTTTGCAGTCTGCACACAGGTATAAAAAGCTGCGTTAGCTATGTGAGCTAAACTAAACTAACTTAGTTTAGCTCTTGGTTTGCAACCCGAGTAAACATAACCTGATGCTGATGCCAGGATCAGCTTAACACGAGGAAACTCTTCAACGGTTAACAGTAGGGACATCAGATTTTGTTAATTTAAAAAAAAGCAATTTGAATTGACTTGTTTAGCTTTTTTTTAGCTATTGTAATCAATATGTGACAAGTGTTTTTTCATGGAGAACCACAGAAAGAGTCCTGATTGAGATGGGACAGTGGTAAAATATATATAATATATTATTCAAGGTTAAAACAATCTGAACTAACGTCTTAACGTGTTCGCTGGGGCATGAAATGGAGGTATAAAGTACTATTACTAAATTGGTACTTTGTTGTAAAAACATATGATATTTGCTTTGTAGCTAAGCTACACTCAACTGAAAATCCTTACCAATATTATAAATGCAAAAGTCTGTCTGTCTGTAACCTTCTCAGGGCGAATCCGCTGAACCATTATCAATGAAATTTGGCACAATTATTCCTTATACACCGTAGTAACACAGACTGAAATCCTGTAAATTCAACAGGAATAGGATAATATTAAAAAAACGCCATCTACTATCATCTACTATCAACCTTACAAGGTTCAATAATTTTAAAACAATTTTTAGGACAAACGTTTAAATTTATAATTGTATTTTTGTCAAATAAACTAAATAGAAATAATTTGATTAATATTATTGTTTATTGACTAATATTATAGATTATAAAAGGGACGGTACTAGATGGAGTGGGGCAGTGCGTTTTGTAGTTAATATTGTGAGTAATAAATAGATATATAAAAATATTGATTTTTATTCTCATTTAGACACGATCTATAATTTTCCATAGTCATATTTTTGTAACACTTTTATTAACTTTAGTTGGAAGTTGTAAAGCAGGTTGTATTACTTTGTGCGATCGTTCTTACACATTATATCAAGGTCCTTTTATTCACGATGTGGCAAAATCAAGTTTGTATGTTAAAGAAATAGGTACTATATAGGAGACCTGATGAAAACTCACATTAAATGATGTAGTATAAGAAATTCAAATTCCAATTCGAAATATTCTTTACTCAAGTGAAATTGTAAACAAGTGCTTTTGAATCGCCAATTCTAATGTTGGTTCGGAAAGCTGTTCCTACCGAGAAGAGCCAGCAAGAAACTCGGCGGTTGCTCTTTTTAAACTTGACTGGCCCGTTGGCGTTGTGGGTAGTGACTCTGCCCTCAGCTACGCGGGTCGCGGGTTCGATTCCCGCCGAGGGCCAACATTTTCTGTAAACCAATTGTTGGTTCTTCGAGCCTGAGTGTGTATTTGTATTTAAGTATGTATTTAAACTTATATAAGTAGTATATCTACCAGTTGTCCGTCACCCATAACACAAGTATTAAGTTACTTACTTTGAGGACGGACGACCGTGTGTGTACATGTCCCATATATTTATTATTTATTAAAATATAAACGTTTTACGGTTTTACAATTTTTTATGACAAATGATATATAGCAAATTTGATGTTAGTAAATTGTTAATAAATTTAATAGTCATTGCAATTTAACACCTCGGATAGATCTGATCATAAAACAAATACAAATATTAATAAATCTTTATTATAGAAATATCCAATTGGATAAAATAAAATAGAAATCTGCCAATATATATAATTATAATGGAAAAAATGGCAATGTTACATATTTACATAAAAAAATATAGATACATGTACTTACATTCCATTTTTGACATCCCTGACATTTAAAAACATAAATGGGATTGTAATTATTGAACTTACAATCAGGGCAATCATATAAGTAATATATTTTAAGTAGAATATTGCATCATTCCCTATTTTTGAAAAAAAAATAATTGGAGATTCCATTTATATGACTAATTTTCCTGCTTTAATTTTCACTAGTAGTTGTTGGCAGTGTTCTGTATTTTATCACTTATGAAGTTATTCGGAACGCAAGCAATAAACTACTGAGGTGGTTTACTTCCTTCTTTTAGAACTTAAATGTTTTTTGCGCACGCAGATTCGCAAATTTATTCCGCTAATGTGCACATTTTGTATACTATAACTAGACTTTAAATATGGTAATTATGTAAAAATAATATTTATACGTGTTTTGGTAAATGTGTTGCTTTAAGTTAATTGTTGTTGATGCAGGTGGCTCTAAGTTTCTAACACATGCCGTCCTAACGAAGACCTTTAGAAATTCCGACCGGGGCTTATTACCCTTTGGAACCCTTTTTTTTACATATGAATATAAATAATTATAAAAGGATTGGCGACGTATATAATAGACAAAGTAGGAACCGACATAAGCTTTGCGCTTTGCAAAAGTTCGTAATTCGTTATTACCCAATTATACCCAAACCCACAGGTTTGGGTATAAGATTGTATAATAAAATTCCACAATCTACTTTAACTTTACCATTACAGCAGTTTTAAAATACTATTAAAAAAAGGCTAATTCAGAAATCCTATTATACTATTGAAGATTACCTAGACGATAAGAATGCGTAGCTTCTCGTCAACCCTGTACAAGACATTAATAACTATATATAACTAGTGATAAGAATTATTGTTTGAAAAGAGCAACCGCCTAGTTTCTTGCTTGTTCTTCTCAGTAGGAACAGCTTTCCGAACCAGCAGTAGATGTTGACGATTCAAAAGCACTTGTTAATAAGTTTACTTGAATAAAGAATATTTTGAATTGAATTGAATTAGAATAGATCTCCGAGGCGGTTAATGAATCTGGTTCTTCCGAAACATCGTTTAGCGTAAAAGAGAGGCCATTGAGCAGCTCTGTACCCTGGAGATGGCGCTTTCCGGAGTACGGATCTACTGAGGTCTATGGTGACCCACCACGTGATATTCGGCTGAGTAGAATAGACCACCCTCATTTTTAACAGAGGTGTTGTGAAATGCGACTAAGGTAATTTGATTGACAGGTCGTATAACTAGCCAAATCAAGTAACACCAAGTTTAAAACATGTTGTGCCGACCCAACTTAGAGTGAGATAAGGGCAGGAGAATAATGATGATAAGAAAAATGCATTCTAATTATGAAACTGGCAATCAAAATTGTCAGTGGAGTGGCACCAGAGTTGACGAACGATAGAGGAATTTAATTATATATATCGGAGTGAAAAGGAAGAGGAGGCATTAACATAGGGCATACGTTTAGTCTATGATTATAACGTAATGTAATGTTTTAAATGTGGTATCTTAGCAAGATCAGCCTATTTATAAACAATTCTCACTAAAACAAGCCCTACTTTTGCTATTGGTTAAGTGATTATCACATTTCCGGTATGCCTGCTATAAAAACTAAAGAGATGATGTTTTGATATTTGACTTATTATGTGGAATTCCTACATTTAGGAATACATATTATAAGGTAACAGTTTTTGATATAAATGCATCTTTATTAAATTTATAGTTGGTTTAATGCAGACTTGAATAATACTCACAAGGTCGCGTATTTAGTCAGTTCTAGTGTGACTTCTGATCGTGAGTAAAGAATCTTTGTTATATTACAGTCTTTTCACCATTATCGGGTACAATGTTCGATGACAATTTGGTATACATTGGTTACATAATAACAGCATTTTCGTTTTGGATTTTGATATTTAATGCACCAGAATTTGTGAAATATTATACAAAATTCATCGTATATATTATTTCTACTCAAATCGCTTCGGTAATTACGATACCCATTATGGCCTTGAGGCCAAGGAACCTCAAGAACGGAAAGTAAGATTTAATATTACTATATAATATCTATTTAGTTGTAAAAATTTGATTATTTCTCTTCATGTGATAATGATGATGATGATATATTTAAATAATATAATAATTTTGTCACCAAAATTAATAATTGTTATAACAACAGAATTTATATGTTGCATGTAGTTTTCTTTGAAAACTGTTCTTGAACGGGTTTTCGAATGATTAGATGAAACTTTGGCTTAGCCAACACACACTTTTCCAGCTTGTTTACGTACTGACTGATTATACTGGTTTCTAACTATCGTTGGCTGTTAGATAATGATGACTTGCAATTCTTCGTCGTCGAAGGTTGTTAGACAGTCAGTACAGCTACTTATGTAGGCCTGAAAAGCTTAAGAGTTGTAAAACTTATATAATGATATTTTGAATGATAGATAATAAGCTTCTGACGTTCTGGTTCTACAATCAGACTATTATTTTCTTTTTAATAAAGTAATTATATTGTTACCGCCGCCGTGTGGTATCCGGCTGAATAGAATAGACCAATCTCATTTCTTAGCGAGATGTCGTAAGAGGCGACTAAGGTAAGTTGACGTCAGGCAGGCGGCTGATCGTATAATAACTACCCAAATCAACTAACAACGTGTTTTAAACATAGTTGTGCCGACCTTACTTAGAGTAGGATAAGGGCAGGAGAATGATGATGAATTACATTGTTAGCAGAAAAGCTTTAAGTTTGCTTAAACAATTATAAGTCAAATCAGTAATAAGATAGATGACATGCTTTATGGCGTGCATTAATGGCGTGATTATGAAGTTTCTAGTCAGTTAAATATTTTATCTCTTAGACAGCACGGTGCTTGTATTTGAGACAGGGAAAACGCGTTCTTATACACATTTGTTTTATAATTTCAGTTTGATCGCCCGAGTATTGCTACCCGTGACGAGAGTATTAGGTATAACTTGGCATTTAAGGAATGAGGAAGTACTAAGAGAAGATAGAGCGGCAGTTGTTATAGCCAACCATCAGTCTTCACTCGACATTTTAGGTACAAGTTGCTGTTACCCTGTTACATCTCTCTGTGACCTCTCGAAGGAATTTCACAGTCTCTTCGGTATTAAGCAAACTAGCTGTGAAAGTGTAACAGACATGCAGATTTAGCATTTATAATAGTAGTATAGACTCTGTATCATATTAACAGTACGTATCATATTTAATAAATTTAAAATTTATTTTAGGTTTGTATAGTTTTAGTTATATAGCAAAAAAACTGGCGCCTGTTTGCAAGAAAGAAATATTGTTTGTAATGCCATTTGGTTTGGCAGCATATTTGGCGGGGTGTGTGTTCATTGATAGACAGTCACCAGAGATTGCGTACGGAACTTTAAAAGCCTCCGCAGATGAAATTTTCAAAGATAAGGTATTGTTTGAAACTATTTCGTTCCCAAATTAAATAATGTATCACAGTATTAAAGTTATTCTTGCGTAGTAAATAAATAAGGTACTGCTTTTGTAAAAAGTTTTTTCCATATTACAGGCACAAATATTCTTTTTTCCCGAAGGGACTCGGAATATGGTTAGGGATAAAATGCAACCTTTTAAGAAAGGTGCTTTTAAATTGGCTATCGATTGTCAGGTTCCAATTATACCACTAGTAATCTCGCCATACTATTTCTTAGATGCGAAGAAAAAAATATTCAACAAAGGTGAGTCGTTTTTTATATTTTTATTGGTTTCATTTAGTAGATATAAGTATCTACTAAATGAAACCAATAAAAATATAAAAAGGTAGGTAGGTGGTATAAATTTGATGATTATTAAAATATGTATTAAATGTTCCAGGTCACGTGATTCTACAGTTCCTAGACGCCGTACCTACTACTGGTTTAACAATGGATGACATACCGGAACTTAAAGATAGGGTTCAGAATATGATGGAAATTGCTTATGAACAATTGGGCAAAGAAATTGCAAACACTTATTAAACTTATAAAAATAATTGATGTTTCAAATAACCTTTCATTTTGTTTATAAAAAATGTATTTTTTTAATTCAGTACTCACACTAAGACTGTCGAACGCTATCTTTTTACTGTTGTCAATCGTTACTTATTGTCATTTAAAAAATCATGAACGAATAGAAAATACGTTAAAAAGATGTATATACATTTGAAAAGAAAATTCTATGTAAATCTATACTTATCATAAAACAAAGTCCTAAAAAGCTGTCTGTCTGTATGTAATAGATTTTCTCAAAATCTACTGAACGGATTTTTGTACGGTCTTCAGCAAAAAATAGTGCAATACTTCAGGATGGTTTAAACAAATAGTAAATATCGGTATTATGTAATTTGGGTTGAATAGATCGCGCAGTTTGTAAAAAATTTGCTTGCTGGGAGCTTCAGTCGCGTGCGCTGCGTAAACCAACAGAGTTACGCTAAAGTAATGTACTAGAAAATTGTAGATCTTTAAAAATACAACAAAAAAGTTCGGGATAGCATGTTTCTATCTCTTACGGTTAACTCACAATATCTACTTTTAAGTTCAAAATTACAATCTGTTTATAAATTTGTGACAAGTGATTTCGACGCGGGCAAAGCCGCTGGCACAGCTAGTGAAGTAATAATTACAGATGGGTACAATCTTAATAATTGTTAAAGTTATGGTGAAATCCAAAAAAAATATTAATAAATATATGTATAAAACTAATAAAACTCTATTAAAACGCAGTGATATGTGACATTAGAATTATCTATAAAAACACTAAAGAAAGATCGGTAGCCCGAAATATTGGTTACTGCCAGGACAAGTCCCCCTGATAAGGACCTCTAAAAGCATGTTTTACGTAATTACGTTTTATGTTTTACGCGATTGATGTCCACAGCATCAGTAAGGTATCTCCCGTAAAATTAATTTTAAGCTATCTCTTATTAAAGACTATGGAAATAATATCAATATCTAAATAAAAATAAATCATTTAAATTATAGAACTAGGAGTCACTTTAGATAATTACATAGTACATAAGAAATGATAAGATAAATTCGGTAAAATCTACGATTCATTATAAAGTCTTCTGTTGGTTAAACACTAATTATTGTAAGTTTCCGCTTATATGTAGTTACCCAGATTAAAATCTTAATATATACTGAACGGAAGTGCGATGTTTTGTGCTTTAATCAAGGTAGATAAAATAAAATTTGAAACAAAATAGCATTTAACTACTTATTTATTTTTTTATACTCTTCTAATGGTATACATATTATCAATAATTTCATATTGTCTTATTTACTAATGTGATCCCACACTTCTCACTATAGATCAGGGATTACCAAATTGTTTCGGGCAAGAGACACCTTTTCCAAAATGAGTAATTCCGACCCCTATAGACAAATGACTTCAATAATCCTATCTTCAGCTTAAGATAAGATTAAGTGACAGCTCAAAGGTATATAGAAGTTGGCCAACACCGTGGGTGGTATCAAAGAAATCAGGTCCATGTTTGAATCAGTTTGAGCCTCATAGATTTCCTTTAAGTATTCTTTTAAATTAATAGTACTGTGTTATAATAATTAATAATACCTATGCTAGTATTTCTTTACTCAAGACAGCAAGCTTTGTCTATTGTTATTAAATCCAATTGCATTCTAACTATTGCCTCCAAAAAAAATCTTTCTTGTTTCAAACATTACGATTTTAATGTGCAGTTCTATAATAAACAACAATTTACTGAACTTTTGGATACTTACTTTGGATAAATGAGCTGTGATAGTCAATTGATTTTTTTTTATAACAAATATCTACAAGTTATATCTATCTTAAATTATTTACACGCTACTACTATACAAATCATGCCCACGTGGAAATCTCTAAGCTCATTCTTTGTGCGAAAAAGAAGCCAGCCCTCTTGTCACTCGAAGAAGCGATCAACTGAGGTGTTAAAACGGATAATTTTTTTGCACATTGGCTCCATGGCTCTAGGGTCTCAACTGCAAACGGCACAAATATATAACTCAACGAGAAATTTTAAATCCATTTAAAATTTCGTATTCTCTATTAACTATTTAATATTTATTCTTATAATGATTGTAGTACAGATATTATTATAAAAATATTGTTATTGTATCGTGGATAAATTCAATGTCTAGAACAAAGGTTTTCGGCCTAACCATGTTTATATGCATGTATTATTAACATTACAGTATGTGTGATTTTGATTCGCATACGTTCAGTGTAATAATGTGTTCAGTCAGTACTAGTATCGTATTAAATTGATAAGTAAGAATCTCAGTGGTAGTTTTATATATATTCCCGTTAATATCAGTGTGTATACAATTTGTGATCAACCATTAAAAAACTGCAATATTAGCTGAAAGTATCTTGTAATTTGATACTATGTGGGAGATTTTAGCTTACATTGTTTGCATAATAGCAACATACTTGTTTTGGAACTTATTGTTTAATACACCAGATTTTGTGAAATATTATGCAAAATTTACGTTTTTCATTATTTCTTTACTAGTAGTTGCAGTACTTACAATACCCATTATGGCTTTTAGACCAAAAAGTTTCAAAAATGCATAGTAAGTGTTAATATTATATATTGACTAACTATTATTTAAAAAAAATTAACAATGGATTTTTATTTTATTATTCGATATTATTAAGTAGGTACTCTAAAATTTTTACGATGTCGAAATAATTTATTCCATATTGAATTAGATTTTTATTTTGGCGTAGATTTTTTGAGAAGCTTTATTTGTTAACTGTTGTAAAAATTCCTGCTTTTGGGGTGCTTTAAAATATGTCGCAAATTATAGACACAGTTATAATTATATTATAGAAAAGCTGTGATAGCCTAGCGATGAGACTGTGCGACTCTCTATAGACGACATGGGTTTAAACCCCGGGCAGGCACCAATGAGTTTTTGTATTAAAACATATGTGTCTAACTGATAATTGCAATTTATCACACGCTTTTCGGTGAAGGAAAACATCGTGAGGAAACCTGCATATCTCTAGAGAATCCTAGGGATATGTGTAACCTACCAATCCGCATTGGAGCAGCATGTTAGGTCTTAGCTCCAATCCTTCTCTCCAAAAACGGAGAGAGGAGGCCTTAGCCCAGCAGTGGGCATAGTAACAGGCCATTACTTTACTTTTACTTTTATGAGTTGATGATCGTTGTAGACGAATACTGAAAGAAGCTTGAGAAAGTCCGAGTCAGATGGTTTAGATCTTAAATATCCGAATCATTTACTTTAAAGTAAACTAACCACTAACATGTTCTTCCTTAATCCTTAAGATTAAATATGAATACTTAAGTTTACTTTGTTTTATAGTTACTCAATCGATATAGGATATGTAGGGCACGAATTTTCAGCGAGATTCGTAGCTGTAAGAAGGTGACGATGGTTATAAACTGTAGCTCTAGGTTATTTTTACAAAAATAAAATCCCAGTATTTGACGTGATTCTGGTGTCCGTGTTTGCTATGAACATTTGTTTCATGGTGTAAAGCTACTTCCAAAAACTATTATAAACTTTTGTACAGCAACCTCCTAATAGTTATTTTAAACTGTTTGAAAGATGAAGCTAAAAATGATTGTGGAATTTTATCCCCCCGAACTATTTACGTACCTTACAACATAACAGTATTTCATAAGAAATAGCGCTATGGAAAAAGTAAACTAACGTCGACTTTGATGAACAGTTGGGTTGAACAACATGTCCTCAGATCAGTTTCTAAATATCCGGGTATAAAGTGGGAATTAAATGAGTTTCGACATGAATGGCCTAAACACTAACATAGTTTCAGTAACTTAAGACACAGATAAGATACAGAAATTCCCGCCAGTACTGAACTGGAATATTTTGCGCATAAGAATATTTTTGATAAACATTTGATTACTAATTCCAGTCTGTACGCACGAATAATGAAACATGCGACGAAAGTATTAGGAGTTTCATGGCATTATAGGAATGATGAAATACTACTCGAACGAAGGGCGGTTGTTGTTGTAGCCAACCATCAATCTTCGATTGACATTTTAGGTATAGTTGACTTACTTTAATATTAAAAACCGAGATGTCACCTAAGGGACAACCAAAATTACACATATTTGCCTCAACATGGAAGCTGGAAAGCCAATAATAAGCGCCAAAGTACTACTATCGACTATACGAAATTTCCCCAACGACTTTTTTCGTTTTAATTCAGTATATAAACTATCATTTAATAATATACCTAATAAATAAATAAATATATGGGGCACTTACACACACGGTCGTCCGTCCCTAAAGTAAGTAACTTAATACTTGTGTTATGGGTGACGGACAACTGGTAAACATACTTTTTAATTTTTTTATTAATTTTAAATACATACTTGAATACAAATACACACCCAGGCTCGAAGAATCAACACATTGTTTTTTAGAAAATGTTGGCCTTCGGCGGAAATCGAACCCGCGACCCGCGGAGCTGAAGGTAGGGTCACTAGCCACTGTGCCAACGGACCAGTCAAATATTCATAATATAACCATATTGATATGAAGTAATTATTAATATTAAAAAGACGATATAATTTGCATGCCATTTACATTAGACTAAACATAAAACTAAACATGAGACTACTAATAATCGTGTTACACCTTTTGTTACCATTTTTCTGCAAATAAACTAATTTGAATTCCTGTTTGATGAAAATAAAATTAATAAAAAATTTCTTAGCTATTGGACAAAATCTATCACTAATAGATACAGTAAAATATTTAATATTTCAGAAATTAATATTATTTCAGCTATGTTCAACAAAAGTCCTGCCGCAAAATTCCTGGCGCCTGTGTGCAGGAAAGAAATACTGTACCTAGTGCCATTCAGTTTGGTTACATATTTGTCGGGGTGTGTCTTCATTGATAGAAAGACACCAGAAATTGCATATAAAACATTAAAAAACTCCGCTACCGAATTATTCAAAAAAAAGGTACTATTTTTTAACATTATATGACATTGGGCATTTAAGGTTATGTTAATATCGTAGGTAACAAACTTTTATACATTACAGGCAGGCATCTTTATGTTTCCCGAAGGAACGCGGAATAAGGGTAGAGATAAGTTGCAACCCTTTAAGAAAGGTGCTTTTAAATTGGCTGTTGATTGTCAGGTTCCAATTATACCACTAATAGTATCACCATACTATTTCTTAGATGCTAAGAAAAAAATATTTAACAAAGGTGAGTTGTTTATTTTAAAAAAGCTGCAAAGATTATTAAATGTTTTTTTGTCCCCTAAACAAAATTGTAAGTTTTTATTTGTGGTATCTTTAGAGATGAATGATATGTGATGGTATTTTTATACATACGTTTTGTATTAACGGGATAAGCTGTTTTCCTTTTTTTATTTTAAAAGAAAAAAGTTATTTTTAGGGCCAAATTTATAACTTAGGTTTTACTTATGTGTTTTCTGAACATAGGCTGTTTTCATTATGTCATCAATAGTGTTATTTACTTGTATCGATTTGCTGCATATAAGTCTTAGTTATTAAAGATATATTACCTTTCGACTTAAAGATAATTAAATGAAAATTATAAATATTTCAGGTCACGTAATTCTGCAGTTCTTAGACCCCGTACCTACTACAGGTTTGACAATGGATGACTTATCGGAACTTAAAGATAGGGTTCAGAATATGATGGAAATTGCTTATGAACAGTTGAGCAAAGAAATTGCAAACATCACAGACACATCATTTATAGAGAATAATTGAGGGTTAATGTAAATTTACATTTTGTTTCCGAAACTATATTTATCAGTTTCAGAATATAAATAAGTACTGCGGCTGCTACATGAGAACACTTTCTGTTTTTTTGTCTTGTTTGCAAATATTACGTGAAAGAAATTTATTGTTGACACATGTTGTTTAGGTATTCTTTGTGTATACATGTCTTTTTATTTAATTTGTTGATTGTAGACTGAAATAAATCAATACTTCAATAAAAATAAATCAATCAAACTTAAATTTTTCAACCCGCGTGGTTACACTAAAAACTATTAAGGCTAGATGTGTATTTGACAATTCGAAAATTATGTATGGGGGTGTTCCCGAATATAGGTTAAATGGGTGCAGTGATGTACATATATATATTAGTAAGTTAATACACTCAATTGAACTGCCGACTCATGAAAACTTTAAGTAATATTCATTACGAAATTATATCTTTATTTCCTATTGCGTACTTAAAAAATGTAGTAGGATTCCGTTCATACTTAGTTTTTTAGTTTAAATTCGTAAAAATATATCGAGCGGAAGCGTGCTGTTTTGCATTTCAATTAAGATAGTACGGTGGGTGTAATATATCAAATAAAGATATCATAAAAATAAACACACTTTGAATATATTGTATACTATATATTTATGCTGCCAAAAAAATATCATGGGTGGTGTCGGCTACAATAAAATTGAAAAGATACAGACCCTTTGTTGGTTCCTCGTACCAAGAGCCGGAGCTCCTTTGTATCGGGATATTTGGTGTCAGCACAAGGCTACCTAAACTATTATTTACGTGATGGCATGACTTTGGTATTTCAGGATGAAATAATAAAAAAACGCTCTTTTATACGCTTAGTATTTTTATTTACTCCCTCAAACTAAATTATGAGCATCCATAGGCTTAAATTGCCTTTCTATTGTAGACGTTTTGTTTATATTATAATGTGTTTTTAACCTATGAAAGATAATGTTGAAGTAAATTTTAGTAATGTTACTAACAATCTTATGTTGCATCTATATTGAAGGCGTTACTATTAATTTAAATTATAACTAGATAAAAAGACCAAAACAAAATTGCAGATAGCCCCTTATTTATTTACAATTAAATTTAACTGTAGCGACCTACACACCTCAGCGCCCTACATACAAAAAAAAACTGTTAATTCAGTAAAGTATTATAGCCACAGGAATCATTTTGCGTTTTTCAAAAAAATAAACACGATTTACAGAGATCAATGACCGTACACGTCAGTCCAACCTTGGCTTAAAAACTAAACACTGTACAACAGGCGTGAGGGGGACAAATCTATAATGTTATTGTTTTTATCAGTTTTTTGAACAAGTGCGCCGCGCCAGGTCAGTAGACCATTACTAAAAAAGCCAGGTCTCAATTAAATGATAATCATTTTCTTCGAAAATATATATTTTTTAAACGACATTTAAGAAGATTGAATTTTGCAAAAATTATCTATTAGGTACAAATGATCAGTAGATTCCTTAAATATCGTATTTTACAATACTGTATAATACAATATGTATATATATAATAGTGTATCGCTTATCTATATACCCAGTAATGACATACATTGGTCGTATCAAACGTTCATCTTCAAAAAAAGGAATCTTAAGCAATGTATACAAATTTATTAAATGAATATTCTAATTCGATTTTTTTACCTTATAAAATATACGAAAAATTTGCCTAGTTACAATCAATTGTAACGTACTATCAACTTTCAAACTTGTGATGCAATGTAAGGGGAATGTTCGGATGCGAACTACTGTTGTATTTTGTTGAGGAAGCCAAATTTTGACGTCTGTTTTTGCTTTGTACTATATTGGTGCATATTTCAAAGTCGAGATTGAAAGATATGTTAAGACTTTGGAGGTTAATATAATCAGAAAAAGCATATCGATGCGTTCCAGAAAATAGGTGAAGAAACTATTTTTATAGGTGGTTTGCTTTTCGGTGTAATTAAAGTTGTCTAAGTTGGTACCTCTCTAAACAGATGCGTTTTTTAATAGAAAGTATGAAAGATTAGGTTCATGTTCATTCAGCGCCCAAGACGTTCTGTTAGATCGTCCAGTTTGGTTTATGTATAAAGAAAAACACAAACTGAACTTATTAACTTTAATGTAATCTAAACACAACTGGTACTTGGACTACTATTGCGCGAAACCCTTGTAGCGGGTTGGAGCCGGAGTATATGATCACTAGTCTATTTCTGAAGCCAGCCGGCAGGCAGGAACCGGGTCCGTAGCTGGGCAGCAAGTCGACTAGATCACAAGAACTGAACGAATTTAGAAAAATGAGTTTTATAGGCCTATATTGCTGATCGACACTTTATCGACCTCAATTGGGAAACAATAAGTCAGCAATATATGCCCATGTTGAATAGGGTTGTAACAGTTTGTAGAGTATATATACATCGTATACCTTATGTATTCCACTTTATTTTAAAGTTTATCTTAAGTTATTAGCGAGTTAGAGCAGTGCTAATTTATTCATATAATGTTAATTAGGTAATAAAGCTATAATTAGTTAAGAGAACCTTAATTAGTTAAATTAAACATAATTATAGCTTTATTATGAACAATCATATTGCGTCAGTACCAAATTACACAAAACACATACCTTCACCTCAAAATTCAATGAATTCCGTAAAATAACTAAGGTTATATGTATAAAATTATAATTAAAATGAAAATTTTTGAGTATCGTTGTATTTTCATTTCATAAATTTATGTAGATGTTTTTAATTTTTGTAAGGCTTCTAAGTAACTGGGCATTATAGTGTGTTTTTGTGTATAAATAGTTGGGGAAGTAAGATAAAGAGTTATGGCCCGTGTTACGTCCCGTGACCAGATGTGTCGTGGTGCACTCATTTCTTTTTAGTCGGTACGAGTCCGACATAAAGTACCTATAAAGGGATATTTCCTGTCTAAAAAAAATACATAAATAAAGAATACAAACCGTGAAGATTTCATCGCTGGAACCCAAGAGTTTATCACCATCCTAAATGCAGTACAGTCTTTGTAAAGTTCCTCTTTGTACATCGAGCCGAGTAGAGATCTTGCATTCTAAAAGTTCACGCCCCTCCACCAAATTACATTATTTTAATGTGTGAGAGAAAATATTGACTGTACTATTTTATATGAGTGCGCGCAGCAATTTCAAACAATCCGGTTACACGGGTTACAAGTAACGTTTGCATAAAAATAAAATTAATATTATATAATATTTATAATCAAATTTATGTTGAAAATTCTTTAGTATAAAAAGTAAGTTTTTAACGTTTGCCTGGAGTAATAGTAAGCGCTGTAGATTGTAAACGGGAAGTTCCGCATTCGAATCCTAGAAAAAACATATTAGTATATTTCTAAAATTTATCCCTGGTCTTGACTAGATAGATACTTCCGACGTAACCTTCTAACAAAGACGTACCACCAAGCGGTTTAGCATTCAGGTACGATGCCGTGTAAAAACCATGAATGGTTACACGTTTAATCTCCAAACCCTTTGAAGAAACTTAAACTACATCGGCATCCATCAGGTGAATTCGCAATCAAGAGCTAGCTTGCCAACTTAATTTAATAAAGATCATATCATATATTCATTATGCAACTATTAGAATGATTAATAAAACGTAATGTACAGAAGTCTGTTCATTTATTTTATTAGTAAAAAAAGAAAAAAATTAAACCGCAATAAATATTTACTATTTTAACGCTATTTACTCACGTCGCTATCTTCAGATTCAGACTCAACATTAATTATAAATTCAAAATTTTTCATATATTCTATCTCAATATCATTCACATTTCGACACATATTTTCCCACATATTTCTATCAATCATGTCAATTCGTTCCTTAATTAAAGCAATGGTTTTAATGATGAAATAATGATAGATGTTAAGTTTTGCCCGTTTTTTTTCGCCACATAGTTTTATAAAATTCTCCATATTTTTCTATTAAAGAAAAAATTTATCTAATTATTATTTAAAATAAAAAATAAAAAATATTTATCCTCTTTTTTTTGACATGCTAACTGTACTTTTGGCAATGATCGATGCGTACTCATACTTTCGTGTCTGTCCGGCAACTGAGTAACCAATTAGAATAACAAGTTTGCGTGTATTTCGTCTGTACATAAGTTTTCTGTGTGTGGGTAAAGACATTGGAGGGGCGTGCACTTTTAAAATGCAAGATCTCTACACATGTATTAAAAAAAATCCTGGTTGAATTAATAAATATATATAAGTACATATTTTTAAATTTAAACTATCGTGAGTGGTATTCATAATTAATGTTGAGAGACCGGCTATACTCACGTCTTATATTATCGGATGAGCCCGACTAGTTATATAGCCCGTGAATTCCTGGTACATTTATGAAGGCGGCCATCCAAGGCTGCTTTCACTTGGTGATTTTATAGCTTCACAATTTCGTCCATAAAAATATATTGTTATAAAATATTTTAGTCGGTCTATCTCTGTGTTAAATTTAAGCAGGCAAAATTATTTTTACCTCTTGTGACCAAAAGAATGTAATATTTGAAACAAACGGGTGTTTTACATACTTCAGCCTGGTGCTTTCATACTCTGAATATTTTACTTGTACCGACGGGACACTGAATAACTGAGCCGGGAAATAAATGTGTTGAATTTCTATTTTACTTTCCGTGTAATGAAATGTTAAAATTTGTTTGTATTATGGGCATTTGTTAGTAAATATATTCGAAAGCTGATGATGATGAGGAAAATAACAGTGAGCGAACTTTAGCCTGATCGAGTCATCATAATTACAACAAATGTATGAAGTGAAAGCTGTGATGGCCCAGCGGTGAGACCGTGCGACTTTTACGAGGGAAACACGAGTTCAAACCCGGGCAGGCACCAATGAGTTTTTCTATTAAAACTCATGTGTCTAATTGATAATTGCAATTAATCACACGCTTTTTGGTGAAGGAAAACATCGTGAGGAAACATGCATATCTCTAGAGAATTCTGGAGATATGTGTAATCTACCAATCCGCATTGGAGCAGCGTGGTAGGTCTTAGCTCCAACCCTTCTCTCCAGAAACGGAGGGAGGAGGCCTATTCTCAGCTGTGGGATTGTAACAGGCCGTTACTTTACTTTTTATGAAGTGTGAAGTGAATCACTTAGCCGCGTGGTATCCGGGAGAATATAATAGACCTCCCTCCTTTCTTACCGAGGTGTCGTAAGAGGCGACTAAGGTAAATGCCGTGTGGTATCCGGCTGCATAGAATAGACAAACCTCATTTCTTGCCAAGGTGTCGTAAAAGGCGACTAAGGCATAAATTGTCTCGTCTGTAGTCTCGTCATCTCCGTCGTGTGGTATCCGGCTGAGTAGAATTGACCACCCTCTTTCTTACCGAGGTGTCGTAAAAGGCGACTATGGTAAGTTTACGTCTGGCAGGCGGCCGGTCGTAAAATACGTAGCCAAATCATATGACATCATGTTTGTAGCATGTTGTCCCGATCCCACTTGGAGTGGGATACGGGCAGGAGAATGATGATGATGTATGAAGTGAAATCACTAAATATTTGTGACAAAAACGATCAAAAGTACCTAAGTATTAATTGAGTGTGAATAAACATGTTTTGATCGATTGGTATAAAAAAAGATTATTTTATTAATTTCTAGAATTAGGCAATACTTTACGAAGAACATAATGTTAGATTATTGCAATTAAAAACAGCGAAATGATTTGTGGCTGTGGTTGATGTGTTACTCTATTTGCCATATAATATTCTGCTAGGACGTTAAAATACACCAGCTGTACATTAGTACAGCTGGTGTATTTTAACAATGATATTAATCATTGTTATTGAAAGTTTTAAAGAAACATTTTCAATTGGTTCAGATTTGTTTAGGGTGCCTGCTCGACGCTGATAAGAAGGCAAACTCATTCCGGAATAACGAAGGATTTATTTATAGAGTAAGCACCCGCACTGAGCGTCATTTTGATATCTTATAGTACGTGCTACAATTGGAAACAAACAAAAACGGTACACAGAGTTGAAAAAGAAAAAAATTAATACGTCTTTTATTTACTGTAACGCCAGTCAATGACGTCAAAATGCAGTTGAGGTATTAAGAATTAAAATACATAAAGAATTGCAAAGATATTGGAGTGTGGTTTAAGTGTGTAGTATTATAATATACTCAGACCATATCGAAATTATTTATTTCTAGAAATTACTGTACGTATTTGTAAATGGTTACTTATCGATTATGACTTAACGATTGTTATACAATCGTTAAGTCATAAAAAGACTCCTCTTTAGTATTTCTTACTTAATTTACTCACTGTGTATGTATTGAATGTTTTAAAATACGCTATTTTTTAAGGTCTTTAAATAACTGTGTTCTTGATGATGTTTTGACTTTGAATTTAATATATTTTGTGTATACATATTCTATTACAGAATAACTTATCACCTATCATTAGCACTGGTGGTGCATATTATAACAAATGACTATTGTAGGAATTGTTTTGTTACGATGGGAAATTGTTTTAGTGTAAATTATTATATTAAACGGAACGGTAAGTAAGCGAAGAAAAGGTAAATAAATATAACAGATGTTGTTTTAATTTTATTAACAACTTATTAACATTCATATTGCTCATAGACTGCAATACTGATAGAACTCAAAAATCAAGTCTTAAGATAATTACGTTTAAAGTTTTAATTGCTTAGATAAATGCATAAAAATGTTTAAGTTTGCTTAAACGAACTGCCTTATATTTAATTCTGAGTTCTGGCGGTATTGTCTCCTGTTTGCACTCTTCATCAACTCGATAACTCAAAGACTCTCTTCTCTCTACCACATGTATGCAGATGATTTCCATATTTATAACCAATCTTCTCTTGAAGATCTTCCCATAGCTGTAACTGTCACTAATAATGACTTAATTGCAATCCATAGTTGGAGCAAGTCATTTGGGCTTAAAATTAATCCCGGTAAAGCAAGCAATTATTACTGGCAGTAGGAGCTTTATTTCAAGGATTGACTGGCCTAATATACCACCGATCAAATTTGATGGCGGTATAATTCCCTACTGCTCTACAGTCAAATGTCCTGGAATACATCTTGACGAAACTCTGTCTTGGTCACAGCAGATAAAAGAGATTGGTAAGAAAACGTTTGGGGCATTGGGTTCTCTTAGGCGGTTAGGTGCTTTTCTTCCTATTCCCACCAAAATTATGTTAGCACAATCCCTTCTCTTATCAATGCTTGACTATGCCAGCGCAAGCTATCCTGACCTGACCGACGACCAATTAAATAAGCTTGAGCGTTTACAAAATCTTGCTATTCGGTTCATATTTGGTTTACGTAAATATGACCATGTTTCTGAATTTCGTGCTAAGCTAAGTGGTTACCCATCCGCTTTCGCCGGGACATGCAAATACTTTCTCTTCTGTACTGTGTGTTATTCCACCCACCGTCACCCTCCTACTTGAAATCGAAATTTCATTTTATAAGTAATAGCAATAATTTAATAAGATCATTTCGGAAATTTAATCTTAAGATCCTCACATAAGACATCGTTTTTTGGATGTTCCTTCAATGTAGAAGCTACCAAATTGTGGAATGCCCTATCGATAGCAAGAAAGGAAGCAAAATCATTACAAAGCTTCAAATTGAAGTTAAAACAATATTACCTTTCGCTATCTGGTTAGGACAACTGTTATGTTCATTTATTATATGTAGTAAATTTATTGTATGTATGTACATATTTGTATATATGTATGTATATATGTGTAGGTATGTAAATGTATGTATGTATGTAGATATATATTTATGAATTAGTTTTCGTATAATTTGTATTCAAGCACCACCTACCTCATCTTCCTGAAATAATGTCTCTAGCCCGAAGGTTGCCTGGAAGAAATCGCTAGTTAGCGATAAGGCCGCCTCATTGTGTCACTTAGAATTAAATTGTTGTTTTCTGTATATTATATATTGTGAATCTTATGTGGTGCTATATATATGTGTGCTATAATAAAGTATGTTCTATTCTATTCTATTCTACTCTATTGCTACTGAAAAGTATGTATGTATTTTAACATTTACACCTATTACTAGTGGCACTATAACAGAACTACCTTGCTATAATCCGCACGGGTTAAGGGACTGCATGCAAAGCTAATGTGTATGAAGCAGGCAAAATTTACGCACCTTATACATGCAGGACGAGTCACCACACGCATCCCAAGGCTCCTCCACCAGCAACAATGCACACAAGCAGTACACACAACCACCACCAAAATCTCGACAATCGTTGCGCTCCGAAACCGATGCATCATCAGGAGGATAGGCTCGTTGTGCACATGCAGATTATAGCAAGGTAGTTCTGCTATAGTGCCTGTAATATAGAATTCCGCAAAGTAACGCCTGCGTCTATAAATCATCTATTACTAGTGGATTGTTCCACTATTGCAGTCTATGAGCGACATAATATTTCTATTCTAATTAGGTAAAATAACATAGACCCATGAATATTTTCTCATGCGTCCATTTCAACTCAATTTAGCCGAACCAACAAAATGAGATACTCTGGAATCCCTTGAAACTTTGGTATTTGCTTAGTAGCAACATCGGGACCTGAATTTGTAAGAACTGTTTACATTTCATTGTAACGACACACTTTTTGAAAACCAATTTTCATACTTATTACCAGGATATTAAGTTCAGTTTCAAACAATTTGTAGTGTCTGATCGGGATCTGATACAAGTACGAGTCAACGTTACTGGGACTTGTGTTTCCCTTTTATTGGCTTTTGGGAATGAAATTCCGTTCAGTTTTTGATTATTTTGAAGATTGTTTGGAATCCCTTACCGACGTGTAAGAGATGTCATTGAAGGTTTATTTGGCATCTTGCGACAGTAACAAGATTTGATCAAAAGTATTAATAAAATTATTTTGCTATAATTTGCTATAATATAATAGGAAAATAATTTTATTATTAATTTTGTATTATGGATCTCCGCAAAGTAACGCCTAATTCTATTAAGATTTGATCAGTTTTAGAAATTACGAATAAAATTTAAGTTGTCATTATCATCACAAGATATATGACATAACGAGTGATAATGCGTAATTAAAATTTTCAGTATGAAAATTTTGAAGTTATCAGGAAAATACACACACACACACACGATCGTCCGTCCCAAAGTAAGTAACTTAATACTTGTGTTACCGGTAACGGACAACTGGTAGATATACTACATATATAATTTTAATTACATACTTAAATACAAATATACACCCAGGCTCGAGAAACCCACAAATTGTTTAAATAGAATATTGGCCCCCGGCGGGAATCGAACCCGCGACCCGCGAAACGGAAGGCACGGTCACTACCCACAGCGCCACCGGGTCAGTCAAACTTACGTTTGTTTAACCTCATAATACAATAAAGATTATATAGACGATGAAAAATGATTAAATCAGATATTAGCAGATCGTTATAGAAGAGGAGTCATCGAAATACCTAACGAGTCGCTAATTTTAAGTAATATACTTAAGGTACTTTCACGTCAGGGCCTCAAGTACAACCAATTAGACAAATATGCTATGAACTTCATAAAGAGAATAGTTGTTCAGCATTTTATCTATTCTTTAATTCATCTAGATAGAATAAACTAGATAATCTTGTTCATCAAACCACACATATTTTACATATTCAAATACGTAATTTTTAATACTATTTTCATTAATTTTTGTGCATTTGATTTTTGTATACTGCGTCCATCATATTATCAGTCTTTTGACAGCTCACGCTCATTAAGTTTTGTATTGCTTACGTACAAATATCATACAAATAATATTTGTACTTTATGGATGGGTACCGCCCACTTAGTGATGTCACACATAATGGTTACTACGATTATGCCACAGATTAAAAATAATCGGTAGAAATCGATGTTACGAGTATTAAAAGACATCTAATAACATTATATAAAGTTTTACTTTCTTCTTAGTTAATACATGAATACAAATAAAACAATCAGGATATTTTAATTTATTTTATTAGCACGAGTCGTCGGAATGATAATCAACACTAGACTCCTCCGATGAGGAGTCTTCAGTAGCAGTTATTATTAGCTCTTGTGTAGATAATATATTATCAAACGCAATATCACGTTCCCAATCAGAGAATATTACTCTTTTAGTTCTTTCCACCACACTTGCCCAGTTCTCGGCCGTTACGTGGGTGCAAGCATTTTTTAGCAATTGCAACATTTTATTCGCTGTGAATGGGGGGCTTGTATTGCATCTCGCAGCATGCCCTTTTACTTGTGCCCATATAAGTTCTATTGCGTTGTACTGGCAGTGGTATGGAGGAATCCGAAGAACAGTATGGCCATATTCTGCTGCCATTTCATTGATTACAGAGCGTTTTGCTCTCTTTTTGGTTTTTAATATTTTTATTAATTCAACTTTTAACATTGAGTCGTCCACATTTTCTCCATTGTCCCGAAGCCAATTAATTATTTCATGCTTTTTATTAGCCTGTGTGGCATTTTGTCAATTTGACGGGAGTGGTAGGGCGCATTATCAATAAAAATTATTGATGGTTCTTCCAATGAAATGAGCATTTTTTTGAACCACTCTTCATACACATTTGCATTCATCTCTTCGTGGTAGTCATTTGATTTCTTCGATTTAAATGCCAACAGTGCGTCTTGTACAAATCCTTTTGCTGTACCTGCATGGCAAATGATTAGGCGCTCACCTTTTCCCATTGGTACTGAGGAAGTGGAATCAGCAGTATCATCAGTCCAGAAACGAGATAGTGTGTGGTTAGCGTTGAGCCATGTTTCATCCGTGAAAACAATATTTGCCCAATCTTGTATTTTCTTTGCCTCTCTTAAAAAATCACAACGTGCTATAGCTATATCTGTGCGTTCCATTAATAATTTTCTTTTATTTAACTTTTTATATGAAAAGCCAATTGTGTTCAAAACTTTGACCAAAGAAGATTTTTCACCATGAAATAGACCACTTCTTTTCAAAGAAACGATAAGTTTTCTCAAAGTTGGAATTTCTTTTCTCAAGTAGTAATCATATACATGACGACGAATAGCGTCAGCGTCAAAGTCATCAACAGCTGTCACCTTATGAGCCCGGCGCTTTCTTTTTGGTGTAGATGGTTTGTTTTGCTCCAAGCCGCTCCTGCCGTAGGCATCAGTAGTGATTTTAGTCACAGTTGATAGACTGATCCCCAACGCGGCTGCAACACGGTTTCGGACTTGCGTGATAGGTATAAGAGGTCCGCCATTTTGATTTTCTTGCTCAAAATACTCATGAAGTTTTAACACTAACTGTCTCGATTGTGCTTTCAACACACGTCCTTTCGGCATTTTCACGATCAATTAATATAAGTTTCACAAAAGTTTTTCCGAGGAATAAAGCTACTTAACTCAAGGTGTAACAGATGCGAGAGAACACTCAGCGAACGTAAATGCGTGTGACTATCACGGGCGTTTCGTTGAGAGTGACAGATCACGTCAAAATGGAGGCCGAGCGGAAGGTCTGTTGATGTTGCCAGTTGATGTATAATATATTTTTTATGATTATAATAAAAACACACGGATTAACATTTATTTTCAAAAAACTAAGGCAATATTAAATCAAAATGTTGATTTCTATATCTGTTATTAGTTTACGTAGGTTATCATTAATCGAATTACTTAGGTACGTAATTCGATTAATGATAGTAGGTACTATAATCGGAATGGTATCGCATACGAGAATCTTTAGGACATCACTAAATATGTAAATCGTCAATCTGTCAAAAGATGGTTAATATAATGGACAGTGTATAAATGTCTTTGCGAGGCGGGGATAGCATATGCAGCTTATACCAGTTTATACCAATATAATCCACCCTTGCAAAATAAGATACAAGAAAAGAAATAATCGGTTGTTAGTCAGCGAAATCTTCACTGCTGATAGATATATTGTTTTGGTATAGTATAGTATGAAATCCGTCGTGTGGTATCCGGCTGAGTAGAATAGACCACCCTCATTTCTTACCGAGGTGTCGTAGCAAGCGACTAAGGTAAGTTGACGTCAGGCAGTCGTAAAATACCTAGCCAAATCACGTGACAATATGTTTGTAACATGTTGTGCGGACCCCACTTAGAGTGGGATAAGGAGAAGAGGATGATGATGATAGTTTTGTATAAAATATTGTATATACGATTATGTGTTTAAGTTATATAATACCGGTACGTTATTATTTTATTTTCTTAAACTAAACTATGGTTGACTGCACCTATATCATATAATTAATTATCAATGAAATGGAATAAACATAAATTTCAAATTTTTACTAAGATATATGCGTGTAAAATTTTAAATATGTATAAATAAAGTATGAAGGTACGCCATTCTAATGAAAAACAATCTAAATTGATTCTCCGGGGACTCCAATCAGTACCTTCTGTATGATTCATGTTCTCAGAACTCTATGTGAATAAAGCTTTCGAAGCTTTTCATATCCTTACGATACTTGCATCAGCGCTTTGCAAACTAGAGCTTCGTTGGGCGCATTTGGGAATATCCGTATTGCCTGAAAATACATATTTGATTTCAGCTTGTTGAATTTTGGCTCCCATGTCGTCTTTATACAGAGCCTGTTTACTTGGTAAAGTAACAGCCTGTTACTATGCCCACTGCTGGGCTAAGGCCTCCTCTCTCCGTTTTTGGAGAGAAAGATTGGAGCTAAGACCTACCACGCTGCTCCAATGCGGATTGGTAGGTTACACATATCCCTAGAATTCTCTAGAGATATGCAGGTTTCCTCACGATGTTTTCCTTCACCGAAAAGCGTGTGATAAATTGCAATTATCAATTAGACACATAAGTTTTAATAGAAAAACCCATTGGTGTCTGCCCGGGTTTGAACCTATGTCGTCTCTAGAGAGTCGCACGGTCTCACCGCTAGGCTATCACAGCTTCATTTCAAAAGCTTCATTAATCAAATAAAATAAAATTTTTGTTATTTAGATTATTATTTATATATTTTAAGATTGATAAAAAAAATAGCGGCAATATAAGGCTACTTTCAGATGACTTTATTATGGAATGTATTAATAAATAATAATAAATAGGATAGCTATTATATATATTGATGACATCCTCTGGAATCAAATTTTTACTACTGCTATAAGATCATGTTTAGGTACATACGCTTATTTTCTTACTAGGTCTGTGAACTTAATTTTGACTGGCCCGTTGGCGCAGTTGGCAGTGACCCTGTCTTCAGCTCCGTGGGCTGCGGGTTCGATTCCCGCCGAGAACCAACATTTTCTATTTAGATTTTGTTGGTTCTTCGAGTCTGGGTGTATATATGTATTTAAGTATGTATTTACAACTATATATGTATATATTTACCACTTGTCTCTCACCCATAACACAAGTATTAAGTTACTTACTTTGCGGATGGACGACCGTGTGTTTAAAAAAAATATATATATATGGGCCAATTACACACTGTCATCGGTTCCTGAAGTAAGTAACTTAATACTTGTGTTATGGTTGACATACAACTTGTAAATATGTTAATTTATATACTTAAATACATACACGCAAAATCAAATAATCAACAAATAGGTTTATGTAAAGAAACCGGCTATACTCTTATTTTATCAGGTTAGCCCGACTAGTTTTTGTTTTACTAAAAAAAACAAATTCTATATAGAAAATGTTTGCTCTCGGCGGGTATCGGCCTGTGAACCGCGGAGCTAAAGACAGGGTCACTGTCACTGCGCCAACGGGCGAGTTTAATTAAGTCCACAGACCTAGTAAGAAAATAAGCGTATGTACCTAAACACTTATTTATTTATTTATTCTATAGGTCCGCCAACAGAGTATACAGTAATTGTCAAACTTAATTATTATTACATACATATGCAAGGTCTAATGCTACCCTAATTAAAGGTGGACACAAACACATAAACATGTTAATAAACATGATCTTATAGCAATAGTAGTAAAAATTGGATTACAGAGATGTCATAAATATATATAATAGCTATCCATTTTTATTATACAAATTAAAGAAGTGCTATTTAAAATACAAATTCGTACAAAAATTCCCTGCTTCAAAGCGATGAAATGAAAATTATATTACGCGCGAATCCATTTGAGAAAATTCGTAATTATATTATAATCTGAGTCACGTTTGTCAGATGAAGCGAAATAGAATTGGAAAATGTTATTTAGCCGAAAATATCTTTTAAGCAGGTTTGATTGTATACAAAGGCTTCGGGTAACATTAAGCTACTTTGTCATTTTCTGATGATCGAAACGAATATGTAGAAATGTTAGGTAAGAATTGTCACTATAGGACAAAAATAGGACTGAATCGGCATCATACGGCATTCTCGTTTTATGCCGTGTAGACCACCCTTATTTCTTACAGAGGTGTCGTAGAAGGCGACTAAGGTAAGTCGACCCGCCGTGTGGTATCCGGCTGAGTAGAATAGACCACCCTCATTTCTTATCGATTGTCGTAAAAGGCGACTGAGCTAAGTTGACCCACTGTGTGGTATCCGGTTGAGTAGAATAGATCACCCTCTTTCTTACCGAGGGGTCGTAAAATAGGACTAAGGTAAGTTGACGTCAGGCAGGCGGCAGATCGTAAAATACGTAGCCAAATGATGTGACAACATGTTTGTAGCATGTTGTGCCGACCCCACTTAGAGTAAGATAAGGGCAGGAGGATGATGACGGCATTTTCGTTTTAGTAAAAAAAAACCAACAAATTTTATATAGAAAATGATGGCATTATACAGCATCACTGTATAAAATATTAAATGGAAGACTTCTCTAAACAAAGCTTAGTTAATTTTTAGAGCTAGAAACTTAGCAGAAGTCATAACAACTTTAGATGTTTTAGAGGTTCTATATCAAAACCATTTGGCTATTTTGCCTTGCCTTGCTAAACTCTTTCTACAAAATTTAGATACCAGCACACTAGTGTGTGATTAATATAGACACATACGTTTTTGCAATACATAAACTTGCAATTTATAATATTACAGAAATATTTAACTTCTACCTCATTAATTACTTACTTTTACTCGAAATTACTAGCTTTTATTGTACGTACTTTTAAACAAATATAAAATAGCTGTAAAAGAAATAATTGCAAATCCGCTTCATAGACACAAATGAAAACAAATGAGAAATTGGCTAAGTTATTTATTTCGGACGATCCACAAAGCTTGTTTGATCATGTAAATTTCTTTTTTTGTTCCCTTTATGTCATTATTGTTAAGTTGCTAGCTTGTTCTACTAAGTTCGAGGCGTAATTGTACTGAGAATTTAACTTTTTACAAAAATTATTGAAAATATTACTGTTGTAAAAATTCCATATTTCGAGCCTAGGTCAATGTCGAAGTATCATAGAAATTCCATTTATCGATGTTTTGTTAAAGAAATATCCGTGTGGTCAGAAGTTATTTAAAAAACCACCATCATCATCTATATCTATAATTATTATAAAACAAAGTCCCAAAAAGCTGTCTGTCTGTATGTAATCGATTTTCTTCAAATCTACTGAAGGGATTTGTGTACGGTTTATACCAAAAGATAATGCAATACTACCGAATGGTCTAAGTAAATGGTATATCGGTATTATATAAATTGTGTTGAACAGATCGAGAAGTTGTAAAAAAACTTGCTTGCTGGAAGATTTAGTCGCGTGCGCTGCGTAAACTAACAGAGATACTTTAAAGTAATATACTAGAGAATTGTAGATCTATAAAATACTACAAAAAAGTCCGCTATTTATGTTTAAAATTTGAATTCTAGAGAAAAATTGTGAGAGGCTGATTTCCACGCGGGCGAAGCCGCTGGCATAGCTAGTGACATATATGTGGAAGTTAAAGATTTTGTATTACTGGAGTAGTGTGACATTTTTAGATAGGCATCATATATACCGGACGAATTTGTTAAGGCAAGCCAAAGTGGACGAGTGAACAAAGTCAGTTATGACAGAGAGGTTAAATTTATAAGACTTATACAATGTCTCATAAGAAAATTTAATAACTATTTAAGTATTAACTATTAAATCAATACAAGATGTATAAGATTTAAGGATTTAAATAAATAAAAATTATACATGGTTATGTCGACATTTATCAGACTATTTAAAGTTTCGATGCACGGCCATCCAATTTGTATGTAAGGAAATTGCAGATAAACGTTTTAAGAAAATAGTCTCAGGCGGCATGGTGCGAGGGTTCCGAGATTTCGATCGAGCACTTGTAAAAAATTAAATGTTTGTATGAAATGAGACCTAATAATTCTGTGAAAGAAGGAAGACTTAACATCAGAAAAGGTTGAGCAAAAAAGGCTAGAAAATAGGATCACTATCGGCAAAGATAGGATCCTAATACAATACTGGGGAAAAAGGGAACAGCGAATGAATTTTCCGTAAGGTATGCCATAAAATGCTCAAATAAAAATCTGAAATCGTGGTATACTAAGCTCTAAACTAAGGAAATATGATAGAATACTTTTCTTACTATTTGGCTTCCCATCAAAATTACAGAGATATCTTTCTCAGTTGGAGAATTTGTAATTAATTACTTCTGTGGACTGAGTGTCTCGGCAGCTTCTGCTTCGCGCAGTTTAAATAAAAGGCAAAATCTTGAAATACGAACACGTAACTAAATTAAAAACGACGAGTCCTCTTTCATCTTATAATTTATTGAAGTTTTATTTTCCATTTGTTTGATTAAAACCCACCCCAGGCGGTGGTTAAAGCTGATGAGTTGGAAATAGCGCACGCTTCTGAATATTTTATTAATGTTTGGAGTAAAAGCACAAAGTAAAGTAACGGCCTGTTCCTATCCAACTGCTGGTCATAGGCCTCCTCTCTCCGTTTTTTGGAGAGAAGGGTTGGAGCTAAGACCTACCACGTTGCTCCAATGCGGATTGGCAGGTTACACATATCCCTAGAATTTTTTAGAGATATGCAAGGTTTCCTCATGATATTTTTCTTCACAGAAAAATGTTTGATAAATTGCAAATATCAATTAGACACAAGTTTTAACAGAAAAACTCATTGGTGCCTGCCAGGGTTTAAACCTGTGAACCCTTGAAAGAGTCGTACTGTCTCACTGCTGGGCTATCACAGTCCCAACGCTTTGAGTACTGAAGAATAATATTCGCCATCTTTTGTGAATATTATAAATAATAAATATAATGATAACTTCTAACATATCTTAGTTTAGCTATAACGTCACAGTGTGATTGAATCTGCAGTTGGAGAAAAATCATATACTCAGAACTAATACAAATGAAAATAAGTCAAAGGTTCCCTAGACGAGAAATTAAAATACATTTGGAGAAATCTATATAACGCTAACTGAAGAGTGCACTATCCGTTTTCATACTTTACACCTTCAGGATTTGCTGTGATTCGATTTATTTAGTCTAGTCGTGGACTTTAGTAAAATAATATTATTAATGTTTTTTAATCACAGAATAGATTAATGTCACAAGATCAAGTAGAGATCATACCTATAAGGAGTAATTCCTCTATATATATTGTGTACGGATGGATTTAAGGCATTTCACCATACACTTAAATATTTCTGAGTTCAGACATTAAAGTAACCACTGTGGAGAGACCGCAGGAGGCTCTGTACTTACCGGAGGGAATAATTATAATAGTAAGTAAGATTACTCTAATACTCTAGAATGTAAGTGATATTAAGACTGCTCTACCAAGAGTGAACAAGAAAAATTGAAAGGAGGAAAAGTAATATTAAAATTATTGTGCTATAACCCGCGATAAAGTAAATAAATATATATAATGCAAAATGTAGGGTTGACTATACGTTTTCATACCTGATACAAGAAGGATCTTAAAAAAACACTTTCACAAACCGCCATAACCCCCACCATAATACACAAACACGTCAGGAGATAGACTCCGCAAAGTAGCATCTAATTCTATAAATTATTTGAGAAGAAGAAGAAAACAGGAGAGTTAACAAAGTTGTGCTAGGTGGTTGCTAAACCGTATTTACCCAAATTCTAAACCGAATGATCAATAACGAAAATATGTAAACTTTTTATTTAAGGGAAAAAATGTCTACCTTATTTATATTATAAAATCTATATAAGTCTTATATATATCGAGATGGATGATAAATCACTGATAATGGTCTTATTTGTTTGACCGTTCTGCAACTGCTTATTTAAATTTTATCGTTAATCCCTCCTTAGCAATGTATTTTACCTACTATTACATGTTTATATGCACATCATAAGTATAGAAAATATATACGCAATAATATTACCATGCAGGCATATTATGACATTTTCTGAAGGAATTTTTAATATCGCTTAAAGAATGCGATGTTACCAACCGTGTAAATCTCATAACTAGCAGTTTTATTCGACGTCTTGGCTTTTGAATGTCGCTTTTCCTAAATACTTACAAAATAAAATTATTGTAAGCCAAAATGTGTTTTCGCGTCGTTCCTTTTTAGAATAAAAACAGTCGAGCCGAAGTGATATCATATCGTTTCTCCTTTAAGCGTGTATTATCTCACAGATAAGTTTTATTATGAACCTTGATTTTTCGTCAAACATATAAAGTATGCATGAATACTTTTTTTTAATAATTTTATACATATATAATCAACAAAATTAATTTATAAAATACACTTTAAATTCACTTTTATCCTTATTGAATCATTTTTTTTTCCATTTGTGTTATCTCGAGCGCAACTATTCTTCTAGATATTCTTGTTTTTTGTTATTTTTCTTTGTTTTTCTTTTTTTATTACCCGTATTTAACTTTTTGTCTTTTCCTTCTGTTACTCAAAGACTGACTGGAAGAGATCACTCTTTTCAATAAAGAAATAAATAAATAAAATAAAATAAACAAATTTCCTGTTTCAGAATATTAAATTCCATTGATATTTGAGTGAACAATAACAACAGATTTCTTCTCTACATGCCATACCTAGCTGAATGCTATAAAAATATTCTATAATCACAGGAATAAAGATGTCTAAGTAAGTACAAGGCATTTAAGCGCGTTGTAAAGCAAATGTAACGTCTCTCGTTTTCAGATTGAAATTTTCATCTGCTTTTCACATTTTTAACTTGCAGATAATATTTGAAAGGTATTTTTTGAATACAAAATGTTATTTTGTTGTAGAATTTTAGTGACAAATATATCTACTCTATCTCTGTTAGTAGACCTCTGCTCTAGGTTATGGGATGTAATAATATTTTAATACATATTTAAAGTACAACAAGTATTTATTAGTTTTAGGTACTTTAACATACTGGATGCATTGTCGTTAAGTGTTTCATAGAGGCAAGAAGTAGCTAGTTACTACTACTTAGTAATGAATGAATAAATAAATAAATAAATAAATGAACAGTAAAAGAAATTAATTAATTTAATATACTGTTTATCTTATTACTATATTATAAGGTATATGATCCATATCACTCGACATATAAAAGCTAAAATTTATCTCATGATAATGTTTTGTCAATGTTCTTTGATCTAATAAACCTTTGTCTAGACGATACAGTACATATTTTTACCACCTACCTTACGTTACCAGTGGGGGGGCCTCATATAAGGCTCTGAACAAATTGGGCCTCAGAGAGTTAGACAATAAGAATCTGATTGTAGGCGATATTATAAATTAAGCGTCGCCCAAAATCTGATTATGAGAATTATATAAATATAAATATTATAGATATAATAAACATCTGTATAACAGAATCCGAATTTATAATTATAAATATAATGCGAAAGTCTGTCTGTCTGCCGGCTAGTCTTTTAGCCTTAAGAGGTTAAGGCTAAACTGCTGGACATATAGTGATGGAATTTGGTAAAATTGAAGCTTATGAACCGGGCTAACATGAAACAAATATTTATATTTTTACTTAGAGAACAGACACATGACACATTATTGAATTTATTTAAATATATAGGTTGACGTTAACGTAGTCGCAGGTACGGCTTCTTTAAATAATTGTAATTAAAAAAAATAGACACTTTATTATTTAGCATAATATCATAGTTAAGTAGGGCAGTAGTTACGAACAATATTATTGTACAATTTGTTACAAATTCATTCTGCTTCAAATAATTAGGTCAAAAATATAGAAAATATCGTCGCCGTTAATTTGACATTTGAGCGTTTTTGGACTCTCTCGATTATTTTGGTCTAAAAAATGTACGTATGTATCACCTGAAAGGTCAGGTGATACATACGTACATTTTTTATGAAAGCGTATAAGGCACAAGTGAATAGAAGGCTATTCACTTGTGCCTTATACGCTTTCCAGTAGGTTGTCACAGAGACAGTCTCTTGCCGAGACTAGAGCGTCTATTAAATGTTGATATCTTATGAGCCAAGCTAACGTGTCTTGTGCTGGGATAATCTGTGGTATGGTGATGGCATGTGTCTTGCAGAGTCAAAATATATTTTTTTTATATATATTTTTTCAATATATGGTACGCTCACACACACGATCGTCCGTCTCCAAAGTAAGTAACTCAATACTTGTGTTACGGGTGACAGACAACTGGTAGAAAGACTACATATATTTTTTTTCTACATACTTAAATACAAATACAAAACACACACAAGCTCGAAGAACCAACAATTTTTTACAGAAAATGTTGGGCCTCGACGGGAATCGAACCCGCCACCCGCGGAGTTGAAGGCAGGGTCACTACCCTCTGCGCCAACGGGCCAGTTCCAGATTGCACCGTGTCCACAAAATTTTCCGTCACTACGTTATATATTGGGAGAATCTTAGTTTTATTTGAACAGAACAGCTTGAACAAATACCTTTCAACTCGGAACCAATTACGTTTCTGAACAATTAAAAGTGACGCTCTCTCGTTTTAAATGTCCACTGGAAAGAATAAATCCTTTACAACACAAAGGATCAAGTCCACTTTTACACAAGAGCAGACAATAGGATAAAGATAGCTAATAGTTACCGGCAGCATAGTTAAATGAATGCTAAATCATTGAAGTGATTCAGTTTGTCTATTAAAAAATCTTCTTCTTTGATCGATGGACGTACACTGCTGGATATATGTAGGTCTATTCACAGGTCCTCCACACCAATCGTTCTTGTACCAATTAGGCCCAGCGGTTCCTTGCGACCTTTTTGAGGTCATTAGTCCGCCGCGCAGGGGGCAGAAAAATTAAAACATATTTATTTAGGTATATTATAATTCTCACATGCTCAAATTCAAATTCAAAATGTTCTTTATTCAAGTAAACTTGTAAACAAGTGCTTTTGAATCGTCAAAATCTACTGCTGGTCCGGAAAGCTGTTCTTACCAAGAAGAGCCAGCAAGAAACTCGGCGGTTGCTCTTTTTAAAATATAATTCTTATAACTAGTTACATGTAGTCATTACTGTCTTGTACAGGGTAGAATAGCTATTATCCGCACATTCTTATCATCGAAGTAATCCTCAACAGTGTATGAGACTTTTTGAATCAGCTTGTTTTTAACAGTGTTTTTAAACTGCTGTAATGGCATGGCTAAAATTGATTGCGGAATTTTATTATAGAATCTTATACCCAAACCCACAAACAATTTACGTACTTTTGCAAGGCGCAAAGCAGGAGCCGTAAGCTTATGTCGGTTCCTACTTTGTCTGTTATATACATCACCTATTTTTTATTAATTCTTTATATTTTTGTGTACAAAAATAAAAATTGCTTAAAATATACTGTGAAGCAAATGTTAAAATACCTATTTAAACTTCTCTCGCAGGGAATCACGCGGACTTAAATTGTAGATGCCACGTATGGCTCTTTTTTGTAATACAAAAACTCACGAGTTCAAACCCCCGGGCAGGTATCAACGAGTTTTTCTAATAAAACTTATTAATGAGTCTAATTGACAACTAAAATTTATCATACGCTTTTCGGTGAAGGAAACCTATGACCAATGATATAAGGGTGGACCTTTCGCCAATTCTGGCGATATGTGGGAAACCTTCCGCATTGGAGCAGCGTGATGGGTCTTAGTTACAACCCTTCTATCCAATAACGCAGAGTGACCCCCAACACAACAGTGGGATAGTAACAGGCCGTTATATTACTTAACTATATTATATTTATAACTTTCCACTGTCCTTTATTCTTTAAATATTTTTTTTGTAGTGTTAAATATGGCTATTTCGATAAATACTGAAATGAAAATATTTTTTATTAAAACAAAAAGGTTATTTTACGTATTTCTATCACTCGAAATGCGATCAAGGATCGTATCAAGGATCAATAAGATTTATTAAGCTGCCACTGGTTCCGAATGTTGCTTGCGAACAAGAAACTCGGCGGAATAATATACGAAACCTTTAATATAATGTTTTGATAGCCATGTAGTCGTATGCGAATCCACTAGTTGTTCTTATTCATTCTTATTCATTCTCATTCATCTCCTGCCCTTATTCCACTATAAGTGGGGTCGGTACAACATGTTACAAACATGTTGTCATATGATTTGGCTACGTATTCTACGACCGGCCGCCTGCCTGACGTCAACGTACCTTAGTCGCCTTTTACGACACCTCGATAGGAAAAGAGGATGGTCTATTCTATGCAGCCGGATACCACACGGCATTTACCTTAGTCGCCTCTTACGACACCTCGGTAAGAAAGGAGGGTGGTCTATTCTATTCTGCCGAATACCACACGGAAATCCACTAGTTTTTCTATCTTTTGATATCCTTAATTTATTCTCGTCTTAAATGAATATTAATTACAATTTCCACACTTCGTCTTAATGTAGGTCGTTCGACGCATTTCTGCTAAATATTTTTCTTGTTCGCAGTTAATTTATCAGCCTTATTTTCAGGGCAATTAATAAACATTATTGTGACGTGTGCTAAAAGGTACTTATGTTATAGGGCTTTAATGATCAAGTAATCTTCTAGGTATATATTTTTTTAGTGGGTTAATATTCGGAACACTTCTTTTAATAAGTTTATATTACATCCCTGTTTCGAAAATTTTCTTATTCTGTAGTTTCAGAAGAACAATGACACAACTGTTAAACTGTTGTTTGACTGGTTCGTTGGCGCAGTGGGTAGTGACCCTACCTTCAGCTCCGCGGGTCGCGGGTTCGATTCCCGCCGAGGGCCAACATTTTCTATAAACAATTTGTTGATTCTTCGAGCCTGAGTGTGTATTTGTATTTAAGTATGTATTTAAAAACTATATGTATATATTTACCAGTTGTCCGTCACCTATAACACAAGTATTACGTTACTTACTTTGGGGATAGACGACCGTGTGTGTAAGTATCCGATATATTTATTTATTAAAACTAACGTTTTATAAGAGATCCAAAAAAAATTATAGTTAATTTGCCATATACCATATTTGGCATTATTTTGTCATTTGATTAATTTTCAGTGTTAGTCATTCGTTTTCGGTTTTCTCTCTGTCTCCTATGAAATTTTAGTTTTAGCAATTGCGTCGTTGTTCTTTTTAATAGAGACATATTAATTACTACTTTTAACTACCGTTCCATGACTTGGTGAGTTGTTTAATTACTAAATTCCAGTGAAAAGTAAAGCGCCTGCAGAAACTTGGTAAAATTATGAACTTCGTTCGCTCCAAGTTAAATGGTAAAATAAAATGTGACGTTCTTATTCCCAAAGGGAATTTTTTAAAATTCTATATCCAATAGCTCCAAGTGTATTTATTTACATTAATATCTCTCCAACGAATTAGCAGTGAACAGGCAGAGTAACAAACAGACTTTCTCATTTGTAATATTAGTATAGATTATATTATCTTATGAAAAGCTTGGGTACGCCTTTCGGTACAGGCCTGATGATCAACTCCTATTACGAACTATTACAACGAAAAGATAATATTTCTCATGGGGATATTAGTTAGATCCTCAACTGCAATTTCATTTTTATATTGTGTCAGGTAAGATGGGTACCAGCCGTAAAATCAAGACTCGTTCCTTCCTCTTCATAGTATAAGTTATACTTAATAACGTAATATTTTCGTTATGTAACTTCTTAGCAGTTATCCTTAGGTCATATTTTTTATTGAAATTTATATGTTTTGATAATCCTGCTAACATTATTTCTAAATACAATTTATTTAAGTAAAGCAAGTTAGGAAATATTTAAAAATAATCGTTTAATCCTCCAAAACTTTTTCAATTTACTAACGTTCTTCGTATTTTAAGTTGCAGCGTATAACGCTGAAGTAGTTTCTTATTGCAAATTATTCCAAGTTGCTCAGGAACTCTAGAACGTACATCTTAAAACTAAAACTCTTTATTTCCTTAGTGACTTGAGTATTTAATTGCGTTTCCTTGTCATTATGGGAATGCCTTTTTTTATATTTTTCTCAATATCAAAATATTGAACTTTATCTAAGTTTCAGTAGTAAATGTAAAATTGCATAAAATAAACGCTCCCTTATTTCCTTTTCACTTATTTTGTAAGTTTTATACGATACATTTGTTTTAAGTATTGACTGGATTCTTAATGAAAAATTAATGTTTTCATTCAATGATTATGTTTCCAGATACTTGATCTCAAACTTTCATGCTATTTTAATAGAGTATTACGTACATAACCCAACTTCTACACGAGGCAAAAATAAATATTAATAATCGGTACCGGTTGCAAACCCTCATTGTAGTTTGATATTTGTGCCTGATGCAGAACCCAGGTGCACCCACGAAACGGTGATCGAAATTCGTAATATAAGTTTTTTATGTCTCTAAACATATGAATAGGTTATTTGAAATATAAGAATAGTACGAGCCATAATTTTACGCGAGTTATAATTTCCACAGAAGATAATAAAATAAATAACTCCTCTTATCTTAGATCCGAGTCGTAATTTTTACGAGCCAATTATGTTCAGTAAATCTCAGAACATCAAATTTAGCGCACCCTAACTAGGTAACCAACTCTTTTGTAAGCTCAGGATTTTGTTTAGCTTATAAAAACAATTGGTCCACAGAAATATTCGTAAAAATAATTTTTTTTTGTTTTGAACAACATGAATTGACCAAATTTCGTACCGGTTTCTGGAAAACCAACACAGAAGTTAACGTTTAAGTTTACACTTTAGTAACGTTCTTTGAGACTTCTGTTTCCGCGATCTTCTTATCGCATATCGCGCTGTCAGCTATTAAGTTTTCGCTTACGAAACTAGTGACTGCTTACAGCGTACTGAAAATTTTCAATAAGATTACCAAGAAAATAAATTGTTAGAAATATTATGTTAAGATTATGTTTCAGGTATTTACAAATACTTACAGTACTTTAAAATAACAACAGTACAAAAATGGGTCCGACTTAAACAAAAAATAAAACGATAAAAAATAAACAAAAATATTCAATCTTCTCGACCCATATTATTGCAGCGCATTCTAACTACGATGTTACAAGATAAAAAAGATCTTAAATAATATTAACCATAGGATAATCTCAGAAAGACATGAAATTGAATATTCAATTTCTTATGTATTTTACTTGAAGATTTGGCAACATTAGCCTTACGAGATATAGCCACAACATTCTGTCCAGAATGCCTGAATAAGTGGGCCGTAATTAAATTCCTACAATATGATAAACAAGTTTCTTGGCTACTATAACTTGTTAACTTTCTCTTAGACTATTCAGTTTGGTCTTGTTGTAGTTAAGTTTGTAGCGCCATTATTGAGTACAAAATTTTTAATATCAAATTTGTAATCATACAAATCAATCCTTATATCGATTTGTAAGACAATATTGAGAGAGAGGAGAGAACTAATCAATTAAATTACTTAATTAATTAAATCCTTAGCAGTTGAACGCTGCTACAAATCTTTGGACTGTAATAAGTCGTTAAAGCTGTTAAAGCCTAGTCGTTTCATTTAAATCAAAGATAAAGTTTATTCAAAAATAGTTATAATATTATGTTTAAAGAAGAAAGTGAGGTACATAGATCTATAGAAATTTATAGACCCATTTTTACCTTCGTATTATAAAATATATTAAATATAAAGTACGGACAGACCGACAGACAGGCATTCAAAAATCATTTGTTAAAAGGCTCGATAGCTGAAGCGCCAAACCATAAAGCTGAAAGAAGCATGCAGCGTGTTATTGTGATAAAGTTATGAAATAAATGCTTCTTTTATTTTAAGTTTTTAGGCATTTTGTTGAACATTAAATTATAGACATTGTCATAAATGCCCAGTTTTCGAAAATACTTTGCAGTTCCGTGAACATTAACCATAAGCATAGAAAAAAGTAAAAATATTTTTATTATCTTTCAATACATGTCGGTTTTAACGGTAGTTTTCCAATACAACCAATGCCACCTAAAGGCGGGTTGCTGAACTAAAGAGCGTGATATTTCAAAAGTCAAAATACCCATCAACTGGCGTGTGCACCCCGGAGCGCACAGATCGCTACTAAAAAGTAAGCTTGGGTATGATTGCGATTTGCGAATCATATTCGCACCATGATATAATCAATGTTGACTACGGTGATCGTGCTGCTATTGCGATTGCTACTTTGTACACAAACAAATGTAGGCCTTATATGTCTATGCAATGTATACTACATGTAAGGACTACATTTGTTAGTATAAGCAATCATTTAGTCCAGTATTCGATGAATCGATAAAAAGCGTAAATAGCAAATAGCAAAAAATGTTATCGGCTATTATATTATTCAGCTATCACTGGACAAAGTTATTGTTATTACAAACAAACGTAATTTTTAAATCATATTCATTACCAATTCTAGGTAATACATTCACTTGGAATATCGTAAAAGTGCTACATAACCTCGATACATATGATATAATCAAAACATTCTTTGTAATATTATTTTAATTTTTAATGGAATATCCACAATTTTGTATAGCAATAGCAGTTATCTCAAATTAAATAGCAAATGATGCTATATGATGAGTGCATCATATCATGATCACTAAGTGATTGGTGATTCTGTCCATCCCTGCTAAAAAGTATCACCGCTGTGCCGGTCGGAGTAGGGGGTGTTAGGTTTTTTCATTACGGAATTTCTGGATTCGGTCTCCACGCTCAAGGCCCACGATAGAAGCTAAGCAATAGCTTAAAAAAGGAACTGTACTGTTCTTGCTATAATTTTTTAGTATTTAAAAATATCTTGTTACGACGTGTTTTAAACACAACCTCCTTTTTTTAATTGGTCAGTCATATAAAGAAAAACGTTGTCGCTGTCATTATGTGTCGAGTTGGTAAAAGAGATTAAATGAGTTGACTTTTGAGAAAATCGCTTCTTATTTATTGAATAAAAGGAAAAATATCGTCGTTTATAATCTTTTTCGATGTAGTAATTACATTGTTTAGAGAATTAAAGCGATTTATAATAATTAGCCGAAAATGCAATGTTAATATATCTGAAAAAGTTTCTACATTGTCATATCGGGAAATTAAATTGCTTTGCGATTTTGCCCAACAGAATTACCACCAGTTAAGGCCGAGGTTTGTATTGGAATTAAAAAATATATCAATATAACTTTTACTTATAACTACCACAACTTGTAACGTTTTGAAACTTGATATATTTTGTCTGTTAGATTCTTTATCGCTTCCTCATCAATTCTTTTTATTTTCTCTTTGTTATTTAATTTCTTACTCTTGCGAGGTTTAAGAGTAGTCGTAACTTGTTGAACTCCTTGTCCACCGTATTCAGCTTTCATGTTCCAAGGAAAAGCTAAATTGTTGATGCCTTGATCCTTTAATTCGCGTATTTCATATTGATTCCATACAAAACAGCATACATTATTTCTGTTCTTACAACCTGGAACTTCGGAGAGCTGTCTGTATCCGGGACATAGTTTATAACTGATACAGATTCCGCCCCGTCGCCAACACGGCGTCGTTAGCATAGATCCTAAAAGGCGGGATAAAATAAATGGTGTAATTTATTTTATTATTTTATTTTATTTATTTAAGGACCGCCAGTAGCTATTACATTTAAATAAATTATTACTCTATAAACTTATTAATAGCATTCGTTAAATGTGCAACTTATTAAGGTTGCCACAACATCTACAATGAAAGAACAAGTTTTACTACAACATAACTACTACAACAATTTTAAGTATAACAATCTAAAAAATTATATTATAATGAAAAACATTTGTTTTCATGAAAAGAAAAATTTTATTAATATTGGTCTATTTTTATTAAAGCATAACGTGTATTAGGAAATATATATCATTTTCTTTATCTTTTTCAAACAATCGACATTCACTGCTAAGCATATGTATATCAAATAAGAATATGTATTCGAAGGACTTAAGTAAAGTAAAGCAGCGGCCTGTTACAATCCCACTGCTGGGAATAGGTCTCCTCTCTTCGTTTCTGGATGGAAGAGTTGGAGCTAAGACCTACCACGCTGCTCCAATGCGGATTGGTAGATTACACATGTCTCCAGAAACCTCTAGAGATATGCAGGTTTCCTCACGATGTTTTTCTTCACCAAAAAGTGAGTGATAAAGTACAATAACAATTTGACACAGTTTTAATAGAAAAACTCATTGGTGCCTGCCCGCTTTTGAACTCGTGACTCCCTAGAAAGAGTCGCACAGCCTCACCGCTGCAAAGCGAAACATAATCTCCGAACTCTCACCAATTCTTTAACAGGTCATGTCGACGAGGTTGGCTGCAGAATATTTCTTCTTCTTCTTCAAACGATGGACGTTCACTGCTGGACTTAGGTCCACAATATAGGCCGCTTGATCCTCCTCGTGACCCTTTTGATTTGTCCGCCTCATAGAGGTCTACCGACGATGCGTTTCCGGTGTGGGGTCTCCATTCCAACACTACCCGGCCCATAGCCATACATTTTTTTATTCACTTTCTTGTATCGCGGATAATATAAATATAATATTATCATAACATTTAGATGAAATAATGTTTCTCAACAAAACCTGTCTACTCACACGTTTTGTTGGCAGATTAATTTCATTCATACATCGCGACGAAATCTGACGAGTATCAATCAATTATTATTACACGGTCTGGCAAAATACGGCAATTTGCAGTGAAATATGTACAATACGGACGGATATGAGGGCTTCTAAAATATTAATGTCTTCCCATATATCGTTACGATAACTCAGAATGCGAACAATATGATTTTCTTTTATGGTTATGTCTATAAAATATTAAATGGTTATGGCCGTAATGCATTGTGAAGCTGTAATTGAGATCTTCAGTTCTAAATCTACCAATGGTTGATAATTGAAGTATTTTTACTATTATACTCACAGTTTAAAATTATATAACTGATTATATTACTCAGCTGTGATAGCCCAGCGGTGAGACCGTGTGACTCTCTAGAGACGATCATGGGTTCAAACCAGGCACAATGAGTTTTTCTATTAAAACTTATGTGTCTAATTCATAATTGCAATTTATCACACGCTTTTCGGTGAAGGCAAACATCGTGAGGAAACCTGCATATCTCTTGAGAATTCTGGTGATATGTGTAACCTACCAATCCGCATCGGAACAGCGTGGTAGGTATTAGCTCTTACCCTTCTCTCCAAAAAACGGAGAGACTTTACTTACTTTACTATTACTCAGACAAATTTAAAATTAAGTCAACTAAGTCGTGAATGCTTTATATGGTATATGGAGTTGAATGCGAATACTGTATCTAATACAGTTAGATTTGTTCAATTTGTTTTGCCGATCACTATTTACGACTTGAAAGTAAACACTTTTGCGTCTCAATTTAACGTGGTCGTAATTTTCACATAAGGAAACGAGATGGCTTCGTAAAATGATCTACTTGTAATATTGTAATAAGGTGACATTAAAATAGTACGATCGTTTGTTGAAATCGCTTAAAAACTTCAGTTAATTAAGTTAGAAAATGAACTTACGTCGAGATGGAGCAAGCGAAGCGAGTGCGCTTTGATAAGCAAAAAGCTGAGCTCGAAGATCCTCGTATTCCTCATCCACTGGAAGATCTAGGTTAGCATCGTTTCTTAAAGAAGATATTAATCCTGCCCCTAAGTCACTAGCATCAGCAGAATTTGCATTCTCAGAACGTGCTAAAGACATTTGACAAAAAATTATTACAGTAACAATATTCTGCATTGTGTCCACATTGCAATGTAACTTGGAGGAAAAATTATTTTATATACATTTTATATCCGGCTCGTTTACCAGAGATTTTTATTGAATATGCATAAATTGCAACGATAAACATAGCTACGCGAGAGAATTCGATATTGGAAACCGGGCTGTGACAACTTGCGTTTATTTAAATGGCTTGAATAAGTGCAATATTTATATCTGATAAATATTTTTAAAGAGTGAAAGGAATTTTAAATAATCGTTCAATTTCGTACACATATTAAAAGGAAATTAAATTATACAGGATATCAAATTATTTTAATATAAGTTCAGGGGTCATTCGTAAACTATTGTTTAAATCAACTCTCCTGAAATGAGAAATCCCATTAACGACTGAGCAAATAAAAGACCTAGTAGCTGTCCCTTCACTTGTAATTTTTTTTGGGAAAAATTTAAGTTATATCCATAGAAAAATGGCATTAGGTTCAAAAATTGATAGATATTTGAGCACAGGAACTATTTTTCAATGCATATATATAATTTGAAATTATTTTATTCGATTGGATTATGATGTAATATATAATAATTAAATGATAGGTTGTAGTCTAAATAGTAGCCTATATCTATATATAAGTGAAGCAGTACTTGAGAAGATGTTAGCAAATAAACGGTTAAAACTTGATTCTGAACGATGTCGCTAGTAGTCTGTAATTGGAGCTTAGTTGATGATTCTCAACGATAAATTTTCCAGCCCAATTCCTTGGTTAATAGCTAATAAGTTTGATATTAGTTATTAATTTCTTGACAGAACAACCGAATTTTGTAAATGATACACGTTTCATTACAAATATTGATGAGTTAATTAATTTCAATCAAATGTTTAGCTCAAAATTTTGTTTTGAATTAAATATTGTGTTTACTTACGTTTCCCGTATTTATACTCAAAGATTTCGATCTATCTTAAGTAATCGATTCATATACAGCAAACTCACTCCATTCTTAAACTTTAACTAAACATATTTTGTTTATATTTTAAAACTTAGTTTCATATTTTACTATGACATCATTAATTATATCATCATCTTCCTGCTCTCATCCCACTCTAAGTGGGGTCGGCACAACATGTTACAAACATGTTGTCACATGATTTGGCTGCGTATTTTACGACCGGCTGCCTGCCTGACGTCAACTTACCTTAGTCGTCTTTTACGACCCCTCAGTAAGTAAAAGGGTGGTCTATTCTACTCAACCGGATACCACACGGTGGGTCAACTTACCTTAGTCGCCTTTTACGACACCTCGGTAAGTAATGAGGTTGGTCTATTCTACTCAGCCGGATACCACACGGCGGGTTGGCTTACCTTAGTCGCCTCTTACGACACTTCGGTAAGAAATGAGGGTGGTCTATTCTACTCTGCCGGATACCACACGGCATGACATCATTAATTATAATAATAGCTTTTAATCCTCTGTTCTAAAAGGCGTGATAAAAGGAAAAATTAAGTATTTATACAAAATTGTGAAATTTTCTAGAATATAATCCGCATAAAGGTAGCTTAATGTAGCTGAGGTTGCAGAACATTTTAACCCGTAGTAATATTAAAGTTAAGTTAAAACACAGCTCTATTTGTGTCCCTGGTAGCCTGTAACAAAGGGGTTGAGGGATTTATTCGATAATAGGGATGTGGATCGGTGGTGTTATAAAACACGTCCCAAGCCATTAATCTTTTAAAGGTCGTTCATTGCATATATTATAATATTAAGTTGTGATTAGTAGTTTAATTAATGAAATGTTTTTGTGTGACGTCATCATTCTCCTGCCCTTATCCCACTCTAAGTGGGGTCGGCACAACATGTTACAAACATGTTGTCACATGATTTGGCTTCATATTTTCCGACCGGCCGCCTGCCTGACGTCAACTTACCTTAGTCGATTTTTATGACACCTCGGTAAGAAATGAGGGTGGTCTATTCTATGCAGCCGGATACCACACGGCACATACCTTAGTCGCCTCTTACGACACCTCGGTAAGAACGGAGGGTGGTCTATTCTATTCTGCCGGATACCACACGTAAATGTTTTTGTGTGACGTATTTTCGCCAATGTTTGTAATGTATACCAATACTTTGGTATTAAATCAGAGTAAGTTGGGATTTTTATCATATTTAGTCCAGAGCTACATTTGCATGTACTTTAAAGTTTGATTTATTGGTATTTTAAATATCAATAAATAGTAAAGAAATGTATAACGAGATAATTCAGTTTCAAATCATACTAAATCAAAACATCTAAATATTATTTAAAGTAGTTTCTTTTTTTGTTGGATGCTGTGATAACCTAGCGGTGAGACCGTGCGACTCTCTAGAGACGACATGGGTTCAAACCCGGGCAGGCACCAATGAGTTTTTCAATTAAAATCTATGTGTCTAATTGATAATTGCAATTTAACACACGCTTTTCGGTGAAGGAAAACATCGTGAGGAAACCTGCATATCTCTAGAGAATTCTAGGGATATGTGTAACTTACCACACCGCATTGGAGCAGCGTGGTAGGTCTTAGCTCCAATCCTTCTCTCTAAAAACGGAGAGAGGAGGCCTTAGCCCAGCAGTGGGCATAGTAAGAGGCCGTTACTTTACTTAACTTTTTTTGTTTGTTTGTTTATAATCTCTTTACACATATTTAAATGAATATAAAAATGATAAAAAAAGCAACAACATAAAGTAAAAATTAAGTTATAAACGCAGTTTGTCTAGTTTTTTAGTTATTCTTAGTATTTTAGCGAAATTAGCTAATAGTTTCGCAGTTAATCAGTTTATTAGTTCATCTACCTTCTACCCTACAATAAAATGGTCCTTTATATCTCTGAGGATGTTGTATCGGTAGTTCTGCGCTTTACTCTGTGCATTTCGCAACGTCGACGATGCTTCTGCGCTCGCCAGTCCCGCCCGGTGACGCTGTAAAAGCCATTAGGGCTAACAGCATACAATCAGTTCGATAAAAAATATATATCGATAGTCGAAATCAGAAATGCATTATCTCTGAAACTTAACGAGTCTACGCTCAGCCAATGCAAAGTTAGCAATGTTAAACCGCAATGTTACGCTTAATTCTATAAATTATCTACTAATATTAATAAATTTAATAAAATCAAATTTAAAAAATATTTGTAACGCCACTATTAAGTGTAAAGTTTATATATAAATATATTTTTTCATATATTTTAGCGTACATTGCTCTTGTATTCCAATTTATTTTTTGGTCTTTGGAAAGAAAAACCTTGTAGAGAATAATAAGTTGTCCATTGTGTTGATTGTTTTTATGTTAGCTTTAGATAACGAGTATCAGAAAGGTTTAAATCGTAAAAGTAAGAGATATGCTTATACGTAAAGCATATTACAAAATTGAAGATTATTTGGATGATAAAAATGCCTGGATTTAAAAATCATTTCAGCTTCATACAAGACTGCGGTTTAATAATGTAAAATTGAAAATGTTGAAAAGATTGCCCGCCGAGTAAGGGCAACATTCCGAACCAAATGTAGCTTCATTAATCATATTGATCCTTGACGATTCAAAAGTGTTCAAAAGACCTTACTTGAATAAAGAATATTTTGATTTGATTTTATAAAATATAAAAAAATAATAATATTGATCCCGTACTGTTTAGTTATTCAGTGAAACTTGTTATTCTCAGTCATGACGTGAATGCAGAATCAAAACTATATTTTAGAGTGAACATATTCAAACGTTTTTTGGAGCGTGTGTCCTAAATTATTGGCTTTGGCCCAGCAAGCCTAATATTTTGCAGTTGAAATTACTAATACCATGTAGCAATATAAGCCTGAAACTCAGTTTCAACATGTCAGACATATTTAAAAATACTAGTCTCATAAAAAATTAATCCACACAAAACTTGTATGTGAATGTGTTTGGTTGAATTTTTTCTTTGAGGCTCGAATAGAGCAACGTAATGTTGGGATCAGTATTTACAATTTAAGGTCTGGAAAGTGCCACACTTTTTACTTCGATACTGTTGTTCCTGCAGTCGAGTTGTATCCAATTTAGCGGGCAGATGCTACTTTATACGTATGTAGACATGTCTTGTACGTGGTGCGACACCGAAGCTGAGAGTAAAGACATAGCTAACTTTTATAACGTAATATCAGTATTAAAAATCTATTAATATAATTATATTAAAAGCTGTGATAGCCCAGCGGTGAGATCGTGCGACTCTTTCATGGGGAACACGAGTTCAAACCCGGGCAGGCACCAATGAGTTTTTCTGTTAAAACTAATGTGTCTAATTGATAATTGCAGTTTATCACACGCTTTTCGGTGAAGGAAAACATCGTGAGGAAACCTGGATATCTCTAGAGAATTCTGGAGATGTGTGTGACCTACCAATCCGCATTGGAGCAGCGTGGTAGGTCTTAGCTCCAATCCTTCTCTCCAGAATCGGAGTGAGGAGGCCTATTCCCAGCAGTGGGACTGTAACAGGCCGCTACTTTACTTTTTTTATTATATTTATTATGAATCTTTAGATTTTCCAAATATTTAAATTCGTATGGTAATTTTGATATCCCTATTGATACAGACTGAATTCAAATGCATGCATGAATTCACACCGCATAAAAATATTCCGATTTTTACTGCTCTTTTTATGTCCACATAGCGCGGTCTATTTTTAAAAATTATTTTATATTTTCAATTCTGCAACTCTATTGCTTTGTGTTAATCTTATGTTTTTTTTCGTTGGCGTGAGTAATAAGACTAAGCAATATATAGTAATTAGAAAATAAAGATGCTTACGTATGATTAACCACAAATGTTTCAGCAGATCAAAATGGAAGTGGAATGAACTTTTTTCATTTTAGATTGCTTTAACTTTACCTACCGATTTTGCTATTTTATGCCTTAGAATTTTTTATATAAGATTATTAGATAAGTATTAAAATATAAAATATATATATAACTGTAGGAAAAAGTCAAAAATTTGGATTTATATATATTTTTTTTGGTTATTACAATAATGCAAATCTGGTTCGTATCTCGTATCTGTTAGTTCCAATTAAAGTCGGAGGTTCCTATTTTGTAATTTGTAGAGTAGAGTCGACGTTCAGAATGACTCTGTCATTCTGAACCAGACTCATGCGACTATCAGATGTTTTATTATCTGTTTTACGTTGTTTGAAGAGGTCCGTGCATATATTAAGTATTCTATACCTTTCTCTACATATATAAAAAATAGCAATGCATTCGCTACTAAGTTCCTAAAAAAAGGTTACTTAAAAACTTTTCTCCACTTGATTCTTTCCAATTATTCTTTAACTAATCTATTTTAAAAAGCAGGATATTATTCCCGTCAAGAAATTTATAATGCTAAATCTATTAAGCGACTTTGCCATTTATTTTAAAAAATGTTTTACTTTTCAATTTAGAAACGCAACGAGAATGAAAATTGCAGCAGTTTTAGCCACGCAATTCATAGCAGTGTTGGGTATAATTAAAAAGTTATGAACTTTCTAGCAACTTTCATATTGTCACGACTAAAGTTTCATTATTTATGTTGCATTTTAATTATGGAAAATATTTAAAAGGAACGTTGCGCAACGGAATTATTTTTATGTCAGTTTTGCACCGAGTCAATTAATATCGTGGGATAAAAATAAGTTACAAATCTTTTAGGAATTATTCCAAAAGATTCGTAATAATTGAAAGTTATTTTTTATGGAATGCTTGGAGCCATGATAGAAATAGCTTAAGATTTAAACTATAAAAATTTATAACAAAAATGAAGAAGAGAGAACTGTATATTTATTTCAAATATATGCGGTTCGAATAACGGCTATGTAAAATGTAAACTGTATGAAACGGATATTCTTTCAGAGATTTATGCGCTAGCAGGAAAAATACCGTTTGTTTACGGGAATGGAATAAATGTATTGTGTCCATATTCTGGTGACTATGGAACGATTTAGCGGAATAAATATTTGGTGAAAATAGCACCGAGACGTAGGTACACGAATGAATGCCTTAATTTATGTTTGATTTAGTTGATCAGTTCATCTAAAAATTAGTGGTGATTTATATTGTAGAGATATCACATCTCATCTACTAAATCACTAGATCACATATTAATACACTAAATAATTAATACTCTTAGATATTTTTTTTTGTTATGTTTATGTTTTTGTTTAGAAAGAATGAACAGTCTAGGATTTTTCTTCTTCGGTTTTTTTCCATTTTAGTGTCGCTCTGCATGAAAATTGGTGCGACACTGTCAAGAAACCTAAATTCGGCGCAGTCATTAAGGTTATGAAAAAAAGCAAAGTATAAATTAATTAAAGATGAGAATTTCACACAATGAGTATAGAGCATTTTTTTACCGTGATTTATGGGTTGGGTAAATTATTATCAATGACTTCAATATTTTTATCTATTTCAAATTATCTTTTACACGCAACTACATATAAAGGGGCAGATACTTTATGACTAAGCGACAATGTTCAATAGTCTACTGGAATAGCGCTGCATAAAATATAGAGGTCATAATTCTTGATCTAGTTTACGTTATCTCACACACCTAAAATATATTCTATGTTATCGAATTTAACCGAACCATGGGTTCTAACGCCAATCAGGTACAAATAAATTTTTCTTTTTAAACTAATGTGCCTAATTGATATTTACAATTTATTCGCTTTTCAGTGACCGAAAACACCGAGAGGAAACCTGTATATCTTTGGAGAATCCCTAGGATATGCGGACCAATCCACATTGGAGCAGCATGGTGGGCATAAGCTTCTTTCCAAATAAAGGTGAGTAGTGGCCTATGTCCTGCAATGTGCCATAGCAAAAGTCCGTTACTTTTCTGGAATATATACATGAGCTGAAAATCAATCACTGTTCATGATTATTTAGCGATATTTGGTAATATGTTTAATTAATAAATTGTAATGTAGTTATAGTAACTAGTTATAAATAACGCATTGTATATTCTCGTCCGCTTGTCACTGCCACCCAAAAACGGATAGGATGTCACTGAAAATTAGTGCCAAGGCCTAGCCTAAGCAAAAACTTAGTGGCATACCGTTTCGCATTTCACACTTCCGTGCATGAAAAATAGGGGGCGAGACGAAGGTTTCATAAGTATGAATATTTTTAACTTTTGGCTTATTTTGCTTGTTCTCCCTATTTTTTTTTACTTTTACTTTGTATTATTATTATTTAATTCGTTATTTCTTATCTACTTTTATTGTTATTTTATATTTTAGGTTTAAATTTTTTTGTGCATGAAAGTGTTTCGTGTGAATAAATGATGTTTGATTTGATTTTGATTAATAAGTTATACTTTTTGGACTGCGAAGCCTAGCGGTGAGACCGTGCGAATCTCTAGAGACGACATGGGTTCAAACCCCGCGCAGGCACCAATGAGTTTTTCTATTAAAACTTATGTGTCTAATTAATAATTGCAATTTATCACATGCTTTTCGCTGAAGGAAAATATCGTGAGGAAACCTGCATATCTCTAGAGAATTCTAGGGATATGTGTAACCTACCAATCCACATTGGAGCAGCGTGGTAGGTTTTAGCTCCAACCCTTCTCTCCTAAAACGGAGAGAGGAGGCCTTAGCCCAGCAGTGGGCATTGTAATAGGCCGTTACTTTACTTTTTTTTTTACTTTTTGGACTTGTAACTTGATCGCTTAACACTTATCTCGAGTGTGGCAAAACGTGCGCCGGACCTAATATCGCTTTTCCACTGTCTAGTTTTATTCTCGGAGATCTCTTCAAAGCTTTATTACACTAGAGTAGAAGAGTCATAGGTAGGCCTGTAAGTGAGTGTCTTAACAAGTAAGGGAAAATGAGACCCATATACTTATTTTAGTCTAATCACACATAAAAAAGAGAGACAGATAATACTCGTATGTCTCATTTGCTTTCTCCTTGTCGAGGTACAGTTTAGGCTCGCCCTCCTACTAATAGTAAATAGTAAAATAACTCTATGATTGTACATCAATACATACTACTTAAGAATAAACTCTATGGATCTCTCTGGTTGATTTTTTTTTCCTAGAAGATTGGTTGAGATACAAGTTATTTTATCAAATTACAGTTGTTTACAGATTAAGGTTAAGGGGGTAAAGAATAATTTGATCGAATTGTAAGAACCTTATCTAAAGAAATCAGTGGGCACGTTAATCCTTTGACTAGAACCAACGGCTTCGACACGATACATCACTGAGCACGATACAACAAGCTAATATTAGAGAAACTAATCTAATTTCTAAATACAACATCGATGCGTTTTACGATTCTGCTTCGTAGTACAGTAGGTCTTAAATCATAGTTTTATATGTAACTAGCAATGCCCCGCGGTTTCACCCGCGTCCATACCGATCTCGTGGTAGTGGAAAGTCTACGAAGTCAGACTATAGATTTATTTGTAGATTATTTAATTTAAAAAAATGGGTATCATTACTATTCTTGGAATAAGAGCTAACTCACCAAATGCAGGCTCTGCTATAACGGTTGCTACAATGAATTTGTTATGGTATTATTTTTTTTCAATTTATATTCTTAAATTCGTAATATCTTTTGATTTGGATGTCGGATTTTAATAATTTTAAAAGTATTTTACAGGTATTGAAATAGTTTTTAATAAAATATCATTTAATGGAATAGGGATTAATACAGAGATATGAATGAAATGGTTTGATTATTGTCGGCAATTTTATCAACTTTTACAATGTAAAAAAGTAGTTATAACTATTATATTGGTATAACTATAATAGTTGGACATATGGTATCGCGGAGTTTTTGTGGATATTGATTTGTATATATATATAGTATATATATATATATAATATATATATATATAATATATATATATATATGTATATATATATATACAGTATTGTAGACAATACTGTAGAACATTTTTTTTGTGCTATCTTCAATAGTTTCCGCAGCGCACGCGATGAAAGATGTTTACGACTGAATTTTTTACAACTTATTACAATTTTATTAGGGATCCCTATTTTTTTTAAAATGACATATAACCTATGCTGCTCAGTGAAGAAGCAGCTTTCCAATGGCTAAAGAATTTTTGAAATCGGTCCTGTAGTTTTTGCGTGAAAACATTACAAACATACACACATACAAACGAACATACAAATCTTTCCTCTTTATAATATTAGTATAGAAAATATTTCTTCGTTGTTCTAGGTATCACTTCAAATTCTTCGCTTCACTCTCTTTCCATTTACACTGATCTGAAGCCACGTATTTCGAGAATTATATTTTTGTGTTCATCAAAAATTACTTCCGCCATTAAAATCGAAACACCATCGATATCATACTCGATGAAGTGAAAACATGAATTACTTTAATGTGCTTGCAAGCGGTTTGAACATATATGACCTGATTGTTATGCGTCAGCACGCCGTTTTTGTGCAAACTATTAAGTCCGCTTTTTTTTAAAGTTGGCACCGTGTTTATACTTTTTATTAAAAATGTAATTATTTTGTCATCAAATCAAACATACTTTTACTAACCCAAAATCCCTCGCCACATTAACGTTCAGCGGTTTTTTTAAATTTTCCTATTAAGGCCCTTTCTTTATACGCATAATGTTTATTTTAATAATTTAAAAACAAAATCAACCGGTGCTGAATTTAGAATCCATTATGCAGTTTACTCGTGAAAACAAGGAGAGCAAATATCGAAATAAGGCCAAACGAACATATTATTTCTATTTTTTATACCATGATAAGTTAACAAATCTATATTTGCATATTTCAATAACGCAATTTTGCAGCTTGATGCTTAAAAAATTTATACTTTCCAAAAAATGTTTGTTTCATTTGGCATTAAATTATATTTAGAGATGAAGAACATGATCTAGTTCAACGTCATGAGGGTGAAATTAAAGTTATATAATATTTTAATATTATTCAATATTATAATTATATTAATATCCCGTGAAACATTTGTTTGAATTCCTTTTTAAAATTGTTCTTACTAACATTTGCCTACGGTTTTATCTTTTTAGAGCCTGGCGTAAGTAGCATTTAATATTGTCTTTTTTTAAATCAATGTAACTGTTTCCGCTAAATAACGTTCCTCTAGACTACGACCCGATCCAATGACTCAACAACGCGGTATGGAAATTGGATTTCACCCTTTCAATTTTATCGTTAGACTTATCTGGAGAAAGAGCCTTTTAGTGTAAATTTTTCCCTTTTTGCAACGAGACCTTTTAATTTTGCAATATATTTTTGGATACACTTTTTTCCTTGTATATACATTATTTTGCATTGAAAGAAGGATTAAAAACCTGTGGCATGAAATTTTTATAAGCCAATAAAATAATTTCCTCATACCAATAAAATAATCAATAATTCAAGTGGTACATATAATATGATTATCGAAAGTGTAATTAAGGAAACTTACATTAAAATCATTTTACTAATATGTTGCCAAGTATAATATTAATTATATTTAGAAAAAAATTATCGAAGATACTGTAAGCATCATATTTATATTGTCCTTTTCTTTTTTAAGATTCCTTTTTCAAATAGTTTTTATTTTATTTAATGCAAAAGTAATAATAAAATTATTTTGCTATAATCCGCGATACAGTAAATAGAAAATATATATAGTGTTTAATGTATAGTGGACTATCAGTATTTTCATACCCGATACGTGCAGGATTCGTAAAAGCACATGCACAAACCTCCACCACTTCCACCACAATACACAAGCACTACACAGGTTCACTATCACAAACTCAACAATCGTTTCGCCCCGCAACCGACTCCACGACAAAATCGCGCTTCGCGATTTTGTCGTGACTTCGCGGACTATACATTAAACACTATATATATTTTCTATTTACTGTATCGCGGATTATAGCAAAATAATTTTATTATTACTTTTGTATTATGGATCTCCGCAAAGTAACGCCTAATTCTATAAATTATTTATTTAATGCCTAAAATATTAGGTCCTTACATATGAAATTGGCGGTTTCTATGGGAGGAACATAAAGTCGTTTTTTTTTAATGAAATATATTTAATTAATCAAAGTATGTACCATTGCTATGTATGCACTATTGCCATCTCATAGGTAGTTCATTGATCCCCTTACTAAAAAAACCATTCGGGCGGGAATCAATAAAATCTTTGAAGGCAGTTTGGACTGCCCCATCGGAGTTGAATTTTTTTCCTTGCAAGTAGTTATCCAAATTGGGAAAAAAATGGGAATCTGTTGGAGCAAGGTCCGGAGAGTACGGTGGATGTCTAAGACATTCTAATTGAAGCTCCTCTGATTTGGTAGCCGTCTGTTGTGCAGTGTGTGGTCTAGCGTTGTCCCGAAGCAGCAGTGACCTAGAGCGATTGACCAGCCTCGGTTGTTTAGCAGCTAGCTTTTCCACAATGTTTTGCAGTTGCTGACAATAGATATCCGCCGTAATCGTCTGGCCAGATTTAAGAAAGCTGTAGTGAACGACACCGGCACTAGTCCACCAAATACTTACAAGCAACTTTTTTTTAGTCAATTTTCGCTTAGGGCAGGATTTGGCTGGTTCGCCAGGGTTCAGCCATTGCGATGAGCGCTTCCGATTATCGTAGAGGATCCACTTTTCATCACAGGTAATGATTCGATTTAAAATTCCTTCATTATTGTGCCGGTTGAGTAACGTAACGCAGCAGTCGACGCGCGTTTGTCGGTTTGCTTCACTCAATTCATGAGGTACCCACCTTTCAAGCTTTTTCACCTTCCCAATTTGCTTCAAGTGGATTAGAATAGTTTTATCACTAACACCGGAGCCTGCAGCTAACTCGGACGTGGTTTGCGATGGATCCGCTTCCACAATAGCCTTCAATTCTTCATTATCAACTTTGGTCTCCGGCCGTCCACGAGGCTTGTTCTGCAGGTCGAAATTTCCAGAACGAAAACGTTGGAACCAAAATCGCACTGTGTTTTCTTTTGCGACACCGTCACCATACACATCATTAATCCTTCGAGCCGTTTCTGCAGCACTGGTGCCACGGTGGAACTCATACTCGTAAATAACGCGATATTTCATGTTTTCCATTTTGTAAACAGAGTGACACAAAGAAAAAAAGAAAAGAAGAAAAAAAAAATGAATTAGGGGGTTTGAAACACAAATGCATGAGTAAATAGCTGTATGAATTTGAATTTGGTATTCCTAACCATAAAGGTAATATTTGAGATCAAAGTGGCCAGTACGACAAAACGCCAATTTCATATGTAAGGACCTAATATATATTTGTATATTGTCATCGTACATGTCTAAGTTGCATGCTGTGTCTGCCTATAAATGGCAATTGGTGTAAATTTATAACATTAAGCTTTTTTTTTCTTTATATTTAAATTGCACACAATTCTGTTGGCGGACCTTATATAATAAATAAATAAATAAATAAATAAATAAATTAATATATTGCAGTTTCCGTTCATAATTACTATTAATTAATTAGATTGAAGTACGTAGGTACGTACCGTACGTAGTACCTGTTCTTGTTAGTTTGATTTTTTAATACGATCTATACTTATCTATATCTATAAAACAAAGTCCCGAAAAGCTGTCTGTCTGTATGTAATCGATTTTCTCAAAATCTACTGAATGGATTTTTATACGGTTTTCACTAAAAGATGCAATACTTCCGATGGTTTAGGTAAGGTAGGTTAAAGAGATCACGCAGTTGTTAAAAAACTTGCTTTCTAGGAGCTTTAGGTGCGTGCGCTGCGTATACCAGCAGAGATACGATAAAGTAATGCAGTAGAGAATTGTAGATCTATGAAAATACTACAAACAAGTCCGCGATAGCATGTCTCTATCACTGACAGTTAACTCACAATAACTACTTTTATGTCAGAAATTTAAAAAATTCAGGAAAACTTTCGTAAATCAGTCAATTCCACGCAGGCTGTTGTTGGCATAGCTAGTTAAATATAAACTAAATGTTAAAGAAGTGTATACGCGTGTACACATTGAAGTAAGCATTTTATTTAATTTGTATTTATTTCTATATTAATGATTTTAATATAAAAGAGAGCACTTAAATGTATAGATAAATGTATGTAATTTATTAAAAAATAACTGTTTCCTATCCTTGGCAGAGTTACCTTTAGACCTTTAGATATTAATGACGCTGCCTCTTAAGTCACAAGAAGGGGTCTAATATGACCCGTTCAAACTGGCACATGAGTGCTCCTATTAATAATTCAGACGGACAGAAACTTGGTGCTCTAAATTATTTACCTGCCTGATATAATTTTAGTTTGAAGATTATAGCAAGGCTCCGGTTTTATATGACAGTTTTCAAAATAATAGCTAGCTGCTAGACTGACATTAGTTACGCCCCTGCTTGCTACCTGCGATACAAGGGTACACGCTCGTTACTGTGTATGTATCTAATCATCCTCCTGTCCTTATCCCATTCTAAGTGGGGTCGGTACAACATATTCAAACATGTTGTCACATCATTTAGCTACGTATTTTACGACTGGCCGCCTTCCTAACGTCAACTTATCTTAGTCGCCCTTTGCGACACGTTTGTAAGAGATGAGAGAGGTCTATTCTACTCAGCTGGATACCACACGGTGGGTCAACTTACTTAAGGTTCCTTTTACGACAAGTCGGTATGAAATTAGGGTCATCTATTCTACTCAGCCGGATACCACACGGCATTACTGTGTAAATATCTTTTAAAAGAAAATTATAATTAACAAGTATCTTCAGTATATAGTATAAATTGTGTAGTTTTTCAAAGAGTCCTAGAAAAAATCAAAGCCATCAATTAATCTATTGAATACTATAATTTTTTTTAACTTCATCTCGTTAGTAAGTTGAAACCACTGACACTAATTAGAAATCGGCTTCAGATAGACATCGTTAAAAATATCTATAATTTTATGCTTTGCACTGGGCATTTCAGTTTCAGCTGTGATTTATGATGATTCTTTTGTTTCAATCTCTGTTACATGATTAAATTATTATATATTGTAAATGTCTTTTAATGTCAAATATTAGAGAATAGTATTATATGTTATATAATTTTTGATTTATGATTGTATATATAACATATTTTGGTTTTTCATATACATATATCATGACTTTGATCATTTTGTTGATCATTCAGCAAAAGCCATGAAATAAAGTTATTTTATTTCATGGCTTCTGCTGAATATGGATAATTATCATATTTAAAGGAATGTTATCGTTATTGACATAATTTTTACAGTTCTTATATCGATTTACGGTATAACGTAGCAGAGATGGCAAATCATGTGTGGCTTCATCAACAAATTACTTAAGGGGAACTTAAGGGGTGGAGTTAGATAAGGGGACGTCTAAAAGTTACACCCAAAGAAAGAAGATGGTATGGACATATAATGAGATGGGATGTAAATCATGTGACCAAACGAATGTTAAATAAGGTTGTGAACAACTATCCACATGTGACCAGAGGAAGACCTTATAAGAGATGGTTGGATTGTTTGAAGTATGACATGCATATAAAAGATGCACTTAGAGTGGGCAGGAAAATATATTGTATAAGAGCTGACAAGTCGTTGACGATTCAATATTAAAGAAAACCTTTGATATTTTATGTATTTTTAAAATGCATGGTACTTATATTTTAATTGTGGCCTCTAAGACAAATCTTAACCATATCTGTAAGTTTCTCAATGATTGGATAAACACAAAATATTCATTTACTCCACATTCGAGTAAAGATATGGGCAGTTGGTCTGAGAAAAAGAAAATTTTTGACTATTTATTTCGTTGAATGTTGTGTAGCCAACAATATTTTATACTAAAGAATATTCAAAAAGTTATAAAAAAATTAACTTCGAATACAGACCGTCAGCTGCAAATTAATTACACTTAGTAATTCAAATCTCCAGCAATTACTTTAATTTCAACATTAAAGAAAGACTACAAACGACGTTTATTACTTCTCGATCAAGTTCTCGCCAGTAATTAGAAATGTCTATGGAAGGCAATAATTAAATGATGTATAATTGAAATAGTCGCATTTCTATAGTAGAATTGCTGTGATCTATAAATTGATTTACATTTGTAGCGTAATTATGTTTTCCGATCAATTGAGATTGTTCTTGAATTAAGAGCATAGGCACACAATTTTTTTATGGCTGATTTAGTGCTGCTTTCAATGTCCTTTATTTTTATTAAATGTATTTGTATGCGAAGGATATGTGTCGCCAAGTAATGCTCTAGCATTAGAGAATGGCAAGAACATCATCTTGGTACGAATTTAAAATGATGACGAAAAGGATAATTAAGCACGTGTTATTCTTTATTTTGTTTAGTTGAAAGCCTGAAAGGATTTTTTAAAATCTATCCATTAGATAAAACTTTATTAAATTGATGATATCCAACGTAAGTCGCTCACACAGTTCAGTTTCAGGTATCGGAAACCAAAACCGAATGCAATTTACTTTATGTCAATCTTATCGGGAAAATTGCTAAATATTGAAAGTTATCGGTTAATCATTAAACGAAGTAAATGGAAATAGTAACATTAAACTTGCCTAAAATACTTCAAAATTGTCTAATAACTCAATATGAAAATAAATTCGTGCCCATAAAGGTAATATTTCAGAGCAGGTCAAAAGGCAGGTTTCAATTTTCCGAGATAAAGCGTAAGTGGGGTGTGGAGTGATAAATGGTGATCGCGGGTCCATCGTAGCTTTTTGTCATCATATTTGATATTGTATCAACCTGAATATTGGGAAGTATTGTTTTATTATTGTAAAGGTGAACTTGTATATTGTAATAGGTAATAAACAAGTAGATTAACGGCATGTTAGAATGCCTCTGCTAGGCATAGGCCTCTTCTTGGCTTCATTATGGAGGGTTGCAGTTTGATCCACCGAGTATTGGCAATTGGGGTTTACACATATTCCCGGAAGTCTCACGTTCCTTCACCGAAAAGCATGTCATGTCAAATTGCAAAAATGGAGATAGGCTGCCTATGCCCAGTTGTGGAATGGTAACAGGCTGTTACTATTTATAAATAACAAAACCTGACTTGCTACTTGAATAAGCCTTTCTATAACCCTGATATAGCTCAAATTATTTATGATATGATAAGAGAAGTTACAAGTGACTAATGAGTATCGAGAATCAGATTAATTTGCTGATAAATATAAATGAGGATGAAGCAAATTTTTTATTTAGGTATCACCGGGAGCACTTTTCAGTAAAGGTACCTTGATATTGCAATTTTTGTCACATACTGATTATTAAAAACTTCTATTTAATTTGCATTGTATGTATGTGAAGGTGGAATCTTGCAATTTAAATTTGACCCACTTCCCGGAGTTCAATTGAGCTGAAATTTTACATTCTGGCCCAGTCCCGATGACGATGCATGTTTATTATAATTTAATTAAGCATGACGTGATTCTGCTGTCAAGATTGGCTCCACACGAGGGAAATCCTCGACGGGTAACAGTAGGAACAATAAATTTAGTAACATGCTTTTTTTTAAATTACCTTTCCTTGTTAAAATTGATTTAAGAGTAAACTGACATTAGATGACAACTCCTACGTATAGGTCTCTTTTGATTTTATATGTTAGTCATAAATAAATACATATAAACTTTGTTGCATTGACCTATTTCTGATATTCCTACTACCTTTAGATGCGTTGCGGTTGCGGGTGACACTTGATTTGCTAATCGATATAGACGAGAATAATTTTTCACCATTTTTAATGAGAACAAATTCAATATCATGAATTAAGGTTTTAAGTATATTGTTATAGTAAATACAATATAGTTAAATCAAATCCGGTTCAATTAAAATGATATCATCGAAAACCGCCCGAGCTCTTGTTTAACTCAAATGAACAGCTCAGTAGCCAATTATCAGTAAATTGAGTTACAGTTCGTTAAATTAAAGAGATAGTGGGTAATATCTTAACGTAATTATAAATTACTAGCATTGCCCGCGACGTGGTCTGCCCGGACTTTGGTACTGAGATAACTTACTAAAACTAACAATGATCCGTTGCTGCGGTAGTGAAAAAAGGTAAAATAATAAATATACATCTTTTTTTTTTAGACACACACACTTCTGCATTTATATGAATTTAATCTCAGCTTGAAACCTCGTTCAGTTGCCAATATGGTCGTGACCACGATATACAACAAAATTTTAAATATCACCAAAGTTCTAAGACGAATTGCCATTATCCTATTATAAAATTAATCTTTTTTGGAAATTATAATCGTACATTTTGTATTTATTTTTTACACCGAGGAAGAATTAAAATTCTCTTTTCCACTTGCACATTCGCTGCTCAGGCAGTTCGTGGTTAGTTAAATATGGTAATTAAATCTATTGCTCACACATTTGCCAGATAATTTTGGTTGCGCTCATTTAACTTAACTTCTTGCCAAGTTTGCTGAACATAAATTTAGCTGGAAAATAAAATGTTAACTGGCTACATATGAGTTAATTCCAACTTATATTTACAGAATATGTGTTCATTACAAACCGTTGTATAGTCTATATTTAGTTTCTTTTAATTGCTCTGTAAATTTAATTGCTCTGTGCACTACTTGTCATTGGCCCTTTTTTTTATTCTTTGGCGCCCGTGTGTTTTCCCCGTAACGTTTTTTGACGGACTAACTGTGACTTGCGAAGCCTGTTACAAGTGAAATACGTGATTACTATAGTGGATACCTGAAAAACCGAAACATTTGGATAAATCCTAGGCCTAGGTATTGTACAAGGACGAAAATTGGCAAGTACACCTTTTGTAACCTGTCACAAACTGACGTGTCTTATAATAAATTTTAACGGGCCCAGCACTTCCCGAAACATTTGGTAGCAGAGCGTGGTTATAAACGCCCTCTTCTTATAAAATATCTGCCTAATTTAATGCCCTTATTGTTATGTTTAATCTCAAATTACGTTTTGTACTTAACCTACTCACGTAATTATTGTTGACGGCAACGCTTGAGGCGTCCTTATTCTTGTCCGCGTCCTTATTCTTGACATTCTAAAATAGATTTGTATTCGAACACTTTTGTTTTTATTTTGTTTAAAGACATTTATCACGAACAACTTCGTTTACTTGTTGCTAATTTAATAACATATTACTTGGAACAAGTACCTCTCACCTTACTGGGAGTTATTTTGTTAATTTATTTTGATTTTACATTAATATTATTCTAAAATGTCGGAGAGCGATAATGTTACGGTTAGAACCCGCCTTTACACTGATACAGCTGAATACAAGGAATGTATTGGAATAGTACGTTTTATAAGTGAATGGGTGAGTGACACACATTCCGCCATGGAAACTCTTTCCCCTGATAAGTTGCGGATACGATTACTTGATATAAACAACTATCAAAATAAATTTAATGATGCATGTTTCCGATTACTAGGCAGCCTTGATCCTTCTATCTATGAGAGTGAATATACTTATTTGAGATCCCAGATGCAAGTAGTAAGGGGCCTGAGCGATAACTTGAAACTTAAATTAGAGGAATTCCGTCCCAATCAATTTGATCCTTTACTGTCTAGTAGCCCTTTGAGACATTCTCATAATATTTCTATGGAATATTTGACTAGTAAACTCCCGGATTTGCCTATACCCTGCTTCGATGGTCGTCCCGATTCCTGGATAAGTTTTATAGAACAGTTTGATAGTGTAGTAAATTCGCAACCACATGTTACTCCTATCATGAAGCTTCACTATTTAGTTGGTGCGTTGTCACAAGAACCTCGTAAATTAATCCAACATTTGAAAATTGAAGCAGGTAACTACACCATTGCGAGGGATTTATTAAAACGAAGATATCATAATCTGCGCTTGTTAGCCGATACACATATTGCACAAATAATGAACCTACCTATTATTTCATCTAAATTAGCTGGCTTACGGGTTTCTTTCCTAAATCCTTTGTTGTCGTCTTATAGGTGTTTAGAGCGTTTAGAATTACCTGTAGAACATTGGTCGTACATGTTGGTCCATATCTGTTTAGGTAAGCTTCCTCATGAATTCAAGTCCAGATTCGAGCGTAGATACGGTGAAGATTCTAATAAACTCCCTACCTTTGATCAACTTATTATCTTTCTGGAGGACGAATGTCGCCATTATGACAATGTCGGCAGTACTGAGGTTGTTGATACAGCGGCTATTAATTCTCCATTCCGAGCCGCATCTCCTAAATCTAAGCCTATTCCTAGAACTCTTAATCCACTTCCTAGAGCTTATATGACGATGACGAACCGTGTAGTGCATTGTTTTATGTGTGAAAGTAGCTCACACTACCTGCGCGAGTGCCCTGAGTTTCATCGTTTACCTATTCGAGACAGATCTACCTTTGTTAAAGATAACCGCTTATGTTATCGTTGCCTGGACAAACACGCCATTGCATATTGTAAGCGTGATTACCAGTGTGCTGCATGTCATCATCCTTCTCATCATACCCTACTATGTTATAACAATCCTGTTTCTCCTGTTACCGATAATACCTGTACGCAAAGTAAGCCCTTGACTGATTTGAGTCGGCTGGCGCCCTCACGCACGGGCCGGCGATCCCTCTCCCCACGTAACCGGCGAACTGAAACTACGACAATAACCTATCCCAGCCATCGTGTTCCAGCGACGGCCGTACGTAGTGAGCGCCTCCATACCTTTCCACCTGCAACTTCTTCCAACCCACAGGTATCCTACGATTCACCTTCTGTTAACGACGAATCTGATAAGTATAACTCACAACTATGACTAAGCCCTAATCGTCCTTCTACTCATATCTCTATTCCTGATTTCCTAGTTCTTTTACCTACTGCTATAATTCACATTAAAACCTCAAGTGGACACTATGTAGAAGCTCGAGCCCTATGCGATACTGGTGCTCAGGGGTGTCTCCTCACTGCTGACTTCGTTACGAATCAAATGAATATTCCTATTATTCCGTCTTCCTCCCCACTCCGTGGTTTAGGTAACGTTCAGGTAACCCAGTCCCGAGGTACCGTATCCTTTTCCTTCAAGCCAATTAATTCTACAACGCCAGTGATTACCTCTACCGCAATGGTTGTCGACACAATTTCTGGCTTTCACCCTGAAGTTCCCTTGTCTGAAGCTGTTATCCCTTCCAATAATAAGTTGAATTTAGCAGACCCTTCCTATAATAAACCTAACACAATTAGTGCCCTCTTAGGATCTGATGTTCTTGGTTTAGTTTTTCTACCTGAACTATGTGTCCTCCCTAATGGGTTGTACTCCTTATCTACAATATTTGGTAATATATTGTTCGGTCCAGTCCCAGGTAATTATTATCACACCAATCCCCCTTTGACTGCTGTATCCCTTTCCCAAATTGTTGAGAAATTTTGGAGAATCGAAGAACCTCCGTTACCACCTCTTCCTAATCCGCTTGATGTGGATTGTGAAAATATATTCAAAACTACTACAACGCGGGGTGATGATGGTAAATTCACTGTGAGGCTTCCTCTTTTGGCCGATCACCCTCCTCTTGGTGAATCTAAGAGCACGGCCTTAAGAAGATTTTATAACCTTGAGAAACGTATGCAAGGTAATAAAGAATTTAAAGATAAATACATAACTTTCATGCGCGAATATTTTGATCTTAATCATATGTCTTTGTACCTAAATAATATTAATTCAAGTGAGCATTATTTTATTCCACATCATGGTGTTTTCAAATCATCCAGTGACAAAATACGGGTAGTTTTTGATGGGAGCAACCCAACCTCTTCTGGCGTATCCCTTAATCAGTGCTTACATACAGGTCCAAAGTTACAAAGAGATATAACCCATATCTTGTTGAATTTTCGTCGGCACGAGGTAGTTTTCGTAACAGATGTCCGCATGATGTTTCGTATGACCTGGATTCATCCCGAAGATCGGCGTTATCAATTACTTTTGTGGCGCGAATCACCATCCCATCCTATCCGTACCTATCAACTGAATACAAACACATATGGACTCCGCTCTAGCCCTTTTCTCGCCATCCGTTCTCTTCTGGAACTTGCCCACCAAGAACGTGCTAAATTTCCTAGAGCCGCGGAAATCCTTGAAAATGATATTTATGTTGACGATTGCCTAACTGGAGCTGATTCACTTGAATCTGCCCGTATAATTAAGGGTGAATTGGAAGCATTAATGGCTTCAGGGGGCTATGCACTACGGAAATGGATAAGTAATCATCCTGACTTACTCAAGGATCTACCTGAAGACCACCTTCAAGCACCACATTCCTTTCAAGATAATACCAACCCACAAACTATAGCCATTCTTGGTATTCAGTATAATCCCGTCACCGATGCCTTTACGTATACTTATTGTTTTGAACCCCAACCTACGCCTACAAAACGCCAAGTTCTTTCCCTAATAGCCCGCATATATGATCCTTGCGGTTGGATTGCACCCATTATATTTAAAGCGAAGGCCTTTATCCAAAAGCTTTGGTTATCTGGTCTCACCTGGGATGAGCCTATCAGTTCTGCTCTGGCATATGAATGGATTTTGTTTACTCATGAGTTGACAAAGGTAGGCCGGATCTCCATTCCCCGTCATATTGTTCCCAATGGTTCGTCTTCCCTTTCCCTACATGGTTTCAGTGATGCTTCTGAAACTGGATATGCAGCAGCAATCTACCTCCGCGCCGAGCATTCTTCAACTTCCTGCTCCGTGAATCTTATTATTGCCAAAACTAAACTTGCCCCTATTCGTACGCGCCTAACTATACCTAAATTAGAATTGTGCGGAGCAGTATTGCTGTCAAAACTGATGTTACATGTCGTTACATGCTTAAACAAAACCATAAACTTAACTGAGATAACTTGTTGGTCGGATAGTACAATCGTTCTTGCTTGGCTTAAAACCCCTCCTCATCATTTACAAACATACGAGGCCAACCGTGTTTCTCAAATTATAAATATTGATGCTTTAATCAAGTGGAGACATATTCCCGGTAACTTAAATCCTAGTGATTGTGCTTCACGTGGACTTTCAGTTACCCAATTGCTGGAAAATAGCCTTTGGTTTTCACCAGAATGGTTAAAACAATCACCCAATCAGTGGCCTAATTCCGATGACATCAGTCCTATGGAACTTCCTGGCCTCCGTTGTTTGTTGACGACGTCTACCGCTACGCCTCCAGACCCTTCCTTTATATTAGAGCGATACAGTTCCTTCAACAAACTAATAAATGTCGTCTCTTATCTCCGACGCTTTATCCATAATTCTCAAAACCCTACCTGTCGTATTTTATCTCCTATTCTCAAATGTAGTGAACGCAATGAGACGTTACTGTTTCTGGTCAAAAGAGTACAACATGAATCTTTCCTCAACGAAATAACTAGACTCCGTCGAGGGGATTTGATTACAAACTCACTGCGGCGACTGAACCTTTTTATAGATGACAAAGGGCTACTTAGAGTTGGCGGCAGGTTGCGTCATTCTAACCTTCCATATAAAGCTCGACATCCCCTCCTACTCCCTAAACGAGGTCATTTTATAAACCTACTCATTTCTCACTATCATCTTGAAAATTCTCATGCTAGTACAAACACCCTGCTTGCTAAATTAAATCAAGAGTATTGGATTGTTTCCGCCCGACGCGCTATCCAACATGTCATATTTAATTGTTTGCCTTGCTATCGCCTGAAGGCGGCAATTGTTCAACCTCCTATGGGTGATCTTCCACGGGACCGTGTGACTGCCGGACGTCCCTTTGATGGAGTTGGCACAGATTTTGCTGGACCTTTTTACACAAAGGTTCAATCCTATCGAAATCGTAAATTGATAAAGAGCTATCTATGCGTGTTTGTGTGTCTTTCCACCAAGGCTGTTCATTTGGAAGTCGTATCAGATCTATCCACTGAGGCCTTTATTGCCGCCTTTAGCCGTTTTGTTTCTCGTCGAGGTCTACCTAGCATTATCCGCTCCGACTGTGGTAGAAACTTTATTGGAGCCCGCAATTACCTTAAAGACCTGGAATCTTTCCTCTTATGTAATCATATTGCCATCGGCACTGAATTAACTAAACGAAATATAAACTGGGTTTTCGATCCTCCGGTTTGCCCACATTGGGGTGGTTTATTCGAAGCAGCAGTTAAATCGGCTAAGTCCCACTTAAAACGCGTCATCGGGGAGACTCCTCTTAGCTTTGAAGAACTAACTACGATTTTTACTAAAATAGAAGCGGTCCTTAATTCCCGTCCTTTGTGCCCAATTTCTCCTGATCCAAATGACCTAGAAGTTCTAACTCCTGGTCACTTTCTAATAGGCCAGCCATTGAATGCCCTTCCTGAATATCCCTTGAAGGAAATCAAGGCAAACCGTTTGACACGTTTCCAGTTGCTACAACAACTTACCCAACACTTCTGGTCCCGTTGGCATTTGGAATATCTTAATACCCTTCAATCAAGACAAAAGTGGACTAATCCTATTAATGCTCCCCAAATTGGCGACCTTGTACTTCTGAAGGAAGACAATGTTCCATCGTTACGTTGGCGTCGAGGACGCATAATCCATCTATATCCTGGTGACGATAAAGTTGTTCGTGTTGTAGATGTACAAACATCTAACGGCGTGCTCAAGCGTTCCCTGTCAAAACTCGTTCGTTTACCTGTAGATTAAACACTAATTTCCTTAAATTCTTATCATAAACATTAATTATGTTTAGGGCCGGCGATATGTTCATTACAAACCGTTGTATAGTCTATATTTAGTTTCTTTTAATTGCTCTGTAAATTTAATTGCTCTGTGCACTACTTGTCATTGGCCCTTTTTTTTATTCTTTGGCGCCCGTGTGTTTTCCCCGTAACGTTTTTTGACGGACTAACTGTGACTTGCGAAGCCTGTTACAAGTGAAATACGTGATTACTATAGTGGATACCTGAAAAACCGAAACATTTGGATAAATCCTAGGCCTAGGTATTGTACAAGGACGAAAATTGGCAAGTACACCTTTTGTAACCTGTCACAAACTGACGTGTCTTATAATAAATTTTAACGGGCCCAGCACTTCCCGAAACAATATGTTTAGATAAAAAAATAACCATAATTAATTTAATAATGTTGAGAGACCGGCTATACTCACGTCTGATTTTATTGGATGAGCCCGACTAGTTTCAAGCCCATACGGGGCTCTTATTCATGAGCTCTTTACGCGGCGGGAACTGCGTGTAGCAGCTCGCTGGGCGTGACTCGTGAGCGGCTGGGGCGGGGGAGGGACAGTTGCGGCGGTGGTCGCGGGTCTTCTATAAGGTCCTGGTCGCTCTGGTCCTCGTCATCGGATGCACGGAAGAAATTTGTGTATGCGACGCTTACGGTGTCTGGTTTTAGCAGGCTTTCAGTAGAACTGGTAGTAAAAATAGGTTTCCATGCTGGGGGCAGTGCCCACAGTCCCTATTAAAATTCAAGTGACGGCTAATTTCAATCGCCTCACGTATTTTTCTAGGTACTAGAAATTTGTCCCTAGATAATACGGTAGCCTTGTTGAACCTGATGAAGTGGTTGGCACCCGAATCGTGGACATGTTCCGCTTTGGCCCATTAGTGTCCATATTCTTGACACTACGTATATGTTCTGAAATTCTCGTCAAGCCGAGTATAGCCGATCTCTCAACATTAGTAAGGAATACGACTAACGATAGTTTAAATTCATAATTACCATTACATACATTACATTACCATCTTAGATAGGCTTTGATCATTTTGCCGATCAGTCAGCAGAAGCCATTAAATAAAAGAACTATATGGATAATTATTTAAAGGAATAAAGAAATGACATAGTTATGGTCAGAATTTTTTCAGTTCTTATCGATTTACGGTATAACGTAGCAAAAATGGCAAATCATGTGTGGCTTCATCAACTAATTACTTAAGGGGAACTTAAGGGGGGGGGGGGGGTTAGAGCGACGTCTAAAAGTTTCCACAAAGAAAAAAGCACTAAAAAACTAGAAGTGCAAGATTAAGATGGTATGGACATATAATGAAAAGGGATGAAAATCATGTGACCAACCAAGTGTTAAATATAAGTATGGATATCCATGTTACTAGAGGGAGGCCGACAAAGAGATGGTTGGATTGTGGAATATGACATACATATAAAAGGAGTAGCCCCAGAGTTAACGATGATAGGAGAGAATGAAAGAGAATTTTTTTATTATATTTAGCCTTGTGGTATCCAGCAGAATAGAATAGACCACCCTCCTTTCATACCGAGGTGTCGTAAGAGGCGAGTAAGGTAAATGCCGTTTGGTATCCGGCTGCATAGAATAAACCACCCCCATTTCTTACCGAGGTGTCGTAAAAGGCGATTAAGGTAAGTTGACGTCGGCAGGCGGCCGGTCGTAAAATACGTACCCAAATCATACGACAATATGACCGACCCCACTTAGAGTGGGATAAGGGCAGGAGAATGATGATCCCACTTAGAGTGGGATGAGGACAAGAGAATGAAGAATTATATAGTTACCATTTTGTTTAGATATTAATTTGGTGCAGAATATATATTAGCTTGAAAAATAAACTACCAGCGTTGCAATGCAATGCAAATATCAAATAGTTTGTTGATCATTTTAAAACGATCTTTTTATTTTTTATATTTATAAATCGGGCGCATTCAGGTCAGAGCTTAGATTAACACCTTGTTTCGAACTTATCAAGGGTTCTTAGTCATGAGTATGTGCAAATGCGGTGCGGAAAGAAGCGGGTCAAGTATTTTTACTGTATGATTCCGGAAAATCATGTTCATCTTATGAACCCATTGAATTAAAAAACCCATCTCTTTGTAATGTTTTAGTTAAGTTTGCTAAAAAACGTAATAATTTATTTGTTTTTGGAATAATCCGCGATAAATAATAACCCAGTATGCTATTAATTTATATAATAGAAAAATAAATCTAATATTACTTTTGTGTTATCTATCTCCACAAAGTTATGCCTAATTCTATAAATTAAGTTTGGGAAATTAAATTATAATCGGCGAGATTTTGACGTTACGTTAATAATCTAATAGTATAATAATAATAAAAAAAGTATGTAACTAATGATTAATAAAAATGCAAATGTATTATTCAATTTGAAATCTATTCCATGAATTCATACGGAACGAATTTTTCGTTTCAATACCGCCTAGGCACTTGTAAGAATTTTACGTATTAATATAAATATGTCAAAATTAATTTTATTCACACACAAAATCTTTACGCTCGAAATAAAATCTTTATGCTTGATTGATAGTCCGTAAAATTCGTAAAACAGGTCGCGCGTAGTAAGTGATACAATCTCTTAATAGTACGATCCATTACACTAATGTTCTTCTCTAGACAAAGTCGTCCCCGTTCGCTGTCCAGCTTTTCCTTTTGCCGACATCTTTAAAGTAAAAATATCCAAGTAAACAATAACTTAATAGCTTTTACAAGTATGTCGAAGTAATATATTATGAACGGCTTACGATTGGGTATACATGTATACTGGACGAAATAACTTTTTCAGGTTATTATTTAGTAATATGAATTGAATTGGCTAGAAAAATTCTACCACATCATCATCTTCTAAGAAAATTAGTTTGATACTCAAACTTTTTTTAACCTCAACGTATAGTATTATTTGAATGTTATATGATCTCATGATACCGGTAAACATCATTGTTTACCGGTAGGAAAGAAGAATTTATTTACCTTTTTATTTTATTGCAACGTCCCGAAGACCTCTTACTATCCTAATCCGTATTTCCGTTTTAGAGAGAAGGGTTGGTACAGGATCTACGACGCTACTCCAATGCGGATTTTTACACATATCCCAGAAATATGCAGGTTTCATTCACCGAAAAACATGCGATTAACTGCAATTATCAATTAGACACGTTGACAACTAAGTTAGCAATTAAGTTTTAACGGAAATACTCATTGGTCCCTGCCCGGGATTTGAACGCGCTTCCCTATCGAGACAGTTCACGGTCTCACCGTTGAGCTATCACAGCCATAAGAGTAGAAATATCAGTATTACAATGTAAAAAAAAATTACAGTTATTTTCAGATACGAGTAAAAAGACTCAGCTAACTTTAACGTTATTATAAGAAAATCACATTTATTTAATCTACGGGTTCAATATTGTTAAATAAATAACGCTGGCAGAATCTACTAATGTCTGATTAAGTACTGTGCGTCCCAAAGGTCCGTACTAGAACAAAATTTTCCTCTTCAATGTTCATTACTCGTAAATAATTACTATTAATCGATTGCGTACAATCGAGCACTACTTTCCCTTGATAATTCCCGACACTTCGCTTTAGGTAATGTTAACTTTCAACCTGCTTTTATATAAATTAACGTTTATTTAAGTTTCTTTTCGGTTTTACACCTAAACATATATTCCGAAGCAGTTTCACAAACCAGTCAGTGATGTATAAATTTTCATATTTAATAACATAATTCGAAAGTATTTTTTTTATATTTGTTGTTCTCCAAACCAACGTATCGCTTTTTGTAGCAGCCTTCAACTATAACACTGTTAGGCAAAGGCTTCCTGAGACTACGCTGTTCCAAGGCAGTTAGGTAGTTCAAACATTTCTACAAAGTTACTTCAAGATCCTTAATAATAATGAGCATGATGAATAGTAAATATCAATTAGGATTGTAGGATTTCAATACTAAACTAATAAGTACGGCCCGATGTTTGAAGCTTATGAATTCACGACTGTTAGGGTTACTCTCTCCCATATTTAGCGATCGTCAAATGATGATGAAATCTATAGATCCACGAGTAAATACTCAGATTTTTAAATGTTGCCTGTGATATCGTCCTATCCGAAGAATAAAGTCACATGTCCCATTGGATAAGTATAGGAAATGTGACTTTATTCTTCGGATAGGGCGATATGCCATTTGATACACTTAGTCGAGGGACTAAAATAAAAAATATACAGCCAAGCCAATCGCATATGGGATAATCTCGTATCGTTCTTACATGTATATTAAGACTAGAAGTGCCCGCGACTTCACCCCCCTCGGAAATCAGTGTGTACAAAAGACACGAAAATAGCTATTGTGAGTTAACCATAAGAGATAGAGACATGCTGTCGCGGACTTTTTGTAGATCAACAAATCTCTACTACATTATCTCTGTGTATCTCTGCTCGATTACGCGGCGCAAGTGACTAAAGCTTCCAGAAGGCGAGTTTTCTTACAACCGTGCTACTTCTTCATCAGAATTTACATAAAACCCTAATGCACTATTAACCTTAACTTAAATTAAAAGGTGCACCATCTAGTTAAAACCATACGAAAATAAGTTTAGTAGATTTTGCGAAAATCGATCAATTTAGATACACAGCTTAGCAGGGACTTTGTTTTTTAATAAGTGTAAATGCACATATATTGTGCAGAAAATAGGCAGTCATTGGAGACAAAAAAATGAATCACGAATGAATATTTCATATGGGTTCATATGGCGTTTATATAGGTCGTACAAGTGAGTGGCCGCGCCGATATAGCATGACTTGGTCATATCAATATCGAGTGGGAATTGACACACCAGAACAAAGATTGTGGGTAAGTTTGAAAACTTTTTCACGCAATAATGTCTCGATACGTCGATAGCGTGGGTGTAAATCGTCACGGAATGAAATAAAACTTTGAATCGAAACCCATATCACAAATTGCTTTCGTTATGAAAGTATAACTGCGAGAATATGTACTGATGTCGACGAAAAATTTATGGTTTTCGGCCTAGTTGTACAACTTTCTCCCTTGCTAATTTCGGAAATGTAATCCGTAATGTTTCCGGTTGATCTCAGTTTAATTGAGACTTCTCGGATATAAAGGGATACGACCTTTAAAAAAATGTTTTGATAGAAGACCTTTTCATAGTTAATTAAATAAGCGATATCGTTGACGAACTTACGCCTGTTATAAAATGGAAGTTGTTAGAGCTAACATATTACGGAACGCAAAAAAAGTAAATACTATTAATAAGCCCTCGCCTAAATTGCTAAGTATATGCCCCCTTTGCTCAAATAATCTATTTAATGTAATACATATATCGATATATGTAATGGTCCAATTTTTGCTAAAGGGTTTAATAATATATATTCAGTATGATAATAGCGTGGTGCATTACCTTTTATTTGCCCTTGTTATGCAACAAACTTAAATCTGTGTATCAGTACACCATGAAATAGAATAGATATATCCGCTTGGATTATATTGTGTACATAAAATTTTATGTACCTATATTTTAGTTGCTGTCTGTTTAAAAGACAGACTATTTATACATTGGTAGCTGGTTCATATTGGGGTTGAAGGACCATAATATTTCAAGTAAAATAATAGAAAGGCGCTGATAATTTAATTATTTCTTAAATATTCGTTTAAAGAGCGTTTTCAATACGTATATTGCTTGACAAAGCGGCAATACTAAAGGGGAAGTCACAGATAAATATGAAATTTGTACTTAGTGAGATAGATATTTAAATAATGGAGCTTTTCATATCTCACTACTACATACTTCTATGTTGTCGAAAATTATTTTGAGTGGCTCATATCCTTTATTTAAGTCAAATTTGCCTCTGCAAATGAATTTGATTGTACATAGTCGTAGTTGGTTCAGCTCAGTTTAGAATATCCTATCCTACTAATATTATAAATGCGAAAGTTTGTGAGTATGGATGGATGTTTGTTACTCTTTCACGAAAAAACTATTGGACAGATTTGGATGAAACTTTACAGTTATATAGATTATACATCGGAATAACATATAGACTACAATTTGTAATGATTTTATAAAATATAACGATACATGTCAATAAAGTCGGAAAAAATCTGGCTTCTGCGAACTATCTCGGCGTACGCTGCATGAACCGTTAGAGTTACACAAAGATGATGTACCGTAGTATTGTTTGTCTTTAATAGTTCTAAATAAAAGTCCGCGACAGCATATATATCGATCTTTTATGTGGAAGTCACTATGACCAAAATTGTGAATCATAAATTTAATAAAATTAGATACTGTGGCAGAACAAATGCCTCGCGAGCGAAGCCACGGGAAAAAACTAGTATATTATATTACTAGAATGATTTATCCGATTGTATACTTACATGATAACTCTTTCCTTAGTTATTGAGATGCGATTGAAACGACGAAATTCAATTTCCATACATCTTCTTTATTGGATCAAAGGCATCTCGTAGTTGTTGGAGAGTCGTATGTATTTCCGAATCGTATAATGTTACGTAAACTCATTTCGATTTACACGAATGTGAAATCCTCTTTACAAACACCCCTTTGTAATATGTGAATAATGTATTAGAATTATAAATTATATCGCTACTATTATAGTATTATATTATAGAATAGTCAAAGAATATTTATGTTATTGTTTTATCTACGTAATGTTTTACATTTTTTTTAATTTGATTTTTTTTATTTATTTATATTAGGATTATCAAGGGTTACATAATAACCAACAAGATAAATATGTGTTTTCATAAGATGTAGACCCACTATAATATAACCACAAGTTGGCTCTCTTGAATCTTTGAAAAGTGTTAAATCTACACTGACCTTACAAATGTGCGGGTGTGTTTATTAGACGTTATTTCATATCCGAACCCTAGATCTATTTGAATTTTGGTATAAGCATGAAGAATGAAAGCGGCTCATTTTTAAATAATTTATAGAATTAGGCGTTACTTTGGGGAGATCCATAATACAAAAGTAATAATAAAATTATTTTGCTATAATCGCGATGGTTGTATCGCGGATTCGCTATCGCTCGGTATAGTGTATTCGGATATCACTCATTTTTATCTAGGTGTTTAAAGTACACGTAGCCACAAAAGTAGTAGTAAAATTATTTTGCTATAATCCACGATAAAGTAAATAGGAAATATATATATAATGGTGAATGTAGAGTGGACTGGAGAAATAGCAAATCTTTGCGAATCCAGGTATGAAAACGAATAATCCACTTTGCATTAAGCATTATATATATTTATTATTTACCTTATCGCGGATTATAGTAAAATAATTTTCCTATTACTTTTGTTTTTCGATCTCCGCAAAGTAACGCCTAAAGCTAGCAAGCTTTAAATATGTGTATTTAAATGCCGACAATTCATATGATCAGAAAAGCCACAAATTTTAACTCACATTCAGCAGAGTTAAGTGAACAGGAAATTATGAAATAGATTTGGGTTTTAATTAAAATTTATTCGGCTTTTCGTCAAACAAATTTTATGATATTCATATTGTGTGAGGTGTGTGGTATCCGGCTGAGTGGAATAGACTACCCTCATTTCTAATCGAGGTGTCGTAGAAGGCGACTAAGGTAAGTTGACCCACCGTGTGGTATCCGGTTGAATAGAACAGACCACCCTCTTTCTTACCGAGGGGCGTAAAATACGTCTAAGGTAAGTTGATGTCAGGCATGCGGCCGTTCGTAAAATACGTAGCCAAATCATATGACAACATATTTATAACATGTTGTGCCGACCCCACTTAGAGTGGGATAAGGGCAGGAGGATGATGATGATATTGTGTGAGGTTAAATCCGCTTGTTTTATTAATTCTTTTTAGGAATCTGTTTTTATATTGCTATTTAAATACACATTAAATATGAAAATTACACTAGAAAAACAGTATCTAGCATTGCGAGGTTTATATGAACCCCAAGACAATACTTAAGTATTGCCGTCTATTTCAAAATTTGAAAAATCGAATCTCTAAAAACTTTGTACTATAGTGGTAAAATTTGGTTGGGTATTCTTAATATTTTCTATATATAATCATAACTAATAAACATGTATCACATAAGACCTTCAGTTCACGTATAGAAAATAATAACTAATAAGTTTCAATATAATTAAATAAAGCAACCGTAGAATATTATTGGAAATAAGTGCAAAATTGCTTGTACGACGAATTAACGAGTAATTGTAGACTTATAAATTTTACGAACAGTTTCAATGAAAAGCTTATTACCAGTTTTCTCTACAGACTAAAAATAAACTTTTTTATGGAATAAAATATGCAAATTTTGGTTTAAAGTTTTTAATTATGTATTACCGTACATAAAAATAACAGAATATGTTGCTATAGGTACATTTTTTAATTTCCATAAAATATTTCACGGACTCATAGTTCATATGTAATGATAATATTTATTAAACTTAAAAACTGAATTTATATCTTAACTACAAGTATATGACATAAAATTAGCTCTCACAGTTACACGGGGTCATATTTAATAATTTTTAACGATATTTTATAAGAAGTAGATAGTAATTTCGCTACTATGCAATTTCAACTTCATAATATATTTGGAATAAAATAGTAGGCATATATCTTTTGAAATTATAATACGGTTATAAAACATTAAAGATTATATTAATGCTTCTAATTTTACCCATCAACAATAATTATTGGCTGATAATATTGATAAAAGAAAATAGAAGTTGTTGTTCCAGCATGTTCTTGGTAAGAATCTCTTGAAAACTTCGTGTGATTTGTAATAATTGTAGAAACTTGTTGTTAGGAGTGTTCCTTGTTATCGAGGGTCAGGGTGTATTGCTCTTAGAGTTGTAGTATTTATTAATGTAACTTATAAACTGTGTGTTAAACTTGTGGGGTTGCTTTCATGTTATTTAGATTATTAATGTTTCACCAGTATGTCTTTATTAATAAATAATAAATATATAATTGTAAATAGAATAAATTCAAATAGTTTACAGATAACCTGCGATACATCCTGTTTAATTCAAAAAGGAATATTGGAATATTTTGGCTACAGAACTCAAATATATTCAATTTTTTTTCCAGCCTGAGACAAACGTTTTAGAATGTTCAACTTAGTGACAAATATTTTCTAGAAATAATTAAAAAAATTGTATTGTAAAAGTAATTCAATAAGAAAGCAATCTGAGTAACGGTATTTACACTTTTAATGTATCAAAAGACAGACAGAAGTGCCTGGCTACGAGTTATATTGATGCACATTCAGTGGTTGGAGGATGACATGAGTTGGCGCAAACGGGCGACCGAGCACAGCCACCGGTGATCAGCGAAAGCGACTTAACACGCTTTTTCATATATTTAGTATAAACGAGATATATATAGTATATATATATATATATATATAGTAGAATCTAGATACTATGGCATAAGTGTTACCTGCTAGTCAGCATAAGGTGATAGATTTAGGTTCCAACTAATCTGTCTTAGGAGAGGTTTTAGCCCAGCAGGGCTCGATAATATGTAGCTACTATAGTTTATGAAGTCGTAATGACTTCACTTGTTACGGATTGATATACTTAATACAATTTAAATTAATACAATAATAACGGGTGACTTTCAATCAGGTTTACATATATATCTATCAAATAAAATATAATGTACTAAATTATCACCAATAAACATAAACTTCTTTTATTCGTGGAACTCTGTTCAAACGTTATAACAAACAATTTAGAAAAAGCACCCGTGCAGATAATGTGGCTCTTATTCTTTCTTTGAAAGAATTTCTTGTAAACTAAGCAAATACGGATGCACAATAATACAACGGGAACATCTTCAAATAGTTTTGCTTGTTGTTCGTACAAGGATAAAATCAGAGCATTGTACGTGTGCTGTTATTGCGGGCGACACAGAGCGACGTATATAAAACACTTTATTGGACTAACCGAAGGAATAAAAAAAAGCATATTCACTAACTTCCGATGCGAATTCATTTCTATAGTTAAGATAATTATTAGTTTTGTTTTTTATTTTTATTTTATGGCCGATGTATGTTTAAGTACTCCCTCGCATTAACTGCTAGCCCGCGCGTCTAGGGTGCCAGATCCTGGCTGCGCATCAGCGCAATTCATCTGTGGCTACATAGCGACCAAGTGCTATTCAGAATGCACTAAACGCGTGTTGCCGCTGACAAGTGCGTACACGCCAATGTATGGTGCAGACTGATCTATTTCCTACGAAATGGTGAATCTCGTTGGTCGCGGCGGACAGCGACGCGATATTCCAGCTGGCCCTGCGGCAAATATGTGGTCACTAGCCGCTGGCTGCTTAAGGCGCTGAACAGAGCTGGCGTAAATTCAGATTTCGGCATATAAGCCACGCCCACAATGTCTGCGACGGCGTAGCGACACACTTAATTTTTTAACACCCATTGTAGGTGTACACTATTTTATCCAAACTTTTTTTCTACAATTTATTTGAAAAACTTATGTCTAATCAATCTTATAAAACTAAGTATGCTGAAACTATGACTAAACACCTAAAAAAAGACATTATCAACAAGGAATAGTCACAAAAGGCGGCAGCTAGCGACACACATCCGTATAGCAGCGCGATCACTGTCTATATTCGTAGATGTAAAAGAGAAGCGAGACGATGACTCGTTTCAGTTTTGCTATTTTCTAAAAAATATTTAATTTAAATAAAATATCTTAATTAATTCAAAATTTAAATCTTACATTCTCTTTATATTATAATGATTTGTTAGTCTTATTAATTTTATCAATTTTTGTTGATAAATATTAGAGATATTTACGATAAAAGTAAAAATCAGAGGTCTATTTACCAATTTTTTTTATCGAAAAAAAGTATCGTAATCATGTTTTGAAATCTTACATTCTCTTTGAGATATAATGTATATTAACATATATTTTTCTTTTAATCGTCATCCCTATAGCTTTTGTTAAAAACTTGTTTAAAGTCAGCCTATTTGGCTCTGTTCAGCGCCTTAATGCGCGCACTTGCATATATCACGAAAAAATTAGTGGGTCGCGGCCATGTGGCCTGGCCACTTAATGCGCGGAGGCACTAAGGCGTGGCCTCTTTCATACTCAAATATTTGCTATTATATAAATTATCACAGTATTTCCACGGGTTGCGGGTTCGAGTCCCACCGAGGTCCAACATATTCTAAAAAGGCAATTTGTTGCTACAAATGTTTGTAACTAAGTAAAAGCTCGTTAAGAGATAATTGAAGTGATGTGATGTATAACAATATCAAAACGATATCAAATTATAAATTGAGATTTTGATCAAATTAAATAACTGACAGTTACCTGCGAATGTTTAAACAAAACTGTTTAAACATTCGCAGGTGATTCCAATAAGGCCTGTTTACAAAGCCTGTCGGCGTACGACAGCGAGTACGGTAACGTAATCCCAAATCCTCTAGATTGACATGTTTGCTCTGAGTTTTAGATAAAAGAACGTATTTTACATATGAGAAATTTAATAAGAACCTATGTCTGTATCTTTATATTAGACTGAGGATATTATATAGGTACTACTAAAGCCAAATGTGTTGCTATATGCTCCTGTTTCAGTAAACATTGGTTAAGATTAATATTGTTTTATACTATCTATACTGTCCCCGCCGTGTGGTATCCGGCTGAGTAGAATAGAACACCCTCCTTTCTTACCGAGGTGATGTAAGAGGCGACTGCGGTAAGTGCCGTGTGGTATCCGGTTGCTTAGAATAGACCACCCTTATTTTTTGCCGAGGTGTCGTGACAAAGGTAAGTTGTCGTCAGGCAGGCGGCCGGTCGTAAAATACCTAGCCAAATCATGTTACAACATGTTTAATACATGTTGTGCCGACCCCACTAAGAGTGGGATAAGGGCAGGAGAATGACGATGATGATGACTATCTATGCTGATACATAAAGTTATTAGCTTTGAAATGCAAAAGCCACTTTTAGACGTTTTGAAGATTGAATTGTTCATGAGTAGCAAAAGCTTTGGCTATTGAGTATAGAGTTAGGTAATTTTCTAAATAATTAAAGAAACTTTACATTTTGCACAAAGGTTAAATACTAGTGATATCGATAGAGCATCATGCAATTAAAGTCCAATCCACCGGAACTCAGAGTTATTGCTATCATCTTCGCTCTGTTTGCGAATATAATTAGAATATTTGAGCAGCGTATAAGCAGTTATCGCTAAGAGGCTCTTTTAAAAATTACATATCTCAATCAACTCATCCCTTAAAAGGGCACACACTTCTTTTAGAAGCAACGTAGATCTGAGCGCCTGTAGATTGTTGGTAGATATGTTCAGGTGGCACTTACAGCCCTAAGTTCTACTCGAGACAACGGTCACGTTAATTCTTTACCAAAAGCTTGTATTCTTTACCAGAAGCTATCCTACAACTGCCTCAGACCTTTATTATATGAAACGCCGATATATCGATATAGTTATGCTAATGTTTAAGTTCTTGGGGAGTAAACTTTAGATATATTATTTTGTTGAGTCCAGCTTACGTCTAGGAACATGAAATGTTACTCTAGGGAACGTTGTCTTGAGTCTGAATTGCTAAATCTAGACAAATACTATGCAAATATGGGATCTAAATGTATCTTAAACTTAAGTCCCATGTTAGAGTTTACAAATGTATTTTAGGTCAATAGATGGATTTACTTAAATTAAAGAAAAGTAAATATTTTAGAGAAATTTAGAATTATTTCTAAGCAAGAACAGAAAAATAAAGTTAAGAAAAGCTAAGATATAAGAACTTATTATTAATTTCATTGTCTAATACCATGTGTTTAATTTTCTGACTTCATTTTTCAACATTTACTTCTTAATATTTATAGTTTCATATCTTAGTTTTGTCTTTTAATTTTATGGCCTATTAATTAATCTTTAAACTGTTGTAATAATTTATCTATACTTATTATAAAACAAAATTTTTAAATGTGTCTGTATGTGATCGATTTTTTCAAAATCTACTAAACGAATTTTAGTACTGTTTTCACTAAAAGATAGTGTAATTTTTGAGATAAGTTTAGGTTAATAGTAAATTCTGTTATTTTTATTCTAGAACACCGGCAGGGTCGGGATTTGCACTAGAAAAACTATTAGACAGACTGATTTCCACGCGGGCACATCCAGTGTAATATAATTGAGCGGATTAAATTAACGTTTACATTAACAATGTGTATGGGTCGTACAGATTTTAAGCTATTTTTAAGAAACTGAGATTATTATACTAACTGTACAATCGACAGAATATTTTCAACGTGATAGCAAATTCTGAAAAATAAAAAATAAATATTTCCATATAAATTTATATTAATCTATATATTCTGTATGTATGTATGAAGTGGTTTAAGATAAAGGGAAAGGTAAAATGGCTGTGTGTATAATTTTAGGTTGCCTAGCGTGTCAATTCTCACTCTATGTCGATAAGAGCCAGCGTAGAACCGCAAATCGATTAGAGTCAGTCGTGCAAGATTAGTGCGGCCATGTACAGGTGGCATCAAATTAACCATTCAATTGTATATCTACGGATATTACATAAATCGAGATAATCTCGAACGAATTAACTTACTTTATCACTAGAAAACAATATTAACATTGCATTGGTCAAAAGCGCAATGTTGAAAAAGATATATTTATTTGTAAAGAAGCAACCACGTCCGTAAGCGAGCAGGTTAGCAAGACAGCAAAATAGCAAGCAAGCACGATAGAAGGTGAAAAGGACAGTAAGTAAGCTAGCCAGATTTAGGGCTCTCCAACAACTGAACCAGTATGAAATCAAATAAAATAAATGTAGTATAAGATATAGAACTATTAATTAAGGCCATAACACATGGCCATAATTAGTAGCTATATAGTTAGTAAAAGTCAGTTTAGTCGCGCGTATAATAAAATTAATAAAATAATGAATATTTACCTTATTAATTAGCATGAGTGTAAGAAAAAGTATATAAATAAAAATTAAGTTATGAGGAAGTGGAAGTTTTTTGCGTGTTATTTTTAATACTATTATTACACCTACGTACAAACATTTCGTACGCGTATGAACACATACATCTACACAAAACACACACACACAAACACACGTTATCTGATAACTACACATACAACAAACACAACCTTAAACATTTTCTATTTTCTTTTATATTTTTTTTCCTTTGTTATGATTGTTTGTAAATTTCTTAAAATGTATAGTACCAATATTTTTATGTTAGAGAGGAGCGAGATATTTTAACACAAGTATTAAAAAATGTAATAAGAATAATCCTTTTTTTAACACGTTCTTCAAAATTGACCTGATTGTTACTAAAATTAATTAAACAGTAAAGAAAGTAAGAAACATTTAAAGGCTCTATTCCAGTATATCAGTATTAACAATTTAATTATAATATGCAGTTGTCTTAGAGAGAGTTTACCGCAGCGTAAACCATTTTCGTAAGCTCATTAAGTCCGTTGCAGATGCCGGCCATTTTCATTGAAGTTTAAAACCTATTTTAACGATGAAAAGAGAACTTGGAATTGAAATTAAATAAGTTCGAAACAAAAGGACCTCAACGAAGTCAGTAGTATAAAAGTAATGATAGAATTATTTTGCTGTTATCTGCATTTGTTATGAAAGTCTATGTAAGTGTAAGTGTAGGAAGGAAAATTATTTCTCGTATATATTTAGTATTAGTTACTACACGTATCACAAGACACCACTGTCACCAACATACTACACAAATTCACTACTACAATTTCACCGATCGTTTCGACTCCTAACCGAAGTATCATCAGGAGATAGGCTCCACGTAATTCCATCATTATTTTTGTACTATGGAGTTACCCAAAAAAACACGTACTTTTATAAATTAAGGAAGCCCATAATATTGAAATGAGACTAATACTCGTAAACTGCAAACACTGGCAACGATTGTTAAGTTATAAAAAACGTCTCACGTCTCACGTTCCGGCTGTAAGTGCTTTGGTATAATTTATAATTTTAATTTAATAATAAATACAATACTTTATTGATTTAAGTAATATTATTCTAGGGTTACCAACTTTTTGTGTTGTTATGATGAACTTTTTATGATACATATATATGTATATATATATATACATATATATATATATATGAGACATTAATTAATACATATAAATTAATTAATTTACATTCTGTTTTTCAAAACTTCACCGCAAATATAACTAAAATTAATTCTTATTGTGAATTATTTGTGGCTCTGCAGCACCGATCACTCTGTAAATTAAGAAAAAATATCTGAGTCTGAGCCTAATGATCATAGTGTTAACACTTGATAGCTGTGAACAGTATTTTTTATATATTTTTTTCAACTTTGTAGTTGACAACCCTGTATTATTCATCAACTCTAAACAAAAATTGCAATGTATAGTTTATATATTCTGTCAGATACGGTTGGCACCGCCAAGCTTAACACGACGTAATATATTTAAATCAGTGGCGGTGTTTCCCTTATAAATAATAGACATGGACGATACTCGAGCCCGAAAATAGGCTATAACGCTTTTAGACTGAACTGAAAATGTATGTACACGTTTATAGGTCGGCCGCGAACTGCAATATTTGTTCACAGACTGCTACGTTCCACAAATACCACGAGCCAGAAAGTATATGGGGCAGTATATATTACAACAGTCGGTTTTATACGAGGAATTTCGTTGTGGGCACCGCACATTACGGTACGTTGAAATGCGTGTGTGTAGAATACATATTAAACATACTGTGTGTATGTGAAATATAGATACGCTAAAGCGTATCTATATTTCACTATATTTATATTTTTATAAGGTAAACCTTATAAAAATATATTGTATCTTCTTGCTATTACTTGCTAGTACAAGGATACAAAGAATTTTGAAGGTATTTTATAATCATTTTAACAGCAGCAGTCCACATCATTTATAGTACGCGGGAATAAATAATGCACATCGAGGCTCAGAGAGAAATCGGCTAGATTCTGCTTCATAGAGCATCGTCACAGACTGACGAACCCGTGTGTGACAGCGCTCTACGAAACCGAATTGGCCGGCTGTTTCGTTCTAAGTTCTCGATGTGCATTATTTATTGCCGGGTACCTTTTCCAAATGGATTGTTAATAATTTAGGTTCTCGCCGCAATAAGCCCGTATGCCCGACCCGGATGGCCTCGAAAGTAGACGTGCTAACCCGATAGAATAGAGTATAGCCGGTTTCTATATATAAACTCAGGTCACTAGCTTCACTAAAGATGCTTGTCCGTTTTTAAGTGTTTCCCTAAAGAGGCCTTGATGTCAACATAGATAAGTTTCTATAACTATGGCTAATTGAATGTCCTACCTTATTTGTATCCACAAGCAAAGTCGGGACGAATTAAAAAAAAATTCGACATTAAATTTGTCCTAACTTTGTTTGTGGACTCCGCATCATCATCCCAAGCCTTCGCTCATTACTCATCCTCAGACAAAATTACACAGGTAACATACTAAGGGAATATTAAATCACACATCTTACAAGGGTATGATGAAACGCAAAATTAAACTTTGAATGACAATAATATCATCAAATCAAAATCACATATTGTCTTTGAAACTTATTATTCATCGTAAATTGAATAATTGTTCAATAACTTACTTGAATAGCTGTGTGGTATCCGGCAGAATAGAATAGACCAACCTCGTTTCTTACCGAGGTGTCGTAAGAGGCGACTAAGGTAAATGCCGTGTGGTATCCGGCTGCATAGAATAGACCACCCTCATTTCTTACCGAGGTGTCGTAAAATGCGACTAAGGTAAGTTGACGTCAGGGAGCCGGCCGGGCGTAAAATACGGAGCCAAATCATATGACAAAATTGTTTGTAACATGTTGTGCTGACCCCACGTAGAGTGGGATAAGGGCAGGAGAATGATGATTTTCAATAAGTTACTTAAAATATGTCGATCAAATTGTCCTCTATCACTTCAATACCTACACCTTTGATGAAAAGTATGAAACTTAATAGAACTTTCTTCTCATAGGAATAGGAAGCTGTTTACATAAACAAAATTATAATATCTTTGTATTGGTTTCCATAAACATACATAGTTGCAGCCAGAAAGTTTGAGTCGCGCCTTTGTGGAAACTAAACAAACTAGCTCTATTATCAATAAACCTGTTGCCATCGCTTTATCATAAAGAGAAAGAGAAAAAAAATCTAAAAAGACTCAACTTTTGGAAACAAACTGAACGTTTTTTCTTTGAACTCCTAATAAACCAATATTGAATATTTTCTTTGTACTGACAAGTCTTTAGATTATAAACATCTTTCTTTGCTTTTTACAAAAACTTTTTTACAAACGTTATTACCAACCTAATCATTTATCTGTAAATGTTGCGAATGGAAAAGTAGTCTTAATAGTTTTTATTTATAGACTTGGCATGAGTTCATAAATAAAGATAATATATAATATATAGTAGATATGTATTTCGCAGATTCCAATATCAAAATAAAAACTATTTAGTTAAGTATTTATGTAAGCTAAAGACACGAGTTTTTCTCCCGTCAATCTTGACCCGGAGGTTTATTCTAGGATAAAAAGTAGCATATATGTTGCTCAAAAACCTCCTCTAACTTTCATCTCTACCTATAGTGAAAATCTCATCAAAATCGGATTAGCGGTTCCGAAGAATGTACTATAATCCCAAAGCTGTCTTAAGAATTGCACTTTTAGTAAAAACCGTAAAAAAAAACCTTAAGTAGATTTTGACTTTATTTTATATCTATAAATTAATTAACTTTGAGCTACCCTAAAAATAAGTAATTTGTGACTAAGATTCCACGTGGTTTTATGTTTTATGATGTTTATTCTAGTGAATAGGTAGATATTAATATGAGGTCGTTACTTCGCAACACCACAATTTGCTCAGATTTGCGGTCCGGTGGTTTACCGCCTATTAAATGGCTTATTATTTGTTGATTAACAAGTTCTCATATGTCTATAGTAAACGTGTTTATCTTAGAATAATACTATTTTTCGTTATTTTAATAATATCTATATAAATAGCTGTTCATCGGACCTATTATTTAATATAAATCTATCAATTCACCTAGGAAATGTACTATGAAATAAAGCGACTAGTATAACTTTGGCAATGTTCTTTGAACTAGTGGTCTTAAGGTTATATTTAAAGTTAGTATATGATCACTGATTTACAGTGATCATCAACTAACTTTTTAAAAATAAAATTATCTCAAAATCTACTGAACGGATTTTTATACAATTTTTACTAAAAGGTAGGCCAATTCTTCAGATATGTTTAATATACTTGAAACTGTTTCACGAGGTTATGATGTATTCGGGAATAACTTTTGTGATTTCCGAACGGGCGAAGGAGCTTGTTCTTAATAATAGTTTAGATAAAACACATCAAAATTTTAAGTAGTTAAAAGGAGAATATAATTGACAATTTTTTTCAATATTGTAATTTGCTATTACTGTAGGTTATGGTGAGACAACGGCTTCGATTTCAATATCTTCATATTCGTTTTTAGATCTTTGAACACCAACAGTGGGTGGGAGCTGTTTGAAGTTCTTACAACACACTCTGAAGCGAGTTGTGCATCCCGGGACACCGACATCTATCTCGTGGTTTATGCAGTGCCTGATGTGAAGACAAGTACCTCCTCGAACCCAGCATGTCGCTGACATTGTACCTGTATAGGTACAATGTCACCTGTGACATAGAAATGTATATTTCTATGTCACAGGTGACATAGAAATATCACAGGTAGAAAAAAAAGTGACATAGAAATGTATATTTCTATGTCACTTTTTTAAGAATATGAAATAAATATTTTATTTGGTATGGACATGTAATGAAGATGTAAATATGAGTAGATAGATGTATAATCTAAAGGGATATACTGTGTGTACCGAAAAGAGCTGGATATAATACTGTGTGAAGTCATCATCATTCTCTTGCCCTTATCCCACTCTAAGTGGGGTCGGCTCAACATGTTACAAACATGTTGTCACATGATTTGGCTACCTATTTTACGACCGGCCGCCTGCCTGACGTCAACTTACCTTTGACGCCTCTTACGACACCTCGGTAAGAAAGGAGGGTGTTCTATTCTATTCTGCCGGATACCACACGGCGTGGATATACTGTATAAAGTATGCTATGCATATAAAAGGAATAGTGCCAGAGTTGGCAAATGATATAAGAGAACAGATGATGATAACATATTGTAACGACCCTACTTAAAGTTGGAAAAGTTCAGGAGAATGATGGAGATGACTGAGTAAATATTTATTATAAAAAATATCTAAAAGCTATACCCGTTTACTTCGTTTATATCTACATAATTTAATAATTGATCGTTGGATCGCACAAAGAATCAGCTTAGCGATTCAACGCGGAAACGCTGCCAGCATTCTTGGGACCATTCCACGTGGGCATGATTTGTATAGTAGTAGCGTGTAAGTAATTTAAGATATATATAACTTTATATTTGAAATAAAACATAAAAAAAATATCGTTGGGTTGATTATTTACACGTCACGAAATCTGATAGGTCTATTAGTTTTTTTTATTTTAAAGACTTAAATTAAATATGTAACTCATACGAATTAAATATTTTTAAAAGGTTTTCTATGACAGACTTTATTACGATTTTATCGTTCTTGATATCGATTTTTAATTTTATTCTAACAAAAAAACTATCCCAATATTGTGGGTTAGTATTATAATGAAACTTAATACAACTAACCAAGTTGCGGTTTCCCTCCAAGACTTCCAAGAAATATATCTTTAAAATCACTTAGAGGCTCATTTTTCTCAGCGTTACCATCCAAATTTGTCATTCCAACTGTAAGCAAAATCAATGTCGCCGTGAATCCTCGCATAAATAACATTTTGTATTCTACAGATAAAAGGCTTGAATGATTGAATCGATTCGAAAATTTATGGATTTAATTGTCTTTCTAATCGATTTTCCACTTGATTTGTTAGTGCAGGTCTTATGAACTGAAAATCACATCGATTTCCATTTTCATGTAAAGGTTATTTGTGCAATCTTTTTAATCAAGTTTCTTATAACAAGCGAAGTTGTTATTCCTTAATAAACTTAATAAGGTTAATAAGGTTAATAGTTAACCTAAGTCAGTCATCAAATGTATATACTCATATGTGCAATCTAAGCTCAGATGGATTTTCATTAAATTTTACTTAGTAATAGCAAAAAAGACTTTTGCGAGCTGTCATGCCATGAATTTTTAGAAAACGATTCAATTCAAATTCAATACCTAAACTCAACCGCTCTCTCTTCGTACCATGAAGTGTGGATTGCATTGGAGTCGTAATGTTTGAAAAGGATCACGTTATATGAACTATACATAACTCTGTCTTTTACCCAAATGTTTTAGGACGCATTCCGAACGCTCATTCGGCAACGACTTAAAGTGTGCGTCTTTAAGACGTCATGAATGATGACGTATGAAAAAGCAAAACAATTTAGTTTATGTCTTCAATTGAGTCGCAATAAGAGTTCATGGTAAGCTTGCTGATACCACAATTCACGCATTTAAGGCTACTAAATAGGCTCACACACAAAACTCAATCCTATTTACATTTGGCACATGAAAAGTGTTTTTAAATGAAATAAGAAATCTATTTTATTTATTTAAAAGCTGTGCTGGCGGCTTCGTATATGTGGAAATCAGCACAAATGACCGAAAAAGCGACCTTGCGGAAATTCCAATGATATGTACTATTAACCTTAACTTTTGCTCAAACTTCCTAAACCACCTTTTTATAATATCTGTATAAAAATCGTTAAAAAATTAAGAAAATCGAACACATACAGCTTTTGGGGACTTTTTACAAAATATGTATCGATATTTATTAAATAAAACATATAATGCATTTTTAAGTTACACGTCTAGTCCTTGTCATATTTTGTTCTAACACGAACACTGTCCACTTACTACATCTACTATGAAGAACTTATGAATTTATAGCGATCTTAGTTAAATTGTAAGCACAGGTAAAGGAGCTTTTGACCCGTTTCAGTAATTGAATAGACATGAGACAGCTCTTTGCTCTATGACAATGCATAATTCTGAGACATTGCTATGGCTTTGTGCTGACGGCTTAGCACATTTATGCATAACTGAGACACGGTCGTAATTTGCTACGTTAAAGGTATTGGTGCAAATATTACTTTAGTCGTTTGAGCTTTTATTTCTCCAATTTAAACTGAAAAACTTTCAGCTATAATATTAAAATAAACTTTTCATATTTTTTTGTTATATAGCAATATTTAAAAGCCATCCAGTAATTTTCTTGTTATGTATTTCAGTTCTTAAGAGAAAACTTTATAAACTACAAAATTTGAGTAAATTCCTTCACTACCCAAGAAAGTTTTGGCGTGACAACTTCTGATAATATAAGAGGCAATAAACTTCAGAACTTGATATTTAAGGCCCGCTAGAGTTGAAGAGAACGAATAGGGAAAGCAGATCTTGATAATTCGATATGATATAGTGAAATGTTCGAGACATTGACACTTTTTCTTCGTCAATATCGTTTTTTTTTTCTTTTATGCTATTGTTATTCTATTTCTGTTTGAAATTAAGCGTGATAATATAAAATAAAAAGATTTTGATTTGATTTGACATTCATATCGTTTATTTTAGTCTTCGCTTAGTCTTTGAAATAGAAGTTCCTTTCGAGTGTATTTAACAGCCACAAATAAAATAAAAGCACTTTAATCTATAAATAAATTAAATAAACATTACATTAAAAAAAACTCCAGGTAATTGTCGTTAGGCTGTGGTAACTGGTGGTAAATTAGGGTGTGATGACCGACACAGCTTATCGTGCCGCGAAGCTGAAGAGGCTATCGATGGGCACATAGTAAGCAAAACAGAGGGGTCTTGGGTCCTAAGTTAGTGCTGGAATGTCAACCTCGCACCGGAAAACACTGCGACGGTAGACCGCCTACAAGTTATATTGACCACATAAAAAAGGTCGCGGCACAAGCAGCACATGATTTTGTGATGTGATATACCCTTAAAAAGACATATGACTAGCTTTGGACATTTGGAGAAGCAGTGGTAAGAGGTACGAAACGAGTGGCCATTATTGTACAATTTGGTTGCAGAGATGCGGAAAATATTTTTATATTTATTGTTTCAATAATTTTCTTCTAAATATAAGATATTTTTTAATTTTATAAATAACCCTATGTCCTTAGTCTATGACATTAGGCCTAACGATGATAAGCTTAACGTCACGGACCCGGACGGGCATGCTTAGAATAAGGCAACTTCTATAAGGCTGTTGATATGGATTTAATTAGTTGTAACATTGTCATCAAGCGCGGCGGGAAGGTAAGAGCAAACTAAAACTGGAATCTCATCATTGCTGAGGTAAAAAATGTGTGCGCACCGTATTTGAGCTGGTGACCGTGATTTGATTGTGAAGGACAGTATGCTTATGAGACGTCTATATTTTTAATACATGGATACATAACGAGGTTGACTAAACGATTTAATATTGATGAAATTCGCTTTGATATGCATCAGGTTGATATTGAACAAGGGATTATACTACCAATAATAATTTATCTCGCAAATACATGATCATAATACAACGGATAATTGGCGGATTAATTTTGTTAATTCAATTAGTAATATGATTAATCACTTTGAAAGTTATCTACAGTTTATGACGAATGAAGAAACTTCGTAGTTTATGTATTGCAATGATTAGGATTAAGACGTAAAATTACCATTTTAATACGATAGGTTTAAATTTGCCACACTTTAATATAGTTGATGCGGATTTTCTTGAGATGATTTCCTTCATCGCGGTATAAAAATATAAATGCAAAAGATTTTGCTTTAATTTATCGTAGTACCTGTATTATGACAAAGACAGCTCATTCCCTCAGAGTTGTTTGGAATTTTAACCTAGTATTACAGCAACAGAATAGAGAATAGAGCTGATGGCCCAGCGGTGAGACCGTGCGACTCTTCGAAGGGAGCACGGGTTCAAACCCGGGCAGGCACCAATGAGTTTTTCTATTAAAACTCATGTGTCTAATTGATAATTGCAATTTATTACACGCTTTTCCGTGAAGGAAAACATCGTGAGGAAACCTGCATATCTCTAGAGAATTCTAGGGATATGTGTAACCTACCAATCCGCATTGGAGCAGCGTGGTAGGTCTTAGCTCCAACCCTTCAGAAACGGAGAGAGGAGGCCTATTCACAACAGTGGGATTGTAACAGGCCGCTACTTTACTTTTTTACTTTTATATACAGGAACGATACATTGATGCCAAGTTTGAATTATTGGTGGACAGTTTTTCTATTGCGATATTTCCGAGAATTCCAATGCGGAAATAATAAGTATCTTTAGTAACAATACATATAAAAATGTTACCTATATGTGAGTAAGATAAAGAATTCATCTGGTAACAGAACGACAAGTAAAAACGAGCTTTACCTATACTCTACCTAACTGTTTATTTTATGAAGTTGTAGCATTTCAGTTGTAGATTTCAGAGATTGATTAGAGATTTACATCAATATTAAAGTATAAAATTGTCGTCAGGCATTGATATGAAACAATAAAAGAAATAGTATTCACATAACATCTCTAAAACGTAGTCATTTGTTAAAAAAAATCCTATATTATTGGAATCAGTTTCTCATTGAATGCACTTTATTCTCATACGTGCCTAGCCAAGTGGTTTGCAATTAAGTAGCATGCGACGATTGCAAGAATTCGGTCAATTGCAATTGTTATTTGACCTAAAATTTTCAATTCAAAAGAACCTAACCTAGATTTGAAGAGCTGTTATTTTGCCAATCCTATCCTTCACGATATATTGAATTACAAGATGCTTTCGAAAAACTTTTAACCAATTTATCACTAAATTTGATAGGCTGGTCCAATCGTATAATTGTAATAAAACAAAGTTCCTAAAAGCTGTCTGTCTGTATGTAATCGATTTTCTCAAAATTGACTGAACGCATTTTTGTACGGTTTTCACAAAAAAATAGTGCAATACTTCCGGATAGTTTCGGGAAGTAGTGAATATCGGTATTACGTAAATTGTGTTGAAGAAATCGCGCAGTTGTTAAAAAACTTGCTTGCTGGAGCTTCCAGCAGCTGCGCATGCTAGATGCATGCGCAGCTGCGCATGCATCTAGCATGCGCAGCATAAACCAGCAGAGATACCCTAAAGTAATGTACTAAAGTATTGTAGATCAATAAAAATACTACGAAAAAGTCCGTGATTGCATGTCTCTATCTCTTATGAACTCACAATAACTACTTTTATGTTAAAAATTTGGATTCTAGAAAAAAATTGTGACACATTGATTTCCACGCGGGGGGAAGGCGCTGGCACAGCTAGTCGTAATATATTTTGATTTTGTGGATATAAATTAATCATTTGACAGCAATTTTGGAATTTAAATTTCGTGATTTATTGTGATTATTTGTTTGATACAATAGTTTGAATTAGCTCGCTGGTTGTTTATTCTGCAACAGGAAATTAGGTTTTTGACATAGTGGTCGAATATATTTTCGAATAGGTTAAATTCAGCTCTTGATTAAATAATTTATAATCATATTTGTACCCAGAGGACACTGCTTCAAGTTAATATAAAACTCTCAGTAAGGAATACAAAAAGATTATTAAAGGTAACATTAACGTTTTACGTAATTTGGTACTCTATACAATAGTTATTGTATTACTTTCATATATTTTGATTTCATAGTAACTCTTAAAAGTTATAAAAGTTTTAGTTAGTTTTAAATTTATACTTTTGAAATTTATTTGTAATTGAACGATTAAGGTTTTCAACTAAAGCGTTAAATAACGTATAGATACCAAATACTTCAATCGTTACAATGCTAGTGTATATTATATTAAACTTTGTAATCCTATGGATTAAAAGGAAACTATGATTAGTAAAATAACATGTTAATTATTTATAGAAGCAGGCGTTACTTTGCGGAATTCCATATTACAGGCACTATAACAAAACTACTTCGCTATAATCCGCACGGGTTAAGCGAATGCATGCAAAGCTAATGTGTATGAAGCAGGCAAAATCGACGAACCTTATACATGCAGGACAAGCCATCACACGTACCCCAATCGTAATGCGATTTTGTCGTGGAGCCTATCCTCCTGATGATGCTTCGGTTTCGGAGCGAAACGATCGTCGAGATTGTTGTGGTGGTGGGTGTGTGTGCTGCTTGTGTGCTTCGTTGCTGGTAGAGGAGCCTTGGGGTGCATGTGGTGGCTTGTCCTGCATGTATAAGGTTCGTAAATTTTGCCTGCTTTATACAAATTAGCTTTGCATGCGTTCGCTTAACCCGTGCGGATTATAGCGAAGTAGTTTTGTTATAGTGCCTGTAACATGTTAATGTTATTTTACTAAACATAGTTTCCTCATTGTAAAATCAACAGTGTTGATTATAGTAGTTATACTATAATCAACATTGTTGATTTTACAATGATCGTTCAGGAATTTAGCTAAAAACAGGTTTTGAAGTGACTTTATAGTCTAACCTAAAATTTACTTTATACAAATTTTTTTTATACAAGTATGTATAGTCAACTTTACTGTTAGTTCGAAACATCGTTCTTATCAAATATAGCAAGAACAATATTTGGTTATAAGTAATTACATTTAATAGAAGTATTTACATTTCGTCTCGCCGTGTGGTACCCGGCTAAATAGAATAGACCACCCTCATTTCTTACCGAGGTGTCGTAAAAGGCGACTAACGTAAGTTGACGTCAGGCAGGCGGCCGGTCGTAAAATACGTAGCCAAATCATATGACAACATGTTTGTAATATGTTGTGCCAATCCCACATAGAGTGGGATAAGGGCAGGAGGATGACGATGAAGTATTTACATTACGTCATCGTTGTTTTGCAGAAGTTTGGAGAAAAATTTAGCAGAGGCATTTTATAGTACTGTTAGAAATATTTAGCCGGTATATTTGTTACTGGCAGACTTTTATATTTCCAATTTTACTAATATTTTATTTCATTTATAAAAATAAAAATGTGCAAAATTTATAACTGCAGTCAAGGAAGTATAAAATTCGAAGACCCCACAATCAAGGGACGCAGATGTGTACAAGTTTTATGGGAGTTCAAAATTTTGTTCCAGAGTTTGGAACGCACGGGCAGGATGGAATTTTAAGGGAATTTATTAATTAATTTTGTGTAACTTATGAGTCGGATATATTTTATTAAATAGTTTTACCCGGGGTGTGTGCGATTGAGGCTAATCTGGGACTTTGCTCGCTTTGGACAGCTTTGAAAATCCAGGTATGGCTTATGTTCGGGTGCATTATTACGGCTCATATTTACTGAGAGATCGTCTAAGAGCAGTGTATAGGGAAACGCTAAAAGTGACTACAGTAGTTGAAACATTAGGCCCAAACTCTTACTTCAAGAAATTTAGTAGCTTTATAGGATTTTTTTGACCACATATTTATAATGCGTTATTGCAGACAAATGTATCGCAAATTCAAAAATCTTTGCGATTTTGTCATGGAGTCTATCTCCTGGTCCTCGGTTACAGCGTAAAGGATTATTAAGTTGTTGTTATTGTATATTTATTTTTAAAATTTTATTGCACATTCCAACAATTAGAAATATAGCATCTAAGACTTACCACGCTGCTACGATGAGGATTGGTAGAATTCTCTAGAGGTTTTACAGGTTTGCTAGATATTTTCCTTTACATTGCAATTATCAATTAGACACATAAGTTTTAACAGAAAAACTCGTTGGTGCCTGCCCGCGTTTGAACCCGTGACCCGTCCGAATGAATCACATGTTCTCACCGCTGGGCTATAATAGCTAAAAGCTTTAAAAATATACTTAAAGAAATATAACTCTAAAAGAAAATAAATCAAGCATTTGAAATATAATACTTTTACATAAATAAGAATATGTGCATTGCTTGATGGTGGAATTTGTAGTGGATGTGTTTACAAATCGTTTACGTTACGTATTAAAACGGATAGTACTACTCTTTATATTAAACGTTTTTTTTTCTAATTACAGTAATTTTGTTTTCTAATTACAGTAAGATCATTCATTATTTTTTCTATTATGGAATTTCACAAAGTAAGATGCAATTCTATTAATTAGGGGCCTGTTACTTATCCTACTTAAACAAAGGCAGCTAAGATTCACTCTGTACCAATTTGGAATGAAAGGTTACACATATCTCAGGATTTGACCCGATATATATTTCATAAGCATATCGTCGTTCATTTATAAAGCCGTGTGGTATCCGGCAGAATAGAATAGACCACCCTCCTTTTTAACCGAGATGTCGTAAGAGGCGACTAAGGTAAATGCCGTGTGGTATCCGGCTGCATAGAATAGACCACCCTCATTTATTACCGAGGTGTCGTAAAAGGCGACTAAGGTAATTTGACGTCAGGTAGGCGGCCGGTCGTAAAATACGTAAACGAAATCATATGACAGCATGTTTGCAACATGTTCTGCCGACCTCCCTTAGAAAGGGATAAGGGCGGGAGAATGATGATCATTGTTCGGTTATAAAGGGAAAATTCGAAAGCCTATAATAATATAAACGAGAACATAAATAGAACAAGTAAGTCGTCTTAAAAAAATCTTTTAATTTAATCTACGGACATCGTAGAGTTAATTTAAAGTTTATTAACGTAGTGTTAATTTAAGATTAATAAAAACTGTAAAATAGGCAATTAGTTGCCTGTAACTTAAATGGGAAGTTTAAGCATTACAAATCTTTTAGTAATACCTTACATTATTGATATACAAATAAAATGACATGCTCGTCACGTCTATTCTTCAAAATGTTATAGTAACGTTGATTATTCTTGTTACCAATTCTAATGAAACAACTCAAACTTTCAAACTCGTCAAGCTAATGAGCAGTATCTAAGTTACTCTTAACTAATCAGGGTAAAAGTCTAACAAAGTAAATTTAGCTGCATGTCTCGCATAAACTTATCCACATTTGCATAATGACAGATGTTTATCGAAATTTCTAAAACTTAAAATTAATTCAATTTTTTATATCATGGGACGTAAAATAAATATCGCACGTTCTCAGTACGCAATCAAATGTACGCAAAAGGAATTTTTCATATTCCGAAGTTAAACGAAACATTTTGTGCACAAAATAATATTTCAGTTGAGTTCTTATTTAATGAAGTCACATAACAATATAGTCACGTTGTGTATTGAAGTACTGAAACTGGCGACATTTCAATTTAACGTCGTTTGTTTTGAGAATTGAATGTTATTTCTAAAAGTTCAAACAGGGTTTCTTTTGGGTTTTCTTATTCAATTCAGGGCATGGTTGCGTTTTGTAATGTCATTTTCTGTTATCATAATAAATTTTAATATTTAACTCCAAGTTTAATTTATTCACATATAGATTAGGGATTTTTTGCTGGTTTAGAAATTGCACAGATCGAATAGAAAAAGGAAAACTCGGCCACGGATATTTTACAACAAAACTATCTTAACTAAGTTACATTTCTGCATTAACATCGAGCGAAATCTGAGTATAATTAATTTCACATATTTTTATTACTTATATTATCCACGATAGGTCAAATAGGCTTTCTATATCAGCGGCAAAGTAGAATAGACCATCCTCATTTCCTACCGATGTGTCGTATAAGGCGACTAAGCTAAGTTGACCCGCCGTGTTGTATCCGGCCGAGTAGAATACACTACCTCATTTTTTACTGAAGTGTCGTAAAAGGCGACTGAGGTAAGTTGACGTTAGGAAGGCGGCCGGTCGTAAAATAAAATCATGTACAATAGATTTAAATCATGATGTTCCGACCCCTCTTAGAGTGAGTGGATTGAGGGCAGGAGAATGATGATGATGATTTTAGATTGTATTCGTTAAGATAATTTATTTCTTACCATTCGCAGAGCTGCATAAATTTTATTTTTCTGCACATTTTCTCTGTGTGAACTTTAATTATATCACATTTCATACTCCTCCGACGCACTGTTTTAGCTTAATAAGAGGTACAAAGTTATACGTATTTATTTATATAGATTATAAATATTGTAAATATTTTTTTTCACAAAATCAAGGAAACAAAGGTCCAATAATCGTCTCCTAAAGTGTCGGTAATAATAAAATGAACGCTTAATTTGCAGATCATTTCCGCTTTAACTTATAACAGCCATTACTTATATAATGGCGCTTTTCCTTTTCATTTTATGGGTTTCAATTTACTACAAGGAGCTAAATGATGCGAATGTTGTGGGTAAGGGGTAGAAGGGATTACGAATTCGTAATCATAAACAGGCAGTTGCCTCTGGGTTATTTTTGAGAAATTTAATTTTTTCATAAATAGATTAAGCTGTCATTATTTAAGCTTAAGTTTTTATAAAATGAAAAATTTTCAAATCAAAAGGGTAAAAATTAAATATTTCTACATTTTAAAGCCTATTTTTAAGGTCTGCCGGTATTGATGATATTTTGGAACAGTACCTGACAAAACGATAAAGTTTACTAAAGGTATTCAGCAGTGCTAGATTACTGAGATACGTATTTTCTTAGTATTATGCAAGCATTGTCAAAAAATACAGTATATTGTGCGAATAAAATGTTATTTATTCTTGATAAGCTGTTTTAAATGAAGAAACTCAATGTCCACGTTAAACAAACTTTATTATAGTATGTGAAAAAAGTAGCTTTCAGTTAAATCCGTTAGAGATTAGTGGCATCGCTGCCTATTATTTTAGCAATCTTAACCGATGTTTATAAAACACGTGAAAAGAATCTGAATACATAAATTTAAATTATAATTGATTTAAAATTAAGGATTCTATAAAAGTAAAGCTTTACATTAAGCTTTACATTTTGTGTCGAAGGAAATACCTATGTGGGATTAATATTTACATACTCGTATGTACACGTTTGCCACAATTTCATTTGTATATTCATTAGCTATTCTCAACATAGTTTCAATTGAAATTTACGCTTGGAGACTGAGTAATTTCTCTTATTCGAGACGCTCTATAAGTAATTATATTATTCTGGATTTATATGCGTTGTTAAGTAACAACAATATGTATTTAAACGAATACATTCATTACCAACGGTGCAAATTAAATACAAAATACTTTAATTTAAACAATTTAATGAGATACGTTAATTATTTTAATCTACTATTTACTTTCTCCGCAAGCCAAAGCAGGCGATTAAAAACAATCGAAACATAGCAAGGTAGATTACTGGATCAGGGACCCATATTTTGATTCTTCTATTTCATAATCTTTAGGCCAATTAACTTTTGTTTACTAATACTGCGGAGAGCATATGAAGATTTCCGTTCAGGTTTGGATTATTACTATCATTATTACTATAATAAACATAAGGCCAATTAATTAAATAAAAGAATTAGATGTAGACATACTCTTAAACATAAAATTATTAAACTTAAAAGAAATAATTAAGTTGTCAATATTGTTATAGTTAGTATAATATATATCTTATATTTTGTAATGTATTAAAAAAATGTACGCGTCCCTATTACATGCCGTGGTAACCTTTAATTAAGACTATACTTAATTAAGTAGCGTATTGTGTATATGTAGAGTAGTTTTTAGTATTAATAATATAAGTCTTGTTGGTTATCCTAATAATTAAATAAAAAACAAATAATAACCTTATCTTCTTGCCACGCAAAGCATATTAAAGTTTCCGGTCAAGTTCCGGTTCTGACTATCATTGGTTATGATTATCATTATAATAATTTTTACCCTACTGCTTTCCCTGTTCTAGTCATAGTGCAAAGATTAGACTATAGACGCTCTGTATCAAAAGTAGTGTAGTGGTCATCTTGAACGATAAGAAGACCTTGGTTTAACATCGGTTTTATGTAAGTCAAAGATGAAGATAACATAAGTAGTGAGTTTCTACTTCAGAACCACTATATATAGACCTGCACATAGAAAGTGATTTACTATTTTCGTCCTGATGGTTGGCCCGATTGTGAAAATAAGATTTCTATCAGCCTTTCGGTATCGGGTACAGAACGGGCGAAACCTCATTGAGGCGTTTTTTACGGTCGTCATTTATTGCCAGTAGAAGGCAGGGTTTACTTTATCAACCTCTTTGTTGTGGTGTAAATGGCCAATTCATAAGCGAAAATATATTTGGCTAGTTCAGGAAATAACATTTTTCAAGGTACCTAGACTTCTATAGAATATGGGGTTTGTTGAATGACTTGTTATTGCAAAAAAATAGACATTTCGTTTATTTTTTACAGGTAGGTTTGTGGTTGAGTTCGTAATTATCATCAATAGAAATTGAATAAATGCTTTAAAAAAACATTGTATAAAAAAATATTAGGCTTACCCTGTGCTTACTGACCTTTTTCTGTAAGGTATATGAAACATATACTGACTAGCCCGTTGAAGTAGTGGGTAGTGACCCTGCCATCAGCTCTGCTGAGGGTATATATGCATTTCTATTTAAAACTGTATATGTATATATTTACCACTTGTCCGTCACCTATATAACACAAGTATTAAGTTACTTACTTTGGCGATGGATGACAGTGTGTGAAGTGTTAATATTTATTTTATTTATTATAGATCGCTTTGCTGCTCAGTTGGTCTCGCGTTACACAATATTTCTTAGTTTTAATTTTTGTTTTCCTCGAAATTATATTTTTCCTACTTCCACGTATCAGACAGATAACGTTAAGACGTTATCTGTCTGAATATTAAATTCTCGAGCAATTGAACCTGCAAGATCGCAATCACTTCTTCTTCAAATGTTGCAAAGTTTGCACCCAACAATATGATTACTCTATATTTTCAATATATCTTTTTTTTTATTTTTGACATATCTTGTTTTACATGCAATTATATTCACCATAAAAAATTGTATGATTTTTTAGGATGCATCGACTCCAGCATTAAATTTTTCTAGATTATTATTCGTATTTACAAAAAATATTAAAATCTGTATTTGTTATCATAATTAATTTAATTTATTTCATGATGATTATTTTCTCAATATAAATAAAATTATCGTACAGTAAATGGTATGAAATATTTCTAATAACCAAAGTTAGATACTTCTTTGATTTTGCGCTAGAACGTTACTCTGAGTGAATTTACGTCTTACGTATCGTAGAATTCTCGTTACCTACTTCAAGCAACTTAAATATAATTCCAAGGAGAGCAGTAGTGTCTTAGTAACTTCAATATCGTGGGGAACAGTTTCTTTAGACGAACTTAGTCTATATTATTTGTATTTGGTATTGATTTATTACTCGAGATGAGATTTCTCAGTGCTAAGAAATGAAACGGCTATGAACGTTATTAATTTTTTTAATAAAAATCTTAATGATAGTAAGATAAAAAATTGTGAGCTATGATAGCCCACCGGTGAGACCATGCGACTATTTCGAGAGATTACAGGTTCAAACCCAGGGACGGCAAACAATGAGTATTTCTGTTCAAACTTATGTGACTAATTGATAATTGTAATTTATCACACGCTTTTCGGTGAAGGAAAACATCCTGAAGATACCTGTATATCTCTAGGGAATTCTAGGGATGTGTAACCTACCAATCCGTATTTGAGCAGCGTGATAGGTCTTAGCTCCAATCCTTCTCTCGAAAAGGGAAGAGAGGAGGCCTAAGCCTAACAGTGAGATAGTAACAGGCCGTTACTTAAGATACATAGTTTTATACACAGATATCCGTGCTGTATAGGCAAACGACCTTCTTTGAGCTTAAACGAATTTATTTACCGATATCATCCTAAGGAAGGTTTAGATTACTTCACCAATTTAAATGTCACCATAAACAATTTATAGAATTAGGCGTTACTTTGCGGAGATCCATAATACAAAAGTAATAATAAAATTATTTTGCTATAATCCGCGATACAGTAAATAGAAAATATATAAAGTGCTAAATGTATAGTGGACTATCCGTTTTTTCATACCCGTTACAGGCAGCATTCATAAATACACATGCAAAAACTTCCACCACAATACACAAACACTACACACGTTCACTATCACAAACTCAACAATCGTTTCGCCCGAACCGAATCGCAAAGCTTTATGATTTTGTCGTGGAGTGTATCTCCTGATGATGCTTCGGTTCCGGGGCGAAACAATTGTTGAGTTTGTGATATTGAACGTGTGTAGTGCTTGTGTATTGTGGTGGCAGTAGTGGAGGTTCGTACATGTGCTTTTACGAATCCTGCATGTAACGGGTATGAAAAAACGGATATTCCGCTTTACATTTAGCACTATATATATTTTCTATTTACTATATCGCGGATTTTAGCAAAATAATTTTTATTATTACTTTTGTAGTATTACTTTTCACCAAAAACTAAAATAAAAAGCGCTGTTATATATACAGATAGCCATGAATTTAGTATAATTCTTCTTGCTGGCAAAGAAAACCTGATCAGAATCAAAACGAATCTATGTATTCTTTCGTGAATTAATCCCAATCCTCCCTTCATATATTTAGCATACACTATATGGTAACGTAATAAAATAAGTTCTCCACAAACGAGATTGTTAGATTGGCTCTGCGCCAAATTAGCTTTCCTACAAAGACGTAGGAGAATAATATCTGTAAGAGATCAAATATGGCGCATTCCTATATGATTTATTCGTAGGCAAATAAAAAGGCAGTCAACCTGATTCCCTTCTCCCTAATCTTGGCTTAGTTGGTTATGTCTGTAGTCAAAATTGACTAATTAAAATAACTAAAGGATCTATCATTGTTCGCGTTACTCAATTACGAATCTTCTGTTTCACTATTAGAAACTCGAAACCAAGATATATTATAACATCGATATTATTCCTTAACACTTATTAAATAAATAAGAAACAATTCACAAAAATAAGCTCATTTCAACAACTTGTGACAATGATGGCGCCAATATTTTTTTATTCTAAATATATCTAGTGTAAAACATGTAAAATTAATTTTAAAATTATGCAATTGACAAGGCTTAAATTAACTGTAGGATTTTAATAAATATCTTACATCAAGTACTTACAAATTTTACGTTATTTATATATACAATTTTGTAAGCAGGTGCTGCAACTTTATGACAGTTTCTACGCTGCCAATTACATCACCATTTTACAAGACACAAAAAGTATGTTGTGTTTATATTAAAGGTAATTTGCAGTTGTATTTGTCATTAATTAACAAAAGTACCATTAATCTATAACAGGTAAAAGAGTTTTGAGCATAGCATGGACGATGCTTATTTCTAAATATGCACTAGATTATTAATACAAGCGAGAGCAAGATTATTGATGTTATTATTAATATTATTATTGTATTCATAATAACAATCTATTCATATTCCCAACAATTGAACCAGAAAAATCGCGATAGCCATATAGAAGTTTATAAGTTAAATTATATGGTGTAGGATAATGTAAGTAACCTCAGAAGGCTAAACAATATTAAAACTCTGAACGGAAACTAATAGCGCGAGTACATCCCTTCGGAATTCCGCCCGCCGCTTTCTATGCAAATTTGTTGAATACACTACAATACAGTTTGTCACTTGCATTCTAGTTAATTGCTTTGTTTTGTGAGAACTGAACTGAGAACTTACATTCTTAGATGATAGATAAAACTCAATTGCGCAAATATAAAAATACGTGCTAACTTAAAGTAAACTAATCTATATGTATAAAGGGCGTCCTTATTACTGAGTTCTGATTTATCTCGGCAACCCTTCTAACAGGATTCTTGAAGGAGAAACAGAGCGTAACTTGGTGTCCAAAACGAAAACAAGCTATATACATATGTTTTCATATCTATGATATACATACACATAAATCCTATTAGTGTACTATATTATTATGTAATATATTAATTATATTAGATATAATATAAATAAAGGAAAATAGTCAGTATACCAAAAATAAACAGAAAATACTTTAGAGAGATAAATAGCTTTATTTTTTTTTAATTGTATATATATTATTATTATTTTTACTACTATATATATTATTTTTAAAAATAATTGAGTGACTTCGCATGCCTCATTTCAGTTGAAAGTGCATTTCACAAGTGAGCCTTAGTGGTAAAAGTGTCAAAGAAAGTTTGGGAATGGCACTTCGGAAAAATTCAGAAAAATTAGTACAATTTGTAGCTCTTTAACTGTAATCACACTTTGCGGTAGTAGCAATCAAAGTTAGAATCAGTTTATGAAGGCAAATAATTAAAACAATCACTAATAAAAGAAATACAATGGTAAAGTTTTCCAGGTTCTTAACTAAGTTTTCTTTGCCTTGCAGAATAATTATATTTATATTTTAATAGATTCTTGTTATATAGAAGTAAAAGTGTTATAAGGTTCAGTAAGAGTCCATTCTTCTCCCAGGAAAGAAAAATTGAGTTTTAATTAGAGTTTAGATTCATCACGCCGCTTCAATTCGATGATACTATAGGAAAAGGACATGACATGACATTTGTAAAGGACTTGCTATTAATTGAAATACGCATTGTAAATGATAAACATCGATTGAGCATATAAATTTCGAATAAAAGGCATAGTATAAGTATAAACCTTGTCCAGCATGTGAAAAAGTGAAACCGTGGTACGAGTCAAGCGCGTATGACACCGTACCGCCATCACTGTTTGTTACTATATCGTATTTAAAAGAAACACTTGTTCCTTAAAAATTAGCTTTTTTTACTTTGCTCACTTTAGAGTCGTGATTGCACGCTTGCGTCTAATTACCGACTCATTTTTAAGCCGCCATTTTAGGCAATATCACGTGAACGGAAACGAATGCAACCACGATAGATTTCATAGTAATTATAACGTATATTCTAACACCTTTGAAATTGCAATAATATTATTACAATAATCAACCAATTATATTATTATAAAAATTAACAAAACACTCAAATATTCAATTAATTTATGGTACAATTTATTTATCGCTGCCGGAAGTAGTGCCAATGGAGCTAATTTCTTAATAATGTAATAATTTGTAAATATACTAAAATAAGTAATTGATCCTAACAATCGTAACTCGGCAAAAATGCTTCACGTCTAAAACAGACCAATTTTTCTGGTAACAGATTAAATTACTTTCTGTGCTATATAAAATTAAGACACCATGTATAAATTTAAGACACCATGTATAAATTTAACAAGGGATATAAGACGCTCCATATTTAATTAGGTTAACTGCCGCCAGCTGCATTGAACGGTTTGTCTAAATTGCTTTCTTTCCTCTTTAATTATATTTTACTCCTTCGATAAATTCTCCGTCGAAAGCAGTTCTAATCGAGCTTTTATAATCCTTTGTGACATCTATTCTAGGATAAGAAATCGGTCGCAATTTTGCTTTTACTCAATGAAATTGCTATCTTCTTGAAACGGTTATTCAGATGACTGAATAAATAATGAGTACTGAATTTTGATATTTTATATTATTCTTTTACTAGTTTTGCAACCAATTTACAAAGTCTTTATAGAGTCTCTTTAATTCTTCTTATATATTGAACATTCCCAATCTATACTTATTATAAAACAAAGTCTCAAAAAGCTGTCTGTCTGTCTGTATGTAATCGATTTTCTCTAAATCTACTGAACGGATTTTTGTACGGTTTTCACCAAAAGATAGTGCAATACTTCCGGATGGTTTAAGTAAATAGCACATATCGGTATCATGTAAATTGCGTTAAATAGATCGCGCAGTTTTAAACAAACTTGCTTGCTGGGAGCTTTAGTCGCGTGCGCTGCGTAAACCAGCAGAGATACGCTAAAGTAATGTACTAGAGAATTGTAGATCTATAAAACTACTACATAAAAGTCCGAGACAGCATGTCTCTATCTCTTATTGTTAACTCACAATAAGTACTTTTATGTTTAAAATTTGAATCTTAGAAATAAAATTTGGCACGCTTTTTCCACGCGGGCGAAGCCACTGGCACAGCCAGTAAAATATAATAATATTATCTCACAATCTCACTATATATTGGCACTTCATTTTCTAGATGGGACTCTAAGCATTTTTAAATCCTTTTTTTTATTCAACTTGCAATGTATGTGTGTTAAGGTGGAATTTTGCAAGTTATATTTGACCTATTATCAAGGGTCCGATTTTTTTTATTCGACTTGTTATTCTAACACCACATCAAATTTATTTCGATATGCATGGACAAATCGTGCGTAGTCAATCGTTATGATGTTATAACCGCTACATAATCGCTATATATATGTAAAATTTATTAAAATTAAGAAATACTAAATGTTTGCATCGAGTTAGTTTTCCGAAAACGTTGCAATATACTTTATTATTTTTTTAGGTGACCTATGAGATGTTCGATACGGGAACATAAAAGAGTTCGAAACGGGAACCAATTTTGTTCAATTTTTACAATTGATTTTTACAATGAAATACAATTGAGAAGAACGTGTGGTGCTTCCGAGGACTTCGAGCCAAGTGGGCGAATAATTGATTGTAATTAGTAATTAGTATTATTGTGTTTCTCTTTTCTTCCCGTCCAAACAGAAAACTCCGCGTTAGCGCTGGCGTTCTGATGGCGCTAACAAGAGATACCAATGGTAACTCAAGCTATATTTGAATGAAGACATATTTTGGATGTAAAATAAGTGTTTTTTCGTAGTAAAACTTCTACATTTGCGCACTTTAAATGTCATTAGTCAAAGTATTGAAAGTAATGGTAGTTTATCACGAAATATGAAAGAACACTTGTTGCGGTTACGGAGTCGACGCTTACTGTTATAGGAAAGGAAGGTTTTTAATATGTAACTTGTTTGTAGAGCAGGTGGCAAGGTAGGTAGCCACGCTTTAAAATAGAGAAAAATTATAAATTATTGGCTGGCTTGGCTTGGCTGTCGGCTGTTGATGTATTTTCACCGTCAGGCTGTCACTAAGATGTCAGGTAATGACTAAGGGCAATTAATTCTAATTATAACGTTTTAAAATAGGTGACTATTTAGACAATATATAAAACGACACAGCAAATTGAATGATGTTAATTATACAATATAAAATTCATTTTTGACTGGCCCGTTGGCGCTGTGGATAGTGACCCTGCCTTTAGCTTCGCGGGTCGCGGGTTCGATTCCCGCCGAGGGCCAACATTTTCTATAAACAATTTGTTGGTTCTTTGAGCCTGGGTGTGTATTTGTATTTAAGTATGTATTTAAACTTATATATGTAGTATATCTACCAGTCGTCCGTCACCCATAACACAAGTTTTAAGTTACTTACTTTAGGGACGGACGACCGTGTGTGTAAATGTCCCATATATTTATGTCCCATATATTTATTTATTTGTTATTTATATTAACACACTGTGAAAATGGAGGTGGCAAAAGTTGTGTGAAAGTGAAAAATATAAATTGAATCAGAACTCGTTGTTCTTACCTTGTTTTAATGAATTTTAATGAGCATTTTCATATCTACTGTATGCCTAACTGACCTAAACTCTCTGAAAAGGCTTATGCAAAAGGTATCCTCGGTCGTTACTTTATACTAAAATGAGCAAACATTCCGTATTTCCGTGCATTTCAATGCGAAATCTCGCAAAAATGTTTCTGAACAAGTTTTATAGTAATCCATTTCACCATATTATTGGCGTCAATTTAGTGTTCGAATACACTCAATCATGTATTTTTTGATGTTCCCTGAAACAAAAAGCTCTTTTAATCTTATAGCGTGGTAAATAAGTTTCAGTAGTACTAAATTTCATTAATATTGTTCTAACGTATTAGCAGTGAGAGCATAACTGACAGATGGCCTTTCAGTTTTATAAGATTAGTATGGTTTAGCAATCAAAATACTAAATCTCGTCCCTGTAAAACATTTTTAACTTTGTGCAGAGACACGATGCCTTTTAGAACCCAACGTTTATCGGAGTAAAAGCTCCGTCCATTTTCTTATCAGTTTTACAACTCGTTAAGCTATGTGGATAACCGATTTTTCTACACATCTCTTCAATTCCGATAACTTACTCAGTAAGAAGTCCCAGTTAAAAAGAATTTTAGTTTAATCGTACGACTGCGATCATATAATGGCTTCCTAAGCCGCTATTTAGTCTCCACAAGAATTACATTGTAACTATTCTCTTATAAAAATTAGGGATGTTACGCAGGTGGGTTTACCGGAACCGGAGTCGGAACCGGAGATTTCATATTTGAATTATCGGAGGCGGAGTCGGATGCGGAGGTTTCCACCTCTGTCTCCTTCATTATTAATTTAAAAATTGACCCGTAAACTGTACTTAGACATATGACCACCACGATTTAAATAATTGAATACTTTAGCACGTCTAACGATTGATTCTGAAAATAAATAATGAAATAAAATGAACTAGAGTTGCGCGTGCGAGGGAAGATACCCCCCGGCAACGAGTTACAACTTGTAGCTGCGCTTTCTGTCCGAATTCACATGACAATTTTACCTTCGTTATACCTCCGACTAAAATTTATCGGAGCCGGAGTCAGAGTCGGAAATGTGAATTCAATCGGAGGCTCCGACCTTTCGAAAGCGAAGTCGGCGCTCCGTAACATCCCTAATAAAGCTAATAACACAGGTACATTTGCAATAAAAATTTGGAATATAAATAATTATGGAATGACTAAATCACAGTCCTCTAAAAATATTTTAACATGTAATGCTACAGCATTTACTTTTTAGTCTGTGGCATAAATAAAAATAGAAATCATTATATAACAGTGATAATTGATTCAATGAGTATATACTGTCATAGGGATGTCTCAGAAGCATAGTTCGAACTAAGGTACAGTTCAACGCATGAAGCAAATGTTGGGAATTAACGAGATAGACTGTGATTTAATGATCTAGAGAAGGAGAAACTCTCGCCGTTATCTTAATTAAATATATAGGTCAGTGTTATCTTTCAACGACATTATAAAATGAATTGCTCTGCTATCGTCCGACAAATACACACACGCTAAACCAGGCCAAGGTGTGGCTTAGTCTGATATTTTCACGCTGTCGTATGCATTTTGGAATAAGGATTTTATAAAATCTCTTAAATAGAAGTGCAATTTTGTCTAAAATTTTGAATTTAATCTATAAACTTCTATTCAAGTTAAGCGACTGATACTATATAAAACCGAAGAAAGAATATTTCTTACAGTTGGATTAAGTCATTATTTTGATTTATTATTTCTGATACATTGCGCTAAAATAGTAATTTGTGGTATAAAAGATATACATGTCTTTTATTTAAGGTTATTTGTTATTTATATTTAGACGAAATGTTACTTACCTATTATGTTATGTTGTTAGGTAAGTTGATGACAGGCAGGCAGCCGGTCGTAAATTACTTCGCCAAATCAGTTAACAACATGTTTGTAACATGTTGTGCCGACCCTACTTAGAGTGGGATTAGGGCAGGTGATGATGATGATGATTTAGACGAAATGTTAACTTTGTATAAGTGACTTAGATCGAATTATACTTATATATCAATTACGTTATTGTTTGAATAATTAAAGAGTCTACACTATCTTCTCACTGTATTTTGAAGATCTTGTTTCGGTTGGTCTCGTTAATTAATAATACAGTTATTAAATGATATCCATTTATTTTTTAATTTCCATTTTATTATAATTTTAGTAGAAATAAAAAAATAGAAATAGAATCCAAGGCTGTTGTGAAATATGGAAATGAGATGAGGTAGTATTTTTATTTTTAGATTAATTTTGTTATGTGTCAAAAACTAATCGGTAATTAATGTATATGAACAAGAGTCCTATTCAAATTTAGAAATTATATGACAAAGTTGTTCTCCGAAGCATGAATTATTTTGGACAGAGCCATAATTAGTAGGCTATTGAGACTTCAATTAAGATTAAGTGGAGTCTAAAAGTAAAGTTTCAACATCTTTTTGTTCAACGATTTATATTTAAAATTATATTATCTGCTTCAAAAAATTCGATCAGCAATCTACACTTACTCCAGGTATTCTTTGAAGCAATGCGGGCTTCATCCTCAGGATGTTTATAGAAAAGCATTATATAAAATGCTTTTCTAAGAACGTTAATAATTTTTATATAAAAACATTATAAAAATCTAAATTTTTTTATTAAACTCGTTGGTTGTTTTAATAGTAACTTTGGGCTTTAAACTTATTTTTATTTGATTATTTAAAATTTTTTGTGCATGTAAATAAGTGAGTTTCATAAAGGCGGTTTGTAATACAGTATTATCAAGGATATCAAAATGGAGGATAAGGTCCATTCCTTGTGACGACCGATACTGATATAAACGTTATATAACGTAGTATTTGTAGTAAAATTAGATCTTAAATATAGTGCTAAACTAGCTCTAATTATGTGTTTTGTTCCGTTCTCGACAGAAAATCTGGATCTTACCTTTTATGCTAGCTCGGTGTATAAGTTTTAATTATTTCAAATATATGCAATTATAGTCTGGCAGATTAGCTGTGAAAGTGTAACAGACAGACTGACAGACTTTTACCGTTATAATATATTATGGATGAGCTATTTACGCGGTCTATATAAGTTGTTTTTTTTTACTCTAAGGTCATATTTCAATAGAGAACATGTCTCACTAAAGTTAAAGACACAGAGGTTTTGTACAACAAACAATGAGTATCAATACAAAGCGGTATACTGTACGGTAAGGAAAATAATCCGATTACATCACAATTCCTTTCAGCTTTTCAAGCAATAAATAATAAATTTCGTTTCACAGCGCAAATGTAATAATTAGATAATGGCTTCCGTTCGGCTTTAGAAATATTTCCAATACGATATTTCCTGAGCGAGTCCATTAAGTTCTCAATAATCGAACAAGAACGTCAGTTTCATTCCACGAATTTCACTTGAAATAGCATGTTTGTAAATTAAAAAATTTTACGAAATATAGTGAAACCTGCGATATTATAGCTGTTAAGCTATTAATAGCTATTAAGCTGTGATAGCCCAATGGTGAGACCGTGCGACTCTCTAGAGACGAACATAGGTTCAAACCCGGGCAGGCACCAATGAGTTTTTCTATTAAAACTCATGTGTCTAATTCATAATTGCAATTTATCACACGCTTTTCGGTGAAGGAAAACATCGTGAGGAAACCTGCATATCACTAGAGAATTCTGTTGATATGTGTAACCTACCAATCCGCATTGGAGCAGCGTGGTAGGTCTTAGCTCCAACCCTTCTCTCCAGAAACGGAGAGAGGAGGCCTATTCCCAGCAGTGGGATATTAACAGGCCGCTACTTTACTTTTACTTACTGCGATATTATTATTATTATTTGTTTTTTCTCCCATTTCAGAGGATTAACTACTCTTTCGCTTTTAGCAAATGAAAGGATAAATATATACAAGTTTGTATGAATGTGTATTATGAGTAGCGTGTGTGATGAGTATGAACTTATTATAAAACAAATTCCCTAAAAGATGTCTGTCTGTATGCAATCGATTTTCTCTAAATCTACTGCAAGGATTTTTGTACGGTTTTTAGGAAAAGGAAGTTCAACTCTTCCGTAAAGTTCATAGTACAGTTTTACGTAAATTTTGTTGAAGAGATCGCATGGTTGTAAAAAACTTTCCTATTGGGCGCTTAAGTCGCGTGCGCCGCTTAAACCATTAGAGATAAACTAAAGTAATGTAAAAAAGAATTGTAGATCTACTAAATTTCTACAAAAAAAATTCCGGGACAGCATGTCTCTATCTCTTATACACTTATACATCTTATACTCTTATACCCAATAAGTACTTTTATGTTTAAATTTTCCACTAAAACTCTGATTTTCACGCGGGCTAAGCAGCAGCGTGGCTAGTATATGATAATTTAAGCTCAGATTGATTGTATGTTACTTGTTAATCTTGGAGGGAACAAAAAAAATACGAATTATTACTATTACTAGACCTATTATGCAATATCCACCTAAAGTAACTCCTATTCTATCACTACATATAGTGATATGTACCTGCCTATATTTAATTATTTTTAACTTGTACATTAAGCAATATAATGAAAATTTTAATTAATTATTCACGCTTTTTATATAATAAATAAATTCATTATATGATTAAAATAAAAGTGGCGATTGAATAGGAAAACTACCTTGGGTAACGCTTTAAACCAATGTAAAGTTTTTCTTTTTAAATCGTTTTTTGATATTGCGATGAATTGATATTTATTGATTATAAAACTTATCATACAGTTTTCGATAAACGAAAATATCGTGATGAGATCTATAGAACCTAAATATGCATCATGGGTCGAAGCTTTAATCCTTCTCTTTGTAAGAAAAATGAATCCGTTGGCCAACAGAAGTACAGTAAAAAAAGTGTAAAGTAACGGCCCGTTACAACCCCACTGCTGGGCATAGGTCTCCTCTCTCCGTTTCAAGAGAGAAGGGTTGGCGCCAACCACGTTGCTCCAATGCGATTTGGTAGGTTACACATATCCCCAGAATTCTCTAGAGATATGCAGGTTTCCTCACGATGTTTTCTTTCAACGAAAAGCGTGTGGTAAATTGCAATTATCAATTAGACATAAAAGTTTTTAATAGAAAAACTCATTGGCGCCTGCCCGGGGTTTGAACTTGTGACCCTCTCGAAAGAGTCGCACGTTCTATCGCAGCTCTAGAAGGACTGTGAGAAGGACAGTAACAGGTCGCTATTACTAGAAACAATTAGTACTATTTACATCTATGTTCATAATCGGAAGCTTATATAATTTGGTAATAGATTATCCGATGCTTTGTGATATTATTTCTTACAATATTATGTGAATATATAAAGCTTATAAGGGATTAGTAGTCTCAGGTGACAGACCCGATTATCGCTTCTAAGGGTATTGTTGTATCGTAATGGATTAAGAACGCTTAACGATTTCCACGGTATAAACACATTCCACATTTTACGTGAAACTTAAGCCTCTTATTGCTTGTTACGAGAATATTACGTTAAAATTTAATTGATATATAAATTACACTTTTAGCTATTTATTGCAAGCTTTATTGGATGATCGAAACTATTAACTTAAAGTTCTTAAACGTGCTAACCTACCAAATTGCATTTAAACAGAAAACTGATAACGAGCTCAGAATTGCTAAAATCCATATTTTCTCTGTCCTCTGACTGGCCCTTTGGCGCAAGTGGCAGTGAGCCTGCCTACAGCTCCACGGGACGCGAGTTCGATTCCCGCGGAGGGCAAATACTTTTTGAATACAATTTTTTTGGTTCTAAGATTCTGGATGTTTATATGTATTTAAAATTATACAATATGCCGGTTGACCACCGTGTGGTATCAGGCTGAGTAGAATAGACCACTCTCATTTCTTACCGAGGTGTTGTAAAAGGCGACTAAGGTAAGTTGACGTCAGGCAGGCGGCTGGTCGTAAAATACCTAGCCAAATCATGTAATAACATGGTTAATACATGTTGTGCCAACCCCATTTAGAGTGGGATAAGGGTAGGAGAATGATGAATGATAATGACAATATACCGGTTGACTGTCCTCCATAGTACAAATATTTAGTTTCTTACTGTGGGTTCCGAAGACCGTGTGTGTCTATACTAAAAAAGGTGATCTTTGTATAACTGTGGTACATTATCAGGATATTCTTACTATTTATCTTTGTATATTAGAACCCCAAGTCACTCACAATAAATTTGATCCCTAAGAAAATTGATGAAATTGCTTCAATTTTCGGAGATAAAGCGTAAGTGGGGTATGGGCTGATGAATAGTGATTGTATTATGGTCCCATCTGTCCATCGTTATTGCTAACATTCTACTAATATATGTAACAACTATTTCCAATTCATCATAAGATATTCGGTAAAGGAAAATTTCTGAGTTTCTGAGGAAACCTGCATACCTATCTCTACAGAACGCCTGGGATATGTGTAACCTACTAATCCGCTTTGGCGCAGCGTAGTGGGTCTTAGCTTCAAACCTTGCCTCCAACAATAGTGAGAGGTGGCTTATGCCAAGCAGTGGAATGGCAACAATTACTTTTAAGGTACCATCTAACATCATTATATCATATATATAAACGCTACTCAATAATTTAATTTGATTAATGTATGTGCCACTTAAGCAATATATCTAGTCTGTCTTGGTGTATCTATATTATTATATAATATGTTTCATTTAATACCTACACTGCATAGACCGAAAATATTAATAAAGTCTTAGTAGAGAAGACTGAAAACCTGCCTATAAAATAGCAGGAACTTTTTTTTAATAGTTTAAATAAATCGCAAATTGTTAAAACACAAATATGCATAGTTCTCAGTTAAGGTCTTAGGGGAAAATAAAGTTATGTTATCTCTTGATTCCTGTCGTCAATAAGATTTGGTTTATGATATAAGTAAACTCTTCTTGTTCCATAATATAGCGATTTCCTTCATTTCGTGCGAAGTAACTTCCGCGTCTATTAATAATTTGAAACTCTTAACAACTTTGCTTCCCACAGCATATACAAAATTAATCGAGTTTCTCGTTACTTACGTGAGATTAACTGCTTTCCAGCATCGAGTATTACCTACTTCACTTGAATAATATATAGATGCTAAATTCAATTTTGATACGGTTAAACAACAATAATAGATAATTGAGTTTATTATTGTTAAATAACGCATCTCATTTTCGTTTGATTAACTAGGTTATACCATTTTCATAAGTTAATATCTTAATATCAAATAAAATCTTACAATTAAAATAGTAACGAGTGTTACAATTAAAATATACATACATATATTTTACAAATAACAGTTATTAATTATATTACAACATTTCAAAATTGAAGATTATTTGGATGATAAAAATGCCAAGATTTCCTTGGATGAAATCCTTTCGGCTTCATACAAGACTGCGGCTTAGTATGTAAAATTGAAAATGGTTAAAAGATTGACCGTCGAGTTTCTTGCTGGTTCTTCTCGGTAAGAACAACATTCCGAACCAGTTTTAACTTCATTAATCATATTGATCCTTGACGATTCAAAGTGCTCGAATTAGCTTACTTGAATAAAGAATATTTTGATTTGATTTGATTTGAAATAAACTATATATTTCCGTGATTTTAGAAATTATCTTTTAGAATAAATAAAATAATAAACTCTTTGGAGAAAGCCTCTAGGGTATAAAATTTTGGAACATTCATGATAGTTGCATTACTTTGTGTGTTAAATAACTTAAAATTGGAAGGAAAAAGTAGTTCTTGGTTGGTTGGTTAAACTGTTATTACTGGAATTATATACTTGTTATTGCTAATGTGTTGTAAGGTAGTTGCATCTCTATACATATAACAATTAAATACAAAATATAGTCAATTCTTTAACTTGAACTAAATAAGAAATAATTTGATATTTCTACTTGTGTATTATGTAATCGTAAAACAACTTGAAAATTTTGTATATCGCGCATACCATTATGTTGAAATCAGACTTCCTAAAATTTATATATGTAAAAATTTGCTGATATTTAAAATAAATATTAAATATGTAAAATGTAAAATATCTCTGTTCTTCCTTCAGGAATAGCTAAAATATAAAAAGAACATAGGTAGATTATGCTACCTTTTAACCTATCGACATGATGGTTTAATTACATCGATAGAAGAATGGATTCACCAAGACGAATTTCTACTTAAAGAAACACGCGTGATTAATAAGACTTTACATTATGACGCCCCATAGAAAAAATTGGAGAATAACAATTTACAAACTTAAGGTTTAAATTATTAAAATAGGATTTTTATTATAATTAAGCAAATTTTTTTATTATATTTATATAACCCTAAATATATTTTAAAATAATGTTGAAAGTCTTAAAAAAATATAGTAATGAAGATCTTTGTCAAAGACAAGTACATATAGTGCGCAATAACCTCAGCGCTCTAGTTACAAAGGCAAGCCTGATAAAGTGTTAGAAAATTTAATTCCTGTTACGACAGAGGTAAACACCTTACCTCTGTCGTAACGGGGGTAAATTTATTAAAGTTTATATCCTTATTCGCTAACACCACCTTTTTATTGATTTTTTTGTAAACAGCCGATAAAGATGCCTATGTCTTCATCAGAACGAACTACTTATGTGGACAAAAAATTTGCACAATCGCTTAAAATGGTCTCAAGAGAGAATGTTGGAAAATTATTGTAGTGTTGAATGTTGGAGTCATGAGAAATCAAATCAAAATAATCTTTATTCAAGTAAGCTTTTTAGAAACACTCTTGAATCGACAATAAGATTTAATGAAGCTACAACTGGTTTGGAATGTTATTCTTAACGAGAAGAACCAGCAAGATACTCGGCTGTTACCTTTAAAAAAAATTTAATTTACATTATTTTTGTCTTATTTGAAGCTGAAAGGACTTTAAAATCCAAGTATTTTTATCTTTAAAATAATCTTCAGTTGTGTATGCCTTACGTAGAAGCATAGTTCGTACACCTAATTAAAACTTTTCTAAAGTCAATAATGTAAGGAATGAAATTTTTAAGGCATTGAAAGATGACAATATGAAGCGGTAATGGAAAAGATCACTTATTTTGAAAAGAAAATATATTACTATATATGTAGCTTTATTAAGCTACTCATTCGTTTATTTTCCTATGTGGAACAGCCGGCTCATATTTTCTACAAACCAGTTTAGCGATTGAACGTGAAAACGAATTCAGATATGTTGAGACTATTGCGAATAACTAATACAACTGTAGTATGTAACGTAAATACAAGTTCCTTACTTATATTAAAAATGGAGCTATGAGAGTATCATGTTTTCCTATGAGTTATTAATCTTAATTGCGATGCCCCGGAGATAAATCATTATCACGCCAGGGCTAAACACGAATAAACTCCCACCTGTTGCTCCTATTTGTAATATTCGAGTAACTCTGCTTCTAATATTTATCGTTTATGAAACTAAAGCTTATCTGTAAAGTTGTGAAACTTCAAGACTCGTATTTCATAAGACTTTCTTGACAGCCTGTAATGAGACGCTGGTAGATGCTACAAGGTCGTCGCACCCACGCCAGTATTGTTCGTAGAGCATGAATATCAAATGTTGTTTGAGAAGAACCATCAGTGAGCACTCACACGGGATACAATTTTGATTGTGCCCATTTAACTTTTGCCAACTATGCCGAATACAACATTAAATAGGATTGTATGACGTCAGACATTATAAGGTAATGTAATACGTGATCAAAACTCCGCCTTTAGTGTGATGAGTTTGTAATTGTGTCTGGATCCGAATAAATTGCCTCACATTTTGGCTAGACAAACTTTCGTCTGTAAAATAATTTCAAATCGTATTTTATACTGAAGTAAACGTTAATGAAATGATAACATATGATGATTGAGGTAATTAAATAATACACAATATGGCATACTCTTGTGGAAATGGAGTGTATTAATTAATTTTGTTATTATTCTCCGCTGCAATTTGCTCTGTATGTCCGGCTATTGTATTAATAAGTCTTACCGAAAAACACAAATTATGCACATTTTTTACTTTCTTTAACTTGTTTCGAATAACACCATTTGATGATATTAAGAACATTAAAGAATCGTCTTCTGTTCCCTACTCCCCTATCTGACAAAACGCCGATACCTGCAACCTGAATCTGACAGCGGAACTTCTTTATAAATTGGAATCATCTTCGAGATTTATATCTAAGCTCCATGTAGTTTTGAAAAGTATACCATTGTTTTAAGCTAATATAATTTTCAATACGGCATCTCGGTATTGTACATATTTCTCTTCCCTATACTTTTGCTTACTGTATTCTTTACTTTATTTTATATATTCGTGTCAAGTTCTTATTAACATGGTGTAACTTAATGAAGAAATTGCAGATAAATACTCCAGGCACAGATTTTTTTCTAAAAACTTACGTTATAAAAATGTCTACATTCATCCTTTGCTAGATGGGTTTAGGAAAGCGAATATATCCGAATCGTGATAATCCGAAATTAACCCATCGAGATGGGTGTACACTTCATAACTTTATCTTCAAGGAGAGGAAAGCCTTTTCGGAGGTCAGCTGTTATTTGATCGGATACGAGACTATTATTACCATACCATATACCATATGATATATATCTAATTTTGCCACTAGTTTACATGAAAGGTTTTCATATATGTATGTTGATCTTTTCGAAACGATAAGTTAAAATTTACCCGCAGCATAACTCTGCACTGTCCCGCTGAATAAATAACAGGTTAACATGAAAATGTCTTTAGTTTGAACCTTTGCCAAATTAGATTACCGCCGGGACTGTAATCTCTAAGAAATGTACTTGACCTAGAAAGTTATAATATTTCTTCATGATTTGTTCGCCTATTGAACGGAATATTTATCGACTGCTTAGTACGAGAATAACCGAATTTCTTTCTCGAAATTATCAATTTCTTGAATTTTGTACGTTCTCGTCTTTCAGACTTAAGATGATTGATATATCATGATAAACAACTGTTCTCAATAACAATATACAAATGTCATGTCCACGTACAACGATCAAAATAATGGTGACTGCAATTACTCGTTGAATTGCAAGACCGATTCTTAGTGCGAAAACGTTTAATAGCCCTATTATCTCCTAAAGGGGCAGTTAACAGTGGTTTTCAAGGCATAAGTTTTTTTTTGTTCATGCGGTTTACGTGGCAAGTAGCGTAGGATTTACAAATAAGAACAAAAATTACTATTAAGACTTCTCAACAATTCAATCAATCAAAAGTTGTATTATAACTAGAAATAAACATCACTACACTAGATTGAAACAGGTACTGTAAAAGTAAATATGTTTTAGAATCTGCTGCAGATGAGTAATTATTTGCAATAATCCAAAGAATTGTTTAATTTGTAATAGAAATACCCAGAATCTGCACCGTCAAAGCAAAGAAATTGTGTGTGATTTGTGAAATCCTGATTATACGAACAAAAAAGAAGAAAAATATTATCTTCTTCTTCTTCGTCAACCGATGGACGTCCATTGGTGGACATAGGCATGTCATGTCTTCATGGGATGTCCGTGCCACACAATTATGTGCCACTTGCATCCAACGGCTCCTTTTTTGAGGTCGTCATTTCATCTCGTAGGGGGTCTACCGGCACTGCGTTTTCCGGAGCGGGGTCGCTATTCCAACACCTTTAGACCCCAACGCCTATCGGTACTCCGCACTATGCGCTGCCCATCGCCACTTCAGTTTTGCTACACACTAAGCTATATTGATGGTTTTGGTACGTTGAGATACTTCAAGCATAGCTCCATCGTCCGCTGAGTGACTTTGCTTTCTTATGAGGCCCATAGATGACCATCAGCCATAAAACACATTTCGGATTCGTATGTCATAATTAGCAGGCCGTGTGGTATCCGGCCGAGTAGAATAGCCACCCTCATTTCTTACCGAGGTGTTGTAAAAGGCGACTAAGGTAAGTTGACGTCAGGTAGGCGGCCGGTCGTAAAACACCTAGCCAAATCATATCACAACATGGTTAAAACATGTTATGCCGACCCCATTTAGATTGGGATAAGGACAAGAGAATGATGATGTCATAATTAGCAAAACGCACTGTTCGAATACATAATCTATTTCCTATGTAACAATGATTTAACATATCCTTTTGCAACTCTTTTTAAGCTCATAATACAGCCTACATTCAATATATGACAGTTAAAGCGATTTTAGCCTCTGAAACTTTCAATAACAGAAAGGTTTCTTATCAGGCAACCTTTTTTCGACACGAGTTCCGAAAAGGAAATGTAAATACCAAGAACAATAGAAACTTGTGCCAAGTTTCCTCGTAAAGATTGAAGTGATTGCTTTATTTATAGAAGTAGTGAAATAGTTTTATATAAATTGAATACATTAAAGTTTATTATTTTGAGTATAAAATATAACCGTGTTTTCATATTGCAAAAAACTTTGTGGTAGAAGTGTTGAAAAAGATGAAGAGGATTGTCAGTATAAGTTTATCAATTTCACTGCTGGGTAAAAGCCATTCCAAGCCAAAAGTCTCTCTTCTATTAGAGATAAGGGTTGAAGCTTAAACCCACCACTCTGCTCAAATTCAGTAACATAAATCCTCGCAAATTTCCAGGTATATGGCGGTTATCAGATATACGATGATTTCCTTCACCGAAAAGCGGTTGATAATTTAATAAATATCAAATAGTCACATAAGTTAAACCCATATTTCTAGAGTATATGAAGAAAATTTAAGACTGAACTTATCTTTGTTCTTCGCCTATTCAATCGAAAGACGTTTATGGCTGTAAGACAATGATGTAAAAGATTCCTACCTTTTTTCATCCTCTACCATATGGGAACTCACTTAAAAATGTTTTAGAGCAGTTTCCCTACATATTTATGTAGGGAAACTATTTAGTTATAATACTTTAAATGCTCGATTGTTGTCATCTCTATCAGCTTATTCTCAACTTCGTGTCGTTTTTACCAAGTTGAACGTCACGCCCCCATCGTGAATTACTTCTGCAGACTACGTTGTGCCAACGATGACTATTGCTGTGCTATACCAGCAGCTGGAATGGCCTCGTATATTTCCCTGAGCCTCTTATTCAACTGGCTACAAATGGAAAGCAGTGTTTAGTATAACTACACAGTTGTAGTGTATGTGTGTTAAGATGTGTGATTCTTGCCCTGTATATTTATAAACAGGACACACATATAATACATATATATGTCGCAGTCATGGCAACCAGCATTGAAAATAGAATGCGCAGCGTTGACACATTGCGGACAGCGCATGCGTGAGATGAAGACAGAAAATGTCATTGCGCAGTTGTGAAGTTGTTGAGAATATTGTAAAGTCGAAGAAAAGCGTTGTAGTTCTTTCATATGCACGATACCCTATATCACGCCCACAAATGTCTAAGAATAATGATTCCCACGAGTGTGATGGATTCTACATATACTAATACATAAATATACCAATACTAGTATATAAAGAAAACTTTACACTATCTCGAAGCGCACACGTTAGTGACACCAGAGCTCGTGGGTGAGAGTGGACGTGTAGTGACATACGGTTAGTGCGTGTTTGAGCCTATACTATATTCATACAACACAAGTCTATTTTTAAACAATACAAGTGAACAAATACACTACAGTAGTGGTAATTTTACGGTATCCAACTATGGGGTACGGCTAGCCACAGCAACATTGAGATTCTTGAAAGATTTCAGAGCAAGACATTGAGAGCGATGCTAGATATACCGTACTATATTAGTAATAAATATATTCATGATGACTTGAACCTTAACACAGTTAAACAGGAAATTGCTAGACACAGTAAGGGATACCAAAAAAGGATCGCAAGTCATGTTAATAGACTTGCATCAAAGTTAGAAGGGACTGGAAGTGTTATACACTTTCGATTAAAACGGCATAGTGTTCCTATGCTAACAAAAAGATTCGATGCCAGCATATGAAAGGAACTAAAAACATTCCTCCTGCGCAACAAGGCCAAAATACCCGTATCACCATCATAATGGCTTATTATGTTCACACAGATCGCCTTGTCACGGAATTCAATTGAAAAAAAAAAAAAAAAAAAGTAGTGGTAATGGGCAAAGGCATGAACGAATGATGATATAGAGTATTTATTACATACAATTAAAATCACAGAATAACACACGTCTTGCAATTGAAATAACACACTATAAAAATAGAGAGTCTAGATATCATGAAAGTATACCAGATTTTTGTTTCCAATGTTTTTAAATTTGATTGTCGAATTAGTTACCAGTGAAAAAATATTAAGTTTATAATATATTCATACGTTTATAAAGGTATTTCAAAGAAAATGACTGGGCGTATAACCAATTTACTCAAGTCGAACCTTAACTTATGGAATTATTTCATTCGCACTAAAATTACAAAGGTCATCAAAGGAAGATTTAAACATGAGTAAGCAAATAACTTAACTAGGAGAAAGACTTTATTTACAATGTATTAGAAACAATTAAAATGTACAAGTTCCAATGTTAAAATTTTTGAGTAACGCATTTAAGTCAAGAACATTTCTTAGCCGCCATGAATTCAGAGCAAAGTAAACCGGTATTTATTTTGTTGAAGAAAGTTTGAGCGGAAACTAATAGAGTGCCAGTACAGCCCCTCGGAATTCCGCCCTTCGTCGTTTTCCATGCAAATGTGGCTGAACTATATACATTTTGCGACTTTCATTTTAACTAATTGCTTTTTCCTAAGAGACTAATACTTTTTGTCTTTATACTATTAGGCGTAACTTTGCGGAGATCTATAATACAAAAGGAATAAATTAACTTTTGTTAATGCAATTTTATTACTTCTTTTGTATTTTTTGTCGTATTATCATTTCGTATTATGGAGTTTGAGCTGCGTCCTCTCGGTAAGAGTTACTCGATGTCACCGTTGAGCTCACGTATTGATAATTGAATCAGTGACAAATAACGAATTATTTTTCATTTATCATTCATATTCGTAGTTTAATGAACTTGCTGTTTACTTTTTCTTTCAAAGAAAATTTAAGGTTTTTACTCTTTAAATACTGTGGTGTAATCGATATGCGTTATTATACCCTCAAGGTGGTGACTCTGTTGACCCCTTTTAGTAATTGAATAGACATGAGACGGCGCTTTGTCTGACAAGAATTATTTTCTCAATTCAAGGAACGCCTTTGTTCTGCTCGGCAATAATTTTTGTGAACAGTAATTAAATTTTCATGATTATTTGATCGTTATTATAACATTTTATAATTATGGTTATAGTTATTGTTATTATTAATCAGTATTAACAATAACTTTAGTATTTCATTAAATTATTTCAGTTAATGCGTTAACTACTACATAAGTAATATTTACACAGAATTTCAGACAATCTGAGTTTAAAAATTGGAAACTTGTATAGTAAGTTACAGTGATTAGTATTGCAGTGATAAAAGATTTAGGAAAGGCATTTTCAAAGAATACCTTTATAGAATATTTGTTTGGATGAACTTTATGTTTCTAATAGGACATTTGTGTCTCAACCTATATAAACCTGATCTATTCATAGAAGGACGATCATTCTAATAGGTGTAATCGTTCTTTCACTAACTTTTATTATGAAATTTAAGATTGCTTTAAAAAGTAATATGAATCTAGAAAAAACTTTCAGGCCTCAAATATTCTTAAACCTTAAAGTTCTGTTTTACGTTACCTTAAATTACAAAGGTATCATTAATACCAAGTTTGCAGATGGGATTTTGAGACAACGTCACTATTTAAGTACTTGACTGTTGGAACTCTAGTATCACTTGAAATCTTATCAACATTGCGGTTTGTGGTTGTAAACTTTATCCTAACAACCGGTTCGGACTTGCTACTAGTCAAGTTGTAACTACATTTTGTGTCCTGCTTTAGTTAAGAAGTTAAATCAGTTGTTCTTGATATTTTCAGCAGGCAATCAATCTAGCCAATCTTAGTTTCGTTATACCACCGAGTTCTGCTAACAGTCATTACTGAAGCGAATCTAAGTTAGAATAACAATTTCGATTTAGCTTTGAAACTATGCCAATTTTACATATTATATAGAGAATCAATGGGGGGTAAGGGGAGTACGTACAGCAACCAGTACTCCTTAATGTCAACCTCACCTGCACGTGGTGCCCCCTGCCGATAACAGACGAGGCTATGACGACCGATTGATGGCGGTATAACCATCCAATTAAGCTGACTGAAAATCCCAGACTAGAGGTGGGCAGCAGCGCCTCTAGTGTCGAATCAGTCAGCTCTGCGGTCACCAACCCGCTTGCCCAGCGTGGTGACTATGGGCAGAAACCCCCATATGGAAGTGTCCAGAAAGTTCCGGCCCTCAGTTCCCGGCGGCCCCACTATTCCCGACTACGGCAGCGGTCGCGGTAACGGTGGGGCGGAGGGTGCGAAGAATCACCGGGTTACGGTAGGCTGCCAACCAACGATATACTTGGCAACGTATAATGGACGAACGTTACGGCTGGACCATCACCTCACCGAACTAGAGGAAGAGCTAAGTCGTATTAACTGGAGTATTCTAGGATTATCTGAAGTCCGAAGAGAGGGTGAGGATACGGTAACCCTAGATTCCGGTCACTTGCTCTACTTCCGTGAAGGTGATGAGGTCTCCCAAGGTGGTGTCGGTTTTCTGGTTCACAAGACTCTCATTAACAACGTTGTGGAACTCAGTAGTGTGTCGACCCGGGTAGCGTACCTTGTACTTAAACTCACCGACAGGTACTCCCTGAAAGTGATACAGGTATATGCGCCGACCTCGGCACACTCTGACGACGAGATAGAAGCCATGTATGAGGATATATCTCAAGCTCTGCATGGCACTACTTCGGCCTTCTACAACGTTGTTATGGGAGACTTTAACGCTAAAGTGGGAGTACAAAGATGCGGCGAATCGAAAATCGGATTGCATGGATTGGGGCCCAGGAATCAAAGGGGGCAAATGCTAATCAATTTCCTCGAAATGCAAGGGCTCTTCCTGATGAACTCTTTCTTCAAGAAGAAGCCTCAGAGACGTTGGACTTGGCAAAGCCCCGATACTTTGACAAGGAACGAGATAGACTTTATCATGGCGGATAAGAAGCACATATTCAGAGATGTCTCTGTGATCAACAGGTTTAATACTGGTAGCGATCACCGACTTGTACGAGGCACTTTGAATATGTGTTTTAAAGCCGAAAGGTCCCGTATGATGAAGCCTACTCTCCGACCTACGCTGCCCCAAATACATTGTACATCCGAGCAGTTTCAATTGGAACTCCAAAATCGATTCGACTGTCTGGAAACCACTGGTAATGTGGACGAGATAACCGACAACGTAGTGAAGACGGTATGTACACTGGGTCGAAAGCACTTTTCACTGACGAGTCGAAGCAAGCAGTCGAAACTTTCTCCCGAAACCCTGGATTTGATGAGACAGAGGCGTGAAATGCCGTCCGTTCAAGCCGCTTCGCCAGAACAGAGGGCCCTTTCTAAGAGGATACGAAAACTTGTACGCAGAGACCTCCGCTGCTCAAATGCAAGGGCTATAGAAGCCCTTATTGAGCAGAATAGGGGGTCGAAAGTTTTTCAAAAAACCTTAGGAAGGAGCCATCTCGCGAAGCTTAAAACAGCGGACGGCAGGACAGTTGTCTGTCGCTCTGAGATCCAGAAGGAGGTCGAGAAATATTACGGATTGCTTTACTCGTCGAGTGCACATAAGCCTAGTACCCGGGATACCGAGGATCCACGAGCACCACTGTCGCGCCATTATACAGAAGACATCCCGGACGTTGAGAGTGGCGAGATTAGTATGGCACTCGAGCAACTTAAAAACGGAAGAGCCCCAGGTGATGACGGGATTACGGCTGAGCTGCTAAAGGCTTCTGGACGTCCTATCCTTGAAGCCTTAGCAGAGCTCTTTAATACCGTTATCCATACAGGCACTACACCTCAAGCGTGGTCTAGGAGTGTGGTCATTTTATTTTTCAAAAGAGGTGATAAAACTCTTTTGAAAAACTACAGACCAATCTCGCTCCTGAGCCATATCTACAAGTTGTTCTCGAGAGTCATAACGAATCGTCTTGCTGCCAGACTTGACGAATTCCAGCCACCAGAGCAGGCTGGGTTTCGAAAAGGTTATAGTACCGTAGACCACATCCATACTGTTCGGCAGATTATACAGAAGACCGCAGAGTATAATCAGCCGCTGTGTATGGCATTTGTGGACTACGAGAAAGCCTTCGACACCATTGAGACCTGGGCTGTTCTGGAATCTCTGCAGCGATGTCACATCGATTGGCGATATATCGAGGTGTTGAGATGCATCTACAACGCGGCAACAATGACCGTTCAAATCCAGGACCAGCGAACAAGACCTATTCACCTTCAGCGCGGGGTAAGACAGGGGGACGTAATATCCCCGAAACTGTTTACCAACGCGTTGGAGGACGTCTTCAAAACCCTGGACTGGACTGAACGAGACGTCAATGTTAATGGAGAATACATCTCACACCTTCGTTTCGCGGATGACATCGTCATCTTTGCAGAAACGCTGGAGGACTTGCGCGAAATGTTGAATGACCTAAGTGATGCCTCCCAGCTGGTTGGCCTTGGCATGAACTTGGACAAGACCAAGGTCATGTTCAATGATCTTGTCGTGCCAAGACCAGTATCAGTGAACGGAATCCTTCTCGAGGTTGTGCAGGATTACGTATACTTAGGCCAGAATATCCAACTTGGCCGGCACAACTTCGAGAGGGAGGCTGAAAGGAGAATCCACTTGGGCTGGGCAGCATTTGGCAAACTTCGTCGAGTCTTCACGTCCGAGATTCCGCAATGCTTGAAGACCAAAGTCTTCGACCAATGCGTTCTGCCTGTGTTGACATATGGCGCCGAGACGTGGACACTGACAGCGGGACTAGTCCGCAAGTTTAAAGTCGCTCAGCGTGCTATGGAGCGAGCTATGCTCGGAGTATCTCTCAAGGATAAAATCAGAAATGATATTATCCGCGAGAGAACCAAGGTAACCGACGTAGCTAGCAGAATAAGCAAGCTGAAGTGGCAGTGGGCTGGTCACGTTTGTCGCAGGACTGATGGCCGTTGGAGCAAAAGAGTCCTGGAGTGGAGACCGCGTCTTGGCAAACGCAGTGTAGGGCGTCCTCCGTCTCGCTGGACCGACGACATCAAAAAGGTTGTTGGGGCCAGCTGGATGCGCATTGCGGAAAAGCGGGATGTCTGGCGCAGATATGGGGAGGCCTATGTCCAGCAGTGGACTGAGATAGGCTGATGGATGGATGGATGGATGGATAGAGAATCCTATGGCACGTGTTAAAAGCTTTTATTTAAATTGCCGTCTATGTACCTGAAGGTGAAATCTTGCAAGTCAAAATTTGTAGTAGTTTTCGGTTTCCGATTGTGCTGAAATTTTACATATCCGTCAATCGGTCACTTGATGACAATGTATATCTAAGATAAGTATGAGCTGATGCTGCAGCTTGATGGCTTTAGATGAGGGAACTCCTCAACGGATAACAGTAGGGTCATAACATTTTATTAACAGGTTTTTTTAACTTGTCTTGTTCTCTGTAAAGTTACAATGTATAAAAATAGTTTAACATAATCTTATAATAGAGGTTCCCCAATTGGAAGCGGAATATTCTCGCCTTTTCAATAAAATATTAGTTGTGTGTTGCTTGATGTTTTAAATAATTCAAACCATCCAAGTGATTTTAATGAGTTTTATAAAGCGTGTGTATGTTTGGCTCAAGGTTGAATAGTTTGGTACTTGAAAATACTTCAGGAGTCGAAAGATATTGAGCTCTCATTTTTTTGGAATTAAATTTATTATATTTTTATTCTGACTTTTGTTCAAAAATATATTGAATTTCATGTTTTCAACGTCACAATTCTTCCAAAAACGATAATCTATGATTCTTATTATAGTTTATGGTTCGAGACCGTCGTGCTGAGACTACTGAGGTCAATAGTATTACAATTTTCATTGTGATATAAAATTTTCCTACGCTGTTTCCGTGCACACTAAAGTTCTTCATGGAATGTTACTTATGTTTAAAACGACAAGGTGAAATCCCTTGTTCAAGTCATGAATCTTTAGAGAATGATAAATTTTGGATATAAATAGACAGATGCGAATTATTTACGTATTTTAACGTTCTTTTGTTTCTGTTTAAAATAGGTAGTTGTGCAAAACATTTAATTATGACACGGGAATATACCTGGAATGTTATTTTATTTTTTATACCCTAAAATACGATGGACGTCAGTCGCGAACTTCCGAAATATGTATGTGTTGAAATAATAAAACGAGAATTTACATTTAGATCATCCAATGATACTTTATTTACATGTTGGTGAAATATACAATTATATATATAACTAACAGATCACAGGAAAAAAACGAAATGATGCCTTAAAAAGCTAAAACATTATTATTACTAAATTACCAAGCTACCTTAAAATAGTCTAGACTTTCAAAAATGTAATATTTTCAATAATAACATTCAAAATCTTAGTAACGAAAATGGTTAAATGACATCAGATAGCAAACGTAACGTAGTCAAACGTAAAGTTAATAAATTTTTAAACAGTTTGTAAAGTTTTTAAATATGTATAATAAAAATATAACAATTTGATAATTCTATGCAGTCAAATCTGACTTTATTTTTAATTAAATTATTCGCTTATAAATTAAATTGTACAAGTAGGTACGTAAACTAAAAATCAGTTGCTTGAGACAAATTTTTAAACCACGCCATCATATTATGGTCACCCATCTATTAAGTTCCCGAAATTGTACATTGCGTCCCATCCAATAATAATAATACATCAAAGTCTATTCTACAACTTAAATTATTATAAAACAAATTCCTCAAAAGCTATCCGTCTGTATTCGATCCGACTGATTTTCTCAAAATCTACTGAACGGATTTTCGAAAAGCTTTTACTTAAAGATTTTTTTGAGGAAGGTTCTAATTAATACAATTATAAATATATAATTAATATAATTACGGTTTTATGTAAATTGAAATAGGAACAACTATTTTACACACAGATTTCCACGCGGGCGAAGCTGCTAGCACAGTCGCGGACTTTTTTGTAGAATTTTAGTAGACCTACAATTCTCTAGTATATTGCTCTAGTGTATCTCTGCTGGTTAATGCAGCGCACGCGACTAAAGCTCCGAGTAAGCGAGTTTTTTTACTACTGCGCGAAAATTAGATAAAACCGTAATGTACTCTTTAACCTAAACATTTCGGCGGAATCACACTACATTTAAGTAAAAACTGTACAAAAATCCCTTCAGTAGATACTGATCACAGACAAACAGAGAGCTTTTGGGAGCTTTGTTCTATATTAAGTATATATCTAAGACTGCACCATGGGCGTAGCGAGGTACGGGCAACGGGGGCAGCTGCCCCCCTTACACTGAAAACTGTAACACTGGGAAACTGACAACTCGCAACATAGTGCCACTTTATAAGGCTTGCATAAGACCTATAATGTACCTCATTAATTCAAATTACAAAATTTTTCAATATCAAGAATAATAAGGCTATTTCTAATGCAGTGTGGTATCCGGCAGAATATAATAGACTATCCTCCGTTCTTGCCGAGGGCTCGTAAAAGGCGACTAAGGTATGTGCCGTGTGGTCTCCGGGTACATAGAATAGACCACCCTCATTTCTTACCGAGGTTTCGTAAAAGGCGAATAAGGTAAGTTGACGTCAGGCAGGCGGCCGGTCGTAAAATACGTACCCAAATGATGTGACAACATGTTTGTAACATGTTGTGCCGACCCCACTTAGAGTGGGATAAGGGCAGGACAATGATGAACAAAGCTATTTCTGATTATTATTTTCACTTTTTTTACCTCTCTTCAACTACTAATATGATATACTTATACGTTGAAAAACTCCTAATTTAAACAATATATTACATAAAATCTTGTATAGAATTCTGGCTACGCCCTTAGACTGAGCTATTCATTGTCGGTTAATTAAACTGTCCTAGTTACTAAGTAAAAGTAAAACTTTTTAGTTTTTTATAGAAGTCTTTAATTTTTAATTAGAATTAAGATGTAATTATCAAACTACATTGAATTACTGTTAATTTTCACATTGTCGATGCAAACTAAAGCCAATCTGAAATATAATAAAAAGTAAGGTCTTAATAAAGAAAAAAAAAGTTAAAGCAATTATTTTGACAAATAGGTACTTCTTGGCTACTTGCCTGTACGTAATAAATTTCACCTTTTTAATAATATGATAATTGTAATAAATAATTTACACAATAATTTTTTTTTTAATTAATAGACGAGTATTAATTAAAAACTGAGCTGTAAATTAAATAATTTTGTAGGTACAGTAGGGTACACATACTACTCAAAAAATTTTTTAAAAAATTACGTAAAGGTAAATTTTTTTGAAACAACGATATGATATATTAACTGAAAAGTGATAAGTTTGTTGTCAATTTATTGATTTATGATTAAAAAATCTAAAATAATGTGAACCCAGCATGCAGTAGCGTAAATTGAGCGTCAATCCGCTTGACCTTAACTAGAAATGCCGACTTCATTTAATTACGATGAATGAGCACAAAAAAATAAACATTGATTTAACACCTAAAATAGTAACTTTATAACTTGACTCAATTGGCAGTGCTGAACTGTGTCATATACTATATATCTCTGATATAACTATCAGGTAACTATTATGTTATAATTTTACCTTAACTTGACTACACGAAAAAATAAATATGAGAATATTTTTTGATATATTTATATATTTTTGGCATCTGATATCACTATTGTAGAGCCATATAATTATTTATTTTCAATATGTATTACATGTATATTATTTCAATGTGTCATTGTCAATCTAAGAGTCCACTACTAATGTTCTAAGAACAATCAACTATATTCATTGGATTTATTTTTTGCACTTCTAACACATTCACATTTACTGGACTAACATTAATGGATAGAATTAAAGCAAGGCCGAGTGTCCAAAATGTAGACAGTAAAGTGCAAAAGATCTACTAGCATCGTTATCGTCCAAAGGATGGTTCCTACGAACCCGAAGTTCGGCTCAGAGCGACATGTGGTGAAGGATGGGAACATAATTATTAATAATTGATTTAATAATCATGTGCTATTGCGGTTACATAACTCAGAATTATAGAGGGGCACCTCTATTTTTTATTGTTGGGTATGCTACATTTAACTCAATATCTTTTTAAATTATTGACACTAACTAGTAATTCACACACCAATCGGTAAGCCAAATATGAAATAGCAAAGCCCTAAAATAACATTATTTTCAAATAATAATTTAAAAAAATAAATAAGTAAAGATCTTGAAATATTATAGGCAAATAACAGACAAATTTACTTTAACTTTTTGATTGTCAGAAAATTTACTAAAAGTTCAAAGTTTTTTAAGCACTACAAAGGTAATAAGGAACTAATAACTTTGTAACGTAATTTCGCGTTGTCCTTTTAAATGTAACAGTATTGGCAAATTATATATATCATTATAGGTAACATCGTTTTGATTCCGAAACAACAAGACAAACGCTCGTATCTTGCCACTTTTAAAAATTAATACTGCATTATTACGAGTGGAAAAAATCCTATTCGTTAATTTACATCGTTATGTTATGATCAGTAAACAGTTATGTGATGAAAATTTGATAATGTATAGTAGGAATGTTACGGATGTGGGTTTACCGGAACCGGAGATTTCATATTTGAATTATCGGAGCCGGAGTCGGAATCGGAGGCGGAGTCGGAGGCGGAGGTTACCACTTCCGCCTCCTTCATTATTAATTTAAAAATTGACCCGTAAACTGTACTTAAACAAAATGACCACCACGATTTAAATAATTAAATACTTAAGCACGTCTAACGATTGATACTGAAAATAAACAAATGAACGAGAGTTGCGCGTGCGAGGGGAAATAACGGGCAACGAGTTATAACTTGTAGCTGCGCGTTCTGTCAGAATTCGCATGATAATTTCATCTTCGTTATGAACTAAAAGTCGACGAGTCAACTAAAACAAAGAGTGAGTCAACGAACAAAGTCGAGAGTCGACTAAAATTTACCGGAGCCGGAGTCGGAGTCGAAGGTGTGAATTCAATCGGAGGTTCCCACCTTTCGGAACCGATGTCGGAGCTCCGTAACATCTCTAATATATAGTTACGTTTATTTGTGAAGTGTAGTCTCCTACCCTTATAATAATTATAATTCGTATAGACCCCCCCATATCTGTATGTGAAATTATTTCTTACTTACTTGGTTTATGTGTTACTGTACAATGATATGTAATGTCAGTTCAGAACTCTTTATTGCCCTTTAATGAAATATTATTTGTACAATACATGTGGTATTAAATCAGTTTACTCAAATGCAAATCTTAAGAACTTAAATTCTTAACAGGTTAGATGTTTGTACGAGCCACATAATAAAGTCACGTATATGATAAAAATAAGTAGTAATAACTTAAATTATTCTGAGCAATCATTTTCCTAAAAGTACATACAAATAATTATAGCTATGTGTTTGATATTTTCTTTTCGTAAATAGATTCAAAGTTTTTATAACATAAGTTTTTATAATATAATAATCTTCGTATTGTTAAGACTATATCCATTCTTACAAATATACCAACCCTCGCAATACCGCTACATTAATCAATCATCTATATTTATAAGAACACTTTATTTCATATCATTAAGTAACGTTTCGTAAATAAAAATCACATCTTTGAGGTCTTCGACTGCCACCTCGAATAGCAGGAAATAAAAGTAATTGGACGCCTATATTTCTAGGCGAAGAATTTGTATTATTAACACGCCACATATAAACTTTTTAAAATACAACAAAATTAATTCTATATGTGAGTAAAATAAATTACAAATTTAAAACGAACTTGGTAGAATATATGAATGTGGGATGGAAATTAGAAACTCTGGCTCGTTTTATCGTTTATTATCACAATATAATTAGTTAACGCGCACCTTAGAACCCGTTCCGCCATTACAATCCCTTCTCTCAAGTGTCAAATTCTTTCCCCCGTAACTCTCTCCCCTTGCATTCACTGACGTCTTCGTTCAGGAATTCCTACATGAATTTAATTTATTTATTCGTTTTTGTACCATAAAAAAACGTAAGAAAAACATTATCAATAAACAAAAACCGGTATACAGAGGTAAACTTATCCCTTTGACAGAATCTTTTAGTTGTGTTAGAAACATAGTAATACTTATGGCGTGTTAATAATAAGCTAAATATTTTTTAAACTAAATTACTATACTATAAGAAATATACCGGTGGCCCAACGATGTTGACTAGATCTGTTCATCTTGTACATCTGTGAAAAAAAAAACCATTTAAATACCAAATTTTATACGTGTAATTTAATTTGACATTCAAAGCATTAATATTCGTACGTTAAGCTGCGAGCAACAAATATTAAAGCAATAAATTGACTCCGACTATAGCAAAAATAGTTTTTCAGAATTCTGCAAGCGTATAAAGTATAATTTTTATCTGCTTAAGTTTCCTAAGTAGAAAAGCGAATTATTTTTTTATGTACAACCAGTAACATTCATGCAAGGAAATCTCGTTACGTAGCATTTCAGATTAATAACCACGTCTAAGAAAAGAGAAGAAGGTAATAATTTAAGAATAGTAATAATATTATGTAGTCGTTTGATTAGTTTTATGAATGATGTTTCATGTTAAAAATGATACATATTTTTTAATAATACTGTATAATTAATATACTATCAATATATAATTAAATGTATATTTTAAATGTAGTCGATACTGATGATGGTTTGTATAGTGATAAACGTAATCGTATAATTTTTTATAAGAATTTTATTAACTTTGGGAAAACTTCAACAAACAAAGTAATTGGACAATTTAATACATGCAACATTAAAAAAGAATGGACATTGTAAAAACTATATTATAAAATGTCAGTTTACACGAAAACATAAATATGACATGAAAATAATCTTGAAGAATACTTTCATGTTGTAGAGATTGATACAGTCTCTAGATTAAGGAATTGGTAGCAGGAGTTAACTTAATATTTCGTAATAGTAAATCAACGTTTAGAGACCGGCTATACTCACGTCTTATTTTATCGGATGAGCCCGACTAGTTTCAAGCCAAGCGGGAACTGTTACCGCCGCGATAACGCCGCATAAAGAGCTCATGAATAAGAGCCCCGTATGGGCCTGAAACTAGTCGGGCTCATCCGACAAAATAAGACGTGAGTATAGCCGGTCACTAAACATTTAGTATGAATACCACTCACGATAGTTTAAATTCAAAAATAGTAAATCCTTTGTAATTATTTACTACAATTCAACTTATGATCATAAACCTTTCTACTATTGGTGCTTAATCCAATACAAATCCGTATGTAGAATAGAGTACTCTACCTCATTTTATTTATGCCTTCATATCAATAAGTTATAATGACACATTTTTAGGGAAGTTCGACTATATTGAATTGACAGTCTGCTTAGTGTCATCTATTTATTTTGCATATACATTTTTTAAACCGTATTTAGAGCTAACGAGAAAGCAAATATACACACATATTTTTATTCGTAGAAGGTTATATGACTGTCAGCTAAAAATATTTAAAGATATATCCATTTAGCTTTGTGAATGAAATAGAAGATATTTTTAAAGCAGATTATGTACTTGTATGTATATATACAATACGTGTCGGCGAACGCTAGGGCGGTGCAGTGTAGGGTGTGGGGTCATGCTGGGTTACTGGGGACAGCGGACACAAACACGCACAGGGCGCTACAGGATACGGTACAACATCTGCAGCTATATACTTACACACGCTATCAGCCTTAACAATCAGAACTCTCGATAGATCGCTAGTCACAACGCCTGTTGCAACTTTATGATCACTCTCCTCATTATAAGTCAATTTTGAAAAGAAAACATTACCAATTAACATTTTAATGAATGTATTTATATTTTCAACTTAATATATATACAGCTTAATTTTATGTAAACTTTTTAAATTATGCATTTAACGAGATTTGACTGCATGAACTTAAACAAAACACTACGCATCTAATCAATGGAAAATAATTAAAATATAGCGTGAATGTGAAGATACGTTTCGATGAACATATTTAATATTGATCTATAAATAAATAACGTTTCACATAAATTATGTTAACTGTTAACGACATTTTTAATCTTATTTCATCTTAATTTAAAATTGTGCTAATTAAATTTAAAAGTGTCGAATTTGAAGACATTCGTGTAAATCTTATGTGTATTACATTAAACATTTAAAAAGCATAAAGACGTATCGTTGTGGTGACTTAACGCTATTGTACTTCGTCTGTCAGACAAAGTATATTAAATTTAGTACCATTATAATGACGAGATTAGAGAACTAGGTATATACCTAAAGTGAGATTTTTTCACAAACGATAGAATTTTCTGTGTAGTCCCCTAATCTAATAGTAATTCTAAGTCAGTCTAGTGAGAGTTAAAGGTAGGGTATATACAATACATAAGATAACACGTGCAACTGTCATAATGTGTGAGGTAGAATCCAGGCTGAGGAGGGACAAGGAGTAACATCAGTAAAATGTGAGACAGTACAAGGAAGAGTTATAAAACTTACATCTAACACATGTTTTGCATTTCTTACTATCGGCTTATTTTTTATCTATTACGGCACAATAATAAAAACTCGGAAAAATTTAATAAACATCAAATTATATTTTAAAAAATGATAGCGAATATCTAGAATAGTAGTAGTTAAGAGTAATTTGAGGTTTTTTGGGACCTTTATTCACTGCTGAAATTTCGAGAACTTATTTGATCATATTTGTAGGAATTATACAGGAGGAAGTGGGTTGTATTATGAATAAAAAATGATAAAACTCATTATGCAATCATTGATTTGTTATAGGATTTACATAATAATAAAAAATTAAAAATACACACTATGAATGAGGAAAACTTAATAACTTACTGCCACATTTCGTAGAACATAAAAAAATTGCTTATGCTTTTTCTTGAAATATTATATAATTTTAAATCTTATAAATCCAAGAAAAAATGATTAAAGAAATGCTGTAATGGAAGGTCCTACCTTCTCTATAGTGTAGGACAATAAGACAAATAAATATGACTAGAGAGAGAGGAATGGCAATGATAAAAGAAATAAAGGAGCGTATCGTAATAAGTATCGGAAATGTAAAGCCTTTGTTGTATTTCTTGATGATATAAGATCAGGTCAATTTATCGAAAATAAGGTGGCGAATTTTATTCAATTACAATTTAGAAAGAAAGAATTCCGTGATTTCTATTTTGGATTTATAGTTGACTACAAAAACGAATTTACTTTTGCGTAAATGATTTTTGTTTGACGGATCATTAATGTAATCTATCAGATTAAATGTAGCAGTTCAGATAATTTTTGTACATAAACTTAATTAGATGAGATATTCTTTTAAACATGTGATGGTTTGAGTCAAACGTTTGTCCGCAATATAAGAGCAAACATCGCGTATGAACCATTACTAATATTCCTTAAACGTTTAATATCTACACTGTTAAATAAGAAATTTAGGAAATAACGTTTTGCGAATTTTGAAAACTCATACATTTTATATGATATATTTTAATTTTAATGAATAAAATTTACTATGAGATTTCAAGAATATTGAATTGCTTAGAATTTGCTCACTCCCGTTGAAATATATGAACTCCGTTGCCGTTACAATATGTCATTGGACTTATAGGTAACTCTCGGAGAAATCAAGATCGGAGACAGAGGCACGCGAAGAACGCGTGTAATTGGTAGACGTGCCGTAGTCAGATGTTGCTGTAGCGAGGTCCGCGACGACCGCTCCCGTACCTTGCGTTACTCCATCCGCCGCCGCTACCTCACGTTCCGCCAACTTCTGCTTAAGGACGCGAATTCGCTCCTCTTTCTACAGAAAAAGATTTAAATTCTAATATTTGTTTACTTCATTATTAGTAAACTGACCGATTGTATTACTTACCTGTGATATTAGCTTTTGTAATTCCTCATTCTCTTTGACTAGTTCTCTGTAACGCTCCTCATCAGCAGGAGCAGACCCTGAACCTGATCCTCTACCACTTTCAGCGCGCTCTGTTGGATGACGTATAACTTCGATGACCTGAATAAAAATGTGAGGTAAACTAACATAATATAAATATATGTGACAATAAAGCCCACGATTTTGTGTCCCCAAAGTAAGTATAGTACCCAGTCTGTGCGACAGAGACGATGCTCTATGAAGCAGAATCTAGCTGATTTGTCTCTCTGAGCCTCGATGTGCGTTATTTATTGCCACGTACTATAACTTGTTTTATAAGTGACAGACAACTGGTAAATATATAGCCAGAGTCAAAAGACCAATGAGAGGTAATAAGCTGTTCAGAGCTGTTGCTGGAGGTGTTGAGGGTGATATGTACAACGTCACCCTGGCCCTGCCACCGGCAGCGTGGTAGAGCACTCAAGTCATTTCAATCGGTGAGAATCCCACATACACGCCGGCTTTCCACGTAGGACGCCGGGACCCATAAGGTGTTGTTTACTGATAAAAAAGGGTCATTGCCTACTGCGTCAACGAGCCAGTAAACGAATATGGCGGAATGTAAAATATAAATAAATAAAGCTCTGTATCTTGTCAGTGTTCGTTGTAATGACAACAAAATGCGTTTGTGACAATAAGCACCCTCGTTCTTATTTTTTTAAATTTAATTATTTATATTTAAGTATTCATTGTGATTTTCGGATAATTCAAAATTTTCGATGTAAAACTGTGAAGATAAGATTATTATATTATTATTACAAAATACTCATTGTATATGAATACTTTTTGCAAATGTACATGCTACAAAATTCTCTGCTCTGTAAAAGTTCTGCTTAGATATTATAGCCGTTAAAAATGATGTTTATGGGGTGGAGAAGAAATTTTTGACGATAAATGCCAATCACTTTCGATCGTTGAACGTTGCCCCTTTTATTACTACCATCGATGTGGCCTTAGCTTTAATGATTCTTCCGTGCCTTTAATGTGAGTAAATGATTTTTTAATTTGATTTTGATGAGGGGCGTATCTATTTGGTTTGATCTTCTTAACGTTTTCGTTAATTTTCGTAGAATTTTTTCATGGAAAAATAATAATAAGAGAATATAAAACTTAAGGAAGTAATACCAGCAGAAGTATACTTTGAAACCTTTACATATCCATTAAAATATATAACTAATATAACTTTATAAATGTATGAGCCCGCCTTGGTCATAACTAATTGTTTATTATTGAAATTTTCTTTTATATTTTTACGGTAAATAAATAGATCTAGAAATATACCTACCATACCATCTTTCAATTATCCAGGGAAGTAACGTTTTGGTTAATTTTGTTGCGTGAAATTGAGCTAGTAGGACTTCTGAAGGTAAAACTTGAGGTACATCGATACTGAACTTACTTAACTTTACCGTAAATAAACAAAGATATATTTATTTTTATTTATGTACTATAAAAAAGTTAGAAACACATTATTAATAAAAAAAGGTAAAAAGGTCAACTTCTACATTAGACATAGATCTCTGCCACCTAACCTACGAAGTGAGACAATTTATAGTAAGGCAGTTTTTATAAGCAAATATCAAACATTATGAATTTAAATATAGTGGAATATAGTGGGAAGTAAAAAAGGTTTGGAAACTTTATTTTACAGAATGTCAACTGCTTTTAAAAGCTGTCATTTCTACATTAACTAGCAACGATCTTAGTAACAGAATCTAGAGCATGAGCGAGTGAGTATATAAAATATTTAAAAGCGCAATTACCAAAAAAATATAAAATATAAAAGTAATCTCTGGTCTAAGAATTTCCCATTTTCTCTTCTGGTAAAAAAAGATCTCAGTTAAAATTATTTATTATTTAATTACTATTAGAGTATTTTAATTACTATTAGATACAACTAAGTTGACATGAACTAAGTCGCAGGTAGTTATGTAGGTATGTTGTTAGTAATATATTTATGTTTGTATATCTGTATTATTTATTTATATATTAACCACTTCTAGCATATCTATGAGGTTATTTTTCGTCAATCTGGAATTAAAATTCAAATTGAGAATAACTTGTAATCAAGTGCTTTTGAATCGTCAACTCATGCTCATACCGAGTATAATTTCATATTTTATATGTGCAATCGCAATTTTTTATACGAGGTCATGATATATACAGTTTTTCACCGGAAATCAATATTGACTAGGGATTTTTATTATTACTGTCCTGGGAATCATAAGCAAGACTTTTTTCGATTTATCTTTTTAGCAAACATAAAAATTCGTTAAAATTCGGATATTTGCATTAAAGCTAAAAGAAAATTTTGATTAACTAGAAAATCATGGTTTCAAAGTTAAGTACATATAAAATTTGTTTTTTGGTAAAAGTTAACTATTCACAGATTATATATAAGCCCTCACTAAGAACTACTTGATTATTTTTCTCTAATATATATGAAGCTTATTTATAGAACGGAAAGCTTGCCTCTCTTCTATTTATAGTATTGTACTTGACAATTTAATCCTTCTATGTTATATCACTTTTTCCGTTTAGTTATTGCTTTGATTTTTTTTGGAACAGCTTTAACTAATTTCAGCATGGAAATAATGATAATGGAATGAATAAAATTTATTTTAGAATTACTTTCCTATCAAATGCGGACTGCATTTGTTTAAATTTATATAATATCAAAATCGTTACTTTTGTACTAAGGAATTCCAAGAAGTAACGCCTACTTCTATGAATTATGAAAGTAAATAGTCTAATATATAATGAAATAATTCGGTACCAAAAATTAAACTAATCGCTTGCTCCTTTTAGACGTGAAACAAAGACAAAAAGATACCCTTTCAAATAATACCATGTTAAAATATCTAAACATAATAAACATTTAACATGGTCTAACCCTTCGTATGCACGAGAGCTTTTTTATCGTGCGTTAAAAATACGTGTGTGAAACAAATGGGTATCCAGGTATCTGTTCAAACGACAGCGCATTTAAAACGTATTTTTATCTTCCATTTTAGGCGTTAGGGCGTAGGAGTTAAGCTGAATATAACATACGAAACTTCTTATAACAGTTATTGGGAATTTTAACGCGACGTACTTTTTACGCCCGTGCGTACGAGGGGTAAATCTTTAGAGGCTACGCAAGTAAAGAAATAATTTTGTTTTTCACTTTTACATTTAAAATTACAGTGAACAAACGAGGCAAGATATATTCAACCTGAACCAATTTTGTGTATCTATGAAATTATTCACATTGCGTAATATTTGCCTCATATCCAACTCCAGATAAACTAACATTAGGGTATTTTTAAAAGTATTTGTTCATTTTAATTAATTTTATATTGCATTAAATAAATGAATAAGTTGTTTGTGATATTAGTTTTTAATGTTACTTTCTACCCAAATTCAGAAGGGCTACAATAAGTAGCCCTTCTGAATTTGGGCTAACTTATTAACAAATTGAATTGTACGATATTTAACTCACTTTAGGCCAAAAGTAATAAAAATATTTTTCATTACTTAATGGAACTCCGAAAAGTAACGCCTATTCTATAAATTACTCACCTTTGGAATAAAAATCAGGGCCATGCTTAGGAAACAGCAGAAGACAATCGCAAGGGAAACGAATGCGAAAGCAGCATCCTGCTGACTAGCGATCACCAGGGTCACCGGCCCAGTGATAAGGCAGAGCACCACCACGTTGTAAATACTCATGCCTACGTAACGGGAATCGTTTATTTGGCGAACTTTGACGGAGCGCGTCTCGTACGCGAGGAACAATCCAAAAACTAGCACCAAGCCCTTATATCCATACATAACACCTGAAACAAAAGTAATGCTTAAAACAATGCCCATTTTTTTATATATAACAATCTGGTTACAGTCTATACTTTATAAAATAGTAGCACTCAGGATTTTAGGAATCACAAATACTAAAAGACAAAAGTATATTTTTCGAAATTTTTAGGCAAGTATTACTTAAAAACTGCAGCTATGTTTTTGACGAAACTAACTATAATCTAAATTATAGTCAGTTTAATTAGCAACAGTGCAGTAGTTTTGTTATCGTAGGGTAACAGGAAAAAAAGTTGTACATAGCACAAAACTTTTCGCTATATCGGGCATATTCTAATCAATTAAATATGATATATTTAAAAAAGTACAGTATAACAAAAATATTATACGGCAGATTATCTTTTAGGATTAAAAAACATACCTACATTCATGGAAATACCTACATTCATACATATATTTCATTGTATTGTGGGAACAAATTGATATAATTAAACAAATTTTATGACGATATTTTAACGTCCTTCGGGGGTAGTACCGTACATAAGTAATCATTCCACAAGCCGTTCCAGATTGGGTCAGGTAGAATTATCTTGTTTATAAATATTTACCCATCACTCAAACTGCGAGATGTAGGGACTTAATAGATTACCGGATTGTCACATTATTATACATTATTGAATATGCCCAAAATTTTGCCTATATCAACTTTCTAATAAATGGATAACTAGAAAATGATATAAAAGATATCTATTTCATTTATAGGTGTCAAATACCAATATGAAAGTTTTATTTTCAACATATACCTAAAATCAGATTTCGCTTCGCTAGACGTTTTAGTCCTCATATCGACTCATTGACTTATAATTTTCAATATGTACATTGTAGTCTTTGCTTATAATAAAGTGCGTGCGTGTGATATAAGACATTGTTCTGTCAAAGAAGTCAAAACTAAAATATTTACTTGGTGGATCTCTTTCAGTTATGACTCAACTGAAATAATTTTGTTCCATCTTACATAAGTGATTTCTTTTAAGCCTACATGAATTAACATTAGATTAAAATACGAGCGCATTAAAAAAAAAAAAGTGAATATAAATCATAAAGGGTAACTCACAGAACAGGATTACCTAGTGTGAGTTTCTATTTTCCAAATTTTAAGTGTTTTTTTGTCAATAAAGATTTTTTTAACAATGAAACCGATTGTACAAAAATTGGTATCGAAGACGATATCATGTCTCTACATTGATGTACGTTTTATTAAATTTAAATTTCAGAAAATATTGTTGGAAGGAAAAATAACACTTTTTAATTACGCTTCAACGGAATCAGCGCTTGTGTATGTAATTTGGTTATATACATTTTCGTTGCTTTTTTTCTCATCATAATTAAGCACGGACCCTCGTTATAACTTATAACGCAGGTTTGGAGTGATAAAAAAGAGTTACATTCAAAGCTTGCCCGCGCTGAAGTGGAAGCTGTGAAATTTTTAATTACATAACTTTTTTGGTCCTGAAAAGGTTTTTATAGGGTAATATATGTATATGGTGAACCATAATATGACATGCAAGTAAAGGAAAATATGAACTTTTACTTCAGAATTGTTGTTTGAGAAGTTCAGAAATATATGTAGAGTTTGACCTAGTTCGTACATTCGGATATTTTATTTTTTGTACACAAATTTCGTTTATCATTATGTATACATGATATAGATAATAAATATTTGACACCAACATAACTTATGTATATGATATGTAATTATCGTATATAAAAACGTAACTAAATTTACTAATTTTTTAACTAAATTTGAATTTAATCTGCTGATTCTTACATAGTACTATTAGTGTCAGACAAAAATATTGAATTTGTAAACCATATTGTAATTTCCAGTACTTTGTACACAAAATTATTCATAATAATATGTTACAACATGTTTTAAATACAACTTTCTTCATATAGTTGGTTAGTAATATAAAAAAGAACATTGTGGCTGTCATTATGTGTTGTGTTGTTGAGTTGTTGAAAGAGATTAAATGAGTTTACTTTTGAGGAAATTGCTTCCTATTTATTGAATAAGTCTAAAGGAAAAATGTCGTTGTTATAAATATTACAAAGTCTTTTTGTCTATACGCTTCCACGCCTAATTTGCTGGAAAAAAAAGTTTTCTTTCCGTTTTCAGGAACAGAGATAAACCTGTTTTGCAATATAACTACCACTTAAACGTTTAAAACTTAAAAGCTCGCGCGAATGAAGTCTCCGGTATCTCTGGTACGTATATAAAGATGAACACAAATGACCATAGTCTAAAATGAAATAGAACATTTTTGTAACAGCCGTAAAATGTGTTCTTTTTTGAAACGTTTTCCTTTTGGCAAACAGGGAAAAAACGCGTTATTGATGGTACTTAAAGGCTTAATTCGGCGCCAACGAAGTTGTGGGTTCCCTTAGTTATAGATAAAAGGATAAGTTGATCGTATCTCACCGAGCCAGACGGTATTATGATCACTTTCACAGTGTTCCAGCTCGGGACGGATGTGGACGTCGTCATCGTGATGGCGCGGCGCTTCCAACGGGAAAATCTCAACGCGCCGCTGCAGCGGGTCCCGTACTTGCCATGCTGTCAATAAAGCCACGTCCACCGCCAGCAAACCACCCACCATCGTGTACAGTTTCCAGCCATGCATACGTTTCTAAACGGAGTAAGAAATATTGTAAGCTTTGATTAAAAAAAGTATAAAGAGTATGTCAAGCATCGACATTTGGGATGATGAAGGGAATGTGATCTTTGAGAGAAAGATAAAGAGAGTTTTGTGGGTGGATGAAGTAGTATACAGTATGGCAGATTTTATATAAGAATGGAATAAAAACAATATTGGAATCAAAATAAAATACAAACAGTAATGTAGTATGAGTTTCTTTTACTTAAAGGACGAATGCGAAAGTTCCTTGTAGTATGACCAATAATTTTTTTTTATAGAAAAAGGTTGAACACAAAAGGAATTTATAGCAAAAAAAACCCGTATGCGTCAAATTTTTATTTATTGGCTATTAGAATTTTCGTTCTTTTTTAGACACATAATAAAGTAACCGCCTGTTACTTGCCCACTGCGGGGCAAAGTCCTCCCTCTTTTAGGTTTTTTTTAGGGGAGAAGGATTGGAGCTAAGGATTACCAAGCTGTTCCAAGCTGCTTAGACAGACGATCATATAACTTCGGGCGTATAGTATATAGCATATAATAGGTGTAAAACCGATATAATCTTGCAGAGTACAATGATATTTTTGATATTTTTTATCATGTTCTGACAGGTATTCATTTGTATCTATATAAATAAATATTCATTAAAAAAAGCTTTACAAGTGTCAATTAATTAAGAATTCAAGTCAAATAATTTTTTTTTGTATTATTGAGCTTGGAAATCTAAATAAAAATTCAGAGCATTAATTTATAGACTATGATAATTTATAGAATTATGAGAGAACTATTTTGCTTTAATCCGCGGTTGTTAATCTATGTAATGCTAAGTGTAAAACGCCGCCACAAACAACACATAACACAAATACATACAAATTTCTTAACAAACGCAAATAAAAGCAAAATAGTTCTGTCATAATTTCTGTTAAGTGCATTAACTAAAGAACGAAAATGACAATCCTACTTCCTACTTTATTAATTATTAATATCATAAATGCGAAAGTGTGTGAGTATGGATGGATGTTTGTTACTCTTTCACGAAAAATCTACTGGACGGATTTGAAAGAAACTTTACAGTTATATAGGTTATATATCAGAATAACATATAGGCAACAATTTGTAATGATTTTATGTAATTTAACGATATATGTCAATAATGTCGGAAAAAAATCTGGCCTCTGAGAGCTATCTTGGCGTACGTTGCCATTGGAGTTACACAAAGATGATGTACCATAGTATTGTTTGTCTTAAAAAGTTCTAATTTAAAGTCTTAGACAGCATCTCATCATTTTATGTGGAAGCCACTATGACCAAAATTGTGAATCATAAAGTTAATTAAATTAGACACTATTTTATAATGCATATTTTAGTATATTTATCATACTCTTATAAAAATCAATACATTTGTCACTTTCAGTATTTCATGTCGATAAACTTTGTCTATTACACTAAGTGATTTGGCCGAATGATTTAAAAGTTATCACCATATGATTGACTTAAAGGAGCGCCATAGAGTGCCTTATATACGCGAAGATTGTATGGAACCCTTTTGTTTTTAAGTTAGACATCTGAAATTTTGGATGTAGGAGTAACTAAATAAATATAAGTATATTTTTTTAATATGAAGTAAAAAAAATTAAACCTAAAATGATCTACCACAAAACTTTATGGTGCAGACCAAATTCCACACGAGCGAAGCCGCGGGCAAAACATAGTTTATACATAAATTAAAGTAAATATAGTACAGTACATCAAATACAAAATATTGTAAAGAAGCAAAATATTTTAATAAGTCTAAACTTAAAAATTATAAAATTTTGTTAGAGGAAAATAAACTTTAGTTATTTAGATAATCGTTAATATTTTCGCGATAACAGTGCTATTAATATACCGCTCAGATTAAATGAGCCGTACTTGTTTTTAGAGTATTAATTACAGCATGCCGGTGACTTTGCCTTGAGTATTTAACGCTTTATCTTTTATATAAAATGTTGTTTATTAGCTTTGAGAAGAATGAATTTCGGTCCGGTGATTTTAATGAGCGACTCGAGTGGCACAGTTTTTGGCAGTGAAAAGAATCAGTATTGATCTTTCTAATCAGCTCATAAATATTAAAATAACATTTAACTATTTAATACAACATACTAGAGTCCGATTTTTCAAATACGCATGCCTCGGAGCGTGAAATACAAACAATGAAGTTAAATTGCGCAAATGGTTTATTCAACATATTATTACGGAGTAACTACCTATATTACTATGAATTATTCAATATTTAAGATGATTACGAAAGGTACAATATATAAGCGTTATTTATTTGTACATATAATGTCAATCAATAAAATAAAATTAAAAAAGTTCTTAAATTTGAGTGTCAGTGCTAAGCGTATTTACAATTTTTGAGGTGACCATGACGTAGAGATATTATAACAGATTCCGGGTAACTTTGATGCTTGCAATTTAAGTGTAACTAGTTTATATTTCCATACTAATATACTATGCCTCCAGCGAATTCTACTTTGGACGCATAGCACGTAAGTCCGTGAATATGATAAAAGGATTGGCGATGTATATAATAGACAAAGTAGGAACCGACAAAAGCTTGCGGTTCCTGCTTTGCGCCTTGCAAAAGTTCGTAATTCGTTTGTGGGTTTGGGTATAAGATCTATAATAAAATTCCACAATTTACTTTAACTTTACCATTACAGCAGTTAATAAATACTATTAAAAAAAGGCTAATTCAGAAAGCCTATTATACTATTGAAGATTACCTAGACGATAAGAATGCGTGGATATAGCTTCTCTTCAAACCCTGTACAAGACATTAATAATTATATGTAACTAGTGATAGGAATAATTGTTTGAAAAGAGCAACCGCAGTTTCTTGCTGGTTCTTTTCGGTAGGAACAGCTTTCCGAACCAGCAGTAGATGTTGACGATTCAAAAGCACTTGTTTACAAGTTTACTTGAATAAAGAATATTTTGAATTGAATTGAATAACCAGGAGGAATTAGTGACAACGGGCAAAGCAGAAAGCAAGAGACCAAAGGGACGGAGTCCAAATAGATCGTCAGAGAAATCATCAGGTGTCCGATCACCTGGACGCAAACATAACCCACTGGCGAGAACTCGTTTTTGGAAAAACTGACGCAGGAAATCACGATGTTCAGCAGTGGGTGCACGGTTGAAGGAGGAGGACTATTACTAAAAATGCAAAAGTCTGTATGTTTGTTACTTACACCGTTAGTCCGCTGGGCTAACATTGATGAAATTTGGCACAATTAAAGCTATCTATACTATGGGTACCATGTACGATGACAGAACTTTTTTCATTTTTTCTTTCAATAAAGGGTAAAAAACTCATATTGCATTACTGAGAGTACTTTATAGCCTCATTTGGCGTAAACAAAATCGTTGGTACCTTAAGTACGTATATTAAAGCAGATCGCCATAGTCTAAAATGAAATAGAAAACTTTCGTTAGGGCCATACTATATTTAGTCCTTTTTTGATTGTCTATACAATAGAAATTGTGTTTCAAATAAAGAAAAACCAATATTCAACTCTCAGTACGAAAATAAAACAATAGGAAACGAAGTTCCGAACCCGTATTTCAAGTACCTGCTATAGATTAAAAGCAGAACAAAAGTTAGCTCCAGCCATTTGTGTTGGAGGGAAAATTTATTCGTTCCGGTGCGCTTGTTACCTTTGTGCCTGTTTAACGTTGAGGACCAAAGTCAAGCAACTCGGATTACGGATGATTGCCAGTTCACTGACGCCTTAGACCATTTAGAACTGAGGAGAGCTGTCGGGTCGCTTTGTATTGTTTCGTGCTAGTTTATAGAGTTGTTTCGTCATTTTAATGTGTCCAGATAAATAAATTCACCTTATATGTAGCATGCTTAGTATTGAGGTGACCTATTATTAACTACAAAAAAGTTATTTTGTGGCAAATTGCGTAGCGTAACGCCAACAAAACTCATCAGTATAGAGACTTATAACTTGAAGAGCAAGAAACACTAGTATTTTATAAATTTTGTAGCGAAATGTTATAGATGTTATTGAAATAAGTATTACAATGTATCTTACTTTACCCTGCAGTATGGTCGGCTAAATTCAAAACACAATCGACAGCTTTAGTTTTGCGAGTATAGCCATCATTATTTACCCCTAAGTGACTATATACTCTGGTGTGGCTATATGGTCATAAGGCCATTAAGCAAGTTGGAATAAGGTAGTTAGCAAATTCGACCAAAGATATCTGCGTATCGGCAAACTGTAAAGAAACTGCAAGTGCATCGGGGGAGAAATACCATATTAGATTTTTGACACTTATTTACAATATTGAAAATGTATTAAAGTTTTATCAAAATTCCACTAAAAGATATTACTTAAAGCGACATTAAACATTTGAAAAATACGGAAACTCTTACTCAAAGAAAAATGGCATCATAGCGATACAAAATACGGAACGGAATAGACACCAAAACCTCATAAATAACTTTTTATGTTAAAGACAATAGCGCGTCTTGTGAAATTATTCAGAGTGTAATAAACAAGTCAACAGGAAGGACGCAATTTTGAGAGTAGAATAATAAAATGCCACCGAAGAAAAATTGAGATTCTTTTAATTTCATAAGTATAATGAGCAAGTAAAGTATGTCCTGAGATTAATAACTTACTTTATACACATTAACTCAACGTTGGAAATTACAAGGTTTTACTTTCTTAAATACTTTTGTTCTTACTTTGTACTTGATCGGTATTTGACCAAAAAAGTTTTTCATAAAACTGCTTAGTTCGTTTAGTGGTAATACGAATGTGTGAAAAAAGTGTGACCATAATGACTTACGTTACTCGGTGATGGAGCTCAATGATATATTATAATAAGTTAGAATCTTGTACTGAAGAAGGTAAATATGCTATAAATATTATCTTATAAATTATAACCCATAGAGTATAGTGTTATTATTACCACGATGTCAAAGAGTTTTAATAATTAATAAAAATAAAACAAATGACTTAATCATTTCGATTATTTAAAAATAATTCAATCAGTAGTATAGTACCCGGCATTAAATAATGCACATTATGTTTAGAACGAAATAGCCGGCCAGTTCGGTTTCGTAGAGCGCTGTCACTGTTTCACTCGGGTTCGTTAGTCTGTGCAACAGAGACTCTATGAAGCAGAATCTAGCCGAATTCTCTCTCTAAGCCTCGATGTGCATTAATTATTGCCGCGTACTGTACCGTAATATTAGTGACGGTAATTTAAATGAAACTACAATAATATTCATTATTTTTGATATAAAATCGCAAGTATAGTCGAACTGAAAATTAAATTAATGTTATAAATATCACTTTGCAAGTATAAAAAATGAAGATATTATAAATTGGACGTTCCGGATGACCGGCCTACCTGACCGGCTGATTTTATTTGCTGAAAAAATAAAGTATATTCTAGTTACCTTAGTTTCCACCTTTGGTTTAGTTGTGTGCCGATGTACGCGCCATACTTTTGTGAACATGGCACCGTAAGCCATCGAAAAGCCAGTTGCTAAGAGCCAAGCTCGTGCAGCACAAAGACCTGAAAAATGCTCTGGTAGCACCCATCTTCCATCTATACCCAGAGCGATAGCGGCGCCGAAGCAAATACAGCATCCGCAGAGCATAACTGTATTGCAAGCGGGATGTGACGATTGGATAACCCTGTTACAAATATATATTATTTATAATTAATAAAATTAGATGTTATTTTGCGGATATCCACAATACAAAAGTAATAATATATTATTTTGCTATTATCCACGATAAAACAAATAGAAAAGAATTGTGAATTGTGCGTTTTAAAGGGATGTACACTGTATATTTAGAATAACACATATTTTCTATTTGCATTATTGTGGGCTATAGCAAAATAATATCATAATTCATTTTGTACGGTTTTGTAACTTTACACGATAAATAAAGTAAAATATTTGTAAAACTTAATGATCTAGAGATTTCTAACGTTGTTTGCGTTGTCCGCAGTCCATTAAGACATGGAGTCTATTATGTATACAGAAATAAATTTAGGAATACTAATCATATATCAAAGTACCAAGCCGTCAATATAAAGCATGTTGTTTTTGATCAGCACGAGCCCAAAGTAATAGAAACATATCCGTCTTCTTTAAGCGACTTGCGAGAAAACGTCATAGTAGACTAGCAATCAATTTCGTTGCCTGTCAAGACTTTTGTTACATATGTTCAGAACAACTGCTAACACTCCCATGTGTATACAAATCCATGACATATAAAACTGATGTGTTCTTCACCTAAGACACATAATAAAACTGTGTACGGAAAAAACTGGATTTTATGTAAACTCTTGGCTTAATAATATTTTTTAACTTGAGGCTAATGGAGCTGTTTATTATCTTTTAAAAATTGTAAGGATGTAGGCAGCGAATAACTGCCGAAATCAATACCTTTAAAATAGTCGTATAATTTAGTGAACACTTAGACTGGCTCGTTGGCGCAGTGGGTAGTGGTGACCCTGCCTTTAGATCCGCGGGTCTGGTTCGATTCCCACCGCCAACATTTTCTATAAACAATTTGTTGGTTCTTCGAGCCTGGGTGTATATTTGTATTTAAGTATGTTTTTAAAATTATATACGTAGTATATCTACCAGTTGTCCGTCACCCATAACACAAGTATTAAGACAGACGAACGTGTGTGTAAGTGTCCCATATGTTTATTTATTATTATTTATTACACTGATCTTATATGTAAGTTGTTATAAGTTAGATACAGTTGCAGTTGCTCTAGAATTACTCATTTTTAACATTTAAAGTCTTTCAGTTGATATTGCTCTTGCAAACTCCACTCTTTTATTACAAAAGTATAAACTATCAGTTGTAAAAGCATCTTAATAGCTATTATCTCTCTCTCTCTCTCTCTCTCTCTCTCTGTCTCTCTCTCTCTCTCTACAAACAATAGACTTCCACTGTTAGACGTCGGTCTAGTCAAAAGACTTCCACGCCGTTCTACTTGTACCGCCTGAATCTAGCGGTTTTTTGCGACTTATTTGAGTCATCTGTCCGCCTAGTTTGGGTCTGCCTAAACTGCGTTATCCGGTGCAGGGTCGCCATTCTAGCATCTTGCAATCCCAAAGTCCATAGGTTCGTTGAACTATGTGCCCTTACCATTAGCTATTATGTTCTCATTGGCTAGCCTATTGGCGCAGCGGGTAGTGACTCTGCCTTGAGCTCCGCGGGTCGCAGGTACGATTCCCGCCAACATTTCGATAAAAAATTTGTTGGTTCTTCGAGCCTGGGTGTATTTTGCATCTAAGTATGTATTTAAAATTATATACGTAGTATATTTACCAGTTGTCCGTCGCCCATAACACAAGTATTAAGTTACTTACTGAGGTCGGACGACCGTTTGTGTAAGTATCCCACATATTTATTTATTTATCTTATTTTCTTACATTCTCCTGCCCTTATCCCACTCTAAGTGGGGTCGGCACAACATGTTACAACATGTTGTCACATGATTTGGCAACGTATTTTACGACCGGCCGCATGCCTGACGTCAACTTACCTTAGTCGCCTCTTACGTCACCTCGGTAAGAAAGGAGGGTGGTATTCTATTCTGTCGGATACAACACGGAGTTATTTATCTTATTTTCGTATGAGTATTAATTACATTTACCGTCTGTGCCTATGCAGGATATTGAAAATTATTAAGACAATTGCAGCCAAAATTCCAGCGATGCAGAGGGCGGTCATGCATGCGAAGAGTGACAAGGAGACTGTGCGCAACTCGTTCACCACCACTGTTCGATCTGGCGGCACCTTCCCACCTGATACAAGCTTCATTATAAATGCTCGTTTAATTATAAAGTATTGTACGAGCCCGTCATTACACTTAACGGTACCAGAATTAAAAGAACGACACACTTTAAATATCTAGGTCACTGTCTTGCGGAGGATCTCAAGGATCATGTAGACATAGAGCGTGAGAGAAGGGCACTAGCGGCTAGATGCAATATGTTGGCAGGTTCTCCCGTTCTAGAACTCAAGCAAAAATACATTTGTTCAAAGCATATTGCCAAACATTCTACACGGGGAACCTGTGGACGAGATATTCGCAGAAAGCTCTAGATACCCTAAGGGTGCAGTATAATAACGGCTTTAGAATACTGTTGGGGTTGCCGCGGTTTTGTTCCGCGTCAAATATATTCGCTCATGCGCATACAAATGGTTTTCACGCCGTAAGGGACAAGACCTTATCCTTATTAAAAAGACTGCGAGCGAGTTCCAACAGTATTGTGAAGACGCTAATGTGTAAGATGGACTCGCCTATCCTACAACATTTTACTAAGGTGCTTGTGTGGCAGTCCAGTAATCCTTTTTAATTTTTATTATTTTCATTTTTATCTTTATTTTAATTTCTAATTTTGATTTTTATGATTTATTTTTTTATTATTTTTATTTTTTTAATGATTTTTTATGTAATTATTATTGTATTCGTGTGGGCCAACGTTGCTTGAAATAAAGATTATTATTATTATTATTATTATACATATTTTTTATTCTTATTACTCTCTGTAAAGAGGTCTCTAAGCACGGGCCATGGCCAAGTGCATTAAGATTCAGCTAGGAATTTACGGACAATTCTACAAGTGTTAAGGATTACAGCCTTTTGTATAAGCGTGTATATGTGTAGGTGAATATCTAGACTTTCTAAACTTTTATTTAAGCTCTTAGGGATGATACCCGTAGATGAGATGACTATTGGAATTGTTTGAACCATATTAACTGACCTTTGTTTTTTTAACTCTATAGCTAAATCTCGGTATTTACATATTTTTTCTGAATGAGTGGCGGTTAGGTTGTGTGTGTTACATATTGCAATATCTATTAATTTAACTTGCTTTTTAGTCTTGTCATAAACGGTTATGTCCGGCCTATTGTAATGTATAGTTTTATTTGTGATGATTGTTCTATCCCAATATACTTTATACTGGTCGTTTTCTAAAACAACACTTGGTTTATATTTATAGTACGCAGTTTTACTAGAAATGAATTTGTATTTATACGCGAGATTTTGGTGGACGATTGCTGCTATTTGGTCATGTCGGTGCTTATAGTCAGTTTGTGCTATCGCTTTACAAGCACCTATTATATGTTGAATTGTTTCGGAATTGCAGTAACATCGCCTACACATGTCTGTAAGGAGATTGGGTCTATGAATAATATGTTTCTCATAATTTCGTGTTACTATTACTTGATCTTGTATTGCCATCATAAAACCTTCTGTCTCTGGGAAGAGCTCACCACGCCGCAGCTATTCGTTCGACGCTTCTATGTCGACGTGAGCTTGGCTAAGATCAGCTCGGTGTCTCCCATGTAAAGACTGCTGCGACCAAATTTCAATTTTTTGGTCGTTGCTTAAAATGTTTCTATCGGGTTGTGAATTTCTATCGTATAGGTTAAGTGGGGTGAATTTGTTATCTATTGCATTTACATATTGATGTGTTTTTATATTTTCAGCCTTGGCATGAAAATATTTTCTTAAATTAATTGTAAGTCTGTTGTGTAAGTTCTTTATATCTATGATCCCTCTTCCTCCTTCTCGTCTTGGTAATGTGAGACGTTGTATGCATGTTTTAGGATGATGCTTCCTATATTTGGTCATGAGTGTATTTATTATACGTTGAAGTTTAATTAAATCTGTTTTAAACCAATCTATGATTCCGAAAGAATAGGAAAGAACTGGAATAGCATAAGTATTTATAGCTTTAATGGTATTGCGTGAATTAAGGTACGTTTTGAATATTTGGTTCAATCTAAATTTAAACTTCTGGGTAAGATCTTCCTTTGTCTGCTTTTGTTTAATCTCTCTACACTGTTGAAATCCTAGATATTTGTATGTACTATATTTATCCATGGCTTCTATTTTCTCTCCTATTTCTAGTGTATATGTATTAGCTATTGTTTTCCCACGATTTACAGAATGGATTTTACATTTATCTACTCCGAATAGCATTTGAATGTCTCTAGAGAATAATTGTGTGATGTCTGTTAATTTAGTAAGTTCCATATTATTAGTTGCATAAAGCTTTATATCGTCCATAATCATTAAATGGGAAATAATATGGTATGTGTTGTGTAGTTTTAACTTAAATCCAATACTACTATTACTATTAAGTAACTGTGATAGATTGAATACGGAAACGCTGCCTGCATTCCTGAGACCATTCCTATTGGACATTATTTGTATAATATTTGCGTGTTAATTTAGAATAGATAGACCTTGTATATTATAGTTGTAAAAAACCTTTAAAATATGAACCTTTGACTTTAATCTTGTAATTTCTTTTTACCAGAATTAACGCCTGATATCCGAAATTTGATATTCTGTATCCTAATCTGAAATTATGCGTTTGCTTTTGCTTTGAAATTAATAACATATTATAGATATATAAATAAGCCCTGACAACGTATGTGGCAAATCAAATTAGAGTCAAATAATATTAAAGTTTTTACAACATAAAATCATTTTACCAATATAGATAATTATTTACCTGTTCTGTAATTTTGTGTATATACAATCAAACGGTAAATTTAAAGGACACATAAACCCAAGCTTAGTCACCCACTAGCACTATCATAATTAGAGAATATCATGCTCAGCGTAATCATACGTATTTACATAATGTATTTGTTAATACTCTAAGAGCTTTATTGTGTAGCACGCAAACAGCGCTAATCTCTCAAAGCTGAACAAATCCTTCCTCTCATGCTCGGTATTAATATTAGAAAGGAATATTAATTAAACGAAAATTTAACACGTACAAGAGATGAATATCTATTTTGAGGCCGTCGTAGGGAACCATAGACCCGCCTGTTAGTGGCTGTCTCAACAAATAAAAAGCGAGCGTAAATGAAACTCATACATTTGTCTCTCTCTAGTCACACATAAAAAAGAGGGACAGATAATAAGTCTCATTTGCTTTCTCTTTCATGTCAGTGGACACATTTTAGGCTGCTGTCCTACTTTCGGTATAATAACTCTACGGGTATCTTTAACCTTGCTCTGCCTGTCAAGACTTATCTACCTGCCATTTTAAAGACTGTAAAATGTGTCCAAAAACTTCTATATGTGATTTTGTAATAACCTTACACTGCAAACTTGGAGGAAAAATAAAAAAAATCTATGATCAAAGAAAAAATAATTGTGAGATACATAGTAATTTTATAACATAACATTCAATTTTTTTTTAAATCATAAATATTCTTTATTCAAGTAAACTTGTAAACAATTGCTTTTGAATCCTCAACATCTACTGCTGGTTCGGAAGCTGTTCCTACCGAGAAGAACCAGCAAGAAACTTGGCGATTGCTCTTTTGAAAGAATAATTCTTATTACTAACTACATATAGTTATTATTGTCTTGTACAGGGTAGAAGAGTAGCTATATCCACGCATTCTTATCGTCTAAGTAATCCTCAATAGTAAAGTAGGCTTTCTGTATTAGCCTTTTTAACAGTGTTTTTAAACTGCTGTAATGGTAAAGTTAAAGTAGATTGCGGAATTTTATTAAATAATCTTATACCCAAACCCCAAACGACTTATGAACTCTAGCAAGGCGCAAAGCAGGAACCGCAAGCTTATGTCGGTTCCTACTTTGTCTATTATATACATCGCCAATCCTTTTATAATTATGTATATTCTTATGTACAAGAATTAAATTGCCAAAAATATACTGTGAAGCCAATGTAAGAATACCTGTTTCCTTGAACTTCTCACGCAGATAAGAGATTTGTAAAAAACCAAAATTGATGTTCTTTTATTACAAATACATTCTTTAAAAAGAAGTAAACGGAGTGAATCGTAAGGAATTGTAGAGCTTAAAGTTTCTGTGGCTGGGTTAGATAAAACACTGGGTTATGTAGACGCCGGTGGTTTACACATGTAACTTTGTTACATGGATCATAAAAAATCCCCTATGTCCGATGATCGTAAAACTTTAGCTATAAACTGGCTTTACTTAAACTAATGCACCGGAAAGGAATGGGCATTTCATTGTTTTTACACTTTGTAGTTATATTTGTTTCTCCTAGGTGTTTTTTTGTTTTCTGAAATATCTAACATTATATGATTTATAGAAGCATATTTTTAAGAATTATTTTGATATAATCCGCATTTGTTAGGATTAGAAACACACGCGAATTTAGTAAAATAATACTATTATAGCTTCTACATATATCTAACATTATAAAAACCAAGTGCGTATTTCTTTAAAGTCGAAAGCGATTGGAGTGATTTTAGTAAAACATTAGTTGAACAGCAATAAAGCGACGTAGACTATTTTCTCTCGATGTTGTCTATATCTCTTTGTTCGACATATATTGTAAGCACGCTAAATTTCGTTTCCAAATCACTTGTTTTAAGATAAAAGCTACTTCTGTGTATGAAACTAGCAAATCCCTTTCTTCACAAGAAGCAAATAATCAATTTATTCATATTGTTTTGCAATTGAAACTTACGACATGGCCCTAGAATTAAAACTATAAATAGAATCACACATGCTAGGGTTGAATAACTAACTACGTCTTCACTCTAGATCTAAAAATAAAATAAGAAGGCTTTAATATCAAATTTTGTTAAATGGAATTTAATATATAACGTAGAAACATAAGACGATTCAACAAGAGCAAGCCCATTTCAACGATGCGTTAAAATACATAACTATATATTTCATCCATACATTCCGTATATACCGGGATTCTTAATTACTGAAATTTGAATCAATATGAATATTAATAATATATTTACATTCATTACTGTCCGTGTATCGGCATCAACATTCGTTTATTATGATATATAAATGTTAATAATTCATCGTGTTTACGCTGCATATCTATTTGTGATATTAACATATCACGTATTAATAGGAAACGAAAAAAATATAAAATTGTTTACTATAAAATATACTTTTAATAGTAGTAACTACTAACATAATTTTGAGGCACAATTACTTTTTTTTATATGAGTGACATTTTGGGAAGCCATTTCGTTTTTCAAATAGAAAACCATAATGTTGGTATTGCAAAACACCTTTTGTTACATTACCGAATTAAATACTCAATAAAAAATCCTTTCCCTGTGTAATAATGGTCTTTCGTTGTTTTAATAATGATCTTTTGTGTACGTATATTTTAAATCCCACTTTTATCTTAAAGAATATTTAAAGATTTACTCTTGAACAACTTTATTATTGTGGGTATAAATGTTATAATTGTATTAATTCTAAAGAAGGAAGTAAAAGGGTATGTTTCATTGAATTATGGAAGGATTTATTTGTCATATGTTTTATAATTTTTTTGACTATTTTTTTGACGATTCAAAGTACTAAAAGTCCACTTGAATAAAGAATATTTTGAATTTGAATTTGAATATTTTCCGTGTTCATGCCTAACAAAGTTATAGTTTGTTGGGGGTGTTCCAATTATAGGTTTCTTAATCTATCAATATATACTTTACTGGAATTAAATTAATGATTAGCCTTTCCGAATATCTATGTTTCATATTAATAGCAGATAAATGTTATTCCATTTATGATGATGAAACCAAAGCAATTTGTATATGAAAACTACTGTTTATATAATGATTACATGTGCGCTAGGTAAATATTTGATTTTGGTAAAATGTAAATTATGTTTCCGGTAACCATAATATTCACATAATATTTGCTCAAGCATTTTGCTATTATTAGAGGCAAAATTTGGTGTACCTATAATTTTATTACATAAAGGTAGTAAATTTATTTCGATATCTACAGATAATACGGAAATCCAACTTCAAAGAAACCTTTTTATTAAGTAAAATTGTTTAGAAAACCTCATGATTGTTGCAATATAAGCATCGTAATACAAAAAAAATAGAAAATTACCATATCAGAATTTTCAGAAACTCGAAATTATTTTCTTTTCATTATTTTGCACACGCACAATTGAGTCGCTACCTTTCTTTCGTATTTTCTTAAATGGTACAAAGCTTCTGAATTAAATTAGAGTATGTGTTGCAAATAGCAGTTCGGTGTTACGTAACCGTATAAATATTTTTAAAATTTTCTACGTAAATATATATATATTTTTATTTAAGATAGACACAGCTTGTACATTTTTGTTGTACAAAAATGTAATATTAAATAATATATATATATATATATTATTTAATATTGCTGAATTAAAGAAAAAATCCTTTTCATTTGTTAATAGCTTTCGAAGAAATTCAGTGGAGTATAGAAATTCTAATTTAAATTACAATAAAAATGACTTTACTATTCTTTATCCAGTAAAAACTATCGGTGTTGATATCTGTTTTTAGGATTCTATGCTTTAAAACGAAGTGATTAAAATACATTTTCCATACTCACCAACCCATCGCTCCCTGTCTAGCCACGTGAGGTTGTCAGCCTGTGTATCGTAATATCCCAACTTCACATAATGGTTGTCTGTCAGCTGCTCTATCTGTGTCAGAGCTATGCGATCTCCCTGAGAGGAGAACGCCACTAAACCCTATACAAACACATTGTATGGTATTATTAAGGTGACTAAAAGTTCTTGTGGAGAAACTTCGGGATTAATTATACTCGTACACCGTAACTTTATGAGCTATGATAGCCCAGCGTTAAATCCTTGCAACTATTTGTATATAGTCAGGAGTTCAAACCCCAGGCAGGCACCAATGTGTGTTTTAGTTAAAAATTATATTTCTAATTGATATTTGCAATTTATCACATGCTTTTCGATAAAGGAAAACGTCGTGAGGAAACCTGCATTTCACTATAGAGTTTTGGAGATATGTGTAACCTACCAATCCGCATTGGAGCATTGTGTTGGGTCATAGCTCCAACCATTCTCTTCAAATAAGGAGAGAGGAGGCTATGCCCAGCAGTGGGATAATAACAGGCCGTTACATACTACTAGTTTAATACACTGTAACGGATTTAACAAATTCAGCACGTGACAATGTACTTATCGATCGATTATAATTTCCTGTAGGTAGATGATTTTAACATGGTAATAATCTTACTTAACGCTACGTTCATATCAAGCTTTTGGCATTAAAGCCATTATAACACCCAATTGGCGCACCATAAAAAAGAAATTGCAAACAGTGTAAAATTGCTTATATGCCTTCAAATAAGTTAGAAACTGCCAATGTTATTTAAATAATTGCATGACTATAAATGGTTTTAAATGAAAATAAACTCTAACCCTAATTGAAGTTTTAATGGAATATAATCCGCGAGTCATTAGGTTAACGAGCGTACCATAAATCCGTTACGCAGTAAAAAATATAAACACTACGGCACGTTATATATAAATACTTGTAGATGCTTTGTTCAGAGCTTTTTAGAAGACGGCATAGCTGTGTATATTATGAAGGTATGCTATTAGCTTGCTAGCCCTAATTCAACAGAAAGCTATCCAAATTTCAAAGTGTGGAGATTAGGGCCCAGAAAATTACGAAATTCTAAGACCAATTCCCTTGTAGCACGTCAAGTCTTAGAGCGGCAATTATTGGAGAGTTTTAGGTTTGGCTGTGACTAATCATCATACGAATAGGTGTGCTAGACAGCCAGAATTTACTCAGAAAGCAAGTACTATGTATTGTCGCGATCGCGATCATTTCTTGAACATCAAGGTCGCTTTATTGGATTACTTTGTGGTTGGATTGATCTAGTTTGGGTGTAGTTGCAAGCAGTTTATAAAGCTTGGATTTTTAAGTTTAAAGCGACGAATTATGCAACAGATGTCAAGAATTCTGTGACACACAATTTAAATTTGTGCCAAATAAGCTCGCCACTCGTAAACATCGAAATATTTAAAAAAACAATAAATCAATTCATTAAATATATTTTTAATATTACTTATATCAATTTTCCATAAATTTCATTCCTTTCATATGTGCTGATATAAAATTATAGACAACTATTAAAAATTAGACGTAAGATATATAAATTATACTTACCGACACTCCTAGAAACGACGTAGAGTTTATTGCTTCATAAATGTCGTCTGCAATTTTTTTATTAGTATATGTGAAATTCTTTAAGCTCAACCCGTTTTTTTCTAATTTTTCCATTGTTTTGTTAAATGCTGAAATATATATTAGTTATAGTTTGCATTTCGGTAATAAAGTATATACATAGACAAGAATTGGGAGAGCGAAACGCTAGAATAGTTTTTTGCATTAAAAAGTACAAAATGATACTGATAAAATAAGTAAAATTTAAATAAACAATATAACTAAAAACCATTCAAATTTTAATAATTTTATACTTAAGTTAAACACGATGAGAGCACGAAAATAGATTAATAATACTAACTTCGAACTTATCTAATTTATTCTTGCTAACTTGCACTAGAAAGTTAATTCAAAGGCGAGTTGGCACTTAAGAATAATATAAAACAAAACTTTTTTAAACAAACTTTTAACAAAATTTCATGTTCCCACTGTTAACCCCTGAACAGGTCCCTCGTCTGGAGCGAATCCTGGCAATAGCATCAAATTATGCATATCATAAACATGCATTGTCATCGGAATTGGACCAGTATGTTCAATTATAACTCAATCGGATACCGGGAAGTTGGTCTAAATTAGCTTGCAAGATACCACCTATCCACGTATAGTACCCGGCAACAAATAATGCACATCGAGGCTTAGAGAGAGAAAATCCGCTAGATTCTGCTTAATAGAGCATTGGCTCTGTCGCACAGAGTGACGAACCCGTGCGAAACGTCACATACTAACTGAGTGACAGTGACAGCGCTCTACGATACCGAACTGGCCGGCTGTTTAGTTCTAAAAATCGATGTGCATTATTTAATGCCGGGTACTATATGTATGTGAATACATTGCAAGTTGAATAAAAGTCTTTAATAAATTGTTTTGAAAATCAAATAGGTATTGGATAAATAAGCTATCAAATATCGGTAATAACATGAGTATGATTTTTATAAGCATTTACAATTATAAATACAAATATTTATTTATGATACTTACCTAAGGCTACGGACCAAACAGCATCGTAGGCCAACGGCGCCTCTTGATATCCTTCCGGAAATCTCTCTCCATCGATATTATATCCTGCTTCTCGGAGAGCTTCATTCAATCGGGACCTATTTATAAATCAATATAAATGTTAAATGTAGTAGAAAAATAGTAGTCTCCGTCTATCTCTTCAAGTGTCCCGTCAACCTGTTAGTTAAGGCTCTCGCGACCAATTAATTGCGATTAAATTTTATCAGCTGCAAATATCATTGATTGATTGAACTTTTAAATATTTGGAATACTCTTTGTATTATGTTTTTAAACCAAACATGATAAATAAAGACTACTCATTATTCTCATCATTCTCCTGCCCTTATCCCACTCTAAGTGGGGTCGGCACAACATGTTACAAACATATTGTCACATGATTTGGCTACGTATTTTACGACCGGCCGCTTGCCTGACGTCAACTTACCTTAGTCGCCTTTTACGACACCTCGGTAAGAAATGAGGGTGGTCTATTCCACGCAGCCGGATACCACACGGCACATTCCTTAGTCGTCTCTTACGACACCTCGGTAAGAAAGGAGGGTGGTCTATTCTATTCTACCGGATGCCACACGGCGTATGATAAATAAAGACTACTAAAACAGACAATACGACTTCCAACCAAACCACATGTATCAACTTTTACATTCAGCTCTTTGGTTTATTAACTGATGAATAAACCGAACAAAATAATTTGTTCATCTAATGTTTGTTTAGTTGTTCTAACGAGGAGTATTTAAAGTTATAATATATATTGCAAGTAAGTGTTTTAATATTATGAAGGAAAACATTGTGAGTATGTGCTTAGGTATTCTAACGCCTGAACGGGTTTGTACAAAAATTTGTGTACAGGTAGTTCTAACCCTGGAATACTACAATAATAATTAAATTAAAATAATAAACCATAGAGCACAGGCAGTAAAATTTATACCTTAATAAAATCAAGCGTCGGCTTTATAACTGTTCTTGTGAAATAAATTTTCTAAGATAGTATTTAATAAATCATGGTAAAGTTACTATATGCTGAATGCGTGTTAGAAGATGGCAGTAAGATATGCTGCAACGTCTCTTTCCCATCATCGTTACAGCTTTCATTGGACCATTGGTTACAGAATAGATATGAACAGAAGAAATAATGTGAATATATAATAAGTGAAACTATAAGTTTTAAATTAGGGATCAACATTTAATCTTTTAAAACTTTGTAAGGATTATTTGATTGAGACATATTTTCAATACGAATTGCTAAACGTCAATTTAGAGTTAAAGCGTTAATAATCGCTTAAACTCCGGAATAGAATCGTTAATCGAGTTTGATTAAATTCACCCTTCTCTCTTTGTACGGTTGATCTTAGCTAATGGGGAACGAGAGAATTAACATAACAATTTTATAAAACAAGGCATAGATACTCGACATTTATAGAGCGTGTCATCTGGGAAGTCTCCCAGGCATATTGTTTCCGGCTGTTGATACTCTGTTAATGATGTATTAGCAAAGACCAAATATAATAGCAAAAATAATCTATATGAAATTTTCTGCCGCAAAATAATATTGGAAATTTCTAAGAACCTCATTAGAGTGACAGGTCAACATCAAACTTTGAAAACAGTCATCAATAAAATATAAAAGTTTTTTTAATTGGAACTTATGTACCAATTTAGTACAATACTAGTTGTGCTTGCGGCTTTGACCACGTGGAAATCAGTGTATTTAATTGAAATTTTTCAACATAAAAGTAGTTATTGTAATTTAACCATAAGAGATAGAGACATGCTGTAATCGACTGTACTTTTCTATAGTATTTTTGTAGATCTACACTTCTGTAGTACATTACTTTATTGAATCTGTTGGTTTACGTGGCACACGTGTTAAGTCTACTCAGCGTTTGCCGCTTTCCCAGACTCCACTCGATACCTGTGGTGTAGTGTTCCACGCCTGGGAAAGAACCTTCGCGCAACCTCGCTTTTCCCTACCTAACATCGATGGGAACGGACGCTATTAATTATATTATTTAATACGCTATTATTTAATATTTTAGTATAGTATATGTATAGTATAAGAAAAATTATAATTAATTAAATACAATAAAGACATTTAATTGTACAAAGTGAGTTTGTGTACCCAATAGTCGCCACCCATAATATAATTCACGCGACAAAAGTTCCAAGCAGGTGAGTTCTTTTACAACTGCGTGACCTCTTCAACACAGTTTACATAAAACCGTTACGCACTATAATCCTAAACCTTTCGGAAGAATTGCACTACTTTTGAGTAAAAACTGTACGAAAATCCTTTCAGCAGATTTTGACAAAATCGACCACATACAGACAGCTTTTGGAGTCTTTGCTTTAAAATACATAACGTACGTAAGAGTGTAATAAAATAATGCAGAAAATATTGTAGCCAAAAAACTTAATGTCGTATTAGTGAATCAATCAGCGTGCCAGGTTTTAATTACTAATGGCAAGAATCTCATAAAAGTAATAATGAAATATTATCCAAATATTTGAAAATTGTGATTGTGAATAATTGACATATGGAATATTGATTATACGATAATTGCTATATTGGTGTAAAGGTTATTTGTAGTCACTTGTGTTTCTTTTTCTTTTAGTTTTCGTTCGTTTGTTCGTTTCGTTTGTCGTTTTCGTTTGTTTTTTAATTTTGGGGTTTCTTAAAAATATTTTGTAGTGAATGATTTTATTATATACAACTAGTTTGTATTACTTCCAGGAAAAGCTTAGATTCTCATTGATAGCAGGATTCAGAGCTTTGATTATTCTATAAGTAATGACAGAACAGACTACTAAAACTGAGACAGCCGAAATAATCACGTGTGCTAATATAAAAAAAAAAAAATTATAGCTGTATTCAAGGCGTTACTATCCTAGAGTAAGGGAGCCATAGGCAGGCCTGTTAATGAGAGTGTCGCAACAAATAATAAGAAAGGAAAAATGAAACACATATTGTCACACATAAAAAGAGAGACAGATAATAAGTCTCGTTTGCTTTCTCTTTATTGTCGATAGATATTTTAAGGTAGCTCCCCTACTCTAGTTAAATAAGTGTATGATTCAAGGATGAAGCTATTAATTGTTCTGTTATTAATCTTTGATTTAACTTCTTTATCTTTTTCTACTAAATAAACATCAATATAATAAAAATAAGTTACATTTAGGCAATAGTAAGAATCACAAATTAATTAAGAATAACCTAGCCACGGAAGAAAATCGGGCTCAAAAGTCTTAGAAAACTATAGAAGTAAAAATATTTATAAAATATTTTGTTACGTATTGTTAGATGATATTTTGAGGCAGTTTCAATGCATGGAAGAAAAGAAACACATTTCATCTTGTAACAGTTGTAAAAAACGTTTTATTCAGCATGAATTGACAAAATCGTCACTTTTCTTTCTGAGTTCCCACAGTATCTCATTGTTTAAAACTTTACCATTTTTAATCTTAAATTGGTTTCTGGCTGAAGTCAGTGTCCCGTAAGTAAAACGCAAATAAAAAGTAAATGATATTTTAATAAATCCTATCGGCTTCTATATTGTTATAACGGTGTGGAACATTTTAAAGTTTAGCGTAAAATACGCAGCTACTTCGTTAAATTTCCCTATTTGGTAAACTCTTAGAGTGTAGTTAATAGAAACGATAATTCGAGCTCAACACGTGGTAAACACAATTTCTAGTCTAGAAGGGGACTGGACTATTATGGAAGGGACTATTATCACTGATTTATCGAAGAGTTGAGCATAATACCCATCTGCTTGAAATTTAAGTTAATTTAAGAAGTTCTCCTTTGTAACAACAATATGATCACAAATATCAATTAAGTACCTACATATTAAAAGCAAGTTCCCTAGGAGATTTTATCACGACTAAGTTTTAATCGTTTTTAACAAATCTCAAAATTTTAAACTAACAAATTTTCCTTAAGGATTATGGGCTTAGCGGATCTATTTTAAGAGATATCAATTAACCACCTTTTAACCTTGCAACATAATCGAAAGAGTATTTAGTGTAACGAGTCAACCTTACAAAAAAAAAACTAAAATCAAACTGAAAATTTTACCAGTAATATATATATTTATGGTACAAATACATTAATTAGGAATAATAATACTTAAATTTAATTTTAAAAAATTATGATTATGATGCAGCTCGATCTATAAATTTTGTATACAACTGGACATTTAGGAATAGCGAAATAGTTCAAGCTTCCACGCAATCTGGGAATTAGATAAATTTGATTTTTCAGTTTGTATATGGATTAAGAAAAACAACGTACCGAAAGTCCTCTGAAGTCATACCGGAGATGGTGGTCTGATTGGCATTCTGATTCCACATTAATGCTTCGGTAGTTAGATGTCCTTCTGCAGCTTCCCGCATCTGTTCCGCTGTGCAGTCCAAACCTTCTCTCTCTAGGTTAGTCTCGAACCAGTTATCTTCATACCAACCTATGATAGAATGATTTTGAATAATTAATAGAATTAGGCGTTGGTTTGCGGAGGTCCATAATACAAAAGTAATGAAAATATTATTTTGCTATAATCCGAGATAAAATATGTTATGCTAAATGTAGATATGTTATATTTTATACGTTCTCATACGTGCTGAATTCCTAAAAACTAATACACTACCCACCACAACCTTACCACAATCTCAACAATTGTTTCACCCCGCAACCGAAGCATCGTCAGAAGATAGAGTTCACATATATTTATTAACTTATTTTCTTATTTTACTTATATTTAATCAGTTTCAAAACTACAGCTAGGTAGAAACAGCTTTGAGAAGGAAGCTCGCAGGAGAATTAAGCTTGGCTGGTCCGCATATAGGAAACTTCAGCGAGTCTTTTCATCACCGATACCACAATGTCTCAAGACTAAAGTCTTTAATGAGTGCGTCCTACCCGTAATGACATACGGAGCCGAGACATGGACAATGCGACTGGTCCACCAATTAAAGGTAGCCCAGCGAGCTATGGAGAGGGCTATGCTCGGAGTTTCTCTGAAGGATGGTATCCGGAACGAAGTGATCCGACATAGAACCAAAGTAACCGACGTAGCCCAAAGGATTAGCAAGCTGAAGTGGCAGTGGGCCGGCCACATTTGTCGCAGAGACCGCGCCTTGGTAAACTAAGCAAGCTAGACTAGGTGGAGTGATGATATCCGCAGAGTGGCTGGCAGCAGTTGGAAACAAAGAGCTGAAGACTGAGCTCAGTGGCGTGCCATAGGAGAGACCTATATCCAACAGTGGACAGAGACGGGTTGCTGATGATGATGATGATGATGATGATGATGATATTTAATCGTGGATTATAGCAAAATAACATTTTCAGAATGATTTAAATTTAGATATTTGTTTAATAATTTTGTTTTACATACTATAGCTTTTTTATTAATAAAGTTCAAAATTAAATCGCCCTAAATGAAATTTGTGTCAATTTGATAAATTGTATTCATTTTAAGGCGCTGAACAGAGCCAAATAGGCTGACTTTAAAAACGTTTTTAACAAAAGCTATATGGATGACGATTAAAAGAAAAATATATGTTAATATACATCATATCTCAGAGAGAATGTAAGATTTCAAAACATGATTACGATACTTTTTTTCGATAAAAAAAATTGGTAAATAGACCTCTGATTTTTACTTTTATCGTAAATATCTCTAATATTTATCAACAAAAATTGATAAAATTAATAAGACTAATAAATCATTATAATATAAAGAGAATGTAAGATTTTAATTTTGAATTAATTAAGATATTTTAGTCAAATTAAATATTTTTTAGAAAATAGCAAAACTGAACGAGTCATCGTCTCGCTTCTCTTTTACATCTACGAATATAGACAGTGATCGCTGAGGCGCGCTGCTATACGGATGTGTGTCGCTAGCTGCCGCCTTTTGTGACTGTTCCTTGTTGATAATATGTCTTTTTTTAGGTGTTTAGTTATAGTTTCAGCATACTTAGTTTTATAAGATTAATTAGACATAAGTTTTTTAAATAAATTGTACAAAAAAAGTTTGGATAAAATAGTGTACACCTAGAATGGGTGTTAAAAAATTAAGTGTGTCGCTACGCCGTCGCAGACATTGTGGGCGTGGCTTATATGCCGAAATCTGAATTTACGCCAGCTCTGTTCAGCGCCTTAATCTGTTAATGAAATTTCACTAAACAGTTGATTTTGAAGTTGATAAAATTAAATTATCAATGCTTATAGATATTAGAAAATATCTTTAGGAGTTCTCAAGGCTATAATCTTAACAAAATAGCAAAAGCGAATGCCTTCCTCATGAAATTTTCTGTTAACTAAGAATTTATTTAATGCAAAAGAATTCCCAGCTTTAAAAACAAACAGGCACGTCGAGTATTTTCAAGTATTCATTCACTGCTTGACCTACGTAATATAACACTGTATTACAAAATGAATTAAAAGAAAAGAGTGTAATAAAAACACAGCTATCATTTTTTATTTATGTACATGGGATTGAAGTAATACTTGAAAACATAACATTATAACGAGGCTATATTTCATTTATTCATGATTTGTGATTTGCCAAAAATTCTATTTGCCGGTTTGCCGAATATGTTGCTTTACGTTGTAAAAAAATATGAATCATTTTTTTACTTCAGACATCAGAATCAGAAACGAAAAACAAATCATAACGTTGCATTCGTTCCTTCATTTAAATCAAATCAAATCAAAAGAATCATTATTCAAGTTGGCCTTTACAAGCACTTCTGAATCGTCAAGGATTAATTAGATTTAATAAGCTTCACTGGTTCATAAATGGTTCGTAAATTTATCTACCTTTAAGAAAAAAGGCCTCAAATTTATTTTCTTGTACGTTTTTGCTTCTCCTGAGAAGTATGTTTTTTTCTCAATTACTTTTTCACTTATAGGTATCGATATTGTTTCTATCGCTTAAACAAATCAAAGATCGCTTCGATATTTTGCGTACAGTGTAGCTACTGATATCATTATCCTCCTTCCCTTATCCCACTCTAAGTGGGGTCGGCACAACATGTTAAAAACATGTTGTCACAGGATTCGAATTTGTATTTTACGACTGGTCGCCTGCCTGACGTCAACTTACCTTAGTCATATTTTACGACACCTAGGTAAGAGAGAGGGTGGTCTATTCTACTCAATCAGATACTACACGGTGGGTATACTTACATTAGTTGACTTTTACGACACCTCGGTAAGAAATGAGGGTGGTCTATTCTACTCAGCCGGATACCACACGACAAGTCGACATACCTTAGTCGCCTTTTACGACACTTCGGTAAGAAATGAGGGTGCTCTATTCTACTCAGCCGGATACCACACGGCACAGTGTAGTTACTGTTGGTTGATGAAAAAATAATAATCTTAGAAATGTCTTAATAAATCATATCAAAGTTATAAATTCAAAACTTTCTCTCCGTTCAGTCCCGTTTTCCTTTAGGAGCAGGATAAAAACATACATAATTGAGGGCAATTAAACATTCAAGTTAATTCGCACAAAGTCGTTGCTACAGCTTGTGTAAAGGGGTGTCTTTTGTAAAAAATTTAACATTAATAAAATTTAATTTAATAGACCGTAACAAAGTTTTACGATCGAGGGTGAAAAGGTTTTGAGGTCTGTATTGAGGGCAGCCGGATGTCAACAACCTGCCGAAATCGAGATGATAGCGATTGTTGGACATAAGCCAAAATATCGCTACAATTACACATTTGTAGTCATAATTAATTTTTCATCAACCATAAAATCTGGTTAGGGAAATAGACGTTTTAATTAGGTACCCAGTATAATAATCTTTATTGACTCAAAACTTAACATTCAGACACTAAAGCATACACTTAAAGTCAAGTTCACAAATAATTAATACTACTTGAGTACTAGCGTCTAAACTAGGCTGAGCCTGTATCTTAGACACTAGTCTCTTCCAATAATAAGCTAATAAGCACAAAAAATATAAAAGTGGGTACTTTGAAATAACATTTATTCTTACAAAGATTTTGATTTATTAACCACATCCATGTTACAGAAGTGGTTACACCACTAAGTGTGCGAACTTAAAATATATAAATTATAATATTATAAACTTTGTGTATATATGTAATGATTAGTATTAGTATAATTTTAAAATTATAATTATTATACATATAAGTCGACGCGTCGACGTCACGTCCTCCTTCTTGTAAACAACATGCATCCGGCAAAGGGTTTCGACGGACAGCTCGCCATTTTGACAATCGTATGAATCAGACGGGATAAAATTCAATAATGCTGGCTGGATGCTCTCCTTGTGCTCAGATTACGGCTTTATGTACTTGTTCTCATACCATCGTACGTAAGAATATCATTCTCTTAGATTTCTGCATATGTTTTATCAATAGAATGGGTTAACGTGGGTGCATTAAAAGAAGTAAACCCTAATTGGTGTTTATTTAATAATGGATCTGCTACCGCCTATATATAACTTTGTTTAATGTACCTGCTTTATGATATTATAAATATCATAGAGCCTCGCTGGATACAAGCGAGTACTAAAAACTAAACTAAGTACTGCGTACTAAGTAAAGACTGTACTGCGTGGAAAACTCTTGCACAAAACTATAAGATTACATCATTAAAGAATCAGAGAGTTTAAATAAGTATCACTAATTTTAATTAAATACCATTATAATGGATTACTTTAGGAAATACGGTAGGTTTATTTATAATGCTGTAATGAGTTATTTCTGAAATTAACGTCTATTAAGCCATACAATATGACCTTGGAAGATTATCAAAAGCCAATGGTCATGGCACTTTAGAGCGCGTTTCCACTGTATATGGGTGTGACGTCACTTGAATAATTAAATTGAATAAAAATAGACCTCAGGTTGTATGGAAATATTCAGTGCCCGTTTATAAGCCTATTTAAGTTTACGAACTTGTATGGTTGTGCATGTATTTTGTTAGTGGTTTTAGTCATGAGAATTATAATGCATTAGGCACGCTTTTACAGCTCAAGATTGACCTTGCTGGCCAATCATTTATTCAGTTCCCTTTAGTATTGACGTTATAATTATCAAAAGGTGCTAGGACAAAATTAATACAGAATTAGTTAAATTAATTAAATTGTTTTGCAAGGATCATAAGGAGAGTATTTGGGAAAGAAGTGGCCCTGCTTAGTTAAGCAAAGTAGTAAAGTAAGTCTTAACAATACCCATACACAATCCTTGCAAAAATTGTACAAACATGTAGGAAATAAATTTGAACCCATTATTATTAAAGACACTCGCCAAAATATGTATTCTAAGATGTCGATAGTCACGTAACCTTAGGCTGTGGTAATCTTAAGGTACGTGACCCATATCAAGAGTTTACGGATTTAAAACTCCGAGCAAAACTTGGACTTTTTCCAAAAAAAATCTTTCTCCCTACACGGTATCAAAAAACCTGCAAAATCCATCCTTAAATTGCTTTTACACAGGAGATAAATAGTTTTTAACAAGGATATTTCATTGCATATAAACTCTTTCATTGAAGCTCTTGAAGATATTATTAAAATAGTTCTTTGCATCGTCTACATAAACCTTGCTTAAACGTTTATAAAAAAAAGTATGATGTCCCTATATTTCATGAAATATATTGGCTAGACTAACCATAAATATCTAAATATCAATCAAAAGCAAGTTTATCTGATAAGGAAAATGGATTAACAACTAAGTCGATAATACAATTTTAGCAATATTACGAATATAACAAGACAACTATTACTCGCGTAACAACTGTTAGCCCGAATAGATTCATGAATATACAATTGTGGTTTATTGATGTTCCATTTTATGTCCAATTGCCAATGCAAAGGTTAAATATATCAAAGCGGCAAGCGACATCTGTAAATTTTAACCTTAAAGTCAATTTTATGAATAACTAACTACGAATAGTTTAAGTGTGGTTGTTTTAAGGTATTTATATTAAAACAAAGTTATATTAAATTAGCTCTTAATTGATGCGGTTAATGAATTCAATAGTATCTTACAACGCAATGTAAAGTGGATGAAATATGGATGGGATATGTGTCTTTCAATTTATTCCTGACATTCGATCTCTGATGTATAGTGGTTTTGGCAGGCAGCCAGACGTTAGAGTTCTGGCAAAAGACCTAAGAGGGCTTTAAAAGTAACCAATGCATATTCGGATGGAGTGCAAGTCTTGTCAGTCAAACTAGAGACCACTAGTTGCCTACGATGGCTATATGCATGGTGTTAAATTTGTATGCAGTGAAGATCTTTTGCAATAATTTGAAAGGGTTAGAAAAAAGATCGTATGTATGTTGGTCACTATTCTGAATGCAGTTTGCAAGTTAAACAAAGATCACGCCATACCTTTTTAAAAGAGAGAGTATTGTAGAGGGTATTTACCGTCAGTTTGAGGTTTTCAGCGCCGTAAGTTGAAGAAGCTTTCCAAAGACACACATCCATTATACTATTAAACATTTTTATGTTATGAATTGAATTCAACTAATTCGAATTTTACAGTTTTAGTTGTATGTATTATTCTTCTATATATTTTGATAGTCTTCACGTTGTGACATTATCACTTACCTCTTTTTACTGGTATTCGGTGGAAAGAAATATCTTCAATATTATGTTGACAATTCATTTCTTTTATTTATTCCATTTGCTATATTATATGTATTTTTACAGTCAGGAATAGATATATAGATAAGTTGATCTAAACAAAATGTATTAGTCACAAAGTACATATCGATTTTAAATAACCTTGCAACCATACTGCAAGTCACAGTTGAAAGGTTGATATAAAATTTATTCTATAATTGAACTCACCTACAATCCAGTCCACGGTGTAAAATTCAATTCTATGTACTTTTAACTGATGTATGTGAGAAAAGCAATGCTTTTTTACGAAAAACGAACTCAAATTTTTAAACTTCGTTAGCTAAAGTTCACAAATACTTTGACACTCAATCAAATTTTTAGTAGTACTGCAATATAATTTTATTTGCATTAATTTAATATTTATTTCTCTTTAATGATTTTAAAATACTGATAAAAGGAATCGTGATAGACATAAGTGAGATAAGTTTATTACGCTTCCAAGACGCTCATGCGACTGACTAATGACGGAACAATAATTTTAAGCCACTAACCTAAATATCATCGATACCGAGCAGCACTATTATTATACAAAAAGTATGCTAGCACTTTAATCACGAGAACAAATATGCACAGAAAATATCTTACACCAGCGTCGGTTATTGATTAATTTCGAGGACGATCGAGTTTACGAAGATGTGATAGTAATGTATTGTTTTTGAGCCAGAGCGTGCTAACTTGTCATTTATACTCCCTATAGTGTAAGAGAGACCCTCTTACACTATAGGGAGAGATCGAAGGGTATAGTAGTAGTAGTACTAGCGGCCTGTTACAATCCCACTGCTGGGAATAGGCCTCCTCTCTCCGTTTCTGGAGAGAAGGGTTGGAGCTAAGAACTACCACGCTGCTCCAATGCGGATTGGTAGGTTACACATATCTCTTTAGAATTCTCTAGAGATATGCAGGTTTCCTCACGATGTTTTCTTTCACCGAAAAGCGTGTGATAAATTGCAATTATCAATTAGACACATGAGTTTTAATAGAAAAACTCATTGGTGCCTGCCTGGGTTTGAACTCGTGTTCCCCTCGAAAGAGTCGCACGGTCTCGCCGCTGGGCTATCATAGCTCTACTATCGAAGGGTATACGACAATATAATATGGTAGGTGCTAAAATGAGGAAACGCTTCCTGTGCGTCGATTGCATATTATTTAAGTTGTAGTGCAAGCCCTTACAACTGCTAGGATATTGTGGTCCGTTGGTAAAATTTTATTGGCAGAACGCCATCATGTATTTTGATTACAATTACAGGCATATATCCGACATGAACTGAAAGTCAAAACACTACGCTTAGAGTCGTCGTAATAAGCCGAGCTTGTATCGATTTGCAATAATGAATTGATTAATGAAATTAAAAATTATTCAATGGTATACCAACAAAAATTGCAAATAAATAAATTAAAAGAACTTTTCCTCGTAATAGACAGGTCGACCTCGGCCGATCTGTTGTACATCTCTGAAGTAAGCATAAATTTAAACGATGTGTAGGCCGAAGTCGTTTTAACGAGGTTAAACCACGAGGGGCTTAGAATATTGTATAAGGACCGCCTACTGGCATTGGGTCTTAGGCTAAATACAATTTCCCTTCTAAAATATTTAAGTCGACGTAATTCTAAATTCATCTTAAGTAAAGTTAATGTTAACTTGGCAATAGTATTAAAAGCTTTGTGTATCTCACATTTTTAATATATACTTTTATTTACGAAGAAATTATTACGTTTTCTTACCGATAAAAAACCAGACGTAAGATTTTCCATATAGTTTGTGTTTGTAGACTTCGCAGAGTACTCTCCTAGCTGCTACGACATAAAAGAGTCCAACGATGACTCTCGCATCTTGTCTCCGAAGATTCCGAACGGCATCACTGGGATCCGAAAGAAATGATTGGCGTGTTACTATTTCGATTCCCGCCTTTTTGCAGTGTGCTTCGAGATCTTCGACGGTCTGGAACAAGGGTAATTTTCAAAAAATATTCAAAATTCTTAAAAATAAAGACGCTACTCGGAGTAAATAATATAATAGCGTGTTATTTAGAAAAAGACACCGTGACCGCAGAGAACAGAGAAATATTAGCCATGAGTCTCCGTCCCTTATATCACCCTAAATGGAGTTCGCTCAACGCGGTTTCCATTCTCTCCTGTCATTCGTAAACTCTGGCGCTACTCCTTTTATATGCATGTAAAACTTAACACAATCCATTCATCTCTTTCTCCCTTTAGTCACATATCTATCCACATATTTAACACTGAACGAGTGTTGGTCGGTCACATGATTTTAACATCCCTCCATCTCCTCATGAATGCACTTTATGAAAAGAGAAATATAAGAATAGCTCGTTTTAAAGCTGTTAAATATAGTTTTATTCATATGCGTTCAAGTTAGTTAATTACTAGAGCTGACAAGCCATAAATGACATACCTAAACTTTACTCGCACGGAAACCTAGCAGCGTTCTAATTACATCGGGCCACTATGAAAGGCCAGAGCTCAGTTCACCTCAAGTGGCTATACAGTATATGAAGCTATAAGCTAAAGCATGAAGTGTGCATCAAATGCTTTACTACGAATAAAACAGTATAAAAGGAATACAAAGTGATATTTTCGTTTCCTTAAGAGGCAAGCTCTTCTCAATCTGCTTCAAACCCACCTGACCATAGTCAACATACTGGTTAAAGCTCTAAAGACCGATTAATGACACTTTTTCGCCTCGATATAGGTAATGCCAAGTAGGCTACACATATATATCCCTAGAATTCTCTAAAGATATTCAGATTTCCTCACGATATTTTCCTCTACCGAAATGCGTGTGATAAATTGCGATTTCCACTCAGACACATAAGTTTTAATAGAAAACTTAATAGAAAAATTATGTAAATAAATTTAATAGAAAACTGGTTTAAACAATAGCCTGCCCGGGAGTAGAACCAGGTATATAATCACTAATCTCAATACAAAGATATTGTTTTCCAAGATTATTACCCAAAAGAATAAAATAACCGAGAAAACTGAATAACCAACATTCCAAATTAAAAGAAAAGATAAAATAAAAAGAGACCCAATGAATAGAGGTACCTCATTCTATAATTTATAGATTGAAATTTCAAACTAAACAATTTCCATTAAAAGACCGTTAAAGTATCAATTTAATCCCACAAGACTGCCATCCAGTTTGAGGTGTTATTAGATAGTCATCGAGCCTTTGTTATTCCAACTCGCCATCTTTTGTGGCTTTGTTTCTTAATTAAGTACTCAAGGCAATTTGCAATTGAATATGTTGGACGACTTTCATAAACATACTCCTGAAATCCACTTTATATGTGACACGGCTGCTTTTTATTTTATTGAGTTAAGCGTGAAAACCAAATCAATTCTGCCAATCATGTCAAAGTTTCTACTCAGGTACACAGCGATAAATAAATTTCTACCCGTGGCCATGCAGTTGCTAGAATTGAAAACTTAATCAATGATCGCGAACGTTTTGGTAGAGTAGAAAGCTATTAGAACTATGTCTAACCAACTAATTTGCTAAAACAACTATTGTAGTAGGGTCTTAGCGCTGTATTTCTTCTCTACAAATAAATATTGGGTTTTTCCTTGCAGTCGGATAGCATCGGGCACGCAGTTTTAGCTCTTTTCATGTAGTTGATGAAATAATAAATTGATGTTTTAACTCTACCATTCCATTGAGATGTTTTAAGTCTACCATTCCATACCAATAAAACATAAAATAATCACACGTATAGAATCTCCCGGGTAACTTATCTTTCCTTTGTCAATTTTTTTTTGTTACAATTAAGCAACACTTCTCGCGACTTTGCATAAAAGTTTTAGGCGCTGACATTGTTAACGAAATGAGGTCACGCCTTAAAACTGTATAAAACCCTAGAACGTTATAATTAGATTGAAACGTGAATAGAAGATTCAAAGTGAATTCATCACAGGTATTATGAATTGACGTCAACCTTGCTTGATACATTTTAATTGTCAAATATGTTTCATAAGATTTTTAGAATCAAATTTTATATCTAAATTTGTCTTGTGTATTTACTGAATATATATTTTTAAGGCTTCTAATAAGATATCTTTAGTTGTTTAGTACTTAGAATTAGAGTTATGACACTTAAAAAAAGAGAAAAATATATTGTTCTTGAGTCTAGTGCCATTTAATCTTTTTTAAATACCGCTGGTTTATCTGACCTTCAAAAATATATTTTTTTAATTATTTCTTAAAGTATTTTAGAATTGAGTTCAGTCTTTGTTCTATAACAGCAAAGACTGACTATATTTATGGAATAGCACTGCAAGTGCTTCCGTTTTATTTTATTGACCTTTTTAGTGTAAAATAGTTTATGGATTGTTTTCGTTGTTTATCGGTGTGGTACTAAATTATAATATTAGGTCAGATGTATAATTTCTACTAAATTTTATAACGGTGAAAAAAATATTCTATTACTTCGACGTTCACCTAGTTTTAAATATATTCTTCCAAAGAAAAATAAACTTATTGCTCTAAGATACCAATGATTTCTGCTTGGATGGTTTTGAAGCAGTTAACAAATAATCCATTTAGAACATTTTAAAAATATAACTTGGTAATACAACACCAACAGACAATCAAGTTCGTTGAATTTCTGCATTAATTTCTGTTGCGCTGAATTTTTATCGGATTGTAAATAACTCTTGCCAACTTAATGAACTTCGAAGACTGTCACTGCATGTTGGTATATACCTGTTTATTTGCATTATGGGATAGTGTGAGTAGCTGTCAGGGGCATTTATATTTAATAGTAGTAGTAGAACTATATTATTCTTTTGAGTTTAATGTGAATATTTCAAAATACAGTAAAAGTAAAGTAGCGGCCTATTACAATCCCACTGCTGGGAATAGGCCTCCTCTCTCCGTTTCTGAAGAGAAGGGTTGGAGCTAAAACCTACCACGCTGCTCCAATGCGGATTAGTAGGTTACACATATCTCTAGAATTCTCTAGAGATATGCAGGATTCCTCATGATGTTTTCCTTCACCGAAAAGCGTATGATAAATTGCAAATATCAATTAGACACATGAGTTTTAATAGAAAAACTCATTGGTGCCTGCCCGGGTTTGAACTCGTGTTCCCCTCGAAAGAGTCGCATGGTCTCACCGCTAGGCTATCACAGCTCTCAAATACAGTGTACACTACAATATACTTTATTGCACCATATAAAATTTGACAACATAAAATAAAAAAACAATATAAACTAAGTGCTACAAGTAGGCGGCCTTATCGCTTATTAACTACTAGCTTTTAAGCGCAACTTCGTCCGCGTGGACTGCAGTCTTATTATTTGAGTAAACCATAACACATAATAATTACGCTTATAGTGGGTTAATCTTAAAAGCTACACATATACTGTCTCGGACTTTTATTAAGAACTTTTAGAGAGGAAAAATTTTGTAATACATGATTTATAGCTATGAATAGCTTTCACAGTTTACTTAGCGCACGCAAGGAAAGCTTTAAATTTTGCCGTTTCCGCAATATTTATTATTGCTGCTCCTCTCTTATTCGTCTTAGCGTGATAGTATATAGCCTATAGCCTTTCTCGATAAATGGACTATCTTATACTTAAATATTTTTTTCAAATCGGCACAGTAGTTCCTGAGATTAGCGCGTTCAAACAGTCAATCAATCAAACAAACAAACTCTTCAACTATATATGAGTATAGATAATATTAGTACAGATTTCTTGCAGGAATTTTATATTGCTTTACTACTGTTTTTAACTTACGTTGATGTGAACGTTGTTGCCTATTAAACTCACGGTACAGTCCTTAAGCAACATACCAAAGGTTTTCAAGTTCTAACAGCGTATCCAAACCTTTCGAGTTCTAAATTTCTTGCAAATCGTTATTAACAATCAATCATGCAACGGCAAATTTTAATTTACTCAGTTAATTTTGTGGAACTGCATGATTTTTAACAAGATGGACACAAAAACGAAAAATGGGAAAAATTTTAATTTAATTTTAAAGTTAATTTTGTAGAACTGCACGGTTGTTCACGAGATGACGATAAAAATAAAATAATTACCTCGGTAATTTTAACACAAGGATGCTATTACTAAAATTATGTACGTTTTGTACTGAAGAATACTGATAAAGAAGGAAATTAACTCACCGATATAAAAACTTCCTCAGCCTGTTGTAATATTGCAATTCGCGACCAGCCAAATTTCTGCATGAGTTTAATTCTCGTTGGATTATGTACTGTAGCTGATGGATGTGTGCGAAACAATGTTGGGAATCGGGCCCGGTCTGAGAGTGCCGGTGAAGAGGCACCGTAACACAACTGCGAAAGGAAGAAGCAATATAGCACATTTAATTTAAACATGTGGTCTGAATCTTAATTTTAATATGAAGATTAAGAGACAAATGTTATCAAAGCTTCTTTTATTTCAATCGATGAACATAAGTCTTGAGGAGATTTTCACTCAACATAAACTTGCTACAGTTCACCGACTCATGGTGATCCTTTTAAAATCGCTAGGGTTCTGTAAATACTGTCATTCAAAACGAGGACATTATTCTAACACTTCGAACCTAGTACGGCCTAACAATGCTGCGTTTTCGTTACGAAGTCGGCATTCCAACACTTTTATGCCCAACTCTTTGAATCAATTAATCTTGGCTCACCTACGGATCTCTTGATTCCTGAATTAATTATCACAAGCATATTTTGTTATATCGGATGCTAGGAGACTTTAATAATCACGCTTTTTTAACGTTAATGAAGCAATCAACGCTAATGAAATGAATACGTCTCAATGGATTATTACTTTTAATCATCATCATTCTCCTGCCCTTATCCCACTCTAAGTGGGGTCGGTACAACATGTTACAAACATGTTGTCACATGATTTAGCTACGTATTTTACGACCGGCCGCCAGCCTGACGTCAACTTACCTTAGTCGCCTTTTACGACACCTCAGTAAGAAATGAGGGTGGTCTATTCTATGCAGCCGGATACCACACGGCCTGCTGATTATGACATAGGAATCAAAAGTGTGGTGTGTGGATTATTAATTTTAAATGATCTTAAATATTTTGTAGTACTTACAACCATAAGATTCCACATTTTAGCTGCTTCAGCGACTGTAGTACATACAGTCGAGCATCCAGCCAATAGGAGCAACTTTTGTGGTGGATTGTACAACAAATTGTACATCACACTTGCACCAAGACCAGGTTCACACTGCGAAAGACACACAATGTAAGAATGTTTATTAATATTGTTGCTCGTTTTTAGGTATTTTATTTCAATAAAATGGTAATATGCTAATAGTTAAGGCAATCAAAAAGCATGCTGAACACGATATTTGATTTATTTGTACACATTAACACATATGTAGGGTACGACTTAAATATTCGTAAACCGAATGCGCATTCGAAATCTTGTCTTTAGCATAGATGAATCAATTATGGCTTGCGTACCTGAGAAAAAATATATTAAAAATCCTGACTTGGCGTGTAATATAAAAATATGATTATATTGGTCATTAAAAGAATCACTGATATTACATTGTTTTTAAAGCATACCTTTGTTTAAAGTATACTTTTTGTAGTGATTCAAATATAATCTAATAGATTAAATAACATTCCTAATATAAATTCGTAACTGTTCTACAAATGACTGCAGTGACAATGATCATCAATGTAATACGAAATTCCATCATATGCCATTCTATACTGTGTAAATGAAACTTATATAAACGTAACAGTAGACTAATATATTTTCATAGCTTCGTAGCTTTGCGTAGCGCTAAAATTTCTCGGAAAAACTTGACATAACCATCAATTTAAACATTTCGACAGAGGATGAAATGGATCCCATAACGAAAATCACTCCACTCAAATCTGAATCAATTTAATATTAAAAATTGAGTTATCCTTGTCAGATTGAGCCGACGTTCAGGGTTTCAGACGATTGGATTTAGATAATTTTAAATATTGCTTGTAAGATAAAGGGAAAGTAAATGATCTTTATACTGTAATAAAGTTTGATTATTATTTGCTGTCGTATATTTGTACTATAAAAGTATTGAATACATAGGATTTTTATTAGAAAGTAATATTCTTATGTCTTTTACGTTCTTTCTTTACTTTTCGCAAGGGACAACTGTATTTCATCAGATTTTTGCAGGAACATAGCTCGTTTATATAAATATATAGTAAGAATAAGCTAGCTTTGTGAAATAAAACGAAGGATGAAGGCATTGTCATGAATTTTTACACAACAATACATTAGATGCATATATTAAATATTTGCTAAATGTGAAATAAACTAGTCATATAAATAATATTAATTTCATATTGATACCTATTCATTAATTCAATTAATTAAAAAATTATTATACCTACTACCCTTTTTTATGTCATTGTATCAATATTTTCATAAAATATTGTTAAAAATAGATTTTAATGTACGAAAAATTATCACAACGAATAATTTTAGTTGCTTATCTTTGATTACCTTTTTCTTTTTGTAGAAAAGTGACCTAATTCAAAAAGTTTTTTGTTGCAAATTGCAATAAAGCATAGCGCCTATTAAACTTGTAATTGTTAAAGAGGTCCATAACTTAGAATAGTAAGAAAACACTACCTTTTAAATAAATCGTCGCGCAATATCATATGGCATTGAAATAAGCATTACCATGTATCTAACTAAATTAAACGTAATTTTGAATTCAATTACTTTAATACTAACCATGTGATATGTATTAAATTAATAAAATAAACTAATAAAATGGTATGACTGTAAAATGTCATTTATTACCAGGAATATGAAGCGTGTAAGATAATACGGAAAGAGAACCAAAGTATTAAGTTTTGATGATGATTAAACATTGAAATATGACTTCAATTCCCATTTGATATAAATTAGAGAACGTTTCCCATTTGAAACAATTTTGTAATGTTGATACTGTCATACTCTAAATATATTACTTCCATTACTTCCATAGGTAAAGCTAAATGAAGGCATAATTGATTACACTTGTCACTAAAATTGGCGACAAAATGATAGGCATTACGTTGATTAGAATAGTAATTACCGTTTAAATATATATAAACACGAACAATATTAAGATTATGTCTATAAATCATAATATAATAGTTTGTATAAATTTTGTTATTTTGCAAATAGTCATCCTACTAATACTGCTACTTAATGCGATTGTGGCAATAGGCGTTACTTTGCGGAGATCCATAATACAAAAGTAATAATAAAATTATTTTGCTATAATCTGCGATACAGTAAATAGAAAATATATATAGTGTTATGTATAGTGGACTATCCGTATTTTCATACCCGATACGTGCAGGATTCATAAAAACACATGCACAAACCTCCACCACTTCGACCACAATACACAAGCACTACACACGTTCACTATCACAAACTCAACAATCGTTTCGCCCCACAACCGAAGCATCACCAGGAGATAAGACTTCACAACTATACATTTAACACTATATATATTTTTTCCACTATACATTTAACACTCAAATCAAATCAAATCAGAATAATCTTTATTCAAATAAACTATTTCAGGCACTTTTGAATCGTCAAGCATCAATATGATTAATGAAGCTACAACTGGTTCGGAATGTTGCTCTTACCGAGAAGAACCAGCAAGAAACTCGGCGGTCAATCTTTTAAATATTTTCAATTATACATTATTAAATCGCTGTCTTGTATGAAGCTGAAAGGATTTTCAAATCCTGGCTTTCTTATCATCCAAATAATCTTCAATTTTGTAATATGCTTTACGTATAAGCATATTTTTTACACTTGATGGGAATACTATATATATTTTCTATTTACTGTATGGCGGATTATAGCAAAATAATTTTATTATTACTTTTGCGATTGTGACATTTATATTTTGTCAAATCTGCACTTTCCGTTTGAGAAACTGCGCTTTCTTCGATAAAGTACAATGCAGAGAATTATATTCGCTATATCTATATTCTTTATAAAATAATAAAAATAATGAATGATTTTTAGTAAGTCCTTTATATACTCCAAAACGGCTGGACAGATTTTAATGAAAATTTCAGACATTCTTTAAAATTACCTCGCGTATGATCCTGTAAAGTTAGGTCGCGATCGAAGCATTTTTTTACTACTGAGTTCTATTTCGAGAGGATTCAAAAGCAGACTGAGCCACAACAACACGTGGCCGAATAGCTAGTTTTACACATTTTCATATTACCAGCATAATGTGATGACGAGGATCAACATTCATCCCGCACTCAACAGTGCTGGATATGGACTACTCTTAATAAAACGATACAATGATATTTCACTGATACAATAATGCAACTATACTTATATAGATATATACACCCTTACAATAACTTGTATATGACCCGTTTAGTTTAAAGTTCGACACGAATGAAAGAATACATAGGAATAACAATGTTTAAAATTTGAAGCCGTATAAGTGCCGATACTCGTAAAGTTAAAGCAAGTGCTGATAATTCATAAAAGGTAACTGTAAAAAATTTGATACAATTACCTTACTATCGTTGCTGTGTAGAAGTAAGTTGAAACCAGATAAAAGGTCCGATCTCGCGTTCACATCAGCGAGCGCTAACTCCGCTGCAGGTTTACACGCTTGCCCACCCTGCCAGCCGCCTTCACCTTCCATCGGGAATATACCACCAATATGCAAGTCATCATCACGCTTGCTCTCACCGTATTTACAAAGCCCACACAATAATAACAGCAGCACTGCAAACCCGCTGCGTTTCCGTACACGCACACACAATATACACTTGGCAACAATGAATAATTGCACTAAAGAATTCACTAATAACGATTTTATTATCAATGTACTAGTTCGAAATTGTATTGAATACAATTTTAACTTCACTAGAGGACGCTTTGGAAAATTAAAGTTCGCGTGCACCCGCGATATTAAGGCGTCGCGCAGATGTAACATCGTGCATACAAAGTGTAGATATATCCTAATAAGCGTGATGTTTTTCTTAAGACGTGGTATCGAGGGCGGGTTTAGGAGCGCGTGGTGCCGGGCGGGCCCCGCCGGCGGCTCGCGACCCCCGGCGCCCTGCAGGGTCATCGCACGCGGCGGGGACATGTTGTCATTGTCCACTTCTCTCATTTTCCATCCTTTGTCCTGTAAAAAAACATTACCTTTAAAGATACGCCGCGTAACTCTTAATATATATAAACCTGATAAATTCATTCATTCTCCTGCCCTTATCCCACTCTAAGTGGGGTCAGCGTCTGTAGCGCACAAAATTGCATAGACTTGTATGGAAACTCTGTTATGCGGACAATGCGGATTGGTAGGTTACATATATCCCTAGAATTCTTTAGTAATATGCAGGTTTCCTGAGGTTTCCTTCACCGAAAAGCATGTGATAAATTTCAATTATGAATTAGACACATAAGTTTTAGCAGAAAATCTCATTGGTGCCTACCAGGGTTTGAACCCGTGGCCCCCTGGAAAGAGTCGCACGGTGTTACAGCCAGGCTATCATAGCTAAACTATCTATATTTTTAATTTCTTTGTATTTATTTATTTATTCAGTAATCCTACAGCGTTCACAAAATTCTTACTAAGTACTATATATAATAATAATAAGGCCAGGAGTGGATTACACTTACTTAAATTTACTTATGTTTAACAAGAACATATGGATAAGACAAAAAAGTTGTAATAGATATTAGATGTGTGTGTGAGTGTGTGTGAGAGAGAGAGAGAGAGAGATGCATGCATGTAAGTGATTTTTTTCCACTAATAATTTCACAATCTTTGTTTCCGGTTAATTTTAATTAATTCTTTTTTTAATTTGCGTTTAGTTATATAGAAAGGTCTAATTTAGAATAATTTTTATTATATGTTTGAGCTATACGCGGTATATAGAATTTCTAGCATAATTCTTTTTTTTTTTTTCTTAGCGTGAATTTTATTAAATACAAGTGTTGAAGGGATCCATTATTTCTTTGTCCCTCTGTCCCATTATTCAAGCGACATGAATCCCTTTAAAATAGTCTTCGAGACAATCTCCTGACAGGATTGTCTCTGCGCAATTAGGAACGATACTGCAGAAGCAGTTAAGGCAAAACTTTCTTGTTGATACGGACTAAGCGCGATTGCTAGAACCATTAATCAAACACCTCATTATACTGAAAGATGTCAGCATTTTATTTACTGGACAGCCACAAAATTATTAATACGGCTTTTGTGAAGGCTGTCAAGATATATTTTTCACAACAAATGAAGCGCGGTGGAGTCATGTTTTTCTAGAACACGAAAATATTACTGATGCCATATAACAAAATTGAGTACAAATATGTAAAGTGATAGTTTTAAATCTACAAGTGTTTAAAATGTTAAGCCTTAGTGTAGTATTTATTGTTTTCTTGGTTTAACATTTTCGTATTCGCCCCTGTATTGTTTTATTGAGAATGCAGTTATTTCAGTATACTTATGGTTTTGAATATCCATTGTGATATTGAGTAGTAATATTTATAACATGTTAAGACTAAAACACACACCTAGAAACAAGGATGTAACTACCACCCAAAGACAATAAGGATATAGTAATATGAAATAGTATAACAGTAGCACCATAGTCTTTGACTGCTTTTTAAAATTTTTTTTGGCACTTAATGGAGGATCAGGTATTCTTGCCCCAATGATTCTAGCTATACTTTGGACAAATTAAAACAATGAGATAAGTATCAAGTTAAATATGAAGTGAGTATTGGATGCTATTTTTGTCCTACCATCCATATTTCATTATTCTTTTACGTTCAAACATAACAATGTTGTTTTTTTTACATAGAGATAGTTAGTGGATACAGATAATGGACACGGACAAGTTGTTCCAGTTTTGAAGTCCGCGTAGGCAGAGCTGCACGCGAATGGAAGTTTTGCTATTAATATTTGAATAAAAATCGTCTTAGATATGTTTTTTAAAATTAAAATTATATTAGGTCCTTACATATGAAACGACGACATATGAAACTTACATACGACGGTGTCGCAAAAGAAAACACAGTGCGTTTTTGGTTCCAACGTTTTCGTTCTGGAAATTTCGACCTGCATAACAAGCCTCGTGGACGGCCGGAGACCAAAGTTGATAATGAAGAATTGAAGGCTATTGTGGAAGCGGATCCATCGCAAACCACGTCCGAGTTAGCTGCAGGCTCCGGTGTTAGTGATAAAACTATTCTAATCTAATTGAAGCAAAATGGGAAGGTGAAAAAGCTTGAAAGGTGGGTACCTCATGAATTGAGTGAAGCAAACCGACAAACGCGCGTCGACTGCTGCGTTACGTTACTCAACCGGCACAATAATGAAGGAATTTTAAATCGAATCATTACCTGTCATGAAAAGTGGATCCTCTACGATAATCGAAAGCGCTCATCGCAATGGCTGAACCCTGGCGAACCAGCCAAATCCTGCCCTAAGCGAAAATTGACTAAAAAAAAGTTGCTTGTAAGTGTTTGGTGGACTAGTGCCGGTGTCGTTCACTACAGCTTTCTTAAATCTGGCCAGACGATTACGGCAGATATCTATTGTCAGCAACTGCAAACCATGATGGAAAAGCTAGCTGCTAAACAACCGAGGCTGGTCAATCGCTCTAGGCCACTGCTGCTTCAGGACAACGCTAGACCACACACTGCACAACAGACGGCTACCAAATCAGAGGAGCTTCAATTAGAATGTCTTAGACATCCACCGTACTCTCCGGACCTTGCTCCACCAGATTACCATTTTTTTCGCAATTTGGATAACTACTTGCAAGGAAAAAAATTCAACTCCGATGGGGCAGTCCAAACCGCCTTCAAAGATTTTATTGATTCCCGCCCGAATGGTTTTTTTAGTAAGGGGATCAATGACCTACCTATGAGATGGCAAAAGCATAGCAATGGTACATACTCTGATTAATTAAATATATTTCATTAAAAAAACGACTTTATGTTCCTCCCATAAAAAACGCCAATTTCATATGTAAGGACCTAATAATTATAAAAAAATATGACCTTTTAATTGATCCTAACTATGAATGATTGTTTGGGAAAATAGATAGTGAGTGATGAAATTTCATTCTTCTGAACATTGTGCATCACGTTGTGCAAATAAATAAAAAAAAATAATGTGAGAATGTGCCAAATATCTATTATTCAACGTTGACCCCATATGTGTAACCGGATGGTCGAAAGCTCCATTGTTTTTTTATTTATAGTGACGGAACCGAGATCAGATAAAAATTTACGTGTACCTGTAAAGGCATGCAGAAATTTTATTGAAATACGCTCGCTATCTATGAATATGAAACATATAAATAGGTGTTTTATGACTATGTTTTGTTCAAGTCAGTTTACGCCGTGATAACGCCGTGTAAAGAGCACATAAATTAGATCCCCGTATGGGCTTGAAACTAATCGGGCACACCTGATAGGATAAGACGCGAGTATAGCCGGTTACAACATTAACAATGTTTTGTTTAACTGGCATTATATCACTCGAACAGTTCAAATGTTTTAATACTATTTTTATGTAATCTACGGCACAATACTGCGATAAATAGTGTCGCACTACACATATTCTGTGTCTATACTAATATATATAAAGCTGAAGAGATTGTATGTTTGAACGCGCTAATCTCAAGTAAGATAGTCCATTTATCGAGGAAGGCTACAGACTATATAACGTAACGCTAAGATGAATAGGAGAGGAGCAGCAATAAAAAATATGCGAAAAAGGCGAAATTTAAAGCTTTCCTTGCGTGCACTAAGTAAACGGTTAAAGTTATTAAAATTAAAAATCATGTACTACAAAATTGTTCTTCTCTAAAATTTCTAAATAAAAGTCCGGGACAATTTATGTCGAGCTTTTAAAATTAACCCACCTTAACCATAATTAATATAATTATTACGGTTTATTATAAGTCTGCAGTCCACGCGAACGAATCTGCGTTTAAAAGCTAGTGAGGTTGTAAAGATAAAAAGTCGAATGCAAATTACTAATGAAATTATATATGAAATTGAAGGCGTGGATTGTTTCGAAATAACTACTGCAAAGGCTATTATGTGCTAAGATTACTAGTGTCCTTAAATTACTGTCAGTCACAGCATTCTACTGTGCTATCGTTCAACTTAAGAAGCTTTAGTTTGAAGACGATTATTACTTGGCTTTCTGAGCTTACCTACTAAAGAAATATATTTCTCCACAATTTGTCATGATCTGTATAAAGAAGTTTAGCTCGCATTCTCATAAAACATATTTCAAATAGCTGACCCGGTCACGGATTAGTGCGTCATAAACAGTAATTTATCTTTACCTTTATACTATCGGCACTTTGAAAATTATATAAAAACTATTTTACATAGAACTACAACAATTTGTACAACTTTCGTATCTGTAGATTATATTTAGTATTTATGCGTTTAAATATTATATTTTATTGCTTTATTGAAACCTAACATTCCCTTCCAATTAAGGGCATCCAATTAAAGATTGGTAGAACTTGAATTTTGATTCAATTAACAGATCACTTGGGCGTATAACGTAAGCAACGTAGGTTTCACCCTCGCAAGATTCAAACTCGTGAAGTTTTCGCAAGTAAATACAATTATCAGATTTATGATAAAAGAAATATTATTTATCGGACCATTCGCAAGTGGTATAATTTAAAAAAATCAAAAAATCCTTTATTCAAATAACCTTGCAACAATGTTTTTGAATCGTCAACTCGGTGCTGGTTCGGAAAGCTATATAGTAAGTTAGTAAGTTATGTTACTTCTATATAGAGAGTTATGATACCTGTACCTGTTATGAATTTTCAAACTTTAAAAAATCAATATCACAGAAAATATTTAAAAAATAGAGAAGCGGAAAATAAATAAAATAATAGAAGAAAGCTAAATACCTCAATCTTGTATAATAGTTGATAATATGTATAAGCACTGTACGTCTTAAGTGAAAAGTTCAACACGAGAACCTTCGACGCAATTTGCTAAGACGTAATTTAATTTATGCCCAACACAGTCAATAAAAAAGGTTCAGCGAAATTACACCGAGACGGCGAAGGGTTTGGTAATAAATCGTGGAACGGGCAGGTTAATTAGACAATTCCTGCAAATGGCAGCGCGTAAATTTAAAAAAAGGAAAAACAAAAATGGTAATGTCTTTCAAAACTTTAAAAGATAATTTATACCTTTACAATACTAATATAGGATTTGTCACTCTTAAACTTTCGACTTCTCAATCGTAAGCCAATATTTAGAGTTATTACCAATATTTCGACAGAATTTCTCATGTAAAAACATTCTGATAGCTTTAAAAAGTGCAATCATTGAATTAATATCATTTTAAGATTTCCAGTACTTAAGTTTCATATTTTCATTAATGTCATAGTATTTTTAATATTTCTTTCAATGGTAACAAATTTGCTGTGTGTATTATTATAAACAATTAATGCATTGTTATTTTATGAACTTCTTACTAGTTTACTTCACGCTTGTTCTAATTATGCCCTTAATATATTTCAAATGTCTTTAACATTATGGAAAACAGTAGGTTAGTATTTAAGTTATTATTCTTTAAATATTTTCCAAGTTCTTATGGGTGTAACTTTTGGCTGATTGTAAAAAGAAAGTTCTACTAAGTGAGAGTTAGAGTGACACAAAAACATAGTGGAAAAAGTGAAGATGTCTTAAATGAAATTGATGTAAGTACATTACGGTCCTTACAGGTGAAAGGACATTAAATTAGACCTATTTTTGACATTAACTGGTCAGAAAAATTTGAAAGCTATCACGTGGCAGAATCTCTTTTCTGTAAAGGTAATAAATAACCGCATCTTAAGCCTTCCATCTTGTTCGAAGAAAAAAATTGACATATTATTTCCAGTATAATATATATATCTCTCGTCATATATCGATAGAAAATAATATAATTCATGATACATTTCTTTTTCGTTAGAGAGTTGAAAATTTGCGAAAATATAAATTGTATGAATTTAAGTTTTCAATTAAATGGAAATATCCCTAAACCGTCCTATCTGTAAAAAAAAACGTATAACACCATTTTATGAAAACGCTGCAAGGCCTGTGAGCATACATCTATTGTTCTTTAAGCATAAATATCAAATGTAGTTTAAGAAAACACTTCACTCTTGGATACTTGAATAGGTATACGAGATAAGTTTATGATATATTGACCAACCCAGTATTCAATCATCATTAAATAATTTATAAAATGTTCATTATAAATGAACTTTACACCATTTCCGAATCTGACGAAAAAATAATCTATAAAAACAGAGTTTGCAAAACAAAATTAATATTCCACTACGTTACCTTCTCTTGCTGAGAAATATGCTAAATTTTATGAAATTTAAATCAAGTTAATTTGCATATTCTGAAATACCTTTTAAAGGTTTCGTTCAAATATTTTTTTAACAAATAAGAAAAACAATAATATCGTATGAAATTGAAAGTATTTTATTTAAAAATGTTACTATTTAACAGAAAATCATTTCAAATTTCTTACCATTCCTAAAGTAGTCCTCGTTCACATTAAACATTTTATTATTTAAATTACAAATTATATATAAATTGTACATTAGCAGACATTGCTATTTTAAAAATGAATTATACAAAAAAAATTAAGGATATAAACTTCTTCTCATAAAAGAGTAAAAAAAAACAAAAATACATTATAATTGATTTATGCCTTTAGCGACATTCGTTATTTATATAACATTCGGTAGTACTACGTAAAAGTTAACTAATAAGTACGTGATTACAACTTCGCTTTTACGGTAATGAAAAGGCAAGCAATTACCTTTGGCCTCCAATAAATTGAGTCACATCAAAGTTAAAAAACTCTAATAGATACTGAAAACAACTGAGACATAAATTAAAATGGAGTCAATACAAAATTTGAAATTTGCAAAAAACAAAATTGTCCTAGTGGGAGCCGGACGACTTGTCAATAAGTATTAAAATATTACCGTATCCATTTATTTTTCATTATTCTTTCTTATTTTAACCAAACATTTTTAAACGATTTTAGTTATTCAAATGATAGATTTTTCAAGTAACGGTCTATTACTATCCCACTGCTGGGCATAGGCCTCCTCTCTTCGTTTGTCGAGAGAAGGATTGGAACTAAGACCTATCACGCTGCTCTAATGAGGATTGGTAGGTTACACATATTCTTAGGTTTCCTCACGCTGTTTTCCTTCACCGAAAAGCGTGTGATAAATTAATTGCAATCATCAATTAGATACATAAATTTTAACATGAAAACTCATTTGATCCATGACCACTATCAGCTGGGCTATCACAGCTGCTTTTTAATTGACATTGATATAAATTTACTTTTGCATTTGACTTTGAAATTAGATGAATATTTATTGGTACTTGTATTTATTTATTTTTTCGTTTTGCTCTACCTGAACTTGGTTCGTTGCCAAATTTGCCTTACACGTAAAAGGCAGAACGTTTGAAGTATACTGGCTCATAGATGGAAACGTTGACGAATCAGAAAAATTCTGTCCTAAAGACTTTACCGTTTATGCTAAATATATATTTTATGCATGTAATATTACTAAATTGATTTAATGGTACATTAACATTTCAATAAAATAAAAACACTATTCAAGTGAGACTTTCTTTTGTTTTAAGTAGAATTTTAATAGTATCTAAATTAACTTTACTCATTTTATTATATTCTTCTATTTTTCAACTGTTAGATAGAACTTACTACTTTTGTTTGATATAGTTCCCTTTAAGAACATATAACTTATCTCTACGATCTTTTTGCTGTCTACAAAACTACGTTTCTGGTAAAATTTTGACATCTTTAAAGGCCATTGGTGTTTGTACTAAGTGCCCCGCTCATCACTGCTTCACGTCACTATATAAATATTTCATCATTCTCGTGTCCTTATCCCACTCTAAGTGGGGTCGGCACAACATGTTATTAATAAGTTGTAGCATGATTTGGCTAGGTATTTTATGACCGGCCGCCAGCCTGACGTCAACTTACCTTAGTCGCCGTTTACGGTATCTCGGTAAGAAATGAGGGTCTATTCTACTCAGCCAGATACCACTATATACATAACACATATATTACATAAAATCATGTTTAAAAAACATACGTTTGTAAGTAAAGTGAACTACATTCTTAACGTTATATTTTTTGTTACGTATAAATCTTGGGGAGAAAAAATCATCCAAGTTATCTCACTTAAAGTTACTTATATTAACGAAACAGCCGTCATAACAATCCCAGAGCTCTAAGCCGCCCATCTAAAAGATGTGGAAAACTTGGACGTTAAGATAAAGTGCGTTCGGTCCTCATTATTTTTATAAACTCTATTTTAAATCTATATTAGGTACGAAATAATATACATTTATCGAAAACGAAACTTATTTTTGTGGGAAACAAAAATTTCAAGACCGTACATTTTTTTACACTATACTTATATGAAACTAGACGTTATTTCTATAAATTGAACAATTTAAATATCTTATTTGGTTCGCTACTGTGGAAATGAATAAAATACTCAAATTGTTCGAGAAATGTTGATCACTTGATAGTGGATCGTGGCACAGCGGTCTTGGTTATAAAAATTAGATAGACTTTGGGTTTAGGAGTATGTAACAAGACATGGTAAGATTTACCATGGATGATACTGAGAATTGAGAAGGTAAAGAACGGAAAAAAAGAGAATTGTCTCTTTGTGATATCATTCACACTAATATAAAAAAATATAGAAGTGATTGCTTATTTTTTTTTTCGTTCGAACAGAGTAACGATTAATGTAATTTTTATGGTATAAGGTTGTTCAAGGGTTGCCGCCAAGCACTGTCAAAATATACCGTGCTAGTGAAATTGACATATAGGAAATTAAGGACAGAAGCTAGTTAAGTTTTTAATAAATTTACGTTATGCATATACAAGAAACTTCTGTTGAAATTCTTTTAACAATATACTATGTATTCCAAAACATAAATGAAAGGAAAAGAATGCCTTTGTGAACTACGGCACGGTAAATTATACAGAGTTTTAATGTAGCTAAAGAATTGTAATCCTTGAGAATGTAAAGTTTCCGCTTACAGGTATTCTTTGTGATAAAGCGTGTTTTATGTTTTTTAAAATACTTTTTATGTCTCAAATATAGTACAAAATATTCCAGAATTTATAATCTTGTATCTTTTCGCAGTTGTTTTAGCAAAATAATAATAAAATAGAATATGAGTATGTTTGTTTGAGTTTCTTTGCTTGAAGATTATTAAGACCATTTTCACAGAGTATTCGATATATAATAATAATAATAATCAAATAATAATAAGTTTATTTGACATAAAGCCTAATACAAACATAACTTAAATTATAAAAGATTTATAATTTATGGCTTATATTAAGTTGCGTATAAAATAATAGTGACCCTGATTTTCAAGCTAGGATAAACCTATGTTTTGAAAATCAGTGGTTCAGCTCGGACATAAAAAAAAATGGCAACGGCATTCCTTATATAATTAAACATAATTAGAGAGACTTACATGTTATATTTTTATAAAGCATGTTGATAGATACATATGTCTATATAGCATGGCATGTTTTTACATGCCATGCTATATAGATATATGTATCTATCAACATCAATTCACTGAAATTTTCTATTCATCTTTATGATGAATACTATAATCAGGACTTTGATACAATTATGATGAATTTATTGGGGTTATAGGATAGGATTACAATATTTGACAAATTCAAATTATTTTATAATCTTTCCTATAATCAATTTGTTTATAAATTTAGCGTCGCATACAGCTAGCTACACTAAACTAAAAATAAATCGAAGCTCCAGACAAAGTGTGGTATTTAACAATTCTCGCTTACAAGTATGCTGAATTATACTGATATTTAAATTTTTAGTCACAAGCGTAGTAAATAAGCTAATATTTTATATTGCACATTATTAAACGAAGGTTGAAGCTGGGTCTTATCTCTGTTTTTCAAATGATTCGGGATAAGTTAGAGGCCTTGAATCAAATCTCATTCTAGCCGACCCTCTTGGGCTTAAACTCGTGGATTATTTTTGGGATCCATGAAGGGACCTATGTTTTGCCTTTCAGCAACTTTGATATTGAGTTTAACAAATCTTTCAAAACTACGATTAATTTTATGGAATCGAGAATTATTATTTGTATCATACATGAAAACAATATAAGGAATGTACCCATTTAACGATGTGGTTTATTATTGTTTAAAGTAACGGCCTGTTACCTTCCCACTGCTGGGCATAGGCCTTCTCCTTCCGTTTTTTGGAGAGAAGAGTTGGAGCTAAGACCTACCATGCTGCTCCAATGCGGATTGGTAGGTCACACATAGCTCCAGAATTCTCTAGAGATATGCAGGTTTCCTCACGATGTTTACCTTCAACGAAAAGCGCCGTGCTTACCCGGGGTTCGAATTCATGATCGCCTCTAGAGAGTTACACGGCCTCACCGCTAGGCTATCACAGCATTCTCTGTTGTATTATTCGAAATTAAGGGCCATTATTTGATAATTCGCGGATCACCGTAAATTGAACGCCATGTAGGCAATTTAAATAATATGTATCACTAAAACATGTACAATATTCTAAATATCTTATAGAAATAAAAATCGTTTGAAAACAAACAAAAACACATTTAAAAATTCGGTTACACCGCTCCGTAAAAATAATTTAGCATTTTTACCGACGGGATCAGTATACGTCCCACCTTAAAGTAAGGTAATGGTGTTGAATACATTTTGCATAAGCCATTTCAGCGTTTTTGGGGCAGTTAGGCGCGCAGTGAGTATGAAAATGTAATGCTGTCATCGTGTTTATTAAAAACCGGGATTACTGAAATGATATCGAATTGTATTTTTTGTTACCATGCCACAGTCAAGATCTGCCAGTGCGAACGATTCTTTAGTATTTCACTGTTGCCCTTTAGAGAGAGATTTGGATGGAGGATTCTGCTCTAACGTTGTTTGTTCTTTAAATTCAAATATTTTTTTATTAAAGTTTTCGTTTAAATACTCTATTGATAGTCAAATTTTAATGAAACTATGTAGCAGTCTATTCATATCCCAAAAATATATGAGATACATAGAATAAGAAACATATACCTTTTTAATACCTAATTAAATCCATAATTTCTTTTCAGAAAACATACGTATCCGTAGTTTGAACCTGTGGCCCCTTAATAATCGCTATGCAGCCTTATCGTTGAACTATGTCAAAGTATTAGAATAATTAATGGCTTTTTTCTATCGCAATAGCCCTTTGCTCATTCATTCGAAAAATATTCGAAATAGGCAAAAAAAAGTATTCGAACACAAATAGTGAAAATTTTACGTGTTTAAGAACGGATCATTGACTTATATAAAACCTTCATGGGCTATTCCCGGCACAGAATTTATTAAAGAGTTGAAAAAAATAAATAGGAAAACAGTACAAACGGGTTTTTCCCATAATTTGACTCACGCCCAGTCATGTAAACAGAAAACCCTTTTTTGGCTAACGATCCTATTATTGGGGTGAGAAAGGGGTTTCTTTTTCCCCTGTACTATTTTTTTTTGTATATTGACATTATATATTTTATTTGCTCATTAAAGTAGATTTATTGTGTAATTTCTAGAAACTTTGTCAACTAATGGGAGCTACTTTGGACACTTTCATTCCTTTGTCTTTATGTATTAACTGTGAATTATTACTGTTGTATTCATCATCATTCTCCTGCCCTTATCCCATTTTAAGTGGGGTCAGCACAACATGTTACAAACATGTTGTCATATGATTTGGCTACGTATTTTACGACCGGCCGCCTGCCTGACGTCAACTTACCTTACTTATCTTACGACACCTCGGCAAGAAATGAGGGCGGTCCATTCTATGCAGCCGGATACCACACGGCATTTACCTTAGTCGCCTCCTACGACACCTTGGTAAGAAAGTAGGGTGGTCTATTCTATTCTGCCGGATACCACACGGCGGTACTGCTGTATTATTATGGCAATTTTTTTGGCTAAGTAGTTTAATTACAAAGGTGTTTTACTTCACGTACCTGCTCAACTTATACGGTTTTCTTAACATCACATATGAACACAAAATATTGAATTCCATATATTACTATAGTAGCTGCTGAGGTATACAAAATTAGCATTAAAGTTGAAACTCTTTTCTTAAATATTATTTGAGTACTCTGCAGCACACAGCTAACTATTATGACACGTTGTAATTTAATTAATTTTGTATGGTTAGGTTTAGCATAGTTCGAATTTTTTAAATGCATATATTATGTTTTTGTATCAATTCCTGGTAAGTATATTGTTATTTATTGTTATAGTAATAAATAGCTTCTTGTAGTGTATGTGAATAAGAATAGAAGTTTTGATGGAAGGTAGATTTATAATAAAGGAGATTCTGTCGTCTCATGCCTGCACACCGCGCGTTATAGTAGTGGGGCGAGGGAAGAGAATTACTCACTTTCACTACGACCACGGGTGAGGACGGACGCGCGTGCGGTGTGTGAAGCAGAGAGCCGATATAACGGTGTTGGGTGGAAGTACGAACAGTACACTTCTACTAGCAACTTTGTCACGTGGACTTCAGCACAAAGATACATAGCCTATGTTTAAATAATAATATCGATCTTATATTACATATATCTTATATAAATTAAATAAAATAAACGTGTTTTACGTGTTTAACAATTTCGTAATATTATAACGGATTGATTGTTTCTCGAAGCGCGTTCTACAATATTGTGGTCAGTTTTTTAATTTTGCAATTTTATTGCAACATTTTTTAAATTTGTATTATATTTATCGTGTGTACTTTTCTTGTGTACATAAAACAATAATTCAATTACTTGTGACACATTTTTGTCCATAAACGTAAGTGTTAAACTTTCTTCGGCCTATACTTTTGTAACAGAAATATTATTTTGCGTGAATATAAAGAACCAATGAGGGTCTATACGATTAATCATAACAGAATGCGGTATGCTCCTTATTAGGTAAATATTTAAAGGGCGAAGGAAATTATTGGCTGCGTGTTATTTATTATTATGTATTATGTTACGAACGCTAACAAGTATACGAAGAATCATCTTGAGTGTCTAAACAGTTTGATCGATACATACTATTAAATGGACCAAGACCTTGACAGAAATGTTACGTAAAAGCCTGTTATCTTCTCCTGCTATATAGCTCCCCTGGTGAGTAAAGGCAATGTAACAAAGGAAGTATTTAATATTAGTAAAGTACAAAACAAGTTAATCAGCTGTCTGTTTCTGTCTTCTTCTCTGCTTGAGTCTAAGCCTAAGCTCTATTGTTTCTAAGATAAGGCCCATGACGATACTACTACAATGCTTATTACCAGGTAATACATTTTTAATAAAGGCTAATTCAGAAAGCCTATTATACTATTGAAGATTACCTAGACGATAAGAATGCGTGGATATACCTTCTCTTCAACCCTGTACAAGGCATTAATAACTAGTGATAAGAATTATTGTTTGAAAAGAGCAACCGCCGAGTTTCTTGCTGTTTCTTCTCAGTAGGAACAGCTTTCCGAACCAGCAGTAAATGTTGACGATTCAAAAGCACTTGTTTACAAGTTACTTGAATAAAGAATATTTTGAATTTGAATTTGAATAGGAATTTGTAAACATATTTAAGTTTCTTTTTTCCGTTAAGCCCATGATCAAATATAAATAATAATTGAGTATAAAAATAATAGTAGTGCCTGCCTAAGGTTAGAATCCACATAATCTTTGTTAAATAAAAAGGTCAACAATCCTGTCCCAATGCATTTAAATGTCGCTAATAACCAAAGAAACGGATGAGAAGGCTTCATGTTCTACGTGAGATTACTGAAAATCGATATAACGGCTAAACGATTAATTATAGCCAGATGGGGCGGTTTTCTCATTAGGTTAATAGCAAAAGGGTGCCGAAAATAATCAGCTGCCTCTAATGTTATATTACCACTTTATAACATATACGTGAAATAATATAGTATTTTATGAAACTTGTTAAGGTTTTCTTCAGAACAGACAGAAAACTGTTCAACTGTTCTTTACGATCTATAGACCGAGAATCTTTTTGACAATAAATAAATAAATAAATAAATATATGGGACACTTACACGTTCGTCCGTCCCCAAAGTAAGTAACTTAATACTTGTGTTATGGGTGACGAACAACTGGTAGATATACTTTATATATATATAATTTTAAATACATACTTATATACAAATACACACCCAGGCTCGAAGAACGAACAAATTGTTTATAGAAAATGTTGGCCCTCGGCGGGAATCGAACCCGCGATCCGCGGAGCTCAAGGCAGGGTATAACCCACTGCGCCAACAGGCCAGTCAAATAAGAACTTAAACTTAACTTTGACCTTGTTTTCATAGTTTTAACCACCTACAGAAGTAAAATATCTGATATTCCAGAATTCTAAGAAACGGCATAGCAAATAGTTATGGCAGGAGACCTTAGGGTCGTCGATTTAGTTAACAGTCACAGGTAAAAAAAACTATTAGTTATTATTTCTGTTCCAGATTGACAATAGACAGGCATTACGAGTACCTTTATGTTATTACAGGCTATACCAGATCATAGTTTTTGCTATTTACAATAGTTTTTAAGATACGACTGCTACTGATCTTAATAGACTTCAAAGATTAGGTAAATAGTACTAAGTCATACCCTTAAGGAGTTGCTCTCTAATTTGACAGCAAAATTCTATTTTCTAATTAATGAAAATAGAATATTCAGAATAGAAGCTTATGAAAATGAAAAAGGAATGTGCACAGTGAAATTGAAAAAAAAACGCTATTCTAATCGACTTTTACAAATTCCTTTGAAACGGCAACTGTAGTACAATTTTCGACAATATCTAGTATTATGAACAATCAAAAAGAAACTCTGCGATATCTATTAATAATAATAATAATAATAATAATAATTTATTTATTTGGAAAAAGAAAAAGGCATACATAAAACAATTTGAGACCATAATAACCGCATTAGTTGAAAACTGTGTTGCAGTTATTAGGACCTCCGCAAAAACACAAAGATGCAACCTGATGTTCCTTAACAATATGTTTAACAAACAAAAGCAAATTAAGACAACTTATATTACTACTTCTAATCAATTCTATGTTACTATTACTGCTATTACAATTCTGTTTAACATTACAATAACTATGACTACTCACTACTATTCATGACTACTATTCATTTCTTTATCCATATCTATCTTCTATATTAATATTATGTTTGTGAAACTGTGCGTCTGTCTGTTGCCCTTTCATAGCTAATCTCACAATAGTAGGAAAGGAACAAACCACAACTTTATTATAACTAAAAATGGCAATGTGATTTTAACGAACGAATTGTACGATCTAATATACCTTTGATTTTTTAAGTAAATATAATGGTTAAACTCCGATCTTTAACAATTAAGATAAGTAACAGACTTGTTTTTCTAAACGAGTAAAGTCGATATAAGGGGCACAGCGATTAACCATAGCCAGATATGGTAAGCTTATCGTTAAGTTAATTGTAAAAGGGTGTTGAAAATAGTAGGCTATCTATAATATGGTTACAAAATACGATAAATTATTTCACAAAACGTATCAAGGAACGAAAAAATGTAGGCCAGTACTACAAACGTTGTCATAGAATTACATATTATCATCCGACTTATAATCCGAGTTACAATCGAAGCATCATCAGGAGTATCCTCCTGAGGATGCTTCGAGGCTCTACGACAAAATGACGATCGTAGAGATTGTTGTAGTGAATGCATGTAGTGCTTGTGGGATGTGTTGCTGGTGGCGACATTTTGTGTTACCTTTTGTGACTGGACTTGCATGTATAAGGTACGTGAACGTTGCCTGCTTCCTACACTTAGCATTACATAAATTCTCTTAACAAACGCGGATTATAGCAAAATAATTCTATCATACTATGAAAATTCCGCAAAGTAACGCCTGTTTCTATAAATTAGGCAAGTATTAACCTGTATTTTGGGGAAACAATATTTTTTTATTTCCTGAGTCATAATAGTCTGAGAACGTCTTCATGTATATAAATAGTTAACTTCATTTTAACCTTTTTTTTTTCTTGCCATTTTAAAACTTTGCATTCGAGTTGTAAAATCGATAGGGTAAGGCTATTAATCATATAGATATCGACACGATGGCTGTCTCATTACTTGGGCATCCCCTTAAGAGCCATAGCTTAAATAAGCAGTTTCCTTTAATGCCTATAATTTATATATGTAATCTATAACTGTTGTAAAAGTAAGGATACAGGTAATCACAGAAGCTTTTATAACTTTATCTTGGAGTCAATCCATTGATATATTTTTAGCTATTAGGTAAACTATTATTGAGTCAGTCTTAGTAATTCTGTTAGTTCCTTCGCGAAATAGGTGGTTTGTAACACTTATCCCGCATGTATGAGAAACGATAGTGCATCCTACTTTTAGTATAACATATAGTTAATAAAACGCGCTAGATTTTGCATTCCATAGATTTCGCTTTAAACAAAATAATTTTATCTTCATTTTGGTGCTGTTAAATTCAGCAAAGTATGCTTTTTTTTATAAATTATGTAATTGTATGTACAGTATATTATTTTACAACACTTTTTCAAAACTTTGTAAATTTTCGAAAGCAACGAATACAATAAACATTTATTATGTATGACACGTTAATTTCCGTGACTTATGGTTTCAGTATACCATTGCAAATATAATTAGTATACTAAGTGTCGGATCAGAAATTTTGAGGCGAACTAAACTCAAAAGTAATTTTATTATGTTCAATTTATTATTTATTTATGTATGGTCCATAACCTCTACAAATTATATTATTCTATAAATTACGAAACTAGCAAAGAAATCGTTAGATACTTATAAAATTCGGGTTGCAAAGTCGATAACGCGAAATAACTTGATTCAAGCACTTTATGGTTGTGAGATTTCCTAGTTATGCAGTATTTCTTAAAACATCTCTAGCTCGGTACATCACGTTTTTAAAATTTCATTACTAACCTGCAACGCAGATTTTGCAATGTATCAATTAAATGGTTACGGTGCCTGACCTTTATTAACGGTTAAAACTATGAAGGACCTGGGTTTTCAAAGTAAACTAAAAGCAAATTTTGAAATATCTATACAATCATAAGAGCCGCACGATGAGTCTAAAAGCTATCAAACTCTGTAATCAGAATTTATAGAATAAGGCGTTACTTTGCGGAGATCCATAATACAGAAGTAATAATAAAATTATTTTCCTATAATCCGCGATACAGTAAATAGAAAAAATATATAGTGTTAAATGTATAGTGGACTATCCCTATTTTCATACCCGATATGTGCAGGATTCGTAAAAACACATCCACAAACCTCCACCACCACAATACACAAGCACTACACACGTTCACTATCACAAACTCAACAATCGTTTCGCCCCGAAACCGAAGCATCATCAGGAGATAGACTCCACGACAAAATCGCACTACATATATTTTCTATTTACTGTATCGCGGATTATAGCAAAATAATTTTATTATTACTTCTGTAATCAGAAGTGAACTCTGTAATCAGAATATCAGTGTTGGGCTTCCCAGCTCAACTATCGCTGAGTAGCTACCATTTTATAGCATTGCACTGCTATTATCTGTATTTTTGAACTTTTTGTTTTGTATAAGTGCATAGTTCTCTATATATAATTGCACTACTATTTTGTAATTGCACTACTATTCTAGTAGTGCAATTACAAAATAAAGATATTCTTATTCTTATTCTAAGATGTGTCTGTAGCTTAGATTTTATAAAGTTGTGGTAGAACCTGGTTTTTGTATCTTAGTAGCTAAAGCAGAAAATCTCACAATTCTAGTTTAGCAGTCGGTGAAACACAGTGTATAGCACTAAAATCTATATGCAATCTTTATGAAAGTATGTCAATTTTTTTAAAGATTTTTTTCTTCGAACCACGCTAGAAATTTAACACGTTCAGAAATGTGTTCATGTGTTATTTTAAACATACGTCATAGTTATGTATCATATACATATTATATATCCCATTTCTTTCTAATCTCTGATATCTTTGTTATATCAGTCTTGTAAATTTTTCATTATATAACCAACCTTTCGTACAAAGCCGTTATCGATTTTGACGACCCCTGCCCTTTAAAGTTTCTTGTCGCTGTTTTCGTTTGATATTGTTATTGTTCATTTTCATCTAAACTTAACCACTAAGTTTCCATCATAATTATTGTTAAAATACAGGACACAATTTGTGAAAGGATATATTTATCAGAAATTTATGAAACAATTTATCATTTAAGCTTTTTATTCGAACTATAAATACGATTTTCTACCTAGAATACATTTATTTTCTCAAAGGTGCAGTTAAGTTTAATATAACAACGTATCGGATAAAACAAGATTGCATTGTGGCTATATTTTATATATGATACGTTCTTTGACGTAGCATTTTCCTCGTATTTAAGTTTATAAATAACTAGCTGACCCGACGAACTTCGTACCGCCTAATAGTCGATGAATGGTGTGTTACTTTTTAGCTGAACTAATTTAGGCTTTAATGAACGTAATACAATGACACAAAATAAATTTCTGAACACTCGCGACAGGACAGGATGACAACAAATATCTGACAGGTACGAAACGAATGAACATTTATTTATTTCCATAATTATGTATTCTGCTATCCGGGGCGGAGACAAATCCAACGAGTTAAAAACAGATCTCGAGTTATAAGTGTTGTAACAAACCCGTCTTTATTTTGTATATATAGATAAGGTAAAGTACTGTGAGTTGTAACAGCCCAGCGGAAAGACTGTGCGACTCTTTTGAGGTGGTCACGGGACTAAAACTCGCCCAGGCATCAATGAGTTTTCTGTTTTTACTTGATATTATTAATTAGATAAGAAAATTTTCTGTCCTAGGATTTAAAACAACCTGCAGAAAACAAAAGGATATGCTTTCCTGCAAATGAAATGGCACTTTAAGCTATCTGTTCGGTAAAAAAATAATTTATTCCATCTGATCGCAGAAATCAGGCAGCAACTGTCTAAGTTGTTAGCAGTTCACATATAATATGTGTGGTAATTATTATTATATTCATTTATTATTTTTAATATGTACATATATACACCGAAATTCGAAAAATCAACAAATTCTATTTAGCAAATGTTGTCCGCAGGCGGGAATCGAACGTGCGACCCGTGGAACTAAAGGCAGGGTTACTGCTATCTACGTCAACGGTTTAATAATGTATAATTGAAAATATTTAAAAGATTGACCGCCGAGTTTCTTGCTGGTTCTTCTCGGTAAGAGCAACATTCCGAGCCAGTTGTAGCTTCAATAATCATGTGCTTCATCATGCTTGACAATTCAAAAGTGACTGAAATGGTTTACAAGAATAAAGATTATTTAAATTAGTTTTTAATGGGCAACTCAAAATATACACATACGAGTAAGATAAATAGAAAAAAAAACCTTATATTTAAATGCAATCACATGCCAATAAAGACTATAGATAATTAATATGCAAAAATAATAACCATGCTGTCGCATTAAACGCGACACGATAAGAACACTTTATTTGGAAAATCTAACATTTCACGAAAATTCTGAACATTTTATCACGCGATACCTTGACTCGCGTAGTAGCCGTGGCCCAAATTGTTCTTCGATTTACAATTTACTTTTTACTCATATTATTTATGTGTATAGCTTTCCTGTACAAGGTTATTATTATGCCCGAAAGGATAATTGTCACGAAATCATACGTAACAAGCAAAAATATTAAAAAAATAAAATTTTAAATCGATGTCATTTAACAAAGGCATTATGTCAAGTTAGTACGCATATGGACGAAAAGTTACAATATTATATTAGAGTAGGGGAAGCATAGGCAGCCGTGTTATTAAGTGTTACAACAAATAATAAGATGGTGAAGATAAGACTATATATCTTTGTCTAATCACACATAAAATAAACAGATAATAAGTCTCATTTGCTTTCTGTTTTCATTCTGACACATTTTAGGCTGGCTCCTACCCTAGTATAATACTTTATGATTCCATACAAAGAGTTGTGTTACTATGGAATACGCAGAAGTTACTACAAATATCAGCATCCTAATGCCCTTATCTCACTCTAAGTGGGGTCGGCACAACTTGTTGTCACATGACGTGGCTACGTATTTTACGAGCAGCCGCCTGCCTGCGTCAACTTACTTAAGTCGTATATTACGGTCCCGCGGTAAGAAACAGCGTGGTCTATTCTACTCAACCGGATACCACACGGTGGGCCAACTTACCTTAGTCGCCTTTTACGACCCCTTGGTAAGAAATGGGGGTGGTCTATTCTACTCTGCCGGATACAACTAGGCATTTACTACAAATATATATTTTTAAAATAAATAAATTATAAAGGATATATTGTCCACTCTCTCTCCTTCCTTTCGACTGATGAACGTCTAATGTAGGACATTGAAGGTCACCTATCCTTTGATTACGCTAACTTTCTTCAATATTGCGCTAGTAGATTAGCACTGATAACATGGCAGACAGAGAAACAAATAAGAGGACAGACTGACGGAAAGAAAGATTATCGCATTTATAAATAGTATGGTTATGAATTCAAGAAAATATTATTTCAGTTGTGCCAACTGTAAATTGATTCCAAAACCTCAAACCTCTGAAATAATTGACAGCGCAATTGGTTTACAGAAGTTATTTAAATTAGACTGTTCGCATATCACTGTTGTATGTTGGAAATTACGCAGAAAACATCTACAAACCAGTACAACTAACAACTACCCAGTACAAATAACAACAGTATTTGCATAATATACCGTGCATTTGCATTTCACATATTCTAGTTATTTGTATTGTTATTCCATTTCGTACATCTTGTTCATCTTATATTTCGTAGTAGTTTCTTTTTTTCAAGGATATAACTATTAGAATTATCTACAGAAAAGTTTAAATTAAGTGTAAAAACTATGCTTATACGTAAGGCATATTACACAATTGAAGATTATTTGAATGATAAAAATGCTTGGATTTGAAAATCCTTTCAGCTCCAAACAAGACTGCAAATAAATAATGTAAATTTAAATGTTTAAAAGATTGACCGCCGAGTTTCTTGCTGGTTCTTCTCGGTAAGAGCAACATTCCGAACCAGTGTAGCTTATTAAATCTAATTATTGATCCTTGACGGTTCAAAAGTGCTTGTAAAAAGCCTACTTGAATAAAGATTATTTTGATTTGATTTGATTTATGTATGTAATGTAATATTATTACTGGAATTAAGCCACCAGTGCAGTATTATTGAAACAAGGTATTAATTAATCTTTAGCAACTCTACATGCAGTTTTTGCACGGTAAAAAAAGTAAAACGAAAGCGCAAACGAACTAGTAATAGTAGTCATATATTTAATGTTCACACCTCACTCGAGTGACTCAAAATCAATATGCAATGGGCGTATAAACTCGGTCACTGTGTAGTCAATGCGTTGATTGCGTTACGAAGAGGTTAATTTGGTATATGTACTGGGACCTTACGTGTACTTGTTAACAATCGGATACAAGTTTGACGAGATAAAGGATAACAAGGTTATAATAGACTGAGGTGTATAATAAGTATTTAGTAGACAAAACGTATCTAAGTTATTTCTGGCTATACATATTATAAAAGAAAGTCCGCAAAAGCTGGCTGCCTGTATGTGATCGTTTTTTATTTATTTATTAGGATAACTTACAAGACTTACATTATTAATACTATAAAATACTCTACAAACTATTTAAAAAAATTTATTCTTAATTATAGGTTACCACGACATGTAATAGGGACGCGTGCATTATTTAAATATATTATTTAGATATATATTATATTAACTATAACGATATTGAAATCGATTTTCTCAAAATCTATTGAACGGATTTTTTTATAGATTTTATTTAAAGAGAGTGCAATTCTTGAGGAAGGTTTTGATTATTAGTAAATTACATTAGAATTACAGCGCGATCGCGATTTATGTGGGAATTTTTATTGTCACACTGATGTCCACGCAGACGCAGCCTCGAGTTCAGCTAGTTAAGTATAATAGTAATCTTACAAAAGTAACGGTCTGTTATTATCTCATGCTGAGCATACGCCCTCTCTCTCTATTTATGAAGAGAGGAGGTTTGGAGCTAAAATGGTTGTTGCTAAGCTAAGTTACCATGTTGCTCCAACGCATATCCCCAGAATTCTCTAGAGACAAGCAGGATCCCTCACGATGTTTTCCTTCACTGCATGATAAACTGCAATTATCAGTGAGACACATAAATTTAAACAGAAAAACTCCTGATCGGGGTTGTAACTCGTGACCCCCTCGAAATAATCGCACGGTCTCGCCGCTAAGCTATCACAGCTTTAAAAAAAATGTTACATGTCTATAAGAAATATCTGTCCTATAAAGTAATAAATGTAATTTCTAATTTCTTGTTTTAATTCTTTAAATAGAAAATAGTAAGTGACTTCAAAATTGCACTAATTTCTACCAAATACGAAAGCTAAGAAGCTCATAAGTCAACCGTTATATTACTAAAAGTTACGTTTGACCTTTTACTAATTCCACCATATATAATTTATTTTGGGCAGCGATATTTCTTCAATATTTGTCTTTCATCCTTCGAACAATTCATAAGTATGTCGTTACAACTGGCAACTAGTGACCATTTTACATAAACAACGTACAAAAGTAATAATGAAATTACTTTGAAATAATCCGCGATTAAGTATATAGAAAATATATAAATATAACGCTAAATATAGAGAAAATTTTTATACTCGAAGCATACACATTCATAAAAACACATTCACAAATCTTACAGACCGCCGCCACAAAACACAAGCTCACACACGTCACAAACCCTATAATCGTGTCGCCCACGACAAAATCACAAAGCGATTAGCAATATATATTTTTTCTATTATTTATTATTTATATTTTATTATTTATTATTATATTTTTATTTATTATTTACTATTACTTAATCACGGATTAATGCACAATAATGCCGTATTACTTTTGTATTATGGATCTCTGCAAAGTAACAATTAATTGTATAAATTATGTAAACAACGTAGTATTCTATAAATCTTGCATTTATAACAACCTATGTACTAGTATGTTAAAGTGAGGTTACAATAATCTTAAGAAATTTTATACATTTAAATTAATCGGGTTAATTCATGTTTGTACTTAAAGAGTAGTCTTTGCATTATGGTTGTATAAAATACCGCGGTGATAAATTAAATAGAAATCTGTCGCTGTAAAATGTCTCAATGCAGCAAAACTAACTTTCGATGTTTACTGCCTTTGTAAGGGCACTCGAGCAGATGCTTTGAAAGTGCACTTACAATATTGGAAAGTGTTATTGATGACCAAAAAGAAATAAAATTTGAATACAATTCACCAGGTTTATTGAAATGGGAGTCAAAAAGTTGTGAGTTCCAGCCAATATTAAAAGCGCCTATATTTGGGACCATTTAGTGCGACTTCTGTAAAATGTTACAACTCTGGTGTCTATTAATTCTGTAAAATATTTACTCTGTAGATCGTTACTAGATCTGCTCATTAGTATTATACTCTATGAAAAATATCAATGACTTGGGTTTGTAAAAGATCTCATTAAATAAAATTTTGAACATGAGGAGTTTGAATAAAGTGACTATTTTTATGTAATTTCCTATGCCCTGTTGCCTGGAAGAGATCGCTGTTTAGCGATAAGGCCGCCTATTGTTGTTATACTTCTTATGATATGCAGTTTATATTGATAGTTTTTTTGCGTACAATAGAGTATTAAAAAAAAAGAAAGTCGTAGAGCAATGCGTATTATCAGCGATCGTATCAATGTTTATTACAAGGTAAAAGGGCGAGCTATACTAAAATTATCAAAACAGAAATAAATAATCCTATGTTTTTTATATGTTACAAGCTGTGGCAGCGGCTTAGCCCGCGTAGAAATCAGCGTGTCACAAATTTGTCCTAGAATTCAAATTTTTTAACATAAAAGTAGTTATTGTGAGTTAACCATAAGAGATAGAGACATGCTATTTCGGACTTTTTTGTAGTATTTTTATAGATCTACACTTCTCTAATACATTACTTTAGCGTATCTCTGTTGATACATGATAATAATAGAAAGCAATAGTCCTTGGTGCTCAACTTATAGAGAAATATTAAAAAATATATAGTTAGAAGAAAATAATAGTCTCTTGACCCTGACAAATCGTAATGATATCCGTCAACAAAGTGCCATAGATTTATAGTTCTATTGATTATACAGAGTTATTTTAGGGATTCCCATGAGTCACAACATGTCATAACGGTGTTGTATTTTGAGCGATTGGACAAACAGTTCACAAGGACGTGAATGATGGAACAGTCAAGGGCATTCTGAGTATGTTGACATACATATCGACTAGGCTATACTTTAACGGAGTGTCGACATCCTTAGTGTTTATTTTTCAATGTTTGAACACCATGATTATAATGATATCGTAAACTAAAATAAACTATGCAATTAATACGAATTTGTAGTAGACAGTTTTTGAATGCACATTGCTCAATTTTAATGAGCGACTTTACTTGATGTTCAGATTTTTAAAACAAATTTACAATAAGTTCCTAATGATGTTTTATCATTTGTCATGGAAGTGTTCAAATATGGTTTAGCAAATTTCCAACCCAGCAGCAGGTTACTTTATTTGCACTGCAAAATTTTTATCGAATATCGGACGAAATTGCAAATTTACTCAGATTGATTCACTAATTTTATCATTTTTCAATCACTTTTGTTATGAAATAATTTTGATTTTTCGATGCTACTTACATTAATGTATATTTCAATCTAATAATATAAAATAATCTATATATGATATGAAGTAATCTAATATAAATTATCAGTAATTTGCCGAACTAGGAATAATAGTAGTAGGTAAGTGCTAAAGGAGTAAAACTGTACACATATGTCATATATGTGTCCAGATTTTGCTTGTAAACTTAATAAAAAATGTAAAAACAATAGATTACACTACCTAGATAATTTACCCTAAATGGAATTACACTTTTGCAGTCGTAATTACTCTCAGCTACCAAAACATTTTTTTCGGTCATATGTCTGCTCCAAGCCACCATGGTAAGGAAGCATACGAATCCTTCATTTTACACATTCGTGTATCAGTCTATACTTCTTTCTAAACAAACCTCAAAGCTCAAGAAACCTATTCACGAACCAGGTTACGTATGATCTATTGTAAATAGGGAGAGTCATATTGTATACAACCGCAAAGGGTTAGTGGTTATACCTACTATTTTTTTCGACGTTTTTGAGGTTATAAATAAATTTACATATTCAATATTAAGCCACTATATTTAGGATAATACCTGAATGTTATTAAAAAATAACGAATTGTCAACAAGCGATTGAATCCCCTCGGTACAAAATAACAATCATTTTCCCCATTTTGCTTGCCGTGCCGAAGCACCTCATAATTTAAATAGATACGTGTGAGGGCTTCATCGATTTTCCATTTGGTCGGCTTTGTTCTCGGTGTGAGCATTAGGGGTAAGAAATTGATACACTGTCTGTATGTAATTTTTAAGGAAATGACAGACGGATAAGTTGAGTCAATTAATAAAACAAGCAAATATGATTTCAAGTTAACAAGAATAGGAAATAACTATGAGATTTTCTTGTATTATAATTAATTATGATTGAGTGTAGAATTGCCCTAATACAATCCAACTTTTCTCTTTTTATTAATGTGTATCATATAAATATGTTCATCTGTATTTCATTTTGATCTTCCAATGACAAGCATAGATTTTACATATCCGATGAATTGTTCAGGAATATGCATGTCTCGATGTTTTTCTTCACCGTGAAAAACAAAATGAATTGTTTAATAAAAAAGTCTGTGAGGGAATTCATTTATTTATTTATATTGTCAAGCCAATAGCACTTTACACATATTTATTAATATACTTTATCACAGGCAAATTCTAAGTAATACAATTTTAAGACGAGCGCAGCATTATCGTAAAAATGTAGGTACTAAATGGCAATAAATATTTTATATTAATAAAAAGTTTTAAGCCCTCGTTTTAAGTCTTTGTGACATACGTAACCTTTAACTATTATGCCATTATGACTTCGTGGTTGCGGCAGTCGCTCGAAACAAAATCTGGTAGACAGTGTAGGTATGCGTGGTTTCCAAATTTGAGTAAACCGTCAATATTGGTAAAAAAAGCTATGACAAAGGACATTTGTAACACTGTATTATTATATAACACGCCTGCTCTTAACTGCAGGGGCTTACATTTTTGTAAAAAAAAAGAGTAAAGCAGCGGCCTGTTATAATCCCACTGCTGGGAATAGGCCTCCTCTCTCCCTTTCTGGAGAGAGGGGTTGGAGCTTAGACCTACCACGCTGCTCCAATGCGTGCAATTGGTAAATTACAAATGCAATTGGTAGGTTACAAATATCTCCAGAATTCTCTAGAGATATGCAGGTTTCCTCACGATGTTTTCCTTCACCGAAAAGCGTGTGATAAATTGCAATTAGCAATTAGACACATGAGTTTTAATAGAATAATTCATTGGTGCCCGCCCGGGTTTGAACTCGTGTTCCCCTCGCAAGAGTCGCACGGTCTCACCGCTGGGCTATCACAGCTTCATCATTATCATATCACATTTTTGTGCAGGACTTGTATTTCTTCAATCTTTTAGTGACTTCATGTCTAGTAGAAACTTTAGATATATAAATAGAAATTACCGCAATGTATATAGTAAGTTTTAGAACGAGTTGACGATTAACTTGGAGTAAGCTAAACCGACTTACCGAGCATCTGAAATACCTCCTAATCGAAACTTCGTACAACTTAAGCTAGGTAATCTAACTTGAGAAACTCTAATTAGCCCTGCTGTAGATTCTCGTTAAATATGCGTTCTGTGATAGCTTCTCTGGCATTTATGATGTAATTTAGGTTTTTAAGTTTTTAAATATTAAAACACTTGTTTAGCTTTCTATTAACCCAAAGACATTAGATTACTCTGATTATCAGATAGTCTTAGCCATGCCAAAAAGTAGTGCTACATAAATTTTATCACTGTCTTAATATAAATATAAATTTAAATATATGGGACACTTACACACACGGCTGTCGGCGCCTAAAGTAAATTAGTTCAATACTTAATACTTGTGTTATGGGTGACAGACAGCTGGTAAATATATACACAATTACAACTGGTAGATATACTACATATATTATTTTAAATACAAACTTAAATACAATTATACATCCAGGCTCGAAGAACCTACAAATTGTTTATAAAAAATATTGGCCTTCGGGGGGAATCGAACCCGTGACCCACATACTTGAAGGCATTGTAACTATACTAATGCATAGTGTGTAGTAGCTGAGAGGGATTTTGAAAAAATAGTATTGACAAGCCAAATAACCTAAAATTTATCTATTAGATTTATTTTATAATAGCTATTATGCAATAGAATTATCGTACTTCTATGTTATGAGATGTTTTAATATTAAAAGTTTTAGAGAATGTGGGTAATTGTTAAAAGCTAATTATTTTCTAACTTACAATAGTTTCAAACAAATTCTGAAAAGAAGCTTTTTGATCCCCGTCAGTATTGGGTTATCATCGGAAAAGTGTTATGCCTTTAGTTCAATTAAGTCTGTTAAGGTCTTTTTGAGTAAATAGATATACTATGATTGTTTAAATAAACGTGATATTTCTTATTCTTATTATTTCGTGAATATTATAGGTTTATTAACAGAAGATATAAGCATTCTAAACGGGTGTTGCAGTATTTTTTTAAATTCAATTCAATTATAAATCCATTTTTTTCTTTTTATAATTTATTGAGAGTCATTAATCATAGTTTCGCTTTAAAAGGTAGTATTAGATAACACGAAAAGTACATTTAGCCCGTTATTGAGTATGATAAAGTTATCATACTCAATAACGGACAGCAATTGGTGCTTAAACTGCAATTAAAATTAGTCATTTTACTATAGAATCATATATAAGACGTACATTCGCTTTGGTGTCTTGATTGTACTTGGTTAAATTGCTACTTTATGAAAAAAATACCGGGATTTCCCAATAGGAAACAATAATCTTGTAAATGTTTTTAGAAGCAGGCTTTTACTTTGCGGAAATTCATATTACAGAAGATATAACTACTTTGCCATAGTCCGCGTGTGTTAAGCGAATGCTTGCAATGCTAAGTGTAAGAAACAGGCAAAATTACCGTGCCTTACACATGCAGGACAAGTCACCACACGCATCCCAAAACGCCTCCATCAGCAACAATGCACACAAGCAATACACAGAACCTTTCGCCCCGAAATTGAAGCATCAGCAGAAGAGCATCGAAGAGGTTAGGCTCCACGACAACATACGTGTGGTGACTTGTCCTGCATGTGTAAGGTACGGGAATTTTGCTTGCTTCATACACATTAGCTTTGCATGCATTCGCTTAACACACGCGGATTATAGCAAAGTAGTTCTGTTAAACATAGTTTCTATAATAATCTTGCAATTGCTTCTTATAAGAAGAAATGAGATTTAAAAAAATATTGACCAAAATAGCTGCACTCGCGGTGGTTATGAGAAAGATATTTTACCTTTATCTTTTAATTTACCTTGTTAAAGATGAAAACCAAGTTTTTCGGCTTTTATGTTATTAACGTTATAGACCTACTTTTAGGCAATGACAAAACCCTCAAATGATTTATGTATTTATTTAAGAAACAAAGCCGGAGCCGCAATAATGTACCTACATTATAAAATACATATAAGAGTCATAAAGCATACCTCAGTACCTAGTACCTATACTCGTACCTCGATTATTCTAATAACTATCAGAGAAACCTCAATTAGTGATGGTACCGCACCTGCAAGCGAACTCTTTCGAATTATTCCAATCAAATTGCGTACCGAAAATAATTTGCGACGCATTGTACGCTTCGTTTTATGGCCCAGTGTACAAATTTCATTACTCTATTTTTATTTCTCAATTTTATTTTTGATTTATATTATTTTTCTTTATCTACGTATATCCTTTTAATGCTAAGTTGACTTTGTGTCAAAACCACAGTTATTTTAGTAGAGTCGGGAAACCAGATAAAATGTGCCCTTTTACAATTAAGAGAAAGCAAATGAGACTCTATCTATCTCTCTTCTTTATGTGTGATTATATAAAAATATACGAGTTTTATCTTTCCTCTCATCATTTATTGTGATTCACTTCACAATAAATAATGAGAGGCCTTTCACAGGCTTGCCTATAGCTCCTCTACCCTAGTATATTAACTCTATAGTAGAAACTCAGTAACCATTAAATAAATTGAAAAAAAAAGGAAGACTGTCAAAAAGGTCTGTAAGCAACATATGCATGGAGTCAAGGGCCATGAAGACGGAACTATAAATGTTAATAAAAGGCATATTTACACAACTTGCCGGCTTCAACTATGTTCATCCCACTTCCTGCTTTTAGCACGGTTTCCTTTATGAGGCTAATATATCAAAGTACGTTACATCCAACAATATGTCTAGTTTCCGATCTTTAAGTACGGGGAATATCCTCTTAATGTGTTCCTGTTTTTACAGTGTAATTAAGACAATATATATAAAAATATATAGAAAAGCGTGTCAGCGTATTTTTTCCATGATAATAGATGTATACCAAAATCTCATCTAAATTTAATTGAATTTAAAAAACTGCTAAATTATTTTAAGTATTTTGGTACCCGAAGAGTATTCTTATAAACATTATGAAATAATGAAAAATTAATGTTGATTTATTCAATATAAATATATTAGCGTATTAATATTTAATATACTAGTAAATATATGAACGTTGAAAGCGTTTTTTGAATAGGTAATGTATAAAAAAATAGTATTTAAAACATAATAAATTGCTTAATGCTACTTGGCTTTCAGTAAGAAAATCGCTACAAATTCTTTATCCAATATAAATCTGATACAATCAGCTATAGCTATAGTCTACCTTAGAGTTAAATTTAAAATCCGGCAACTCCAAATCTATACTTATTATAAAATAAAGTCCCAAAAAGCTGTGTGTATGTAATGGATTTTCTCAAAATGTACTGAACGGATTTTTGTACGGTTTTCACCAAAAGATAGTGCAATATTTCCAGATGGTTTTGGTAAATAGTACATATCGGTGTTATGTAAATCACGTTTAAGAGATCGAGCAGTTATTAAAAATCTTACTTGCTGGGAGCTTTAGCCGCGTGCGCTGCGTTAACCAGAAGAGTTACGCTAAAGTACTAAAGAATTTTATATCTTTAAAAATACTACAACAAGTCCGCGATAGCATGTTTCTATCTCTTACGGCTAACTTACAATAACCACTTTTATGTTCAACATTTTTTTTTTGTGTCAACTGATTTCGACGCGGATGAAGCCACTGGCTCATTAATTAGATATAAAATAAATAAAGCAGTTTAAACACCATTCACATAATTGGAGCAAAAAGAGAGGGCTAATAAATTATTTAAGTTGGTAGTTATTCTGCGACGGGTTTTGGTAAATCTACGTTAGTAATTTCCTTCACGACCTTTTCAGAAAATTAGCTGAAGCTAACAAGACAAAGACAAGTCGTGGTTCGCTTTGTGAATAAGAGTCGTACGTACACCAAAACGACATTAGACGTATGTAAATGAAAACAGAAAGATTAAAATATATAAAAAAACTATTTTTCCGTAATATTAACAAAAAAATATTAATTCAATGATCAAAAAAAAATTTTTTTTATGACAAAACAAAAGCAGCCTTTCGACTCTATATTTTTGTATTTTGCACAAATTGACGATATAAATTATATATAGCTATTTATATTTAATAAGAATATTATTTATTGCTGTTCATAGGTTTTGCTTTTAAATTATATTATATTTATGTGTGGAATATTTTCATAACGGGGACGATAGGTTTTTGATTCGATCTGCCAAAGACCTTCCGAGACATGAGTTTTCGGATGGAAATAGATATTATGATTGTTTTTTTTTAAAGTTGTTGATTAATATCTGATGAATCTATTACACAAATGTATATTAACAATGTTATTTTTTTACTACACAACAAACAACAAAAGATATCGAAAGAACTAGCCTGTATAATAGAATTTTCAATTCCAACTTTATGGTTTATACGGGCAAGGAGGATGTCATAAAGTTCTTGGCAAGATCGCGAAATTTCTACGCTGCTGTAATATTGATTTAGGTTTAACGTTATAGGAAGAATAAAGATTTGAGTATTTTGTTTTTATATCTACAAAATAAAAAAGAAAGTAATCAAGATATTTATGTTGGTGTTTAAATATAATTCAAATCGTAATCAAGGCACCCGTGTCCCACCCATTGCGTTTCAGGTTCGAGATTGTGACTGATTCCTGATTGTCTCTTAGTATTCAATAAAATTCAATTTCTATATAATATATTTTTTTCTTTTTTTTATTAAACAAATAAAATTGTGTATGCTTCACAGAATTTCGCGAAAATTTGTGGATCTGAAATAAAGTTCGGAAAGATTTTAATTTTAATAACATTTATTATTTATATCGTTATATTTCACCTTAGTTTGTTTCGACTTCGTCATATTTCAACTTACGTAATAAATTTTGTAACAAGGACCCTAAAAGCTGAGTAATTAATTTCTAGAGTTAATTAATTCCCGTTGATACAACATAAGGAATTATTTTCGTAGTATTCAAATAGATTTTAATTTTCTCTTTTGTTTTCTCTTCGAAACGAGGTTGTTGAATCATTAATCTAAACAACACCAAAATTACGTAAATACTTTCCATATAAGAATGGAAATTAATTACAAGGAATTCGACGATAATGGGTAAATAAAATCAACTTCACTAAAATTGATTACTGACACTGATTTTATTGTATTGACGTAACGATTTGAACGTTATAGAAAACAAAACTACTTCCAGTTATTTTGTGTTTCCTACTGCTGGGTAAAGGTTTCCACACTATTTGATTAGAATTGGAGCTCAAAATCAATATATAATGTTATATATCTAACATGAATCGGCTAAGTATACGAATTCGAGGAAATGTCTAGTGATGCGCAGGGTTTTTCACGATGTTTCCTTTCACCGTAAAGCACACAATGAATTGTATGATTTAAGTTAAATGAGATTTTTATCTAAAACTCATAAGTGGACGGATTTTGAATCCGCGACCCCGTATGTAATGATTTTACCCTAATACACTAAAATTTCTTTTTTTAATTTCGAGGCGCGATTGTTTTTTTGCAGTTTATCCCAAATTCCAGATTGTAAAATTGAACAAAGAGTTCTCTTGGCTCGCCCTAAATAAAAAAAAAACAACAACAACATTTTCACATATTCTTGTACGGAATAGGTTTTATTCGTCTTTAATGGAGGTGGTACAACATTTCGTTGGATTAGTAGCAAGTAATTCGAAATTACTCCCGTACTATAGTGGTTGCTGGATAAAACTGAGCTTACATCTTTTATAGCCATAATAACGATAGTTATAACTTAATCAGTAAAGTAGCGGCCTGTTATAATCCCACTGCTGAGAATAGGCCTCTCCGTTTCTGGAGAGAAGGGTTGGTGATCTACCACGCGGCTCCAATGCGGATTGGTAGGTTACACATATCTCCAGAATTTTCTAGAGATATTCATGTTTCCTCACGATGTTTTCCTTCACCGAAAAGCGTGTGATAAATTGCAATTACCAATTAGACACATGAGTTTTAATAGAAAAACTCATTGGTGCCTGCCCGGGTTTGAACTCGTGTTCCCCTCGAAAGAGTCGCACGGTCTCACCGCTAGGCTATTCACAGCTCAACTTAATCAGTATTAGATAGAAAAGTAGATCGTTATTAGATTGAAGAAAATTTATTTAATTTGAGACTTAATTGATTTTCTCAGATTTAATTTATTTATTGAAATAGGTAATAAAAATAATATGTTATTTTAAATTAACGTGTACTTTATTAACAATATACTAAGCTATTACGACTTAATTATTCAGGGATTACGGTGACCCGTGTATAACTGGTAACGTGGGAATTAATATGGATATAATAATAAGCAGACCTCAGTTAAATCCTGGGGTAAATGTTTTGTGAGGTGGGAATGAGGGAATTGTATACTTAATTATATGTAGAAGATATATATAGTTAAACACAAACGAGAGTTCTCTCCTCCATACCAGCTGATCAGAGAGCTCATTGACCACGTAAATAGCAGCGACTCTTTACTGTCCCACTGCTCGGTAAAGTCCTGTTCTATCTTTAGTCTAGAAGGACTAGAGGTTAGTTCCGCCATGCTTCACCCAAAGCAGATTGCATGTACTCCAGACGCTCTCAGATGCAGGCTACCTTACAATGTTCATCTTTCTTCACCGTCAAATCCACGATAATCTTTTAATAGAGTAAAGCACTTATTTAATGTAAAACTCATAGATGACTGTTACGTTTTGAACACGCCATCTCATGGTAAATATGGTACGGTATCGCTGTGTGTGATAATTATGAGCCACTTCCGCTATAATATTCCCCTTTACAACACTCATGATCACTAAATATGGGCTTTACAAGATAAATTAGTCTCTCAACAAACTATAGGTAGAGAATTTCTCAAAATGACATACAAAGCCAAGTCCTTGTCAAGATTATTGATGAGGTTCATCGTAGAAGCTGAAGTGGCAATGGGCGAAGCACAAATTATTTATTTATTTTTTCACTGGAAAACTAAGCGTAAGTTAGCTCCACACTGGGAGGACAGACTGGACAAGAAACCCCAAAAAATTCATAAGCAGCTAATGTACAAGCGGAACGAAATCGAAAAAATCACGTAAAGAAACCTCCATCCTAACCATAATATAAGTTAAAGTCTTGACTTTAAATCTGGAGGAATGGAAAAATCTTTTAAGGAATTTGATTTGTCTACAGCTTCCAAAAAACATACTATAATAGTAAACACATCTACTCGGGCGTCAGGTAGTAGATAATATGAAAACGGAATTGAAAATTCCGTGTTTCAGGGCGATTTTATTCCCGTAATACTACTACTAGAATACTAGTGACCTACTTCATTCGGCTGAAAGTCAATATTAGGTTTAGCACTTATACAAATTACACATTTGATTTTCAATACTTCTATCCTCTTAAATTGAATTATTATTGTATATTGTGTATTGTGGTGACGGTGGTGGAGGTTTGTGCATGTGTTTTAACGTATGCTGTATGTTCCAGGTATGAAAACGAATAATCAACTCTACATTTAGCATTATATATATTTCCTATTTACTTTATCGAGGTTTATAGCCAAATAATTTTTACTTTTGCATTATTGATCTCCGCAAAGTAACGCCTAATTCTAAAGATTACTTAATTAATAAATGCATTTCTAAATATAATATCACGAATGTTTGAATTCTATAAAGAAGGTTACTTTTTTAACTTAAATACTATTTAGTATTTTATACCATTTACAAAAGTAATCATAAAATTATTTTGCTATAATCCGCGAATAAGTAAATAGAAAATATATATAATCCTAAATGTATAGTGGAGTATCGGTTTAACGGATTATCTTAATTTTATTATTACTTTTGTATTATGGATCTCCGCAAAGTAACGTCAAATTCTATAAATTATTTTATACCATTTGGTAGAAAAACTTATTTTTCAGCTTTTCGACTGACATTTGACGAATTGAAAGATCATAGTTATTATACTAGAATAGGGAAGACAGCCTTAAAATTGTACCATATTACAATAAGGAGAAATTAAGAGAAAGCAAATCAGGGTGATCTATCTGTCTCTCTTTTTTATGTCGCATTAGACAGAGATGAAGTATTTGATCTTCCCTCTCATTGTTTATTGTGTGACTATCACTTACAGGTCTGCTTATGGCTTCCTCTACTCTAGTATTAATAATTCTATGTGAAAGCTACACGTATAAATCGTTATATTTGTACCGTACTTAATAATTTATTAATTTAAAATGTGTAAAATGTCATATAGTACTCGCCTTTTTTCTATTCAGTACTTACAGTAGACAAATTATTATGAAAATAAATTCTTAATGATTCCTTTTGTGCGATTCTATGGGCAGTAAAATAATGTTTTATACGAATAATTATCGTTGTCGAGTATACCGTGAAGCACCACTCGACGTCAGGCTCGAGGCTACTTATTCTTTTAGAGATACTTCCCTTGTAATTAAGAAAATTATATTTGAATTTAAACAAGCTTTCAAAAAATGTATTATTCTACCCCTCGTTTTAGAAAGGATATTTTTATTTATGGGCATGAAAGTGTTTATTTATTTCGGCTGACTGACCCGTTATCGCAGATGGCAGTAAACCTGCCTATAGCTCCGCGAGTCAGAGGTTTGATTCCCTACGAGGGAATACAACTTTTTCTAAATACAAGTAATTGATGCTTCGAGTCCGAGTATATGTTTAAGTATTTAATAAAAACTAGCTATCCGGCCACACGTTGGCGTGGCTCAGTCTGTTTTCGAAGTCCCGTCGAAACAAAACTTAACAGTTAAAAAAGTGATCCGATCGCCACTAAACTACATGATCTTTACCGTTGGGTCATTCTAACGAATGTCTAGAGATTTTATTAAAATCGGTTTAGCCGTTTCGGAGTCTATAAAGGAGATACAGAAAAAACACTCATTTTAATATGTCATCATTTTTGTATGTTATATTTTTGCATGTCTTATTATTCAGACCTTGGTAAATCATATATAATATCTACCAAGGATTAAGGCAATATAAAAGTAAAGTAAAGTAGCAGCCTTTTATAATCCCACTGCTGGCAATTGGTCTCCTCTCTCCGTTTCTGGAAAGAAAGGTTGGAGCTAAGACCTACCACGCTGCTCCAATGCGGATTGGTAGGTTATACATATCTCCAGAATTTTCTAGATATATGCAGGTTTCCTCACGATGTTTTCCTTCACCGAAAAGCGTGTGATAAATTGCAATTAACAATAAGACACATGAGTTTTAATAGAATAACTCATGCCTGCCCGGTGCCTGCCCGGGTTTGAACTCGTGTTCCCCTTGAAAGAGTCGCACGGTCTCACCGCTGGGCTATCACAGCTAAGGCAATATACTTAATTAGTAATGTCGATTTTTTCGAGATTGACTCGAGTCCAGTTTTTAATGGAAAACGTAACACGCAAAAGCTTTTAGAAAAGAAATAATAAATTCCAAAACAAATATAACTTAATCTAGTGAGTACTACTCTTGGCCCTGAAACAATCGTAAGCTGCCAGTATCGCATGTTGTGACTCAATTTAGGTTACTTTACCACAAATGTTTCCTTAATCTTACAACACCTTGTCTTTTCCAGCCCCAGATATCGATCAGATAGCCATGTTTTGTCATTGTACAATACCGATAAGATTGGATGGGCAATTTATTAAAATACCACTTAACTTTGACCTTTCAAAGATATTGTGTGCTTGTTGAAAACTTTGTGTAATTTATGTTTTGACTATCTTTAAAAATATATAGACTAAGATTCTGACGAATTTTTCATGGTCATTTATTTTTCTATAAATATATGTATGTTAAACTTACACACACAGTCGTCAATCGCCAAAGTAAGTAACTTAATACTTGTGTTATGGGTAACGGACAACTGGTACTACTACATATATTATTTTAAATACATACTTAAATACAAATACACATCCAGGCTCGAAAAACAAATTGTTTGTAGAAAATGTTGGCCCTCGGCGGGAATCGAACCCGCTGAATGGAGGGTCACTAACCACAGCGCCAATAAGATAGTCAATGTTTAGCAACTCTGTTCAAAAAAGTTATAAATATATTATAGATACTTTTCTAAAAATAATTTTTGACTGTTCATTTAGCAATTTTTATACGGAACGACTTCTTATATGCTACTTCAACGGTATAAACTTATGACATTTAACGGTATAAGCGGCAACTTAAATTTTTAAGTATCCTCAATAATGAAATATGTATTTCCCTTGTTTCCGAAAGAGAAACGGGTATTTTTATGTTACCCCGGTATATATACCGGGGTAACATAATATATGTAATATATGTAAGTATTAATTCTGTCAAATTTCATGCCATCAAACCGTAACAAATAGACAGACTGACATACTTTTACCTCTATAATATTAAGTGTGGATTTACATTAATTATTTTATAAAATACTAGTTGTCTGGCCACGCGTTTCTATGGCTCAGTCTGGTTTCGAATTCTCCTCGACACAAAACTCAACAGTTAAAAAAATTTTTTCAATTGCCACCAAACTTTACAAATATCCGTTGGGTCAATTATAATATTGTCTGAAAATTTCATTTAAATCGGTGCAGCTGTTTAGGAGTTTATAAGGGACATACAAGCATTCATTTTTATAGATAAGATAACTCAACAGTTGTAGCCATAATATTAAAATCACTGTAAGAGTCATCCATTTACTAGAAATTCTTTGGGGTTGGCAAAAATTTTATTACGTGTTATATTGAAACTAGTATAATACTAAAACTTGAATGCAGGCCTTGGACAATTGGCATTGAATCGTTGAATGCGTTATTAAAATTTTTGTGAATTTTGAAAATCCGTTGTTATATTTTTCCGATTGCCATGACCTGAATTTATAGACCTAAATCGTCAACTGTACATTTAAAATGTTCTAAGCGTTCAATAATTTGTAATGAGTTCACGTTAAGGACGAGCCTGTCTTCAGTATGCCATCTGGGCTATTGTTGTCTAACTCATGTTGTTGCGACTCTATTCTGCCATTAAAAACCTAAGATAACTATAATTTATAGAATTAGGCGTTACGTTCATACGTCCATAAGAGAAAAGTTATGATATCTTTTCGCTGTAATCCACGATTAGAAATAATCAATGATAGATATGTTAAAAATAGAGTGTACTATCCATGTTTATGCCAGGAAACAATCATAAGTATGGACTCAAATTCATGGTTTAGAGTGCATGCGGCTTACAAAAGCATATGTAAGCCGCATGCACTCTAAACCACCACCACCACTAAACTACAAACACTCCACACATTCAGTACCTCTATCTAAAAAATCAATTCGCCCCGTAACCGTAGCATTATCGATAGACTCCAAATTGCAAAGCTGCTTTACGATTTTGTGGTGGTAGTTTCATTCCAACTTAAAACAGTAAGTTAGAAATTAAAAAAATCTATTAATACGTTGAAACAAAAAACCGAATTCATATTTCTATACTTATTATAAAACAAAGTCCCAAAAAGCTATATGTTTGTATGTAATCAATTTTCTCAAAATGTACTGAACGGATTTTTGTACGGTTTTCACCAAAAGATAGTGAAATACTTCCGGATGGTTTAGGTAAATAGTACATATCGGTATTATGTAAATTGTGTTGAAGAGATCGAGTAGTTGTTAAAAAACTTGCTTGCTGGGAGCTTTAGTCGCGTGCGCTGAGTAAACCAGCAGAGATACGCTAAAGTAATGTAGTAGAGAATTATAGATCTATAAAAATACTACAAAAAAGTCCGCGATAGCATGTCTCTATCTGTCATGGTTAACTCACAATAACTACTTTTATTTGAATTCTAGAAAAAAATTGGGACACGCTGAATTCCAAGCGGCCGAAACCGCATGAACAGGTAGTTATAATATAAAGACCATATTCTAACATTTTGCACAACTGCTTCTGACAGTTTAATATAATTTCCGATTAAGTGTAGCTACTAAATTTTGCGTCCACATTGCTTGTTTACGACTTGTTATACTAAAAGCTTTTTTTAAAAGGTTGGATATAATAAAGTAAGGCGATGACTTCGCTGAAGTTAAGTGTAAAATGGGTATGAGAAAACAGTTTACAAAGGATTATAGTAAATATGCCAAAACTCATGTGTATTGAGAGACAATTGTTAAATATTTCGTCAAGTTTCCTGACTAAATCACAACTGAATTGGTTGTGACTAATGAATTAGAAATAAATAATTAACTTTAATTTTGTAACACGATTCTTCTTTTTAAAATGCCATCTCTTAATGAATATCGATACCTTTAAATCCCAAAATCATTTAAGTGAATTAAAATTTGGAATAACGCTCTTCCTTAACAGTCGATCTTTGAGCCACGATATCCTCCTTTAAGCGGGCCTCATCGTGTCTGTTACCGTTCCATTATTTATTAGTTAAAGACGATCATAATTTTTTGTGATTGCGTATCTCGCGCGTGAAATATTTTAGTCCCCTATTATTAATGCTTGCATATCGCTCTCTAGCACCGTTCAATCTGCGCGTGATATTTAAGACATTCCTCTGTAAATGTAATTTTGGTCAAATTTTCTATAATTAATATCGTAATTAATATCCTGACCTAAAGGGTACCAAGGGTGTGATATGATTACGACTTTGTCGTGGAGCCTATCCTCCTTATGATGCTTCGGTTACGGGAAAAAACTATTGTAGAAATTATCGTTGTGAGTCTGTGAAGTGCTTGTGTGGTAAATAGAGTGAGAGTATTGAGACTTAATGAACATAATTAATGCATAGTAACCGGCTATACCTACTCACGTCTTATTTTAAGGAATGAGCTCGACTAGTTTCGAGCCCATACGGACCTTTTATTCGTCGCGCCCATCATTATTCTCCTGCCCTTATCCCACTCTAAGTGGGGTCGGCACAACATGTTATAAACATGTTTTTAAATGATTTGGCTACGTATTTTACGACCTGCCTGACGTCTACTTACCTTAGTCGCCTTTTACGACACCTTGGTAAGAACTGAGGGTGGTCTATTCTATGCAGCCGGATACCACACGGCACATACCTTAGTCGCCTCTTACGACACCTCGGTGAGAAAGAGTGTGGTATATTCTATTCTGCCGAATACCACACGGCGTTTTATTCGTCGCGCCCAGCGAGTTGATATACGCAGTTGCTACCGTGATAACGCCGCATAATAAGACGTTAGTATAGCCGGTTTCTATAAATTAATTATGAATACCACTTACGATCAAAATCTTAAAGAGCGCTTTAAAATAATTAAACGAAAATCAAGAATAAACCTAACATAAATACATGTGTATGAATGAGGCGCATGGGGCAGCAGAGATCACCAACTCTGAGTGAGTTGGTGTTCTATATATATGTCTTTTCCCTTTGTCTTCTTCCATTCGACGTTGGTATTTATTAAATATGAGAAAAATAATGGTTAATTTATCGAAAATTTAACAATGTTTATTGATAAATGGACCCGTGGGAGTGAATATTCAGTGTTGTAGTTGTGAGTGTTAAATTGTTAAAGTAATTTGGATAACCTGGTGAACTGGAATAAGCCAACGACCGACGAGTTCCAATTAGTGATGTTATCCGCCGGTCGAGTTAACTCCATCATCCAATCAAATCGGATCACGATCCGGAAATATTCACTCATTGATAATTTGTGGTCGATTCATGCCTGACTTATATCATTGTAGTCTATGTTATAATATTGTGACAGAGACAACTCATTAAATCAAATTATAGTCATAGAGTCTGATGATGGTTACGAGGCAAACGATTGTTGAAATTGTGGTAGTAAATGTGTGCAGTGCTTGTGTATTGCTGTGTTATTGGTGGTGGGTAGTTCATAAGTTTTTACTGTTGAATTGATATTCAGCATGTATCACATATAAAACTGTAATAGCCCAGCGGTGAGACCGTTCGACTCTTTTGAGGGGAACATGAGTTCAAACCCGGGCAGGCACCAATGGGTTTTTCTATTAAAACTCATATGTTATTTTTTTTCTAACAATCTCTATCTAATTAAAAAGTATTATTAATTCTTATGTTTTTAAATCTTTCCTAAAGCTTGGTAATACGAAGGCAGGCTCGGGCGCTAGCGTATACTTTTAATAACCATATTTTATAGCACCCCATATAAAACACAGCAACTGTTTTGCGCTAGTACGTAAATACCAAAAACAACTCCCGCGGGAAATATAGCTATGCGTTAAAAATACTTATATCATTTTTCACTTATACTATTTTAATCAACCATTATGTGTTGGTATCGATAAGATTTATAAAAGCGATATTAATAAAAAAAAATGATTATATTATATTTATAACTAGAAATATCATCTAATTGGAAATTGGTTGTGTAATTGCGTTGTGTTTAATTTCATAGATAATTTTTTATGAATTTTGAATACGTCAAAGTTTTTAAAATTTAAACGGTAATTAAAACAAAAGCTCATCTAAAGTAACCGAGCACGGATGGCATAACCATTTCAAGTTTGGGTGACCAACTTTGCCGGACAAAAAGTGCAAAATGTTAAACCGTTAAATCAAAAAATATACCTCGAAAGATTAAGCTCATTAGTATGTTTTGTTTTGATTGTATACTTTGGTTACATAAAAAGTGAAGATAGATCGTATAATTAGTTGTATCGTTCTAAATAAAGCTTTTCACTTGTTAACATTAATGCTTTGACCCGATATGACGTAAGCTCAAAATCATGTGACCAATCAATAAATTATTTTACTCCATTAAAATGAAGTTTTTGAGTTGTTAAAAGTATTGGTTTGACCCGATATGACATAAGCTCGGAATCATGTAACCAATCAATAGACTATTTTACTTTATTAAAATGAAGTTTTTCACGTGTTAACAGTGATGATTTGACCTGATATAACATAAACTCGGTATCACGTGAATAATTAAATATTTTACGCACTGTTTCTACAACTTCCCCTAAAACGGCTTAAAAAATATTTAATATAGCACTTCAAGCCATTATCGGGAATGATTAAAAGACTTTGCATTGCTTAATTTGATGAGAATTCAATAAAAATATACGCAATCAAAAACAGAATGAGCACAACTTAGGGAAGAGGGCCGACGTTATTATACATTACCCGTAATAGCTACGATAACTCTGAATAAGGCGAACAGCTATGTTAAGATAGAAAAACACCTGAAGATAAGGGAAATATATTTTTGTAGCGAACGAAATTAGATATATTTAAGTACGCTGTTACAAGTAAATTGTATAATACGAGGGTGAGGGTTTATCGCTACGTTTGCTTGAACAGTTATAACGGTTTTCAAGTTTTTCTACAGAATAGAAATATATTGTAACCTATAACTCCTAACGATGACTCCTAAGGTTGACGCCTTTGTACATATGCTATTATTGTTTTCTTTTCTAACAATATGTATGTATATTAGAAATACATAAGAAATAAATGAATAAAAGATTGGCATTATTACCCACTCACATGATGATAATATGACATGATGTTACAGTTAAATGAACAATCTGGCGAGAGTGTATAGCCGCCATAAAAGTATCGGCCTAGTATTATTATCCCACGGCTGGGCATAGGCTCTCTTTTTCGAGTAAAGGATTGGAGCTAAGACCCACCAATGCCAATTGGTATGTGAAAATATATATCCAAAATTTACAATAAATGTGCATGTTTCAGCAAGATGTTTTCCTTTACCGAAAAGCGTATAATAAATTTCAATACTCAATTAGACACATTAGTTTAAACCTCGTTAATGCCTGCACGGGGTTTGAACCCGTTATCATCCCGGAAAAGGTGCATGCTCTCACCGAGGGCTATCAAAAGTTTTTTAAGGGTAAGTTAAATTCATAACTGTTACTACTAGTAATTGGTATACAGCAGAATAATTTAGCTTTATTTTGATATAAGTGGCATTTTTAGACATTTCTTTTGAAGGCGCGTAAACTATGCATTCTTCTAAACCGTAAACGATCAAAATGCACCTATATGTTACTCAACGTTTACCTCTCCTTACGAGTCGGCAGTTGAAATCTGTGCGAAATTGACCTTAATTAAACTCTACTACACGTTGTTGACCAACCAACTGTAAGTGTGAAATTACGTAAATTAAGTTTTGCAAGGCAGCTGTTTTTAAAATCGTTAAATTAAAAATCAAATTACAATTGCAAAATAAACGCAAAAAATATTTATTATAATTTTTTTACAAAAATTGTTTACATTATATACTTTCCTAACCTTTAAGGTAACTTTCCTGTAAACACTGTCTAGACAGGAAAGTAACAGCCCTAGTATAAAAGTAGTATAAGATAAGGATACTCACTCATCAAGATGTGAGAGAAGTGGCAGTTAATAATTTATATAATTAATTTTAATTTAATTGTAAGACTAATTGTAAGACACTAAGAGAGGTTTAAATTAAATATGGACTTTCGAGTAGCGTAGTTAATACAATAGGAACTGCTATTTAACCCCCCGGATCGATCTGATTTTTGTGATGGAGATATTTGCAGGGTAGCGATAGAAGGTACTGAGTATTACATGACTACGGTCCGAACGAAGTCGCGGGTAAAAGCTAGTACTTCTATATATTTATATTTTTAGACAATTTAAAGTATACTCCTAAATATAGTCTACGATAACGTAACTAGGCACAGGAAGTTTATTATTATCTAAATGAAAAGTTTCTAGATCGCAGAGACAGTTAAAACTATTTGTAAGTAAATGTCTAAAAGAAACACTGAACGGAGCAACGTTATTACACGTAAAATCTGATAAACACTAATTGGCACAACGTTTAAACATGTCGCCAAAAATGTCTTTAATTAAACAACGTGCAAAGGGCTGAAGTGTGTATCGATTCAAGTTACGTCATTGTGCCCTATTATTTATAAATATTGTTAGTTCTTCTTTGCACTTGCATCAATAACAGATCGATATCAATCGTTATTTATTTTGTATGAGAAAATGTAGCGCCGTACATCAAACATTTGGAAATCGATATGCTCAGCTCAAAGTGGTAATGATCCCTAAATAAAGTAGTAAAGTCAATGTGACATAACGTCGTCAAAGACTATTACTATATAACAATGCTTGTTTGGATAATGCTTCGCTTTGCGATTTTGTCGTGGAGTCTATCTCCTGATGATGCTTCGGTTGCGGGGCGAAACGATTGTTGAGTTAGTGATAGTGAGCGTATTGTGGTGGCAGTGGTGGAGGTTTGTGCATGTGTTTTTACGAATCCTGCATGTAACGGGTATGAAAAAACGGATAGTCCACTATACATTTAGCACTATATATATTTTCTATTTACTATATCGCGGATTATAGCAAATAATTTTATTATTACTTTTGTCGTTAAAGACTTTATATGTACCTATATACAATATTCATTTTTTGGTATTAAAGTAAAAGCCAATAACTTTTACATCTCTTGGAACTTTATAAAGGTAAATTGCATAGACTTCACGTTATTGTCACGAAACCGTTCTCACACCACAATTTGTATGAGTTGGCGTTTACAACACAATAGATTGTTAGCATGAAAAGTGCACGAAAGTTAATGATTTTGACCTTCGCGATAGGCGCTGTTTAGGAATAAACGGCTTTCACTTTCATCGCAACAATATGCCCCATGAAAACATCACGAAGCACATGGTTTATGTAGGTCATGAATGCGTAAGCACGTCTATAAAGTGGCACGCGAAATGCTTACAATAACTCTATAGATGTATAACTAATAAATTGTAAAATTTAACAACACCGAAAAGATTGATCGCCAAAGAATGGCTTAAGTTTTTGCCATAAAGTTTTGCTCTATCACGCTGCTCCACTGCGGATTGGTAGGTTATACATATCCCTAAAATTATCTAGAAATATCCTCCTATCCTCACGATGTTTTACTTGACCGATTAGCGCGTGAGAAATTGCATTTATCAATTAGACACATTAAAACAACCGAAAACTCATTGATGCCTGTCCGGGGTTTGAACTTGTAACCATTTGAAAGATGGTAGTTAACTTTGAATTCTCATTATAAACAATCAGAAATTTATTTAATATTTAGAAAAATGTTTGAGGATATTTAAATCGTATCGGTTACTGCGAAAGGTAAACATTATTTTCTTATGATAGTACAATTCAAATAGTTATACAGTAATTTATTACTGTTTAAAATTTTTATAAAGTTCTAACAACGAAGTTTATTAGAGTTTATTAACATTTTTACTGTTGATATGTATCGAACGCTCGGTAAACGGTATATTCTTTTTTTAATATGAAACTCGCATGCAATTACGTGCTATATGCACAATTTCAAGCTGCATGAATTTCACGATGACTTTGCTCTCTTTTTTATCCGCGGCCTTACTTTTTTAACCTATAAAAACGTTGTTTTGTTTTATAACTGCACTGCGTACGCGTATTTTTAGCTATTCGTTCCTTTCATTAAAATGCGAGACTATACTTTTTTGGTTAGGTATTCATTACAACGTACAAAGAGATACTTATTTCGAATAACATACACGAATTCTATAGAACAATAACAGATTATATATTTATTTAAATAAAAAAAATATTTTGTTTTTCCAAACGTATCATCAGATAGTGATTAAACTTAGATGAGTTTCTTGGCCCAAAACAGAACTGGAATTTTCAGATTGAGCTATAGCGATGCATAGCTGAATTGGCTTGTACATAATAAGATATAGACACATATAAATACGGTTATACTGATCTGTGTCAGACATAATTTATGAGTGGTAAGTATATCATGAGCTGTGATAGCCCAGCGGTGAGACCGTGCGACTCTTTCGAGGGGAACACGAGTTCAAACCCGGGCAGGCACCAATGAGTTTTTCTATTAAAAACTTATGTGTCTAATTGGTAATTGCAATTTATCACACGCTTTTCGGTGAAGGAAAATATCGCGAGGAAACCTGCATATCTGTAGAGAATTCTGGAGATATGTGTAACCTACCAATCCGCATTGGAGCAGCGTGGTAGATCTTAGCTCCAACCCTTCGCTCCAGAAACGGAGAGAGGAGGCCTATTCCCAGCAGAGGGATTGTATGTAACAGGTCGCTACTTTAAGAATATCATACACTAGCAATAGATACCGGTATGCTTAGGTAACCATGACCCTATTTAATATAGTTATAGGATTTGTTATAGCAAATCAAAATTGGAATATGCCACCCAGTCTCTCATAAGATTTTATATTACATTATAATATCTACAAAACAATTTACGGCTTGGTTCAACTAACAAATTACTCAGTTATTGAAAGTTAAGGAACGTTGAACACTTTGAATAAATAATACAACAATCGCACGAGAACTTTTACTGATATTAGCCCTATTTCAAAGCGGACAAATATTAACGCTAGCAGCAGCTGTGAAAATATACCCATGGGCGAGCTGAGCTTGTGTATGTATAATGAATGTATGCGTAAACATTCCATGCAAACAATCCGCAGTATTCAGTTAACCTTCGCAATTCGCATACTATCTGTTCTCCAAAAAGTAAATAAAATCGCTGCAATATCTACTACTACAGAAAGTACCACATGACAATACTATAAAATTAGGTACTGCATTCATTGATTTTAAAAGTGGCCTCCAAATATTCATATTGTACAAGCTACAAAGGATCGCCCCGTTTTCATAAAATTACTAGAAATACATGTAGGAAATATAACAACTACGAAAAAATAATGTGAGTGAATTTCAAATTCAAAATAGTTAGGAGTCAATAAATTACTAAGAGTTTTTACTATGGGTTGATATTACCTTACATATGAAATTGGCGTTTTGTCGTACTGGCCACTTTGATCTCAAATATTACCTTTATGGTTAGGAACTCTAAATTCAAATTCATACAGCTATTTACTCATGCATTTGTGTTTCAAACCCTTTTTTGTTTTTTTCTTTGTGTCACTCTATTTACAAAATGGAAAACATGAAATATCGCGTTATTTACGAGTATGAGTTCCACCGTGGCACCAGTGCTGCAGAAACGGCTCGAAGGATTAATGATGTGTATGGTGACGGTGTCGCAAAAGAAAACACAGTGCGTTTTTGGTTCCAACGTTTTCGTTCTGGAAATTTCAACCTGCAGAACAAGCCTCGTGGACGGCCGGAGACCAAAGTTGATAATGAAGAATTGAAGGCTATTGTGGTAGCGGATCCATCGCAAACCACGTCCGAGTTAGCTGCAGGCTCCGGTGTTAGTGATAAAACTATTCTAATCCACTTGAAGCAAATTGGGAAGGTGAAAAAGCTTGAAAGGTGGGTACCTCATGAATTGAGTGAATCAAACCGACAAACGCGCGTCGACTGCTGCGTTAAGTTACTCAACCGGCACAATAATGAAGGAATTTTAAATCGAATCATTACCTGTGATGAAAAGTGGATCCTCTACGATAATCGGAAGCGCTCATCGCAATGGCTGAACCCTGGCGAGCCAGCCAAATCCTGCCCTAAGCGAAAATTGAGTAAAAAAAAGGTGCTTGTAAGTGTTTGGTGGACTAGTGCCGGTGTCGTTCACTACAGCTTTCTTAAATCTGGCCAGACGATTACGGCAGATATCTATTGTCAGCAACTGCAAACCATGATGGAAAAGCTAGCTGCTAAACAACCGAGGCTGGTCAATCGTTCTAGGCCACTGCTGCTTCAGTCCAAACCGCCTTCAAAGATTTTATTGATTCCCGCCCGAATGGTTTTTTTTAGTAAGGGGATCAATGAACTACCTATGAGATGGCAAAAGTGCATACACAGCAATGGTACATACTTTGATTAATTAAACATATTTCATTAAAAAAAAAACGACTTCATGTTCCTCCGATAGAAAACGCCAATTTCATATGTAAGGACCTAATATTAATATCTTCCAGGGATCCCATGTTCTTAAGCCTTTGATTTCAGCGGCGCCCTGCGACCATTTTGACGTCGTCTGCTTACTCGAATTTTTTTCGGTGCGGTTATGACCTTAGAGATATTGTTCTAGATTAGGGAAACCATAGGCAGCCTTGTAAGTGAGTGTCTCAATACATAATAGGAGGGAAAATTAGATTCGTATACTTATCTTTTTCTTATCACACATGCGCAGATAAATATTTACGGCACGTTCTTATTTAACAAAAATACTTAGAATATTACTACTACACCTTCACAATAACGTGTGCTCACTAAGACCTCGCAAAAAAATACATGATGAGAAATCTGATTTGCTTTCTCTTTATTGTAGGATGGCAAATTTTGGACTGGTTTCCCTACTCTAATATAAAAACTTTATCGTCTCGACACAATGAGCTACGTTGGTAATTTTTGACAACATGTTTGTAACACGTTGTGCAGACCCCACTTAGAGATGATTAGATTAACTTAGATGAGGTTAATGTCTATCTATATCAGCTACGACATATAACGACGACTGCTGTCTTTCGGCAAAGGCCTGCTCTGACATTTCTAGTCATCTGTATCCTTTGCAAATTCCTCTCCACAATAATTCCTATGTTAATCTTAAATCGCATTTCATAATTTTGGTTCCTCTTCGTTCTCGATTTGATCACGTTATAGACGCGAATCACTCAATTTACAGTGACAAAATAAAATGCTAATATCGATATGTTTTGATATTATTAGGAGAAACCTATTCCTTAAAATATCCAATCTGTTCTTTATTTTATGCCGTTTTGAATTACTAATTATCTGTAGAATCTGCTTAGAAATAACTTTGAAATATCTGAACAATTTGCAACCTGTTTGAGCGGATAATCCGGTAAGTCCGATTGCCTGTGCATGTTAAGTCATTAATCAGCTCACGTCTCTAATTAGCTAATTGCTCCATATATCGTTGAGTAAACCCAATTAATTGAACCTACTTATCTTCATAATTAGATATCAGGACATATAACTTGTTAATTAAAATTCCATTTAACTATTAGAAATTAAAAATCATAAAACACATATTTATATATACAAGATAGACTTTAATATGAAAATGTGTGAGTGTGTGCGTGCGCGTGTGTGTGTGTGCGTGTCTGTGTGATTGTGTATCGCTTATTATTTCCTAATGTAACTGGTATAATTTTGATTCAAAGCGGAAGGAAGGTTATTTAAGTCGTTTATTAGTGTCTAATACAAATTTAATATTTGTATAGGGAGTACAATATTTCAAAAAGTGGGATGGTTACGCGACCTATTTATAATAAAAAACGGAACCAAACTTTAACTCAAATACCTTCTAAAAGTGCCAAGAATATACTTAAAATAACAAACCCATCGGAATTGTTAAAGATGCTCTTAGCAATCTTGGTAATTTATCTAACCGCACTTGGAAGTAGCAAAACTGCTTACAAGTTATACCACTGTCTCACACAAACACAAATTCGATCCTCACAATCTTCAAATGACTAACTACCAACTAAGTTGCAGACATTGCAACCGGAACTGTCTTGCAAACTTATATTGCTGTTATTTATAGGAAAAGCGTCATCCTATGAAACGAAATTTTTTTATTTGAATACACATTATATTATTAATTTCATAATAACCTGAGAGAGGTATATTAGTTTTTTTTAGATGCTTAAATTACATTAAAGCACATTAAATAGAGCTGTGATAGCCCAGCGGTGAGACCGTGCGACTCTTACAAGAACACGAGTTCAAACCCGGGCAGGCATCAATGAGTTTTTCTATTAAAACTCATGTGTCTAATTGATAATTGCAATTTATCACACGTTTTTCGGTGAAGGAAAGCATCCTTAGGAAACTTGCGTATCTCTAGAGAATTCTGGAGATATGTGTAACTTACCAATCCGCATTGGAGCAGCGCGGTAGGTCTTAGCTCCAACCCTTCTCTCCAGAAACGGAGAGAGCTGGCCTATGCCCAGCAGTGGAATCGTAACAGGCCGCTACTTAACTTTTACATTAAAAGATTGATTCCGAAAAGCATATTCGTTTGATAGTAGAATTTATATTGAGGAAAAGTTTTAGAATCTGTTGAAACCCCCACAAGAATATGCCCTAAGCTGATATTTTCAAAAAGATCCTTGAGGTTTCCTTCTATTTATTGATTGAACTTTATTGATCTGTTAATTAGTCCTTCTTATTTGTAAGGTCTATATGTATTACTTTCCTTCAGTATTACATAAATTCGAAGAAAACAACATTTGGCTGCCTTTGGGGAAAATTGGGTTCTAGATATTAATACCAATATTGTCTCTACTAATATTCCTGCTATTTATTTGGGTAAATTGTCAACTAATGAAACATAAGCGTTGTTAATATCAACGTTTAATGGTTTCAATGAATCGGAAACGTTATATAAGACTTGTAACTAATTTTTAATGCTGGAAAATAATAAAAAATATAATTTCACATCGCATCATAGAAATCAAACACCTTCTACAGTACTTTGGCGATCGTAATTGGATAATCTAAATCTATTCGAATAGTATAAATGATCATGGCTGTTCAAAACATCTTGTTTTTGGAAAACACATTGTCATTAAACCTAATACTAAACCATTCTTACATCTTAATTTTGGAAACTCCTCCAACAATAATACTTACAAGAAGATCCGCCAACCCTCTCTCAAGCATTGTGATAAGATTCCGTGAACAATATACATCTAAGTCCCGCCAAGTTACTCAACTGTAGTAATTATCGTCAAGTATACCATTATCTCTCTTATAGAAGAGGATATCTTTCCAGTTGAACGGAAATAGGAAAATCACAACATTCGAACTGCCAAACTGTTACTAATAATATGTGTTAATATTGGTCAACCAGTGGGTATCTACAGCTTCGGACAGAGACACGTGGAGACATTTGGAGGAGGCCTTTACGCGTGAGAGGTCGTGATAATAAATATAATAAATTAGACATAAACTTATGACATAAATTTAGTTAATTTAAAAAAGAATATTTATTATTTGTTAAATCGTATTCTATTATTCAAAATGTATTTAAAATCCAAATTGTGAAAATGTATTTATCATAATTATTGTGACAATGTATTTTTTTAATGTAATATCATCTGTTATCTTTCAAGGAATAAATAAAGGCTATAATAATAATAATAATATTGGTCAATATTGTTTTTCCCAGCTTATAATATACATACTTATCATTATTCTTGTCATTTATGGCCCAAGGAACCGATAGTAATCAAAACCGATAATAGTAATTTTAATCTTCTAGAAATATAACTCGTTCTAGTCGGCTGCTGTTTGCTCGGGTTAATGTTATGTCAACCTGATATGTCACACTTTGAGAATAATAATACCTTAACTTAGAACAAACAAATTTCATTTAAAGTAACGGCCTCTTACAATCCCACTGCAAGGCATAGGGGCCTCCTCTCTCCGTTTTTTGGAGAGAAGGATTAGGAGCTAAGGACACGCTGCTCTAATGTAAATTGGTAGCTTTCACATATCTATCTAGAATTTTCTGTAGATACGAAGGTTCCCTCACGATGTGTTCCTTCACCAAAAAGCGTGTGATAAATCGCAATTATCAATTAGACACATAAGTTTTAACAGAATAACTTATTAGTGCCTGCCCAAGGTTTGATCCCGTGACCCCTCGAAAGAGTCGCACGGTCTCATCTCTTGGCTATCACAGCTCTAAATTTATTTATAATTCCCGAATTATTTTTCGTGTTGATTTAGTATGGGTACATGCAATTTGTGTCATGTAATCACAATTATACATCGTTAAGAAATAATATAGAAATATATATAATTTCTTTAAAAAAATATATGTCGTTGATATTTCTTTTCTGTAACATAATTATTCTTATTCTACGCGAACAACACCGCACGTTACGCACCGCACCGCAGTTTTCTAATATATGGGTCCAAACAAAAGTCTTCGATATGGGGGAAGTCTCGCGTAACTGCCCAAAGAAAACCATTATCTAACTTGCAACCATAATAACCGTTACATTTAGTTAAAACAGGTATCGTATGTACTTTGAAAAGTTCTCAGTACTCATGTCTGTAACAATTCGCATAATGAATTCAATGAGCTCAGTTTGGATTTGCATAGCATATTGTTACAGAATCTGAGTACAAGATTAGAATCACTACTGCTTTAGTTTCTTTGCTTGTTTATTCTTTAAGTTCTTTTTAGTATCACTTCACATAGGTTTCAGAATTTCAGTAAAATGTCTATTTCAATAATATAAATAAAGATAAAAATGATAAAAATAAACATAAGGGACCAAATAAATAGTACACAGTCTGCAGCATTGAAAACCGTGGTAGACTAAAGAATATACGAGGGCACTGTCAATATTTAAAATATATAAAATAAGAAATATACTCTAATAATTCTTTATTAAATGTATAATGTAATATAAGTATTGTGAAAATCTCTGTTAATTATAATTTGCGTCATCTGCGAAATTTTAATTACGAATAATAATAATAATGACAACTAAAATTTGTTCCAAAAGAAATTAATTTGAGATGTTAAATGTTACATGCATGAACCTTCAATCCTATAAGAGAACCGGTAGCTGAAGCACAGAATCTCACGATTCTAGTTTAGCTATCGGTGCAACGATTGTCTATGTAGCCCTAAAATCTGTAAATTATTATGTTTATGTATAGCTTTTGTAAAAATTTGTAACAGTAATAAAGAATTTTTATTTATTATTATATTTATATTTTAACGTACTGACAGACGGACTTTCGCATTTATAATATTAATATGGATATGGATAATTTGCAAATTCCGTTCTTCAACAAATTCACTAAAAAAAATCTTTGACATTCGATGGACGATTACTGTTGGACATAGGTCTCCTCATGGGATCTCCACAACACACGATCTTGTGTCACTTGAATCCATGATTTGATCACGTAGAGATACTCCGAGCATAGCTCGCTTCATCACCCGCTGCGACTCTGAGCCTTCTTATGTGCCCCATAGTCAGAGACCGCGTTTTAGATCAGTATGGCATCACTGGCAACACGCACTGCTCGAAGATTTTAGTATTCAAGCACTGAGGTATCTTGGACAAAAAGATCTCGCGTAGCTTCCCAAACGCTGCCCATCCGAAAATTGCCCACTTAAAATTTTACAAGGCATGAACAATAAAACCCCTTGTTTTATTTGACTACATAAAAAAAATTAGGAGGTTCACAATTTAATTGTATATATTTTGTTTGTTACCCGTTTTTCCCTCAATCATTAACCGACTTGATTTTTTATTTATTTATTTACTTTTATGATCAATTTAATATCGCATTTAATTTATTTATTTTATTCTTTTTTTATTTATCTATCCTTCAATAGTAACAATAGATAAAAAACATAAGAATATGCTTAAAAACACTGCAATGTCATTAACAGTTGCACGTGCATATGTGCGGTATAAGAAAGATTATCGCCTTTAATTCCGCCATTGAGAAAAAGTAGGTCAAATGAGAAATTGATGGAACCATCTTATGAATCTTTTCTAAAAAGGTGCGAGGCAAAAGAAAGAATCACGAAAGGTATGTATAGTTGAATTCAATGTAGTACTTATGTTCGACTCTTACCAAAAAACTGAATTATAACTCGCTTTGCAATTTGGTTTGAGATTTTTTTAACTTTATCAACGCTTAGTAATCACCTTACATAGCTTTCTTATCTATTTTTTTATATTTTTAAGTGTAACATGATGTCTATATCTAGAAATTTTGTGCTATTTCACTTATTAATAAAATTATTATTATAGATTGTTAAATATGATAATTTATTATTCCTATTATATTAAATCACTATTAAAGAAGTATTATCGCCATTTGTTAAATATTTTTGCTCGCGTTCAGGTTTTTCTATAATATTTACAACATCGCATGCCACAATATATATTATATGCTGTGCGAGCATAGCGGTGAGACCGTGCGACTATCTAGAGAGGATCGTGGATTCAAACCCCCCGGCATCAAATTAACTAAAAACAACTTATGTGTCTAATAATTGCAATTAATCACACGCTTCGGTGAAGGAAAAAATTGTGAGGATACTTGCATATCTCTAGAAAATCATGAGATATGTGTAACCTACCAATTCTCATTAGAGCAGCGTGGTAGTTCTTAGTTCCAATTCGTCATTCCAAAAACGGAGAGAGGAGGCCTATGGCTAGCAGTAGAATATAACAGGTCATTACTATGCTATAAAATAATATCTCCGAAACACTTTGAATAGTTGATTAGTCAAATAACCGATATATTTTCAGGAGTTAGACTCCTCTACGAAAATTTAAAAGCTCGCCGCTTTGGTCAAGTATTGTTAAGTATTGTATATTTTGGTTTAATTTAATAAATATTATTTATTAATATGCGAAATTCTATATAATTGCCATACTAACTAACCATTATATAATTATAATAAATATAGCAAATGCAAAAGTATCCGGCTGAGTAAAATAGACCCTCATTTCCTACCGAGGTGTCGTAAAAAGCGACAAGGTAAGTAAACCCGCCGTGTGGTTCGGCTGAGTACAATAGACCACCCTCATTTCATACCGAGGTGTGGTAAAATGCACTAATGGCAGTTGACCCACCGTGTGGTATCTGGTTGTGTAGAATAGACCACCCTCTTTCTTACCGAGGGGTCGTAAAATACGACTAAGGTAAGTTAAAGTCAGGCAGGCGGCCGATCGTAAAATACGTAGCCAAATCATGTGACAACATGTTTGTAACATGTTGGCCGACCCCACTTAGAGTGGGTTAAGGGCAGGAGGATGATGATAAACAACTAGCAACTCTGTGTGTATAATTTATAAACTTTAGCCTAGATGAAGTATCATATAGAACCAAATAACCCCTTATAGCTCGTCGCTAATAGCTCGTGGAACGAGCTGGAGACCATCCACAATCAATTACCTCCCCTTTCTGTACTTAAAGCATTTAATTTAATTAAATTCTCCGAAGACAAGTGGTTTGTGGAAAGGGGCAACCAATTTAGTTGTTTGTGTAAAACACCACATGAACATAGCGTGTAATGTCTAGTAAAAACAGTTCTTTGAAAGATAAATTATTTGTTCTTAAAATGTAAATAAAACATGCTACTTTTGATGTCAGAGAAATGCTACTTACTATTTTCTGATATTTTCAACTAAGTTTAAGATACATGATTTATAAGATGTTCTAATCTTTATTTATTACTTGCAGTTCGAAATTCCGGAAACATCTATCGTTATAAAACTAAAACGTTAATTTATATGTAAAGTTCATCATACAATTTAAGGTTAAAAGAAGCATTAGCAAAATAAATACGTACCCACTAATGAAAATGGAAGAATAACTCACATTTTAAAAATTTGAAAATCGAAATGCAAAGTATATTAAAATTTTTATTATCTTATTATTATTATCATTAGTTAGTACTCATAAATGAAAACTAGTAGCTTGTAGTATCTTATTCAGAGGAACAAGAACTTACTTAATTGATGATTGCGAATAAAGTAATGGAAATTTGAAACATTTGATATGTCATAGGATATTATAGATAACACTTTATTTAATAAGATTGCTACTATTGCTATATTAATATATAAATAATTTTATAATTAAAAGCTAAAGCTAAAGCTCTATATTATTTAACACTTTATACCCTCTCATGTTTTTTACTACAGCTGAGCTGTAATGGCCCAGCGGTGAAACCGTTCGACTCTTTCGAGGGGAACACGAGTTCAAACCCGGGCAGGCACCAATGAGTTTTTCTATTTAAGCTCATGTGTCTAATTGTTAATTACAATTTCTCACATGCTTTTCGGTAAACAAAAACATCGTGGGGGAACCTGCATTTCTCTAGAGAATTCCGGAGATATGTGTAACCTACCAATCAGCATTGGAGCAGCGTGATAGGTGTTAGCTCCAACCCTTTTTACCAGAAACGGAGAGAGGAACCCTATTCCCAGCAGTGGGATTGTAACAGGCCGTGACTATGTTTTTTACATATTCTCGTTCGGTAAAGTTTCATGTAGCAATTATAATTTTAACAGTACTTTGGGGACTTCCTCTAGAAAACTCGATTGTGCACATTTGATTATTTATGAAAATTCTCTACTGAGCAACATACTAGTGTGTATGCATCCTTTGGGTGTAATATTGTGAAACGGATTATAAGGGTGATAATAATAAATATTTTAAAGATCATCAGTTTAAGTGTATACAGCGAATGGATCAGGAATCACAATAATAAAATTAAAATTACTACTTCATTTCTCTATTATTTATTTTTATGACAATGCTGATTAAAAATGGCAACTATGATGAATTAGCCATTATTTTCTTGTAGTTATACAACTATTATACCCTACGTTGCTGAAATGATGTGAGTTAATTTTCACGTAAGCGGTAATGATAAATCAAATTGTTAAATTATATTTTTCATTACCACTTCTAATATTCTCCATATATCTATATATCTAATATAATGAAGTAGCTTACTATGTATGCAACAGTAAAAAAAGAGTACATTTAGAAATTGAAAAAAATAATCTCGGATTTATAAATATGACTCTGATTTTGACATTATATATTTTTTTCTGCCCAGGAATGTGTCCTGGACCTAAGACCTTAAGAACGTTTGTTTTTGAATACACGAAAAATATATAGTTTAAAAATATGAAGCTTGCATCAACACAATATAATCTGACTTAGGGGACATATAGACGTCATGTAAAAATTAGTGATTATTTCTAACTTTATTTTCTTCGCATTTGCTTTAATTATTAAAGACTGAAATTATGAATCAGATTATCAAAAAAGGTTTTTTTTAAATATATTTCTTAAGATGTAATTAAGACTTATTTCAAGCGTCGATGTTTTTTTAATAGCGATCTAGATACGAAGAATTTCCTTTAATTATTAATAACATTTTTTCCTTTCGGACGTTTTTCATGCATTTAAAATTTTAATAGCCTTATACAACTTTCATTGCCTACTGAGCAGGCAACTTTATGAAAAAATCTTTACGTTGTACCTAAAGTAAAATATTTTAGTGCCAATTCGGAAGTCATGAATAATACTCCTTTAAAAATAATTATTTAATTAAGGTTAACTCGGCAACTTTGTGATTTTATTTCTACAATACAAATAAGAAGTATTGGTCACTCATCTCGCTAATAGACCGGGGTTGCCCTTAAAATAACCTATTTATTAAATGAATGCTCAAAACAATAAAACTTTTCGTGACGTTTCCAATACACAGAGACAGAGGGTTCCTGCGCTAAGCATTGGAATAGTAGAAGTCGCTATTTTATACTAACTGACATCTGGTAACAAATGAGTACTAGTCATTAACACAACACAAGATAACATTTCAAACGACAAACAGATAAAGCTTTAACCAGCTGTTCCCCAACTCTACAGTGTTTGGACAACAACTATAAATGTAAACTAACAAAGTTCGATCAGCCATCTAATGCTTCGCAATCAAGAGCAATTCAATATAAGCTTCTACAACTATGTCATACCAATCCGAACTAATACAATTCTAACAAAGTAAAATGCACGACTTACAATCAAACAGAACGCTAATTGGAATCACGTATCATAAAAATTTTGAGATTTGAAAGAATATTCAATAATATATTTTAAAAAAAATAACTAACCACTAGATGTTGTGTTGAATTTTTCGCGAACCACATGTCCTCCAGCATCCTATTTTTTAAAGTTTGATATTTGTTTTAAACTAAAATATACGAATAAAAAATTGCTCTCATTGCCATTTTTATTTAGGGCCAAACTAAACTTTCACATACATAACTGTATTTTGTGGGAAAAGTTGAAATATTTGAATAGGTAAATTCAAGGATTTTACACTCTTCTCCAACTTCATTTAGGTATCACGTTACTATATATTACAGCACTTAACATTTGGTATTATTTTAAAGTGAGAAAACGATTGTATTTTCTTTTATCGGCCTTACTATTTCAGTGGTGGGAAAAAAATTCTCCTTTTGTAAGAGAAGGGTTGAACTTTAAACATACGCTACTCAAATGCGATTTTTAAATTTCATATGATTTTCCAAGAATTTTCTTAAGATATGCATGTTTGCTCACGATATTTCCCTTCTCTGAAAAGCGTACAACAACTGATTAACGTCTATCTTTATGTAAGTTTATATACATTTTTCGAATTTATAGTTGTACCAAGATTTCAAAAGAATTACACACACAGTGATAAACTATTGATGACAGTGACGAGGTTCTCGTACATAACAAAGCTACTGCCTGACTTAGTCATCATAACTTTAGCAGTTTATAGGAAACTGTTCCGAGGGAGATAGATTGAGTTAGTATAGCTCTAACACTTTTGCTGTTATATTGGAGGGATAAATCATTGCTTAATTTATCATCAATATTGTAACATCAACGTCACGAGGAGATTGATTCGAGCAAAAACGACACTATATAGCTATCTCGATAGCGCACTCCTATAGTTGCCTATTTTATCGGGCACATCTAACGCCACCCTCATCCCAAGTCCCAAATGAAGGCCACCCATTCATAATATGTACGTAACCTACACGCCGCCACTTGGATGTAGTGCTAAATTGACCTTAATAGAAACGCTAGCACTCAGTTTGTTTACCAACTCTGCTATTAGTGAGAATTTACGTAGTCAAGTTACACTTCGTAATATTATATTTCAGCGGACTATATTAGGGGTGAACTGCGTAACTTAACTTACAGTAGTACTTAATGATTGAAGAAACAAATCTACGAGACCGAAAAGCTTTACATTATGGAACTACGTTAATTTTGGCCACAGATTTTTACGACCCCTCGGTAAGAAATGAGGGTGGTCTATTCTACGCAGCCGGATACCACACGGCACTGGTAACTTAATTTAATGTGATCGCTTTATTGCGCCGCATAACGAACAAGGTAAAACCAATTACCATTGACCACGACGGTAAAAACAGTTTCTAATTCGTTTCCTCATTGTATTTATTTATTAATGAAGAAACTTAACCTTATACAGTAAAAATTTGAAGGTGAAAATCGTAAAGTTATAAATATATAAATATAAATGGGACACACACACGGTCGTCCGCCCAAAAAGTAAATAACTTAACACTTATGTTACGGGTAATAGACAACTGCTAAATATATACATATGTATATAATTTTAAATACATAATTAAATACAAATATACACCCTGGCTCGAAGAACAAACAATTTGTCTTAAGAAAATGTTACGCCTCAGCGGGAATCGAACCCGCTACCCGCAGAGCTGAAGGCAGGATCATTTCCAACTGCGCCAAAGGGTCAGTAATGCCTATCTAATGAGCTGAAATCAAAATTTATTCATAACATGATCAGTAACTTGTTTGACCTAAGAAGCTTAACATATGATTAGATAATTTCTAAATTTGCTTAATATTCGATATCTAGCTATTCTGTTTCGTGTAATAACGATATGATATATAAATACCGTAATAATATTCAAGGTCAATTCAAGGCCCAAATATTAATATAGGTTTGGTAAACATTATTTCATGCGATCAGAATATTGTGACGCAGAAAGCACGGGCGTATTTGTAAGGACATTGATCGCGAAGGTCAAATCCGTTAATAATTCGAGTTTCTTTCATATATTTTTTTTACGTAATGGAAAACACAGATAGGTACTTATTTTATTTATAGCCTTTTTATTACTGGATGAAGTCTCGTTCTATACTTTTTCCCTGAAAACGTATGCGAATTTTTGTATTTATTACTTTGTTAAAAAAAATATTTATCAATGATAAATACGCAGACTATTGATTTATAAGAAACAAATATAAACCGAAATCTAATCTTATTATCTATTTTGGCGGGTAAGTGGACTTAATCCTGGTAAAGGCCACGCGGTCTCACTATTTTCATTTAGGCCAAACATTTAACGACTACGTCTCTAGTTTTTTAAATATCAAAATTGTGAACCACGAAATTTAGAAGTACTACATAAAGGTAAACAATTCTGAGTCAGCGTTCGCAAAACTTCGGTTAGGCATATACGAAATCAATAAACAAAGATTTTATCGGACAATTTATTAACAACTCGTAATGTAAATAACATCGAAATTAATGTAAATAACATCGAAGCCAGGCATGGCAAACATAATACATGGGTAAAGCAACAATATTCTTTCATGGGGCCGCTGTGTGCCACGGAAAGCGAAAGCTATTTCCAAGCAACGCTTATTGTGAAGGCCAATGCCATTAATTTTCGTGTTTCTTTCGCTTTTTCTTACTCTAACTTTGGACAAACAAAAACACTCGCAATGATATATTCGTTTTTAGACCGGAACTAACTTCCCTTTAGTCACCGAAATTCGTAGCTAGCGTGCATAATTTCCCAAGTGTATTCAAAAAATTTATTTTTTGAATACACTTGGGAAAATACACTTGAATTTATTGAAAGTTTCGTTATAAGACTAATATATAAAACTTATTTCAATTGAAATAGCGTAATTTCAACAATAGTAAAATAAAATAACTATTTGTCTAAGAATCTTCGAAAATGAATCATCGTGATTGCATTGAACATAAATGTTTCAATTTTGTCTTGCATTTTTAACAAATAAACATATTTCTGACGAACATTGTTGTGTATATAAAGATTTATGTAGATTCGGAATCCTGAATTTTGACATTTTTTTTCGAGTTTAATTAAACACGGAAAAGAAAGTTCTTTTAATGAATAAGTTCCATGTAACTTAGAAAAGTAATAATAAAATTATTTTGCTATAATCCGAGATAAAGTACACAAGGTATTGTTTCTGCCTGCGTTGGTAGAGGTTTGGGCATATGTTTTTACGAATCCTGCATGTATCGGGTATGAAACCACGAATAGTCCACTATACATTTAGCGTTATAAAACTTTTCTATTTACTTTATGGCGGATAATAGCAATATAATTTTATAATTACTTTTGTAATGTTGATCTCTGCAAAGTAACGCCTAATTCTAGAAATTATCCATGTTACTTTAATAATTTGAGTCATAAACGATGTAATTCTATAAAGTAACTAGTAGCTTTTCTTTACTTCTTGATTTAAATTGACTTTAAATTATGTATAACATCATAACTGATGGAGCTACGGCAAGTAACCTCAGACATCAGTATTATATTCGTTCAAAACGATATGACTTATATATCATTATCAAACACATCAAAAGTATTATTTGCCATTAAACTGACAATATCTATCTATCTATACTCATTATAAAATAAAGTACCCAAAGCTGTCTGTCTGTATGTAATCGATTTTATCAAAATCTACTGAACGGATTTTAGAACGGTTTTTCCTAAAAGGTAGTGCAATTCCTCTGAAAGGTTCAGGTTAATAGCACATAACGGTTTCATGTAAATTGAGTAAAAGAGGTCGTTTTACATCAATTTTAAGTGCGGGTAGTAACAAACCGGTGTCGATTGTAGTTTAGAGGGGGGGAATGGGCATAAAAAGCGATATCAGAGAGCCAGTCTCATGCCGAGACTCGAGCGACTATAACATGCTAAACACACATACACGAAATGCGCGGGCGAAGCCGTCTTCGGAGAAGCCGTTTCTAGTGTGTTTATAAAGTTTTCTTTTTCTTCTTTTTCAGCCGTTGGACGTCTTGTAATGAGTCCTAATGAATTGCTTTTCATATTAAATTTGGCTTTCCTTCTTAGAGTGGAAGATAGTGTATATAATTTAGATGAAATAAAGAGATAAAACCCTTTTTCTATATGTAATTATTCCAAACAAAAAGGAAAACTCAGCGTCTACGGGATCACAAATAAAGATTAACATCATTCATATAAATATGATTGATCTCTGTTTATTTTCTTTACGTTCCATCATAAATCATAAAAATATTAATCTGCTAATGCAAATAGCATAAAATGACAATTTAATGGAGAAACTTTGAATGGAGCCTCCCAAACGCCAGATGCGTCCCTGAACTTCGTAATACAAGGCGTACTGATTACACTGAAATATTTATATTTGAGGTAGAGAATAGGTATTTTTAAGAATGTATTGGGAAATTTTGCTAGAGATTTCGTATTCACCAGCTACGTCGTGAGTAATTCGTCTACTCATTAGGAGATAAGGAAAGACTGCTTATTTTTTTTTTATTAAGTACATTACAAACCACAGACTTTATGTCCGTGCCCTTTTTTAGTTAAGCTTTATTTATATCTTTTAATTTACTTGTACTTATAAACGAAACTTACTCTAAGGCATCACGCTAATACAATTTATATTTTTTTAATTATTATTATTATTAATATTGTTTTGGTATCTTTTTATTTATTTATTTATTTTATTTATTTTTTTATTTTTTTTTCAATACTTTTGATTTAGTCTGCTTACTTATAAAGCTTTTGACTGCCATATAAATAATATGCCATTTTCGGTATAAAGGAAATAATGAATAAATTAATTATTCAATAAACTATATGAACGGCAGACAACATTCTTGCTCATATTATAATATTTATTTCATTAATAATAATGCTTATTCAATAAATAATAATGATTATTCAATATCACTATTCTTCGTACCTTACAAGTACTTTGCCTTAGTTCGTAGTTTGAATATAACTACGTCCCTAGAGAGAGCTAAATCATACTGACCTCCTAATATTATTATAATATTCATATTATATATTTATTTCATTAATAATAATGCTTATTCAATAAATAATAATGATAATTCAATATCACTATTCTTCGAAACTTACAAGTCACTTTGCCTTAATTCGTAGTTTGAATGTAACTACGTCCCTAGAGAGAGCTTTATCATACTGACCTCGTAATCACATTGATGTAATAATTTGGACTTTGTATTAGAGAATGATTTATGGGATAATGATGAGTATATAAAAGTTTACTGTATCTTTCTTTGTAGCGGACATTGGGAAAGCTTATTTAATAGTTTGACACAATATGGTAGGTAATGAGTTTTCACAGTAAGATAAGAGAGATAAATATACAAAAAGTCCGCACTAATTTTGTAAATGGGAAAGTCTGTTTGTCTGCCCGTTTGTCTTTTACGCTTTCACGTCTACTGCGCTCAACAATATTGATGTTTGTACAATTGAAGCCTTTATATAAAGCTAATATATAGTATAAAAAATCCACTTATCTTTCAAGAATAATTGAGAGTACTTTAATATTTGATTTTGCATTAAATAAGTCGCGGGTGAATGTAACAAAGTCTAATATATCTGCATCTGAAGATGCAGATATATGCAGAAAGAGGATGCTATGCGAAATTTGGAACAAAAAAATACCTAAAGAAGTTTGACATATATATACAAAAATATATCACTTTTCAGAAATTGCGGTTCCATTGGCAGAGAGAGGCTTACTAAGCTATGTGATAAGTCCCATAATATAAAATATAGATATACATATATTAAGAATACGGTGGCGCCTTAGGATGACTCGCTAATTATCAATATAGAAAACAGAAATTCGAATGTTTAAACTGAGTATTTCTTTACATAACTATATTATATTATGTAAATGTAAAGATGTTAATATATATTATGAAAGTCTTTGTAATTGAGATTTAATAATTAGTTTGTCCGTTCATTTAAGCGTCATGTCTAATGCCTGCACTTCACTGTCGGCGACGATCGTTGATCGTCTATAATCCGATCCGAATCCTATGATCATCGAGCAAGCAATCATAAGATATATAAGATCATAGGTATCACCTAGCGATTCCTTTTGATGCGTTTCGGAATAACCGACTATTTCCATTCCTGTTCTTACTATCGGCGATTATCGTTACGATCTCACCATCAACGTGTGATTGTATATAATCAGTGCAATCATCGTGCAAGTGTTCACGCGGTCTTCCGTATTATACATACGATCATAGGTATCATTCAGTGATTCCCTAATAACTGACAATATCCGGTTTGTAGGCGATCGTATGCGATTATAGACGATTATATTGAGCACAGCTGTATACCTTGTACGATCGTACTTGCGTTTAATCGTTTGTAATCGCCGCTTATGAAGAGCAGCCGTAATAATGTAGGTATAAGATTACGCATGTGATATAAAGTTATCTATATACTTGTTAGTCATTTACCTATTGTTTACTCAATCCTCCTGACCCCTAGCTTGTTTGTAAGTTATCCTAATCGCTATAAGCCGAGAACCGCTTTATCATACAACCCTAATTTATATAAGTTTGTGTAGTTTCATATATCAAATGCTTAGTCTTCAATTAAGGCTCAGTTTATGCAAATTGATGTTTATATTGAAACAGACATTTCTGTAATTTGTTGTAAAAATGTTCTTACATAAATAATTTTTATTGGTGTTATTTAATTACATTCGATATCATACGATATATTTTTGATATTTAATAAGATAATAATAATATCATAAACCTGTAATTGTAAATGTAAGGAAATTTACATTTGAAAAGTTTAAATTCTTAAAATATGCTTTAAACCTTATTCACATTACACATGAGGTTGTCAAAATCATTAAATAAATTAAATTTTATGCTTGCGAGAAAATGTGATATAATAAAAGGTAACTCGCAGAGGATTGCATTTGAAAAAAAAGTATATTCACTAAGATTACATATAAATCCATTATGATTTTCGTATGGATTCGTGGAGGAACTTGATTTTAAATTTGAAGTGATTCCCAATAAAAGTGCAGCCATTCTCTTTATCCGTAATCGTTTCCGTTCTCGCATTCGAACCCCAAGGCAGTAGGTAGCGACAAAGCGTAATGTTATGTAAGCAGATAAACTTATGAAAGATATTCTTCCGCAGTAAAGCAACATTCAACAAAATTTTCATAAGGCTAATAGTCGTTGTGTGTGTTTTTTTAACAAAATTTTCAAAGGTCAAATTACTGATGCCTCAAATCTATAAAACGGTCGGTCGGTCGGTGGTGGATTTTTTAAAATTATTTATTTTAGATCAAGTACAGAATGTTATTAAAAAATAAATTTACAAGTTCAATTAATTGTTGAGCTTCACATGATAACACTTCAAAATATGATCTGAACATTAATTAAAACTACTCGAACGGATCATTAAAATTCAAATCGAATTCGAACAGATCAAAAAAATCTTTAAATTTAAACTATTGTGAGTAGTATTCATAGTTAATATATAGGTACTGGCTGTACTCACATCTAATTTTATCGGGTTAGCTCGACTAGTTTTAAGCCCTTCTGGGGCACTTGTTCATGAGCTCTTTACACGACGTTATCGCGGCGGAAACTGCGAATGAAAACCAAATGCGACCAACCAAACCAAAAGCGAATGAAAATAAAAACCATGGAACACTTAAAAGACGCGCGGCCACAGCCACAACCATCTTCAAAACCACCTACGAGTCGCGCCCAGCGAGCTGCTACAAGCAGTACCCGTCGCGATAACGTCGTGTATAGAGCTCATGAATAAGTGCCACGGATGGGCTCGAAATAATCGGGCTAACGGGGATAAAATTACACGTCAGTATATTAACTATATATTAACTAAAAAAAAATTAAAAACGCATTAAAATTAAATATGTATAATAGAAATAAATACAAATACACTTTTTTCTTTTTGCGACGCTGACGATGGCTAGACATGATGACCAGCCCTAGTAATACGAGCAACCCTGCGATGCGGGTTGCCCTAATGATGGCATCTTACAAGACAAAGTGACGATACCCGTCCATATCGCATTCTGGACATTATTTCTGCGCTCGTATGTGGTGTGGCCACACTGTGATTCTATAATTTCCTTGAGATAGCACCACGCTTAAGAACTTTAAGCGTGGTTAAACAAAAAAAACTTTTATTCGTAGCAAAATTGAACACAGAAAATAACACTTATAAAAATATACCTAACGTCTTTAATTGTCATATATAACTCAAACTCAAATCCGACATTCGCAGGCTACTTTACAATGTTTTCAAATAACGAATTACAGATTCGTTAAATTAACACATCTAAGCACATGGTACCATTTAAAAAAACAAAATTCCTATTTCTACAAAATGTGTTTAGAAGAAGTTTTTTTTATACTTCCTTTCCATAGAACGTCTTTTAATATTTTATCCATTTTCATGAATCGTTGTCACTGATATTTATGCACATTTTACAAACTTTGGCCGTTATTAAGATTATCGACCTATTCGAGGGTAACGATAATAATCGGGAACGTTGAACAATATCTAAAAAAGGGAAACGAAGAGGTCTTTAATAGAGCTTTAAAAAGGCCATAACCAAATAGCGACTTATTATTACTTTTTAGTAACAGTATGATGTTTTTGTTAAACACTAAAATATCTCTACGATCCGTACCAACCACACTATTGATTTTTGCATTCGGATATTCACATAGTGAATCACTACGCGGGCATTTATGTATTCAGTATTTGTGTACATATTGTTAATTTAGATATTGCAAAATAACTTTAAAGCTTGAAAATATATTACATAAAATATGTGTCTACTACTTCCTCTTATTTAATAATAATAATAAAGTTTATTCGTAGATTCATATTGAATACAAAATAAAATTCTTAGGTCTTATAAAATAGATCGTACAAGTAAATTCAATCAGGTGGGTGATGTGCTGTACTCCTAGCTAGGTTATAAAATAATCTGCGTTAAGGAGTAACAGGTCCATTCCCCATTCAGTGTTTATCTGATACATGTAGAGGTTGGATATAGTTCTCTTCAATGGATCTTCACACCATACGTAGAGCGTTATGGGTGGAGAGCCGCTGGGCTCTCTGCGATGTTTTTGGAAACTACCTCGTAGGGGTTCTACCAACGCTGACCTTTTGGTTTGGAGTCGATACTTAACGCTCTAAGGATCCCAACCGCTATCGGTTTTCAAACTATTGTATACATAGATTACGTATAACAATGAATCTTAAATTCAGAGCCAATGGAATTCCATTTCTGGACATAGGTTTCTTCACTCTTTTACACCCTATGGTATGGAGATCCATGGAAATGTAGAGCACGCAGCAGAGGAGACACAATGAAATGTAGAGCACGCAGCAGAGGAGATACAATGAAATGTAGAGCACGCAACAGAGGAGATACAATGAAATGTAGAGCACGCATTATTTTTATATATTAATCAAAGCAAAGAGCTCTGTTAGGCAAGCGGTGAAAGTGTGACTCTTTCGAGGGGGTCACGAGTGCAAACCCCGGGCAGGCACCAATGAGTTTTTCTATACATACGTGTCCAATTGATAATTGCAATTTACCATACGCTTTTCGGTGATGGAAAACGTCGTGAGGAAACATGCTTATATCATATTATTAGAGAATTCTTGGGATATGTGTATCCAAATTAAAATCCGCAATTGGAACATCGCGGTAGGCGCTTAGCTCCGATCATTCTCTTCAGAAACGGATAGAGGAGTCCTATGCCCAGCAGTGGACTGTAACAAGCCGTTACTTTACTTTACTGTAATCAAAGTATGTGCAAAAGGAAAAAGCTTACGGATAGTGCGTAACAGTTTCAGTGCTACATATATATTTTTTGTAGCGAATTCTAGCTAAATATTTTGTCGTCTTTTTGTAATATGCGTCATATTTATAGCACCACGTCCTGACCATAAATATTTTGAGCACGCGTCATCGTCATGTTTACTTTGAGCGCACTACATTTCTAATATAAATAACGTTGGATATCCGTAGGTACTTTCGTAAGATTCAGATTATGAAAATCCCGCTGAATCCCTCTCATATTACAGCAATATTTCAGTCCCATACAGTTACAGTATTTTCATTGTTTTGTTTTCTTTTTGTTATCCACGCGACACATAATGCATAAAGAGAATGGAGTTTTGTTTGCTAGGTATAAATCACACATGAAAATGATATTACATTGCCTTCAGATTTTTCATTTACCATATTGATATTTATCGCTCGCCATAAGTGAAGTCTTTCAGGCAACTTATGTTTAAGAACATTATTATAATGTTCTTAATGTATATAGAGGTATTATTACGTTATTTGTATCCTGTAGATAAAAAACATGCAAAAAAAAGTAAAGTAACGGCCTCTTAATATCCCACTGCTGGGAATAGGCCTCCTCTCTCCGTTTTTTGGAGCGAAGGATTGGAGCTAAGATCTACCACGCTGCTCCAATGCGGATTGGTAGGTTACACATATCCTTAGAATTCTCTAGAGATATGCAGGTTTCCTCACGATGTTTTCCTTTACCGATAAGCGTGTTTGATATCAAGTAGACACATAAGTTTTTATATTATTATTTAGTTTCAGGAGGCGGGTGATCTCAAATGCGTAGTTAATGCCTAAAAATAGAAATGCATGTCCCAATATTGGATTGAAGAGATTCTTCTAATCGTAGTGTAACGCTTGATAACCACAGTAACAATAGGTGGAACTAAAAGTAACATATGCAGGAGGAACATCATGTCTAAAGCATTCTTTTTCTTTTCCTCTCTTCTTTGTCTTTGCGTTGGAAATTCTTAAAACAATTGAGAGTAACGTAATTGAAATTGTAGACAAGTATATAAATATACTATAAACTGTAATAGCCCAGCGGTGAGACCGTTCGAATCTTTCGAGGTGGTCACGGGTCACCAATGAGTTTTTCCATTAAAACCTATGTGTCTAATTGACAATTGCAATTTATCACACGCTTTACGGTGAAGGAAAATATCGCGAGGAAACCTGCATATCTGTAGAGAATTCGAGGGATATGTGTAACCTACCAATCCGCATTGGAGCAGCGTGGTAGGTCTTAGCTCCTACCCTTCTCTTCTGAAACGGAGAGAGTATACTATACATACATATGACACATACTATCCAGCTAGGAGGCTGCAAGAAGCTATAAGATTTAATACTAGACTAGACACTAGACTTCCTTCCAGAAAAATCTCTTGTAGATAGATACCTTTAATAGGTACTGGACGTTAATCCGTTGAGAAAGTAGCATTTAAATGTATTTATAAATGTATGGACAGAGAAAAATATAAAATATTTCGTATATTTCTAAACTTGATTAATGGAGTCTATAATTTATTAATGTCTATGCATATATCTATACTTATAAACAAAGTCCCAAAAATCTGTCTGTATGTAATCGATTTTCTCAAAATCTACTGAATGGATTTTATGTACGATTTTTACCAAAAGATAGTGCAATACTTCCGAATGGTATTTAGAACATATCGGTATTATGTAAATTGTGTTAAAGAGATCGCGCAGTTGTTATGAAACTTGCTGGCTGGGAGCTTTAGTCGCGTGCGCTGCGTAAACCAACAGAGATACGCTAATGTAATGTAGTTGAGAAGTGTAGATCTATAAAAATACTACAAAAAAGTCCGCGATAGCATGTCTCTATGTCTTATGGTTAACTCACAATAACTACTTTTATGTTTAAAATTTGAATTGTATGAAAAATTGTGTAAAATTTCCACGCGGGCGAAGTAGCTGGCACAGCTAGTTAATAATATAATATCGGCGTAATTTGAACAAAAAGTCATAATCACGATCTTCAGTCATAAAAATCAACTCATTCATAAGCATGTAATATATTTTTTAAATTAATTTACTTCCCTCAATATGCACAACCTATATTAAGCGGAAGACAAACAAAGAAATTATGCCCGTGTGAAATGTTTTGATTAAATTCATAGGTCGTTAGGGGAGCTTGTCGGTGAGCGATGCCAGTGCTAATCAGCTTCACGCTTCAGCCCCCGTATTCAAATTGAAATAACATTTTCTAGGGAAATATTCCAAATAAAACACGATTCGTTTCGTTGTGATTTCATCCCATTTGTTTCCCTTTTTCAATCTTGATTTTTGTTTGTTGTAATCTACATATTTTATTGGTCATGACGTTTTATTTAACTGTCAATATTTAGATTTCGGTTGCAACACAAGATTCCGTCACAAAAAACTTCTGATGTAAAAGGGCGAAACGCAAATAAGACAGTAAAATTTGTGACAAACAAATTTAAATGTGCTGCAAAAAACAATTAAATACGTTGAAATTCTTCTCGAATTACAATCACTCGAAATATAAGCTTACACAATCATTTTGCAAAAAAAATATTTCGATTTATTTTTTAATGTGAGAGGAATATAAGAAGCCGTGATGGCCGACCATTGAGAGTGCGCAACTTTTGTGATAGTATCCTCAAGTAAGCCCTGATACCTAAGTAAAAGAGAGCCGAGGCCATTGCCCAGTTGTATAATAACAAATTCATATATATTATTAAATATATATTTAATTTTTATATTATTATATAATATTCAAAGTAAATAGATACGGTCCACAAAAATTTCCCAATAAATTTCATAGATATTTAGGGAAAAATATCGGTCAGCGAAGTTGTAACTGATTAGAAATCTTTTACATTAAATTTAAATAACATATTCTGAGAAAATTTATGTATGATATAAAGATGAGTTTTTTAACTTTCTGTTTTAGATAGACAATAAGGGATTAAAAAAGGTAGTACATGAAAATAACTACCATACAAGATTTTAAAAGTTCAGACTCCTCTTGAACTATCGACATCTTATAATTCTAAGAAAATTCAAAGTCTTCAGTAAATCGCACTAGTTTTTTTTCTAACAAATTTCTTCTTTTTCTTCTTTATAGAAACAGTTTTATTTTATTTTGTGATATATTGAACGATTCATAGAAAAAAGTTGTATTTATTGATTGTTTTGCATACTAAGGAAATGAAGTTTTATTTTTTAGAGCAAACTAATGCAAGCCGATAATCCGCAAAGAACACTTGTCAGCAAACGCTATATTACCTTGTTAGCGGCCAGTCACGCGACCGAGTCTTGGAAGTTTACCAACGATGTTTAGATATATTGGATTTTAGAGCGTATATCAAAACGTTATATTATAGGTAGGTAAATTGAATCTTGTAATATATTAATCATGATCAATTAGCAATTTTAATCAAAACACATCATATTGATGGGAGATAATTACAAAATTTACAACTTTTAGCGAAGGATTAGCGTTGGTTGGAACGATATGTTGCACCCCGAGTAATAGAACTGAAGCAACGACATGGTTGGTCGCCAAGATGTCTCGATTTCGTGAAGACCATCACATGATATCGAATGCTCCTAAAATGCCTTAGATAGAGACAACTTTTGAGAAGACTCGTCAGAGCAGCAACAATGTTCAATGTATGACCGCAACTATTTGTTACGGATGTTTATGTGACTAGAGGAAAAAGAATAGTATGGATTGGGTTGAAGTACAAAATGCATATAAAAGGAGTAGCGCCAAAGTTGACGAAAGATAGAGGACAATGAAAGTGAAAAAAATGCTGTGTCGACCTCACTTAATAACGTTCAATCGCGAAGAAGAATTTTCAAAATTTGAAATTTAAAAAATGTAAGTTTTGTGTCATCATGATGTTGATATGATGTCTTCAGGATTATCGCTGACTAACGCCCTTAGAGAAAGCGAATATACGAAAAAATACTACTGAAGCTTTAGATTTACTTTACGGAGATCCATAATACAAAAGAAATAGTAAAATTATCTTGCTATAGTCTGCGATAATAAGTTATCTCGAATTATATCAAAACAATTTTACTATTACTTTTGTACTACGGAAGCATTATTTCCAAAGTGTGATGAATTCCCCAAAAACCAATAAAATACTTAAGTTTGATGATTGTTCTTTGTTCAAGTTATAACACAAAAATCTTATGAGAGGAAGAATAAATTGCCATTAAATCTAGAAACCCGCTGCGTAGTGCTTTAAACATTACACTATGCTGCTACCGACCCATTTTTTGTGGTTTTTGTAAACTAATTAAAAAAGTTTCATCATAGTCTATTAAGGTTTTAGCTTTAGCTACGAGTAGTTAGTATCACTAACAAATTCAAATTACTTTAACGTTTGTAAAGATAACATTTTGATCGTGTACATGGAGAAGAAGCCATCAAAGAGGACTTTGCTTAATTAACACTTTGAGCTCAGGAAAGTTATTACATGTTAAATTTTATAAACTCTGATTGACACAACGTTTATACACGCCGGCAAAAATATATATTTCTTTAAACAACGTGCCAATTCCTTCAAGCTACGTACGTCATTGTGCCGTATTATTTTAAATTTTTGGACTGATAACGCTGCTCCACGTTAGTTTTTAGTTTAGTTTAATTTTAGTACACGTGTACTAAAAAGTAGATCGTCATTAATCATAAATTTATTATGTATGACAAAATGTAGTGCCGTACAATAAACATTTGAAACCCATACGCGCCGTTGAGTTTTAATAAAAACATACGAGAATATTGAAACCATTCTAAAACATGGTTAATTTTTTTGTCTGACGTCATTTTTAAAACAGACTTGAAAGGAATTATATCTTATATCAACAGAAAAATCGAAATTTAGCATCTGTGACTGAAGGTATTCAATATTCAAAATATTCTTTATTCAAGTAAACTTGTAAACAAGCGTTTTTGAATAGTCAACTCTACAGCTGGTTCGGAAAGCTGTTCCTACCGAGAAGAGCCAGCAAGAAACTCGGCAGTTGCTCTTTTCAAAATATAAATTCTTATAAGACTAATGTAACACTAGTTACATTTAGTAATTAGGTCAAAGAGTAGCTATGTCCATGCATTCTTATCGTCTAAGTGGATACTTAGACGATAAGAATACTCGATAGTACGGCTGGATAGCCGTACTATCAAAATATATATTTTATTGTAGTTTCATAAAAAAATTGGTATGACTATAAACCACGTCATCAACATAAAGACGCAAACTAAAGCAGCAATTTAATGACCGAAATTTAACACCCAGCCCATCCCGTTTCCATTTTGTTTGCATAAGACTCGCCGACCTTTGTCCGAAAATTTAATGAAAGCAAAGATTTCAGGATACCCAACGTCATTAACGTGAAGTAAAAAACAGGGCCCTGTGGGTGTATCATTAACATTACGCCAAGTTAACATCAGATTTTTTTGTTGAAATTATTACTTGGACCTCGTAATTACATCGAATACGAACTGAATGTTTTTTTGTATTCAATATGTGATTGTTTTATGATTCCTTTGTTTAAATGTCTTAATAACTTAAACTATTTGAATTAAATAATTTAAAACTATTTGTTAATATTATACGGTAAAGTGCCACTCTTGAAAATGTGAGATCAATCACTATGTCAGTTGTCAGTTTCAGTTCAGTTCACTTGCAACGTAACCGCCTAGACTTTGGCAATCGACTTATACCGTCATACTTGTTGACTTAACCGCCGGACAAACAACTGGCCGAAACTCAACGTATGCTTACTTAACAGGTATCTATGGTATCGTTCGGGTAGACTGACTCCAGTTGGAGTACATTCTCTTAGGTTGATGGATTAAGTGCACCCAATAAATAAAATAGCGCATAGAGAGGAGCTTCTGTTCAGACATGTACCTATATGGATAAAAATGGATTATGGATAAAAGCTGCTGTCAGTGGAAATGTAGAAATACGTACAGCGTTACCTTTTACTTATCAGTTAAACGTAAGTAAATCTAAGTGTGTCACTCCTGGCCTTATTATTAATATATAGTATTTAAGTAAGAATTTTGTAAACGTTTCGTAAACGTATTACTCTCATAAATTTATACTACTTATAAAACAAAGTCTCAAAAAGCTGTCTGTGTGTATGTAATCGATTTTCTCAGAATCTACTAAACGGATTTTTGTACGGTTTGCATCAAAAGATAGTGCAATACTTCCGGATGGTTTAAGTAAATAGTACATATAAGACATTATGTAAATTGTGTTGAAGAGATCGCGTAGTGTTAAAAAACTTGCTTGATAGGAGGTTTGGTTGCGTGCGCTGCATAAACCAGCAGAGACACGCTAAAGTAATGTAGTAAAGAATTATAGATCTATTAAAATACTGCAAAAAAGTCCACGATAGCATGGCTCTATCTCTTATGGTTTACGCACAATAATCACTTTTATTTTTAAAATTTGAATTCTAGAAAATATTGTGACACGCTCATTTCCACGCGGGCGAACCGCTGGCAAGGCTAGTAAATAAATAAATAAATCAGTAAACGAGGACCGTGAGTGATGATAGAGTCTCATGAATACTAATGAAATATCATTATTACATTACATAACTAATTAAAATCTGGAAGAAAAACACTTCATCTAACGATCGACCACTAGCTTGTATTAAAAAATTTTAATTTCATAAGTTTAAAGACCAAATATATAAAAAGAGCTACTACTATTGATTATCGATGAGGTGTTCTACTATAAAATAAAAACACTTTTATCATTTTTTTAATGATTCAACTAATAATTTACATGATTATTGAATGTATGTGGCATAGAAGATTGGGTAGATGGACATTTAGGAATAGACAATACCTATACCATCATGATGTTTCGTCCCACGGATTCACAAAACTCGAAACTTGTGACTGAGGTAGGTACCCTAATTATGGCCTTGTTTAAAAAAGACGATTGTTTTATAATTTATATACTAATATTATAAATGTGAAATTCTGTCTGTCAGTTACCTGTTTTTCCTAATTGGGAACAAGAAAAAGTGATTATTGAATCCAACCCAATTCCAGTTTAATAATAGTTTCAATATCCATAACTTTCAGATTAGTAGCATGACAACGGCCAACATCAACTCGTAAGCGGTAATAACAATTTATTGCTTTGCGCCTTTCAGTCTACTGCCTCAAAGACCGAAATGTATCGATATGAATATCAATGACGGATTTGCCTATAAAGTACTTTTACGATGGCAACGGCTTTACCAATATTTGACGTTTTATATTTTGGCTTTGACATTGAAAATTGCTAACAGCAGTGAAAATGTTAGAGAAAGAAACATGCTTAAAAGTTCAAAATTTATACTCTATTATTTATATTACAGCGACAAAATTGTGTTCTAATTTTCATCAGGATACATGACATAATCAAAAACTATAATACCTCCATGACGTAAACATAACTTTCAATTTATCTGAAAAATGAATTAAAATGGATTTTGCGAGCAGTTTCATGTATCGAAAATATTGACGGCACCATTAAATGTATTTAGTAAAAGAAATATTTACGAAAGAAACACAAGATTGTCTATAATACGGATAATAAGTACACAATATATAAAACAAAGAACAATAATATTAATAATCTAGGTCAAATTAACAACACATTAAATGATTTCTTACTTGGGTTAAATCAAAATAGACGTTTGACCCATTTATTTGGTCTTGGCAAACTTTGACCGCGTGGTTTTTGCCCGAATCAATCAAGTTAGATCATGGATAAGGTAGGATTAATAAACTAACGAACCGTTAACGCAAAATTAAACATTTTGCTTAAATCTTGCGTTCTATTTTATTTAATCTTTGATATTATTTAATCAATGATGCGAGTTTAAAAGATATACCGAATTACGCATAGTATTATTAAATTTTTGATTTACATTCATTTGTAATATACACATATATGTTACGATTATATCTTAAGAACTAAGATGCATTAAATGCAAACTGTACACACGTTGCACAAACACAAAACAGAAACACCGCATTTATTATGTTGCAGGTGTTTTCTTGTTAGTAAATGCATTTAACTGATTCACTTTTATTTTGTTTTATTACCTTAGCTTATACTTTTCCTAAGATTTATAAAATAATAGTGATGAATTGATAAGAATAAAAGTAATATTTTACATAAGAGGTACATTTTACCATCGAAATAATATAATAATTTATATTTCGATCGTGTTTTCTGGGATCTGGGATCACAACATTTCAACGACATTTCAGGCTTTTTTGGTTACTTGATGATGGCAAGTGCCATTTTTAAAAAGGATACGTAAATATTTATTGTTCATTAGTGAGTCAGTTGCTTGAATAGTCTTAGGATAGAATATAAGATCAACTATATGAAAAAGATAGCATATCTATGTAGTGAGAATAAAAATAAGTTTGGTAAACTCATAGTCCTGCTGCAGACTGTAAGTTACCATGTCTATAACATGGTAACGTCTTGAAGATTACAATGTGTCTAATTTGTTGGAACTTACAAATTCTATTTCCGTTTAGAACTGTGTGAATGGAGCTCACCCCCCTTTTAAATTATTACTCTTTAAAAAAAACAACTATTGAGTTTCTAGCAGTAAGACGTGTGGTATCCGGCTGAGTAGAATAGAACACCCTCATTTTTTACCGAGGTGTCGTAAAAGGCGACTAAGGTAAGTCGACCCGCCGTGTGGTATCCGGCTGAGTAGAATAGACCACCCTCATTTATTACCGAGGTGTCGTAAATGGCGACTAAGGTAAGTTTACCCGCCATGTGGTATCTGGTTGAGTAGAATAGACGACCCTCTTTCTTGCCGAGGGGTCGTGAAATACGACTAAGGTAAGTTGACGTCAGGCAGGTGGCCGGTCGTACAATACGTAGCCAAATCATACAAAAACATGTTTTTAATATGTTGTGCCGACCCCACTTAGAGTGGGATAAGGGCAGGAAGGATGATGATGAGTTTCTCGCAGTGGAGACAGGATTGAGAGTGCCAGAGATTATATAGATCCTATACTTACGAGTATTTATCAGGCAATACTTCTTGGCAATTCAGCTTAGAATTAAAATAAAGTAAAGTAGTAGTAATTAAATTGAAATGCTTGTAGTTATTAAATGAGACTAGTTAATTATTTATTTCCGTAAACAAAACTTAAATACATGCAATCGGTGTAAATATTTTAGAGATCAACATTTAGTTACGAACGAAAGCCGACGTTTAATTGTTACTGAATCCTATCATTTACGCTTTTATAGTTATACCGAAATAAGCACTTGAGGGGACAAAGTTTGGGATGGATGTCACTTTATGTATCAAAGTGTCCCAAAGCCACCACGCCGCAAAAACCGCTTGTTAGCTAACTATTGGTCTCATCAAAGTCCGTCACACTATACGACCTTTGCTAATTTCTCGTCAGTATATATCATATTAGTATGATAATTACTTTTGGAAGTAATTAGCAGAATTATTAGTAAATGAAGCAGAAATGACTCTGACCTCCGAAACTTTACGTTACTGTAGACGCAAATATGTTTCTTATATGCAGGCCGTCGATCCCAAAGTAAGTAACAAAATACTTGTGTTATGGGTGATGGACAACTGGTAAATATACTACAAAACTAATTTAAATACATACTCAAATACAAATACATGCCCTGGCTTGAAGAACTACCAATTTTTTTATAGAAAATGTTGGCCCTCGGCGGATATCGAACTAAAGGCAGGGCACGTGGCGCTAAAGGCAGGGTCATCACCCACTACGCCGACGGGCCAGTTAAATATTACTTAAAATTAATCTATTTCTAATTTGCTGCTTTATTTTAACAGATGACTAGAACAAAGCGGTTATGCGAGAACGAATAAAATTATTGTACTGGTTGATGACGAATGGTTCATACCATTTATCCTATTCCTGTTGAATTTACAGGATTTTTATAGCCTATAGTTACCCCGGTGTATAAAAATTAATCGTCACAAACTTTCGCATTTAAAATATTAATAAGGATATAAAAATATCAAATTATTTGATTTAATTTGATAAGCAATGACACGTGTCAACTCCAATTAGACACGTTGTTGGAAACTATCCATGCGATCTGTTGCTAATTTATCTCAAAAGTCACCCGTCTTTATTAAATTAGCACGGCCAAGGGACTATTTCAACATCGACTGAAATTTAACAAAGTAAATAATGTAGCTCTAGCAATACCAAAATTATATAGTATGGTTACATCTTAGGTATATAGACATTTATAACGTAAATAAATCTTTTGGTATAATAAATACGAATTATTTTTATACAAAGTGTTAAAATATTTTAAAGTTTATATAAACGAGAAGAGCTACATTCTGACTATGACATCCGGTTATGAAGAATAACACTCATTAAATTCTTTGATGTCAATGAGAGAGCTGTGATTCAATAAGCTGTGATAGCTCAGCGGTGATACCGTGCGACTCTTTCGAGGGAAAGGGAAGGTAGTCTTTACGACTACAAACCCGGGCACCGATGAGTTTTTCTTAAAACTCTTTTAAAACTTATGTGTCTAATTGATAATTGCAATTAATCACACGCTTTTCAGTGAAGGAAAACATCGTGAGGAAACTTGCATATCTTTAGAGAATTCTGGAGATATGTGTCACCTACCAATCCGCATTGGAGCAGCGTGGTAGGTCTTAGCTCCAACCCTTCTCTCTGGAAACGGAGAGAAGAGGCCTATTCCCAGTAGTGGGATTATAACAGGCCGCTACTTTACAATGAGAGAGTACGAGTAAGTCATTATCCTTTATAAACCACTCCGTATCTCTATGGTGCGATGGTTACTTCAACATGATGGTTGTCCACCATGTACAGCATAAATCATGCAGAGATAAAAATTAAAAACGTTTTTCCGATAGTAGCAAGTATAGACACATCAGTTATCTAAACTATAACAGTTAAACTTTTTACAGATAAATTCATTTCTTATTAAGTCTATTTTTTATCAAAAACAAAGCAAAAATTGCACCAAAAAAATAATTGAAATAAATAAAAAACAAAATATATACATATTTCCACGCTAATATTATGTGTGTAAATATGTCTCTTTTTTACGCTTCTACGGCTAATCCGCTAGACTAATTTTGATGAAACTTGGTAGAGTTGAACATGTGTTAACATATATGCGCATCAAAAATTCCCGATATTCCTTCGGTAATAGGAAACAACACAGTTTATAATTAAGGGCATTTTAACACTTGTTGTTATGTTTACGCAAACAAGGTCACGGGTAAAAACCAGTGACGGTATATATATATTAAAGGACAACATTAAACAGGATTAAACATTGTACATGCCAACTTCCACCTCTACCTTTTTTACATAATATCCCTTTACCGCGAACATGTCACGACGCTTTCAAAGTGTCTAAAATTTAATTAAAATGTCCCGAAGTTACATACAGGATACCGAGCATCATTTGTGTGAAGCAAAAACGAGGACCAGCTTATTAAAGCGCGTTGAATCCCATTACCTTTGTGTGTCAAGTGGATTAACGTCAGATTTTCCGATAAAATTGTAATTCTGCCCGCAATTATGCAGATGAGAGGACTGAGTTGACTACTACCTCTACATTGGCTAAGTATTAGTACACATGTGAAGAAAAACATGGAGTAGGAGAAAGAATAGAAAAAGCGGTTTTTAAAATATTAAGTGATGTAACAGTACTAAAAACTGCTGACCTGAATCTCGTGCTATTCAATATAAAGCTCTTTCTTACCAATTTTTAATGTTATGCGAAAGATCAAAGGAACCGACAATTAATGGGTTAAATTTACCTGAAACCTAATTCAGTGACCTTATAGTGTGACGAGATGAGCTGCTTAGTGCTTTGAGAGTTACAGCTAATACCAGAAGTCTAACTGTAAAATTTGCAGTTAAATTCCAGTTTCTATTTTACTATAGAACAGATTTTATTACGTATTACCTAACACAAAATTGAATGAATCATTTACTACGAGTTAGTCTTACATGATGTATTATAACAATTTCAGGTATGTTACAACGTGTTTGAAATACAACCTCCTTCATATAGTTTGTCAGTAATAAAAACAAACATTGTCGCTGTCATTATTTTTTTAAATTAAAAATTTAAATTAAAAAAAAAAATTAAATTTAAATCTGTTTATTACACTTATTATCTATTACAGTTTGTACTTAAATCTAACGCTAATCATATGAGTTAATAATTATTGCGCTAGAATTGCGCACTCTAGTGCCGCTACATGTTTGTTAAAGGGTAAGTTGGTTTAATGGGAATGACATACAGTAAAGACAGAATATAACTTACTTATTTTTAATAGAATAATTATGAGAGGCTATAGGGATACATTTCCTTATAAAAAATTTTTTTAGGATTCTTTTTGCCTGTTTCATGGTTGAGTTTTTTATTAGTTCCAATAAATGTTTTGGTAACTTATTTAATACACATGGCAGGTAGTGCAGCCAAGTTCGCTTCCCATATGCATTATTCCATCTGGGTGTAGTAAATGAAGGGATATTTGATAGATTACGCAGGTTATTGGGTCTTTAGTTAACGTTTAAGGTACAAATTTTATTATGATAGTGGTTTATTATAGCAAAGTTTACTTTGTCAAATACATTCATTACCCTGCAATACTCAAATAGGCCATGGTAATTGTTTCTATATTTGTATTTAATTTTTAGAGGAACTATATTTTTTAGTAATCTAATTTGTAAATTATATATATTATTTACATGAGTCTTACTTGCTCTTCCATAGCATGCGATACCATAACTTATAACTGAATCTGCTAGTGACATATAAAGTAGTCTTAATGTACTGTAGGGAATTTTATGTTTAAGAATGCACAACTTAGCTAAGATTGATCGAAGCTTCCCACACACATGGTTTATGTGGGGGGACCAATTAAATTTGGCATCTATTTTTAGTCCTAAATACATATGTTCTTTAACTAAATCAAGTGATTTGCAGGTACACAAATCTCTCGGCTTATGCAGACAACTGTGTTCGTGCGCTATGGAAATGGAAATGGAATGGTGCTACTTATTTTATGCGTAGAATAAATATACATTAATTTAGTTTTATCATAGTTAATAGAGAGACCAACATCATGTGCCCATTTACATAATTGGTTAAAATTAGATTGCATCATTTTATTAGCAATATCAATATGGTGAGCTGTTACAATACAAGTGTCATCAGCAAACTGATATACAGAGCCATGCTGAAATATATTGCACATATCGTTATCATAAATCAAGTACTCTGTAAGGCCTAAAATTGAGCCCTGAGCTGTTCCATGAGTGGAATACTCGAACTCACTCAATTCACCATCAATACATGCTGCGTTATATCTTTTCGTATGGTAATTTTTGAACCACCTCAGCTACGGGCCCTGAATACCATTCTGCTGCATTTTCTTGTAAAGTGTATCAAAATTTAATGAATCAAATGCCTTTCTAAAATCAACCATAACCGTTAGGACATGCTTTTTCTCGTTAAGATACTTATTTATTTCATCTGTGAATAAACACAACAATTGGGATGTACTTATGTTACTCTGGAATGCAAATTGCTTCTCATGGATGATACAATTACTAGATAAAAAGGCATTTATAATTTGTCCAAAATATCTTTCTATTATTTTATCAAAGCAAGACAAAATAGTTATAGGTCTATAATTGTTAGTATCAGAATAACTACCTTTTTTATGAATAGGTCGAATTTTTACCTATTTATAATTTATCTGGATAGATAGCTTTGAGAATACATGTGTTTATTAAGTGGGTTAATACTGGGGCTATTTGAGTTGATATTAATTTGACATCTTTCACCCGAATATTGTCTAATCCTGGACTTTTTTTATCATTCATTTTCTCTATTATTTTAATTACAATGGATTCGTAATTTTAGTTATCCTTACCGACGAACTAGGTTGGTTAATATATGTTTTTTCATCAAGGAGAGGTTCAGCACAGTTCAACATTACATTCTTAACATTATTTTCAAAATCGTGCGCAAATTTATTGGACAAAATTTTACCTTTTGCTGTAAATGATTCAATAAGTACATCGTCAATTGCTTTAATGATCCTACCAGTTAGTCTATTAACAATCTCCCAATTTTTTTTTGGGTTCTTAATGACATTACGAATTTCTTTCTTGGTATAATTATTTCTTGCTTTATTAATAAATTTGTTAGTTCTATTTCTATATTTCTTGTAAATAAGCTCGTTTTGTTTATTACTTATATCTGATAAATGTATCTTTAAGAGTTCTTTTTTTTTATTACACATACTAATCAATTTATCTGTGATCCATACACACTTTTTCTTAGAATTTAAACTAATTTTCTCCTGGTATTTACATTTTATGTATATATTATCGAATTTACTAACAATATTTTCAAATATTTCGTTTGGATCCTCACTTTTGTATATCGGACTCCAATCTACTTTGAGTAATTCTTGTCTAATTTTTTTCGTGTCTAATTTTGTTACAGTTTTGAAAGAATTTATGCGCTCCGAACTAATAAGAGCTAAACCTGTAATGTAATGATCGGCCAACGCGTTGGTCACTACTGTGGAATGAATAATATGATTATTTGTACCTCGCCTACATATGTCACGGATGAAAATGTGAACTATGCATGTTTTTGATATACCAGTTTTTTGACAATCAACTCTAATATACTGTGATATGCAACATTCAAAACCAAGGTCATTCATAGTACCAATATAAGAGGTTACTATTTTATTTGTAATTTTAATGTCTATATTGATGTCACCCACCACTACACAATTAGAGTTGGTAGGATACACTGATAAAAGTCTTGATAATTCAAATATAAAGTTGTACTCACTCAGGCTAGGTGACCAATAGATAGCACACTTTATAACTTTATAACTTTATAACTTTATATGCGCTGAGTTGTTGAAAGAGATTAAATGGTTGACTTTTGAAAAATTGCTTCTTATTTATTAATCAGTCTAAAGGAAAAATATTGTCGTTATAGATATCAAAATAAATCAATTCAGTCATATATACTTTATAATTTAAATGGTTAACATTGTCTCTGATCACCTTAACATCATACTATTAGACGTTTCGTGTAAATACAACTCAATGTGTTACAAGTATAAGAAGATATGACCTTCTAATAAAACTTAATAGAGATACTTGATTCTTAAATTATATACCCTCTTCTTTCTTTAACGCCTTATTGAATACTTCAACTAATTATGAAAGAACTTTACCTTAATATATTGTTGTAGATTTCCAATAACCAATCTGGCATGGTTGAGAGAAAAGTTGGAGAGGAACATTCTGTAAGCAACGGATTAGCGAACCTGATGCTGTTCTGAAGTTTATATTAAAAATGTTCGATCATAGCTCTGAGTTCGACCTGCAACTGTAATATTAATCCAAGGAAAACGATGGAAAACTTTTTGAAATTCAACCTGTATTTAGAAAGCAAAACTTGTATTCCTTCATAAGTTTAATAATGTTAGATATTGTATGGGAGATTCAATTATGAATAAACATTCAAAATATACAAAGTCTACGCCGTAAGAATGTTTTTTCTATAAACTTCATTTTGTCATTTTACACATGACAAATTGTACATATTTCTTACAGTGACGAAAAAATTATTATAAAAGTGTTGTTTTTTAATCTACTTGGACTAAGTCTTTTATTTTATTTATTTATTTTAGGGGAAAAAAACAATTGTAATATAACTTAAATGTTAAATTTATGCACACTTAGATATTAAATAGTTTTTTCATGAGCTTTTTCTAGGGCGTTATCACCACGGGAACGGACATTTTCAGCGAACTTACAAGTTTTAGTGATGGAAATTTCATGTGGAAACCTGAATATACGAGTATCTGGAGAACTTCTGCAAGATGTATGACCCGACCATCCACATGGGAGCAGCGTTGTAAGTCAAAGCACCAGTCCTTCTCTCTAAATAAGAGAGACAACCTTTGCCTTTGCTTAGCAATTGGATATTAATAAATATCTACTTTACTACCTTTGATTGTTAAGGATATTATAAACATGATTATTAAACAAAATTTTCAAGCTGTTTTTGTAGCACTTCCGATTTCCTAAATTTCTTCAGAGTTTACTGACAGCGCGGTGGAAATTCACTGACGTCATTTGGTATTCCCCGCAAGTAAAGTACCGTAACATTTCTTGGATGATACGTGACTTGGCGAATCACGTCTGAATTAAATAGTGTTTGAAACTACTTGCCTACCGCTAAGTATTCATACTGGACTGAATGTTGGACTTAAATATTTTTGTAGCTTGTAGCGAAACTTTTCGCAGTTGCTACTAATATGTAAAATTTACCAAGACATATATTCGTATATTTTGTTTTTGTTTGCTTGATATGGATGTACACTGGACTTTTTATCGCAGAAATGTACCTCTTCAAAAACTCAATGTCATTACTCTTAATATTAGTAAACAAGTACGTATTACATGAAAATAAGAAACAGATTGAAAACAGGATTAAATTTAAATTATAGGGTCATTATTAATAATGAAATTTACTAAACCTAAAATTACATGTCAGACAAGTACTTCATCTTAACTATTAGCTATAGATATATGAATCTTAAAAATGGAAAAAAAAAGAAACGTTAAAAATATTAATGAAATCAATACGTTAGACAATAGTCTTAAATATCTTGTTAAAAATAATTATAATTATAAAAAAATATATTTGATGTTTTAATTTTTAAAAGATGTATGTAATTTTTAATCAACAGTAAAAATAAGTTATATTACTTTAGCTTGTACATTGTAAAAAAATTAAATGAAGTTAACAAGAAATTATACTGTATATTTAAGGTTATGTATTGTGATCTACTTGCCTAGGGAAAGGAAACTTTCAAAGTGATAACTTTAATTTTTTCCTGCATATTTATTGATATCTAAAGCTTAAATACCACAACCACACCTTACCACAACTTACTCAACCACAGCTTACTTTTACTTTCTTTGTCTTGACGTCAACGTAACATTCGCCTTAATACCGATTTAAAATATGCAGACTCTGGTATTGATTGTCTCCAAGAATAACGCCCCATCCACTGAGAAACTCTGAATCGACTTCGCTATTTATTTACAAAACTATTTGATATTGAGGCTAATTTTGACACGAATGTATTCAAATTCAAAATATTCTTTATCCAATAAACTTAACAAAAACAACAACTTAACTTAAACTAAACAAGTGCTTTTGAATCGTCAACTTTAGTGCTGGTTCGGAAAGTTGTTCCTACCGAGAAGAACCAGCAAGAAACTCGGCGGTTGATCTTTTTAAAATATAAATCTTAAAAACTAGTTACATTATTTATTACTGTCTTGTACAGGGTAGAAGTGCAGCTATATAGTATCCACACATCCTTAACATCTAAGTAATCTTCAACAGTATAGTAGGCTTTCTGTATCAGCCTCTTTTTAACAGTGTTTTTAAACTGCTTTAATGGCATGGCAAAATATTATTATTATTATTGACTGAGGTATTCGATCTTTAAAAAAAGCTAGTAACTCATTAGTGCTATGTTATGTGAATTATTACACCATGGTTTAATGGCAGTTATATAAGACCACCTCCGAGATGCACTGATGACCTCAAAAAAGTCGCAAGGAACCGCTGGATCCAATCGGCATAAGATCACGTGGTTTGGAAATCCTAGGAAGAAATCTATATCCAGCGCTAGACGTTCATCGGTTAAAGAAGAAGATGATGAAAAAGCAAACGTCTACTGACCGAAATAGATCAAACAACAAGTCTTAAACTTTAGTAGCATCTTACACACAACATTCACCAGTAAGACTATTCGAAAAAAACAACTCAATACTCCAATAGAACGTTGTTAGTTGTTAACTAATTTCAATAATGAGTCAGAACATTTGGTAAAATCTTTAATTCCTTAATGATGCCGCAGTGTTTTATTACTGGATAAATAACTCGCTACGGCAAATAAGCTTTACGAGTAATAAAAGGCCGGGTTCCACTTAAGGGTTTGCTTGTCTTCGTTGCTCAGACACTAATTGATAATAACTTTCAGGATACCTATATAAAAAGTGTTTAGTTAGTTTCATTTGTAATTAAAATCTTAAGACTCAATCTTATTAAACCTTCTATTCTTAATATTTTACACAAGAGAAAAACGATGTAGCAATGGTCCGTAATAATTTTTACTGAATTATGTTTTAGCTTGCTCGTCTATCAGTTGTCTACACGACATACTCCAGAGAGGTTTTCCAGGTACTTCATGACCTTCTGCATTGCGTGTTATAATCTGAATCCTCGGCACGTAATCAATAAGTCCCTACTACGCACGAAACTGCTAACTTCTTTGTTTCTCTTGAGATTTGTATAAGAAACTCTTCCGGCATTTATTTATACCAGTATATATAATTATATAGCTATAAGCAATATCAGAAGGGCATCAATTAGCAACTAGCTAGCTAATCACGCGTTTATTAACCGAATTTTTTAATTGAATATTTTTAGGACCTAATAATCTCCAAAATATCATCAAACCCATTATTTGAGGACTAACGTGCACTCAAATGCATATAAAATATCAATAATTATTATAAATGTAGAGTCTACGGTGGTTGTTAGATTACTAGGTCAGATAAAATATCTAGTATTGGCATATCATTCCAATAATATCGAAATGATATATAGATAAAATATAACTACAGGTATTCGCAGAAATCTATTTTTATAAAAGCCTACGCGAGCACGATACCAATATCAGAAACGAAAATCATTTCGAATCGAATCAAATCGAATGTGGGCACTAAAGTATTAGTATTCGAAGTACCACACGCTTTGCTCGTAATTTTTTAGGGTACCGTTATAGAAAACCCGAAGTATCTTCAACTTTATATATTTCATCGTATTTATTAAGGGGCTGTTGATTGTTACGTATATTTGAGGCTTTTGTTTATTTAATTATTGCTCCAATATATAATGACACCGAACACCTATTTATACCCACTGGGTGGGGAGTTAGAAGCATAGAATTATTATACTAGAATAGGCGAGTCAGCCAAAAATGTGTCCATCAAAAATAGAGGAAACAAATATCTATCTCTCTCTTTTTTATATGTGATTAGACAAAGATAAGCATGACTCTTTTACGTTCTTTCTCTTATTATTTGTTGGACAACCGCACTCAAAGGCTTGTCGATAACTCTCCTTCTATATTCTATAAGAACTTCATGGTTAAGAGATATTGAGGATTTTACCATCAGCTGAGGATCCTTATGCCCATCTGTTTTTAATTTTTCAGTTATTCTTGTTAAGAGCACCGTACACTTCCATTTCAGCTTCACAAAACTATGAATTCGTTGCAATCGGTAGTTTCGGTTCTTTCCACGTGATTCACTCAAATTCATAACTTTGTACATCACAATAAAAAGCTCACGTGCTTTTAAAATCAGCGTTGAAAAGGAGAAATGAAAAGTAACAAAATATATTATTTCTCCGGTTGCAATTAACTTTTACACAATAATGTAATATGTGAGGTTACTTGACTAGTCAATATCAAAATATTACCAATCCCAGAAATGCTCCGTAAAAGCTTACCACCATAAACCAGTAAAAAGTAGGAACAGCCAGCAATCTATGCCATAAATTGAGGTATAAAAGCTTATGGTAATTTAGATTTATGCAACAGATAAAGGATATTTATCAACACTAGTACCAAGGAGTTGCGCGAAAAAATGTCTCAGAAAAGCTACTAGCAGCATTTTTATGAGGCCCGACCCCGAACTACTTTTGTATTTAATATAAAAAAAATGTGCCACAAAGCAAGAAATATTAGTTTCTTAACTCTCCTTGACCTAACCTATTCCATGTATTAAAACCACAGATAGTTATGTTTACCTATACCACTATAGCCATCAAATGACGGGATAATAAAACTGACTTTGATTATACAGCCATGTTTCTATATGTATATATTTGATTTATGGGGTTACTTGTACACTAATTTATTTGATTTCTCTCAATTTCACTTTCAAAGTGAACAATAAATCGACAAAATAACAAGGGAATATTATGGCGGCGTGGAATAAATTTGAGAGGATACGAAGAGGATGTGATTTGTACTTAAAGATTAGATGGAATCTGTGGATGGTATGAGCGTCGAGGCCCGAAAGATATGGGTAAAGGGCGAAGTAAGGACACGAAAAAGTATCGATACTTTGTGGAATTGAATAAGTTTGCTTTCGATACTTATATTTTTATATTCGATGTACTTTTAAAAAGGTACCACTTAAGTTAGCCTTTTGGCTTATTCTTATGGTTTTGGAAAGACTGTGTAGGTGGAAAGAGATCTATAAAACAGTTATGAATTTGCAGCTGTCTCTTTTATTCTTATTTTTATGTACGATATACATGTTCTAATCTACTGAGACTGACGTTACTGACCGACATTAACGTGCTGAAGATTGCGCATTAGTCCCTAAGAAATTGCGATACAAAAAGTATAATATCAAAAAGTATCGATACTTTTTGAAGTATCGATACTTTTTGTCCATAATTTTATGATTTCGATACTTATTTATCGATACTACTTATGAGTCGTTAGTTATCGATACTTTTTATTCGACACTGATATCAGAAGTGTGGTAACACTTCTGACGTCAGTTTCCTTGTAAAGGAAAACGATATCTAAAAAAGGGATTTATTTTCACAACCGGGTAAATGCGTGTTGTGACAACGAATATTAGATGATTGCATTTTGGCTGGTATCCTCGTAGGTAGCAGCATTGGTAACTAATTTTTGATGGTGCTATTTCACACACTTTTGACCGCAAAGCTTTTCTTAGTGCTTAAGGGAGCATGCTAAGCCGTTGGCCTTGGTAGTTTTAAAAAAGATCTAATAACAAACTTACTGTAACTTAATGCTCTTTTCTATAAGCATAGGATGGAAATTAGAAGCTCATCTTGTAAACCTGACCTTCTTGTAACCTGTAATATATATATTATACATTTTTTTAATATTTTTCTTTTTGTATTTTGGTTTTTCTTGTACTCTTTCAATCTATTATATATATGGGTTAAAATAATAAGCAGTCACAGAACAAATACATCGTATATACTGAAAACATATAAAATTGTTTCAGTACAGGATAAACTAAGAAATACCTCTAAAAATACATGAGTAAAATAAACCTTTCTGTTTATTAGGGACAACACACAAAAACTATAACGAAACTTTTCCTTTCACAGTCGCTTCGATAACGTTATTATAAAAGTATGGATTACTATCCCGAAGTTAATAAGATGGTATCCTTGTACGAGCAAACATTAGTTTGGCTGGTATGACAAAAGCTATATTTGCGACTGTTTCACTTGCAAGGCATAATCCCCGCTGAGCCCGTGTGAGCACGAACTGAATTCCGGAAACATTTGACTTGGTCTTTTTTGCGTCAACATTGAAGATTTTTTTGCTGAGCGCGGGGAAGGCATTTGCCGAATTGCCGTACCAATGAAAAAAGGGGCTAAGAAAAAACAAAATCCAACTCTTACTTGTTAAATGAGTTTAGCTTTAGTGTTTTGGTCGAACAAATTTGAGCTTTGAAAAGGTTCAGCAAGCGTCAACAATTTTTAAGTACGATAGCATCAATTTATACTTTTACAATGTTAAGAAAGTTTTTGCTAATCATCACCATTTAAAGTAACGGCCTGTTACAATTCCACTACTGGGAATAGGTCTCCTCTCTCCGTTTCTAGAGAGAAGGGTTGGAGCTTAGACCTACCACGCTGCTCCAATGCGGATTGGTAGGTTACACATATCTCCAGAATTCTCTAGAGATATGCAGGTTTCCTCACGATGTTTTCCTTCACCGAAAAGCGTGTGATAAATTGCAATTACCAATTAGACACATGAGTTTTTTAGAAAAACTCATTGGTGCCTGCCTGGGTTTGAACTCGTATTTCCCTCGAAAAAGTCGCACGGTCTCACCGCTAGGCTATCACAGCTCAATTTTCATCACCATTTGTGTTTATTTAATTGAAATATCCAGCTGACCCATTTCCTAACTTTTGACAGTTAACATTTCCCTTGAACGGTCTTTAGGTAACGAGTAATTATTATTTTATCCAGTATATAATTAATTCGATATCAGTGTTAAAAATTGTTGCTGATAATTATTTCTTAAATATTACCGAGAAATCTGGGTCCAACCATATCTTTTTCAAAAGTGTATACACGGAACAAACGGTAAATAATACAACTTCTACCAAGGTTTTAGAGATCTCCTTTAAATAGACTTATATTGACCGATGTATTAAGTGATCGTAAAGTATTGACCATACCTCTCTACAGGGCTCTACTATAAGGCCCTTGAAGGATCCTGGGTCAGATATAGGTAAATGCTAGCCGAAGTGCTCCTTTTACTTCCTGTGCCTCAAGTTGTCGGATTGCGCGAACAATCAGCCACTAGGACTTTGGCATTATTATCTATCTAGAACGAAGGTAATGGAATTCATGACAAAAACCGATAATACAGACAGCTTTTGAATTACTAATGTGTCCATTATGTAATATTGTAAATATAACAGAATCACAAGAAGTAAATTTTAAATTTCAGAAAATCTATTTGTATCAATTTAATTTTCCATACATTTGAGGATCGACAGAACTTCAATTCCTAGATAAGATGAATTATAATTTTATTACATGTTCAATAGTCGGCAAATGCAAAAGATGTGGGTTTTGATTGACGTCGTTTCAACCCAACAAGATGTACCTAAGACCTAAGTGGGTTGTTTATAAAAAAAATTAGTTGATCATCCAGTTTAAGATTAATTAATAGTTAATGATAGGTGTGATGATTATGTATTTATTTAAATTTTGAAATAAAAATATTTGATAATTACGATTTCCACCTTGTTTCAACTATAATTTTAATAATTATTATTTAAAATTATTTTCGTGATCTTAGAATACATTAAAATCTTTGAATACAAAAAATTGACAGATTCTGTTCTGTGATTAAATTAAAAAAATTGGCATGTCTTTCAGAAAGTAGGCGAAATACTTTAGCAAGAGATGGCCACTGCCCATATATGCAACCTTTTGAGCGAATTTGACGATTGTACTGGGGAAATTTATATACATATATATTCATTAGACCCAAGAATGCTCGGTAAGAAGAAAAGATTATTATGGATACTCCGTCTCGATAAGTCTTCTTAGAGAGCCGAGCCATCACTATTCACATACATAATCAAAGAAAAACACTCTGACGTACCTACATTTATGATGTAGAATAATATTATTACAATATTATACTGTATACATAACACAGCAATAGAGGGACACGTCTCTTAAATATACCTGCTTATTATACGGACCGTATAATATCAACTATATTATTTTAGCGGCATTAGTATGTTTCATGTCTCTTGCCGAGACTCGAGCGACTATTAGATGCTGATATCTAGTTCGTGTACTAAACTAACGTAGCGTATGCTTATCTAATGAGTGGTGTAGTGACGGCAAGTATCTTGTTGATAGGTGCCGAGATAGGTGCCGACGTGGCAACTAAATTTTTCCATGCGTTATATTTCAACCGACATGGATTTTGATTATTTTTTTTTTTAATGGAATAGGATGACAAACGAGCATGCGGTTCACGTAAGTAATCACCGCCGCCCACGAGCTCTGGCAGAGCGAGTGTGTTGCCCTCCTTCAAAAAGGTGGAAAACATGTTTTCGAAGGTACTTATATATGTCGTACCGATCAGGAAACGCTGTCAAAGGAAGATCGTTCCATAAAATTATTTGAAAACCGCACTATAATGAATCGCCACACATTCAGATGGTGAGGATGATATTTTAAACTGTGACGTACAGTACAGTACAAACTACTTGAATCAGACAGAAGTGTGATTATTTATGATTCCCTTTAGTGAAAATAATAGCAATGCGGTGTTGGGTAGAGATGAAAGTAACGAAATCGAAAATTAACTCCTTCATAAAGCGTGCGTATAATAAATACGGAGGATAAATACAAGCCTTTATAATATAAACTTTTATAATATAAGCTATTATAATGCAAGCTTTTATAATATGAGAAGTGTTCGGTTTTACATTGTACTATGAAGAAAGTAAATTGTTACACCAATTTTTAATGAGGATACGAAATATGGCGGCAGAAATTATATATTTTTTTATATAACGGGACGTGCATGGATTTCAGATATAAATGCATCTATATCCATTAAGGCATCATGCTCCATGGTGACACGCGCGATAATTAGAAAGTTAAATAAAATAAATAAATATATGGGAAATATATGCGGTAGAATAGGTAAATAGGGTCGCGGGTTCGATTCCCGCCGAGGGCCAACATTTTCTATAAACAAATTGTTGGTTCTTCGAGCCTGGGTGTGTATTTGTATTTAAGTATGTATTTAAACTTATATATGTAGTATATCTTCCAGTTGTCCGTCACCCATAACACAAGTATTAAGTTACTTACTTTGGGGACGGACGACCGTGTGTGTAAATGTCCCATATATTTATTATTATTATTATTATTGCGACACTGGCGGGTATCGGCGTCTAGAGTGGCTCGTAGCGACTACTAGTGGCGAGTCGCAGACACTGCTGTGGCGAGTGGCCGCCACCGGCTACACGTGTGCGGCTCGTTTATACTAAATATATGAAAAAGCATGTTAAGTCGCTGTCTCTGACCACCGGTGGCTGTAGTCGGTCGCCCGTTTGCGCCATTACCATACCACCACACCATACTAGGTGGTATGGTGGTATGCCAACGTGTGGTGTAGTGAGTTGATGGCAATTATCTTGCCGAGCCTACTTTCCACTATAGTCGCAAATTATTCAGGTCATAGTCAAAAATTTTACAGCTATATACGTTATGCACATTACATTTGTAAACTATTTACTTCTTCGTTTTTTATTTAATTATGTGAAGGCCGCACTTGGAAGACTCCTAAAACGTTACCTACAATCTATCTTTTATACTTTGGTTTTACCTTTCTGGTATTACGAGTAGGTGTCTTAACATCATAATGTTTTCATGAGAAAAAGCTTGCAAGATAAAGGTAACAATTATTGTTTTATATTATCACAGAACATTTTTAAACATTTTATTAAATATTTCTGTTTTGCACTGCGGAAAAAGAGTGTTGCTTTTGTCTATTTAAGCAATAATAAGGAACAGCTATTGCAATCTTTGTACGTATGCATCAGTCAATTATAGCCAGTAAACTAAAATATTCAATATTTTTTTATTTCGACTAAAACGTAATATATAATATGTTTCTTACGTTTTTTTATCGTCTCGCCATAAATTTCAATACATTTTTATTTTTATATTGGTACCACGTAACGTTTACATCACAATAATAGGAACAGTTCAACTTTTATATACAAAAAACGCTTAATGTCAGTTACAGAAGTTACTTTATATAAATTTTCAATATTATCTTCATTAATGTAAAAGAAATGTATTAGCTAAGCGTTAAATACCGATATAACATTACACTCAATTCATATTTTCAGGTATCGACCTAATTTTGTGACAAATTTTTAAATTGAATTTCAAGTAACGCCCTAAGAATTTGCCCTAAAAATGCTCTGACTATAAAATAAAAACTAGGTTTATAATTTATTATATTATGGTTCTATTAAGTTGTTTTAAAAAACGTAAGTCGATGTAGTTAGTCGTTGGACTATTCAATTCACGTAATTCACGTGTATTCACGCAGTACGAAAATTGATATCTTTTTGATGAGTTTTGCAACTTATAATGTCACTTTAAAATATTAATTTTGAAAGAATTCAAACGAGAGAGAGGCCTTTCGATAGTTTTGGGATAGGAACGAGCTTCATTGAGATTTTTCATTTCTATTTCTCCAAAAAAGCAATTTATTCGTAAGCATACAATATTCTCTTTTTTTATTGCAAATCAACAAATACTATTAATAAATATGTGTGTTAAATTAAATCTTCATTGCTTTTTAATTATATTTTTATAAGGACCTGATCTGAAATGAATGTACAAAGAACTATAGATTTTTTTTATGATATAAGATTTCCTCATATATTCCTTACATTAACTTACTTATTCGATCGCAACAGGTATTTCGATACCACGTTTTAATATAATCTTTAGGAACATTCTTAAAAAAACTGTGTTTTAAAATTATGGAATATTATCAAACTCCACCTATTTTATACTATATGCGAAAAGAATACTGTAAAGAATACGTTATAAGTCATATTTGCTTTGGGTGACTACTTAAATAGTGGCGCCCAACGTGGGGATCAGAAATATTTTAATTATAGAAACGGTTATGGCGGTACATCATTTTCATACACAGATCATTTATAAATTTTCGTACCTTTATTTAGCTCCAAAGCTCATGGTTTCCCTCTACAATGGTCCAAAAATATCGATTCACGACGAATCCAGCATGTCGGCCGCCCTCTAGGGCAGACGGCTCCTCTCTCTATGTACACATAGGACACAACACGTCAAGTGGGATATCAAACGGTTTCCCGCCACTAATATTTTGTCACTTGTACGCCCACAACGGCGAAATTTATTCGAGTAAGAGCTTAGAATGTTAATTGTCACACAAGAATATTATTTTAAGGTTTACGCTTCAAGATATGATTGAAAAACAGATTTAAAGTTTCATACTGCCGTCAAATGAAATGGCGACTGACACACCAACCTACCGCATGTGCCCGACCCGACTGACTGAATTTTCCACATTTTCCCGGCGCAAGCCTTCACCCCTTGTAATCGAGCACGTTCGCAAAGATATAATATTAGATATAGCAATCCCTCAAATCACATCAAAATAACATTTTTGAAATATGAATTTTTCTTATAGTAATATGATCTTTAAATGAAAATATCAACATATAATGGAAGACAAAATATTTTTAATGATTTTACTCTCTAAATCTTTTGTATTCTATCTTGGAATACTCAATAAGTGAAAATTTGCTTTTTCATTAGTATAGTTCAGTTATATTTTCATTAATGAATTTTATTTTTATGAAAACGTACATTAAAAAAATATGAATTTTATTAATACGTTTGATTAGGGTTTAATTTTAATAGTGAGTTTTATAATAATAAGATTATTTACGTATTTTAGATGCTTTAAAAGAAAAAAAATTACTAACTAAATACGGAAACAAATCGAATTTTTAAAACGTATAGAACAAAAAGATTGCAATTAATGCTTTAACTACGATTAAATATTTATTAATGAATAAATTTATGATGAAATTGAGTGAGTGAATTTTATATTTATGGGGTTGTAAATTTATTATAATACTAATTGAATATTTTTTAAACGCTTTCGACATATCTACGTTTCACCATACAGGTACATTGTTTCACCGTGTAGATCCGTACTGTTTATGTCCCCAGATGAATGTGAACGCTTCCAAAATTGGCGTCAAAAACTTAAGAAACGTACTCCTGTCATTTTCATGCTTGAATGTCAAATATTGTCAGAGTTGTTTGCATCTTTTGTGGATTTTAGTATAAGTAATTTAATATTGTAACAGTGTTCCTATAAAGTAACTATTAAATTTATTATGGCACAAGCTGAAGATACTGAATTAAGGGACTTAGTTATAGATGCTTTAGAGAAGAATGGATCGCTTGCAAAAATCCGCGCGTTACTTAGAGCAAATATTTTCTTGGCTTTTGAAGACGAATGTGAAATATTAAAGCAAAATGATACATTAGATAAAATATTGCAAATACCAGAGGGTAAATATTGTCTTTCTATTATACACGATTTTTTAGAATTCTGCAATCTTAGAAACACATTATTTGTATACAAAGCTGAAACTAGACAAGGAAAGGAATACAACTATGATAGTTTAAATAGTATTGCAGATAAGCTGAATTTAAAGAAATTACATAGAGAAAAAGAACCGATGTTATTAACACTGTTAAAAGCCTGTTTGAAAACTGATCTAAGAACCAGTTGTATGAAAAATGATAAGTATATCAATGTTCCAAGTCAGAGTAGAGGTAAAAGTTGTCATAAGGATAAACAAAATTCAACCTACATTGTTAATGAAGACTCTAGTACAAATACAAGTCAGACACAGTCTGATAACTCTTCTGATGAAAAGAACAAACTAGATCTAAGGTTGACCTTAGATAATTCTGACACAGATACTTCTAGTGGTTCAACCAAAGGTCGGACTAGTTCAGAATATGTGCCTAACAACCACATCGCTACTATGAATAGTAAGATTAATGATGGTAAAAATGTTATATCAGAACAAACACCCCATCGACCAAAATCACAGACTAATTATAACTATTTAGTGCAAAACAAAAAAATTAGTGATGATTGTCTTCCTGATTTACAGATAATTAATAATAGTAGTACTGAATCAACTTCTTATATAGAACTGAAACCGTTTAATTCAATAGATACAGTGTTATTAAATACTCCAGGTGTACCATTTGATGAAAAAAAGTCTGATTTAAAAATGAAATCTCCACAAAATTCAAACTCTACTGTGTCCAAAATTGAATTATTATCTGTAAATAATACTATTTCTGAGTCTAAGAAAGATATTAATAATCAACAATCTAATGCAAGCACAGAAAGCTCTAAAAAATCAGATAAATATGATATTGATGCAACTGAATATAGTTATGATTTCACATCACCCCCTGTTTCAGGTAGAAAAGATGCATCTGACAAACAAAGTTTTAGGTTGTCCCATCAAGAGTTTATTTCAAATAAATCTGACAATATTTCTGTAGAAAATATTCAACAAAATTCATCAAGCTCTCAGAGTTCTATTTCCCTATCTGATGTTGCCGATTTAATTAGTGAAAAAAGTAATAAAAATAATAGTAACAGTTATGTGTCGAACCACCAAAAATTATTAAGGGAAAAATTAAATAAAAATGGCATAGAGTACAGTAAAAAACTAAGTGATGATTCTGGGGATTTTTCTGAATCACCAATTCCATCACTTTCCAATCTTAGTCTTGATATACATAGTGACTGAATAGTATAATTATACAAAGGATTAAATTATTCTTAGTTAATATCTCAGTCAAAGATCCTCAATTAGAATGAAGGATATGAAACTAAGCCCCACTATGTTAAAGTCACTTATCCCCACTTAGCTGGTCAAGTGTTGTAGTGAGGTTTAAATACTCAGAAATAACAATATTTTCCTGTAAAGTATTATATAATGAATTATGATTGTCAAACAGACACACAGATGTTATGTTTACACACTGTGTAGTCGTAAAGACTTAATTAGACTTCTCAGTATTTTACATAATTTATACTAGATTACTTTAAAAAGAAGTTCATACTCAATTAATATTTATGTATTAAATCAAATTTTGATAGCTGACTGGACAGATTAGAATTTATTTACATAGAAAAGTTTTTATATGTATATATGCAGAAGTTTGGTTTGTTTTTTATTTTATTTTATGGGTATTATTGAAAATTATAGTGTACATTTGTATAGCAGATTATATTCAACATTATGCAACAGATTATGAGTCCAAATAATACTGTTAGGAATATATAATTTCTGTAAACTATTTAATACGACTAGTTAAATAAAAATTTAGCATGTTGTTTTGTGCCTTAAAATTGTATGTGATTTTACATTTTGTTAAATAATATGTTATTAAATATCTTACTGTACATTTGGCTTGTAATGCATATATTGTGGCAGAATAATACCCTTATGTATTTAAATTTCTTATCTAACCAATACTAAATTATATTTGAAAAAAAATAGAATAAGTGAAATATGACAAATTACATTAAAATTAGCTAATTAGTAAGTTTTCAATTTTCAAAATGTTTTATAAATGATTCTTAGTCAAATAATATTTAAAAATTTTGAACACTGATTACCGAATTAATTTCATTTTTCAGATGGTTGTGCCTTACAGAAATTTTTTTATGGTTCCTCTGAAATTTGATAGTTATCAAATTCCTCTGTGATGAGTCCAAAGAGTGACAAGTTTTGTACTTTCAGTTTATTTTGTTCCTCTTATACTTACCTGGCTACAATTCAATTTTTTCTTTCTTTATTTATCTTAATTTAGATCTCTTAGAAATTAGATCAGGCGCATCTTTATACATAAGTAAAACAAAAATAATGAAGAATACAAATTCACAAAAATTTTATAGTGCAAATTTTGATAAATGCCAAATTGTGTGTTAGACTTTATATAGCGTTTGTCCATGTCTCTAAATGTACGACTAAAGAAATAAACAATTTTTTTTTATTGCTGGTGGTGTTGGGCACATCACATAGGAAATTGATAAATTAAAAGTCTAGTCCTATCTGTTCTTTATTAGAACTAACCATGTTCCGTCCAAATTGCTCCATTACCGTAACAGTTTCTGGTATATGTAAGATAAAATTACACAGTATCTATAATGTAAAAAAAATAAATAAATTGCTTTTTTAATTTGCTGAAAATGTGTTTCTATTTATCCAAACAAAAAGGTCTTATTATGTTACTAGTGTTTTCCGCCGAGTTTGTTGGCGTCAACATATAAATATATACAAATAATCAAGTGATTTTCAAATAATAGTAGCAGTTTAGTGAAATTATGCTACTATGCCGACTACTGCGAGGTTTAAAAATTAACTGCTTGCACCAACTAAGTAATAAACCGCACCTGAAATAAGAGCCATCCAATAAAATTTACATCTTTATTGTTTTTCTTAAAGCTTTCGTGAACTATGGCTATGACAGCCTATCGTAATTCCTAAATCCTAATTCATAACTTGAACAATAGGTATAGATCTATATCTATACCTACGTCTATAGAATATCTATACCTATATCTATACCTACGAATAGTCTACGAGACTATTTTCGTTATGGGTAAGTCATTGCATAATATATGAAAAGAAATAATGTACACTTTTAATGTAATCAATGTTTATTTTCACAATTTCTGTAAAGCATAGATTGTAGATATCACGTTTCCGTTATGCACACAATTAAATTCATACCGAACACCGTAACAATTCGTTACACATTTCTATACAAAATTAACGCTGTATAATTAATTATATGGCATAATAGCGGTTAGTGTTGTCACATAGAAAAAAATTATATTAAACTTTTTTTTGTATTTACAGCTTATTATTATTATTAGGTACATGAGTTTTATACGAAAATGGTATAAAAATTACACTTTCATAGTAATATATTACATACAATATCATAGTAATACAAACGTGTCCATATCCTAACTTTGAAAAAATATAACAATAGTAAAAGCCACGATGTTTTAATAAAAACATTAACAGTTTTACATTATTTGAATCATTCACAATAATGGGATTCCGCGCTCAGGCACTAATATTAGATTTGTCTCGAAAGTTTTATAGATCATCGTAATAAAGTTTTTAACATAGATGTTAAAAATTTCATATTCAACTTTGAAATAGAGAAAGGCTGGTACTCTTGCTTATAATATTTGCTGTCATTTACAAATATGCAGAGCAAATCCTTTCTTACTGAAAATAAACGATTTTTAATTCTACATACTAATTTACACGAATAAAGCACCTAATCAAATAAACTAAAAGCATTCTAATTTGATAAATAAATAGAAATAATGTACATATGGCAAATATTTGGCTTTGTATAATATAGTTAACATGTGACTATTAAATGCATTTATCTATATTCCCAAAACAAGTTAATTTGCAATTTATAAAGACTCGAAACTAGCAGTGATTTCTGTGATATAAACTATAAAGCACTATTTGTCTTATTCTTTTAGAAATAAAGGAACTAAGTATGTATATTGTATAAGTGTATACATGTCACAAATGTTTAAATATTTTCCGTTACTCCATCGCCCAAGTCTTACATCAAAGAGTATTACGGATAATATATATTTTTCTGTTTATAACAACAAAGAAAAATATACTTTTGAGTAATAGCTTTTGATTTAAAGTGTCGCTTTAAAGCTCATTTCCCATGGAACTGTCGTGTGTGAGATTCGAATCCATGCTAGCGTTGTCAGAGTCTTGGCTTTGGTTTCCGCTGTAATTAGCAGCTTCTTGAAGACGCATTAACATGTTTAACTGAAAGAATAATATATATTAACTTTGGTGTAATTTTGTTATACATTTATTTATTTATTTACATTCTGAACCTTAAAGATTAAAATTCCACAAGAGTACTGTTCAAGTAATAAAATTATTTTAAAATAAAGATGGATTGTGTGCGTATTACGTGACATAGCAAAAACGCAATAACGTTTCGAAAATTTTATAGTTGAAGAGCCCACTCTCCGTTTCTGTATCTGTCAGTCTCTTATTCAGTTTTCTTAGAATACATAGTTTCTCCATATCTTACCAAAGGATCTTGATTGTTGTTTGTATTTGGGTCTTGATTAGATTCATCCATACCAGCGTCTTCGACTGATATCGGTCGCAAAGTCTGTATATGGGATAAATAATATTTTAATTTCATTAATTCAATAAGGGTCATTCCACAAAAGCTTAAAGCGACAGAAAATATATATATATTTTTTTTCAACAATTAGTGATAAGTAAAGTTGAAACTATAATATAATACCAAAGTAACGGTCGAACGGCAAGAGGGCGTCACCTCGTCCAAGTTCATAGATTCAAACTACGCATGAGTTTTCTACTCGTGAGCACATCTACATCTCCTTAGGCACAAGTTCTGGGATATGTATCTTATACCAATTCACTAAGATAAGTCGACCCGCTGAGTGGTATCCGGCTGAGAAGAATGGACCACCCTCATTTCTTACAGAGGTGTCGTAAAAGGCGACCAAGGTAAGTTGACGTCAGGCAATAATAACATGATTAATACATGTTGTGCCGACCCCATTTAGAGTGGGATAAGGAAAGGAGAATGATGATGACCAATTAGCATTGAAGTGTGTTAGTCTAAATCAGTGAGTGAACATCTGGACATCAGACTGAGCGAGGCCATACACACTGCCGACCGGGAAAATTAGCGGCAGTTAATCCACAGCAGAAGGGATCGGGACCATCACGATGCTCAGTAAGCACACGATTCAAGGAGGAGATTAAATCAAATCCTTTGGTTAATCGAGAGAGCATAGAAGCTTTTGACTACAGCTGGACGTCTCTTATATAATACACCTGTAAATTATATACGTACATGTGAATGGTTAGGTTCTCTCCACGGATAGCTGGACTTGACGTGTTGAAGGGGATCGACTGCCGCGTGCCGCCGTCGCCCGTAAAGCGCGACACCTTCGCGTACTGCTTCCGACGCGTACGGTACGATGCTGTAGTTCCAGACATCCGCAAACCATGCCTGTCGGTAACAAACTATTGAGTTCCGATTTCCAAACATTAAGTTCTTTATATTGAACGTTTGATATTTATAAAAACGCATCGATCTTGGTTCATTCTGATATTTGATATATGTTGAAATGGGAGTATGCTTTAGTGGTTTAAACATTACGTTTTCTGGAGCATTGCTTAGTTTTTGCTAGACCTATCTTCAATTTGTTAGAAATTATTATATATAATTTTCTATTATAATTTCAAATATAGTTATGTATATTTTTAGATATTCATAAGCACATTTGATTTGTCAAATAAACGTATGGTACTTGTTTGAGATATAATTATAATAAAATATTACCCAGCGTTAAAATTTCCTCAATCCTTATTCGTTAAAGAATGGAATTATGTAAGAGATAGATCTTATATTAGGTTAATAAATTGAATACTACGACGAATTTGTCATATTACAAACTGTACTATCTTACCTGGCTAGCTTCTAAATCCATAGGGCAGGCTAGAAATAGACGGGGTCCAACTGTGACGTCGCTCGAGGAGTGAGCTTCCAAGAATGCGTTCAACGTTGACCAAACTCCAGGCAACCATTCTAAAACTGCCGCTAGTGCTGGCTCCCGTCGTCCCAGCCTCAGTTCCAAGGAGAACAGCTTTCGACGAAGATATCTGTGCAAAATGCGTTTACATAATACAATTTACATGAATAGTAATATATTATTCTTCTTACACACACACGAAAGCGTGCGCACATGTGTACACCGGTAAATAAATATGGCTATATAAACTTAATAATGTGTATAAAATATTAAAATACCCTTTAACATTATAATTTAGTTTAGTTATGTTTTGTTTGGAACACTGTTCGCTATATAATTTTTAAAAGGAGGCGGGCGTTGATATCTGCAGCGCAGTTTTAAGTGCATTTTTTTCAGTGTCTTCGTTACCATAGTATAATCATTTGTATAAATACTATAATAAATATTATTTTATTTCATTTATTTTTGTTCAACCTTCAGACGTTTACTGCCCGATGGTCTTTTGAAAAGAGCACGACACATATTTGCAACGCGGCTCTTTTCGATCTTTTTAACATAAGGAACATTTTTTTTTAGTAGCTAGTAAATGACACTCCCCCATTTAGTCTTGCAATTCTACTCGACCTTCGAGGTGCAAAAACACTTAGGCAGTTGGGAGTTTGGATTGTAAAATTGGGTCCAAGAAATCTAGATTCACTAGCTTACGTTAAATTGTTACAATGGATTGATTCATGCGTCATAATTTTTTTTAAATATTCCTTCATTGATTGACATTAATGGAATGTACTCGAAAGCTTTCGCAACCTTATGTTAAATATTGAAACCTGCAATAAATAGATGTTATACTTAAAGTTAATATTCAATTTAAAACAGACCTTGCTAAAAATCCTTTAACAGGTTCCATATGATTCGCTGTGAGCAACCATCTAAAATTGTGGTGTAGCTGAAGATTTGTTGTATTACACGTCGCTTGCGACATTGTGCCTGTTGTGTTTTAAAAAGAAATCCCATTAATATTATAGTTTAAAACGAATGCAATCTTCATGAAGCCAGATCAAAGAACGGAAATAAAATCCGAGATTTAGATATGTTAGTATAAACTTGAATCAATATTAACGCTTAAACTAAATAGATACTCTTTCTGCGAATGATATAATCATTAGACTCGATAGAAAAGGCTTTACATTTTTCATCACAGCCGCAACATTAACCTTTGCTTTTTTTAATCCTTAGAAAACAAGAACAAAATTTATAGAAGCAGGCGTTACTTTGCGGAATTCCATATTACAAGCAATATAACAGAACTAACTAGTTTTCTATAATCCACACGGGTTAAGTGAATGCATGCAAAGCCATAGGAGGATAGGCACCACGACAAAAATCGTAATGATGCTTCGGTTTCGGGGCGAAACGATCGTCGAGATTGTGGTGGTGGGTGTGTGTGCTGCTTTTGTGTGCGTTGTTGCTGGTGAATTGCGCCTTGGGGTGCATGTGGTGGCTGGTCCTGCATGTATAAGGTGCGTAGATTTTGCCTGCTTCATACACATTGGCTTTGCATGCATTCACTTAACCCGTGCGGATTATAGCAAAGTAGTTAGTTCTGTTATATTGCTTAAGAACAAAATTGCTTAGTTACTGCGCAATTTTTACATAACATTATTTCATTGCGTGTCATTTTATCTGCAACCGATATCTCTCACATAAAGCGTGTGGACAAACCATTTAAATACAATTAAAATCATTGAGCGCCTAGACACCATTGTGCAACCGAAATGTGTAACGGTCTGATCTGACAATATAGAACACGCACGCTCATTGTTGAAAAGCAACGACACACTAAGATTGTTTGAATGTAACGGTTTTTGAAATAGCTAACATAGCCTTTCATTATCTTATCTGAGATTGAAAAGTTTTCGGAATTCCGCAAAATAAAAAATGCCTTATCGTTTTAAGACTGCTATCTCAGAGCACTTTTGTCTGCCTGATTCTTTTGGGTATGCTTATGATAATAGACTGATAACAACACTACTCGCTTTCGTTTACCGCCATTTAGCCGAATGTGTATTTTCAAATGAATAATAAAGGGTTTGTAAAAAATTTAATTAAAGGGGTTTACTAATAAAATGAAAAAAATATACATGGAATTATTAGGATCGTTAATACACTATCAATTGCTATCAAGTCATATGGGAATATTTCATAGATAATACTCACCGATAATGACAGGCATGTTTCTTGTGTCAGGCGGTAACAACCCGGCAAAGGCGTCGCCTAGTGCTGAAGCATGTTGAAGATTATCAAGCACAACCACTGCTGGGAGAGCTTCTTCACCAGCCGCCGCACCACTACATTGTTCTGCGATGTTGGCGAGGTACGCACGCAGCTCGTTACAAGACTTGCGATCGACGCTGAATTAAACAAGCAATAACTATATAAATATAAAAAAATCACCACGAGTCGTATACATATAAATTGAATACGCAGTATTAAGTTTTGATTGCCGAATATTGAAGAAAAGTCTTTAAAAAACGTCGAAGGCGGAGATCTATCTGAATGATCTTACCACCAAAGAATAACTTATTACGTATTAAGTTGCAAAACAAATGTTTCTTAAACAAAAATACTATACTCGAGTAACAACACTGTTGCGTAAAAACGTTTACTACAAATTATATCATAACGGAAATACAAAAGGAACGAAACATACTTGAATGTTGCTACGGCTTCTACTGGATTTCCTCTTCGCTGCGTCCTTTGTACATAAAATTCCGCCAATTTCGCCGCTAAATAAGATTTTCCAGTACCGCTTGGCCCGCAAAGAATGACCCTCCGGTGTTCCGATAGAAGTGAAACATACCTACGAATAAAAATTATTCAATGACCTCAAACAAATAGCGCAATAAATTTTCTTCTTTATTGTTTACTAACCTATATACAATGTTTTTTGGTATGAGACTATCAAATGCCAAGCTTCCCACTCCTTGCAAACAAATATACAACGTATTTACGGTCCCAACGATATAGCCGCAAGGCAATAACTCAGGAAAACCAATTTCGGGGCCGCGGGTCGCTTCCCCCAAATGGTATGACGTTATCGAATCTGTATTCAAGCCGAGATTCGTTCCAGGATCTATTCTTGATAGGTAGTCTTTGAATGTTTTTCTAACTATGTAATCTAAATTCTGCCACGTGGTCTTACCAGATATATACGTATAAGCTATAGTAAACTCATTGCAATTTATTGTCGAATCACTATTGTATACGTTCTTATATGAATTACTGTGCGTTGATTTATTACTTTTAAGGCTATTTGTGTTAGATTTATTAATAGACTGAGGATAATCTTGTGTCTCCATTTCGGGACTATGATTTTGAGATATTCTCGGGGAGTCAAAACTGGGCTGTTTGTCGTAATGATTATTGAAGGAGCTAGCTGATTGTTTCGCGTAAAATCTGCATTCGGACTCAGTCAGTGTGTCTTGTACTTCTTCGAAATATCTTTGGAATGTTTCTGGCTGACCCAAATATACCGCGATCGCTATTTTCTTTCCGTCTGTTGTATCTCCTTGACTATCGGCGACGCCTGAAAATAAAGGAATTTGTTCGTCTCAAATATTTCCTTTTTTTATTTATTGCTGTGCGATAAGAAACACAATAGAATCTTACCGATATCTGAATAGCTTTCCCCTATCGCCAACTCACGTGTTTTAGGGGGAGGTAGCACCGTATTGATATCATAATCACCACTCAACCTGTCACCGGCGCCAAGACCGTTTGTAAATATATCACTAGCACCATTTAAAGCTCCCAATAAGGCTTCACTGTTTTCATTGAGTTCACAAACAGCTTTATTACCATATATTGGTTCAACCAAGCCAGATTTTGGAGAACCTTTTTTAGAAAGGTCTCGTGAAGGAGTTGACGACATACAGTTGAAATCTAGATCTAGAGGTTGAGAGTGAATATCTAATGCCGCCTGAAAATAAATGTTATGAAGGATTACCACATAACTAATGAGGTTGTCACAATATATTTCTTATATCATTATTTAAAGCTCTTTAATGTCAAATATCATTTAGATACTATCTGTTTTGTAAAACAAATATATATAAAATATGATACCCACAATTACCTGATGCATTGTACTTTGGTCTGCTAAACTGAACCGTCTCGGGTCCTCTACCGCCGATCCCCCAGTGCCCAAAGAGCTTTGACTGCCTGCGAGCGATCTTGAGGTCACTAGTCGTTGCAATCGCTCATTATTTTGCTTCAAGTTCAACATCTCATTCTGTTTAAAATAACATTTAGATATGATAATAATCTTATATATAAAATTCTCGTGTCACGATGTTAATTACCATACTCAATACATAAAATTTTATATGCATATTCAGTAGGTCTGAGAATCTATTTTTAGTGATTATACCCCTAAGTGATAGGGATTGTCCAAGCCTGATATTTTTTTTACTTTTTTTTACAATATACACTATAAATTCTATTCTATCTTACTTGGTGTAGTTTTCGGGGAAGTTGAAAGTTTCAAATCCCTTTGGGAAATAAAATAAAAGTTTTTTTTATACTACTAAGACAAGATAACGCAATAAAAAATTTAGAGTATTTAGTTACATTGGACATATTTATACCTGACCTTTAAATATTAGTAGTTACCCTTAACAATTTTGCGCTTACGTAAGAAATACTAAAAACAAGAATATAATTACAAGTTATTACTATTATTAACGTATTTTTGTTATCGTAATAATAGTGAAATCGTTTTTCCGGTTACTAATAATTATAAAACAAGTAGTACTCGCGACTTTGTTCACCTTATTATTTAACTTAATAAACTACCCCCAATATGTATTCCAAACGTTACAGACAGTTTTGTATTGATATCTCAGTCTATCTCAGATATACTTACCCTCATTTTTATGACGGTATCTTTAAGACTTTCAAGTTGATGTGCAGAACTAAGCGCTTCTAATCTTATATCTGTTAACACTAAATCCTTTTCACGTAACTGTCTTTTCAATTCATCCACTAAAACGGTCTGATCTTGTTTTTCTGTAATTAATATAAGGCGTCAACGTACATTTCAATGACTATACACATCTATGTTTCTATTTGTCAAAAATGCTTGCACACATATCAAATTAATTTACTTAGGCATCTGTAAACTAGTAAGTAGCAAACCCAAAAGCAAAGTACAGCTTTCACTTAACCTAATTTCTCTGGCTTATATTTATCAAGCAAATGCAATATGTGATGTACTAGTGAAGCTAATGGAATTTAGACATTACTTAAATTAAATTTGTAGACAGAGCGGGTTCGTATAAATTACCTTTGGTTTGTTCCTCGGTATTAGCTGGAGGGCAAGCAGTTTTATCTTTGGAAGTGTCAAGAGTTTCGTGGGAATGTTCGAGACTATTCTCGTTACTTCCTTCTCTAATTGTGTGTGGATCGTCGTAATGATGCGAGCCTGAGGAGCTATCTTGCGACGACAATTGCCCCAGGGAGGAGTGCTTCGCCGTTTTAGATATCTTGGCGTTTCTCGAGAAAGCTTTCGTAAACGAAGATCGCAACTGTCAGGAGAAATCGTTTGTTTTAGAGATTTATAATGAAATTGAAATTATAAGTTCTCTTTCTTTAGAAACTTTTCTAATAAATTGGTTGACCATAGTTATTAATATACAGTAACCAATGGTTAGGAAGCGAATGAATTAAATTTTTTTTAACTTACTGAGTAAGAATTAGGTTAAATGAAAATGGTTTTTAGTGGAAAAATGGTATTTTTTCTAAACAATAAATGTTAAAGTACCGGTATGACGTATAGATCCAAATAATAAGATTGGTTTTAATAATGAATACTTTCTGCGTTCAAATAAAAATTCAGCATGCCTATAATTTTATGTACTAAAAATTACCCAGCCTTTCTTCTTGTGTTTCTTATCATGCGGTACCGATGATCCGCTACTGAGGCTGTTGATGCTTGAAACACTGTCCGTAGAGAGATGTCTTGTAATTGCACCATTTCCTTGCGCCAATCGCTGTGGTGAAGATTGCTGAGTTTGCGGCGGATTTGAGTCCTAAATAATATATAATTATATTTACCTGTTATCTAAATCAACTTGTTATGAATATTACTGTTTTAATATATTCTGACATCTTTTCCTGCATGTGTAAGGTACGTGAATTTATGCCTGCTTCATACACATTAGCATTGCATGCATTCGTATAACCCACGCGGATTATAACAACGTACTTCTGTTATAGTTTCTGTAATATGGAATTGCGCAAAGTAACGCCTGCTTCATTAAATCACTAAGTAGTAACTAAACAACTGATTTATTAATATTTTTAATAAATCAGTCATTTATCAAAGATCAAGATTATTTTGTCAGGTACCTACATCAAGTTTCTTAACTGTGGTATATGCCAGCCCTTAGTAACGCAAATGTGTAACTACTCGTATTTATAGCATTAAGAGCTTCTATCTTATGCCAATTATTTCGCATCAACTTTCACATGTGTGTGATGCGATGCATTCGCAACCGCTCTCGTTTTACAGTTGGCTAAAAAGCGTGTGATTGGTGCCATATTCATCGCTTTAAATGGTTTTTCTCACGGAATTACCGCATTTAGAAACATTTACGTTTCATTACGTACCTAGACATATATTTTTTTAACTTTCGCTTCACTTAAAATCGTTAAAACTGATAATATGCTGTCTTTATTAACAAATCAAAGAGGATGGGGCCAGAAAATGAAATGCATTTGGTATCATTTTTAACTGTTCTTAAAAGCATCCGTAAAATAAAAATTAATTAACTTTTACTTTCTTTAAATAATTATAAATAAAATTGATAAGCGTAACATAACGTAATGCGTTTTACACATATAATTGCCTTTGAAATAACCGATGATATCAAAAGTATTTTACCTCCCAACTACAGTGGTGCTTTTTAGTTATATTGATCGCCGTTAAGGTCCTCTGGCATTAAGTGCATCCTCCTGGAACACTAAACCTTAGCGAAAATGTAAACGTTGCATCTTCCAGTACATCTGTATTGGAAATGCTGTGAAGGATATCGTCCGCGATAATCAAGTGACAATAAATTCACTATCCTGTTATTTGTACGTATTCTTCCTTCGTTCCTCCCGCGCCTGGTTTGACGCGTAACATAACTAAATTATTATATACTAGCAAAGCCCCGCGGTTTCACCCGCGTACATACTGATCTCGGGATGGTGGAAAGTCTACCAAGTCGGACTATAGATTTATTTTTGTACATTAAAAAGTATCATTGGTATCCTTGGAATATGAGCTAAATCACCAGTTGCAGGCCTTGTTATTATAGTCGCTACAACGAATTTGTCATGGCATTATTGCAAGTTACATCTTTTGATTGGAATGCCCGATTTTTATAATTTAAAAAGTATTTTAAAGGTATTGAAACAGTTTTTAATAAAATATTATTTCATGTAATATGGATTAATACGGAGATATAAATAATATGGTTTGATTATTGTCGACACTTTTATCAACTTTTAAAATGTAAAAAAGTAGTTTTATTTCCTTAACTATAATAGTAAGACATATGGATTTTTTTGAAAATGTAGTATAGCCTATGTTGCTCAGTGAATAAGCCGCTTCTCAATGGTGAAAGAAATTTTGAAATCAGTCTAGTAGTTTTTGCGTGAAAACATTAAAAACATACCTACATACACACATACACATGCATATGCATACAAACATACAAATCTTTCCTCTTTATAATATTAGTTTAGATTTATTATATATACAATTTATATCGTTTATTTATATACTGCTACAGATATTGGATTAATATTAGGTTAGGATTTTTAATTTGCATTATGCTTTTATGGTTTTTAGGGTAAGTAATTAATTTAAAACGCCATTATGTACATTGTATATGATCTCATTTTAACATGAGCGCCTAACAATGTTACGCAATGATTGATGGTTGACCCACATAACGCTGTTAATTTAATCATGAGACTCAATATTGGTGCCGCAAAATGTGTGCTTACGGTGTATACGTGCTCTAATTACAGGTGAGGACGTCTCAAAATTAAACACATTATAACTTCTACATTGCGATAGCAAATAATTTAGGATACAAAAAAAAATATACGTTGAAACAACGATTTAAGGTCGTATCTCTATGTTTTTTTAAGCTTTTGGAACTCTATAATTTGACACTTAATTCTCACAACGAATTATGATTTAATATTTAGGATAGACTATTTCTTTATGAATTTCAGTAGTACTTTTCTATAATATTGACTTCAAACTTAGGTACACTAAGTTTGAATGCAATGTAAATTATGGAATTTATTAACTTATCCAGCCTAAGAATTATTTCTTATTACAAGTAATAATCCAAGCGAGTTAGTGTTTTAAATAAAATCATATAATAATGATAATTAACAAATAAGAACATCAATTGCATTTAATTTTTAAGTTGAAATCTATAAATTATAACTGATAACAACAAAGCAACTAACGGTTTCTAAGTTTACTTAGCAGGTTTTTGGTCACAATATAATAAGTTTATTACATTGGAACCGAAAAAATGCTAAGTTTATCTTAATTGATTAAGTGGGTTTCGATAAAAAAATACATATTTCAATTAAAATTTTAAATTAAAAAATTTCAAGGTGGCATATAAAAAGTTAGAACCACAAAAAAATTCCGACCGTCATATGTAATAAGTTGCACGTTGCAGGTGATAGTTAACACTAGATTGATTATCTGTATGATTAGTTAAACAATTTGATTAACACATTATTTACCTGTCCCGTAACATTGACACCATCAGCCCTGATACCCATGGACTGCATGTGAGCTGTAGTCAACCCTGCCTGGATCGACTGCTTTCGCAGTAGTTCGATCGTCTGGCGTAAATCCGTCAACTCTGAATCCTAATAAAACAAAAACTTATGTCAGTAAAGTAAAGTAAAAGGCCTGTTACTATCCCACTGCTGGGAATAGGCCTCCTTTCTCCGTTTCTGGAGAGAAGGGCTGAAGCAAAGACCTACCACGCTGCTCCAATGCGGATTGGTAGGTTACACATATTCCCAGAATAGAATAAAGATATGCAGGTTTCCTAACGATGTTTTCCTTCATCAAAAAGCGTGTGATAAATTGCAATTATCAATTAGGCACATAAGTTTAATAGAAAAACTTACTGTTGCCTGCCCGGGGTTTGATCGCGTGACTCGTGAAAACTTATGACAAGGTTTAAATAAATATTATGTCGATAAGAAGATTCTTAAATACATTATAAATTAAATGCATATTAAATCCCTATAACAAGCTAGTGGATACGCAATTCTTAGGTTATAACACAGATTGCGGAGTACTAAGGGTAGATTAAGTACTCTAAACGTGTTTAATGGCTAGCTGTTAACACTAGAACAAGGCGATTAATTATATACTTTTACCAAAAAAAACTTTCAAAAAGAAGGATCAATAAAGAGTTCCAAAAATAGTGTTGAGTAGTTAAACATATTAGGTATAAAACAGAACATTGTGAATATAATTTTAAAATTCCCCATAGTGCAGATTGGTAATGTTTAATAAGGGCTTTAGAATGTAATATATTATAGCATACAGAGGTTATATTTGCGACAAGGGATCGATGTAAGGTAGATGAGTTTTGATAAGAACGTCAGAATATGGTAAAGGGCTCATAATGGGATCATAATACATTTCTGTTAAAGGAAATTAAATTCATAATAAAAAAAGTGCCTCACGCCTGGAAATACAATAATTACAGCTATCGCTAAAATCACACAACAAAATTAATTAGTAGAAAGTTATCAGCAGGTGGGTGTAATGAAAGTAGGAAAGAGAACATTCTAATATTAACCACAAAGCCAATTAAGCGCTCATATCTCACTCGTAAAGGCAGCTGTATAATTTTGTCACAGGTTTAATCTTTATAATCTAAACAAGGTGTCACAGAAGAAAAAAGGTATATAAAATCTCGTGGCACTTAATTTTAGCAATTAAGGACATGACTTTATCAGAAAACTTAATAAGCATATTTAATGTTTGTCAAATCATCATTAGAAAAATTTTGATCTCAAATAATTATAGAATTAGAAATATATATATCCTAATATGATGGAAAGAATATATTTGCATTTCGTTTATAGCTATCGGGTATTTCGAATAAAATATTTAGAATTTTAAAGCTTAGCTAGGCGTCCTAATTTAGTAGTAAGTATATTCTCAGTCTTTATTAATAAGATGAAGAATAATATATTGAACAACATTTTACTTATAAAACAACCAGATGAGGCCCATCGTGAAAATCATAACCAAAATTTCAAAGGTGAACGCCTAACAATTGTCAGAAATCTAATAATGTATTGACTGAGATATTTATTACTACTACAAGTACTTTTAGCTTTTTGAGTCCATATGTAGTTCGAGGTAATTTCCCTATCATCTTAAACTACATCATCCATCAGTATTATGTGATTAGGCAAACCAGATCGATTTAATGTATTGTCACAGTTTAATATAATGTACTTAAAATCAAATCGATTCAATTTCGCTAACGCGTACTCAGTTTTGAAAAATCTACTCAGTAACGGTCCCCATTTTAGAATTTACTGTGCATGTGAAACGCTATGTGATAAAATCGGTAATTCGATCCGTAGTAGAATCAAAAAGTGACATAGCTCAATACAACGAAAATTTAAACGTGACAATGGGAAAACACTTTGGGTTCTAAGATATTTAAAATTTTAATGTGTCGGAAAGAAGTCGCAAGGAACCGCTGAGGTCTCAACACACGATCGTGTAACATGGAATCAACAAATAAGCTGATCAAGAGTCGTAAAAAAATCTTAATTCAAGACTTTATCGAGAAACCATTTTTCCATAACAAGTTTGTGCTATCTAGAAACGGAAATCAGATAGACTATCTAACATGTTGTCTATAAGCTGTAAAATCGAGTGCAGTTATATACATTTTCACTATAGCACTCACCTATATTTAATGTAATGGGAGCAAATTGATTATAAGTGAAACCATTCGCTTTCAATAAATCTGTATCCAGTCAACAGATATATCGTGCATATGAGCTATGGTCATGTTTATTTTTATTGACAAGTGAAAACTGACCTAATCGTGAATCAAATTAGAAATGCGTCAAAGGTCGCTGAGGCAGTGAATATAAATTTGACTAATAATTAAAAATCAAAATGTTATTGATAGGACAAATTGTTATAGTCAACCGGGTCATGAATTAGTTAGCGTCATTGTCTTGACTTGACAAACATTATACAATTCTTGGAAAAAGTACATTATTTTAAAGTTCTTTAAAATATTTTTACTTCTATAAAAAGTGATTCTACTAAATATAATTTTGTGAAAATAATGTCAAAAAAAGTTTTAAAAATGGATAGCGATTTCCGCGTTATCGGTCTTGTAAGAAACAGTACCTCACAAAATGTAGGTGTTGTATGTAATGTTTGTAAAGTATGAAATTGAAAATAAGAAGTAAAATTTTTATTATCTAAATTGAATTGAAATAGTCTTATTGCCTGGCCGAAAACAAAATAAAAAGCAGGAAAGCTAGTATTTTTCTTCGTCCTGGTTCACAAATAACGAATAAAATTCGGGCGAAGGATAAATATCGAACAGTAATTTCCATTTAACGAGATAATATAGAAATCTAGTCTACCTTTCGTTCTGCTGTCGCTGTTAGTTGTTGTAATCTTTGGGTCATGTTCGAAAGACTTTGCTCGAACGCCGACACCACGTGTGCCTGGAACAAAAGAGAAACACATTAATGACAAGATTAATGCGCGTTTGAAGAGCAAATTTTTTTTATTAACATTGTACAGTTGGTCCGGATCATTTAAAGTTTTGCTTAAGGCCCTTGAATTAATCCAAAATTGATCTTATTTTTAAACAAGTCAAGCTAAAAATGCTTTAAAAAAGCTTTTAATCTCATATTTTCACATTTTCACTTTTAACCGTTGAGGAGTTCCTTCGTCTGAAGTCAATCCGGGTAGAAACATCAGGTCATTCTTATTATAAACATCGGACTGTAGCAAAATGAAAAATTTCAGATCAATCGTCCACCAGGAAGTGGGTCAAGTTTAACTTTCAAGATTCCGCCTTCACTTCACAAACTTGGAACATAAATTGAAGGATTTTTTTTCAAGCAAGTATGTTACATCGTAAATCTTATTAGACGAGAGATTTAGATTCGGATGATAGTGAATACAGACATTAACATTAGCTATTAGGACCGGTTGTTATTGTCGCCTTATTTATTCAATGTACATATACACGGTAATCACTCCTTGTCAAGCTGGTAGCGTAAAAACTCCGTATAAGCGTAACAAACATACAGTGAGTAAAATACCGAGAATATATTGGGTGGATGTGGTGCCAAGAGCCTTTGACTTTGACAAATTGCAGATTTAATTCTTTAAGCGAAATACCATCAACCCACTTGTCGCCTAAGGCAAATTTTTTGTAACAAAATTTCACGACTGTTCTTAGTAAGAATTGTGAAGTGAAGTGAAGAAAGTGATTATCGCTTTTTAACAACAAACAAACGTAGCAAATTTTAATAGAAATAATTTAGTAGAAGTAAACCAAGCTGCTGAAATGCTTAAAATTAGGTACAATTCCAGAATTAGACCAAATCGTAGCTAAACTGCCTATTCCTAGAATTTTTTTTGACATATGTGTAATCTTCGAATCCCATTCAGAGCACTGTAGTGTTTCTTAGTTCCCTCTCTCCAAAAAGAGATAAGGACTTCTCAGAAGTACAGGGCACCATACATACATTTTACATAGGATTTATATATAAGAAGCTGAATAGCTGAATAGAGCATTTTATATTTTATGTATATTTTATTAATTAAATTAAATAGTCCGATTTTTTATAGTACAAGTTATACGTAATCCAAATATGAATGATTTTAGCAGTTGACTCTCAAGTCTTAATCAATGGGTACCCGGCGTTCGCGCCTCATAACAAAAACCCGTTTAAATATATTCCAATATCTAATATATGAATCTCATGCCTCATTTAAATTTCAACATATCTAGTAATAAATGCTTTTTAACATAATAAATTTGCTTAATAATTCATAAAAAATCTGGTCGAACTCACGATCTTAAAATGTTAATGTATATTTAAATGTAGATTTTTAATTCGTTCTTAAAAGTTTGCTAATTCTAATAATAATTTAATTATTTCAGTTATCGATAGGAAAATATATCGACTTTTTTTATTGGATATTAAAAGGCTAAGTTTATGTTAATTTTGCTAACGGAACTATTATATTGCCTTTATCTATATTTTTATTAAAACTTAAAACTAGTGTGAGCCGTTATATCTATATTTTTTTTATCGTAACGGATTTACTTTTGTCAACTCATTACCAAGAATTCAATGTTAAGTTTCTCTTGGCGAAATATTAAGTAATACGGATCGACTTCCATGTATTTTATTAGTATTTTTTGTTTTTTTTAAATTGTTGTTATAGGAAGAATATAGATGTAATTCAAAGTAAGTAATTTCAATTTTTTTCACAAAATTGAAGGAAGTACTCCGTTTAGGTGTAAATATCTCCAATTCATATGTATATATCAAAGCCTTGTACGAAACTGTTAACGAGCGTCTACTTTCAAAAACATAAGTGGTGTGTTGTAAAGTGGTACGGTTAAAACATTTGAAAAAAAGCAAAAGAAAAACTCTACAGATGAATGTGGCTCGACGGAAGTGTAAGAATTTTTTGCTCTTTAGTTCTCGTTACCACATTGCAATCATCGGTCTTTATTTTTGGTTGAATGTTTGTTTATAAGCGACACGATTTCCATGTTCCTATTTTAGTAAAAAGTGTTTATTTATATCCACTATTCATGAACGAAGGTCACCAGATGCGGAGTGTACAAAATAGTGTATCAGTAATGTAAAAAGGTAATATAGTGTGAAAATAGTTTTCGTTTTAAAAAATGACAAATTGAATGTTGGTAAATAAAATTTAATACGAGCATATGATATCTCTTATGTATAAAAATGGATATTTGTCTGAAGTCCCTTATAGAATGCGAAACGATTTTACTGTAATTTTCCGATAATTTTTAGATTCACCTAGCAGATGGTTCTGTAAAGTTTGATTGCGATCGGAGCATTTTTCTAACTGTTGAATTTTGTTTCGAGGGAAACTCGAAATCAGAATGAGCCACAGCAACGCATGGCCGGACAGCTAGTTATGAATCAAATTTTGATTTTGTTTATTTACAACAAAAATGTACAATTTATGTCTATCTTAAATTAATTACACGCTAGTACTATACAAATCATGCCCACATGGAACAGTCCCAAGAATGCTGGCAGCGTTTCTGCGTTGAATCGCTAAGCTGATTCTTTGTGCGAAAAGAATTCAGATCTCTTGTCTCCCGAAGAAGATTGAATTTATTAAAACACTACCAGTAGAAATCATGCTACAGTGCTAAGGACAGAATTTTTGACGTCTTTAAAACAGGCAGCTATATTATATGCATAAAAATCCAAATTCAGAATGGCGTCGGAGATCAAAATGTTGTACGGAATCTGCTATACATGTACGTATAACTTTCCAAACAGTACTTTTACATTGGATCGATAAAGTCTTAATGTCAGATTCAATATAAAAGCAGATTCTTGCAAAGTTCGTTGATGATGGATCTTTTGAAAGCATACTATTAACATTTATTGTATGTCCGATTACCAGAGCCAGTGTTTTTTGAGAATATACAGTACCTGACGAATGAGTTAGTAAGTTACGTTAAGTACACATATATATCAAGGTTTATGCAGAATATTCAAGGTTTCTACATTTTGTGTAGCGAAAAGGGAATTACCGGAAGAGCCATTCCAAACCCTAGCGATGCACTTTGGGGACGAGAAAAAATACTTGTAGCCACATGATCTATGAGGATTATTAAAATGATATATATTTCACATAAAATGTATAAAATTATTAATTTCTTATGGGTATCACATGTTTTGCAAATTATTCTCGAATAAAGGTTAAAATATAAGGTAGGTTCAAAATTTGAATATTAAATTTTATACATAACTAATTCACAAATTACTTCATGTTTACTTTTTTTTAATTTGTTAAAAGCTTGAAAAGCTTTAGAATTGAAATGAAACTGAATAAAACTATTATATTTGATTTAATAAGACTAAGATATTAATATGGTTAACTGAAGTATGATAGACATGATATGGATCTAACATTGATCATATTTAATTCCGACTTATGTTTATTTTATCACTGGCACACTTGATGTTCTAATGAATGTTTGAAAGCTTGCATTATGTTTACTGATCAATCACAAGAACTTCCTTTAAAACTCGTGTAACTGTGAGAATCTAGTTTCGAAATTAGAGATGACCACAAATAGATAACTTTTCTAAGAAGTTCTTTTGGACGAAGCGGCTACGAAGATGATAATGATTTAAATCGCTTCAAGTGCACAAGAAACCGGTATATACTCACAAGAGACCGTATCGAGTGAGTGGGGAGTGACGAAAGTATTTTTATAAACTAAAAGAGCTATACTGTTTTACAAAAACTATCAACGTTCATCAAAACCGATACTTACTCTAAAAAGAAATAATCAAATAATTGAAAAGTAATAGTAAAATTATTTTGCTATAATCCGCGATACAGTCAATAGAAAATATATAAAGTGCTAAATTTATAGTGGACTATCCGTTTTTCATACCCGTTACATGCAGCATTCGTAAAAATACATGCACAAACCTCCACCACTGCCACCATAATATACAAGCACGACAGACGTTCACTATCACAAACTCAACAAATAATTGATAAATAATAAAATAATTCAATAAATAGGTATTTTTTATAAAAAAATTTTTTTTTTTAAAAAGTATGCGAAGCAATTTTTTTTGCTATGATCTATTAAGATTCAAGTACATAAGTGACCGGTACTTAATGGGCTGAATTAGTTAAATGAGTAGTCACTATTTTTTATAGATGTTAAATAAAAAATTTTTTTTGAATGCTATTAAGGCTTCAAATATCTTAAAGTGCACAGGAAACCAATACTTACTTACCTGAATCAAGGAGATGACGAATATAATGTAACAGTTTGAACAATTTTACTTTTCTCACTTAAATTATTGATGAAAATCGTAATCCATATTTTTTGTTACTTATAACATTTTTTAAGTATAATACCGACCCACCGATTTGCTTAAGAAACATTAGCATGTAATTTGTCGCTGTAATTTGATTGTTTCATTCCACTCCTTATTAATTTTATTTTAATTATTTCATGACCTTCACAAGGTACCTTATACCTTCTTTACTTTAAACCTTTTTTTTAAATAATAATGATTATTCTGCTTAGACTACTCAATTCAATTCAATTCAAAATATTCTTTATTCAAGTAAACTTGTAAACAAGTGCTTTTGAATCGTCAACTTTACTGCTGGTTCGGAAAGCCGTCCTACCGAGAAGAGCCAGCAAGAAACTCGGTGGAGCTCTTTTAAAAAAGAAGATTCTTAATACTAATTACATTTTGTCATAGCTATCCTGCACAAGGTCGAAGAGCAGCTATATCCATGCATTCTTATCATCAATGTAAGCCTCCACGGTATAATAGGCTTTCTGTATCAGCCTCTTTTTAACAGTATTTTTAAATTGCTGTAATGGCAAAGTTAAAATTGATTGTGGAATTTTATTATAGAATCTTATACCCAAACCCACAAACGACTTACGTACTCTTACAAGGCGCAAAGCAGGAGCCGCAAGCTTATGTCGGTTCCTACTTTGTCTATTATATACATCGCCAATCTTTTTATAATTATGTATATTTTTATGCACAAAAATCAAATTGCTAAAAATCTTACTCTTAAAAATCTACTTATAGAAGTACATTTACTCATTTTTAGTTAGTTTGTTTCTTATAAATAAATAAGAAACGAAAACGCAGTTTTCTTTCAATTACCGACAAATATTTCAATTATTTATTTCTATTCACTTATATATAGAGTTTCTATTAATTTTCTCGTTGAATATTAAATCAAACAGCATATTTTTTTTAAATAAGAGATTAAATCAAATTAAACTGGATATTTATTAAATAATTAAAAATATCTTAGCGAGAAAGTTATAACACATCGCCTTACCGTTTTTTATGTACACGCGATGACAGTATAATTACTTGCCCGGTGTTATCGTAAATATGAGCTTCCCGATATGATAATGATGTAACTAGAGGTATCGTAATTTAGATATGACTTCATCGGCCTACGAATCTGTCGGATCTAATTAATTTATCGTGACAACATATGTGGGAGGATGTAGCTGGAATGGACTAATAATTTTCATTAGTACTTAAATTGAAACCATAACATTTTATCTGTGCATCCGTACTTAGGTCTTTACTTGTGCGACCTTCTTTCACGACAATTTCTTTCGCAACAAACCAACGTAATATGAAATAATTAGAGACCTGAGATTGTCATAGGCTACTATTTTAAAGCCATCTGTAAAAGCCGCAATGGATGGCTCAATTAATGCTGGCTCCATTCAATTCTTTCAATACAAGTAAACAAAAATAGAATTGGATTTTTATGATAATAAGAGGCCGCTATTTAATACTAAAGTCCACACAGATGGACTTGAAGGCAGACACTAGTGTCATTATAGTATTATGTATAATTGAAAATATTAATAAATAATTATATACAATTGAAATTTTATCGCCGTGTGGTAGCCGGCAGAATAGAATAGACCACCCTCCTTTCTTACCGAGGTTTCGTAAGAGGCGACTAAGGTATGTGCCGTGTGGTATCGGGCTGCATAGAATGGACCACCCTCATTTCTTACCGAGGTGTCGTAAAAGGCGACTAAGGTAAGTTGACGTCAGGCAGGCGGCCGGTCGTAAAATACGTAGCCAAATAATGTGACAACATGTTTGTAACATCAAATCAAATCAAATCAAAATAATCTTTATTCAAATAAACCATTTCAGGCACTTTTGAATCGTCAAGCATCAATATGATTTATAAAGCTACAACTGGTTCGGAATGTTGCTCTTACCGAGAAGAACCAGCAAGAAACTCGACGGTCAATCTTTTAAATATTTTCAATTATACATTATTAAACCGCCGTCTGGTACGAAGCTGAAAGGATTTTCCAATCCAGGCTTTCTTATCATCCAAATAATCTTCAATTTTGTAATGTGCTTTATGTTATGTTTTGTTAAAAAATATGATTATATATTTATTACACTTAATAGGAATCTTTCTGCACAATGGTCTAGATTGAGGAATTTTATTATAGAAACGAATAGCGAGACCAACAAATGAGTTGCTAACTCTGCTGAGTCGCGACGCAGGTATCAAAAGCTGTATCACATGTTGTGCCGACCCCACTTAGAGTGGGATAAGGGCAAGACTATGATGATAATGATATAATTATAATTTTACTTATTTGCACGGTTGTAAATCATTTACAGTACCTACATTCCAACATATTGTACTGTAAATGATTGCCTTTCAGTTCACCGTCAAGTGGTATATGTATTTTGTTTATAATACACTCAGGATTAGAATTACATCTATATGTAATTCAATTCCTGAGTGTGACAGTAGAATACGCTAATAAGCAATTCGACTCTTTTAACCATATTATTTGTTCCTAATAATTGTCAATCTGAATATGAACAATAAATTTACAAATATGAAAAGTCCGTATATTTCGACGTCACGCAAATCACCTTCACTTATATTGATAAAAGATAGCACACAGGTAGTGTGGATAGATTGGATGACAGATAAAATTATATTACGGTATTGAAGATTACGCCAAGTCACGGGCAAAAGTTCATAATAAATAAATAATCGCAAAATGTATGTGACATGTGGTTAGCGAGTATTAAGAATGAATAAACATTCGAAAGGCTTAATAAAGACTGACAGGTGTATAACCAGATTAAAAAATATTTCAATAGGCTCTCATTTTCGTATTAAATATGTTGATTTGTCTGATTGCTACGCAGTCGTCACCACAGGGTGGTATTAAATTTCAAGTATACTGATTATGGATGTCGTTAATATGAAATACGAGAGAACGAAATATTAAATATTATTCATTTTTGTTACAATTAAAGGCACCTTTCGTAATGAAGTTTCCGTATCGGTTATATTATGAATGTGGTTAAGGCTTTCATTTTATGTAAAGAATCTTCTAGTTCTGATGTTATAAAGGTGATTTTAACCAAAGCATCACTTTATAATTTTTTGGACAAGTATGCGTGAAATTTAGTATTTTATACCATAAATGATATTTACAACATCCTGTATATATATAGTCCTAGTAAAATTCTGCGACATTTAAAAGTTACTTATTCATGTAGGAACGAGCGAGATTTTTTAAATATAAATATATCGGATACTTACACACACGGTCGTCCATCCCCAAAGTAAGTAACTTATTACTTGTGTTATGGGCGACGGACAACTGGTAAATATACGACATATATAATTTTAAGTACATACTTAAAAACAAATACACAACCAGTCTAGAAAGTTGTTGTTAGAAAATGTTGGGCCTCGGTGGGAATCGAATCCACGACCCGCGGAGCTGAAGGTAGGGCCACCACCCACTGCGCCAACGGGCCAGTCAATATATTTGCGATATTTTCTCTAAGAAGAGAGAAGGCCCTTTTTTCAACAGTTAGACTACAACAAGTTGTTACTGTATAACACGACTTTATAGAAAAAGTGTATAAAACTTTTATTTTATATTGATTAGTAATCTTCGGCTTCGGCCACCAAAACTTCGACTGGTTTACAAACAATCAGGAGCAGCTAGATAGTTTTACTACCTGCGGCGTTGATTTTTTTACTTTTGTTCCTTCACGTAACAAGTATAGCAATGTAGAAGTGAGTCATCCGAATAAATTACAGGGCGATTACTGTAAGCATGGGTGCAGCTGGACACGGGACCCTTTGTTTGCTACGTCACTGGAGTACTCAGTGAAATTAAACGTGAGGGGGGCAACGACCACGATCCCTATCAATATTTTATTAACGTAAAACATGAACCTACAGGTATTTCGGGGGCCTTTGATATGAGACGGCACAGAAAACGTTCTCTTCGATTTCGAATATTTTCTTTTTCTATCAATATAAAAGTTTATCTTTTCCAGCAACATGATTAAGTTCTCTAGCTATGAAAATTAAAGTACCTTAACTACTTTTTTTGAGCTATAGATTGACACTTGCATTAATCAAGCTTTTACTAATGGGTAGATTACAAAACCCAAGAATAAAGGTTCGGTATGGCTGTTCTGCGGCTAAAACCCTCCGGTTTGCTAAAACCCTCCGATAATTGCTCTCCGCAGTCAGTTTTATTACTTAAAAGCTAAAAGTATGAGTATTCCGATATACGACACTGGGTATCAAAATACTCACATTTTAATTGTGTAATGTGTGTTACCATTTTTTATTTTATCATAGTCCTAGTTGACCCTTAGCTTATTTCTAGCGAGTTTCTATCGTATATTATAAAAAATTAGGGGTGGACAACACTTATCACTTAGGGGGATGAAAAATAGTTAGTAGCCAATTCTCAGACCTATTGAATATGCATATAAAATTTCATAAAAACCGGTCAAGCCGTTTTGGAGGTGTATGGAATCAAACTTTGTTACACGAAAATTTTATTTATGTATAAGACTATTCGCATAATTATCACGTTTCATAACGTTATGTAGAAACATACAAATGTATACCGAATAATCTAAACTGTTAAATTCAAAGAGCTTACAAAATTTCAGAGAAACTTTCATATGAATGATAGCAATTAAATAGACTAAAGTTTGCTGGATAATATTGTTGCTAATGTATTGCGAATATAAGGTCAATGTCTTTCATACGAGAGGGTTCAGAGCTAAAAAGCAGGTTGGCGAAATTACACGTCTTAGAGTACTGCTGAACAGGTTTCTTTAGGATGTTGTTCCTTTATATAGAGCGAGTTATGAATTAGAAATTGTATACAAAAACTTTCACATACATTTGGAGTTTCATTTCCTGTGGACTGTCATTTCTACTTTTTCGATTACGAAAGCAGTGGATGCGCTTTCAATCTTTGTTTCAAACTTTATGATTTTTATTAGTGAAATCTAATAGCTATAGAGAAATATAAATAATACACAAAAAATTGTAAAAAACTACAAACTACAAAATAATATATTTGTAACCCTCAAAATTGTAAAAATTTATACTTTGTCTATAAATATGGCATTACTCGAGATTGAGGCATCATCTTCCATGCTGTTGAAATATCATATAAGAATACGTTTAACTTTAGCATGCTCCAGAGGCCTTTGGAGCATACTAAAGTTATGAGTAGGAGTATAGCAGTAAGTGTAGTAGGAGTATAGAACATACTACGAATGTATGCAGAAAATCTGCAATAAGAGCATCGCTCATAGTCTTAATCTAGCCTGTATTCAACGATTCAGGGCTACGTTAAAAAAAATCGCTAAAAAGAGAATCTCATGCTTAGACTTGCAACGAGAAAATTTTAAAGAATAAATTAACGGCTTGTTACAATCCCACTGCTCGGCATAGGCCTCCTCTCTTCTTATTTTAAGAGAATCGGAGCAAATACCCAGCACGCTGTTCCAATTCAGCAAAGACTAAGTTAAGAAGTCTATAAAGATATGCAGGTTTTCTGACTATATTTTCTTTCACCGAAAAGCCTGTGATAAATTACAAATATGACTTGGACACATAAGTTTTATCAGAAAAATTTACTGAACACTGAACAACTTGACGGTATGAATCCGTGACCCTCCCAAGAGTCAAAATAGTAGATTCACATGGTCTCATAACTGAGCTATCACAATTATTATGAATAAGCGGACTATATCGTAAAAACTTAAACGAAAAGTAACCTATATTATTACCATAAAGCTATTACAACGCGAGAATGTAGACAATTTATTTACCGCTTCTAAGATACGAAACCGCAGATGACACATACCACCCTAAATACCACAACAGCCCGTTAAAGCCTTATAATTACTCGCCTGTAATAACGGAATATCACAATCGTACCAACTGTACAATAATAAAAAACTATATTCTTTATTTTACCACAACGGCTATTAATGCGGAGGAATTAAAACAAACTACTTTCATAAATGGCCGTCCCACCTGCGTCAAAGTAAGTTTAATCAATTATAGTGGGCAACTCTTGCATATGCGCGTGCCTATGCAGCAAAAACTATCAATACGAATCACCTGTACTTGTTTATATATATCATAAGAAAAAGGTGGCAGACGGTTTAATTGTGCGCACTTTATATTATGTTAAATTTATTACATTTTTGTAGCCACTTGGAGCTATTCACTTCCAATAGTTCAAGGGTCGACGCAGTGCGTTAAAACGAATTTTATCCCAACATTACTTCAATATCTTACCATCAATCTCGTGGTAGGCTTCGGAGATTGTTAAATACTAAGCAAAGACTCTCGACTAAGCGATTTTGCTCTCTGTTATGTTATAGATTCAATCGAAATTAAACCATTTTCAAGGTAAGAGCAGGTTGGCGGCGTTGGATAAAATATCTGATAACAATGAAACGCACAATCTTGTGACAGTTGAGAAATATCATTTTGGTATAAATAACATGTCATAATTTACATTCTATACTGCGGCTACTATTACTTATTAGTAATAGTAGCAGCAACTATGTAGAGTTGAGTAATGCAGCTCTCAATAAGGTTAACAATGTTAAAATTAATTAGCTGCTGAATACAATCATTTTGTTCTATAAACGTAAGATTATGGCGGTAACTATGGTACTGCAGTTGCATGCGCAGAATTTAATACTTTCAGAGTTTGAGTTTAGCCACGAACTCACAAATCGTGTGAGCATAGTGGGTACAAATCGTGTGAGCATATGTCACTTTTTACTTATGTGCTAAACAGATATTTACAATCACGCGCACCTAATATCGAAATATAGAAATTAAATCTGTATATATCAAGAAAATTTCTGGTTAATGAGCTTTCGTTTCTTTCAGAAAAGAGTAACTAAAATCACATCACGGTAAACAGTTACAGCCTGGCAGTCAAAACGAGTCAATTAGCCGTACTCGGACATTATTATTTACATTTGTTTTTTAATAATAAGACTAAAAGCGTGTTCTTCTAGTGTGCTACATATATAATTCAAATTTAGAAACATGTAAAATCATAACTATACCAACAACTCTTAGTTCGTTTATAAAAATACAACGGAAAAATATTACAACAGTTAAGGAAAATAGCTTTAAATAGCGCATGTCTCTTGAGACTTGAGTAATTATTAGATGCCTTGATGCCTAGGTCGCACCATCAAAAGGATAGGTGTTTTACTTGGTTAGCTAAATAAATATCGCCATTACCTAGAATTGTGAGTCATAAAACATTAATCTAACAACAACAGAAAAGCTTTTTGAATAAATCCATGGAACCCATATTAAAAGTTTGTATTTAATTATCAAAAAAATTATCAAATTGTCCATTCATTGAACATGTTAAACGCGCATTTCAATTATTTCACATTACATTACATTTCTATCAAACGGTTATATGGGGTGACAGTAACGATTAGGCACATGTGAGACAGGTGGAATATAATTACGTTCATCACGGTCGTGCCACCCGCGCTTTATAACGCAATAACATTACCCGAGATTCCTATATTAAACTTTCTATTTACGAGTGGTTATATGTAAACTAATATTATAAATGCAAAAGTTTGTCCGTCTGTCTTTCAAGATTTATCCACTAAATCAATATTAAACTTGGTACTTAAAGCTTATATACCAGGATAATATACAAGATACAACAGACAACATACGTAGATTCTCTTTAAAATTGAATAAAAATACACGTAAATGGAATTTACTCCGTTCTTTTATTAAATTAGAAAAAAATATTCTACATCACTCACATCTATAGGATTCTTCGGACACTATTACTTACCCAGACTGCTATTGAAGCGATCGGCTAATATTTTACCACACTATGTGGATCCAGTTAGGAGAATCGAATTAAATAACCATGTTCATCAACATACATAACGCATTTTATATTTGACTACATGCATACGACATGAAGTGCTTAGTAAACGTAATCATTAGTGAAATCTTGATTAAGTATAGACTCGAAACCCATTAAAATTATAATTACAATCAATTTCCTTCAATCGTATACCCATTTAGTTATGAGACAGGTGGTGTATAATTAGAAACATCTAAAGTCCGGCAATCAGTTTTGAATAAAATTGTAATAATCCGTAGTTACCTATACTTACAAAAGTATTTATATATTTGTATAAAAGTAAATGTTATGGTTATATGATATCGTTGACTTTCTTACAATCGTCTAATCGAAAAGTTTCGTAAATGCAATCTTAAACAATTCGAAATTTCACTATCCTAAAGAACAAAAGCTTCAAGGCATGCTTTAATTTAAAAAATTTATACGATATCTCATTTTATATCGGAATTAAGGACTGCCATAAAAGTACCAAAATGAAAGAAAAAGCCCAATAGGTTGCAAGCTAAATAAACGGGGTATACGATTCATAGAACTGATGGACATTGGTACATTGGTCGCACTGGAAACCCTTGTGCCTGGATAAACACACTCCTAGAAGGTTCGACGAACTAAATTCTGTTAGATTGAAGCACTAGAAATTCATATTTCGTATAAATCCTTTAAAGACACCTACGTCTAAAGGTAGGATTCCACCAAATTAGTGTGCAGCACATTTGTTTATAAGATTGTGTACAAAGTTCTCGCACTGCAAGTACTAAGCTGATATCGCGTTTAGTTTCTGTCTCCACCGGCAATGTTGTGTGTAACTTGTTTAAGCGCACAGTTTAACACACACGTGCGCGAACATGTTAATTTAGGAATATTTTATAATCTTTATTATTATTATTATTATTATTTCACTTATTAATTATATACAAATTTACAATAGATTTTTACACATTTTCTATATTATAATTATTCTTAATAATTTTTCATTCCTCCACTCCTCATTAAAGATGTGCGCGTACAAACAAATGCTTTAGTTCCAGTAGCGGAAGCAAACTGAGTTCATGAACAACGAGTACGTACGCGTGGGCGCAAGTCCACTGTTCCAAGTGCATAGATGTGCGCGAACATTTCCAGAATATTCGCACACAATTCGTTAATGTTTGCTTGAGTGAGTCGACCAGAGTAAACATTTGTGCCGTACACTGTGCATTCACAGTGCTGCACAGTTCTGCACACAGGTGGAATTCCACCTTAACAATATACGTGATACACGTACAAGTACGTTAAAGAGAAAGAGAGGGAGAGTTAGATAGAGATAGATAGGACGAGAGCGAAATATTTTGCGTTTCCTAACGCGGCTAAGTTCAGTAATGATGGTATGATCCATCTTAAAGAATTTACTGCTTATAATTAAGCTTGCGACGACAATCGCACACGTTGCAAGACAGGTGGAATATAATAACTACGACCATCAACAGCTGTACCACCCGCAGTCTATAATTCAACGTCTGTATTTCCGCTAATACTTTAGTTAATATGAGCAAACTTAAGGCATCGCTTTAATCAAGGGATATATTTGGAGCAAGTTTATTAAGTAGTGAAAAATACAGGTTTTAAATTTTGCCAAATTCTGATGCTAGCATGCTTAAAGTTATAACTAACAGGTTGAGATTTTTTCAGTGGACACATTTTGGTAAACTAGCAGACGTGGGTTAGACATCTCCAAAAACTCTTACAAAAACGCACAAGGTTAAAAATATTCCAATTAAAATACAGCTTTATGACCAAAATAGCTTAGAATATTTTAAAAATATACATAATTATGTTTTATCTCTCACTATTTAAGAGTTGCCACGTTATACTATGACCATTACTTTTCTTTGGACATCAGACTTCTCTAGACTAACAGAGGCCTAAAACACATTGATACGAGAACAGTAATATTTAATACTACTTATTATTTGAAGAACACAATTAAAAAATGTATCTTACAGAAAATTTATCTCTTTATAACATAAACTTTTTTACCTAATTCACCTCGAATCACTTTTTGTTTTATGTGAGCTGTGAATTTCGGGATTTATCATCACTTAGTCGCAACAAGTTAATTTTATCAAACGAGGAATACTTTATGAATAAAAAGGGATCATTTGTTTGGTGGTAAAACAATCTACTAATACACTTAAGTAAGCAAGGTACAATGCCCTCCACATTCACCTTTATGGCCGTCATGCAACACGTGTTAGTAATTACACTATATAGTTACCGGTCCACTCATCTAAGTACAATCTTACTTTTACCTATAAAAATAAAACTAGTTACATAAATTCTTACATCGTTACGTCATTGGCTTATAGTATATTGACAGAATTCTAAAACTTATATCAATTCAAAATTGTACATAATGTGATAATAAGGGGATCTAAATTTCTCGACCTCAGAAGCAAAAGGTCGAATGTCGATATAAGACCATATTCATTTTTACACAGCCGGCCTAAGCTCGTCGAGCTCTTTCTAACGATCAGGAATTATGTTTCTATCTAGAGTATTTTCCGAGATACAGAGTTGCATAAAGTCGTGTGTGACGAATTTTCACATTTTCATCGAAGAATAAGGTTACATGATAAGATCAATATTTATGCCATTACTCACTATTACATATTACATCTATACTTATTATAAAACAAAGTCCAAAAAAGCTGTGTCTGTATGTAATCTATTTTCTACTGAACGGATCTTTGTACACTTTTCACCAAAAGATTGTGCAATACTTCTGGATGGTTTAAGTAAATAGTACATATCGGTATTATGTAAATTGTGTTGAAGAATGTATTAGAGAATTGTAGACCTATAAAACTACTATAAAAAAGTCCGCGATAGCATGTCTTTATCTCTTATAGTTAATTCACAATAATTACTTTTATGTTTGAATTCTAGAAAAAAATTGTGACACGCAGGTTTCCACGCGGGCGAAGCCGCTGGCACAGCTAGTTATGACATATTTAATCATTGCTAGAAAGGTGAATACTGTATTCAATTTTTATGCTTCTAAAAATTTTTGTTACTAATAAATTTGCTATGTTAACTGTTTCGTTCTAATAATATTTGTATTAAATCTTACGAAATTACATATACAGCCTTTATTGATTTTTTTTTAATCTGTTAATCGTAAGTTGACATATAGTGGAATGCTTTTAATTATAATAAACGAAGGTGCATATCTATGTGAGACTTTTTGCCTATAAAATGTGTTACTTAGTGGTTAAACATTACAAGTATAAAGTCGGAAATCACGAAATTACTAAATTTAGTTTTTTTTTAATTTAGTTTTTTGATCTAAGAAGGTAAATATTAAATTAAAAGTAATCGAAAGCTATAAGCTTTCGCTAAAATATTAGCAATAGTTCATTTAGAATTATACATAAAGACGAAAATGCTAGCCCGATAGTTGGCAAATTTTCTTTTCGCTCTCCTGAAAAGTCATCAAAACACACATCAGACCTAATGCCTCTCACGTCGAGATTTAAATTACGTAATTCATGCAAAAAAGCAGGGCTGGACTATAATAATTCTTTTATTATTTTATCTATAATTCATTTCATTTAGTATAAGCAGTGAATAACAGCGGCGCTCCAAATCTTGTCGTAGGTAGCTATTACTTAACATATTAAACAAGAAAATTATTTGTCCAACTGCGTTCTTCCTTTATCGATTTCATTGTACTTGGTACACAAATAGACATACATATTCATGTCTGTTAACTGGAATATCCTAATTTATTCAAGACAAATGACATTGAATAAAATAGATTTTTTCTTCTGTGTGTCCGTTATTATAAGTATATCTAATATATGTAAAATTATAACTTTGATTTATTAGCATATATATCACCCAAACTAGTTTATCTTTAACAAATTGATTTCATTTAAGTTTCAATACAGATTAGAACAGAGTTGCTAATATTCCTCCTTGGTAGCATATACGACAGTGTATAAAGCTACATCTTTGTGATACAGGTCATTTTTTCATTATAGCGTTAAAATCGTGTCCGGATAAAAATCTAGGCGCTCCGTAAGCAAACCGTCATCCGAATCGCAATGCCATCTCTATATACAATATATTATATAAATATATATTATATTATATATTATATAAACATATTATAAACTATTTGTGGGTTCTTCGAGCCACGGTGTATATTTGTATTTCAAATTATATATGTAGTATATTTACCAGTCGTCACCCACCCATAACACAAGTATTAATGCCCGATTTCACCGACATCCCCTACAATTTAAGAGACCCCTATGTATATTTAGGGGACGTTTAGGAGACTGTTTTCGTTTCACCAACATTTAGGGGTCACTTAACCGCTTAGGGGACTCTTAAATTTGAGGAGTGGATTGTCGACCCCCCAAACCGACACACAACTATAAAAGAAACTACAAGACGAAAATGGACAGTGATTTATTTGATTTATTCGATAATTTAGAAACTATTGATACTTTTTTTGACGTGAATAGAAGTCGAAGACCAAAACTTTATCGAAAGCGGCCAAATTATTTTATAAATTTTGATGAAGTAGACTTTTTTAAGAGATATAGGTTATATAAATCGACAGTGTTGTATTTACTAGAGCATGCATAGATTATTGAGCCTTATTTGGAATACCCAGATAATAGGTGAGTAAGGACTATTTATTTTATTAGATCTTAGTTTCTTCTTATCTAACTATACTTAATAAGTTGAAAAAATGTGTGTAGTTATGTTTAGCATATTACTGGTATAATTTGCTAAACATAACTAAAATACACAGTTCCATTCGCAAGATGTACACACAACAATTGTAGGCTTTGAAAGATATCAATAATTATGGCGTAGGTAACAACTTGACAGCATTACTTTTAAAATACAGAGTAAAAATCAATGTACAATACCATTATACATAAAATTTTGATCAAAAATATTTAATATTGCATAAAAGAAATAACATAGAAGATATTTTGCTTTCCGTTATTTTTATTCAATAGTATAAATTAAAATTTTGCACAAAACCTTTTTATTTCTTATCAATCGTAAATACCGATAGCAAGTCACGCACTATTATGGTAAAAAAAACGTCACATAGTTAGGAGTCCCATAGTTAGGGGTAACATTCATTGGTGAAATCAAATTTAAGTAAGGGGTCTGTTTAGGAGTCCCATTTAGTTAGGTGTCCCTTAGCAAAGTGATAGTTTAGGGGTTGTTGGTGAAACCGGGCATAAGTTACTTACTTCACACACGGTCGTCCGTCATCAAGACGGACGACCGTGTGTGTAAGTGTCCGATATATTTATTCTATTATTTATACCTAAAAGCACTCTTTTATAAACATATACCCTTTTAAACGTATTAATTGTACCTACGTACTTGTTAATTTTACAAGTTAATTAAGTAAAAAAATAACAAAAAAGTATTGACCTAAGTATATCACATATCTAAACATGACCTTTATTGTACTTATAGTTTACTCTATGTCTCTGACATATGCTACTTTAATCATTATATTGCGTTCACAGATACAGAAACACATTCCTTGAAGATTTATTACGCATATAATTTATCTCAATACATCTTTTGTCGAACATTAATGTACGCTCGAGTTTAAATGTGTATTTAATAGGTTTTATGACTACCCACACAATACCTTTTATCATAAAGTACAAGATAAATATATTTCATAACATTGGAACTATCATAACTATGTAAAGTCTAGGTGGCTCAATAATGCAAGAAGGATTGTAGTATCGCAAGAAACAAGTACATATGAATAATCCCTAGCGGATGCAGCTATGGAAAGTGTGCCAATTATAGTAGCTATATTAAGTAGTTCTCTACGATCAAGGTGCTTGAAAAGACGATATTAATCTCACATTTGCTCACTTACTTTCAAAATAAGAACATATAATCTAAAAAGTCTGTAGTTGAAATACAATAACTGTGCTATAAAAAAACTCAATATGTAAATAATTACTCTCTGCAATACGGATTTAAAAAACTAAACTTACAAGTATAGATTGTATTCAAAAGCACGGCGACGTGGCGGGTTAAATAAAAGTAATTCGAGTACAATTTTTAATAATATTACTATTGTACTTATGTTTATAATCAGGAATTAGAATATCTATTTCATCTTTGAGAATGTTTCTATTATTTGTCATCGTACAAAAAAGTATTACATTCAGGTGTGCGCACGGGAACCCTTCATATGTAGACGCTGTATAATGTAAGTATGTAATATATTGGTAATAGTAGATCCCTCACTAAGTGGACAGACGAGTTCAAATAGGTCGCAGGGTGCCGCTAGATTCTATACAGGACCGACACGGAACTGCAGTAAAAAATGTTATGAACAGCAATTCGAATTGCTAGCTTGATGTAATCAAAATACTATGTTTAAGATTTATATTTATTGTATTTTTGTCTCGCATTTTTATTTATACACTTATCACATTTCACTATCGTTTCTGTGAGTTGCAAGATTTGAATCATATTAATATATATATCTAATTGGCAAGTCCGTTATCGTTGACAATTTACTTATCATTTTAATAGTACTCACAAAATGTTAGGCTAGTATGTGACGAATTGATTAATTGCGAATACATTTTTGTACATATGGCATATGTACGTACAAAAATGTATTCGCGAAACGCTTAAGAATTTCAACTATGGAACGATGGTTTCACAATGTTGGTATATATCAATAAAATGAGTCCTGATAAGTAATCAAACATAAAATTAAATAATACTGATAAAGAGTGCAGAACATTCGTTACGTAAAATCAATCAAAAACATTGTTAACCTCAAGGTCAAACAAAACATTGGATGATGAAACGTTTTATTAATAATTTATCTTAATTTTATCCTATAATAATATATTTTTTAAATCAGTATAACTAAATAGTGACTCAAGTTAATAATTTGGAAATTATGTAATTTTCACTTTGAAGCCAATCTAAAAATAATGCTCTTATTACCGTGGGAAATGTTTTCTACACTAAATGAATGAAATGGATTTCTAAATCAAGATTTAAATCACCTGTCTGAAACGGGAACTTCTGTAGTAGCCAGGTAGGCGTTTTTTGTTAAAGCGGCGTATCATATGTTCGTCTTTTACATATGGACATCACAGCGAAAGCTCAAATAATTTATTATACATCTGTCTTTATAAATTCTAGATTTGGAAAGCGAACTCAATTCATACCGAATAAATTCACTCTTAAAATATTTCAAAACTGTTCTATTACTTTACCAGGTGTTATATTAAATATAGCTTGCGGAAAAAGTTTATTTTTAAGATTTGACACTCGAATGTAAGCTATACATAGAGTTATTATACTTAGAGTAGGGAAGCCAGCCTAAAATGAGCCCTACTATAATTAAGAGAAAGCAAATGAGGTTGATCTTTCTGTGTCTCTTTTCTATGTGTGATTAGACAGAGATGAAGGATACGAGTTTGTCTTTTCTCTCATCATTAATTGTGACATTGTCACTTACATGCTATGGCTCTCTTACTGTAAGTATAATGACTCTGTGGAGCTAGAGCATTAAGATATGTAAACTTTAGCATTGATAGAATAACCCAAACCGGGCTACACAGGCAATTTTTAATATGGAGTTATCTATTTATTGCATAAAAGTACATGGCTTTAAATTTACGTAGTTGTACGTATGTAAGACGATCTATGTCAACTCAAGCTTGAGGTTTTTCCTTAGTGTTTTACACGTGTAATATATATAGTTTTCAAAACCAATAATACACCTGAGGCAATGCGCCGTTAAAAATTATATCAAATTCCAATTTCAAATAAATCTGCAAATAATCTTAAAACAAAATAAAATGAATGATTTTTGATATAATTATTGTGTGCAATTATTATAAAAATTCCGTGCGATATTGTAAGTACATAGTAACGTATAAAATGTGCAACATTTTTTAATATGCGATTGTACATTTTTAATTAACTTTAAACGAAAAACGTTATAAGTGTAATTTTCTTTAAGTCGGAACGATTTCTTTCGTGTTATATTCAATTTAATAAATTACTTACGTACTAGTGCCGCAAGTTATGTGCAAACCGAATACAACTAAATCAATTTACAACTACGCTACAACTAAATCAATTATATTTTTTACCATAGGCACTCAAGTTAATAACAAATTGTATAAAGGCAAATGGACAGTAATTGGTTTAGTTAAAAATCTTCACAATAGGTACATATAAAGTTTTTTTTTTGTGATAAATAATATATGTACATACCTCTTCCAGAATTGGACAACTTTTATACCGCGACTTTTTGATTGCTAGTTCCCACCATGGTACAGGAGGCTTTGAGCGTAATATTGTTTGACATCCGACCTTGGGATCTTGAGATTCATATAATGTTCCCAAAGTTCTCGAAGACGGTGACTGCTCTCGTTCTTCCTCAGCTGGTATTCCAGTAATACATTCACAGCACTTATGCGGTCTTTTAACGAAAGGCTGCGGCTTGAAGTCTACACTGAATGAGTGTCTATAACTAAGTCGTTTTGAGAAACCGTTCGTTTCGCTTACAGATCTCTTAAAACCGTTTCTATTATTTTGCAAAGGCATCCTGGGTATATATTGCACTTCATTCTGAATACTGTTTCCGTCATCATTTAAGTCCTGACTATCAGCAGACAAAGGAGTATTTGGTTCTGAATGGTACCCTATTTTGTTTCTGTGAAGACTCCCGTAAAATGGATTTTCATTTATGTTTGGTGGCTTCAGATCTATAAACTTAGGACGTCTCATGTTCAAAGTTGCATATTTTTGAGGCGATTTATGGAATCTTGACTTGCTAGGTAAATCCTTTAAGACATCTTCCGTGTCTGTAGATGGTATGGTGGAATTGTCGCTATAACTTGATATCGGCCGGTCATTATCAGTTAGGTATGAGGAGGATTCGGAGCAATTATCGCGGTCGCTATTTCTCTTTCTGTAGTCGACTGACGAACCCGTAGTATTTGTACGCACGGAATGCTGTTCCGAAGCGTCCTGGTTTGCTGCGTACGTCTCATATGGATTACGCTCGCCGTTATTCGAGCTTGCGACACTATTTTTTTCATCTGTCGCGGGGTCTGCCTCTTTCGATTCTGAACTTATTAATCGTCTGCGAGGCTTAGTGTTTATAGAATCGTAATGAGTTTCATGGCGACCTTTGCGTGATTTCACTGGAGAATTGCTGTTTGATGATGGTGGTGTAACTTTGGCATAAACAGGTTCCGTAAAACTAATCCTTGAAGGTCTATTTACATAAATACTTTGCGTTTCACTAGTCGTATACTGTACCCCACAACTGCTTTCTAGAAAATTTGTCTTGGCTGTTCTATTTAATGTAAAATACTCTGAATGCCTTTGAGGTAGATTAGCTGGAGTATTCGGTTCGACTAAATTCCTTATTTTGATGCGACTCCTCGGTGCACGAATAGTAGCAAATCCGTCATGAATGGGTGATCCGTAATAGGTAGTAGGCGATGTTGTAACCGCCATATTGTTGGCACTATTAACATCCTAATATAGTCATTATTTATATTATTAATCACTCATTAATTATCATTTTACTCACTTATTAGTTAATCATTCATAATCTTTACCGTAGAAAACTATAAATTTTTAAAGAATTTAAATTTGGTACTTACTAATACTTCTAGTTACGTATGGTTATGTTACAGAAAACAATGCTACGCAACTACAATAATGTTAACAAATTAAATTTTACAGTTTTTCAGACGTATTCAACAACGCTGAGTTTCTTGATAGTTCTTCTCGGTAACAACTTTCCGAACCAAGAGTAGCTTTATAATAAGTCAAGGATTCAAAAGTGCACGTAAAATTCAATTGGAATATAGAATATTGTAAATTAAAATTTAATTTACGGATATTAGTAGTTACAGAAATAGACTTGTGAATAGTCACTTGAAAAACTACAGACTCCTGACCTGTATCACAGTTACGTACAGTTACTTAACGTAAATTATTTTTAGTTAGGACGTCAAAAAGATCAATAAACGCCCAGCAGTGCTCAATTTAAACCACTTGTACTGCCACATTGCCGGGGCCGTATGCTGTTCTAAATTACTTATAATAAAATTATTTATAGGGTGAAGGGATAAGGGGTTGCTATATCGATAGCTTCTATTTCGATACCACATATTCAGTACTATTTTTCGTTCCTATTAAATATTAAAAGGGCGTGATAGCTCATACTTTTTAGTTCGTGGTTCAAACACCACGTTAACACCTCTGGGTTTTTTTTGAAAATAATTGTACTTAATTAATATTGACAATTAATTTGTATGATTAACCTAAGAATGAGTACTATGAGTAACAAAATATTATCTTTATAAAATTTCTGGTAAGTATAGTAGATCTGGGTCTGGTAGGTATGTACTCGTATTTCCAGATTTTAATACCATAAATTTTAGTAAATGGGATAGGGTTGGTGTTTAGAGTAACAGTCTGTTATTATCTTTCTGATGGGCATAGGCCTCCTCTTTCCGTTTCTGGAGAGAAGGGTTGGAGCCAAAACCCATCACGCTGCTCCAATGCGGATTGGCCGGCTACACATATCCCCAGAATTCTCTAGTGATATTCAGGTTTTTTCACGATGTTTTCCTTCACCGAAAAGTTACCGTACCGTGTAGTAAATTGCAATTATCAATTATACACATAAGTTTTTAATAGAAAAGCTCATTGGTGCCTGTCCGGGTTTGAACTCGTGCCTCAAAAGAGTCGCACGGACTCAACGCTGGGCTATCACAGCTTCATCAGCGTTGTATTTATGGTAATAAAAAGACTAATATACAAAAAATAATTATATCTATGACAAGAACTGACCATAGCATGATATTGGTGATACACCGTTATTGAAAGGTTTAAAACGCACAAAATACACCACACATGATTGATTTACATAGCGAACCTTACGAATATAAATTGAATAAAATTCGTACAATTTTATTCTGTTAGACAATCGAAAGTCGTATGTGCGATGTAAAGACCAATACGTCAACTTTCTAAAACAAACGTCGGACATGTACTTCATAAATGAGTGTGCAAAATGCTTGTAATTACTTTTATCTTCAAATCACCTGTCATTTTATCGGCTTTTGAGGCACGCTGGCCGAATGCGTCCGTTGTAATGAAAGACAATTATGCTCACATATGATTGGAATTGTCTTCTTCTATTTTTAGATGCAACGCGGAACGAGCCCATATTATTTTATAGCAGTACTTGTTAGGCATTGCTAGGGTTGCCACAATGAGTATTTTATAGTCGACGTCTGGTCTGTCTTTGGAGAGCAAAATCGTAAAGTGTTACATCACGACATATAATGATACTAATATAATAATTTAAAAAGGCTCTTTATCCGTCTATATGTTACGCTTTCATGTATAATCAGCTTGAGCAAAATTTGATACGATTTAAGCTTAGAAACCGCTCTTTTACACAAAATAATTCACTAAATAAATAGATAGTAAATATTTAGAGATATTTGAACATTATAGTTGATATGAACTAAATTGTGAGTACAGCTTGTATGTAAAATCTTATCAAGGCTGAGGCCCTTACGTGCTCTTAGGCAATGAAATCTCCAACGGTTCAAATTGTATGGAATTATAATAAGGTTTATTAAAAAAAAAACTGTGTGATCTTAAAATTCTGCAGTAAAACTAAATTGTGAAAATTGATGCTCTTCATTATTGTCAATCTTTAGTAGATCACTGGGCATTTTAAGATACCGACGCGCACACAATGAGTTACGTTGTCGAAGCAAAAAAAGTAATGAAAAATTAAAAAAGTTAACCATGATTCCGGAGTCATAATCAGTTTATATTATATATTCCAAATTTAATATAAATTCATCATTCGCATCCTTTTCTCTGGGGTAAATTAGCTTGCGTATGTTACTTTTTACTTTAGTTTATTTTTTGTATATAACCTAACAGAGAATAATAGTTTTTATTATTATTATTATCATTATTAAATATTTACTAAGACAAAAATTTACAGTTACAAAAAAGCAGAGTAAATTTTTTTTAATCATATACAAAGATAATTTATTTTATTATATCTTCATTAACCTGGAACAAAACTAGTCACCGCAACGAGCTTTTTTTTCATTTTGGTGAACGCAAGTCATTTCGACTCTCGTATTACAATTTTACTCTTATTAATTCCAAACCTGTTAAATGCTACTTGAATTACCGATATATACGTAATTTAAGAAATCAGATCCTACCATGTTGAAAGCTCTATATCTTATTCAACGAAGTTGTCTTTTTTGGATAAAATTATAAGACCTCTGCACGATGAAGGCTTACAAGCGGCCGTGAAAAAAACTCTTGTGAATTAAAATAAATTTTTCGTTTTTCATTACGATTTTGATTTTTACCTCATGGTATAAATTAGTTAAGGCACTTAAGTTATTTGTTGGTATAGGGAAGACGCAAAAAACTTCAAAAGGATCATGTTTCACGTTTTTAAAATAAACAACTTCATATATCTGAAGTAGAGTTCGAAAGAGATTTGTGCATGGAATTAAGATAATATATTAATAATAATATTTTCATTGAAGAATGAAGCAAATAATGCAAAATAGGAAGTCAGAGGCTATCTTCCTTTAGGCATAAAATTTTATTATATATTTTATAATTATAACGGGATAACCTAGTCAAATTATAAAAGTTGCATGAAGAATTGCCTATTAAAAAACCATAAATTATAACTTCTGTAATGTTAAATATATTAAGCTATTTACTAAAGAAAGTTACGGTTTGCAAGTTTTTCTTAGGAAATATGATTCATCGGTGATAAATAAGCTTTAAGCTTGGGAACCACGAGGAGTGAATAATTCATTTGTACAAGAAATAACAATAGTTAATTCGGTATGCACACGGAGTAAATGCGTAAGTTTAGAATGTATTATTATGGCTCACAAACAATTAACCGCCTCGTAGTTAAAATAGCCATAGGTCGTTACCTAAAATAAGTTGAAGTTCTTTTTCCTCTTTAAATTTAATTTTAGTATATTGTAAATTTATCATTTTCTTATTAACGAAAATTATTATTATTATTTTTTATTTCATTTGATTGTCATAGAGACCAGATAACTATGTTATTTTATACCGTTAAATAGAAGAAAGAGTACGCTTAAATCTTTCAAGGAAAGTCGGCAAATTCCCTTAGTATAGCTTGTTTTCCTAAATATGTTTGCGATATATTGTAGAAACAGGTGGGAAACAAAATAGATTTGGTATGAAAGAATGAGCCTAGTCCTCTGCTGAGCTAAGGTTTCCCCACGATGTTTTCCTTCACCGAAAAGCGTGTGATAAATTGCAATTATCAATTAGACACATAAGTTTTAATTAATAGAGAAACTCATTGGTGCCTACTCGGGGTTCGAACCCGTGAACACCTCGAAACAGTCACACGGTCTAACCGCTGAGCTATCACAGCTACCATACACAATAAGGTAAGGTAATGTAAGTTTCCCAATTTCACCACTACATCATATAAGTAGATTATGCTGATCCATCCATACTGGATTACAAATTTTCGTTGAAAAGTTACGAATGCAACATGGCTTGTTAAAAAATCTTTTAAAACTTCAATCCTACATTAATTATGTCTGAATCAAAACCTAACTACAAAGAATTAGTTATTAGGGCATCTAGTATTATTTCCGAGTACACTTATATAAAATAACGGAAAACCTTTTTACGTTCTACTTGTGTTATTCGATACTTCGCGTTATCATACGGGTTGAGTAATAAATTATGAGGGTCAAATACAGTTTGGAAGGGGAATAGGGTATGATGACAATAACTGAGTGAATCATAATATAGGTTATGTATCTATTTGATTGTATATTGATTGCTTTTACTACGAATATTAATTGTAGAATCGAAAGGAATGTCATAAACGCTTTGTTTGTTTGCTCTTTTTTCACCTTCGAACTTAGCAACAAACAAACTTAACATTCGTGCTGCGATTTAAAACCATGTCTTGTTCTTTCCTTTCTTATTTGATTTCGTGCCCACATCAATAATCATACCTTAACTTTATTAATTTTAATGTAATATTAACAATAGACTGAAATCTCATCATCGGAAACAAGATATAATTGCTTGAAATCGATATCGAACGGTATAAAGAAACGGGGCACTTGAACTATAATTCTCTAGTCCAAAAAACAAGTCAACTGAGATGCAAGGGCTAGGTCATGAAAGAGAAAAGAGAATGTTTGTATTCCCATCTCTGTTCATCTTATGGTGTGAATTCCCCTCGATGCAACGTAGCAACGACCTGTACGGTGTAACCATAAGTTTGACGATCGGCAAAAAGTTTTTAAATAGCTTGGATGTAAGGTAAATTTTGCTATAAACAGCATTTGGCAAAATGTGTATTTGTTTAGGGCGACAGTTCGTTTAACGTTTTCATGATATGGTCATTTCATAATATTCCGCGCTACTAAATTCTTAGACGAATTACTTGGGAAATTGCAATATCAGGTAAATGTAAATTTTTTACTTAAGGTATTTGCTCTTTTTAATAGTAAGAAACACGTCAATTTTTCATATTTATATCTAAATAAAAACAGAACTTCTGGGATTTATACCTAAGAATATGCAGGTTCGAGATCTGCGACGCAACCATAAAATGTAAAGAAACGATATTTTATAACCCGTTTCCAATTTAAAGAACAAAATAAAATTAATAATAACTTAATCTCGTTTATCCTTATCACCTTTTATTCTTAACACTTTCATAATAAGTGGGATTAGTCTCTGTTATAATCAGTTATGTTGAAAAATAAAAATTTCTAACTGAAATCTTAGACCTTTTACAGTCAAGGAAATACTAGGTCAAAAGGTAGTAATGAACACCAACTTTATTCCAGCAACTGGACTAAGTAGTAGTATTCTACTATTCCATTCTTGGGTAAATTATTTAAAAAAATGGACCTATGCTAATTGCCAAATGGAAACTTTCTACGGATAAGCAAGTTTTATTATAAAGTATTCCTTCCACAGAAGGCGCAAGATGAATTGTAAATATCAATAAGCAATATTATGATTTCGTTGACAATAAACACTACAATAAAACTCTTCGGTCCCTATTTGTAGTTCTAAAAAATTGCCTATTTTGAAATTGTAAATCGATCATACACGTAACGGTTTCCATTCGTGAGTGCCGTATCACATGGGATTGGCTTGCACAGAAAACAAAAAGTATAACAGTTTTTTCATGCTAACGAATGCAAACAAATAACGGTTTCATAAATCGTATACTTGTTTGACCTTTGAATTATTGAAGTAGGCTTTGCTTGGCGGGATTCTATGATATACTTAAAGCCATAGAAATACTTTGATATAATCTGCGATGAAAATAAAATTATATAAAACATGTAGTTGAGACTAGTTAACGACAACGAATGTCAAACGATAGCGTTGTTTTAATTGTGACCAGATTATTAAGTGATGTAGTTTAAAAAATACTAATCATTCGAAGGAATGTTAAATATATCTCCTTTGGAGATTTTTGTTTGGGAAGACATTGATATGATCCTATTCTCATTACGAATAGTACGCAAGACGAAAGCAATCATATAAGGTCTAATTTGGTTGATCATAATATATCATTATTCTACGCATCTTCATATCTTATTGTTAATTTTGTTTAAATGTCGGAAAAATACCGGAAAACATTTTTGTATGTAAATCTAAAGATACTGTGTAGTATTGCGAGGATTTCATTCTATTTACACAACTTAAGTTTCAATAATTTTTTAAATATAATATATAATATAATAATAAAATATAATATATTAATAATGATTTTTGGATGTCTAAAGAATTAATAAAACAAAACCTTAACAGAAAATTTTAAATTACAGCTAACATACAATTTAATATATGTAAAAAAGAGCTATAAAATACCTGTTTTCGACGCCAGATTTGTTCATAAATATAAAAACAAACTTCCTTCGATATTGCATTTATATTTCTGACTCTTTAAGATTTCCTTATGGTGCACAATAATAAATTTTATTAAGTATCATTACGTCACTTTTTGCATCGTGGGTAAATTTTGCATCATAAATACATGTGCGTATCTTATGAAAGAAAGTATTTAAATCCGGTTTTGGTTGAAAGACGTTCCCATAGCATTAAAAGTGACGATTGTATTGTTTCGGTAGAGTTATCAATATACGAAAAGAGATCTTAATATTTAGTTAGCTCTATTCTAGTAAAATTAATTTAAATGGACAGTACAATTAATGTAAATGCCGCACATTGTATAACGCAAGTGTACTAGGCAAATATTCCACTACTTGTGGTTTATGACGTCTAGTCTTTGATAGAGTTGTAATTTTTGAACATCACTTATACTTTAAAATAAGAACCTTATAGCATCTAACATAAAGGATGAAAAAATTGGCGAAACAGGGAAAGACTATATACTGATAATTCATTCATTCATTCTCCTGCCCTTATCCCACTCCACTCGGCACATGTGACCAAACATATTGTCACATAATTTGGCTGCGTATTTTATGACCGGCCGCCTACCTGACGTCAACTTACCTTAGTCGCCTTTTACGACACCTCGGTAAGAAATGAGGGTTGTCAATTGTATGCAGTCGGATACCACACGGCACATACCTTAGTCCCCTCTTACGACACCTCGGTAAGAATGGAGGGTGGTCTATTCTATTCAGCCGGATACCACACGGCGTAGACTATATACTGATAATGACTTTACTATATTTTAAGACTAAAGTTGACGGGAACAACGGGGGCAGGAAGTCACAAGTGTCAATAGTTAGTAAACATATACACACTATGTAAACAAAACAGAGAACAGAAGAAAACTGCGGTTATTTTACTATCTTAGTATTAAAGTGGCCTAATTCAAAATTAAACTTAACTGAGTTAGATACATTGTAATCCTTATTTTAATGCCTTCTATGACACTACGCTACGAACTATTAAAAGAAATACAATAAAGCTCTTCCACGTTATGGGTCGCTTTATTGCAATTTGCCACAAAGCAACTTTTTTGAAGTAAGACTGCAACTATATCGTAAAAAACTCCATAACATTCGAAAGTTAATGGTTTCATAGATCCACACTCGAAAGATTTTCTTTAGGGCTCGTCTTAGTATGTAGTATGAATTAATATATTATATTTTATACGTAGACGATACAAAAATTTTAAGACATAATTTACTTTTGAATTGCATATATAATATTAGTATGGAATTATGGATCATTAATATAGAAAAAATTACGATTATAAAACTATATAAAAATGAAAGTAGTACTTGTACAAAAATAATTAAAAGACAAGACTTAAAAATTTATGTAAGGAATTAAAGTGGAATAATTTAGCCGACTCAAGGGGCGCATATGTTGTGCACATGGCCAGCGTTATGGAAGAACGTACGGTTAGACATACGATACGAAACTGCGTCATCTGTTCAAATTTTCAACATTTAAAAAGCGGTCAAGGGGTTTAGGTTACAATACCGATAGACACTAACGGTTTTTGCAATAAAATATTATAAATATACATAAGGCACTGAGTGTCATATGAAAAGTAAAGAAAAAAGATATTCTGCCCGCGATATTCTTCCTCCTCCGTTTTTGGAGAGAAGACCGTAGTACCGCGCTGCTCCAATGCGGATTGGTACGTTACACATATCCCCAAAATGCTCTGGAGATATGCTGGTTTCCTCACGATGTTCTCCTTTACCGAAAAGCGTGTAATAAATTGAAATTATCGGCACATAAGTTTTAAAAGAAAAATTATTGGTGCCTGCCTGGAGTTCGAACCGTTGATGCTCTCGCAAGAGTCCCACGGTCGCACCGCTAGGTTATCGAAGCTTTTGTATCATTTTAAATAAATACTCAAATACATATTCGCTCAGAATCGAAGAAGCAATAAAGTATTTTTAGATAATGTTGATCATTGGAGGGAATCCAACCGACGACCCTCAGAGCTGAAGGCAGGCTTGCGACTCCTTGCGTCATTGGGCCAGTCAAAAAAAACAGCTACTATTATCATCAGACACTGGTCATAAACAACATAATAAGCAAGTACCGTGTAGAGCATTGTCTGTCTGTCTTGTACGCTTTACCCGATATGTCATACATAAAGCAATAGGTTTTAAGGGCATCGCTATAACCTCTGACTTCCACTCTATTGTCATGCTAATCACGCCTAACTAATCTACTGTAACCAATTTCGCATTATGCAAAATACAATGGTGATTGGTTTTCCAATGAAAGATTATTACATGGAAGCAATAAAGACAAAAATAAAAATCTATTTTTCGTGTGATTAATAAAACATCATAAAAGATATAATCCAAATGGAATAATAATAATAATTAGATCTTTATTACAAGTTTTGAAGGTTCCATGTAAGTCAAATGTTATTAATAAATACAATTAATTAACGGAATTTTAAATTACTACAACACACAAACGAAAAAATTAAAACGCTTTTATTTAAAATAATGTACATATTTAAATTACATTACTAAACTGAATATTACCTAGGAACCCGTCAACAAGTCCAGCTCGTGGGCATTTCAAGTTGATAATAATACTTTAATGAATAGGTACTGATACTGTGACGCAAATTTTCGATGCATTTCATTTTGTGATACAGTAAACCATTCAGTTATTCGTTTCACATTAATAATTTGAATATAGACGCAGCCTGTCTGTTGCGTTTTAAGTATTGTACCTGCGACAAAAATCTCTTTCTCATCATCTTTGAATGTCTTCGTAAGTCTTGATGTAAATCATCAGTTATTAAAATGTTTGTCCTGTAACAGGTCTCTAACGGTCGGTCCTTAGCGTATTGTAGGTAGCGGTCTGTTACAATCCCACTGCTGGGAATAGGCCTCCTCTCTCCGGAAACGGAGAGAAGGGTTGGAGCTAAGACCTACCACGCTGCTCCAATGCGGATTGGTAGGTTACACATATCTCCAGAATTCTCTAGAGATATGCAGGTTTCCTCACGATGTTTTCCTTCACCGAAAAGCGTGTGATTAATTGCAATTATCAATTAGACACATGAGTTTTAATAGATAAACTCTTTGGTGCCTGCCCGGGTTTGAACTCGTGTTTACCTCGAAAGAGTCGCACGGTCTCACCGCTGGGCTATCACAGCTCGTATAGCGTATTGTAACAAACCTAAATATTTAAAGGATGTAGGAATCAAAAGAGTAGTCAAATTTAACAAGATTAATATTATTACGATACGGCCGATGTCCACTTCAAAGTCAAATCTAAAACAGCGAAAATACTCTTATACATGAAGTGTTCAGAAAAACGTTATTAATATATGTTTAACCCTACATTCAATCCTACTTGAAACATTGCAATAGTACTAAGAGATCTACGCAGAGCGAAGAGATCTACATTTAAGTAACAAAAATATAAAATATTTATAAAAGATACTCAACTTCCGGAACTCGCTCTAGATAAATGGTACAGCAGTGCAACGTTATCTTTTTACATACAAAGATAAACGACACAATTAAGTTTCGAATAGACAATAAAAATGTCGACCGCTCGTATATAATATTTATGTTTTAAGCTGATTCAGTCAAGACCACCTCGCAGTACAAACATATCGTAAGCAAATTCTAATTACGCTTAGCGTAACCTGACGCCGATCCGCGCTTATCTTGTATAAGTGGATGAGCTACTTGGCACTTCCCGGCTAGATATCACGTGATCCCTTATAAAGCTTCCTTCCGTACTTCACATTATACAGGACAATGGATCAACTACTTACGGATGTTCCTACCTATATTATCTGTTTACTCTTAAACCAGTTGGGACCAACGTGTCGGTTAATTCTCGGAACGTGCGTGCTTTTAATTTTATTTGGTCTTCTACACACAACCTGGCTGAACTCTTACCGAACGGGTGATAAACTAATAGTAAAAAAAAGTAAAGTAACGGCCTGTTAATATCCCACTGCTGGGAATAGGCCTCCTCTCTCCGTTTTTTGGAGAAAAGTGTTGGAGCTAAGACCTACCACGCTGCTCTATTGCGGATTGGTAGGTTACACATAAAGCGTGTGATAAATTGCAAATATGAATTAGATACATAAGTTTTAATAGAAAAACTCAGTGGTGCCCGCCCGGGCTTTAACCCTTGTTCGTCTCTAAAGAGTCGCACGGTCTCACCACTGGGCTATCACAGCTCGACGCTGATCGTAATGGTTTTAAATTAAGTATAATTGTAAATAAATGTACTGAAAATTTAACTAAATTCGTACTCGTACAAGACTTGACAAAATTTGCATTACGTATTAGCGGGCAACGGTCATTAAACAAATACGTTGAAACGCGTATAATTTTTTTAAGGTTGTAGTAAAATGTGATTCCTGTCAAGGTCGACATAGTCGGTTTACCATGACGTAACGGTAAACCCGTTTTCGAGTATTACAAATTCATTGATGAGTCTGAAAAACATGCCAGTATGGTGCGATGATTATAACCATATTACGCTCATTTTGGTCATAAATATGGACACCGAGATTTAATAAATCCATCCATCCATCCTCGGATTTAATTTTTTTATTATTAATTGTAATAGGAACAGAGTATCCTGTATAAACCGTTGTGGAAAAGTGGAAGCTGAAATCAGGCTCAATTTTAAAGCCAAAATTTAAAAGTATTCAGGAAGCGCACGTACCGATTTTGTGCCGTTGTATAATATTTCAAATTTTTAACGATGATATGTTAGACGACTTTTCTTTCACTAGAACGAAGTCTAAGACAAGATCAAAATTTTTTTTCAATATATCCAAAAAAAATTGGGCACATTCATATAACATAATTACAACCACTGCACAATATATTGTGCCAGATTAATTAAGAAAATCATAATCCAATAAGGCGTTATAATTTTGTTTTATACTTTTAAAAGCGGAAGTTTGTGTTTTAGTATGACTAAGAATAAAGATAGATGGATAAACGGAGTGATTTATAAGCAACAGTAACAAGACTTGAAAAATAAATAGGTGACCGAGTTTACGTTCTTCGCCATCATAATCAAAATTTGCCATTACCTTCAGTCATTATCATAAATCTAGTATACCATTTGACATTAATGCTATATGAACTTCCATATTTACATTCACTATCCGTCACCAAAATACCTGGTTCATTCGGGTGACGAAGGTCAGATACAAGTCGAAATGTTATAATAATAAGCTAACCTCGACTAAATATGGAAAATACGATATATTACAGTTTAAAAACTATTTTAATGTTAACAGTACACAAAGTAACCGAATATGAAAAAATAGAAACTGAAACATGAATGCAATTTTTGTTTTAAGGTAACCCGAATATGTAGTGAAAACCCCTTGTTTTACTTTAGCTTTAGCTGCCAATAGGTTTATCTGGAAAAGTGTGTTGTGCAAACGATCGAAGATAAAGTTACCAAATAAATCAGTGATGATCAAATTTAAGCTTAGTAATAAGTTTGAAAATAATTTTTGTACATACTCATAAAACACTTATAAATATCTTACAAAAGTATTAATAAAAATATGTTTATGATCAAAGCAATAAAAGTCTATTATTAATTTGTATTGTTCGTATAATTGGCCGTAACATATGTTTCGAAAAATGTAATAGACGTTGAAACAAATTTGAGTATTAAGAACCGAAGGTTTTCGCACTATAAAGCAGTTATTAAATGTTCATTAATGGTCAATAAATAAAAATATTAAGACAATTTAAGAGCAGTTTGCAATGTAAAGTAATCAAGTAACCGTTTCTTAGAAACGTAACGTAATCACGGTAGTTTATTTACTATAAAATACATGACAATAATAATTTAATAATGTTAACGTTTAAGTTATTAAAAGAAACTTTGTAAACAAAATATTAAGCTCTGAAAACTTTTTAATCCAACTTAAATTAGACTTACTTTTTTGTTAATTAAAATAGATTAAAAAAAAGTGGTCACCAAACCAATTAAAGTCCAGTAAAATGTGTTTAAATTTTTTGTGTGATCTCTATGTAAAGTGAAAAGTGAAAAATCAAAAAAAAAAATTCACTAAAACAGTTTTTTTAACCGTGTTTTTTGAAGCATAGCGATGTGTAAAAATTATTTTAAATTAAGAATTCTGAGTTCGGTATTTTTCCGTTATAATAATTTCAGTACTATTGGTGAGATAATTAACATCACAAGAAATTAGAAGATTAAATAATACTAGCTGTTACTAATAAAGACTTCGACTCCGTAGACTATGTATTTTGAGTAGACAGTGTCCATCCCGAAGAACAATTCTAATCAACACCAACAATCTTAATATCTAAAATCTCTAAAGCATTGAGCCATAATTTACTGAACTTCCTATTTATATATATTATCATTGAAACAGATAAAAAGTTAACTCATAAAATGCTCAGAATTTTAGTTTATGAATTCATAAACTAAATTTCTATATATTCGTCAAAATATATTTTAAAATCGGCATATATAAAAGACAAAATACTTTGGATTGAAACTTAGGTATTAAGTTCTTACTTATTTATCGCAAGGCAGAAAATATTTTATACTGCCAATATAATAGTAGAAAGCTAAAACACCTATTTACAAAAAAAATTACATAAATATGTGCGATAATGTGTATAATTGCCACATTAAGGATACGGTATTTGCTTCTTTAATTGATCGTAAGTTATCGATGAAATAGACGGAAACTGGTTTTTATTTCCGATGTTTATTGATGGCACGGGATCCCGTCGAAACATATAGCGATTCAAATGGAAGATTTCTGTAATTTCCATCATAACTCGTATTATAGTTAGATTTTTATCGGTGCTTGTTAAGTGTGCAATCTATTGAAACATAATTAGATAAATAATAACTTAATTAAATCATATAATTGTATGTATTTTGCTATTGTAGCTGTGTAATTGGGGAACTTCCAATAAATAATTGCTCGTCACTTTCGAATACATATAATTTAATTCAATGAAAACGCAGGACTTGCAAATATCAATGGCATCCCAATTAATTGTTATACAACGTTACGTTACGTTTTCCCTTACCAGTTAAATTTTTAAATTTAAATTATTTTTAATCAAGGAAACTTCTATGTAAACAAATGCTTTAGAACCAACTGTAATACTGATTTGGACAACTTGTCCTATTAAAAGTATTTGAAATATGGCATTTGGGCATTTTTTCAATAGATTCTCCTTTAACCACTGAACAATCGCGACTTTAAATATCTAAACTTTCACAGTAGTATTTCCAAGATCTTGTGATGTTTACACTCTGTGTACATGTGTCAGCCATGAAATCACTGCCAAGTGAAGTTTAAATTATTTTATACACCTTTTACGAGTTCGTTGTCTTTGTTCTGTAAACAAACTAACTATTTTCTGTTACAACTAGAAAGGGTTGGGACTTTGAAGGTTTATGCCGATGATGTGAATCGTAAAGTACGTCGATATTGTTTCAAGCTTATATATGTATGTTCTCCCTAATAATATACCGTGATTACAAGGAATGTCCTTTGCCAATGATACTCGTAGGAATATATTTCAATGAAATCACTGATATACCAAATAATATCTCCAGTCTACAGTAGTACATACTATCATATAGTTGCAAGTTAACCAAGCTCCTAACTATATTTGGCCGATATTCATAATTCAGGATATATAAATCTCTTTGCCATAAGCTAAATTCCGTTCCCATTTTTCACGTCGTCGTAAAAATTATCGAATATACCGACTTCGTAGGATGTAGCCTGGTCTGAATGCAATGATACTGCAACGAATATTTAACAGTAAGCTATTTTATAAAAGCCTAGTTATACTTTCATGTCAAAGTGTCATTGACTCTAAACATCACTCCTAGCGAGAAAAGCAAGTAAGCAACTCTGTGATTGCTCTTTTTATAATATATTCCTTTAATTTAAGCCTTATAGGGCATGGCTGAATGCGATTTAATTATTTATACAACATCAATCAATTGCAATTCCTTAATATAAGCATTTTATGAAGAATCAAAACAGATAGGATTTTCGAATATAAGTATACATATATTATATTGATTTATAGAAGCAGGCGTTACTTTGCGGAATTCCATATTACAAGCAATATAACAGAACTAACTACTTTGCTATAATCCGCAAGGGTTAAGCGAATGCATGCAAAGCCAATGTGTATGAAGCAGGCAAAATCTACGCACCTTATACATGCAGGACAAGCCACCACATGCACCCCCCAAGGCGCATTCACCAGCAACAACGCACACAAAAGCAGCACACACACCCACCACCACAATCTCGACGATCGTTTCGCCCCGAAACCGAAGCATCATCACGAGGATAGGTTCCACGATTTTTTTACGCATTACGATTTTTGTCGTGGATCCTCCTGATGATGCTTCGGTTTCGGGGCGAAACGATCGTCGAGATTGTGGTGGTGGGTGTGTGTGCTGCTTTTGTGTGCGTTGTTGCTGTTGAATGCAACTTGGGGGGTGCATGTGGTGGCTTGTCTGCATGTATAAGGTGCGTAGATTTTGCCTGCTTCATACACATTGGCTTTGCATGCATTCGCCTTAACCCTTGCGGATTATAGCAAAGTAGTTAGTTCTGTTATATTGCTTGATATATTATTAATATGGAATATCTAAATGCCTATTATTATTTTTTGTGCTTTTAAGAACAGGAGCATGTAAGAACATTTTGATTTATCTTGCTTTAATATTAGTGTCAATTTTTATACTGATGTATACTTTTCAAAATAAAAGGTATACAATTTATCAATGAACATAATGACGTTTGTTTTGTTTCATAATTTCATTTTTGGGAAATCGTTTAGCTTCCAAATAGCTCAGACTTTCCTATTTATACTTTTAGTATGTATCACTCCGGTATCACGAAACACCTACGTTGTTACTGTCTCTTGAATACAAATACACCATAACACATTCGGTGAATGAGGCAGAAAATTGAAATGATCATAAAACAGAGGCGTTATTGATAATTGGTGGCGTTTTCTATTTGGATCATTGTAAATATTATCTAGGTAATGACAGCCTGTGAATTTATTGCGTTTATGAATACGATCTGAATTCACTAGGCCATTTAGCCTATTGAACGAATAAATAAACCAGGGGCGCAACATATCTCTCCCGTCTCCGTATGAATTAACCTCAATTGAGAGTGTTGTAGAGGCGCTTGGTTGATTGAAGATGGCGTATACTTACTACAAGTAAATGTCGCGACGAGTGTTCCTGTCGTTTATATAAATCAAAAATTGTTGGTGAAAGTGTCCTTGTTATAGATCGACTGAGCTTAAAATGAACGTGGGTGACTATTGATCATTGCTAGTTGTCATGATAGAGTTATCAGATAATAAATAAACATAATTAAAAAAAAATATAAAAAATCATTGTGTCATAACACAAGACACATCGAAAAAGTGAAAAATAATACTTAATATGATATTAACTGCGACTCTTTCGAAAGGGTCACGGGTTCGAACCATGAATTTGTTTCTTTAAACTTATGTGTCTAATTAATGCTTGCAATTTATCATACAATTTTCGGATTAGGATAACTTCGTATGTACAGCTGCATATCGTTATTGAATTCTGATGATATGTTAAACCTACCATTCTGCATTGGAGCAGCTCCAACCCTTTTCCAAAAAAAAACCTTGAGAGGAAGCCAATGCCCAGTAGTGGGATAGTAACAGGCTGTTACTTTAATATACATATATAATTATAAACAAGTCAACACAAATTACACAAAACTGTGCGCAATCTCATAAAAAATTTCAGCCTTCAAGTAGAAGGCTTAGATTGCTGACGAACTCTATAATTTTATAATTGCAGTTCTAATAAACCGTAACTAATTTAGGAGTAATTAATATATTTGTACAGAATTATAAGTTGATAACAAGCAAGGAGTGTTCCATAACATACATAGTTGATAAAAGATAACATTCCATTCCACAGATATTTAGTTGATTCGTACACGTCAATTGATAAAAATATCTAAATATGACTTGTTTCAAGGAACAGTGAACTTGTACCCATTTAATTTGTACATGTTATAAATTTTTTTTTCAATGCTTTAATGAATTGAAAATCCAACTCTTCTTAATAAAGATATTGGTTATAATTAATTATATTTTACCGCCGTCATTGATCATTTGAACACCCCAAACTCAACTGCTCAAAAATATAATCGTTATAACTGGTTCAATTTTGTCATTGCTATCTTATTCAAAGAGAAGCTAAATTCACGCATTTTTATAATTTATGTAAACCTCTATAGTGTAGGATGCTTTCTGTATTAGCGTCCTTTTAATAACTATAGAATCGTATACCGAGTTTCTTGCTGGCTATCCGAACTAGCGGTAGATTTTGACGATTCAAAAGCACTTGTTTACAAGATAACTTGGATAAAGAATATTTTGAATTTGAATTTGAGTATATTAACACCCGAAAATCATCTTTCTTTTAATAGTTACTTTAAACTACTATCATGACAAAGCTAAAATTGATTGTCGAATTATATTTTCCACATTTTCTAACAGCAAATGTAGTTCATATGATATTATATTTATTCATTCCACACGCGCATATCCATAAGCCTTCTGCTTTTTATTTTACGTTATCTTTGTGTCATAAAGACATTAGGAGGACAAAGAGATTGTAAAAGACCTTATCTAATTACATAGAGATTAATGAACACGATTTCGACTTACGTAATGGAACATCTTGTTTATTTTAAAGATGTCAACGCTACGCAGTTAGCCGAATTACTTAAGTAACCCAACTACGCATTAAAATGTGCGGCTGACTGCTAAAATTAGATAGAACAGATAAAAATTAAAGAAAACTATACATCTTTAACTTAATAGAGAATATATAATAAACAAAGTAATTTTATAAACATAATTTACACGTACAAGAATCGAAATAAGTACTGGATACACATCTAAAACCTACGTACACCCTGTACGCGAAATATTTCAAAGTAGATATAAATTTATGTTGTGTTGTCTATCTTATATGTGTGTTTTATTTTCTTTTAAATCATATTTTATATGTAAATATGGTACTTATTAAGTTGTTGAATTTCCAAAAAAATCTTTCATTAAGTATAATTTAACCAAATTTGTTTTAGTGTGATTTGTTTTTATTTTTTTGCGATTTTATCGAGTAGTCTATCTCCTGATGATGCTTCGGTTGCGGGGCGAAACGATTGTTGAGTTTGTGATAGTGAACGTGTGTAGTGCTTGTGTATTGTGGTGGCAGTGGTGGAGGTTGGTGCATGCGTTTTTACGAATCCTGCATGTATCGGTTATGAAAAAAACGGATAGTCCACTATACATTTAGCACTATATATATTTTCTATTTACTGTATCGCGGATTATTGCAAAATAATTTTATTATTACTTTTGATTTTTTTTACTTAAACTCCGTCACGTCAAAAATGATATTATCCTTTTAGGTCAAAATATTTATTGAAATATATACTACCGTTCCCAATTAAACGTTCTTAATTATTGTCTGTAAAATAAAATTTTAATTTTGTATGTAATGTATGTATCAAAATCCATTCATATGTAACAGAAAATAATGCTTAGAATAAATTGAATACTCGCTCGTGGAATAATAAGACAACATTTATTTATACTCAGACTCTTCATTGTTGATTTATCACCACCATAATGTCTCTTACTACTTGTTAGATTGAATTGTAATACAGTGACCTTCAAATAATACAAAGGATTATCGTCGTCTGAATCTAAAGTCAACAATAATCTAATCTGCCAAAGGTAGATTTGTCTGTTTAACTTAATTTATTTAAATTCATCAGAAATGAACATAACATTAAAATTAATAACATATCTAATATATCTTTTTTTAAATACCGAAACATGAATACATTTTAATATATGAGGAAGTCGTAGAAAGCAGTCTCGAGAAAGTAATTTTTATGTTAGTAATATCTGCAGCTCGTTTGTAATTCATTTGAATATATGCGTACTAGAGTAATCATAAAAAGTCTTGCCATCTTATTCTATCACCTATAAAACACATCAAAAGGAGTTGATAGCAAACATGTGACTCCATATAAACCAGAATCGTCTATAAAAAAAAACTTGTCTTTGATGTTTACTTTTATGTTTGCAATCTTTCTTATTCAGTAAATTAGCGAGTTTCACGGCTTGGACATATGAGATTGCGATGGTGCTAATACTATAATATTGTAACGACAATTTAATAAAAGTCTAATTCAGAACTCAAATTTTGTTAGTTAACAAATTTCCGGCAATTTAACAATGAAAGTTGAAGAATAAAGGATAAGTCTGGACCGATGAAGAAAGGTCTAAAGAGGGGCTCACAAATCAGAAAAAAGGGGATGCGGATACCTGCTCTTAATAGTCAAATAACACAATGCACCCAACAAGACCAGACTGGAAAGTTTTGCTAGTTGGCATATAATATTTTAATCCATAATAATGATAATTATCAGATAACTAAACTTACTGATAAAGTATTTGAATAAAAAACTAAGTAATACTCTATATTTGTAACGTCTTATATACATTTTTTAGCATTGTTTTCCATTTAACTTAATATAACTGTTTTAACGTATCAAACTGTTTTGTCAATATTAGAACAATGGACCAAGACGCGGATGTCTTAGTAACAAAACAACAAACGACAATCAAACATGTTATACTCCTATAGATCTTGAAACTGGAGATTAGGGCATCAGTAAGTACCAAATAGGTCGTAATTTTAAACACAAATAACCACTGATTAATCAAAAAGCTATCACTTTTATCACAACAAAGTTCACTGCAAAAAGTCTAAGGATTGTTTATATAATTCGAGTTTCAAGCGAACACAAACTACGGGAGCAACGCGCGTGCGTCCGTACTTAGTTGAGTTTCAAAACAAACTGGTCGCTTCGACGTATAATGAAGTGAACTACTATATAAAACTGAGTCACGGAACCCTGAGCAACCCGGACTGATCGCTAATCAAAAGCATAAGTTACAGTCTATTGGACACATACGAAGGGGACAAGATTGCATTATAGGGTTACTGTGGATAACGCATCAGTTATTGCTCTATATCTAACAATCGCAATACAAATTGAAATCAGAAATAAAACAGTGACAAAATTTATTCATTACAGCCCAATTTGAATGTATATTTTCTAATGGTATATATCGCACGCTTAGTATAAAAGTGACCTAATTGAAAATTAGGTTTTTTTTTATCTTTGTTTTAGGGGTTTTTTTCGAAAGGAAAATGCCACCCCCATAGTAAGTACAAACTAACTTTAGCCAAATTGTAAAGCAATTTCGCTTCTCCTGAATCTGGAGAAGCCAAAATGCTATTACAAGTGGCAAAAGTTTCAACCTAAAATCACCCCTAATCATCATATTTTGATGGAATGTGTGCGAAGCGAGGGCGTTAGGAGTGATTTTAGGTTAAAATCAGTAATGAGTATGTGATGAGTATTGAGTATTGCGATGGACATGGTGGTCCTCATTTAAATGTCATTTATGACACAAAGCCACTATTAAAAATCCAAGTTATGGGTCTGTTCAACACACGCGAATTTTATAGGCGCTATGCTACGCTTTATTGCCATTTGCCACAACACAACTTTTTGAATTAGATCGCACAATTATAATAAGCATGCGATATGTAAATAGTCATCATTAGTGTTTCCGCTCCTTGACGTCCTCTGTTTAACATAGATTGGGAATTTTAAGTTTTTTCATAAATATATACCACTTGAATCCGGTATATACAGTTGAATCCAGCCGACCTATTAGTTATTTCTGACGCCTTGTATCTAAGTCTTCAGAGGGCCACCAACACTTACTTTTCTGGTACAATTACACTGGAAGCAAGCCGTGCATCGGATTTGCTAGACGACTCGTTGCGCTATGTTGTTGACAATATTTATTTATTTAAATATTTTGGAAACATACAGTGCTACAAAACTTATAAGTAAAATACAATTATAGTAGTTTATGATACTGTTGCATAATAAGGGTTCTTATAACACGAGTGTTATAAGACCAAGTTACGTACAGTATCATACACTACTTTATCTACTCTCATACTATAATACGTAAAACGTACGTTTCCATTCCATGAACTCGTGGTAACATTTAATATAGTTGCTCCTAGATTTCGTCGGCAACAGGTTCACGGTCATATTTGACGCAGCTTTCAGAATATCTGGTGGTATACAATTACCACTATCCCCGCTCTCAGTCATGTTTTTACACAAAAACTATTTTTTTTTTACCAACAAAACTAAACTTCGTTTAAATATTGGATTTTTTTTTTAAATGTCATATATTGGCGCCAAGGCGCAAACATCGATTGCGCATGCGTGTTGCGTCGCCGCGGACCCATTCATTGAAACCTTTCTTTTTTAGGTAGAGGTTCAACCTCCTTGGTCCAGCTGGAAGTTGTATAGGTGTATCGTTATGATTAAAAAGTTACATTATGATACAGGTGTCCATACAAGACCTGTATCGTAATGAAACTTTTTATTTTTTTATTTTTATTCTGTACGTAATGTTTGTCATAAGAATTTTGTTTTCAGTTTTATAATCTTTGTATTATAGTATCAGAGTAGATAAAAAAATAACTTAAACCATTATCAGTTTCCTATGACTAAAAATACATATAAACAATAGTATAGCACACAAATTAATTAATTAATTAAGTGCATGAAAAATAATATACGAAAATTACCTGAATGACTAATATTTATTAAATTTCTAAATTGTGGGAGGGAGAGATGAGACGATAATATATTATTAATACGTTAATGTTAGAGATATTATGAAAGAGACACTAACTCTAAGTTTTAATATCCATAATTTTGGGCAAGATTTCTTTGATTATAATTTAAAAATTTTATAAAGAAAAATATTTTTCCCTTGGATTTAAAACGGTGGTAGAGTCTTAAACACTCGTTGACCAAGTTTGGCCATTTTGACGATTTACAGGCTTAAGTTGCAATTGATAAAATCTCAGTGAATACGCAGCGGGTAAAAATACTTAGAATCTTTTTGTTTTAGTGCAAACAAATGGCAGCAGGCTTAAAAGACAAGGTAAGAGATCGTAACTTTTTATGGCTTGTTATTGCTATAACCTTGAAATGAATATTATGAATGATGATATAATATAATTGCTCTCAAAAAAAAGTTTAGAATGTGAATTTTGTTAAATGTATATACAGTAGAAATTTCGACTTTTCTCTAATAAATCCAGTCAATAATAAAATTAAGCGCAAACATTATACTTTTAAATAAACTAACTCAACATAAAAAAATAGAAACTATTTTTGTGCCTAAATTTACAAAATTAAGAAATTATTTAATCTAATTAAATGAAATATATACAAACTCTGATTATAAGACTAAAGCAGATTCGCTTTCGCAACAGTCTAGGTAATGCTACTATGAAAATAATGAGAGGATTTACATATAATTATATATTTGCGTATAAATAATTAAATTAAAATTCCGGTGTAATTATATTTTTATTAATAACAATTGTTTATAAATTATGTGGCCTCTCACATAATCATCAATCAATCAGAGAAAATTCTTTTACCGAAAATTTATCTTGTTTAAACAAGAGAAATTAAGTGAATTAACATGAAACTGGATGAATCATAGCCGTTATGGCTATGATTGTAAGTTATATGTAAGTTATTTACATCTTGGCCAATTTTTATACGACATGGTTTTACATTAACTGAATGAGTACGTTATAGATTACGATTTGTATGAAATTCACTTTTCTTTTCAAACCGACAATATGCAATCACAATAAATGTTAACTCTATCGACTCTAAAAAAGGGATGCGCAAAAGCTCTATCACCAAAGGGAAACGTGAACCACGTGTGGAATGCTTGTCATTTGATAGTAAATAGTCACAAAGATAAGGTAGAAATGGGAATGAGAAGGTGGAGCGAGTCAGCATGTACTTAAAAACCTCAGAAAAATGAGACTTCATTTTCATCAGTAAAGACACTGTTTGTATACTTTTATGTTGTAAAAAAATTAATAAGATGCATTACAATCTACGAATTAAATTAAAGGGGCGATTAATTTCGCGTACAGAATAGTTAGTGTCTTTAATAAGTTTATTAATTGCTATTTACCTTGTTAGTAGGATGTTATCGCATCGATTATCTGCTGCACTTATCGGTCAATTCTATATGGGGCAGCTGATCGAAAAGATCAACAGCTATTAATCGAATACTAGTCGATATATCGGCAACCTTTAATTGAACTTCGAAACAAACTCGATTTATCTTCTTCGTGACACCTCATAACTTTTTTTTTTCGAACTGACTATATGCTGTTAGACCTAACGGTGCTTACAGCGTCACGGGGCGAGACTGACGGGAGCACAACCGTGGAGGTTGCGAAATGCGGACAGAAGAGCGCATAAGATTTGCTAGAGTCGGGGAACGTCGTCTTAAGGGTGTACACTGTGACGCCGGAACCATAGGGTGACGTGTTCTGAAGCGTTAATAGTATGACTGTGATTAGTCATCACGCCATTGGAAGTGTGGCAAGAGGCTAAGGATGATCGGAGACAGAAAACTGGGACCTCATCTTTTCTTTACGCTGGCGAAGAAGAGAATAACTGTCTTATGTTTGCGATCGTTATTTCATCGGCAGAGTTAACAGGATGCTTCTTGGACGCCTATGTTTTTGGCGAGTCGAAATAACTTCTTAACGCAGAATATCGGCTGATAAAAGAACACGCACTAATGTATATGAATCAAACTTAAACCAACTGTCTGTTAATGATCGCTGTTTATAGCTTCAAATTAGTGAACCATCACACAGTTTTGAGTGGTAGCACCTCGCAAAACATTACCGGCCATAAACTCAAATCCATGAGTTAACAGGGTATCCATTGTTACTGTTGGATTATTGCCAATGCACGCTTCGTCTGCGGTTGTTAGCGCTGCCAGAGAACTTGTAAGCCTTAACTCTAATGCAATATAGACATTGTAAACTACTAAATAAAGATACACACTATATTCGCACAAGTACTCTTCTTATATGAATATAGTATGCCTTAGACCAGCTAGAGCAAATCTGTCCAACAATGTCTTCTCAGTCAAGAATAAAGAAAAATTTCATGAGCCGGTAAAAGTTATATATTATAAAAGTAAAACAAATGTAATTTCAATATAACAAAGTAAATATATAACTCAACCAAATAAGCTCTAGCCTCATTTTTTGTTTTGTGAATTGTATTATAATACATATGTAACATTCTTGAAATATATGCGGTTCACCTATTCACGTTTTAAAGAATTTATAAATAGATGAAGCAAAATGTATTTTTTAATATTAAAATCACAATATTTTTTCCAATTTTCTTATAAAATAATTAAAAACGACATAGATCAACTTAAATATTTCAACGCAATAAGGAATCATCTATTTAACAATTTCCAGTTGCAATTATTATCGATGTTGCATTTCTTCACTCTAAATTCGCACATGATAATTTACTACGTCTACTCGTAGAAATCTCTTAATTTTTATAAACGCAGATATTAAATCATATATACATAATTTATGTATTAATTTTCTTATACGAAGCAAATGAAACTAATTTCAGTTAAGTTTGGGTCGTAAGTTGTTAAAATATATTAATAAGTTAGTAATATTTAAAAAACTTATTCTTATTATTGGGTTTGCTTTACAAACGTAATTTTTTTTTACGGAATAGGATGGCAAACTAGCATGCGGTTCACATGAAGTAATCACCGCCGCCCACGACCTCTCGCAGAGCGAGTGTGTTGCCGTCCTTTTATATGGTAGAATACACGTTTTTTGAAGGTAGTTATGTCGTACGATCCGGAAACGCTGCTATAGACTAAATTATTAATAAAAAGAAGTTGTTACTAGCGCTTAATACATGTAACGTAAGTAAAAAAGAGGCCAAATGTTACGAGAACAACGGATGCCTCAAATCAAATCGCCATTGAAGTCAATTTGTACGTATCACATTTAAAATGAAAGCACGTTCTAACCAGAGTTGACCACCTTGGCGGGAACAAAACCTCAATTTTTTTACAACTAATTAATATAAACGACACTTATTATCACCTTCATGCAAGTAAAATACCAATTAAGCTGGAAATTAAACTTCCTAATGAGTAAAGAAGAAAGGAAAACATTTATACAATCGAGATTGTCTTGAAGAGCAACTTGGTCTATATTAGTAATTAATTATATAGCTGTAAGACAGAATTCTTACACATTGTTCATATTTTTTTAAAACTTCATTCTGCGACTTAACCTGCATCCTAAGGTGTAATTACGAATTACAATATATACAACTACGTTCCACAAAGTAAGCATATTCTTCTATGCACAGTGAGAACTTTAGCTACTGTAAAAATAGGAGCCGATTTGTTGTTAAATAATGTTTACGACAACTTTATGAGAAAAACATTATTTATGGTACTCGTAATTTTTACAATATGAATTAATCATTAATTTTCAAACGTCATCATCACAAATACTGAATCGAATATTTAGGGACTAGTTTGATTAGTCTGCAATAAAAGATAGACATGATATATTTCATGAAAAATATTAAGTTTCTGTTTCGTTTTTTTTATAATTTTGCGACCGAAGTCACAGGCAAGTTCTAACCTTTCTAAGCCACAGAACGCGTTCGCAAGAACAACGATGGATGTCCGTGCTTAGTTCTCGTGTTGAATTATTTATGGCGGCATTGCTTTAACAGTAAATTAGAAGAACAAAAACAAATCGACGGGACTCTTATTGTAAGGCACGTCTTTGTCTTTAAAATGAACGAAGAGATGGGGATATTAATGAAATCAATGAACGTTATTTATCCAAACTGTTCGCATACTTTTTTCTGAGAGTCTAATCACTAATCCATTGGCATTAAGTAACACTAGTGGTCCGATACGACTTTGCCTGGGACATTATGTAAATAAGCAAATTTTAAAAGCAGATATTTTTATTTGTATTTAACAAATAAAAATATCGAATGCTTTATTGTATTACATTACATGTATCTCCGCCTTCCATAGCTGGAAGAATGGAGGCTCAAAGTACAGGCATTATTTGTTTAAATGGAGCTTCCATTCACTAGATTGAGTTTAATAAGTTTAGTTTGACTGGCCCGTTGGCGCTGTGGGTAGTGACCCTGCCTTCAGCTCTGCGGGTCTCGGGTTCGATTCCCGCTGAGGGCCAACATTTTCTATAAACAAATTGGTACTTACTGTGGAGACTTACTTTTACAGAAGGTGATATTTTTAATTTTAAGAGTTATATTCTGATTTGAAATCTTTATCAATATAATTGTCGTTTGATACTTACTATAAACTATACAAACTTATACCATAATAATAGTCGAAGCGAGTACAAATAAATTGTTTGTATTTGTATTTAATATCTGGGTGACCGAGCTTTGCTCGGTATTTTTTTTTTTAAGATATAATAAAAGAAGCAACTTGAAAAAAAAACATGTCTTTGGGCTAGTGTTAACTAGACCCGATCCTGTATTTTCCCTTCGACACCGCCGGATCCAAACTTAGCTATTACGACTTTCCAAATGCAGCGAAATTAAGTTTTCTATTTCTGATAATACTGTAACAGTTTTTCAGTGCCTGAAAACAGGGATAAAACAACATTTTTAAAAATGAAACCTAGGTAGATCGATATATCGGTCCCGAAACCTCCTACATACTATAAAATTTTACGAAAATAGCTGAAGCCGTTTCCGAAATACAAATAATATATTTATACAAGACTAGCACGATTAAAGATATTTTTAAGGTTTTATTCCGTGTGAAACTTTTGATTTATATAACATTGTACAAAAATGTTTTGTAATTACATTATCACAAATACTGATACCTATTAAAACTGCATCAAGTACTTAAAAGACGTCATAAACGTTGGAAAATGTTAGAAATGAATTGCCATATTGCCTTTATGGCTACGTATATCCAAGTTCAGATAAAGGTAGAGCTCAAGGGTATAAACGACGTCACTTTTTACGACCATGGTATAAAAGTTTGCGGCATTGATTTATTTCCAGTTTCTTAGACCATATTCTTTATTTTTATTCCTTTACGGTTTCCTTTTTTTTGTCGAACTATAGACTTTCACGATATTTATGTCTTCAAATAAACATATTTATTTTACAAAATAGAATGGAAACATACTTTATCGTACACCATAATCATAACAAAACATTCACTTTACTTGTAATTTTTTTTCATTAAACGTAACATTTTCTGTATTTCTTTTATCATATATCTATACTTATTATAAAACAAAGTGCCTAAAAGCCGTCTGTCTGTCAAAGCTGTGTGTATATAATCAATTTTCTCAAAATCTACTAAACGGATTTTTGTACAGTTTTCCACCAAAAGATAGTAAAGGACTTCCGGATGGTTCAGGTAAATAGTACATATCGGTATTATGTAAATTGTGTTGAAGAGATCGCTAGGTTGTTAAAAAACTTGCTCACTGGGAGCTTTAGTCGCGTGCGCTGTGTAAACCAGCAGAGACACGCTAAAGTGATGTACTAGAGAATTGTAGATCTATAAAACTACTACAAAGAGTCCGCAATAGCATGTCTCTATCTGTTATGGTTCACTAACATTAACTACTTTTATTATTAAAATTTGAATTCTAGAAAAAATTGTGACACGCTGTTTTCCACGCGGGCAAAGCCGCTGGCACAGCTAGTATTTATTATAAAACTATGTCTCTAAAACCGGTCTGTCTGTATGTGAATGATTTTCTCAAAATATAGATACTGAATGGATTTTTATACGGTTTATTATTAATAGTGCAATTCTTCCGGAAGGTTTAGATAGAACATTACCGTATTATGTAAATTGTTTTAAAGAGGTTGCGCGGTTGAAAAACACCTGCTGGGAGCTTTACGCGCGTGCGCCGCGTAAGCCAGCAGAGACAGCAGTTAAGTAATATACAAGAAAATTGTAGATCTACAATAATACGACAAAAAGTCCGTGAGAGTATGTCTCTATGTCTAATAGTTAACTCACAATATCTAGTTTTATGTTCAAAATTTTAATTTGAGAAAAATTTTGTGACACTGATTTCCACGCGATTCCAGGCGAAGCCGCTGGCACTGCTTGTCACAAATGAATAGCAAAATAGTCACAACGTTTCTTTTGTTATAAAAAATAAGTCACTAAATAAAACCTTAACTATTAAAAAATAAAAATTATTTTTTAGGTCCATAAAGATTTTTTTTTACTATATCAGATTAGTAGATCATAACTTAATGGTGACTAGTCATTTTTGTTTCTAACATGGAGGAGAAATGATCTATTGAGTTGAGTTCTCCTGAGAAAACAAACTTTTGAAGATACAAACGGTTCTTAATTCAAACAGATTACATGTTAAAATTGCCTATATCGATTGCAAAGAATCGTACGCTATTCTAATTTTATTTATTGTCTAAGGTATTCAGGAAAGCGCCAGTGGCGGCGTCACGTATTAACTCTGAATAAGGAAAAGCATTTTGTTTTATCACACCGCACATTTGTTCATTTTAAAGAAGTTTATCTAATTAAATTTAAATAAGGTTTGGATGGTGCTACAAAGTTGATAATTATATCATAATTCTTCTTAGTTTTCAAGCTTTTTTTAAATATTTAATATAATATTATATAGACAAACAATTTGTTTGCATAAAGACTTAGACATCACGTAATTTAGCTTTTATACATAGATACATGATTTACATGACAATATAATTATATATACATAATTCTCTAAATATAACTCAATAATATTGTTTTATAAATAAAGTCGAAAATTGTTTTATTGTTAATTACACTGTTGGAATGTCGATTAAAAATAAAAACTATAAGTGTATGTCAACTTTAAAATATATATTTTTCTTGTATCAAGCCCAGGTGTTTTACATATGAATGTATTTTTATATAGAAACAATAATACAATCTTTTTTCCTTGTTCCCGATAGAAAAACCAGAAATTTTTATTTCCTAAATCCTTTTCATCAAGCTCATTAGCCCTGAAAGCGTGACAGACTTACAGACTTTCGCATTTATAATATTAGTTTGGGTGTGTATTAATAATTGTATCTTTATTAGTGAATTGTTAGTACCAAGTGCATACACCTTTATATAGCTTTCAGTTAGGTTAAAGACAGTGTTAGCAACTGTTCGGCACACATTCCTAACACCCGATATGGTGGCGACCGCACGCTCACGGCCGTGCGACCGACCGCGAACCTATGCACTATCTGATCTTGTGACAGTTCATCTCTTTCAAATGTAATTGGATTTTCGTGCTAAGAGCCATGTCGTATTGGTATGGGAACTTTTCGCTTTATAACTTTTATTGAGGACCGTACTCGTTAAGATCGCTTATAACTGATAATGTCTTCGATTTAAGACCGCTCGATTCCCGGATATTACTTATGTCGATGTATATGGGCTTATCATTTATATCAGAAGTCTTGGAAGGCATAGTTAGACATTTTATTGATGAAGTATTTTCATCTGACTTGATTTCATCTGTTTTTATGTTATTTTTTGTTATACAATGAGAAGGATTTAATGATATTAACCGACGATTGCATTTGATTTAAAGAAGTCTAGCATTCTTGAATATTACGTATGCATTACGGATAATAATTACAAATAAAATTGTAAATTTATGGTAATATTTTTTAACAGAATAAATTGCATAAATACACAAAAAATAATATGGACACATACTTAAGTTTTTAGACCTAAGGTTCACAAATGTTTCAATTATTGCGTATAAATTAAAATTTACATCATTAAACAGAAAATATGGCGAAACCTTAATATATAAAGGCACGATTTTTTAAATTGTTTCAACATAACAATTGTTTCGTACGACAAATTACACATATAAACGCACTAACGGCAAAACAATATTGTTGAAAATCTATTCCTTAAGAGGATTACAGGACGTAATATAGAAACTCTTGAATTTTTAAACTAAAAGTAGGTAAATGATATATTTACGCGAATAAAAAAAAAATGTTATACAATTTAAAATGTCCTACCGTAGGTATTGAATATTTACTAATTATGTATGTGTATAACTATAAATACGTGACAGTAAACATACATAGTATTTCAATTTGTTCCGCTTACGTAATATACTCTCAATTTGTTTATCAGTAAATGTGATGACTCGTAACGCATCTGTCGCTTACAAAATGTAAACATGACTACTAAATCCATTATCAATTTTGTATAAGGTTACATGTGAAACGTTATTTTATCGTGATGCACATATTCGTAACACAATTATCAGTGGCTATATTATTAATAACAAACTGATGATTGGCACTTTACAGTTAAAATTATTATTGAAGATACTAAGAAAAAATTGAGAAATGATACTGAATTGGTAAATGTAAAGAATATTAAGGATTTAATTCTTACGTCCTTTATATAAAAGCTTATTTCATTTATTATGTTATTGTCTTTTTTTTTGTTAAAGTAAATTTGATCTTACGGATTTAAAAATATATTGTTTATTCAGCTATATTAAATTGTTGAGTAGCAGGTTCAATTTTTAAAAAGTGAATCTGCATATTTCTCAGTATGGTGCTACTTTTTTAAAGTAGTCGATGGAAAAAAATATATTCAATAGTAGGTATGTTAATTTTAATAGCTGTAAATGTTAGTTGTTATATTAATACCAAAAAAACACAACCTACGTAATACACACCCTGTATAGTCTTTAAACTAAATTGAGCCTTTATTTGTCAGGAAAACCCATTATGGGTCGTCACCGCCCGAAGTTGGACGGTGGGAAGTGCGAATCTCACTAATAACCTGACAGTACGACACCACGCTGCTGGTGGCGGGGATAGGGCACCGTTGTAAACATTGCCACCATCCCCGCCAGCAGCAGCTCTTATTCCCCATATGCCTCGGGGCCCTAGCTCCAGCGATCGTCTGATAAGACTATAATTATATTGAGCCGAAGGCTATATCACCAAAAGGTCTAGTCGGATTCAACCGACGAGAATCACGGTACTCACAATTTTCTTCAGATTATATACCAGGCAGGGCATTCTCACTTCTTGGTGGACAATCCAGAATCCCGCTAAATTTTAAAAATATCCCACCTTTCAGAAAAGGAGTAGAATAGACCACCCTCATTTCTTACCGAGGTGTCGTAAAAGGCGACTAAGGTAAGTTGATGTCGGCAGGCGGCCGGTCGTAAAATACGTAGACAAATCATTTGACAACATGTTTGCAGGATGTTGTTCCGACCCCGCTTAGAGTGGGATAAGGGCAGGAGGATGAAGATGATCCCCCCTTTGAGAAAACATTTGCATTTCTTATATTAAATGTAAGAAAAAAATATATACAAAAGAAAGAAATTCATAGTTTTTTGAAAACCATGATGTTCAAATTATTATTTTTACAAATATTTATATTAATTAATAATAAATTTTTATTTGTTCAAATATACGAATGTATACAATAAAATATATAACTTAATTGTAATTCTCATTTCATCTCGTCTGTTCCGCTTTGTCTCAACGAATATGTGGTCACTTTAATTTACAAGCAATTCATACTTTATATTTTATTAAATCTGTAGTCTATATTCTTTGTCATTATTAAATGTCGTTCAGAAATGAAAAAATGTACTTACATTTGTTGTAAGTTGCGTTGTAAGAGTGTGTACTTTATCCTTCGCGTCTGCCAGCTCTCTTCTTAACTTTCTAACCTGTATCAAAGTAAAAAATGGTATTAAACTTTTCAATGCTAATTATTGTACAGGCAAGTTTATTATTCCATTCACTTCTTTCATTTCCCAACTTTTTTATAAGCAAATCATACAATCTATCCACCTTTTTTGGTCATATTTCCATTCAAAATTATATTTGGAACTATGTGGTAACATGATTTTTATCCCTCCTCATTACATGTCCATGTAAATCTAATGTTGCAGTTATCGTTACTAAGGTAATAAGTATCCATTTGTTGAGTTGCATAAAAACTGACCAACTCTACCCGGAGTTTCAGAACCTTACTCACTTTTAGATGTTTTTCAGTAATAGTAATTATCCATGATAATGAGACGACGAGATTGCGTTTAAGTTACTCACAACAATTCAGAAGAATTTGTAATTATATACAAAGACGAAAGGAAGTAAAGCAATACGTCGTATAAGGTTTAGGAATTTTTAGGGATATATACAGGTTTCATCACATTGTTTTTCTTCACTATAAATCGTATGGTCAAGAACTTATGGTATAAAATATTTCAGCACATATATTTTTATACAATACTCATAGATGCCAGTGGTTTAAATCCACAAACCCTTAGTTAGTACGTACTTGGTTCTTACTGTCCTAACTGATTTTCTTTGTTTGACTGAGACTTCCGTGATCTGACTAATTCTACCATAACTTCAAAGACATTCGATTCGGTTATTCATATCGTTTAAATTTAAATTAACGTGAAATCTTCGTAAATGCAACATTGTGACAAACTTATCTTAAACTTACCTTCCAAAGACAAACCGGTTGAAGATAGGTCAATATCGTCAACAAGGTTAAATTGATAATCTACGGTATAATAAATTTAGATAAACCAAATAAAGCTTTTATTGTGTAACTGTACAGATACTACAGTGTCGACAATGATACAAACTTGCACTCAGACAACCATAATAAGATTAAAACCATACATAAATACTTGTGTATAAAGATGCTGTAAATGTCAAAGTGCTATCAGGGCAGTTGTTTTAAAGCTTACCATCTCGCTGAAATTTCATTATCGTTACAATATTTAGTCCTTTATCTTTAACATAAATTTTAAGTATTTCTTACGAGCCCATTTATATACTCGAATGTACTATCATACAGTGACCAGCCTACGAAAGGGGAATAATATTATCTGACGTCAAAAGAAAAAGCGCGCAGATTTAGAATAATTTTTAACGTAAACTAGAGTACACTTGACTCTTGTTTCGTACAGCCGAAATAGTTTTTTTAATATTATTTTAATAATGACATCGGTCCTATTCTGATGTGATAAATTTGAAACAAGAATGCCGTTAATATCTTTCAAAGCACAGTATTAATTAGTATAGGTTCGTACGGACAATAATCTGCTTCTTCTAGGGTTGCAACTCTGACTTGTAAGGCGAAGGCAGTCAGCTAAGTATACTCAGTTTTATCCCTTTTTATTATTTTCATATTGATTGTTCGCACAATGCCAATTATTTATTAAAAAAATGTAATTATAAAAAACCATATATTGGTTAATACAAGGTGTTTACTTTTTTTCTCATGCATTGCCGAAATAATTTCCACTTCGTCATTAATCATCACATACAAAAATATAAGCCCGTTAGAGGCAAAATATAGTCAGTGATCTTCTGTTACCTCATGGGCGTGTCTTTCTTCGTTGCCGGCGCCAGCAGCTAGGGACGACGCCGTTGACACCAGAGATGCCGTCGAACCATGCACTAAGATCATTCATGCACTAATATCATCATTATATTACATTTAATAAAAATGTTATTATAAATAAAAAATAAAAATTATAAATCCCTAAAAATTTTAAAGTATTCGGTGGTAGGTAGCATCTGTGTAAATATAAATGTGAAAAAGTAATTTTAAATATGAAATATTTAAAACCTTTTACATAGGTAAATATTTAGCAAATAAGGGAATAGTAAGAAATATTTTTTATAGTAAACAATAACTCGCACGCTGTCACACTTTGGAATAAACTGCCAATATCTATACGTAAATCTCTCACACTATCATCCTTTAAGCGCAATATTAAAAAACACTTTACTAGCAATAATTATCGTCATTAAAATTTACGGAAGCTATTCCTATTTATAAGTACTCATATTTTATAGATATATTTTGGTTCTTATATAATAATAATAATAATAACTTCTACTGTAACTGTACTGTAACTGTAACTGTAACTACTACTGTACTAGCTATTACTGTGTTAATTGAGTGTGTACACGAAGCATCGATTATTTTCTACTCACTTTCTATATCTTAATAATTTTTTTTATAATTTCCTCTGTATTTCCGGTTGGCTGGAAGAGATTCCTATTATGGGATAAGCCCGCCATTGTACATTATCTTGTTATATTAGTTTTAATTTGTAATTGTTTTATGTGCAATAAAGAGATTTAAAACAACAACAACAACAACTTATTGAGAAACATTCCTACAATCATTTTTGAAAATTTTTTTTTCTTGGTTTTTGTACATTTGGCAAAACAAAAATAATAAGGCGTACCTTCATCATTCTTCTTAGGATAGTGGTGGGAATGTCGCGGAGTGTGTAATACGTTGCCAGGCTGGTGAGTCGGGCTTAAAGCTGACCGTGGTGATGGCGAAGGTGGTTCAGAGACACCGTAGTTCAGACCTACGTACACAATTTTATCTACGTATATATTGGCACCATATATTGGTTGCTTGGACACAATTTTTTTTAAATTTAAATTATTCTTCAATATTCTTTATTCACGTAAACTTGTTAACAAGTGCTTTTAATCGTTAGCTCAGTTGATTCGGAAAATTGCCTGTACCGAAAAGAGTTAGCTCGACAGTTGCTCGTTCGACAAATGTAAAGAATTACACATTGCTTGCGCTAAATCTAAAATTCCTATCATTAATAATAATAAATTTTGATAGTTTTTTTTTAAAATTAATAAATAACGTTTCAGTCACTAAAAAACGGATTTATTTCGATTTTGAACGATATAAATTTCTATGTTATGAAAGACCTTGTGCTAATTGAATCCATTGGCCCCTTGTTTTCAGTTTTAAAGTCGTCTGAACATTGATTAGAGGATCGGGGAATCGGGGTTAAAATCCATTTAGATATATATTATAATGAAAGCTTCTCATCTCGTAAAAACACGGTAAAGGACGAGAACAATGCAAAAATATATAATAGACGGACCTTGTCCTCCTGGCCCATACTGCACTGGCAAACAATAGTACGGTTCATAATCACTCTCCGAAGACCTTTGCAACATTGACGGATACAGCTTCTCAGATTTTGTGGATCTGAAAAAATATTCACTTTTCACTTTGTCACATAGAATTCACTATTAAACATAAAATTTACAACACATAAATGCTCTGGCAAATAATTCTATTTAAATCTTAGTCTATACAAATTCAACTTGCCGATTTCTGTTGATTCTCAATATTAGCAACTAGACCCCTGTATTAAACTTTTATGCTTTAATAAGTTATCTCCCAAAATCAACAGCCACTAGATACACTGTTGAAATTGTATATGACGGCTTCGACTGCAAAAAAAAGGTATTTTATAAACCATTTTGGTTATTACACCAGGTTGTATTAAGACAAAAAAAGCTACTTTTCAGTAAAAAGCAACTCTTATTCATACATGTCTTTATATAATATACAAGCAAATGTCGATATGTAACTATAATTTGCTTTGCAAATCAAAAGCAATAATAACACCAATATAACGAACTCAAATCATCCCTTAAGCTATAACAAAAAAAAAACGCAGATTTAACACAAATATTTGTATGTGATCATAGTATACAACGTAAGAAATGAAATTTTACAAAACTAATTTTACAGTTTATTCAATAGAAACCATACACACTCGCTACAAAAGAAATTCTTAACCGAAATAACTATTCCGTATATTAGTCATAAATTCGTTAACGCGACATCATGTATGCCTTTAATACTAGTCACATTGTAAAGCATACTTAGTTTCTACAAACTAAAAATTTAACCACATAAGAAAAATTAAAAAGAACGATATCTTAATATCTTTTCGTATACAAATATGAACTTAAGCAAATCATCTAAATTAATTGAGGCCAAAGTATACTTATGTATTACTTGCATAAATAAAAAATAATATTTTCTAAAAATTTAACATATATGATGTTGATATTTGCCTTTAGACCTGACTAAATTCACAGCATAATTATTGGATATGTCTGACTAGCTTCAAACTTATCTGGGAGCTTTAAATCCGAAAACGCAGCGTAAACAGAATATAAACTTAAAGTTGATTTGAAATTAGCCGGACAAACCTGATATTCATATTTTGATACTTAATATAATATAATCTTTATAGTTCAATAGTTCCAAATATACATATGAGTAGCGTCAATGTTTCGTATTAGCAAAATCATAGGACATTCAGCAAATACAGTGACCCTGAATATGTTTATAGTTCAAGATGAATAAGCCGTGCTATGTTCCAACATGCTAAATAATGATTTGTGAAGCGTGCCACCTTGAAGCCAAACATTATTTTGCAACCTTGTGGCATACCTTGGGAACGTCCTATCTCTGAGGTAGCTAAAAAATTAATTAAAGGTCAACGTATTATTTTAGGTATATATAACATAACTGGAACGGTATGAAATGTCTTATATACTTACAATGGTATAAAAATACAATAATATAAATGTATGAAAGGGACCCATAGCTTTAAAGCATAGACAAATCTATTACACAAATACAAATAGGGAATATGAGGAAAATCAATGGCGTGACAATACAATTAATTGTTAATATGTTTTTGTTATAATAATTTATATTGATTTTCATGATAATCTGTCTCTAATTGTCTAAGTACATTTAAATTTTACATGTGATATAATATATATCATAGTATGGTCACGCAAAAGAATGAAATGATTGTAATGTTTTCGTTGACCCACCTAATACTGTTGCTTCTGTTGAGTCTTGAGCTCTGTGCATCACGGTGCAAGATGAGCTTATTGTGTGTGAGTGAGCTGCGATGGTGTGAGTTAGGAGATGATGTGTGGTTGTGCGCCTGCGATGAATGCAGCGACGTTAGCGACTCCATAGATTCGCCTTCAGACAGGCGACCACTTGCCGAATAAGTGTTGCTGAAAAGGGGGAAACGAAATGAAGGCTCATGCTTCGGCCAGGTGTACACACAACGCGATACACAAATCGTTTTCTACAACTGGCCGAGGAAGGGACTGCGTAAGCATGATTGTGTGAAACTTGTGTTACCTCGAGGGAACCACACAAAAATCATACAAGTAAGAAATGATTAAGGTATGAGTGATTGATACTATGATACAGATTTATACTGTAATTACAAGGAGTTCATGGGTATTCCGCAAACCACTCACATTCAGAACTTATGTGATAATATTTACCTATGTCTAAGCCACGGCGCGTATGGTATTCCATAATCGGATTTGACCTCCGAATACGTCTGCGTATCGGACAGACTTCCGTCACTAATTTTCATACCGCCTCGTGGAGCAGCCCTGCAAAGAACAAATTTAAAGACCAATACTAGCGATATTCACGAGAGTCAGTTATAAACTGGGACGTTCCCACGAATTCACCGATCTAAGTAAATAAACTCTTGATGTGATAAGAAATGTTTACAATCATGTCCAGAACATCACTATTCAATATCATGATAAGAGACACGAAGGTATAAGGTGAGATAAAATATAAAGGTAGAGACTCTACCTTTATATTTGTGACTACAAAGGATAGTATCAACGGCACGTATCTCATTTTTAATATTGACTCGAAAGAAATATATTTGAAACAAAAGTAATAAAAACAAACTTCACTTCAAGCCTCATACTCTTGGACTATCAAGGCTTTTTCTAAAAATAAACTTGTTATTTAAATATAATAATATTTTTATTAAGAAGTTGCAATTTATTCTACGAGATAAAATAAACTGTATTACAAACAATTCTGTAAAAGTAAAAGTGATTATCTTTATCAAATGCTAAAAGAACTACTAACATAGCGTAGCTAATAAATAATTAACTCCTTTTTTTTATTTGCGAAATTACTATGAATAATTCACGAAAAGGCTACCACGTATTAGACACCTAACAAGCACAATGGACTAAAGCTCCTATTTGGTAAACAAAGACTTATGTTACAGACACGTATTTAATGAAATATAAAAGCACATAACTTCGTTACAAAAAAATTTAATGAACTCTAAATTATATTTTATATATTACATTATAATAATACATAGGTAAACAACTCTTTTCAATTTATGTAAACCATAGTGGTGATGGTGTAGTAAAATGTAATTAAATATCTTACTTATGATTTAGAGATCATTACGTTTGTTTTTTAATAAAAATAAAAATACAACCTTTGCTTAAAAGATTTCGCTAAATTTTTTTAACAAAATGCACTGAAAAGGCATCCAGTTGCCACAAATTCTAGTTTTAATCATTTTATGATATTTTAGCAATGATATTTTCAAATGGTGATTACATATTACTACTACATACATTTTGAAACATCTAAATATGTACCAAGCCTGTAATTTAAATGTGTAAACTAGTTTAGTGACAAAAAAATTATAAAATTGAAATAAACGACATCCCTTAATCCCAAATATAAATAACCATTTTAAATATTAGAATATATAAACCTTGTTAAAAGAAACTTAAAAACACTGAATAAATTTTCGACTATAGTTAGACTTCTTGTCTAGGCTTCTGATTAATTTTTATAAATTACATTATTAATTTAAATGAAAAAAGCGATTTCTTGTTCCGGCCCTGTTTGATGACACAATTAATATATCGCAGAGATGTATCCCATATTTTTTCTCTTTCTAACATCAAACCGACTAATTAAACGTCATGAGTTTGGCTAAATACATTAATTTGCTGTGACTAAGTTACAATTGACTGAGGCGTCCAGTTTTTCTTGATATTACCGGCTGAGATGATGTCATTCATACACGATCACATGTTCTAGTCCTAAACAACATCTTATAGATGATAATAGATTATAAGCCTAAAGACAAGATTTGAATAATTTATAGAAAATATAAAGGCGCTACTTTGCGGAGTCGTTACTTTACGAATCCTGCATGTATCGGGTATGTAAAAAATATGGATAGTCCTCTATACATTTAGCAGTATTTTCTGTTTATATTATTAGTTTATCGTGGATTATAGCAAAATAATTTTATTATTAATTTTCACAAGATTTGAATTCACACACTTCAAAGCAAAATAAAGATTTATTATGAAAAGCAAATTGCAACCTATTGCACTGAGAGATAATGAATATAAGGTTTCTGTGTTGCTTATCCCATTTTATTGATCCAAGGTCTGATGAAGATGCATCGATCTAATAAATGTTTTCAATTTGTATCTTAGTAAATCTGTGTTATTGTAAACTAAATTTCACACTATATATGAGATATAATATGAAAGATATATACACAATATATATGAAAACCTTTTCATTATAATTATTACGGTTCAACTATTTTAAATTTAAATTTACAATCAACATTTACAAGTGCTTATGTATACTCAAATTAAAAAAACATATTACTGGTTAAAGCTGTAATGATGCAGAGGTGAGACCGCGCGACCCTTTCGAAGGGTCACGGTTTCAAACTCCGGGCCGACACCAATGAGTTTTGCTGTTAAAACTTATGTGTCTAATTGATAATATCATTTTATCACACGCTTTCGGTGAAGGAAACATTTTGACGAAATCTGCATATCTCTAAAGAATTCTAGGGGTATGTGTAACCTAGCTCTAATACTTTTCTTTTAAAACGGAGAGAGGAGGCCTATAACTGTAACAGGCCGTTCTTCTTCTTCTTCTGGTTAGGATGAATGTTCAATTTAATTAGTTAGATCATCTAAGCGGATACTAAAAACAATACATCTCACACTTAGGCATAACGACTGTGAACCGGCAATATCCTATCTGAATTTTAAGCCAAATCACTTTTTAACGGCATTGGGTGCTACTGAGCACCATTTACCGACTTGACTGGCCCGTTGGCGCTGTGGGTAGTGACCCTGCCTTCAGCTCCGCGGGTCGCGGGTTCGATTCCCGCCGAGGGCCAACATTTTCTATAAACAAATTGTTGGTTCTTCGAGCCTGGGTGTGTATTTGTATATAAGTATGTATTTAAACTTATATATGTAGTATATCTACCAGTTTTCCGTCACCCATAATACAAGTATTAAGTTACTTACTTTGGGGACGGACGACCGTGTTTGTAAATGTCCCATATATTTATTTATTTATTTATTTACCGTATCAACATGTATTATATACTATAAAAAGTGGTAACGCTATTTTTTTTTTATAAAAATTATTTTGAATGTGTTAATAATAATTACGTATTTTCTTCTTCCTGAAAAGTTGACAAAAATAAGATAGGACAATTAGCCATTTCACAGTCAATAAATTTTATACTAATAATAACTCTTACCTGTGATGATGAAATAAGGCGGCAAATTCATGTGTTCCAGGCTTGGGCAGTGACTGTGAGCCGAGTAGTCTCTCTCGCACTGATGCAGACAGCTGCGCAGCCGCTGTACCGCCAAGAGAATAAGATTTTGGTCCAATGCCGTTTTCTAGGTGATAAATAAATCTTATTTATGAATTGTATTTCTACATGATCAAATCAGGAATGAGGAGGTTCGTACAAGAACCAAAACTATCGATATAGTTCAGCGTGTCACAAAGGTTAAGGGTGGGGCACATAGTACGAAGAATCGATGGGCGTTCGAATCTAGAAATATGAGGCTGAAGCAACCTTCTGACAGACGGAACTAGTGACGGCAATTTAGATAATACAAGCTGCTTTTCATGCCGGAAATCTAACTGGGATTCTCAAGTAATAACACGGCATCTAGCAACACTGAACGGACGGCGTAAAAGCCTTTGATATAATATGAAAATAAAAAAAAGCTCATTCCTTTTCCGCAAGGTTATTTAACAGTCATTTTTTATTCTATTTGTTAGCAATATCGTAGCGAGTAATTATTGTATTGTGTCACTAATCGTTACAGGTGAAGGGTTAACCCAGAAATTCCCATCGTTTATAAAATAGTATGTAATTCAATTTTGTAAAAATTATATAGTTTCAATCGTCAGTTAACCGATCTCCTATGTGTGTACTTCATCCTACGTAACATTGGCAAAGTAATCTGTGCCCAGAAGGCACGCCTGAACGACAAAATTTTAAAGGAAGAAGAAGAATATCGTAGCAGGTAAGACGTGAAAGCTAAACAGGTGGAGGGATAGACTGTCGTAAAATAATTATAAAGTTACTATACTAGTGTAGGGTAGCTAGCATAAAATGTGCCTTATTATAATAAAAAAAAGCAAATGAGACTTTATCAATCTTTTTCTCTTTTTTAAGTGTGATCAGACAAGGACAAATAGACGAGTTTCATCTTCCCTCGCATTATTTTATGTGACAATCTGATTTACAGACCTATAACTCTCCTACTCCAGTATAATAACTCTATCACTATAATATTCAAAGCTGTGATAGCCTAGCGGTGACACCGTGCGACTCTCTAGAGACGACACAGGTTCAAACCTCGGGCAGGCACCAATGAGCTTTTCTATTAAAAACTTATATGTCCAATTGATATTTGCAATTTATCACACGCTTTTCGGTGAAGGAAAACATCGTGAGGAAACCTGCATATCTTTAGAGAATTCTAGGGATATGTGTAACCTACCAATCCGCATTGGAGCAGCGTGGTAGGTCTTAGCTCCAATCCTTCTCTCCAAAAACGGAGAGAGGAGGCCTTAGCCCAGCAGTGGGCATAGTAACAGGCTGTTACTTTACTTTACTTACTTTATAATATTCGTATTAGTATGGACTAGTACAGCCGACTCGTAGTGAGAGAGGACGTGTGTGATAAAGGTGAAAATAAAATAATAAAAAAAATTGAACAACTGAAACGAGATTAGTATTAGATAATTCAAACGTCCTTACTATGTATTTGAAGGTCTTGTGTGCATGTCTGCGTACCACCTGATACTTTAACTTTCGTTCGGGGCACCGCCGATACTTGAGCTGTTCTCCCGGCTAGAAAGAAAGAAAATGTTTAGACACACAGGCTTCTGCACACGTGCAAATTTAAATCTATACTAATATTATAAAGAGGAAAGATTTGTATGTTTGTTTGTATGTATGTTTGTTACGTTTTCACGCAAAAACTACTGGACCGATTTCAAAAATTCTTTCACGATTGGTAAGCTGCTTTTTCACTGAGCAACATAGGCTATATGTCATTTCCAAAAAAAATAGGGATCCCTAATAAAATTGTAATAACTTGGTAAAAATTTCGATTTCGATTAGAATTCGATTGTCGTAAACATCTATCATCCATCGCGTGCGCTGCGGGAACTATTAATGATAGAACAAAAAAATGTTCTACAGTATTATAGAACGTATCAATATCCCCAAAAAAGTTCGCGATACCATATGTCTAACTATTATAGTTATGCCAATATAACTACTTTTTTACATTGTAAAAGTTGGTAAAAGTGCCGACAATAATCAAACCATTTTATTCATATCTCTGTATTAATCCTTATCCCATTAAATGATATTTTATGAATACCTGTTTCAATACCTGTAAAATACTTTTTAAATTATTAAAATCCGACATCCCAATCAAAAGATTTTACGAATTTAAGAATGTAAATCGAAATCAAATAATGCCATAACAAACCTAACCTACCGTTATAGCAGGGCCTGCACTTGGTGAGTTAAGTCTTATTCCAAGAATACTAATGATACCCATTTTTAATAATTAAATAATCTACAAAATAAATCTATAGTCCGATTTCGTAGACTTTCCACTACCACGAGATCTGTATGGACGCGGATGAAACCGCGGGGCTTTGCTAGTGTAATATATTTTATATACTTTACTAAATAATTTATAAGATTTTCTATTTCAAATTCGCTATGAAATACTTAAATCTTCTGAGATAGATAAGAGTAACTTACAATTTTTTATGTTCAAATAAAATAAGCTAATTGTCATGATTTATAAATAACTAGCTGTGCTTGCGGTTTCACCCGCGGGTAAATCAGTGTCTGTGATTGCAATTTTGAACATAAAAGTAGTTATTGTGAGCGAACCATAAGAGATAGAGACATGCTGTTGCGGACTTTTTTGTAGTATTTTTATAGATCTATATTTCTCTAGTACATTACTTTAGTGTATCTCTGCTGGCTTACGCAGATCACGCGACTAAAGCTCCCAGCAAGCAAGTTTTTTAAAAACTGCGCGATCTCTTTAACACAATTTACATAATACCGATATATACTTTAAACCATTCGGAAGTATTGCACTATCTTTTGGTGAAAACCGTACAAAAATCCGTTCAGTAGATTTAGAGAAAATCGATTACATATAGACAGACAGCTTTTTTGGGACTTTGTTTTATAATAAGTATTGATAGATAAATATTATTTTAATAAGTAGTGTTCTATAATATTATATAGAATGCTCCTTAATAAAAAATTTTATTATAAATCGTTTGTGAATTCCAATTTTTGTAATAAAAAATTCAATCGATATTTTGAAAAGGCAGAACAGCAACTGAGACATGAACGGTTCGTTTCAAAATGTTGCATCGCTACTTTGTTGTTAATGTATTAGATAATGAAAATCGTATATTTCACAAATACCCTAACATAAAATACATTACAGAACTTACAAACTAAACATAACATATAATAAATAATGTAACACAACATATTTAACTCAGCATTTTACTGCGAGTCCCGATAGAAAGCGTACAGAACTAATTTTCATCTAAAGCTCCATGTCTTACCTTATATAGAAAGGATATTTTATTTGCAGACGTTGGGAAGTCGTGTACATGTAATACAAAGAAGCTGAAATACGTGTATTACTCAGTAATAAAAAAAATTACGAAAACTGTTGCGTTTTTATGACTAATCTTTCTAAAATGTTTCGAAAATTTTTAAATGGCATTAGTCTATGTATCATTAACACCCAGGCTTAAATACCTAAAGCTCTTACAATATAATTACCATGGCTATGTTGAGGAGGTCCGTTGGGAGGTGGCGGAGGCGGCGGTTGGGAGCCATTTTGTCTTTTCACGTAGCCGAAATTTTGAGGAACTTTAGCCTTGTTCGAAGAACAGCTGCTGCCGTTCCCACCGCTTGAGACACTCGAGGGACGAGATGATGGACCACTTGGTGACTGTAGCTAAGGAAGAAAAGTAAATTCGAACATATATATATAAAATATTATTTATTTTATCAATGCTAATATTATAAAGAAGATTTGGATGTTTGTGTTTATATTTGTAACGTTTTCAGGCAAAAACTACTGGACCGATGTTAAAACTTCTTTCACCTTTGGAAAGCTGCTTTTTCATTGAGCAACATTTTCAAAAAGTACGGATTCCTAGCAAAATTGTTATAAGGTGTGTAAAAAAAAGCGTGGACCGCTCGATAGATATATTCAAAAAGATTAGCTTAAAAAATTGGAAGGATGAAAAGGGGAGATAAAAGTGCAGCAGTGAGTGTCAAAAAAGAATCGCACAAAATTTTCAGCAGTTTAAATTGTTGTGGTGAGCGGCTTTTCCGCAATACAATGACGTAACTTTGACGTGACGTAAACAGAATGACGTAAGAGGAAAGCAGGCGATAAACGTCTTTCGTAATTTGAAATAATTACCAAACGCCTACGTCCTTTTTTACCTGAAATACTACTAAAAGATCAATTTACGATTATGATACCATTAATCTAAAAATTGTATATAGCAAAATACAAAAGTTGTAATATTAAGAATAATGAGATTTAAAACTTCACAAAGATTACCTGTGGACCTCCGCTTCGTGACGGATGCTGAGTGGTTGAATTGGATACAGGATACTGAAAATCAAAATACATATTTTAAATTTCTAAACGTAACTTACTTTAATTTTTCGTTATTTAATTTATAGAATAAAGTACGCAAAATTATAATGTATCATGTGAAATATTGTATAAATAATACATAATTCATAGAAAATCATAAACATATAAATAAACATCAAAAAACAGTCAGAGAGTTCTTGTATCAATATTTTGTTACAGGAAAATTTGGTTTGTAACAATGATAATATTTTAAACATAAATACAGTCTCCTGCCCTTATCCCACTCTAAGTGGGGTCGGCACAACATGTTACAACATGTTGTCATATGATTTGGCTACGTATTTTACGACCGGCCGCCTGCTTGACGCCAACTTACCTTAGTCGCCTTTTACGACACCTCGGTAAGAAATGAGGGTGGTCTATTCTATGCAGCCGGATACCACACGGCACATACCTTAGTCGCCTCTTACGACACCTCGGTAAGAAAGGAGGGTGGTCTATTATATTCTGCCAGATACCACACGGCGTAATGATAATATTTTAAAATAATACTAAAGATCATTACAGTTTGACAATCTTACACAATGTTTTGCGTTTCTCGAATATCTAAAGAGACTATCTATCCAATGACACAGAAAATGCACTTTCATTAATGACAAAGAATGTAAAAGCAAATGTAAAGCAATGGACCTGAGGGTGAGGCGCAATCCCTAGTTGCTGAGCAGCAGTAAGCTTCTCCCGTTTATGATGTTGCGGGGAATGATGTCCAGTTCGTCTCTCTCCTTTTCTCCCGTGAGAAGGACTTGGGGGTGTTTGCGCTGGTTGATTCTGAAAATTAGAAACACAATTATTATCTCCTTCGAATTGACAATATCCTATTAGCACCAAAGCTTTTATAGCGACAGGCGAGGCGAGCGAGCATCACTAGAGTTGCGGATAAAATATGGAAAGTAGAGAAGGACAGCAGCCATATCAGCGTCGGGGAAATCAAGCTAGATATAGTACCCGGCATTAAATAATACACATCGATGTTTAAAACGAAACAGCCGGCCCGTTCAGTTTGGTAGAGTGCTGTCAATGTCACTCAGTTAGTATGTGACGTTTCGTAGGGGTTCGTCAGTCTGTGCGACAGAGACAATGCTCTATGAAGCAGAATCTAGCCGATTTCTCTCTCTAAACCTCGATGTGCATTATTTATTACCGCGTACTATACTTAGCTGTGATAGCCCAGTGGTGAGACCGTGCGACTCTCTAGAGACGAACATAGGTTCAAACCCGGGCAGGCACCAATGAGTTTTTCTATTAAAACTCATGTGTCTAATTCATAATTGTAATTTATCACACGCTTTTCGGTGAAGGAAAACATCGTGAGGAAACCTGCATATCACTAGAGAATTCTGGAGATATGTGTAACCTGCCAATCCGCATTGGAGCAGCGTGGTAGGTCTTAGCTCCAACCCTTCTCTCCAGAAACGGAGAGAGGAGGCCTATTCCCAGCAGTGGGATATTAACAGGCTGTTACTTTACTTTTTTTTTTTTTACTATACTTAGCTTGACATTGCTTCTGTGAAGTTGGACCACTTAGGGTAAGGTGTAGTGGAGGGATGGTCTTATGAATGTGACTAGACGATATCGATCGTAATTTCATCGTCAAATTAAATAAGTAATTTTGACGCCTATAGTTAACGAGGGTCGAATTTCCTAGACTGTAGACGGTAAGTGTTATTCGTGGATGAAGGGGTATACCTTAAATTTATCGAAGTATATTAGATTTTGTAACATCCGTCAGAATATTTGGTTAAATTATTTTTTTTTATAATCAAAAAACAAATAACTTTTATGATAATGAAGAAGCTCGTTAAATCCCATTTATCTGATTTTTAATCTGGCCTATATTGAAAGCATTGTCATTTAGAATAACAATTTCATTAGTTATGATTACGACTGTAATATGTAACCGATTAGTAACGTCTTAAGTATTAAAGTCATTAAAATTTTTAAAAGTTATTTTGGTAAAGGTGGAAAGTAAAATTCCTGACCTCAAATCCAACTATGTAGCTTACCGATAAACCATCAAGATTCTGTTAAATGATTAACGATATAAACACTGATAAAACATAGCTTATAAAATCTTACAAAAGCAGACGGGTCCGTATTAAAAAAATAAACCCTTGCCTTACAATAATAATTAATTTTCATATACATAATTACATGGACTCATCTGGTTCCGTCGTTTGGTATACGGCTGATTAGAATAGACCATCCTCATTTGTTAAATGTTTAAATATGTTGTACCGATCCCAGTTAGAGTGGGAGTATCATTTACTATTATTGAGGGAGTATCATTTAGATTTAGAAGAAAATAAATAAGATGATAAGAAATGAAAGAATACATCATAAATCTAATTCCGAGTAAGGGCATTCGATCAAATTTATCTTTGATAAAAGAAAATAAATAGTACGACAAACTTCATAACTGTGTTACAATCTTAACGACTGACATTAAAAAGTTTTCTCATTATAAAAGTCATTGTTCCCGTAGTTTGTAAGAGTCGTAATGAATCCGTCGTAGGTACTTTTCCTCTGGCTGTAGGCTCACTACCACGGAGTAATCTACTGGGATGTCAGATCTACATAGTCTTATTTGCCGTGATAGTCGTAAAGAGTCTTGTATTTTTGTCAAGGTCTGGTACTCTGATCTGATGGGTCTGTCAAATCATCAATGCATTTTAGCACCAAATCTAATGATAGCTTTTTCAGTTGGCTAAACAACCAGGTTCAGATAATTAAGAATAATATATTATATTAAGAAAAACCAAAATAGGGTAATGTTTGTAGTCATACACTCTTGATAGAGTGGTCGTGGTCGTGTCTTGGTGGATTCTTGTACCATCGCTGTTCTAGAGATGCGCCGCCCTACCATTCTATCTATAGCGGAGTTGGGGTAATAATTTCTACGGGTACTTCAGAATGTATCACAGATTTAATGAGTCAATCCTACGTAATGGAGAGTGCCCACGAGATTTTTATTCTCAAATTATTTCTCTATCATTAAGATATATAATACATTATTACAATTCTCAATCTGCAACCCTCTCAAAGGTTGTCGCGACTTTGCCTCCAATTAGCAGAAGTACGAGTAGTAAATACTGTTTTAATTGCAAGATCGAAGTTACTTTAATAAACTAACTCAAAAGATACTCACCAATGGTGGAGCACCTACTCCAGGTGAATCAGTATACTTCTTCCAGGTGGTGTCTTGTCTAGGAGGGGGTGGTTGCCTCTCGGTTTGTTGTCCACAATCTGCCTTGCTGCGAGTACGGCCTACCACTCGGTAAACTACTCCACTACCGCCTTCCATACCTCTACGAACGCCACCGCGTCTGAAAGTAGACTCATCTTTTCAAGTAGATGAACATGTAGAAGTAATAATTTTTTTAAATATTGGTTATTCATTATATTTGGAGGTTATCTATACTTATTATAAAACAAAGTCCCAAAAAGCAGTCTGTCTGTATGTAATCAATTTTCACAAAAGCTACTAAACGGATTTTTGTACAGTTTTCACCAAAAGATAGTAAAGGACTTCCGGATGGTTTAGGTAAATAGGACATATCGGTATTATGTAAATTGTGTTGAAGAGATCGCGCGGTTGCTGAAAACTTGCTTGCTAGGAGCTTTAGTCGCGTGCGCTGCGTTAACCAGCAGAGATACGCTAAAGTAATGTACTAGAGAATTGTAGATCTATAAAACTTCTACAAAAATGTCGATAGCATGTCTCTATCTCTTATGGTTAACTCACAATAACTACTTTTATGTTTAAAATTTGAACTCTAGAAAAAAATTGTGGCACGCTGATTTTCACGCGGGCAATGCCGCTGGCACAGCTAGTAAATCTATAAAATTATATAAGTAGTATGTATAAGAACACATAAATATTTAGGAATTATATTTTGATGAATTATTTGGGTTTCTCTTTAATGTGATCTCCGCTGGACTAACGTTGATAAATATAAGGAGACAGGAAACTTATAAAATGGAAAAACAAGGGGTGACAATCAATTTATCCACTAGTATAGGAAAAACGCAATTTAATTATAAGTTTATGTCAACTAAGCCAGTACAGTCACTTGCAATAAATAGGGAACCCATATGATTCACTTTACCTATATTCCGTCTATACAACACGAGAGTGCCTTTTAAGAACAAATGAAAGAGCAATTATCATGAACTAGCCTTAATTATCTGCTAGGATACGTTGCTTATGATACTTTCCTTTGCATTATACCGGCAAGGGTCCAATGAATCAGAACGTAAGGAAATAGCCCATAAACTCCTTAATTAATAAGCAATGTATATTATTATAATATAAATATTAAAGATTGTCTGTATATCTGTCTGTCCGTCGATATCTATCTGCCTGTCTGTTACATTCACACGGCTATTTCTCTGGAGCGGCGTTATTTTAACTGTGTTCCGCGGAACCCTCGGGGTTCCATGGCGGTCAATCAGGGGTTCCGCGAAAGTTGCATACTTTTTTATAAAGTTCAAGGCAGTAAGTTAAAAATTAACATTACTTGAAATAATTGTCATTTTAGTTGTATGTAATTCATTTACAGAATGTTACATTAAAAGCATACTATTGAAACAAATCAAGGGTTACACAATAAAAATAACTATTCGAAAGGGTTCCCCTTATCAACAAAAATAAGAAACACCGCTCACGCTGGAGCACATACCGTTACACAAATACACCTTACTAACGCAAACAATTAAAAAATAATGTTTTTCTTCAAGTACATGAAATAAACACATATTTAGTTAAGACTTAAACTGACTGGAACGTAGTCTCGAGCACAGTTTGTAATAAGTAAAAATATTCTACTCTTAAGCAAGTAAAAATACTGAATATTAGATAGAGCAATAAAGGAAGCTATTACATAAGTGGTCGTCCCATTCCTTTGGTACGCGATCTTCGATTAACACTTAATAGTCCTATCTAAACGTCATCCATTACAACCATTGACATGTGCAATCAACTCGATGGTCTATAGAATTAATGTACGTTAGAATAAATCAATGATAGAAAGAAAGCTACATTGCGACAAGGATGGTAAAATAGAATCATCACTTCTTTTAAAAGATCTTTTTAAGTCTGATGTTTTTGCTACGAGTATTTACATATTTTTCAATAACACCCTATTAGTATTTTTTAAGCCGAAACTTATATCTAATAGGTATGCATTGGAGAATTACTTGGGAAAAACGATGATAAAAAATATCTTGTCACGTATTAAGTTAGACTTAGTCATACAAATGCGCGTCCCTGATGAATTTACCAAATGTATTATTATGTTTTTATTTAATTTTAATTGCATTTAAATCAAATTTCATATTTTATGTCAATTATATACGAATAAATACGAAGAGTATTTATTATTTATGTTTGTGATTACAAGTAAAACCATACTAATATTATAACCGCGTAACTCTGTCTGTCTGTACAGAGTATCTAATATACATACTTAGTCCGTTATTTATCAATTTCAAATTGATAGAAACTGTTACGTACTTTTTAAATCAGGTGTTCATTATAAAATCATAATAGAGACCGATAATTAGGCTTTACCCATATATGGTTAAAGCACTGCCATTTTATTATGTTTTTTTTTCAATTATGTTTTTTTTTATAGCAAGGGTGAAACGGTTGATGATTCATTTTTTTTTTACAAAACACGATGAATAACCCTATCGAAAAGGGGCGCTGAACCGCAATTGTTGAGTCATAATTTCTATGTATATATTTAGAACCAAAATTTGCGAAGTTACAGTAGATAATTTATAGAATTAGTTAAGTTAGTTAACGGATAGTCCACTATACATCTAGCACTATATATATTTTCTATTTACTGTATCGCGCATTATAGCAAAATAATTTTATTATTACTTTTGTAAATTACAATAGGTTTTCTAAATAATATCGATTTTTTTCTTGTTAGTTATCAGGTGCAATTTAAAGTACTAGAAGTTTTAAAAACTTGCGGTATCCGAACAAACAAACAGCTTTTTACTGCTGTTTTTTTCAGCATTAGAGGGTCAATTGAAAAAATGTTTTCCCTCCTTGATTTGAAGAGTAAAGTTTTTGAGACTGAAAGTGTTTTGTTGACGATGAAAGTGGGCTGTAAAGGGTTCTCTAAACTTGGGGGCGTTGGAACAAAGACAATTGATATGGCTGATAAAGGGTGTTCATCCTATGCGCAACATGTGGCCCACTTTTCTACAGTTGGTAAAATGGTGATGAAGTGGACTTAAGTACCGTAGGCCCTCTGAGATACTGACCGATTTTCAACTTTGTTCTTTACGTAAATTTGTTTAAAAACTTTGAACATAACCAAAATTTGTGTGCGAATAACATATTAAATATATTGAAGACTAGCTTTTAAGCGCACCTTCGTTCGCGTCGACTGCAGTCTTATTATTTGAGTAAACCATAACACATATTAATTATGGTTAAAGTGGGTTAATCTTAAAAGCTTGACATATGCTGTCGCGGACTTTTATTCAGAAATTTTAGAGGTTAACAGTTTTGTATAGTTATACATGATTTTTTAATAACTTTCACCGTTTACTTAGCACACGCAAGGAAAGCTTTAAGCAATATTTACCGTTTTCGCAATATTTTTTATTGCTGCTCCTCTCCCATTCATCTTAGCGTGATGGTATATAGCTTATAGCCTTCCTTGATAAATGGACTATCATATACTCAAAGTATTGTTTAAATCGGTCTAGTAGTCTCTAAGATTAGCGTGTTCAAACAATCAATAAATCAAACAAACAGACAAACAAACTCTTCAGCTTTATATATTAGTATAGATTTAGCTTATCATCAGTTTCATTTTACAATTATACTGCGTCTTTAAAAAAAGACTTCGACGATGTCCTTTAAATCTTCAAAATATGACGCTCATATTTAAGGCTCAGTTTCAGTACAAATTTTAAACCAAACGTAATGAAAATAACCGAATAATAAAAAAATAGTAAAACCGTTAAAAACGTTTACTTAAAACTAACTTTAAGCAACAACTCTACTCCAAACACCCTTTAGTTAAGGACAACTATTTTTTAATTAAAAGGATCTGGATTAACAACTCAAATAGCGTCGTCATGTTGATTCATATCTATAGTATATTATAAACGAATGTTTATCTGCAGTAGTCTGTCTGTCTGTTACAATTTCACATCTAATCTAAGCAATAGGGCAATATTGATGACCTCGGTATCAATTACAGCTTATTACCCGGGCTAAGATTCGAGTATGACACAAAAAAAAACATTAGTCTTTTAAGAACACGTAAAAAAATCACTGTACATAAATGTGGGTATTACCTAAGTACCTAATAACAATTACAATGAATTGAGCGATCTTTTATCTCTTGATTGTTGTCTACCCTTACTTTGCCTGTAATTAAATAACTTATAAGATATCATAATAAAAAAATACCAAAAAAAAACTATGCGAAAAAATATTTTATCAAAGTTTATCAATGTTTATACATTTATTTATTGATATATCTATATTGTATCTTTATTATCATAAAGAATTGTTATTTGTGAATGATACAAAACCAAATTATGGAATGAAATTATAAAGCATAACGGGTGTATTCAGTTCGATCATCAATCACTCTTATTGCACGCACATCATTGGAACTCAATGAAGCTTTATTCGAAAACTGTAACTCATTATTTTTACCATCGTAAGCAGGTCAGCTGTGTATATATATTTTTAAATTCTTAACATATCTGATATTTATTTGTTTTTAGTCACACATTAATAATGTCTTCTTTTCTATATTTAACAGATGTTTACTTATTGTGGTTGAGCTTAATTAAGCTTCGCTTGGATGACGGGCCCAATGTTAAAGTTTAAAAATGGAATAGGTTTAGTGGAACGAGAAAACAAATATGGCGTCAGAATAAGAACAATACGGAAGTAGTATTTTATGAAACAGAAGGAGATCATTGAAGATATTATTTTTAATGAATGATGTTATTTAAATGCACCTCTTAAATATCTTAACGCGCTAGTGTTAAATACCAATGGGCTAAATATACTTTTTTTTAAATGAAATAAATACAATATCGCGCAAACATAACATGCAAAAAGCTTAGAAAAAAGGAAAATCTACTAAGCACTCGGAACAACTTAGTCGAAGTTGAGGGAAACTTTTACAGTAAAAGAATATATTCCTTAGTAAAGGCACTGAACTGAAGGCAGCTATTAACTGAAATTAAAACTGGAACCGTTCCTCGTATTTTAGTTACAAAAAAAAAGAAAAAGGCGAGGTTCATCCCTTCGAGGGAACTTGTGCACGCGGAAATGAAAAGACGCTTTTATTTTTTCCTCAGTTTTCAGTATACCTGATTCAACCGAGTGAGAATTTTAAACGACTTTCTATAGAAATATGACCTACATGTTGCTTAAAATAAAAACTCTATGTGTTGTCATTTTATTTCTTTGTGCGTAGCGGACATCAAAAGATAAACTAACGCTATATCTATACTCACATAGTGGAATTTCTAAATGCCCAATGCGAATGCCCAAGTAATAATAATTGGTAAAATTAAATGGATAACATATATATAACAGTACAGTAGAAACGTTAATATTAAAATACACAAAAAAATTTATGTTTATGCAAATAATGTTTCATAAATTATTTGAATTCTTATCTATATTTTATATTTAATTGAGCATTCTATGTTATAATTATATTCCATATTGTAACTGTATCGTGGCATTCCACGAGTATTCTAGTATTATTCCCCTTAAATAAAGCTTCACTACTACATATCACGTGACAAACTCGTTTAATCCAATACTAGAAAGCACTCGACGGCAAGTTTTAGCGTCGTAAGCCGATTTATTTTAATTCTCTGGTAATGTCTAGTTGACTTTTAGGGACAAAAGATTAAACGTTAATTGAATAAATTTATACAAATAGTTTGTAATTATATATTTAAATTATGATAAATGATCACCTGAACCCCGTGTTTACGAGATTGATAACAATACATAATATGTATGTGTGTATGTATAGTTATCTCAGCCATGTGTATAACATGTGTATGTGTTTACATATCACTGAAAGATGTTTTCAATCTTTATACTATATATATATAAGTGTAGTCATGAAAATTAACCTTAAACGTGTAATTTGTTAAAGTAACTCGTCTTAATAACATAAAGAACAGTGAGAAGTACAGCGCAATAATGATAAGGCGCGTCAAGTCGAACATCCGACCCTTGCATACAGTTGCTTTGTTATTCGAAAATATCCGTGTCTTAATGAAAACTCGACGCCTCCAGCTTTTACTAATGATGACAGATCTGAAAGCAACTCGTAGTTCCCTTCGAGCCTCTCATTATGTGAACTGAACAACTCTCATTATACCCGGTTGAGTTCCGCATTTTTCCGTAAGACGGCTCAAATATTTCTATTGCATTATTAACGCAGTTCCTTGCGTCGTTTATTTATTCACATTAATTCGTGTTATATCAATAATATACAAGATATTTACTTCATTTACTTTTTTTTATTTAGCTTGGAAGTGGTACGTAGTAAAAACAATATTCACTTCGATCCGTGACAAAAAAAGTAACGCACGTCACTATAGTAGGATATAATACACGCAAATGTTCTTAATGACATATTCATTAAAAAAAAAAACAATTATTAGACTCCTGATATTGGAGCTTTAGTTAAGTGTATATTTGTCCTATTATAATATATAATAATGTGAATGTTATGGTATCTAAAGATAGTGCATGTAGTGCCTTTTGTGAACCCTATATTTGTTAAAATTAATGTTCTGATGTGACTGCCACTGGTTAATTTAAATAAATAAAATAAAAATACATGAAAAACCCCATCGATCTGTTATTCCGTTAGCTCATGTTCAAGCGGACGGTTTCATTAATAAAATCTATCTTACCAAGGTTATTTGTAGAAAAAAAACATACTACCACGTAGTTTATCGATAGCTTTAAGTCACTAGCCAATGTTAAATGGACGTACTTCTAGAGAATCCACTTAGAATATATAGTTATCGATAAAATACATTTTGATCGAACAGTAACAACGGACTTGACGTACTACGTACGTAATCCGTACTAATGTTTTAAATGTGAAAGCATGTTTCTTTTTTGTTCGTCTTTTACGCCTTTCCGAAGCATCGCATCGATATGATTGTTGGTATGGAGATAGTGGGCTTTTATCTCTCGCAAATGGTCTAGAAACAAAATATTGCATTGATTTATGCCATAACCAGTTACAACTTTTCTTTTTTATTATTCTCACTATTAGGTAACTTGAGCCTTAGAATTGGTCTCACTTAGAGATATTAGTATAATATGAAAGCTCAGAAGCTTTAAACTAACCTAAGGATTTACGGTAGCCACTGGGCAGCCACTGTGTTGTTCTAATAAAAACAAACACCAATTTAACATATAATATATATAGGCAACCTAGATTCCTAAATTCCAGAATGCACATGATATAACCGTACAATGTTTTCCGTTATAAAAATAATAACAATTTTTAAAAAAATTTCCGCTGTGTATTTTTAGTTCCGTTTATTTCAGAACTGTTAGTTTTTTCATTATCATTTCAGGCGTAATAGCAATATCGTTGCACTTGTATTACGCTGCACATTATTATAACGGTTGCATAATTTTACTGGCTTAATTATTCATCCGAACTATATCTAATTGTTGAACAACGAACAGTACACTATGAAAGGAAACATACGTAGCATGATTTCGGTAGTAATTATGCAAGTACAGTATTTATTATTACCGAGCCGAGACCTTTTCCTGTAATCTAAATATATCTTCAAATTTAATCATCTTTCATAAAATAATAATATTATACCCATAAAGTTTGCGTAAGCTTTTTATTAAACTTTGACGATTAACTTAGGGGATTTCAAGATTATTTTGTTAGGTAACAGTTGGATAAATATAAAATAGATATCGCGTTGTACTACAAATATTGATAAATTGATATTTGACATAAAACTATTATATTATAACTAAAATCATACATACACACTCATAATAATAATTTTGTAGTTTATCTAAAATATTTTTTTAATTTGAAATAACATATTACATTGCGTGTTTGTTTTTGCCGTTTTTTTAATGTTTGTTTAAATTTGTTATATTGCAGATTAGACTAATTGAAAGCTACACGGTGACGGTCTTATATTATTCAACTGCTAGGCGAATGTGGATTGGTCGGTTACAAATATCCCTAGAATTCTCTACAATATGAAGGTTTCCGCACGATGTTTTATTTCACCGAAAAGCGTGGAATAAATTGCAAATATCAATTATACACAAGTTTTAGTAGAAAAACTTGTTGGTGTTAGTCTTATGTTTGAACATGTGACGCCCTCGAAAGGTTCGCACGGTCTGACCACTGGGCTACCATAGCTACGCCTGAAAGCTATACATACGGAACCCTAAAATTTACTAGTATGAATATTAAGTATCATCGAATCAAAGACTAATATAGACTCGCTATTCAACGTCAGTCAACTCCCATTATCTATAGAATAGATGTTTATGCTTATAGAACTTCCGTCAATTGAAAAGACACTTATGGTAAACAAAGTATTGTATTACCATTAATAATTAACAAACGACCTGCTTCAGCTTCACACAGGTAGAAGAGCTATGCTTTCAGTGAGAATGGCTCTTGAATTTATTTTGCGTACTTGAAGTTTTTTTTTGTGATAGCTCCTAAAATATTCAAGTCATTTGTATGCTATTCAGTTATTTTATTTATTTTAATTGATAAGGATTTATACTGTATCCAACTAGAAAGCTTTCTAAATACCGTATTAAACAAACGTAACAACTTGTATTTTTTTAATTTAAAGTGATTTTGGTTAACTATTCTTTGTTAACTGGTAAGTACTTAACTAGTTGACTGGCCCGTTGGCGTTGTATTTAAGTATGTATTTTTATTAAATTATATATGTTAAATCCTTACTAATATTTATAGATTTGAATGTCTGTCTGTCTGTTACGTTTTCACGGCGAATCCGCTGGACGAATACCGGTGAGATTTGGCAAAATTATTCCTTATACACCGGGGTAACATATAGGCTATATAAATCCTGTTAATTCAACATGAATCAACCTTTTTACTTTTTACTTACGATGTTTCAAAGTCAAGTTATTTTTTTATTTTTAGTAGGTTCTTATTACGCTTTTTAGCTTACGTCTTGGAATTTGAAGTCGCGACCCGCGGAACCGAAAACAGGGTTCCTGTCAACCAACCGTTTACCAACGGGTTAGTTAAAGTACAAGTTTATATTCATAAATAATATTTTGTATTTGAACTCTTCAGATTTTGTATGATTCTAGTTTTAATAATTTCATGGATTTAAAGACAAAGCCGCTTATGCGATATCTATAAATTCATGTTATCGTGACATAAACAAAGTTGGTAACTGAACAAATATTAGTCGATTTTGTAGGCAAAGACCGACCGAACACTTGAACAAAACAATCAAATTCATGATTCACTGACGGTTAACCCCTAACGATTACTATACATGCGCGTATTACAAACAAAAACTTAATAGCCGAAGCGCTGAAAGGGGAAATTTTTTTTTAAGAACTTCGATCTAGCATCCAGGTAGAGATATTACCTACATATAAATCTGCTAAGTAAAATATAAAGGTCATATTCCAGTCACGTTTTTTAGGATCATCGTTTATAAACATTTCAGAAAAAGCGCGACACTAAACACTAAACTATTCATCAACAAGTATTCTTGTACAAAAATACTAATAAAAAAACTAAGAAACAGTAGATTCTCTTTCTGTTCTATTTAAGTATAGTCTTTATATCGTGAAATGACTACTTCACGATATAAAGACTATACTTCGAACGATATTACTAATTTCTCTTTTTATAAAGCAAAGGTTCTAAACTTAATCATTCTACGTTATTGACTCAAGTTCTAATGCGATTTAGGGTACACCAAAAACTGGTTACCCTTTACCAGTCATATTATGCAATATAATCATATCACTCATCACCAGGTAACATAGTTGTTAATATCAAATTTACCTACAAATAAACTAGAATATAGGAGATCTACTAATTCAACAAAGCAGCTGCAATGAATCACTAAACTTTGTTAAATAATTTCAATTCTACTAAAATCGAAATACGACAAGAGAGAAAGGGATTTCCGCCCCAGTCTATAACCCCCCAGATGCCGAACTAATAACCTTAGATCAATCGCCCCAAACTACATCAGTATTGTAAATGAATTTCCTCTAGCATGTAACACGAGGGAGGTTCTTTTATTAGTACGTTTTTCAAAAACATTTAGTTACAAAATATGTGAGAATGAACCTATAAAATAATATTTCAATATTGCACGATTCGTGACACGATTGTCTTCGGCAAGTTAGGTTTGGCGACCACATGTGAGGTTATGAACTCCGCAATAGACCAGATGCAAGCTTAATGTCTCATGTATATATAATTAGTTTATAAATATAAGTAATAATTCTTACCAATCACGTTGTTAACATCTTCAATCGAGTAGTATTATTTAAACGACACTATTATATCAAATCAATATAAAAAGTTTGCGAATTTACATCTAGTATAAAATATCAAGCACCGTTGTATATTTATATTGAAAAGTGTAATGCAAAGCGAAGACACATAGCAAGGCAACACTGATCCTAACACTAAATTCCGCGAAATAATTTTATAGCGTAAGATATATTAATATTCAGAAAATGAATTATTCCTAGTCAAATTTCCCGTTCAGGATTAAGCGACACAAGGCACTATGCATATTATGGTCCAACAGCACAAAGATTACAATATAAATAAATAACACCAACGAGGTATTCGATCAACCGCAGTCCATGAGATTCGCGAGGGGCGCGATCTTTTCCCGTCAAGTCTTTGTTAAGCGCGGTCCAGATCAGCGGCGCCAGATGTGATCGGCGAGTTCGAGCGGGCGTCTGGCGAAGGAGCGATCGATGCCGGTAACAATTTACATTTTACGTACAGAAAATCGGGAAAGTTTGTCACGTGCGTGCAAAAGCTCGGGCGGTACGGCGCGCCCGCACACCCGTAGTGCGCGGCGCCGAGTGCCGCCCGCCCTACCCGCGCTGCCGCTGCCGCCGGACCGGCAGAATACGGCTCCGCACAAAAGACTTTCATACCCATTTACATAATCACTTAAACCGATACTATTAAAATCACCATCCTCTTATTGCAAGACCATCGTCCATTAATTAATTGCAACCGTCTTATTACTTTACTATTTTCAACAATATCTGGAGTTTTAATGTGTTTAGGAAATAGTCTGAGAAATAAATTGTAGATGGATTGGAAATATAAACACTTATAGCATTAAGGCAAGGTTTATATGACTGAAGGGTAACAATAGCTTACCCACTCTCGAAGGAAGTAGAATTCTATGCAATATATGTTAAGGTCCCTAATGGTACGCTACTGTTGTGGGTGGTTAGGGTCGAGGCGTGGTGAATAATTGCGCGGGGAGCGGTGTGAGACGTAGGAGTATCGATTTTGGCCACCTCGCCCTCTCCCCTACCAATGCGACAGTGTGAGTGCGCCATATGAGTCGACATCGGGAGAACGTCGGTACACCACGATAATTCTAACACTAACAAACCATCCACACAATACCACACGTTTGTGAAATTAGACCAATTGTTTCACAACTGTTTACCAGATGTTGAATTCAATTTTATAATCAAAAGTTTGTTTACTTAAGTATAAAAATTTCATACGTGAGCCACAAATTCGAATTAAAGACACACGCATGCAAACATTGAACTACCGCGTAGATTGTAAGGTGAGAGAGGGCGGCCGACCACTTGTGGATTGTGGAATACACGTATCTAAATAACATATTGATCGTGTATTCCTTACAATACATTATCATATCGTACCTACATTTGTGGTATGTTTTATCTAAGTAAAATAGGGCTGGAGTTTTTTGGAAACCTAATCCGTATAAGTTTAGAAACATGTAATTATCCAAAGAAATAAGTTACGTACTCAAGTTACTACATAGTTATTAACACCCTTTTCATAATTAAATATTTTTAACGGTGGATTAATGTGTGGTGGTTATTTATATATTTAGTAAGCTTTACTATAAAATTAGGAAGCAAAACAATCCTTACCTTTCATCAAGCTGCTGGAACTGCGATGGTTGATGATAGTTTATTCTTCGTCCATATAAAGAAGCACCACCTTCTGACATATAACCATCCATCATGTCATTATTTCGTCCACAATCGATTTCATTTACATTTATTCTTCTCAGGCAATCGCCATCGGACATATAACCGGAGGCAATTTCAAGGTCACAATAGTCAGGATTAGAAAATCCGGGACCGTAATTCATACGCTCTCGCAAACCCATGTTTTCCCTGCCAAAATTAGCTTTGACCGTATTGGCGTGATGCGGATAACCAGGAATGTTTTTTTGTGCTAAGCCAGTAGTTCGCATTGGTAAAGTTAAATGACTATTGTAACCTCGGAGTAAAGGCCTCATAGGTAGCACATTCATTAAAGGATTATCTTCTTCTCCAAGGGAATTATCCCGACAATGTGATGGTGTGCTTGAGCGACTATCGTTTTTGTCATATTGTGTTAATGTTTTATTTTGTTCATATGGTGGTCTAGTACTTGATTTCTCCAGCATCCTTTTTTGAGCTGCTTCTTTTTCTGATATTTCAGCTTCATTTATAACATCATTAATATATGTTGTATTCATATCCAATCTTCTGCTAGAGGCCAAATGACTCCCTTTTGATATTTCTGAACCTGATTCACTTGAAGGCCGATAAATAACACTTCCGTCACTGGAATTTGATTGTTGCCCAGTTGTACTGTGGGTAGAGTTTGAATGCGAACTTTCTGACATTTGTGAAGTAGGATTTGTTGTTCCCGAGATTACAACCGGCATTGGAGAAACTGCAAGAGTTTGCTTCTGTGATACTTCTTTACTCAAGTTAGATTGTTCTCTTGAAAATGAAAGAGCACTTACATTATTTGTAGAATTTAAACTAGAATTACTTTGTATTGGACTTAATTGACTATTTGCACTTTTATGTACGTTGTGTCTTTCATCTTTGGATATTTTCGAAGTCCCTTTTACAGCAGCTGTTGGCTTAGGAATACCCGTATGATTTTGTAAAGGTAAAGGTGGACCGTTCGAAAGTGAAGGAGATTGTGCTCGATTCGATTGATTTTTAGTGTTTTCATAGGTTTTGGAATCCATTGAATTTTCTGACCGTTGATCACTCAACTTTACCTGACTTCCAGTTGCTTTTACCATTTTCGATTTAGAAATTCTAGTATGGTCCTCAATTTGATTTAATTTTGTATTACTAAGAGACTTAGGTGCTGCTAACTTAGTATCACGAGATGGCAATTTTGGACTATTTCGAGATCTTTCATTACTGTTCGATTTAATATTAGATTTACTCAAATTTGTTGTAGATTCTTTAACTGCTTTTGTATTGCTTAATTTCGGTTTGACACTTTTACTAGATTTATCTTTAGATAAGGTATCGTTTTGTTGCCTTATACTTTTGGGCCCTATTAGGTTAGAAGATTTAACATGCGGATTTATTGCATTTGGGGATTCATTTAGACTTAAACTGGAATCAGATCTTTCACTTTTTGCCGAAGAAAACCCACTGGAAGAACTTGTGCGTTTTGATACTGCTGTGCTTTTACTACTTTGCTTCTCACTACTTATTTTATCTTTATTAAATAATTTTAATTTATCTAACATGGACTGTTTCGTTGGCGTTCCATTTTGGCTATTTATATTTTGCTGTTGGGGTTGGCTCAAGGTTGAGGGAATTTTACTGCCAGGTGTAAGCAACGATGAATTAGGTCTTGACCTAGGAAAAAACAGTATTATTAGAATATATTACATTAAAAAAGTTAATAATCAATAATTATTAATATTAAATAAAAAAAAAGGTTCTCACCCTGAAGATGAGTTTGGTGCTCGTGGTATAAAACTTACTGCTCCTTGACCAAGCGGGCTTGTTGATCGGCTAGAACTCGCTGAAATTCCGCTCTTGCCCCCTAAAAGAGAAGATAAATGATTCAAAATGTACAGTTAAGTAATATTTATTATTACGGAAAGGTTATCTTAAGTTGAGTTATATTCATCATTACCCTGTCAAGTTAAAGATAATTGTTTTGATACATTATTTTTATTACGACACGGGTGGCCTTAGCCGCAGTCACAATAAACTAATCAGTAAACCACAAGTAAGTTCAGTAGTATCGTAACCAATTATTTTGATCTTCAGAACCCTTTTCGAGCCCTTTTCAATTCATCAAATATAGAGAACGCCAGCTAACCATAGAAGGTCTTGTAAAATTGGTTGGCCATATCGATCTGCTTGATGTCGAAAAAGTAATAATAATTGACGTCATGCATATGACTACAGTTTATAAGAACCCTAATTTGGTACAATATAAAAACAATGCAGTCGAACCATACCATTTTATTACTTAGTATTCATTTTCCTCGTTTAAAATATTTAATGTTTCCATTTATTTTGGATGATTCTTACGTAAATAGTAACCTTTTATTAATATGATAATATTGTATAGGGTGTAGTATCTGTGATAGAATAAAGTCTAAAATCATCTCGAAATAAGTTTTTATTTAATATGTAATTTTAATTATTTTTTATAGTTTTAAAGTTAGTTTTATAAGAATTAAGAAAATTCGATTACCAGATTAAGTCGTAACATTTATCGTTTCATTTCGACAAGATATATTGTACAATGTTTTTCATGCTAGATGTTCTTTGTAAACTCTAATATGCCTATAGCGGGAATGTAATTCAATAAATTATTTGTTGCATAAGATTTGAATCCGACAACTAACTTGCCTTAAAAATATTGTTTACAAACAGCGATAAACGAAACTGATTGAGTATTACAGTGTTTATGTACCGAGCACCGGACTATTTTAAATCTTAGGCTTTCAGAGATAAGGATTACTTTGAAGTAACAACCTACAGGAGTGGGCTATCGTTATTTGATACGAGTATACAAAGTGTGTATTAAGAATGCCATTTGCAGAAGGAAGTCCTGCGTCATCAGAACGAATCAAGACTTTATCAGCATCCGTTCTTTATTCGACGATCCATCACTGCTTCACCGCTCACCCCCCCTTTATCTGAATTATCTTGTTGCTAGAAATTAACTATGCAATAATTTCAATTACATTTATATTAAGTTTACAGAGTGCTACCCATTGTCTGCTTGTTTGAATAATACGGCTGATGGCTTGATTCCGTTTAATACTGTCTCCTTTTGCTGAATTCGTATTTATTGATTTCTAGCGTCTACGAGTATATCCCGTAAGTAATATCGGATTTAGTCAGCTGAAATTGAAATTGTTAAAAGAACTATAAAAAAAGTTTAAAGCACATAACCACATCACTAGATTTTAAATTAACGCAATTCATACTAACTGTTCGCCATTTTTAAGTATCGATTTTGTGACTAAATTGCGTTTATCTTTCCCTAAGACAGTTGCATCATTACATGCAATGTTGTAATATTAACAAAAAAAGGACTTCTTTCATCTTTTTAAAAATATATTTATTTAACGATCGCGATATTCAAATGAGTAAAGAATACTCATCTATTTTTAAAATGCAGAAAGTGCATCAACATAATCTATAAATAGTAGTTATATTTAAAAAAAACTTTAATTATAGAACATCGATTAACATCGAGAATTTCTATGAAGCGGAAAGGAATAGTAGCATCTACTAGTTTTAAAATTAGTGGGATTCTTAGCTATAATAATAGATATATTCTTAGCTATAACGTTCCTTACTCTTTGATTCACTTTTATAAAAGTTATGAATGTTTTCTTTAATTAAATTTTATTATTACGATAAAATAAAATGACATTTAGAAAGTCGCAACCCGCAGGCTCAAGGTGAATAAGCGGTACGGATTTTAATTATAGGTATATAAGTACTCGTCATAGGTATATACTGCACAAAGACATAAGATATAAACTGTGTTAGTAAAAATTAAACGCCCCGTTATATTGGACGAATACCATAGATTCTTAACTCGTGTAAGTCCTATAATTAAAATTAAAAAAAAAAATGATTCGAGAAAACCGAATAAGAAAGACAGTTCTAGAGTGTTGGGGTTGTTTGGTATTTTGATTACCCGTCTCATGTTTTTATATGTTTTTCATAATATTTTACATAGATTTTAATTTTATTATTGTAAGAAAAGAAAAAAAATTGACATCACATTAATTAAATTATTTACTTAAAATTTTTGATTGAAAGATACGTATCCTTAACTTAAGAGTTTGTAGTTCATAACCTGAAACACTGGAAATTCAAGAATAGGATGTTAAATTAAAACTAAGATTATATAAACTAATTTTCCGTGACACTGGCAGTATAATTTGCGTTCATTGCGCTTTATAGGCCATAAAGAAAGATAATAATAACACTAAAGACAGTTCTAGGATTAACGCGTTAATAAATGAAGAAATTTGATACTAATCATATTTAATTTTGAACAATTGTTAATGAGTACGGAATTCGTCTGGAGAAAGCGGTGAATCATAACAGGTCATGTTGTGCTTAATGACCCAAATATGTATGGAAGATCTTAAGTATTTTTTTCATATAACACAATAATAAAGCTCAAATTAAAAATACTATAATATATAAATAATTATATGCGTTTTTTACACCTCCTCATAATCCGTTTTCACTTGTATATATGTACATAATTATTTGAATATTAATGATATTTGAATACATTTAATTTTCACATTGTTAATAGTCGTTTTATTTAAATAGTGCTTAACATAACATTTAATACGCCGACGATATCCACACATGCTTCCATCTAAAAATAAACTTACAATAAGCTTATCTGCTCCATGAAGAAAGCAATTATTATTTTCACAACAGAGTCAATATTTAAATCGTTCAAGCACTGTTTACTTTTACTCCTTCATTATCATAGTGTATTTTAAAACTGATTGTTCTTTTTATTAAACACCACTGATAACGAAGAGTCGAGTCAAGTGATACATAATTTTTTGTATTTATCGCAAGTTAATAAAGTCGATTTTTAAATTGATCACCATAGAAGAGTGCCCTCTTCGAGAAGTGCACATTAACTGACGTTGCATCTGCCTACAGAGGCGTCAATACACCATCATACGAACGCTAAATGAATCTAAAGATTATTGTTGTCACTTAAGGCGCAAGAAACATTTATGAAGATTTTTGATGAATGATTAAATGAAAGATTGTGAAAGTTATAGTTTTATAATAAAAAAGTTATGTTTTGAGTAAATTTAAAAAGATTTTCTCATATTTACTATTATTGAAATTCAGTAGTAGTATTTTCAAATTATGTGCAATGAATTTAATTTCTAAATTAAGTAGTTTAATGGTTTCTGCATCTACTACTCCAATTTAGCAGTGATAAATAATTAAGATGGCAAGATTTTTTTTATTTCAAATTTATTGTTGTTTTGATTGAGACTGTATTTTTATGTAATCGCCGTCTGAAGTGAATTGCATTAATATAACTGCTATGTCACATGATTTTTACACATAGCTAAATCGTAGCGTTACGATTTTTTAATATTACGGTCAACAGTCAGGACCTATTCCTTCTATCATCCTGGGCCATATTGATAATTTAATATGACTGAGTTCAGAGTGAATGCGAACTTTGCATTTAAGGTAACGTCTTACGAGTAAGTAACTCACAAAGTCAAAATATTGGCAAGCCCAGTTCAGCATAGACTATAACAATCAATTTTTTTTAAGCAACATTAAGGTAAATAGCCCACGATGATATGGAAACTTCGATCGATATCAATAAAAGTTGTCTTAAGACTTATGCGCCGGATAGTGCTACGTTTAGATCCAGCGATAAATGGATGATGTTCTCCACTTATCTGGATAAGCGGAAAAGTGAATAAAGCTTTAGGTATGTTGTTCCTCTCGATCTCGTTTCGGTTTGAGTGTGCTCTACGGCTTGCTACTATACGATTAATAAACTGAACACCACACAGCAACGCGATTTTCGTTTTGCCGCTTTGTTTAAGACTATCAGAATTGTTATTAATCTGTACAAAATAAGTTAAAATAATCGATTTAAGCATGAACGTAACTGCTATTGCTGATTATAAAATTTTGAAATATCTTTAAAAAAAATTGACCTTTCATTCCATAACGGACTTCCAGAATTCTAGAATTCACGAAATTATTTTTTTACAATCCGCATACCTAAATACATCTTTTTCTTTTGATACCTATTATAAAAAAATTCAGATCAAACGGGAATCATATTTTCAAAATTGACGTCACGTGAAAATCACATTGGTCGCATTCTCCAACTGATTGGCACCGACAAATGATACCAATCGTCCAGACTCGACTGAAAAATGCCGATACTGATTAACCGAAAGCGACAAGCAATGATTATCAATTCACATTTAGGCAGTTAATGTAATGTAATTATCCTTTTAGCAAACAACATCAAACATTAATTAAGAAAACAGGAGCAAACAAAAGATAAGTGGAAATGAGGAATCATCGTTAAGGAATTTTCAAGATAAACGATCACGCCCTGAAAATATCGCAACCTGCGGTCCATTTGCGATTAATTCTGTGTTAAGTACAAAGGCGATCTACTAACTTCTTTTACAGTACTAGTTCGCAGTGCTATTGCACCTAAGGACCCCAGCGTCCATTGGTTTGTCCCGCCCGACGCCACATTCGCTGTACGTCCTGCTGAGCAATCTCGTAACTCAAATTTCATTTTAGATGTTTTCAACATTGGTTTTATCACGTAGAAATCTAAACAAAGCTTTTCTACCATCTACGGTATCTCGAAGCTACTAATTTCAGACCATGTTAAGCTACAATATCGGTTCTATAAATATTAATATTAGCAGTAATACTGCGTGAAGACATAGACGTAATAAACATTTGTCGCAGTGAGGTTCTTATCCCTAAAGTTATTTTTATATCAGTAAGCCTAAAATGTTTTTAACTTAACAAATATACGCCATACATTTACTAAAGTAGCTATTTATCCATGGAATTTTTGCCACGATTGTAAATAATTTCTAAGCCATTTTTCATCTTTATGCACAGTGACAAAGAGAGACGTTTAAGTTAACGTTACACGTGTTACATACAAACACTATTTGCGAGTCCGTTTATATCTAAGCCCTATTTGTCACGGCACGTATCGAGCTTTGTGAATCATGTTGTATTATTGTCTGTACGTTTGCCTTAATTGTGTGTTAGAAATAAAATGCATAAAATGCTAAATTTTTCGATTACTTACATTTTTTTCAAATTTTATTTCCTGAAAATAGTTTAAAAATCGAAACTATGTATGAAAATGTTAGAACACATTGGTGTAAATTTTTATGCTACTTTTTATTCTTATGTGCATAGCAACTTCAATGCTATACTGTAATTATTTTACAATCATAAGATGTCTAATGTTGGATATAGGCTGAGTTCAATTCGACGAAATTACCACTTTCACGGAATTGTCCAAGACTAATCACAGAAACTGATAATTCTATAATTATTGTTCATACGTCAAATATTAAAAAGTAAGCGGGCATGGATCTAAAAAAAGAGGCATTTTTGTGGTTTAGTATTTTGCACGTATTAACTGAACCAGTTTTCTGTGTGTACAAACAAAAAGCGTACCCGACCATCATCATGAAGCACTGAACATTAGAACTTATTATTTTGACTATTTTAAGCATTTTAAAGCCGTAACACTTCGATATATGCAGACGGAATAAATATAATAAATAATAAATATATCTATCCATCCATCCCCAAAGTAAGTAACTTAATACTTGTGCTATGGATGACAACTGGTAAATATACTACGTATATAATTGTATATACGTACTTAAATACAAATATATACCCAGGCTGGAAAAACCAACAAATTGTTTATAGAAAATGTTGGCCCTCGGCGGGAATCGAACCCACGACCAGCGGAGCTGAAGGCAGGGTCACTACACACTGCGCCAACGGGCCAGTCGACCATACACAGTATTAACACATGATTATTCTTTTTTTTACTGATGTATGGATTCATAAATGTAAGTGGGGAACGAATTTATGCGTTCCGTATCATGAAATGTGTGACGGTTTGAAGTTGTGATAAAGAAAACATCGTGAGGTAACGTGAATATCTTTTGAGAATTCTGATGATATGCGTAACCTCCCAATCAGCATTGAAGCAATTCGTGATGGGTCTGAGCTACAGCCCTTCTGTGCAAAAAAAGGAGAGAGGGGGAAGCCTATGTCAGCAGTGTCCGAGTAACAGACCTTTACTTATTTCAAAATGCTTACACATAAATATACCGCATATCTCTACTTTTTAGGTTGATCTGCGGATCATACATATTTAAAAGGTACGAATTGTTGTGCTCCGTACCATGGACTGGGGTAGCGGGTAGTGGTCGTTTGTCCGGTGGCGCCCTCCGTACCGCTGCAGCTGATGCAGGTAGCGGTATCGACGTCTGCAGGACGGACACCTGCCTGAGGATAAAAGGATATTCGTCAATTACAGTTATCATATAAATCACAAAATGCACCAGAATAACATATCGACTGTAAACTGGCAAATTGTCCTATATTATTTTTGACAACTTTTCTGGAAAAAGAAAAAACGTGATTATTAATACATTCGCAATATATATTTATGAAATAAAACTTATTTGACTAAATATGTTTATTTATTTACAAAATTATCTAGTAGATAATACATGTTGATACGGTAAATGATGGGCAGTAGTACCCAGGGCGGTTAAAAGTGATTTAGCTTAAAATTCAGTTTGGACATATTGCGAGTTCACAGTCCATATATATATAATTACAACTTAGTAAAAAAAATCGGTTTCATAGATAACTTGCGAACAGACAAAATAATATTAACTAAGGCCAATTTTTGACTTCATCATCAAATCAGCTTAATAGATACAAATTGTATCTTAAATTGATAATACATAAATGGAGTTAAATTCTTAATTAGGAAAGTGTTAAAAAAGTTCGACACATTGACTGATGTGTAATCTTTTTCAATTGGATCACTTTGGTGAAAACGTTAGCTTTTTGTTATATTTATTCTATGTAAGTTGGCGTACGAATTTTTTTCTTATTTAGGCTCATATCTTAGATATATGATATTTGGAATACGTTCTATATCAAGAAACTTTAAAGAAAAGTCACAGTTGTTGGTCCACCGTGATTTATATTTGCTTAAAACAAAAAACTGAAAAATAAAGGTAACAATTCAAAGTAAATCGTAATTAAAACGTAAAAGACAATTTATTACTGTAAAAGTTGGTATAACAAGTTAGAAAGTTTAAAAGTATAGCTGCTTTACTCAAGTAAATTAGAGTCGAAGACAGATAAGATAAAAATTTATCACGCACTTACTTATCTTCATTAATTTTGCTTTAATCTGACACAGCGATAATTTTTATTAAAAAACTTACATTTCAATTTTACCAAAAGTATAAAGTTCTAAGAGCAGTTAGTAGGTGAGTACTACCTAAAGTTATATTTAGATATTGCCCAAGCCGCAGTGTAGACGGCGTCGTGATCACGATTTCACAATAAACCACTGGGTAGGAAGCTGCGTTCAAGTGAATTATGTTATCACTGATACGTGAAAATAATAAAATATTCGAGGGCCTGAATGTCGCAGTGGTGCGATTACCTGTATTAAAAAGGTATCAAAGCTCTTGCGTACCCTCTTCAGTCAATACCAACGATTAACAGGCATTAAACCGTGTCCCTCGTTTCGTTGCCCTGGTTTCGTCAATTAAGGCGCTGAACAGAGCCAAATAGGCTGACTTTAAACACGTTTTTAACAAAAGCTATAGGGATGACGATTAAAAGAAAAATATATGTTAATATACATCATATCTCAGAGAGAATGTAAGATTTCAAAACATGATTACGATACTTTTTTTCGATAAAAAAAATTGGTAAATAGACCTCTGATTTTTACTTTGATCGTAAATATCTCTAATATTTATCAACAAAAATTGGTAAAATTAATAAGACTAATAAATCATTATAATATAAAGAGAATGTAAGATTTAAATTTTGAATTAATTAAGATATTTCATTCAAATTAAATATTTTTTAGAAAATAGCAAAACTGAAACGAGTCATCGTCTCGCTTCTCTTTTACATCTACGAAGATAGACAGTGATCGCTGAGGCGCGCTGCTATACGGACGTGTGTCGCTAGCTGCCGCCTTTTGTGACTATTCCTTGTTGATAATATGTCCTTTTTTAGGTGTTTAGTTATAGTTTCAGCATACTTAGTTTTATAAGATTAATTAGACATAAGTTTTTAAATAAATTGTACAAAAAAAGTTTGGATAAAATAGTGTACACCTACAATGGGTGTTAAAAAATTAAGTTTGTCGCTACGCCGTCGCAGAAATTGTGGGCGTGGCTTATATGCCGAAATCTGAATTTACGTCAGCTCTGTTCAGCGCCTTAAATACATGAAGGCGTATCGTCAATATAATACGAATAAAATCAATTCTCCAAATTGTTTTCATCGTCATTACCATATGTTCTAAAACTGTCATGACGCAGAGAACTTAGCGCCTTATGAAAGTTAAGCATAAGAATGCGCTTGCGATTTAAAATGAAATATTGCTATTGCACACAAGATGGCGCTACTGGCTAAAATTAAACGAATTGCCAAATTTGGTAATTGGGTTTTGTATATTATGGTTATGATATCATTGCATGTACAATATATATCACAAACCCACTGGATTGAATTGTCCTTAACTCGTGGGAGCTAACTAATTTTTTTTTCTGTTGCGATTGTTCTTACATTTCCCTTTGTTATCAAAGGTTTGTTTGGAATAGCAATATGGACCTTTCCAAACAATGAACATCTGTTATGCCTTGTCATTTAATTTATACTATAAGCAAGCTCTAATAACTAATTAAACGGAAATTATGAAAAATTTTGTTTTTGATGATTATTATTTAATAATTACATTTTAATATGTAATTCCGCAAAACTCGGGATTTTAAATTCGATTTATTGAGTAAATAAAACTGCGCAAGATGTTTGCGATAAGATATATATTTATTTAGGTACTGAAATTTACAAAGACGTCTTCGAGGTAAAAGCTACCAGCCACCATTTCTGGAGTTTTTCGAAAAAAAATATAAGTTGCTACAGATTCATCATCATTCTCCTGCCCTTATCCCACTCTAAGTGGGGTCAGCAAAACATGTTGTCATATGATTTGGCTACGTAAATTATTACCGGCCGCCTGCCTGACGTCAACTTACCTTAGTCGCCTTTTACGACACCTCGGTAAGAAATGAGGGTGGTCTGTTCTATGCAGCCGGATACCACACGGCATTTACCTTAGTCGCCTCTTACGACACCTCGGTAAGAAAAGGGGGTGGTCTATTCTATTCTGCCGTATACCACACGGAATTTACATTAATCGCCTATTAAGACACCTCGGTAAGAAAGGAGGGTGGTCTATTCTATTCTGCCGGATACCACACGGCAATTGCTACAAATTCATATTTTAATAATAAACAGGAGCAGCCTGATTCATACACATTTCGATGAAGTCCACCAACGGTATCGCTCGTGACATTGGCTTCCGGGGCGGTTCGCCTTGGAAATTGACTCTGTCACGGTCTGGACGTGCAGCAATATTAGGAATAATGATATTTAAATGTATATGTAAGTTGTGGGGTCCATGATTTCGTTCGCGTCGATCTTAGTAGCGACCTGTTACAATCCCACAGCTGGGAATAGGCCTCCTCTCTCCGTTTCTGGAGAGAAGGGTTTGAGCTAAGACCTACCACGCTGCTCCAATGCGGATTGGTAGGTTACACATATCTCAAGAATTCTCTAGAGATATGCAGGTTTCCTCACGATGTTTTCCTTCACGGAAAAGCATGTGATTAATTGAAATTATCACATGAATTTTAATAAAAAACTCATTGGTGCCTGCCCGGGTTTGAACTCGTGTTTCCCTCGAAAGAGTCGCACGGTCTCATCGCTCGGCTATCACAGCTTGCAGCGTCGATCTTAGTTGACATCGAAATTAACGAATCAAAATTTTGTAAACCAGTTCTGACGTACTGAACAAAACTTCCCCATACACATCGCTTAAATTCTTTCAGGCTTGAACAGCATTTTTATTATTTAAAAATAATTAAATATGACGAAAATGCTCCTTATTGCTCCATATTTAAAAGGGAACTAACCAAAAACTACTACGTAGATTCAATTGTACTTACCACTTTAATCGTAATACTTATAGTAATTATAACGACGAGTAATAGAGATTTTTTTTGTTACAAATATTTATTATTTAATAACAGGTACTGATTAATACCTACTGATTTACCGTCGATTATAACTTATTTATTTAGAAGTCTTGAGTGAAAATCTTGAAATGATATTGTTAGTTTCGTTATTAATATAGTAAACTATTTCAAAGTATCATGATGAAATTCTAAAGTATTAAAACCACGAAGTGTCATTCAATAAGCTTGATAAATTTACATTTTCGAACACGAATATTAAAGAGGTTACGCGTGAGAGCCATTTCCGAGCGCCGCTCGAAAATGACATTGTCATATCACAATAGCGTAAGCCTAAATTAAATGCCATCACGTTACAGTATCTTATATATGGCTACTCAGAACCAATAGATTTCATCTATGAACATATTCAAATATTATTAAGGCAAAGCTATAGACATTAAAAGCTAAGTTATACTACATTATATTCTAGATACACAACAAACAATCAAGTTGAGATCAGAATTAGATGCGATACTCTTTTTATAAGTCCCAAAATGAACGCATCATTTGAATTAAATAGAAAAACATAGGATTGTTTTTTTTTTAATTTAAATATAAAGTACATAAGATACGGTTATTTATGGAATAACGCATAAAACAAATGGCATTCACTGCCTTGTATACACATACGCACTCGTTTTCAAAATTTTCCATGACGATTTGAAATAAATGTCAGCCACATTTATTTCAAAAAACAATTATTAAAAAAATATTATTTTTTTCTCTTACACCAATCAAATTTTACAAAGCGCTGAGGGTTCTATAAAACTATTTGTGACTTGAATAATGTAATGTTATCCCTAAAACAATATTCGTGAATCTTTAACCTAATACGAAAACACAAATACTTACGTGGTTCGTAGTTGCTCTGATATCTTAAGGTGAACTTTAGTGTGATACTGTAAAAGGCAAAGCCCTGTTCATTGTTTGGCCTGTATATACCATGACGAAACACGTCGAGATCAAAGATTATTTCTCTTTAACGATATTGTTGATATGCTTCGTAAAGATCGACGAACTGTGACTTAAATCAGGCTTGGATATTTTTAGCTCGCAGAGCTAAGTGAACTAGGTGCTCCTATTTTCACTTCGATGTTGTCGAGACTTAACAAAGAGCTCTTAGTCACAAAAGAGGTGTATATTTTCGTTGATACAATATTTACGTATATGATCTACTTGTGACAAAAGTTGTCTTTAACTTGGTGAAAACTTAGCATGTTAAAAAGTACCGTACAATATTTTATTCTTATTTGTATCTTATGGAAGAAGAAAAGGGTATAAATGCTAAAGCATGTTATTCAAAACAAATTCCATGTTATATATTTTATCTTTATATAAAATAATAATTAGGTATTTTCTATTTCAATGCGCTTTTTTTTAAAACAAAATGCGATACTAGTTTTTTCCATAGTTTTTGGATAATCCTTATTATCACCTAATAACAAATCTCTACCGTATGATCTATAGTTTTCGCAAGCTATTTGTCAGATGGGATAAACTTTTTTGTGGGCGTTTATTTATAGTAATAACATTTTGTTTGAATAATAAGCGAAGCAAATATTTACATTTCAGGAGTATGACTTTTATTATCTTTTTGTAAATGTGATTTTAGAATTATACATTAATCCGTTCAGTATATTTTTTTCTGAATACATAAACCTGTGAACACATAAAAACGTACTTTATGTTTTGATTTATTAATTACTTGCTACACGAATTAGCCTTATGACTCACCTTCTGACTTCGGGCGAAGTTGGCAAACTTCTAGACTTTCGGCTTTTGCTATTTTGCCGATTGTGTCCTTGTCCGGAATTCGTATTACCCATGGTTAATTATATACGGGTACGTCACAATTAACTAACACAGCTTTTTCACTTTACACATGCGCTTGAGACTCAAACACGTTTCACCAATATTATTGCACATATTTGATGTTTACTTAACTCGTCCATTTCTCTAATAGGTACTTTAAATATCAACTAAATTTCAGTTATCCGCATATGTTTTGCATATTTTTTTCAGGTAAAAATAACCATTATATTCCAACTATGTAGCCTGTATTACATGCACCTTTGTTGTCAATTTAATTGCGAAATCACTAAGAAATCATAACTATGATGTTACAAACCAAGATACAACTAAATACATTGAAGATATAATACTAAAATACAAATAAATTAGGGTAGTTTGTACTAATTCTACTTTACAACATATTGTTTAATTTTATACCCGCATTTTCACAGTATGTGTAAGCAATATACCGTTAGGTGTACTTTTTAATAATAATAGAATAAGAAAGTGATGAGTATTCAGACTAGCAATGTGTATGCAGCTACTCACGCATGCAACTTGACCTGCCAAGTGCATAACGACGTCAACTACGTGGGATACAAGCTGTAGCTTTGATTTTACACAAGAGATTTTAATTTTTAATTAGATCCCAAGTTGTTGGATTAAAGTTACTCCTGATATACAAAAACTTAATTAACTAGAAGCCTGGCAAAGAGTTGTCGAGTTCAAAACTTCTGAGTTTATATAGTTAAAAACTGATAAAATACATAGTTTGTAAGAATTCTGGAATACAACGTTATACAAATGATAACAATTTTTTTAATCATGAGCATAACAATTAATTAATAATCAAGATATTATTAAATTAAGTACAATACGCAAAGGCCGCGATGGCCGATAGCACGTTTACCAATTGATAGTTAATATTTAAAATTCCATGCGGTTTACAGTGAAGGTATCTTAAAGATATCTGCAAATACCGGGATAAGTGTAACTCACCAATCCACATTGGAGCAGCGTAGTTGCTCAACTCCTTCTCTCCGAAGAAAGAAGGATTGGATTGTCTTTTAGAAGGACCTACTTAAATAAAGACAAGATTACTGTATCGGTTCCCTAATGCTATATCAGAGGTATTCTATCAAAATTTTAGAAGGATCTTAGACAATCTATACTTATTATAAAACAAAGTCCCAAAAAGCTGTCTGCCTGTAATGTAAATGAAATACTTCCGGATGGTTTAGGTAAATAGTACATATCGGTATTATGTAAATTGTGTTCGCGCAGTTGTTAAAAAAGTTTCTTGCTGGGAGCTTTAGTCGCGTGCGCTGCGTAAACCAGCAGAGTAACGCTAAAGTAATGTACTAAAGAATTGTAAATCTATAAAAAAAACTACAAAAAAGTTCGCGATAGCATGTTCCTATCTCTTACGGTTAACTATGAATAACTACTTTTATGTTCAAAATTTTAGTTCTGGATAAATCTTGTGACACACCCAAATTTCCACGTGAGCGAAGCCGCTGCCACAGCTAGTCAGTTATAAATATATTAAATGCTTCGCATGTACTGTCTTCTATTATTTGAAATTGTTTCACCTATGGACGCCCACAGCTGAATATAGTTTAAAGTAACTTGATCTCCAGCGACAACCTGAGGGTTTTCTCAATCGTGTACTGAATTTTTTTCTTACTTCCAAAAGAAATATAGGAATTTTTATTCCCTATATTTAATCCGGATATACATATCAATCGTAAAAAATTTCATTACAATTGCTCCAGCGGATTAACTTTGAAACATACTGACAGATAGACTGAAGCGCGTATAATATGAGTATAGATTATCATCATTTTCCTGCCCTTAGTCCACTCTAAGTGGATCGGAATGTTTTAAAGATGTTGTTAGATGATTTGTCTAGGAATTTACGACCGGCCACCTGCCTGACGTCAACTTACCTTAGTCGCCTTTTAAGACACCTCTGTAAGAAATGGTGGTCTATTCTACTCAGCCAGTTGGAAGTATAGATTATATAGTTTATTATTATAAATCATAGTAGCAACCAACGCTTACATAAAGTGGTTACCACATTGCCCTGCAATCCTTCAGGTCTTAAACATTAATTCGCTAGGTTGGCTGTGATATACTAGCTATTGGGTAGATTAAGTTAATTAACTAGCTTAGACGGGTTCGATTAACATCAGCTTGTTTGTTGTGAGACACTGAACAAACAATTACGTATTCACAGGAACAGATCGTGCTTTAATAATATTTAATTTAATATTATATTATGAGAATTATTTTTATTCTTTACATAAGAATGAAAATATTATATAATTTCTTATCAACTCTCTTAAAAGATTTGAAAAAAAAATTAAAAAGTTAAGTTAATACAGAAAAGCTCCAAATTTATAAATAGAAACCTTAGCAGCTTTAAAAAAATTTAGTAAATATAGAAGTATAGCCTGGGATTTAAAGAGATGACAGACTCACTGATATCTTGGCAACATCGCCTCAAATGTGCTTTTTGTTTTTTTCGGACAATAACATATCCGTACCTAGCCAATTTTACAGCGTCACCGGTAATATGGGCGAGCGCAGAAGCATGGTCGGGAGTGAAGACAACTTGAGGCCTTGGCTTTAAGGCGACGCATATTAAATACTCAGGCTTTTGAAATGTTGTAACGTTTAACGTTAGAAAACACTAAGTATGTATAAATTGTTTTTGTATTCACTTATAACGCCCTAAGGGCAGCTATGTTTAAATAATAATATATGCATATAGAGACATATACCCGTACATACAGGCTATATCTGTAACTGTAGACATCAGCTCTTTTTTTAAGTTAAAAGAAGCTGTATGAATACGATTATATATAGGTAGTACATTCATAGATAAAAAATACAAAGAATTTGTATAGACATATTATATTAGACAACTATAAACTAGTTCCTTGTATTATTCGATCCTCTATACTCGTATGTCGGTGTATTAGCATTCAAACTATGCATTACTCGGCATAGGCTCATCGATTTGACCTTTGAAATTCCAGTAATGGTTCAATCGATGGTGAACTTTGGCATTTGAGGTGGTCGGCTGTGAATGTGCAAAATGCGTCGAAATATCTCTTAAATTGCTGTTTCCATTATTTAAGCTATGTGACTACAGAAATTGTGGAATTTGAAGCTTCAATAGCTCAACGAACATAGAACTAGTCTAGAATCCGATTGATCGACTTCTATAATTGTAACTTTCATATGAATGATTTTGGCACAAGTTTCAATTTTAATTAAATACGAGTTTCATAATTAATTGAATAGTCTAAAAACCATATTTACTTTATTCTTCTTTGGGCTTTCTTCTATTATTTCTTTTTTGTCTTTATCGGAATAGATCGTAAACTTGCAAGAGTCTTATTGTATCATAATAAATATATATATTACATTTTTTTTATTGTTTATAGACTAGCGCTTGGCTGTATTCATGCCTGATGGTGAGCATGCCTAGAAGATGCCTAATCACTCTAGCTTTAAAAATATCCATATCGTAATTATTGGGAAAACTGATGCCGGGAGAGAATTCCATTCCCGTGCTGTGCGCAACACAAATGAAGAATTGAAACGCTTCGTGCGCCTGTGTGGTATATCTATAATGTAGGGGTGGAATCTCTCTCGGTGCTTTGCGGTGGGATAATAGAATGGCGATGGAGGAATGAGGTCGTGAAGTATCTAAGCACAATCTCCGAAATAGATCCTGTAGAAAACAGAAAGACAGGCAACCCTGCGCCGATGTTGTAGGCTGTGCAATTTAGTATTGGTTACGGTTTCATCGCCGATAAGTCTTCTGGCACGTTTATCCACAGAGTCCAAAGCATCCAGTTGGTATTAAGCACCTAATTTAACATTAAATTAGGTGGTTCTTTTTTTGTGTGCAATTAAGATTCAATCCGTTTAGGCCTTAAAAATACAACTTAAAAGTTTGTGTAAAAAGTAACAAAATAAAATTAAAAAGTTTGTACTCGTCTTTTGTTTGCATGACACAAATACCTCTGACCAACTCCTCTCACAGATATATACCCGTTATCGGTGCGATAAGATCTGTACCGTGGGGTGGTCATTATTAATATTGGCATAAACATTAATTCGAAAAGTAATGTCTACGAGACAAAAAACAGTTATCGAGTAATTCTAGCTGAAAGCATGAAAGGACGGGAATATATTATATCCTAAGAATTTTTTAGAGTTATCATCCGCCCTAAAGAAAAAACGTTGGAACGGAAGTTCTATCCTTCTCTTCGATGAGAAGAAGTTATTGGTACAAAGGTAACGGCCTGTTACTATCCCACTGCTGGGCATAGGCCTCCTCTCGCTGTTTTTGGAGAGAAGGATTGGAGCTAAGACCTACCAGTCTGCTCCAATGCGGATTGGTAGGTTACATATACATTCCTAGAATTTTCAAGAGATATGCAGGTGTCCTCCCGATGTTTTTCATCATCGAAAGTGTGTGATAAAAAGCATTTATCAATTAGACACATAAGTTTTAACAGCAAAACTCATTGACTACCCCTCGAAAGGGTCACGCGGTCTCACCGCTGAGCTATCACAGATTTATTAAGTACAATTTGTTATAAAATATCATCCATTATTTTAAAACATCTATTTCGAAAGACTGTTGTGAACGCAGCTAAATTAATTTTTGACGGTTCTTTTACATCTGTGTGCTCACTTTGGCACAACTTTGAATTAGACATTGATCTTGTAACGGACAACATATTCTCAACAAATGACGATTAAACCTGAGCGAAGAAGACTACCTTTGTATCATTTACCAGTACCTATAGATATTTCTTCACAACAGCAAAGTCTTTAAAGTGTTTAAGTCTATATCAAAAGCATCAATGTGCTAAAGGTTAAGAATACACAAATCGTGGTAGAACAATCAACAATTCAGCTAATAGCCATTGTATGAGGGGACCGAATGATTACTTATTATTGTTTCCATTCAGGGACGTAGGAGCACGAAAAAACGCTTTAATTACGGTGTCGCGAAGGGCTTATGGGTCATTAACCTTTCTTCCACACGTTACTAAAAGTAATAACAAAATCACAGCGTCCAAATACCATCTAAAATTGATATTTTACATACAGACTTAGGTCTTTATCAAATAACATTTTATTTCTTATTTATTTAAATCTAGTGGTACCCGCGACTTTATAGGCGCTAACGCAGGTGTTAAGTACCTTTCATAATACGATATTTGTTTTTCCCTGCTCCCTTAAGAGAAACGGAAATATATTTATCCAATACTGCCTTTGCCTCAAGAAGTTTTTTCCGCCCTAAACCCAACCCCGCAGGAATTCTAGGACTAAAAGTAGCCTATATGTTGCTACACAACCTCGTCTATCTTCTAGTAAAGGTCATACCAAAATCGGTTTAGCCATTCCCAATGTACGATTAACTTAAACCTTCCTCAAGAATAGAACATCTTTTACTAATATCCTTTAAATATATCCTTTCAAAAGATTTTGAAAAATTCGATTACGTACAGACAGACAGCTTTTGTGTATTTTGTTTTATATTATGTATACGAGTAGATGTTACCCTGGTGTTTTAGCTTTATTGTGCACAAATACCATCAATATTGGTCCCCCTTATTACACTCAAGGCTTAAGACAAACTTTCAACAAATACCTAAGAGTGTTTATTGTTTATTTAATGAACCAGACAAGTTAAATTATTTCTAAACGCAATATATATTTATTAAAAACTTATAATGGTAATAAAATATAGAATATAAAAATAATAATATAATAATAGAATAAAAAATTTCTAAAACGTATGTTTAGACTAGACGAGTTTACTTATTCGACTTAAAAAGTACCATATATGGGATTTATAAATGGATAAACGATGTTAAATATAACATTGTAATGGTCTAGTATTTAGTCTTTAATCATTACTAATATTATAAATTCGACAGTCTGTCTGTCTTTCATGCTTTCACAGTTATCTTCTGTACTAGTATTTATTAAATTTGCCACAATTTAAGCTTATAGATAAAAAAATCCCGTTTTTCTTTCTTAAACAGGGGAAAAACACAATACATTATTGAGCGTACTTAAGGCTTAAATTGGCGCGAACGAACTCTTTCGTAACAGTAGTGTATCATAAACAGGCTTAATGTGCAAATCGGCGATATTCAGATTTCACGATTTATGCAAATCGACGGTAATGGAACTATTGTTTTCATATTGGCAGTGAATAGGTCCGGTAAGTGCATAATCGAAATTATCAGGACAGCGCTATGGCCGAACTGTTCGATAGACCGTGTTTGAGTAGGGTTGGAAACTTTGACGTTACTGTTACAACATTGTTACAACTTTTCCCAGTTCCAACAGTTTTTATTTATATTATAGAAAGCTAGCTGTGCCAGCGACTTGCCAGCCCGGGAAATAAGTGTATAAAAAAGTTTTTCCCGAATAGAAATTTTAAACCTAAAAGTAGTGTGAGTTAGCCATAAGAGATCGGGACAGGTTATTCCGGACTTTTCTGTAGATCTACAATTTTCTAGTACGTTACTTTAGTCAATCTCTATCGGCTAACGTGGCGCACGCGAATAAATCTCCCAGCAGGAGAGTTTTTTTACAACTGCGCGACCTCTTCAACATAATTTACATAAGCCGTAATGTACTGTTAACCTAAACCATCCGGTAGTATTGCACTCTCTTTTAGTAAAAACTATATAAGAATCTGTTCAGTAGATTTTAAGTAAATCTATCACATACACACAGACAGCTTTTAGGGACTATTTATAATAAATTTAGATCAGTGAAAGATTCGAATTGACTTTTAATTGAACTTAAATTAGTCCTATAACATATAAAGTAACGGCCTATCACTATCCCACTGCTAAGTATAGAAGTAGGCCTCTTATCTACTTATTTGGAGAGAGAGGTTTTAGCTTAGACCCACCACGTTGCTCCAATGCGGATTGGTAGGTTACACATATCCTAAAAATTCTCCAAAGATATGCGGGTTTCCTCACTATGTTGTCCTTCACCGACAAGCGTGTAATAAATTACAAATATCAATAAGATACCTAAGTTTAACTAGAAAAACACAATTGTGTCTTGGATATGAACCCATGATACCCCTCGAGAGAAGCACACTGTCTCACTGCTCGGCTATTATCTCACAATATAAACTTAAAAACATTCATTTTAACCATATAACTATCTAATCTTACTTTATATATACAATTGCTAAATTAACACACCGTTATAATACTAAAAGAGCTAGTTCGGTAAAATTTCCGCATTAATTAAGAACTGATTGTAATCTAATATTTATTTTGTCGCTAAGGTTTAACTATTATGGATTGTGAAGTTTAATTTCTTAATACATCAAAACAATTACTTCGGCATATAGCACAACCTAAAATACCTAGTAACCGTTTTAAAAATAACAAACTGAAAGCCCTGAGTAGTTTCGATTTTATGATTTTACATTGTTTGTGAACGTAGTTTGAGCTTTGCTGTTTGCTATTGCTGGCGATGTTAGACTGATATTTGATTGAATAAGTTGTACACAAGCTGGGTGCAAATTTATTTTAAAATAATCAACTTTAGATACAGCGGTATCGTATATTATACCTAATATACGACCTAATAGTAGTTAAATAATATAGGAGAGTCATCGATATCTGATCAACAAAAAGAATTGGTAATGGAACTCGACCTCCGAAGCTGAAGGTATACTTGTCGCGAAATATCACGAATTAACTTTATGAAACAAAATATTACAAGTACTTGCGGGTAGAAAAATAGTAAAATAAAATGTTTATAATGAAGAGGGTAGGAATCATAAAAGTACGAAGCGGCGGGCGCCATTTGACGCATACCGAGTACCGCGTTAGTGTAGTGAACACCGTTGTGTGATTGCGAGAGAATTTAGGTGAGTAGTTTGAACTGTTATTATCATAAGCAGTGTATATCAGTTACAGCATCTCATCTTTAGTTTATATCGTAAAGTACTGTCTTAGAGAAGAGAGAGGCATTTTGAACTGAGACCTAAAAAAGGGGTCAGATCAGTGTCAGAGTAGAGAGAGTTATTCTACACTGAGGCTCAAGAGAGGAGTCAGATCAGTGTAGGATTAGAGAGAGTTATTCTACACTGAGGCTCGAGAGAGGAGTCAGATCAGTGTAGGATTAGAGAGAGTTATTCTACACTGAGGCTCAAGAGAGGAGTCAGATCAGTGTCGGATTAGAGAGAGTTATTCTACACTGAGGCTCAAGAGAGGAGTCAGATCAGTGTCGGATTAGAGAGAGTTATTCTACACTGAGGCTCAAGAGAGGAGTCAGATCAGTGTTAGAATTATGAGTGGAAAGGGGTGGCTATAAGGGGAGGTTGGAGGCCACTTCCGGGGTGTTTACCCTGGCTAAGAGAATTACTTAGAGCGCAGAGTACGCCGGGATTAGCCCGGGTCGCGCTGTAAACGTGTGTCATTAGTAAATAAGATAGGACGTGCATAGAGAATGACGTCACTGCGGTGACGTCATGAACCCCGGTAATAAGAGTTTGCTATGAGTTATCGTTTCGCCTTTTATAGATTGAATTGTATATTAGAGAATTTAATTTTCCGTGGCGACATGGTGGAGATGCTGGGATCTGATGTAACACTGCATGTATTTTTTATTATCATGTATAATGTGCATGTGTAATATAGTATGAGTTCAATTATTGAGAAAAGTTTAAGATAAAATAGTGAACAACTAAAATAACTTCTGACGTGTTATTTTCATATTAAAAAAAAACGCGCGATTAAATAATTTGTCGTGTAATAGTATCTTGGTTTTCGAATTTGAGTTATTAAACACTAAAATGTTTGATAGTATATGGAATTACGGTAATTAAATATTCATTCGATGATTGCGCAAAGGGAATATTTTAATAATATACACTTTTAACCAAAGAAAACTTAAATTTGCCGTGACTACCCTACATATAATAATGATTTTGAGTTGTTCGGTTATCTATAGGTAAAGATTTCATACAAAATATGCGGTTTATATGATTATTGTCTTATGTCTAACCACCTACATGCTATTATTTGAGTTTTTCGAATAACATTTAAAAAGTAAGTTTTTTGTTTGATAATAATTGAGTTAGTAAAAGTAAAATGAGATAAATAGACATGATAAGGTATTATTAAAGTATAATGAGAGTGATGATGAAGTATGCCCAACAAAATGTTTTCCTTCTTGTTTCGAGATTTGAACTTGGCTTTGAAACTTTCTCAGTTGTGTTTTACTCTGAGTATGTGTGTTCAGTCCGTTTTTTATTGAGCTCTTGATATAATAATGGAAGAAGTTATTCGAACCCGTCTCAAATTAATAAGTGAGTGGTTGACTTAATGAAGTTGAACTCAATTTTGAATATGAAAGAGAATAAGATTTCAGTAGAAGGAGTGAAAGTTATTTATTGTAAGTTAAAGACTATTAAAGAACGTTTTGTATCAGAAATTACTATTTATTAGTAGAATTATTTTAAATTAGTAGTACGACCTCTGCCGATCAGATTTCCGAATTTACAAAATTAGAAATGAAAGAGAGAGGAGTTAACCGCACAGCTTAAGGTTAAATGTGATGAACATAAAGGTGTCATGGTCCAACCACCTGAGTGTATTACTAGTAAATTTCCACGCTTGGAACTGGCAAAATTAAGTAGAGATGTATTAAAATGGTCTCAATTTTCGGACTAGTTTTCTTTGAACGTATATAGCAGAAATTTAAGTGATGTAGACAAGTTATTGTACCTACAGTCGGTCCTTGAAAGAGAAGCTAAGCTGGCAGTTGAAGGTCTTAAAACTACCAGTAAAAATTATAAAACTGCTGTAGACACTCTCGAGGGTTAACTGAGGAAAATGAAGCGCTCTAATTGATGCCCATTAGGTTGCGTTATACAGAATAAAAATAGCGGGAAGGACGGTTGAGAATTGTCAAAATATATTTAACGACATAGAGAGGAATTAAAAGATTTAATGAATCAGAGAAATCTGGGAGAGGTAAAATCAATAGACAAAGATGTTATGATTATGGAGAAATTTTCAGAGGATTTAGTATATCAGTCAGAATGAAAATGAGCTCAGAGTATGAGACGATTGATACTATAAGAAAACATCTAAAACATATTATATCAGCTCGTGAGACTTCAAATAGATTAAAAGCAGATACTATTTCTGCCGACATGTATGACAAACCAACCTTTAGTAAAATGGAAAATGAAATATTTACAGTTTATAGCCTCCAAGTAAAAACAGAAGGGGAGGAGAAAAATCGAATAAGCATTAAGAGAATATATTAACCACACAAAGACGAAAGAATTCATAGGCAAGTAAATAAAGCTGCAATTCTAGAAAAGAATACTAAAGAGATGAAATAAAACTAAAAAACCGCTAGTGAAGAAGAAAAGGATGTCATGTATTTTTTGTAATAAAGATAATTATAATAATGAATATACTGAATATAAAAAGATACGAGAGGAAAGTAAAACTTAGGAACTGCTGTTATAACTGCCTTGGAGAAGGACATAGACTGTCAAACTGCAAAATTTAAAGGAAATGAATGAAAAGACATTGTAATATAATTAATTATGACAATAGGGATCTTTGTCCCACCTTAAAAAACAAAACATCATTCTACGAAGGTTATCTGTGCTTATATAATAAAATGCGATACCATACTTCAAACAGCAGTTGATTATGTTACATTAATTGATAATACTAATTGTTTGAGAATCAAACAAACGACTAATATAAGAATGCGTTAGCCAACAGTCCTTCAAAAAAGCAGAGTTTGCAAAGGTTTTTAGTTTATCTGTAGTCGAAGAGTCTAACAGTATTTACGTTTGGCGCAAAAAATCCTATACACATAAACAACCCAATTGACCGACTAAAATTTTCAACTCATACTTAAAGGTCTTAGGTTTGGTATTTTAAATTTGTGCAATACATTACACATGGTATTCATGACCCTAATGAAGTTATTTTGCCCGAGTTAAAGAACATCATACCCGTGAATCTAATTTTAACTGACGATTGATCCTTGAAAGATAAAGTTGATTTGCTTATTAGTAACGACTATTACTATATTTTTTTTGCAACGATAAAATCTGAATGAGTGTATATTTAATTTTGGTCAAATTCGATTTAGTTAAATGTGGTCTGGTCAAGATTCGGTTTCTGATGTAGTCCAGATATGAATTTTCAGTTTATGAATTGTGAGTATTAACCTATTTTACAAGCTAGCAATGAAGTCATTCAATTTAATGAACCTGATTTACCTCTGCAAAATGACAATATTGGTCAACTGTAGGAATTGGAAACCATAGGTATCATTGATTCGCCTAAGACAATAAAGGAAGAAGAAGAAATTAAATATTTCAACGAGACAATTAAATACAGGGGAAATAGATATTACGTAAAGTGACTGTGGATAGAATTTCCACCTGATCAACACATGAATTATGGTCTCGTGTATGGAAGATTCATTAATCTAGTAAAGAAGCCTGATAGTGTTCTCTGAATGAATATAATAAAGTATTCAAGAATCAAGTGTCTAAGGGGATAATAGAAATTGTAGAACCAACATTTGCGTCAGCGGCTCATGACATTAAACAGTACCTACCTCATCACTGTGTAATGCAAAGGAATAAACTAACTAAATTAACGATAGTTTATGACGCTTCGAGTTAGATAAAAGGCAATTTGAGTCTTAACGAATGTTTATTTAGAGGACCGCTAATGTGAGAAGATTTAACCGGATTGTTAATTAGATTTCGGTTCCATCAGATCCGAATAGTGGCAGATGAGGAGAAAGCCTTTTTACAGATTGGCCTTCAGGAAGAAGATGCAATGACATTCGTTTCCGGTGGTTGAAGAATCACAAAAATGATGCACAGTCAATATCTAAGGCTAGTAATCTATAGTACTGCTAGAAGGACATTTGAAGAACTGCATATGAATCCGAGATAATGAAATTTTAATAATGATATATTGCTTGATCTTATTATACCTTGAGACTTCTGTAGTAAAAGGTCAAAAACTGTAAACGTCCTTGGGCTTAAATGGGACAAAAGGATACACTAATACTGAAAGACAGACAGAAAAAGCAAGTAGAGGAAGATATTAAAACAAAGAGAGGAGTCTTTAGATATGTGAGTTCTATTTATGATCCATGTGGGTATGTTGTGCAATTATTATTGTCGGCCAAATTAGTTCTGCAAGAACTTTGGATATAAAAAATGAAATGTGATGTTACAGTTTCGGCTGCATTGAAAGGAAAATGGATGGTAATTTAGCCATATTATAAAAGGTACAGAATGTTGAAATACCTCGGTATCATATAAGAGAGTTTGTAAAAGCAGCAAACAATGTAGTAGAATATGAATTACACTGTTTAACAGACGCATTAAAACGGGTCTACTTCACTGTTGTTTACATAAGAGGATGTACTAAGAAACACATACGTGTAGCCTTTGTCATAGGAAAATTACGAGTCATATCAACAAAGAACCAATATGATCTTCATATTCACAAGTTAAAGTTACTAGGTGGATTTATTGAAAGTAGATTGCTATTATATTGTTAGAAATTCCTTCGGGTACTATTCAAAGGACAATATTCGTAAACAGATAGTCAGGTTGTGCGTAGTTGGTGTAATTCAAATATGCTATCAATTTCTTTTGTAGCAAGACATGTAACCGAAATAAAGCAAAACCAAAAATGTATGTATAGGTATGTTATGTACCAACGAAAGCTAACCCGGCTGATGTAGTGACACAGAGTTTAATATATGGCTTTATATACCTTCCTTCCTTAAAATAAGAAAAGAGAAAGCATACAAAAAAAAAATGAGTTTAGATCCGCAAACCTTTGTGGTTGGGCAGGGTCTATCGATTCCAAGCTTACCGAGATATGAAACCATGAAGTTAGAAAGTAGATGTGAGCAAAAGGAAGGGAATGAAATAGAAAGAACTATGTTTAAAGGATTACAAAGACCAATAACTAACAGAAAAGATATTAAAGACATTACTAATTTACAAGTTGAGCATTTTCCGAAAGAAGTAGGAAATATAAAGACAGATTTAGCTCAACTTGAAGCTAGTTGAAGCTGAAGAAAGTGATCACTTTAGTTATATAAAGATTTAAATAACATTTTACGATGTGAAGGTAGATTTAGAAATACTGAGTTTAAGACGAAAGTAAAAGAGGATAAACATGGAGTTTCGCACACATTATCATTAGTAAGAATACAATTTTGGATACCACAAGGTAGAGCTCTATTTCAACGCGTCACGGTGGTGCAAATATTGATGTGGTCCGTAAAAACTTCCACAAATGCTACCATTGCCATTGCTACAGGAATTAGTTACATTGAGCCACTCATGATAAACAATGGCACAACAAATAAACGATGGCTATGTTTATTTACATGCTGAGGTGTAAGAGCTATTCATATGAAAGTGGTTAATAATCTTTCCGTTGAGGAGTGTCTACTTGCAATAAGAAGATTTACAGCAACAAGAGGCTTACTCTTGTATTTATCAGACAATGCTCTGCAATTAAAGTTAACCGCGGATGTATTTAGCAATGAATACTGTATACAGAATGACATCAAATGGATGTTTATACCAGAATTAGCACCGTGGTTTCGAGGGACCTATGAACGCCTGAATGGCTTAGTAAAACACTGTTTAAAAAGGACTATTGAAAGGCATCTATTGAACCAGTCATGTAGAGTCAGTTTGAACCAGTTATGTAGAATAATTAGAGAGACAGAGGCGGTTGTTGATAGTAGACCATTTATAACAGTAGGAGATAGCGAGATAGTATATGTTTGACACCAGCTGATTAGGAGGAGTATAAATCGGTGACATGACTTATGAAGAATTTATTGATTCAGCTACAGTAACCAAAAGTAATTTGATAGAAGGTGGAAGAGAGGGCAGGTTATTATGCAAGAATAGACAAATATGTTTATAGCGCAATATTTGACAGATCTTCGAATTTGGTAGAGCATTCATAAGCAACCAAGAGTAGTGTGTAATGTTATCCCTAAAGTAGGAGGTGTAGTTCAAATAAAGAATTATCTGAACGGAGCTCACTGGAAAGTGGAAAAGATAATTAAAATTGTAACGAGTTCAGACAGACATGTAAGGGTAGCGAAAGATTTAACGTCAACTGGTGAGACCCTGACTAGATCTATTGTGCACTTATACCCTGTTGAGATAGAGGAAATGAACGAAAGATAAGGTATTTATAATGAGACTAAGACTGAGACACATACACTTGAGTTAAGAGAATAGACAAAGACTAATGCTATAAATCAAATATCGCCGGAGAGTACAATAAAGTGTTCGGTAGGGGCAGATGCCGATGATTCTGTTGCAAATTCCCAAAGAGAGAATTTGAACAAAAATATGTCAAACGTTCAGTCTAGAAGTACAAAGAGAGCTAAAGCACAAAGAGCAGTGCAAAGAGTTCGGGAATGGACTTCACAGATATTGTTGAATTTATATTATTAAAAGCCTCGCTCAATCCTTATATAATAACTAATTAGATAAAAAGTTTCCGTTACTCTTATATTCTGACTAAAATTAAATTTGTTTTCGTTGGGGAGTGTCGCGAAATATCACGAATTAACTTTATGAAACAAAATATTACAAGTACTTGCGGGTAGAAAAATAGTAAAATAAAATGTTTATAATGAAGAGGGTAGGAATCATAAAAGTACGAAGCGGCGGGCGCCATTTGACGCATACCGAGTACCGCGTTAGTGTAGTGAACACCGTTGTGTGATTGCGAGAGAATTTAGGTGAGTAGTTTGAACTGTTATTATCATAAGCAGTGTATATCAGTTACAGCATCTCATCTTTAGTTTATATCGTAAAGTACTGTCTTAGAGAAGAGAGAGGCATTTTGAACTGAGACCTAAAAAAGGGGTCAGATCAGTGTCAGAGTAGAGAGAGTTATTCTACACTGAGGCTCAAGAGAGGAGTCAGATCAGTGTAGGATTAGAGAGAGTTATTCTACACTGAGGCTCGAGAGAGGAGTCAGATCAGTGTAGGATTAGAGAGAGTTATTCTACACTGAGGCTCAAGAGAGGAGTCAGATCAGTGTCGGATTAGAGAGAGTTATTCTACACTGAGGCTCAAGAGAGGAGTCAGATCAGTGTCGGATTAGAGAGAGTTATTCTACACTGAGGCTCAAGAGAGGAGTCAGATCAGTGTTAGAATTATGAGTGGAAAGGGGTGGCTATAAGGGGAGGTTGGAGGCCACTTCCGGGGTGTTTACCCTGGCTAAGAGAATTACTTAGAGCGCAGAGTACGCCGGGATTAGCCCGGGTCGCGCTGTAAACGTGTGTCATTAGTAAATAAGATAGGACGTGCATAGAGAATGACGTCACTGCGGTGACGTCATGAACCCCGGTAATAAGAGTTTGCTATGAGTTATCGTTTCGCCTTTTATAGATTGAATTGTATATTAGAGAATTTAATTTTCCGTGGCGACAATACTTGCTGCCACCTACGCTCTAGAACCGGTCAAAGAAGAAAGATGCAGTCCTGCTAATTAAGCATTTTTAAAATACGTACAGTTGAATATGAGCGTGTGTTGCTGGCAATAATAAATACAGTCGAATATTCGTAATAATTCGTAGTATAATCGGTCAGCTTAGTTTTTATTCCGTATAGAGAAAACCGGTTTAGTATATGTCAAATACTATGGCAAAAAATGTTTTATCATTTAGTTCCTTGCACTCCATTTGTTTTATCTACGCTGCTAATAGCTATTTTAAAATGCTTTTTTCATATGCATGGTATTTGACTTATCAAATAGAGATACTGAAATGAACGCGATTTAACCTTTAGACTTGAAGATTAAATCTCGAACACAATATTTGAGGAAAATTTAAGAATAATATCTCCAAAGTGATACCTTAAATGCTATTAAAGACACCTCTACATAATTCATGACTCCCAGTTCTCCTAAGCTCTATATGTTTATATGTTTTATAGATGTGCACTTACACATAATGACAATGGATAAATCGTATTGGGATCGTGAAATGTCAAAGGGGAGGAAATCTAGATTTGTATGATTCATAGCGGTGTATATTTGAGTTTGTTTTCTCCAACGGTGACATCACTGAGCAAATGTTTGTAAGGAATTCGGAAATATGACGATGACTGCTAGCCTAACGACAGGTTGCGGTCAACGCGGAGAAAATGTTTTTTTTTTAAATTTTATTTTGTGTTGTTATGTTAAATATTCCAAACACATACCAATATCAGCATTGTCGCAGTACAAACTATCGTATTGTAATTTTCGACTGTATTTGTTTTGTGACTACTTAAGATATTTGGAAATCGATATAAAACGAAGGTGATTCTGTAGCTTACCTGTTAAAAATAATTAATAACGATCGTAAAAATTAAATAAATGGGTATCTAAAAATTAATATTATACATAGCGTTAGTATCGATTTTTTAGGCATGATAGGCACAGTTACAGAAGATTTATGAATTTGGAAATTTAGAAAATTGAAAGTTAGCTTTTATATTTTTATTTCTTTTATAAGTTAAGTTCAATTCAGATTTTATTATTACGATCTAATCACACAATAAGAACACGTAGCGAAGACTAATTCTCAACTATTTAAATTAAACTTAAACTTTAAGTACTGTTTAGAAAGATATATTAAGATACGCTTAATATATGGGTCTTAATATACGCCGTGGGGTATCCGGCAGAATAGAATAAACTCCCCTCCTTTCTTACCGAGGTGTCGTAAAAGGCGACTAAGGTAAGTTGACGTCAGGCAGGTGGCCGGACGTAAAATATGTAGACAAATCATATGACAACATGTTTGTAACATGTTGTGCCGACCCCACTTAGAGTGGGATAAGGGTAAGATAATTATTTTTTAATATATGGGTCTGATGAATGAATCAACATTGGCGTTTTAAGTATTTAACAACTATTTCTGTAAGCATTGGTAAATGCTGGTGGAGGTTTTGATGGCTACATTTTTTATAAATATTGAAACAAATTACAAATACACACATGTATATAACCACTTCTGATTTTAAATTGTTGTAAGGCAAGTTCTTGTAATTTTTAACTATTTTAACAGTGTTCTTTACAAGCTCTACTGTTATAGTTTCTCGAAATAGAAATCCAAACGTTTGATATATAAAATAACACAAAAAATAAGTTTGGTATATTTTTTTAAATTAATAACGCGGCAGCCGATTAGGGACTTTAAAATTATGTCTATATAATTACTGATGTGTACACAAAATGCTCGTTTATTCGGGAAATTGCTGAATAAAGACGCTAAAATGCCTGTTAACGAGTCACCACCGCAGCCTATGTTGGCCGATGTTTATTAAAGACTGTGTAAGCTCCTCAAACAAGTTACCCGCTTGTGTTCGACAGCGAATTGCTTTTCGTAGAAGCCGAAGCCGACAAGGCTGATACGGTCGCCGACCTATACTCTATTACATACCCAATATGACCCTTATGTTAAATGAGATAAGTTCTATAAGTCTAATATATTCAAGGAGTGCACGATTTATGCTAATTTGTGCCCGATATATCTATACATAAATTTAGGTGTCCCAAGAAAACTGTCTAATGGAAAGCGTACAGAAATTTAAATTTATACTAGAACGAAGTATAAAAATATTATATAGTAATTTACATACAATGCAAACACGCTATCTTTACTACATCAGAGAAAAAAAATTAATTAATTGACTATTGATTTGACGGTTAGTCTATACTAATTATAAAACAGCTGTCTGTCTGTATGTAATCGATTTTCTCAAAATCTAATAATCGGATTTTTGTATGGTTTTAAGTCAATGGTAGTGCATTTTTTCCAGAAGGTTTAGGTTAAAATTACATATCCGTTTTATGGAAATTGTGTTGAAGAGGGCGCGGATTGTGGAAAAATCACCTGCTGGGAGGTCAATCGCGTGCGGCGCGTAAACCAGCGGAGATACACACAACATGTCTCTATCTCTTATAGCCAATTCACAATAACTACTTTTTTTATTTTAACTAAATTTCAGTTCGGGAAAAATTGAGCGACACATATTTGCACGGGGGCAAAGCAGCTAGCACAACTAGTAGAATAATAAGATAGAATATGTGTATCAATTGCTTTATTAATAAAGAAGCTAGATCATTCACCCGTAAAATATCTTTAAAAAAGTTCATACCCCAAATAACAAAAAAACACTTTAATATAAAGGTCGAATGCAGAAGCTTAATGCATAAATGAAACCCGGAAATCTTTATTAAAATTCACCTGACTGTTACAACATTATTGGAAGCTCAGCTTATTGGAAGCACAACTTAATGTCATTGATTTTTTTATTAAGATCATTTTGTTCGCGTGTGCATTTTATTTCAATAGCAAAATGTACTTGTTTAAATATGATTTCTACCTTACCACTTTAACACGTTATGCTTTTGTTTTGATAACAACTTATAATGTTTAACTAGATGATAAATAAAGATTCTAATGGAAATGTTAATTTTGAAGTAGCATATGAACCCACTGTATTTTTTTTAATCATAAAGTAATGGAAGTGATTATAAAATCTAGCCATATCGCCCTATCCGAAGAATAAATTTACATAGAACGTGTAAATTATTAACTTATACATGTTCGATGTATATACATGATTTATTCTTCGGATGGGGCATTATGGTGAAGCTATTTTAAAATAGCCTATAGCTATATCATAACTTATATCTTTAGTAAAAGAAGACGTTAAAAAGAGTGCATCGAATTCTTAGAATCTTGCGTGTAATCGGCAAACTCATGTATCTTAAAAACCTAACGCCTATTCTATCAGAATAACGATTCTTAATAACTTATTTAACAACGCCGTTAAGCAATGCTATCAACTAAGTAAAACAGTCTGCCACCCGGAGTGATTATTTGAAAACAATATTTATAAAAAGTAATTAATATAATTAAACTATGACCAGACGTCAACAAATTGACCCGATATCATATTTTAAATATAAGTAGCCTTTGTATTTATATTGAATATTAATATATAAGATAATGCAGGACGTGTAATTCCTTTTTACAAAGATATTTATAGTTCTAAGATACTTAATGTCGTCGTAAATCAATTCACATCCCGTATGAAATCAATATTGTTATTCAATATAATTCCAATATCATAAAGCGCTGTGAGCATTGTATGTAAATAGCGTTGATTCAAAATTTTATGACGTTCATTTTATTTTCTATTATTATGTATTAGACACATCGTAAAACGCACCATAAATACTGTGGATGATACAATAAATACTGCAGATTGTTCACATAAAAGCAAATTAATTAAGCCTATACAATACACAGCTATGAACAGGGTTGTCTTTATATGTGGAGGGTAAAGCGAGGGAACCATAGAGGAAGAATGGTCCAAGTTAAAGGATGGAGAAAGGAAATTCGTTGTGCTTTTAATATAAATCATTATTTCAGACGCGTAAACGTGTCTTTTATGCATCTCTGTGTTTTTACGATTGATACTAAAAATTATAAATAAGAACTAAATTAAAAATCATAATGTTTTAAAGTGTTAATACGATTATGCGGATTAAAAATAAACCTGAAAACTAAATTTAAACCAGCTGCCTATGATCCTAACACTTCCACAGGAAGAATGGTAAATTATATATATCCACTGCACAAAGGTATCAAGTAATATAAAAATATCTTAAAGACAAAGTTGTAATACATTGACAAATCTAATATAAATAAAGTGTAAAAAAGTGAAAGCTTATTTAATTCACATAAATGTTTACATTATTTTCAGCTGTGACTTTGGCTTAGTCCTGCGAAATCTCCCAGGTACGGCATTATGCAAAAATCGTACACATTATTTTTCTTCTTAGGTGTTTAGAAGATAGTTTTTGGTGCTGGAAAATATTAGAAGAAGTCTTATTTACGACTCCGTCTTAAATTGTTCGTGTAGTTAAGTGTGTTCGTCCATTCCAACCAATCAACGTCAATTCAAAAATTATGTCTATAGACGTAAAAAAAAACAAAAAACTTGTTTGTCTTGGCTCCGTTCACAACACTCTGTGTCTGATAAACAAGTTCTAATACTTAATTTTAATACTTATCAACTTAAACAATGTTGGACTATTTTCAATACAATATTTCGCATTCTGGATACTACTTCAAAATATGACAATTGAAAATTGATAATACACGTTTTGGATTAAGTTTCTTTTATAATTAGATGAGTTGCTAAAATAATATTCCCAAATACCATATTAATTTAATCGCTTATTACTTGCACCCGGAATTACACAGCGAAATATCTGCTTTCATTATCCGAGTCCGTTAATGTTATAAAGTCTTTTGTGTGAAATTCCAACTGCGAAAAATCTCAGTACGAAAATATCTATCTCTATGAAAATTGTGATATTCTTTTTAAAATCACCTGTTCGTAGAATAAACGTTTTAAGTGTTGTTTTACTTGCTAAAAGGTGCTTTATTGTTTTTGTATTTTACGAGTGCAGTTTTACAAGAATAAACATATTTAATATGGACGATAGTTATACTTTTTCAAGGTTATTTTTTCATTTTATTAACGTCGGCTTTTAGATTGTTACATTATGATAATAAGTACTTAGCTATATTGAAATGTATTAGCGAAGGGATTGTTGATTAAATTTAAATCTGTTAAATGGATATATCAATTTCTAAACCCTCGCTACAAAAACATACAAAATAACATAATTTATGCAATACCTGTATTTTATTTATTATGTATAATAAAATCAGTTTTTAAACATTCTATACAATCACATCTAAATTTTTTTTAAATAGTTTTTAAAACCTTCATCGAATTAATGAAATCTCATAAATGGGAACTCTGTTAAAAAAAGTTAATGTTTAATATTATTAACATTAAGATTACAACATAAGATAACTTATTTAATTACTAATCTCTAATATCATTAATAACGACTCGTAAAAAGCTGGAGTTGTTTAAACTTTGCTTACAGTCTGTTAACTAAAGTATAAGACAGGTGGAAAGTTTACCTCTCAACTTTATTTTTACTCCCAATTGCAAATGTTTCTCCATATATTTTCATTAAGTACGATCCACATACCTGTGGGTGTGATTCTACGTTAATATGGATTTATTTCAACATCTCCCTTGCCTTTTACCATTCACGGCCATTTATTAAAAATTTACCTATTACAGATCTTAAGATTCATGTATCGAATTTAGAAAACGTTTTTATATAAAAGTAATATAAAGTCGTTTATTTTGAAAATTTTTCTTTACCATAATTTTATGAATGAAAAAAATAATAATTTAACCTGGTTACAAGCACACGATTTTGGCTTTGAAATACAATAGCTTTATTCTTGAATGTTATATCATACCGGTAAGAAAATAATTTTTAACCAAAAACAAAATATATGGAAATTCAGATTAAGAATTAAAAAAAATAATAATTGTGTAGTAAATTAATGAAAATATTAGTAGTTATACAGGAGATGGATGTTCGCCATAAGAAAAATAACTTTATTCAAAACTTCCGGCATGAAACTACAAGTATGATAGAATTTATTATAAACTATGAACAAAGAAAATGCATAATGTACACATAATTTATATAAGGATATTTGCTCAGTATATGCCAGTGATACTGGTCATATATCAGATTAAAATGCGTACGCGGAGTTTGTATCAATTATAACTAATTGACATTGATACATTGTGCGTAAATGGCAGATACTAATAATGGATGATGGCCTGCGATGGACAGTGTAGTTAATATAAACCAAAAACATTTAGATGCCGATGTTGGTTTATTAATACTGTCGAGATAATTGCCTTTAGGTACAACTTTTTATCTTTGAATCGTAGGTGACGCAGTGATGCTTCTTCCTTGGATTTAGACGCCCTAAAGTAGCAAGAACAAAACCCATGTCAACAAAATGACGTCAAAAATGGAAAAAGTATGCCGAACTGCACGAATACACAAGTAGTATATTTATGGCGTTGATGTATTTATATTTACATAATTCAATACACGACTTTCCAGGTTTAGCTGCCATTAAAATTTAAAAATAAAGGCGCGTCATCCTTCCTAAGGGTTTGCCTCTTAAAAATAAACTCATGTGCTTAATGGATATTCATTGAAAATGTCACATTTTACTTAGAACATAAAATAGGCTTCTACTTCACTGTATTAGAGTGATAGTTTCATCAAATATAATTTATCCTAGTTGATTAAAAATGCATCTTATTTGAATAAACATTATTTTTTTGGATAATATATATATAACAGTTGAGATCGTAATTACATAAAGATTTAATATAAATGGTTGTTATAGAAATCAAAACCGCTTTTGATGATACGAGACCAGCAGGCCTACCATGAACTCTTATTGTGACTCAATTGAAGACGTAAACGAAATTGTTTTGCTTTTTCATACCATGACATCTTAAAGACGCACAATTTAAGTCGTTGCCGAATGAGCGTTCGGAATTCGTCTTAAGAACATGTGAGTAAAAGAGACAGAGTTATTGATAGTTCATATAACGTTATCCTTTTCAAAGATTACGACCCCAATGCAATTCACACTTCATGGTACGAAAACAAAGCGGTTCGCGGTCGTCGTTTACGTCTTCAATTGAGTCGCAATAAGAGTTCATGGTAGGCCTGCTGATCATGGCATTTATTAACGATCGACCTGATAATACAACCTTATTCGATACCAATCTACGGAAATTTTATTTGTAAAGAGATAGAGATATATTTCTTTTGAGAATAAACTAATATATACTTAGTTTTAGAATGTAGAAATTTGAAACTAAATCATGTTTGATGTTTTGATGTTCTCGCGTAAAATATACTAAACAGAGAAGAAAAGATATTGTGCTGCGTTTGCTCAAATTTCGCGTATCAACAAAATCAACGAAATCAACAACAAAGAGGAAATAAAAACAGTTGATATAGACTTAGCATTTTGTTAATAATAATCAAAAAATTAACAATTTTGTACGCATCACTTAAACAACTCCCAATATTTATTCGCAGGGTATTTATTGATTATTTCGTGTGAACTATTGTTATCCTGTAACAGGGGAGCCAGAATCTTTGGGGTGGCGACCCCTATTCCACCCCCTATACATAACACACCAAGAGACACATTATACATTTAACTTTTTTGTCCCACTAACGTTTAAAACTGTCATAAATATTTAGTTTTTTTTTACCATAAAAAAGTGCAGTTCACAAAAAATCATGGGACGCAAACTTAGTTGTATTGCGTGATTACTTGCTCTTAAAGCATATCTTGAATTTGTAATGAATTATTTATAATTGGACGGTATTTTACAAGCATAAACGGCACCAATGTGTTTTTTTTTATAAAAACTTATACGTGTCAATTATATTTATATTTTATTACACGATTTTTGGAGAAAGACAATATTTAATAAGTTAGTAAATCTGCATATCTTTGAACAATAGCCAAAGCTGTCGCAAGTTTAGTATTAGTGACCTGGTTCAAAACTAGGCTTAATTAAGTCAGACATATTGCAAGAATAATTTATTCTTACAATATGTCTAACTTTAATTAGAATAATGCCATCAATGACATTACGATACGAAGCATTGATAAAAAAACTAGTGTTATCGGTCAAGTTTCACAAGTTGCACTACGCTACGCTTTATTGCAATTTTCCAAAAAAACCATTCTATTTCGAATTAGGTCACTTTAATACTAATCATACGATGTGTTTGCACCGTTGCAGCTTAGTGGATTAAACTTCATTACTTCTCTCCAAACGGAGAAAGGAAATTTATGCGCAGCTGTGGTAGCAACAGGGTAAATTACTGGTATATAAAATGTTAACTATAGAGGCAACAATAACCCACAATGTATTACAAACATAAAATCGCTAAGTTACTAGTGTAAACTGTACTTAATTAATATTATAAAAGTGAAAGTAATATGTAGTTTGTTTTCTTCGTCGATCAAAGCCGCTAAAGAGACTTTTGAATAACTTAGACTTAGTTGATACTTATTAGTACACAAGAAAAGTCAGGTATCTGCTAGTGTAGCGTAAATCGTAAATAAATACAATAAGTTAAAATTTTGAGATGTGTTTTTATTTGGTTCACCTATTCACTGATGAACTGTTAAGAGGTACTAATATTGATTGAATTTTAACAAACGACTCTGTAGAAAACAATGAGAATTTTTAAATATTTGTATTATCAGCGTTCCACAATACAGTTAATTATCATCCGATATTTTTAATGACAGTGATCGTCATTATTATCAAAAGTCTTAAATTGTGACCTAAAGGAGAGTGCCAGAATTTCATTAAATAGTGTAACGTCTTTAGGTCCAGACGTTACACTATTAATTTTTGTGTCGTAAGATAGAAAAATATTTGTTATCTTAGGATCAATTATTATTTTATTTAATTTCTATGGGGGACCTATAAAATAATAGTTATAGTCTCGTAAGCCACACTGCTAATTAAAAAAATATTTTATTCTAAACACCATTTTTTATATCTGGAAAGTAATTATTGTTAATAAAATGAAGCTTATATATTTTTTTACATAAATATTTTAATATCATTATGTTAACAAAAACGTAATTAAGGATTTTTTGGTCTATTTATATTAAAAACGCTGGAATCCAGCGCTGTTTTACAATTAAAAAGTAACAAGTTTACAATGAAACGTTCCGTTTAAGGCATTAACTACTTTAATACCATTATAAATATCATTATTAAATAAGTTTTCTAACATACTCCCATTGAAAGTTTATATTATTTATAGTGATATTTAAACAAAAAAAAATAAGAATTTTTCATGTATGTGGGGTTTCTGTAACAATTAGGCCCAATTCTGGCACTCTCCATTGTAATGTGGGCAAATTATTTTCAAATCCAATATCTTTTTATACAGATTTTTCAAATTGTTGCTTGGCGAATTTTAAATATATACAATTCTAAATAAAACTTTTGAATTCCCTAAGTACGAAGTTACAGGGCCTTTGCTCTGGCGCCCACGTAGCTACATCGAAACTGGTTGTCTGCAAACTGGACTGGCTAACATACCCAGTAACAATTTCACGAAATCGCAAATTCCTATCAACAGCTTGTACTGGAGTTATTTTAAATCAATTAACATTGGTTCACCTAAGAATTGATTTCATCAAGTATCAAAACAGCAAAAAAAGTGAGACAATATGTAAGCATTATAATTGCAATCATAACTTTAAACCATTATACTATGTATTAACAGTTAACAATGTAATACACAGCTGCTGATGTGAACTCGTTACTAGTTCACATTTGGGCAAGGGCCTCCTTGCAAGTAAGGAAGAATTAAATCATAGACCAAGTATAGTATCCGGCATTAAATAATACACATCGATGTTTAGAACGAATGAGCCGGCCAGTTCGGTTTCGTAGAGCGCTATCACTGTCACTCAGTATGTGACGTTTCGCACGGGTTCGTCAATCTGTGCGACAGAGACAATGCTCTATGAGACAGAATCTATCCGATTTTCTCTCTCTGACCATCGATGTGCATTATTTATTGCCGGGTACTATATAGTTCTTCGATTTGGATTAACTAGTTATCCATACTCAGGAATTAAACATAGATAAGCTTACCTTACCAACATTTTACTAGAAATCTCATGACAAATTATAAATCTCAATTAAGCACATTCGTCTTTTTTTATAGAAAACTCATAGATGTCTGCCAAGAATTAAACCGTGACCTATGGAAACAAAACTAATTATTGAGTGAAACTTTTCACCATGGTCATCGTAGAGCTTTTGAATGAATACTTTTACAGTCAAATACAACGAAAGACATTTAAAACCTTTTATGTGCTTTCTTGGTTTTCCCGTTTACCTCACATTTGTTTTGTACAAAGCTTCCATATTTACATGTTTTCATTGAAAGCGCAGCGTAGCGACGCTGCGCTTTCAATGCAGCGGCACTGCGTCTTTTAAACTGAAACTCGCATAGCTCATTCAAGAAGGCTTTCACGGTGCTTGTGAAAACTTCTTGTTTGTTAGCTCTACGGTTTGTCCAGTGCAATAATATAATATAAAATTTATTGATGACTATCATTTTATGTATAGTTTATATATTTTGCGACGGGCGAATATTGTTATAGCTCGCTAAAATAAATATCGTGTCGGTAAAATAGACGATAACTGCAAATCGGCAGACTGGGCATAGCTAAAATTGTGTTTTATTCGTAAAAAGGAAAGAGGTCAAATATTGTCAAACCAGTCAGGAATAGAATTTCATGCTACATATGAAGTATGACATTAGAGTTTAAATAGTAAAGAAAAACGGAAATGGAGTTTGCACAGTTCGACAAAAGAGATATGTGTACAATGTCTTCGAGCACAGTACGCATCGTAAAAGTTCTGCATATCTCTATGAAAATAAGCTAATTTAAGCTAATAGCTTACTTTCTAAATGCTATATTAGCTTTAATCTTTTCTCCGACGAGAGAAGAAGCTTTTGCAGATTATCATCATCATCATTCTCCTGCCACACTCCTATCACACTCCAAGTGGGGTCGGCACAATATGTTCAAACATGTTGTCACATGATTCGGCTACGTATTTTACGACCAGAAGCCTGCCTGACGTCGACATAACCTTAGTCGCCTCTTACGACACCTCGGTAAGAAATGAGGGTGGTCTATTCTATGCAGCCGGATACCACTCGGCAGATACCTTAGTCGCCTCTTACGACACCTCGGTACGAAAGGAGGGTGGTCTAGTCTATGCAGCCGGATACCACACGGCACCTTTTGCAGATTATCATTATCAAAAATATGAAAAGCAAGTCAACACTATTCGTTATACGATTATTAACTTATCCTTTATTTCAACGGTTTCACAATCACTATTATAAATTTTTAAGACAAAGAAACACTCAGCACTTGGTTATGAACTTCACAAATCTTTCCGGCACAAGAGAGCCAGTCCCGCGCTCCGCCTTGGTTATATATCCTCTCTCTGTTTTCCCTTCCATTCCCGCCATTTAGTGTGGTCATTATAAAATATATGAATTTTACAATTAATTATAACAGCAACGCTAACAGTCGGCCATCCTGTTAATGGAATGACCCTATTCCAGTTCGGCCATTCAAATGTTTGTATGACTCTATACAATTGTTATACTATTATTATTTTTATTTTTAAACAACATTTGTACAAGCATCGTACGTGATTAACATAAAATGTCATATAAAAGAAAAATAAATAAACGATTAATTAAAATCATACATGATTCTTGTACATTGATCTATGATATAATTCAGAATAAAGCCTGGTTATTAAATCTATTTAATCTTCTTGATATTTTGATCATCCAAAATTAGAGTTGTTATTCTATTCCTATAAAAAAAAAATTGATAAAGTTAGTATTTTTTAAATAATATTATTAATAACAAAAGGGATAAAGGAGGTCAAGATTGTTACAATACTGTATTTGTTATAATATAATAATAGTAAATTTATGAAAAATACTGTTGCTCTGTTTATTGTCATCGTCAGACGAGCATGTTCTGAGAATACAATTCTAATATTTAGTTCAATAATTATAATTGGTTATATAATAATATTTATATTAACATTTAGTCGTTAAGTAAGACTTGCAGTTTTGTCATTATTACTGAGCACCGCAATTAATCGCATATTTAGGTAAATAATGATCTACTGATCACTGCATTTAACAGCATGTTTCAGTTTTACACTGAGCACCGCAATATAACGGAATATTTCAGTAATTTAGGAACTACTGAGCACTGCACATATAGCAGCATGTTTCAGTTTCTTTTATAACACTGATCACCGCAAACTACGGCATATTTCAGTCAATAGGTAATACTGATCACTGCATGTAGCAGCATATTTCAGATTCTAACATACACTGATCACCGCACTATTACGGCATGTTTCAGTTAGTAATGCGTGTTACATACAATGGGAAAATATTTTACGTTAGATGAAAATATTACTTACAATTTTTTTATGTTTCGTTATAATTATTCGTATTTGGCGTTGTCTATAATTTGGTAAATTGATGGTATCCTGAAACATTTATAATCGGGATACGGGATAAATCAGGTAGTGACAAAAGGATTGTAAGTGATGAAATGTTAGTATAGGTGGCTCTAGTGATTTATAACTGTTCATCATTAGCGCTATCAGATAGATCAGACATGCTTTGTACGTCTTCTTGATCACTTTTGCTAGTGGTAGTAAAGGTAATCCACCGTTTCAGTGCATCTGCAGGGTAAATACTTTTGTATTTGCGTCTTGAATGTCCGTCAATACTAGAAACCTCATAACGATCGTTCCTAAGGACAGCACTTATTTTTAGGGGTCCTCTAAACTTAGGGCACAACTTTTTACTTTTCCCATTTGCAGGAATCAGATTGTTAGGAATCATAACAAGTTCACCTAGTTTGAAGAATTTTGTCGGTGCTTTCTTATCGTCATATTTAGTTTTCATTGCGATTTGACTTTTCTCGATATTATCTGAGGCTAAGTTTCGAATTACGTCACGTGTAGCATTAAGTTCTTCAGTATCGTTATCAATTTCATTAGAAATATTATCTGTTTGATCAGAGGTGTTTGTGGTTGACTGATCATTGTCATCGTGAATTGCATTAAGCAAACATCCTTCGCTTATATTTACTGTCCGTCTTCCAAAAACAATCTCTGATGGTGTAGTTTTAGTGCTTTTGTTAACCGTGTTGTTTAAGCTCCACTGAACTTTGTTTATATGGGTATCCCAATCCCTTTCGTCTTTTCCGTGATTTGATGATGCTATGGACTCTAAAACTGTACGATTATATCTTTCTATTTGGCCATTAGCGCGTGGTGTCGCGACCGCGTTTAAAACATGTTTGGCACCAATGGAATTAATGTACTTTTTAAACATTGATGATGTAAAACTTGTACCTCTATCAGAAACTATAACTTTTGGACAACCTATTACACTAAATATATCTGTTAATATTTTTATAGTGGTTTTACTTTTAAGGGTCTTAACAGCCCTTATAAATATGAATTTACTAAAACCGTCGATAAGTCCTAATATGTATGTGTTACCACTTTTGCTCCTTACAAATGGACCGAGATGATCCATATGCATAGTATGAAAAGGGATATTTCCCTTAGGAATTGGGTGTAAGTAACCACTGTTCTTAGTCGTAGAGGCCTTGTTGTATGCGCAATTGATACACGCCGAGACGTATTTACGTACAAATCGGTTCATTTTGGGGAACCAGTAATCTTGTTTGATTTTGTCTAGTGTTTTGTCGAAAGAAAAATGACCTGCTTCATCATGGTTCAGTTGACATACACGCCATCTTGCACTGTTAGGGACCGCCCATTTTAAGTTATTTCCTACTTTTCTATATATTTTGTTATCTTTGACTTCATAGTTTTCTATTATATCTTTAATATCATTATTATTTTGATCTAAGATGGTTCTTATCAGTTTTAGTTTTGGGTCGGTCATCTGTACTGTTTGTAGCCATTCAGTTGTGGTGACGTTCATTATTTCAAATTCATTTCCTTCATATATATCGATGTGGTCATTACTCTGAACAGGATTTCTACTTAAAGCGTCTACATGACGCATACTTTCTCCGGGTCTGTATTCTACACTAAAATTATATTCCTGTAAAAGTAGCCACCAACGAGCAATTCGTGGGACCAAATCCCTTTTTGTCAAGGTGGTTCTCAGAGCGCTACAGTCTGTGTATACTTTGAATGGAATACCTATTAAATATGTGCGAAATTTTTTTAGTGACTGGACAACCGCTAGTGTTTCCAATTCATAAGAGTGGAGATGTTCTTCCTCTTTTGTTGTCTGTTTACTAAAATACGCTATAGGGTTTAATGGGGACTTCTCATCAGGTCTTTGTAATAATATGCCACCTACTCCAGATTTACTTGCATCGCAATGAACTTCAGTCAAGTGTTTAGGATTATATATGGACAAGACTGGTCTATCAACCAGTTTTTCCTTTATTGTCTGGAAAGCGAGTTCTTGTTCCTGGCCCCACTGCCACGAGACATTAGATCTAGTAAGAGTTGTTAATGGTTTCGCAATATTTGCAAAATTAGGAATAAAACGACGAAAGAAACTAGCCAGTCCGACAAATTGTCTAACCTGATGCACGGTGTGAGGTGTCGGGAATGACACTACCGCTTCGGTCTTCTTAATGCCAGGCCGTAATCCTTCGGAAGATACCTCGTAACCTAAGTAGTCTAACTTTTTCTTAAAGAAATAGCATTTCATCAAATTCAAAGTTAAACCCGCATTACGCAGGGATGTCAAAATTTTCCTCAGTTTTATTAAGCCTTCGTCAATAGATGAAGCGGGTGATAAAATATCATCCATATACGGAATAGCTAAATCGTATCTATCTGTTCCTAAGGCCTTATTAATCATATGCTGGAAAACGGCAGGCGCATTGACAAGACCAAAAGGCATACGTGTGTATTCATAATGACCGTCGGGAGTCACGAATGCGGTCAAATGTTGAGAATCTTTTGCCATAGGTATTTGATAATAGCCTGACTTTAAGTCAAGACTGGTGAAGTACACCTTATCACTGAGACGGTCTAATTGATCATCAATCACGGGCATGGGATAAGAATCCTTAATGGTTCTTTTATTCAGGACCCTGTAGTCTACACATAACCTATTTTCACCGTTCTTCTTTTTAACTAAGACAATAGGGCTTGCGTAACATGAATTGGATTCTCGGATAATTTCCGTATCGAGTAGTTCATTTATAAGGCCTCTTACCACCAATCTTTCACTGTAAGGCAATCGGTATGGTTTGTACGAGACCGGTGCGGTATCGTTTAATTTTAAATGCATTTCGGTAATATTAGTCATCCCTAATTCGGTTAAATCTAATGCAAAGCAATCCCTATATTCGTTCAGCAAATCTAACAATTGCTGTTTTTGTGCATATGTTAAGTCAGGACCTACGTTGATCATGTCAGAAGTAATTGCTTTGTTGTCCTCATATTTAGTTGAATTATCTCTGAGCGTTATTCTTTTTACCTCGAATTCAACCGGTGGTTTTACGGGATCCATATTTATAGGTAAATGTTGGCCGCGGGCTAGAAGTCTACCTCTTTTAATTTTGACATCCACATTTGCTAGCTTTATAATAAGTATATGGGTGAAACTATTTCCAATGTAATATATACCAGGTAACACCATTATCTCTTCTCCTTCCTTAAAAGATGTGTTTCCTGATAAGTAAACATGTCCACTAAAATCTTTGTTACAGTACACTTTTATACATTGCATTTCTTTCAGCACTATATCTTCGGCGCTATGGATCTGTATTTTATCCCCTTTATTAGAGTAAAGTAATAAACAGGAATTAGTTTTGTGCACAACAACATCTGGCCTTTCAGTAATATTTTGTCCTAAAAGTAAATCTGTGTTCAGATATTCATCAGGGACCACATAAGCTTCGATTTCAGCTGTTACAAAGTCTAACGATATATCAATTACAACTTTTCCTAATGGTTGTAAAGAGCCAAAAGCGAAACCTTTAATAAGAGGTAAATTTGTATCATCAAGTTGTATGTTTAGGTCATTTACTATTTTTCTTTTGATTATAGTGCACTGGCTCCCAAAATCCACGAACGCAGTCATTTTCTTCCCATTTACTAAAATTATTTTATTATAAATATCACCGTCCTGATTTGTTGCCGTTATACGCTGTATCTTACTGATCACCGTATTTGTACTATCGCCATTCGGAATTGTTCTTAAATTTTCCATATTCAAATCTTTTTTGCAATGCTCTGTTAAATGACCAAGCCGGCTGCATTTATTGCATCTTTGTAATTCTTTCCTACATCTAGGCGCAGTATGACCCGGTTCGGAGCAATTGTAACATATACGAGTAGCCATGTTATTAACGTAAACATGTTTATAACCTTCATTTCTTGTAGCGGAAATCGGATTTCTCACTGGTAAAGGCAACTTCTTATTGTCTCTACTTAAATACTTTATAGAAATACTACGCAGGTATTTAAGAAGCTTGTTAGGTGTTTTGAAGTTGGCCCCTTGAGCATTCAATTTTATATTATGGTCAAAAATACCATGTATTATGCAATCAACTGCGTCTTTGCCTTTAATATTACAGTGACTAACGAGTTTTGCTTTTTCGTAAAAGTATTCCTCGAGAGATTCGTCTCGTCGACTCCTTCGGGCTAGCATCTCCGTTAATCTTTCAGCATAATTTCTATTGTCTGGAAAGAAATGTATTAATTTTCTTTGCCATTCCTTCCAGGTTAAATCAACAGATGTTAATCCTTCATACCATTGTCGAGCCAACCCAGATAATTTTGGTAAAACATGAAATATAGTCTGTTTATCGCTCCATTTGTATATACTTGCAGTTTCATTGACCTTTCTAAGCCATGCTTTTGTCGATTGAGATTTGTTTCCGGGATCAAAATTAGGTATAACCTCGTGAGCTCTGGTGTAAGTGCTCTGGCCATAATTCGTGATCGCATCAACAAATCGCTCTATAAATACATCCCGTTTTCCTTTTTTGTTACGACGCCTAGAAAGCTTACGAGAGCCTCGCTTCGAACATCGACCGGATGATGATCGTGATTGACTCCTTGTACTAGAAGAATCATTGGTTGACGTACTACTGGAATCATCACTGTTATATCGGCTCGTTCCTCTACTAGAACTTGACCTTGATCTATCACTATGTGTTTTTTTGGAATGTTGTTTACGTCTCAAACGACAACGGGTTCGAGCTAGGCGCCCAGACTGTTGCTTAGTTCGGTTCTTTAAGCGATCACGAGACCCGCTAAGAGACCTTGTTTTTGAACTATTTCGAGGTTTTTTGGGGGAATCCGTCTTTTGTTTACTCAGTCGTCGCTTTCGAATTCTATTGGGTAGTGGTGGTGTTTGGTAACCACTCGCAGAATCAGCCATATTGATTTATTACTTGCTTTTTGTTTATTCAGCATATTTAGTTATTATTATTTTTTTTTAAAGAATTAGTAAAGGAAAGGGTGATGATACGTCACATTAGTGCCTTGCAATAATCTTAAATAGGCTTTAACACAAAGCGTTAATAAACTAAACTTCTTTTTTTTCAATACTGAGTAATAAAAGCCTCTTTTCGTCATAAAAAGTATAATAATAAAACGCCAATAGAGGGTAATTGAATAAGAAACTAACTTTAATGTAGATCTTACTAAAGATAAAGAATATTCAAAGACCTCGCAGGAGGCAAAGTATTACTTCGTTCAACCTTTATAAATTGTGAGGTCATGGCAATTTATGGTAATAAACTATACTTAAAATCATGATCCAGTTTTTTTAAAACAGAATTAAACATTAATACAAAAAAAATACATACCAGTGGGTAGGTCACAAATCCAGCACTTCTGAAATATTAACTTATCCTTTATTTCAACGGTTTCACAATCACTATTATAAATTTTTAAGACAAAGAAACACTCAGCACTTGGTTATGAACTTCACAAATCTTTCCGGCACAAGAGAGCCAGTCCCGCGCTCCGCCTTGGTTATATATCCTCTCTCTGTTTTCCCTTCCATTCCCGCCATTTAGTGTGGTCATTATAAAATATATGAATTTTACAATTAATTATAACAGCAACGCTAACACGATCACAAAGATATAAGACAAATATCGTCTATGAGTAAGTTTTATACAATACTAGCTGTCCGGCCATGCGTTGCTGAGGCTCAGTCTGGTTTGGAATTCATCTCGAAATTAGAACTCAACAGTTATTAAAAATGCTCCGATCGCCACCGCTGAAACGTCTGAAAATGTCATTACAATCGGTCCAGTCGTTTCGGAGTCTATAAAGGACATACATAATACATATAAACTTATATTAAAGAAACATTGGAAAGTAATAGTACAATCCTAAATACCTCTTCGTTAGTTACAAAGTACAACTGACACTTGTTCCCTATCATTTGTATACATACGGAGCAGATAGTTTCAATTAGAGCAGATATTTTAATGAGTTATTCGACAGCTTTGACAAACCGACCAAGGACTTACTTATGTCCGCCTATCTATCTTTACTTTTATGATATTAAAGGAAAGATAGATCGATAGTCCATACGTTAGAGGTATGTATTAAAGTTATAGCACGATCGATTTGATAGTTTTTATCTTAAAAATTAAGAACCTACAATACCTTAGTACTACTGTAGGTTATACATATTATACATTAATAACAACATGTCGACGTATTGGTATATGTACATATTGAATCTAGTATAATATGAATGTTATGTATGATCATATACATATAGTTATCATCTACACCCGCAAACAAAGGCACTACCCGACTATCTGGAAGTTATCTGGGATAAGTCTTATACTGTTTACGAGGTAGTATGTAGAACTAAGAACTAAGAAATAAGAATCCCTAAGAAATAAAACAATCAGAAAACCCTTCTTTACAACGTTAGTATAACAAAATACTTCTTACGTCGTTAGCGACACCATTTAAATATTTATTCAATCAAAGATTACAGATTTTACGAACTAGAATTTTTCGTTAAAAAAGTATGTAAGTAAGTAAGTAAGTAAGTAAGTGATATCACAAATAATTAATTTTGATACTAGCAGTGCCAGCTACCTCGCCTTCGTTGAAATCAGTGCATCTCAAAAATTTTTCGCGTTAATCGAGTTTATATATCGTAATATGATCCTAATAAAAAAATCGATCGCGAAAGTTTTAAAACTTCTATGGTATAACGAGTCGATTAGATTACGTGTAGGGCCATGATAAGTATGAACTTTGATATTACCGCAATACAATTAATACAATAAAGTTAAAAAAAAAACAACAACAAACGGCACTCTTCATTTATGAACATGATTCCGTAATAGTTCTGGTAACAAGAATAGTTAATCATAAAATATACTAGAACAAGTCGTTACTTATCTAAGTGACAACTCTTGATAAGTGACTGACACAAACCATAAATCTCTTAAACGATAGAAATCGAGTCGATTACACTCGGCCGAGTCAAAACTGCATAAAATATTACGAGTTCTTATCCTATATAAATAATCATACTTCTATATAATAACTCCATTCCAAGCACTAACTCTTATTTATGATTGTTTTTCTTGTAAAAACAGGAGTGGATATTTATAATTTGATACTTAAAGTATCAGTTTCTTTTTGCCATATTCTTGATATGATTATTAACTTATCCTTTATTTCAACGGTTTCACAATCACTATTATAAATTTTTAAGACAAAGAAACACTCAGCACTTGGTTATGAACTTCACAAATCTTTCCGGCACAAGAGAGCCAGTCCCGCGCTCCGCCTTGGTTATATATCCTCTCTCTGTTTTCCCTTCCATTCCCGCCATTTAGTGTGGTCATTATAAAATATATGAATTTTACAATTAATTATAACAGCAACGCTAACAGTCGGCCATCCTGTTAATGGAATGACCCTATTCCAGTTCGGCCATTCAAATGTTTGTATGACTCTATACAATTGTTATACTATTATTATTTTTATTTTTAAACAACATTTGTACAAGCATCGTACGTGATTAACATAAAATGTCATATAAAAGAAAAATAAATAAACGATTAATTAAAATCATACATGATTCTTGTACATTGATCTATGATATAATTCAGAATAAAGCCTGGTTATTAAATCTATTTAATCTTCTTGATATTTTGATCATCCAAAATTAGAGTTGTTATTCTATTCCTATAAAAAAAAAATTGATAAAGTTAGTATTTTTTAAATAATATTATTAATAACAAAAGGGATAAAGGAGGTCAAGATTGTTACAATACTGTATTTGTTATAATATAATAATAGTAAATTTATGAAAAATACTGTTGCTCTATTATTGTCATCGTCAGACGAGCATGTTCTGAGAATACAATTCTAATATTTAGTTCAATAATTATAATTGGTTATATAATAATATTTATATTAACATTTAGTCGTTAAGTAAGACTTGCAGTTTTGTCATTATTACTGAGCACCGCAATTAATCGCATATTTAGGTAAATAATGATCTACTGATCACTGCATTTAACAGCATGTTTCAGTTTTACACTGAGCACCGCAATATAACGGAATATTTCAGTAATTTAGGAACTACTGAGCACTGCACATATAGCAGCATGTTTCAGTTTCTTTTATAACACTGATCACCGCAAACTACGGCATATTTCAGTCAATAGGTAATACTGATCACTGCATGTAGCAGCATATTTCAGATTCTAACATACACTGATCACCGCACTATTACGGCATGTTTCAGTTAGTAATGCGTGTTACATACAATGGGAAAATATTTTACGTTAGATGAAAATATTACTTACAATTTTTTTATGTTTCGTTATAATTATTCGTATTTGGCGTTGTCTATAATTTGGTAAATTGATGGTATCCTGAAACATTTATAATCGGGATACGGGATAAATCAGGTAGTGACAAAAGGATTGTAAGTGATGAAATGTTAGTATAGGTGGCTCTAGTGATTTATAACTGTTCATCATTAGCGCTATCAGATAGATCAGACATGCTTTGTACGTCTTCTTGATCACTTTTGCTAGTGGTAGTAAAGGTAATCCACCGTTTCAGTGCATCTGCAGGGTAAATACTTTTGTATTTGCGTCTTGAATGTCCGTCAATACTAGAAACCTCATAACGATCGTTCCTAAGGACAGCACTTATTTTTAGGGGTCCTCTAAACTTAGGGCACAACTTTTTACTTTTCCCATTTGCAGGAATCAGATTGTTAGGAATCATAACAAGTTCACCTAGTTTGAAGAATTTTGTCGGTGCTTTCTTATCGTCATATTTAGTTTTCATTGCGATTTGACTTTTCTCGATATTATCTGAGGCTAAGTTTCGAATTACGTCACGTGTAGCATTAAGTTCTTCAGTATCGTTATCAATTTCATTAGAAATATTATCTGTTTGATCAGAGGTGTTTGTGGTTGACTGATCATTGTCATCGTGAATTGCATTAAGCAAACATCCTTCGCTTATATTTACTGTCCGTCTTCCAAAAACAATCTCTGATGGTGTAGTTTTAGTGCTTTTGTTAACCGTGTTGTTTAAGCTCCACTGAACTTTGTTTATATGGGTATCCCAATCCCTTTCGTCTTTTCCGTGATTTGATGATGCTATGGACTCTAAAACTGTACGATTATATCTTTCTATTTGGCCATTAGCGCGTGGTGTCGCGACCGCGTTTAAAACATGTTTGGCACCAATGGAATTAATGTACTTTTTAAACATTGATGATGTAAAACTTGTACCTCTATCAGAAACTATAACTTTTGGACAACCTATTACACTAAATATATCTGTTAATATTTTTATAGTGGTTTTACTTTTAAGGGTCTTAACAGCCCTTATAAATATGAATTTACTAAAACCGTCGATAAGTCCTAATATGTATGTGTTACCACTTTTGCTCCTTACAAATGGACCGAGATGATCCATATGCATAGTATGAAAAGGGATATTTCCCTTAGGAATTGGGTGTAAGTAACCACTGTTCTTAGTCGTAGAGGCCTTGTTGTATGCGCAATTGATACACGCCGAGACGTATTTACGTACAAATCGGTTCATTTTGGGGAACCAGTAATCTTGTTTGATTTTGTCTAGTGTTTTGTCGAAAGAAAAATGACCTGCTTCATCATGGTTCAGTTGACATACACGCCATCTTGCACAGTGGGTAGGTCACAAATCCAGCACTTCTGAAATATTAACTTATCCTTTATTTCAACGGTTTCACAATCACTATTATAAATTTTTAAGACAAAGAAACACTCAGCACTTGGTTATGAACTTCACAAATCTTTCCGGCACAAGAGAGCCAGTCCCGCGCTCCGCCTTGGTTATATATCCTCTCTTTGTTTTCCCTTCCATTCCCGCCATTTAGTGTGGTCATTATAAAATATATGAATTTTACAATTAATTATAACAGCAACGCTAACATGATATTCTTCTTCACTTGACTTGGGCCAGCCAGTCAATACAGAATTCAAGTTATATATGCGACTATGGTTTTTCACTTGAACTAATTTAAGTTTATTTAAATATGAATGAATTCCTGTGCTGATGTATGTGTGTGCGTGTGTGTATGCATGTGTGTGCGTGCGTGGTGTGTGCGCTCGCGTGTGTATGCGCTCTCTACGCTGTATGTTTGCCTCATTAACGAAATTGACATTTTCGTTACAAGTTGCAATCAAAAGCGTAGAGGATGTATTCATACAAAACACACACGCACACAGGAGGAATATTTCAAAATATTAATATAATTTGTAACCATTAAAGATTCTATAGTATATTTTAAAACAAAGTTTAGCTTTTACCCCTTTAAAATTATACAATTTTAGCATAAGCATCTAGACCACCTGTAGCGAGATTTAATAGACAGTATACGTATAATTTAAAACTAGTATTTTAGGGTACTAAACACGGCTTAAGTTCTTAGATTAACATAAAAATAAATTATGGATAACATTTTTATTTATTTTGTGAATTAACTTGATGTTATTACTTTTTTTAATTGATTACGTCTAAACATCTTTACTGCGCATTGCAAAACCTGTAAAGATTGATAAGTACTGTGCAATAGTATTATTAATTTTTTTCCCTTGATTTTCGATTTCAAAAACATTTCAAGAAAATTTATTTATTTATTTATTTCTTATTGTATAAACAAAAGGCGGACTTATCCCTAAAAGGGATCTCTACCAGCCAACCTATGAGTAACAGAAAGAAAATGAAAAAAAAATTGATGATGGAAAAAAAAGGAAGGAAGAAAAAGAAAAATAACGAAACACTATACTCTTTAATCTATAAAGTTGAAAAATGAATGAACAAAATAATAGATAAAAGTGATTATTTGAATTGATTAAAATGTAATTTAATATTGATAATAAGCTACTAAATTTAATTTAAATGACTTGAGACAAATATTTTTTAGTCTGTAACTTAAATGCTGATAGGGAAGGAGATTTGCGGATTGAGACAGGTAAATCATTCCACAGCTTCACACCTTGAAAGCTAAATGATCTCGAGAGTCAGTGAGGAGCATTTAGATAAGGCAAGATCTAAATTTTAAGGTTCAACATAAAAAAAATCTAATTAAATTCTGATATGATTACCATTAACGGCACGTGAAAGATAAAAAAATAAAAGTATTCCCGGAATAATGATTTTATGTTTAATGATATGCATGCAAATTTATTTGCAAGCTGCAAACTGCGATCGTGGGCGTAAGATACCGGACCAATTCTTTAGCCGCTGCAGGCAATAAGTAAAACGGGACGTACGCCATTTCAAACACTACACAATTGCGAATACTTTACACCTACGGTGTTTTATATTGCGAAACGAGCTTTAAGATTGTTCGCACGATATCAATAAATCTTATAAAACCAACGATAAGCACATTATAATTATTTTCTTGTAAATTTTATCGAATCAAATATCATCATCCTCCTGCCCGTATTCCACTCTAAGTGGGGTCGGCACAACATGATACAAACATGCTGTCACATGATTTGGTTACTTATTTTACGAGCGGGCGCCTGCCTGACGTCAACTTACCTTAGTCGTATTTTACGACCCCTCTGTAAGAAAGAGGGTGGTTATTCTACTCAAACAGATACCACAATGTGGATCAACTCGCCTTAGTCGCCTTTCACGAGACCTCGGTAAGAAATGAGGTTGGTCTATTCTACTCGGCCGGATACCAAACGGCGAATTTTATCGAATCAAATAATTTAATATAAATTATTTTAAATTATATAATTTATTTTGACATTATACATTATTTTTATTTCTTTGTCAAGCAATTGATGTAAAAAACATATTTTGGTAATTTTAAGGAATATTATACTTTCCACACTATAAATGTTTTTATACTGTAATTACTAATTCAGTCACAAAAATAATTATAATGACAAATATTGAATGCTGTGCATGCCTTTAAGTGACGCGTTTACCCAGAACGAAATTTATATACTAAATATGTAACTATATAATCGTTCATGTCGTTGGTGTGTCTTATATAAATAAATGTATACATGTGTATTAAATAAATAAAAAAATATATATCAAACAACTGTACCCCCAATTATGTGCTGTGCGACTTTATCTTCTTCCCTTGGGAAAAAGGGATTTTTTATCCTATATGTTAGCCCTTAGTATAAGCCTAACAATTATATTAGCCGCAAAACCGTAACAGACAAATCGAATTTCACATTATAATATTAGTCTGGATTAAAATAATATTTATTCGTGTCGATATAGATATAAGAATTTTTGATTGCCAAAGAGTAATCAGATGTTAACAAAGCTACTCCTATTTCTGGAATTTCACTCCTATCAAACCGAACCAAAAAGACGATGTGCCTAGCCTTAAAGTCCTCTCTTCTGTTTTAAATATTTCGCCCACCGCTGAAATCTTCTGTTCGCCAAATTTTCACTGCTTAAATTGAATTGAAATCCAATAGAATTAATATCTCGATATCAGATATTCAAATAAGTTAATGGCAATAATGTCATGCCATAACCTTGGCAATTGCAGTGCTGAAATATTGCATCTACTGGTTCAGTTATAGAGTTGAAATTTGTATCTATTACAGATCTCATTCTATTAGAAGTATCGCGGGAAACCGATTTCAAACAAATTAAATATTTTACCAACAAGGTACATTGATTAATTTCAATAACTTACACTTGTGTTTTCATACTGAGATCTGCTTTACAAAAAGCTAAATAAGCAAAATAGGAAAAAAAATATTTACTTGTCCCCAATTCTACAAGGCGAAACATAGATTTTAAAATAAGCTTTCCATAACAATTACAGTAGGAAACCTTTAACCGCTATGTCGAGGAACAAAGCAATTCTGTAAAATCTTATTGAAAGAAAGTCAACCTAAACATACTCAATATGAAAGAAATTGTTGTGACAATTTTTTTTACTTTGCAGCAAGTTGTACAGTCTTATTTGTAAAAATTCAAACATAATACATAAACTATAAACGTTTAAATTAAAAACCCGAACTGCCAAACTAAAACATCCTAGAACGTACACTATAATCTATTGAAAGTTGATAGATACTATAGCAAAGGACCTATTATTGTGTATTATATTCTTGCCGGCGTTATTATGCTGAAACCGGTACAACAGGGATTGACAATTATTGAAAAGAACTTATAAAGCAATATATTTTGTTCCAAGATTCCTTTTAAGTAACCATTACTTAAAAGGAATCTTCGATATACATACGTAAACAAAATTGCTTGTTTACTTTTAGTCGGAATGCTTTTTTATCTTTTAGTTTGTAGGTTTCTTCTTAATAAAACCAAAACTTTTCACCGAAAACATAACTTGGTTAAAAATAGAAAAACCTGTTTTGTTTTCGATTAAATTATAGAAACCCAAACCATTGCTGTTAAATAAACTCAAAAACAAATTCGGATAACTTTAGGTTTACGTCAAGTCGCGGAGAACTTGACGTGAATCACGCCGCAACGTAAACAAAACGACCGGCCACTCGAATTAACTTGAACTGAATTAAAATAAACATCAAACCATCTCTCATTGCGTCCACTTATAACCACGAATAGACATAGTTACACAGATATAAATAGCCGAGCTTCGCACACTATAACCAATATTTCACGATTTGTCACACGCGAGTCGAGTCAAGCGCAGCTCAGTGACACCGCGTCCACGCACGAGCATTGCGTCTGAACGATAGACGGGTGGATGGGATACGAGTTCCGACGAGAAGGGCCTTTTCCCCTTCCGAGTGATCGCGCGGGATGCAGCGAATGCTAATGCTATGTCAAGCACAGGGTGTAAACAAAAGACTTCGAACGTTCAACTGCAATTGAATTGTGTGCGCCTATTTTTCGAAAAAAAAAACGATTTCAAGTACTAATTGTGACGACTAGGAAGGTTTGAACAAAGGTTTTGATTAAAAATACAATAATACAAGCTTAGTTTGAATAGAGTAAGTAGGCTTTAAATTGGAATGTATAAAAGGCTTATTACTTTTTAATAAGTTATTTAAATATTAATAATTTCATCAATTAAAAAAATTACCCGATAACTACTAAACTTTAATATGAAATTTCCTTAAAATCGGTACAGCCGATTCGGAGTCTATATACATTAAAATATTTATTCTTATTAGTTCTATAGACTAGTTCTATATAGTATTCTGAATTTTTTACAACTTATCTTCATTTTAAACAATGGACCTTGTCTTCACATTTATTTTAAGTATAACAACGTTAATCGTAATACATATTTTATTTATGCTAACATGCAGTAATAAGTATGTAACTCGAGATTTAGTTGCTACAAAAAAGAGCATAAGGACAAGTATTAAATTCAATATAAACAACGTAAACATGTCAAACATTGATACATGTCAATTTTTATTATAAAAATCACAAATTATATAAACTGAGATAGAATTTGGCTCGAACATTTGTTCACACTTGGCACGAGAACAACGTTTAAATACTCCACTTTGTGATACAAAACTTTTAATTGAGGTAAAAACAGCATTTTTTTATTTGAAGTTCAACTTATGCGCTTTTAATTGTTGAAAACTTCAAATAGGAAATACTCATTTTGGTATATTCACAACCAATTTCATTATATCAATGAAATAAAATAAATACAAATATTTGACCTATTAAACTTTAAATTCCTACCTCAAATCCTGTATCTAATAATGTTACTAAAAAACGTAAAGTGCATAAAGTGAAAATGTCGAAAGGAAACCAACATATTGTTAGAGAATTCCTGAGAAATGATATTAAACACTAAAGCAACGAGTATTACAGAAAAAAACTGCAAATTTTAATATTTTTTACTATTATAGATTAGCTTATAGTCTAGGTTAATCTAGTTAGTGTAAAGCACAGAGATGAAAGGAAAAGTTGAAAAGTTCATCAAAAAATTCCCCGCAAAACGAAGCGAAGGCTAAAAGAGCAGTTCTCAACATCCTGTATGATATAAACACTGGTGCCATCTGTGTCGGGGAGCCCTTGCATTAGCGGGATGACATTATGCACTACCTTTAGAAGGGTTCGCAGCTTATCTCGTTAAATCAGTCCCACAACCTACGGTGAAATAATTTACACTGAGGGTTTCAGTAAACAACCTCCTGCTGATACAAAAGATTTTCATACTCTTTTTACATACTTTATGTACGCTTCGAATAGGGTTCGTTGATTGTACAATGTAAACAAACGACGCGACTCTAAATCGTTATTTGATTTTTTTTTTATTATCACTTCGCATCCATCGTCATTGGAGAATAACAAAGTATTCAAAACGTGACAAATTCTGTTATTAAGTGAACTCAATAAGTAAGACTTCAGTTACGTCAGTATCGAAATAAAAGTTACACGGTTTAAAGGACACCTGCACCATACACACCTCTGTGGAGGGTGGCCCAGTGCGAAGCGTCTGGTGTGTGCCACGAGTGCGGCGCTGAGTTTGATACGGCGCTGCACACCCTCGCGGACTGCCCTGCTTGGGCGGTTCAGCGGGCGAAGCTCGTGGCAGAGGTGGGGCACGATCTCTCCCTGCCCACTGTGGTTCGTGCCATGGTGGACAGGGGGGCATCTTGGGCAGCGATGGCCTCCTTCTGCGAGGATGTTATCTTGCGGAAGGAGGCGGCGGGATGGATCCGGGAAGTCGAGTCTTTGGATCCGATCCGCCGCAGGCGAGCGGGGCGCAGGCGACTCGCCGAAGTCCGTCGCATGCCGCCCTAAGGGGGACCTCCGAGCGTTCCGAACGGGGTTAATCGGACGCTCGCTGGAGTTAGGTCCCCGAGGCGGTCGATGCATCTGGTGCTCCCGATGCATCGATTAGCGGAGGGAGGGGCCACTGCTTAGAGAGGCCCCGACCCGGAGGTGGCGCTCTCCGGGGTACAGAGCTGCTGCTGGCGGGGATAGGGGTAATGTGTCCAACGGTACCCTATCCCCGCCACTAGCAGCGTGGAGGAGCACTGTCAGGTTTTTAGTCGGTGCGAGTCCGACATACCCACCGGTCGTCCCCGTCGGGCGGTGATGACCCATAACGGGTTTTCCTGACATAAAAAAAAAAAAAAAAAAACCATACACACCTATTTTAAGAGCTCCAAATCGAACCTAAACGGTTAGCCCAACATTCAAATCCCGCTTAGATATTGTTTCTCACTTTTTTATTACTTTTATCTTAGAATTATATTTTATTCAGGATAGTAATTTAATATTAAGGTATATATATATGTGCGAGCGCATAGTTTTAAAGTCCCAAAAATCGTAGAGCAATCGATGTTTGTATAAATTGCTTTTTTTTCTTTTTTTCGGTTATATTAATTTCAACGATACGACAAATGTAATGATAAAGAGTATCATTTAAGCCATCATTAACAGAATCTTCATTATCACCGCTATGAACAACTTGACAACATACACGAATATTATTATTATACATCCCATTTTGATATAGCAATTCTCGCGCACTCATATTACCATTTAGTTTAGGTTAATTAACTAGTAGTATCACAGCAATAAATCACTACTTGCACAATAGGTCTCTGTAAGTCTAAAACTAAAATATTCATTGTGGGTCTATACTAATTACTTAACTAATAATTTAATATGTAATGTCAATATATAAACAGGAACTAATGCAACTTAACCTCTAAATAGTTAGCGCGTATACACAATACAGGGATAAAGTAGAAAATTTTAAACATCCTTGTATACAGTTACTGTACGGTGTCTTATATTTATGGGAGATTATCCACTAATCGATCCATCTAGAATCCATTAAATAAAAAACAAACTCAAATTTTTGTGAACGATTTAACTTTCAAGCGTCTACAGTATTCTATATGACTAAATACTGACACCGTAACACCAAAACTGAACAAAAATTATATTCATACAAGTTGTCTATTTGTAATACATATTTAATGTGATTATTCGTCACTAACTTCGACGTGACGAATATGCATGTCCAATATTCAAAAACATTTTGATTGTGTATCGAAAAATTTCAAAACCATTTGTATACCAAAATATCGTTATAATCTAATTAAAACAATAGTCTGCTTTATCCTACTAATATTATAAATGCCAAAGTTTGTGAGTATGGATAGATGTTTTTTACTCTTTCACGAAAATACTATTGGACGGATTTGAATGAAACTTTACAGTTATATAACTTATACATCGGAATAACATATAGGCTACAATTTGTAATGATTTTGTGTAATATAACGATACAAAAAATCTGTCATCTGAGAGTTATCTTGGCGTACGCTACCTAAACCATTAGAGTAACACAAAGATGATGTACCGTAGTATTGTTTGTCTTTAATAGTTCTAAATAAAAGTCCGCGACAGCATATATCTATTATGTGGACACCACTATGACCAAAATTATGAATAATAAAATTAATTAAATTAGATACTGTGGCAGACCAAATTCCTCGCGAGCGAAGCCGCGGGCAAAAACTAGTAAATACATAAATCTTAAAAGCATATGTTACAGACGCTGGCAGTTGTTTTAAAAGCAAAATCGAGTATTATAACCAAAAGCTATTTCAAACCACGTTAGCGACATCATACGCAATAGGAATCATGACATTTAAAGTAAGTTATAAACTGCAAAGCCAAGTATAATAAACAATCCGTTTAACCACACTTTATACTTTATTTTATTAAAAAAATGAATGAAAATAAAAATATTAATGTCACTTTAACTGTTATAAATTAAACAAAGATTAGAATTACAATTTGGTAAAAATTTTTGGAACATCATAACATAACATAATAAAATGAATCGGTCGAAATTAAATTTGTTATGAATTGTTACCTCTCGCATAGAAATATTATTTTGTATTGTAATAAGAGGGTACGCATGCAAGCTCGCCCCATCTTTGCGTCACTATTCATACCTCTCGATAATGACTGCCATTATTTTGAAGGAACGGGCTGTTTACGATCGAATAAATTATACTAGCTTTTGTCAGCGATATCACATGCTTGGAAGAAATAAGGGGTTCTGAAAATATTTCAACTTGATTCATCAACAACCATTATGCATAACACCGTGGATCCTAAGTTTTAAAACGGTTGGACCCCAGGGTCGTGACGACGCTAGTACAAGAACAAGAGACTAATTAATAAAAAAATAACCATTATACTCGTATATCATCTATGGTACTTACTGTACTTAAGTAAAAGTAAGTCATGACTTTTGTGAGTTTATAAACGACCAAAGAGCTGCAGATTTCATTTTAAACTAGCAGCTTGTTAATGATTTATAGAAGCAGGCGCTACTTTGCGGAATTCCACATTTTATATTCTATATAAGCTATATAATGGATGTATATACGATGGATTATAGCAATGTAGTTCTGTTATAGTTTCTGTAGCAGCTTGTTAATATTATATTACTAGGTAAACATCTCCAATCTTCTTGCAGATTCAGATCTCCAAACATCTCCAATGCGGATTGGCAGATGATGGAAGTCCTTCAAGTTGTAGGATAGTGTTAATTCTTTATGAGCAATTATTTTATTTTGTAATTTATATTACTGATTAACTCATCAGAACTATCGTGTGGTATCCAGCTGAGTAAAATAGACCACCAGACCAAATATCTAGCCAAATCACATTACACGTTTAAAACATGTTGTGCCAACCCCACTAAAGGGCAGGAATATGATGTTTAAATAATCGGAAATTTAGTAACAACAAAAATTCTGATGTACATACATATAAGTCTTCGTGGTCTAATGGTAATCTCAAGACCCCATAATACTTATAAAGCCCTGACAGAAATATTGTGTAATATTTCCAATATATTATATGTATTTTATGCGATATCCATAGGTAAGTCAAGTGAGAGGTGAACGAAATACCTGTGACTAGCAATGAAACGAACATATTGCAAACGAATACAAAAATGAATTGTTTTATACAGTATGCCGACATCAGTAAACAAAAGCGGTTAGTATTATACTAGGCATTTGCTGCACTGCAGATAACAACTGCAGATCTAAAGTGTCTGTTCTTAACCAATGCCAACTTTGTAGAGCGCGAGAGAGTGGGTAGTAATTATGAATATTTTTTACAGATTCAAGATGAAAAAATATCAAGAGTATAATCGAAGAACACGTTCCGTGTTTTTCGATTTCTTTACTACGATACAAGAGTTTTGTGCTATTAAATAACAGCAAAAATTGATGGGCAAACACTCCGTTTATGGATACGGCGTTTTGAACATGAATGACGTGAAAAATTGTATATGGTGTATAGTATAATAAGCTAAAACAGATGCGAGATAGCTCTAAGATTAGATTTATATGTAAGGAATATTTCTAACAAAATTTTATGAAAATTAATAAAGACATTTTGAAGGTGCGATAAAAAGGTTTGAAGTATTTATTATCTTATTTCTTTGCACATCTGTGATTCGAAATAGATAAGTGTATCCTCTCATCTTCCGTCTTAGATATAATCCTATTGCTCTGTGTATTATAACCATAAAGTTATTATACTAGAGTAGGAGAACCATAGGCAGGCCTGTAAGTGAGAGTGTCACAATAAATAATGAGAGGGAAGATGAAACTCGTATTAGTGTCTTTGTCTTCTCATACATAAAAGAGAGTGATAGATAGATATAGTCTCATTTGGTTTATTGTAATATGTTACATTTTAGACTGGCCGCCGTGTGGTATCCGGCAGAGTAGAATAGTCCACCATCATTTCTTACCGGGGTGTCGTAAAAGGCGACTTAGGTAAGTTGACCCACCGTGTGGTATCCGGTTGAGTAGAATGAGACCACCCTCTTCCTTACCGAGGGGTCTTTAAATACGACTAAGTTAAATTGAAGTCAGGCAGGCGGCCGGTCGTAAAATACGTAGCTAAATGTGACAACATGTTTGTAACATGTTATACCGACCCCACTTAGAGTGGGATAAGTATAGATAAAGTATAGCTTGCAAAAGAAGATTATGGTTTTTTAAAATAATAATTAGTAATTTTGTCTTTAAAATAAAAATAAAGTAAGTATTAAGTTGTAGAGTGTTACCGAAATCACGAATAATGCTATTGAATAACATATATTAGGATAATATTATTAAAATTTGTATAAAGTGGTTAAAATGACCGGGAATTACAATTTTATTAAATCTGTACAGATAGGTCCCAAAAGATTTTTTAAAAGACAATATTATTTAAGTGCTGGAGTTAAATGTATTTGAGAAATGCAAATTTCCTCGGAAAAAAACCGATGTAAAGTGAAACGACAATATATTTTATTACAAACCCTAAACTTTCTAAACAAAATAAAATATGGAATAAATGAATTTTTCAATTTAAGAACATGGAATAAATTGTTTTTGTTTAATTAATTTTCTTATATTAGCCAATACTTAACCATTCGTGGGACATCTTAAAGAAATCTGTGATTCAAATGTTACAAAAATAAATAAAAAATAAGTATACAATACTGCTTGCTTATAGACAATAATTTGGATACCGAGATATAACATGTTTTATTAAACGCATTTATAGATGCGATAAAGTTTCAAATTTACATAGAAACTTCGATTAGAAAATGCACAATGCGGTTAAGGAATCTACTGATGCCATATTCCCTTGTTAGCCGAGATTAAACTATTCGTGGAACATCTAAAAGTAACTGGTGATTTATTATGAAAACGGTCGAATATGCGTTACCGAAAGCGTATTGACGCGCGCCAAGAAATATATCGACGTTGACTGAAGATTTCTTATTAAATACGAAGCTGTTTTTAACTTAAACTTTCGTTTACTCAATCGTCCATGTTGTTTAAGTTTTATGTAAACGAACGGGTTTGGGAACTTGGTTGTATGCCGTGGAGCAGTGAGGTGGATAAATACGTAACTATGGAAACAAAAAGTTTCTTTAATTTAAGACAATGCAAATTTTAAATGATTTTAGGTTTTAATTTTATTTTATTATTGTATTTTATTATGTATGGCAAGGAGAATACCTTAATCATAAGCTGGAATTCAGACAGAAATATCTGACTAGTTGCTGTAGATGCAGTGAGTTTTTACTTAAAGTTTACTTTAACTTACGAGTTAAGTTTTTACTTAAATTTAAACCAACTCAAACCATGATTAAAATATTTAATCTTATATTCCAAGATACCACATTATCATACATATCAATATCAACAAAATAAAAAGAATGGCATCGAAGCAAAAGTAATAATAAAAATTATTTCGCTATAATCCGCGATACAGTAAATAGAAAATATATTTAGTGCTAAATGTATAGTGGAATACCCGTTTTTTCATACTCCACCACTGCCACCACAATACACAAGCACTACACACGTTCACTATCACAAACTCAACAAACGTTTTGCTCCGCAACCGAAGCATCATCACGACAAAATCGCAAACCTTTGCGCACATTAAATACATTTGGCACTATATATATTTTTCATTTACTGGATTATAGCAAAATAATTTTTATTATTACTTTTGTATTATGGATCTCAGCAAAGTAACGCCTCATTCTATAAATTATGCATTGAAGCATTTAATATTTGTTTTCAAATGGGTTCTTGAGTAATACTCGTAGTTTTAAGGATAATGATCTTTATAAATTTGTGAAATAAGGTTGGATAATAACCTCCAATGCTTGTTCTGCTATCATGATGGTCAGATTAGTTTTTTTTTGGAATCCGTGTAAAGAAAACAGGTATGAGATAGCAATGGTAGACATTATTGGAGAATTAATTTTACCATAATAAGATATAATATGACCCGTTTAGTTTTTAAAAAGAAGTTGCTGTTTTCTAATGTCACAGAATTATTTTATATTTTAGATTATTCGAATTACCGATTACGTTTAATAAAAAGCTTATAGAATTTCTTGCAATTTTATCTTTACATATTCATATAATTTATCAACTCTAACAAACATTAATAGAAGCGGATGGAAACAATTGATCCACTCGGGGATAGAGTCTAGCGAGCACCACGATCTTCAGCATCTTCAGATCTTCGATGAAGAAACGACCGGAGAGAGAGAGAAAGAAAACAGGTTTACTACATATGTCAAATCCGAGCCGATTATTTCGGCTCGGATTTGTTTATCATTCATTCAGCTTCATTGTTTATCAGTTTCTTTCATTCCAGTTCATTTCATTCAGTACCGTACACTTCCCTTTCTTATTTTTGATCCAAGACTGTACCATATTGATATATACTCACATATCACAGGATGCCATACGTCACGTTTAAGTAAGTGGAAAATGATAGATATACTTTTACGAATTCACCGTGATTTATGTCTCTATGTATGCTAGTGGTGGTAAATGATAAATGGATTTTAATTCAGTGAGTGGAATTGATCTTATATCGCAACATTAGATTCGTTTATAACACTTCATTTTCGCCTGTTATAAACTCAAAAAATTATCATTTTCTTATTATAATCCAAAACATTTTTAGTCTGATCTCCACGATCTCATAAAGATAAATGAATAGCGGAGGTTATTGGAGAAGAATATTAAATACGTTTATCAAATTTTTACGCTTTACGCTTTCAAATTCAAACTTACGTCTTGATAATTAATATTCTCTTAACCAATGGAAAGTCACGGTTAAAAATAGGTCTTTCCAATGGATTTCCATGCCACAGTATTTTGTGCAGTTTAATTGCAGTGGTTTTCCGCGATCTTTTCAAGCCATTTGTTATTAAAACGGGGATGTCATTCCAAAACCTTAGAAACCTAAACCCAAAATGGTTTCGTCGTAATATGGGCGCATATCACTTCAGTTTTGCAAACGAGACATATATATAATTTTTGTTTCATCAACGCTCCTCATTTTTGATTGGACAACGTACTATACCAAACATAGATCGCTACTAGACTCTGCGCTCTCCTATAAAGCTCAAAAATTACGTAATTACGTACGTTTAAATTTTGTTTAATTAAACAAAATTTAAACTTGTCTGCCATGCTACCATTTTTTACCCTAAACATCTCTTTGACTTCAGCGAAAAGAAGTCATAATGCTGAAAAACATTAAAATACTTATGAATAATTACTCAAAGCGCCTACCCATAATGAATATCATTACTTTAACTTAGTGTGGAAAACTTGCATACTATTTCAAAGTAATGTGTGATAACGGGTTAACAAATGTTTCGCTTCCACAAAATAGATAAGTTTTAAGTTTAAAAAAATAATATTAATAAATAAAAATAATATGTATTTTTACCAATAGAGTTCAAAAAATATTATTGAACTAAAACTGCACTTTACATCAATAATTAAAACATTATTAATATAAAGAAACAAAGTTAGTTGTTATAAAAAAATATATGGGCTGTGTAAACGTATATTGAAACTGAAAGTGAAACATACTTTTCTTAATGTGATAAAACAAAAGTCGGATTAACCGAAGCATTGAACCCATAACGCGTTATTTACGAGGACATAAAGGGCGAAGTTTAATAAGTGGGATTTGAACGGGGACCAGGGAGAACAGTAAAGAATCGATGTCGTTCCTGTGGAATTTTTGTGAGATAAATCTACAAATTGAATTTGAATCGAATGCGTTTAGTAGATACGGAGAATGAAAATCCTAACATCAGTACGATATACATAAAGATAATTTTATAAAACCATTAAACGAAATTTAGGGCAGTAAAGAGTATATGGCTCCATATCAGTTATAGACTAACCGTTTAACTCCGACTTCCCCTGCGGGGTACAAGTGCGCGGTGGTAGAACGAGGGGACTAAGGTAGGTGCGAGTTGCGAGCGCCCATAGCGTGATATACATTAGGTGACCGCCCGCACATAGCTCCACACCCTTGTACCCCGCAGGCGAAATCTAAGTTAAACGGTTAGCCTATTGTCAAGCTGTCTCATTTAACAAACTTACAAGTGCATAGTATAACAATTTACCAGCAGCGAACCAAACTTTACTGACCAAAGGCAGATAGCTATAGTAATGCAAATTAATCATTTGTTTATAACATAGATAGGTAAATGTTACTGAATCATCAAACCGCCTACCAAACGTTGTGGTTATTGATATTATTTTTAACAAGCTATGCTAGCAGCTCCGCCCGCGTTGAGTTATGAGATGAAAAAACCTGCGTCATCGTTATCTTTACAAAAATCCGTTCAGTAGGTTTTTGGAAAAACGATCACATACAGACAACTTTCTGAGACTTTTTTTATGATATGTTTTTAATGAAGTACTCCTTGAAGAAAATTTTGTGCAGCTAAAATTATTATATTCAAATTCAAAATATTCTTTATTCAAGTAAACTTGTAAACAAGTGCTTTTGAATCGTCAACTTTACTGCTGGTTCGGAAAGCTGTTCCTACCGAGAAGAACCAGCAAGAAACTCGGCGGTTGCTCTTTTTAAAATATAAATCTTAGAACTAGTTACATTTATTTATTACTGTCTTGTACAGGGTAGAAGGTGCACCTATATCCACACATCCTTATCATCTAAGTAATATTCAACAGTATAGTAGGCTTTCTGTATCAGCCTCTTTTTAACAGTGGTTTTAAACTGCTGTAATGGCATGGCCAAAATTGATTTCGGAATTTTGTTATAGAATCTTATACCCATACCCACAAACGATTTACGTACTTTTGCTAGGCGCAAAGCAGGAGTCGCAAGCTTATGTCGGTTCCTACTTTGTCTATTATATACATCACCTATCGTTTTATAATTCTTTATATTTTTATGTACAAAAATTACATTGTTTATAATATATTGTGAAGCAAATGTAAGAATACCTATTTCCTTAAACTTCTCTCGCAGGGAATCACGCGGACTTGCCACGTATAGCTCTTTTTTTATACAGAATTATAGTTTAACAGTCCTAAAACAAAGAATGAGCTATGACACGTCGTCTGAAATAAATAGGAGCGCAGTGCTAGAAAATACTGTCATAATAAAGCTTCTTTATGGCATGGGAAGCTAACAAAGACCAACCGCAAAGAGAAAAACACCGCAAACAGAGCAAAAAATACATACTGGGTTTTATGCGGAGGAAACTATTCAACGGACTCAAAAATAGAACAAACCTTTTACGTATTAGTTTGGTATAGAATCTGTTATATGAGTAAAAATTTGGGTTTTTGGGCAAAATTAATCGTTGAAACGATTTCATGGTTTCTCATAAAAAAATTAAGGACTAGCAAACAACTGATAATGATTATATGTAAAAGCTCTTTGTCAATGATAGTAAAAAAGCAAAGTAAAGTAACAGCCTGTTACTATGCCCACTGCTGGGCTAAGGCCTCCTCTCTCCGTTTTTGGAGAGAAGGATTGGAGCTAAGACCTACCACGCTGCCCCAATGCGGATTGGTAGGTTACACATATCCCTTGAATTCTCCAGAGATATGTAGGACTCCTCACGATGTTTTCCTTCACCGGAAAGCGTGTGATAAATTGCAATTATCAATTAAACACATAAGTTTTTTATAGAAAAAAACTCATTGGTGCCTGCCCCGGGGTTTGAACCTATGTCGCCTCTAGAGAGTCGCACGGTCTCACCGCTAAGCTATCATAGCGTAATAATATAGCGTCAATGATAGATTTATATTTATATGTTAAACAGTGATGTCGAAAAATATCATCGGCAATCTTAATTCAATTTCAAAGGAAACTATATTCTTAGTAAAGCATATATAAAATATTAAAGCTCTATATTGAACACTTGTGTACATACATTCTTGCCAAATACTGCAGTCTAAAAGAACAGAAAATGGTGACACGCGATAAACTGTTTGGCGGATCGACTCCACCAATAGAGGAGTTATTAATCAACAAAAGGAGCATATGAGGTTACCATATGAACTATCATTGTAATGATTTTAAGTGGTCTTTATCCTTAGAAAACTGCTAATATGGAAAAAGAAACAGCAGTTCTTTTAGTTTTAGACATACGCAAACGTGAAAAATTTGAAAAATTAATATTTAAATGACATTGCGAATGTTTCATTGTACGTACTACATTTGCGTAATTTTTTTTATTGTCTCAAAATACTTCTCAGAACAGCTTAATAAGTCGTCAACTTCTTTTATTCCAGACTAGGAATTCCACAACTTTGTCACTTAAAGCAATTGAGTTCTGGAAGTATTTTTTAGTAAAACCAATTGTATACTAAGACTTAGATAGCCGAACGATACGATACTACAAAAGTAATAATAAAATTATTTTGCTATAATCCGAGATACGATACTAATTGTCTACTAAAAAAAAATTTGGTACTTTCTTGATATTTAAAATTCATTACCAGAGCTTGAACTTAACGCTGAAGAAAAACATCGACATGAAATCAACATACCCCTAGACAACTGTTTGAATATAATATTTAATGTACCAATCCGCATTGAAGCATCGTGGCCTCTACTGTCTTATAAAACTATGTAATATTTATTATGTAAAACTTTCATTATAGTATCTAAATATTTAGCTCTATTGACTGGGTATGTTTATATACGGTATAGACTACTAGCATAACACACTTTGGTGGTTTGTTGAAAGAGCAGATCTGCTTTGAACTTTCGTAAACATAAACAAATATGACACGTTAAGCGCAGTGACCGCGTTCGCGACACGCAAACATTTACTCGATGTTTCTTAATACTATTTTAACCTTCGTACACATTAAAGTTGTAACTCATTATAGTGTACATAGTAGATGAACAACGCGATTTAATATTTTAAACAATTACTTCACAAGCAATTAATGTATTGGTCTACGCACTATTATTTGCCGGTAATGACATAAATAATATCTTCCTGCTATTTATTCTTTTTACTATAAATTTTTCTTGTATATTCGTCTAGTACGTAAGTACTTGACCTAAATCTTTCATATATAAGTGTTAACTATGAGAGTAAAATGTTTCACGAAGATTTTGGATACAAGTCACAGTTACTGACGGGTCGTGTTGTTCCTTAAGAATATGAATTCATTTATTTACTACTTTTAAAGGTCACAATGAACGGATCGATAACTGAGATTTGGTTAAATATCCGCCAAGGTCATTCCGAAACTGCTTCAAAAGTGAGAAAAACAAAGTACATTGTGCAATGTAATTGAAATTATAAAGCCACCCGGATGATAAAAGAAGTAGCGAAAACTAATGCAGGTGCTTTGAAAATAAAATTTATCTTATTATGTCTATACTATAACATACTATAAAGTTTTGTATTAATTTTAATAAATATTATTTTTTACGAGCAGCTAAATTTTAGCAATAAAAGGAATAAATTTTCTAAATATTTTTTCATACAATATAAAATATCCAAGCAAAAAATATTTTGTTGGCCAAAACATTTTTCTATATTTTGTAAAATATTAGTTCTCTTTTATAATGGTAATTGTATTCTTTGTATAGTGTTTCGTGTATTTTTTTGTTTCAATATGTCCAAAGATTATTTTAACAATATTGAAAGAACTTCTCCCTAATATTTGGCACGATCGACACAACATTTACACAGCCGTCTCAGATGTCAGCCAGTTTGCCAGAAAAAAGACAAATAAACACGCGCGTATCTCGACCTTTCACCAGCAAAAACTTCCGAGAGGCTCAAGAGCAAAACTCAAGTATCGTACAAGTTAACACCCTATTAGCTCCTTCACGATCAGCTGTCGTATACGGTACCCAATACATCATTTTACCGGGACATTCCTATTATCTGAAGCAGATAATCAAAACAAATATATTCATAATTGTTAATCATACTAAGATCCTCACTAATATAATTTTATTTTCAATTTACACTATTAAATTTTATAAATTTCATCATTAACTTCTGATGTAAGTCGCAAGCCGAGATCCATGGTTTAGCACATATGAAATGCAAATATTTAAGTGATATTGAAATTATGCAATCAAATATAGGTCACCTACTTAGTTGCTTACTTAAACTACGCAAATCATCAATTATCTAATAATATAACTAATATTGCGAAAAGTAATGAGATCTGGGAGCAAGTAACATCTTATTTTTAAGTAAACGTAATTGCGACGTTATATCGTAATATTACATCCGTTTGTTTTTCATATTTGCATTTTAAATTGCCTCCACTTAAATCAAAATACCTAAAGGAGATATAAATTTTACATATATATATATACACAACTATGTTCTGAAATTATTGATAAAATTTAATTTTGACTTTATACTTACGAATCAACTTATTTCAGATGACAATTTGATATCAGGGACTTTCCGAAATATTACAAACTTCCTAGTAACTCTATTTCTCCGTCTAATCTGGCCCCTAAGCGATAATTGGTTTTTTAAAACATCGCCCCATGTAACCTGAGTCTTTAAAGATAAGTCTTTAATTTATCTCTTGTGAGAGGAAACACTTTATTTCACTGAACTAAATTCTTTTTCCGACTTTACCTACAACATCTAGTAATTAGGCAAATAAAATTAATTCAAATTAAATTCGGAAAACTTCTATATGGAAGTTATTGAGCTAAATTGGTAAATATCAAGTAATACGCAGATAATAATATGCAAAGCTGAATTAACAAAGAAAAGTGTTGTAAATTTTATATACATACTTAAATACAAATACACACCCAGACTCGAGCAACCAAAAAATTGTTTATAGAAAATGTTGGCCCTCGACGGGAATCGAACCCGCGACCCGCGGAGTTGAAGACAGGGTCACTACCCACTGCGCCAACCGGCCATTCAATTCAGGCCAGAATGATTAAGGAAAGTAAACTACCACTAGTCTTTTAAAAGTATTTGAAGACTATGCAAATTTTATATACTAACCAATTCAATTAAAACCATCTGCATAAGAATAAATGATAAATTCGAAAAGACTTTAAAATCCAGCAACCACGTCGTAATTTTGATGGAATTGCATTCCACAGTTTTACAGCTTTAACGGTAAAGGACTCGCTATAAACATGAATTGGATAAAATATAACATTTTATTTTGTCAGTTAACAGTATCGCAAGTACTTTTGAACATTTTAACAGAGTTCGTAAGAAGTTTATTATGTGATGCACTCGTAGAAAGAATCGGAATGTATTAGATCATATCATTGAACACCTTAAAAATACTCCTTAAAAATACGCTATATTACATGTGAGCCTAACCATGAAACTGAGGAAACGACTCTGAGTTTTGTATAAAAGGAATTCATCAAGTACTTGTAATGAAGAAAAATATCAATGATATCTGCATAAACCAAATTTTTATTTCACATATCAAAATCTGTGATTGCCGAAAGGTGACACCGTGACTTGGGGTTATGGTATTAAACCCCTAACGGGTAGCAAAGATTTTTAAAAATTTTATTAATTTTCTTCATTTAATTGATATATACAATTTATCACAGGCTTTTTGGTATAAAAAAACACCGTTATCGTGAATACCTCTGGAGAATTCCAGGGATATGGTCACCTACCAATCCGCATTGGAGAATTGATGCAGTTCTAAGCTCCAACTCATCTCTTGAAAAGGAGAGCAGAACTATGCCTAGCAGTGTGGTATTAACAGGCTATAATTTTTGTATATGTTACTATCTATGAAAAGCGTTGCTTAAATTCAGGACCAGGAACATAACTCTTGTTAAAATTTTTAAACATTGATATCGCTTCATAAACTCATGATTAATTTCCGGCCAAACTAAGAACTCGCTTCTTCGATCAACTCTTTATATCATGCGATACGAAACTTCCGATCCTAAATGCATCAAGGTTCCACTGTAATGACATTTAATTGTTTGGTCACTTAAGGCGAATTTGAGTAGTTCTTAAGACATTGTCATGCTGTACGCCTGACAACGTTAATGTAAACTGCATCTCAAAAGTGTTTAAGTCCAGGTTTCTGAATCTGTAGCAGCGCATATATTAATATTATATGTATGTAAAAAGTAAGTAGCTAAAATTGAACAATATTAAACTTTTTAAAATCAAATGAAGCTGGTATGCAGTTCCTAATGAGATCGCCCTCTGCCTATCTCAATAGTTAAGAGTTTTATACTACACAAAGTTATATAAGCTGTGATAGCCCAGCGGTAAGACCGTGCGACTCTTTCGAGGGGAACACGAGTTCAAACCCGGTCAGGCACCAATGAGTTTTTATATTAAAACTTATGTGTCTAATTGATAATTGCAATTTATCATTCGCTTCTCGGTGAAGGAAAACATCGTGAGGAAACCTGCATATCTCTAGACAATTCTGGAGATATGTGTAACCTACCAATCCGCATTCGAGCAGCGTGGTAGGTCTTAGCTCCAACCCTTCTCTCCAGAAACGGAGAGAGGAGGCCTATTCCCAGCAGTGGGATTGTAACAGGCCGCTACTTCTACTTCACTACATAAAGTTAATAGAGCCTTGAGATTATTTATGGAAGCGTCTTGGTAAATTACGTGCTACAGAAGGCTCTAAATTTGTCGGGACTTTGAGAGGTTGCAACTACTTTTGATTTGATTGTCAATCACATAAAAAACAGAAGAAAGAAAATGCCGAGTAACCAAAGAAGACAAATGGTGCGGAAAAATGAGAAAAAACTCTATTTAAAATATCGAACAAAGAAAAAAAATCATTTATGACAAAATATACTTACATGAACTTTTGACTTTGGTTACGTCATTACCAGTTATTTCGCCGTCTAGCGTAAAAAACGCAGAAGTTATTCTTTAACGAATTTAAGAAGATATTTAAAGTCACGAATGAACAGCATGAAACATTCCCCTTAAAGTTCGTATGGTATTTCAGTCCCTGTCGGCCCGGGTCCCTTAGATGGTGAATCCCAGTAAGGAAAGTAGACCCATTGTGAGCGACGGTTGTTCACCCATAAGAACCCACGGAATTCTAATGGAAAATGGTCCACTCTTTTTGCATTGCTCTCGCTTTTATATTATTCAAGGTTTTTTTAGAGAATTATAACTTTAATTCAGTTTTCAGTTAAACAAAAGTTTTCAGTGTAACAGTCAAAGTTAGTTAAATAAAAAAAGCAAACAATTACTAACTGGATTTTTGGGCGAGACTCGAAATCGAAAATCGATATAAAAAGTATAAAAGTGGCATTAAAATAACAAGTTAAGTTAAAAAATTTATAACAACATTTCATTTCCTTACTGCTGACCGTTAAGGAGTTCCCTCGTCTGAAACGAATCCTGGCACCAGCATCAGGTCATGCTTATCAAAAACATGCGCTGTCACCGGGATTGAACCCATATGTTAAAATTTCAGCTCAATCGGACACATGAAGGAAACACGGAGAAGTAGGTAAAATTTAACTAGCAAGATTCCACCTTCACATACATAATCGTACAGGGCAAGTTTAATAAAAGTTTATAAAATTTTATTATTTGCATAAAAAAAACTTCCTCGGCGCATTGGATAAAGCTCAAAACATCACAGCCACTTTGTTTCTTTAAATTATTCCATGTTAGAAAGGTTACTTACTTACTTTACTTTTTATGAACTAAGTATTTGTTTTCTATTGTACAATGTAGTTTCAGCTTTTGTGCCCAAAGTCAATAAAAACGGAATTTCTACTTTAATACGCGTCATTTATTTATTATCTCATTTTGATCTGTTAAATGTTGTCGTATGACAGATTATATCATACGGCAGGTATGTACACCATGACGCAAAAATATTTGTTTTACTCATAAAGTTATTATTATACTATAATAGATGAGTTAAAATGTCCCCTATTACAATAACGAGATTTAAAGAGAAAGCAAATGAGACTGTTTCTTTCTCTTTCAACGTTAATGTCATATTATGTACCTACACTTAGACACACTATTAGGCGAGGTATTTGTAGATATCATAAAATGGAAATATTTACGGTATATGAAAGCCTCGTACAATTTCTTATATATATTTGGGATATTGTAAATTACAGTAATTAAATATTAAGATGTATTACTAGTACATTATGCAAACTGATATCGAATAATATAAAATACATCGGACGTCACAGTATTATTTATCTTGCCAGACTAGACATGAGGTAGTGAGAATAAGGCGCCCGTATGCCAACAACGAACAAAACTTTTTAATTTGTATCTTTTTTCATTGGACTACAAACAAAGTAACACTCCTTCACAAATTATTCTTTCTAAGCATAAAGGTCGTGAGACGTTCATTGAAGCGGGGAAAATGACGAACAATGGCGTGTTCGTCTTTTGTCGTGAGCTTTGGGATGTCACGTGACACGTATTGTCTGCGTAATCAGGAAAGCGTTGACCGGGACTCGGGAGACAAGAGAGTAAACTGTACAATATTGTGACTACCACTGAATTCGGAATGGACTAAAAGCAATGCAATTGGCCTATGACTTATTGACATTTTAATTTTTCAATGTATTTCCTTTAGACTATAGACTCCGGTACTTTCGTTCGTTTGTTCTTCAAAATTGAATACACAGATAAAAGTAAAAAAAAGTATTACACACACATATGGGACAAACAATATTTAAAGACCAGGGTTTTAAAAAATTAAGATCAAGAATCAAGATATCACAAGCAATATAACAGAACTAACTACTTTGCTATAATCCGCACGGGTTAAGTGAATGCATGCAAAGCCAATGTGAATGAAGCAGGCAAAATCTACGCACCTTATACATGCAGGACCAGCCACCACATGCACCCCAAGGCGCAACTCACCAGCAACAACGAACACAAAAGCAGCACACACACCCACCACCACAATCTTGACGATCGTTTCGCCCCGAAACCGAAGCATCATCAGGAGGATAGGCTTCACGATTCGGATTATTCGGATTATAGCAAAGTAGTTAGTTCTGTTATATTGCTTGTAATATGGAATTCCGCAAAGTAACGCCTGCTTCTATAAATCATTTAAAAACGGTGAGCGGATTATAGCAAAGTAGTTAGTTCTGTTATATTGCTTGTAATATGGAATTCCGCAAAGTAACGCCTGCTTCTATAAATCAATCAAGATATCTCTGATTTTTGTTTTAATTTCATCAAAGGTCAACTTAAAGTCGACTTATCTTCATCACAGTTATTTTTATCTTTATAGCTATATAATATACAAAACGATAATTTTTAACAACTTTTACAACGTATGAAGCAGATATCGTTGTAACACAATGTTAAAACTATTGCAACTTACCTACAAAACCTTTTTTTATTTAAGAGCAGAATATTTTCTCTACATATTTTATTGTACTTACCCGCAGTATATAAAAATCGAACATAAATTTAGAATGGTAGCACAAATTACGCCAGGTTGACTAATTGTACTTGAGTATAGTATCAAGTTAGTGAGTTCACGTGTCGTTGAGAAATGGGTGTGCTGTATAGTTTTATTTCATTTCCAACTTCAAAGCCGTTTCATGCATATTCCTCTCGGATTTTACTTCTTTTGTACGTCGGATTCGATTTTTGAAGCGAAATTAATTTATTCCTAGAGAAATTCGAAAAAGCAAAACAAAAGATTGGAGCAATAAAATTAAATAAATAACTGCTAAAATACCTAAGACATACTGATTAATTATATATGGAAATATATGGAACCATTATTGTAATTGTGAAGATTATAATTACCATTTAAATTGACAATACTAGTTAATTAATTCTATTATAAATATAAAATAAATATATACAAACCCATCGACGTGACATCTAGTATGCAGTACTTACACTATTATATGTAGTTTGGCTATTTGCCAATAGATGGCAATGACTAATAAACTATGAATATAGCAAAAGTATATAAAAAATAATAATTATTATCTTTTTATGTTTAGAATTTAATTAAAATTCTTACCTGTTTGCTGTTAATGTCGTCATTTCAACGTTATTTCCGCAGGCCGTTAGTATTTCATCGCAACTGCTGCCACCTGTTATGCGTTGGACGGAGCTCAAAGACGTGTCTTCGCTTGTACTTTTGCCCACGTTCGAGACATTGCCGCTAGGTGGCACTGTTCTTTGTTTTGAAGCTTGCTTGTGTCGACTTAATGCAAAAAAGAGTGCCAAGACCGCTTTTAGTTTCGCATCTCTAATGTCTGCTGCAGTTACTTGTTCCAATCCCTGTACTTTTTGAGCGTGTAGGAAATCCAAACAACACTGAACGTTCTCCAACTGAAAAGAAGATAAACGATTATTTATCTTAAAGTTGAAATATTATAAAATTATTTACATAAAATTATTTTTATAATTTTTTGAATCCATTCCTATTACAACATTTAAATATTTTATTTCAGCATTTGTTTATTGTCTTTTTACTTTAAGTAGTCATGTTGTTTAGTAATAAATTTTCTTTAACAAGTCTGTTCATATAATTCTATGTTTTCAACATTTTTATACTGACATCAATTTAGATGCAGGCCCCGATAAAGAGTAGTGTCAACATGTCTTTATTTATTCCCTGTGGATCATTTAGGCGACAGGTCCATTGTGTAGTCCCCTCGCGCCGTACGATGCGTACGCGCATCATAATCGCACAAAACTTATTAGTACGCAAAGTGCGCGCGATGCACGTCAAACGTTTTGCCGAATTACTTTCAGTTTTATAATTGCAAGAATTTTGTTGGGATAATTATAATACGTGCTAATATTATAAATTGTCGGTTTTTCTGTCTTATACGCAATCACACCTAATCGGCTGGGCCAATATTAATGAACTTTGTGATTATAAAGTTTATACACGGGGTATAGGATTAAAAAAGTTTTTGTTTCGAGAGCAGGAATAAAAAAGACATTGCATTATTGAGAATTACAGTACTTGAATGCTTAAATTGGTGAAAGAAGTCGCGGGGATCACTAGAACAAAAAAAAAACATTTTTCTCCAATTGTAATCAAAACCCAAAATAAAGATGGCTGGTTGTTATTAGTGGATAGTAGGCGGAGGCTCAATATCAGTCATGCCTGTTGGAATAAGATGATACAATGCTTTAAAAACTTCTATTTTTTAATGAAACGAAAACCAAAAGTATTCCTCACCCATGCTGTGAGCAAGAGTAACGAAGAAGCGACGCTCTTTGTATCTATCTTTTGGTGACTGATTATAGTCGAATTTTTCCCGCGGATAATAAAACGGTCAATCACGAACAAGATAACGACGCTGAAATATCATTTTAAAGGTTAAATTTTCTAATATTATTCATGTCCTCTACTAATCATCTAGACATATAAAAATGTCCTTAAATCACAAGTCACTTAGAGTTACTGGAGCTTTTTATATAGATTTTATTTATAAGTAGAATATTAGAAAATACCAGTGCCAAATTTAAAAGCGCACTAGTTGAATATAAGGAACACATTAACACAAATATATTGAGGCAGAGACTATCTGTATTTTTTATTTATCTTTTCTGATTTTCTTATCTATAATATATTATATAATACATTTTAATAAAGTTAAAAATTAAACAATTATGTGTTTTTTGTCATTTTTTCTACTCAAGTAAGTTTACTTATTTTTATATTCTATAGACCAAATATGAACAAAAAAGAGAATATATATTTTTCTTTGTACAGATGCCATCAATGTTTCTGTTTGCAATGAACAATACCATAAGGCCCTTTTGTAAAGTATTGTAAATCTTCATGAATGGGACAGTAATTGTTATTTTTTTATGTATATTCGAACTCCGTGTCACAAAAATTTACTATGTTGGAGAGTGAAATAATACCGCGTACAGGGCTACCTACGTTACTCTTGGTAAAAGGTAGATAATGAAACCTGAAAAATTAATATTTTTATTTTCCCCTTTTTCAATAATTAAACGAATAAAGAAACCTTGGAGAAGGATATCTATCTCCTGATGATGCTTCGGTTGCGGAGCGAAACGATTGTTGAGTTTATGATAGTGAACGTGTGTGCTTATGTATTGTGAAGGCGGTGCTGGAGGTTTGTGTATGTGTTTTTACGAATCCTGGATGTAACGGCTATGAAAAAACGGATAGTCCACTATACATTTAGCACTATATATTTTTTCTATTTACTGTATCGTAGATTTTAGCAAAATAATTTTATTATTACTTTTGTTTTAAACCATGTGTTATTAAAATCCTCAGAAACAGTACGATATCAGCATTATGTATTTACATATAGGTGACGGCATGTTTTCTCTTTTCCACTAATGATTTAATGGTTTCAACAATAGTTTACTATATGATAATAAAAATATTCAGTAACTAAAGTAGGTGTGGGAATAAGTTCAAAATGACTATCGATTTTTAGGTCTGTATTTTTTTTTAATACAACCACGGGGAAAATATTTACCCGATCGAAACTAGATAAGTTATTACTTAATATTGGATAGAACTGTCTATACACCGATTATTAAGCGAGCTATTATTTTTGGAGTAGCAGAACAAGGATACTACCACATGTTAGGAATGTAATCATCACTAGCAAGAAACACAATTATTGGTATTTTAGGCTAAACAACATAAGTTACAACGAACGAGTTTAGACCTTACAACAACGAGTCTTTTTTTTTTTTTTTCGAACTGACTGTATGCTGTTAGCCCTAATGGCTTTTACAGCGTCACCGGGCGGGACGGGCGAGCGCAAAAGCATCGTCGAGGTTGCGAAATGCAGGGAGTAGAGCGCAGAAGCTCTACTTAAGTCGGGGAACGTCGTCCTAAGGGTGCCTCCTGTGAGGCCGGACCACGGCTTAGGGCGACGTGTAGTGGAGGGTTGATGGTATGACTTAGATTAGTCATTGCGGCGTCGGAAGGGTGGCGAGAAGCCACGACCGACCGACGTCAGAAAACTGGGACCTCGTCTTCGCCGGCGAAGACGCTGTGTGTGTGTATTACGTGTATCTGTGTTGGCGATCGTTATTTGATCGTCGGGGTCATACAAGACGCTTTTTGGACGCCTATATTTTCGATGGTCGGACCTAACTGGGATGTAGGTAGAATCAACTGAAATAGGGGGGTTCGAGTGTACCTCAGATTTCTCGAAGTAAGATTTCGAAAAACGTTTCGAAAAAAGTAATGGTAGGGAGATCGAGGTCACTATGGAGGTCAACGTTCCGCATGAACCACGGACACCCAGTGGCTGTCCGCATAAATCGGTTCTGAAGTCTTTGGAGCCTGAGCAATCTGACCTTTGAAACGTGCGCGAACGCAACGCTCGCATAGGACATTATTGGTCTTATGCAAGTTTTGTAGAGTGTCACTTTGTTGCGGAGCGACATCTTATTTTTCTTGCATAACATCGGATAAAGTCGTCCCATGACATACGCAGCCTTATTGCAGACTATGTGTATGTGCTCGTGGAAGGTCATGGAAGGTTGAAAGGTGACACCTAGGTACTTGACTTTCTGTTGCCAGTGAATCGGTGTATTGTAAAGGGATATTTCCGTAGGTGTGTCTATGTGAGATCGAAAGCGAAAACCGATAAAGTGCATGGCTGCACTTTTATCCGGGTTTATTTCGATTCTCCATTGGCGGAACCAGCGTCCGAGGCTGTCTACCGCTTTCTGGAGACGTCTAGTTATTACTTGAGGTCGGCGGGATGTGGTAAATACAGCGGTGTCATCCGCGAAAAGGGCAAGATGTGTACGCTCTTTGATAGGCGCCCGTGGAATGTCACTCGTGTAGAGCGAGTACAATAAGGGTGCCAGCACAGATCCTTGAGGGACACCAGCACGAATTGTGCGGCGAGACGATAAAGTACCGTCTATGCGATAGCGAAAGGTGCGATTAGTCAGGTACTCTCGTAAGATGAGTACAAGTCTGTCTGGTATATTTAGTTGGAGCAGCTTGTAAATTAAGCCTGCGTGCCAGACCTTATCGAAGGCTTTGGCGACGTCGAAGAATATGACACCTGTAAACTGCTTGGTTTGTAAACCTTGCAGAATGTGCTCCGTGAGGCGGTGCACTTGTTGAACACAGGTGTGTTTTGGACGAAATCCGAACTGTTCGTTCGGAATAAGATTTTGGCTATCAACTACTGATTTTAATCGGGCGAGAAATAACGAGTCGAAATGGTCTAAGACGTCATTAACGAGTATGATACGCACCACGTCTCCAGACCATACGTAGCCATACTAAATATACACACGTAAATCTTTGCTATTTAGGAGAATTCTTTCACTCGGTCGCGTAATCTATTGTCGCAATTAATTGCGCTACTATAAAGGAAATAAAAATTGTGTTTGACTTTTCCTGTTCCTACAAAATCGTTATATTTTAAAGTTATAGATAATATAACAATATAAATTATCATCATCCTGTCGGTTTTTTTTACGTACCTGACAACCCTGATCGAGAGTTGTTTAAGATATTATCATAATTTATTCAGGCGTTACAAAAAACACTTTAAAAACTTAAGAATGTTATGAGTGTTGTAATATTGTATTTTAACAACAATTTTTGCGGTCGTTTTTCTGTTTGACTCTTAAAAGGGAATTGTAATCGATCATTATACTTAAGTATGATTAAGCGCAATAATAATAAAATTATTCCATAATATTATGAATCGACCGTGTCGGAGTAAAATAAGACGGGTGGAGATTTTATGTTTATTTTTTCTTCTTGGCTATAATGTTACGTAATTAACCGTGTCGTATCTGGCAGAATAGAATACCACCATCCTCCACCCTCCTTTCTTACCGAGGTGTCGTAAGAGACGACTAAGGTAAGTGCCGCGTGGTATCCGGCTACGTAGAATAGACCTCCCTTATCTCTTACCGAGGTGTCGTACGTAAGGCGACTAAGGTAAGTTGACGTCAAGCAGGCGGACGGTCGTAAAATACGGAACCAAATCATGTGACAACAAGTTTGTAACATGTTGTCCCGAGCCCACTTAGAGTGGGATAAAGACAGTAGAATGATGCTATTATGTTACGTAATGTAAGTTGCACCAAAACTAATTAACTTAGTCTCATGATCAGATTTTAAAAGAAAACAAAAATCAAATCGAAATTTCAAATGCAAAATTTCAGAGTTCGTCTTTTGTACTTATTAATAAAATTACATTATAAAATTACGATCAGTTCTTTTTTTTGTAAAATAAATAAAATAAATAAATATATGGAACAATTACACACGGCTGTCCATCCCCAAGGTAAGTAACTTAATATTTGTGTTATGGGTGACAGATAACTGGTAAATATATAATAATAATAGAAGTCCAATCGTAGATTAAAATTGAAACAAAATTTGGGTCTTATAAAATAGATTGTACAAGTAAATTCAATCTGATGCCTGATGTGCTGTACTCCTAGCTAGGTTATAAAGTAATCTGCGTTAAGGATTAACAGGCCTATGCCTAATTTAGTATGTAACAATATGTACAACATATACGGTTTTCTTCTTTCCTCAAAGCTACTAAGTTAAAGTTATTAAATATATACATATATAATTGTAAATACATATTTGAATATACACCCAAATGCGAAGAACTATCAAATTAAAATTTATGGAAAATGTTGGTTCTCGGTGGGAATCGAATCCGCAACCCACAGAGTTTAAGGTAGGGTCATTGTCAAAGGGCCAGTCAAAATTAGAAATTGATTAGATTTTTTTTTTCATATTTCTACCAAAACATATATACATAGCTAATTTTAACTACTTTAATTAAATATCAATGGGACTAGAATTAAAAATGAGCATATTTACCTTCACATTAAATAATACAAATCAAGTATATGCCATCATTATTTATACTACATAGATTACATTCGTTTCATGACTTCGTAACATAATTCCAAACATAGCGAGCTAAAAATTAAAATATTAAAACTGCACGCAGTTGCGCATAATTGCTTCATAATTGGATGGAATTTTTAGATAGCATGTAGGTTTAAGAGTCCACATTACTCCAGTTTTACTACGCAATAAGGGTCATGTACGTCGCACCATATGTGGCTTAACTACAGCAGGCCTACCATGAACTCTTATTGCGACTCAAATGAAGACGTAAACTAAATTGTTTTGCTTTTCCATACCATGACGTCTTAAAGACGTATACTTTAAGTCATTGCCGAATGGCAATCTAAACTGGATCGCAAACTTATTTCATTTACCCTTTTTCGTACAATTGGCTATGAAAATAAATTAAATTTCTTAATTTAATTTTTACATCTCCAGTACACAGTGAATTCAAAACAGCGGTTAGATTGTACAATAGTAAATTTTATTGAAAATTAATATTGATACCTAGCCTTAATATATATGAATATATACTTGATGATATTAATATATGGGCAAAAATTAATGCTGTGTACGTGATCTTTATGAAAACATAAATGTTACATATTTAGAAACTCTCAAAATAAATTTAATTTCCTATCTATACTGAGGAATGATATATTAGAGTGCAAAGAAAGTGTATATTTAAATTGAAAATAGTATCCACGTTAACTATCCAGAAAGTACATAAAGGATAAAAAATGTAAAAGAAGATGCCAAAGTTATTTAAAAAAAAATAACACAAAGACGCTAACTAGAAAAACGTGTGACAAATTGCATATATCATATAGGGACATAAGTTTTAATATAAAAACTCATCAGCCCTGCCCGCTGACCTACCCGAGATATAAACTCGTGATCCTTATAAAGAATCACATGGTTTCACAGTTCGGCTATTACAGCTAGTATTTGAAGTATCTAAACTAAATTAATCATCACGTCAATCCGTATCTATAGTTCGGATCCCATGGTTGTCTTTTATGTGAAGCTTGACAGCTGTCGCTCCAACACGACAATGGTGTGTCCACGGCGTTACTTAGCAAGATAAGATCAAAGATTTCAACTTTCCCTCAAACGAGTGTAACAATATATGGGCACTCCTTGAGTTCCATTAGTAAGGCTTCCACATATGCATAACTTTTAATGTAGGTCTTGTACAAATTCAAGTGAAGCTTGTAAATTTTTATTAGTTGCTAGCTGTGCCAGCGGTTTCGCCCGCGTGGAAATCTGCGTGTCACAATTTCTTTCTAGAATTCAAATTTTAAACATAAAAATAGTTATTTTGTGTTAACCATGAGAGATAGAGACATGCTATCGCAGACTTTTTTAGTAGTTTAGTAGATCTACAATTCTTTAGTGCATTACAGCGTACATTTTTTATTACATTTCAGCGTATCTCTGCTGGTTTACACAGGGCACGCGAATATAGTTCCCAGCAAGCGAGTTTTTTAACAACTGCGCGATCTCTTCAATACAATGTACATAATACCGACCTAAACCATCCGGAAGAATTGCACTATCCTTTGGTGAAAACCGTACTAAAATCCGTTCAGCAGATTTTGAGAAAATGGATTTTACATACAGACAGACAGCTTTTTGGGACTTTGTTTTATAATAAGTATAGATATTGTAACATTCTTGTCATGCAGTGGCACATAACATGTCGTGGTTTAAATCAAAAAAGTTTCTTATTATTTGTATAGTTAGAGGTTTATAGACGCGAAGAATAAATTGTTAAGGATAGTATGATTCTATGATCTATGATTTCACTTGTGAGATCATAAACAATTGCACTGAAACGGCATTGTACTGGAACGGAACTGGCGTATTTGCGATCCCACGCGTGTCACGCGGTGCAATTTGTCCAATAAACTTTTGCTTAGTTTTATTCATCATCAGCATCATCCTCCTGCTCTTATTTTACTCTCAATGGGGTCGGCACAACATGTTAAACATTTTGTCTCATGATTCGGTTACGTATTTTACAACCGGCCGCCTGCCTGACGTCAACTTAGTCGTATTTTACGACCCCTTGGTAAGAAAAAGGGTGGTCTATTCTACTCACCCAGATACCACACGATGGGTAAACTTACCTTAGTCGCCTTTAACGACTCCTCATTAAGAAATGAGAGTGGTCTATTCTACTCAGCCGGATACTACACGGTTTTGCTTACAGATTTGTGAAAGGTAATAATGTCAGACTACTACAGAATATCCAAAACTGTGTTCTTTAGACAACCTGGATGTCTGGAAGAGATCGCTACGTAGCGATAATACCGCAAAATTGTAAGACTTACTTCTTTTTTGTTAGTTTCTCTTTTCTAACCTGTTTTTGCGTGTGGTGTATAGTAAAAGAAGAAAAAAATATAGTGTAATGACAAATTTAAGCTGCGATAGCACAGCGGTGAGACCTTGCGACTATTTCAAGGGGACGCGGATTCAAGCCACGGGCAGGCACCAATCAGTTTTTTTGTTAAAAACTTATGTGTCTAATTTAAAACTGACATTTATCACACAGGTTTTAGGTGAAGAAAAACATCTTGTGAAAACCTGTATTATTTCTAGAGAATTGTAGAGATATCCATATTGGAACAGCGTGGTAGGTCCTAGTTCCCAATTCTTTTTTTCAAAAACGGGGAGAGGTTATTCAGTTATCTCTAATCTTCTAATACTTGTAGCCACAAAACCATAGACCCCTCATAATTGGTTTTCATACAACTATTTGACTACGCTCGATAGAATATAATATAATCGCGCACAAAAGAAGCCTCGCTTATGAGTGTCGTATCTTGAGCACGTGTTCAAGAATAATTAAAAATACTCAAGGTGTTTACGACGAAATATTCACACCAAACAAATCGTCAAAAACGAATTGTAGGCAGAACGTAACTTAAGGAGATACAATCAGAACTTTCAGCTTTCCTTAAAAGAGTTTTGGTAACGCTAAATAAGGTAAACACTGTTAAATTGATTAATAATAAGGCTACTTATTGCGTTTAAATTATTACTTAATACATTATTAATAAGTCGAATTTATGAGCGCTGTCTAAGTTTGTTTTGTAAAGTGGTGTCATTTCTTTAGTGTGCGGGATACGACTTATTTATTTACTATGAGATCGCTCGGTACATTACTATATATATAACTGAACGTACTTTTGATAATAATTTATACATTCACTCATTCGATAGAACACAATATAAATAGAACTGTTACATTTTTATTTCTTACTGTAACGTTAAATATATATGTACATTTACTAGCTGACCTGGTAAACGTTGTTTTGCTATAAACATTATTTCTAGGAAATTTCTAGTATAAATTATAAAAAATAAACAATTTCGTCCAAAAAATAGAAAAAAATGTTAGGGTTGGACAACCCTTGTCACTTAGGAGTATGAAAAATAGATAGTGACCGATTCTCAGACCTACTAAATATCCATATAAAATTTTATGAAGATCGGTGAAGCCGTTTCGAAGGAGTATAGTAACTCTAACTATGTGAGACGAGAATTTTATAGATAAGATTTATAATCCACTCTATTACTTCATTTTTGCTATTAGAGGTCATGGGTACAAGCATCAGGAACAAAAGGGCTTACAACGTAAATGTAGCTAGTTCCTACACTTAAAATATGAATAGCACTATATAAACTAAAAAGAAACTCAGGATTAAGTTTTCTATAAAACTCTTGAATTAAAGAAATATATTAATTTACTCAAATTCATATTCATAATATTTTTTATTCAAGTAAACTTGTAAACAAGTGCAAGTGCAGCTGCTCCTACCGAGAAGAGCCAGCAAGAAAATCGGCGGTTGCTCTTTTTGAAATATAAGCCTTGAAACTAGTTACATTTAGTTATTACTGTCTTGTACAGGGTAGAAGTGCAACTATATCCACACATCCTTATCATCTAAGTAATCTTCAACAGTATAGTAGGCTATTTGTATCAGCCTCTTTTTAACAGTGTTTTTAAACTGCTGTAACGGCATGGCCAAAATTGATTTCGGAATTTTATGATAGAATGTTATACCCAAACCCATAAACGATTTACGTACTTTTTGCTATGCGCAAAGCAGGAGTCGCAAGCTTATGTCGGTTCCTACTTTGTCTATTATACACCTATAGTTTTATAATTCTTATATTTTTATGTAAAAAAATAAAATTGCTTAAAATATACTGTGAAGCAAATCTCTAAATATCTTCGCGACATATATTCGCAAAATATAGAGAAGAAATTGGCATGAAAACTAAAGCTTTTTTTTAATAAAATCGAATCAGGAACAAATAAAACCGGACTAAAGCCTCTGAGTTTAAGGATTCAGCTAGGTGTAACAAGTTTGTCAGAAGAATTGAATCATCGTCATAAATCATTGTAGCATTAACGAAATCATCCGACAATGTCAGATTCATGTAGCTGCTCGGAATAATAACGTCAGTAACAAATTGCGGACACTTGTTAATTTAGCGGGCGATAAAATTAATTTGTTGATTATTTAATAGCATATTAACACCATATGGCACTTGAAAATTGCGTAGTCGCTGGAATTTCATACTAAATATTTTATTAAATAATTCGTGATGCTTGTTTTTTCGGACTGTGATATGACGGTAAGATTTTGTGACAATAAGAAGATGATAATTCTAAATCATTCCTAATAAAAAAGCTTGAAAATTTTTACTATGGAAAATCGATCGGCTTCAGTTTCGCCGGATTTAAACATTTTAATCTGTATATCGGAACAGTAAATAAAACAACGTATTTAAATCCACACAATGGAACTGCAATAACTTTTATTGTTGTGAGCAAGTCTTTGACCTATTAACATTTATTTTGTCGAGGTCATTATTAAAACGATCGCAATTATATCCTTAGTTAACATTAAACAGACGTCGAAAGAGCAATTTTCTTAAAATAAATAACTTATTAAATTTGTTATTTATTTTTATCGACGGTTTATTACAGAAACAAAAATACATATAGTTTTGTGCTTACAAATAACATAATAAAAATTGCTTAATATCGTAATGAGGTAAAATCCGCCGAGTAGTATCCGGCTGAGTAGAATAGAACATTTACCGAGGTGTCGTAAAAGGCGACTAAGGTAAATTGACAACAGTCAGGTGACCGGTCGTAAAATAGCTAGCTAAATCATGTTACAACATGTTTATAGCATGTTGTGTCGATCCCAATAGAGTGGGATAAGGGCAAGAGAATGATGACCGTAAGGAGGTAAAATAAATGCGACTGTCAACTAGCATCGAAACAGCGGACGTATTCATAGATAATATGACACATAATATACGTAGACTAGCAAGATGGGAAACCAACCCCTTTTTTTAGATGAGAATTTCTTTTTTACTTGGGTACAGTACCCAAGCTGTGGAGGGTGGTTTTGTAGACATGCCGGACTCTTACCGGCTAAGACCAACTTAATGCCTGATGACGAGAGCACAGAAATGGTGAACACATCACGTGTGCACCAATGAAGAAAAAATAAAGGGAAATAAGAACTTACCCTTTAGTCGACTGCTCACGAATACAGAACGTAGATGGTACAATAGGCTGCTAGAATTAGAAATAAATCTATGCATTGCTACTTCGGAGCAAATTACCAGTATTTCGAATTAATACTTTTTGCAAAAACAAATTAGCAATATACACGTTAACGTTTATTAGAAAACCAATTTATTTTAATAAAAAAATGGTATTTTGTCTCTGTTTTTATTTATATTTTTTAAATGGAGTATTGCGTAAGAGATATGATATTTTTGCTCCCTCTGTAATTCGTCCTCAATCAATCCTTTATAGTCTATAATTAATATTAAGGTATAATATTTTATCTATGGTTTAGTAAATTTTTATTTGTTTAATTTAGTTAATGCATGTTAATTGCATGAATAATACATAGACTGTTCTGTCGTCTATTTTTGTTTTAGTATATTACGCATACCTCACTGTGATAATGGAAGCGGAGTATCATAGAGAGAGTAACGTAAAGAGTGAAAGAGCATTTGATAGTTTTATATACAAATAAACAATGAAAGTCAAGTGCATCCCGTTATTCAGGCTTAGGTCATGGCACACGAGCCAAAGTATGTCGAGGTCTGCTACTATTGGGAACAGGGCTGTCAACATGTGATAAGCGTATTAAATTCATTTAATTCATAAGTTTCTTTCCTTTACTACAGCTCATTTCCAATTATATTACAAAACCACAAGGTTAGAGGAAAATATTACACGAATATGACATATTTTATGTCATCGTAAAACATGTTTACAAATTAAAAAAGGTTTGCAGTGCAACAGTACTTTTTTGTAAAAAATAGTAATATTATTTTCCTTTTTCCTTTTAATATCCACTTTTTTGGTCTAGTTTTTTAACTAAGGTTTTTTTAGATAATTGAATGGAATCAAATTCGATAGAATTGTTCTAATATTTATATTTGAATGCCCAGAATTTACTAATATACCGCAAAAGGTAAAGTTTGTGTTTACGTATCAGTGTTCAACCCTATAAGTTGTTTTCTGTCCCCAACTTATGAGCCCGGTGAAATTAACCCAAAAACAGTTCAATTTTAATAAACAAGCTTATTCTCATAGCAGATATTATCAGTGGTTTGTTTTAACTTTCGCGCAAGTAACCTATTATTATGTAAATTGGTAATAACTTTAATTTTCTGTATACGTCTCTGTACCTTTATTTTTTATGTATTAAGTATTTACTTTACATAAAACTTTCATATAAAATCGTGTTGCTTTACGTGTTAAGGGTTCGAGGATTCAAATTCATAGAGAGATCCTTTATTTGTAGCCGGTTTCTATCGCAGTGGTCGAATTTTATCAGATAGAAATAATCCTTTATCTGATATCGTGAAAAAAATCTTTGTAATTATTATATAAGTCTCTTTTGCTCTCATACCTTAGGTCATACGTAAAAATAATAGAAAAATAAAAAAAAACTATTATTATTATATAAGAGCTTTAGCAAAATACACGTGTGAAAATTAAAGTACGTAAATCGTTCTTAAGCATGCGTGAAAAACGTGTCTAGAAGAATCCTTGATTTACGACCTGCTACGCGTAAACGGCTAAACATTTTCCTTCATATTAACGTGCAATAAATCAAGATAAAGTCCCCTCTATGGGGTGAAGTGAAAAGATATCAATTTTACAGAACAACGCGCGATGGCGGTCACGCGAACACATATGGACATAATAACCCGTTATTAGGCAAGTTATTGTATGTTAAGGGCAATGAAAGGAAATCGTTTAGTAATTTATTTTTGTATTTATATTTAAATTTGGATTAACGGCTAGTTCTCGTTTTAGACTTTCATATAACGAAGACGCCTGAAGGACAAATAACTTTGATTGGAACAAAGTGTTGCTTTGTTAAAAAACAACTGCTCATAGAACCTATTGGACTTTTTTTTAAATAAGGTGCAGCTCTCTAAACGTAATGTGCCACTGCTGGCATTCCCGTTATATCATCAACTATTGCCGCTCAAGCTCATGAGTCTTGATTTGCTTCCATTCTAACAATTTTATGACGTTAGAATAAAAGAATATGTTTTCCCGATACTTTCCCGAATAAGTATATCAAAATTGAAAAATTATTTTGTAGTCAAAAACATAATTCGTGAGCAGACATAAACCAATATGTTCAATTTCGAAGTCCCTTTTATTTATTTTGTTATATTATCAGCTATATACCGGATATAGCAATGTATGAATTATACATAATATGCTAGTCTTACTTGCCGTTTTTAATGAGAAATAATACAATACCTAGTTTTAGATTTCTTTTGATCATACATGAAAGCCAGAAAGGTTTTCATATATGTTCAAAAGTATGATCAAAATCAAAGTGATTTTAGAATTACTTCTTAAAATCAATCAGTACTGAATTTAAAATATATCAACAAATAAATTTGAACATTAACATTTTTTTAATCAATTATAAACATACTTATAAGTGCCGTACATATTATTATGCCGTTTTTATGTTTCAGTATCCTGTCGCTATTTAAAAATGATGAGTACTAAAAATATAAGTAAATTGATGCGGCGTTTGAATAGGACCATTGTTTTTTACAAAGAGCAATAGGTAATATGCACTCAGGCAGATATTTTATTATCTGCGCAGACTGATAACATAGAACGTTAAGCGGCCGCCGCAAGAACTTTTTAAGTATAAAATAAATAAATCGCTTATAATTTATCGAAGCATAGAAGTTGATAAAACTTTTTTTTTGCTTCCAATTTTAAAGTGTTTGCTTAGCCTCACAAACTATCCAAGAAACAAATGTCTTGTTGTTTTTAAAATGAATTAAACCCCCTTTTTATAGGCATAGAAGAAAATTATTTTCTGCATAATATTTTCCTATGCTACATTAGGCATCTATTAAGAAATATGCAAAAAATAGCATATTTCTTAATAGAAAACCTAGTTTTACGCTGTTACAACTTTACGCTCTTGGAGAACTTATGATAACAAATCAATATTAAAGTTAGTTGAATCTGATTACGTTTTTCAGAGTACTTCATACTTCAGTACAGCGACCTACTGACTTGACTGTTATTTGTGAGAGCTAAGGTAGCTCATTAAATTATCTTCGTTAAGGCCTACCCATTAACGGCTTTCCCCGTACGCTGTTTTATAAAGCAGTGTACACACATGACTTCGACTAGTTATTATACATGTTCAAATTAAACATATAATTATTATAGCAATTAATTAATATAAACTGTTATGTATATAAAAAGTCAGTTATGCTCAATAATATTAACTTTTCGGAGACGGCATGGTGATCGCAGTACCTACCTGACTCTATTAAATATTTAACCTCAATACGGTTCTTTCGGTAAGCAAAGGTATTCTGTAAGTAACCTTACCATACTTACCTCTAGGTACTTTTATGTAAGTAAGGTAATGTAAGGTAAAGGTTCGAATTGTTAAGCTTCATCTCTTCTTAAGTTCGTCATGTTGATCAACAAGTTATATAACCGACAATTTTTTTTTATTGAATTATTTTAATTAAAAAATATTTTATACCTTATAATTATTATAATTTATTTAAAATATTCATTAAAAACAATATAAAACCTTAATTTTTTTTTAAAAATCTATATGAAGGTAATCGGACTTGCAATTTTTTATATAGGATAACAAAACTTTTACTTATAAATTTAATAGAACTAATGTTTATAATATTATTAAACTAAGATAAAATAACCATGCTTAACACACTTCTATCCCCACCCTTTTTTTTATGTGTCACCTTCTGCACTCGGCGTTAATTTCGATGTAAGAATTACCTTCCTTGAAAGTCATAAATCTGTCATATATAACAAATTAACCCACTTACAATTTGAGCGAGGGCGCGGTACCGATGGCCGGAACAAATCTGTGACTGACTTTTTGTTTCTTATTCTTACAATGTAATTGATCGGGCTTCGGTATATATATATAATAGGAGCTTAAAATTGAAGGCCGTTACGTACTACTTTAAAAGTCCATACTTGAATGTGAGGCAAAAGCTATTTTTGTAATACCTTTTCTTATAAACTTTGACGACAATTAGCATCAATGTATTCATTTATTTTATTTATATAAAACAATATGATATTTTCTAGTTTTTCTTTGAAGTCCAATATAGCCATTGGATAGCTTACGTAGCAGATATCGCGACTTTTACATAAAAACTTTATATTTTTTTTCAACCCGAATATAAATGTAATGAAAATATTATTTCGATATAATGTGCGATTTAAGAAAATATATGTATTGCTAAATTTATTTACTATCCGTTCTTATAACTGAAACATGCAGAATTAGTATAAACCTCATACACTACCCGCCACCAATACACAAGCACTGCAGACGTTCACTATCACAATCTCAACAATTATTTCGCTCCATAACCGAAGCATCGTCAGGAGATAGACTCCACGATAAAATCGCTCTGTCTGAAAAGTCTGTTTTCATTACTTCTATATTATTAACCTTCGCAAAGTAACGCCTAAATCTATAAATTTCTTATCCAGAATGATAATTTTTTTTTATTTGACATCATCATGATAAAATCATCTTACTCTAGAAGGTCAAAAGAAAAGGGACAGACTTTTATTGAAGAGTGTAATTTTTTATATCAACTTATTTTTAGTATTGTTAACAAAAACTAAGCGAGATAAATTTAAATAATAAAGCTCTCAAATGGCTTCGTTTCGTTTCGACCATAGAGACATTGTAATGATGCTGATCTTGATTTGTCAATTTGTGTAATGGTGAATGCGGTATTGTCGATCACAGAATAAGTTATCAGGTGTCAACCTTGAAATTCTAATAATAATTAGTTTACCTGATTGTATTTACTAAACGGATTTTTATTTTTAGACGTCTTATAATGCTTCTGAACTTGTACATCCCGTCATGCTTTCGAAAGAAATATAAGTATAAGAAGACAAACATTTGTTAACATATAAAAATTAAAATGGCACAATAAACGCCAAAATTCTGTAATAAAAAAAGTAAAGTAACAGCCTGTTACTATGCCCACTGCTGGGCTAAGACCTCCTCTCTCCGTTTTTTGAGAGAAGGATTGGAACTAAGACCTACCACGCTGCTCCAATGCGGATTGGTAGGTTACACATATCCCTAGAATTCTCTAGAGATATGCAGGTTTCGTCACGATGTTTTCCTTCACCGAAAAGCGTGTGATAAATTGCAATTAACAATTAGACACATAAGTTTTAATAGACTCATTGGTGCCTGCCCGGGGTTTGAACCTATGTCGTCTCTAGAGAGTCGCACGATCTCACCGCTAGGCTATCACAGCTTATAATTCTGTAATAGCTCGTTGAATAATTTAAGAACGATACAACGATGCTGAAAAGAATAAAGCAACGGCACATCCTATCATCATTTAAAACGCATTGTAAGTCATAACACTCATAAGAACTCGAAAGTGTACTTATAAAAAGGCGTACTAAATTTGATGTAACGGTTTCCTGATGATGCATTTTACTTTTGTTAATGCAGTGGGCTGTGAGGCTTTTAAATGCATTATGTCATAATAGAGATTGAGGAAGGATCTCGTCTTTGTTTAGTGGATATTTAGACGTGACTAGAGGTTTAAATTACACGAAGAAGTGAACTATGTCTTTATATTGCCTTGGTTATCGGATTACGAGTAAACGGTAAGTTCGATAATTCTGTTTTTGGTGTCAGAAGAGCATTCTTATGAATGAAAGAATATTGCAAGTTAAGAAAACTCTAACATTAGAAAATTTAAGAAAACTTTCTTGCTTAAATAGTTAAGATAGGACATGTTCCGGCAGGTCAACAAGTATATACGGCGAGTGAAAATTCATATACCGAAACTGAAAAAGTTCTTTCAACATTATTATAAATGTAATTCATAGGACATTTAGAAATTATGGAAAATAGGTATACAATATTATATTTTAATTTCCAATGTAAAAGTGTCTCTGTAAAAGTGCTAAGAAACAAATAGAGAATTGAACTGATTCTGTTGTATATTACATGTATATTAATCTTTGTCGGTGACAACACATGACCCCTTCCTTACCAGGAGGTTTCGAGTTTAAATCATCAATTCTCTAAAGAAACGAAATTTCCATATTAAAATACGAACGAAATAACGAAACCAACATGTTTGAAAAATTCCTCGAACGATCGTAATTGCTTTCCTTCTATATTTTGCTATAAATATAGTATACGAATATAAACATTAAATTTCTGTTAACCTTCAAAAAACGAATACCACATCCCACACGTTTCTTTATGGACATTATACCATAAATTAGGTAGTGTGACTTTTGAAAACCTAAAATATGCTTAAAAACCCTTAATAAATATGCACCTAAATCTACTGTATGTATAACTCTTTAAGTGGAAACTAGATGAAAATCTGTTCTGCAATTTGTGATAAATGAGAGAAACAGGTGTGGTAGGAGACTTGGTAATGAATTTTGAAATTCTTGCTATCTTATTTCGATACTTAAAAAGCAATACTCGGCCACTTCTACCCAAAATCTAATTTTTAAAATGCTTACCACTGTCTGAGTACATTACGAACCTTAAAGTCTGTACCAAACAATAAACAAAAGAAAAAATTTTAATTGACCCCCGGAAATCCAAAACAATAAAGCGAATGGTTTGTTCACCGCCATGTTTGCGTCGCTATATTCGCCGATTGCAGTTGCAAACCGTGGTTCGACTACAAAACTATTACTAGATTCGAAATCGACAGTATTTATAGCGGCAACTATTTATATTTTAAGAAATGTGTTATCTAATCTGAATTTATAGCTGTCCAGCAATGAGTGACTCTCTTGAGAGGGTCATGGGATAAAACCCCCCCTCAGACACCAAAGAGTTTTTCTGTGTAAACTTATGTGCCTAATTGCCAATTGCAATTTATCATACGTTTTTGGTGAAAGAAAGCATCGCGAGGAAACCTGCATATGTCTCTAGATAATCCTGAGCATATTGTGTAACCTAACAATCTGCACGTGGAACAGCGTGTTGGATATTAGCTCTAACCATTCTCTCGAAAAACGGAAAGAGGATGAAAATATAAGAATAAGCTGTTGTCTTAACTTTTTAAAAATCGAATCATACTGGCTCACGGGTTAAGACCCGTCAGGTCATGAGTTCTATTATTTAAAAATTCTGTCTGATAGATGTTTACAAAAGAAATGAAGATTATTATTTTGCTATAATCCCGATAAAAGAAAAGACATGTAATATTAAATGTGTATTATTCGTTTTCATCTATACATATTATAAATCAAAAGTTCCAAAAAGCTGTCTCTCTGTATGTAATCGATTTTATATAAATCCACTGAACGGATCTTTGTACGATTTTCACGAAAAGATTGTGCAATACTTCCGAATGGTTTAGGTAAAATGTACATATCGGTATTATGTAAATTGTGTTAGAGAGAGTTGTTAAAAAACTTGCTTTAGTCGCGTGCGCTGCGTAAACCAGCAGAGATACGCTAAAGTAATTTACTAGAGAATTGTAGACCTATAAAACTTCTACAAAAAAGTCCGCGATAGCATGTCTCTATCTCTTATGGTTAACTCACAATAACTACTTTTATGTTTAAAATTTGAATTCTAGAAAAAAATTGTGACACGCAGATTTCCACGCGGGCGAGACCGTTGGCACAGTTAGTACCTGATAAATGCAGGATTCGTAAATACTCATGCACTGCCACCAATAACAACATGTACTCGTATATTGTTGTTATTGGTGGTATAGCACTGCGCACATTCACTACCACGTATTTCACTGGCTCATGATGGATAGTAGAATATAATAGGTTATAAGATCATCACGCTTCCCAAGCGTGGTGATTTTCGCCGTTAAACTTAAATAATAAAAAACATTTACGGAAGAAATCTATAAATGACAACGATAAAAGAAAATAATTAAAAAAGCGTTTTTTTGCTGTAGCTACATAAATTTTTCGCCCCTACTTTATTTGTAGGAGCTATTTGAAAAAGATTTGATAGGTATGTGGGATGCCTTTATTAAGGGAGCATTGCACTCCCCAAATTGCATGACTCGCTCCAGGGCGTGCACGGGGCGTTGATGAATCAGTGCAAGAGAACATCTCTGTTTTTTTTTTCATTTTTATATCTGCACTAAAATTCAATGATATATCACCACATCAATGTACTTTATATAAATAATTAAATGAAAGACGCGCTTGAATAGATAACTCTTAATTGCTGTTGTTTTCCAAGAATTTTTTATGTATACTTATTATAAAACAAAGTCAAAATTCATTTGTAAGAGTAATAAAAAAATAATGATATAAAACCTACATCAGGAAAGAAATACGCATAAGAAGCCATGTCAGATAGTAATTTTTTTTAATTGTAACAAGGTCTCATATATTTAATAGTTTAAATATTTTAATAAAACTTTATTTGTTACAGTTATCTTTCGCTAGTTTTCTTAAAAAATGCTCCAGCAAAGGAAACGGGAAAATAAGCTAAACCAGTAAACTAGAGCGGATGTAGACTTGTTTATGACTGAATACTCTATATGGGCTTGTCTTTGAGGACGTGACAATTGTCCCGGCGATGTGCCGCCAACGCGTGATCTCAGAAGATTCAACTCATCTACCGATAGCCTTGCTCATTCATTACTGCAAAAATTTATTAAGCGGTTCCACTATTATATGCTAACAATAGTATGTAAAAACGTTAAAATAAAACATGCACAAACAACAAATAGTTTCTCTATTATATATATATATATATATATATATATATATATATATATATATATATATATATAGATAATAGATAAACTATTTTTATATGTTCCTTACAGTATATATGACTCTGTAACGCGTTATTAAGGAAACTCTCTCTTGTCTTCTTTAGATTAACTTATTATTTAAAACTTAAAATGACTTAGATTTCATATTAATTAACTTAGAGTGACGGTTTTGTTTCGAGGGGAAATCGAAACCAGACTGAGCCACAGCAACGCGTGGCCTGGCCGCCTGTATTATAATAGTAATCTTTTGAAGCTCAAGGATACCTAGTGAAACTAACATTTATATAGAAACAATAATAAGTAAGTATATGTGGTATCCGGCTGACTAGAATAGACCACCCTCATTTCCTACCGAGGTGTCGTAAAAAGGCGACTAGGATGAGTTGAAGTCAGGCAGGCGGCCGGTCGTAAATTACGTAGCCAAATCATGTGACAACATGTTTGTAAAATGTTGTGCCGACCCCACTTAAAGTGGGATAAGTGCAGGAGGATGATGAATAATAAGTAAGTATCGTACATGATTGGTCAATTGAAAACAAAAGCTTTCAACCTATGTTTACAAAAAGTTTAATCAATAGAACACAAAAAAACGGCGTAAAGGTTTCCGAGAGAGAATTCCGAGGTGCCGATTCTGAGATGATTCTTGTTACAAAACCACGCGTATTTACAACATACACAATTACTTATATAACACGTGTTACTATAAATTAGTGCACTATTTAGCATTTTTAAATTGTACATTTCCCACGATATGAAGCACGTCCCATAAGACAAGTGAATACGTGTCGCTATTGAACAAATAATAAATGGCTATACAGCTAATACCTAATGCATATTTTAACGTCAGGCGACGACTTTCATCAATTTTAAGGATAGGTGTGACACATATTCATTTATAATTTTTTTTTTATCCTAAAAATATTTGATTTTCATTCAATAGATATGAACATACACTACTACATACTCATACACTATAAATTTATTGGATATGAAATAAAGAAATATCACTGCTTTTAAATAAAAGAAATACAAGTCGCAATATACACAGATTTTACAACAAAAATAAAGCTATGATAGCCCAGTGTTGACTCCATGTGACTCATTCGAGGGGGTCTCGAGTTCTAACCTAGTACTAGCACGAATGAGTTTTTCTGTTGAAAAAAATTGTGTCTAAGTCTAAAAGCTGTCATAGCCTAGCGGTGAGACTGTGCGACCCTTTAGAGACGATCATGAGTTCGAACCCGACACCAATGAGTTTTTCTGATAAAACCTATGTGTCTGATTGATAATTGCAATTTATCACACGCTTTTCGATGAAGGAATACATCGTGAGGAAATCTGCATATCTCTAGAGAATTATTGGTATATGTGTAACCTACCCATCCGCATTGGAGCAGCGTGATAGGTCTTAGCTCCAATCCTTTTGTCCAGGAACGGAGAGAAAAGGCCTATACCAAGTAGTGGAATTGTTACCTCAGTTTTATTTTAGTTATGAAATATGTTGTATTATTTAATTAAGACGATCGTGAGGTATTCATAGTTTATTTATGTTAACCGTCTATACACACGTCTTATTCTATCGGGTGAGCCCGATTAGTTTCAAACCCATGCGAGGCCCTTATTAATGAGCTTTTTATACGGTGTTGCCGTGGCTGCTAGCGGTCGCGCCCAGCAAGCTGTCTCAAAGGCCGTATGGGCTTAAAACTAGTCGGGCTTATCTGACAGAATAATATGTCTTATATTCGGACACGACATAAAAGATTTTGACTCCACGACAAATTTTTATAAACCTGAAGTTTCTACGATTTCGATTATAACTATAATAACTAATTGTCACATTTCTAGTTTACACTGCATCCCTAAAAACAATGATAAAATCCAAAATCTTTAATGAACCAATACATAATCATATTAATAGTATGTGTTCATGAGTCTAAAGATGTTACAAAACAATATTCAACTCTTCGTGGAAACAAAAGTAGTAAAGACGTAACCATAATTGGAGTTAAGTACGTGCCTTACAGCGTCTAATTGATTTTACTATCAACACAATTGCGGTGATCGATAAAGGCATGACGGAAGATAATTGTTTATGATTACAAACAGCACACGATCACACAGATGTACAGCACATCTCTCTCAGTAAATTAACATGCAATCTTTCATAACAATTCTTTAAAAAAAAATAAGCTAATACTAGCAAAAAATTATAATTGAATATTTAGTTAAATTTAAATTATTTTTTATATCTTTAATTATATATACTATAATAATACGTAAGTTGTTTCATGAAATTCATGGCATCTTTCATATAGTTCATTTAATGTAGTATTACGAAAGATAGCTGCAACTTCGTTCGCACCAACTTAAAAGTTTAAGTACCCTCAATAACGCAATATGTGTTTTGCCCTGTTCGCAAAAGAAAAACTGGACTTTTTAAATCCTTTTTATAGACCAGTGTATAGATTTAATTGTGCCGAGTTTAATCGATATTGGTCCAACGGATTAGGCGTGAAAGCGTGATAAACAGACAGATAGACTTTTGCATGTACGAGTATAATATTAGTGAGGATACTTATCCTGGAGGCATAGTTTGTACTTACAAACTATGCCTCCAAATAATTTAGCATCCTGATACATTTCCGTCTCGTACGAACACCAAAAAATCCTAGTAACATCAGAGTTCCTAGGAACTCTATATCGTGCTAATTCGCATCAAAGCTCTATTGGCCTAAGCTTTAATTTTCTCTCCTAGGAAAGTGTAGGACTTTGCGCGTTAATAGAATAGTAAATTACACGATACGATACTTTTTCGCTTTACATTTACAAGAAAACAATCTCTATAAACCTGTTATAAAACGGAATCATTATATTAATAAAATCAATAGAAACGAAATCACTATATCAGTAGTATAAATTATTTGTAAATATTCGAAAGAAGCAAATCGAATGTTATGATTAAGTATTAAGTAATACTTGCGATTGTTTTATTCCCACGGAGATAATAAAGTTCGTGTTGTTATGGACTTAGTTAAATGAACAATGGAAGTTTTCCGACTTCAGGAACTAATATAATAACATCAATAGAAGAAGTCTAATTGAAACGGAACTTACTTTATGAGTCAGAATGATCTGATGTCTAGACAACACTACTTTAAGACAATAAAGTCGCCATTAGTTTTCTTCGTGAGGATGAAAAATGTTTAACATTCAGTAATAGAGACATGATCTAAATTCCTCGGCAAACGGTTAACGAACTGGAAAAAGAGTAAGGAGAGTAAATATTAGGTCCTTACATATGAAATTGGCGTTTTCTATGGGAGGAACATAAAGTCGTTTTTTTGTTGATAAAATAATGTAGCTCTTCAAAAGTCTACAGGCCTTAAAGGGTAAAATCCGTAGTTAGTAATAACATTGGAGAGTTGTCTTTTAGAGGAATTGGTTTGTTGGCGGCAGGTCATTTAATCTAATGTAACTGGGTGACCGAATCTTTCTCGGTATTTTTTTTTAAAGATACAAAATAAGCAATAAAAAGAAAGAAAGGGCAGGTGATATCAGGTGAATCTGGGACTCGAAATGCGATATTTTCACTATTTTAGTTCGCTCGTTGAGCTCACTGTCACGCTCACTGAGCTTTACTAACTTTATTTTTGAACTTTTAAACTTTTCAAACGACATTAATTAACCTTTGCATTCAATTTATATTTTAGCAATTCCTGAAAACACGAAAAAAACGTCATTAAAAAAAAATAAAACCTAGCTAGATCATTTATCACCCCCGGAAACTCTTACGTACTTAAGTTTCGTGAAAATCGTTGGAGCCGTTTCCTAAATTCACACTCTGTATATACAAGATTAACTCATTTAAAGATTAAAGAAAAGATTATGGCTTTTATTTTAAAATTTGGCATGACAATGTGTGAAGGAATCAATATAATCGTACAATTTTAGCAATAGTATATTTGGAGACTTTTAATGGTCTCTTTGTGTTGTTGGGATTCCATTTCACTCATTTATCGAACATAAATATGACAGAAAACCGAAAAGTTGCTAACAATAACAAGAAATATGAACTATTTTTAGCAACACATCATACCCTTGGAATAAAGAGATAATTTCATCGTACCTACATTGCTGAGTGCTATACATTTCTGAGAATTTGATCTAATAGGCTAAGCTAATTGCATGGAACAAAAACAACTTATTGACAATGAAATACTATGAGCAATCCGTTGAGTAAAATAATTTTAGGCCATGAATCATTTTATTTGCACTGTTTCTATAAATAATTTCTGATTTATAATTATTGAACTAATAGGAAATTTTTAGTACGCTAAGGAAAATGGAAATTCCACATATATCAGAACAGAAATTATAAAACGGCAGATTCAGGTAAATTGTCTAACTTTCTATAAAAATCTTTGCTTAGAGTTGGAAACATAATAAGCTCAAAATAAAAGAGTTGACTTATGAACAAAGTAGTTTACTTACAAATTAAATAAATTAAATGAGTTTTATCAACGTTATTTGTTATCTATAGAAAGAAACGATTACAATATTATTTGGTATCCACTATTTGTCCTTAAATTTATTTTTACTTTATCTTCTCGTAAAATTTAAATATGTTAGGGTAAAAAATTCTAATAATAACCTATCATTTTTGAATTATTTACTACCAATGATGGGAGGACTACCAAATGTAATTAAACTTTCTTCTTGCTGAAACCCTTAATTAATGTAGAATACTATATTAATATAGTATTCTATATTAATATAGTACTCTATATTAATAGTGCATGTAACTTAGCGATAAGAGGTTAGCAGGCAAGAGGTTAGCGGCAAGTCGTAAGTAATGTGAATAGCTCGAGATGCCTTCTAGTAGTCCTTTTTTCGGCATCAAAAATACTTATGTTCAGGTATCTATTACTGATATATTTTACAGTAAATGTATTCAAATGTGGGGTACATTGACAATGACATGCATATCGTGAAAGATATACAAATCACAGATCTTTGCGTTTAAGGATAAATCAAAAATTTGTTTAAAAATAATTTTATTCACTAAATATCTTAACATCCACGCTACAATTATCAAAATATTGAGTATGAAACAGTAATTTAATTGTTGCTATCTCATTATCCCATAATATTTTATCCTGTCTTCTATAAGGATGACAAACAGTATCTCATATCAAGACGAAATCACTTATTTACATAATTAACGGCGTCGCGTCGAGCGGTTGACCCGCTTACACTAGCTGAGTAGACTAGCATAAAAAAATTAAACGAACGAATTAATCACAGTGTCCCAGATACGGGCTGGTTTTGGCGATTATGAATATGTATTCAATAACAAAAGTGTAACAAGTAAAAAATCTCTGCTAAAAATTTGGCACAAGGTGCCATCAATTTTTTTGGTATTTAGATTTGTATAAATTACTTTATAATATATGAGTTAGGTGATGAATCACAAAGACGATGAATATCAGTACCGTGAACTATAAGGAAACTGTACTCCCTATGATGTATTCAATGTTTTGAAGACAACTATTATAAATATCAAAATAAACTTTATTCAAATATGCTTTGTCAATCGTCAACGATCAATATGATTAATTGCCATTCCAAAAATATAAAGTACAAGTACTAATGTAATTATTTTCGCGATTAAGTAAATAGAAAATATAAATAATCGCAAAGTATTTTCCCTTTGCAATTTTTCTCGTGACTATCTCCTGTTGATGATCACTGCGGCTGTGGACAGAAACGATTGTTGAGTTTGTACTAGTGAACGTGTGCAGTGCTTGTGTATTGTGGTGGTGGTGGTGTTGGTGGAGGTTTGTGCATGTGCTTTTACAAATTTCTTATGATTCGGATGTAAGGACGGATGGTCCACTGTACATTTTGCAGTATATATATTTTCTACTTACTTAATCGCAGATTATAGCAAAAAAATTTCATTATTACTTTTGTATTATGGATCTCTGCAAAGTACCACCTAATTTTATAAATTCTCCAAAACTAAATTACTATTGTCTAATGAAACAACAATTAAAGTTATCTTAATTGCCAATTTCTTTTTATATTAGTTTTATATTAATTTAAATAGTATGTGTCTTTCAAGAACATTAAACGAGTATATCAGGATTTATTTATTTGTCGACTAGACTAGATTCTGCTCAGGGATTGTCTTTGTGGACATCTGTACCGAGATCAAAAGTAACTTCTTTAACTTTTCAACTACCTTCTTAACAAGAACAATACCGATACATTCTCTATTTAGAAAAACTACAACCGAACGCACTTGAACCCAGTGCAAGGATCGTGGTCTCAACGAAACTATAGTTTCGTGGGCCTTCAAGCTGATATAATAATATCAGCTAATGCTTTAAATAATGCTTTTTGATTGGCATATTAAGCCGTTAATATGCCAATCAAAAAGGTCTATTTATATGGAAGGATATGATAATATATTTATACAAACAAAAATATTAATTAAACTTACATGAAACCATGACATATAAAATTAAAATCACATTTATAAAATCCTTTTTACATTTAATTCCATCTTTTTGACTGCAAAAATTTACACTAATAGGTCTTAGAGATTATGCCTGTAAAATTAACATAGTTCTTGCTTTTGTATTGTCTGATGACATTATAATTGTGGTAATACGTCTAAATCCACATTTCTAATAAGTTACATCTTTTGAGTTGCGACACTTTTGTGAAATATGTGCAGAATATATTGGGACGCATGTACTGTAAGCTCCCTGACATTAAATCTGTTACTCCTTAAGCATGGGCGACAGTTCAAGGCAACGTTGTGTGAGTGGCGCCTGCGCTGATGTCTGTTCACACGACGCACTATTTACAAAAATCTTAAGCATATTATAAATTAATATATTAAAATAGTAAAATATTGTTAAATGATGTATACTTATATTTTGAAGTTTCTGTTTACTTAAACAGTAGGTAGAGTTTAAAGTACAAAGTATTTACAGTCCGGACTAACAGGCAGCTATATATTATATATTTATATGATACATACACAAATCCGTTCGTTATTATTGAGAATATCATTACAGGATTTAAAAACAAACATATGAATGTTTACATTTACAATATTAATTAATTAAGTACGTCGGTACTTGGTACGGTTGGAACGGATTTCGTCCACATAAACTTTAGTTTTAAAATACCCTCGATCATGTAACATAACACGTGTACGTAATGGAAGCTTTTTTTATTTCTTAAGAGAAAACAATACTGCTTTTATTTCATATGATGGATGATACACACTTCAATTGTACCGAATTTCATTACCATTTCAGCGGATTATCATAATTGACTCGAGACCATTATCTTTTATAACAGGAACCTTCGCAATAAGCCGTGAACATTAAAGCTTCTGTCACATTTGGAGTTTCTGAGAAATCACGTGCGGATTCAGCGGCAATGAGAAGCTAAAGACCACCCATTGGACAAGTGTGAAAAGTCACTTAGCACAACAGAATCAAACCGTATCATTTTTACAGCTGCACCCGTGTAGGGCTGTTCAATATTTGATTCTTTTTTATTTCACCTATATTCAATTCAATTAACGCATGTAGATATTTTTGCTTTTCTATGGGCAACCTCAAATTTATCATCTAAATTAGTTATGATATAACACTAATTGGAGACGATTAGATATGATAAATTTTTTTTCACTTTGAATATAATTGTTTTGAAATAAAATATTGTATTTTAATTTTTTTTATACACATGTATTTTACGCCTCGCTATTTGTTTGGTTTAATAAGTTTATAAGTAGCCCTCATACAAACTTGTAACGTATTCATTGTACGATTCATCCCCTAAGGTTTCACAGGCTTAGTGCATCATACTGGAGCTCTAGAGCTAAGTAAACTTACTAACGTAGCATCTTCCAGTACATGCGTGCGCGATACGGTCTCTATAAAAGATACTAAAACATCTGTCGTTGAACATTCTTCCCAGTCCATACGAACCCCCTTCCAGGTTATCATCTTACACTGTGTGACGGTTCCAACCTTACATACATTTTGGCAGAGTTATGTACTGAAGCGGTAGTATGTTAAGGAATGTATATATATATAAAATATTTGTTTGTCATGTTATATGGGTTTTCAGAATGGGTTTTCGATACCCGTTACATATCTGTAAATTTTTCATGAAAATATTTTTTTCAAAATTTTCCCCATACATTTCCAATTTTCCATACTAAAATTTTCCATTGCGACCGAACGTCACGACAGTCGCGGGAAATAGACGTGGGTGGATGTCTGGCGGACGTTGCCGGGAGCGCTGCGGCCGAGCGGCTGAAAGGCGAAGGCTAACGTTTCCCGTACCAGGTACAGGGTAGCGCCATAATCCCTAGCATATATTTAAAGCTTCGGCTTGCCTGAACGGTGTTGTGAGAGACTTCGGTCTTTTATCTCACAAAAAATTAATGTAATATTTTATTACATGTTACAAGTTTATTATTATTCTCGAACGCTTTATAGTGCCTGAATATAACTTGGTGAGGGTGACTTCGCTGAGTGGTGCTGGGCACTGTACCGAATTAGACTCTGGTGAGTACTGGTGTCGGATTGATGGTTTCAGGCCTGCAATGATTTCGGTCGTTGTAGCGAGCCTCGCCTCGGTCTACTCCAGGCTGTGAATATCTTGATGGTCTTCCGTCTTGATACAGAGCAGCTAGAGTTACTTTGGTGAGTTTCGGGTGATACGGATTGAATTTTAGGCCGGTATTGATCTCCGATCTCTACTGTGAAGCCTTGTTTGATCTTTGGACGCCTAGGACTCCAGAAGTAGTGCTGGTACAATGTGGTTTCTTAAATGTTACTGATTGATGATTTGGCGTTGGAAACGATGTCTGTTGTCTTTCAGTAGTGCCGAAATCACGACCGAATGTTGCTAGATGTTGTGGAGTCTAGTTTACTAGCCGAAGCGATGTCATAGCAGTGATGGAACCGAACTGTGGACTTTGTTCATAGTTTTGCATGGAGCGTGCGGGGTAAAACCTACATGTGACGTGTGATAGTCCTTCTGAGGGCTTCCCCATAGCTTAGTGTCAGTGATACCACGAATGTTTACGACATTATAGCATGTCATAGGGCCGCTGGTCGGGTCTTTACTAACAAGATTGCGGACTAGCTTTAGAAAGTGTTGCCTGTGCTATATCTCTATCTTACGTAGCTTGCTACATGTAACAAATAAATAACTAATTCTTGTATGCCGATGGTGCTTAAGCCAAAAGAATTCAACGCAAGCGTGCGTCGACACATTTTATTATAAATATAACTATTTAACACAATAGTGCTTGCACTATAAATGCAAATGATTGAAATATAAAAATATAACGCTAACGCTCTACGGAGTAATGAATTACAAAATATATTATTTGCCACCACGTGTGGTACGAAATAAAACTTGCTGTTATGTGATCTCTGAGGAGTCATGTGCAAACCTACAATTTATGCCATTACGTGTGGTATCAACGAATACAAAACCTGCAATTATGTGATCTCTACGGAGTCATATGCAAACCTACAATATATGTGCCACTACGCGTGGTGCCAACGATTACAACAATTTACTGTTATGTGATATCCGAGGAGTCATGTACAGTTTTAGCTTCGTGCTATTATGTTTTCCACTACACGTGGTGACAACGAACGCGGAACGTACCGCTTGAAATGCTTGCTATTGGCAAGATGCACTGTCTTATTATAAGAATTGGTTGATTTATATCAACAATTACAGGCTTTAAGTCTCATCAAAACAATTATGGCTAACGCCAACTCAACAGCTACGGCTGAAATGAAGTTTGGACTTAGGTCCTAGTATTAAACCCGGGCACGCGTGCCTTATCTTGGACTACGGTCCTTATTTATTATTTGCCCCATTCTCTTTAAGAGCAATGACGGGTGTTTATAAAACATATTATAAATAACCTGTGCTCAAGGGCACAGGCGCACTATAAATTACATACCCTAACCCTACGGGGGGGGGCTCATATCCTATGGACGGAGCTCACCGTTGGTAGCGGGTGAGGAGCTACTGACTATCTCTTCTCTCTTTATATTTTTCCATATCGGAAGAATATAAATGACGGGAGAAGGATACCACATTACTTAAACTGCTCTACGGAGTTGTTTATGGGTTAGGTGTTAGATCGAGTGAATGATCTTTCTGATGGCTTCGAAAATTATCTTCATCTTCCCATTATCTTGAACTTCCCATCGGGATGGTTTAAGGAGACTTACAGTATGTTACTCAAGTGATCCTTCTGTTGGCTTTAAAATACATTATTTCAGTTATAATTTATATAACTTTATGACCCATACTGATGGCAAACAAATATATAATTAAATATAAAATATCTAAACTAATATGTCCTCTCTGATGGCTATTTATGAAATATTACAATAAAGAACATTCAACCTTCTGAATGTTCAGCATTTTTTATTATATGTCATGGGTTCGATTCGTGTAATAAACATATTTGTATCAAACATAAAGAATATATTCATGTAATAAAGATATGGAATCGGTTCGTGCATTAAGTATATAGAATCTGTTCATGTATTAAATATATGGGATGTGTTCGTGTAATGAATATATAGGATGCGTTCATGTAATAAATATATGGGATCGGTTCATGTATTGAACATATATAACCTGTTTATGGGTCGTGCGATTATGGTGCAATAACTAATAATAATTTATGTTTATTTTACTGCTCTAATTTGATGAATCTGTGGTCTCTGACGCTCTAAAAGGATTTGAGTTATTACAATCACAAGGTTAAATGGGTCCTAACCAACTAGACGAATCACGTGCCAAACATATAAATTTAAAAGCGCTAGCGCTTATGCGCTTGTTTTATGTATTTCAGTGGTAGAGCGCGAGCGCTCTAACCTCATTTAAATATTATTAATTTACAAATATGGTGAAGTATATAGATATGTACGAAGGGTATGGGGGGGAAAACGTTACAATTTGGTGCCGTGACCAGGATGGTCAAAACGGCTTGAATAAATTTATTAAGTAGGCGAAAGCCTACAATTTGCTGTCCGTGAAATGGAAAGAGACTGAAGAGGCTTACAGGTTCATTAAGAGTGGTTAACTTTTGAGGTCTGGGGGTTGAGGAGTCCGGGGGTTGAACATATTTGTATTTGCTACTGATGAACAAGTAATGACAAAGAGCAATTAAAAAAGAAATATATGAGAAAAATAAATATGAATCAGTTTCAAAAATTGAGTGTTAAATCAATTAATATTTAATACACTAGTGTTTGACAGTCAACATAATAGTATAAATGACAAAATCATGTTATTCTTAAAGTATTGTGTTACTAAGTACGATTAAAAAGAGAGATAATCAATCCTCAGACATGCAATATAATAAAAGTTTTCAAAGTAAAGATGGAATCATAGAGGCTAGAAGGATATAAAAATAATAATTTAGAATTGAGATAATGCAGCCGCATCCAAATAGTTCCGAATCGGTTATAAACTTAAATGTTTCAAAAAGGCATGAAAACAAATAAGGTATATAAGTTAATTTATGAGTGTTTTATCAGTGAAATTAGGAATTGATTAGACTGAGAACGTCGATGGTAACTTTGATGATTATCCAAAAGGACATTTTCCATTATTTATTGGAGTGAATCGAAATATGTGCTAATATAATTACAGTCAGAGTCAGTGTTGATCTAAGGTTAAAGTAATTTGAAGGTTGTTAATATTGAATGTTTCAAAGATTAAATGTGTGGAAATTGTAAAATCAGGGGGTTGATAAGTGATAGATTTATTTTTCATGTTCAAGCTCAAAACTCATTGTTGGAAAGATTAAATAAGGTTTACACTAATATATAAGTTATTGACAGATTATTTCCAAAATTCAATTTCAAAAGATTTAACTAGCTATGAAACTTTTCCTATTGTAAATTCTATTCCGATGGAACTTCATAGAATTTAGGGGGTTGAATGTGACGGTTCCAACCTTACATACATTTTGGCAGAGTTATGTACTGAAGCGGTAGTATGTTAAGGAATGTATATATATATAAAATATTTGTTTGTCATGTTATATGGGTTTTCAGAATGGGTTTTCGATACCCGTTACATATCTGTAAATTTTTCATGAAAATATTTTTTTCAAAATTTTCCCCATACATTTCCAATTTTCCATACTAAAATTTTCCATTGCGACCGAACGTCACGACAGTCGCGGGAAATAGACGTGGGTGGATGTCTGGCGGACGTTGCCGGGAGCGCTGCGGCCGAGCGGCTGAAAGGCGAAGGCTAACGTTTCCCGTACCAGGTACAGGGTAGCGCCATAATCCCTAGCATATATTTAAAGCTTCGGCTTGCCTGAACGGTGTTGTGAGAGACTTCGGTCTTTTATCTCACAAAAAATTAATGTAATATTTTATTACATGTTACAAGTTTATTATTATTCTCGAACGCTTTATAGTGCCTGAATATAACTTGGTGAGGGTGACTTCGCTGAGTGGTGCTGGGCACTGTACCGAATTAGACTCTGGTGAGTACTGGTGTCGGATTGATGGTTTCAGGCCTGCAATGATTTCGGTCGTTGTAGCGAGCCTCGCCTCGGTCTACTCCAGGCTGTGAATATCTTGATGGTCTTCCGTCTTGATACAGAGCAGCTAGAGTTACTTTGGTGAGTTTCGGGTGATACGGATTGAATTTTAGGCCGGTATTGATCTCCGATCTCTACTGTGAAGCCTTGTTTGATCTTTGGACGCCTAGGACTCCAGAAGTAGTGCTGGTACAATGTGGTTTCTTAAATGTTACTGATTGATGATTTGGCGTTGGAAACGATGTCTGTTGTCTTTCAGTAGTGCCGAAATCACGACCGAATGTTGCTAGATGTTGTGGAGTCTAGTTTACTAGCCGAAGCGATGTCATAGCAGTGATGGAACCGAACTGTGGACTTTGTTCATAGTTTTGCATGGAGCGTGCGGGGTAAAACCTACATGTGACGTGTGATAGTCCTTCTGAGGGCTTCCCCATAGCTTAGTGTCAGTGATACCACGAATGTTTACGACATTATAGCATGTCATAGGGCCGCTGGTCGGGTCTTTACTAACAAGATTGCGGACTAGCTTTAGAAAGTGTTGCCTGTGCTATATCTCTATCTTACGTAGCTTGCTACATGTAACAAATAAATAACTAATTCTTGTATGCCGATGGTGCTTAAGCCAAAAGAATTCAACGCAAGCGTGCGTCGACACATTTTATTATAAATATAACTATTTAACACAATAGTGCTTGCACTATAAATGCAAATGATTGAAATATAAAAATATAACGCTAACGCTCTACGGAGTAATGAATTACAAAATATATTATTTGCCACCACGTGTGGTACGAAATAAAACTTGCTGTTATGTGATCTCTGAGGAGTCATGTGCAAACCTACAATTTATGCCATTACGTGTGGTATCAACGAATACAAAACCTGCAATTATGTGATCTCTACGGAGTCATATGCAAACCTACAATATATGTGCCACTACGCGTGGTGCCAACGATTACAACAATTTACTGTTATGTGATATCCGAGGAGTCATGTACAGTTTTAGCTTCGTGCTATTATGTTTTCCACTACACGTGGTGACAACGAACGCGGAACGTACCGCTTGAAATGCTTGCTATTGGCAAGATGCACTGTCTTATTATAAGAATTGGTTGATTTATATCAACAATTACAGGCTTTAAGTCTCATCAAAACAATTATGGCTAACGCCAACTCAACAGCTACGGCTGAAATGAAGTTTGGACTTAGGTCCTAGTATTAAACCCGGGCACGCGTGCCTTATCTTGGACTACGGTCCTTATTTATTATTTGCCCCATTCTCTTTAAGAGCAATGACGGGTGTTTATAAAACATATTATAAATAACCTGTGCTCAAGGGCACAGGCGCACTATAAATTACATACCCTAACCCTACGGGGGGGGGCTCATATCCTATGGACGGAGCTCACCGTTGGTAGCGGGTGAGGAGCTACTGACTATCTCTTCTCTCTTTATATTTTTCCATATCGGAAGAATATAAATGACGGGAGAAGGATACCACATTACTTAAACTGCTCTACGGAGTTGTTTATGGGTTAGGTGTTAGATCGAGTGAATGATCTTTCTGATGGCTTCGAAAATTATCTTCATCTTCCCATTATCTTGAACTTCCCATCGGGATGGTTTAAGGAGACTTACAGTATGTTACTCAAGTGATCCTTCTGTTGGCTTTAAAATACATTATTTCAGTTATAATTTATATAACTTTATGACCCATACTGATGGCAAACAAATATATAATTAAATATAAAATATCTAAACTAATATGTCCTCTCTGATGGCTATTTATGAAATATTACAATAAAGAACATTCAACCTTCTGAATGTTCAGCATTTTTTATTATATGTCATGGGTTCGATTCGTGTAATAAACATATTTGTATCAAACATAAAGAATATATTCATGTAATAAAGATATGGAATCGGTTCGTGCATTAAGTATATAGAATCTGTTCATGTATTAAATATATGGGATGTGTTCGTGTAATGAATATATAGGATGCGTTCATGTAATAAATATATGGGATCGGTTCATGTATTGAACATATATAACCTATTTATGGGTCGTGCGATTATGGTGCAATAACTAATAATAATTTATGTTTATTTTACTGCTCTAATTTGATGAATCTGTGGTCTCTGACGCTCTAAAAGGATTTGAGTTATTACAATCACAAGGTTAAATGGGTCCTAACCAACTAGACGAATCACGTGCCAAACATATAAATTTAAAAGCGCTAGCGCTTATGCGCTTGTTTTATGTATTTCAGTGGTAGAGCGCGAGCGCTCTAACCTCATTTAAATATTATTAATTTACAAATATGGTGAAGTATATAGATATGTACGAAGGGTATGGGGGGGAAAACGTTACAACTGGTCTTTTATGACTTGCGAACTAAAAAGTCTACTTAAAAGCATTGTAATAAAAAAAAATAGTACAGTTTACAAATAAAAGTAACGGCCTGTTAATGTCCCACAACTGGGCATAGGCCTCCTTTCTCCGTTTTTGGAGAGAAGGGCTTGGAGCTAAGACCTACCACGCTGCTCCATTGCGTATTGGTAGGTTACACATATCCCTAGAATTCTCTAGTGATATGCAGGTTACCTCACGATGTTTTCCTTCACCGAAAAACGTGTGATAAATTGCAATTATCAATTAGACAGATAAATTTTAATAGAAAACTCATTGGCGCCTGCCCGGTGTTTGAACTCATGATCGTCTCTAGAGAGTCGCACCGCTGGGCTATTACAGCTTTAGTTTTTACAAATACTTGTAAGTAAAAGGTACGTTCTATATTTCTCAGTCAACAATTATTTATATAACGTTTGCCAGCCCTGTGTGCGTTTCACGATTTATCGCTGATGCATGGCGTATCGGTCTTCGATACTACATTTGTATTCTATCTGCGGCTTCTTAATATTGGAAATACAGAATCGAAGTGCGTTTAGATTAGGCGACAGCTTTATTTATATGTGAGATAGCAACAGTGCGTTTGCAAATAAAAATTCTTTATATTGTATTTATAGAATCTGGTGGAAATGGATACTACTTATAAATTATTTCATATTTACTAGGCATACTTTACATGAATGAATGATTAGGGAGTGTTGACTTAATCCATACTAAAATCACAAATGTGAGAATTTATCAGTCTTTTACACTGCTTCGGCCAGTCAACTGAAGCAATATTCAGGAAAATCGGTATAATAATAGCTAATATACCGGGCTGCATATAAAGATATAAAAATCTCGTTTTTTTGTATTTTATTATCTTTACGGATTTATAAAAAGTGTCGATCAATTCAAAATTAATAAATGCGAGAATCTGTTTGTGTGTGTATATACACGACAAGACATATATTATGACAGACGTAAATTATAGGACGTAAAATTTTTGATATAAAGTATTAGATACAATTACCGTACAAGAATGAAAAGGCAACTATATAGACAAGATTGTTTTTCCAAATTATTATTAATTTATAGTAAAAGCGGGTGAGATGGGTCAGTATGGAAGCATCGTCTAAAGTTCGAGTTGTGTCGAGTGGTAAGCAAAAGCCCTAGTACTAGGTCCAGGTAGGTACTAGCGTCAGGGAATTTCATCATTACTAATGATTCTGAAATCGGAACACGCTTTTGGGAGATATATGTAGTAATGTTTTATTGGTATGACGTGTGTAACGTTTTCCCCCCCGTACCCTTTGTACATATCTATGTACTTCACCATATTTGTAAACTAATAATATTTAAATGCGGTTAGAGCGCTCGCGCTCCACCACTGAAATACATAAAACAAGCGCATAAGCGCTAGCACTTTTAAATTTACATATTTGGCACGTGATTCGTCTAGTTGGTTAGGACCCATTTAACGTTGTGATTGTAATAACTCAAATCCTTTTAGAGCATCAGAGACCACAGATTCATCAGATTAGAGCAGTAAAATAAACATAAATTATTATTAGTTATTGCACAATAATCGCACGACCCATAAATAGGTTATATATGTTCAATACATGAACCGATTCCATATATTTATTACATGAACGCATCCTATATATTCATTACACGAACGCATCCCATATATTTAATACACGAACCGATCCCATATATTTATTACATGAACAGATCCCATATCTGTTAATACATGAATAGATTCTTTATGTTCGATACATATATATGTTTATTACACGAATCGAACCCATTATATATATTTAAAAAAATGCTGAACATTCAGAAGGTTGAATGTTCTTTATTGTAATATTTCATAAATAGCCATCAGAGAGGATATTAATTTTGATATTTTATATTTAATTATATATTTGTTTGCCATCAGTATGGGTCATAAAGTTATGTCAATAATAACTGAAATAATGTATTTTAAAGCCAACAGAAGGATCACTCGGTTAACATATTGTAACTCTCCTTAAACCATCCCGATGGGAAGTTCAGGATAATGGAAAAATGAAGATAATTTTTGAAGCCATCAGAAAGATCATTCACTCGATCTAACACCTAACCCATAAACAACTCCGTAGAGCAGTTTAAGTAATGTGGTATCCTTCTCCCGTCTTTTATATTCTTCCGATATGGAAAAATATAAAGAGAGAAGAGATAGTCAGTAGCTCCTCACCCGCTACCAACGGTGAGCTCCGTCCATAGGATATGAGCCCCCCCCCCCGTAGGGTTAGGGTATGCAATTTATAGTGCGCCTGTGCCCTTGAGCACAGGTTATTTATAATATGTTTTATAAAGACCCGTCATTGCTCTTAAAGAGAATGGGGCAAATAATAAATGAGGACCGTAGTCCAAGATAAGGCACGTATGCCCGGGTTCAATACTAGGACCTAAGTCCAAACTTCATTTCAGCCGTAGCTGTGTAATTGGCGTTAGCCATAATTGTTTTGATGAGGCTTAAAGCCTTTAATTGTTGATATAAATCAACCAATTCTTATAATAAGACAGTGCATCTTGCCAATAGCAAGCATTTCAAGCGGTACGTTCCGCGTTCGTTGTCACCACGTGTAGTGGAAAACACAATAGCACGAAGCTAAAACTGTACATGACTCCTCGGATATCACATAACAGTAAATTGTTGTAATCGTTGGCACCACGCGTAGTGGCACATATATTGAAGGTTTGCATATGACTCCGTAGAGATCACATAATAGCAGGTTTTGTATTCGTTGATACCACACGTAGTGGCATAAATTGTAGGTTTGCACATGACTCCTCAGAGATCACATAACAGCAAGTTTTATGTTTCGTACCACACGTGGTGGCAAATATTATATTTAATAATTCATTACTCCGTAGAGTGTTAACGTTATATTTTTATATTTCAATTATTTGCATTTATAGTGCTAGCACTATTGTGTTAAATAGTTATATTTATAACAAAATGTGTCGACGTACGCTTGCATTGCATCCTTTTGGCCAATAGCACCTTCGGCATACAAGAACTAGTTATTTATATGTTACACGTAGCAAGCTACGTAAGATAGAGATATAGCACAGGCAACACTTTCTAAAGCTAGTCCGCAATCTTGTTAGTAAAGACCCGACCAGCGGCCCTATGACATGCTATAATGTCGTAAACATTCGTGGTATCACTGACACTAAGCTATGGGGAAGCCCTCAGAAGGACTATCACACGTCACATGTAGGTTTTACCCCGCACGCTCCATGCAAAACTATGAACAAAGTCCACAGTTCGGTTCCATCACTGCTATGACATCGCTTCGGCTAGTAAACTAGACTCCACAACATCTAGCAACATTCGGTCGTGATTTCGGCACTACTGAAAGACAATAGACATCGTTTCCAACGCCAGATCATCAATCAGTAACATTTAAGAAACCACATTGTACCAGCACTACTTTTGATGTCCTAGGCGTCCAAAGATCAAACAAGGCTTCACAGTAGAGATCGGAGATCAATACCGGCCTAAAACTCAATCCGTATCACCCAAAACTCACTAAAGTAACTCTAGCTGCTCTGTATCAGGACGGAAGACCATCATGATATTCACAGCCTGGAGCAGACCGAGGCGAGGCTCGCTACAATGACCGAAATCATTGCAGGCCTGAAACCATCAATCCGACACCAGTACTCACCAGAGTCTAATTCGGTACAGTGCCCAGCACCACTCAGCGAAGTCACCCTCACCAAGTTATTTTCAGGCACTATAAAACGTTCGAGAATAATAATAAACTTGTAACATGTAATAAAATATTACATTAATTTTTTTGTGAGATAAAAGACCGAAGTCTCTCACAACACCGTTTAGGCAAGCCGAAGCTTTAAATATATGCTAGGGATCATGGCGCTACCCTGTACCTGGTACGGGAAACGTTAGCCTTCGCCTTTCAGCCGCTCGGCCGCAGCGCTCCCGGCAACGTCCGCCAGACATCCACCCACGTCTATTTCCCGCGACTGTCGTGACGTTCGGTCGCAATGGAAAATTTTAGTATGGAAAAATTAAAATGTATGGGGAAAATTTTGAAAAAAAAATATTTTCATGAAAAATTTACAGATATGTAACGGGTATCGAAAACCCATTCTGAAAACCCATATAGCATGACAAACAAATATTTTATATATATATACATTCCTTAACATACTACCGCTTCAGTACATAACTCTGCCAAAATGTATGTAAGGTTGGAACCGTCACACGTGTAATCACGTTGTCGGATCTGAAAAAAAACTAGGACGTCGTCTTCATAGTCCAAATTAGATTAGTCATGTATTGGCTTAAAGTGAGTCCGTCTACGGATACAAAAATATAGAATTGCTACTTGTTGGAATTTAAACTTGAATATTACCCATTACAAGCACGCTTAAACGCCGTAAGTTAAGAAGATTTGTCTCCTAGGTTACTTTACTGTCAGATTGGCTTATCACCAATCTGACGTTTAAAATTATCCTCTTCCGATCAACGAATTCCCTTAAGGACTTCTAAAAATTAATTTCCCATTTCTTATTAGTTATTTAAATATTTTATGAAACCATGTACCCACTATAGCTTAGTGGTTAAAGCGACTGATCCTTATCGTTGGTTCGCGGGTTGAAACCTCGGCGAGACTAAAGTATTTCAAGAATGATAAACTTATGTATACAATATAATGTGAAATATCTAAGAGACTGACACAGAAAGCATTTTATTTTTATAATATTTGTAATTTTGTTTTGTCCACCATTATATATCATAACCATATATCGCCGTTTGATACATAAATATTTTTCTGTATTTATAAATATTGATTAATTAAGTAGAAAAATAATCATGGTGTATTGAATTTGATTTATTGTATTGAAAACTTATTAACTTACATTAAATAAATACAGTTCAAGATTAAAAATGACAAATGTCATTACAAATTTTAATGTTATTTGTGTACGAATCATATCTAATTAACGTACTTACTAGCACTACTAAAACTCCATTAAATTAGTATAACTAACAATCTTATCAATTAGTAAGTAATGTTGATTAAAACTTCTTCTCACATCCATATATTACATTCTTATAATGTTAATCGATACAAACTCATTTCATTTCAACTTATTTCATAGTAACTCAAACATTTAAAAATGTTACTAAAACCATGAAAAATCAAATATCAAATAATTAAATTCCTATTCATTGCTTACGTAGGTCAAATAAATTTAACACGTAATAATTGTCTTTACAATCTAAAAGGATCGAAAGTGTTGCCGCTTACAATAGTCAAATGTGGACACTGGACAGTCACAGGCCCATTCTATTGACAGGATAAGTTATAAATTCTGGGACATTTCTTCGGCTTATTACAAACGAAATACTGACCTTTATCTCGGCTCATTAGATCCTTTTAAACACACACTTATCACTAACTGTCAATAATATTGTAACACTATTTTCGAATTCGAATAGTTTACACAGAAATCAAGTTATATAATGGCACATATATGTCAATACATTATCAACAAATTATAAAATTCGAATAATGAACCAAGGTTAATAGCAGAGTTACGGATAAAAAACATCGATATGTCGGTCTCGAGATGGTAATCGTCGCGTCAAGTAACCAACCGCTTGCGAGCGAGGCAAACGCTCAAATGACTGCGCGGTACGCGCTTGATTGTTGAAAGAATCATCAGAGAATCAAAGAGCGAATGAGGCTGTGTAACGAGTAATCGACCAATTAGCACTTCTAAACGAAATTTTGAACATTATATGTCATAATTTTATACTGCCGTCTTATTTTACGTTTCGTATATCTTCTGCGCAAAGACTTGTAATATTATATTTAAATGTTACTTATCTTGGTGCTCAATAATTATTTAATTTCTCTTCTTACTTTTGTCTTTTTTCAAAACGAAATATACGTATAATTTTCACTTAAATTATCTTAAATCTCATGTAAAGCATTCATGATAAATTAGGTTTTTTTTCCACGAACATATGGTTGCACAGACCTTGAACTCGCCATCCTATTTCACCTAAAAGACTTAACGAGTTTCTCAAAGGCATACCTAGAAGCCAAGAAACATCTAAATCTATTTACAATTACGGCTAACTTATAACCTCTAACGTTACAGTCTAGTCAAATCAGGTCACCAAAAATATAGATTCATCCACGATTGCAAACATAAAACTCTAATATGAAATAAAATAATATATAACTTTACTTATATATTATGCTGGAAAATAAATTTAAAATCAAATTCAAATTCAAAATATTCTTTACTCAAGTAAACTTGTAAAAAAGTGCTTTTAAATCCTCAACTCTACTGCTAAAACTCTCTAAAGCTAAACTCTAATAAAAGAACTATAACTATGTTAGCGCTTAATAACAAATCACAGAATCAAGTAACCTTTCTTATGAACATTACGATGGTCAATAGTCATGTGGTTATTAAATATTAAACAGAGTAATGTATTTTTTGTGCTTAGAATGTGCAAGTATGTGAAGTATGCAAAGAAAACATATGAACAACACAAAACTGTGTACTTTACGCCTGACCCGGTCAACCTGCTAAGCCATAAAAATTGCCTTTTCATCAAATGAGAACAATATTTTTCGTAACAGTAACGTTAATGGTTTAATGTTTAATGATGCTCTCTCATTTACTGACCCTAATCTTCGTAAAATCTTTCGCAAGAATTCTATTGGAACGTCTCAATAAGAAAATCATAAATGATTATGTATTTGTGAGTTTCTTTCTAATTGTTAATTTGGGACTGGTAAAAAATGGGTGAACTGAAGCCTTAGGCAAATCAGTTCAAATTTAATTGTGTATTATAGGCACCAAGCGCGGTTAATGAGCGAAAAAAAGTTATTTATAATAGGAATAAAAAAGTTATTTATAATTGTAATAGGTATATTAGAAGCTACGGCCTACTAACACACTAAATAAAGTTTATTGATGGTGCGTTTTTGTTAATCTATCATCTAGCTAACGCAAGAGATCTTCGCAAGATAATCTTGTAGAAACAAGATAAAAACTTTGACAGTATAAGTAAGAAACTGTAATAAAAATAAACATAAACAAACATAAAATGAAAGAAATGAAACGATAAACAAAAAATAATTATTATATAGTTCGTTCCTTTTATATAATTTTCTGATAATTTATTCCAATTTTAATCTTCCTCCAGGACTATTCGTTTCTAAAACGATTTATACATTATCACTATTTTCTTCTTTTTTAAATTTATCATCGAATAAACTATTAATGAACAAGAAACAATGGTTCAATATCTTATATTCTTTCTTTTCGGAATTACAGAATAGGGTCAGCTAAATCCGATCCATCTACATTTCGTATTGAAATTTAAAATATGTAAGCTATTTTGTATTTCTTTTTATTAATACAGTCGATTTTATCTGACAATAAAGTCTAACAAACTGAACATTTAGGACTTTATAATGAATAAAGTGAGGCCATTTTTATTTTCATATACTTTTGTTGTTTACATTAGTACCAATAGTAGTGGCAATTACTCTCGATCAGATGTGTTTTTACTCTACAAAGTGTCGCCAGTTTCATTCCCAATTACATCAATGGGAAGATTTTTTCTCGTAATGTATTTCTTTAACGTGTCTCTTAAAGTATTAAATCTTATTAATCCTAACGATTCAAAAGTGCTTTTAAAAGCTTATTAATTATTAATGTTTATAACTTTTATTCTAATATTTACAACATTCTCAATAAAACCGTACCCATCAATAATTGAGCAACCTCATTATTAGACGAACGATGGTAGAGTCCGTTGATATTAAATTCATTTTGCTAAAGTTCGTTAGCTGATTAGTTTTCAATTAAATCCATTATTGACGAAATCTGAATAACAAATTTGACTATTTTTTACGTAAATTAATAATAAATCTTTATGGATTCTTCGACTGGTATAACATGTTTTGCGTGGTTTAATTAGTGAGGTGTTTCATATTAATTTAATATTATATACAAACTATAGCCGAATTTAAATGTTGGCGAATAAAATATATCTGTCGGATAAAATATTGGAAATCGATTAATTTATTAGATATATGATATGAGAATTAGTTTAGTTTATCTGAAATGATTTAAAATCACATTGTGTAGAAATTCTTCGAAGAAACTTTACAAAAATTAACGTCCAACAGAAAAGGAGTCAGGTCGAGCTTAAACAATATGCTATGTTTGCGACGTTTTCAAAATTTTATCTAACTTATCACAACTTGTAGGTATGTTGCAATTTAATTATATAATCAGTATCATAATGACTTTTAGTGTCTTTATGATTTTTATTTTGTTGATTTTATTGTTAATATTAATTAACCAGAAACCAAATAAATAAGGTTTTGTAAAGAAAACTTATAGATGCCTACCGAGACTTAAGCCCGTGACAATCGGTAAAAGTCTGATGCTCTATTCGACTGTCACTACTTACCTTTTATGTACTTATGATGTTCACACTAATTATATAAATGCGAAAGTCTATCTGTCTGTCCGTTTCCCTTAACGGCTAATTTACGGACACCGGGTAACACAAACATAAAAAAACATGTTTATCCTTCGGGAAAATATTATAATAGTACACAATTGAGAGTATATAAATACAAAAGTTGACGCGAACGCATTCTTGAGTACCAATAGTAAATGATAAGAGAACAATAATGCTCACATGATTTTTACAAAATTAAACAGCAGATAGCCAAAGTTGTCTCGCAATCGGAGATTGACGTGGCCTTCCAATTCATACTAATATTATAAATGCGAAAGTTTATCAGCCTCTCTGCCTGATACGCTTTCACGGTTGATAACGAATATTATTTAATTTGGCACAATTAAAGCTTACACACCGGGGTAGCATATAAGGAAAAAATTCCCCGTTTTCTTCCGGGAATATCGATTGACCCGTTGGCGCAGTGTGTAGTGACCCTGCCTTCAACTCCGCGGGTCGCAAGATCGATTCCCGCCGAGGGCCAACATTTTCTATAAACAATTTGTTGGTTCTTCGAGCCTCGGTGTATATTTGTATTTAAGTATGTATTTAAAATTATATATGTATGTAGTATATTTACCAGTTGTCCGTCACCCATAACACAAGTATTAAGTTACTTACTTTGAAGATGGACGATCGTATTTGTAAGTGTCCCATATATTTATTTGTTTAAAAAATGGGGAAAAGAAGTCGCGGTTACCACAAGTGTGTTTAAATTTTTAAAGATATTAACATGCACATTGTGTGTAATAATACAATCATCACTTATTAATTTATATGTGTGTATGTGTATATACTCGCATATATGTGTGTTTCTTTGTATTAATTTTACTTAAATATAACACTATGTGAAGGTGAAACCCACCCAAAGCGAAATATGTGATTTTATTTAAGTGGGTATACATCCTAATTGATGTAACCTCTTGATAATCCTAGTACAATTAAAAAAATAAATAAACAAACAAACAGACAAACAACCAAACAAATAAATAGATAAATAAAGAAAGAAATAAATAAATAATTTATAATTAAAATCAAAAACCATGAAAATCTATTTGATTTGAATGCACAAACAGGGTCGCTATCTGTAATAAATCATTATGCACTAGACAAGCAAACAATACGTTTGTTTGTCAGTTACACGTCATCTCGACTAATGATGGATCGCGGGTGCGTTAAAAAAAACTACAAATACAAACATTTTTTTGTTGAATGATTTAGTGTTGAAAGGTCCCACTCAAACTTCTTTTGTGCTAATAATTAACCGTTATTGTTATTGAATTACTTTGATAAAAACTACTGTTCACATGTTAAAAGCATCTGGTTTGATTCTTTGATTAATTATTTTTTTTATTTAGAAAATACTATTGACTCTTTGCTAACTAATTGAAATGACTGATTTATACTAGATTTTTTATAGATGCATTCTATCAGGATCTTCATTGATGATGGTGTTGGATGCTCCAAATAAAACCATATCAGGTATAAGACAGCGGGTTCATCCGCGTGGTAATTCGTATGCCACAAAGATTTTCCCGCGAAAATGTCGACCCCGGAGAAATTCTATGACAAAAAGTTGAGAAGCTTGTGAAGCAAGCTTATCATGAAATATACATATAAAAAATCGGTCACATACAAACTGATAGTATTTGGGGACCTATATTTTTTACATGGAGAGATTTATAATTAAAAAATAAATCACAAGTCAAAAAACTTCAAATAAATAGTTTCGTTTTCGGTTTAGGAACTGATTTATGTTTCTGAGATTTTAATCTTATTCATTTTCTTCGATGAAATATATTTTTTATAGAATATTTAAAAAGAAATGCATAAAATAATTTGTACACGCGAAGACTTCAAGCTCACACTGCATTATACCTGAATCACGTAGCTCAAAATTTTAAAAAAATGTTTCGTTCTTACTTCAGTATAATATATTTAAATAATTTCAACCAATAACTCTCTCAAAATCTTCAAACATCGCTATCTCGTATGATATAGGAGATAGAGAAGTTTGAAGATTTATTAATTCAAATATTTGTATGCCGACAGTTAATTTGAACAACAAGAACTCAAGGTGTCCCATATCGCTCAACACAAGCTTAAACAATACCCACGTTTCAATCAATCCGTGTAAATATAATAGGTCTAACACCTAGCTATAAATTATACTGATTACTCACTATTTCAATTGGTCGTATTTCATTTACCCCGCTATTCCATATACAAATTGTTTCCGATGTTTACGTTTGTACCTTTCAGTAGAAAAGTATTAGCCGTTAAAATATTACAGAAAAGTTTAGAACCATAAAAATCTTTTTGACAATATTTTACAAACAATTAGGCATTTCTTAGTGCTAATATTGCTTTTATTGACCTTAAAAGGAGTCTAGACGATCGACGATAGAAAGTTGTGAATTTATTCACTAGACTGTGTAAGAAAACCATAAAACCCGCTCAAAAGTCAAACTTTCTATACAAAAAAACTAAACTTTACCTATTATAAATACCTTTATGAAAAATTATTCTAAGAAGATTTTTTAGCCGTTAACAGGAAAAGTAAAAGCAATTTTAATATTGTATAAAATGTTATTAGTCCGTAATAAAGTGTTCATGCTATCAAACGTAATTTAATTACTACAATAAGATACGTATTTTATAATACCAATTGCAAAATACTATATATATATTCTCTTTTAGTAGGTATGTCTCCGACTAGTGTAAATTTGCAGAATTTCTTTAGATATTTTCATATAGAGTTTAGTTATTTACAGTAGCTTGTATAATCTTAACTACAATGAAACTGAAGGTTTGATAAGCATTGTAAGCTAAAATATTATATAAACATTCTATAATATAATCCTTTTCACACACACGGACACATTAGAACACACATTCACTCTTGCTCACAATCACACATACTCTCACACTCATACACATAAATGATGATACATCCAACTATTTATACACAGCATGTCAAGATTAATTGTTTCCTTTTAATACATTGTAAATTTTTACATTGTAAGTGTATTTCTCTTTTGATGTTCGAGGGTGGGAGCCTGGTTGTCTGTAACACAGGTCACCTAGTACAGAGATCAGTCTCTCACACCACTTTTATTTGTACCCTTAAGAATGGCACTTTGACAATTGTTATTTTGTGTGAAGAGAAACAATAAAAGAATCTTTATCTTTATCTGTATTTTGGCAAGCACGAGGTGAACAATTATCGGTGGTAATTTAAGTCAAACATATCACATTCATCCCTACTGTGGTCACAAATACGACTTGAATTTTCTTTACGACGATACAAAAATTGTTATAAATATTATTAAACACACGTACATAAAAGTTCAATGCTTCCAGTTTAAACAATATGTCAAGTTATCGCTGTTTACTTTACTACTTGCTCTTAGCTTTGTAACGACTTATTCTTGTTGTATTATGGTCAAATATGCCATGGGAACTATGTACAAATATTAACATGGAATTCACTTCAAAACCATTACAGCTCTTTATGAGGTAATGCATCCATATACCATAACATACAAAAGAGTTATGGAATTTTAAATTGCAGTAACGACTGAGTAGTTAATACGAAAAATCTTTACTATGAACTTGTAGGTTCAAAACTGGGCAGATATATTTGAATTTTCTTATGTACCTTATTAATAATTACTATTCATACTGAAGGAAAACATTGCATATTATATATATATATTATATATTTAATATCTTAAGATAAAAAAAAACTCTTGGCTACGTGCAACTTGTAAATGATTCGATTCCTATTGAAAGAAATCCTTACTTTAAGTATTAGCTTTTTTAATAAACGACATATTTCACGTACTTTTTTAAGGTCATCGGTTGTCTATTATATTAAGAGCGCTTTAGTAATATGTATGTGTAATATTATTAAGATTCTTTATATATGTTTTATTCCAGTTGTGAAATAAAGTATTATTATTATATTTGTTAGGTATTTTTAATTGCATCTTAGTTCAAGTTGGCAGCACTGTGTTCGGTTAGCTGTCGGTGGTTTTGACGTTTCAGCTTTGTAGAGGGTGCGTGCGTCTTATCGAGACATTTTAATATATTACTTATTATTAAATGAAGTTGCATTCAACATTTATTGAGCCTATATATTCGGGATATTTCATATACATTTACACACACCACATTACACCAGTGAAGTACCAGTGCAAAGAAGTTCCGGGCCTGGCTAAAAAAGGACATTTATAAGGCATTTACAGATACAAAACTTTATACTAATTCTGATTCTAGATTCTGGATAGGATATCTTAAGTTCTGTACGGGCAATTCATCATGAATTCGAGAACTAATTAATTATGGTTCGGCTGTGCAATGAAGCTCGTCATTGTGAGACTGTGATGTGGGCTGTATATTACAAATTGACTTGTGCATTGACTTTGGTAGGTCACCTCACGATCACTTTATTGAATTTTATATGTAAACATATAATTAGATTATACACATGTTGTTCTATACATTCAATATTGTTGGTTAATATTTCAGTACTAACGACAAACACTAATTCCATCATTTTTTTTGAATATTTCCTTTCGTTAGTTTTTGTATCTGTTAAAAATGCGATATCATCTCCAATTCATATAACAATGTTGAAGGTTTTTTTTATATAAGATTAACCCATAATCCGAATCAGTCTATGATACAATTGGTCATGTTAAATTGTTAAAACAGTGCATTTAATTTGTCTTTTGGAAGATTTTTTCATTTGATCAAACTGAAGTTCCAAGTGAAGCCAGTACCGGTCACCGTAAGGCCGTATGGTATTTCGTATAGAATATTTATGAATGAAACTGGATAATTCAAACTATCACCCAAAATTTTCCACACATTTTCATTGACACAAAGCGAGACCTACAATACATACGATTTAGTTGTATATTTTTAAATGTATACATTAATATATTATAAAAGAGCCATACGTGGCATTTATAATTTGAATTCGCGTGAGTCCCTGCGAGTGAAGTTTAAGGAAACAGGTATTCTTACGTTAGCTTCACAGTATATTTTTAGCAATTTGATTTTTGTGCATAAAAATATACATAATTATAAAAAGATTGGCGATGTATATAATAGACAAAGTAGGAACCGACATAAGCTTGCGGCTCCTGCTTTGCGCCTTGTAAGAGTACGTAGGTCGTTTGTGGGTTTGGGTATAAGATTCTATAACAAAATTCCACAATCAATTTTAACTTTGCCATTACAGCAATTTAAAAATACTGTTAAAAAGAGGCTGATACAGAAAGCCTATTATACCGTGGAGGCTTACATTGATGATAAGAATGCGTGGATATAGCTGCTCTTTGACCTTGTGCAGGATAGCTATGACAAAATGTAATTAGTATTAAGAATCTTCTTTTTTAAAAGAGCTCCACCGAGTTTCTTGCTGGCTCTTCTCGGTAGGACGGCTTTCCGAACCAGCAGTAAAGTTGACGATTCAAAAGCACTTGTTTACAAGTTTACTTGAATAAAGAATATTTTGAATTTGAATTTGAATTATATAGTAAAATGAATTTTATTATATTATATTTTTAACATTTAAAATATTTTTTAAAAATACTTTGAACTTAAATCAAATTAATTTTTATATTTAAAATGAATAAGAATCTTTCTTTTGTTTATTACTTGATCGCATTTAAAATAAGAAATGCTATTTTCTAAAACTGTCCCGCCAAAATCGGGACGTGTGGTCACTTTCCTCAAAGAAAAATATGATATATATAATTTCGCTTTTTATGAAAACGATTATGACATATCTCCATATAATAAGACATCTACTACACTACTTTCAAACTCTTTATTTTTATGAAAGCGACGAAAATTTTCGCTTTTTTCATTATTTCTTTTCGCACACCTTTGACCTGTCTTTTAAATCGCACGGAAAACTGTTCATCACTCATGCACTTTGGCGTATTCTTTCATAAAACCATTCAAACGCTCCAAGGGTCCTCGGCCTTTACGGATGTGGTTGCATTGTGCGTGCCCTCTTACCGCAGGTGGATTGAATTACAAAAATGTTGCGCTCTTTCACAGTTAATACCTAGTGGCTTCTGTTATCGCTTAATGAACTAAACTCTTTTGCATTTTAATGTATATTGAAATTCGTTTATGCAACACCTGCGGTTTATTATAAGTGATGCAGAGCTTAGCATTTACTCTCTACATCTACTACATCTTTCACACACAATTCTCAGTTTCGCATTTACGGAGCGTATGCCGTGTGGTATCCGGCTGAGTAGAATAGATCATCCTCATTTCTTACCGAGGTGTCGTAAAAGGCGACTAAGGTAAGTTGACCCACCGTGTGGTATCTGGTTAAGTAGAATAGACCACCCTCATTCCTTACCGAGGTGTCGTAAAAGGCGACTAAGGTAAGTTGACCCACCTTGTGGTATCTGGTTGAGTAGAATAGACCATCCTCATTTCTAACCGAGGGGTCGTAAAATACGACTAAGGTAAGTTGACGTCAGGCAGGTGGCCAGTCGTAAAATACGTAGCCAAATCACGTGACAACATGTTTTATAACATGTTGTGCCGACCCTACAGACTGGGATAAGGGCAGGACGATGATGCATTTACAGGGCGTATATCTTAACTAGCATTATTGACAATGAAAGCAGCTATTTTGACTACATGAATACTAAAGCAATAGAGTAAATTATAATTGATAAATATATAAATGTGCTTAAATTAATTTTTATTATTTATACTACTCGTATGGCCGTGATTTTATATATACTTGATGTTTTATAACATAACCTAACCCTACTATAATAATAAACCTCCGAGATCGATAAAATATTGTCATACCTACTAACTAAAAGGGAATCCAACCCCGGTATTTATATAATTGACCAATTTTTAGGAAAATTCAACAATTTAACTATAATTTCCCGAAGTGAATGAAACTATAATCAATGTTTTAAAAATCATTGTAAAAATTGAAATAATACACTTAATAATCTACTAAACAAACATTATGTTTAACGCTTGAGATAGCAGAAGGTGTCTATTAACAACCTTAATTTATTTTACGTACCAATAAATCTTATCAGCACTTTCTCAAATAAAGACGTCTGCCGGAAGCACCACAGTATACTACATGATTCGGGTTTGTGGGCTACCTATCCCATAAACGTATCCACACTGGAACATATATCGAACATACGTGCCGATATTTAAAGCTATTTTGACCTTTACCACGTATAAAATAAAGCTGTATATACTCCAGGTTGCGAAGTTAACACGAAAAATCTCTGTTGCCATATGTTCACCCATATAGGGCCCAGATACGATATACCTGCCCGAATGATTTGTGAGCTGATAGCTATTTTGAGCTAACAAAATATTCCAGCGCCGCTTTCATTTTTGGACGGATTCAATAATAAACAAAACCGGATATGATGTTTTGACGGATGATATGATTGATTTATAGGTATCTAGAAATGAGTCTGATGTAGATTTGATAACAACCTCTATTTCAGAGATGCGACAGTCTTATTTTCATAATTAGTATATCTTACCCTACTCTTAGAGTTAGAGACTTTCAAATTTAAGTGGATCTTGACTATTATTCTGCAACATATGATTTTTAAATATTCGGCTGACTCGTTGACGCAGGTGGTAGTGACTCTGCCTTAAGCTCCGCGGGTGACATATTCAATTTCCGCCAAGGGCCAACATTTTGTAATTTTGTAACATTTTGTAAAAATAACTTGTTGTTTCTCCGAGTCTCGGTGTATATATGTATATATGGTGGCTATCTAAAGTTTTTTTTTTTTTTTTTTTTTTTTTTTTTTTTTTTTTTTTTTTTTTTTTTTTTTTTTTTTTTTTTTTTTTTTTTTTTTTTTCGTAGGCTTTTTATCCTGCTGCTATTTATTATGCAGCAACCTTAAGACAAAGAATATATTTCAGTCTGGTATATTACTTAGCTTTGACCCATTTTCATTGCCGACTATTTTCAATACTTTGAAAGCGAATTTGAGAAATCTCTCTCGCGCGTCCTCATCGTTTATAATTTTATTGAGATTATCTGCGGTTAACTCTAACTTCATGCTGTTCTCGCAAGATAATCTGTGTTGATGAAATTTTGGACATTCCAGTAGGACATGGCAGACAGTTTCCTCAGTAGAATTATCGCACTTGCAAAATGGGCTGGGTGCCAACTTATACTTGAACAAATAAGATTTGAACCCGCCGTGCCCGGTAAGTATCTGGCTTAGCGCGTTTGTAAGTTCAAGTTGCCTTTGAGTTTTATAAGCGACGCGTATGTCAGGGAAGAAGCTTTTTGTTAATGCGCTTGTGCTCGATTCTTCATAACGGATCTGCCATTCGTCCAGGGTCGAGTTTCTGATTAATCGCTTTGCATAGGATAGTGGAAAAGCTTCGTAGATAGGTGCAGTTTTGAGCTTTAGTGCCGCCAATTTGGCCAGCTCGTCAGCCCGCTCATTTCCCTTGAAACCAACATGGGCACGGATCCAAAAGAAGTTTATTTTCATCTCATTTGACGACAAATCCTGCATGACTTTCTTAATGTCAAAAACTAAAGGATGTAGGCTGTAGGGGCTAGCCAAGCTATCCAGTGCAGATCTTGAGTCACTGACTATATTTATAATTTTGCTCGTGTATGATTTTTTAAGTACAGCCTTGAGTCCTTCGCGAATGGCAACAAGTTCTGCTTGGAAAACCGAGCAGTAGTCAGAAAGATGGTATTTCTTTGCCAGGATTTCAGTGTCATTCTCCCAAAACGAAGCAGCAGCTCCGACCTTGCCATCAATCTTGCTGCCGTCCGTAAAAACTGTGATGCCATTTTTGAGCTCATCAAGAGTTTCTTCCGCTTCTATGGTGCCATAGTATAGGATTTTCCTTTCAGCTGGGTGAGGAAGTTTAAATGGGCTTATTGTGCGCTCGAATGGTCTGTCAGGTAGTTCTGTTATTGGTGCACCTTTCTTTGTCTCATATAGCCGTCTTTGTTCTAATGGCTATCTAAAGTTATACAAGTTTATTAGCGAAATTTTGGTGAAAACCGTGTGTGAATATGTACTTAAGATCTAATAATCTTATCAGAATAAGTATCAAAATTTAACAAAATCTCAAAGTAAGAATTTATACTTAAAAAATGTTTATCTGAAAACCACATCTCTGATGATAATAGATTTCAACACAGTCACGCAGTTCATTATCTTCAAAGTGAGTAATAGACCATAAACACTTTTGTTTCCGATTTCCTATTTCAATTTGAAATTTTCTTAACGTATTATCCCTAATAACATAGAAAGTTTCATCAACTGCAGTAGCTTTAGTTGCCATGATATAGGAAGATTACATGAGACTCAGTTACCTAGATTTCTTGGAAAGCACTATAATTTTCTTATTTGTTCAGCAAATAATGTAATGTGTGCCAAGTGCCAAGTTTACGGTGACTTTGAAACTTTATTGCAAACATACGGGGTTATTGTTATATATCATCTATTTTATATATATAAAAATGAATCTGTTATGAAAAAAAATATCAATTTTCGTCTATAATCTCATATGCATCGTCCTCATGCCTGTGAACTATCCAATCGCCGCGGGTAGTATCGCAGGGCGCAGCTAGTTTATAAATAATTAATTAATGTAAATTACTGACCATTTGTTGAGGATTTCTTGGTTTCCGATGTGCTCTTGGAACCTTCTGCCCCGTGACGCCTTCCAGCACGTCTGCCAGTAATAGTCCATCCGCGCAGTCTCTTGCTAATCCACCACCCGACGTGCCTGCCCGGCGACGTGACCGCGCTCTTTCCAAGTAGTGGTTGGCCCAGTCCGTATATATCTACAGAAAAGATACTTTAATTACAATTCACACTATTTAATGAGTGATTTTTTGTGAATTCTATTTATCGTAGTACTCTTTGCTACGCAGTTTTTCTTAATTTTCTGTTATTAATAATAATATGTCAAATTACTCATATGAAAGCCGTTTGCCACGAAATAATATCATATTGAGTTATCTGAAATTAATTTGTCATCAGTGATAATTACCCTCCTTCGTTGTATGTTCAGACCGATACGTATAAATAATGTTTATAGGAGAAACAATAGCAGTCTTTTAATTTTTTAATTTTCTAAAACGTTAAAATGTTTTCGATATATTTAAAACTCCATTATATGCAATCTTGGATCTTGAAAACACAAAAAAATAATTTTTACTATCTGAATTTTTCTTTATTCAGCAGCATCTGCTTCCGAGTTACAGGATTTTTATTAAAGTTTAAAAAGCTTCATTTAAATTTGCATCTTACGTGTCATGAAACATGATTGAATATCGTACAAATAACTTTGAAAATGGTAGCATATTATACAGGGAAAACTTTATCAATTCGATCTAGGCACAATTCTGACTAAGCATGGGAAGTAGGTACTGAAAGTACTTCGCGTGATAAGATGACGCACAAAGGCGGCAGATAACAAGAGCCTCGTAAGATGCGAAATTGCTACTTAAAGTTTTACGACAGGGTTCATGTAAATATCTGTATGAGAATTTTATAGAAAGAGTGTTAATCTGAGATAAACTTGACCGCTTTAAACTCTATATGCCATTGTTCAGAAAGTCTGAATCATGGAAGAAAAATGAACATACCACTTAGGGGTTTATTCATGGCATATTGTATATTGATATCGTGTAAGATTTCACTACGCGTGAGGTCATCCATAAATCTGTATAGTGTGGTAATGTAGTGCAGTGTATTCTTAAAAGGATTAAGTCATATTCGCGTCAATTTGCAGGAGAATGGGGACAAGTGGTAGAGACGCGCCAGTGCGACGCCGGTGTAGAAGGCACTCAGACCTTCTGTGAAGCAATTCGCTCACTCATCTCACTCGTTAATTGAATTCGATGTCTTGATGGCGGCTAATTTGAATTTATCTATCTATACTAATATTATAAAGAGGAAAGATTTGTATGTTTGTGTGTATGTGTATGTGATTTCAAAAATTCTTTCAGCATTGGAAAGCTGCTTCTTCACTGAACAACATAGGCTATATTACATTTAAAAAAAATAGGGATCCCTAAGAAAATTGTAATAAGTTGTGAAAAATTTAGTCATAAAAATCTTTCATCGCGTGTGCTGCGGAAACTATTGATGATAGAACATAAACATTTTTAACATTATTATAGAACGTATCTATATCTACAAAAAAGTCCGCTACATCATATGTCTAACTACTATAGTTATGCCAATATAACTACTTTTTTACATTGTAAAAGTTGTTAAAAGTGCCAACAATAATCAAACCATTTTATTCATATCTCCCTATTGATCCTTAAATGATATTTTATTAAAAACTGTTTCAATAAATTTTAAAAGTCAGTCTAAAGAAAATAATCTACTACCACGAGATGTGATAGTATGTGCGCGGGTGAAACCGCGGCGCATTGCTAGTAATGTTATAAAGATTGCATAAAATGCATTACTAGTTGCTTTATGAGTACTCTTAATTTGAAATTACTATTGATAGCGACTGCCCTGATCTTTCCTGTGGGATGAAATAGCTATCCGCAATATAGTATCTAATACATCTTTTGGGTATTAATATAATAAGACTATCATGTTGTCTTTATAAACAGTATAAAGGTATGTGAGACTACAAGAAGTGTGTACAAGAGCTATCTTTAATATAAATGATATTATTACTTAATAAAACTAAGATTTTAAGATATAAGAATGATATATTTTTTTAATAAAAATAAGCAGCTCAGATTCGCGTGGCGATGATTCCACTTTTGATTTTATATTTTGAACAGAATGTGCTTAACATTTGAGAGAAAAATGCTTCATTTTTAGTTCTTCTATTGAATTGAGTTGAAATACCTCTCTAGTTCTTCGGCAGGGTGCATCGCGGAAAAGTATAAATGGTAATTCAGAGTTCTAACTAAACCGAGATTTGAACTTAAAGTTCAACCTTTAAATAAATCAATCGTTATTCAAAATTCATAAATAGATAATTATTTATTATTATTGTATTAATAATATTGAGTTTTGTAGGAGAAATATGACTGCTAAAAATCCCATTGAATAGGTGCGGTGCTTTATTAAAATGCAACCCTCTATGATGGACTAATAAAACTGTTGAAAAAATTACATATATTACACGTCCAACTAACTACAAAAGTGACACTATAGGGAAATCTGTTATTCGTATACACAACATTAATTTTATGAAACATTCCGTTTCTGTATTAATAAATAATTGAAACAATATTTTGCTTTTACAATACATAATTTGTTTTATGAAAATGCTTACTTTTTGAATTAACCGCATTAATTTCACGCGGTGGTAATAACAGAACGATAGCGTTGCGGGACGCCACCGCAAATCTTCTATTAGAAGCGAGTTAGACTTTCTCATTGTATCGAGTAAATATTTGCAAGAACGAAAAGTTCATAAAATACATTTCAAGTAATCTCAATATGCTATATTTCATATTATCTTAGCACGTAAAGTTAAGCCTACTAATGGTAGCAAAAGGTGATATGATGTAAAATAGTGGCGACGCTTCCTCCGAGAGCTTCTGCGCTCTACTCTCCACATTTCGCACCCTCAACAATGATTCTGCGCTCGCCCGACAAGCCCGGTGACGCTGAAAAAGTCGTTATGGCTAACAGCATACAATCAGTTCTAAAAATAATTGCTTGCGAAAGCTGCACTACGCTGCTCTAATATGGATTGACAGCTTAGTAAATTCTCTTGAGATTTACTGTATAAACATAGAAGTTGCATACTTACTTACTTGGGTCCCTGCGAGAGAAGTTTAAGGAAACGGGTATTCTTACGTTAGCTTCACAGTATATTTTTAGCAATTTGATTTTTGTGCATAAAAATTGTGATGACCACTATCTTTAGCTTCGGGTTATAATAAAAACACTTATATACAGTGAGTAGGTACACAATACTACCGAAACGTCCTCCCGCCTCGATGACAGAATCGTAACTGCGGAGTGGCGCCACTGTAGACTTGTGCACTACATTTATTAATATATCACATCTCTTCCTTTTTATATATTAATTATTTATTTAAACATATTTGAAAACAATGATTTATATTGAATTTGCGCTATACAATCATCAAAATTATTATAATAATTATTAATTCATACTTAAAGAAAACTAGACTTGTTTTCCCTCTTCGTTGTTGACAACTTTCCATTGACCTTCAACTTTCTTTAAGTGTACGATGTTTCTTCTATACTCTTGGCCTGTTTCGTCATTTCTTACGTTCACATCACTTCCTGCAGCACTAATAACGGTATGGGGTGTTGGGTTGTATTCGAAAGCTAATATATTTTCTTTTATCGTGTTTTTTACATACACTTTTTGACCAATCTCAAATTCTCTATCATTAGCCTTTCTTTTCCTGTCTTCAATCAATTTGTTTTTTTCTTTCTTTTCTTTGTCTCTGTCTCTGGTTTCCGAATCATCATAATTGTTTTCTAGGTCCGTTAAAAAAGGTAATTTGTCTCTAAACTGTCTTCCATAGAACAGCTCGGATGGGGATTTTCCTGTAGAGGAATGGGGTGTACTATTGTACATAATTAAATATTTTAACAAATCATCTATCTAATCAGATTTTTCACACTGACTTATTCTTAATCGTTTCAAAATATCCCTATTTTGCCTCTCAACTTCCCCGTTTTGTTGAGGCCAGTAAGGTATAGTGTTGAAAAGCGTTATTCCTTGTTCGGCACAAAATACTTTGAATTCCTGGCTGCAAAACCGTCTACTATTGTCGGCAGTTATGCTAGCAGGATATCCAGTTCGTGAGAAAATCTTTTTTAACACTTTAATTGTGTCATTTGTGGTTATAGATTTCATTATTTCAATTTCTTTGTATCGACTATAATAGTCAATTATTACGAAAAGATGATCCCCACTAGGCAATGGGCCCAAAAAGTCTACTGCTGTATCCACCCAGGCCTTTGAAGGTAGTTCACGCCTCTTCATGGGATTTGGTGGATTAGGTGTTGAAACTAAAGTACACCCTCTGCAGTTTTTAACAGTATTTTCGGCGTCTTTGTCTATTTTTGGCCACCAAACTTTTGTTCGGAGCCTAGCTTTCATATTGGCAATACCAGGGTGGCCTTCATGCGCCGCTGCTAAAACTTGTTGCCTTAACTTAGTGGGTATCACTATTTTGTTGCCTCTTAACAAGATTCCATCATGTAACCAGAGTTCATGTTCAAATAACTTATAATTATTTATCGACACATCCCAAGCATTATTTATCAAAGCATTTTTTACTAATTTTAACTCATTATCCTCATTTGATGCTTCAATAATCGATTTAAGAGGTAATGCCATGGGTCGCGCATATTGAACAATCTGGTCCACATGATGTTCAGTTTCATAAGGAAAGTTTTCTTCACTATTTGTTGTACATAAACGGGATAATGGATCGACTATATTTAATTTTCCTGGTTTATATATGACTTTATAGTCATAAGCTTGTAGTCGAAGAACCCAACGCTCTATTCGAGCGCAAGGTTTTGAACGCGTACCAAATATAACCTCCAAAGGCTTATGGTCCGTAATAAGCTCAAATTTTTTCCCGTATAAGCACATGTAAAAATGTTCTATTGCCCACACTAAAGCTAAGGCTTCCTTTTCGGTCTGACAATACCGTTTTTCAACATCTGTCAGACTCTTGTTTCCGAAGGCAATAATTCGAGGTCCTCTGTCGTCGTATTGAATCAATACTGCACCTAAACCTACAGGACTCGCATCAGCGATTACCTGTGTACGATCTTTTGGATCAAAATAACCAAGTGTGGGAATGTCAGAGAGGCACTTTTTCAATTTGCAAAAGGCTGTGGTCTGCTCTTTTTCCACAGCTCTGTGATCTTAGCATTTTTGTGCACTTTCTTTCGAAGCAATTGACGAATGGGTTCTGTTAAAGTTGATAAATTTGGAATCCATTTTTCTACAAAATTTATTAAACCCAGAAAACTTTGGATTTCTTCTATGGTTTCCGGTGATCTAAACGTCTCAATCGTTTTAATGTATTTGTCTAGTGGTCTAATGCCTGATGATGATAGCTGGTGACCAAGGAATTGAATAGTATCCGCATTGAAAACACACTTATTAGTATTTAATAAAACATTGTTCTCTTTAAGAACTGTTAATACTTTCTGGAGCCTCGTATCATGTTCTTTTTGATCACGTACAAAAACAACAATGTCATCTACTCCTTCACTACTTCCTTTACTACTCCTTCACATGGCAATAGAATTCTCTCCATAATTTTTGAAAATGTTCAGGTGCACACGATATTCCAAACATTAATCATTTGTATCGGTACAACCCCTTGCTCGTTATGAAAGTTGTAATTTCCCTACTATTTTCCTCAAGTTGGTCTTGATGAAAAGCCTTCCTAATATCCGATTTTGAAAAGAGTTTTGCTTTACCAAATTTGGGAATCAGTTGCTCCATAGTGGGCAATGGGTGGTTTTCTCTAATAATAGCTTTATTGGCAGCACGCATATCCAAACAAATACGAACATCATCATCAGGCTTTAGAACCGGCACCATTGGAGAAACCCAAGAAGATGCCTTATTGACAGGTTCAATGACGTCCATTTTTACAAGGTCATCTATTTTATTATTTATTTTAGATTCTAAAAGAATTGGAACACGTCTATAAGGTTGACAAACTGGAGGAATTGTTTTATCGATAGTTATTTGTAATTGGACGACTTTGAACTTTGGAAATTGGTTTTGTTCGATGGAACACACATCGATGCCTATTTTCAGCACATTCAGTAGGGTGGCAGTTTCCTTACCCAGAAGGTTATTTGAGCCATTTTTAATAACGTAAAATTTTGTTATTAGTGATTTTAACCCAACTGTTATTTGTGCTTCGAATGCCCCTAACACTTTTAATGGATGTTTGGCGCCGTAAGCCAGAAAAGTTTTGTCTGAAGTCTTTTCTTGATTTGAAACTCTAACTTTAGATTGCTTCATCTCTTCCCATGTTTTATCATTGATAATATTAGATCTACTTCCGGAGTCAATGAGCATTTTAATATTAATACCACCTACCGGACAGTATATTGTTGCATCGTCATCTATGTGGAAAATATAGTCCACATCTGTAGACTCTTTATTTTTAGGGCTTTTTACCCTAGGCTGTTTTACTTTATTACTTTTGTTAGATGAGAAATTAGTATGTTTTCTTTTGTTGGCCCTTGTTCTGTAGTGTTTTTGGAAATGTCCTTTGAAACCACATTTAATGCAAGTAGCATTAATTGCAGGGCAGGAACTATTGTCACTTTTATGATTTTTACTGCCACATCGGCTACAGAAGTTAACTTCTTTTTGAGTATATCGCTTTTTAATAATAGTTTCAATTTTATTAAGGCTAGTAAATGCTGTGTTTGTGCTCTGTCTATCGTGAAACTCGCTAAGTTGCCGTTCTACAGTTTCTAAAGAATTTGCTTCTACTATAATATTTTCAATTGTTGCTGTGCTGTGTGTTGTATTACAGTAATGAAAGTGTAAAGTTTGAACCAATAAATTTCTTAATTATTATTATGCAATAGTTAATATAAAATAAAACTTTAAGATGGACCAAATTTTAATTTAAATATCATGTATAAGAAGAATGATTTGTTGATTTATTTAATTTAATTTTTTTTTTTTTTTATTTATTATTCTACATACACAGTATTCCTATCAAATAAGTGACACAGTTAGCAAACACAGCGATGAATTCCTTTATTAATAAGAATAACGATAGACAGTGCAAGGTACGTTTAACTAGAATAATACTTCCAATTTTCTTTAATTATTAGAAATTACTAGCCTTAAAAGCGTTTTGTTTATTTTCAACATATCATAATTTTGTTTTAACAATTGCATAATTGCGTAACTTTTAGGTTATCAATGTTAAAACGGGTACTTAACGATGTAATCGTTGGAACCTTCTAATTTTATCGAAAATTATTTCCGACAGGTATCTTATTTGCAAACAGATTTGGTCAACAATAAGTAGAATTAATCGTAATTACTTTTCTTTTATTGTGTTTTATAATTTGATTGCTGGCCAATTCTGCAAGCAGGTACACATTTTGAATCACAACAATTTTACTCACTGCGCTTTTGCTCGTCGCCAATGTGATGACCTCTATCTTTAGCTTCGGGTTATAATAAAAACACTTATATACAGTGAGTAGGTACACAATACTACCGAAACGTCCTCCCGCCTCGATGACAGAATCGTGACTGCGGAGTGGCGCCACTGTAGACTTGTGCACTACATTTATTAATATATCACAAAAATATACATAATTATAAAAAGATTGGCGATGTATATAATAGACAAAGTAGGAACCGACATAAGCTTGCGGCTCCTGCTTTGCGTCTTGTAAGAGTACGTAAGTCGTTTGTGGGTTTGGGTATAAGATTCTATAATAAAATTCCACAATCAATTTTAACTTTGCCATTACAGCAATTTAAAAATACTGTTAAAAAGAGGCTGATACAGAAAGCCTATTATACCGTGGAGGCTTACATTGATGATAAGAATGCATGGATATAGCTGCTCTTCGACCTTGTGCAGGATAGCTATGACAAAATGTAATTAGTATTAAGAATCTTCTTTTTTAAAAGAGCTCCACCGAGTTTCTTGCTGGCTCTTCTCGGTAGGACGGCTTTCCGAACCAGCAGTAAAGTTGACGATTCAAAAGCACTTGTTTACAAGTTTACTTGAATAAAGAATATTTTGAATTTGAATTTGAATTTACAGTATAACTTTGACAAAAGCAATTTGCATTGTAACTTTAGGTAAAAGGAATTAACCATACTTTTAATTAAATAATTATAATACATAATGTAATATGATATACAATAACAAATACGACAATGTTTCCATGATCGTCATGATCCCCAGGATCGTCACGTGAAAGTTAGATAATTCTTATGACATTACAATATTTATTCAATATCTATATTACAATGACAGATATTGTATGCATAGCGATACGGCGACGTGATTGCAGGGCGTATACCATAACGATCGATATTTTATCGCCTAATCGAACTTTTTAATAGAACGATCATGTTATTGATACTTCGAAGGTTTTTAGATAAGAACCCTTTCTATTCACAACTTTATCTGCCGTATATCTAACCGAATCTTCATTCAATATACTTTCAGAGCTTAACCGTTTAATAAGTGTAGCGAGAAGTAAAACTATATCCGATCTTAATACACCAGAACGTCACGTGAAGTGACTTTAAAATATTATTGTTATGATTTTATTATTCTATTATTTAGTTATATAATATTATAATCATTAAAGAACATCGTCGCATTTTCAGTCACCCGGGATAACTCAGACGTACTATAACTTTTGGCCGCTAGTACTTTGCAGAAAAAGCGATAGCGAACACTAGTTTTTAGTTCTGTTACCTAATTGGGTTAATGTCTTCCTTTCTTAGACTTCGACCATCGTAATTTATTGAGATGTATATACAATTGTGAGTTATTTATATCACTATAAAAGTGTTAGAGTTTTTTAAATAAGTATGTAAAGAATATTACAACATCTCATTCATATATTGTGTATTTAAAGTTTAAATAATTTTTTTTTAAACTTAGCTTAGCTGCTTGAAAGCCTTTAGCAATAAAGCGATATGAAGCGACTCACTTTACCTTATTTCACAGCTTAGGATGTGATTATATTGATTATGAACATCTTACGAGAAACAAAACGATTAATAAAATCATTCTATAGCATTTTAAGTAATTAATTCCGTTGCAATTGCTGATACCACTCTACTACATAAATTTGAAGAAAACTGCAAACCTTATAAGTATATATAAGGCAATAGTAATAATGAAAATATTTTGCTGTAATCCGCGACTAAGTAAATAGCAAATATATATAATGTTAAATGTAGAGTGGACTATCCGTTTTCATACTCGATACATGCAGGTTTCGTAAAAATACATTCACAAACTTCCACCAACGCCACACACAAGCACTACACACGTTCACTATCACAAACTCAACATTTGTTTCGCTCCGCAACCGAAGCATCATCAGGAGATAGACACCACGACAAAATGGCAAAGCAAAGTATATAAGGGGTATTTATAACCTGATGCGATAAAGTGGGGTTAAACTCCATCTTCATCCGTTATTATTAAACTTAAAAAGACGTTTATCTTTTTTTTTAAGTTTTAATACTTTGAAGTACTGTGTTTACACTACTTCAAAATTTTCGATTTGTATAAAAATATAGTATCATACATAAAACAAGGTTTATGCTATTAATTAAGTTACAAGTTTAGTAAAATCAGAAATTCGCTTTGGGTATACGCAATACTGCACAATGGTCAATGGGTCCATTTGTTTATTTTGGGCTCCCGTTTCAGGGACGACCGACTTTATACACGGCAACATTGTCGACAAAAATTGCGTTTGCTCTGAACAAACATTCCATGTTTGTTGTTACGCATTGCGTATTTATTGGTTTAATGGTACAAATTTAATTTTCACGTATACAGCGAAAATTATTTGTATATGCTATAGAATGGAATCGATAAATACTGTTTTTTTTTTCGAATTGACTAATGCTGTTAACCCTAATGGCTTGACAGCGTCAACAGAACGGCGAGCAAGCGCAAGAACTTCGCCGGTAACATTGGTAAGATCGAGTGAATTGACTCCTGGGAGCAACCCGCCTCCTCCGCAACTCCTGGGAGGGGTATCTCCTGCGAGACCGAACGTCGGCTAAACGGCTTTGTGTAAGTTGATTATAAAAATATAAGTCTTGGTATCATAAAGGACGCTTTTAGAGCGCTTGTGAGATCTGTTGGGGATTTTAGCACACTATAGTTGGACGCGGCCACTATGAGGGCATTTGGGTGGATGGACGATAAATACTGTTGTCCATAGCATTATGTCTTATGGAATATTGCTGTGGGGTAGTGCGCGGATAGTTTTCGTATTACAAAAAAGAGCCATACGTGGCATCTACAATTTAAGTCCGCGTGATTCCCTGCGAGAGAAGTTTAATGAAACAGGTATTCTAACATTTGCTTCACAGTATATTTTAAATAACGTAATTTTTGTACATAAAAATATAAAGAATTATAAAACGATAGGTGATGTATATAATAGACAAAGTAGGAACCGACATAAGCTTGCGACTCCTGCTTTGCGCCTAGCAAAAGTACGTAAATCGTTTGTGGGTTTGGGTATAAGATTCTATAATAAAATTCCGAAATCAATTTTGGTCATGCCATTACAGCAGTTTAAAAACACTGTTAAAAAGAGGCTGATACAGAAAGCCTACTATACTGTTGAAGATTACTTAGATGATAAGGGATGTGTGGATATAGGTGCACTTCTACCCTGTACAAGACAGTAATAAATAAATGTAACTAGTTCTAAGATTTATATTTTAAAAAGAGCAACCGCCGAGTTTCTTGCTGGTTCTTCTCGGCAGGAACAGCTTTCCGAACCAACAGTAAAGTTGACGATTCAAAAGCACTTGTTTACAAGTTTACTTGAATAAAGAATATTTTGATTTTGATTTTGATTTTGTTGTACATAGTAATATGTATAGATAAAAAAACAGTAAAATAAGTTGCGTAATTATAAGAAAATTACTTAGCTAATTTTGATTCGGCGATTGATTATTATGTTAAAATAGAAACTACGCTTCACCATATATCACAGGTATATGAAATCATGATTACAAGTCATGAATTCTTAATATTACCGTGTGGAGCAAAACATTAAATAATTATATTAGAAAAGATTTAGATTTAGAAAGGTCTAGATCCTGTTTGTTTGAGGGTCTATCTGGAGAGCTTTCAGACTCTTGGGAAATATGAAATTGTATGTCATGTTATTAATTTATTTGAAAATGAATTTACCTGCCCTTATTTACTTGTGGCAGTAAACAAACATTTTAAAGGTTTCTACGGTGTAACATGTTTGACACTTAATCTTATAGCCGATCCATTTTCAAGGTACTAATATCACAAACAAGCACAACAGTTGTTAAATACCAAGAATTTAATTTAAAATATTTATAAACAATTTGGTCAGTTCGAAGGACACAAAACACGTCTGTTAAATGTTTAAATACAAAATGGTTCTTAAACGAAATGACAAGGCACTTAATAGACAAATTTGAATACAATTATAGGAATTATTCTGTCAACAATTGGGTCAATCTAAACTAACAGACAACAATAAAACTGTTTGCAAGCCTTTGACCTCAGTGACGAGATTCACAACGGCTAGTACCTAGTCGTTCCAGCACCTACGTAGATTTAACGACTCAATTCACATACGGGTTAACTAGTAAAATTGTCATTCATAATATTTTAACATTGAAGTTGCATAATTGCACAGTTATAACGTTTGTTTTGTATCATATTGTCATTAAAAAAGAAAGATCAGTAAAATTTAATATATAAAAAATTAAGCAAAAAGGTTAGAAAGCTTTTAAAAAAACAACAACAATAACAAAAGCAATAGAAGTAATGAATATGATGATTGACGGGCAAATGCGAATTATAATATGTACTCATTTATACATTACACTTCTAACTTGTCCCTACGTATAGATCTACGTGTTCTACGCTCGTTTATCCTAACTGTCACTAATTCAAAGAACAGCTTGTCGTAAATTGTGAGTGCTTAAACAAGATGGGAAGGAAATTACAGAGATCATCTGGTCGCCTTATTCTCGTTCTACCTACATAGTTTAGGAGTAATTAGAAAGTAACTCTATTGACAGATTCATATTTTCAACTTCCTTCCGTTTTGCGTCCCGATTTAGGCTGCTTGACACTTTTATTGACCGGTTATTGACTGGTTTAGCGATTTTATTGCTAACTTCTTTAACATATTTAATTGTTTCTTATTTTTAAGTGTATCCTTCACGTATTTCAGCTTTAAATTGTGTTTGAACTGAATCAGTTTCATCGTAATAAAATGTATGAAATTTATTAAAAGTAATCTTAACTTATAAATTAATGCAAACATCAAATAAGATTTTTAGGTTTATTTATTTGTTTGTCAGTGAAAGTGAGTTTTATTATGAGAAGGAAGTCGTTTTGACTTATGTGATATAAATAAATAAATAAATGAATAAATAGATATAATGTTTTTTGATTTCCATTGTTTTTTTCATTGTTGGTCTTTATATGTCTCGCTGTGATAAAAATATGTGTGGTAATTTTTTACTATACGGCGTAGCATCTCATCACATCTAACTATGGATGTAAATTAACGCTATTCACTTTTAACGCTATGAATACAAGTTATCCAGGGTTTCATTCGAAAATATTTAGAAATAGACCTAGATACGAAGTACGTGATGTAAGTTTTGGCAGTCGAATTTCCCTACAATATAAATTAATTACGTTATCCGTAATTACATTAGCGAAACAAACTAACCACATGCCTTCCTTCCGTTTCTATAAAGGATGTATCAGCTAACACAACACACTATGTGGTCACAATCGACAAAGTTTCAAAACAAATATTTTGATTTCAGTAGTTTAGCGTAAGCAAGCCATCCGCTCGTGGGTATTAAAAGCTTGCGACCTCGTTTCTGTTCCGGAATTACGTTTAGGACGACCATTCAGCTAGGGTTTGATCTAATCTTGTATTTATGGGTAAGACGAATCGATGTTTAATTACATATGCTGCAATCATAAGGAGAAATTTCAAAATAATCTTCACGACTCCATAGTCGTGTATAAAGTCACATAATAACAAGTAAGTTATTCTATATTGAGAGTTGTTACTAGTTAATGTTTTTCATCTTACGTCCCATATTAGTTATCTTAGATATACTCGTAAAATGAATGTTCATGTATATGTCCTTTATAGACCCGTAAAGTTTTTAGACAAACGTTAGCATGACCCAGTAGATGATCCTGTAAAGTTTGGTGCCTATTAGGTGCATTTTTTTATTTGTCGAATTCTGTTACGAGGGGGATTCTAAAACAGACTGAGCCACAGCAACACATGGCCGAATAACTAGAATACCGAAATAGAACCGAAACCGAATAACTAAAATATATCTAATACATGACGACATCCAATTATATAACAGATGTCTGCCTAAATTGTATCTGTCGTAATTAGACATATAGACATAAAAGTCGAAAATAAATAAACATGTATGGTATCATTATATCAACTTAATAAATCTCTTAATAATAATACTGCTATCTGTAAGTAAAAGCCTTATTTCAAAACCCACCTTCAATTAGATAATTTAATATACATATATTACATGGGTATCGACTTTGTTATTCTCAATTTTCTGAATTCATTTTTATTATTCATTCATTTTTTATCATTTTTATTAGTATTTACTCCATACTCCATATGCCTTGTGGTATCCGGCTGAGTAGAAGTAGACCACCCTCATTTCTTACCGAGGCGTCGTAAAAGGCGACTAAGGTAAGTTGACCCACCGTGTGGTACCCGGTTAAGTAGAATAGATCACCCTCTTTCTTACCGAGAGGTCGTAAAACAAGACTAAGGTAAGTTGACGTCATGCAGGCGGCCGGTCGTAAAATACGTAGCTAAATCATGTGACAACATGTTTGTAACATGTTGTGCCAACCCCACTAAAAGTGGGATTAGGGCAAGAAGAAATTCATTTACTCCATATGTTGACAGATATTAAAATTGGCTTTACGCCAGAGATTTCGTAGTAAGGCAGGGTCCGAATGAAGAATTGAACATACATTTTATTCTATTTATAATTTACATTTTACTTTACCTGAACAATTGACCGCGTCTGCCGGGTGACGTCATCGGTAGAGCCCTGAATGGATCTGGGGGCTCGAATGCAAGTGGGTATCATTTTATCACCACATCATTTCGATCACAATATATAAACTACACTTACGATGTGTTCAATATAAAGACATTTTCGTAATTTTATACTCCGAAGTCCGTATTGTTATGGAGCAATAATAAATTCATTTTTAAATGTTGTATAAAACACTTGTCTTAAAATTTATTAAACATAAACGATGAAGAATTAATGGAACTGAAAAATTCGAATGTTTTTATAATATAAAAAGTGTGAATAATGAAACTTAATATTATAACAAAGAAATGGCGATTTCATTGAAATGGGTTAAAAGTTCGCTAAACTAAATTATCATTGAGCCAAGTTTAACTGTTTGTTTAGACGCGAGTTGACACAAGCTACGGACCAACCGCGCTCGAACCGCCGAACTTTTAGCACTGTAGAGGAAATATATCAAACAGGTACAATTCAAGCGTGCGTCATGGTTCATGAATGAATGGATACGTTTATACGATAAGTTCTTCTCGGAATATTTACTCTAGCGTTCGGCGCCGACGCCCACGGGCGAGACAGGACTGCGTCATGGACCGTGCGATATGGGACGACGCTAGAATAGACCTCCCGTAGAAGACATGTAGACTTGACTTATAACGCCTGCTTGGGCTTTTTAAGGAGACAGTTATTAATAAGTACGTAAATACGAGAATCTGATTCTTAGGGTTTTATTGTTCTTATGAGAAATGATTTTAACATTTCATATTCATGTTGTTCTGCTTGTTTTATCACTTTAAATTGTTAATAATGTTACTTTAAATGGAATTAAGTGAACATGTGCATTAGGGGAAGGGCTTGCCTAATGAGGAGAAGCTTTGCGCCTATTGGCATTAATCTTCAACTAACCTGGTTAAATAAATGCATTAAAAATTAGTTCATATTTACTGAAATTATTTAGAAAAACACTCTCTTCTCCACGCAGAGAAAAGGCGAAACGCGAGTGCATCTGCAACTAAGTAAAGCTACTGAATTGTAAGCTTTTAATTATTCTATTCTCTAAATTCATTGCCAAAAAGTTATAACAAATGCGCTTCTATGAATATTCAAATTCAAATTCAACAACACTACGCCTGTTGTGACCAATTATATATGCATAATTTTCGTGTAGGCGCCGTAGCAACGATTATATTGAAATGATATAGTTGATTTTATGCTTCAAACAATGACTGAGTACCGTATAGTGGGAGGGAAATAAGTTTATGTTTATTAGTTACTTTGTCTAACGTATCTAAATCATGAGGTTAGAGGGCACGCCTAAATTATATGAGGCAATACCAAAGCAACAGTTAAAAAGTGTGATTACTTCGGGAGGGCTGCAACAAATTCTCTTACAAAAAATAACCTTTATTGCTTATAAGTACACTTCCGGTTATTTTGTTTTCCTGCTTTTAACATGAGCTTATTTTCTTTAAATATTATGATTTATAATATTTAAAGAAAAAATTAGGCAGTATTTTTTATGTCAATCTATGTTGTCGATGATTCTTTTACGGATTCCATGTACTCCAGATTTGCCGTAATACAGATTAGTTGTAATTTTTTTTGGAAATTTCGCTATATTTATTCAAATAAGTTGCTATTATTAGAGTCGGTTTCCTGATATTGATTTTTTCATATTCTGAATGTGAAAGAAAGTTTTGCTAGTTCAATTTATATTTCGTAAGTCTTAGGATTCCTGGGGGCGCTCTGAGTTTTGAGGCCTTGGGACACTGCCCCGTTTAGCATTCCGATACCAACGCCATTGCTGCTTCGCATAAATATACATATAGAATGTCTAAATAATGGTTACCTATCCCACATAAACTACTAGGTAGTTCTTTGTAAAGAATAATGAACTTATTCATTCACATCTATACTTATTATAAAACAAAGTCTGTCTGTCTGTTTGCAATCGATTTTCTCAAAATACACTGAACGAATTTTTATACGGTTTTCACCAAAAAATAGTGCAATACTTTCGGATGGTTTAGGTAAATAGTACATATCAATATTATGTAAATTGTGTTGAAGAGATCGCCCCGTTATTAAAAAACTTGCCTTCTGTGAGCTTTAGGTGCGTGCGCTACGTATACCAGCAGAGATACGCTAAAGTAATGTAGTAGAGAATCAAATTTATAGATCTACAGATCTATAAAAATACTACAAAAAAGGCCGCGATAGCATGTCTCTATCTCTCACGGTTAATTTACGACAATTTTTATATTTAAAATTACACGCGGCACAGCACATAGGCACAGCTAGTAACATATAAATCGTGAAACCTTTGAGATGATCGAAGTGAAACAATAACTTGCGAATACAAAAAGCAACATTGGTAGAAGAAATGTTATTCTTGCGTTTAGAGCTTAACTATCCGTCTAAATTGGTTGTATGGCACCAATAGCGTTATATTGTTTTATTGAAAATTCTTACTTTCAAGGAGTCTCCCACGACATGCCTATGTATTAAAGTGTATAGTATAAGTCTATAGTTGAGAAACCATTGGATAATGATCTACGTGGGATTTAAGACATAATCGAATATTTCGCCATCAAACGTTGAGTGCGTTTTTACCTAAATTTTACCAAACAATATGTACAACAGTTTTAAACTAAGAGTGATATTCTTATAATAGGGTTTTAAGTATAAAGTCTGTGTCTGTAGACCCCATTGATCACAACTTTAAAAAGGTCTTAGGAAGCTGTGATATTCAAGCGAAAAAGATCCTATGGGGTATCACTCAGAGACGTTCCTACGGTATCAACGTCTCTAAAAAGAAAGAAATAAATGTGATATAGATTCTAAATTATAATATTAAACGAAAAGTCTCTAATAAAGCGTAAACGCGTATTTAAAGAATGTACTTCCCTACTTACCTTTTTAAATACATTCATTAGTTCGCATTAAGGCGAAACATCACGTATAGAGTTACTAGTAGAAAATGGTCTCTATAAAAAGAAAAGTGTCAAAGGAAAGTGTAAAAGGAGGCAGGCCGTCGTCTATCGCCTCTTTGAACTTTGCTGGAGATGTCTTAAAACAGCTATCGTTTAGTGACACGCTAGTTCTATATATAATTATATTAAATTTCTATCATCTAAACCTTAGCAATGAAGCAATTTCTTTACAGCACGTCAAATTATTTATGGTTATTATGTGGGTAATGTGATGATTCTGGTCTTATTATTTGATATGAAAATCAATGCTCGTCTGCATGTCCTTTACAGAAACGTCTGCACCGATTTTAATGAAATTTTTAGACAATCTTTAGAATTACCCAGCAGATGATCCTGTAAAGTATCAGAGTATTTCTTCGAGGGGAATTCGAAACTAGTCTGAGCGACAGCAATGCGTGACCGGCAAGCTACTTATATTTATTACTAGCTCTGCCCCGCGGTTTCACCCACGTCCATACCGATCTTGTGGTAGTGGAGAGTCTACGAAGTCGGACTACTATATCCTATATTTATTTGTAGATTATTTAATTAGAAAAAATGGGTATCATTAGTTTTCTTGGAATAGGAGCTAATTCACCAAATGCAGGCCCTGCTATAACGGTCGCTACAATGAATTTATGGCATTATTTTCTTACGGTTTACATTCTTAAATTCGTAATATCTTTTGATCAGGATGTCGGATTTTAATTATTTAAAAAGTATTTTACAGGTATTGAAATAGTTTTTAATAAAATATCATTTAGTGGGATAAGGATTAATTAACGGAGATGTAAATATTATGGTTTGATTATTGTCGTCACTTTAATCAACTTTTACAATGTAGTAAATGTAGTTACACTGGTAAAACTATAATAGTTATACATATGGTATCGCGGACTTTTTGTAGATATTGATACGTTTTATAATAATGTAGAACATTTTTTTGTTCTATCATCAATAGTTTCCGCAGCGCATGCGATGTAAGATTTTTATGACTAAATTTGTCACACCTTAGTACATTTTTATTAGGGATCCCTGTTTTTTTTTTTAATGTAATATAGCCTATGTTGTTCCGTAAAGAAGCAGCTTTCCAATGGTAAAAGAATTTTTGAAATCTGTCCAGTAGTTTTGCGTGAAATCATTACACACAAACATACAAATCTTTACTCTTTATAATATGAGTATAGATTGTGAAGCTAACGCGTCCTTGTCTGAAAGTACAAGTGAATCGTTCAGTACGCTTTCATCTTCATCTATATTGAGAGATTCCTCGCATTATATACCGATTAATAAAACTTAAAAAGATAAACCTATAAATAAGAACATAAAGCTATAAATAATTATAAGTTTATGTTCGTTTATATTTATAACAAATGATTCTTATAAAGGTTAATTACATTTTGTAAAGATTTATACAAACTGTAAACAAATGAATCAGTGTGTTGCTCAAATTTCATCCTCAGTTCTTGTAAATACAATTACACCACATCTATTTAAAAAAAAATAGGGTCATGCGCTTACGCAGATATTTTTGAGCAACCTATTTAGAATTACTGCTAAAATGGCGTAACGATGCGTAAAACTCGTAAAAAGGTGCGTTACACACATCCGATCCGCGGTGTTTGTTTACCCGTGTCAAAACTTCGACACACCGCGTATTTATAACTACGGAAGGTGCGCCGGAGCAACGAACTTGTGACAATCGTTAAACATGACTATTTAAGAGCGCGTTTACAGACAACTAAATAAAATTTATAATATTGTGAAACGAATATTTTTCTAAAAGTTACGAGTACATTTAAAGCTTATTTTATAACTTGGAAAATGTATAGTTATTTATATTAAAACAAAAACTATGAACAGTCACACACACGGTCTTTCGTCCTTAATGTTGATCAATACTTGTGTTACAGGTGACAAAAAACTGGTAAATATATATTTTTTTACTATTTTAAAGCAATACCAAATAGGAAGTGAACTTTAATATATATAATTTTAAATAATAATAAATATATAAACTCATACTCCAAGAATCAAAAAATTGTTTATAGAAAGTATTGACCCTCGGCAGGAATCGAACCCGCGACCTGCGGGGCTGGAGGCAAAGCCACTGTCATCTGTGCTAACGGACTAGTCGAAATTTTCCATTATGAACTAGATTAACGAATTGAGTTCCATGGTTCCATTAATATTTTTTAGTGTTTTTTTTTTGAAAACAAGGGATATGCACAGGTTTTGTAACAGCGACCTTATCTGTGTAGCGTAGTCTAGCCACTAATCCACAGACTATAATTTTCTTAAAGTGTGAATGCGATTAATTGATGAAAATATAATGAGTTTTAGACGTCAATCAATTGTTTCTTGAATTTACTGTTTTCAAGAATATATACAGCTCTTTCTATCGTCCACTGAGTGACTATCAGCTTTCTTACGAAGCCTGTGGTCAGTGATAGATTTCAAAGCTAAAGTTTGTCACCGGCAAACATTCCAATTTCAAACACTTCATAGCACAGAAAAAAGAGAACAAAATGTAATTTACCAAACACTGAAAATTTTCATTTTATAATAGAATTTTGAAAACGTAAATATATCATAACACAAACGACTTATAACGGACACGGAAAAATGAAAACGTGTCATCAACATGTATTCATAAAGAAACAAAACACTACTAAAATGTTTGTAGATAAATGCGATAGTGTGAAACTTAACGTAAAAGGATTTATGTGACGGTTATCAGGTTTTATTGCGATACATTATTACACATACGTCACGAGCGTGAGGCATATTTTAAGCTTTAGGCCTACATATTGTTTATAACTAACTGCCACATGTTGGATTATTAAAATATTTCTATTGATGTATATTTGAATAGTTTAATAGAGATATGAAAATAAAAATAACTTTTGCAATAACTTTTGTAAATAATTTATGTATAATCGCAAATGGGATATCAGTCTTCATTTTTTAGTTTCCTATTTTTTACTAAGTGTATATTGAAAGGAACCGAAAAGTTTCTTTTTGGTTATTGTGGCCGAAATGAAAAATCAAAACATCTTAATCAATAAAAATCTAAATTTGAGCCACAACTATAATAACTGAAGAAAGACTCCGATTTAAGGACGAAATTATCCGTTCTATCTCGGTCTATCAGCGCGAATCTATATACATAATATACTGTATTACAAACAAAAACTATTTAATATTATTTAAGTATTATATTAAGGTAGGGGATATCAGTTAAAAATTATTTGGCTAAAAATTAAAAACGAAAAAAATATATAGTCGTTCCTGCCATTTAGCTCTAATACGTTAAAAGAAGTGTTATCATTGTTTCTAAAAGTTACCAACCCTTCGAATGAATGACATTTTGTTTAGACTATCGTTGCATAAACAAAGGGTATCTTCTAAATATTAAAGTGGTAAATCCTAACAATGAACACAATGGGCTTTATAGTAATTATAATTAACGTGATATTACAGTTTCTGTTGTTATATAATACATGGTACGTTTGTGCGATGATTTGTGATTTCATGTTTTATCCTATATAAAACATTATGAAATAGTTAAACTTTTACATTGTATCGTTTCCAAATCGTAAGATATATCATCAAGTACGAAATAATAAAGGTATACTGTTCCTACTAAAATATATTTCTATTGTACTATTACTTACTACTTGTACTATTAAAATATATTTCTTCCAAAATTTATCAACATCAGTTTGATAAAAGTGATCTTATTATCAAATTTGGAATATAAGTCTGCGAATATGGATTTGTTTGGTTGTTTACTAAAATGTTTAGACGCCCGGGAATAAGTAGGCTAATAAATGTATTAACTTTTTTTTCGCATTATTATTATTCCATCCTTAAAGGATGTTAATATAATTTCTCATTAATTTATAGAATTAGGAGTTACTTTGAGGAGGTCCATAATACAAAAGTAATGAAAATATCCGTATATTTAAAATGATATAACAATCGTTTTGCTGTTCAATGTGAATGTCGCGTTTCAATGTTGAGATTGGGGTAGTGAATGAGCGCAGTGCTTGTGTATTTTTGTGTTCTGCATTTATCAGTTATGAGAACGGATAGTACTCTCTATTTTGCTCTTTAATGGTATAAATGAAATATGCCGTGTGGTATCCGGCTGAGTAGAATAGACCACCCTCATTTCTTACCAAGGTGTCGTAAAAAGCGACTAAAGTAAGCCGACCCGCCGTGTAGTGTCCGGCTGAGTAGAATAGACTACCCTTATCTCTTACCGAGGTGTCGTAAGAGGCGACTAAGGTATGTGGACCCACCGTGTGGTATCTGGTTGAGTAAAATAGATCACCGTGTTTCTTACCAAGGGGTTGTAAAATACGACTAAGGTAAGTTGACGTCAGGCCCGTCGTAAAATACGTAGCCAAATCATGTGACAACATGTTTTACCGACCCCACTTCGAGTGGGATAAGGGCAGGAGGATGATGAATGGTATATGTTAAATATAATTTATTTTATTGTGGATTATAGCAAAACAATATCTTCATTACTTTTGAAATAATTTCTTCGTTTTGTCTGCATACTGGACATTGATTATGTATTATTATGAACATATGTGGGACACAGACGCGTAATTCTCTGTTACGTGGGCGTAGTAGTTTCGTTGTGACTTACTCATATAATCGTATCCATGCCATACTGCCAAGATGGCTGTCAGTAATTATAGGTTACGCTGGTGTGTTTGATTACACTCTGACCGAATAGGGCTTAATAAACGGGCATCCAAGTAATTGAATTTTTGTTGAAAATTATTTTGATCAATATTTCTTAGTCTTTTAAAAATATATATATACATATACATTTTCGTTTTATTTACAAATGATAACGGATTGCAAGTTTTTGAAGTGAAAACTTCTTTTGCGGCATTGTACACTTTTTAAAATTGGAACATAACATTGGAACATACACGTAAATCATTTTTACTTTAAAGTGAGGTTACTTATTGAAAAAATCCTGAATTATATTAAACAATATACATGTGTATAAAATTTTATATGCATATAGATGCCATTTTAAATCGCATAGGTATAAAAATGAACTACATCGATATTTAGCTCAATCGGTAAAACCGTCAAGATGCATTATACAGAAGATAGGGATTCAATGGTGTTGGGTAATAAAAGGATGTAATATTTTACAAATATTATTCATATTTGTTAATATATTAATCAGCTTATATTAAAAATATAGTGGCATTTTAAAAATGAAATAGAAATACTTTAGTAAAAAGAGACTATCGTGAAACCGATGGTGGTCGGGGCATTTCCGCCGCCTCTTATAAATAGTCGCGATGTAGGTAAATGATCGCCGCTACGTTGTATTTGTCAACCGTTTTTTGCGATCAATCGAAACGACACAATAAAATATAAATATGTATATTTTAAAGTATACATTTAAACCACCGAATTAGGTTTTTTAAAATCAACTCAATCATATTTATTTTATACTAGCTGTGACTACGGCATTAACCGCGTGGAAATCAGTATATCACAAAAAATACTCTCGCTTATATTATTTTATTCTAACAGTTTAAAAATAACTTTATTAATATTTCGATCATTAAAATAGTTCATCATCCTCCTGCCTTTATCCCGCTCTATGTGGGATCGGCACAACATGTTACAAACATGTTGTCACATGATTTGGCTACGTATTTTACGACCGGCCGCCTGCCTGATGTCAACTTACCTTTGTCGTATTTTACAACCGCTCGGTAAGAAAGAGGGTGGCCTATTCTACTCAACCGGATACTACACGGCGGGTCAACTTACCTTAGTCGCCTTTTACGACACCTCGGTAAGAAATGAGGGTGGTCTATTCTACATAGCCGGATACCACACGGCGTCGATCATTAAAATAGTTATTCTGAGTTAAACATAAGAGATAGAGATATGCTGTCGCGGACTTTTTCTAGTAGACTGTCCATCCATAATTCTCTAGTACATTAGTTTAATGCATTTCTATTGGTTTACGCGGCGCACGCGACAAAAGCTCCCAGCAGGCGAGTTTCTTTTTAACTGCGCGACCTTTTCAACACAAATTACATAAAACCGTAAGCCACTGGTGACTTGAATCTTCGGAAAGAATTGCACTATCTTTAAGTAAAAACCGTAAAAAAAATCGTTTCATAGAATTTGAGAAAATCGATCATATACAAGCAGACAACTTTTGAGGACTTTGTTTTATAATAAGTATAAATATAGAACACCATAAACAATAGAAATGCATTATTTTTAACTAAAAATATGTCATTGGAGACCGGAGAGATGTAATATGCTTCTTGACCTTTTTTCTCTTTTTCAGGAGACATGGTTTTTTTAGTCGGCAACTACCGTATTTTTTATATTTGCCTAAATAATGCTCGTAAAACTTTTTGATATTGAAATTTAAACTTGATAAATTTCTATTTGATGACGTTCTAAAGTGTACGGAGATAAAGCACCAATGAGCTTTAATAGAAAAACTCATTGGTGCCTGCCCGGGTTTAAACTCGTGTTCCCCTCGAAAGAGTCGCACGGTCTCACCGCTAGGCTATCACAGATTCAAGAGTATATATTCTTAAATAATACGATAAATGTATATACACTATTACGATACTCTAAAATAAAAAATTATGATCTCTTTATGGTATGGTGTAGAAGTTTGCTTAAGTAAATTCAATAAAAAAATTTTGAAACACTTGCGCAAACATTACAAAATACCAAACGTGAGTTTAAAACTACAGTCCCATCTTTAAGCCGACCTCGGAGGGTATAAAAGGTCACAAACAAACTCCAGAAAAGCTAATATCCAATAAGTGTTCCAGACTAATAAATATTTTCTACTATAGTAAATTTTTTCAACTGTACGTATAGCTAAGCTAAAATGGAACAAAATAAATTTAATAGTTTTGCGTTTCAAAATTAATCGAATCTTAGAATGTACTTGTATAATTTATAAGTACCGAGAAGCCGAAAATCTTTTAGGATCGCATTGCATTCACAAAGAGAATATCACGAAAGTCGTTACAATAAATCGTCCGAATGCACTCACGACCTACCGTTTGTAATTTATTTAAAGACCTTTATGAACATTTGATTGGAAATTGTACTTTGTGATTCTTTTATCTGTTTTATGGTACAGAACTTGTTTTGAAGACTCAAATTTATGAAACCGGTGATTATTAACGTTCGTCATATAAAATGTAATAAATGCCATCATAATTTTTGTATACACTTATTGTATATTAAACTTTATATAATGTCACTTTATAAAACTTCATGGCGTATAAACCGCTTTTAAATAACTACTGCTAGTTAAAGAGCTATTTTTCTTCAGATAAGTATATTCTTTAAATTTAAAAGATTTTTTTGATATATTTCCTCCGCCAAAAAGCTCGTAGTTATTAGCAAAGATTCAAACAATAACTTTTAGATGTACTCATAAAGTTGAAATATGGATCGACTCCATCCGACTAAATTGTCATAATAGCTATTATAGTAGTTGATGAAACTTCAATATCGCTCTGATATCTAATCCACAAATGAATACACTCGCGACTTTCACATGACATTTCATATTAGTCGCGGACGTGCGACACGCGTGGTCCGTGCGCGCGCGCTCTCCTGACTAAGCGGGAAGCTCAAAGCTCTGTGAAAGCTCTACAAAAGCACTCCAGAATGGAATGGGATGTGCTATATAGGTAAAGGAAATTGGAGAATAGTCTGTTGTTTTCTGTGAATTAAGCGGCTTTTTAATTAATGGATATGTGGTTTTAATTGTTTTATTGGACGATGCCCTTTATATATTCAAACGACAAAATAATTGTCTGATAAGTAATTACGCCTCTATACTCGAAGGCTAATAGACTAATAGACTTTGTTTAATTTATTTCTGACGTATTATTTTAAGATTATTACATTTAGAATCTTAAGAAAGTATAAATAGATAATCACTGTATATGTTTTTTTTTAATGTTGCGTTGAATGCGTGTATAACACATATTAATACCACTGTACAGCATTAAAAAATTTGTTGAACAATTTAAAACGTTCCTTTTATATTTTGTCATACCAGTTGAATCTGCAACCGCATTCGCAAAAACTACTGTTTAGGTACCCTCAGTAATACAAATAATGTCTTCTCCCTGTTACCGAAAGAAAAACGGAAATTTTTATCCTGTAGTTTGCCTTGGTGTATAAGCTTTATTTATGCTAAATTTTATCAATATTTGTATAGCATATTAGCCGTCAAAACGTACATAAAAATAGATAGGCTTACTTTTGCCTTTTTAATAATATGTATAGTATTAATTTCTTTAAGATTAATAAAAGTAAAAAATTGAGCAATTTTGCGTCTTTTTTCTCTAGTCTAAAAGATTTTGCTTGCTTAAATACAGCTGATGTTAAAATTAATTTACATGCCCGTTTACACGTGAGAGTGTGCCGCATTCTACACCCTTCCACCCCTCGGTCACGGACTTATTAATTAAAAAAATCCGAGGCCTTTGTCGAGACCTTAGCTCCGGGAAACCAATACTTGACCTTTTAGACCTTTTGTATGCTATAGAGACGCGTGACAACACGGTTGGGTTTAGAGAATGAATAAATTACACTATGTCGCTGTCACTAATACATTTAAATGTTTTACTTTATCTTTTAGAGTTGAGATTTTTATGTCAGATATTTCTATCACAAAGATGTTATGAACAATCTGAATTTTGTATTTATTTTCTGAACTGAAATAAATAATATATTTCAAATATAATTACAAAATATTATTTCATGTCGAAAATCATGGTTCCATAATATAAAAAAAAAATTATTTAGTGAAAGCAAGTTGGGACTTTTTCTTTGAGATAATAATAAGAATTTTCTTATTTTTATTATTTTTTTATTATTTACAGCCCCTATTAGCCGTCAAAGCCTAAAAGTCAGATTTTCACATTCTTAATATTAGTATGAATAATGAATAAAAAATAAATAAGGAACATCTACTTGCAAATAGACAGAATAACATAAATATAATAAATAGATAGAAAAATATAATAGTAGTGTATGCTTCAATTGTAAAGTAAATATTTTCGTGTTCCCGAAAGAATTTGCCTTTTTTTCCCTACATTTTTGCCCGGCGTTTAAGCTTTAATTGTACGAAATTTAATCATTATTAATTCAGCGAACTAGCTCTATAAGTACAACAGACAGACAGAACGCTAGACTTTCGATTTTGAAATATTATAATTCAATACATACATACTTGACGAAATATACTTGAGCTACGTACAAAGAAAGTAATATAATTTAGATTACCGGCTTCAAGGTGCAGACGAATCGCATTATTCCATTAATCAGTCATTTTCCCATTTATTAGAGTATCTGGCAAGCAATAGAAACGGCCCGTTCCCTACTTCTATAACACAGGTAAGGAAATGTAGATGCAGAAAACTATTTAAATACGATTTTTTTTGCTTTAAACTGTATGGCCCTACCAGTTAATTGGAATCAGTCGTCCAGATACTTTTAATTTTTTTACTCCGATTTATGAAATTGATCTTAGGTATGAGAACGGATAGTACACTATATTATCCAGTTTGCTTTATTCGATTGTTTTCTTCACAAAAGTAGAAAGTGAATACAATCGAACTGTCACAAACGCAATACAACACACAGTTTACACGCAATACACGGTTTTTCAGCACGCTTTTTTAGCACGCTTCACTTATTTGTTTGAATTAGATTAGATTGCTATTATGTTTTACAAAAGCACCTAGTTAATATTCCAAAAAAGAATCATAGCTACTGAAAACATAAATCTTATCCGATCAAATTACATACAGAACTTTACTTTTGATGTGTCATCGATACAGTATTTATCTTTTTTGGTGACACAATTTACTTTTAATGGTTACAAAGTTTTACGTTAAAATTTTATGACCATTATCATGAAATATTTTTCGCTTTACAATCTTTTGAAATATAGTTATACGAGTACCATGTCTACTTCTCTACCAACTGTTTATTAATGAAATATAAATCATAATACTTTTAGTATTATAGCCGTGTGGTATCCGGCAGAATAGAATAGACCACCCTCCTTTCTTACCGAGGTGTCGTAAGAGGTGACTAAGGTAAGTGCCGTGTGGTATCCGGCTGCATAGAATGCACCACCCTCATTTCTTAACGAGGTGTCGTAAAAGGCGACTAAGGTAAGTTGACGTAAAGCAGGCAGCCGCTCGTAAAATACGTAGCCAAATCATGTGACAACATGTTTGTAACACGTTGTGCCGACCCCACTTCGAGTAGGATAAGGGCAGCAGAATGATGATGATGAATACTTTTAGTATTCACTTGTATACAATATCAAGATTTGATAAGCGGTCTATATTTATGAAGTTAGGTTGTACTTTCTTATTTATGACAACTTTTATGATTAATTAAGTTTTTATTGCCTTCGTGGGTTACGTGCGATTGAACCTCTACTACGCTGTATATAACTGTGTTTATTTCAACGTACCCACAATATTTGTTTGATTCTAAATCGTTTATAGTTTAAATGTGGCAATCAAACGATGCCCGGGTGTGTTATGTTTATTATAAATAATTTACACCGTTTTTAGTACACTGTGTAGTAATAAATGGATGTACTTTTAAAATTAATGAACGCTTCGGCCAATTTTTATTGCGGTATATGAATATGGCGGTATAGGCCTAAACTTGATGCTATTTATATTCTACAGACATCACTTTGTTGCTTCATTCCCAGATTTTTCTTAATCAATTAGAACCCTATCTTTGACCTTGTCAAGCAAACCTTGTATAATTACGGGAATCACTACTTTTTCAGTCGATATTAGGTTTGTAATACTCAACCTTTTTTTATATATAGGACAATTACACACACGGTCATCCGTCCCCAAAATAAGTGATACTTGTGTTATGGGTGACAGACAACTGCTAAATATGTACATATATAATTTTAAATACTCGGCGGGAATCGAAGCCGCTACTAGTTGAGCTGAAGGCAGGGTCAGCGCCAACTGAATGTCAGAATAATATTTTTGAAAAATAAAATTAATTATTACAAACTAATAATACGATTTGAGTACTAGTCAATATATTATAAAATTCAACGAAATAGTATATTTACTAACATAGATTTTCTTTCATTACCTCTTATTCATGCAACAGTGATAAACAAAATATTCCGATTCGGCAATGGAATCTTCCCATAGAGACAGGAAAATGATCCTGTAAAATAAACGTATTATGATTCACGAACACCGTCCAATTACAATGATGGACAGTGTAAAGCGATATCAAATTATGAACAAGTTTTAATAAATTCTGCCACGTAATACCGTTATAGAGTCACAATAAAATAATTTTGATTCGCAGTCCACATCAAAGATAAAAACATGATTTAATATTACGAATGGAGTCTTTTGACGTCTCGCTTAAGAAAATCTTCAATATTTAATATTTCTTTCTCTCGATATTCTTAATCTATTTGTGTCTTATTTAAGTTTTTATAATTTGGCATTAACTGTTTAATATAATTTTAAAATATTAAATGCAGCTATGTGTTTGTTGTTTGAAAGTCTACGTTTGAATAAATCCTGGAGATCGATATTTGAATTCGTTTTTTTTATTAATGTATATATATATAACCTTTACTAACCTAACGTAACCTTCTGAAAGTCATATACAGTAAATAACTATACATAACATATATTTTAAGGTCTAAGACAAAAGTAGGTTCTTAAAAACTTCTTCGAAACACAAAAACTTATGGAATGACCTAATTTATTTACACTCAAATAACTCTTGTTAATAGGTAAAATAAAAAGATAAAATTGAACTGAATCACGACGAAACCTGGCAGACCTTAGCTAGTGTAATAATAGAATAGTAATAATAAATCTTTCATAATGAAATATATAGACCATAGTACGCAGTAGATTGATAATTTTTAAATGCTGTTATTTAGTCTTTATAGTTCAACAAAAACTTTGTTTTTTCTATATTCGATCTTCTCTTCCAGACACGTGTTGCCCCTAAGTAAATTTATTTTTTCACTTATTCCCGTCTGGAAGAACGAGCGATAGGTCGTTCGGTTCCGAGTAAACAGCGGATGAGTCAGGCCGTGACTCAACTAGTCTGAATTAAACTCTAGCTGCTATTCCCGATGATAAAATAACTACTGAAAATGCATGAAACGCGCTATTGATCTCGCAAGATGATGCTACAAAGTAGGTCTAGTTTGCTCACGAAAACATTTACAAATACAATTTTTGGACACTCGTTTATAGAAACAGATTTATAACCAAAATATTTAAATAATGGTTATTACTAAGTCAAGTTTAAACAATTTTAAACTTTAGTCACGGATTGTCATTGACTGATTACAAAGCAAAATCCTCTTCTCTCCTTATCATCGATGGTTCTGCTTCCACTAAGATTTAGAGAAATAAAGAATTATAAAGAAATAAAGAAGAATACAGATTTTGTAATAATTTTTTCCATATACAATACTCTATTGTTATTAAGGTCCAAATGCGTAATACGTATTTCGTACGCGCACATTAAATATTAAGGATGATCACAAATCTCGACTACAGCTTCAATTAGGCCAGCTCAGGACATTAATATCGCATTAATACGGTATCAAATGACGCTGAATTATGATGGCTGTGCGAACACTGTACCAAGATAATATTATGCGATTTCGCCTTATGCATTACGAATAATTTGAAAGAGCATTTTTTATACGATGACAGGTTTGAATATTACCGATAATGTAAGCGTTGTAAGTTTAAGCAGCAATACAATTTTAGCAATTGTTTGTTGCTACTTTTTTGTTTAATAACTAAAAGTGCTATAATAACTAGAGCAGATAAGTAAATGCGAACTGGATCAACCAAAACGGAAAAGTCTTCGAAAAATATAATCGGGTTAAATTTTGTGACTCACTGAAGTCTCATACAGAAGTCAGTTCTTAGTGGAACTTAATACGAACTATTGTATAACGTATTAACTAACCATCATAGTAAAGTATGTACAGTAGTATGAAGCTAAGGAATAAGAAATAATACAAACTTATGATACTTATACGATATCCTATATTGTATTGGTATATTAGTTTGCAAATAATTAATTTAAAGGTGAAAAACATTGGCTTTGTATTGTGGAAGTTCGATATAAGACATTAACACAGAAATATATTCACGTCAAATTTTCACGTTCATATTTATTCATTACGGTTAAGATGTATCGATTGATATTTTTACGTTTGTTAGTCTCTCGAAACTTCTACAATCGAAATTATAGGTAGATATATGTAATACTTCATAGTCGTGTTATTTCATCCTTCCAAATTTACACAAACCAATAATAAAATAAGTACTAAACCAATAATAAAAGTACACATTTTCGGTGAGTCTTTTGTTATTTTTAAGAAAATGATCAACAACTTTTTGTGAAAAAATAAAAATATCGTATACATATATTGTATCTATAATTTTATTTACAAAAATTCATTGCATGTTGTGTTTACCTTTATATAATTTGGTAATTTTTTTTTCCTATTATAAAGTATATCTCAATGGAAGTACTTTATTGAAGTCACGATTTAGCCTTAAGGCTAATAAGCTAAACTTATAAAATTAACTTATATCTAAGAACAGTTCCGATGACTAACTAATCTTAGTCTTTCTTACTATAGGAGACACTTCGTTCTTGTGTTCTTTTTTAGTAGCACACAATACACTACACTAACATTTTATTACACTAAAGGCTTTATCCTTTTCAGTCTTCTCACTAGTCCCTTAATATCGATAAGCTGGATTGCCTCGATGTTTACATGATGGTGAAGCCTCTGTTCGTGGGCTTCAGCATACCTTTTAATAACTTTATTTACAAACTTAGTCTGGAGATGTAGATGGAAGTCTAGATAACATAGAATGTCTGCCGATAAGCCAGTACATTTTTTTGTATCTTATCTCTAACTCTCCTCTTTTTTTCTTGACGTGAGCTTTCCGGCGTAGTTTAGCTTCAAGAGACATACATTTAGTTATTGGCAATAATTTTAGTATGTATTATTATAAGAATGTAAGATTATATTAACTGCTGATGAACCTAATAAAGAAAAAAAAATGTAAATACGCCGCGCCTATTGTTAGTACCGTGTTTGTATAGACTAATCTAATTCTGTATTCGATTTTTATTGGTCTTATTGTCACACAATACATCCGATTGTATCCTTCGGAGTCCCGTTCCATTTTACAACGGGCTTAATTTATATTTCATTTCATTCAATTTATCGTCCCACAAAGACCCTTCATAATCGAGTTGCAGCAATCGGAATATAATAAATCAAAATAATTTCGTGTGCTCGAAACAATTAAGATGGTAAATGGTGGAGGCGTAACGTGTGCGACGCTGTAACGAAACGTTGGTTTATTTATAATTTTAGGGATGGCGTAATGGAATATATTTTCGGGGTCTGTGAATTTCACCTAACCATACTTATTACTTATTTTAAGTAATTTTAATACGGTATTTAAACCTCAGCTGTGATAGCCCAGCGGTGAGACCGTGCGACTCTTTCGAGGGGAACACGAGTCTAAACCTGGGCAGGCACCAATGAGTTTTTCTATTAAAACTCATGTGTCTAATTGATAATTGCAATTAATCAAACGATTTTCGGTGAAGGAAAACATCGTTAGGAAACCTGCATATTTCTAGAGAATTCTGGAGATATGTGTAACCTACCAATCCGCATTGGAGCAGCGTGGTAGGTCTAAGCTCCAACCCTTCTCTCAAGAAACGAAGAGTGGAGGCCTATTCCCAGCAGTGCGATTGTAACAGGTCGCTAATTTACTTTACTTTACTTTATTTAAACCTATATATGCAGAGTCTTAAGGAGATAAATGAAGCTGTTAAAGTCTAGCTGTCTAAACTCTAGGCCTCAAATGATTACGTTGTGGCAACAGTGACCCAAATAAATATGGATGCGTGATAGGTAGTTTCGTTATAAACTTATTTAAAAGACATAACATTATTCAAATTCAAATCTAATTCAAGTAAACTTTTACAAGTGCTTTTAATCGTCAACTCTACTGCTGCTTCGAAAAACCGTTCCTGCCGAGAAGTAACAGCAAGAAACTCGGCGGTTGTTCTTTTCGAAATATAATTCTTATAACCAGTTACATTTAGTTATCCTAAACAGTGAAGTAGACTTTCTGTATCAACCTCCTTTTAACAGAGTTTTAAACTACTCTAATGGCAAAGCTAAAATTGATTTCAACATTTTAATATAAAAACCACAAACGACGTACGTAAGGTTTTGGTTCAGGTTATTATCATTATCTATCTATCTTCTATACTTATTATAAAACAAAGTAAAAAAAAAGCTGTCTGTCTGTATGTAATCGATTTTCTCAATATCTAGGGAACGGACTTTTGTACGGTTTTCATCAAAAGATAGTGCAATACTTCCGGATAGTTTAAGTAAATAGCACATATCGGTATTACGTAAATTGTGTTGAAGAGATCGCGTATACGTTAATAAACTTGCTTGCTGAGAGTTTCTTGGGAGCGTAAACCAGCAGAGATACGCTAAGGTAATGTACTAAAGAATTGTAGATCTATAAAACTACTACAAAAAGTCCGCGATAGCATGTCTCTATCTCTATGGTTAACTTACAATAACTACTTTTATGTTTAAAATTTGAATTCCAGAAAAAAATTGTAGTACTCAGATGTCCACGCGGGCGAAGCCGCTGGCACAGCTAGTATGTACTAAAGATAGGTAACTTAAAGATATGCTACCCCTCTTCCATAGGTAATATGTAAGGGTTGCAAAGATGAGATATACTCATACATAAAAGCTGGTTGCGTAGTTATCTTGTATTTGTTAAAATACCATGGCTCTGATTAGTGATAATGCGTTAGATCTAAGGAGCCTTTGTATTTTACAAGTTTTCATTAGGTCATATCGTTAACAACAATGTTTTAGACGCCCATTTTAAAATGTAAATCAAAATATAGCACTTACCTTGTACGACTTGTCACTGAAACTGTAAGAACCTAAAATATATTTGATCTTTGCTCTTAATTCTAATAATAAAGTCCGGAAACGACTTCAACTTGCCTACTTAAGTTTGGCCTATAGTCATATGTACTTAATAATGTCGTTTTTCAATTAAATAAAGATTGATGATAGTTTTGATTCAAGGCACGACAATCAACGGTAAGCCAATTAACTGCCGCAAATTGTAATGAACCGTTATTGACTTGTGCGCCGAATACTAACGTTGATTCATAGATACTTGACTTAGTTATTGTGTTCTTGTTTAGTGGCTTAATAAGGATGTGCTTTATGATGAAATGATTAAAAAATTAAAAAATAGCTATTTAAACAAAACCTTATGACAAAAGTTTATTACTTATGACATTATTAATTTTGAAAAGTATGTTTCGAGTTTGTTTCTCATTCTTCTCCGTAAGCACCTTTCTGAACTAGTGGTATCTTCATTATATTATTTGACGATTTTAAAGTGCTTGCTTCAATAAATAAATATATATATGGGACAATTACATTTTAATTACGTCTTATGGGTGAAATAATACTAGTATATCGAAAAACCAACAAATTGCATTCAGAACATGTTGGTTCGCGATGGGAATCGAACCCGCGACCCCCGCAGCTGAAGGCAGGGCCACTGCCACCTACGCGAACGGACAAATAAATTATCCCAGAAGAATATGCCTAAAATAACTCTAAATTCTTTGATTACAATTTGAGCTAGAGTTGACTACAGGACCTGTAACATAATGTGACAGGTATATGAAAAAGTATTCCTTATTTCGTATAAACTATAACGCATGGTATACGATATTAATGATTAAAACAAACGTTTTTCAATAAATATTACGGCCATACGCTCAAACATGTTTTAAAAACGATAAAAAATACGACATAAAGCATTTTTACAATATAATTTATTCTGTAGTTACATTTAAAATTATATCACGTTAAATTGGATATCAAACGAGGCATAAGTAGAGAAAATAATTTATTGGAAGAAAAAGAATTATTTTCTCAATCGATTTGAGATATTTTTAACAATTGAACCAAATATATGAGAACGTTCAATTTTAAAAGGCCAATTCGAATTTGATAGCGTCATTTAAAATATTAACTTCAATAATGGCACAAATTTTAAAAGTTATGAAACACAAATCATCAGCCAAAACACGCAACGCGATTAAGAATAATTTAGTTAGTCGCTGACATAAATCTATATGAACGCGGACGTGCCTCTTAATTGACACGGGATACTGGATTGCCTGCAACACGATCCTCATAATATGTTTGAAATAAATTAAGTGTGTTTTTTGTTGATGTTCATACAAATATTATAAATGCGAATGTATGTCTGTCTGTAACGCTTTAACGACCAATCTGCTGGATCAATATTGATAAAATTTGGCGCGATTAAAACTTATACAATGGCGTAACATAGAAGATAAAATATTAATCATTATTGTTTAAAAAAAAGTTTAAATAGTATTAAATATTAGAACGGAACGTAGTGGCGAGTGAGGGAATAGGAATGATGTGTGCGAAAGATGCGGAAGAGGAAGGGATGAAAAGATGCAAAATGGCGAAGGTGTAAGATGTGTAATGAGTTTTTCAAAGAAATAAAAGAAGTAATAAGTTTTAAAAAGTGTTGTTTATTATTATACCGAGTCAAGAGAATTCCAGCCGACCCCCACCCCTACATATATTTAAACTTACGATTCTTTACGATTAACCAAATAAATTCACCCATAACATAAACCTAAAACCGTGTAAAGACATGTTCTAAAACTACCCAGCCATATGTTCCATACTAAATACACCGAGACAATCTGCATTCTCGTGAATGAGACTAGTTAATATTCATTTGTCGCTGCAATTAAATGCCATTGATGTGAATTGAACAATATTCATTCTTGTCGTCGTGACACTGCCGTAATGAATAGCTGTTATAGAAGAAATCATTTTAAACTCGTTTTATTAAATGTTTAAACGAATATTTATACGTAATTATCAGATCTCACGAATTTCGTACACTTAATTTTTTCTGAAAACATAATGCTAATGTTAGAGTAATATTATTTATAAAAATGATTTTTTTTTTAAACTAGCATCTTCGATATATGCCTTAACACAAAATATATTAATGTAAATCTTTCTTCTTGTCTGTTTGGCTGTAAATAAAATAAAGAAATTGTGTAAATGAAATTTCGAATTAGTATCGATTAATTAAAAAATGTACTGTACATTATATTTGAAATCGTCGATATTAGTCAAAAATCGTCTAAAAGCGCATATTTCAAACATATATTCAAATTAGATCAATCAAGGTGCTTATGATTTATCCAAATACAAACTATAAAGGCCGAACAGTGATACCGCTTCACGCTTACCAACCTTCGAGTCGCGGGGTTCACACTAGCAGTCATCTACGAGTTTTCTATAAGAACCTTATCGTATGTGACTGAGTTACATCCACAATTAATCATTCGCATTTAGGTAAAGTAAATCATCGAAATTGAATCGAATTGATTGTATATTATAGTTAATAATTGTATATTCTTTTTCAAGTTTAAATTTCAAAACTGTCTCATTTATTTGATTGATTAAATAAAGCCAATTCTGTTCAGGCATACAGATAAGATAAAAAATTATATACAAAAATAAGAAATTTGCGTTGGAAATCGGCCGATACTTTAATATCGTTGCTACGTGCTATAAGATCTATATTCTAATGTTTATATTTGACCTAAAAATGTTACTTAGTTTGGACCTAGGTCGCATTCATTGTTTGAGTTCAGTGCTGTTGTGTGACGGGCCAAACTAGAGTCATGAGTTGAATACAAATAAAGATTTTTAACATCAAAAAAATTGTTCCAACTGCCATCATGCATTATCTTTTATTACATGAGAGTTACACGTGTGTACAACTTTGTTACAGATCATAAATTCCACCTTAGTGTCAATAACCTTATATACCGTTTTTTAAAAATAATGGTTACACTAGGTATAAATAGTATTAGTTTTCATGAGAGTAAGTGGGCAATGCTGAAATTAATAAAATAATTCTTACGCACACTTAAATACCACAATAATCACCTAGTAGTGAATCACCTTCTAGTAAATTCTACCTGATGAAGTTATATAGAGAATCGATGGAGTCTTTATCTCCACAAATGGATCAATAAATCAATTTCAGGACCGACGAGGACCGACAAGAGCAAGACAGCGAGAGTATTCAAATTCAAATTCAAAATATTCTTTATTTAGTAAACTTGTAAACAAGTACTTTGAATTGTCAACTCTACCGCTGGTTCGGAAAGCTGTTCCTACCAAGAAGAGCCATCAAGAAACTCGGTGATTGCTCTTTTTAAATATAATTCTTATAACTAGTTACATTTGGTCATTACTATCTTGTAAAGAGATAAAAGATTAAATTACATATATCCACGCATTTTTATCCTAAATCCTAAATTTGAAACTCAAGGCAAAGATTAAATTAATAATTAAGTTAAAATGGGTATCAATAGGATTTTTAAAGACAGAGTAGTTCGAAGTATATAAGTATCTTAAAAATCGTCATTTTCACCGTCATCTCATTGCTCTCAAACAATGGAAAAATAAAAACCTTCTATGTGCGTTTTGTTCGTCATAATGCAAAAATAACAAGGGAGTTTTCGCGGTTTCCCCTTATAAACAGTGTGGTTGAAAGGACGGACTTTCTGCTATCGAGTTGGCAGAGCCATTAAAACTTGCTGTTTTTTACGACAATAGAAAAGCGCTTCACATCGTTGTATTAACAATTTTAGGTTATGCTTTAAAAAAAACAGTAGAGAGGTAGCACACATAGATTAACAATGCATAGCAACGGAATATTGACTGAAATTAGACTGGCCCGTTGGCGCATTGGGTAGTGATCCTACCTTCAGCTCCGCGGGTCGGGGATTCGATTCCTGCCGAGGGCCAAAACTTTCTATAAAATTGGTGGTTCTTCGAGCCTTGGTGTAAATTTGTAAGTAAGTATGTATTTAAAATTATAAATGTAGTATATGTACCAGTTGTCCGTCACCCATAACACAAGTATTAAGTTACTTACTTTACTTTAACAACCGTGTGTGTAAGTGTTCCATATATTTATTTATTTATTGCATCTATTATTTGAAGGAAATCCTTTAAAGCTTTTAAAATGAATAAACAAAATTTTGTATAGAGAATTTTAGCGCAGAAATATAGAGCTTTATATCCTCTAGACGTGGTATAATCAATTAAGTAGGCATAACCAACGTTCAATCAAGTAGATATATAAGTTGTTGAAATACGATATTAAATGTAAAATGGTCATACTTACTCGTATTTGTACTTCTTGCTTCTACTGTAAACTTTTTATTATATTTGTAAGTTTAAATATTTACTCTAGGAATTTTAGAGACCTTTAATCATCAAATCTTATTGAAAACCAATTTGAGATAAACTTACCTATACCTTCAAAATATGGAGTGTATAATAAAATTAAAGATTTAAAACCTTTAAATAACTCCATAAAAATTACGCGCACACGTCAGTTCAAATTAATTCAGTGCATGTACAAAAGATGTTCGTTCCCGCGATACAATGGAACCAGATCTTAAGGCGTCATCACACAAATCAAAAAAACTACAGAAAAAGGCATGCCAACGTTTTGAAATTATAGTTTTTATTATGGGTCAACCTCTCATTTATTTGAGAATAATTTCGCCTGTAGTTTAGTACTTTATAATTTTAATTATACATATTATTATACATATTATTATAATTTTAATTATACATATTAAAGGTGTGTTTAATTTATATACGAATGTAATAATAATTTCCAATAGTTTAATAATAATTTCCAATAGTTCGAACTTTATAAACATTATTTCATGCATATCTCAATGCAGTTCTTATAAAAAATATATATCTATTTAGTATAAATATTAATTTGTAGATACTGCGAAGAAAAACTTTTGACATTACGTATTCATTTTTAGTAAAGAATTTGGTGTAGTTTTTAACTCACATATCGAAAGAAACGATTAGGAACTATTAAGTTCAAACTTTTTTCTTCTTAATCATCAGTTAATAATTAGTGAACGGTCTTCTTGCGTATAGCTTTCTAATAAATTGATTTTATTTCATATTCATGACTCTAGTTCACCTAAACGTATATTGCGATGCCATCAATACAAAATAATAATCATCATCATTCTCCTGCCCCAATCCCACTCTAAGTGGGGTCGGCACAACATGTAACAAACATGTTGTCATATGATTTGGCTACGTATTTTACGACGGCCGCCTGCCTGACGTCAACTTACCTTAGTCGCCTTTTACAACACCTCGGTAAGAAATGAGGGTGGTCTATTCTATGCAGACGGATAACACACGGCACATACCTTAGTCGCCTCTTACGACACCTCGGTTAGAAAGGAGGGTGGTCTATTCTATTCTGCCGGATACCACACGGCGTTAATACAAAATAATAATGACTTATTTAATTTTATATTTTTGTAAGTGAATAAATGGAAATATCTAACATAAGATACCAAGTTTTTTTTTGCGTTCCTGTTAAAACACAACCTGTTTATTAATCCGCACTCGGCGTGTTATCTTGCGTGTATGTAGAGTCTTTAAGTCGTCCATGGCGATGCATTCCAATGCAATTTTGGGATGACCACAAGCTCACCTGTCCGCAATCCGAACATGCCTGCAATTTATTCGATGTCTGCTGTCCGATGACCGCACGCGGTGGAAATACTGACGTCACTGACTAACCTCGTCACTTTGTATTGGTTATCTATAACGTATTCCACCTATGATGTAGTCATAAATTTTATGTTGAAGTTGTAATTTACTCAGATTATATACATATTTATAAATTTATATATATTTTAAAGACTCATTCGCAATAAATATATTTTTGGTGTGACGACTTATGTAGTTATACATAGCTAAACGCCACTCACATATGCATACGCACACACTCACACACATACGCACAAACAAACACACCATTATCGTTGTACTTAATACATTCAAATCTATTCAAACAAGTATAAGTTTCTCAATGGACTTTATTCATTAATATTCTATATCGTGACCGACGGCAGCGCGAACTGATAGGATGAACTTCGCAAGCATAACCTTGGACAGGAAATTCCTATTGAATTAAAATGTATCATTTAAGATAATCAGTCACAATAACATATTCCCCACCGTGTGGTATCCGGCTGAGTAGAATAGATCACCCTCATTTCTTACCAAGGGGTCGTAAAAGGCGACTAAGGTAAGTTGACCCAACGTGTAGTATCTCGTTCAGTAGAATAGACCACCCCCTTCCTTACCGAGGAGTCGTAAAATACGACTAAGGTAAGTTGATGTCAGACAGGCGGCCGGTCGTAAAATACGTAGCCAAATCATTTGACAACATGTTTGTAACGTGTTGTGCCGGCCCCATTTAGAGTGGGATAAGGGCAGGAGGATGAGTACAATAATATGTTCCATTTAAATGTATATATTAAATTTTCTAACTGATGATCTATCTTTATTAATGAAAATGAATAGACGCTCAGTGTCCGACATAGGCATCTTTAGAGTATTTCAAAGATATACGACTTTGTCCTACTCAACCAACAGTTGGCACTGCGACTCTTTGATGTCGTCTGTAAACTTAGAGGGATCTAACAAATCTAAGTTTTCCGGTATGGGATAACCACTTCAACAGTTAAGGACTCCAAAGTCTCATTGGCCTGTCAGCTTTTCTTTATTTTCTTCGTAATATCTTCTATCGCAAACTTCGTCGTACAAGAAGCTTTGTACGTAATTTTAGTTTCATCAATCATTGGTTTACATTATCTGTATAATAGCTGAAGATCGAAAGTATGTGTGAATGTCTCCATTAGGACTTGAAATTTATGAAAATTTATTCACAAATATGTGGTTGGTAAATAGAAATCAATGCAAATAGAGACCAAGCATGCGTAAATATTAACAACAGAAACTTTATTAAAAACATAGCAGCACTATTAGCATGCTAAAGTAAACGTCCACGCCTTTGTAATTTCACCTCAAAACTCAAAGAAAGTAGGTACTGCCACTAACAGGAGGCGAATGCCGTCCCCTCCTTCCGTAGCACCCTAACTACTTCCTTTGTATAATTAGCCGACTAATAAACCCGCTCTAAAATATTTACCGAACAACAAAATGTGCTCAAGAGCTTCGTTTAGGTTATGACTTAAAATATAGAGTTAAGCTCACATACGAATGAATAGTAATTGTAAATGAATTGTATTGAAAATAAAATAAAATAAAATTATAATTTACGAACGTACATGATTGTACACGCTGACGGTGTCAACATATCATATTCAATGAATGAATATTCAACTAAACTACTCTTTAAATAAAAGTGATGCAATAATTTCAATTGATGAGTTTAAAGTTTAAAGAAATTTCCAAGCAAAAAAGCATTTCCCTCTCTATCTAAATACAAATTTATTTATATAATCAGCCAAATTGAAATATGTTATTTCCTACAGTTTGCAATTTATTTCTTTCCTATACGACTTATTACACTAAATCTCAATTCAGGTCCAATATCTGTATTACTCATATATCACCCCATGAACACATCTTGAAAAATAAATATAGCCATTTATTTGGAGAATAGGGTGAATATTGCTCCATATTTAAACAGTACGTCGAATAAGAAAAAAGATTACTTTTACATAAATAATAATATACTTGCAACACTTTTGGATGTATGTGTAAATTTTAAATCATTGCTTTAAAAAAAATTATGTAATATTAAATATTTTTTAAATATTATACAAAAATATTTATTGACTTTTGTATTCGTATATTAAACATTTAATATACCTCAAATATATCAAGAAAAAATGGCAAAAATTCGTGAGCTTTCTAGGGTGGAGTTCAGGTCATGACAGGATAGCAAGCTATGTGTTATTTATATAAACTTATGTGCTCAATCAAATTATCGAGAATATTATCGTATAAACCTCTATACGTGTAGAGAATAAACCCACACTTTGCGCATGCATAACGCTTGTTCAAAGATTTTTTAAACAAGCAGATTTTGTTACAATGTATGTTTTCCACCTGCTAAACTATATTCATGATTTAAATTAAGAAGGCACAGTTTATAGAAATCTTAAAGGTATGTTACAAAAAAACAGATTGTTCATAAGTACATGTGTATATATTATACTAAAGTAACGGCCTGTTACAATCCCACAGCTGGACACAAGCCTCCTCTCTCCGTTTCTGGAAAGAAGGGCTGGTGCTAAGACCTACCACGATGCTTCAAATGTAGTTTACACATTTCTCCATAATTCTCTAAAGATATGCAAATTTCCTCGCGATGTTTTTCTTTACCGAAAAGCGTCTGATAAATCGAAATTATCATTTAGACACAAGTTGTAATAGAAAAACTATTTGGTACCTGCCCGGGGTTTTGAACTCGTGACCCTCTCGAACGAGTCTGTAACTGTATATAGCTATATAGAGGCTATAGATACGAAGAGTTTAATTTTCCACGTTATATCCTGGTCCGTGACAGGCGTCGCACACATGCCGGTTCAATTGCTCATACATATTCAAAATTGTTTGAGGATAAACATTCCTAATTTCTCCGCATTATAACCTTTATTTACAAGAGAATAAGATCTGTAAGATTGATTGAACGTGTAATACTCTATCGCACAAATCCTCCGCGTACCTTCATTGCTTTGAGTTAATTTTGCAAAATGTATACTTTGGTTTGTTCAGCTTACAATGGTAAACTTTCTCTCTGCGGTGTTTCTGTCTACAATGTTTTAATACGATAAAATAAAGTTAAGCTGTAGGAAATATTAAATGAGTCTAAAATATTAACACACTTATATTTTCGGGTATTTTTATTAGATTAGACATTTGCTTAATGCTATAATATGAAATAGTATAACAATTCTTTACATTTACATTATATTCCAATGTATACGATATAATTACGAGGTTCACTCACGCTCATTACCTAACTTCAGCGTAATTATTTAATACGAATTGTTTAGTAAAAATGGTGAAGGATATGTTACTATTGTATTCTACACGTGAGTCTTTTATTGAAGTTTCACTATTTTTATTGTATATAATTGTGTATAGGGCGATATGGATCCAACGTAATTCAAAACACTGAACTCAACTCAAAGCTACATATTAAATTGCCTGACTACAATTAAATAAATGATACCTAGTATAGATAGTTTGTTGATTTTCTATAAGGAATATAAAAAGTTCGCTAAAATTTTATTTCGGTAAATAATATTTATATAATACAAATCATATAATTAACGCTCTACGCTTTACGAAAAATCAAACTTAACGAAGTAATTTGCATGACAACTAACATACAAGTCTCGAAAATTCTCGGGAAAAAATACTCCTATATCACTTTCCAACTTGCATTATTCTAGATCTAAGATCCAACCCCTCCAAGGAAAGAGGAGTCTTGTCCCCGGAAGATACGATAAGAAGGTACGATATTAACAGTAAAGTTGACGATTCAAAAGCACTTGTTTACAAGTTTACTTGAATAAAGAATATTTTGAATTTGAATTTGGAAGAAGATGTTTCTTGCTGCTTATTTTATACGTACAACGCTTAAATTTGAAGCTTTTTAAATTTTATTTTTATATAAATCGTAAGCATAATACTTTAATAGGCATATTACACTAATATATAAGAAATACGGCAAGACGTTCAAATTGTATTATTATGAAACACACCGTGCTCAAGCGAAGCGAAAGACGTCGCGACGGTTACCAACAATGAACGGAAAATTACAACCCCTATTACTGACATAAAATTCTATCTACATTGCTAATCTTACCTCACTTTTCCGCCTCGCAGGCAAAAAGAAGACGGGGGTGGCGAGCCAGCTAATTCGATATTATTATTGTGACCAAAATAACGGTATGAATATTGTATTCGCTAGCAATAGAAATGTTTTTATCTTCATATTTTATATCTTTGTAGTTTTCGGATAAATCGAATTTCCTATATAATTTAAAATGAATGTAATGGTATGATAAATTTAAAAATAATAGGAAGTTTGGACATTCTAGCCGTGTGGTATCCGGCAGAATAGAATAGACCACCCTCCTTCCTTACCGAGGTGTCGTAAAAGGCGATTAAGGTAAGTCGACGTCAGGCAGGCGGCCGGTCGTAAAATACGTAGCCAAATCATGTGACAACATGTTTCTAACTTGTTGTGCTAACCCCACACAGAATGGGATAAGGGCAGGAGTTTAATAGGAAATTTGGACATTTCTGAATACAATATAATGTTACAAATCGCATACAGTGTGCTAAGCTTAGTAAATGTTGATATGAACTTTTCATATATTGCACTCTTATATTTACCGAAATTTGTCAAAAATTAGACATAGCAACTTGACTAATCGAAGATCATCAATTAAATTATTTTATAAAGCGATGATGCTTTATTTGAATAAATCCTGTCTATATTGTTTCCTCTGAAATTGCTGTTTAATTTCGGCTTAATCTATTCAGTATCAGTCAACAAGATAAATGGTTCGGTAATGCGCGGAAAATAGCGCTTCACGCGTCATTGCATTTTGGTGTTGTATGGATGATTACCACATTACATTGTGCTTGATTGTTGAAGATGAACTATGATTTGCTTTTAATTTTATATATGCAAGCTATATCCAGCATATTTTCCTGTATCGATTCCATATAAAACTAAAAAAGAATGTATGTACAAACTTACCACAAGTGTCTAAGAAAACTCCTGTCAGTTTGAACTCGCTCATGCTTCGCGGGCACAATGTACAGTAGTGAGATTGTTACACGCCTTTTATTGTATATACATATATTTGAATAGACTATACACATTCAAGATAGCCTAGCGGTGATAACATGCGACTCTTTCGAGACGGTCATGGGTTCAAACCTGCAGCAGACACCATTGAATTTATTAAACCAATGAACTGTTAAAACTCATGTGCTCAATTGATTAATGCAATTTATCACACGCTTTTCGGTGATAGAAAACATGGTGAGGTAACCGACATATCTCTAGAGAATTCTGTGGATATGTGTAACCTACCAATCCGCATTGGAACTGCATGGAGGGTCTTAGGTCCAACACCTTCTCCCCAAAAACAAAAAACGGAGAGAGGAGGCCTATACACAGCAGTGGGATATTAACCGGTATGCTGTGATGACTTTATTTACATTAAATAAGTTTAAAACAGTTATTTAAAAAGATTTTAAACGAAACCCATTCGTAAATGGGTTTCATTTAAACTCTTGATCTCGAGAATATTTTTAATTTAAGAGTAATATTTAAAATAAATATTCACATAGAAATATATTCCTTGAAGTTCTATAAATTTTTCAAAGCGATTTATTCCTTTCGGACGAAGCGACCTGGGGGCGCGTTTGGATTGAATTAAAAAACGTTCCCGCTTTGCGCCCCTTCTACCTTCAAAACAGATTTCCATTCGAAATTCCTATTTTTCTATAGTCTGAAACGCCGTTTAAAGATAAACGTTTCCGCTCGAAAGAAATGAAATGTAGCATGCATTTAATCAGCTTATGTGATACTGTTACGGCGTTGTAAGAATTCAGACATTTTTCTATCTCGACAAAGGAAATCTTGCTACATTTACTAGTGGTATCCACGAATTTGTTCAAGCCAATTTAAGTAACCTCAATAATACAATATGTGTTTTATGAAAGGTATGCAGAAAGGTCTTAGGGAGATTTGCTTGATCAAGGCGGCTTAAGATGGTGTGGCCTTATGATTCCTTAGTAGAACTAAATCCATCAGTGAATATTCGTCGGTTGAAATGGGTTAAAAAATAAACTTTATAAACGCTCATAGTATTATAAATTGATACGCATTAAAAATAATGTTACAATCTATCCGCTTTGACACTGAATGTTATCCCTAAACATTCATATTTATTCAACTATTCATCCTATTTATCTATCCTGGCCGAGGGCCAACATTATTTTTATACAATTTGTTGGTTCTTCGAGCCTGGGTGTATATTTGTATTTAAGTATGTTTTTAAAATTATAATATATAGTATATCTACCAGTTGTCCGTCACCCATAACACAAGTATTAAGTTACTTACTTTGGGGACGGAACAACCGTGTGTGTGTAAGTGCCGCTATATTTATTTATTTATCCAATAGGATAAATAAATAAATATATACTATATATAGTAACCGAGTTTTATCGTGATTCAATATTGTTATAATATCCACATAATGTAAAAAATGTATAAAAATCAATTACCTCGATAGTGGTTTTTCCAGAGTCTTGCCACTTCATAAGATGCTCGCCCTTGAGCGACCAGCCGGGGGCATAGCTTATTAGCCCCCCCGGGGTGCCCGCCCTGTTACCCGTAGTTACCTCGCTCTCGCTTTTCTTCTTTGGGCTCGTCTGAAGCCGGAAAAAGCTGCGCCCATGAATCTTGCAACTTTTTGAAGGGGAGAAGAAAAATGAGCTCTTTTTAGGCGACTTTTCCTGCTCGTCGCTTGACTTTGACGCGCTCGCTTCTTCGAGAACGTTTTCAGTATTGTTTGGAATCTCACTGGGCGCACTGCAAGTCGCTTTGGGCCCTGAACTTTCATCGGCGACGAAAAGTAAGGTACGTTGAACAAATGGAGTCGCCTTATTGTAAAATTCATATTGTTCGGGTATTTTAAAACTTGCTGGTATGGTGGTTCGGTGCGTTTTAGAAAATCTTCGCTCCATGTATTTTCTTGCCATACCATGCACTAATTCATGTATATTTAATTTTCACTATCATTTATAGGATGTCTTATATGAAATAAGATTATCACTGGCGATTGGTCCATTAAAATTATATGGTAGGGATAATTTTATACTGTACGTACTAATAAGGATATAATTATAGCATTTAATTCAAAATGGCTTAAATAAGATATTTACTTATTAAATATAAATAATATAATGCATTAAAAATATGTTTTTGTAATTTATATAAAATAGAAACTATTATTCTGATAACTACGCTGATAACTAAGCTGTGATAGCCCAGCGGCGAGATCGTGCGACTCTTTCGAGGGGAACACGGGTTCAAACCCGGGTAGGCACCAATGAGTTTTTCTATTAAAACTCATGTGTCTAATTGATAATTACAATTAATCACACGCTTTTCGGTGAAGAAAAAGATCGTGATGAAACCTGCATATCTCTAGAGAATTCTGGAGATATGTGTAAATGTTATATCAACAAAAATATAAATATTCAGATCTACAATTAGTTAATTATGATGATAACTGATAGCGTATAATAATCATTATAAAGAAATCTCACACCAGCGGAAAAGTTGATGCACGTGTTATTTATTGGTCGACTTTTCCACTGGCTCCTTCCTTGCTCCTACTTAGATGAGTTAGCAATAACCTACGAAGTTGCCATTTAGAAAATATATTTATTATAACTGTATTTCATTTTATCATTGCTGTCTAGAACATAGCTCGATAAAACCAAATTCACTCACCTGTCATTTATATAATACAATACTCTATTTACATTAAAATTTAAGAACACAGAAAGTAAATAGAAAACAGTTTTTAACTAAGTGCGGCGGCCTTATCGATGTTTATAAAATGAGTATACACAAAATAATACATTAATAACATATAGTAGTACATAAATCTAATAAATAATATAAATACAGTCCAAATATAAATACATACACACATGGTAGACAATATATATAATTTGTCATTCAAAACATTTATATACACGTTTATGTTAGTAAATTTTTATCGCTGCTGTCTAGTATAAGACCTAGGATATGGTTAAATTCAGGTATTGTTTTCATTTATATAATTTTCGTTAATTATAATTATTGGATCTCTTGAAAATCATACAGAGTGAATATATTTCGCCACGCTTCAAGGGTTGCAATTTTCACGCGGAGCCTTCAATCGATCGCTGCGTGGGTAAACACGGAACCCTAACATTATTCGGGCAAATTAGCTGTATACATTCACAATAGCCTTGATACTGTGACATAGAGTTCATTTTTATATATCAAGCTACTTAACTTAAATAAGTAGCACATTTTCAGTGTGTAAAATTGAATAACACGTCTTAAATACTGAATGAAACGTGGAGGATGTTTCTTCACACTAACTTTGTATAACATTATATATGCAACAATAACTGATACTGTTTTATACGGCAATATCGTTACTTTTTATTTATAGTGGATTTGACTCACCCGCGCATTGTAATTCCCACCGAGCTTATTAGAATCAAACCCAGAACAATATAACTAATGTAATAATTTATAGAATTACTATATAATACTTTGTGGAAATCCATATTATAAAAGTAATAATAAAAATTATTTTGCTATAACCCGCGATACAGTAAATAGAATTTGCGATTTTCTCGGGGAATCTATCTCCTGATAAAGCTTTGGTTGCGGGGCGAAACGATTGTTGAGTTTGTGATAGTGAACGTGTGTAGTCTTTGTGTATTGTGGTGGCAGTGGTGAATGCATGTGTTTTTACGAATCCTGCATATATCAGTTATGAAAACACGGATAGTCCACTATACATTTAGCACTATATGTATATATTTTCTATTTACTGTATCGCGGATTATAGCGAAATGTTTTTATTATTACTTTTGAAGTGATGTAATCCCAACACTATAACTATGTTCATAATATTGATTCTGATTATCACACTTGAATCATATATATAATTTGAACTCTACTCTATATATTTAAATTTCTATTTAGATAAAAACATAACATATAACTCTATTATATCCTTAAGTTATCTATAAATTATGAACAGATGATTTATATACGTACAGAAAAGTATTAACGAGAAAACTTCATATTGTTTGGAACAATTGCATTCGTTCAGAAACTTCAATTCACAATATTTAATCTTACGCACAACCACAGATAAACCTGTTTTCAGATTTGTTTCAATTTACAAATATTTTTGCTTTAATTATTAATAAATTACTGTTAAATATTTAAATAAAAGTAAATAAAAGGACGGGTTACTGGTATCTTAATCTATTATTATAGAGTGAAGTAGACATGCTTTAGAAGTCAACGGGCTCCCCCTGTATTTATTAACACGCACCGAACTTCGAAGCAATTAAGCTGTCATCTTGCAAGGTGATAGCTACGAAAAGTTTCCTTTACAAAAATTCGGTTGTACAAAAGAGGATTTAAAAAATTTATATAAATGGAGTAAAATATATATATATTTTAGGTCCTTACATATGAAATTGGCGTTTTCTATGGGAGGAACATAAAGTCTTTTTAAAGTTTTTTTTTTAATGAAATATATTTAATTAATCAAAGTATGTACCATTGCTATGTATGCACTTTTGCCATCTCATAGGTAGTTCATTGATCCCCTAACTAAAAAAACCATTCCGGCGGGAATCAATAAAATCTTTGAAGGCGGTTTGGACTGCCCCATCGGAGTTGAATTTTTTTCCTTGCAAGTAGTTATCCAAATTGCGAAAAAAATGGTAATCTGTTGGAGCAAGGTCCGGAGAGTACGGTGGATGTCTAAGACATTCTAATTGAAGCCCCTCTGATTTGGTAGCCGTCTGTTGTGCAGTGTGTGGTCTAGCGTTGTCCTGAAGCAGTCATGTGGCTGGATGTGGCTTAGGCAAGACTATATTTTTAAGAATATATTTTTTTACAAGAGTGACCGAAATTTGGGAATATTTACATTTTTTTTCTATCCCTGACTCGAAGAGCATTAAGTCGTTGGCAATAATGAATTTCGAAATTAATACTTAATACTTGATTCACAATCAATAAATATGGAAACTTAAGCACGCTATGAAATACTGCTGAGTATATTTATATTAATTTCGATCTCAGCTAATATATAATAGAATAGACAAAAACTTTATACCATACACATATGAGGTTTAATTAATTTAGAGGTACAATGGCCTTATCTCTAAGGAGCGATCTCTTACAGACAACCCTCGGCTAAAGGACGCATAACCAAAAGTAGCATCTTAAAAAAACTTAATGTAGTTTATAAAAATAACCTCAAAATGAATTAAGAATATCTTCATTTCTGTTGATAAGAATACTATTCAGTAAATTAATGTTAAAGGGGAATCATTACAATCGGTTCATTTCTGACCTGAGCTGTCGATTATCTGCAAGGGTGCAGGCGGTCAATTTACTGACCCCCAGTGTTATTGTCGCAATAACACTAGATGGGCCGTTTCGAACTTTCGGGACAATTTCGTGTTTGCAACAATTTTGAATTCATATTGCACGTGAAGGAATAAAACTAAATCGGATGTTGTTTATTAACCAATGACATAGTTAATAATTATTATAAATCTAATAATATTCTTACGGAGATTATCAATAGCAGTGTATATAAATTTCTGTCGTAAATTTTAACTCTTACTTAGCAAAACATTGACTTTCACTGGTAAATTTTTTTATAACATATATTAGTTTTATATATGTGTTATTCTATTAGAATATATGTTAAAGTATAAGATCGGTCAGCGATACAAGAAGTAGGTAGTATCAGAAATTACCCGATTGATGCAAACATAAAACAATATAAACAAAAATAACGTTAAATTCTAGACGCAGTTTTAATTTCATGATTCAATTTAATTCAAAAGTACGATAATTATTTTAACAAGAATATTAATAATGGCTTAGATTTATCTCTGATGCCAAAATAGAAACAACTTCAGGTAGGTAAAATCCACGAAATCATTAGATCCGTTATTCCCAGTTGACTTCCCCCGCCTTTGTAAATAGCTTTCCGAACCGAAGGGGGACTTATTACATTTCGATGACATGACGAATTGGAGATGACATACCGGGATCCTGTACAATTGACCACGAAACATTCGGAAAGAAAAATATACTGCGATAATACATTAAAGTACGGAATCATTTACTCATAAAACGCAATTTGGCATTGCGATTTTGTCGTGGAGCCTATCCTCCTGATGATGCTTCGGTTTCAAAGCGCAACGATCGTCGAGATTTTGGTGGTGGTTGTGTGTACTGCTTGTGTGCATTGTTGCTGGTGGGGACGCCTTGGGTGCGTGTGGTGACTTGTTCTGAATGTGTAAGGTGTGTGAATTTTGCCTGCTTCATATATGTATATTAGCTTTGCTTGCATTCGCTTGTCCCGTGCGGATTAAAGCAGGGTAGTTCTGATATAGTGCTTGTAATATGGCATTCCGCAAAGTAACGCCTGCTTCTATAAATCGTTTAATATACACGGAATAATTAAACGGATATAAATGTTCTCTGAGTTTTACTCAAATATGTCTTACCTTAATATAATATGCCTTACTAACCTTATAAGGGTCACAATTGTACATGTAACTTATGAAACAATTAATGAAGTTATTTTTTCTTGATCACTATGTTTTCAAACTTTTATCGTCTGTTTAGGTAATCCAAATAACATTTACTTAACATTCAATCCTTTAAAAAGATAATGAAAAGCATTCTAATTAAACCTGTTTATCTGAAATGAGTATATTCACTGATAAACTGTCGGACTGCCAGTGTCGCCCAGACAAGTCTAAGGTCATGGGGCAGTTACGCCTAATATTCTTTTTAAACTTGCCCGATATGGATAAAAAACAAATTCTATTATATTTCATTATTCAATGTCCATCCAAAGTGTTCATATAAGTATTTCACAATCAATCGACCATTCACAGTTTAAGAACTAGTAATATTTCTCTGTCACTGCGGTTCAACGAACCCGTTTGTAAGGTTGGTAGATGTCAAAAAAATAGTCGTAATGGTGCTATAACTACGTTTCAGAAATAGACTCGCACCCCATAGCCGAACTTGACAATCTACCCATGTGATATTTTTAGGTTTTAAACACTATCTTATTGTATTCGGAAATAAACAGGAAATACTCGTGTTTGATCGCCTTTGATGCTTTAAATTTAAACGGTATTCTAAACATTCGAAACTATGTGTCTTTAGCAACAATGATATGAAAAACACTAATTACGGATGTAAATACTTCTCAAATACTGTTAAAAAGTTTTCAAAACAAAATATGTGGTTGGTGTGTATTTTAACTTCCATTATGAGTTTTTCATTATGCAATCTGAACTAGATTCTCAATTGGGTCATATAATATTTCTTTCTTCCATGTAGGCACAAGACCTCGGCCATCATCCTTGCGTTTAGTTGAAGTTAACAAGCGGCAGGCATTCTTATACGATGCTAAGCAGAAACCATTAAGAGATATGGTTGCTATAATTTTTTGGTTCACTGCGTTTTAATAAGGCTACCCCCTTCTTACCATCAATTGAGAAATTAGTGAAGCATTAGTCTGCTGAACAAAAAAAGGGTAGTTTATTGCAAAACAATAACTTTTTAAAAGGTCATAAGTAAAAGATAGAATAAGTGTAAAACTTATATTTTAAAATTAATCTACGTAATTGTTTGAACCTCTATTGTCTGTAAGGAAAATTATTGAAACTTTTTTCCTAATTTTTTCAAACATTGTCAATATTGTTTGCAATGCACTGAGTTAATCTCAAATGATTTTAAAGAGTTCAACTTGCAAGTATGTTTCGTATATTTGCCAGTCTGTTTACATATCTATTTAAGTATTACGGACCAGGTACTGATAATATAATTTTATAACCATTGCTGATGTAACCTCTGTAATTAATAAATATTTTTTAAAGGTTTTTTAGACACAATGACTAGTTTATTTAAAGAAATATCTATGAGCTTAATTGTAATGACAAAAGAAATGAGACTTTTAGGTTAAAAGGTTTTTCAAACAACGCCAGTTAGGGATATGAAATAACACTGAACCACGTGGTGACAAGGCAACTTTAATTAAGATGTCGCGTCAAGAACCGAATTATGTTCTATCGGACCCAAGGGAACCCCTTTTGGTATGGAAGAACTCATATTGTTGACACCATATCACTGCATTATGTTCCCTATAATAGGCGACGTAAGTTATATTTTATACTTCATAGGCTTATTTGTAGCTGCAAGCAATGCGGTAGGTTTGGTACAGTGTGAGTTATTGTCGCGCCTAACTGGGTGAGTAGGATCAACATAATTTAAGTTGGATTTATTAAGCAATTCATACAAAAATAAACAAATACATTGTATTAAGACGGAAGTTCTTATTGGCTTAGGTATTATATTTTCATCATACACTTTCTTATATTTCAACGAATGGCTGTTATAAGTAATAAGTAACAAAAATATTTAACAGATAAATATAATAGAGCATAGAAGAAAGAATGAAAAACATAATAATAAACTTAGCTCACTAATGCCAATAGTGATAGCGATTTTAGAAACAGGATATTTATTATTTTGAATTATGAGATTTATAATAAGACGGTATTTTCATTCGTGCCTTTATTTTGATCTTACGAGTATTTCCGACAATAATTGTATTATGATCTGTATCTACAAAATAAATTTTATTAATATAAATAGTAAGGAATTAAGTAATTTAAAATTAGACTAGAACATACTCATACTTCTAAGAAAATAAATAATGCTTGTATTTAGTAATATACAATATTTGCATCGAAACATAAATGTTTTAGTTTAACAATGTATTCCTTAATCATCATGCTGCATAATAATAAACGTAATCCATCGCCCACAAAGCTTTTATTTCTTTTTTTAAGACTTGAGGATTTTAAATTATTATCCAACATGAATTCATAGATTAGGATATCTCTACAATCTACATCTATCATGAGAACAAAGATCAGAACTTGTTTTGACACGATTCACGAACATGAACAAACTTCTAACCACGTGAATTTATGTTAAATATTCAAATTCACTTTTACATATATTAGTTTTATATAAATACTGAATACTTTAACGTGAACAATTTTAATGAAAGCGCAAAAGAAGTTTTTGGAATAAGCTAATATGGTTCCTGCTATCCGAATAGAAAATCTATTGCCTCATAACTTTACTATTAACTTCTTCAAAGGCGTACTACAATTGTATATCAATAATAATATATTGTATCGAAGAAAACTAACTAAAAAGGAATGTGAATTTGTGAATAACATTTTATTTCAAACAACTTGAATTTGAGATCAACTTTTAAGAGTCATTTTAATAGTCCAGAAGGAAAACCTAAATTAATTATTTAATTATTTAAATTTAAAATTTAATGCTGGTTAACAAATGCCATTTTTTACAAGGTAGTCAATACCCACTATCTTGGGTCATATCAAAATTTAAATTACCGCACTATTCATATTCAGTCGGCGTAATGGCCATGGATGTCTAAGAAGTACAACACCATGATACTAATATCCGATACTTTATTCTTATGCGATAGGCCTCTAGCAAGGCATAATGAATATTTGCGCACTTGGTGTTTACGTCGTATAACACAGACCTAATATATTTTATATTAAAAGCATCTCATTATATAGTAAAAATCATATATGACTGTAGTGTTAAGACGTGATGTATAACAATTAAATATTATTGTTATTTTATATTACTGTTTTCGTTTTAATTCAATTTTGTAATCTGTTAAAATAATAGTTTTTTAAATGTCATAATTATGTATTATTCTTTTTTTTTATAATGTAAGTGAATGATTCAATAAATAAAATAAAGGTGTCCGTTCTTAAATAAATAAAATTAAATTATTATAATATTATGAATAATATAAAATTATTAATAAATGAAGTGGCTGTGATAGCCCAGCGGTGAAACCGTGCGACTCTTTCGAGGGGAACATGAGTTCAAACCGGGGCAGGCACCAATTAGTGTTTCTATTAAAACTCATATGTCTAATTAATAATTGCATTTTATCACACGCTTTTCGGTGAAGGAAAACATCGTGAGGAAACCTGCATATCTATAGAGAATTCTAGAGATATGTGTAACCTGCCAATCCGCATAGGAGCAGTGTGATAGGTCATAACTCCAACCCTTCTCTCCAGAAACGGAGAGAGGAGGCCTATTCCCAGCAGTTGGATTGTAACAGGCCGCTACTTTACTTTTTTCCTTTATTAATTAATTATATTCCTAACTGTTGAAATTGTACAAATAATAGAATAGTAGCATAATACAATATTTGTCTAAATTTTTATATTATAATCTTATTTTTATTGGAAGTAACAAAACACATATTGCATCATTTAACAAACGTGTATACATTTACGACGATCATTATATTTCGCTCATATACTTTAATAGGACTGGCAGTAGCTAGTCTGCAATAAATTTGATATCAGAAAATGTTTCAATTAGACGAAACAATCTTTATCAATAGCCCACGTTTTAATAAGTTTGTTATGTCTAACGACTCAGTGGCATTTATGATAGCAAGGTATGTTTTTAAACGTAACTGTAATGTTTATAGTTTTCATCGATATATATTGAAGTATGACCTTTAAAAACTATTAAAAATAGTAACGGCCTCCTCCTATTTAACAGCTGGACAAAGTACTCCTCTCTTACAAAAGTAATAATAAAATTATTTTGCTATAATCCGCGATACAGTAAATAGAAAATATATATAGTGTTAAATGTATAGTGGACTATCCGTATTTTCATATCCGATACGTGTAGGATTCGTAAAAACAAATGCACAAACCTCCACCACTTCCACCACAATACACAAGCACTACACACGTTCACTATCACAAACTCAACAATCGTTTCGCCCCGCAACCGAAGCATCATCAGGAGATAGACTCCACGACAAAATCGCAAAGCTTTATTAATATAAAGGCTTTATTAATAAGAGGAGTAATCTCCTCTATAGATCATAGATCTATGATTGGGATCAAAACAAAACTCTAGGCAATTCATTCATTTTTTATCAAATTTGTCTACTTTACCCAAACTCTTATGACAGCATTAAAACAATGACTCTCTATTTAGCAGTTATTTGATTTATTAATTGAAAGATATATTATACTACTATTTAATAAATAATAATACTAAATAACAGGGGTGGAACAGTTTATCTTGTCCATATAAATAGAGAAACTTTTTAAGTTAAATAGAAAATATATATAGTCTTAACGACTTGAACATTTCGAGTGAAACGGTGCGTCTGTCATCCAGCTTCCGGAACCAGTTTATAATCACCACGTGTAATGAAATTAGATTACATCTTCGTTAATCGTTGTTTTCATGGGGTAAGTATTATTTGATTTACAGGTATTTAAAGGTAACGTTAAAATATTAGTTCAAATATCATTTTCTCTTATAGAAAACCTTGTATCTCATATTTTGTATGTACGTATGTATTGTGTATTTCTTAAAACACATTTTTCAGCCTTAACTCTAAAAAGGAGTGGAAATGTTACACATATATTTGCGTGTCTAATTGTGAAATTGTATATCCTATTGTACAATCATTAAAAAGTTAAATGTAAAATTCCCATATAATTGTATGAATTTTTTTTAAATGTTGTAATATATTCGTTTAAAAACAGCCATACCTCATTACCATAAGTTTATCTTAGTTGTTAGGCACAGAATTGTCCTCGTTTAAAACTCAATTGACTTATACGAACACAAATAAAACTTAATGCTATTAAATTAATAAATAAAATGATTGTTCGTAATTCGGTGCGGGCTTGCGTGTTTCGGGGATTAGAGGAGGCGGAAGGGGATTAATCGGTCTGACATGTTCCTGATGGAGAAATGCCTATTCTGATATATACGCATTTGCCTAAAGACCTCACATTATGTTGAGTAATTGTTTCATGAATAATACAGGTATATCTCTTGCGTACCATACTCTTCTATCTTAAAATTTAATTATAACCTTATTTATTTTACTAAATTTTATATTATTATTATTTAAGTATGTTAAATTATTAGCACATTATTTAATTATGTTTATTTGTTTTGAGATTTAGATGTTTTCACTTAAAATTGATGTTGTTTTGAACAACAAGGCAGTTTAAGTAGAGTCAAGTAGATCTTGAAGTGATAATTTGACAAACGAATGAATATAAAATGTTAAATTAACTACAGTCCGTCAAATCTATAAACAGGTTTATATAAAAAGCTGATATGTTTTTCTCAGTAATATCAATTCAAACGAGGTGTAACATAAATTAAATGTTTATGTATTTAATTTATTAATTATTATACATAAAGTTGTCTACAGTATATAGTTATCAGTATTTTTATTCTTAAATTCAGAATAATCTATGGGTGGTTAAATTTTTTCATTCAAAATCTGCATTTTGAGAAACATTATAAATGTTATTAGAAAATGCATTTGTTTGCCGAATTGAACTGTTTATTTTTTTCAAGTTAGGTCTTCCCTAAGTAAACATACATTGGCTTGAAACAATCGTGCAAACGCAACGAATACGATAAAGTAAAACAAGACGCCTCCGGGTGAAAACTTCAGCCGCATAAACATTTTCCGCCCTAAAGGGAAGAGCGAAATTTATCCACAGAATTAGTCATTTTCGAACGAACTTCATAACAAATGAGACCTGTAACTTATAAGGGGAGCCAACTTTGTTATATTTATGGAAATTATAACACAGGTTCATTTTGAACCAAAGGCCACAGAAAGAACCAATAAATTTAAAGTCTTTTAAAAAACCTACTTTTACTATAAGTATTACAACTTTAAATTACCTACTTTAAAAATATATATCAATATAAAAAATTTAAAAGGCAAATAATTCCAAAGTATATGATGTATAAACAAAACAATATCACAAACTACTATAGTTTAATACGTAATATACATATATACTTAAACAATGTATATACTTGACCAATCGCCAGTGACATTACCTTTTTAATGTAACACCGTAACAATAACACTAAATCACACACGGGAATAATTAGTACTAAATAATCTACTAAGCATGTTACACTATTTAAGATAATGTTTTATTTATAATTAAATATTTTTTTTAAAGGTTCATGAATTAAATATAATTTTTCGAAAAAAGTTTCTCGTATCAAAGACTTACGCGATTATTTTCACAGTTTTATGACCTTTGACGTAAACAAATGTACGTTTGGCGCGAAAACGCGGAGGCTTCGCGGGCGGGCGGCTCGGCGTGCGTACAAACGGTAACTGCACGGGGCGGATCGATTCCGCCCTGCTCGCTCCCGCGGGGATGCAGATGCATGGGGCAGAACTGGATGTGACTACGAAATTAGGATAGTATTGGCTACTATAGTAGTAAAAGAAAATATACTGTAGCATGAGGCTGAGATGCAACTATAATGCACAATAGTAATCTACTATTGTAAACCAGTAACAATATTAAACGTCTATCGCTTGAAACGAAGAACTATGTTAGAAGGGTCGAACAATACGATGAATGTTAAAGCTTTTAAAGTAAAAAGTGGTACCTAATAAATAGTTTAATAAAAATAATAATGGTTTGTGTAAACGATTTATATTCCACTAAACTTTAAGCAAACTCTTTACTTAATGTAAAAAGTTAGTGGTTTATCAAAGACGTAAATTGGTCAAAACATCGAACGAAAAGCTGCGACTGTGAGAGTGTAGTCACCAATATTTCTCAATAACAATTGTTTTCTTAAAGAGCAGAAATGCAAACATCAAGCCTATAAACAGATCTTATATGTAGATACTTTTCTTAAATATTTATTGCGACAAAGTAAGTATATCAAAAGAAGCTGAATGAAATACTCCGAAGCTATCAATCACCCTATTCGCTGTTTCCACATCGGGAAAACAAATTGAATAACTTGGAGAAGATTCACGTATTCGAATTCGGGGAACGACAGCTCATCTATCTGTGGCGACTGTCCCTTTGAAAAGTATATTGAGTTACCAATAGTTGAGTGGGGGCTGCAAGCTAATGTTTTCTTCGAAATATAAGTCAAGTGCATGCCTTGATAGAGCTTGCATCATATAGAATTAATCTTAGAGACCTCAAGTTAAATCATAGATTTGATAAAAAGAAATCTTTATATATTCTACTTAATATATGTAAGTCTACTCCTTAACCTATAGAAATTGTCATCAGTCATTGTATTCCCGACTATATATTATGACCAACGCTTAATTTAATTTTACCACAACATTATTTTTGTGTATTATTTGAAATCTTCTGTAATAACTATATTTCAATAATTATGCCGTGATACGGTGCTCCATAAACTTAAAAAAGGTATTTTAAATGAAATTTTCGCCATAACGCTGAAAATATTTGTTCTACAACTAACAATGATTAAAAATGATATAATAATGTTAAGAATGATCATTACTTTAATCGTGATTCGAAAATTTGATATAATAAAATAATAACTAACTTTATTCCTATTACTTTCTTAAACTTCTAAACAATCATTTATAATTTCAGTTTAGCCAAGAATCATATTTACCACTAGAAAAGTTCTCAATAACATTTACACAAGGCATAATAACATTGTTAAACGATATAAATCAAACAGAATATTAATCAAAGAGTACGATACCCTAACACACCTATTAAATAATTCCACGGACACGCTTAACCGCAAACTTAATTTAAAATTCAATCCCACCATTCTTAAACAATTTCATTCAAACTCTCTACACGCCTCTCGTATTTGCTAGGATAATAGTAAACCGTTTTTCTTAAAGTCTATTGTACTTGAATGAAGCCTCAAAGGACTGTTCACTTTAATGTTACGAGAAATTTCACTGCAATATTCGCGCTTTCTTTGCTCGAGAGCAGGTATCAGGGCGTTTTAAAATTCACATTTTTTTCACGTTTCGTTACCATACTATTTTTATCCTTGAATATATTATAGCGGAGATTATAGTTGTATCAAACTGCATTAGTCTTTAAATAATTTATAAAATTAGGTGTTACTTTCCGGAGATCCATAATATTCTATCAATAAGTTCATATGCGAAGACTGAATTATATTCAAGCATGCTGTCGGCGCATAATTTAAATAGGTAATAAGTTATAGTATTAAGTATTTGTGTTACTTTTACTTTTACGTTACTTTTGCATTAGACTTTTTATTTATTTCACTTGGTAGGGAAACACTAGTATAGTATAGTAGTAAAGTATTAGTTTTAGCCTTTTGGATTATTATCGAACCTGATTTATTTATTTAGTCTAGATATGTGAAAATTTTCGATATATTTATTAGTATTACGACATAAGGTTTGCGGCTTGCAAAAGTAAATTAGCGATTCGAAGCGACGATTCAAAAGCACTTGTTTACAAGATTACTTGAATAAAGAATAATTTGAATTGGAATATATGATCCATAGGCTCACTGTGATCTCTTTGAGATCGTCTGTTAACCTCATAGGAGGTCAACTGGATTTTTCGTTAAGATTCATCGTTTTTAGGACTTTTTACGATGTGTACAACTCACTATCATTATTGTTCTAAAGAGCTTTTATAATTTTGTACAAAACTACGTACTATCCTAGTTTTTATTTTATTTTATTTCGTTTTATCGCCAAGAATACAATCAAACTGCTAGAATTATACACTCAATTTCAAGTAAATTAAAGGTTGTCGTTTCCTAGTATCTTAACGAATTTACATGATGACTTCAAATAGATTAGAACGCGAAAATTTTCCACATATTCTTTTCGTACATTTTAACAAAAAAGTATATATTAATTTGAATAATTTCTAGTTCACCATCGTAGAGCCTATTTTCCTATCTACCGAGGTTTTGTAACTATATGCCTATACTGCTGTTAACTGTATGTCAACAAACTAATATATACAAGCTGTAACATACATGGAGACTGGGATTTCCCCTATGGTCTGTCTACAGTTACATAAGTGGCGTGCTTTCAAATATAGAATGAACGTGCATTATTTTGCCAAATGGATTCCATTTTGAGATGCAGCAGGGGCCGATCAACAATCGCGGCAGCTCATAGCGTAAAGTTTTGATTTCTTTGAGTATTACAAATATAAAATAATCCATAAAATTTTGCTAATAAAACCTCCTCAGATTTGGTTGTATGCGGAGTAAATAGAATTAATAGTAAAAAAGTAAAGTATCGGCCTCCTATAATCGTATAATTGCGATTATTCCATAACATAGGCCTCCTATCTTCGTCTTTGGAGAGAAAGGGTTGGAGCTAAGATCCACCACGCTGCTCTAATGCGGATTAATAGGCTCCACATATCCTTAGGATTTTCTAGAAAATTTTCCTCACGATGCTTTCCTTCCCCAAAGCGTGTGATAAATCAGAGAATCTCATTCGTGGTTAACTGGGTTTTGAACCCGTGACCTCCTCGGAAGAGTCGAACAGTCTCACCGCTGGGCTAGCACAGCTTATCCAGACTTAATCTCCGATTATATTATTATTTATTTGTTGCTAAACATTTTACGATTTTAAGAAATATGCTATGCTTCATATCGTCTGGTATGAGACGATGGCTACTATTTATCTTACATCAAAAGCAACACGCAGTTAAACACTAACAATGCCATTCAAACTTCAATAAAATAAATAAGAATCCTTGAGTTAAAGCACTTTCCTTTAAATTGAAACGGACGCATCATTTGAGTGATTGGGCCACTTTTAGCTCGGAAGGGAAGCTCAAAATAGCACGATCATACTAATTATCGTCCCCGTCATCCGTCGTTGTAGGGATCTAGATAAATTCCATGGTGATTTATTTGAAATATTACACCATTAACACCTTTATTGATTGTAAATGTACAAGAGCTTCGACGTTGTTACCATTATTTTATAATATGGACATAAGTCTTTTATGAATATTCTTAAAAAAATGTTAATCGTAATTAATTATCTATGGTTAGTGTTAATGACCAAGCTTAATTAGTGATAGCAATGCTCATGGGACCGAAAAAATATGATGTCACTAATTCTCGACTTAATATTACGTTAATTTTTTTTGCTTCAGTCCTGCCTTTTATCACAAATATCTGATACCTAGTCCATAATTCTTATAATTGAAATATTTACTATTTAAATTGCAATCCATTCGCTGTGATAAACAAGCGCCTCATAAAGCGCAAAAAATATGTAGATTTTGGGAAAATACAGTCAAGTTAACATACTTCTATCTCGTATATTTCAAAATAAATTGCGTTCATTACTCAAGTTTTGAGTCTACTTTGTAGCAGATTGTGGTTTTAAAAGCACCTAATTCACCTAGTAACCTAATGAAAATATTCCTTTATATAATTATAGCATTATACACTGAATTAAGTACTATATTATAATATAGCATACAATATGGTACATTGACTTGAAGCATCATTTTTATTTAAGATTCTATAATAAAATTCCACAATCTACATTAACTTTACCTTAACAGCAGTTTAAAAATACTATTAAAAAAAGCCTAATTCAGAAAGTCTATCATACTATTGAGGATTACCTGGAAGATAAGAATGCGTGGATATAGCTTCTCTTCAACCCTGTACAAGACATTTATAACTATATGTAACTAGTGATAAGAATTATTGTTGGAAAAGAGCAACCGCCGAGTTCCTTTCTGGTTCTTCTCGGTAGGAACAGCTTTCCGAAGCAGCAGTAGATGTTGACGATTCAAAAGCACTTGTTTACAAGTTTACTTGAATAAAGAATATTTTAAATTTGAATTTGAATATATCAAAGTTGCTTGTGTTAAATGAACCAGATCAATTTATTATTACGTCAGAACGTTACTACGAAATATGAGAAAAACCGTACTTAGAAAGGGTTTTTCACCTGAAAATTTTTAAGGGCTTATTTTTTAAATATTTGAACTTCAATAGACCCGGATCAGTCCAATTAGCAGTACCGGCCACGCGTTCCGAGACCGTTTTCAAAATAGATTTAAATGGAATAGACGAAATGAACTGTACAAATGTTATTGATCATAAAATCATTACTAGATATGGAAATACTATCGCCTATATTATTTTCATTTTCTTATTCTCTGTTTTATGGAGTTCATCATAATTATCCTCTTGCCCTTATCCCACTCTAAGTGGGGTCGGCGCAACATGTTGCAAGCATGATGTCATTTATATTGGCTAGGTATTTTACGACTGGCCGCCTGCCTGACGTCAACTTACCTTAGTCAAATTTTACGACTCCTTGGTAAGACAGAGGGTGGTCTATTCTATTAAGCAGAATGCCACACGGCTGCTCTAATTCATTGAATTATTTTGCTATAATCCACGTTTATTTACAAAACAATCCGGGCTATAGCAAAAAAATTATAAATTTGCTTTTGTGTTTTCCTATTGTCTTATTAATCTTTTATTAATTCCATTCTTGTCGTTAACATTAGCAAAACATCTCAAACTCGTTTACAAAACCATTAATAACGAATTATCAATGGATTTGCTTTATCAGAATTTAATTTATAACTATAATAAGCTACAAGAGAAATAGAATCTAGTAAAGATGCAAGCAAGTCTTTGCGGGAAAATGTATGCGTCGCGACTCAGCAGAGTAAGCAACTCTTTTGTTGGTCTCGCTATTCGCTTCTATAATAAAATTCCTCAATCCATCCTAGACCAGTGTACTGAAAGATTTCAATCAAGTGTAAAAAATATGCTTATACGTAAAGCACATTACAAAATTGAAGATTATTTGGATGATAAGAAAGCCTGGATTTGAAAATCCTTTCAGCTTCATACAAGACAGCGGTTTAATAATGTATAATTGAAAATATTTAAAAGATTGACCGCCGAGTTTCTTGCTGGTTCTTCTCGGTAAGAGCAACATTCCGAACCAGTTGTAGCTTCATTAATCATATTGATGCTTGACGATTCAAAAGTGCCTGAAATGGTTTATTTGAATAAAGATTATTTTGATTTGATTTGATTTATACATTTACCAAATTCTATTGACTAAGTCTACGCTATCCCAACTGTCTATATATATATATATATATATATATATATATATATATATGTATATCAGCCTGTTACAATCCCACTGCTGGGAATAGGCCTCCTCTCTCCTTTTCTGAAGGGAAGGGTTGGAGTTCAGACCTACCACGCTGCTCCAACCTGCATATCTCCAGAATTCTCTAGAGATATGCAGGTTTCCTCACGATATTTTCCTTCACCGAAAAGCGTGTGATAAATTGCAATTATCAATTAGACACATGAGTTTTAATAGAAAAACTCATTGGTGCCTCCCGACTTTGAACTCGTGTTCCCCTCGAAAGAGTCGCACGGTCTCACCGCTGGGCTTTCACAGCTTTTACTGGCGTTGTAGACAGCTATAACTCGTCGGGGAAAATAATTTACGGCTACTTGTATAAACAACTAAAATAAACCGAAACGGATATGAACATTTTACAGTCTTTAGTTGAGTTGTAAAATATAAAGCCGACCAAAGTAAATTATACTGTAATTGCTACCACATTTTCCAAAAACGTATTAACTTGCATATCGTTATTTTTGAGCCGTAAATTTGACTTGCGCAAGTAATAAATGAACGCACGATTTTGCGTGCTAATTAACCTCGTCACAACTTTTTTTAATTGACCTACAATTATTTGCCATATGGCTGAAATTTTGGCAAAACTAGATATTTCCACGCTGTAAGGTTTGATAGCCAAATGGTGCGATCACGTGACTCTTTCCGGGAAGTCACGGATTCAAAGCCTGAGCAGACACCAATAAGTTTTTATGTTAAAACTTATGTATCTAATTAATATTTTACAATTTATCACACGCCTTTCGACGAAGGAAAACATCGTGAGGAAACCTGCATATCTCTAGAGAATTCTGGGGATATGTCTAACCAACCAATCCAAATTGAAGCAGCGTTATTTTATACATAACAATATAAAGAAAAATTTCGGATATAGATATAACAACTATAGCACTAAAAACGTCTAGAACTCACACTTTTTCGTCAGTTTAATAAAGTATAAGTTGTCTCTCCCTACACAAATACGCAAAGTAACCCCAATGCATTATTAAGTACCACCCTAAAGGTCTTCGGTATTCACCTCAAGCCCTGATTTATTTTTGGTCGCTTTTGGTACTGTTGGCGGCTTATGAGGGAAGTTATATTTCAGCAAGACTTTAATAAGTTCGAATATATTTTTTGTACTAATCTATTTATTTTATATATTGCTTTATTTTTTTATTACATCTATACATGCATACTTATATCATAAATGCCAAAGTATGTTTGTCTGTCTAATACGCTTTTGCTGAATTGAAGTAAAAGCGCAAACGTATCCTTAATTCTATATTATATGCGTAGATAATATGCAATGTTTTTACTACATAGAGTAAAATTTACTGTTAAATATTAAAAAGGTTACATTTTATTCTCAAGGAAAACTCGTGAACTCATGGCAAATGTATTGCATTATATAAAATTGCATGAATAAAGTAAAGATTCCAATTTTGTCTAAAATATCCATTGTCCATTATTAACTAAAGGTATTCTTGATGATACCCCATTTAACGCTTAGTCTATTAGGCGTCATTCATTAAATCCAACTTATTTTATCATCTTAATTTTTTTGTACAATAAACTGTATACATATAGCAGTCATTACTATTAAATTTATATACAATTCATTCACTTAGATTTATTCACACTATTTATCAAAGACTATAAGAATTTATACTACAAACTATTTTATACCTAATTTTGGAACTTTATACAATTACGGTAATTGTTATCACCGCGTTCAAAGACTATGAAATTCCTATAACTGCAATTTTATGATGGATTTAAAAAGAATTTCCAATAACTATGCAATAGCGGATTGAGGGACCGTCAAAGCGAATTCACCCTCGCTCTTTAGAGAAATGAAGTATAAATACATTCTTAAGGTCCAAAATGTAGCTGGAAAGATGCTGATGATGTCTTAGAGCCAAGAACGAAGAGTAATGATTTTCAAATAAATAATTTCGAACCTTTTTAAAATAAGTGTGTATTACACACTTGTTTTGTGATATATACACCGCCCTTAATTAAAATAATAAAAGTTTTTAGTAAATTGTGAATGTGGTAATACTCTTACTTTGCACATGTACCATAAACCGTAACGACACAAATGGCTTTGTAAATCTATCGTAATTCATGCCTTCTATATTTTACTTGCGGCTACCCGATATGTTGATATTCATATACCTATTAACAAATTGTTTTGGAACACATGTTGGATAAAATTTGGCAATATTCCCATTTAGATACGCTACAATACTAGAGCTTGTAAACTACGCGGTTTATAGCAAAATAATTCTATCACTACTTTTGTACTATGATATTACGAAAAGTGAATAAAACTGTGATAGCCCAGCGGTGAGACCGTGCAACTCTTTCGTGGGGGTCACGAGTTTAAATCCGAGCAAGCATCTATGAGTTTTTCTCTTAAAACTTCATTATCATCATTCTCCTATCATGTCCCACTATAAGTGGGGTCGGTAAAATACGTTATAAACATGTTGGCACATGATTTGGCTGCATATTTTACGACCGGCCGCCTGCCTGACGTCAACTTACCTTAGTCGCCTTCTATGACACCACGGTATATTTTATTCTATAGAGCCGGATACCACACGGCACTTACCTTAGTCGCCTCTTACGACACCTCGGTAAGTAAGGAGGGTGGTCTATTCTACCGGATACCACACGGCGTCTTTTTCTCTTAAAACTTATATGTCCAATTGATATTTGCTCTTCTCTTTTCGGCTAGAAAAACCTGCATATCTCTAGACAATTCTGGGGATATGTATTACCTACCGATCCGCATTGGAGCGTGGTAGGTCTTAGCTTCAACTTTTCTCTCCTAAAACGGAAGGAGGAGGCTTATGCCCAGCTGTGGTATAGTAACAGGCCGTTACTTTTATTCAGCAAAAAAAACACCTATTTCTATAAATTATTTATCTAAGGGACTTTCTGATTTCAATGATTTTCTTTTCATTTTATTATTTAAAGCATGAATAACTTATTTAACAAGTTAACGATAAATGTATTTACGATTTTATGCAATAACACTTACACATTGCTAATGGTAAATACAGTCCTCATTGTACTTTCAGTATACGTTATTTTAATAAATTATTATAACATATTTAATATACTATAATATAATATATATCATATAAAGTATATAAAACAATGAAAGACATAAAGAACTCCATCCTGTAGTGGACATTTTATCTATGTTACAAAAGAATTTCGTTCCACCCTAACGTAATCGTAACGTAATTTTGGAGCATCGAAACTATCAAAATGCCTATTGAAAACTTCAACCGTAATTATCTTCTCAATATGTAAGTAACTTTATTAAGAACGCCAAAGCCCGCAGGCTACAGACGATCTGGTTTAATATTTTGCAGACTGTTTTCTTTATCAAAACTAGTTTTTAAAACTCCTTTTTCCTTTTTCCTGCTTACAGTTAGAAGAACAATTAAATTAAAGGAACGTGTTCCGATTACAAATACACATTTTGTTCAGTTTTCAGTTCCGCACGTACGGTGTCAACCGATACATAGTTACTGCTATTTCAGAAATAAAATAAAAATTAACAAAAATGCCCACAGTGTGATACTTCTATTTTATCTATAGTTCGAGACAAATATAATAAATTTGGATATAAAATTATTAATTAGTAGATTTATACTAGATACCTATAAATAAAATAATTTATTATCAGTTCTAACACCTCTGATTGCCTCTGCAAGTGAGAAGAGGGCTGGCTCCTTTTTCACACAAAGAATTAGCGAAATTAGTGAAAGATAGCGAACAGAAACGGCGCCAGTATTCTTAGGACTATACTTAAACATGGACATGATTTATACAGTACAAGCGTGTAAGTAAATTAGGATAGATATAACTTGTACATTTTCGTTTTAATAATATATGGTTATTAATTATATGTAATATTATGATACATAATCTATAGAATTTTACTAAACTGTATAATCAATTACGCATTAAAGAAGCAATTTAGATAAGTATGTTTACTAAATAAGTGCATCGAGTCCGCATTTATTCTTTCTTCTTACCATTCTTTCTTTTTACCTATCTTCTACTCTTTCCTTGTATCTTTAACGTTCCGATATATATAATTCACACACAGCATCTTCGCTGGCGAAGACGAGGTCCCAGTTTTCTGAATAATCAAAGTCATACCATCAGCCTTCCACTACGCGTCGCCCTAAGCCGTGGTCCGGCCTCACAGGACTGACGTTCCCCGACTTTAGTGGAGCTTCTGCGGTCTACTCTCTGCATTTCGCAACCACGACGATGCTTCTGCGATCACCCGTCCTGCCAGGTGACGTTGTAAAAGCCGTTAGCGCTAACAGCATACAGTTAGTTCGAAAAAAAAATAGTAAAAAAAATATTATTCATATACAACGTTCTCTATTTAGTTACTTTTTATTCTCTGTTTTCCAATGAGTAGAGAGTAAATTACATAATTAGTTTGCAATCTCCCGTACGTGAACAGCGTGGTAACATAGCCCGGTGAGGCTGCTTTAGCTTTACGTGCATATCGTCGGACAAAGTAAATACAACATTTTTGAAATATTTCAAGTTTTATTATTGTCTACGTTCGCTTTAGCTGTTGAATATGATATTAATAAGGATTTATGAGGATTAAGTTCATATCAGCCTTCAATTTTTGTACATAAGAATATACATAATTATAAAAATATTGGCGATGTATATAATAGACAAAGTAGGAACATAAGCTCGCGGCTCCTGCTTTGAGCCTAGCAAAAGTACATAAGTTGTTTGTGGGTTTGGGTATAAGATTCTATAATAAAATTCCGCAATCTACTTTAATTTTATCATTACAGCAGTTTAAAAACACTATTAAATAGGCTAATACAGAAAGCCTACTATACTATTGAGGATTGCTTAGACGATAAGAATACGTGAATATAGCTACTCTTCGACCCTGTACAAGACATTAATAACTATATGTAACTAGTAATAAGAATTATTCTTTGAAAAGAGCAACCGCCGAGTTTCTTGCTGGTTCTTCTTGGTAGGAACAACTTTCCGAACCAGCAGTATATTTTTACGATTCAAAAGGACTTGTTTACAAGTTTACTTGAATAAAGAATATTTTGAATTTCAATTTGAACATATGAGACACGTGATAGTTTCTCTCGAACCTATATATTATAAAAGCTTTTCAATAGTTTTTCAATAGTCCTGAAAGGCTTGAATACAAATACAAAATAAATATCAATAAATGTGTCAATGATCTAGTTAAGCTGGCGGCAATGTTTCCAAGTCTCAATCAGTAACAAGTCTGGGGTGATTTAATTAGGTTACGAATATCGTACGTGAATGGCGTAGCAACACCCCGCGGTCCCCTAAATTGACTTCGAAGCCTTCCCTTTAAAGTAAAATATGTAAAATCTAAAAATACTTTCCTTCGTTAGAAATATCCGCTTTGACTTTATTATTAAACTGCTTCTTTAGTTTTATTAAGAGCTTTTAAAAAGCTTTAAACAAAATTTCATGTCCCTACTGTTAACCGTCGAGGACTGCCCTCGTCTGGAGCCAATCATGGCATCAGCATCAGGTCATAAACATGCATTGTCATCGAGACTGGACCAGTATGTCAAATTTCAGCTCAATCAAACACCGAGAAGTGGGTTAAATTTAACTTGTAAGATTCCACCCTCACATAAAAACATTAGATAAAAGCTTTTAAATAAGTGTATTTTTCCCTGTTAAGTATCAAAGTCATTGTAACGCCGTGTGGTATCCGGCAGAATAAAATAGACTACCCTCCTTTCTTACCGAGGTGTCGTATGAGGCGACTAAGGTATGTGCCGTGTGTTATTCGGCTGCATAGAATAGACCACCCTCATGAATGATGATGATATCAAATTCATTGTAATCATCATTCTCCTGTCCTTATCCTACTCTAAGTGGGGTCGGCATAACATGTCACAAATATGTTGTCACATGATTTGGTTACGTATTTTACGTCGACTATTTGACGTCAACCTCGGTAAGAAATGAGGGTGGTCTATTCTAAGCAGCCGGATACCACACGGCACTAACCTTAGTCGCCTCTTACGACACCTTGTTGAAAAGGAGGGTGAATAGACCACTATTCTAATCTGCCGGATACCACACGGCTATCAAAGTTATTGTAATAAGTACAAATAATCAAAATATCAAAATAAACAATAGTAATAGTAAGTCAAAGTCATAAGTAATTATTAATTTAAAGAGAATTATTCTATGTTATATAATAGTCTATACAAAATTATATGTGTAGGTTAAATCTTTCCGCCGTGTGGTATCCGGCTGCGTAGAATAGACCACCATCATTTCTTACCGAGGTGTCGTAAAAGACGACTAAGGTAAGTCGACCCCCGTGTGGTATCCGGTTGTGTAGAATAGACCACCGTGTTTCTTATCCAGGGGTCGTAAAATACGACTAAGGTAAGTTGACGTCAGGCAGGCGGCCGGTTGTAAAATATGTAGCCAAATCATGTGACAACATGTTTGTAACATGTTGCGCCGACCCCACATAGAGTGGGATAAGGGCAGGAGGATAATGATGATGTGTAGGTTAAATCTTTAAATAAAAATGAAAATGTATAAAAGTTTGAAGCGCCTTGCCAAGTGAAAGTAAATGAGAGCGTTTAGATGAAGGGTTCTCTTGAGATCCTTTCCGACTCGGTATGTCGAGTGTTTGCTCCCAAACTTCACGCTTCTACTTGTTGAATGAATTATACATAGACGTTATTGTTTTTTAAGAGGTTAAGTTTTGAGTTTTTAATTTAAGTTACACGGAACAAATTAAAATAACAATACCATATCAAAGATTCTTGAATTTTAAACTCTCAAATTTTATGTGAATGTAAATTTTGTGCGCTTTATCCGGTTTTATCTTTCCAAAAAAGAAACATTTGGTTCCGGAAAAATCCAGAATTTTTGAAATCTTATCAACGGCATAAGCATTCTGACACTTCATCATTCTCATGCCCTTATCCCACTCTAAATGGGGTCGACACAACATGTATTAACCATGTTGTTACATGATTTACCTAGATATTTTACGACCGACCTGACGTCAACTTACTTTAGTCGCCTTTTACGACACCTCAGTAAACCTCGGTCTATTCTACTCAGCCGGATACCATACGGCGAAGGCATTCTGACATTTCACGAAAATATCTGTATAATCAAATGTATAACTACGATTACGTCTTGGTTACGTGGTCGCATAATAATTATCAATAAAATAGTTCTGGTAAAAAAACATGTACTAAACTAAAAAAACATGTACTTGCTAGATAATGGTAGCACAACTTATTATTAGTATTGAATTATTATTATTATTTTCCGTCTATTCGGCGTGGTTGTCTCTTGGTGATGTACACAAAAGCTAAATTACAACGATATCCTCCTTGAATCAATATTGTAACTATATTATTTATTCTCTTAACTAATATATTTTACATTCTGCTGTAGATTTTCGTGCATAACATATACGTACAGAATTATAAAATAATTGCCGATGTATATACTAGACAAGTAGGAACCATCATAACCTTGCGACTTCTGCTTTACGCCTTGTAAAAAATACTTAAGAAGTTTGTGAATTTGGGTTTAAGCTTCTATAATTAAATTTTAGCTTTGCAATTGCAGTTTTAAAAAATCCGTTATATAGGTGCTGATACAGAATCCTACTATGCTGTAAAGTATTACATAGATGATAAGAAGATTTTGACTGGTCGTTGGGCCAGTGGGTAGGGACCCTGCTTTCAGCTCCGCGGGTCACGGGTTCGATTCCCGTCGAGGGCCAACATTTTCTATATACAATTTGTTGGTTCTTCGAACCTGGGTGTATATTTGTATTTAAGTATGTATTCAAAACTATATATGTAGTATATTTACCAGTTGTCCGTCACCCATAACACAAGTATTAAGTTATTTACTTTGGGGATGGACGACTTTGTGTGTAATAAAAGAATGCGTGGATAAAGCTTCTTATCGCCCATGTAAAAGATAGCAATGACTAAATTTAACTATAGCGATTCATACCTTATACAAATGTAATTTGATTTTGTAGCGATGTGACTCGTTTATGTATATAATAATAAATTTTACTAGTTATAAGAATTATATTTTACAACAAGCAACCGCCAAGTTTTTTGCTAGCTCTTCTCGGTAGGAACAGATTTCCGAAACAGCCGTAGAGTTGACGTTATTAAGGCACTCGTTATCAAGTCCACCTGAATAAAGATTATTCTGAATTTGTATTTGAATTTGTCATTTTCTAAGATGAAAAATAGTAAATTCAGTACACGCATAATTTTTTTGTACATACTGTACTAGCTTTATAGGAATGCAAATCTAAACCAACCATACTAAAGTAAAGAGCATGCGGTCGCATTTATGGAACTTTTCAAAAATTAAAAAAAAAATACCGTAGCACTACGGCACACATACACATTTAAATGAATTTAAAATGAAAATTCACTCCATTTTTCATACACTTTTTTGTTGATCTAAGGATCATAGCATTGAAATTTAAAATTAATAATTCAGTTTACATACAAATTCACTAATAACAACAGACAAGCTATGAAATCGCGATGCAGGATGCCAATGCACTTAAGTGACACGCGCACATCATGTATTCCTGGCACGAATTCCCCGTAATCAAGGAGTAAGATTCTCATTGCCTTGCACTGAATTTGATTTGGGTAGTGAACGTTCATCCATACTAATTTTAATAAATGCGAAAGTCTGTCTGACTGTCTGTTGTGTATTCGAGGTGAATCTATGGGCCATTTATTGATGAAATTTAGATAAAAATCTCTAATCTATATACACGGTGAGACGTGGTCGCTGACTATAGGCCTTATAAGAAGGTCTAGAGTCGCTCAGCGTGAGTAGCATGGAGCGGGCTTTCCTCGGAGTATCTCTCATCATTTCATTCTCCTGTCCTTATCCTACTCTAAGTGGGGTCGGCACAACATGTTACAAACATGTCGTCTCATGATTTGGTTACGTATTTTACGACCGGCCGTCTGCCTGACGTCAACTTAATTTAGTCGCCTTTTACGACACCTCGGTTAGAAATGAGGGTGGTCTATTCTATGCAGCCGGATACCACACGGTACAAACCTTAGTCGCCTCTTACCCCACCTCGGTAAGAAAGGACGGTGGTCTATTCTATTAGCCGGATACCACACTGCATGCTCGGAGTATATCTAAGGGATCTAAATAGAAATGAGGAGATCTGTAGAAGAACCAGAGTCACCGATATAGCTCAGCGTGTCGCGAAGCTAAATCGGCGATGGGCGGGGCACATAGTAAGAAGAATCGATGAACGTTCGGGTCTCAAGGTGTTAGAATGGCGACCCCGCACCGGAAAATGCAGTGTTAGTAGACCCCCTATTAGATGGACTGACGACTTCAAAAAGGTCGCGGCAAGCCGGTGGATTCCAGCAGCACAAGATCGTGTGTTGTGGAGATCCCATGAAGAGACTTATGGGATCTCAGGTAACTTATAAGTATAAAAATACCGCTTTGTTTGGGGAATAGGCAAAAATAATGCATGAATAAAACAAGGCTTAAGTAAGCGAGGACTAAGTCGCGAGTACTACCAGTAAATTTATAATATAGACTCTTGTTTGTTATAAAACTAGTCGCTACACCAGACTGTTTATGTCTGTGCCTTTATTGTTGAAATGTAATTCTGAAATAAATGTTCATATATCGTATATAGAGCCACTAGATTTATTAATCAAGATGGGACGAAGACCTACACTTATATCTAACAGTTGACGTTTATCAATTGAAGAAGGAGATATTTTTCTAGTAGCCTACTTAACATACAGTGCAATTCCTCCTCAAAATTTGAATTAATGAGTGAATGAATGTCTAATTAGAACAAAAAAATATATATAAACCTTATAACGCATATAAGAAAATATCCATTATTTTCTTTAACTTTACAGTACCATTAGATGTGTTTAATGTATATAAATACTATTAAAAATGTTTTGAGAATAAAACATTTATTTTAATGCCCACAGACTGTAGTGACATATTAATTACAAGTATAACGTACGCAACCACGATAATTACAAGTCGGTCTGCATCGCGTACGTTCGTTATTTGTGCTAAATGGGCCCATTTGGAAATTAACTGCACGATTGCTCCCGGATAATGTGTCAGTGTAGGCTACACAGCGATACGAAAACGGGGGGCGTTAAACAAATGAACAGAAATTTGTAAAGCTCGATCAAAGCAAATAACGAAACAAAGCTTTTTACTGCCACGCCATCTAGTATGGAGTAGCAACACTACATAGTCTTGAATTTAAAATAAAATATTTAATAGATGGTGCTGTTAAGAAATTTATAAATATTTTTTATATTGTATTTTATTTAACATATTTTTCATATTTATAATAATCATTACTCGTATATTTGATACAATAAATATGTCATGGTTATGTTTGATCGCTGTCTAAGCTACTTGATTATAGATGGCGCTAACAGTAGCTATCTGTCTAGCAACACACCAAAGTGCAAGGAATTTTATTGATAAGGTAATAAATACAAACAAGGAAATATTGAACATATTGAGAAACGATAATATAAGTAATAATCTTCTGTATTTATTGTATAAACTTAGATTACGTTAAATTGTCAAGTTTTAAATTGGATTTTTAACAGTAAAAAAAATCTAGACCTTGGTTATTTTTATAACTGTCATTTAAACTTAAATTTCTTTTTACTAAATTAGATTTTTAATTAAATAAATTTAGGTAACAATTATATTTTTGTGATCGCTAAAATTAATTTCAAGCAATATTCTGCAAAATTACGCATATAGGTATTGCTTAATAGTTTTGACTTTTAAACATTATACAGCTATGAAAACTTACCTTAATCTGCTCGGTAGCTTCTTTAGCTACTGCTGGGTCAACTATTTTTATGTCCAAATCCGAAGCACATTTTTTTACCGATTCACTGAACACAGCAGCATTCACGTAATATCCAGTCGCTTTGTCATTATTTTCCCCTGGGGAATTTGGGGACAAAATTCCACTATCTGTATCACTAACACTCGATTTTTTCGTAACTAAAGATTTCTCTCTGACGGGTGATTTTAAAGGGATTCTTGATTTCTCGCCAGTTTTAGATGTATTTCGTAGTTGTTTAGTCACTTCATCCGACTTGAATCCTGTCTTCGGATCAAATATTACATAGTTGTCCTTATCGCATCTTACTTTATTATTAACGGTAACAGTATATTTTTTGTTCGGACTTAAATTTAAAAAGGGATCTTCGTTGTCAGGACTTTCTGGTATTATGGACTGTATCTTAGGTGTTATCTTTTGTATAGATTTACCGTCTATGGTTCGTCGAACAACTGTGTCGTTTGCAAACTTTAAGCGAACGTATTCATTAGAAATTGTTCTTCTAACGGGAGACGACAATAAAGGTGATGGTTTGTTTTCTTGCGAACTGTTTTTACTTTGGAAAAATGTCTTTGGTTTATCCATTGCCCTTACAGGAGAAAAGGGCAATTTTAACTTAGATGTTTTCTTCTTTTGAATATTGCCACTTATATCTACAGAGCATTCTTCCTGCAATGTACTTTTATAAACAGGAAGAACACTAGATTTATCACTTAATTTATCTACTTTTGTTGATTTGGTACTCTTTACTAAGTCTAAAGATTTATTAAGCTTTTTGATTGATACAGGAGTGCTGAGTCTTTTACCTTTAAACTTTTTGGAACTTTCTTCAGAATTTAAATTTTTACCTTCCAATGGATCTGCCAATTTTATAAAAGTCTTGCTGCGATCAAAAATAAACAAATCATTAGGACCCAGTAAATCATTGTCATCCGGATTATGTAAAATACTATCGATGTCAATATCTACATCGCTCGCCTCCGAATTACTTTGGGATGATCTATTTTCATTTATAATACATGAAATTCTTTCTTCTACTTCTATTAGTGTATCAGACTTATCATTTTCATCAAGACTCCTTGAAGTGCCGCTACTGGAGTCAGACGGTGTTTGAATGTCAAATATTCCTTCATTCTTTTTTGTGGTTTTCTTTGACGAATTTTCTGGACAAGAAGACCTTCGCTTAACGGTTCCAGTTGCAGTAGATGGAGAATCCCAGTCTAAGTGTTGTAAAGCACACTGACCATTCTTTTTAGATTGTCTGAGGCTAGTCATTATTGGCTTCTTACATCGTTATATCACTTATTGCTTTTAATTATCCATGATAGTGATGTAATGTCGAAACAACGTACGGTGTTGGCGAATACTCGATTGGTTAGAGATAGCGGTTTAGTTACACAGTTGGTCATTAGTACGAACACGAACATACCGCCGGACTCGATTGTTATCTAATTAAGAACTTGACGTGAATGCCACATGGGACATCCCTTTGTAGGTATATGTATAAATTTGTGTACTATAGAAATGACAAAATAAAATAAGGCGAAACTAATGTGAAGCAGGTACTCAAGCAATTGGTTAGAATTAAACAGATAAAAAAAAAATATTTCGATCCATCTAAATAGTATGGTCTTAATGTTTTATGTTGATGCTATTAATGTTTTTTGTATGATGATAATTTGATTATGTTTACACGTCTAATCCCATTTAGCAACATAGATGAGAATTATTACAATTAAAAGTTATATATATACCGGGCTACCTATCATCATCATCCTCCTGCCCTTATCCCACTCTAAGCGAGGTCGGCACCACATGTTACAAACATGTTGTCAAATGATTTGGCTACGTATTTTACGACCGACCACCTGCCTGAAGTCAACTTACCTTAATCGCCTTTTACGTCACCTCGGTAAGAAATGAGGGTGGTATATTCTACTCAGCCACACGACAGATACCGGGCTAGCTATAAGATAATAAATTAGCGTTGTTCCCTCGAGAACTCTAAAGAACACATAATTACATTATTGAAGATATTAAATTAGTCATGAAAATTGCGGCTCTGTATGTTGTGCCGGTGCACAAGATTTAATTGTGCTAAATTTCATCAGTTTGGATCTAACGGATAAGCCGTGAAACGGTAACATAGAGACAGACAGACAGACTTTGGCATAAGTTAGGATATTATATGTTAGATATCAAAGTATAATTTCAAAGTGCTGATCGTCATCACTTCATCGGGTGAAGTGATCCTAATTTCGTCCTTTAATTTTCGATTAAAAAGAATTATATTCTCTTAAGTCATTGATGGTATCAGTTATTTAGCAGGACCCAAACCCTTTACAGTAAATTGCAAATAAAGCATTCACGCCCTTCGTCGCTGGAGTTATTTATTGTCCCTACTTTTCGGGTAATTAGGTTACCTACTGAGTGGGAGGACGCTCGGGACTAATTTGTCAAAATCTCTTACCAACTTTGTCTGAAGTCCACTTAATTGCTTATTAGTTTTGCTGGTTTTAGTATGGTACAGTTTTAGTCGATGCCAATATATATTTTTAACATTATTTTAGTTTTTTTTCTATAAATTTTAGCATTGCTTTATGTAGTAACCGATTAATTGCGGTTAAATGTAAATATTTAAAGAAACACTATAACGTCGGTCCAAAGGTAAAAGGTAGTTTGAAAATATGAAATAGTAGAAACAATAGAATAAAGAACAAATTTGCTACAAATATTTTCGAGTTATAGTTTTAGCCATAACTCTATATTTTGTCAATTTTATGAACCATATTTAAAAAATGCTTTACTTCTCATTTAATTTATGTTGTACTGTTAGCCTGCTACTTTCCAAGGGGAGTCAGCAACAAAAGAGACCAAGAAGCAGACCTAAAAAGCTATGAAAAGACTGCATCGAGAAAAACCTCCAATGTATGGGCAGACTAACATCTTAAAGTCGGGAGGTCAAAGACAGACTGATGGCAAAGGCTCGTTGAGGTGGCCAGGACCCATAAAGGGTTGCCACCACAGGAAGTAAGTAAATATACTGTTAGCCCTTCGTCTTCTTCTTCGCTTTCCTACCCTTATCCCACTCTAAGTAGGCTCTCATTACATGTTTTTCTCTTCCATTGTCTCCTATCATTTGTTACTACTATTTCCTACTCCTATTATATGCATGTCATACTTCACACAATCCAATCATCTCTTTTTAAGCCTCCCTCTAGTCACATATCCATCTACATTCGTACTCAACACACGTTTGGTGACATGATTTTCTTCCCTCCTCATTACATGTCCATACCATCCCAATTTTGGACCTCGCGTCTTTTCTATAACGGGCGCAACTTTCAGATTTCCTCTTATATACTCATTTGGTATTTTATCCAATTTTGTAACACCACACATCCACCTTAATATTCTCATCTCATTAGGGCTGTAGACCTGTATAGCTCTGTAGGATGTCTCTTCAAATTATTTTTTATGTAACGTTTTTGCCTGTGTTCAAGGAGAAGGAAATTCCTCGCCCAGTAGTGAAATGAAGTGGAATAATAAGTCGCTATTTAAGTGACACAACTCTACGTTCCCCAACTTCTAGTAGTTGATACGCCGTCGTTTCTCCATATTATGCACATTCAACGACACTCGTACTTGTAACTAACTAAAATTGATGTAAAAGCATTTAAGGCTTACAGCATAAAATTATATTTTAAAAAATTACAAGATGTTGTCGCTACAAGTAACAAAGCACGAAAAGACTTGATACTGTTGTTTTATATCCAAAGGGTTTTAAAGAAAACAGTCGCTTCAGTTATGTAACACATAAGTACCAAGCTAAGTAAACCTGTAAGCGACATCATTTAGTCGGGAAGTCTACTGATTGCGACACACAGCTCGTGTCTACAATGTGAAACTCCTTCCGGTCCCGACGCTGTTTCCGACTCGTATTTAGAACTGTTTGATGTTAGGGTAGCTATAGAATATGATAGCTGCTTACATATGTTTTACTAGTTGAACCCCTGAAATTGTTCGTGTCAACTTAATATATAATATAACGATAATACTCTACTCCAATCAGTAGGACTACCGCGAACTTTTAGGAAACGATTCAATTCATAGTCAGTACCTAAACCCAACCGCTTTCTTTTCTTATCATAAAGTGTGTTTGAAAAGGACAACGTTATATGAACTATAGATAAATCTGTCTCTTTTACTCGAATGTTTTTCACGCATAAAGGACGCATTGCAAACGCTCATTCGTCAACGACTTAAAGTGTGCGTCTTTAAGACTTCATGGTACGAAAACGCAAAGCAATTCAGTTTACTTCTTGAATTGAGTCGCAATAAGAGTTCATGGTAGGCCTGCAGTTCTTCATACTAACTCAAAGTTCGATCTCAATTTTAAACCATAAATGTGATTGTGATCGTTGTCAATCGCTAAAATTATAAGTGATACTTCTTAAATTAACTATACTAAGGACATAAACACGGAGGAGAACTCTGTGTTAACTGTACAGTTCGATTTATTGACGTTCAACTTTTCGTCTTAACTTTAGTTTGTTCTCTGACTTTTGAACCAGGGGATTCACGTCTCCATATAATCTATCTTTTCTTTATCTGTGAAAGTTTCTACTTTACTATCCAAACTATGGTAAGCTACATGCAATCAAAGTCGAAAACAAAGAATATCTACAGTGAACGAAATATATGCAGGTTGAATAGTAATGATATTTTACAACTACTTATATAGTAAAATTACATCGATCCCCGCTCCCTAGAGGTCGTGAAAGATGTACGGACAATCACATTTACAATTAATTAATAATTAATTATATTAATTGAATAGAAAGATTATGGACACGATGTGAAACAGTAGCGTTAATTCAGATCTTAGTTGTTTGTTTTAATTTTTGATAGAAAGCAATATGGATGTCGGCATAGTGACAAAACATTATAATGACATTACCTTGTTATTATATAATAAAAACAATCGTCAGTCCTGGTAGCAAATCAAATGCAAATGCAAGCATCCAGAATCAAAATCGTTAGTCACCTTGTAAAGATTAATATAACTAATAATGTCCTTCCAAGTTAATACAATACGGTAGCCAATTTTATACATTACTAGAAATATGTGCGGCTTCGCCAGCGTGAAATTCAGTGTTTAGCGTGTTACAGTCGCTCGAGTCTCAGCATGAGACTGGCTCTCTGATATCCTATACCGCTTTTTATACCTATTCTTATTCGTATTCTAATTTGTTACCACCCCCACTAAAGAATATTGTAAAACGACCTCTTCAACTCAATTTACATGAAACGGTCATGTGCTATTAACCTAACCTTTCGGAGGAATAGCACTTACCTTGTAGTAAAAACCGTACTAAAATCCATTCAGTAGATTAGGAAAAAATCATGTAATCGATTTTCTCCTAATCTACTGACAGACAAACAGCTTTGGGGACTTTATTTGTAAAAAGTATAGATAGATATTATAATGAAAATATTTTCCAAATAGTATAATTGTACCTTATCTTCACGCCCCCGTGGCCTGGTGAGCAAAAACAGAAACTTTAACTGCGTCTCCCTGCCTTCTTAAGTGATTTACAGGCGCCCTGCGGCCCATTGCGAGTAAACCCTTAAAGGAACAGCATAAAGGGATGTTACATATAGACTTTACTTGTATTTTTATTATGTTGATATAATTTAACATATACGGATGTTATATTATTATATTACATTTACTGTAAAAGTTTCATGGTTGTTAGGATATTTACCAAAAAAAATTTGAAATCATGATTAGTACAGTAATGAATGATATGCTGGTACCACGTTATGAAATAGCAATTTGGTGTTAAAATACCAGAAAACTTTTGGAGTCGATTTGTCTTGGACAATTATATATCTATTGTAATACAAAAATATTTTAAGGATAATTAGCGTATATATTTCTTTTTCTTATTCTTTTTCTACTACTAGTAGACGTCCACTGATAGACGTAAACTAAGGATTCATAAGGTCTACAGTGGACCCCTGTGACCTGTTTTAATTCACCAAAACACATAGAAGAGTCTACCTATGCTTCGTATTCTGGTGCAGAGTAGTAACTGTAAAACCTTAAAACCCAACGCCCATAAGCTGTTTGCTCTATGCATATATCCTTTAATTATATTGTAATAATTATTTGTAATATAACGTGATCTAAAACGCTAATCGCAAACTTTGTAGCGTATATTTAATATTGTAAATCATAGAACATTAAATAATTAAGATGATTAATTTTAAGTTGTATGATATGACAACAGACATTCGAATTTATAATTCTAAAAAAGATTTGGCCCATGTGAAATGTCCCTTATTTGGTTACAGTGTTTCTTGCAAAATATCTTCTGTCTCACTTCTAATCTTCTAGTTAGTAAGGGACAACGTTTTAAGAAAACTCGCTTTAAAACGAGCTATATCCGCCTAAATAGGTCAGGAAGGCGAAGTTTACGAATTTTGGCGTTAGGGAAACCGAAAGGCAATAAAACCCAAGGTTTAGAGGCTGAATTAGAAAATTATTCAGCACCAAAGTTACTTTACAGTGGGGTAATTTTATGAAATTGGATTTACTGAGAATTTAAGCGATCTGTTTACACTCTAATCACGAAGTATTTAATTCATAATCATAATATTAAAAAGTCTCGAAAAATAAAATATTTTTAGAAACCTTTATTCTACATAATATATATTTTTTAAGTTTTAAAAATCACTATATACTGTATATAATTCATAAAATACTTTTAATACCGTTACAGCGTATTATTTAAAATGGACTACTGATTTAAAAATTAAATAATAGATAACAAAAAGGAAATCGATGCTACTACCACCAAGACAAAATAAAATCTAATTAAACGTTTTTAATTCGATGAAACTTATTACTAAAACTACTCTAATCTTCTTTTGTAACCTATTTGCTTAATCTTCTGTCAAAGCTAATATCAGCTAGTATAACGAAAGACAAATAATCCGATTCCCTTTTCGCGGTCAATAAAAGAAACTAATAAAACCCAATGCCCAATATACACATAGGGCGGCATTGTGCGGCATTTTATCATGGTATTAACGCGGCAACATTTTGTCGGAAAGAAATATTTGCATCGGTGCAAAGGGGCCCACCCCACCGCATTCCAACGCCGTATGCACTTGTCTTCAGTAGAAACTTGCACATATGCGTCCTATGAGATGTAACGAACTTGAAAATAAATGTTAGACCTTTCTAGCGCTAGACAAATACAAATCTTTCAAAAGTTATTGCTTAGTCAGCATAGATTATTTGGATAAAGTAAGTGTTCCTTTCTGAATTATTTTTTCGGAAATATTTTTTTAGTTTTAATTTATTTGTCGCATTTCAATTTTCCAAACAAAATATGAAGTGCGTAAGTGACTACGGGATCCTTATGAGTTTTCTATAGTACGAGTATTTTATAAATCTTTTGTGCTTTATTGATATTTATAACTCATCATGCGTTTAACGGAAAAGAAAACAATCTTAATGCAATCTGCATAGCCCTAACGAATTCCTGGGATCTAAACTCCAGTCGTTCGCTGTAAGTACAGAGCAAGTCTTAGCCTAGTATTGTAATATCAGAGTTCTTTTCTTTATACATATACGTGTAAAACTTATAAATCCATTAGCACAATTCTATATGACGCTAAAGTTTTTAACAAAACATTAAAAACTTAAGCATAAAGAAATTTTTCTTGTAAGGCAACCCTAGATTTAATAAGTTTAAAAAATATATATAGTAACACCGAGTAAATAGCTTTATTAAAAAGCGACTACAGTATCGGCTGATCTATGCTAGCTTCAATCATCATCACTTAACCTGCATAAACAGTTGGTTTTCGCTGGTGCACTATCCCCCTTACATCTACCCCCATGCAAGTGGATGCATGTGGGGGAATTTTCGATTAAATATTTAGATGAGATTTTTCCTGAGCCATTTATCATGGTCTAATTTTGGAGGGGTTGACGCTTTCACTCTGATGAAACTGAAGAGGCCAAAGATTTGATAATCCTTTGATATGATAATGTAATAAGAAAACGTTGTAGCTCGAAACCCTTGAATTTGAATTGAGTTGAATATTTTCTTCGTACTGTAAGATATCGCACTTTTAAGTCATATATGGTTTTATTTTAAGTGAAAAACGTACTCACAAGAAAATTCACATATTCTTAAAATGTTATGAATATTAAAATATGAAATTAAACTAAACAGGACTCTTTAAAAAATATAAGTACATATTTTTTAAATATATAACAAAGTCAAAAACCTGTTCTTCCTAAAATTTTATATAAGTATTTAGATTTTTATTTGTGTTATGCAGAAATTATATTGTTTTCATTTGGCTAATATTAACCATATCAACATATCAAATAGGTTTGGATGAAACCACGACTAAACTCATTAAAGTTATATTTTTAGTTTCAATTTTACTTTAAACGGTCGCCTTAAAATTTTGTACAATTTATGCCCTCGAGACCATGGGCATGTTTCGCATAACATTTAAGAAATCGGAGGAAACACAAGGTAATGATATTTTTTATTCTACAAAAATTGTTTCCTCGACAAAATAAAAGCCTTTGATCCCGATGACAATTCATGTTGATGATAAACATGATCTGATGCTGCTGCCATATTTGGCTTAAGACGAGGAAATTCCACAAAGGTTAACATTAGGGACATGAAATTTTGTTAAAAGCTTTTTTAAAGCTCAATTCTAAGCTTAATTCAACCACTGTGGTCCAATGCTGCACATAACCAAAGAATAATTTACAATTTAGAATTATTAATCATTAAATTAACATTAAATAGTTCTTACGATATATTATGAATAAGATACATAAATAAATTCTTCACGATTGTAAAATATCAACAGTGGAAAATTAAAATAGCAAGGCGTCGAAATCAAATTTGTTAGATACGGTGCTGTAATTATTTTTTCTCCCTAGCCAGTTTGTTCCATTACACAAGCTAGTGTTGTACAAACACAATAACGGCAAATAAAAAAATATATAATAATAAAATATAAGTACATTTACCTTCTGAAGTAAATTCATTTTTTGCATATAATTAAGTAATAAGTATGAGATATCCGTGTAATACTGTCGTGTAATCCCTGTTTATCTTGTCAAGTGTACAATTTAACTGTTCATAATACACTAACTACAAATTGATAAGAATCTGGTAACCGACTCAGCAAAATTTAATCATATCATCATTCTCATCATTCTTCTGTCCTTATCGCACTCTTAGTGGGGTCGGCACAACATGTTAGAAACATGTTATCACATGATTTGGCTACGTATTTTACGACCGGCCGCTTGCCTGACGACACCACGGTAAGAAATGAGGGTGGTCTATTCTATGCAGCCGGATACCACATGGCACATACCTAAGTCGACTCTTCGACACCTCGGTAAGAAAGGAGGATGGTCTATTCTATGCCGGTTCACCACACGGCATAGAAAATTTAATCATACTAGCTAAGTAAATAATGCTGTTATTATAATATAAAAATATCTTATTAAAAATTGATTTAAATATATTTTGATAAAACGTTGAAGTCCCGGTTAGATTTTCTAGTACGGCATACCGACGTGCTTTTTAGTGTTTCAGAACTGAAAAATACAACATTACGCTGTATTTGCTACCGATTAATACTTTTTGATTTTAGTTACGCCATTGTTTTGATATTAATATAATAATACTTTCATATGATTAAGCAAGAGCAAAAATTTAGAACGAAATTCCCTTTTTAATTTTTTAATAAATCGTAATACATTGTTTATTAAAATATTTTACAGACGAAAAATAAATAAAAGTCGCTTGAAAATACATAATTTTGTTTTTTCTTTATACGACAGGCAGACAAATTTCAACAACAAAAGTCAACATGTTGAATCTGTATGGATAATAATGACATTTGCATATAGATTATAGCTACAGATATTTCAAGTGTAACACTTAAGCTGTGGTAGCCCAGCGGTGAGACCGTGCGACTCTTTCGAGGGAGTCACGAGTTCAAATCCCGGGCAGGCTCCAATGAGTTTGTCTATTAAAACGTGTCTAATTGATAATTGCAATTTATCACACGCTTTTCGGTGAAGGAAAACATCGTAAGGAAACCTGCAACCTACTAATCCGCATTGGAGCACCGTGGTAGGTCTTAGCCCCAACCCTTCCAGATCCAAATCCAGAAACGGAGAGAGGCGGCCTATGCCCAGCAGTAACACAAAACTGTCCTATAATAATAGAATAAAGATTTCACAACCATATTACTACTAGCAATATGATATATGGTTTCTCTTATATTAAACAATAACATCGCGCGATAGAAGCCACAGGAAAACAGTAGTTGACATATTTCCCTTGGTCGTAAAAGCTGCCTCTTATAAGTTCGCGCTATAATGTGTTGTGTTATTTTACTGCGTCCCGCCTAACAATATTTCGTACTTAGCGTAAGCCATTTGACGTGACCTGAACAATAAAATTTAGATTTGCTTATAAATTTTGTATTTTTTCATGTCATAATGAAAGTATTAAGAAAATCCTCCAACTTCAAAGTAGTAGTTTAAATTGAACTATATTTTATATCACACGACAAGAAGAGATATTAATAGTTAATAATTAATAAATATTTATTTAACTTATGACAGTTCTTTGTAAATAAATTTTATAATATAATAATTTATACAAATAAAAAAACTAAAATGTTATACAATTATATGCCTTTTTGAACTTCAGTAAGCAATTTTCGCCCAAGGATAGCTCATATAAAATAAAACTAGAATAATGAAATAAAAATGTAAAAAGCATCTTTATAAGATTTTAATTAAATCAAAACCTTGAGGATTCAAAGGTTAAACGTATAATACATCGATATTAAAGTATATTATATAATAAATGCGAAAATCTGTCTGTCTGTACGCTTTGACGGCTAATTCGCTTTGTCAGGAATTTTGTACAATCTAAATTTATACACCGAACAAACACACAAGATTTAAAAGTTTACAGGAACAACATATAATAATTGAGAGTATCCTAACATTTAAGTTGACTCCAAGAGTTTCAAAAAAAACAAAAAAAAGCTGTGATAGCCCAGCGGTGAGACCGTGCGACTCTTTCGAGGGGAATACGAGTTCAAACCCGGGCAGGCACCAATGAGTTTCTAATAAAACTTATGTGTCTAATTGATAATTGCAATTTATCACACGCTTTTCGGTGTAGGAAAACATCGTGAGGAAACCTGCATATCTCTAGAGGATTCTGGAGATATGTGTAACCTACCATCCGCATTGGAGCAGCGTGGTAGGTCTCAGCTCCAATCTTTCTCTCCAAAAACTGAGAGAGGAGGCCTTAGCCCAGCAGTGGGCATAGTAATAGGCTGTTACTTTTACAACAGTTTCGGGTGTAATTTTTACTATATATCGCAAAAATAGTAACTAGTCGATTAAACTAAACTTTTTATCAAGCCTGTTGCCAAGCTGGCACAGTGCCACGTTTCCCTCTGGAAAATACCTCCCGTAATCCCTCTGATATGAACCTCGTTTCTATTTATATGCAGATTCCACAGCCGACCATAAGTTATCCGTTCAAGCTACCGGATCATTCCCTTAATGACTGTGGTGTACAGAAAAAGTAGCACAGAAGGGCGTTTTTGTACTAACATGGAACCGTGTCGGTTTAAGTATTACAGAATCAGCGGTGCAGAATTAATTAATGACGCCTTGTTTTATTATTAAAATGCAAAGGGTATCGGACGGATTAATAACATTAGTGACATTTGCGCTGTTTGCTTAGATGTGATATGGAAATGTTTGCTGCATGTAAATTTTATGATACGCAAAAATAACCTTTATTGTATAATAGACGCCATTTTATTATGTGTGTGTATGCATTTCATTATAACTTAAGTTAAATTATTACTAATTTATATCATAATTTGTGTTAGGTAAAAAGGTTGTACTTATGCTCCGTAGACTTTGATAAACATGTCAAAAAAAGTTTTTTTAGAAGACAGATCACAACACTACATCATCATCATCCTACCCTTATATATATATTATCCTACTATAAGTGGGGTCAGCACAACATGTTACAAACCTGTTGTCACATGATTTGGCTATGTATTTTACGATCGCCCGCCTGCCTGACGTCGACTTATCTTAGCCTTTTACGACGCCTCGGTAAGAAAGAGGGTGGTCTCAGCCGGATACCACACGACGGAGATCACGACACTAAATTTAATTTATTTTTACCTCACCATTCTTCTTAACGTTTGTATTTGCGCCATTTTATCATGGCATAATGCTATCAATAATTTTAAAAACTTTGAAACAAATACATATCAATATTATTTAATGTAATGTATTATAATCTGTCTACTTTAAGAACTCAAAGGCACAGATATTTTACACATTTTCTAGAAAACGGTGGAAAATATTAAAAATACTGTAATACTTCATTATCACAGAGTGGCAGATAATCTAATATAACTACTATTGCCAGAATTGCATATTAAAGTGGTTTAATTGGTTTTAATCTGCATTTGATCAATATATTTTATAAAATTAAATGTTTATGTTTTTGATACTATAAGTATAAGTATTAAATTTTCTAAAATAAATATTTTACTAAAGAAATTATTTTCACATATGCAGTTTTATTATAGAAGATCATAATATTGCAACAAAATGTTTGGCACACTTGAGTCATATGGTTTTGTTGGTTTACATTTTGTTTAAAATTAGCTAAACCTATAGAGTAAATAAAATGGATTTACGTTAGGACGGAATAGGTGATGGTTGCATCCTTGTGTAGTTAGACTGTATAAACTAAACTTGTACTACACATGTTAGCCTGTATATGTTCTTATATGGAAAAGTGATATTAAGTTTAAATAGTACTTTTATCATTTGATCTGTTTGATATAGATTAATTTTGAAATTAATTACGAAATTAAGGCTATTACGGTGGGCAATTACAAATGGTGTGTTGAAAATTGTCTGGAAAATTGCCAGCTGTAAGCAGTTTTTGATTAAATTAAGCGATAATAGACGGAGGGAAACCTTTCGGGGGAAATAATGAAAATATTGCCAGATGAGATTACAAAGCTACTATAACGAGATTCATTAAACAAAGATCAAAGAGAAAATCAGCATATATTTTCTTAAAGAGTTTCCAAAAATCATAAATCTAAGCAAAGCTTTTAAAAGTTTCATGAGTCTACTAACAAAATCTTGATGAAGGCTTTCATTGATGTTAGAAGAGATCCTGTCAATCCGTATTGGGAAATAATAGTGGGATTAAGTTCCAAGCTTTCTATTTAAGATTAAAGATAGCTATTACCCAGTAGTAATTTATATTATAAAATTTTGATAAATTACGGTATTTATTAAAATTAGCTTTTTGTACTAAATTGATAAAATTCAAGGCTTGAATTTACCTTTGAACACCTCTGTTCCAAAAGCATATACATTATTCTGCGTCGTCGTCAGTCTTCTGGAAGATAAATAGTCCTTGCCAAAGGCAGATAAATGAACACAAGTTTTGCTTGCACGTAAAGCCAAAAAGGTGCAAAATGTGTATGCAACTACTTTAGAGTTATAACCTAAAACACTGCGTTAATTTCAGTTAAATAAGTCATAGTTCTGGTTTTGTCGGAAGACTCAATATCAAGTAAAAAAATTATTTGTTATTGGGACATAGACTTAAAATTAATGTTACAATAGAAAATATATGAATAACAAAAATAGATGCAAATAATCGATACAAGTATTATTATACAAAGCTTTTTTAGAAACGGGGTTTATTAAAAAGAATTGTAACGATTCAAAGCGACGTTACATGAACCATCACGAATAAAATAGTTCTAATCCAAATGCTCAATGAAAAATATTTTTTTGAAGTATAATAATTTAAAGCTTTAGTTTTTCCTGAAACCTTGACTTGGGTGGTTTCAAAATGGAATAAGTAGACCTTAGTATATATTTTAAACATGTTGTTATATGATTTGGCTAGGTATTAGCTAGGTAGGTGTTAGCTTGGCTAGGTATAACCGGCCGCCTGCCTACATTAAGTCAACTTAGTAACTTTTATAGAACCTTGGTAAGAAATGAGGGTGATATCTATTCTATTCTATTCAGCCGGATACTACAGGACGGGTTAGAATATATTATAGTAATATTAATTGTCAAAAGATGTTTGACTGCATAAAAACTTAGTTTAAATTATATCCTGTATAGCTGTGACCGAAAATTTATTAGTAATCCTTTTTTAATGCGCTTGTTTTATTTAGTGTAGCGAATACCCAATCTTATATTCTTAGGAAATTACAGAAGCGTTAAGGTTTAATTAATAGTTAGTCATCAACGTACGAAATATCGTAAAAATTGAATTTCACAAAACATAACCGAACATCACTAACTACTTAATTACTAACTGGTAGCTATAATCCCGGCTGTAACTCAACAGGTATTAACCCTGATCCGAACTGACCGGTGTCCGTCAGGCGATAAATTATCGTAGTGTTGAGCCGGACCGGTACTACGGAAAACTGCTTTTAACCAAAACCGGATAAAACGATTTCCCTAATGGACAGCGCAGTTTTAGGCTACAGTTCACATCGCAGTTGTTTTAGCTGCCTTTTATATACAGATACCATAACGAACTTAGGGTTAAATATTTATTTTTATTATTTATTCTCATTTATTTTTCTTAAACTTAACTCTTTACATTTTCAAATATTTCTGATTGTAAAAAAGTAAAAGTAAAAAAGTAAAGTAACAGCCTGTTATTATGCCCACTGCTGGGCTAAGGCCTCCTCTCTCCGTTTTTGGAGAGAAGGATTGGAGCTAAGACCTACCACGCTGCTCCAATGCGGATTGGTAGGTTACACATATCTCCAGAATTCTCTAGAGATATGCAGGTTTCCTCACGATGTTTTCCTTCACCGAAAAGCGTGTGATAAATTGCAATTATCAATTAGACACACAGCAATACTGCCTTCTGCATCCGACTCTTAATCCAACTATTAAGCGAAAGCCTCTGAAGATGTTGGTCAGGCTCTTCGCAATCAGGCCGTTAACCGAAACAACAAGCAGAACAATTATTGTAGTTATTATTTATATTATTAATAAAGTTTAAAATTAAATAAACCATTCAAACCTACAAAAATAATATTTATTGACAAAGAGGAACGAATGGGAGCTATTATCCTTAGCTATAGCAAATAATACTACAAGTATATCTTTATCCAGAAGACGTAAGACTATCAAAGCCTGGATTACCCCAGGCTTATTAAAATGTTTGCGACACAGAGATAATTTATACAAAAAAATTAAAAAAGACCCATTTAATGAAGTATTTAGAATTTCCTATAAAAGATACCGTAATTACTGTACTAACCTCTTGAGAAAAGCCAAAAGTGAATATGAAAAAACTGAATTTATTAAAGCAGGAAAAAACTCTAAGCGACTTTGGAATGTTGTCCAATCAGTTACCAATTTGACAAAACAAAAAACCTCAGCTTATGATCTCTTAAATTCAAGTACAAACAAGCAAGTTGCCATTAACCAAGTTAACTTTTATTTTGCGAATATAGGACGAAAACTCGGTGAAGAACAAGGCTCAGTCCCTGGTGAGGCATACATCCAAGGATCGGATAGCCCGATAAATTCCTTTTTATTGTTAGAAACCGATGACACCGAAGTTGAATGCCTCATTAATTCTCTTAAGGATAACTGTGCTGCTGGGTGGGATGGTATTTCTTCAAAGTTCTTAAAGAAGCATAAAAACATCATCATTCCTCCACTCACGTACCTTTGTAACTTGAGCATTAATACAGGAATCTTTCCTGACATATTTAAAAAGGCTATTCTATGTCCTATTTTTAAATATGGGGATAGAAGCTGTTCTGAAAACTATAGGCCCATCTCAATTCTTCCTGCGTTACCCAAGATACTTGAAAAAATTATTAATTCGCGACTCAATTGTTTTTTAGAGACACATAATCTATTATCTGTCAAACAATTTGGTTTCAGGAAAAATATGTCCACTGCAGACGCTGTTCACAATTTGGTAGATTGCATTGTTTCAAAACTGGATAAAAGTCAAAAATGTGTTGCAATATTCCTTGATATTGCAAAGGCGTTTGACACAGTTTCTATTCCTATCTTAATATCCAAACTCGAGTCTCTGGGTATAAGAGGAATCCCGTTGTCACTGTTTCAGAGTTATCTTACTGGAAGAATGCAAATGGTGAGGATTGAACAATTTCTAAGCTTTGAACTGCAAATTGCGTATGGCGTTCCTCAAGGAAGCATACTTGGCCCAAGCCTGTTTCTGATTTATATAAACGACTTATGCAACTTGAGTCTTGGAAATGGCACTATTGTCTCTTATGCAGATGATACAGCGCTTGTATTTGCCTCAGAAACCTGGACTGAAACTTACCAATCCGCTCAGGTTGGATTTGATACCGTGAGGAAGTGGTTAAGGTATAATTTATTAACACTTAACGTGTCCAAAACTAAGGACCTCAACTTTTCAATTCGCAACCCTTCGTTAGCGTCATCCTTTCAAATATCCTCTGAGACCAATCAAAATAGAAATAATATATCTAGTAGTTCTAATTATATTGAAAGCGTCACATCTATTAATTATTTAGGCATAATAATTGACTGCAACTTAACATTTAAAAATCATATTGAGCATTTATCTAGTCGTGTCCGCAATTTGATCTATATATTTAAGCAGTTACGTCAGTCTGCTGATGCAGATACTGTAAAATTAGTATATGTTGCTTTATGCCAATCTATTCTCAGCTATTGTTTATCTACCTGGGTTGGTGCGTCCAAAAGCCATCTCATAACAATTGAGCGCGCTCAAAGAGCAGTACTCAAGGTGTGTTGTTCTAAGCCTCGTTTATTTCCAACTGATCAACTCTATGAATACTGTCAAGTTCTTACCGTCAGACAACTATATATATTGGCGGCTGCTCTTAGATAACATTCCGCAACTCAATATAGTCCTGAAAGTAAACGCCGTAACCACCTTTGTGCTTTATTCACTCATCTAAAAACTTCGTTTAGTCACCGATTTTTCATTTTCCTTGGTCCCTATCTTTATAATAAATTACATAAAATCCTCTCACTACATAGCCTAAATAAATTTAAATACAAAATAATATTGGAGAATTGGCTTCTACAGCAATCCTATACTATTACGGAAGGTCTACTAGATGTAGTCAAATAAACACAGGTCCATAAGCAGAATGAATCCCACTCATTAGGTCCTTTCATACTTTTCTCAATCTCATACATCAACAATGTAACATACACTAATAAACAAACAAACACACACACACTCACACTTCTACACGCAAAAGCGCGCGCGCATGCACACACGCATCCACACTCAACACGCGCGTGCCACACAATCACATGCATGCATTTTCTTATATACTACACATCACACATAACACAATAATAATATAGTTAAGTTGATAGTAACGCATGCGAGGGGTGGAGACCTGGTGACCTGTAATACGGGTTTTTAACGTATCATAGGCACCAGCAATCCACAACCATCATTCTTGTACCATTTAATTAAGTTAGTTAAGATTATTAAATGTATGGTTTGTGGTGCGAAATAAAGATTTTATTATTATTATTATTATTATAATGATAAATGAATTATAGGGTGAACATATACTTCATCCATGAATTTTGCACAAGATGCTTTCATAATTATAGTGAAATAAGGGTCATTGATACTGAAAACAAAGGAGAAAATATAATTTATTAAATATTTGGTCGTAACATCGATGACAAATATGTCCATATTTTGTCTATAATGTTGATATAATCGGAGGGAATTAAGGAGCTGGGCATTCGTTAAAAATTAACGAGTCTCTCCTTGATGGTAAATCGATATCTTACTTCAGTGCAGACGTGTTTATTATACCGAAACAAAGTGTACGTCTAAGTACCCATTTTTTGAATGTATACTAAATTTACACATACATATATATATATATCTTCAAGTTTAAAAAATACTTTTAAGTACATTAGATTTAACCGTACAATGTATATATGCAATGTAACATTGTTTATGACAGGAGAGTAAAGAAAATATTCGAATAATAGATTGATTTATGTTATTTTTGTATTTTAACCACAAAAATCCGAGGCATAACCATTGAGGGAATTTGAAGCAGTTTTTTTGGTAGTATTTTATTGTATAAACGCTTTTAATGTCAAAAATAAAAGGGTATTTCTTATTTAATCATTCTAAAGGAATACCAATCATGCTCACACATTCTTAGCAGTAAAATAACATAATTTATTGTTTTACGTGAAACAAAAATGTCAACAAAACTATACGCTCATTAAAATTTTATTACGTTCTTGGTACTGTAAGAAGCTTAGAATTCCCGTGCCTCTCTCTATAAATTTGATTTTTAAATTCAATGCTGGTTTTTTATTTATATTTTTAGTAGCAGCCGTAACTATGTGGTATCCGGCAGAATAGAATAGACCACCCTCCTTTCTTACCGAGGTGTCGTGTCTAAGGCGTCTAAGGTAAGTTGACGTCAGGCAGGCGGCCGGTCGTAAAATACGTAGCCAAATCATGCGACAACATGTTTGTAACATGTTGTGCCGACCCCACTTAGAGTGGGATAAGGCCAGGAGAATGATGATGAGTAGAAGCCGTAACTATGGAGTAATTTCAAGTAGGTATACTTTCTTATTTAAACTTATATGTTTTAGTATAACAATATTTACAATTCACCGTGTGCTGCATATAGCAAAATATTGTCTAAGATGTGTCCGTAATCTGCGATGGAGTAACATAGTTCTCCAACAAGAAATGTTGCCTTTGCCCAGCAGCAAAATAACAAGCTTCTTGATTTCATATTTAATTTAAATAAATTTAAACGGTAATGTATTTAAAAGTTCTGAAAGATAATTGTAAAACAAGAACTTCACCATACGCAAAGTACGAAAAAAGAAGAATATTTGGACATCGGTTGACAGATATCTAGCCTTTCTAAAAAGCACTTAAGCAGCTATGTTCAATCTGCTGCTTATTGACATTATTTCGGACCAGGTATTTTTTCGGCCATTTTAGCTGTTTAGGCATAAAAATTGCTTTATTTATATTTTAATATAAATATTTATAGACAGCTTTTTCTTTTATTTCTGTTTTGTATCAAGTCTAGCGACAAAACGCCCTTAATTATTGTTAACGTTACTCCAAAGCATATCGAAAAATCGATCTCCGGTATACTGTAAAATTGTTGTAATGCTGCATTTCGGTTTATACTTTGTTACCTAATGTCATACTATTCCTGTAAAATCAACAGGATTTTGATAGTCTATATGTTACCCCGGTGTATAAGCAATAATTGTGCCACATTTCGTCGATATTTTTTTAGCGGATTCGTCGCGAAAGAGGAACAAACATCCATCCATACTCACAAACTTTCGTATTTATAATATTAGTAAGTAATATTAGTAAGATGTATAATCATTATAGCCAGTTAGTATTAATTCGATCTACAAGCAAAACGGGGTTATATCAAGGACGCCTATAAATCCAAACTCAACAAGTCACCCTAAGCGGTTGTTTCGAGAGTCGTAAATATATAGGCTTTTAATTACACCACCTTTAATTACAATCATGCACGCAGTCTTTACCTTAAGCTATCACCCATGACAGCTATTAAAGCGATTAATATTAATATAGCAATTTGTGTGTAATTTAACGGTAGGTGGTAGCTGTAAGTGTTTTTTTCATATTTCTTGCAGGATATTGGTACATGAAATGCACTTGTGATAAATAGTGTACAGAAAAGTCAGTCACAGCTCGTCGCATTAATTACTACCATTCCGTTTTGTGTCACAAATTACGGTCTTGTACTTGCCGTTAAATAGCAATTTTTTTTTTATTTTGTAGTACAATAATACCGCTATTATTAGTTATAATATACAAAACTGACGTACAAATAAGTTTAATTATATATACCCAATTATTTGCAATATCCTCCAATCTCGAAAGTGTCTCCGTGCTTCCGTGCACGTTTTTATAACAAAATTCCGCAATTAATTTTAGACAACACAGGTTTAAAACTCTCAATAGACTTGATAAATAATAAAGCTAATTTACAAGATTATGTAAATAATAAATAATAGAAAAATTAACTGTAAAATATTGTAAGAATGATAAATGAAAAAAATATATTTTCACAAATCATTTCTGAAAAGAGTTATTGACAAGTTTCCTTTTAATCACAGAAGCTTTTTGCCACATGTTACATTATAAGATAAATTTGATAACTCGAAGGTTTGTTCAGGTATTTTTGTATAAAGAATGTCTAAGAATTTGAATTTCAGTAATATGCTTACATATTATTTTCATAAGTGCTATAATTACGATGTTTTGAAATCTGCTTATAATTTGAACGTATTATATTACAATGTACGCGTAAATTATTTTAAAGCGCCTGAAAACATTGGTTTATGAATAATGACAGCAAGCGTCGCTCCGTTATTAATTAAAGCGATAAATTTGAATTAAGAAACAATAAAACAAGGAGAGACAACGCATTTTTTAGTATTTTTTGCATGGAATTTATTCGCTGTAGCAGCTGGAAAAAAATATGTACCCTTTTTATTTGTATCGAACTTGCTCCATTTAGGTTGTAAAATGTAACTATTTAATTAAATAATAATATATTTTTATATAACATAGCCTATATATATTTATCAAAGTTATTGATCTATAGTCATATTAAACTTAAAAATGTATTACTTTTTGTCCGATATATACTTACAGAAGATTTATTAACGAGACTTTGTTTCGAAAGCAGACTTTTTTCATTTAAATGTATCATTAAAAAACACTGTCTAAATATATTCAAATACACATTTTTATCCAAATTATAAGAGGATTAAGCTGTGATAGCCCAGCGGTGACACCATGCGACTCTTTCGAAAGGGTCACCTCTTCAGTCTTTTTCAATTAAAACTTATCTGTCCAATTTATAATAGTATATATTTCACACGGTTTCGGAAAACATCTGCATATATCTAGAGAATTTTGGAGACATGAACTACCAATGCGGATTGGAGCACAGTGGGTCTTAGCTCCAAAAACAGAGAGAGGAGGCCTATGCCCAGCAGTGGGATAGTAACAGGCCGCTACATTACTTGACTTTACTATGAGAGGATATCCTACTCTATACCTCCTATTACTTACCTACCTGTCCTGAGTGCACATTACCCGTACTTGTGAAACGCTAGCGGTTGACAATGGCAATATAAGCATGCGTATATATCGAATACAACTAACCAGTAGATAATTTTAAACCAGTAAATTTAAAAAAGCGACACCTCCAATATTACGATCACTACATTTTATTTATATATAAAAAATATTTTTAACATCTTTAAAACAGGTAAATTTTTTTCACGGTGTCGTTACACAACCTTTGACCGTTAGAGATGAATAGGTACCATGTAGAGGGGATAAATTAACTTTAGGTTGAGTATCATCAGGTGTTCGTGATTACAGCCGATTAAACCCAAACAATATTATAATACTAAATAAACTCTGATAGGACACAAACATACTTCTATTTTCAAGCTGCCCAGATTTTGACAAAGAAAAGTTTAAATCAGATGTTTCCCGCCCCATATGTGCTGAAACAATATTTGTATCATACATCTTGTATTAAAGCCTGTATAATGTATATAGTCTGAACGTCGACCGGGTGCTCTCAATAAATAACAGCAAGGGTTCGACTTCCACGACAGCGACATTCGGCTAAGGTTCTAATGCGTCCCCCTCACGCGACACTAAGCATTTCGCAACGCTCGTAACATTATAGCGGCTATAGTGGCTTTGGAACTTTACATTACATTTTATGTCATAATGTGGACTGTTGAAAAAGGGTTCTGGACTTAAAGGCATTTAAATTTTTTACACTAATAACATATATGAATTAGTCAATAGGTAGTTGATTAGTGAGCCGGCTATAAAAACGGTGGTTTGAGATTGTTAATACCGAAATGAGGGCCAACAACTTACACAGAACTTACGGACCGAATTGAATCGGAAAACTAACCCTGGGTATTACTAACTACTAACTAGGTATTATTTAGCGCGAAACACCTTAGGTACACTTAGGTGTACCTAAGATGTTTCGCGCTAAATAGAAGAACAAAAATAGACATCAATGAAATGTGAAGGTTGAAATGTTCGGAAAATAAAAACTCAACCGCGGACACTAAATTTAGATCATTAAATTAAAATATTTAACTAATTCATACCTGAACGCTAGCACAGATTATATTGTCCGGTACGATATTAAAACTACAGGCGATAAAGAACGATAAAGCGAAGAATATATAATAAATATATAACATCATTTTTATATATACGGTTAAAATAATATAACCTTTCCTTAACCTACTTATGTTTTTCTCCTAAAGTACTAATTCAGTGATATGAGTTAAGTGTTAACCAATTAAAAGTGTAATAAATTGAAATAAAAACTAATATGCCCTTTTAAGTCAACTCTAAGAAAACTTATGTTAACCGTAAAGGGGAGGTAGTTTTTATATCACCTCTGTAAATCGTTCATAATCGTTACTAAGTTAATTAAGTACTTTCAAGTAAAACCTTAAAACTTTTGCTTGTATTAATAAATTTATGTGTTGTATAGTAGTACTGTAGCCATCATTGTTGCTACTTATATCTCGAAAATCACTATTATTGTGAAGATTGTTTGGTTGTAATACTTGTAAACAAATTACAGGGTAATATCAGCCAAAAACTATATTTTTTATTGTAAAAGAAATCTTTAATTACTTTTTATGCTACGGTCAACTCTACTTCAGAAGTAAATCTATACTAATATATAAAACTGAAGAATTTGTTTGTTTCTTTGATTGATTGATTGTTTGAACGCGCTAATCTCAGGAACTATTGGACCGATTTGAAAAATTATTTGAGTGTAAGATAGTTTATTTATCTCGATAAATAAACTATCTTACACTAAAGGCTATAGGCTATATACTATCACGCTAAGATGAATAGGAGAGGAGCAGCAATAAAAAATATTGCAAAAACGGCAAAATTTAAAGCTTTCCTTGCGTGCGCTCAGTAATCGGTGAAAGTTATTAAAAAATCATGTAATACAAAATTGTTCCCCTATAAAAGTCTTAAATAAAAGTCCGGGACAGCATAAGTCTAGCTTTTAAGATTAACTCACTTTATAACCATAATTAATATGTGTTTTGTTAACTCAAATAATAAGACTGCAATCCACGCGAACGAAGTTGCGCTTGAAAGCTAGTTATTTATATAATTATTAATAATATAATAAGAACGCACTTTGTTTATTTATCCTTTCACATCCAAAAGGAGCATCGAAGAAGAATTAATGCTGTACTCGCCTTAGAATAATGTTTTACCTAGAACTTGAGTATGTTTTGTAAAAAGCTATTGGCATGTCATAATAAATAAATAAATAAAGAAGCCACTTTTTTATGAAAACTCACATCCTAGTAGAACAAATACGTGCAAATGCCACTTCTATACACAACAATTAAAAATTTCGAAATATTTGTCATATTACGCCACAGCTACCACGAATTCGTATTAGATCGATGCCAATATCGCCACTTCGCCAATATTGGACAGTTTCGAGTGCTCCATAGCTTGTAATATCACACATATTATACACATTAAATGACCTCCTTAAGGTATTGATATCATATAAATATTAAGACGAGTTAATAATATTGATTATCCAATAACAAGGTTACCTATCTCGAAAGTTGATTTGATTATCGACCTCACACGACCTGGGCTAAATACCAAGGTTTGATTATTTTTTTCGACGTATCTTACTACGGAGCGACTATCGTTGGACCATTGTAATCCATTAGGAGTGATTCAATGGCGAGGAATTAAGATAAATATTACTGAGAGTTGCCATTTATTGTCCAATTTATGTACTAATAACTTTCAGTAAGAGTACGTTAAAGATCAATGGCCATTTTTTAATTGAAACACCGTATTTGCCTGTTCTAAAACGCATCTTATGTGCGTAAATTAATTTTACTCTTTATAAGGTTCCCGAGTGAAAACTTTATGGTAGATTGTAAACTTTCGCGATTCATACTTATTAATATGTAAAAATAAGGGTCACTTCGCGACAATAACAACGTTACCTTTGTGTTACCTTACACAAAGGTAACTCGATTTAGTCGCGATGTGACCCATATTTTTACATATGAAAATTTTATGACAGAAATTATTTTCAAGTAAGTATTATTTTCAAGTAGTTTCTTTCAGACATAAAAACAGAGATAGATATGAGTAGTCACATTTGGCAATGCTTTGCGTTTAAATTAGCATAATATACAGATTAGCTTTATTTAAGTATGACAACTTAAGGATATTTTGCACTCTTTCGCTATTGCGTATTTAAAGGCAACCATTTTTTTAGAACGCTCAGATCGTGTACTGAACTGAATGGATATCCAATACAAGAAATCTATTTCTATAAAAGAAATTTTTGATAATTTATTGGACATACATTTTTATTCTCGTCTTTCACACTTGTGTAGACATATTATGTGCTTGTCCGATCCATCGTCGCGGGGTTAACTTCACTAAAGCGGATTGTCCTTTTGGAGAATCGTTTAACCTGTACTTTTATTTTATTGGCAGTTTGAACAATACCTTTGTCTAAATGGCAAGCACGTCCAACTTTATTGTTTATTTGCCAATCATTATTTTAATTGTGTCAAATGAAATAAAATTGAATAATTATGTATCTACGTTGTTGTCTTTATCAAATTTATCAGTGTTTATTTTTAAAAAACGTTCAAATATTGCAACAGATTTTAAAGTTTCGAGTTAACGTTTCCTGTATTTTTAATATATTGGTAATATATTTTATCTGCGAAATCATGTTGAGATGAGGGTTTTGGGCTCTATTGTACCTGTTGGTATTTACTATAATTTATGAATACATAAAGTATATGAGAAATATAATCGACGTTGCGCAAACAGGCGCTCAGTATTTTTTTATCTCTACATTGATATTTTATATGGGAATTTGCTATCCATGTTTTTTGTCCTAACAGTCATAATGATTAATTCTTATTCGTTAATTCGGCATATTGATCATTTCTTGGAATGCATAGATATTTTGATAGGTTAAACCTTTTGCAAACGCAAACATTGTTGTAAGGACTCGCCATGTGTAGATGACTTACGAAAATGAATTTTTGGAAATTATTTTACGTATTCTATTACTGATAATATAGTATGTTATATTAAATCAGCTTAACTACTATTGTCTCTAAATAGTAGTTTTGAAGGTTTGTCGATGATTTGAACTGGGAAATTTTATGTTTTTCACTCTGACTTAGATTAAAACGAATATATCCGGTATTTTTATATATAGTAATAAATATGACTATAATAACTAATGACATGGATCTTATCTGTGTAATGTCATGACATCTTCTTTTAAAAGTGAATAATAAAAGTCAGATGAGTCAAATGCAAGAGCGTGCGCTGGGGAGCAATAAACTGCGCGGACAATTTGTTTAATCAAAAACAAATGTGGGCCCCGATCGTAACGTGACTCTTGTTTTTGTTTGTCATCGTGAATGAGATTTGTTTTGTTTGATTAATAACCCGTTAAACCTTATGCACGAACTTTTTAATGTAATCTGCAGGAGAAAAAATTCACGAGAATATAATTTATGGTAGTAAAATCAAATCAAATCAAAATATTCTTTATTCAAGTAAACTTGTAAACAAGTGCTTTTGAATCGTCAACTTTACTGCTGGTTCGGTAAGCTGTTCCTGCCGAAAAGAGCCAGCAAGAAACTCGGCGGTTGCTCTTTTTAAAATATAAATCTTAGAACTAGTTACATTTATTGATTACTGTCTTGTACAGGGTAGAAGTGCACCTATATCCACACATCCTTATCATCTAAGTAATCTTCAACAGTATAGTAGGCTTACTGTATCAGCCTCTTTTTAACAGTGTTTTTAAACTGCTGTAATGGCATGACCAAAATTGATTTCGGAATTTTATTATAGAATCTTATACCCAAACCCACAAACGATTTACGTACTTTTGCTAGGCGCAAAGCAGGAGTCGCAAGCTTATGTCGGTTCCTACTTTGTCTATTATATACATCACCTATCGTTTTATAATTCTTTATATTTTTATGTACAAAAATTACGTTATTTAAAATATACTGTGAAGCAAATGTTAGAATACCTGTTTCCTTAAACTTCTCTCGCAGGGAATCACGCGGACTTAAATTAAACATACTGTTATGTATCCATATATAAACACGGCAATACAATGGTATAAATGATGGTAACTGTCTCAAAAACAATTTAAAAAAAACAATGCTAAGTACAATTGAATATAGCTTTTTCAGAAGTACAGTTAAAGCACGTAAATTATACATATACAAAATTAAAAAAAAATTGACGATGTATATATGTATAAGCTTGCGAATCCTGCTTGGCGCCTTACAAAAAGACGTAACTCGCTTATAGGTTATAAGATTCTATAATGAAATTCCACAATCAATTTTAACTTTCCCATTACAGCTATTTAACAATGCATGAAAGGAGATTGATACAAAAAGTCTTGATATTGAGGTTTTTGTAAATGATAAGAACGCGTCGATATATACTTTTCGACCCTGTAGAGTAAACAATGACAAGATAGTAATAACAAAATATAACTATTTATAGGAATTATATTTTAAAAAGAGCACTCACAGATATTTTTTGGGTAGTAGCAGTTTTTTCGATTTTAAAGCTCTTGTTCACATCTTTACTTGAATAAAAAATATTCACATTGTTGTATAATATAATAAAATATATAAAAAATAAAAATTTTGAATTTGTTGTTACGTATAAAATATTTTTGAAGTTAAATAAAAAACACACCTAAAAGAATTCATTTATAACTTCAACAACAGTAGTCAAGAAAAATGTACCAAGTAAGAGCACGATTCCACTTGGCACTAAACGAGTAAGAAAACATGGCGCGCTTCCGATTAACCTGAACAAAAGGAAACTCGAGCCAATTGCATTTTTCCATTATAATCTTTTATCCAGCTCTATTGTAAAGCAAACCGGCGTGATTGGTTTGAATAGCTTTACAATGGGATTCTTTTGCACTTCCCTGTTGAATAAGATGTGGCCAACGTTGTACAAACAGGAAAAAGTGTTTACAGATAACAATCGCAATATTTTCGTACTGGATACACTTGTTACATTGTGGTTTAATAAAATTTTTCTTTAAAACCACTTCTTCCGCAAATTTTATGCTAGGTTGAAGAAGAAATTCCTCACACCTTGTCTTCCATTAATAGTTTTTTAATCAAATTTGTAATTAATACGTTTAACTTTACATTTGCTTGACAAACTCCTGCACTAATGTATTATGTAGGACATAAGTGTTGCTTCTATAGGACTTTCAGTCTAAGTATAATTTTAGTTAGAATTTAGCAACATTAAAAAAGATTATTTAGCAAATATTAAAAGGAATATTTATTAATTAAATATATATTAATTAAAGTCTATATTTGATTTACTTTATTAATTTAATGATAGGGCGGACAATTTATATTATTATTATTGGTAGTTGTATCCGCAACTTCATTCGTATAAATTTAGTGTTAAACAAGTTAAGTTTAAAATGCTTTTAACAAAATTTTATGACCCTACTTTTAACTGTTAAGGAGTTCCATCGTACTGAAAGCAACATCAGGTCATACTTATAAACATACATTGTCATTGGGACTGGACTAGTATGTAAAATTTCAGCTCAATCAGACACATCGGGCAAATTTAACTTGCAAGATTCCGCCTTTACATACAAGTAAAAAATACCGGTACTTAAACGTCAATTGCACCAAATTTAATCAATATTGGCATCAGCGGATTAGCCGTAAAAGCGAAACTGATAATCAGACTTCATTTACAATATTAGTAAAGGTTTACTGTTTAGAGTTTTATCTAGCATTTTTTGTCAAAGCGCAGGCAGCAGTAAGAAGTAAAGGCAGAATTAACTCATATACTTTTTCAGAGGTACGAGCATTGTCGCATCGTATTGTTATTCGGATCACGGCCACCTGGTCACGTCTGCATCCAATAATTCTACCGAGTCATCCCGCAATTTTCACTTGAGAATATCAAATAAGCCGCATTAAATTTTCATGTACTTTAGACGTATGAATATATTAACAAATTATCAAGTTAATGAATATGTTTTCGTGGGTGAAAATTTTTAATGACCATGGCATTGAAACTTTTTGGGAAAATCCATACCAAATCAATAAAATACGCGTGTGAAATTCGGTAAAACAAATGGGAACATTATATGTAATTATGTGATCAATTTCTCAGAAATAAAAAAAATTGTCTTTTTAAATTCACAAACTATATCAGAAAGCTTATATATATGCGTTTATATGTACATCAATCTGTTCATTATTGTGTATATTTGATAAATTCTGCATAACAGTTTTAAAATTATCATGTATTAAATTGGAAAACTCGAGGTCCGGTTTTAGACTATAGGTCTACTACTAAGCTAAGTTAAAAGTTTCAGTTAAAATAAAAGGTTTTATTTTCCACTAGTATTATGTCAAATAAGATCATCAAAAAAATAAGGATAATTATATATAGTATAAATAAATCAACATAATAATTAAATAAATAAATACATACATATCAGCCGTGTGGTATCCGGCTAAGTAGAATAGATCAGCCTCATTTCTTACCGAGGTGTCATAAAAAGCAAAAGTTAAGTTGACGTCAGGCAGGCAGCCGGTCGTAAATCCCGGTGGGAATCGAACACGCAACCCGCGGAGTAGAAGGCAGGATCACTGCAATCTTCCCCAATGGGCTGGTCAATATAACATATAACTGTGGTGGAGGTTTGTACTGCATGTGTTTTTGGGAACCCTACATATATCATGTATAAAAACGGATAGTCCACTCTACATTAAGCATTTTATATATTTTCTATTTTATTTATCGCGGATTATAGCAAATTAATTTTATTATTACTTTTATTTGTATCCTACTGAAATATAGTAATAATATAAACTCAGTTCAGCAGCCTATGCTATTCGAAAGATAAGACAGTTTACAGACGTCGAAACAGCAAAACTAGTTTATTTTGCTTATTTCCATAGCATTATGTCTTATGGAATAATGTTATGGGGTAAATGCGCTGATATTGAAAAAATTTTTGTATTGCAAAAAAGAGCCATACGTGGCATTTATAATTTGAATTCGCGTGAGTCCCTGCGAGAGAAGTTTAAGGAAACAGGTATTCTTACGTTAGCTTCACAGTATATTTTTAGCAATTTGATTTTTGTGCATAAAAACATACATAATTATAAAAAGATTGGCGATGTATATAATAGACAAAGTAGGAACCGACATAAGCTTGCGGCTCCTGCTTTGCGCCTTGTAAGAGTACGTAAGTCGTTTGTGGGTTTGGGTATAAGATTCTATAACAAAATTCCACAATCAATTTTAACTTTGCCATTACAGCAATTTAAAAATACTGTTAAAAAGAGGCTGATACAGAAAGCCTATTATACCGTGAAGGCTTACATTGAGGATAAGGATGTGTGGATATAGGTGCACTTCTACCCTGTACAAGACAGTAATAAATAAATGTAACTAGTTCTAAGATTTATATTTTAAAAAGAGCAACCGCCGAGTTTCTTGCTGGCTCTTCTCGGCAGGAACAGCTTTCCGAACCAGCAGTAAAGTTGACGATTCAAAAGCACTTGTTTACAAGTTTACTTGAATAAAGAATATTTGAATTTGAATTTGAATTAAAAATTAAAAAAATAAAAAATAAAAAATAAACAGTTATATTTCAGTAGAATTAAAATGCTCGTAATGTAATTTAACAAATTTTAAAACAATTCTGTAATTTATTTCAAGCTTAAGGAGTGTTTTAATAACCTAAGCACTTCTATTCTACAAAGAATAATTAGAATCGGAAATATTTCGTGTGTGAAATTAAAATGGTACTATTTTATACGTCGCCTGATATATATCAGTACAAGATAAGGGTTGACGGCGTATACAAAACACGCTATAATAATACTGAAGTATGAAGTTCATTAAATGACAATGAAACTAGAATAAACAATATGACAGTCCCAATGACTCACAGTTGAAAGCCAGTCATCCATCATAACATTAGCTTTTGCATGGTTTCATGTTTAATTTGTCTGTGTAAGTTGGTAGACTGCAAGCTTTGCAAGTGATCAATTAACGAGTATCGCATAACGTAATCTTAATAAATTACACACTATTTTAATCGACTGGCAAAAATTGTAGCACATTACTCACTCTTTTCCATAAAACTTTAATATTTAAACTATCTGTCCTCGCGGTTACGCCCGCGTTGACAATCAGCGTGTCAGAAAGTTTATTCCAACCCGCGGATAGTATAAAACATAGAATGTTGCACAACCTGCTTTATCTTCCTATGAAAGTCGCATCAATATTGATTTAGCCGTTCCAGAAAATGTACTATTAACTTAGAGCTTCCTTAAGAATTGCACTATGCTTTAGCGAAACTTTACAAAAATCCGTTCACTATAATTTGAGAAAATCAATCACAGCAAGAAAGACAGCTTTCAGGGACTTTGTTTTATAATATGTATAGATATCCTTTTTTAATAGGCTGTTTCCTTCTTTTCCAAAATCATGATTTTTAATAAAAAAAGTATTTGTTGTTTTATTTTGTTGTGTCACATGTTCAGTAACATAATATTTGTAACTTAAAAGGCATACTATATTTGATTACGAGAATTATGGCAATATTAAAATGGCGCAGACTGCAAACAATATCAATGTGCGCCAAAGATTACAAGAGCAATGCACTTTATGATATCGATTTCGACCTCTATAATTTCGGCAATAAGCCCCGTATAAGCCTGATGATCATTATTGAAAATGATGCATAGGAGCATCAACGTTATCCTAAGTTGTTTAAGTAAATAAGTAAAGAGGTTGGAAAATGACTATAATTTGTGCATGAATGAACTCTATCGGCAATCTTACATCAATACCAGCGAAATACTTAAATGTCATATTAACAAAAATAAAATTTTCGGGTTTCTTGTATAAATTTTATCGACTTGACGATTTTTGAAAAAAAAAACAAAAATAATCGTTTAGTATCTCACCCGACTTACCACAAGTCTTGCAATTGAGTGGCATATACATACTTCCAATAAATAGCACGATTAGGTAGTAATATTATATATTTCAAATTTAGCAAGTTACGTAAACATTTTGTTTATGTACAAATTATATCTATCTTAAATTTCTTACACCCTACTACTGTACAAATCATGCCCATGTGGAATGGGCCCAAGATGACTTGTGGTAAATCATGTAATGCTGATGAATCACTCATCACACGTCGGTTTTAAAGAACCAAATTGTAAAAGGTGAAGTTCTAACCACTCTATTGTGTATAATAATTCTTAAAAATTACTTTACTTTATGGTTCTGGTTTGCATTAAGCGTAAAATAGGGACCTGTATCTGTAGCTAAAGTAGTAGTTGAGTACCAAACCTGGTGGGACATTAGATCCACCATGCTATTTATACTGATTGTTATTTGACAGTAAAATTGGTAGGTTACACATGTCCCAGAAAATTTTCAGCAATATGCAGGTTACCGCAAAATGTTTTCCTCTCCGACAAATGCATGATAAATTCTACATGATCAATATTATCCTTGTTTCAAATTTATTTACTTATTTTAATATTAATGTCAATCATGAATATGCAATTTTATGAAGACTGCAATATCATAGAAATTAAATTATAAATATGTATTTTTAGTTTGAGTACTTATTGTAAGAAAATTTTCATGTATTACAGTAAAATAAGATATTGCAAGTTACTGATTATCGTTTGATGTTTTGAAAATGCGTATCAGAATTTTAAAAAATAATTTGAATTAATCTCTCATTGTCTCCTTTAAAATCTCACTTAAGCTTTATTAAATTATTACAGTTTAAAACTCAAGAAAGAAAGCTAAAAAAATCAAAGTCACGTTATAAATAAATATGATATATATATATATTATATCGTGATATAATTATTGAAATATATTGGTAATGGTAAGAACAAATATACCAAATAATTTTTCCATTCACAAATTATATCTTCCTATACAACGATAATGAAAGAAATAATAAATGGCCCACCAACATAATAAAAACGGTAAACTCAAATGTATTCCAGCCTACTTCAACCGCCGAAACGGAGACCCGGAAAACTATTAAAGAAATATGACACATATAAATATTCCCGCCACCGTACGCTGTTTCAACAAATCCGATATATTTAATACGAAACATATATGGACTTTGATACCTCGAACGAATATTGTTAATAAATAGTGCAGTCATTTTTAGTTCACTTCTCACTAGCACTTTCACACTATACACAGTTCAACTTAATTAAGTATTACGCGAGGCAATATAAGCCGAGTGCACACTAGACATAAACATTAAACTGGTATCTGGTAAAATCCGACATAGATCGCAGCTCTACGCGAAGGGCGCGCGTGGCGCACTGCCGCCCTAGCCGGAAAAACAACCATACAGCCTCCACCCCCCAACGCCGCCCTCCGGATGCGCATTTGCAGTTCTTTTACCTTCTGTCTTGAAAGTCTAGCTTCATAGGTCTATTAACCTATTTAACGTACACGTTGAACTTCAATACAGCTCTTAACTTCAATATCTGGTTTCTTTTAACATTCTATAAAAGCGATGTGTCGTTTTTATTTCTGTATAATATTCAATAATAGCTTTACACTTGCGTTATTTTAAAGGGAATCCGTGATGTCAGATTGCATATATCTGTATCTTTAGGTAATGTTTTTTATAATATCGCGTTGTCATTGCATTTACATCTACACTTATTATAAAACAAAGTCCCAAATAGCTGTCTGTCTGTATGTAATCGATTTTCGCAAAATCTACTGAACGGATTTTCGTACGGTTTTTACCAAAAGATAGTGCAATACTTCCGGATGGTTTAAATAAGTAGTATATTTCGGTATTATGTAAATTGTTTTAAAGAAACCGCGCAGTTGTTAAAAAACTTGCTTGCTGGGAGCTTTAGTCACGTGCGCTGCATACAGCGCAATACCAATTATATAAGTATAATTGGTATTAAAATGTAGTGTTATGGTAGTGTGTCGTGTGTAACTGTGTCTTCAGGGAAGAAGTGGTCGAACAGAGACCGTCTCCTTGTTCTGCTTAGAGCAAAAGGTTCTGCAATGCGCTGAGGAGGCCGCCTTGGCCGCCTTACCAAAATACTAAATAATAAATACTTAAATTAATAATTAATTATTAAATTAATTAATAATTAATACGCTAAATTGGTTAATTCACAGATTTGCCAATAGACTAATAACAAGACTCAACCTAAACATAATATAGGAGTGTAGATAATACACATAACATAATAGAGTATTTATATTTTTTACAAACGTTAACAAACGTAGCATATTAGCACTTTTATCCGTTACAATAGTCGTCGCTATCGGCAGACGCGTTAATATCCAAATTTTTTACACACGCGAATGCTTTCGATATCTACATCCTATACAATACACACGTATATTTTTTATAAACGATTAATATTAATATTTGTTTTCATTAATATGATATGTCTAGTCATATGAGAATTTCATTAGAACGGTAATATCTTTATTTCTAAAATCCATACCAAAAAGACTATAATATATATAACTTTAATTTAATTCTAAGTTTTCAAAAACTATTATAATACTTGTAACTACTACTCTAATACAATAATAGCGTTTTATATAAAATATACATATCTAATTTCATTTCAAATCATTATTATGACGTTACCACGTACGTCTTACTTTATTTACTTTTATTATTTTGTCTTTTAAAAATTCAATTTTGTGGGTATTTAAGTTTTATATTCTATATGAAGTCAACTAAATATTGAATCATCTCACGTACGATTCGTCCAAGAATCATAAAACAACAAAATAAAATATTTCACAACCAGGGCCAATCGGTCACGTACAATCCGGTAACTCAAATTGACAACTTACAATAGAGGAAGATTATAATTTCGTATTTCAAGAACTTTTCAATTGTTCCTACTTCAAATTAACAAGATTAGAAATAGAAATAATAGATAATATTGAATAGAAAAGAAATTAATTAAATCTCTTTTTAACATGATATAGAGCTCTTTTTTTAACTTAGACGTTACGTTTATAATTTTATCTACTCTGATACTATAATACAAAGATTATAAAACTGAAAACAAAATTCTTATGACAAACATTACGTACAGAACAAAATTAAAAAATTAAAAAGTTTCATTACGATACAGGTCTTGTATGGACACCTGTATCATAATGTAACTTTTTAATCATAACGATACACCTATATAACTTCCAGCTGGACCAAGAAGGTTGAACCTCTACCTTAAAAAAAAAGGTTTCAATGAATAGGTCCGCGGCGACGCAACACGCATGCACAATCGATGTTTGCGCCTTGGCGCCAATATATGACATTTAAAAAATCCTTTCAATATTTAAACGATGTTTAGTTTTGTTTGTAAAAAAATAAGTGTTTGTGTAAAAACATGTCTGAGAGCGGGAATAGTGGTGATTGTACACCACCAGATATTCTGAAAGCTGCGTCAAACATGACCGTGAACCTGTTGCCGACGAAATCTACGAGCAACTATATTAAATGTTACCACGAGTTCATGGAATGGAAAATGAATATTCAGAACATCAATAATTATTACACGTAAAAATAAATTTGTTGTTATATTCAGCGTTTTATTTGCAATATTGTTTTACATATTATAGTATGAGAGTAGATAAAGTAGTGTATGATACTGTACATAACTTGGTCTTATAACACTCGTGTGACACTATAAAAAAATCGCCTGCGGCTCGTTTTTTTAAACCACACTTGTGTTATAAGAACCATTATTATGCAACAGTATCATAAACTACTATTATTTATCATAACTTTTTCTGTATAACAACATACTTTTAAAGTGCAGAACTATTTGAATCAGATAGGAATAATATCGTCTCTTGATAGAGTTTCTAAAAACAGCTATTTTAATTTAATTCCACTTTTAATTAATTAGTCACGTTATTTCATATTTTATTATTTCTATGATATTTCATTTATTTTTATAAAATCCCTTCCAAAATATAGAAATAGGAAAAAATAATAATAAGCATTACATACATGCATCTTAAATCTTAATCACCTTTTACGCACAGTTAAGTAATGCTAGACTTTCATTTCTAATAGAAACGTACGTGATTTATACACTTTGTAAAGTATTTCAGTCTTTACTTATCAACTCCAACTTTAATGAAAGGAATTGTTATGGTGTCCATTAAATGTTCCGTTGCTTGCATGAAGTAAAGTGCCCTCTCTATGTTTAGACCCCCCGATGACTTGCGTTTTAAGTACACATTTTAATGAATGTTTAATTTAATATTTAGCATTACAGGTGCCAGCCTCCGTGTATTCCGCTACTAGGCAAAGATCTTCTCTTTCTTTAAGAGAACAGAGTTTGAGCTTAGCAGGCTTATCCAGAAGAAAGATTTTATGCTAATGCTATATCCCTTGAAAGTGATATTCCACATTATTTCAAGAACAGCATTCAAAGTATTAAACGGCATCCAATTAAATATCATCCTCTAATCATTAATTTTGAGCTAACATCTCAAAACCTGAACTTATTCCAGTGTCAGAATTCTCAGTATATTATAATGCAAGTTATATGAGTACACTATTAATTGTCTCTAATATTAATATTATCTATTTAATTAGTAATGAGAATTATCAATATAATAACATATGTACAAGATATTGTATAACAAAACATAGCTGAGTTGTGCAAATGCTAGTTAGTCCTTAATGAAGTCAAGACTAGAACACATCGTAGCATATAAAATTACGAACTCTATTTATAATGTTCTCAACTTAATGGTTAAAAAGCTAACTTTGTTTTTAATGTTCACTGTTTATTTAAATAAAATTGCGCCATATTTACTATATCCCTATGTAACTGTTTTGGACCTGAGAATCACCTATCCACGTGTCTTTCTTAACTATAATAATATTTTGGAACATTTTTAAACCGAAACAGAATTCGAACTTCTAGAATTTTAAATACAGTTCATTGTAACGAATGAGAATATTATTAACTTTAATTGGTTTTGAATGTACACAACGAAAAATAGTTACTTTGATAAGAAAACACGAATCACAGTAATTTATAGAATTAGGCGTTACTTTGCGAAGATCCATAGTACAAAAGTAAAATAATTTTATTATTACGACTCAAAGTCACGAAAACATTTTGTTAAATGGAATATATCTGTAACATCCACTCAAAACTGCCATCAAGTTACTTTGTCCTTTAATCCTTAAAGCATAATGAATACTTACGAATAAAATTGTGATTTTTTAAATTAATGTCACATTATGATATCACTGTTATACTAGCTCGAATTTAAGTTCTAATTAGTGACAAAGACCGTCGTTTATATAGTCAGTATATACGTGAGTCAGTTAAACGAAGTTCTACATTATTATTGGTATTTACGTTCCATTGAATCTAAATAATCATCTAAATTAACTTTAAATTAAGAATATTAAATATATGTTAAATTTTTTGATACCGCGAGGCTTACACTGTTCTAGCTTAAATCTCACTTTGTATACGAGTCAAAGGCGGAAGTAAGGGTCAATAAGAAATATTAAAATTATAATGAATACTACCTGTTTGTTCCAAACGAATAATCTATGTAATTTTGTTATCGTCCCAAAAGGCCACAACAAAACATATTCTCCTTTTTTACATACTTATATGTTATATTCTCCTTTCTTAGACATTCACACGTTATAGAAAAGCGAAGCGAGGATTGCAACGTCAACACAACAAAAGTGTGTGTAATTCTTTAATGTAAGCACTTTCGATAGGGGCGCGCCCTTTAACTCAAGTTACAATATGCCCTGTGCCGATCTGAAACGAAATATTATAAATGAAAAGGAATAAGTAATAAAAACGGTAGTATTAAATAGTACATTATTAGATATACATTTTGAATAATACACTCGAACTAATTTATTTGAGACGGATCTTTGGTTCTAATAATTACTCTAATTACTGAGGTTTTTGATAGCAATGAGAACGTTAGAATTTTATAACTCTAACTAGTTTATTATCATTTAGCTAATTTCAAGTACTGACTTCAAGACTGTATTGCTATATGTTTCGATTCAACTTTGTCGCATGATATAGAAAATTTTAAAATAAAGAAAGAACTGGTTTTGTAAATATGTGATAAATGTACAATTCTGACATAAATTAGAAATACAAAAACATTTTTTAAAATTGCAGAGACGTGTATTTTAAGTTTAAATAGCAGTTATTTGTGGCTACAGTTTGCAAAGACTCCGACAAATAGTAAAGGAAATTAATGAAAGTTTGGAATAACCTCCCGGGCGTGGTGCGGTGATCATAAATTGCTGGGTTTGATTAGACGCTTGCAGTGGGCGCCTTACGCCCTCGGTGCATCGATGCATTGCAATATAAGGGATGTTTTAATATACTTATCAGCAAATACAAATTCTTATGTCAATAATCATGTTAAAAAATAGGCTTTATTCTGTATTAATGTGTTTAATTAATTGCTTTTTATCTTAATTTTTGATACACTACGCTATTTGGCTTCTATTTACGAAGGGAATTTCAAATTTATTTACTCAACAGCTATTCGGCAATATTTCATATGTTTGTTTGTGTACATACCGTTGCAACTTAGTAATAACTTGAACATAGAAAATTGCTGTAACATAAATTTAGACCGTATTTTCTCAAATAAATAATTTAGCTATAATTTTGTATTGGAATTTGATAAGGTTGAAATTATTGCGTTTTTTCAAATGGTTATAAATGATCCGAGATTTAAAGATTGAAAACGAAATTATCAAAGCGTCTTGTCGTTTCTTCAAAAACGAAAATACTTTTTAACGTGTTGGTACTCTTTTATTTTACTATAATATTTATTGAAACGAATTAAATGAAACCCGTTAAAAATTGTGATTTATATAAGTATTAGATATAATACACATAAATGTAATTCACACACACATTCCACACGGAACTAATTACTTAATATAGCAATAATTCTTAAATTTAATGTAGTAATATCTCAACAAATTTAATGTTATTTAACGTTAGATCTCCGAAATGGTTAAATTAATTAAGCCCATTAAAGTTTTTATTCAATCGGTATATAACTAAAGACGATGTTGTGGTATAATAAACTTCTCGTAGTTTTTGCCTAGTTAGATTTTTTAATAGAAGTACTATACTTATAAATATAAACACTTTTATCTGTGAGTCCAAAAACAGAGCAGCCTGTGTATAGCATCATATTGTCGTCTACTTTTGGGATTACTATTGTAAGAAGGGGATCGTATAATTCTTTCCAATAAATATATTCCCAAACTTTTGACGAACATGCCAGAAAATATTCGCACCACAGAAATTTAAAATAATTCGTATACATTTTTAAAATTTTACAAATCGGCAAGACTATAATCTTCTTCGAGAATCACTCATGGGAATACATTGTGTACCAACCACTATCAGCTGTTTATCGATTAACTTAAGTTTTTTACATTTCACATGATCATTTAGTTACTTTAAAATTAACTTTAAACTAACTTTGAACTAACTTTAAACTATTAACTATAACGTTAAAGTCTAAAATAAAAATTCCAAAAAAAAAGTATTGTTGTATTTATTGTGTTATTAAAATTTTATCCGAATTTATGAAAAAAAATTGCAACGGCCTTTTAGCAGGGGTAAGATTATTAAACGATTATAGTTTTTATATGTGTGCCACGATCAAATACTTAAGAATATAAAAAAATATATGAACAATTAATTTGTATTACTTACCAAATTAAACAGTTTGGGAAACGCTTGTTCATCGTGTGAATAATCGCAGTGAGCAATGTCGGGATTTGGTGAAAGAATACGGGAACTTCACATAGGGTCGATTACGTCATCGATACTTCCTACGACAATGGCAAACTTTAAACTTGCTATTTTTTTTTTAATTTGTAAACTCCGAGCTTTGTTATCAGGCCCATATTAGTTATTTCATTCTATTTGCTAAACATTTTTTTTGTAATGTCGTAATAATATTAGTTGGTAGACATATTATATTTTTATTAAATTTTATCAAGAACTTTAAAGGGTAAAGAATATTGTCCAGTTCAGGGATCATTCATTCTATTGGACAGACAATAGTCGTTATGATGATATTCGCTATCATATGAATAAAATACATATCTACCGACTTCAATGACGTCATAATTGTAAATAAACACACACCATTACCGCAGGGCATATGTAATCAACCTGGCTGTTAACCGATAGTATCACATATCCAACGTCCAATGACCATTTGTCGCAATTAACAGGCGAAAGTTAATCTAGCGTCCCCCGCGCGCCGTCGCGACGCCCTAAATCACAGGCAAGCTGCACTGTCACAATGCACCGGCCTCTGTATTGCAACATACATTTTTGCTTGTATTTGCTATGAAAATAATTACAAGCAATATAACAGAACTAACTACTTTGCTATAATCCGCACGGGTTAGGTGAATGCATGCAAAGCCAATGTGTATGAAGCAGGCAAAATCTACGTACCTTATACATGCAGGACAAGCCACCACATGCACCCCAAGGCACAATTGCAGTGCGATTTTTGTCGTGGAGCCTATCCTCCTGATGATGCTTCGGTTTCGGGGCGAAGCGATCGTCGAGATTGTGATGGTGGGTGTGTGCTTTTGTGTGCGTTGTTGCTGTTGAATTGTGCCTTGGGGTGCATGTGGTGGCTTGTCCTGCATGTATAAGGTACGTAGATTTTGCCTGCTTCATACACATTGGCTTTGCATGCATTCACCTAACCCGTGCGGATTATAGCAAAGTAGTTAGTTCTGTTATATTGCTTGTAATATGGAATTCCGCAAAGTAACGCCTGCTTCTATAAATCATGAAAATAATTGTAAGTAATTCTGCTTACATAACAATCTAGTTGCTTGAACATTATCTAAAATTGATTATTCTAAATATATGGTTAAGATAAGTTTTATACAATAATATTCGTGCCAGTAGTGTGGATCGAAAAATATTTGTTTCACAGTGTCCAACAAATTTATTAGACATATAAATAAAGCACAGCTGGTGCATACACAAGATATATTGTGAATATGTATGCCATCTAGTTGATTGACTTGCAAGCAATTCAAACTTTATTGCTCCTACTCGATACTAGATGGCATGCAATTTAACAATGAAGAAGAATGGAATTCTTCAATTATTTGAATTTTTTCCACAACGAACTTTGGTAAAGTTTGAACGTAAACGTATAAATAAAACTGGTATCTTTATACTATTCAAACTTACTATGTCTCGATGATACGAAATTAAAAATTTAGTTTCACCGTTTGTATACGGTATTTTCAAAGGGATTATTAGGTAGTGTTTTTAGAAGAAAAATCACAAGCGGTTTGTTTCTCATATTTTAAAGAATATTTCAACTGTTTTACACAAAACCTTAAGAAATTGTACACACTGTGAATCGCTCTATCTATCAGAGAAAAACAATTACGTAGTGTTGTGTTTATCGCGAACAGACTGAAAGACAGCGGGGGAATTGTTTTTTACGAAGAAGGAGTATAAAATATAATATAATGCGGAATGATGATAATACTTAATAAACGATTCTTGTATATAGGTATTGGGTATGTATAGGTAAAAAAATTACCTGTATTTTCATAAGTAATACATCTAGACATTCTATACTTGTGTACAAACAGTGTATCTAAATGATTTTAAGTACTTAAATATAATTTAATTATATGTGTAGTATTCCTGTTTTTTCATATTTCACAAGCACTCAAAAAAAACGAAATAAAATTCTTCCCTTAAATGTACAATGTTTATATCTCTACCAATATTGTACATTGCATTCCTTTAAAAAACCTTCTAAAGCTAACAAAGGCTCCCACGACCCTTAAAGCTTTATCTTTCGGAAAATTTGAATTCAGATTAAAGGGCCTCCTGAAATCTGTTAACTGCTTTAATTCTGGCGCTTTTGAAATTGCTATCTGTTTATCTTTTAAAGTAAAGAGAATGAACGTGAACATTTTCAAATTATCTTAGTATTGATGAAGGAATGATAGGTAGAGCTATATATTTAAATGTAGGAATAACTTCATACATAAGCCTACGGAAACACATATAAAAGATTATAAATAATATTAATTAGGTAGCTTTTGTGAATATCAAAATCTTTTATTTTTATAAGTATTAGTACATTATTTAAAGATAAAACAATAAATTCAAATGCAACGACATTAGCTATACCAATTATAGAAAAACTGCTTTTTTAGCTGGCCGTCAAATTTTAATATCCTTTACTTTGTGACTAAATACAGAAGACCTTGCACGTAAGTACCAAAGCGAAATGAAGTGGACAGGGCAATCAAATTTTTAAAGGACAAGGAAAGCATCGAATAAAAAATTACAAAATAAAAACGGAAATTTTAATAATTCACGGTTAATCCAGTGATTAGATTTTCTTTTAAAATAAAGTTTAAATATGTCCACGTCATTCGTATCAACGAAAAGATAATATTAACTTATTTTGAGTATATAACAATAATATAATAATAGCTTTTGACTGTCCTGAGTATGTCATAAAATAGACTTTCATACATTTGCTTCGGTTGTATAAATATACAAGTAAATATACTTATAAAGAACCGTTTTTCGTGACACGAAATTGTGTTAATGTTTGTGTTTACGCTACGCTCTGAAAAGCACGACAAAGGCTCGAAGGCATAAAGCAGAAAATTCGATTTTCTGGCCCGCGCTTCCTTAATGCGCGGTCCACATTGTGCCCAACCCTTCTGCTAATCAAACTCACTAAGCCAATCCCCGATGTACAGATCAAATTATATTTTCAGCTCATACATTATATGAGATTATACTTTAATAATAACTATCAAAATAGCATCTAATTTGTTAATTTCGGATGATTAAATAAGTTCTGCAAATGCATGGTCGTACACTGTGCCTAGTGTAAAAGCATAAACTCTTAAAGTAGTAAAGTAGAGTAACGGTCTTTTAGCATCCCACTATGCCTATGCCCAGCATAGGCCTCCTCTACGGTTTTGAAGACAAGGTTGGAGCTAAAACATATACGGATTGGTAGATAACACATATCATCAGAATTCTCTGGAGATATGCAAGTTTCTTCACCATGTTCCTTCATCAAAAACGTGTGATAAATTGCATATCAATAAGGCACAAAAGTTTTAAAAGGAAAACTCAGAGGTGCCTGCCCGGGGTTTAAGCCTGTGATATCCTCGAAAGAGTCACACGGTCTCCGCTAGTCTATTCTTCATATCTAATAAGACCACCTTGTATTACAAATGAAGAAACGTACAATCGACGGAAGAACGAATCTAAACACGGCACCGACAACGTAACATAGAAATCTGATTTATACGCTTGAATTCAGTGTATCTATCAAGACCATTGCACAATAAGTGCATTACAAGATCAAAATTGACGCGGCCAGAAGCCTAGTTACATTTTAATGTTGTTAATTTTTCATCAATTCTGATCCATACTTGCACTGTGAAATTAATATTGTTTACATCACAACATTCAGTCTTATGGTTTAAAAACGTTATTTGAAGAAACGCTGCGATTTGTCACGAGATGCGTTAATGTACAGCTCTGTTAACAGTATTTAGAAATATATTTCATTATTGTCTATTTGTAATACAAATTATTTATAATACAAATATATTGCTTTATAACTTCGATTCTTGGCAATCTTTAAGTCCCCAATATAAGGGTGGCATACCAGATGTTGCAATGTGGGTCGCGCTCTGATAAATGGTCGCCAGCCCTAGGGAATATCGTATCTACGGAATAATGGCTTCTATCTAGAAAATAAAGGCTTGCTTAGTAAGCTAGCTCCATTTTCAAATGAAACTGTAATCGCTTCCGTTAGTATTCATTTATTTATTAAGGGTGAAATGGCCTACTCATGGCGAAAAATGTCAGATATACCCGTGACAAATATAAAGGCACTATGAACAACATCAGATTATAATCTTTAAGGACGCTTTATAACTTCCTAACCACTTGCCTAGTTCAGAGGAAAAAAATCACCTTTAGAATAACTTAAGTGCTGACATGTTATTATGACCATATAATAAATAGATGATCACGCTAACTTACAAGGGGACTCTAAGAGTAAACCATAGGAAGTAAGAGAGAAGCTTTGTACCACATTAATAAAGGTGAGTGATTCGACGGTAGCTAATGTGTCGTTATGGGCCTTCCAGAAAAATTTCATCTTCCCGAATAAACCAATATCCAATCCAAATAGAACCTTAGATCTTAATATTTAGGGTTCAATTTTTAAAAATAAATTTTTAAATATCGAATTACGCATCATGCTGAAAAGCCTGCCATTTCAGTGTTCCAAATTTTCCCTTGGAAATAAGCCCTTACTACATTAGTATTTGGGATATTGCTTGCTTGATACGAAAAATTTCGATCGCCATAAGACGTATGTTAACTAAGTGGTTAGCACTATTGTCGAAAACACTAAAACAATACAATAGGGTTAACAGAGATCAAAATAAAAATATCAACCATTATTAAGAAAAGCAGTATAGAAGAAGCATAGATTTCGCGCCATATCTATACGGTAATTATTATGAGTTATACCTGAAATTTTTTTTGGTATGTAAACTGGAAAAAGATGTAGGACCACAGGCAAATCGATAAATGCGGAAAGAAAGGAGATAAAATAAATTGACTGATAACATCATCATTAACCAATAAAGTATTGATCATACCTGTATAGTTTCATCATAGGAGTAATTGCGGCTAGAAGCCGCAGAGCTCATCTCACTTGCGCTCGCACGTTTGCGGCGACCACATCTGGAACAATATAAATACAATACCCAATTTATTAATACCCAAAAATATTGTTAAAATTCACGATGGAACTAGGCAACACCATCACATCAATATTTTATCGCAGTGGACAATTAAACTATTGTCAAAAATTCGCCTCGCGAAGTGATTTTTTTCTGATAGACATAATACTTACTAAATTAATATCAAATACAACTGCAATTTAAGCTCCTAATGTTAAGTAGTCGTCTTTAATGCATTTGGCCTGTGCGTTGATATTTGATACATCGGAACTCTTATTACAAAACAAGGTGCAATTTTGAAAAAAAAGCGTATAACAGAAAATTTTAACAGTGAATGAACAAATGGAGAATTTGATAAAAAATTTACAGACCTTTATTACTGTATTCAATTTAATTTCAGAATTTATGATAGGTATTATAAGCGATATCTTTTTAAAAGTTTTTATTTAATTGGCCCTATATGAATGTTTTATGTGAAGGTGGAATCTTGCAAGTTAAAATTGACCCACATTCCGATTGAGTTGAAATTTTATACACTAGGATAATTCCGATTAAAATGAATATTTATGATGAGCATGACCTGTTACTGCTGCCAGGAGTAACAATACTCTTCTCTTCTCTTCTCTTCTCTACTCTTCTCTTGTAGGTTATATTCCGACGCGATCGTTACTTATCCCAAGATTAGATTTACATGGTCATACCGTTGGGGGATTATAAAACATCTAAAAAATGTTATATAATTGAACAGTAAAAGCTTTTAAAAGCTTTAATTTATTAATTCTTTTATCAAAACTTCATTATACTTTAATATTTTTTTAAGTTTCGTCTTAAGTATAGGTAATAATAGTCGTTTATGATACTGTTGCATAATAATGGTTCTTATAACACGAGTGTGGTTTAAAAAAAAGAGCCGCAGGCGAGTTTTTTTATAGTGTCACACGAGTGTTATAAGACTAAGTTATGTACAGTATCATACACTACTTTATCTACTCTCATACTATAATACGTAAAACAATATTGCAAATAAAACGCTGAATATAACAACAAATTTATTTTTACTTGTAATAATTATTGATATTCTGAATATTCATTTTCCATTCCATGAACTCGTGGTAACATTTAATATAGTTGCTCCTAGATTTCGTCGGCAACAGGTTTACGGTCGTGTTTGACGCAGCTTTCAGAATATCTGGTGGTGTACAATCACCACTATTCCCGCTCTCAGACATGTTTTTACACAAACACTTATTTTTTTACAAACAAAACTAAACTTCGTTTAAATATTGAAAAGATTTTTTAAATGTCATATATTGGCGCCAAGGCGCAAACATCGATTGCGCATGCGTGTTGCGTCGCCGCGGACCCATTCATTGAAACCTTTTTTTTAAGGTAGAGGTTTAACTTCCTTGGTCCAGCTGGAAGTTGTATAGGTGTATCGTTATGATTAAAAAGTTACATTATGATACAGGTGTCCATACAAGGCCTGTATCGTTATGAAACTTTTTAATTTTTTATTTTTGTTCTGTACGTAATGTATGTCATAAGAATTTTGTTTTCAGTTTTATAATCTTTGTATTATAAAATGTAAATTTTGCAATGTAGAATGTTGCGCCGTTAAAGTTGCATGTCTTTACTAGGTCTTTTACATTTAAAAAATGATATGCAGCCTTACAAGTGAGTGCAAATTAAACTGTAGCAGGTGTCGAACGAAGTCGCTGAAACACGTCTGATGGTTCATGAATAATTAAACTAAGGCGATAACTCACTCGACCCGCGGTCTATGCAGTAACAATTCAAGAAAAACGCCGTTTTTATGGCTTAATTAATTACCACTTACATATGTTTGTGTATCCAGATCGAATAAATATTACTCCTTTATTTACTGAAGTCAGTGAAATGTTTATAAATATGATTTGTGTTTCGTGTAAAAAGAATCAACGCGAATTTTAATAGAACTGTTTGTCTATCTTGTTATACGAAAAGGATCTCAAAATTTAGTTTCATTTTTTGTTTGTTTTATGTTTTGGCCCAATCATTCATTTTTATTTTTTCTACTAATTTAGTTTAAATTCCAAACTCTCTAAACCCTCACATCCTTTGCTGTGCAATACAATAAAAATATACAAAATTAAAGCGTATTAGAAATAATTATTAAAAAATCTCGCAATTAGGATAGGCTTTTACTGGAGTATTTTAAAAAGCAAATTCACTTGAAACATGGCAACATTAGTCGGACCAAAATAACGACTGCGGCATGCGGAAACTCAGGGTTTACGATTATTGTCGAGATAATTATACAAACACGAGTACGACACTAAAGAGTTTCAGCCGTTTGAAGTTATACGAAGGTAAACTTAATTAAGGCGGATGCCTAAAAAGACTAATTAAAAGAAGAGAGACTTAATTTGGAGAGTTTTGCTCTACACCGTCGTTGGACATAAAATAAATGTAAAAAATATATAGACGCTGAGAATTTATTTTTTAATTAACGACCTTTGCTGAAACCATAGTGGATGTAATGTAAATTACGGTAAACATTAAAAGAACACTTCACAGTTAGCTATTGCCCTCAGTTTTGGAATTAATCAAATAGAACAAATTACTACAATTACAATTGAGAATACAGGTATGTAGCACATGCTACAGCTGAAGGCAGCCCTGAAATAGATATCTCATATACAATGAAAGACAAGAAAAGAAATATTGAGAATAAGAGAGGAAAAAAGGAGATACACCGTAACCGTACGTATATAATTAGATACATACGTACGAAGTGTACACAGTAGAAAAACTTTGTCGTTACGGACAATTGTAAAATGCACACATGTTAAGTTAATGAAAAAATAGGTACTAGATAATTTAGTAAAAAAAAGGACATTTAAGACGAAAAAGTGCTTAAACTTTTATAGTGAAACATATAGAAATAATCTCGTTAAAGGGTGATCAGCGATCAGGAAAGGATCAAATTTTTTTTGGTATGGAATTATTTTAAATGAGATAAAGAATTTAAAAGTTAGTAATTAATGAGCCCATTGATTATTAAAACTTACTTTAAACTTTTTAACTTACTTTAATTTTAAAACTATCGAGTGAAAAGAAATCCAACATTTTGCAAAAGTGTTGATGTACACGTAGGTGAAAGCAATGTCATGATTCCCGATTTTAGCGTATGTAATAAGAAACCCCAAATCCCTAAAGATTGGAAATCGCGAAAAGATTTGGTCAGATAAACCTTGAGAGATCAAAGCCTCTGCCGGGTGATAAAAAATCCTGGCCCGACATCGATCCGCTACGTTGTCATTCCCGTCACGGTTTGCAGCCTACTGCGCCGTCTCCATAGCAACGTACAGTCGGTTGCTTAAGCTTCCAATAATTTATAAAACAAATAATTTACAAATCAAATAAATTATGTTTTTCTGTGTGAGTTTTTCCAGAGGGTTGTGCCAAGGAAGACTAACGCGCCGTTACTGTGCTTCAATTTGCAACAACTCCATATCTACAATTATCCTAAAACAAAAATTACAAATCTATATATCTAATAACTAGTATGTGCTCAGTTATATGTAGCTAAGGAATTAAGGGTCTTATTTCAAAATGTATTTACATTAAATTAGGTTTTTGTGTTGAACTGTACCAGCGATTCGCCTAAATATTAACTTTTACTTTGTAAACTTTGCTCAAGACTTTCGCTTTAAACAAACATTTATCACAATTCAGATAAGTTTGCTTACCTGAATTGTAATAAATATCAAACAGAATACTAGATGGAAAATATAAAAAAACAAATACTATAGAAAAGCGAAAAGCGTCGCACTAAGAAAATAAAAGTGACCTTAAGCTATAAAAAAGTGTTAAATTTGTTAGGATACCCTTTGGAACCCCGGCAACCAGAAACAACTCAGCTTGTAATATTAAACCAGAGTAAAAAGGTTTATTTTTTAACTTTTTTACAACTAGCCGTGCGCATCATGTACTTGGCTATCAAAATGGTTTTTAGATTTGAAAAGTAGTGGCCTGTTATCCCACTTCTGGTCAAATGCCTTATCTTATCCTAAGTGCTCTAAATGTAATTAAAAATTAATAATTTGTTAATGTAAATTTCAATGATTTTTATAATTGCAGATAACGATGTACGAATAAAAATTTCAATTCAAATATTATTTACTTTTAATTCGCGTCATGAATTATTATTATATTACTCAAGACCTTAGCATTCAAATTGAAAGATATTAAATAAGCTCTTAAATATATAAAGTTTGTAAGTTAAACTTTCACTATTCCACAATCGGACTGAATTGTCTCTCCTCCTCTCCCCTCAAAAGAAAAAAATTGGAGCTTTAGGCACGCTAGTTAAAAAGATATTGGCTTACACATCCTATGACTTGAAGGATATGAAGTTACAACTTAAAAATAAAATCTTTTGTGTCGCCAGTAAACCACAAAAAATGCCCAAGCTGATAATATAAAAAAATTATAAATAGTGCTCTTTACAATAACTTGCGTTTGGGCAGCCCACATCACCCCACATGCTATAAATACACCGGACGGAAGCACTGGTGTTCCTGCTTCATCTATTAGACACTTGTTTACCTTTTTGGCGGTTTTAACCCTATATAGATATAGTATAGATGACTAAATTTCGACATCCAATCTATTGTGTCAAAAACTACACTTAAATTTAAGACAATTTATTTCAATGACATATCAAACGACTAAATGACAAAAATTTATACAAAACATGAGTTATTTATTTTTTACTTGTGAGATATTTTTAAGTCCTTGAAAAAAAAATATGTTAAGATATTCCCAGAGAATCGCTTGCAATATCTGTAACCAGCGTGATGGGTATATGCTTCAATCTTCTTTTCCAAGGAGACCACCGCCCAATGTTAGCCTATCCCAATATAGTAACTAACCGATTCTTCTAAAAATTGCAAACTTTAAGCGTTTCCAAACGTTAATCCTGACGTATTATAAAATAACGTCCCCTGTCGCAGCTGTCTGTGTGCTCGGTAAATCAGAAACTACTAAACGAATGTTCAAATATCTTTCACTAATACAGAAAGTAATTTACAAAGACGATTTTAGTTAAAATTTTTGTAAATAAGTTGAAACGTTGCCGCGTAGGAGATTTCATCAAAAACGCTGCCTAATCTGCTTTAGATATTACAAAATTATGTACGGTGGACTTATAAATCTTTTATAGTATTGCTACTCAAAGTCAGAGGATTCATATATGTATCTTTTGAGGATTAGTACTAAACTACATTCTAACATCTATGAAAATGATATCGTACGAGGCGGTATCTGGAAAATTACGAACGTAGATTTATACGGATACAGAATTAATCCTTTTCACATTTTTATGCCCTAAGCATTTCATGTTAAATATTATGATCTTTTACATCATATACATAATAGAAATGTATTAGAAGTTATTGCAATATTAAAACAAACTCGCAAAAATATTGGAAAAGGTGAAGGCGACAACAAACACAACGACGCGTGACTATCTGGTAGTAAATTAATATGTAAGGCTAAAAAACAGAGGTCAAGTTTAGCTATAAGTTTGGCTATACGTCAAAAAATAGGGCTTCAGGTGGTATGCAGCTGCAGTCTACAACTTCGAGAACTCTTCAGCTTAATAAGGGCTATAACCAACCACTCAAGTCTCCGTCGCAGACACGATGTCTAGCTTGCATGCGGAAATGCCTAGACCAAGCTTTATCTTATAAGGATAAATATCAGAGTATAAAGATATAAAAAGCGGTTTATAAAGTGCACCTCAAAGTAGTGATGATAATACAATAGGTCGTTGCCGACTAAGCAACCTTCATGGACCAATAAAAATCACAGTATGGAATACTTGAAACTTAATTTAACCAACCTCCTATTAAAGGAAAGTAAATAATAGAAGGAATATTACTTATATATTTTATTAACATCTTGACGACTTTATGTTGTATTTACTAATTAATGGGCCATATTAATGTCCGTGGTCTAAATAGGTTTAGTGTAGTATTAATTTTTATATATCATTCGCTATACATACGTCTTACTTCATACAAATATATCTAAATTTCAGAAAAAATAAGAGGAAACAAAACAAGGTAGTATAGCTTAATTTCGACATTTATTCCGATATCTAACCACTTACTCCTAGATGTTAATTTTTGTTACTCATTTGGCAGTGGTTTGACCTCACAGGAGGCACCCTTAGCTTCTGCGCTCTTCTCTCTGCATTTTGCAACCTCGACGATGTTTCTGCGCTCGCCCGTCCCCCCCCCTCACGGTGCTGTAAAAGCCGTTAGGGCTAACAGCATTCAGTCAATTCGAAAAAAAAATACTCATTTGGCGTAGATAGTCATTATTTTCTTTTTTTTATACAATCTTACATATACTTACGTATATTTTTATTTAAAGAGTTTAAATATCTAACTTGAAATATAAAATTAATATAATAAGTATGTATTTATAATCAATACTTATTATTTTAGGCGCTTTTTTATATTCAATTTTTTTTCCATGCTTACCCCTGTTGTCATCGTTTTAAAGAATTCCACATCTCGGATCTCACAAACACTTTGTCTAAGCACGACATTCGGGTAAAACACCGGCAGTATCATAAGAGTTAAATTCCAAACGTACTTAATGCTGCTTACGCCGTCGTAAAAAATAATATATGACCGTAAACGGCTCTCCAATCTAAACTGTTTAAATAACTTGCTCAGGGCAAAGTATTTAGTCGATCATAAATCAACAATAGAAGTTTAACGTGCCGTTTGTCTTATAAATACTACAATGTTTATATTATCAGCTGGTTTACGTAACGAACGATACACCGTCCTACAGACAGGGTACACGGAAGGACTGAATCGCCTAAAAGTTACAAAACTATGTTTTGATTCCATACTTCCATCGCAGGAATCCTTATAACGTTAACATGTAATGTTTATAAAATAGCGCCATCTTGTACATAGTAAGATAATTCTTTTTATAGTCATACTCTCTAATTCTACCTAAAAGTTGATAACTCCCTCTAGACAACAATAGTTATACTTTTATGTAAAGCAACGGAACGTTGCCACTAGATTGTTATTAATTTTACAAGATGGCAGCAATCTTTATATTATAAAATTGTAGCGTTAAAAAATAACGTGATTAGGTATTTAATTCGAAAATTAAATAATTTAATTTTTAGTATTAAAAAAGCAAATTAAATACTTTAAATAATTAAATTTAATTAATAGTAATTTGCTTACCACTAATATCATTAGTACCTACTAATACTGAAATGTTTCGTACGAAAATGTCACTAATTTTTAACGAAAACGTCAATGTCAAAATGATGTTTCGAATTTTTGAGTAATAAAAAAATTGATTTTTTTTTAAATAATTCAATTGTTTTAGATTATAAATGTTTATAAAAAAATCATCACATTTGCAAACTACTCAATGAAATTGCAAGAAATAATACTTAAACATTGATATAATAGTACTAAGATAAGAAAATTTATCATGGTTAAGGTCTGGAAATTAGGTCTTATCAGTTATGATACAGCCTTCAAAATTCAGTCGACCATAGCCAGAAAACATCTTGATTCAATGCTAAAGGGAGTGGATGCTGATTATGATACTTTGCTATTCGTTGAACATAAGCCAGTCTATACTGTGGGTTAGAATGCTTGTAATAATTTAAATTTAACAGATCTATAAATCAATAATTTGGATATTTCTGAAATTATTGTTTTTATAGATAAAAATAAAACTGGTTATTGTTATTTATACATCTTGTCTGTACATTCTTATGTTAACAAAATTAAAGTTGACAGTTACTAACATGTGCTATTTTCAAATATAAATGAAATGACTTGCTCATGAAGGTAGAATGTATGTAATAAATATTTTTTGTGTAATAAATTAGTTTAGCTTAATTGGTTTATCAATTTATAACACTGACTAATTTTTTTATTTTTATATTTATTGGTTCTTTATAATCTTTTAATAATTATAAACTTATATCTTTATTGATTAATAGTTTTCCCATTCTTTATCCTTTCTGATTTCATCTAGCATATTTTTTCAATAGGTATAAGAGATGATACTCCAAAAGAAGAAATCCTAAGGTTAAGAAGCTTGGGAGCAGAGTTCAGAAAGACAAATCGGGGTGGTCTTATAACGTTCCATGGACCAGGACAGTTAATTGCATATCCAGTTATTAATTTGAAACACTTCAAGACAAGTGTCAAGTGGTACGTTAACAGTTTAGAAGAGACTGTGATAAAAATGTGTGATGAATTGGGTAAGAATATTATCAATATAATAAGTAATTAAAATACTTCAAATTACTATAAACAATATAAAAAAAATAGATGTAAAAGTAAATACATCATTAAAAAATAAAAATCAGTTTATTGAAGTGTTTGAGAAACATTACATAGTCTGTGTTTGTATTTAATGTAATAAATATTCATTGTATAAAGAACATATGTTAAACTAGAAAGACTAAAATGTCGTCATCATTTTACTTCCCATCTCTGTGCCATTTCCTACATACATGATGCAACATCCTCTTCTATTACTTAATTGTTATAACAGTAGGGCCCTAAATTGTCCTGAAAAGTACTTTTTTAGTTTTCTATTATATATCCTACTTAAAGGCTAACTCAGCATGTATAATAAAATAAGCTAAATAATGTTGCGCTCACTATATCAAAAAGAATTGAAAAACAATAATAAAAGAAATAGAAAAAAGAGTTATAACTTTAAAACTTTGTTATAAATAAATATACAGGATGGTAAATTATGCTGTCTTTTTTATGGAACATATAGGGCCTGCGCTAAGTTCATTGCTAATTGTTATATTATGTGTATATTCCTGGTTTATTTTGGTATAAATTGTTCCAATTGCCATCAATCCTGGCCAAGTGCATTAGTAGCTCATGTACAGCAGACAGACATACTTTCACATTTAGAATATTAACATGGATTGAGCGTAATCAATAATAACAATAATTCAACTCAATATTTTTATAGGCATAAAAGCAGCCAGATCTCCACATACAGGAGTGTGGGTTGAAGACAATAAAATTGCAGCCATTGGCATACATGCATCCAGGTACATCACCACACATGGAATATCTTTGAATTGTGATAATGATCTATCTTGGTTTGATCATATTGATCCCTGTGGAATAGAGGATAAAGGTGTTACTTCTTTGACAAAAGAAACGGGCATTGTTTGTACTACAGATAAAATGTTGCCAATATTTTTAAAAAACTTTGAAAAGGTATTTGATTGTAATACTGAAGATTTTCATACTGATCTTCAACAGGAGATACTTAGTGGAGTGTATAGTAAATTGATGGTTAATACAATATAAATTTAATAAAGAGCCAAACTAGCAGTGGCTACTAGTGCTAGATAAGGGAATGCCCCAGGGCCTCTAAGCTACGGGGGACCTTCGAACTCGGACTTACAAACTATAAATTAAGATTATTAGCCAAAAAATTTGTTTTTTTGTTTATTTGGATTTTATATTTTATTATGGAGTGGACTAAATGTATTACGATGAATGGATGACGAGTCTGGATTACGATTTCTGAAGGATTCGAAAATCTGGAGTTGAATCCGGAACACGACGAATACGAATATGATTTTAAATAGTTAACTCGGGGACCGTACTTTATTTTTACCCCAGGGCCTTTGATTACCTAGCTATGCCACTCCAAATTAGTGCAAGATGTACAAATTAAATCTATATTGACTTTTAGTACTGTTATAGTTTACTAATGTGTTGAAATAAAAAAACTGTATGATTTGTACAAATTTATTTCATTTATAAAATAAAATAAGAAAATAAATAAGTGAATTAGTAATTCTAAATAAATAAAGACGAAATCTCAAGTTGGGTTAAGAGAAATACTGGTAATTAAATCAGTATTATATAATATAATCAATAGTATATAAATTAAATTTCCAATTTCTACAGAACCCAACTGAAAGTCCAATAAAGCAATAATAACTGTTTGTGTCTAAAATGACAATCAACAGTATATTTACAAATTTTTCCTTAATTTTTTTACTAATATATTCATTCAATTTATTAAAAGGCCTAATTGTATCATCCTAAATAATAATTGCTTATACTAAATTCTGCCAATTCCTAAGTAGATAAATTAATAAACTTCAGAATATTCCCATTAAATCCATAGTGGTTAAGTAATAGATAAATTTTCAGGGACTATTCCAAAAAAGATCTATCGACGTTGATATACATCAAAATTGATCTAGCTTACTGAATAATAAATGCAAAGATTAAATTTATACTAACTTTTTATCCTAAGGCACCTAACATCTAAAATTCTAAATTAAAATCGACGCGGCTATTATAAAATAAGCGTTACGGCATCGCTTAAAAAAAACGTATAATAACGACAAGTTATAAATCTATTCGTTTATACTAAGTACTTATAATTATTAAATGCTTTAAAATGCAATAAGTTACCATCAGGTAAATACAAAACACGCGGTGGTCACATTTTATTAAACATTTTTCGGTCACCACGATCCTTAGCCTAGTAATGGACGGATATAATGACATGAATACATTATGGAATTTCGAATCAGTCATTTGTATCACAAGTTCCTCAGTAATACAGACATTGGAACGTTACAATGTAGACCATAAATTAATGTTATGGCCTTCAGCTTTCAATTATATAAAAGAAATTACGACATATGCTTAGGGGGCGTCAACCATTTGCGCATATAGTAGCAGAAGATTGTGGCGATGTATAGCAGTACTAAAAGTGCACAGGCGACTCCTAATAAAAGTACTGAAGCTTTACTGGGACACGGCTCTACAATTGTGACTGTCTTTTCTGTAATTAAAAAAATCAATTAAATATGAATAATTCAATAATAAATAAGAAATAAATAGATATGGTTAATAAGGATTAGAGATTTCTTTTGTTTCTTTGGATTCCGAGAAACGTATATCATCTCTCTATTTTGCATAAGCTGTGATGCTTTAGCAGAATGGAGTTTAAATAACAAAATAGTATAAATGATTCAAAGAATCTTACCCCCAAAGTTAGCTTCGGAAGCACTGCCACCTGGTTTATCCGAGCGTAAAAAGTCGGTACTCTGTCGTTCGTCACCGAAGTCTAGAACGAGGATCTCTTGCGAGATGTTCATATCTTCCTCCTGGGTATGGGCTTCGCCAGTTTCATTTTGGGGCAACGAACGTCTCTTTCTGCCCCAAGACTCAATAGATTCCCTTCCCCATTCACAAACCGCCTAAAATGAAAGTAAAATATAAAGTTAAATAAGAAAAACCAAACGATGTACCTACTCACTTTAGACAAGTTCGAGGTTTGTCTGGCTCCATGAAAATAATTACATTAACATATGTATGTTATATTAGAATATGCTTATTTAAATAAATTAAGAATTCAAATAACTGTGAAACGCGGAAAATAATAAAATTTATAAGTGTAAAAGCGTTAGTATGTGAAATTCAAATCGTAATAACCTTAAATCCAGCTTAGATATAATCGAAAAAGACGACGCATACATATAATTTACGATAATCGTATATGATTTTTCAATATATTGCAACAAGGTTATCAAATATACTTTGCGTAGGTAAATAAACATGAAAGTAAATTATTTCGGAAGGTGTTTGTATGTAAAAATTACTCACCGGTTCACAAGGTCCAAGACAATATTTAACATTGCACTGGAATATGACGCCGTAGGATTCGGTAAATCTAAAGGCTTCGTACACTGACTGGAGGGCATTGCCATCAGGCGTGAACGCTGGGAATATTGAAGGATCAACTGGGCAACTGTGAAAATTAAAAAAAATACAATAAATAACATGAAGCGATAAAAAATATGAAGTTAAAATATAAAATGTTGAATACGAATATTATTGTGTTTAGTGACCGACTACTGTTTTATTCAATGGTATGAGGAACAATCTAAGATTGAATTATACAAACCCTTCGTCGTCGATAATCTGGAAAGTACTCTTTGAATCCTTTGCCATAGCCACACAGCTGCGAGCAAAAATACCGTATGGAGCTGAAATAGAGAGAATAACGTTTGTAAAAAATTAATATGCAACGTTTGTAAAAGTTACACGTCGAATGTTAGAATTATAAGATAAACAAAAGCAAGGAAATCTTGAAACATCAAATTAACTTTAATAATTTTTAATAAAAATACAGCCGATACCGTAAGAATACTTCTTGGAAAATTATCATGGCATCTTGAAAAATAATAAAAGTTTTTAATACTATCATCAAAATAGCAAATCAGCCTCCCACTGTTTTATGAGAAACTCAATCAGTTCATCTTAACAGTTATGTGCATTTAGATTTAACACAAGAATGTAGAATAGGGTCTTGACCTATAAATAAATAAAAACGTGGGTATATATCCATATCGGATATGGATATCTAATAGATATGGAATCCGTGTAGGATTAAGTATAGTCAAAACTAGTTAAAGTTATTATATACACATAAGTATCATATCGCATTAAAATCGAGTTGCCCTTGTATTAGGCTGTGGTTATAAAATAACCAGATTCCTTAGTTTTAGACTTAGTCTTAATCGGATTCCAGATCTGTCTCTACGTTTATTGAATAATAAGTATAAAAGTTTGAAATCTACTAGTTAAACATAATCATTACTCACTGTCTTCGGGTATCTCGATGCGGAAGGTAAGCCTGTCCCCGATACGGACTGTTTCCACTTCGCGCTGGCGACTGTCCAGGATGCGGATGCGCGGTGGCGGTGCCTCGGGGGCGGCAGTAATAGAGATCATTTCGGGGTCTCTACGAATACCACAAATATTAACGGATAATGCAATAATATTTTCAACTATGCCATAATGTATGTTGTTAACCCTAACGGGCATATAAAGCATAATCTTTAAAACGTAATATATATTTGTCCTGACATGAAAATAAAGTATAGCTACTCTTTGAAACTTCGTCAATGTGAACTTTGTCGCTTCTTCACGGTCTTCAGCTGTCTCCATACAATAAACCACAAGGATTTTATATATTTATTTTATACATAAAATAAGGACTAATGAAAAAAAAATTCACACATTCGTATTTATAATATAAACATCTGTCGATAACTGCACGGTATATCTAGATGGAACTATGAACTGAACTACGTGACTGAAAGTTATTATGCCAATTTCAATTCCAACGAATATTAACATCTAATTAATTCCAAAGTATGCTTATTTACATGGCATCGAAAGCTATCATGATTTTTATCGTGCTTCGTGGAAGGTTATTAAAAAACCATACATAGTAGTTAAAGCCTTTATCATGCTCATCACGTTTACATTCCGCTAGTACAGAGTTCTAATCGTTTTATGTATAATTCAGAGCCGATATTGGGTCAATTGAATTTTATAGTCGTGCTTGAATGTGTTGGTATGTGAATTGCTTTATTGACATTATTAGGCTACGCATTTAGCTATTTTGCACTCAGGCTTCGAATAAAGAATGGGAAAGAACTTCTAAAGAACATTTAATTGTACTTAGTTGCGATCTGCTTTTACACTGATAATGCAATATTCAAAAAGTTACTCAACATTAAATAATACTTAAGATTTGTCTCTATAATTTTATTGGTATTAAGTTAATTCGGTACCAATAATGTAAATTAAGCTTATCCTAGCCATATATTTCAATTTATAAATAGGTAATTCTTATATTAATACAAAATAAACATCTAATTTTCTATTTCGTCCGATCGATATTCTGATCTTCTCTGTGATACGATTCAACTTATACGATAAAGATATCACGTAAGCTGATTGGTTTGTCATAAATATTTTGCATGGCGAGTTGAACTACCTTAAGCATGTGTTACTGTGCCATTGTACTGTTACTCACCTGATGGGCACCATTCCAAATGTGATATTCTTCGAACTCATGTCGTACGTACACTTCACTTTATAGATCTTGTCCGCTTTAGTCATTACTACGCTGTGATGTTGGAGTACTACTGTGTTCGAGTACACGCCGGTCTAAAAATAAGTGACATTCCAATAGTTTAGCTTGCTTCATGTATTTACGATACATTGTTTATAGTCATTCTATCAGCCAAATACCTGCTACCATCTATCAAGCCATAGTCATAAGTTAGAACAATGCCATTAGTTATATAATTAATATGAGTAAATGCCTCATCATCGCCACTTTAGCTTGGTTACCTAACTTATCAAATTATGTCAATAACTACTTTAATGCTACGAATCAGATTTGTTGATGCACAGAAATATCGTGCACAGATCTTCCGAAAGTTCTTAGTCTTCTTATGCTCATAATCAACGAATAGGTTCAAGTGTTCGTGATCACCACTGGCAACAATCATGTTCAAAGACTTTGATCTTCAGACACCGATCTGGGCAGCCAGGACGTAATCGACTGACTTTTTGTTCAAAATATTCATTGAATTATAAACAGTCTGAATATAAAACGCTCCAAGTAGGTATGTGATAAATATAAAAAGGGAATATTATATGAGTTTGTTAATCTCTCGAATGTTATAATAAATAAATTAAAATTTTACAATAATAAAAGTGACACGAATAGGTTGTGGCATTTAAGCGAGTAAAAATTAATTATGCGAATAACGAAGCCGCCATTTTACAGTCTCAGTCTTTACGTGCACTTTTACTAGTAACTATTAAAAAGTAAAAAAGTCCTGATTGACTTACGACGCTTTGTGTGTTACAATCTTGCCCGACCATAGTGAGGTCCAATCTAAAGAGATCACTATTCACTACATCGATGTTGCATGTCTCCGAGCGGCCCAAGGCATAAATCCTCCCATTGAAAGGCTTATTCGTTCGCACCTGCACTGCGATCCTTGTATCCTTACAATGCACCGACACTAAAATAGAAACATACATTAGCGAAAACTGGAAAAGTGAACATATAAATAAGTAATTTGCCGTATAAATATTGTCGGCGCTATAGTTTATGTGACACATTTGTAAATTGTAATGTCTACGTAGTAGAAGCAGCCGAGCTGTTGGTTAACTTTACTCATCTTCCATGTTTCTGATATTACACAAAACGAACCAAAGGCTTCTTTCTCAATCGAACTAATAAAATAATAAAGATTTAATATTCTTTTAAATTCGAACATCGGGTCTTAGTATGTACCTACTAGATTTATAAATATATGTACCTACAGAGTTGTAGATATAATATAATTGCAAGTCAAATTATTTAAAAAAAATAGTTATATCTTATTTATTACTTATGTTATCAATCGACAGGTCGCCATACGTTATGGTCGCTTGATCGATGTATTAAAATAAAATGAATATATTCTACATATTTAAAATAGACGTTGACGACCTCTGACGCATCAAGGAGAGACGGGTTCGCAAACAACAGTGTCAAGATTAGTCAGATATTGGAGGTGTTATTCTAGAGATAAAATGTACCGCTAAGAAATAAGACCATAATAATGTGTTAGATTTTAACACATTATTATGGTTTTATAAAGGTTATTATAAAACCTTTTAAGGTCTTTAAGGCTACAACTTCAGAAAGTTCGTAGATCGTTTGTGGGCTTCGGTATACATTTTTATAATAAAATTCCACAATCTGTTTTGTACTTTCCTTTGCACAAATTCAAAAAAACAATTAAACACTTATTCATTAAGCTTATTATATTGTTGAACTATATGTTTATGATAAGAAAGCTTGGATTTAAGTTGCAACAAGCTACGCACTATATTGTACTTTTGATTTGTTAAACAATAATATATTATTGAAACAATTATTTTTGAAAAAGGTGACCACCGAGCTCCTCGCTGGCAAGAGCAAGTTTAAGTACAATTCGTAGCTTCGTTAAATTTCGATGTTTCAAAAGTGCTTGTAAAAGCCAACTTGAAAAAAGAATAATTCGAATTTGTATTAAAGACATTTACGTTCAGAGACTAAGTAGAGCCATGAGAATTGTGAGACTGTATGCCCTAATGGTCACAGGTTTACGCTCCATGCAGACACCAAGGAGTGTACTATAAAAACTGCAAATCTCAATTAGGCTAATTGAGATTTGCATTTTATGAAACCATTTTCAGTTAAAGAAAAGATCCTAAGAAAACCTGTAATTCTCCCGAAAATTCCTACGATAAGTTACGTCCAGCCCCTTTTAACATTACGCACAATGGTCGCCATATTGCCACGAAGTGTAGAAAATAGCCCGCCGAAAGAAGAAGCATTGGAGCAGCAAATTGAAAATAAGATCCAACACAAAAAGAGGAGAGGAATCACCAGCAGTCGTATGCGACTGCGTACAAGTTGCTACTTTATTTGACTTTTATAGACTTCGTTATAAAATACACATAGACAAATTTAAAATTATCGTTAAAAAAAAATGTAAATTACCGTCGTAACAAGTCCCCGTCTTATCACAATTGGCATCATTTCTTGATAAGTTGCTGGATATATTCGTATCTTGTTGATGTTCTATTGTGACGGGTAATTCACCACTTGGAGTAGCAGCTGGCTCTATAAAAAGAGTTCACAGTTGAATACTTATATCAGTAGGTTCTTTCGCTTAAACGTTCAAATTTATTATCACATTTTCATATTGCTTTTATGGTGAGAGACTACGGCTAAGACTAGTTAAATTCTGCTAAACGATTTATTACATCCTCTTATACCACCATAAATCAAGTGTCTAAGATTCTGGGAAATGCTACTTAAATGTTATGTATTATTGTATTGTATGTATATCTATAGTGTGAAAGGCTACATAAAAGCTTTTATTAAATTGTCTGATTCTTATCATAAACGTATATCAATAACTGCTAAATTGACAATTGTAATAATTAACCAGAACGATCATGATAAGGGTGACATGTTCAGAATTGAACAAGCCCTTTAAAAAAAAATATAAAAAAAAAACCAGAACGATGGCTTAAAACTAAGTAATTTATTCTTTCGTATATCAAGTGCTATAATATATGTTTGAAAAGGAATTCTCTAGTTTGATACCAAATTTTACTTATGTTGGTATAAAATTGGTATAAAGCGTAATACTTTAAGATGAAAACGCAGCTGACTTAATGACTTAAATGTACATTTATAATTTATTTATTATTGTTTATATTACTACATAGTAAAATTAAATTAAAGTAAATAATTTAATTTAATTTCATTAAGGTTAAATTATCTCCTGTGAAGCCCAAGTGCTATATTCTGGGTAAAACTCAATACAGGGTTGGGTGGTGGCTTCCACTATGGGATACGTTTGCCACTAACGCGCCTGTTTGGAATTCATTTGTGCATTATGACTTAAACTAAAACTTTATCTATATATATCTAAAATAGGGACGGATGCGTTCGACATGTATGATCATAATCAATAGAAGATTGCAGTAATGGACGATTTCAAGTGTAACGTGGGCGAGGTAATTACAGACGCGGCAAAGCTCACCGCGCCGAGCAATTCTAGATTTTTCACACGCAATTAATGAACACATTCTTAGAAACTCGTGCATTCACTCCTGGTCTACCAAGGAATACCGGGAATAGATTAACATACTATTATATTTTAATTTACTAAATGTCAACTCTTTAAAGTATGGCGACGTTAAATCCGTCAACGGAAGTCATTACGCTGTATATGGAGGTTCAATTTATGGCACATTATGTACTCAATTAATAAATACACTCATCTGAATATATTAGTTAAAAATCTTTCGAATCGTTCAAATAAAAGACTACAAGACATTTATTTTCTATTAGTAATGAATTCTTATCTTATTCTCTAATAACTTAGTAGAGAAAACATATAATGTGTTAATGTCGGTCTGAAGACAGTAATTATTCAATCTATGTAAAAACAGTGTACATATTAGAACGATTTATTTTTTTTCTTCTATAATTTTATTAATGGTTGAGGAATTTATAAACTTCGTTAAAAGTAATAAAATAGTAATGTTAAGTTTTTGTTAACTATGGAATTGATTAAATATGCATTATTTTGTTTATAGTCGAAGATTAATAATTAATTTGAAATATATATACATATATGTAAATGTAAATTTAACAACTTCTGAAACATCAATGTCAGACATAAATACAATCGCTTGCTACATTCTAATAATATTCATTGTCTAAATTTCCACATCATCCACATTCTTCGTAAAATTAGTTTCATATGTTCGATTTGTTTAACCTCAGTATTTGTTCCTACTTCCGTTGTCACGTAGTAAAACAGAGAGTGCTAATGACAGAATGGGTTACCGGAAAGCCGGTGTGGAACCATGCCAAATCAATTCGTTAGCACGGTGCCAATGTCTCGTATACGCCGTGTCCAGGCTCCGATAAAATGACGTAAAGCGATTCAGGCCGTTGACCGGTCAGACAAAGGTTTGTCGCTCTCTGTCCGGTCACAATAAACACAAAAAATACTTATATTGCAATTATTATTTTTTAAGCAAAGGTCTTAAATAAAATCCGATCTCTTGAGAGAAAGGTAGAGGATGTACAAAGATTAATTGTAATCTTATAGGAGTAAAAGCGGCTTTAGCATAAATATATGCCCAAATGTTCAAAAAGCATTTAAAAAGGCGCCTTGCATCTCAGTTAATTTACTCCTCAAAGCCGCTACCTCTTTATCAGACGTAGGTTCGTAGAAATATTAATAAAATACGAATAGATACTTATATTCCCTTTATATAACTTAATGTAGCCTTACTACTGACTACTGAATGCATAGTGCCCAATGCAATACTCGAGTTATAAACTTTTTATGTTAGTTGTTGAGCAGCCTATTCTCATGCCTGTGTTCTTCAGATAAAAGTCGATGACACCACTTCGTTTTCTATTTGTAACGCTTCAATAACTGAAATAAATTTTTCCCACGCTAATATTCCTAAAGTGAGTAAGCATCAATACAATATTTGAAATTAAAACATTTCACATCGCTTCCGATCACTATAGTTGCCTATTCTGTTATATATTTTAATGATTAATTTATTTACAAAGAAAATTACATGTTGCTCACATTTACTTCGAATGTAATTCGCTAAACCGTTAAATTAAAAGTGAAAATAGCTAGTTGTAATCAATTTACACCTATAGTTTAAATAACTGTCACATTCCTAGCGTAATCTAAACATTGCTCGTTTTCGTATATGTATAACACGAACGAAAAAAGTACAGGCAACTTCATACAAGCTTTTTAAAGCTGTAATAAAGTTAAAATAAAATTTAAAGTTTATTTTACTTATACACACATTTTTTTCATGACGTCATTAAGGCCGGTAAAACATATCGCAATATAACATCTGTGATTAAACCATTCCACTTCCTTTGAACAGATTTCTTTCTTACACTATAGCTGTATTAAATTGCATTCAAATATCAATGGTCTCTATTTTGTTATCACCTTTTTTATTTCACGAAGACACTTTAGAAATCGTTAAGAATTTGAAAGTGGGTTAGTCGCAGTTTTATATCGGAGCTATCACCGTTTACAATGGCAAAATTACCCTTTTTGTCTAATTTTAAATAGCTTACCCGTTAGGCATGTTACTAATGCGAATTGCGGCCGCTTAAACTCTATCAGTTTCGTATTTATATAGTAACCGCTATCGTCCATATATAGTAAGACAATACTTTCTAGTCGTCAGAAAATAAGTTGATTGTTCTCAAAACCTTATTTAAGAGATATAATTCGAAAGAAAACACGATATTCGGATACAATAAAACCGTCACTCATGGCTCGAGGTTAATTTTATTGTAATGAGATAAGCAATTATCCGATATATCCTATAATATATTGTGTTATAAGGAACTACAATGAAACTTTTATATCTTACAAGTTGTGCCCGCGGAAATCTGTGTCACAAATTTTTCGCGTAAAACGACCCTGCGGGACTTAAATCGTAGTGTTGTATTAACCTAGCTTAGGAAGAAAAATCCGTTAATTATATTTTGAAGAATTCTATCACATACAGACATTTTTCGTGGCTGTTGTGGCTTATAATATGTGTAGATAATTTTTAAATTTAAACTATCGTGAGTAGTATTCATAGTTAATATATAGATACCGGCTATATTCACGTCTAATTTTATCGGATTAGCCCGACTAGCTTCGAACCCATCCGTCGTTATCGCGGCGGGAACTGCATGCTGCAGCTCGCTAAAAGAGCTCATGAATAAGTGCCCCGGATGGGTTCGGAACTAGTCGGGCTAATCCGATAAAATTAGACGTGAGTATAGCCGGTATCTATATATTAAATATGTAATAAGTTTTAATTTTATAACAGTGTTTCACTGCAATTAAACTTTATGTTATTTCAACCATTTTCCTAACACAATTTTATCATTATTTTACATGGTTCGCATAAGCAAGAGCGAACTTATTATTATATCTTTAGTGGGCATTTATTTTTTTTAATAACTCTCAGCTGTTATTAATCATTATCACCAAAAATTAAACATAAATGGTATAAAATATATTGACTGGTGCCGATAGTTGTCAAAAATTCTGGAAAGCAATAATTCGCTTTAAAATTTGACTGAAAAACTATTGGTCTAAGGTGTTTTTTTTTCATTCTTGACGTTTGTTTATAGACCCTTAGCTCTAGCTTAGCTAGTCTTAGCTCTGATATGTTTAAAATACGTTCGCTAGATAAATAAAAAGGGAGTTTTAAAAATTTACATTATGCGACCGTAAAACGCATTTAACGGTACGCTATTAATAGAACTCAACAAAAATCATCTACCGTTGCATTTAATAGAAATCCATTTAACGCAATTTATTGTCACAAAAGATGCTGGTTGAGCATTGATGTAACTGTTAACCGGGATTACATTATTCATATTAAAAACTATATTTGCAGATGCATTTCTTGTCTCACCAATAATTCTAATACCATAAGTATATCATCTCACGCTAGTTCACTATTGTTTGTATATGATTTAATAAATTTTTAATAACAACTGGCACAATGTATAGCATTTAAGTTGTATCAAATCAAATGGACCCTTATTAGAAAAGGGTCCATTCCTGTATGTAGTCAGTTTTCTTTTATAAAAATATTTGTGCTCGGTCAATACTAATAATTCATCGTAACTATTTTTTGAAATCAATTAATTTAAGATTATTTATCGTAAAATGATTTTTTTTATTTTTATACATATACACATCCCTGTAATAAAATTGCATGAATTTAAAAGAAATGCAAAGAATATAAATTATTAAGCAAATAAAAAGCCCTACTATCGCGAGTTCAAAATACATACATGCCTTTAAAATATACAAAATATGTAAAATAGCAACTGTTCATGTCGTTGGTGTGCTTAATATATACATAATTAATAAAATAAGAATTGGATTTACAAGTTATTTAGAATTGATTTAAATCAATTACTTTAACAATTTTTTTTCTAATCTAACTTAAGTAAATATAAATTATTTTATTGAAACAGTTTACGAGCCATATTTTTATTTATAGGTATATATATATTCATCGCCAGTGGCTTGTTAATTTTTTTCGTCCAAAGTTTGGTAGCAAATTCCGGTATTAATGCTTCAATGAAACTTTATAACGAATAATATATTCAATCACTTTACACGTCTCTCTATCGTTGAACTCAAGATTGGAATTTTATAATTGAAAAAGCCTATCTCCAATCATTTACTAAATGATGCAGCGATCTAAACACGTGTCTTTTAACACAAAGATACTCACAGAATTAATTTTAGATTGCCCATCTAGGCAGTAATAGGGGTAGTATTATCTGCATACCATTAGTTGGCTACTGTAATCGCAGTCATTGACCTGTATAACGACTTGCAATAGCTACTATAAAATTATAGCCAAGGCCGCATCGCTATTGGCAAGAGAGTAGAGACTAAAGTCAGAAACATGTCTTTTACTTGCGTAAGCGATGGTAAATAATCATTTCACTAATTTAAAGATACTTCTAAGTTACTATTGCTGGGCATAATTTCTTTAAACAGCTTTACAACATTCCTGATAAGCGGGACTTTCTTAAATTCAGTAGTATGTGCAATTAAATAAACACTTATATGATTTTCAACATTACTTAGCATTACTGTTGTACCGTAAACAGTTCTAGAAATATATAGTTCCATAAAATTTATTTTAAAACATCTACTTGGGGACATATCCTTCAGACAATTTAGGTCTTGATTATTACTGGGAGATTTTTTCTATAATTTCATTATTATGTAATTGTTTATAGCAATATTCAAATCACTAACAGGTCTCACAGCCTTTAGGCTGGCTGGCAATGAAAAGACAGTTTAGAAAAAGTATATACCCCATTATTTTTAACTCGATTTTAATGGAATATGACTACAAGAATCTGTCAAGAATTAAGTTTTTAAATAATATATTGCCATCGTTTAATAATAACGATAAGATCATCAAGAGGTATGACATAACTTGAAAAAGTAGTAATGTTTAAAAATAGTTTACACAACGTCATCGAACACAAAAAGCCTCTTGCTATTATACTATATTATTAACATATCATAAAACTCAACCAATAACAAAGTATTACTCATCTACAATTACCCGGGCGCCGATCTGGATTTCATCTTGTAATGGCAAGGATACCCAAGGACGCCAACAATTATAAAGTATCTCATTATTGCTTGTTAAGAACACGATAAATTAAAAGGTTTTGCTACGTAAATTGTTAAGTCCATACTGATACAAAGCCGATTCTTTAACTCAATTATCATATTACAAGTATGCTCGAGTACTTAGCCTAATTCCATAACATATATTTTAATAATGTGTTTAAATATCTTAACACTGGTCGTAAACAGTTACAAAAACCGTTGCATACTTGAAACGTTAAAAGAGTTTAATCAAACTGTAATATTTGTTATTTAAAAATATGTCAATTTAAATTGACGTTTACAAAGCTTTAAAGTTTTAGCAATAATTATTTATTGTACAACTTTTCTTATGTCGCGGGGCTTGTCTTTGCAAAAGGTTTTCACATTTTATATTCATATCCAACGTAACAGATATTTTTATATGCTAATCCTTAGTGTTTGATGCTAAAACAAAATTTATATCAGAGAAATTAATGATCTAAACCATTTATTAGAATTCTGTAAATTCTGTGAAGAATAAGTTTTGTATCATTATCAGTTTTATCTAGTGATAAAATTGCACTATATTATGGGACGGATCTTGCTCATCATAACTTATATTTTACATCAAAAAAAAGCAATCGATAAAAAATCAATAGTTGCGAACGTAATAAGAGACTTATTACATGCTCGTTATCAGCGTAATACTTGCCAGTGCGGACGCTGACCCGTAGTACTGGTTGCAAGGCCAAGCAAGGCCATTGGCTGTTGCGATGTTGCTGGTAGGTTTAATTTTAACTTTATCAAATGTAATGTATAAATACTTTATTGACTATTTAGTCGTTTTTCCATATATAAAAATTACTTAACAGCCTGGCATATGTGAGTTGTGAGATGGAAGTAAACTTACACCTAACCTCCTTGAATGTCGGCAATAAATGTATTTTACAATTTTTTTATTTAAATATTATAAAATATTCATAAAAATATTCGCCTAAAAAGTTCTATGAAAACCCTTTTATATGCTTTGAAACCATTTCATGTGCAAAACTGAAAAATATATTACCAAAAATTATTATATATTCTAAAACAATAGATAACTATTACTTTTCCTATACAGCTATACAAGGTTACTTTCCAACAGACAGCTACTTATTTTTCTATACTATATATAAGATAAGACCTATGTAATGCAAAGTAATTGCAAGGAGTCGATCTCCTAATGATGCTGCGGTTATGAGGTGAAACTATCGTTGAGATTGTGGTGGTGGTGTGCAGTATTTGAATATGTCATGCATGCAAAAGTTATGAAAATGACAGTACACTTTCTACTTTCAGTATAAATAGATTTTGTCTATTCACGGGTCAGAGTTAAGTAATTCATTATTTTTTGTAACGTGAAACTCTTCAAAGTAACGCTTAACTCTATAAATGATTATGTATATTGTCATATACTCTGTCAAATAACTAACAACTAACAAAGCTCTCAAAATACTTAATCATAAATTTTTTTTTTTAATATTATAAAATAAGTGATGAAATAGATTACCGATCAGATTAATTTATCTTGTTCATTATAAAATAGAATCATTTTTGCGAGCCACCGTGTGTGACTCTTATTCATCATTACGTACACTGTAAATTAAATAACGACACACAATCAAACCCATCAACGTTCCATATCTATCTCGATTCAATTACAGCTGAATTAGGACTGGAGCAAGACGATGGCGGGCGCCGCAAAAACTAATTTTCAATTTCGTGTACCACCACCGTTAGTTAGCACGCACGAGCGCCGCCGACGACGGCTATAGAACTTTTTGCACCAAAATGCAACTGTTATCGTGATTCAGCACATTCTACATTGTAAACATAACGAAATTATGTCGACATGTAATGGACATTGATGCGCCTATTCATCTCTAATTCGATCAATTTGCAACCACTGTCAGACTTTATTCGATTATCGTTCGATTACGGCAGGACGTTGATTACAGATATTAGATAATCTAGCGTTTGCAATTACGTTTCTTATTACGTGAAAGGAAGTCTAAGGGATTGAGCTCGAACGTAACGGTGTTTGGCACATCGATATATAATGTTATTCAGGGTGCTATGAAACTGGCCTTTAGCAATAGATGACAATCTAAATGCATTAACCACGTAATGGGGTAGCAATCAAGTCTATGTAGTACTCCTATAGCGAATCATAACTGTTTTGGTGTGGCCATTGCCTACATAACTTGAAAGGTTAAACAGCAGCCTTTTCATTTATACAATTTATTAAAGATTTCACATACTAGCTTCATTATGTTACATTCTTGCGGGTTTTTCTTGGTAGGACAACATTCTTGAAGAGTGGCAATTTTATTGCCAACTTACAATCTCATTTCACATTCGTCTATAAAATAAATTAAATTGGAATACATACCGTAAACGGCATTGATCCATAAGAAGTTTAATTGCAATATCTTTTGTAATGATAGTGAAATCACGAGCTTCTACAAAGCTCAAAATAAAGATGATGTTTGGTTTTACAGATCAAATTTTATTAGAAAGTGATTTACTTTCTAAATTCATTTTTAGCTACTCTTATTTTCGGAAAGCTACGCTATGTTTTTAACAATGAAATTCCTCGAAATGCAGTGTGATTTTGTCGTGAAGCCTATCCTCCTGATGATGCTTCGGTTTCGGGGCGAAACGATCGTCGAGATTTTGGTGGTGGTTGTGTGTATTGCTTGTGTGCATTGTTGCTGGTGGAGGAGTCTTGTCCTGCATGTGTAAGGTACGTGAATTTTGCCTGCTTCATACACATTAGCTTTGCATGCATTCGCTTAACCCGTGCGGATTATAGCAAAGTAGTTCTGTTATAGTGTTTTGTGAAGAACGTCGTTTTTTTTAGTTTATTTTTATTTTTATGACCATTATTTGTTTATTGAAATCAGAATTTTTTAAGTTTCCTAATTTTAACATTCAACAAAGTATGCTAAAAAATCATGTCCTTGTTGTTTTAAAAAAGTAGCTTTTAAGTTTAATATTAAAATTCACGTACCAATATTAATATAAAGTAGTAAATTAATCAATAACATAACTGAATTGTGTACGTTTATAATATTTTGCAACTCAGAAAAGAAACAAGGATTGCAGGGAATGTTTCCGATAAACAACTCGAGCGACTACGTTGCAATATCTGAATTGCTTTTGACCCTGACCCCTCGTTGTTCGCAAGATTAATCTGTTTTATTTTTATCGAAGTATATTTATATCGAAGTATTTGAGAGGAATTCCTTTGTAAATCTACTTATGAAACTACGTTAATTTATTCCATAAGGGTTATTTATATATCGGGTTATTTTTTTTTTTGTGAAAAGGCCATGTTAATACAATGCAGCGTAACATAACTAAGGTACTCGTGGACCTTAGTTTTTTTTTTTTTAAATATGATTACAGAAGTTTTTAAACCTGTTAATTCTTTCTCTGAAAGCATTTAAGTTATACGCATCAGAAAATAACTATCGTGCTTTTCTATCAAATAAAAATACCTATTTAATGTTCCAATTAAATTACTACTCATTACTTTATTTCTGTATACCGCATTTTAAGAATCATTTTTGCTTCGTCCGTTGTCCAGGTATTAGTAAAATAATTAAAAAACATGTAATTTTGACATACAGTGCTGTTGTATATATAGAAATACCATATGGCATAAGAAGAAATTCGGTTTTTCTTCGGAAACAAGAAAAGAATGAAGAAAAGGTAAGAATATCCTTATGCAACATGTAGTAACATAATATTTCGAACACGATCTACAGAAAATTCTTGCATCAGTCTTGCCTTAAAAGATTCTATATAAAATGCAGTGGATACAAAGGGCCTTCTTGTCATTGACAAGATGAATCACCAGACCATAATGTTTGAAATGAATACACGTTACCATACCTAAAGAAACATGTTTGATTCTTAAAATAGCTTTAAATGTATTTGTGACGGCCAAAAACGAAAATACTTTTAAAGATTTCGAAAATAAAACTCCCATTTTGTAAACACTATAAACACAGAATTAATAAGTACCAAATTCTAAAATTTATTACCACCTAAACCGAATTTCTGGGAATTAAAATGGATTTAAAAAAAAATTGTCTTCGTTGCGGTTCATGGTGTTTTTTAAGTTCCATTTAAAAATTTTTTTTTTGGAGTGAAACTGTCAATAGTCTCTAAGACAGTTGGTAGGTTTGGCTGAATAATGCTGTATCTGGCGATTACTTAAATATATCGTCTCCTTAATCAAAGACGCCATATAGAAATTACGTAAGTATTTATGTATTTATCTTAGTCTATACGTTGAACATTCACACATTTTAAAAATATGGTACAATAAAAAGTTATATTATGCACAATGTTATTCCCACGAACATGGTGGGTGAGAAGTAATATTTAATTACTCTCCTTTTAACAGTATCTTCCGTGGAAGATTACGGTGTCTTAATGAAGTTATTAGAATATTCTGACGTTCCTTTTTTTCCTATCCGCCGTTATTATTCCTGAACATAAAAAACATTCATTGTAATTTTCCAAATGTAAAATCATTTGGAATTAATTACTATTCCATTTTATTAGTATTTAAAGCCTGATGATTTTATTAGTATTTAAAGCCGAATGAGGGTCGAAATATGTACAAATATCTATAAATTATATACCACGAGTATTAGATTTACGGCTTCTTTTATGTAAAGAAATATGCTTGTTTTGAGAAAAAGAATTGGACAAGAAACCGATAAACAGCTTCATGTCACCATTTCGAGATCTTTCTGTCTACCCTTTTTTCATTTATTAATTATTCCTATACTATTTTTAATGCTCAAATAAAATTAACCGTCTAGATTAGTGGCACGCAAGCTTTTTAATCAACAGGCCAGTTAAATTTTAAAATATTTTGCCGGGCTGCACACTTATTAATAATCTACAAAATTTTATTTTTAATAAATATTAAAAAAATATAAAAATGATAATAATTCAGTTTAGTATTACCATTTTATTATATATAATATTCTAACAATATATTAATGGGAGAAAGTTTATAATATAAATTCAATTTTAGAAATTCTTGGTGGGCCGAATAAAAATGTTTAGAGGGCCGCGAGTGGCCCGCGGGCCGCGTTTTGCTCATCTCTGGTTTAGAACGTACAGCTGAAATACAACCTATGAATGTGAATGATGAACCTATGATATGATGTGGAAGAGTGTAAAATGCGCTTCAGTAAGCATTAAGCTACTTAGGTTACGGTCTATGCTAGACATCTACTGATCCATTCCTTGTCAATACCTATTTGTCTAACTGTGGCTACTGGAGAGCGATTTCCGTAGTGCACAAACGGAGACCGTTAATTGCGGACCACCGATGTCGCTATTGTCAGTTGTGATATCAATACTGCGTTTGACGCTGGAACAAATTTTTGTACGTGCACACATTTACAGGTTCCCCGAAGTAATACATTTCCTTAATTAATATCATTATGTTAAGGTCGTAGCACTTGTAACTGTTATTTATTCCTTTCATACCAATTGAAGCACATGTCAATGCCTCGCTTATTTTTTTTGGTGGCTTTTTCCCACCTATAAGATTCTTTTCAAGTTTATCTAAAAAGAAATTGAAATATTTTCCAATAATGGTACTCTTATTGTTCTTCGGTTTGTAAAGTAAATGATTATAAAATAAATTCTAATTAATAAGCCGTTATAATCGCCGTTAAAGCCTGTCTATTTTAAATAAATTTGGATAATTTTATACACTGCTACTGATATAAAATTTGCATAGAAGTTTAATAACGTAGTGTATCAGTTAAGGTTAAGATCTATTGATAGAAAATATTTCTACAAACGTATAAATAAGATCCCTTCATATAAATTTTACACACGTTTTATCCTGTGATTCAGATGCACATCCGGGATTTGCGTGTGAAACATACTAATTACCTGTTTGATATATTACTCATATAAATATAATCAGCGATAATCATATCCTGGTATTCGTATATAAAAAGGGTATAAACGGGACGGTTTTTAATATTTATTTTATTAATAATGCGACAAATATTTTCATTAATTTAGTAATAATGGCTAAAAGCTATTTTTTCTAAAATTATTTACTCAAAACTTACTTTTTGTCAATATAGCCGCGTAAAGAGCTCATGAATAAGAGCCCCGTATGGGCTTTAAACTTGTCGGGCTCATCCGATAAAATAAGATGTAAGTATAGCCGGTCTCTGAACATTCATATTGTCAGTATGTTTTTATTGGTATAGTAGTACTGTTAATGAGTCTGTTGTTGTTGCTTTAAAATACTTTTCTCATTCGAACCCGATTAAATGAATTATAATTAGTCTTAGCGTTGTTGTAAAGACAGATGAAAAATTTGTAAAAGCAATTGATTAGTATGATGAAGGTACAAATAATGTGCAGTATAAAGTTACTGAACACCACTTTATTGAAGATAAATCAGTCTACCTTCGTCGTTTTAATTTAATGGCCTTATACCGGTTATTCGCAACGAACAAATTCAGTACTCTCTGCGTATAGAACACCATTTCTCTAAATTAATTGACAGCATAGACATACTCCTACCACATATAGTTAGTCTATAAATAGATGAACAAGAAACTCCGTCTTAACCTCTAGTAATTACTGGCAAGATTCAAGACAAATAATTCTTAGATTACTATTTATATTAGAACTACTAACAGAAAAATCATAGGCAGAAGATATTCGTATCTTCTGCCTATGATTTTTCTGCTTAGACTTAAGTAGCGATATAAAAGCACACACTTTTGCTTTTTTGGCATTAGTATGAATAAGTAATAATCTTAGAAACACGTTGTTAAACAATTAAAAAAAGTTAATTCGACTTCAATATTCCGTAATTATAGCAAGCTGCATCACTTTCGAATCGAGCTCATACAGTAATTAAAATGATTTTTATTGATGTTTCTTTAGTTTATGTATCGTGTTTCAAATTAGAAATGCTTATTCATGTTTCCGGTTGGTTACCCAATGAAAGCTTAACTACAAAAATATTATAGCCTTATATTATATGCCTATACATAGTAATCATTCGGCTAATTGGTTGGATTTAAATGCGTTTTAAATTTAAAGTTCCTCATGAGATTAACGAATACTATAGTTTAAAACTTCTTCTTTATTTAATCAATTGTTATACTATTATACATAAAAAAAAATTATGTTTATTATAACTCCATATCCAGACCATATAATTTACTAACGGTAATCTATTGATTATGTGAACTTACCGTTCTTCCTAATGGTTTTTACTGTGTCATTGGATGGGCTGTGCAAACGAAACACCATCGTTGCCTGTTCAAAACTTCTCTATCTTAGACCGTACAGTCTACTAGCAAATAGGCAACTCGAACAACGATAGCCATATGTTACAGTCAATCAAAATAAAATGGTACTACTCACTCTCACAGAAGTTCTCGAAGTACTTTCCTATAGGTTCCCCATCATCAATAAGCGGTCGTTCCGCGTTAAGATACGCGGAGGGTCCATCGGGCAGTGTGTGATGATCGAGATGGTAGAGGCGGCAGTTGTAGGCAGCCGAGTGAGGCGCGCCGAGATAAAGGAACGACCGACACAGGAATTCCGATTCGATCTCGCATGCAAGTTTACAGGCTGATTCTGAAGTTACCTAATGAATATTACGGTTTAAGTTGACGTATTAAAAACTACACTAAAAAGGTAAAAATGTTATCGAATCAAATTTTGATGTATACGTAAAACTTTGACCATATGGTTGAAAGCATGCCATATAGAATGATTTCGTGAGTTGAAAAAATTCTTTTTATTTTAAATGCAATGAATATTAGACGGCTATATTGTAAATGTATAATGCTTACTAAATTAATTACTTTAAAAAACTATCAATAAGTGTTTACATAATTAAAGCTACACGATTAATTCACAGTATAAAAAGTTTCTCATGATATAAGGATTGAATATTCAATAAAAAGGCCTTATTACAGTGAACGTCGCTAATGACTACATCATTTCTCATCATAAACATTAAACGAAACACAAATGGCCTAAGAGCTGATATGCAGCGCATAAAACTCGTCGTATGCACAATCTTATAATGTAATTGTCATGTCTCAGAATTTATTTGGCTATGAGAACATTGATAATTACTTAAATTAGAGTTAAGCAATTCTCATTATGGTTATTGGGTATATTTAAAGCTTGCAAAATGTTACCAATTCAATAAAATTACCCGATATGGTAACTTAATGGAAATCGGAAAGTCTAGTTTGCAATGTGTTTCTATTATTAGTTTATTACTTCATATTATTTTCCCTATCAGGCAGGTGTTTGTATATCATTAAGAAATGTGTCTAAGAGCTTTAAAGCATTACCTGTAACTCTTTGTCAGTATAGTAGTGTAAGCCGGCGTACTGGGCCACTTTGTCTTCGGCAACTCCCACACGCGGGGCAGTAAATATTCTTGGCCCCTTGCACGCCTGCGATGCCTTCAGGCACAAATTCTGCACGACCACACAGAAATCACTTAAAATACCTAATGGCGATAATAACGCTGTTTATTTACATGGCAACACATTGAGATTATGCTAAGTAACTTCTTAGAATTTTATTATAAGCTACACTGCTTATAAACTATATTTTCTCGAACTGTAGAAAATGGTATGAAGGGATTTTTAGGTGCATAATTATTCAGAAATGCTTAAATGTGCTAAAGGGAGCTGCTTTTTATTTAAAATGGTTTTCTTTGTAATGTTATAATGTGTGGTATCAGGCAGAATAGACCACCCTCATTTCTTACCAAGGTGACTAAGGTAAGTTGACGGCAACAATTCATATAACAACATGTTGTGCCGATCCCACTTAAAGTAGGATGAGTGCAGGAGAAGGATGATAATGATTATAATTGTTATGATTATACTAATTTAATAAAAAGCTAAGTAATTTGTTAAAATTTATTTTGCTATAATCTGCGTGATATGCGATGTATCGCGGATTATAGCAAAATTTTTATTATTACTTTTGTATTATGGATCTCCGCAAAGTAACGCCTAATTCTATAAATTATTAAGTAATTAGGCTTTATTAAGCTTATAATCCAGTTAAAAACAATCCAACTATACTTTGTGACAGGCAATAAAATCAATTGAAACCATTATAAATATGCTTATTATTTTAAATATTACTTGTTTTAAATTTCAAGAAACGTTTACCTCGAAGTAATCGGTACCGGGGGTGTCGACTAGTTGGACATAAGAATTTGCAGTTCGTCTGTCCGAATCGCTCAGCGTGCATCGCATGCTTCCATATTCGTACTCCGCAGATCGACAGGAAAACTTTTTCTGTTAAAACAGTGACAAAATAATTTTACAGAATTCTTAAACACAAGATAAAGTGAAAGTAATACAAGAATATTTTGCTTCTGTATATTAAAAAAGAACCCAATTACAAAAACATTTATTTTATTTCCATAAACCATTACAAGAAATATAGATTGAGACCTTCTAGTAAGCATTAAAAATATATCTGGCGACAGAGGGTTTCGCTCTTTCATAAATTCTTTATAGCGTAAAGTATATATTGTTATTATTATCGTAAATATAGACGTCTTCTCTCTAGGAATATCGCACATTTTATTATAGTACTATGTTTTCAATTTAGATTTGTAACTTTATTTTCTAATTATCGATTTTAAAACGGAAAAGCCTCTTTTCGCATGAATTTCCCGTGTTTAACTGTTAAAGTTATTTCATATCAAGTCGGTTAATGTTTGTTGCATTTTGTTTTTTATATTGTGTATAATATACTCGTATATTATACACAATATAAACATCGTGTCATTTTGCTTTCAACTTTCTTAACAAAAATACCTAATAATAATTCGACTAATTATTCCATGTCATCGAATCAAGTACTTTCGATTGTTTTTTGAATTTTGATGTATTTCAGTGAATATAAACGTATGAAATTTGGATTTAAAAATCCTTACTGCCTAATGGATCCCCATAGCAATAACTTCTGTAATCTGAAATATTTTTACCTGCGAAGTCGCTTACAGACGTTTTGATTTTATTCTCCTAAAAAGGTTTACCTCTTTTGATGTTCAATGGCTTATCTTGCTTTATTTGCATTTTTACTGATCCCAAATATAAATTGCTTGGCCCTTTAAGTATTTATTATAAATAACCAAACCAAAAATACATGAAACTTTTTCGTTTTGTACCATTTTCTGATACAGGTTGGTATATCTTTAATATATATTTCGCTTCTTTACAAGAACAACGTAACATCTCATAAAAGTTTTTTTATTATTTCTTTTTTGCTTATTTTCAGAAAGCACGTTAATTACCGCAACAATATAATTGTTTTTTCCATATTAAAATTATCAATATTTTTAATTTTATCAACATTTAAATGTATGAAAATGCTCTCTTGTAAATTTGTGTATTGTGTACAGATATCACGTTTTTCTTGTAAAGTGGCGATTTATCATTGGGCATTTGAGTTCCAGCTCTTCACTTAACTGTTGCATCCAATAAAGCGCCGTATCATTTTCTTCTGTTTACCGAAGTAGGACAAATCCATAAATATAAATTGAATAGACAAACCCTACATTGAAAAGGCGTTGCGCATATAAATAGTGGAAACACAAATCGCCTTGAACTAAAAGACATATCCATGAAAATAAATTATAGGTTTATAGTAATTTAACGTAAGTGGATTCATTACCTCGTGAAGGCAGGCGGCAAGGCAGGCCTCCTTAGTAGAGGTGTAGATTATACTATTGTCTAGACCCCGGAGCGACTTGCCTGGCACTCTTTCGAATGCCCAAGGCCGAAGGCATAGGCTTTCTGTCCGCACTTGAAGTTTTACCATGTAGTATGTGTTGACTGAACGCTGTAAAAGGAATTCACTGATAAATTTTGTCCGTCTGGTTAGCTTTCATGGCTAATCCGCTGAGTAATATTGAAAAATTTGTACCAAATTTTTCAATATTACTCTAATATATACACGTCTAATATATTAGTGTATATATTAGACGTGTGTATATTAATCTATCTATTTATATTTATTGTGTATCGTTGTATTTATTTTATGTATATGTCTATTCATAGCTATTATACTTGTTCTTGTTGATACACCTATCTCATTTTATGTTACAATTTCTTCTTTCTCCAAAGGTTGTCTGGTAGAGATTGCTTTTAGCAATAAGACCGCCTTTGCACGCCGTATGTTTCTGTAGTTAAGTTTCTTTCTTGATTTAATTTGTGTAATGTAATGTGTGTGCAATAAAGAATTTCTATCCATCTATGTTACATACCGGGCAAACATATAGAATAAAAAACAGTTTTTTCCTTCCGGAGAATGTTTTGAAAAAATATATGTTGCGCTGCTATGATTGTAAATAAGTTGTATTTTAAGTAAAATTAAGTCGGTTTCAAGTCCTTATTATATCAAATAAACAAAATAAATTTCAATAATTTACATATGCGATAATAGAAATCTGAATGGTTCATCTAGTCAGTTTTAGCACGCCTTAATAATTGTCTCCGTACTTATGATTATACTCTGATATGAAAATTTAAGATTTTTAGCAGAAGCATTTACGTTAACTCTACGGCTTTGTGATATTCAAAACCAATCAACAAAAATATGAGGCGTGATTCCTTTTCTGGCTCATAATAAAGTATGCGTAGACCGTACGGTAATAAAAAAAACTTTTTAGTTCCAACTATTATAAATTATTAAAGCACGTAGATCGTAAGTGCTATCTTTATATCAGATCTTTTATATCAGAAGCAAGAACCAGCTTCGTAAGTAACCACAAATACGCGTAATAAACTTTTATATCCACGCAGACATCGCGTCCTTTTATTTTCATTCTTGCATAGAACAAACAAAACAGTGTGCCGAGGTGCATCACTTAACATAGAATCTCGAACCGCTCATTAGGTCTGAAAGCGAATAACGGATTAACCGAGCTACTGCTTACTTAATACGGGATTTGTTTAAATGGTTTATCTTAGAACAAAAGTTTACCTATGAATGAATGAAAAAAATTATTTCAGTATTTAAGTGATTATGATTATTATTATTAAACGTATTTAACAGGTTACTAACGATAGTTAATAACCTACAACATAGACACTTATGGAAAGTAACGTCTTATCACTTACTTTTCCAGGATCTTAAAACCTGTTCATGGACTTAATCTGAATTGTTAATGCAGTGTCGACATTTGCAACTAATTGACAAAGGCTAAGCTACCGAATATGATGGATAGCTCAGATTGTCCGCTACGTAGAAGAATTTATGTCGCTACGATGAACTTTATTCACGACTGTGAGATGATTACCCTCGCAGTTAATTTCATACAAAACTTCTAATATAAGATTATTAACAAGAACTTGATATCTTTATTTTATAGTTTAAAGAAAAAGTTTGAAAGTATTTAAAGAATTTAATGAAAATCTTCTAATATATAAAAATCTATATATATAAGTATGACCCTTATAGACAACGTAATGGTTGGACCGATTTTAATGAAATTTTCAGACATCTTTAGAATGACCCAGCGGATGATCCTGTGAAGTTAGGTGGAAATCGGCGCATTATTTTATAACTGTTATTCATATATATTTGAACTAAGCTCTGTGAAGAGGGCTGGGACTATTAGAAGTATATAAAAATTATAATAATCTCAAATTCTAAGATATCTAGCAAATCGTTCATTCTATTTTTAAAATTTAAGTCCTGTGTCATATCCGTTGTTAAGAAATCCGTTCCTCATGAAACCAATTTTATACCAATTTTTTTAAACAAACAAAAGCAACTTTAAATTTTTATACCTGCGGTATTGCCATCGGATTATTTGCTTGAGTGTCATTTTGCAATAAACACCGTGTCTCCTGAACTGGTGTCAGCGGATTTAGCACGAAACTGAAACAAATATATCATATCAAGTAACAGACACAAATATAAGTATGAAAAAATATTAAGAATTTCTAACGCTCCCCCCTATAAAGCAGAATCCTATTCAATTAAGACACATATTTTCCTGTTGTTTGGAAGTCACGTGCATAATAACTTTACTCTTCACCGTGGAGTGTAAAAAAAATTTTGAAAGATCTTACACTTTGGAGCAACCTTTAAGTATTATAAACAGTTAACGTCAGAATAAATACAATAAATTAAGAATCCTAGTTATTGGAACATAATGTTATATGAACAGCTGAAACGGAACCATGACGGACTGTCAAATGAGTTAAATTTATCTTTGGAGTGTAAAAGATATAATTTAGAAGAATTTTACATTTACTAGACAAGATAGAGAGCAATGCACCGGGAAGTGAGACCGGCTACCGCGAACACCATAAAGCTGTCTCTACATTGGGGATGCAATGAATTATTTTTTCTACTACTGTGGCGTAATTATTCGCTTTAAATTCCTGGAGTACCTAGATTAAAATTCCAGCTGCACAAATTGAACATTTATGTCTTATTGAAAGCTTTAGTAATGATTATTTACCAACCATGACTAAGCCGCAACGCCAAAAAATTATAAAAAGATACCGCTTCAACATTAAAATACACTTACCTAAAAGGTAAGTGTATTTAAATCATAAACTACATACTCGATAGGACGTACTCAATTAAATGTAAATATATTAAAAAATTTAAAAAGGTTATTTTAGTAGGCAGATTACAACACATTGCATTACCATTAAGGCGCTGAACAGAGCCAAATAGGCTGACTTTAAACACGTTTTTAACAAAAGCTATAGGGATGACGATTAAAAGAAAAATATATGTTAATATACATCATATCTCAGAGAGAATGTAAGATTTCAAAACACGATTACGATACTTTTTTTCGATAAAAAAAATTGGTAAATAGACCTCTGATTTTTACTTTGATCGTAAATATCTCTAATATTTATCAACAAAAATTGGTAAAATTAATAAGACTAATAGATCATTATAATATAAAGAGAATGTAAGATTTAAATTTTGAATTAATTAAGATATTTTATTCAAATTAAATATTTTTTAGAAAATAGCAAAACTGAAACGAGTCATCGTCTCGCTTCTCTTTTACATCTACGAATATAGACAGTGATAGCTGAGGCGCGCTGCTATACGGACGTGTGTCGCTAGCTGCCGCCTTTTATGACTATTCCTTGTTGATAATATGTCTTTTTTTAGGTGTTTAGTTATAGTTTCAGCATACTTAGTTTTATAAGATTAATTAGACATAAGTTTTTTAAATAAATTGTACAAAAAAAGTTTGGATAAAATAGTGTACACCTACAATGGGTGTTAAAAAATTAATTTTGTCGCTACGCCGTCGCAGAAATTGTGGGCGTGGCTTATATGCCGAAATCTGAATTTGCGCCAGCTCTGTTCAGCGCCTTAAATATTATTCGTATTAATTTGTTTCAAAGCATTCAAAATTATTGATAGTATTTACGTACATACTATTATAGCACGATTGCTATCAATGATTATAAAAACTGAAACAAATAAATGAGAATATTATGTAACATGTTGTAATTGTATTTTATTTACAGGTATTTTAGAATTTTTCAAGGATATTATGGAAAATATTAAATATACTAAAGCTACTACACTATTACATACTACAGTATTAAAATAATTATTATATTCGGTGGTATCAACAATAAGCCGTGATGTTATCATCAAATTGAGCAATTACTATTTACTTACAAATTCATATAATAAGTGTAGCTCAATAACTGTTTTAATCATTATTATCAATAACAAAATATGCTATATTTATATATTACACTATTAGCAATATATAAACAACAAAATACGCTATTAACAATATTAAAATAATAGTTTATTTGTCGACGTATGGTGCAAGCGCTAAGTTAACTTTGTTAGATAAATCTACCTGCAAACATTATGGCAATGAGCAAAAACCATACTACCTCGTATGGTAATATATTTATTTCTTGTAATGTCAATGATAGATGGTAAAGCAATTTCATCACGTATACTCCTCATAACATGAATGATAGGTGTTCCAGCAATTTCTTCATATAAAAGGGTACTCGCGTTAATGCCTTTGCATTCGTCTTAATGACACCAGATCGCGCGTTATACTTACAGCGTCTATAACGGCGCTATTTACCGTTCTAACCTGATATTTTATATTTTATGTTCCAGCCTATGCGGCTAACAGAAACGTTAAGTTAAACTAAGGTAATTTATTATATAATGAAATACGCTGTAGAAACAGCTTATAAACCCTCCATTCCTTTCATCATATTTGGTAATAAATCTCATACTAATCACCTAAAAACATGGTAACTAGAGGCTATGTGTTATATTACATAATATAACCATACAACATATAAAAGCGTTAAAGAATTTATTCTCTAATATTTAAAATAAAAAATCAGAACGAATATTTTTTTTTATTTAAAAACATGGGACATTACATATACAGTCATCTGTCCCCAAAATCATTAAATTAATACTTGTTTTATTGGTAACAGATAACTGGTAAATATATACATATGTATTTTAAGCATAAGTAAGTTTATTATTATTTATTATACTTAAATATATGAAAACACTCAGAATCGAAGAATCAATAAATTCTATTGAGAAAATATTAGCCCTCGGCGGGAATCGAAACCGCAACCCGCCGAAGTGAAGGCAGAGTCACTGCCAACCGTGTCAACGGGCCAGTCATATTCTAAGCAATTATGAGTTAATTATTTTATAATAGTCTTCTGAATTATAAATTGTTTCAAAAGTAAATTTTAAATTCTCCTTCTTGGTTATAATATTTGTTTAAAGTTTGTAGGCGCTTTACATTAAACGGTTAGAATTAGTTTATGTTATGACTAATGAGTAGTATTCGCATATCGTAAAACATTTACGGTCAAGGACGAAGGCGCCGGAATATTAATCATAATCACTTTCTCTTATTTCATATGAATGAAAGTAAAAATTATTGAACACATCTTTGATGATGCATGCATATAATATTATAGTAGTGTTAAGTTTGATATCTGTATAACTAGCTATCGTGGCAATGTTACCTATATGTTTGAACTTCAAATTGCCAATTTCTTAACACAAGTTATTAACTCTTTGATCACCCGCCGTTTGGTATCCGGTAAGTAGAAAAGACCACCCTCCTTTCTTACCGAGGGTGACTAAGGTAAGTTGACCTCAGGCAGGCGGTCGGTCGTAAAATGTACACCCAAATCACGTAACAATATATTTATAACATGTTGCACTAAAATTATTACGAACAAGGTACAATATACCGCGGTATACCGCAGAGCATCAATCGCGCAAAAATAAAGCACCCCATTTATACTGAAAGCATAATTGGATGGTTGCATAAAACCAGAGTGATCTCCAAAAAGTATATAGAGACACAAAGAATACGGCGGAACCATCTGGTTCAAGTATTCAATGAATCAACAACTCTAATGAAGCAACAACCTCAACATTATCTAACGAAGGTGTTATGCTGTATGTTGTTTTCGAGTTTTTTTGCCATCATCATCATGATCAGCATCTTGGGATACAATTGGGGGATGGAAGAAATAATGGTTATTATAACTTCATTGGGTTGTCGTATTCTGAATATATGCGGTTATTGTACGATTATTGAATATATAGCTAGAATTAAATAGAGAGATCTAGATTCATGTTCTGTACAAATCACACTGGCCCAACAGCTATTAGCGTGATTTTCATTTACAAAAAATTAGGGCGTCTGCTACTTTTATGAACGTGCTCAATAGATAGGTATGTATTAATGATTAATTATTACCAACCTAGAACGAGAATAATTTTCAGCAACTGCTGGTACGATTAACCAAATGATCTCAACTATACAGCATGAAGTTGTTGATATATTGAAAGGGATTTGTTTTTTTAAAGTTTAATTCAATTCAGTTCAGTTCAGTTCTTCAATTTATGGCTTCCAGGAGTGTCTTGTGACACTATTTAATTCGCCAATGTCACGTAGGATGGAAGAAGCACGTTTATAAACTTTTGATCGGTTAAAATTTGTATAGGCAGAATTTCAAGTTAAACCTTCACCTAAAACAACACAGACAACATAACATATAAAATTTATAATACTACATATATAAAGATACAATATATTATTATTTATAATTTGATTTTGTTTTTTTTTATAAATTGTCATAAATATTTACAATATGGGCTAAGCACAAGGTTTAGTAAAAACTCTACATTTATGGGACGAGGGATTTTATTAGGGATGATATTATACAACGAGAAAAGAAGTTTGGGACATGAGAGTAGGAAATGGGAAACAGTACCTTCATCTAAGCCACATTCACATTTAATTCAATTAATCTAGTCTGTTTCTAGTCAAAATCCTGTTAGCGTATTTATGCCAAAATAAGGTAGTTTCGAAATGAAATAACCACTGTGGAGCTACCTTACTAAAATCATTTTGGAATGTTTAATTTATAACTAGTAAGCAATTAGCGTGAAGATATATTACTTCATTTTCTCTAGAGTGTTATAAATCATAGCGTAAGAAATTCAACGATGTGCAGTAACAAAATACCAACACGTCAATAAAAAAGTGATATGATTAATGCACAAAGCCCTTAGACTAATGATATTGGATTTTGTTTTAGCGTTGCTGCTACCGTAATAAATCTTTGCCTATTAATTGTAAAACAAGCATCGATACGTTTACGAAATATGCCGCCATTAATTTTCTCTATCTTCTAATAGCAATAACTATTCAAATACAACTATATTTTATAGTCGTCACATTTTTTTTTTATGTGGGTTCAAGATCTGTTTGACAACATTTGTTAAGAACGAAGACTCTCAAAGGGTTTTTGATGAATTAGGTCACAACTATACATTTTAATAAATAATTTAAAAAATAGCCTAAATGTCACTTTATAGCCCATCAGCTATTTCCGTAACAACAATAATATCCGTTACATTGTGCGAACGCGAATGAACCATAAATAAAGACACAGTTATTTAGTAGTAACTAAAATATTATATACCAATACTTAAACCTTATCATCAATATAAACTATATAAATTTATGTGTTTCAGTAATTAACTATCACTTAAGGAACCTAAAAATATCCTTAAAGCTTCAAGGCATATAATTTAATTAATCTACTCAATTTGTCATCGATCGTAAAATTTTTACAACTCTATAACCTGTATTAAACGGATATAGCAAATAATATATCCCACGAGAACCCCTAACTAAACACATCATGCATTATTCTGTAGTGGTTCAGTATAAGCCATCATTACCGGCGCCTGGGCGATCTAAACGGCGCATCAATCATATAAAATTGCTAAGTAGCGCGCATATCGATACGTTTCATCTTACTCTCAAGTGCTTCGATATGTTTTGATCGGCCGATGAATTAATGACCGGCGTGTTTTAATAAATGAGCACAGTTTTAAAGTTTGCAAGTGCAGTAAAGTAAATGTCTATTTATTTAAATGGATTTATAATTATCATAATATTGGAAACGTCTGATTACATTTTCCACGCACCTATGATCGTAAGTTAAAGAGTATTATTATATTGAGAATACGTAAAATCGTATATTTTAATAATTGATTATCTATACTTATTAAAAAACAAAGTCCCAAAAAGCTGTCTGTCTGTATGTAATCGATTTTTTCTACTGAACGGTTTTCACTAAAAGATAGTGCAATACTTTCGGGTGGTTTAGGTAAATAGTACATATCGGTATTATGTAAATTGTATCGAAGAGATCGCGCAGTTGTTAAAAAACTTACTTGCTGGGAGCTTAAGTCGCGTGCGCTATGTCAACCAGCAGAGATACGCTAAAGTAATGTACTTTGACAATTGTAAATCTCTAAAAATACTATAAAAAAGTCCGTGATAACATGTCTCTATCTCTTATGGTTAACTAATAATAACTACTTTTGTTTAAAATTTGTGACACGCTCATTTCGACGCGGGCGAAGCCGCTGGCATTGCTAGTGATAATTATAAAATTGCTACATTTGTATAAATCCAACGCATCACAAACCGTACAATTCCGTTCACCAAAGTTTTACAGTTGTTTGTATTTGTTTACTAAGACCGGCTTTGTACAGTACAAACAACCTTTTATTTATATGTTATTTCATATAAAGAGTATTAAATAAATAAATGCACCTTAAAAATTTTATACAGTTCACGCAACAAATAAAAATCACAGTCACATCATATTCAATGATGAAACTGGAATCCCTAATCTTTTTTTTACCATTTTTGATTTACCTACATCTTTGAATGTAGTTATTTTCTTCAAAATTAATTTACCGTATGTAATAAACGTGATGCTGAATTTCGATCTGATCATGAATGAAATCAATAAAATCGACTTACGTCCATCATTAGAGATGCTATCGTCCTGACGGCACGATGAAGACAACAGGTCACGATCCTTACAATATAATAATGATAAATGTAGCTAACTTTATCCGTAAGCCCGTAACAACAGTTTCTAGAATTCGTACGTTTTAAAAAAAGTAAGGAAATGTGTACAATTATGGAAATATTATTGTTTATACGGTTTTTTGCCATAGAAATTTTACAAATTTTTATAGGTACGTCCTTAATATTTCTACATTACGTTTCCAGTAATAGCATTAACATACAATAAGTGACAAGCTATGCAGTACAATTGCTACTGGGACTTAAGTAAAGGTATAGTGGTATTATCGTACAAAACGCAACATGTCTGCAGAGTAAGGTGATAGTTCATTTAATTGTCGTTTCATGTACAAAAAAAAACTAGAAGAAACAACAAATGCAATATTTCTCATTTTAAAATTGGGAAACAGTGAAATAAAACAAAAAAGGACACATATTCTGTTACTTATATCAACACTACGTCAATATGTTAATTAATTGTTATAAATAAATTTTATCACGTAACAACTGCCCTAGACAATCTTATACCTGCAGGCCTACCATAAACTCTTATTGCGACTCAATTGAAGACGTAAACGAAATTGTTTTGGTTTTTCGTACCATGACATCTTAAAGACGCACACTTTAAGTCGTTGCCGAATGAGCGTTCGGAATTCGTCCTAAGAACATGTGAGTAAAAGAGACAGAGTTATCTATAGTTCATATAACGTTATCCTTTTCAAACATTACGACCCCAATTCAATTCACACTTCATGGTACGAAAAGAGAGCGGTTCGCGGTCGTCGTTTACGTCTTCAATTGAGTCGCAATAAGAGTTCATGGTAGGCCTACTGTTAACCTGTTTCATAATTATATGTAATCATTTTATAATGATCAACATTAGTTTGGGAGAAAATAATATTCAGTAGTATATAACAAAAATAGAAAATCATTCTTAATATAAAACAACGTATGTGATAAGGAAGGTGCGTTACACCAGTAAGTCGCTTCAGAGGTCGTTATCTTTGAAGGAACGCGTAGTGGCACCACGGGGAACAGTTAGCAATTGTTAATATCGCATCGCTCCATTCCATTGTCAGATCGCTTTTTCTTTGGACAGATTGATTTGAGATACGTTGTATTAGTACAATGCTAAATTAGAAGCGGGAAAGTTCCGTCTCGATAATTGAATTGAATACCTACCGGATTGATTTTTATAACAATCCCGTTCAGACCGATTTCGAGGAATGTGGCAATATACTGTTAGGCTACAGCATAACACAATTAAAAGTTTCTATCGGTAAGTGATTTGGCATGTTCGTAAGCCTAATGAGAACATACGATTCAAAACTATTTGAACTGAATTGATTGCGACGATTATATCAATATATATGAAAGTTATTTGCATATGCCATGCCTTGAGAATATCTAAAAAGATTTGGGTTCACTCTAGCAAGTTCTTCTGTAAGAGATGACTTAAATTTAAATTTGTTTATTTAACTATTTAAATTTTGATTATTTAAATACTTTCACAACTTTCATGAAACGTGTTTTATAACATTTAATAAAGAAGTATCCAAGTAATGAATGTTTTTGACTCCGCCTTTTTATTTTTCATGAAGATTATTAAATTTGACTGGCCCGTTGGCGCAGTGGGTAGTGACCCTACCTTCAGCTCCGCGGGTCACGGGTTCGATTCCCGCCGAGGGCCAACATTTTCCTTAAACAATTTGTTGGTTATTCGAGCCTGGGTGTTTACTTGTATTTCAGTATGTATTTAAAACAATATATGTATATATTTACCAGTTGTCAGTCACCCATAACACAAGTATAAGTTACTTACATTGGGGATGGACGACCGTGTGTGTAAGTGCCCCATAAATTTATTTATTATATTTATTAAATGTTTATATATTCTTAACTAGTCTATCAAATTCCGTGTCAGTTATAATTAATCTATATTATACTATATAAATATTAATTTACTGTATATTTTAACTCACTTAATCAATTAACTTCAATATTTAAAAGTTTTAATTAATACGGTAGCAAATAAAAAAAATGTGCAAATTAATGTTATGATTATTAAAATAATACGAACAGAATACATTTCATCATCTAATTGTTGGCGGTCTGTTTTGATGGACAGCCTCAGTTAGAAAATTGGTTTAATAATATTAAATTGAATGTGAGTTCAAACCGCCAATAGTCATGAAATCAACTTCCAAATGGTTCACTAGCAATAATCTATTGAAGACATATGCGATCACTTTTACTGTTATCCAATTTAGAGCGAGTGTTGGTTTCCGCTTTTACACGGTTTGTGGCTGCGAGGAACACATTGTAATAAGCCGAAGACCGTGTCAATGGAATGCCTGAAGTGCGGAGGTCTTGATATTGGCAGACTGACACACATACCGACGCTCGACCTTTCAAGATTCCGATTTTCCAGATGTCCGGCGATTAGTGAATCCTCACGTCAATCGGATTTTATCTCAGACATTTGGGTTAGGCGTGATCAGAGATATCTACGATACTTGCTCGTTATTTGTGATCACTCACAGAATGACAAGTCATCATTTTGATTAGAAATTCTCATTGCGAACTTTCATGTTATTTTAATAATTATGATTTTATTATGATTGTGATCGTTTCGTTTTCGAACTTTCATTAGTATACTCGTATATCTCACCTAACGAAAATATAGTCGTTTGAAAATAATTGATAAAAAGATTAATGTAAATTACACAGAACTTATACGGGTAATACTAAAAAGCTTCACTATGTACTTATCGTTATTTTCTTTACTTTGTTACCTGCATAGTTTTTGTTATAATATTCGGCCGTACGTGTTCATTCAGAAAACAAAAGGAAGTTATCGGCTCTAACTAACGGCTAAAATAGGTCTTCAAATTAAGTAACAGAAACCTAAGTGAATATTTAAAATTGTGGAATATTTAAGTGTACATTGTATGATAAGAGAAGCAAGTATTTCCGGTCACATGATTATTAATTTGTAATACAGATCTAAACATGTTAAAACATGAAATTTTCATCAGATTTCATCTTCTCCAAGAATTAAATGAGTTCAATTTGCCTACATCCATCAGAAAATCAAATAATCACATAAACCTGAACCTACTTAGGACTATAGTCTAAAAGGCCTATCTTCCAGTTTAACCTATTTCTCTGTGCTCATTTAACCTAATTACTTGATAATATTCATGACGAAAAAAAATGGAAATACTCGTATATAAATACGATTACATGGTCTAGCTTTGTTTGAATTATTTGGTTAAGGTTTGTTAGGTTTTAACATTAAACTTTATTTGGCACTGTACTTTTTCAGTATCGTACGTACGTACTTAATCAGTAGAGGCATAAAATCATTTTTTACCTAAAAGCAGCAGCTTGACAGTCTGGTTCTTCTCTACACCATCCTTGGCATTCATAAAGCGAAAGATTGCGCACGGTATAGTACGCGGTTCCGGAAAAGTCGACATCAGTTAATTTCTCGAAGGCAATTCGACCTGCAACAATTTAATTATTAATACCTACCTCTACGACTCGTAACCTAATCTTCAGTTTAACGCTAATGTATTATATTTGTTTCAAATTGTATTTAATTATAAATACTTTTACTTTTATATCATTACAAGGGTTTTATTTTCCAATGCAGTTTATTTTTCTCTATAGTAACAGGCTAATTTAAATCATAAGCTAAAATCCTTTTTTGATTTTACACATAAGCGAAAGATCGCTTATCAACGACAATTTATCGACACGGGGATGGAGGCCATCGCCAAAAACTAGTAGTAGGGTGATATTTTCAAAACAATAATTTCATTTAACATAATCAGTTTTTAATATGCAGAGAGAGGAGAAAGTAATTGCTTTTCTCTACCTTGTCTAGAACTCATTGTCAAGTTATATTATGTATTTGTTTTAGGCAAATACATTCCATAGACTGTAGATAACCGCTAATCGCGGAAGCAGACGAGTCTGGGAACATCAAGTACCGATCGAGTGGGTTTGTCTAAACATTCACAATGAAGTGCAAATAGCTCCTGTAGCGCATTCTCCCATGTATTGTGTGTTAAGTGACTGCCGTATATGCTTATTGATAAACGGTTCTATGTAAATATGGAACAAATATAGCGTGTTTAAATCCATTCGACGATTTAAAATCAACTTTAAGCTTGGCGGTTAGATTGTATAGGATAAAATGGTAATCCACCGTAATCTAGTATTTACGGACGCTGGATTACCATTTTATCCTGAATTAAATTAAGTAATAGAGTGGGTACTAACGCAGCCTTTAGTTCGGCATACTTTAGTTTTTGGAAACAAATAAAAAATCTACTTACTAAGGACGAATGATGACTGAAGTAGTAGTAACGCTATCCGCACCAGGTCAAGATATTTGCCCCTCATAGTGATACCTCAACCTGAAACAAAAAGAAATTATCTTTTACAATCAGATATAATAATAAATAAATAAATGTATGGGACACTTACACACACGGTCGCCCATCCCCAAATAAAGTAACTTAATACTTGTATTATGGGTGACGGACAACTGGGTAATATACTACATATATAATTTTAAATACATACTTAAATACAAATACACACCCAGGCTCGTAGAACCAACAAATTGTTTTTAGAAAATGTCAGCCATCGACGGGAATCGAACCCGCGACCCGCGGCTGAAGGTAGGGCCACTACTCACTGCGCCAACGGGCCAGATATGATTTATAGAAGCAAGAGTTACTTTGCGGAATTCCTATATTACAGAAACTATTCGCTTAGCAGACGCGGATTATAGCAAAGTAGTATATATAGTTTCTAACTTACAAATAAGTATGAAGCATAATTTTACATAAAAACTTTATTTACAACTAACTGTCAGCCCATGCGTTGCTGTGGCTAGTCTGGTTTCGAATTCCATTCAACACAGGATTCAACCGTTGAAAAAAAAGCGCTGATCATCACCAAATTTTAGAGGGTTATCCGCTGTCTGATAATTACATTAAAATCGGTCTAAACGTTTCGTAGTCTATAAAGGATATACAGACAAATGTGCATTTTTATATATTAGAAGATCTATCTCCAGATTTCTATAACTCAGATTTAAGACCCACAATTTTAGAAAAAGTTTTCATACCGTTAGTTATAATTTACAAACAAAAAAGACATCGTATCATGTAATATTACATTGTATGTAATTATAAAGACACAAATAACATAATTAAAGAAAAACACTTAAGTCACGGATAAACTATAACATATTAATTTAATAAAGTAAACTAGTAATGAAAGTTCATAGAGCACGATGTCTATATTTACTGGGAATAAAACGTACGCAGCCTACTTATAAAAACACAATTGTGCCGCGGACAATAAATAAAATCGAAAGTCGGTCAATGATATGAGCCTTGACTTTGAACCTGTTATGATCGAACATATCGTGCTCATAAACTATATAAAATTATTCGGGTTGCTCGACGGTAAAAGAAGTTTTCGTGGAATGGTTTCGATAGAATATTCGAAATGCAGATATATCAACTTTCTGAAAGTTTTCCTTGTAACAAACAATTTTTATCAAAATATCATGGCGCCTATTTTTTTTTAGAGCTGTGATAGCCCAGCGGTGAGACCGTACGACTCTTTCGAGGGGCACACGAGTTCGAACCCGGGCAGGCACCAATGAGTTTTTCCATTTAAACTCGTGTCTAATTGATAATTGCAATTAATCACACGCTTTTCGGTGAAGGAAAACATCGTGAGGAAACCTGCATATTTCTAGAGAAATCTGGAGATATGTGTAACCTACCAATCCGCATCGGAGCAGCGTGATAGGTCTTAGCTCCAACCGTTCTCTCCAGAAACGGAGAGAGGAGGCCTATTCCCAGCAGTGGGATTGTAACAGGCCGCTATTTTACTTTTTATTTTGTTTTGCTCCCCTTTCTTTATTCACATCTCTTAATAATATCTGATACCTTAATGAGCCCAATGAACTATCACAGATATTATAAGATAATATGCATGGAGATTCAAATCCAAATAAAGACAAAATGAATCATTTCGGCTAATAAAAATAAATAAACTGACCTTAATTAATAAAAAAATAGTTGTGAATTAGAAAATTAATATTATATACTTAAGAGTTCAGTTATCAGTAACGCCATCGCACCTAATGAGGTGAAAATTAGATATTTTTGACACCTAAATTGGAAAGTTAGCTGAAATGACAATTTTAATTAATTTACATTTGTTCGTTGCTTTAGGTTACGTAGGTGTCCGAAAGTTCATATTTTTTATATTGTTCGAATCTCTACTTTCGCCAAATCTTTTTTTCTATTCTTTATGATGTTGGAGGTATTGTAGGATTTTCGAAGTTAAAAGTATTTCATTTTGACTACTTGCGCTCCGCGACTTATAACTACATACACACCAACAGCGTCTTCGCCGGCGAAGACAAGATCCCAGCTTGCTTGTGTCAAGCGACTTCTTCAAATTCAATTGTTAGATATAGCTCCTCTAAAACCGCCGCTTTAAGCCGAGGTTCGGTTTCGCAGGAGACACCCTTAAGTCGAGACTCCCAGGGAGTTACGAGTGCGTCAATGCACTCGCTCTTACCAATGTTACCCGGCGAAGCTTCTGCACTCGCCCGTCCTTCCGGTGATGTTTGATAGATAATGTTTTTGTAATTTAAAGTACAAGTAAACATATAAATTACAAAATAGTAATTTTGTTACTGTCGTTTTCTCTTTTCTTCAATACAAATTCAGGCCATTCATTGATTAATTTTTTAATTAATATATTAGATTTTTTTATATCTATGTTATTATTTTATTCATCGCAGGATGATGTAAAGAAAAGTCGCGATCATCAGAAACTCGGTAAAACATTTTTTTTTCATTGCAATATCACTTTCACTAGGTTTTATTTGGAAGATGGATGACCATCAGCAAACGTGAAAGTAAAGCGATAGCAGCCTTCTCTACGCCGAGAATATCTGATATCATTGTTATGCATGTTTAATGAATCGCTGCTTTCAATTGCTTTTATAACGTTCTACTTAATTTAACACATTCAATAATATTCATAGAAGAATGCCAAATCATTTTAACATGTTTGCACTTTGTGTTTGCCCCACTAAATAAAATTGCAATTATTCGTATTTCTCGAACGTATCATAAAACGTATAATTGCTTATAAATCTACCGCTACTCGAACTTTCTCGAACACCGGTTGAAGATATTCCATAAAAGTAAGTTTTGTTTTACTATATGATAATTATACATGGAGCAAAGCGCTAGAATATTTATTGTCCATTTATATCATATTAAGTTGTGGCATATATTTTATGAATAAACACGCAAAAAATACACGCGTCGACTTCTGTTATCGTAAATAGCACTAAAAAAACAATTTCAATAAATATATGAGAAGAGAATAAATGTGATTCCGTATTGTTATATTAAATGCCATTTTTAGACTAAAGATACTCGGAGTAAAAGCTTGCTCTTTTCATCAACACTAGAGAATAATAATAAATCTAAGTGACAAATCAACAACAAATGTTAGATAAAAAAAACATTTGTACTTAAGGCTCTCAGAAGTCCCAACACGAGAAAGTTAGTTACTTCAATATCAGGTAGGATGAAGAAAACACCATAAGTGTTAAATTCTCTTCTGTTAATTATTTCTATTCAGTTTCCGTTAAAGTATTTATTTCTAATATATATTTATAAAGCTTTTTTAAACTTTATTAACTAGCTAGCAAAATTTCCTTGTAAACCTCAAATAAATAATAACTATTTATATAAATTTATTGATTAATTTATTAAATTACTATTATTGCTTTACTATAAATCGTCTCACTTCATAGATTATCTGGCAGAGATCTCTGTCTAAGGAATAAGTTGACCTTTGTGCATTTTTTTTATTAATAATGTTTGCTTTACTCTTTTTTTTTGGTAAAATAAATAACAAAATCGAGTAAACGAGAAAAATAATAAATAATTAACATTTTTTCTAGGGAATACCGGTTTTAAATTGTTACGTACTGTGGGTTTTATATTTGCCGGAAGAAACAAAATGCGGTAAACTTGGTTTAACGGACCACAAATAATCCAACGGTTTCGCGGTAACGTCAATTTTCAGTCATTTTCACGCTGAGAACTTATTTGCTCTTTATACTTAGTTAAACGGATTACATGACTGGAGTTTGGTCCGGACTAATGACGGATTACAACTATTTTACAATATTAAGTTTGCAAATCGATAATTTAGAGATCGCAGACACAGATTATAAAACAGCAGGACGTTAAATATAACAACGACATCGAAGAACAATAAGATTGAGAGAAAAAATAATCTTTAATTGATACATAGATAAAATTATTTTCGTATAATGGACATAATTTGGGTAGTATTTGTATTTAAAATTAAAAATCAAAAGTGACAACGTAGCACGTAGTGACACAAATGTAACGTAACGCGACTTGGACCCGCTCATTGTTCAGACGGTTTTACTGTGTTTTACTAAAAATACAGTATATATCAATGCCGTATCCAATCAGCCAATCGGTAAAAATCCATGCCGTGTGGTATCCGGCTGCATAGAATAGACCACCCTCATTTCTGTTACAAAAGTATTTCGGGATGTCCGCAAGCAAAAGTATTATTTACTCTAATCAAACCCAATTCCTGCAGCGTTACTGCTAAGACGAGCACTGACAGACTAACTTCTTACATCTACCCGCTCCTTTACTTATATTGAGAATAGCCCGCCAAAACTTAGTCGTTATTACACTACTATACAACCTTATTTATTTTATGCATTATGTTATCTGTAATTTATTATAATATTTGTATTTTATCATCGGCCTATATATATTATTATTATATAACAATCATTTTATAAAGATCGATGTGCGCCACCGGAAGTAGGTAGACTATGACACATTACGCGCGTTAGTGGTATTCAACATTTCTTTCCGAGATGTCTTAAAAGGCGACTAAGGTAAGTTGACGTCAGGCAGGCGGACGGTCGTACGTAGCCAAATCATGTGACAATATATTTGTATCATGTTGTGCCGACCCCACTTAGAGTGGGATAAGGGCAGGAGAATGATGATTACTAAAAATACAGTATATCTTTAGTGGAGGTAAATTAACAATTAAAAAATATTGAAAAAATCTGTCTGAAACAAGAAAAGAGAAAATAAAGGATCTATTTGGGTCAATTCGTTTTCTTCTTGGTGTAAAAAACTTATTCCCTTTTCCATTTTGTCGTCAAGCCTATCTCCAGATGATGCTTCGGTTACGGGGAAACGATCGTCGAGATTATCGTAGTGAATGTGTGTAGTGCTTGTGTAGTGTGTTGTTGGTGTTGTTTTGTTATACGTGCGGTAACTAATCTTGCACGTAAAACGTTGAGAACGGTTTTTGCTTCGTACACTTAGCATTACATAGATTTTCTTAACAAACGCGGATTAAAAAAAACAACTCTATCTTAACTTTTAATAAAACTTCTGTAAAACGTAACAAGAGAAAAGTGTGAAAACAGTTATTTATACGTTAACTTCATCAGTACATAAAATCTTAGCCGAGATATCCTGCCACTGGAACCTTTGATACAAATTACATTTCCTGTAAACATTTATTATTCTATTGTTTTCGGCGTTGAAAGTGTTACAAAAGTTTAAATTTAGTTCGAACAAAACATGTTATTGAAGGTATTAAGAAACGATATTGTTTACGGAGTGTTGTTACATTAAATATAGGAGAAAGTAGTGGTGAATACATGTATCGTTTCTTTATTTAAGTGATACTTTCTAAATTGCGCTGTAAATTAATTCAAAATAAAAGCAAATCACGCCGATAAACCTTTATTATATTGCTGTAACTTAATGAGGCATCGTACACTTTGTATAATATTACTAATCCCTTATGAATATATAAAGCTCGAGTATATGAGTTCCTGAAACTTAGCCTTAGTCAGACGCTTTGACATTATGTTATTATAAAAAAAGTCTTAAGTCTTAAGACGTGTCCTAAAAATAACTCCAAAAAATACTATAAATATATAAGAATCGTAAAATATTTTAAATTTAGAACGCCATCAACTTTAGATTCAAAAATATGATGCGACCAAGAAAAAGAATGAGCTTATTATGAAATATTTCAGTATAACAATTCAAAACCGTTAAGTTCAAAATGAAGTAGGGCGTGTCGAGGCCGTAATGTGGAAACATAATTATCAAGTGTGACGTGTCTCGCGTAAGTCACATAATGAAAGTCACAGTTATGTACTGCAAAATGAAGAAAATATTGCCTGTACAAGTGATAAGAGATCATGTGTTTTTTTAAGTAATTAGTGATATATTACCGCCGTGTGGTATCGGCGGAATAGAATAGACAACCCATATTTTTGTGATGTAAAAGGCTACTAAGTTAAGTTGACATCAGGCAGGCGGCCGGTCGTAAAAAGGTAAAATACCTAGCTAAATGAAATAAAAACATGCGAGCGCATTAAGGACAGGAGAATGATGATATGTTAGAAGCAGGAAATCATGGACTCTTTCACACTTAAATGTTAAAGTACCCACAATTATATATTATCTGTTGTTTACAATTCCGGAGTACAAACTGAATTTTTTATCCTAGGTTTAGCCTTAAGTATATGTTTTAGCTTTATTTATACCGAATTTCATTAAAACGGATCTAGTGGATTAGCTGTGACAGAGAGACAAGCTTTCACATTTATCATATTAGTAAAGATGTTCATTACAAGGTAATAGACAAATCAAAACAAAAACAAATCAACATTATTCAGTTAAATTACTTTAATATGCACGCATTCGTTAAATTATAAAAAGGTAACCGTAAGAGAAGTTTACAGCCAGCCTGTGAATAAAAGTATAAAATTTATATTAATTGTATTTCCATAGACTCAACACAATCTTCATTTATTTTTATTAATGTCTTGAGCTTAAAACCGATATTAATTAACAGTATGATTAAACATTAGTTTTTTAAATATATCCAAATATGTTCATCCTCAATTGTAATCGATTCAAACATGAGGAGCTTCTACAAGATAAGTCATGTTTTTAAATAAATATAAGGTATCTATAAGTAATATGTGGAATAAAATTGAAATAAAAATTTCTTGTGAAACCACGTAATTAATTAAATTAATATCATTTTGGAAGTTCAAATTTGACAAACGCTAATTGACACAACGTTTATACACGTCGAAAAAATATTTCTTTCTTTAAACAACGTGCATAAACATCTGAAGCTTGTACTAAGTCCTTAAAGCTTTTTGAACTGGTAGCGCTGCTACACATTGGTTTGTTTTTGTGTTTGTATGAAAAAATATAGTGGCGCATAACAAACATTTGAAAATCAAACACCGCTCAATGTTAATTTCAAATAACGTGTTGAAAAAATCAACCTTGATCACGGATAAGATCTAAGCAAGTCTAGCATGTGAGAATGTGTTATGTGACATAATTATTGTAACAGTTATGTCACGATGTTGTTCACGAGTACCGTCACCGTAACGTATATGCAACCACCGTGTAGATGCGCTTTCAAATTGCCCAATTTAACGGTGAATCCGACTTCGGAGTTATTTGAAAAACATTTCTATTGTAACTGATGATTTCCTGTTTTATACTTGCTTTATAAAATGTGTGTCAAACACGAATAAAAGATTGAGATTCATTTTTACAGCTCCCTCAAAAAAAATTACACTCATTAATACCGTGCATATTTTCACTAGTAGATAGTAGATAATAAAGAATATATAACTAGTAATACTTCATAAAACCGTACGTATGCCTCCAGTATAACTTGATATGTTAAATATATAAAAGATCTAGAATAAGAATTTATTAAGAATTAATCTTTAAGAACAATTTTCACTAACTATTGAGCCCCAATAGCATTCTTTGACGTATATATATAGTCAAATACATTGCTACTATGACTTTTCACTTGATGTAGAGTTGTAATGTTTTCTCCTTGAATCCCTTGAACTTTAAATATAAAATCCTCTCGGTAGGAATAAACAGCCTTAATTCTTTTGATGTTGATAAAATGGTTTTTTAAACGTTTAATGCTAAGCAATTCATAGAATCAAAAGATCATTTCTTTTTCATTTGATATTTAAATATAGGATAGAAAACAAAGAAAGAACGGGAAAGACCGAGCAGAAATATCCACAATTAAGTTATAATAGAGTTTCTTTGTATTCGCACAATGAACATTAATTCCCATGCGAACTTTAAGATATTATTAGCACTGCGATTTAATATGTGTCTATTAGAAACCTACATATTCCTTCCTAGTAGTTTACACAATAAAATAACATACTATAGTATTGGTACCCTTACCTTGTTACTATAATTTCAAAGCAAGACATTTGTTTGACAATGTAAACGTCCCCTAATAGCATATTTAATACAAATCATCTCGACATGATCACCTTTATCTAATTTACATTACAAAACACGTTATTCTTCAATATCAAGTGACCCCATATAGACAAATCATTCCCCAATTACTGACCGTGACAGTCTGACTGCGCGTCGGAACAATGACGTGTGGTGAACGGTCAGTGGAACAACGAACGGTAGCGGTCACGGTCGTACAATTAATTTGGATTACCTGTCCCGTCTGATTGTTTATACGCAACTTATATACTTCTTTAATCTCCCGAATCTTCTTTCAACCGTTTACGATTACAGTTTAGTGTCTCAGTAGAAGAACCGAACCAAAATATTCTAGTACCTACATATAAATATATTACTACTTTTTATAGACGACTTGTCTTTACCCATTTATTTATTTGTTTATTTATTTATTTGATACACCAACGATACAATATAAATGCATTAACCATTATACTTATATTAATTCTTATACTACTATATTTATCCATTAAAGGCGTATTCAGCATTGTCTTATAATGTTAGCTCTTAAATATATATTACAATTCGGTACATCATCAAATAAAGCATCAAGTCTAAATTGAATAAAAATTTGTCAAAAAGTTAAAACTAAAACTATGTCGAAATAATAAAAATAATAAAAATAAAATAATAAAATACCATGAAACGATGAACCCTCACAATGATCGCATTAAATGCACTTTTTCGGCTCATTTTGGTAGTAAAGCATCTTGGTTATCAGGCGCGGTATAGGTCAAACATTACAACTACTAATACAACAATTGTGATTAGAATCGACGTCATTTACCCGCACCTTTACATCTATAAAATAGAGCATCTAACCCATTGAAAATTTTGTCCTTGTCGTAACGTGTTCAATCCAGTCGTAAAAAAGACTGTTAATCCTTGTCTGTATCCTAGTAAAAAAATTTAATAATTACAAGTGTATAATCTAACAATAGCTTAAAAAAGTTTGTAATATTTCACACCATTAGTGGACCAGCCATTAAAATTTAACGTCTACTATACTAAGAAGTGGAATGGACATTCATACGGCTTAGAAAATTGCTATTAATGTTCATCGAAATTTTTTATTGAATAAATCAAACACAAAGCATAAACTATTCAGTAACATTTACGTATTCTTTATGTGTATATGATACACATAATTTCACTTTACGGGTATTCTTCTTATTTTATTTTGTACATTAAAAGTTATTTTATAAGTACCAATTAAAAAATCTTAATATCAAATATATTTTCAGTAGCATCACGAGACTCAACATCCAGTGCTTTACATAATTGGTAAAAAAATAAAAGCTTATAAGTACAGATTTAATCACAATTTGATTGGAATGTTCTGTCATCGTTTTTGACCATTTTTAAAAATATTTCAATATTTTTTTAACCTCAGCATAGTAATGGTTTGTAATACACCTTAATACCAAAAATGGCTTCTCCTTACTTGAAAATAATCTCTTGTTACTATTCTTTTTATATACTATTCTTTTTATCGTATAAAGTGTTATTGAATTTTGGTTTTATTATACTGAAATAAAAAAGCCAGTAGATCGTTTAATACAAGATTCGAATGCGCTGTCCGGAGATACAAACACCGATAATGATAACAGGCACGGTAATTCGTATAACAATCACAAGAGGCGAATAGCAGGTAACGGTACCGAACACACGAGACAATGCGTGAGACAGGTTGCCCGTCTGACCTAATTATCTCGCTAGGAAGTTTAGAAGTATGTGAAATTTCGATCGCCTTTCACTCAATGTCCTGTGCGTATTTTCCCATGTGCTCATTTTTATTTCCCCTTTCTTCTTTTATCAATATATTTTGCGAAATCGTAATACAAGATTTGCAGATGTAACCGCTATCTAAGACCGCAACAGATGAGATATAGTAAACCTCGCGACTAGTCTTAGACAAATATTTTGGAAATTTTATTTTCATTAGTCCCAACTAAGTCAAATAAAAAGTACAAAAGTAATGAATATATTTTGGTATAATCCACGATGTAATACAATGTATTTAATGCTAAATGTAGAGTGTATTATCCGTTCTCATACCTGAAACTTGTAGAATCGCAAAAACTCACACACAACTCGCCTTCAATAACACAACAATACAAAAGGACTGCACATATTCACTACCACAATCTGAACAATCATTTCGTCCCCTTATCGAAGCGTCATCAGAAGATAGACTCCACGATAAATAGCAAAGCGCATTGCTATTTTTAGCGTTACATATATTTTCTTGTAGCGCAGATTATAGCGAAATGATATTTTCATTACTTTTGTATTATGGACCTCAGCAAAGTAACGCCTTATTCTAAAAATTATTCAAATACGAAGTACAAGCTCGATACCAAATAGTAAAATAACTGAAACCAATTATTCTATAACCTTTCAAGATCTTTCGAATCTCTCAAGGGCAACTTGTATATCAATCCATATTTTTACCGTTGAAGAGTTCGACCCAAAAACCGATAAAAAACTGACAACTAGGACGCTCTTAACGTGTGAATTTTATCACCTGTCACGCGACGTCCTGTATGAATCGTAACATTTTGAATGGTATCTCGAGGCCATGCGCTACATTGGTTATTTAAATACTATCATTACAATAAGTTGATAATAACATGAACAGTAGTAAGCTGTACGCATGTAGCTTTTGCACATAATGTGCGTGTAATTTGTGTACGTGCACGTGTGCCTTTGAAAGTTTTCCTGTTGTTTTATGCCCAATAATTTGAGTATTTTCTCATTCAGTAGTAGTCATTTAAAATAGTTGTGATTCCGACATTAAACGTGAACGGAAAAAATTAAAATAATTCTATTATACCTACCTGTACCCTGACTATGCAAAACTATAGTATGTTGACGTAAAAATAACTAAATATTTTTTAAGCATAATAGAACTTACTAGTGATATATTCAAAGGGTGTTTGTTTTACATTAAGAAAATTATGAAATACAATATAAGTAGATACATAATTTATTTAAATAGCAACAACCAAAGAAACATTGACAAAGAAACAACGTTATTTTAATTAAACCACACTATTGACATAGCAAGTAAGAGAGTCACTACTACACCATATGAAAATAATAGTAATAGTAAAAGTAAAAAGAGAGTTGCAGTTCCTTATATCTTTTAAGTCTTAAATAAGTCAAGACACACCGCTATACCTTCATCCTTTTTAGAACTCACTTATTAGACAATGGCCGAATGACTATTTTGTCGATGTTATGATTGAATCATTCATCATTGTTATTTATCTATGTAAGAAACCTATTGATGCACGTAATACAAATTTCAAAAATGATCAATTTGTCATCGGTAGGTCAATGACTCGGAAAGATAAGTTTCTATTACCTATACAATCTATTCATTAATTTTATTCACACTCGAAAGCTACCTTGTTTGTTATATAGCAAAGATAAAATAGCGCAAAAATTAACACACAAAACATCGTGTTGCCTCAATAAAGTAAAAATAGAACATAGAGAACCTACCGCTGTTTATCGAGTCGCATAAATATGTACGATAAAAATAAAACAGTAGTCCCTAGAATTCTCTATGTAGACACTGTACATTCTGTATCTTTGGACGACTTATTGGTTTTATGTAAATAACATGCATGTGTATCTTAAAACTCGACTGGAATGCTGACATCGCCTTCTCGCCTACGACTAACACGTGGCGGAGGGTCTAGATAGGAATCGGCGACATTTATAAATGGGTTAGCCCTTCTTTATGTGTATAGAGCTCATGTTTTATTATACCGTTCATATCAATTTTTTATGTATTATTACTAAAATTGCAGTTATTTTTGAAATTTCTATGAAAGACTATTATGAGTAATATTCATATTTTTGTGCATAAAAACTGGCTCACGTCGTAATTGTCGCTATTAGTTTCAAACTAGCCCGGACTTTTGTTAAATATGCTGTTATTTATAGAAAAAACTGATGTTTCGTATTGGCGTATACTTAATTCCAGAATTAAATCATGTATCCGATATTCCATTCAGTTTCCAATAGATGATGTAAATCTATATCTATATTTATTATAGAACAAAAGCTCTCTCTGTACGTGATCGATTTTTTCAAAATTTAATGAACGGATTTTTCTAGGGTTTTTACTTAAAAGTAGTGTTATTCTTTTGGAAGTTATAGGTTAATTACACATTATTGTTTTACGCAAATTGTGTTGATGAGGTTGTGCAGTTGATAAATAAACTCGCCTGCTGGGAACTTCACTCGCTTGCGTCACGTTAACTAGCAGAAATACACTAAAGTAATGTACTAAATAATTGTTAATCTATAAAAATACTACAAAAACATCTGGAATAGCATGTCTCTATCTCTTAAGGCTAACTCACAATAACTACTTTCATGTTCAAAATTCGAGGAAAACTTTGTGATACTGATTTCCACGCGGGCAAAGCCTCTGGCAACACTAGTGAAGTATAACTTGTTCACCATCATCACATCTTTAAACGCCAAAATTGTACATTATCAATACATATAATAAAATCTTAAATATATCAATAGCAACATTGTTAACCCTACAATTTAAGTAGATTTTATGTTTGAACAACTTAATATATTTGCTCGCGGGTTACAAACAACATTATCAATGCCCGTAATTTGTACTGTTACATCGGTGTGAAGGACAGAAATATGGTAAATGGACGTCAATTCAAATATGTTATTAGAACTTAACATATTGTGATAGGTCACGCTCGCCCGAGGAATAATCTTCAACCGCTATAGTCCAGGTTAGTTAAGGCCAAACACACGGGTTTCATAGAAAATATTTATGAGCGTTTACTCAGAAAACACACATTCTTTTCCCATCGACTTAGAATGTTCCGCTATGATTTATTCTGTGTAACTAAATAAATGTAGTTTATTCTAACGCAGGCTGGTGAAATAAGCTTGAGATGTACATACTATACATACTATCAAATATCTAACTCTATTTAAAATAAATAAAAAAAATACAATTATAAAACTAAAACAAATCCGGAAAATTACACAGAAAATACCGCTTTAATTTTCGTGTATATCCATGCAATCAAGCTTTAATTTTTTTATGCAATTGATACTAATATCATGAATGCGAAATCTGTCTACGCTTTCCCGTCTAATCCGCTGCACAAATATTGATGGAATAGAGCAGAATTAAAGCTTATACCTCTGGGTAACATATAGTAAACGCTTAGTTAGAGCGAAGGAAGTCGCGGGTACAACTAGTTTTTCATATATAAAAGTTACTATCGCACTGCTGGGCGTAGGCATCCTCTCTCCGTGTCTGGAGAGAAGGGTTGAAACTAAGGCCTGACACGCTACTTTCGTAGGTTACACATATCCCCAGGATTCTCTAGAGATATTAAGGTTTACTCACTATGTTTTCATCCACCGAAAAACGTGTAATAAATTTCAATTATAATTAGACATATAAGATTTAATAGAAAAATTCATTGCCTGCCCGAGTTTTAAACTCGTGACCCCCTCTAAAGATTCGCACGGTCTTACTGCTAGGCTATCACAGCACGTTTTTTTTAAACTTGAAATCAGATTTAATCTAATTGCTTATCCAGCGCTCAGATTTAAGTTAACAATTCGGAAGCAATTGTAATTCAGAATAACAGTGAGAATGGAAATACGTGAGAATGGAAAAACAATGCCGCAGATAATATCCGTGCAATAATAATACATAGTTATAATAAAATTATTACGATAGCCGATTTGATAATTGTAATATTCTCCTCATTTAAACGAATATATCCTCAAGCTTGCCTTTTTAATTGACTAAATTGCTTTTTAAATAATATAAATATTTTTATCAAAATAATAATCTTGCAAGGTTAAACTTATTATATAAAACTATGTATAAATTAAGTTGTTAATTCCAAAATCATAGTAAATTCTTTAATAACGTGTGAATGACGAATGTAGTGTTAGAGAAACAAAGTTAAACAAAAGAATATTATTTAGGTCAGCTTTGACCGTCAATTGTATATTGTTGTCTTTTACACTAATTTTACGCTGTCTATAGTAGTCATCTTTTTTGCTACATTAAATTACTTACATATTTTGAGATAAATCATTAACGTTTTATGATGGTCTGCTTGTGTATTTTAAATTTGAAATTTGAGTTTGATTAAAATTTTGAATATTATATAGAAATATTTAGTTCTTTTTATTTAGACTTTATTTTATTTAGAATTAGACTTAGGCCCGTGGAGCAGTGAGTAGTGACCCTGCCTTTAGCTCTGCGGGTCGCGGGTGCGATTCTCGCCAAGGGCCAAAATTTTCTATAAAAAAAATTGTTGGTTCTTCGAGCCTAGGTGTATTATGTATTTAATTATCTATTTAAAATTATATAAGTAGTATATCTACCAGTTGTCCGTCACTCATAACACAAGTATTAAATTACTTACTTTGAGATCGAACGACCGTGTGTGTAAATGTCTCATATATTTATTTATTTATTATTTATTAATTTATGTGGTTGGTGCATTCGCGACAAAATTTACCAGTTATTGTATTTTCAACTATGAAACTATGCGTTAATTGAGTTATAATTACTTTCTTCGTATTTACCCAATAACGCAAAACACAACAAATTAATAAGAAATTCTTATATCTTTAGCATTAATATAAGAGAAAGTGTTCGACGGCTCTTATCGCTGAATGTAACTGAAATTATAATTAATGATGGAATAACATTGAAAAATTTGGTTTCGATAATAACGTTCTTTCACCGTAGACATATTTGATTTAATTAAGTTACTCGTAACAAAATTTTTCCACTTCAATTCAATGTAAAAATATGAAGAATCAGATATTATATGCTCCCACACTATCGTAAAGGCATTCACGCCAAATGATAAAATGGTATTATAAAGAGACGATTATAAAATCAAATCGAGATTTGAATTGATAACTTTCACTATTCAATATTTCTTATATCAATTGAAATGAAATTTTACAAGTGCAAAATTCAATAGCTATTAATCATGCGAGATAGAAGCCGTCTCCTCCGCCCACGTGAGTAATATTCACGTTTTATCCGCAGCAAAAGATATCAATCAACAATCTACATCCATACCAATATTATAAATGAGAAAGTCGGTTTATCTTTCTGTCTGTCTATCTGTCATCGTTTAAAGCACCGATGAGGCAAAATTAATAAAATTTAATACCATTGAAGCTTATACACCCAACTAACATATAGGTAATGGCCTAAGTTACCCGATAGGCCAATCTATTGGGTATTGGTCTCCTATTTCGACGTGAGTGTGTTGGAGCTAAGATCTACTTCGCTGTTTCAATGCGGATTGGTAGATTACACAAATCCCTACAAAATCCCAAGATACTAAAGACGCATGTTTTCTCACAATATTTTCCTTCACCGTAAAGCGTATGATAAATTTCAAATATCAATTAGAAACATAAGTTTTAGAGAAAAACTCATTGGTTACGATTTAACGATTTAACGACGATTTAATCGCTTGGCTAATACAGCTAAACTAACACATAGCAAAAAAAAACAATAAATTTAAAAAAAAAGTATATATGTAAAAAAAAATAACTTACCTAAATAAAACGTATGAAATAATATTGGGCTGCTTGTATTCCAGTATCTGTAACAGATAAAATAATATAAATAGTTTGTTGTGTACAACAAAAAATACAACAAATACAACTATTTGTTTTTTTAATGGTATTCAATATCTACTTTATATTAGACGTATATTATTTACTATACTTCCTAACACAGTGTCCTGCAATATTAAATCCGCATAACAAATGTTATTATAAACTTTGGCGAAAAGTACATACATGCAATTAAATACTTTAAAAAAATTTGGTTATATACTCATACTCATACTCATGAATAAGTAAACCTGATAGCTTATAAAACGGATAAGAAAAAAATATCAAATAAATAACAACTAAATAAATAACTAGGATGAAAGTATTATCGAGGTCTGGTTTTTTTACAGACGCCGGATCGTTTGGATCTCAACCGATAATACAAACTGAAAGAAGCCTTGGTATTGGAAAAACGCAATATATAAAGGCACGATTAGGTCACATTACCCTTTCTATATTGTTGATCAAAACCAGCAAATCTCGAGGGATGGTTATAATTTCAAAGCACACCTGCGTTCACGGCAAAACACAATCAGATGTGTGTTAAACTTTCTATCATTAAACAATATTATAGGTTAGAAGTGCCCACCTGTTATAATAAAAGTTTAAGTAATCACAAACTGTTTAAAAATTATTTGAATTAAAAGTAGAACATGTTTACTTGTCACTGCAAAAGTCAATAAAGCTCTACTTTCTACCGCTCCAATTTCGCATCTGCATCCATATGCAAATGTACCTAAATACTCGTAATATTGTGTGTTTAATCGAACTAAAATAAGTTCACTGTAGTGAGTTACATTAAAATAACATTAACGGGTAGATATCGTACGTTACGTAAGTTCGAGTCGATGCCTTAGTTTTTATAAATAGCTATTTATTTTTTTATATTTGGTAATTAATGTAAAAGATTTTCTACCTGGAAATTTCAATATTGTCTATTTATTAAGACAATTAAAAGAGGCCAAGAAAAAAAAGATTAACGAAATAATACCTGCGAAGTGTAATGTAACATTTTCCGACAGTGGGACGCGTTTGTGGATCCTTAGTAACATGAGAACGTTCAAGTTATTTATTTGCCGAGTTCTTTGGCGCCGATGCGGACAAATTATGGCCCGACATCGTCGTTCAACGGACCAGCGACGGCACTATGCTGCATACCGGCCGCTTAACACCTTATTAATCGAATAGTGACTAGTCCAGAACTTTGTCCAATATGTTCATTTTTGTATTTAGGAAAGCTTTGTGCTTGGCTGCAAACTGCCTACCTTACCCTTAATATATAGAAAAGTCACGGTCTGTTTTTATCCCATTGCCAGGCATTTTTCCCATATATTTATTTATTTAATTAATTCTCTAGAGACATGCTGATTTCCTCACAATGTTTTCTTTCACCGAAAAGCGTGCGATAAATTGCTAATATCATCACATAAGTTATAAGAGCAAAACTCATTGGTGGCCAATGTGTTGAACACGTGACCCATCTGAAAGAGTCGCACGGTCTCACCTCTAGGCTATCACGGCTATACCAATATACATATATTATATACAAAAAATTTAAATAAAATGTTATCAAAGTTTTAAACACTGTTAAATTCGGAGATATTTTATCAAAAAACTATCTTGATGGATTTCTTAAGGCGCTATAAAATATTCGATAGTATAATTATATTATGATTCAACATAAATAATAAATTTGGACAAAATTGAATTCCTTTATCAACATAAATTTTATTGACGTGAGGCTACGCATTCCTCCCAAACTGTAAAAGATATCCCTAAAATTTTTAATACCTGCTTATAACTAGAATCCATAAAAAAAAAACAAAAAATAACATACCAACTCATAGATTCGTCATACGCACTAAACGAAAGCACTCGGATTTCTGCCCTATTGACCTACATTAGAGACCCTCTTAGTGAAACAATAATTAAACTGTAACTTAAAAAATCACACAAATAAAAGCATTGTAGCCGGTAATATACTTAATATTTGTTACGAGGTATTATTCTCATTTATAATATTACTAAAATTCCTCCTAATAAAATATGTTATATTAAAGCAACCTCAAGCAATATTAAACTTACGAGATTTTAATAAGAATTTCTAAATACAACCAATAAAAATTTGTGTATACATATGCAAACATTTTTGGATCTCTAATCTTAACGGTATACATTCACTTCGGAAGCCACGACCTATTTTTTAGCATACAAGGTAATATACTCGTAACACTATAAATATAGTATAATATCATCCATAAATATTTTTATTGCCGCATTAAACGAAAAGATTTGGTCTGATCGCCGAAACGGTAAGTTAATATTGTTATTAAGAAGGAATCATAACGGTCAAGTGTGAAAGTGCCAATAAGTCACCATACTACTGGTGCACGATATCTGGCGATTAATCATAATAATTTAATTTGATTTAAACGTGAAGTGTACTGAAAACATAAAGCTCTTTGTGCTTGTTAAAGAGCACTTTATATAAATCAGTGGGTTCGCTAGCTTCTAATCTTTTCGCTACATAATTTAGAAAATGAGATTAGAAAAGGGAACATAATGTCCGGCGGCGGCCGCGGTCGTGATGGGGAAAATAAAAAAGGCTTATGCATCGAAACGTTTCCTATCGACGTTGAGCTCGTTCCCTTTATCCCACAGCTGATCGCACTAGACAATGTGGTTGTGCGGGGTGGTGTTGAAGCCGGGATGGGAGCGCGACGGGAGGGGTATGTGCATGACCGCGCAGGGCGCAATGACCTTGCGCGCACATTCCACTCTTCCAAAGGCTCCTGCGACTCCCCAGGCTAATCTAGGCTATATATAAATCTAGCTAAACAAAACTATAGGTAATAATAATCTATCGTAACTATTTTACTGTTGCATATAATATATCAAGAATGTTTTAATCCCAATTTTTGTTTAACAAACATTTATAATTATTCTATTACAACCTAACTTCTTAGAGTTGAATCGCTGACAGATATTGGTGATCAACGCCTAAACAATTCATTTTTTACTCGCCCACCTTATTCTATCACCTAACACTAACTAAAATCACACTTTTTTTGCGCACTGATGCAAGCGTCTGATTTATGTACTTGTTATTTATTGATGTAGCTACTACTTAAATACCATATTATATTAGCGCTATGTTTATTTCATATACTTGATAGAGATGGAGACTTTTTTTATGAATATTGAAACGAAGTCATTTTACAGTTACAAGTATGTTTTAATTATACATTTTTATATTAACCCATGTTATGTAAACTGCACTGTAAATGCGGTATTGTAGGTTTGAATGGAAGACTAAACAATACATGGGAAAGGAAAACTAGGTTATTAACCTCTGTAAATACACATTGTAGAGCAAACCTCCCGAGTAAATAGGAAAAACTACAATCACACTACACTTCGCACGTGCCCTGGAAGTATTTCTAAAGATTCATTTGTCTTACAATGGTAATCCTACATTTAGTCTACTTTATTAAGAAGCATAAACGCGGCTGAATTATATACCTAAGCTCTTTTATAGCCTAATAATACTTTGTAGCACAATAGTAGTAAATGACTGCTTCTTATTGTGAACAGGACCAGTATAATTTTACGAGAAAAATAAACAATTTAGACAAACATGATTTATATAAGTTATTGACAATCCTGATTTAAACTCAGGACATATAAATGAAAATAATAAAGAACTGCAAAAAATATAATGACGATAAAATAAAAATGTAATTTATTCAAGCGAGAAATAAAAATTATTACAGTAACATTTTGTACAAAATGTATCAATCATTGTATTATATTATGTATCTATCCAAGTTTTATTTATTCACGAGATTATTAAGTTCCCTCAATCAAATAAACACATGTAAGAATGAGAAGAAGCAAAGAATAAACGTATTAATTCATATTGATAATATTTAGTTTCTGAGTATGACTCTTATTTAAAATGCTGTAATCTTTAGTAAGGCAAGCATAGATTGATCAAATTGACGGTAAAACTGCGCCTACTCAGGAAATAACGGACTAGGGGCCAAATTATCAAAACCACGAGCGAACGCGAACCATTTTGAAGCATTCACAATTGAAATTTTACCCACGCAAAGAAATACTTGTTAGCCACAAAGAATAATGCGGTATAGTATATTCTTATTATTTAATTAGTTTTATTATATATAGCCTATTTATTCTTATTTTACGTTTTTAATGCCATTAATGATTCTCACACTCATATGCACTCATGACTTATATATACATATTGTTTTAGTTTATGATATATATATATGTCCTAAGTTTTATTATTACTACTTCATTGTCATATTATAGCACGCCTACATACGTTTTTTATTCACTCCTGAAGGTTGGCTGGGAGATAATGCTTAAGGCATTAAGCCCACCTTTTGTGCAATTATTTGTATATGCATATATTGTAGTTGCTCAATAAAGTTTAATAAAAAAAATAATAATAATAATAAACCTGTTTTCTTTAAGTATACTTTAAAGGATTTTTATATAAACTCCTAAACGATTTTAAGTATTACTTATAAGATGCAAAACTTCCTATATACCTGGCCATTTACAGAATGAAAAACAAAAATTCAGATAAGCCCCAAATAAAAATATAAAAACTTGGCTTTATTAAAAGTAGGAGAAGAATATAATCCTTATAAGATGCATATTTATTGTACAAGACTGTTGGATGACAATAAGACCGTTACCTAAACTAAAAAGAAATTATATAAATAAATAAATAAACAAATTAACCAAATATACAATTTTTTCAATTGCAGTAACATTTAAAATATTAACAGATTTAGACTTCTAGCTATTATTTTTATCCTATCTCTCTACAGAGAAGATAGATTCTCATAACATATTTGATGTATTTGTCTATATATAAAAGAATTAAATTATTTTTAATCATTTATTTTATTATTATAGAACGATTATTTTATTATTTCGTTAATTTATCAAGTCTATTAATATTATTATTAAAAACAATTTGCAACCGCTTGCTGGTAATATGTATTAGTTAATATTATAATATCTTATCATTTCTCCGGTATATAACTTAAATGTGACAAGACTATAATAGATTTTTCATTTGGCCAAATCAATAATTAAAGCTAAAGTTGTTAAATGTACGAATTTCACTGTTAAAACGACGACTCATGACATACTAAGTTTTAATAAATAAATACTTAATAAGTTCTCGATCGAGTTTACACATCCGCATCGTAGATAAGTTGAAACAACTATGTTTTGTTAATAAATCAATAATCTCAAAAGCTTGTTTCTTTGGTAGTCTGTCTATTTATATATAAAAAGATATGTTAATGTATCGTGCGAAATTGACAGTATGTCAAATTTTATCCATGCAGATTTAATACAATCGTTCGTAATTTTTATTTTTTCAACGAACTTAGTATGGCATGATAGTCTACTTCTTTTTCTCCTAGCCTCGTTATCCTCATTGCTGAGGGTCGTGATCTCTAGTGCCGAGTGATCATCTTTTGGACGGTTGCTCTCCATTTATCCCTCGCCTTCAACGAATGAAGAGCAACTTGCATATTTGCGTCCAGGCAGATTTGATCCGTCCACCGAACTGGGCTATCTCCTCGATGGCTTCTGCCGTCAATCTTGCCGGTAACCATGATTTGGTTCTTGTCACCTTCGAGCGATGTGACCAAAAAACTCAAGTACTCTTCGCAGGCAGATAGATGAGAGTCGGGACCTTACATTTAGCTCGTGCAAAATAGACGCATTTGTGCGGAAGGCCGTCCATGGGATCTGAAGCATTTTTCGACAGCACATCATCTCAAAAGCATCGGTGCGGTCGCGATAGTCTGTGCTTACTTCTTTTATAAACTCAAATTTCGTGACAAGGGCAAAATTGAAACAGATTATTTTAAATACGTTCGTATATTATATTTATTAAACAAATTCTATGAGCACCGAACAAAGTCGTCAGACGCACATAAAGATTCAGTTGATTTTGTACCGGTATGTTGATTTTACTAATTGCATAATCAAATCAAATATGACATAAAGTATACGTGATAATAACGAATGTGGTACGATTCGCGTACTTACTTGTGGCTAAAAGATGAATCAAACAAGTTTTTATTGCATCAATTATATTCAACTTTATCTAACAGGTGAGCTGTGTTTATAGCGACGTAAATACAACTAGTTACAAGGTATTAAAGTTATATTCGTTTACGAATTATGATTGTATATTTATCTACTCAGATTTTTATTTGACCTAAAACATATTAATTTATATTTAAACCTATTATTCAATAAACTATTCGAAAGTCCTGTAGATACAAAGTTAAAGTATATACCTTTCTAAAGTTCCTATCAAAAACATGCGTTCCAATTTTCTGCTAGATATTATATGAACATAATATAAATAGTAATTCTTGATTCGACATAAGCGTCCTCATGACATTTTTATAGCACCTTAAAACATTTGATCAACGTAAATATCAATTACCAAGTGAATTTTGTGAAACGATAATAGCGGGGTTAACTTGCGAATCCTAAGCATATGTCGTTTGCTCTAACTACTAATCACTCACATCATTATAATTCATATTATCATAATCACATAGCACTATGTTATGATATCCAACTGAGTTAAATAGACCACCCTCTTTCTTACCGAGGTGTTGTAAAAGACGACTAAGGTAAGTTGACGTCAGGAAGGCGGCCGTTCGGAAAATACCTAGCCAAATCATGTGACAACATATTAACATGTTGCACCGACCCCACTTAGAGTGGAATAAAGGTAAGGGAATGATGATCATGATAATCAAATAAATGGCTTACCTAAAATTACTACACTTTTTACTTTTGGAGATATTAACTAATCTGCACTATAGCCATTGCCAAACACTAATAATACGAGTATAAATTGTACGCCATCAAGATGTGCTAATTGTAGACGATAGCATCAGTCCACATTAACAATCTCACAGTCCGTTATTCTTTTCGCGAGTATCGCCACGTTCCGTCACGGCACCGCACCGATTTTACGCCTTTAATTACAAATTAGTGGACGTGTTGTAAAAAATTAAAAAGAGCTTTCACTCGTCTGTGCCATCATTACCTATCTATGTTTATGTAAATGTGAATGTAAAACTCTTATTGTATCACTTTTAATAATCACGATAAGGTAAGTAAAACTAAACACAATATAAGTAGTTATAGAAAACATATGATAAGATCGACGTTCGCCTATTCTCGTAACCTAGGCCGTTGATGTCTTTTATATGGCCAGATTAACTTTCGATGTTTCGGTCTTCGCTTAGTTCTTATAAATTTATTATAATATACAAATTCCAAACATTCTATGAATTGAATTTGAATTAATTTGTTACTTCGATAAACATCTGTAAGTAAATTTGGTAAATAAAACTTTTCCCAAAATTGTCTCCCTTTAGGCAATAACATTTGTAAATGCTTACGAGTATATGGATATTTCTTGGAAGAACACCTAATACTCAAGTTGTATTGAATAGGTACATGAAATATGAAAACAGCCTTCGACCAATACATTGTTACATACTACTACGTATTGTATATGTACATTGTTGTAAATAGTTATTTTACCCTTGGTCCTTTTGAGATATTTTTATGAGATATTTACTACGTACACAGACAAATACGATCAATATTTGTTGTTTGAATTATGATTTATGTAAACTTACGAAAAACCTCACCTAAATGCTAATAAAATTAATTGCTGAATAAAATTGTATACATCATACAACATAAACTTGTAATTATTTCTGGAAAGTGTCAATTCAGTTAACTTTCTTAGCAAAGAGGCTAATGTCCCTCATTCAATAATGAAGATGATCGCTGAGAAAGCATGACTCTATGTTTTTATTGCAACTTGCCAACTGACAGTTTGCTAAAGTAGTTCATATCTACATAAATCATATTTAATGTGATATATGTAGATACTATTCTAAAATAAATACAAATTAGATATAAAAGTAATAATAAATTTATTTTGCTGTAATCCGCGATACAGTAAATAGAAAATATATATAGTGTAAAATGTATAGTGGACTATCCGTATTTTCATACCCGATACATGCAGGATTCGTAAAAACATTGCGCAAAGCATTGCGATTTTGTCGTGGAATCTATCTCCTGATGATGCTTCGGTTGCGGGGCGAAACGATTGTTGAGTTTGTGATATGTGAACGTGTGTAGTGCTTGTGTATTGTGGTATAAGTGGTGGAGGTTTGTGCATGTGTTTTTACGAATCCTGCACGTATCGGGTATGAAAATATGGATAGTCCACTATACATTTAACACTATATATATATTTTCTATTTAATAGATGGATTATAGCAAAATAATTTTATTATTATTTTTGTATTATCGATCTCCGCAAAGTAACGCCTAATTCTATAAATTATATAAATTATATATTTGACTGGCCCGTTGGCGCTGTCGGTAGTAACCCTGACTTCAGCTCCGCGGGTCGCGGGTTCGATTCCCGCCGAGGGCTAACATTTCTCTATAAACGAATTGTTGGTTCTTCGAGCCTGGGTGTGTATTTGTATTTAAGTATGTTTTTAAACTTGTATATGTAGTATATCTACCAGTTGTCCGTCACCCATAACACAAGTATTAAGTTACTTACTTTTGGGGACGGACGACCGTGTGTGTAAATATCCCATATATTTATTTATTTATTTATTTATAAATTATATAAATCTGAATCTTTTCATTCACGCAACTATATAAAATAAATAATGAAGATCATTGACTATGGTTATTTTACTTGGATGGATTTATACGGACACAATTAAATGATACATAGATAGAGACAGATTTTGTTACGTTTATAAAAGCATATTATTATACTTAGTGTAGGAGGGGGGAGCCATAGCTATAAGTGATATTGACATAATGAATAATGAGAGGAATAAGTGGGGTCGGCACAACATGTTACAAACATGTTGTCATATGATTTGGCTACGTATTTTACAACCGGCCGCCTTCCTGACGTCAACTTTACGACACCTCGGTAAGAAATGAGGGTGGTCTATTATATATAGCCGGCTATCACAAGGCATTTACCTTAGTCGCCTCTTACGACACCTCGGTAAGAAAGGAGGATGGTCTATTCTATTCCACCTGATACCACACGGCTATCTTTTTATTATTGTTTATTGTAATATGGTAAATTTTAGGCAGGCTCTAGTATAGAACTCAGTGAATGATAGAGTTAATCATATTAATTTTTCACTATGGCAAGTCTATCTCAAAGTTTTTTTAACTTTAATTGCACCATACATTCAAACTACTATGAAGCATTCTAGACGTTTTTCTATCAAAAGTATGTATGGCACATAATGACAAAGGAGTAGTGAAAAACTATACCTTATCTAAAACCATCTCAGATTCCCAACGATCATTTCAATTACCCGTGCATATCAATTCTCTTTCTTAGTGTCCCTTTTTTAAGACTAAGACTACAATTTTCAATTTTATCTCTCTCATTTCTTTCGTTATATAGTGGCTTATTACAGTCAATAAGGCTCATTACGTACATCGCAACTATCAGGAGCGGGAACATCCTGGGGTCGATGACATCACTATAACTAGCATCCCGCTCACGTCGCCACTTGTGCTTTGACGTTAAATTATTAAAGTTATAGTCATAAGATTGATATTGATCTTGCATAACAATGCGTTACATCTCTTATCATATTAAAACATAATTACAAATTACTATAATTTTATACATGGTAAGGGGCAATCATATTCATTTAAATCACCCATAGTAATACGGTAGCAATGTGTAACCATTAAATAATCTATACATACTATAAAACAAAGTTCCAAAAAGCTGTCTGTATGTTTGTAATTGATTTTCTGAAAATCTACTGAACAGATCTTTGTACAGTTTTCACCAAAAGATTGTGCAATACTTCCGGATGGTTTAAAAAATAGTACTAAATATCGGTATTATGTAAATTGTGTTGAAGAGATCGCGCAGTTGTTAAAAACTTGCTTACTGGGAGCTTTAGTCGCGTGCGCTGCGTAAACCAGCAGAGACACGCTAATGTAATGTACTAGAGAATTGTAGATCTATAAAACTACTAGAAAAAAGTCTGCGATAGCATGTCTCTATCTCTTATGATTTACTAACAATACTTTTATGTTTAAAATTTGATTTCTAGAAAAAAATTGTGACACGCAGATTTCCACGCGGGAGAAGCCGCTAGCACAGCTAGTGTATTTATAAACTTGTATAGATGAATCTATGCTTTCTGACAAAAACTTTTTTCTCTAAAACCTAATAATTTCATATTTCTTCACTGATTTTAATTATTATTTTATAAATTATTTTTAATTTAACGTTTACTTTGTTATATAATAATTTTGAAAATGTATACTATTTTGATCTAATTTCTTAGATTTTTTTTTAAATTTACCTTACAAATAATTTGTTTACCTAAAGCGATTTTTTATACAAGCATACAAACACACACCATCCAGCAATTTAGTCTAGTACCAACAGCAGTATAATAAAAATACACTTTATATCTAAAATGTCTTTCAATTTGTAACGCCAGTCTTATTCGTAATTTTTATTATAATTTGTAAGTGCAAAGGTTTCTGTAACTTAACACTTGTCGCAATAAATTAAATATTGACACATAAATATCAAGTAATTGTATCGTAACCTTATCAAGTTCGACTAGTAGAAACGTCTACATCGCAAATACTTTCTCACTCAATGAATATAGAAGTAATAATAGGTTTAATTTTCTCATAGCAACATATTTTCCTTGTAACCTAAGAATGTGCGGTTGAAGACCGCGTCAGGTTTTTTATATCTTCATCAAAGCACTGAACCAATATGTGGAACCGGTAGTCTTATTTGTAATATGTTACCAATTATTATCTGTCAAACGTTTCGTGTCATAGGTTTGTTTGTTAAATAAATACTAGCATATGTGTCTTGAAATCTTATCAAATAATTAAGAATCAAATTATTGTTTTAAAATCAGTGTTATGTTTTATAATTAAATTATAAACTTTGTTTATTATTTTTTAATTTTTCAACAGAAAAAAATTTATGGATAAGTATGTATAATAAACATTTAAAAATGTTAAACTGTACGAAATATTTGAAACTTCGTATGATTCTATTATAACTCACAAGATCTTTGTATTAATGTAAAGGATCCAAATTCGTTATGTTGATTAATTAAAAGACAATATAAAAATTATTGTTTTATTGTTATACATTGGTAGTAGGCACATAAGAATTTTCTGAATGTGTCAAATCAAATATATTCTGGCGCTATACGATAAAACAATATGTTCTTCTTTCTAATACTATTCTATTCTATATATTTCTAAGTCTATTGCCCAGTATCAGGATATTGACATGCTTTTACCTAACAATTTATTTAAAAAAACTATACAGATATCTAATCTCACTAAAATAAAACTAAACTATACTTTACATGTAGTTCGAAAACACACTTATGTACGGTGTATTTATCAGAATGTTTTTATATAATAAATCTATATGAACTATAGGTACATAGAAGACTTGAATTTTCTTTAAAATATTTGTAAATAATTAGGTTGTGACAGTGTCAATTCTTCGAGAAAGCAGTGGTTCGCTGATGTTCAAGAAAACAGAAGATCCTTAACTTTATTCAGAAGTCCAGATAGTCATAGTGAGTTGGAGAGTTAGACGAATGGGTCATGCTCCGGCTACTGTAGAAGCCGCCTACATACATGTCGAAGTTTTTAAACCCTTCAATATAAAGTCTATATTGTAACATGTACCTAACGACACGATTCTCAGGCTTTGCTACGCGTCACTGCCTGCCGATGCAACCGTGGCGTCACACTTCCTTATTTAGAATGCCAGTTTTACTACACCAAGTGCTAGTTAAGAGAAGTGATTGTCCGCTGTATTTATCTAACATACATTCATACGGTAGTAAACTACAAGGGTCTAGAATTAAGACTAAACAAATAGGTTTATTATTAGTTAACTAGTGCCAGTTAATACCTTTAATGACCCACCTTACCTCATTACATAGTTTGGTGGTGGCAAATATGGATATTTGTAATTGACTTATACTGATTTAATAATCCTTTTCAGCTGACTAAAAACACCACTCAACAATAGTGTTCTGATTTTGAAATAAATTCCGTAACTAGTAGAAACTTTTCATCAGCAGTATTTTAATGACTTATGAGAAAAATAGGCTTTTAGCTGTGTGGTATCCGGCAGAATAGAATAGACCACCCTCCTTTCTTACCGAGGTGTCGTAATAGGTGACTAAGGTAAATGTCGTGTGGTATCCGGCATCATAGAATAGACCACCCTCATTTCTTACCGAGGTGTCGTAAAAGGCGACTAAGGTAAGTTGACGTCAGGCAGGCGGCCGGTCGTAAAATACGTAGCCAAATCATATGACAGCATGTTTGTAACATGTTGTGCCGACCCCACTTAGAGTGGGATAAGGGCTGGAGAATGATGATGAGAAAGATAGGCTTTCTTTCTTTATTTTTAAATATATATATAAGTTTATTTATTTATTTAATTATCTATTATTTATTTACATACAATTTTGTCCAATTAGCAGTATGATATAAAGTTCGTACGTAAGTTAATTACAGGCATAAATATAAATTACAAACACTTTCAAGACTACCTAAATATAAAAAAAATTGAAAAAAAAATTAGATAGTTAATAAAAAAAACTTAACGAAAGAAATTATAATTACTAATAAGCTATAATAAAATATAATAAAAGCTGTGATAGCCCAATGGTGAGACCGTGCGACTCTCTAGAGACGAACATAGGTTCAAACCCGGGCAGGCACCAATGAGTTTTTCTATTAAAACTCATGTGTCTAATTCATAATTGCAATTTATCACACGCTTTTCGGTGAAGGAAAACATCGTGAGGAAACCTGCATATCACTAGAGAATTCTGTTGATATGTGTAACCTACCAATCCGCATTGGAGCAGCGTGGTAGGTCTTAGCTCCAACCCTTCTCTCCAGAAACGGAGAGAGGAGGCCTATTCCCAGCAGTGGGATATTAACAGGCCGCTACTTTTATAATAAAATAAAATAAAAAGTTAATGATTTACAAATTAAAAATTAGTTGTAAAAGAGGTTTAACTGCAGATATAATGTTTGCAACTGTTAAAGTTTATTCGAGTGACTAAGTGTTAAAGGTTCATAAATGAAATATGTAATACAAAATCTATGTTAAGATCTTCATGAGCACAATATGATGGCAAAAAATAATACTTGGAATGTGACAATAGGTTACTGCACTGCACGATGTAGACCGCTCTCACCTGAAAAGCCTAAGCAATCACTGGTTCAAAATAATAGACCCAACAATGTTGTAAAGCAACTTTCCCAAAGAAATTATATCTTGTGAGCTTTTGTGAGTAAACCTTATTCCGGTCCTGCCCTCGTTTTAACAGATGGACGCTCTTTGCTTATAGATCCTTCACGGATTTTGACACAGACCTTGCAACTATTTTGAAGTGAAATAAACATGAAATATAAAATAAATAAATACTTATTTTATCGTCTCGATTAGTTGTTATGTTATTAAGTCACACTTTTTATTCGCCTAATTCGATGGATGCCCACGGTTTGACATAAATCTCTTTTGTAACTTTACTTATGGTTAATGCTGGAAACAGTTGTTTAAATTTACTGACTATGTTATTTAAATATAATGGATTCATCGGGCTATAACGGAGACTACCTGAAACTAAATTCCTTCCTACATCTTTTACGATTTTGAGACATAGAGTTCTATTTGTATCATTAATGTCATCTGATGGTAGCTCTCAAGGTCATACGGTGCAATTACTATAAAAATGATGTTTACAAAAGCTTTCACCGTTATGAACATACCGACTACAAACAGGAGTTAATAAAAGAGTGTTTTACATAGAAGTCCCAGTAGCAGCCCAATATTTAAATTTGCATTGGAGAGTGGCCTTAATCCAACAAGCATAAAGTGCGGATGTAATTGTGGTATGCACCGTACGCAGTCCCCACTACTTTCCCCTGACCTAGTGCCCTCCCTGCACTGCGCAATTCTGCGACCCACAACCGTCTTAAGCTCCTGATCCATTGGCAAGTGAACTTGCCACAGTGTTCATGGTCAACTTAACATCTTAGCTTTTCACGAAATTTCGTTTCCAAGTTCCTACAACTCAAATAATTATTTAATGTTCACCGAGTGCATTGATCCCAAAAGCTAATTTCTATTAATATTGGTAAATAAACTATCTTTGCCTTCATCTCAAATAGTTTTAAGCTATGCGAGTCACTATCCGTATTGCCTTGTTATTTCGTTATTAGTTCTCTTAAACCATACAACAAATTATGATCTCCTTTTCACTATCGATTATATAGCGGAAGCCACTACCCGTTCCTGTTATAAATTGCACCGAGTTAAATTTCAAACGGTTCTCAGGGACAATGTACACATCACTGAACCAATGAATATAGGAAAAAACTATCATTTATACCCAAAGAATTATATATACAATATATATTTGCAATCAGATTTACAAATTGAGAAAAGTTTTGAAGGAAATTCTATAGTTCACGCTGTCGAAACTTTTAGATACAACAAAATAATTGAATAAAGAATTTAAAAACTTAAAAGTGGTTGCCATAAACATTGAACCTAAAACATAATTCTAATAATAAAAAAAACAAACATCACAAAAATCCCTATCGTCTTTAATAAATTCTATCTCTCTCTAAAAATATATAAAATTCCTTTAAAGCCCACTACAAGCAAACCATACTAGCAACAACTAATGTTGCTAGTTTGGTTTTATGGTAGTTATTAGTTGAATCTCCTTTTATGAATCCAATATTGGCCAATATTGGCAAGACTGGCCCGTTGGCGCAGTGCCTTCAGCTCCACGGGTCGCGGGTTCGATTCCGCCGAGGGCCAACAATTTCTATACACAATTTTCTGGTTCTTCGAGCCTGGGCGTATTTTTGTATTTAAGTATGAATTAAAAATTATATATGTAGTATATCTACCAGTTGTCCGTCACCCATAACACAAGTATTAAGTTACTTACTTTGGAGTCGGAAGATCGTGTGTGTAAGTGTCCCATATATTTATTATTATTTATATTATAATATTGGCAAAAAGTAAGATTATAAATAGTAAAGAAGCTATGTCTTTATAGACGCTATCTTAATATACATAAAGCTAATACATGTTAAACAATGTTTTTGTATATGTAAAATTAAAAATACTATAAAGGTAAACGCCTCACTCGTGAATCGTTACACGTACAAAATACAGTTATATCGAATAATCTATCTCGATTGTCCAAAACGCGCAACGATCTTAAGTAGTTAACTCTCCACAGATCGCGTGATCACGAAACCATTGCTTTGTGCGTAGCTGTTATTTTATACATAATAATAAAAGCAAAAATAAAGTTTTGTTAGCCTACACATGATCTATTTCTTAAGACGTTGATTATGTCTTCTGACGTAAAAATTAATGAAAACGATATAAATAATTGTCACTCTGTTTTTTTTTTATCGGTATGTCAGGTACAACAAGCAATGAACATTAGTTTACTATTCAGTCCTCAAAGTCAATGTTTAATTTATCGCGTAATAAAAAAAATATTAAATGACCGACATCCTATCGAGATATCTCCAGTCTAAAAGAACGCAAATTGAACTATTACTCATGTACAAAGAATTCTTCATTTTACATACATGTAATTTATTTCATTCTACAATTATTTTCTATTTCAACATTTTGGGGAACAAGTAATCAGTGATGATGCCTAGAATGCAATCATATTTTCTATTAGAAGATTGAATTATATTAAATAATTTTGCACGAACTTTTCTGTGGAAGACAAAATAAAATTACATCAGGTTTATTACTGAGAGAGTAATTGTAAGAAATTACTGTACATCAAGGCAATCACAAGAAGTACTGAGGTTGCAGTCACACAAGGTAGTAGTAATTTTTAAATTATAAACCTTTTAAAACTACTATAATTCATACAGTTTATCAGCAGCTTTAACTAATCGGATTGTATTTACAAATATGCATAGTAACGTTTTGTTCGATATAAATTGACGGATTACTTTAGACTGTAAGCTTTGCTTACCGTTACAGAATTGGAGGTATTATAACCACCAAGTTAGTGCTATTGGTGATAAGTTGGAAATCGCTTACATGTATATTCCTTATGATTATGCTACTATTTGTGAGCTCCTTTATGTCTATACTTCATTCTTTCATAGCTTATACTTATGTCAAAAAAAATTATTAATTTGAAATAATGATTTTATTATTAAATTTTTTAGCTTAGTTTATCATTGATCAGATCAGATCCGCACCACACTCTATACGACAGTCTCCGAGGCCATCCACGTGGCCGAAAGCAGGAAAAGTTGGAAGACCATCCTTAGGAGCAAGATGTGAATTATGAGGTCACGTCCCCTATTATTGAGGAATCGATGCATGGAGGAGGATCATTGATGCACCTAACAGTAACGTTTATAATAAGTTCGATCGAGGTGTTTTATCTTACTTACCGACACATTTTTATATTCTAAAATATATAAAAAATCATCTATGTCATCTATCTTCTGAGAATCTTGTAACCTCAAGTATGCAAGTGCGGGCTAGACTCATCCATTAATCATCACTTTCTCTCGAGACTCAAATTCTTATCGATGTCTTTTCCGTATACTTAACTTAACTTTACTTAATGTTCTAAGCGTTATTAAGCTGATATTACGCTCAAGATTTATTACCTCATATTCTTGTAAAAGTTCAAAGAATTTATTATTCACATCTCATTTCGCAGCCGCAGAGAAAGAACAGTTAGAGAAAAATCGTTGGCATTCTTTTGGTTTGTGACACAATAGATCGCGCGTGGGCTTAACGTGACGAAGGTCTATAACTAGGCATCCAGTTTATTACCTTACCTTTTTTAAAGTTTTGCGTCTTTATTATTTGTATTGCTAAATTTTGATGAACTTCATCGTTAGAAATATTGAAATTTTTGTAAGTTTGAAATTTTTACCTCAACGTTCCGATCTCTATCCATTTTTTGCCTATAGTAACGGAGTAACTAAGATAAAATTCCGGCAGCTACGAATTTTACTATCCATCAATTTATATATCGTGTTGCGTAAAATATTATTATTAACACATTAAAAAAAAGGTGAATATACTCCGTACATATCTGAATATAAAGTTTGGGTAGATATTTCGTATTTTTCTAAATAAATTTAATCGTAACACATTACCGAGGGCATAATAGCCTTAACATAATTAACTGCATTATCTAAATTTCATAAGACATTTTATAAGATAAGGCAAATTGATTTGATTTTATTTTTCACAAGTCAAAAAGGTACGGTCAGTATACAGGAAATTAAAAATTCATGATTTATTTACTTCTATTGCTATGTATCTACAGAGAATTGAAAAAATATCTCCACTAAGACCAACCAACATTACCCCTTGGCAAATTATATAAAACTGGCTTTTAAGCGCAACTTCGTTCGCGTGGACTGCAGTCTATAATATATTATAGCAAATAATATATTTGAGTAAACCGTAATACTTATATTAATTATGCTTAAAGTGGGTTTATCTTAAAGGCTAGACTTATGCTGTCGCGGACTTTTATAAAGAACTCTTAGAGGGGAACAATTTTGCAATACATGAATTTTTAACAACTTTCACCGTTTACTTAGCGCAACCAAGGAAAGCTTTAAATTTTGCCGTTTTCGCAATATTTTTTATTGCTGCTCCTCTCCTATTCATCTTGGTGTGATGGTAGCCTATAGCCTTCCTCGATAAATGGACTATCTTACACTTAAAGAATTTTTCAAGTCCAGTCCAGTACAAGTTCAAGTTCGGTCAAGTAGTTCCTGAGATTAGCACGGTCAAACAATCAATCAAACAAATAAACAAACAAACAAACAAACAAACAAACAAACAAACAAACTCTTCAGCTTTATATATTAGTATAGATTACTTGTATGTATTACATTGTATCGGACTTGAAACAAGTAACTTACACTTGAAATTAAATATTTAAATACAATGTTGTGTTTTTCGATTACAAGTTTCATACATTTGTAAATCAATGGCACCAACATGTATGTATACAAATCTTGATGACCCGAATTCTTTAAATTTAAAAGTCAGGTATATCTAAAAAGAACAGAAAGCGTTGGTAGCGTAATGTAGAATTTTTGAATATATTTTTTGTTATTTAGGTGTATAGTGGGTGTCTGGCGAGCTTATAACGGTTATTGTATTTGACAAAATGACACAAATAAAACTTTCACTAACAGTTTAGAGCAAGTACTCGATGCTGGGAATAACATCAGTACTGTGGAAAATAATGAACTGGCCACCGTTTCTTGCGTCTCTATGCGACCTACATATTAGGTCCTTACATATGAAATTGGCGTTTTCTATGGGAGGAACATAAAGTCGTTTTTTTTTAATGAAATATATTTAATTAAAGTATGTACCATTGCCATGTATGCACTTTTGCCATCTCATAGGTAGTTCATTGATCCGCTTACTAAAAAAACTATTCGGGCGGGAATCAATAAAATCTTTGAAGGCGGTTTGGACTGCCCCATCGGAGTTGAATTTTTTTCCTTGCAAGTAGTTATCCAAATTGCGAAAAAAATGGTAATCTGTTGGAGCAAGGTCCGGAGAGTACGGTGGATGTCTAAGACATTCTAATTGAAGCTCTTCTGATTTGGTAGCCGTCTGTTGTGCAGTGTGTGGTCTAGCGTTGTCCTGAATCAGCAGTGGCCTAGAGCGATTGACCAGCCTCGGTTGTTTAGCAGCTAGCTTTTCCATCATGGTTTGCAGTTGCTGACAATAGATATCTGCCGTAATCGTCTGGCCAGATTTAAGAAAGCTGTAGTGAACGACACCGGCACTAGTCCACCAAACACTTACAAGCAACATTTTTTTAGTCAATTTTCGCTTAGGGCAGGATTTGGCTGGTTCGCCAGGGTGCAGCCATTGCGATGAGCGCTTCCGATTATCGTAGAGGATCCACTTTTCATCACAGGTAATGATTTCACAGGTGATGGTTCATGAGGTACCCACCTTTCAACCTTTTTTACCTTCCCAATTTGCTTCAAGTGGATTAGAATAGTTTTATCACTAACACCGAAGCCTGCAGCTAACTCGGACGTGGTTTGCGATGGATCCGCTTCCACAATAGCCTTCAATTCTTCATTATCAACTTTGGTCTCCGGCCGTCCACGAGGCTTGTTCTGCAGGTCGAAATTTCCAGAACGAAAACGTCACCGTCACCATACACATCATTAATCCTTCCAGCCGTTTCTGCAGCACTGGTGCCACGGTGGAACTCGTAAATAAAGCGATATTTCATGTTTTCCATTTTGTAAACAGAGTGACACAAAGATAAAAACAAAAGAAGAAAAAACAAATGAATTAGGGGGTTAGAAACACAAATGCATGAGTTAATAGCTGTATGAATTTGAATTTGTATTTTCTAACCATAAAGGTAATATTTGAGATCAAAGTGGCCAGTACGACAAAACGCCAATTTCATATGTAATCTAATGTTGGACCTAATCTTATAATCAGAGTTGAACTTAAGTAAATGCTTTTCTTTTGTAAAAGGATTATTTTTGTATACTGGACAACTTGGACTATGGCCCAAAAAGACAAATTTAACAATCCTTCTGTTTAACGTAAGTTCCATATTAGTACTAATTATAAAAGAAAAATAGTATAATTATACTGGACCCTTGCTTTAATACCACACCGGGTTAATTATCCCTTACTCTACCTTGAAATACTCCGTGTATCTCACTATATCTATACTTTACGCATAAGAAATTCGTGATAAAATACAATTTCCAATATAAAAATTGTTTAAACACAGTATCGTAGTTATTTTCATATCATTTTTTTAACAATTTGAATACAGCACTGAGCGCTTGACAAATTTACAACCAGTTTGACAACTAATGCTTAGCTTAATTAACTTCATAATTTAAAAACGCTAATTTCACTAATATTAAGATCGATATTTATATTTTTTATACTCGTATAATTTTCTTTTATTAATCGTATCAGTAGTGCACAATATCCTTATATTCTATTTTCTTTAATTATTTTCTAAGGAAGTTAGTAATGTTTTGCGTATGTGTTGTATTTGTATTGATATTTAGTTCATAGTAAAAGTAAAATATACAATAATTTATAAAGTTAGGAGTTACTTTGCGGAGATCCACAATACAAAAGTAATAATAAAATTAATTTGCTATATAGAAAATATAGTACATAATGCTATATGCATAGTGGAGTATCAGTTTTTTCATACCCGATACACGACACGGCTTTGCAATTTTGCGGATTATAACAAAAAAAATGGTATGACAGCTAGCGTTCTAAATCACGAATAATCATAGATGGAATAAGGGGAAAAACCATTTATATCGTGGCGAGGTAATTTTCCTTTTACTTCTCTTTAGGACAACAAAGGTCAGTAGAGAGGTTAGAGCAATCCAGTAAGCGTTTTTGATTCAGAACGCTAAGCTATATTCTCGAAATATTCTTCGAAATATATTAATGTATCCTATGTTAATAAAGGCGTAAGTCTCATTTATTTAGTGAAAATTATTTATATGTCCTATTTTATCTTAACAAATCTTTAAAAAAATATTTTTTTACTAATGAGATTTTTATTAGATTAGAAATTTTTTTAATTCTATTTGCTTCTATTGTAAGTAAATCATAATAAACTATACAAAAATTGAACTTTTTCATAACTATAAAGTCTTTCCGTTAGGCCTGATGTTTGAGATCTTGATCTGCACTTTGCGAAGATGGTCGTCAAAAACATAGGGCAATAAATTATAGAGACAAACGACTTCTAATTCAGAAGATATACTGTAAATTACGCAATCGAAAAGGCCATCAATCATTCCAAACAGTAACTACGTTGAACCGGGAAGTAATTTTTATTTATCCTTGTATACACACACTTTATATTTAAAAATAAATAAAATCATTACTGCATATAAATTTTTTTTAGTTAAATAATAAGCGTTACAGGAAAACAAGAGGACTCCATAGCCTCAGATAACCGAAATGCCTTTAGAACATCGAGCCATGATTAAATGTACCTTTTTTATTAAAAAAAATACATAATAAACAAGCAATTATAATAATAATCATACGCGACAAATCCGTTAGAATTATTTGGTTGGCGTGTAGTAATCGCTAAAATTTATTACTACTAGTTTATGGAAATGAATGGTTAATAATTTCGTTGTCATACATAATTCATCATAACATTTATTAACAGTATATTTAACAGTAGATTCAAGTTGTCAAGTATCTGATTTAATCCGATATTTAGGTCACGAAGTACACGCTAAACTTATTTATTTTTAGAAAGTTGGACACTTCTTTTAACTACAAGTTAAACTTGTATAAATTAAAAAACTGGAATACTCACGCACGAGAGCATTTTAATTTGATTTTAACCCAACTGCTTATAAGTACTTATATTTATTTAATAAACAAAAGATATATAGACTAGTCATGTCTTTAGAACATTTAATAAAAAGTGTCAACCCTAAGTAATGTTGCAAATTTTAGGTCTGTCAATATCACACCATTACCTCACAAAGAACTACTCTACTTAGAGAGAAGGATTAAAACTGAGACACACCAAGTTTCCACAATGACAAATAGGTTTCACATATCTCTGTGAATCAAATCAAAATATTGTAAGAAAATCTGAGAGATTTTGATTCAGTGTAGAATCAATGTTCACTTATAAATTTTAATATCAAGCACATTAATTGTTACACAAACTTAAAGGATTACAAGGGTAATACACCTGCATAGTGCATACCCTTGGTAGGAAGGACAGTATGCATCGTCCGGCCAACATGGCATTTAGTTAGGGAGTATTAGAGAGACCAAACTAAACTAGTCTAGAGGGGATCTATAATAACGTATTCACTCATAACTGGGGCGATCTAAGATTTGGGAGCACATGCGGTCAAGGTCGTCTGCACTTGCCGCAAAAAAACAGCTTGCGCCCACGCATAATATGATCTCGGTTACGTTTTAACCGCTTCTCGCTTCTGGGATCAATGAACGGATTAGTTTGATTAATCCTTTCAATTATGCTTTCGTTGTTGAACTGAGCGGATTTTTTATTTATACTTATTATCATAATTAGTTGTACATTTAGCATTTCATATATTTCCTATTTACTTTATCGCGGATTATAGAAAAATATTTTTACTATTACTTTTGTACATATAAACTCGAAATCCATACTCCAGTTTCATTAACCTAAATCAAATTTGATAATTTAAAAAAACCATAATCTACATTAATGCCAGTGGCATCGTTAAATGTCAGAGTGAGCTGTCATAACTTGAACGTGAAACGTGAACCCCCTTACTTTACTTACTATAATACGGTTACTATTTGACTAAGATTAACTTAGTCGTGCAATTTACTAAAGAGTTTCTTAATCTTATAAATCTTTTTTTACTTTTTATTAGTTCTTAACTTTTCCGAACACTAACCAATAATTGATTAAGCTTGTTTAATTTATCCGACCGGAAGCACCGTACTATTTATAAAAACTGATTGAATTCAATGCGATTTATAATTTTACAATGCACGTTCGTCATGGCGAGTGTAACCCGTTTTAAACCAGTTTTAAAGGAAGAACTTACTCACGTTAGATATTACTTTTTTAATGCAATACTAACAAAGGAAAGGAACATAATGCGAAAATTGACGAAAAAAATAGTTTTCATCAAAATTGACTTGCTGTATTGCTGCATATCCACTTTAGAGGACTTTGTTTTATATCCTTAAAAAGTTGATGTCATCATAATATAAATTTATGCCAATAAATTTATATCTCCTAATTCACAACCACCTATTTTCTGTATTTCTATTTACACTTCTAAAAGGGGATATAAAGCGTATCAGTAGAATAATGATAGCTTTAGCTGTAGTTCGCTTTCAGTATCGCTGAATTAAGTTTTTTTGCAACATCTTTTATTAAATCTTCCTTAAAGTTTACTTTAATTAAGAATTCTTTAATCTTCCTGACTAATTAATCCTTGCATGAATATATTATTACAACATGTTTCAAATACAACCTCCTTCATATAGTTGGTCAAATAATATAAAAACATTGTCGCCTTCAATGTCATTGAGTTGTAGAAAGACATTAAATGGTTGAATTGAAACTTTTGATAAAATTGCTTCTTATTTATTGAATAAGTGTAAAGGAAAAATATCGTTGTTATAATATTTTAGTCGTAGTTAGCTAACATAGAATTCTATGACCAGGAATAAACATATTAAAACTAGAGCTACATCCGTTTATGTAATTTTGTATGCAAAGCATACCAGTAAGCCTACCATGAACTCTAAGAAAACGATTCAATTCAAAGACAGTACCTAAACTCAACCGCTCTCTTTTCGTACCATGAAGTGTGGATTGCATTGGGGTCGTAATGTTTGAAAAGGAAAACGTTATATGAACTATAGATAACTCTGTCTCTTTTACTGAAATGTTTTAGGACGCACTCCGAACGCTCATTCGGCAACGACTTAAAGAGTGCGTCTTTAAGACGTCATGGTATGAAAAAGCAAAACAATTTAGTTTACGTCTTGAGTCTTCAATTGAGTCGTAATAAGAGTTCATGGTAGGCCTGCAGGTTGGCACAATAACTTCAGTGCTATACATTAGAATGATAGTTATTGCGCACCACTCTCGTTACTAGTTCAAGTAAAAACAAGGACTTTCTTTTCAGTCACTTGGATCCTTTATTTTGGTTTACTTTAAAGAAATTAAGTTATTTAAACTTATTAGTATCTTATCTCGGTTGCTGATTATAATTGAAAATTATTAATAATATAGGGTTAATAACAATGCTGACGCTCCAAATCCGTTTGTATAATCTCTTTTTTACATTCTCTCTTTAACCTCGTAATGTGTCGCATTCTAAGAAAAGCATAAAATAGTAAACTTTAAGCTTTTTTTCTTAATGTTTTCAAATTCCTTTCATAATAACTTAATGTTATATGATATGACGAATTCAACTATTTAAAGTAAAAAAATATGCATTTGTAATATAGTTCGTTCATCTATATCAAAATTTTCCAAATTAAAAAATATTTATATTAAAATTTTGACAAATAACGTGAAAATAAAGAATGACGTAACGTAATTTCTTTCGCCTTTAGGCGAAATTTTTACTTTCCCTTAAATTATTTCGAGTCAATTTACTATTATTACGGAAAAAAAAACTAATCAACAATAGGCCGATAAGAGGACTGTAGTGCATGTAATGGCAAGACCGTCACGTAATTCTATAGTAATGACAGTAATCATTTCACCATCTTCGGCCAATAATGTACGTTTACTTATCCGGGTAAAGCGAAGCACCGTGCGAATACAATTTATAACGCGTAGCTCTTATGTGGCTTAATTTTATGGTATTATAGAATTGCATCGTAAAATATGGAAGTGTGTAATAGATTTCTACAGCATTATACGATGAAGCTCTCAATGAACCCTAATTCCATTTAACATTGCGGCGCCGACACCAATTTGCCTAGCTACATTTTACGAAGACTGCAATTTACTTTATTTTAAGTAAATATTAGTCAGTGACATTTAATGTAATTAAAAAAATATTATTACCATTAAATTATTGTACTAGAAACAGTAATTACTTATCAGCGAATAAAATGTAGAGAATATTGATTTTTTTAATCAATGTCGATGATTATATACCTATGTAATAAACTACTATTTCTTCAATTTTGATTCAAAAAATTTTTGGATAAATATAATAAAAGGAAGTCGTATCCTTATCTGTTGTTTCTTTAAATATGTACTCATTCACTGTTAAAAAAATATTTTTAATCTACTGATACTTGGGAATAAATATTAACATCTTGTACATGAAATCGGACATGAAGTAGTCATCGTAAACAATGATATTAGTTCTCATAAATTCTCTTGCATAGGGTCAGCGGGCTGACCCTTGACATACAATAAGTAGAATTCAGTAGTGAATGTTGAAGCTAATCGTGACTTTTAAGAATGAGAGAAATACAGAAAGTTTGCCCTGTTTTACTTGTCTATATACTTTGAATATCATCGTTTATATTTGTTATAAAAAGAAATAGTTGTTTAATTTTTACGTTATGATTTTTTAAGTTTTAAATTGTGTATATTCTTAAATAATATGTAAAAATTATTCTATACTGTATTCCAAATTGAAATATTATAAAATGTGGCAGAAAAAATATATATTTAAAGAACTATAAGTATAACTTATATAGTATGTAATATTATAATAGAAGTTCAGTAGAAATAGCACAATGAATACATATGTGACAATACCAATAACCTCTAATGTCCCAAAACTCTACAAATGCCAAATTTCCGATCCCCAAAATTGTCCTTAACAAAATATTTCATGAGATTTTTCTTGGCAACCAGAATAAAAATAAATTACAATAAAAATATTAAATAAGAATAAAAGTTTCCTTCTTCTTAAAGTCCAAATGGTTAATTGAAGATTAATAATTTATTTGATAATTGAAATTTGATGCGCTCTCGGAGCTAGATATTAAACACGAAATGATTGATTTATAAAATTGCGATTGCAGTAAAATATTATCACGTATCATCATATCATGTATTTATGTTGTATCATGGATCTCTGCAAAGTAATATCTAATTCAATTAATTTAAAAAATTGACAATCAATTTTTGAAGTTATATCATTTTTGAAGTTATATTTTATAAGTAACAACATAAATATATTATTATTATTATTATTATTATAACAAAAAGCATTAAAAAACCCGCGTTTTCGGCATTAAACGAAAACTAAAGTTTTGTTGTGCTTTTAAAATTATATAATACACTGGTTTAAAGTAGTATGTAATTTTTAACATTTTCTCACGATAATATATTCTTATACAAAATTATGTAAAAAAAAATTTATAAATGGAATACTATGTTGTATTTCTTTTATACTTTAGTCATAAATTAATTATTAGCTATGTCCCATAAAAGATTCTAGGCCTTCTCCCATTTTATTTTAATAATGGTACTTAATTTTTAAATTTTTAGTTAAGATTTACTTAATATTTGAAAGTTTATATTGTCATATATTTAGAAATTATAATTCTATTTATATATCTTATATATAAAATTACAAAAAAAATACCTTCTAAGGCTTGTCGACCACCAATAACACGAGCAGGTTCAAGTTAACACGTAATAGAACTGTCCATTAATCGACGAGCACTAAGCCGAAACCTAATCGCAGTGAGGGGCTGTAAAGAGACCGCGAAACCGGCACCAGGGAGACGGGCGCGTACGCGGAGCACGCTACCAAAGCGTCTCAAACAGAATGAAACGGTGAAGAAGACGCCACTGTCTTATATAGACGTGACCGTAACCTGACGCCGGATAACGGACTTCAATCGCCATAGAAACTACGCGATTATGGCTCTTACCACAACTATGAAAGGTTTTATTTTCCTATCTATGTTTTATTGTTATAGATAGATCGAATTTTCAATAAAGTGCCCGAAGCTGAACACTACAATTTGCTGATGCTAACGCTGGTAAAGCCTGAATAAAGCACAGGACAACGGAACTCTAAATATCATTGAGATTTGCTATCGACAACGATATACCGTAGTACTGCGACATTCCTACAGGTTTAGCTCATAGACTAAGCCTTAATAGTCTTTATTGGAGTTCTAGTTAGAAATAAAATCGAATGTCCTAATCCATTTTACGCGCTATCCTCATACGAATTTTATATTAAATATGTACAAAAGATATTAAATATTAGTCAAAATTCAGCACGGGAACTGATGTCACAAATTGGCACCCCTATTTTTGCAGCAGTAGTTTCCAAACAAATATTCAATATGAAAGAAAAAAGTTTCCTTATTTTTAACCTGCACTACAAAAAATGCGTATCAACAAACACACATACAGATGAAGAAGTTATTTTCTATAAAGACTTTATACTATTATTTACTTGACATTATGTTACTAAATAAAAATGCCTTCGCTTCAAAAAGACCTTAATAGGTGGTAAGGTAACCTACTGAAAATGCATATAAAATTTCATAAAAATCGATCAGGCCGTTTCGGAGGAGTATGGTAACTAACATGTGAAACGAGAATTTTATGTATAAGACTTTCTGACCTGGCAAACGTTGTTTTGCCATATAAATTATTTCTAGGAAATTTGTTGTGTACATTATAAAAAAAAAGTCCAAAAAAAATTTTAGTTGTGGATAGCCCTTTCCACTTAGGGGCATGAATAATACATTACAGCTGATTCTTAGACTTACTGAATATGCATATAAAATCGGGCAAGCGATCAAACTATACTATATTGTGACACGATAATTTTATATATAAAATACTTTCATATTATACCATTAATATATTTTACCAGTACTTTTATATCACTAACAAAGGTTCTAAAATACTCCTACTGAGAAGAGTCATCAGTAATCTGGACGATAGCCTCTTTAAAAAAAAATATATTCTTATCACGTGATACGTTTTGTCATAGCTAAGTTCATACATAGCATGTTCGTACATGTTTTTTAATTATTTTAAAAAAAATTATCAGCGAAATGAATACACGTTTTTAGAATATGATATGTATTTGATATACAGCTAGTGTATTTTTGTAAGTGTAATGCAAGAGTCGTACGACTCATTATTTACTCAAGTTCATTTGAATGATATTATCTTAATTTAATTAAGGGCCCATTACATTATTTGAATTCCAAAAGTCCCGTTTTTCCCATGGGAACTTGGAGTCATAAAATAAATAATATAATGTAATGAGTACAGAATTTATAACTATGCTAAGAGCACTTTGTAACAATTGAAACAGTTATATACAAAAATTTGATATAATTAAAAAGCATATATTGCTTACATATGGTAGAAGTATTGACTAGTCGGGCTCATCCAATAAAATAAGACGTTAGTATAGCCGGTCTCTCAACATTAATAAGTATTGACGTCTTTAAAATAAAATAGCCGATACGCCCCGGCTGCACGTGAGTATATTGTTAAGCATTATAGGACATATTCATAAGTTGAATTATTTTCGCGCTATTTAATTTTCATTTTGCGTTGAGACATATTCATATAAATTTTATGGTAAGAGGGATAATAACGTTAAAAATAAAACGCTAAAGGTAACTAAAGTATTAAAATTGATACGGATCTACCTGTATAAAATACAAATATGAAAATTTAAAATATTTAAGTTGATAAGAATCCTGTTTAGTTTTCCAAATACCACATTGTACGTGAGCAATTAAAAAAAGTTACAATGGGTACAAGCTAGCCTCAAAAGATAAATATATATTTATGCTTTTCGGTAAAGGAGAAATTGGCAAGGAACATTTATGGTAAAAGATTCCTGCATATGTGTAACCTACCAATTATCAGATAGGTAGCAACTTGGTAGATGCGTGTATGCTCTAACCCTTCTCTTCATAAGGAGGGGGGTCTTTGCCTAGTAGTACGATCGTAACATGAAGCTACTTTTATGAAAACTAAAGTTTGATAGCGAAAAATGTAAAAAATGATATTCACTGCATTGTGACGCTATTCAGATGTAAGATAAATTTGTCTTCAATCTCTCTAACAGATTACGTACCGTGAATTAAAATGCATTTAGTTCCTTTAACATCTGTAAATTTGGCTAGCCTTATTTCTACATTTTAGATCAGCAAGACAGTCGCTGTATTATTTGTAAACGCTGTGATAATTGAAAGATTTATCTTGAGTATTCCTCCTAGTATCGCATATATGAAATCTCTAGGTTAACTGAATCAATCGGATCGATGACGTTTTACACGTTTTTGAACGTTCTAAAAGTCGAGATTTAGTATAATATATATTCGATTTAATGTATAGGTGCATTTGTATAAACGAAGAGTATACCATTAATTATATGCGAAAGATAACTCGATGTCGGCATGAACTCTATCACTACGTAATGACAGCAATAAAAACAATGTTGAACGTGAGACCGACTGCCTTTTTTTAATCTCACTTCCTGTGGTTTCCCAAAGAGGATTTAAGGCCAAGTTCGAAACGAAACACTAGTGAAAGTTAATGTGTTGATTCGCGTAATTCTCATTTCATATTATTTGTTAGATGAAAATAAATCTCAAATTACATCGGGCACGGCAACATTAGATACGTTTTTATTTGAGCGAGATTCAATTACTCACTCCCAAAATAATTACGCGGAGCGCCGAAGGCTTAATCCAAGGAACAGAAATAAGAATGTAAGTCATTGCAATGAGTATAATGAGTCGGTCCGTCTGCGTTAAAAGGAAATAAGACGAACGTCGACGGCACGCTGCAGTTCTACAGAAGCGGCTAAATTGTTTCTCTGGTTTTTAATCTTTCGAAATTAGTGCGAGATAATTCTGCTTACTGCATTATCGGTGTAAGATGATATTATTTTTTACTGTATACCGTAATTTTCATTAGCCGCAACCGTTATGCGACCTTTATTATTTAACATACATATATTTAAGATAAATACTGGGGATTTTTTTATAATGAAATTAAACTAATTCTTGCAAATTCATAAAAAAAATTACCATATGTATAATACCGTTTTATTTACAACCGAATTATTTATTAACTATTACAAAATTAAAATATACGTACGTACTACTAGTAGTACTCTATGACGAAATTTAATAGCTAATCTATACCGTAATATATAGAAAGCATAAAGAAAGTCTTCTAACCGAATGTTAATCATTAATTTTGGATTGCTTGTGACCAAAAATAATCTTAAAAGGAAAATGTTATATTGATATCATTTTTGAACGTATAAAAAACAAATAAGTATTATAACCAAATTTATTATTTAGTGTCGATTTCTAATCTCCTTTTTTGATGGTTTTTTTATAGTCATTGCCTAGCATCGAAACATTTTATTGCTGAGACATTAGTGAATCATCATAATTTATTCTTATTCTTTTATTAACTCAACAATTCTTCTCTAACTGTTAACTGAACAATTCAACTATCCAATTTAAGTAATAACAATTCTTATTACTTAAATTAGATAGTTTACTGTAGATTCCTTAATAAAATAGGTCCGTCATATGAAATTGACGTTTTGTATCAAAAAAGGAAAATAAAAAGATTTTTATCTATGAACTTTATCCATTTTAAAGGTGATTCGTTAATGCTATAACAATTGAAGGCTGAGAAATCGCTGAAAAACTATCATTTAAATTTGAATTTCGCTCGTTTCAATGTTGAGGATAAAAAAATGCTAGTTTTAATTATATTTACAAAGTTGAAGACAAACTCTAGCCTTCCAAAATATAGGTTCACCTAGTTTGGTGGTTAATAGTAAATTTGTCTATATTTAATTTCTATTTTAGTTAAATTTAGATAAGACATTTCCACGTAATCACCTTATGTTTGCAATTGACCAGTTTCGGTTGTTTAAGCTTTTCCATCATGATTTTAAATTATTCATAATTCAAATCGGCCGTTATCGTAAACATTTTCCGGTACTCTTTCTTAAGAATCTAGTTTTCTTATATTTCTAGTTTTCTCAGGTTCAACCATTGAACATTTCCCAATATAGCATAGAATCCATTTTTTACCACAAGTAACGCTACATTATAAAAATTTCGTTGTTAATGTAACGCATTACTCGAAGCGTGTTTGAATGTGTACTCATACTTAATTAATTTCATGCGACACCTAGAGCTTTTCACTTGCATATTTTGTTTACACTTATTATTACACTTTATAATTTTTTATCACTTACAAGTATATTCACTTATATTTCTACTAATAAGTAACTAAAGAAATAAATAATTTTACATTTCACAAACCGTTACACCCAAATGAATATACCATACCAAACAAAGGTTAACATATAGACATTTAAACTATCTAAGTTAAACTCACAAATTACAGAGGGAAGGAATATAAATCAATAAAATAGAAGAAGGCCTGTTTGTGTGTTTGGATACACAAACATAAACACGTGAAAAGATTGGCTCTACCCATAACTATCTCTGTTTTGTTTTTAATTTTTTTGAAATAAATATAAGACTATGGAGACTTTCTTCTAACTTTCTTGTCTTCTTCTAATCCGTCCTATCCTTAATTTCTTTGGGGGAATGGGAATCTTTCATTCTTCGAGGTATGGTTCCCGCCCATTGTCACTTTTGATTTATGACTTACTTAACTGGCACTATATAATAAAATAGTATATATAAAAACGCTTTAAACTTGATTCATTAATTCCTAAATAAAATAATAATGATTCGGCATCTTAGGTAGTCGCATGTTAGAAGGCATTAATCATTGAATATCCGGAATAATCGTGGCTAAATCTATCAGCGACAAAAAACACCAAGAACGGGATTTATTTCAACCTCTTAATGAACCATCTGCACAAAGCTTTACCTATCTATTTCATTTCATTTTTACACCTTTTATTTTCCATCGGTGTTTTTGCTCAGTTGCCTCCTCAAACGAATAAATCTGGGTCGTTAGTGCGCACACCGATAATACGTAGCACTTTTACTTGGAGAGAGATCGATGATTATTAATTTTATTTTGGACCAAACTTGCGTCTGAAACACACTTAACCGATTTCTGTCAGGCGGCATAATAGAATCGACTATTGTAATTAAAGACGCGAACAACTCAAACTAACTAAAAAGTAATTATTTGTGGGAGAGAAATTTAAATATAGACACCTGTTTGTTTTTGCCGATGACCATTAACACGTACTTCATTTAACACTTCATCATTTACAGTTGCAGTCAATTTAGGTAGACATATTGACATATAGAAATAAATTGTGATAATATTTTAGTAATATTTCTTAGTAGCTGAGAGCTTTCTTTGGAAAATCAATATGTATTTTTATTGCAGTGTTGGTCGTCAAATTTTAAATATTTTGATTCAATTTTGAACAGGTTGTGTAAGATTATTTATCATGTCATAATATCGCCAATATATATCGCCAATTGGAAAGTACGTAAATTTTACAGGGTTTGAATTAAGCTCACATGGTAAATGAAAAGTAATTAAACATACTGTAAAATTATGAAAGAATGTGAAAAATACGATTGAACACTTACCATAATCCTAATACTAAAAATATTATCTTAGTATTACTAAAAATTTTAATCACTCAGAAATCATAAATATATATTAAGTGAACGTAAAAAAATGCCAATTGATGGTGTTACCGCTAGTGACATGTGCAGTACCACGGCGCCGCAATCACGGGGACGGTACCTTCCATCATTCCATGGTACGCGTGCGCAGCTTAATCGTCGCGTAACGGTGGCGAACTGTAAAGTGCGCCACGGACCGCGGCAACGTGCTAAATTTGCCGAAACACCGACATCTCTAGCGGGAAATTCTCAAACCACTTCAAATCGTGTCGATGCTCAAAAATACCAGAAAATGTTCACATAATTTATAGAATTAGGCGTTATTTTGCGGAGATCCATAATACAAAAGTAATAATAAAATAATTTTGCTTTAATCCGCGATAAAGTAAATAGAAAATATATATAATGCTAAATGCACAGTGGAGTGTTGGTTTCATACCTGAAACATGTAGGATTCGTAAAAAAATGCACAAACTTCCACTACCGCCACCACAATACACAAGCACTACACACGTTAACTATCACAAACTCTACAATCGTTTCTCCTCGCAACCGCAGCATCATCAGGAGATAGACTCTCAACGCATTAAAAATCCGATAAAGTAAGATGAGTCTCGGTAACTGAAATTCCGCCTGATACAAAAGTAATGTGTAAAGTAAAATGTTTGATTTTAAATACCTAGTTAGAAAATAAGACTTTTTTTATTTTCCCTGGGATCATTAGGGACTCTGATTATAGCAAATAAAAGGTATACTTTATAAAAAAATAGTCTGTGTTATTGGTATTATAGATTTGCACCTTGATGAATTGGATTAAAAGGCATTGTCCATAAATTAGGATATATTATAAGATACGATCAAAGAAACCTTATAGTAGGTATACCGACGAGTTAGTTTATGTATAAACGGTTAACGAATACCTTAAATAAACATCACTGACAGTGCGTGAGATTGTCATTGAGGTAACAGTATTAAACTCTCAGAATATTTGGTGAAATGGCCTCATTCACGCTTTCACTTAACTTTTTTTATCATCTGTGGTATATATGACGCAGACATATCTGACAGTACGGCAAAGAATTCAAGATATTTTTGTTCAGATGCTGATTATGCACATTACTTACTATCTGAAAATTGTATCAAGGCAATGTTGAGTTCCTACCCAGATGACGAAAAACAAGTTAAAAATCTGTTAACAAAACTTTAATGTCCCTACTGATAACCGTTGAGGCTTTCCCTCGTCTGGAGCCAATACTCGTAACAGCTCTCAGGTCAGGCTAAATCGAACCCCGGGAAGTGGGTCAAATTTAACTTGCAAGATTCCACCTTCACATAGATACACGGCAAGTTAAATAAAAGCTTTTAATAATGTTTTTTACTGCTATCCTATGAAAAGGGGCTATAAAATACATGATTTATAGAAGCAGGCGTTACTTTGCGGAACTCCATATTACAGGAACTATAACAAAACTACCTTGCTATAATCCGCACGGGTTAAGCGAATGCATGCAAAGCTAATGTGTATGAAGCAGGCAAAATTTACGAACCTTACACATGCAGGACAAGCCACCACACGCACGCCAAGGCTCCTCAACCAGCAACAAAGCACACACACCCACCACCACATAAATCTCGACGATCGTTTCGCCTCGAAATCGAAGCATCATCAGGAGGATAAGCTCCACGACGAAATCGTAATGCATTACGATTTAGTATTTTTTGTATGCTTCGGTTTCGGGTGAAACGATCGTTTCGCCCCCAAAACCGAAACATCATTAGGAGGATAGGCGCCACTCATGCAAGCAGTCTTAAGCAGTATTTACTGTTCCGTACTGTATATAATTATTAGATCGGTACATACGCTTCAAGTGTATTACATTTTATCAATATCGCTAGGAAATATTATTAAAGCATAATAAACAGAAATACATAAAGACAGACTTTTGTACATTAAATGGTCGGTATACAAGAATGGAATTATTATTCTGACAATGACCGCAAGTCCGTAACATAACTCAAACGATCTGCGTGAGAGGTTAAAAGTTACGTTTCAAAATGAGCAAGCAACCGTTGTTCGTAGAAGAAAAATATGAAAGATTTAAAAACTAGACCGCTTGTAGATTAATACGTTCACAAAAGTTAGAAATATTAAATGTTTTCATCATTCATTAAACGGTACGCATTACCCCAAAACCAGTTTAGGGTAATACGTACAGTTATAGGCCGTAATGACGTTTCGGAAACAGAAGTTTTGTGAATATTTGTAGAAATTAATGTTGCGTTTAGTTCACTACTATTTTTACTTAAAAATTTTATAATGATATGTTTCTTTTAACTTAAATGGTAGGTTACGCGCCCAATGCACATTGCCCTGCCACAAGACCAGACAAGAGACCAGAAAATAAATATATTGCATCTCCAAAATCTAATCGTTCCCAGAACCTCTAATAATAACGCAGCACATCAGCCACCTCGCCACGGCGGTCGTCATTATTTAACGTTGCACATAGCACAAAAAATATATTATTATTTAATTTAAATATTTTTTACAGATTAACATCCTAATATACGAACTCGATTTCATTGTCTTATCTGCTTGGGTTTTTTTTTTCATTTATCAGCTAGTATATATCGCTTTATAGCTAAGTTTAGTAGTTGTTATAGTTATAGATAATTAAGTAAGGTGGTTTGTATTCTTTCAGTTAGATTGTAAAGTTGTCATAACAATATATGTTATTTGACATAAAGTTTAACTTTAATAAATGTCATAAAAGTTGGTCATCGTTACGTACAGTTTGAAAGTGTACCTAGCGAACTTTGTAGCGGTTGATACAGAGATACCTTTAAAGTAGAATGTTATACACATCGAACAAGAATATTTGATTTATGTTGATGTATTGTTTCTGCGATAACTTATGTACGGTAGATAAAATCTTTACATTAAAGCTCAAATGAAAAAGTACGTTACAAACAGATATGCAGATAGATAAGACATATCTGTGCTTAAAACAGTTTCACCGACGCAATGGTAAAAGTACTTTCGTGACTTTCATGATTGCCCATATCTACATTGACCAAAAAAGCCTAGATGACGTAGTTGTTTAAATCACTTTGTATCTGTTAGATTGGCTTTACTTTTTACTTTTATTGTCCACTGTTTTGTCTACTACTGTTTGTTCTTAATGTCTTCAAATGGCATACCATTTTGCAATACGGCAAAGTGAATAGTAGCCAAGTAATGAAAAACCTTGGTGCAAAAAAGAAACTACGACGTACTCCCGGGGGGGGGGGGCTCAAGCTCAGAGGGGACTGTGGTGGACCTTTGGCCCTGAGACCGTCTATCCCTTCGATAGCTTCACCCCTGCTACCATTTACAGGTGAGTTGAACTGCTATTTGTAGTTATTTATCTATTCACGTTATATTTATTTTTGTCACCAACTTTTATAATTTTTCTATTCAACTAGTTTAGTTTATAGAAATTATATATAATACGTTTTTGGGAAAAAGAATAATAAATAAATATATGCGATACTTACACACACGGTCGTCCGTCCCCAAAGTAAGTAACTTAATACTTGTTATGGTGAGCGGTAGATATACTACATATATAAGTTTAAATACATACTTAAATACAAATATACACCCAGGTTCGAAGAACCAACAAATTGTTTATAGAAAATGTCGGCACTCGGCGGGAATCGAACCCGCGACCCGTGAAGCTGGCGGCACAGTCACTACCCACTGTGCCAACGGGCTAGTCAAGATTATGTAAGCACAATAAAATATAGGTTTAGAGTATTTTTTAAAAAAACAACCAAAAACTAAAAAAAATCTTTAATGTATGTACATATCAATGTTACATTAACTTACGGTGTATATAAAAATCAGTTAATAGACTTAATCTACTAGATGTATAATCTTTACAACACTTAATATTTTGTCCCACATCTCCTAAGCACTAACCCTAGAAGACGCGGGTTATAATCCTGTTTGATATTTATAATATACAGGGTGTCCCGTAAAGAATGGATAACCTAGTAACACCTCATAGTTGATCTATTCACGACTATGAATCAATTTAAAAAATATACATTTTCGACGTGGTACCCAAGATATGATTTGAAAGAAATGATTCTTTCAAAATCGTTGAATTTTTTCACTCATTTGCGTTTCTGTCTACCGCAGCTACAAATAAGTAAAATCTGTGGGTTTTTTCGTATTATAATAGATTTTTATTTTTTTAATTGATTCTTAGTCGTGAATAGATCCAATATCAGGTGTAACAAGATTATCCATTCATTTAGGGACACCTGTATATTTACTTAATTTTGAGAGCATTATTGTCAGCGGCTTCAAATACTTTGAAATCGGTATCCAAACCAAGATCTCAGTTTCAAGTAAAATAAGTCATGTTGAAACTTTATTCACATTCTGACATGGAACTTTCCAGCCTTAGTGACGTATTTGACGCCTTTAAACGGTTTATATTTGGCGCCGTACATATCGAGCCGGCTCACCCTTAACCCACTGACAGCCAACTGAGGAATGGTGAAGTGTACGTTGATACTCGGATTGGCGCCTGTTGTATCCGCACCCGAAGCAACTGACACCTGGACAAATATATTTAAATACATATACATACGAATTGAGTTTCGTTTATGAAAAACGTTTATAACCGTGACTGGCCCGTTGGCGCAGTTGGCAGTGACCCTTCGGCTGCTTGGGTTGCAGGTTCGATTCCTACCAAGAACCAACATTTTCTATTTAGAATTTGTTGGTTCTTCGAGTCTGGGTATATATATGTATTTAAGTATGTATTTAAAACTATATATGTATATATTGATATGATGTATATATTGATATGTATGATTGATTGATACTATATATGTATATATTAGCTGTGATAGCCTAGCGGTGAGACCGTGCGACTCTCTAGAGACGACAAAGGTTTAAACCCCGGGCAGGCACCACTGAGTTTTGCTATTAAAACTTATGTGTCTAATTGATAATTGCAATTTATCACACGCTTTTCGGTGAAGGAAAACATCGTGAGGAAACCTGCATATCTCTAGAGAATCTAGGGATATGTGTAACCTACCAATCCGCATTGGAGCAGCGTGGTAGGTCTTAGCTCCAATCCTTCTCTCCAAAAACGGAGAGAGGAGGCCTTAGCCCAGCAGTGGGCATAGTAACAGGCTGTTACTTTACTTTTATGTATATATTTACCAGTTGTCTCTCACTCATAACATAAGTATTAAGTTACTTACTTTGGGATGGATGACCGATGTGTGTAAATGTCCCATATATTTATTATTTATTAATTATTTTTATTAAAATATAATTAAAATTACAAAATTAAGGGTCATCAAAGAAACAACCTGCACAATGCTGGTGCTATGGATTGAATGAATTTAATTACTAAAATAATTTTACAAGTTAAGTTTTGCTGAGCCAAATTGGGCGCGCCAGTGTTATCACCGAGTTCGCGGCGTCAGCGATTGGCGTTTAGGACTCCCATATAACATACACAATCTAAAGAAGTGTTTACCAACATTTTTTGTGCCATACCCCATAAAAATTCTTATCCCCCCTAATATACAGAAATTTAAATATTAAAACATTGAATTTTTCAATTGGAAAATTTAAATGAAGGAACAAGAATTTGCTTATTTCGTGGAATTTTGCACCGAAATCTAACATTGCATTTAAATGACCCGGAACGAAAGGATTCAGCTTGTGTCGAGTCTATTTTCGAATTGCCCTCCCTTACCAATCACATTACCCCCTGTGGTATGTGGGCCCCATATTAACAAACAGTAAACAAGAGTTACAAAGGCTTGTGAGTCTTTATAACAAATGAAATTTAGTATACAAGGCGTTTCGTGGACAATAAATCGATCTAGCTAGGTCTGAGTTTTGGAAATGTCATTTTATCCCTGTTTTCAGGCAATAAAAAACTGCTGCAATATCTTTAGAATACGTTATAGTAGTAGTTTTGGTGGGAAATCGGACGGTCCCGAAACCAAAAGATTCTTGATTCGTGTCCAGATCTGATTATTTTTTCCCTCTTTTTCAAGTTCCATCTTTTGTGAGAATATAATATGGATGGACTTTATGCATCTAATTCGTAAACCGAGCTGCAGGCTTGCCATGAACTCTTATTGCGACTTAATTGAAAACGTAAACGAAATTGTTTTGCTTTGCTTTGCACTTTAAGTCGTTGCCGAATCGCTTTGCGATTTTGTCGTGGAGTCTATCTCCTGATGATGCTTCGATTGCGGGGCGAAACGATTTTTGAGTTTGTGATAGTGAACGTGTGTAGTGCTTGTGTATTGTGGTGGCAGTGGTGGAGGTTTGTGCATGTGTTTTTACGAATCCTTCATGTAACGGGTATGAAAAAACGTGATAGTCCACTATACATTTAGCACTATATATATTTACTATTTACTGTATCGCGGATTATAGCAAAATAATTTTATTATTACTTTTGTATTATGGATCTCCGCAAAGTAACGCCTAATTCTATAAATTACTTACACTTCCCCTAATGTTAGGCAGCTTAGGTAGCTCTATTCGACCAATGTCCCACAACAAAACCTTGCTGACCGGATCATATGAGTATTTGCCTTGATTCGCTGTGAGAGAACAATTAAGCACGCACTTTGGCATGCAAATCTCTAATGCCACATCTGCAAACATAATCAGTCAATATCATCACACTAGTCCAGTAAGCTGATGTTTATTCAGCACCCAGTGATTCATGTTACATGAGCGAAATTGTAAATTCGAAATATGATATACTTATATTACAAGCACGTTTAAGTACAACAGAACTAGAAATATTGTACTGATTTAATACAATAAATATATCTAATAATAGCAAAACAATAGATTCTATTGGAATCCCTATAAAACTAGGTAGGAACCTTTTTTCATTAGCAAGACACATCTTAATTCTCTATCATTATTTTAGTGTATTGCTACCGGTTTATGCGGCGAGTAAAGCTCCTCTTTAACACCATCATCATCCTCCTGCCCTTATCCCACTCTAAGTGGGGTCGGCACAACATGTTACAAACATGTTGTCACATGATTTGGCTACGTGTTATACGACCGGCCGCCTGCCTGGCATCAACTCACCTTAGTCGTATTTTACGACCCCTCGGTAAGAAAGAGGGTGGTTCATTCTAATCAACCGGATACCACACGGTGGGTCAACTTACCCTAGTCGCGTTTTACGACACCTCGGTAAGCAATGAGAGTGGTCTATTCTACTCAGTCTTTTACAACACCTCGGTAAGAAATGGACCTCTTTAACACAATTTTCATATAATCTTTCTGTACTATTAACCTTAACCTTTCGGAAGAATTGCAATACCTTTTAGTAAAAACGTTAAAAAAACCGTTCAGTATATTTTGAAAAAATCGATCACGTACAGACAGACAGCTTTTGGGGACTGTGTTTTATAATAATTAATTCTAATTACTTATAATTGTAACACTAAGAATTATGAGATAACCTATAATTGATACTACATGATTAATTAAAAAATATATAGGATATTTGTTAGATTATTTAATATTTAACACTGTTGGGGATCCGAATAAATAAGTAAATATACGAAAGGAACGGCAAAATGGTAAAGTGCTATAAAATTCGATTTCGATTGTATGGTCACCGGTGTACAAAATTTGGAAAAGTCCCTTCAAAGTGGGTCAAAATTGTATTTATTTAATGGAGTCAGTTACAAATAAACAAACATAACATATAAACATGTGAAACATATATAAAGCATATATAAACTTACTCTCTAAAGTCCGTCCCATGGTTTGTTTTGGTCCAACTGTCAGGTCCAATCGTCCTTGGTCTCCATTCGACCTAAGAGTGAGATTGTGCCTCACATAAATCGGAATAGCCACAACACTCTGCGATCCAATGTGGTACGACATCAAACGAAAGTTACCGTCGGGTGGTATAAAGGATAATATCCTTTCAGACTGAAAAATGGCCATACAAGCTGCAATTTTTTTACTATTAAAGAAAACTTATTTAAAACCTTAAATACGTATATTAATATCTGATATAAAATAATCGCAAATATCTTTGTCGAAACAATTATTTGGAGCCCCAAAAGCAGCGATCAAGTCGGTTAAACCACGAACACCCACAAGCTTCTAAGTAAAATCCGCTGTTAACTCCATTGTAAAAGCGTTGTAAAATCTGCTAAGCCTAAAGTCAGTTGGTAAAAATTGATATTTTATACATTTTACGATTTATTTTATAATTTTTACGATTTTGGAACACTCATAAAATAATCTTTCAAAGGAAACTTTTGTTTATTAAATTGCACATAATCTTCACCCTCACGTTATGATAAAAAATTACCTCATTCATAATATTGACAACAATTATGTCATTTCTTGAATTTTTAAAAGCTTTTTTTTAACTTGCAATGTATATAAGTGTAAAGTAGCGGCCTGTTACAATCCCACCGCTGGGCATGGGCCTCCTCTCTTCGTTTCTGGAGAGAAGGGTTGGAGCTAAGACCTACCACGCTGCTCCGATGCGGATTGGTAGGTTACACATATCTCCAGATTTCTCTAGAGATATGCAGGTTTCCTCACGAAGTTTTCCTTCACCGAAAAGCGTGTGATTAATTGCAATTACCAATTAGACACATGAGTTTTAATAGAAAAACTCATTGGTGCCTGCCCGGGTTTGAACTAGTGTTCCTCTCGTAAGAGTCGCACGCTGGTGGTGGAATTCCACCAAGGTGGAATCTACAAGAATTTGCAATGGACGTTTATTTTAAGCTTGACCTGATTCTGTTGCCAGGAATGCTGAACTCCTCAACGATGAACAGTAGAGAAGTGAAAGTTTGTTATAAATTATTTTTTACATTTTTAACTTGATAAAGTCTACACAATATGGGGAATTCCAACAGAGGACTTCTATACTTATTATAAAACAAAGTCCCTAAAAGGTCTACTATATGTAATCAATTTTGCAAAATCTACTAAACGGTACCGTTTTTACTAAAAAAAATAGTGCGATTCTTCCGGAAGGTTTAGTTCAATAGTACATTACGGATTAACGTCAATAGTGTTGTGGAGGTCGCGTGGTTTTAAAAAAACTCGCCTGCTGGGAGATTAAGTCGCATGCGCCGCGTAAACCAGCAGAGATACACTGAAGTAATGTACTAAAGAATTGTAGATCCACAAAAATATCACAAAAAAGTCCGCGACAGCATGTCTCTATCCCTTATGGTTAAATCACAATAACTACTTTTGTGACTTTTGAGCGAAGCCGCAAGCATTACATCGTTGTAATGTAAAACAATGTTTTAGTAAACTTACCTCCCATCTCTTAAATCTAACGCATGGATGAAATGATACATCGTCAAACAGGCGCGGGTTTACAAACGTCAGTGTTAAATCTGGCATCCCGCTCAGCTTAATACAGCAATCAATCTATAATCAAACAAATTATAAGAGTTCTAGTTCATGAATTGGACATAGACATGGAAGGTCATGAAACATGACCTCACTTAGAGTGGGATAACGACAGGAGAATGAGATTGTTGTGTTTATGGTAGCGTGTTGTTTGTAGCGCATCAGTTTTACGCATTCTGTAAATACATATAAGGTAAAAAAAGTAATAATAAAATTATTTTTCTATAATCCGCGATACAGTAAATAGAAAATATATATAGTGTTCAATGTATAGTGAACTATCAGTATTTTCATACCCGATACGTGCAGGATTCGTAAAAACACATGCACAAACCTCCACCACAATACACAAGCACTACACACGTTCACTATCACAAACTCAACAATCGTTTCGGCCCGCAACCGAAGCATCATCAGGAGATAGACTCCACGACAAAATAGCAAAGCAAAGCTGTAATAAAAGCATTATCGAAACAAGCATTGTTATATAGTACTTGGTTCATCCCCACCCTTTATTTTCCCCCTGAACACGTGCAACAAGCTTGAACTAGAAACATTTATCTGCTCGTTAATGAGGGTGCCATTTTTTATGCTTAATGTTTCTAATTGTATACATATAAGGTATAAAAATGGGTAGTATATTCTACATTTAGCGTTACATCAATTCTTTCTAATCGCAAATCATAGCATAATACCAGTACCAGGCATGAATGTGTATAAGTCGGCTTACGCCCATTCATAAGTGTAATGATAATAGACTTTGCCTGATTTATATGGTGAATATTTCAATGAAGACGTCTAGTATATGGCACATACAAACTTGTGAATATTTAAATAGTTCTTTTATATATAATAATAATAATATAATATAATAACTTAACATGTCGTGAACGCACACTTTTCAGCGCAGCTATAAATACACTCCTAAAATAAACGCCTTAGAAAATGTAAATTGTTAACTTTAAAAATAAAATTATTCTTACATATCCTTGTATTTCAGCTGAAACAGTTGCTCCACTTTTATCTATTATGGCGTCAACTTCTTCAATAACATCAAAGTAAGCTTCGTTGTTCGCATATTTGACGCCGGATCGTCGCCATGGGACATTTGAAAGTTGTCCAGATGGCAATGTAGATGATACACTAAAACATATTAATCATCATCCTCCTGCTCTTATCCCACTCTAAGTGGGGTCGGCACAACATGTTACAAACATGAAGTAAACATGATTTGGCTACGAATTTTACGACCGGCCGCCTGCCTGACGTCAACTTACCTTAGTCGTATTTTACGACCCCCCGGTAAGAAAGAGGGTGATCTATTCTACTCAACCGGATACCACACGGCGGGTCAACTTACCTTTGTCGCCTTTTACGACACCCCCGGTAAGAAATGGGGATGGTCTATTCTACCCAGCTAGTTACCACACGGTGGGTCATCTTATCTTAGTCGCCTTTTTACAAAACCCTCGGTAAGAAATGAGACACTAACCTTCACTCTTCACTAGCCGATAAGCACTTATAAATATTAACTAATCACATTTGTAATTAATGTTGAGAGACCGGCTATACTCACATCTTATTTTATCGGATGAGCCCGACTAGTTTCAAGCCCATACGGGGCTCTTATTCATGAGCTCTTTACGCGGCGGGAACTGCGTGTAGCAGCTCGCTGGGCGCGACTCGTTTGACGAGTATGGGCTTCAAACTAGTCAGGCTCATCCGATAAAATACGACGTGAGTATAGCCGGTCTTTCAACATTAATTATGAAAACCACTAACGATAGATTAAATTCAATAATCATTTGCTTATAAAAAAATCTTGATGACTTGATGATACAAGATATAAATAGATCTTCTACTACTATCTCCTTGCAGAAATTTAATTAAATACCAAAATTTTGTAATAAACACAAGCCAAAATGAATTGCAAGTATTAATCAGTTTTTGTCTCTTGAGTTATAATATTCTTACGTGACTTACTTTGATTTTCCAGTCACTGTATTGGCTATTGTCCTTAATATATTTGGAGGTTTAATTAATTCCTTTAGAATATTGCTTTCCGTAGCCAGAGGGAATCCATTATCCAACATTTCATCCAATAGCTTAAACATTAAAGAAATAATCTTTCAATTTATATTCACTTTTAAAGTTTTTTTACTTTATTTAATATATTTTTAAACTATATTAACAAAAATTGTGTTTAATGTTCGTGCATTAATTAAGAATTAAGCAAGGATTAATTGTTCATTACATCAAGTCCAGCTTTAGAAATAACAACAATAAAACTATATCTACAGCTTAGATAGTATTACAAATAGAACATATTTACAGAAGAAAATATTACATATATAACACAAATATGCAAATTTCATTGTTTTCCTTTTTATAAATAAGTGTTTTTGACAATAGATAATTTTAAAAGTAATGGATGTTGTAATTTTTTAACACTTACCTCATAAACAACAACATAATTTTCCTTAATGATTGTTTCTGTACAGTCAGAAAAATAGTCCTGTAAAAAAATTATATATTTGAAAAAATCATGAAAAAGCTTTCAATAAGAAGTAACACATAAATTAAATGATTTAGTAATTTCTTCTTGCTTCAAAAAGGCAACATAGACTTAATATATCAAACATGAGACTAATATATCTGTTGAAATATTTCAAATAAATACTGTGAAACTAAATAATGAATATTTAATGTACAGAAAATAATTTAATGTATTTCTATAACATAGTTGTACACATTAATTTTATACTGTTCACTAAGGAATATGAATAGAATACTTTTTAGCTAGCAACATTTTTTTTTTTTAAGTAACAGGTTGTTTTTATTATGGTTTAATAAACATTTATAAAGTTATAAAGTTATATATATACACATATAAAAAATCTCCATTCATTTGAGTTTGTCTACCTGGAATGTGTCAACCACTCTGTGCAAGAACTCAATAACGAACAATGGGGCAACTTCTTGTTTACTAACTGCTACAAGAGCTACCCCTCCTCTCTGAATAGAGATAAGATAATGGTGAGGGGCAGCCAATACTGGTGGAACATCCTGTAATGAAGGAAATAAAATTAATATTGATGACATTGGAAAAATTCAAAAACAACATGAGAAACATAAAAACGAAATTCTATTCCCATTAACACTTTTTATAAGATCCTTTTTTTTCAGGCTTACATTCAATTCATTATTCATATTAAAACATAAAAATTAGTCTGCCATGACTGAATTTTGCACTGAGGAAGAAATTTAGAAACTCATTATTATAAATGAAGACAAGACAAAATTTTATTCTGAATTTATTATTATTTATTTATTAAATATATCCTTAAATGCTTGACAAATTCTGATATAATAATTTCTATTGAGTTTTTTTTATGAATCTCAATGATAATAAAAAATAATCATACTTACAAAAGGAGATGCTCTTTGTGCTTCTAAATAATAGTCACATACTGATCTTGGAATAACACTTCTCCAGTGTTTCTCAAGAAACACATCACTGAAAAGAAATTTCTAAGTGAATGACCTAAATTTACTTCTTCAATATTTAATGTATGATAAGTTTGTAAAAAGTTGTCATTAGTAAATATTTATATGTTTTATATAAATGTTTTAAAACTGACATTGAAGGCATAAGTTATATACAGTATTTTAATCCAAATATTGAATATCTTGAATCTCTTACAAACACAACAATTGGACTGAAGATCATAGTTTAATGATTATGTTAACAACGAAAAATGTTACTGAAATGCTTTTTATTGACTATATGGATTTGATATAATAATTTAATTATTTTCAATACTAATGTACTATAATAGCTACTTCTGATCATATGTCTCTTTAACTGAGGAAGTTCTTAAGCTACAGAATCTAACAGAATAATCAAATTTGTCAGTAGCAAAAGTGAAAGCAGAAGTGACAACCATATCTTATTGATATGGTTTGCTGTCCTTTGTTTAAAACTGTGGGATTTCGGGATAATGTACATAGGTTCATAGTAAATGTAATTCATCTGCACTCAGACGAATCGCCCGCTGGTATCGATGCGTTATTTTATCAATTGCGGTAGATTACTTGGAGCCTGGAGGACAGTTTGTAAAATATCTGACCTTTGCCGACGTCATAGTAACAACGATGTAAGTAGTGTAAATAACAATACTACTTAAATTGTTTAACACAAAGTCTAAACTTCATATATAAAGAAGACAGTCGAATAAAGAAACATTATTATAATTTGCATATTGATTGAGAAATAAAGATCGTAGTTTGTGTGTGAACTCAACATCAGTAAAATCGTTTCTAAAAAAAAATCGCTTACCCTGAAGGATTTATTATAAACAAACTATGAATCATTTTAAAAATAAACTTGAAAATAAAATTGTAAAATGAAGAATAAAATTAATTAAATCTCAAATATTTGGTAGAAATATTATGCCTAAAACCATCTATAACTTATGGATCTGTATATAAATTAATATAAATTTTAACTAGCAATTAAATCAAGTGAATTTGAACATTATTCTATAAAATTAAGCTAATCCTAAAAGCAAAACACTACTTTTACCACTGTTCACCACAATTGACATTGACGTTTAAGAGAAAGAATTTCAAAATCGACAAATCGCCTCATCCGATGAATAAGTTACACGTTCCATCATCCATGTATACACATGGAACTTAGACTTCTTTCTTAATAATTTTTAATTTTTTCAGGAATAAATCAGAAATCACGTAGGCAAATTTAATTCGATATATACTTGTTTAGTTGTTTACTTGTAATAACTCAACATTTGGTTATAAAACTTAACTCTTTTAAATCTACCTATAGAAGTTGAATTTGTTTTTTTGATCTTGAATTCGGGTTTCTATGGGATCATGCAGTTTGCATTAAGGAGCTAATTTTAAACCTGAAATACCTTATGTGATAAATATTAAAGATCTTTCATTTCAGTATGTTGTTTCATTCATCATTAATTTTGTTTATAGTGAACTAAATAAATATTACACCCAAAATTACATTTAATAATGTTAACAGTATATGCTAAAAAGCTAAAAGGTAATTAAAGACATGAATAGTACAAACAAGCACAATTAACTTTTTTTAGATTTTAAACCAATATTTTTGTTTATAACCTTTTAAAGGCTTCAGAAGAGGATCTATTTCAATTATAACTGTTTTAAAATTAAACATTTTTACATATATAATTACATAGGCACCTTGTTTTAAAAGAAAAATAAAACCTTGTATTTATAGTACATTTTTATTTTTTAAAAACACTTAACGGTTGGATTTAGCAACTCGCTCCAATTCATCCTTCTTCTTGATGGCATAAGAGTTAGATGAACCTTTAGCAGCATTTATAAGTTCATCAGCTACACACTCAGCAATTGTTTTAATGTTTCTAAATGCTGCTTCTCGTGCTCCAGTACACAATAGCCAGATGGCTTGGTTCACACGACGAAGTGGAGAGACATCCACAGCTTGACGACGAACTGTACCCGCACGACCAATCCTAGTTGAGTCTTCACGAGGTCCAGAATTAATAATTGCCGTCACAAGAACCTGAAGAGGATTTTCGCCAGTCAAAAGATGGATGATCTCAAAGGCATGCTTGACAATACGAACTGCCATCAATTTTTTACCATTGTTTCTTCCGTGCATCATTAGGGAATTAGTGAGACGCTCAACAATTGGGCACTGTGCTTTACGAAATCGTTTGTGGGCATACCTGCCTGCAGAATGAGGCAGGTATTTAGCATACTTTTCTTTCACCGATATGTAATCTTGTAAAGACATATCCGAAACTTGGACATCATAACAACTCCATCTGCCGAACAATTTGATTTCAGGAATGTCTGCCGGTTGTGGCAATGACATGGATTCGACAGCCATGCTGCCCGTATCCATGCCATCATCGTTCCAGTTTTCTTCGGCCATTGCGTTCACCTACAATTCAAATATTTATCACATAATAACGACAAATTAAACTCCAAATTATATGTTACATTTAATGTTTTGATATGAATTAAACAATACAAACCTTTTCAAGTGCACAATTTCTAACCTCGTGTTGTCAAAAGAACACGAGTAAAAGGAAGTTAGCTTTACGTAAAATTTTGAAGTTGGCATTATCAAAATGTTGCTAACTATTAGTAAATGTTGCTTGTCACAATGTTGTTATCACAGATATGTAAAGATTTTACATGGTTCACCTATATCATTTATATTTTAGTATCGAAAGTGTAATTGGCAAACTCATTAGAAACAATTGACTTGAACTTTTAAAGTACGATTTGTTCACCTTTTCTGATATGAATATCAGTAAAGTTAACAATTAAAGTAAGTATTAAAATACCTACTTTAATTGTTAACTTTATACCTACTACCAAAATTTATAAATTAAAGCATATTATTCTAAGAACATTACTTTGGTTTATAAATATATGAGCCGCTTACCCGAAAGTGGCCTAACTCCATTTATCTTCAAATCAAGATATTTAAAGTTTTGCGTTTCAATGAATTTATAAATATACGTATAGGATACTAATGATTTATATTGATTAAGCGTATCTAAGGATGTTAAATTTAAAGTTCCTGTTAAAATAGTGGCAATTATTAAGTAATTAACGTGCGTTTTCTTATCAAGCATGGAGTTGGGTCACTTTCAAAATTAACAGCCAGATACATTATAAAATTTGAAGGTGCCCAAGTCCATTCAACATAATTTAAGATGTTTCAAATTGAAAAAAACAATACTGAATTTGTTTAACATATGTTGAAAACACTTCGGAAACATAATTTATGCGATTCAAAACATTTTTTAATTTATTACAGAACATAGAAAATTACAAACATAAATTTATTCTAAAACAATTTACTATTCGTCTACATTTTGTGCGTGTGAAAGGGATTTGAAGAAATTATGATGTTCTGGTGGTAAGTATCGTAATAGGTCAATTATGTCCTTAAATTTATCTGTTGTAACTTGTGTAATATTTTTATACAATGGTGTCAATACAATATTTTCGAATTTCATTGGTCTACCCCGACGTAGTAATAAATTCAGAACTTTTCATTCTCATTCATTGATGCAGCTTACTCCTACTTTAAACTGCGGGCGATCCATATAGAAAAAAGCGAAAACTGCCGCTAAAAAACTCGGTATCCTTAACAAAGTGAAACAGTACTTCACGCCTGAACAAATCTTGACTTATATAAAGCACAAGTCCGTTCTTGCATGGAGTACTGCAGTCATCTTTGGGATGGGTCCGCTAAGTACCAACTTGAGGCTCTTGACTCTGTGGATCGACGCGCCAAAAGAATTATAGGCGATAGTAAGCTAGCTCAAGGGCTTACTAATTTAGAGCATAGACGTGTAGCCGCATCGCTTTGTTTTTTACAGGATATATTTCGGAGAGTGTGCCACAGATCTGTTTGATCTGGTCCCATCTTCACCATTCTACAACCGGACGACCAGACGCCGTGAAGGGCTCCACCGTTACACAATAAGTATACCAAAAATTCGGACAAAACGGTTCGGTTCATCTTTACTCAAGGCATGCCTTGGCCGTACGGATTTTTGCGAATTTCCTTCCTGCATATGTGTTCCCGGATACGTACAATTTAGTCAAATTCAAAAAAAGAGAGAATAGGCACTACTTTGGCAAGCGCGGGTCCACCTTAGGCTGCATCTGTCGCTTTCCATCAGACGAGATCGCAACCAGGCAAGCGCCTGGCTGCGATAGCCTTATCTTATTAAAAAAAAAGAAACGCATCCAACATATTCTTAGCCAGTTTACTGATTCTCCATCAGAATTATTTGCCCTTTTAAAAATAGCGTCTTCGAATAATTTTCTCATTTCATTTACAATAAAATTATTAACCTACTGACACTTTTTAATAATCTTGTCATAATCTTGGGGAACGAACAGTAAATTATTTTTTTTAATGCAATTTCTACCATGCCAAAATCTCTATCATTTGGCAAAAACGAATGCCCTGATATTAAAAATTTATGATCTATGATTTCCACATTAATATCAAAGTTTAGTCAATTTTTAACCACATTAAAGCTAAATAAATTTTCAATTAATAATTTGTAAATACCAATTATTAATTGGAATTATCTTCATCACTGCTTTCCGACATTATCAACAGTAAATATCTTGATGTAAGATATATAAATGGAGTTGGGCCGCTTTTAAACTGCACGGCTGTCATCTAATTAACTCCGAAAACTTATGTGGTAAAAATTTATTGAATTGGCTCTGAATATAAGCAACCTGAAATGCTTTACTGATATATAACATGAAGCTGTACATGTAACCATGGTAACCGTCAAAAAGTTGAAAAATGGAGTTAGGTCACTTCAAAGATTACAGTATACATAATGGTCACTTTCAAAATACACGGCTCATATATATTATATTGTCTAATGCCGGGCCCCACGAAGCGACTTTGATCACCGTCGACTCGCCAGCAACTTTCAGCTTTTGTGTCCATATTAGAACGATCGTTCATTCTGCGTTTGGTACATGTTTGGTATTAGATGTGAATGGACTTTTATGACTTTTCTATGAAATTGTCCTATTCTAGTGTGCTTCGTTATTTCTAATGTCTCTATATAGGCAACTTTGCATTTAATCATTCACAATGGCCGTAAATTTCTGTAAAGTTCAACAAATTCCTTTACATACTCAAGTAAATAATTACGAAAGTCCAACATTTTTTTTTTTTGTCAAACAAGAAAAATTGACATTAAGAATGCAATGAAGGTCATAATTAGTACACAAAAAATTGAAATAAAAAACTTTGGGCAATAACAGCTCATAAAAGAAATATTTTAATAAAAAAAAATTACAACATTATATACCAAAAACAATTCCTTAAAATATCTGCCATATTTGCTAAGTAAATTATACTTATCACAAGAATAAAATATACGTCTTTTATATTTACATTGTTGCTATTCGTATCATCTCATCAACTGAAGAAATTTTTTCTCTGGGTTTCCCACAGTTTGCTCCTAATTGAATCTCATATTTATCAATTTTTTCCCAACCCTGCCAGTCTATAACTGGGATATTATTTAATATGTTTCTTTTTATTACTTCAAATCCACCTTTAGTGCAATCTTGATTATATTTTTGTAAATCTTCACATATTAATTTGGCTACTTGGAAAGCATTACTCATTGTATGCAATATTACACCTACAGGGCCTGTACCTAGCCATCCAGCTACATAGAGTTTAGCCAAATTATTACCTTCATTTTCTATTACACGACCTCTATCATTTCTAATGAACCCATTAGTAAGATGTAGGTCTGGATCAACTTTAATACTTCTATATCCTATGCTACGAAATGCAATACTACAGTTCATGTTTTCTATATCATTGGTTGAAACACACTTCTGTTCTTCAATATTATCTCCTACTAATTTATTACATGAAAGTTTTATACCTGTCAAATAATTTTGATCATTTACAATAAATTTTTGAGGGCTTCTGAAAAAAACTGGTCTAAAAATTTTTGTATCATAAACAAATTTTTGTTCTTTTAAATTGTCATTTTTAGATTTTAACATAAGTTCGGTTAATCTTTTTCTAGGCCTAGGTAAATTACCAACAATTTCATCAATTCCAACAAAATCATGTTCTCTCCAAATAGTTCTACAATTTTTAAGATTAATTTGTTCTCTTAACTCCTTAATGGTAAATGCAACATTCAGAGGTCCTCTTCTACCTACAAGATATAATTCCCTAAGTTTTGATTCGGCTAATGCTTGTAATGCATACTGAGTAATATCTGTTTTTTTTAATTCATCAACTGGCGATAAAAGTATCCTAGCTACATCTAAAGCAACATTTCCTTGACCAAGAATGGCAGCAGTGTGTCCTGATAAATCAACCTGAAACATCAATAGAGTAAATTTAAAATTTATGCCTTATATAAATATTTTATATTAAAATATTTATCTTATATTAAAATATTTATCATTATAAATATTTTATAATGATAAGTTACACCTAATTAATACCTTTAGGTCTTTATCTTTAGGATGTCCATTATACCATCCAACAAATTTTCTAGCTGCAATCACATTTTTTGCATCTTCATTTTCTATGTCTAAGGTTTTATCTTCTTCTGCACCATAAGTCTGAAATATACATAAATTTTATTATATAATTTTCAAACACACAAAAGAACAAGTAACAATACCAGTGTATATACCAATAATACTGCATCATAATGCTGTCTCAGCTGATATAAAGTAATATCCTTTCCCAATGTAATATTACCGTAAAAATTTACATTCTGTTGTTGAGCCACTTTAGTGAATTGGTTAATAACATTTTTTACTTCAGGATGGTCAGGAGCAACACCATATCTAAAAAATATAAGACTTGTATGGTCTATGCAATTTAAGTACTGAGACTACTGCCATGGCTGCTTGCCTTGAATATGACTTTTCTCAATCACTCAATGGAGTTTTTTTTGGATATTAAACAATCCTTGAAAGCAAGTACTGCTTGCAACTCATAACTGTTTCAAAATGGATAAGTCTGCAATATCCAGTCCCAGAGAAGGCACTGCTAACACCACATTTTATTTTAGCCCAACTACTTCTGATAAAATCTTATAACCGCCCAAGCCTTAAATTACTATATAAATATAGCCCCTAATGAAAATTACTCATATGTACTTAGTGTGACAGTTACTCTAACGAATTAGATTAAAAAGTAAGCAAAATAAACTTTTGTGTTTGAGCTCATTTATATAAACGACTACCAACTGTATCAATAGAAAATGATTGAATGTTTATTATACAGAAAAGCACAGAAACTGCAAAATTATAGTAGGTGTAAATATTGAAATTAAAAATTACCTCTGTATGTACCAATTATTTCAATCTTTTTTTGTACCCACATCTGATTGAATAAGTTACATATTAGTATTAAAGTTTATACTATGCAATCGTAAAATTCGAAACATTACCTAATTTTTAGTTACTCAAGGCGTATACAAGGCGAACACAATTTATAAGCAAGTCTTAATTCATTTGACACTTTTTTTAAATAAATTACATGTGGTAAACTTGATTGTTACATAAAATCGGACTCATATTAGAGAAATAATTTAGTTATCGCTCGATTTTACCTCACTAATCCAAATGGAACTGGAAGTTTCTCTAGTATATCAATTTGAACGGAGTTAAGTTTTTTTTTCAGATGCATCGCTGCATAGAAGCCAGCGGGGCCAGCACCCACAACACACACTTTTTGTATTTTCGTAGAAGCTGAAAATAATCGCTTGATTATTTTCGTAGTACAAATATCTATCATTTTCCTTGGGACGTAAGAATTTAACAAATACATTATCATAAACGTTATCGGTAATTAAAAATTCACTTTCAATTATAAATTTATAGTTGAAACATTTTTTGTTTTATTTATACACCGATTGAATTTCCAACTACTCCGAATAGTAGGTACATATTTAAATTTAAAGTATATTAAAAGTTATTCAAACCGAGTAAAAAGTTTTTAAAGCAGTTTTGAGTTTAGTCTATGCTAGGGACATCAAAAATAATCAATTTTACATTAATCGATTATTTTATTACTAATTACTATTTTAAATAATTAGTAATCGATTTTTAATAAATAGGCTGCGTTAAGTGTGTTAATTATAACATAACATAAATATTGACCTGTTACATTAATAAATAGAATATTTTCCTTTAACTTGTTAATTTTATCACTGCATTGACTTAACCTTAATTGAATATTGATTAACCATTACTTCATAATCAGTTTTGGATGTATTCCTTACTAAATGCTGATAAAACCACCGATACTATAACAGAATAGATAACTATCGACCGTCCAAAACCATCAATACTATCGATAAAATCGATAGTCCTTTCGATATTCGCACTATCGATAGACTATCGATAGTCCATCGATAGTAGCATATCAAGCGGTATCACTAGTGTCTAGTGTCAATTGTCAGCTGTCAATTTCCGTCAACAACGGTCTTCAACTTCATTCTTCCAATAGCACAGAATTAGGGATAAATTTGCGAATACCTGGTCCTGTATATGACATTTTAAATAACATAAACTTCTGCAAGTATCCTTATATTAAACCAAGAACCAAAAATATTTAGAGAAGTAAAATGTCTCATGTTTCGGATATAAAAATTATATTTTCTAGGTTGTGTTCTATGAAAAATGGGTTAGTTCCTATTATAATAATTATATTAAAGATATTTTTACAATCTTCTTTGTCAATTCGTTCCCTATTGGAAAAAAAATGTAGATTACATTATTTTCCAAGTTGATCTAAGTAGAAAAGTAATAAAATTATTAAGAAGAAACTAAGAAAGAAGAAACTAAGAAAGAAGAAAAGTAATATTATGGATCTCCGCAAAGTAACGCCTAATTCTATAAATTATTATATAAATGATCTAAGTAGGTCCTTATTACGAATATGATGAAACTTGTAAAATATTTGCTTACACTTAAAAAAATTATGTGTAGATTCTTTCACATAATTTTACATACACTTTTATATTTTTATAGTTTAATTTCTATAAGATATAATAAAATTGATTTATTTTTTTGAGAGAAACAGACTTATAAATTAAATCGTTTTTCATATATGAATTAGTCATTGTTTGTTCAATTACATTATGTGATCAAATTTATAGGTTACCCTCATTTAAATATGGATCCAGGACCTTTACTCAAAATGTTGATAGACCACCACAACCATTGTCAACGAAAAGTGTTTCACCTCTACCACCACTCTCAGAGCCAATGCCTAATCTTCCACCAGTTGTATATGCCTCGTCTAAATCAGAAAACTATGTTACTGAAGTAACAACACTTAGTAATGGGTTAAGAGTTGCATCTGAAAAGAAATTTGGACAGTTTTGCACTGCTGGTGGTAAGTTATCAGTCTTATATATTTAAATAATTGAGTTCAGGAGTCTCCTACTCTGTTTTGTACTGAATTGCAATATCATTACTAGGCAGATTTACAACAATATTTTCTCTATGAAGACTAAATTTACATGTCCTATGTATTTACACATCATATATAATTTATTCATCACTGAAATATGTTCAATATTCCAGTAATGTGTTCACTACTTAAACTGCATACATAGTACAACAAGAATGTTGTCTTAAAAAAATTGGAATTGTGATAGGCCTAAAAATGTTCAATTGTGATCAACCTTAAGGCCATAAGCACCAATTGTGTAGTGGAAATACTCTGAAAAGACTTATTTTTATTTTTGGGTGTCTCAGTTTTGATACTATGAATATGAAGTGTTCTATTATAGTGTTTCATATAGGTATAGTAAATTTAAAACATTAAATGTAAACAGCTTTTGCAAAGAATGACCATTTTAAAAATAAAAAATCAATACTCTCCCATACTCAAAGTAAAACTTATTACATTGTTAATTTAAAAACATTTTTCAAGTAATAATTGTGTAATACACAGTAAAGTAGGTAGGTAAGTAAGTAGGTTAGCTGGTAGAGATCTCTGTCAAAGGGATAAGTTGACTGTTGTACTCTGTTTTTTCATTGATAATTTTTTTCTTACGTTTTTTATGGTACATAAATAAATAAAGTATGTACATAACTGATGCTAATTATTTTGGTTTGTATATATATTTTTACAAAAATAATTTATAGAACAACTATATAATAATTCTCTGTACATTCTTAGAATATCATTCTTTTTCAGTTGTAATTGATTCTGGGCCAAGGTATGAAGTGGCATACCCAAATGGCATTTGCCATTTCCTTGAGAAATTGAGTTTTGGTGTAAGTACTTATTTAAAAATATTAATACTATGTAAATTACATTGTACTAAAATCACATGAAATTATAAATTTGATATTTATAGTTTGGATGTTCATATCATGTCCACATACATTTATCATAAAGATTTTTTTTTGCTTCTATATACACTTAATATAGATTTTACTATTCTGCATTCTTAAAGAACAACAATGTTTAAATGATATATATAAAATGTTATTGTATTAAATTATATGTAATTTTGTTTAGGTCTAGGCATATTTCTCTAATATTAAAATTTAACAAAATGCACTTATTATTAATGCAATAACTATATGAAATTCAAATTAAAAATAACCTCAATTGAAAATTAGGTCTTAAATTTCTGCAGTAAATAATATAAAAGTCATGATAATATCCATCGCCAAAAAAATAGTAGTATAATGGTACTTTTAAGATGCAGTTTTAAGATGTAGAACAACAGTCGCAAGCTTGTTGGTTTCTACTTTGTATAAAGACTATTGCTATAAATATATCGTTAAACTAATGTAAGAACGCATATTTCCTTAAATTTATTGGTTTTGTAAATCGTATATGTAAATAGTTGATATCTGTATTTATAATATGATACCATTTTCTTACAGGCAACACACAAATTCCCAACTCGAGATGTAATGCTTCGAGAGTTAGAGAGACACGGAGGTATATGTGACTGCCAAGGATCCAGGGATACTACTGTATATGCAACCAGTGCAGACTCCAGAGGATTGGAAGCTGTAACTCAGGTATTCTATTGCAACTATCAATTAATATGGAATTGCCTCTCTTGTTTCATTATGTGTTACAATATGCAGTATACTTAAGGAAATATATGATCTGAGTTAGAAAACTAATTTCAATCAATTTGCCAATGATCAAGACATGGTTGAATATTGTAGAGTGTTGTCATTTTCTGAGAAGAAAGAAGTTCATTGCAAGAAAGTCAATGGTTTTTGTTCTGTAACTAAGTAGTAACTTTTGGATATATATTTTGACACAAATCATAAGATGTATTAAGGTACAGCAAACAAATTGAAAAACAACTAAATACATATGTGATAGAAGCGTCAGTGTTATATAAGGACATTATTATTGCTAAGACATCAAAATTGGCAGGTTTTATTCACGTCAAATGAAACTCTTTAAGGACCCAAATTTAACGGTGTTGATTTATTATTCAATTGTACGCAGTATTCTTGAATACTGCTGCTCTGTATGGATCCCTTGTTACAAAGTACATAGCAATAGATTAGAACTTGTACAAAAACGTTTCCTTTATCATTTGGCCTTTAATAATAATAAGTGCCGTATTTTGAATACTTATAGCGCTCGTTTACGTTTCTATAACTTAATGTCACTGAATCGTATACACCTGCGTGTTCCGCGTAGCGGTAGTCGGTTAGAGAATCGCAAACCATTTAATTTACCCAAATGTCAAACAAACCTTAAACAGCATGCTCCTGTATACCGTATTTGCCATCAATTAAAGTCATGCAAAAGCGACGTAGATGTTTTCTGTGGTTCTTTAGCCTCATTTAAAAGCAATTTGCGTAAATGCCTTCGTAGCTCAGAATGAGAGTAACTTAGCTTAACGAACTTAACTTAGGTGAACCAAACCAATGTATAATAATAATTGCATGTTGTGTTCATTTCTAGTAGGTTATAATCTTGTGTATTTCTTGATTTTTTATCATTTGTATGTTGTAAGTGATTATAGCCAGTTTAATGAACCAAATAAAAAAAAATACAGCACTGAGAAGCATCAACCATACTAGGCATTACAGAATAATTCGCATCAAAGCACAGCAAGCAGTACTACAAGAACTTTGTTAAATTAAATGTATATCTTTTTTATCCATGAAGGTTTTAGCTGAAGTGACACTGCGGCCTCAGCTTTCTACTGAGGAAATTGAAGCAGCTAGACAAGCGGTTGCATTTGAGCTTGAAACACTTTCTATGAGACCAGAACAAGAAACAATATTGATGGACATGATACATTCCGTAAGTATCTCGTTTCTTATTCTCCTGCCCTTATCCCACTCTAAGTCGGGTCGGCACAACATGTTGTTATATGATTTGGCTTCATATTTTACGACTGGCCGCCTGCCTGACGTTAAATTACCTTAGTCGGCTTTCTTACCTCGGTAAGAAATAATGGTGGGCTATTCTACTCGGCCGGATACCACACGGCTTTATCTCCATAATTATACTCCTTTATTTATATAATACAATTACTAAAATAAATAAACTAAATACTGACAAAAATGCCAAAGTCTGTCTGTTACGTTTATTATCGATATATCAATGGTTTTTTTTATCGAAGTCGTAAAGTTATTTTAAGAAAGTTTTTAACTATATCGGTTTTTGTTAATTGGATGAATTTCACTAAGCTATTTTAATAATATATTATATAACATATACATTATCTCATATAAGTCATACGGGTTATTTACTAAAATAATTGAACTGTGCTCTTGAGAAAACAATAAATCTATCTCAGTCTTCCCGGATCGATTGATTTTCTCAATAGAGATATTTGCAGGGTTGTAGATGACGGAAGATACTGTTTATTCCAAGAGTAAAGTCCACGCGTATAACGTTGCGGGTAAATGCTAGTAGTAGTAGAAAATATAATAATAATCTATGTAATTGTTTTTTATTCAATAATACTGATAACTCTTCAGTTAACAGTTTAAAAATATTTTATTCAGATTAAAAAATATTTTATTGTATAATTTATAGAATTAGGAGTCATTTTGCGGAAATCCATATTACAAAAGTAATAATAAAATTATTTTGCTATATTGCGATCGTGCTTCGTGATAAAAAACTTATTGCGGATTATAGCAAAATAATTTAATTATTACTATTGTTTTATCGTATAGTCACCAAAACCTAACGCATTTTTTTCTTGCAGGCTGCTTATAAAGGCAACACACTGGGTTTACCAAAGATTTGTCCAACTGAGAATGTCTACAAAATAGATAGATGCATAATAATAAATTATTTGAAGAATCACTACACACCAGACAGAATGGTTGTGGCAGCTGTTGGGGTAATCTAACAAAATAGCTTTTATTTTGCTAGCTGACATTATTTCAATTAATTTAATTTTTAAGTTTTTTATCTTTATTTATAATATATAGAAATTTCTAATTACGGTTTTAATTTGCGTAATTCCATAGTAATGGAACGAATTAATCCAAAGTAATGGTAGAGATATTTTGCTACAATCTGGGTTTTATAATGTGTTATTTATAAACAAAACCATTTTATACAGTAAACAACTCTTTAAATAATTTCTAGAATTAGGCGTTACTTTGCGGAGATCCATAATACATAAGTAATAATAAAATTATTTTGCTATAATCCGCGATAAAGTAAATAAAAAATGTATATATCCGCTTCTTTCATACCCGATACGGGCAGGATTCTTAAAAACACATAAACAAACCTCGACCACCGGCCCCACAATACACAGCACAATACACGTTCACTATCACAAACTCAACAATCGTTTCGCTCGGCAACCGAAGCATCATCAGGAGATAGACTTCACGACGAAATAGAAATAAAGTCCACTATACATTTAGAATTATACATATTTTCTATTTACTTTATCGCGGCTTATAGCAAAATAATTTTATAATTACATTTAAATTACTCTTTATTCAATATAATTTTTAAAACATTAATGTATTTTTTTTCAATAATAAAATATATAAGTATAAAAAAGTACCTACACTAATTTTATAAAATATTGTAATTTTCAACTTGACTGTATCCATTGAATTGAACTGTACTGTACTGATATGTTTTTGGAGTGGAAGTCTCTACCAAATCATGCTTTATATGTCTCCATCTTTGAAGCAAATACCAAAACATTTTACCATTTCAACCTATAAAAAAAATAGTAAACAATGTAAAAAATATGACAGTAGTTTTACATGCAATATAATTTTATATGAATGCTATATTTACAGTTCATTATATCTCTACCTTAGTGTTATTTGACTTTAAATAAAAAGTATATATAATACGTGGCAATAAATAATGCACATCGAGGCTTAGAGAGAGAAAATCGGCTAGATTCTGCTTTATAGAGCATTGTCTCTGTCGCACAGATGAACCCGTGTCAAACGTCACATACTGAGTGACAGCGACAACGCTCTACGAAACCGAACTGGACGGCTGTTTCGTTCTAAACATCGATGTGCGTTATTTAATGCCGGGTACTATACTGTACTAATTCTATACTTATTCCTGTAAATAAATATGATTTTATATGCATTAATAATAATTATTTTTGTAGGTTGATCACAAACCATTTGTGGAATATGTACAGAAGTATTTTGTGGATATAAAACCTACCTGGCACTCGGAAGAAGCTGCTACTTTTACACCATTGGCTGATAAATCTATCGCACAATACACCGGTGGGATGGAGCAGGTGATTTTTTTTAAATTTATTAGGTTTATCAACAGCTTTAACACTTACATCTTTCGAATACATATTTATTTTTATTGTAATTTAAAATTTAGTCTAAATGCAAACACCACATGCAAATGTAACGTAAAACTACTTAAACGTAACTTACAATTATCTGAACAATTTATTACGTAAGTGATACGAAGATGACCGTGCGACTCTTTCGAGGGGAACGCGGGTTCAAACCCGGGCAGGCACCAACGAGTTTTTCTATTAAAACTCATGTGTCTAATTGATAATTGCAATTTATCACACGCTTTTCTGTGAAGGAAAACATCGTGAGGAAACCTGCATGTCTCTAGAGCATTCCGGAGATATGTGTAACCTACCAATCTGCATTGGAGCAGCGTGGTAGGTTTTTAGCTCCAACCCTTCTCTCCAGAAACGGAGAGGAGTCCTATTCCCAGCAGTGGGATTGTAACAGACCGCTACTTTTACTTTACTACTTACTTAAGCTTAGCTAAGTGATAACTCTTCTTTACGTGCTTCTCCATCTAGTGAAGATTGACATCAACCCTACATATGCCTTCCTATTCTTGGCCAGATGGAAGAGTTCGGGAGCGCTTTTAATTTAGCCCGTCCTGAAAGATAAAAGTTTTCCTTAAAGATAAAAGTAAAAAGATAAAAGAGTCTAAAAGACTTCATCTTTATGGACGGGATTATTGTATTGGATTGGAACAAAAGACAATAATTTATTTGTCTTACTCATCATTCTCCTGCCCTTATCCCACTCTAAGTGGGGTCGGCACAACATTTTACAAACATGTTGTCACATGATTTGGCTACGTATTTTACGACCGGCCGCCTGCCTGACGTCAACTTACCTTAGCCGCCTCTTACGACACCTCGGTAAGAAATGAGGGTGGTCTATTCTATGCAGCCGGGCACCACACGGCACTTACCTTAGTCGCCTCTTACGAAACCTCGGTAAGAAATGAGGATGGTCTATTCTATGCAGCCGGACACCACACGGCACTTACCTTAGTCGCCTCTTACGACTCCTCGGTAAGAAATGAGGGTGGTCTATTCTATTCTGCCGGATACCACACGGCGAAATTTATTTGTCTTACTGAATGCGAATAATTCAAGTATCGCAATATGGATGTATGTAACTAAAATCTGTCGGAAACAACAAGCAATTTATTTTGAAGTGTTGTGCATTTTCTTTTGTTTTACTTCTCGGAAAATAATTCATTTCCGGTGCAACTAACTAATATTCACCTATTAGGATATACTAAATTGTAAATTTAAAAATATATAAGTATATCATTTTGCCAACACTGCAATGATGTGAAACAAAAATTATTTATCCTTGGATTATTTTATATTTAATGATTTATTTTATCTTAGGAGGAATGTGAAATCCCACTTTACCCAGGTTCTGATCTACCCGAATTATCGCACGTTGTCATAGGCTTAGAAAGTAAGTACATTTTTTTATTAGTAATATTAAGTTTCCCTGTTTCTAAAGAGAAAAATCGGGAAATTTGCTATCCTATGTGTTTCACCTTTGTGTAAGCAATTGTTCGAAATTTCATCAATATTTTTACAGCGGATTCGTGAACGTGACAGACAGACAAACCTGATAACCAAAAAGTATTTAACATAAAAAGTAAACGACCTCTTATTATCCCACAGCTGGGCATGGGCTTCCTTTCTGCGTTTTTCGTGAGAAGATTTAGAGCTAAAACCCACTACGTCGGTCCAATGAGGATTGGTAGAATTCTCTAGAGGTATGCAGGTTTCCTCACGACGTTTTCCTTCACCGAAAAGCGTGATAAATTGCAAATATCAATTAGACACATACCTAAATAATTTATAGAATTAGGTGTTACTTTGCGGAGATCCATAAGGCAAAAGTAATATCATCCTCATCATCCTCCTGTCCTTATCCCACTCTAAGTGGGGTCACAAACATGTTGTCACATGATTTGGCTACGTATTTTAGGACTGCCTGCCTGACATCTACTTACCTTAGACGTATTTTACGACCCCTCGGTAAGAAAGAAGGTAGTCTATTCTAGTCAGTCGGATACCACACGGTGGGTCATCTTACCTTAGTGACCTTTTACGGCACCTCGGTAAGAAATAGGGTGATCTATTCTACTCAGCCGGATACCACACGATGGGTCAACTTACCTTAGTCGCCTTTTAAGACACCTCGGTAAGAGAGAGTGTGGTCTATTCTTCTATTTTGCTATAATCCGCATTATAATCGCATATAATCCGATTATAACAAAATTGTCAGCAACATAAGTTTTTACAGTCAAATCCGGGGTGGGCGTGACCCCCTCGATAGAGTCCTATGGTCTTACTGATATCACGCAGACTATCACAGCTTATTATTATTAACCTATTTCGCAAGGCTGTGGTTAATTTTAAAATGGCTTGCAGGCTGTTCCCACGGAGACCCTGATTTTGTTGCAACCTGCGTTCTCAACATGATGATGGGCGGCGGAGGGTCATTTTCAGCTGGTGGACCCGGGAAAGGCATGTACACGAGGCTATACACAAACGTGCTTAACAGGTAATTTTGTTAATTAATGAATCTTGGAGTAGGCTTCACTTTAGACGTGTCGTTTTTAAGAATCCTGCATTTAATTGATATGAAAACGTATTTTATACTCTAAATGAAGCATGCTTCAAAAAATACGTCACGATAAAATAAGTTTTTTTTACGCCTGCCCCCTTACTCGTAACAATATGATTCTTCATTTTTGCAATATGTATATATTTTACTAAAATATAATGTGGTATCCGGCTGAGAATAACCACCCTCATTTCTTACCGAGGTGTCGTAAAAGGCGACTAAGGTAAGTTGACGTTAGGCAGGCGGCCGGTCGTAAAATACCTAGCCAAATCATTTAACACCATGTTTTATAACATGTTGTGCCGACCCCACTTAGAGTGGGATAAGGGCAAGAGAGTGATGATAATGTTTAATAAAATATGGCCGGTGTTAAAAAAAACTGTGCATTGAAGGGTTCATTATAGGCTATAAGTAAGTAACAGACTGTTACAAGGGTGCAAATTTCTATTGTCTCAGAAAGTCTAAACTAATTTTTTTCGTAATCAAAATATGAGGAGTTCACTCATTATTATATAAATAAACGGGTCACATCGCGGCAAAATCGAGTTACCTTTATTAACCGACTGGAGCGCCGCGGCGTCTTCGTTCCCGAGTTCGTTCGTGACCATGGCGGATGCAACTCTGCCGAAACGTCGAACCTTGTAAAAGGGTAACTCGATTTTGCCGCGATGTGACCCGTTCATTTATATAATAATAAGTATGAATCGCGAAAGTTAAAATTTATTATGAGGAGTTCACATTTGCTATGAAGGTACATTATAGGTCTTAGGCCTTTTATAGTGTCAATATGTTGCGAGTTAACAGTTTTCAACATAAGGGGGGGGGGGCGTAGCGAGGTACGGGCCAGGGACCCGTACCTCGCTACGCCCATGGGCTGTTAGTTCCCCTGTCTTGTAGGTATCATTGGATGTTCAATGCGACGGCATACAATCACGCGTACGGGGACACGGGGCTATTCTGCGTACATTCGGCGGCGCCGCCCGCGCGTCTTCACGACACGGCACTAGTTGTCGCCCGCGAGCTCGCCAATATGGCGGGCAACGTGGGAGAAACTGAGCTCAGGGTAAGGACACAATAAACTGTGAGTGAGACCCTGTAGATATTCCCCCGAGATCGCGATCTATAATACAAGCATCTGTGAGTTAAAAAAAACTGTGCCCTTATCACGCGCTTTTCGGTGAACGAAAGCAGTGTCTGCGAAATTCTTCGCTCTATTCTAATGGTAGCTAGCTTGCGACCAAGCTTCGCACTAGATTATATTTTAATTATTGATTACACTGGCCCGTTGGCGCATTGGGTAGTGACCCTGCCTTCAGCTCCTCGGGTCGGGGGTTCGATTCCCGCCGAGGGCCAGTATTTTTATAAACCATTTGTTCGTTCTTCGAGCCTGGGTGTATTTAAGTATGTATTTAAAATTATATATGTATGTATTTATCAGTTGTCCTTCACCCATAACACAAGTAAGTATTAAGTTGCTTACTTTGGGGACGGACGACCGTGTGTGTAAGTGTACCATAAATTTATTTATTATTATTATTATTATTTATTGTTATTATTGATATGTAAACAATTATATATTAATTAATTATTTATTTCTGAAAAGAGTGACCGCCGAGTTTCTTGCTGGTTCTTGTCGATAAACCTTTCCGAACACTGGTTCGGAGCGTCATGGCAATTTGACGATTCAAAAGTTCTTTTTAAAGCCGTTATGAATAAATAATTATTTAAATTTGAGTTTACTGTACTGAGCTTTGGAGTTTGATAGAGTGCACAACGAGATCGTAAAGATTTGCGATTTCGTCGTGGAATCTATGTTCGATGATGCTTGTTACCGGGCGAAGCGATTGTTGAGATTGTGGTAGTGTAATGTGTGCAGTAGTGGTTTGTAGTGCGTGTGTTGTTACGAAACCTGCATTTATAAGGCCTGAAAACGGATAGTACTTAAGCATTAGATATATTTTCTTTAATAAAACAAATTATTCTTTATCGAGTTGGCCTATACAAGAACGTTGGAATCGATTTATAATGAAACTGATTAATATCATTTTGATAATTTATATTTTAAGTTTGCTTAGTTTTTACTCTAATACCCGAAATGTCTATTGTTATTTTGTATAAAAATATAAAGAATTATAAAACGATAGGTGATGTATATAATAGACAAAGTAGGAACCGACATAAGCTTGCGACTCCTGCTTTGCGCCTGGCAAAAGTACGTAAATCGTTTGTGGGTTTGGGTATAAGATTCTATAATAAAATTCCGAAATCAATTTTGGCCATGCCATTACAGCAGTTTAAAAACACTGTTAAAAAGAGGCTGATACAGAAAGCCTACTATACTGTTGAAGATTACTTAGATGATAAGGATGTGTGGATATAGGTGCACCTCTACCCTGTACATGGCAGTAATAAATAAATGTAACTAGTTCTAAGGTTTATATTTTAAAAAGAGCACCCGCCGAGTTTCTTGATGGCTCTTCTCGGCAGGAACAGCTTTCCGAACCAGCAGTAAAGTTGACGATTCAAAAGCACTTGTTTACAAGTTTACGTGAATAAAGAATATTTTGATTTGATTTGATATAATATCACATCTTCAAGACTTTATTTTATATCGCAGAGAGCAAAAACACAATTGCAGTCAATGTTACTGATGAACCTCGAAGCCAGGCCCGTCGTGTTTGAAGACGTCGGACGGCAAGTATTAGCGACTGGCAAGAGAAAACCGCCGTCGTTCTTCATTAACGAAATTGGTTCGTATTATTTTATACTAGGGGTAACCTTGAAATTACGCGAGCTTACGGATGCTCGGGATAAGGTGGAGGAACACATGGGCTGGCTTTTTGTAACGGATAATAACAAAATCCATCAAATGATTAATAGAAGCAGGCGTTACTTTGCGGAATTCCATATTACAAGCAATATAACAGAACTAACTACTTTGCTATAATCCGCACGGGTTAAGTGAATGCATGCAAAGCCAATGTGTATGAAGCAGGCAAAATCTACGCACCTTATACATGCAGGACCAGCCACCACATGCACCCCAAGGCGCAATTCACCAGCAACAACGCACACAAAAGCAGCACACACACCCACCACCACAATCTCGACGATCGTTTTGCCCCGAAACCGAAGCATCATCAGGAGGATAGGCTCCTCGACAAAAATATAACAGAACGCAACGATCAGTACGAATCAGTACGATTTTTGTCGTGAAGCCTATCCTCCTGATGATGCTTCGGTTTCGGGGCGAAACGATCGTATAAGGTGCGTAGATTTTGCCTGCTTCATACACATTGGCTTTGCATGCATTCACTTAACCCGTGCGGATTATAGCAAAGTAGTTAGTTCTGTTATATTGCTTGTAAAATCCATCAACTCCGACCCAAATCAATTCTCAATTCTGTACTTCAGACTTACATAACTGAAGTTATTTAATACTACCCTGAAGTAAAATACTATTTCGATTAAAAAGAGGAATACTATGGTTTCGCAACATAAAGCAAATGTAAAGACACGGAGGGAATCAATCGATTTAATATTGTTTTCTCAGAGATATATGATATGGAGAAGCAATTTCGTTAGTTTTTTATGTCGTGATGTCTAACTTTGATACTTTCAGGAGGATTTCTGTAATTGCTATGATACTTATGAACAAAACCAAAAATATCATTATAGTGCCTATATATTTATTAGTAACTAGCAAAGCCCCGCGGTTTCACCCGCGTCCATACAGATCTCGTGGTAGTGGAAAGTCTACGAAATCGGACTATAGATTTATTTAGTAGATTATTTAATTTTAAAAAATGGGTATCATTAGTATTCTTGGAATAAGACTTAACTCACCAAGTGCAGGCCCTGCTATAACGGTAGGTTAGGTTTGTTATGGCATTATTTGATTTCGATTTACATTCTTAAATTCGTAAAATCTTTTGATTGGGATGTCGGATTTTAATAATTTAAAAATTATTTTACAGGTATTGAAATAGTTATTCATAAAATATCATTTAATGGGATAAGGATTAATACAGAGATATGAATAAAATGGTTTGATTATTGTCGGCACTTTTACCAACTTTTACAATGTAAAAGAGTAGTTATATTGGCATAACTATAATAGTTAGACATATGGTATCACGGACTTTTTTGTTGATATTGATACGTTCTATAATACTGTAGAACATTTTTTTGTTCTATCATCAATAGTTTCCGCAGCGCACGCGATGATAGATATTTACGACTAAATTTTAACCAAGTTATTACAATTTTATTAGGGATCCCTATTTTTTTTGAAAATGACATATAGCCTATGTTGCTCAGTGAAAAAGCAGCTTTCCAATAGTGAAAGAATTTTTGAAATCGGTCCGGTAGTTTTTGCGTGAAAACGTAACAAACATACAAATCTTTCCTCTTTATAATATTAGTATAGAACGTAGCAAGTGTACGAATTAATTTATGTTATAGAAAAAATTAATGGTGATGACATAGTCCGAGTAGCGCGCCGTATGCTCGGGAAGAGACCTGCCATAGCAGCGCGCGGGAAACTCACGCATCTCCCCAGTTTTGAAGACATTCAGGCCAATATGTGTCTAACCAAAACCGAGGCGTCCCCACAGGGCAGGCGGCTCAATCTCTTCAGGGTTTAGATCTTCATAGAATTATTAAAGTACATTTACTGTGAAAAATTTAAATAAAATTTATTTTAGTTCTAATTTCTCAATGGTAGTTTTATTTACACTTACAATTAATAAATAAGAGAAATAACGCTATTGACAATATTACAAGTACATAAGGCTAATAAATAGATGATATGGGACACTTACACACACGGTCGTCCGTCCCCAAAGTAACTTAATACTTTTGTTATGGGTGACTGACAACTGGTAGATATACTACATATTTAATTTTAAATACAAATATACATTCAGGCTCGAAGAACCAACAAATTGTTTATAAAAAATGTTGGCCCTTGGCGGGAATCGAACTCGCGACCCGCGGAGCTGAAGGCAGGATCACTACCCACTGCACCAACCAATTACAATGTTTGTTATTATTAGATGGAAAAAGAAAAAAACCCCCTTAGTACTTTTTTTAGGTCTTAATAAACTCTGCTTCTTTAGCAGAATTAAAGTGGGTGATAGGTGTTTGTCTTACGGTATACGGTATTGGGCACTGACACTATCCACGGTTCCAGCAAATTAATTCTACTAAAACGGAATTACGGATTCTCTAAACAATTAAAATGTGTAATATAATAAAGCACTCCAGTATTCATTAAATCCTATACAGGCGTGGTGGTGGTGGACGTATCGGAATAGTAAAAATGTATAACTATTAGGCAATTATACATTTTAAAACTTATACTAAAAATTCACGCTGCTACACCCTTTCGTCACACTACTAAAAGAAGAAGGTGGGTTGTTTGTCAAATCACAAGGCATAGGTCAGCTCTAGCGGGAAGACATTGTTGTGTCCTTGGCCCTAGGTTTTATAATAAAATTAATCGTAAAATAGATATTTATTCACTTTCATTAACAAGAGTTAAGAGTATTCTTACAAATTGGCTAAAAGAAAAAACGTATTCCGAAACCGAGGATCTCCTTAAAATAAATTTCTAATGCGCTCATGTATCAAGGTACACACACAACTACATTACACTCACACACACACTCTATCTCTCTCCCTCTCTCACAATCACATACTCACACTCCGGGCTCGCAACACAAACGCAATCTCACACACATACGAAATTTTTGTTATCACGATTCGGATATAAGTTTTATATCAGGCTTATAGCAATAATTTCCTTAATTTTAGATTATTGCATGAAAAAAAACATTCGCAATTGTAACAATTTATTTTTATTTTAATAATTATTGAATTTTTTGTGCTATTTTGGGAAGGTTGATGCTCGCGGTACAGGGCGACCTAGTGCGAGCATCAAGAGATATCTGTTGATTTAATTTATAATGCAATTGTGAAATTTAAATAAATAAATAAATTTAAATAAATAAATAAATAAATAGCGGACGTAATAGCGGAAGACGCCACCCTAACCGATACTGAGTTTGGCCACATTGTTGGCGGTTCTCAGGCAGTGCTCGGACAAATTGCGAGTCACTAGTAGTAAAATAGGGGAGAATTCTTTTAAAATTATTTGTGCCGTCCAGCCCTCCTGTTGGAGGTATTGAAAAAAATCGCCAATATGCAATTAAAAATAATATTCATATAAAATATAAAAATTGTAGTCAAGATGTTAATAATGTAATATTAAGTAATATATTATTTAATTCTTATTGTTTGTAAAAATTAAAAGCATTATAATATAAACTTTTTATTCATGATATGTACAAAATAACGCTTAGAACTATCGGGCAAATACAATGGCAAGACAAATCAATGGCTTAAAAGAATTAAACAATTTTCTTTTTTCATTAATCAAAAACAAAACCACAATATTAGAACTAAAGTCCAAATAAATTCAACTATTATACATAAGTACAAATGCTAAAAACACTGTGATAGGATATGTTAAGGAACAAGTATTTAATTATATAAAAAAAAATGTTTGTGCAACATTCTTATATTATCTATATTCTATAAATTTGATTTTACTTAATAAATATCGATGAATTATAAAAAAAAATGACTGAAGAATTGTAATAATTATTTCCCGAATTTCCTATGTATTGTCATGTCTTCATATGTTTACCTGTATGTAAATTTATATATCTAATAACAAAAAGTCTTAAATATTAAATAAGTATATTTTACTTAGCGAGCTGCACCACGGTTTTAGCTGCTTCGTCAGCATCATTGATGATGTTAAGTGGAAGACCGGATTGTTCCAGAATCTTTTTTGCTTCTGCTGCATTTGTACCCTCTAACCTGATGACAAGTGGATGTTTTGGAGGGTTTTCCTTACAAGCAGCAACAATCCCGTTGGCGACGGTTGCACAATTCACAATACCTATAAATTATATTAAGATATATTCATCGTCTATCAAACATAAATTATAATTATTTATTGTTGTTTATTTGCCACATGTTCATAATACTTACAGACGAGGTTTGTTGCTTTAACTTTATTGCATTTTAACAATTTAATATTTAATAATTTAATTGTTTGGGAAATTAGGAAGTAATGACAACACATAAGTGAGAACACATAAACCTAAACCAATTCTGGACAAGCAGGCAGAAAAACATTATAATAAAAAATAATTTCTTTACTTATATGAAGTAATTTTTCAGAATACAACAATACACATAGTACAATAGTACAATCACATAGTAAAACCAATAAATTAAAATTAATTAGTAATTATAAGTAAAAAAGTATTTTCTTAGGACTGGTGCTATACATAAGTACTTCTTAAATCTAATCTTACCTGCAAAAACATTCACAAATATGGCTTTCACTTTTGGATCTGACTCCAATATCCTCAATGCTGATGATACTTGAGATTGTCCTACACCACCTCCAAGATCCAAGAAGTTAGCTGGTCGGCCTCCACTTAACATTATAAGATCCATGGTAGCCATAGCTAAACCAGCACCATTAACCATACAGCCAATGCTACCATCCATATCAATATAAGTCAAATTAAGAGAAGCTGCTTCTTTCTGAAAACACCAATGAGTACTTTTCTAAATTTAATGATTTGTGTACATTGTGAATACTACAATAAAATATAAATTCATTCATTTTTTTTATAGTTAAAAGAGAGTTTTAAGTGTAAGTGTTAAGAGAGATAAGTCTAAGACTTTTTCTACTTTTCTAAGTAGAGTTTTCAAGTTTATTCTAAGTTACTGTGTCTTTTTTAGACAGGATTAGTCAAATATATAATAATAATTTTGAGATGACAGTACACAGAGCTATGGGGATATGTAATATTTGTGTGGTATGATTATATTAAAATCCCACTGCTGGGCAAAGGCCTCCAGTCCCTGTTTCTTAAAAATGGAGGGTTGTAGCTAAGACCTACCATGCTGCTCGAATGTGGATTGGTAGGTAGGTGGTAGGCATATCCCAGAATTCTCTAGAGATATATGATAAATTGCTATTTCATCTTAAAATGATACTGCAAACATATAATCAATATAAGAAATAATCTTACTTAAATATTTTTACAAAGTTATAATAATATTTTTGTTTGATTAACTTTAATAACACGATCATATGAATATGAAAAAACATTCAATCAATATTACTACACATTAGCAATGAATTTATCTCCATATTGTCAATATTGTATTTATATGTGATAAGATAGTGGTGCCCTTGCTTACATAGAACATGTTAAATTCTGATAGCCTTTTGATATATATAAAATTTATCAACACAGTATTACATTTTACATTACATTCTAGCTAAAATAACAAACAACTAACATTCACAATTTGATAGAAAATGAATAAATTCTGTATACTTCACTAGCCTATTTGCAAAGGTGGCACAGGTGGCTCTACCTTCAGCTGCATGGGTTGCAGGTTCAATTCCTACATTGGGCCAACATTTTCTATAAAGAATTTAATACTATATTGATATACTTACTTCTCTAGGATCAGTTTCAGAGGTATCATCGAGAGCAAAGATCTCTTTTTGTCTAAACTGTGCATTATCATCAAAGTTAATTTTTGCATCTACTGCTACAACTCTACCATCATCAGTTTCAACTAATGGATTTATTTCCAGTTGGGTAGCATCAACCTAAAAGTGCAAATAAATTACTTTATTATTTATTATTAGTATAAAATTTATTATTAATTATATGTTCACCAACATTCACATTAATGCAACTTCAACAATAAATGTTGGTTTTTGTTATTCTAGTAAAACCACAGATTTTTTGAATACTAAATCTTAGAAATAAGTTTACCTTCATAAAAAATAAGTAATGTATTTAATAATTTTTCAATTCACTTGCAACAATAACTTGCCAAAAACGCTATTTAAAGAATATATATAAAGAAATTAATTAAAGATTTATAATATTTAAGAATTTGACGCTAGTCATCTTATATTAAAATCTTTTCATTGTGCCACCTCAATAATCAATCACAACAAATATGATTTATACCTTGAGAAAAAGTTGCCACAATTTTTTAATTTCCTCAGCACACTTATTGATCAAAAGGCCTTTGAATTCTAGAAATTCTGCTATTTCTTTGGCAACCTTATCGGTAATGCCTTCATGGATATCAATTGGAACTGTTTTAAGAAGATGTGGAGTTTTCTCTGCAACTGCTTCAATATCCATTCCACCTGCAGGAGATGCAACGAGTGCAGCACCATTATATGTCCTCTCCATAATGATACTTAGGTAAGTCTCCCGCACAATGTTGACGCTTTCTGCGACCATCACTTTATCTACAAGTATACCATCTTTTGGCGTTTGTTTTGTTATCAGTTTATGTCCAATCATATTTTTAGCTAAACTGAGAATTTCGTTTGGATTTTTAGTTAAATGAACTCCTCCTTTAAACCCATTATCAAAATGCCCTTTACCACGCCCACCAGCTAAAATTTGAGCTTTTACTACATATTCCTTTGCTTTAAAATCAGTTAGTGATGTTGGATCAAGATTAGAGTCAAGCAAGCGAAAGTTTTGTATTGACACTTGGTACCTTCGTAACAAATCCTTGCTATGATATTCTTGAAGATTTAAATGTCTTCTAAATAAAACTGGTCCAGTATAATTTAATGATAAAATACGCGATATCTTTAAGTTGCGTGTTTTAGTTATAGCAGCCATGGCAAACTTTTCGTATGAACTTCAATCCCGTATGTTAGAAAACACGGTTAAAACTTAAAAGAACTGTTTGGTTTTTTTTTTAATATTTAACCCAACATTGGGACAATTATATGTTAGATACAGAACTTACTGTAGATACGGCACATATTACGTTCGAATAAATAAAATATTATATGAAATGCCCAGGTTCAAACTTCAAAACACAGACGAGTATCTCTAATCTCTATACGGAAAACTGAAAAAGAATTTTAATTAGTAGGTACTCGATGCAGAAAGCAACTCCGAACTTGTAAGGGCATGTGGCAGTGTGAACTTTAAAACATAATATAGGTAGGTAATTTATTATTGTTAAGGTAATGTTTTTCTAGATTTATAATAATGCGTGCCTTGCATAAATTATAAATATTCCCAAAATTATTAAAATTAAAAAGATTATTAAATAATGTGGTTTTATCTATCAATTCAATTAAAATATTAATCGAATCGGCACATTAATAAACACTACAATTAAGTAAAAAACAAAAAAATATTACCTACTAATTTATTAAAAGATACGTACCTTAAAACATTTCATTCCAGGATTCATAATAATACATACATACATAATACATAACGTTAAACGTATACGTAACTACTAAGTGTACTAACTAGTGTACCTACTACTAGAGGTGGGTCGTCGACGTCATATCCGTAAACGAAACGAGACCGTTTGTCGAACGTAATAAACTAGTTGACAAAGCAGTCCTTTTTTCGACTACTTTACAATAAACTACTTTACAAAAGCGTTCGCGTATGTCGTTCGTTCGTCAACGAAACGGGATTTGAAGTAGTCGATAGCGTCAACGTGTTTATGAACTTATTATTCAACGAACTGCTTTGAAGTATGAACGTTTGCATTGATTTTGTCGTGAACGTGTTTACTAATTAACGATCTACTTAGTATTTTTTTGACTTTCAATGTAACAATGTGCGTAGATATGTACGCAATTATTATTTAATAATTTATACTAAGGAACTAAATATTTATACTTAACACAAAAATAGAAATGTACACAATTATTGTTTAATAATTTACGCTAAGGAAAAAATATTTATATTTAACACGAGAATATAAATGTACACAACTATTTCTTAATAACTTACACTAACGAGTAATGTATTTAGACTTATTATTTTACACAAAAATAACTAACTATATATCACATGCAATATAAAAATTCAAAAACGGAGAAAGGTGAAAGTATTAGTAGTTGTGGATAAATCGCCATATTTGCAACACGTATTGCAAATTGCAATTTAATCAGAACTAAGATGTAACTATGTAAGATATATGATATTATATATATAACATTATAAAGAGGAAAGATTTGTATGTTGGTTTGTTTGTTTGTTTGTATGTTTGTATGTATGTTTGTTACGTTTTCACGCAAAAACTACTGGACCGATTTCAAAAATTCTTTCACCATTGGAAAGCTGCTTCTTCACTGAGCAACATAGGCTATATGTCATTTTCAAAAATAATAGGGATCCCTAATAAAATTGTAATAAGTTGGGAAAAATTTAGTCGTAAACATCTTTCATCGCGTGCGCTGCGGAAACTATTGATGATAGAACAAAAAAATGTTCTACAGTATTATAGAACGTATCAATATCCATAAAAAAGTCCGCAATACCATATGTCTAACTAGTATAGTTATGCCAATATAACTACTTTTTTATATTGTAAAAGTTGGTAAAAGTGCCGACAATAATCAAACCATTTTATTCATATCTCTGTATTAATCCTTATCCCATTAAATGATATTTTATTAATAACTGTTTCAATACCAGTAAAATACTATTTAAATTATTAAAATCCGCCATCCCAATCAAAATATATTACGATTTTAAGAATGTATATCGAAAGCAAATAACGCCATAACTAATTTATTGTAGCGACCGTTATAGCAGTGCCTGCATTTGGTGAGTTAGCTCTTATTCCAAGAATACTAATGATAACCATTTTTTTATAATAAATTAATCTACAAAATAAATCTATAGTCCGACTTCGTAGACTTTCCACTACCACGAGATCTGTATGGACGCGGGTGAAACCGCGGGGCTTTGCTAGTGATATATAAGATGTAAGATATGTAACTAAAACATCTAATATTCATTAAAGTTACAGGTTCGTATGCCTATTGTAATAATGTCTATTTTTACTCTTATACTCATTAATAAATTGCAGATTCCTATGCTCATTGCAATAATGTCCTTTTTTATTCGACAACCATCATCTGTTGAACAAAACATTAAAAGGGATAGCAATATCAGCAAGCGCACGAGGGCGCCCGATAAAGCGGCTTCGTTCATCGTCGGCTCGTTGACGGACGACGAATCATGAAACAAATGTCGTTCTTGCATAAACGTGTTTCTCAGAGGAACGTAAACTAGTTTAGTAGTCGACGGATAAAAAACAGTTTTCATAAACGGTTCGTCCGTTCAACGCCCACCTCTACCTACTACCTTAGACATCGATAGTTTTGACTTCTGATAGTTACCGATTTTTACGAAAAAACTATGGATTAAAGAGGAAAATATTAATAAACCAACAATCGATAGTGCCTTGATAGTCTATCGAAATTTAACGTATGCTAATCTGCTAAACATAACCTAGAAAATAAATAACCTCTACAACTCAACATTTCTTTTAGAGTTTATATTATAAACTAATTCATAGATATAACTAAAATATTATGTCTAATAATACGATTAAAGTTGGTGAATATATTGTTATTCAAAAACAGAATTATAAAAAAATACATAAATTTAATAAATCGAATTCTTCAATTACCATTGGTAAGGATACTGTAAACTTAGTTGGAATAGAGGGCTGTAAGTTTTATTCTACATTTAGAATGATAAGCAAAGGTATGAAGAAAAAAGAATTTAATTTAGCTATATCAGAAGAGCCTGTCAACCTAATAGAAGAAATTGGTTTAAAAGGATCAGGAGCTGATAACAGAAATATCTATGATGACGGCCGATCGCAAAAGCTATCAGCCAATGAAATTAACGACTTAAAGAACGATTCAAGCAGAGCCTCAGAAATTGTAGAGACGCTAATTACTAATTCGAACACATTTCAAAGTAAAACTGAATTCTCTCAGGCAAAATACTTAAAGAAAAAAGAGAAGAAATATTTTGAATATATTCAGATTTTAAAACCGAACTTAAGGATAATCGCTGAAATATTATATAGATTGGATCCAAGTAAGGTACAGGGTATTCGCATAGATACTTTATCTCAAATTATAACATTATCAAATATTAGCTGTGAAGGGAACCATTTACTATATGATTCAGGCTCTAATGGTTTACTCGCGGCTGCCTTGTTGAGTTCTATGGGATCTGAAGCTAAAGGAAAGTTAATACATATGCATCCAGGGAATATGTCACAGAAACAAGCTATGTTAGCTATGAATTTTAGTTCTGACCATTTTAACAAGTGTCTTTCTGTAAATGTATATTCAGTGCTGAGGCAAGTTTATCAAGGCTGTGATACTCATAACTCTGCGAGTGTCTTGGATGATGAATCAAGCCTAAAGAGGAAAGCTTCTGACAGGGTTCATTGTGAAAGCAAAATTCCTAAGCTTAGCGAGTCCCAAATTGTTGATTGTGATGTGTATAAAAATGTAGATAACAATGAAAATAATGAAGTAGCCCAGAAAAAACCTAAATGGCACTTTGATAATATAGCAGCATCAGAAATTTTATCAAATAAAGTTGATTCATTAGTGATAGCTAGTAGAGATGATCCTCAAAATATATTTCTAGAACTTGTTTCTTTTGTGAAACCTGGTAGACCATTTGTTATTTATTGCAGTGTAGTTGAGCCTTTACAAAACCTGTATATTACACTCAAATCTATGAGTAATGTGGCAGCTTTGAAATTGACCTTCAATTGGATGAGAAATTATCAGGTATATATTTCATATTCATTATGCTCCAGCCCTTATCCCATTTTAAGTGGGTTATGTATTTATTTCATATTGACAGGTAAAGAATGGATACTTTGAAGTCATTGTTTTAATTTTTTTTCTTAATATTTGTAGTATTTTTTTATTATAAAATTTATTTGTTTTCCACTGTTAAAGTTGGTTATATTTAAATAATATACACCGTACACAAACTTATTTACATACATATGCATGCATTTACTTTGGGGGCAACATCTATCATCTAGATATTATTGACATTAATATTATAAAAATTATGTTGCAGATTTTACCTGAGAGGACACACCCAGAAGTAATGATGAATGGGTCCAGTGGTTTTCTTTTAACTGGATATATACTTAAATAAATTCAATTTCAAATGGAACAAGCTCTCTTTATTAAATTGGCATACAAATGTTATATCAAAAATTTTGCCTCCAAGTGCAATAACACATTTTTATGATCTGTATAGTTAGCCTTCTCTAATGACACTAAGCAAAAAGGATGTCATACATTTCTACACAGAACAGTTTGTAATTTATATAATTTATAGGTTGACAAGAATAATTTAGCTAAATAATTAAAAATTAAATCTAATATATCTCATTTTGTGGAAGGATTCATACTACATGTAAAAAAATTTACCACTGGCTTTTCTATACATTATGTTAACACAAATTATATTAGAAATTATTTAAAATGAATACAATAGAAATAAATTTAAAACAAAACATTTTCATAATAAATAATTTATTATATCTGCAAATAAATTTTTATATAGCTTCAATAAAACAGGATAAAACAACATGGAAGGTTGATTCATTCATGGAAAATTTTAGGCATATCGACATAACATATCCCTATGAACTTCTACAGACAGAAGAAATATTGATAGAGTAAATATTATTTCACTAGTTAAGAAATTAAAGGAATGTGTATCAGTCTAAATACATTTATCTTTCAATGCAATAGTTACAAGATAGTTATGTTACAAAAAATGATATAAAAAAGTTTGATTAACATAAAATGCTATGCTATTTGAAAGGAACATTTAAGAAAGAAAAGATTATTATGACCAAATTAGTTAAAATTAGCACAATTTGGCACAATCAAAGAGTCCACTGCATGTTTTTTTATAATGAATATACTGTTACTAGCCAAAGTATAAGACTTGAAAAGAGTTTAAGAAAATCATATGTATCTTATAATTTAAATAAGCAAAGCAATCTTAATTATTTATAATTGCATATAAATATAACATATTTGTTAATCCATATCAAAAAGTTCCAAAACTAGAATACTCTTTCTAGTTTTAAATATGATATTTGGAAATTGCTTTTTCCAAACAATTATATATATATTGCAGTGCCAATTTGGTATTGCTATAATAAAAAAGTTTTTAATAAATTTTAAATAATTCTAAAGGAGTTAAGATTTATTAACAACTAACTGGGTGTTAGAAATAAATATAAAATAACTTAAAAATTTGTGAATGTTACCAAAAAAAAAAGATATTATGCACCATTAAAGAGCTCAAAGCCTATAAAGTAAAACTTTATCCTCATAGTGGTATATTTTATTACTTAAGCAAATAGTTGATAGCCAACTTTAATATTTCGATTGTCCCTTTCCTGACGCTGTAGGCCTCTAAGAAAAGATTTAATATGTTAATCTACTTAAAATCTATTATTAAGTAAAAAATAAACATTGTAAAACAAGAGATATATCACTAGTGGGCCTACAATGCGATGACGGAGATCGTTTGTGATCGAATGAAAAAGTTAAATGCGTATAAATTTATCGGCCGGTCGTAAAGTAAAATAACCTAAGTACCTAAAGAAAAACTGATTTTACAGCCATATATAAATACTAAATAATAATACAAACTAACAGCTAGACTCTTAAAGGAATAAAGTACTGAAAATAAATAGAGAATTCATTTGATGAGTTATTTTTTACATTTTACATTTTGATATCGGTATAAAAATTAGAAAGACGACAATAATACTGCACCACTGTAATTTGATTGGATTTTTTTTTCCTGAAAATTGAACACACATGCAGCATTGTTTTAACAATTTTTATATAACATTATGGAATAACTTTGGTATTGGTGTTAACATGAAGGCTTGCATAGCTGTGAGCGTAATACGCAGACAGTAGCGAACACTGCGACGGCAAAGGCGTCATGGTACCGCGGCGGACGCTACGCGACCGTCTCGTGGCTATGACGAGTCGTCGTCCTCGTCGTACCAAGTGCGGAAATCGCAGGTCTCATCGTAGTCGTCCTGGTGATAGAACATACCTTTAGATATTCTTGAACTGAGCATATTTCCAGTCCTGCTTTTATTTTATTAAGTTAAATTAATAAATAAATAAATAAATATATGGGACACACACATGGTTGTCCATCTCCAAAGTAAGTAACTTAGTGTTATGGGTGACAGACAACTGGTAAATATACTACATACATAATTTGAAATACATACTTAAATACAAATACACACCCAGGCTAAGAATCAACAAATTGTTTATAGAAAATATTGGCCCTCGGCGGGAATCGAACCCGCGACCCGCGCGTCTGAAGGCAGGGTTACTACCCACTGCGCCAACAGGCCAATCATAATAGTATTTCAGAAACTATGTTAGCCAAATGGTTAAACCGTGTAAATCTTATTATCTATCTATCTAGGCATGGGGAAGCCTGTCGGTGTAGGACGACCAGCTCATTCCACCCCATTTCCCCATGGTGGGAGATGGGTTTCACTGCTGTACCGACAGTGCCACCTGCTTTAACCTACCAGTCGCGTTAACAAACCTGATAATTTCCCTGAATTTGATGGGTCCTCAACTACAATTTCTTCCTTACTGAGGCCACTGATTCAAACCCCAAGCAGGCATAAATTCGTTTTTCATAAAAAAATATGTCTAATTGATGCTTAAAATTTATCACACACTTTTCGGTACACTAATCTATATTTCTGAAAAATTCCTGGGATATGTAACCTACCATTCTGCATTGGAGCAACGTGGTGAGTTTCAACACATGTGATAGGTACCATTATCAAGTTATCTATAGTACTCGGCAATAAATAATGCACATCGAGGCTTAGAGAGAGAAAATCGGCTAGATGCTGCTTCATAGAGCATCGTCTCTGTCGCACAGACTGACGAACCCATGTGTGACAGTGACAGCGCTCTACGAAACCGAACTGGCCAGCTGTTTTCTTGTAAACATTGATGTGCATTATTTAATGCCGGGTACTATAAATAGAGTTGGTCAAGTGTATGCAATAATGCCCTAATTTTCTTGCCCTGTTAGTAGAATGTTTGAGCTCTAGAGAGTACTTTTAGAGATATATAGTACACTTAGCGTCGCTTTTTGTGCTTCTCCATCTCGCCTTGTAACACTACCTCGAAAGAACTCAAATTGGCTCATAAAAAAACTAGGCCAGGAAACCAATGCTGTTTAAGCAATTTTCAGAATGCATCCTTACCGACATCCAGGCATGATCGAGAACATCTTCAGCGGCGAAACGTAGCTCTGGTTGCGGACGGAGCATGTTAGCTACAAGGTCAATGGCCCCAGCCGAAATGCGCTCCCAATGCGGCGCGGGGAATTCCAGACGTGCGGACAGGATAGCATCAAACAGTTTCTCTTGGTTGCCGTCGGGAGACGAGAATGGAGGGAATCCGCAAAGCAAGATGTAGAGGATCACACCTGCAGCCCATACGTCGATCTGAAAACGTTATCAACAGTTACGCCTCGTACGCACGGGTGTAAAAAATACGTCGCGTTAAAACTCCGCAATAGGCGTCATAAGAAGTTTCGTATGGTATATTGACCGCCGAGTTTCTTGCTGGTTCTTCTCGGTAAGAGCAACATTCCGAACCAGTTGTAGCTTCATTAATCATATTGATGCTTGACGATTCAAAAGTGCCTGAAATGGTTTATTTGAATAAAGATTATTTTGATTGATTGATTGATTGATTGATTGATTCGGCTTAACACCCTACACCTAACGCCTAAAATGGAACACTGCTCCATAAAAATAAGTCGCGTTTTAAAAGCGCTGTCGTGTGAATAGATATCTGGATACCCCTTTATTTCATTTCGATGTATTTTTAACGTACAGTAAATAACCTTTCGTGTGTACGAGGGGATTAATATAGTCATTCGACGAGCTTTTTTTTATTTGCATATAGGAATAGGACGGAATGCTGACTTATAATCAATTATTCTATAATTATAATTTCTTTTTAATTCTAGATATTCCTTATAGTTTTTTTTAAAATCTTAATTAAGGAGCTTAATCTTGATAGATTATATCGCTCCGTACGACAACTACAGAATTTTACTAAATAATACTTATATGTATTTAATTTAAACCTATTTTGAAAGTTTTTGTAGAGAAAGATTTTTGATATATGTAATATAAAAAAGGTTGAGAAGCTGGTAATGTTAGTTTCTTTGCTAACCTACGTTGAACTTTTATTGTTTTTCTACTTTATATGAAAAATAAAATCTTTCAATACCATTTATAGCAACATCAACATATTATTGTTTTAATTTATGATATGCTTTAATGTTGGTATAGCTTACCTTCAAACCATATCCAGTTTCAAGGAGTATTTCTGGAGCCACATATGTGGGAGTGCCACAAACCGCGTGCAGTGGACGCCATACCTCTACGGCCAGACCGAAATCTGCTAGCTTTAATCCACGTATACTACCGTCTGGACTAACATCCACCTGAAACAAACGTACAACTTATTTGTCTAATTGATATTTGCTGTTAATCACACTCCTTTCGCTGAAGGAAAACATACTTAAGACACCTGCATATCTCTAGAGATATCTGGACATATGTATAACCTACCAATCTGCATTAGAGCAGCGTGGTGGGTCTTAGCTCCAACCCTTCTCTCCAAAAACGGAGAGAGGAGGCATAGGCTGGACATAGGTCCAGCAGTGGGATATTGAGAGGGGGTATCATTATTTATAATAAAAATTTACTACTTTTACTCTCCTAAAAATAACACATTAGTCAAATAAATAAAGAAAAACTATTCTAAGACACAACAGTAAAAAGACAGCATTAATGGCGTTTAAGACAGTGTTTCTTATATATCGCCTAATGCCGCAATAAAAACGAGAGGTTTATGGTCTTAACAATTTCCAAATAAAACCGAAAGATGCAACTGTGTTTTCCAGTTTAACCTTAACAAAACTCAATGGAGAACCCAAATAACAACAACACGCAAAATCTAAAAGATTAAACATTTTACAGATGTTGAAACAACAAAACTTATTTTGCATAATTTAATCATCTTAAGTATTACTTTTAAAAAAATTACCAAAACTTTATAAAATATAACTACATGACCTTCATGCTTTAAGAAAAATATAAAAATATTTTGTAAAATATCATGTAATTCTGCATTACTGCATGCCTGTTAAAGTTGAGAAAACAGGAAAATAACTTAAAAAGTTTATTTTTATCAATAATTGGGATAAAATTTAATTATAACTCATTTTAAAATTCCAGGTCAGAATTTTCAAGGATATTAATTGCCAAAATTTATTGAGAGGGGACACTCAAAAATTATTTTTTATACTTAATATACTATATTAGGGGGCAGACTTTCTTTGCATATAGAACTAGAAAGCAACAAAAACAGGTTAGGTATACAAGAGATGAATTTGTTTTACAGGTGTAAATTTCAATGTAATTTTTGGGATGGGTTTAGTAAAGGGCTTACCAATAGGTTTTCGGGTTTGATGTCTCGATGCACGATTGAAAGCGAGTGTAGATATGCAATAGCTGATGTTAGGTGACCTATGAGCAAACGCGCTTGGGGCTCGGAAAATTTAGAAGCAGCTGTAATACTATCGAATAAGTCGCCACCTAAAAATATAACATACTGTTGTGAATAGTAAACTAATTATTTACATAACAAAAAGTTATGTATGCAATTTCGTAAGTGAATATTGCTCCTTGCTTTATTGATTTATAGACGCAGGCGTTACTTTGCGGGATTCCATATTACAAGCAATATAACAGAACTAACTACTTTGCTATAATCCGCACGGGTTAGGTGAATGCATGCAAAGCCAATGTGTATGAAGCAGGCAAAATCTACGTACCTTATAAATGCAGGACAAGCCACCACACGCACCCCAAGGCGCAATTCACCAGGAACAACGCACACAAAAGCAGCACACAACCCACCACCACAATATCGACGATCGTTTCGCCCCGAAACCGAAGCATCATCAGGAGGATAGGCTCCACGACAAAAATCGTACTGATTACTATTTGACAGTACGATTACTATTTGGCAGTACGATTTTTGTCGTGGAGCCTATCCTCCTGATGATGCTTCGGTTTCGGGGCGAAACGATCGTCGAGATTGTGGTGGTGGGTGTGTGTGCTGCTTTTGTGTGCGTTGTTGCTGGTGAATTGCGCCTTGGGGTGCGTGTGGTGGCTTGTCCTGCATGTATAAGGTACGTAGATTTTGCCTGCTTCATACACATTGGCTTTGCATGCATTCACCTAACCCGTGCGGATTATAGCAAAGTAGTTAGTTCTGTTATATTCCTTGCTTTATTATTGAATTTCTAAATATTGATTTATTATTGCACAATATAAATATCTGACAACATCCGCCGTATTGTATCCGGGTGAGTAGGATAGACCACCCTCATTTCTTACCGAGGTGTCGTAAAAAGCGACTAAGGTAAGTTGATCCACCGTGTGGTATCCGGTTGTGTAGAATAGACCACCCTCTTTCTTACCGAGGGGTTGTAAAATACGACTAAGGTAAATCGACGTCAGGCAGGCGGCCGGTCGTAAAATACGTAGCCAAATCATGTGACAACATGTTGTGCCGACCACACTTAGAATGGGATAAAGCAGGAGTATGACGATGAACAATCTAACAGCACAAGAGTTTCAAATATTGATCATAGATTGTAAATGCAAAATATTGAACGAAAAGTTAAAATTTAATTAAACGTGTTATGAGAGAATCCAACAGATAAATAACTGCACCCATTATCAAGAGGTTCTTCCAATTTTTAGAAAACTATTTAAAGTATATGGGTCTGTTTTAAAAATACGCTCAGTTGTATGTATTTTTGCACAGCGTAAAATACATTATATTTTAGATATATCTATAAAATTTTCGTTTACCTTTTGAGCTTTTTGATAAGGAGAGCGGGGAAGCCCCGAAATATCAATACAGCCCAGAGGTCAATTTTTACCGACGTTTAAGTGATTTGTTATTTATGAGCAAAAAATGCGTAATTTTTTTTTATCAAAAGTTCTTCGCGTCGACGTTATCAAAATTTCTCAAACGTGTATATTTACAACAAAACCATTGCAATACATAACTTTTTTTTAACATTATTATTGAAATTATATTACAAGAAAGAAGTATTTACATCTCAGCAGAGTATAGTAGGATTGCAGATGTTTTTACATGAATGTTATTCGGGAACTATTAATGTCTTAGATTAAAATGACTAGATAATAATTTTTACCTACCACTGACTAGTTCCATTATCAGGAATAAAAATTCTGGGCTATCTTGATCTTCAATAAGAGATACTATACGTGGGTGGCAAAGCTTTCTCATTACGCGTACCTAGAAATATAAGAATGATTAATTTTAATACAGCAATAGTTTAATAATACACTTTTGATAAGCTGGTAAAGATACCTCTGCTTCGACATAGTATTCTTTGCCTTTGCATTTTGCTTTGTCTATTACTTTGAGAGCGTATTCTTTTCCTGTTGTTTTGTCATTACATATTCTTACAACAGCAAAGTTGCCATCACCTGAAAATAATTATGATAGAAGTCAAGTAAAAAAATATACAAACGAAAATAGTTTTTTTTTTAATTTTCTTATTGTCCGTGATTATAGCATATAATACTACGCATTTTTAGTGTGTAGACACTGAAATCGACATGAAATATACTTAAACTTATTGACAAGCTGTAGTATCAATTTATTTATTACTCTTTTTTTTTCTTTTGTTGGCTGAAACCAATATAGCCAAACTACACATTTAAATCGCAATTGCGAAATTCGCAAACAGCGAATCTGTTATTTTTTATTCTATAAATGACTTATTAAAATGCACTGTTAAAGAATGTTCAGAAGTAAGTATCAACGAATCCTCAATCTATAATTCAAGTTATACTTCCTTGCTCGCAATTAATACAATCATAGATACACTATAATATGAAATACAATGATACAAAACACCTGTCACATCACACGAGATGGCTCTTTGTTATACTGTCTCCATGGAAACCACTATTTGTTGTCAGGCGTTGCGTGGACAACGCCATCGGCTGTGTTCGTTATTCATCGGCTGCACTCGTAATACGCACGATAGCAGCAACCTCTTGTAATAACCCCTTACAGTACATTTAAAGGCTGTCTCTTACCAATGATTCTGCCTACGTTATATTTGAGCCGAAGCGGTTGCGGCAGTAGATTAGTAAGTGGGGACGCATCGCCTTCACCATTGTCAGTTTCGCCGCTTTCGCTTTCTTTACGCGCCGCACCGCTAGCCTTCACTGGCATACGAGGCTTAGGCCCTGATCTAATATAAAAACAGCTTATAAGATTTTTATCAAACAGTAACGAAATTCAAATTCAAAATATTGTTTATTCAAGTAAATTATTGGTATTCTTAATACTAGTATAATTAGTATTCTTGTAAACAAGTGCTTTTGAATCGTCAACTTCACTGCTGGTTCGGAAAGCTGTTCCTACCCAGAAGAGCCAGCAAGAAACTCGGCGGTTATTCTTTTAAAAATATATTTGTATATATATAAAATATTATTTTTCTATAATCCGCGATAAAAGAAAATATATTTCATGTTAAATGTAGACTATATAGTAGTCGTAGTAGTAGTAGTAGTATAGTATAGAACTGCGCACATTCACTACCGCAATATCAACAATCGTTTTCCCCCATAAAGCATCGCAAGCGATTTTGTCGTGAGGTCTATCCGCTGACGATCCTTCGGTTACATTAGTACTTCGGTAGTGCATGAATTTCTACGAATTCTGCATGTATCAGGTATGTGAACGAATATTACACTCTATATTTAGCATTAAATGTTTTATTTATCACGGATTATAGAAAAATAATATTTTCATTACCTTTTATATTATAGACCTCCGCAAAGTAACGCCTAATTTTATAAATCAGTTGTTTTCACCAATAATAAAATATACGAAAAAAATCAGACACAATATAAACTTATTTCATAATGACTCTGTCTAAATATGTAAGCTCTAACTAGTATACAACATATAAATATATAAAATAAATAGTGTCTTAACGATAATGACATCATTATTATATCTCAAAAAACAGATTTAGGTAGAAAAATTGTCTTACCTTGAGTTTCGGGTAACAGGATTATATTTAATTTTCCTACATTGTAAAACAGCCTTACTTTCTTCAAATTCGAGTTCGAAGTCTTCTTGATTGACTCTGTTAATGAAGCACCAATTTTAAATTTAGTAACCAATAATAATTTGAAATAATAAGAGAGTGTACAATAATAATTTATATTACTTAATCTTATTAGTTATTGCCAAGCTTAGTAAATAAATATAAAGAAATTACATAGTTATTAATATAAGTGCCTATTATAATTTCATCTATACATTTGAAGAATGAATGGCAAAATAAAAAGAAATTTTAATATTTTTTACCAAATAACAATAATCCGTTAGTCCTAACGGATTTTACCTTTGAAAATAATGTAGTTAGTACACACACATAATATTATGTTGGAAATATTCTTAGCAGTGTAAGTTAAGAAGTTATAGATAAATAAATAAACAAAACAACAGTAATAATAAAATTATTTTGCTATAATCCGCGATACAGTAAATAGAAAATATATATAGTGTTAAATGTATAGTGGACTATCCGTATTTTCATACCCGATACGTGCAGGATTCTTAAAATCACATGCACAAACTTCCACCACTTCCACCACAATACACAAGCACTACACACGTTCACTATCACAAACTCAACAATCGTTTCGCCCCGCAACCGAAGCATCATCAGGAGATAGACTCCACGACCAAATCGAAAACTTTTGTATTATAGATCTCCGCAAAGTAACGCCCAATTCTATAAATTAAATAAAAAAAATAAAACGTTTTAAGAGGCAAAAGTGTTAAAGATATACCTACTGTCTTTACTGTTATTACTTTTAATGTCTCAATTATTTTAAATGTTGATTGCGTCTAGTCATCGTTAAAGAGCAATTACCATCACTGGCATTTTAAAGTTACAGCACCAATGGCGTTTTATAGAACATTTCTATAGGTTCTATTGGGTTGAGTGAGTTTAAAAAGGTAGAATATATTATTTGAAAATAAAATACATTTGAACGTATCCATATCAAACTTTGGAATGCCAAACCTAACTAGGTATTGAATGTATCACAGTAAAAATCGACTGGCCCGTTGGCACAGTTGGTAGTGACCCTGCCTTCAAATCCGCAGGCCGCGGGTTGATTCCCACCGAGGGCCAACATTTTCTATAAACAATTTGTTGGTTCTTCGAGCCTCGGTGTATATTAGTATTGTATGTATTTAAAATTATATATGTAATATATGTACCAGTTCTCCGTCACCCGTAACACAAGTATTAAGTTACTTACTTTGGGTTCGGACCACCGTATATGTAAGTAACTTATTATGTATTTATTATTTATTAAAAAACACTTTGTTCTTTATAGAATTAGATGGAAGAATTTTATTAGATATTACCTTTCGTTTCCGTAAGCGAAAAATACATCTTCCTCTTCGAAAAATCGATGTAATGCAGTTACGGCAGCACCGGACTGGGTGAAAACTTTCCTCACACAACCAGTGTCTAATTTGATGCATTCAGTGATAGCCGCTAAGGCGTGTTCCAGAGTTGGACTATTGCGTTTATTCAACAGCAGTCTGCAAACCTACGAATCAATTTAATAAGTACAAAAAAATTTAAAAGAGAAAATGGCGAGTTTCTTGTTGTGTTATTGCAGCAGAATAATTTTCCGAAACATTAATAAGAGTTGATGTTTAAAAAAAGTTAATATTAGCAATATGATAGTCACATGACAAAATATTTAATAGGAGTATTATTTAACCATACACTAATCGCCGATTATGAAGAGGAGCCATATAATTCAACGCGTAAGAAATCACGACGGAATCTATTCCGAATTCCCATCCCCTTCATTTTCGGGTTGTAGGCGATCACAGATAATGATTGGCGGGAACAGCGGAGTATGCGATCTATACGATGCGCTTAATCATTTGTAACCGCCGATTATGAAGAGGAACCATATAATTCAACGCGTAAGTAATCACGACGGAATTTGTTCCGAATTCCCATTCCCGTCATTATCGGGTTGTAGGCGATCACAGATAATGATTGGCACGAACAGTGGAGTATGCGATCTATACGATGCGCTTAATCGTTTGTAATCGCCGATTATGAAGAGGAGCCATATAATTCAACGCGTAAGAAATCACGACGGAATCTTATTCGAATCCCCATCCCAGTCATTATCGGGTTGTAGGCGATCACAGATAATGATTGGCACGAACAGTGGAGTATGCGATCTATACGATGCGCTTAATCGTTTGTAACCGCCGATTATGAAGAGGAGTCAAACAATTCAACGCGTAAGTAATCACGACGGAATCTGTTCCGAATTCCCATCCTCATCATTATCGGGTTGTAGGCGATCGTAGGCGATCACAGACAATGATTGGTGCGACCAGCGGAGTATGCGATCTATACGATGCGCTTAGTCGTTTGTAATCACCGATTATGAAGAGGAGCCATATAATTCAACGCGTAAGAAGTCACGACGGAATCTGTTCCGAATTCCCATCTCCGTAATTATCGGGTTGTAGGCGATCAAAGATAATGATTGGCGCGAACAGCGGAATATGTGATCTATACGATGCGCTTAACCGTTTGTAACTGCCGATTATGAAGAGGAACCATATAATTCAACGCGTAAGTAATCACGACGAATCTGTTCTGAATTGCCATCTCCGTCATGATCGGGTTGTAGGCGATCGTAGGCGATCACAGACAATCATTGGCGCGAACAGCGGAGTGTGCGATCTATACGAGGCGGGTAATCGTTTGTAATCGCCGATTATGAAGAGCCATATAATTCAACGCGTAACTAAGCGCGCCGGAATCTGTTGGATTAGCTTTTGAGAGATTATTCATTAGATGGACCATGTTATGCTGTATAGTGCGATTCCCGTGATAATATGTCCTTCGATCTTTAATATCAACTATATGATTTGTAATCCGTTGAGGAATTAAATTTATGGTAATAAAGTAATGTGTTTACCTTGCGGGGTTTCACTCCGTTTCTAATAATAGTAACTATGCGTGGCCTCACAACATTATCTCCTGCAGGGCTTACTCTCGGAGTCCCATTGCCAGTAGAGTTGCTACCATTGGTCTGAAACAGTATGAAACATCTGTAATTGTATACATAGAAATATCGTGTCATGTAGGTACAGTATTGAAGTTAATATAAAAACCAGTCATTGGCTTATTATTAGAAAGCGTATCTTACATCGTAAATTATGAGAGCTCATCATTTCAATCCGTTACCTATTAACAACTACTGCAGTGACTAAACATCTCTTAAGAAAACTTTCCATTTCAACAAATATTTTTGCCAGTACAGTTATTGATCACTTTCTCAAACAATAGTTATAATGAAATATAAGATTGAATAACATAGAGCTTTTAAGAAAAATAATAGTTACCTCTTTCAAAGATTCTGAACATAACGGAAAGCTCAACTGCTGCTAAATATTTGGGATAAGATTGTCACTAGCCAAAGCCGAAATATCGTACAAGAACCAACACCGAGCCAATGCAAACTAAATACTAATACTTTCAGAAAAAACCGAAAACGAAAACCAGTACAATAGTACGTACGACATGGTATGGAAGTTGTCATAATGTGATAAATAAAAAGAGAAAGTTGTAGGTATTTTCAAGCTATCATGTAGGATGGTAGAAATATATATTTTAAACGTATTCAATATTCTAATAGTTATTAGGGCCAACCAGTGACCTTGTCATACATTTTTATGTGCAATGTTTTATTATTATTAGTATTGCATGTACCTAAACTTAAAATAACGCTTAATGGAACACCGCGCTGCAAAATTCGACTGCAATTATCATATTTGATAACGTTGTTCTACGCCAACTTGGAAAAGTGTACTATTAATTTTAATTCTCGTGCATATAACGTTTTAGAGCTTAACATATCATAAGTTGAGGCTTTTTCTTCTGCTATTTATTTGAAGAGGGCATACATCAGAACAATAATACAATTAAAGAAAATATGTAAACATATCATGTATGCACCTTTAGGGAACTTAAATTCATTTAACCAAAAGTCATTCACACATCATAATAAACAAACTATAACTTAATTCCATAACCACCAACATTCTGTTGCTGTCTTCATAATATACTTTAAAAGAACATTATATACGAGAATATCTAAATTATTACTATCACATTACTATTATATAAAAGCATGCTAATTATTTAAAATTATTTTTAGTCCAATGTTATCTTGGGTGTTTCCAATAGTTAAATTATGGGGAAGGAACAATAATTTTGTTGTGAAATCCAAATATTGGTAATTAATTTCCAAATTACTAGAGCAGAGTTTAAATTTATAAGTGCAAAAGTAGAAGGTGTTAGAGCTTAGACCTATCACAAGTAGGTAGGAGAACCTATCCCTAGAATTCTCTTGAGATATGTAAATGTCTTTATGATGTTTTCCTAACAATGTTCACTACCCAGAGTTTGAACCAAGTACTCACTAGTAAGGGTCACATTGTCTTATAGTAAAATACATATATATATAAAACATGAAGTGAAGATAAAATATTTGCATATGAATAAAAAAGACTAACTTTTATTCGTGATATTTTTTAAATTTAATCTGACTCTATACTGGTGCAGTGTGGTATCCAGCTGCAAAGAATAGACCACCCTCATTTCTTACCGAGGTGTCGTAAAAGGCGACTAAGGTAAGTTGACGTCAGGCAGGCGGCCGGTCGTAAAATACGTAGCCAAATCATGTGACAACATGTTTCTGACATGTTGTGCCGACCCCACTTAGAGTGGGATAAGGGCAGGATAATGATGAATCTGACTATATACTGATACCCCCCAATATACTATAGAAATATTTGCTATATATGTCTATGTACTATTATAATTTGCTAACTGTAGCAGACAGGCATCTTTTGGGGACTTTATTTTATAATAAGTATATTTTGTGTATAAATATGAGTATACCTGCATATAACGAGACAGCCTGTTATTTGCTCTTGCAGGAGAAGGGCTAGAGTTGTCACAAGGAGTCTCAGGTCCACTTAATCTGAATGACTGTGGTGTGATCGCACTGGCTTTATAGTCTAACCGCTTAAAGGGCTCACCAAAACCACTACATACATACGATTGTCCATCTTCTAGGTCATCCAATTTTCCTATCTGTTGTTCAAAAAAGTTAATTAAAGCACACATCTCTAAAACAAATTATTATTAAATACTCAACTAAAATAATTCAATACACATATGCACAAATAAATCAGTAAACTTTCAATACGCATGTAATTACAATTTGCTAATGTTATGAAAGATATAACACATATACATTCATATTTATTATTTAGTAAATAAAAACAAAGTGATATGAATAAAAATAAGGAGAGATGACTAAGATGTTAATTGTTTGTAATAATATTTAGATGAGTATTATATTTGTCTTTTTTAAAGTATGTTTAAACTTTACTTTCTTAGGGTTATCCAGGAATATTAAAGCATTTTTATAGTACTCTAACTAATATATCGTTTTCACCTCCATCTTGAGTCATTTTACACTTAATTTTCAATCTAAACAATTAATGTAAACATATAGAGCTGACTGAAAAATAAATGTATTTAGTAGATTCTAATAACAAAATGTGACAGATTATTGAATCTATATTTTAAGAACAACATCTGATATTTTTAAATACACAATAGTTTACATTCATGTCAGTATGTTCCTTAGTCCCAACTTGAACAGAGTTGTTTAAGAGATTCTAATAAGTAATAATTCCATTATAAACTTAAAAAACTACCACTTTAAGCAATTAATATGAACTGTAATAAGCAGTGGTTATTCCATTATGTTGCTGGTCCTCATTTACAGGTTTTAGAGTTTTTTGATGTTAAATATGTGTTCAAATTACAGACACAAAGTTTTAATTTAATAAAATAACATCTCAAAACATTGGAAGGCTTCAGATTAGGTTGACTAATCTGATTATTAATAATTACTTGAGACCAGCCAGACTTGTATAAGTGTGGAATAATTTGTACTTACTTTTCTACCTTCCAGAGAATATATCGTTCTAACACCGCTTGGCAATGTGACATTATCAACTAACACTCTAGTTAAATCTGCAGTTAAACTGTCAAAAGATCTAAAAGAAACAATGTTGTTTCATTACCTTATAACATTTAGTAAATAATTCAAATGAGCTATTGACCTGGCAGCTCATACTGTGACTCATCAGTAAAGCATCCAAATTATAAGTGAGTGTTAGGAATCATTATGAATTTTTAAATATTCAACAATTAGACTGACCTATTAATCAAATAAATTTATGTTTTTAAATATTCAGACATCAAATAATATTTATAAGTCAAAAATGTAAATAAAAGAAGTATAAAAAAATTGTTTTCATATAAATTAGTTAATAAATTATTTTTATAATTGAAGTCATTGTTATACCAATTGTTTAAAACTATTTAGATTATTCATTTTAGATTTAGTCTCCTCTCAAATGATGCAACATAAAGGGGGAATCTTCACACAAAAACTTTCAAGTCTCTTCAGTTTATGCTTTCATAATTAAATACATGCAGCATAGAATAAAATGTATCTTCTATGCTACATATATTTTGTAACATATTGACTATTGCAACACTAACTTAACACTCTTTTATTAGGTATCAGAGCAAAACTGTGTTCAGTATAGGCTTAGCTTTAACAAATAATAAATGCCTACTTTGACTATTTATTGATGTATTGCACATGCAGAATAAAGTGAATTTAGATACTACATTTAATAAACATTTTATAAAGAATGATTTATATAAAATAAAATTATAGACATGATTACAATCAATACCACAAAAAATTGGCCCAAATTTGTTTTTTTTAAGTTGTCACTTTTGGTGCTATTAAATATAATATGCTATTAAATATTATATATAAGACAATATTAGGTATTGTAGTTTTTATAGCTATTTTAACATTTAAGCAATTAGATCATTACTTATAACAAATATTTGATATATTTTTGCAATATTTTTTTTATTTTATACTAATTTTTTCAATCATATTGCATGTAAATTTATTTTAACATTAAAACTAGCACTTATACTAGCCAAATTGCTCATTTGTACTCAGTTTGCAACACAAAAGAATCGAAATAAGCGTTGAATTGGGAAAGTGAAAGTACTTTAGATAAGATCATATAGAGTACCTGAATTCTTAGTCCTTACCTATATCTCTCTGGCAAGACTGGTATTATAACTCCTGAATAAAATTTGTCACCATTTCGAAAAAACCTGATTCGTTTTGCTTTCCGTGCTGGTTGAGATCGAACCATAACGTTACGTCGATTCGCTCTAGACTTCATTATTTCCAAATCGCTTAGATCCTTTTCTAGTTCACAGACGGAGCTAGAGCGACTCCCACTAGGGCTTAAATTGTTTTCCATTCTGTAAAAGTAATAAAGTTATAACAAAGTTTTAGTTTCTATAACGGACGAAACAAACATGATTCAGACTGGCCTCACCTCTTATTTCTTCTTAGCTTAGCCTAAAAAAAAATATAAAGGCTATCTTTATTTAAAGGAAATCATTGCTTTAATCGTGTCTCATTTTATATACACTGGAAAGCTAGTACTTCTTATATTCTATATCTAATTGAAGTTATACTATTTCATGAAATACGGAAATCTGCGGAAATCAGCACAGGTTATAGATATAATAGATAATACAGATTGCTTAAGAGAACAATTATATTATATTACAGATAATTAAGTTAATTTAAATTATATTCAAACACTTTCGATCGATCGCGTACCTACTATAAATTTTTGCACTACATAAATCGTACAAAGGTTTAATAATTTATTAGTTGGAAATTTAAATCAGAAAATTTGAATCATAACATTATTTTTCAAGTATTACAACCAAGGATCTTATAATTTATGATAAATTCATGTGAAAATTCAAACGATATTCTTATTAATAAATCATAATTTATTTATATTAATTAATTCAATCATAAAATTAGGTATACAATAATTCCATTGCACTAATTAGTTTTTGTAATTCGTTAAGTCTAAATAACAGTATTATTTGTTTTCAATTTTTGTCAACTGCAACATCGTGAACAGGTGACGCATATATCAATTTCATTTCGTTGTATGTCAAAAAATCTACAGACAAAGAGTGATTATTATTTTTTTATTTAACTCCAAATTTATAAATTTTTGGTCCATAATGTCTTCAAGAAAAAAGCTTCTTTTAAAAGTTATAATTCTCGGCGATAGTGGTGTCGGTAAAACATCTTTGATGAATCAGTTTGTCAACAAGAAATTTTCCAATCAGTACAAGGCTACAATAGGAGCTGATTTTCTCACGAAAGAGGTAATTGTCGATGACAGGATCGTCACTATGCAGATTTGGGACACTGCCGGCCAAGAGAGATTTCAATCATTAGGTATGGCGTTCTATCGTGGGGCGGATTGTTGCGTCTTAGTTTTTGACGTAACTGCCCCCAACACGTTCAAGTCCTTGGAGAGTTGGAGAGACGAATTCTTGATACAGGCTTCGCCACGCGATCCTGATAATTTTCCATTTGTTATATTGGGTAACAAGGTCGATTTGGACAATCGCGCTGTATCTGCAAAACGTGCTCAGCAGTGGTGTCAGAGTAAAAATGATATTCCATACTTTGAAACGAGTGCCAAAGAGGCCGTGAACGTAGAACTCGCATTTCAGACTATAGCACGTAATGCCTTGGCACAAGATACAGAGGCAGAGTTTTATAATGAGTTTCCTGATCAGATCAAGTTGAATGCTAATGACAATGGACGTAACAGGGATGGAGACAATTGTGCTTGCTAGGTTCAATAACAACTTTCTACATTGAGATGCATTATTTTATATAAATTTCATACATTAGATTACTTTTAATTTAATAAGTAATGATTACTTTATATTTTATCAATTTGTAAAAAAAATGTATATGAATGAAAGATATTTGTCAGTAATTTTGTATTTTGTTTAATATGCATAAGCCATTGTGTCAGTTAAGTACTTGTAATGAAAATGAAAGAAATTCTTTGTTATGTTGTTGGTAGACAACTTGGTAGTGTTTATTATATGAAATACAACTTAATATGTTGCCTCATTCCATTCAAGCAAAGAACAATTATTGATTACTACTTATTATCAAATTACACTTGCATAAAAATAATATTTATTAAATTCTTATTAATTTTAAATATTAAGTGAGTACTTGTTATAAAAAAATATATTTCAATTATTATATTTGATAAAATTGATACCAATAATAATCCTCAGAGGGTAATGCAGCCTTAAAACATTAAAAAGACAATAGTAAACATTTTTGTAAATTAAAATCAGGGTATTCTGTTTTTTTCAAGTCATAGAATAAAATGTGTCTATTTAGTAACTTTCCCTAGAGTTAAATGCAATAGATTTTTTTACGTTTTAATGATTTTGAAAAAAAATGATTTTATACATTACTGTGTTTACTTTCAATTTTTTACTTAATAAATTGTTAATGTCAAATTTTTACAAGTTAAACTATCTTGTAAAAATAAATAAATTGAGAAAAATTCTGTCAAGTATCATAAAGTTCAATTTCCATTATTCACCTACAAAAACTACAAACTTGGAAATTATTTAAATCAGCTGACATATATCGATTTTCAATCAACTAAATGTTAATAATATTGCCTGGCACATATAATCTAAAACTAGTTTCTAATATTTAAGGAATTTAATTTGCAACTATTGAATATGAAGTGTTAAAAATTTGTACTCACAAATGATTATTTTGAATCTAAATTTATTGTTATCAAAATAAATCATAAGTAAAATTTCTTTTTGTTCAAGTTATATATAAAATATTATGTATATATTTGAATATTATGTTTTAGATGTAAGTAGTTAATGGTAAATATTAACAATTATACCTACCTACATTTTATTATATTACTCAGCATTTGTAAGACACTCTTTGTAATATTTAATTTTAATATAAAAGTACATATTGTGATAGTGACATCATTAATTATAACAATAATAAATACAAGTGCATAACTTGCTACTATATGTAAGAATGCAACCAAGACACAATGAAGGTATTGTGTGGTAACTTAAAAAATGTTATAGATCATTTTGGGCTGAAAAGTGTGCTGTTTATTTCTTACCTTTAGATATATGAATAACTGAAATGCTCAGAACTATATGCAGCTTCAAATAGTGCTTGAAGGCTGTAAGAATAGAAATGTTATAAGAATATTTGATAATGGCCTATTGGAAAATACAAAGAGATGATTTTAGTATGTTAAATGCAGAAGAATATACTCAATATTGCCTATTATTTAACTCTATCAGAATTCTTATATTGTATGTGCACATGATATTTGCTTTGATCATGAAACTGCATGAACATGGTAATGGTAGTGAAGAGGGAAATATATGTAAATTCTAAGATCTAATGTACAAGGTAATGAAATACGACATACACTGTAATAATGGTTGCTTGTAATTTTATAAAATAAATAAAAACAACCGAATTATTGTTTTAATTTGAATTTCAATTAGTTGCAAAGTCTAGTTTGCAGGATCTTGAATATATAATTAACATACCTCCATTTAATTAATAAAGTATAGAATACTCTTAATTAATTAAAATCATCTTTAATGCATACAGTTCCTTTTTTTTTCATATTAAGTTAAATGTCAAAGAAGCTATCATTATTTCGAAAGGTTGCCTGTACCGAGACTAACCAGCAAGAAACTGGGCGGATATATATTTTTCAAATAGTACATTTGAAAGAGTTACATATTAATCATTTCACTGTAGAGCTTAATAAAATCTTATATAAAAAATGAATGTTATCTGTATGTCCTTTATAGATACCGAAATGGCGAGACCGATTTTAGTGAAATTTTCAGTCAATGTTTAGAATGACCCAGCGGATGTTTCTGTAAAGTTTGGTGGTGATCGGAGCTTTTTTTCGACGAGAATTCGAAACCAGATTGAGCCATAGCAACGCTTGGCTAGACAACTAGTCTTATTTCCTATCCTATCCTACTAATATTATAAATGCGAAAGTTTGTTAGTATGGATGGATGTTTGTTACTCTTTCACGAAAAATTATTGGGCGGATTTGGATGAAACTTTTCAGTTATATAGATTATACACCGGAATAACATATAGTAACAATTTGTAAAGATTTGACTTAATATAACGATACATGCTAAAAAAGTCCAAAAATTCTGGCATCTTACACAAAGATTATGTACCTTTGTATTGGTTGTCTTGAATAGTTCTAAATAAAAGTCCGCGACAACATATATCTATTATCTACCTTTTGTGTGAAAGCCACTATGACCAAAATTTTAAATCATAAATTTAATTAAATTTGATACTATTGTACAAAGCACTTTTGGTATATTTATCAAACTCTTATAAAAATCAATACATTTGTTGCTTTTAGTATTTCATGTAGATAAACTTTGTCTTTCACACAAGTAATTTTGCCGAATAATTTAAAAGTTATCACGATATGATTGCCTTCAATGGAGCACCATAGAGTGCCTACTATGTGCGGCGTACGAAGATTGTTTGGAATTCGTCAGTTTTGAAGTTAGCCATCTGAAATTTTAGATGTACGAGTAACTAAATATATATTTTTGAATATTAAGTTAAGATTTTATTTTTATCTAAAATGATCTGTCACGAAACTTCCACGCGTGGCAGACCAAATACCACGCGAGCGAAGCCGCGGGCAAAAGCTTGTTGTACATAATTCAATCGTAAGAATAAAAATTTCTTCAATGCTATAACAAAATTTATAAATAACAAAAACAAATCAATATCCTGCAAATATTCGCGTTCCTTACGTTATATAATTAATATAGCTACAATTTTTTATGTTTGAAAAATTCCTTTTCGTTTATGCCGTTTTGTAAAATATTGGCACCATCAACTAAGTTTCAAAAATGGTATAAGTATAGCTTAGGAAAACTAACCAAATAAGTTATACGAACTTCTTAAACAAGCCTTAAGTTAATAAAACATTACTTTACTTTTTTTTACACGGCAAGTAAAATAAAAGCTTTTAAAAAGCACCAAATTTTATATATTGTTGTTGAGATTAATAAACTTTCAACGTCGTGTCCAGAATTTTTTTATTTTGCTAATTCTTGAAATTGAATGGAACATGCGAATGGACATTTTGTAAAAAAGTACAAAGAAGACAAAACAAAACTTGTGGTCTTAGTAGTTAAAAATAACATTAGGGGACTTTAAGGAACATTTCAAGAATCACAGGATATCATTTGTGATTATAAATGTAAACAAGTTTATTAAAAAAAGATAGCTTTAAAAAATATTTTAACTAAATAATCTGTTACTACTGTTAATCGTTGAGGCGGTCCATCAACTGGAGCCAATCCTGGCAGCAGCATCACGTCATGATTATCATAAACATGCATGTCATCGAGACAGGATCAGTATGTAAAATTTCAGCTCAATCGGACACTGAGAAGTGAGTCAAATTTAACTTGCAAGAATTTAACTCCACGTACATACACGGCAAGTGAAATAAAAGCTTTCAAAAAACCTTAAAGTAATGTAACAGCCTGCTACTATGCCCACTGCTGGGCTGAGGCCTCCTCTCTCCGTTATTGGAGAGAAGAATTGGAGCTAAGACCTACCACGCTGCTCCAATGCGGATTGGTAGGTTACACATATCCCTAGAATTCTCTAGAGATATGCAGGTTTCCTCACGATGTTTTCCTTCACCGAAAAGCGTGTGATAAACTGCAATTATCAATTAGACACATAAGTTTTAATAGAAAAACTCATTGGTGCCTGCCCGGGGTTTGAACCTATGTCGTCTCTAGAGAGTCGCACAGTCTCACGGCTAGGCTATCACAGCTTAAAAAGCTTAGTTTTATTCTTTTTTTTCCAGTACTCTTGAGCAGGTCTCTCTTTTGGTGCTGGTCTATTATTAATAACATTTTGGAACACGTTATATATTTATAAAATTACACATAAATTGTATTATAATAATACGACTAAGAATATAGACCAGCCTCATTTCTTACCGAGGAGTCGTAAAAGGCGACTAAGGTGGGTTGACCCAAGGTCTGGTATCCGGTTGAGTAGAATTACCGCGGGGTCGTAAAATACGAGTAAGGTAAGTGGAAGTCAGGCAGGTGGCTTGTCGTAAAATACGTAGCCAAATCACGTGACAAAATGTTTGTAACATGTTGTGCCGACCCCACTTAGAGTGGAATAAGGACAGGAGAATAATGATGATGAAGGATACGACTAACAAGTTAATGTTGACAATATCAGCACGTTGTGTAAAAAAAAATTGTAGCTCGATCAAAAAAGGTAAATTTGACTAGGTAAATGTAAATTGTAAACGCATAGTAAGGAAAACGGCTTCAAATCGGCATGCTTAACTTTTGAGTACTATCGATAAACAGCATTTCGGGGATTTTGAAACCTATTTTTTTAACAGTGTGTCTCTCTCCAGGATGTCATGGGTTTAAACCTCAGCCGGGAACCAATGAATTTTACTGTTAAAACTTTTGTACCTAATTGATATCTGCAATTTGTCACACGCTTTTCGGTGTAAGTAAACATCGTGAGGAAACAAGCATAAGAATTTTTGGCATATGTGAACCTACCAACCTACCCATTGGAGCAGCATGGAGCGACTAATCCCCAACCCTTTTTTCCTAAAAGAGGAGAAAGGAAGCCTCTGCCCAGCACTTAACATTCAAAGAATATATTAATTTAATTTAAATATATTAATTTTGTATTTTATGTAGAGAAATGTTAAACAAAAATTGCAATCGACAGTTATTTAGTTGAGCTTGTAGATAAGTTATAAAAGAAGAAATAAGTTGCAAAAGAATACGGTTCGCAGGAAAAACGCTGAAGCATATTATGCATACTAAGTCCTAACGTTATGAAAAGTAACGAACAATTGCGTCAACTCTTTGCGCATGCGGAGTGGGGTGTGGGGAAACGGAATTTTGAACGAACTTACTTTAGTATTTCAGAATTCAGATTGGTTCAGTCTCGTTTGTGACATGAGAGGACGCGATCCCTCACACGCATCACGGTGCTCCGAGAAATGCATTACCATGAACAGCCGCAAGGGATTGCATGTAATGGTAAGTACAAAATATGGTTCTACTTGTGTTATCTGATGATTTTTGATTCTTGATTTGGAATTATTATTGAAAATTTATTAAAATTTTATTTTTTTTACAAAATTTAATATAAATGTATATTAATAAATTATTTAAAGATGAATATTTAGAAAAGTTTTGTATGTATATATATTCTTATTAGTTTTAATAATATTTTTTGTGATTATTAGCAAGTTTAATAAAAAATCTTGATGTAGAGTCCCTCCAAATATTTTGGTTTAGAAAGCTAAAATACTATTTTTTAAAGATTTGTTTACTCCTTTTTTATTATTCGATATTGTTTGGGATTTATTTTTCTTATTGCACTGGCCAAGATGTTCTATTGCTAATATCTCCTTAGTCAGTCCTCCATGACCTTGATCTACATGGGCCGTTATTGAAGCGCTTATAGAACCGTAAATAAAGCCTTTTTTCGTGAAAGATTTTAAATAAAGATTTATGTAAAATTATTTAAAATATTTGTTATTATGCTACTTTTTAACTACTTATCGATTATGCTACTTTTAGTTTTAACGTTAATAATATATAAAAACACAAGTTAAGTACTTTATCAACATTTAAAAATTACATTTTTAATCAGTTAAGTTAGAGTTAAGAGTATGTTTAATCTCTTAATACTGGTATATGTAGTAGATAGAGTCACTCAGGAGAACCCCTATATAAATAGAGGTCCTTGACGTTAGTAGAGCTTATGTACACATTTTGCACCCTCGATTATAAGGTATATTCTCATCAGAAGATTAATAAGTACGATTAAATCACTTTAATACAAATATTTACTACTTACAATACCTATTGGCTCTAACGAAAATGCATATTAAGCTTTTTTTTTGTCAAAAATATTTTCGCTAGTGTTTTTTCAAATGAAAGGTGATTTCAATGTACGTTGCTTATTCATTTTTCTTTTATTTATCATCAACGAGTTCATACAAAATGAAAATCTAAAATGAATTTCTTGCTCTACCTTGAAATAGCTCGTATCGTAGTACATTTAAGAGAAATTGTATTCTTTAGCAAATACTACGGAGGATAACTTCTATAACGTAAAACAAGGTCATTGTCTAGTAGACACATAACTTTTAATAATAAAAAAGTGAATTGTGAATAAACTTATATGATAGGATTTGTGAAGAAAAATTTGCTGCTTTCGTCAATTTAAATTAATTTAATTAAATCTATTGGATTTAAATAGCCCGGAGCGAAACGATTAAACTCGTGTCAAGTCCATTTTCAAATTGCCCCCATTAACAATTATATTTCCCCCCTGTGGGCGTGGGCCCCACTTGGAAAACACTGGTCTAGAACTAATTGATTAGTAGTATTTAGCCTATACAAGTAGTATAATAAATAGAGCAAATGAATCAGACAATGGCTTCGTTTTAATAGACGGCATCTTTGTTTTAGCTACATTAATTAATTGCACACTTGATTTTATGCTGGTTGACATGTGTAGACTGATTTAAGAATTGACGGTTTTCTTCAACTATAAGTTTACTATAAACTATGTTCAATATATTTATTTTAAGACGATTAATAAATTATATTCTTGTAAGCACTCAGAAAAATGTAGCCACAAAAAATTCTAATTTTAAATGTGACAGGTCTAGAAAAAAAAATCACGCCTATTATTGTTATCCGTTACTATATATCTATAATGTGTAAAGCTAAACTTTTTACTCCTAGAACTGGATACCGCGGTAACTAAATCAAATTCAATAACGGTAATTAATTTGTATTGGTAAAAATTAACATCTTTATTTATTTATTGATTAATAACATCATGCGTTACTAAGACCAGGAAAATACCCATTATTATTACGATATGCAACCCGAAGAATAATAATTATTAATATAAGATAAGATTAAAAAAATATATTTGGATATTCCATTTGGCATTTTATGCTTATCGTATTCTGAGCTCAGGGGTAAATGACAACTTAAAAATGTTTTTAAAAATATTGTTACTCTATGTAAAAATAGCATATATTTTAGGGGTGGCAATTTCACCACCACCATATTTAAATAATAGACCCCTCTCATATAGTACACGCACGCAGTGCGCGTCGACTAAAGTGTTAAAAAAGGCTCAATTACAGAAAATATTATTTTATTTGAGTATCCGAAGGAAAAACATAAATTTTTGTATCACATGTGTCGGCCAAGTATATAAGATTTCATTGTACCAAAATTTGTTCACTATCCAGTGGTTTAGCCGGGAAAGCGTAACAGACAAAGAGTCTTTCGCGATTTTAATATTATTATGTTAATTATTTATCTTTTGATATTTTTTTGCATCTTTGTGCTATATGCAGTTTGTAGTGAATAATGGAACGCGATGATTTTAATTTAAAATATTCTTTTGACATATTATTTACCTGCTACATTTTTTATTATGCCATATATATTATATACATTTATCTATCTAGAAGATCATCTTAGAGTTGGCAATTTATTATAATCAAACCACTTTTTTAAATTTAGACTACCGTGAGTTATATTCATAGTTTATGTGTAGAAAACTTATATAATCACGTGCTTATTATATAGGATCAGCCCGACTAGTTCCAAGCTCATCCGGGGACCTTATTCATGAGCTGTACGCGGCGTTATCTAACATTTCTATTGTTTTGGTTTTTAAATAAGAGAAAACTTAGGCTTATCGTTTGTATCAACTGCAAACTTCTTCACAATGCTATCCTTCATTCTGAAGAGCAAGAAAAATATTTTCATTATGATCACAAAACTTAATTAAAACTACAATTTAAAGTTTACCAGCAACCGCCCGTTGTTTAACGTACTCTATCTATCCTTGAACTTACCTGTCCTTAGATCATGACGTGTTCTAACCACTAGACCATGACATTCTAATTTGTAGGCTAAATATATATATGTATTTAACCAGCAACCTGGATATTAATTCTATTATGCCTATATATTATAAAAGCATATTATGCGTTCAGTGATTCCGACTTGATTTATTTTCGAGCTTGATTTAGTTTTTTTAGCGATAACTCGTAGGACATTCTTGTAAATTATTGTAAAAAGACAACTTTCGTCATCATTCTTTTGGATTTATCCCTAACTTTACCCTATGTAGGGTCGGCGCACCATGTTTTAAATTTGTTAAATGATTTGGCTAGTTATTTTACAACCGTCCGTCTGGCTGACTGCAACTACCTTAGTTGCCTTTCACGACGCCTCGGTAGGAAATGAGGGTTGTCTATTTTACCCAGGTGGATACCACACGACGCGTCAACTTACCTTAGTCGCCTTTATATACCCCTGTATATTGACCAGTTTTTGTTACCCATTACTTAATTTGGGGAGGGAAAGCAATGTGTGTAAAGTGTTCCATAATCCCATTAATATTATTATTTATTATCCATTCAGCCGGACACCACACGGAGATGGAAAGAAACAACTTTGTACACTTAAAATTTTGCTTTAACTATTTATGTATTATATTGTACAAAAAGTATTCAATAAATAACCATTTTAAGTATGAAATACTTAAGGTAACTAACATCATTAATTCACTTAGGATTGACACTGTCGTCGTATATATAGCTTTTCAATTATTGCACTGTACTAATAATAATACAAGGTTATTTGTATTAGAATCGCGAATATGTTAGTATTGTTGATTTCTTTATATAGATGATTTCTTTTTGTTTACAAGCCGATCGGACCGTAGAGCATTAGTCTCCTCTGGGAATTTCAAGACTATTATGGACTACGTCATAGATTAACTATTAATAAATCCACCATGAGGTAAAATATAGATCTATATTAATTATAAAACAAAGTCTCAAAAACCTGTCTGTCTGTATGTAATCGATTTTCTCAAAATCTATTAAATGGATTTTTGTACGATTTTCCTACCAAAAGATAGTGAAATACTTCCGGGTGGTTTGGTAAATATTAAATATCGGTATTATGTTAATTGTGTTGAAGAGATCGCGCAGTTGTTAAAAAACTTGCTTGCTAGGAGCTTTAGTCGCGTGCGCTGCTAGCAGAGATACGCAAAAGTAATATACTAGAGTAGAGAATAGTAGATCTATAAAAATACTGCAAAAAAGTCCGCGATATCATGTCTCTATCTCTTATGGTTAACTCATGATAACTACTTTTATGTTTAAAATTGGAACTCTAGAAAAAAATTGTGACACGCTGATATCCACGCGGGCGAAGCCGCTGCCACAGCTACTATGAAGAGATATTCTTTTAAGTAAAGTTAAGTAGCTGCCTGGTACATTCCCACTGCTGGGAATAGGCCTCCTCTCTCCGTTTCTGGAGTGAAGGGTTGGAGCTAAGACCTACCACGCTGCTCCAATGCGGATTGGTAGGTTACACATATCTCCAGAATTCTCTAGAGATATGCAGGTTTCCTCAGGATGTTTTCCTTCACCGAAAAGCGTGTGATAAATTGCAATTATCAATTAGACATGAGTTTTAATAGAAAAACTCAGTGGTGCCTGCCCGGGTTTGAACTCGTGCTCCCCTCGAAAGAGTCGCAAGGTCTCACCGCTGGGCTATTACAGCTTAATATTCTTTAATTCACTATAATTTTCATGACACACATTATAACATAAAGTCGCCCGCAGTGTCTCTTTGTTCTCAAACTCAAAAACTACGAAACAGATTTTCATTCAATTTTGTAATAGATAGAGTGATTCAGAGAGAAGGTTTATATAGCTTGTATAATTTGTTAAGGTTTTTTTTAATTAGTTAAAATATGTTGATAATTGTTAAAAATTTCAAAAACACTCAAGCCTGTGAGCTTCTATCGAAAACAATGCCAAATCCTTTTGAGAGATGATAAAACAATTTATGGTAGATATATATTTTTATTACAAAAAAGTCCGCGTGGCATATATATATGTTTTAATAATACCTTACTTTTCAACTTCTAAAAAAATGTACAATACGATAATTACAAAGTCATTTAGACACGGATAGAGTATAAATTCTTATCATTAAATACGTCAGATACCTAAAGAATTTCTTGTTTAACATTATGGTTGTTTTACACAATATAATTTAAATAATTATATTATATATTATTATATTATTTATATTATGTTATATATATTATGATATATATATTATATTATATATATTGTATAGTACCGGTGACCGGCGTCGTTCCGTAAATTTATTAAAACATATGCAATTGCAAACAAATGCAATTATAACAATGAAAAGGAATAAAATGCTGGTGATATGTGAGACCTGATCCCTGGCTAAAGAAATGGAAATATTTCTTTAGTCTTCCTAACTGAGCTTTACATATGACAGTAAAATTAACCTTTGCATTCTGTTTATATTTTAGCAGTTATTCAATTCCCGAAAAAGAATAGATCGATTCATAGCCCCTGTAACCCCTACATACAAAGTTTTACGAAAATCGTTCTGCATGTGCATCTACATATAATATGAACACGACGTTTGCTAGTAACTTCAGGGCCGTAGGGCGTACTATCATATTATATGTATATAATGTATACTCGAAAATCATTATCCTCCTGCTAGTTTTGTCGGGAGGAAAATATGTTTCTATGTACTTCCTTTTCGGATGGGGGGTGGGGCGCAATTGAAGCCGCTTGCACCCAACTACTGCCACCCATGGTAAGACAATTATCAAATAAAAACCGTTTTTATTGATCACGTATCATGAAGCCAATAAATCGTGAATCGCAGATAGTCGAATCACTGTACATTCTCAACCGAGAATAATCAATATGTCTCGTTCGGGACGCTTTGACCGAGACGTGTAATTTCGAAATGACCATGTACACTCTCGAGAGTGATAGCGACGCGCTCGCTGATCGTGCGAAGCGACGCAAGTTTGTTTGTCTCGGCAACAAAAACCGAGACGGGAGCGAGAGTAGGCGAGACACCCCGAGATATATTGAGACGAGGCAAGAGCTACTTTATGCACTCTTGGACTCGGCATATCTCCAGTTGTCTCGCAGAGAGTGTACAGCCGTCAACCCTGGAGCGAGTGCGGGTGAGAAACCCCGAGACATGCCGTGACGAGACCAGAGCTACCCTATACACTCTCGCAATCGGCATGTCTAGGGGTATCTCGCAGACACTGTTCAACCGCCCTAACAATATGTCAGTGAAATTAGGTCCGTATAGCAACGGTCGGATCAGCGGCCGTTATGCAACTTTATTGATCTAATTGAAACAATACAGACCGTCTACGAAATGTTCAACGCTATAACTTTTCAACTACTCATTAGATTATTAAAGTATACTAAATTTAACAGTTTCAGTGCAGTCAAATTACGTATCGAAATATTTGAATTTTAATGTGACCTGCAAAACTGAAATATCTAGTACATTTTTTAAATAAAAGCTCTAACGTAAGATTGGAGTTTACTTCTGAAGTACTTTGGTATTATCAATATGCAATAGTCAATAGGCAAAATGAAAATGAATCTTGCTTAAATTGTTTCATCTATCTAATATCGATCTCATCTGAACATTCAGAAGTATACGTGACGGAAACTTAACATGGGCTATGTTTTGTTTTGTTTTGAGTTAACGCTATTATATATAAAAAATATAAAACTTTATTGTTTGTATTAATTTTACTCCTCCTACAATTTCATTATTCCGGGCGTTATATCTACCTATCACAGATATTTTAATCCCGAAAGAAGATCTCAATCAATACTATACACTTGTATACCAGACGTAATAAAAACATATTTCCTTTATAAGAAAATCTATTCTTAAAGAGTAAACTCCAAACACTTAATAAAATAATCCTGGTACCTTAATACTTACTGATTTATTTCGTAACAATGTTGCAATACGATCTTTGGTCTATTTAAAACGCATTGTTAGCAGAGTTGTTGCTAAGAATACTTGCGCATACCATGAATTTACAAGATTTAAGCCGGCTTTATTTTTAAATTAAATTACACAGTATGTATAACGTGTGAGAATTTCTAACATTTTCCCAACTCAGGAAGTCCTTTTTCCGCGATTGATACAGTAAACCCACCGTTAAAATGCACATAATGCACTGTTGCAATTTGGTTATATAGTAGTACTAGACCTAGGAATACATTATAGTTTTTCTATCGTACAAAAAGCGATTGTCCTTGCCGTTACTAACAATACGTGACTCATAGATAATATTTACCTGGCAAGCTTACGTATAATTCTGTGAACAACATTTTAAATTCACATAGGCTTACTTAGGGGAATTTCATGATAAATTGGAATTTTTCCTAAAACCTTACACATGTGTTATAAAGGTACGAGTAGTTTGTTACTGTAAATCGCGGGAAAATATATGTGACAACATATATGATAAAAATGTGACGACTCTCCAGATATATTCAGATCTCCTCACGATGTTTTCTACCATTGAAGAGCGCATGATAAATTGTGACCCAAGAAAACTAATTGGTGTTTTCACGTTGTACTATCACAGCATTAAAATATAAATAAAGATAATTTGCTAGTACCTATATAATACATAGAGCCTACAATTATTTTATTATTATTTGCCATAACTAGATTTAATGACATAGGCATTACAATATGCAAATCATCAAAATGAATTTTTATGTGAAATCTTGAACATTTAAAGCAAGCGCTCTATTTTATCGACTTTATATATTGTCACAAACGTTACAAATAAACTCGGAAGCCGTAATACTGCAATTTCGACGTCATTCCTGGGTACCTAGTAAATTAGTCTTCCTGATAATTATTAGACGTCGTCGTATTGAGTTCCGAGTTTCAACCACTACAAACCAAAAGGAGATTAAAAATAGGTTAAGGGTATATTTCAGATAATAAATGGCAAGATTACGTGGAATTTAATTCAGTGATTTTATGGAACCTTAGTGTCTAAAAGTTTTTTTTTAAATTTTAATGTATTACTATTTAACGTTCTATATGTTGCTATTTAACTAGTAAGACCCAGCGTTACATAATATGCCGTTGAACTATGATTATGGTTTCATATATTGTACAATTTTGCTTGGTTTTAATTTAGCGAAGCATGTCATATATTTCCAAGGCATTTCTGGCTTTAAAATCTGAATTACCGCCATGTAAAACGTAACACGTGATCGAATGCTTTGAGTGAGTGACATGCTACGAATAAAATAGGCGCCAAATGGCTACCGTCTATTTTAATTAAGATAATTTATTAGCATTGTCCGCGCAGCAAACATACTTACTGTTCTCTGTTCTTGTACATACTTTTTGATGCCAAACCAAAGAACTTCTTGGCGGAAGTATAAAAAAATCTTAATTTAGTAAACAGTTTAGATTTAATTTCTCACTTAGCATTAGTTATTAATTCTATATTGATAGGTGTGATATAGCATCTTTAATATTTAAGATATAAGTCGACTGATAGTGGCTTTAACAACGACCAGTGTGCGTTATTAAAAAAGGATGCCCATGTACGTAAATATTTAGATAATATATATTAGGAAGTTTTATCATTTTAGTATTAACCTTTTAACTTCATGTCTATAATTTCAGGAAGAAATTCTAATATCCTCATGTCACTGGTTTATACCTAGCAGGTTACGAAACTAGAACTGTAATTGCTTCGTGTAAACCTTTGGCGTAGCGTTGCGAGTGACGTGTGTGTATCGATTGGCTAATTGAATTATTCTATTTAAAATATTAAAAATTAAAAATTATATTACATCTGTCAACGTGTTTTCAAGTGATACAAATGTGTAATGACCATTTCAGCTATTAACAAAAAATACAAGAAGGTCGCGAGTATTATTCGGTCGGAGAAGTGATTTTGGTAAATAAAATGTTTTTAAACAAATCTTATTTGTGTATAGGGAATATTGTTTCTGTATTTTATATACTCTTCCTAGCATTATGAGTGACTTGGTCATACAGTTATTATATATACGAAGCAATAAGCAGGCCTGTAAGTGAGTGTCGCGAAAAATAATAAGAGAGCTGAAACTCATATATCTTTGTCCGATCACAAATAATCTAAAGACAGAGATAATAAGTCTCCTTTGCTTTCTCTATATTGACGATGGACAAAGTTAAGGCTGGCCTCCCTACTCTAGTATAATAATTATATGGACTTGTTAGGCTTTAATCCGTATTAACACCATGTCAATATTTAATAAATTTATTATAATATAGTTCTACTGATGTATTTATATTTATAGAAATCAGGTGTAGAAAATTACAGAAAATTCAATGGGCACTACAAACTAAATATTAACGTAATTACGTATAGAGTTTATAAAGTACCATGTTCTTTTAAATTGTAGAGTTCCGCTTTATCGTTGTTTAAAGTAAAATAAATTTATCGTTCATTTATAACCAAAATTCGAGATCGGAACCTTGATATTGTAATCATTTAATATTTATGAGATTTTATCGATTAGATAACATAAAAGGAAATTATATCGGAAGTATGAAATAAGAGTTGGAAATCATCATCAATCATTGGGTATTATGATGCATAAATTTCAATTAAAGTTTTATCAAATTTTATTTTCTAATTATAATATCGGATCGGAAAACGCAGCGTTGATAGACGGTTGGCATGATCCGTCGCGGAACTTAACACCACTAAGTGGCACTAGATCATGTTATGTGTAAATCACCTACAGATAACTATGTCCATCAGTGGACGGCAATCGGATGAAAAAGAAGGAGCCCTATACCCATGTTTAATGTTATAAATGCGAACGGCTATTATTGGAATCTATTTGTGTATTCATATTATTATTAGCATTACTTAGTTTAACCAACAGTTTAAATTAACTCAATATAAATTAAGTTTTGTAACTTGATTCTCTGGTTTGTCCCTCGTGTGAAACGTCCTCTGACATGCGGACCTCGTACACCGCATCATAATTGTGTAAGCGCTTTCTAGAGATGTTAAAATGGCGTCCGTGCACCGGAAACCAGCGTCGGTTGATCTCCTACGATGTCGACGATGCCCTAAAAATGGTTGCGGAGGGCTTCTAGATCGTGTGGTGTGGAAGTTCTAAGTCGAGCAGTTTACGTCCATCAGTTGAGGAAGAAGAAGAAGCAGAGAGTTGTACTATGAGAATGCCGAACTCGCTTGTATCAGCGACTTTCTACGGAAATAAAGCCATTTTGAAAATATCCTACGATCAAATGATTAAATCACGATCGCAAATTAGCACATATAATACACACAACGTTGGCAGGTGAGGCTGTAAAATACGTTACGCCTAACGGTATATAATCATTTCGAAATAAAAACCCGTGAATCTAATCGAAACTTAGTAACGCCTTTGATATTGTAATTTTTTTCCAATCGATCAACATTTCTTGACACAAACGTCAGCCGCCTACGCTTTTCATATCGCAAAAATATTTCAACTCTTTTTGACGCATGCGTGAAATATATTGATTGCTCCGTAGCCAATCCCGCTCCTTTGGTTGACTTTGAAAATTTCTGAGCTAGTATTCTATGTTGCATTGTAATTTTAATTGCAAACCAAATACAAACACTTTGTTAATAAACGACTAGACTTGACTACACGAGTTAGTAAGTTTTAATAGTGCCTTTGCTTCTAGTGCAATATCAAGTAGAAAATTTTTAGTTTCTCTTGAGAATGTATATAATGTATATATTTTTAAAAACTGACAGATGAGTAGTTAACGCAGCACCCGAGATTAAAACTAGATGATTGATTTCGTTAATTAGGTTTATAAAAAATATTTACTTCACTTTCAAATTAACAGTAATCGTCACTTACTTAAAAAATAATAGTTCACTCCAAAGGTAATTAATCCTAGAAATATATCCAGTGCGACTAAAACCGAAGGAAAAAAGATTTAAAGGTTAATTGTAATAGACTATAGGTATACTGTCTCAAAAGTGAAAGTTGTAGAAACCTTGCACAATACGTCTGTTATGCTTTTCGCTATGAATATGTTACTTGACCTTTGCAACAAGAAATATAATTATATATATGATTCAAACTACAGTTTATTGGAGTAGATAAGAAATAGAAAGGACTTTTTGTGATGTAATAATAACACCGGCGTCTTTTGCTATATATATAAAAGAATATAAGAGAAAATAAAAGACTCGTGGTTTTTATGCTAAAATTAGAAGCTTATACTCGCATCGTCCGAAAGGAGGTAATAAGTAAGCCTCGTAAAAGTTTGCATCAGCTTTGATCCTTTTTGATAACTTAAATCGTTGTAATATTTCGTCAGCCATTGTTAGCGCCTCCCACCGAAGCGTCACGCTACTAAAAACTACAGGTGCAAAAAAGTATGATGAAATACGGTGTCGAATTACATTTTCGATAGCGATCGAAACTTGTTCAAGCTCGTGCTTAGGCTGCACATCATCGTATTGGATGACGCAATCTACTGTCTGGCTTTTATTATAGTATTGGAACCTGACTGAGGTAAACTTATATACAGTTTATCTCATTGCCAATTATCGTTAGTGGTACAATGGAGGCTTTGATCTAACGTTCTGCTGATTTCAAGAATATAATGGTGTCATTCATTAAATCGATGGCGCTATTGATAAAAATTGCGACGTTATCATCGAGTGCGTGCGAAATGTCTATAGCCTATCCATTGTTAATTACTGACATATTAAAGCAAATAACTTCACCCACATACGTTGATGTAATAGAGTAAATAATACGATGTATATGTATTCCTTATTCATTTTTTTCAATATTGTTATCGAATCCGTCTTACGTAATTTAGGCTGCAGTATTTCAGAGTTTAGCTAGCGTTTTAATAGCCCGTGCTTCATGAGGTCCTGTGACGCGGTATTCTCAGAATAACCGATGGTCGCATCTAATAATACGTATATCGTGATACTGTGGATACATTTGACAGCCAATTTATCTTGTAATGAAAATGTTTAGAATGAAATGTTTATTGACGGTACGCTGAACAATTGAAATCGACATCTTACTGCAATAATATTAAGGAAACGTTTACGAATTTAATTCTTAAATCTTCAAAAGACTATTATTTTCTGAAATTTTACTTTCATTTTAAAGGCACTTTAAATAAAAATAAATATCAATATTATACTGGATATTTTTATAGTACAGTTAGTAAAATATTTTAAATTGTAGGCCGGTGGCCAAATAGTGGGTGGTAACATTAATTTAATTGAAAAATTTATTAAATTAACAAATATAATGATATAAATAGCTTTTTTAGAATTGGATTAATTTATTGTTCAATAGGAGAATTCTAGAAAATTAGGCTAAACAAAATATAAAATGGCTATCTCAAAATATTGAGGAAAGATATAAAATTACGATTAACAGGCACATTAATTGAATCGATGTCATATAATTAAATTATCGCAATATGAATTATATATTTTAAAATAATAATATGTTTTTACATATACAAATAATAACGTTTTTATATAAATACAAATAAAATTATTACTTTCTAGTGGAGTTAAAATGATCTAGTATATTTTATTTTTCTTTTGTACAAGGGTAAAACAAAATTATTACCCCTAATCTGATATATATTATGTATATGGTACAGTCTGGTATAAAAATATACTTATATTCGCATTTTTGTTCTAAATACTTTCATATTAATATACTTTGTACGTACTGGTAAGGGCGTTTCAGGGCGTTGTAACCTTGACAGTTGCATACTCATCATTTTGACATCTGACATTTGTAAGATTTGTTATTTCGTCTTTAAGAAAAGAAAATATCATTGAATGGTTTTTTGCAATCGTGTTGGTCAAAGAAACCACGGCCAAGAAAATCTGGCAATTTTTGACAAAAGAACAATGGTAATGAACTTTAAATTATGTCTTACAATGTGACGCAGAACCCTGATAAAATCGAAGCTATAGAGAACTTCAAGGTTTATTTCTATTATTTATTGGTGTTGTACCTACATGTTTTTTTTATCTTTGTTATCGCTTGATACGAAAGCATTTTCATGTTATATGGGAAAGCGTTTTAAAATAGGACGTAACAATATAAAAAATAATATATATATTTTGTCCCTTTTTTATGTACAGATTGCTCTATTTTTATTGTACCTTGACTCATTTTTTGGGCTAAAATAACGGTTAAAATCGACGTACTAATATTTTGCTACTAGCTGCTTAAAGTATTTTAACATTCTTTGACCACCAAGCTGTTAAAATGTTAAAAGAATATCTTTAATCAAATTGTCCGTACAGAATAACTGTATGATGAATGGATAGATGTCATTTTTGGTACGGAAATAGTTAAATGACTGAAGATTGATATCAATCTCTCTCTTCATCTTAACTCTTCAACTCTCTCTTAACTTTCACTCTTCAATTCTCTCTCTCCTTTAGGTCTCTTTTTAACGTTTAGGTGTTTTTAGTAGTAGAAAAGATGATGAAAAGATGTGTAAAAAGAGCTTAATTACAGTTCAAAAAAATTAAACCTTTATTGTCAAGTTTTATACTCACAAATAAAAATTAAAGTAAAAAGAAAGGCACGTGGTATAGATATAATCTTAAGCAAAATACGTAATGATAGAAATATATGCTGATCGACTCTTTCAATAAAGTCAATGCCTTTTTTAGTTCCAAAAAACATAGATATAAGTTCGTTGACTCAGAATTAGCTATGGAGTTTATCTCAAGGACACGTACACATCTTAAGACGCCTCTTTGCCTCATAGTAATAATAATGAAATTACAAATTGAGTTTCTCAATGCATTCTTTATTTTATGTCGCTCTAATAAAAATAAGTTTTGTGCAAAAACAGGTTTAATTGACATTGATTATAACTATTTCTCACACCACGATGACTAATTAATAAATATTAGATTTTCCTTATTTTTTGACTACTACCAAGCATAAAGGTCACACCAAGGACACGAAGAACATCTGAAGGCGCCAACGTGTCTCGAAGTAAAAGCGGCGAAAACATAAAATTGAGGTCATTTACCCATACTAATCTTTATTACCTTTAACAAACATGTTTTATTAATCATTTGTTTTATATGTTCTCTATATAAATAAAGAATTATCCTTTGGACATTCGAGTAAAGATTAATTCGTGTCATTGAGTGTAGGTATTGTATATACACCAAGAGTAACAGCGTTGGTAAATTAAATGTACAGACATCCATGAAAAAGTCGCTGGCAGGTACTGCATCGAAGCGCCAGAAAACAATGCCATAAAGAGACCTGCAGCATATATGTCGACGAATGAAAATTTATTTACAAAAGAAGTAATTTATTTATTCAAAAGAAAAAAAATAGTAGGCTCTAGGGATGTACTAGGGATTTAATAGAGCCCAATAAAAATTGTCAGACACATAATATAGACTGTGAATACTACGATATAAAATATTAAAAAGAAAAAATTAAGAGAAAGCCTACACTAAACAGTAATTATGAAAATCGGGTTCACTTTTATTATACTACACTTCAAATCAAATATTTTTAAAGTAATGACTTTGATTCTTATGAATTTTGTAGTTTTAAAACATTACATATTTCGAAATATATATTGTTCTTGTTCTGTTTTCTTTTGTCAGTTATACTATTCTAGCGTCGGCTTCATCGATCCACCTAAGTTTAGGTTGTCCTCGACTTTTACTACTTTCCGGCCAACAGTGATATCACATATTTCTTTATTACTTTATAGGAGCCCTATCTTATTTCTTCAGCACATAATACACGTTCACATTTATGTGCATAGTGCTTATATGTGTTTGTATATAAATTTAATTATATTAAAATAGCTATTGTATTTAGTAAAGTAACAGTTTGTTAATTGTTACACTTCACTCTTTGTTACACATTGAACGATGACACTAGACTGACTAGAATAGGCCCAACTGGCTTATTTATAACCTTTGTTGCTTGCATTCCCATTTCCGTTTTATGAAACAAATGACATTTGACAACTTCCGTCTCTCACAAATAACGAAATTATTCATATTAATTATGTTTCTTATTACATAATCTCATAATGGTAAATGTATTTAAGGGTATTTATAAGCATATTTAACACAATATATAACATAATATCTAATTGCGGCCATAGACTTTCATCACAAGGAATATGTAGAAAGATCATTTTCACACATAAACAATTTTACGCATCATATTATAAAGTAGACATATTAACTTCACATGGAATACCACTCCAAATGGGCGAATCACAAAATAATACAGTTACAGTACATTTGAGTTGCATCATTAATGTGGATAAATTGATGGCTTAGCGTAAAATGAGCTGGATGATGCCATACTCTAGTATTTGTGTCGTACTTCAATTGCATACGTGTTTATATTAGTTTGCACAAAATGTAATACTAGCATAATATTGAATGGTTGCTGATTCGCAAAATCAGAATGGCTCAAATAACAAGCGCGAGCGTTGCAAATCATGCGTATCTAATTGCATTGTTGCCAAGTAAGCTGGTACTCGCCCCGATTCTAAACATTTTTACGAGATTTGTATTTGATTGAATTCAAAATAACGACGCATAAAACGCAGATTTGCTAAACTCATTCAACCATAGTATTAGTTAATTATACTGTTTGAATCAGTACAATATATCTGGTAATTTAATTAGGATAATTATTGCAAACCAATGTCAGTAGTCTACCATACCTGTACTTTTTTTCAATATACAGCGTTATCACTAGCTCGAAGAGAATAAGTTTTTTTTATAAGAAGTATTTTTGTTAAGCTTGTCATATAATAATCTTTAAAAAGATAAACGATGTATCTTCCCACATGAGATATTTATATATATTTCCATATATTATATATGGAAATATATAATATATGGAAAGTTAAATTTGTAATTAACTTATTGTTTCCAAGCTTGCAAGTATGCATAATAATATTCGTCCCATCACTTTAGACCATGGAAAGCACTGATTGCTTCTCGACCGTCAATTCGTTGTTCGACAGTTTCTATAATTCTTAATATAAATAGCTGGAAACTAATATTTTAAAGCGTGTATAACACTGATTTATCATCATTTTCTTAACTTTAGACCATATTTATATATTGCACTTATCATAGAGTAAGAGAACTATAGGCAGACCTATGAGTGCGATTGTCCAACAACTGATAAAAGGGAGAAGATAAGTGACCCACACTTATGTTTGTCTAAACACACATAAAAAAGAGAGATGGATATGTTGCCACATTTGCTTTCTCTTCTTTTCGATGGAGACATTTTAGGCCGGGTCCTTTACTCTAGTATATTAACTTTATAACATGTACAAGCCAGAAGCAATATTGATTTTTTATGAAGGTGGTAAACGTTTTTTAAGTATTAATCGTGAGATAAATTTTCCTCCTTGTGAATGTATTTGATCTTTTGGTCACGCAAAAACACTACAAAAGGCGGGAAAGACATTCTAAATTAAAAATGGAGAATGCTAGCGTGAGATGCCACATCTATGACTCAACAACAACTCAACATTTCCACGTCATATGGAACGATATTTTATAAAAGTACTAGCTGTGCCAGCGGCTTCGCCCGTGTGGAAATCAGCGTGCTACAATTTTTTTCCAGAATTCAGATTTTAAACATAAAAGTAGTTATAGTGAGTTAACAATGAGATAGAGACATGCTATCGCGGACTTGTTGTAGTTTTACAGATCTACAATTCTCTACTACATTACATTCGCGTATCTCTGCTGGATTAAGCAGCGCACGCGACTAAAGCTCCCAGCAAGCAAGTTTTTAACATCTGCGCAATCTCTTTAACACATTTTATTCTACCGATATGAACTGTTACCTAAACCATCCGGAAGTATTGCACTATCATTTGGTGAAAACCGTACAAAAATCCGTTCAGTAGATTTGAGGAAATCGATTACATACAGACAGACAGCTTTTTGGGACTTTGTTTTATAATAAGTATAGATATATAATTATAATACAACACTAGTTAACTCTAACTACATAATTAAAAACTCCTTGATTCTGTTATAATCACTAATAGGCATTAAATACATAAGAAAATGTCAACTCCTCAGAATGTATCTAGGCATTCTGCCAACTGAGACAAACGGTATCACCGTCACCGTCTCCGATGCATCAAAAGATGCCTATTAAATCGTTTAACACTTTTAAGGTGGGTACGGTCGGTCACGAGGTGCACTTTGAACTCCTGTTGTAGGTAAAAAAGATCTAAATATTAATTTTTTCTTAGTCCCTCTTGGTAGCTTTGCACACAAAGCTACCAAAATTTTCATAATTACTTTTTGATTATTTAATGTTATCCAGCTCACGTAAACACTTCGTTTTCCCATTAAAAATATTACGCGGCGCCACTCTAGTTTTTTCAGCGGCAATTTATGACGTTAAAACATTTTGCTTTCCGTTACACTGTAAGGCCACGGGAGGCTACGGCTAATTTCGTAGCGCCGTGTGCATTCGTCACGTACACCAACTCGCCGATCGACTCACAGACAAGCCCTACCTATGCGTACGGCATGTCTAGTAAAGCCGGTAGTATATCAGAAAATATTTGATAATTTTGGTATGCGGAACATACCAACATTGTAGTAGACAATTGGCAAGAGACACAGTGTTGATCGAACAGGTTAACCCCTTTTCTGCGCCACCTTCACGCATTGTTCTTGACCTTTAAATAAAACCATCTATTACGGATACAAAAGCGATAATAAAAGTTATTTGAGGATTCATTTAATTTCGTCAATTTGAATAATTCATTTAATGATGCATTTAATTCAAATCTGGAAGTTAAGTTCATTTATATCTGGAAAGTTTAACAAATATTACCTCCAGATATATTAATGTTGTTACATCTTAAAGTAAAATTTATATTGCCAATTTAATCACAGGAGGAAGAAATTTGACCATTTACTTTTTTTTTTATTAAATATTTCTTAGAATTCGGAAACTCCTGAAACAAAAATTATGGCTTAAATAAAAAAAAATAAGTAAGCAAATAGTAAATAAAAGTAATTCTTACAAACAACCTTGAAGTTTGTCACATTCTTCTTTCTTTCGTAGATCGCAGGTGTTTTAAGAACTGTGGTCTACGAAAATGTCCTAAAAATACATAGAAATGTCAGTCGTTAGTGCGTTTAAGAGCTGATAACTGGATTTACTTTGTAGATTTTAGGGGTCAGGTGTCGAATCACATCCATTGATCGGAAGGCGGGCGGCAACCGTCTGCCCACGTGTCGGCTCGGCTCCGGGAATAGACAGTCCGCCCTGAGCCACCGCTCATAGCTGACTTGTACTAACAATATACAATAATTATAAATTCAAGTGCCTTCAGTACAAATAAACGAATCTTTCTAATTTAACATATATTTTCACATTGTACGTTCATTAATATATTAAAATTTAAATGTGTAATACTAAAAAAGTGCTCAATTTAATATAAAAATTTGTTCGATAAAGGCCATTGGTTGTGGTATGTGGTTGTGATATAAAATTGGGGACGAATTTGCTACGTATTTATTAGAATAGAAGAACTTTGGCTCCGTGTCCGGAGGTTGAGGTGTTGGTGTCGGAGCCGGCGCCGTGGAGGGGTCGCGGCGTGACCATATGTGCGATGCGATGCGTGATAAAATCTCGTCGCTGTTACGAGGATCGGTGCGTTCTCAAGCGCATACTGAAAATGCGGACAAGTTGCACAATGGTGCCATTGCCCCAGTGTTGGTGTTCCCTGATGAAGGTGAAGTTTATTTGTTTCATGAAATCTATTAGAGCTTTGAGATCCTAATAATTTGTCAAAGTCATAAGTAGCAACTAAACCAATTATATAATGTATATTAGTAAAAAAGTTTTATTAGGAACCTTCTTAAAAATATTGTATATTTTTATTATGAAGCGAAAGTCTATCTGTCTGTCTGTTATGTATCGCGATTTTATCCTGATGCTTAGGTTACGGGGCGAAACGACAGTTGAGAATGTGGAGGTGAATGTGTGCAGTGCTTGTGCATTTTTGCGTTATTGGTGGCGGATAGTAGGTATGAGTTTTTTCAAATTCTGCATGTGTCAGGTATGAAAACGGATAATACACTCTACATTTCTATTCTATTCTACATTTAGCATTACATATATTTTCTTTTATCGCGGATTTATATTTTCTATTTTTATATTTTCAGTCTTTTTTTGAATTATAGAACTCCGCAAAGTAACGCCTAATTCTATAAATATTACGTTTGCCAAAATTAAAACTTATTTAACGGAGCGACATATAACATAAAAAAGTCCGTTCCTTTTAAGGGAAAAGGAAATAAATAACACATAGTACACAATGAGGGTTACTTCAACGCTCAAGTTGACGCGATCAAAGTCGTGGATACTTAAGAAATAAGTACAAAAGTTCAACTTTTATATTTTTCCTTAAGAATGTTAAATTTTGGAATAACTTTACTGGATATTAAATATAAGATACTGGCGGTTCAGGCTTTGCAAGGAACTAGAGCATTTTAACCCTTAACTCAACGTTTTCGATGATAGGTCTGATATTCAATAAATTACTAGCCAATCAAAACAAATATTTTATACATCCTACATACCTACACATTCGCATCGCATTATAATTCGTTTATTAATTATTGAATTTATTTCGAACAGAGACAGGCGCCGAGGTGAACTTGACTTGATAAAATGTAGTGTCATTTTAAACGTTGATTTTCTTGTTTTCAACGTTGAATATTACGTACGTTCCATCTCTTTTCTGAATAAAATTTACCATTTAATTGACAGGAATTTATTAACTTTAATTAAATTTATATAAGTATCGTACGAATATAGTGTTATTCGCCACTAATATGGTAACTCTTGCAAACAACGAATCAGTGTGCGACGGATCGATTGCTAAAAGTATTTGACCTTTATATTAAACTTTGTTGCAAGTATACATATGTAATAGAGCGAAGCGAAATATTTTAAACTCCTGGCATTATTAATTTGTTGAGTATTACATATTTTCCTTATCCTTATTTCGAAATTTATTGGACTAATTAAACGAATTCATTATTCATCAAGTACCGAATAATACAAATTAAATCAAAAATAAAAGATTTGAGAAAATGGATTTTAAATCTGCTAATCTTCTCTCGAGATTTATGATATACTTGAATTTCTTAAATAAGTTCTATAAACTATTTAGTTCCAGTGTATAGGCGCCTTTATCTGCCATATTGTAATACGGCCAGGAAATAAATCTGTTATAGGACCTTTTCATTTAGGTGTTTTAGATAAGAAAAAACAATTATTTAGTAATATTTGTTCTTTTTAATGTGTTTATCGATAACGATGCATTTGATGTATAATAAATAATCAAGCTGTGTTAGTCCAGCGGTGAGCCCTTGTGACTCTTTAGAGACGATCATGAGTTCAAACCTCGTGCACCAATGAGTTTTTGTAGTAAAACTTATGGGTCTAATTGATAATTGCAATTTATCACATGCGTTTCGGTGAAGGAAAACATCGTGAGGAAACCTGCATATCTCAAGAGATATGTGTAACCTACCAATCCGCATAGCAGTAGCGTAATAGATTTTAGCTCCAACCGTTTCTCATCAAAAAAAAGGGAGACAGGAGGCCTATGCCCAGCCGTGGGATAGTAACAGGCTGTTATTTTACTTTTTTTTTAATAATGAAGTGAAATGAATAGTAATGTTCTTAAACCTATTTTAAATAGCAGTGCGAACCATCTCTAAATCCAGAGAACTCTGTTTATAAGGTTGTCGCATTTATTAATATTTTCCATAAATGTGATACTTAAAAATATTGTCTTACATTGGTTCCGGAATGAAACTTTTTGGATGCTTCCGTAAAACTCGTATCACCAAATGTTGTAACTCCCTGGCGGTAGTCCAAGACTTTTCCAGGTTAGTGTTTTCCCTTTAGACAGCATCGTCGCTAACTGTCAGATAATAAAGTTACACAGATTAATGAAAAGCAAAGTAGCATATGAATATTCCAGGGTCTTCCCTTACCAGTGGCGTATGTGATAGATGGCTAGACGAAGACTGGGCGAAGATAATAGAACGGAGTATAATACGAAATATCGAATCCACTTTGATGTGCACTTCGGATTTAAATTCGCTAAGTGGTAAAGAATTCACTTTCCGATACTTGTGCCTTGAGCTTATTTCGGGTGTTTCTTTATTAGTTTTATGTCACAGACGCACATTGATGTCAGTCTTTCAGACAGTTTACTTGCCAACTCTGTCCATACCTTACAAACCATAATTGATCAGTAGTATTTTGGATACCTTGTATAAATATTCACACCACAATTGTTTTGCTTGCAAAATCTCGTAAGTGCACCGTAGATGAGTGGATTTAATAATTAATATTAAATGAAATGTTTTTATGCTACGAGTCTTTCCACGCGTAGGGTAAGGGGTGCACAAAAAATTCTACGTTGTATTCGTAGTGTTTTGTAGATTATGGCAAAACAATGTTACTGTTAGCTTTAGAATGTATCATCATTAGTTGTATCAAGTGTTGTATTACGTCTGTGAATGTGGTATATTATTCGGGGAACAAGCACGTGACGGGTGATGGCCGTGATATTGCGTCATTGGGAAAAACGTCCCACATATATCTTAGACTGTTTTCTCCGCTGTACAGTTTTATGATAGCTTTGAGGAAAATAGTCTAGGAAAATAATTTTGGGAAGCTAAATTTAACGCACTGATGATAATAAAAAGATACTCTAAAAATTCAACTATCTTTAATAAATAGATAAACATTTGAAGCCGAAGTTTTACTGTTTCAATATCGTATTATATCGTCGGCTGTTTTCCTTAATTAATGCATATAACTTTGTCCAATCTTAGATAATTCAATAGTAATGATTAACGAAAGTAAATTAAGTAATGCCCTCAGTAAATATAATACTTTTTATTTTGTTGAATTATAAATTATAATTTAATGACTTCTAACTTATTTTGTATTATGTCTTATTATTACCGATCCGCTTGTCTTCAAAGAAGACAAAATAATATTTATTTAACACGAAAGTTTATGTCACGTATAATTGCGTTGCATTATGAGGATATTAGTAGGGATTTTTCCTGTAGGGTATAAAGTGTTGTCAAACGTAATATGGATTTTACATTTTACGTCAGTTTGGCTAATAAGCGGAAATTTGAGTTTCATATCTTATAAAATATGCGGTTATTATAAATTGTGGTTTCGTTAAATTATTACTTTTTATACATAATGACTATGATAATTAATTTTAGGCAATGACTATTCATTATGCCTGCATATGCCTGCTATGCATTTTTAAATTTATTCTGTGATGAAACTATGTTGCGAATAGGATCAAAGTTCTATGTATATAGTTCTTAGTATCGATCAACGATAGTATAGTACAAAAATCATATTTGTGTTAATTTGGCACATTATGGCCTGCTTTGCAGCTCATTAGAATTTTTCAGTGTTTATTAATTTTCATTACTTTTTACTTAAAAGGCGGTACACATTCTAAACTAAATTATTTAAGACATTTAATTTTAGTGTGTGAATTTATTATTGCTCATCCTTATATTTTAGAATAGTACCTACTACATTGAGACGTTTTTTTATAATTATGCACACTTACTTACTAACATATACTAGTTACCAAGTTACCTGTAACACTATTAACTTTTTTGGTCATTTGGTTTTGGTCACATTAGTAGTTTTTATGCAGACTTTTACAGTGTGTAGCATATTTAACCTTTTAGCGTAATAGGAGAATAGGGTCATTTTAACGGAAAAGAGAATTTTATCTTGTCTAAATTGTGTATATCTTATGAATCCAGTAGTCACTACAGCGATTGTTTTAAAAAGTTTTAGTCTACATACTCTATTATAAATACTGTGAACTTTTCGCACGCATTAAAGTGACGAATTCAAAAAAAGTTGTTCTGTGGCAAATTACAGTAAAGCGTAGCGTGGCGCCTACAAACCTCGCGAGTATTAGAGACCCATAACTTGGAAGAGCAAGAAAACACTAGTTTTTTTAATAGTTCGTGACGTGATGTTATTTCAATGTAATCACATTGAAATAGGGATTAGAATGTGTGTTAAGTATAATTTTTGAATTCGGTCACTTTAATACTAAGGTTTTATTCTATACGCAGAAATATTGATTATTAACATTATTTTTGTAAGAATTAACTTGAGTTATGATACAAACCGAGGACATCTGTTGATTATTCTGTACGTGCATTTGTTATTCTCTATATTCATAGTTTATGGTTTATAGCTCCGTTAAAAAGGTTTTTGTACTTTACCTAAACGCTGACGAGAAACTCTGTGACGTTAAGTGTGGGCTGTGTTTTGGTTACGTAGTATCCGGCGTATCGGATGACTTACAGCTTACGTCGTGTAATGGTATATTGGCCAGTGTAACAAAAGTAAACTGACTGTCATTACAATCTAAGTAAGATAACACTTATCTATTAGTCGCGTAAGTTTTAACAGAAAGGCTAGTTGACACCTACCCGAGGTTAGAACCCGTGACCCTCTTGAGAGAGTCGTCCAGTATCACCTCTAACATATAGCTCTATATATATTTTTTTAATATTCAAAGTCGTTGCATTTAATGACAAATCTTAGGAGTTATATCTGACAGTTGTGACGGTACAATCTAACCACTGCAATCCGTTTGAAGTTGAATTAACACCTCGTGTGAGATAATATTTACATTGTACATGTATGTATAAAAGATTTTAAATTTTATGAGATACTAAAATGTAAAAATATTCGTGTGGTTTAACTGTGTACTTTGTACTAAAGTAAATACATTTTAAATTTTAAGATTTTTCATTCGTGACTCGAATCTAGTGAATCGAATAATCGAACTCGTTCGACCAGGTATCGTTAAGACTTTACTATTCGAAGAAAATACGGAAAATATTCTGTAGAGTTTATAAAATTGAAAAAACGTTAAATAACGAATCCATACTAATATTATAAATGCGAAAATTGACCCCCTGCGAGGTGGAGTGCCGAACTCAAAAAGGTCGCGGGGACCCGCTGGATCCAAGGGGCACAAATCATGTGTAGTTGAGATCCCATGACTAGGCTAGCTGTGGACACCTATTGCTTGAAAAAGATGATGATGATAAAATTTTTCTTTCGGGAAAAGGGTAAAGGGTAAAACGCAGGATTGAAGGTATATAAACGTTGATACTTGGCGGAAAAGTCGCGAGTACCACTACTATATAGCATTTTAAGGAAGTTATTTTTACGGTGCATATACACGCTAATTTCTTAAACGTATTAAATCTCATTTCATGATTATAGTTAGCCTACTTGCTGAAATCTATTTTTATCAAGTACTCAGTAATCAATCATTGCATTTGCATAGAAATGTCATACTCTGAAAAATATTTTTTTCTGGTTAACCTTAAGATCTCATGACATACTTAAGTAACTTAAATTATCGAGTAATCTTTAGGAATAATATTATGAAACGTAACATATGTATGGCGGTGTTTTGACAGCAGTGTAAACACAATGTGGTTTTGTTATTGCAAATTCTTATATTCTCAAGATCAATTGAGGATTTATAAAAGGTGGCATGTAAAGATTCTATTGAGAAGCTCTAACTCGGTCTTGTTAAACTTATTTTTTGAATTTTTAATTAAGATTTAAAACTAAGAATTGTTTATATATATTGCTACGCTTAAGTGCTACGTCATTATTATCCGTAAGACTTTCACTATGTATACAAGAAATAGTAAAAGAGTATAAAATTTAAGATGATCGAAAGTCACTTTGATATTTTTCCAAAGGTTTGTGGTTTGAAACTTAACTTGATATAGATTTTTAGAATTTAATAAAAAAAATGAAAAGTGCCTGTTTTTTACAGTGTGGACTTTTAAATTATCCAATTACTCAGAAAATTATTGAATATCGATAAGACATTAGTTAAATTAATTACTGTTATAAAGATATTATTTTTAAGGAAAAAGTACGAGTATATGGTTATTATACATATATACACACATACGCAACTAATAAAAATTCGTTTTCCTTCAATTTTGATCCAGTGAGCCAGGGTTTTTGTAAATTTATCTTTGATTATTTTATCTTATTTATTTAATTTATACGCTTATCATTTTTATGTTTACATTACTGTCACATTACTGTACATTGTAGTCACTATTCATAAAAATATAAAACTATGAAGTTGTGGGTGTGACTTCTTATTGTTAAAACACTGTAACACGAGGGTGCACGTTTAATACATCAAGCTTTGGAAAGTATTTATCGAAGTGTTTTATTCTAATGAAAAAGGTTGAGAATCAATTTGGTACTCTTAAATAAATGTGTCTCTTAAAAAATAAACTTTATTAACTGTAACATTATACGCACTATGACTGGGGTAAAGTTAAAAGGTAAGTTCTATTACTTCGATTGTATACTCTATTTTTTATTCAGTTTTATGTAGATTCATGTACGTTTGTCATGTGTGTGCAGCATTGTGTCGTTTTTATCCAATTTAATTATCAAATTTTCATAAAGTAATTGCTTCGGTAAGGTAATAAAAATAATAAACTTAAAGAAGAACCAGTTTAAAAATTATTTTTAATCTATTAATTAAGTTTATTATATCATAAAGCTTACTGCATTGCTGGTTTGCATTTCAAATCCAACTGTCTAAATATTTTATTTTATCACGATCTTACTGTATTAATTTTTTATAAACTATTTTTGGATTTTTTTTATCATATACCAATAAATGTAGTAAATTTGGCAACATTTCAAGCAGGAAAAGCTCTTCATAATTACTTGTGTATTTTTAAATTAAAATGTATTTATTATAAATCTTAGTTAGGTGGGCTTTTTAGAATGTTAAAAAAAAACTTTTATACCTTATAAGTTCTTTAATCAACATAATACATTACACCTAGAATCAAATGATTAATACAAATATTAATCAGTTCCTCAAAAAATTATGATTTCTACATTGGCTCAGTACCTACCAGTAAAATTTGTCAAGCGTGTGCGTGTCATTTCTCGTACTCTTGCAGAATTAAAATAAAATGTATGTAATTCCATTACTTTATATATGTTAAATATTGTAAATATCACTACACTTTGCGCATACAAACAATTTAAATATGCTAATATTGTGACAGTTTCTATCGGCAATACAATTTCTTCATTGCGTCAGTATAAGTAAATTTAGTGAAGCATGTGATACCTTATTTGCAGAAGTCTTACACGGACTTCCAGAATTTAAATAATGCATATGTAATTCAAATATTTATACATGTTGTGTGTAGTAAACACTTTGAAAATACAATGCTTAAATCATGACGGTTCCTGCAGTTTTCATGATTTCTGTATTGTTTACAGTAAAAGTTTATTTAGTCAATCATGTGACATTTTTGTAGCCGTCTACCATAAGCTTCCAGTAAATAATTCAACAGTAATATGACATATTTATATATATATAGACTGACCAAACAACGGTTTATTTTGCGCTTAACACTATATTTAATGTGCAAATATTGTATCAGTTATAATAGGTGTAATGTATAAAAATTCTGCAATGCGTCAGTTAAATAATACGAGTCTTTATTCTTTCATGTGACCGTCGCGTTGTTTGTAGTGGGGATTTGGAAGGCTTTAGGCCAAATTTAAATAGTTTTTTAATAATTATATATTTTTATTAAAAATATATAAATTCGATATTATATTTTATTATTAATTATATTTATATTATTTATATTTCGAGCTTACAATGAAATTAATTTTGCAAATATGAGTTTTGCGTAAAAGTACATGTAAATGTTTTTTGCGATGTACGGAGTAATCAAATGTGTTATGAATAGCTGTATGTATAATGAGGCATGCAGTCGTGCTTTAAACCTATTTACAAGCATGTAGGTTGATGTCGTCCTTCATCAACAGTTTAACAGTTGACTTATTTGGGATCACAAAGAATAAAAGATCTGCTTAAGGCCTTAGACAAATTAATCAACCAGCACACTAGAGAATTAAGCTTTAAAAGTTGCCAAGACATATCATCTTCCTACTTTGATAGTGATTATTAAATAACAAAGACACGTTAAACAAATTTTATTATTACTTACTTACTATGTTTGTTATTATTATTTTTACCATTGACAAAATTCCCTTGGTTAATATCAGTCCCTTAAAGCCTGCATTTATAATGCATTGTATATGTAGTATATTAACATTTAAAAAAATATAATCTCGACACGGGCATCGTCAATCATATCCAATGATCCTATCTATTAAGTTAGACCTTTACAAAAGTACAATATAATCGGTTGTACAATTTATGATTTTAGTGTAAAGGAATTTATATATATGGAATTATAAATATTTAACCTAAATATACAGTGTGTACATTGAACTCAGCCACAAAAACCAAAGACTACAGTGTACATGCACAACAACTAACGTTTTTTTGGTCTTTTATGTCTTTTGACGCAATTTTATATTTGAATTGACATATTGGCAAAGGACGAGCATAGGCAAGGAACTCTGCACGATTTACTAAAAAAGCGCCTAATATATCTTCGAAATTTCTATGAAAAAACTAGTAGGTACATATCGAAGTCGTTTTTACGTGCGTGTAGCTCACAATAGAAACGCCAACAATTAGATGTAACAATATAAGACAGAGATAAAATCTAATCTGTGTCGAGACAGATCTTCAGCAACATTGTTAACGAGTTTACGAGGAGTTTGAATAATGACGCGAACAAAATCGCGCGTACAGTTGGTCTACAATTATCTTTATAATGCCTTACCAGCTACTGTTCAAACATTGCGACTTAAAGAAATATTTGTATGTAGATTCTAGCTAAGATGTTATGCGCTTAATTAATAAATACTTTACTAAGTTGCCCGTTTTGTAAAAGACTTTAACTTTAATTATGGAAATTATTTTTTTTTCGAAAAGATTAAGCGCTGTTTCTTGCTGGTTCTTCTAAAGAGCAACATTCCGCACAAGTGGTAGGTAGCTTCATTAAAATATAACTCGCCTATGGCCAATCACAAATACCTGTACAAGTTGATAGTGTCTATTTGAATAAAGAATAGTTGAATTTTGATATAATAAACTATGTTTAAGCATAGTCCTTCTTTTTAATATATTGTTATATATAAAGAGAAGAATTTCTTTGCATGACCCTCCGACTTTAGAAAGTCTATGTATTTTTAATTGTTTTTCGTAACATTCAATTGTGAAACGTAATTGATGTTAGTTTTAAAATAATCCACTGAAACACCTCCGGGAGGTTTGGCTAGTTGGCACTGGTAGTGTATTCGTAAATTCTTTTTGGTCTCTCGAAAACCATTATCAAGAGATTTATAACGATTCTCATTTGTAATTGTGACATAATTTCTTAACACATAATACAATTTGTGCAAATTTTATTCGTAAAAGAATTCTAAATTTAAATAATCTCAACTCAATCTTATTATTTGTATATCTAAAGAAATTACATACAAATGTTGGAGTTGAGCTTTACAAAAAATGTCTATTATTTGCTTTTCATTTTCCTCGTTCCTATATCATAATTAAATGATAAGAAACTAACTTTACCATATGCCGATTCTACGACGTAGCATACTCCTATCACCGGGTGACAGGTGATTACCCAAGGTCTGGTTATTTTGCTAGACGTCACCGCTGAATGCGGTATGCTATTTTATAGCCTATTTTTCGAATTAAATAATCTAAAACTTATTTAACTTATATTAAGTAACTATTAAAACTAATAAGATAAATGCCGAATGGTGTTGCCTGATGTAGCAAAAAGATCAAAGAAGCTTTTTTATGAATAATGAAACTCGAAAGATTTGCATCTTTAGAAGTAACCTCTGTGGAATTTAACACTTCAATATCAAACACACACATAACTCATCAGTTCAGCTATCTTCGCTGAAAAAATCTGACTGAAAAATTAGACATTTTACTGATGTTGAAATACCGAAAAAAATTTTATTATGCTTTCTTTCTTATTATTTTATCTTACGGAATATAGTTATGGGGTAAATGGGAACATTTACCCCATAACATAACTTCACAGCAAATACATTCATAGTAACATAAAATAATAAAATAACATTTTGGAGAAAAGGATTGGAGCTAAGACCTACCACGCTGATGCAATGCGTGTGGGTACGTTACACATATCGCTAGAATTTTCTAGAGATATGCAGGTTTTCTCACGATGGTTTCCTTAATCGAAAAGCGTGTGATAAATTTAAATAATTAGACACATAGGTTTTAATAGAAAAACTCATTGGTGCCTGCCCGGGGTTTGAACTCATGATCGTCTCTAGCGATTCGCACGGTCTCACTACTACTATCATAGCCTTTACGTTGTTATTGAATACGAAAGTTAGACCAATCCTCACTGATATGTCTAGAAGGCTCGTAGAGCGTACCGGGAACCTTAGAGCTGGCAGCTACCTTGGTCAACGAATAACTGTAGCCATTCATCGGGACCTTACCCCCATTGCAATGGAATTCGACGATTTAGTGTAAATATATTTATTTAGTTCTAAATTTGTTTTAAGTTTTATAAATTCTCGTTTTTGTAAAATAGTTTAGTTTGTTTATTAAATTGTAAATTCTCAGTACGTTATTTAATTTCAGGAGGCGCACGCGAGAGCGGATTGGTATGGCGCGGGTGCGCAGTCGACTGCGACGCCGAGGACGGTGCAGCGGGTGCGCTCGGCGACGGTCTCGCCAATCCGGCAGACAAGGTACAACAGGTCGTAACTTTTTCCTTTTTTTTTATTCGTTCCATCAGCAACACAAGCGATAATAAGATTATTTTGCTATAATAAATATAATATAATTAATATAAAAAAATATATATAATTGCTGTAAAACAATAATAATAAATTATTATTACTTTTGTATTATGGATATCCTCAAAGTAACGCTTAATTCTATAAATTGCATCAGCAACGTTAAGACTCTAATTATCTTAGCATATTCCTAATTTTAATAAGTTTATTTAAACAGATATGTATTTAAACTATACAGTAGATAACAATAGATCAGCAATGGTCCATGAGATACTGAGCCCTACATAGTCGCTACCCCCGGAAGAACCTATACACTGTATAGGTATATAGCATGCTCTACCTACCTGTATAGTATACAGCATGTTCTGAATGGTTTAACACGGTTTAGGATCTGCGTGAATAATAGCTAATCCCTCGGAACTTTGAACGGTTATTGATAGTGGCAATATTATGGTGCAGTTCCTAAAAACATCAGAAATTTGCGTGGGTTGGTTGTCAGCCTGTATTCAAGCATTTGTCCATTATCCAATCCTCCGCTCCTTGAAAAGCAAATTTTCAATATAAGTAGGCATTTTTTTAGCTTCGAAACATCGGTGTATCCAAAAGAGATTGAAGAAATCAAAGGAATTAAACGCCTTTAAATACGCCTTGATTGACGAAATTATTATTATTATTATATTGATTAACATTCGAGTATAAACAATCCATTGGATAAAAACAGGCAATATCACACGTGGAACATAATAAACGAACGGTTTTCTAAGGCCATGGAGGAAGAGAAATATCTAAATAATTACGAAATAGAGACAATGAAATGTCCTTCTCGCGTGCTAAACACCGCAATCATCAAATATGCGCTGTCACAAATAGTCCATATAACCCTAATTTATTTGACATTAAATTTTAATCCCTGTTTGCGTTGAAACTTTAAACATAATATTTTTATCACTATCGGACTAATTATTATCTACATTACATTAAACTACGTGAATACAAATGGTTGGTTATGCTTTTTACGAACTAGTTTGATTTTGATAAGGAATTTTTTAGATGTTTTGTATTACCATAGTCTGAGATGATTGTATATTAGTATGATAAGTATGGGATGCCCATAAACTAAACTTAACTAAGTTAAAAAGTTCATAGATCCTCTAAAGATGATTAAGCAGAAATAGTGTTAATAATTAATGTTAAATATTAATAGTTGCACGAACGAATAGCAGAAATTCAAGTTAAAGAGTACATCAACCTCATTATTCTTGCGAAATCATTATACAAACTTTTTGTGCACTATTCGCAAATATTTTTAGTTCATAATTTTTTATTATATTTACGAGAATATTTATGTGAATAACTTTGAACCTAATGCAATGACGGAGATTATAGAAGTATCAGTTCATTTTTTACTAATCATACATGCAAAATTGAAGAGTTCTGAACATGATGAAATTGTTTTCATTATATATTTTTCGGGAGCTATAAATAATACTAATTGCTAAAATCGTAGTTTAAAGTCAGTGTAGTGTTAGCTTGAAAGTATTAATGAATACATTTTTTAATGATATACATTTTTAATTATTTTTAATTAAAAAAAAAATTTTACGTCGTGTGGTATCCGTTAGAATAGACTAGACCACCCTCCTTTTTTACCGAGGTGTCGTAAGAGGCGACTAAGGTATCTGCCGTGCGGTATCCGGCTGCGTAGAATAGAACACCCTCATTTCTTACCGAGGTGTCGTAAAAGGCGACAAGGTAAGTTGAAGTCAGGCAGGCGGCCGATCGTAAAATACGTAGCCAAATCGTGGGACAACATGTTTATAACATGTTGTGCCGACCCCACTTAGAGTGGGATAAGGGCAGGAGAATGATGATGTATTTTTAATTTTATAAAAAAATTAATTCTTATTTTATTTTCATGTAAACGAAATCTATATATCTCTGAAAAATCCGTAATCTAAAAATACATTTTTCCCTAACAATCCAATATACTTGTATCATAAACCTACTTAGTGCGAAGGAAATAGCAATATAAAAAACCAAACTACGGTAGGCTTCTTTATTACCGGTATTATTCTGTATGAATATTTTTTTGTAAAAAACAAATAATAATTATACTGCACTTTGACACTTTATAGGTATCCGACTCTCTCGAATTCATTTAATACACAATAACCTTATCGGATTCGTTTATTAGTAAACTAAGATGTTTTAATATATATAAAAAAATATTTAGTTTACTATAATGTGATCACGTCTATCATACATCACGACTTTTGTTCGGTGAATAGCGTATAATTTGACATCGTATGGTCACCATGTGTACAAAATAAATACAGTGTCGGTATGCCATTCAGGTTTTAATATAGATCAATGTAATATGAGTAATCTTTATTTGATCTTAATAAATCCTGTGAACAACATGAATATTTAAACATATTAGATAGAATAACAATGAATTGTACACTTTTTAAACTTTGGATAAAGTAAAAAATATACTTTAATGACCATAAGATTTGAATGTATTCAGAAATATGCGAAATAAAGTATTGATTTCACTTAAATTGTTGTCTCAATTTATTTGCAAATATAGTTTGAGAATAAAGCAAATAGTTTGTACGTAAGTATTCGTAAGCGTTATGAAATTATATTCCCATTAATAATTTTATGTCTTTAGAGTTAATATGAAACCAGATATTATATCAAGTGCATTTCTTGAACATCAACAATACGGTAATAATACAGGATACGCTTAATGTGTACGAAATTGTTTACTAGTGTTAAATGATGAGTGAATCGAGATATGTGGTGCTAAATGAAAATTTTACAGCTGGAGGGGTCGGACGCAGCTCCGGACAACCCTGTTCACCTCAAGAGACGGGTGGGACTCTTCAGTGGGGTGGCTCTAATTGTCGGCACTATGATTGGTAAGTAAAAAAAGATTTAATGATTTCCACCCTTTACTAACAACTACGAATCAATTAACTTGAAGATAAAGATAATATAAAAAAATATATATTGCGCTTCCTTTAAAACGTTTAATTAAATAGTCTAACTGGCTAAACACAACCCCCACAACCTGGGAAACATTTTATTTTGAATATATATAATTTATATATTTCCTCTTATTAGTTTTGATTATTTACTTTAAAAAAATATTTTAATTTGCGTAAAAGGTAAACTTATAATTAAAAACTTACGTCATATATAATATATCAATTGACTTTTCCTGTTCCGATATCAAAAATAAACATATAACGCATACTTCTCATATATCATTTTATATAATAATTTACAAACAAATAATAACACATACCTATGTTTATTAACATCTTGGATTTTCTTGGTACATATTTATTTTGTCAATTAGCTCTAAGTCTAAACAAATTCTAACCGCACATCTGTTCAGTTTACAAACGTTATAACTCATATATAATACATAAACATGTAATATTTATTTTCTATTACATGTTATGGCCCTTTGTATATTTTTAAAACGTTTTTGTTTAAATTATATTTTTTAAGTCCTATCGTAAATATTATCGACTTTTAATATATTATTCCAATAATTACTGAGTTACAGTCCTACAAAAGGTTTGTAGCAAGTAGAGTAGAATTTTCAAATTATTGGCCTATTTCAATAATTTAATTTAAAATTAGATGTATCATTTAGTACTGATCATCAAATTAATAATTAACGGCATTCCGGTCGAATGACGCCACATGCACGAAGGTATCATTTGCAAGTGAATCGACACCTTGAATAATTGCAATAGAATATGATACCTCATAAAAGTATGGAATTAGGTTTCAATGTGCGAACTTTGAGCGTAACTCATATTACTATTAATACAATTGAAATTTTAACTGTACAAATTCAAGAAAATAATATTATATTAATATTTAATAATGGAAATCCTAGATACCCATGCATGTTTTTATATCCCATTATAAATTTTTATAATTGTCACATTTGTAACATGTTACTTCAGAAAGGGTACTCAATAAGTTTCGATTTTACCTGAAGTTTTGCCAGGTGATCGTAGAACGCACAATTTTCTCATCACAAAATAAACGTTAAAAAACAATTAATTTTGCATTTTATTTTATTTTTAAGCGGTTTTAGAAAAACATTTTAAAAGTATACAAAAATAAATATATATACAAATTATTAGCATACACCAGATCAATAAACGAGTGATTCACAAACTTTCCAGATCTCGGTCACGATTTTGCAGTTCCAATTTCGTGTTACAGTTAGTCAGTGGTTAGCTAAGAATTAAACAAATAAACTAATACACCCACAAGCTCCTTTTTTATTTATATCACGTAATGCTAAAATTTGAACGTAGTATTCCTTGTTTGTTTCTTTTTGAAATTCCTGTAGAATATAGCTTTTGATTTATAGGTGTAATTTGTAGTTAGATCCTGATTGAACTTATTGATTGATTATCATTATTCATTATGCGTTTGTTCCCAAAAGAGACAGACTTCAATAATTAATAACTTACCGCCGTTTATGGAACCATTCAGTAGTAAAAAGATTTGGAATTATACTCTATTTCTTCCCCATTACCTATGAAGATTTTTTTTTTGACTACTGATTATATGTGATTGCATTCAAGATATTAATATAACATTTTTTTTCAAGGTTCTGGAATATTCGTCTCGCCCTCTGGGCTTTTGGAGCGCACAGGCTCTGTTGGCATAAGCTTCATCATATGGATGGCGTGTGGCTTACTCTCGCTGCTTGGTAAGTATCTTTTCAACTTCTTTTCATTTCTAATTTCGTTCATTTCTAAAAACTTCTTGATGGTGAGGAAAAGGATTGTTTCTTCAGTGTCTGCAATGTAATTGTAATGTACAATAGCGTTGCCTTTGTTTACCTAAGTCCCTAAAAATATTATGCTGCTATCATCAGCAATGTAGGAAGTTTGTAAGAAAGAAAATACTTTCTGATGCTGTTCTAATTTACAACAAAAATTACGCAAAACAAGAAGCTTAATTTGAGTTTAACGTTACGTATATCTTAAGGTTAAACTCAAACTAAAGTTGTTATATTAATTTAGGTGATATGCAATAACATGAGCATTTAATACATTAATTCTACCAATGGTTGAAAACGCAACCGAAATGCGCACCTGCTCAATAATATATATATTTCTATAGCTAATTAATTAATTAATTATATGTACAAATTAGGTGCGCTCGCATATGCGGAACTAGGAACTATGAACACGTCTTCTGGCGCCGAGTACGCGTATTTCATGGATGCTTTTGGTGGACCCCCAGCGTTCCTGTTTTCGTGGGTAAGCGATAAATGAATCATTCCTCAGTATAGGTATAATACACTATGCCTAAATATTTTTGGCGTCTTGATGATGAACGGTTTTTTAGAGATTAAGCGAGATAGAGTAATATACTTATTTGAGTTCTGTAAAACATCCGTGATTAAGACGTACTTTTTGTTTTTGCAATTTAAGATAAAAAATCATATTAATAAGTTATCAATCTTGAGTGTAGAAAGTTTTGTGATATTTAATTTTTTATTAATATGAAATTTTAAAATATTAAATATTGAATATGTCCACATTTCATGGTAGCACAGTGATATCCGCCACACTTGCCTTAGATTTCGCGTACATTGTTTCAACTAAAGATCATTTAATTTACGATAATTTTCTTAAAAACCAAAATATCTATGGTCAAAATAAGTCTGCGAAAACCGAAGGACACATTTCTATTTAAAATATAATCAAAATTATAAAAACAAACCAGATCTCATATAAGAAAACAAACAAAAGATCCAAATAAAAAATACTATTTGCAAATGCCAATGCCGTAAAGCATATAGTATAAATAGTAATTATTTATGATTGGCAAATAGCACGGCGGATATACAGGTATGCTAAAGTAAATAAAGCTGCACATTATCCGTAAACTAATAGGAAAAATTAGAATGGTTTTATAACCATGAAGGACGTGAAATTTATTGTAAGGAAAGGTTCGTAGTTGGCATCAAAGGAAGTCTCTTTAAAGCATCTGTTGTTCAATCAAAATATACGTATTATTTATAGACTTTTGAATTGTTATGTAAAGAATTTTCGATTGTTTGCATAGTAAATAAATAAAATCCTATCTTAGGTGTCAACATTGGTGCTTAAGCCTTCGCAAATGGCCATTATTTGCCTGAGCTTCGCAAAATACGCTGTGGAGCCATTTGTGTCAGAGTGCGAGCCCCCACACATTCTTGTTAAACTGGTTGCTGTTATCGCTATTGGTAATTATTATTTATTAACTTAAATTATTATTATTATTTATTTATATTAATTTAAAATTTACACAAATTTAAACGGTTACTACGTTTAAAATAAATAACAACTAAATTATGTATACTGTAATCTTTGAACTGAATAGCGAATTTAATCTTTTTTAACGTCGCAACTTTCCTATTCATAGAAAATGTGTCAACTATTTCATTGAAAATCTGAAAGTAGTATTCAAGTTGAAATCAGTACTTGCAAATTTGTTATCGCTTGTTCTATATAATCTCTAGTAATTCTAATCTTTTATTACTCAGCCAACTGTTTTATTTAAAAAAATACTCGTTAAAACTTTTTATATATAATTTCTGAGCAGACTCCATACAAATCACTATGAAGTCAGATTAACTCGTAAAAGAATAAAAAAAATTGATCGAAACTATAAAATTAACTGCACTGGTTCGTTATATATGTTCTTTACATTATAATATTTACATTTTACATATAAGATACAGAACAATACGTTTATTACCCGAAAAAAAATTAGTATCGCTATTTATAGAAAAATACATTTATAGTTCCTCTATAGAAAATTAAGTTTTTCTCTATATTGATTTATATTAAGATAAAAATGATTTATCAAAAAAAAAACTGAAAACTATCTTTTACAACAAGTCACTTTTATTCTACACTTGCGATATGATGTGATAATAATAGAATATTCATGACAATATGTACAACATGATAGAATCGGCTTACATTTTTCCTATTTTCATTTGTACATTCAATCTCTCCCTACTTTAGTTCTCTACATTACTTTCGAGCATAAGTCAGTGATAAAAGTTAGGTTATAAGTTGTGGCTGTTGCGATAATGATAAGACATTTGCATATCAATCTTCTTTAACTATGTTAATTTACTTTTAAATAAATTAATATATACAACTTCAAAAAACGAATAAGTAGTAACATAAGGACTTTCTATATAAAATTTTGTATAAAAGGTATATTTATATCGTCTTTATATGCTGCAGAATTTATATATTTAACACGGTGAAAACAACTTCATTCGGTTTAATTAAAGTAATTATGATTTATAGAAGCAGGCGTTACTTTGCGGAATTCCATATTACAAGCAATATAACAGAACTAACTACTTTGCTATAATCCGCACGGGTTAAGTGAATGCATGCAAAGCCAATGTGTATGAAGCAGGCAAAATCTACGCACCTTATACATGCAGGACCAGCCACCACATGCACCCCAAGGCGCAATTCACCAGCAACAACGAACACAAAAGCAGCACACACACCCACCACCACAATCTCGACGATCGTTTCGCCCCGAAACTGAAGCATCATCAGGAGGATAGGCTTCACGACAAAAATCGTACTGCAGTACGATTTTTGTCGTGAAGCCTATCCTCCGACGAAACGATCGTCGAGATTGTGGTGGTGGGTGTGTGTGCTGCTTTTGTGTTCGTTGTTGCTGGTGAATTGCGCCTTGGGGTGCATGTGGTGGCTGGTCCTGCATGTATAAGGTGCGTAGATTTTGCCTGCTTCATACACATTGGCTTTGCATGCATTCACTTAACCCGTGCGGATTATAGCAAAGTAATTAGTTCTGTTATATTGCTTGTAAAGTAATTATTTTATTACATCTATATTATTTTTGTTACATCTAGGTTAGGTTATTTTAATTAATAATTATACATTATTACATGCTTATACTTGTGTGTTTTGTTTCATGCACTTAACAGAAGTTTTCTACCAATTCTAGTAATGATACTGGCGGTCAACTGCTACAGTGTCAATTTAGCGACGAATGTCCAAAACATCTTTACTGCGGCCAAATTGGTAGCGGTAGCTATAATCGTCTGCGGGGGAGCTTACAAACTGATATTAGGTAAACACTTCGACAGCAGAAATACTCTATCATCACGCTTACTAAGGGCCTGCTACATGTGTCTAGTAAATTTTACAGTAATCTTTAATCTACGATCTTAATTTTACTAGCCTAAAATGTGTCCATCGACAATAGAGAAAAAGAAAATGAGACTTATTATCTGTTTCTCTTTTATATGTGTAACTAGACAAAGATATCTATCTATCTATTTTTTGCGACACTCTTACTTACAGGCCTGCCAATAATTCCCCTACTCTAGTAAAATAACTCTATGACCAAATCTCTTTAAATTCTTATTTTAAACGAATAATAACAAACAATGAGCTCTGTATTTTATTCTTGTATGCTGAATGCAAACAAAATAAGAAAATTTGCAAACTCCGGTTCTGTTAATTATCTGAATAACATAAGACTAAAAAGAATGACATAAGAATCTCAGACGTTATTCCGAGAACTGCATCTTCATTTTATACATCGCATTCAAATGATTACCATGGAAGAATTTTTTGGTCATCTTATTTAATAAATGTAGGTAATCGTAAAAAAAATTTGAAATAAATGAAATTCGATCTGAATAATCATCACGTATATCGTACGCATTGGTATTAAAAATATTGACATTCCGTTATTAATTATATTTGGGTAAGCTGGTGCAAACGGTCATACTCTTTCAAAAGAATCTAGTACATAGGTCTAATCATTAAAAAATATATGTGTTCTATATTAATTAAATAATTATCATTAGGATTCAAATGCCAATACATAATAGCTATAGTAATAGTTATATATAGTAATGTATTATAAACCATAAAATTGGTTACAGGGACATTTTTGTATGTAATTAAAAGACAAAAAATTACGATTACAATAGACGACGAATAAATTTTGTAAATTTTAGTATAATTTTTTTCTATTAACAAATATTTATCATTAAGTTAATCGTAACAAATTCGAACTCATTACAAATACAAGTAACGTTTACGTTTCCAGTTAACTGTAATCGCTTTTTAAAGACTTTTTTAAGACCGTTTACAATTTCATCCACATAAAAATTTCATTGGTGTCCGCCATCAATTCTTAATCATAGTTTCATTATCATAATGGGATAAAAGTATTTGCGAATAGACTCACAGAAGGTTGTGTCCGTATGGTGCAGGTAATACGCGACATTTACAGGAGCCCAACTTCGCCAGTAGCACGGCGACTCTGGGCAACATCGCAACAGCATTCTACACGGGCCTCTGGGCTTACGATGGCTGGAATAATCTTAACTATGTAACTGAGGAAATTAAAAATCCATCCAAGTAAGTAAAGAGGTTTGTTATCTATGACAATTTAAAGTTTCAAAGAATCACCACAATTTTTGTATTACTGATTGTTACGGTCTTAACGCATCAATGTATTTATAAAAAAAAGACAATCCTCTACATACTCCTCTATTAAAAAAAAAATCGTGGGAATTTCATAACAAAATGTTTAAACATATATCGCACGCTTAGTATTAAATTGATCTAATTCAAAATTAGGCTTGATTGAGTAAGATACATTGTAATCCTTATTTCAATACCATCTATGATATCATGCAACGATCTTTAAAAAAAAAGTATTTTCTTGTTCTTCCAAGTTATGGATGTCTTTAATACTCAAAAGTTTTTAGGCGCTACGTTTTATTGCAATTTACCACAAACCACTAAAATTAGATCACTTTTTTACTAAGCGTGTGATATGTAAGGAAACGTAGTGTATATAATATCAAATTAATCCATGGTTTATAAAATGTATGTATTCGAATGAAAAAATTTGGATTCTAGATTTAACATCAGAGATAGATAACTAATTGTTAACTACCAGGTGAGGATGAAGGTACCGTAACAAGCAAAATCAGTACCACCGAAAATTATTATGTTCGAGAAAGACAAATCAGCTTCACATTGGAAACAACCAGTGTTAGCATATCTCAAAAGATTTACTTTGACTTTGGTTTAGTGGTTTATATTTTTTCTAAAATCTTGATTTAAAAACGGCCTTCATTCAGACATTTATAAAATAAAGGAGCGGATAATAGAAAAGGTCAGGCATAATCCCTATATCGGCCAGCAAAAGGCAGCCTTAGCAGTTCTGTTAACTTGTTCTTAACTATTTGCCCCTTAACTTTGTTATAGGAACCTTCCCATGAGTATTATAATCGGGATTCCATTAGTAACACTTTGTTACGCGCTGGTGAATGTTTCGTATTTGGCGGTGATGTCGGTGAGCGAGATGGCTGACAGTGAGGCTGTGGCCGTCACCTTCGGGAACCGTCTACTGGGGCCTATGGCTTGGCTAATGCCTCTAGCAGTCACTATATCCACCTTTGGTTCAGCTAACGGCACCCTGTTTGTAGCGGGAAGGTCAGTTCACATTATTATATTGTACATGCAATTAGTTAAAATAAAATATAAATATATGGGACACACACACGGTCGTCCATCCCCAAAGTAAGTAACTTATTACTTGTTTTATGGGTGACGGACATAAATATACTACATATATAATTTTGAATACATACTTAAATACAAATACACACCCAGGCTCGAAGAATTACCGAATTGTTGATAGAAAATGTTTGCTCTCGGTGGGAATCGAACTCACGACACGTGGAGCTGAAGGTAGGGTCACTACCCACTGCGCCAACGAGCTAGTTAAAAAGTTATATCTGTAGAACTCACTTTGAAACAATAAACAGTTTTTTTGAGTTTCCCTAGACATAGTTATGAACAATATCTTCTTCTTAAACAGTTTTCTCTTTTTATATAATGTTTTATTTTTTATTTTACGCCAATTTTTACTTATCTACGTCATGTGAATAGCACAATAAGTGCGGGAAGAGTAGTTTCTTTAAGTGGGTTCTTCGAAAGTCTTAGGATTCGCCCATATGCTCTACATGTATTTATTTTTGTGATTCACAGTACTAAAATGAGTTAGCTTCTACATACCCTGGATTTTACTAATTTGTTATAATTCTACCTTATATAAAATCTGGATGTTTTTATAATGACGTAATGGATTATTTATCAGGCTATGTTTCGCGGCATCTCGCGAAGGACACCTGTTGGACATCCTCTCATACGTTCACGTACGTCGCTTCACACCTGCCCCAGGATTAATATTCCATGTAAGATCTTTATGTACCTATTAAGTCAAATTTATATTTTACTTAGTATACTTTATATTGATTTTTTATTTTTTTATTTGCAGTCATTGATTGCCGTTGCGATGGTGTTGTACGGGACCATAGATTCGCTCATTGATTTCTTTTCATTCACGGCATGGATCTTTTACGGTGGTTCTATGCTTGCCCTTATCGTCATGAGATATACGAAGCCTCACGCGCCTAGGCCATATAAGGTAAGACTTTATTTTACAAAAGTTTAATACAGGCCGATAACACTTCCGCTTTCGTTAGATAAAGAATCTGATGTAGGATGGAAGATTACTTGTATTCCAGAATTTCGGTAGGCATTATTATCAGATAATTAATGGTTAACATAATAGACATACATCTTTAGTAAGATACTCTTTTTACTCATTGCCGCTGTGTGGTATCCGGCTGAGTAGAATAGACCACCCTCATTTCTTACCGAGGTGTCGTAAAAGGCGATTAAGGTAAGTTGACATCAGGCAGGCGGCCTGTGTAAAAAACATAGCCAAATCATGTGACAACATGTTTGTAACATGTTGTGCCAACCACACTTATAGTGGGATAAGGACAGGTGGATGATGACTTCTTTTACTCGCTGCTAAGACGATTCGCTGTGTACTTTATCTGTATGCATATATTAACGAGGTTTATGACTAAATACATGCGTCTGCTTGCATATCTATTAATTCAAAGCCCGTGTATAAAGTTGATGTCAGTCTGAAAATAAACATGACATTGAAATAAGCATGAATATAATAATACTAAGTACTTTTTATATCTCCTTTCGTACATTCTCAATGTATACATTATATAATCTTTTTTCCCAGTTAGTGTTATATTGTTTTTATTTAATTGCAAGCTGTAGATAGTCATATGTACAATACACAGCCCTATTTTCTTATACGAGAAATTATCGAATATAAATAAATTAAAATATTCGTGGATACTGCCATAAATTGATATACGCGCCTTGTAGTCAGAGATTGGTACTTGTCGTGCCGTCACTCGGCTCCATGGGAGGCTGTATAATCTTAGTAATAAAAGAAAAACATCCAGCATCCCGCCGTCATTTCATTTTACCACGGGTCATCGCACACGATTCTAAGAATTGCCGTTAAATTCTTTTTCTCAGAAGGACTCAGGAAGTCATTTTCTTCGCCATAAAGCGCATAACTAATTTGTGAATAAAAATCAGACGTACAGGCTTTTTTACAAACGAAGATGATTGAACGGTTAAATAAAGAATTTGCGATAACGCTACCATTGATTGAATAATTTTATTTAAATAGTTCCCTTTAATATCTGCCTTCTTTAATTCAAGGAGATTCATCAAAAGTGTATTTTGTGCCTAGTGTTCGATGTTGATATATTTTATGATAAATTACCAAAGTTTAAAAATCTTACTACCTTATCTTATCAGTGTCAGTTATTCTAACAGTAATCTCTTATCCATCTAGGTCACACCGGATTAAAAAATGTAGAAACTGTCTAATTTCGGCGTAAATCACAGATTAAATGAGTGAGCTCGTCACAAGAGAGTAGAAACGTTCCTGAAACGTTGAATTCAATAAATAAAAAACTCAAATAATAAGAATGAAATAAATTTTAGTCACAAAAAATAAATTATTATGATAATAATTTCAAACTGTTGTTAAGAATTGTAAAAAGTTCGTTGCAGTATTTTAGATACCGTACGAAATTTCTTAAGCTAAACGTTATAACATTTATTAATACTGTTAATAAATTACTGTTTACCGATAACGCTGACCGATAAATCAAAAAAATTAGGATTGATTAATTATTGCATCCTGTCCTGGTCTGCTCACATTATGAAGTCAGCAGACGTCTTCCTTACTCTTTGCATTCTTTAAAGCGGTTGCAGAATTTTCTTCCCATAAGTACTAAAATCTTACTTGTACATTCTCTTTTATTTCCAATCTTCAACTATGCTGACGTTTGCTATTTAGATGCACCTGAAGAGCTACTTAATAAATTAGATCGACTTCAGAATTTATGTATCCGATTTATATTTGGATTGCGTAAATTCGACCACATATCACATTTTCGTAATCAATTAAAGTGGCTCCCAATTCGTTTTCGCCGGAATATTCATGACTTATGTTTACTTTTTAAAATTTTAAAAACCAATTCACCTAACTACTTACGTGAGTGGTTCCACGAAGCTCCTCTTCCTGACAGGCCTGTACGGTCTTGTGTGCCTGAAATCACTTATCATCCCGCCTTACGATACTGTATTTTTTGCTAAATCTTTTACAGTTCTTGCTGTACGTCTATGGAACTCGTTGCCATACAGCATTATCTATGATAGCCTTAACCTTTCCCCCAGTGCTTTTAAAATTAGATTAAAGAAACATTATATTTATTTACTCCCATAATGTATTTGTTGATATTTATGTATATATTATTGTTATTTTATTTATCATATATATATAATATATTTATGATTTATATTTACAATATATTATTTATATAAATAGATATATTTATTAGTATATAAGTTAAGATATAAGTACCATAGCTGTTTAACTATAAGTTGTCTCACTTCGTAGGTTAGCTGGTAGAGATCTCTGTCAAAGGGATAAGTTGACCGTTGTACTCTGTTTTTTTATTGATTTTTCTTACCTCTTTTTTTTATGGTACATAAATAAAATAAATAAATAAATAAATAAAAAATAATGAAGAACACATTGAAAGTACGTAAAAGTCAATACAAGCGGTAATTCCAGGTGCCTATAATAATCCCGTTTGCTGTTCTCATCGTATCCGCGTACTTGGTGGTGGCGCCAATTGTCGACAAGCCGCAGTGGGAGTACTTGTATGCTTGCGGGTTCATCTTGGGCGGACTACTGGTCTATGTGCCATTTGTAAAGTGGGGCTACTCACTACCGTATATGGGTAAGATATTATATAGACGTAAATGTTCGTATATTGAATTGCGGATAGATTCGAAAATAGCATTGCGAAACCTGTATTGAGATATTATGTAACACATTTTAGAGAAAATCAAAATATATTTTTAAAAGAATTTAACGATTGTTTTAAATAAATAAAATATATATAACTAAGCTGTGTCAACAATGGCTTCGCGTGGAATTCAGTGATTTACGAAACTTTTACCGAATTTTTATGATAAAAGTAGTTATTGTGCGTTAAGGCGCTGAACAGAGCTGGCGTAAATTCAGATTTCGGCATATAAGCCACGCCCACAATGTCTGCGACGGCGTAGCGACACACTTAGTTTTTTAACACCCATTGTAGGTGTACACTATCTTATCCAAACTTTTTTTGTACAATTTATTTACATAACTTATGTCTTATTAATCTTATAAAACTAAGTATGCTGAAACTATAACTAAACACCTAAAAAAAGAAATATTATCAACAAGGAATAGTCACAAAAGGCGACAGCTAGCGACACACTCCGTATAGCAGCGCGCCTCAGCGATCACTGTCTATTTTCGTAGATGTAAAAAAGAAGCGAGACGATGACTCGTTTCAGTTTTGCTATTTTCTAAAAAATATTTAATTTGAATAAAATATCTTAATTAATTCAAAATTTAAATCTTACATTCTCTTTATATTATAATGATTTATTAGTCTTATTAATTTTATCAATTTTTGTTGATAAATATTAGAGATATTTACGATCAAAGTAAAAATCAGAGGTCTATTAACCAATTTTTTTTATCGAAACAAAGTATCGTAATCATGTTTTGAAATCTTACATTCTCTCTGAGATATGATGTATATTAACATATATTTATATATCATCCCTATAGTTTTTTTTAAAAACGTGTTTAAAGTCAGTCTATTTGGCTCTGTTCAGCGCCTTAATCATAAGAGTTAGAGACATAGTAACGCGGACTGTTTTGTAGTAGTTTTAAAGATCTACAATTGTCTACTACATTACTTTAGCGCATCTCTGTTGGTTTAGGCAGCGCACGCGACTAAAGCTCCCAGCAAGCAAGTTTTTTAACTGCGCGATCTCTTCAACACAATTTACATAATACCGATATGTACTATTTACCTAAACCATCCGGAAGTATTGCACTATCTTTTGGTGAAAACCGTACAAAAATCCGTTCAGTAGATTTTAAGAAAATCGATTACATACAGTTAGACAGCTTTTTGGGATTTTGTTTTATAATAAGTATAGATAATACAAACTCGTTTACGAATCATATTCTTTTCTTCGGTAACAAATTTAAACAGAATTCGAGCTGTACTACCTATAACCTACAGACGGAAGTAGTAGCATATTTTGAAAATGAATCTAACAAGACAATATTATTTTCTTTTCAGAAAAAATAACTGTATTTTTGCAAATGGTGTTGGAGGTGGTGCCAACGTCGACAACTTTCGAATATTAAGAAATAAATAAGTCCGCGCTGGACTTTAAAAAAGCATTTGTAAAACTTAATGATGTTTTGGCTCTAGATATTTCGAGCTTTTAATAGTTTTTGGATCCATTTTGTTTTAAATATGTAATGTCCTAACGTTCTCTCAAAGACGTATAGGAAGGTAAAAAATTCGGCCCGTTTAATGAAAAATCAATTATTTTTTGACTGATGTAAGGTTCCTTTATATACTTTTAAAATCTACAAAATAACCATATATTCAAATTAAGTATTGTTTTTTCTTAACTAAAACTTATGATGCGAACTAAATATTTTTAAAGTATGTTCGCGGATAAGTTATTTGCTTATGTAACCCTAGGAGCGAATTAAGTTATTTTTAAAAAGCAATAAGGATAAAAATTTTGTGTTTAGATAGGAAGCCTTCATTTATCATTTCATTAGTTTGCACGAATCATTCCTAAGGGTACTCGCGACGAGGTTTGGCCAATGTGAGTTTATGTTTTTTAACTGTAATAATAAATATAAAATAAATAAATAAATGTTTATATGCGTTCTAATAATAATAATACCAGAAAGTCCTTTGGATTTGAAGGTTCAAAACTTAAATAATTTCGTATTCTTCAGGTGCGTATTAGTTTAATAAATAATGTTTATACATGTTATTATAACTGCATTAGTATATTAATTATGTTCCTTAAATTTATTATTTTTACAATGTACTGATGAATTTCTATTTATAAGCCAAAAAGCTTTTAAATACATATAAACTTTTTACTAAAACGTGAAACGTTTGTTAATATGGTATGGAAGTTAAGAAACGTATATTAAGTTATTCGAGGTTTTGCGTAAATCTAAGTGCATTTTAAGATGCGTAGGCAAACCTCTAGGCTTGAAGCCCTATTCGCATCACTATGAGTGATTGTGCTAAACTCATAGTTTATAGTTCATTCTTCATACTCAGTCACCTTAGTTAAAGATTTTAGGTACATTGTGTTATTTGAATAATCTTTGCAATGTCTTTTTAACGGGATAGATAGCGAAATTTGATTTATAAATTTCAAAAAATGTCTATTTTCTAATACTTTTCGTATATGTATCTAGTGTATTGCGATCCGAGTATAATAAACAAAGGCAGCCTCATTATAATTATCAACATAATTTGTTTCGCCCGTTTGCCCGTTCTAAGTATTCCTTCTATGCGGCTCAGTATGTTTAGCAACAATTTAAGCGGACGTCAAAGTAACTCATATTAAAGACTAAAGTGTGGTTTTTAACTAATATTTTTACAAATGACCGTGGACATTTGCGATCGGTAAAAATTGGTCTTATCATTCCTTGCCGGGGCAAATGGAAGCGGTCGCTGTCGTGTCTCGAACTATTTTTATATAGTTTCTTTTTTTTATAGAATAGATTAAAAAGTGTGAAATAAAAATAAATCTCAAATGAAACGGTTCAGTCTCGTCTAATCTTTGTCTATAAATTAGTTTTTATTTTTGCCCGATAATGTAAATCCATCAGAAAATATTTAGACAATTAAAAAAATATATCATTTTAAATATATTATGTATTTTAGATATAACATTTTTCAATAGATGTTTTCATGTAAATTTAAGACTACTGATGGTCAAATTAGTAGTTTAGTCCTTTTAGTTAGCCCATAAGAGCTTAAAATGATGAATTGCCCCATCCCCTTTTACTATATGTGTAGAAATGTAAGATACCAACGAAATATATGTATTAACGACTCTGAAGTCATTTTAATAACAAATTGGGCACACGTGTACACACCTGACGATGTGATATTGTTATGGATAAAGCTAATGGGATTATTTTGTGAACAGATAAAATTATCAACCTATACTTACATGAAATATCTTATGTACTTATCTCTACACGGAGAACAGAAATGTATATTATGACAGTATTGTTATACACTAAAATTGAAGTAAATGAATTTTCAATAAAGACAACTGAAACTACCCGCTGTTTAATTTATATAATTAACATTTTATATTAAAATAATACCAAGTTACTAGTGTATTTTTATGTAGTTTTAAGAATAAGTTCTTTTTATGTCTCAAGCTTAAGTAGAATACCTAATATTTACACGTAACGAAAGGAACAGAAATAATAAGGCTTTTTTTATTAAAGACTAGCTGTGCCAGCGGTTTCGCCCGCGTGTAGCACAAAATTTTATCATTTATCAATAAAAATCATTTTATCGTTCTTTCTGACGTAATCCGATCTTGGGGAATATTGGCCATGATATCGTATGAGGTGTGATACTAATAGTTGTTGATATTGGCGAAAAGCCAGCGGCTAAGTCTGCCTACACAGAACGTTCGCATTTGTCGGTTATTCATTCTTCAAAGGTAGATTAGCATATTGGCTTCCAAGGTGATAAACTAGATGTGTATGTATGGATATGTAAAAAAAAAAAATCGTTCATCATCATCATTCTTCTGCCCGTATCCCACTCTTGTCACATTTGACAACTGTGACAATGGGCCGTCTGCCTGCCGTCAACTTGAAAGAGCGTGGTACTATTATCATATTCCGGAGAATTTAAATAAGTTGTTAAGGATTGTTATAACATTATCAATGGGACGATTAAGTCACGTCGATGCGTCACGAAAATAATTAACGCAATTAATATGTGTCAAATAGTTCGAGTATGGTTTGGGATTAAGGGTATATCAAAATAAAATTAAAAATTAAATGTTCAACAATTTTATTTGTTGTCAATAACAAAGATCACAGATCTTTGAACATGTCGATACCATTTAATAAAATATTTTGGCTTTTCAGTACACATGTTAAAATACAAATTATTGCAATGTAAATAAAATATTCCTCTACATAAGTACAATTTTCTTTAACTTATATTTGTATTTATACATATATATTTTTACGAATACCTATATTAATATAACTGTTATAAACGCAAAATTTTGAAATTATAAGACAACATAGTCTATAGCATATATATATGACGTACACTACAATTTTATATACTTTATCACAGATAAATATTCTACATGCTATAGGAATTATTACGCTATGTTGGTAAAGGTTTAAAACAACAAAGTTCAACAGGAGTATATTCCAGTCCGTAAACATTAAGCTGTGTAAACGTATCGCAATGATATTTAATATTTGTTAAATTAAACAATATAATTAAATTCATTTGCGAGCCTAAATTTAATTTAAAATCGGCCGTGTGTAATCAAAATTATTGATTTTTATGAAGTTAATTCTTAGCCATACCATGCTCCTGCCCCTATGGGCATAAGTGGTGTCGGCACAACATGTTACAAACATGTTGTCACATGATTTGGCTACGTTTTTACGACCGGCCGCCTGCCTGGCGTCAACTTAATCATGGTTTACGACCCCTCGGTAAGAAATGAAGGTGGTCTATTCTACTCAGTCGGATACCACACGGCGTTATGAAGTTAATTCTTAGCATCATATATAAAATTTATAAGACTTTTTTGAACACTTGTTGGCTTATGATACATAGCTTCGCCTGCTGTTATATCCACGGTTATAGCAATTATTGTCGCGAAGCTTAAGTGGCGCTGGGTGGGGCACATAGTGCGGAGAACCGAGGGGCATTGGGATTTCAAGGTGTTGGAAAGACGACAACGCACCGGAAAACCCAGCATCGGTTGACCCCGTATGAGGTGAACTGATAATCGACAGACAGTCAAAAATAAATTAATAAAATGTATCATTAGTCAGGCCCGTCTTAACCCACGCTGAAGGAGGTGTAATGCACCCGGGAGCCGGACGCCGTGCCGAAACATTTTAGTAATGGGAAGGGGTAGATTTGGGATACCAGATGTTAGATTTTATTATAATATGGACATATAAGTCTTTGTACTGACTCTTTGTCAGTGGTCAATGATTTTACTTTATGTTATTAGGATAAATTGTTAGATCCTATCTATACTAATACTATAAAGAGGAAAGATTTGTATGTTTGTATGTATGTGTGACAGCTGTGATAGCCCAGCGGCGAGACTGTGCGACCCTTTCGAGGGGAACACGAGTTCAAACCCAGGCAGGCACCAATGAGTTTTTCTATAAAAACTCATGTGTCTAATTGATAATTGCAATTTTTCACACGCTTTTCGGTGAAGGAAAACATCGTGAGGAAACCTGTATATCTCTAGAGAATTCTGGAGATATGAGTAACCTACCAATCCGCATTGGAGCAGCGTGGTAGATCTTAGCTACAACCCTTCTCTCCAGAAACGGAGAGAGGAGGCTTATTCCCAGCAGTGGAATTGTAACAGGCCGCTGCTTTACTACTTTTTACTTTTATGTGTATGTTTGTAATTTTTTCACGCAAAAACTACTGGCCCAAATTCTTTCACCAGCTTCCTACGCTGCTTCTTCACTGAGCAAAATACTATATTACATTTTCAAAAAAAAATAGAGATCCCTAATAAAATTGTAGTAAAGTGTGAAAAATTTAGTAGTAAAAATCTTCTACAGTATTATAGAAGATATCAATATCAACAAAAAAGTCCGCGAAACGCAATTTACGCGAGTGATACCGCAGGGCATTGCTAGTTATTATATATATATGTATATAGATAAAAGTCGTTGTACTGACTCTTTTCCATTGGCCAATGTTTTTTACTTTGTGTTATGTTGGTAATCTGGTAGTAGTGATGAAAAAGAATAAGTGATTTTTTGTAGTTAGTTGGCCATCAGCGCTCGAAGATTGAAGTTGTATTGTATTTTACTCGACACGTTTTCTTTCATTTCTTATACAAGTTCTGCTTGCATCCGGGCGCATGTTGATCTTAATGGAACTGGATAGTGTTTACTCGATGTATACCTCAAACTTTCACATAGAAAAAAACATGTCACTGAACGCGTAGTGCCTATAAAAATCGTTGTAAAATATCACTCGGGAATTGGACATGATTTAAAAAAAAAAATTACAATTTCATTTAATTTTAAAATTTAACTGACGTATCACCTACCTATGGTGTATACCAAAATTAATTTTCAGCAACATTTGCCATTTTTCGATATTACAATTACTTATATAATTTTCGGTATTATTTTTATTAATAAAAAAGTGTCTTTCGTTAAATTTAAACCTTTGAAGATATATGATTAGACAGAATCAGAATCACATTATTGTGTGATAAGACCGTCGTAGGCACATTTTCTGTATGTTTAATGTATCTTTGTTATTTTTTAATTGTGCATTAAAGTTATTCTGCTGTTTCCGATTACACGGAATATATTGATTACATAAATTGAACTATGTAGTTATTTCACATAATATTACACCGTTTATTTATATCGCAAGCTTAATATTAAAGTGACTGAATTCAAAATTAGGCTTAATTGAGTTAAATACATAGAAATTCTTATTACGATGCCATGACGCTATGCACTATTAAAAAAGCTAGTCTTTTCTTGTTTTTAGAAGTTATGGGTATTTTCAACTCTCTTTATTAAGTTTTGAAGACGCTACGCTACACTTTATTGCAATTTGCCATAAAACAAGTTTTCACTTGTCGGTAAATTAATACTAAACAATATGAAGAGCTAAAAGGTAAGAGATTACGAGTAATAAGGCGTCGCGAAATCCTCACGTACTTATAAAAGAGATCCACAACTATAAAATATTTTGTAATATCATTTTAATAAAATAAAAGGTTTGACACTCCTATCGTTACCACCCTGTATACATGAATAGATAACATAACAATGTATAGTAATTATTGCATAGGTTAATAACTGTCAGCCAAAATATTCCTTAAATGGTATGAATTGACTTAGATACTCTTTGCAATAAGGCGTTCGGATATTCACACGGTATAATTAATAATAGTCTATTGAATAAAATTCTATATAACTAAAACAAACTCAGAACCTTAGGTGCGGTTTGTTCTTCATCATGTGCCTGTAAACATAAAAACCATGTTAATTATTTTCACTTTTTGAAACTGAACTTATGTTTAGGCAATTAACTAAATATAACAAGTTGTAAAGAATAAAAAAATACAACTTTTTAAAACTCGCTTAAATTGAAATTGAAAAATAACTATTTTTCTCTTATATAAATGATTTAAAATCTATTTATTGAAGCTGTGATAGCACAGCGGTGAGACCGTGCGACTCTCTAGAGACGACATGGGTTCAAACCCGGGCAGGCACCAATGAGTTTTTCTATTAAAAACTTATGTCTAATTGATAATTGCCATTTATCACACGCTTTTCGGTGAAGGAAAATATCGTGAGGAAACCTGCATATCTTTAGAGAATTCTAGGGATATGTGTAACCTACCAATCCGCATTGAGCAGCGTGGTAGGTCTTAGCTCCAATCCTTCTCTCTAAAAAACGGAGAGAGGAGGCCTTAGCCCAGCAGTGGGCATAGTAACAGGCCGTTACTTTACTATATATCTATTATATGTACAATTTGAATAATATTATAATGTTTCTTTACATTATGTGCACCTATACAACAATCCAATATGTTGACCGACAACCTTATGGCTGCTGGAAGAGATCACTTATGGCGATAAGATTTCTTTTGTACATTGGTTTTTGTTTTAAATAACTTAGTTGTGAACTTGTAGTACATAAATAAATAAATAAAATCAATAAAGATAGACACGTCTTTAAAAGTTTCTTTTCAGTTACAATACATTACATATAGTAAACCTCAACAGTATCGGCTTTTTAATAGTGCTTCTAAACTGCTGTAATTGCAAGGCTAAATTACTATTTTTAAATTGTAATTACTTATAATTGTAACGCTGTAACTAAGAAGGATGTGATCTCCTATTAGTACTGCATTTTTTTTTAATGTATAAAATATTGTTAGATTATTTAATATGTAAAACTGTTGGACATCAAAAAAAAAACGAAAGAACGACAGACAAATAAATTTTTTCGGAATTTAGTTTATGTATATAAATGAGTAAGAATATCAAATCAAATCAAATATTCTCTATTGTAGAACTAAAAAATAGTATAATATGTTATAGTGAAAGAAAAAACAATCATAAATAACGTATAGAATGACAATTGGTTGCACAACTGGCGGCCTTATCGGTAAAGCAACGATCCCTTCCAGGCAACCTTCTTGTAATGGAATCATATAAAATTTGTATAGGCACACTGCCTTCTTTATTATTAATATATAATATCATATGGGTATAAGATTCTATAATAAAATTCCGAAATCAATTTTGGCCATGCCATTACAGTAGTTTAAAACCACTGTTAAAAAGAGGCTGATACAAAAAGCCTACTATACTGTTGAAGATTACTTAGATGATAAGGATGTGTGGATATAGGTGCACCTCTACCCTGTACAAGACAGTAATAAATAAATGTAATTAGTTCTAAGATTTATATTTTAAAAAGAGCAACCGCCGAGTTTCTTGCTGGCTGTTCTCGGTAGGAACAGCTTTCCGAACCAGCAGTAAAGTTGACGATTCAAAAGCACTTGTTTACAAGTTTACTTGAATAAAGAATATTTTGAATATTTTGAATACATATTATATATATATAATTTGAAAAATACTTACTTGTCAAGAGTCTCCCAGAAACCTAAGAGCGCGGCGCGGTCCAAGTGCCGTTTGGTGCGGCTCAGGTTAAGAACAGTGACGGCCCAACGAGCCACGTTCGCGTCTAGCTTCATTTCGTCAAACTTCAAGTGAAAGGCGCATACTAAATAGAAAACAAGTCAAAAATCAAAATCCAAAATTTTTTTTTTCCAAGTAAACTTGTGCTTTTGAATCGTCAACATCTACTGCTGGTTCGGAAAGCTGTTCTTAACGAGAAGAACCAGCAAGAAACACGGCTAAGTCATGTCAAGTTATAAAAAGCGTTTAACAAAATTTCACGTCCCTACTGTTAACTGTTGAGGTGTTTCCTCATCTGGAGACAAAACTGACAGCAGCATCAGGTCATGCTTATCATAAACATGCATTGTCATCGAGACTCAACCAGCAGGCCTACCATGAATTCTTATTGCGACTCAATTGAAGACGTAAACTATAGTACCCGGCAATATATAATGCACATCGATGCTTAGAGAGAGAAAATCGGCAAGATTTTGCGTCATAGAGCATTGTCTCTGTCGCACAGACTGACGAACCCGTTTGGCCGTTTCATTCTAAGCATCGATGTGCATTGCTTATTGCCGGGTAATATAGTTTACGTTTTCAATTGAGTCGCAATAAGAGTTCATGGTAGGCCTGCAGTATTTAAAATTTCAGCCCAATCGGACATCGGAAAGTGGGTCAAGTTTAACTTGCAATTCCACCTCCACAAATATACAGATACAAATACACACTCATACAAATATACAGATACAAATATACACTCATACAAATATACACAGCAAGTTAAGGAAAAGCGACAGAAAAAAAGACTTTCACCTTTATAATATTAGTAAGGATATGCTTACTGTTTGCGAAGATCTGTACAGGGTTGCCGTCCCAGGGCCATCCCTTGAACTGCCAGGCTGGACCTTGTACGAACACAGCGACCACACGATCCCATTCCGCAGCGGATAATCGTCCCGGATTATCCACCACACGGTACGGCACCTGTCAACAAATTCATAAAAAAAAACAAAATAGAATAAAATTGTTATTCGTTTTTAACATAAATATTAGTCATCATTCCCATCATTCTCCTGCCCTTATCCCACTCTAAGTGGGGTCGGCACAACATGTTAAAAACATGTTGTCATATGATTTAGCTACGTGTTTTACGACCGGCCGCCTGTCTGACATCAACTTACCTTAGTCGCTTTTTACGACACCTCCACCTGGCGTTAAATCTCACCTTCACCGTATTGAGTTATAGTACCCGGCATTAAATAATGCACATCGATGTTTACAACGAAACAGCCGGCCGATGCTCCATATAGCAGAATCTAGCCGATTTCTCTCTCAGCGCGATGTGCATTATTTATTGCCGCGTACTATAATTCAAATAGCGAATACAACGAATCGACTTGTAAAAAAAGGCCTGTGACTATTCCACTGCTGGGCATGGGCCTCGTCTTTCCGTTTTTGGAGAGAAGGGTTGGAGTTAAGACCTACCACGCTGCTCCAATGCGGATTGGTAGGTTACACATATCCCCATATTTTTTCTCTCTATAGATATGCAGGTTTCCTCACGGTGTTTTCCTTCAACGAAAAGCGTGTGATAAATTGCAATTATCAATCAGACACATAAGTTTTAATACATAAACCCATTGGTGCCTATCCGGGTTTGAACTCATGATCTTCTCTAGAGAGATGCACAGTCTCACCGCTGGGCTACTACAGCTTTAATCGACTTATAGCACTTAATATGTCGATAGACATTAAAACGTTCCACATTCTATTCATTCGAGTTAAAGAATTAAATAAAATCATACAAACCGTAATTGTCGTAGCGTTGTTTGGCACTTGGTCTCCTTGGGGACCTTTTCTTCTTTGTAATAGGACTTCATTTTCACGAACTGCTCCTTCTGATTTTTTCTGCTCAACTGGTACGAATCTTAAAATAATTAATGCATCTTTACTCTTTTGCTTTAAAGGAGAAACATAAAAAAAAATTGTAACGGTACTACGAAAATTAACATTAAATTATATTAATTATAGTTAGAATAAAAGGTAAAAGTTTAAAGAAATTAATATGATAGTGGATTAGAGTTGAGTAGCTCGCGAGCTAAAGACAAGAATGATATATATCTCTCCAGAAGATTTATATCTTCTGGAGAGATATAATCACTCTCTAGCTTGCATGTGTTTCAATTATATCTCTATATCTTTAATCTTAAGAGTCAATTTTCGTGATGAGTTACGGCTCGTTCAGAGTTAGAGTGAAAGAGATGAGCTTATATAACAATTTACATGTCAGAATGTAAACTACGGATTTTCGGAACGACAACACGCGCCGGCGTTCAGCTTTTTTGTGCTTTATGTCAAAGACATAAACTGCTTAATTGGATGCAAATGTACCAAAAAAAAAATCACTAATTCGCGAACGATTATTTATTTACATTCCATTCTTAGTGGGAAGAAGTCATCCTTACCTGTACATATCAGAAAAGTGTAAATAATAGTGTACATAATAAATAGAAAAAAATAAAAAATAAAGAAAATACGTAGCATAATTTATATAATAAATAAAAACGTACAATACCGCCTTACTGAGTTCTAAGTCCGGGCTAAAAGAGCCGAAGATATATCGGATATATTTTTAGTGTTAGTTGCTTTATACTCTCAAGCCGTACTGAGCTAAAAGAGTTAAAGATATAAAAGAGTGATATATATCCCAAGAGCGAAAAGATATATATCACTCTTTTCTTGTCAGGGATACATTTTGCCCATGTCTATAGTGGATGTGTACAACACACAGTAGAGGATGCGTACTTGAGATCCTGAAGCATGTCTTTAACATTGTACATCGTAATGAGCGACGTGGCGGCGGCGGGTATTATTATGATAGGGGTGCGGGAAGGCCGCTTGCCGCCGGCGGGCGGACGCGCGGCCGCGACAGGCAGCAGGTCGCGTCTGACCGGGGTGCCGGGAACCGAGCCATTTTCTGAAAATATCCATCTTATACTTTCTGGCACATCACTACATAGTATAAAACAAAGTCGCTTTCTGTGTCTGTCCCTATGTCCCTATTTCCTTATGTATGCTTCAATCTTTAAAACTACGCAACAGATTTTGATGCGGTTTTTTTTAATAGATAGAGTGATTCAAGATGATGAAAGAAGAATGATGATGAAAGAAGAGTGCATGCAAAAGAGATGAGGATGTTAAGGTGGATGTGTGGTGTGACAAGACTAGATAAAATAAGAGAGTATATTAGGGGAAGCATGAAAGTTGCGCCCATTATGGAAAAGATGAGGGTGCAAGATTGGGATGGTATGGACATGTAATGAGGAGGGATGAAGATCATGTGACTAAGCGAGTGTTGAATGTGAATGTGGATGGATATGTGACTAGAGGGAGGCCTAAAAAGAGATGGTTGGAATGTGTGAAGTATGACATGCGTATAAAAGGAGTAGCGCCAGAGTTGACGAATGATAGAAGAGAATGGAAGAAGAAAACATGTTGTACCGACCCCACTTAGAGTGGGATAAGGGTAGGAGAAAGAAGAAATAGAGTGATTCAAGAGGAAGGTTTATATGTACAATAACAGTCGATATGGAGTAGAGAAATACTGTAATTTTTGAGGTTTCTAACGTGATGTCGTAAATAATTACATTTTTTTCCGCTTACATTGCGAACGCAGGCTGAACACTACAAGATTTATCAAAATAATGTATTAAAAATTTGTACACCTTAAAAAGGTCTACAGAAAACTCCGCGAGGGTATATGTCTATCTCTTATGGATAACCCACAATAGCATTTTTCTGTCATTTACTTTTTACGAAAAATAACGCCCTCTTTTCGAAGCAATTTTAAGCATTACAGCATCAATCCTTATCCAATTAAGTACCTTAAATACATTGTTGATTTAATATAGATTAATATGGCCGTTTACAGCATGTAATTTAAATGAATATTTTCGAAGATATTACAGATTTAATATGCGGCGCGTGCCTATAAATAGCGCATCGGAGGCCGCGCTTCGCCCTATAGCACTTATAATTTAGCAGCGATTGGATTAATTGTAAAAATAAAATACATAGAGAAAAATGTAAAAAGGATCTAGGTAAAATGTATTATATGAATTAAGATATTCCAAAGATAGCAGGAAATCTTCATGGTATAGGGAAAGGGGAATTGTTTTACTCCAAATTTAACGCGTGCGGGCCGCGGGCAGTAATGAATAAATCAAAACTACTGGATCTATTTTAATCATTTTTTTTCACTGAGTGACAGCCTATACTTATATATTTTATACCCGTGCGAAGCAGGCAGCATTATTATTATTATTGCGATTGCTAGTGTGTACAAACAAATGTAGGCCTTATATACGTATGCAATGTATAGGATATAAGGATTACATTTGTTTGTATAAGCAATCATTTAGTCCAGTAATCGCTGAATCGCTAAAAGCGTTAATAACAAATAGCAAAAAATGCTATCGGCTATTATATTATTCAGCTATCACTGGACAAAGTTATTGTTATTACAAACAAACGTAATTCTTAATTTCAATTGGTGGTCCTTAAATAAATAAAATAAAATAAAATAGCTGAAATTCTAACTTTTTAATGAATTTAGATACTGAATAATCTTATCATAAAATTTTTTTGTTACAACTGCGAATTAAACTTATCCAAAATGATGTTGCTTTTCATTCACGTTTTCTACGCTGATTATGCCCAATGCAGTCATCAAATTTCAAGGTTTTTCCATCCATTTGCAAAATGATGCTTTCAAAATTCTACATATCAAGCACAGTTCTGATTTACCGATCTTTCTTTTTATGTTATGATTTTTAGAATGATCTGTATTTTTAAAATGTTCAACTAAATCTTATAACTTAAATACGCTTAACGAGGTACGAAAATAAATAGGGGTATTATATTTCAATATAGTTTTTTTTTCACACACTTTCTTTGTTGTAATATTTTATATTTCTATTTATTATATTATTTAATTATTTTGGACTTTGAAAATGGCATATGCAACACAGTTTTATACTGTCGCAATGCCATCCTTGCAGAATTATACTGTCTTATTTAATCTTATAATATTATTAACATATGTATACTATCACCTACCAATCCGCATTGGAGCAGCGTGGTAGTTCTTAGCTCCAATCCTTCTCTCCAAAAACGGAGAAAGGAGGCCTTAGCCCAGCAGTGGGCATAGTAACAGGCTGTTATAAAAAAAATGTATACTATCTGTGCCAGCGACTTCACCCGCGTCGAAATCGGTTGTCACAAAAAAAAATCCGATTTGTAATTTGGAACTAAAAGTAGTTATTGTGACTTAACCGTCAGAGATAGAAACATGCTATCGCGGACTTTTTTTTGTATTTTTTGTAGATCTACAATTCTCTAGTACATTATTTAAGCGTAACTCTGCTGTTTTGCGCAGCGCACGCGACTAAAGCTGGGAGCTTTAGTACAAGCAAGTTTTTTAACAACTGCTCGATCTCTACAACACAATTAACATAATACCCTAATGTATTATTTACCTAAACCATCTGGAAGTATTGCACTATCTTTTGGTAAAAACCGTAAAAAAAACTGTTCTGTACATTTTGAGAAAATCGATAACATACAGACAGACAGCTTTTTGGGACTTTGTTTTATAATAAGTATATATTATTTATTAAAGTTCATTTTCAGTGTATAACTTACGTTGCATTTGCCTTGGATGGTTCGGTGTTTGCGGAGCACGTGCCGGTACGGGTACACTTGGACCTTCAGTTACAGACTTAAGTGTCATTCCGTGATATGTTCCCATAGTGTCGATTTTGAATCCCTCAGTTTCTGTAGTCAAAGAATATAGAATGTAAAAACTAAAACCATTTATTTTTACTTTCGTTGAACTTTTCATTCCTTTATAACTTCATAAGTTCATTCATTAAAGATTATATTTTCGTAAATATTAAAACATCAAAACTAATTTATAGAATTAGGCGTTACTTTGCGGAGATCCATATTACAAAAGTAATAATGAAATTATTTTGCTATAATCCGCGCTAAAGTAAATAGGAAATATGTAACATTCTCTATGACTTCAAGACAATATATCAAACCTTTGCTATTTTGCGGGGCGAAACGATTGTTGAGTTTGTGATAATGAACGTGTGTAGTACTTGTGTATTGTGGTGGCGGTGGTGGATGTTTGTGCATGTGTTTTTACGAATCCTGCACGTATCGGGTATGGAAAAACGAATAGTCCACTCTACATTTAGCATTATATATATTTCCCATTTACTTTATCACAGATTATAGCAAAATAATTTTATTCAGTAATATAATACATCAAAACTAGTTCACGATGCGCATGCGCAGAACTGTGCATGTAACATACCTTCTTTTTGCCTTATAAATCTCTCCTGATCGTATCTGTTATACTGAGTCTGTTGGGTGGGTATTGTAGTAGGTGGCGGCATGACTACTGGCTGAGGTCGAGGAATGCCAGGCCTGCCCTCTTCACGTGCTCTTATACTACTTAGTAACGCTAAAATGCTTTTGGCAAATGTCTAAAACACGAATTATATTTTAGTATGACTAAATATTGCCACAATATGAACATCATGTATCATGCAAGTAAATAAATTAAAAAATATTTTAACTATTATAACTTTTTTACATAAGCTTAAAACTCCCTCACTATTTCTATAATAAGTGGATAATATAATCATTAAAGTGCCAGAGATGACCAAAAGCTTCTGGTCTGAGATGGTCAAAAGCAACTAATCGATCCACCATATCCCTAGTTGTATATCAGAATGCTAATTAAATTAATAGTAAAATATTTGATTCAAAATTAACACATGTTTGATGTTTTTGCTATTTATTTAATTTTGTGACCCTTTATACCATTTTATTACCATTGTCATAAAGATATGGACTGATTTCTTTTCTTTTTTGTTTAATAAAAAGAAATTTCTTTTTTGAATAATAAATAGTAAGCAGACTGTATATTCTAAATACCAAAGCTGTTATTCCATAAATTAACATAAATAATAAAAAAAACACCTTTCCATTACTCTGTAATACTGTGGTTCTAGTTCTCCATTGCCGCTCACGACTGATAATGTCTTTAGTGAGATCGACATCATAGTCAAGAATGGCTCTCAGATCTGACCCAACAACACCCAAGGTATCAGAGTAGTCATTGCTCTTTATAGTAGTCCGTTTTTTGGCTAGACGTTTAGCTTTGATAGCTGCAATTTTCTCTACTGACATAGCCTCAGAGAGAGACCTAAAATGTAATATTAGGACAATTAATTTCTCGAGACATTTAAAAAATATATATAAATCGACTAATTGGGTATTATAGGGTTTTTACTAAAAGATAGTGCAATTCTTTCTGAAGATTTAGTTTAATAGTACATTACCATTCCTGCAAACAGTGTCCAAGAGGGAGCACAGTTGTAAAAATAAACTCTTTAGGGAGCTTTACTGGAGTGAGTTATGTAAACCAGCTGGGATACACTATAGTAATGTACTTGTTATATCATAGAGAGAATCATAGATCTACAAAAATACTACAGTATGTCTTGATCTCTTATGGTTAACTCACAATAACTACTCTTATAAAGGAGAATATAAGGTTTCTTACTTTATATTATCAACAGTGACAGACGCCTCTTTCGGTGCATCCAAACGTGCTGCCAGCTGTTCACGCACCTTCTGCACATGTGTCTCCTCAATGCGAGGCTTTTTAGCAGCTGATTCTCCACCATCATTGTCATGTGTACGTTTTACCTGTAATTTGCCATATTAAAATAGCAAAATAACTAAAATATTCAATAAATCTAGTAAAGAATTTTCACCTGTGTTGGTATTTCTAAAGGTGCACTTTTATCTATGGATGCACAGGTGGCTGTTTCACCATTCAAATAAGCGAGCAGTTCTTTCCTATCAGGACGACAAACAGAAGGTATATTTGCAGCCTATAAGAAAAAATAGATTATTATTTCTTATTCCACTCAAACTAACCTAATACGCAAATTATTACTTACAGCTGCTTGCTTAACATATACAGGGTGAGCAAGCTGGATATTCTTAAGTATAAACAGCAAACACTCCAGCGTGTAATATTCTTTATCACTGCCTTCTTTTCCCGATCTATTTCAAAATAATAACATGATATGTTATTATTAAAATTTCAATTGTTAAGTTTATAAGCGGAGGAGATGTGCACTTACCCCCACATAAGATAATTAGTTTTCACATTCTTAGGCCACGAAAACTCGCCAAATATTATTTGGGTGTCACGTTCAATAATTTCTTTTTTATTTACATTATATTGTCGAAGTAAACTAAGGGGGTCCGCCATGATTTACTTTTATTATTCGTTCACTCAGTTCTAATTATACGTTTTACTACACCTATTTTAAATACGTCATATGATTAAACTAACATCATTATGAATATAATTCATATAAACGACCGTATTTAAAATTTTTAGTCACATTCTAAAACATAATTCTGTTACGATGTCAAACACTACATCATAAAACAACCACAGACAAAAAACGGACATAGGAATAAAACAAATCATAAGCTTGTGCACAGATAATTCTGTCAAAAGAGAAATTCAACTAAAACTTAAAGACAGACATCAATTAGCTTTTTTAAAAATTTATATGTCGTTTCTGTTTCAATTTTATCATGTGCTTTTCAGTAAAGAAAAAATTAGTCAGAAACCTGCACTAATTTGTTACATGCACAACATGCTAATCGCATTAGAGCTGTGTTTTGTGTTGGGTCAGTTTGTGTCAGTCAAAAGGAGGAATGAGACGTTTGCCCAGCAATAGAATAGCGTGATACAGTATAGTACGCGGCAATAAATAATGCACATCGAGGCTTAGAGAGAGAAATCGGCTAGATTCTGCTTCATAGAACATTGTCTCTGTCGCACAGACTGACGAACCCGTGCGAACGTCACATACTAACTGAGTGACAGTAACAGCGCTCTACGAAACCGAACTGGCCGGCTGTTTCATTCTAAACATCGATGTGCATTATTTAATGCCGGGTACTATACTTTGACTTTTATCATAAACAACTTTAATAGCAATTTATAATATATTGTTTATATTGGAACGCTGTGTTAAAAGATTTAGAAAACGTGAAAAACTTCCTTTACTTTTTGCTGTCATATATACTTTTTATTTTGGTCTTTCCGTTGTTAGGGTTTTCTTGGGAAAAATATTTAAGTGGTGGGTTCCCACATCCTTCCGCTCTCAGACTTTAAGAAGTAATTTCATTCCTTACGGTTCCAGTAGCCGCTTCGGGCCTTAGGTGGCTTTGAAGAAGATCCGCCGCCCGATACTCGGAGTTAACTGTTGTACGTCTGGATTAAGTCTTTTCCTGACAAACCCTCCTCCTTTTGCATCCGGGCTTGGGACCGGCAATGGCGGAGTTTACGACTATAGTATTTTTATAGTATTTTAATTTATTCAGTTATTTATAACATTGTTAGTCCTTAATTTTTAAATGGCAACACTTATTTTGACAGAAAATAAATAAAATAAAATGTTTAATATGGCTGCCGGTCGAATCTAGTTTTATTAGTGTTTATTAATACAAATTTTTGAATAAGTTCGATAAAAACTTCTATTAATTTTTCTAATATGTTAGTAAATTGAGACAAATGTGATGATGACTTCTACTCCAAAGTCGGAGAAATGCGTACAGGGTAAGTGATGCGCCGCTAACATTCACACTCTCATTCTTAAAACTATTACTATTTTACTTTTGTTGTGTATAATAATAGATATTTAATTAATACTTATTATAAACTGTACTTGTTGGACTAGATTCTAGCAAGTAATTACATATTATGTATCTTAGTTATTAAGGAATTGTATGAACGATGCATTAATGAAAGCTTACGCGCAAGTTCCGCAGTTATTATTTTAATTTATTATTAATATCTTTTTATACTCGTTAAATATTCATCTTCTGGATATATCTTTTATGTATTACGTACAATAGGTACAAAAGAAGAAACTGAACTGAAACTGAGTGATTGAAATTGAATATTCATTAAAACCAATATTAATGCACTAATATTTTCATAATCATGGTTGCTTCGCATGCATTCTTACAATTTAGGTTTTGTTTATTACATTAATCGAGAATAATGTATGATAGTATAAAACTTAATATAAGTAAAAACTATAATTTCAAATTGTATAATACCTTTATCAGTTATTCAGTTGAGGAAAAAAATAAAAATAAAAATTTTAAATTGTAATTTAAGTATATTCAGAAATGGGGTTCTATATTTAATATCTAAAAAAAGCTATTCAGTAGTCAGTCTTATTCTTAATATAGAGTGGGTAAGAGCATAAGAAGCAATGTAGTATATGTTTGGTTGGTGTCAATATTAGTCTTGATATCCTTTGACCTGATAAAGTATGCATCAACCTGATGGTAAGAACATGTTAGTAGTTACATGATAGAGATCTGTTATGCTCTTTTAAAGTTGGTAAGTCTTTGCCTAACTATATCCTGAAATGTTTTTTGATTGATATTATATTAATTATTATTATACTGGTTTCTTCTAATTATCGTCCCATTCCAGTAGCTCCTGTGACCTCTCCTTTTGTTCTGCTACTGTCCATCTTTAAGTATAGCATTTTAACTTCTTGAGATGCCTACATTCATCTGACATTTGATACTTTATCATCGCAACCTGTTATGCTAATTCACCTAGTATGTATCTCTTTAGATTACATTGAGGTACTCTAGGTGTAAATTTGCTATCACCTGCAGAGTGATTTATTTAACATATGAGTCTTTTTGTTGTTGCCCCATTTAGATCCCTAAGTAATCACTGACATCATTTCCAATTCCACTGACAGTTTATAATTTCATTCCCGTTTTTCAAATATATTTAGATTAGAAGCTGTTCTTGCAATGTTAGGCATGTCTACTTAAGTGTTAAACTGTTTCTGAAGACAAAACAAGAATATATACAATATGCTAGATCTACACTAAAATCATAATGACATACCCTTTTGTTGTGTTGACAGTTGAGAAAAATATGCATTATTTATTATATATATGTTTATCTTTATATAAAATATTATGTAATATTCTAAATAGAATGTAACCTTCATTTACATGATGAGACAGGGATTTCAGGATTAGTTGAATGGCTGGAGACCTATTAAGGCTATTTTTTATCTATTGAACCAGTAGTCTATGGCATTTGTGGTGTAGAATAAATATTCTTTGAATTCTTGGATTGTGCCTGGGGTATCTCTGACTATCAACTCATTTATGATTTAAATATTTCACAATCTGGTCAGAGATAAGTGCCTTAACTGAGAACATTAATTACAAATTATACTTGCAAATATATAATGTATCATAATAAGACTTTAAAAATTTAACCCAGCCTCTGTTACAACTACTAATTGACCACCTACTCTTAATACATATTTAAGGTATATATGTATGTATAGCAATAAGAGTATATGTAGAGGATTTATATAATTGTATCAAATCTTATACAACAAGCAATTCCTCAATTATGATTATACCCTTGATAGGATAACCACATTTGATAGCCCTTTTATTATATATTTTAGATGTGCCTTTTGTCATAGTATTTACTATGTGATCTTAATTATTTAAAAAAGTTGAGAAATTAGATTAAATTAAGTAGGCCAATATGTTGTCAGATTATATTGGAATATCTATTCAAGTTTCTAATTTGTGAAAGTTTCGTTTCTTTGTGCTTCCCCGAACTTAAATTAGTCGCGAATTGAACGGCGGTGACATAAAAAATAGCATACAAATAACGCAAATAAACAGAAGACAATTATGTCTATTAAATAGTCGGCGTGTCACCATGCAGAGACAGTAGGCAGTGTTCCACTAGAAGGCCCTCATTTTAGTCTATTGCAGCCACCTTAAACAGATAGTATCTCGTTTTATCATAAACAAGACGGTTTCTTATATATAACCCCCTTTCTAAATATTTATTGTAACTAATTGAACGATTACGCAAGATCCTCACATTTATGATAAACTTTACATGTAACGTAAATGGTACTACGAAGTTTAAAAAAAGAGTCAATTTGCATATTATTGACAAACGTAATCTTGCTTAGTCGACATCGTCGTGCGATCAACTGTAGCCTTTCCGGAAAAAAATTTGAGGAAAGTAATTGCCGATTCCGTTTTATAGAGCTTTTTTTTTAGAAACACGAACTACTTCCCTTAAAACTTATTTACTGTTTACTGGTTTTATACGTAAATTTTTCTCGATTTCTTCTCTCGATGTATATTATAATAATGATAATGTTCACAAGCTTATCAGTACTACTACATTAAGTATTAAGTTCAAAACGTTAAAACATATATGTGATGTACGATCAGCATACCACTCGTTAACTACTTTACTATCGCGGCCCAAACAAAGCGGAAATACTGTACAAACTAAATGAATCTTACGTAATGGTATGTTGTAACACTGAGAAAATGAGAATTCTAAGTTACTAATATATTCGCTTGTAGATGAACAATAATTATTAGTCAACATAAAATTACTGTTCTTATGTAAAAACACAGTCATGTTCAATTAGTATTTGGTAACGGGACTATTCTTGGATAGGGTTTATTGGTATTAGGGTCACAGCTCGATGTCTGATGTTGAAGACGCGATATTATGCATGCTATTCAGTTCGGAGCGCCGCCTTCCGTTCGACTATTTTATTAATATTCCTGCGGTTAGTGCTTCGAAACCGCCTTTACGCCGCCATCGGAGAGTATAACGAGTATATAAACTATAAAGGAGGTCGCTAACCAACAACGAATAACGTCAGAACACTTTTCAATTCGTAAATAACCTGATAGCACAGCGTTAAAATTGGTATGACAAAGTTTGTTATAATACTAATTTATTAATGACATTCGAGTGCTTTTTATTTTAAGTTATAATCCCGTATAGTTGATACTATGAATGAAAGAATTTTACTTTTATTGTACACCACAAAATTATACAAAGTACAAAAATACAAATTTAAAAAAATGTACAATCTGTACGGTCTTATCGCTAAATCTCGCGCTGAATCGCGATCTCTTGCAGTCAACCAGGATGGAGAAAGGACATAACTATAGGTAATAGGTACGTGGTGCGTATCGTAGAAAATCGATGGAATAAAAAACCTATATACATATATTAATAAGCATTTAATAATAGTCAGTGTTTTTTTTTAAATGAGAAATAAACTTGTTGTTTCAATGTAGTTTTTTTGATGCCCACGATGACCAATGGAAGATAATGTCGGAAGGTATTATTTGTCTTTAAAAATATTTGTTTATCTTATGGTCTCACGTGAAATACTGAAAAGATAAACATTCGCATAATTTTTAATTTTTATTTATATATTGTATTTACTATCACTATACATTAGGTACATACTTATAATAAATAGTGGGCAAGTTAAAAAGCTTTGAACAAAATTTTGTCTTATCATATTGACCGCTGAGGAGTTGTCTCGTATGGAGCCAATCCTTATTACAAACATGCATTGTCATTGGGACTGGAACTGTATGTAAAATTCAGCTCAATCGGTTTCCGGGAAGTGGGTCAATTTTAACTTGCAAGATTCCACCTTCACATACATGCAAGGCGAGTTAGCTTTTAAAATATGAATTGATGTAATGATGTAAATTATAAAACTTAAATTTGACTTTCAAATAAACATGAAACATCAAAACTTCGACGATTAATGTTGTCTCATATACGAACTCTAACCGTCGTCATGGGCGAACTAATTTAGGTAGTGACTCTTTGAGTAGTCGGATGCCTTCCCTCTTTTGTCAATAAAAAAAGCGGAGAAACTTATTGTAATTGTGGTTGGATGCCAATCGATATCAGTGATCACGAGCCGGCGAGCGTCGGCTGAACGTGATTGCGGCTTCATCTAATACTTTTTCCAATTGCTTCGCGGTTTTTTTACTTGTGAGAAAGATTGGAAGAGAGAAATCTAAGCGAATTGTATAATTTAAACCGAAAAATCCGTTGGAAGGTAAGGTAAAAATTTTTAGATATCTGATTTCGCGGATTACAGCAAAATAATTCTATAATTATTTTTGTATTATAGACTACCGCAAAGTAACGCTTATTATGTAAATTGTTTTCTTTTCAATTCTATGTGATCAGTTTTTATTCAGTATTTGGTATCTGTATTTTATTGATCAAAAAATTATTTGGGTCTATCGGACTAACTTCATACTAAGCAAAGTTTTCTACAACCATGAGTTGATACTTGGAGCAGTCCTGATACAAAACGGATAAACTTATATATGTAAAAAGCTGATTTTTATCAAAATCTGCTATTGTATACAATATTCGAAACTATACTCTTCTGTATGTATTTATTTAAGACAGTGGTATTTAACAGTAATTACTCGTTGATTGCCAGAACTAGGACATTAGAAGATAATATCTCAAACGGTATTGAATTGGTTCAATTAGATCCTAAATATGAAGGTTGGAATACGGTTTATATTACAGTAAGTACAGCACAGATGTACAGTCTTATCAATTAGGTACTCAAAGCCAAAAGAATTCACAATACAAAATTGGATAACTACAAGTTTTCTACAACTTAAATATGAAAAACTAATATTGTTCATTAAATTTTAAGTCACTCATATTAAGTCCATTATGGAGCAGTTAAAAATATGTACATAGATACTCTATTAGTCGGTTCACTGCTCTAGCCTATCTACTAACCGTAACGGGACCTAGCTTGCCGTCCAGATTTCAAATGTGCCTGTATTTCCTTAGGATTTGTCTATTAAAATTTATCTTGTGTTTTACTTTGGATTCTATTAAATTAAAGAATGCTCGTGTTGGTCCCTAATAGAATATAGCTTTTGCGGTAGCAGAATGCAAAACATTTTGTATAAGCTCGTTAGTAATTAATTTCAGCCCAATATTTAGCATTTATACTTACCCATATTTATCCCATTTTATCGCGACACCTTCTTGTCTTCGTACTTGATTTAACAGGCATGAAACAAAATAATAATGGATTATTTTGCTCGGGTATAAACCCGATTAGAAAATTTACATTATGCTAAAAGTCGAGAGTCGTATTATCCGTGTTCATACTTAGTTAAGGCAAGCAGGATTCGTAAAACGCATGGACTACAAACCATCGTACTTTTTAAATATTAAGCTTAATTACTTTTCTTGGAATGTGTTATGCTATTAGCTTAATTAGTTTCCAAATAACCTAAACATTAAAAGCAGAAACTCACGTTAAATGTTCTAAACTTAGTAAGTTGAAAAGTAAGGCCACTAAGCCTACTGTTTTGGTATATGAAATCCACCAGCACAATTCAGGGAAGCATAAATATCAATATGATTTGATATCTAAGAATTAATTTCGGACAGCAATTTTTTGGACCCATTTGCAGTGATAGAGGACTGGTTTTCAGTGTTCTCACGAAATGCATTAACACCATTACTTTTAATGTGCAAGACAAGGTCATATGTAATTAATAAAGTTATTAAGATTTTATCGTCTTGTTAATAAACTATGGTAACTATGTAAATGATTGAACAATTCAATGTAGATTTTGTTTAAATTACAATAATTTTGTTGCAATACAATGAAATTATTATTACGTTTAATGATTATCTTTTAGCATTTACTATTATAATATCATACTAGGTACCAGTTCAAAAATTGTAAGACAAGAGACAACTATATCAAATTGAATATTGAATTATTGTAAATCGTGTCTAAATATTATTCATTAAAAAAAATATAACCTTATAAAAATTTATCGTTAATAATATCAGTCAAGGGATTTGATGGCATAGTATTTTTAAAGAAAATAAAATATTGTATAATGTAAAACATATAATATATTAAGAAAATATTTAAACTTATAAATAACATATTGGTTAAAATAACAAGCATAATTTTTATACCAGAAACATGTTAAACCGAAGAATATTACACTATACATTTTAATCTGCCGTTAGACACAAATTTCGTTGTATGTGCTATTCTAATGCCATAAGCGTTTTTGCAAAGCCGTTATGCGGAGGGTCATTCGGCTCTTGTGATTTCCTCTATTACCCTAAGGTACACATATAGTACTGTTTGCACAATTGTTTGTTTATCTATTTCAGTATAGCTACCTGTTAAGCTGTATAGAGTTTCGTTTGCGGCCAGTGTTTGATTGCCTCGCCTTGACTTGGTAGCATTAGGAGCAGAGATCGTCCTATTAACTGACGAAAGTGAAAGGCGCAGTAGGTCCTTATAATGTTGTCTCAAATTATGTAAACTATATGTTAATATGATATTAGTAAGCATTCAATGACACTTGATGCTTAATGTTTTGGTTGGACTAGCATGCGTGAAGAATTATGTATTATTAATATTACACCAAATATTTTTGGTTAAACATAAGCTAGCGGTTAACAAAGCGTGTTCTCAACAGCCATAGCCAACCATACTTTAGTTTTAGCTAGAATAAGCATCAACACAGCTTTAGCACTTATATACGTGTTGTTAATTACCTTATATTGTATTCACTAAACCTGTAATTATATTTGATGATATGTTTTGTGCTTCTGTATTCTATAAAGTAATAAATAACAGGAGTTTATCTATATTGTGTAAATCGTTTGTTGATCGTGTACAACATCGGTTGCCGAAACATTTGAAGCACCATTCAAGTTTATCTATTCTATAATTTGGGTTGATACTGTAACGATTGAATTAAATTTAACGTTAGAAGGTGTTGTAAAACGTTGTATCAAATCGATTTGTTTGTTACTTGTTTCCTAAAATTCTTGTAGATTGTTTGAGGTTTTGCTCAGCTAAAAGCTTGCGTAACGACGTAATAAGCATTGCCGGATAGATTTATTAGTGGTAGTAACTTGTCCATGGATGCATTATCTCACGTAACACTTTCATATAACTTTACTTTAATCACTCTGCATAACGTCACAATAATTGTATAATATCATATACGAGCAGTTTATGGATTCGCTTATATTGTATTTTTTATCTTTCTGATGGATAGTGACAAACATCACATATATTGGTATTTAGATAGATTGGTATTGAATTGGTATAACAAGTTCAATCTTGTATATCTTATTTAAATCGTATTGTATCCGCTAAGTATCAACTTGACGAGTTAGACTCAGTAGTTCAGTAAGCCTAGAGAAAACAAGTGAGAATTCAAAACTATATAGGCTTTGGGTCTTTGTGAGATAATTTGCTGTGTAGTGTAAAGTTTGTCACGTAGTCTCTGCTTTGGAATTTTATTAGATCTATAGGTTATAGTACTTTATCAGACTTCTGGATGTTGTGATGAACAAAAACAAAGGGTGCATCATTGTTTGTTCATCACGCTTGACTATTTTGTACATAACGTAGGCTCCACTCCTAATTTATTATTATTAAAATATAGGATTTCTTTTTGGTTTAGTATTTTTCATTTGGTTCTCATATTTTATATTTTAGCAGTTTTCCTGAAAAAACTTATTAGACAATCCCCCTAATTCTTTTATGATTATTTCTCATCAGAGAAATACCTAATTTTTCCTCCTTCATCTAGGGAAAAAAATAAAATTATTTTGCTATAACCCGCGATACAGTAAATAGAAAATATATATAGTGAAAATATGTATAGTGGACTATCCGTTTTTTCATACCCGATACATGCAGGTTTCGTAAAAACACATGCACAAACCTCCATCACTGCCACTACAATACACAAGCACTACACACGTTCACTATCACAAAGTCAACAATCGTTTCGCCCCGCAACTGAAGCATCATCAGGAGATAGACTCCACGACAAAATCGCTTTGTGATTTAACACTATATACCTTTTCTATTTACTGTATCGCGGATTAAAGCAAAATAATTTTATTATTACTTTTGTATTATGGATCTCCGCAAAGTAACGCCTAATTTTACAAACTTTAAATGAATGATTTTTATTTAGTTAATGGGCCTTCTATACAAATGTTAATTCTTCTGTTGACGTTTTATATAACATCACTGTATTCATTTATTTATCTATGAAACTATCTGTGACTAGTAATTTTTTATATCACAGAAAAACCTGCCATTGTTAACGGAACGCGAGAGATGAAATTATTCACGATCAGTCCGAGCAATTACCTGTTTTAACTTGGTTTTCAATCGTTAGATATCCATTACCGGACATAAGTCTCTTGTAGAAATATTTGTACATTGTGAAGATTTTTACTTCATATACATCAAGCTTGTTAAGCAAAGTGAATTGTAGTGAAGAAATAATAAATGTGCTGATTAAATTAATATCGAACCTTGCTCTTTCGGTGACAAATATTTGCGTGAGATGGTAAAAGTTCTATATCGTTATTAGGCAGTTGCCAGATCCATGCTGGTATGCTTTTGGGGGTTATACAGGCTGATAAAAACTTCGGTTCAACTTTTTTGCGCAATTTCTTCTAGGACCACATGACACAATGTCTACAATTCATAGTCATTGACCAACGGGGCGACGTTAATTCAAAACTTAATGTAATCCAACGTCATTAGGAGTCGTGATGGGATGTTCTGTCATCGCACTTGAGCAAGTCGTGATGAACGCATTTCGTAATTGCGTAACAGATATTTTACCTACATCCTAACGTTCGCAACGAGATTAAACTAATACTGAGAAAAGCAAGTGCTATCGCTCAAATAAGTAATACCTTATTAAAATTATAGACAAAAAATCAAATTGATTTCTGTACTCACATTGTTTATTTGCCTATTGGGAATAATATTCGTAAGATTTAATAATAGAATGTCACGGTTAAGCATTAGTGGTTCAGGTACTAGTACGGTACCCTGTCTCCGGCACTAGCGGCGTGGTGCAGCACACAGGTCGTTTTAGTCGGCACGAATCCGACACAACCGTCGCTTGTCCCCGTCGAGAGGCGGTACCCATAAGGGATTTTTTCCTAAATTAAAAAAAAGAAAAAAGGTACTAGTATGTCGACCAAAGAGGTCGCAACTATCAGTTTCGTGTCTTGGAGTCTCTGAATTCTATATCTAGGTGGCATACTATCTGTAGTTTAAATAATTGAAAGATGCTGAGTAATAATTGTTGGGCGAACTATGTAGAAGGTTAGGAGTAATAGAATCCCGTTAGACTAGGTACGGCCATCGGGCTAGTTTATTGGAAAGTGAGTTGGTTGGACCGTGGCTTAGCGTGCGTCTGGGTGGGCTTCCTGTAATCGGAAGAAAAAGTACAAACCAGCGCTCATTATTGCATTAAAATATTTGTCATTCGTTAGTGCTGTTGAATTTCCGTTTATTATTAAAATATCGATTTGACTTGATTTGATCAACGTTTTTTGTTTTTCTTTTACGCCTTTTTGAAGAAAATTCAATATACATATTAAGTTTATTATTATCTTTACGATGTCCCAGTAGCAGCACAGTACCTCTGTCTAATCATTAAAGTTTTTTAATTTTTTGTTCAACTTCTCACTTGAATGTATAATCAGATGTGAAAAGTGTGTATATAAAATGTCATTTTTATTGGTCAAAATACACCGTTATCAATCGTTCTACGCCTGTTACTCCATCAAATACAAATACCATTAAAAAGCATGAAGACATTCAGCGGGTGATAGAAAGATCTCTTTCCGAAGTATCGCCGTAACTCCGCTGTACTCCACTAACTCTTAGACTCAAGTGTTTTATTATATACTTCAAATTTATTCGTCCTCTCGTGTCCACTATTCTAAATCCACTGGTAGGAAAGTATGCTGGATAATTGCGTTATTCTATTTATTAAAGATTCGTTAAAGAATTATTTTCAGATTTAAGTGTAAAAGAGAATCGTTTATTTGTCCCCTGTCTAACGTCCTGTATAAGGCATAAGTAGCTTATGTATTTGTTAAGGTTCTGTCAAGATGCTTATTAAGGGTCTGTCAAGATATTTTCTCCCAAAATATATCAGTGCTTTTAAATAGTGCGTTGTCATTGATGACTTATACATCCGTAACTAGGCCGCTGACTATTGGCTTCATAAGAAAGCTAACAGAGATTTGTTTAATATCCTGGGACCATGAAAGGTCTGAAAAGAGATTAAAAACAAATCGGAATCTTGAAAATATGGTTGTTTTTAATTTATTTCATTTAATGGACCTGCGAAGGCATAACAACTATTTTGATTGATATAGAATTAATTATTTTAGTTGCGTGATTGAAACTGCTACAATCGCCTTGCGTGTAGCCCTGGCAGCTGTCTGTTAATGGTCAAGTGACACAGATCTTTGCCACAATTCTATTTTACCTTATCTGTGTTAGGTACAGGTTAGTTATATTATATGCTTAGGCAATTAGTAAATGTAAATATGTAGTCGTTTAAATTTTGTAATGTTTTTATTATTATCAACTATTTTACTAGGCGTTATGCGACATCCAGTTTCTACTAGTCACGTAGACCTCATACCCATAATTGCAGATATAATGACACGTTTCGTAACAGATAATATAAAATATTTCTTGTATTTACTATTGCGCACAGTTTCAGTAACAGTTAAACGTTCCGAGTGGAGTGATGTTTATTAAATAACATACATTAAGCATAGTACGTCGCAAATATGGCGTTTGTGAGGACAGGTGTGCGCAGGCGCTGCCTAAGTTGCGGAGATGCATGGATCTAGCACTTTCACTCTCGTTTTGTCGGACAGCAGCCCAGGGGCAGCCGGCGCAGTGCCGCTGCGCCGTTGCCATCGGTCGCACCGTTCTCTATCGCGGATCTCGTTAACCGATCCATAGACCGATATCTCGTGTCAATAGTATGCACCGCTACACATTTACCTCGCCGGCTAGTTGCTCTGATGAATATCGAGATCTCGTTGTGAAAAACGTTCAGTTATTTTTAGAATAGTTATTTCATAAAGTTCGTGCTTTTATACAAAATAATCACAGTGTCTATGCTGTCGACAGCTCTATGCTGTCGATTTTCGTAATTTATTTTAACATGTGTAATAAGTGTTTGCCGAGTGGGGACAATAAACTTTACTATTTGAAGCAGATCTATGTGTCGCCGTGTATAAGTGAAGACCGAAATCGATGTCTAAATTGTTTTTTTTTAGAGCAAGCAGTAACTCTGACACAGAAGTTTTGATTTTATTTAATAAAAATTAGTGAGATATAATCCCTTGGTTAATTTACTAGCCAAAATTTATCACACTAATTAAAAAAAATTCAAATACTACACATGTTCTTATATTTAAATATAACAAATAAATATGCAAATTCAAAATATGATATATTATTAAAAGAAAATTCAGTGTCAAGGTTATTACTTCAGATTGGATGTCTGCTTGTGATAGAGTGATGCGCACATAAAGCTCACTGTAAATACATAATGACCTAATTGTACCCTACGTGTTCGCTATTTCGGTTCCTGAATGATATGCGATTTGTTGGCCTGATTGTGAATGTCAAACAGTGTCATGCAACAACTTGTAAAGATAGTGCAGGATTACATCAATATTCCGAAGAGAAATTTGTCGCAAGTGCTGTGCCTACTTTCGAAGATTTCTAGAGGGCGCACCCTTTCTCTGTTTGCGTCTAACCGTAATGAAATTTTCCGTTTAACAATCTTCTTTACATCGTACAGTTTTATTTAATACTATAAAGTATTAAAAAAAATCTGGAATGAATTTAAAATGATCTGATTTACTATGTACTGCGCCAACATGCCACATTACGACGATAGTTTTATTTATGTTGACAACCAGAATCAGAGGAAAAATAAACGGAGCTATCGGGTTTATAAAACGGGTTCGAATCCTTTAGGGTTCTTGGAACCGAATGATGTTATACATGCAATTGAAGAAAGAGGAACATCAGTTATCAAACGAAATATGAGAAATATTAAACATCGTGGTAATCGCTATAAATCCGATTCACCAAATTTGCAATCCCTGGCACATACGAAATATACAACAACAGATATATTGGCAGATCACTATTCTCGAATTAGTGTTTTCGATCCAAAAAAGTTGTTCGACTTACGAAATAATAATATTCCTACATTAAGTTCTTGTAAAAGTTTTGATAATTTGACCCTAAGGCATGGCAAGAGAGATTTAGTAAAAGATAAGATTAGAAATGGAATAAGTCTGCAAAACTTGTTACAAGAAGAAAGCTTGCAGCATTATATCTCTCCGACTGACGATTACCTGACTACTCGACAGGATGAGGATGGGGATGTAAGGAATTCTTATTCAGTAGTGGAAGCTCGGCGCAGACCTGTACACCGCCGTTTCTCGCGCAGTACCGCCGCTCCAGGGGTCGGAGTATACCGTAAAATCTGCGGAGATGGTGTCTCTGCACATATTAACGGTACGCAATGTCGATTTGTAAGCCAATATCTTATATATATGAAACTGTTATTATCCATTAAATAGAAAATGAGACCTTTAAGAATAAAGAATAAATAATAATTTGTGTCCAAACATTTTTATAACATGTAATGCTGCTATTTCCTTTAGTTAAAACGGAAGTGAATGTGCTTTCGTATTCCTTCCTCTTGTCGTTGAAATGTTTAGAGCTGAATATAATGAAGTTTATGTTGTATAACAAAACGTAAGAGACGCGGGAACGGAGTATTGTGTATCTAATGTTGTTGTAATGTTAAGGCCATTGTTAGAATTATAATTATTGACTACTATTTTAGGATATATAAGTACACGGCGTTTATAGTAAATGAGTCTTTTCGAATACATAAAAACATATATATTTAACAATGATAAGACCTTCGATATGATCGTCTTCTTCTTTAAATATTATCAGTATCAACAGTCAATTAACCTGCCTTATCCGACCGAGAGGTTTTAACCTGTAAACTCTATAGTTTACATTCTCTTAAACTTGACTTACACGGCTTGATTGTTCGCCACAATCATATTTTATAATCATATTTAATCTAATAAATAGCTGCCATGTTGTATTTAAGTACAGTAAGTAGGCTTCGTTGTTTATCATTTAAACTGTGTACCCGTATACATGTAACATATTATTTATTCAAGATGATTACCATTGATATATATTCAGCTAATACATAATGTGATAATTATATACGGCCTTATTGCATTCCTTTGTACGTGTGTATAGCGCATCGAAAGTTCAATGACTCTTTATGAACACTATTTAATGACATTTAAAAATGTTACATTTATTTATGTTTATACTAGCTGTGCCAGCGTCTTTGCCCGCGTGGAAATCAGTGTGTCACAACTTTTTTCTAGAATTCAAATCTTAAACAAAAGTAGTTATTGTGAGTTAACCATAACAGATAGAAACATGCTATCGCGGACTTTTTGTAGTATTTCTTTAGATCTACAATTCTCTAATACTTTAGCATATCTCTGCTGGTTTACGCAGCGCACGCGACCAAAGTTCCCAGCAAGCAAGTTTTTTAACAACTGCGCGATCTCTTCAACACAATTTACATAATACCGATATGTACTATATCGAAACCATTAGGAAGTATTGTACTATCTTTTGGTGAAAACTGTACAAAAATCCGTTTAGTAGATTTTGAGTAAATCGATTACATACAGGCAGACAGCTTTTTTGGACTTTGATTTATAATAAGTATAAGTCTGGTTTCGAATTCTCTTCGAAACAGAACTCAACAGTTAAAAAAATGCTTCGATCGCTACCAAACTTTACAGGGTCACTCGCATGATTGAAAAAATTATTTAAAAATTTCATTAAAATCGCTCCAGCCATTTTGGCGTCTGTTAAGGACATACAGACAAACATTCATTTATTATTAGAAGACTTGTCTTAGAGCTACGTTCTAGCGGCTAGCTGATGCAAATTTATTGATCCCAAAATTGTTTGAAAAAAACCTGGATGTCATTTGTCAATCTATACTGTAACATAACCCGCGTATGCCAGAATAGGAATCGTGCGGCTGTTCAAATCTTGGCTGAAAAACAATTTTTAATACTTTATTTTGATTGATTGAGATGGTTTCCGTTTAAAAATGACTTTTTTGTAATTAAAATTTGAATGGTAATAGATTAGCATTCTGCTATACAAGATTTATTTATTTACAAATGGCCGTCGTGTCTTCATCTTATGAAGAATCACGGATTCTAATAGGATGGACATCGTTACATATTATATCTCATGCTGCGTCAGTCTGTTCGCGATAAACTCTGAAACTATTGAAAGGATTTTTTGTAGTTTTATCAATTTACGGAGAAGGTTTTAGTTTATGATAGTATAGTATTATAAACATAGTATACCATATACTATGTTTATAATACTAAATTTTTTTAGCAAAAAATCATGTCGCCTGGAAGGTGTTATCCAAAATGTTGCCTAATCCGTTTGAGATATAACAAAACCATATATGGTGGGAATATTCCTCTCTTATAGGTCTACAAAGAAGTCTGCGGCGACATATTTGAAGAATAAATTACTGTACTCATTCTAACTTTAAAAAAAAGATCACGTACAATGCGGTATTTGAAAGCTACTTTAAATGGATACAGTATCAACTTGCTTGTATATTAGTTGCCTTAAGCAATTTGTGCTTGATATTATGATGTATTATACCATATAAGTTAAATGAATACCATAAAAGTTATCGCAGAGTTAAAACTAACGCGCGCCATAATATTAGGAGAGTAAGCGAAAATAGGTACAACAACGCTTGGCCGGATCTGTTAGTTTCTATTATATGTGATAGAAATGAAGTTATGTGAGAATCTTATTAAATAACCTAACAAGAATGGTCGTAATAGAAGTTTTTCAAAATTTTACTTCATAAAACTCGTATACCAAAACATGCACATGTTTTTGTTTAAGATCCGTGTTCATGAACAAATAGTTATTTTTAAGACAAATTGGTGTAACGTTAATTTTCTTGATTAAAAGTTGTCTTAATGTAAAATACAACTGTTTTGTCCTTGGTTTATATTTGGAAGTTTAATGCGTGTACGTACTAATAAACGCGCAATTTTTTTTGAAGGCGGTGTTGGAAAGGAATGATTTTGTTTATAAAAAAACTTTAGCCTACTAAGACACGAACTAATATTAAAATTAGCAAACCAATATTAAAAAAGAACATTTAAAAAAAATGCTTATTGAATGTTATAATGGGTTTAATTGAATGTTTCTAAATGATTACAAGAATGTAATAATAAAATTATTTTGCTATAATCCGCGATACAGTAAATAGAAAATATATATAGTGTTAAATGTATCATCATCAGGAGATAGACTCCACAACAAAATCGCTTTGCGATTATATACTCCACGATAGTCTATCTCCTGATGATGCTTCGGTTGCGGGGCAAAACGATTGTTGAGTTTGTGATAGTGAACGTGTGTAGTGCTTGTGTATTGTGGTGGAAGTGGTGGAGGATTGTACATGTGTTTTTACGAATCCTGCACGAATCGGGTATGAAAATACGGATAGTCCACTATACATTTAACACTATATATATTTTCTATTTACTGTATCGCGGATTATAGCAAAATATTTTTTTTATTACTTTTGTATTATGGATCTCCGCAAAGTAACGCCTAATTCTATAAATTACTGAGTACAAGAAGATAAAGCTTAAAGAATCTCGCGGTTACTGGTTAGTGGTTAGTCGTATGTGTTGAGTGTGAGTTCTGTTTATGACATTACGTATGACGCACTCGGGCCCAGGAAGCGGGCATGACCCGGCGTCCGGCGCGCGGTGCGGTGTCCTCACTCCTCAGAGCCTGTCTCAGTCGTCACGCGCAGCGGCCAGGGCGCGTCCTGCTGTCGCCTTCGTGTGTATTTATAATCTCGAGCGTCATTGATAAAGCTGTGCGATCAGTGTTTATTTATCCTACTGTACGTCTGTAAAATTTTCATTATTATTTACGGTCTTATATCATAGTTTTTTTGTGTTTGTTAGTGAATATTGGATTTTCGTTACCTACAGGTATTATTTTTAATGATTGTACACATAAGGAAAACATCAGTCGGTTTGACCTATAAATTCGCTTTTGCATCATTTATGAAATTTATTTTATATCTTGAAATAGGTTGATTTATGAACCAGAACTTTTTACCACTTAATGTATCACAGTTGTACGTACTTAACGTTGCGTACAACCAAAAGTGTTAGCTTTGTTTGTTTGTCATACTTACGTCAACAGTCCGTAAAACCATTTGCAGCGCGTTATTGTTTTATGATATAGCTCTTTGATATTATCATAATACCAAGTTACATTATTTGATGTAGATCTCTAGGAATCGTTTCTTTGTCATAAGAGAGAAGATATAAAACGAGATGCAGAGATAAACACTGTCGTGCCAAAATTTCACGGTGACTACTTTCACTAACTTTTCTAAAAATGAAATCTATCGAGAATTCAATTAAGAATTGATATCTTCTAATGTCTCAAATTTTAATGCACGTGAAGAAAATCAAAGCACAGTTCTAGATGGCAAGCACGTCAGTACTGGTTGTACTTAGAACTCTTCCTTAGTACTTACTATTGATTACTATTTACTTTGGACCTTTTTTTAAAGCAAAAAGTGAAATCCATCCTCATTGTATCCAATAGAATAATAATAAGAATACATGTGCCATATGTTGCTAGTAAATACCTTTGATATACATTATTAAGTTTAGTAATATGTAAGGGAGTGGTAAGATTTACCTGTTATAAATGTATGGAAACGAAAACATTAGGTATTCGAAACAATACTGGTTCGCATGACTTCCTCTATGCAAAACTAACAACTTGAAGAACTTTATAAGGTCCGCCTGTAATTTGATCTTGGTATAATATTGCCATTATCGGCTCTACCTAGGAAAATCAATAGCTAACATAGTATTCACCAGATTTATAGATCAATCATGTAACAAGTTCTTGACTCAAGTCAAAGTTGCACAGTAAATTTTATAATTAGTAATACGCTGTCGCAATTAGTCCGTGCTTAGCCTTATTTGACTAATATTATGATTATTGTTAATTAAAATGGTGTCATTAGTATTCCGAGAAATCTTTGTCACAGGATAACTTGGATTGCTTCACTTAAATATTACCACTTCATTTAATTTACGTGACATTACATTAGATATTATCATTTCAAATTCTTAAATTTCTGTAGACCTTGGTCAATACCCCTGAAATCTGGTTATAAGTATGGGCTTTGATTTAAGTAAAATAATGTACACTACAAAAGTGTACATTATTTTACATTATGCGAATTTAAAATGGGAGAGCCAAAGTGCTGAACGTGAAAATAAGAGACATTGGCGGAGAGCGGCGCAATTTTGTATATCCTTAAGATACAAAATTGGAAAATTATATATTATTACACGCACAGAGGCTGCAGTTTTAAGATGGTGACTGAGTATAGGAAGATCCTTTGTTGGTACAGTTTAATCAATTGGTAAATCGGTAGTAGACACCGCTTAGGGCAATCACGACATCTATGTTGTTTAAACTGCCAGAGCAGCGGGTTAGAAAAATGTAAATTGGAAGCTTAAGTCTGGGCAATGATAGTGGCTTTAATTATATTGTCTATATAATTGAAATTAAATATTTTTGGTTGTATGTTGTATATTAGTGGCAATTGCCTGCAAAGTCCAATGCGTCACTTTGATTAATTTGTTTGAATACTATATAAACTGTCTCTATATTTATAGTCACAGGCCGGGTCACTATTGTTATTACACACGCATTTTATTAATATTACTATTACATATTTAGTTCTGTTCATAGTTAGAGCTGTGATAGCCCAGCGGTGTGGCCGTGCGACTCTTTCGAGGGGAACACGAGTTCAAACCCGGGCAGGCGCCAATGAGTTTTTCTATTAAAACTCATGTGTCTATTTGATAATTGCAATTTATCACACGCTTTTCGGTGAAGGAAAACATAGTGAGGAAACCTGCATATCTCTAGAGAATTCTGGAGATATGTGTAACCCTACCAATCCGCATTGAAGCAGCGTGGTAGGTCTCACCTCCATCCATGGAGAGAAGTCCCCAGATACGAAGAGAGGAGGCATATGTCCAGCAGTGGGATTGTAACAGGCCGCTACTTTACTTTTTTTTATATTTAGTTCAAAAACATTACATCTAAGAAATTACAGTCAAAGTATACTTCTAAAGGTGAGTGTGCATCGAAGTGCTATGGTACACTGAGCATTATAAAGTAAAAAAAATAAGATGGAAAACGACGTTAATATTGCAATAGGGGCATTATATTACAAGGAGAATGCGCTTATGATATCGGATACATACGCGAATTATATTTCTATCGTTACTTTTGTGTTATTTATTTGTTTGCCTATAGTGTTTTTGGCGTAATTCCCCGTGTACTAATGTTTACGTACAGGATAAAATTTAAAGGAAACAGGAAAAATTTGCTAGTGTAGATAGCGTTAACCGAAAAATACAACACTTGCCTTATATTATTTAAGTATTTTTTCTTATTGACTAATTGATTCATAATATCACACCGATATATTGATTTGTACTGTGACAATATTGTGAAATCTTTAATTTAGCAGTGTATCAAAGAGAATAAAATTTATATATAAAATACTTTTTTTGTAAATTTCCGAAAGCAACAACATGCGTTATTTCAAAAATATATGAAATACCTTTTATAAACGACGCGAGCGAACTCACTTTTGCGATAAATAACATAATTAATAAATAAAATTATTATTCAAAATTGTCATCGTCCTTTGGAGCATAGAATATTTCTAGAACATACTTCTAAAGACGTTTATAAGAGAAAATTAAATCTTTTATGTAGGGAGAAGATATACTAATCTCTGTGTAGTGATAAGATATACTTAGTTCACATCGCCCGCGCATGCCATGCTGTAAGAATCATAACAATCGTAGCGATACCTCTATAAATAGATGTGAATACAAATACCAACTCATGACATAATCATTTGTGCTTACAAAATAATAGTTCTCAAATACGTTTTAGATTTAGTAAAAATGAATTTGAAACAGTCTTTATTATTATATTCAAACAAAAAGTGCTTGAAATTTTTAGTTGTTTTTGTCCGGAATATGCCATATTAGATTAGAATATGTAAAGTAAGAAAAATAAAATTGGACAAAAGAATTATTATTCTTCTGTATTAGATGTTCTTTCTAGAAATCAACTTGACTTTTATTGTATAATATATGACCATAATATTTTGTATTTAAATATCGAATGTCTAACATTCTATTGGATCTTTGTCCAGTTTGTTTTATGTGTATATGATACGCCTTAGCAGTATAAACAATAACAATATTATATATTATAATATAAATCGAAAACCTTTCTTTTCTTTATGTCTATATGTCTGTCTGTTACGCTTTCATAGAAATATTGATGAAGTTTGGATCAATTAAGGGATATAAACCATGCTAACATATAGGATAAAAAATCCTGTTTTTTTGCGAGTGACAAAAAAAACAACACACAATTAATCGTATTTTAACATTTATGGGAACGAAGTCGCGGGTTAATCTGTTAGTACATACAACTTATAAGCGTTAAACCCGTGTTACTTAAGATTTAAAACCATCATCGGCATGGCTGTAAGCGTATATAGTGAAGTTTTTTATCTATCTTGTTGTGGTTACCACACAGTCCCTATGTACCCATAAATGGTTGCAGAGAACGAGGTTTGCGGTGAAGCGGGGTCGGGACACCGCGGATCACTGCGTGGCGCCAACAAGCTAGCGCGGCGCGCGCGCTCCTTCAAGGACGACCTGCTGGAGCGCATCTCGAATATGCGGTCGCCGGCGCAGCCTCCACATCCGCCGCATCTCGCCTCCAATATCAGGTCAGAGCGTTATCTAGCGTTCGTTGACATGGTTTATCTATGTACAGCAACAGTAAAATACCGCGGATATAAAACGACATCATATATTTATTATTTTCATTATGATCAAATCATGTTTTCATTAAAATTCTACAAGTGCGTGACAGATACTGAGAATCTCTCAGTATCACAATGTCACACACTTCTGCTCAAGATCTTACATTAAAATTGCATATTAAACTTTAAATTTGTTTTCTTAAATTACGATTTATACTTTCAATTTTGGAAACTTTATATAAATCATAACAACTGATAAAAGGAAAACTACTATAGTCGATGACTATAGTCCTTGGCAATCCAAGGACTATAGTCGTTTTCCTTTTAAACGATGGAAATAAAAACATTCCAGGAACAAATATACAGTGTGACAGCAACAGGTTTCTATATGGACAAGTATTGCTGATAACATTTACAATCTTAACGTCGATTTAGCCATGTTATATGCTATAAATGATGTTGTTTGTATTTATTAGGATAATTATAGAGAACAAATTAAGACCCTATTAATGAATGTTCTTTTTATTTTATTGAATTTTAAACAAAAGAACCGTGATTAATTATATTCGTGTTGCGCGGTAGTCTTTGCGTTATTAAATCGTGAGATAAATAATCCGGTTTATTTTTGTTAAACACATTGTTTTGACTTTTATGTCGTGTAAACGTTAAAAAAACAGGTCTCAACAATGAATGCCTTTAAGATAATAGTAATGAATCACACACATAACAATGAAATTATTTTTGATGATTATTTAAATAAGTACATACTCAAAGTTAAATTTGAACACTTTTATGACTCTGTTATGACTCTGTTGCACAGTTCCCAATATAGCAGTCTTGTATGTTATATTTTGGAGAGTTTTTTCAGGAACTATAGGACTTTATACTTACGGTTTCCTTGCCGAAATTTTGAAGATTTCGGTTGTAAGTTGCGGTTGTTGTTACACCAATACGCATTAATCGTTTATAACCCGTAAAACTAAGTAGTTAAATGAATTTCCAGCGTCCGTGTTCTTGTGTCATTCGACTACCTTTAAAAAATATAGAATGTAGACCTATGGACTTAGTTTAGTAATGTAGAGCAAAACTTTTGGACATTCGTCTTTCTTAGTTTTCATCACAGTTGTTTACTATAAAATATGTGGTAAGATTCTAGTTAAATAAATAAATTAGGAAAATGATACAAAGGCCGACTAGATCATTAAAACATATAAGTATTGAAAAACTAGTTTTAAATGTTAAGGTTGTTTAAGTTGTAAATAATGTTACTATATCTATATTTAGTCTAAATAATTTAATTATTATTCAGAAACTTATAAATTACTTTATGTAATTGTATATAATACCGCTTTCTAAAAATGTGGTGGTGGAACGGTTATTGACAATACCTTTTTCTAAATATAAATTGAACTTGCCAAGTACATTTACGCGACGGTGAAAGTTTTATCCAATCATTTAAGTCATACCGTTGCGTAATATTTAAATATAATTTATAAATTATCTTCTTTTACAGTCTGATATTTGTATTAGAAATAGATATTTTTTTATGATATTTGTCATATCATTGGATAAATGTGATACGTCATTATTATGGTATTAAATTTTCTTAATATTTGTTACCACAAAATCTTATCTACCAAGTTATGTACATAGCAATGAAATCTACACACAAACTATTGCTTCTTATCTCAATTGATAATAATGTTTCACATACATAATTCTACTATCTCGCTGGCGGCGATTCAAGAAAGTGTCACTCACTCATTTTAACAACTTTATCTGGACTTGTAGGTCGCGCAATAGTCCGTTGTTATAGAATTGCGGTGTATAAGGGAATTTGATAGATTCATTATAGCAACCTTTGTACGGCATTTATAACGTTTAGTTCGGCATTAAATGCGTTAATGTGGCGTTTATTATGAGTCACGGATGGCTAGACTGTCGCGCGCATTAATGACATTGTCCGCTGAAATCTCATTAGTTCGGTGCGTGCAATGTTAAGTGATTACATTTTAATGTCCCCGACCGTGCTGTCAGTGTGTAAATTGTTTTATTTGCTCTGAAGCGGGCTTTGTTTGTGTGAGGTTATTTGAAAGTAGAACATTGTGTATATAATTTGGACTAGTGTGGCCAAGTGTCGTTACGGTTCAGGTGGTTTTTTGTGTCCAAATGTCGAACGCGGTGCGATCGCCCGTTGGATTTTGGATTAACAAGAGATCGAATAAACTGCATCAACGCCTCGTCAAAAATGGAAAAAGGTACGATATATTATGTATCGTAATGAAATTTTATTTGTTGGTATCATCCGAAAATTTTTATATATTTCTTTTATCACACACAGGCCTGATACTGCAAAAAAATATCAAGAAGTTTAAGGGGCTTTTTAACTTAAAATCCATTCATCGGAGTTATAGTTTTATTTTATATAATGACATTTTTAACACAACGTTTAGAGGTGGGAAAACAATATCACATATTTTAAACGTGTCACTATTATTACAATAATATGGTATATAAATCAGTCTCTTCATGACTATGGCGGATGCAACTCTGCTAAACTGTATAACGCGATGTGGCCCATATCTTATATTTAAAATTCTCGTGTCACAATGTTACATACCATACTCCTCTGAAACGACTTGACCGATTTTTATGAAATTATATTTGCATATTCAGTAGGTCTGAGTATCGGCTACTATCTTTTTTCATACCCCTAAGTGATAAGGGTTGTCCACCCCTAACATTTATTTTTATTTTTCGGACAAAAATGTTTCAATTTTTTTATAATGTAGACTAGAAATTCCTTAGAAATAATTTATAAAGCAAAACGTTTGCCCGGTCAGCTAGTAATTATATAAAATTGACTGGCCCGTTGGTGCAGTGGGTAGTGGTTCTGCCTTCAGCTCTGCGGGTCGCGGGTTCGATTCCCGCCGAGGGCCAACATTCTCTATAAACAATTTGTTCGTTCTTCGAGCCTGGGTGTATATCTGTATTTAAGTATGTATTTAAAATTATACATGTAGTATATCTACCAGTTGTCCGTCACCCATAACACAAGTATTAAGTTACTTTGGGGACGGACGACCGTATTTATAAAATAATACGTATGTATCACTAAAGTTTAAAATCTACTATGCCATAAACTGTCTCTTATTTTCTTTTAAATATTCTATTGTAATTCACATATTTCGGCGTGTCATTAACAATATGGACAATATGTTTAAACGTTTTTTATTTGTTGCAACGTATTTGAACATGCATGAAGTGAATTGGGACTTTGAATATTAAATATGCTTAGCTTAGCAATATTATTTGTGCAGCGCGGGCTTGAATATAAAATGTTTCTTTCGCAATACTGAAATTCCGATCAGTGGCAAGTTTAGGGGACAGTTTTTGCTTTATTTAAATATTGTATGTATAATACCGAAAAAACGGATAGTCCACTATACATTTAGCACTATATATATTTTCTATTTACTGTATCGCGGATTATAGCAAAATAATTTTATTAGGTGTTAAAGAATATATACTCATACATGGATTTAGTTATGAGTCTTTTTGAAGCACAGAAATAATCTTGTGAGTTTATTGAAAACTATTATATTATATATAAAATTCTAGTGTCACAATGTTAGTTACTATACTCCTCCAAAACTTAAGCTTGACCAATTTTTATGGAATTTGTATATTCAATATGTGTGGGAATCGGCTATATTTTATACCAGTATGTGTTGTCCACTCCTAACGTTTTTTTTTTGACAATTATTATAGAGAAATAATTTTTATGGCAAAACAACCTTTGCTCGGTCACCTAGTAACATTATATTTTTATTGTATTTTATATAACACTGAACCAATCTCTTCATAAATAAATTACGTTAAAACAATATTACTGATCAATATGTTTTATTCCAGATCACACTCCCCACTTAGTCCGAAACCTCGGATCATGGGAGCGAAAACTGCCACAGCGGAAGACGGTGAAATAACACCGGCCAAAGAACTCGAACGGCTAGTCAAAGAGGTATGGTTAAGACTCTACTTTAACTAATAGCAGTTATTATGTACAGAAGTTTGAAGTCATTTTAATTAAAGATTTTGCTGATGCATTTCAAATTCATTCAATTTAAAGACCATTTAAAACAAAAGTAATCATAAAATTATTTTGCTATAATCCGCGATACAGTAAATAGAATATATATATAGTGCTAAATGTATAGTGGACTATCCGTTTTTCATACCCGATACGTGCAGGATTCGTAAAAACACATGCACAAACCTCCACCACTGCCACCACAATATACACAAGCACTACACACGTTCACTATCACAAACTCAACAATCGTTTCGCCCCGCAACCGAAGCATCATCGGGAGATAGACTCCACGACAAAATCGCAAAGCGATGCAAAGCTTTCAAGGATCTCGGCAAAGTAACGCACGCCTAATTCTATAAATTATGACCATTTCAAAATTAAATTAGCTTCGAGATTTGGTTATGAACTAAATCGCCCTATCCGAAAGATCTCATTTGCTATGCTTATACATAGACTTTATAAAGCGAAATGTTCGTTTATTAATCAAAAATTATGTGTTTAAATATGAGTTGAAAATAATAACAATAATCCAAACCGTTAAGCCGATTTTGAGTTATGTTTAAATATAGTGGATATATAATTTTGCTAACATATGCTAATATCATATGAACTTAATTCAGTATATTACTATTTTCTGGACACTTGCACTCACCGGTCCTATGGCTCCCCTATTCTAAGTGTAATCCTATATATATATATATATATATATATATTATATTCTATATCCGTTGTGGTATCGGGCTGAGTAAAATAGACTATCCTAATTTCTTAGCCAGGTTTCGTAGAAGGCGACTTAGGTACGTTGACGTCTGGCAGGCGGCCGGTCGTAAAATAACTAGCCAAACCATCTAACACCATGTTTAAAACATGTAGTGCTGACCCCACCTGCAGTGGGATAAAGGAAACAGACTGATGATGATGTTAAATCCTCTATACTCTATCTATTTCTATCCCAGAGATGAGCAACAAGCGGCCCGCAGGCCACTTGCGGCCCTTTAAACATTATTATGTGGCACGCAATTTATAAAGTTAAATTTAATTTAGACTTTCTCCCATTAATATATTGTTAAAAAAATTGGTAAAAAAATAAAAAATTGGCAGCACATACTAAACCGAAATCTCAATTTATAGAATTAGGCGTTACTTTGCGGAGATCCCTAATACAAAAGTAATAATAAAATTATTTTGCTATAATCCGCGATACAGTAAATAGAAAAGGTATATAGTTTTAAATCACAAAGCGATTTTGTCGTGGAGTCTATCTCCTGATGATGCTTCGGTTGCGGGGCGAAACGATTGTTGGACAATCCGTATTTTCATACCCGATAGGGTATGAAAATACGGATTGTCCACTATACATTTAACACTATATATAGTTTCTATTTACTGTATCGCGGATTATAGCCAAATAATTTTATTATTACTTTCGAAATCTCAATTCTTCTTTAATTTTAAATTTTATTGTGTTACTGTATGTGCGACCCGCCAAAAAATATTAAAATTTAAATTGGTCCGTTGATTAAAAAGGTTTCTCACTTCCTTATTATTATATCCCTTAAAACTTGCACTTGCAGTCGTAAATATTGATCGATGTCTTTTGCATTTATTTATAGGTCACATTCGGCTTAAAACATTTCTCCGATGTCATCACAAAGAGGAAACTGGAAATGTTGCCGGACAACGGCACCATTGTATTCGAATCGATTGCGAACATACACAAAGGTAAATTCATTATGCAACCGCTATCACCGCGCCATCTTTACGCGTACTTTATTTGTGGAAACGCCGAAAAAGGGCATTGTTTTATGCCCATCTGCATTTAAATGCATGCATTGAAAATCACGTGATGTGATGCACACCGATACTGTAGTTCTTTGTTACCTTGAATGCACATAATGTTTTTAAAAATTTGAATTATCTTGATTTATAGTAGTTTATGATACTGTTGCATAATAAGGGTTCTTATAACACGAGCGTGGTTTAAAAAACGAGCCGCAGGCGAGTTTTTTTATAGTGTCACACGAGTTTTATAAGACCAAGTTATGTACAGTATCATACACTACTTTATCTACTCTCATACTATAATACGTAAAACGTACGTTTCCATTCCATGAACTCGTGGTAACATTTAATATAGTTGCTACTAGATTTCGTCGGCAACAGGTTCACGGTCATGTTTGACGCAGCTTTCAGAATATCTGGTGGTGTACAATTACCACTATCTCCGCTCTCAGACATGTTTTACACAAAAACTTATTTTTTTGCAAACAAAACTAAACTTCGTTTAAATATTGAAAAGATTTTTTAAATGTCATATATTGGCGCCAAGGCGCAAACATCGATTGCGCATGCGTGTTGCGTCGCCGCGGACCATTCATTGAAACCTTTTTTTTTAAGGTAGAGGTTCAACCTCCTTGGTCCAGCTGGAAGTTGTATAGGTGTATCGTTATGATTAAAAAGTTACATTATGATACAGGTGTCCATACAAGACCTGTATCGTAATGAAACTTTTTAATTTTTAATTTTTGTTCTGTACGTAATGTTTGTCATAAGAATTTTGTTTTCAGTTTTATAGTCTTTGTATTATAGTATCAGAGTAGATAAATATATTTTTATAAGTCGAGTCTAAGCTCTGATGTTTGAGCCTTACTACAGGCTTCGCCCTTGCGAACTATCTGTATATATCCAAAGCTATATCATCTAGTGATTTAGAAGCTAAGAAAAGATTCTAGAAAAAAAATTAAAAATACATAATTATTTATCATCGAGTACCAAATGTAATAATCACGACCATATCAGGTGCCCGCATTAATTAAGATACGCGATAACAATTATAGCAGATCCTAATAAAATGTATTAAGCTCTATACGGAACTTTTTTAGCAGTCATCTGTTAGAAATATGTATACTCAAAGTATTTCTGCGAACGATGTATTCTTCTAAGCGACCGTTTTTGAACTTATCTGTAAGCATTGTCGCGGGTGTAGAAACGGGCTCATAATATTAACGTAATAAAAATAATATTCGCGATTACAGTTTTGTATTTTTTTGTTTATTAAGAAGTTTTTTTTTAATATTCTCCCCTTTAAAAAGCAATGCAGCCTAATATAGAACGTGCTTGAGAAACTATAAGAAGATTTGTTTCAAACACTGTCACTTTTTAAATTGTGCACCTCCAGTTTTAAATATTGTTATGTAAAAAGTGTAAAATGAAGCTGTGATAGCCCAGCGGTGAGACCGTGCAACTCTTTCGAGGGGAACACGAGTTCAAACCCGGGCAGGCACCAATGAGTTTTTCTATTAAAACTCATGTGTCTAACTGATAATTGCAATTTATCACACGCTTTTTGGTGAAGGAAACCATCGTGAGGAAACCTGCATATCTCTAGAGAAATCTGGAGATATGTGTAACCTACCAATCCGCATTGGAACAGCGTGGTAGGTCTCAGCTCCGACCCTTCTCTCCAGAAAGGGAGAGAGGAGGCCTTTTCCCAGCAGTGGGATTGTAACAGGCCGCTACTTTACTATGTAAAAAGTATTAATTTTCTAGAAATTTCACGATAAACTATTATTATTTTACAGCAATAAAACCATATTGCAGTCGATCCCCATCGCTAATGAGCGCCGTAAAGAGGCTATGCACAGCACTGGCAATGTTGATACGACTGTGTGATGAAGTCACGGTAGTAAGTTTGCGAGCTGATGCCGATGACACAGAGATCGAAATATCAAACACCGCTTTATCTCCTGAGCACGTGAGCTCAGTGGTGAAGGGAGTTACCTCGGCAGTGGAAGAAGTAGCCAGTCTCGCTCAGCAGCACATGACTAGACCTGCTTTGTCGCCACGGTCAGCCCTCGTATCACCGAGGGCATCTACACAAAGGAATTCTTTACCAGGTATATATCCTGTTATAATTATTTAAAATTAGTGTTAGTGACTTAGTTCGTGTTAATATAAGCGCAAAAGTACCCTCCATTATTTACTGTCTGTTCCCCTACTGATTTAATGACGAGGACTAATTTGACGTTAATAGACTCGTATCAGATTAGTCCTCGTCCTGAGTTAGTGTCGAAATATTTTTTTCTTTATTCCAGATATCCCTTTAACCCCTAAGGAGTTGTCGTCACTAACGGGTGAACCCGGAAACGAGCTGGCCGGCGTGCGTGCATCTCACTCTTCTGAGTCCATCCTGGACGCACCAGATACGCCGCCGCCCAAACCAGCCAGACCAATTCGGTAAGTAAAATATATAAATAAATATTAAGTAAATACATATATGGGACGAACACACAGTCAATCAAATTGTTTTTAGAAATATTCGTTCCTGCGAGAATTCAAACTGCGGCCTCCGAGCTAGTTAGGATGGCCACTTGCGCCCACGGGCAGGTTTATTTTCTCATTCTCTATTTGTCTTTGGCATACTCAACTAAATTCGCTTAGTTTTATTGGTTTAATTGTACATGTTGCAGTTCAATCTATATCTATACTAATATATAAAGCTGAATAGTTTAATTGATTGTTTGAGATTTGGAAAATGCTTTGAATGAAGATAATTTATTTATCGAGGAAGGCTATAGACTATATAACATCACGCTAAGATTAATAGTAAAGGAGCAGCAATAAAAAATATTGCGAAAACGGAAAAATTTAAAGCTTTCCTTGCGTGCGTGACGGTGAAAGTTATTAAAAAATCATGTACTACAAAATTGTTCCCCTCTTAAAGTTCTAAACAAAAGTCCGAGACAGCATATGTCTAGGTTTTAAGGTTAACTTACTTTAACCATAATTAATATAACTGTGACGGTTTACTCAGATAAAAAGACAGTTCACGCGAACGAAATTGCGTTTAAAAACTATATTATATATTTTGCAACAATAAATTAAAAAAAAATTAAGTTAACAGAGACGAAATGCCGTGTACTATCCGGCTGAGTAGAATAGACCGCCCTCATTTCTTACCGAGGTGTCTTAAAAGGCGACTAAGGTAAGTTGACCCAACGTTTGGTATCCGGTTTAGTAGAATAGACAACCCTCTTTCTTACCGAGGGGTCGTAAAATTTGACTTAGGTAAGTTGACGTCAGGCAGGCGGCTGGTCGTAAAATACGTAGCCAAATCACGTGACAACATGTTTATATCATGTTGTGCTGACCCCACTTTGAGGGGGATAAGGGCAGGACGATGATGATGAAGTTAACCCCAGACGAAGTAGCTGGTATATACTAGTAAATCAATAAAAATAATACTTTAGCAATCTTAGAGAATTGTTATTGTTTCCCAACTTCATTACTATTTGATTGCCTGTTGTTGTTATAAAGTAGAAGCGTTTGTTGTATCACATTTAAACCATAAAAATTTATGATTGTAATGTAATATAAAATATTATTTTGTATTTCATTAAAACCAGACATACGAGAGGTGTAATCAATTTTAAAACACGTCGATTATAAATAATAGCTTTCGATTAGAGAAAGATGGATTTCTTAGATGAATTTCAATTTTTATTTTTTTATAGATACGAATTATGTAGTAGAAATCGAATTTCCCCTATAATTTGTATGTCAATGACCTTGTGACAGTGTTTGTTCATAATTTCACTTTTTTCTGCATAATTCACTATCAGGTTTTGTTAGTAAAAGTGAAAGTATGTTTGCAGGAAAATCGAGTTGGCCCCTCCTTTGCCGCCAAAGCGGAAGTCTGCTAACGATAACTCCTTACTGGGACTTTCCATAGACAGGTTAGGTATAATTATTGTATGTAATTATAGTGTATATGATGATATTAAATCGTATTAGTACAACAAATTTAATAGTGTAGCAAGTTGGTAACATGCTGCTGAAACTTACCGAGCTTATAAATCACATTATCGAATAAGAAATATTATTTTAAGTTAAATAAACCTAAATATACAATGTATGTCCATCTATACTTCGAATTTACTAGGCTGCTATCTTAATAATTTTTTTAGTCCCAAAAGCTTAGGAAAATGTAAGGTTTAAAAAAAAATTTCCACGCCACGCATTGCTGTGGCTCAGTCTGGTTTCGAATTCCCCGCGAAACAGATCTCAATAGTTTAAAAAAATTCTCCGAGCGCTACTAAACATAATATCTGAAAATTCCATTATGATCGGTGCAGCCGTTTCGTAGTCTATAACATACAGACAAATATTCATTTTTTCTTCTCGTGATGTAGGAAAAGAAATAATGCTAGTATAAATTTTAACATTCACCACATTGAGATTGAATTTAGATTCTTCAGGTTAATTCCGAAAACACTCCCAACTAAATATGATATATATTTGTCTATTCATAAAACAAGCAAAACTTTTAAGTTTGCTTCATTCACGTAGTTTTATAGGAGAAACAGTGACACTGAAGCTCTAAAAGATAGTCCATAAAATACGTGTTTCGTTTTGTTTTCTAGATTATCTCTTCAGTCCCATAGCAGTGGTTCCTTAGACTCGATGCTCAACGCGTCCAATGATGATGAGCGGAACGCACATGACTCTATGAATCATGAAGTTTTCGTCACCCCACCTAATTCTGATTTAGTTGGTATGTTAATGTATAATATCAGCCCCAACCAAACTCATGTTAGTCCATAATAGCTAAATAACGTGAACTTATATTAGTCTCAAACAAACTTACGTTATGGACTAAGTAAAGTAAACCCGTCATAACGATTGAGACTATTATTTCGCAAATATTGTGTGTAACATTAAATTCAAAATAAAGGTATGTTAAGATAAGATGAAATATGGACATATGGATTATAATTGGGCAACTAAAAATGTGCCTCATGACAATGTGACAAGAGGTTGAAAGTCTTAGCTGATGAACGAGTTATGCTTGGAGTATCTTTACGTGGTCAAAACAGAAATTGAGAGTTTTGTATAATAACTAGTTATATATCTCATCTTAACACGAAAATCATGCAACAATATACATGGCTCATAGTCGAATTCAAATTCAATAAATATTTTTTATTCATACACATTTGTAATTAGGTGCTTGTGAATCATTAACTTAACTTCTGGTTCGCAAAATTGTTCCTTAAAAAATTTGCTTCTTTTCATGGGAGGTTTAAATTGGAAAAAGAAGACCTTTCTTGCTTGCATGTCTTATAAATGTATACGGCTTATATCGTTGGGGGTCTTTTGATTTGTTTTACTGAACACATATTTTATTGGTTGTATAATTTTGTGGAACTGTTCCAGGTATTTGCAGTTGCAACAATATGAGTGAAATGCGAACATCTATCGAGTCGCACGAGTCGCATATGAACAACGTACATGGACAGTCCAATCATAATCGGTAAATGAACAACCATAATATTTTCATAATTATTCAATGCTTATTTGTTAAATTTGATGGCTGCCAAGAAGATATTGATCTTCTAGCGGTGACGTTTCTTCTTTTGAATTACATTTATACACAATTACATACTAATAGCCGGATACCACACTGCGGACTGACTTACCTTAGTCGCCTTTTACGACACCTCGGTAAGAAATGAAGGTGATCTATTCTACTTAGCCGGATAACACACTGCGGGACATGCAACTATATTTATGTATTTTATAAATAGATCATTTCTATTTATGGATCGTATCGTTGCACTGGCAACCTCGTACCGGTCGCAGTGTTGATAAATCCTCTGACCTTAGCAACCATAGGCAACAAAAAGGCCTGTATCAATTTGTTGTCTATGGTGCCATTGGTTATTTTTTCTGGTATATCTTTAACATTTTTATTTTATTTTAGCTTCTCGAATGAGTCCGGCTTCGTGTCGGTCGGTCACTCTGAAATATCTACGGAACATAGTTTCACGTCGACATTCTCTACGCTTCACTACTCGAGTCATACGGACAGGTGATATTTAACACACTCACACCTTATCACTTTTGTTTTGTTTGGTTGTTGTACACTCACTGATTGTTTGCATTACATTTGTCTAATTCGTTGGTGGCATTCGATTTGGTCAATGCAATCTAGTAATTTTTAAATTTAAACTATCGTGAGTAGTATTCATAGTTAATAAAGATACGGGCTATACTCACGTCTAATTTTATCGGATTAGCCCGACTAGTTTCGAACCCGTCCGGGGCACTTATTCATGAGCTTTTTATACGATAAAATTAGACGTGAGTATAGGCGGTATCTTTATTAACTACAATCTAGTAATGTTTATTTTTTGTATTGTATATCTTTTAACCGAGTGCTATTAATCGAGTGCCACAGCGCCTTCACTATAACTTTGTTTCACAATTAACTTTATTCACTTCATTTGATTGTGTCGTTATGCTTCCCATTATTGTTTGCAGTACTTTTGAAAGTACAGAGTATGTGAGCGAGATGAAGTGCACTCTGCAGAGCGTTGAGAGCCGCATGAATATGTTCAGTGTCAACACTGTTACCAACTCGCACAATACAAAGTGAGTGTCCACTTTTCCTGCACTTAGTTGGATCCTGTTACGGAACGGGAACTTGATTTACAAGTCTCGAAGGCGTCCAAGCACGACATCGAAGTATTAAGTAATTCTCATAGGATAATTTATAGAATTAGGCGTTACTTTGCGGAGATCCATATATCATCATCAGTATTTTCATACCCGATACGTGCAGGATTCGTAAAAACACATGCACAAACCTCCACCACTTCCACCACAATACACAAGCACTACACAGGTTCACTAGGAGCATCATCAGGAGATAGACTCTAGTCTATCTCCTGATGATGCTTCGGTTGCGGGGCGTAACGATTGTTGAGTTTGTGATAGTGAACCTGTGAAGTGCTTGTGCATTGTGGTGGAAGTGGTGGAGGTTTGTGCATGTGTTTTTACGAAGCCTGCACGTATCGGGTATGAAAATACTGATAGTCCACTATACATTAAACACTATATATATATTCAATTTACTGTATCGCGGATTATAGCAAAATAATTTTATTATTACTTTTGAATTCTCATAGGCATAGCTAGACAAATGCACAAAATCTTTTTCAAGGATGGATATCTTACTGCACGTAGACTAAGGGATTTCAAGGGCGTCGCGCAATCTATGCCACTTGGATCCAGTGATTCTATGTTTTTGATGTCGACTATTTATTAGTAAGGACTTCCTACTAATGCCGAGTTTTACGCAGCGAAACCCAACACTTCTACATCCCAACGCCGATTTGACTTAATTTATTTGAAATTAAGCAGCCTTCCTGCTTATTTGACAAATGTTTTGAAAATTTATAGACATTTTCAAAATTATTCAGGATTAATGATCGATAATGATTGATGATTATATTTCATTATAGCTTCAGATGGATGATGTATTTATTGTCAATAATAAATTACGTGCTTTAGTCTGCCAATGCTAGTAGTTTAAAGTATTTTTTAAATTTCAATATAGATTGCTAGATTATTTAACTTATAGAAACAATTATTATAGATATACTTGAGTTAAAAACTCATTCAACATGAAAATATATTGTAATGACTTAAATTTATGTGGGTTGTGTTTAGAAATAAACATATTATTTTATTAATATTAGTCGTGTATTCTTTCAATGTTTTTAGCAATTATAGTCACTACCTCTTTTATTATTGTCACTAATATTATAAATAATCACTTTTTGCATGGATGTACTTTTTCATTTTGTGAAGATTTGACACTAGATATCCTTTTTCAAAGCATGTTTCGGAAATTGTACAGGTTCTAAGTGTATTTACGTCCATTTTTTGTGTTAAATTCTGACACCTGTCTCCCTTATTATATTAGGGATGTACAAGGCAATACAAAATTGCACTTAGTATGAATCATTATTATAAAAAATTGGACAAGCTTACCAAGTTATCTAATTAACTGAAATAAGGTAAATGATATGAAATTTTAAGTTAAATTGATGTCCGTCTATGCTTAGACGCTAGAGTTGTACTTGATAGAGGCATCATGAAATCTTGATACATTTCATATCTAGAGAAAAATTAAATGCCACTTTTTCTTTTTCAATGAAATCATGTGTGAACTTCTGCGCCATTAGAAAGTGACGTTTGTGGTTTAAAGCGTCTGTGGGCGATAAATACTGGTTTCGAATATTTTAGCGTGTTAATAAATAATTAAAATAAAATATATACTAGTTGCATAGATTCATAACATTTTTGTAACATTTTTTTTAATAGTTAATTGATAGTTATCTAATAAAGTATGGTTATAACAGATTGGCAAGTATAACCTCGGATGAGAGCGAGACCCCGCCCGAGCTACCTGCCAAGACACGACGCAACATTCGCGCGGATATGCAACAGTACTTCCCCAATGTTGAAATTAGGTACGTAATATATTTTCACTACTATATGTATTTTTCCTTGCTCTAATTCACCAAGCTATTTATTCAACTATCTATTCAACCTCAATTTTTTTATTTAACCGACTTTCTCATCACACTATGTACCGCTTGGATCCAGCGACTACTCTCGTTCTCCTGAAAGATAATAATAATATATGGGACATTTACACACACGGTCGTCTGACCCCAAAGTAAGTAACTTAATACTTGCGTTATGGCGATTCAATAATGATAATGATAGCTGGTAATGAGATGAAAAATTCAAAGGGATTTATTGCTGAGGGGATGTAAATTTATCACGTGTGTTTATATATATGAAATATCCTAGTATATTATCTTAGTATGATTAGCATAATTTATATACCTAACTAGTAGTACACACATTTCACTTTTTGATTTGACTGGCCCGTCGGCGCAGTGGGTAGTGATCCTGCCTTCCGTGGGTCGCGGGTTCGATTCCCGCCGAGGGCCAACATTTTGTATATATCAATTTTTTTGTTCTTCGAGCCTGGCTGTATATTGTATTTAAGTATGTATTTAAAATTATAATATGTAGTATATCTACCAATCGTCCATCACCCATAACACAAATATTAAGTGACTTACTTTGGGGACGAAACAACCTTGTGTGTAAGTGTCCCATATATTTATTTATTTATTAAATTAGACAATCTCATCGTAACACTTCTGCGTTCATTAAGACGATCTCAATTATCTCTTCGCTGCGTAACCGAAATATCATCAAGAGATTGACGTAGAGTTAAATATTTTAATCGTAACTTCTGCACTGTGAGTGCAGAAGTTACGATAAAAATATTTAACTAAAGCTATGATAGCCTAGCGGTGAGACCGTGCGACTCTCCCCGGGCAGGCACCAATGAGTTTTAATATTAAAACTTATGTGTCTAATTGATAATTGCACTTTATCACACGCTTTTCGGTAAAGGAAAACATCGTGAGGAAACCTGCATATCTCTAGAGAATTCTGGAGATATGTGTAACCTACCAATTCACATTGGAGCAGCGTGGTAGGTCTTAGCTCCAATCCTTCTCTCCAATTACGGAGAGAGGAGGACTTAGCCCAGCAGTGGGCATAGTAATAGGCTGTTACTACTACTGCACTGTGGAATTCCAAAAGCTAACACCTTCTTTCTAAAAAGTTATCCATTCAAAGTTTATTTTTATTAATTGCCACTTCGTTTCCAGGAAATCCCCTCCGTTCTCTCTTCATGATGCCCGTCCACATACATTGGCAGAACATAACCACCAGCGGCCGCCTCCACTTCCTCTTAAGAAGAAACACAGTCAGTATCTATTTTATTTCGTTTGTTCCGTATACAACATACTTTCTTTATCACCCTTCCTTAGATGTTTATGTTATAGTATACATTGCAATTCGGAAGTTGCAAGATTATTTAATCAATATAAAGTTACATATACTGAAACAGAAGAAATAGCTTGTCTTTAAATAAGAGATAGTAATATAATTTTAATAAATAAAAGAAAACAATTTAAAACGTTACATATTATGATGTTACATGTATTAGTTAGCAGAGTTTATATGATCATATATAAAGATAATTAAATTGGATATAAACATATTTGATTCCACCTTTATAAGTCGTGGTTGAAGCAAAATAAAAAATATCTATATAGAGTATTTGTAGAATAATTTCATCAAAATAAATAAAGTAAAAAATTTCAAAATTCGTATATTGACTACATTGAATGGTTAAACTTTTTTATTGCAAACGACGTTGCTTTAATTATCTTAAAAGGTTTTTAACGAAATAGTACTAAAGATTAATTTTTTTAGCTGAATCTTTCACTCTCTTACTACAAATAGTACAAATACGTAACCCTGAATGAGAAAAGGATATTTGCGTCGCTAGCAACATTTATATATGACGTTGTATTTTAGATGATGATCGGTTGAATATTCGTGATATAATTGAACAAAAGTTAAGATTTTTATTATAACTATTGTTAAAATGATACCATGTCTTAATTTTGTATGACTGATGTCTCCTAGCATGCATCTTTCAGTGTCAGTGCATATTTTTGAATGTATATTTTGACTTCTGAGGTAACTAGAAGATAATTGATGTGTCTGTAATTTGATAGTGTATGTTGATATCCCTTATAAATGTTTGGTTGATGGGTATCTAATGCATCAAAATCTTTATCGAATCGAATACAGTTAATTGGTAGTATGTGTAAATATAATACCACTAAAATTAAATCGCTAGCTTCAAGCCATAGGGACGTCTTCTTTCTCCTACCCTTATCCCACTCTAAGCTGGGTCAGCACAACATGTTTTTCTCTTCCGTTTTCTTCTATTCGTCAATTCTAGCGTTACTCCTTTTTTATGTATGTCATTCTTCACACAATCCAATCATCTCTTAGTACGCCTCCCTCTAGTCATATATCCATCTACATGCATAAGGACGTATTAACAGTAATGCATTGTTGTTTTTTTACTGTTATTCGATTCTATTATTGGTCATATACTGTCTTGTCGTAACGGATTACGGTTTACTATGTACGGACTACAATTCGACGAGATAATGTATGACCAACATGACCAATACCTCCATGTGGTATCCGGCTAAGTAGAATAGACCACCCTTTTTCTTACCAAGGTGTCGTAAAAGGCGACTAAAGTAAGTCGACCCACCGTGTGGTATCCGTTTAAGTAGAACAGACCATTCTCTTTCTTACTGAGGGGTTGACTAAAGTAAGTTAACTTCAGGCAGGCGGGTGGTCATAAAAAACGTTGCCAAATTATGTGACAACATATTTATAACATGTTGTGCCAACCTCACATAGAGTGGGATAAGCGCAGGAGGATGATGAAGAGTGTATGACCAATAGTAGAATCGCATATCAGTAAGAAACAAAAATCGTATTTTTGTTGATACGTCCGCTATGGCTTGAAGGTATGTAATATATAACAATACTTAACGATCTATTTAATTAAACATATTTAAATCAAATGATAAATACAATGCTGTTATGAATCTCGATATGGGCAACGGTTGTCAGTATACTACGAATTGGCTTTATCTCATTCGCTCGTTGTTCACAAATGTTCCCTTGGGCTCTTAAATATAACGGCATGTTTGTCTGTTGTGCCGGTGCGTCGGGCAGTGTTTCAAAGCGTCGCCTACAGTGGTGAGTGGATTGCATGCTCGCGTTAGCCGTTAGCCAACTACTGTCACTACAGCCCTCAATAGTGTTGTGTTACATTCAAATGGCCTAGTTAGCCTTTTTACTCTAGTTTGTGTTTTGGTTGATATATTTTCGTACTCTAGGCTCCTTTTGGTTGATATATAGTCGTATCGAAAATTAATTCCACTTTAAAAAGCTGAATATAACAAGTTCGAGCGTCGTCTTGTAAATTTTACTATTAACAAAGCATCTTCGCAGATAGTGTCGGATCGGGAAACATTATTTTCGATTAAAACAATAATAGCAGCAAAATGAATTTTACAAAAAGTAACGTTCTTAAGATTTTTTTGAATATCATACAAATCCATTAACGGTTGTGTATTAGATATTATTTCTCATAAAGATAAACTCTTTAAAATATCGATATTTAGAGAAACCATACATTTCATAAGTATTAGAAAATACCCCACTAGTTCAGGTCAGATTGCAGCATTTGAATGTAATTCAGCGAAATAACTCGTCCACTCCATAAAGCAGACGGATTGGGGTTTTACATGTGCCTCTAGCTTTCACGATAAATTTCAGTAAGATAATCACAGCTCGCTTATCACTACATGGCTTACGGCGCTTAATTATGTGTCAGTCAATAAAACAAACGGAATTTGAGTGTAGTTAATTATCACCAAGAATGATGGATGTATTTAGCGCTTTGTTACGGCGCATTTGCTCATTTGGCGGCATAGAAGCACATGTTACGCCATTATTAGTAGAGTATATTATTTGTAGTTGTAAATTCGTACTAAATTAGCGTTGTTCGAATTTCAGTAATGGCATACATGGAGATGTTTGGAAACTGCAGTCACACCAACGCACATCCTCCTATAAATCCGGAGGCGCCTTCAGATATGTTTCGGCACTCCATACATACTTATAATTTGACTAGGTAAGTGCGACATGGAGATAAAACTAGTTTATATATAGAAATTTAAAAAATAAAACAAATTTTAGTGTGAACGCTCGTCAAGTTAAAGTCTTATTTAGTGACTTTTTTAGTATTGGTTTGGATAATTTTATATTGTGTATTTTTTATTCTACTCGTGCCCATATGCGCATAACAAATATTTGTCAATGTTAGTCATAATTTATTAATATATAGATCAGTATGCTAAATAAATAATAATAATAAATTAACCTGATTTTCGATCTGTAATCATATTTAGTTTAATTTGGTTCGGTTAGTGACACGTTTATTTTTTCATGATGTCTCATTACTTGTTATTTATATTCTTAATATTTTCAGTGCACAGCATTCAAGCACGGGAACTATAAGCGTGGGTCATCAACAAGTTCAAAGATCGATGGCTTCATCCTTAACAGTTCAACACTTAAGCACACCGCCTCTAAGGTTTGTGAATATTATAATTGGTTTTAGCGTACACTATCGTAAACAAAATATATAAAGTCTTAATTTTTGATATTTGCGTACCAAAACTGATTTTTTATGAATTGACTCACTTCGTCCATTACCCGGCAGTGATCTCTATATATCATATATATAAGGGATGACCTTTGTGAAATTTTCTTATTAATAATGTTATTCTTGCGTTTTTTATGGTACATAAATATATAACTAAAATATTAAAATTATATCATTTTTTCTTGTGAAGGCTTTTATAGTTTATGTTTCGTTTTCTTTCGTTACGCAATTAGCAATTAATTGACCCGCCGTGTGTTATCCGGCTGAGTAGAATAAACCACACTCATTTCTTACCGAGGTGTCGTAAAAAGCGACTAAGGTAAGTTGACGTCAGGCAGGCGGCCGGTCGTAAAATACATAGCCAAATCATGTGACAACATGTTTGTAACATGTTGTGCCGACCCCACTTATAATGGGATAAGGGCAGGATGAGGATGATGATGATGACGTAATTATTAATTGTATAATTATATGTCTTATAAATAAATATATTATGCACAGTGGATCAGAGGACAGCGTGAGTATGAGAACTTCGTGTAGATCCAGTCCAGTACCTCCAGAACCACCAGCTCTGCCGCCAAAGATGAATAAAAGTAAACAGGTAAACGACACAATTTTTTTTTTTAAATATATACTATCCTACTTCCTACTAATATTATAAATGCCAAAGTTTGTGAGTATGGATGGATGTTTGTTACTCTTTCACGAAAAAGCTATCAGAGGGATTTGGATGAAACTTTACAGTTATATAGGTTATACATCGTAATAACATATAGGCTACAATTTGTAATGATTTTATGTAATATAACGATACATGTCAATAAAGTCGGAAAAAATCTGGCCTCGGAGAGCTATCTCGGCGTACGCTGCCTAAACCATTAGAGTTACGCAAAGATGATGTACTGTTTATGTATTGTTTGTCTTTAATAGTTCTAAATAAAAGTCCGCGACAGCATATATCTATGTAGAAGCCACTATGACCAAAATTGTGAATCACAAATTTAATTAAATTAGATACTGTGGCAGACAAAATTCCTAGCGAGCGAAGCCGCAGGAAAAAACTAGTTTTTTATATATGGGACACTTACACACACGGTCGTCGATCCCTAAAGTAAGTAATTCAACACTTGTGTTATGGTGACGAACAACTAGTAAATATACTACATATATAATTTTAAATACATACTTAAATACAAATACACACCCAGGCTCGAAGAACTAACCAATTGTGTATAGTAAATGTTGCTACTCGGCAGGAATCGAACCCGTGATCCGCGGAACTGAAGACAGGGTCACTACCCACTGCGCCGACGGGCCAGTCAAAATGGATATGCATATTGTAGTCTTGATATACCTTATTATAGGCACATTATAGAATAAAAGATTAAAGATCAGCCGTGTGGTATCCGGCTGAGTAGAATAGACCACCCTTATTTCTTACCGAGGTGTCTTAAAAGGTGATTAAGGTAAGTCGACGTCAGGCAGCCGGCCGGTCGTAAAATACTTAGCCAAATCAGGTTACAACATGTTTAATACATGTTGTGCCGACCCCACTTAGATAAGAGCAGGTGGGATAAGGGCAGGAGAATTTATGATTATAGGATTAAAGATATAGAATAGAGAATAGAGAGTCGGTATCTATGATTGATTACAACATTGTACAATTTTATTTTATTTAATATTAATTGTTATATATGTGCGTTATAAATAAAATATTTAATGTATTGCACAGTTTAACAAAAACAATTTTCAAACAACAGACATATTTTTTTATAACAGTTTTCAATGAATTCGAGCAATGAACTTTTGCCGCCACCGTCTCCGCGACCCTCGTCCCACAATAGTTCAGCGGATGAGTCTTTATTAAATAATATGGTATGTAAATATTAAAATACAAAAATTATTAATATACAAATTATAATTTACTGCAATAATTTTTTTTTTCTGTAATACACAGAGTTCAGATGATTTGTACGTTAGTTCGACGTCACCGGGCAAGTTTCCCGTAGACGAAGAAGATTTGGACCGACTTGTACAACCGATGCCGTCACCTGTACCATCGCAGGTATATTCAAAATATGTTGTATAAACCTTTTTTGCTGAATGTCCAAATCAAATCAAAATAATCTTTATTCAAATAAACCATTTCAGGCACTTTTGAATCGTCAAGCATCAATATGATTAATGAAACTACAACTCCTATTTAAATAGTCTAATAGTATGAAACACTTTCCTGTCCTTATAGCACTGTGAATAAGGTCAACACGAAGTGTTTTTCATTTTCCATTCTATTACAGTAATTCTTTTAAATTTAATAAGCTATGAATACAGAAATGTATGTATGTGAATGTGTGGTGGGACAAGACTGGATAAAATATGAAATGAGTATATACGGGGAAGTCTGAACGTTGCGCCCATTATAGAAAAGATGAGAGGTGCAAGATTGGGATGGTATGGACATGTAATGAGGAGGGATGAAAATCATGTCACCAAACGAGTTTTGAGTATGAATGTGGATGGATATGTGACTAGAGGGAGGCCTAAAAAGAGATGGTTGGATTGTGTGAAGTATGACATGCATATAAAGGGAGTAGCGCCAGAGTTGACTAATGATAGAAGAGAATGGAAGAGAAAAACATGTTGTGCCGACCCCACTTAGAGTGGGATAAGGGTAGCAGAAAGAAAGAAGAATACGGAAATCTTCATTTGGGAAAAGCATAAAAACAAATAGTACTAAATTTATAGTATTTGATACTTTATAATAATAAGACTATAATGAGATAATAATGGACTTAATTCATCTTGTTTATAAGCAGCTCACATATCGAACGCTTGTATCCTTTTCTAAGATCGTTGACGTCGTCAAGTTAGATACAAGTACTACTCATGTTATTATACAATTGTAGAGAAGCGAAAGCAGTTCAGAGCCAGGTCCAATCACGACAGATGAAAACACAACAAGTACAGCCGATCCGGATGACATTGTACTGCAAACCGAAATAAGTAGTTGGCTACTACTGAAAGGGGCTAATAAAGACGGTCCCGAAGTACGCGGCGGACACCCAGATGCATTAATCGTATTGGCAACTAAAGCTACCAAAGGTAACATCTTAATTTTGTAAATAATTTATAGAATTAGGCGTTACTTTGCGGAGATCCATAATACAAAAGTAATAATAAAATTATTTTGCTATAATCCGCGATACAGTAAATAGAAAATATATATAGTGTTTAATGTATAGTGGACTATCAGTATTTTCATACCCGATACGTGCAGGATTCGTAAAAATACATGCACAAACCTCCACCACTTCCACCACAATACACAAGCACTACACAGGTTCACTATCACAAACTCAACAATCGTTTCGCCCCGCAACCGAAGCATCATCAGGACATAGACTCCACGACAAAGCTTTTACCTTTAGCTTTGCGATTTTGTCGGTTGCGGGGCGAAACGATTGTTGAGTTTGTGATAGTGAACGTGTGTAGTGCTTGTGTATTGTGGTGGAAGTGGTGGAGGTTTGTGCATGTGTTTTTACGAATCCTGCACGTATCTGGTATGAAAATACTGATAGTCCACTATACATTAAACACTATATATATTTTCTATTTACTGTATCGCGGATTATAGCAAAATAATTTTATTATTACTTTTGTCTTAATTTTGTATTATTAAAATCTTAATTGTACTTTGGTTATGGTCTAGTAAATAATGACATCATCTCATATAGAAAACATAGCATTGATTAGTTTTGCTTGATTTCGAATAATACTTGAGCATTTATATTTATGTATATCTTATTTAGGAGCTTGTCTCCAAACGTCGTTCAAAATGCCTTTTAAAGAGATAGTGAAAAAATATTTTATTCGGAATCAACTATTGGAAAAGGGTTTTAAATAAGAAATTAATACATAGCATGTAGGAAGTTGGGTACATTTCAAATATTTTTTTTTAATAGATGTTACACAGTTTACATTTTTACAAAACATGGGCATAGTTTATAATAAAAATATTTAGTGTTATAAAAGGAAAGAAATTAAATCAACAACCCACACATAAATTTGAATAAGAAGCAAATGGAAAATATTTTGAATATATTTTCTCAATTAGCAACATTTTAAGTAATCATCATAGATAAAACAAATTTTAGAACGAGTATAATTGAATAATTTATATTTTTTCTTCCTTATGTTTGTCTTTAAATTTAGGTATTTAATTTAGTCGTTAAATTTCAGTTCTTAGCGTTTATAATTTTATTAATATTATACATAAATATCTCAAAGAAATAATATCAATAATAAGTTACATAAAATTAGATTTAAGTATTCGTCAACGCTTCTAACATCTTAACTGTAATGCTTTCACTTTACAGAAACGGACGAGTGTAAGTGAATATGAATTGGGACTGACAGACACTTGCTGGTTGATTACTAATATTATTTAAGCTTTGCCTAGTATTGCTTCATATTGTTTAGAAGCAAAACTGCCTTTAACATATATCGCACGCTTATTATTAAAGTGGCCGAATTCAAAAAAGTTGTGAATAAAATACTGTGAACTGCAATAAAATAATCCATAACGTAGAGAAGCAAGAAAATCTAACTTTTACAATCATTCGTAGCGTATCATAGAAGGCATTGTACAATTTAAGTCCGCGTGATTCCCTTGCGAGAGAATTTCAAGGAAATAGGTATTCTTACATTTGCTTCACAGTATATTTTAAGCAATTTAATTTTTGTACATAAAAATGTTAAGAATGATATAACTATAGGTGATGTATATAATAGACAAAGTAGGAATCGACATAAGCTTGCGACTCCAGCTTTGCGCCTAGCAAAAGTACGTAACTCGTTTATAGGTCTGGGTACAAGATTGTATAATAAAATTCCGCAATCAATTTTGGCCTTTCCATTACAACAGTTTAAAAACACTATTAAAAAGAAGCTGATACATAAAGCCTACTATACTGTTGAGGATAACTTAGATGACCAGAATGTGTGGATTTATCTGCGCTTCTACCCTGTACAAGACAGTAATGACTAAATGTAACAAGTTATAAGATTTATATTTTTAAAAAGAGCAACCGCCGAGATTCTTGCTCGCTCTTGGTAGGAACAGCTTTCCGAACCAGCGGTAGACTTGACGATTCTAAAGCACTTGTTTACAAGTTTACTTGAATAAAGAATATTTTGAATTTGAATTGAAATAAGGATTACAAATATAACTCAAGCCAAATATAACTTAAGCCAAATTTTGATATCGGTCAGTTTAATGCTAAGCGTGCGATATGTATTATATTATAGGAAGAAATAAGTTTAAATTGCATTAATAATTCACGCGACTTTGCTGGCGTTTATAAACACGAATCACTTTAAGCATGAAGTGATAAGCACTAACAAAGTAGTATTTATCTTGATAAAATATATTGAATGTAATAAATTAATTACGCATAGCGCGTTACGCACTCTAGCTTTAGCTTGGTACGGTAACATATATTTTTTTAGTGAAAATGTTACCGGTTCACAGTTGGCGAATGACTTATGAATGATTTGGTCTATGGTGTTAGAAATTTTAATTGAATAGAAATTACTTGTAACATGTTAGATAAATTAATTAACTTTATATAATTGCAATTTTAGTATGTACTTATATAACCAATGAAACGCTATCTCTAGGCTATGAAATATCAGATTAACGTTACTTAAAATCGCTTTACTGGCCTAACATTTTCGAGAGCATATTTCTGTTCTATTAAATTAATGTTAATATTTTTTGAGTTCTAAAGCAATTTTTTTTTCCAATACATTTCTATTATGAACCTTTTCGTCAATTTCAGTTCTTGTAATGGATCATGCAAACTTTTAGTACAGCTGTTGAAATGACTGAGCTTTGTTATGGGAATCATATCAGCCCTCGCTTTAGTTTGAATACAGGTTTACAGTCCAAATAATAATTTTAGAACATTCATTTTTAATTCCTTTCCTTATTTGAGTTTTGTACTGACTTAACTTGATTGACTTGTTTTTTTCCAATCAGTCGACTATTACTTTATCTGTATACAAACATTAGTGTCACCCTCAACTTACGTGTAACTCCCAAATTTCATTCTTTTCAATATTTCAATAAATTTCAATCAATATTGGCATGAATTAGCCGTGTAAGCGTAAAAGGTAACCCACCTTTCACGGATGTGGATTCTGGTTTACAGTCACTGAGAAATTATTTTAGGATGTTTTTTTTTCTCTTTCGAGCACTTTTGAATCGTCAAGGATCAATATGATTAATGAAGCTTAAAGTCATTTCATTAATTTCCTTTTTGTATTGACTATATTGTTTAATCTTCTACTTCAAATAGTTCAGGAACAACCTGAATTTGATTATTAATTATTTTTATAAAAAAATATCTGAACTAATACTATATCAGTTTTTTTTAACACCATATATCATATTTCGTAAGTCGTAAAATTTACCCCTTGTTTTCTAATTATTATGTCCTTATATAGATTTCGCGTATCAGGAAGCGTTTCTAGCGACGTATAGGACGTGGGTATCGCCCAGTGAGCTGGTTCATAAGCTCGTGCGGCGCGCGCACCATTATAGACCGAGACAGCACGAGCTACGTTCCACATTGAGTTTGCTTACGAGGGTCGTGGCTGATTTGACGTGAGTTTTTGCTAGTTTTAGTTTCTTTTTTTTTAATTTTTTTTTACCTAAATAAAAATATTCTTTTACATAACGAATAAATAATATAAATAAATATATGGGACATTTACACACACGGTCGTCCGTCCCCGAGGTAAGTAACTTAATACTTGTGTTATGAGTGACGGACAACTGGTAGATATACTACATATATAAGTTTAAATACATACTTAAATACAAATACACACCCAGGCTCGAAGAACCAACAATTTGTTTATAGAAAATGTTGGTCCTCGGCGGGAATCAAACCCGCGACCTGCGGAGCTGAAAGCAGGGTCACTACCCACAGCGCCAACGGGCCAGTCGAAATGAAACAAAAATGACCGTTTATCTATTATTTAAAATGTTACTGGTCGCTCACACAACATGAGTGTGATGGCCGGCTAAACTATATATTTTAGGCAATGATTTGATTAAGAGTCAGTCTTATTTAAACTTTTATTTTTTTACTTCAAGAAGGCTGTAGGCTCCTCGTAAGACTTTTCTTAAAATACAAAACTGTGGCATATAATTTTGTATCGTAATTACAGAATGGCAGATTTAGAAAGATCGCTAATGCAAGAAATAATGGAATTTATATATTGGCTAGTGGAAATGGAAGAATTGCCTATTTCAAAAGCCTTAAGACAAATCTTAGTCGATAAACAAAAGCAACTGCATTTCCAAAATGTAAGTGTGTTACCTTATATTTGATCTATAGAATGAAATAAAAAGTTAATAATTTCGAATTGTATACATGTTTTCCTAATCTATGGTCATAAGATTGTTTATCTACTCTGATACTATAATACAAAGATTATAAAACTGAAAACAAAATTCTTATGACAAACATTACGTACAGAAAAAATTAAAAAGTTTCATTACGATACAGGTCTTGTATGGACACCTGTATCATAATGTAACTTTTTAATCTTAACGATACACCTATACAACTTCTAGCTGGACCAAGGAGGTTGAACCTCAACCTTAAAAAAAAAAGGTTTCAATGAATGAGTCCGCGGCGAAGCAACACGCATGCGCAATCGATGTTTGCGCCTTGGCGCCAATATATGACATTAAAAAAACCTTCTCAATATTTAAACGAAGTTGTTGTTTGTAAAAAAATAAGTTTTTGTGTAAAAACATGTCTGAGAGCGGGGATAGTGGTGATTGTACGCCACCAGATATTCTGAAACCTGCGTCAAACATGATCGTGAACCTGTTGCCGACGAAATCTAGGAGCAACTATATTAAATGTTACCACGAGTTCATGGAATGGAAACGTACGTTTTACGTATTATAGTATGAGAATAGATAAAGTAGTGTATGATACATAACTTGGTCTTATAACACTCGTGTGACATTATAAAGAAACTCGCCTGCGGCTCGTATTTTTAAACCACACTCGTGTTATAAGAACCCTTATTATGCAACAGTATCATAAACTACTATTATTTTTCTTTCTAATAGACGAATAACAGATATGAATACGATGTCCCGTGTTATGGCACTGTGTCGTTACGCCGGGATACCCTCCTTGACTTCAAAGCTCACGAGCTAGCAGAACAGATGACTTTGCTCGACTCTGCACTTTTTGTGCGCATTACTACAGCAGAAGTACTGTCTTGGCCGCGCGACCAATCTGAGGAGAGGTCACCAAATCTCACGAGGTTCACTGAGCACTTCAACAAGATGAGCTACTGGGCACGATCGAGGATATTAGAACAGGTATAATGTATATTTCAAAATACAGTCACCTTATACTCTTTTTTTTACATTTAGTATAAAGTATTCTACAAAAAAATAATGATAATATTGCAGTATTGCTTGAAACGGCTCGTATTGTGATAAAGTACCTAACTCTGGAGCCCTAACCATCGGTAGCCCGGATTATTGCCCCGCTTTCAGCGGACAACAATTTTTTATATTATTAAATGTTTGTTCAATTATTTGTTTTTTTTTTATAATTGGAAATATTAAAAAATGTAAGTAGTTATGTTTAAGCAAAATAAATGATAAAAGTATTTGCTATAATCCGCGATAAAAGAAAGTAGAAAATATATCGCTCGTGAGCTGTAATAGCGGCACGTATATATTGCTAAATGTGGAGTCTACTATCCGTTTTCATTGCGTAAAAACGCATGCACTATACCACCTACACAGCTACACTACCTAAGTACTGCACACATTCACTACCACACTCAAAAATACTTTCGCCCCATAACCGAAGTATCAGGAGATAAGACTCGCAAAATGTAAGCTCTTATAAATCATTTAAAGTATTCTCAGTTTAGCTATTATATTTTTAATGTCACCGAGCCATTACTATAAAGACAAGATTCGAAAGTAAAATTACTTACTTTCGATTCGATAACTACAATTCAATTCCTTACTAATATAGTTTGGGTTTTTACACATTGTTCCCTAAGTTCTAAAACTGTTTTTATTGAACATTTTGTATTATAGTTTTTTGTTCGCATTCACGTATATTGTTTTTATTCTATACTCGAAGTGGAGAAAAAATGGATTTTTTTCCCCCAAAAAAATGGTTTTTTTTCCCCCAAAAAAATGTTTTTTTTTCCCCACTTCGAAATGATTTTTTATTCTATATGTAGGTCCGGTATATTAAAGGCTTGAATTGTGTCCAAATTCTTTCTACTCGTATATTTCAGAGGTCGGCAACGCGGCGCCCGCGCGTCACTGTGCCCTTCAATAAATTTTAGTGCGCCCTTATACTATTGTTAATTTAAACAAGCGATTAAAAAGTGATGTTCACTTTTTAATCGCTTGTTTTATAAATATGAATATTTCAAAAAATTTTTGGCGCCCGCCATGAATTTTTTATTTAGTATTTCACTCTTTACATTAAAAACGTTGCCGACCTTTGCTATATTGCATCAGCAGATGTAAAGACAGAAAGAGGGATGACTGACATACTTTCACATTTGTAGTATTAGTGTGTGTAGTACTTCTCTGTACTCACTACGTGCTTATTGTAGGTGTCTCCTCTTCCACATCCAGTGACCAAGAGTAACGTTATTGACTGTAACTATTACGAATCTTTCCTTCCCACTCCTGTGTATACCAGAGACAATATTCTATCTTACCACTCTACCACAGACAAGTAATAGATACAAAGCCAACACCTATATCATAGATAAGCAATATAATAGATTCTAGAACGGGGCAAAAACTACTTTTGTGAAAAACGAAACGAAACAGTTAATAGAAAAAAAGAAACGGTTTCAAAAAACAGTTATTTATAAGACGCTTAAGAACTACACAAGTTTAATATCGAATATACTTTATTTACAATTAATATCTTCTCAGAAAACACTCATTTTTGCACTATTTATTACTAATAAATTACTAATTTATTAACAGCGACTCTCTTGAAACTGTTTGTTGAAACGACTCCGGAGAGTGATCGCTCCGTCTCGCTTATTATAGCAGTATTTATGGTAGGTGTGAGCGAGATGAGGGGAATTTTTCACACGCATTTATCGTAGTGTGTTTGTCTTTCGATATATGATGAGGCGTCCAACGAGACAACTGCAGCTAGTTTTTTAGAAACGGTTTCTGCTGTAGACAAAAACCGTTTGTTCGTTACGCGTTTTTTATAACGCTTTCGGGAAAAAACGCCCAGCTCTAAGCTGTTTGTGAATCTATTAGATTCACAAACACTACTGTCTGTTTACACAAGTTTAGAAATTATATTAAAACGATGCTACTACATAAAGCTTACTATACAATTGAAGATTATTTGAGTGATAGTAGCATATCTTAACTGCAGTCAGCTACGCACCAAGCTGCAACGATTAATTTGTAACCATCAATCAAATTGTAAAAAAAATATATAAATTAAAAAAAAACAATGGCCGCCGAGTTTCTTGCTGGTTCTTCTCGGTAGGAGCAAACTTCCGAATCAGTGGTAACTTCTTGAAAACATTGACGATTCAAAAGTACTGTAAACAGTCTACTTGAATAAAGAATATTTTGAGTTTAAGTTTGAGTTTGTGGATTATGAAAGATGCATTTCGAGCTATCTGGAACTACACCTAACCGTAATTTTTTTATACTTCTATAGTACGAAGCACGCGAGCGGGAAAAGTACGCAAACAAGGTGCTTAAAGTAATGAAGGCGCTTCGTAAACTGAATAACTTCAACTCATACCTGGCGCTAGTCTCTGCGCTGGACTGTCCGCCTGTCCGTCGTCTGGGCTGGCCGCGCGCTGTCATAGAGGCGTTGAGGGATCACGTGGCACTTATAGACTCGTCGCACTCCTTCCGCGCCTACCGCCAGGCGCTGGCGGACACGCATCCGCCCTGCATACCGTACATGTGAGTATTGGCCATTTAATTTATTACTATCTAAAGCATATCGGGTATGTATAACATATTAGATTTGTAAAAAGTGATTGTTACACTGCGTTAAATTAAATTAATAATTGCGCGATTACATTGTGCAAGCGCGTGCGCATGAGTCAGCTGTAGATGTGACGGGTGACAGCTGAGAGAGGGCTTTGAACTCGAAAACGGTTTGATTTAACAGACTGTTGAAAAAATCAGATTCTTTCGGAATCACTTACCACTCATTACTATTGTTTGTTTGTAGACTGCTCTAAAAGTCTGTACGTTATAAGTGAATTATAATCAACAATTAGAAACTGAAGCCTAATCTATAAATAACATCTTAGAAGCTGTAATTATTAACCCCGTAATCGGGGTTTATATTTACGGCTACAATTGCTGAATTATTCTGTGAGGTTCTCCACGTCTCCATACTGGCCCGCAGTCGGTGTCCTGAGCATCCTGAGCCCACGTCCCCGCTGCACGTATAGACGTAACAGTGACGCCCAACGTGGGGCCTAACAGTCACTGTTACGTCTATACGTACACAAATAAAAGAATTGATAGAGAGAACTTCCTGTATTTGCACTAAGTAAGACAAAAAACACACTGCCCTGTTTTCTCGGGGTGTTTAACATGATATTAAATTATTCTGCTATAATCCGCGATAAAGTAAATAGAATTCCAAAATTCAAATTCAAAATATTCTTTATTCAAGTAAACTTGTAAACAAGTGCTTTTAAATCGTCAACTTTACTGCTGGTTCGGAAAGCTGTTCCTACCGAGAAGAACCAGCAAGAAACTCGGCGGTTGCTCTTTTTAAAATATAAATCTAAGAACTAGTTACATATATTTATTAGTGTCTTGTACAGGGTAGAGGTGCACCTATATCCACACATCCTTATCATCTAAGTAATCTTCAACAGTATAGTAGGCTTTCTGTATCAGCTTCTTTTTAACAGTTGTTTTTAAACTACTGTAATGTCATGGCCAAATATATTAAAAAAATAAAGAAAATATGTAAAATGTAAAATGTAAAGTGGACTATAAGTTTTCATAATCGTTCCATGCAATATTCGTAAACACACATGCACAAACCTCCACTGACCCCACTACACACGTTCACTATGAACGCTCCGCAACCGAAGCATCATCAGGAGATAGACTCCACGACAAAATTTGTCAATCTGTCTGACAAAATGATGTCGTTCGGTTCGGGTTCGGTTTCATTAATACTTAATACTTATAATAAATGAATGTTCTAGTGGCCTGTTCCTTCAAGATTTGACGTTTGTACACGTGGGAAACCCTGACTTACTTCCCGACGGCAGCATTAACTTCACCAAGCGGTGGCAGCAGTACACTATCATGGAGAATATGAAGCGTTTTCACAAAGAGTGCGTATTTTAAATATTATTATGTTTAGTTATAAAAAGAAACGGAGTCTTGGCTCCATTGTATAATAATTAAATTTTAATAGCTTGAAAAAGCGGTATATTCGTGTTTCAAAATATGAAAAAAAATTGCGCAACCTGGGAATTGAGAAATCTTTAGAAATATAATTTATAGAATTAGGCGTTACTTTGCGGAGATCCATAATACAAAAGTAATAATAAAATTATTTTTATTATTACTATACTAAACTTTTATTATTTTATTATTACTATATTATTACTATAATAAACTATAATCCGCGATACAATAAATAGAAAATATATATACTGTTAAATGTATAGTGGACTATCCGTATTTTCATACCCGATACGTGCAGGATTCGTAAAAACACATGCACAAACCTACGATACACTATATATATATAAGACAATTAAAAGAATTTTATTTTAAGCGGTAAATAAAAATTGTGTTGCTCCGTTAACCAAAGAAACGACAATTAAGTTTCTATTTTACTTCGCTTTTTATATTCACTTCTATATCCATCTTGTTATTCCGTTGCTAAATCGTTTTCTCTGATTACAATTTTCCTTTTGACAGAGTCAAACCAAGATTCAAATTTCAAATATTAAAAAGAAGAATTTATATTCTTTACATCTCCCCCCCTTAAAAATAAAAAAATTAAATCTATACTTTACATATTTACTTGCTTTTTCTTTATTTATTTATATTTTCTTTTGCTTTATATTGGTATTGGAATAAGTTTTGTAATATGAAAGAGATTTGACTCTATTTTTTTATATCCCGTATCAATTTTATATATTGAATCTGATAATTTTTCAATAATTCTAAATGGGCCAATTCTTAGTTCATCTAATTTGTGCCTATTCATTTTGTTCCCATTCTCTACATAAACCATATCTCCTTCATTGAAATCAAATTGTGTTCTATTTCTATCAAATATTTTTTTATTATAATTATGTGATCTAATTGAATTTTCAAATGCCATTTTTTTATCACTAACCCATTCATCTTCTGTTTTGCCTTTTTTTAATTCGTCTGGCAACAAGGAAACATCTGAACCATCCAAAAGGTATTTAGTTTATGCTTCCTTAAGATGTTACTCAATATCCTCTGAAATATAGCTGACGCTGTCTTCAACCCAAATGGTAAACATGTCCACTGATAATGGCCCTCCTGTGTCACAAAAGCAGTTTTCATTCTATCTTCAATCCTTAGCGGAATGGACCAAAACGCTGAATTTATGTCCAGCGTTGTAAAATATGTTGAGTTTCTAGTTTTTATCACCAAATCATCAATAAGTGGAAACGGTTGTGCTTCTGGTACTATTATTTTATTTAAGTCTCTGAAGTCTATACATAACCTTGATTTTTTGTTATCTTCTTTCTTGAAAGCTAAAGTCACGGGTGCCGCAAACGGACTATAAGATTCTTCGATGAGACTTTTATCAAGTAATTTTGTTATTTGTTCTTCTATTTCCTTTTTGTCTTCAATTGAACATTTATACGGCCTTTTGCTGCAGTATTTATCAATAAGTAGATCAATATGTGCTTCATATTCTTTGACGGTACCAATGTCATATTTATCTTTTGCAAATATTGACTTGTAGGTGTTTACCAGTTTTAATATTTCTGACTCTTGATAAGCATTTAAATTACTTATATTTATTTTAAATTCTTCTTCTTGTATTTGTTCTTTAATAGTGATAAAACTCTCATTTCTTTCATTATTTTCTTCCTTAGAAGTAACGTTTATATCACTATCTTCATTTTTTTCAGAATCCTTTTTTATTTTCATTTGTATTTCTTCTTTTCTTTGACTGATTTTCAAATTCTCATCTTGAACAAGTCTAAATTGTTTTATGATATCCAGTCCAATTAGAAAGTTATATTTAAATTCTTCTCCATCTACGATATAAACTTTTGCTTCCTCTTCAATATCCATAATTTTTATTTTAATAGTCGTCAAACCAATCGTCTTTTTAACACCATTAATTGTTACTAAATTGTCACTATTTGAATCAATGTCATGCTCCCTTTCCCTTTTCAGTCTTATTAGTTTAGAATTAATTATGGAAACATTGGAGCCTGAATCATAAATTCCGAATATTTCTAACTGTGAATTTAATAACAGTTTGACTTTAATTAATGGTGTTATTATTCGTTTTTTTTATCATCATAATTTAGTTCTACATCGATCACTGAATTGTTTATGGTTTTACTATTATTTCTTCTCCTAATATCTTCTTCTGATTTTCTAAACCCACATTTTTCTTCTGGATGGAATCGAATGCCTTTATCTAAATTTTCGCAAATTTTGCATTGTTTTATTTTGTTAGTTATAACCTTATTATTATGGGTGTTTTGCTTGAAGTTATTAACATACTTTTTATTTGCTATATATTCATATTTTCCAATTTCATTGTAGAGGTTTGCAGTCGTTTTACAGATTTTCTATCAATATTAATCATTACTTGCTCTGGTAGTCCCATTACGATAAGGTTTATCATTGTTTGGGTATCTATATGCTTGTTTATTTCTAATAAAAGTTTTTCTTTTTTTGTGGCATACTCCAACAATGATCCGGCTTTAAATCTGAATGTAAAAGCATATTTCACTAGCGACCACCCATTATTTCCATATGTTTCACAAAAATCAGACTTCCACAGTGTCCAATCTGAATCAACCGTCAATTTTATCATCATACTTGTATACCAATCTAAGCACTGTTCTTCCAAGAAATTCTTCAGAATTTCAATTTTTTCTTCATCTAGCATTATCTCATTTCTTCCACATTCTTGCTCAAATTCAACAATCCACTGATCTGCGTTTTTTTTATTCGAATACTTTTCTATCAAAAACCTTTCAGCAGTCTTACCAATATTTTTCTTCTCTATTGGAGAATTTTGTGAAAACGTCCCCTTTGTAATTTCCTCTAAATACATGTCACCAAATTGTAAATTTTCACCTTCATCTAGATATATTTTCTTCAAATCCATACTGAGGGGAATCCATACGGTGCGTGCTTGATGCCTTTTTTTTAGAGCGTTTCTTACTTTCGTATACGCATCTGAAGAAACAATGGCAGTGTGCTTACTTGCAGGCTTTAGATCGTCGGGAAACTCAAAAGTACGTCCGTCTGGCGTCTCAACTGATGTTATGCATATCACATTTGTTTTTCCATCTGGTGATCCCACTACTACAAATTTAAATCGTAGTTTTTCCATTTCACTGAATTAACTAAAATTGTCGTTTTATAAGACAATTAAAAGAATTTTATTTTAAGCGGTAAATAAAAATTGTGTTGCTCCGTTAACCAAAGAAACGACAATTAAGTTTCTATTTTACTTCGCTTTTTATATTCACTTCTATATCCATCTTGTTATTCCGTTGCTAAATCGTTTTCTCTGATTACAATTTTCCTTTTGACAGAGTCAAACCAAGATTCAAATTTCAAATATTAAAAAGAAGAATTTATATTCTTTACATATATTTTCTATTTACTGTATCGCGGATTATAGCAAAATAATTTTATTATTACTTTTGTCTTTAGAAATATGTTTGGGACAAGTTATTGATTATAATAATCGATTAATGTAAACGAATAGTAAAAAACATAAACAAAGATTACGTTCATTACATGACTCTTACCATAAAAATAATTATTAAATAATAATATAAAATTATCTTTAAGAATTTAAACGTTTGAAATAAAAATTGTTCAGAAATCAATAAATTGTTCGTTTATCACTGTTGTTATGTACGCTTATCCTATGCTAAAATGTCATACTAAAAATTTGCTGTTTAACTTATTAGAATTCGTAACATCACTTTTACTGTCTTTTATAACTTTGCTTTTAGATTGACAAATTTAGCTAAATTTTGAGTAATACTTAACTAATAAGAAAGCTGTCCATTCGCTTTATAGTTTTGTCTTTTACATTTTGGGCCGAAAATTGTTTTTCGGAATTAAAAGTATCAGTTTCCTTTTCTTATATATAAAGAAATTTATATACGATCGTGACTTCCACCTCGGTATTGTTGTAAAACTTTAGTTCGTGCAAAAAAGACGCATTCATACAGAAGGTTATAAATTATATTATCTTAAAAGTACTGTTAAAGGAAGTTCACAAGAATAATATAATTAAATAATGAAACCCCAAGTTTTAATAATACTTTTATTTTACACGTTCGTAATCCATACAATTTAACCACCCCACGTCACCGTCCTATATTTCTACCCTCGTTTTTCTGTTGCCATGGTAACTAATTGTCATTGAACGTTGCGCCGAGAATATCTTCGGCTATGTTCGTTATCCATCGGCTGCACTCGTAATACGCACGGAAGTAGCGACTTCTTGATATTGCTGTTTGCAGTACATGAATCTTAAAGGAAAATAATTTTGTATCTTATCCACATTCATTCTCCTGCCTTTATCCCACTCTAAGTGGGGTCGGCACAGCATGTTACAAACATGTTATCACATGATTTGGCTAAGTATTTTATGACCGGCCGCCTGCCTGACGTCAACTTACCGTAGTCGCCTTTTACGACACCTCGGTAAGAAATGAGGGTGGTCTATTCTATGCAGCCGGATACCACACGGCACATACCTAAATCACCTCTTACGACACCTCGGTAAGAAAGGAGGGTGGTCTATTCTATTCTGCCGGATACCACGGCGGCTAATTTATATTGCTGTTTGCAATCTTATAGGAAAATAATTTTGTATCTAATCCACAGGCAGTACAAATTTAAAAAGAATGAACGGATCCAGGCGATGTTCAACGAGTTCGATGACGTATTAAGCGAGGAGACCATGTGGCAGATCTCCGAGACCATCAAGCCGCGCGCGGGCCGTACGCGGAACCCGTCCGCACCGTCACCACCGGCCGCTGGCGCACCACCGCCCACCGTCACTGCTGCCACATAAGGTATTTTTTATTTATCTGTTGTATACGCAGTCAGCAGAATTATAGGTAGTGTAGACAGCAACAATTTTTAATCAGTGTCTCAATTTATTATTTATTTATTTATTTAATTTTTAATTCAGATACAAAATCCATACTTAAATACTTAAATTAGTTGTTAGTAACAATTTATCTTAAAAACTACGTTAGTAATAACACTAACCTATCCTAACCTAAACTACACTAAGAACTAACATTATTTACACAAACTGTACACCACTGAATGTGCACCATTCAAAAAGGGACTGTCAAGTTTGCACCACAATGTTTTGAGAAGGGAGTTGGCAGTGTTCCCAAGTCTGAACATAAGTGAAGCGGCACGCTTGCGCAAGATCGCGTAAAAGTCATCCACGCGAACTTCCGCAAACATAGCCGATGCACTACAATATCTGGGCCTCTTCAACACCGCTCTCAAAACATTGTTATACTGAACACGCAAGGCGCTGTATGCTCGCTGCGTATGGTTGATTATTATTGCTAGCAACACTAGTCACCACCCAGCCAGGGGTATAAAAGTGCCTACCATGCACTCTTATTGCGACTCAATCGAAGACGTAAACGACGATCGCGAACCGCCTTCTTTTCGTACCATGAAGTGTGAATTGCATTGGGGTCGTAATGATTGAAAAGGATAACGTTATATATTATACGTTATATTATAGATAACTCTGTCTCTTTTACTCACATGTTCTTAGGACGAATTCTGAACGCTCATTCGACAATGATTTAAAAAGTGCATCTTTAAGACGTCATGGTTTGAAAAAGCAAAATAATTTCGTTTACGTCTTCAATCGAGTCGCAATAAGAGTTCATGGTAGGCCTGCTGGTCATTAACAAAGCTCTCTCTCTCCTTTACGCTCGGTTCTCGCTTGTGGAAGCTCTGTTAGATGATCGGTTCACGTGACTCATTTTATTTATTGTGTTGTATGGTTGCATACAATTTTGTTCTCTTTTTATAAATCCTACTTTGGATCTTAAAAGTAGTTTTTCCCACCATTTATTCAACTTTTGACATACAGTGACTCGCAAAAATATTCGGACACTAAGATATGTTCACTTCGTACAGCGAACACCTATGGAGGGATCGGAATGGTTTTTTTTTCTAGTAATAAGCCATTTATCCAAGTCAATAATAATATATATTTCAAAATAAATTCATATCTGTTCATTGTAAAAAATTATAAAGGAACCGCAAAGGAACGTGATGTATATCTAGATGTCAAGTTATCCTTCTTGCTTTCTCCTAGAGTTCTCCTTATTATTATCGTATTCTTAAATTGAAACTTTCATAAAAAAAATTCTTGCAGGTATTTCTAGAATTATCCAAAGAAAATGAAGAAGGAAAGGTGATAAAACGATTCGACATAAATGTGAGATTTTATCTATGAGGAATTGTTTAACTTAGATAAAATATTGTGATTATCTGTCCTAAAATGGCCTAATTATATTTAGTATATTTATTGGTAATTGCGATTTCAACTGTGATTAGTCCGATTGTGAGTTGAGTGCATGTTAGAACACTACATATTACTTGCTTGAACTTGGTTTTTGGACTTATCCTTAAGTTTTAATGTGTAATTCATACAGTACATTTATAGTATTGGAAGAAATGCCCTTTTTATTTAAATAGGTTAGAGTCAATATGTTTCTTTGTTATGTAGCATAGATTGTTCCAATAAAATGTTTCAGGAACAACAGGAATATTGCCTGTTGTTCTTGGATTTTGTAACCGTAACATTTTTATTTTATATTACCAGACTAAGAAAAAAGGTCTATTTTTTCATATTGATTATTATGGGAATATTGTATTTAAAAAAAATTCTCAGCAGAATATATTTATTTTTATACTTTATATTAGAGACAGAGATAGGTCCAAATAGCCAAGCGTAAAAATTGGAAGCTTTCTCTATAAATACAAGATACACAAAATATTATTGCTTATTGGCTGCAATAGTTAGCACAACTTAAAGAACACATGTTTTGAACTAGGAATAGTTAAAAAATACGCATTCTTTTAAGTAGCAATAACGGCAGAACTCATAGTTTTATGCATTTTCCTTAGCAATGAAAACTTTAAGCACATTTATCTCAAAACATGATTTTTTGACTTGTGTCACTATTGCAGCCTATGAGCGATATTTTCAGTATTTTCACCGTTTACTGTCATACATATCAGCATGTGACTTAGATACTACAATGAATACGAGCGACGCATAGTTGTTAGTTATTTCTGATATTCTTCTTGTTGTGATTTGCCACTGTCGTCAGTATATTACTTATAGTATAAGCAGACTTCTAGAGCTAAATCTCAATACATCGAATTAGGGAATTTCTTATAAAGTAATAAGTACCGTAGGCGAGTTGGTATATATTCAGTAGCTTTAAATAGCGCGTATTAGGAAAACCAATTTATGATTTTATGTGTTTATAAAATGTATAGGTGTGACAGACTGATTTTCTAGTTCCACATTTCTTTATATATTTATCAATATACTCTCTTTAGTAATGAAGAAGATAGATGCGAATTATACATATAATTTTATCTAAAACTGTTTCATCATATGTAACCTAAGATATAGCGCATTGAATAGTCTTTTGTGATGTCGGTCATCTAATTAAACTAATTTCATGTAATTTTTTCTATTATTTGATATAGGACGATATCTTCATATTGGAAAATTATATTAGAGATTTACCTAGATAATCACAAATCATATCAAGTTCTCTCAATCGTTTCGCCTTGTTGTTCATGACTGCAATGTTTATAATTAATATGTAAGATAACACCAATATATGACATTTGTGTATGCATTTTATAGGCAATAGTGTAAGGACGATTTTTGAGAATGTATTTTTAGTGATTTTTACACGACTATGATAATATTTGATATGTGCACGCGCCCTAATGTTTGTACGCACGCAGGTATGTACAGACGCAGTTACCAAACGCACGTACCAAAAGAAAGCGTTAACATTGAGGTTGAGAATGACTTGGTTTTTGTGAGAATCTAGTCTAGTGTCTTTAAATCAAATTATTTAAAGTTTGACTCAATTTGATATATTTAGAAATATGGTATCAACAAATTTTGATTGTCATGTTTATATAAGTCACAAATATCGTGTGCCAAATATCGTACTCGAAAAGCGTCCTATTTCAAATAATTTTACATTGTATTATGAAAATACTTAGAGAACGTTTGGAATTGCTTATGAATAGTACAATTATATGCTTAGAGTTGCATTATAAGTACCCAGTATTGATAAATTAACTAATAATAATATCTAAGTTCAACTTAGAAACTTATGACTAAATTGTTCCCATTCTGGTGCGGTGCTTTATAATAGACAGGATAAAAATTGAAATTGCAAAAACATACTTAAAAATTACATAGTGCTGATTTCGTAATGTGCTAGTTTGTGGTTTAAAAATTTACGGTACAATTAAGAAAGTCAAAATAACGGCATGCAAATGTACTGCGTAAAATTGCCTTTTAGGTAGCTTAATGCGTATAATAAAAGAGATGTATTCATACGTATAGAATATAAAAGAATAAAATTAGTGCTTTGTATCACATAACAAGTAATGCAGTTTTATATATCGTAAGATACTTTAAATGAGCAATATAATACGGCTGGTCCTTGCTATTTTTAAAGGTGTTATGTGGTGCAGTAAGAACTAGTGCACATAGAGTGGCGGTAAACTGCGTTTACATGAAAAGTGTATACATTAAAGAAAACTGAACTGAAGTCATAATTATTATGAGTATAACAACTATAACTAGGAGAGTAGCAGCCATAGACAATGAGAAGAGATGCAATTCATCTACTTATCTTTGTCTAATCACACATGAAAAAGGGAGACAGATATAGTCTCATTTGCTTTCTCTTTATTGTAATAGGCCACATTTTAAACTGGCTTCTCTTCTTTAGTATAAATGCGTTTGTATTACCGTCTCTGTGTGCATTGGTTATAAGTTTTAAGGCTTAGCGCCTGCACAAATTTAATTTACACTAAATAATAATATTATTGACGTAATATTTTACGCGTGTTCTAATAATAAAATTTGACACATTATTTTTGATAATCAGAAATTATATTTTTCCTATAAATCGCCGCCTGCAAGGTGGCAGACGTTTATATGAAAGCATAATTTTGAGATCTAAACATGTTTTTGATGTCGTAAACTTTCGTGTCATCTTATTCTATTTAATATTAAGCTTTAGAATGAAGGGGAGCTCTTTTAGCGGAACATATATTTGAGGCTCCCTTGTTTTACTAGTCTCAAGTACTAATGAAACTAATCAATGATTTATGGTTAATTATATAGAATACAAGTAATCAATGATGATTAAAATTATGGGTATTGAAATAGCAATAATGGTTTTTCTATCGTAGAATCGCTGCACGTTTGTGATAATCGTTCACTCGTTCGGGTGCCGCTTACTATTCAGTTTACGTCCCCATTAAATAGATAAATTATATTAGTTAAATATTAGTATTAAGGGTACATAAACCCCATTGTAACTGCTGAGATGGGCATGTGTATTACTGGTGCGGTGGGTTTATTGGCCGATTAATATTAGTCATCGGATGAAATGGATTGATATGAAAAATCTTACACTTACTGATATTTATTACCCACATGTTTAGATAAATTCTTAATAAATCCAGTTATTCATAATTTTATTTATCGTCGTTTTTTCTTGATTGACTCTTGATTCTTGATTCTTGAGACACATGGAAAGATAAAGGAATTTCACGAAGAATTGGAATTGTGAATTTTATTAACGACATACGATTTGAAGAGCAAAAACTCGTTGGAGCCCCTTTTTAATTAATACAATAGTTAAGATTTAATCTTTGTAACCTTAACTGTATAGTTTTGTTGTACAATATTTTATATGAAATGTTTTACGTGACTGTCCCTTTGGCGCAGTTGGCAGTAATCCTGCCTCTTGATATTCGCGGATCTCGGGTTCTATTTCCGCCGAGGGCCAACATTTTCTATAAACAATTTGTTGGTTCTTGGTGCCTGGGCGTATATTTGTATTTAATATATATGTATATATTTACCAGTTGTCTGTCACCCATAACAAAAGTACTAAATTACTCACGAACTAAGTGTAAGTGTCCCACATATTTATTTATTTATTTATAAATATTAAAGAAAATGTAATTTAGTATTTGTCTTAAATAAGTTGTTTTAAAATGAGTTCTATTAATCCTCAATATAAATTCTCAAAGAAGATCAAAAATTTAAACTAAGTGAAATTGTGGACCTTCACTATCTCAAAACCAAGAACTATCATTTTTTGCCTTTCAAATAATTTCTTTAAGCTTTTATAACCCATCCCTTACGTTTACATTACGTATTGATCTGATAACTTATGGAACCAATATTCATTTAAATAAAATGTGTAAGATTTTTCATATATGTTTTAAATTTATAAATTGTAGGCATAGTTGAAATTGGCGATGTAGTCTAATAAAGTAATTGCAACGATCTGGTAGTTCGAGTATAAACGGGGCGTTCGCCTCACGCAATAAATAACTAGACCAATATTTAGAATGTTTTACAGTGCTTTATTGATACGATATGCTGATATTGTAATTTTTATGTAAAAAAATTTGATTCGTAGTTAAGTTGTACGTATGTTACCATGTTTTTCTTTGTTGTCTGGTATCGTATTATATATTTCTTTATGTCGCGGGATAAGGGCTGATTCTTTCAAAGCCTTATAAAGCAAATTCAAATTCAAAATATTCTTTATTCAAATAAACTTGTAAACAAGTGCTTTTGAATCGTCGACTCTATTGCTGGTTCGGAAAGCCATCCTACCGAGAAGAGCCAGCAAGAAACTCAGTGGAGCTCTTTTAAAAAAGAAGATTCTTAATACTAATTACATTTTGTCATAGCTATCCTGCACAAGGTCAAAGAGCAGCTATATCCACGCATTCTTATCATCAATGTAAGCCTCCACGGTATAATAGGCTTTCTGTATCAGCCTCTTTTTAACAGTATTTTTAAATTGCTGTAATGGCAAAGTTAAAATTGATTGTGGAATTTTGTTATAGAATCTTACGACTTACGTACTCTTACAAGGCGCAAAGCAGGAGCCGCAAGCTTATGTCGGTTCCTACTTTGTCTATTATATACATCGCCAATCTTTTTATAATTATGTATATTTTTATGCACAAAAATCAAATTGCTAAAAATATACTGTGAAGCTAACGTAAGAATACCTGTTTCCTTAAACTTCTCTCGCAGGGACTCACGCGGACTCAAATTATAAACAAACGCGTTAACGCATTAACTCCCAAAATGGTATGCACTATAATCTATATCATTAAAGAATATATGTGCATCAGCCCTTATCCTGTTAAATGTTTCTATGTAATCAATTGAAATATATTAAAGACTGCCTAAATTAATTACTCAGTAGAATTGATGTGTAAACTCGCTACGATGTTTGATTATATCTCTTCATTGTATCACAGAGTAGTAATAACTACATTTATTTAGTAAAAAATCGCCTATTGCAATTTTTGTATTGTAGTTTCTATGCTGATTGTTTCTTTTTAGCGATGTCGATATTTATTGAATTTTATAAAAGGATGTCACTTTTAGAACAGCGTACACTGTTGTATTAGCAAGTTCAGTATTATGTTTAATGAAATGCCATACTATATCAAATGGATTTTTATATTGTTTCGTTTTATATGCGATTGTTTTACTTTTATAAAATAACAATTAATTTAGTGTTCACTTATAATTGCGTTTTTTATGTAAATTTCTTTTAATTATTCTGCATAACTATACCTGAATTGCATGCGTATTTGTACAGTTTAATTTTGTGTGTGAAGTTTTTTTCTTGTAATTATTTTGTAATATAAATATAGCACGTTATTTACAATCTAAAAAGATGCGTAGTTTTTTTTCTATAGTTCCCGTCCGCAATTACACTTATTTTTTTCTCAAGAAATGAGCGAAGTATTATCAATTTATTATTTATATTTATAGTATCATTTTATATATATTTATTATATCAATTTATATGATTCATTAATTTCAATAAGCCAATATCAAAAAATATTAATGTAAAATTAAACTCATGTGTATTATATTATGTACGTCAGTAAAGTTTAGAAATGTTAGATAGTTCTAAATAATTGGGACTATCGATCCCCCAATGAGAGTTTTTTGTTTCTTTTTGAGATACTTAGCATCATTTTTACGTGAATTAATTAACAATTACGTTCTAAGTAACGTTATAAAATGTCCGAATACTCAGTTCTATTTGGTTATCAAGTAATCAATATGAAAAAAAAACCATTAATGTATTGTACAGGAATATTTTAAAAGAAATTATCATTATATGTAGAAGAAACTCAATTTACCTATTGCTGAAAATTATCATTGTAAATAATGGAACACATATTAAAATGATAAATAGGTAAAGCCTGTCTGTCTGTGACGCGTTCACGTCTAATCTGCAGCAGACCTACCATGAACTCTTATTGCGACTCTATTGAAGATTAAACTATATTACCCGGCAATAAATAATGCACATCGATGTTTAGAGAGAGAAAATCGGTTAAATTTTGCGTCATAGATCATTGTCTCTGTCGCACAGACTGACGAAGCCGTATGAAACGTCACAGACTGACTGAGTGACAGTGATAGCGCTCTACGAAACCGAACTGGCCGGCTGTTTCGCTCTAAACATCAATGTGCATTATTTATTGCCGGGTAATATAGTTTAGTCTTCAATCGATTTTTTTTTTTTCGAACTGACTGTATGCTGTTAGCCCTAATGGCTTTTACAGCGTCACCGGGCGGGACGGGCGAGCGCAGAAGCATCGCCGAAGTTGCGAAATGCAGGGAGTAGAGCGCAGAAGCTCTACTTAAGTCTGGGAACGTTGTCCTAAACTCGTTGTCCTTCTTCAATCGAGTCGCAATAAGTGTTCATAGTAGGCCTGCTGGACTCATTAGTTGGAATTAGGGGCGTAGCGAGGTACGGGCAAGGGAGGTAAATGCGCCCCCTTACATTGAGAACTGTACCACTGGGAAACTGTCAACTCTCAACATATTGACAATATAAAAGGCTTGCATAAGACCTAAAATGAACTTCTCCTTCATTACAAATGTGAGCTCTTTATATTTTAAATACCATGATTACGAAAAAAATAGTCTAGATTTTCTGAGACTTTTTTAAGAATTTTGCCCCCACTTTCTATAAAATTCTGGCTACGCCCTTGGCAGGAATTAGTAGGAAGCAAAATACTGGGAAATACATATAGATAGTATTAAAAGTCACGATTTTCTGAAACTGGAAAGAAAATAATTAAGGGTAGGTATTAATTCAAAACTTTGTAATACAAAAATTAGCACGAACTAAGTCGCAGGTACAATGAGCGTTACAAAAAGACGACGCGACCTAGATCTAACCAGTTTGACAATTTGTGACTGTACACCTTTAAAAAAATTTGAATGTCAAATTCAAGGTAAGGTTTTTTTAATTATTGTATATTACTCTTGATTTCATACCATAGAGTTATAATACTAGAGCAGGGAAGCCGTAGGTAGGCAGGTGAGAGTGTTACAATAAATACTGAGAGGGAAGATGCAACTCATATACTTATCATTGTCTTATCACACATGAAAATGAGAGACAGATAGAAACAAACTCATTAGCTTTCGCTTTATCGTAATAGGGCACATTTTACACTGGCTTCTTTACATTAGTATAATAAATATGTTTGCTACACGTACAGTTTGTAATTTTTAAATTATATTTATTTAAAGTTACAGGTATAGTTTTCATCCTCATCTAAACGGTCGTAATTTTGAAATTAGGTCGACCATCGAAATCTTTATGTCTATTTATGAGGGTAAAAGATCAACGTCACTTCGTAAATGGTGGAAAGATGTGATAAAAAGTTCCGGACTTTATTTTAAACTAGCTGTGCACGCGGGTCCTTCCGCTTGGAAATAAGTGTCTTACATAGTTTTTTTTTGCAATAATTCCGACTCCACGGTAATTCTAATGTAATATATTATTAACTTAAACTGTCGTCAAGAATTGCACTATTTTTGAATAAAAACTATACAAAAATCCGTTTAGAGAAAATTGATCACATACAAACAGACAGCTTTGACAGTGAACTTTGTTTTATAATATTTCTAAATAATATACTGGCTATCTTAAAGACTACCCATACTACCTACCACATATATAGAAACTGACTGTTTTAATTTATAGCTTAAAGTATTATAATACTTATATCAAGTATTATAGATCCCGATATCTGCAATATTGTGGTATTGTATGTGAGATCGAGTAGCTATTTTATTGTGGTATAGAAAAATTTGCCGTTTAATAAGCTTGAAAATGCCATGAAATTGATTATTATCATTACGTATATAAAATTGCCAGTACTAATTCTATGTCAATGATATCTTTCAAGGGCAGTTAATTGTTGTTCTAGATGATATTAATGATATAAATAAATTTCAAATTTCAAATTGTAGCTCCCTTCATTAAGTATACTTAAAATTAAATTTAAACTAAACAATGAGTCTAATAATAAATGTCATGGATGGACAAGCTAACAGCATTCATTTCCTATACCTGCAATAAGTTCATCTTACGAAAAATCTATTCCTACGATTTTACATACGACAGCCGTATATGAACTGTCTGAAATTTAAAAAAATGAAATGTTATTTATTGTCCTTTTCCTCTGCTTTCACGGCAGTCACGGGGAGTTGGGCTTTGGTGTAGTTGCCAATTCTTTTAATTAAAACACGTCAGATTAGTTAAGGCCTTAAACTAGCCTCATGAAAAATGTATAGATTTAGGTGAAAAAGTGATCTTATTACATAATGTTGCAGATTCAAAGCTAATAAATGCTATTTTGTAGAAATTGGCCCTTTTCAATAATATTATCATAAAATGAGTATCGTAAAATAACAGTGTAGAAACAAGGGCGCAGCCAGAATTCCATACAAGGGGGAGGGCAGAAAATCCTAGACTATATTGTTTTAGTAGATTTTATATAATATATTGCTTTAATTAGGAGTTTTTAACGTATGAGTATGCCTTATTAGTAGTTGAAGAGAGGTAAGAGAAAAGAAAATAACTAGAAATAGCTTTATTAATTTTGATATTGAAGAATTTTAAAATTTGAATTGATGAGGTACATAATAGATCTTATGCAAGCCTTATAAAGTGTCACTATGACACTATGACCATGTATAGAATACCGTGCTAATGCCTAACTGAAATTTGATAACATTGTCAATGACTCTTAAGCTTTATCTATAGTCGCAACATCCTTTTGTTAGCACCGCAGGATTCGTAGCGATAACCGTAATGGCGAAACAAAAGTACCTAATTTCAACAGCATGGGCTTAGATTACTTATCTAATTAGGTGATCGATACATTTATAATTTACCTGTAGCCACTACTTAAATAAGCGGTAATGCTGCATTCTAGTTTTGTTTAAGTGTGTGGAGAGTTTAATACTGTAGGACGCTTTTTAAGTTATTTCTTTTTAAATATCTTTTTTTTGTGATGGAACGAAGTGCGTTTGTTGTCTTAGTTTTTGCAGTCTTTGCACAAACTGCTCCCGTTGCAGAAAAGTGGCTTTTAACTGAAATCAACGAGCCGTTCGTTCAACATGGTAGAAGTAACTCGCTATTTATTTTTAGAAAATATTTAGGAGCTTCTATAATTTAATATTACAAAAAACATTTACAAAATAACAGTTTGTCAAATTTGTATTTTTGGATTTATTTTTGTCTTGCAAATCAGAGATAAATATTAGTTCTTTAGAAATATCCTCCGGATTATAAAGTGTTATAACTTCGAAATTTATCATGTCAAAAAGTATTTCTGTCACAAGTAAAGTGCCAGATCGTTATTATCGTACTACCGTAATTAATAGTTATAGTTTATGCAGTGTAGATGTAAAAAGTTTTGGACTTTGCTAGCGTATGTGTTGGTGTTCACACGTGTTAGTGAGATTTCGGTGTATTTTAAGTCTTTTTGCTGTTTTTAAGAGTGGAAATAGTTGGTGTTTGTTATACTAACATTATTACTTAATATATTTATAGTACTAACAACTGTATATAGGTAAGTTTTTGTTCGATATTAATACTATACATTAAAAAAAAAAAAAAAAAAAAAGGCATCTGAAATATGGATTGCGATCCTCCACCCGAACCTCCCGATAAGGGTGGTACGTTACCTTTGATTCGCAAAAGACAAGTGGATGTTCCACAAAATAATAATGATTCGGTTGCAGTTAAAAAAACGATAGTCGATCCTTCGTCAGCTAACCCGTCCATACAAACCATGTTTGTTCATCCGTCATTTTCCGAAAGCCCCTTAAGTTACATGAAGGACGACAAAGGTCCTTTCATCGTCCAGATCTCCCGAGACGTCCCAGACCCAGCCTCAGGAACTACTATACGGGCTATTTCATTTGGTCAATTTTTGCATAAACACAAGATTAGTTCAATAGTAAATGATGGAGTCAAGAACGCCGGCCGTAACAAAGTTATTGTTGAATTTTCATCTGCAGAATCTGCCAATGACTTCATCGTTAATCCATTATTAAATATGACTAAATTTAAAGCAGTTATTCCCACTTATAATATCTCAAGAATGGGTCTTGTAAAAGGAGTCCCGGTAGATTGGTCAATGGAGGAATTTGTGGAATCTCTGGAACTTCCTACTGGCTGTGGTATTGTACTTAAGGCAAGGAGATTAAATAGAAAAGTGACTAGCGACGGTGTTGCATCTTGGGTACCGACTCAGTCGGTTGCTCTCACATTTAGAGGCCAATTGCTCCCTGCTAAGGTATACTCATACCATACATCCTTACCCGTAGAATCATATAAACTTCCTACTATCCAGTGTCAGAACTGCTGTCGCTTTGGCCACATCAAACTTAATTGTAGGTCAAAACCTAGGTGCTACAGATGTGCTCAGCCCCACACAGGAGATTCCTGTGAAGTCACCAAAGAGTTGTCAACATGTTTATACTGCTCAGGGAAACATTTTGCAACTGATAGAGAGTGTCCAGAGTTTTCAAGGCAACAATCAATTAAGATGGTTATGTCACAAGAAAGTATATCGTACATGGAAGCATCTTCTCAATTTCCTCCTGTCCGACGGTCCTATGCTGAGATGGCGAAAGAAATGTTCACACCTCCTATCTTTTCTCCAAAAACTCCATTGAGTTGTCAATCTACAACGAAATCCTATAGACAAACAGTATTCCGCTCTCCTCGTCCTCGTGCTCCATTGGGAAAAGGTTATGATAAGAGAGCCCACCAGGACATTGTTGGTGATTGCTCCTCATCCCTTCCGAATGGCTGTACTTTCAACAACAATCCCACTGATCCTCCTGCCTCACAGAAAAAAATTTTAGAAATTCTTTCAGAATTTCTACTTAGTATTATTGCTCCATGCAGTGAAATCCCTTTACCGTCCAACGTTGCCCAAAATCTTACCCAACTTTTCAAAATCCTTCAAAATGGCCCCAACAACATTTCTGCAATGGAACTGTAAAAGTCTAAGTTCCAAAAAACATGAACTACATTTCCTCATTAATCTGCATAAGCCAGCCATTGTTGCCATCTCAGAAACATGGCTGAGGCCAGGTTCCCGGTTTCGGGTTCCGGGCTTTTGCTGTTTACGGGATGACAGGAGTGATGGGCGTGCAGGTTGTGCCCTTCTTATCCAGAACTCCCTTCCTTTCTCCCCTATTCCCCTTCCCCCCTTCAGTCAACAGATTAATGCTGTTGCTATCCGTTCTCAGAACATTTCTTTCCTTTCTGTGTACATACCCCATCCTTCCTCCTCAATCATGCCTGACTTGCAAATCATTCTTTCATCCCTGCCAACTCCTGTCATAGTTATGGGGGATTTTAACATTCACCATACTATGTGGGGGTGCTACCTCTGTGATGGGTTGGCTCCCATGCTTGTGGACATCCTTGATGATGTAGAACTCTGCATCATTAATGATGGTTCTCCGACACGCAGAGTTTATCCTAATCAGAACCCTAAATCTGCTGTAGACCTTTCATTATGCTCTCCCAATCTTGCATCTCGATTATCCTGGAAAGTCCTCCCATCCACATATGGTAGTGATCACTACCCTATTATTATTTCCCATAGTAGAAACTTACCTCTTCCTAATTCAAACCCCATACTAAAATATAATACAAAAAAAGCAAATTGGGCAGGTTACTCTTTATCCGCTGACAACAAGATGGACTCTCTACCATGTTTGGATGAACATAGTAATATTTTGATTTACTATAATATATTTTTTAATTCTCTTATATCTTCGGCCGATACCCATATCCCTAAAAAACACCCTCCAAAAAATCATATGCTTTCCCCTCCTTGGTGGGATGAGGAATGCAGTAATTTATTTCGCCTCAGATCTTTAGCAGAAGAGTCATACTCCATTTGTATGTCTCAACAAAATTTCATCAATTATCAAAGAATTGATGCTAAAGTTAAAAAACTTGTTAAAAAAAAGAAAAAACTAAGTTGGACTAGCTTCTGTGAATCCTTACTTCCTCGATCCTCATCCACAGTGGTTTGGAATAAAGTTAAAAGATTTCGCCGATCTCTTGACCACATTGATCCTTCTTCCAACAACTCCTCTGACTGGCTTAACGATTTTGCTAATAAATTGGCCCCACCTTGGGTTCCAAATAATGACATGTTCCTCAATCTTTCATCAGATTCAAGTTCAGATGTAATGGATGCCCCCTTCTCTATGTCTGAGTTACAAGTAGCACTCGATGGATTAAAAGACTCTACCCCAGGGGAAGATGGCATTCCATACTCATTTGTGTTAAATTTAAAAGACAAAGCAAAACTTTGCTTTTTAAATTTAATCAATAAAATTTTTGAGTCTGGAATAGTGCCAGATGCTTGGAAATCCCAAATAATCATCCCTATCTTAAAACCTCGCAAAAATCCATCCGATCCCAATTCCTATAGACCCATAGCATTATCATCAACTTTGGCAAAAATTTCTGAACACCTCCTTAAAAATCGCCTGGAATGGATAGTAGAAAGTAGAAATATTCTTCCCTCCTCCCAATTTGGGTTTCGGAAGGGCTTAAGTACAACTGACAGTCTTAGCATATTTACAACAGACATTCGATTAGCCTTTACAAAAGGAGAGTACCTTGTGGGTGTTTTCTTGGATATCGCTTCTGCATACGACAATGTCCTTCTTCCGTTGCTCAGGCAGAAAATGCTTAAGCTGAGTATACCGCCGAAGATTGTGCATTTCATATGTAATCTGCTTTTTTGCAGATCCATTGTGGTGAAACATCACTCTACATCTCTCCCCCCCAGACTTGTCTGGAAAGGTCTCCCTCAAGGCTCTGTCCTAAGTCCTCTGCTATATAGCATTTACACTCAAGATCTTGAATTGTCTGTTAATAACTTCTGTGACATACTGCAATATGCTGATGATATTGTTCTCTACTACAGGTCCTGCTGTGTAGATGACATATCTCAGCGAATAAACTCTGCCTTGTACTATCTAGGCCAGTGGCTGTCTGACCATGGTCTATCCCTGTCCGTTCCTAAATGTCAGGCAGTAGTATTCACTAGAAAAAGATTTATCCCCAGCTTCCAGTTTTCTTATGAAGACCAACACATCAATCTTGTAGATAAGGCAAAATTTCTAGGAATCTATCTTGATAACAGATTGAACGGAAAAGCTCATACTGATCACATTATAAAAAAATCTGAAAAGGGTATCAATGTTCTTCGGGCTATAGCAGGAGTATGGTGGGGGGCTCATCCCTATTCCCTTAAATTGCTTTTCAACGCTCTAGTTCGAAGCCATTTGGATTATTGTCTGTTTGTCTTAGAACCTTTTAATAAGTTAGCATTTGAAAAATTAAATAAAATCCAATATAAATGCCTCAGAATTATTCTGGGCGCAATGAAATCTTCGCCCACTAATGCCTTACAAGTTGAATGTGTTGACCCTCCTTTATCCCTCCGCCACCAATATTTATGTGACCGATATGTTAGTAAGACGTTACAGCTATCATCCCATCCTCTCTGGTCCAAATTATCCCTTTTATCCCAATTACCTGTTTGTAGGAACTCTCGATCAGTTATATTGGATAGTTTCCTCAAATACTCCTCGCTTCCCAACCCTTTATTACGCTATTTATCTAATCCTCTTTTTTGTACTCCTTTTCACTCTCTTGTATATAATCCTGTAATCATCACAGATCTAGGCTTAACCAAATATGCACCTGATACACAACACAATTTTCAAACTTACATTCATAACAATTGGCAAAATCATCTCCTGATATATACAGATGCATCAAAGCTATTCCCGGATAGCTGTGTTGGTGCAGCCTGCTGGATCCCCAAGTATAAAATTGTGTTGAAGTTCAAATGTCCTCCCGAATCTTCTGTGTTCACAGGAGAGGCCATTGCTTTGTTAGAAGCAATCCTGTTTGCACACTCCCATAACCTACAACAGACAGTTATTTTGACAGACTCCCTTAGTTGTTTATTATCTATAAAAGAAAATCCATTCCGTAGTAAGTCAAGATTTCCTATTGTTTTGAAAATTAGGGAGATTTTGTTCTCTTGTTATCAAAAAGGATTATCCATCCTATTAGTCTGGATTCCTAGTCATTCTGGTATTCCTGGGAATGAGATTGCTGATTCATGTGCTAAAGATGCAGTTGAAGATGGAACGCTCGAGCACTTTGAAAATACTGCAAATGATCTTTGCTCGTTAGCTAAGACTTCCCTGGACAAATCTTGGAATTCGTTCTACGAGATCTCAAAAACTAACAAGGGTAAGTACTATGCTGCCCTTCAGCCAGACATACCAAGACGACCATGGTTTTTTCTCCATAGATATGCAGACAGATGGATCTCATCTACAATCTCTCGTTTACGTCTTGGTCATCCATCCACACCTGTACACCTAGCTAAGCTCCGGATTAGGGATAACTCGATCTGTGAGTGTGGTTTAGACGAAGGCACTGTATCCCACATCCTTTTGAATTGTCCTAAGCTCCTACATCATCTATATGATATTCTCCCATCCAAAATCCCTCGTCCCATAAATGTTGAATGTTTGTTAATGTCTGTGTTTAGTCCCTATTGTAAATATTTGTGTAAATATATTAAATGTAACAAAATAAAATTGTAAGTAAAAATATTGATTGTAAGTATTTATATATAACATGTTTATTATATGTATATTCACGTTGTGTTGTCCTATTTGTTTCAGGTGACGGGTTAAACAAAAAGATTCCACTTTTTGTAAAATATTAAAAATTTAAGTTTTATTCTCTAGTTCACCGTACAATCTCCTTTGTGTGTTCTCCACCTTACGTGACATTGGCGAAGTAATTTGTGCAAATAATGCACTCCTGAAAGCCATTGAATAAAAATTGAATTGAATTGTAAAAAGTTTTCTAACCATTAAGTTTTTGTTTCATCTGACAGAAGTGAGTTAGTAATTGAACAATAAAAGAATGGATAAGTGATCAAAGTTTCAGTAACTTTAAGCCGTAGAGTTTAGTTACTCGTAACATAATAATAATTGCAAAATCTGTGCAGGATAAGGCGGGGTTGGCAATCGCTCGTTAGGATACCCGTAAAAACTACCCTTTTTAGAAGATAGAGATTATTTTACACTATCGAAATATTATAAATTATTATGAGACCAGTAACGAATCTTCAGTATGCTCAAGTTGGTTAAAAATTGTGGGTATACCATACTAGTTCTGTGTCCACCCGGATTTTTTTGTTAATATTGTCAGTGACTTAATATAAAATATAAATACGTTGATATACATAAGAACCTTGCCAGGTATAATATACATAAATAATGATTTATAGAAGCAGGTGTTACTTTGCGGAATTCCATACTACAAAAGCTATAATAGAACTATTTTGCTACAATCCGGGTTTTTAAGAGAATGTATGTAATGCTAAGTGTATGAAGCAGGCAAAATTCACATACCTTACACATGCAGGACAAGTCAACACACGTATCCCAAATTGTGTGCATTGTTGCCGCCACCAGCAACTATGCACACAAGTAATACACACAACCACCACCCCAATCTCTACAATCGTTTCGCCCCGAAACCGAAGCATCATCAGGAGGATAGGCTTCACGATATTACGATTAGGCACTACGATTTTGTCGTAATTAATAGTAATAATATAAATAGAAAGTGGCAGATTACATAATTTATTAGTTAAGAAAGTAGTTAGGTGAAACTGGATCTGTTAAAATTGTTAGTCCACATACGTATTTGTTGATTTCTAACAGGGTTTCTGTTATTTATAAGTAGATGGTTTGAGTGATGATTCGGAACTTGGAGAATACTTCGAAGGTGACATCTTATTGACTCCAAGGCAAAAGGAGTTAATCCTCAATTCCGAGATTATTGGCCGAAATGGATTGAAAAATATAACGAAGCGATGGCCTGATCAAACTGTTGTCTATCATATTGTAGAGGATGATTTCGGTTCGTATTCCAGTTCGAATTACTTATTATAAAAGTTCAATATAATTTACTAAATTAGTGTATTGATACTTTATATTCAAGGGTACATATAATACAGTGTAAGGGGGAAAATGTATCGATGTTATCTATTGAAAATCCATTTTCTGACATCTTAATTTTCGCAAGATTTTCTTTCCGCAATATACCCGATGAATTTTAAATATAATGATTTTGACCAGTATTTAGATACATTATTTACCAGTTACATTACCATTATTTAGGTACTATTTCAATACATATAATGTTTTATCTCTAAAGCTGATAAAAAATCGTTTTCGAGGTTTTATTTCGTCTTAAGATCTAATCTTATTTATTTATTAAGTACCAAAAAAAAGAAAGGAAGACTTTATTGATAAAAAAAGTGTACAAAGGTCCCATATATCCCTTTGACAGAGATAAGAGATCGTCAGCTAACCTACGAAGTGAGTCAATTCACTAAAATAGTAAAGTAGTTTCGGAACGCAAAATTTCAAAAAAAAATATCTTGTTGTTTACAAACAGCATAATTGTATTGCGTATTTCGAACTCGTGATAAAATTATTCTGCGGAACTTTCTTCACTCTCTCTCTCTCTATTTGTTGATATAGTAGTATATATACTCTTTGGACACCATAACAATGCACGTAGAGACTCAAAAGAAGTATTAATACAATAGACGGTCTTTTCGCTAAAAGCGATCTCGTACAGGCAACCTTAGGACGTATTATTTTAAAATATTATAAAGCGAGTACGATTACTTGCTATTAAACAATATATTTATTTTTATTCATCTAGAATGGTACCGTTAACGGCTGAGTTGGTCGATCCTCTACGAGGTGGCTTGACGATCTCAGAAAAATCACACGCGGCTAGATCGCATGGTGTGGCGACCCATTGAAGAGATCTAATATAAGTCTTGTAGTTAGTAATGTCAGTGGGATAAGTAGAAGAAGTAAAGTTAGGAGAATAACTTAGTTTATATTTCGAATATATTTCAGATGAGAAAGAAGTAAAGATGATTGAAGATGGTATGAATGATATAGGAAACAATTCTTGTATCAAATTCCGGCCAGGAAAAGAAAATGAACATTTTGTTACTATACAGGTACATTATTAGTAACCACTATTATAATTAATATATGTTTTACATTTTTTATACGTATAGGTCCTTCTTTAAAATAGCTAGATGAAAATAAGCTATTGATAATGTGCGGTTTTAAATGATAATAAAACATTCAGAGAGATACGGTAAAAATTCAGCTATTTGTACACGCGTAAAATAATCTCTTTATTCCAAGTAGATTCAAGCCAATCCAAAATTAAAAAAATATATAATTTTAAATAAAAATTCCTAAAATAAATATTCTTATTAATAGTTTTGATCTAATTCCAGAATTCATTTTAAGCAGTATTTTATTTAACGGAATTCGTCAGTCTAAGTCGGAAATGCGCTAATCTAAAAGCGATATAGTATTTTTCCATATTGTTTTTTTTAAACAGGCTGTCAGCTGTAAAGGCAATAATAATTTATATCCTTGCAGCCGATGTATTTCAATATGAACTGCACTTTGCTAAAAGTGCCTTGTGTAAAAATTATTATTGATTGAGTCTAAACTCTTGTATATAAGGCGAGAGATCTTACCATTGCTCTATAGAGACCTTTAAATAACTTGAGTTTAAAGTTTCTATCTAAATATATAAAATAGCTGATCTAACCAAGCATATAGTTCTCGATCGTCATTCAACAATATTTATACATATGTATTTGGAATGCCTTTCATATGCAAATAGTTTTCACTTTGCGCCATTCACCTACATTCAACAGGAATCTTGACTATCCTTGTTATGTATGTGTCTAACAGGATGGAAGAAAAATATCCAATGAGTATGAGATAGTTGGTCGAGTGCAATATCTTACGGCGTAGTCACTTTCTATATGTATTCTATAAACTTTAAATAAGAATTATGTGAGTGATTTGATTTAGGTAATCTTCTGTTCAATAATTTATTTTACACAGTGTAACAAATAGTTGTTACAACTAAAAGAAAATAATGAGCTTTTATACGATACAGAAATATTATTAATAAAAATTATTTATCAACAGCTGTTTTAATTTTTTCAAATTTATACACATTCAGGACTAAAAATAATTTGTTGTTACTTTGTATAGAAATATATTTAAATATTGGATAAAATTAAATCAATCTTTTTCTAATCTAACATAATAATTATGCGCTCTACTTTGTAATAATGTTGTCTTTTTACATTGTGTACTGTTTCTAAGAAGGTATTATTAAATTGTTGAGTATTTCATGTGCTGTATCTTATTAAAGTGTTATACATTATTAACTTTTTTGTGGAAAAGGAAAAATAATATAAAGAAAAATCAAATATTTCCTAAAGGGCTCTCAAGGTGGTTGCTTTTCCAACGTTGGCTTTACGACCAAGGATGACGATGAAAGTGAGGAGAAAGAAGTGAGGCAGGTTCTTAACCTTGCTTCAGGTTGCTTTAAACACGGTACTATTGTGCACGAAATGTTGCATACCCTTGGCTTTTATCATATGCAGAGCACGTTTAATAGGGATGACTACGTCGAAATAGTATGGGAGAATATTCGACCAGGTAATTTCAAATTTACTTATTAAATTAGTTTATTAAAAAGTATGAAGAAAATATAGATGTCTGGACAAAACAATAAACAAATAAAAACAACAAAAATAAGAAAAATTTGTATTCGTTTCTTTCTATAAACAGTTTGTTGGTTCTTCGAGCCTGGCTGTATATTTGTATTTAGAATTATATAAGTATATATTTACCAGTTATCTGTCACCCATAAGTATTACGTTACTTAGTTTGGGGACGGACGACCGTGTGTGTAAATGTCCCATATATTTATTTATATATTCTTCGGTTATATTTATACCATCATGTCTATCTAACTGGAAGATATGACGACGAGTTGCTGCAGCTCATTCCGTTTAAATTTTGCCATCTCTTAAATTTTTGCGCGTTATTTATCATTTTCGTTCTAAGATTTTTATTTGATTTACATATATGTTGATACGAATTACGGATCGGAACGAAGCATCGATGTTATCGTTATCGTTATTAATAATCGTTCTCCGTAAACCGTAATGCAGCATTTGAAAATATTTATGTACTTACATTAAAAAAAATACAGTACTTATCCGTTGTCCACGATATTGTTCAGAAACCACATACTGCTTACTGCTAGGTGTTGCATCGTAGAGTAAAAACTGACGGCTGAAGCATGACTTATACTAATATTATCTGATATTTAAACCTGGAACTTAATGCTAGCTTCGTAAACTTCCAAACCTTAGAAATATAGAGCCAGAGATTGAATTCAACATATCGGCTAATTGCTAATTAGCTATTACATATAAATAATAGATAAGACTGTATAAGCATTAGGAATATACTATGGATTGGGAACCGATGGGCGTTGGTCTTAAGGTTTTGGAATGACGACCCTGCATCGAAAAACGCAACGTCAGTAGATCCCCAACTTGGTGGACTGACGACCTTAAAAAGGTCGCGGGGACGTCCAAGGGCTGAAGAAAGAAAAAAAATTGTATTGGTATTTTGGCGCTTTGTACTTGACCCTTTGCCCAGATTTCTAATATGGTTATTGTCTCATTTTAACAGGCTATGAGCATAATTTTGCAAAATATATGCCGGATACAGTTACGGATTTCGGTGTGCCGTACGACTATGAAAGCGTTATGCATTATACAGAATTAGCATTTTCCAAAAATGGTAACAAAACCATAATTCCACTGCAGGTATTTAATTATTATTTTATTGCAATAAGAAACATACATTAATTTGATTTGATATTTGTTCTTTTTTTGTTCTTGTGCACTACTACAAAGATCTATGACACAAGTTTCATTATTATAACGACATTGCAAAACGGAAACTTGTTCAATAATGTCGGAAGCAATTATCTGATATCCGTAAATCACTTACTGGCAGTGAATAATTGTGGTGTATTTAATCACCATACTTCTCTCATTAGTGAGATAGCTGGATTTTGTTCAGCTTTATGGTATTTTTATTTCTTTAAGTCGGGTAGTTAAATATCTTATATTAAAGTTGTGTCAGCCCACCGATAACACCGTGTGACTCTTTCGAGGGCGTCACGGGTTTAAATCCTGGGCAGGCACCAATAAGTTTTTCTCTTAAACCTATGTGTCTAATTGTTATTTACAATTTATCTCACGCTTATCGGTGTAGGAAAACATTGTAAAAACCTGCATGTTTCTTGAGAAGTCTGCGGATATGTGTGACTTACCAATCCGCATTGTGCTGGGTCATAGCTCCAAGCCTTTCATTCAATAATGGGGGGGAGTCCTATGCAGGCCAGCATGCACCGCAAGTAAAATATCGGCATAAAAATTAGTTGATTCCATTGATGTCTAACATAACCATTAAAAACAGGCCTATGGTATAACTGTTCTGTCTTATAAAGAAAGAATAGTAAAGTTTACTTTAAGCTAGCCATATCTTTTGGGTTCTGAGCGGTTCATTACATTTTATTATATAACTTTGTAGCATGTGATATGATAGAGTTAATAACTTCGCGTGCCGTTAATGTAATGCTATTTGTGCTTAGGAATGGATGTTATTATCAGTAACCGTAGTGATAGAAATCTATGCTTAAATTATATGGAGATGTAAATGTACAATTATGAAAGTAATATTTTTTTATTTTTCAGGATAATGTTAAAATTGGGCAGAGAAAAGGATTATCACAAAGCGATACTATAAAACTCCTGAGAATGTATTGCGAAGAATAGAATAGAACAAACACTAATCGTTGACTGGCGTTATTTTATTAAGTTATATACATATATAAGAATAAAATGGGGAAACAATTAATAAGAAGTATGGAAACATTTATAATTAACAATGGTATTATACTTGTAATAAAACTTTACGACATATTTTAGTATTTTATTCTTCCTGAACCGATAATAATTGTAAACATTTAAATTAATAGTTATTCAAAGCACTTTCACTTGTCCTCAATATGTTTTATTATTCTAATTATATAACATTTTTCAGGTAAATTGACTCTATTTGTCTGGTTGTATTTTCAAAGATCATATAGCAAACTAGCGACCGCATAGTCATTAAACTAGAGTAGGGAAGCCAGTCTAAAATGTGCCATATTACAATTAAGAGAAAGTAAATGTGGGTGTATCTATCTGTCTCTCTTTTTTATGTGTGATTAGACAAAGATGAAGTATACGAGTTTCATCTTCTTTCTCATTATTTATTGTGACACTCTGATTTACAGCCCTGTCTATGATTCCCCTGCTCTTGTATCTATGATTCCCCTACTCTTGTATATAATAACTCTATGAGCGACCCGCCCGAATATGTTATGTCCTGAAAACTGCCATTGACTAAGTGTCGAGCGAAAGTTTTCATTTCGCGATAACTACTAAGATATTTATTTATAGGTATTATAAAAAATTAATGTTAAACACAAAATGCCTCCAGTAAATAACGTATTTAAGTTCATAAAGATTAATATGTCATCATCATCATCCTCCTGCCCTTATCCCACTCTAAATGGAGTCGACACAACATGTTACAAACATGCTGTCACATGATTTGTCTACCGGCTCAATTGTCTCACGTACCGACCGCATGCTTGAGGTCAACTCACCTTAGTCGTATTTTACGACACCTCGGTAAGAAAAAGGGTGGTCTATTTTACTCAACCGGATACCACACGGTGGGTCAACTTACGTTAGTCGCCTTTTACGACACCTCGGCAACAAATGAGGGTGGTCTATTCTACTCAGCCGGATACCAACCGGCGGGTCGACTTACCTTAGTCGCCTTAGTTTGTGTAATCTTCTTAGAAGTTAGAATGAGTATAGTGAGATATTCTTAATAGATAAAGATAATCGCAGATATTTATCAACAAAAGGAGAATAATATCACCTATTCACACAAACATAATGACAATATTATTTTACAAAAAAATAAATTGTTAGTTTTATTTTTGTATAAAAATAATATTATCTATATATTTATTAAAATTTATTTATTATCAATAATTTTGTTATAAACGCGGAAAAATTTATCGCGAATCATAGCAATATAGTGTTATTATTTACTTTCATCATATCATATCTTCAACATCGTTAATTTACTGTGATCTAATACACACGACTATAATTAAAGTCATCTGAATGAACGGTCGTATTAAACCGGCACGACCGTAATACCGGCTTACTATGTAGAGACGTTCCTCTCCATTATTATTTTTTCGAGGGGAACACGAGTTCAATCCCGGGCAGGCACCAATGAGTTTTTCTATTAAAACTCATGTGTCTAATTGATAATTGCAATTTATCACACGCTTTTAGGTGTAGGAAAACATCGTGAGGAAACCTGCATATCTCTAGAGAATAATGGAGATATGTGTAACCTACCAATCCGCATTGGAGCAGCGTGGTATGTCTTAGCTCCAACCCTTCTCTCCAGAAACAGAGAGAGGAGGTCTATGCCCAGCAGTATTATTATTACTTTTGTAATTATATCATTATTTTTTTTATATGGACCTCTGTAAAGTAACTTAATTATAGAATTTATCAACTTTTGTGTTAATTAAATTTGCACAAATTTAGAAATTATGCACCTAAATTTGCTCTCCTCTTTTTCCTGCTGTTAGAGTCGGCCATTCTGAAACAATTGCGCTGCAATTGGTGCAGGAAAGGTATTAGCTTTCTGTAAAGTCAATAATTAAATGTTACGAGCATCGCATTTATCCCACTTCTGAATATAACGACGATAATATTTTTCCTTTAGACTTATTCAACAAATAAGAAGCACTTTTCCAAAAGTCGACTCATTTAATCTTTTTTCAACAACAAAATACATAATCACAGCGACAATGTTTTTTTTTATTACTGACCAACTATATGAATGAGGTTGTATTTAAAACACGTTGTAACATTATCAAAGTTACTTAAAATGCAATACAAAAGAAGATGTTACCCTCTTCCTGTAGTATTACCAACGCATTCATATGCATGCAAAGCTACGGAGCGAATTAATCTCTACATCTTTCTCCGAGTACAACACATGTCATTAATACGTATCGATATAATTATTCATTTAAATGACAATAACCAATCTTTATTACTGTTATTATATAACACGAATTATAAATATGTGAAACTGATTGTAAAAGTCTTACAGCTATTGAGTAAAAATTGCTCTGAAATAGTTAAATGAAATTACGTAAATAAACGTTTCACAATTCTTTTATATAACCATTATAGTTTATTTAAAATAAAATGGACCAAACACAACCGCAGACGACAAATAGTTTCATAAAATGTGAGTATTTTTGCAACCTTCCACTGGTTTCGAGGAGATTGTACGGTGTTGTGTTCGTTTTTTTTACGTTGCCAATTAAATGCGAAAGCGTAACGGAGTTTGGACAACATTGCTTTGGGGAACTCAAGTGAACTTCGAGTGACACAAATATTAATTAAATAATTTTTAATATAAATTTAAGAGTATTTCTTAAAGTGGGGGCCAATATAATATTTTGGTGACAATTTTTTTGGTATCATGGTATACAGTTGTCGAGATGAAGTAATTGCCGTGTAAACAATCAAAATATATTTAATTAAAAAGGAAAATAACATAAGTCAAAGATATGGTTACTTTAATTATTATCAAGGTTCGTGTGAATTTAAGATATTGGTGAAATCGAGAGACATCTTACCTACTAACTTATTCCTCAAACAAGTTCTATAGGTGACCTGAAAACATAAATCATTTTGAGCCAGTTTTAAGCATCACGAGTAAATAATATTTATAAATAATTAGTAAGAGCGTACGTGTCCTAATTTTATATATGTTTGATGTTGTTATCCATGTTTGGAGATAACCGAGCTTAAGTGTTTAAAATTATATGATTTTTTTCTCACTATTTTTCTGTCTTGAGATTTTTTCTTATTTATGCATACACCAAAAGTAAGGTTTGAAATTTCGCAGGTGTCTTTGTTTTTGTATGAAAGGTGATGTTTACCTATAAATTATACGCAAAACACGAACAGTTTAGGTGACAAAAATCGGTTGTTATTCCGATATTTATACACTTTAAAATAAATCAATAAATGTGGTGTAAATTTAAAACAATTTTACTATATTATTTTTGTCTTATAAACGTTCGCGCTTCGTTTAAAAATACAAAAAAATAATTTTTTGTTTAAATCATACCCCTGATTTGAATTTTTATTTTATGATTAAAAAGTTAATAATAAGGTACAAATATTACATCATCGATCATCATTGATGATGGTGATGATTGATAGACCGGAGCAACGTGATTTAAATAAATATTTAGCATAGGTACGTATTACAACAAACAAGAATAAAATACAAAAAACAAGATATAATCTAGGATTTAATAAAATATTCTGACGAGGGTGTAGAAGTGATGCGTTCAGTATTCCTGTGCCCTCGTCCCCAAGCAGCAAGGTGGAACACCATGAGGTTTTAGCCGGTAGGAGTCCGGCATAACTGCTTTCACCCCCACGGAAAGCAGCACCCATGACGGGTTTCCTCATGTAAAAAAAAAAAAAGGATTTAATAAAAGATAACGTCACATACATTGTTATATTTTATTAAATCCTAGATTATATCGATCAGTGAATTCTGCGCTTCGCTCTTGCTGGGGAGACGTGAGCCGTTGCTGTGGTAGGCACGTGCTGTCGCAAGAAGCCTTAGCAGTAGCTCGCCAACCACTTGTGAAATGGTCGTATCTAAAGCTATATTAATTCCCGACCCGCCTCGGTGGGTTTTGTTACTTCAAAACTTTGCAGTGTAGCGCAAAAGTTTAGAACGTAATTTGCAAGTAGTAGCTTAAAAACAAAACAGTGCAAAGTGGCTCGACCGTTAATATGATATACTATTTGATGACTATTTGAACGTTCACTAGAGAACTATACTCATGTATTTGTTTTTTAATTTCACTTGTTGATATTAACTGGAATATTAAAATGAAGTGGATTGGATATTACTTTATATGCCATGTGTTTGTGCTAAAGTGTTTTGCGATGTCGATTACTGAACTCCAGGATTTTAGCAATTTCCTTATAGAGACTTCGCAGTTGGATCTAAATGTGAAAAGTAAGTTCATTTGCATTTATATTGCTTTTAAAAACGCTTGATGAAGCTTAGCTCGTTTCACTATAAAAATATTTCATCGTATTAAATATTAATCATAACAATTTTATAATCTTAAATGATAGTATAGAATTAATTGGCGTTAACTTATAGAAACGAATGTAAAGATAGTAATTAAAACAATGGAATATTATACTTATAGGAATTTTACTTGTTCCATTCGCTTAATGGGTTATTTTTTCGAAATTTCCTTTAAAGGTAACATACCACGTGATGATTTTGATGAAGACGAGCCCATCTCAGATCACGCATGGGAAACAAGTGGAAAATTTGAAGGCGACCTAATCTTAAACGAGAGGCAAAGGAAAATGATTCTGACTAATGTAGCAGAGGGACTTGCAAGAAACGGACTCACCGATAGCACTAAACGCTGGCCTGACAACGAGGTTGTTTACTTTATTCAACCTGAGCATTTTAGTAAGTTAGCATCTGAATTAGCTATTTTCATCATCATCATTCTCCTGCCCTTATCCCGTGGGGATCAACTCACCTTAGTCGCCTTTTACGACACCGCGGTAAGAAATGAGGGTGGTCAATTATACTCAGCCAGATACCCACACGGCGGCTAAATTAGCTATTTTATTATCTGATATTTCAAACAACTTAAATAAACTGTCCTTCTTTCTCGCTCAGAGTAAGTTAAATAATGTAATATTTTAATTTTGACAAAATATTTTGTTTATGTAAAATTAGTGACCTAATTAGTTGAACAAAATTTAGATAATATGAGTTGAGTTAGAATACTATGCGTTGAGATAGATTCCTTTTGCAGGAAACAAAGAAAACGATGCATGTATCAAGGAGATCAAAGAGAAAAATAAGTTTTTATAGAAAAGCCGTATCTTAAGTAGAAGCATTTGGAAACAGGAAGATATACTTTCATTGTTTATCTTCATAAAATATGTCTTCAATTTGATTGCTGCTAATGTTTAGCTTGCAAATCGTTTCATCAGCTATGAACCACAAACTCTATTGTTACGACGTAATTCAAAAAAGCTGTAATTTTCAGTCGTTTTATAAAGTGTTTGCGTAATGTTTTTAATCTATTGCAGATCTTGATCAGATGCAAGCAATTCAAAATGGTATCGATGATTTGGCTCGTGTATCTTGTGTCAAATTTCGCCCTTATGTGAAAGGGGATAAAGATGCAGTCGTTATACAGGTAATTTTACATACCCGAAAAACCCTAATTCATTCATACGAAGTAACAGGTAGAATATGAACGTGAGCTTTACCAAGTTTCTAGTGGACACATTTATTTTCTAGAAAAAAGGTTGTGCTTGTTAATACTACTTACAATTAACAATGTGCTATCTTATATATAAAATTATCGTGTCACATTATTAGTTACCATACTCCGGCTAGACCGATATTTATGAAATTTTTATGCGAATTCAGTAGATCTGAGAACCGGCCACTATCTCTATTTTTCATTTTACCCTTAAGTGAGAGTTGTCCACACAAAACATTCCTTTTTTGGACAGAATTGTTTATTTTTTTATAATGTAGACTAGAAATTCCTTGAAAATTATTTATATGGTAAAACAACATTTGCCGAGTCAGTGAGTAATTATATAATAAGGTAAAGCTTTGCATATATTGGTAAACATAGTAAAGGTTATTGTTGTGCAAATCAAGTAAAAGATAGAGATGTTTTTTTGAATTCTCCATCATAATGCTTGCAGAATGCCGTGTTTCCATCTGACTACATTATCACTTGTCATCAGAAATGTTACCTTATTGCATAAATGTAATTTTCATTTGTTGTAGGGCAGTAGACGTGGGTGCTTTTCTCAAGTCGGTTACCAAGGAGGGTACCAAGTTGTGAATCTTTCTCGTCGTCACCCGGCTGGGCGGGGTTGCTTTCGCCATGGAACCGTAGTACATGAACTATTACATACTCTAGGATTCTATCACATGCAGAGCAGTCCTGATAGAGATGACTATATTGACGTCCTGTATGAAAATATTATTAAACGTAAGTTAATTTTGTTCTTGTCCGATAATCTGTTAATTCCTTATAGTTTCGAATTAGGAACACACTACATATAGATTTGAATAACAAAAGGGAAGAATTTTACCACAAAACATTAGGTACATATTTGACTGACACGTTGGCGCAGTTGGTAGGGACCCTGCCTATTTTTCCAAAGCTAAGTTAAGATACACAGTTTTTGTAGATAATTTTCTTCACTATAAATTGTATAAAAGGTTAGGTTGACTGGCCAGTCGGCGCAGCGGGTAGCGACCCTGCATTCAGCTCCGCGGGTCGCGGGTTCGATTCCCACTGAGGACCAACATTTTCTATAAACAATTTGTTGGTTCTTCGAGCCTATTGTATTTAAGTATGTATTTAAAGTTATATATTAAACGCAAGTATTAAGTTATTAAGCTTGGGGATGGATGACAGTATGTGTAAGTGTCCCATATATTTATTTATATATTTGCGTAGACAACATCAAATATATCGCACGTTTAGTATTAAAGTGACCTAATTTAAAAAGTTGCTCGTGATCGTTTATGAGACCCATAAAGTTATGGGTCTTGCACTTCCAAGTGGATGTTAGTTCGTAGCGTAATATGATATATGGCATTGAAATAAGGATTACAATGTATCTAGAAGCTCAAAGCCTGTTAAGAGGAAGTGGAGCTAAGTGCAATTCGTCATTCAACTTTAAGCACATATAAAATTATTAAAACTTTTAAAACCTAAAATATTAAAATAACAGAAAGTTTTTGAAGAATATCAGTGAATTTATTAAAAAATATTATACATATCATCGCGCCTAAAGTTTTTAACGAATCAGTAAATTCAGGTGTTTTCCGAACTTAATGAAACACAGTAAGCTAGTACCTCTCTGGACCCTGACTAATAAAGAGTTATCATCATTCTGAAGCACGAAAGTTATTAGGGAATTTATCAAGGTTTCATCCTTAGAGATTTATATATATGAGGCATGTAGATCGATATTAAATAGTTCTTATATACTTTACATACATCACAACATATGACCAAATTTTCTTTTTAAATTTAAAATTTTATTTATATATATTTATTCATACATTTGCTATTATATTCTCGTGTACGTTAAGGACATACAAGGACGTCATCACAAGCTCTCATGGAATGGACTTTAGTTATTACGATAATTCTCTTAACACGTCGCGTGTTCAATTATTATATATTCGTCATTGTTGTTTCACCGCGTTCAAATTACCGGAAAATAGTTACATTTTATTGAAAGGAATTAGGTTATGGTGTCAGTAATCCACCACTGTCTGTAAGTTGTATGATCGGAATACGAAATGTAGGAATCTAATATTCTATTGTGTGTCTCAGTATGTAGCTATACTTTAGTTAGAGGCTTAGTTGTAAAAATTAAAAACGTATCGATTTTGACCGTAATGTATCGTGAATTTAATATACTATAGGACTATGAGAGAAATGATTTACAAAAAATCATGATTTTTGTCCCCCCCTGAATATACGACGTATATAATTTTAAATATATACTTAAATACTAATACACACCCAGGCTAGAAGAACCAAAAAATTGTTTATAGAAAATGTGGGCCATCGGCGTCACTACCCACTGCACCAGAGGGCCAGTCAAATTGTAAAAAAATGGACAATTCAATTTTCCAGTTATATTAGCATTTATTTTCTTAATTTGAACTGTATCTCAAACATCAACTTAAACTGTGCTATTGTTACTTGATACGCTTTTGTAAAATATTTTTAGGATTTAAAAAATATATTAGTTTTATCTGTTGAAATACTATGTGATTTATAATATTATTCTAATTACAGCTGCCCGACACAACTTTCGTAAATATAATTCATTTTCGGTTTCGGATTTCGGCGTCGGCTATGACTATGACAGTGTTCTGCATTATAGTCGTAAAGCTTTTTCTGCAAACGGCCAAGACACAATTGTACCCAAAAAGGTGATTTAATTGGATTTTCATAAATTAATATTTTGGAGAAGTAACGGTTTTAGTTTAATTAGTTTTTTTCTTTTTAGCTTGGTGCTCAAATTGGACAGAGGATAGGTTTATCTGATAAAGATATCCAAAAACTTAATAAAATGTATTGCGATGCAGATCTTCTGCTGGAAGATAGTAGTGATACTTTGAAGAAGTCTGAAAAATTAACAGCGGAACATGAAACATCTGACGAAAATAAACCATTTGAAGGACATGGTTTAGGATACGAGAAAGGTAAAATGATAATTATAAGGCTACCTAGGCCAGAAAAAAGACAAATGCAAGACTTACCTCATATTCCCGTATTTGATTATTTTAGAAAAACGACGCAAGAATTGCCGCCGGCGTTTATTCAAGCTATTGGAGATGGAAAAGAAGAAGACTTAAACATTAATGCGTCACCTGTTCCTTTAGATAATAAGGAGTATCCAAAATCGGTTACGACGCACATTCCATATTCTCAATATTATAACAGGTATTTTGGTGAAACAAAACCAGATGACAAAGACAAAAATGTTTTGGAAGGGGTATATGATACATTTGACGGAGATTTTCGTATACTATCAAATATAGAAAATCCTCAAGAACACGCGCTCCATTTGCATGAGGAAGACAATAACAGTGACTCGAGAAAAGAGAAACGACCAGAAATTAGCAGCTTTCATTCGCTCTTACTTTCACATATGATCAATGATAATGGTAATAATTTTGCAGTGAATGCGCCTATACCTGCAGATATAAACAAAATATCGGAACAAGATTATCAAAATAAAGAGAGAATTTCTAACAAACAAGACCTTAGTCGAATACACTCTTACGAAATATCCGATCCAATAATATATACAGAGATAGATTCAAATACACCAATTCATAGTGTCTGGTATAAAAAGAATAATGGAAAATATACAAATCCTATAGCCTACTATTCTCCGTTAGCGAACAACGAACAACTGAATTATTTATATTTAAGTAAAAAAATTCCTGCTGTTGAGAAGTGGAGTGATAGGCAGGGATATGAATCTTACAAACACAAAAATCCAAAAATAGTAAAACAATATAGATGAGATTGAACATGATAGTTTATAGCATAGAGAAAATTATGTGTTACAGTTAGCTTACAGTAATTTAAAATAAGGAATAAGGTACAGAGCTCATTATACTACTGTTTCTCATTATGTTATGTTGACATTTTATAATTGAGTAAAATATTCATGTTAATATAATTGTTTGAAAGTAAAATGAAGTGAAATTTATTTTAACCTCTTTCTGATGTTATTGTCCTTACTTTTTTCCTATGTATTATTATACAAGAATTCTAGAGTTCAAATCTGGACAGGTAGTAAAAAGTGGTCTTAAAAAGTTTTTTTTAAATTTAAATATACAATAATCCATCATATGCGTCGCGATTCCCATGTAATCTTTGAGGCTGTATATGTAACAGTACAATTTTAACCTTTCAAATTTTTAATGGAGATTGTAAAAAGTAAATATATCCAAAAATTAATCATCCCTTTATTTACTAAAAGCGTTTCTCATGGTTATTCAAATCCAACGGTTCAATCCAATTGTCTTACGCTCACTTAAAGATTTAATTTAATTACTTAGTGGTGGTTTAATATGTAAAAATATCTATGTGATTCTAAAATATCCAACAAAATGGACGATTAACAATGACTACTACGTCTAACGACCTTAGCCTCCGAGTTTAAACACGGCGGGTGGAAGAAATAAAGGTCTATGGTTATGAATGATTATTGTTTATTAAAGTTATTTAGTCTATGAACTCTAAGATTGAAGTGTTTTGAAAGGCGCTAATAACATGTTTAGCGAGATAAACGCTACTTAAAAAATTGATAATTTATAATCATTTTCAATTCGTAAAACAATAAATATGATAATCAGATAGCGATAACGATTATAAGTCATGACTGTTTTGAGTCGGTGACATTTTTGAACTAATTGTGTGTATTTTTTTATTTTATTTTGATGGGCTGTGCAGCATCGGTGCCTTTAAAAATGATGTCTGTATTTGGGAGAAACGCTCACAACTCTCAAAATGCACAGGCAAATCTGGAAAGGAAATTATATCTTGCTAAAGAATCTCCTGAACCTGAGTTCGATTTGTCGGATTGTTGCCTCCGGCGTCTACCACCGGGTATATTTTCCATATGTAAGGTATTTAGAAAAGACAATTTATACTTGCACAATAATCGTTTACGGTCTCTGGAGGAAGGAGGTCAGCTTACAGACCTCTTACTCATAAAAATACTGAATTTAAGTAATAATCAGTTTTTCAAATTGCCAAATGGCATAAAATATTTAGTAAGTCTAACAGAGCTATATTTACAAGATAATTTTCTTGAATCCATACCAGACGGAATTAAATTTTTAGAGTCTTTACAAGTTTTGGACTTATCGAGAAATAAATTAAAGTATCTAAGCCCTGGATTGGGTGATCTGAAATGTATGAGACTGTTAAAAATCAGTGATAATAAGTATCTTACTAAACTTTGTCCAGAGTTATGTCTTGCTACTAATTTGTTATTAATTGAACTGGATGGTAATAATTTTACTTTTCCACCATGTAACATTGCCACTCAAGGGACTGTAGAAATAATGAAATATCTTTGTTCTGAAATGAATATTGATTACATTGCTCCATTACCATCAGATATTTCACCATCACAATTACCAAGCCCAAATTATAATCCTTTTGAAAAACAATCTGGGGTTACTTGGGAAGAACAAGAAGCTGCAATGATTGAACAGGAGAATAAAATACATAAAGCTAATCAACAACAAAGAGAAAGACTTTTATCTAACTTTTTACAAGAACAACAAGACTTGGATAGTGAGATAGCTAAAGTCCATGAAGTAAAAGAAGTAGAGAAGCAGAAATTAATGAAAACTATACTAATGGAAGAAGAGGAAATTCAATGTTTAATTAATAATTTTATTCAAGTTGACAGACTCCAACCAGAAGTTATTCAACAGCAGCTAGCTTATGAACAGGCTGAACATGATCGCTTATTAGAGATTACTCGTCAAAATTATGATAATGTGAAACGTGCCGATATAGTTAAAGCAATGGAAGAGCTAATAGAAAAAGATACTTCTATTAAATTATATAAAAAATATTATAAAGATGACTTAAATAATATTAAACAAAATATGTTGATGCAGGAAACAGAAGTAGATAAAAAATTAGCTGAGCTTTTAAACGCTAAAGATGAGTCTCGTAGTGCATTTGTTCAAACACTTCTTGAAGATCAAGATGTCCAAAAAGCAATGGTTTCCTCCCTGCTTGAAAAAATTGATGCCAAGAGTTGGAGTCTTAATCAAGAAATAGCACTTATCTCTACACATTTATCAAGGCTTAGTATTATTGAACAAGAGAAAAAGAATATGCACATTAAGTTAAATTATAATGAACTTTTACAACAAAGAATTCAATTAGTGGAGTTATTAGATAATCTTTTGGATCAGAGAAACACAAGGAGAAAGCAATTAATTAATACTTTGAAAGAGGCTGAAACAGAAGGTATTCGGTCTAATGACTTCTGGCTTAAAAGTTATCAAAAACTTTTAGACTCTGCACCTAAAACCTTATTTAATGTGAGAAAGTTAGATCCAGTATTTGCTAACTATCTGTTGCAAGAGGGTGTTATACATTGTTTGCCTTTTTTGGTAAAGTATTTATTTTCTGGAAAATCTTTAGTAAATATAACTGATGAAGATTTAAGGGAGAGTGGAGTGTCCTTAAGTTCAGACAGAGAATGTATTTTAAATGCCCTACATTTGTATGTGACATCAAAAAGTCAAAATTGTGATGTGATGGAATCCAATAATAGCACTATTCCAAGTGCTCCTTCCATGTCTAATGAGGAATTAAATTGTTCAGGAGTTCTTAATGTTAATGATAAAGGAAGTTCAATAGAGGAGGGTGAGTGTGTAGTTTGCATGGATGCTAAGTCTGAAATAGTTTTTGTGCCATGTGGACATATGTGTTGTTGCCACCCATGTTCACTAAATGCTTTAGACAATTGTCCTATGTGTAGAAGGGACATAGAAAGAACAATCAAAGTTATTGTTGTATAATAATATAATAATTATTTATGCAATGCAAATAATATTCACATATGAAGGGTTTAGTGTCTAGGGTTTGGGCGAATTTTAAAATTCAGGTGTGGAAGTATTTTTAATAGTGCAGTGGGAAAATGATTTGGTCATCTGAATTTTATTCATAACCTTATGTAATTCATCACATTGGTTAGCACAGAAGTGATATTGCTGCTTTGGACACAAAACTTTCCAAAATATTGATATTGGTTTGATTATTATATTCTTATAGATAAGACTAAGCATGTTGCAATATTTTGTCTGTAATCATTAGATTTACACCTGTGGTGTATGACTGGTTAAATTATATTTTTAATATTAATAGTTTATATTTAAAATGTTATTAATAATTATAATAATCACATTAAAATAAATTGTGCAATATGCTGAATGTTCGATATGTAAATAAACAATGTCCATTTTTGAAAAAAAAATTGTTTTGTTGATGAATGTTTTCACTGAGAAATAATATGTACCAATTTGCAACTAATTGCAAAATAACTGGTCTCTGTAGCAATTCTCTATTTATATAATGACAGATAAGTTAATTATTAGATAGTACAAACATTTGTTATATTAAATATTAGTGCCTTCTAAGTGTTTGTTGATCCTATATTGTTGGGTTTGATTTTAGTATTAAAAACATCTGGGTCTGTGATACAACTAAGAAATTACTATGATATTAAATCTAGACCTAGCTGTTATCTCAAAGTTGTGTCATATTTATAATTTGTATGTAATGATGATTTTAAAATGACAAAGAATTTGATTAAGGATTATAATTATTTGACTTTTATGTTTATTTTTCATAAGGAATACTATATATATATTTTTAATAAGAATAGACAATCCTTAGTAAACATTATTAGAGGAAGCTATGATGTCCAAAAGTTATCTAATACTTTTGTTTTTTTTTATGTAAATTAAGAAATTTGTCACATTGGTCTGGAGTCAAGTCCTTAGAACTTAGAATAAAAAATTATAAAAGTTATAGTTCAGCTCAACATAGGAGGTAAGTTGCCATACAGGAATAGTCAAATTAGCAAGTACAAAATAATGCTTTCATATACTTCTCTTTAACTTATTCATCCTTATGAGACTGTCCTTCTACTTCTATTGTTTTCATACAATGATTGTGTAATGTTGCATGCCTTTTTTAAATTGAGGATTATAGCTAAGTAGTGTTATCATTACTTATATATTCTGGATCTGCACAAAGAAATAATTAATTCTGTATATTATTTCTATATGCTAGTAATTATTTTTTGCTCAAAAAAATCTTTAAGTAGATCAGTGTCCATCATTATGTATTTTTAAAATTTTCTAAATCTACAGGAAAATATAAAAAGGCAATAATATATCTATCAAAACGATTTTGTAAGTCTGTTATTTGAAATGCGTGATTTTGTATGGTTATAAGACTGGAAGGTTCAATATGTTACACAATTTATATTTTTAACTTTAAAATCTGTATAAGTGGTAATGTGAACTTTAAGATTTTATTTTATTTGATTACGCTGCAAAGTAGAGATATCCCTTTGTTATTTATGGGACCATATATAGTATGAACGATAACGCTTATGGCAGCACCAAAGTTTATTATGTTATGATATATTAAAGGATGTGAATAAAATTTTACACTGTTATTCAGCTTGCAAACCTGTAAGTATTCCTTGCTCCTATAAGTGTTATTGCTCTATGCCTCTTGATTGTTCATGTTGGTGCGTGACAGTATGTTTTAAATTGTTTGTGATATGGATTTGTTTATTCCTATAATCCTGGGCTGTCCAAATCAGGATTAGCGATTGCCAATACCCATACTTTTGCATACAACTCAGCCATTTTATTTTAAATACCAACTGCCATAGTACAGAAACTATAAAAGTGTGTTGACAAACATGAGGATTATAGCAAAGTAGTTCTGTTATGGTTTTTCATCATCATTCTCCTGCCCTTATACAACTCTAAGTGGGGTCGGCACAACATGTATTAAACATGTTGTAACATGATTTGGCTAGGTATTTTACGACCGGCCGCCTGCCTGACGTCAACTTACCCTAGTCGCCTTTTACGACACCTCGGTAAGAAATAAGGGTGGTCTATTTTACTCAGCCGGATACCACAGGGCTATTCTGTTATGGTAAATGTAATATGGAATTTCGCAAAGTAACGTCTGCTTCTATAAATCACGAATCGCCATGTTATTTAAATAAAAAATATAGTTTAATTTAAATTACTTAAATGTAATTGCCCTGTACGTAGATAAAATTTCCTTTTATCTTCTTTAACCGATACATGTCCAGTGCTGGACAGAGATCTCTTCACATAGTCTCTACATCCCTTAATCTTGTCCCGCTAGGATCCAGCGGCAGTCAGCGACCTTTTTGAGGTAGCCAGGCTACCTCGTGGTTTTTTGGTTCCTTTGGGTTTTCTGGTGCAGGGTCGCCTAACTGGCGCATTGATCCCCAACGCCCATCATACATACTATATGCCCCTCCCATCGCCACTTCAGCTTTAATCACAGACAATTATGTTTCAAAAGTCCATTAGTCTATGGAATGTTTCATTGGCACTTGAGTTTCTGACTTGGAAATAGCCCATAAGTTAATATAATCGAAAGTCTAATAAATAATATTATTTCACGTTTGTTTTTAACTTTAAGCATATTTATTGTCAGTTACGCATCTATTCCTATTTACCACCTCTTTTATAAAATACATGATACTATTTGAGCACTTATATCGTGTTTTATTTATTTTTTGATGTTTTGAATCCTTATTTATTGTTTTTAATATTTGAATATATGTCTTCTTATGTCACTTACTTGTTATTCTTATATCATTACTAAGCAAAGTACGATTGGTTTCGAGATTTTCTTTAAACTTTGTTTATTTTTTTGTAAACTTAGATACTTATGTTAGCCGACATGTAAAACAATTTTAAATAACTGTATTTTCATTTAAAATATTGATCTTTGATGCAGAATACTATAAATAATAAATAATTTGTAATAAATAGTTCGATCGTTCGCCATACAAAGCAATATGTTGTCAGTACAAAGTATTACTAAAAATATTGATATCGGTTATATGTTTCTTTAGGGTTTTCCTATTAGAGCAGGTCGATTTCGAAACAGAATGGAATAACTGACATGTGTTATAATAACGACAATATTTACTTATCTGAAATGCCCACTATGATATCGTGACAATTATGAAATCGTCTGAATTCAGTGTCGTAGCTAGGTAACCAAAGACCCTTGGGCAAAAAAAAGTAGGGCCCCAACTAAACTATTTTTGTTGTTGTGTAGTTGTTGTTTTTCTAACTCTATTAACTCAACTCAACCGGATGATAGCTTTAGGTTAAGGATTCACAACTGTAATAATCCAATCTCAACCTCTTGTAAGTGTCCCTATCTTACTAAAATAGACAAAACTAAATACCTCGGTGTTATAGTTGATCAGAATTTGTCTTGGTATGGTCATGTGAATTTGGTCTCTTCTAGAATGAGAAAACTAATATGGATTTTCAAGAACCTTCGTCATGTTGCCACAAAGAAGTAAATCAATAATGTATACACTGCGTTAGCTGAATCCGTTTTAGCGTACTGTATTCCGGTTTGTGGTGGGACCTCTAAAAGTAGATTCTTGGAATTAGAAAGAGCTCAGAGATCCCTTTTAAAAGTAATGTATTTTAAACCCTATCGATATCCCACCTTAAAATTATACAAGTTTGCTAATCTTCTAACTGTCAGAAAATTATATATTCTGCTTTGTATAATAAGGGTACACAAGGCTATAGGTTTTGATAAAATTTGGTGCAATAATAGAAGAATTGTCCTAAGGATGCCATTTACTAACACAGCGTGCCCTAAATCTAGTTTCGCAATAAAGCAATTTGGTAGACAGTCCATTTATCTTTACAAGAAAATTAACAAAAAATTAAATTTATACAAAAGCAATATTTATGATTGTAAAAAAATATTAAGTGAGTAATATGCACTATAATCCGCACGGGTACCCGTGCGGATTATAGCAAAGTAGTTAGTTCTGTTGTATTGCTTAAAAGAATACAATAGGATCTCTTTTGATATTTGCAGAAAAAATATTTTTAAATGTTTCTACAAGCGGAGAAAACTCTTTGTTTTATGCTTTGATTACACATACCAACAAATTATATGTAGAATCGCTAGCATCATCAAGTAATTTATGAAAAGGTATCAATTAAATATTGAAGCATACGTATTTCGGGGAACCCCGCTTAGTACCTAGTTGTTTATTCGTTCCCGCCTCGTGGATGCGTCGTTGAATTTGAACCAGACTAGAGGTGGGTCGTCGACGTCATATCCGTAAACGAAACGAGACCGTTTGTCGAACGTAATAAACTAGTTGACAAAGCAGTCCTTTTTTCGACTACTTTACAATAAACTACTTTACAAAAGCGTTCGCGTATGTCGTTCGTTCGTCAACGAAACGGGATTTGAAGTAGTCGATAGCGTCAACGTGTTTATGAACTTATTATTAAACGAACTGCTTTGAAGTATGAACGTTTGCATTGATTTTGTCGTGAACGTGTTTACTAATTAACGATCTACTTAGTATTTTTTTGACTTTCAATGTAACAATGTGCGTAGATATGTACGCAATTATTATTTAATAATTTATACTAAGGAACTAAATATTTATACTTAACACAAAAATAGAAATGTACACAATTATTGTTTAATAATTTACGCTAAGGAAAAAAATTTATATTTAACACGAGAATATAAATGTACACAACTATTTCTTAATAACTTACACTAACGAGTAATGTATTTAGACTTATTATTTTACACAAAAATAACTAACTATATATCACATGCAATATAAAAATTCAAAAACGGAGAAAGGTGAAAGTATTAGTAGTTGAGGATAAATCGCCATATTTGCAACACGTATTGCAAATTGCAATTTAATCAGAACTAAGATGTAACTATGTAAGATATATGATATTATATATATAATATTATAAAGAGGAAAGATTTGTATGTTGGTTTGTTTGTTTGTTTGTTTGTTTGTTTGTTTGTTTGTTTGTTTGTATGTTTGTATGTATGTTTGTTACGTTTTCACGCAAAAACTACTGGACCGATTTCAAAAATTCTTTCACCATTGGAAAGCTGCTTCTTCACTGAGCAACATAGGCTATATGTCATTTTCAAAAATAATAGGGATCCCTAATAAAATTGTAATAAGTTGGGAAAAATTTAGTCGTAAACATCTTTCATCGCGTGCGCTGCGGAAACTATTGATGATAGAACAAAAAAATGTTCTACAGTATTATAGAACGTATCAATATCCATAAAAAAGTCCGCGATACCATATGTCTAACTAGTATAGTTATGCCAATATAACTACTTTTTTACATTGTAAAAGTTGGTAAAAGTGCCGACAATAATCAAACCATTTTATTCATATCTCTGTATTAATCCTTATCCCATTAAATGATATTTTATTAATAACTGTTTCAATACCAGTAAAATACTATTTAAATTATTAAAATCCGCCATCCCAATCAAAAGATATTACGATTTTAAGAATGTATATCGAAAGCAAATAACGCCATAACTAATTTATTGTAGCGACCGTTATAGCAGTGCCTGCATTTGGTGAGTTAGCTCTTATTCCAAGAATACTAATGATAACCATTTTTTTATAATAAATTAATCTACAAAATAAATCTATAGTCCGACTTCGTAGACTTTCCACTACCACGAGATCTGTATGGACGCGGGTGAAACCGCGGGGCTTTGCTAGTGATATATAAGATGTAAGATATGTAACTAAAACATCTAATATTCATTAAAGTTACAGGTTCGTATGCCTATTGTAATAATGTCTATTTTTACTCTTATACTCATTAATAAATTGCAGATTCCTATGCTCATTGCAATAATGTCCTTTTTTATTCGACAACCATCATCTGTTGAACAAAACATTAAAAGGGATAGCAATATCAGCAAGCGCACGAGGGCGCCCGATAAAGCGACTTCGTTCATCGTCGGCTCGTTGACGGACGACGAATCATGAAACAAATGTCGTTCTTGCATAAACGTGTTTCTCAGAGGAACGTAAACTAGTTTAGTAGTCGATGGATAAAAAACAGTTTTCATAAACGGTTCGTCCGTTCAACGCCCACCTCTAGTTCTTTAAGTCATTCATAGTATACGAAGTTCTGCCCAAACTAATTCTTTTATTTCGGGATACCGAACCCCCGTAATTTTGTCACCTACCGTAAATTGTGAAGTCATATTACCACCCTACGTGACACGCGCCTATCATGCTATTAGGCGTCCCAACGTGACATTGGCTCCCAACGTAACATTGGCGCTCCAACGTGTTTTGGTGCAGAACTTTAGTTTTCGTATTTCTGTGTTTTTAGTGACTTTTGTGTTGAGAACATTCGATTTTTCTATTACCCAAACACAGTGAATATGCCGACTTTAAAGAAAGCGCGCGGCCGCCGCTCGCTTGAAACCGAAGACGATAATGTAAACAAATCACAATTATTTATTGGACAAGACCAGACTCTTCTGCAAATCTTTCAACAATCCCAGGCTGATTTTTGTTCGCGGTTACTCCAAGAAGTTAGATCTTCCACGCCGTTAGAGTCAGTGACCTCTTCGCCTGTTACACAAAGTTCACCCGCGAATTTTTCGCAGTGTACGGCGCGTTTTGGCGGGACACCCGACGAACAAGTTGAAGGTTTTATTGATGCAATTGAGGTATATAAGTCTTGTTTACATATTTCCGACGAAAATGCCGTGAAAGGCTTGTCAATGTTGCTGACGCATTCTGCGAGTGTATGGTGGCAAGGTTTGAAATCCACGACTGTTTCATGGACTGACGCCCTTACGAAGTTACGCTGTGCTTTTGGTGAACGCCGCCCTGCTTTTAGATTATACAAAGATTTGTTTTCTTTGTCGCAAGGTGATGAAAGCACCGACTTTTTTGTCGCAAAGGTTAGGTCACTCCTCGCTAAATTACCTAGAGGGGATTTATCTGAAAAAGTGGAGTTAGATATGGTATTTGGTTTGCTAGATCGTCGCATAAGAAAACGCGTAGATCGTGATGGTATCGATTCTTTTGATGCGCTTCTTAATCGCGCTCGTAGTATCGAGGAGTCGTAAAAGAGGCCGATCGTCAATTAACAAACCCTCTTAGTCGAAACAAAGTTCGTCTAAGCAAAACGACATATGAAACCCCGTCATTTGAGCACGCCGCTACACTCGATTCGTCAAAGGAATCTAAACAACATTTTATAAATGTAAACAATAATGAACAAGATGAAAGAAATCTTAATGTTGTGCAATTGAAAAATAAACGCACCTTTTGTTCATATTGTAAAATGTGGGGTCATTTAATAACAGACTGTCAGAAGTTAATAAATAAGAATGCCATTACGAAGTCTTATTCGGAATGTATTCCAAACTCGCAAATAGAGTGTTACGGTTGCGGCGCTAAGGGCGTTATTCGTAGTAACTGTTTGGAATGTAATAAGAATAAGGATGCATTTTGTGCGTTAGATCATGAGACTGGCATTTTAAAAAATTACAGCAATGTTTCACATTTTGGAAGTACATCGTATATACTCTCGACGAATGACATGTCACTATCCAATACTGTTTCCACTGCTACACCGCCTGGCGCCTGTGCAGGCGTTCGACGAGAACCTGATGAGTCAATAGATCGACAGTTCAGCTCCAACAACGGGTTTGTAAAGTGCAGTGAAAATCGTAAGTACAATCCTTTTTGTTTTGAGTCAAAGTTTAAAAAGCCTAGTGCAGTGCAATTAAGTGAAGTGTCGACAAACGAATCGCCTGATCGTCCTGTAAATGTAGTACAAGAGCCCGCGGAAAATTTTTGTATTAATCTCAATAACGTTGCGGTTCCTCGGGGTTGTATTAAGGGGGAGTCTCTTACATTATATCGACGACCCATATTGAATATAGAAATTTTAGGGGCAAAGGGTAGGGCCTTAGTCGATACTGCTTCTAAAGGTTGCATTGCGGGACATTCGCTACATTCTTTCCTTGTAGACCGTGGTCATCCTCTTCAACCTTCTACGAGAAAAATTAAGCTCGCAGATGGATGTACTCGGGTTATGAATGTATTAATAACTTTGTTAGAGGTGAAATTGCTTCATAAAGTTTTGACTCTTGAATTTATTATTTTACCCGAAGCGCGTAATAACGAATCTTTATTGGGTATTGATTTTATAACACAAGCCCAGCTTGTTTTTGATTTTGGTAAATCTTACTGGAATTTTTCGCAGGATAGTCATAAAAAGTATGAGCTTCTTTTTGAATCGGTCTCACCTCGCATTTCTTATGCCGCGGTGGACGTTCTCCGCGATGATGAGGGGACGTGTCTTAGAGAGGATGAACGTGATGGGCTTTCCCAACTTCTGTCTGATTTTAACAGTACATTTAATTTATGTGGGGAGCCTACACCATTTGTGGTGCATCACATTGACACTGGAAGTCATCCGCCGAAAGCTGTGACTCCAAATTCCTTACCACCAGTAAAGAAAAAAATTGTACAAAAATATTACTTCCCGGGAATGCGAAAGGTTAATTATGTTAAATCATGTACGACGTACCAGCGGTATAAACCTAATGACATATCGCCTGATTTAATTCAAACGCCACTTTTAAGTCAAATGAATGAAGTGTTGGCGATTAACCTTTTCGGTCCGCTACCCGGAGGAGACAAGGGGGAGAAGGGGATTTTACTAATCGAGGAATATTATCTTCGTTTCCTCTTACCCCGTCGAATCATATCAGATAATAGAGTTAAATTTGTGGCTGCAGTTATGCAGCAGGGCATGCTTTTGTTTGAAGCCGATGAGAAACGTTTTGAAGCTAAGTCATACGATGTCGGAGATTTTGTTCTTTTAAATACTGATAATTTAAGTAATGCTGCTAAAGATTTTAACAGAAAATTTATTCCTAAACCTGATGGGCCATACATGGTTGTTGAAAAATCTAGTCCGACTTTTTATAAGATATCTACCATTGAAAACCCGGCTGAAGTTTTGGGAAAGTTCCATGTTCGGGAAATCACAGGTTTAAAGAATTATGGGGATGATTGCCCCAAACCTATTATTCCTAAAAAGGGTTGCGGCCGTTCTTGGCAGCAGGAGATGCTAGCCCAAACACGAGGACGTGAGCATGGTCTAGAGGGGGAGGATGTAGCATACGTATTTCGGGGAACCCCGCTTAGTACCTAGTTGTTTATTCGTTCCCGCCTCGTGGATGCGTCGTTGAATTTGAACCAGACTACGCCTCCGCGGACGAGGTGACACATGTCTCAATTGTTTTGTTTTTCGGTTAAGTTTCGGCAAGTTTATTAAGTTATTTAGTACCACTGTTTTATAAGTTTGTAGTGTAATAGTTTTGTTCTTTAAGTCATTCATAGTATACGAAGTTCTGCCCAAACTAATTCTTTTATTTCGGGATACCGAACCCCCGTAATTTTGTCACCTACCGTAAATTGTGAAGTCATATTACCACCCTACGTGACAGGCGCCTATCATGCTATTAGGCGTCCCAACGTGACATTGGCTCCCAACGTGACAATATTTAATGAGTTCAAACCAAACATACACATGTTGTATTATTTTCGTATTTATCATATTAACGTATCGGATGTTCTAAATTTCAAATGTTTTTAGAATGTGGTTTGCAGTCTAACAATTTAACTTTTTTTAGTAACTTTTTATCAGTAAATTTTCCATAATAGTCTTAAATATTACCAAAAAATAATTAGCAGAAAAAATACGTTAACATTGCATATTATGATTATTAAAGTAGCTCTAAAGTCTAATCACGTTAGTTACACTCAATGCCAACTTTGACTTCAATGATTTTTGTAAATTCGTTTAGATTAATGCAATAAAAAAAAATTGCAGACTCACTCTTCCAAATTTATAAAGAGTAAAGAAAAAAAGAAGTCCGAAAAACCATTTTAAAGTCAAGCAAGCAAAACGCATGTTTCCAACCTATTTATAAAAAACGGAACAGATAGATTTTTTCGTATTAAAATAAATAATAGATAAAATATATTAAAAAAATAAACTAACAATAAATCGCCCTTTTTTTTTTAATTTATAGCAAATATATACAAGTTATATCTATCTTAAATTACTTACACGCTAGTACTATACAAATCATGCCCACGTGGAATGGTCCCAGGAATGCTGGCAGCGTTTCCGCGTTGAATCGCTAAGCTGATTCTTTGTGCGAAAAAGGAGCCAGCCCTCTTGTCACCCGAAGAGGCGATCAACCGAGGTGTTAAAACGGATAAATTTTTTTTTGCACTTTGGCTCCATGGCCCTAGGGTCTCAACTGCAAACGTCACAAATATATAACTCTCAACGAGAGATGCATACTTTCGCCGCTTGCCGGATTCGGCCATTTCCGCCGCAGCTCCAGGTCTGGACGCCGTTTCCCTGATATGGGACGAGGCTAACGTATCAACGCATGTTGCGTCCCACATTAGAGCCCGTCCCCGTTCCCAAGGAACCAGCGTCAGACCGTCTGGTCTCTTGCCATCATCCCGACATCATCGCCCTTTTGAAAACTAAGAAGGTAAAATATAAAACAATCTAGATAATCAAGTTATTTTACGAGTATCTAGTAAAAGTGTACTAATAGATGCTGATTTGTAATTACGTCGCGCGTCGAGTTCAACTAGCTGTGACACAAGTAATTTGCTCGAATATGTCCAAGTGGGACAAGCGGGCATTGGATTGGCCTCGTGTGAACGAATCGCACTAGGAAATACGAGAGATGTTTCTCACAAAACGGATTTTAAATTCAAACTGCAAATGAATTTCCGACTCAATTTCCATCACGTGCGACGTTAAAGTTGTTTTTCAGTTCTTTGTTTGTTCTATTTGTGGATGGAAATAACAAAGTTTTGGTATAAAAATTTCGTACGGCAAATGTTCTATTTTTTTTTGTTTTATAATTCTCACAAATATTCTTGCTTGTTTGCATATTTACGTTCATTGATGTTAAATATCATGCTAATATTATAAAGGTGAAAGTGAGTATAATATGCTGGTCATCATTCTCGTGCCCATATCCCACTCTGGATGGGGTCGGCACAAATATTTTAAACATGTTGTTACATGATTTGGCTGGTTATTATGCTGCTGTCTGCTAGACGTCAACTTACCTTAGTCGCCTTTTATGACATCTAGGTAAGAAAAGAGGGTGGTCTATTCTACTCAGCCGGACAACAATTCGACGAGTCAACTCTCCTTCGCTTCTTATGTCACCGCGGTAAGAAATGCGGGTGGTCAGAATAGACCACTCTCATGGGTACTGAGTAGTATGCCTCAGGCGGATACCACACGGCGGTGAGTATAAATGCTAGTATGTATTATAGAAATTGTTAATATTACTTATCTATTGCAATTTACGCTAGCCGTTACCATGCTGCCCCAAAGCGGATTGGTAATTTACACATATCTCAGGAATTCTTCAGAGATATGCAGGTGTCCTCATGATGTTTTTCTCCAACAAAGAGCATGTAATAAATTGTATTTTATGTATTTATAATATCAATGAGGCATACAAGTTTATTTATTTAACACTTTTTATAAGTGCCTGTCCAGAATTTAAAAACGTGGCCCCTAGGTACGAGTCACTATTCGGCTATCACAAAACTCAGACAAGGGATTTGAACCTACGAAGTTTTGGTAAGAATCACGCTATTCTTTTTTTTTCTTTATTTAATTTAAGGACTTTTATACAATATGTATATGCCAGTCCCATTTTGGCAAATACCACACTTAACCTAAGAAAACAAATTAAAATTAACAAATCAGATAAAAATTACAAAATTAAAAAATAAGATTTTCACGATAAAATGTAAGGCTTAACCTCGTCAATTCAGGTGATAAAATAAAAAGTCACTGTTAATTTTATAACATCGTGGCAAGGCGGTATTAATGCTATATCTTGATAATAATTTCTCTAAGCAAAGATAATAAAGCCCGTGGAATGAAGAGCTTGCCTCGTCTTTTTGAGTGTTTATTTTCTTAGACTCTCAATTTAATAAATCATCTGTAGTCAACTTAATATATATTTTGTTTGTACCTAAGTGTTGAACGTAATAATTTGACAAATTCAGTTATTCGGATGTTTTAATACATTTAAACTAGAAAGTGGACTTAATTAGTGGATTATTTTGAATTTAAACTATCGTCAGTAGTATTCATAGTTAATGTATAGAAACCAGCTATATACCGTCTTATTCTATCGAGTAAGCCCTACTCCCCATTCGGGGCCCTTATTCATGAGCTCTTAATATGGCGTTATCGCGGCGGGAATTGTGATATTAATTAATATATAAACTTTCAACTTTTATATCTAGGTTTTTTTATACTTGCTACCTCTATATTTTTTCTTTATTTTTTCTTCTTTCTATATTACGTGTATTTCACTTCTTGTCTATTTCCTTCTGATACTCAAAGCTTGACTGGAAGAAATCTCTTTTAGTGATAAGTTCGCCTTTGTACATATACTACGTTTTTTCTTTCTCATTACTAATAATATGTATGTACAATAAATATGTAAAATATGTATGTACAATAAATATGTAAAATAACTTTCGGGTTACATCGCGATAAAATCGAGTTACCATTTTATGTATAAATAGTTAAAGTTTAAAATCTACCAAGACTGCAGTTATCTCTTGTATGCGTTGCTCATGAAAAAAATCTTTTGATCATTTTTATAGCGCTACACAAGGCTTGCAATATTGAATATTTTGGACGTCAGCTGCAAGTTAAACGAACAATGTACCTAAAGCCTATAACGCGTTATGACGTGCTGATGAAAAATGTTCTTTGTTTGAAACAAAAAAGGAGCTCCATTTACCATGTTCTGTTTCATGGTTCAATACAATGATACACATGGATAAAGAACGAAATAACTTTTATATAAACATTCCTTTGAATTGAATTGTTCCTATAAATCTATTTATTTTACACGAGTTAAAAGATGTATGAAAAAACTGCTAGCCTAGCTCTATATATATTTTTCCACTTTTATATTTCCTACATAAAGTTTTAGTAACTGGATACTACAGTTATAATTATTCGATTGTTTTACTGTGATTTTCCTAACTCGTGTCTAGTTACATCGTCACTTAATTTTAGCTTAATATAGACTTTGGTATTATGTTCTTGATACTTTTAATTTTAGTGATAGACATTGTATAGTTACTTACTATCTATTCAGTCTATAATTTATAATTCCTCAAATGTAATGTTATTAAATTTATTACGTTGTTACTTTTATTAAAGTCTGCAATAAGTTGTTGATGGAAAACTTTCGTTATTTATGATAGAAAATGATAAAATATCGCCACTCTGAATACCGGTAACCTAATTTCCTTTCTAAATTATTTATTGGATCGAAACATTCAATTGAGCAAATCCCACTCCACACTGTTTCACGGTCATTTGAGGGGAAAGAACCACTCAGCCAATATGAAAAGCGAGTAACGCTTATTGAATTTTAGCTCAAACGAATTCAGATATTGTCGGCCTTTTGCAGACAGGTTGAGTACACATTATAATTATCGATAAACGGAATTTAATGTAATTGAATTATGACTATATAATCTTTAATGTGCGCGCCCTGTGGTATCCGGCTGAGTAGAATAGACCACCTACATTTCTTACCGAGGTGTCTTAATATACAACTACCTAAGGTAAGTTGACGTCAGGCAGGCGGCCGGTCGTTAAATACGTAGCCAAATCATGTGACAATATGTTTTATAACATGTTGTGCCGCCCCTCTTAGACTGGGACAAGGGCAGGAGGATGATGAATTTTTAATGTAATTTAAATAACAAAGGTTCTTAAGCAATGGAATAATTGCTATACAACCTTGAATTCCGTTTGGGTTTGGTAAAACACAAAAGAACTTTTTAAAAACTGGTTCGTCTGGATCTTGCACACATTTATGATTTTTTTCTAACCTTTGAAATTAATATTTATTGATATAAATAAAAAATACTCACAGAAGAATAAACAGTAAAACACGAGCACGTAATAACCACACGATGCCATATTATTTTCTATACTTTGTTACATAACTGCAAAAACATATATGGTACTTTATACTTAATTAGTAAAATAAAGAATTACGAGCGTAGCGTTCAAAATTAAAACAATTATTTGCATTTCGCAATCATCACACTCTTAAGACTGGTAAACAAAGAACTGTATTTTCATATAATCGTCTAAGGGGAAAACACGTGTTTTAATATGGTATATATAAGGATAGTGCCTTTACAAATTACTTGACTCATCATTTAAGCTTAACTCCTAAGGTCGGGTACATTGTTTTTGTTAAAATAAAAAAGTGTAAGTTAGTAGTTCTTTCAAATATTGATAAATTCACACGACTGTTAATATAAATATAGAAATAATCAATTACTCTATATAGGTAAATAATAAGATTTTAACTATCATAGTGAATTATACAGTTTTAAACTTACCGAGGTGTCGTAAAAGGCGACTAAGGTAAGTTGACGTCAGGCAGGCGGCCGGTCGTAAAATACATAGCCAAATCATGTGACAACATGTTTGTAACATGTTGTGCCGACCCCACTTATAATGGGATAAGGGCAGGCGAATGATGATGATGAATTGTAAAGTTTTATTTAAAAAAAATGTGCAAATTATTTTAATAGCGTTAAATTTAGGAGCATAAAAAGTATGAAGGATGAATTAAATATTTTCTAATTATTTATCTATTTATAAATAAATATATGGGACACTTACACACACAATCATGTGTGTGTGTGTGTGTTATGAGTGACGGACAACTGGATTTACTGGTGGATATACTACATATATAATTGTAAGTACATACTTCAATACAAATATCCACACCTCCCGCCCTCGGCACGTATCGAACCCGCGACCCGCGGAGCTGAAGGCAGGGTCACTACCTACTGCGCCAACGGGCCAGTCGAATAATTAAATTTAATTAAAAAGTATTTATAATAATTGCTTTAAGTGTAATTATTATTTTGTCTGCGTTTAACTTTTTTTATTAGCTCATAAACGTAATAAATCTCGAAGATATATCAACATTTATATCACTTAATAAATACTTTTTAAATAATACCTCCAAATATCTTTGGTTTCTGAATCATAAATAGTTAAAATCAAATTAATCCCTGATCTATTGAATTTTACCGGTCGGCAATCATGAACTAGCAATATTGACTTGTACTGAACAAATATATTGTTACTTATTGATTTCGTTGATTTCAATAGAATAATAGAATTGAACTTAATTATGGGTCAAGAATAGTTAAGGCTGTGGAGTTGTACCGGCATTGTTCGCGAACGTTATTGCCAGATTGACCATGGATATCTTGTCTAATCTCATATGTCATGCACAGACAAAAGGAGTGTTGTGCAGGGAAAGCGGCCGGCCTTAAACGCACAAAACCTTGTACCACGTATGCTTGAAAGTGAAGAAGAGTGGTACAAGCATGAAGATTTTCTCCGTAAGATCATGAATGGACGGGAGCAGAGGGAAAAAGAAGTGCAAAAAAAAGGGAAGGACTCTAAAGAAACGATCAGCACGAAGTAATACATAAGCGGTTCCGTGCTGATTGGCGGAGAATGAGGAGGTTGTTTAGTCCGTGCGAGTCGGACACTCCCTACCAGTACGGGCTGATAGGCGTCCGTCAGGGATTTTTCCTCTTCGCGAAGAAAAAAAAAATGTCATGCAGCGATTTCTTTTATAAGCTAAGATTAGTTCTCTACGAGTTTGGTTAACGCTAAAATCGCTGCTTAGCACTTGATACGATTTCCGCGAACGTTGAATTTGCATTGCTTCTTAAAAGCTATTTAACTTACATTGTACGTATGTTAAGGTGATATCTTGCAAATCAAATTTGACCCACTCCGCGGTGTCCGATTGAGCTAAAATTTTACATACTGCTCCAGTCTCGATAACAATGCATGTTTATGATAAGCATGACAGAGAACAAATTTTCAACGGTTAACAGTAGGGACATGAAATTTTGTTGAAAGCTTTTTTAAATTAACTTGTTATATTTTAGGGCAAAATAAAAATTTCTTTTAAAAGTTATTTTTACTATAATGTTGAAGACTATGTTAATGATAAGAAAGCTTGGAACTAAATTGCGACCGGCTACGCACTAGATGATATTGTAATCTATGTTTGTTAACAATAGTAAATACAGAATTGTAATATTTATTTTTAAAAAGAGTGACCGCTGAGTTTCTTGCGAGCACCTTTCCGAACCTGCACCGGGTACGTGCTCTAACCGAGAAGAACCAGCAAGAAATTCGGCGGTCACTCTTTTTTCTTTAAAAAAACAGTTGTATCTTCAATTTACTTAAAATTAAATCGATCTATAATATATAATATCTATCATATAATGTTCAATTTAATTAAAATTAAATTGAAGCTACAATTGGTTTAGAAAGGTTTCCGAACCAGTTGCTTCAATTTAATTTTAATTTGACAATTCAAAAGTGCTTTTAATAGGCTAATTTGAATAAAGAATTTGAATTTGAATTTGAATTTTATATGAATTTATTATAACTTATATAATTACAAGATAATAGAAGATATATACGCAATATGCAAGTACCTCGCCCACTGCAACCTATTTTTTTAATCAGAAAAATTATAAAATGGAGAAGTTTTATAAAATGATGCTACATTATATCTAGAATTTGTATTGGATGAATTAGAATGATTGTAAATTTCCATTCATTGTAGTTCATCCGGAATATTGTAATTAATGTCAGATTTGGGCGTTCACAAGTCCGTATTTATTTTAGGGTAGACATCGTTGGCATTCAATGAGGGAAAAATGTAAATTGTCCTAAATGATCAATTTTCTTTGAAATTATTTTCTTTATGATATTGTAGTCTATAATAGTTAAATCTGTATTAACACAATTGTCTGTCTTCGAAGAATTATATATGTGAATTAATATTTTTTCAAGACCAGCGCTGCAAATACGACTACGTATGGGGTATGGATGTCACACAAAAATTAAAATGGTCGTTAGCAGTAAAAATTACATTCCACATCACAGAGATAAATATAATGAAAATTACTTCCATTATAATCATACTTTAAAGAATAATTCTATGAAAACAGAAAAGTAATTTCTTTATACTTTAAGTATTTCCATAAAACAAGAGACGGCGTCGAAGAATTCTTCTACCTTGCACTCTTAATTTAATTTCGCGGAATTTAACTTGTAAACTCGATGTAGTATCGAAATGTTGTAAACTTTTATTATCAGATTACCATTCATTTTCAGTGTTTCAGCTGCTGCCGTTTTTTGCGTAATTTTCTGTAATATTGTGATTTGACATATATATTTAATTTTGGTATTATATCATTATCAGCACTATTATATCATTATTATATTATTATCAGAATAGTCCAACGTTGGTTTGTGGATGGTAAACCTAAGGACAAATAATTGAACCATCAATATTAGAATCTAACCATCAATCTACCTATAGGAGTAATTGAATAGTGTTTTGTCTGTTGTTCATATGGTGCTTTCCAATATTCATCCATCCAATATAATTTAGATAACGTAAAAATCGAATTCCTTTACTGATATATTGGTGTTTTGTATTTTTCACATTTACCTCGGCTCTGGTATTTCTCAATGGAGTTTAATAAGTCGAGAGTGGTATATTGAAGATTCTTGGACCTTTTCCAAGTACTTGTTTGCTTAAAACTACGTAAATCGACTATAATTTTAAACTCTTTTCCTGCCAATTCAACGTTGCTTCCTTCAATACGACGTTTTATCTAAAAGGCTTTTGTCTTTTTCTTTTTATAATGTTACTGTAGATAAGAAAATTGTAAATTTTTATTTTTGATATTGTCAGTCGTGTGGTATCCGGCTTAGTAGAATAGACCCTCATTTCGTACCGAGGTGTCGTAAATGCGACTAAGGTGAGTTTACGTCAGGCAGGCAGCCGGTCGTAAAATACGTAGCTAAATCATTTTGCCGACTCCACTTAGAGCGGGATAAGGGCAGGAGCATGATGATTGTCGGTCGTGTAATTCTGTATGTAGAATTATACTTTTCAAAATCTTGAGCCAGTTCAAATATTGGTTTGTGTTCTTCCTTGCTATACTACTACTAATAATGAAGTAAGCCGATCGATCTAGCGTTCCTGTATACACTGAAAATATTAATCGTCTTAAAAAAAATAGAAGAGCTTCAAATGCAAAATTCACAAAGATCATATTGTATAATGAGGATAATATTGATATATTATATTCAGATATATCATCTTTCCATTGACCTCGATCTACTTCCAAGCACTCGTAAATGTTTACTTGTTGGCGGTATAAGGGGTTTTGATACCATCTTATATAATATAAAATTCAGCTGATTGTAGCTACTAATTAACGCGCTCTGTGTAAATTTATTACTTATATTTTTAAGCATCAGGGTTATTGAATATTATCGAGTTCACGATTGTGATTAGGTCTAACTAATGAAAATAAAACGAAAATTGTTTTTCATGAAGAAATGTGCCAGATCAGGAACAAAAAAGATAATTCAAATGACATAATTAAAGCTATGATATAATATATATAATATAACGTTCTTAACCCTACAAATATTCCTTTGAGATTGTGTTGGAAATTTTTTTATTTCCACAAGACCAAAACATGCACCTTGAGATGCAGATCTCACGAAATCTTTATGTTTCTTCAAATAGATCTCGAAAAACTTCTTAATTTATTTTTATTTATACAAAGTAGAAATCCTTTGAAAAAATCTATTTCGAGCAGTCGATATCCAGATCTTTGCTCTTTCCGTAAGTGAATTATTTTTAGTCACATTTTCACTATCCAAGTTATAAGATAAGCCTCTCATTTACACAGTCCATCCGTCTTCGAAGGCGTTATTCTTAAGGTGCTAAGTTCTTTACGAATGTATTTATTGTTTGAATCGTTTTATTCTGTTTCCCAACCTCACAGCTGACGCCTATTTAACTTAACGACTGAGACGTAAATCCCTGCACGTATATTTTGCTATAAATGTCAGCTCTTTCTTATGACTAGTAATGATTGGCATTATGATATGGATACGTAATACCAGTGTTTTTGGTAATAACGCGTCCATCTAAATATGCGTTCATTCATATTAAATATAGATAATATTCCATTAACTACGTGAGCGAATCTACGACTACATAGACTATGTTAGCTGTTATATACTACATAGAGGGTTCAAAATTATACGCAATTTTAGTAGTTTTACTAATGTTACTTTTACAAAGAAACTTGTATTCGTCCGTAAAATTGACATCAACTTGACACTAATCGAGTTTTCTAACTAGGTTTTTTGCTGAGATTTGCGTTTTCAAAGATTGCGGGGGTTTAGAGGTCAATTGGCTAAGGTCCAAGACAAATATCATACTAGGCCTGAGATTAGGCCATGGGCTACAAGTACATAATATGTGTAAAGTTTCTTATGTAATATTCTTAATTTTATGTTTGTGTTTGTTGTATTGTAAGTTATTAATCATGAGCATTAAAAGGATAAGGGTATATTAGTTAGTTTTATCTCGGGATGTTTGCTTTAGTACAAATCAACGCTTCTCTTCTAGCTGACGTAATAGTTTGTTTATAAATTAGTCGAAAGACTCTTATTAGAGTTTAGTAAATTTAATGCTTCGAGAGGATTGCTTTTTGATCTGTTATAAGGAAAGTCAACATAATAAAACATAATATGTAGTTATTTTCCTTATTCGAGACTAACTCCACTTTACAATATCATAGACCACTAGCGGTTTCTCATCTTGGATTCTCTGAGGTATTTACTATCTATCCCCTGCCTTTACTCTTATATATACCTTATATAGTGTATTATGTTATGTTACACTGTTTCTAACTAAGCGATATCCCGTCCCTATATTTATCAAATTCCATCCAAAATCGCATCATCATCATGACAAATCTCACGTAAATCGGCTGAAAAAATTAGGACCATGAAATCCGCAATTGTTTAACAAAATTTAAAATATGACCTAACAATTAGCAGATTTAATTCTTTTGGTCAATAATTTTCGACTCAATCCTATTTTAAATATACGAAGTATATCGGATGGTGGACACAAAGTTCGGTAGTGCTACTATTATTTATTACACACCAGGTATGAATTCTTCTTGGATACAAAGGCATATATTGACTTAACGTTATGTTAAGTTTCTTGTTGCAATGGAGACGTGTAATATTTCTTTTACTACTATATTAAACGATAAGCGTTTGACCACAATTACGCATTTGGAAACGCAATGACGTAACGAGTTTAATGTGGACTGCCCTGCATATTGGATTCTTAATAATAATGACAATATTTGCACATTGAATAGTGATCCACAAGAAGTCGTTAACTGGAGATTACATTTTCTTATCATTTTGACCTCCTAAAGTAACATTTATTTTACACTGGTACCATCGCTCGTACAAAGGGTTATAAAAAAATTACTTTTATAAGTACTTGTTAGAAAACCAAATGAATATGTCTAAAAGAATTAAGCAATATTTAAAACCAATATTTAATATTGCATTGGTAGGTATTGCATATAAGTAATGTCATTTAGACAATTAAACCAGTGCGCAAGAATTTACTTAATTTTTCCATAGTGTTTACTGCTGTAAGATGTAAAGAAAAATTAAAAGCCAGATCCGTTTTGAGCGATAAAATTATAATGACGGAAACGTTTGCTGCCAAAATAAGCACTTAAATATATTTCAGAATTTTCCTATAGCCGGGGGCTGGAATAAATTAAATAAAAGGACTCTTTGGTTTTATAGAAAACGATTGACAATAATTAGCCCTTCATTAAGCGATGGTGGCTGAATTTATTCCTCCTTTATCAGAAGTAACGGATTTTTTTTGTCAAAGCATGTGTACTTATTTAGGCATGAGGCGTAACATGAAAGGGAGTAAATAAAATTAAATTTTTAAATCTTAAAATAACGATTATTTTAAATACATAGTAACAAATTATAATATCATTGTCACAAATAAAGGATATCCGAAATTGGGTGTTGAGATTGAAAGTGTATTCGAATTTCAAATCCATTTGACATTTTGATAACAAATAATGCAATTCAACTTGATTATTTTTTATGTTAATAATTTTACAAATGTATCTTAATTTTCAAAATAAATAATATTGCATACGTTTTTGCTCTATTCATCGGATTATAAAACCACAACATTAGTGGGTTGATCAAAGTACACTCTACAAGGCTGCCAAAATATTACGTATGCAATTTTTTTCGTTCTAAGTTACCGTTTGAATGGGAGATACAGGCAAAGGAAACTGTTGTAATAGCGAACTGTAAACATAAAGTAATGTACATATTATATATAATAATGTGAATTTACCAAAACTCATTGTGTAACTATATACCAAGAAACTTATATAAAAGTTAAAAACAGGTTGGTATGAATAAACGCAATTTTAAGTGGAGACATCTTAAATTGGTAGTTTCATTTAACAAAAGTGAAGTTAGAGTGACTTAGCACGGGCAGGTTGTAAGCAGGTGAAAGTTACTATGCGAGTTGCAGACGTCTGCACGGATTTTTATTACTTTAGACTTTAACGAGATACGAAATAGTTGAGCATGTGGTGAATAAAACATAAAAAATATAGAAATAGTTTATTTTAATGGAAATTATTTCTTACAAAAACAAACATTGGATTAATTACAACTCTTCTGGAGCTGTTAACTGGAGCTGAAATGTACTTGGCCTCTTTTTGATCACATAGAAAGAATTCTTACACAAAATTGTACAAAATGGCTGTTTTGCTAAGCTAATAAATAATAATAAATATATGGGACACTTACTCATTCGGTCGTCTGTCCCCAAGGTATATAACTTAATAATTGTTTTATGGGTGACGGACAACTGGTAGATATACTACACATATAATTTTAAATACATACTTAAATGCAAATATATACCCAGGCTCGAAGAACCAACAAATTGTTTATAGAAAATGTTGGTCCTCGGCGGGAATGGAACCCGCGACTCGTCGAGCTGAAGGCATTGTCACTATCCACTGCGCCAACGGGCCAATAAGCTAATGATATAAGGATATTAAAGGATGGGTAGATTATTGGGTAAATATGTAAAATTCGATTAAAGGTAAATAAAAGTATTTCACCCGTTATTTTCCTCGAAGCAGGAAACTTGAAGTGACATCAAAGGCTTCCACATTTCCAATTATCTACGTCGGATGAAATTTTAACTCGGAAATTAGAAGCATGATATTTTTAAGGGATACCATCGCGTTGCTCGTCTCGTTTTGGGCAGTAATATTAAATTTTACCTGAGAACTGATTTATGAGAGAACGGGGTGTAGCAATTTCCTTGCCGGAAGTGTTGCCATGACAACGACGTCGCCCCGAGCACGTGCTGGAATCTTAAAAATGTGTTTGTGATTGACTATGAGAAAATATTTTCTCATGAATTATTAAATTGAAATATTTTCATGTATTTTATTAGGAGATATTTGTGTGAACATGTTTCGTCATAGCATACAACTATGAATAGTGTAGCTATCATGTATTTGGATTGTTGTCTTGTGAGATTTTTTAAAGATCAGAAAAAAGTTAGCGAAATACTGAATTTTGTTTGAAGTAAACAGTCTAAATAATCCCGATATTACACCCTGAGGATTTAAGCAACTGAATATTTGTGGACGTGCGAGAAAGGACCTCTATCTAACGTCCGTGTTTGTCTTTCCACGTCTGATGTTGTGAGGTTTTGATGATGGAGGGAAGGGCTCTACCAACAAAGAGTAGCTAAAGTATGATGGTACGTCATCTGACTACTTTACACACAGATCATGGTCATGCCGGTGTTTTTCTCATGAAAGGTTTATTTATGTACCATTAAAAATCTTGGCATCGCATGTTTTTATTCAAAACCTATAAATTATCTTCAGTATTAATAAAATATAAAATTGATTTACGATAAAATTGGAGGAATTAATAAAATTCAGTGGGTAGTGGGTCTTTAATAAACCTACATTAAGATAGGATAATTTGATATTTTAGAAGATTTTTCGTTTATGATATTATTCATAAATTGACAAGACTGAAATATATAATACATGGGAAAACAAATTTGTTTGTTGATCCGAAAGAAGCAACTGAGCAATGTGATTGTTATAGAGATGTTTGAAGGGGTTGAGAGTAGAAAAATAAAATAAATAAATAAAAATAAGAAATGCAATAACTATGCAATAATATGGTTGATTGCCACTAAATTAATGAGCCTTAATTACAACTTGATGCAGTTTGATTAGACATTAGTCGGTTATTACTGTTGTATAATATGCATCTCATGTAGCAGATGACGCTTTCTAGCAGTTATATTCTGAGCCAAATCGACCAATATACCTTTATTGACTTAGGGGCGGTTATTGGCTGATAGAAGTTAGTTTCACTATTCCGCCGCCTTCATGACTTTAACACTTCCAAACTCGGAACTGATATCTTGCTCACATCAACTTTGCTGCTGGGTGGATTTTAGATAGATATAACTATTGTTACAGTAATACATGCAATATTACTATTAGGAATGCTACTTTTTTGACGGGTTGTTTAAACGGGTATAGTGTGTTTCTGAGTTTATTTATTTTGCATAGCACCCATATGGGTGGGTTTACGAAGAGTAATTTTCTGTAGAAAATTACTCTTCGTAAGTTTCTGAGTTTCTTTATTTTACATAGCACCCATATGGGTGGGTTTACGCAACTTTAATATGAATTCAACCAACACCAAAATTGAATAACTTGTGGTCTGTAATGGCGTAGTAGTTGGGGGTACATAATTCGACAATCGGTTTGATGTTCGCCCCAAGATTTTGGATCACACATTGGATCACAGTTTTTAACGATTAGGTAAAGCTGTAGATGTGAGTGCAGCTCTAATAACGTATAAATAAGATTATAGCAGTTTCCGTCACACTTTTCGTAGCAAATATTATTTGGTATTATGATTTTTGTATATATCATGAACAAAAATACGATCTAAAAGCCACATAAAACCAGAAAAAAAAATTAAGCCACTATCAATCATCTTTGAATCAAAAATTTTGAAAAAATTTGATTCAAAAATATTATTTAAGTTGTAATCCAATATTGGAATATTAATGATGGCCCTCGGACGACATATTCCTTTAAACATTTGATATATAAAGGAGTAGTATACCACTGTATACCACTATCCCGATATTACTTTATACGATTTGATTTGGCGTTCTTCTTATGTCTTAAATTGTAATCTTCATTAAGTTATTTTTTAAATCAGTATTAAACTCTTTACAAACCTGTAACCATTATTTGAAAGATTTTAAGCATTATAGTAGCTAGCCGGACAGTAAACAGTGTCCTTCGTACCGGCACCATGGCGACAGTCATTTTTCATTTACAGCCCATTTAATGTTCCGCTTTCTGGCTTATGTTAGAGCTATTACAGGCGCTCATAAACACATAACCCTCTATAAAGCTCATTTGTTCAACCCATATAATGGAAGTGTAGTATTCTGACAGAATACGATGGGCTTACTTTGTTTTTACGGGTTTGCGCGCAAGTTTATGAACATATGCTGCATCAAATGATGATAAAGTTTTAACTCGACTAATTAGATGTATAAAGATTTACACCCGCAGCAACTTCGGCTTCCTATATACAATATGGTATAATAATCGTAGTTTAATAGACACTATTACATAGCATACCATCATATCATCATCATATATCGACGAGAGATGCTGTTAGTCATCAAGTTGTATCAGGCGTATGGATTCTAAAATATTAAGTTATATCACAAAAGTAATAATAAAATTATTTTGCTATAATCCGCGATACATGTATCGCGGATTATAGCAAAATAATTTTATTATTACTTTTGTATTATGGATCTCCGCAAAGTAACGCCTAATTCTATAAATTATTTTAAGTTATATCATTTATTAATCGGAGTTAAAATAATGAAATATTTAAATTATTAAATGTAAATGCAAGATTATAAATTATTTAAAAACTAGCTGTGCCAGCGGGTTCGCCTGCGTAGAAATCAGGGTGTCACAATTTTTTCTAGAATTCAAATTTTAAACATAAAAGTAGTTATTGTGAGTTAACCATAGGGATAGAGACATGCTATTGCGGACTTTTTTGTACTAGTTTTATAGATCTACAATTCTTTAGTACATTATTTTAGCGTATCTCTGCTGGTTTACGCAGCGCACGCGACTAAAGCTCCCAGCTATCAAGTTTTTTAACAACTGTGCGATCTCTTCAACACAATTTACATAATACCGATATGTACTATTTGCCTAAACCATCAGGAAGTATTGCACTATCTTGTGGTGAAAACCGTAGAAAAATCCGTTCAGTAGATTTTGAGAAAATCGATTCCATACAGACAGACAGCTTTTTGGGACTATGTTTTAAAATAATTATAGATGTAGAGCATGATCGTACTGGCTAAACTCTACACTAAATTGACTACATTGCATCGCGTCGTAGTTCAAGCTATTTGGTTAAACCAACAATGTGAACATTTAAATGTAGCATCCAAGTATTAAATCTACACGTAGATTGTAGCAAAATATTTCTTTTTTTTTTATGATTGACGTCCGCAAAGCAGCATCTTATTCTATAAGTTAAAAGTAGTATTCTTTGGTGATAAAAACAAGACTATCTCGTACAACGTCTTTTTTACAACTATTTTAATTAGAACATAAAAATAATAAATTCGGCAAATCGCGTTTTAATTATGCTAAATAAAAAATAATATACAAACTCAAGAAGTACTTTACTGTGCGAAGGCAGACGCTTAACGAAAGCACTTTAAACTATAATCAGCATCTGTGCCGAAGTTTGAATTGTTTTCGGTATACAACAAAGGATTCAGAAACCATAAAATGATAGAGATTTTAATAATATGGGCGCATTATACAGTCAAAAACAAATGTGGTTAACATTTGTTTGCTTCGAATGACATGTAGTATCCGGCTGAGTAGAATAGATCAACTTGTTGACGTCAGGCAGGCGGCCGGTCGTAAAATATGTAGCCAAATCATGTGACAACACGTTTGTAATATGTTGTACCAACCCCACTTATAGTGGGATAAGGGCAGGAGGATAATGATGATTTTTTTGCTTCGTATAAATTAAAAATGATTGAATGATGATGATAATTTTAACGTGATTCAGCATTACTTTTAACACGCGTTTTTCGTAGCATATATGTAAAGATTTCACTGGTTATTACCGACTACCCGCCGCTCTTCCCCGCCAGGCGGTTACGACTCATGATGGGGTTTTCTGACATAAAAAAATGCACATGAAGTTATTTCCCTTATAACATTTTTTTATGTTAGTAGATTTCTGAGTTGTACTCTCTAAGACTTAATTATAATTTTCATCTAAGTGGAAACTGATTTTATCGTTGTGACGACGATGGATTTGCCTTGCCTTTTTGGTTGTTATTATTTACACCAGAATTCAGCCAGAACCAATATTTTAGAAAAAAAGAGGTTGTTAAACTTGGTGTCTTACAACTAAATTGGAAATTCAAACCATCGTCTTGTAAAGCGAGTCACACCTTTTCTATTTTGAGATGTTATAAAAACTATAATTATAACACTTATTTTCTCTCAAGATAAGAAGTTGTAGTAAAAATTTACCTCCGTCTGTAAATAAAATTAATAAATAAATATATGGGACACTCACACACACGGTCGTCCGTCCCCAAAGTAAGTAACTTAATACTTGTGTTATGGGTGAGACAACTGGTAAATACATACATATATAGTTTTAAATACATACTCGAAGAACCAACAAATTCTAAATAGGAATCGAACTCACAACCCGCGGAGCTGATGACAGTGTCATTGCCAACTGCGCCAACGGGCTAGTAAATATATATAGCGCTTTTGATGGCTTGTTATTTCCAGTCTTCGATATTTTCGATTCAACGCGCTTGTAAGGAAACTATTCCCTTAGGCTAGTTATCGGAAAACAGTGAAAATTCAATGACTTTGAAGATAACTCAATTTCACTTCAACTATGCTTAAGCTGTATCGAAACTGGAGTAAATATAACACGGAGTTTTTGTTATTTTATATTAATTTTAATTTTATATTATATTATTTTGTGAAAGTTGACAGTCCCGTACGATTTATGATTAAAACGATAAAGATTTTGGATTGAATTTGAATTGAGAATTTCCTTTTTTCTGATTTCGTGTCAGCATGAAATACAACGCCTCACGAACGTTATATAATACCAAAGGTGAAATTCATAATTAATGAAAAGACGCATGACGCCTTTCCATTGAAGAATGGTGCATACCGTGTTGTGAAATTTACCATACAAAAATACAAACACATTTAGTGATACGCACACGTTAAAAGATGAATAAAAAAAATAATTTCACGTTGTTAATGTAGCGGTGCGTTTTTAATTCATATTTCGTATAAAATTTTGAATTGAAATTGTGTTTTTTTTTGTGTATCTGTGTACATCACTTTCCAAAATTTTAAATTGACTATTAGGTTGTAATGGACGCACATACTCTTTATACGGGCGATTAAATCTGAATGGAAAATGCGCCTTTGAACCGAACCGAACTGAAGAAACAATTAGACACCTAAGAAAAATGATATTTTAGTACGCAGCAGTTAATCATAAAAACGTGTAAGCATCACGTATTATTCAAATATCTGAAATTTTACACATACATTTAGTACGCGGCAATAAATAATATACTTCGGGCTTAGAGAGAGAAATCGGCTAGATTCTGCTAAATAGAGCATTGCCTCACACATTGTCGCACAGACTGACGAACCCGTGTGAAACGTCACATACTAATTGAGTGACAGCGCTCTACGAAACTGAACTGGACAGCTGTTTCGTTCTAAACATCGATGTACATTATTTAATGCCGGCTACTATACTTGTTTATGATTTACACTATTAAAGCCAAATAATCATATTTGACATTCTACTGCAGTTAAGACAAGAAACAAAAGATAATAAATATAAATAAATAAATAAATATATGGGACATTTACACTGTTTATGTTGCGCAAGATACTAAATCAGTTCATTAAGAAACATGAAGCAATCATGTTTACAGATATATATTTAGGCAAGACAAAATCACATATCAAAGTATTCCTTTTGATACATATTTTAACGTTAATTATAGTCGGAATTGTAAGGACTAAAGACGCACTTCTTTTATAATAATAACTCCCAAGTTATACGAAATGAAAGAAGATGGATTGAATAAATAATTTTAATTTTGTATATATAATACTTTTGTAATATACATGGTGTGTTCAAAAAGTATCGCGAATTTTGTGTTTTTTCAAAAATTATTTATTTATTCGTGAATAACTATTTTGTCTCCTTCAAAGTAATCCCCCTGGGATATTATACACTTGTGCCAACGTCTTTTCCAATCTTCGAAGGACTTAAAAAAACATTTTTTTGTATCTTGTTCAGCTCCTCCTTCGATGCCGTCTTTATCTCGTCAATCGTGGCGTAGCGTCGTCCTTTCATGGGCCTCTTAAATTTCGGGAACAGGAAAAAGTCACAGGGGGCCAGATCTGGGGAATACGGTGGCTGCGGTATCATTAGTGTGTTGTTTTTGGCCAAGAAGTCGCGTACAAGCAGCGATGTGTAAGCAGGGGCGTTATCGTGGTGCAAAAGCCAATTTTTGTTTTTCCACAAAGTAGGGCGTTTCTGGCGGATTGCTTCGCGCAAATTGCGCATAACTTGCAAGTAATATTCCTTATTCACCGTTCTACCCTGTTGCTAGAACTCATGATGCACCACGCCCCTGCAATCGAAGAAAACTGTAAGCAAAACTTTCACATTCGACCGAACTTGGCGTGCTTTTTTCGGCCTTGGTTCGTGCGGTAGCTTCCATTGAGCTGATTGAGCTTTGGTTTCCACGTCATAACCATAAACCCAGGATTCGTCACCAGTTATGACCCTCTGGAGCAAACTCGGTTCAATTCCAACATCTCATTAGCAATGTTCATGCGATACTGTTTTTGATCGAAATTGAGCAATTTTGGTACGAATTTTGCGGCGACCCGTCTCATGCCCAAATTATCGATTAAAATCGAATGGCACGAGCCAATCGATATGCCTAGGTTCTCGGCAATTTCTCTAACGGTGATTCGACGATTGGCCAATACCATTTTCTTCACTTCATCAATTTTGTCGTCTGTTGTTGAAGTGCTCGGGCGTCCGACACGCTCTTCGTCGTTCACATTTTCTCGACCTTCTGAAAACATTTTGTACCACCGATAAACGTTGCTTTTGTCCAAAGTAGCTTCTCCGTATGCCACAGGCAACATTCGGAATGCATCCGCGCACTTAATTTCGTTTTTCACACAAAATTTGATACAGGTTCTTTGTTCCATTTTTTTGAATAGGTAAAAATCGAAGACGAACCAAAACACGTGCAAGCAAAGCAGCTGTCAACAATTAACTGAACATTCAAAATGGCCGAACTTTTCAGCATAAGTGAGAGACATATGTACCAACATAACGCCACAAAAAAATCAAAATTCGAAAATACGTAACCCACGAAAATTCAAAATTCGCGATACTTTTTGAACGCACCGTACATTTAAACGTTTTGTCGCGAATATCACGAGTTCTAGTGAATATCAGATATATTCGACGTTGCAGAACATTACCGAAAAAAGTTATTCTACGCAAACGGACCAAGTGGCCAATTTGACATCTTTTAGGCCTATCTATCGATCCTCGAACATCTAACGGTAAAATAATATTTTAATAAGCTGTTAGTAAAAAGTTACAGGTAAGAATTAATAAAGATTTAAATAAATCTTTATAAGATTTAAATAAATCTTTATTTAAATCTTTATTAATTCTTACCTGTAACTTTTTACTAACAGCGATATTGAATTCAGGAGAAATATGCCTAATACTTTATAAAATAGTCAAAAAGTAGTTGGCCAATTTTGCCGGCGTTTTATTTCTAGTGTGAAACTTGCATGTGCCAAGTTGCAAGTAAGGAGAAGCGATAACCGAAAATCTTTTAGCAGTTTGTTTGTTGGAAATATGATAAAAATCAATTTACATGGAAAAACGGTTATAACAGGCGACTGCCAGTCAATATTATTTTAACTGTTAAATATAGATATATAACCGAGCACAGTATCAATAATTATCGTTGTATTCATATTTAGTTTTGGCGTTATTTTCCGAAGGTCCATTGTACAAAGGTAATGAAAATATAATTTCAATGTTGAAATGTTCAAATAATATTTCATTACGTTTTTTTCAGACCTTCTTAAATTAAAAAAAAGCAGAATGCTTAAATAATTCGTCAACCGTTTGTTCTCCATTTAGAGATATATGTACCCAATAAAAAAAATTAGAGTCACCAAAAGGCATACGTATCGTCTAATAAATTAGATAAACTACGGGCATTTAAGTTTAAACTCGTTATTGCTACCCTGGTTCTAATTACTCTCCGCTTAAGCCTGTTTAGAACGCACTTCGCGTTGAGTTTAAGATCAAACTCCAATTCGTCTTTTCATTAAATTAATCAGAGGGGTTAAGTTATAAGTTCGAAATTATAAGAATGGGGTGCTCTTAAACTGTTCAATTATATAAATTAAATTAAATACAGCATTTGCTATGAAAGGATTTTTTAACATTTAAGTGCTTGATATTTATGAGTTGAATTCATACTGCAGTTATCTCGATTTAAAACTATATGTGTTTTTCTTTTTTTTATAATATACTATATGTTTAGCTTTTATTAGAAAAAATGTTGCTATGGCGGTCTCTGTTTGCTAGACAAGATTCATATAAACACCACCCATTCATTGGCTCGGCTCGCGACCCAGATATCAAGATAGCGGGTGATGTCCCGGCAGGAGGCTGGATTTCTGACAACCTATAGGTTGTCAGAAATCCAGGCCGGGAGTAGTCTATAAAGGGGTATACACCTTTATAGACTACTCCCTCTCGAAACTACAAGCCACATCAATTTGTTTCTAGATTTTTTACTCTCATCAAAAATTGTTTTTACACCTACTATTATTATATTACTAGTAGTAAACATGAACATCATTGATTAATCCCCCGGTGTCACTGATTACTGCACCACTACTTTAGGATCCCAATTGGGTCGTTCATTTTATGAATATTGATTGTGTTTTATGTCGATGACATTGGATTTTCTATATATTTTTTTCAATGCTTTAAGATACTTTCAGGAGTCTTTTGCTACAGCTATTGATCACTTATCTTTGATGGAAATTCAATTAGTCATAGAAATTTGACATGCTATTCATACTTAATCTAACCGCAAGGTTTGAATGACTCAAGCGAATATTGAACCCCTTTAAACTACGCAAACTTAGTCGTGAAGATAACTACAAATTTCTGTTAATTTAGCTTGTTTTGGACTGTCGAAAGCTGATCAATCATTATTAATGTTTTGTTCATTTCTTGTTATGTAAACTTATACTATGAAAAGGTACAACAGAACGAACACTTTGGATTATAACTGTTGCAAAATGGATTATTTATCGTACATACTAGATGTTTTTGGATTATTGTTAAAAAATATATTTGTTTAAAATTTGATACACCAACAATTTATTACAGATACATAAAAAATTTAACACTTCTATGTAGTCTAATCCCATTATAATTATCATTTACAGGTGTATTTAACATTGTCTTATGTTAGTATATACTTAAAAATTTTATTATAATTAATATTATCACTTATCAAATTCAAAGTTGCAATAAATCAAAAATAATTAATAAATACATATATAGGACAATTACACACACGGCTGTCCGTCCCCGAAGTAAGTAACTTAATAAATATTATTATAGGCGGCACACAACTGGTAAATATTTATTGGTATAGTTTTAAATACATATATACACTCAAACTCGAAGAACCAATAAATTGTTACAGAAAGTGTTGGTCCTCGGCGGGAATTGAACCCGCAACCCGCGGAGCTGAAGTGTTAGGTGCTAACTGCGCCAACGGGCAAATTGATTGAAATTTATGTATAAATATTTAAATATTGACAAGTTTTTTTACCAATAGCTCAAGAAGGATATGCGAAAAAACTTAAAAATGTAGCTATTGGTTTTAATAAATATGTTTTTACAAGAACCATTTTGTCAGTTCGGATATCAATTGTAATTGAACGTCGAATTCGGTTCCGATAATGTTAGTAATCACATTTTTCGCACCTCAGATAAACAATATTTGATTTTTAAGTCAGTTATAGTTCAGAATAAACTTGTAGCTAATTTTGTAAGTGGTTAGTTAATCTAGGAGGTGTGAGTAATGTGTTTTAAATTATTTCGATTTTCTTTACCATCATCATTCATTTTAATTTCGTTTTCTGAAATTAATCAGTCATAACCCTGATGATTAGTCAGTATCACTGTTTAGTACTCAAATGCCACAAGGTCATCCTTGACTATAAAAGAGCTTTTGCGTCCGATCCGTTCATTCAATTCATACCCAAAACCCTCCCTTTTACACATTATTTCTAAAAATTTTTCGCATAGGAGAGTGACATTTAAAGTACACTTGAATCACTCGAATATGTCGGCATATATTGTTACTTTAATTTCTTGAAACAGTGGAACTACGGCACGCTTACTAAATAATCCCTTGCTATAACAGATTAGCTTTTCATTTCCTGCATTTGAGCTTACACACGTATTTCGATGTCCACTTGGAATAATTGGAAATAATTGAGGAAATTAGGTGTGTTTAAGTTTATTCATCTTCTTTAGATATTTTTACCATATTTTTTAATTTAGTAAAACATGCTTTTTTCAGAACTGTATTTATAGAAGAGCTATACAAGCCCAGTGGTAAGACTCTACGACTCTCTTGAGAGAGCAGGCACTAATGAGTTGTTCTGAAATAATTTATGTGTCAAATTGATTTTTGCAAATTATCAGCCTCTTTTCGGTAGAGGAAGACATCATGAAGATATCTGCATATCTAACCTTTCCATTTTAACACCTCGGTTGATCGCCTCTTCGGGTGACAAGATCTCTGGCTCCTTTTTCGCACAAAAAATCAGCTTAGCGATTCAACGCGGAAACGCTGCAAGCATTATTGGGACCATTCCACGTTGGCATGATTTGTATAGTACTAGTGTGTAAGTAATTTAATATAGAGTTAACTTGTACATTTTTGTCGTAAAGAAATATTTGTAGAGTTCAAATAATAAAAAAAAATAAAAATACGAGAATATATGGGTTAACGAAACCCATTTTGCCCAAAATAAGGAACAACAAATGATATTTAAATATCTCCGTTTGCGATTTTCGTTTGCGGTTGTCCATCCCCAAAGTAAGTAACTTAATACTTGTGTTATGGGTGAGAGACAACTGGTAAATATGTATATACATATATAGTTTTAAATACATACTTAAATACATATTTAAGTATGCACATTATAGTAAGTACATTATATAAGTATGCTATACATTATGATACTATGCGGTCTGAAAAGGTTTTTAAAAGTTCAATATACGTCTCGCGTAACGCGCATGGTTATTATAAGTTCGTTATTTTACAACGCCATTTTGAAACAACTTTTTAATATGGAATAAGATATTATTCCCGGCTCAGAAAATATGATCTACTAAACAAAGATGTGCGCTTACAAGAAAGCTAAATTTAGATACATAACTTTTTGCTTAATTAGTTTCATAAGTTAAATATAAATATACATATTGACGAAATTTAGTATAATTAAAGCTTGGGAACATTGTAACGTATAGTATAAAAATCCTACTTTTCTTTTGGGAACAAGGAAAAACAGATGTTGCACAATTCGGGTTGCTTATGCGCTGAAATTAGCGCGTACAAAGTCGCAGGTACTTCTATTGTTATATCATTTTAACTTTTATCTACTCTGATACTATAATACAAAGATTATAAAACTGAAAACAAAATTCTTATGACAAACATTACGTACAGAACAAAAATAAAAAATTAAAAAGTTTTATTACGATACAGGTCTTGTATGGACACCTGTATCATAATGTAACTTTTTAATCATAACGATACACCTATACAACTTCCAGCTGGACCAAGGAGGTTGAACCTCTACCTTAAAAAAAAGGTTTCAATGAATAGGTACGCGGCGACGCAACACGCATGCGCAATCGATGTTTGCGCCTTGGCGCCAATATATGACATTTAAAAAATCTTTTCAATATTTAAACGAAGTTTAGTTTTGTTTGCAAAAAAATAAGTTTTTTGTGTAAAAACATGTCTGAGAGCGAGGATAGTGGTAATTGTATACCACCAGATATTCTGAAAGCTGCGTCAAACATGACCGTGAACCTGTTGCCGACGAAATCTAGGAGCAACTATTAAATGTTACCACGAGTTCATTGAATGGAAACGTACGTTTTACGTATTATAGTATGAGAGTAGATAAAGTAGTGTATGATACTGTACATAACTTGGTCTTATAACACTCGTGTGACACTCTAAAAAAACTCACCTGCGGCTCGTTATTTTAAACCACACTCGTGTTATAAGAACCCTTATTATGCAACAGTATCATAAACTACTATTAAGAGTCCGACGTAGTGGATATCTTAATATAAGCCTAACTCTCTATCAAAATTGAACGGTTTTAGTACCTTCGCTAAAATAAATACATCAATTCTGAACTTCTCACTAAAGTCTTACCGTGCAAAGTTAGAGCGTTAAAATTCGCCGTTAAAACTCTCAAACTGTAGCTCCATATTCAGGAACAACTTAACTCTAAGTCCTATGATTTAAGTATGATCAATGTTGTCGCACTCTGCATATTAAATATAATTAATACATTTAACAGCCACTTTAATAAAGTATAAAATATTAAAGCCATTCACAATAACGTAAATTACTGAAATTGAAAAGTTATTAAGTTTATTATGAAACGTAATTCTTGACAAATTGTAACTTCAAAAATATTACAATTTGTTTTTGGAGATTTAATATATCCTTCCCGTTTGAAATTTTATTTGCCGCAGCCCAAATCAAATGTAGCCAATATTTGATTTCGGGGGCGGCTTTTCCCAATGGTCTGACCTTATTTAGAACAAAGCTAAACGAAAGGAGAGTTAGCATAACAATTTATGATTTCCAATTGCAATTATTATTAACATCAAACGTATAAACTACTAGTTCATTGTTTAATAGAACTAACCAACCTTGAATGATATTAGTTCTCGTTTCTTCCATATTTTGAAACGTAACCATAATAAATTTTTAGTAGATTTCTTTTTTTAATTGAATGATGGTTCAATAAGATCAAATTTTTAACGTCTAATTGAATTTTGCATGTGGCATAATATGTTAAATAAAATATCTAGTGACTATAATATAATATAAATTACATGTCATTGTAGATTAGTTCAAATATGACGCCATTTGCTGAGAACTTTAGAACGAGTCAAGTTCCTTAGGAGCTTTCATGGCAAGCGCTTATTCGTCTAAGATACAAGAAAACAATATCATGGTATTATTTTTCTTTAAAAGGGCAAAAAAATCCTTTCTAAGGATTCTAAAAATATTTTCTAAAGATATCTTATTATATCGCGATGGTATATCTATAATAAAAGGATATCTAAAATATCTATTAAAACAAAAAGAATGGCGTAGAATGCGGTATTTTAAGAGCTCTTTAAACGTATGGAGTATTAATCCTTCTTAACTTCAATACGTTATTTACCTTAAGCATTTTATTCTTAACATTGTGATGCATTAAATGTATATTTCAGAAGGTATCGCAAAATTATTTATTTAAAAATATTAGGAGAAGCTAATTTGTTAATAGAGACATGGGTCTGCTAGCTGTTTATATTTTAACATCTGGATTTGACGCTCCTTACAATAGTTCATCGGAATAAACTCAATTCTATTATTTACTCCTATTTTTCTCACAAAGGACGATACAAAACGTCAAAACTCTATCTGAATGGCACAAATATCGTTTATCAAGATGGCAATCTCAATGACAGGGAGTGAGATTTACGGGCGATCTCTCCGACTGTGAACGGCCGCCATTCATCCTTTATATCGATATCAATTACTGGAAAATATACAATATTGACTATAAAGGACATTTACTAATATTACTGAATGTATATATACCTAATGTATATATATATATATATACAGTACAGTATATATGTATATATTTTTTTTCTATTTACTGTATCGAGGATTATAGCAAAATAATTTTATTATTACTTTTGTTGTCTAAATACAAGGATTAGTTGAAATTTAGAATATTGACTCATTAATAATTGTTTCAATTAACGATCTAATAGAGAGAAATTTAGAAAAAAATTCTTTCCTTTATTGTTGGATGAAGATTAGAATACAGCAGGCAGTATTGCTTGAGCCACCGAAGAAAGGAAAGGCAGTTCCTTATTTTTTTTATCTAATTGATTCATTAAGTAATAATAAAGACATCTCATCTCTAAAAAAGTAAAAAAGTAACGAAATAATACAGACACAATTAATTGCAATGTTTCGTGTTAGAGCACATCGTCCGCGTTACATGTATTTGAATAGTAAAGTAGCAGCCTGTTACAATCCCACTGCTAGGAATAGGCCTCCTCTCTCCGTTTCTGGAGAGAAGGGTTGGAGCTAAGACTTACCACGCTGCCCCAATGCGGATTGGTAGGTTACACATATCTCCAGAATTCTCTAGAAATATGCAGGTTTCCTCACGATGTTTTTCTTCACCGAAAAGCATGTGATAAATTGCAATTATCAATTAGACACATGAGTTTTAATAGAAAAACTCATTGGTACCTGCCCGGGCTTGAACTCGTGTTCCCCTCGAAAGAGTCGCCGCTGGGCTATCACAGCTCATCTCGTATTTGAATACATATTCATTACTCTACCTTCGGAGGGTTACGCATGATCCTTTCAACCGATAATATAAAAAGGATACTTCGTAATGTTTATTATACACTGTATTTTAGTAATAATCAAAAGTAGAGAGTGGAGTGGAAAAAATATATTAATTTTTCCTCGTATAAAAAACAATCGCATTCAAGCAAAGTTCGCTAGGTAAAAAGTAAAACTATCGTTATGAGGTTTAAAGTGACGCTCTCCTGACTGTTAGGAGTTTGAACGGCTTACTGTCTGCTCCGCGACGTTAACCCGCTCACTTATCTATCTTGTTTATAGCAATTTACTGCAGTGTTTATTTTATTTTTATGATTTTAAAATGTTTATAAATAAATAGTTTAATCTCGATGTCCAAACTTTAGGAGCATTTCTAACCTAACCTAACCAGAACACTTATGAGTTATCTATTGATAGTGTATGAGTATCTATTAAAAGTGCTTAGTACATATAAGACATTGCGTTGAAACTTTATATAGTATAAACAAAACTAGTAGAATCCGTAACGTCGTTCGCAACTTTAGTGTCAGAATACCTTCAATTATAAGCTGTGTGTCTTTACCTGTTCCTAATTACTGGGATTTTTTTTGGGATTTTCTATATACTGTCCTCTGTATCTAAGTTTCAATTGTACAAAATTTCATCGATATTATTCAAGCAGATTATATCTTACCAAGGTGTCGTAGAAGGCGACTAAGGTAATTTGACGTCTGTTTGCATTTATAACATTAGTTTGAATTGCTAGGATAGTAACCTGCCTATCCGTATTGATACAATTAAGCTCACATGCTCGTTTTCGAGGGTTTTGCTCAACCGTGGAATTTTTCCTAGCACCTATTTACTTTATTAAGTTAATAGAACAGAATGGATGCTATTAATCAAATGGGACAATTTAACTTTTTTAATTGAACACATCAGAGAGGAACTTTCAATTTCAATTGTTAATTTTTATCAGGATTCCAACGTAGATTCGGCTACCTAGCGTTAATGATAAAAAATATATTATTATAAGTACAGATAACTGAGTGAATGAGACTAGCAGCTAAGTTATTAGGTATAAATGACTTGTTATATAATTTATACCTAATTACTTAGCAGTATGGTCAGTTTAAAGTAAATGTATGCCTTCAACATTAGGCAAACTAGTGCAACGAGTGCAAATTTGAGCACGTAATACATCGTAGCGAACGGAAGCTGCTTTTGGCGTGGGAGTTTGAATAAACTTTATTTAGACTCACTAGCTGAGGTAGTAGACGGTCAGCTTTAACAACAGTTTTTACAACGCAATAAATTCGCAATAATGGCATCCGACTTTCCTGTGTAAAATATTCTGTATATTTATTATGAAACAATAGCGTACACAGACTTTGACCCTAATATATCGTGGTAAAGGGTCGATTACTATATTATGGAGATGCAAGGGGAGAAACAAGGGCTGCTCTTGCATATTTATGAGGCTTAAACGCGCAGGTACAGTAGTCACTTTAATTAGCGACTGAGTTCTTACGTATGCCTTCGCTTAATGCTTATTACAGTGTATGAAAGAGCTTCTTACGAATAGGATTTGTTTTAAAATTCAATAAATATGAAGGACGTCGACGAAAGTGAGAACAGGGGACAACACGGAGAGGTAACCTTGTTTTAGTCAATATATTACGTTACTCAGTCTGTTAATAATTTACAAGTTCAAAGTATTACTAGCAAACAAGTAACGCTCGTAACTTTATACAAGTTACAAAATAATAGTGGGTTCCAGATTATAATTTAACACACTGTCCCGGGTAGTTTTCGGATAATTATCAGGCTTACATGTACGTATAAAGTCACTTTATTAAGCAACATTGCTACCTTCACCATAAATGTGAGTTTGTACGTTTGGATTGTTCCATCCATATTCAATTTCACTTCATCACAAATTAAAGACACAACGGATTTAAATGAAATTTGGTACACAATTCATATTTATTATTAACCTGCCAAAATTCAAGGTATATTTTTAGCATACAATAAAAAGTACACACAAATAAGTCTCTCAATTTACTATACCAAAAATCGGATTGGTATAATAAAGTGATTATGATAATTATATGTCTATACACTGTATTCTCCGAGTTTCGTATAAAAAAGTTAACAAATTCTAAAATATACATAGTTTCGTTAAAGCTATAAATTTTACTATATACTATAAAGCTGTGATAGCCCAGCGGTGAGACGATCATGGGTTCAAACCCCGGGCAGGGATCAATGAGTTTTCTATTAAAACTTATGTGTCCAATTTATAATTTCAATTCGTCACACGCTTTTCAGTGAAGGAAAACATCGTGAGGAAACCTGCATATCTCTAGAGATTTAAAGGGATATGTGTAACTTACCAATCCGCATTGGAGCAGCGTGGTAGGTCTTAGCTCCAACCCTTCTGTCCAAAAAATGAAGAGAGGAGGCTTATGCCCAGCAGTGGGATAGTAACAGGCCGTTACATATCATAAATTTTACCCGCGTGAAATTACTTGTAGTTAAATTAGTTTAGTTACTCTAATTTTAATCATCATAAAATACTAGCAGATTACAGATTATAACGTAACACATGTAGTACATTATAGAGATAGCAGAGTTTCGGGTCGTTTCTGCATAATAATGAGGCTTACATTCAGGTACAAAAGTCACTTTAATTAAGACCAGATTACATGGCTTATTAAAATGGATGTTTACATTAAAATAAAGCCTTAAATACTACGCGCAATAATTCAGCTGATTTAAGAAGGATAAAGATATATGAGGATTGATTAATTAAAGAAAATATATCAGAGCATCATTTACGATGTTATCTAACTCTCCGCTTATTTAATTAACTAAAACATTTTATGTGATGTAATCTTTCCTGAAATTACGCCGTGTGGTATCCGGCTGAGTAGAATTGACCACCCTTTCTTACCGAGGTGTCGTAAAAGGCGACTAAGGTAAGTTGACATCAGGTAGGTGGCCGATCGTAAAATACATAGCCAAATCATGTGACAACATGTTTTTAACATGTTGTGCCGACCTCACTTTGAGTGGGATAAGGGCAGGAGGATGATGATGAATCTTTCCTGAAATTGAACTTAAGAAATGTGAGTAAACATATTAGAAAACACTGTTTGGTGGCAAAGCTATCGGAAGGCGATGCTTCGATTACATGAGTACTTCGATAGTGCATGAGTTTTTACGAATTCTGCATGTATCAGTTATGAGAGCGTATAGTACATTCTACATATACCATTAAATGTATTTTCTTTTATTCTAGTATTTTATATTATTCCTAGGCAGTGCCCCGAGGCCCCTAAGCTCAAGGGAGCCCCCTGAACCCTTGGAGTACGAATCGAACGGATCGGAACACAACGAATACGGAAGAAATGATTTTAAATATTTTGGTTTATATCTGATTAAAATAAAGTCCACTTTCATTCTTGTCCCAGGGCCTTTGATTACCTAAGATACCCCACTGACTGTTTCTATAAGAGTTTTAAGAATATGGTGAATTCATTATTATATTATTAGTATTATAACGTATAATAAGGTGTACTCATGAACGTCGCAGTTTACATATAATTATCTCACGCGACATAAATTTAAGATCCCTCGCTGTGACTCGGTTAATTAGTATAAATGTTAGCATTGTCATATGAAGGGGAAGTATTCTGCGCGATAATGATAATGAGGCAAGGTTGGCGATGAGTCATAAATAATTTCATATTTTTAGATTTAAATTATCGTGAGTAGTATTCATAGTTAATATATAGATACCGGCTATACTCACGTTTAATCTTATCGGATTAGCCCGACTAGTTTCGAACCCTTCCGGGGCACTTATTCATGAGCTCTTTACACGACGATAACGCGGCGGGAACTATTTACTAATTTCATATTTGTTTATTTTTAAAATCTTTCAAATGTGTAAATTTGTTTAAAACGAAAGATTTTGTCCCCAAACCTAGTATTATTACTACTACTCAAACTGTTAGGACCGAAAGATGATAACTATGCCGTTAACTATGAGTTTGCTATATTATATTATGTATAAGTACTTTTTACTATTCAAACGGCCTGTTTTCTGATTTTGGGAAAAAGAGTTGAGGTTTACCACGACCACGCTGTTCCAATGCATGCTTTGGTCGAATTAGTAGTCTGAATCCGTTTTTAATAAAATATTAGATTTTATTGTATACAATTTAATTGAGCATATCGAATGTCCCAAAATTTTATCTACAAACTATTTATTACACCTACTTAATAGCTTCTTTATTTTGTTAATTTTAGCACATAAGAGTCAACATTACATGCGTGCGTAATTAACTCCAGATATACAAGAATTAGTTTTTACTACTTAGGTACTACATTAGCATTAATTTTAGTTTTTCTGTTGTTTATTTTGTGGTAAAAACTTCAGCTATGAGAGCGACTTAACTAAAAACTCACAGCGCATATTGGTTAAAATTCTACTAAACATGGGTGTTTAAAGTTATAAATCATACTTAAATACAAAATGGCTAGTGTTGTGGAATGGCGAGTAAAATTATGCATTAACGACGTAGGTAAAAATTCAATAGTTAAATAAAGTCACCCAAAATAATACAATATAACAAATAAAATAGACAATATACAAATAAATATACACAAAACCAAGATTTGTGTTCATGAAAATTTTATTTTGGAGAGACTGTTAATTATTTTTACAGATTGAATCTTTTGAACTCGCTTTATTGGTCTGCCTATTAAAGGGACCAACTCCTCTGAAACACAATTTGTCTCGGTGACAATCTTGATAAAAGACAGTGAGATTTGCGAGCAATTTCTAACGCAAGCGGCCATTATGAAGGACCGCGACGCTGCCCTAACTGATATCAATTACCTACTCGGAAAATCTCTGGCGACGATTTTCGACATTATTTTCTTAGACTATTAGAGTTTGGAATACTGTTTATAACGAAAAAAAAACTTTTGATAACGCTATTACAAATTTAACATAACAAGCTGTGATAGTCTAGCGGTGAGACCGTGTGTCGCTTTCGAGGGGGTCACGAGCTCAAACCCCTGTAACAATTAGTTTTTCTTTTATAACTTATGTGTTTTATTTGATAATTTCAATTTATCACACTTTTCGATGACGAAAAACATCATGAGGAAGGCTGTATACCTCCAGAGAATTCCTGGGATATGTATACCAATCCGCATTGGAGCAGCGGGATAAGTCTAAGCTCTAACGCTTCTCTTCCAAAACGGAAAGAGGAGTTCTATGTCCGGCAGTGGGATAATAAGAGGCCGTTACTTTACTTTAAAATTGCATAATTGTTTTGCACAATATAGCAATGCATTTTGTCAACGTTTTTTACCATATCCTCATCTTTAAAATCTAAGTCTTATTATTACTAAGATAACAGGAGATATTAAATGCCAATGATTAGCATACGCAAAGATAGATGCGTGAGATTCAAATGCCAAAAATAAGTAAATAGACTTTTGTTTTTTATGTAAATGTATATAAATTTATCTTAAAGCTTATGATTAATTGATTTATAGAAGCAGGCGTTACTTTGCATTATATTACAGACTTTATAACAGAACTACATGACTCATTGCGATTTCGTCATGGAGCCTGTCCTCCTGATGACGCTTCGGTTTCGGAGTGAAATTGTCGAGATTTTGGTGGTGGTTGTGTGTGTTGCTTGTGTACATTGTTGCTGGTGGAAGCGTCTTGGGAGGCATGTGGTGACTTGTCCTGCATGTGTTAAGGTACGTGAATTTTGCCTGCTTCATAGACATTAGGTTTGCATGCATTCGCTTAACCCGTGCGGATTATAGCAAAGTAGTTCTGTTATAGTGTCTGTTTATAATTAATAGTTTTGTGAACTTTCGTTACATTAATTATAAGTGAGTATTCGTTGAAATGAAAACTAAAACATCGCGTCGAAACAAAATGTCTTTCGTTTGGTAAGCGGATTGACAATTATATTGATAATATCCATTCATAACCCTGGTTAAAACTATACCAATTTTTATTTTGGTAAATAAGTCAAAAGTTAATCTTAAGGTCAGATGTGATAAAGAATTTGGCACAATCGGGATCTTTAGATAGTAGATTAGTAACTGTTAATTCGCTTTTGTGACGCGCATAATAAATATAATATTATTATGAGTATCATACAAGTTATTTTTAAATATAATATCGCCATATACATGACTATAAAAATAGCTCTTTAGCAAGTGTCACTACCAAAGAATAAGTAATGGCAGAATTTATATTCAGATCGTGTGGCGCGAAGGCTTTAAGAGCAGCGTTGTTCGGTCCATTTGGACAAGTGCTTGCCTACTGATGCGGCTTTCAGGTATGCGAGATAATACTAACACAAAATTCTAGGTAAAAACGAATCCCTATATACTTAGTAAGATTTAAAATTAATTTATTATATAATACATATTTATATGAAAGGTGATATTAGGCATTCAAAGCTTTTAAACATTACTATCATTTTTCTTTTGGAAATATGAGAAAATGAATATTGCATCATTGAGGATATCTAAATGCTTACGCTGACAAAAACGAAGTTCCAAATACCATTAGCATCATGATCAAACTATTTTTTTTAACTAGTGGGCTAACCCGATAAAATATGACATGAGTATAGCCGGTTTTTATTCATAAACTATGTTCAACTTGTATGTTCCTTTAAAAATTCCTTGATATTCAGTATTGGAACAAGCTAAATTGATTTATCAAGTTATAAGCCAGTAGGCCTCTGGCAAGATAATAAAAGGGCGTTATTTTAAGTTTCTATACTGCTTGTGTTAAGGATTCCACGCGCCTGCAGGATTAAATTATCAACACGCCAATGCTCATTCCTAGTATTACTAATTTGATGTAAACGCTTGGCAATTACACGTCAAAAGAGCACTGAATAAGTTTTTCTTTGTCCCCCTTATTTTCGTTAAAATAATACCGTTAGAGTCCCCAACAGCTTGTACAGTAAGTCACTCTGAAGAGTTCGTCAGAAAGTCAATTTATATGGGCGTAATACAGTCGAATGGTAGTACATTATGCTTTATGCCAGTTAATTAACAATAATAAAATAATAGAGCAAGATTTATTTGATTTTCGGCTTTGATTAACATTTTGTTACCAATTTTCCCGTGCAGTCACTCGTTAACATATTAATAAATTCCAATCATGAATTCGCCGATTTATCAATTTTCATATTTGTTCGATAAGTTTGCTTAAGCTGAGCAGTGTTTTGGCTTATATTATAACTAGGTTTTGTCCGCGGCTTCGCGTGGAATTTATCTGCCACGTTAAGTTTCGTGGCATATCAGTTTAGATTTAATTATTTTTTTTACGTAATATTATAAAATATTTATTTACTCTTAGGTACATCCAAAATTTTAGATGTCTAACTTCAAAACAAACGGATTCCATACAATCTTCGCGCGCCGCGCTATAATAGGCACTCTATAGCGCTTCATTGAAGTCATATCGTGATAACTTTTGAACTATTCGGCCAAATTACTTAGTGTAAAAGACAAAGTTTATCTACATGAAATACTGAAAGCGAAAAAGTATTGATTTTTATAAGAATTTGATAAATATACTAAAATATACATTGTAAAATAGTATCTAATTTAATTAACTTTATTATTCACAATTTTGGCCATAGTGGCTTCCACATGAAAGGTAGTAAGCTGTGGCGGACTTTTATTTAGAACTATTAAAGACAATCAATACTACCCTACATTATCTTTGTGTAACTTGAATGGTTTAGTCAGCGTTCACTCAGATAGCTCTCAGAGGCCAGATTTTTTCTGACTTTATTGAGATGTATCGTTATATTACATAAAATCATTACAAATTGTATTTCCTATATGTAATTCTTTTGCCTATATGTAATTTTGATGTATAATCTATATAGCTGTAAAGTTTTATCCAAATCCGTCCAATAGTTTTTTCGTGAAAGAGTAACAAACATCCATCCATACTCACAAACTTTCGCATTTATAATATTAGTAAGAAAAGATAAGATAAGGTAAGATACGATAAGATTGGAAAGACATTTTAGGTAGTTTAAAAAAACGTTCATCTTATTATAATTTATCTATCTAAGTTATCTCAAACGTCATATAGTCCTGGCGTGCTATATGTTTCTCTTTTTCTCTCAACTCTACTGCTGGTTCAGAAAGCTGTTCCTACCGAGAAAAGCTAGCAAGAAACTCGGCGGCTGCTCTTTTTAAAATATAAATATTAAAACTAGTTACATTTAATCATTACTGTCCTTTACAGGGTAGAAGTGCAGCTATATCCACCCATTCTTATCATCTAAGTAATCCTCAACATTATAGTTGGCTTTCTTTATCAACCTCTTTAAATAGTGTTTTTTACCTAATGAATTGTTTTTTTTTTCGAACTGACTGTATGCTGTTAGCCCTAACGGCTTTTACACCGTCACCGGGCCGGACGGGCGAGCGCAGAAGCATCGTCGAGGTTGCGAAATGCAGAGAGTAAAGCGCAGAAGCTCTACTAGGATTAATTGTTGTATTAGAAATTTAGTAGTCTTTTAGATAGGCCGTTTCTGATATTTTTCTCAAGAAGTCGACGACTAAGCAACAGTCGTTGAGATTCCCAGTTGCCCAACCTCAAATTTAATACAGATAAATTAAAGGCTCTGCTCTAATTAACAAGTTTCTTGTCTTTCATTGTAAAATTCGTAACTTTAAATTTGTCTCTACAACTTTATTTCTTAATGAAATAAGACAAAAGAAAAATTGGATTTTGATCTAAAATTCTATGTAAAAGGCGTTTCTAACAATCTTTAGTGGGTAATTAACATAGAGGCATTTACAGTAAAATTATTGAATGTGTATTTATCAAGGGAAATAAATAAATTTTTAATCTTGATCATGTTTTGAACTGCTTCTTTCGTTTGTTATTTTGTATATATTTTAATACAGTACACGGTCTTCCAAGGTTGAATAATGTAGTCAGATTGAACGTCTGTACTATTACATACGCTACGCTTGAAGTGAGGATTCCTTAAAAAATACCTATTTTGGATTCGAAATTAAAAATAAAGGCTGTGTAAATATATTCAAATATATAATTCTTGAGTTATATTTCAGGACAAAATCTGTAACGGTGGGGGGACAAACATGAGTTTGGACCTAGAAAGCCTGCTGTTGAGGACGACTTAGATGATAAGAATGCGTGGACATAGCTACTCTTTGACCCTATACAAGACATTAATGACTAAATGTAACTAGTAATAAGAATTATATTTTGAAAAGACCAACCGCCTAGGTTCTTGCTGGCTTTTCTCGGTAGGAACAAATCCTAACTAGCAGTAGAGTTGACGATACAATAGCACGTGTTTACAAGTTTACTTGAAGAAAAAATATTTTGAATTTGAATTTCACCCTGTTATTAGGGAGTTTTTGGTTATACTGTAACGCCTTTATTGGGGTCTATTTTATATTTGGGAAATGAATTATATGTATGATTTATATAACCAGGCGTTATTTTGCGGAATTCCATTTTAATAATGCATTTCTGTTTGTATATTGTCACCTCTCCTCCTGAAGCTTCGGTTTCGGGGCGAAACGATCGTAGAGATTTTGGTGGTGATTCTGTGTATTGCTTGTATGCATTGTTGCTGGTGGAGGCGTCTTGGGACACGTGTGGTGACTTGTCCTGCATACACCTAACATTACATACATTCGCTTAACACACGCTTATTATACCAAAGTTCTGTTATAGTTTCTGAATTATACATATAATTTGTCGTAGAAATAATTATAAAAGATTTAACCCTATATAAAAAACCGATTGTCCAATTACACTCAAAAGATGTCATATTTAATTACGGTATTTAACCAATAAAATTAGTTTGGTATATTGTTGAGACTTCGTACTAGAGGGCGGAGTCCTATATATCAGCTCCAGTATAAATGTCAAAAGTTTAAACTAAGTTTTGTATTATAAATTCTTAAGGCACACCCCTTATTTTCACTTCTACTGATATAAGTCGTACACTCAACTATATTCATTTGCATTTTAATAATTTCTATTCATATTTTGTCGCTATAATTAACCTTAAAATAAATATATTTCCTCAGTCCATATAAATATACGACAGAGTCAAATTCCCTGATATCCGAAAATTCTGAGTCAGTGAATAATTAGAAAGATATATGTCCAGCAGTGGACATCCATCGGTTGACGAAGAAGAAGAATAATTTAAAAAATTTAAACTAATTTATTCAATTCAGAAATGAATATGAAAAATATAAGTAAGAGTCATTTTAAAACTTAAATCTTCTAAGACACAGCTTCAGAACTGATTCCTAATTTACTTGCTAATAATCAGGTTAATGGTGCAGTCATGGGACAGATTTTTAATAACACACTACGAACATTATACGCTAATAGAATTCCCCTCATAGTTTGGCTGGATATGATGCATTTTCTAAAATTACCAAATATAATGAAATTTCAAAGTTTCAATACACCAACCGAAGCTCGGTTTTATTTTTAGTGTATGCATTTAAAGAAATATAAAACCATGACAAGCTATTAAAACCCTGACTAGCTTCGTCTATTTACAAATATGGAAGAACCCACAAGAAATATGGCTAAGCTTGAAATTGAGCAATCATTAAATTTAGTACTTTTCAGTATGCGACGAATAGGGTTTTCATTTGATAAAACGCAGAGTACTTCAGCTTATTTTAGACAAAAAATTATTTTGCTCGCTTCCATTTGTGGCATTTGCTTTCACGTTTTTAGTGAATTTGTGCACATAGTGCTCATGTTTGCAAGTTCTCCTCGTATTGAAGATGTTGTGCCGCTATTTCATACTTTCGGTTATGGGATTTTGAGTAAGAAACTTAGTTTAATCATTTATCATGAGAACATATTTGATATAGATAATTTATTTTTGCTTTCGTGATTTTAAAAAATGTCATTGTAAATAAACATTTATATCATCACCGTTATGATTTTTTCTTATAACCAAAGGGACCTGATTGATTTGACGGTACGATAATTTGCATAATTTTAATCTAATTTGATAATATTTATTCAGTTCACTATTATATAAATGCATTTTACGGTGACAACAGTGAACGTTGGTTGAAAGAGATGGTGAAGGATAATTCTCTGCAGCTAATGCAATAACTCTACTTTAATATTCATAGGTTTTTTTCATTTAATGTAATTTTATATTTGCTTATTTAAAGGTGTTGCGAAAATATTTGTATTCTGGTATAAAAAGACCGTATTCGGCGAGCTGGTGGACGAGCTTGCTGAAATTTGGCCTATGCCACCTCTCACCGAAGATGACTTGACTTTGAAAGAAAAAAGTTTGGCTGCTTTACGTATTAATCATCGATGTAAGTAGTCACTTTACGTTGATTATGTTGTGAAGTAAAAAACGTAGAGTTCGGCCGGAAGATCTTGGAAATGCCTTGAGAATGTATTTAGCAGGGGACGTTGATAAGTTGAAAAATAATGAGATATTTGCCAAAAAATAATTGACATTTTCATATTCTTATTTCTAATAATGTCTTGCAGGAAATGTTTTGAAAAGTATAACGTTTTATTCTTAGGGTACTTTGCTGTGAACATCATTGGTGTGTGGTTTTACAATTTGACGCCAATAGTAACATATTTCTATCGGCTTTGGAGGGGCCAGGAGGCAGATGTCGGATACGTGTGGGCATCTTGGTATCCATTTGATAAAAAACATCCTATTGCACATGTTATAGTATATTTGTTTGAAATGTATGCAGGTAAGGGATTTTTATATAGTCTTAACAATTAATTTCACATTCATTGGGGTAAACGATACAGTATGTCGTTCTTTCAATGTTTACTTGCGCGGGCGGATAGATATTAATCTTACTGGGTTAAAATTAAATTTTATCAATTCATGCCGTATAATCATTGATTGTTTTTTAGGAGTAACCTGTGTATGGATAATGATTTCTTCAGATTTACTTTTTTCTGGAATGGCGAGTCACATCGCTTTGCTTCTGCGGAATTTAGACCGGCGTTTGCTATCATTAGCATCTACTAAACAATCTGACTCGGAGCACTATGAAGAAATTCGGTGCAACATCAAATTTCATCAACGACTTATAAGGCAAGTACTGTACCGATCAAACTTTTGATAAATTTAATTAGGATTTCACAATTTTTATAAAATATTAGTACTACCCTGCCGTGCTTATATGTTATTCAATGCGATTTCAAGTACGCAGTAAAAAATCCTTGCATTTTGCGGATAGACATGTAGAAGATGAATATTTTCTTGCGCTCGTAATGCAGCTGCAAGTTGTTCACAAGTAGCTCTATTCAATTTCAATACATTGTGAAAGAGCAATGACACAACTCATTGTCTAGAAAGTCTAAATATTTATTTATTACTACGGTGCACAGAACAGCAGCAGAATAACTTTCGTTGCTTAGTGATGATCCATACACTAGGAACTCGAAAGAACGCTCCAAAAAACATCTTGCCCTATCTTTCTGTAACATTCCTACAAACTGAGATATGTTTGAGAATGATAGTAGGTTAATGATTGAATGAGTAGATAGGAATAGTGTACTGGTGTTTACATTTATAGAAGAATGAAACATCATTCTACATGGATATATATACGTCAAACAAGATGGAATACTCTCAATTTTCTATACCCTTGAATATACAGAGAAATGCAATTAAAATTGTCAAGTCAAGTCTTCTTATTTAATGTACTAGTTTTCATACAGATGTGACTAATATTGAGGAATTAATCTATAAGCGGATAATATTATATTATTATAACTTAAGCCAACAATAACAATTATAATTATTAATGTTGCAGTTATTGTAATAGTTTGGAAGAAGCCTTCTGCCTCGTCAATCTTATTAACATTGTGATGAGCTCAATTAACATATGCTGCGTCGTTTTTGTGATTGTTGTATGTATGGATAACTTAATTATTAATTATGTAGTTTTGTAAGCATGAATCCAGAGCTGTTCAAAATGAAGGTGACACCATTTCTATTTGTATCTGCAATGATCATTTGTCAAGGTGTTGGCAACACCAACATGTTAGTAGTAAGAATCTGTGAATTGTATGTAGCAACACTCTTTTCTCTCTTGGATGGCGGAATACACACGTTACGAATTGCTCCGGTCTTTTATTGTGCCATTATATCAGTTTTACAGTCCGCTAACGTACCAACATGGTCCTTTGAGCCGGATTTGAACCAGCGACCTATGGATACAACCTATGGTACAACACAAGCTCATATCGATTGCTGTCGGGACCTCTATATTTTCTGCGAGCAGTGAGGCTACTGATATAAGCGCGTTATAATGTATCACAAAATAATAAGCTGTAGTACAGAGATTTAGGTCACTTTAGAGAACAACGTTTAAAATGGACAAAGAATATATCAATAGTTCTCTACATTATTTCAGTGTAAGCATTTTCTTAATTATGAAAAGTCAAATGTAACGCCCGCAAAGGACATTATTGGTCTTATGCGTGTTTGTACAGCATCGAAATTAAAATGGGTGCTATTATTATTATTTTATTTGTTTTTTTTTCTGGGTTAATATAGTGGTTAACTGCAATCGTGCTTGATGGTAAGTGATGATACAGTCTAAGACGGAGCGCGTGTGCCTAGAAGATGCCTATCCACTCTTGCTTTAAACATATCCATATTTCCCCGGTGCCGGTAGCGCTGTGATGATAGAAGGGCGATGGAGGAACAAGGGAATGGAAGCGAAAGGGGAAAAGGGAGAATGTTATATTTATGTATTTTATTTATATTTCAACAATGTTGAGACATGTAAGAGGAATATATATTTTAATTTAGTGTATTTGAATGATTTTGATTAGATATTCGTCACGGTTTTTTCTTTAAGAGGCTTGTAATATACATTTGGTTTTAGTTACTGGAACCGATAATGGCCATAAGCAACAAATTATTTTTAGCATCGATCTTGATACAAGTTGGAGCTATGTGTTGGTATGCAGATGATATACTTCATGCGGTGAGTACATACTATATATGCATTGTATACATTTAATTCCTTATGACATTATTTCTTGTTTGTTTAAGGGAAACATATACCAAAAAACATTTTCTGCACATAGAACACAAAAAACCTAAAGAAGCTATGATAAAATCGTAAATTTATCACGCATTGGTCAAAAAAGTTAATTCTTTAAATTGAATGTCTTAATATTATTTAATAACTGTTTTGTTAAATGTTCAGAAATTTCTGAATTTGTTAGAAAATAAAATGGACAGTGTTGTGTAAAGAATTTATTTAGGTAATCTGCATCCTCTATATAAGATATATGAAGAAAAAGCAACTGATAAAAGTTAGTTATTTTATTTTTTTAGAATGATAACATATCTGTCGCTGTATATAACAGCGGTTGGTATATGACGAGTCCCCGTTGTCGGCGTTCTTTACTATTTATAATTCTAAGGTAAGATTTTTCAAAAATACTGATTTCTGTTCTAATCAACTCTAACTCTAATCTGCCGTGTGGTATCCGGCTGAATAGAATAGACCACTCTCATATTTTACCGAGGTGTCGTAAAAGGCGATTAAGGTAAGTTGGCGTCAGGCAGACGGCCGGTCGTAAAATACGTAGCCGAATCATTTGAGAACATGTTTGTAACACGTTGTGCCGAGCCCGCGTAGAGTGGGATAAGGGCATGATGATGACTGATTTCTGTCTAGTCTCATTTTAACTTATTTTTTAATAATTTCAGATCTCAAAAACCAATTGCATTCACTGCGATGAAGTTCACCAATATTTCTCTTCAAACATATTCATCGGTAAACTTCCTAGCAACTTTCATAAGTGTTACGTAATGTAAAGAATCGTCATCCTGCCGTTATCCCACTATAAATGGGGTCGGCACAACATGTTAAAAACATGTTGTAACTTAATTTGGCTACGTATTTTACGACCGGCCGCCTGCCTGACGTCAACTTACCTTAGTCGCCTTTTACGACACCTCGGTAAGAAATGAGTGTGGTCTATTCTATGCAGCCGGATACCACACAGCAATTACCTTAGTCGCCTCTTACGACATCTCGGTAAGAAAGGAGGGTGGTCTATTCTATTCTGTCGGATACCACATGGCTAATTACGTAACATAAAGAATATATAATAATAATAGTTAATAAAAATATTAACTATTTGCCCATCATGTATCCGATTAAATAGTAGTAAGTTGACGTCAGGCAGGATACCGGTCGTAAAATACCTTGCCAAATCATGTAACATGTGTAGTGCCGATCTCGCTTAGAGTGGGGATAAAGGCAGGAGTTTGATGATGATAAATGTTAACTATTTGCATTATACATTTCAGATATTGACAAGGTCATACTCGTATTTTGCACTGCTCTACACAATCTACAACGATAAATAATTCAAGTATAATTAGTAATATAAATTATATGTGCTGTATTTTGAATTACGATGTATTAACAAAAACAAATTAATAAATTAAGTAAAAATTATGTTGTGGAATTATTTTCCGATTTTGATTATGATGATATTAATTTGATTTATAGGAGTTCGATAAGCATTACTTACGGTAATTGCACTTTGTGTATGGTAGATCATAACATTTACTTCTTCATTTTAATTCATTCTGCTTCATATTAAAATGAAGGCATAAAAAATGCGGCATACCATTTTAAAATGTTAATATTACAAAATGCATGTTAATAAATTGTTAGTGTAAATTAATTAAACGTAGTTTTCTTGTTTTAGTCATTTCGGTATAAGTGCAGCAATTTGCATGAGAGAACGCCTTTCTTTATATTCTATTATATTTCTACAGTCTTTAAGTTGAAATGTATTCAACATAATCTAGCATTATATTATATAATTAATCAAAATATTCCATTGATAATAGCTACATTTACTTAGAATTACACTTTCCGTTGTTAAAAATAAGAGCATTTTGTTGTAACTCGTTGGCTTAAAAACCAGGCGTACAATTCCCGTACAGTGATTTTATTATTGTACTAGGCTTTTTAGTCATTATGCCTTGATGGATTTATATACCTACAAATATAAACGAATAACCAATTCTGACATAATGTTAGTTTATGGTATTGTTACGAATATATACTATATAAAATTAAGCCGTGTGGTATCCGGCAGAATAGAATAGACCACCCTCCTTTCCTACCGAGGTGTCGTAAGAGGCGACTAAGGTAAATACTGTGTGCTATCCGGCTGCATAGAATAGACCACCCTCATTTCTTACCGAGGTGTCGTAAGAGACGACTAAGGTTAATACTGTGTGGTATCCGGCTGCATAGAATAGACCACCCTCATTTCTTACCGAGGTGTCGTAAGAGGCGACTAAGGTAAATACTGTGTGGAATCCGGCTGCATAGAATAGACCACCCTAATATCTTACCGAGGTGTCGTAAAAGGCGACTAAGGTAAGTTGACGTCAGGAAGGCGGCCAGTCATAAAATACGTAGCCAAATCATATGACAGCATGTTTGCAACATGTTGTGCCGACCCCACTTAGAGAATGATGATGATACATACTTATATAAAATTCTAGTGTCACGATGTTAGTTACCATACTCCTCAGAAACGGCTTGATCGATTTATTATGAAAATTTAAATGCATATTCAATAAGTCTGAGAATTAGTTACTATCTATTTTTAGGTATTTGTAGGTACACTAGAAAATCCACAGAAATAATTTATATGGCAAAACAACATTTGCTGGGTCACCTAGTTATTATATAAATCCGCCAAATGTCATCACGAGGAATTAAAACTTTTTAGGGTTAATTATTACAAAATAAAAGACTTTTTTTTTATTCTAAGAGAGGAAGCCAACTTAATATAAAAGTTTAGTTACATATAAATATGAATAAGATATTATAAATATAAATATGAATAAGATATTATAAATATAGTTTTTAATAACAGCCAAAATATTATATATTAATGTTTATTAATATTATAAATAAAATCATTAATTAGAACTGTCGTCGTATTTATGCACCTCGTTTTGTGCGTTCAGGGATCACAAATCAAGATTATTACTATCATAGAAGAAAAAGCACTTAAGTACACTCTCGGCCAGGGAATAACGAGAGCACATTTTATGAGGCGTAAGAAACCGCAAGAAAGAACCCAAAAATTTTAATTAAGTTGCTTAAGCTCTTGCTAAAATTACATCCAAACTGTTCAACATCCACATTTCACGGGTTTTATGTAAATTATCGATCTTTAAATATACTTTCAAGACTATAAATACAGTTAAAATAAGGTTACGTTCTATGTACTGTAACAATAATTACATTACATACTTAATAATTCTATTGTTAAAATATTGGCACCATTAATCGTATGTCAATTCGCATGTAAACCAGGGACGCGTCCGAGGGATAGAACCCAGGTGCTTTAACTATGAGGATATACCGCATTTTACAAAAAACAATGTAAATTGTAGTAATATTTAATGTTTTCATGCTCGGCTTTGATTTTGTTTATCCACTTATCCTGAGCAACGAATTTTACTTAAAATTAGTAGATAGCCTCTATGCTAGCTCTCTCCTCTCGCTATGGACTTTACACGTAATACTCTTACGTAGATTTTCTCGGATTCTAGTTGAACTACTGCGCATACTTAATAATACCATAACTCTACTAATCATTACATTTGTTTGCTTCATCAGATGAGTCTATAAAGACTAATTGAGAAAAAAACAGATACTGATTTTTTTGTTGTGAACGTTTCAGAACGTTGCGATGATTTTCACATTTACGTTTTTTCTTACATTTGTATTTTTACATTTTCTGTACAGGTGCATTTTGTTCAGTTTTCGAAAGATGGATTGAAGAGATTACTACAAACTAAGTATATTATGTATTCCCTTAAGGCAGAATATAATGTCGGCAGCTGTCAGTTGCAATGCTAAATCTTGTGGCGGGATAATGTAACCGATTGGCGTTCACCCTCCTATTGCATAGCTACAATTGTGTAAATACAATAGGATTATATAATAAATTGTATTGTTAATAGAGTAGACATTTTCGAAAATAATAAAAAATTTAATGTTAAATCATAAATTAATAAAGAACTAATGATACTCTTTATTATTATTTATGTATTATAAAACTGCAGCGCGTCTATTTTTACTAAACTCTTTATTCACCCCGATTGTTCTTATATATTCGTGGGCAATATAATTTTTTATAATAGTGATACGTTGAAAAAAGTTTATAAATAAAGTTTTGAAAATCTGAAGATCCTTTTTAATCTACACATATTTATTTACAACAAAAATGTACAATTTATGTTTAAATTAAAGTAATCTTAAATTACTGACACGCTAGTACTATACAAATCATGCCCACGTGGAATGGTCCCAAGAATGCTGGTAGCGTTTAATTAATTGTTCACGAAATCAGGAAGCGATAATATTTTAAGGGTTAGTTACAATATACAAAATATAATGTGTATCCAGAAACGAAATACTCACATTTTGGAATTTTTATACAGAGAGGTAAAATAACTGACAAACTATCCACAGTGAACGGTTTTTATGTTACAATTTTAACGAATGACTGAACGAGAAAATTGGTGACAGAGCACAGAAAAGAAAATATTTGCTGAAAGTTGAACGGTTGGTAAATTTACTCCCGGTGTGGCAATAAAAAATAAAAATTTTTGAGGAATGAAGTTTGGCCATTGACAATAAAATCAAAAGTCGGGAATAATCATGACTCACGTGTACCTAATGTAATTAATAGGTATTATCATCTTATCATAGCGTTAATGACTTGTAGACTATGTTAATACCAATACCAATATCAAAATACCAATACTTTCGTGCATTGTGACTCTTGTTGTAGCATATATTAATTAATACTTCCCTGTTTTTATGACTGTATATTATTATTATACAAATAAGAAAGAACCGCTCAGGGAGCAAGTGACAGAAAAGAAATCCATAGTCAGAATCGTGACTCTATAGAGGTAATGTGTGGGACGCTTAGTTCCAAAAACCGGTGGACATTGGAGCCCAAAATTGTTAGAGTTGCAACACCTCATCGGAAAACCCGTGTTGTTGATTTCCTTACTAGGTGGTCGGAGGACCACATAATAGTCGTAGAAAGCCTAGATTGAGGAGAAACAAGTACATATGGCACGTACGTCCATTATAGAGAGCTGTGTCGAACAATAGATGATCAATCTTTGAAAACAGGAAAAGATATGCATTAGATAAATTTCATCGGATTTAAAAAACCTACTTAATTTTGTGGGACATAATGAGAATCAATTATTAATGGCCAATTCGTCGAACCAGAGAGCTTATAGAGCTGAGCCTTTGTGTACGCTTAAATAAATCAAAATCTAGTTTGGTTTCAATGTTGACTCGCTCAAATTGATAATGGAAACTGAAGCCCTCGAGTATATTTGCCCACGAAGGCTGTTAACGTTTTTGATTATAATCTAAAAATTATAAATTTTATTCAAATCAAATTACCTTATTTTTTTGGTTATTAAATAATACAGTCAGCTTAAGTCAAATTACAAGTTAGTCAATTACTTTAATTTATAATTGGTTACATTATAATTTAAGTTACATTTAATAATAAGCTCTGATTGTTAAAACATAACACTGTATACCTGTCGTCAATGGGTTCAAGAGATATCCCTAAGTACATAGGAGCTATACGAACAGAATTCCTGAGAAATATATAAGCAATCGTAATTTGGGCTTATCTCTGAAGGAGTATAGGCTTTTATAGCAGTAGCATTGTAATCAGGCCGCTACTTATTTAATATATTAGTTTACTACATTAATTATACTCGGACTCATTCAAAGTCGTTTAAATTTAAATATTATACGTGAATTGTTTGATAATTTTGAATCACTTAAGGGACTTATTTTTCTTATCACTAATATGTTATTTTTTTTTAGAAAAAATGGTTTAAAAAATTACGGTACTAAAAGCTTAAATGTTCAAGTTTTTTAAAAGCACACATCCGTGTTCAAAAAAGTTGAAACTTTGCATAATACGAGTATGAGTGAATATGCCCGCCACCGACAACATGCAGATATGAAAGTACGCAATTTAAGTGATGAGATGGGGGAGAAAATTTCTCGCCATTTTAAGTTAAAAGTGCTTGCGTGGAAAGATATTTTCTTGAGTTGAAAAACTTTTTATTTTTCTATTTGTTAGCGTCAAGTGGTTTGGTGGTAAAATTGTGTTATTTTATACGATGTTCTTTTTTGTATTAATACCACATAATGTAAATATTTCTCGTCCAAACGGTTACGATTTCTTTTGATAAACAAACATTGTAGATTATGATGCATTTGATTATTAATGCTTTTATTTTAAAGAACTAGGCATTATGAGTGAGTGTGTGTTTTCAATCGGATTTCAAATGCTAGACATATTTCTCTTTAAAACATTTTCTTCCTAGACGCTTGAATTTGTATCGCTTAGATCCAATAGCAATGTGCCACGTATATATCAGCGTTGTATATTATTGTAAATATATTGTATTATAAGAAAATATTGCTTAAAATTGTTACGTGATCGCCGTCGGGTAACTTAATTACTTTGGGATTCAATTTACCGCGGCCTTGTTGCCCACGCAGCAGATGTACAGAATTTTGTTGATTGAGTTATATTTATTCTTCAGATATTTTTATTTGTAGATTTAATTGTTTTTGTATGACCTTACTGTCGCAATAATTTTACTACTGTATTAAGGAAAGAAGTTAATATTGTTTTAATACATTAAGTTTTAAAGACAATTCTTCTTAAAATTCTTTCAGCTATTGATAAGAATCGCTATTGCATATCTATACATTGTTGCAATTAATTTGCGAAAAACAAACAGTGTAACTATATAATAATTATTACTTGAATAAATATCCTTTATTTTATAATATAAGAACCAACTGCTGAACTTTCACAAATAAATTTAGGTAAACAAGCTAAGGTACTACAATGGGAAGCCCACAGCGGAATGCGCAGCGTTCATAGACCTGATGGACAAAATGGACTGATGTTCTGAAAGAGGAGTGGATTGTAGCGGCATAAGATCGTGTCTTGTGGACTTCCCAAGAACAAGAATATATAACTTGACAATTTTTGTTATGTTTTCGTAACTAAATTATTTTTACCTACGTAACGAAATTATTTATTTACCGCCGTGTGGTATCCGGCTAAATTGAATAGACCACCCTCATTTGTTACTGGGGTGTCGTAAAAGGCGTATAAGGTAAGTCGATGCGCCGTGTGGTATCCGGCTGAGTAGAATATACCACCCTCATTTCTTACCGAGGTGTCGTAAAAGGCGACTAAGGTAAGTTGACCCACCGTGTGGTATCCGGTTGAGATGAATAGACCACCCTCTTTCTTACCGAGGGGTCGTTAAATACGACTAAGGTAAGCCGCTCGTAAAATACGCAGTCAAATCATGTGACAACATGTTTGTAACATGTTGTGCCGACCCCACTTAGAGTGGGATCAGGGCGGGAGGATGATGAAACTAAATTATTTTATTTAAACTTCAAACAGTATTTTAGGCGACTTTCTAAGGCTTTCTAAGGCAAAAGAAAGTTCGAAAATCGTTTATCGGCTTCGTTACACGTTTTTAAAATAAAATTCTACAATCTACTTTGGACTTGCCTTTACACCAGTTCGCACCACCTAAAGAGCGATTAAAAAGTCATATCTACAAAGCTTATATAATTGAAGGCATTTAGTATTGAATGCATTTTAAATGATAAGCAAGCTTCGATTAAAGTAGCTACCCACTACGCTCCTATTTAGATTATAAGCATTTTATTTTTTATTTTGATTAATTATATATTATTTTAATAGTTATTCTTTAAAATAGCAATTGTCGAATTTCTTGCAAGTACTTCATTGTAAGACCACCTTTTCTAACCAGCGATAGTTTTATTAAAGTTCGGCGATTCGAAAGAGCTTACAAAAGCCAAATTAAATTTGAATAGCAAGATTTGGTAAAAGAATTTTTAGTTATACTTTTCATATTAATTACAACATGTTTTACTGAATATTCTGAATTCGAATTGCAATACTCCCGTATTGCTGGCCAGTTGAATTGTGAAATATGCAAAACGTTCGTCCTGACGAATATTGATGTACCAATTATACGGAATACTGCATATCCCAACGGGCCGAATAGGCTTCACTGCTCGAACAGGAAAATGGAAAAATAATTGATGAATCGACGTGAGTGTATGGTATGCACAATTCACATATATCGCATCATGTTCTAGGCAACATGTAAATCATAGGATGGTGCTTGACTAATTTTCACTTGATGACAAATTTATAGCGATTATAGTGCTTTTTTTATTTCGCTGAGCTTGTTAGAATGGTACAAGATTATATATTTATTTTATACGACGACAAAAATCACGACAAAAATCGTAATGCATTACGATTTTTGTCGTGGAGCCTATCCTCCTGATGATGCTTCGGTTTCGGAGCGAAACGATCGTCGAGATTGTGGTGGTGGTTGTATGTGCTCCTTGTGTGCGTTGTTGCTGGTGGAGGCGCCTTGGGGTGCGTGTGGTGGCACGTCCTGCATGTATAAGGTGCGTAAATTTTGCCTGCTTCATAACATTGGCTTTGCATGCATTCGCTTAACCTGTGCGGTAATCCGCAAGGTAGTTAGTTCTGTTATAGTGCTTGTAATATGGAATTCCGCAAAGTAACGCCTGCTTCTATTAATTTTTTTTATATCTTTTGAGTTGTCCATGAAATGTCACATGCCACATTACATTTTATAAATCTACATTTTATTTGACAAAGCCGTTTGGTATCCGGTTGAATAGAATAGACCAAACTTATTTTTTAACGAGGTGTCGCAAAAGGCTAGTGAGGTAAGTTGACCCGCCGTGTGGTATCCAGCTGGGTAGAATAGACCTCACCCATTTCTTACCGAGGTGTCTTATAAGGCGACCAAGATGAGTTGACGTTAAGCCGGTCGTAAAATACCTAGCCAAATCATGTAACAACATAACATGTTGTGCCGACCCCGCTTAGAGGGGATAAGGGCAGGAGAACGGTGATGTTTTTATTAAACAAAATGAACAAAATCAAATTTATCAGGCGTTTGGTAGATGGTGGTATAGAAGAAGAAGCATAAATAAGTGATATATGATTAACCCTTTGTTTTATATGGATTACTTCAAGTTGTATGCACGTTCAGGTCTTATAAATATACTATAGGTTACTCAAACCTTTGGTAATTTTTGTTATTTGTATAGAACGAGAAAGTTTTGTGAGATCTGCACAACAGGATATTTGGGATACTCATATTAATTTATTAAAATAAACTAGATACGAAATTAATACTTCTACATTTAACTGTTTGTTTCGTTTACTACTGTCTTTAGATAAAAATTTAGATTTAAGTAAAACTGCCATTTAAAACCAGCTTTGATGTACACCTCAACTTAAGCTGAATGGTGTTCCAATTTGTAATGTCACATTTCTGTAAATTCTTCCTTTTATTTTAACTGTTATCTATTTAGACTTTTTAATGTGATATACACATAAATGCCGTGTGGTATCCGTCTGAATAGAATAGACCACCCTCATTTTCTTACCGAGGTGTCGTAAAAGGCGACTAAGGTAAGTCAACCCGCCGTATGGTATCCGGCTGAGTAGAATAGACCACCCTCATTTCTTACCGAGGTATCGTAAAAGGAGACTAAGGTAAGTTGACCCACCGTGTGGAATCCGGTTGAGTAGCATAGACCACCTTCATTTCTTACCGAGGTGTTGTAAAATACGACTAAGGTAAGTTGACGTCAGGCAAGGACCCGGTCGTAAAATACGTAGCTAAATCGTGTGATAACATGTTTGTAATATGTTGTGCTGACCTCACTTAGAGCGACATAAGGGCAGGAGGTTGATAAATGTGATATACACATAAAGGTTTTCGATCCTATTTGATTTGAAATCTTAACTTTTGTACTTCAGAGGCTTTTAAGTTCAACATAGGTTAGTGTATAAATCGAAGTCTTATTTAAATTGATTTTAAGACCTTAAATATAAGTGAAGCGTATCACTTTTTTCTTTACTGTTAAGGACCCGCTTCAGTTGAGTACGTGTGATACATAATAGGGCATGATTAATGTGTGGCAGCAAACGACGGTTGAATGCGTCTCAGTTCGCACAATTCTGCAAATGCGACGTATAGCAAAGAGCTATTGTGGCCGTTATAGATGTAGCTAACATATTATAACATGTAGATAAGGTATAGCATAGCTTCTACACGTTGTTACGAGGTTGTTACAATTATTGACAGAAAGTTTATTTATTTTGTTGAAATTTTGTTTTCCTGCAGCAAATGAAGGTTTGATACTTTTGCCTGCAACCTAGTTCCTGTAATTTTCAGAAAACAATGAAATTTTCTCATTCATAATATTTTGTATAGTAATTTCGTGTCTCTAAAAACTGACTTCACAAAATTGATTTGTTCCTTCGCCAAGCTCTGGGATATTAACAGACTGCTACTAGTGTCGTTATTTCGTGTGGTTATCAGATATCATATAATAATTAGTTATTGTCTATCGCTTCTTCCTAAGCAAAATCGATATTTCATTTCATTAATCAAAATTGCCTAATAAGCAAATTTCCTATTTTAAGAGCTTTTATTTAACTAGCCGTGTATATGAACGTGGAATCTTGCAAGTTAAATTTGACCTACTTCCTCGTGTCCGATTGAGCTGAAATTTACTAACTGGTCCAGTTCCGATGAAATGCATGTTAATGATAAGCATAATCTGATGCTGCAGATAGGATTACCTACAGACGAGGAAAGTCCTCAACGGTTAACAGTAGGGACACGAAATCTCGTTAAAAGCGTTTTATTATTATTAAATTACATAAAAATAGTTTAAGGTATTAAACCATGTTTAGGCTTTTGTCCTGTAAAAGAAAAATATTGGTAGAAAAGTAAAAGTATTGCCTATACGGCAATTATGACAAACTGTTATTTAATAATAAGAAAATACATAGAGTTATTATACTTAGAATCGGGTAGTCGGGTAGTAGCTTAAAATGTGATATATGACAATAAAGAGAAAGCAAATGAAGGTGATCTATCTGTCTCTCTTTTTTATGTGTGGTTAGACAATGATGAAGTATACGAGTTTCATCTTCTTGATCATTATTTATGGTGTCGTTGTCACTTACAGACCTGCCTATGGCTTCCCTACTCTAAGTATAACAAGTATGATATTTACATCCTACAACAATCAAAGACTATGTGATTTATTCGTTTGTCAGAATTATCCATGCAATATAATGCTACTGCTTGCGCTTCAACCCCCAAATTCTTAAAATCTATGTGCGTACTTTATCATCTAGACCAGTGTTTCCCAAAGTGGGGCCCACGCCCCACAGGGGGGCAATTTGAATGTTAAGAGGGGGCAATTCGAAAATGGACTCAACACAAGTTTAACTCTTTTGTTACGGGCCATTTTAAATGCAATACTAGATTCCGTGCCAAATTTAACGATAAAAGAAAATTATTAAATAATTATAGTATATAATCATAATATATAAAGATGAATGTTTGTTTGTATCTCCTTTATAGACTCTGAAACGACTGGACCGATTTAAATGTAATTTTCATACAATCTTTGTAATGATCCAGCAGATGATCTTGTAGAGTTTAATGCCGATCGGAGTATTTTTTTTACTGTTGAGTTCTATATCGAAAGGGAAGTCAACACCAGACTGAGCCACAGCAACGCATGGCCAGACAGTTAGTGCCAGTGTAGTGTGTTGTGGACTAGTTATCTTAATATATAAAAATGAATGTTTGTATATCTTATATAGACTCCGAAACGGTGGCCCAATTTTAATGAAATTATCAGATAATCTTTAGAATGAACGTTAAGGTGAATGAGAGAATGAGCTAGTTAAGTATAAAGTCAATTTAACATATTATTTATGTTACTTTAGTGAACAATTCAACACAGGGCATAAGAGTTTTTAGAAAGGCTAAGGTGGGGCATGCCACAAGAAAGGTTGGGAACCACTGATCTAGACCAATTTAACAAAAAATTGACGTCATTAAAAGTATTATTGTATAAGCAAAATCACAAATTTAGTAAAGATTAAGTTTTCTGTTGTAGACAATAAAGTTTTTCTTGTGTAAAGATTTCAAATTAGTTCGTACGACTTTCTAATTTCCTTAGGCTTAGAATATTCAAATATACACAGAGAAATTAATTAGCTTAATGTTATAATAAAGTTACACGCGGTTCAACAATGGCCCATAAATTTTGGGTCATTATATGTGTAAGTGGGAGTTCGGGTCATAAATTTTTGACAGCAGCTTTTTCTAGTACACACCCAATGTTATTTAGATTAAAATTGTATTTGTTTTGTACTCAATAATGTTTAGAAAACTTTCTGCTTTATAATATGTTGGTAAAAATATCAAACATAATTTTTATGAATTCTTATTTTTACGAAAGTCCTGTTTTTAAGACGCTTTTTTTTGCAACAATTTTATTAGAAAATATGCCAATAAATTTTAAGAGATTTACGAGTCCAATATCTAAAAAGCTTTATCACAATTTTATAAAAAAACTTTTATAAGAAACCATTTCACGAGTAACCCAAAAGTTTTAAAAAATTAAAGCGGAGTTACCGCCTGAAACCTATGTAAAGGTTGGCTTGAACAAACGCAAAAGGTGTTTGAATTTCTCAGTTTGGGCAAGCTTTTATTATGTACGCATAATGCTGGTATAAGTACGGTAGACAAGACATCAAATTACGAAATGAGTTGCGTAGGTACCATAACTATACAATTTGACAAATTTATTAACATTATGCTTAATATTGACCGTGCAACGGCATCAAATCCCTTTAGTGAAAAACAAGTGCCATTATTATTTTTGTTTTTATATATAAGACACACACTATCATCAGTCCCTAAAGAAAGTAACTTAATACTTGTGTTATGGGTGACAGACAACTGGTTAACATACACATATATAATTTTAAATACATATATACACCTAGACTCGAAGAACCAACAACTTATTTATAGAAAATGTTGGCCCTCGGCGGGTATTGAATCCACGACCCGCGGAGCTGAATGCAGAGTCACTACCAACTGCACCGATGCGCCAGTCAAATTAGGCATTGCAAACCTAACATAAGCAAAAAGTGTATATTAAGTGACCATGATATGTTGCTTGAGGTTATATTGTCTAAAATTGATTTTAGATGTTAAATAAAATCGGAATTTTATATTTTAATACGGTTCAGTTTCAAGCCAACCTTTTCTCTATTTTGGTGATTAATCTCTGTTTAACTCTAAATTTAATAGACGATCACTGTGGATATGATATCTTAAAGGGAATTCGATTTCTTTATGTTGTATTCTACCTGTTCCCGCAATCTCTTTGAGTTCATCTTTTCTGGTTTACAAATATTACGCTTTTAGGTGCAGCGTCGCACTTTCTACACCTTAAGCCATTTGTTTTTCGATCTAAGGTCCCATCTTTTGCAATACTTTCGTCTTGATAAATTGGGCTTTGTGATTAGAAATTTAGTTCTTTCGATAATAGATTATACTTTTAAATAATATTATTATCACATATAGAGAAAATATATTTATTGTAGGATCCTAATTCTACTTTTGTTGCTATAGATCACAGATTAGGAAAACTTCGTAATTCCCTTAAGGCTTATAGTTATCGAATTGCAAACTCTCCAATTAGTTGAAATAATATTATAATAGCTAGGCGAAGTTTAAGAGAGGTTTTGGTTCTTCTTCTTCTTCTTCTTCTTGTTCAACCGATCGACGTCCACTGCTGGACATAGGTCTCCTTAAGGGATCTCCACACCACACGGTCCTGTGCCGCTTGGATCCAGCGGCTCCCCGCGACCTTTTTGAGGTCGTCTGTCCACCTCGTGGGGGGTCTTCCAATGCTGCGTTTACCGGTGCGGGGTCGCCATTCCAGCACCTTAGGACCCCAACGCCCATCGGTTCTACGTACTATGTGCCCCGCCCATTGCCACTTCAGCTTCGCGACACGATGAGCTATGTCGGTAACTCTGGTTCTTCTACGGATCTCCTCATTCCTGATTTGATCACGTAGAGATACACCAAGCATAGCTCGCTCCATAGCTCGCTGAGTGACTCTGAGCTTTCTTATGAGGCCCATAGTCAGCGACCACGTTTCTGCTCCGTAAGTCATAACTGGCAACACGCACTGTTCGAAGACCTTGGTCTTCAGGCACTGAGGTATTTCGGACGAAAAGATCTCGCGCAGCTTCCCAAACGCTGCCCATCCGAGTTGGATTCGGCGACTGACCTCTTTCTCAAAATTGGACCTACCTAACCGGACCGTGTGTCCGAGGTATATATACTCGTCTACAATTTCAAGTACAGAGTTCTCAACGATGACCGGGTGGAGCGGAACAAGTGAGTTTGACATAATTTTCGTCTTGCTCATGTTCATTTTAAGGCCCACCTGTTGAGACACTCTGCTGAGGTCGTCGAGCATTGTGTTAAGGTCCTCCAGAGACTCTGCCATAACGACTATGTCGTCGGCAAATCTAAGGTGAGTGATGTACTCGCCGTTAATGTTGATGCTGTATCCGTTCCAATCCAAAAGCTTAAAGACGTCCTCCAATGCAGCGGTAAATAGCTTCGGGGAGATGACATCTCCCTGTCGCACACCTCGCCGCGTTTGGATTGGTCTCGTAGTTCCGTCTTGGACACGGACGGACATTGTGGCGTTTTCGTACAAACACTTCAACACTTGGACGTACCGGTAGTCGATACGGCATCTCTGGAGTGATCTTAACACAGCCCATGTTTCCACCGAATCAAAGGCTTTCTCATAGTCCACAAACGCCAAGCAAAGTGGCCGGTTATACTCCTCGGTCTTCTGTATAACCTGCCGCAGCGTAAATATGTGGTCTATGGTACTGTAGCCTTTCCGGAATCCGGCTTGTTCGGGAGGCTGGAAGTCGTCAAACCTACGAGCGAGACGATTCGTAATGACTCTTGAAAACAACTTATAAACCTGATTCAGCAGCGCGATGGGTCTGTAATTCTTCAATGAGGTGTTATCACCCTTCTTGAAGAAAAGAACCACCACGCTCCTGTGCCACGCTTTTGGCGTAGTACCTTCGTGAATAACGGAATTGAACAATCGCTGAAGGACTTTGAGTACTGGTTTTCCACCCGCCTTCAGGAGTTCGGTTGTGATTCCGTCATCACCTGGTGCCTTGTTGTTCTTAAGTTGTTTCAAAGCCATACTAATCTCGTATAGGCTGACGTCCGGGATGTCTTCAGTATAGTGTCGGGTTAGCTTGGCTCTTGGGTCTTTTGCCAAGGTGACAGCAGGCTGTTGTGTTGAGGTGTATAACTGCCCATAGAATCTCTCAACCTCTCTCAAAATCTCAGGTCGAGATGAAATGATACTACCAGTATCGGTCTTCAATCGCGTCAGCTGCCTCTGCCCGATAGACAGATCTTTTGCGAACACTTTTGAGCCCCTGTTACGCTCAATAGTATCTCGAATATATTCGGTATTAAAGTGTCGCAAGTCGCATTTCTGCGCTTTTGAAATCTGTCTATTGATCAGACGGTAGCGTGACGCGTCTACTGAAGACTGTAGTCTCATTTCGTTCCTCTCATCCATGAGCTTGAGAGTCTGGGTCGAGAACTTATTGGTTCTTTTACGGTGTGTCTTATAAAATTTGGACCCCACCGTATGGACAGTTTCCACCAGCCTGTTGTTTAAATCGTCCACAGAAGCGCAGTCCGCTAGGCAATCGAAGCGATTCATCAGCTCGAGTTGGAAGTTTTCGGGGTTTTGGATATGAGTTCGAGTTGGTCGGAGTGTGGACTTCACCAGTCTAGATCTTTCCAGTTGTACGCATATATTCAATGTGCCTCTTACCATACGATGATCACTACCCGTCTTTACGGTGTTAATGACAGAGACATCATTGAATATATGACGCCTGGTCGACATGATGAAATCGATCTCATTTCTCGTGGAACCGTCGGGACTTATCCAGGTCCATTTACGATGTGGCCGTTTCTTGAAGAAAGAATTCGTCATGTAGAGGTCCTCTCTCTCCAAGAAATCGGCTAACATCTGGCCCCTGTGGTTCCGTTGCCCATATCCAAATGGCCCTACTCTTACCTCTGTACCACTTCGATTGCCTAGTTTTGCGTTGAAATCCCCCATCACAACAGTGTAGAAGGTTTTAGAGGCATGTATGGCTCTAGACAAATCCTCATACATGGCCTCTACCTCCTCGTCTGGATGTGCCGATGTCGGTGCGTAAACCTGTATGACCTTCAGCGAATACCGTTTGGTAATTCTGAGTATAAGGAACGCGACCCTGCTCGACACACTCTCGACTTGGACAATGCTGTTGACAAGGGACTTGTGGACGAGAAACCCGACACCACCCTGAGACTGTTGGTCACCCTCCCGGTAGTAAAGCAAGTTGCCGGATTTAAGAATTATCGTGTCCTCCCCCTCTCTTCGGACTTCAGATAATCCTATCACATCCCACCGCAACTTGCTTAACGTTTCTTCCAGCTCGATGATCTTTCCGTCTTCCCTCAAAGTGCGTGCGTTGTATGTTGCCAGGTCAAGTCGTCGGGGTTGGCAGCAGAATCTCTGCCGGAGATTCTTAACACCCCCTGCCCCGCCGTTACCTAAACCGCTGCCAGAGCCAGGAATAGCGGGGCTGCCGGGAACTAGGGGCTGTGGCTTTTTAAGTGTATCCATTAAGGGTATTGCCAATAATCACCACGCTTGGCATGCGGGTTGGTGATCGCAGTGCTGACCATGTCGCACCGACAACGCTGCTGCCCGCTGTCGGTCTGTTATATTTAAGTCAGCTAAAGAATGGTTATACCGCCATTAGTCGGTCGCCAGAGCCTCGTCGGTTTATTTGCAGGGTGTACCACGTGCAGGTGAGGTTGACATTTGAAGAAACTGACTGGGACGAGTTTCCTCCTTACACCCCAGGTAAGGTTTTGGTTAGGATAATAAATTATGGTTATATAAGTCTCAAAGTAGTTTTAATAATTTGTTTTGGCTGCCACATAACCATGTCTAAAGGAATATTGTTCGTAATAAACATTTTTTTTTAGTTTTTTTTTCTGGCGCTACTTATTATATAGGAATCAATTTATGTACTGATAAATAAACTGTTTTATGTAGTGTTAAGATGTTTAAGTTATTATTAGTTATTTTTATTAGTATTATAAGACGTTTTGAGTTTCCTTGAGAATTACAAATTACCTATGTTAAAAAGAATTGTTTACTAGTATAGAAGCCGTGTAAACTAAAATATAATTGAATAGTGTCACAATGTCCAATAGCGGGATATAATTTATTCCAAAGTTAATTTAAGATGAAATTCTTCAGTATAAATTGTATAAAAGGTTAGGTTGACTGGCCCGTCGGCGCAGTGGGTAGTGACCCTGCCTTCAGCTCAGCAGGTCGCGGGCTCGTTTCCCACCGAGGGCCAACATTTTCTGTAAACAATTTGTTAGTTCTTCGAGCCTGGGTGTATGCTAAAGCCGAGGAGTAACACTTAGTTTAAGCTTTTATATAGATATTTTTTTTAATAAAATAAAATAGTTACTTTAAAAAAAAACCTATTTTCGTAAATAACAAATCGACTGACAAAACAAACAATACTGCTGATGGTAAAAATAACGGCGCCTATCGCATTTTAATCGTCAAAACGCCTTGTCGTGTCGCGGTGTCACCACCAGAGAATCGGGTTCATTGTTTGATGGAAATTATTTATTCAATGTTTTCTGTTACGTATTTTTCAGAAGGATTTTAAAACAAAGATTCATTGAAGCTTTGGTAATTATTATGTGAATACTCTAAAAAAGAAACACTATTGATTTGCTCCAAACAAACCGGTTAATAATGTACCACTAAGGCCTTAGTCATTCTAAAATTGAAGAATATATAAATGTACTGTGCCATCTTAAATATTAAAAAAACACCTGTTAAATAAAGAATAGCGTATTCGAATTTAAAACAAGCAATCACATTAATTTCCAAAATCCGTTGAATCCGTTGAATGAATAAATATTATACCATCAAAGTTATAACTGTTTAAATTGTTTTACATATGAGAGAAATGAGAATATACGATAAATATTTAACTCTTCCGTCTGTGATTAAAAATGCCAATTATTCTGAATATCAGCATTTTTTTTGGATTAGAGGCTTAAGTTACATAGTCTTTAAAAAGAAAAGATTCTTTGCGACTTTATAAATATTAATAATTTCATTGTTTATTTATTTGTTGTATAGTACAATATAAATAAATTCAATCCGAACTAAAGTAGCTAAAGCCGTGACCCGGAAGCAATAAAGAGCGAATGGCGTCAAAGGTTAACTACTTCCGTTTTACGATAATACTTTAAACGTACAATACGAGTGTTTATTATTATATTTTATAGTAATTATTAGTAAATCATCTACGAACCCATATTTTCTTACTTACTTTTGGAATATGGTTTTCGTGTTTAAAGATGTATTAGTTTTATCTGTTCCTTAAGTTTCTTGGTATATAAGTATTTTTGTACATACCGTCTTGTTATACAACAACTTGTATTGATTTTGATATAACAACTTGTTATACCAAAATTATTAAAAATGATATACAGAAAAATCGGAATGCATTAAAAAATTACTTATATTTTTTCAATGTTATAAAGTATAACCTTTTTGAAATATTTTTTGAAGTTACAATCTAGCCAAAAGGTTAACAATAATAAGCATCTTAACGCTAACTTAAATTATAAATTAACTTGGATCCAAGAACAGGATTTTTTTAACACTACAGTAAAATTACCATAAAATAACCATATTTAAATTATTGTAAATTATTTTACATTTACCAACTCGAAAGGTTTCGTTTTCAGTCTTCTCAGTAGTCCCATATTGTCGAGAAGCTGAAACTTTCGATGTTTACGTGATGGTTACGCCTCTGCTCGTGTGCTGCAGCGTATTTTCTGTGACAAAATCAACCGGTAGATGTCGATGTATGTCTTCGTTTTTTGCATACCAGGGTGCGTTAAGAATAGCTCTTGTAATGTAACGACCTGTTTACTATTCTACTGCATCTAGGCTTCCTCTTTCCGTTTTTGGAGAGAAGGTTTCGAGCTAAGACCTCCCACGCTGATCCAATGCAAATTGGTAGGTTACACATATCCCTAGAATTCTCTAAGGATATGCAGGTTGCCTCAGGATATTTTCCTTGATGAAAAGCGTATGATAAATTATAATTATCAATTACATACATAAGTTTTAACAGATCAACTCATTGGCGCCTACCGGGGATCTGAACCCGTAATCCTTTGAAAGAATCGCATGGTCTCACCTTTTGTCTATCACATCTTCCAAAACGCTATAGTACTTTTAAAAAATAACGATAATATAAATATAAGCATATACATTTACATTAAATTCTCCTGCCCTTATCCCACCCTAAAATCATGTGACAACATGTTATAACATGTTGTTACATGATTTAGCTACGTATTTTACGTCCGGCCACCTGCTTGACGTCAACTTACCTTAGTCGCCTTTTACGACACCTCGGTAAGAAATGAGGGTGCTCTATTCTATGCAGCCGGATACTACACGGCACATACCTTAGTCGCCTATTACGACACCTCGGTAAGAAAGGAGGGTGTTCTATTCTATTCTGCCGGATACCACACGGCGTATAAATATAAGCATATGTCAATTCTTAATTATAGTGATGTTAAATATAGTGATACAAAGTGATGGTAGAGTTATTATATTTCAGTGCAATATACATATCAGCTATGAAAAACATTTGAAACAAAATGTTTAATGCTTAAATGTAACGAGGTCGTGCTTCAAACAAAAGATGAAAGCAGAATGTACAAACACAAAGTTCAGGAAGGTAAGTAACATTTGAACATTGCGAATTTAGGAAAGCTTTGTTTTACGAAGTTTATTTTGCTGTTTTAATGCCGGAAAACAAAAATGATGTTTGAGTGTGTTTTTGTTTGGATACTCGTACATATGTCCAAATATGTTATATCTCTAGTGGAGTACAGAGAGATTTCAGGAAATAAATTTTTATTTATAGTTAAAAATGTCAATGACATATAGAAAAAAGTATTATCTAAATTGTCACCTTGATATTACAATGACAGCTGAGGTGAAAATCCTTTGTTACCATTTTGTAAAGGATCACATTGGACTGTTACCTAAAGAAGCATTGGAAATTATTAGGTGTTCTGTAACCAGTCGTTTTAGTTAACCAAATGTCTTTGAGCGATATTTGATAGATAAGTTATCAGTGCGCTTTGTTCAGCATAGCGGCTATAAACCCACATATTATTCGTGGAGAACATTAATTTATTATTAGTTTATATTATTGAATTACAAACCAGAGTCACAGCGACCATGTGACGCGGAGACCTCTTACAGAACAGCCGATGACATCCGTTAAAAAGACTGATGTCATCCATGATGGATTTCTTCTTGGCTGATGTCTTATTTGGTTTGAGTTTTTAATTTAGTTGGACAGGGAATAATTTATGCTTTACCCTTGTCTACTTATAAACCTTGTCTAGTACTAAAACTAAAAGCAGCGCAAAGTCGAATTTATATTAAAACGATCTAGATACACCCGACACGTGCGGTGTCGGGTGTATCTTATATTCGTCATATATAATCTGTATATTCGTGTATAAAAACGAAAATTATCTTCAAGTTCATTAATCTAAAGTTGCATCTGATTAAATCTACATACTTTGAAAACTCTTTGTAGAAATCTGATTTTATCTAACATACATTTAAACGATTTTCACGACATAGTACTTCCAACGTTATTAATTGCATAAGGTACTAATGTACAACATCAGAATCAGACACATCTATATTTTTATTGAAATTACTTTGTAATTATTTTTTTAAAATAAAATATGAAGTTCGAATAACATCATATCATATAAATATTCATAAGTGGCATAATTAAAAATATTCATTCTAGCAAAATATGAGCAAATAAATTGCATTAATTAGCGACCGGTTTCACAAAACTTAGGGTTGCCACATGCATCTTAAGATTTTGAGGATTTATTCCTATTTGTTTTTTTTTTCAAGTATTATTCTTATTGTTTAATTAATTTAAAAAACATTTGCATATATATAAAGCCGTATCGTGGCATCGCCAAAAGTCGTAAAGTATTAAGAATTTACTAGTATAGTACTTTAGTTTTAAGAAAATTAAGTAATTAGTTTTAAGTTTCTATAGTTTCTTTTTAAAATTATTTTACAGTTATCAAAGAGTTAGTAAGAAACTTTTAAGTCTCATAAAAATTTAATAAATGTCACCTGAAGCGTTGAACGACTTTCAAGTATGTGTTTAAAAGCCAATCCAGCAATAAGCTATTGTAATATTTAATACTGGTACCATAATTGAATTTTAAGTATAAAATTACTGGACTGACTAATTAATAAATAATTTAATGTCCGAAATATAGGTTAAAAAAACTACTGTAACCGTACCTACCGCTTGTGTGTAAAATATTCAATAAGTAATAACGATACTAATATTGCTTTAATTTAAACATAATTAATGTCTCAATTTATTAGGTAGGTATATATATATACACAATGTCTATTATTTTTGTATGAATTGAAATTACCTTAAGGTTACTGTTCCTTTAGAGTAACCCCTAATTATTTAAATGTTACTAGGATATATAGTATGTTTTTGATTAATTTTCATAATAAACTCATAAATAAAATCGTTTTTGAATATACTTTTGCAAATTAAAAATAACGGTATGAAGCCGTATGTCCTGATTCGGTTTTTGCGAATGGTTAAGCTATAAGTGATAATGATGAAATCATGTACACATATAAAATGCGGTGGGAGTGTCGTTCATTTAAAATAATTGTAATTTTAAACAACGATTAATGACTCTCAAGGACGCAAAATCTAAATACTGCCACGAAAAAAATTTTTTAATTATTAATAATTATTTATGTTCGTATAAATAATTTATTCATAGTATTTTGTAATCCGATTTGTTAAATCATAGACAAATTATTACTCATACAAATTCCTATAAACTCCCCCATTGAAACTCGTTTTTGAGTTCCTCCTCATATAAAACTCCCTGCTGAGGGTGTCATTTGTTTTGTTCTATATAATTTTCTACACAGTTTTATTACTTACTTCTTGGGTTCTTTCAGCAATGCGAAAAATTTAGTTAACAATAAAATTCTTTTGATTTGAGTCCTTTTGATGAAAGTTAGAAATTTTGAGTCTAAATTTCGGTTTATAAGGAATCAAAATTTAAGAGTTTAGATTATTACAATCTTTTCTTTTTGCTTCCTTTTTAAACATGTTTTTGGTCCATCTTGTGTTACTTTCAGCTTTTTTCTGCATATTTTGCTATGTATTTATAATATTTATAACCTTAAAGGCCGATGGGTAGATCACGTGACCTTTAACAAGGCAGGGTTAATCTCAGGGAAACAACAAATTTTAACCACTAAAAGTCTACTATATTTTTTTGTGTTAATTGTAATGTAAAAAGGGTAATCGGAAAGGAATAAAAAAAAAACTCTTTCCCTGCATCTCACCATTTTGATTTGTTTGCTTTGTTTTACGTAAAATCTCTCTTGTTAAGTTTTTTAAAATTGATAAAAACAAATCCTTTCCTCTTCTACTATATTTTTTTCAGTTAAGAACTCTAAGCGTCCCACAAAGCACTTTAGAGCACTAATGAGGCAGCGCAAAACAACAAAATAGACGTTTAACGTGGGAGCCGATACAAGCCGGCCTTAATTAATGTTGACTAGGGCTCCAACTAATTTCCATAAATTGTGCAGTCGTTAGAACTGTCTGTGTCAGCAATCGTGGAAAGAAAAACGGTTAAAAGAAATTTGTTTTCAGCGATTATTTATTTTTATATAAAGGCAAGATACTGGAATAAATTTACTTTATCTCCACATTCTTTCCCTGAATGCTCTATAACGTTCTTTTGAATCCTCTCTCACCTTCCTACCTTAAAGATAGTTTCAACCATAGGTCTCAATTTAGTGGAGATCGATTGTGGTCTACTAACAACATAATGCTAGCAGTACCGGCAAGTTCTTTCCGTACTTTTTCAAAATCTTTCAGTGTGAAAGCAGTTATTTTATGGAATGCTCTGCCTATTTCTGTTAGGAAATTACCCTCACTCAACTCTTTTAAGGCAAGTGTAACAAAGTACTATCAACTAGATAATTATCCTTGAAATTTTGATTTTTCGAGTATACGTCTTAAGTACTGTATTGATTGTTATTGTCCTTTCGTCCGTTCCCCGCCTATTATATCGCTATTTTCTCCTTTTAAAGCTCAAAGGTTGGCTGGAAAAGATCCCTTATTGGGATAAGTCCGCCTTTGTACAGTCATCTTTTTATTATATTTATATATTTCTGTCTTATGTGTTTATGTTGTACAATAAAGAAATTAAACAAAATTTTCAAAAATAAACCCTCAATACATTAAACAGTTTTATTGAGAGATTATCAAATAACCGATTTATGTTGTCAGCCTTGGGTTGTCTGTGGTTCATGAGCAACATCGATCTCTGCAGAGGCTCTTCTGTTTTTTCTTAAGAAAGCCGTGATGGAATAAATATAGTTTGAAGCAGTAGCTCAACTTTAAGGCACAAACTTACAGCAAAAACAAAAACAAGGTCCGCGTTTTCTGAAATTCTTTAGTGGTAGGTTCTCGTACAAGATCAACGACAGTATATTATCAGTATTATAACTTATCTTATCTTACTAATATTATAAATGCGAAAGTTTGTGAGTATGGATGGATGTTTGTTACTCTTTCATGACGAATCCGCTTAAACAATATCGACAAAATTTGGCACAATTACTCCTTATACACCGGGGTAACATATAGGCTATAAAAATCGTGTTAATTCTACAGGAATAGGATGACATTCAAAAGCGCCATCTATTATCAACCTATCAAAGTTTATTTTATTCACAATGCGTCAAAAATCAAGTCAAATCTGTAGTATTTTAAATGGCAAAACAACGTTTGCCGGGTCAACTAGTGTAATTATATACTTACTGTACGCTGTTTTAAATCAACAAACCAAGAATCAACGGGCTAACATTAAAATTGATCAGACCTTTATTCGCAGCACGTGGCATAAATATTGAGTTTTCATCGTTCGTAGTTCGTTGACTATCATAGCCTCTACGTCTGTAATCTACCCTATTCTTATATTAAGATATTCTTATATCAAGAATCCTGGAGTAAACGAGGATCGCGTTTTCCTTAGAGATATCTATCTTTATACTCTAAAATAATATCGCCGTGTGGTATCCGGCAGAATAGAATAGACCACCCTCATTTCTCACCGAGGTGTCGTAAAAGGCTACTAAGGTAAGTTGACGTCAGGCAGGCGGCCGGTCGCAAAATACGTAGCCAAATCATGTGACAACATGTTTTTAACATGTTGTGCCGACCCCACTTAGAGTGGTATAAGGGCAGGTGAATGATGATACTCTAAAATAATAATGTTCTACGTAGCTTTCAAAATGGAATATGTAAAATATTTCACTTTATATTAGCCGTTCCTATAATCAGGAATAATTGGAACGCTTTTAATGCAGAATATAAAAGATACAAGATGGAGATCATTTAGGTCGTAAAAGTTTGTAACAAATCAAATATGACACAGATTCAAATAATCTACGAGCAACACGTTTATTATTTTCAAGTGTAATTTTAAAACAGAAGTAATAATAAAATTATTTTGCTATAATCCGTGATAGTAAATAGAAAATATATATAGTGCTAATTGTATAGTAGACTATCCGTTTTTCATACCCGATACATGCAGGATAACCATATTTGTTTGGATAATGCTTTGCTTGCGATTTTGTGGTGGAGTCTATCTCCTGATGATGCTTCGGTTGCGGGCGAAACGATTGTTGAGTTTGTGAAAATGAACGTGTGTTTTTACGAATCCTGCATGTATCTGGTATGAAAAATGGATAGTCCAAAATACATTTAGCACTTTACATATTTTCTATCGCGGATTATAGCAAAATAATTTTATTATTACCTTTGTATCATGGATTTCCGCAAAGTAACGCCTAATTCTATCAATTATGTAATTTTAAACTTTTGATATGGTGGTTTAAATACGCTGTATCAACTTATTCTGAGGGTAACTCTTCAATTTTCAATTGTAACAAGCTTACTTGGGATCCGTAAAAGTTACATTTTTAGAAATAATCAAACACGTCCCATGTAAACTGTTCAGATTTTATACCTTTTTCGACGAAATGAAGCAAACATTGCGTGTTTACTTGTTGACTCAGTTTAATTGAGTATAAATATTGTGGACTGTATTTGTATCGTTTTATTTGTTTTCTCGTAACATAGTCTGCGGTAAAAAAAAATATTTTTACTTTATACCTCTTCTACATATGCACATAGAAATAATAGTTATACAGAAGTGTCAGTCCTTTTGTTCTTTATATTTTTAATTCGGCATTCGTCAAAAAAATTTCCAGCAATTATCTGATATCTTGAGATTCTAAGGGTTATCGGCTGTTCAGTCTGCCACATTCATTGTCACTTTAACTTGTTGAGTTAGTCGAGCTACTAGCTAATCTTAAATATATATTTAATTTTCTTGATTTTACGATAAAGCCCATAGTTATCCACAACGACGTTTTAATACTTTGACTACAACCACTTAGGGCGGTCTTCAGTCATTTAAACATCCATGTATAAAACACATCTAAATATAAAAAAGAAAAGAAAAGATCTGAGAAAATACACTCTAACACTATAACAACTACAGCAATGCTGATGTTGTTATAGTGGTATAATAGAGCTCATTTCTATAGTGTTCAGTTGCTCTTTACGCTTAATTTATTTATAAAGGCTTATATTAGCTTTAAAATATGCCGAGGTGATGAACTGATATTATTTGATGAGTGATATTTAATGATCGTTAAAATAGAAGATACATCTTCGGCCCTAAGTGGAAGCAAGAAGTTTCCTAATATATCTCTGGAGTAACGAAAAATATTTGGAAATAAGATTCAAATATGAGTAAATTAAATTTTACTTAAATTTGCAATTTAAATTAACATAACAGTAATCGATGCATGGCCGCATAAGTTCATATGGAATTGAAATCTTTTAAAGAAACTTCAGCCGAAATGTAGAGTTGCTTGGTTGACGGGAGAGAGATGGACACAATACAATTACAAAGCTCAGCTTAAGGCTTTCCATTCTATAAATTAAAAGGTAAATCTATTTTAAACCAACTTTTTAAAATAGTATTATATCCCATTATTTTAATATTAATACGTTTTTTAATTTGCGAATTTTTTTTAAGGTGTTTTTTTTTATCAAATCATCATCATCCTTTTGCCCTTATCCCACTTTGTTGGATCGGCACAACATGTTATAAAACATGTTGTCACGTGATTTGGCCACGTATTTTATGACCGGCCGCCTGCCTACCGTCAATTTATCTTAGTCCTTTTACGACACCTCGGTAAGAAATGAGGGTGGTCTATTCTACTCAGCTGGATACCACACGGCAATGCTCTTTTATTAAATAACGATTAGAATAACATCAGCGGCTGCCGATCCCATACCGAGAATATGCTTTATCGAAGAAAACCTAATAAATGTAAATCTTGTAGAAAACCAACTACAGTACTCCCTTATAACCAATTTGCTTGGCGCGTTATTGAATCAATTCTGTTGACTCCCAATGAGCGACCGAGATCAAAGTAGGTTAACACAGTTACCCTATTTTTCCATATCTTTACTCTTCGTCTAAACTCTGCTTTGAATAATAACTAGTAATTGCGGACTCTGAGGAAATTTTCACGAATAGAACAATGAAACGACATAAATCAGAAAGAGCTACATATCAAAAAGCTACATATTATCAATTGTCATTTTTACGTTTATCAAAATATAAAAAGTCGGAGTCTTTTGTGTTTTCCAAAATTGTGCACAATATTGCTGACTTCCTTAGTGTATATAAATATTTTAATTTTCGAATAACGGCGGACATGAGGCAGAATCTTTTAACAGAGAAAATGCGGCAATTATAACAGTTACCGGGCACTGCTTGTTATACAGATACCTGTCAATAAAGAAAATTCAGTGTGCCCAGGGTGTGGAGTAGAAGAAACGAGTCTTCACCTTTTGGATGAATGTTCTATGTACTCGCTGATAAAATGGGAGATAATAGATAAGGTACGTCCTTATCTATTATCTCTTAGTTGGGTACCTTATAAATACCCCTTTCAAGGATATTATTAGGTTTGTTACAGCGACTGGTAGGTTAAAGCAGGTGACACTCTTACGACAGCAATGAAACCCTTGACGATATGGGTGGAATAGTCCTTAACAAGAGCTGATCACCTGTCTCATACCGACAGGCGTCCCCGAGTCCAAGTAGCAATAGAATAGCGGACATAATAGACTAAATCTATATCTTACTGGTTACGCGGCCAAGGTAAAGCATTAGACATTTCGGTGTGGTGTTTCATGGCCATGCACCATAATTGTAAAGTAAGCACATTCTCTTTTTTCGCCCTGTTCATATTATGGTATATAAAATAAATTGTATAGTACTAACTAATCTTTATTGTGGACTAAATGCATAGATTAATGATTTAGCATAAACCGCTGTGGTTATTCTATCCGATTCTTTTATTTTCAACGGCAGATTGTAAAAGATATTTTAAAATAAATCACGTAAATTGGTAAATACTTACAAAAAATTTAAGTTTCTGGTCTGTTTTTTTATACATCTGTGGTTTCCCGAACAATAAGTGCAAAGTCGAGAATCATATCAGGGTTTTTTTGGAAGCTATAACAGATTAACTTAAATTACTTGATTTCAAAATAGGCAGTGAAGAAAAAAACAGGCAACACATGTTTCGAATTAATAACGAACAGCAGAGGGAGCATTAGCATCTTGAAGACTTGCAGACTTTTGAAACTTGCAAATAATAGTCTGCAATAGCATTTTACCGTAAACAATCCATGCCGAAATTTTGTGGAAATTCCGTCTTCTAAATATATGAGTTTAAAACTCACATTATATTATACTAATAAATTTATTATCTGAAAAATAAACTAGCTATTCGTACTTAAATTTCTAGAGCATCATTTATTTTTTAATTACCACAATTTTCACAACCAACTTACAATTATAGCTATGAAATTTCATTCTTTTTATAATCGCGACTATTAGTACTTATGAACAATGTTATTTCGTAAATAAGAAGAAAAGCTCTGAAGTTCAACATCACACTGTCACTTTATCCATTGTATTTTGGAACATTTGTCACTTTTCATAATAATATAGTTTAGGGAATATATTTGTGATACAACAAATATCTTTGGAATAATTCACAAAGCAAAGCGTGGTCCTAAGTTAAAACTATCAAGTCTCTAATTCGGGTTTTCTGCGAAGCTGTGATGTTGCCGTCTCGTTTTGACTCATTATAAAATGTATATAAATCTTGGCTGTCTCGTTTCTACTTGGGGAGGCTTGCGCGGAAAGAGAATGTGGGTAACGAACGACCTTTTGCCGTTACGGGCAGCAGTGCGGAGCAACCATTCACCGAGAGTGGTACGCTCGATTCCTGCCACAATACATCGTTTCGAACATCTGACGGCCTGAAAAAATTACGTAAATATTACAACATTCATACATCGATTATGAAATGTATGTAATTACAGGTCGCAAATCCTTCCGTTGATGGCTGGTATCCAATTATTTTACTAAGTGATTCGATTTAGCGATTTGTTTTAGTGCTACTTGTTTGACCCTGGTGAATTTATTTTATATAATTTCCTAACCCTGTTTCTTGGTGCTCGGACAGTCTGTGGTTTTGTTGTGTATTATTTCACCCAGATTGGATTGTCACTGGTGCTGTTGGTGAGTATACTTTTGATTTTACTTAAAATATGTCTTTTTTCCGGGTATTGTTTATCCGAAAAATAACTTAACTATAGCAAATTAAGGAACAGCTGTGCTAATTACGATTAAAACAACATAAACCTTTATAGAGTTCTATGGGAACTCACTCTACTCATTTCAATTTAATTTACGAGTTAGTGCAGTATAGGTAATTTGACAATACCGCTTGAGTAATATATATTGTATATTTAAAAATTTTACAAATAAAATCCTATACTTAAAATAACTGAAGTTTAAATCTGTAATTTTAATTCCAGTAAAATACACATGACTAAAAGCCGAAATGGCTAAGGTAGACCGCGTGATCGTTGCGTGGGTTTACACTCTGGATAGGCACATGAGCTTAGCTTGATTTCCAATTCATCGTGCGCCTTTCTATAACTGATATCTGCATATAACTGGAAATTTTCTAGGATATGTGTAACATGCCAATCTTTCGCATGTCTGCGGTGGGTGTAATTCAAATTCCAAATATTCTTTATTTAAGTAAACTTGTAAACAAATGCTTTTATATCGTCAACTCTACTACTGGTTCGGAAAGCTGTTCCTACCGAGAAAGAGCTAGCAAGAAACTAGGTGGTTGCTCTTTTCAAAATAACTCATATAACTAGTTGTATTTAGTGATTGCTATCTTGTACAGGGTCGAACAGTAGCTATATCTACGCATTATTATCATCTAAGTAATCCTCAACACTATAGTAGGCTTTCTGTGTCAACCTCCCTTTAACATTTTATTATAGAATCTTATACCCATTAAGATAAGGTTTCAATCCTTTTTTTCCAAAAAGCAGAAGCGAAGGAAGGAAAAGAGAAGAAAACAAACCCTTACCAATCGGCAGAAAAGATATAAGTCACTGCTTAGCACATATCAAAAAATTTCAGTGCGATATTAAATTTGACCACGCATTTTTGTAAAGCCTATTTAAAGTTACATATTAAAAAAAAGTTGTTTAACAAAAATGAACACAAAAAGAATAATGATAAAGATTGTCTATAATTTCAACGTCGATTAGTCATATAAGAAATTAAATGGTATTTTTATCAATGATGACAAAAAAAATGATTACGTTATGGAGAGTTCAAATTAATAGCACTGAATTTGATCTAAGAGATTAACTCACATAAAAAGTATTCGAGTCCCAGTTCTTTCATCTTCATAGTTTGGTCAGATTAGAAGTTTTGTTTTAAATTAGCAGATTTTTATTTTTAATACGTGATTTCTAGTTGCGATTTTGACCGTAACTAAAAACCACGGTACTATAAAGATCAGTATAAAACATTATAATTTGGATTTAGATGCTCAAGTATTTTTGAGAATTAGTTTTTATACTTTATTACAAATAAAACCCAAGTTCATGCTCAGCCTGTAATAAGATATCTAAAAAGCGCTTACTTTGACCCTTGCCATAAAAAGAATAGGTGATTCTGTAGAATACGACGCCTGAACCCGTAACGAGCTTAATTACAAGGAAAGAGCGAATTATGTCTCAGAGATAGCGAAATAGGAGCAGCTAGGATCATATTAGCAAAAGCGTAAATATACATATATGCATATAAAATAAAATTTACAAACGATGAACGAATAAAGAAAGATGACTAAGTTGTTCTGAAAATTAGTTTTTTAAATGTTTGAGAATAAGAAGCTTAAACATCGTTTGTATTTATGTCATAAATCCGTAAGACATTGAAAAGAGAAATAGCTATATCTCACCTCATTCTCCAGCCCTTATCCCATTCTAAGTGGGGTCGGCACGACATGTTAGAAACATGTTCTCATATGATTTGGCTACGTATTTTACGACCGGCCGCCTGCCTGACGTCAACATACCTTAGTCGCCTTTTACGACACTTCGGTAAGAAAGGAGGGTGGTCTATTCTATTCTGCCGGATACCACACGGCGGAAAATAGCTATATTTCACCTAATTTCATGAAATGTCAATAATTCAATGTTAATATAAAGGTCATTGTATTGACGTTTTTCTGACTAATGGTTTACATTTAAGTATTGATTAAATAAATAAATAAATATATGGGACATTTACACACACGGTCGTCCATCCCCAAAGTAAGTAACTTAATACTTGTGTTATGGGTGACGGACAACTGGTAAATATACTACATATATAGTTTTAAATACATACTTAAATACATATATACACCCAGACTCGAAGAACCAACAAATCCTAAATAGAAAATGTTTGTTCTCGGCGGGAATCGAACCCGCGACCCACGGAGCCGAAGACAGGGTCACTGCCAACTGCGCCAACGGGCCATTGATTGATATGTACATATCAAAGTTTTAACATTTTCAAATGTACATAGGTTGTAATTGTTCTGTATTTGTATATAGAAACGGTTAAGTTCAAATCATAAATATCGAAGTCGGTACTTTAGTGTCTTTAGCTTTTGCTAGCTTTTGCTAGTTTCGACGCTATTTATTGCAAGCCGAAATTCGTGAATGTAATCATTGGATTATTTTCCAAAAATATATTCAATTATCAATCGTCTTTAATCAAGCTGTGATAGCCCAATAGTGAGACCGTGCGGTTTCATCGAGGGGCTCATGAGTTCATTCCCCGGGCAGGAACCAATGAATTTCTCAGTTAAGAACTTATGTTTTTAATTAATAAATCAAATTCATTACACGCTTTTTGGTAAAGGAAGATGTCGCAAGGAAACCTGAATATCTCTAGAGATTTTTTGAAGTTATGTGTAACCTTCGCATTGCAGCAGCGTGGTGGTTTTTAGCTGCAACTCTTCTTTCCTAAAATGGAGAGAGGAGACTTATCTCCCGTGGGATAGATAGTACAGGCCGTTACTTTACTTTTTTATCTTTAATCGTTTGGTAAATCAATACCTAGTTTATAAGAAACTTAAATTGTGTAACAATAGCCCGTTCTACATAATTGCATAACCACATGATTTTTATAATTTTTTGTATCACGACCAACTCGTAAATCTTTCGTAACAATCAAGTATCGTGATCAAGTGGCCGGTTGAACTCGTTCACTTGTAACCATAATTATAATTACGCTTATTACTTTCGTTTATATTAATAACAGGTAAACAAGTCACGAGATGTACTTGTGAACAGACACTGTCTATTTAAAGGTGAAACATCATTTTATAATAAAACTAGCAATGCCAGCGGCTTCGCCCGCGTGGAAATCAGCGTGTCACATTTTTCTAGAATAAAAATTTTAAACATAAAAGTAGTTATTGTGAATTAACCATAAGAGATAGAGAGATGCTATCGCGGGCTTTATTTGTTTGTAGAGATCTACAAATCTCTAGTACATTACTTTAGTGTATCTCTGATGGTTGACGCAGCGCACGCAACTAAAGCTCCTAGCAAGCAAGTTTTTAACAACTGCGTGATCTCTTCAACATGATTTACATAAAACCGATATGTACTATTTATCTAAACCATCCGGAAGTATTGTTCTATCTTTTGGTGAAAACTGTACAATAATCCGTTCAGTAGATTTTGAGTAAATCGATTACATACAGACAGACAGCTTTTTGGGACTTTGTTTTATAATAAGTATAGATATAACTAGCCGGGCAAACCTTGTTTTACTATATAATTTATTTCAAGAGAATCTCTAGAAATTTCTAGAATATTTTATAAAATAATTTGTCCGAAAAACAAAAAATTCCTTATCTATTAGGGGTATGAAAAATAGACAGTAGCTGATTCTTAGACCTACTGAATATGCATAAGAAAATTTTCAAAAAATCGGTCAAGTTGTTTCGGAAGAGTATGTTAACTAATATAGTGAACTGAGAATGTTATACATAAGATATAAAAGTGTTTTATATTGCGGTTCTAGTATCGTTGACTGTTCACTAATATATGACGGTAAATCTGTACACTTACCATTTATTCTCCATCTGAGCGTGAAGCTTATGCAGAGTGTGGATTAAATTGTCTGACTCCGTATTTTAAGCACCAAAATTATTACTGTGATGTGGTATACAAAGCTAATTACTAAAATGATTAAATTTTAATTACCGATATACTGACGACTATACAAATATTATTATATTTATTAGTCTGTGTAGCATCTGTATGTATTTTAAATAATATTATTTGTGTAATGTGTCTATATATTAGTGTGTACTTTATTGTATGTATGTTTATTATAATACACCACCTATCCACATTTATCTAACAACTTTCCTACTTCAAAGGTTGTCTTTTCTACCGGCTTTTCTACCTCTATAATATTTCTTATTTTTAGTGATTGTATCGTGTATACTATAATTTTGTGGTGTGCAGTAAAGTATATAAATAAAAAAAAATATTTTTAAATTGAAACTATCGTGAGTAGTATTTATAGTTAATATAAGGATACCGACTATACTCACGTCTAATTTTATCGGAGTAGCCCGAGTAGTTTCGAACCCATCCGGGGCACCTATTCATGAGCTCTTTACACGACGTTATCGCGATGGGTTCGAAACTGGTTGGGCCGGTATCTATATATTAACTAAAATATATATTTATATACTAGCTTTTACCCGCGACTTCGTCCGCGTGGACCGTAGTCCGGTAATACTCAGTAGCTTCTATCGTTATCCAACCCTGCAAATATCGCCATTTCAAAAATCAGATCGATCCGGGGGGGTTAAATAGCAGTTCCTATTTCATTTATTACGCTACTCTAAAGTTGATATTAAATTTTATTTCCTTCATGACATTACAGTTATTTAACAAAGATTAATTTGCACTCAAAAATTCGAACAAAACCAAAAAAATTGTAAAACCTTTCCACTATCGCTCTCCACTTACAGCAGTATCTTTCAGTTTATCTGTTAATGTGTTGTTTGTCCATTAGGCCTTCTTATTAAATTAAAAACATGATATAAAAATTTGAAAGAAAATTCTAAATATTCGTTATAACTTCACAGTATAATCTTTATTATTTATTATTTATTTTTTTAATAAAATACTTCTCTTTAACCAACATCGATGACATTTGGCACAATTAATGCTTATACATCAGGGTAACTTATAGGCTATGTAATAGCCTATAAGTTTTTTTTCTAGAACCTATATCATAGCCGCTATGATATAGGTTCTAGAAATCCTGTTAATTTAACAGAAATAGCATGACATTAGGAAACGCCATCTATTATCAACCTATTAAATTTAAGAGACATCTGTAATTTGAAGAGGGTTATATTATATATTACGTTGTTTGACTTACATCGAGAGTAATTAAAAAAAAAGTTTTAATATATTATGGTTTCTTCTTCTTCTTCTTCTGGTTTCTATTTACTGGATAATCTAACTGAGCTATTAATTTGTAAAATTAATGTACGTTGTACAAAAAAGTAAATGCGAAAATCCGCCTGTCTGTTACGTTTTCACGCCGAACCAGCTGAACTAATATCGATGAAATTCAGCACAATCAACGTTTATACATCGGGGTAACATAAAGGCGATAGAAATCCTGTAAATGCTGTTGCATGAATACGGTGACATTACCATTACTTTAATTTCATAAAATAAATAAATATATGGGATACTTGTATTTGTAGACATACCCTTTTAGAAAAAAAATACACGTGTGCTAATTTAATGTTAGCTAAACTTCCCTTCAAAGGGCGAATGGCGAATGCGATTCGCACTTAACTGCCCCTCATTTTGCGCGAACGTTTCCGAAGCCCCGCATATCGGTGTGATGATCACGGACTATGACTATGACTCTTGCTTTACGCTGTTATACCGTTTTTGAAGCTTTGAACTTTGAATGACAACGGTGATATGCATTCAATTGCTCTTTATATTAAGTCAATGTCCCCGAAGTTCGCAGTTGATTGTGTTGATCACAATCTGCTGTAGTCTTTAGATGAAGGCTGAGCTGATCTTTTGGAGGCACCAAGACCCTAAATAATGACAGCAATGAAACGCTATTCATATTGAGAGAATATATTCGAAGTTTGCATTTCTGTATGATACTCACAATCGGTTGTAACATTTCGGGAAGACAGAGAGATATGTCGTTTTTTCTGAAGCATAGTTTATTTATTTTAGTAAATAGCGCGTATTACTTACATTTGTTATACATTGTAAGAGGCAAGTTAAAATTATGTGAAATTCTATAGCTATACAGCGGGTATAGCTATAGAAATCCTGTTAATCCAACAGGAATAGGATGACATTAACAGTACTTTACTTTCAGAAATAATACAATATGTCGTGAATCATTTTTGGAATTGCACTCCCTAAGAGAGTAAAATTAAGTTACTTGAGTCTTTGTACTTTTTGTACAATCTTGAAGCTTGAATCTTGTATTTGTAGACATACCACGTATGTCTACAAATCCACGTGTGTGTATACACGTATACACACGTGTATATTTTTAGATAAAAATATACACGTGTGTGCTAATTTAACGTTAGCTAAAATTGCCTGTAAAAGACGAATGGCGTATCCGATTCGCACATAACTACCCCTCATTTTGCGCGTACGTTTCGAAGCCCGTATATCGGTTTGATGATCACGGAATGATATAACTCTAGCTTTGATACCATTTTTGATTCCAGGCCGTTTATATATTGGTAACTATGACACATTGTCAACAAAAATAACTTATTATGTTTATTATAGATGACGTTTTGAACGTCATTTTATTCCTGTTGAATTAGCAGGATTTCTATAGCCTATATGTTACCCCGGTGTATAAGGAATAATTTTGCCAAATTTCATGGATAATGGTTCAGCGGATTAGCCGTGAAAACGACACAGACAGACAGAATTTCGCATTTATAATATTAGTAAGGAAGTAAGGATTTGACTAGGACGCGAAGCTGTTGTATGGCTAGGCTCCGATTACGAAAAGCATATGGGAACTGGAATCCTAAGGTATTAAAGAAGCGACCCCGAATTCGACATCGCAGCGTCATTAGGCGCCCCAGTACGAGAACAGACGATCCATATCCAGCATACATCTTAATAGTCTAAGTAGTGTCTATCCGCTGAAAAATTACAACATGATTATAATTTTGTTTTATACAATACTAGTATCGTGGCGATGGAAAAACATCGTATATGTTAGTCCAGTAAATAAGCATTACATCCAGCGGATTAGCCCTGAAATTGTAACAGACAGAAAGACAGAAGACACACAGACTTTTCTATTTATAATATTAGTATTAATGGTCATGATTGGTTGAGTCAAACTGGTGTTAAGTTAAGGCAGATATTTACTCATCTGATCTAGTTTTCTTTATAATTATATAGTAATTATACTAGAGCTGTGATAGCCCAGCGGTGAGACCGTGCGACTCTTTCGAGGCGAACTCGAGTTCAAACCCGGGCAGGCACCAATGAATTTTTCTATTAAAACTCATGTGTCTAATTGATAATTGCAATTTATCACACGCTTTTCGGTGAAGGAAAACATCGTGAGGAAACATGCATATCTCTAGAGAAATCTGGAGATATGTGTAACCTACCAATACGCATTGAAGCAGCGTGGTAGGTCGTAGCTCCAACCCTTCTCTCCAGAAACGTAGAGAGGAGGCCTATTCCCAGCATTGGGATTGTAACAGCCCGCTACTTTACATTACTTTATACTAAAGTGGGAGAGCCTGTAAGTGAGAGTATCTCATCAAATAACAAAAGATTAAAGATGAAGCTCCTATACTTATCTTTAACACATCAAATCAAATCAAAATAATCTTTACTCAAGTAAGCTTTTTACAAGCACTTTTAAATCATCAAGTATCTATAAGATTTAATGAAGGTACAACTGGTTTGGAATGTTGCTTGTAACGAGAAGAACCAGCAAGAATCTTGGCGATCAATTATATTATATTAATTAAACATTTTAAATTTAAATTATTTAACTGTAGTCTTGTTTGAAGCTGAAAGGATTTTCATATCCAAGCATTTTTATCATTCATATAATCTTCAATTGTGTAATATGCCTTACGTATAAGCATAGTTCGTACACTTAATTTAAATTTTTCTGTAGATAAGTCTAATATAGATTACGGAATTTTATTGTAGAAGCGAGTGAATAATACATAAGGAAGAGAGACAGCTAATAAGTATTGTTTGCTTTTTCTTTATTATCGATGAATACATTTCAGGTTGGCTCCCATTCTCTAGTATAATAACTCTACGTGTGAACCTCGATGCATACGTTTATTTGTGCATGTGACATCGTAGCTCTCAAACGAATACATAAATTTTTATTTTATTATTACTTTGAAAGATAACTTGTGACGTTGAGTTCGTCAGAGCTAGGCTATACAAATCTGTCGAGTCGTTTGAAGATCAACAGTCCTTTAATACTAAGAAGGCTATAAGAGATAGAGTTTATTGAAATGACTTATTAAATTTTTGTTCAGTTACGAGTACAATCAATAGTATTCAATTCTTCTTCTTAAGGTGCCATCATCTTTCGAAGTTCGGCAATTTGGACCTTCGATACTGCTGCTCTGAATAAAGAACGAGTACTTTTGCCGAACCAATGGCGTAGATTTAGCCAAGATATCCTCCGTCGGCCCACACTTCGTTTACCTTGGATCTTAGCATTTCTCATGACGTGGCTAAAATATTCGAGCTTTCTTTTTTTTCACTAAATATAAGTCTTCTGCTTTTTTGTTCATGCGCCTTAACGCGGTTATATGTTTTACTTTGTCCCTCCTGAATGTTCTTAACATTCTCCTGTACACCCACAATTCGAATGATTCTAATTTCTTGATCATCGATTTCGTGCAAGTCCACGCTTCAACGCCGTACAGGAGAGAATGGAGAAAACATAACAACGTGCTAAACGCGCTCGTAGCATAATGTTTAGTTTTTTATTGCTCAGAAGTGGCTTAAGCTTCAATAAAGCGTTATGTACGAGCTTTTTCTATACGGCACTTTACCTCCAAACTGTGATCATCCATTTCATCAACCATCCCAAATATTTGTATTTACTTTTTGTAAGTTTTGTCCACAACAAAGTATAGAGGGGTTAGCGGGTGGTCATGTATTTTGTTTTCTTGGTATTGATGTTAAGGTCATACATAGCTAACAAATTGAAATTTATCCAGTATTCAATATTTTTAATTAATTCTTAAGTTACTGTTTAGTTTGTTCAGTTTTTGTTCTTTTTTTTATGAATCTTTTTATATGTGGTCTAAGCCTTGACTCGAATAAATAAATTTATTACAACACTAAGTTATGTGATAAAGGTATAATTAAATGCCAAATGCCCATTCGAGAATTATGAATCAAAACTGATCAAAATTTCGAATTCCTGATCTATTGGGGAAGATTTAAAGTAAATGGGTTTATATTTCTATTTTTATAAGATTGCATCGCACATGTACTTAATATTAGGTCCTTACATATGAAATTGGCGTTTTGTCGTAGTGGCCACTTCGATCTCAAATATTACCTTTATGGTTAGGAATTACAAATTCAAATTCATACAGCTATTTACTCATGCATTTGTGTTTCAAACCCCCTAATTCATTTGTTTTTTCTTCTTTTGTTTTTTTCTTTGTGTCACTCTGTTTACAAAATGGAAAACATGAAATATCGCGTTATTTACGAGTATGAGTTCCACCGTGGCACCAGTGCTGCAGAAACGGCTGGAAGGATTAATGATGTGTATGGTGACGGTGTCGCAAAAGAAAACACAGTGCGTTTTTGGTTCCAACGTTTTCGTTCTGGAAATTTCGACCTGCAGAACAAGCCTCGTGGACGGCCGGAGACCAAAGTTGATAATGAAGAATTGAAGGCTATTGTGGAAGCGGATCCATCGCAAACCACGTCCGAGTTAGCTGCAGGCTCCGGTGTTAATGATAAAACTATTCTAATCCACTTGAAGCAAATTGGGAAGGTGAAAAAGCTTGAAAGGTGGGTACCTCATGAATTGAGTGAAGCAAACCGACAAACGCGCGTCGACTGCTGCGTTACGTTTCTCAACCGGCACAATAATGAAGGAATTTTAAATCGAATCATTACCTGTGATGAAAAGTGGATCCTCTACGATAATCGGAAGCGCTCATCGCAATGGCTGAACCCTGGCGAACCAGCCAAATCCTGCCCTAAGCGAAAATTGACTAAAATAAAGTTGCTTGTAAGTGTTTGGTGGACTAGTGCCGGTGTCGTTCACTACAGCTTTCTTAAATCTGGCCAGACGATTACGGTAGATATCTATTGTCAGCAACTGCAAACCATGATGGAAAAGCTAGCTTCTAAACAACCGAGGCTGGTCAATCGCTCTAGGCCACTGCTGCTTCAGGACAACGCTAGACCACACACTGCACAACAGACGGCTACCAAATCAGAGGAGCTTCAATTAGAATGTCTTAGACATCCACCGTACTCTCCGGACCTTGCTCCAACAGATTACCATTTTTTTCGCAATTTGGATAACTACTTGCAAGGAAAAAAATTCAACTCCGATGGGGCAGTCCAAACCTCCTTCAAAGATTTTATTGATTCCCGCCCGAATGGTTTTTTTAGTAAGGGGATCAATGAACTACCTATGGGATGGCAAAAGTGCATACATAGCAATGGTACATACTTTGATTAATTAAATATATTTCATTAAAAAAAAAACGACTTTATGTTCCTCCCATAGAAAACGCCAATTTCATATGTAAGGACCTAATATGTCTAACGTAAACTTGCAAGACATGTTTACACTCATTAAAATACAAAGAACAAATCACACACTTCGTATTAAAGTGACCTAATTCTATAAAATTGTTTTATTACCATTAAAACGTGTTAAAGAGACCCGTAAGTTGGAACGGCAATAATAATACTAGTTTTTTTAAAGTTGATAACGTGATGTTATAGAATGCATTGAAATAAGAATTACAATTTGTCTAGCCCATCCATCCATCCATCCATCCATCAGCCTATCTCAGTCCACTGCTGGACATAGGCCTCCCCATATCTGCGCCAGACATCCCGCTCTTCCGCAATGCGCATCCAGCTGGCCCCGACAACTTTTTTGATGTCGTCGGTCCAGCGAGACGGAGGACGCCCTACACTGCGTTTGCCAAGACGCGGTCTCCACTCCAGGACTCTTTTGCTGCAACGGCCATCAGTCCTGCGACAAACGTGACCAGCCCACTGCCACTTCAGCTTGCTTATTCTGTAAGCTACGTCGGTTACCTTGGTTCTCTCGCGGATAATATCATTTCTGATTTTATCCTTGAGAGATACTCCGAGCATAGCTCGCTCCATAGCACGCTGAGCGACTTTAAACTTGCGGACTAGTCCCGCCGTCAGTGTCCACGTCTCGGCGCCATATGTCAACACAGGCAGAACGCATTGGTCGAAGACTTTGGTCTTCAGGCATTGCGGAATCTCGGACGTGAAGACTCGACGAAGTTTGCCAAATGCTGCCCAGCCCAAGTGAATTCTCCTTTCAGCCTCCCTCTCGAAGTTGTGCCGGCCAAGTTGGATATTCTGGCCTAAGTATACGTAATCCTGCACAACCTCGAGAAGGATTCCGTTCACTGATACTGGTCTTGGCACGACAAGATCATTGAACATGACCTTGGTCTTGTCCAAGTTCATGCCAAGGCCAACCAGCTGGGAGGCATCACTTAGGTCATTCAACATTTCGCGCAAGTCCTCCAGCGTTTCTGCAAAGATGACGATGTCATCCGCGAAACGAAGGTGTGAGATGTATTCTCCATTAACATTGACGCCTCGTTCAGTCCAGTCCAGGGTTTTGAAGACGTCCTCCAACGCGTTGGTAAACAGTTTCGGGGATATTACGTCCCCCTGTCTCACCCCGCGCTGAAGGTGAATAGGTCTTGTTCGCTGGTCCTGGATTTGAACGGTCATTGTTGCCGCGTTGTATATGCATCTCAACACCTCGATATATCGCCAATCGATGTGACATCGCTGCAGAGATTCCAGAACGGCCCAGGTCTCAATGGTGTCGAAGGCTTTCTCGTAGTCCACAAATGCCATACACAGCGGCTGATTATACTCTGCGGTCTTCTGTATAATCTGCCGAACAGTATGGATGTGGTCTACGGTACTATAACCTTTTCGAAACCCAGCCTGCTCTGGTGGCTGGAATTCGTCAAGTCTGGCGGCAAGACGATTCGTTATGACTCTCGAGAACAACTTGTAGATATGGCTCAGGAGCGAGATTGGTCTGTAGTTTTTCAAAAGAGTTTTATCACCTCTTTTGAAAAATAAGATGACCACACTCCTAGACCACGCTTGAGGTGTAGTGCCTGTATGGATAACGGTATTAAAGAGCTCTGCTAAGGCTTCAAGGATAGGACGTCCAGAAGCCTTTAGCAGCTCAGCCGTAATCCCGTCATCACCTGGGGCTCTTCCGTTTTTAAGTTGCTCGAGTGCCATACTAATCTCGCCACTCTCAACGTCCGGGATGTCTTCTGTATAATGGCGCGACAGTGGTGCTCGTGGATCCTCGGTATCCCGGGTACTAGGCTTATGTGCACTCGACGAGTAAAGCAATCCGTAATATTTCTCGACCTCCTTCTGGATCTCAGAGCGACAGACAACTGTCCTGCCGTCCGCTGTTTTAAGCTTCGCGAGATGGCTCCTTCCTAAGGTTTTTTGAAAAACTTTCGACCCCCTATTCTGCTCAATAAGGGCTTCTATAGCCCTTGCATTTGAGCAGCGGAGGTCTCTGCGTACAAGTTTTCGTATCCTCTTAGAAAGGGCCCTCTGTTCTAGCGAAGCGGCTTGAACGGACGGCATTTCACGCCTCTGTCTCATCAAATCCAGGGTTTCGGGAGAAAGTTTCGACTGCTTGCTTCGACTCGTCGGTGAAAAGTGCTTTCGACCCAGTGTACATACCGTCTTCACCACGTTGTCGGTTATCTCGTCCACATTACCAGTGGTTTCCAGACAGTCGAATCGATTTTGGAGTTCCAATTGAAACTGCTCGGATGTACAATGTATTTGGGGCAGCGTAGGTCGGAGAGTAGGCTTCATCATACGGGACCTTTCGGCTTTAAAACACATATTCAAAGTGCCTCGTACAAGTCGGTGATCGCTACCAGTATTAAACCTGTTGATCACAGAGACATCTCTGAATATGTGCTTCTTATCCGCCATGATAAAGTCTATCTCGTTCCTTGTCAAAGTATCGGGGCTTTGCCAAGTCCAACGTCTCTGAGGCTTCTTCTTGAAGAAAGAGTTCATCAGGAAGAGCCCTTGCATTTCGAGGAAATTGATTAGCATTTGCCCCCTTTGATTCCTGGGCCCCAATCCATGCAATCCGATTTTCGATTCGCCGCATCTTTGTACTCCCACTTTAGCGTTAAAGTCTCCCATAACAACGTTGTAGAAGGCCGAAGTAGTGCCATGCAGAGCTTGAGATATATCCTCATACATGGCTTCGATCTCGTCGTCAGAGTGTGCCGAGGTCGGCGCATATACCTGTATCACTTTCAGGGAGTACCTGTCGGTGAGTTTAAGTACAAGGTACGCTACCCGGGTCGACACACTACTGAGTTCCACAACGTTGTTAATGAGAGTCTTGTGAACCAGAAAACCGACACCACCTTGGGAGACCTCATCACCTTCACGGAAGTAGAGCAAGTGACCGGAATCTAGGGTTACCGTATCCTCACCCTCTCTTCGGACTTCAGATAATCCTAGAATACTCCAGTTAATACGACTTAGCTCTTCCTCTAGTTCGGTGAGGTGATGGTCCAGCCGTAACGTTCGTCCATTATACGTTGCCAAGTATATCGTTGGTTGGCAGCCTACCGTAACCCGGTGATTCTTCGCACCCTCCGCCCCACCGTTACCGCGACCGCTGCCGTAGTCGGGAATAATGGGGCCGCCGGGAACTGAGGGCCGGAACTTTCTGGACACTTCCATATGGGGGTTTCTGCCCATAGTCACCACGCTGGGCAAGCGGGTTGGTGACCGCAGAGCTGACTGATTCGACACTAGAGGCGCTGCTGCCCACCTCTAGTCTGGGATTTTCAGTCAGCTTAATTGGATGGTTATACCGCCATCAATCGGTCGATGTCTAGCCCAATTCAGTCTAATTTTGAATTCGGTCATTTTAATATTAAGCGCTACTATTATTTAGAAGAGTCTTTAATTTAGACGATGTAGTCTAGAAAGGAATGCCATTCATGCATTCCTCTTCATAAAGTAAAATCTTTGTTTTTAATACAAACCAAACAAAGCATCGCGTTAATAAAACCCAGTCACAAGTTAGATCCGGCTCGGCCGTGGCAATTTGCATTTCGTAGTCGCCATGGAATTCTTTGCGACATCGAGTGCGCCGTCGAGAATTGTAAGATTAAACGTCTGAGCAAACTTGTATTAACATCGCTTTATCTTCAGGGTGAAATTCGTTTAAGAAGATAAAAGTAATTTAAAAAAAAAGTTTAATTACTTTGCACTTAGCCGCGACTGTAAGCTGGGACAGCTTAGCGGTGAGACTGTGCGACTCTTTAAAGGAGGTCACGATCTCCAACCCCTGGCAGGCAACAATGAGGTTTCATATTAAAAAATACTCATGTGTCTAATTGATAATTGCAATTTATCACATGCTTTTCGGTAAAGGAAAACATCGTGAAAAATCTGCATATTTGTAGAGGATTCTGGGGATATGTGTAACATAACAATCCTCGTTGGAGCAGCGTGGTAGGTCTTAGCTCCAACCCTTCTCTTCAAAAACGGAGAGAGGAGGCCTATGCCCATCAGGAGAATAGTAGCACGCCGTTACTTTACTACTTTTACTTTCCAAACCGTGAATACCGAACATTAAGTACACGTAACCCTAGACTTACGCAAAATCAAGGGGTCCCAACAGCGGCTATACATCTATGAAAACTTACTAATTAAAATATTGTGAATAATTTATAGAAGGAGGCGTTACTTTGCGGAATTCCATAGTACAGAAGTTATGATATGATGAAACTTACGTACACTAGAGGATAACTGCAATCAGCAAATCTGTATTTAACCATCGTGCAAGTCTATGATACAATTAAATTTCCGTTTTCTAAGAAAGAGATCTTTTTCCTTTAATGAGTAATTTTTTGTGGCCAATCTTTTTCATAATAAGAATTTAGTTTGATGTTTATATAGTGTTTGTAGAGGTTGTCGTAAGTAAAATACTTTTAGATATTGTTAATATGGAAACATTCTAAGTCCACGGTAACATTCTAAGCTTTAGTTTAGTCAAATGTGATATATGAGTCACAGACGTTTTTCGAGGTCATTCGCAGTATCCGCCTCCTATATCCACGCAGTTTTCGATTCTTACGCAAGCTCTCTAAGAACATTAAGAACCTGTTTCGTACGTGATTAAAATATGAGCACTCTTGAGATTACGTATTTTGTGATAACTTTGTAAAAAGATATATGATACAGTTGTTTTTTTTTGTTTATGTTAACAGTAATTCTATATATTCCATACTGTTACTGTGCAAAACACTTCTCTACATTATAATTTAAAAGCCTGAAATCATCATTCTCCTGCCCTAATCCTACACTAAGTGGGGTCGGCACAACATGTTTTAATCATATTGTGATGTAATTTGGCTAGGTAATAAAGACCGGCCGCCTGCCTGACTTCTTACCTTAGTCGCCTTTTACGACACCTCAGCAAGAAATGAAGGTGGTCTATTCTACTCAGCCGGATACCGCACGGCACAATTTAAAAGCTTGGTATTTGGTAATTTTTAATTAAGTGGTTTTCTAATTTTTTCAAAATTCAATCAAGTACAAGAATTGACTATTTACCATCTCTTCAATAACGTTTACATATCATCGAATTACCAAAAAGAATACATACTGTACATACTGTATTTGATCACGAATTTTGTGTGACCGAATTTTGAATGTTTGTAATGATAATAATGTAATATATTTTCAATCTAAGTAGAGACGTCCAAACCAAAGAACTCAGACCAAAGAACGTCTCGAAAGATTTTATATTCTTAACATTATAAGATGCAGCAGTACTGATAGACAAGTATGGTTTGAGAATTGTTAATGTCCGTGGGTCCATAAAGAACAAGATGATTTAAAATATTAACTTATAAGAATAATTTACGTTTAAATTTAACAATTTATAGGCTATTTTAAATCAAGACTACGCTTCTGTATCGAATAGTTCACTAAGACAACATATTTCTGCTGCAAACTTCTAGAGTTGCAACTTTTTAAACTGCAAATTTGTAAAGTTTATATTCCGTAATGGAAATAATCCAATTCACAGATCACACGGTACGAGTGTTTCTGAAGTAAGTTTTCTTAAGGTTTTGACTAATTTCCATCCTTAATTGCGTAGCCTTAACCCGAATCATATTATATATGTATAGGCAAAAATATTTATTTCGTTCGTGCTATCGCAACAACAGCTTAGTGAACTTACCACTTATATATAAGTACGTTGTAATTTACTGATACTTATAATATTTTAGTCTGACAGTTCATATTAGCATGTCTAGACATTTTACGGGCATTTACACTCTACAGGTCAAAGACTTATTAAGAACAATATAACCTTTTACAACGGCACAGTTTTAATCAGCTAAATTTTTTTTTGTTGTTAACTATTTTCTAGCTCAATTGTAATTAAAGAAGGTAGAAATTTTAAAACATATACTATATTACTTATAAACAAACCACACTTCCGCTTTTTTACAACTAAAGACACCACTTATATCAGTTTCCATTTTCTATTTTCACCCTTTTAACCACTGTTTGTAAATTTGATGGATTGAAAGAGTTACGCGGGATAAATATTATAAAAAAAGTTGCTTACAGCTAATCTGTGGCTAATAGTAGTGTGGCTAGTTTTCATTAGCATATACATTGGCATGGTACATATGAGTAGCAGTAAAGTACGCCATTTTTTACTATCCTGCTGGGCTCAAACCATAACTCAGACACTCCAAAATAGAGTGAGGCAGATTGTCAACGAATTCTCATTCCTACGGATTCTCCCAGATTATATTGGTTCTGACAACTGTAGACCACTAATTCTCTTGGAATATATTGGTATCATCGCGACGTTTAGTGTAAGTAATCCTAAAAGGTATTTGCAAATGCGATTATAATATATTTAATACTAACCAAAAACTATAACAATCATAGATTATTAGTAAAAATTATTTATTTATATTAAATTTTACGTGTTTCTATTTCAAAATTAGTCCAATCTAGTAATATAGCTTCCTAATCTTTCCTTTTCAATTTGTTCTTTCTGTTGTAACTCTACGCCATAAAATATCCAGGTCATATAAAAATGAAAAGTTGTGAGCCACTAAAAGGAGTTACTCTTTAATAAAAATTACGAGATACATGAGTATGTGACTCCTAATGAAATAATACATTATAAATGCCTTTCTTCGTAATAGGCTTACAAACTGCCCATAAAATATTTTTTATTTTTTGTCTGACATATCTATAAATATTTTTAAAACAAAACCTCCATGTTCTCTTGTTTGACCTTGTACTCGACTGATTCGATATTGCCATTTATTTTTTTATAGTAAGCCAAAATTTAGCCTGAATTTTACATATTTTTGCCATATAAAGAATTTTTAAATTTTCCGAGAGAAACAAAAGCAGCTAAGTTATAAAAAAGATTTTTTACGTCTTACCGTTTCAATTTCGCACTGTATTTAAGGTCAATGAGAAATTCTGTTCTCCGTAACACAAGGCATAAGGTTAAGTTGTTGATTGCGTAAAAACATAAACACAGCCAGACAGTCGCACTTATAATATAAGTATGTATGTCATTGATGTTGGAAAATATATATCTATACTTATTATAAAACAAAGTCCCAAAAAGCTGTCTGTCTGTATGTAAACGATTTTCTCAAAATCTACTGAACGGATTTTTGTACGGTTTTCACCAAAAGATAATTCAATACTTCCGGATAGTGTAAGTAAATAGTACATATCGGTACTATGTAAATTATGTTGAAGAGATCGCACAGTTGTTAAAAAACTTGCTTGCTGGGAGCTTTAGTCGCGTGCGTTGCGTAAAGCAGCAGGGATACGCTAAAGCAATGTACTAGAGAATAGTAGATCTATAAAAATATAATACTACAAAAAAGTCCGCGACAGCATGTCTCTTTCTCACAATAACTACTTTTATGCTCAAAATTTTTTATTTATTTATAACAAAAATGTACAATCTTAAATTACCTACACGCTACAACTATACAAATCATGCCCATGTGGAATCGTCCCAAGAATGCTGGCAGCGTTTCCGCGTTGAATCGCTAAGCTGATTCTTTGTGCGAAAAAGGAGCCAGCCCTCTTGTCACCCGAAGAGGCGATCAACCGAGGTGTTAAAACGGATAAAAAAAAATTGCACTCTGGCTCCATTAAATTTCTAAAATTCGGGAAAAGTTTCGTAAATCACTAAATTTCACTCGGACGAAGCAGTTGTTGGCACAGCTAGTGTAAAATAATAAAAGAAAAAAATAAAAGATTGGTTTAACACCATTATACTTAGAGGTCGTGTAGTCCAAGACCAGTTCGAATCAATCAGTCGGTAAATTATCGGTCTACCACAATAGAATAATATAAAAGAGTAATACATCATATTTCTCGTCACGTATTAGGTTACCGTTCTTTGTTACGTGAGCCACTTTCTGTGAGTGAATAGGACCGAAGGACCGAGATGTGCGTAGAATATGATTAATTATTTCTTACTCATAAACTATAAGGTCGGCACAAGTGTAGCCTTGCTTGGTAGCATATTTCTTAATGATTACCTATATGGGTGGGACTTTCTAGATTACTATAGTTGGGTGCTGCTTGGCTAATGTTAATTGAATATTACATATTTAATCAGTGAATTGTGATCGTAGTTATTAGAGTAGAGTAGCCTGCTCAATATGTGCCCTATTACAATAAAGAGAAATGAAATGAGAGTGTATCTTTCTGTCTTTCTCTTTTATGTGTGATTAGACAAAGACGAGTTTTATCTTCCTTACAGACTTGCCTATGGCTCACCTACTCGAAAATAAATACTCTATATTTGTGATACATCATCATCACCATCCTGTTGCCCTTATCCTATCCTATGGGGGGTCGGCACGACATGTTATAAAACATGTTGTTACATGATTTGGCTACGTATTTAACGACCGGTCGCCTTCCTGACGTCAAGAGTAAATAATTAGAGGTCCGTAAATATATATTTTTTATTACATATGAATAAATTACTAACCATCCAAAACAAAGGACCTTGGAGTGACGATTTATTCGCAGAAATACAGAATTAATAATATATTTCGTCTATCTTTATTATATCGACCAATCTTTGCAAGTTATGCCTAGACAAGTTTCATTGTCTAAATACTAAATGTACTAGCTCCAAAAAAATAATCCAAGTAACGTCCCCAAACAAGTGTAAATTAATACTTGTGTTATGGATGACGGACAACTGGTAAATATACAACATTATATAATTTTAAATACATACTTGAATACAAATATACAACCAGGCTTGAAGAACCAACAATTTGTTTCTAGAAAATGTTGGCCCTCAGCGGAAATAGAACCCGCGACCCGCGGAGCTGAAGGTAGGGTCACTACCCATAGCGCCAACGGGCCAGTCTAATAAAATTTCTATGTTTAATTCATAATTTGCAAATAAGTATTTTTTTAAGTAATTAAAATAGAAAGTGTAGCACAATTAGATAGATCTCGATTTATTCAGTAACTTTACATAATGAAATGCGAAAGAATCCGCGACGAGGGAATTAAAAAGGAATCCAATGCAGTGTTTTCTTAAATAAATGAGATTTGCCTTCTAGTGGCGTTTATTGCCCTATCTCGAAAAGAGTGATAGCATTATAGGCGGAACAAAATCTTATCATGTCTTTGAACCTTGGCATGGAGCCTTGAAACGAAGCCAATTTCGTTGCATCGGGTAGGCTAAACTTGAATGTGTTTCGAAAACTTAGGATCGAATAAAGGCATTCAGTTCGAAATGAAACTATATGATATAGCCTAGTTTTATTAAATTAACTGCCTAAAAATACATTTATGTAAGTTACCTAGCCTTATACCTTATAATATTATCTGTAGTCTCTTATTAACAATCTTTCTGTAACAATTTTATTATGATTTGAAGATCCAAAACGCCATGCTACAAATATATATATCTAGTAATACCCGCGACTTCGTTCGCGTCAACTTAAGTTTTAAAATACCCTCAGTTATGTATCGTACCGTTTTTTTCCTTGCAATCTTACCAAATTTTGGTACAATTTCCAGAGATGAGCGCAATGTTCAAAACCAATTTGTGACAACACAACGTTATAGCTTTTGGCCTACGAATGACGCTTTCGTTACATGTATATTCGACATACACCAACAAGTTTGAGAAGAGGTTTTAAATACTTTTTATGACTGACAGTGATTGATTTGCTTTTCACAAAACGGGAATGTAATCGAAGAAATATGTAAAGACCGGGAAATATTTGTGTCATAAGCGAATTTTAGTAAGAGTTGCCTTATTGAATACCGTATAATTTTTTTCAAACTACATGCGATTTAAAAAAGTCCGTTTATCAAGAACAAAAGCTTTAGTTTTATTAATATATCTGTGTAAATACTATTTATTGTCTGTAAGCCACATATTGTAAGTTTATTTATGGCAAATTGTCTAAAAATATATTTTCATTTTTTCTCATACAATATAATAATTAAATTAAATAAAATAACAAGTTCTAATCAATCGTTAGAATAAAGTCAAGTACACAAACTTCCGGATATGGTTAAGGTTAGCTATGAAAATTAAACTATATTCCAATATATCACTATGAGTTCAACAACTCATACATTGCTTATAAGCATTAATAACATAATTTCTTGTTTATTTTAAATTACTTTTCTTAATTACATAATTGAAAGCATTATTCGGTTTAGCTTTTCCGTGAGGCTAGGAAGTGTGTAATGTTCACTCAATTAGATAGTAGAGGTTTTCTCGTAACATTCTAGCGCTCTTTTGCAATCAATTTGCAACTACGTCAGCATAACAAAAGATTGTAAAATACTCCATCCTACTCCACTTTATATCTCCATCATTAATTTAATTTTGAATTTTAATTCGCGGCACACTTGCCTCATTCTTTTAATCAATATGGCGTAACTTTTGTTTCGTAGAACTGATTTTTATCAAAAATATCTATGTCTGTTATTGTTTCGTGTGAATTTGGAAGTAATTTTTATGATTTTAGCTAGGGTAATCTTATTTAATGATAAGTAGATCTAGTTTAAGATGATTTCACGGAACAAATATAGTAAATATAACTTTTTTCCAATCAAATAAATTCATCAAAAAAACAAAAAATAGTAAACATTATAAAGATAAAATGATAGAGTTATTTTGCACTAATTCGAGCTTGTTAAGGAAATATATGTAATGCTAAGTGTAGGTATCAAAATCCGTTTTCATACTTTATGCATGCAGGATTAGTAACAGACTACACATGAACTAAATATACATTAAATTTAATTATAGCAAAATAATTTTGTCATTGCAATTGTACTATGGAGTTCCGCAATGTCTAAGGCTAATTCTATTAAATTATTTTGTAACTAATAAATATTCCATACTTTAAATATTTTCAAATTCAAACCTGAATTACGTAACCGTAACTCAGTAATGACCTTTTAGATAAGTACCAAAGCAATGATTGTTTGCGCTTGCGTTTATGCGTTTATTGCGTTTATAGGAGGCTTCGTTTAGATAATAAAAAGACTTGTGAATACTGTTAAACTATATTGTTGATTGCAATTTAAAAGGAGTACATTGGTTGCGTTACAAAATTTGAATAATATTTTTGACAATTGATTTTAAAAAACGTATAACGACGTATGTGACGTTTCGCGTAGATGCCCACGATTGGTGCATGTCATCCGTATGGCCACAGATGATTATTAGGCCGCAACATGCCCCCGGGCTTGGAAACATCGGCTTCCAAGAGTTTAAGCATCCGTCGATTCCTTGTCATCTGGGGTAACCAAAGGACAGATTTTTTGGTAGGCGCGCTTCACGACTCCTGATGTAGTTCGGATTTCAGCTACTCTTGCGATCCCGTCCTTTCCTGGAATATTCCTGATAATGCGTCCAAGATGCCATTTTAATGGAGGGGAGTTATCTTCCTTAATAACAACAAGTGTGTTCGGTGCTAGTTCAGGTGTATTTTTTCTCCACTTCATTCGCGTCTGTAGCTCGGAGACATACTCTTTTGCCCATCGACTCCAAAAGTGTTGTCGAATTTGTTCAATACGCTGATAACGGTTTAATCGATGTTCTGGAATGTCGATCAAATCGTCGCTTGCAGGCGCTGTAAGCGTACGGCCAACTAGGAAATGAGCGGGACTTAGCGGAAGGTAGTCATTTGGATCAGTGGACATAGGAGTGAGTGGACGGAAGTTCAGGATGGTTCCAACTTGTGTCAATACCGTGCTGAACTCTTCGAAAGTAAGATGCGCGTTACCCACCACGCGCCGGAGGTGGTACTTACAGGACCGAACTCTTGATTCCCGCAATCCGCCCAGATGAGCGGCATAAGGAAGAATTAATTTAAACCTTAAATGTTCATATTTAGCGTATTCTCTAATATCAGAACTACAACGAGATAAAAACTCTGTAAAATCGTTTATTAAACCTACGAGTTTTTTGGTATTATCTGAGAAAATCTCAGCAGATTTATCGCGATGTGAAATAAAGCTTTTAACAGCAAGTAAGTATGCATCTGTAGAGAGACCACAACACAACTCTAAGTGCACGGCACGCGTAATAAAAGAAATAAATAAGCAGATGTACGATTTAATGGTTCTACCACCACTACCTTTTCTGTCTAATAAGAGCACTGGTCCGGCATAGTCGAAACCGCAACGCATTGACGGAAAAGTAGGTGTGATCCCCTCCTTAGGAAAGTTTCTCAAAAGAGGAGTACGAGTGCGATCTCTTTTAGAACAAAGTAAGCGAACGGTTACTGCGCGATTATGACTATTAATTGAGCGATTCGAAACACGGGCGCCGTATGCAGTTTGCGAGGCATCGATATAAATATGCATCTCTTTATGTATACAGTCAATATCCATAACATAGCGAGGTACGCGAATAGATTGGGAGATTGACAGGGACGCAAGAAACCGGTTCCACAAGCGCGCGACGTCACTCGGCTGGTCATCCCAATCTAATTTCTCTAAGCATAGCAGTTGTAATAAAATCTTTGCTGTAGTTATGAAAGGACTTAGAATACGTAAAGTGACGAAAATTTTAGATGCATACGGTAGAATCACGCGTTTAGTAAATGTATTATTACTGTCAGGATTTATTTTCGTATTAAAAAGTATTTTTTGTTTTAAACACCGTACACTTAAATAAGATGCGGACGCGGTATCGTAATTGACGGTGTTTAAACGGTAAACGCTAAGCGGTTGCGATGGATCGTCACGCCAAAGAAACAGCTGTATGTCACGCTGCTGTTCGATTACTGCGCATTGTCTATGCATCTTCTCGATGCCCGCACACGCTACGTAAGCGTGCTGTCTAAAGCGTAAAAGAATCGAAATTAAATCGCCTTGAATAGGCGGACCGACCAGCTGGAGGTCATTGAATGAGGCTCCCGAGCTGGAAGCAGCACTAGCATCAAACACCACACGTAACTTAGTGCTGGTGCTGTGCTCACGAAATACGCCGTGATGCGGCATGAAGTAATGCGGTGTTCCGTACGACGAAACACGAGTCATATGCCCCAAACTTTCGTACTCGTGTATGAAATCGGCGTATAATTTTTTATAAGAAGGCGATCGCTGTAATCGCTTTTCTAGCGCTAACAACCGTTTTTCAGCTTGAGAGTACGATTCGCCCAAGAGCTCGGGTGATGATTTTAACGGAATACTCACAATAAACCTTCCCTCACTATTGGGCGTAGTAGTACGAGAAAAAAGGTCTTCGCAAGCACGTTCCTCATCTGTGCGCGTATCCCGATCCCTAGGCAGATCTTCGAGCTCCCAAAACTGTCGTAATTGCGTATTTATAGATTGCGTAAAATTACACTGGATATGGCTATCTTTTCGCGTAATAAAATCGATAGAACCTGATATTATCCAGCCTAAATGCGTGTTTTGCAAATAAGGCCCGTTAGGTAGCCTTATATTGCCATCGTTTAATAATTCCCAAAACTTATCTGCGCCTATTAAAATATCGATGTTTCGAGAATCGAGAAACTGCGTATCCGCGAGCTGTACATACTCCGGAATATTAAACTTGGCGCGTTCGTACTGTACAGCAGGCAACGTAGATGAAATCTGCGGTAATAAAAAACATTGAAGTTTAGTGGTGTAAGTGGTAATGCGCGACCTAATCTCAATAACGCAAGTTTGTGAACATTGCGTTACTGAGTCACCTACACCCCTAATATCGTGAGTGGACTGTATTAAATTTACTCTCAATAAATTGCAAAAGGACTCGGTTATAAAACAACGCTGACTACCGTTATCTAGGAGTGCGCGCGCAAGGTAATAGACGTTATGTTTACCCCGTACTTCGATTAACGCGGTTGACAATAAGACCGGCTGTAAACATGAATTATTATTTGCGAAATGTGAATGCAACTGCGCTTTGTTCACACCAATCGCGGCGATCTGTTCATAGGTGTCCGCGGGGCGAGGGAGTGCAGCGGGGACCGACGAAGGGCTTGCGCGGGCGCTCGTCATTAGTTGATTGTTATCGTATGATGAGTGCATAATAAGCGAGTTGTTAGATATAGTTACGTTATTAGAATCATCCCTATGAATAAGCGAGTTGTGTTTCTGGTTACACATCCTACAAGAACCGAACTTACATGCGTGAACAGTATGACCTGCGCGTAAACAGTTTTCGCATAGTTTATTATCGCGAATAAATTGTAATTTCGATTCCAAGTCAGTGTTAATAAACTTTGAGCAAGCGTATAGTTGATGATCGCCGTTACACATAGTGCATAACTTCTTAACTCGGGAGTGACGTTCGGGTGGATTAGTGGTGGAAACATTGCATTTTTGATTATAACTCGTGGATGGTTTCGCGATATTAACCTTTGTGGCATTATTATTGTGAGTGACTTGCAATGTTTCCAACATGTCGGCCCGATTTTTTAAGAAGTTAATTAGATCATCAACCTTTAAATTTAGTTTAGAATTATTATTGTTCGTTAATAAAGTTCCCTTATGTTGCTCCCACTCGCGCTCGGTCGTTTTATCTAATTTTGACACAATAATAAAAATAATTAGCGTATCCCAGGAGTCCGTTGGCTCACCGAGAATCTTTAGTGCGCGTAGATTTTTTAAAATAGTGTCAATTAGGTTGCGAATTAAAGAAGGAGACTCTTTACTCAACGTCTGTAAATTAAATAATGCTTTGACGTGATTATGAATTAGTAATCTGCTATTATTATAGCGATTGAGTAAAAGTTCCCAAGCAACTGCGTAATTGTCGGATGTAAATTCTAATGCATCAATTACTAGCTGTGCGCTGCCCTTTAGCGATGACTTTAGGTAGTGAAATTTTTGGATACTAGTTATATCGACTGAATTATGAATTAGTGATAGAAACGTATCTCGGTACTCTAGCCAGTGCTCATATGATCCGTCAAAGGTAGGCAATTCAATAGTAGGTAATTTAATAGATTGGAACTGATTATTAAAACCTGTAGGACATGATGTGATCTCACTATTAGTGCTACTACTACCGCTTAATAATAATTCAGCCCTAGAAAGGGTGCTGTAATAGGTGTCTTCAAACTGTTCTCGTTGTAATAACTGATCTTCGAGATCCTCATCGCGTATACTTTCTTCGATTTTAGTTTGAATACTATTAAATTCGTTAAATAGGCTTGTAGTACCTTGAATGCGTAATTTCAAATCTAAACGGCTTTGGGGGGTTATAGTATCTTTAGTATTGAAATTATTAAGATAATTAATGAATTTAGTTAATCTACCTTTTAGAATAGCACGTTTTTTAGTTAATTCGCGTATTAATAACTCTTGATTATTATCACTGAGTAAAACCTGGGGAGATTTATCGCGAGATGACATTTTAGAGAGTAATAAAATTTAAACTTACGTTACTTAAAGCACTTACGTGATCTGCTGAACAAACCTCAATATCTTGCGAAGGTTTTGCAGTATTGTAAATGTAACGGAAAACTGAAATTGAGCACAGTATTGCACAAGGGAAATTAGGGCAGGATAGGTTCGTGGATGATTGGTTGACCGTATCGAAAATGCGCGTATTGATCGATTTATAGTGTCTTCCAGTTCCAGAACTATGTCTTGACCCTTGTTGGCGGTTGCGTTTTTGAAAGTCCAAGGCGTGGAATTTTGGCGAATATATCCCAATCCGGCTCGAAGGACCAGAATATGTTTGCGCTTGCGTTTATGCGTTTATTGCGTTTATAGGAGGCTTCGTTTAGATAATAAAAAGACTTGTGAATACTGTTAAACTATATTGTTGATTGCAATTTAAAAGGAGTACATTGGTTGCGTTACAAAATTTGAATAATATTTTTGACAATTGATTTTAAAAAACGTATAACGACGTATGTGACGTTTCGCGTAGATGCCCACGATTGGTGCATGTCATCCGTATGGCCACAGATGATTATTAGGCCGCAACAATGATATATATTCAATGTGACATGTTTTGTAAATAAAAAACCAAATAGTAGTAATAAATACAGAAATCAGCGAAGTGCTTCTCAGAAAGTGATATTTACCTATGTTTTACAGGTTTCTAATTCAAACATAAATAGATGACGAACAATTGCTTTCGAAGTAGTCAGGTAACTTTCTCCGAAATCACTCAACATATTCATCTTTATGGTTTATTTCGTAACGGTAAATTTAATTCAAATTAAAAAAGAAACAATCTAAAAAAATAATTCTCTCGTTACATAAAATCTATAATGATGTTATATTTTTTTGTTCTTGGAAATGATGTTAATCCATGTCATACATTATGCTTATATATTTAAAGTACTTTTTTATATATTTAAAAAAAGTACTTTCCTTGGAATTCTTTCCAACGAAAGTTCTTAATTAATTTTATTAATTATTAAAGAGGTTTATGAATATTCGCTGTTTACTTCTGTCTTTATTATTAGACACTACCTTTATTATTCATTTAGTTTTATCATTGTTAAGGACCCAATCAAAAAGTACATATAACATTTTTTATCCTAGAATACTCATATCTTTTACTTTTTTTTAAAGAATAGTAAAGTTAACCATTCTCGTTTTATGCAATCCATACAAGTACAAAGTCAGATATAAAGACATGGATGGCCCAATAGCGTAAAGAACTACAAAACTGACGTACTCATATATCAAAGCTTGCTTTTTATTACACAAACTTATTACACAAAAAGGCTTTGAGAGATTTTCATTAAATTGTATATATTGTGTGGTTCGCGAAGACAGTGCATTTCGATGCGTGATATTTTACAAAATGGCGGATGCGGTCAGCGGTTAGTAACCGCTGGCATGTCTGGAATTTGACCGCTGTACCGCATTGGAATAACGTAGATTATACGAACTGTATTAAATTATAAATGTAATGATATAAACATTTAGTGTTTACTTCGATATCAATGTGTTTATACAATAGTCAAGAAAATATAAGTCAAGCAAATCAGGTTTATCGTACATAAATCCTTTAAGCCTTTGCACTCCGAGCACTTGCCTTTGCACTCCAAATTTTGGGGTTCCTAAAATATATATTATTAATTTTTTTATGAACAAAATTATAATATTGACACAAATAACACAATAAATAAATTGTCTTCTATAAATATAAAATTGATAACGATAAACCATTATATTGAGCATTGAGTATAGCAGGCCTACCATGAACTCTTATTGTGTTAATTGAAGACGTAAACTAAATCGTTTTGCCTTTTCATACTATGACATTTTAAAGACGCACACTTTAAGTCATTGCCGAATGAGCATTCGGAATATAACATTATTCTTTTCAAACATTACGACCCCAATGCAATTCACACTTCATGGTACGAAAAGAAAGCGGTTGGGTTTAGGTAGGTAAAGTTTATGGTAGGCCTACTGCTGTGTGATGTCACGACAGTTACAATTACAGTACACTCTTGATTCTCTAATTTATTTTTGTTAATCAAGATTAGCTTTTTAAATATGCCCGTTTTGAGACTGTTAAGACGGCCATCATATGTCACAAATTAGACAATTTGATATAAGCAGACGCCGGTACATTTTTCAGGAACTACACAATACACACGGCAATAAAATTATATATTATTTACTTTGTATATTCTCATTTTAATATATCATCTGAGAGCCTGTTAACAACCAAAAGTACATAATATTATACATATTATAAAGGAACCGCATTACTGAAGGATATACAAAGTTTCTTTGACAACTAGCTTTTGTTATTATGTTTGCTATGCAAGCATTTGATTTATTACAATATTTTAAACATAAAAATGACACAGCAGTAACATAGTAAAATGAGTAAGGAAGTTACTAGTGTAAATGACGCATTAACGTAAACCTGGTTTAAGAACTGGATTATAACGAATGGGCACGGAATGCGAAAGCTTGATCGGATTGAATACCTGTGCATGATATGATGTAAGCTGAATTTCGTATTAAGATAAAAAGTCTTTTATCGTGTACATACGTAGATTTTTTTAAAATTACTTTTGATATTAATTTTCCTCGGGCTTCACCGTCACCAATTACTCAACAATACAATTTAATTTCTATAGTTTAGTGATCATTGATCATTACCTTGTAGCAACTTTTGAAGAAAACTGTTACAGTTTCAAACTTAACAATTGTAACATTAAACATTAAATGCCACTAATTGATTAAATCAATTACAATTTTAATATTTGTTACGGATGTATAAATGTAACTCCTATTACCTATATAAATGAAAAAAAATGGAATACATTGAAAATCAGTGTAATTTGTGCATGACAGCGGTTAGCTGCAACTGATGGCGTGCCTAGAATGCGTTTGACTTAACTGTTTTAGATCTTAATGTAAACATATAGGTATATCCTGATTAGTAAGAGGTAACTAAATTAATGTAACTAAGTTTCTATTAACTTTATTGAGCCGTGATGATCGAACGTTAAAAGCGCGTGACTGTGGAGTCACGGGTTAAAGTACTGACAGCTATGATTTAAGAAAACTTATTTGCTTAATTCCTATTTAGAATTTCATCGTTGGTTTTACGGTGGACGAAAAACTAATAAGAAAACCTCTTTATCTCTGGAAAACATGTCGGCACAACATTTTTTTCTCTTCCATTCTGTCCTATCACTCGTCAACTCTGGCGCTTTAACATGAATGTCATACTTCACAGAATCCAACCATCTCTTTTTAGGCTTCCACACATATCCATCTACATACATATTCATCACTCGTTTAGTCACATGATTTGCATCCCTCCTCATTACATGTCCATACCATCTTAATCTTGTCTTTTCTATAATGGGTGCAAATTCCAGACTTCCCCTTTTATAAAAACGATGCTACAAAATATATACAGTGCTATACTCTATATTAAGGAAAAAAAGTAAAGTAGCCTGTTACAATCCCAATGCTGGGAATAGACCTCCTCTCTCCGTTTCTGGAGAGAAGGGTTGGAGCGACCTACCACTCTGCTACAATGCGGATTGGTAGGTTACACATATCTCCAGATTTCTCTAGAGAAATGCAGGTTTCCTCACGATGTTTACCTTCACCGAAAAGCGTGTGATAAATTGCAATTATCAATTACACATGAGTTTTAAAAGAAAAACTCATTGGTGCCTGCCCGGGTATGAACTCGTGTTCCCCTCGAAAGAGTCGTACGGTCTCACCGCTGGGCTACAGCTACACAAAATATACAACAACAATTTCCATATTTGTCTATGTTAAAAACATTACTAATCTGCTGTAACAATGAACCATAGACAGCTCAAAACAATATCTATTGTTATTTTTTAGTAACGCGTGTATACATTTACTAGAATGTGAAATTAAAACATGTAAGCTTTGCTATGGATTGGCCGCAACAGTTTAACAATGGCGGGAAACATGTCGAAACGGCGGGTCATTACAAATTGCATAATTATTACGATTTTAGCGGAACAATGTAAAATAATGAATAAATTATTAGATTATTTACACTAAAAGTTATCAACTTGGCTGTTTGTAAAGAAAATAAACGATTGTGTATTATTCGTTAATGTGTAATTAAAGCAGGTATTATATGACAAAAATTTAAGTAAGAGTAAGTGCAATTTTACGAAATCACAAAAATATGTATGAAGAATACTGCTGACAGATTTTGTAAATCTTACAGATGGTTTGCATTGCATTTTTTATTACCTAAGTTAAGCTTAGGTTTTTAGTAATAAAATTCTAACTGCTAGAAGTCATAATAAGGGCGATACTGACACGTATATTTTTACGCCACATTATGTTAGAATATAATGATATTGAATAGTACATTGAATAAACATGGTAAATATCAGCAGCATAGTTTTATCTTTTCATCAAACTCCATCTGCCAGGATTTCGATTTAACGTACCAAATATAACTATGGGCAGAATTCACAAACAGAATCCCTCAGAATATGCATTTGAATTGTGAATGCATATCGGGTGACGCTCTCAAATTCAAAACGAGCCCGTGCAGAGTGCCGAGTGTTTCTTTATGATGTACACTCTCATTCTTTTTACCTGACTGACGTAAAACCAAAAGGGGAGGTCTGCGATTAAACAAACAATATACCAATGCTTTAACCAAGTTTGAGACCGTAAAATTACATACTTTATTATAAATATGGATATAGAAATATGAATAACTAGTTGTCTAGCCACGCGTGGCTCAGTCGGTTTAAAATTGGAATAAGACTCAACTCAGTTTATAATCATCCTCTGTTTCACTATAAAAATTTATTAAAAATTTCATTAAAATCCGTCCAGACGTTTCGGAGTCTATAAAGGACATACAGACAAACATTCACTTTCATATAATAAGATATAATTCTGAATTACTAAATTTAATCATTTTCGAAATAAAATCTACCATACAATAGTAATTTTATGTTTACACTTTTAACATTTTAATTATTAAATTTTAAAGATTCTTAATTTTAACTATATAGGTGTGTAAGCAACAGAGTAGAAAAAATTTAATCTTAGCAGGTACAAAAGCATAATTCTTTGATGTCTAGAGAGCGGGTATCTTACCTGCGGTCTCTGAGTCACGACACCACCGGGAACTCACAGTGTGAAGTCCTAGAACTTGGATGCTTTTTTGTGCTGAAAGGGCAGGCATAGACTGTAAATTTCCTATTTTTATCTGAACATACTTGTTGATACGCTGTAAAATTTCCTATCCAAAAGTGTTTGTAACCTTTTTCATAGTACATTAGCTTCTATTAAGCCTCCTTCATTCATTCGTTCAGGATCTTAATTCTTTTCCCTTATTATGTTTATTCCTTTATTCTTTAAGTACTTTATCTGGCGAGATTGCCATCCCGGTATTGTTCTTAGGAGCACCGGATGTTCTGAGGAAAACGGCTTTATTCCATGATGTTTGTTTTATTCATTAAGTTTTACATCAAAATTAAATGTGAAAACCTTTGTTAGCCCAAGGTATAAATGCTAATATAGATGTTCCCTTATTAGATTTTCACAAAGTTAATTCATACTTTATAATGTGCATGAAATTGATATATTTGACTAAATAAAAGATAATAGTAGTGAACGACAAGTTTTCTAGTTTAAGTAAAAATTTACAAAGGAATGAAAATAGAGATTTTTATTACTTTATTGCTCATTTTCACGTGTTCTGTTCTTTCTATTCGTGTTTCTTCTATTTCTATTGAAGTATAACGACATCAACATTAAATAAATTACATTTATTTTATGGAAGTATTATACATGAGACAAATAGGTATCCGTGACTGAATATAGTAGTAACGTAACTTAAATATACAATAATCAGATAATGCTTATAAATAAAATACTATTACTACTAAGAATAAGCCACTCACTTCACTTTTCTTATGATAGGTATGAAAATTCATTACGCAGTAAGGTATGAAGTATAAGGTATTGACGATATGAGGGTTCTTTATGTTTATAACTTAATCAATATGAAAGGAAATTACAAATACGATACATGTCATCTTCGCAACAAATTTGAATTTTTGTCGTTAAATTTTATATTTTGCGCTTTTGACGTCGACCCCTGTAAAGGACAGGCGATATTGAAATTCGTCCGATATTCAATATATTCAAAATAACAGACTAGTGTTAAAAAGTCGCGCTTACTTTTGCATTTTGTTTCTATTGTATTTGGAATGGATTATTTTTTTGGTGATTCATTCTTTATGGAGTAGTATCATTTTACTCACATATTTAATTATAATAAAAATTAAGAGTATGTTTAACAACAACTTTGCTACTTGTATATTTTAGAAAGATAGATAATTATATAAGAATTTTTACACATGGTGCATAATAAATATTTATTATTGATAAATGTTATTACTTTTATAAAAATATTAGCTAATGAAAATAACTATTAAGAGCCTAATGTTTTGTACATTTTTGTTACTTGAATTGCTTGTCCATGATATTATTGCCGAATGACGAAGGAATTGTGTATCAAATAATACAAATAATTCTAGTAAAGCCTTAGGCAGTTTTGTCGACACGCTATTATAGAACTCCCCCATGTCATGTTCTCTAATTCTAACAAGTGTTTTTGCTCTAACACCCGAAGGTTTAAGTGCTAAGTATATATTGTTTTGTTTCGTACTGAATAACGCAAATTCTTAATTCAATTATTTAAAAGGTATTCTATTCTTCTCAGGAATTCTTGTTATCCAAAGACTTTTGGCGTATATTAAATCTACAGATTTAATAAACGCCCGGGCCAATATCTTTCGTTCTGAATTTTTTAAATAATTACTCTATAATCTGAAACAGCCTTCTTTTTTCCATATACCCCGTATAGATAAATGACAAAAAAATCAAAAAAGTTATTAAAAAAGGGATATTTCATATTTTACTTACGATCCTATTTTTTGTTACTACTACTTTTAATTTCTTTTTTGTCTGTGAAAATGAAAATCTATTCGAACTTAATTTCACATTATTAAGTTCTAACGTTTCAATTAATTTTAACTGTACAATAATTTTAGACTGATAGTCAGAAAATTAAATCATTAAATTCAGATTATTGTAATTGGTTCTAAAAAAATTATTAAGGATTAAATTAATGAGATAATCATAAATTCTGGTCTAGAGATAATCGTCAACGTGTTTCGGTCCTTAAGTGTTGGGTCACTTTTAGATATTGATGTAATCAAAAATGTGTGAGAAGTGTCGTCCGACTTTTCCATTGTCCAGTATTTACTAGCAAGTGACTTAGTATTTAACTACAAAGCAGCCGTGTGTACAACATATAGCTATTAATTTCCCATGTATTTAATCTACAATACCACAGAAGGTCATTCATGATTAAGGTCATAAAATTTATCTTCTAGTCAAAAAAATAGATTTTAAGAGTTTCTGTATAAACTTGACGATATCAAATTATAATATTTAAGTGTCCTTGAAACTTTAGGGTACTTACCCCAAAAAAATTTTAGTACAGAAATATATGTAGCTCAAATTCATTGATTCATATTTCGGTATTTTAAAATACAACCTGTCTGTATAATGAGTCATATAAAGTGAGCTCAGCCTACATAATCTCAGAGTTCAGCATATACAGGTACAAATTTTTTTTCCATAATCCCTCAAAGTTCCCATTGACACGAATTTTTTGACATGAAAGTTTGTTTCACAAAAAAATAAGTTGCGTGAAAAGTATTTTTTATAGGAACATTAATATTTATTTCTACGGTTTTTCTTTGATTTTTACAACAATTAAATATTAAATTGAAAAGAAATGTTATGTCCATATACATTACTGACTATATATGACTTTTGATGTTATTATACTATTAACTATTTTGCGTACATGCTTTTATGATTTCATAAAATATTTTTCTATTATATTAAAATATTTGTTACCTTTTTTTAACAATTTGCGAATAACAGAGATACGAATAAATATTAAAAATAAAAACAAAATACTGAAAATAGCACAACCCCTGGGATATTAATCTCGAGTTCCTCATCATATCGTTAGATCTCATTTTCCATTACGATAAGATAAGACTATATCTCGTAGCGATGCTTTTGACATGCTGCATAAGATATAATTTCAGCAAATTACCAAGTAGACGCAAGTATTACATTTTAAAATTGATATATTCGGCCGAACAGGCCAGGACAGGACAAATTTGTATAAGTCAACTTAAGTGTTGAAATTCCCTCAATTATGCGGTGCGTATAGATTTTTCCCGGTTCCCAAAGGCACTGTTGTTTTGTTTAACTGTTCCTGTTTTCTTGTCGTGTATGTTACCCCGGTCTAAAAGTTTTAAAGTACCAATTCAATCATTAATTTTGCTCAGTGGATTAGCCGCTCAAGCATAACAGACAGGCAGAAAGACAAACAGACAGACAAACTTTCGAAATTTCTAGTTTTAGTATGGATTATTAGCTTATCTTTTTATCGATCAATCTTTGAAAACTGTCTTGTGAGCGTCATGAAAAATTCGAGGCAAAAATCATTGAGATACACAATAACACTTCTATATTGACGATTAAAAAAAATCAGCCAACTCTGATCACGTTTCGCCTCTCGAGAGTTGGAAGTACGCTATCGATGCCCCTCAGCTAAGTGGCTGACCCAATTTTTGGGATAAGTTTGTTCTGGCATTCGAATATTTAAATTTTTGATGCAAAAGTCTTCATTGTGCTTGGAAGATGGATATTGTATAACAAAAATCCTGCGATTTATCAGGCAGAACGTCTACTTTGGATTATTTTGAATTTGATAATTGGTGATCTTGGGTGCTAATTGCTAATGAAAACGGCTGAAAGGATTTAGATGAAAAGGCACACAGCTGGCAAGTACAGTTAAAAACCTAACATATTCTTAAATTGGGTTTAAGGTCTTTGGATAAAAAAATTTACAAATACTTAACATTTTATTTTATTTGTGTTAATTTTAAAATTTTTATTTTATTTAGAGCTGTGATAGCCCAGCGGTGAGACCGTGCGACTGTTTCGAGGGGAACACGAGTTCAAACCCGGGCAGGCACCAATGAGTTTTTCTATTAAAACTCATGATAATTGCAATTGTCTAATTGATAATTGCAATTTATCACACGCTTTTCGGTGAAGGAAAACATCGTAAGGAAACCTGCATATCTTTAGCGAACTCTGGAGATATGTGTAACCTACCAATCCGCATTGGAGCAGCGTGGTAGGTCTTAGCTCCAATCCTTCTCTCCAGAAACGGAGAGAGGAGGGCTATTCCCAGCAGTGGGATTGTAACAGGCCGCTACTTTACTTTATTCGAACACACCAAGACGTAATCGTAGCTATGCAGATATTTGATTATACAGATATTCTCGTGACAAGTGTCAGAATGCTTTTACTATACTTACTTTATTTTAAATATTAGCTAGCGAAGAGTATTAATGATCAACATTAAATATACGTTTTATTTACACGATTCCACGATGTCCAAACAGTGTTGTCGCTCTAACCAAATATTTTGGTTCCATGTTAACGTTATAAAACATGAGTATATAAGGGGAAGTCTGAAAATTGCGCCCATTATAGAAAAGATGAGAGGTGCAAGATTGGGATGGTATGGACATGTAATGAGGAGGGATGAAAATCATGTCATCAAACGAGTGTTAAGTATGAATGTGGATGGATATGTGACTAGAGGAAGGCCTAAAAAGCGATGGTTGGACTGTGTGAAGTATGACATGCATATAAAAGGAGTAGCGCCAGAGTTGACGAATGATAGAAGAGAATGGAAGAGAAAAACATGTTGTACCGACCCCACTTAGAGTGTGGGATAAGGGTAGGAAAAAGAAAGAAGTTATAAAACAACATTTATTTTGCTTTAATTGGGGTTACAGTAAAATCAGATTGTACAGATGTTACTCTACTGTATTTAATTAAGGAAAAGAGATTCAAGCTTTATCTTGCAAGATATTCTATAAAATTCCACAAATTAATGCCTGCTTCTGTATAAAAGTTACAGTATTAGATGTAGCTCTAGAACGCTAAACTTGTTACAAGGGAAATAAACAATTACTCAAATATCTAGCATCTGCAATTATCCACTATAATTAAATGATAGTTAAAATTCGAAACGTGTTCTTAAAGACATCGCGAGTACTACGTATGCTTCAAAAATGTTGTTCCCAATTATAGCAAATTACTGTTAATGTTTGAAGATATGAGGTTATTTATAAAGTACGCGCGCATAGCAGTTGGCAAACCTGTTTTAGATCACGACCAAGTATGGTATGTGAGTGGCGACGCAAGGCGTGGTGCGCCGAGGTCGTCTAGTGCTGAGAAATCGAAAGTGTTATTTACGTTTTTATTACGACTTAACTCATAATCGTTTTAGGCATAGAACTTTCTTGACATTTTCTCTGTGTCAAATCAAGTATAGATGCTCTTAAACAAATTAATCCAAATCAAATAAGGACACGTAGCGGCGTATAAGAGGATAGTTTGTCCAGGTGTGCTTCCTCAATTACTTCAGCTGTTTCTAGTCCACTTTGCCTACTAATACAATAGCGTCAATTCTTTGTCAAACGTGATTTCCTTGTACTTATTAAAATAACGTTTTTAGATAGACATCTATCGCAATCATCCAGCTAGTCCATACTATTCCATGAACTGCTATCTTCTTTAAAAACATTTGACGATTCAAAAGTACTGGAAACAGCCTACTTGAATAAAGATTATTTTGAATTTTAAGCATAATTTGAATTTGATGAACATCCAAAATATACCATGTACTGGGCTCATCACAACTTAGCTAATTTACTTTCTCCTTCTTTACCTTTGAGTTATCTGGGTTGAGTACACTCTTTTAAAATTTACTTCGACGTATATAGTTTAATACCGCTTGAGTGTTACCTGCAGTGTCTTTCATAGTATTATTCGATGTACCTAGTTCTTAAACTAGTAAAGACTAATTCGTCGTTCACTCTGATATCGGTTTTCTAGCACCTTTAGACAGTTTACGGGCAGCAGATCAAATATTTCTTGTACATGAAATTATTTATGCATGGAGGTGAACTAGTTGTCAGTAAAATCGGCACAGCTTGCGTAACGACAGACTGGAAGTAAATTTACTATTTATATACTTTACGATCGCGCCAATTCATTCACGTATTTTTTTTCCGCCACTCTATTATGAATTAATTTATATTAGTACTATAATTTATTTGCTGCCATAAAAATAACCAGTTAAAAATAATGCTATACGCATTATTCATCGATACAAAAATGTTTTTTAAACAGTGTAAAATTAAAAAATGATAGGTTGCCGGCTGTCGTAGTTACAAATGTTGACATCAGTTATTACTATATATTCGACTAGACATGTCTTAAGTTGACTTAAGTTACCAAATGACTTAAGTTATTTAAGGCATCTGAACGCAATACTTACAAATCGCAGCTATGACATCATTAATCATCAGTCGATATTTATCACGTCATTCAATTTTAACAAGTGTTTTCTTTAAGATAATTTAAAAATTGTTTAATTTTGGCCTGTCCGCATTAAATTGCTGGAGCTCTGATCTATCTCTCCATTTAAAAATAAGGCCCAGTATTTTAATAGTAATAGTCATTAACTTTACTCTATGGTACTATTCTTACGCTATATAACTTCAATATATTTTTCTTACCGTGATCAAACTATTGATTCTTATCTAACAACAGTGGCCTCATTACACCTGGACAGGTTCCAACAAGTCGCTAAAGAAGAAATAACATTTATCTAAGTGTTTATAGAACATAATGAACGGGAATTATATACCTGCATGTGTCTTGAGAACTTTACCGATATATTACCATAAAAACCACTCATCGAGTGGTTTTTACGTCACACGATTATCTTGTATCAGTGAGTCGCTATAACTGGCTTGAAATCATTTGTTAAACAACATTACTGTACATAATATTCTAAAATGTAACTAAGGCAACGAAGCCAAAACTGTGTTTTGTGATACCTCTTCTGAATCATTACATTACATTCAGAATATGTTATCGTTATATTTTTTGATTCTACCAGCGTAAGTTTCTAAAATAAGGAATCTCAAAAATTTTGTTTCAGTCCATTAGATTTAACTCGTTGAGATACCCTTTACGCTCCATAACAGCTCGCTATATATAGAAGCCGCTAGAATCTACTGTGAGTTGTGATAAGTCTTAGTACGAAATAATGTATTCGTAAGGGATCTTTCGTAAAATCGACTATTTTATCATCGCCATAAAAACTTCAAGCAAACTCATCATACCTCAAAACTTTGACCGACTTTCCATTGTCTTCGTTTTTAAATGAGATAAGTTTCAACATAGATTGCAGTCTGACCTCCTATCAAAGGATAACAACTTAAGCAACCGGAAACTGCGGCCTAAAGTAAACAAAAATAAGGCCTATGACGTCATATGCCATAAATAAGATCATTTAAATTAAAAAATTTAATATTTAAAGACTATTAAAATTTGTTTACTATAATTGAGATACATTTATAAATTTATATTCAAATTCAAAATGTACTTTATTCAAGTAAACTTGTAAACAAGTGCTTTTGAATCTTCAACTCTACTCCTGTAAAAAATATATCAAAAATTCAAAGTTTTAGTACTATACATTTTGTTATGTTACCAATGTTGCACAATTTCCCGTAATATAGATGAAAATGAAATAGATCCCAGATATTAATGTCACTTCAATTAAGTCGTAAACTATTTGGTCTTCTTCCCTGATATAGTATAGAATTCTGTTTTATGAGTGCTCGAAATCACTAACTTTCATTGTTGAAATTTGTTTCATGAAATATGGAAATATTAATGTTACATTCTACTGATCGCCTTTAGCTTAAACGTGTTTTGTTTTTATTTGGCATCATTTTCATTGAGCAATTAGGAATAAAATAATTGATATTTGTATTATCGGTTGTTTGGTAAACAATTTAAACTAACTTTCACATCGGTAACAGAGTGATTTATAATTTTTTAATTTATAAAATTATTATAATTATCAAATGTAAGTGAATACATTTGTTTTTTTCACTTCCATAGACTTCTGATTTACGTTGTCTAAAAACGTAACAACGTAAACGTTCTAAAACGTAAAAATATCTTTACGTTTTAAAAATGTATATTTGTTTTTTGACTCCATAAGTTGAAATCACGGCAATAAAAGATAAGTAGCGAATAAAAAGAAAATTTATTCTATAATACAACAAATGTAATTACTGGGCGACTGACTGTCCTTAACCCTCAAAATCCAGTCGTGTTGGGAATCTTCAATATTTCAAATCACATGTTCTTGTGTAAGAACAACATCCAGGAACAACAAATGTTCAAAACACGTATATAAAACACCCTTGGCATTTCCTTAGACACGTTTTGTTGATAGCAAGGCTCTCCCCACATGTCATCATTTCAACAAAGCATCGCAAACTGTTTCGTATTCTGTTCGTATAAACTAAACCACTTTATTATTACACGAATATTTAAAACTGCCTTTGCGAATTCCATGTTGAATTTTAATTACTTGTTTTCGTATAAAGACAATGTTTAAAGAGTGATTTCTAATAATGATTTTGTTTATTTAAAAATATGTTACCTAATAGAAACTTCTGTAGTTTCCCAATGGTTCATTGTGGAAGTAACCGAACACAACATACTATCGAAGGGCTGGGCCGTTGCCAGGGATTCTAGTTTATAAGAAAATATAATAATCTACCGTCAAACTATTCAGCAGTATGGTGGATGAAACAATTGTGAACATAAGCTGTTTACTCGTAAGAAAAATAAGAGAAAATTAAAAAAAGACAACAAAAATGTTAAAGAAACGTTTACATTTCAGATTATTTAGATGTAATATAGATTGACATACTTAATTTCGATAATTTTACTGTTCATATATGTCTTCTTTTGCACTTATTTCTGTTACGACTTTAGTTCTCCTAACATCATAAATGACAAAGTTTATAGAACAAACTTCTTTTTTTTCAAACAAAACAAACAAAAATGGCTAAATGGATTCGATGCATTCGCCATACAAACAGGTCATTGCCTAAAATAACAAATATAATTTCCCGCTTTTGCATTTACGAAATCAACGCCGCAGGTAGTAACAATTATACAAATGACTTAACTGAACTTAACAAAATAAATTTAATCAAACTTAAATGTACAAATGTGCTTATAAATCTTTTGTACAATATACAGGTAGAAAAAAAAATTAAATTCTTAATTTTGCGGTCGCATTAATTAGGACAAGACCAGAGTTAATTAGATGGACATCCAACATTTGCGTAATTCGCGGTTACTGTAATGGGAACATTGTGACGTCAACATTCCCGCAGCCATTTGCATTTAGCATATGGTAATGTTGCCGATTCGCTTTATAATACTATATGATACATTAGAAATACAACTGAGATATCTTTTATAATATAAATACTTATATTATATAGCAGAGTGGTTGTTGAAGACTCTAGTTCCTTCTGTCCAAAAAGAAAGCAACGATTTTTTCCAGTTAGACAGTAAATGAGTAGTACTTTAAAGTCAATCACAATATGTTTCAATACCAGTTATGAGCAGATGCCTCCTATTTTGTCGCAGAGAAGAAGTTGAACCTGATTAAAACCCAACACGCTACTCCAATAATATCTATTTGCATCAATATATCTTTTTTTTTTAATTCTCTATGCATGAGTTGATTTTGTCAAGACATTTTTCTCTTACAAATTCTAAAGCGGAATAAAGAATATATAAGAAAACTTTTAAGAGACCGTATATTTATCCCACGAAATATAAATAAGGATACGGGGTTTCAATCGCTAACCCACTGCATTTTACTTATACATATACATTTACAATTATTTCAGCTCTTAGATCATTATAAATAAAAGTTATTGATAAGAAATATTTGATATTAATAACACTTAATTAAAATTTGTAATCGAAACGAACGTTAAATTTTAAACAAAGTTTATATTAATTATGCCATTTGAATGCGGCCCAAATGGGGTTTGAACATAAATTAAATGTCGAATTTTAAGCCTGAAGTTTACAGTGGATTGTAGCAATTTGTCAAACTTTAATTATTCAATTATGCTAAGTAGGGTAAGTAAATAAATATAAGGAATTTAAATCGCAAGAAAACAATACAAACCATAATAAACATTCGACTTTCAATATCAATTTTTAGTGAACCAAAGAATCGGTTACTGTGTCTCTCTTGGATTATTAATTAATTAATTAATTCACGCTGTTGGGTAAACTCATGAGAGTATCAATTAACATCAATTATGTAGATAGGGAAATATATGCAATCTTTTATACTTTACTCTTACAAAACAAAAACATGGAAAAATCAAATTTCAATAATAATCTCATGTAATCAAAGATTTAAAATAAATAAATTTGAAAATAAAAGTCCTGAAAACCCTAACTGACATAATTCACAAAAAATGATACAAAACAATATGTCTATCGCATACCGGTTGTAGATCCTATACGGGAAGGTGATCAAGTGACATTTAAGGCGACTTCTTCCGCAGGTCTACTTCTGAATCGATAAACCAGTTTAGAGCAGCCGCTCATAAAATTCGTCCTGGACGGTTGGGCGGTTTTCCATTATACTGTTAGAATAAGACCGTCACACACAAATGCTATCGAAAATTTATTGGAATACTTAATGTTACAATTGCCTTACATGTCAATGCTAACATGACATCTTTTCGTTGATAATAATTAAATACCTGTTGTGAATGAAGTTTAGAAACTTTAAAGTGTCATATCACAATTATCACATTGCTATCCCCGTGTGGTATCCGGCAGAGTAGAATAGACCAACCTCATTTCCCACCGAGGTGTCGTAAAAGGTGACTAAGGTAAGTTGACGTCAGACAGGCGGCCGGTCGTAATGTACCTAGCCAAATCACTTTACAACATGCTTAAAACATGTGGCGACCCCACTTAGAGTGAGATAAGGGCAGGAGAATGACGATGATGATCACAATTATCACAATATTATAAAAACAAAAATATTTTTTTAGTTATGATACGTACGATACTATAGTTATACCCTCCAAATTACATTATTGATGCAAAAACCTTTTCTCTGAAGAGCGAATAATTGTTAATTTCGAATATTGTTAATCTCTAATTGTTAAGATAATAAATATTCAATGCCAGGAAAGTGTTTTGTTCCTCACTAACTAGGCAAAAAAAAGAAAACTTTTTTGGACATTACATGTATGTTAATGATTGTGTTAATACGTAAGTGTTATCATATAATTACAGTGTAATAGTCGTGCCGTTTCTATGTTATGGATACAAACATAAAATAATATTCAGGTATAATGAAGTCTCTAAATTATTAGTTTGTGTTATGTATTACATCATTTTATATTTGGCACTAATATAAAAAATATTTTTATAAAGAAGATACCGTTAGGATTTCATAATGTTCTGTTATATAAAAAGTAATTTAGAATCTGTGTCTTTACCGCCTTTTGATAATACTAAATTAAAATATTATGTAAAATAGCTAAGAGGATATATGGATTAAATGTTAATTGCTACCTAATATCTTTTATAATACTAACTTGAATCCAGCTAATATTTGTCGTTTATTTAGGATATATTTCGATTTATTTGAACAAAAATTGATGATTTATGTTTTATGTTTTATGCTACTAATGTCTCGTGTTTAATTCCAATGCATACGTCTTTGGAAAGCTTCATTATTACTAACATCGGGGTATACATTATTTTTAAACCTTTAAGGCTTTAACCCAATTGATAGATTTTTCGTAACTTACGCTCTAAGTTCCTAACATAATGGTTGCCAATTTCAGAGTTAATCTTATAAGTCTTATAGTATCTCTTATCATCATTATTCTCCTGCCCGTATCCCACTCTAAGTGGGGTCGGCACAACATGTTACAAACATGTTCTCACACGATTTGGCTACATATTTTACGACCGGCCGCCTGCCTGACGTCAACTTACGTTAGTCGCCTTTTACGACACCTCGGTAAGAAATGAGGGTGGTCTATTCTATGCAGCCGGATACCACTCGGCACATACCTTAGTCGCCTCTTACGACACCTTAGTAAGAAAGGAGGGTTGTCTATTCTATTCTACTGGATACCCGGCGTTATAGTATATCTTATCGAAGACAAAAAACTCCAAAGTGTAGTATTACATGCATGTAATTACACAAAAACTATAACTAAAAGATTAGCTAATAAGTTTTAAAAAAGCATTTATGTTTGATATTATTAGATGATGATATAGTAGGTACCAAAACTTGTTTGTTTTTGTTGTGGAACATTGTAGATTCTAACTCACCTTTATACTAATTTTCTGTTTCAATCTGGCGAGGTCGACGTGTTAGTGTGATGTAATTATAAGAGAGAGAGAGAGAGAGAGAGTGGAAGAAGACCTACATACTATACCATTCTTAATTACTCATATGGTGTGCGATTGTGTGAGTAAAAATGAGGGTTTAAGCAACAAAGGGAAAAGAAGGGTTATCAATTCAATCTTGCTTTAGATATAAGAGTAACTTATGAGATACAAAAGAAAAGAGTAGCAGAGATGACTGAGAAAGTATTCAATATCTTAGTTTTTAGTAAGATAAAGTAGGAGGCAATGCGCTATCTACGCGTGTGTTTAATTTCTAGAAGTGGAATTTCATTCAGTGCTGAGCGTTACAACGATGATAAAATGGCATCGCAACTGACAACGTTACGTACATATTGTAGAAAAACAATAGGTCAACCTTGTACAGATGTTGAAAATATGTAAATTTAGTATTAGTCATGACTTCGTCTCCAATGCGTCTTCTTACACAGCAAAGTTATTTAACTTGCTTATTATAATAGTACCGTTTTGTATCTGTTTAATGTATGGGATGGCTGTGTTTAAACGTAGTATGACTCTAGCGATTATACAATATATAATTATACAATAAATTTATTTCTATACAGTAAGTAAGCCTATTTCTTTAATACGCATAATAAAGTTGCGAATGAAGTAGGTAATAAATAAGACCTCACATCACAACAGTTAAAAGTATAGTTTACAGATCAAATTAAAAAAAAAACAAAAGAGACAAATTTGACATATTTGTTTTGTGTTCTATTTAATTCATACTTTTGGCAATGGTGATACGTTTTGGGGGATAAAAGTCGGTAGTAACAAACTAAGTAAATTAAATATAAGGCAAATACCATACCAATGGCGTTCCTCTACTCTAGAAGATTCTACGCTCCCTTCAGCGCTTTTAATATCCTTGGCAAAGTTGTTTCATGCGGTAACTTTAAAGTAATTAGAACTAACACTTACTATGTACATAGTTCTCAAACCAAAACGTATAGGTATCTCACTAGGTAGATAGAATTTGAACGATGTTCTAAAACTTAATATCCGCACTGATAGAGCTTTTGCGCTCTATCCAACTTATTTCACATTTTTGCAATTTAGTTTCAATGTCGACTCAAAACGGTAATTTTTTCATATAATTGCATTTCCTCTAAAATATACACACACACATACACACTAATAAAATAATTTTATGCTAACACAGTATAGGTATAAAAGTTCAATCAATATTATTAATACTGTTCAACAAACAAGTCACCCAATTTTTTTTATCGGAAGCGGACATTGTGGCAAAAACGGAAGTTTCACCATGTATTACTGAATAGCCAAGGTGAGAATAAATCTATCTTAATCTGGGTCCTACCCTTGCTTGTAAGTTTTAAGCAAGTTTTGTCGAAGTTTAAAAGCCCGGAGGTCGCAACTGTTCCGTAGTTCCAAACAACTTTTACCTTAGTTTACAGCTATACTTTTTTAATATAATATGTAATATACAAAATCAATGAAGGCTTTTAATTGTATATTTTTCATGTACAATTTTATAATCACCATGGGTCTGCCTCTATTATACCATTCTTCCTCAACGATAAGTCTTTCACTGCTGGATATACGAGGAGATCTCTTTACGGGATCTTCAACTACACAATCCTGTGTCGCTTGGATCTAGCAATACGCACTACCTCTTAAGATCATCAATCCACCTAGTAGGGTGTCTTGTTTTCTGGTGTTCGTGAAATACTAGTGTATGACCAACATGACACTTTAAGGATTAAACCTATGGTATAGGTAAAATATTTTTTACTATAGCGTCATTTATATTACACGAGTGTTGTTATGTATTGTATACCCTCCTAGCAGATGATTTCTGATGTAGTTAACGCTATTTACTACTTAAAAATTTATCGTGAACTATGCGGTCAGGAAACCTGAAGAATTTCTGAGATATCTCTTACACACCAATGGATGATTTGAGTTCTATATGATTTTAATAAGATGTGACCATTGCACCAAATTTCATTATAAGTGCTACAGTGGTTTGGCTGTGAAAGTAAGCTTTTAAGTACTTACTTACAGCAGATTTGAACTATGTTCATATAAAAATGAACTGTAGCGGGGCAGAGCTTTTCTTTTGTGCTGGTCAGTTTGATTTTAATACACATATATATGTAGTCATAAATGACTCATATTAATATATCTAGCCTTGTCTGAGATAAATAGTTGTACAAAGAGTAAGTTGGAATGCGGTAAACACACTGCTCTACAATGTTGTTTCATATTTAACGTACCTATTATATCGATATAAAAAATCTGTATAGGAAAAGTTAGCTTTAGTAGGCATAATGTACTAATAGACTATTGTATATGTATTGAGTATTATATATTGTATCTATATTGTATATATATTGGTTAAATCCCAATGGATAATTGTATGGATACTTTAAATTATTATGAAAAATAAATTTTAATTACAATGTGACTTCGTTTTTTTATGAAACTTTTGTCATTAAGTACAATTAATACAAGAAAACGAATTAATTTAAGTTTTTTGATTCTTTCAATTTGCATACTAATGATAATACCGTTGTATTTATATGAGACAAAAGCATTTACTATACCATTTTAAAATCTCTATTAAACGCGCATATTTTAAAAATAGTTTGCACTTTATGCTTCAATACATTTTTTTCACACCACATGCGCTTAAACTTAGACAAAAAAATATTTTTACATGAAAACTGAAGTTCAGAGTCGTTTTTCCAAAAAATTATGACCGCTACTCATATGATTCACTACAAATCTATTTATACAGATCATGAAGATTATTATAATACCAAAAAACCCACAGACTTGTATATTTGTAGCTTCGGTAGACAGCATCACAAAACAGTGTGAAAAATTCAACGATTTTCGAAAAAAAAAACATAGAACAGTGTGATAATAACAATTCGCTCTTTTACTTGAAAATATCATAGAAATTGTAAATAATAAATCTTAATACGACGTTAGTAAAAATACTGGTATTTCCCTCTTACTTAATGCATGTTCTATCTGTAAATAAATTTAGAGCATACGTTACAAATCTTGGACAAAATCGAAAACCGAGGAATACTGAACTCAACATCCCAAAATTTAGATTGAAATTCCACTGAACTCAACAAGCAGATTTTAATGAATATTGTATCAGATTGGCAATGGATATCGCCCTCGTAACTCCTTTGTTATTTACCAGCACTGTGAAATAATAGTTCAATTGATTACTTAAGACGATAAAACTTATTACGCTCTATTTACGTGCTCGTGGTCACTGGAACGTGACAGATAGGTGTTTCGTTTTACTAGGCTCTAATGACAGTGTATAATACTGTTTCTGCTCTGAATGGTGTAGTAATATATCGTTTTTCGTAGATTTGTTTTTGTCGTCCTACATGTCGACATACAGGGTAATTCATAAATAATTGCCAGTGAAAGTTTAATATTAGGTCCTTACATATGAAATTGGCGTTTTGTCGTACTGGCCACTTTGATCTCAAATATTACCTTTATGGTTAGGAATTCCAAATTCTAATTCATACAGCTATTTACTCATGCATTTGTGTTTCAAACCCCCTAATTCATTTGTTTGTTCTTCTTTTGTTTTTTTCTTTATGTCACTCTGTTTACAAAATGGAAAACATGAAATATCGCGTTATTTACGAGTATGAGTTCCACCGTGGCACCAGTGCTGCAGAAAGGGCTCGAAGGATTAATGATGTGTATGGTGACGGTGTCGCAAAAGAAAACACAGTGCGTTTTTGGTTCCAACGTTTTCGTTCTTGAAATTTCGACCTGCAGAACAAGCCTCGTGGACGGCCGGAGACCAAAGTTGATAATGAAGAATTGAAGGCTATTGTGGAAGCGGATCCATCGCAAACCACGTCCGAGTTAGCTGCAGGCTCCGGTGTTAGTGATAAAACTATTCTAATCCACTTGAAGCAAATTGGGAAGGTGAAAAAGCTTGAAAGGTGGGTACCTCATGAATTGAGTGAAGCAAACCGACAAACGCGCGTCGACTGCTGCGTTACGTTACTCAACCGGCACAATAATGAAGGAATTTTAAATCGAATCATTACCTGTGATGAAAAGTGGATCCTCTACGATAATCGGAAGCGCTCATCGCAATGGCTGAACCCTGGCGAACCAGCCAAATCCTGCCCTAAGCGAAAATTGACTAAAAAAAAGTTGCTTGTAAGTGTTCGGTGGACTAGTGCCGGTGTCGTTCACTACAGCTTTCTTAAATCTGGCCAGACGATTACGGCAGATATCTATTGTCAGCAACTGCAAACCATGATGGAAAAGCTAGCTGCTAAACAACCGAGGCTGGTCAATCGCTCTAGGCCACTGCTGCTTCAGGACAACGCTAGACCACACACTGCACAACAGACGGCTACCAAATCAGAGGAGCTTCAATTAGAATGTCTTAGACATCCACCGTACTCTCCGGACCTTGCTCCAACAGATTACCATTTTTTTCGCAATTTGGATAACTACTTGCAAGGAAAAAAATTCAACTCCGATGGGGCAGTCCAAACCGCCTTCAAGGATTTATTTGATTCCCGCCCGAATGGTATTTTTAGTAAGGGGATCAATGAACTACCTATGAGATGGCAAAAGTGCATACATAGCAATGCTACATACTTTGATTAATTAAATATATTTCATTTAAAAAAAAACGACTTTATGTTCGTCCCATAGAAAACGCCAATTTCATATGTAAGGACCTAATATATCTGATCAAACTTTTTATAGCTTTTTTTGGTTACGTTTATGGGCATTCGACATTTATATAGTAAAAGAAACAATACTAACATTTTTAATTTTTAATTTGATTCTCGGTATTCAAAGGTTTTTGCTACTATTCTATTTGTTGTAATTTTTTACTAGTGTAGTTTACACTTGTATAAAGCTCAATATTAGCACGCTTTGAATTTGGGATTTTAACCTTGTTAGCTATTTGGTAATTTTCCGAATGCAACGTTTAATATTAGATTTTTCATATGTTAACAATTACTAAATAATTTTGCTGATTTGGCAATAACCTGTTTTTTAAGGTTTTTGTAATGAATTTAATAATATTCTTTCGTCAATACGTTGTTATAAAATGTAAACTTCAATTAAAAAAATATATGAGATTCCTAATTACGTAATTAGCTAAACATTAAATGATTATATACGCGCAGTAATTTAGTTGGCCATGGCCGAATTAAACGCATTAATAAGAATCTTTACCGACAAAGTACATATAAATGTATACGGATAACAAAAATCGTAGACAGGCCAACGATCACTTTACTCGTAAATATGGAAAGATACATACTTAAATTAAGTAAGTTTTGGGCAAACATGAAAGAAGTTGCTATGGTACTAACAAGTATCGTAGCAACAAGTGATGTTAATAAGACTACAAAATAAATAAAGTTACATAAATAAAAAGTATCTTTTTAAAAGTCTGTTCTTTCAACAATGAACTAACTTATTTTTTATCGTACTGCATTTATGTTGAAAGATTATAAGCGTTAATTATTAGTAAATACAAATAAATTAATAAAACAACTGTCAAATATAATATAATAATAAAAGTGACAAATACTCTTACGAGAAAAATAAAATTATGAAAAAAAGATGTTTACATTTTTATTTTTACACTAGTCTAGTGTCAGTTAATTTCTAAACAATCATTGTATTGAATTTACATAATATACAGATAACTAAAGGGAGAACAATGAAACTTGTTTTCTAATAGACTATTTAGACAGCAAAGATAATAAATTATCCTGTACTGAATTCAATTCCCATAGGAATAATCTATTACGGAAACTAATACTAGATAATTGAATGATTGAACAGTTAAACGTATACTCCAGAGTTCTGTATATTTACGTGTATATAATTACGTGTACGTAATTGTATTGTTATGTAATCAGAAAGAAATAGACTAGTGCTTAATTTGCCTCATCTAGATTATTTAGTATTCTAATGATAGTAATTTGCTGGTGAGTCGTAAATAGCCGCAATATGACAGTCGAATTAGGCACTATGAATCGGGCGTTCTTTGCGAACCCCTTGTGATCCATAACAAAATTATCTGACGACTTTATCACCGTTAGCACGACATTTTGGAACTCATCGGTGTATATGTGATGATAAAGATTATGATGGAATATCGTTAATATGGTAAAAATGGTAAGTTAATGACGTGGGTAGCACATGAGGTGATTTACTCAAAAATATCCTTACTCAAGCGAGGAATATCAGTGGGATTAATAATTTAAGCCGTCACGGCTACAATATTATCTAATAAGAATACATTGCTGATTGACATTTATGTTATAAGTTTGGAAACATTCATACACAATAAAAAAGATCGTGGCCAATAAAAAAAATTACATTACACCTTGTTGACACACTTAATGACTTAGAACAAATTGGGCAGTAATAGTATTTTTTGTTTGTAAGGAAATGCAGCTGCATTTCCTATCATATCAGCTTATATGGACTTCGAAGCGGCTGATCCGGTTTTGATGAAATTTACAGATAATCAAGTCCTGATTGATGAGTTTATTTGTAAAATCTATTTAATAGGAACTAAAATTTTTGAATTCAGTTTCGACCTACAAATAAAGTTTATTATTTATTTATTTATCGTTAGATTGACTCAGTGCTTAATCCAGTTAAGGTTTTTCGCGATCAGACCATTTTTTAAAACTTCCAATGGAAGTTTTTCAAGCAGACTGAGCAACAGCAGTGCGTACTGCTAGTTTAATATAATTAGAATTCTGACTGATAAGAAAGTTTGGTTAATAGTTAAAACACTTTCTGCACAATAAATTTTAAAATAATAATATTACACTACTTACTTTTAAAATATAGCATATGTAATATGTTGTAAAGTATTTGCATAATGTAATAGTTAAAATACATGCTTCAGCGATTTAATGTTTACGAAACAATTCATTACCACATTCAAATATTTTTTTGTGATTTTAATTGAAATTAAATACAATTATTACAATTTATGATCGCTTAAGGCAATTAATACAATTATACATATTTGGTATTTTTCATTATATTCTATGAAATATTGTTATAATTTATATTTCGAAATAAACACTTCTTCAGACGTCTTATCTTCACGTACAATCTACAAAGCTGAGTAAAAAGGGAAGAATCATATAAATGTCATTATAATAAACAGAATCCTCTTAAATCCTATTATGAGACATTCACCAAATTTATCATATACTCGTATACATACAGAAACTTGATTGTTAAATGACTAAAGCGCTCTTTTCTATTTCTTCTACATATACAATCATCGTCATTCTCCTGCCCTTATCCCTCTCTAAGTAGGGTTGGCACAACATGTTACAAATATGTTGTCATATGATTTGGCTACGTATTTTATGACCGGCCGCCTACCTCACGTCAACTTACCTTAGTGGCCTTTTACGACACCTCGGTAAGAAATGAGAGTGGTCTGTTTTATGCAGCCGGATACCACACGGCATTAACCTTAGTCGCCTCTTACGACACCTCGGTAAGAAAGGTCTAATCTATTCTACCGGATACCACACAGCGGTTCTTCTACATCTACAATATAATTCGAATATACCTTATTTTATGATCTACGAATCGTTTAAGCAAAGTTGATTATACATCATTTAAATGCCCAAGTAATTATGCCCCATGACTTCGTGACCCTTGGGACAAGTACGACCTACTTAACAAAATAATTGTCTAATAAAAAGAAATGTCTGATACAGTTAGCGAATTGATTGTGATGTATAATGAATATGTATGTTTTTACGTATAATAGTTTATATTACATTTAATATTATTATAAGCTCTTGGTGAGAGATGAAGATGGTCTATTCTACTCAGCCGGATACCACGCGGCTGGTCAACTTACCTTAGTCACCTTTTACAACACCTCAGTAAGAAATGAGATGAAAGAAATGATGGTCTATTTTACTAAGCCGCATACGACACGGAGGGTCAATTTACCTTAGTCGTCTTTTACGACACCTTGGTTAGAAAAGACCTCGGAAAGACTCAGTTTGGATTCGGATGAATGTCAGTCTTCCATTTTGTTCTAGTGCGGGAATTGATATTTCAGGCCGTCGACAGACATTTTTCATGCGAAATTCCGCGATATGCGCGATGAATTTCACGAAACCATTTTTCACTATGGCACCTTACGTCATTGATCCGTATGAAAACCTATATTTTATGCGCGACGTCATAATATTTTCGTGAAGATGCCGTCTCTCAATTTAAATTTTTTGTAGTATGATTGGAGCAAAATGATTTGTTGGAATTAATGTCGTATTTTTGATAGAAACGTAATTTGTTTACTTAATAGCTTAGATGACTAATATCATCTTATTATTCTAACCTTAGGTTGTTGTATATTTTGACAAAGGATGTGAATAAGCTCGCAGTTGTGATGGCCAAATGGTAAGTTCGCGTGGGCCTTACCAAGAACCCGTGGATTCATATAAAGATAGAGTGCCTCTATATAGAGGTTAGGTTGATTCAATTGATAAAAACTTATACACTTTACGGTAAACGATTGTCAGGTCGCAATTCTCTAGAAGATGGAGCACCGTAGATCGAAGCTTGATCTTTCTTTCCGAGTAGAGCAGCCGTCTTTGTCCTGCAGTGCGATAGTAAAAGACCACTATTTTGTATATTCATTTATTTTGATGACTTCGATACTATTAGAGATATTAATATTAGCAAAATTTGTTCCCTGTTTCCTCAGCTCTCTTGTTTCTGAGCTCAACTCCCTGAGGACAATGTAAAAGTCGTTAAGGCTAACAGCATATTAATTATTCGAAAAAAATAGTACATATAGCTCTCGTCTACTTCCGTATATATTGTTCAACAAGGTTTAATATCAATTCAAAAGTTTTAATCATGTTTGCCTGCGACCTTTATTGCAGAATGGCGCGCGTGGAGTTCGAACAATTTTCATTCTTATACGAATAATGTACACAACAATTCATAGTCGTGATTTTCCATTAATGAGGCTTACAAAAGTTTATAGTATTTATGAAGAGTAAATTGTAATGCCTAGTACCTATAAAATATTTTTTTATTAATTATATCAACAGCTGATATTGTGATAATCAATAAGAAGCTAATATCACTTGTTTTTTAGATATATTATTCGGAACACTATGTTCTAAAATTTAAACTCCGTAATTATCTAAGATTAGAGCGATAATATTCTCCAAAATAGTATGGTCCAGACCAGACAATGAATCGATAGAATATATGAGCTGAAATTTTTGGAATAATATTCAAAATCAAATCAAATATTCTTTATTGTATAACTAAAAAATATAATACTATATGTAATAGTAGAATAAAATAATTATATATATAACAATTAGTTGCACAACTGATCAAAAAATCTTTTTTTTTCACTCACACTTTAATTAACTAAGATGGTTCATGGTTGGGTGTTGTCCAATGTCATCCTTCCATAATATATAGGACACGCAGGCAGTCATGGGAAGAGAAAAGCCCAAGACCGTCGAGAGTGCAGGAGAATGGAGGAGGCCTACAACCAATACTAGACGTTGAAAAGACTTTTCTTCTGGTTAAAAATAACTTAATCTCCTTAATATGGAGGTATATTAAAAGGATAATAATGTGTTGTAAAATAAAACAACAACAAATACACTTCATTGTACAAAAGAAGACAAATCAAAAAAAAATACAAAAAAAATTAAATAAGATAAATATAATGTACTGTGTCAACAATGGCTTCACCCGCGTGGAATTTACTGATATACGAAACTTTTACCGAATTTTCGAAATATTGAACAAAAAAGTAGTTATAGTAAGTTAAACGTGAGAGATAGAGACATGCTATCGCGGACTTTTTTGTAGTATTTTTATAGATCTACAATTCTCTAATACATTACTTAAGCGTATCTCTACTGGTTTACGCAGCGCACGTGACTATAGCTCCCAGCAAGCAAGTTTTTTAACAACTGCTCGATCTCTTCAACACAATTTACATAATACCGATATGTACTATTACTTAAGCCATCGGGAGGTATTGCTCTATCTTTTGGTGAAAACCCTACAAAAATCCGTTCAGTAGATTTTGAGAAAATCGATTACATACAGACAGACAGCTTTTTGAGACTTGGTTTTAAAATAAGTATAGATAACAGGCGGCCTTATCGCTAAATCAGCGATCTCTTTCAGGCAACTGACGTTACAAGAAACAGGGTACAACAGGGCGGTAGGTATGTACGAAATAATGAAAATGTGAATATGTATATATACAAATATATAAGTACAATATATAAAATGTTATATATTGACAACAGAACAGACACAACAAAAGAGAGAAATTATTAAAGTAGGATCAAGAGGTGCTAAGATAAATGCTCTTTAATTTTAATTATCAATATTGCAAGGGATCTCGACGTTTTTATATGTTGAGGAAAAGAGTTCCAAAGGATAAAATAGTATATTAGTAGTAGTTTATATTTAAAACAATTGACAGTTATTAAGTATTATATCGGTACTTCATATACTTTGTACAACATCATGTCGGATTCGTGCCATTTTCTTTGGCAGAATTTTCAGACATTGAACTCGATATTTAAGCATTTAACATATAAATTTCTTTTATATTTTTTTTAAATTATTTGAATCATATTTGTATAATGTGAATTATCCAAAAAGGATTAAAAGTATTTAATATTTCAAGAATAATAATTTTCAAGCGAGTGATAACTTTATTGGCGTTATGTCTTTAGCCTTAGAAACATTTGTGCTAACGACCTACGTAAAGCATTAAACAATACATTACATAATAAAAAATCAAATTTTATCACCCAATAACACCAGTTTTGAAGGCAACAAAGAGGTCAGTGCTAAACATTAATGTCCTTTAGTCACGATCGTGGTTTTGTACATGATATGTTTTCAATCTGTCAAACGGACCTTCACATAACTTGGCAATAAAAGACCTTGTTTGTGGTAATGACGCATACTTATTGCCTACAGCGTCACTAATAGTTATAATCAGATAATAATCTAAGCCTATTCAATACGGATACAAAATACATGAGCCCTTTGTTTATACAACAATTAAAAGATATTGTTTGTAGCCTACACCATTTTAAATACCTAAGAATTTAAACCATCTTAATATATTTTTGAGAATTTAACACTAGATTATTACTTTCAGTAAGTTAGTATACAATATGAATAGCCATGTTCGTTTTAACTCTAATTAATACAAAAAGCTTTCATCATTAATTCTTCTTATCTTTATGTTCTTCTTTCTTCTTATTCTTCGTCAACCGATGAACGTTCACAGTGTATAGATCTTGTGCCGCTTGGATCCAGCTACCTTTTTGAGGCCGTCAGTCGGTCTCGTAGGGCATCTACAGACACTGCGTTTTCCGGTGCGGAGTCGCATTCCAACAAAAACCTGAGCATAAGTCCCATCTTTCCTTTAAGAAAGCAAATTGTGCCAAGATGTACCAGTTTTTTTACGATGAAGATTCCTTTATGCACATAAACAATACATGATTGCTCAGGTTTTAAAATGAAATAGGCTGCTTTTGTTACAGAAGCTAATTTCCTTATACATATAAAATAATAAACCATTTTACTCTTATTTTAGTAGTATTATAAAAGCTCCAGTAGATCCAACTACTCGTATTAATTCGTTAGATTTGTACTTTACCGTATAAACGTGGCCCCACACATGACAATAAGTTGGCCGTGAGAACATTTCATAACCCCACAATAGGGGCAATTTAAATCTGCTGTAGACACGCTCGGACTTGCGTTACTAAATGCAATACTTTTGTTGTGTAATGCTCAATGCCTAGCAATTAATGCTAAGTTTAGGAAACACCGTTTAGATATAAATGGTTTTGTGTAATCGAATTTTATTACTGCTGATAATGATAGGTAAATTTCATACAATTATCAAATACACAGATAGTTTTTTTTAGTTTGAAGATTTACCTATTATTTTTTTGACAACGGTAATTATTAATAACAAAAATATGTCAAGATTACAGATATTATATATTAGATTATATAATATATATTAGATTTCATTGTGGCAAAGAACTTCTTCTTCGATCGAAAGATTTATTTTTTTATTTATTTATTTATTTACATCACGCTGTTCCAATACAATAAGACAACTAAAATGTACGCTACCAGTACAATGTCACAGCTGAAAGCGAATACATAATTTTATTTCGTATATTATAATATAATAATTTATAGCTCCATTTAACATAATAGTTCAGAATAACTATGTCGAAGGTAGTGTCGTGTGGTATCCGGCTGCATAGAATAGACCCACCCACCCACATTTCTTACCGAGGTGTTGTAAAAGGCGTCTAAGGTAATTTGACGTTAGGCCACCTGCCTAACGTCAAATTACCGGTCGGTCATAAAATACGTAGCCAAATCATGTGACAGCATGTTTGTAACATGTTGTGCCGACCCCAATTAGAGTAGGATACGGACAGGAGAATGATGATGAATTATGTCGAAGGTACTGCAAAGTAGTTAAAGTTATAATCGACTGTAAAATCTATCTAAGAATTAACTGTTGTATAAGAAAGGATAAATCGCGCGTGCGTGTTTGTTAGCAAAAAAGATATAGCTCCATTCGCGTGTAACATTTCTTATACAAATTCTGGTGAATTGGTAACGGAATTTCTTTCGCGAGTATTATCCAGGGAGTAAAAATGACTTCTTATAATGAGAGATAGTTTTCGATTACATTTTGTTGTAAGAAATTTTAAAAGGTCTTTATTGTAACTTAAATTATAAACAGAATGTTAGGGTTGAACTACTAAATGTATTATCAGTAAAATGTATGATTAGAATTTTATAATCGTCAAGTTTTGGTAATGAAGCTACTAGCGGTATGGAAGGATTTTCTACCGAGCGAAGCGCAACAATTATTTATTTAAAATATTTGTTAAGAATTTCACCATTTTATTATAGTTACATATCAACATATTTCTATCTAGTGCGTAGATATAGATCTATTTTTTATTTATAAAAAAAATCATTATTGCAGTAATCTTGTTATGTATGTATGTATGTATGTTGAAATGCTTAGCGCAGCGCCGAATGATTTTCGGACTTTCTAAAAAGGCCGAATGTCAATACATTGGGTTTCTGGTTTATTACTTTGAACTTCAAAATTCAACCGACATAAATTGTATAATTTATAAACAAGTCAATAATAGCATGGTATATAAAAACCGTGTGAAGTAAACAGTTCTGTTTTATTATATCTGTAATAACATTGAAATACGCTCACCTAGATGATTCTCGAAGCATATCGTATAATGCGGATATGAAAAAAAGGTTATGAGATCGTTCTTTGGTATTGCCATTTTCTGAGTCTACGAAATGTAGGCGCTTTATGTGATTATTTGCCGGAATAATATTACATAGGGATAGTATGTGATTAACATCATGTTTACGCTGTTTAGGTCATAGCCTATAAGGTTTTGAACGTTCAATAACCAATTTGTTTTATTTCAACATACTCTCAGAAGTAAGAATGAATGTATAAAAAGTCAAATAATCGTAAAATACTTATTACAGCTTAAGCGAACTGCCATGTGATATGCGATGTGGCCATTAAATCGTACAAAGTTTTAAAATGGTATAACGAGAAGTTTTAAATATTAGAAATTATCCTACAGAAAAATCTCGTAGATTAAAAAAATAAAAATATGAATGAGAATTATGGAACGAAATATTTAATAACAACTTTTTATAAAATCTGACCAAACATTTTGTTCAATTTCATGCATCAGAACGGAGATTTTTTTCTATTGGGTTTCCATCCAACATGCGTTAAATCGAATGTGTACTAGATTTACAGATGATGTTCTGGTAATTTATATACATGTTTTTAATTATAGTAAATAGTCTATCATCATAAAATACATATAAAAAACAAATAAACACTTGAGGACAAAGAGTTCTTTACTTCTTCTGAAGAGAAGGATTGTAGCTTAGATCCATCACACTGCTCCAATAGAGATGATTGGCGAATGATAGATATCTCAGTTCCCTTGAGTAGTGCTCGAGCATATCTTGTGATGTTTCCAAAGCCGTAAGCACAGTTTGAACTGTGAATATTAAATAAGTAGATAAGTTATTATAATCCGCCATGTGGCATCCGGTTGAGTAGAATAGACCACCCTCTTTCTTACCGAGGGGTTGTAAAATAAGGTAAGTTGACGTCAGGCAGGCGGCCGGTTGTAAAATACGAAGCCAAATCATGTGACTACAAGTTTGTAACATGTTGTGCCGACTCTACTTAGAGTTGGATAAGGACAGGAGAATGATAATAAATTATTATAATATTGTTATTGCACCGTTCCGTACTGTGAAAGTATTATCTAGACAAGTAATTGCTCATAACAATAAAGCCGCCGTAACACGTCTTTTTAAAGAAATTGCTTGTTTATCATCTTTATTATATATTTTCATGGACTGTGCGGTAAAGTTTTATAGATAAGTTATCATAGTAGTCTTAGTAGACTCTACGGAATGAAACTCATAACCCCTGTTATGTAACGCATCTATCAATGTTCAGCCTCGACAGCTGTTTCAGCTTCATATATTAATTAAATTTTATAAAAACTAAGGTAATGATAGATTAAATAAATGTAACGCAATGACAATAGAGACCCTTTCATGTCATGTAATATTAAACGTAACACGCTCAATGGGTCCCAGAATTATTAATGGCAAACCAGAAACCACACAAAACATCGTGAGGCCTATTCTGCGCATACATAATTCCTCCCTCTAATTAGATGTCCGTTTATAGCCTTAATGTTGCTCTCGTGAATGGGAGAATATATTTGACTTTAAAATGCATGAATATTTATTATGTGATTTCAAAATTTTACTTTTATTTAGCACAGAAATTGTAATTTATAAATTATTCCTTGTAAAAAACATGTTTTATGGACCAGTAAACTTTTTTCAGTCAGATTTTGTAATATATAGATTTTATTTCTCGAGAATTAAAAAACGTAATATAGTATATAATAATAATTTATTTATTTATTTATTTATTTATTCTATAGGTCCGCCAACAGAGTATACAGTAATTGTCAAAGTTAATTATTATTACATACATATGCAAGGTCTAATGCTACCCTAATTCAAGGTGGACACAACATGCTTAAAAAATACAGTACAATTGGAATATTAAATTATGTCAAACATATTAAAGCATCAAAATGTCAAAAAAAACAAATATATACTAAGTTCCCATTACAAAAAAATCAAAATGTCAAGATAGCAAATATAAAAAAAAATTAGCAAATAACAATAATAACTAGACTTATAATAATAATAAATATAATAAAGTTAAAAAAAATACTTTAAAGGTAGTCAACCATTTACAAGAATTTTTCTTATAGAGTTTTTAAAGCGGCCAATTGAGTCATGTGCAATATCAATTACACCAGTTATCTTTGTAAGATTATTGTATTCTTCTAGAAGTCGTGGTATTGGCGTATTTCTACCTAGATTAGTTCTGTGCTTACCTACTTTAAACAGAGGACGCGGGTTACGTGGTACTCTACAAGGAACATTTATACCAATTTTACTAATAACTGTTTCGCAGTCAATTTTATTATTAAGTACTTTGTAGAGAATTGTCATATCTAAAAGGATTCTTCTAAATAATCTAAAAACTTTAATGTATTATAAAACATAGAACACGCAGTGTTTGCCTCAAAAGGACACCATGAATACCGCTGCATCAGCGCCATAAAGCAGTGTCATGAAAATCCCTCGAAAATAATTATTTCCAGCTATTTTTTGTATGAAATTAATAAAATAAGTTGGGAATGGTACAACTAAGGGTTACACTATAGTCCTTACCTTCATTATGTATACTGTAATCTTTGGTCCTTACCCCTAGCGAAGATTCTTGTATTACCTTGCTAATTCATTCATGCCAGTCACATTTAGTTTGTCGAAATGGAGGGTAAACACCATTGAGCTACTAGAGTACTATACTAAAGTAGGGATACCAGCTTAAAATACTCCCTATACAATATAGAGAAATCACTTAAGACTGTATGCATCAGATAAGATCTTTAAGATTAGTATACGATATTCATCTTCCCTTTCATTTTAATCACCCTTGGTAAAGTAAGAAGCAAGTTACGATACTCAACACTCCGTATTTAAACATCGAGTCTTTAATTTATGGCATATCTTACTATTACCAAGTGAACGCATTCTATCATATAGTTGTTAATGCTGATGAAGCACGACAATATATTGTTAAATATTTTAAAATTTATACTACATTTTCGGAGCTGTGATAGCCCAGCGGTGAGACTGTGCGACTCTTTCGAGGGGAACACGAGTTCAAACCCGGGCAGGCACCAATTTTTCTATTAAAACTCATGTGTCTAATTTATAATAACAATTAATCAATTAATCACATGTGTGTGTACACACGAGAAAACCTGCATATCTCTAGAGAATTCTGGAAATATATGTAACCTACCCGCAATTGAGCATCGTGGTAGGTCTAAGCTCCAACCCTTCTCTCCAGAAATGGAGAGAAGAAGCCTATTCCCAGCCGTGGGATTGTAACAGGCCGCTACTTTACTTTACTTTTACTACATTTTCGAAATGTATTTCTGCGTTAAAAAGGCAATTTTTCAGTTTAAGGCACAAATTAATTTTTGCCTTGATAACATTCAAATGACCGCCATTTATTCGTATAATGGCCATACTGTAGCGTTCGTTCATTCGTGGCTAGAAACTATGCGGCGGGCCGGAACGCGCCGCTTTCACGTTTCGAATGCCGTGACGTGGGACGGGTCGCGACGTTTCACTACGTACTACTATATAACGTAGTGATACTGGCCGGATTAGTGCATCAATTTCATAACGTACGGTGTCACATACTATTCTAAAGTAGTTTAAATTTTCTTTTTCTTTTAATGTTTCTTCTCAAATTGATCTCTATATTGATAGTTTAATTATACATATTCCTATAAAAATATCTAGCTTAAATTAGATATAAATATCTTACCGACGAGAATATGTAAAAATCTTATCAATAAGAATATGTAAAAAATGTTTACATGAATATTAATTTAAAACATTGATATGTTTTGAAACATGGGATTAATATGTATATAGTGTAGATACATTCATAATTTTATATTTGAGTATAGGTGGCATAGAAATCTAAAATATGTAAAAGTAAAGTAGCGGCCTGTTACTAGCCCACTGCTGGGAATAGGCCTCCTCTCTCCGTTTCTGGATAGAAGGGTTGGAGCTAAGACCTACCATGCTGCTCCAATGCGGATTGGTAGGTTACACATATCTCCAGAGTTCTCTAGAGATATGCAGGTCTCCTCGAGATGTTTTCCTTCACCGAAAAGCGTGTGATAAATTGCAATTATCAATTAGACACATGAGTTTTAATAGAAAAACTCATTGGTGCCTGCCCGGGTTTGAACTCGTGTTCCCCTCGTAAGAGTTGCACGGTCTCACCGCCTAAAATGCCTAAAATATGTAAAGTCCACAGATAAGTCAAGTACATATCGAAAAGGACAATTTAATTAGCGTTTTTCCTCTGATTTTTATGGTACCCGCTCTAGCTGGTACTTTTTATACGTATTACTTTCTCAAGTAATTAAAACATTAATGCCTACTAAATTTCTAAAACACAGCACTGCTGGCATTTTAAGTACTTTTTTCTTATATTTGAACAATTTTATTTTTTTGAAAATGGTTTAATTAGTCAAAAATAGTAAAATACAGGTTGAAATAATTCATGTTTCATATAATTAATATTGAAACCTACATCTGTATAGACAGAATGTAGGTTTACCGAAATGAGTCTTTCATTACCTTTCAAATTATAAAAAGGTTGCAGCTGGCCGTAGGAGGAACAGGAAGTTATTCGCAATTATAAAAAGGACACTATTTGCATATTGTTATACGTATAGGTAATAATTTAGTTTCTAAAGTACAAAATCGTCAATAATTATTATTAGTATACGATATATAAAAATGTAGTAATTCAACTTACATTGTATATGTCATTTTTAAGGAGGCATATTCAGATTAGAGAATAAATAAATACCTTATCATTTGAATTCTAATAACAATTAGTTACATTCCCTTGATGTGAAAAATTGTGGAGAGAAAGCCTCAATTCATCGGTTCTGATTATTTTTGCATATTTTTTTACATATTCATGTATTTCATATTTTCGGTGAACATAAACATCGTGAGAAGAGAAATTCCTGGGATATGTATAACCTCTCAATCCACATTGAAGCAGCGTGGTGGCTCCTGCTCTTCTTTCCAAATCGGAGAAAGGTGTTTAGAGGTGTCTATGCCTAGCAGTGGTTTAGTAACAGGTCGTTATTTTCTTATTATAAATTAAATACCTTTGTAAGTGATGCCAGAATCCAGATGAATATACGTAGTATGACGACTCAGCATGACTTCAAAAGGTCACGAGGTGAATGCTGAGTACCGAATGACTCGCGCCTTTTCCTGTGAGTCAATTTCCAATATTTTCCCAACCTACAACTGTAATATGATAAATTCCTGCCTTGTAAGAATATTCTGATATCTTTTCCTTTTTTCGAACAACATTAAATTGGTTCCTATATATTTTACTGACATTCGATTATTACGGCAATTGTGTTGTTTGCGAATCATATCATGTACTGATATTTTGAACGCGATTCTAACTCACTGGTTCAAATCGATGTTACGTATTATTTAGTTTGTTTAATGGCTTAAAATGTAATGTAGTTTACCATTAAGCCAAACATAGCCTATTGGGCGGCGTGTGAACCTTAACAAGGAAGGTATGAATCCAAATCCCGAACAGGCGCCATTGAGATTTTCAACCACTCCGCATTGGAACAACGAAGTGCTCCTACTCGCCAACCCTTCACACCAAAAAGAAGAGACTTTGCCGAGTAGTGGGATAGTAACATTCCCATTAAAAAAACTGTTTCCGAAGTAGTAGAATTGTAGAATATTAATGATTATTGACTGATTTATATAAAAATAAATTCGAGAGCTTCATGTGATGTCATGAAATATAACGCTTGATAATTATCTCTAAAAATGATATAGTAAAGTAAAGTAAAGTAGCAGCCTGTTACAATCCCACTGCTGGGAATAGGCCTCCTCTCTCCGTGTCTGGAGAGCAGGGTTGGAGCTAAGACCTACCACGCTGCTCCAATGCGGATTGGTAGGTTACACATATATCCAGAGTTCTCTAGAGATATGCAGGTTTCCTCACGATGTTTTCCTTCACCGAAAAGCGTGTGATAAATTGCAATTATCAATTAGACACATGAGTTTTAATATAAAAACTCATTGGTGCCTGCCCGGGTTTGAACTCGTGTTCCCCTCGAAAGAGTCGCACGATCTCACCGCTTGGCTAAACAGCTTATTATGTTATGTGTCACAGCTTATTGAAGATGATATACATTAATTCAATATTTAGGCGCCTATTAAGATTATTATTCTCATAAGATTGTTTAATTGTAGTCAAGACAGGAATTTAATATCTATATTCACTCATTATATACAATCCATTTATTAATTTACATGTAATTGGTTTATTCCCACGAATAAACCAATTACATGGCAAAGTTCCTATAACTCCAATTTTTTAAGTATAAATCCAACCAATTTTTACTTATTGATTACGGATCCCAAATTTCCGCTGAATGGATAATGCTATTTACCTTGAATGGAATTTGCTCGAATAAACGGATAGGAGCAAGGGCTATCGCTATCCTCGAGGATGAGTTGTAAAATTTTATAGAACCCGACGATCCTTTGTAATGATGCACGCAACCATGAAATGTTCGGATTAATTTTGAACCTTACATAGATATAAATATTGGTAACAGATAAAAGGCGGGTCTACCTCTGAAAATCTGACTTTACAAATACACTTTAATGATTTATTGTCATTTTATTTCATGACTATACGAATACAAGTATATATAACGAAAATAAATATTGAACGAAGAAATTAATAGTTTAAAATTAATACAATGTTCCACGTTTATGCTTTTCATACAATAAATGATAAATATGCTAGCATCCATTTGATAACAATATAATATACTCGTTACAATAATAAGATTTAAAGGTAGATACAGAACTAGATAAATATTGTTTTGAAAGGTTTTTTTTTCTATACAGATTCCATTGCTCGGAATAATACGGCGAAAAGATTTCGTGACCGAGTCTCAGTGCCGATAGGAAACTTATAAATAACACTTTCCAAAAATCTTTTCTACCCTTAGCCTTACGAGTTATTTGAACTTTAAAATCAGGGGTTTTGGGCTTTGGAGAAATCTTTTAGGTGGAAATAGATATTCATTCATTCATTAACAATTTCTTTTTCTTTTGTAAATTTATATGGGTAAAGCACGAGTATACTTTATAAAAATTTACAATGCAATTACAATTACAAATTACAAACCGATATACTGATATATTATAGTTTATGCAGTAATATTTGATGCGTGTAAAAGTGATATTAATACTAGTCTTTTTGTGTTGCACTTTCACAGGTAAATCAAATCGGTTTGAATACAAATTAATGAAATCTGAGTTATTTCTGAACTAGAACACCGATAAAAATAAAATTTCACAATAATAATAAATTGAAAAGATTAAAACAACGATCATTTACTCTCCGTCTTTTATTGTGAATTATAGCAAAAATTAATATATTTTTTGGCTTGTACATATTCTTCTGCCCTTAACCCACTCTTAAGTGGGGTCAGCAAAGCATGTTTTAAGCATGTTGTTACAGGATTTAGATAGTTTTTACGAACGGCCGCCTGCCTAACGTCAACTTACCTTATTCGCCTTTTACGACATCTCGGCAAGAATTGACGGTGGTCTATTATACTCAGGCTGATACTGCACGGCGCTTTTTTTTCGCATTGAAATAAATTAATAAATTTAATATCTCCACAAAAAATATGATTATTTTTGATTAGACAAAGCAATGAACAATGATAAATTGAATAAGGCTTCACATCTGACTAATAGTTATACTCAATACAATTTTTCGTGTCGTATTAAATTTCCGTTAAAAATAGCAATTTATTTTGTTTCAGGTGTGACAGCGGGCGGCATGATTGCCACGTGATCGAGTGTGCTTAAATTGCGTTCCGGAAAATGCGATATTTATATAGTCTGGCGACTTTCGTGATGTATTAATATTTTCTATGACGAACTATTTATTTTCACAACTATCAATGATACGGTGAAAATAGTTACAAAATGGGGCGGCGACGTTGGAGATTTGCAACTATCGCTGCTTTCTTGCTCTTCGTAGCAAAGGACACACAGTGTCAAGGTAAGACTACCCATTTCATTATTTATATTTGTTTATATACTTTTAAAGATTGTAATAAAATTGTGTGACGCAGTATAATAATCAGAAAATATAAGACAAAACATCCTCGCATACAACACATACTTAAGTATCACAAATGGTTTTAGGATAGTGAAAAATAATATAACAAATGAAGGATATAATATCAATATACAGTCATGCTATTTTTCTTCGCACAAAAGCAATGTTTATTACTGTAACCCGTGTACTGTGTTCTATGATGTCATATTGAAATGAATTAACTTTTCCACACTCGTAAAGTTGAACTAATAAATATAAATTTAAAATATTTTTCGACTTAATAATGGTCATCTTTTGCTATTGATAGAATTTAAAAATTAAAATGCATACCGTTTTAAAGTTAGATTGACTCGGTTTTTTCGTATCACGTGTACAATTAAAATTTAGTAGTTAGAAGTGTTTATCAACTCACCACCAAAGTAAAGATCAGTAAGATTGTGTAGCGACCATTTCCCTTTCAATTACTATCATCAGTGACATTTTATTATCTTACTACAACGATTTTGGTCTTTGTCTCATCCAATAAGCGAACAAAGAAAAGTCCCTGCGTATCCTCCTCTGTCGCCTTACTGGCGCTCCATTTACCTACTATTCAGTTATAATAACGGACGACCTATTCCTACAGTATAGTGGTTCGTAATTTATGGCAAAGTTGTTATCAATAACGAGGTGAGTTCCAGCAAGCACACAAAAGATTCGAGTTCGTATAAGTTGGTTCTAATAAAAAGGGTTTTTGAAGTTATGATCGGTTATTACAGGAACTATCTAATGGTGCGTAGCAAAAACTTATATCGGCTATATTGACGAGATCGTATACTTTTTTCCCAAAGACTACAGAACTGATTCATGCGGACAGCCACTGGTTGTCCGTGGTTCATGCGAACGTTGACCTCCATAGAGACCTCGACCATCTCTTTAAACGTTTTTCGAAATCTTACTTCGAGAAATCTGAGGTACACCCGAATAAGGGGTTATTTAAGTTGCATCTACTTATATTCCAGTTAGGTCTGACTACCGAAATAATAGGCGTCCAAAAAGCGTCCTATTTGACCCTGACGATGAAATAACGATCGCAAACACAAAAACACGTAATACACACACACACAGCGTCTTCGCCGGCAAAGACGAGGTCCCAGTTTTCTGTCGTCGGTCGGTCGTGGCTTCTCCCCACCCTTCCGACGCCGCAATGACTAATCAAAGTCATACATCAGCCCTCCACTACGCGTCACCCTAAGCCGTGGTCCGGCTTCACAGGAGGCACCCTTAGGACGACGTTCCCCGACGCTAGTAGAGCTTCTGCGCTCTAATCTCTGCATTTCGTAACCTCGACGATGCTTCTGCGCTTGCCTGTCCCGCCCGGTGACGCTGTAAGAGCCATTAATCTAATAAGGCTTTTACAGTGAGTTCGAAAAAAAATACTTTTTTCTACACTAGTCTACACTGATACTTAATTTAAAGAAAAAAGTTATTAAATTAAATGCATAATACAAAAGTAAAAAAAAAATATTATTACTCTTGTATTATGGATCTACGCAAAGTAACGCCTAATTCTATAAATTATTTAAATGCATAGTGATGTTACAAAAAGAAAGCTCTGTTGATAAGAAAATAGCAATATACAATTAATCACAAAATATTATCACATTAAATTTTTATCCAAGTTTAGATATTCAATGCTTTTGAGCAACAGTTTCACTAATTTTCTTGAAATTATGGGTCCGTTTTAAATTCTGCTACAAACCCCGTGAAAGTCGTTTTGTGTGTTCGATTGTGTATATATATCGTTATTTTTAAAGCAGTGCACATTGTTGCACTTTATCGAAAAAGTTTATTGAAGACCATCTTAGTATGTGAGTCAGTAGTATTTTTTCTTTCTACGAGAGTTGACTAAATGACCCATTTACTTCTTACAAGCATTAAGCACTCAATTGCCTGATGGCGTTCATAACCAAGTCTAAAAGCGGCTGTATACAAAAGAACTACGAAGCTATAAATTTTATTGTTGCTGTATTTAACTCAACGCAGTATGCACCTATCTCATACCTAAAGTTTGTAATTTTTTTATCTTTGTAAATTGGTTTAAATATATTAACATAATATATGCATAATATTGGCACAGGTGGCAACAACCTTCTTTGAGTTCTTCAAGTGTGGGTGTATATATGTAATTAAGTATTTATTTTAAAATTAATTTTCCAGCCTGTTACCAAAATTGAATACATGAATACATCGAAAAAACTAATTTCTACTTTTGCTACTTAAAGTCTTGAATCGCATATTATCGCTTTATGGTAAATTAAGTCAAACTGCCTCTACAGCTACTTGCTAGGCACTAGTGCAGAAAAAACGAGATTACAAACTCCTAAATCATTTTAATCGTCAGTCTATCTAAAAAAGTCTGCCGTAGATCTTTTCTATAGGTCTTTATTAGAACAATCTAAGCACAAAAAAAATTTAAGAGGGGGAATCAAGTTCCATGTCAAAATGTCAAGATATGACGGTCACGTATTTACCTGAATATTTGGATTTCGTAACTCGTGGTTGATAATTTGGATAAAGGAAACTAGACTATATTTTTTCGTGACCGTCTTATCCTATCTATCGTATTATAAAGGATGTATAAAAAAAGGGGTTATAATAAATCATAACGGATTACAGGTACCGTGCCTAAAGATTTATGCTCACATGCGCCGTTAACCTATGACCCTCTAACTCTTCTCTTACGTAAAAGGGTTGACAAAGATAAAATAACACAGATGTAGAAATTAGATATATTGACTTTAATCGTAGCTGACTAGTTCTATCTATGAACTGAATTGTAATAATCACTGCATTTAGTAGGCAGATGGTTTTTGCAGGATTGATGGATTCGATGCAGGAAAGACTGAAGAGAAAGAAGTGCAATTATCATCATTACTAACTCGCTTGTATTACTTGATCTAACTACTTTACATACGTGGTTACGGATTCATTAAAGAAACGCAATCTCTCGCATTTAAATGAACAAGGGATTAAATGAAAATATTTCACTTTTAGAAGAAAGTCGCGTTGTAATTTCTAGAGAATGAATGGAACTATCATTGTGATCTTCTCACCCATTACAGTGTTTATACAACGTATAATTTACCGTCAACTGAATAAAATCAAGGCTTTGTAGCTTTAAAATAATGGCTTCAAAACATCTCTTACATCCTTAGGATCTTGCAACATAAATTATTATAACGGAAAGCAGGAAGCTTCTATAAAGTATTTAAAAAAAGAGAATTTATAAATGCCAAAAACTACTATGCGTAAAGAATAATAATCATTGAGCCCCCTTTTTAGACGCTCGTTAAATCATCAACATACAAATGTATGTCGTTTAATTCAGGTAAATACTTAAGTTAGGTGAAGTCACGACCAAGAAAATACTTATAATGGTGAGACTATAGAGAGCAGACTTATCGTTTATAGATGAACTGGGGATTAAAAAAAGAATCTGGATTGATGGGGATTAAAAAAAGGACTCTAAAAGAATGTCAACCTAGCGCAAATATTCTATTATATTAAATGCAACTATTCTCGCGGTCACCTCTCTCCCACTCGTGCCGTCTAAACGACGTTCCATTTATTATTCACCGGGCAAAGTCACGAACGACCCGATCTTACTGGAATTGAGAACCATTTATAGGTCTTGAAGGTTGGAACAATATTATCTTTAAAACTCTATCAATGAGGAATTCAATTTCATGTTTTACTAACTAAGCTGAACTAATTGTCTAGCTTAGATTACAATCCCCGTTACGTAAAATGGGACGAAAGCGTAATAAATATTCACTTTATTCTTTTAAAGAAATAAGTGTTTTAAATATGTAATAATTTACACATAAAACTGTATATTATTCATATTATAATTATTCTAATAACGAGTTATATTAAATTATAACTGTAACAACTGTGCGATTAAACCGTGTTAATTTAGTAAAGTAACTTTATGTACATAGATTGTTATATCTCAGGCTTTCGCCTATCATAAACTATGCGTATTTTATCAGCTTTGTGCTACAACTAGGTCACTTAATTAATATTAGTTTCTATTGTACGAAGAAGAGCAGCATATTGTGTTAAGATTTGGCACGTTCTAAGATAACTGACACTTGGGCAACATAATGAAACTATAGCCACCATTATATACATACCATTGGTACCCTCCACTACGTTCGCGTGAACTTAAGTGTTTAAATACCCCCTATTATGTTCTATGAGATTTTTCCCTGTACCCGAAAAAAAATATATAAAAAGTTTCAACAGCTGTGGAAGTGTAACAGGCAGAATTCCGCATTTTTAATATAAGTGTAAGTTGTAACTACTAACAAATATATTATTTTAAACATTTATTTACGAGTTTAGTTAGGTTCCAAGCAATTTATTCGAAAAGACCAATTGGTTAATTAAAAACCCGTTAATTGGTCTTCATTAAAAATTAACAAAATTATCAACATATGTTTTGAGAGGATGGATTAGAATTTCATGTTCTAAAACGGAATTAGGATTTAAATATAATAAGGAATAAGTTTTAAGTGATTCCTAAAATTATCTTAGTCAAATATTAATCAAAGATATAAAACAATAACATCATATATCAAAAAATCTCTCTCTATAATAGCTTAGAAATTTTTTATTATAGACTTTGCATTTAATGAAATATATAATGTATAACTGAGAAAAGTCGAGTTTGCTTCCACTCATACGAGATTTAAAAATTCATTACAATCCTGCAAAAACTTTGAAGCTTCAACATGTCCCGTAAATTAAGCAAAGTTTCAATGGCAAGCTTAATTTATGATTCAAGTAAGTAGGGCACAAGTAGTAGTCTGATAACGCTGAAATTAAGTACTATTCATGCTACGGTGCCGAGTGAGCTATTTGAGGGAAGTTATCAAGCTATTAGCGTCGAACTTTGACTTTATAAATTTGTTCGTTAATGTAACTAGAAGTACATGTTTTTGAGAATATTTATTTTACTAAGTTATATTTAGAAAATAAATGTAAATTCTCCACAGAAATTTGAACTTAATTAACACAAATGTATTGTTAAATAACATATTGTTAACAATATATGGATGTAAATTATTTCAGTTGATAAAGACAATATTCTTATTTTTAATGAGAAATAAATATATCTCAACCTTAATATTAAAAATTAAAAACATGTTTCCCGTCTTTATTTCAAAATTTACTATTGATATTATTATGGCGGACGTATGATTTTACAACTACCATTTCAAACTTTGAACTACGGCTTTTTGCTATGCGTTTCAATGCGAAATATCGTTGCACGATAGTGCAGTGCAATTTACTTTTATGTAACGAATTCCATGCACCGTGCCAAATGCAAACATTTTTATAGATATTGTGTTATTTTGATATTTAAAATAAAAGTCATAAAGAAATCACTTTATTTATATACCATGACATTAAGTTAAGAAAAGTATTATTTAAAAAAAGTGTGCAAAGAATAACTTAGCAAAAGAGTTAAGTTTCTCTCAGAGTTATTCACAGGTCTCACTAACAGGCCAGTGACAACATGAATAAATATCGATACTATTATTTTAAATATAAAGCGAAAAATATATGAATCGTGGAAGCTAAGAAAAACCTTTAAGTATATCGATATATACGAAAAAAATTATATAAATAAATATAAAGACTGGAAAGTGTGGGGATCTTTGACTTAATTACAGACTTAGTTACAACAAAGATGCACTAAATTCTAATTGCATTAGAAAAAATCAAATATACTGCTTGACCTAGAACAAATAAAAGAAGGCATCAAATAACAACCCTTGTATTTTCTGCTGAACCGAAAGAGAGAGACAAATCCAGCTTCGACTGGGTCAAATAGGTATGGATTGACGCTCAACATTAATTCCCTCAACATATGCAGGTTTCTCAACTATCACGACTACAAAAGAAGCGTTTATTATAAGAAAAATGTCAGGATTATGCCAAATCTGTTTGAACAAGGTTGTATGCATAAATAATAAACTATTTGCGTCAAAGAAATCGATGAAAAACGAAACCGTAACGTTTGAGGATTTTTGCAATTGAACTGCATCACTTTATATCACAATATTGTGAAATACAATGACTGTCTCGGAGCTTAACATAAATAGACATAGGCGTGGGTAGCGCACGACTTTTGTCATTGTAATGGTCCAAAGCAGTACATTTCTATCTTTAACAACCGGTTTAAAGCTTACCTAAAGTTAAACCACGATCCCTGTTTCTTTATATCACCGGAAACTGGTTTTGCGGTGCTTTATCATCACATATTTATTTGCATGCCGATTGAATTAAAATGGTAACGTCGTATCTTAACGCGTGGCTGTGGCACAAAGTATTATTTGGGAAACAGCACTTGAGTCTCTTTAGAAATAAAGTTATGTATATAATACATAATCTTAATTAATTTCCTTGTCCAACTCAATCTTTAGTTGATATTGGTGTCCAATAGTCTTAGTCGTAAACTCTTGAAGTAGACGTGACCTATAATGAGAGACTTTCTTTATAATGAGAGAGATTAGGCATAAGAACACTAATAGAGAAGGTACGCTTATCAATTTTGAGAATATATACATAATTGATGATATAAATGTCAATTGTTTAACGACATCAAATTAGTTTCACCTCTAATTCCGGCTGGATTTTTGCCACGTTAACCTTTGAATAACATTTTCACGATCAAATGACGTATGTAACATTTTTATTGGTTGCATTTAACGCTCTATTAATCTTGATTGCATTTACATATACTGTATTGCATACAAAGAGACATAATAAAACTTTTACAGAATTCAAATATTGTTTTGTGTTTGAATATGTATGTAACATATCAAATTGTATATAGTTATCTGTAGAATGTTATATTTTGTCTCACATTTTTTTTTTTCACTCAGGTAACCTATTATTTGTTCTTCATATTGAATTAAAACATTAATCTCTGTTACATGACAGAGTAAGGTAGAGTATGTCTTTATTATTTCCTTTATATTTTTTATGTATAATATTTTATTATCATTTCTTATAATTAAGTGTCATTGGTAGACTAGTTGGCTATAACTTCTATAAGTTATAGCCAACTGGTCTACCAAAGACAGCATAGAGCATTCATCTCTCATAGAGCATCCTATGATGCTCTATGAGCAAGTGGAGTTAGCAAATGGAAAGCACATAAAATACCATTAGTGTTTATTTGCAAGAACTTAGCAAAATTATTTGCTATTTATCAAACTTAACTGCAATTGTATACAGACACTTCAACATCTTTATATGTTAATGCTTGCATAATACCATCACCTCTCATTAGACTGTTACTCGTGTCGCAAACATCTGTCTCTTCTACATAACTATACCCAACCATAAATTTACCGAAAATCTGTAATATGAAATTACAGCGCGGATGTTATATAACATTTTAATATTTTACGTAGAGAAAGACAAACGTATGGTTATTAGTTTTGGGGTTTTCATACGTAAATAAAACGACTTTTACTTGTACATTTATATTTTTCGACCCGCCATGGGTATCCGGCTGAGCAGAATAGACCACCTTCATTTCTTACCGAGGTGTCGTAAAAGGCGACTAAGGTAAGTTGACCCACCGTGTGGCATCGGGTTAAGTAGAATAGACCACCTTCTTACCGAGGTGTCGTAAAATACGACTAAGTTAAGTTAACGCCAGGGAGGCGCCCGGTCGTAAAATACGTAGCCAAGCCAAGTGGCAACATGTTTGTAACCTGTTGTGTCGACCCCATTCAGAGTGGGATAAGGGCAGGAACATGATGATACAGAATAAAAAAGTTACCTTTTGGGAATAGGAGAAAACTCTTTGACTTTCTTCTTTTTCAACCGATGCTGGACATACTTGTAAGTCTCTTCACGGGATCTTCACACCTTCTTCACCATCTTGTGCAGTTAGGATCAAACGGCTCCCCGAGGCCCTTTTGAGGTGGTCAGTCCGCCTTTGCTTCTACGTAATCGTATTTTACACTAAAATTTATGCATGACGATAAAATTGAGATTGATAAAGTAGCAGGTACTCAATTCGCTTAAAAAGGGAAATTAAATATCAAAAATTAACAAAAAATCTTTAAAAAAAACATACAATTTATGCCTCCAGATACATAGAATGTATTTCACACTTACCATTTATGTTATTATTACGGTAATTATAATTGTGTTAGATATGACAGGAAAAATATAATGTCCTACTTTACCAAACATATAATACATAGTGTTCATTTTCCGCTTGAGATTTAATTAAGACAACTCTTATGCTATCTTGGGTGCAATGATTAAAAAAGGAGTTCATTTTTTTAAATAAATAATCATTACAAAATGAATATGTTAAAAAGATAAGTCAATTCCCACCTATGCTTTTAATATAATATGACTCGGCACAGAAATGTCCTCAGGAAAATTTATTTTATTCGAATACCATTACTGTACTCCTAGATATATTATAAAGAACTTAATGTATCTCCTTTATTCCATAATAAAATACGAATTTTATATTCCGTACGTGCAGTTTCTTTCTTCCTTAATCTTACCCACATCTCGGGTCTTATCGTAATTTTTCCCTTTTCTAATGCCCGTTTTTTTATCAAAAAATTGTTGTAACTTGAATATGTCTAAATGTTCCTAATGATAGCGATTACATATATAAAAAAACAAATATACAATTGTCGAATTTTCTTTAAAGTATAAAGGAGGCTATTGTCCAAAGAAGAGATAATATTAGGCCGCTAGTGATTAAGTATGGCTTAAGAAAGCAGAATTTACCTCATCTTGGTTACCGAATACAAAGATGATGCAGAGCAGTATATTGTATCTTACGTTGAACTATGTTATAAGATTTACAAGAATATTACAAGGCAATCAGACAATTTTTGCCGTATACTGTTAATTAATTAATATTTTAATTAGAGTTAAGAAATGGTTAATTAATGTCTGATTAATATGTTTACTCCTAAAGACTGATGATATTGAAAACTAAATTGTCGAAATATAAATGTGGGTATAGTCTTTTTTCGTTTATACTCAGAAAATTTTACTCACTCACAGAACTCAATTGTACTGATGTATCAAATGTCAAATCAAATCAAATCAAAATATTCTTTATTCAAGTAAACTTGTAAACAAGTGCTTTTGAATCGTCAACTTTACTGCTGGTTCGGAAAGCTGTTCCTGCCGAGAAGAGCCAGCAAGAAACTCGGCGGTTGCTCTTTTTAAAATATAAATCTTAGAACTAGTTACATTTATTTATTACTGTCTTGTACAGGGTAGAAGTGCACCTATATCCACACATCCTTATCATCTAAGTAATCTTCAACAGTATAGTAGGCTTTCTGTATCAGCCTCTTTTTGACAGTGTTTTTAAACTGCTGTAATGGCATGACCAAAATTGATTTTTCTGAGAATCTTATACCCAAACCCACAAACGATTTACGTAGTTTTGCTAGGCGCAAAGCAGGAGTCGCAAGCTTATGTCGGTTCCTACTTTGTCTATTATATACATCACCTATCGTTTTGTAATTCTTTATATTTTTATGTACAATGATTTGATGATGTCAGATGACTTGATGATGAGAATAAATGTAGTTAATACAAAATCTGATTCTATTTCTGAAAATAGGCAAATAGATAGCTCGGAATAAATATATAGATATATATAAATAAATATATGGGACACTTACACACACGGTCGTCCGTCCCCATAGTAAGTTAATACTTGTGTTATGGGTGACAGACAACTGATAGATCTACTACAAATATAATTTTGAATACATACTTAAATACAAATATACACCCAGGCTCGAAGAACCAACAAATTGTTTATAGAAAATGTTGGCCCTCGGCGGGAATCGAACCCGCGACCCGCAGAGCTGAAGGCAGAGTCACTACCCACTGCGCCAACGGGCCAGTCAAAATGAAACATTCCCACCATAAAAAAAAAAATGTAACCCCTAGACATTAAAACAAACTAACTCCCGCATCATGTTTCTATCATACTCACCAGAATGTGTAACGGTGAGGAACAAATTATTTCCTGAGAAAACAAACTTCTGACTCTCACTAATATTAGGATTGGTATATGGACGGATATACGATTTCAGTAAATTGTTCTTTGGATAAAATTATTATTTATTAAAACTAGTATTTTGACGCTTTCTTACTATAAAAGTCATTATGCGTATTTTGCAATTAGGCGAATCTGGAAAACTATAGAAACATTTTTAATATTTTTGTATAGCCTGACATTTATAAACATACACCAGACTCATAATACAATTGTGATATAAACTCTAAGCGATAACGTGAAGCTTCAAGATGTTATGGTTGATTCGCAACTTTACGGAATCCAAGTTTTCCTTGTAGTTTTATTTTCTTTGGATCAATAACGTGTTTTATTCCATCGATCTCATTGAGTCTTTTCGCCCGATGTGACCATAATTTCTAAAAAGTTAATACAATCTGCGTTTTAATTTTAATTTATTGCAAAGCGCAAGACTATTATAGCATTTATAAACCTTGTAAAAATGAGTGTTACAGTTCCACTCCCTAACAATATAATCGATTAAACATACTAAGCAAGTCACTGAAGCCGTTTCTAAGAGCTATTGTGATGTCCATAGGGCTTTACTAAGTTAAAGAATTCCCCTCTCCGAAAAGAAAACTTTTAGCACGACACACTTGGGGCCAGTCGAGCGGTCTTGTAAAATGCAATATATGCTCTAACTTGAAACAAGAATATTTTTGTCTCCACATGTTTACCCAAAGTTGAACACACTTTTTTCGCAAGATTAATTTAAAGATATTGATGCACGAATGGAAGAATGAATATTAATATATTCATTCTTCCTCTTAGATTAAACGAGAATACATACGCAAATATATTTCAGGGGATAAAATAAACCTGGAACGAGATTAGAATATATCTAGGAGTAATAAAAACTAATGGTTTTGATGGAAAATATTGTGAGGAAACCTGAATATTTATGAAGTATTCCTATGTTTACACATATCCCAGGAATACTTAATATCTTTATACCTGTCAATTAACAATTTTCAATTTAAATTTTTTTTCGAGCGTCACTCCATACTTCTTGACCTTTTGATTGGCAATATTGACTATAGCTAATAAATTAGGTACCATTATCAATGAGTTTTCTATAGTTGTGTGAAACGTCATAATAGAGATATTATGTCGTCGAAAAACATAATTCATTAAAATAAATTCTTCTCTTAATGTAATATTATCCTAATAACATGATATTTTTAAATTTTAGAATTCTTATAATCAACTCTGATGGCTACTACACATAAAAAGTATGGTATATTTAAGTCTAGTCGCTTTTAAGTGTAAGTCATGTAGATGATTCTAACATACCGTAAAGTAGTGCAATTAATCTAACGGAATAATTATTTTACCAGCTCTTCAATACGCTCGAGTTCCCATTACAGGAGCGAACAAAGAAGATTAATTCCCTTTAACGATGTTCTAAGACGATTGTTATAAATTCGATAGGTGAAACTTTTGCAGCGCAGAACTTTAATAGTTAATTTGTTAGGACATAATACTTGCTTTGTGTTTGTGATACAGGATGAGGAATAATAAATATTAAATTAATAATTTAATTAACTTTTATTTTAATTATATTATACTTTAATGTAACTTTATAAGGATTGATTTAATAAGTCATTTTTTATAAGTATAAATATGTTATGAGATATTATATTCTTCTGCATAAACTTTACTCTCGAATCGACAAATCAAATCAAAATAATCTTTATTCAAAAAAACTCTTTTAAGCACTTGAATCGTCAAGGATCAATATGATTAACGAAACTACAACTGGTTCGGAATGTTGCTCTTACCGAGAAGAACCAGAAAGAAACTCTGCGGTCAATCTTTTAAACATTTTCAATTTTACATTATTAAACCGCTGTCTTGTATGAAGCCGGAAGGATTTTTAAATTCAGGCATTGTTATCATCCAAATAATTTTCAATTTTGTAATATGCTTTACGTGTAAACATATTTCTTACACTTAATTTAAACCTTTCTTTTCAAATTTAACGAGGATTGGTACTTTTGAAATCTTCCTAAATTTTCAACAACCACCGCCATATTTCAACTTGTTGACACAAAACAATACCAAATCGTATGTCAGAACAACGTAATTCACTATCTAATGATGAAAACAGCTTGAAAATTCGTTCAGTAATTTTGAGTTTATCGCTAAGAGACACACAGATGCAGCGAGTGACTTTGTTTTATAATATATAAATATTTACTATATTATTTAAAAATTCCCGTAAAAACTCATAGTTGAGAAAAAATACACTACTTAATTGAGAGTATTTGAACACTTAAGTTAACGCGAATGTAGTTGCAAGTACAGGTTGCATAAACATAATAAAGTAAAAGTTATTTCACTGGCCCGTTGGCAGTAGGGTCGCGGGTTCGATTCCCGCTTAGGGCCAACACTTTTCTTAATGCATTTTTTTTGTTCTTTGAGTCTGGGTGTATATATATGTATTTATGTAAATATGTATTTAAAACTATATATATATATGTATATATTTACCAGTTGTCTGTCACCCATATTACAAGTAATAAATGCCTTACTTTGTGGACGGCCGACCGTGTGTGGAAGTTTCCTATATATTTATAATTATTAATAATTTATGATCCGTCTGCGCATCATTGAAGCTTTTTAATTAGTGCAATTAAACGCACAGTTCTCGCTGGTAAAATTATACTATAATATAAAAACACGTTCATTACGCGATATTTCACAGTTCCTAACGCAGGAAACCGCATGCCTTCAACAATTTTCCACACCCATGTTGGATCTAAATGGCTTTCAAAAACCCTTTCGGTTATAAAGAGCTTTTAAACCCTTTCTAAACGTCACGCGCAGGTTTCTAAACACGTGGTGCTAATTACCTTCGATTTACGACGCAATATCCAATCCTTTGTTTACCCATTTGACATGAAACATAAGCACTAAATAAAGATTTCAATCTATATAAATATTGAATGGCTAATTAATTATAAATTGATAATATTTATTATTAAAAATTTTGTTGAATAATATCGAAATAATTTTTAATACACCCCTTACACATAACTATTCTGTCTGGTGTCCTGTCATTTGATAAAAACAAAATTCTATTTTTTTTTTTGCGAGGAATGTTTGGCTATATTATGGATACTGTCATCTTTACATGGATATATATATATAACGAAATAAAATTATAAAATTAGAATTACAATGAATATCTTGATCTCATGAAAAATAATATGTTCCTACTAATATGAATGCTAAATCCTCGTATATATAAAATATGAATGGTTGTCTGTATGTCCTTTATAGACTCCAAAACGATGGAACGATGACGAATGGACCGATTTTAATACAATTTTCAGAAAATCTTAAGAATGACCTAACGGATGATAATGTAAAGTTTGGTCGCGATCGGGGCATTTTTTAACTGTCGAGTTCTGTAAGGTTTAAGGGGAATTCGAAACCAGACTGAGCCACAGAAACGCGTGGCCGGAAAGATAATTGTGTATAATAGAATGTATCTATCACATCTAAAATAAGGTATGGAACGATGGGATTTTTGGTACAGGGAGTAACATAGACTTCAAAATAGAGTCATACGTTGCATTTACAATTTGAATTCGCGTGATTCTTCGCGAGATAAATTCAAGGAAACGGATATTCTTAAATTGGCTTGACAGTAAATTTTTAGTAATTTAATTTTTGTACATAATTATTAAAAGATTGGCGATTTATAAAATAGACATAGTAGGAACCGAAATAAGCTTGCGATTCCTGCTTTGCGCCTTGTAAAAGAAAATAAGTCATTTATGGATTTGGGTGTAAGATTCTATAATAAAATCGCGCAATCGATTTTATCTTTACCACTACAGCAGTTTAAAAACGCTGCTAAATATGAGGCTGATACAAAAAGCCTACTATACTATTAAGGTTTATATAGATGATAAAAATACGTGGAATTAGCTACTCCAGTTATAGTAATTTTATTTGAAAAGAGCAACCACCGAGTTTCTTGCTAGCTCTTCTCGGTAGGAACAGCTTTCCGAACCAGCAGTAGATTTTGACGATTTAAAAGCACTTGTTTACAAGTTTACTTGAATAAAGAATATTTTGAATTTGAATTTGAAGTTCTATAATCTTTGTTTCGAAATACACGCAGGCAAAATCACAGTCAGAAGTTAGTATTAAATATATATTTTGAGAGAACTGACTAACGCTTGGAAATATTCATCTGAACGTATTACGTTGAAAAATGGTTCAAAATAACGTTACGAGTATAACAGCCGTCCGATTTGATTGAGATAAGTTACTCAATTTTCGCTTCTCATATAAAACGGAGTGTTATTATGTATCTTAGGCATAGAGCTATTCTATTGCAGTAGGGGAATGAGCCTAAAATGTACCTATCGAAAAAACAGAGAAAGCAATTGAGCCTTCCTATCTTTCTTTCTTTTTAATGGGTGAATAGACAAATATAAGTATGGGTGAAGTTGTGATAACCTAGCGGTGGCACTGGACGACTCTTTCGAGGGTGACGAGTTCAAATCTCGGGCAGGCACAAATGAGATTTGCTATTAAAAACTTATGTGTCTTATTGATAACTGCAATTTATCACACGAATTCCGGTGAAATGTCGTAAAGAAATTTGCATGTCTGTACAGAAATCTAGAAATGTGAGTAACCTAGCAATATAGATTTTAGCAGCGTTGTAGGGGTAAACTGCAATCCTTCGAAGAGATCACAATAATGTGATAAGACCGCCCTTGGCAGATTTTAATGCCACTATTACTTATGTCTTAATCTTCCTTTCTCTCTGTATTTTTATGTGCAATAAAGTTATTCTTCTTCTACAATGGAGAGAGGAGTCCTATGACGACAGGCCGTTACTTTAAATATTGTTCTTCCTTCTCTTATTAGTTATCGGACACTGGAATTTACAAGCCTGCCTTTGATTCTTCTACTCTACGTATATAGTACTCTATATATATACATATATATATAATTTTGCTATACAAATCGTATTTTACATATACTATAAAAAAAACTTCATTAAATATGATAAAAGGAAATGTATGTCACCGGTTATAGCGCTTGACATTGTAAGTCTTTTTAATCTGTTAATGCACCGAATATTACCTCTGGGAGCAAATAAAACCTTTTTTGCAATAAACTCGCGCATTTCATTTAGCAGAGTTATTGGCCTCGCAAGAGCAGTTACTTTTCATATGCACAGATATTTCACTTTTTTGTGGTTTTCCATACATTCATTGACAACAGCTCTAAAAAATGATAAAGCGATTACAATTTATAATACACCAATAAAAATCAGATGTACTTTTATTTCTTGGAGGCAAATTAATTTACAGAAATATTTACTTTACTGAAAAAAAAGCTGCATTTGTTTTACTATTATAAAATTCCGCATTTTCTGACAAAATAATAAATTGATTCATATGGGAAAATAATGCCCTAAGACGAAATAAAACACGCAGTAATGTGACGATAAAAAAAATCATAAAAGAACTACCATCAATACATTAAACAAAGCAACACCTTATTAAGATCACTTATCACTGCTGTATTATTTATCCAAAAGAGATACTTATACTTCTCGAAATTAATGCAAACAGGAGTCCACTAGAGAAAAATTTAATACTATTATATTATTCACTATTACTGTGTGTTGTTTTAAGAATTCTATTTAAAGAACACAATATCGCACTTAGATTTTGAAAAATATCTATATTTTAATTACTTATATTTTAACTCCCATATCACCACATTAATTGTTACAGAGATAAAAGCGACAGAAGTAGAAAATAATCAACTAAATATATTTATTCTACGCATATTTACGAGTAATCGTTTACTCTCTTAGTCAATAATATTTCCTTTCACAAAATTATCGCAATAGCAAAACAGATATTACGCAACTACATATACTACTAGATATAACACATGTCTTTGGGGTGAGAGTGTTAATATTCATTATATGTAAATCTTCATTATTTCTACAGTCGCATAATAAACGTTAAGGTGTACAGGCCTTGTTTTGTTCACCTGAAACCAGGTTGTGTGTCTTTAACACTTATTGCTCCAGATAAAAGGTTGTAAATGGAATGACATTGTTTGCCAAGATATAACCTTATAAGAGTCATCTTCTAAGTTTAACAGGGACGCAATTTTATTGGGCCGTCTGCTTGTATCACTCTCAAAGGAAATTACGGCAATATGTATTATGTGTTATTTCCATACACATTAAAGATAGGTGAAATTTATAGCACTATATAATAGTTCAACGATTATTAGATGATTATATTTTATTGAAAATCATAGCTCTAACACGCAATCTACACTCTGCTTTTGTCTTGGGGCCTATTTTCTTATGATGATTCGGTTGGAGATCGAAACTATCGTTGCGATTGTCGTAGTGAAAAGGTATGTGTAGTGTGGAGGTGGTAGTTCGTGGAATGTGTAGTTTCTCTTAATAAACGCGGATAACAGGGTCGTCATTCTAGCATCTTAAGGCCGACTCCTATTAGTTTTCTAATACAACTATACCCTGTCCAATGGCATTTCTGCTTCTCAACACGCTGAACTAGTTCGGTTATTTTGATTCTTGAGTGGATTTCCATATTCCTCATAGGACTACATACAGTTATTCTGAGCATTGCTCGCTCTTGCCCGCTGACCATCTCTGAGATTTCTTATAAGGTCCATGGTTAGCAAACAAGTTTCAAGCACTTATGATTTTGTATAAAAAGTTATACGCCTAATTGTTATTTACAATTCATCACGCACTTTGGTGTAAAGAAATCTGTATGTGTCTGGAGAAAATATGTACCTACCATTCTACATTAGAGAAGTGTGGATGTAAGCACCATAGCTTCTTTTTAGTATAGAGAGTCGAGAACTTGCCCAGCATTGTGATATTAAGATGCCGTTACTGAAGACATATTACATTAATTTATAGAACTAGGCGTTACTTGCCGAGACCCATAATGTAAAAGTAATAATAAAATTATTTTTCTATATCCTAATAGTACTGATAAGAAGTTATATTTATCATCTTGGATCAGCTCTATTAACAAGCTTAATGTAACTTGTTCTCTCCGTAATATAACATTCATAAATTATAAGCTTGCAATGTCATATGAATTTATAGGCTTAATAATTGCTGTAGCAGCACCTGTGGCCCTGATGTTAGCAGAGCATGTTCTAAACTAAACTTCAGAGAAGGCCATTAAACGGAGCCAAGCTACATGCGTTTTGCAGTTCACGTTAAATATTATAATGCGGAACAAGAGAACAAAGGCTTACGTGAATAATAGAGAATAGAATCTAAGATTAATAAAGAGATTGCCGTACCTAGTTTGCATCTACTCATAGCTGTCAACAAAAATGTTTTGATCTTACATTCCGAATTTCCTTCAACATGAGCTTTATAAATTAAGACTACTCTATTACTTATGTCTTAATCTACCTGTTACTATCAGTGGGATAGTAACAGGCCGTAACTTTTACGTTTTGATTTAACTCAATTAAGTCTTCATGTCTTCTATTTTTGGTCTTTACATACTTGTGTCATCACAACTAAAACTGTGTACAAAATTTAAATAAATCAAAAAGAAGTTCAAATCAAATTCTCGATGCAAAGTTTGAATTAAAGTTTAAAATATACGTACGCGAAATGATTCTACTAAGCAAAATGTATGTGAGTAGGTAATACTAATTATTACAAACTTACATTAAAGTTTTATAATGAAGGAAACTCATGAAATCATTATGTTTTGTTTTGTTTGCTCACAATTTAGCCGAGCTTTGTAGAACCTAATAAGTTTATATCCGAAACACACTAATTTGCATTGCTTTCAAATGACGACTATTTAAATTGTTGTCACGAAAATCCGCACAACTAAACAGTCTCTTCAATCTTCTAATTGAGTATAATGAGTCTAATTTGTAATTTTGTACATCCCCGTGTTTAATTTAGATGATATATTTTTCAATCAATGTAACCAGCTATTTTAGAAATAAGCCAATTCTTGTATTATATTTCCTCTTTCTTTGTTATTCCTCGGCATGTAGATGCACCCCTTTTGTCTAGATATGATAATATTTCGTGGTTGAAGATGGTTTGAAGTCTTAGAAAATAGTAGAAATGTTTAATAAAAGTTATATTGCAACTTATTGCCGTAAAAAATGTAGAAAGTTGTTATCGTGACGGTGGTTTTTTAAATTTTGTTCTAACCGTGATTAGTAGATATAGTCTTGTCAGACGATAGCTGTCAGTTCTTAGTAGACCCGACGAGTTATGTGTAACAGTTAGGTGATAGACATCTATTGTATTCTTATGATGCTTGAGGAGATGCGCCCACACACTGTCTCACAATATTCTATGAATGTACCTATGTATTTCGCACCAAAATATTATTCAATTAAAAATCGTTACACATGTAACAAAGATTATTTAATGTGTTTATTGTTTCAGATGAAAACGACTTTTACTACACACCAGAAAGAAATTTTGCTCAAGTTCAACCGCCTATATTTCCAAATAGTCAACCTACGTCATTCTTCGAACATGGAGATAGTTACAGGGTACCTTCAAATGCACAACAATATAACGACGGTCGGTCGGTGAGATTTCCTAGTCCCAATTATAATCAGAATCCTTCTCCTTTCCAATTACCGACAGGTAGAAGTCAGTCTGGAACACAATATTACGTAAATCAACCCGAATTTACATCACAGCGTCAAAGATTTAGGCCTGCTTTACCTTATAATTTTCAAATATCACATCCAGCTTCTACTAAAAGGCCTGATATTTCTCAAATTCATTCTGTTGCATATCAAAATGACCCATCCAAACCAGAAACATTTTTAGGTCAAATAACAATAAACAATCCTGATATAGACTACCTTCAAAATAATGGATTTAAAAATATACCGTTTGATGGCAACAGTCTTAAAAGTAACGGTCAAAGTGGTCACATTACACGTGATGATGAATTCGATAACGATGATCAAGATATATTTGACGTACATAAAGTCACTACTTATAACCCTTCAAAGCTCGCAAGTAGACATAAAATAAATATTAAACCAAACAACTCCAGATTTTCTCACTTTGAAACTCCATCATTTAATACTAAGAAAGTACTTCAGAATGTTCCAATACATAACTATAAAGTTAACGATAATATCCCTCAATTATATAATATTCCTAAATTATACCAAGGTTCTTCCACTGAATATAAGCCACTTTTAGACTTAGAATCACTTCTAGAAGACGATATTAGTGATCTAAGTTCATTTAAAGAACTTATGAAAAATAATCAAGGATCTCTAGACGTACAAGTTATAAAATCAAATAGCAGTGAAATTTCTGATGATAGTAAACCTGATGCAAGCTCAACTAATACTGACAAAATCGCTAATCATTCAGCAATTATGATTTTATCCGTAGAAACTTCTACAAAACCAAAACTTTCTACGACCACTACAACTGAATCAAACATTCATGTTGATAATAACCGGGAAGATCATATAAATGAAGAAGATCTGAATGAAGAACAGGAAGAAGAAGAGGGTGAATATGTAGAATATTATGATGACGAAGACAAAACTGAAGTTAAACACACTACTACAGCCAAACCGGCAATAGCTTCTGTAGAACCAATTACGGATATCTATGATGAATACGATGCTACCGATGAACCAGAGAATACAACTGTTTTACCAACAAAATCTAGCACAAAAGATTCTTTTGATGTTTTAATAATGAAACATAATAAAACTATGGTTAAAGATGATAATTTTAAACAGTTTACTGATACCGTTGTTATCGATCAATCTGAATCCGGTTCAGACAACGATACCGCTGCACCTAGTTTACGATTCACATTTTCTAAAGAAGATGTATCTTCTATCGAAACACCGTCAATTTTAGGCCAAGAAGTAGTTTCTGTTGTAACAACTAAAAGTGTTGTAAACGGCACCATTTCTATACCTGATGTCACCTACCCACCAACTCCCAAAACAGCAATGACTTCTGCTATAAATAATGATACGAATGATGCACCTCCGATCACGACAGAAAGCTGGATTGTAGTTGCATCAGTACAAACGAGCCGTAGCGTTTCTGGGGCTCGATTTCTACCATTCCCTACAGTTGAACAAGAAGAAAAAAAACAGGTTCTGTCTGAAGAAGATGAAGATAATGTAACTCAAAATCCAAAAGTCGATTCGAGTGGCATCATTAACAGTTCCTCGTCAACTGAGAATATAAATGATAAATTAGATAGCATTCAATCGGAACTGTCAAGTGCAGTGCTTTCAGGTAGTCTAAACAAAGAAAATAAAAATATAGAACTAATAACTGAATCCACTACAGAACCAACATTGTCGTCAACTAGTACTACTACTACAACTACTACAACACCAACATCATTAAATGTATTTACTTTAAAGAGCACTCAATTTTCAGTAGCCACAGAAAGATCTTCACCAGATCCTCTGCCAGTTCAAATAAAGAAATTTACGCCACGAGTGACTACGTCTACTACACCTAAACCAAAGAAAAAATTAGTAACCGTAATGGATGACTTATCAGGACTACTACCACCGGGTTACAAATCGAGACAATCTTTTAAAGATAAGAGAACCAGTACTACGACGACGACGACAACCACAAGTTCCACTACAACCTCCACTGCAACTACCACTACAACCACGCCTAAACCGATACCGATATCCCACTCAGGTAACGGCATTATTAATATTACACAAGCACGCTCTTCTGGTATTAGTTCTAAAAATAAAGTCATAATATTAGATGACAAATCCTTACTACCCAAGGAATATAAACCAAAGCAAAGGCCACAAGAAGATGTATTGAAAAAAATTCAAACAGATGATCTTAGTAAATTATTACCGCCTGGTTATAAGCCTGAAAGTAGTAATTTTAATAATACTACAAAAGAAGATGTTTTTAAAAGTGTAGAAAAAGTAAACTTTTCAACTTTCTTACCAAAAGGGTTTAAATTAAATACTACGTCTACGGGTACTTCAACTACTACTGAGAAAATTAATACTGGACCAAAATTGCCAGTTAATACTATACCTTTGGACATTACCGCATTTTTACCACCAGGATTTAAACTTAATGCCACAGAACCGGAAAAAATTGAAAATCCATTAAGTAAAATAAAATTTGCTGACGTTTCAAATTTATTACCACCTGGATTTAATCCAAATAAACTAGAAGACCCTGCAACATCAACTACAACTACTCCGTCTTCAGGAAGCTTTAAAGTAGTTTTCCCGTCAAGGCCTGGCGGCAAGTCAACGAGGAAAAGTACAACTCAAAAATCAAGTATAGGACCACCACCAGTAACTCCAAAGATACAAAAAGGCTGGCCTACTAGGTAAGTTTCTTATAATATTCCAGTTGAAAAAATACAATCCAGACTGACGTTACAAATGTGAAAGTATGGCTTTCTGATTTCGGTTTGTCTGTCTGTCTAGTAGGCTTTCAAAGCAAGTCTCTTGAAGCTCTATTGATGAAATTTACTATAACAGCTAGAATCCTAACATATTAATAAGAAATTTCCACTACGCATGTAATGCATATCTTACATTTAAGCTTACGCAAACGAAGTTTAACGGCAGCTTGTAAGCTTAAAAACAGATCTATGTTTTTATTCTATTGCATACTGATTACTGAAATTAAATATATTTGAATTATATTTTCAATACATTTAAATTTGGTGTAGATAAGAAGGTTTCGGCCGCCTCACCTACAAGTTAAATAGATTGCCAAGCTATTTTTAATTCTTATATGATACTGTACAGAAATCCTTAAAAGGCAATATTAGCCATACTGCAGTGTTTAAAAAAATTAAGCATTACAAAACATAACAAATTTATACCAACCTCTTGAAATTTCTCGATATGTCCACATAACAATTTATTTTATTAATATTTATGTGTTTTAAAAGTAGAAGTTTCATATTATAACTTGTAGCTATAAATTTACCGATCAAATTATTTTTTTTACGTCTATCAGAGCTTCTACTGAATTCACCGGCTGGCCATCGCCATCTACTACACCCTTCTCTATAGAACGACTTCTGGAATTACAACGCAACGCTACTTCTACAACCCAACTGCCCGAAATAAGCACCGAATCAACAACTCGACGACTGATGAGCACTACTACAACGACGCCAGCACCTCCCGAACCGACCACTCCTGGAATCTGCCGTCATGAGTGCGATATAGCAGCAACTATTAAAATTGTATCAGGTTAGTCGTTTCAATCAAAGTATAATACACAGCATTTTTTATTTCTCAATTGAAATTAGCATCCATTGGAACACATATTTGTTAAGTCATAATTGACTTATTACTATTTTTTTATTCAAATATTGATTCCGTTGCAGGAGTCAAATGGGTACCAGAATTTTTAGATCACCACACAAAAGAATGGCAAAAATTGGCTAGGGAAGTTAAACAAGAGGTAAATAAGTAAAATATTAAAAAATTATGAAATCCCTTTTTTAAAATCAAATAAAATTGTGTATTAATTATTATTTATATATTCTACAGCTCAATTCTGTTTATTCGAACTCTGATCTGCTAAACAAATGGTACAAAGGTATTCGTATAGATGGATTCAGTCAAGGCTCCGTTCTGGTTGATTATTTCATCGAATTAAATAATGTGGAGGAAAAAGTTGATACTGCACAACTTAAAAGAATCTTCCACAAATCTCTGAATGTTGCTAAAGCTGGATCTGTAATGGAAGAAGAACAAAGTGACGAATTTGATCCTGATGTAATGTTAGGTGATCAGCCAGACGAAGATAGGATGAAAAAGACAAAGAATATCGATAAATCAATGGGAAAGTTGGAAATGGGAAAATTTATAATGGATCCAGCATACACTGAATTTATTGGTAACTAAAATGTGATTTTTATACATGGATAAGTATATGATTATAATTTCACATACATTCGAATTCAAACAAGATCTAAAATACATCTTATATGACTCAATAATCACAAGAGTATCAATTCAAAACATACTTTACCTAAAATCCGCTTTCTTTATACTTATTAAATATAGAACTTAAAAAGTGAAAAAACAAGTAAGAAGTTTTTAGTAAAACCTGTTTGAGTAAATCGTGGCTGCGTTTAGTATACCTCAACAAAACAGGACCTACTGTTGTAATTTGGTTTCGATTTATTAATTCTGATGAATAATATTATTAAAGGTCAAATAGACATAATACCAAGTATTTGTACTTGATATTATTTGAATCAGAATTTTCTTGTAGATATAAATTTTGTAATTCTGTTGACGAACTCTACAGAACCCTTCGATTGTATTAATATTTATAATTTAATATTAATTGCTTTTTGTTACTGATACCATAAAAATAATTGTCTTCACAGTTTTACCTAAACATGAAGAGCCCACCATAATTGAACCTGACGAAGAATCCCTATTACCACAATGGGGTATTGCCGTAATAGTAATAGCATTGGCGTCACTTCTATTCGTCGTTATATTCGGGGTTACTGTGGTACGTTATCAATTAATTTCTCATTAGATTATGACAGAAAACAATTTAATAATTTGGATGTTATTATGGTTTATGTGACTAACAACATTGTTTAAAATTAAATATGTAACGCAAAGAGATTTAAATGAGAATCAAGGCGAAAATACAGCAATATCGTGCAAACGCAAGGCGATCAATTCATATCTCACGTCGTATCTAGAATATAAGTAACCGCATAGATTGGATGCAGTTATGCGTTAATCTTACTTACTTATGTATCTATCGATTAAAAAAACTAAATTTAAGATCGTTTTATATAATTTTCAGCTTGTAAATCGACAAAAAAGTACAAAAACTAAACAACCTATTCCACTCAGCGAGGATATGCTACGCGAGCTTGATAAAAGTCACATGGGTGGCTTCGATGACATGCAGCATCAACTGAAAGAACGGGATTTACCTTACTTACCTTCGGGAAAGGTAAATTTGTTATGAATTCGTTAATAACTAAGTCTTTCTTTGGTTAGATATACATAAATACGCAGAGCAGTAAAGATGATAAAGAAATATACTAAAATAATATTTGTAAATTCTTTTTCATCAAAATTATTCAACTAAATAAACAAAATTTTATAAATGTCTAAACCAAGACTGAAAAATTGACATCACTTATATTTACTCCATTTATGAAATCCATAAAATATTAATTCTATGGTTCTTTTACGACTTATAAACAGTAAAAATATTAATGGCAGAAATATAAATTTATGGCTCGGAAATCATGAGTAGGGCATCCTTAATTGTACATTACTGAAACTATATTTTATATATAAATATGTCTATATAATAATGAAACAAGTAAATGTTTTTTTTATTATAGCGTATGTCCACCGCATTTATAGAACAGCTAGCATACCCTAACCCAGGCGATTCTTGGCGATCAGAATGGACCCCACAGCTTCAAAAATATATGTCACACTATACACCAGATTCTGGCCGAGGATCACAAATTTATGGGACAACAGGCAACGGGTAAGCAGATTCTATCTTAGGCTAATGATAAAAGGTACTACTCTTTGGGACGTCTTATAATTCGGGCTTAGTATAATATAAGCTATTATGATTATCATTTCTTAGAACACGCAGAATCAGAGTTTTTTAATATTTATTTTATAAAATTATAGTTTTTTTGTAATGATAATGTTTATATGCTAACTTTTATAGTTAAAGATAAACTTTTAATATAATTGCTAGATTATTGTTATACAAAAATATTTTTTTTATATACTTAAATTTTTGATAGTAAGTGAAAAAGCCGATTCTGATTAGTAAGTTTTGTGGTCTCCTTTAGTTTTAGGCGGCCGGTCGTAAAATACCTAGCCAAATCATGTAACAACATGTTTATAATATGTTCTGCCAACCCAACTTAGAGTGGGATAAGGACAGGAGAATGATGAAAAATAAAAAACTATTTAAAAAATTATTTTTCGTCCTTTAATCCCAAACTACTAAAAAAAGTAACGGCCTGTAAAAATCCCGTCATCTCTCCGTTTCTGGAGAGAAGGGTTGGAGCTAAGACCTATCACACTGCGGATTGATAGGTTACACATATCCTCAGAATTTTTCTGGAGATATGCAAGCTTCCACATGATTTTCCCTCACCGAAAAGCGTGAGATAAATTGCATTTATCAATTAGACACACAAGTTTTATTACAAAAACTCATTGGTGCTCGCCTTGAAAGAAGCGCACAGTCTCATCGCAGAGCTATCACAGCTTATATTCAAAATCTGTATATGTAATATAATTTATTTTTGGGGTTGAGATTTCGTCTTTTTTAGCGCAATATATTACAGAAACTAAATGAATTCAGGAAAATAAATCACTGCAACATAAATAAGTTATTAAATTTGTTTATTCATATTACTTTCCAAAGATCGTTTGATACAAATGACTTTTGATTATATATTAAATCAAATTGGACCTATGTACTAGTTCTTTTAAGTTTTGTCCACTGAAGTGATTTTTAAAATAAACTATTATTGTAATATTATAAATATTTCATATTTCGTAATAATACTTGCTTTATTAAGTTATTGGTTTATTGTAGTCGCTGTTTTATTATCACCAGATATGGAGGATCGCAGCTATACGGGCAGACGGGTGCAGGGTCACAAGCATATGGCTACACAGGAGAATTCCCTCGTTCCCATTATTCACGTCGTCGTTCCGAGTACGACAGCAATTTCTAGAACATTCTCAACATGACTTAAAATTAACCCCTTGACAATATCATCTTTAAACTTCGAGTTTAGAAATAATAACTAGGTACAATCTTATCTTGTAGAAAATCATATATTAATTACTGTACTGGGCATAACGTAAGTTTTCAACACTTTTTACTCAACATTGAAGACCCAGTTTACATTAACAGGTTGTGAAATAGATATGCTTTCATTAATAAATCATTGTTCACTAATATTGAAATTTTACAACATATGCCAGTTACTTTAGAATTACTTTTTAGGCGCTTATAGGGGGGCCTACATTGAGAGTTACAATTAGTGCCAAATGTGAAATTTGAATAGCTTTCTATACTGAACGAATATTATCCTAAAGTAGTGTGATAAGTTAGACAGGCCTAAAAATTTTAACTACTATATAAAAAAAACTTTTATCATAACGTTTTTAAAGAAATATTAAAAAATTTAGACAGTAATTAAGGTATTCTGCCAAAATAGAAACATTGACTGATTGTGAGATGTACATAGATAGACTAAGAGCTCACCGTTATATTATTAAGTCGGAAATAGGTGAGTCCATATAAAATTCTCTAGATGTCATGGCATAACTAAATTTGCTCAGAACTACGATTTCCTGTTGTGTTAACGTAAACGCCTTAGTGCCAAATATTCAATTGATGTAAATATAGCTGGAAAAATGATAAATTTTGTAAGAAAGCAAAATTTCGTTGTGTGGGAATTAGGCAACATGGATTATAAAAGTTGCGTGTAATTATAGGGAGAACCGTGTCGGTGTGAATTTTTTGGTTTACGTGAAATATATACAGATAACAGAATGTATGCTTGTACTGGTATATACACTTAAAAACCTCGTTATTTTAGTGGGAAAAGTGTAAAAAATTACAACCATCGTGTGTTATATTTATTTGCTTTTTAGGTGAGATTTATGAATAAATCTATTAAACGGACGATTATATCGTGATTATTTGTTAACAGAGGTGGCTTACTGCCATTAACATGCCACCTTAACGATAATCGTTCGACGATAATATCTTTATATCAAGCTTTAATTTAAAATATCAAAAATTGACTGCGTGAATAAATAGACAAAAAATATGACGAAGTCATGTAATGCAAATAGCATTTCGTTGACTATTGAATATAAACTCAAATTCGTATTATTCTTTATTCAAGTAAACTTCTGCTTTTGAATCGTCAACTCTACTGCCGGTTCGAAAAGTTATTCCTACCGAGAAGAACTAGCAAGAAACTCGTCGGTACAAAAAAGTACACTCAAAATGATATATACCTACTGTATTTTTATTTACGCAGTCAAAAAAAGAGAATTACTTAATAGTAGGCAAAGTATAACTATTCCAAATGAACTTATTTAATACTCACAAAATTATGTCACGTGTGACAATTACCATTAATATTTGTCAATTTATTGTAAATATCGTAATAATAATTAGGCGTATTGTATAATTTTTATCGATTATGAATTTTTGAACGTTTTCATGTTTGTTATCAAAGTTTTTCGCAAACATTAATGTTTATTGTAAATTCCTAATGTGTTGGACATTATACCAATTAGAATAGATTTATTATCGTATATGCATAGAAATTCTTGTATATAAAAATTTTTGTACATTTAGATCCTTAATTTAATTATTATAACCATAGTTAGTTACAAATTAAACCTATAAGATCCTGAATAGACATATACTATACTAAACAAAATGTCTTTTATTACCCTTTATCTACCCAGGCTATTGCTACAGAGATTACTGATGAAACTCTCTCTACCTATGTACCAAAAGTAATGTGCCTAGAAATGCTAGTAAAAAAATTATAAAAGTCATAGATAGCCAAATTTACATTTTTTCTTCAAGTTACATACATTTTACAAAGTTACACATGCATAAGTACGGGTTGAGATACTGCCGTTATTCGCGACAGCTTCTTATAAAAGTTGTAAAAACTGTGAAGTTGTAAAGAAGTTGTGTGTTGCCGCTGTTGAAAAAACGCTTATTTATTTAGAATAAAAAGTGCTTTCCTTCATAAATTCAAACATACATTCAAAATATTGTTTATTCAAGTAAACTCGTAAACAAGTGCTTTTAAATCGTCAACTCTACTGCCGGTTTGGATCAGAAGAGCAAACAAGAAACTCAGCGGTTGCTCTTTTCAAAGAAAAATTCTTATTACTAATTAAATTTAGTCATTACTTGTCGAATTACGGTCGAAGAGTAGCTATATCCACGCATTCTCATCGTCTAAGTAATCCTCAATACTTAGATAGGCTTTCTGTTTCAGCCTTTTTTAATAGAGTTTTTAAACTGCTGTAATGGCAAAGTCAAAATTGAGTGCGGAATTTTATTATAGAATCTAGAATACCCAAACCTACAAACGACTTACGTACTTTTGCAAGGCGCAAAGCAGGAAACGCAATCTGGTGTCGGTTCCTACTTTTTTTATTATATACATCGCCAATCTTTTTCTAATTATGTATATCTTATGCACAATAATTAAACTAATCTTTAAATGTATTGTAAGAATCAACTACGTCCATAAGTTTTTCATGGAAAACCCAATACTTGTCCCATGCTCTGACTGACCATTTATCAAGACTCTCGACAAATTGTGTTGTGTATAATAAAAACCATTGAAAGATCAGAAGAGAGTCACATCGGTAACCAAATCATAAACAGCAAGTAGCAAGTGACAGTGTAGACTAGTCCGTTGGCGCAGTTAACAGTGACCATGCCACCAGTTCCGTTGGTCGTGGGTTCGATTCCCACCGAATGCCAATATTTTCTTTATACAATGTTGGATTTTGAGTCTGGGTGTATGTATTAAAAACTATATAAGTAATATATTTACCGGTACTGGAAGGTTAAGCACTAAAAGTGAACTGAACTGAACTATCCAATAATTCCTTATTTTTCTTCTGCGTTCCAGAACATTGAAATTATAGAAAGCACAACAAAATATTTTCATCGTAGGATTTAGTATAAAATACAACCACATCTCACATTAAGCTCATTTTTATGTAGCTTAGGTATTTATTTAAAGTGATGGAGGTTGTTATTCGGTTGACAGTCGGCTGACATGCGTCGAAATGAATTTTGTTTAAATACGGCCCAGAATAAAAATCACTCAGCTGTAAAACATTACTTAATATTTAAGGAAATTTTGGTAATAAATAAATGTTACATTTAACAGCCGAATCGTTATTGACCATTCTTTTTTACTTTGGTATCTTAAGTGCATACTTATCTAAAAGTTTTCATTCTAAGATCTTATCACCAACTGTGAGTTTTAATACCTATCTGGCCTAAAAACACTACGTTTTTACCAATTTCCTAATTTTGATTAAATCAAATTAACATGCCCCATGTATATAGGGCCCGCCATCGTCTGCCCGGTGACTCTAAATAGGTTGTAGATTAATTACTATCAATGCACACATTTCGAAGAGCCGTCAAGCGATGGAGGAATTGATACGAAAAGCCCTTAGGTAATTTTCCGAAGGCTCACCAGTTTCGACGGTTGGTAACCGGTTCACCTCTTTTACGGAAAAGGGCGTTATATAACTCCACTAAATATCCACGAATACCTAATAAAGCTAATGATGAAATTGTAAATTGTAATAGAAACCACACAATAAGATCAAACAAGAATCCGAATTCTGAAGTTGTCGAATTTGGCGTAAAATGTTCGTCGATTCTAATCACTTTAATAAATATCAAAATCCTAAAAACTCTTGAAAAGCTTTAATTAAAAGTTTATGTGTGAGTTTCAATTAAAGTAATTATGTGAGCAATTAATATCCGTGAGCTTAAGGGGATTACGACAAAATTTCTATTTCATAATTTAACAAATGGTTAATTAATATTAAGATCCATTTACCGGGTGAGCCGATTAAAAACATGAAAGAAGATTGCCATAGGCTTTAGACCAAGCGAATGTTGGTTCATATATACGGACTGGTAATGCTTTATTTTGTACTAGAAAAACCATAATTTGCCTTGCAGCTTAGTAAAGTCCAATCATAAGAAAATTTGTCTGGAGACAGGTTTGTACGTGATGTTTTTCTTTTTCTATTCTGTTAAAGGCATTGCAAATAAAGCTTCACATAATGCAGTTTTGTAAATAGCAACATACAACAAATAATAACAACCACTTAATTAATTTTTATATTATAATGAGGATACGTGCATGTCACCTCGGATAACAATTATTAGTCTTCACATATCCGAAATAGTAGCTACAAATTAGTAAAGTGGCTTAAGCGAACGTGAAATTAATTAATGGAACCCAATGGGCGAGAAACCACAGCACACATTTTCCATCAATGAGGCTTTTGTCGATACCAACACTTACTCAGTGTTCTGTTAGATTCGCTAACGACATAATGCGTAAGTATATGTATATAAATTTACTTTTTAAACATTAATAGAAAAAATTTAGTTAATTACATATAAAAAATATCATCATAATCAATAAAGGAATAATTTTATTTTATTTTTGTATTTTTTTACATATATTTTATTTTTAAACGTCTTTTCCCTTTACTAAGTTATTTGTTATTTTAATTGTACGAAATATATTATCAATCAAATTAGTGGTCGAATAGCTACGAAAAAACAGGAACCACTTAACAATAGATGTTTAAACTTCAAAATAGTACGCTAACTTCACATTTCAACATAACTTACATAAACTATATATTATATAACTATAAACTATATAACTTTAAACTTGCTTTGTGGCTTGCATAATATGTTATATACCTCAACGCAATGGGAGGAAACTACACCAACTTATAATTTATTATAAAAAATCTCACAAATAAAAGATTGACAATTATAAAGAAGACTTTCGTCACTACTTTTTAATTATTAAGAATTGAAAAAGTTAATGAAGTCATGATTGTATTTTAACTCACGAGGTAAACTTTATATATTATAGTCTTCATGTAAACCGCTGGATGGCAATTCTGGAAATTTAGTAAGAACTTTAGGCCTGCTTATATAAACTTTCGCCTTACTTTTCGCGTGATAAATTTGATTCATAGTGTAAAGGAAAAATACTTAAATGCGAAATTGTATAATGAACATTATTGAATACAGTTTGAAAATATTTTTTTAAAGTGCTGGTACAATATTTTTCACAACTTTGGCAAAATAATGTATTCTTTCAGAAAATTAGATTTATAATCAACTTTTCCCAACACAGTCTCGTTCAATAAGTAATTAACTAGTTGCCCCTAAAATATTAAAATTTATAGAATTAGATATATACAAATATTACAGAAACTATTTCTCATTATTGTCATGACCCGGCAACAAAGATTATTTAAATATAGATAATTGAATTTGAATGTTCTGCAAAGAAAATATAACTTTAAATCAAATTCTATTTATTGTTGTAAATATGAACTGTTTACTACAGAAGATTTCTATTTTCTTTCACATTGCAATAACCTTAAACATCTAGCCGTATCTAAGTAACAATACAACAAAACCGATAGAGTTGTTTCTTCTAAGCTATTTACTTTGACACGGTTACCGCGCTAAATCGAAAAGGATTTTGAAGAAAAGAGCAATACAAAAATAAAATAGAAATACAGAGGACTTTCTTGTTTGATAACGTGTAAATAGATAAATATTTTCAAAACGTTAAATTTAGATTCTGTCTATAAATATAGGTGTAATATGACAGAGACGTGTCTAAAATTGTTTGTTCGACGTCATATCTTCTGAAAGGACTTTTACGCTGCACGATGTGGTGCTGATTTAATTTTTGGTATCATAACAATACCTTATAAACAATTTATTATTTACATTTTGAACAGCTATCAAGTAAAATCGTATCGTATCGTATAAAGTCACAAAAAATTACCTACAAAAAAAATATTGTACGTAATTAAATATAATATTACGTATTATAATATAATATTGCTACGTCTTTAACTTCCATATTTCACTCAAAAGCCGTTATTGCTTTATGGTAATGATGATAATGATTTATTAAAAAAATATTTAAGAATTTACAATATTCAATTTTTATCATAATACAAGCTAATGCTATACAATGCCCACGGAATACTCCCAAGAAAACTATGTGCGTTTACTGTTACGCCTTGCTACACTTGGTGAAGAAAACGAGCCAATCCTCTAGTCACTGAAGACGGCATTAGCGAAAGAATTATTGCCATTATATCATTATGACGATACATAAATTAGAAAACTTCCATATTCCAGGTAAAGTAAAATAAACGGCCAATTATAACTTTTATAATTAACTTTTTTCAGTTTCTTTTATAAGTACCACTCGGAGTATAATAAAGAAAAAAATACTTATCGGCAAAATACAGTCGTGATTTATAAGTACTCAATCTGTTACATACAAGTGAGCACTCAGAAATCAGACAATGATATTACTCTGCGTCATGCACAAAGCGATTCAAGGTCTGTTTCTACATTTGTCTGCACTCTTTTAACAAATGGACTCCATTATCTAAGAGAATAAAGTTACTATCAGAATAACACTTCTCAGCAAATATGTAGGGAAAATGATGGTTTAATCGGAGCAATTGTAGTTTCGACGTAATAGGCAATTTTATGTACTAAAGGACTTTTACTTTTGTGCATAGATCAAAAAATTAAAATCAATAATCAGCATTAAGATATTAACAAGGCGATGAAACAAAACAATTAAAAATATCTTTATCACAAAGAGGGCGTTTCAATGGAAATTGTAAACGAACAAACTGTACCTGTACCCGTAGTATATTGGGAACTCAGCAAGGGAACCCATAAATAACATGCACCTGCTTATAGATAGTAGTAAGTAAAAAGGGCAAGAGATGAAGACGCCAAAGCTCGAAGAAATGGAACAGATGTCCAACCAACTAGGCATAAAAACAGTCACAAGTTTTCAATGCGCCTATGACGAACTGACGTCACGGGATTTCATTGTGGAAAAGAATGAAGCTAATATATTAAACGAGGAGTATTATCGTTAAAGATCTGATATAATTGTTTATTTATGGACCATAATTAAATATCTTTGTCACTGTTATAGAACAACGATAAGGACCCGTTTAAATGTCGTGTATGTGTTTTAGTCGAATTACCATCATGTTTTTCTTTTGGCGGGCTGTTTTTCGCACTTAGTCGCATTATGGTTACCATTATGCATGAGGGTGAAAGGGCTGGTTATTCCAACCAACATAGCTCTATCCAGAAGCTGAAGAACCTCAAGGCTTCTTCTAATGTACGCGGTGAGCAAATGATGTTCGCCCAATGTTTTGCCACCGCCATGCAATGCCGCATGACGTGAGATGGGGTTCCCATTCCTTCATACATCCTCTGCAAATTGAGCTTTTAGTGCACTTATGTGAAATATTATTATTCTTTGTAATATATAATTGTCTCATACCACTCTTTTATCAGTCCCGATGTAACCCTTCGAATGTCGAACTACCATATATAGCCAACTAGGTAACATATTTGTCATAGTTACTTTTAATATAATTTTATACCAACATAAATCACCCGCGCTGTGTTTATTGCAGTCTAGACAACTCGGACCGGAATTTGCACACAGACCGCATCCCGCCGTTTGTCGCAAACTATTTGTCAGTGTCTACCATCTATTTGTAAGCCAACCTCAATGGATAAGGTTATTTCTACACAATTAATTCTGAAACTATGGTCAAAAACTGACTCATATATGGCCTTTTTCTTAAGCAAATCGGTCAATGGAAATACGCTGAAATGAAATTATTTGATGACTTAGTTGGTTATGTAACTTAGTTACAACTATAGTCTCTATCTCGAACAAATAGGTTTCACCAATATCTAATTGACGAAGACACCTACTTCATACATATAAAAATAACTAGTGGTGGTATTGAAAAACAAAATATATGTTATTTTTTTAATAGCTACAGATTATATTAAGCTACAGATTCGGAATACGAAATATAAAGAGACTGCATGTCAGAACGTCACACACATAAAAAAATCTGATAAAGCCATTAGATTAGTCTACACTAAAGAGGGTGAGCTCTACGAGAATTTTGAATACAGGAAAAAATGAAGGCTTGGTGTCATGTCATGTGGCTTATACTAGGCGCGGGCGTTAACAGGTTTAACTGTATATGTGAGTGCTAAATATACTCATTTTCCCTTAAAAGCTTGTAATAGACTTCACTTGTTCATATTTCTTAGAAAAAATATTATGCATTCATATCCGACACCTACACACAATCCCGCCGTGTGGTATCCGGCTGAGTAGAATAGACCATCCTCATTCCTTACCGAGGTGTCGTAAAAGGCGACTAAGGTAAGTTGACCTACCGTGTGGTATCCGTTAGAGTAGAATAGACCACCCTCTTTCTTACCGAGGGGTTGTAAAGTACGACTAAGGTAAGTTGACGTCAGGCAGGCGGCCGGTCGTAAAATACGTATCCAAATCATGTGACATGTTAACATGTTGTGCCTACCCCACTTAGAGAGGGATAAGGGCAGGAGAATGATGATCCGACATCTACACACAACACTACCTGTACACCTAGACCTGCTGATATCTCATTGACATTCTGGCTGAAATGTATCGTAGTTATGCATTACCTGTTATACATACGAGTATAATATATTAGTTTTATGTTGACATTAATTGCACTGCTGTGTGTTGATAAATTCAATATCACTTTTATGTTCGAGAAAATCGCAGAGTCTAGAAGCTCGAAGAGAATCTTACACTATTACTTACAGTATTTCCCCTGACGCATCTATAACTTTGCACCAAGATTAAATCGCCAATCGAACTTGAGCCCTTAACGTGATGAATGTCGGGCTCGCCGTGATTTACAGCCTGTGGTTTTAAGGCCAAATTAGCGTTCAATGGGCATACCGTAAATTTTGAATGCCTAGAAACTGTAACGGCAAGGAAAAGCTTATATACAAATTTTTTCGTCGTGTATTTTTCGGAAATTTGAAATTATTACACTAACTTAATGATAAGTATTTACGTTGAATAATACAAAATTAAAATATACTACAGACACTTTGATTGTACATTTGAGTTCTAAAGTAAAGTCTAGATAAAAAAAAATTAATTACAAAGGTTTAAGTTAAATGACGTACATTGCACTTAAATGCCTTCTTTCTAGGCGAAAGATAGAAGTTAGATAATGCAGCCAGATAGTAAGGTTTCACATATCTTGGAAATTTTCAAAAGATATGTAAATTTTTCTTACTGTGTTTTGAATTGGAAACCCATTAATTAACAGTTTGTTTTCAATAATTTATAGAATTTGTCGTCGTGAAATCAAAACGCGTAACATACAATTTTAAACTATCGCAAAGTTCATACTTTATAAAGGTTTAAGAGAAAAGGATTCCTATATAAAAAGTGGGAATAAAAAAATTGAGTATTACTTTTACACAATGTACAAAGAAATTACAACAAAGTATGCACATTATAGGAAACAGCGTCAAAGTTTTAGGGGCTCCCTAAAACTATTGATAAAGTGTCCAACTAAAGAAACGACTTAAGTTTCAGCAATTACTTATCATTGTTTTATATGGAAAGTTAAGTAATCAAGGCAAGGTCACAAATATTTTACAAATTCAATTATCCCTGGCCAATTGAAGCCATACATGACGCTAAATCTAATTTCCGCAAAATGGCTCAACGTATTATAGTTAAGCGAAAATGTAAAATTACTTTTCGGATTAATTTTTGGTATGCGGCTTATATTAGCGCTGGCTATAAATAATTGAGGTGTATGATAATGCGAGTAATCTCAAAACATCTTTTTTAATTCAGTTATGTTATAGATAACAATATTATTAAACCAATCTGGGCTTGGATTCATAATAACAGGTAATGATTCAGTTAAGATACACAATGTATTGTTTATAATTAAGTGCACATCTCGAATACTTTGAAAGTTTCACTAATTGTTGAAATAAATTGCCAAACTCTAACAGATCAACAAGGCTTAGGCACGAGGAAACGAGTTTTCTAGAGTTGAACTAAATTTATATATAACACTTATCATGTGTTGAAGAAAACGTAATGTTATCTTTCCGATCCCTTAAATTAACTGGAATATAATATAACCTACATATCTGCATAGTAGTAACATGGTGGTCTAGACTCCATCCTTCTCTCCAACGAGAGAATACACCTTAACACAATGTACTGTACAATAAAATGGAACGGAACGTCGAAGCGCCGATAAACATATTTTTCGCAATACTGATTATATACATATCGCATAATTTTGGTAAAATTCGCAATGAAAGTATTTAAACCAATTCAAGCACGCATTTTACTTGAAGACACAGCAATTAGGATAGTAACAATCCGTTACTTCATAAACTTTACTAATAAAAGTAGTGTATTCTTCCGAGTAATATTTTCCAGTGTTTTCAGATATAAGCTTTTTGATAGCGCACTATGACTTGAAATTACGTGTTACAATGCGTATATACAGCGATTTTGGTAATATGTCATGATTACATATAAAAATGTTTGTATAAGCAGAGGCAAAAGTAATGTACAAAGATCTACTGATGTATTATTTTAATGTCAAATATTATATTTTTTAATACCAAGAAACAATTTCAACCCGTGGGAACTAACGCCCATCCTCTATTCCTAATTGTTACGGCGATTGGTTTTAATTGCTTCTCGACTTAAATTTTTCCCTAGAGCTTTGTCAAATAGAATGAATTGGGCCACGCCCAAACCGTAGCCCACAATTTCATACACAGAAAGTCTAGTAGAAGAATTGTAAAAACTTTTTTAATTTTTCAGATCACCCATATCAACATATTTCCATTTACTCTTAATACATATAACTAGTAATACTAGTTATAAATTTGTCCTACTTCATTATACACAGTCTTTTTCTCTCATTTTACACTCTTCTCTAGCGTAGTATTCATAACCCATATAGAACCCAATATATCATATCAGCTTACAACCTACTCACTGCAGCTACCATATAATCACAATCTCATAAAAAACATTAGCTCTTAAGTGAATCAAGTGATTGTATGTAGAAATGAATTTAACTAAATGTAAATAATAAAATTTATGTGTACTCTTAAGTACTATATCAGTTATGAAGAGGAGAAACCCGTATATGTAAAAGTATATTGTCGGCCATTATAAATTATATAATAGAATAAGTTAAGTTTTATATCTTATGTTTATGGAATACATAAGATTAATAGTATAATATGAAATAGAAATTAAAAAAAAGATATAGTTCTCAAAAAAGAACGTTAAATGTGCAACTCACTGATCGATATCTTCCATGGCAAACGCCGTTATGTCGTACTTTTCTATTGCCAACCTTTCATAATCATCGACCGATCTAAGACCTATGTAAGCAAGGTTCTTTATGGAAAACCTTAAAAAAAATATTAAAAGTATATTGTAACGGATATTTTAGTTCTGGAATCTAACAAATAAAAAATTTTTGTATATTTACAGCCTCATGTTAAAAAATGTTTCGAATTAAAATGATGTTAATATGTTTGAATGGCCCGTTGGTGCAGTGGGTAGTGACCCTGCCTTCAGCTCAGCGGGTTCGATTCCCGCCGATGCCCAACATTTTCTATTAACAATTTGTTGGTTATTCGAGCTTGGGTGTGTATTTGTATTTACATATGTATTTAAAATTATATATATAGTATATCTACCAATTGTACGTCACCCATAACAAAAGTATTAAATTACTTACTTTGGGGACAGCACAACCGTGTGTGTGTAAGTGTAAATAGAGAACTATTGTAAAGAAAAAAAAACGTATTTCCATTTCTTACACACACACCTCTTTTTACCATTCAAATTCAAATTCAAAAATATTCTTTATTCAAGTAAACTTCTAAACAAGTGCTTTTGAATCGTCAACATCTACTGCTGGTTCGGAAAGCTGTTCCACCGAGAAGAAACAGCAAAAACTCGGCATCGTTTTCGATATCCCTTTCATAGATGTGAAAACCTGATAATACAAGATGAACTTTATTACCATAGGTACAACAGGTACAATAGGTTCCCATTTTTTGTATTATTTGAGGTTGGAAATATATTTACGTATTCATATCTTAATGTCATTAATAAACATTATATGTTATTTTATTTGGTAATTCACCTAAAAAGCACACCGAAATGTTGATCTGGATTATTATCATGACCATTTGATAATAATCGTTAAGCCTACGTTGACTTTATTCAACCCTCGTGCAAATGGGTCATATAATACTTTAGGAGAATCAAACGATAGGCCGTCCGTGTGAAAATTGATAGCATATGGATTTGAATACAATCAAGCCTTTACCAAAAACTGCGAAAGCAGTTCCTTTATCGTGTCCGTTTGGAAATTAGTTACGTTATTTTATCCCGGGAAACGTAATGTTACTCCCATTAAGAGGATATCACTACTATATTACGTACGCTCGAGAACATTCTCTATAAATCCTTGTTTGATATGAAGTTTTCGAGCGCAAAGTTAGCCTTTCGTCGACTTAGTTGCGTACTTATTACTTATATATGAGAATATCGAAGTTCGCTCAACATCACACACATTAGAATATTAAAATATTTATAAATTAAAATATTGATTTCTAAAGCAAAATATAAATTGATAATTAAATTTATTCAAGATCTTTCGTGGTCGGAAACTTTGGGAATATATTTTTGGCATTTTCGTGCAGCAGTGGATAAGAATTTTGATAATCTTAGATCAGCTAACAACAGACCTGTTAAATCTACTGTGATGACACAATTTTCAATATATTTTTCGATATGCAAAACATTTTTAGATGCAATATTCTAATAGTGAGATATGACTTAGACAGCGATATTCGAAGCGTCTCTGCGTAATCAAATCAAAATCACAACTATGCCAACGGCACGGAAATTATGGCAGACGAACCATAACTACTAACACCGTATGGAGGTCTACAGTTCTTCGGGGTCAGGGTTTTAAACTGTGGTCTTTAGGAGTGGTGACCCACCAAGCAGCGTAAGTCGGCCTTCATGAGGTGGAAAGACCATATTATATTAGACTCTTCTCTTCTTCATGGTTCCGAAAAGAAGATAAAGATCTATGAAATAAAATGAAAACGTACCAAGCAAATACTCATTAAGTAAAGAAAACAAATGGATTACTAAAATTGTATGACAAGGAAAACACAGACCAATAAAAAGTTATAGATGCATCGTAGATTTCAGTCACAATTATTGGCGCATTTCCAACAGCATTTCGATATAATAGTGATAAAATATCTATTGTCCTCTTGTGTATACCATTCGAATTCAATGGGAGCACCTTTGACATCAATTTTCTTGTAATTGCTTCCTATTGAAACGCTGGGCCGATAAACAGCGAGGCTTTTATTGCAGCAATAATATTTTACGTTGAAAATACAAAGCTAAAATATTAAGTTTATTTAGATGGACTCCAAATATATTGTGGTATTTTTATGTATTTAGTTGCTAACATTATGTATTTGTTTACCCAAAATGATAACATTTGAGTAATACGTAAAATCAACGGCCCGTTTCTATCCCTGCTGAATTTAGGCCTCCACTCTCTTGAAGAAAGCGGTTGGAGCGAAAACATATCATGCTGCTCCAATGGCGATTGGTTTGTACGCATGTCCCCAGAATTTTCTAACGATATGCAGGTATCCCCACGATGTTTTCGTTCACCGAGAAGCTTGTGATAAATTTCAATTATCAATTAGATACACAAGTTTAAAAAACAACTCATTGGTGCCTGCCCGGAGTTGACCCCGTAACCCCCTTGAAAGAGTTGCACGATCTCACAGCTAGGTCATCACAGCTAATAAATAATACTTACTTAAGTTTAATTTCGTTTTTTTATAAGTTTTCACTGACGGAGGAATATAATAATAAAAATACACGGAATCAAACCTTAGCCTCATGGATGATGGTCTCAAATAATCAAATTTAATCAAAACACTAACATTAGTTTTTATGACAGGCAGTTTTGATTGTAGTCATAGTAAGTTGGTCTATTCGCACGTTTGCTATTTAAAAACACATTTAGATATTTACAGTAACAAAAAAAATCATCCATTTTTTACAAAATAATATATTATTAAACCGTTAAAAGTAATTTTACTATACAAAGCGGTCTTATAGGTCTCTAAGCAATCTATTCACAGAAGAACTTTGATGAACGGAATTACAACAAAAAAATGTAGGAAGAAGCAGATTACACTAAATTGATTAGTAATAAAATATACTACTACGTAGTTATAAAATATAAATATATTATATGCATGTAAATAAAGATAGGTCTACGAATAAAAAGAAGGGACTACAAACGTCAATAATAATTTATATGGCCAACATACAGAATTATAACGAAAATTATCTCTGTATCCCACGTTACCATATAAAAGTACAAACTACTAACAGCTGGGTTCGACTTAAAAGCCTTAATGGAGCCGCGGATCTCACTTAAGCATATCTCAGCAAACTTAACTCCTATAAGTTGTCAGAGGATTTAAATTTACTCCAGCAGATGCTGCGATTTCGTTTGCCGCTTCCTGGCAAATACTTATGATAAGTTTAATTTCCGAAGGTATTCGATTAAATTGTGGTAAGGAAAGCATTCATTGCCATTTTCTGACCTTTGGGCATTTTTGAACTTCACGGTTAATTACTTAATGATGAATGTAGGATATAAAGCAACTGTAATAATTTACCAATCAAAATACCTAACAGTAGATTTTGATAAAAAGCTGGGGCTTATCGCTAAACGAAATACTTAAAAAAGGCATGGTATATTATATTATATTTAAAACCATCTCAACAGTTGTATTAGAGCATTATCTTAACATAGTAAATTGAATAAAATTTTTCTCGTTTTCGTATAGGGAAAAATTTCGAACTGAAATCTTTTCATCGTTGCAGAGAGTGATGCTGAATGGGATAAAATTTTAAAGCACGTCGCCTACGTTTCCATTTTCGTGACTCCGTTCAAAAGACAACGAATTCCCATTGGAACCGCCGCACAAATGGATTACAAAATAGTTTTTCGCACGAAAACTTATAATAAATAAAAATTTAAATTTCTAGAGCTAATCGCCATGTGGTATCCGGCTGAGTAGAAAAGACTACCCTCATTTGTTACCGAGGGATCGTAAAAGGCGGCTAAGGTAAGTTGACGTCAGGTAGGCGGCCGGTCGTAAAATACTTAGCCAAATCATGTGACAACATGTTCAAAACATGTTGTGCCGACCCCACTTAATAAGGGCGGGAGAACGATGATGTTATTTCTATAATAAAACTAAAAATACAAAAATTTAGATAGTTTAGTAGCGCTAGCAAACATGAATCAGTCCGGAACCTTACTTCCGCTACTTGAGCATTATTTTTACTAACCTTTAATTAAGACTTACCTTCATTTGCTATCTCGGAGAACATATTAAGCCTCCTTTTTTTTCGAACTGACTGTATGCTGTTAGCCCAAACGGCTTTTACAGCGTCACCGGGCGGGACGGGCGAGCGCAGAAGCATCGTCGAGGTTGCGAAATACAGAGAGTAGAGCGCAGAAGCTCTACTAGCGTCGGGGAACGTCGTCCTAAGGGTGCCTCCTGTGGGGCGGACCACGGCTTAGGGCGACGCGTAGTGGAGGGCTATGTATGACTTTAATTAGTCATTGCGGCGTCGGAAGGGTGGGGATAAGCCACGACCGACCGACGTCAGAAAACTGGGAACTCGTCTTCGCCAGCGAAGACGCTGTGTGTGCATATTACATGTTTTTGTGTTTGCGATCGTCAGGGTCAAATAGGACGCTTTTTAGAGGCCTATATTTTCGGTGGTCAGACCTAACTGGGATGTAGGTTGAAGCAACTTAAAAAAAGGGGGTTCGGGTGTACCTCAGATTTCTCGAAGTAAGATTTCGAAAAACGTTTAAAGAGGTGAGAAATGGTAGGGAGGTCGAGGTCTCTATGGAGGTCAACGTTCGCATGAACCGCGGACAACTAGTGGCTGTCCGCATGAATTGGTTCTGTAGTCTTCAGAGCGTGAGCAATGTGACTTTTGAAACGTGCGCGAACGCAACGCTCGCATAGGACATTATTGGTCTTATACAAGTTTTGTAGAGTGTCACTTTGGAGCGACATCTTACTTTTCTTGCATAACATCGGATAAAATATTAAGCCTTCGAACATGATTAATATTACCTACAGTTGACAATACTTGTTAACCTGAGGTGTATTTAGTGTAAATTTGGTTTATTCTAATTGCGGTAGTCAGGAGACCTTGCATAAATTCATGAGAATATGCTAAGTGAAAAAATAAATGTGTTAGTTTGCCAAATTCATTTAATAAAGTTTATATTTTGTCCAAAACATACACCTGTGTGCGAGTGCATGTATATATACACTCGGTATTCCATTTTCATTCATTGTTCTGTCCGAATTGAAAAAAAATCTCACAGTAAAAAAGGACTGTTAGTTTTCTGTAAATTTTCCAATTTCCCGGCAAAGTTTTCCGATATTTTTTCCCTTAAAACCCCGTCTCGTATTGCGAACATTTCAGAATTTCATTTCATTTGCGGAAATAAATAAGACACTTTCCTGCTGTGCTTTGCTCAAAAAACCGCATTGAATTTCTATTAAAGACAATTAAATTAATTACTAAAATTAAATGTGAATATATACATTTTTCTGATTAAAATTTTCAGTTTGCATTAAGAACAGAAGTACATTAAAGGATTTATTTGTATTCGCTACAGAATCTAAATTTCAATTCGAATAGCGCATTGCCTCAAGCTACTGCGAATTTCAATAGCAAAGACAACTCCGCTTAATAAAATTGCACGACTAGTATACTTCAATACATTAAGTTTTGTTCAAAGTTCCATTTTATAAGTGTTGATAGTGAAATGTTTATAATTTATTTTAATTTTAATCTTTCTTTGTTTGGTAAAGACCTCCTATCACTATGGAAACTATGATTTGGAGATTTCAACTATCCCTCTATTCTAACGGAATGAAAATTTGTTTACGACGTTTTCCTTCCTTTAAAGTGCTTTACTTAGATTTCCACGAATGAGACCGGAACTTAAAATTTACACACATTTATATTATTGATATAAATAGATTACACACTTATTAATATTAAAAATTGGAAACGACAGTATTTTGTTTATTTTATTTTTTCCTGGAATAGACTGAGAAATGTACCTTCACGATCATTATTATACTAAAGTATTATTATATTATAGTAGAAAGAGAAATAAAGAGACGGCTAATGAGGGTTTATCTATCTGTCTTTATTTTTAGTGGAAGTAATACAGTGGAAGGATTGCAAGCCTTATAAGATATATTATATATCGGAGTACTTTATTTAATCTAGCTGAGATATTATTCTAAAGGGAAGATTCACTTTCTGCCTTTAGGTTTAGCTAAGAATAGTCGCCACTGAAAAGCAGCTTTGAGGAACACCTCAATTTAAGCTGAGTGGTGTGTCAATTGTAACGTAACATTTCTGTACAAGTGCCTTATACCACAGTTTTATTTGTGTTGTTATCGTGTGTGCATGTTATCTTTTATTTATAAAAAGGTTTTTAATTGATTGATTACTTCTCTACAATATAATTATATGTACCTAGTTCCAAAAATAGAGGGAAGAAGCCTATCGCTAGCAGTGGGATTATAGGAGGTCGTTACTTTACTTATACTCCATATTTAAACAATAAAACAATATGTAATATTTCTTAAGTTAATATAATGTTGGTTGATAATATAGTAACAACATAACTTTCTTTACAGCGACTAAATAATAGTATTCTTTAGCCATCCATGTAGAATGTAGAACATATAGCATATATTATGAATCCCCAATACCGCAACACACTTTTCACGCATGAATACATTGTGCCCCTACAAATCCATTGTTCAGCATACAACAAAAATATATTGAAGTTCAATAGCAATTCCAATAAATCTACGTTGCCCCTCCAAAGCTACCGCAAAATAAATTCTTACATTTACATGACAATTTATTGCTTCGAATCCTTAACACAGAATATTTGTTTGTAATATAAAGTTTTTCGGGGATAAGCGGGCGAAAAAGGTCAGCCTAGTGCTATTGCAGCACGTTTTTAAGAGCTTTCATTTAACTTGATGTATATGTGTATGAAGAAGGAATCTTGCAAGGTGAATTTGACCCACTTCCCGGTATCCGATTGAGCAGAAATTTCACATACTGGCCCAGTCCCTATGACAATACATGTTTATGAAAAGTATGACCTGAGTGCCAGGATTGGCTTCAGACGTGGAAACTCCTCAACGTTAACCGTTAACAATAGTGACATGAAATTTTGTTAAAACGTTTTTTAAAAGATTTTGTAACTAGACTTGTTTTACTTTATAAACTCAAGAGCGTTATATTGCAGATATGATTTATTCGAATAATTATTTAAAGTTTAAAATATACATACTTGAATATTAAAAGCTTGTTAAGTTGGACTGTGATTGTTTTTGCTGTGTTTATTAGAAACATGTTTTGTATTTGGTGATTTTTGTTTAACGTTAGTAATTTTGAATCATAATATCTTTAAATATTACAAATGGTTGTATATTTAGGTCTAAAATACGACTGTTAGAGAATAATTAAACTTTAGCATGAAACTACTATAATAATGTAGCAAAATAACTTTAATCTATTTGTAAAAAACAAATGATTTAACCTTATTACTCATTTTTTTCGGATTCAGATTCCCAACCTTACCTAACCTTATGGCAGACATTATTTGGCTCAATGCTAAATCAGGGCTTTTGTATCGGACATCTGCAGCCAGAGATTTTGTAAAATTATGCTGACATTAATAAGATAATTCGAAAATTCATGCATTTTCGTAAGACATTAATTATTAAAAATGACCAACCCTACTTTATCGCAAGTGATTAATGGGTCTGATGTGAGAAATTTCTGCCGTGATATGACCGCATACAATGTTTAAAGTGTTGTGTCACAAATTTTACACATGCTACATTTTAGTGTACAAAGTAGCAATTACGACATTCGAGATAAACACCCATCTTCTTTTAGATTAAACTATGAAACGACTGGACCGATTTTAATAAAATTTAAAGACAATCTTTAGATTGACCCAGCAGATAATTCTGTAAAGTTTAGTGGCTATCGGAATATTTTTTGATCTGTACATGACAGTGTTATTATATGGGCTACGTTGTTACGTCGTCGGACCACTAGTGATAAATAAAATTAGCTATTAAAATGTTTTATATAATTTAAGTAAAATTTTATTTTTTCCGTGTGCACGAGCTGCTACACAAACAAATGAATGAACGATGTCTGCGGCGAGCGACCAAGAACATTTTAATTATCTCCTAATTGCCTGCGTTCGCTGTGAAGAGTCGCTATTCAATCTACATTACTGCTGTTACATCGAATCATCCTTCCTTTTTATTGATTCAGCTACTCATGTTTTTCAAACTTCGACCGTAAAATAAAATTTAATTTACCCCAGCACCTTTGATGCCTTTTTTTCCTATTTATCATTCTGTTGCACTTTACATGATAGATGATAGTTGATTTATAGATTTAGCTGTTGGTTGATTGATTCTTCTTCTTTTTTCCGTGGGCTGTTTTCAACACTCTGTCACAGTCTAGCGACCTTTGACCTGTACTTGAAGGTGAAAGGCATAGATGATACACTATAACATGAGATAGATACGCCACATGAAGATTTCCGTACTTAAACTAGGGGTCCCCTTTCCATAAGTTGGGGTCACTGGCAATCACTGAATATAGTAGCATGCATGATGATTATACATCGTAGACTATTCTCCCGTAGTCTTAAGCTTAATTTTAAAGAAAAATATAAATAAAAGAAAGCATTCGAAATTTAAAAAACCTTTTTATTATTAAGTGAAAGGTGCCGGTTACTCTAAACAGTCATGCTCTGACCAGAAGCCGAGAAACCTACCAACCTCATGACTTTTTGTAACATCCCCGGCGAACCAAGGATATTCGCCCGATGTTTATAAACGTATATTATTACGAATACGTATTTATGCATATAAGGACTCAAAAACTTATTATGTTCTCAAAGTTTAAAAAACTTTATAAGCAGACAACAGAACGTTTATATATGTATATGTGTATGTCAGCCAAAACTGAAAATTGCCGAATATTCAATTATAAGCTAAAATGAGGTCATATTTCCATCATAGAAAGAGGGCTATCATTTACCCTTCTAACTATGAGACCTGCTCAAGTGATCGAGAGATTGCAAGAGTACCTACCGCGTTGATAAAGTTATTTAGAGGATTCGCACTACGTTTGCATCAATAAAGTTGAACATAATAAAACATGATACTCTATACGTTGATACATGAACTCACCAATACTGATTTATAGTACGCGGCAATAAATAATGCACATCGAGGCTCAGAGAGAGAAATCGGCTTGATTCTGCTTCATAGAGCATTGTCTCTGTCGCACAGACTGACGAACCCGTGTGTGACAGTGACAGCGCTCTACGAAACCGAATTGCCCGGCTGTTTCGTTTAAAGATCTCGATGTGCATTATTTAGTGCCGGGTACTATACATAATATAACTGATTCTAAGTCATTCTTATTAAAGTTACTTTAATAATACAAAAGTAGAAAATTCTTTCGCAGAGAAATTCTTTTTTAGAACAAAATATATTCCATTTATTTTGTCTCTGATTTCAGTCTATTTCCTTTCAATGTCAAATATTAAATCCAACGCCAAAGCTTAATTGGTCCGAACATCAAAGAGTGGGTGTTGCTTACAAAAGAGAAAAGTCTTCAAAATAAGTATCTAAGGGAATTCGTTAAATTGAATATAGACCCTAACGACTTGAGACAAAATGTTAAGCCCTTAAAATCATTATTCCAAACACAAAGTAGACTTTATTCAAATAAGCTTTTACAGGCTTTTTCGTGGCAATTTACATTTTTTTTTTGGGGAAATCCATTAGTCAAAAACTTCAACCAATTCTGAAAAACTGGTTTACCGAGAAAACTTAAAATCGATTTCTGTTTAAACTATCATCATTTTCCTGCCCTTATCCCACTCTAAGTGAGGTCGCCGGCTGCATATATGCCACCACGGTAAGAAAAGAGGGTGGTCTATACTACTCAGCCGGATACCACACGGTGGTTCTGTTTGAACTACTGTCACAGTCATAAATTATAATTTTTCTCACAAATACGCGAGTGGAATAAAAAAATACGTTGCTCATAATGTACGAATCGCGAGAAAAATAAGATTAAAGTTTAAGTGCTGGAGGCAATAAGTCAGTATTTTTTATATAAAACTGCAGTACACTTTTCCAAACACTTTAACCATTGACGCGCATGTTAGCGCTATTCCAAGGTATTTTGGTCACGTAGTATGTTGAGAGATCGTCTTATTCGATCGTCTATTCCAAACTTATTTACATGGTATATTCGTTTTATCAGATGAAGTTGAATTTATTATGCATAAAGCAACAATTTCTGGATGGTACTTTTTGAAAGAATATTCCGTACCAATTATTATCAATCGATACGGAATTTAATCATTCTTATTTACTACTAAAATTGTGATAGAGCTTAAATTAAATCTTATTACTGTATTGACGAACCAAATAATCTACTCGGGAGCCCGGGAAGAGACTTTGCTGGGATAGATATACGGTAAAAATGACATTTTACAAAACCACGCTATGTATCAAAAGTACTGTGTTTCAAGTTAATCCAAGTAAAATTTTCAAAAAGCGTAAACGAGCATCGGAATGCGGCATTTTTATATACAACTAGTCGACAGTCCCCAACTGCACACTTATATTTAATATAAGTGTGCAGTTGGGGACTGTCGACGTCGATGTCATACTATGCCCAGAATAGGGTGAAACAATATTCGTCGCGCTTTCAATCTTCAAATCCGCAATAAGACCCATAATATTTCCATACTATAAACGCCACTTTACATTTCTGCTCTCAAGGTGTAAGAGACGAACTCAATTATTTTAAGTACATTTCATACCACTTGCACTCACAGATGCAATTAATTATCTGTCAAAAATTGACAAGCTTGGACAACCTACTTTTATATTTTCTTTTTGTATAATAAAAAAAAAAATAGGTAATACATGATATACGTAAAATAAACGTATTACATTCAATATACATGAATGAAAATGTTCACATAAAACGATTCGACCAAAGCGATTAGTTACTAACGTTATTTTTTTTATAACAACCAGTTTTTTAGAGGCCAACTTACCCTTTCTTCCCAAGTGATCGTGACACTTGCAGCTATTGGAGATGTCAAGACCCGATATCCCGATGCTACTCAACTCATATAAGAGGGTAAACTCAAAAGACCGTGACACAACAAATGGTGTCATTTTTGCAATAAACGCCCAAACTTGCGTCTTGTGGGTAAAATAGTATTGAATTTAATATACCCCTTTTGGAGATCTTTCGTAAGGTAGAAGAGATTACACAGAGATGTGTTACATAGATACAAAGAAGCTCCTAATCACAAACTATTCTATCAAGAATCTAAACATCAAATTTTAAATTATTCGAAGATTGAATAACAGAATTTTCTGTGGAAGACTTCTTTGTTTTTAAAATGCACTTAGGTTTGTTCCTAGTAAGTGCACAACTTGAAGATTTTTCTATATAAAAACGAACTTTTAAATTTATAAAAAACGATAAAACAATTCTCGTTATAGCAAGGTATGTTTGAAATCCTGATCACGGCCGCACTGAATATTATCATTCCATTATAGGTCCTTGGCAATGGTTCAGAGCGCTTAGTGGTAATTATAGTGCGCGTGATCAAATTCAGTATGCAACTGAAATATTTCTTAAGTTAAGATTATAAACTGTAACATACCCTATGTTACAGTTTATAATCATCACTTTAAATAATATCATAGCAAAAAGCACAGTTTTGTGAGACATATTTCGGACATGTCTAAGAGAAGATATTAAGTTCCGGTTTAATGAACTTCCTAAAGTCAATCGATCGATCCTATGTGAAGTATATGCTATTTATAGCCTACACTGATGAGTTACCGCTAATGTAAACCTGTATCTAGTATACCTGATGTGGATGAAAAATAATTAAATCGCATTCTAGTAAGTTATATCAGGAACGATGAGAAATGCTAAAAACTCAAAGTCTGGTTTTATAATATTTTCAGCTAGTTTTTCTATTAACTATACAAATAATAATTATTCTAATAATTATTATTATTTGTATATCTTATACAAAAACCAGGATATTTTTTCACATCGTTTTTTGTATTGATAAATACAGAATATACGCATGGTCCCTTTGAAACTACTGAGAACCCAAATAGTGTTTTAGACAAATAACAATCATAGCAGCATAACGAGTAGATAACATATAGATCGAGCTACTACAGATTTTGAGTTGATGAATTGAAATCATAAGCCTGTAACATTTTCACAAATTTTATATAATACCTAAAGAATCAAACGTTCCCAATTGATTCCATCGACATTAAATGTCAAAGGATCACTCGAACGTTACTGCCATTCAAACATAAATAGCGTTTTTGATATCACGAGGGTTAAGTAAACGATGTTGATTTTTGCAAAGCAATGACATAACCATATATGTTCGTATAAGGAAACTTAAAATAATATTCTATTTATACAAATTGGCATTCTTTTTTTGGGAGATATATAATTCACACACCATAGTAATCATCCACTATAGTATATTTTCGTAGGTAAAATAATAACTAATAATTCATTAACTTTAAATAAATCGAGGATTGTATATACAATTATTAAAATTTTAAAATAAAGTAAGGTTTTAATTTAATTTCTAATACTTCGATTAATTTAATAACTTCTTTTTCCTATATAAATTCTCATTTCATATGTACTTAATATATATAAATGGTACATGTATGAATTATGAAATCGGATTTATCGGATCTCATTTTAGTGTATTAATATTTATTTCCCGCAGTTTCATCACATTAAGGATACATATTATTTAATCTATATTTATATTAACACTTATTTATTGCATTCAAATAAAATTTTAAAATTAACGACCTTTGAATTGATACTTATAAGAAACGTTGCCCCAATGACAAGAAAAATATTTGATCTACATTTAAGGTTTAGTACTATAACGATAGTTATAACACTGTTAATGATAATGAGACTTCAACATCTGCTAAACTTTCCAAGAAGCTGTAATAAAAGTTTTCAAAAGTTTATCCGTATTGCTGATAGTACAAAGGCTGATTATCTGGCGAAAACTAACATTTGTGAATTGTAAAGCGTATGGTTTAAGCGACTAATATGACAATACAATTTAGCGCATAATGTAGCATATTAGTAATGAGATTTTTAGTTTCGCTTTATTAATATAAAGATAAAGTTTACGTATTGTATTTAAATTCTACTTAAACATAACGTAGCGATCACGTTGATACGGCGCTTTTATTTCATCTCACGTGACAGAGGTATACTCAGTTGGTGATTCAAAGATCCGGTTTTTTTTTACTTAATGTAAAATTAAAATATGGCGATCTATTCGAGTGTTTCACTGCTGGGCAAAGACCTTGAATCTCTCCTAAAAAAGGACTTCTCCTTGTCTTAGAACGAGTTGGCCTACACATTAGACCTACCCATGCATATTGTCAGGTTAGACGAATTCCCGGATTTCTCCAAACATACGAAGGTTTGCCCGCAATGTTATCCGTCATCAAACGGTACTTAAACAATTAATCACATAATTTCTTTATACAACACTTAAAATTCCCTGCTCTTTTAAAGCCAAGTATAGACTACAGTCTAATTAGAAAATAAATAATAACAATGTTGTTAGCAACTAGAAAAACTTCAAAATGAAACGTTAAACAAAATAATGATGTTTGTCATTGGACGTTTTTCTTGTTTTAAAAATGCAAATAACTTTCTTGGTATTCGAGCTTCTGAAAACACAGAAATCCTCAGAGACTTCAATATTTAACGAGATTTGTAGCGTAGGGAATATTGTTTGTAGGGACATTTTTTTTTCTGGTGTAAAATATCCGAAAAAATACAGTGCTGTTATATGAAGTATCTAATTAAGTAATCAATATTCCAACTACTTAATATTATTTTAACATATAGGGTTCTTAAAACTTTATCTAAACTTAAGGTCGAAACTGACTGGTTGGCAGTGCGTTCGGCTCCGCGGGTCGCGGTTCGATTCCCGCTGAGTGCCAACATTTTCCAGAAAACAATTTATTGATTCTTAGAATCTGGGTGAATATTTCTATTTAAGATTGTATTTAAAATTTACCTGTTGTTTAGCACCCATAAAGAAAGTATGAAGTTGCTTATTTTGGGGACGGACGTGTAAATGTCCCATATTTATTTAATTATAATATTATTGTAAATATAGAAATTAATCCTCGTTGAATATATATTTTTTTATAAAAAGCTTAATGACATTTAAAAGTGACGTACTCCTCATAATTCCACCGTCTTCTTCCATCAAAAAAACAACAGATAGAAATAGTGAATATTTTTCTAACGAAAACTCTTTTTTCATACACGGTGTATCTTTTGATCCATAGATAAATAAACGCACATTCTGTACAAAAACAAGTTAAACTGCACGAGTACGCGTTTTATTTACGCAATACAGCCATCTCTTTTCACAAATCCTCCTACAAGTGAGCTCAACACGAACAGGCTTTGATATAAGCTCAGCAAATTGTTTTCCTACCAGTGATTTATTCTATGACGCATGAATAAAACAGCAAAAACTACGCAACTAAAAATATCTTCTCTCGTTCATAAATGTTAAAACTATATACCTACCCTTGATAGCCTAAGTTCACTCTTACTAATATTTTAAATTTGAATTCAAATTCAAATTTAAAATATTCTTTATTCAAGTAAACTTGTAAACAAGTGCTTTTGAATCGTCAACATCTACTGCTGGTTCGGAAAGCTGTTCCTACCGAGAAGATCGAGCAAGAAACTCGGCGGTTGCTCTTTTTAAAATATAAATCTTATCACTAGTTACATATAGTTATTAATGTCTTGTACAGGGTTGCAGAGAAGCTATATCCACGCATTCTTATCGTCTAGGTAATCTTCAATAGTATAATAGGCTTTCTGAATTAACCTTTTTTAAATAGTATTTTTAAGTGGGGAAGCACTCTAAGTGAGGATGGCAGGACATGTTTTTAATGAGTTGTTGCATGAATTGACTAGTTGTTGAATGATTAGGCTAGTCATTTTACGGCCGGCCGCCTACCTGACATCAACTTACCTTAGTTGCTTTTTACGACATTTTGTTAAGCAATAAAGGTGGTCTATTCTACTCAGCCCGATACCACACGGCGGCAAGATTTTTAATACTTAGACTTTAAAAACCTTTTTTGACCCTTTTTATGAAATGTTGATAATAACAATTAGCGCCTAGTACAAATTTTGGCATACTTTGAATAAAAATATATAATACTCGTATTTACTATTATTAAACCTATTATTATTGTACATTTGCTTTTGAAAGCAATAACTAAATTTTAAACTATGTGATATTTCACAACAACTTTATCTTAATTCTATAAGAACTCAGAAGCGTCCTTTTCTTCTGAAATAATATGGCAGTAAAATCAGACGCAGCTGCCCGATGCAACAGTAAGGCACTACCTTCGAATTTCTCGATCTGCTTTAATGAAATAACTTTGATCTTATCCGATAGTCTGAGTATTACCATTCCTCTTGGAAAGTTTAAATTAAGTGATTACTTCAAATAGCAAATGCTGGTTATTCGATATTGAGTCGATAAAGAATTATATAGTTGTATCCGTATATGTCTCTCCGTAATTATCTTCAACGCAATTCACAATACATTTCAATATGATCTCTTGCTTCAATATTAATTTTATTTAATTAAAAATTGAAACTTTAAACTCATTATCTCTGTGCCTACTTAATAATTAAATAATAAATATATTTTATTTATGCTAAAGTGTCTTGATCAGAAAAGATTGATTATAGGATTAATCCGAAATCAGCCGAGACGTTTCAATTAAAATTTGTAGTCACACCTGTATTTTTATTGATAAAAGCAGGCCTATTATTTCTACGCAAGAATCATAGAAACCCTCAAACAAAATTAGTAATGCACACCAGGTAATTTTACGAAGTTAGCGAAGCCATATTCATTTTTCAATAAGAAAGTTCATTTTTAAGAGAGTTTAATTTCAAAAATAAGATGTGTGCCCGCTCAAACTTAATATTTTTGAAATTCAATTAAGATGTAACTTGATTTTTCTGTTTATAAAATACGCTTAAAATGTGTTCCTTTACACGCAACGTCTATAAAAAGAGCCATTGGTCTGCAAAGAGTTTGCAAGGATTACTGTAAGCCTGTTCGTACAGCTCTCACTTGTAGAGGGATTTATTAAAACTGTCGGCTCGCTTCGCTACGTGAATAAAAAACATGTTTCTAGAAACACTATTTATATTTCACTTTTTTACTTACTAAAAAATTATATAAAACAAGTATCTTTCTGTAAACATTTCTAGATCATAATGATTGAATTGAGAATAAAAACAAATTGATCAAAATGTTATTTATAATAATATACAAAAATAACTTTTAGTAAAATTGCTAAAATTTCGAATCTCTATTTTGTACATCCTTTAATTACGAAAACTACTAATCAATTCACTTGTAGAAGGCAGTCTGAAACGAGAGGAACCGCACAGACTACGGGGAAAGAATACGTACAAATGAAAGGATAGTTACTCAGTTAAGAGTTTAAAGGATAGTTTATTGTCACTCACACAGAGAGTATCGCAGACCGATCCTTCACATTATTCTACATATTGATGTACCGGAATATGCACCGTTTACAGTTTTGCAATGGCATAGTGTTCCAGCAGGATGCACTACAACACCATGGGAACTGATGGTGAGATCTATGAACGAATATTTTGTATAGGGACTTCTTATGTAACTAACAAAGTACAACTATAGCGTGGAGTAAAACACTAGTGGCGCCATCTGCTATTTCAGTGAGGAAATACGTACGTAAACTGTGTTGCTAAACCGTCTTCCCTCTTATTATTTATTGTGAGACTCTCACTTACAGGCCTGCAAGTGGCTCCTCTACTCTAGTATAATAACTCTATGGTATTTAGTGTACCTACGTTCTTTGTGTTAGTGTTAAAGATCTGTGGTATCTTTATGTTGGATCTGATTGTGATTTTTCTCGTTCCGTCCTTTTGTGTCTTACACATACAAAGAAGAGAAGAGAAGAGAAGAGAAGAGAAGAGAGAAGAAACAAGGGATATATTTATTGATTTAGTCTCATATTATGCCATGTGATATAGTGGTAAATTAATGCACCACCGTATACGTATGAGTACACCGTGAAATTTTTCAATAGAAAATATAATTGATGCAAAAATACTCTTAAATTTGGTTCATTTCTTTTTATGAGAAAATTTTCAAACAGCAATTTTTTACTTATATATTTTATTTTAATAAAATAAATAGCTTCAATATATAATATGTTTGTTATCAATGGTGTAAGAAAAGTTGCCTTTGTTCGACGTGTAGCCCAATTTATATAAAACACCTGTACCTGAGCGGTGGCTTGTTGTTTCGATTTCAGCCGTATCCACAACCTATTTCCGCAAAACGCTACCGTGATATTTTACCGAGCTTAAGAAAAGGTCTTACGGAAAATCAGGTATAAATTGTTTACCTCCAAGAGTAGTTATTGCCCCATTAGCGTGAACGACTGAACCGCTTAATGCCACGGGGTATTGAAAATATAAATTGGGGAAAACACTCACAATATATACCTACCGTCTATTATGGAGGTTTGCCAATTTGCAATATACAGTATTTTATCCCCAGAAGTCTTATTAACATTAAGAGCGTTCGTAGTGCAACCCTATAAAAATCACGGTTACTTGTAGAGTTATTATGTTTAGAGTAGGGAAGCCAGCCTAAAATGTGACATATTAGAATAAAGAGAAAAAAAATCAAATGAGGGCTATCTCTCTGTCTCTCTTTTTTATGTATCATTAGACAAAGATGAAGTATACAAATTTTATCTTCCCTTGCATTATTTATTATGTCATTGTCACTTATAGCCCTGCCTATGCTTTCCCTCATCTAAGTATGTACTAAATTTTAAGTGTAATATATTCTGTGCGGTTACTACACAAGAGAACCGATTTTCTTACTCTATCAATAATTAATTTCGAAGTAGTATTTGAGTAAAATGAAATAAAATCATATAAAATCTAAGTAAATTGTATTGAACTTGATAACTAAGAATTTTTTTTGTAGATCAGAAGCTATGAAGTAGGTTTAAGTTAATAACAAAAGACACGGTGTATGTATTTTGTAACTATAACTTGTTAGGTATGTAGAGCATGCAAAGGTTGTATGGGCGGTCTATTTTCTAAATACGATACGATTTCGTTTCTAATCTTAGTTAGTTAATTATTTCATTAATGGTGTTTGGTGTGGTTATATGCTGTGTGTAAAATTAAAAGTTAGTGATTTCATTTCTGTCCATCTAAAGATTTATTTCGGGGGATAATTTATAGAATTAGGCGTTACTTTGCGGAATTCCATTGTACATAAGTTGTTATAGAATTATTTTTCTATAATCCGCGTTTGTTAATCAAATCAATGTAATGCTAATTGAAGAAAGCAGAAACCGTTTACATTCCTTATACATGCCCGATTAGTCACTATACATATCACGAAACGCCTCCACTAACAACAAACTACACACACACTACACACATTCACTACCACAATCTCGTCTACGAAATTCTATATTCACTATGAGATTGTCTTAGTATACACAGTAAGACGTAGTATACATATATACAATACATTATAATATATTTCGTTCTCGCACACTTAGCATTACATACATTTTCTTAAGAAACGCGGATTATAGCAAAATAATTCTGTCATAACCTTTGTATGTATAATGTATCGAAAATTATTGAATCGTATTATATAATTACTGTTTGTTTAAATCTTTTATATATTCCAAATGAGAAAAACTATCGAGTTCTTACTCAATAAGAGTTTTTCAAACTGGTGGCAGAATCAATTTGATTCTAAATTAATTAAGCCCCAACTACGTCTTGGCTGTTCAAATTAACAACCCTGTGAAACTCATTCCTTTTTTCCTTTTATCAATACCGGATATTTCATAAAATTAATTCTGAAGCCGTCCTTTGTTTTCATTTAATATTCAATTAGTTTACACGCAATTTGAAATTCTCCTACAATCGGTTGGAAGACTTTTAGAAAATATTTTTCTTAGTTTAATGGTTAACAAAATATGTTCATTAAAAAAACTCCTGGAAAATATGTTTTCATTAAAGTAGAAAAAATATTATCTTTCCCTTTATTTTTGCTTTTGTGGTTGTATAGAAGATCTCGCAACGAACAACGCAATTCACAAAGCAAGAAGTTATGAAATGAAAATACGCGCTCCTTTTAGCATCTATAAAAGGATAAGGTATAATATGAAATTATTAAGTAAAGTGCGTGTTTTAACCTTTAAAAATATTTGAAGGAGCTCAATAAAAATTTGAATAGTACCTAATCTGTGAATAGAACAAATTACTCCCATCAATAACATATCGTTATTTTTGGGTTACCTGGTACGATTAAGCTTTAGTTGGTCGCCACTGTCCTGTCGGTACAATAGTACCACAAAATAAAATATACCATGAGCTGCCTCAAAAATAATTTCTTACTTTCAATAGAAGCTATGAAGTTCAGAACAATCACGTTAACGATCACTATTCCTTATCCTAAATAGGTTATTCACTAATTACTTAGTTTTTTAGCCATCCATTTTTTATTGCTCATACAAATCTATGCTACGTGTGCTTCCATTTAATCAATGTCCGAACTCATACAAAAGCACATTCGAATTTGTAAAGCATCCTGCAAATAGTGCAAGTAAAACATCCGAAACTACTGAATTTAGTATTCAAAACTCGCAAAGCCTTGCATAAAGTTCGACATTGTTTTGTTTCATTGAAAATGTTTGGTTAGTGTAATGCTATGCAAATAATCAATCATTATATGATTAATAAAATACCAACAAGCTTTCAATATCAATGATAAGTATAAATGACCCAACTATATATATTAATTACAAACAAGATATCAGCACCAACCACGATCAAGACGACAGAGTATCTAAAAGTCGTATTGTATCCATGCTTAGAACACAACTGACTTATATATATCCCCTTTCGCTTTCAAGCTATCCAACTTAATCACAAAACCCAACGCAAAACTTATATACACTTATATAAACAACGCAAGATCACATAACGGCCAGGCGAAATTAAGTACCCTATTCAATAAACGGAATAATATATTATTCTCCAACAAATCAAGTACGTATATTGAGACAAGTAGAGGACATCAATTGTCCACAATAAGATTCGGTTCGGCAAACGTTCTCACTAACGATCCGCATTGTATTGTAATTATGTATTTATAACTATATATTTACAATATAAGTAAGCGTACATTAAATATTTTTCAATACATAACTAGATAATCTCACCAATTATTCTGTTCTATGTATTTATATGTAACGTTTTGGCTAAGCCCATATTGCGGCCGTTGTACGTCTAGGTAGACGTAAGAGCATCTAATAGTTATATAGAGTTCATGTTCACACCAGAGCTAGCTTCTATACAAGTATACAGTAATTCAAAGCAAATATAGCACTGAGTCACAAACCTAATGCATTTAGATTTCTACTACTAAACAACTAAATATATTAATATAATTGACTTATTTTTTAAATCTCCAAATGAACTATCATATATAAAAGTAGTAAAGTAACGGCCTGTTACTATCCGTATTCGGAGAGAAGGGTTGGAGCTAAGACCATGCTGCTCCAATGCTCCATGCTGCGGATTGGTAGATTATACATATTACCAGAATTCTCTAGAGGTAAGAAGGTTTCGACAGGATGTTTTCCTTCACCAAAAAGTGTGTGATATATTTCAATTATCAATTAGACACGAAAGTTTTTAGCAAAATAAGTCATTGGTGCGAATCCGGGGTTTAAAACCGTGATACCCTCGACAGTCAAATATTGACTTTTTCATGGTATATATATACACACTTATAGTACATACTAAGTTTTATGTCATGTCATAATATTTTAGTAATCATCGTACACATACAAATAATATTAAACTTTAATAATATACCTATATCGTGTGTGGGGGGTTTGATACAACGATGGTGTTTCCTGTAAAAGTCTCAGACCTACATTCATATCATAAAAAAATAAATATAATATTTCAGCAAAATATGTCTTTTATATATACATATACTGACTATGCCGTGTGGTATCCGGCAGAATGGAATAGACCACCCTCCTTTATTACCGAGGTGTCGTAAAAGGCGTCTTAGGTAAGTTGACGTCAGACAGGTGGCCGGTCGTAAAATACGTAGCCAAGTCAAGTGACAACATCTTTGTAACATGTTGTGCCGACTCCACTTAGAGTGGGATAAGGGCAGGAGAATGATGAATGATGATACATATACTGACTGAGCAGGGTTTAGTTACATTCCGAAATATATTTATATAAGTATACCTACCCTCACTGTATTATAAATATTTCCTTTGAACCCTTGCCTTGATTGTCACTGTACGCTTCCCCCAATCCAGCGAAGCGTTAACTGGAAAGGCATATGATTGATCGTCCCGCGTAACCTGTTCACGGAGTCGCAAAGCTTGATACTGCGATATATGAATGTGAAATTCGAGCCCGATCGCCCCAAATAAGGCACACTAAATTATGTATCAACTTAAGTGTTATAAACAGATATGAGATTGACAATTTAACAAATATAGAATAGCGTTGTAGCATATCTCTCCAAAAAACATTTAATTTTGCTTATTTATTTATAGAATAGTCCGATATTAGATATACGTGCCTCCAACGAAAATAGTTAGGTTCCTACAGATTAGGTTTAAATAATTTGTTCTTAAAAAAAAAGCCAATAGCTTCATTAGAATATAAATTTAAATAACTTAGGCGGTCACCAAAAGACCTGCTCGTTCAACGGTTGTAATTTTATCATACTTGTATATTTAGCTTGATAATGTTTGATTTTTCATAATTTTTTTTGTCTTGAACATTCACCATAATTTACAAATACGTATTTTGCGAGAAGTAATTTAAAACAGTTAAACGAACTGACATGTTCTGAAAAATTGATTTTGTAAAATTGATAAGTTTATCAAGAGTATTTAAATGCCTTAATTATCTTCACTAAGACATTAATTCATGTGCTAATTGCCGTAAAAATTACGGCAATTCGGCGTGAAACATTTATAAGTTTGCTCTAAACTACAAATCAAATACATAACAGAACATACAGATAAATAAATAAAAATATATATATCTGTAGGTATAGGACTAGTTTGTAAGTAATTAAAAGATATTGGAAAATTTCCTATCACAATCTAATATTTGTTTAAGAAACACATCTTCTTACATATTACAAAATGTTTTTCTTTTGAAAATACTGAACAAAGTTACCGAAGTTATCCTGAATACATAAACATTCCCGTTCAATCACACATGATATATTTAACTACAAAGGATGAATTTCTTATTTGCGGTCTCATACGACCTTCGTATGTACCCACGTTCTTTGAACAATTTATTAGTTTCTAGCGATATATCTATTTTATCTACGTTTAATTGTATGTAAGGTAAAAATGTTAAGTAATAAAAGTAAAAATATTATCCCATGTCTTTTCGGTTAATGGTATGTATATACAAAATGATGAGACACTCAAACAAAGAGTATAAGAAAATTATATTTAAAAAATAAACCACCGTCAGCAGTAAAATAATAAAAATGTATTATTTTCCTGCTATTAAATTCCGCAACGTACCGTCCTACTTTTATAAAATCCTACCACTTCACTTGTAAAGCTAAAAAACGCTCGTCTGTAATTTATTCTTTTGTCATTTAAACGTATTTCAATTATCTTTTATGACTATTGCTTTGCAAATCGATATTTATCTATTATTGATGATATTTTAAAATAATTATTTGATTAAATTTTTGAACTTTTATTTACCAGTACAAAAATTTCAGATGGTACCATTGTAAATTCCTAAAAGAATATAGACAAATAATATTTTCGAAACGAACAACGTCCTAAATTGTCTCAAAACTGATAAGCATTATCTTTATGAAATCATTTTATAAATTAATGTTAACGTTATAAATATTATGGTAGTAACAAAGAAAGCTTAAATTTGTATAAAATACCGCATTTTTCAATCTTTATACCTGCAGTTTTAATAAATCCGCGAATAATGGAGCAATATGGTCTAGGCTAGTTTAAGCTCTGCAAACTGTTTTTCTAGCTCGTGATTTATTTGAAAACTGCATTTGTATAACTAAAAAATAGAACTATTCATAGAAATAAAAAGCTTATATTTGGTCTGAAAAGTTATATATATAAGTAGATTCCGTCACTAGCTGGGAAATAGATTGGAGCTTAGACCCACTAAGCTGTTCCTGCTGATTGATATAAATCTTACTTGTTGGTACTTGATTAAAATCCGACCTTTCAAAGTTAGTACATTAATTCTTAGAGTTCATTGTAACTTAAGTAAATGATAGCGCAAAAGTCCTTATGAATAAAAATAGCAAATTCAAAAGAGCGAAACTCCGAAAGATCAGATATATTTTCTGTCTTTCATTCTCGAGCCATCGAATTATACGAAGGTTGTGTTGTATACAAATTACTTTGGAATAAGTCACGTTTTTCTCTAAAAGAGGTCGCGTAAATTTTACGGATTTAAATAATGCGTGATTCTTATTCAGGTCTCTGTATTAAAAGTCAGGGTAGAAGGAATTTTCTGTTTATAAGTTGGCGACTATTGTATTGGTATTCTTTATCTATACCGATCAGTCTCCTGTATAACCAAGCACATCTAAAACAGAAAAAATTATAATAATTACTTGTGATTATTTTAATACTTTAACTATTTTTTTTACTGAAAAGTAGCTACGATTTGTAACTGAATGTTGTTTACTAGTTTGACTTGCACGATAATGAATTTCAACTGTAGTGAAATGACATCCGGTTTGGGATGTTTTATCCGCTATTTTGGAAGTGCCAGAATCTGGTACCAATACAACAGAGCATTTATAATTGATTTGATTGAATTTTATTTATTTATTTATTGCACATACAGAATAATATAAAAAAGAAAGAAGAAAAAATAATAGCATGTGTGACGTGTGGGCGGACTTATCCCTAAAAGGGATCAATAATTAATAATTAATAATCAATATTTTAATAAGATTTGATTTAAAAAATAGGTTAAGATATATAGGATAAAATTACTTTGTTAGTAATTACTATTAGAGCTAAAGACATTGTGTGATAGCCCAGCGGTGAGACCGTGCGACTCTTTTGAGGGGAACGCGATTTTAAACCCGGGCAGGCACCAATGAGTTTTTAATTGATTGATTGTCTAATTAATAATTGCAATTAATCACACGCTTTTCGGTGAAGGAAAACATCGTGAGGAAACCTGCATATCTCTAGATAATTCTGTGTAACCTACCAATCCGCATTGGAGCAGCGTGGTAAGTCTCAGCTCCAACCCTTCTCTCCAGAATCGGAGAGGGGAGGCCTATTCCCAGCAGTGGGATTGTAACAGGCCGCTACTTTACTTTACTTTACTTAATTACTATTGGGGAAGATTTTATATACAACTTTTTCTTAACTGTTAACAGAAGGCTAGCACAATCTTATGACAGTCTATGATCTTTTATCTTCTAATATCACATAGTTTCATAGTGTCCTATTGGAAACATGTAAAGCCGTAAAAGTGTAAAGTGTATCGCTTACCTATTTTTTATTATTTTCAACTAAACGTAGAAATTTCTCCGACTGTTTTGCCCAACATTTATTAAATATATGAAAATGTATTAGTGTTTTTAATACTTTAATCCTCAATAGTTAATTTTAATAATAACTCATCATCCCCCTGCCCTTATCCCAATCTAAGTGGGGTCGACAAAACATGTTGCTACATCATTTGGCTACGTGTTTTATGACCGGCCGCCTGCCTGACATCAACTTACTTTAGTCGTCTTTTACGACACCTCGGTAAGAAATGAGGGTGGTGTATTCTACTCAACCGGATACCACATGGCGGATTTATATTTAGTTTTCTTTAAATTTAAAAATATATACTTGAATAAAAGATACATTAAAAAGTCACATATATGAACTAAAACTAAAAATTTAATTTCAGTAAAGTTATCTTAAGATCGAATCGTCCTTGTACAGACTACCAACATCAAGTTCGTCGTAACACATTTGAGTACTCCCGACGGAGAGCCTCAGGCGAAGAATTCTTAATTTTATCAAGTAGGCGTGATTTCCTGAGAGACATTGGTTAGACAGCAAACTAATATCATAACATGTTTATTTGTATCTTAGTCCCGTCTATTTCAAACTCCATCGTACTAAATTCATCGAATACCCCTGCTTCAAGTATCTAAAACAAGAAACATTTTAAGTTAAGTTTTTATTATATTACGGATAATCGTAAATGGTAAACGTATGTATGAGCTTAATTAATTAATTTACAAAAAGACGAAAATTACACGAAAAACATCGTGATAAATTGGGATCGTTTACATACAAAAAACTTCCGGGAAATGTATAACCTACCAATCTCCAATGGCTCAACCTCTAATCCTATGAGGAAAGTGAGTTTATCAATAGTTTCCTTACATCATTAAAATATTTACTCGATACCCGTAATGATAATGATATCGGACATATAGGTCTCTCAGAGGCACGTATGGAATAACTAAATGAAATAACAATTACAAAGACATGATCGTCCATTTAGTTACAGACGAGGGTCATTACTAAAATATAATGAACAAATATTTGTTATTACAAAGACTTATTTATGCGGCGTTTAACCTACTCAATAGTGTCCTAAATGTTACGATAGAATACGCATTTTTCAATTAGGTAACGATTCCAATTGGTAAAACTAATATTTTCCTTTGGGAAGCAAGAAGGAAAATGATCGAAAATTTAATCTATAAACTTTGTCGGCTCGGATATTATGCAAAGCAACTTCTCTCGATTTGTTCAGTTGCAAGCTTTAACTCAATGAAACTAGTTTAAGACTTGATATTCTTGCCTCTTTGATATTTTCAGTTATATAATATTATAGTATGTTATGAATAATTTGAATGAATGTGGATGTATATACGATTTCAGTCAGGCCAAAAAAAATTGAAAAAATTGTGTGTATGATATACAAAAAAAGGAGTAGCGTCAGAGTTTGCATGTATTTAGTCTTTCATTATTCATGCAACAATCGCGGTTGGACGCTAATGTAATAAATTTACATAAAAAAAATTGTATAGTCGATGATTTGGCAACGCCTTCTCTTCCAAAAATTAGATTTTTCGTAATTAATAACTGATTTATACTATGATCTTGACGGTTCTGATAAATTAAGTAATTATAGCATTTTAGCATAGGAAATGAGTCGTACGTACTATAAATAAATTATATCAAATCTGAATGATGTCTTTGTTGTCAACATTAAAGGGATATAACAAATTTCGATTATTTCAGTTCAAGGATTGATATGAGTGGAGTCTCAATATTTACTCGTAAGTCTTTGCTACTTTACTAATGTTGCGTAATAGACTGTTATTTGAAATTGCCTACAAATTTCCCTTTATTGACATCGAGTGCTCTTTGTTTAAGAGTTCTTGACACGAAATATATTGAACGCCAGAGCCTTCTGAAGTCTGTTTCCACTTACCTTACATAAAAAAGAGAATAGTAGAAAGATACTTATAGAGTACTAATATATAAATTTTATACTACAAAATGATGAAAAATATTTATAAAGTCCAATGTTGATCAAATACATAATATTAATAAAAAAAATCTATGTTATATTGATAAATGTAACCATATATTTCAATATTTGTACTTGTTTTGCGTCCGAAAAGAACCTCGGAACGATTTGATTTTTCCTATTTTGGAATTAACCTCTAATTTCAATCTATATGCTAAATGTTAAATCTATAGAGTCCATGGAATTGACATAACGGACAATTTACAAATATATTACCATTTTTATAATGTTCAATCGTTACTGTATTTTTATGCGTAATATATTTAATCTGGCATTATCCTATCATATAAACACATATTTATACTCAGAAAAACGTAGAATGAAACTTCTTATATAAAATTTCTCTAACAAAATCTAAACCTGACATGCGCTGCGAGTATAAAGTGGCGCATAACCGAATTTCACTGAAACCTCTCTGTAGGACGCCCCTGAAGTTCAAGTGTTAGCAAACTAAATACTAGAGTCAAGTATGTGACTAATCAAATACACTATATAAAGCTATGTAACACAATGTACTTGCATAGATGGGATTTCTCATCTTATCTCGGTTCGATCATTCTCTATAGTCATCATCCTGCTGCCGTCATTGCACTTTGTGGGATTGGCACAACATGTTACAAGCATGTTCTCACATTTATTAGCTACGTATTGTACGACCGGCCGCCGGCACCATATGGCAACGGTCTTCTATAGTATTCTACGATTTTTACGTTCGAATATATCACTAAGGTACTAGTGGCCCCACAAAAAATACAAATAGGTCATATATAGGTCACTTATAGAGGGTTTTACAAAGTCATTTTTAAACGTCAAGGTGTAAAATGCAAAGAACGTCGTACAAAAGTTGCCTCACGTGAAATGATATAAAATATCTACGAGTGCTAGTTATCGCTAAAGGTGTAAATAACCGGTTCGCTTGGAAAACGTAACGTGGTGGTCATGTAACCTGTTTCAAGTGAACTTCTCAGGTCAATTATATCCCACTATTCAATAGCCAAACTCTCATTGGTTCGCCAAAAAGTTACACCTAAGTGACCTAATGTTGTGTATGGATAGGACGTGCTTACTTATGGACAAGCTTACCACGTTCTATGTTAAGTTTCAAAAATATGAGTTAACGTCGTTTCACTATCATCGTAATGAAATGAATGCGATGTACCCCAATGTCCACTAAGTACATGTTCAATTAAAAATCATTTCTCAAAAACTGCTATCTCAGCGGCTTAGATGTCTTATCACCGTACGCCTATTTAACTATCTTAACACATTAATCATTTTACCTGGAGATTAAAGTATATGGAAAAATTTTATACGGCCATCGATCATAAATCCGAGTCATCTTATCGTAATCACATTTTACCTCAACCATAGTAATTGCTTTAATTTTTGGATGAATAGTTTAAAATTAAATATTCAAAGAGCAAACAAAGCCTGAATTTTATATTTTGTATCTATATGTAAGGATAGCATATTTAATTTTTTACCCAAAAGGCGCTCGCTCAAAGACCGCTGCTAAAAGAAACTACTGATGAATACTTTAACGATTTTGATACTACTGCGTATATTATACCTACTCAAAGAGTAAAGCGGTGACATGTTTCTATCCTACTGGTGGCCTTTCCTCTTTGGATTGAAATACTAGGGCATACTCCACTACGCTGCTCCATTGCAGCAATGAAATGACTGGATATGTAGGTTTCATCCTCCTCCTCACGATTTTTTTAAACTGAGAAGTGCATTATGCATTGTAACTCTTAAACAGATATTATTTGTAGAGAAAGGGTAGGTGGGAATTGAACTCGTGAATCCCTGGCATGTTATGTGGTTTTAATAATCAGTAAGAATACTAATACAATAATACTAATCAGATTCAAGATACCAACTTAATATATTTTATTTAATTTTACAGAACTGTGAATTTTTTTACTCTAGTTAAATTTTATTTAGCTATTATAACTTTGAATGTTTATTCTGTGAAGTAGTTTTTAAATACAATTTACGACATAACCAGTATCCTGAAGTTTCGGCCGGTCGTAGTTTTAAACTAATTCGAATTATTAATTACTCAACTTCCCCCTAACTACTGCACAGTTATGTATGAAATATTTCATTACACTTTTAGTTTTATTACATACAATATATTTAAAATATAATTTTCACGTTATATTTAAAACATAATAAATATGTAATTGCCATTAAAACCTGCTTTTATGAGAAAATATTTTTTAACAATTTTAATTTATTTTATTAATTCTTTACATATGTCGGTACAAAATCCTACAAATCATAGTTTGCATGTCTGATACTTAATCACCCAGAAGAACTTTGAGACACAAGTAGTTAATAGCCTTGCTTAAACCAATACATTTACCATTACCCACGCGGGTAGATATTAGTGCATATATAATAAAAAGATTTAACACATATCTTTAGATTTCGCAGTGAAAAAATGTTATATTTACTCATCAACTTGGGAGCTCGTCGGATAATTAATTCTGGTTGTGTTTTGGTTTCATATTGAGTCAACAGATTTGTAGACCTCTTAAAAATTTTGTTGTCTGATTTTACTCAATCACTTCAATCAATCAATACTTTATTTTTGCGTAGAAGTAAAAAAAATATAAGGTAAATACTATCCTAGTATATTGTAGTTGATGACATAAAGTAAAAGTAAAGTAACGGCCTGTTACTATGCCCACTGCTGGACTAAGGCCTCCTCTCTCTGTTTTTGGTGAAAGGGATTGGAGCTAAGACCTACCACGCTGCTCCAATGCGGATTGGTAGGTTACACATATCCCTAGAATTCTCTAGAGATATGTAGGTTTCCTCACGATGTTTTCCTTCACCGAAAAGCGTGTGATAAATTGCAATTATCAATTAGACACATAAGTTTTAATAGAAAAACTCATTCGTGCCTGCCCGGAGTTTGAACCCATACTTTGACTCTCTAGAGAGTCGCACGGTCTCACCGCTAGGCTATCACAGTTGATGACATATTAATAAATAAATCTATATAAAAAATAAAAGTACTGTACATTATTATAGCCTTGTGTTTACGCTGCGTTGACATACAGAGTATTTTTTTTATATATGAGATGTTGATTGAGCCTAAGCACTATTTTATCGCTTTCTACGAAATAAATATAAATAAAATTCTATCTTGTTCATTTCCGTTAAGATTACGGCCTTCAAGTGTGGGTAACTAGATTGCCCGCAAAATTTCAATAATTTTTATACTTTTCCTGCTGGTTATAGATAAAATTATTTTAAGATATCTACAAGTATAATAGAAGGAAATTATAAACGGTGTGAGTTAACTTATGGACGCCCACGGCTGGACATAAGCTGCTGGCAATGTGCACAAATGAATAGACTGTATAATACATTTAATTGTCATTTTAACATATGTATGTATATGAAACGTCTACGTCTCTCTTCAAGACGTCTATCTGCCCACTGTTTTACAAATTTACCTCATACATTGGATTTGCCTTTCCAGCACCCAGGGCCATTTAACACGCACTTCCGGAAAACATCGTTAGAAAATCTACTTCTTTCTAGAGTATTCCCGGATTTTGTAACCGCTTCAGTTGTATCAGGGCAGCCTGGCAGAAGAAGAATATAGAATACGCATAATTTGAGATTTAAATAGAAAATATAAATTCATTAAAACCATCAAACTTCTGCAACTAACAAATAACAACATTCACGTTGATGTACCTGAATGTACTGCATAGTTTGGCTTTGTTCACGTTGTTCTGTTCTCTGATTCTAGGATTAATTTACGAACAATCTAAGTGGCAATTAGCAATGCTAACGGGGACGGATATTACTGTCAAGTGAACGCTGTGCTGTATTCAACTGCAGATGAGAGTTTTGTTTGCTATATTTGTGTACACAGAAAGTGCATTTGCATTACAAATGCAGCATAGTATGTTTTAGAAACCATGAATTTGATGAGTGAGAAAGGTAGAATTTTAAAAAGCGACATAGTAATGTGTGAATGAGAAGTTTTTATTTATAAATCTATTTGTATAGTTTCTATCGATACAATTGAATTGTGATATATAATCTGGATCCATATCCCAAAACTATGCAAAGGCCACTCGTCTCTCTCACATTTTAGACATTACCTTCCTATATCGTAGAGACCGAGCTGAAACTGGCGACACAAGATTCTGGGCCATGGAGATCCCTTAAAGAGACCAACGTTCAGTAGGACACGTTTTCTTTTGTTCTTCGTTACGTACCTCTAAAAAATAATAATAAAAGTATCAAATAGTAATAACATGTGCTCCAAGGACTAATAATAACAAACAGGGGGTAGTATTTTTCGGTTTTTTTTATGTCTAAATCCCTGTATTAGAAAGTAGCAGCATTCTGTTTAACATTTCCCGCATGTCACCTATAAAATAGTTGGCCGAAGATAAAAATACACTCGCGTGAAACCTTTGTAAATTTTATCAGATTTTAATATAATGTAGGATGTAAACATATCGGTCAGACGCGTAAATTATATTTATATTATGGTGTCGCCAAAATGTAATACAAAAAATCAAGAACAGATTTCTGTTCTACCAGTAAGGCAACAATTGTGTGCAATACGCCATTGTGATTGTCGTCTGTTATATAAAATGCTACGGAAATCGGACGCAAGATCGATAAAATCGGTAAAGGCATCAGAGCTTTACATTGAAAATAATGAAGAGGATTTCCGTCCTCACTTCCCAATATGCTCGATCGCTCTCGCAATCCAGTTAATGCAGAGTTTGTTAAATAATATCAATGTTCATTATTATCTAGAGGATCTTCGTATTACCAGTAATTACTGGTATCTATGAAAAACTTACTTATTACTTCTTGACTACGTAGTCAAGAATTAGCTAGAGCTTAGGAATGTACAATCTAGACTCTGGATAGGGTAATATTGAAACGCTTCATTCTTACAGCGCTGACATTATTATATACTGTGTCATTAATAATATACTTTAACTTAAGAATGAAATTGCCTACTTACAAAAAAATTGAAATACTTACTATTCTATCTTATTAATGTGTTTTAAGCAGAATGATGGCAATTTCATAATGGAAAGTTCTTTGTAAGTTTTGTTGCATCGGTTGAACAAAAAATTGCATACAGTAATCTTCTTATATATAAAAATGAATGTTTGTCTATATGTTCTGTATAGACTGCGAAACGACTGGACAGATTTTAATGAAATTTACAGACATTAGAATTACTAAACGGTGGATCCTGTAAAGCTTGGTGGCGATCGGAGCGTTTTTTAACTTGAGTTCTGTTTCAAGAGGAATTTGAAACCAAACTAGGCGAGAACGACGTCTAGCCAACTAGTTAAATATAAATTTAATACGACTACGATTTCTTAATCCTTCCGATCTACAACAGCATTATCTCATAATTCTAGTGAATATTCTAACAACATCAAATGCCTTTATTTGGCCGTGTGGTATCCGGCTGAGTAGAATAGACCACCCTCATTTCTTACCGAGGTGTCGTAAAAGGCGACTAAGGTAAGTCGACCCGCCATGTGATATCCGGTTGAGTAGAATAGACCATCCTCTTTCTTACCGAGGGGTCGTAAAATACGACTAAGGTAAGTTGACGTGAGACAGGCGGCCGGTCGTAAAATAAGTAGCCAAATCATTTAACATCATGTTTGTAACATGTTGAGCCGACCCCACTAAGAGTGGGATAAGGGCAGGAGGATGATGATGATCACATGCCTTTATTTACTAACTATTTCTAACCATCACTTAGTTTGCATAAATTTAAGTATGAATACCCTCAATTACGGTATTATTTTTTACCTTCTTTAAAATATAGCCTGGTATATAAGTTTCAATCATTATTACACATATCCCCAGAATTCTCCTTAGATATACAGGTTTTCTGACGATGTTCTCCTTCACTGGAAATCGTGTATAAATTGCAACTATCAGAACTATTAGAAAGCAGTTTTAATAGAAAAACTAATTGGTGCCTGTTCGGGGTTTGAACCCATGATCGTCTCTAGAGAGTCGCGTGGTCTCACCGCTGGGCTATCACAGCTTAAGTATAGATATTGCCGTTAAATAAACTTAGCACGAAGGAAAATTAAAATATTTAGTTTTATTTAAGTTATCTTGGTGCGTCATACGGAATTGAATAAAATGGGTACGTCATATAACTGTGAATTTATTGGTGCTTCGACGACGTAAGCTCCTTATAAAGGAATGTGAAGAGGGAAAAACGGACCCCGACATTTTGCAGGTGATTACGTATCAAACCGATATCAAGTGGTATAAAGTAAATATTTACTGCCTTGTTACTTATATTTAAGGATATAATGTTTCGTTTTTATTTTATTAAATAGAACGACTGGCAGAGATTTGAAAAATATTGAGATATGTAGTTATTCGCTCTTTCATTGAACATGAAATACCTAATTGACTATCTCTGCGTTTCTTATAAAACGATCTATGAATATTTACGATGTTGACATAGTGGCTAAAGTGTCTAGGCGCGACATCCGGTAGACACAATTTTCATTTAGGTAATACTTATTATTTATTATATTTAGCGTATATTTCATATATGTTTGCAAGATTACCGCTATAAATATTTATCAAAAAAAATGTCAAATTTAACATTAACTTCATTTGAGATATTTAAACTGAATAATATCGAAACATATGGCAACATAGAAATAGATTCCACAACAAAATCGCACAGCTAATCTGACGGTGCTTCGGTTACGGAGCAAAACTATTGTTAAGATTGTAGTAGTGAATGCGTGTAACGCTAGTGTACTGTGGTGATGGTGGTGGCAATGGTTTGTAGTGCGTGTGTTTCACTAATCCTGTATGCATAAAGTATAATCACGGACAATACACTGAACTTTTTGCCTAACATAGATGTTCTGAAATCGCACATTACAGCAAAATAAGTCATTATTTTTTTGTATTGAGCACTTCCGCATAGTAACGCATACTTCTATAAACTATGATACTTTCTTTTAATACAAGATTGCTATTGATTGTTTTCCCAAATAAATATCATAGTTTATTATGTGATTGAAGTAACGGAAGGAACCAAAAAACACGTAAAATTTACGCATTGCGGCATTGTATAAAATACGAAGGCATACAAATAAATATTACTCAAAGTTTTCTTACTCTAAAAAATGACTCACCGAGTGCAATTTAAACTTTTAATGCTCGTTCTTAACGTCATACCATTATGTCGGAGTTGTTACTTTAAGTTAGCAACGAGTTCTTAGAATCATAGATACAAATTTTACAACCTTAAAAGGACAATTTTTTACAAAAAGCTCGCCATTTCTATTAAAAAATCCCTGTCTGTTTGGATTCTTATATTTATTAAATAATAAAATCGTAAACGATATTAATGTATAATTGATGTAATTCAAGCACATAATGTATAGTGTATATTCAAGCAAATAATATTAATGTTTAATAATTAAAGCAAATAATATATAGTGTATATTCAAGCAAATAATATTAATCTATAATAATTCTCGCAAATCGCAAGATTTAGTGATAATTACTGGACCCTGGAAGCGACCAAATGGTTCGGACCAAGCGGGAAGCGAAGAAGAAATAGATCTTCAATCTCTCTCTGGTTCTTCTACACACGCACGTTTTGTGCGGTGAGGTCTTCGGGCCTCGAGGTCTAACCTCTTTACCCGGGCTTTTCCTCTCGGGCGAATTATATCGCCCGGGTAAACTGTTTGACCCTTTTAGGGTCCGGGGTCCGGCCGGCCAAGGGGGACGCCTTGAGGGCGGATGCGGTCGTGACGCATCCTGCGTTCTTCGCCCTCGTCTTCATCGCTGTGCGCGTCGACGGGAGGGGGGGGATTAGGAGTTCCCTCGGGAGGGCTCGTCCATCGGGAAAACTTCTTATGAATGGTGCTATGCCGTGGAGGTGCGCGCTCTTGTCCGCTCTAGCGAACATGTTGCGTGCGGTTTTGCGGACATACTCCTCCATTGTCGGTGTCTTGGTGTCCCGATGAATAACGTCGTTTCTGACGTATCTCGGAGCTCCCAGAATGAGGCGCAGACAGCGATTCTGCTGGACCTGGAGGTGCCGTTTCTGTGACGCCGAGCAGAGGGGCGAACCAAGCTGGTGCCGCGTATGTCAGGCGCGAACGGACATACGCGTTGTAGACCCTCAGCTTGGTCTTCGTCGGTACCTTGGATGTAAAAAGGATGTGCAGCTTTGACCTCACTGCCGCCGTGTGGCTCGCCGCGGTGTTGACCGTAGGAACCATACGCAGCGAGCGGTCTATGCTACACCCCAGGTACCGGTCGGCAGGCTTCCATTCTACGGCTTGTCCTCGAAAGGTGAGGTGGCTCAGCGGTCGGACGCGAGTGATAAGAGCGGCAGTCATCCCGACGTTGACTGCCATTCTCCACTTATCCAGCCACCCCGGTAGCCGGTCCAGCACCCTCTGCATCCTCTTTATAGCGTCGGCCTGGTGGAACGCTGAAACGAAGTACGCGCTGTGACGAAGTACGCGACCTACAATGCGATGGGTCGATGAAATAAAGCAAACTGCTGAGCAAGATTGGATAAGCATTGCCAAAAAGAGGACCATGTGGCAACAGCTGGAAGAGGCTTATACCCGAAAGGGGTCCACAACAATTAATAATACTAACAATACTAACATAGAGTAAGGAACAATAAATAACAGTACTAAAAACAATTAATAAAAAAAATAAAAATATAAACGTGTACATAAGTTGTGGAATAAAGAAAGGCTTTATTATTATTAATAATAATAATTCATGCAAATAATATATAGTGTATATTCAAGAAAATAATATTAGGGGAAGTTTGAAAGTTGAGCTAGAAAAAATTCAACGTTATAGAAAAGATGAGAAGTGTGAGAGTTGGTATGGTCATGTAATGAGAATCACGTGACCAAAAATGTGGATAGATGTATGACTAGAGGGTGGCCGAAAAAAAGATCGATGGGTTGTGTGAAGAATGATATGCATATTAAAGGAGTGGCACCAGAGTTGAAACGATAGAGGAGAATGGAAGAAAAATAGATATTATTCCGACCCTACTTAGAGTGGGATAAGGGTAAGAGAATGATGAATTCAAGCAAACAATAGTTTAGCGGCTCTTTTTTCTCCATCTTATATAAAGAAATTAAAAAAGGCTATATTTTCTCCATCTTATATAAAGAAGGCAATAAAATTAAAAAAGGCAATATTTGAAGCACTTAAGTGCACATTAATAGTGTAATTCAAGAACTACACCATCATTTATAATCATCATTAAATTGATGAGTATGCAATCATAACACATAAGATATGCCCTTCTAAAGTGCTATTAAGTAAAGTTGATTGAGACCGTCGGTTTTATTAGCTCTTAACTCGAGTGCCGCAAGCTATGAGCGCACGTAAGTACTTGGCTGCGGCTTCTGCCCAGGTACAGTTTAAGTACCAATACAGAGCTTCAGAGTTACTTTCAAGATGTATTTATAAAATGACAACTGTGAGCCAAAATTTTTAATACAGCATTGAAAATTATTTCTATGTACTCGTATGTTGACGGATATAGATCTATATATATAAAAGAAAGTAGGGTTTGTTACAACACTTGTAACTCGAGATCTGTTGGACCAATTTTCATAGTTTTTGATTCGTTGGATTTGTCTCCGCCCCGAATAGCAGACTACGTCTTAAAAACAATGAAAAATGGACGAATGCATAATTATGAAAATAAATAAATGTTCGTTCGTACCTGCCAAACATTTGTTGCCATCCTGTCGAATACTGTAAGTAATTATTGAAATTTATGCATAAATGTATTTTGTGCATACTTTTTAAAAATGGTGAATAAACTACTGTCTGTATTTTTTTAAATCAATTAAAAAGGTTGAAAAATGCAATAAGCAAATACATAGAAGTTCCTCAAATATTTATGCGTGCTTACAGAAATAATGACAAATGATTAACATTTGTAACACGCTGGTGTTCAGAAATTTATTTTGTGTCATGTATTATTTTCATCAAAGCCTAAATTAGATCAGCTGAAAGGTAACACACCATTCATTGACTGGTAGGCGGTACGAAGTTCGCCAGGTCAGCTAGTATAAACATAAATAAGTTTCACAATAAAATTCTGATTGCATCGCATTCTTAAAGTATATAAAAAGGGACAAGTGAAATGTTCTAATTCATTAAAAAACAAATATACAAAGTTGAGGTATTTTTAACTGCAATAGGTTCCATCGTAAGCAAATGCTGATAGATATTGCTGTGAAATACATATTTCATTAAAGGGAATTCAAATTCATTCATCCATAGAATAGGTTACCAAACTGCGTGCACTCTCTCATAAGCACCACTCTGTCACAACCCTTACTTGCGCATTTAAACTCCGTAACCCTATTATGAACTCTATTGCTGCTACTACAACAAAAGCTAACTTCTATAAATACTACACGCAAACAACCCTGTCTATGATGAACTAAAATCATAACTCGCCGACATATTGTCCGAATTATAATAATTTCTCCAAATGTCCTAAATATATACATTAAAATTTACAGATTTATTAAAATAAATTTAGTACGTATAGAAATGTTAAATATGATCATGTGAATTTATAAATCGCTTTATAATAATACTTTTTGTATTTCGTTTATTATATAAATGAAAACTGATTCGTTGACTGACTCGTTTATTATAAAAATGTAACTCTAGTAGTAGTTATACTTTCATCAAATTTCAAAGTATCTCAGACTACTTTAAATTTACAGACTTTATTAGAGCACTCATTTCCATCGCTGCAGGCTGCGAGCTTTACAAGTACCTACTTCGGCGCACATGTATGACTTTTTTTAAGAAACTGCAGCTTGATAAGTACTACGGTCTATAAATTTTTCACAAATGACTGTACTAAAATTTACTTTAGTAATTTATGTTTAATATAATATTAACACTAGCTTCCGACCAGGGCTTCGTCTTCTTAGGTTTAAGTATCGAGATAAGTAGTCTATATAAGTAGTATCTTTCTTCAGCGCTTTAAGGTCCCAGTTTTTTGACGTCGGTCGGTCGTGGCTTCTCGCCACCCTTCCGACGCCGCAATAACTAATCTAAGTCATACCATCAGCCCTCCACTACGCGTCGCCTTAAGCCGTGGTCCGGCCTCACAGGAGGCACCCTTAGGACGACGTTCCCCGACTTAAGTAGAGCTTCTGCGCTCTACTCTCTGCATTTCGCAACCTCGACGATGCTTCTGCGCTCGCCCGTCCCGCCTGGTGACGCTGTAAAAGCCATTAGGGCTATCAGCATACAGTCAGTTCGAAAAAAAAATCAGCGCTTTAACTATCAAAATCTAAAATCACATCTACCCGTAGCCCCGTTTGGAAATGAGGGATGGACAAACAAATAAATACTCTTTTAGAATTACATTTATAATATTAATACGAAGTCATTTTAATTATATAGTTCCGCGTTTCCCAACCTGTAATCCGCGGACCCCTGAGGGTCCGCGAGTATATGTTTGGGGGTCCGCGGTGTCATCTCTGGACCACACATAAATCGCTCACTAAATGCAAAAGGGGCGCAAAACGAAAAAACTCAGCAAACCAGTTTTATTAGAAAAATGTAATCTAAGCACACGATATTTTTATAAATTTAAAATGATGCATCCGATGAAGTATAACACTATGATTAATCTTAAAAAAATAATACATAACCCGAATATCTCCGATTTAGTTGCAAAAAAGCAACACCAACCTTCACATTTTTTTTTCATATTTTTCTTAATAAACAGTTATAAATACGTTGTGTATTTTTTTTTTATGTATCTGTAATGATTAAAATAAATACCTAATCCGTTTTTTTGCTATTTATTTTATTAAGGGGGTCCGTGAAAACTGTGCTTGATTTCCTAAGGGTCCGTAGACTGAAATAGGCTGGGAAACGCTGAATTCTAGTTCATCAATAAATTTCCTTTACAAACTTTTATTGTTTGTGAAAAAATTATCTCGATTATCCAAGTATCAAAAATTTCATAAACCAATTTTAAAGTGGCTTACATGTATAATAGCAGAAGGTTAAAAACACAAAATAGCTATATAGTGTTAAACGATAACTAAAACTCAATGTTCATATATTATAATTATGCGGCATTAAGTGCATATCATGGATATGTTTCGTCTGTGCTATCATATGGCTTGGTTATTTGGGGAAATTCAGTTGACACTATTAAAGCTTTCCGACTTCAAAAGAAATGCATTCGGGCTATTTGAAATGTGGGACCCTTAGATAGTTGTAAACCGCTTTTTAAAAAGTTGGGCATATTACCCTTACCATGCATGTACATAAGAGACATGTGTATATTTGTTAAAACATATTCTAAATATTTCCAACGGTAAATGTGATATTAAGGTATTTTGTTACGTGGCTATTATACAAAAAAAAATGCATATTACATGACCATACAAATATATAATAAGTTACTAACAGACCTTCGGAAATTACCTATAAAAGTTTTAAAGGAAAAATTTAAGATATGGCTGTTAGAAAAATGCTATTACGATCTTAAAGAATATCTAAATATTGCTGACATATGATTTAAGTATTTTTCTGACGATTTCCGACGTTGAGTAGTAAATATGTAAATATTACTAAATAATAAAATTATTTTAAATATAAAAATTTAGTAAATTTAGTATGCCATGTGGTATCCGGCTGCATAGACCACCCTCATTTCTTACCGAGGTGTCGTAAAAGGCGACTAAGGCAAGTTGACGTCAGGCAAGCGGCGGGTCGTAAAATACGTAGCCAAATCATGTGATAACATGTTTGCAACATGTTGTGCCGACCCCACTTAGAGTGGGATAAGGGCAGGAGAATGATGATAAAAATTTAGTTAAGATAAATAGAAATGACAAGCATCACACGCTGTTATAATAATAACAATAAATACAGGAATAAAACATTTTAATTGCCAATTTTAACGTCTACATCTGTTTAAGAAATAAAAAGTTAAATTTATTAAAATGTCGACAATCTTAAGACACAAGATGGCAAAAATAATTTCTCTTCTAAAAATGTCAGGCTTTCTTCAGTTTAAGGCGGCAGTTCGTTCAACACAGTCAGTGCACAAAGCGAATCTTTGGGCAATGTTAAAACCTTTGACAAACATCCAAAGCCCAAATGAGATTCGTTTGACTTTTATCAATCACCTTTGTGGCTGTGACTAAAAGATATTTCGCAAGTGACTTTAAACGCTCTTTACCGATTTTTGGTTTTTTAATCCCAAATTTAATATAGACGCCGTGTCAAATAAGTATTCATAGACACAACGACCGGAAAGTGAGGTAAATATAAATAATAAAATAATTTATTGTTTACTTTTGTCGTTGAGAAGTTTCGTTATCTTATTCGCCCTAAATTGCGTGCTAGGATTTTTATATTATGATGATTAAATGTATACAAATCTTTTACATTAAAATCCGGAAAGTAAGTTCTGAAGTCCTGATGTACGAACTGTATAAAATGAAGCAGTGAAATAAAACCCGACCCTTCCCTCAAACAAGTAAGAGGGCCTTTGTCGTTTTCACATATTTGCTTCATCAATTATGTGAAGTCAACCTTGAACAATATAAAATATGATATATCAGTAAAGTGATAGTGATGGCCTGTTATTATCCCACTGCTGGCCTCCTCTCTTCGTTTTTGAAGAGAAGGATTGGAGCTTTAGATGTACCACGCTGCTCTAATGCGAATTGATAGGTTACACATATCCCTAGAATTCTCTAGAAATGAGGTTTCCTCACGATGTTTTCCTTCACCGAATAGCGTGTGATTAATTGCAATTATCAATTAGACATTAGTCTTAACAGATTAATTCATTGGTGCCTGCCCGGGGTTAGAATCCCTGACCCCTCGTAAGAGTCACACGGTCTCACATATAGGGTATCACAGCTATGATATAATAATATAATATGAAAGTACCACAGCTGGAAGAAGCAAAATAAAAAAAGAATACTAATAATTTATTAACAGCTTGTACTAACCAGATTAAGTAACTAAATGAGAACAGACGGTTTGCGTCCGACAGATTTCTAACTGCCTCCTGATCATTTCGCCCAGTATCGATTAACGTAACATGGACGTAGCGTGACTAATTTCAATTGTCTGGTTATTTAAAAAATACTAATAAGGTTCTAATAAGGTCTAAATAAAGTTCTAAAAACCTATTAAGGTTCTATTAAAATGTAATAACATAAAACCAGGCAGTATTCATAATATGCGTAGACTAGTTGACTTGTGTTGTCTCCAAGCTTTCTTATCATACACTTACCACTTCTGTTAAATAGGGGAAATAGCTGACCCAACAGCCGTTGTTCTGTGTTAACTATTTAAGTTAGAAAGTTTCCTTTAATTTCCGCTGCAGTTACAACTTTTCTTTCATAAGAACCTTCTAAATACTTATATCGCGTATCGTGATATAAAGCCTTTAATTTGCAGACATAACTCGAAAATTAACAGAACTTAGAGCCTTTCAGGATAAATAGTTTAAATTTGCAAAAGTAAGATTATTCATCAAGATAAAAACTATCCTATCCTAGAAGTTGGACCACAATATACCTACCTAGAAAACTTCATTGAAATCGATTCAGAAGTTTTGAAGATTAGCGTAAACGCACATCGTGATAAGTGATTCTTATAATACATATAAAAATGTTACTGGTACGCTCAAATAAGACATATTTATAACAAATGTCAACTTATGTGGAACAAAAAGGAGTTACTGTGTTCTGAAATACAAACTGGAATACAATTTGCATTTTCATTACTATTGCGGAGTCAGAACTCTACTCTAGAGGGAATTCCGCTCTGACCAGCTACAATGCGTACTACATATTGAGTTTAAATTGCAAATAAAGTTTTAAGCATGTTTCAGTTGTAGTCGCTGCTCCATTTCAAACACTATTATAATTTTGAAAGTTTAACGTTGTCCTCAAATCGATTTAATCTTTTTTTCTTTTAAAGTAAATAAACAATGAATATGGAAAGTACAATAAAAATAGTATTTCGTAAAATAAACTATGATTCTTCTCCACAAGTTGATAAACTAAAAATTTAAAAAGACCGCCATCCATACAATCATTTACCGATGATATGGATATTATTGATAACTGTAAAGAATTTTGTAGCATATAGGATTAGTAACGCGGCAAAATATCAATGCTCAATATGGGCGTCCTCCAGTTACCAATTTCAGTTTATTTTGCTTAATGAAGTATGTATTATTTAAACGTAAAATCTGAGCACACTCTCGTCATACTATCCTCATCTGAGGACTTAGAATAAGCCTTTTCAATACTGGGACTACGCTTATTAGCTACTAGGATTACTTAGCTTAGATTACTTAACTATTTCTGAGTTGATCTGCCATAATTCAAGCGCTTTGCGGTAAGTCATAGCAACTTTATCATGAAATGGGATTTCGAATGTTATGATAAATACCTATCGTACTCAGTTGAAAAAATCATTATACTTTTTGTGATAGTAGGAACCTGAAAAACAACAATTTTCCACGATAAAAATAATTGCGGGCGATGACTATTGAGAGATTAAAGGGCTATTTGTTGTTTGTCTTCCTCCACCACACAGAAATATCCCAAACAGTATTTGAAAGGGCATTAAGTTACCAAAATATTATAGAAACAGGCAAGTATTCCTTTGAGGATTTAATGAAATTTATTTGTTGGCAAGCTCTGAAAATTTCATCTGAAAGCTGTAAGTAGCAAGAGGAGGAAAATATGAGAACTCTCGACGCCTTATCTTTTTACCTGCGAGTAAAGCCCCCAGAGCTTTACTTCGATAATAGTAAGTGACATAATTTAACAGACAACATAAAATTGAATATTATTTATGACAGTTTTATTACTAATAATTGTTATGAATAGAATATTTTGTTGCCTTCAAAATTTTTTGAAAATATTTTGGTATAGATATAAATTGGAGATGGATTGGCCGCTTAAAGCAGAATATACTTTGTAAATGAAGTAGCCGCTGTAACCTACGTAAAGAATCAGTTTTTCGGGAATAGGTAAAAACAATATAGTTACACTATTGAGGCCACTTTAACACTAAAGTCATAAAAGTAAAGAAAACTAAAAACATAGTATAAATAACTATTGTAAGGAACTCTAGCATACGAGCCCGATAAGGCAATGAAACTCATACTTACATTACGTATTCATTATTAAATCTTTTTTGTACCAGCGTAAATTTTGTGACTGAGAAGTCAACAATGAAACCAGGGAGCTTTTATGAAAGTGTATTCGACACCATAACCTACTTACCTGAATTCATTACATATACAATGATGCTCTGCAATTTAAAACCCAGCTGGCACAGACTAAAACCTTTTAAACATTTGTATGATATTTGCTTACTATTGTTTAGTAAATATTAGTATTTACAATTTCGAAAACTATTTTAAATAATATATTAGTTGACCGTCATTGACGTTAACCCAAAACAATCAGATATCTAATTCAAAATTAACGATATTATATTAAGAAAATTCGCGATTAACCAAGAAGATAATATACGCAATGCGTATAAAGTATACGTTTACCTGCAGGCCTACCATGAACTCTTATTGCAACTCAATTGAAGACGTATACGACGACCGCGAACCGCTTTCTTTTTGAAGAAGTGTGAATTGCATTAGGGTCGTGTTTGAAAAGGATAACGTTATATGAACTATAGATAACTCTGTCTCTTTTACTCACATGTTTTTAGCACAAATTCCGAACGCTCATTCGGCAACGACTTAAAGTGTGCGTCTTTAAGACGTCATGGTACGAAAAAGCAAAACAATTTCGTTTACGTCTTCAATTGAGTCGCAATAAGACTTCATGGTAGGCCTGCTGATACTCGTATATGCTGTATTCGTAACAACACATGCACTTAAACCTCCACCACCGCCACCCAACCATGTATAACAACAATTATTACAATTAATATATGTATTTAGAGATTTTCCAAAAATCAACCTCATGCTATATAAACGTAAATTATTATTTGATTGAAGTGGACGTTAGATAATTAATGCTATTAGCTATATAATATATGAAAGAGAAAGTACGTATGTATGTTACTTATAGACTCCGAAACGGCTAGACCGTTATAAGAAATTTTCAGATAATCTTTAAACAGACCCAGCGCATAATCATGTAAATTTTGGTGGTAATCGGAGCATGTTCTTAAACTTTACAGTTTTGTTTCGAAGGGGAACCTTAGACACACACAAGGAGCACAGCAACGCGTGATGGACCGATAGAATCTAATAAAGAAAGCCATAAAAAGGATAATTTATTTTTTTCAAATTAAAATTATAAATATTCTTTATCCAAGACTGTTAACAGTACTTTTGAATCCTCAAATATTATTAATTGATTCGGACGGATAATCTTAAAAAAAAATACTCTTTCATTGGTTACACGTTAATCATTGCAGCTTGCGTAGCTGACTGCAGTCAAGATATGCTACTATCACTCAAATAATCTTCAAATGTATATGTATCTTTATGCAGCAGCATTAATTTCTAATTTAAAAAAAAATATCCTATTTGTGAAAAAGGCGGAACCAAATTTTACGAATCATAACGTTAATCCCAACCTGATGATAGACCTCTGAGCGTTTCGGTACCTACGAGTATATTGCGCTGTTAGCGGAGGCATACTAAATTTGAAATGATTTACGTCTGGAGCTGAAGTAATGAGATTGCAGAGCGACGTGTTGTATAAACAATCTGACGACCCTCTTAGCGAATTTAGTCGTGGGAAGAGCATCATTTTATGGCTATATAACTTAGCAATGTAAGAAAGATTATCAAAATTAAGGCATGTGTTTCCTCGTGATCTTCACGAGAGTAATTCACACGATTATAAATGTGTCAATTAAATCTGATTTATATATTTTTTATTTGATCAAAATTATCTTAAATCTAAATATAAAAGAGGAAGTACGTATGTTTCTTATAGACAGCGAAACGGCTTAACGGATTTAATTTTTAAGTTTTAAAGTAAATTTAAAGTTTGGTGTTTATCGGAGCATTTTTTTAAAATCTGCAATGGCTTTTCTTACTACTGATATCTTTAAATTTAGTGTATGCTAGTCTTAAATAAACTTATCTGAATTATACTGATAATTAAGTATAACTAGATTCTAGTAACGAGTTCCTCTTTTTTGTCGCTCAAATTTAAGCAACAACATTTATAAGTCCAAACTTTTCACATATTAACTGCCATTTAATACGAAGAATTCGACAACTCCTTTTATTTACTTTTAAATTTAAAGGTCGCTAATTGATTTAGGTATGATATGAATCACAATTTGACAAGAAAGCGATGTGCAAGAATGCTATCATTATGCAGAATGAAATCCCTGATACACAAGAGGAAATTATTTTTCTTTATTTTACAACACAAAATTTGTAATGCACTATACAATTAATGATCTACTACTTTAAACCGCGCGAAGTGAATATACAAAGCAGTACCTCTGACAAAATACGATCGTACATCGATAATTTAAATAATTTATACTGGTAAGCGATACTTTGCGGAATACCATAGAACAAAAGTAATGACAGACTTATAATACGCTTATTATAGCATAGAACGCGTTTTTAAGAAAATCTATGTAGCGCTGAGTGTACACGTAGAAAGCTAAATCCGTTCTCATGCCTTATAGGAAGGAGTCTATCTCTTTATGTTGATCCGGTTACGGGGCGAAACAATCGTTGATATTGACGTAGTGAATATATGTAGTCCTTCTGTAGTGCGTTGGTGTAGGTGGTGTTTTGTGATACGTGTAGTAACTAATCCTGCATGTATAAGTTATGAAAACGCATTCTGCTTCCTACACTTAGCATTATATAGATTTTCTTAACATAAACGGAATATAGTAAAATAATTATATCATTACTTTTGTCAATAAATTTACATAGGAATAAGTTGATATGTAAATATTGTAATAGTTACTAAATGTATTTTTAACGATATACATTCTACCTGTCATATACTATTGTATATGGTTCGAATTTTAACACATATTTCAGCTCTGAGTAGGTTTCCACAGTACTACAGTATAACGCGAATAAACAGGGCTGCTCACGAGGGACGCTGGATATATATAAAACCACAAATTCTTGGGTAAATGCCTGGGGAAAATAATAATAGCGTTTCTCGGCTAACCCGAACGGGTAGAGGGTGTAAAGATAATATTTGTCCTTTTATAGAATCGTTACGTAATATTGATCTGTGCCTAAGTTTTCGTGCCAACATCTACTTACATCTAAATTTTTATGAATAGTATCATTCGATTCATGCATTTCAACGTTTTTTATTTTGATACGACTGCGATCTAAGGCAATTTTAGATCACATGATCCAGCTCAAACGTTCTTCTACTTCTTTTTCTTCTACTGATGGATGCCTAGTGCTGAACATAGGTCGCTTTAATCTCCTCACGACATGGCCTTGTACCGAATGGATCCAGCGGCTCCCCGCAGCATTTTTGAGGTCGTGTCCACCTCGTAAGGGGTCTACCAACGCTGCGGTTTCTATATATTACGTGCTCAAACGTTAGCATAGTTGTTATCCTAAAATAAACCTGTATAGAAGAAAAAAATCTCCTTTTATTGGCTATTTTTATTGTTTACTCAAATACTTACTCAATTTTATTACATACCACAAATAGATCTCAGAATTCGTACCATCTCCGAATATATCGTCCAAGATTTACCAAGGAGGAAAAGTTACCTTACCTGATGATAAGAAAACGAAAAAAAATATAAATTTTTTTTTTAATTCTATTTACCTACCTACCTGATGACTTTCAAATAAATCAAAAGTATATGAGTAAGATAGTAGATTAAAGTGCAGTCAAAAATATCGTCTGGTATGTTTTAAAACTATATAATGTGAGTAAACAACATTTGTAACCAATCTAGGCATAACATAAAAAATCATTTTGTAAAATATTCAGTGAGTATGACGAAGGAAATTTAATTAAACCTCTAGATTGGTCGTTAAGATTACAAAGCCACTGAAACGTTTCCGTTCACGAGATGAAATACTAGCAAAGTAATATTGAGGAAAAATAATGAAAAAGTCATTTATGAAGACTTTATAAAGTACCTACTCAATAAACGGATTTCCATTTCGAAAGGAAGTTTCCGATTTGATTTAATAACTTTCAATATAAGAGCATAGAAAGCAACCGCTTAATTTGAAATGCGTTCCATACTTATTTTAGAATTCTCGACAAAATTATGGGGAACTGAATGTGAAGTTAACACATCTTAAATTTTTGATTATGTTTAACATTTTAGTTACAATTGGTAGAATTGTTTAATTTAAATGCCTAAAGCAAAAACTCCCACCTATCTACGTGTAGAGTAAATAAACTTAATAATTCAATAGAACAGTAGTATATTGGTAATACTGTGTATCGTCTGTTAGTTAAACACAGAAGTTTTAAGAAAGAGTTTTAACTCTAGAAAGGTCTCAATATTTAGTCCTAGAATCCTTTAATAGCAAACCTACAACAATGCAGAGACAAACGTACACACATTAACTTCTTTATCCGTTCTGGATTTGCTAATTAATTATCAAGAGAAACATATAACTTTTCTTTACTTTTATTACTTTTCCAGTATTATTTTACCTCTTTACTTAATATTTATTTTATCTAAAACAGGCAGACACGTATATGCATTAATAATACAACTAATTGTGCCCACGGCTTCGCTCGCGTGAAGTTCAGTTTTTCCGCGTATCCCAATTCTAAGTCTAGAATAAATTTCAGGAGAAGTCCCATCAACATCAGTCTAGCTGTTTCGGAGAACGTACCTACTGTTAATCTAAACCTTCCCCAAGACTTGCACTATTTTTTTAGTAAAACCGTACAAAAATCCGTTCAGTGGATTATGAAAAAATATCGATATCGATTACATACAGACAAACAGCTCTTTGGGTTTTGTTTTATAATATGTATAAATATTGGATTCCAACAATGATACGGCGAAACAATAAATGCTTTATTCGATTTATTTTATATTTTTTATATTAGAACTAGATATTGGTCTATTTTTTCCATACTGACTTTTTTTATAATTAAATCCGTTTGATAGTGATAGTTTTATACAATTAATTTCGAAAATAAATGGAACCAAACGGAACATAAAATAAATTAAATCACGTTCAGTTCAGGCAATAAATAGAGTGAGGGTCGTTAGTGAGGACGTACGCTGAACCAAATCTCGTTTGCAGAAAGCTAATATTCACCGCATAGCCTAATGCAAGAGCTTTATTGACTTGCTATATATTATACGCTATATATTGTTATAATTTGCTAATGTTTTACACATAATCGCACTAAGAAATTTGTTGATCGATTGGTTATCTATGTAGAACAAAATTTAGTAAGACGAATGGGAAAACAGTACTTCTTAGGGCTTCGGTTTTATTAAGGATAGTTGTCCCGCCAGTTAACAAACAAAAGATCGTACTCTTCATATCGACGTTAAACAATTTAGTCATAAATATTATATGCGATCCACGGGTTTTTGTAGACTTTTAAAAATTAAACTTAACGGGTACAAAGCAATGAAAGATTCGTAAAATGTTTTCATTAAACACAAAAATCATGAAATCTCAACCCGCAATAGTTTTCTTTTTTTTTGCCTACGTATTAAATTCATTTATTTTGTTTAGAAGCTTCATTTTTTCAAAATGATTACAATATATTTCGATTTCACGTTTATACATATAGAATCGTCAAAATATAGCAATATGAATATTTGAAAATTGTTTTTTAATAAACAGAATTCAATTCGACGAATTAAAATCTAAAATGTAAAGGACATTTATACTTATTAATTTCCAAGAAAGATCTTATTGCCATCGTTTGCATACAAATTAAAATGTTTGTTGATTATTTTTCTTTGTTTAAATATAAAAATAGAAACTTAGTCGACTTGTAAATGTTATCGCAATTTGGAAACTTCTTGCTGTTCCCTCACAACTTTTTTTATGAAAGCTGTAACCGCTCTACAAAACGTCAGCACCTTAGCGACACAGACATTATTCAAGAACTGTCACGACTTGTTTATTTTGCTTACTTCCACAGCATTATGTCATATGGCATAATGCTGTGGTGTAAAGCGGCCGATACAGAAAAGAATTTTGTTGCTCAAAAAAGAGCAATACGCGCAATCTATAATATGAAGCAACGTAAATCCCTTCGCGAAAAGTTCAAAGAAATAGGCATACTTATTGTAGCATCACAATATATTTTATTTCTTAAACATAGCATATTTCTGTATGCATAAATGGAAACATCACTTACAATAACATATAAATGATATGAACGTATAAGAATACAAATAATTTAATATTCACGCTATTCAAAAGTTCTATTTGGTAACGACCCACCTGAATAATTTTGGATATATTATGATCGAATCTATTACTACTGACTTAGAAGGCGTGGTCTATAGACATTTTTATAATGTCGAAGCTGGGTTAGTCTATTATAACTACTATTATTACGGACGAATAGAAATATATACTCTAGGAATCATAAAATATTAAGTTTAAAAATAAGTAAAGTAATATGCATGTAAAGCCCGTGGTCCAATACATAAAGTCTATAGTGCACAAACTCTGTAAAATAAGAATTACTGTAAAATAAGTTTTATTTTTTATTTTATCGTGTCACAATGTTAGTTAGCATACTCCTCCAAAACGACTGGACCGATTTTTATGAAATATTATATGCATATTTACTAAATATGAGAATCACTGTCTGAGAATCGGCTACTTTTTTTCATACCCCAGTGATAAGGGTTGTCCACCACTATTTTTTTTAATTTTTGGACAAAAATTTTTATTTTCTTATAATGTACACTAGAAATTTCTTAACATTAATTTATATAGCAAAGCAACCTTTGCCCGGTCAGGTTATAATTTAGGTACCTGCATCTTAATAAAATTTATTAAAAATGTTCATTAAAGAAATTTGTGTCCATTTTTAAACTCTAAACCAGCTTTTCTAAAATCAAGATATTCGTGACTCTATTAAAATACGTAGATATTTTTTCTTCCAGGTGTTTCAATCATTGCCTTTCTTTGGTTTTGAAATGTTTCTTTTTTTATCCTTATAAGACATCTATGTTTTAATATTATGTTATTGGTTTGCCAATTATAATTGAAATATCTATATAATACAATTTTTTAAATATAAATTGATATACTTTTTAATTTCAATAATATTATTACAAATAGTAATCGTTTCTAAAGCTAAACTTTGATATAAATGACGGCCCTTTGATCGACATGGTATAGAATTACCCAGCTATAATTATTCTGAATTACCCCTCTAAGTCTGATAACCAGTAATTGTTAAATCAACGTTACCAAATTACTTATTCAAGTAAATTGTTTGTCTACAATATGTTTCTATAAAACGAGGGATTTTCGGTATTACATTACAGTTGTAAGAACTCTTCACAATCGTCAATGAAAATTGAAATTCGAAATGTCTGGTAAAATTAAAACAGAAGCAAGAAATGAAATTCAAAAAACGTTGAGTTTATGCAATTTTTGTACGCGAAAAATCGGTATTTCCTTCATAGATGAGCAACCAACAGTATTGCTCAGGAAAATATGGGCTTATTTATGGTTCCTTGGCTCAACATTTATATTGTTTTTAAAGTTGAGTGGTCAAATAAATTACGTTATTAACAAGCTGGTGACATCGGCCTCAGTGGTGGAATTTGTCGCCAACTTACATATTGTGGGCTATGATACTATGAGTTAGTTTCTTTCTATATTTCTTCATTTTGATTATGGCTATACTCAAAATCATTTCCGAATAAAAATATCACAATTTTTCATTATTAATGTTATAGTTATTGACTGTCAAATTTGTTTTAACTCTTTATTATTTAAAGTACTTAATTTTGAACTTACAGTTACTGACACTAAAGCGTATTATAATTATAGGTTTTGGTAAATTGCTTACAATATGGTGGAAAAAAGAAGTATTCCGCAGTCTACTGACGAAATTAGAAGACCTATGGCCAACTTCCAAGGAAAACGAGGAAGCTGCTATCATAAAGAATGACAAACTCTCACGATTAAGAATTGTTCAATTTTGTAAGTTCTTTACATATCCTTATCGCATATTTGAGTTTAAACTTCTCCTCTTATTCATCTTTTCTTGTTAACAATCAAGTATTGCGATCAATAGATAGTGCATGAATCTTTTCTATAGCAATTTTTTTAATAATAAACAAATAATTTAACTGGCTAAGATTATTGTTATTATTGGCCCTTGACTAAATACTTCTTACGTAGTACCATCATAGTAAAACTCCATTGAAAATGATGCATGAAAGGAATCTCTTAACAATTAATTTGCGTGTTCAAATTAAAACGTTTTCAGAATTAATTAATTTGGCTCGAAATATTCATACTGTACTATATAAAACACAACGTGACTAAATGTTAAATATTATGCACGTCAAAGTCACGTAATATGAAAAGTGCAATGTAATTCTTTGCAGGGTACGCGTTTTGGAACATTTTAGGTGTCTGGTTGTATAACTTGACACCAATAATAATTTATATATACTACAAGATCCAGGGAGTACCTGCTCATTTAGGCTACATCTGGCACATACATTATCCCTTTGATAAAACGCAGCCCGTATATCACGAATTTGCCTTTGCCTTTGAAGTCTGTGGAGGTAATAATAGCTTTATTTGAGGAACCTCAAACATTATTATACTACAGAATAGTTACTTGTTTGTTTGCTTCTTAATACATAAAATATAACAGAAAGGAAGGGGAGGGAAAAATATGATAATATAACAAAAGCGTCGAAATTAAATAATTTATAGAATTAAACGTTACTTTGCGGAGATCCATACTGCAAAAGTAAAAATAGTATTATTTTGCTATAATATAGTAATTTCTCGCGGATTATAGGAAAATAATACTTATTTGCATAGTAATTATTCTTTAATTTCTTAAATAAAGTTATTTTGGTAATATTACTATGACTGCACTGCATCGGGTCTTTTCGTCGCTCATTACACGAAGCCTGAAAACAAAGGTCTTTGCGAGTGCATCCTACCTGTGTTGACATATGGGGCCGAAACGTGGACACTGACAATGCGACTGGTCCGCCAATTTAACGTCGCTCAGCAAGCTATTCTTAGAGTTTCTCAGAAGGATCGTATCCGAAACGAAGTGATCAGACGGAGAACCAAAGTAATCGACGTAGCCCAAAGGAATAGCATGCTTTGGCTGGTCACATTTGTCGCAAAACCAATAACCGTTCGGGTAGACGTGTTGTGGAGTGGAGACAGAGTTAGTCTTCTTTCGTCTAGGTGGAGTGATGATATCCGCAAAGTGGTATCGGTTGGCAATGAAGCGCTGAAGACCCAGGTCAGTGGCGTGCTCTGGGACCTGCAATGGACACGATCAGGCTTAGATGATTAGATGATTTACTAAGAATGAAAGTTGACACAGGATGTTTATTCCTATAACCTTTCCAAGTTAAAACGCAATTTTAGATTTTATACATCCTTCAACTTTTGCTATGTTAACGGTGGAAAAAATAAGAATATGGTTTTATTTGAATAATAGTCAAGTACTAATAAAGGGTATATTATTTTTTAATATTCCGCAGGTGTCATATCAGTTTGGTCGATGCTAGGATCAGATATCCTATTTATGACGATGGCCAGTCATATCAGCATGTTGCTCCGCCTACTGCAATTGCAGATCCGTAATCTGGCGACACAAGAATGTTATGATAAAAATAACAAAGTGACACAAACCGATTGCTATGACGACACCGTCCGTGTTATTAAAATCCATCAAAGGCTCATCACGTGAGTTGTCTAAAAAAAGGTTTTCCCAATTATTTAACATATGTTAAGGTTAGTAATTTTATTGTTTGTATGCAAAACTGTTTTTAACACATAAAAAAACGATGTTAAGATCGAAAGATTAAAAACCTATACTCATAATAGCTCCAGTTCTCAGGCGATCAATTTACTTTTAAAGAAGCAACACAAATTGGAAACTTATAGTAGCTACAAACAAGGAGAGAAACAGAAAAGTGAAGAAAATTTTGCCATATGATATCAAATGTCTCGGTTACTATGAAAAATCTGTTGTTAGCGTAAAATTATATAATTAGAGCAAAATTTTTAATTTTAAGAATACCTGTCTTTTTTAGATACGGAAATGATTTGGAAGATGCTTTTTCTGTCGTCTTTTTAATCAATGTGTTATTGAGCTCCGTCAACATTTGCTGCGTTGTTTTTAATATCGTAAGTTATAAATAGGTGACCTATATTTAATTACGCAATTTATTTTTAAACAGTTAATAACGAATAACTAAAAGAACGGGCAACAAGCTTGCAAATCAAAAACGCCAACGCCAACACAAATCATAAGTATAACATAATTTAGGAATGAAGAACTCTATAAACATCGCAACGACTATGAAAAAACTGTAGGATCTTATAAGGACATTTCCTTATAAGATCTTATAAGGACAGTATGTAGGACAATTATATGTAGGATCTTATAAGGACATTTCCTTATAGGATCCTAATTATGTATCTAAAACGTTTATAAAACAGTTAAATAACCTGATATATAAATAATAGCAATTTGTGCAAAATTATTACTCAGTACTGACGGAGAAATAATATTCAGATAGTCGGGACTTATTTTTGTCCTTAACGTTACTCTATATTTCATTTTTTTTTACTTAACTCTATAAAATAACCACCATAAAAAACGCATAAAATTATTATGCTAGAATCGAATAAAATAAAAATTGACATTTCAATCAATTCAATTTCTTGTAATGACTACAAATATCATTTATCATTAAACATCATCTGTTCCGATTCCAGAACACTTATCTCATCCCTATACATTCTTGGATCATTTATGTGTACAAGGAGTATACAACTTTTAAATTTTTCATTTTATTTAGCTTCTAGACCCATGGATGGCAATGAGCAATAAATTTTTCTTGGGCGCAGCACTCACACAAGTCGGCATTCTCTGTTGGTACGCCGACGATATTTTCACTTGCGTACGTATTCTCAATTATTAACATCTATCCGGCTCTAATGGCGATGACATGGTCACAGAGAAAACACATTAATTCGCTTTATATTCTAAGCGATCAGTTGCAGTCGTCCAGATGAAAATGAATATCGAATTCAGTACAACGTAACGAGCTTGTTAAAAAATCTCTATTTGTTCTTACTGCAAATTTTAAAATGAAGAATCGAAGCGCTACACTACACAAATGTCAATTATATAAGATGTGAACCCTTCAAGGCATCGAGAGGTCTGATGATAAAAAAAGTTTCAGATAAACTAGATAATACGTCTTAGGACACCCTATGTGTCCTATAGATAGCTGATAAGCCTGCGCATTTTGCAAATAGGGCTCATAGACAATGAAATAATGTTTTAATATCCACAGAGCTCAGGGGTTGCGAATGCAGTGTATGAAAGTGGCTGGTATAACAGCAACAAACGATGCCAAAGCTCTCTGCTGATATTGATGCAAAGGTGACTGTGTTTTTTCTTGCATATTACGGTATCCCATGTTAATTTAATACATTTTCTTAATAGCTAAAAAGTCACAGATAGTTTCTGTATGTAAAATAATATAGTATTAAAATCTTTTTACTACTAGTTTTAGCATTCCGCATAGCTTATTATTTATTCTTTTCTCCAGCAAACGTTTTAGTAATACATTGACTGTATAAGTTACTCTCAGTAACTCGTTCGATTTTCAAATTAATAAAATAATGGGGTAATTTATCACAATTTTTTTATTACACACTGTAATTTTTTATACTAGATATCATTGACTTTAATTTGAGTACCTACAAGAAGTCTAAAAAAGTTAAAAAGCTACAAAAGCTCTTTCATAATAAAAAAAGGTTGATTTTTATTATTTATACTTTTACAGATCACAAAAACCTCTTTATTTTACCGCGTACAAATTTCGTTCAATCACCATGTCAACATATAGTTCTGTAAGTATTTAGTGTCCCACTAGTCATAATGGTTTTTCAGAGTATATTTAGATATAACAACATCATACATTTTTAATGTAGACATCCTCGTGGGTCTATTTTGTTTAATACAAAATTGTACTGATCGTTATCGTTATTTAATAATTATGTTGTTTCAGATTCTTACTAGTTCATATTCTTATTTCACGTTGCTTTATACTGTTTATCGAAGCGATTAAACCTGAGAATATAAATTACATTTAAATTCAAAATTATTGTCTAATCTTCGTATCTTAAAAATTTAAGTCACTATCAATATGTATACTTATTAAAGTTATATCTTTCATTAGAAAGGGAGAAATACATATTTAAAATACAGCAAAAATTTTCATTTACATGAATTAATGTAGTATCATGGGCAAGCTTTCTCTCCCTTGAAAATATATCCATTATGAACAGTCGATATATATTTTTAAAAGAGAGTCAAAAAGAGTCTTAACTGTAATAAACATTTTTTTTTCTAAAAAACAATTTATTCCAGGTGTTTGCATGGAATTTTTTTTTTATGGAATAGAAGGCAAACGAGCATGCGGTTCGCTATAAGGAATCACCGCCGCCCACGACCTCTCGCAGAGCGAGTGTGTTGCCGTTCTTTAAATAGGTGGAATACACGTTTTTTGAAGGCACTCATGTCATACCGATCTGGAAACGCTGCCATAGGGAGATCGTTCCATAAAATGGTTGTGCGCGGAATGAAATTATTTGAAAACCGCACTGTAGCGGATCGCCACGAATCGAGGTGGTAAGGATGATATTGTAACCTGTGACGTACAGTGCGGTTATGGAATTTGGCGGCAGGAATTAAGTCGTGTAGCTCACTGGAACACTCGCCGTGAAAGATGCGGTAGAAAACGCACAGTGAAGAAACTTTTCTACGCATCGCCAAAGAGCTCAACTGTTTGCTGATTACCGGGTCCCCAATTATTCGAGCTGCTCTGCGCTGTACGCGATCGAATGGCTTAAGTTGGTACTGGGGTGCACCAGCCCAGAGATGAGAACAGTACTCCATGTGACGCCGCACTTGTGCTTTATATAGCGCTAATCGATGAGCCGGCTTGAAGTAATGTCTCGCTCTATTAATAACACCCAATTTTTTGGAGGCCAACTTAGCTTTCATTTCCAAGTGATCGCGGTACTTGGAGCTATTGGAGATGTCGAGACCCAGTATCTCGATACTACTCGAGAGACTTAGGGAGTATTCTCGAAGGACGGTGATGCAACAAATGGTGTTGTTTTTTTGGTTAACGCGCAAACCTGCGTCTTCTGGGGGTTAAATTGTACTAAATTTAATTTGCCCAAATCGGAAATCTTCCGTAAGGTGGTTTCAACGGAAGACACAAGATTTTTTTGGATGGATATTATCTTTGCAATACAAAAATGTTTATATGAAAAGACAGTTTACGTAGTAGTAGATTTTAAAGTTTCGCGATTCATACTTATTAATATATGAAGATACGGGTCACATCGCGACAAAATCGAGTTACCTTTTTATTAGGTTCGACGTTTCGGCAGAGTTGCATCCGCCATGGTCACGAACTGACTCATTCAGTTCGTGACCATGGCAGTTCGTGACCATGGCGGATGCAACTCTGCCGAAACGTCGAACCTAATAAAAAGGTAACTCGATTTTGTCGCGATGTGACCCGTATCTTCATATATTAATAAGTTTACGTAGTGTTGAATGTAGAGCATACTCTACACTTACCTCCTGTTCCACCTGTTCTGTTTTCATTTACTTGTACTTATAAGAATTTATATAAATCAACAGTAAATTACATGAGCACTAAACAATTTTTCTCAGTATATCGTAGTTTTATAAAAGATGTATAAATAAACTGAATGATATCTAATCTCTATAGATGTAGCTGATATCAAAAAACTGAAGGCGATGCGCTTGGCGTTGGATGTTATATTTCTAAGAAAAATGGCGACCCCGCAACGATAAACGCATGCTGATAGATATCTAAGTTTGGACTTGGGAGAATCTATTCTAAGAGAGGTCGTCTTTTGAGACGACCTTTAGAAACCTCTCTAGGCCGCTATTGAGCTGCTAGATTTAAGCGATGCAAAATCTGACAATATCAGGCACCCTCATCATCATGATGAAATCCCTTCTAGAACACTATGTTCAACTTATTTTCTTTAAACAATTATTTTGTTACAATACTATGAGCATTTTAGCTTATTTAGAAACTAAAGGAAATGAGAATGTATAAACAATATGCGAATAAGTATAAAGCTAATAAAGAATAACAAATATCCTCACAAAAGCAGATATCCTCGCATAATTTATTATGATGTAGCCACAAAAAACCAAAAAGATAGAAGAATGTTAATGGATGTACATATAAGACAATTTGAATGCAGTAATCTAATCGTTATATTAATGTATTATGCGACGTGACTGTGGTTAATGACTTAGGGTTATTTAAAATAAGAAAAGTGTATTTTTAAGCACCATGGGAATATTCATAATTAATAACGAATTAGATTTGTATTGCGTCATTTAGGTGTGAATATTATGCATTATATAAAAATAAATATAGGACAATTATAAATACGTTCGTCCGTCCCCAAAGTAACCTTAATACTTGTATTATCAGTGACACATAGCTATTTAAAAAATGTTGGCCCTCGGCGGGAATCGTACCTGCAACCCGAGCGAAGTTTTAGACAGGGTCACTGCCACCTGCGCAAGCGAGCCACTCCAAAAATATGACCTAATTTGACGGTTAAGTCACATGAAAAATTCTGACAGTCGGTATCGACGGTAAATTTAGATGCTATTGTCAATATCCCATAACCTTATATAGATAGCTTATTAATGTTGTTTTTACATTAGAAAAACTAATGTGCTAATAATCGTAATTCAACTATAGAGTTGTACGTCATTTTATCTCGTTACTTTGCAACAGAAATTTAAGTATCATAACGATGGAAACTAATTTTTATAAATTTTATTGCAGAATTTTAACTATCAACCCATAAAACTTTAGTGATGTTTCATAATAAATAAAAAGTTTACGTTGCATTTGTTACATAGAAATTTAACAGACAAAATATGTTCCTTATAAAAAATTTGGTCGTATTTATATATCAAGGTAAGGTATTTTACAAAACAACAAATATTAGGTCCTTACATATGAAAATGGCGTTTTGTCGTACTGGCCACTTTGATCTCAATTATTACCTTTATGGTTAGGAATTCCAAATTCAAATTCATACAGCTATTTACTCATGCATTTGTGTTTCAAACCCCCTAATTCATTTGTTTTTTCTTCTTTTGTTTTTTTCTTTGTGTCAACTCTGTTTACAAAATGGAAAACATGAAATATCGCGTTATTTACGAGTATGAGTTCCACCGTGGCATCAGTGCTGCAGAAACGGCTCGAAGGATTAATGATGTGTATGGTGACGGTGTCGCAAAAGAAAACACAGTGCGTTTTTGGTTCCAACGTTTTCGTTCTGGAAATTTCGACCTGCAGAACGAGCCTCGTGGACGGCCGGAGACCAAAGTTGATAATGAAGAATTGAAGGCTATTGTGGAAGCGGATCCATCGCAAACCACGTCCGAGTTAGCTGCAGGCTCCGGTGTTAGTGATAAAACTATTCTAATCCACTTGAAGCAAATTGGGAAGGTGAAAAAGCTTGAAAGGTGGGTACCTCATGAATTGAGTGAAGCAAACCGACAAACGCGCGTCGACTGCTGCGTTACGTTACTCAACCGGCACAATAAAGAAGGAATTTTAAATCGAATCATTACCTGTGATGAAAAGTGGATCCTCTACGATAATCGTTAGCGTTCATCGCAATGGCTGAACCCTGGCGAACCAGTCAAATCCTGCCCTATGCGAAAATTGACTAAAAAAAAAGTACTAAAAAAAAGACTTGCTTGTAAGTGTTTGGTGGACTAGTGCCGGTGTCGTTCACTACAGCTTTCTTAAATCTGGCCAGACGATTACGGCAGATATCTATTGTCAGCAACTGCAAACCATGATGGAAAAGCTAGCTGCTAAACAACCGAGGCTGGTCAATCGCTCTAGGCCACTGCTGCTTCAGGACAACGCTAGACCACACACTGCACAACAGACGGCTACAAAATCAGAGGAGCTTCAATTAGAATGTCTTAGACATCCACCGTACTCTCCGGACCTTGCTCCAACAGATTACCATTTTTTTCGCAATTTGGATAACTACTTGCAAGAAAAAAAATTCAACTCCGATGGGGCAGTCCAAACCGCCTTCAAAGATTTTATTGATTCCCGCCCGAATGGTTTTTTTAGTAAGGGGATCAATGAACTACCTATGAGATGGCAAAAGTGCATACATAGCAATGGTACATACTTTGATTAATTAAATATATTTCATTTAAAAAAAACGACTATGTTCCTCCCATAGAAAACGCCAATTTCATATGTAAGGACCTAATAATTACCTCAAATATAACATAAAAGACATGAAATATAACATAATAGACATGAGATACATATACAGTCCTCAACAATTTTCCCCACGTTTACGCCGTTTCTTCGAAAATACCGTGGTTCCTCGTCTTATTTTTGTATATTTGTTGTGATGTTCATTTTTTTATGGAAACTAGTAGACCTGGTCATTTATTGCTGTGTCTCAGTCTATTTTGACTCTTTTCTTATACTTCGACGCTCCTTGGTTTTAATTTTGCGATTAATTTTAAGACATTCATTTAAATATTACGGTGTAGGTGACCGTGATGAAATGAAAGCTAACAATTTTAGGTTTTATTTATTATTTTAACAGAAAAACTGTATGATGTATCCGTCTAAATAGCTTCTAAATAATTATCACTGTCACAGCATAAGTAGTGTTATGCTGAAGTAGAAAACTTTTAATCACGTGCTTTCAGAGCTTAACACGTTCACACCGGGGCCGGGATGCGCAATTATTGCTTGTTCAGAGCCGTATACTCGTTGTTTGCTTAATATACACCAATACACATCATTATTGTGTATAATTCGTGCGGTTTTAAATAAAGTTCAATTATCATTTCTTTAATTTTCATACAATAATTGAATGCGTACCACCGATGACCCGAGTCGCCAAATAAGACAGTTAGTGCATGCCACCGGTGGAACGAGCTGGTGAGAACGTGTTAACCTCTCTTACTTGTTCTATTGTTTGTTTTCTGTTGCTTCTCTTTTTTTAAAGCGAAAACTTCTTTAAGGCGTTGTGCACTTTTTGTGACGGGTAAAAAATGTTAAACTTGCGTCAAGACACGTGACCTGATCAAAAATTTGTAAGACGGAGCGAGAGTAGATCACTGGCGCGGCATAGCAGAGGAAGTATCCCCCTCTCTACCTCGCGTCGAAAATGTTTGCTTCGAACTTTGCATTGGAAGCCCGAATTCTACATAGCTTGCAGAATTCGGGCTTTTCCACACACTTCACACTTTTCCATCTGTCCTCTGTCGTACGTCCTTCGTTTTTTGTTGCTCCCTTCCTTCCTCATGTTATACCATCTCGCTCCCATACTCAAGTTCATTACATTCCATACCCATATATGTATATGGTTTTTATTTCAGTGTGGCCGTTGTTTGCGTTAGAGGAATGCGGTGATATGCAATGTTCAAATGTGTACGACCCAGTGTGTGGTGAAGCAACGGCGCTAGATGGTAGAATAATCACAAAAACATTTCAAAATATTTGCTATTTACGAGTGATACAATGCCTGTTTAAATCCACAGGTATATCGAATAACTCGAGCTCAAAATTAAATTTATAAAAAATTTATTCAAGTAGACGTTTACAAGAACTTTTGAATCATTAATCACAAAAAGAGTTTGCCGGTTACATTAATCGTGTAAACGTGAGTTCATTGACGCCTGACAGACATGTAGCTAACCTGTGATAGCCCATTGGTGAGACCGTGCTACTCTCTAGAGACGATCATGATTACAAACCTCGAACCAATGAGTTTTTCTATTAAAAACTAATGTGTGTAATGAATACTTGCAATTTATCACACGCTTTTCGTTGAAGGAAAACATCGTGAGGAATATCTCAGCATATCTCTAGAAAATTCTAGGGATATTTGTAACCTACCAAGCCGCATTGGAGCAGCGTGGTAGGTCTTAGCTCCAATCCTTCTCTCCTCTAACGGAGAGAGGAGGCTTTAGCCCAGCAGTGGGATAGTAACAGGCCGTTACTTTGACATGTAGCGATTTAAAAAATGCTTCTTTGTTTGATAAATACACAGCATATATAAAATTTGTATAAGAAATATATGACTGCCCCGTTCGTGCAGGTAGCAATGACCCCGCCGTCAGCTCTACGGGTCGCAGGTATGATTCACACCCAGTGCAAAAAAAATCTAAATACTTGTTTTTCCATTCTTATTTCTTTATTGCACATACAGAATAATATAAAAAAAGAAATAATAAAATAGGATATGTACAAAGGCGGACTTATCCCTAAAAGGGATCTCTTCCAGTCAACCGTCAGTAACAGAAAGAAAAGTTCAAGAAGTAAAACATGGATAATGAAAAAAGGAAGGAAAAGAAAAATAACGAAACAGTGATACATAGATTAATGTAAAAAAATAATGAATGAATATTTGAATTTATTAAAAAGTTTACTATTTAATTTATAAACTAAATAGTAAAAGTAATAATAATTATGTAGTAATTCTTGGTACATTTATTTAAATATGTAATTAAAATTACATACAGTATATATTCACCCATAACACAAGATTTTGGGAACGGATGACCGAGTGTATAAATGTCCCGTATATTTATTTATAACGACTTGACATATGCTGAAAATATAATTCGTCTTTAACTTCATCATTGCCGTAATTTAATTACCTTAATGCCCTATTATCGGTCAGTTGGTGTTGCATTTCGAACTAGTCCAAATGTTTGAATCATATTTTAAAGTTATGCTACACACCGAATTTATTATCATTACTTTCACAGGACTCCAGCAGATTCCAGACGAAGTTTGTAACATAAAAAAGAATAATGTTGTTCTTTTATCCGGCCGTCGCCTATATGACTTTAGCATCGTTGGTGCACATCAGGCCTGCAACCACACGTGTCCAACGTATTGTCTAGACACGTACGACCCGGCTTGTGCGCAAATCTGGTCCAGCGATATGCAAACATATCACTACAGACCTATGATAAACCATTGCCATATCGATATGCTCTCATGCGTCATTGGAGTTAGTAAGTTATTGTAGCGGGAGTTTATGATAGCGTATGTGAACTTGGCTATGATAGTCCAGAGATAGGACCGCGCGACTCTCGAGGATCATGGGTTCAATCCCTCGGCATGAAGCATTGATTTATCTGTTATGGTAATTTATCACATGTCGCCGTGTGGTATCCGGCAGAATAGAATAGACCACCCTCCTTACTTACCGAGGTGTCGTAAGAGGCGACTAAGGTAAGTGCCGTGTTGTATCCGTCTGCATAGAATAGACTACCCTCATTTCTTACCGAGGTGTCGTAAAAGGCGACTAAGGTAAGTTGACGTCAGGCAGGCTGGTCATAAAATACGTAGCCAAATCATATGACAACATGTTTGTAACGTGCTGTGCCGACCCCACTTAGAGTGGGATAAGGGCAGGAGAATGATGATGATGATGGTAATTTATAACATGCCTTTCGGTAAAGGAAAACATCTTGAGGAAACTTGCATCTCTAGAGAATTCTGGATATTTGTGTAACTTACCAATGGGCTTTGGAGCAACGTGGACGGTCTTAACTCTATCCACAAATGGAGAGAGGAGGCCTATGCCCGGCAGTGGGCTAGTATTGCGCCGTTACTTTTAGTCTTAAATATAAAAATAATAATATTCAACACAACATGTGTTGATAGTCTCTTTCGACATTAAACAAACTGTGTCAGAACCTCTAAATGTTAATCAATAAAACAGCGATAAGCATCCCTCATTAGGAGTTACACAGTTGCTACATTAGAGTAAAAAAATTCTTATCCGGTTCAACATCCCAGATAATTGTTTCACGACAATTACACTTACTCATTGTTTGCACAAAGTTTATTAATTTAACGCGAAAAGGCAGCTAGCATCCTCGTGACCATTCTAAGCAGACATGACTTGTATAGTATTTTTTATTTTGGTCTAAATGAAGAATTGAGTTTCTGAAGTCAGTTTCAGGTAAATTAATAAGAGACAAAAATGATGAACTTTATTACTTATTAATTGATAGGAAAATTTTCTTTCATCTCATTTCCCAATAAAACTAAAATAACATCATCATCCTCCTGCCCTTATCCCACTCTAAGTGGGGTCGGCACAACATGTTACAAACATGTTGTCACATGATTTGGCTACGTATTTTACGACCGGCCGCCTGCCTGACGTCAACTTACCTTAGTCGCCTTTTACGACACCTCGGTAAGAAATGAGGGTAGTCTATTCTATGCAGCCGGATGCCACTCGGCACATACCTTACCTTACTTAGAGGGGATTATCCCCTCTTACGATATCTCGGTAAGAACGGAGGGTGGTCTATTCTATTCTGCCGGATACCACACGGCGTAAAATTATAATAACACATGAAAACAAATCTTTAAAAAATAAGAGAGATTATGTTTAGTACCTACCCCCATTTAACTGGATCGAAGAAGAAGACTGAATTAAGGGACCCTACTGACCTACTTTTTTGAGTTACTCAACTAATTCTTTCAGATGTTACCATTCAGCCTCTAATTGGGAAGTGTTACAAAAATCCTTCCGCGATAAACTTTATGTTCAATATCGCATCCTTAAAAACGCTGAAACTACTTGATGAACCATCACCTTCACCGTCAGCACGAGGTAATAGAAGAACATATACCTATAAGGAAAACGTATATCAAATGATAACAAAGGAAATTAAAGAATTCGTAAAAAAAGTTACAAGTAAAATAAAAAAGGTAAATAAAACTTCGTCAAAGAAAATAACAGATGTTGTGGAGACGATAAAAAAATTTGCAAAAAAATATATAGACAAGATTAAATCGCTTGGATAATCGTTCTTACTTTTTTGTGTGTGAATTTCAAATAAAACACTAAAATGTATCTATAGAAAATTGTTTCAGACGCAAAAGTAGACGGTTTCTACACATTTGGTCCGCTATCAAGAGACATATAATATAATAATTAAGACTATTAAATAGGAAAAGTAATGTAAAGTCTAAAATTAATATCATTGAATAATACCAATCTTGAATTTACTAAGAAACGTATTCGTAAAAGTTACTTTTCCCTGCTGAACAAAGACTTTGTTTCTTCTTCGGAAAAAAGAATTAAAAGTAAGATGTTGATTGAATATACATCGACAGTTTATACATACCCAAGAATTATCCACAGTTGTGCAGGTTTCCTCACAGGTTTACTGAAAAGCGCATGATGAGTGTTTCAATATAATCAAATAAGTTTTCAAAGCAATACCCGCGATTCCTTAACAAGAAAAATTTGAGATCGTCTAACATCTAATGTTAAAAAAGTTAGTTTGTGTCAACCTCAATGGATTAAATTGCCTGATTGAGATATATTCACACTATTAACACATTCTCTTGTTAAATCAATGTCAAACTAAATAGAAATAAAAGCCAAAATATCGAAATTCTAAATTATATTAATTCTAATTCTAAAGTCCTTTTGTTGCAGCTATTTCGTTAAACTACAGATGAAAGACAGAAGATAGTAATTTAAAAGAAATTAATCTAAATAATAAACGCAATAGGAAAAAACAATGGTAGTCGTTATATTTTTTACATTTGAACATCGCAGCTAACAAAGTACCTTTTTTTTAGACAAAGTTTTTTCCAAAAGTATTTCTTTAACAAAAAGCCATCTTTGATTGCCTTTCGGGAGCATCGAAAGTGCTCTGTGGCATACAAAAAAAAACAATTATCGAAAATCGAAATTAAGCGCGTTTATTAAACAGTTTGAGGTGTTCTGTCATTCACTTCAGATCTAATATTTAAATTTTGTACTTTGGAATTATCTGTTCTGAAATACTCAACCAAGTTAAAAGCCTGTTTCTAGAGGAGTTTCGTTTACTAAAACCTTTACTAAATTGAATATTTTTTTTACTTTTACTATAAAGTAATGGCCTGTTATTATCTAACTGGTGGTCATAGGCCTCGTTTCTCCTTTTTTTTGAGAGAAGGATTGGAGCTAAGATCTACCACGCTGCTCTGATGCGGATTTGTTGGTAGGATGTATACATACGTATATCCTACAACTCAGATTTTTCTAGAGGTTTTCTTCACCGAAAAGAGTGTGATAAGTTGAAATTGTCAATTAATTTTAACAGAAAATCTCATTGGACTATTTGGAGACTCTCTCGATAGGGTTCGCGCGGTCTCACTGCATCGCAGCTTACTTTTACTGATATATGTAAATAATAAAAATGATGAAATGTACCGTATAATTATTATTCAAATTCCTTTATATTTTCATCAACAATGCTAAAGCTCAAAGCAACGATAATAACCATGGCTTGAGCTTGAAATGTAGAGATAAACACTCATATTGTGTTTAAATTAATATAGAACCTTGTTTACTCCTTTGTGGTATTTAATCACTATTAATTACATACTTTGAAACAACAATTAATAATATCTAGATATGGGAATTATAGGAAAAACAATAAAAAATAATTTTGAATAAAATAACTGTATGAGAAAAAACTCTTTATTTAAATGTAACAATTCACGCGCCCTCTTCTACAATGAAACGTGACTTGTTTCTAAACAATGTGTAAACAACGCAACTTTCGTATAATTGGATGATTCAAGAACGAAAGCACTCAAAAGAAAAAGAAACAAAATTCATTTTCTATCTCCGTAAAATTGTTTTTTCTTTTGCATCCTCGAAGCAAAAAAGGTATAATATTGGAAGCTCTCCCTGAAATTTGACATGTAATTCGTATTATGTCAGTATGGATATGAGTTAAAAGCACAATTTATGTAGACCAAGTGAACTTTGGTGTATTTATTTGATATTCTGTTGGTAAAAATGCACTTAAATTTGCAATAGCCTGTAATAGCTATTTAATTTACTTAGTAATAATAATTTATCTATTTAATTTACTTAACCTACAATTTTACGTAGGAGTATAATGAATAGAAATTTTACTAGATTACCTTTGTTGTCAACAACGTGGCTGCATGCATACTATAATCTCAATCAAATTCCTGACTCGATCAAACAAAATGATGCTCTCCAATATTTTACTTAGGTCTTATTACTATGGTAAGCTTTTGACTATTTACGACTCTACTGCAAAGCATCAGAACCGTTTTAGCATTACGTTAGCGAACCTAACGTTAAGATAATTTTGTTGTTGTTGTTAAAATTGTCAAAAAATCCCTTCATAAAGCTCTAAAGTACTCATGTTTACAAAGCTGGTAATACTATTGAATATTTATTAATAATAAGAAAGCTTGCTTTTGAAGAAATAAGTTTTTTGGAATAAATAAGAAATAAATAAATATATGGGACACTTACACACACACGGTCGTCCGTCCCCAAAGTAAATAACTTAATACTTGTGTTATGGGACAGAAAACCGCTTAATACATAAATAAATTATTTTAAATACATACTTAAATACAAATATACACCCAGGCTCGAAGAACCAACAAGTTATTATTAGAAAATGTTGGCCAACGGTGGGATTAAAACCCGCGACCCTCGGAGCCGCAGGCATGGTCACTGCCAACTGAGTCAACGCTCATTATACACTAACAGTCAAGTATGCACTAGAGTTAAGACTATATTGTTAGAATGTTTATGCTCTTAGAGTGTTTTTAGAGAGCGATCGTTTTCCACAAGTTTCTTGCTGGTTCTTCTCAGTAATAGCACCTTTGCGACCTAATAGTAGTTTCTTCATGATAAGATGTTTGAAAGTGCTTGTATAAGCCTAAGCGCAAATATTATTATTACATATGAATTTGAAATATCAAATTCAAAGATATTTACTTCAAAAGCATACAAAAGAGACTGCACAAGAAAAGTAATACAACAACAAAAGGGTCATGGTATAAAATCGTGCAATATAAACCTCCAAGTACACCTTGGTTTGTTAACCCCGGATTGACAAGGAAAATGATGGTTTGGGCTAACAGTCTTCTATCATCGTCACCAAAATGACCTAATGTTGTCTATTGACAGGACGTGCTTACTTATGGAGAACCACTTTACCACGTACTATGTTAAGTTTTAAAAATATAATTCTAGATAAAATTCATTTGTGAAAATAGATATAATTAGGTTACGATGGGTCTACCATAATCTCTAAGAGAAATAAAATGGAACCCGATAAAAACAAAAGAAATCAAATATAGAATTTAAGAGTTGTACAGAAAATGAAAACTGGACCACACGAAAAATACAAAATTACATGTCTTTATATGCAATATAAGAAACTAACGTGTTCCTATCTTAAAATATTGAAAACCTATAAGAGAATATTTATTTAGAAAATTAATCGATATCCTATATGATAGTAAATATTTTATTAACTATAATGCTTATATATGCCTTTAATAAGGTAATTTTAAACTTATAAGGTACAATAAGGTACAATAACAGGATATAATTAACTTAATAATAGTTTATTAACCTTTTATAAATCTAATTATAATATGTAATGCTGTTATTTGTATTGATATAGCAAAACCGCAATAAATCATCATTTTGTTATGTATAGACAACATATATAAACAGCATTATTGTGGTTATGGTTAGGTTATTCGCCTGAACGTTGCTATTGAATTGTGTCCGTTCAATTTTCCCGACTGGACAGGAAATGCAATTATTGGTTGTGGATTGTTAATTATATTTGAACATTGTTGCAACAAGTAACAGAATATTCAATTCCTTAGTTCCGAAAACTTACCCTTATATAAATCACTTGATTTAATTATTATAATCCACAATCATTAAAAAGAGTATACTACTGCACAACCCAAGGCAAGTAAAAGTATATTTTATATTTACCAGAACTAACATCTGCTTGATGCTAAATCTTTGTCCATTCACAAAGAGTCAGGTTTTCCGCTTAATAAACAATGTGTAAGAAAAATAGGCCCAAGCATCTTGACTATATAAAAAGTAATTTGAAAAATTACTCCGTTTTTTTTTACTGATTTCTTTTATTTTAACATTTTAAGAAGTACATACATATATTAAACTAAAATACAAAGACTTAAAAAAACACTTAGGTCTGTCACTAATGCTATAAGCCATTCACCTCTCGTTTTAATTACATACCTAGTTGACAACGAAACAAATTCTATATATATAAATTAATCATAAAAACTAAACCTACCTTAATACCAATATAAATTCAAGGGAAATTATCGAATGCATAGAACTAAGTTTATCAGATAAGTTTAATACTGCGGTCAAGTGCCCATGATAAGTATACTTTTAAATTTATCGTACTCTAAAAACAACTCTTCGGAATATCGGAAGTATTGAAAACTTCAGCAGTCCTATAAGTATTATTGAGTATGACAAAACTGAAAATTTTCTTTGATTTAATCTTTTTGTATCATGAAATTTAAACCAAACTTTTATTTTATTAATATACACTCCAACATATTTAATTAGATTAATTCATACGAAAGCTAACTTAGCATATGTTATACATTCTATAAATTTTCTCCTTAATAAATTAAAATCGGAAACACACGGTCCAATTTGATCCTCATATCCCATCATTTAATTAATAGTTAATAATTGTATAAAAACGTAAGAATTAGTATAGCAAAACTTCATATTTTGCGCGTTCACAAATTAAATACGCATGTAAGCGGTTAGGTAAGAAGGATCTATTTCCTTCTGGTTCCAAAGCTAAATAGGAAATCGGAACCACTTTTTACTGAGGTCTCTACCTGCCATTTTTTAAATCGATAAAACATCTTTTATAATTTTTAGTTTATTCAGTTAATACTATCTATAATCTAATAGACACAATTACCCTTGGAATCCATCGCCTTTATTAAGGTTAAGAGCTCTCATAGCGTTTTAAGTAAATCAAATTAAATTATTATTAATAGCACTTATGTCTTTCCACTTCAGAGTTGCTTAGGAAATACGATCAAAAAGATAAAGCACACGCCCGACTTGGTCACTAAATTTCAAGTATAACGACATCAAAAGAACGCGATCTAGAATATTTCTTATCGATGTAAATTTATCCATGATATCACGTTGTAAGTGATGACGCTGTCTAAATTAAATAATCTTCTGAAATTAGATATCACCGTATAGATACAACTATCTATTGAAACAAACTGATAAATAAAATAAATAGCTTGTGTTTGATTTAAAAAACAATTGTATTGATTATATAATAAAACTGATATCCACATGAAACAAAAGGTTTGTCTGTTTATTACGCCGCAGCAGTATTGCTAAATTATACACAAAATATAAAAGCTTCAGGTGTACACTTTTGTAGTGGCATAATAAATAGGAAAAAAAATATATATTGAAAAGGGATTTTAACTACAAATTTTCGGGTACATTTTGCTAAGATTTCATCAAATAGGTAAAAAATTAAATTCTTTCATTAAAGAAATTTCGACTACGATTCTCCTTCAAATAACATTGAATAATTCCTTGGTAATTTTGAAAAAAACCTACGTACTTTAATTCAAATAATGATTATAACAAAATTTTGTCAAAATTAAGATTTTCACGGGTCACAGCCTACGGTATTCGAAACCCGAGTAAGGACGTATGGCCACACCTGTACTATTAAATTTTTAGATCCCCAAAAGGTCAAAAGGTTCACATATTTGTGAAATTCTTTCAAAGTGTGAAGGTTTTAGATTAAAATATTTTCCTTTATATACATGAAAGGGTAAAGCGAAAAATGGACAAACTAAAAATTATTATGTTGCTGGTTAGTAAAAAAAAATAAAAAACAACAAAAAACATGTTTCACATGGTTAGTAAGTATATAAAATTAATCCTCAGTTATACATAATTAGAAACATGTATACCTACGAGTACGTATCTCCATATTTACGTTTTCTACTTAGTTAATTATTATCACTAATTTACGCAGAAAAGCTATAAAAGATCACCAAACTTACCTGTTGAAATTTATGTGCTTAATTGATATTTATAATTTCTACATCGCGATAAAACCTGCAAACCTCTGGAAGAGTCCTTGGTTATACAAGTTTTGTCATTTCGCACTGGATTCCCCTTGTCTCTATAAGGAGAAAGGAGGCCTATGCCCAGCTACTGCGTACAGGGAACAGGTAGTTTTATACTTTTATATAAAACTACCTGTTCCCGCAGCTTCGCCCAGTTGGAAATCAGTGTATAGCATAGTTTTTCCTGCGCTTTTCCCAACCCCACCGGAATTCTAATACAAATGTAACCTATATATTACTTAAAAATATTCTGTATATTCCAGAGAAAATTCCATCAAAATCAGTTTAACTGTTCTGGAGAATGTACTAATAACCTAAATCTTCCCCAAAAACTGAATTGTCTTTAAGTAAAACCATAAAAGATTCATTCAGAAGACTTTGATACAATCTTTCACATATAGACACACAGGTTTTGGAGACTTTATTTTATCGTACGAGTATAATAAATAGTTAAGACAGAAACCTTTGAGATTCACCATTAGTCACTAATCCTATAAAACACTCATAACACTAGTCATCTATTACTCAATATTCGTTTTCCTTATCCAATATCATTCAACAATAATTTTTTCTATCATCATTCTTGTAACATTACTAGAAACAAATTAATTATATTCAATATAGGTATGATGACTGTATTTAATGCTTAGAACATTATTTGGTCTCTTGTGAAATGGACTATTGATGAGACGATACTCGTAACTCACTCTATGTTCCGTAGCCACGATGTTAAAAAATTTCGTATATAACTAATGTCTCCCTTACACTTTATCGTTACACAATTCGTGTTTTTTAACTGATATAAATATATTTTTAGCAAACCAAAATGTTTTATTAAATAATTATTATTTATTCTTTAACTGTAATAGATTCTTTTCAAAGCAAGGTAATTTTATGCATAGATATTAAAAGGAGCCTTCAGATTAATAACCAGTATATATAATAACATAGAGCTGTGATAGCCCAGCGGTGAGACCGTGCGACTCTTTCGAGGGGAACACGAGTTCAAACCCGGGCAGGCACCAATGAGTTTTTCTATTAAAACTTATGTGTCTAATTGATAATTGCAATTTATCACACGCTTTTCGGTGAAGGAAAACATCGTGAGGAAACCTGCATATCTCTAGAGAATTCTAGGGATATGTGTAACCTACCAATCCGCATTGGAGCAGCGTGGTAGGTCCTAGCTCCAATCCTTCTCTCCAAAAACGGAGAGAGGAGGCCTTAGCCCAGCAGTGGGCATAACAACGGGCTGTTACTTTACTTTACTCTTATAATAACAGAAATTGTAGAACAATAACGGAGCGGTTAGACTTAAAAGCGTAAAAAGTGGTAAAGTTAAAGAATATAGCTTTTGCCATTTAGAGGATTTATGATTATATGCCTTGTTACGTTACTCAGAAGAAAAAACCGTAACATCCTAATTCTATGGCCCATGCTTTTAACTTGATTGAAAAAAATAAGTTACCAAAAATTAAAAACAGTGTATTCATTTAATAAAGCTGTCAATGACGTCAACTCTTACCCTAGTAATCAAAAATTTATATGTATATTCTTTTTTTAAATTATACAACATTAAGTAGGTCATAAGAAGATATAATAAGGTTTCTGTATCTGTTCATGTGTTCAGATATTTCTTAAATTAAAAAGTAATAAGTCATAAGCTCCAAATGTTGGAGCTTTATTTATATATTTAAAAGTAAGTAAAGAAACGACCTATTACAATCCCACTGCTGGGAATAGGCCTCCTCTCTCCGTTTCTGGAGAGAAGAGTTGGAGCTAAGACCTACCACGCTGCTCCAATGCGGATTGGTAGGTTACACATATCTCCAGAATTCTCTAGGGATATGATGTTTTCCTTCACCGAAAAGCATGTGATAAATTGCAAATATCAATTAGACACATGAGTTTAATAGAAAAACTCATCGGTGCTTGCCCGGGTTTGAACTCGTGTTCCCCCCGAAAGAGTCGCACGTTCTCGCCGCTGGGCTATCACAGCTCTATTTATATATATAGTTTAGTTTAATTTGTTGTCCTTCTAGAGAATAATGTGCACGTATTTTTATTTTCTTTATTTGGTACCACAAAACCTTTATAAGCCTATAATGTGGTTCCAAATAAAGAAAATAAAAAATTTCAAATCGTAGTAGATCTTGTGAGATCTTGTGTGGGGTGTCCCCCACGTTTTGCGATACTAACTATAATTATATTAAGTATACTAACTATAGTAAATACATGAAAAAAAGAACAACGAAATTGTTGCAGCTCTCAAAATTGATTTGAGCATTCAAAAGTATAGGTATTAAATTGAAACAGCTTCAGATAAAGTGTAACAAGGACCTGACGTGCGAGACTTAATTGTAATTTAATGGAAGCAACGGGCGCGCAACCACAACACACATTTCCCATCAAAGGGATCAGTAGAGGTATTATCCTCTAACACGTTTTGTAATTGAAAACTAGGTATGTTTAAGCGTCAAGATATTGAAATATTAATGGGTTTGTTGGCATGTAACCGCCACTTGAATTAACTTGCTAAATATAATATATAATGTACTAGGCTAAACATTTCAAAATTGATATACATGATTTCAAAATTATAATAAGAAACAAATCTAATTACAATATATACAAAACTTTACCTAACACAATGAGTCTTCGTATTACTCGTTTACACAGTGATTAATATATTGTAATAAATTTTTGAATTCTTAATATATCAAAAAAAAGGTACGTTATGAATCTTAAGATAAAATGATGGAATTAAAAAGCATTGATAAATAAAAACCCTTAGGGATCATTTTCCAGTATGAGCCTTATGGGTCTTCATGAATACCTCGTTAGTGTTCGCCATGGTTTACGAGACTTCTAAAGTGTTGATTGAAGATAATCACGCGCTTTTGTTGGTATGATCCTGTGGGCTAGAATATAACTAGAATTGTGTCAGTGCTGGATTTGTTCACATATTCAATACACATAACTTGAGTATTTGTAGCATATATCTTATTTAGTTATGAATTTCCCCATTTTCTATATCAATTACACAGAGATCATTCGACTATTTACGATCCCAACATTGACACTCAACAATACTCAATAACACAATTATAAACAAATAAAATTAACTATTAAAGTCTTTAATTATATATAAAAAAAAGTCAGAAGACTTAAAGATGGTGGAATCTTAACATATCTGTGGTATATGATTCGTAAGCTGTATACCAATCCTACACGAAAAGTCAAAATAGTAATCATAAAAAGTAATTTTTATATTAACACAATCAGAAAACGTCTCGTAAATATTGTTAGCATTATAATAGTGAGAAATTGCTGGGATAATAATATAATAAGATTTTTTTTAGTCTAGCAAAGAAAATAAACTAATTTTATAATTGCCGAACTTCAGGCAAACTTACATTAACAATCTTTGTAAACTTTAAGCTTAGTACCAGAATAATTAGAAATTGTAACTTATAATGAGGTAGTTTGAAAGGCTTTTATTACAAGAACAAAAAAAACAAAGCAATTAAAATGCAAAATGATAGAGTCAATATTCATTAAAAAATATATATTCCGCTATGAAAGCTCACACAGCTAATTCATAAAATCAGCGAAGTTATCAACTCGTGAATAAAAACATTAGTAGAAGAACCGAAACTACTGAAGCGACCGACCTAGATCACGGAGTCGCAAAGCTGAAACCATGAATGGATCGATCTTTGATGTATGGCGGGGCAAATACAACTGAAGTAATGGAACGACTAACTAATATTTAAAAACGCCTTGTCATTAGGCATCCAATAGAAGCAGAACAATCTATCGAAACCTACTAGAGTCAAGCTAAAGCTTGACTTATATTTTTCGTAGATAACGTGTAAAGAAACAATCTTTAACAGTGGATGTCCTCGGTTAAGAAGAAGCCGTGTGTTATCTGGCAGAATAGAATAGACCACCCGCCTTTCTTACCGAGGTGTCGTAAGAGGCGACTAAGGTATGTGCCGTGTGATATCCGGCTGCATAGAATAGACCATCCTCATTTCTTACCGAGGTGTCGTAAAAGGCGACTAAGGTAAGTTGACGTCAGGCAGGCGGCCGGTCGTAAAATACGTAGCCAAATCATGTGACAACATGTTAACATGTTGTGCCCATCCCACTTAGAGTGGGATAAAGGCAGAAGAATGATGATGATGTTCTCGGTTAAGAAGATAATTTGTTTTTATGTGGAAGAACTAAGCCATTTTTTCGTAAAGGCCATTCCAAGGTAAAGCCCACACTACTGCAAACAATACCGGAATCTTACCATTAAATATTTTTTACATTACCGAACTATACTGTCCGATTTTCGCTATTAAATATTTCAAATTTTATAAAGTAAAATTGGCATAAAACACATTAAAATCTAGGATTCCTTATTTATTTTTTACACAGCCCTACAATCTTTGTCTTAATTTTCTCTATAGAAGTTTCATTTTAAATTGAATTGATTGAAACTTAATCCACTCTGTCTCGTCAATCGCCAACTCCGTCTGCTCGTGCCTGAACATACAAATTTATGACACAACTAACAACTTTCCTAAAATTTGTTTTGAAATGTTTAAATGATGTATACTTTATCCCAGAAGAGTAATTAAGCTTTTAATTAAATGTAACAGGATTTTCATCTAAAAATAATTACGCGGCTGAAGCATGTGATGGAAATTATATTTTATCAGGTTCACGCTGTTATCGTTAGGCTGTCAGATCGACGTTGTTTGTAATTTACTAATATCGTCGTCTGGAATATTTCGTCTCCAATTAAGGTCGCTAATTACGATATTATTTTTAGATGAAATAATCATAATGTTTTTTCGAATTTTTGCATCGAAATGTAATTTAACTGAACGTATGAAATTATACAATGTCAAATTTTCTTTATTAAATGGCAATTTAGGATAAATTTTAAAAACTTGAGACATGACCCATATTCTCTTAATCTCGTGTTATCTCTAAAAATAAAATACTAAAATATATTATAATGGTTTTGATTACATTATTAGCAGTATTTCGGAATAAAAAAAATCATAAGCATATTTGTTATATTTTGGCAAAATGTTTCCATCAAAGGAGATTGATTATATAGGTACGTAATTTTTTTACGGTATTTTTAACTATTTTTCTAGATTCACCAAATTTATCAATATAAATTGACTAAATGTAAATCTTCAGATAGTCCGTTTTTTCCTTTACACCTGGGCCCAAGATTATACTCGTATGAAAGCGTGTTGATATCCTTTATCTTATCTTTATTAAATGTAATCGAATTCAGAGTACAATCGTTATTAATTATGTATTGTGATCCGAACCGATGATGCAACATATTAGTTTGCTACTAAATTGTAAGTTTGCTACCATTAAGCAAAATTGTAAATTACTTCCTGGTAAATCAATTAGTTATTAATTACTATAAATTATTTTTTGCAAAAACCAGGAAACATATATTTACTGTAGTTAGGACATGCTTGTGTTCATGGTACAATATATACAAATACTATTAAAAAAAATTTGTTTAATTTAGCCTGCTAAGTGGTCAATAAGTATAAGTATAGTTCATATACCAATATATAAACTATAATTGTACTTTGTGACCACAGTGTCAAGATCAAAATCAAAATGTCTTCATCAAAATCATTTCACCCAAATATATCTTCTTATAACCATTAAAAAAAAACAATTTTCTCTTTTAAGGCTAAGAAAATAAATAAAAGCAGTTATTGTACAGTAAGAAATTGCTTTTATGATGGAATTTGATTTTATTTTATTTGAACTCCAAGTTACAAGATGACTGGCAATGCCCCCATGTCAAAAAAAAGAAGGGCTGTCGTGAAATTACGAAATTACGAAAATATAATCTGAGTAATTAACTTCACTTAGAATAAATGTTTATTAGCTCATATGTGAAGGCTTTATCATTATCCTTGCTTTTATTAATAACATTAGCAACTGGTGACACATTGGCATATGTTGAACATGGTATAATCAGACTTACTAATAAATTGGGAATATTTGCGCAGACAAATATTATTATTATTATAGCGTGACACATGCGTAGTGCGTCATAGTGGTTTCATTTATATGTAACTAAATGTTTTTTTTTAATAATATCAATACGTGTTTGATATAACATAATTAATACTAAAGACATCAATAAATTAAATGCTTTTGTGTTAATCAACTCAAAAGTTTATCAACTTTAATTGCATATCTTGACTTTGACTTAAAGCCTGGTATTATCTGTATATATGTATTAAATCAGATTTTCTTTAGAAGTTGTCATAAACCAATTTTATAATATAAGAGGTCGCTGTCAATGTTTTAATAGCAATCATTATTTATGAAAAAACAATATCAGAAATACCGAATTCAGATTTTAAAAATGAACATAATCTTGAATTTTATTAAGTCTGAAATAAACTTTAAAAGCAATCGACTAATTAAACAGCGGTATTAATTGGTCGATTGCTTGTTTAAAATGATTGCACAATTATAATTGTCTTATTTTTTAAATAATAATATCCAATTTTTAAACATAGGTGCCTGTTCAGGGTAGAAACCGCAAATCCTTGGTAAGGGATGCTATGACTGTTCTACCATTTACTTACTAACATCATAAGTATCTTGAATTCATTATTGCAAAATACATTTAAATCTCCAAGTTCTAATCTACAATTACAGACATTGTACGTATCATTTCTGTAGTTTTAGTTTTTTTTTCGACCAATACATAAATATCGCAATTAAAATGCTGTAAGCTTGTACCGACTAAAAAATATTTGGGAAGACAGTAGATTGTTTCAGATTTTGAAAAAGTTAACACGTCGATCATGATGAAATTTGGGATTTAATGTATGTTTACAAGTTACTTATTAAGTTAAAAACTAACTATTAATCATATGGTATCTTTTTCTTAATACCATATTATTTAAAATTTTAGAAAAAGGTTAGAAAGATGGTAGTTACTTTTTTATAATATGTGAATTCTTGTTTTATTGACAAGTAATGATGTCGTATAAGAGGAAAATACATAGTATTGAGGGAATATACCACATAATCATTAAATTCCTTTTATGACATTGTACAGGAAAGTTTATTTGTTGAGAAATGATACAGTAATAATTGAATTATATTCTGTACCGCATTTAACTACAGCTAAAGATAAACATTTATAACAAACCGTCTATGGCTCATTTAATTCCCCATTTTGAAATCACCGTAGTACCTCTGACACCAATCTTACTATAATTGCCTCCCACGGAACAGCTGTTGTACCAAAAAGATAAATTGTTTTTATTACAACATGATAATTTTTCACCAGCTCGCAAACGGCGTGTTTTATATTTTTTATAAGGAGGCAAATATTTATTTTTCTTTGACTGATTAATTAATTATCATAATATGTTACGACATTGTTACTAGTGCTTTTGCTAGTTTAGCTTTTCTATTTATAAGTAAAATAAAAATACTGGAGATTCATACTCTTAGGAGACTTAAATTTTATGATATATGTAGATAGAGGATATGAAAACTATCTATCTATCAACATGCTTATGGTGGGATGGCGCTTATTTTTTCTTTGCTTAGCATTTTGTCTGATATCCACTATCTAAATACAACACAAATGGAAAGCAAACATTGTCATCTCAATAACCAACAATACTTCTACAATTTATTTTATTTTAACATTCTGAAAGGAATGAGCGTCTCTGATTTTTTAAACATTAAGAACTTAACTGATATTATCAAAAATGAGCATTATAAAAAAGAAAACATCGTTAAGAGATCCGTATTTTATAGGGATGTCTGTGATATTTTTACACGCAAAACCATGAAAGTATAACTCTGATCGTGAATGTTGGCTTTACATCTTCCACCCTAATTCCACCTTACTCAACACTCAAATAAGAATAAATTAAAGCATTTGAATTTGGCAAATAAGTGTAATCAAAATATAAATTATTCCGATAACAAATTATTTTTTTAACAAAAATATACACTAATCGTTCTTTTATATATATAACAGTGTCACGTAAGACTATAAAAATCGCTCCCAGTGTCTCCAACATCTTGGAAAAATCCCACGCCGCCGAACTATCATTGCCTTTGGAATAATAATATTATTAATACATGATTAATAATATCACAAGCCCGCTAATAGATTATTTGCAAATGTGAAATTGTTGATAATAAATTTAAATAAAACAATACCGATTACCGTAGCCGTGTTGTTTAATTAATAATTAATTAGGGCTTAATCGTAATACGCGGCAATGAATAAATCATGGCCTGTCTGTATTTTACTTATTTGATACATTCTTGAATTTTGTTTTGATATTTCAATTTTCTGGAAAATGTCGTTGTCGTCCAAAATTTTGATAATTATATAATTTAAAGTCAAAAACGTTTTTCATGCCAAACAAACATTATATTTTTATGAATCAGATTTATATTATATTAGTGGTACCTGCGGCTAGTCGAATTTCGTAGTAAAAAAATCCTCGGTTACGTATTTTACCATTTTTTCCCGTTCCCATAGCAAAAATGGTTTTTATCTCATATATTACTTCAATATTTAAGCTATAATTGTACCATATTTCATAAAAAAAATGCTCCAGCAGATTAGCCGCAAAAACGTTACACAGAGAGACGGACAGATCTTCTTGTAATTTATGATGAATTCGTTGTACTATATCTTTGGTACCATTACCAACCGTTTCATGGGGCTTTGTCTTTATTTTAATCTAAATAACTTCTTCAAATAATTAAGACGGAACTTCAATGCGGAACTTCTTTCTCGGACGGGTTCTCTCAGGCATCATTACCCGGATGTGATATATACCCTTTTTTAGACTCCAAAACCCAGTCGGGTATAAGACCCCTGGGCAAGTAAATCAATTTTTAAATTAAGCACAAGGTAAGTTGGAAGTTTTTGGATCCAGTGTTATTTGTCATCCTGAGGATGTGAATAGCAGGTGCTGCCAATTTAGAGCGTGATTTTTTAAGTTTATCGAGAGATTATTGTGACTCGTTAGAAACTTAAACGGCCATTATCATATAAATATTTGAGTCCAATATCCTGTACAAAAATTGTTCTCAGAAGAAGCAGTGGAGTAGAGTTTTACCCTTTATTATTGAATGTTGCTATTAATCTAACGCATTTATAACTCTCTTAACTACCCGCATTAATAACTGGAAGCTTTATGAACTGCGTCCGCTAAATATTATAAATGATAGTATTAGTAATTAATGCTGGCCAGAGTTATCGAAATATTACAATTAATTTAGTAACTTCCTTTAATGCAAGAAATCGTGTTCTATTACTTGCGATATTCAAAATTTTACCATTAACAGCATAACGGTAAAAATATTTAGTAGACATGTCATCATATACCTCTTTCATTCTCAGACCTTGACTCTAACGAAACTTGCAGTGATATTTGTATTAATTCTGATTACAAATTGTTTACAGTACATATTCAAGGATAATATAAATCGATCAGACTGATACAAAGATAGATTATTATTATATTTTCCATCCAGAACTAAATATATATTTGACGAGAAATTATTTTCATCCTTATTCTCAACACCACTTATTACTAAAATAAAGAAAGGATGAAAAATACAAAACAAAATAAAAGCCTTACAAAAAATTAAATAACCTACCTTACAAAAATATATATTAGTCCATAGATACATTTATATATAATATATCTATGGTCCAATAAAGCTATCTACATAACGTAGAAGTAATTTATAATCTGATTTTCAGTAACACCCTAGGACTTTGCGACGAATCAGCATAAGCAGCGTGTGTTATATGTATATACATAAAGATATATAGTAAATAAAGCATATTATGTGCAGATTAAAACATACATCTATACATATATAAGCGTGCATCATCATTCTCCTGCCCTTATCCCACTCTAAGTGAGGTCGGCACAACTTGTTACAAATATGTTGTTATTTGATTTGGCTACGTATTTTAGGACCGGCCACCTGCCTGACGTTAACTTAACTTAGTCGCCTCTTAGGACACCTCGGTAAGAAAGAAACGTGGTCTATTCTATTCTGCCGGATACCACACGGCTAAAAAAGGTAAAAGTAAAAAGAAAGTTGTATAGGCTATAATAAAAATTCTATACAGTTACCGTATCAATCACCTGCAATGCCAATCATTTAGTCATTCACTTGTCTCATCGATGACTATAGAGCGGAAATGATTATTCATATTTAGTCCATTACAAGATTGAGTGCACGTAGACACTTAATAGGTAGATAACCACCTAGCGCTATAATGTATGATACCCCACTTGATTTTTCGTTTTAAGTTGCCAGTGTAGAACACACTTCCATATTTTAAGGAGATTTTTTATCATTAACAAGTATTAACTCTAAAGACAAGCTACCCTTTTGTTAATTAATTTTTTTTCAATAAATAACATCCTTATTCCTTAATAAGGATGTTATTTATTGAAAAAAAATACGACAGTTTTATTGCAATTATATGTAAATTTGTATTAAATTAATACAAAATAAAAATAAACTTTAATAGCATACTTATTAACCTAGTCAGTAAACTTACTTAGTTCTATGATATTTACGTTTTAATTTTGACACATCTACGCAAACATTATTTGTTCCGAATTTTTTTTTAATAAGCTTGTCGCGAAATCAAAAAATAATAATGGTAATTAAAATATATATAAATTATATTAGGTAAAATTTTGTATAAGCTAGCAATACCATTATACTAACGAGTAAACAACTTATGAAAGCCGAATCCAGGAAATTATTGTTCGTATTTGCTTTTATAATATTCCACATAAATTATAATACAAAATAGAATTTCAGTATAACATTGCGTATAGCAAAGTAGGTCAAGTCAAGTAGTCAAAGGGTCAAATGAATTTCTAAAATATGTGTTATCCATCACATTTGATCTTTATAATGCAAAATTACAGTATCAACATCACCGTTAAATACATGGCTTGGAAAACAAACTAAAAGGTTATAAAACAATTAAAAGATTATTTTACGATATCAGTATGCAGCATAATTGAAGCACGCAATGCTTCAATAATGCTGAATATTGATATAGTAAAAATGTTTTCTTCATACAACACTGCGGTTTAATAAAGAAAATCAAACATATTTATAGATTGACCGCCGAGTTTCTGGCAGATTATTCTCGGTAAGAGCAACATTCCGGAACATTTGTTGCTCCATTGAATCTAATTGATCCTTGACGATTCAAAAGTTCTTGCAAAAGATTACTTGATTATTTTGATTTGATTTAGATTACCATGACGTGTAAGAAATTACAGGATGAGCATATCATTAATCATATGCTTTAGCATGACTAATATAAGGATATTTAACAGACCTGAATCATATTCGGTGATAGTCATGAAAATATTTGTCACCAAAATTCCAGTGAATTTTGCTACGATCCATGGCTATAGGATGTACTACATCTTATTAAAACTTCTATTTGTACTTACATAAGCTCACCATCAACATCTACTTCTTATTAGATATTCAAAATTTATTAAGCTATTAATTTACATAACTACGTAAATATAGAAGTAATAACTTAATATGACTTGTGTAACTAATGGCGAGCTGATAAGACTGGAATGGGTTCTTTTTTTGTAAAATAATAAATATCTATAGTAATATTTTCGTTAAATGGGTATTTCCACGTATTCAGCAAAGTAGCCTTTACGTTTTTGTTGCGCTAATGCACATTTTGCGGATTTTTCAACGGTTATAATAAGTTATTTACTTCTTAATATTGCCATGTTTTAATACTTGTAAGAGACCTTTATCTAAACTTGAAAAGTGAGCAAAATATTTCACTAGTTGCAAACAAACATGCAACAATGTTGAAACCACTCATACATAGCACACGGTGCTCGAGTTGAGAGCACTAATATAGACGGAACATCTTTTCCAGTCCGTCTTTTAATTTGAAATTCGACTCCATTACGAACTCTCTCTTTTTTTAAAAAAAGCTTTAACTTGGCGTGTATGTATGTGAAGATGGAATCTTGCATGTTAAATATGATCCACTTCCCGGCGTTCGATTGAGCTGAAATTTTACATATTGGTCCAGTCCCAACGGCAATGCATGTTTTAAATAAGCATAACCTGCAGGCCTTCCATGAACTCTTATTGCGATTCAATTGAAGACGTAAACACGCACACTTTAAGTCGGTGCCGAATGAGCGTTCGGAATTCGTCCTCAGAACATGTGAGTAAAAGAGACAGGGTTATCTATGTACATATAACGTTATCCTTTTCAAACATTGCGACCCCAATGCAATTCACACTTCATGGTACGAAAAGAAAGCGGTTCGCGATCGTCATTTACGTCTTCGATTGAGTCACAATAAAAGTTTATAGTAGGCCTGCTGATGCTGCTACCAGGATTAGCTCCAGACGAAGGAACTCCTCAACGGTTAACAGTAGAGACATGAAATTTTGTTAATATTATTTTTAATTTGACTTCTTAAGTTTTATTTAAAGAGCAACGTAGTTAGTCGTATGTAACTACTTCGCTCTTTATAAACAATAGATAATTTTATCAGCTAATTATTCTATTGCTTAATGCATTATTGTATAATTTAACTATAATATTTAAAGTGGCTAATAGTGGATCAGCTATTATAATATTTAAGCCACCAGTCGACATAATATTTTAAGATTGTTAAATAATAAACGTCTTATTTCTTGGTCATATTTAATTAAAATATAGAGTAAAGAAAGAAAGGAAATAATTTTATTTGTGTGAATACATAAGTAACATATGAATATAATCAAAAAGTAACAAAAAATTAATTGCCGGTAGCTAAAAATATACGTGAAAGAATAAAAATGGTGAACTGCTAATAACAAAAATGTAGCTTGTATCACTATGCACTTATTTATTATATTACACTTGATGCCCCTAATTGGTGTAACCTTTCAGCTTTATCAGTAGTGAATCACTACCGACGCTGATTTTAGAGGTCACCATTAGCGATCCTCATACGTCAGTAACTAAATGCATGCTTCCCGTCACCGTTCACCAGTTGTCCTTAAACAACCTTATGAATATGTATTTATACAAAGATATATTTTTTAAATTTATATATAAAACATCCTTTACAATAATATCCCATGATACTCTTTTGGTTTTGAAAAGAAACAATATATTTAGTTTTTGAATTGATTGGTAGTTTTATTGGTACAATCTATCAGGGATATTTTACCAGTATATTGCATAAACATTCATATTACCATCTTATGTATAAAATACTCGGGTTGCAATGTTATTTCCATACTCCTCCGAAACGATTTTTTATGAAATTTTCAACATACAATCTTTTTTTCATACCCCTAAGCGATGTTTGCCACCCTGACCTTTTTTTATTGTTTGGTCAATTTTTAAATTTTTTTTATAATATACATTTGAAATTAATTATATAACAAATCAACGTTTGCCGGGTCAGCTCGTATTTCAGTATAAGAATACGCTGTATTTATATTTTGTTGGATTTACTTTACTTGACTAGAACCTTAAATATTTAGTCAACAATTCCGCTTTCAATTTCAAGATGACAGCCAGCAAATTAAAGGGTTTTTAACAACTCCTTTGATCGTCAACTGTCGCCGAACCTCTAAATGAAAACGGTAATTGTTGTTTCAAGCAAATGTTTTTGTTTCAATCATTTGGACAAATTATAATCCATACCCGCATATATTCATAAATATACTAAAAGTATACAAGATAAAACATTTACTGTTTTATGAAAACTTGAAAGACATTAGATTGAAGTTTTGGGCCAAAGCAATTGTTTACTTTTAAATAAAATAAAATACTGGTGTAGACGCTTTTTTTTCTTAAAGCAGATTGGATCTATAGGGGCAACAACATGCGACTTAAAATTTCATCTCATTCATTAATACCTCATTAAATGATCTTTTTTTGTTTTGTCAAAATTGGCATTTTGTGCTGTTGTATGTAAAATCATAGAAAAAGAAGGCAACGAATAAAAAATAAGGAGTCAGCTTAAACGTAGCTATAAACCATATATTATATTATAATAAACCATTATTCGGTTTACAATATAGATTAGAATCCTCGAGTTTACATACAGAAGTACAGAGTGTATGTCTGCAGTTATATGCCACCGCGTTTGCCATGCTAATGACCATTTCGCTAGACCCTGGAATAATAAACAGAATTCACGACGGTGACTAAAGCTACAATATAGGTAATATATATTACAAAATATATATTACAAAATATATATTAATTCACAAATATTTGGTCTAAAGCCATAGAGTTATTATACTAAAGTAGGGGAGTAGTGTCACAATAAATCATCATCCTCCTGCCCTTTAATTTTGTAACATGTTGTCACATGATTTGGCTACGTATTTTACGACCGGCCGCCTCCCTGACGTCAACTTACCTTAGTCGTTTTTTACGACCCCTCGGTAAGAAAGAGGGTGGGTGGTCTATTCTATTCAAACGGATACCACACGGTGGATCAACTTACCTTAGTCGCCTTTTACGACATCTCGGTAAGAAACGAGGGTGGTCTATTCTTCTCAGCCGGATACCACACGGCGGGTCGACTTACCTTAGTCGCCTCTTACGACACCTCGGTAAGAAATAAAGGCAGTCTATTCTATTCAGCCGGATACCGCACGGCACAATAAATGTCACAATAAATGAAACTTGTATATCATCTTTGTCTAATCACGTATAAAAAAGAGAGATAGATGGATCACCCTTATTTTTGTCTCTTTATTGTAATATATTACTTTTAGGCTGGGTTCCCCCCTCTTTTTGTCTCAATGTGACTGTAAATCAAATGTCAAGTTTGAAAACTCAGCTCAATTCATGTCAAAACAAGTCGGCAGCTGAGTTTATTTGTTTCTTTTCGATCATTTATTTTGGGAAAGTTTATAATCCTCCGAGCCTCTGAAAATATTGGCGGCAATCATTAATTTTTTAGAACTTTTAACTTTACACTCTACATTTAACATAACATATATTTTCTTTTATCGCGGGTATAGCAAAATAACATTTATAGAATTAGGCGTTACTTTGCGGAGATCCATAATACAAAATTCTTGCAAAATAACATTTTCATTACTTAGGGTATTATAGAGCTCCGCAAGTATCGCCTAATTCTATAAACCTTACATAAGCCAAAACTCTTTTATTTTTAAAAGCTTTTATTCATCTTGCAATGTATGTATGTGAAAGTGGAATCTTGCAAGTTAAATTTGACTCACTTTCCGGGGTCAAATTGAGCTGAAATTTTACATACTTGTCCAGTCCCGATGACAATGTTTATGATAAGCATGACCCAATGCTGCTGCGAGGATTGGCTCCAGACGAGGGAACTCCTCAATGGTTAACAGTAGGGACATCAAATTTTGTTAAAAGTTTTTTTTAAAAGCTTTTTGTAATTGTTATAAGTAATCATAAACTAATATTAATCTTTTATAAATATATGTACGTTCTAAAAAGTTTTACGTTATACTAAATTGAAGATCTGGTGCTTACAAAATACTCTCCTTATATTAAACTTTAGATTTGTAAATTTCTCGGTATTTAAAAAGCCACGTTACACTTAGTTAATGGCATGTATAGTTAATTTATAGAATTAGTATTTACTTTGCCATTGTCCAAAATACAAAATCAATGATAATACATATCCGCGATTAGAGATTATTAATCGCAGATTATAGCAATATAACATTACTTAAGCTAAAGGTCACAGCCATGTGCGTCAACGGCCCAGTCATTATTAAGTGCATGTAAACAAAGAACTTTTTTCGATTATTGCTCGTCTTAAATATGCAATGGAGTATATAAAAAAACTGTCTGTAAATAATTTATAGAATTAGGCGTTACTTTGCGGAGATCCGTCATACAAAAGTAATAATAAATTTATTTTGCTATAATCCGCGATACAGTAAATAGAAAATATATATAGTGCTAAATGTATAGTGGACTATCCGTTTTTTCATACCCGTTACATGCAGGATTCGTGAAAACACATGCACAAACCTCCACCACTGATACTCCTGATGATGCTAGATGGAGCATCATCAGGAGATAAACTCCTGATGATGTTTCGGTTGCGGGGCGAAACGATTGTTGAGTTTGTGATAGTGAACGTGTATAGTGCTTGTGTATTGTGGTGGCAGTGGTGGAGGTTTGTGCATGTGTTTTCACGAATCCTGCATGTAACGGGTATGAAAAAACGGATAGTCCACTATACATTTAGCACTATATATATTTTCTATTTACTGTATCGCGGATAATCGCAAAATAATTTTATTATTACTTAAAACTGTCTGTGCTACTCTTCAAACATTTTTTTAAAAAGTAAGTAAACTAGCGGCCCACCGTGTGGACTGATCGGTAACACTTATCCCTAAATTGAGGGATATAAAGTTGATATTATTAACCTGACATATCGCACGCGTAGGATTAAAGTGAATTAATTTAAAACAGTTATATAGTTACATTATATAGTTAACTTTGAGGAACATTGCAATAAAGCGTAGCGTAAATGTTAAAGAGACCCATAACTTGTAAGACTAAGAGAACACAAGCTGATCATAGATGGAATTGATATAAGGATTACTAATTTTGAATTAAAAAGTGACCTACTTTAACATGAAGCGTGCGATATGTCGCGTGTTTGGAACAACTGACGAGACGGTGTCTGACCACTAGCAGAATCTAATAACAGTTTTTTAAAAATGCATTTTGATAGGTCTCCATAATTTAATCCGTGATGTAAATTAAACCTCGCTTATACTACGTGTACTACCTATTACATACATTATCAGCTCATACAATTAATCTGTATCATTACAATTCGGAAAATTTATTGCTTCCAACCAATTTATTTATCCTTATCGGCTTTATTTTTTTGGTTCGCCGAAATTGATGCATAAAACACTTGAAATTAAGTTACGTTTTTTCTTATCACTTGCAATTTAATTCGCCTATCTTCGTTTCACTTTTTCACACGCAATCCACTTTTACCAAACGAAACCTATGAAGTAGTATATAGGGTCAACGCAACGTGAAAACACTACTTTAGACATGCTTGTTTAGTTCAGCACCTGTGTGTATTGTAATTAGGCATTTATTTTAAAAGTTATTTTTCCACTTTAGTGTATTTCAATATTACAGCTTAGTATTTCTTATATGTTAGTAATATCTTAAATGTAATTTTCCTCAATATATCTGTGTGAAAGTAATCCTAAGCCTTAAGTATATACATACTCTTACATTTAGGATATAGTGAGGTAATTCTATTGAAAAAGGATTTTTTAAATTTCTGTTAAATCTATGCTACTTTACTTTTTAATATTACACTAATGTAGTTGTTTCGTAAATTTCCTGAAATCTTTGTTTTAAGTACGAAGAAGTTTCCTCAAACGCGAACATCACAATCATCCAAACTAATCTTTACGTTTGTTGCATTACTAAGAACTTTTATTAATACTGTTAAATTATAATGAAAGACATTCGCAAGTGCTTTATCATAGGCCACTTAAGAGTACTTATATAATTCATACATTGAAACGATTCAGTCATTCTCATTGTATACGCAGGTGTTACCGCTGGTCTCTTTTGCTCGATACAAAATTATTACGGTATCTACATGTTAACAAAACTATTATTAGTAGTAATTTATAGAAGTAGGCTAGTTCTTTTCGGAATTCCATAGTACAAAAGATATGATAGAATTATTTTGCTATAAACCGCGTTTGTTAAGAAAATCTATGCAATGATAAGTGTAGGAAGCAAAACCGCTCTCATACCTTATACATGCAGTATTAGTTAGATACATATTACAGAAGAATAACAATTTTTACTTATTAACTAAATCAATTAATAATACTTACTATATAATTAAAATTGAAAATTTAACATATGCATATTAACATCTCCAGCTCGTTCGATATAAAAATGAACAGTAATAAGGAATGGGAGCCATTAAAAAAGATTGGTATAATAGGAGTACCATTCGAAAAGGGTCAAAAAAAGTACGGGCCAAGTGTAGGCCCCGCAGCCTTGAGGTCAGCTGGGCTTGTCGATCAACTAAAAGAAATATGTAAGTAAATATAATATATAAGTAAATAATATATAGTCCTGAAAGTAAACGCCGTAACCACCTTTGTGCTTTATCCACTCATCTTAAAACTTCGTTTAGTCACCGATTTTTCAATTATCCTTGGTCCCTATCTTTATAACAAATTAAATAAAATCCTCTCACTTCATAACCTAAATAGATTTAAATACAAAATAATATTGGAGAATTGGCTTCTAGAGCAATCCTATACTGTTACGGAAGGTTTACTAGATGAAGTAAAATAAACATATGTCCATAAGCAAAAAGAATCACACTCATTAAGTCCTCGTATACTTTTCTCAATCTCATACATCAAAAAAGTAACAAGCACTAATAATTAAACAAACACACAAGCACACACACACTTCCATACACAAAAGCGCGCGCGCCCACGCACACACAAAATGCATGCATTTTTCTTATATATCACGCATCACACATAACAATTATAATATGGTTACAATTACTCTATTTCATTTAAAATTAAGATGATGTTAAGGCATGGGAGGCGTGGAGACCTAGTGATCTGTAATACGGGTTTTTAACCTACCATAGGCACCAGCAATACACAACCATAATTTTTGTACAATTTAACTAAATTAGTTAAGTTTATCAATGTATGGTTTGTGGTACGAAATAAAGATTTTATTATTATTTATTATTAAATAATAATATTTTAAAGAAATATGAAATGTAATTTAAATCAATTTTCTAGGAACCTGATCAAGCATCTATAGAAACTAAACGATCTCTTTAATAGATCAAATAACGTGGTCTGAATTTGTTATGTGAAACTACCAACTTCAAACTCCATGGTATAACTAGGCAATTAACGTTTTCCAGATGGTTTGGACATTAAAGACTATGGTGACATAGATATACCAACGTCCTATGAGCCAGTGGAGGTGGAGAACATGTTAAATCTTCCTCTCGTCTCAGCTTGTAATAAAATTCTTTCAAATAAAATGTGTCAAGTTCTAAAGGACGGACGTTTGCCAATTAGTATTGGTGGTGATCATTCTATGGGAGTAGGTAAGTGAAAATACACAATTATATTTTAAACTCAATTTTTTAGATTTTATACACCTTCATATATGCATCAAAAAAATAAGAAAATCATCATTCTCCTGCCCTTATTTCACTCTAGGTGGGGTAGGCACACCATGTTGTTCTCTTCCATTCTCTACTTTCATTCGTAAACTTTGGTGCTACTTCTTTCATTATACCATGTTATGCTTTACATTATCCAACCAACTTTTATTCGACCTCCCTCTAGTCGCGTATTAATTCATATTTATATTAACCACATTCATTTTTAACACTCCTGCCGTGAGGTATCCGCCTGAATAGAATAGACCACCCTCATTTCTTACCGAGTTGTCATAAAAGGCGACTAAGGTAAGTCGACCCGCCGTGTGGTATCCGGTTGAGCAGAATAGACCACCCACATCTTTTACCAAGGTGTCGTAAAAAGCTACTAAGATAAGTTGACCCACCGTGTGGTATCCGGTTGAGTAGAATAGACCACCTCTTTTTCTTACCGAGGGGTCGTGAAATACGACTAAGGTAAGATGACGTCAAACAGGCGGCAGGTCGTAAAATACATAGCTAAATCATGAGACAACATGTTTGTTATAAACATGTTGTCAAACTGGCTGAGTCTTCTTCTCGCATCGGTCTCCGGATAAACTTTGATAAAACTAAAGTAATGTTCAATGAGCATGTCGTTCCGGAACCGATCACCCTTCATGGAGTTCCTCTCGAAGTTGTTCAGGAGTACGTCTACCTGGGACAAATCCTGCAGCTCGGTAGAAACAACTTCGAGAAAGAGGCTCGTATACAGCTTGGCTGGTCTGCATATAAGAAATTACACCGAGTCTTTTCGTCGTCAATACCACAAAGCCTATAAAAACAAAGGTATTTAACGAGTGTGTACTACCTGTGTTGACATACGGGGCTGAGACGTGGACACTGACAATGCGACTGGTCCACCAATTTAAAGTCGCTCAGCGAGCTATGGAGAGGGCTATGCTCGGAGTTTCTCTGGGTCGTATTCGAAACGAAGTGATCCGACAGAGAACTAAAGTAATCGACATAGTCCAAAGGCTTAGCAAGCTTAAGTGGCAGTGGGCTGGTCACATATGTCGCAGAACCGACGACCGCTGGGGTAGACGTGTTCTGGAATGGAGACCGCGCCTTGGCAAACGCAGTGTAGGACACCCTCCGGCTAGGTGGAGTGACGACATCCGCAAAGTAGCTGGCATCGGTTGCGAACGACGAGCTCAGTGGCGTGCAATAGGAGAAACCTTTGTCCAACAGTGAACGGATACAGGTTGACATGACATGTTCTCAAAAATTTAGTCGAATACATTTTCAGGATTATTGTACGAATTATGTTATTTCGAGATGAGTTTTTGCGTTTCAATAAATTTAAAAATATTGGTGCATTTTCATAGATATATTCTTTGTATTTTGTGGTGTAAGATAATGTAATTTTATAATCCAATATTGTTTATAGTGGTGACTAACAATAAATGTTTTATTATAGCTACACTGCACAAATGTTTTATTACAGATGCACTTGCGTCACTGCCAAATTTGTAATCGATGATTTAATGGATAATATTGCAGTCGTTATCAGTCTTTTTTAACAATAACAACTAAATACTGTTCAAATTACTATAAATATTTATTCATTTTACAAAATGTATAACAAAGGGAACAGTTTTTAAATATCATAGTAGAAAATTTAACAACAAAAAACAATTACCTACCAAATTCACTTTCAGATGCTTCAGAGTTAAATTACCGTTGTAATTAAAGTAACAGCCTGTTACTAGGCCCACTGCTGGGCTAAGGCCTCCTCTCTCCGTTTTTGGAGAGAAGGATTGGAGCGCTAAGACCTACCACGCTGCTCCAATGCGGATTGGTAGGTTACACATATCCCTAGAATTCTCTAGAGATATGCAGGTTTCCTCACGATGTTTTCCTTCACCGAAAAGCGTGTCATAAATTGCAATTATCAATTAAACACATAAGTTTTTAATAGAAAAACTCATTGGTGCCTGCCCGGGGTTCGAAACTATGTCGTCTCTAGAGAGTCGCACGGTCTCACCGCTAGGCTATCACAGCTTCTTTTTTATTCTATCTCATTTTCTTTGACCACTGCTCGTCAAATAAATAAGATGTCTTAAACGGATTTCCCGCAACACGATCTTGCAACACCTAAATGAAGCGGCTTCCCGCAACTTTTTTATCATCGTCTATCCACTTATTAAGGGATCTAAACTACACTGGATTTTGCGGTTAGAGGTTGTAACTCTAGCATCTCGAGACCCAATGTCCAACATATCTTCAAACTATCTCTTTCCGGCCGTTTCTTCATTACTGAAGATCGTGGTATGGGTAGACTCTATCCTTTAGGGGATCAATTGTTCGTTGCCATTGTAATTAGTTTCAGACATTTTTCTTTTTATAAAATGAACTGCAATTGGTTGTTAATTTTCAAACAGAAATGAACTTTTTTTGTACACTAAGCATAACACAAGACCAACTTACGTTTAACCTGATATCTGTCTCTCTGTCTTATGTGTGATTAGATAAAATTAAGTTTACGAGTTTCATCTTCCCTTCGACACTATCACTTAATATTTACCTAATATTAACAATTCCAAGCTCTTTATAAGTCGAATGTCATTCAATTTACATTTAGCCAGTGTACTAAAGTAATTTCCCGGTGTTGTTATTATAAAAACACAAAATTAAGACATTATTATCATTTATGAAATATTTTACAATCACCGGTTACCAATATCAAAGATTGTGTCTTTGATATTGGTAACAGCAACCGTTGTTAAACTTTACTGTGTTAAATAATTTCAACCTAAAAAAAATACTTGCACCATTTTCAAATTAAACATGTGTACAATGTTGTTAAGAGCTAATACTTTTTTTGAATTTTTTACTCTAAATTGTTTACTGATAAAAAGATCATACTAAATTTATCTATAAGTGCCATTTTCTTCATTCTTTTAAAAAATGTACTTGCCCCTTTCAAAATAAACGACTCAAATGACGAATGATTAAGATTTACGGACGCCGACATTATTTAGATTGTTTATTGATGGATGCTATAATCTAAATATGAAATATGTTTTTTATACTTAAAGGTACAGTTGACGGTCATTACAAAGTGGACAATGATATCATCCTCATCTGGGTAGACGCTCACGCTGATATCAACACTAACTTGACATCTGGGACTGGTTCCGTGCACGGGATGCCGGTGGCATTGGTAGTTAAAGAACTGGCAGACTACTGGCCTAAATTACCGACAATGGAATGGCTCACTCCACAGTTAGAAAATACTTTTTTATTTCAACCGATGAACGTCCTCTGCTCGACATAGGACTCTACATGGAATCTTTACATCACATGATTTGTGCCGCTTGGATCATAACTTCTTTTTAAATTTAGATACAAGAAATGAATAACCCATTACATATAAAACTCTATATACAACAACATATAAAGCTCTATATCAATATCTCTATAAATTTAACTATAATTTCAATGTCATGCCAATTTCTATAATTATTCTTAGAACTATAAACAGCTTTATTTTTTTAATATATGGGTCAGTTACACACACGGTTGTCCATCCCCAAAGTAAGTAACCTTATACTTGTGTTATGGGTGACGGACAACTGGTAAATATACTACATATATAATTTTAAATACATACTTAAATACAAATATACACCCGGGCTCGAAGAACCAACAAATCGTTTATAGAAAATGTTGGCCCTCGGCGGAAATCGAACCCGCTGAGCTGAAGGCAGGGTCACTACCCACTGCACCAACGGGCCATTCAAACATATTAACATCATTTTAATTCGAAACATTTTTTAACATGAGGCTGTAAATATATATTTTTTTTAATTTGTTAGATTCCAGAACTAAAATATCCGTTACAATATACTTTTAATTTTTTTTTAAAGGTTTTCCATAAAGAACCTTGCTTACATTGGTCTTAGATCGGTCGATGATTATGAAAGGTTGGCAATAGAAAAGTACGACATAACGGCGTTTGCCATGGAAGATATCGATCAGTGAGTTGCACATTTAACGTTCTTTTTTGAGAACTAATTCTTTTTTAAAATTTCTATTTCATATTATACTATTAATCTTATGTATTCCATAAACATAAGATATAAAACTTAAGACTTCATTTATTATAATGTATTTTATAAAATAAATTTATAATAAGGAATTTATAAATATATTTTATTTAATATATTTATTAATAAATTATATCGTTAAAACTATATTTCTAGGTATGGCATACAATATGCCATAAATGAAATTCTGAAAAAACTCGATCCAGATGAGAAAAAGCCAATTCATGTCAGTTTTGATATCGATTCGTTAGATCCATTAGAGGCACCAAGCACGGGAACTCAGGGTATGATGAATTTAAGTTTTTGTACTTAATATCCGTACGAAGTCACAAAACGTAGAAACGTTAAAGCCATATAAACATATCTTCATAATACAAAAGTAATTATAAAATAATTATAGGTTTAATAAAAATCAAAATTATATTAGGGGTTGAATCAATAACTATATAATTATGCTTGCTTGGGTGATGCTTCGCTTTCCGATTTTGTGGAGTCTTTCCTGTATCTCCGTATCTCCTGGTGATGCTTCGGTTGTGGAACGAAATGATTTTTGAGTTTGTGATATTGAAGGTATGTAGGGCTTGTGTATTGTGATGACGCTGGTGGAGGTTGGTAGTTCAAGTGATTTTGCGAATCCTGCGTGTATCGGGTATGAAAACAGATATTCCACTCCACGTTCAACATTCTATATATTTTCTTTTTAATTTATCGCGGATTATAGCAAAATAATTGCATTATTACTTTTGTATTATGAATCTCTGCAAAGTAACGCCTAATTCTATAAATTACATAATCATAAAATATCTCCTTTTTAAATATCAATATGATTTTCACCGACCTAAAGAAGTTTTATTTATGTAATAACATTTCAGCTCGTGGTGGGTTGACACTTCGTGAAGGAATAAAGCTGATGGAGACTATCCACGCAACTGGACGTCTCCGTGCTATAGACCTCGTGGAAATCAATCCAGCACTCGGTAGTGAAAACGATAAGAAGAAAACTATCGAAGCTGGGTTATCTATACTCAAGGCGGGCTTAGGGTATAAAAGAAGAGGAACTAAACCACCCGGTGCAATTGACTTACCTAAACCAAGTCAACGTTAATTTAAAAATGAATAAAATAGAAATATGTTTTATGATACATAGTAATCCTAATTTAAAGATATTCATTAATCTAAAGGTACACACAGTCACAAAGGGAAGTAGGAAAAAATAATTTAAAAAAATATATTTTAAAGAATATATTATGTATGTATTAATGAACTGCAAATACGTCCGTTATCTCCCATCCTTAATGTAAAAAACAACGGTTGAATGTTCTAATATCGTTGAATTAAGATGTCATTTTCTTAAACTGTTTTTCGTTCATGGAAAGCATTTATTAGCTCTGAAGATCATTACACTTAGCTGTATCTAATCTAAGCTAAAGTCATTTAGAGAATAAGTTATTAATTAAAGGCCTACAACTCTCCCGAGACTGTGAAGTAAGGAATGCTTAAGCATCAAAAGACAACACACATTTTGATTACTACGAAATAGTTAAGAATAAAATAGTTTTAAGCGCATAGTTTTTATCCAGAATTCGCTGGAGGTAATATCCGTTGTTATTAATAAATTTATTTTTTAAATGTTTAGTTCACCATACACCTCAAGGATTTTTTTTATAAACCATAATGAGCAAAAAACTTCTGGAATATAGCCAATGCAACTAGCATACGTGATGAAATTGTTTCTTTTTCTAATTTAGAGGCGACCTCTCTTCTGACAATTAATCTTAAGCTTAAAACAAATTTATCTAAGAAGGTATCGTGATCAGTTAAATCTAAAGTAAAAATTCTAAAGATAATATCGTAAAAAAGTAGTCTCAAATTTTGCTACTAAGCATTTCAATCATACATTTATTATTCACTACTGTGTATGTAATTAGGTTTAAGTTGGAGTCACGAATATATAAATTTATACTTAACAATAATAAATTACATTTATCATTAGTATTTTTTAATTCATTGTAGTTTCATTTTTATATTCCTAGTTTCAGATAGCCATATAATATTCATCATCACTCCAATTTATCCAGACTTAAACATTGCCGTGTAATGAAGCTGCTGCCTACATCGCTATTCCTATGTAAAGCAAAACTAACAAACCTACTTTGAAAACATCATCGTTAAAGTTAATAGTTATATTTAAAACTAGCTAGTGTACCCGAATTTGCTTGTTTAGTTTAGAAACCGCCTGAATACTTTAATTAACGCTTGTCCAATGCTTCTCAGTTTACAAAATATTTCGCTCTCACGAAGTATAAGGTTACGAGATTTAGATGTCATTATCTTCTAAAATTTTGTAAATATATATCAATGCCTCGCAGATCAGCACAATAGTCTTTAAAGACGTAGCTTTAGGAAACAGTATATCGTAAAGGCACTTACCCGAAGAAACGACCAGGAATGGAAACAGTTCATTTTGGTATAAACCCAAAGACCCGCCCAGATGAAGGATCCATCATTAAGAAGCGTGAAACCATTTATATGTGATATGCCTCAAAAATATTCATCATAGGTCTTAACTATACGTAAAATATTGCTCCAATTATTATATATTTTACTTACAAGGGTGGATATTCAAAATTCACCCATTGGAATGTTTGGTACTTTTCAGTAAATACTCATCAGATCTACTTCTTTAAATTGAATAGTTCATTCTCATCTTAACGGATAGTTATCCGCCGCTAGATATGGGGCTATTAGCTACTCCACTTTGCATCAACTCCTGCAAATAACTTTGTAAATGACTAAATATAGTCCATATTCTATCAATCTTCAGCATTTTAAGCACATGCAATTGGTAATACCAATATAATGCAAATAAAAATAAAAGAAAAAGTGCACAAATACTAATTTCTTATTTATCCAAATTATTTACAAGTACCTACATATATAATACTCCCTGTGACATCACCTTAATTACCAGTACTATCATTACATAAAGTCAAATATATCATGTATTCATGAAAGAATTTGCAAAAACAATATTGCCCTGGGCAACATTGTATCTCATCTCTGTTTTGTATTAAATTCTATACCCCAGGCGTCTCACTTTGTAGAAAACCAACTTTTGTTAAAAGAGAAAGTTACACCATGAATACAGTGGGAAATAAAATAGGCGCCACCCAAATATTTGTAAAACAATAAATTAAAATCGACTATCTGTAATTTTTTAATAATTTAACCTCATTGTCGCCATGTCTTGAAATTTTATAATTTAATTTAACAATGTAAAACATTGTTAAAACCCGTTCAATGTGGTAAATTTATCATCCAGATATTATAAATGAGAAAGTATCTTTAGAAAGTAACATTGTTATCACGCCAAATCAGTTGGACTGATAAATCCTTGTATAGAAACGAACGGACGGAGAGATCTTGGCTGATCGATATAATAATTGTACTACTCTACTACGAAGACGTGGTAACGGGGATCAGCTAATATAAAGTCTTACAACTTTATCTCTATTTCTTTTATCTCTATTATTTAATCACAGAAAGTTGTTTTTATATTTCGTATTCGTTCCGTAAACGTGTCAAGCATTTTATAAAATAATAGATTGTTATATTTCCCCAAGTAATAAAGGCTGACATCAAAAGATTGAAGACTTATTACCTTAAGAATATTATTATTATACATTTACGACTTAAAAAAAATCTCGCGTAACAGATAATTCCAGGAACGCGTTTCATAAAATTACAAAAAACATTGCCAGGCATTGCGAATTCAAGACAAGTATTGACCTATTCAAATATAACCACCACTGTAGAAAAAAAAATTATAAATCAAATAATTTATAGAATTATGCTTGTGCGGCCCTTAAAAACACATACAAACACATTAGAAGTGCATATGTTTTTGGAAACCCTGCATGTACCAGATATGAAAAGGGACAATCCACTCTACATTTGGCATTATATAATATATTTTCTATTTCAAAAGTAATAACAAACATTTATAATGAGTGACATGAATATTTACATTGTGTTAATATACATCTTTTTTACATTTGTTTATATGTGAATGACATGGAATACGAGGCTAAAGATATTTACTTGGTAAAAAACCATAACCTCGAGATATGCATTAACCTGATAAGTAAATGTCACAGTAAACCTATCACCTTCACTACGTATTAGCACTGCATCAATAATCGACTTATATTATGATAATTGCTCTGTTTATTTATTGTGTATACCCATTTTTATTCAGAAGTTGCAAACCTTAAAGCATATTGGCTTCAACATTCAACCGTCCCTACATACAAAAAAAAATGTTTATTACGGCTACAGCTCCTACTGCCGATAGTTTGCAACTCTAACGTAATTATATATACTAGGAAACCATTTTAATTGTTCTCTCCTTATTGCTCTTTTTGATGAATGTTTGTTTCATGCTAGTCATATCCTTATTCTCTACTAAGTACTTATTTAAGTTCCTTTATCATGTTATAATATATATATATTTTTGTACACTTCTTAACACAATAATAGCACTATCAGCTTCTTTTGAAACTTTTCTATTCATAATAGAAAATGAAAATTCTTTGTTGACAAATATAGTAAATGGTAAACTAAAACTCATTGTGCATATTTGATATAAAACGATTCTAAGATAGTAAAAGCCGCTCACCTGTTCGTATTTATTTAATACTGATTAAGAAGTTAGATCAACAGTTCTTTGATATCCTTTCCCAAATATATTTTGTAGGATAGCCTAAAAGCGAAATTGAAAGGAAGTATCTCATCAACAAGTTTCGTTTAAAATAATGCCAATATTGAATTAAAATTATTAGACTTCGACTAGTTTGATATTTCAGAAAATATTTATGCAACCTGTAGGTTTTTTACAACTGTATATTTCCAAATAATCCACTACTTTTCTGCTTGGCACAAAACTACGAGTATCAATGCTAAATTCGTTATTAGAATCCAGTGACTGAGTAACTACACAATTGACAAATAAGGTAAAAAAACTTCTGTTTTGTTTATTTTTATTAACGGTTTATTATTATTTTATATGAATATCTAGTAAAGTATTTCAAGTGATTTATTTTTAAGTAAGATGCTTATGTGCTAGTTATATATACAAACACAAGCTTAAGGAAATTTTCAAACTAGGCTTCAAAATGTTCAAAATCAGGCTTGATGATGACTGCCCGTAACCAATTCACGTTTAAGATAATAAACTTTGTTCAAGCTTCGCCCATTGTATATAATACGACATATAAATAATAAGAGGTTAATTACAGGTGCCTAGTCATAGATGAAACTCGATTGCTTACTAATTTCTCAGGGACCATGTATGTTCCTGGAATATAAATGAAAAAAAACCCTTAACGATTCTACAGAACAGTTATATTTTACTAATCCATAGACAAAAATGTACACTGAAATCCTCTTTCATCGTTAAGTTTGTCATCATGTGCCAAGAGTACTACATTAATCATTTTTTTAGTTACTCAAGAATAAATATTTAATTAAAATATAGTAATTGTTTAAAGTAATTTCAAATGGCTCTTTTTACAATTTGCTATGTTTTCTTCATGTATCGTCAAAATATTTTTGATATTAAATTTCTGTGACCAATCAATCTCAAATAAAATATCCAATCTCAATGATTGGAGCAGAATAGAAATGTTAGCCGAAGAACATCCATATCTAGTAGCGATCTTAAATCAAGCTATGGAATATGTTTGTACAGGGACAATTCTAGATCAGAGAACAGTATTAACTAGCGGAGGTTGTGTCACTCCAGATCCTCACTTCGTTGCTGTCGGAACTGCAGTTCTTGGTAACACAATAAACAACAACAGTGTCTTCAAAGTGGCATTTACTAAGCTGCACGGAGATTACATATTTGATGTTCAAGATAGTGATCCCTATATATCTCGCATGCATAGTAATATTGGACTGATATTTACTGTACGACCAATACTAGAATTTTTCGTAGAGGGTGCGACAATTGGCAATTACTATGCATCGGAATTAAAAGACAAGAAACTTACTATGATTGGGTATGGAAATATAAAGACTTCTGACGCTCTCGTTATACAGTATCAAACTTATCATCAGGTACCGTGCAAGAATCCGAAATGGTACTATTGTGTTTTTGGTATAGAATATGCAGATGTTTCGTATGACGAACCGTTTGGTGAAGGAGCTCCAGTCATATATGATGAGGAAGTTGTTGGTGTTGCTGTTAGTCCTACTGGGTCGCTAATTCTCAAACCGAATATACATTATAATGTTTTTACAGTTCTCGGGCCATATAAATCATGGATAGAGAAATCTAAATCAAATTTTGTTATTGACTTTAGAACCGGGCTTAGAAGTGCTAACAGAAAGTTATATGATATTGAAACCAATATTTATGTTTTGATCGTATTTATTAAAATATTTATTTGTTACATAGATTTTTATTCAGGAAATTTATAATCTAACTTCAATGACATTCATCATTGTATAAGTACTTGCGCTTGTTTATCACGTTATCACGAAGTTAGTACGCTTATTTTGCAACTATAATTAGTAATAAGTACAATGTAAGACAAAGTGTTATCCTAGTTTTCTTCCATGCAGTCATCGTCTACTGTTATTTGCCGTCGTTAGTAACATTTGATGTATTTTAAATATTGTTTCGTGCTTTTAGCTTTCTTTATGGGTCATTACAACAGCTACGACCTACAGTTTTTCCTGTCTCCTAAAAAAACCGGATTTTTATATCCTTTATGTTAAGCCTGGTGTATTTGCTTTAATTGTATCAAATGTAATTAATGTTGGTCGAGCGGATAAGCCGTAAAAGCGTTACAGACAGATAGAGAGTCTTTCATATCTATAACATTCGGATAGATTAATTGAAAAATATCAAACCCTGTAGGTATAGCGGTAGTAGGTATATTTTTGATTAAATATTGTGATGTTCCTCACATTTTATGATATACTTACCTAGTATTAGGTCCTTACATATGAAATTGGCGTTTTCTATGGGAGGAACATAAAGTCGTTTTTTTTTTAATGAAATTTATTTAATTAATCAAAGTATGTACCATTGCTATGTATGCACTTTTGCCATCTCATAGGTAGTTCATTGATCCCCTTACTAAAAAAACCATTCGGGCGGGAATCAATAAAATCTTTGAAGGCGATTTGGACTGCTCCATCGGAGTTGAATTTTTTTCCTTGCAAGTAGTTATCCAAATTGCGAAAAAAATGGTAATCTGTTGGAGCAAGGTCCGGAGAGTACGGTGGATGTCTAAGACATTCTAATTGAAGCTCCTTTGATTTGGTAGCCGTCTGTTGTGCAGTGTGTGGTCTAGCGTTGTCCTGAAGCAGCAGTGGCCTAGAGCGATTGACCAGCCTCGGTTGTTTAGCAGCTAGCTTTTCCATCATGGTTTGCAGTTGCTGACAATAGACATCTGCCGTAATCGTCTGGCCAGATTTAAGAAAGCTGTAGTGAACGACACCGGCACTAGTCCACCAAACACAAGCAACTTTTTTTTAGTCAATTTTCGCTTAGGGCAGGATTTGGCTGGTTCGCCAGGGTTCAGCCATTGCGATGAGCGCTTCCGATTATCGTAGAGGATCCACTTTTCATCACAGGTAATGATTCGATTTAAAATTCCTTCATTATTGTGCCGGTTGAGTAACGTAACGCAGCAGTCGACGCGCGTTTGTCGGTTTGCTTCACTCAATTCATGAGGTACCCACCTTTCAAGGTTTTTCACCTTCCCAATTTGCTTCCAGTGGATTAGAACAGTTTTATCACTAACACCGGAGCCTGCAGCTAACTCGGACGTGGTTTGCGATGGATCCGCTTCCACAATAGCCTTTAATTCTTCATTATTAACTTTGGTCTCCGGCCGTCCACGAGGCTTGTTCTGCAGGTCGAAATTTCCAGAACGAAAACGTTGGAACCAAAAACGCACTATGTTTTCTTTTGCGACACCGTCACCATACACATCATTAATCCTTCGAGCCGTTTCTGCAGCACTGGTGCCACGGTGGAACTCATACTCGTAAATATCGCGATATTTCATGTTTTCCATTTTGTAAACAGAGTGACACAAAGAAAAAAACAAAAGAAGAAAAAACAAATGAATTAGGGGGTTTGAAACACAAATGCATGAGTAAATAGCTGTATGAATTTGAATTTGGAATTCCTAACCATAAAGGTAATATTTGAGATCAAAGTGGCCAGTACGACAAAACGCCAATTTCATATGTAAGGACCTAATATTATATCAATAAAAATGTTATATCGAACAAATATAATACCTAAAATAATGTAAGATAACTCATTTAAATGTAAAAAAACCTATACGGTAACCTTTGACTCTGAATCGAGTCTTAAAGAGATAAGATGTGTTATTTGGTTCCGAAGTATTTTATCGATTGAACAGTATAGTGTACATTATTACCGAAAAATATAGTGTTATTGGTTGAAATAAATAATGAACTTTTGCAGGGTGTTTATAAGGAATATGAGTCGAAAAGAGAAATGGGAGCCCCTGAAAAAAGTTGGAATAATAGGAGTACCATTCGAAAAGGGCCAGAAAAAGTACGGTGTGAGCGTAGCTCCAGCGGCAATAAGATCAGCTGGACTTGTTAATTGTCTTAAAGAAATAAGTGAGTATATTTTAATATGATGAAGTAAAGTTCGATTTAAGAATTTCAATTACTGAATATCATCATTGTCAACATTACAAAAACACCTTTTCAACTTTAACTTTTTAAATTTACAAAATATTTGCAGATGGTTTGGAAGTTAAGGATTACGGTGATGTTGATTTTCCAAACTGCGATGAACCAGTTGGTGTGGATAATATGTCACATCTTCCACTAGTTTCTGCATGTAGCAAAAATCTTTCGGACAAAATATGTCAAGTTCTTAAAGACGGACGAGTGGCAGTCACCATCGGTGGCGATCATTCTATTGGTGTCGGTTAGTAGTAGTGAAGATACTATTTCAAATGCAATTTAATTCCTACAAATATGCATATTATTAAAAACGTGATTGAAACAAGCTTGAAGGCCTGAAGTTATGATTGATAACGGTCTCCTTTTGAGCGTCGCTATCATTACAAAAATTTAAAGTAATACAGTGCAATGACGTATGTAACTTGAAGGAATTGGTACCAGTTTCAACCGTTTATGCACGTTATAAAAATAAAATAATATTTTTGCCGACGTGGTGTCATTTAGCGTTTATTAAATTTGACGTGAAATAACGTTGCTCAACCCAGTGTTGATAAAAAATTAACTTTAATAGACACAAAAATATGTATGACAATAGTCCACTAATTATTGGATTTAATTCTTGTATTAAATTCTGAAATTCCAAGTATTAAATTTTCATTTTTTTATTATACAGGCACAGTTGATGGTCATTATAAAGTGAACGATAATATGATTCTTATTTGGGTAGACGCCCACGCAGATATAAATACTAATAAGACGTCAGATACAGGCTCTGTTCACGGGATGCCCGTGGCATTGTTGGTGAAAGAGCTATCAGACTACTGGCCGTATTTACCTACGATGGATTGGCAAGTCCCACAGTAAGCAAATGTCCCCATTTATGGAAACAGGCATTATAATACTCAGTCTCACTAACTAAGAAGTTATTCAGACGTATGTATTCGTAGACGACTCTATGGTTCTCAACAAATTTTGTTAAATTTTTTTTCAAAAATCAAGAGACAGTATAAAGTGGGATACATAGAAATACAATATGGAGAAAAAATACTAGAATAGTAACCTTTTATAATATTTATAGATTTTCCATCAAGAACCTCGGTTACGTTGGTCTTAGATCAGTAGACGAATACGAAAGGTTGGCAATAGAAAAGTACGCCGTACCCGCCTTTGCTATGGAAGATATTGAGGAGTGAGTAAATTACAATTCATTAGCTGATTAAAAACCAATGTGTCTGCATAGTGTCGCAAATATTATCTTCTTAATATTTAGAACTAATAATACTCGACTTTGTTCGCATTTAAGCGTAGACTAAATAAATAAAAATTAGAATAAATAAATAAATAGACTACCCTCCACTATGTTCTGTGTTCTTGCTGTTCCCTAAAAGCGGAATTTCGTTATCCTATATGTAATCCTAGTGTATAAACTTTATTGGCGCCAAATTTCACCAATATCGTTCCAGCGGATTAGCTGTCAAAACGTAATAAACAGACAGACTTTCGCACATTACTCATTGACAAGTACAACATTACTAGGTTAGATTTTTTAATAGTTATCGTAAAATAACTGATTTTTTTCTCAGATACGGTATACAGAATTCCATATCACATATTCTTCAAAGACTCGATCCAAATGGAAATAAACCTATTCATGTTAGCTTTGATATTGACTCGTTGGATTCACTAGAGGCACCTAGCACAGGAACTCCTGGTAAGTTATCATGCCATCATTTTAACGAAAATCATCATCAAATCATGCCATAATTTTAACGAAAAAAAATTAGCCTTTACGGTACACTGTAAATAATTCCCTTAAAAATCTAGATAAATGTAAAGAACAGAAGAACTGAAACGCTGTAATTAATTCACGTGGCTGTTTACTTTTTGATTGATCTTTAGTAACTCTATTATAAATTCCAGTTCGCGGAGGACTAACACTTCGTGAAGCCATCAAATTGATGGAAATTATCTACGCAACAGGACGCCTCCGAGCTATAGATCTTGTAGAAATTAATCCAGCTCTAGGCAACGATTCTGATAGGAAGAGGACCATAGAAGCTGGCATATGCATTCTTAAAGCAGGCTTAGGATTTTCTAGACGTGGAACCACACCACTCGATGTGTTAGACTTGCCTATACAAACTCATCATTAGGAAGTAAGAGTAACAACCAACAAATATATCTTGTACTGATTGATAAGGAATGTTATCCATAGGATCAACAATAACGACATAAACATGCCTTTATCGTGCTGTAACTAAATATGTATAATCTGGTCGACCAGTATAAATTACTCATCCTACATTATTGAATTACAACGCAATGTCTGATAAACGAAAAAATAATATTGTTTAAAATTGTAAAATGAATATTCCTTGCAAAAAAAATGTTTATTATTCTATGATGGACCATTTGATTTGGCATAGATCATTAAGAGTATTTTTTAACACAATCCTGCAAGCCTACCATGAACTCTATTGCGACTCAATTGAAGACATAAACTAAATTGTTTTGCTTTTTCATACCATGAAGTCTTAAAGACGCACACTTTAAGTCGTTGCCGAATGAGCGTTCGGAATTCGTTCTTATTATTTCTTAAAAGAAACAGAGTTATCTATGGTTCATATAACGTTATCCTTTTCAAACATTACGACCGCAATGCAATCCACACTTCGTGGTACGAAAAGAAAGCGGTTCGGTTTAGCTACTGACTTTGAACTGAATCGTTATCTAAAAGTTCATGGTAGACCTACTGAACATGAATTCAATCACTCAGATGTTTAAGTAGTTATTGAGCGTGAAATTATTTTTGTAATATTCAAGAGTAAGCAATAGATGCATATGTTACACTTCATTGATTTTTTATTATTAATATGCAATGTTGAAATTGGCTAGTGTTTAGTAGCAATAAGCATTCGTACTTAACAAAATGTTTTCATTTTCAGCAAAGCTTTGTGTAGTAAGTTTAACTAATTTATTCTTTAAAATGTGCTAAAAGTGATATCAACGCGAATTAATATTCTTATTAATAATAGAATAGTAAACTTTACCCAAAAAAAATTAATCTAAATAAATATGACAAATTCATATTTTGTTGTCTTTTGGAATCTACAATAAAGCTATCGATTGAGTTGTATGCTTATTCTTTAGTATATTTATTATTTTATTTATAAGATTTCTAGATTAAAACAAAATTTTATTTTATTTTTTTAATTAAATTTTGTAGGTTAAGACAAAAAATATATCGAAGCGTTATTAGTATTCAAATGCATATTGGAAATGATCTAGTTTAAAATATGTGTGGTCATTTTTTTCCTAGTTGAGCTCTTTGAACGTAAATTTTTAACCAATTAAACTAAATAAACTTTAAAATATGTGTGATATTTTCGAATCCTGTACGAACAAATTATATGTCCTTTATTTATTCACCTTAATTATTGTGGCCTTACTTTAGTTAGGTATTTATTTTTTTTAATTCAATTCGCTGAACGGTAACGTTCAGCGAATTGAATTACTTAAAAATTTTTAAAATACTTATAAAGTTTTAAAACGTTATAAGTAATTATAACGTTTTAAAACTTTGTGTGATAAATATTTCCTGCCAATGGACGAACAAACGATCTTTTCTTTCTGTAGGATTCTCCTTGATGTTATTTGACCTTACTTTAGTTATTTGCAGTTATATCTTATGCATTAGAACCAAAAAGCGACAATGAAGAGGTTCAAAAGGTATTTGAAAATTATTTCAAGAAAATACCAGATGTACAGAGCAGTTACGTAATCAACGAAGGCCTTTCTAAGATCATTACTAGGTATTTCAACGGAACTGTGAACGCGTTTCCCCTATTTAGAATAAGCATTAAAATTAATCGTACGCCAATCAAAATTCCTTGGACACTTAACCAAGGAACGAAGATAAATGACACCCTAATATAAAAAAGATACAAATATGTAAAAGTTAAAAAATCTGACACAAATTAAAGAATGTATTTTTTTTATTTTTTTATTTCTATTTTCTCAACAATAATTCGGTTTGACAAATGAAACGATTTTTTAAAAATAACAATGTATAACATATCAATTTCATCGCTCAGGCAACCAATTTGTCTTCTAGGCATTGCTGTAGTTAAAAAGCACAGGATAATATCAATAAACATAAACATCGATATCTGGCTTAGACCTCATAGTTGTACATATGAATATGCGGCATCTATTCCAGAGGAATTTAACTTTTTAAATTGTTGAAATTTTTTGAATATTTAAAATTCATGTTCATACAAAGATACCCACACAATAAAATGAAAAATAATGGCAAAATATACAAAGAAATTATATGTCATGGTTACGACATATTGAAATCGGCAGAATTATCTCTTCATCACGTACCATTTTATAATAAGCAACGAATTAATATTAAATCAAATTGAAAATCACGTTTGATAAAAGAGTCGTAACTGGCCTGTTGGCGCAGTGGGTAGTGACCCTACCTTCTGCTCCGCGGGTCGCGGGTTCGATTCCCGCCGAGGTCCATCATTTCTTATAAACAATTTGTTGATTCTTCGAGCCTGGGTATGTATTTGTAAATAATTATGTATTTAAAGTTATACATGTATATATTTACCAGTTGTCCATCACCCATAACACAAATATTAAGTTACTTACTTCGGGGATGGACGAGGTGTAAGTGTACCATAGAAAAAAAAGAAATAAAAAACTAATCCGTTCATTAGTGCTTATTAAAGCAGCCTATAAAAATCTAACCAATAAGGGAATGCTTTCTAATTGAATAGAGGTTAACCCTTAAGGTTTATTCTTTAACAGGTATTGATAACTAAAAATGCCTAATTCTTTTAAAATGTATACGGTATACAAAATGAGCGTAAAACGTATTGTACTCGATAAACACTAATATCCAAATTTGCCAAAGTGAATATCAAACATTTTTCTTATCAACTAATTGATTGAACCTAGAAATTGACTTGAGGACGGAAATGTTTCTGGAACTTGTTCGTCTTCATTGACATCTTCATTTGCCATTTGGCTTGCACCCTCTTCATGAAATGGATGTCTCGCGCTTTCCTAGAATCAAATCAAATCGAGATAAACTTTATTCAAGTAATCTTTTTACAAGCACTTTTGAATAGTCAATGATCAATTAGATTTAATGAAGCTTCAACTCTTACCAAGAGGAACCAGCAAGAAACTCGGCGGTCAAACTTTTTAAATTTACATTATTTAACCGCAGGCTTGTTTGAAGCTGAAAGGATTTTCAAATCCAAGATTTGATATCATTCAAATCAAATAATCTTAATTTGTGTAATATGCGTATCAGCATATTTCTTACACTTAATTCAAACTTTTCTATAGACAAGTCTAATATGGATTGCAATGCCGTGTAGTATCCGGCTGAGTAGAATAGACCACCCTAATTTTTTTACCGAGGTGTCGTAAAAGGCGACTAAGGTAAGTCGACCCGCCGTGTGGTATCCGGTTGAGTAGAATAGACCACCCTCATGTTCTTACCTATGTGTCGTAAAAGGCGACTAAGGTAAGTTGACCCAACGTTTGGTATCCGGATGAGTAGAATAGACGGGTAGTCTATTCTACTCATCTTTCTTATCGAGGGGTCGTAAAATACGACTAAGGTAAGGTGACGTCAGGCAGGCGGCCATGTGACAGCATGTTTGTAACATGTTGTGCCGACCCCACTTACGAGTGGGATAAGGGCAGGAGGATGATGAAGTCTAATATGGATTGCAGAATTATATTGTAGAAGTGAGTAGTAATAGTAATTAAGGCAATCAATTAAGTAGGTAAGGCTTTAGAAAAATTGAATTAAAAAAAAAACCATTAAAAAAAAGGTAAGGCTTGCTCGCTTTGTAAGACTGAAAATTGAAATACAATATGCTATTTTTTGTACAATTATCTGTTTCACAACGTTTACAATTTTTATGTAAGTTTGACCATTATTAAATTTGATTTCCCATATAAGAATAATGTTTGTTTGTCAATATATAAATTGTCTGGTAACAATCTGCAGATGTTGATCACAGACATGAAATATAATATCTGTCACATACTTAGCTGCTAACGCCTGCTCTTTAGGAGACCATCCTAAAGCACGATACACTCCTAGTAAACGATGCAGTTTCCTATCAGACTTCTTGACCAGTGCTTGACTGTTTTGTGTTAAATTTTGTTTATAATATCTGGGAACAATATTATTACTTAATATCAACTAAGAGCTCATAGTGTCTGCACGTATTTTTCTCAGATTTTAAATACTATGCATTGCTTTTTTTATTAATTTATAGAATTAGGCGTTACTTTGCGGAGATCCATAGTACAAAAGTAATAATAAAATTGTTTTGCTATAATCCGCGATACAGTAAATAGAAAAAACGACTTATCGCTTTGCGATTTTGTTTTGGAGTGGTTTTTTCGAGTGGAGTGGAGTCTATCTCCTGATGATGCTTCGGTTGCGGGGCGAAACGATTGTTGAGTTTGTGATAGTGAACGTGTGTAGTACTTGTGTATTGTGGTGGCACTGGTGGAGTTTTGTGCATGTTTTTACGAATCCTGCATGTAACGGGTATGAAAAAACGGATTGTCCACTATACATTTAGCACTATACATATTTTTTATTTACTGTATCGCGGATTGTAGCAAAATAATTTTATTATTACTTTTGCTTTTTTTAATATATATCAGAAACTATAACAGAACTACTTTGCTGATAGGATAGGCTCCATGACAAAATCGCAATGCAATCCTATCCTAGCCTATCCTCGTGATAATGCTTCGGTTTCGGGGCAAGGCGATCATGGAGACTTTGGTGTTGGTTGTGTGTATTGCTTGTGTGCATTGTTGCTGGTGGAGGCGTCTTGGAAAGCATGTGGTGACTTGTTCTGCACGTGTAAGGTACGTGAATTTTGCCTGCTTCATACACGTACATTGCATGCAAGAACAACATAGCAAAAATATCTCAACAAATTATAAAGAAGTTACAGCAGAATTATTGGGGTATAACTTGCAACTTCTGTACTATGGAGCTCCGCAACACATGCTTCTATAAGTAGCGGCCTGTTACAATCCCACTGCTGGGAATAGGCCTCCTCTCTCCGTTTTTGGAGGGAAGGGTTGGAGCTAAGACCTACCACGCTGCTCCAATGCGGATTGGTAGGTTACACATATCTCCAGAAGTCTCTAGAGATATGCAGGTTTCCTCACGATGTTTTCCTTCACCGAAAAGCGTGTGATAAATTGCAATTATCAATTAGACACATGAATTTTAATAGAAAACTCATTGGTGCATGCCCGGGTTTGAACTCGTATTCCCCTCGAAAGAGTCGCACGTTTCACTGCTGGGCTATCACAGCTCTCATGCTTCTATAAATCATTTAAATTAGAAAGATATTTCAATTTAAAGTTGATAGTTTTTTTTTTATTGTCCCATCATCAGCATATAGATACCACTATCATATATCAAAACACCCAAAGGGTTACTCCTTTTGGGGTTGAATTTGGGATCGACAAAGTATTATATATACCCGTGCGGATTATAGCGAAGTAGTTTTGTTATAGTGCCTGTAATATGGAATTCCGCAAAGTAACGCCAACTTCTATAAATCATTTATTATATATGAAAAAACAAAATCTGCACCTTAAAATTACTTAAAATTTGTTAATGTTATTAATAACCTTTTACAGATTTTGATACTTGATGGCAGACTCTTAATATTTAAAAGGTTGGATATGACTTATTTTGTTATTACTGTCTAGAATCTCTGCTAATAACTGGATATAGAATAGATTTTACATAAATTTTCTTATAAATGCCAATCTAAATATTCATAGTTAAGTATATATATAGAAATTCAACATCTGTGGTATCTGGCTGAGTAGAATAGACCACCCTCTTTCTCACCGAGATATCATAAATTGATGTCAGGCAGGCAGTTGTGCAATTTGTAGCCAAATCATGTGATATATTTATAACATATTGTGCCAACCCCACTTAGTGTGGGATAACAGCATGAGAATGATGATGATGATTGAAAGTCAACATCTGAATTTAACGAACAAAAAATCTTAACATGAATACATTAGGTATTACCTCATAAGTGAACGATGCCCAACTGTGATGCCAGAGGGCAGCACTAATTGAAAATCTCCTTCTAGAGTTGCTGGTCCTTCAACTTCTTCATCAACATCCATACTGTGGTTACCTTCATTTCGATCAGGATATGACGCACTATAAAAACAATATAATCATAACTGATATCACCACATAAGTAATAATAAAATTATTTTGCTATTATCCATGATAAAGTAAATATATATAATGCTAAATGTATAGTGGTTTATCCGTTTTTTTTTCATACCTGATACATGCAGGATTCATAAAAACACATGCACAAACCTCTACCACCGCCACGTAGGCTTTGCGATTTTGTTTGATCATAGCAAAATAATTTTATTATTACTTTTGTATTATGGATCTCCAAAAAGTAATGTAATGTAAATGTATAATAGTAACGTAATGTAGTAAATGCATGAACCATAATAAGGTAACAAATAAAAAGTAATAAAATTTAAAAAGAAAAATTTAACTAATTGTAAATGGTTCTTAAATAAAACAATAAAGATGTTATTTACATTATATTGGTAGGTCATAAAGATTTATGTTCATATTGCTTTTTGATATATAGTTTGTATTATATTGTCTAATTACTTACTCATATTTATATAATAAGACATGAAGTATAAAATTTATAATGATTCTTAACAATATTAAGTAATTTGTACCTGTAATCGTAATAATCAGCATATTCTGCTAATGCAAGACCTTCATGTAGCATTTTACAATGACCTTTATCAATCATGTGGCCTCTAACAGCTTCCATTGAATAAAATGTGCGGCCTGCTTCATTGCACCAGAGACACATGTATCCTTGTGAAATCTGCAATTTTTACAAAGTCAGTTAACTAAAATTATATATAATAAAAATATGTTTTGGTAATATTTAAATACGACAATAAAAGTAGCTTGACTGAGAAATTTTTTGATTGGGTGCCATATCTGAAATACTAAAAATATTTTTATTTGTTATAAAGCTTGAAATTCCAAATGTAAAATTTACTTTACTTTTATAAGATTTACAAAAATTAAGTAGATGATTTGTTGATAAGGATATTTTATTTACTCAATTAATAATATTTTGGTAGCATTTGCTTCAAATATTATAACTGAGAGCTAAAATAGAGAATAGTTTGATTACATTTTTTTTTAATGTCCAATCAAACTAACTCAATATTATTACAATATCAATAACTAAATTAGATTAAAAACAAAAATAGATAAATTATAAAATAACATATTGCCTCTTTACAAAGACAAAGTGATATCTGCAAACCACCACTTTACAGGAGAGCAATTTCAAACAATTGAATGTTGATAATTTTAATGAAGAAAAACAATTAAATTAATGTGCTTTATGAAAATAAGCAAAAAAGATATTAAAAAAAGAAATAATAAACAAATACTTTTTTATGAGATATCACATTGTTTGTAAAGAGGCAATATGGAATTGCAAAATGTTGTGCAATGTTAGTTTGTAGTTTCATTATAATTTGAAACAAACATTATTTTAATTTAAGTTTGTTTTACCTTCTCTCCAAGATATAATAAAAGGCCTTTTAAATCCACACAGTATTCAACATCAGGAATAAAAAAAGAATGCACTTCAGACATATGTTTTAAGTTTTTAAACATATTCTTGCTGTGCCAGCCACAAAATAGACAATCCCTTGGCTTTATAAGTGAGTTACTACCTTTTACTCGCAACTCATCCCATTCATCAGAATCAAGCTGAAAATTAATTATATTTTTAAATTAAATTTAGTATATTAATTTTTATCATTAATATAAATAATTTTGAAAGAGACAGAAAAACTTCAACAGGTAAGATAGACTTTAAAGAAAACAAAATTGGCAAATTAACCAGGGAGGCACATGGATAGTAAGTATCTCAGAGAGATAAAGACTGAAGAGAATGTTAAAAGTGTTGCATCTATATGTATGTTGCTCCTCTGAGCCTCTGAAGCTTAGCAGAATTAAGTTCATTAAAGCATTTATTGATTAGTTGCTAAATGATACTAAAATGTTAGATAAGGGGACACTGTAGGGACAACAGTGAAACCCATGTCCTAAAATGAGGAAAAAGGTGGAATTATTCTAAGAATGGACTGACTATCTATCTAGCACATATAGCAACTCTTATCTAAATAAAACACCAGTATTGTTACGATTCAGATTATTTAAAAAGTAAATTTACAATGGCAGCAAAATGACTTCCTACTAGCTTTGTATTCAGCCTTTACAACCAAAGGAAACCTCTCCTAAACATGAGTTCCTTCAAAGAACACCTAAGGAACCCAATATTCACCACTTTTTCCTATAATTTACAATGAATTTGTATGAAGGAAGTTGAAGCTTCATTAATCATATTGATGCTTGACAATTCAAAAGTGCCTGAAATGGTTTATTTGAATAAAGATTATTTTGATTTTGATTTTGAATTTCTTTCATTTATACTAAAATAATTAAAGGGCCAAGATAAACTGTATTCAAAAAGTTTCACATATAAAAATCATACCTCTTCAATTTCAGAATCTGTTTCAATATCCTCATCTGCTGATTCCTCTGCATTTACGACAACAAACTTTCCAGACTGTATCAATTTCTTAGGTTCCACTTTTTCGAAACTATCACTATCAGATTGAGGCTGTTCTTTATTTTTATTAAACAAATTCTTTTCACTGCATAAATTGTTTTCTTCAGTAAGTTTATGTTTTTTGCTATTTAAGTGATTGTTAAATGCATTTTTACTATTGAACAGCTTTGAGCAATAACGACAGTACTCAGTTTCATCACGATCAGCATTTTGATTTTGCTCTCTGTGCTCTTTTGCTCTTTGCTCGAATTCCTCTAGCGTTACCGGAGGTAAAGAGGCTACTTTGCGTTTTAAATTGTACCGATGCCAATCTAATTTATAATGCTCACGCTGTAAATCAGCTGTTCTAAAAAGAACCTGGCATGTGGTACACGTGTAAGAGTTGGACATTTTAAGATTGATAATTTAACAATAAGTAATTTACAACCGAATTAACACGTCTAATTGTCTTTAATCTTTACCACCATGTACATTGTACACTGTAGTCTTTGTTACCACCAGGGCAGTTTTACTACGGGCGCCAATACAAGAGTTCTTGCATCCCTCTTGCACATGCACGTTTTTATGAATGAATCGTATGAAAATAGTCTCAGCTGCATCTCGCTCCACTCCGCCATACATATTAATTACGCACTCATTCTTATTTTGACAGTGTATAATATAACAAGAAAATTTATCAATGAAAGTATGGGAGCCATTTTAAATTTTTTAAACTTCCCGTTGAAAACTTTAACTACTTTAATTTTTACAAAAATTGATAATTTTATTTTAATTTAGTTAGAAATATACTTAAAACAAATATTGCTTATTACAATTTAAATGTATAAAGTCTTATTTCACTAATATCTGTTGAGATATTTCTTAAATATGTACTAATGAAACAAAATTGTGTGTTAACACGTGGAAAAACAATACGAAGAGGATTTACTTAATTTTAATGTAAGTATTGAGTTTTAATGAATTTTGTGCATTTCTATAATAGTAAGAGCATTCTTAAAATTTATATTCTCACATTCTAAATATAATAACCTAATTCCTTGCAAGCTGAAATTGTATTTCAAAACTATTACTACAGTAAAATTTTTAACAACTGATTCAATTATCGTAATATGAAAATTGCGCGGTTTATAGCAAAATAATTTTATTATTACTGTTGTACGTTACGCACATTAATTTAGATTGACGAATTACCTGTATTAAATATTAATATATTATGTCCTGCAATTTTATATTAAAGGGTCTAGTGGTCTTGTTGCTCTATAAACGATCAATAATGTAGCATTAAAGTCTTAAGTTAGTTTATTAGAAGCTGTTTTAAATGGTTTTAAGGGTGAATATTAGTTATTAATAATGTGAACAGAATTAAAATGGTTTTGAAAAATGGAGTTCGCTGTCATAGCATAAAATGTAAAAATATTTTCAGATCCGCTTGCTCATTGGAAATCATTGTGTACCTCTTATACCTTAATTTTATAGATAGCTTAGAAACCAATACTTGTGAACTGTGTGAACATAAAGTTACATTCTTTACAGTATTTTTGATTGAAGTAACATGTAATATATTAACATGTAATTTAAAACTTATTGTCAGGTTTTTAAAAATGACACTCAGATAAAAAACGAGTAAATAGTATAATAGAGAAAGTTTATTCTGTATAAAGCAATAGAGTATATTGCTTTATATAAAACTATTGTTGGTTTGTAATTAAAAAGCCAAAGCAAATTTTAAGACTGTTTAAACAGATGTACAGAAAGTCAAATCCCAGGATTCTTGAATCAATTGCATATTCTGTAATATATAAGCAACTCAAAATAAATTTATGTAATTTTTGTCTAAATTTGATTATCACATGATCTGATTTGTGGTTTAAGATATATTTACATTTACAGTGCTGATAAACAATATAGTGCTATGTGTACTGAATGAAAGAATAATAGCAATTTAGAAAGACTGTTCAATAATACTACAAAAGAATAATTATTTTGTTTAATTAATCACTTATATATGCTACTGTTTGTACTAAACAGAATTTATTCTCAATTTTACCAAAAATATTTTCAGAAATTTAAGACTAGACTGTATGACTAAGGCTATAAATATATACAGTTATATTTGTGAAAAAGATGACACTCAAGCTACCTACCATCTTATCTAACAATTTCTACACATACCTGCGACAACAAGATTAAGTATGTAAGTCTTTTTTTATTACAAATCATTCAAGTAATAACTTTAACCCTTTGACTGACAAGAAGCAGGAGGGTGTACTAATTTTTTACCTTAATTTTTAGATCATGTTATTACTATATGTATAATAATTATACTTATAATTGATATCCCAATTTCTTTGTTATAAAATTCCCCATTGAATACAATAAATCATTTTATAATAACTTTTTTTGCTGGTGATGAAAACATTTGGATTTTTCAATCCCCCCCCCCCCCATATTTGGAGGGGTTAAATATAATTTTAAGTAAATTTCTGCTCTGGCTTCTAGGGGAAATATTATTATTTCTAGTTATTTGTCGCATATCTATTTCTCTCAAGTCTTTAGCTCAGTCTGTTTTTTACTCCTAATATTGTGGCATATGTTAACACTTTACACCCATAGCACTTTTATGTACTCTTAGTTTTTAAATACTGTGTTTATGTTAAGAAAATAATGAGTACATATAAATTACAGATCAAAGAAACTGGCTTATCCCTACAACTCCTTCAAAACATTTAATGATATAGTTTATTCAGTTTCTCGACTTAAACTCAAGTTTACTTTATCCAAAGGAACTTAGAGGATTTTTAAATCGCTAATTTAAACTTTAATTTGGAAAATTGCTTCTACCAAGAAGAACAAGCATGAAACCTGGTGATTGATATCTTCATAATTTAATTCTAATACTTTATGTTTCATCATAGATATCCTGTGCAAGATGAGCTTACATTTTAGACCAAGTATGTTTATCATTTATATAGTATACTAGCCATCCCGTTTCACATTGCTGTGACTCAGTCTGGTTTCGAACTCCTCTCAAAATTAAATTCTCATTGACCATTTAAAAACTATGACTCTGATTGCCACCAAACTTTACAGAATTATGCTCTGGGTTAATCTAACGATTATCTGAAAATATAATTAACATTGGTCCAGCCCTTTCTGATTCTATAAGGAACATACAGACAAACATTTATTTTTACATATATATAGATTACTATATATGAACTAGCCTTTTTGAGTAAAATCTTTTATAGTAAAATTAATGGTAATGTCCTTCAATTTTATTAGAAACATTTATCTAAATGTAATATCTGTTTTAATATGTTTCTATGGTGTTAGGCAGGGACCTCAAAGCTGATCCTCAAAGATCTTTTTTTTATTCGACATACTAATATTATAAAATTTAATCTTAAAATAAAATATACAAAATTGTTAAAACATTTCCTTTCATAATTATATTTATTATGTGTTCATTGAATCGAATCTTAACCAATATCAGTTATATCCTATGTTTAAAGTATTTATTTATTGATAGTTTATTATTTTTTCTGTAAGAGAAAATATATTATAGACAATCTTTAATTCTTTAATAATAATAATAAAATTGAGTTATGGCTGATGGACAACTGGTAGATATACTACATATATAATTTTAAATGCATATTTAAATACAAATATATACCCAGGCTCGAAGAACCAACAAATTGTTTATAAAAGATGTTGGCCTTCGGATGGAATCGAACCCGCGACCAGCGGAACTGAAGGCGGGGTCACTACCCACTGCGCCAAAGGGCCAGTCAAATATAAAGTTTCTTTGTGTAATATTTTTCAGACCAACCTTGTAATTGCCAAAGAGAGTACTCAGTGGGATGACGTCCTAGGCTATATATGCTGATGCTTTGTGGGATGAAGCAAATGATTAGCCCAATTTTTATGACAAGATGAAGGCAAGTAAATATTAATTCAATGCCTGTATGTCTGTCTGGCTATTTCACTTTCACTTAAAATTAGGTACATCTGAAGCTGATATATATAGTGGGCCATTCGATTTGAGATATAATTAAATACTGTATAAATCAATTATTTCTCTTTTAGAGTGATATAAGTATGTGATATAAGAACAGATGTAAAGATATGTTAGTGATAATTATTCTAACTTTTTTTTGTCATGTGACAATGATGCTGAGTTACAGTATTTGGAAAGCTTCTTATTTAAAACCTGGTTTGCTAACAGTACATAATCAAAGATATTTAAGTTACAAAGAGACACAGATATACCTACTATTTTATTAATTTTAAAATATACTGCTGCCATTTGTAGGAAGGATCTGCCAAATACCAATTGGATGCTTTGGACTCGGTGGATCGACGTGCCAGGAACTCATAGGTGATGAGACCCTGACAAATGCCAAATTGCAGAGTCCGCAACACCCGCGCAGAGTTGCCTGTTTATCGGTTTTCTACAAGATATATTTCGGAGAGTGTGCCCAGGTACTTCATGAACTTATTTCACCTTCGCCGTTCAATCATCGCACCGCTAGGCACCAGGAGAAGTTCCACCCTTATGTCATCGACATTCCACGAAGACGCAGACAACGCTTCGCTTCGTCTTTTTTGTTGCACACAGCAAGGGAATGGAATTCTCTTCTGGCATCTATCTTTCCCAATACTTACAATATGGGTACCTTTAAGGCAAGAGTGAATAAGAATGAATATCTTCTAGGTAAGCGTGCTCCATCTTAAACTGTATCATTGCTTACCATGAGGCATGATTACAGTCAAGCACTCGCCTATTTAACAACAAAAAAATATATATATTTATAGTGTCTATATAAAACTGGCAAAGTAAGACATCTAGACATCACTTGTAGAGATTTTACCTAGATATCAGAACGCTTTGCGATTTTGTCGTGGAGTCTATCTCCTGATGATGCTTCGGTTGCGGGGCGAAACGATTGTTGAGTTTGTGATAGTGAACCTGTGTAGTGCTTGTGTATTGTGGTGGAAGTGGTGGAGGTTTGTGCATATGTTTTTACGAATCCTGCATGTAACGGGTATGAAAAAACGTATAGTCCACTATACATTTAGCACTATATATTTTTTCTATTTACTGTATCGCGGATTATAGCAAAATAATTTTATTATTACTTTTGTATTACAGTCAAGTCTGTTAGTTAAAGACCAATATAAAAATATTTTGAGGACACTATTTAAGAGCAGGAAGATATTTTTAAATATAGAATCTATCTTTCTGTCTGTTATTTGTTAAAGCATCACACACAATACACAACAATTGAAGCTTATATACTAACAGATAGGGTTAAAGAGTTCAATTTTCTTTCAGGAACAGGAAAATATTATATATATTTTTAGGAGTGTTCTAATGTACACAAGCCACTCTCTATTTATTTATTAAATAAAACTCACAAAATAGACATTTATAACTCGCTGTAACATTAAGTATGCAAGCAACCCTGTTATTCTTATGAGAACAGGATAAAATACAGATTGTAATTCTAATTATTATAAAATGTCTTATTAAAGTTCTTGGTTTATTTAAATAATACTAGATTAATAATATTGGTACAGTTTATAATAACAAATTGTATATTTAAACATTTCTATTATAATACTTTATTTCCTGTAAATTTTCTAAGATTAAGAATAATTTTCATAAAAGGAAAATTCTTAATTGTTATACGTAGTATTTATTTCTACATAAAATTGCGCAAGTTTATTATTGTTTTGCATCTACCAAAATATTGTCAATTCTATATGCCAAGATTGTCTGTAAGATTGCTTTTGCAATCACTATTTTTAGTATCATAACATTATTTAAACAATACATATGCATTACAGGATCAGTAGCTGCACAATCCTCCGCCGGGAAGTATCTACCAGCCACATGATGCAGATGAAGATATATGAAGAGCTTCAGTTGGATCACAATTATTTAGCACCGATATTAATAATAATTTGGCATAAAATACCTGTTCTGATTATAGTAGTGGACATCTAAAATTTCTCTTTGTCAGTAAATTCAAACCATTCTGAATTTTGAAGTTCAGCTGTAAAAGTCAGAGTCAATGCGATTCGATGCTCGAGACTCAAGAAAAAGCAAACCAATGTCTATAAAATTGTATTCATAATATTCAAATTGACAAACAATATAAAGTTTGAAGGATGTTAACTAGGAGCCCATGGATTTTTTTCTCATAATCATAGATAAGGTAGCTGACACACTAGCACTGATCGTAATTTTGTTGTTTTGTTAGTTTAAAACATTATTGGTTAATAATATTAGTACCAGTAAATCTTTGTATGCTAATGTGCCGATGATAGTGATAAAATGTTAGGAATTCTCAGTGATAGGCAGAAGTTTGATAGTTACAGAACGTAATATTCCATCAGAAATATGTTCCAAATCTAATCCGTATATTTCCGGTGCGGTACATCGATATATCGCAAAAAATTATATTTTGAGACTGGTTGATTGAGATCTTTTGAAATGGGTTTATAGTTTTTGTTGCTAAGGAAAATGTATAAAAATTGTTATAGTTTGAAACGACGGCCTAATATTGAACCATGAGTTCTTCTTGTGTTGGTGCTGAATAGAATGTGTACTTTGACATTTACACATTTTATTCCTATTCCGATAGACGTGTTTTTTAATAGTGCCACTATTGCATTCCACAAGCGATATATTTCTTTGAATGAAAAATCTGAATTTTGTAAATTTTGAAATTTTTATAAGTACTCTTTTTTCTAATAAAATTGAAAGATTTGATTAAATTGCTTTAATAAAAAATAGAGAATATATTGCCAGTGACATCACATGTGTGAAATTATATTATCCATCACAGAAACTTATGTCTTTTGAACAGTATTATATATGTTTAAGAAAAGACTTATTAAGTCAACGATTTGTTTAGTCTACTTGAAAAATTATATTATTATTTTTACTAGAAGAATTTACAGATAGCTGAAAAAAGGGAATTGAAATGTAAAATTTTTATCAGAAGTAGGGTTATTTGAAATACATGAGGCAAAAGTAGCAAACTGAAATTCCTATTCTTAACATTTGTAAAGCGATATAGTTTTCTTGTTGGATAAATTTTATTATTTTTATATTCCATAAGTAGATACTTCACTTAATGTAAACAAACAAAACCATGTCATTACAATAATATAATTGACAAATGAAGAAATACAAATTGAACTGAAGTTGTCAAAATAATATCTTTAATGAATATTTATTTTATAAAATTGAATATTTGTACCTTGTATTTTATATATATTTTGCCGTATTAAAGTATAGCAAAACATAAATATATACGTATGTAACATAATATCAATATTCTATGAATTAACTCTGTGATACTGTAATACTTTATTAATATACTTGAAAATGTTTAAAATACTTTATGTTTAGGTTTTTATAAGTTGATATTAAATAATACTTATTTATTTGCTTCAAAGTTTAAAAAAATATTGATAGCAATCACGCTATAATCAAATAGTGCGAAAACTATAACTAAGTTTATATATTGTTGTTATATATTAGATATTTGTATGGTTTAATGGTAAAATAATGTGTTTTGTGCCTACTACTACAAAGTACTTTTTTACATGTTTCCATTTAGTTAAATAAGTTATGGAGCATACTTCGTTTAAGCGTGATAATTATTTCAAATAATACTATAATTTCGTGATTTCATTCTTTCTTAACTATGTATTAATCTCAGGTGTTAATTGATTTGATTGTAAATAATTTAAGTAGAGATAAGACCCGTTCATTACCATAAGTGATATGCGATTGCACATACATTCTCACTCTAATATTTATAATTTACCAAAAGCGACATCTATCGTTTCAAATATTGATCTTGTAAATTGTTTCGAGTGAATGTATAAAATTCCTTTTTTTTTGTTAATAAGTTACAAATCCAATTTAAAGATACATGATCGCTTACGTGTCTACGTTTGAGGCCTGTGAAATCTCTGTTTGAATAACTTTTTGTCGGCTTATTCTGTTTTCTATGTACAAATTATATTTGTGTTTTTTTGTTATACTTTTAGCGTGTTTAGGAAAAAAAATTTTTAGCACGTATGCTGAGTTAAATTTTTTGCATCTCTATGCGCTGTTTTTAAAACATTTTTTTAATTCAATAATAAATTTAATAAAGAAGTTACTAAAATATTTTGTTTTATTTAAATTTTAAGATTAATATTAGTATGTAGAAGAAAACCGGTAACTGAAATAATCGGTAACAGAAAAATACGAATCGATAAAACTTTGGAATCACTAGTTACGGTTTTAGCACAACAAGTACATCACTAATTTTACTACGAATTTACGTCATTCGTTATATATATTACGCGTAGTAAATTTCCATGTGTTAGAGAGAGTCAGAGCTGAGACTATTTCCGGATTTATGAATGAAACGGGTGAGAGGCAGATACATTTCTATGAATGACTATAATTAGTACCTATAGTACGTATCCGCACCTCCCACCATCTCCCACTCTTCCTAATATTCTAACGCGCCAAAGTATGAAACATTGTCGTCTTTATTTTAGTTAGTAGTCTATGGTTACCACCTTTACTTTTGATTTGAAAGTTAGCAAGTATAAGTAAAAAATAATAAAAATAAATTTATCATAGACTAAAGTCTATCAAGTTAATAGCCGATAGCGATGTAAAAATAGTAGATTTTTATATTAATCCATTATTTTATTATTACATTCAATTTTTGTAATCTAATATAAAACTAAACAGATTTTGCAATTAAATCATCTGTATAATCTGTATATCTATAATAATCATCATTAAATATCTTTTATTAGTCTTTTGAAATAGTAAAAAATCAATAATAAATAATTGTTTTTTTTTTTTATTCGAGTTAATCGATTTATTTTGAAGAGAGAAAAATCGACTATGTATTAATCGATCGATTTCTTATTAATCGATTTTTCCACTCTATCCCATCCCTACCTTAAAATCAAGGACGACGGACAGACGGAGTACAGTAATCTACAGACAAAAAAAATTATAAGTTTCAAATTATGTTCGGAAAATAAGATCAACTCATTTTTATAATTGATATTAGGTACATCAATATTTGGAGTAGTATAAAAATATTTCTCTATCAGCCTCCTTTTAATAGTTAATAGATTTGCTGTAAAATTGATTAAGAATTTATCCGCTTTCAATACTTTCACATGGCGAAAAGGCAGCAGTTTCAAGTCAATTTATTGCATAAGCCAAACTATTTTAACCAAAGTAAGTAACTTAATACTTGTGTTATGGGTGACGGACAACTGGTAGATATTCTACATATATAAGTTTAAATACATACTTAAATACAAATACACACCCAGGGTCGAAGAACCAACAATTTGTTTATAGAAAATGTTGGACCTCGGCGGGAATCGAACCCGCAACCCGCGGAGCTGAAGGCAGGGTCACTACCCACAGCGCCAACGGGCCAGTCGTCATTCTTTATATTATATGAGAACTATATATAATCATCGTTCTTTACTTTATCTACAGTTTTCTGCTGTTTATGCGTTTTTTTTATAGGTGAGGAGCTGCTGGTATTTAGTTTCTTGGGGTTGGCGAACTTGACGACATGTTCTGATTTTTATCGATAGTTGAGCTGGACAAAAACGACTTTTGTAAAAAACGAAACAAAACAGTTTATAGACAAAAAGAATTTTTTTCAAAAAAAACTGTTACTTACACTACACTACTTATACTTTAAACTACATATTATACATATCTTATTTAACACACTATATAAGTTAAATATCGAATACACTTTATTTACAATTAATATCTCCTCAAAAAACACTCATTTTATGCACCATATTCTAAAAAAAACGCTTAAAAATGGCGCGAATTTATATAATAATGATTTTTTTTCCATTTGAATGACTCAAGACACTAACCGTTACTATAGGCCCAATGAAGAACTATCAAATTAAAGAAAGTGATTTATAAACTACGTATATATGTCGAAAAATATCAACTTTATTTTCATATTAGAAAATATGCCTTGGACATAGTCCAAGGCATATTTTCTAAGTAAGTTTCTTGAAATTGTTTGTTGAAACGGCTTTGGAGAGTGTTCGCTTAGTCTCGTTATTATAACCGTGTAAGATGTGAGCGAAATTTGTGGCAATTTGCTCACGTATTTAGCGTTGCGTACTTGTCTTTCGATACATGACGATCCATGGAGACCTTCTTCTTTCTCCTACCCTTATCCCACTCGAAGTGGGGTCGGCACAACATGTTTTTCTCTTCCATTCTCTTCTATCATTTGTCAACTCTGGCGCTACTCCTTTTATATGCATGGCATACTTCACACAATCCAATCATCTCTTTTCAGGCCTCTCTCTGGTCACATATCCATCCACATTCATACTCAACACTCGTTTAGTCACATGATTTTTATCCCTTCTCATTACATGTCCATACCATCCCAATCTTGCACCTCTCGTCTTTTCTATAGTGGGCGCAACTTTCAGACTTCCCCTTATATACTCATTTCTTATTTTATCCAATCTTGTCACACCACACATCCATCTTAACATTCTCATCTCATTTGCATGCACTCTTCTTTCATCCGTCTTTTTCATTGCCCAACATTCTGATCCATACATTACGACAGGTCTTATGACTTTTTTATACATTTTTCCCTTAAGTTTAAGGGGCATTCGGGAGTCATATATAGTTGCTGAGACCTGTCGCCGCTTCATCCATCCTGCATTAATTCTATTTCTCACATCGCGATCTATATCACCGTTCTTCTGGAAAAGCGAACCAAGGTACCGGAAGTCGGAGCAGACTGGCAAAACAACACTATTTAAGGTTATTGGGGAAAAATTGGATACTATTATATTGGATATAAATAGATTACCAACTAAAATATGGAGACGATCGCAATTAGTTTTTAAGAGAAACGTTTTCTGCTGTAAACAAAAACCGTATGTTCGTTCCGCAATAGTAAAGCGTCTTTTATAACGCTTTCGGTAAATAACGCCCAGCTCTACTCAATAGTCGATACCTGACAAATCTATAGTGTGCTGTAAGCTGTTAAAATGTTGCTTTCTGCGGTCTCATATTTTGTATTCATTTTTAATATTTAGGTGTTAAAAGAGGTGTGCGAGATAATAATATAATAGTACTGTTATAAGAACTAGTATTATGGTATGTCTTTTAGCAAGAAGCATTGAATAAGATAAATAAAGGCGTCTACGATGCTGACGACGGAAGAAGTGGATATTGATTATTTTACTCCAACGACAAGGTTTGTATTATATAAAGTGTTAAGTCTACTTAATTAATCATTGATTTTAACAAAACATGAATAATTTATGAATAAAAACAACAATTTTACTTTTAAAAACATATTACACAGAAACAAATCACATTTATCAGAAAATGTTTTTATCATATGCATATGTATGGTAGTTACACATTACAAAATATATTGCACAGAGTATATTTACGTTAAATTTAAACATAACAGTACCGAAATGTCTTAATATTTTCGGGCCGTTATTTCTGTACTATGTAACATTAGTTAATTTTGTTTGGAATTTCTGTTTTATATTTGTGTACAAATTGCTATACTTTACTTTTAGTTCGACTCTTTCTACACTATTTGTCAACAGTAAAGAAGGGGATACAGAAGAAAAAAAATCTTTAAAATATAATTCGCCACCTCCACCAGTTACCAATAAGTATGAAGAGCCAGAGCAACTAACACAAGGTGAACCAAAGTTTGAAAAACCTAATCAAATTCAAGTTGACACAAAACCTGAAGAACCTGAGCAAACAGCATTCATTTTTGCTGATAAAGTATCTGCTTATGAGTGGTAAATATACAGATATTATCATGTTATCTATTTTATATTTAGGTGAAATAAATTTTATTAAATATTCAAGTGTATTTCAAATAAATGTGAAGAGGCATTTATTATTACACTCATTACATATTTTCATCTTTTCATCTGATTGTTATATCTATGCTAGACAGGTGGATGATGATGATTAAGGGGATGTCAATTCTACATAAGCTCCTGGTTGGATCCATGCTTGGAGCTGTAAAACTGTATAGGGTTATCCCACCAACACCCTAAGTCCTCAATATCTATTAGTTTTTTGAACTATGTTAATGATCTATTGTAATATCAAATTCAAATTCAAAATATTCTTTATTCAAGTAAACTTGTAAACAAGTGCTTTTGAATCGTCAACATCTACTGCTGGTTCAGAAAGCTGTTCCTACCGACAAGAGCCAGCAAGAAACTCTGCGGTTGCTCTTTTTAAACAATAATTCTTATCCCTAGTTACATATATTTATGTAACTAGGGATACAGGGATATTCTTATAGATAGGGATAGTCTTGTACAGGGTTTAAGAGAAGCTATATCCACGCTGTGATAGCCCAATGGTGAGACCGTGCGACTCTCTAGAGACGAACATAGGTTCAAACCCGGGCAGGCACCAATGAGTTTTTCTATTAAAACTCATGTGTCTAATTCATAATTGCAATTTATCACACGCTTTTCGGTGAAGGAAAACATCGTGAGGAAACCTGCATATCACTAGAGAATTCTGTTGATATGTGTAACCTACCAATCCGCATTGGAGCAGCGTGGTAGGTCTTAGCTCCAACCCTTCTCTCCAGAAACGGAGAGAGGAGGCCTATTCCCAGCAGTGGGATATTAACAGGCCGCTACTTTACTTTTTTTTTTTTTTATATCCACGCATTCTTATCTTCTAGGTAATCTTCAATAGTATAATAAGCTTTCTGAATTAACCTTTTTTAATAGTATTTTTAAACTGCTGTAAAGGTAAATTTAATGTAGATTGTGGAATTTTATTATAGAATCTTATACCCAAACCCACAAACGAATTACGAACTTTTGCAAGGCGCAAAGCTCGAACTGCAAGCTTATGTCGGTTCCTACTTTGTCTATTATATACATCGCCAATCCTTTTATAATTATTAATATTTATATGTACAAAAATTAAATTACTAAAAAATCTGTTTTATAATATGAGGTTCACTCAGCATTCAAATTAATATTCAAATCTCATATTAATTTTCTTTAAAAGACACTTAAAGCATTGGCTCGCCAAAATAGTAAGCAAATCAATAGCAAGACTCACTATTCCAAAACATTGGACTTCAATAATGAGGGATTGTTGTATTACTTATACAAATTCAAAATATTCTTTATTCAAGTAAAATTGTAAACAATAGCTTTGGAATCCTCATCCCTTTTGCTAGTTTGGAAAGCTGTTCCAAGAAGAGCCAGAAACTAACTTGATGGTGGCAGGTAGTGCTATCTTGAGTAGCTATATCCACATCTATGTTATCCACAAAGTATAGGAGGCTTTCTGCATCAACCTTCTTTTAACAGTATTTAAACATCTTATTTACTAATTATAATATTACGATTGCTAAGCTATAAAATATAAATATGTCTCTGAAGTCATTTATTCAAATGCATCTATTGGACTTATTATATTCCCTAAATTAATGCATTTTGGTGTTAGGTTTTTAAAATAAAATTCATAAATATGTAGGTAAATTGAGGAGTAATTTTAGTAAATTGTTTTGATAATATATTAATTTTGCCTATTAACTTTTTGTTTCAGGCTTAATAATGCATATGTATTTAGAGGAAATCTTGGTTTTGCAATATACAATTCTATAAAATTTAGTATCCATAAGTTAATTATATATGATTCAAAAAGAATAACACTATCTTGCTTAACTATTGGAACAAATACTGAAATCAAGGTCAACTATGATACAAATACCAATATAGCATACTATGATGATGCCCAAAAATTCTGGATTATTAATCCACCAACTCATAAGCTTAAAGAACTTTTGACTATACTCACTAATATACAAGTAAATCTCACATATGTGTCTGCAGAAAACTCAGTTAATGATGATGCCGATAAAATAACAACAAAAACAACAATGGTTAATAAAAAGGATAGTGACACCGATGAAACTCTAAATAGAATAAAAGACTCACTATTGACAAAATTATCTCATATTGGACTTCCAGTTCTGCCACAAATGCAAATAGTGTCAAGTCAAAAAACTGATATAAAACCACAAAAACATAAGATCAAATCTAGGCCTCAAGTTATAAATGATAACATCATTATAACAGAGTCTAATCAAAGTGATGTTTCTAATGCACAAATCAACAATACAGCAATAAAACAAACCATTGAAGAAATAGTCCCTGTAAGAACAACCAAGATGAAAAAACCTAAAGTCACCATCACTGCTGAAGAAAGTCATATGGGGCTGTACCTTTCTGAACAAAGAGTTAGTAACAGTGAATTAAGAATTAATATGAATAGAATGTCTGAAAAACTAGATTTGTTATTAAATAAAGTTAAGGATGTAGAAACTGTTGATAAAAGTAATTCATCACAATTTCAAAATGAAATTGTAAAAAAATTACTTGATGCCTATGAAAAAAAAATTAAAAAATATGAAGACTTTCTTAAACTAGCAGGATTTGATTGTGATATGTTTAAACATTCTACTCAACATAAGAGTCATGAAATCTTACATGAGACTGAAGTAACAGCACAAAAATTATATCAACTTGAACAGTTATGCAAAGGAAAAGATACAGAAATTGCTCGGCTCAAACAAGAATTGCATAGCCTAAAAAACAAAGTTGGACAACTTCAATTTAGTGAAAGAAGGTTTCTTAAAGAAATCTGTGATAAAAATGATTCTCTAATTATTGAAAATAAATATGCAGAGAATATACAAGAACTAGAAGAGCCTGTAAATAGTGAAAGACAAATGAATGAAAGCATGAATAAACTAAAAAAAATTATGAATGATACATTCCAAGCTATTTCAGATAATTTTGCTGATGAAGAAAGATACACTGGTTCTAAAGTAAAGAGCATAGTAGGGCTTGTTCTCAAAAAGAAAACTATAGATTCATTGAAAGAATTTTAATAATGCTGTTTTACTCATTCAAACTATCTATGTCTAAAAATGTAATCTTGTAATTTAGATCTCTAATTTATTAAATTATAGAATTAGGTGTTACTTTGCGGAATTCCATAGTCCAAAAGTTATGATAGAAATATTTTAATCCCTGTTTGTTGTAACAAATCGTAATTTTTATTATAACTTTTGTACAATAGTTTAACATTAAGTATTTTAAATGTTAGCAATATTGTAATTTTTGATGTTGTATATTAATGTATATTCAAATCATAAATCAACCAACAAACAATTATTAATTGTAATTTATATTGCCAAAATCATATCAATAATTCAATTAATCAAAAACCTTGATTGTAATTTTTTACTTTGTAGTTATTACATGATTTGTGTTAGATTGTAATTTTTTTTATCATTATTTATCTTAATACTGAATCTTTAATTTTGAATATTTTTTATATATAAATAGAAATAATCTATAAAATTCTTCATAAATATAAATATTATCTCTTAAAAAAAATCTTTTCTTACATTATTTTATAGTTCCTATTAGAACCTAAGTTTTCAAAGTGGTTCAGCTAGAACCCTCGAGAGATTAGACAGGGTCTACATTGACGTAGATTCATAAGCCGGGAGTCCATAAAGATTTAAGTGCTTTTGATCGTGAATTGATTAGTTACTTCCAGCTTCAGGGAACGTCGCACTAGGGGACGGGGAGGGACTAACTGCGAGCTTTGACCGCGGGTTAGGGTGACGTTTAGCGGAGGCTGGTAGTATGACTGCTTAATCATTACGCCGTCAGAAGAGTGCTGAGACGCAACGACCAACTGACGTCAGAAAACTGAGACCTCGTATTCGCCGGTGAAGACCTTATGTGTGTGTATTACGTTTTTCTGTTTGCGATCTTTATTCAATACGGTTATATAGAACGCTACTTGGACTCCTATAACTGCGGTGGTCACTGGCAAGACCTTACTGAGTTGTAGGTCGAAGCAACTGAAATAATAGGGTTCGGGTGTACCTCAGATTTCTCTAAGACTTCGAAAAACGCTTGAAGAGATGAGTAATGGTGGGGAGATCGAGTTCTCTATGTAGGTCAGCGTTATGTCCAAAGCTCTAACGCTTTCTTAAAACGTTTGGTGATAACTTAAGGTTGGCGGAATGTGGTAAATTCAGCGGTGTCATCCAGGAAAAGAGCTAGGTGCTTAAGCTTTTTAATAAGCGCGTTGAATGTCACTCGTGTAGAGCGAGTACAATAAGAGGGCCAGATCAAGATCCTGTGCACGATTGGGTGGCAAGGCGATAGAGGGCCGTCTATACGATAACGAAAAGTTCGATTAGTCAGGTAATGCTGTATGATGAGTACTAGTCTGTGGGGCCTATTAATTGGAGCAGCTTTTAGATTAATTGCTGGCCTGACTTTATCTAAGGCTTTGCGTCATCGAAGAATAAGACACTTGTAAACTGATTGGTTTGCAAATTTTGTAGACGTTTCAAGGTTTTCCCGATTTAGGGAATTTCTAAAATATAAATATAATAACTATTTAACAATATCGAAATCGAGAGGCAACAGATTCCAGGATAAAGCAGAGGTTATTAAAAGATTTTAAAGACTTTAAAAAGATTTCTTGATAAAAATATCTTTTAACCGTCAGAAGAATTTTAAAACAAATTTGAGATTTGTGCCAAATACTACAGATATATATATTTATTTATGTACACAATTTCTTGTATTAAAATCATGTAGAATATCATTAATTTCTGTTACTTTATTCAATGAAATGTAATGGAAAAAAATAACATTTATAAAATACTTATACCTATATAATTTACAATATTTAATTTTTTCAATATATTAGCACTACACTTTTTAATTAAAAAATATGTAAACACTAGCACATAATTATTTAATGACTCTCTGCTAGATGTCGCTATACACGTGTCTGGAACCTTAGTTCTAAGCGAAAATTCCGTGATTCCATTGTTAGTCGTTGTAATATATCGTTCTACCTCATATTATAATTTACAGCAATTTATAGTGTATCATCTATGGTAACGACCATGTTACCATAGACGATACACTACAATATGTCAATAATCTATGGTTACTAGCTGACTAGCTGTATTACTATCTTTATTATTTTAGTTAGTAGTCTATGATTACTATTTTTCATAAATCTAACTAAAATATGGCACCTGCTGACATTTTCATATTTTAGTAACATTTATTAAGTTATAAGTAACCAATAGAACTTAATTAATTAACGTAATTGTCTGAGTGTCGTAATAATCATATAAAAAATATTTTTTAGCAATGGAAGATTTGGCAGCTTCTATCAATCAGTATGAAGATCAAGTACATATTTTGAAGTAATCGTTATGAGTCTTTTTTTTGTTTTTTTTTTACCGATATAACTTTATCCCTCCAGATATCAGTTGTTAGACGGGCACTTGAAGGAACTCAAGATATTCATGAGCGAGAATCACTGTCAGCCTTGCAAGCAGAACTTCAAGAACTTATCAACCTAACACGGGAGAGTTTAGAAGCTCAACAATCAAAGAAAAATGAATCACAATTGAACAATGGCGATAATATAGATATTTTAGATAATGAATATGCTCTATTCATGGTAAGTTTTGTTAAAGAAATTATTAAAATAAAGAACGTTTACTTTATTTCATTAGCAAGGACATACATTAATTAAGGTGATATTAGTTTTTCACACCAAATAGTGCAATATTGAAAAATTAAAAAGGATTCCTGACCAATTACAAATGAATTAATTTTTTTCATGTCAAGTAAGCCCACTGTAAAACTTCAAACTTCACAATTTTATTGTGACTATCGACCTAAATTACAAAGAATGATTAATACATTATTTCAGATGTTGCTACTTGTTTTGTACTTACTATTGTGTTTAATTGGTAGAAAGAAATGGCTGAAAGTGGAGCATGTGAAGAAAAGAGAGATACACAGGATGTATCTGAAAGTAGCAAACAAAATAACAATAGCGATGATAGTGATATAGAGGTCAGTGTATGGATAATATAGTTTTCTTTCACTTTTTTGTTCAACCTATTTGAAGGGCTATTTTAATTTTAGAAAATCATACATGTAGTAACAAAAAACTATGGAGTTATTGTAATATTCACTAACTTTAATCACAAGTCTGCAGAATTTAGAATCTGCTACCCCCAGTATCTGGCATATATTAATTTATTATTTTTGACTACTGGGCTAATTTTGGATAATTTTTTGTACTATTAGGATGAACTAGCTACTCTACTTGGTATGAAATGTGCAGTGTACCACATGCACACTTGGGGTGGACAGCCCAGTTTACACAATGCTATGGTCAGCTCTGTAGTGCCCCACCAACATGATGATCAATTTAGTGATCTTAAGGTATACATATTTGCAGACTCAGTTAAATTTTATCCATTTCGAATTAATTAATTTAGTAATATCATTCCTTTTTTTCATTCATTTTTAAAATTGCTTATTCGTTTCTATGCATTTGTATCATATATAATTATTGCAGATGTAATGTGTCATTTTTTTAAGCGTTTTTTGAAATTTTTAAATCATAATCTTTAAACATTATACATAAATCTTATTTTCTTAAAGTCATATATTGTTGCATTACCAAAAAAATTGTGTATATTGGAGTAGTTATAGTAATAAACATTCTATGAACAAATGCCCATGTTCTAGTTTTTTTAATACAAGCTGTACTGTGGATGAAGTTTGCTTCTATTTAAATATATAATACCCTCAGTTATGTGTTATTTAGTTTTTCCTTAAAACCAACAGAAAATGTTAAATTCAGGTTACTTGTAGAAAAATTATTCTGTCTAAGTCTTTAAGTTTTTAGTGTTTTTATATGGATACATTATTCAACTAGGTACGGGTACTGTTTACACATCCAACTCACCCAGAAATGTTGCCATGCCCTTTTTTTTTGAATGGTGAATGCAAATTTAGTGATGAAAAATGTAGGTAAGTTATAAAATTTTTTAAGTAACAGGTTTTAGGATATCTCTTTAACTAAATGAGAAAAAATTACAGATATTCCCATGGAGCTGTAGTACAATTATCAAATTTAAAAGAAGCCATCGAACCTAACTATGATGACATTAAAGTTGGAAGTAGAATACTATTAAAACTAAAACCACCAGACGATGAGGTAGATATTAGCCCTACAACATTTTCATTTTCCACTTTATTGCGTATTTGTCCACTATTAATAATAATAAATAATAAATAAATATATGGGACATTTACATACACGCGGAGCTAAAGGCAGGGTCACTACCCATAGCGCCAACGGGCCAGTCAAAATAGTATATACTATACGTATTGCTGCATTATCAAGTGCAGCATCGCCAATCAAACACCTTAGAACCCACATATAATAAATAATAATAATATTGTATAATTATATGGGGCAATAATACACATGTTCGTCCGTTTCCAAAGTAACTTGTGAGTATATGTAGGGATATGGGTGACTGACAACTGGTAGAAGAATAAAAATTATCCCATGGCCTCCCATGTCCCAAGTCCCATGGGACTCACTTAACGATACTATTAATAGAGATAATAATTTTGAAAATTTTGTGTAGTTGCCTTAGTATAGAAATTTATAATCGGTGGCGTGCATGACAAGGGGTGCGATCCAGGGTGGTAAATAATAAATAAATAAATAGTAAAAATGCGTACACCCTATTGCGTTTTCCGATTTTATATAAGCTATACATAGAAATAGGTAGAGTAGGTCGGATGATGTGGGGGAGGGGTATTTGCTGCTCAGGAAGGGTGCTACGTTGCAGGGAGAGGGGGGAAATTAAGCCACGCCGTTTACAATATTATGTTATATATTACAGGATATGAGCTCCGTGAAAAAATGTACAGAGAAATATCACTTATGGCATAGTGCCGTGGTAAAAGACGTTGATATAGAGAAGAGGTCTTGTGTTGCTAAACTAGAGCACCGCATCAAAACGGGCGACAAAAGGAAATCCGCCTCCGAAGAATATCATGTACTGTTTGAAGAAATATTTCCGCTAAGTAGTGAGTGTATACGTAGTTCTGATAATTGGTACTTAATGGTAAAAAGCTATGATAGATGAACGGTTGCCTCTCTAGGGGGACCATGGATTCAAAACCCGGGAAGGTTCATGTGTGGCAACATGTATATTTGGTCCAATCCTTTCCTCATGTGTCCTTTATGGACGACGACGCCGACAATAATCAATTATATATTTAACTAAATAAACAAATATACCTTAAAAAAACTATTAAATGATTTAGCAAAATAGTTTATACACAGTGGTACCGTCAATGGGACATTAAATGAATCCATTGAAAGTTTGACTGACCTCCCTCATACCTATATTTAGTTTTTAGGTCAAGGTTGAAATGTCTTGTACAGTAAATCCCCATAAATCGTGTTTCTTTGTTGAAAAATAATTCCTGTGGCGGAAATACTTCACTAAATTGTTTTTTTTTGTAGAGTGCTGTGTGGTACGATTTAATTGTAGGTACCTATACCTAAAATTAATATCGTATGCTCTATGCCTCCGTGTAATGAATGAAATTTTTAAATAAGTTCCCTTTATAGACGACCGTGCCAACGACACGGACTCTGATCTCAGCTTGAGCGACACAGAGTATCCTGAGAGCAAAAGGAATCGGACCAAAGACGAGACTAGCCAGCTGTTGGTCGAGAAGAGTCTTCAGAACAATGCGCCGGCGATGGGAGACTGGGAGCGACATACTAGAGTGAGTATGTATTAATTTTATATGTATCTTAAATTATTTCTAAGGAATTTCTGGTGTAAATTACAAAAAAATACAAAAAATGTGGCCTGTGGACAACCCCATATCACTTATGGGTATTAAAAATAGATATTAGCCGATTCTCAAAATATGCACATTTCTATTGAATATATGCACATAAATCTCTAAATCTAAACATCTTGGCTTTGAGATACGACAAGATCGCTTTCCAGTGTCGATGTATTATTGGCGGTACTTAAACGCTAAATTAGCGCGAAAAATTTCACGGGTACCACTAGTTTTCTCTATCTCTCTTCAATCTATAGGCGTCTACTGTTGGTCATAGGTGTAATCAAAGGTCTTCCATACCAATAATCTTACTAAAAGTAATGTGTGCGGGTGTACATTGTATGTACTTACTTCCTTGTTGTACTTTACACATACGAGTAATATATACATGAAAATATCCACACTTCAATTCAATACTGATGTACAAAGGAAATATTACAGTGTCTTGAAATGCACCACGTCAGTTACAAGAGAGCCCCATGGTGAGAGTGGACGTGTGACATATTATGTTACTTGTTATTGCGTGTTTGAGCTTGTGTTTGAGTATGAATATATTTATACTCCATTAGTCAATCTATACTTATTATAAAACAAAATCCCACAAAGCTCTCTGCCTGTATGTAATCGATTTTCTCAAAATCTACTGAACGGATCTTTGTACGATTTTCACCAAAAGATTGTGCAATACTTCCATGAATGGTTTAGGTAAATAGTACATATCGGTGTTATGTAAATTGTAAAAGGTAATATTACTATTTATTATAACTTTTGTATTATGGATCTCCGCAAAGTAACGCCTTATTCTATAAATTATGTAAATTGTGTTGAAGAGATCGTGCAGTTGTTAAAAAACTTGCTTGTTGGGGGTTTAGACGGGTGCGTTGCGTAAATCAGCAGAGATACGCTAAAGTAATGTACTAGAGAATTCTAGATCTATAAAACTACTACAAAAAAGTCTGCGAGAGTATGTTTCTATCTCTTATGGTTAACTCACAATAACTACTATGTTTAAAAATTGAATTCTAGAAAAAAATTGTGACACGCATATTTCCACGCAGGCGAAGCCGCTGGCTCAGCTTGTGTTAATATAAAAAGAATGAACACAAACACCACACATAAATTGAAAATACCGAAAATTCATTTCATGTCTTAATTTGTAACCTTACCACGTATTACCGTTTAAAAATAACGGAACAAGATAATTTACGTTGATAGTGTATTGAGGCGCTGCCAAATTTTTGAACCCACCGCCAAACGTCAGGCCGGCCTTGGTTATCCGCTCTTGATGGTGGTGTTCCTCTTTCGGACTATATTATAGAATGGGGGCTTATTTAGGGTATGGGATCGAAGATAATGCTGTCGATGGGCTACGTGCCTGGAACTGGTCTGGGTGCAACAGGCGACGGCCGCTTGCAGCCTGTTGAGGCGCGCGCACTGCCGCCCGGTAAGAGCCTCGACCACTGCATGGCTATCAGCGAGAAGACAGCCTCACAAGACCCACTCAAAGTACGTAAATGAATAAATAAATAAAATAATCTAATGTAATAAAAAAAAAGTACGTAATTTTATGTTCATAATGAACACAGTCTTCTATAAGTTAAATCCGACGTGATAGCGTATTCTTGGTTATAACTTACTTGTATAAGAAACCATTTCGTTTTCTTGAATATATGCACATAAATCTCTAAACATCTTGGCTTTGAGATAGGACAAGAACGCTTTCCAGTGTCGATGTATTATTGGCGGTACTTAAACGCTAAATTAGCCCGAAAAATTTCGCGGGTACCACTAGTTTTCTCTATCTCTCTTCAATCTATAGGCGTCTACTGTTGGTCATAGGTCTAATCAAAAATCTTCCATACCACTAGTCTTACTAAAAGTAGTGTGCGCGGGTTGAGATATGTGTATCTTACATTTTATGTGCTTACTTCCTTGTTGTTCTTTACACATACGAGGAATACATACATGAATATATCCACACTTCAGTTCAATACTAATGTACCACTGCATGGCTATCAGCGAGAAGACAGCCTCACAAGACCCACTCAAAGTACGTAAATGAATAAATAAATAAAATAATCTAATGTAATAAAAAAAAGTACGTAATTTTATGTTCATAATGAACACAGTCTTCTATAAGTTAAATCCGACGTGATAGCGTATTCTGGTTATAACTTACTTGTATAAGAAACCATTTCGTTATCTTAAGAAATAAATTTCATAATATTCTTTATTAAATTTAAAAATTATTTATAAACTTAAGGAAAAACTTCTTTTAAGCTCAAATTAAAGGAATTTGTTAAATCAGAATTCTAGTAACTAGTTTTTATTTACTTAGTCAATTTTAATTACAGGTTGAACAAAAGCTTAAAAGATTACAAAAGAAAGAAGAGGAGCGTAACAAGAGAGCTTACGAGAGGGAGAAGCAAAAAGAGAGGAGGAATGTATTTAATTTCATCAATAAAACTTTAGGAGACAAACAAGAAAACCCTCAGCAGTCTACAAGAGCTCCGTCTATTGATCTCAAACAGTCTACTGGCAAAGACTTAAACATAGAACATTTTAAATTAGAAGAAGATTGTAGAAAAATAGAAAGTGAAATTTTAAAACTTAATAACACTTTAACGAAATACCCTCATGGAACAAGCGGTTACAGAAATATTGCATTACAAATTGCTGAAAAAAATAAAGAGCTGACTACACTTCGAAGTAAAGAAAGGCAAATAGCAAAAGAACAGAAGCAAAGAAAAGATAAACATAAAATGACAGTGTTCTAGGTTGTTCTTGAATAACCTTGTGTAATAAATCTGATGTCAAGTTAAATTTGTTTAATTTTTATTAGAATTTTTTAATATACTCACTAATAGCAAAAATAACTCATTAAACCAGTGTTTCCTTACATGGGATCCAAACCCTGCAGGAGGGCGATTTATTATAATCAATGTATTATTTTACAGTACTCATAATTTATATGCTCTGACTATTTTGTTTTAAGGTGAAATGGTTAAGAAAAATAATATAAAAAGGATTTATAATAAGACACAGTAATAATTACAAATTCCTATATTTACATGTGATGTTTTTAGTTTAAAATAAGCGTACATGGCATATAATTACAATTAATTAATATATGAAATATTTTTCTCTATAAATTAGATATTTGTACTATCAAACAATATTAATATTACAAAATACTTATATATATTAATGGATAGTGTGACTAGCAAATAATATTTGCCGATTATATAAAATTGTAATATTTTAGCGACAGTGGGTCAGATGTTTTACGATTAAAATTACCTACCTTAAATTACTTACGCTCTACCTAGTTAAGGTATGGACTCGAGGCTTCAAAAGCCCTAACCTATTGTAGCAAGCAAACTTTCTAATTTTGCATATCGTATTGTTTTAAGATTGTATACATCAATTATATCTAGATTAAAATGAGTATAAGGTGATTAACGATTAATTTTGCATAATATTATTTTCCAAATAACTAGAACTCTTAAATCTGCTATGTGAGCAAGACCCATTTGTACTTACCAATATCCTGACTGGTTTAGTTAACGTATCCATAAACTACTTTTAACAGCACTATGCCAATACACTAAAAAGATCTAATCTGAGAGAATTGTCTAAAAGACCCACTATACACCCTAAAACGTATGACAAACAGTACTTTAAAAATACGCCAGTCAAAATCTTACAGTATTCATTCAATCACGTAAAATATAAAACAACATACACTCCGGGTCTACAGGCTTCTCGATGTACATAATTAAAATAGCCTTACCATAAAAGGCAAATATTTGTTTCTTGAAAATATAAGAATTGACAAACCCAGTGTGTACGTAGCATAAAACGCTTTTAAAATAAATATCACCAACGCCCGACATTGTGTACTGACACGTGCATTTGTCATGTTAAGATTCGTTAAAACATGTTAACATGCGTTAAATTCTCCGCCTGCCTATTAATCCTATATTATTTTATGCTAGTATCTACTTATGCATTGAAAATTACTAAACGAATTCATCACAGAGATTTATTGAACTCAAGACTTAAGGCTCGCAAATATACATTTAAGTGGGCCGAACCGCGACTAATAAATTCGTCGTCATTTGTATACCAAATAAAATGGAGCTAGTTAGTATAAACTGCACAAATATGCAACCGTACGAACTTTAATATGTTTAAAACTTACAAAATATATTAAGACGAATTCAGTTAAATGCATCACGTAACGGCCTCACATAGTTTGCGCATAGCTTAATGGTCACCTTTCATTCTACCCTTTCATACTAAATCAAAGAGTGTAGCGTGAATCGCCTCAGACGCTACTACATACAACAAACTAAGGCTAATGTTTAGTATACAAAACTATGGATTTTGAAACATTGTATTGAGCGTTACATATAAAACGATACCAACATAATATTTTATAATAAATAATAAATAAATATATGGGACATTTACACACACGGTCGTCCGTCCCCAAGGTAAGTGTAACTTAATACTTGTGTTATGGGTGACGGACAACTGGTAGATATACTACATATATAAGTTTAAATACAGATACACACCCAGGCTCGAAGAACCAACAATTTGTTTATAGAAAATGTTGGCCCTCGGCGGGAATCGAATCCGCGACCTGCGCAGCTGAAGGCAGGGTCACTACTCACAGTGCCAACGGGCCAGTCAATAATTTAGTATAAGTTATTAATGTAAGGTTAACCTTACATTAATAACTTATACTAATCTGGATCTTTATTTCAATTATGCACGTAACCTTAAGGCTACGTGCATTATTGAAATAAAGATCCAGTCGTTTACGTGTAATTTCATTGTATGTGTAAAAATGTGCCTGCCCATATACTAAATTACATTTTATGTGACGGTTTATATTACGAATTGTTTAAAACACATCGTTCAACTTAAAGTATGAGTTCATAGTTTAAAATTACAAAGCGATGTGCTGAATTCTTATTCCCTTTGAGTTCTGTACAATTGATAAGGAAAAGAATAATAGGTAGTGTCGCAAGCAGTGTTCCAGTCAGTCACAGAAAAGTCAATCCATAGTTTTCGATACTAAAAATTAAACATGTATTAAAATAGGGTCTATTGCAAAGTTATGTCTAAGAAGTATAAATTCAGAAGTGACAATAAACATTTAAATATAATATCTTCGTATCCTAGAAATGATAAAGAAATTTTAATTTTGCAACCATGTAAAATGACTAATGTATTTTATGCTACTGATAAGATCAAACTTTAATATTAATGTTCACGCTTTAACGTACAATACAATAGAGAGTGACGAAGTAAAAGAGAGACTTGTTTGTACTACACTAAGTGTTCAAATAATAACACGTAACAAATAAGTACACGTATATGAGACTCCTTATGGTGATAATTTGCAAACCGAAACCGTACCAGAGACGGGCTGAGGACGTAGGCTCGCAACGTTCATTAACGCACATTATATATTGGCAATCTTATATAATAAACGCAAATCTAAGTTCAGAAATTGCAGTTTGTTAATATTACTAGTTTTAAGTAGCGATTTATGTTTTATTAAATTAAAGTACACAACAAAGAATACATTAAATATATTACATAATTTGTATTGGATATTTATTAAACAAGTATATTTTTAAAACAAAAATTACAGAAAAAATACGTCGCAATTTTTTTTTAACATCATAAATCAAACAAGCTACACGTTTTCGGCCTCTATATGTATTAATTTCTTACCGAAGTTTGTATCCGAAAAACTTGAATAAATAGTCAATGGATTAGGTTTATATATTTACACCTTACTGTATAAAAGTGTGTTTTATTTTGAAGAATCTACAGCGATTTCAACATGACTTCAAAGCATTAATAATTCGTTCATGGGCTGTAATAGTGGCACAACTCAAAAAACGTGTTTAAGACTAGGAATAGGTGTAAATGTTATAATACACATTCTTGTCAGCAGTAATACCAGCAGAATTCATAATTCAATATTAGGCCGTTCGTTTAAGGTAACTTTTTTACATTTTTTTTGCATTTTCCTTAGCAATGAAAACTTTAAACTTAACTTTAAACCCATTTATCTCAAAACCTAATTTTTTGTGTTGTACCATGATTGCAGCCCATGAGCGAATTGATATAAGACATTGAATACTAATTTGAATTTAGCTAGTATTATAAAACAACAGTTCTAATTTAAGAGCAACCTATTGCTAATTACTAGTTGTAATTTAGTTACAGGGCCCAGGTTTCAACGAGTAGAGATATATATATTAAACTACTTTTGTCCTTTTTTAACCTATCCGGTCTTACTAATGAAACTAATATAGAATAGCTTGTGATGTCTAAGTTATGTAATTTGTGATATTTCTATGGCATTTACGTATGATGGATCACAACAACCATAAAAATATAAAGAATTATAAAACGATAGGTGATGTATATAATAGACAAAGTAGGAACCGACATAAGCTTGCGACTTCTGCTTTGCGCCTAGCAAAAGTACGTAAATCGTTTGTGGGTATGGGTATAAGATTCTATAATAAAATTCCGAAATCAATTTTTGCCATGCCATTACAGCAGTTTAAAAACACTGTTAAAAAGAGGCTGATACAGAAAGCCTACTATACTGTTGAAGATTACTTGGATGATAAGGATGTGTGGATATAGGTGCACCTCTACCCTGTACAAGACAGTAATAAATAAATGTAATTAGTTCTAAGATTTATATTTTAAAAAGAGCAACCGCCGAGTTTCTTGCTGGCTCTTCTCGGCAGGAACAGCTTTCCGAACCAGCAGTAAAGTTGACGATTCAAAAGCACTTGTTTACAAGTTTACTTGAATAAAGAATATTTTGAATTTGAAAAAACAAAAGATATTTGAAAGCAGTGAAACTCATGTAAAATCGAAATGAAGCATGTAAATCGTTGGTAAGTTTTGTTGAAAGAAGCTAAATTTAAGAAAGTCCTGGTTTTTAGTGAGAATGTATACCGTCTTGTGTATTAGTTTTGCATAAATTCGACTTCTATAACTAGTGGTTTAGCTAGACGGGGCAGTGCTCCGAGGCCCCCAAGCTATGTGCTTAGTGAGACTTTTCAACTTACTCGATAGCGTTAGCGTAACGCCAATTTATATAGCGCTTGGACAGCGGTCACTAGATATCGCTGTTGCAGCGTCATACAAATTGGCGGTACACTAACGCTATCGAGTAGGTTAAAAGAAACTCGCACTAAGAACATGAGCTTGGTACGTCGAATCAAAAATACGAATCAAATAATTGTATATAGTTTAGTTGGGACCCTAGTTTCTTTCTTGCTCCAGGACCTTTCATTACCTAACTATTACCAATGTCTATAACGCATTAAAATCGTACCCAGTGTTATATCTTAAAATATTTATTTTCAATCCCTTTATAATGAGGAGAATGTTAATTTGCCCACTGGAATTTGTTATAGTTGGATACCAATCATAATTATTACGATTACGTGAATGCGCCATAAAATATAATCATTAACATCACTTTTTATATCAACTGGTATTCTTAAACAATGACTTTAGAGCTGTATAAGCTATGCTGTTAGATTTACGGGCATAATTCTATGTAGTGTATAAAATAATATATAACAGAGAATAGAGCGAAATGGACCTTTCAGTTTATAATAGTTATTATAGTATCAAGTGTTAAAAAAAAGATAATGAACACATTAAAAATAAAATAAATTATCTGTTTTGTATTTTTATAGTGATAGTGATATTGATATAGTTTCTATAGAACGTAAATTACGAAAATATTAAATATAGAATTATTTTTGTACAATATTATTATATTTAGTTATAACGAACGTACGTATTTAAATATCATATGTCAATTAAAATATAGACTCACGTATTTATGGCGTTACGATCTGCATGTGTCTATATGTGGTGTGTGTGTGTCTTAAAAACACGTACATTATGGGTGTACGCGTCTACATTGTATGTACTGTGCTATAAAACATAGGCGGTGGTAAGACAAGCAGTGATTTTGATCAACACACGTACAGATATCATGGTTGTTTGTTAAATAATTTTGTTTTCTAAATAATAATGCCTGATGACTATTGATAATTATAACCTTCACGAATTTCATAAATATAAAACGAGCAATATTGTTGCGCTATTCGAATATAGCGGTACGCTGAATTGAAATGCATGCATTAACTAATAAAGTTAAAAAAAAAGTTCAAAGTGTCTATAAATAGGCGGTATATTTGGGTGGAGGCTACAGAGTTATTATGCGTAGAGTAGGGCACCCGTAGGCAGAGTCGTGAGTGCGAAAGAGTCTAACAAATAATAAGAGGAAAGATGAAAGACCCATACTCTTCTTTTTAAATTAACAAATGCACTGAGAAATATTTATAGCGCGTTCTTAATTTAAATACTTAAAACATTTTTTAGCACGTCTTTCACGTTTCAAGCGTTATTTATAATCAAAAGGAAAATTAGTTTGAAATTTTCCAACGTCCAAATTGATCCAACTAACTAAATCCAATGTTTAGATAATGCGCCAAAAAAAGAAAGACAGATATCTAGCCTTCTTTGCTTTCTCTATTTATCGATGGACACCTTTGAAACGGCCTCCCGTACTCTAGTACAATAACGTTATGGTTATAACTACAATACTTGTAACCATAGAGTAATTATACTAAAGTACGAGAGACGTAGGCAGACCAGTGAATGCGAGAGTCCAACAAATAATAAGAGAGCAAAGGATACTCATGTACCTAATCTTTGTCTAATCACACATAAAAAACAGAGAGAGATATAAGACTGATTCGTTGACTCTTAATTTTCGATGGACACATTTTAGACTTTCTCCTACTCTAGTATAATAACTCTATGTTAAAAACTCAGTGGTGTGATGTATGTAAGAAAGGGCTTAATTATCTGGGCGTACGCTACGAGCCGCGTAGACGTGCAACGACACAAGCCATGGCGTCGTCTATGGAATCAAATACGGGAACTCCGGCACGGTGGGCCAGATCCGTTAGGTAATGTCGCCCTCGATTGTAATCTCTTACAGCCGCCTCGCTATACTGTAAAAATAAACGTTTGTTTATTTTTTTGATGATTCTTAAAATGTAATAAGTAACCATCATATTTTTACATCTATACTTAATATAAAACAAAGCCTGAAAAAGCTGTCTGTATGTAATCGATTTCCTCAAAATCTACTAACCGGATTTTTGTACGGTTTAAACCAAAAGATAATGCAATACTTCCAAATAGTACATATCAGTATTATCTAAATTGTGTCGAAGAAATCGCGCAGTTGTTAAAAACCTTGCTTGTTTACTATAAAAATAATAATTTCACTATTTCGTACACTATACTCTTTACGTTTAAGTACTATGGTTATAATAGTAACTATGCTTCAAGAGTACTCAACTAGTTGTAAACAAACAAAACCATATGACTTAGTTGCGCCAAACATTTTATTGCAATAATGATCTACAAATAAAGTAATTGAGATAAAACTGCATATGCCAAAATAATTTCTTTGATGAAATATATCTTTTATATTTATGCGTTTAGTATCAAACACATAAATATGTAATTTCGTAAAATATATTTATCAGATGCCTATTAAAACCTACTTAACTACATTAATAAATAATTCTGGCAATAGTAATTATATTACATTATTTGATGCAATACAATATCAATCTTTTATAAAGACACAATGTAGTATATAGTTTAAAGTATATTTAATAGTTTTCATTGTTTTCTAGAAAAAGTTTAAAATACCTGTGTGTTTGTCAAGTCACATGTAAAAAAAGTTTCTTAAAGTAGACAGATTACAATACATTAAAAGTTTTTAAAATTATTGATGTCAATCATGCCATAATCAAATGGCGGAAATACAATTGATAATTTAAAATGTTTTGAAAAAAAAAAATTAAGTGTAATGCAATGTGTTGTAATCTGCCTACCAAAAATAACCTTTTTTTTACATGTTTACCTTTAGTTAAGTACCTAAAGTATAGAAAATTCTGGGATAAATCTAACCTATCAATCAGCATTTAAGCAGCGTGGTGGGTCTTAGCTCTAACCCTTCTCCCTAAAACCGGAGAGAGGAGGCCTATGACCAGCAGTGAAATAGTAACAGGTCATTGCTTTCTACTTGACGTATAAATGTTTCATATATAATAGTGTACTGAATAGTGAAATTATCTTAAGGGACACATTTCATGTCATTTTAAGGATAAAGTATTATATTTAAACTATAGTCATTGTGGAAGAAAGAAATGAATCCACTTTATATTAGGTAATTTTGGGCCACCTTTGGACTAGTTATCATAAGTAGGCTTTAATTTTTGTATCGTTACTAGATAATAATTATTTTTTATGAGAAATTTCCAAAATTGATAGTTTAAATTTCGATAAAAATTCTATTTAACGGTTTCACTTAAAATGCTAGCAGGTAGTAAGAAAAATAAGGTACCGGGTGGGCCTTAGCAGGATCCATGGGTTGAACGATAAGCACTGTATTGCTAGCGCGCAGACCCATATAGTGAGCTGCTAACACCATCGCCGCGAAGCTCGGCGTCTCTGCACATAGACCGAACACCAGAACACGGGACCCAAGCAGCTGCTCCGCGTCATAGGTGCCTGCGTTTCACATTACACTGGTTGTTGCTTACATTTTCAAGTAACATAAGAATAGGCACCACGACCACGTCTATAAGTAATGATATAGTCCACGAAACATTATCTGACAGCAATCAAAATCAGATTTATCTAAATTGCAAACCGCAATTTATCTATACACCTCCATACCTACATATGTTCAATCAAAGATCCAATCTAAACAAATCTTTATCAATAAGCCTTGTGTCACGTGTGAAAAGCAATTGTGCTATTACGCCAGACGCAAAAAGAAAAAGATAATCAGCTTTTATTTTTTTTTTACTACAGTATGGTCTAATTAATTGAACAAGCTTGTACAAGAGTAATAATAAGATTATTTTGCTATAATCCGCGATACAGTAAATAGAAAATATATATAGTGTTTAATGTATAGGGGACTATCAGTATTTTCATACCCGATACGTGCAGGATTCGTAAAAACACATGCACAAACCTCCACCACTTCCACCACAATACACAAGCACTACACAGGTTCACTATCACAAACTCAACAATCGTTTCGCTCCGCAACCGAAGCATCATCAGGAGATAGACTCCACGACAAAATCGCAAAGCTTGTACAAGCTTAGTATGTGAAAACCTCATAGCTTCTATGTTATTCTATGTTCTTCTTAGGGCGACCGTATTGTGTAAATCGTCTATACTAATATTATAAAGAGGAAAGTTTTGTATGTATGTGTGTATGTATTTAATGTTTTCACGCAAAAACTACAGGACCCATTTTTAAAACATTCTTTCACCATTGGAAAGCTTCTTTACTGAGCAACATAGGTTATATTTTATTTTCAAAAAATAGGGATCCTAATAAAATTGTAATAAGGTGTGAAAAATTAAGTCGTAAAAATCTTTTATCGCTGCGGAAACTATTAATGATAGAACAAATAAATGTTCTGCAGTATTGTAGAACGTACCAATATCCACAAAAAAGTCCGTGATACCATATGTCTAACTATTATAGTTACGCAAATATAACTACTTTTTACATTGTAAAAGTTAATAGAAATGCCGACAATAATCAAACCATTTTATTCATATCTCCGTATTAATCCTTATCCCGTTAAATGATATTTTATTAAAAACTGACTTTTAAAAGAATTCAATTTCCAGTTAAAACTTCTCCGACTTTGTAGCCTTTCCACGAGATCGGTATGTATGCGACTGAAACCGCGGGGCATTGCTCGTATTAAATATAACCATAATATTTGAAGCTGATAGCCTAGCGGTGAGACCGTGCGACTCTAGAGACGACATGGGTTCAAACCCCGGGCAGGCACCAATGAGTCTTTCTATTAAAACTTATGTGTCTAATTGATAATTGCAATTTATCACACTCTTTTTGGTGAAGGAAACCTACATATCTCTAGAGAATTCTAGGGATATGTGTAACCTACCAATCCGCTTTGAAGCAGCGTGGTAGGTCTTAGCTCCAATCCTTCTCTCAAAAAAACGGAGAGAGGAGGCCTTAGCCCAGTGGGCATAGTAACAGGCCGTTACTTTACTTACTTTACTTTTATAATATTTTGTCAGAAAGAAGTACTTAATCACCTTTAAACGGCTGTGGCGTGACGTCCTCTGAAACTGTGTAATAATCCGATGCGCTGAGCCTATCCAAGGGTCGATCTGAATCTGAAGTTCGATGTCGCAGTTCTACATCTTTTAACGGTGACGGTGGGGGTGACGGTGGGGGTGACGGAGTGGTGGTGTCGGGCCGAGGTTTTTTATCTCGACAGGGCGATTCAGGCGCCGGCGCAGTTCGACGGGCAGGCGCAGAGAACATCCGCGTGTAATCATTCGCACGTGGTATTACGTATGTGAACCCTTGTCGTTTCAGGATCTCTTCAGGTCTGGTGCCGCTTGACTGTATAAGAATATATTGTAAGAGAAATTTGTAAAAGAAAAACATTAGACAAATGTGCAATTATAAATTATAGGAACTAACATACAATAGATGGTACACTGGATTCTCGAGCGATCTTCAATCAATCGAGCGATAGTTTCGAGCGAACAATGCGCGGATAGTAAAAAAATTTTCGTATTACAAAAAGAGCCATACGTGGCATCTACAATTTAAGTCCGCGTGATTCCCTGCGAGAGAAGTTTAAGGAAACAGGTATTCTAACATTTGCTTCACAGTATATTTTAAATAAATTAATTTTTGTACATAAAAATATAAAGAATTATAAAACGATAGGTGATGTATATAATAGACAAAGTAGGAACCGACATAAGCTAGTGACTCCTGCTTTGCGCCTAGCAAAAGTACGTAAATCGTTTGTGGGTGTGGATATAGGTGCCTGGTGCCTACCCTGTACAAGACTAATAAATAAATGTAAATAGTTCTAAGATTTATATTTTAAAAAAGAGCAACCGCCGAGTTTCTTGCTGGCTCTTCTCGGCAGGAACAGCTTTCCGAACCAGCAGTAAAGTTGACGATTCAAAAGCATTTATAGAATTAGGCGTTACTTTGCGGAGATCCATAATACAAAAGTAATAATAAAATTATTTTGCTATAATCCGCGATACAGTAAATAGAAAATATATATAGTGTTTAATGTATAGTGGATTATCAGTATTTTCATACCCGATACGTGCAGGATTCGTAAAAGCACATGCACAAACCTCCACCACTTCCACCAAAATACACAAGCACTACACAGTTTCACTATCACAAACTCAACAATCGTTTCGCCCCGCAACCGAGGCATCATCAGGAGATAGACTCCACGACAAAATCGCAAAGCGGAAGTGGTGGAGGTTTGTGCATGTGCTTTTACGAATCCTGCACGTATCGGGTATGAAAATACTGATAATCCACTATACATTAAACACTATATATATTTTCTATTTACTGTATCGCGGATTATAGCAAAATAATTTTATTATTACTTTTGGATTCAAAAGCACTTGTTTACAAGTTTACTTGAATAAAGAATATTTTGATTTGATTTGATTTGATATAATTAGTAAATAATGTAGCGCATTATTTTTACGTACACATAATGAGTTATGAACCGCTTGATAATTCTGTTACTTTTATCGTATATCTTCGTAATTTCGTACATAGTCGTCTCATATACGAATTTTGTTCGCGCAATGATTTTTTCTGAAATCATTGGTTTGTGTTACAAAACCGGTGCCAAAAAAAAACTTTATCATAAACAAACTATTTAAAGCCTTAGAAAGTAAACGTTGTTATTTTGTTACTGTTAAAGAGGATCAGAGAAAGTTTTAACATTCTCCGATCTCGTGAAATGATTCTCGAAATTGTGGGTTATTGTGGTAATGAATGCTCAGTGACAAGAAATGTCGGTCGGTCGGATGCATAAATTGCTTCACTTGAAATACATTTTAGGGAGTATATAACAAATTAAAACAAAGGGTATTTCGGCTGAATACAAGAGACTTCTTTATTTTTTTATATAATTCGACTAAGTTGGACGAACTGCCAAATTCGGTGTAATTTTTATACGTATTTGTCATACGTTTAGGGCATAATGTACTTTCCTAGCTATTTAAACGATTATAAGGGGCTATAAGAGTAAGCCTTTAACAATTTCTGTACAGTGAAAGCTTAAAAGTCAAGAGTAACTTTGTCATTGTGATACGGTGTATCGAATTTTATAACGGCAACTATATGAATAAATTAATAATTTATTCATATAGTTGCCTCTTTACGTGTCTACAATCAGGATAATATGGAAAAGCATTTGTACTAGAATATAGGTGGGTTTCTATTGACAGACCTACATTGTTCATTATTAAAGTAAGTTTAATAGTATTGATCCACTACACTACCTACTGAAAACTTATTTAAATATTTTCCCACGCCAATTATGCTCATTTTAACAAGAAAGTATTAAAAATAATCATATGAAAGTGACAAAGTTTTATGTGATGTAATTTACATTACTTACAGGGAATGCTCCGCCTAGGTATACGTCGTGTGCAGGAGCACCCAACATAGCGGGTAACCGCTCTAACCGCCTCTCAGTACCCGGTGTGAATACCGAATCACCGCTACTTCCGCCTGATGCTGTTCCCTCTTCCATCACGTTTTTGTTACCGCCATTCTAATATTAAAAAAAAGTTATTTGGATTAGAAAAAAGCAAAGTATCTCCTTAGAACAACTCTATAAGTACATACGAGAGGTCACAAACAGCTTGTGATAACTGCATCGCGACTCGGCAGAGTTAGCAACTCATTTGTTGGTCTCGCTATTCGCTTCTATAATAAAATTCCTCAATCCATTCTAGACCAGTGTACAGAAAGATTCCAATTAAGTGTAAAAAATATGCTTATACGTAAAGCATATTACAAAATTGAAGATTATTAGGATGAAAAAAGTGCCTCGATTTGAAAATTCTTTCAGCTTCATACAAGACAGCGGTTTAATAATGTATAATTGAAAATATTTAAAAGATTGACCGCCGAGTTTCTTGCTGGTTCTTCTCGGTAAGAGCAATATTCCGAACCAGTTGTAGCTACATCAATCATATTGATGCTTGACGATTCAAAAGTGTATGAAATGGTTTATTTGAGTAAAGATTATTTTGATTTGATTTGATTTGTACCCTAACACAAGCCGGATAACAATGAAAACAAATTCACTTTTCGATGTTAGTCATACCTTCTATCTTATATATTTAACTAAGGTAACAAATAAGTAATAATACATAGATAAAGTCACACAAGGAATAGACCTATTCAGTTAAGTCAGTATAGAATGAATTCAGTCTTTTTGGTTTATTCATTTGTTCATGACGATCACATTTTTTTACATTTAACCTAACGTATTGTGGTATCAAACTTTCTATCTCTGTTTTAGGCAATGGACGCCCACCATTGAAAATAGATCTCTTGAAAGGAATTCAATGCCATACCTTAAAACGGCACACGATTACACATCTTGTTCCACTTAAACCTAGCAGTTCCCGACGTCGTTTTCAAGATCATCTATACACTCATCTACTTTCAACTATTTAATTGAGTTTATATTTAACCAGAATATAATAATTATTTTATTGACTCATATATGATATACGTTTTGACACTAAACCATATATAGAAAACAATAAGTTACAAAACTATTTTTAATACTAGGATTCTTCTCTTCTTGCTCCTGTCTTTACCCTTATCCCACTCTAAAGTCGGCATATCGACTGTGAACTGGCAAATTGTCCTATCTTATTTTTGACAACTTTTCAGGAAGAAGAGAAAACGTGATTATTAATATATTCGCAATAATTTTTGTGTAATAAAAAACAGTTGACTTTAAATATGTTTATTTATTTACAAATTTTCTAGTAGATAACACATGTTGATACGGTAAATGATGGGCAGTAGTACCTAATGAAGTTAAAAAGTGATTTGGCTTAAAATTGAGATAGGAGATATTGCCGGTTCACAGTCGATATAATGTTTTTTCTTCCATTCCCGTGTCATTCGTCAACTCCTCCGTCGTCTACTCCTTTTATATGCATGTCATACTTTACACATAGGATTGAGTTTTCAAATAATAATTAATGCAATTAGCATAAAACACACCTTCGGTATCTTCAAGGAGAGTTTTTGGCCATACGCCCGTAGCCGAGGGTTATGCATCCGTAGACAGTGGTGCTCTCGTGGCGAACTGGAGACGCGATCAGCTGCGCTCGCTATCACAGACTCCGTGTTTTCAGTTTCCTTTCCGTTACGGTTTTGATATTCTATAAAAGAAGGTACGTGTATTATGATACGATATGGAATAAAGTTATGCGCTTGTTTGGACAATATCCACAAAGATAAACACTGAATAAAATGAATCACAGCTAATTCCAAATATGCCTAATTAGACATCGATGGAATACACATATGTGTAGATCCAATGTACTCGTAGTTCTTATGACAATTTCTTCTTAAATTTAAATAAGCTGAAGAATTTTAATATTATTTAAATTGAAAAAAAAAAAAGAATTGTCTGCCAAATTAATATACACAAGCTCACACAAAGAGGCAAGTATTTACAATTTTTTGCGGAACGACTTGCATCGAAAATTCTTAATGTTAGAGAGAAATAAAACGAGAAAAAGTAACAACAATAATCACGCTGAAATTTAAACCATTCCATGAATGATTCCAAGTGAAAATTTCCTTGGAGAGAAGATTAAAAGCAAGATATAATTATCAAAAAGAATGCGATGATTGTATCTACGATGGGATATGATATGCGAAATCAAACACGTCAATAAAGAAAAGTTTCTCATTCGCAATGAAATGCAAATTGAGAACTGCAATCTACGTCACCTAAGCGCACCATTTCTTATGCATCACGTTATAGCTAAATGTATTAACTAATTCGTGATCCGTTACAGACTAACTTCGTGTGCACATGCTATTTTAAGACCAATCTGTACACAAGATTAGAAGATGAAGATTTTCCAAAATTCTCATGAATCCAGTATAAGAATTATTTCTTTGCCAATAAGAATTCTTAGCGTTTTCTAAATTAAAAAATAAATGTTAGAAGAACACCATATTATAGACGGTGTTGATATTAAATTTAATTGTAAATAAATTATGACATTGCATTTTAAAGTAAGGCTCTACTGAACTGAAAAATATTTTTTCAATTTGTTAAAACTCGTTAACTCTTTAGTTAGTTGAGTTTGTTTTTGTTGTTAGTTGAGTTTCGTTAGTTGAGTCAATCAGTTATGCAAATATTCAACTATTTTTCTAAACATATAATTCAATAATTTATTTTATTCTAGTACAAGGTCGACAGTAATTAATTTATATCCACGTAATTCCATTATTATACAATCCTATATAGGCTTTCTGAATTATTATCCCTTTAATAGTTAAGTTAAACTAATGTAATAGTAATTTTAAATTGTATGTCATGAGCACAAATTATTTACAAATAAGAAACAATTCTATGGTATTAGCATAAGTTAAAAAATATATTATTTCGGTCGTTTACAAATATAAAACCTATCTTATAATTGCACGTTTAACAATCATTAAGTAATGTAACGGTACGCTTAGTCATTCATCATCATTCTCCTGCCCTTATCCCACTCTAAATGGGGTCGGCACAACATGTTACAAACATGTTGTCATATGATTTGGCTACGTATTTTACGACCGGCCGCCTGCCTGATGTCAACTTACCTTAGTCGCCTTTTACGACACCTCGGTAATAAATAAGGCTGGTCTATTCTATGCAGCCGGATACTACACGGCATTTACCTTAGTCACCTCTTACGACACCTCGGTAGAAAGGAGGGTGGTCTATTCTATTCTGTCGGATACCACACGGCATGGTACGCTTAGTTATTATATTCATCAATTTCAAAAGTAATAATAAAATTATATAATCTGCGATACAGTAAATAGAATATATATATAGTGTTAAATGTATAGTGGACTATCGGTATTTTCATATACGAATATATGAAAATACGGATAGTCCACTATACATTTAGCACTATATATATTTTCTATTTACTGTAACGCGGATTATAGCAAAATAATTTTATTATTACTTTTGTATTATGGATTTCCGCAAAGTAACGCCTAATTCTATAAATTATTCGTCAATTTCATAAGTGATATATCATATCGCGCATTAAGCATCAAAACCAAAATTTCAAAAGATGTTTTTGTAAGATTTCTAGTAATTTTTAACAAAATATTGCTTTATTGATAGTGGAACTATATCGCCTATGATATTACAAAGAAGCGGTTATCTGTGGGCGTCTGACGTAGTAGATGTCTGTCAGTGTTCAATACTTTGCCAATAAACGCCATCAACTTCAAGTTGTCCTTGGATATGTATCAAATAAAAAATACTCTCAAAAGATGAAAAACAACTACATTGTAACAACGCATTCCTTAAGCATATATTCAGTCTAGTAAACGGGTAATTCATACTTTATCCACAGTAAATAAAACTACATAAAGGTGGCGAAGCACATTTTACTTTAATACAAAACATTGTAAATTTTTTTTAAGATATGCCGTGTGGTATCCGGCAGAATAGAATAGACCACCCTCCTTTTTACCGAGATGTCGTAAGAGGCGACTAAGGTAAGTGCCGTGTGGTATCCGGCTGCGTAGAATAGACCAACCTTATTTCTTACCAAGGTGTCGTAAAAGGCGACTAAGGTACGTTGACGTCAGGCAGGCGGCCGGTCGTAAAATACGTGGCTAAATCGTGTGACAACATCTTGTAACATGTTGTGCCGACCCCACTCAAAGTGGGATAAGGGCAGGAGGATGATGGTGTCATTTTTAAGATATACTTTGTATACTTATATGCCTTGATCAATACATAAATGGGTAGTGAAAAATAAAAGTACAGTTAAATGTTGGAACACTTGTTAAGAAATCAGAGTTAACTGCTATTTGGCCTGAAGGAAGCAGATAATACTTGTTAATAAACTCTTACAATTATAGTTACAATATATATTTGTCTCTCGTATATACAAGGATTCTACTACCAAGTGTTCTAGTTTACCTCATTACCTAATGTACTGCATTATTACTAATTATTGCGTGCCTCTTAAGAACTTGACGAACTATAAAGCGCAATAAAGCTTGGCGTGCATGACGCACCAGGGGACAAGGTAGACGAGGTGAGCAAATCACGCAGCGAGCGAAAAGCGCGACGTACTCGCGCGGCTACGCTCGACCCTGATGGAGTGCGCGGTGATTGCCCTTTAACAAATATCTCCTTTCAACCGACACTATGAATTCCAGCTGAATATTACCAACAATAATCTACTAAACACGTAAAGAAAATACAGAGATGACAATGTGAGTGTATATCTGTATTTAAGTATATATTTAAAATTATATATGTAGTATATCTACCAGTTGTCCGTCACCCATAATACAAGTATTAAGTTACTTCTTTGGGGCGGACGACCGTGTGTGTAAGTGTCCCGTATATTAAAAAAAAATAAAAATATATATATAGTACATTTCTTGGCACTACAAATAATACAAATAGTTTAAAGGAATATCTAAAAGACTAAATAAATTTTATATTTAATGAAAGTCGTATATAAAAAAATATATGACACCGGTTTGATAGATAGAATTTTTGTTTTTTAAATGTAACTGTACTGGAAAATCATTCTTGGAGAGGGACAGTTAACTAAAAACATGAAATTCATCACCAGAAGCGTCGACAAAATATTTTTCACAAATTGTACCTAACGACTTCATTCACGTTAACTTAAGTATTAATGTGCTTTAAATCATGTAGTCTACGTTTGTTGTTTTCCCGATGGGGAAAAAACTTTGAATGCGCCAAATAACAGACAAGACAGAATTTCGCATTTATAATATTAGTATGGATCGTTGTTATGTGACTTTATTGGCAGTAATATTTACCTGCATCAGCGGCAAGTTCGGCGACTCGGCAGAAGGTTTCGAAGTCAATGGTATCCATATTTGGTGGTAAACAACGTTCCGCAAGATCACGCGGTACCCGCGTCGCATCCTTGAGTGCTTCAACAGCACGAGCGCGTGTTAATCGCGCGTTTCTGCCGCCAGCTGCATCGTACGCGCGTTTTAGCCGTAATATTGTTTGGCCCAAGGGGTGACGCGGGTGCGTTCGCGCGCCTCGAAGGACGGTGCGAGCGCACCGCAACGCTGTTGGGATGTCTGTAAATGCGGGCAATCCTCGCCTTTCCACAGCTTCTTGTAGCGTTGCGCGTGCACGCGATAACTCAATATATTCTCTGAAATAAGAAAGTTCATTTATTATATTAATATATTAAATTAATGTTTAAAAAAATATGTAAACAAAGTTTAATACTATCGCTTAGTACATGGTCAAATATCGTGTGAATTGTTCCGCACAAACGTGCGGGCGGATGAGGCAACCTCCGAAACCTGGGCCCGACGTCCCGGCGCCTCAACCTACCTTATGCGGCCGTCAGCTATATGCGGTCCGGCCTCATGAATCACTGCGTGTATATGTGTACGTGTGTGTGTGCGCTTGTACTTGGCCGATTCCCGAACCCGTTGGCTCGCCTCTGCAGTCTTCCACGAACACGTACTGTCTATTTCTCCCGGCGTATACACTTCACTAACGCAGTTAAATAACACAAATAACACCCGGTGTGCACACAACCTTCGTAAGGCCACACGTTATTGAATCGTCCCATATCGGCGAACATTAATCCCAACACGTACTCGAACCGCGTCGCGGTCGCGTCTTATCTTTATAGTATTCGAAACGCTTCACTAATTGACCGCGTCACTAAATACTTATATCAATATCAAAAGTCAATACAGTCGTGGTACTATCTTTACTATCGCATAAGTATTATCTAAAACCACACCCTTCACTGGTTAAAACGCATAATTACGCGTGTGCGTTCTTCAATAAGATCGTATACAGGGCGCATATCGTACATGCGCGCGCACGTCCTGTCTTATCGTAATGCAAAACGTTACTAAAAATACTACGTAATAAACGCGAGCGGCGAGCGCAGACCACACGGCACTCGAAATGCCCGTCAAGTGAGCCTCGACGCGAGTCTACCGATAAGCTCGCTGGCTAGGCGCGCCAATTTATACAAACCATCGTGGTTATAGGAAAGGTCATTACTGATTACAGAACTGGGTATATTTCTTCCAAAAATTTCATGAACGCGAACTTCTTAATTATTCATTCTTAATTTATTCACTGGTATTCTACAGCGAGTCACTTTTGCGTGATGTGATAAAAATTGAAATTTGAAAATTGTTACGAAAATAAATATAGCTTCCAAATGATATTAACAATGCTTGTATAAAAAATTCGAATAAGAAAGTGGTCGAGTAAGATGTGCAGATAATATTTATACTAACTGATCAGAGATGGTTTCGGAACCGATGGTCTGATGTCGTGAATAGGGTCGTAGAACAAGTAGTAGGTCTCTAGGCGCAGCGGCTAGATGAGCTGCCTCAACACACGCGGCAACAGCTCGCGTCTCGCTGTCCAATACAAAAAGTAGCGCTCTCGCCTCAGCTTTCGCCCGATGCTCTACCTCTATCAATTCTGTTGACCAGTCGTCCACCTGCTAAGTGATCAATTACAACCTAAAATTACTTACTTAATATCCTATTTAAATATGTTTTTCTAATAGCATAATATCTGATAAAATTTTCGGAATGCGCCTTTTTCGATTGGAAAGCATCGTAAGGAAATCTCTATATTTTCTGAGTAGTTCTTGGTATAAGTATAGCATACGCGTGTCTTAATGTCTTTGTATCTCCCCAATTAAATATTAAAATTTAGATACTTAAAATAAATGTAAATCTTATCTTATTCATCTTATCTTACTAAGTGGTTATCAATTAATCTTAGTAGGTCCTAAAATATATATGATTTACAGGAGTAATAAAACATTTTTTTTTAAGAAATATAAATGCTTGTGGAACTTTTAAACATTATATATTTTTTACATTAATAATAATATTGTCAAGTCTATACTACGATGTACTTACAATGTTCGTGTTATAAATAACCTTACTCACTGTAGGTTTGTATAACTAACTCATGTATCTTAAATAGCAATCCAAGCCAGACGGACGAAATACCTATAATTTATCGTTATCTTGAAAAATATTTTACAAAAACGTGTTGTATCAAAGCCTATTGAATTTGATGTAATCACGTATAGTCATACTACGAAAGACATGCACTATCTTCGTCGGTACAGCATCGTTGCTATCAATACGAATACAACGTAGTAGGATCACTTTTCACTTTTCAACATTGCAATTCCGTGATATGTGCTCTCGTAACGTAACGCAACGGCCTGTTACTATGCCACTGGTGGGCATAAGTTTCATCACTCCGTTTTTTTTTTTTTGGAGAGGAGAGGAGATTGGAGCTAAGTCCTACCACACTGCTCCAGTGCGGATTGGTAGGTAACACATAGTTTTCTGTAGAGATATGCATGTTTCTACACGGTGTTTTCATTCATCGAAAAGCATGTGATAAATTGCAATTATGAATTAGACACATGAGTTTTAATAGAAAAACTCATTGGCGCCTGCCCGGGTTTGAACTCATGTTCGCCTCGAAAGAGTCGCACGGTCTCACCGCTGGGCTATCACAGCTATATTTGGTTTCATTCGTTTGTAACTTACTAGTTTGTACCCAGTTGGTGCTCGTCAGCTTGTACTAAAATATGCCCAAAATTATGTACAAGCGATGCTTCCTGTTTCCGAAGGAAAAACAGAAATATATGTGTTCTATATGTTAGCCCGGTATAAAAGCTTCAATTGTACCAAATTTTTTCCATATTTCTCCAACGGGCAAACAGATTTTCTTATTTATAATATGACGTTGCTTAATTGCTTGTGCCACAATATTATTTTCATTTATAAAGCAATTATTTCTCAAATCACTAACATGTAGAAATGTTGTTAATACAAAAAGCCAAGTAAGTAAGTATAAAATGTCTCCGTAAGACTAAATAATCTCACAAATGTATTCATATATTACTCACAAGCTATCTTTAGCGTGTCGACGTGTTTCAATTTCAATATATTCAAATTCAATGGTCTATTGCACGTAAAACTGATCACAAAGATACAACTATATATTATAAATATCCAAGATGAATCTACATTTTTTTTATAATTGATGATAAAATTAATTTACCATAATTTTTGCTTTATTAATAGGTATATTATACGAATACATACATATTTTTAATAAAATATTTAAATTTTGTCAAGACAATTTTGTTCGGACATTCTAAATCGGACAAAGTTGAGGTAAATTAGTAGAAAAACGAATCCCGGGTCTGTTGGGAAAACATTAAGTTGAAAACGTTAAGAACCAGAATAAAATATTTAAATTTTCTGTACTTTTGCATATTTTTATTAATTCATCCACTACGTTCATCAACTTTTTTTAATATTATTTTTTTCTATTGAAATGGTGGGAACGGGACATGGTAAATGTGCATTTTATATATTGTATTTGACCTAAAAAATATTAGAACACTACATAATAATATTCTGTATAGACTAATCCTATGATTTGTTAAAATTATAAATTCAACCCACACCTATACTCACAGGGTTAAAATAAGTGATGCCCATCTTTTCAAGCATTGGTATAGCAATGTCTGATCTCCATGTAGTGGGGTTGCACGATCCGCCCAAAAACACCTCGCACGGAGGTGGCGACGCCTCGCTGCCTGCGCAACATTACATTAGTTAGGACTTCTTTGGTAGAAATAGCGAATTTGATAAATAAAATCAAATCAAATATTTTTTTTTCAAATAAGGTGTTATATGAAATTTTGAATCGTCAAGGATTGTTGCTTAACATTGTTCTTATCGACAAGAAACTCGGCTTTTAAACATTTTCAATTCAAATAATTAAATGAAGAAATATAAAGCCGATTATAAAATCCAAGCATTTTAATAATTTAATCTTCTATTGTATAATGCACTCTACGTACAAGTATTCCTTACATTTAATTTTTAATTAGTAGTTAGTGAGTTTATTTAATATACGTTTAAATAATTGCTTTTTTTTTTATTTTGGTCAGCCAACACGGCTGACCAAGCCGAAAGCGCGACTTCGAACTCCAAACAAGCTCTATGAGTTGTCTATAAAAATTCGTGCTTTATTTCATATTTATATCATGCACTTTACCGTGATGGAAGACAAAATGAAACTAACAAATTTCTAAAGAATTTCCAGAATAGTATATAGTTTTAATTTACGTAAGTGTTCGATTCCTAAATTGATAGAGTTCTAAATCCCTATTTTTATTATTCTCTTATGTTTATACGAATTTATCTCTCCTCTATCTTATTCATTTATTTTTGTATTTAGATTCAAAATATATAAAAGTGTTAAAGCATGTAAACAAAATCAATTAATTTTAATACAAGGACAGAAAAGGAACCTTAGGTGAAAATAATCCCCATTTAAAAACATCTCTTTGAATAATATTCGTTGTATTTAACTATTGTCTCTATGTTTTGTCGCTGTATGCCGCAATGAGAAATATAAAAAAAATGTTTTTTTTTTCATGCATGTTAAATATGGGTGTCGCACATTAATCACATCATCACAGAAAAAAACATAGGAAAAGTCTAAGAATAAAATAAAATGTAGTCTGGTATATAATAGACTCTACCTTTAAACATTCTAACACAGCTCATTTTTATAAAATGTTTCCTTTTACAATGCTGGTTAGGTCGCTTTTAAGCGTATAAGGTATAAGGTCGGCGACATTTTCGACGTGACATCATCATTATACATATATCTACGCACAGCGTTTGCTTTGGAAACAAATATTCAGCGTACCATTAAATATATCGAGAACTGTTTTTTTTTCTTAAAAAATTCACTAATTTTATAGATCAGTCCAATTATTCACATTTCCAATCAAGAAAATGAAATTATTTTATATTTTATATAATATCGTTATTATGAGATAAAAAATAATTAAAAGGGATATATGACAATTATGACATTTGGATCAAAGCTTTTTTAATGAGATTATCTTTAATAAAGGCTTTTATAATTTATAAAAAGTGTAGTAAAATTATAATTTCAGAGTTGTTATATTTGAGGCTTAATGCTTATGTTTTTATAATTCTCTTGTGTTTATTTTTATTTTTTAAATCGTAATTTATTCTAATTACTTATAATTGTAACACTGTAACTAAGAATTTTGTGACTTTATAACTGTATAACTGTTTCTACATAATTAAATTTAATATATAAAGGATATTTGTTGGATTATTTAATATGTATTAGGTACTGTTGGAGATCCGAGTAAATAAATAAGTTTTTTATTTTCTGAGGATTTTGCGGGTTCGAATCACGCGTCGCGTGTAGTCGCTTGTGTTAAAATGTATATTTTGTTGTGGGCATTTTAATGTAAACTATCCATGCATAGTTTTAAAATTACTTACATCTCAACAATTTCAATAGATATCTACATACGATCAGTAGCCAAAAACTCTACGTAGCTTTATACGATAAGCAAGGGATAGCAAGAGTTCTTTTACTCGGCATTGCAATATCAATAGGCTGATAATTATAATTGTATTAAACAACAAATTAACGTAATTTATTATTTGAACATCAATATTGAGTGTACGTGGGGTAACGGGCAACAGATTCTGTTTATACCCATCGACGATTTTATCACGTGTTAGTGCACAAACCCACGCTCTTCAAATCTTACATCAAAGATCGTGTCTAAAGTAATGTTCCGTCAATGCCGTGCATAATACCATTTATAGTCGTAACATAAAAGAAGACGATAACCACGACGACTAATTTGCAATTGTATATAAATCGTTAAAAGGATTTTTGGATACACATACTTAGTGTTGCTACGCTACATATGTGTAGCAGTGTGACCCTATTCCTTGGTATGATTGAAATACGCAAAAGAAGTACAATTAATTAATATCAGTACAGTTTCGTCGCCGGACACGCAATAGTAGAGAGACACCCAATAAAGATTTTAAGGAAAGATGACATGGATTTTTTATTAAATTGTTTAGCATTTAATATATTTATTATTTATTAATAATTTCTTTCGTTCATAAAAATATAATCTAACTTATAACTTTTATTTGTATATAAGTAAAGTTTTAAACATTTAAATATATAGTCGAGTAGATAAAATACACTGAGAACGTTAAGTACAAAGCCATTGGGTCTAATTTTTTCCGGAAGACAAGCGTGTACGAAATTAGGTACCTATAAATAATAATGACTAATATGATGATACACCTTTAGAAAGTGTTCCATAAAGGTGAATGGTCTGTACAACCTGGTGCCCATGGTAATGATTGATGGGCATTAGCGTGGGTTGCGAACACGTCCGCGAATTCTTGAACTACATAAGCCACCTACTTACAAATCGTTCTTTCAAAGGCGATAATCCCAATATATAACTAGCCATGAACTCTACATTGATAATAAATGATAAAGTTTCATTCAACAGTACTAGGTTTTTTGAAATTTCGACATTACGAACTAAAAAAAGTACAACCATTTGAATGCAACAGATGTGTGTTGACATTTTAGAGCAACAAAAACGTGGCCAACACCAATTCGGGATCAGCAGTCATTGCCAGAACAGTAAAAATCACCTCTCGTAGGGAAAAAAGGATTGAACCTTTTCTTGCTCCGATAGCACACAAAATCCTTAAATGTACGCGCCTTTGTGGTACGCGTATTTACGTCACTCAATGAAACCAATACACATTTTGCACTGTTGTATATTTTATTGACTTTCAAGTCATCTGTACCATTAAACTGTGAATCCTTTAAGTGACTGAACCAGGCAATTTCAATTGAAACATAACGAAATTTATTGGGAAAATAATATTGTTTACGAGTAATAAAGACGCACAGGGCACTATCATGGTTGTGGGCGGCATGGCTGCGGTTGCGTTAGTTGCTTGACACTCGCGCTAGTACGCGCTGTCCCGGCGCACGGTCGGCGGCCGACTGGCTTCAAGGCATCACGGCAGCCAAGCCAACTCTACGTCCGACTACTAGCCAATTCCGCATTTTAAAATATTCCGTTATTTCTATATAACACTACAAAGACACGACACACAATTATCATGACGATGATCTATCCCATAAACCAGTTATCTTATTGATTCGTTCCCCATTAAGTCTATGCGATAATTGTCGACATTTTGCATGCTCGGAAAGGCTAATTCGCAATTGTTTGCCAATACAGGAATAAGCCGCGCAGTTATTTATACTTTTGAAAAGTAATATTTGTGTGAAGTATGAATATAATCTGTTTTACGACGCATGTGCGGAAATCGCGCCAGGAGTCTATTAAATATGTATATGTAAAAGTTAAACAATGCTCTTTCAAAATGTTAGTTCTACCTGCTACAAAATATCGTAGAGTTTTTTCAATGAATAATTAAAACGACTATGTACAATGGTCCTAATTGATTACGAATTTATATTTTATGATGTCATACGTTATAAATTTTTATATTCAGTGAAGTTTAATATTTAAATTCTGAATTATTAAGTTTCAAGTTGATAATGATTAATTCTGTAGCTGCCTACATAGTATTCCAAACTTCTTAACTGTGTAATAAATGACCGTTTAATTTAAAGTGAGAATGAGTATAGTGTGTAATCTTTAAAAAAAATGGATATATCTTCGCGGGCTTTTTTGAGGACTAAAAAAAAGGAATATCACTACCACAAAGTTTTCCGAAATTTTCAACAATAATTATTGTCATATTTAAACTGAATCAAACAAAACATTAACAATAACTTTAGTTAAAACTTTTACCGTGAATCAATATTGGCGAGAACGGCATGAAAATCAGTTCAGTAATTTTAGACTTTATTACGAATAGACAGACACAGGCAGACGCCACGGAAGGCTGTGTTTCATGTATATGAATGTATATTTACACTAATAATTGAGGTAGAATAATATAGCTTAGATGATTTTATTGATTTTCAGAAAAAGATTAACTTCTTAAAGTGATACAAGACTAAAATAAACAATCAGCTGAGTCGGACTTCCTTGTAACAAGGAAATTTGATGTTTATATTTGTCGACAGACAAAGAATCTTGATAACACGAAAAACATATATTATATATTATACATATATTATAAACGTATATTGATATATATACATATGACTGTAGTCTTTTTTGTGCAGATAATCATATCTGCACAAAAATACTACGGTCGATTGTAATTTCAACTACCGTTCATGTATCCAATAATTCGTATGTAATGTAATATTATTTTTTTTCTAATAAATCTAGAATGTATAATTTCGTAAAAGACAACCCTTTTTTCAATTTTCATTAATTAAAACTGTCAAGTGTTAGAACCTCCAATATATAACCTGATATTATTTCCTTATAAATAAAGAGATGTTGATTATTTAAATGTTAAAATCCTTGATTGATTATTTAAATGTTATATTGTAGTTAATTTATTAATTCTTGACTTATGACACCTTGGTACAAATAGCTTTATCATATCTGTACGAGCAGAAAGCACTGAAAATGAGAAACTTGTAGTGTTAAATAAAGAATTATTTAATTTAAATTTTTAAGTTCTTATGTATACTTAAAGAATATTATGAAAATTTTAAATACCTTAGATTTATTTTCACCAAAATTGGATCTTGAAATATCTTCTCGAAATATAAAAGAATACTCAATAAGCGATAGTAAATTACTGAAATCTATTGTGTACTGTTGACAATTACAAAACAAAATATAATTCCACTTCATAGTTGCTTCTTATTTTATATGTAAGCATAGTTTTGAGTGTCAAAACATCAAAAGATAATTTTTTCATTTCATATTCAATGTTTTATTTAATCATACATTATACGTCATAAAAGATTATTTAAGAATGTCAAGTCTCAGAACAGTGAGGTCAGCAACAGTTATCACGGGAGGCCCGCATACTGGCGACCGCGGCCGTAGCTCACGTCGTGGCCCGGATTCGTCGGTTAGGTCTGGGGGTGGCCTTGGAGAAATCCGAGGCTATTTGTTTCCACAGGCCTCGGATGGCGCCCCCAGCGGGCTCCCGGTTGGTGGTGGACGGGACGTCCATCGGAATCTCAGGTACTTTGCAGTACCTGGGATTGATTCTCGACAGCCGATGGACGTTCGAGGCCCACTTCCGGCGGCTCGCCCCAAGATTGAAGGCGACCGCCGGAGCCCTGAGCAGGCTCCTCCCGAATGTGGGGGGGCCTAATGCAGGCTGCCGGCGCCTTTACGCTGGAGTGGTCCGGTCAATGGCCTTGTACGGCGCTCCCATCTGGGCGGAGCGGCTGACCGCCAAATCCCTGCCCCTTTTGCGCGGGGCGCAGAGGATTATGGCGATCAGGCTAGTGCGAGGCTACCGGACTATCTCTGGTGAGGCGGCCTGCGCCTTGGCCGGTTCCCCTCCGTGGGATCTAGAGGCCAAGGTGCTTGCTCAGGCCTACCGCCGTAAAGTTGAAGCCCGTCTTTCGGGGGGAAACTCTACGGCGGTGGAGGTGGATTGGCGGAGGACAGCTCAGATGGAGCTTCTCCGCCAATGGAGGCGGCGGCTGGAATCGCCCAGCGCAGGATTCAGGACGATTTCAGCCATCCAGCCCATTCTCCAGGGCTGGGTCGCCAGGAGGCACGGGGTCCTCACCTTCCGCCTTACGCAGGTACTTTCTGGACATGGTTGTTTCGGGAGGTATCTGTGGAGGGTGGCCCAGCGCGAAGCGACTGGTGAGTGCCACGAGTGCGGCGCCGAGTTCGATACGGCGCTGCACACGCTCGCGGACTGCCCTGCTTGGGCAGTTCAGCGGGCGAAGCTCGTGGCAGAGGTGGGGCGCGATCTCTCCCTGCCCACCGTGGCTCGTGCCATGGTGGACAGGGAGGCATCGTGGGCAGCGATGGCCTCCTTCTGCGAGGATGTTATCTTGCGGAAGGAGGCGGCGGGACGAATCCGGGAAGTCGAGTCTTTGGATCCGATCCGCCGCAGGCGAGCGGAGCGCAGGCGACTCGCCGAAGTCCGTCGCATGCCGCCCTAACGGGGACCTGCGAGCGTTCCGAACGGGGTTCATCGGACGCTCGCTGAAATTAGGTCCCCGAGGTGGTCGATGCATCTGGTGCTCCCGATGCATCGATTAGCGGTGGGAGGGGCCACTGCTTAGAGAGGCCCCGACCCGGAGGTGGCGCTCTCCGGGGTACAGAGCCGCTGCTGGCGGGGATGGGGGCAATGTGTACAACGTTACCCTGTCCCCGCCACCAGTAGCGTGGTGGAGCACTGTCAGGTTTTTAGTCGGTGAGAGTCCGACATACCCACCGCTCGTCCCCGTCGGGCGGTGACGACCCATAATGGGTTTTCCTGACAATAAAAAAAAAAAAAAAAGCAACAGTTATCAGTCATCATTATTACAAAGACATGTTTTAATACCTTCCGTATTCTTGTGCGTTAAAATCACAAACATCAGTCATGTTCACAGCCAACCTTTTTTACATTAAAAGAATTTTTTTTTTTTACTTTTACGCAATAAAATTAGCCAATTATATTCCTCGTAATCTACTTGTAGTTAAGCGTTCACATACAAATATACCTACTCTACTAGACACTAATGTAAATGACCTGTCGCTATAACAAAAGTCAAATAAAATATTTAATAATAAAGATCATATATCGAGCTAAAAATATTCTTCAGACTTTTTTATAAGTTAGTTAAACATTTAACAATTTATGTTCTATTTTTATAGGAGGACAATAGTTCCTGAACTACAGTTAAATATAGTTTAGAAATTATGGACTAAAGATGTCGCTTTAAACATAAAAACAACAACATGTTATTATTATTTATTGAATTGAATCTTGTTGCATAAATTATTCAAAATCTTTTCAAATAAGTTCACATGTTAGTTTTAAATAAGTTAGCTGCTAAATAAGAATTATAGTTATTACAGGTATTTTCTTTTCCAGCAGCTTCAATGGGTCAAACAAGTAAAATGGGAAAATGTACAATCTACCCATTTACTTGGCCACATCAGAGCAAATTTAAAGAAGAAGTCACCGAGGGAGAACTGTGACTATTAACTATAATTATAATTGTAATTATTTAAGGTATGATCCCTTCAGAACCAAAAACGCGACGAAAATCAACACATTGGTTGTGAGACGAGTTAGGACCCTAATAATTGGTAACATTTATAATTTACAGAATTAGGCGTTGCTTTGCGGAGATCTTTAAAACAAAAGTAATGATCAAATTATTTTGCTGTAATCCTCGGATTATAGTAATTAAAAATATAATTTTATTAAAAGCAAAAGTAAAAAAGTGTATAATTTTATTAATACTTTTGAATTGTTAACATATTTCATGATAGGAAACTCCTTTCAATGGAATTATGTCTGCAAGTACTACTAAGACTATCTTTCTTAATTTCTCAGGTCTTTATAATTGGAAACTTACAATATGTCAAAGTACTATAAATATATCGCTATCGACTTAGCTAACGTGATTACTTGTATGGATGAGTCAGTATTTAAATGCCATGATAGTTTTATATATATTAGGTCCTTACATATGAAATTGGCGTTTTGTCGTACTGGCCACTTTGATCTCAAATATTACCTTTATGGTTAGGACTTCCAAATTCAAATTCATACAGCTATTTTCTCATGCATTTGTGTTTCAAACCCCCTAATTCATTTGTTTTTTCTTCTTTTGTTTTTTTCTTTGTGTCACTCTGTTTACAAAATGGAAAACTTGAAATATCGCGTTATTAACGAGTATGAGTTCCACCGTGGCACCAGTGCTGCAGAAACGGCTCGAAGGATTAATGATGTGTATGGTGACGGTGTCGCAAAAGAAAACACTGTGCGTTTTTAGTTCCAACGTTTTCGTTCTGGAAATTTCGACCTGCAGAACAAGCCTCGTGGACGGCCGGAGATCAAAGTTGATAATGAAGAATTGAAGGCTATTGTGGAAGCGGATCCATCGCAAACCACGTCCGAGTTAGCTGCAGGCTCCGGTGTTAGTGATAAAACTATTCTAATCCACTTGAAGCAAATTGGGAAGGTGAAAAAGCTTGAAAGGTGGGTACCTCATGAATTGAGTGAAGCAAACCGACAAACGCGCGTCGACTGCTGCGTTACGTTACTCAACCGGCACAATAATGAAGGAATTTTAAATCGAATCATTCGAATCATCGTATCATCATCAACCTGTGATGAAAAGTGGATCCTCTACGATAATCGGAAGCGCTCATCGCAATGGCTGAACCCTGGCGAACCAGCCAAATCCTGCCCTAAGCGAAAATTGACTAAAAAAAAGTTGCTTGTAAGTGTTTGGTGGACTAGTGCCGGTGTCGTTCACTACAGCTTTCTTAAATCTGGCCAGACGATTACGGCAGATATCTATTGTCAGCAACTGCAAACCATGATGGAAAAGCTAGCTGCTAAACAACCGAGGCTGGTCAATCGCTCTAGGTCACTGCTGCTTCAGGACAACGCTAGACCACACTGCACAACAGACGGCTACCAAATCAGAGGAGCTTCAATTAGAATGTCTTAGACATCCACCGTACTCTCCGGAGAGTACGGTGGATGGTGCTTGGAGCAAGGTCCGGACCTTGCTCCAACAGATTACCATTTGTTTCGAAATTTGGATAACTACTTGCAAGGAAAAAAATTCAACTCCGATGGGGCAGTCCAAACCGCCTTCAAAGATTTTATTGATTCCCGCCCGAATGATTTTTTTAGTAAGGGGATCAATGAACTACCTATGATATGGCAAAAGTGCATACATAGCAATGGTACATACTTTGATTAATTAAATATATTTCATTAAAAAAAACGACTTTATGTTCCTCCCATAGAAAACGCCAATTTCATATGTAAGGACCTAATATAAGATGGCGTCATATCAACTCTTATTAAATAAATTTTCTGAGTTTGCAATTTATTAACTAGTTGAAAATCATGACCTTTCTCATACTCATTATAGAACCCTAGTGCGTGTAAATATCATTAAGATGGTTTCGTTTAGTATAGTACATCTGCTTTGGGCACACTGCAGCATTTCCGTCTTCTGTTTATAGGTACGGAACATCAGGAAGGCCACGCCCGACGTTTATTTGAGTTTGTTTACATTTGCGTTATACGATTATGCGGAACTTAGCCTTTTTTCCGTATTATTTAAACATTACATGTTATTGGTTAAGTTTTAAGAATTTTAAGCGTGGAAGGAGCTTTATTATTATTCAAGCGTAAACAAAATTGATTCACTTCGTAGGTTAGCTGACAGAGATGTCTGTTAAGGGGATAAGTTGACCTTTGAACACTTTTTTTATTTATTTTCTATTAGTAAACTTTTTCTTTCGTATTTTATGGTACGGAAAATAAAAATAAGAAACAGTTTTACAAACTTATGAGATTATCAGGAGCCAAATGTGTGATAATACGAGTATGTATGCTTTGTAAATAGCTTCTATAGTTGTAGCATTTGAATTCTTAAGCTTTGCCTAACAGTAGGATATATCCTTCCAAGCTTCTCCACATGAAAAAATATAAACCCTTATACGTATAATAATCATCATTCTCCGGCATATAGCCTACACTAAGTAGGGTCACAACAACATGTTTTCTATTCCATTCTCTCCTATCATTCGGCAAATCTGGCGCTACTCCTTTTATATTCATGTCTTACTTTATATAATCCAATCCATATCTCCTTAAGCCTCCCTCTAGTCAAATATCTAATAGTTTGATCACATGATCATCCTAATTGTAATCCCTTTTATAATAATAGAAGCAATAATTGTATCACGACAAGAAAATAATAATTTCAGAAACTATAACAGAACTAATTTGCTATAATCCGCACAAGTTAAGCGAATACATGCAAAGCTAATGTGTATAAGGGAGTTATCGTAATCGCATTACGATTTTGTCGTGGAACCTATCCTCCTGATGATGCTTCGGTTTCGGGGCGAAATGGCCGTTGAGATTTTGGTGATGGTTGTGTGTACTGCTTTTGTGCACTGTTGCTGGTGGAGGCGTCTTGGGATGCATGTGGTGACTTGTCCTGCATGTGTAAGGAACGCGAATTTTGCCTGCTTCATACACATTAGCCTTGCATGCTTAACCCGTACGGATTATAGCAAAGTAGTTCTGTTATTGTTTCTGTAATATGAAATTCCGCAAAGTAACGCCTGCTTCTATAAACCATAATAATTTTTCATAGTCTATTTTCTAGTCATAACAAATACCACCAAATAAAAGAACCACAAAGTCAAATTATTTACTTCATTACTATTGTCAGAGATTATTTTAATTTTTATGTTATCAATATTATACACATTTAAACGTTGCAGATCCGCTTTAAACCAGTTATACATTGCCAAAACAAAATTGTGAAGATTCGAAGAACGAACGAAGATATTTGTATAATTTTAAACTTGATTCTCTTTAAAATATTTATTACGCATAAAATTTATTCAAAATGTTAATAATCGTTAGGCTTAAAAAATATAAAAAATGCAATAATATACAGAAATTTAATTTGATCATGACTTTATTAAATTTACTTCCTGTTTTTCGTTTGTTTTTAACTTTTTGATATCAATAATATTAAGTGATCAAACCGGAAAACTTAACGCGCAAAAAGTACAAATTTAGATATTACCAACAAGGAAACGATACTACGAGTCATGTATTAATAATAATTAATATTAGTAGTGTCATCGTTGCAATATATGGAATCGTTTGAGTTGATTGACAGAATGACAAGTAAATTAACAGTTAAAGTCATCGACGAGTTATATTGAGTGTAGAAAATAATATTCGAAGATATATCGTTAAAGGAATACACGTTAAAATTTAAATTACGATTCCCTTGTTCATTTCGTATCCCAAAGTAATGTACTTTGTAAAAATGTAAAAATAACGAAATATCCTTATAACAATATATATAACATTGTCACATTATGTAAATATTACAAGATTAGTCATGGGCGATTATTCCAGTTTTTCATTATCAAACGAATGGAAGCTATATACCTACCCCAGCCCAGCTTCTTTTATGTGTGTCAGCCAAGCGCAAGTCAAATAGATAGTCTAGTTTTAAAGTTATGCGACCACAAATGTACAGAAACCGATTTTAGGTATAAAGCCACGCTTACATTGATTTTTTCTCCACTACTACAACACATACGAGCAATAACACACGGACGTGTAAAAAATAACGTCCCATTTTAATCGCCGTATTACGGACTTTAAATTGTAGTAGATTATTAACAAAGATGAGGCTCAAGAAGACGTAATTCACAGATTGTTTAAGGACAGCGTACATTCCATACTAAAAGTGTCTCTTGATTGTAGAAATATACTCCCTGCCATACTTACTACTTTTAATAAACGTTAGCATTGAATAAAAGTATTGCATAAGAGATGTATCTTATCTGGGGGACACCTGTCGGCACAGGACGGTCTGCTCCTAATCTGGACTATTCCACCCAAACCGAAGAGGCACGAAACAATAATTACAAAATAAATTCATATGATGTAAACATATATTCATATATGCATTATATTATTCGTTTCTTTATATAATTTAGAAGCATCCATCGGTATAAAAATTCGTAGGTACCTATAACTAGCGAATAAATCTTTATGTATAGAGTTGGTATTAAAAATTCAATATCTAATTTGTAAAAATAGGAAAATATTCATACATATGTGAAATCTTTACATAAGAGTATCGCACAGTACAGATATAGAAGTAATTTCGGATGCTATTCTATTGAAAAAAAAAATCCTCGCTAGGGTTAACAATATAATAGAAACAATAACCGTAGATATATGGTATTTTTTAATAAGAACCGGCCATATAATAGCTCAGTTCTAACGGATTAACTAATAAGCTTTCTAAGACTTATAAGGATAAATAAAATTGACAGACAGACACGCAAGTCACAATTGATTAAGGTGAACAACGTAATTCGTCACTATAAACCATATAAAGATGACATATTGTATACAGCCTTAATCAATCATTTTATAACGGCTATCATGTTACTTATAACTTGGCCTCATATTTGCGAGTGGTATTAATTAAAAATAACATAACAGGAGTTGTTTAATATGATCAACTAAATTAGTTTCATGACGTTACATAATGCTGCCATAAAATAATCAATACGTGAGTCTATTTACAGATATTTTTTTAGGGTAAATAATTCCGTCATATGGTTTGAATTTAATTAATACTTGATCACTTTATGTAAATTACTAGGTGATAATAAGCGTAACGCTTTCAATACTAGCATGCTGCCATATTATTATCTCAGGATGCATTTTTTTAAATAAAGGAAACAACATCCGCATCAATGGCTGACAGAATGAGCGTGGGCACAATGACAGTGAACTTATGCCCGAACCCGCCTGTGCACGGGGATACCGCACCGAAGTATTTCTGGATTGGTACCGTGCGGAAAGTTACTCACTTCAATTGACGAATTGGGTGGCTGCAGATAATGTATAAACAGGGGAGATTTCTTTGTTATTAATTATAAAATAGAGCGGTAAGCCATTGCAAGTCCTCTTAAGCTGTTATTCCTTGCTGAAAGAAGTACCTAAAAGACGAGGCTCCTCGTAACTAGTAGAGCTTTTACTATCCACCGTATTTTGCGCAATTGACAATGATTATTGGAAGATATGTTTGTTTTAATTAATTTTTTAATTTAATGTTTAAATTGTTCGGCTACAGACACCATTTTTTTTTTAATTTTCTAAGATATTTTTGGTAATTTATGAAGTAGTTATTTTGCGAAAAAAACGAACGTGTCAATAGGAAAATTAACTTAAGAAGGCCCTTGCTGCTATCCGTCACCTGTTAAGGTATACGAGTATATCTTTCATACCTGGAGTAATAAAGGCAAAAGATAAAGTGTTTACCATGTAGTTCAATAATCGAACTCACTGCTCTAATTCAAAACAAAGGAGAGTAAGCGTTCTACCTATACCAAAAAAACATTATCTAAAGAGATGTGTCCTGTTTAAAAAATAAGCTCAGAGGGAATTATTTAGTTTCGAGATATCAATAAATAATTGTTGAACATTTTGCTAAAACCATATTATAACTTCACGACCCAAGCGCATCGGAAAATGCGTAACTAAAAATTACCGTTGAGTACCACGGACATTTTGCAATGTCGAGAAACCCCCGGTCCAATTTCTGTTTTTTTATAAAATAACTAGGGTATCAGTTTCTGTGGCAAGTACTTCAATTTGTTCTCGTTTAAACAAAGATACTAAGAAAAAATTTGGTTCGTTCGCTCCCGTAGAAAAAAAAAAAAAAAACGGCACTTCAGTAAGCGCCTCAACTCGCTCACAGATGTACGCGTACGACATTGAGAAATTGTGTTTTTTTTTGGATATATTGAAACTTTAACCGGTAAGTCATATTTTATATCATTACTAGACAATATTTGTAACCAATATAAGTTACTAGAACAATGATTTGTCCTATTTCAATTGATAAAAAAATTAACTTCGATAGCCTATGGATGAACAAAGATTCTACTCGCGATTTGCAGTGAGAAAAAAGTATGTAATTCTTATACAAAACGCTGTTAGAAACACTAATTCTAATAGAAAATATCATATAAAATCCATATTCATCCGTATTTTTATAGCAAAGTGTATAGTATTTGTTATTTCTTTCGATAAACAACGTAAGGTGTCAAATTGCACTCACACACTCGCAAGGTATTTGTATGTGTGCGTGCATTCCAAAATGGCGGGCGAGCTGATTTCGATATAGTATGTTCTTTTTTTGTTTACTTGATTTTTTTTTTTACTTAGATGTTTTAATTTTTTGGTATATTTTTATTATTACTTTATGAATGTTCAGTGCTTATAATTATTTTTTGAGTTCGGAACTACAAAATAAAAAACGGAACGAACACACAATTGGTCTTATAGATCACTCTTGTGTCTGTCTGTGCGTCCGTCATAGCTAACTACTGGGTCAAATCAGATGAAATTTGATAGTGATATAAAAAATAAAAATTATTTTGTTATATATATATATATATATATATATATATATATATATATATATATATAACATATATGTAAATGTATAGTCGACTATTCGTTTTTTCGTACCCGTTACATGCAGGATTCATAAAAACACGTGCACGAACCTCCTTTTGTATTATGGATCTCCGCAAAGTAACGCCTAATTCTATAATTAAATAAAAATGGGGCAAAATGATTATTTTTATAATAATGTAATAATTTATTATAAAAACAATTTCATAATATAATCAGAATATATTTAACCGTGTAGGTTAAATTTCTAATGTAAGAATACCATGGATAACAACGCGGGGCCTAGCGGTGGTGTTGGTCATATCGTGCCGTGCTTCTCTTATGTGTTCTCGCCAGGAGGCACGTTGAGGGAGAGAGTAAAACTTTTGTATTATAATGTTCTTCAATGTTCCTTTTAGCCTTGGGAACCATCGAAGAGCCCAGAGCTGACTGTCTCTGACGTCGTCGCAGGGGCAGGGAGCTGCGCATCGCAGGAAGTGCCGTCGTTATCTCTATCTTCAGGATAAAGAAATTGTAGATTTATTGCAAGATTCGGGGAGCGATGAGTTCTTTTGAGAAATAAATTGTCTTTAACAGAATTCGAATCTAATTTATTTCTAATTTATCTAATTTATTAATTTCGCCCTCGCGAAAAAGATCATCCCGTATGACCTAGTGTACACACACAAAAGAATTCGAACCCGGCGATAGGCCGCAAGCAAAAAATGTTTATTTAGAAATTGTTTTGTCACAAGAGTTTGTTCGACAAGTGTACTTGTATTGTATGTTCATAAGTTAGAAATTTCATCTTCTTCTTGAGAAAAGAATTAGTTTAACGATAAATATCCAGTATGATACACAAATTTGATCGAAAATGAACCCTATGGATTTACATGTTATAATCTACTTTGTGAGATATTTACCCTTTTTTATAAATATTTTGTTTCTGGCTAGACATTTGTAATTATATAATTCTATTTATGAACAGTTTATCTTTATGTTATAAAAGGACTCGAGTCATTACGGTAGTAATTACGCCCACAAGAAGGTTTTGAAAATGACCTTGCAATGCGCGCGAGAACTGATTATCTTCTAATTTTTAACAAATGTTTGGGAGTGAAAAAATAAAATTATTATAATAATGACATACATATTTTTATTTTTTATTAGAAACCTCATTTCATGTACATTTTAGGGATATAAAATATAAAAGAATCATTCTAATATTTCTATTTAAAAATATTTATTTTTGGCAATAAAACCCCTTTTTTTCAAAAGCCGCTCGACACAAAGGCCTGTGCGTACTAAATATACATTTAATTATTATCGTTTTTGTTTCTTTTTATCGGCTATTCATCTGGCTTTCACAAATTGACGCTTGGATTCATAAAAACATAGCCAACACTGGCTTGAGTAAGAAAAAACCGAGAGTAATGACCACGTGCTCGCTGACGTCAACGGCCATCGGTATGTTAGGTGTTTTTTAATTTTACCTAAGGATTTAAAAACTGGGATTCTGACAGGTTATAGTATTCATGTGCACATCGTCTCCAAATCCGTGGCGCTACGTCTTAAGGTAATATAGATTTTATTTCTGAACGTTTATTTTTGTTTTATTGTACACCACAAAATTTATATACAAATACTATTATTTCTTATGACTGTTATGACACCCATTGCAAATATATTTATTTAAGGAAATAAAAAACTGCTTACGAAAATAGAATATTATCTTGATAGTAAATAAACGTCTTAGTGGGACGAGGATGATAGCAAATCACAGAGTACTTCTGCAATATAGATTTAAAGAAAAAATATAAACACAAACTAAAAATTTTGATTATACCTATTGATCCCATTCACTGAAAGTATTAACGTTTAAAAAGGAAGAATATTTTAATTATAAGTGTAGTTCAAATGACTCTAAGTTGTCACGTAATATTGAAGCGTATTTTTTCGATTCCTCTAATTGACAAAGCTCAACCCATAGAGTTTTTATTTTAGAGTAGGGAAGTCAGTCTAAAATGAATCCATCGAAAATGAGTCCATCAAAAAGCCTAATTGGTTTCCCTTCTTTATTTGTGATTAGAATTAGATAAGTATATGAGTTGTCTCTCTTATTATGTGTTGCGACACTCTCACTTACAAGCCTGACTAAAGCTCCCCTATTCTACTATAACTCGTACGTCTCTACCTCCTCGCAGAGAAATATTTGAGCAAAACTGCACAACCCCGCTGTAATTGGTATTTTCAGGTTACACGTATCCATTCATCATTTAATACGACAGCTCTATAATTTACTCAGCTAATAAGTGATATTTACATTTTATTATATATTATATTTATCATACGATTATATCTATTATATATTTAATAATATTAATCAATTTTACTTAATATTAACTTTTTTTTAAATTTGAGACTGCTTGGCTGAAAAAGATTTCGATTCCGCAAAAAGCCCGCCATTACACATTATTTTGTTTTTTTTTTAAACATTTTTATATTAATGACAATTTGTGCAATAAAGAGATTACAAACAAACAAATTCTATTGTCAATTACATGAAAATTGTCAGAACAATACAGTTTATCAGTATAAATCTGTAAATAAATAAAAGAATTTAATTATTAAAGTCGCGCTATACTATTTTTTAATTATATATAATAACCTAAAAAAAGTTCCGTCAATACAACGCCGTTTAAAATAATTATTCTTACCGTTAACATGTTTACAAATGGATTCTTTATCGCGAAATTCTTTGTCTATACTCCATACGGGTGACTCCGGTTTGTTTGATGTCCTGTTAACAAGAGAATGCATTATAAATGACCTAATATATACGTAGAGTCATAACTACGTTAGAATTAATCATTGGTAGCAGCTGTACAAATGGAACTCTAACATGAATTAGATTAGATATAAAAATGTTTCATGTTACATATATCTTTAAAAATATCCAGTTAATATTATAATATTACAGTGCTCAAAGCGTCGCAATGAATCTTTATAAAGGTACCATATATTATTGGGACCAGAATATTAATCGAGTAATTTTCAGGTAGAAATATTACACAATTAAATTTCACACTAAGGTGTATGAACCCACCGTGTGGTATCCGGTCGAGTAGAAAAGACCACCCTCTTTCTTACCGAGGTGTCGCAAAATACGACTAAGGTAAGTTGACGTCAGGCAGGCGGCCGATCGTAAAATACGTAGCCTAATCATGTGACAACATGTTTGTAGCATGTTGTGCCGAACTCACTCAGAGTGGGATAAGGGCAGGAGGATGATGATGACGAAGATGTATAACTAGATAAAATATATGTGTTATGCATACCCCAAATGAAAGAATATATTCTTCGTATGCAAATACTCGAAATACAAAATATGTTTAATATTATTATATGAATACAAAATGATCAAATTATATACATTTATGAGTTATTTTTTAAATAAAGTCACTTTGGGTGAAAGGAATGCATTCACTTTTAGGTCTTTTTATTACTGCTGGACGATTGAAACAATGACGTTACCAAACCATTTTCCTGTAGCCACATGTGCGCAGAAAGACCATAGCAATTACGAGCCGTAGGTTCTAGTGCGTTCTATGAGAAATATATGTCGTTGTATACGTGATTCAGTGTATGACCAACTTTTATGTGACATTCAAGGGTCAACGCACGTGTTCGCGGCAAAGCCATCAGTGGCCACTGTGGCGGTTCAAGAACGCTTGAACCGCGTGCGCTTTTACGGCAGTCCACTGTGAACGTCATCGACAGAATTAAACTGATTCATGTTGCACTTGAAGCGGACATCGAGGACACTAATTACGGCATTATACCTAGTGATTATTTATATTTATATCGGATGCTGTAATACACCAGCCATTATCCGCACTAGTCTGACTTTATTCCACTGCCAAGATTTTGTGCGCATCTATTACAATGTCCGTATTATAAAGCTCACTTGAGCTTAAAGGGACAACAAATATCAAGTGGAAGTTAATATATGAACAATCCAAAACTACAACAATCAAATCAACTTGCTAAAGTATAAATACAAATGTAGTCAAAAGATAAAGAAACTTCTTTCTTTCTAGGAGATTAAAGCGTATCTAGCACAATAATCGAGATAGATTTTACAAATTTTCAGTCAATTGGTAATGCTTACTGTCTCGTTTGCCTTGAACAGCGTCGTAGTTCGGCGGCAAAAACGCAGAACTCCCCAAATGTAAGGATAAGTGATTTTCGCCGTGCACATTGTCGTGCGCATACCAGCATTTCAAAAACTGCAACAAACAAGAAAAAAAACATAATATATATATTTCAAACAATAAAACAGTTACAATAAAAATTAGTATCCATTAAAAATCCACAGTATAAATACTGTCGGCTCGACAGTATAAATCGATGGACATAAATTTTTATGTACTAAACATTCTATCGGTGAACAAATTTTTTAGAATTTGAACTTTGAAATTATGAGTCGAATACTATATAGCAGCAAAACGAGACTAAATTTAACATGCCATGTAAAACCAAAATATCTTACTCAGTTCACAATATCATTAACGCTATTTTAATTAAAAACTTAAGAGACGATAAATAACATTTGAGTAATTTCGATTCTGACATATACTAGGTAATATTTGAAATATCATACCACGACTTATTTAGTACTCATACTTAGTTAACCTGTTCGGAAAATTAAAATACTTATAAAAATTAAAATAAATTAATTAAATTACGTTTGAAAAAATTAAATATCAGCCGAAGCATATTCAATGTATTCCCGCGATTTTGTTGGAGTCGAGTTGACTAGATCTTTAGTAAGATCTTTTTTAAAAGCTTTTATGTATTAATACTTTCGGACATGACAGATTGACAAACGAAAAACAAACACACTATGCATATATAATGTGAATTCACCACACACAGAATGAAACATATGAAAAAATTGAGTCACAACGGATTTTACTCATTACTATAGTGAATAATACGTTTTCTATGTTTATTAGAACTTGTTATACTATTAAGTTTAATTAACTTATAAAAAATATCACTTCATAGGTGAGTGAGGAAGGATATCTTCCTGGAACACGATGTGTCATCATAACTCATCAAAATATTACATTATTAAGGAAAACCCCTAAATTAACCTACAGTAGGATCATTTTAATGCTGTCATAGAATAATGTTTCTAAAATAGTCATGATATATATATCTATTCATATTACCTTAATATACTTTTAAAAAAATATTTACTCGACACGATACTTTCTGCTTACAGCTAGAATCCATTGAAAGATTTGTTTCTGTGAGATTTTGATAAATACATAGAATTATACCAAGTATACATCTATACTTATTATAAAACAAAGTCTCAAAAAGCTGTCCGTCTGTATGTAACCGATTTTATCAAAATCTACTGAACGGATTTTTGTACGGTTTTCTCCAAAAAGTTAGTGCAATTCTTCTAGATGGCTTAGGTAAAGTACATATCGGTATTATGTAAATTATGTTGAACAGATCGCGCAGTTGTTAAATAACTTGCTTGCTGGGAGCTAGAGCCGCGTGCACAGCGTAAACCAGCAGAGATACGCTTAAGTAATGTACTAGAGAGTTGTAGATCTATAAAAATACTGCAAAAAAAAGGACGCGATAGCATGTCTCTATCTCTCACGATTAACTCACAATAACTACTTTTATGTTCATAATTTCAAAAAATTCGGGAAATGTTTCGTAAATCACCGAATTCCACGCGGGCGAAGCCATTGTTGGCACAGCTAGTATATAATAAAATGAACTGAATAAAATACAATCGCATCAATAGAGGACGATGCGGAACGAGCTTAGATAGAATTTCTTATAGGATAGTAAAGCTTCTGCGCTCTACTCTCTACTGTAGATATAAGATATAATATAGTAAAGTATATCCGATGTAATAATACATCTGTACCAAATAATTGTCTTTTCTAAACCTTTATAGCTTTAGAAAGTCAAGTCTAGTACCAGATACCATTAAAAGACAATTATTGTTACCGACCGAAGAAATAAAAAGCTCAAAGCTCTTGTTAACGAACTGCAATTAGTAGTAGCGTATCTTATGGCCATCATTTACGGTGCGAATAAGCTATAATAACAAAGGCGATCAACACAGCCTGATTAACATGCGTGACTTGTATTGTAGGATGATAGTAATAGTAAATAACATAATACAATGGCACGCCACGGCGTAGTGGCACTACATGACTCCGTAGAGCACAGGTCTATTATGCAATAGATATTTTTAATCCGATTGTTCTGTACTATTTTCCGTGTATTGTTGTACTATGAGTATACTAATCATTATTTTCATGTATTATATATGAATCGTTCCGTTATAGCTGCCGATTAAAAATATTCATATATTCATTCAGTATACAGTTGGCAAAATCAAGTTATTCATAACTAGTGGTCTCCGAGATTTTATAAACGGTTAAGTACCCTCAATATTGTAATTTGTTTCTCGCTATTGCCGATCTATTTTATCCTATATATTACACCAGTTAATTGGTAAAGAGGATTTTTTTTAAGCGTTACAGACAGACAGATTTACCCACTGATAATATTAATATGTATAGATAATTGATCATTAATCGAATAAAAAAAGAAAAACTATATTCAAAAGTTTAAATCATAAACACTAAGTTATTACGAATATAATCAAGCAGTATATAATTTACCTTAAAATAAATATTTTAATTCTGACACTAATTATACGTGTATTGGTTTATATGTTTAAATGAAATTGATAAGTTTCCATATACAATCAGTAAAAACAAACCTAAATGGAAAAATAAAAATTTAAAACTTCATTAGGCTCTATACAAAAGAAGCAGTATTAAGTAGTTATTAAAATGTAATGTTTACGTGCTTTGAGAACACTAATGTGGTTTTGGACCTTGAAAGTTACTTTAATGTGAAAAATATGTTCTATAACAGACTTGCAAGTTGAGTTGCTTTACAAACGTAAAAATCTATAATGTAAATAATTATCCAATCTAAGCTAGGACAGGCTGTGATGGATAATTATTAACATTTTAGATTTTTGCGTTTAAATACCCTCAATTATGTACTTGCAGTACATAATTGAGGGGAAACATTGTTTTTTTCCTTTTCCCGTAGGAAACACGGGATTTTCTTTAAGCTATATATTAATCCCGTTTCATAAGCTCCAATTGTAGCAAATTTTATGAACATTGCTGCAGCAGATAGGATAAAAACATCCTTCGGGAATACGAAAAACTGGTTTAGTTTACGTTAACATAACTAAATATTTTAACGCTGAAGTTCATGTGAGCGAAGTCGTTGGTACAAATAGTCAAGAAATATTTAAAAGTAGGTCATTAGCTAAAATAGGTAAAAGTGAAAATAGAATATCTACGTATACGGACTTTCCACTTATACGGTAAATAGTTACAAATCGACGTAATGAGCAGTAATAGGTGAGATCACTGCAACGTAGCACCTGGCGTAAACGCATATACGTAAACAACAAATCACCGCTTATTCAATTAATGGAACACTTGTAAACGCTTTTATTACGCGCAAATGGAGATTCGCACACAATTGGTACGTACGGGAGAAATCACTTAAGCAAATAGCTGAGATTGTTGTACAAACATGAAAACAAATAGTCTTGTTTACAATTGGCAGATAAGAAGGAAGTGATAAAAGTAATATACGACTTGGCTTCATTTTACTATTAATTTTCCGCTTTAAATCCTAAACAACTGAGTAAGTTGATAGTTAACGCCCTACAGGGCGTTAACTATTTACTAGCAACTAAACTAAACTACAAACTAAACTAAACTAAAAGTTCATGGTAGGCCTACAGGCCTACCATGAACTTTTAGCAAACGATTCAATTCAAAGTCAGCACCTAAACTCAATCGATTTCTTTTCGTATCATGAAGTGTGGAGTGCGTTGGGGTTGTAATGTTTGAAAAGGAAAACGTAATATGAACTATAGATAAATCTGTCTCTTTTACTCAAATGTTTTTAGAACGCATTCCGAACGATCATTCGGCAACGACTAAAACTTTACGTCTTCAATTGAGTCGCAATAAGAGTTTGTTACGTCCACTAGCGATTGCCGCTTTCCCAGACTCCTCTCGACACCGGAGGTGTACACGCTTGGGAAAGACACTTCGGTCAACCTCGCCTTTCCCTACCTAACTTCGGTGGGATCGGACGTCATTAGTATTTAAGATTTTAGCATAGTTATAGTATAAGAATAATTATAATTAATTAACTATAAATAAATAGATTTATTTGGATAGTGAGTTTTGTGTATCCAACAATCGCCACCCATAATATAATTAGTTCATGGTAGGCCTGCTGATATCTACTAAGGCAGTCACAGTGCCGAATTCTAAATTAGTTTGATTTATAAAATAACTAGCAACCCGGTCCGGCTTCACATAGATAACAGAGTATATGCCTTGAGTGAGATCCATGCATGCATTTATTTCGCTCGCGTTAGTGATAGTTTCCGATAACTTCGCAAAGATATTCATTTAAGTTATATGCTGTAAAGGATTATAAATGTAAGGTGTGAAATTCTTAAGGTAACTAACGTATCTAAGTTGATAAAAGTTAATACTGTATCCGTCTAAATATAATAAACTTTCAAAATACCGCACTGTGACTATTCTTTAAGAAAGATATATGCCATCACTGACATCTGTTGAGGTTTATAGAAAAGAAATATAGTACAGTGTTGGTACGGTTTATGAATCCTGCATGCATAAGTTATGAACACTCGACTTTTAGCATTACATAGATTAATAACTAACTGATAAATATTGTAAACCTGTTTTAGGTGTGAGCTGGTTGTGGCAATGTTTAATTATGTCAATAGATTTTTAGACAGGTTTGCATTACTAAAGAAATATCCTTCATATCTAACTATAAAATTATGATTATAATAATAATTTTATAGAAAATATATAAAAGTAAGTAAAGTAAAGTAGCAGCCTGTTACAATCCCACTGCTGGAAATAGGCCTCCTCTCTCCGTTTCTGGAGAGAAGGGTTGGAGCTAAGACCTACCACGCTACCATCTCTAGAGATATGCAGGTTTCCTCACGATGTTTTCCTTCACCGAAAAGCGTGTGATAAATTGCAATCATCAATTAGACACATGAGTTTTATTAGAAAAACTCATTGGTGCCTGCCGGGGTTGGAACCTATGTCGTCTCTAGAGAGTCGCACCGTCTCACCGCTAGGCTATCACAGCTTACTACTCGCTTCGGCAGTACATATACTAAAATTGGAACGATACAGAGAAGATTAGAAAATATATAATTAATGATTATTATCTCCGAAAAGAACTAAGATAATTGATACATAGGTAGAAATTTAACAGGTCGTACCCACTCGATCGGATCAGCAGTGTTTGTTAAGAACACACTAACATTAATAAGACTATAAAAGAATGATAATGAGTTTTAATTAGTGTGCACAAAGTAAACGATCGCTGTGATTTACGACGCTTAAATTGATAATGGGGCGTAACCCCATGCGGCCCATAAATTGTTTTATATGACGTGTAGATCGGTCGGGCGCTTTGTGATAACATCAAACGATTGATGAGGACTATATTGAGAATAATTTCGCTTGAATAGAATGCGTGGCAATGATTCCTTATTGATTTATGCAATGATGTTATAACGCTTCGCTATGAAAACTCCCATTGTATTACTAAAATGTTCTATGTAATAACCACGCATCGTTAAACTATTTTTGAAATTTAGGCTCTGTCTTTTATATTCCAAAGAAGTGTGTTGCAGCATTGTTAAAAAACTATATATTAAATTAATTTTACTTGTTGTTTATTTATTGAAACCTTCCGTCACAGCTAATATTCTATAGAAAAACGTAAGGTAACGTATAAGTGATAGAAACTCTTAAGAGGCCAAGCTCCATCCCTATTGTTTCATTCTTATAGAAATGCTGTACTGTTAGGTAATGGTCAGATCAAGTCATACATAAGTAGACATAAAATTTCATCAATATTTCATTCTACATCCTTGCTGTCTACGTCTGCTATTTGGTTGTCTACAAGAGATTCCGATTGCAGAATAAGCATATGTCACATGCGTAAGTCATTAACATTCTAGTCTAATAATAGTCTATTAGTCCATAATAGTCTATTAGTCTACACTACAATCTTTTCCATAACAAAGCCAGACGTTGGCAGTCAAGACTTAAAACTTATTTGTATACACAATAATCGTGAATTCACACTATACTTTAGTAATGTTTATTAGCTCCTAAGAAGATAATTTATTACACTTACGACTGCCTGAGTGAGATAATTACCTAGTATATTTAGACATCAGTCACAATTTAATATATAAAACATACCAAACCACACACAAATCTTTAATAAATAATCATAATTACTTTTAAATACTTCTATAGGGTAATTTGCCAAACGTCAATATGTCTTTTTAATTAAATTTTCAAAAAAGATCAGAAAGGTTTAAAATTAGAACTTAACTCTATAAATAAAAGCTAAACCGTCTTATATTCATTTAATAGCTTTTACCCGCAACTTCATTCGCGTGGACTATAATCTTGGGATATTAAGAAGCTTCTGTCACTCCCCAACCCTGCAAATATCTCTATCACAAAAACCAGGTCGATCCGGGAATTAATTATGTTTTTTTAAATTAATGTGATCTGTTACATTTCGGGTTCTTCTGCCTAAATATGTACACCGCCTTATGAGAAGCATATTTAGTAAATCATAAACACACACCACTTGTTGAATTTATAGAAATTTGTGGATTTTAGATTTAGTAATATTATAGAGCGACAAGCAATATAACAGAACTAACTACTTTGCTATAATCCGCACGGGTTAAGTGAATGCATGCAAAGCCAATGTGTATGAAGCAGGCAAAATCTACGCACCTTATACATGCAGGACCAGCCACCACAAGCACCCCAAGGCGAAATTCACCAGCAACAACGCACACAAAAGCAGCACACACACCCACCACCACAATCTCGACGATCGTTTCGCCCCGAAACCGAAGCATCATTAGGAGGATAGGCTCCACGACAAAAATCGTACTGCGCCGCGCTACCCATACAAGCAGTCTTAAATAGTTCAACCCCCACCTATACCCTCCCCTCCGAACTCATGTAGCAAAACGGAATTAGATACATTTACTTGCTCGTTAATTAAGTGACCATTGTTATTTTTTATTATCTCAAGTTGCTCTAACGTATTGAGTCGGAGTCCCTTATCACAAGTGTGGAGAATATGAAATGAATGGTCATTAGGCACTTTATGACCGCTTTCTAGCAAATGTTTTGCAAAATTAGAATTTTGTGGTTTATTATTCCTAAACGCAGCCATATGTTCCCGGAATCGAACCGCAAAACTTCGGCCAGTCTGACCTACATATGTACCGTTGCACTCAGGACAATCTATTTTATAAACCCCAGATTTTTTACCCTTATCTAATGTATCTTTATTTTTACACAACAAACTACGAAGCGATTGGTTAGTTTTAAAAGAGAGTTTAGTACCCGATTTTGATTTAAATATATTTGCCACTCGATCTGTTAATTTTCCAAAGTAAGTCAGACTGGCTTTATAATTAGTTTTATTAAAAGATGGTACCGCATACAAAAGTTTAGCGACTTGAGACTTGTGTTTATTTTTAATTATGTTTTTAACGATCGTCGAGATTGTGGTGGTGGGTGTGTGTGCTGCTTTTGTGTGCGTTGTTGCTGGTGAATTGCGCCTTGGGGTGCATGTGGTGGCTGGTCCTGCATGTATAAGGTGCGTAGATTTTGCCTGCTTCATACACATTGGCTTTGCATGCATTCACTTAACCCGTGCGGATTATAGCAAAGTAGATATATAGTTCTGTTATATTGCTTGTAATATGGAATTCCGCAAAGTAACGCCTGCTTCTATAAATCATTATAGAGCGAAGAAAAGAGACCTTGACATTTCAAGTGAGATTTCACATTAGACAATTTGTTTTTGAGTAATCTTATCATCGTATAAATATCAACAATTTATTCTTGGGATCGTTCGACGTAGGCATGATTTGTATAGTAGTATCGTGTAAGTATTTTAAGATATAACTTGTACATTTTTACAACAAATATTAACATTAATATTTATCTATTATTACATTATATCTATATTTATACTAACATCACTCAATTGTTTTACCTACTCTTCCACTAATACTTAAATTTTATGGTAAGGTATGAAAGTTCAAATTGACTTTTAAGTATTATTGCAAATCTTTTTTATGGGAATATAGAAAATTCTTGTTTTTGGACTTTTTCAGGTAATTTATTTTAATTTTTCTCTCCGAACTTCCTTGTACTTTAAGGAATAATATAAAAAAAAGAATTAGCGAAATCGGTTCAGCCGTTCTCGAGATTTGCACTCAGCAATACATTCAGTGATTCTTTCTTTGTAAATAATAGATAAAATACTAACATGTATGTATGCATGAAACCTATCGTATATTGCCTTTTTAAAAGTTGGTACTGTAGTTAAAACATTATTTTGTTTATCAATTCTATTATGAAAAAGTATTTATTTATTAAGTAAATTCTATTAAGTAAAAGTATATGAAAAATAGGTTTATTAACTTTAACTAGTAGATTTTATATATTGGACCACTAATTGTTACAATTTGTTGTCGATTCTTCAAATAAAACTACACAAAACAATATTAATGGTAAACCCTATTCATAGAAACCAAATTATAAGTGATTGTTATGATTAATGATTGTATAATTTTTTGAGTTTTTCTTCCGCCTCATTACTCATAGCTAAAAGAGAAAAAAAATGACGATTGCTCATATATTAACGGTTCGGTGTCAACATTTGCGTGCAGACTCATAAATCATTATCTCAATAATTGTATTAACCCAGAATAGTCTATGAGTAGAAAACTGTAGGCAAATATAGATAAGGATCGATACTTGATATAACTAAATGTTTATTGTTAGCCCACGGCCCTATAAGTTCTTATAAAAATGGGTATGACAAAGCAAAAAAAACTTAGAACTTCATTTTTTAGTCAGTCTATTATTTGTCTGCGATTTTTACAAAAAAATTGAACTGATAATCTATAATATATTTGTAAACAAAGACAGAATGTAATAAAATTTGTTTGACTTTTTTGACAAAATTGGTTGTTGATATTCAGGCCATTACGATTTTTTTCTACCTCTAAGTTTACCGAAACTTTACTATTATACATTAAGTTAAGCTAAGCACTAAGTTAAGCACATTCGTTTCAAATTGGATCAGTGGTTTCTTAGATTAGCACGCAAAGACAAACAGACAAAAAATGTTAAAAACTGTTCCTTATGGTGTCTTGAGAAATGACAGAAATACCTTACTGTAAATAAAAATATTAAAAGTATAGATTCAGCACCATCTCTCTATTTGTTTCTTGTGCCGACCCCACTTAGAGTGGGATAAGGGCAGGAGGGTGATGAGTATTTTTATTTATCTGTACTTCAGTAATTTACTTTAATAAATTAATAATTTACAAGATAATAACTTAATACTTGACAAACAATTTAAATTAAGCATTTTTTTTGGCTTTAATTTAAATTTGCACGACTTGTTCTATTGCCGATATCGGTTATTAACACTCTTCATGATAATCGCTAATCCTATGTCAAGATTATTCTGCCTTTGTTCCGGTGAATCATCCAGAACAGAGAGGGGTCATATGGCACTATAAAATAACATTTACCTAACGAGAGTTCAAAGACAGCGAAGCATATATAGACCAAGTGGTGTCAACCCTAATATTCAGCTTAACTTTCTAATATCATTCAATAGGTACTTTAGTAAATAATAAAAATATTTATTAAAATTCACATGGATTTTTTCGATGGACGTAGCGATGACGAACTTGTGACCATCGAGTCCCATGATAAGATATAGAATCACTTTTATCACGATACTGGCAACGGTTTTTTTTCAACTAAATTTCATATCATTTATTTTGAACTCATCAGTATCATAAATCTCGTAATTGCATAATTATATGATAACCCTTGGCTGATTCATGAATGACGTGTGAACGATTGTTATCTGATGCTGAATCAGTCATCATTCTTGAGAACTTATTAGGGTTGGTTGTAGTTAGAATTAAGATAAATGAACAGTTTAACTTTTAATGTCTTTAAGATCATAGCAGACATCATGTATGCTTAACATAAAAGTGCAGAAAGGAGGAAAAAGGAGAAAAAATCATTTTATGCAGTTCAGAAAAACCAACTTCGATCTATCAAACTAAATTAGTAACATAGCTTAAGTCGAAATAATTATATACAAAATATTTATTGTATTTGAATACAGAATAACTATTAATCAACAATTAATTAACTTATTAGTTTGATTGAAACGCTTTTAATTTTACTAAAATAATATTTTACCTTTTATGTACTAGTCGTACAAATTAATGTTTAAATTAAATAAACATCGCAATGTTAAAACATAATTACAACTGTACAATATATATCTGCTGCGTAAAACTTTACTTTTACCCATTTAAAATATTCTATTTCTAAAATTTAAGCTGCTTAAATATTGAATTACGGAAAAGTTGGTATGTCCACTTTTGTCCAATTCCAATTGCTGGATAGAAAATAAAGAAACTGAGAAAATAAACTGTAACTGAAATTAAACCATAATTTACACGCCTTGACAAGTTGTTGCTAATTCGAATTAGCGACAATTGGGCAAGGTTCCAGGGACGCCAACCACAAAACCATAACGACTAAATGTTCATTTTGGAAAGTACATTCTAATAATAAATTGCTATGTTATCGTTGACGTCATCGCCTGATAAAACGCTCACTATCGATTACTGGCGAATATTCGAAAGTATCCATTATTTATATGTCAAGATAAAATCTCAAAGTCATAACATCCATTAATATGAAATGATGACACTTAGTTTTTACCTAAGAATAGAGTTCACTGTAACGTTGATATGACGAGATTTTAAGTAGTATTTAACGATTTTATTTTAGGGTTTACAATAACAACGGCATAGGTACACCATCTGCTTTATGAGACTGTAACCCAAATGTATTTCAGTGGTATCGTAGCTCTAGTTATGTTATATTATGCAAAATGCTACACATAATATAAAATGAATTCCCCCACCGCGTCTGTCTTCCTTTTTACAATAACCTCAATAACTACTGAATGGATTGTCACACGGTTTTGACCAAAAAATAAAGTGATTCACGAGGAAGAATGTATTGTTTATTATTATGATAGTATAGAATAAATTTTAGTGTTAATTAGCTGAAATATACAGATAATTGGTAAAATTTTCGGAAAAGTCTAGTTAAGTAAGAAATTTCATTGAAATCGTTGTCTGATCTGTTGGAGATATAACAAAAAATGTATGGTGGACACATTCCTTTTTTTTAACGCTCCAAAAAAGTCTGTTATGTCATATATCTATAAATCTTTAAGAGATGGATAACTTACATTCATATAACCCAGAGATGAGCAACACGCGGCTCACAGGCCACTTGTTGATTATTAATAAGTGTGCAGCTCGCAAAAAAAATATATATTCGGCCCGTTGATTAACGAGGTTGCTCAGCCCTGATATGAACCACACAAATTTTTAAAAATACACGTATTGTATTGTGTAATTACACACAAATGCGGTATTTCAATTTAAATATGGATGGTAGTTACTTTTTTGCACTTTTGATCAATTACAACAAATAATAAATAAAAAAGTAGCGGCCTGTTACAATCCCACTACTGGGAATAGGCCTCCTCACTCCGTTTTGGAGAGAAGGGTTGGAGCTAAGACTTACCACGCTGCTCCAATGCGAATTGGTAGGTTACACGTATCTCCAGAATTCTCTAGAGATATGCAGGTTTCCTCACGATGCTTTCCTTCACCGAAAAGCGTGTGATTAATTGCAATTATCAATTGAGACAGACAATTAAGACACATGAATTTTAAAATAAAAACTTATTGGTGCCTGCCCGGGTTTGAACTCGTGTTCCCCTCGAAAGAGTCGCACGGTCTCACCGCTGGGCTATCACAGCTTTATTATAATAAATGAATATCTTAAAAGTTATCGCAAATTAAAACTAACGCGCATCGAAGTAATAGAAGAGTGAGTGGAAACCAAAATTAGACTCACAGTCACAGCAACGCTTGGTCCTATCCGCTGGTACAAAATTAAGAAGGCGAAGGAATTATAAATACAGGCCACTCACCCTGCGTTTTAGTTGGATACAGTTCGATATCGTTGAAGAGGCTCTGCACTCGGTGGGCGGGCGCCGGCTGGTCGGGCGGGCCTATGCGGCACTCCCAAGCGTGCGCCACCTCCCTGCGAAAACATTCCTACTAGTATAACTACGAAAATAATAATTTTCTAACTATGTTAATGTGTAATAAATTCCGATTTTCGGAATATTAATAAACAAATATTAGCTTTCAGTTTTAAAGGTAATATTATTTTAGTATGAGATGTTTGATAATCAAATCCACAAATCAAATCCGAACAAAAATCAAATCCGGTCAATCTACAGATTGTTTTAAAATTTCATTAAAAGCGGTCCAGCCGGTTAATAATCTATAAAGATCGAACAAAGATAATACACACTTATTAGTTTCTCTTCTTATAGATGCAATAAATTATGCTTGTAACAATAACGGCTGCGTGAATAAAAGTTTACATTATTAACAATTACCTAGAAGATGTACCTATTTTTAAGAAGGATAAGAACAAAAATAAGTCGAATATAAACAATAAAAATGTCAAAATTATTGACATGATTCTTGGTCTTCGATAAAATTATCTATCAAGTCCTTATCTATCAAATTAGATGGTCCATCGTAAGGTGTAAATCCCTTTACTTACAGGCTTATTGATTAATTAACACAAACCATAAAAGTCGAGTCAGCTTATAAAAGCTAGTCCATGTAATACGATAGATTGGAATGTCCAAGTCTAGATAATGTTTGGGATGCCTTTTAGATATCGTATTTCCATGAAGTATGTTATGACTTCTGTTAAATGCAGACATAGCAAACGTTTGTCATATCGCCAATGGCGGGCATTATTCATATTATAATCGTGGCAGATTCAAACAATGTTTTAGCGATGTTGTAGTTGAACAATTTAGCTTCCGTTGATTTTTTTCCACTTATTTTAAGTGGTAATCGTCTTATAAAACGCAGACATCACGATATGTGAACTAGTTTTACTAAAAGTTTACGAAGCATCCAACTATGACGTTATATCGTACTATACTAGTACTGGGTAGCACTAGTTTTCTCGGTTTGGTGACTAGTTATGGTAGCCTTCATAGCAAACGTCTTGTTTAATTGATTGAGATTTAAACTAACCCCCTCTGGCTAATCATATCCAAGCACTAATAAGATACGAATTTTTTCATCATTCTCTTTTATTTTGCTTTATGTGACGAATGTGGCCTAAATGTTGATTGTAGTAAAAACCTTCCTTTAACAACACTGACAAACAAATACGCCATTTAAATAGATATTTCGACGTTTGTTAAGTATGCCGTCATTTCTAACTCTAGATATTATGAACAACTTTTAAGCAATTATCAATCATACATTTGCTGCGTATTTATCATGTGGATTTTTTTCTAACATTTTATCCGGTTAATTGATGAATTATAATCATCTAAAAATATATATTTAGGATTCGAATTCTATCTCATACATTTATACTCATAAAATTATCGTTTACAATATTATTTATTGAATAATATGAGACGTCGGATCCAACTGGGCTATATACCATTCGATTCCCTACGACAATCTCAATGATCGTTTCGCCCTGTAACTGACGCATAATCGTGAGACGGGCTTCATGACAAAATCGGATTGCGATTTTGTCGTGTAGCATGTAGTAAGTATATAGTGCTTATGTAGTGATTCGTAGGTGGTGGTTTTTTGTGATACGTGTGGTAACTAATCCTTCACGTATAAGGTATGAGAACAGTTTTTGCTCTCTACACTTAACATTACATAAATTTCTTAACGAAAGCGAATTATGGCAAGATAATGCTATCATAGCTTTCTAATAAAGAATTTTGCAAAGTAACGCTAAAAATCATAGTTCAATAAATTATTTATAGCTTAAGTTCCGAATAGGAATAGTCATATTTCTTCAATATTACTAAATAATTAAAGTTGCCAAGGTAAGCGCAGGTACACTAAGATTATAGCACTGAACGAAGAAAAGAAATTACGAACTCAAAATATTGCAAATATATTCAATAAACACTGAGCACGTAATACTGGAGATAAACATTATCTCTGGTATGACATGTCGTAAGCATGTATATATTTCCTGGGACAGGAAGTCGTTAGACACAACAAATACTTGGGGTCTGGTTACTGCGAGTGTAACCTGCAGACATGCATTGTTCCCACGTGCAATAGCAGCTATTATAATAGACGACTAATACTCCGATAAATTGAATTATTCTAATTCTCCATTTTTAACATGTCAAAAAAATTGATCCTTACATTTGAAGCTTTAAAACTATATACAATAAATTTACATTATTTATCAAAATTCCAAACTTACGAACAACGCAGTTTCAATAAGATTAACATAATAAATGTCGGAATGATCGTCGGAATATGACAATAACGCAATTCGGTCATGAGTCTCCAGATTTGATTATCTTTTCTTTTTGGGTAGCGTCTACCCAAGTAGGTAACATCTTAATCCGAAAATCCAATCATCATGATCTGATTATATTAACACTACCTAAATGTTAACTTCATAATTCTTAATGTAGAATTATTTTGCCCTACAGAAATTATTAAGAAACAGGATTTCAGCGTCATTAATATTATAACTAATAAAACATAATCAAAGGTTTGCTTATTAAGGCTAAGGACACAAGGCATATTAGTTAATCGGAATAACTATTAATCAAGTGGGATCATTATCCATACTAATATTATGCAAACGTCTGTCTATCTGTCCGTCTGTTAGGCATTCACGGCTAATCCGTTGGAAGAATAAAGATGAGAATGGGTACAATTGAAGTTTGCAGAGTTGAATCCAAAAAAAATCTTAGATTTTATCGCTTATGTCAAAATAGTACCCATATAGAAAATAATTCAATCATAAGTTATTTTAAATGATTTATAAAAGCAGGCGTTACTTTGCGGAATTCCATATTACAAGCAATATAACAGATAAGTTATTTCTTCTATAACTGAACTGAGCTAACGACAAAACAGTTAACCCCGAATATTCAACAGCCGGTACGGTTGAATGCAAAACTTTGGAATGCGAAGAGTAAAGCGTAGGAGTTCTACGCCTTGGAGCGTTCTCATAGTTATATAATATTAGTATATTACGCTTGCCCGGTCAGCTAGTGCTGACCGGGCAAGCGTTATTTTGTTACATAAATTATTTCTAAGGAAATATCATCATCATTCTCCTGCCCTTATCCCACTCTAAGTGGGGTCGGCACAACATGTTACAACATGTTGTCTCATGATTTGGCCCCATAATTTACGGCCGGCCGCCTGCCTGACGTCAACTTACCGTAGTCGCCTTTTACGACACCGCGACTAAGGCCTATAATAAAGGTGTAAAAGGCGACACCCTTATCACTTAGAAGTATGAAAAATAGATAGTGGCCGATTCCCAGACTATGGATATAAAATTACATAAAACTTCCACTTTGGTTTATGACGCCATAATGGAAGACTATTCAATGTGAGAAAGCCGGGATCTTCGTCTACTACAACGGTAACACTGCGTATACTTGTTTTGGCATCCCTTAATGTCAATTGTCACGGTCAAATAAGACGACTTTCAAAGGAAACTTACGAAATACTTGATATAGTAGACGACAGCAAACTACAATCGCAGTCCTTAGTCAAAAAACGCAAACACAAAACACTTTTATAGCACATTATATTAATAAATAAAAACAAAATTCTCATAACTTATAAACAAATTGTAACAAGACTGGAGTCGTGACTCGATATCGTATAATTGATAGGATTCAAGTGGATTTGTCAGTGGATGGGGAATGACGTGTATGAGACAGGGCGTACGATCTTGACCCGTTAGATAAGGAAAGGGGCGTCACAGACTAGTTTCTAAATACTAATATTTGTAGCACACGGTGTTTAAGCATTAACCAAAATAAACCTCCTTTAAAGATGTCTTTGCTTAATCAACAAGTTGCGACATTGAGGTTTGAGATATATTTATTTCTCATTAAGAATAATGTTATTCACCTACATGAAATGCTGTGGAACGCACTTCCATCAGAGATACGGCGGTCTAAATCTTTGTATATATTTAAGAGGCGTGTAAAGAATCTTTATTTATCTATGTAATTTATATTCACTATTAGTATAATTATATATGTATTTATGAATTTATCTTTATGTATGTATTATTGCCTATGTTGTATATATGTATGTATGAAGTATTTATCTATTTCATATTTATTTATTATTATTTTAATGTATGTATTAGTATGTTGATTTATATATTTATTTAATCTTAGTTGCACTTATCCGTTTCGTTTTGTTTTAAGGTCCTTAGTGTAATGGTTACCTGAAAGAGATCACCTTAATTGATAAGCCCGCCCTTTGTTTATAATTTAGTTGTTAATTATATTGTCTGTTTACCACAGTACAATAAAGTTATCTTAAATAAATAAAAAATGAAATCGTACCCTGAAACTAAATTCATCGGGCTTCAAATAATATTTTTTTTGTAATAACCCACATTTGGTTACCCTTATTTCAAACAATAACATAGATTCAAAACGCAACACTGAATAATCTTGAAATATTTACTTAAGTTCATATTTAAATTGATATTGTGTTTTTTTAGTATATATTTTACTTTATTATTTGCATGATAAAAAATATAAGACATGGAAACAAAATTAATTTGTAATAAATGTATGTTTGATTATATGTTTGTATTGAACTAAAATTTATTTATTTTACTGATAATAAGTTATTTTATTAAAAATACATTAAGTATAAAACGAGTGTGCCGTGTGGTATCCGGCTGCATAGAATAGGTGACCCTCATTTCTTACCGAGGTGTCGTAAAAGGCGACTAAGGTAAGTTGACGTCAGGCAGGCGGCCGGTCGTAAAATATGTAGCCAAATCATGTGACAACATGTTTGTAACATGTTGTGCGGACCCCACTTAAGAGTGGGATACATACAGGAGAATGATGATGATGATTAAGTATAAAACACATTAAATATATAATAATACAGTGAACTAGTTTCAGGGTTTTACATTAAATGCATTTAATTCATTAGAGACCCGGATAATCGTTTAAGCGCTAAGAACAAAGAATACAAACCGTTCATTGTTCCGTGCTTATTAAACAACGTAAAAATGACTGATGAGGTCAGTGTGGCAGTAATTCAATCAGGGTAGAGTCATCGCTCGGCTCCTTTATCGGACGATCTCATAAGAGAATTCTGTGAACGGAATTTATATAAATCAACTGTAATAAAATCATATAATAAAAAAAAATCGACGAATATTTCTATAATGTTCTAAGAAAACAAATAGAACTATTTAATAACTCTTCTCTCTTTATAATAATAGAATAGAATATAATACAGTAATACCTTTTATCTACTCTGATACTATAATACAAAGATTATAACACTGAAAACAAAATTCTTATGACAAACATTACGTACAGAACAAAAATAAAAAATTTAAGTTTCATTACGATACAGGTCTTGTATGGACACCTGTATCATAATGTAACTTTTTAATCATAACGATACACCTATACAATTTCCAGCTGGACCAAGGAGGTTGAACCTATACCTTAAAAAAAAAGGTTTCAATGAATGGGTCCGCGGCGACGCAACACGCATGCGCAATCGATGTTTGCGCCTTGGCGCCAACATAAGTCATTTTAAAAAATCTTTTCAATATTTAAACAAAGTTTGGTTTTGTTTGTAAAAAAATAAGTTTTTGTGTAAAAACATGTCTTAGAGCGGGGATAGTGGTGATTGTACACCACCAGATATTCTGAAAGCTGCGTCAAACATGACCATGAACCTGTTGCCGGCGACATCTAGGAGCAACTATAATAAATGTTACCATGAGTTCATGGAATGGAAAATGAAAAAAAATGCTGCATCATTTTCTGAAAATGTGTTATTAGCGTACTTTCAAAAGTTATCTGAAAAATATAGTTTCAAGTATGTGGGTTAAATACTCCATGATTAAAAGTACACTCAATATTTACAACGAAGTTGACATAACTAAATATAGCAAGCTGATTGCATTTTTGAAACAAAACTCACAAGGATATAAAGGGAAAAAATCCAAGACTTTTACAGCAGAGCAGATAAATAAGTTCTTAAATGAAGCCCCAGACACATTATATTTCTTCACAAAGGTATTTTTGGTTATTTATCAGTTAACATGTAATTTTTTTTGTTAATATTGAATTAATTTACCGTAATATATATATGAATTGTTACAGATTGCACAAATTTTTTGGTATAATGGGCGCTTGCCGACGACAAGAGCTATACAACATACAATTCAAAGATATTGAAGTCTTCGAAACTACACTATTGATAAAAATAAGTAAAACTAAAACCAAGATAGACCGCTCTTTTACCATTACTGGGAAATATTATGAACAATGCAAAAAATACTTAGAGCTACGACCAACTGAGTGTAGCAATCCCAATTTTTTTCTTAACTATATTGCCGGAAAATGAACGACGCAGAGAGTTGGCATCAACAAATTCGGAGCTTTAGGCAAAGTTATTGCCAGCTATCTTCAACTTACCGACACCGAATTGTACACAGGACACTGCTTTCGCCGGACATCTTCGACCTTGCTAGTTGACGCTGGTGGAGATATAACGGCACTAAAGCGACACGGTGGTTGGAAGTCAACGACAGTTGCAGAAGGCTATATAGATGATTCAATGACTAACAAGATCGCTGTATGCAATTCAATACTTAATAGTATTGAAAATAACAGAAATGAGGTCAACATTAACATACCCTCTCCGAGTACCTCCAACAACGCTTCCTGTCCGGTTCAAATTCAGTTTCATAATTGTAATATTCAGAACATCAATAATTATTACAAGTAAAAATAAATTTGTTGTTATATTTAGCGGTTTATTTGCAATATTGTTTTACGTATTATAGTATGAGAGCAGATAAAGTAGTGTATGATACTGTACATAACTTGGTCTTATAACACTCGTGTGACACTATAAAAAAACTCGTGTTATAAGATCCCTTATTATGCAACAGTATCATAATCTACTATAATACTCTATAATACTGTTCTGTTGTTAGTAGATCTATATTCGATGTTTGAAAAATAAATCACGTCACATTCCAATATATGATGCCCGAAGACAGTTAAATTGATGATCGACATCAACTAAAACATTAAGGGCGTTCGTCAATTATACTATACACCATGTAGTAAAATGTTATTAAAAATCAATAAATGGATCAATTTTGTAATTTAAAGAATAAGCATATTCTTTAAATTACAAGAAAAAAAAAAGTAATATAAATTTTTATATTGGCAATTGTCTAAGTAAAGCAAACTATGTTTACTGCTACCAAGTATCGTATACGTAAGGGAAATGTGAGGGAGGCTGCAACACATTCTATCAAATGTCACAAAGGGATAGTGATCCGCAAAAATGGATATGATAATAAGAAAATCGTTCAACCAATGACTTCATTGTTAAAGCGACCATCTAAAATTGAGACCATTTCGAATACATTTAACCGCAATTGAATTAAATTATTGATAAAACGAGTAATAATTCACAGATACGTTTTTACATTTTATAAGTGTAACGAACATTTAACCTCAATATTAGTTTTATTGTAATAGTATAGTAAAAGCCTCTCACTTGTCCAAAACAGTAGAAACGATATGATACACTGGATTGGTAAGCTACACCCGGGGTCTAAATATATGTCGATTCATCAGGATTGTTTCTTTAACTGGAAAGGGCACATTCAATACTAAACTAAGACGCGATTCAACCACGGGACATAAATGCTGAGATGGCTCAATATTACTTACAAATTATCAATTTATTTAACGTTCGCCTTTTTATACATAATATTATGAAAAAATATTAATACATACTATTCAACAAAATCCCCAAAACCTATCTCTCTATATGTGATCTATTTCCTCAAAATGTAACTGAACGGATTTTTGTAGAGTTTTACTAAAAGATAGCGCAATTCAAAGAAAGGTTTAAGTTAATAGTACATTCTCCGAATTGGCTACACCGATTTTGATAGAACTTTCACTGGAAGATAGGGGCTGTGGTGCAACATTTAGTACTTTCATTTTAGAACTCCCACGGAGTTAGAGATTTAAGTGGGAAAAACTTTGTCACTAATTTCTACGCAAAGATGCAGGCACATCAAGTAATAGATTTCAAAACTACTGAACAGACTTTCATTTTGTTTTCATTAAAATATAGATTAATTTTATTCAGAAAGGAGGTATAGATATACATCTACATACAAGCAGTTGACATAAAAGCTGTACTAATTATACAATTAGTACAGCTTTTATGTCAACTGCTTGGAATATTACGATAACTAGAAAATGTAGGAATAAATCAAACCGCCTAAATTCTTATATCGAAAAATACCTTTGAGACAACAAAACAATAATTGAGCTATTTAAGTTTAAATATACTAATTAACAGCTCAAACGTATTTTATTCTAGATTGTTATGTACAATTAAACGTGATATAATACTACTATATACTGATTAATATGCGACATACTTCAGTGTGCTTACATAATATAAAACTGCGCATGATGTAATGGCTACTACGTTTTGAATGTAAAATATATTCAAAATATGCATAATTGTTCAATATATGTTCAAAATTTTGGAACAGTTAACCTGACTTATTTAATGTAAAAATGAAATTAATCAATCACTAAACAATTAACCAAATCATAGCTTTAAAATACTCTAGATTAGTCTACAGCTATTGTTAAGGATAGCTCAAGACTTCTGACTCTATAAGCCAATTTGAATTCGTTGTCATCTTAAGATATGTAGTATAAAGATAGGCCTTTGTACCGTTAATATTTAATAATGATTATTATACAACTTAATGATATTGGAAAATGACAGCTGAACCTTGACTTTTGAAACATGAAAGGAAAATTAATGACACAAATTTAGTACATCTCGTTATCGGCTTACGTCAAAGTTAACAATCATTAACAGTAACATTTTAATTAACAAAGCCACAAAACCAATACAAACGTCGGGTGAGAGCAAAGACTAGAAACACGCGTGCGACCCAGGCAGGCGAGCGTCTATAAAAATATACCATGACATCATGGTGTGCGAAAGAGACTATACCTAATTGCCTTCCCCCTCGCACACACTCGTATTATAAATATACTATTGAGTGCATTTACTCCATTCGCCTTCAATTAAGTAGGTTCGATACAGCGATCGACTTTTACAAGATAACAAGGTAATTACGAGGGGGACGTTCGAACATTGCGTCTACGGGTAAGAGTACTAGTGACTACTAGTACTAGACTATTATATACAAAATGATCACTAAGCTCTATTTGTAACTACGCTGTGTGGTATCCGACAGAATAGAATAGACCACCCTCATTTCTTGCCGAAGTGTCGTAAAAGGCGACAAAGGTAAGTTGACGTCAGGCAGGCGGCCGGTCGTAAAATACGTAGCCAAATCATGTGACAACATGTTCGTAACATGTTGAGCCGACCCCACTTTGAGTGGGATAAGGGCAGGAGAATGATGATGAAGCTCTATTTGTAACTGACATAATCACTTATGGGTTTTGAGGTCATAAAATAGTTGTGTACAACAACAACGTCTTTTAATTTTTTGTACATACAAGATATAACGACTACGACTCTGTTTATTATTACTTGACATCTTACAGAATATGATCACTTATATTTAAAGAAACAGTTTTACCGGTAAAATTTGTTAAGTTTACGACCGTCTTGGATACATCAAACGATAGTATTGAAATTATTATATATGGACTCTTCTTATACTTCTTTGTTAACCGACGGACGTCCACAGCTGGACATAGGTCTCTTTATGTGATCTTCACACCACACGATCTAATGTCGCTTGTATCCAGCGGATCTCCGCGACCTTTTTAAGGTCCTCAGTCCATCTCGTAGGAGGACTACCTATACAGAGTTTTCCGGACATTAAAGACTACACCAATTATATTTTACTTAAGCCCTGCAGTCCTGACATCGAGTTTTATGATGTGTCCTTACACATCTTCACGACCTTTCACTGCTCTCATGTAGCTCAAAATTTCATAGGCTTCTTTTAGAGCGTGAAAGTACATTTACTTATAAAATTTATTAACATTAAGCTCTTATAAGTTGTTCAATAAGATTTCAAAGTTCTATACTTACTATACACACATTAACTAACAAATTTCAAAACTCAGACCCTTAAGATGAAATGGCGGACGTCTGTGGGTATAATATTAAACTGTGATTCTCTGAGTGACTGAAACGTACAATGTCTTAGTTGATGTAGTAGCTGAGTAGTGAGGGTATCTTCAGTTTGGGATTTGAGACTTAATGCGAATGTAATGAAGTTTTGTTTTCGCACATGTTAATGTCTTCATAAGAAGCCAGAGAGCGACTTCAAAACGGACACTTCTAAGGTTTTCTAAGAGACAATAAATTAGATTGTTGATGATAGAGAAGTTTGTCATTCAATTGATCTTGAAATATCTATTTTGCAAAATAGATATTTCAAGATCAATTAATAACTTTTAATTAATAACTTTTCAATTAATAACTTTTAATAACTTTTCCTAAGTGCACTTAGGAAAAGTTACGAAACCTACTTCATATATTTTTGATCATGTTATATAGTATTGTGTGGTTAGGAACACAGTACCGTTCGAGATTATTTTACAGCACAAACAAAATAAAAGGAACAACGTTACAGCAACCAGCAATTCCGTCTGTCGATAAAGAGCGTGTTTTGAGTCGGAAAGTAACGGTGAACTTATATTGGTTTTCGAAGAAATATTTGAAGCCGCGAATGTGATATCATGCTTTAAATACATTACGGTACTTTCTTGTAGTTTGTTGCGAACCCTGCGACTGGAACATACTCTTAAGACGCGTACTATATAGAATAAAAACATAACGTACACCTGTATGTACAACATGGTAACAAGGATCTTATAATAAACCCATGGCAATAGTGAAGTAGTGTAATTTTAAATATACTTCATATGGATCTTTATAATAACCGTTATTAAAATATTTTTCTCGTTTTTTATGCACTTTTTTCTAAACATCGATAAATATACATTAAAAAGTAATCACTTATTAAGACATTGCTAAGGCATATAGGCTTAGGAGTTTATTAGGAGAGTAGAAGAAATATTTATTTTGACTTTTAGGAAAGTTTCATACTTAAGCAGATTATCATATTATTAGTGTTACATATGACTTAAAATCATCAGCGACGAAAATGGAAATTACAGCTCTTCACCACAAATGGGTATAAATGTACAAAAAAATCTTTCCTTTCTTAATATTTTGAGCAGTCACTTTTTAATTTGTCTTATTATGATTTCACATACTAAAAAGTGTTCTTATAGTCTGCGAAGTCGATATATTCTTTATACCTGATAAAAATATATCGACTTCGAAAAAAGTAACTGGAGTGTGTAAATAAAAAAACAAAAATTGTGTGTAATATAAATGAGGCATACATATGACGACATATCTATTGTGAGTAGAAATAGTACACAACCTTCTCACAATAACGGTTGCAAGCCAACATGTGACTAAGCGTGAAGCTTTTGGTTCTGACGTCATTCAAAGTTGTTGAACCATGTACTCTGCAATCATCATTTATCACATTCCTTTCCTTTCTATTACCTACGGTCACATATTAAACATACAAACTTTTTAAAATTAGGTTTCCGCAGATCGAGACAAAAATTATAAGTAGACGATAATCTAGCAAGAAGCTATATAGAATACAGGTATACGAGTATATTATATACCAATAATTATAGCATTCTATCATTATCTCGAAGATCTAAGACGCTGGCCTAAAGTATTCAGTTTATAAGAACTTGGTAAGACATGCAATACATTTCATTTGACTAATTCGAAAATTTCTAAAGTCACTTTGACAACTATTTTACTGTATCGCGGATTATAGCAAAATATTTTTATTAATACTTTTGTATTATGGATCTCCGCGAAGTAAAGCTTAATTTTATAAATTATCAATTAGACACATAAGTTTTTTTTAATCAAAAAAATTATTGGCTGCCCGAGGATTGAACACGTGACTTTCTCGAAAGAGTCGTACGGTGTCACCGTACAACTCAATATGTATCTTTAATTCGGTATAAATAAATTAATAAATACGAAAAATAAATTAATTTACTTTAATACGCTGTACAGTAAAAATATTTTTTGCTCCACTCAGATCATTAGTCTCTTTTCTACAAGCATGATAACTAAATATTTCAATTATCGAATTCAAAATATTCAAAAGTCATAATAAAAATTATTTATCGCGATATAATTTCACGATACATGAATCGCGGATTATAGCAAAATAATTTTTATTATTACTTTTGTATTATGGATCACCGCAAACTAACTCCTAATTCTATAAATTATTCAAAATATGCTTTATTCAAGTAAACTTGCAAACAAGTGCTTTTGAATCGTCAACTCTGCTGCTGGTTCGGAAAATTAACGAGAAGAGCCAGCAAGAAACACGGCATTTGGTCTTTTCAAAGTGACACACTTTACACGTCTTAGCGCAACATAACTTTTAAATAAGATCCAGTCATTACTTAAAGTGTCTAACTTTGTTATTTTATAGTTTGGGAAAAGAAATTAAAATGTATATATAGTGAAAAATGAAAGTATAATTTTCATAAAAACTTTATAGAAAACAGATTTCTCTTATCGGATCAATTCTGATTAAAACTATTTTCTTTGCTAAATAAATTGCGCCTTACCATATCGAGCGGAAGTAGATATATCATCGATGACTTCACATCACTCTTGTCATTGTATTCCAGTTATGATATATCAAATAGTATACTGCGTTTAAATAAATAAAAAAATTGTCCCATTGAGATAATATTAGAACCAATCGTTTCCACATTAAAAATAAACAAGCAAACTTCGTAAAAAGTACTTTAAATTCAGTTACCAATTCTAACTCACTAATCAAGTTTGATAGTGTAATGTTTTGTTAGTTTATAGGACTTAAAAGGACAAACGCATTATACGATTACGTATTTGAGGGTGTATCGTGTAAAGATTTTCATAGCTTCGAACTTGTGGAGTAACAATTTTTTTTAAAACAAAAATAAAAAGTACATATATCAAAAATGTCATCGTTTCCGTACTTCTACAGATTGTTTCGATTACACAAACCATTTATCATTCCCAGATACAGTTTTATCAAATGCCAAATATCACAACACAATTCGGAACAATTACAACAACAATATGGGAAAAAGATTGATATGTATAACGTTTTTTTTATTACTTCTCTTCTCAAATCAAATCAAAATAATCTTTAATCTAGTAAGCTCTTTCGAGCACTTTTGAATCGTCAAGGATGAACATGATTAATGAAGCTACTAATGAAGAACTGGTTCGGTTCTCTTACCGAGAATAACCAGCAAGAAACTCGGCGGTCAATCTCTAAAACATTTTCAATTTTACATAATTATACCGCAGTCTTGTATGAAGCTGTAAGGATTTTCAAATCCAGGGATTTTTATCATCCAAATAATCTTCAAATTTGTAATATGCTTTACGTATAATCATATCTCTTACACTTCACTCTATTTGTTTATATATTCACTAAACTATTGTAATGAGAAAATAAGCATGATTCCAGTGTTCTGAGACTCCTTCGAAATTATCTATTCATTTCTAAATTAATTCCAGTCAAATTTTTAAAAGAATAAATTATATACAATTATTCAATGTTTAGTCTTAACAAGTCATGACCAGTATAGAATAAAATTGATACCACGAACAATTAACTATTATTTTCCAGAGGAAGTTTGTACGGATATAACAGAGCAAGTAATTAGCGACAACACCTCCGTCCCACGGCGTAAACAAGCCACCATGATGTCATTGTATGTTATTGACCCAACTTGCAATGTTTTGAACAAATACAAGATGATGACAGACGAAACCATATTCGACAAGCCGCTGTTAGTGGCTTCGCTTTATTTTTTAAATAGATATAACGGTTGCATAGGTCAAATTTATCTATGATGGTAGTTTTGGAAAAATTATATTTTTTGTTATATATTTCACGATACATGGAATAGGTATAACGATAACGTAACGATGTTTTCCTTTAGCAGACATTACGTTATTGATTATAAAATAAAAATCAATAAGCCATATAACTATTTAAAGAAAATTTTTGATTCTTGCTTGGCGTTCGAACCTGGTGCTCTCTGGTAGGAGTCACCGTTTAAATAGCACAACTTTCTAAAGTCGATCCTTATAACACTTCCATAAGAATTGTTTCTAATTTTTAGCCTGGTTTTATATATTATAAATATTATATCAAATATTTTTTATATTAAGCGCTTACTTCAAAATGAAGCATTTTAATAAAATATATTAACAGATTTTTTGTTTTCGTATTTAACTTGTGCACCGAACAAACTAACTAATAAGAAAGCGACATAATATTGCATAGTACTAAGTTATGTTTAAATAACTATAGTTTAACGAAAAGTTCATTTAAAATCGATTACAACATCAGTACCGAAAAACTATGTAAAGAAATTATCAAGCAAAAAGCTAGTCAATAAAAACGTCAAAATTAGACTGCTTGTTGTTTTTTTTATATCTTAAAATAATGTGCCTTTTATACAATCAACGACCTACACCGAATCAAAATTAATTAAATTATGCCTGGTTAGGTAGCACTTTTTGTGCTGCAATTTAAATTCAATACTGTAGTACAAAAGTAATAATAAAATTATTTTGCTATAATACGCCATAAATTATATAGCATATTTATGGTGGATTATAGCAAAATATTTTTTTTATTACTTTTGTATTTTGGATCTCCGCAAAGTAACGCCTAATTCTATAAATTATTCAATATTGATTGTTTATCCCATTATTATAAACTACCTGATTGAGTTTCTAGTCTTATTAGGAACCCACCCACGACTTTTGCGGTTCAGAATATATTTATTATTTATAGAACTTGTTAAAATACTGTTATTTGTAGTATTTTAATTACATCAATTATCCATGATAAGAGCTGTCATCTATCAATAACGACTGTTATAAATTTTAACGTCATATAATATGGTTTAATGAGAGTACAAAAAAAATATTTGCAGTCTTCGATGTTGTTACTGCATTATTTGTAAAAATATACACCATCATATTAGTACTTTTGTGTAACTTGTGTCATACTATCTAGTACGTATGTATATATTTTATATACAATATAGCTATATTTTGATTATAACTCCACAGTGATAAAGATACTTTACCAAAATCCGTAAACTTGCTACGGACCAACAAAGACAATTTTAGTTTCATTACTTATTGCTGTATCCTTTATTTTTGGTTTTAAAGAGATAAAAAAATTGAAATAAAACACATTCATAGAATTAAAATAGAGAACTTACCTCGCCAGAACACTTTTCAGCTTGATTACGCCGTTAGTTTTACTGGACACTTGCGGAATGACATCACACTGTATGGCTTCAGATTGCTTAAATGTGGTCGCTTGAGGCAATTCGCAATTGAGGGGCTCTGTCTTACAAGAAATAGATGTTCTTTTGGGCGGTGTAGTACGAGGATATGTGTGGTGACGTGAAGAACTGGTTGACTGCTCGCTACATCTTGACTTAGGAAAAGCTCTTGCACATAAAACCGTAGCCGCATTCTTCAAATGCGTGCGAAATCTGTTATTACTCTGGGTGCTCAGTACAGCACCCTCCATTTTTGTGGCATATAATATTTTTACTACACTTAGTATATATTCGAATCCATTGTTTTGAATTTCACTACAATCTTACGAGAAACTATAAGAGATCACTTTTTAGGATTCATAGTAGTTCTTTAGCTTGTCATCACAATACTATATAAAAAACTGAGTTCTTTATATCGTTCTTCGTAACGAGCACTGAATCTAATGTCTTCATTATAAATTGCTATTTATCCTGATAAGAACAAATTTTGAACTATTAAATTATAGACGAATACGATATCGATATCGTGCTATGTACGATATGAGAATAAGTTTGGACAAAGTCAAATTATTTCGGAAGACAAAAGTTAAAAATAAATAAGTAGAATGCTCTACAAATAATTGTTTGGATCAATTTAGGTTCTACATTGTGAATACGCAATAAAACGGAAGAAAAATTATTAACCACTTACAAATTTTACATCATTCCTAATCTACGGATTAGTAAGTCCTAGCGGAGAGATCGACGCAAGCAAATGTATTCTTTAGCGTTTATGTATGACTTAATACATTTATATGGTTATTTTATGATTTAATTTGAATTCAATTCAAATTCCAAATAAATCAAACTGAGTCTAAATCAGAGCACACGAATATGTAGTCAAATAAGGCAAGTTCAAGTTTTTACTATTTCATACAGATTTGCGGAAGGCTTTCAGAGACGCGGGCGGTTGCGGTCAGCAGAGGGGAGTGGAGCGGCGGACGAAGTGTAGGTGCGCTGACATCACCGTCGAAGCCAACCGCTCTTACATCACCGTCGACGACTTCACTGCCTCCCACCGCCGCCTGACGCCCGTGCTACCAAGCCCCTTCTACCACACGGATTTACAGCATATATTACTAGATTTAATATGTGAATAGGTGACAGATATTTTTAAATGTAGAGATTGGAGACCAATAAAGAGGGTTTGTTTTATTAAAAATTAAAACCCTAATTGGCTAATTATTAATGAGTTTTAGTGAGTATTCTTTACGTCACTATGAAGTAAAATTAAATAAAAACAAACACTCTATTAATTTCTAATTAACCTTTCCGTATAATTGCAAAATTGACATAATTTAAATATTTATGTGCTTCGAGAATTTTAAAATATTAACATTAATAAAATTAGGTAAATTTCTAATATTATGCATATTCCAATAAAAACCTGCCTTTACGGATACCATTAATAATGATAAGGGGAATTAACGATTCACATTCAAATCACAATCACGTACTAGTAAGTATATCGTATGAGATTCGAAGGCCCCAATATCATTACTTATTCTTTTAAGCATATTTTATTGAATATTAGTAGATGAATCTTCTCTTTTATATTTCTATAACCTTCGTTTCAAATGGTTATTGTTTATTCGAAACTACGGTCGTAAAATACCTATCCAAATCAAGTGAGAATGTTGCGCCGACCCCACTCAGAGTAGGATAAGGGCAGGAAGATGATGATGTTTATTCGAAACTAGTCTTATAATCCCGAAATGAACAAAGTCATGACTGGATATTAAATATAATACGGGTTATCTTCATAGAAAAGTTGTCAGAAAAATTAGTGAGCCTTTATAAGACGTATCAAGTTCTCGAAAACAAACTTAACAATATAATTGGTAGTGGTGAAACAAAGGATATAGACATAGTAGATATAAGTGAAACAGAACAATTTATCAACGCCCACACGTCTCTCTCGACAACGCCGCATCATAGTCCCAACACATTGTTCGGCAAGTGTTAATAAAGCTTATTATAGAACCTGCCATGACATTATTTAGTATGGTAATTTGATTTATGACTGTCGAATCATGAGATTTTATTCCGCTATTTATTTTACAATGTAACAATTAGATATTCTTTTATATGGGTTCTATTATATGGTTTTCATTTATATGGGTTATCCATATATTTTATATCTTATTCAATGCAAAAAGGCTACCACTATAAAACCACTATAATACCGCAAAAAAAACGCATACTTGTATATAGACTTTGTAATTGAACAAAAACTTGCGAATTGCGGTGTTTTCACTAAAATCTAAAATAAAAGGAGTACTCGACATTGTATTTATGTATTTAAATCTTTTCTTTTGTTCATATGCGAAAATAATCGCAACGTAAAGTACGGTTTAAAATAGTACTATGTACTACGAATTGAAAATAATATTTAAAAAATAATAATAATTACTTTGCTTAAATCCGTACCTATATCTCGATTGAATGTATTATCACACTTTATAAAAGTAAAAGTCGTCCCTTATGCATTTAATAACTTAGGAAAATAATGCCTGCTTACACAAATGTTTAACATTTAATACGCGAACAATATTGAAGGAGTCTACAACTATCATATAATATTGGCTTTCAATATTAAATATACAAGTATAATCTCCTTGTTTATAGAAAACAAGTAATACCATGTTACTGATTATTTAACAAGCATAATGTAGCGAAACCAGTATCATAGTACCAAGGTTACTTCGCCCACAATACATCAGTAATTCTGATCGTCAGTCACTCGATTTCATGTCAGTTAACTAGTAATTGTTCTAATTGCTTTCTGTTCAAAAACGTAAGACCGAAGCGCATGACCCTGTTAATTAAAAATACGTTGGTACTTGTATTCATTCTTGAACCTATAAAACAGGTGTTAGAGCAGTAGAGCACCTTTGTGTCCAAAAGGGATATTATTCACTACTTATTATTAAAGTCCCCCGCCGCAACTGTCTGCTCGCGATAAACTCAAAAACCGTTGAAAATATTCATGTGGTTTTCTCTAATAGACAGAGTGATTTAAAAAAAAGTTGAGGTCTATAATACGCTATAGTTTTGCGTGAATTGGGACGAAAATTTATGTATAAAAGAAGACGCCTGGGAGCTTCCATCGACAGCGCTACTATATCCCTTTGACATATAACAAAACAATGTATGGTGGGATCGATTTCTTTTAAAGTTCTTCAGAAAAGTCCTGTTTGGTATTTTATATATAAAATTCTAGTGTCCTGATATTGGTTACCATATTCCTCCAAAACAGTTTGATCGATTTTTTACAAAATTTTATATGCATATTCAGTAGATCTCACAATCAGGTACTATTTTTCTTCAAACCCCTAGGTGATAAGGGTTGTCCACTTCTTAATTTTATTTGGTTAGTTTTTAATTTGTGAAGGTGGAATCTTGCAAGTTAAATTTGATCCACTTCCCGCTGTCTGATTGAGCTAAAATTATATATACTGATCCAGCACCGATGAAAATGCATTTTTATGATAAGCATGATCTGATACTGCTCCCAGGATTGGCTCCAGACGAGGGAACTACTCAACAGTTAACAGTAGGGACATGAAATTTTCTATACTGGTCCAACTGGACCAGAGATTATCTTTATGATAATCATGATCTGACGCTACTGCCAGGATGGGCTCAAGACGAGGGAAATACTCAATAGTTACAGTAAAGTAAAAAAAGTAAAGTAGCAGCCTGTTAAAATCCAACTGCTGGGAATAGGCCTCTTCTCTCAGTTACTGGAGAGAAGGGTTGGAGCTAAGACCTACCACGCTGCTCCAATGCGGATTGGTAGGTTACACATATCTCCAGAATTCTCTAGAGATATGCAGGTTTCCTCACGATGTTTTCCTTCACCGAAAAGCGTATGATAATTTGCAATTATCAATTAGACACATGAGTTTTAATAGACAAACTCATTGGTGCCTGCCCGGGTTTTGAACTCGTGTTCCCCTCGTAAGAGTCGCACGGTCTCACCGCTGGGCTATCACAGCTTGTAAAACTGTCATCACAAGCTGTGATAACAGTTACAGTACCGTAATGAAATTTTCTTTAAAGCTTTTTTAATAATGTACCTAAAAATTCCTACAAATAATTAATTTGGCAAAACAACATTTGCCCGGTCTAGTTTATGTATATTTTAAGGATAACTTATAGGTTTTATTACTATTCTATTCTGTTACTATTCTATTCTATTACTTTTCTATTCTATTACTAGCTTAAACCATTTAAATCTTCTAAGAAATCGATTACAATAAGGTTATTGGAAAGCTAATTAGACATTAATTATTAAACTTTACACTTCTCTTATAATAACTCACAATATAATTTAAATAAATATCTTAGGAGTTAACTCCAAAATTTGCGAATATTAATCAATGTGGGGTCACTCAGGTCATAACATTGTTTACCTGTACGAAACCGGTACGAGTCGGCTAGTTTAATTTATATTACGATAAATGAACCCAACTTGCACATGGATTTAGTTTTTCACCCAAGAGCACTGTACAAAAAAGCACATTTTCGGCAATAGCATTTTCATTGACTTAAAGTAAATTGAATTTCTTATTTCTATGATGTAACTGATTTAATATTAAATTTAAATATTCTGCCCGCATATCACTGCATTGTTATGTCGCGAAATTTTATCTGTCACATGCTACGTTTTGCTTTTCCTATCTTAGATAAAATTGATCATTCTAGGTACATTTTCCAGTGCAAGTTATTATGTTTTTTTTTAATATACAACTAGATTACAATCACGCGTATCAAGAATTGCTAGAATGCAAGAATGCATATTTAACTTATTCTCATGTAAGGTTAATTGTGGATATATTATATCAAAATGGAGTATTGAGGCCGATTATAAGGATGTTATAATCCATACTAAAATTTTAAATGCGAAAGTCTGTCGGTCTGTAACGCTTTTACGGTTTATCCAATGGGCCAATATTAATTAAACTTGGCACAATTAAAGTTACGGAGTGAGTGGCGTGCTATCGAAGAGACCTATGCCCAACAGTTGACAGAAACAGGTTGTTGATAATGATGATGAAATAAAGCTTATCCACCGGGGTAATATATAGAAATTAAATAACACCTGTTTTCTGTTGTCTTTCAGGAATAGAGAAAACCCATACCGTATCGTTTTACTCAAAGCTTAAAGTTGGCGAAAACGAATCCGCATGTATAAATAGTATATTATAAATAATAAATAAATAAAATTTGTTTATTGCTTTCACTTAAACTAAATGTTACATAATTACTGCCGGGGACCTCCTTTTAAGCAATTACTTGTGTTAGGGATCCCCGCTCTTCCACATACAGGACAAGAAATTCTAAGACTACTGTATAACTAATATTGTATGTTAGTAATATATAAATAAACAGTGGTGTATATGTGTGTGCATGAGTGTGTTGTGTGTGTACGTGCAGGGATATCTTTAGGAGATGTAGGGAACTTTATCCGAGTGTTTACTTTATCATTTCCAAAAGACTTTCTGTTTCATCGTAATCTAATAACAATTATAAAGGGGGATGAAGATATTTGCTTAGGTACTGTTTAGATCATAGAACAGAACAAAAATAATACAGTGAAAGATGATAGTGGCCTACATTTCCCACGACAATGATAGTAAATTGGTTTATCAATCACAGCGTCGCGGATGTGCTGCGGTGTCGGTGGCCGACGCACCCTGTGGGCGGTTGATCCCAGTGTTTACTACCGAATAATCATATCGTATGACAAACAATACAAACATTTGTATTTAATGAACAAAACAATAGTTCCATACACTTTATAATTAATTATTTACTCACCTACTAGAAAAACAACAATTATGTAGAGTTATTTATCCGTCTCTACATTTAGTATGCAACGTCATTAAACTAAACAAAACCTCGAAAATTATTTTAAAAAACTATATGGTACTTATACTAATATGATAATAAACGGTGATTGATGATGATTGTAATTTATTAAATTTTTGGCAGCGAATTTAAATGTAAGTTACATCGTAGCTTTGATTGTTGATTGTTTTTATATAATCCATACTAATAATATATATATGCGAAAGTCTGTCTGTTACGGTTTCACAACTTATCCGCTGCGCCAAACCATTGTTAATGAAATTTGGCCCAGTAAAGGTTCACTAACTTATATTAGTTAAGTTAGTAAGTCAAAACACTGCGTTCTTGAGTGTATTTTAACGCTTATGTTGGCGCAAAGTTGCGGGCTCAAATACTCTCAAATATATAACGATTTATCGTCGTATGTTTTTTTTTTCTTTATAGAGCTTAATAGACGATTACCATGTCAGGATCCTACAGTCGCTGCCTATAACTAACTATTACCTAATCTCTTTTCTTATGTAATAGGTTGTTTTCGAATTCTTCACCATAATGTCTATTTACGTATATTTTATTAAAGATAACTTTCAAATCATTGAAATAAATACTGAAACTTTGATTTTTGCGTTTAAGACGTTTTAAAAAATATAAGTATATCCTCTACGCAAGCCAGTTTACTGTTTCAGAACGTTAAGCGTGAGTTTATATTATTTCATAATTTTAATTGAAGTAAATCATTTTAGAGACTAATCCATAGATGTCATCAAAATAGGTATATAATAATAGGTAGTATATTATTACATTAACAATGATTTTATACATTATAATATACATACCATGTATGTATGTACTACTGCTAAGCCACAAGCTAACAAGCCGTGAATAGGTGTCTTACTTAACGGGACGAGAAGGTTATTGCGCACTGCAGATATAGTATTGGCGTTGAAAACTGCATCAAATCAATAGTAACGAGTAGTAGATGAAATCGATCGTTTACTAATCGTGTATATTTTTTCTTTCAAAGTTTTGCAGATATTTATCTAGATTACACTTCCATCTGGCAATTTGTTAAAGGTCATGAACGAGGATATGGTAATCAAAATCGTGTCGTGATCTTACAACGTATAAAATAATATCATTTATTTATATTATAAAATAAGAACAAATGAAAAGATAAAACACGTTAACCTTTTATTTACTTGAAGCTATTATACATAAATCGATATATTTTTCAGACATAGGAACTATTGACAGAAGCAACAAGCAAAGTTGTAATAAAAGTTATGTGTAATGAAAGAAATGTCGCAAACAATAATGAAAACAATAATGTTTAAAAGTACATAAAAAGATAGAAAAAAATGTATTATACTTTTAATTACTATAAAACAATTAAGATTAGTAGAACAAGATTTATTGGTGCAATGTACTGCATCTGAGTCAAAAGATTAGCAAAAACTGTATAATAACAGACGATTCGATCCTTTATGATATATAAAATACCCGAGTTTTATGCCTGCACCTAATTTGACGTTTGATTTTTTAAATAGTGATTACTTAAGTTCCTTTTTTTCCCTGGTGTATAAATAAACATGCTTAGTCAGATGCGTTGGCAATACAATGTTTTGGCACCAATTTACTATATTTTTATTCTGAATTACTAGCGACCTGAATAAGAGCAGCGAAAACAAATTGTAAAAACACTCGTACAAAATATTTAATACAGTGTACAAATTTAAAATATTAAATCGATTAAAGTAGCAAACAATTTCTAACGATAAATCTATTGATAGAGCAAATTTAAAGCACATTGGCCATCGCGATTCAAAACCGTTCGCCAAACAGTATTTGTATTAGTACAAGTTTGACAGTGGTTTCGCTTTAAGCAATTGAGATATAGCCTATAATGTGAGATCTATTCATACGAAGTCGCGAGAAGTCATATCCGTTGTTGAACAATAGTTTGAGGTCAACCGACTCGGCGTATCGATTGTACTCTCATCTCGAATAGTTTGAAGATATTATAACAAGAATTGTTCTTAAATGTGTTACGCTGCTCAGTTGCCAATACCAGAAGTCTATATTATAACTGTTTTTTACCAATTTAATCCCAATCGCCAATTTTGCAGTGATATATTTTAGATGATATTTCCTATCGCAAGCAAAACTTCTAAGCTCCACGCTTTTGATATGGATTTTCTGCTCACCCAATTATTATAGTTCCATTACGTTGTTAAATCCATTAGCCAGTTTGGGACTTAACATAACAACGATTGTGGGTTGAATGTAATTTTCTTAATGAATTAGTCAATTATCTCATCGTAATATATTTCTTATACTAATTATTACTTATAGAATTATATTGAGCCATATATATGTCATATAAATAAAGACGCAATAAAGATTGTTTGTAAATAATTTATAGAATAAGGCTTTACTTTGCGGAGATCCATAATACAAAAGTAGCTTGCGAGACCTGCGTCGCGACTCAGCAGAGTTAGCAACTCATTTGTTGGTCTCGCTATTCGCTTCTATAATAAAATTCCTCAATCCATTCTAGACCAGTGTACAGAAAGATTCCAATCAAGTGTAAAAAATATGCTTATACGTAAAGCATATTACAAAATTGAAGATTATTTGGTTGATAAGAAAGCCTGGATTTGAAAATCCTTTCAACTTCATACAAGACAGCGGTTTAATAATGTATAATTGAAAATATTTAAAAGATTGACCGCCGAGTTTCTTGCTGGTTCTTCTCGGTAAGAGCAACATTCCTAACCAGTTGTAGCGTCATTAATCATATTGATGCTTGACGATTCAAAAGTGCCTGAAATGGTTTATTTGAATAAAGATTATTTTGATTGATTGATTGATTGATTGAATAATAAAAATTATTAGCAAAATAATTTTTATTATTACTTTTGAAAGATTGTTTGTATTAATCCAAATCTTCGATCCAAACTTTCCCTGTCTTTTGACTTACAGAGTTAAAGCAATGTTAAGCGATGGTCTACGACATACTAAAATAATTGCATTAAGGCTTATCTTGGTTTTAGAATGGCTTTATGTATTTGCATTACCAATTTTTTTTAAGAGTAGATCACTACTAACACTGCAACACGGAGTGAAATGTATAAATATTATTCGAACAAACTGTGATGGCATATGATTCCAAAGCGTGATCGCTAAATATGATATGATCTTGGTTAGCTTAACTGGGGTGATCCGTTGAAGAACTGAATTTACCGATAGCTGACCAATGTTAACGAATTTGACCCATAGTTGGAACGAAAGGACCTTGGAGTCTTTTAGTCGTTGTAGAGCCTTCGACAAAGTAAAAGTTACTCAGTGCCGGTATCATTAGATTACTGGTTACATTTGATGGATAGGGACTTGCAAGATAAGACCCTAAATTTATAGAACAAGACTAATGGTACTTGCAAAGAGACCTATGACTATACACGTCACTTTGTTGATACATGATCACATAGGTAAATGTTTTAAACGCAATCTTAATTACATAAATTCAATAATGAACACACATTTGCTTTTAATGTTTCATAAGATTGAAGTCCCTCAGCACCATTAATATAAAAAACATCATAATAGAAAATTCTACATTTCATGGAGTACATATATGGTGCTTGTCACCATAAATACAGAATAAATTAGAATAAATAAAATTTTCGTGTGGGTTAGGTATTATGAAATTATGCCTATCTCCGACGTTCTTATATTATATTATAATGATTCTGCATTAATTAGTAGGTACATTGAATTTATCACCGTTTTTAATTAAAACCCCATTAAGATGTTGAATATTTTTAGCTACTTTGATTTATGATTTGGACACTTAATGCAAGACTAAATATGCCTATTCTAGACAAACAGACGTAATTTTATTTTTGCATCGTTACAGATAAGATTTATCTAAGAAGCAATCAAGATGGAGTGGATTTAAAAAATTATGATCTACCTCGGATACTAATTCAAACAAACTATCTTAAAAACATAATTTATGTTATAATGATACTTACGAGTAATAAGACAGCATGGCTATAATTTAACCGCATATGCCAAGAATGTGACAATGTTTGTTAACATCCTGGTACTCAATTAAACGGTTGCTTGACATTGAATTTGAAATATTTTTTACGACTCGATTAAGTTAGACGTGGGCGCAAACTTGATCTAGGTATCTATTAATATGGAGAACCACATATCAGCCTACATAGAAAATGCCGAATAAAGTTATGCAAACGAACTAAACGGCAAACAACATTCATTTTATTATAACAATCACTTACAACATCATGAATTAAAATGGGGAGTTATATATAAAAGTACAATTTAATAAAAATAAAATATATATATCAACATGACACTACAACCTATTTACGTTATTGTGCTATTTGGATTGTAGATCATGCCAAAATTAGAATTTTATCATCAGCTCTTGTATTAAGCGTAAACAAAATACACGTCTTATAAATAAATCACATGATGTATAAACGTGCGTATTAATAACTAACACCTTATTCCTGTGACGCGGTCAGTTTGACATACATATTATATTTTATGAACTTTAACCTTTTTAGTGCCGGGCGAAAAAGGGGTGCCTATGCGAGAATAACCGACAAAGAAACCTTTAAATTATTATTAGAAAACCTTTAAATTATTTATAGAATTTATAGAATGAATAAACCTTTGGTATTTATAGAAAATTCTTTAAATAATAAAGATATAAATATTTATAAAAATGTAAAAGTTAAGTTCTTTACAAAACGTATTTGCATATAGAAAAAGTCATATTTTCATCACGACTTTATATGGATTAAGTATTATATTACTTTGCATTTCCAATATATTTTGTACCAATAAAAAAAATTGTAACAAAATTGTAGAAATAAAATATACTCGAACATGGAAAACGTCGGGCGGATTTTCGAAATCATGTCTCTATTTTGTTTGTATTTTTTTTACAAATTTATTTTGAGATAGGGTTCTCCCGCAATGCGAATAGTAAAGTGCTACAACACGCGGGCCGATATATGGGCTCTGGCACTTCTCGCAAGTATAGCAAGGGCCGATGTATCGGTTTTCCGGCACAAAAGGGTTTAACATTGTGTGGGCTTCAGTGATCGCAAAGTTATTTTTTGAAAAAATTCTTTACTTTAAAAGTCGACGACTGTTAAAAATCTGTCATAAGCCATTAAGTGGCAATTAGATGTATTATGTGTATATATCGAATATACTGTATTGTATTATAATTATTGCATTGCACACAGAAACAGCCATAACATAGCGACCAAGTCTTTCTTCGTAAAACTGTGATAAAAACCATATAAAGAGAAAGACATGCTTAGAAAAATTCTATTAAACCTATTAAATCATATTGGATTGATTTACTTATATAAAGTTTCATGTGATAAGTAATGTATGAACATCAATAGGATGTAGTACAAATAACTAATATTATTCTAATATCTGTTACGTTTGATTTGAAGACTTAACCGCTGAATTTATTTTGATGATGATGGTGACTGATGATGATGAATTGGATCTTCGATATATTATTATGTCTTATAAGCTATTCAAAATAAATATTTTATGCAAACCATGCCGGGTACCAGCTAGTATAACAAAATTTAATAAATATTTTTTGATCGTTTTACTGTTTCAATTAAGAGTTTACTTAATTTAACAAATTACTCTTATTTAAGTCGATGATTTTCAAAATATCAATTTGAAATGGTTATCATCGGTGTTATCAACGGTTGAAAAACGACTAAAATGCCAGCTAACGACGTTCTGGCAGTGTGTTTAATGTGTAAATAACTCATACAGTACAGTATAAGTCATACTATGTGCCATATCAATTACTTACGGAAACAAAAATGCTTTATTGAACGGTTTATCATTCAAATTGTACGTTTATACTACTTTACAAGTTATTCCAAAATAGTTAGTGCAACCGTTAAAATAACTAAATGAATCTATTCTACGTCATATTTGACATTCGAAAGTAATATTTAGATTTAGTTTTCATCTATATAATAAAGCTAACAGCTATATAAAGCTTGTTTTTATTACAATGCTATTATATGCAATTAAATCATCAGTAATAATACTACATGAATTCTGTAAAAAAACGAGTACGAGTTTGTTATATTCACCACTTACATTAAATCCATACAACGCTTTATACATAGCACGACACGATTTTCATCTGTGTATATATTCAGTATAGTTCAGAGAGTACAAGGGCCAACGTAAAGCACAGGATAGAGATACTATCCGAGTTTTATTCATCTGTACACATATCAATGGCAACCTTCCACAGGTAATACCATAATTGGATAATTGACACAATGTCACTGTAAATAAACTTGACGTGATAGCTTTATTAGCGTTATATTTATTATTGCCAGGCGGACTGTACCACGCGGCGGCGGCGGTCGCGCAGCACTGCTGACTGACGAACGATAGCGCAAGCCCGACCCTTATGGCTTCTACCACGAACATCTAACGACTAAACGTCGGTCCGTTATCGCCACTTTTCATACGAAGTCGCTTAAAATTATAATGAATTGATTGACACCACATGAACTTAGTACAAGGTGAGCAGTGTTGGTCGACACTGATAACAGGTACATAATATATCTCTCCTCAATTCGCTCATAGAGTACACAAACGTACATACAGTGTAAACAAACTAGTACAAATTGATGTAGCATGCATGTTCAACAGGGTCTCGATGTTAAAATTATTTCGTGTTATTATTACTTTAGAAATATTCCAACTACTAAACTAATACATACTCAGAAGAATATAAGGACAAACTCATACAAGACTGAACATTTGCAGCACATGAGCGTTAACAAACAGCAAAGCTGTTCACGTGGGATTTTCGACACGGCAGTAATTCTTCTTTCTGCCTAATAAGTACGTATTCTAAAATTTTGCTTGGTAAGTCATTTAATATCTATTCTGTTAAATAATTCTACAAAGCTAAAATATTTTTGTTATAGCTTCGAGTTAGCCACACTTTGCTTTGGGAATAGGAAAACCACTATTGTTTTCCTATTCCCGATGAAACTTTAGAATGAAACGAAGAAGAAGGAATTCAACTTTGTATACGTCAATTGATAGATTTTTCGAGATTTGTGTAATTTTAATATAGTAATAGTCGTCCACGAGTTTGTGGACACATTAATTGTCGTGTCCAGCCTATGTTACTCACTATACCTCCAACTATCTCCACACCAACTAATAAACATATTGGGTATAATATTGTCCGTTAAATATTATACTTAATATGTTTATGAATAAACTATAAACTTTTTTTAACAGAAATTAGGTGCCATTTGGTGAAAAGAAGTGGATTTCTGTACTTAACAACCAAAAATGTTGGGCAAAACAAATGGTGCTTTACGTATGTTAACCAGCATCTGTCATCACTTTGCGTGAGGCAAAGGTCCCCAGTCGGAACAATGACCAAAATAATGTTTGATCGCGGGGAGGTAAGTGTTATATTTTGGCAAGTCGGTTGTGCGTGTCGCGTCGCGGGCGCCCGATGATGCCATCGCCGTGGATGATCGTGACGTCACCGCGCATTTTCCAAACGTGGCCGCCAGACGAAAATAGTCCCCGCCCCACCCCAGGCCCCCTACACACCGTCACCGACAAATTTAGCGAGCCGATCCGACCCGAAGCGGACAGCCTTCATATTCAGATCTTTGACAACCATCCACTTACATACATATATCCAACGCTTTTTTGTTTAAAACTAAATTTAACCTTGAATATTAGGTAATATACGCTTGTTGTCAACAAAACAGCAGGTTACTCAAAACGAATCTTGCAACACTACACACAACGCTTTAATATTTTATTACTTTTTTTGTTGTATACTTACTCTATAAATATGCGCACGTTTATTTATATAGTTTAGCAAATATTGTTTAGATCATCACTTATATATTATAATATGTGCAATAAAGTATTTTTATTATTATTATCTTATTTTATTCTCAATTTATTCTACGATAAATTATATTTCTCAATACTGATAGGCATCAGCATTGTGAATGTAGAGTTAACGATTCAAAAGCGCTTGTTTACTTACAAGTTTACTTAAATAAAGAACATTTTGAATTTTAATTGAAGCACTGTAGTGAATCTAAGGTACGACCCTTCTCCGCGAAGCCTGACTTTTCCCAACAGTGGAACAATAAAAGGCTGCTACTATATCATGGTTATGAAAAAAAGTTCACTTGAAATGCAGAATGTACAAAACGACAATTAGGGGAGATAATGACGCTCTAAAAAGAAACTATAACATTTCAAGCAAAACAAAACCGCGCATATGAACTAATAACCTACCTATTATAAAAAAAATCACACTAATTATCGTCATGAAATAATATGTAGCAGTAATCATCACATGTTTGTGATAACGATTTGGTCCAATATTCGTAATGTCCTAAATTCCTATCAATCCTTAATACAAACATATAATATTACCTATACTCTAGATAAACCTGTATTTAAATATTAAATCCGATAGATGCATTACGCGATTTTAGGCAGGGGAAGAACAATTTCCAATCATCTGACAAAGTCAAGATATGCACATGTGAAAAGATACAACTGAAGTATGTATTGAGGCACGTGAGTGATGTAAATCTATTGATAACTTTAAGAGTTATTATTTGGTGCTGTAATAATATTTAACTGCTTTTTATTGTATTCCTATGAATAGAAAAACGTTAGTCCTAATCCGGAAGTAAATTTTTAAAATTTTCATTGTAGATGCTTAAATAAATAAACTAATAAAAAATATAAACGTATAATAAATAAATGGATCCATAATAAAATGAAACATATACTCTTGCGTATTGAAGAATTCTCTACTTTTTTCCAAGAGCATAATACCACGAACATTATAACCCTTTTATGTTATTAACAAAGCTCTCACATTTCAATTTCAAATAAATAAAACCCCATAACAGCTAACATTATTGTTTTGATTGGCCAATGAGATGCCAATGTACGTTACATACCAATCAATTTGATTCAATTTGATTTATAGACGAGCAAAGTTCAAATGAGCACACGTAAATTTAATTTTGATTAATCCAATTGATCTCAACAAAGGGACGATATGCTAGACAATGAAGAAAATCAAAACATCAAAAGATTTTGTTATTTTCATTTTCTCCATTCGTATTGGATAGTTAATATTTAATTATCACATTGTAGATCGACAGTATGGTATTCTAGAATACAAAAATATTAAATGAATGGTGGCAGTTATACTTATTACTATATAACTCTGCTTGCTTCGGTAAAGCGCCAATTTGTGATTTTATCTCAAGACGATGGTTCGGTTATGGGGATTCGGTTATGGAATGGAAACGATTGTTGAGATTGTGGTAGTGAACGTGTGCTGTGTTTGTATATTGTTGTGTTACTGATGGTAGTGCATTAGTTTTTAACAATTCTGCATGTAGTCTGCATGGATTGAAAACGCTACATTTAGCATTATATACATATATTTTATCTTATTGGGGATTATAGGAAAATAATTACTCTCATTACTTTTGTATTACGGACCCCCGCAAAGTAACGCCTAATTCTATAAATTAGAACACCAATTTGAAGAACTTTCCATGGTATTTTCAAAATAATTTTATTATTTTATTAATTACTATTATATCATTAAATGGAAAAAATAAGTTTTACATAATACAATAGAACCTAATTTACGAATGTCCTCCTTACGTCTCTCATCTTCATAACTTCATCTTCTCAACATTTCGAGTAACTAATTAATATGCTACAAGCTTATCCCAACTTTATCTAATCTTACATAGAAATACAAATTTTAATGCGTTCCATATATTTCTTAGGAATTCAACGAGCTCAGAACTCCGTATTTCTGAGCTGGATTTTATTTATTTATGAGTATGGATTTCAGTACAAAAAAGATCAGAATAAATGCCAAAACTAAGTCTAATTATTTAAGTCGTACCGAATAAACCACATGTTTGCAATAATTTGTGTTAGGTTATCCTGCAATTCAATAGAATCGGAAAAACTTTGGCCCCATCTTTGATAACATTTTAAGAGGAAAGAATTTGGAACTAAAAATAAATCGTGCCAATAGATTTTGTTAAATCTATTGCCGACTTAATTAAGTGATAATACTTGACACTTCAATGCTTAATAATTTTATAAAAGATTTTAATTATATGAAAAAGTGATTCAAGACGTTCGACAGATCGCTCACATATAATAGATCGGCCTTGACTCCTGTCAGCTTACACCAGATAGTACCGGAAACATTAGTGTAGGACAAAAAGTTTAATTGAACATCAATTTTATTATATATAACCTTGCATTAATCTGCTGGAAAATGAATGAATTTCGTTCTATTTGATTTGTCGAAAGTAAGTATCTTCCAAATATATTTTACTTGTATATTTAGTAATTTTACAATAGCTTAATAGTATCTTTAATTATGGTTATTGACTGTAGTTTTATTTTTTTAGCATCGAATACATTATAGATTCATAAAATAATATATTTGGGGTTTGATACACTAGTTTAAAACAAGTTACTGGATCGGCTATGAATTAGTTGATGAATTAGTTGTATAGAAACCGAAAGTACTTAAGTCATAAATATGGCATTTATGACTTAAGTACTTTCGGTTTCTATACAATGAGTGTTAAGGAGGTGGTAATTTTACATATTGCTTTATAATGGAAAAAACCGTTAAAACACTCTTTGAGCTTAAAAATACTTAAGAGTCCAGAATTAAACACAGAAACTCTTTAGACAATACATGTTTTATCATACTATTTCAATGTAGTTAGTTCCTTCAGTACTAAAAAATTTAGTGGCGACTGAATTACAGTTGGACGATTCGATGTAAACACCTGGTTAACATGTCACTATAAAACTTTATATCGCTTAAATGATTTAGAACAACAAAGCAAAGATGTACTTATTAAGTTAATGATAAAAATATAAACGCGAAAATGTAATACAAATACGAAATCTATAATGCCACAATAAGGTAGATATTGTGAGGCCGATAAAATAGCGAAACGGCACAAACTGTGTTTCAGCGTTTAACAACATTCAGCAATATACTTGCGTCTTGTAAGCCATTCATTGCTGAAAACACGCGCGACATCCAATCGGTTCCGAGAAATCCGTCCGTGTTTCCTGGAATCGCTACTATTGACGCACACATACTCAAATCATATACATACAGCACACCGTTGCCCACGGCCCTGATAACACACAACCGTGACGAGACGTATCGGTACTCTCATTAACGAACTCGCATTGCGTGCTCGGCTCGGCTTACATGTAATCAAACAATTCACTCTACACGAGTAAAGATAATACAAGCCCAAGACAAGTAGAGGAATGGGACGAAGATTGGATAGCATCTACACATTGCACGCGGAGCTGTCACTGACTAATTCACTGCCGAGATTTCCGCGAATGTCGTCCCAGTAAATTAAACATCACTTTATTGCGTCGGGACTTGCTTATGGCTGCAAATTCCTGAGTTAAATAACAAATATAGCTTTTGACGTAGAATTCAAATAGGAAGGGCTTAATAGAACGGTTTTAGATCATTGGGGTCAGCGGAGTAATGGCAGCGGTCAACAATGATGACTCGATATATGAACTCATGCCAATAAATATCAATGCACTAATTTATTGACGGCAATAATGTATTCAACTCTTAGTACGCTATAAAAATAAGTAATCTTATACGTTGGTTGATAAAAAATTAACCCCGTATGTTTAAGTGTTTAATTTATATTACAGCCAATATGTGGGGAATATTTAATCAAAAGTATAGGCAAAAGATAAGGTGAGTCGACCCGCCGGGTGGAGTAGAATAGGCCCCCCTTTTACTTACCGGGGGGTCGTAAAATACGACTAAGGTCAGTTGACGTCAGGACGGTCGAAAAATACACAGCCAAATCATGTAACAAGTCGTTTGTAACATGTTATGCCAACCCCACTTAGAGTGAGATAAGGGCAGGAGGATGATAATTAATTCGTAGTAAAAACCCTACATAGATACTACTCAATAATCAAACTAATCGTATAATAAAAGAATAAAATTCTTACTTGGTGAAACTGGAGGTAGCTGCGTGACCCGCGGCGTCGGCCCGCTCCGCAGCCGCGTCCACCATGCCTCAGCATCACGAGCATCACTGACTGTCACTACTCTACCACCACCGCACTGTCACTACCACAATAGCACAGCACATTACATCCAAACCATCCACCGGTAGGTACTTGATCTAGACTTGACACTAAGTCACTCCCAACGGCGACTTTACGCTATAAAATGTCGTGCACGTTATTGTCCTTTAACCGGCAGAAAAGCATCTGAATTCGTCACTACCATGCGGCTACCAAATCCCTAGGACACATTTCTGGGCATGCCTTATTGCCATCCTTAACGACGGTATACCTGATATTATTACTCCGTCACTCCAAACGCCTTCTGACTTTCAATGTCATTAAATCTGTAACAATTAAAATCTTTTAAAGACTATAAAATAGACATCGTGTTTTAACATCGCGTTAAAGCAAAATAAGAAATCTCAGACACAATATTGAGATACTAGCTGTGCGATTTCACCCGCGTGAAAATTAGTGTCACAAAGTTTTTTCCGTGTAAATCCCTTATTTATTAGAGTTTAAAATGTATATTAAACGGGAATTAAGTAATGAAAGTAAAATTCCTACATAAGAATACATAGACAAAAAAAGAATGCATTTTTGCTACATTTATTTAGAAGGATTGATGCTGAACATAAATTAAGAAAATAAATAGTCTCGAAAAAAATTAAATATTTTTAATTGAAATTTTGAACTTAAGAGTTGTTATTGTGAGTTAACCACAAGCGATAGAAACACTCTGTCGCGGACTTTTTTGTAGTAATTTTGTAAATCTATAATTGTAGTCAGTACATTACTTTAGTGTATGTTTGTTGATTTACGCGGCGCACGCGACTAAAGCTCCCAGCAGTTTTTCAAACTGCGCGACATTTTAAACACAGTATACATAAAACTGTAACGTACTATTTGACTAAACCTCATGGAATCTTTTTAGTAAAAACCATACAAAAGTGTATATTTTAAGAAAATCGATCTTATACAGGCGACAGACAGCTTTTGAGGACTTTGTTTTATAATACATATAGATAAAAATCCTTATAGAAATATCTGTATTAATATCAATAGTAATATCATTAATTGCGAGCGGCTTCGGATAGGTAGGCAGCTAGTTAGGCTATGCCGGGTTGGTGGCAACAAAGGAGCATCCGTCATCGGTGAGAAAGGCGCTTAAAATAATTTCGCGCGCCATTATTTTACGTTAACTTTTAAAATATTAATTTAAAGTATATAATGTAAGAGATTATATTATAAAAATTTTGAAAGTAAAATAAAATTTTAACTAATCAGTTAAAATTTAAATTAAACGTTATAATGTCGTTATTAGAATAACCAATCAGAATTTAGCAAAATTACGAAGCGAACTTATTCGTTTGTTCACCAAGAAACCCGTGTTATTTTATAATAAAGTACAAAATATTGCAATAGTAATAAGTAAGTAAAAAATTAAAATACATAATGCTAAAAGTGACATGGCATTTTAACTAGTCGGCGCGCGTTTTTTTTCGTTGAGCTTTCACATAAATATACACGTCATGTTAAGAGTTTCGGTTTTAAAATCCGCGAATTCATAATATACTTGATTCTAAAATAATTTATAGTTATTATTTGCCCTAAAGATATATACAAATAATTTAAAATTAGTACTGGATTTTGTAAAAAAAAACTCACTTGATGTTAATCTAAATGTTTTATGAAAAACAGCAGATTTTAGTAAATACTAAAAGTTACCTTAAAGGTTTTTTTTTATTTAAAAAATAACTCAATATTTTTTTATTTTTAAATGTTAAAGATTATTATTATTTTCAGATTTCAATTTATCAACTTCATAAATATTAAGTTACTACTATTGTGCTAAATCATACTTATACACACTAAATAAGGATTTTTCTCCGATACTTATGTTTAATCACATAATGTATCAATATGGTTTACGTATTTGGTTTTATCACTTTAGAACAGAGAGAGCCACAGCATATCTCACCGGCCCTTAGTTACTTCTCCTTAACAGAATAGAGTTTAATCAAAGCATCTTGTCTGCTTAATGTTATTTCCAATTATATAGCTAGTCTTCAAATAATATAATAAATTAAATTAAATTGAATCTAATGTAAGTTATAAGTATAAAACTGAACAGATTTACTATTCCAATTGAAAGTTATATTTTGAGCACCTTTTCAGACCACTTTTTAAAACAAAAAATACTGCATACAATGTGATCATATGTGTTCTCACCATAATTTTAAAGAGTATAATATAATAAATTAATTATTTAGAATTATTATTATTTATTTATTAGTTCAGTTTTATAAGTATAAAACTGAACAGATTTACTATTCCAATTGAAAGTTATATTTTGAGCACCTTTTCAGACCACTTTTTAGAACAAAAAATACTGCATACAATGTGATCATATGTGTTCTCACCATAATTTTAAAGAGTATAATATAATAAATTAATTATTTAGAATTATTATTATTTATTTATTAGTTCAGTTTTATAAGTATAAAACTGAACAGATTTACTATTCCAATTGAAAGTTATATTTGACCACCTTTTCAGACCACTTTTTAAAACAAAAAATACTGCATAAAATGTGATCATATGTGTTCTCACCATAATTTTAAAGAGTATAATATAATAAATTAATTATTTAGAATTACATGAACTATATAAGGAATACTTGATTTATAATGCTCCATTGACAAATATACTATATACCAATCACATAAGACTAAAAATTAAAACAAAAATTTAATATAAATAAGGTTCTTCTGTTTCCTCAAAGTAAGTTTAAAATTTAATGCAACAATGTCTTAAATATATTTGATCGTCTTATATAATTGAAAAAAAAAAGTAAGAGCATACTGTTTATGGTATTTAATATACATGAATTAAATGATGAACGATTTTTTGGTAAATTGAATATTTTTAAATTTTGAATGCTGCATTCAAAAATTAAAAACACAGATTTTTGATTCAATTAATATATTCATATCTATATTTTAAGACACCTTTTAAATTGGACTAATTCCACGATACCTCGACGCTTAGTGAAATTCAGACTTTAGAAAGTAAGCAATTTGGACAAATAAAAAGTGATTCTTGTTAATAGCAAAGTTGTCTACAGCAAAACGTTGTATAGAAAATCGATGTACAATTTTTCTACGCACTTTGCTACTGAACAAATCGCGATCGTATCGATAATCAAGGCAACGATGATGGCCCTGCGAAATACCTACTTTACCCATATTATTATGAGATCATCGATACAGCAAATAAATATAAATATGACTCACCGTTTATATACTAGCTAGTAGATACAGAAAGACCGCGTAGGTTATCATTATCACACACAGTACATACAATACACACGTCATAAATGCTACACATTTCAATATTATTTAAGAGGTCAGAGACATTAACAACATTAATATGTTTCAATGTTATTGTTGAAACGCAAACACATTATTCCGAACTAATACTCGAATATTTTCTTAATAATAAGTATAAATAAATCTAATGCTGGAGATGGAAAAAGAGAAACAAAAAACTCTAGTTCCAATTTCTTTATTGAATTTCTGTAATTTATACGAGTGCTGCCATCTCTGATGTTTTGGTAAAAATACATAAATCATCATATGTACTCGGTACCAACTTAAGATGAGAATAATAAATTGAATACTGCGTCATTTATTACTTTTGTGTATTCACTATTCAATGTTTGCAAATAAAATTTTGGATAGTACTGTGTCTACTGTCTATGGACTTTAGCAATACGCCCAATAATAATCTTCAGAAATAATAACATCGAACGTTTCATTGGTAGATATATTTTAACGGTGTTACCAAATGAAAAAGTGTGACAAATTATTTTTTATTTTGACATTAAATATACCCTGCATTGAAGACTCGAAAGCTAAATTCATATTAAATTGAATCGTTTGCACAAAATAAATTTTACCAAATTTTTAAACACTTGCTATATATAATCGATGTTATGATGTTATGAAAGTAAAATCACTTCTAAAACTTAATAGACATCTTTGCAAAGATACAGCGTCTATATTCGATGAACATATTGTACAACCAAGAACAACCTTTTGTGACAATGTCTGCATCTGTTGACTAAAATTTGAAACCTAATAAGCTTTTAACAAGGTCAACAGTTTTCATCAACTCGTTGTCGACAAAAATAATTAAAAATCGGTATATACAATCGCAATTAGTTCAATCAATCTGTCGCTATTAAAGATAAAAGTGCTAGTGTTTGCGAAAATGATCTGTACTTTGTTTTTCGCAATCACAACGTTACATGAACATGGATGACCTAAAATGCGAATACGTAAAGAAAAAAAGATGCTTGGATTGTCTCCGAATGTGCAAGTTATAAAACATAATAATGATAGGTACATCAATTGTAGAGAATCAAACGTAATCGTCATATTATTTAATGATCAGTGAGTGTCTCTGCATCAAAAGTGAAAATGTGATGTGTCAAACTGATTGTTTACTTCACGACGGACAGGTGACGGTAAGCGGTTTGTAGAAGTGGTACGCGAGGGCGGCGGGAGGCGGGCGGTATGTCGGGCCGTTCGAGTCCCGTAAACGGCGGCTATGAGGCTGTGGAGCCCGCTATGAGACTCCAAGTCCGCAAGGACCTCTTCCCAGATGCCTGTCTGCCACAGTTAGCAACTGATTCCGAGTCCGACGAAGACGAGCTGGTCTCTTGTGTTAAACTGGAGACAGACTTTGAGCAAAGCATTGATGCTATTGCTCACCAGAGAATGCAGGTCAACGGAGCGCTGCCGTCCCCGACACGGTCTCGCCATAGAAAGCACAAACTGCGTACCAGACGAGATGTAGACCACTCAACACTCAATGGATGTCTTCCTAAAGAGAGGAAGCGAAAAAAACATTCACGTAATTCCTACAAAAGGACGCATACAACAAATAGTGTAGTGCCACAAGTGAAAGGTGGTAAAAACTTAAATTTAGTTAGTAGTAGTGAGTGCCACGAAGAAGAGGAAGTTGAAAATGAAGAAGAAGAAAGTGAAAGTTCAGATGATGAAGTATTAGGGAATTGTGTGAAGTTACCGTTAATTAATGTGCAGCGAGCAAGTGGCAAACCATACAGTCATAAACTTAGTCAATTATCAACTAAAAAAAGAAAATCTAGAGAATCATCAAAGGAACAAAGGACTCATTTAGTCATTCCCTGTAGTGGTAAACCTCGTTCTATGTTGGACCTTTGTAGTTCTCGGAGCAAAAAGAAATCAAAGAAGCCTAGCTCTACACCCACATATCGGAGTCAGATAGTGGACACTAATACTAAAATCAAAATTAAAATAAGAAGAACAAGTTTTCAGGAAGTGGTAAGCTTTTTTAAAAAATATTTCTTGATTTATATAGTTCATTTATTATTAACTAATAATTATTAATATTTAATTTAATTTCATATTGTATTTGAATAATTCTGGAATACAATGATAATCCGTAAATAATCATGTAAAAAGCAGGATGGTGAATGTGAGTTCCATATTTCTTGTCGGAGTTATAGAGTTACCCTAGCTTAGTTGTTGAATATTACCAGGATGTCATTTTTATTATTTTTAAAAACAAATCTAGGTGTTTGGGCTGTACTTTCTAATAACAAAATATTGTATAGTGGAGACATTTCTATTTATTGTTCTAAAAGAAGTCTGTATAGTCTGGCTTATTGCAGTCTTTTAAAGATAACTTACAACATCCATTCTAACTTTTAAAACAATGATTATTTGGTAGTATGTGGTAATATATTTAGACTGATACAGTATTAAAACTTATCTTACTAAATTTGTTAGTTATTTAAAGCATTTCATGTTCATAATTTTTATAATTTTATAATTTATAATTTAGGTGAATATCTTGAAGTTATCGCTTAGAACTGAAACACTAGAATATTAAGAGAGGGTATGAAAAGATGAAATAATGAAATGTTACACATTAATGTGTATCCACACATTGACACAGTCTACTAGTAATTATATATATTATATATGATTAAATTATAATAAAGCTTTAAATTGCCTTAAATACAAGCCAAACTAAAAGAAAATATATTTTTTAAATGAATAGAATTATCAAATTTTTTAAAAATTGATTTTTTATTTTAAAATTTTGGGTACTTTTTTATTATATTCATTCTAATTTTAAAAGAAGTTAATGAATTATTTGTAACATTAACATTTGGTTTCAAGTTTAGACTCATACAAGTTTGTTTATAAAGAAGTCAATAAATTTTAATTTTATAAATTTCACAAATTTATTTCTCAATTTTGTTACTTTCAATGACTGATTAATTAAGCAGATTTCTGTTAGGCTCGTTTAGATTACGATTGGAACATACATTATACATTTTTAATGTTTTGCTATAATTAATTATTTACATTAGTTACAAAGTGCCAAGATTTAGTATTTAGCTAATTTAGCTGTTTTATTCTATAATACTGTATTCTATTCTATAACTGATAACATATAGTATAATTTATAATAACATATAATATTATTAATTAATACATAATTACAAGACTGGTTAAATACCAAGAAAGTGCCAAGTAGAAATAGTTAAGAAGCAGTTTAAAATTATGAAATACATGGATATATTAAAGTTAATATCAGCAATTTTTATATCTAAAAAAGTTAATAAAAAAATAATAATTTAAGATAGCTTGTACATGATATACATTGTAGTTGTTGAAATATAAGGAATTAATTTTTCTTCATCTTACTGATAAGACACTAACATAACTAAATACTACTGTCCAAAATTTGACATCATTGGATTATTAACACAATGGTCTCAATAATGTACCTGCATATTGACTGGCCCGTTGGCGCTGTGGGTAGTGACACTGCCTACAGCTCCGCGGGTAGCAGGTTCGATTCCCGCTGAGGGCCAACATTTTCTATAAACAAATTAGTTATTATATTCGTCAATTTCATTAGTGATATGACATATCGCCCATTAGCGCCCGTTGGCGCTGTGGGTAGTGGCCCTGCCTGACATTTTCTATAAACAAATTGTTGGTTTTTCGAGCCTGGGTGTGTATTTGTATTTAAGTATGTATTTAAACTTATGTATGTAGTATATCTACCAGTTGTCACCCATAACACAAGTATTAAGTTACTTACTTTGGGGATGGACGACTGTGTGTGTGTAAATGTCCCATATATTTATTTATTTTTTATATTTCATAAGTATGGTTGGTTTTATCAAAGCTCTATCAAGTTTCTGGAATTAATTGTCTAAAATGGAGTTAAGCAGGGCATTCACTCCTCATATTTCTTAAAAACTTATTCAATTTCAATCTTTCTGTAGGCCTGGGTTATCATAATTATATTAAAAAGCTGTACTCATGACATTGTTTACATCAACTTAAATGTTAAAATAACCTCAAACATGTAAATTCCTATTCTCCTATGGAAACAGATAGCTGCGTCCACGACTTCGCCCGTATCGAAATTGGTGTATCACAAAAATTTTCCCGCGTCAATCCTGACCGGGGGGTGGATTCCAGCATAAAAAACCCATATGTTGCTCCACAACCCCCTGCAACTCCCAGTAAAAGTTCAATCAAAATCGGCTTAGACTTTTTGTAAAATATACTACTAACCTAAACCTTCAAGAATTGCACAATCTTTTAGTAAAAACCGTACAAAAATCTGTTCAGTAGATTAAGAGCAAATCGATCATATACAGACAGACAGCTTTTGAGACTTTGTTTTATATTAAGTAAAGATTTAGCTTGGTAGCAGTTACTATATAAAATTTACTATAAATCAGTTATACCAAAATTTAACAATATTGCTTTAGTGCATAAGCCTAGAAAGTGTAACAGACGATTGACAGGGAGACTTTTGCATTTATATTAGTTTGGTTAGAGCTTTAATAAATTTATACATATTATATTTATTTACAAGAAAATATATAGTAAGTTTTGAAATTTTGAAATCATGTTTATTAATTTATTGAATCTTTTTGTTAAGTGTATAACATATGTATAAATCATTTAATATTGTCTGTTGTCTCAACAACTACTGTACAGATTTTTAAGTGGTTTTCACGACAGTTATGTCTGACATACGATTAAGTGTTATAACCTTAATAAATTTAAGGTTTAGTGTAAAAATAATTTAATTGTTATAGATTTTGTAGAATAAATCAATCCACCTGGAAGGTTAAATCGAAAACGCTGCATAACCTTTTTGAGATATAATAACACATGTGGGGACAGGGGGGTAGCCCTATAGAACAGCTATAGGGCTACAAATAAGCTTAAAATAGGCCCGCGATAGTATAAATATTTATTATAAATATTTAGTATAAATACTTAACCCATTGTAACTTTAAAAAATATGATCACGTCCAAATGGCATGAGAAAAGTTATTTATACCGATATAGTGTTAATCGTAAGAGCTGTGATAGCCTAGCGGTGAGACCGTGCGACTCTTTCGAGGGGAACACGAGTTCAAACCCGGGCCAATGAGTTTGAATGAGTTTTTCGATTAAAACTCATGTGTCTAATTGATAATTGGAATTTATCACACATTTTTGGGTGAAGGAAAACATCGTGAGGAAACCTGCATATCTCTAGAGAATTCTGCAGATATGTGTAACCTATCAATCCGCATTGGAGCAGCGTGGTAGGTCTTAGCTCCCATCCTTCTCTCCAGAAACGGAGAGAGGAGGCCTATTCCCAGAAGTAACAGGCCGCTACTTTACTTACTTTACTGTTAATCGTTATCAAGTTAAACATGTTAATTACCTAAAGCATTTTGTGCTTAACATTTTGATCCTTTCACCATATAACTAAAATAATTATCTTAGATGTTTATTATATTAAAATGAACGCGCGTCAAAATATTAAGAGGATCTCGAAACAGAATGAGCCGTTGCAATGCTTGGCCGAATCTGCTATTTTTATTTATAAATCGCAACCTTAACAAGTGATTATTCAAACGATTTGATGAATATAGAAGAAATTCAACCAATAAGCTTAATCATGAACAAGGTAATTGGTGAAAGTTTCTCATGTTTTTTACATGATGTCGGAAGAGTTATGTTGTTTGCCAACATTGACTTTATTTCTGATTATGTTCTGTAACACTGATTTCCATGATTAATCTTCTAAAAGAAAATCTATCGTATAAGGATAAGATATGTAATTCATTTCTTCTTTCATCTAAGAAGCCATATTTTTTTTTTCAATACTTGACTGCTTTTGACTCTTCAAATCTACCGCTGGTTAAAAAAAACTGCTCAAATTGCTGCGGAAACCGCTAAAGATCCTTCCTAAACTTTTAGGGTTATCGGGGACAGAAAGACAGACGCGGCGGAAGGCAATGTTTAAAAAAATTTAAGGATATTAATTTTGTACTCTCTAATGTAATAAAAAAAGTACTAAAAAACAATTAGTATTATGTGACCTCATTTAGTTCACCTCATAGTTAAGGTTATATTAAAACTTTAATCGAAGTATCAAATAACACTTCAAAAATATTATTTTTCTATACATATCCACGATAAAATTGCGGTTTATCGCGGCTTTTTATAAAATAATATAGTCATAACTTTTTTTCATGTACCTCCACAAAGTAACGCTTAATTCTATATATTATTCAAAGTATTAAAGAAAATAAAATCATGAAAAAATATTTGTATTTCGATTTTTAGATACTATGAATGAATAGGGTTACGTACGGATTCAACAATAGATATTTAAAAAAAAATACAAAATAATAAATTCTTCGAATAATGCCGGTTGTTTATGATTATTTGCATTTAGTTTGTGGTCATGAATATAATATATTAATAAGAAGGTTTAAAGTCAAACGAACTACGTAATGAAATTAGAAATTACAAGAGGACTAAGTCACCAAGAGTTTAACGAATCGTGCGGCCGATATGGTGATTGACTCATCGTTAGTAGAAGCTGGGTCTGAAGGTGTTCAGATAGCTGCTTCGGCTCATACAGTGTTGGTTTACCTCTACTTGGTTAAGGTTAAATAGTGTTTTTTTCTTCTTAAAACAAATCTACAATACATGAGATCCCATAGAACTTATTTACTAAAGTATTCTCTCTAACACTCTTTACCACTCGTTTTCTATTAAATTTTATTTTATTTACAGAAATAATAATAATAAACATATTAATTGTTAAATATGACATAAGTATTCTTAAATTCTAAATAAAAGTTATCATATTATTTTGAATTTTGAATTAACTATAATCTATAATATGTTTGAGCATCTGTGTCATCAAGTCCCCAATCATTCAAGCCATCAGTCAACCAATCAAGCGCCGGAACTCAACTCAACGGCTACATTCATCCAAACCCATCCCCTAAGAAACAACGTTCACTTCTCAGCAACTTTGCAAAACTACTGTTATTTTACGCTTTAAAAAAGTGGTTAAAAACTAATGAAAGTTTAATAAGTTAATGTTAATTTAAGACACTTTCTTTACAGGTAGCACCAACGCCAACGTCAGTAGCTGATATCGGTCAAAGAAAATCTAAAAAAAAGCGAGCAGCATCACCAGTAGCCAGCGCCAGCTCAGGAGAGGAGTATGACCCTTCCAGAGGAGACACTGCCGCTGTCATGAGCGTCGCCGCACCTAAACCGCGCGCGCCTCGACCTAAAACTAAAAAATCCAATAATAATAACTCCAAAACTAAAGGTACAAAACAAAATTTATCTTTCACCTTTATTTTAGTGAAAGAGAGATAAGTAATAATATATTTTTGTAATAATGATATTATTGACTGGCCTTTTGACGGTATCCTGTCTTCAGCACCGAAGACCAACATTTTTTAAAACCAATTTGTTGGTTCTTCTAGTCGGGGCGTATTGGTACATAAGTATTTAAAACTTATATAAGTATATATTTATAACTTGTCTGTCACACATATAATTATAATTTACTTAACGAACTGACGACCTCGTGTGTATAAGTGTCCCATATATTTTTTTATTTATTATATTGGCATTCATATTATATATCTCAAACTCTTTATTCCGGTAAAATTGCTATTGAATCGTTAACTCAACTGCTTGTTCGGATAATACCGATAGTACCGAGCCCGCAAGAAACCTTCGGCAATTTTTCTATGTCCGCCGGGTGAAACTGTAACAGACTATTATTATGGCTAACAGCATATAGCTAGTTCGAAAGAAGCAATCATTTTACTGAATTTTCAGAAGTAATATTTCCAAAAGCTAGTTCGTATGAAATACGTATGTATTTCATACGAACTTTTGGAAATACGTATGTATTCACTCGTAAAACGTATTCACTATACGCAACGTTTAATCGAGCTAACTGAGAAACTACCTATGTATTACCCGATCGTTTAAACTTTTCAACAACTAAACGACTTTATACATTATAAATAGTTGTCTAAATGAACACTCAAATATGATAAAATTCGAAATTTACTTATGCTTGTAAAACAAAAATATACATAATGGGAAATTTTTTATGATAGCTGAAAAATTAAAAAAAAAAACATTGCTTACGTGTGTGGCAGGTTAGACAAACAAACATTTCAGCTGCATACAGCTTCTGCTTGAACCTGATCAGGTTTTGTGGTCATTCAACAATTTTAAACTCCTTAAAAGTTTAATATTTCAATAATGTATTCCCGCATGATATCAGTATAAAAAGAACTATCCACAAAGCTCATGGAGAGTCATAGAGTTGTTATACTAAAGTATGGGCGCCAGCCATCGCAAAAGAGAACGCACATGGGTCTACCTATCTGTCTCTATTTTTTATTTGTGATCAGACAAAGATAAGTATGGGCCGCTCATCTTCCCTATTATTTGTTGGACACTCGCTTACAGGCCTGCCTACGGCTCCTCTAGTCTATTTATAATAACTATGTATAGCGTCCAAGGAATCAGAAATTGAGAGCTACCTTGGTCATGAGTGAACTGTTAGTTTTTTATGTCAATCCATAGATAGATTATATTCAAGTTGTTTGTTTATGACATGAATATTCGGAAACTGAATTTTCCTATGTAAATAAATATGATTATTTTTGAATTATTCTTCTCCTTTAAAAACTCGGTCTAATTTTAATAAGAATATCATTTTTACATTTCAGATAAAGCTCAAAAGACTGAAAGAACTAGAAGTAGCGCAGCAGATAGTAAAGCAAATGGACCACAAAGTCCATGGGCACATTCCATGCCTGAAGAGATTTTAGTTAAAATTTTTGATTATGTTGTACAACAGGGAACTCTACCTGCAATAATTAGGTAAGGACTGAAGGGAATATAATATCATGCATGCTGTGCACAGAGAATCATTAGAAAATGACGTAACGAAATTTCCGGAAATGCATTTACATTAAATTTAAAAAGAAATATGTCAGCACGTTCCATTTTTAGTTTAGTGTCTGTAAAGTAAAAAAAAGTAAAGAAATGGCTTGTTATTATATGTCTCCTTCACCGAAAAGCGTGTGCTACTATAATTTGACTCATTAGTTTTAACAGAATAATTCGTTGGTGCTTGCTTTTAATCCGTGGCCCTCTCGATAGAGCAGGTCTCACGGCTGGGATATCACAGCTTTTTATATTTTAGTTAACACATTAATAAAACTGATTTATTTTTCAGATTGAGTAGAGTCTGCAAATTATGGCACAATGTCAGTTGTAGGCCAGAACTTTGGAGGAATGTAGACCTTGCGCAATATACTGTTGAAAAATGTAAAACTGACTACAAACTGGTCTGGCTTCTCGAAAATCGCTTATCTCAATGTCATAGTTTAAATATTGGTAAGGATATGTTTTTATTTATTGTTAAAGTTGACAGTTAAAATCTCTTCCCGTATTGTTTTCAAAATTTATGAAACAAGACAAGACGTATTTTTTTAAAATCAATAACTAATATATTAAATACATATACTAGTATGTTCAGACCGCTCTGTAGAGCCTAATGCAAAAATATATTAATTACAGTTATAAGAAAATGTTTCGATCGCCACCAAATCTCATCAATTAAAAACACACTTGCATAACTGGCATTGGAAAACACTTTATGAATATAAATGAAAGTTGCAAATTCTGTGAAAATATTGTTTTCATAAATGTACCTTAAAATTTTATCAAATTCGAGGATATATGTTTATTTAGCATTTAATAGATGTAATTCCCACAAAAAATAATAAATACAAGTCAATGTAATCTAAGAAATTAATTTCATCTTATCTTTGTATTCAAATTCACGGCACCACTGTCTTGTGTGGAGATTCCTTTGAGAGACTTATGAGAAGTGAATAACTATGGTCTACTGGTTTGTAAGACTTGTATAATGTGCTCATTGATGTTCTGGAATCCGAACTATGTTTTTTTCTGCAGAGATTTCGTAAAACACTAGTAGGCTCGATGCGCTGGGTTGTTCTTCGAAAGCTCTTTGCCCTAGGAATTGTTGTCGAAATAGGCAATTTTTTCTTTTACTTCTTTCTATAATCTACTTGTACTCATTATCTCAATTGTATCTATTCCTATACTAGTTTTCTTGGGGGGGAACAAAGAAAATTCAAATTCAAATTCAAATTTTTTTATTTGCTTAATGTGGTACAAAATAATGTTATATAAATATAATCTAGAACGACACATTCTGCCTATTATAAGCATGCAAATAGTAGTAATTATACAATTATTATATTATTTTTTATTACATATAGTTACTAATAGTTATTTATAGGTATTTAATTATTTTATTTGTTATATTCATTGTTTAAATTATTTTTAAGGCTTAAAATTGAAATACTCTTCAATATTATAAAATACTTGATTAATGAGAAATCTATGAAGTGTAATTTTAAATTGTGTATAATCATAATCTCTGCTATACTTTTTGGTAAAATTTTTGGCACAATACTTTTTCTCTTACTTTTGTACTACAGATTAGTGAGACATAACCTAAGTATCTAGATTATACTATTAATATTATAAAACTTATTTTTTTTGCAGCTCAATGGAAAGTGTGCAACGTAACATGGGTGCTTGCTTGTGTAGTTGATTATTGTCCAAGCCTTGTAGAGCTAAGTGTTGCTGGATGGAGTCGTATCACGCCGGAACAGCTCTTCGATTTGGTGCAGGGTCTACCTAATCTACAGCGGCTTGATCTTTCGCTCACGGTATACAATTAGTTTTAAGCATAATGAGACTAATATTACTGCAACTTCTTTTGTACTTGTATCCATTGTACCCATAGTCGAGAAAAAGTCCACACAACCATTTGGCTCTGCCAGGATTACATTATATTATAACAAAGAAGTTTTAAATGCATTATTAGAAATGTATTATATAATATATAATATTATATAGAGCTAAAGAGTTTGTTTGATTTTAAAAATTCTTTGGGTGTAAGATCCATTTATCGAGAAAGGCTATAGACTATAAAATCACGCAAAGATGCATAAGAGAGGAGCAGCAATAATAAATATTGCGAAAACGGCAAAAATGAAAGCTTTCCTTGCGTGCGCTAAGTAAACGGTGAAAGTTGTTCAAAAACCATGTATCACAAATTGTTCGCCTCTAAAAGTCCTAAATAAAAGTCAGCGACAGTATATGTCTAGTTTTTAAGGTTAACCTACTTTAACCATAATTAGCATAAGTATTACGATTTACTTAAATAATAATAAAAGGAGTTTGTTCTCATAAATATGTTTAACCATTATTTCAGTTGTGCCATATAATAATATATACAATCTTTTTTTTAAAGAAAAGAGTTCCAATGGTGGAAGTTATTTTATTAAAAGCACAGTAACGTGATATCTGAGATTGTCTATCAAATGGGATATCTAAATTTAACCCTTTGCCGTCGTAACTGTCAACAAGCGACCGTCGCTATGGACGACAGTAATGAAAATATTAACGTCGCGCATTGGCGGTATAAAAACTAAAGCTTTATTAAATAGTTTTTCATAAAATCTAACAAAATCATTAACAAAACAAATTTATTCATCTTTACATTTGAGAAGTTTTATATTCTTGCTTTATGGTAGAGTTCAAAACAATCACCTATGTGTAAGGGCGGTTTAGCCGAACAAGTAGCACAATAGTACATCGACTCTCCTTCCATGTTTTACTTTCCGATTCGAGCTTACGATACAATCTTTACTTCTCTGGTTATGACACTGAAATACAGAATCGACAAATTAAAATTCGTTCTGACTAACATGGGTTCTTGCATCGTAAGTTTAAATTATTTGGAAGATAAGTTTTCATCGTTCACTCTAATCTAGTCGCTAATTTCATTAAAAAGCAACTTAACTTCTCAGAATGTTTATACCAATGCGCATCTTATCGTTTACGACTGCAGACGTACGAGTTGGGCGGGTATATCCGACTCTCGTCCGCAAAGAGTTAATTAGATGTACTAACACTGCTTATTATTATTATTATACATATCGATAAAATCGTATCGGCCGAAAGTTGACTCAGGTCAGTTCCTAGTCACGGCGGACGCGACCCGATTTTATCTCGAAGAAAAATAAAATAATAATAATAAAATTTATTTTACAAAAAAATGCATATAAAAGAAAATTAATTAAAGTACAAATGTACTTATAACTAAACTTTTTAGTGAACAGATTTATAAGTTTTAAAAGTATTACATGTTCTGTGAGGCCTACTGAACGCTTATTGTGACTCAATTGAAGACCTTTTCGTACCATGACGTCTTAAAGACGCACACTTTAAGTCGTTGCCGAATGAGCGTTCGGAATTCGTCCTAAGAACATATGAGTAAAAGAGAGAGTTATCTATAGTTCATATAACGTTATCCTTTTCAAACATTACGACCCCAATGCAATTCACACTTCATGGTACGAAAAGAAGGCGGTTCGCGGTCGTCGTTTACGCCTTCAGTTGAGTCGCAATAAGAGTTCATGGTAATCCTGCAGGAGACCTGTGACGTGGGTTTCGTGTGATTGTGTTGAACAGTTTGCTTTCTTCAGACCTTTAAAGTGATTTAACTTAATACTATAAAATAATTATAATTGAAGGTTTAATATATACTATTGCAACTTTTGATTCCGATGCGGAAGTCCATCGGCTTTTTTATATTAGATGGTAATATTCAATATTGACAATTTGACTGGCCCGTTGGCGCAGTGGGTAGTGACCCTACCTTCAGCTCCGCGGGTCGTGGGTTCGATTCCCACCGAGGGCCAACATTTTCTATAAACATTTGTTGGTTCTTCGAGCCTGGGTGTGTATTTGTATTTAAGTATGTATTTAAAGTTATATATGTATATATCTACCAGTTGTCAATCACCCATAACACAAGTATTAAGTTACTTTGGGGATAGATGACCGTGTGTGTAAGTGTCCCACATATTTATTATTAAAAAAAATATATATGTGCTATGCAGTCAGAAACGGGTGGTTCGAGCACGTGTCTATCGGCGGCGTCAGTGGCTCGAGTCGCGAGCAACTTTGGATCGCGCCTCACGCATCTCACACTCGCGAATAACAAATTTTCTGCATTGCCACAAATATTATCATCAGTTGCCGTAAGTATTAAAAATTACTAATATTTATTTATTTATTTATTTTATTTAAATATTTTGGAAACATACAGTGCTACAAAACTTATAAGTAAAATACAATAAAAAAATAACTTAAACCATTATCAGTTTCCTATGACTAAAAATACATATAAACAATGGTATAGTACACAAATAACTTAATTAAGTACATGAAAAATATATACGAAATATATACGAAAATTACCAAAATTACCCATTATTTATTAAATTTCTAATTGTTAATTTAAATTGTGAGAGGGAGAGATGAAAAATGAAAAATGACAATATTTGAATTCAGCTTATTATATTGTTTGCAACTTCTATCAATAAACCTATTTCCTGCGTATTTCCTTTTAGAAAGTGGTATGCTAAATGTTGATTTATATCTAGAGTTCAGTCTAGGACAATTAAATTTAATTTTTGAGACAAGATAATCAGAGTCTACTTTATTTGTGCATATCCATTTAACGTGTGTTATTTATCATATAGTTTATATATTATTCTCAAACTACTATTTTGAAAGGCTTTAGTGTCAGAGGTTGTCACAGTATATTTTATATATACATATATGTTAGCGAATGCATTTACTACAATTATAATATTAGTATGGATTATCAAATGATACAATTGAGAACTCTTGGGCGCACTGCAAAACTTCTTCTGTGGCGTAACTAGATAACGGTAAAAAAATAATCAACTAAGGTGCGAACTAAACTATTCGTTTGTTCCGAATTCGTCTTAATTCAGATTCTTCGCACTTCAGATTCTTGGTTTCTTTATATTCCGTATGTGGTAGAAATTTTCACTAGTTCAGTTTATAATTAAGTCAGAGTATGAGGCAAGAAAAAGCTGTTATAGCCCAGTGGTGAGATCATGCGACTGTTTCGAGGGGTCTTGAGTTGAAACCCAGTGCAGACATGAATGAGTTTTTGTGAAAACTTATGTGATCTATATCTTATTGATATCTGCAATTTATCCCACACTTTTCAGTGAAGAAAAATCGTGAGGAAACATGCATATATCTCTTCTAGCCTTAACCGATAGAGAAAAAAATCATTACAATATTATTAAAAATAAAATTTAAATTAAACGTAAAAGATATAAGTTTCTAGTGCAACGGCCCTGAGAATACTTAATTACTGAAGAGCCTACTTATATACTATTGAATGTTCATTATTTAATTTATTTTATTTGTTAACAGAGCCACTGTCCGAATCTCGAAGTATTAGATATATCAGGGGCCCTGGCAACGTCGCATCCAGCGCCGATTCCACTGGAAGCACTGCAGAAGGGTTGTCCTAAAATGAGGGTATTTCGAGCCGCTAATGCTCAATTGGTCCTTGCTTCAGCAACAACTTCACAACAGGTTAAATTATGTTGATAGATATTCTGTATTTATGTCTAAATTCTATAAATTTGACTGTGGTACGTAATAAGTAGTAAAAAAACTGCTTAAATATTGCTTAATCCATCCATCTAGTATCCACAAATATATCACGATTTTATCTTAACTGCGGAATATTATTGCACCTTAACCTTTTAAGATAACAAAAAGTACATATTTAAAAAAATTGTCTACTCCTTGTGATCGTTTTCGATTTTCGTTAATTTATTTATTATTTATGTACCACGATGTAAAGTTAAGAAATACATTATTTATTTAAAAAAAAAGTGTACAACGGATGTCTTATCCCTAAATTGGATATCTCTGTCTATCACCCTTGAAAGTGTGTGGATTTATGACATAACAGATTAATACGCATAAATAAATAAAAAAATTGTTTGAATATCTTACTAGTTGTAATATTAAGCATATTACTATTAGTATTAGTAATCAGTAAATCATTCATTTTTAATATTGCGTTTATGTAGTACGCAATGGAACCCAATGTGTTCAATGATATGAAGTAATGAATAACAAATGTGTATTTTATTGCCTACATGCTTAGTAGATAATAATTACGATAAGGAATGTAATGATAATTCACAAGTGAGTAGTAACAAAGTAAAATTCCTTAGCTTATATACTAAGGATTTCTACAGGAAGAGCGAAATACAGGAAATATATTGTCACGTTCATTATATTTCCTATACGCCTAATTAGCATAACATTTTAATTCAAACATAGCCGCTGTGTAGTATTCGGCAGAATAGAATAGACCACCCTCATTTCTTACCGAGGAGTCGAAAAGGCGACTAAGGTAAATTGACCCGTCGTGTGGTATCCGGCTGAGCAGAATAAACCCCTTATTTCATACCGAGATGTCGTAAAAGTCGATTAAGGTAAGTTGCCGCCTGGCAAGCGACCGGTCGTGAAATACCTAGCCAAATCATGTAACATGTTGTGCCGACCCCACTGAGTGTGAGTAGCTCACGTACTAGATATTTAAAGCTATACAACATGCGAACTATGGTTTTGCTTGTGAATTATTTGTGACTGTACGTCGCAATTGATTTTGTTATTGATGCAAATTCGCCAATTCAATACCGAATGAACGCTAAAGTCAGACACTGGATCGTGCAGACTGTACCTTGAGGCGGAGGAAACACCCATGCATATCCTATGTGGCTGCCCCGCGCTGATTAACGTTCGATACTCTCTCCTCTCTATACTCGCATATTTAACGCCCTCCTCGAAATCTTACTTCGAGAAATCTGAGGTACACCCGAACCCCCTTATTTCAGTTGCTTCCACCTACATCCCAGTTAGGTCCGACCACCGAAAATATAGGCGTCCAAAAAGCGTCCTATAATGACCCTGACGATCAAATAACGATCGCAAACACAGAAACACGTAATACACACACACAGCGTCTTCGCCGGCGAAGACGAGTTACCAGTTTTCTGACGTCGGCCGGTCGTGGCTTCTCGCCATCCTTCTGACGTCGCAATGACTAATCAAAGTCATACCATCAGCCCTCCACTACGCGTCGCCCTAAGCCGTGGTCCGGCCTCACAGGAGGCACCCTTAGGATGACGTTCCCCGACGTTAGTAGAGCTTCTGCGCTCTACTCTCTACTACTTCTATTTCACAACCTCGGCGATGCTTCTGCGCTCGCCCGTCCCGTCCGGTGACGCTGTAAAAGTCGTTAGGGCTAACAGCATACAGTCAGTTCGAAAAAAAAAACGCCCTACAGAAGTGAAAGCACTCGCCGCCAAGAAGATCCTTGAATTCTTCAAGGACACCGGCATTGGTGGCGAATTGTAAGCAGTGGCGATCACAATAGATCAGTAATGGTCAAAGTAATACTGGGCCCTCAGGCCCTGCATAGCCGCTACTCCTAGAAGAAGAAGAAGAACGCTAAAATCATCTCTTTTCAAATAGACGACTATTTTCTATTTGCATCTACCTTTATTAACATAAATAAGTTAAGCTAAAGATAAATAAATAAAATAAGCTGTGATAGCCCAGCGGTGAGACCGTGCGACTCTTACGAGTGGAATACGCGAGGAATACGAGGAAAACTCATGTGTCTAATTGATAATTGCAATTAATCACACGCTTTTCGGTGAAGGAAAACATCGTGAGGAAACTTGCATATCTCTAGAGAATTCTGGAGATATGTGTAACCCGATCCGCATTGGAGAAGCGTGGTAGGTATTAGCTCCAACCCTTCTCTTCAGAAACGGAGAGAGGAGGCCTATTCCCAGCAGTGGGATTGTAAGAGGCCGCTACTACCTTTACTACTTTTATTAACATCTTAAAACGAACGCAGATGGAAGCAGAAGGTTGGACGCAGCTAGAGGAGGTATCTATAGCGTGCAGTGCAGCCGAAGAGCGGGCAGCAGTTGGGGAATATCGGTTGGGAGATGAAGCGCTTGCGCGTCTAGTCCGTGCGGCCACGCGCCTTCGCCTGCTTGACTTACGCGGCCTGCAGCGACTCACCGACTCCGGGCTAGTTCGTGTTCCTGCATGGGATCTACAGCATTTATTTCTTGGAGGTATCTATTCCCACACATTTTATTAAATGACCCTTTTATTACAAAAGTAATAATAAAATTATTTTGCATATATCGCGGATTATAGCATATGTATTAGTATTATGGATCTCCGCAAAGTTACGCCTAATTCTATAAATTATTGACCCTTTTATTTAAAAAAAACTATTATTGTCAATCGGAGTAAATGTGCGGATATGAGTAGAATTTAAGGAAATATGTATTCTTACATTGGCTTCACAGTATATTTTTGAAATTAAAAAAAAATTATATATATGAGACATTTAAACATACGGTCGCTCATCCCCAAAATACGTAACTTAATACTTGCGTTATAGGTGACGGACAACTGGTAGATGTACTGCATATATAATTTTAAATACATACTTAAATATAAATATACACCCAGGTTCGAAGAACCAACAACTTGTTTATAGAAAATGTTGGCCCTCGGCGGGAATAGAACTCGCGACCCGCGGGCCAGTCAATTTTTGTGCATAAGAATATAAATAATTATAAAAAGATTGGCAATGTATATAATACACAAAATAGGAACCGATGTAAGCTTTCGATTCAAGCTTTACGCTTTACAAAAATAATAAGTTGTTTGTGGGTTTGGGTATAAAATTTTATAATAAAATCAATCGATTTTATCTATGCCTCTACAGCAGTTTGAAAACACTGTTAAAGGGAGGCTGATACAGAAAGCCTACTATACTATTGAGGATTAAATAGATGATAAAATGCGTGGATTTAGACTTCTCTACCCAATACAAGATAGTAATGCCAAATGTAAATAGTTATAAGAAATATATTGAAAAAAGAGCAACCATTGAGTTTCTTGCTGGCTTTTTTCGGTAGGAACAGCTTTCTGAACAAGTAGTAGTCTCTCTTCGCTCTTGTATATAAGTTTATTTGAATAAAGAATATTTTAAATTTGAATTTGTTGTTACTTAGTTACTATTATAGTAATTACAGTACATATAATCAGTGTCTTCAGTTTACTACTAGGTGGCCAATGTTAATTGATTAACGAAATATTATTTTGATTTAACGATAACTTAATATTAATTTAACAATAAAAAAATAGAGTCTTCTATAGTGATACTGTCTTACACCCAGATTTACTATCAGTTTATTCAAAAATAATAACAAAATTCGTGTACTGTATGTGTGTGTAATTTTAATTTAAATAATTAAAATATTACTAAAAATAGAACTTTCAATATATTCAATAATCTTAATAAATACGTTACACTTATATAAATTTCTAGGTTGCAACGTATTAAGACAAACAAACGCTTGTCTCGAGCTGATTTGCGAGAAATGGTCTCATAGTCTGCTAGAGCTAGATCTGTCCTGGGCCTCGTGTGCAAAAGTATTACATGATGCTGTTTGTGCTCTCGTTGATTCACCAAACAGCAAACTCAGGTATTTGTAATGAATTTTTATCCTAATATGTGTTAATTTAATTTCTCAATTCGTTATTGAACAGTAAATGAAATTAATTTTCTCTTTGTGTAATCCCTTTCTTCTATAAGTTGTATTCTCATTTATGAATTTTTATTACATGAGGGTTTTTTTTTCAGAATACTCAATTTGTGTGGCTCTTCTGTCTCATATGAAGCTGTCAAAAAAGTGTTATTAAAATGTCCTCTGATAGAATCACTAAATCTCAGTTCATGTCGTGCTTTACCAAGAGGGATGAAACGTCTTTATATAGGGAAGGAACTTCAGGACCTTAAGGATAGTTTAGATCCAGAGAAAGCAAAACCAAAAGAGAACAAACGTGACGAACCTAAAAAGAAAAAAGCTAAGGCTCAAACAACATCTAAGATTGATGATGATAAAGAGTCCGCAAATAATGACGTAGCAGAAGGTTCTGGTAGCAACGTAGAACTAAAGTCTCCAGATAAGTCTTCCGAAAATCTGTTTCAGGAACCAAAAAGTGTATCTGACATAGGTATAAAGCTGCATGACAAAAGTATGTCTGCCGAAAAACAAATTATGTTATCACCTTGTAATAGCTCAATCGATCGATCAAAGAATAAACGAGAAAATTTTAGTCCCGATGCTGAAACTATGCAACGACCAAAATGCACAACTACTCCTAACCTTTCAAGCCCCCTTTCTCAATCGAAACCGGATTCATCATCCACTCCTAGGTCAGAATGCGTTAAATCTGATATGGGGAGTCCACACTTCAGTCCCGCTCAAAAACCTGATAGCCAAGTACCTAATAGTCCAGATGTTCATCTAGAATTAACTAAGAGCAACCATTCTTGGAACTTAGGTCAGTTTAAAAATACTCCATGTCACAAATCGGAGGCAAGCCCACTCAATAGATTAGAAAGTCACTCGAAAATGAGACATGGAAAAATAATCGAGCAATGTAGTCCTACAACTTCTTTGGATAACAAGCCTAGTCCCGAAACTATAGGAGTTAAACAGGATATAAAGAATCCTAATAATTGGAATTATAGCAGCTATAGTCCTATGCCAAGACAAGAAAGTCAATTTTCTTCTCAAAGGAGTCCCTATTCCACTCAACCAAGCCCAGCCCAGCCTAGTCCATACTCAACTCAGCCAAGTCCCTACTCAACTCAGCCTAGCCCGTATTCATCACAACCAAGTCCGTATTCTGCCCAACCAAGTCCAGATACAAGTCAAATAGTCAAACCTGAGCTCCAAAAAACGGGAGCTTGGAACACTGACAATTTTAGTCCAATTCCTAAACATCACGCACCTTTTTCACCTCATCCGTCTACGCACAGCAGCCCTGATCCCGGCCTAGGTGTGAAGGGTGACAATATTCGAAACAATCCTAACAGAACCCCTGATCAATATAGTCCTTTGTCACGGCAGCAGCATCACAGTCCTTACTCGCCTAGACCGAGTGTGGAAAATAGTTTTAGCAACAAAAAGAGCCCAGGAGTCGGTAAATACAGTCCTATGATGCGTTCGGATTGTCACTTACCCAGTCCCGACGGAGGTCACACGTCTCGGCCCCACTTGAACACGAGGACCCAAGACGTTTACGGGCGCTCCGTATCTAAGGTTACCGAAATTGCCCCGAGTGTCCCACCGCCTGAAATTCCGACCTCATGGGGTTTCAACCACATGAATACTCCTGCGTCTGGGATCGAATCCTTAGTTTGGGGAGGACCGTCCTTCGGCGCGGAGTCCGCAATACAGTCACCGTTACGATCACGAGTAGAAAACGTTCCCTCGATGTTAAATACGCCTCCACCACAACCTTGGGGGGAATTATCACCGTTCGACAGCGGTGTCCGAAGAGCTCCAGATGCCAGCGATCCGTGGACTTTAGGACAATTTCGAGTCGAACCGCCCAGTCAAGTCCATAATACTTTTGTTGAGCAGAATGTGAGCTTCGAGCCCTTGGGCGGGCACTTGGCGCAAGGCGCACACGTGATCCACAGCTACCTAGACGACGGCTATTCCGAAACGTCCCGCGCAGACTGACTAACTATTGTTTCCTTACGTTGGATACATCGAGAAATGTGACGGACTTCGTTAACAGATATTTGGGTGATAAATTAATAGATTTGAACAATTATTGTAAGTCATTGTAAATAAGATTATTTAGTTAGATATAAGTTAAATAAAGCTAGAAATGCATTCAAATTATTTTGCAGCCGATAGATTATGAGAGATATGGATTAATTATATTAGAAATTGATTTATAGAAGCAGGCGTTACTTTGCGGAATTCCATATTACAAGCAATATAACAGAACTAATTACTTTGCTATAATCCGCACGGGTTAAGTGAATGCATGCAAAGCCAATGTGTATGAAGCAGACAAAATCTACGCACCTTATACATGCAGGACAAGCCACCACATGCACCCCAAGGCGCAATTCACCAGCAACAACGCACACAAAAGCAGCACACACACCCACCACCACAATCTCGACGATCGTTTCGCCCCGAAACCGAAGCATCATCAGGAGGATAGGCTCCACGACAAAAATCGTAATGCGCAGTACGATTTATCCTGCATGTATAAGGTGCGTAGATTTTGCCTGCTTCATACACATTGGCTTTGCATGCATTCACTTAACCCGTGCGGATTATAGCAAAGTAGTTAGTTCTGTTATATTGCTTGTTATATTAGAAATTAGTGGATTCTTCTTTCAAGATATATATATATTGTTGTTTTATACTCGAGTATTAAGAGGTTAGCATAAAGCTGCGCTTCGTTGATCGTGGAGATTTTAAAAAATTATTGCGCGATTGGCGACTTCACATCTACCGTTTTCAGCATCCAAAATTATAAAATTAGTTCTCTCTTTCCTATATTTTATGAAATCTATCTGTTTATATGATCTAATTAAAAATACAAAACTATAGTGGATAAAATATCCAGGCCTATTAAGGCCTTTGTTATTTGTTTGTCGTATAAATCAGTCTTATGAAAAGCAATAACAATAGTGATAGTATAAATAAAATAAATTGCTATTCCGTAGCTTATATAATACACTGTTTTATTAGAAAATTGATAACGAATTTGTTGTCCTGAATAGCTCAATGAAGTTTATTTCAATTTTAAAATAATCGACATTCCTTTTAATACGTATTTATTATAGTTTCAGAAAATTACGCGTTATAAAAAATGATTTACTATACAGTACTGGAAATTAACTAAGATAACTGAGCAGCTATGGTACTAATGTTGAAGATAACGAAATGATGTTGTCTGTATGCAATTTCTATGTTATTTAACCTCAAAAAATATTCGTAAGACGCTTAATCAGACTACAATATATACTTAAATTCGTATGTAACATTTGTAAAGCTCATATTCCGCGGAACTCATTCCCGTGAAAATTGGATGTAATAAATCTAAAGTTGGTATGCTCATGCACATATATCATTTAAATGGATGTGTTAGATTTTTTAAATGAAATAAGAATTAAAATTATCTCTTACATCTAATTAAAGCATGTCTCTATTAATTCTGTGCATAACTTATTCACCATTTAGACTGAATTATTTCAGAAATATGTAGATATCTACATGCCAACGCACAAAAAGTAATAGAAAAGTTTTATGAATAAATAATTATAACTGGTCTTTAGTCTGCCGATCCCGAAAATTGTTTCTAGAAATACGATTAGGTCAATATGTAACTTGAAAGCAATGTTTTGTATAAATCTCATGTAGGATCGATTTATTGGTTATATTTGTAATGCTTCAATACAAGAGAGTAATAAATTTAATAAAATTGGTTTTTGAATAGTGAAAAATATAAAATGAATATATAGGACAGTTACACAAAAGGTCGTCCGTTTCCAAATTGACTTAGTACTTGTGATATAGGTGGGAGACAACTGGTAAATATATACGTATATAATTTTGAATACTTTGAGTACACCCAGTAGTGAAGAACTAAAATTGTATTTAGAAATGTTGGCCCCCAATGAGATAAAAGAGGGGGTAAAATTATTACAATACGCACGAAAAATTTAGTGGCATATATTCGGCTCGGCAAAAAAGACTCCATCATCACACGTTATCTTAGTCTACGACCTAGAAATCAAAGCTTTGAAGGATCTACTTCATCTATTATATTTGTACAATATCAGTATTTAACATTAAAATATTTCTTTGCCTCAGACTCATAGTCATCAGAGATCAAGGTTAACTCATAGCCAATCTGTAAAGTTTTTTTTAAAATTAACATATAATATTTTTCCATGTGCTTTAGTCGTAATAGATTTATGTATGTCAGATTTAAGTGCACGCACGTACTGTCAAGAACTTCAAAATTGTTCATTCACAAGCACACCATAAGTTGATATTTTTATAAATTCATTTTGATTTTTGCTCATCTTGCTAAAAGTTAATTAATAAGTACAATAATATAAGCATGTGAGCAGGAATCGAATCTGATACAAAAATTATAAGTGTGACGTCTGTAATATAATTTGACAGCATTTTGTACGTTATTATTTCTTTTTATATTAAAAACTAGCCAAATAATCATTTGAAAAAAATACTTTTTTTTAAACAGAAATTGTAAACAAATTGAAAAACTAAATGAACAGCAAGTACAAAGTGCTTAATGTAAATTTTTTATCTATTAAGAAATTCTTGTTGTTTTCAAAGACAACCGTAAATTCACCAAATATTGTTTCATTACCTACATTATTAGCCTTATTAAATGCCTATACTTTAACGGAGGAGATATTTTATAGTTTATTAACTTATTACAAATCGGAGAAGATTATCTAATATACATAAATGTAAAAAATATAATATTAGGTAAATATTAATGTTAAATAATCGTGTACTATAGAATGTATAAAATAAAGTTGACTAATATCTGTAAGTTCTGTTATGTAGAGATTTTTTGTTTGTAATATTGTTACATTACTGCGAGGACACACAAGTGGTCCAATTTTTATAATCTAACCAATAAAAATATCGATGTGGTTGTATATTTACATTTTAAATAGATTGTAATCTATTTATTAAAATTCTTTCGTTGAAATGAAAATTCACCCATCATTGTAAGCTTACCCTTTTATTTTAAACTAAATCGCCCCATCCGAAGAATAAAGTAACATGTTCTATGTTTACACGTAGAATATGTAACTTTATTCTTCGGATGGGGTGAAATGATCGCTATTTATTAATATGAAGAATGTTTTCTGATGGACGTAGCGAAAGAATAACGCATCAAATCAGCTACGATTTCAACTAATAAATTAAACGTTCTTTTTCTTTAACTATTATTTACTTGCTGACAATTTGAAGAATATTTACCGTATTCTATAATGATTTAGCCTTTATTTGTATTATACACTATCATTAATCTTATGATATAATGATGATCATAACATTATACTGGAATGAATGTTTAAATTTCAAAGCTTTTTATGATCTGAATCTATTATGTTTTAGTTATCCACACACAAATTATGCATTATATATTATTTTTCAATTTTCCTTAGAATAATCTGAATATGAAGATGATACTTTTGAACAGAAAAGTAATTTTAAAAAGTCGAAATTTAAGTGCCAATTTAAGTATATTAAGAGTCGATGTTAAAATCAAAGATCCTTAAATATTTCAATTTACATGTTTTTGGCTTTTTTGTACTATAAGTAAATTCTTAATTACTGTGAAGAAAACAATTGTTTTGTAAGGTGGAGCAGGCTTGCTTGTAAGACAAAAGAGGGGCCAAGCCGCTTAAAAATATGCCAAGTATATTGTTATGCATATGTGAAAGAATTGTGTTCGACGATCATTACGTTATTTCATTTATTATTTGAATTATAATATAGCGAGGTGGGACCGACGTGTGGTATCCGGCTGAGTAGAATAGACCACCCTCTTTCTTACCGAGGGGTCGTAAAATACGACTAAGGTAAGTTGACGTCAGGCAGGCGGCCGGTCGTAAAATACGTAGCCAAATCATATGACAACATGTTTATAACATGTTGTGCCGACCCCGCGTAGAGTGGGATAAGGGCAGGAGGATGATGAGGATGATGAATATAGCGAGATGGGACCGAAGAGCAATAAAGTATAGCATATGGAGCGATATTCCAAAGAGTAGAGTGCACATGTTCCAAAGCGTTGAAAACGTGGGGTTTTGGTTTTGTGTGTGATCACAACGTACGGCGAGAAGACTCCTTGAGTGCACGAAACGGACTCACAAATTATAAAAGTAGAAAAAAAATAACCTTAAATAAATAAAAAAATTACAACCATAAAAAAGAACATAACTACAGGTTATGTCATTTATATAGGTTAGGCACAAAGTGTAAAAAAAATCATTTTTTTTATTAAGACGACGCGGCTGAGTTCCTCTATGGCATCTAGACTACATCGCCAGTTTGTGATGCGACCTCAAGAGCGGAACCGAATTACAAAATATGAAAGTAATAATAAAATTATTTTGCTATAATCCGCGATACAGGATACATCGCGGATTATAGCAAAATAATTTTGTTATTACTTTTGTATTATGGATCTCCGCAAAGTAACGCCTAAATCTATAAATTATTTAAAAATATGGTTACACTATAAGCGAAAATCCGAAGGAAAACAAGCTAATGTGGCTACGTTACAGCAAAAATTCATAGGATGTTTAAATCTAACAAGTCAAGTTAAAAAAGCTTCTATCAACATTTCATGTCCCGACTGTAAACCGTTAAGGATTTCCCTCGTCTAGAGCCAATCCTGGCAGCAGCATCAGATCATGTTTATCATAAACATACATTTTCATCGGGACTGGACCAGTATATAATTTCAGCTCAATCGGACACCGGAAGGTGGTTCAAATTTAACTTTGTCACGTAACGACGCCTGATAGCATTATAGGCGCCTGTCACGTTGGGTGGTAATATCACTCCACAATTTACGGTGGGTGACAAAATTACGGGGGTTCGGTACCCCGAAATAAAAGAAGTAGTTTGGTAGGAGAACTTCGTATACTATGAATGACTTAAAGAACAAAACTATTCCACTACAAACTTATAAAACAGTGATACTAATTAACTTTAACAACTTGCCGAAACTTAACCGAAACGTTAAACAATTGAAACTTGTACCACCTCATCCGTGGAGGCGTAGTCTGACTCAAATTCAAAGACGCATCCACGAGGCGGGAACGAATAAATAACTAGGTTCTAATCCAAATAATCTAATCTAAATAAGCGGGGCTCCCCGAAATACGTATGCCACAACTTCCAAAATTCCACTTTCATCAATATACACAGCTAGTTGAATAAAAACTTTTAATTATAAAGTAAGGTTAATATTGATATTTTTTAATGAGAGGTGCTTTACATTTAAAATAAAGTTGAAGCAATATTTTTAACACAATATCAATATTTTAAAATCATTTACCTAAAATTTATCACTTACATCATTGGTACTTCTGCGAATGCTATTCATAAATTAAATACATTTTTTTTCTATTATACATAGTACTTTAAAATAATTATTGACTCAATGTCCGTCTGGAATGTAATGGTTTTAAAGAATATTTGGTTAGTTTTTTTAAACTATAATCGGTAGAGATGAAAGAGAAGGAAAATGCTGAAATTAGTAGAGGTGTAAGAGTAACGACAAAAAGCGTACCCGTATGTGTTCGTTACTACAACAAGTAGTACTCGTTACTATCGTATCGGTACTTTATTCGTTACTTTTGATACCTGATGCCATAGCATTAAAGTAACGCCTCGAGTCGTATTCCCGTACGGTATGATGTCGGCACAACATATTACTTGCTTGCATACCTAGGTGCGTAACGCGAATTTTTTCATTTTTTCTTGATTTAATTTAAAAAAAAGTTAGAATTGTAGAATAATTAAAAGCACAAGTAAATTGTAGGCGGAATCTACTGGATTTTGAAATTGATTTATTATTTTAACTGTGAGAATAAAATAGATATTGTTCGCTTAGAATGAAATTTAACATAAAATATGATAAAAAAAATATTTTAAAGGAGATTTCAAATAATTTAAAAATATTTATTTTAAGGGACTTAATAAACAATAAAAAAAACAAACATTGTTCTTCGTAGAGTTAATTTAATTTCACCGACAGCACAAATTCAAACCACAGATTAGGTACCGTATTATGTAGTTACTAATACGTACCGATACGAAAGATGCGAGTAACGAGTAGCATTCGTGAGTAACGATTCGGTACTCGGTACTAGATGGCGCACCCGTTACTCAGTACCGAATCATACGGTTTGCTTACGGCTTTAGAAATTAGTGCATCCACAATCTTAAACTGAACAATTTGAATATTTGGGAAAGGCTGGGAATCGCAGGTTTCAATTTTTTTTAGTTTGAGAATTGTATAAATGGATAATTATCGCTGTTAGAATTGAAAACGGCACTTGTGTCTTATTAGTCCCGTTAGTGAATTAATAATTAAAATAAAAATAAAAAACCACTAAGATGCAGTAAAAATGTATTTTTCCACAAAAGCGTAACCACAATAAAATATACATAACAATGTTAACATTATATAACAAGCACTTTTTTTTAATGTTAATTTTATGTTATAAAGCTTATATTTATGTTATTAAACATTATTAACACATTTACATATCTTATCAAACAATTAATGGATCAAATCTATACAAATTATGTAGATTTTTATTTTTATTAACGAATTAAATAAAAAAGAAGAAGTTTTGTATGTTTTCTGTTAAAACTAAATATGGCAAGTTTTAATCTCCCAGAGGAAATGAAAATTAAGACTAAATTATTTTTCGTGTTAAATTACATCAACGAAGTTATCAAAATATGTATGCGATGATTCACGGTCTAAAAATACATACCAATAGTTGGAACATTTTCTGATTTAGTTAATAAGTTATTAATTTTCGGGTTTAGTACATTATTAAAATAAATTATAAACCAAAATTCAAAAAATCTCAGCAATCTCAACTAAGGCTTAAAAACACTCGCAATTTGTACGTTATGATATAAGTTACCGTGAATTTATAATAGGGCAAGCTTTTGATATAGTTTGTTATAATATAAACTGGATTTCAAATATAATATAGATCTTGCCTCTTGTTATTGAATATGCGAAATACCAGCATGGGCAGACATGGGGATGGACGAGAGGACAGTGGGCGTTGGATTGTTTCTCGGAAATTCAGACGCAATATATCACAGGCACTATAACAGAACTACCTCGCTATAATCCGCTAGGGCTAAGCGAATGCATGCAAAGCTAATGTGTATGAAGCAGGCAAACGACAAAATCGCAATGCAATGTCGTGGAGCCTGTCCTGATGATGCTTCGGTTTCGGAGCGATACGGTCGTCGAGATTGTTGTGGTGGTGGTTGTGTGTGCTGCTTGTGTGCTTTGTTGCTGGTGGAGGAGCCTTGGGGTGCGTGTTGTGACTTGCATGTGTAAGGTTCGTAAATCTTGCCTGCTTCATACACATTAGCTTTGCATGCATTCGCTTAACCCGTGCGGATTATAGCGAGGTAGTTCTGTTATAGTGCCTGTAATATGGAATTCCGCAAAGTAATGCCTGCTTCTATAAATCGCAATATATCAGTTTCGCGCTCTTGTTATGCTTTCAGTAAAATATGGGACTAAAGTAAATGTACTTGAGAGAAACAAAAGTTCAAATAGACGAGATGACTGCCCTATGAGACGAAAGCCACCGCCAGCTTTTGGAAAGGTTCCACAACCTTTCACGATGATGATTTATTGTGTGTTTCATATTTTGAGATTACATCTAAGCAAGATATAGTGATTATTGAAATAGAAAAATTCTAAACTAATCTCTAGCGTACTAATAACAAGCGACATAAACTTTAAACATAATACTTAATAAGAAATTAAGAAATAAATTGTGATAAATAAAATAATATTCATATTTTTTCGATGTCGGAATATAATTTAAATGAAGTATTTAGAATAATTTTATTATTTTTGAGATTCATGACTAGAATGAAAGCAATTTTAAGAAACTGAACAAAAGCATAAATAATGAATCAACCATAATGATTAATGTACACCTACAAAAGAAATAACGAGAAACACTTTATTTTTTATGATTTCACAAATCAAAAAAAATTAATATTTTTTTTTAGAAATCATTTAAAAACATAAAATATATCATATTGAACTTTTTAGTGTAAAATAAACATATATTTGAACTTATTTTGTAAAAGCTAACCTAAGCTGCAATATAATCCGTATATTTCATGTTTATATGGTCATCTATAACGTTGTATACATAATAATAAAACGAACTAAAATTAAATACATAATACTTATGTAAAACATGAAATAATATAGCTATAATACAACTATAATAAATCTTATATCTAAAAAAAAAAAATTAAAATTCAATTCAGTTACGGCATTTAAAGACAATTCTTATAATCGTTTTAATGTATACATAATATGTCATAACTTATTAAAGTTAAGCTTCTTTAGAATCGTCTCACAGACAACTCGGATTATTATGGACGGACATTGGTAGTGAAAGTGGAAAATCTTTTTCTACCTAATCGCTCAATTGATATACATATGTATGGCTGTTTGAATGAATAAATAAAATTTATTTATTTAGGAACATATAAAATTTATCTTGTAACGCCGTGTGGTATCCGGCAGAATAGAACAGACCACCCTCCTTTCTTACCGAGGTGTCGTAAGAGGCGACTAAGGTATGTGCCGTGTGGTATCCGGCTGTATAGAATAGACCACCCTCATTTCTTACCGAGGTGTCGTAAAAGGCGACTAAGGTAAGTTGACGTCAGGGGGGCGGCCGGTCGTAAAATACGTAGCCAAATCGTGTGACAACGTCTTTGTAACATGTTGTGCCGACCCCACGATAAGGGAAGGAGAATGGATGTATAAAATTTATCTTGTACAATGGCAGCGATAATGCCGCAAAATTAGAACTTTCGTACATTGATAAAGTTTCGAAGTGGTTATTGCTTAACCTAACCTTGGAATTGAGATACAAAATCTATTTTTGTGGGACCTATACCGCATTAGAAACTACAATATTGTAGAGTTCCCAAGTGGCTAGAAGACTCCAAAAAGTACTTACTACCGTATAACGTGAAAATCGCTTGACGGGACATGTATCCTACCAATAGACAACAATACAATTTTTTTGCATGGCTAAGATGCTTATTACTTTATTATCTGCTCTCACAATATGGCTTGCCTTAATACGAAATATTTATGACAAAATTGTAACCTATTGCGATATATAGAAATATTCTAGTTATTTATTTTGTGCATTACAAAACGTGAATAACTAAATACTATCATATTCGTCATAATTAAATTCGATGGCATTGGTCGCGACGGAGGATTCCAATAAATCTCTCTGTGGATTTGGCCGCTTATCGCTTTTTGACTTTTTGTGTTTATGTTTCTTTTCGGTCTTCTCTGATTTGTCGCTACAGTCTCCTTTATCTTTGTCTTTGGATTTTTTCTTTTTGTGTTTTTTCTCCACCTTTTCGCCACATAAATTCGAAATTTATTTTTATAAAATTGATAACAAATAAGCACCAAATGATAGCTATAAAATAATATAGATAAATTAAAAAAGATAGATAAAGTATTGAATGCTTTCCCCAACCCTACGTAAGACGTAGTGTTACACTAAACTGATCATAAAACTAAAAACTAGAGGAACAATACTCAGTTGGAAATTATACCAATAGTAAGTAATACAGATTACGTTAATATTTTTAGTTTTCTCCGATTCCTACTTTTTTCTTTTGCTTAAGATTCCATTATGTATCAAAAATTTTCAATACATAACAAATTTTTTTAAAATTCTGCGCTCCAGTACCCTTATTTCTCTACGCTTAAACATTTTAAGTAATATATAGGACAAAGAATATAAACAATTAAATTACCTTCAGATCGGGTTCTTTAGCGTTATCTGGATCTTCACCACCTATAACAAAAAATGGTCAAATCTCATCACAATGTATAATGTATAATGGCATGTATAATGGGCAATGTATGATGGCATCAAATTCTTACAGTAAAATATGTTTAAGATGTTTTAAGATATTTTACTAGCTGTGCCTCTGGCTGGAAATCAATATCATAAAGTTTTTGCCACGTAAATCCTGAACGCGCGTTTATGCTAGGACAAACGTTGGTCCATGACCTCCTCTATTTTACAATGAAAGTCCCATCAAAATAACTCATTCCGGAAAAATAATAGAAGTACTAATTACCTAAACTTTCCTCAAGAATAGCACTATCTTTTCGTAAAAAACAACACAAAAGATTTTGAGGTAGAGATTTTGGTGACTTTCGTTTCATAATATGTATAAATAACAGTATGTTGATTTAGCGACACAATTAAATTAACGTTATCCAATTATCATAATATAGCTGTGATAGCCTAGCGGTGAGACCGTGCGACTCTCTAGAGACGACATAGGTTCAAACCCCGGGCAGGCACCAATGAGTTTTTCTATTAAAACTTATGTGTCTAATTGATAATTGCTATTTATCACACGCTTTTCGGTGAAGGAAAACATCGTGAGGAAACCCGCATATCTCTAGAGAATTCTAGGGATATGTGTAACCTACCAATCCGCATTGGAGCAGCGTGGTAGGTCTTAGCTCCAATCCTTCTCTCCAATAACGGAGAGAGGAGGCCTTATCCCAGCAGTGGGCATAGTAACAGGCTGTTACTTTACTTTACTACTACTAATTATCATAAAAGCAAACTTTACAGAACGCACGATAGTCCTACTTACCTTCTGGGGATCTTCTAACGCTAGAATCTCTAGCCCATAAAGAAAAGTCGGAATTTATGTGAATATTCTGTTCGCTGTGTACCAATGAAATACTGTCACTGCTTTCTTGGTGTTTGCCTAATGTTACGTGGCTTATAAACATGTTGGATATAGTATCATCATTAGATCGTGCTTCGATTTCCGCACCTACTCCTATCGTAGGTCTAACTATAGAGCTATCGATATCTAAATCATCTTCATCTCTTATAACTTTAGGATTTATCGTGTTATCTTCGTCACTGAAAATAAAGGGAGATTAATAAAAACATAATTTAATAGATAAATTTTACATGACAACTAGTGGTTGATAAACAACGTCAACTGCTATAGTTTATCTTAAAAAACTAAATTTTTTGGTTTTTCAAAATTGGGTGCATATTATAGTACTAGTTTTTACCCGCGGCTTCGCTCACATAGAATTTGATTTGCCACAGTAACTAATGTAATTAAATTTATGATTCACAATTTTGGTCATATTGGCTTACACATAAAAGGTAGATCTATGCTGTCGCGGACTTTTATTTAGAATTATTCAAGACAAATAATACTACGGTATATCATCTTTGTGTAACTCCAATGGCAGCGTTCTCTCAGGGGCCAGATCTTTTCCGACTTTATTGAAAAATATCGATATATTACGTAAAATCATTACAAATTGTAGCCTATATGTTATTCCGATGTATAACCTATATAACTGTAAAGTTTCAAACAAATCCGTCCAATAGTTTTTTCGTAAAAGAGTAACAAACATCCATCCATACTCACAAACTTTCGCATTTATAATATTAGTAAGATAAGATAAGATTTAAAAATTAAATACGTGATATATTAACCAGTTGTCTTTCATACATAACACCAAGTGTTAAGTTACTTTTCTTGGGCACGGAGAACCGTGTGTGCTACTGTATATATAATAAAAAAAATGTAAAAAGAATTTTTTTAAAGTCAGCTCTTAGTCCTGAGGGCTAAAGTGAAGACAGATGAAATATACAGCTAAAACGCGATCAAGTGTTAACACTAGTTTACTCTTGCCTAATGATTATTGCCTAGTGACTAAAAAATACGAAAATATTTATTTCGTTTCCATAATTCATTACAAGAAATACAAATTGAGACCGTCTAGTAAGCTTTAAAAATACTTGTGTCAGAAGGTAAGTAAATTAATTATTTAAAACGTAAGTAAATTTATAGCGTAAAGTAACGTAAAGAATATTCTAAATAGCTTTTAAATTAGCGTATGTGTGTTGTGCACGTGTATATGTGTGCATGTAGATCTGTGTATTTAAGATATATATTGTAACTAGCTGTGCCAACAACGGCTTCGCTCGCGTGAAATTCAGTGGTAAAACTTTTGAAATATTGAACATAAAAGTAATTATTGTGAGTTAAGCGTGAGAGATAGAGTCATGTTATCGCGGACTTTTTGTAGTAATTTTATAGATCTACAATTCTCTAGTACATTACTTTAGCGAATCTCTCCTGGCTTACGCAGCGCACGTGCCTAAAGCTCCCAGCAAGCAAGTTTTTTAACAACTGCTCGATCTCTTCACCACAATTTACACACCGATATTTACTATTTACCTAAACCATCCGGAAGTATTGCACTATCTTTTGGTGAAAACTGTACAAAAATCCGTTCAGTAAATTTTGAGAGAATCGATTACATACAGACAGACAGCTTTATGGGACTTTTGTTTTTTAATTAGTATAGATAAAATATCCGTTTCTTTATAATTTAATGTTTTTCGCCAATGAGATAAAAGTATTTTTGCAGTTATTATATTAATTAAGGTTATTAGCTGAGTGCAAGTAATGAAGTTATATTAAATGAATACCTATCAGTTTCGTAGTTGAGCTCCTGATTGGAATTGGACATTGGCCCCAGGTCTTCGAGGAAGCTGCTGTCCAAAGTGCCCGCGTAGAATTCATCCAGCGCACCCGAAGATCCTGATACGGACACGTTGGTGCCGGAAGGTGTACTTGGAATGCTAAAATCATTCATAGTTTATACATATTAAATAACAACAACTGTTCACACTCCAGTAATAATTTAGTAATTTATTTATACTTAATATATATTTTATATTCAACCGATCTCATAATTTAATTCTATGCAAATGAAATTTGCCGCTTCTATGCTAATTTTAGGGTCAAAAACTATATTATCGTAAATTTTTTTATTTTATTAATTTTTGGATTGAAGTATTTCTTAAGGTTGTTACGAAAATTCTGTGGCGCTAAGTGCTCCACGACGAAATCACATTTATTTGCTCATCTCCTGATTATAATTCGGTTACAGTGTGAAACGATCTTTGAAATTGTCGTAGTGAATGTATGTAGTGCTTTTGTAGTGTATTGGTGGTGTTTTGTAATAAGTGCGTAACTAATGCTGCAAGTATAAAGTATGAGAACGGATTGTGCTTCCTCCACTTAGCATTACAGACTTTCTTAACGACTGCGGGTTATAAAAAAATAATTCTATCATTACTTATGTCATATTATTGTTATTTATTTACCTATCTTGCGGTAGTTTCGAAGGCGTCATCTCCATACTAACTGGCGGTTTGGTCTTTATTAGATCTGGACTCACATAATGACTCTGTTTCATTTGAACATTTTGGGCTTTGACACTGACAGGGTTCAAAGATTGCGCCAACTATAAGATTTTCTTAAATGTTTATATTATATACCTAATAGGATGTTAGATGTTGGCTATAAAGTAAAGGCCTGTTACTATAGCATTGCTGGGCATTGGCCTCCTTTCTCTTTTTATACTTTTACATTAGTTTCACATGTCCCGCCGTGTGGTATCCGGTCGAGTAGAATAGACCACCCTCATTTCTTACCGAGGTGTTGTAAAAGGCGACTAAGGTAAGTCAACCCGCCGTATGATATCCGGCTGAGTAGAATAGAACACCCTCTTTCTTACCGAGGGTTCACAAAATACGACCAAGGTAAGTTGACGTCAGGTAGCCGTCAGGACGTCATATATAACTGACTTCTTTGAACCTAATTTTTGACCCACTTTGAGTAACCTACAGGATGTAGTATTTAATAAGTAATATAATACATACCAAAGGATTAACATTAGGGGGCACGATAGGCTTCCCAGCACCCAGTACAATGCTTGGTGAATGATCGTTATTGACACGTCCTTCAGGCTCGGTACTTTGGCGGCGTTTGTTTACCAATCTGTCCAAAAACAGATTGTACTGTGATTCTTCTGAATTCTAGAAAATATTAAAAATCTTTAGGACTCAACCTTTCAACAAGATAGTAAGAAATATTAAGTATTTATTTAATACCAAAACCTTTATTCAAAACTTTTTTATATATCTGTCAGATTAATAGGGGATTTCTCCACAAAATGTGAGCATGATTATATTGATCTTTTAGTGATCAAAACCATAGAAATCTATCACATTGCATGATTATGTAAGCGTGAGGAGCACTGCACAATTTCTCCATCCAACATCATTTTTTGTAATACCTATAATTTCATATTTTATTTCCCCTCTTTATTTCAATTTTTTTATTGATAATCCATAAATAAGTACCCATTTTTACCTGAAAATCATCAAGTTCCCTTTCTATTTCTTCTGTGTCTTTTTGGTTTCTTTGCAATTGTTCTAATAAACTACTTTTCTGCAGTCTTAGAAATGGAACACTAAGAAACTTGTGTAACAATCTTAATCCAAATCCATTTCTCATTGAAGACTCAGCATAACGAATTGGTGCTGTCCTTAAGTGTAAAAAAACAAATATCAAGAATTAAATTGAATGACTTTTATGATTGTTTATATTTTAACATGCACTGTGAAAACTTAACACATCAGTCGCTTTTCATATCTAAATCATCAAATCCCTTAATTGGACGCCTGGAGGACCCCATCACAGCGGCAGTCAACAGTCTTGGGCTAGCCTTAGTCTCCGTTGGGCTAAGTCTTAGTTTCGAAGAAGGTAGCTGCTGAGACATCTTCACAAAAGGACACTATGTATTACACAAGCTAATACTGTTCACCATGGATTTACCCACTTCTTTAGTTTGGCTACGAATAAACATACTAATTAAAAAGGCCCTCTCAATATAAATAACACATACCTTGTAGCTTTAGCATGATGTAGAGCCTGTTCAATGTGATGTGGGTGTACTTGTCTATGGTGTTGCATATCACAATGATTGCCTAGTATCACAACTGGTAAATCTGCTGGTATGTGGGACAATTCTTTGACTACATACTCAAATGTCCTAAAAAATAGGATAAATCATGGAGTTACAAAAAAACATTATTTTTATCCTATATGTTAGCTCAACATATAAGGTTCAATTGTACCAACCTTCACTGACCTTGCACCAGCAGTTAGCTGTGAAAGTGTGTAACAGACAGACTGTACACAGTATTACAGTATAATATAGCTACATCTATCTATTTCAAAGTTTACAATACATAATAATTTTAAAACTAATTTTACACTTCAAATCTATTTCCATATTGCTTATTACACAGGGGAATCTATGATGAAAGTCTATGGTATATTTTATGTATAAGAAATATTTAAGTATGTCCATATACAATAGTTAAGGGTGAATTGAATAAAAATAATTTTAATAATAAGAAATACTCTTACAGTAATAGTATCCTCATTTAAATACCTACAAGCATTTTTACAATCTCGTGTACATATACATACCAAGGTTTTGTTATATCCATCATCAGGATAACACCACTAGCATTCTTATAAACATCTAGGAAGGTGGCATCCAAAACAGGAGTGTCATATTCCTCTTCTGGTGCAGAAGGTGTAGTTTGGTTCTCTAGCTTCAAACCCAATGGTGGTTTCTTCTTTGCACGTCCTTTATCTACCACCTCCCACACTTCAACCTATTATAGATCATATTTTAGTCACATAGCTATTGCTATCTTATGTTCATGTTTTTTTGAAGTACTCTCCTAAATATGTCTAGTTTGATATTATAAAACATTATTTATTTATTTATGTACCATAAAAGTTATAAATAAATAACAAGTGTACAAAAGTCAACTTATCCCTTTGATATACCCTTTATTTCCTTTTCCCATTTATATTATTTGAGTTCATACTTTTTGGAAGTATCTAATATTAATTATTCATGTAAAAGATGGTACGTAGCAAATTATCAGTTCAAATTATAGTTGAATAGTTAAAAGATGTCTTACTTTAACTATAAAATCAGTATTTTTGTATGTCCAATGTATTGGTGCCACTTGAATTTGTTCTGTAGGCACATAGTCTTCAGTAAATGCTCCTCCTTGTAAACGCTGCAATAGGCATGTTTTACCTACATTTCTGTCTCCTTTAATTAATATTTTCACTGAAAAATCAAGAAATTTTAAAACAAATTATGTGATGTACGTAAGAAAAATACAGTGTTAGATTTTATGTTGATAAAACTAGTAATGCTAATTAGTAATTTAAATATCTACAATAGTTATTTACTGTTAAAATGTACGCCTCTAGAAAACTTTTTCTGCAAAGAAGACGACATTGGCATCGGAGCAGGACATCGATCATCTCCACTTTTGGTTAATTTTTTTAACGCAGAAAACATTTTAAGATACAACGTATTAACTAAGTTATTTGTTACAAGTTTTTACTTCTTTTTCATAAAATTGTAACACATTGAATATACGACACTAAATATTTTGTACTAATTTTTTTTAGTTTATTTGAAGCCTGGAATCGTAAATATTTTGTTACCATCTGTGATCGCAGACTAAAAGCAGTAATACATATTTGAGATAAATAGAAATACTTTATTCATACTTTAGTTTACTAGTCTATGAAAAATAAACGGCTCACCAAATTATGAACCATCCATGCCTACCTTTGTTCATAAAATAATGTTTTAATTTGGTATAATACTTTATTTAAAAGCTAGCAAGCAAGTATCGCTTCAACGTTTTTCATTTCATAATTTATATATGAAATAAATAGCACCATAAAAAATATCGTGTATTCGTAGGTATTGTTTTTGACTTTACTTTTTTACTTAAAAATTGCCTTTAAAATAAGATAAGGATTCCTTGAAGCAAATCGGGTACATAAACCTTTATGTTGTCTTACTTGCTTATTTTAATTATTTTGAAGTGAAATGAACAATTCCAATATATACTCACCTCAACAGTCATTATAGATATGTAATTCTTTTCCTTATATTTATATGAGACAGAAATAAAACTAAGCTTTCTTTTTATATTATCGTGATATTTGTGAGAGAGATAAAAAAACCTATACAGTTAAGGCTTTAACATCAGTACTATGTTCTGTTTAATCAAAATACACCCCTACTTTTTCGGCGATTCGTCCCGCCCAGTGGCGTTCTAAAGGCCGAAGATTACAGTGTACATAATGAAATAAATGGGTAACTAGCAATCGTTTTTTGTGATCCGTAATAGCGTCATCTAGGAGACTGTTATGGTACTAAAAAGGTCAAATATTATAAATGTCAAAGTCCGTCAGTCTGTCTAACTGTTACGCTTACAATAAATATTATAATGAAATTTGGCACAATAATGTCGCGGAATGAGGCGGCGGAGCGGCTCCAGGAAGTCGAGTCCTGGTATTGAATCCGCCGCAGGCATGCCAGGCGCAGGTGACCTTAAGACCATTTCATCCCGCCCTAACGGGGACCTTTAGGACGCTCCGAACGGGGTTTACCGGACGTCCACCTGAAAAGGTCCCCGAGGCAGTCGAGCGAGCTGCCACTTTTAGAGATCCTTGATCTAAGAGCAGCACGCCTCCAGCAGCGTGGTGGAGCACTTAGGTTGCTTTAGTCGGTGCGAGTCCGATACACCCACCGTTCGTCGCCGTCGGTGTATGGCGGTGGGACCCATAAGGGGTATTTTTCTGATTAAAAAAGTTAGTATTTCAAAATTCTTTTTCTAAAACGTTTCACATCAGAATGGGAAAAAACACATTTTATATTATGAGGGTATGTAAACAATTAGTTGAAGCGAACGATGTCGATACCACTAGTAATGCATAACATCAAGTCACTAATTGCATCAGTCTGTTAGAAATTAACCTAAAGTACCTACTACCAAACTTTTCTTGAAGACTTTTCATGAAGTTTAAACCAATAAATGAGATAGAGTTATTCAGCAGAAACAGTTAATAATATAAATTAAATATGTTAACTGTCGAAAATGTATTAAAAGTAAAGCTGTTAGGTTATTTTATCGAAAACACTGCATAATCCCAATGTGATACAATAATGATATATAATGAGATTTTTTATATGTCATGTTAAAACCAAGTGAAACCATAACAGCCTATCTTAGACAAGAAAACTAGTTCACAATATGCAGTGAATATTATCTGTTATTTAACTTTCATCTGGTATTTAAACAAGGCTTGCCTCTTAATCTTAACAGTTTATAAAACAACACAGGTTTTTATTTTCAATCCCTGCTGATATAATTATTATAGATACATATTTATTATGATTGATGATTTAGTTTTATTTTTGTTTAATTGTATATTGAATTCAATTTTTATTTTAGGTATATTTTAATCAATAAATTAATAATTTGTTCACTAATCTATAACATAACTAAACATATAACATTGTGATTTAAAATTTCAAGAAATATACATTTACATCTAATTCATATACATATATTTTTTTAGTCCCATTTCGACTTCTTTTTTTCAAATATTTCTTTTCCATCTTTATCTATAGCTGAATAATAGCCCATAGCTTCATATTTCTGTCTCATATAAGCAATATAACCCAGAGCAATAGCAAAACCTGTAAGGCCTATGCTCATTATAACAATATTCTGAAAATAAAGAAGTTATATTATTTTTAAATACAAATATCTTATAAACATAAACAAGTAATATAATTAGGAACTATAATTACAGGCTTTGCATACAGTTCAAAATTCACAACTCTGAATGCTGTAGTAGATCTCATTGAGCGAATTCCATCACCAGGTTTTTCTTCTCTTTTAATACTGTTATTATTAGTCATTTTTAAATATATTAAGATGTGAGTCTCGAAGATCTTCTCTAGTTGTAGATTTTATTGAAACTTCTGAAAAACAAGATTTATCTAATTAAAAGAAATATTACCTCAAGATTTGTCTGTAGAAAACAAATCTTGAGGTAATATTACACTTTAAAATAATATCCTACATCTACATTAATATGCAACTCACATATGCTTTAAATAGCTTGCTATTACATTGAGATGTATTATTATTCTAAAATTGAGAAAATAACCAACATTTATTAAAAACGAATATATTATTCGTTTTAAACCATCAAAAGGACTTTTTTATATAAGACTTGACTCCGTAAATTAAAGCAAAATTTAATTAAAGCTTTTATTTGTAAAAAGATCAAAAAAACATGAATAGAAATAAAGTTATCTTAAAATAACCTCGCTTAATTTTGATCAGTCTATGTTGATCTGTGTATTGTCTATGTCTCATATTATAGTGTATCATCTATGATCTATGATGATGATTGCTCCCTGGGGATCTGGAGAGTATGAGTGATATAATATGAGTGACCCCTCTTAGACACGGGCGTAAAAATTACGTCGCGTTAAAATTCAGCGTACGCCCGTGCGTACGGGCGTAAAAATTACGTCGCGTTGAAATTCAGCGTAGGCGTAGTGGGTAGTGACCCTGCGTTCATCTCCGCGGGTCGCGGGCTCGATTCCCGCCGAGAGCCAACATTTTCTATAAAACTTAAATTTATTGATTCGTCGAGCCTGGGTGTATTTAAGTATGTATTTAAAATTACATATTAGTATATTTACCAGTTTTATTCACCCATAACACAAGTAATTTATAGAATTAGGCGTTACTTTGCGGAGATCCATAATCGCAAAGCTTTGCGATTTTGTCGTGGAGTCTATCTCCTGGTGATTAGTTTGTGATAGTGAATCTGTGTAGTGCTTGTGTATTGTGGTGAAGGTTTGTGCATATGTTTTTACGAATCCTGCATGTAACGGGTATGAAAAAACGTATAGTCCACTATACATTTAGCACTATATATATTTTCTATTTACTGTATCGCGGATTATAGCAAAATAATTTTATTATTACTTTTGCATAACACAAGTATTAAGTTACTTACTTTGAGGACATACGACTGTGTGTGTAAGTGTTGTTTATATTTATTTATATTATCATATATTTATTTATATGTTTAATTTTTTTTACCAATAAGGTTATTTTCTTTTTATTCAATTTACAATTTAACCACTGTTTGTCATTTTAACTCATGCTGAGTTAGCCTATAAGTAAGATATACGGGTTAGTAATGCTAAGATAATTGTGTCTATACATTATATTGTAAACTATATATTGCGTTGACTTCTTATTAAAAAAAATAAATGTAATAATATAAGATAAATAAAATAGAATAAGATCATTTGATAATTTTATGGAAATATTGGTCCCAGGATAACACATTTCAAGCCACTAATATGCGTTCAGCAAAAATAAAATGTACGACGACTGACTTTAGCCCTAAAGTAAGGACAATAATAACGAAATTACTAAATGATCGTGCTTTGCTCTACTGGAACCGATCCATTATTACTGACAGGTATATTGTTGCCAATAAACCTGATATAGTTTTAGTGGATCGGTCAGCTCATCGGGCAATTATTGTTGATATCACTGTCCCGCATGGCGATAATCTCATATGAGCAGAAAAAGAAAAATTAACAAAATATTTAGATTTAGCTCATGAGATGACCGCCATGTGGGATATTGATTCAACAATAATTGTTCCAATTGTTGTATCGGTTAATGGTCTTATCGCGAAGAGCCTCGACCAACATCTCAAGAGGCTCACGCTTAGTTGCTGGATCAAGCGCAGGATACAGAAGGCAGTGTTGCTTGAGACGGCACGCATAGTGAGGAGGTTCCTCACTCTATAGCCCTAACCACCGGGACCCTGGGTCCTATCTCTGCTCTCCGTGGATGGCAATTTTTTTATATTTTTAAATATTTTTTTTTGTTGTAGAAAATATTGAAAAATGTAAATGAAACCAATGCACTCAAACTACATACATATTTTAATCAAATTTCGCAAACAGCCCATCTATTACTTCTTTTATACATACTAGTTCACTGTAATTAGTCTTTATTATTGATATGAAAAAGCAAATTTTCAAATAGCAAAAAATCTATTATAAAATAATCGATTTCTTCGATTCACATGAATCAATTTTTCACAAATCGATCTATTTTGAAAGGTCTCTGGTGTACATTGGTGTACATAAAGGAATAATCATTAATCATAGAGTTAATACAGGACCTGAGGACAGCCACATGCAGGCCTGTGATTGCGAGTGTTCAACAAATAAGTAATTAGGGTGAGAGAGAACATAAAGAGACTCATACTTATCTTTGTCTAATCACACATAAAAATAAAGAAAAAGGTGGCCTTATTTGCTTTAAAAGTACCTAATCATAAAATTATTTTGCTATAATCCGCGATTAAGTAAATAATAAATATATATATAATTCTTAATTTAGTGGTGGAGTGAAAAATGATTTTTTCATACTTGAGCATGTATCAAGGATTCCTAAAACATGTAAAAACTTCCACCACCTTCACCACAATACACAAGTACTACACATGCTCACTATCATAAACTGAACAGTGAACAATGGTTTTGATCCTCAATCTCACAGATCCCGGAGCAAATACTTTTCAATAAATAAGGCTAAGAAAAAATCATTATTGATAAATTAATTTTGTTATTTTCCCAATCGCTGGGTAGCGTAGCTGGTCACTCACTGCGATAACATTTAGAGAGAGCTGTACAGCTCGACCATAGAATTATTAACAGCATTAATTTGAGTTAGAAAATATAAAACTGTAAATTGATACTCAGTTTTATATGGGAAATATATTTTTTATTTCATCCTTTTATTTACAGTATATCTTATGATTTTTGTCTAAAATATGTTTAAAAAAAATAATGACGCCGAGTTGGCTTTGCACTATGGTCGGCTTTTACCAATTGTCAAAAAGGTTGCAATTTTGATAAATAATACAAAAATAATGCCACTAACTGCCTAAAGTCTAGTTAAATATCAATGTTTATTTGTGTTATACCTAGTCAGTGTATCTATTTCCCATAAAATGGAGTCAGACTCGGCCTTTCACGGTGAAGTACCCGATGGCGCGGAAATGTCTCCGTTGATTGAAAACCAAGCAGAAACAATTGGTGAGCCAGACGAAAATAATGTAGCACCAGATGAGTCTGAACCGGTTGCGACTACAGAAGATGCAGGTACACAGAAATGCTTTAGTCTGGTACATTTTTACATGCATTTAAACATTTGAAATGTTGCTTTAGTTATCACTTTTTATTAAATTTTCTTTTAACTTTAATAATCATACCGTAAAAACAATACGAAAATCAAGCTTATTTTTTAGCATAATAATATATTAATTCATTTGTATTTCAAAATTTAGCAACAAATGGAGGTGCTCCAACAAGTAGCAGTGATGTTTTAGATTTAGACAATAATGCCGAATCAGCTGAGAATGAAGAACAGCCAGCTGCTGATCAAGGTACTATAATGTTAAATATTAATTATAACGCATTATATTTTATGTATACAAATATTAGTGATATTAAAAAGGCCTTAGATACTTCTATTTTAATAAATTCTTCTATGTCTGAGCCATTGAAATTAATGATTAATATGTTAATTGGAGGTAAACATGGTTTATTATATACATTACATTTTAACATTATCAATACTAAATTTTAATGTTATGAAATTTTCACTTTTTCAAGAGTTTTAAGATTAATTAGTAGTTATCACTTAAAACTTACTTAAATTTTTGTCCTTTTAATTGATTTTGTTTAATTATAGATTAATATACCCTATAGTAATTTTTTGTAATAATATATAGAAATTTTTTAAAGTTTCTAATGAAATAATTGTGGTCTATAATATACAAAGTAAGATTTTCGGCAATATTAAATATCTTTGTTTAATAAGAATTCATTTAGAGTGTCACTTTCTATCTCATTTCCAAGCAGATTTTGGGCACCTTAGGTGCCCATTTGATGACAAAAAAACAGTTTTACCTACTATATGTTAACAACAGTTTCAATGTATTGCTCTCAATTTGCTATCAATGTATCTTTTCACAACAGACAAGCAAGACAATCACAATTGACAATAGTAAAATGGATGGCCCTTGCATTATTATTTCAAATTATCTTGCTTTACATTTATGTACACAAAGCAATGAGATACATTTGTTAAGATGGAAAACTATATTAGCAGGTACAAAGTCTAAAACACAGCTTAATTGTGGTTTTCACATTTAGGCTGTGCTTTATACTTGGAATCTAGGCCCTTAAAGATTTCTCTCAGAGTTTGTGTCCAGGGCAAGAAGCAAAATACCAATTAACTTTTAAAAGATACTATTGGTTAGAAATTTGTGATGTTTGTTCTATTATAATCCTTCATATATCATAATGATTTTGTTGTTTGATGTTTGTAAGAAACATCATATTTTAACTTAATGCTGGATTTTACAAAAAATTCTTGTATTTCTTGTTTTTTCTATTTGGTTTTTAGTTCTGGATATGCTTCATCCTTCATTAAAAGTTTACATTTACTTTTCAAGCAAATGCAGAGGCTGATGAGGAAATGGATATAGATGAAACCACTCCTGGAACAGTAGGAGATGAGTCTGCTTACATTGGTGATAATTGTTTATCAACACCAGTAAGTGCTAATTAATAATGATTACTTTTAACTGCCTTCTGTAAGACAAAAGTTGTGAGCAACAAGGAAATTTTGATCTGTTAAAATTGTAGTTTTTTGAATTACCAACTTTTTTGATTTTATCAAGTGATGGTTTAGAACAAGGTTCAAAATTGTAAAATTGTACATGTTATTATTTTCTTGCGAGTGAATGAAGTTCAAAATAAAACATAATTAATACCAATAATAAAATGTTACTATTTGTTCAATCCTGCATTTAGTTGCATATAATTCTATTTATGAGATAGAAACCAGGTAGTGGTTATAAATAGTTTCTGGTCATCTTTCAGGCCATTTAGTAGCAGTAGTCCCTCAAAGGTTGCATCTGGATGCTCTATTGTTGATTAGTAATAAATATTATTAATTCTTTTTAAAATGATAGGTGTTTTTGAAATGCTAATGATTGTAGTTTTTTAAAGATATGTTAATGAATGAATGAATCTATTTGGGTTTTCAACAAGTTAACAATGAACTAGTGCTATGGTTAAGTTTTGCTTAGTGATTTTTGTCAAACTTGAGGTCTCCATTTTAGCAATTAATAATTAATAATAAATAAATATATGGGACACAGTCGTCCGTCTCCAAAGTAAGTAACTTAATACTTGTGTTATGGGTGATGTACAACTGGTAGATATACTACATATATAATTTTAAATACATACTTATATACAAATAAGGTATAATCTCACTAATCTGGCACTATTTAAAACAGGAGGATTCCAGATTATTGGAATGTTCGGATTACTGGGTTATAGTGAAAAATTAGTAGGTAATTAATAAAATAAAGCATTTCATAGAGGAAATAAATTGTATGTAATATATTAAATTAACATGTACATATGTAATTACATCATTTTAAAATAATCCTTAATTGAGGTCTGCTTTTGTGCAACTTGCTGTCCTTGCTTAAAAACCTTTTCTCGCATGTTGTATGAAGAATTATAATATCTTTGGCAAATATGCCGTTTTCTTCTGTCCATGTTATGCAGGTATTGAAACAAATCAATGCATCATCTGGTTTAACTCTTACAGTTGTGGTAGTAGATGGTGGCTCCAAGGTGCCGGATTATTGTACGTGTCGATCCTATCGAAATGCCGGATTATACTGTATACCCCCAGGCTTGAAGAACCAACAAATTGTTTATAGAAAATGTTGGCCCTCGGCGAGAATCGAACCCGCGACCCGCGTATTTGAAGGCAGGGTCACTATGCACTGCGCCAACAGGCCAATCACAGTCACAATTATAAGATTCAACTACCATTTTAGTATAATATTGGTAGACTGTGTGTTTTAATAATAGGCAGAAACTGAAGATAATTCACTTCAAGAGGATAACCAGTTGGAACCGCTGTTAAAGGAACAGGAATCTGGAGAGGCAGATGGGGAAGGAGAAGGTGATAGAATCGACACAGCCCATGAGGAGTCTCCTGATCAGTCTATTAGCTCTGCTATGCCTGTTGAGGGGGACGGAGATGGTGCACCTATGATACAAGACGGTATTTATAATGTACACTAGCTGCGCCCCGCGGTCCCACCCGAGGCATATAGGTAGTACATAAGCATTAATAGTAAGATGGATATGTAGATTATAGAAGAAATTAGAGTTTTTATTTTTAATTTTGTAATGTTCTGCTTGACATTTAATTTTTTTTTTCATAAGAACCTTTTGACAATAATTAAAACAACAATACAAGAATTAACGACATTGTTTCATACTTTCACACTCGATGCGATGACCAGGGGAAATGGAGATTCATTTTTATATAAGATTAATAGCTGACTGATCAAACGTTGGGAAGTGTTTTTAGGGAATTCCTAGTGCACTTTATAAAAAAATTTTAGGGTTGCACAACCCTTATCACTTAGGAATATGAAAAATAGATAGTAGCTGATTCTCAGATCCATTGAATATGCATATAAAGTTTCATAAAAATCGGTCATGCCGTTTTGGAGGAGTATGGTAACTAACATTGTGACACGAAAATTTTACATATAAGATTTGGATATAAATATGTATATCCTAACATTAGCATTAGAGTTGATTTGATAGATAGAGATATGATAGAAGCTGTAGAGTTGATTTGCTATATAGAGATTTGATAGAAGAAGTACAGTTGATTTGCTAGATAGAAATTTGATAGAAGCTATAGAGTTGAGAGCATTAGAGCTTCGAAAACACTTCACTTTTTACGCAAGTTCACTTGAATTTTTTTTTACTTTTATTAAGTACATTCAGAATGGTAGTATGTACTTTATTGAAGTTACGACCTAGCCATAAGGCTAATAAGCAACTTTATATTAACCTAAACTTATATCTAAGAGCAGCAGGCCTACCATAAACTCTTATTGCGACTCTTATTAGTCTTTCTTACTATAGGAGACACTTTGTTCTTGAGTTCTTTTAAGTAGCACTAACACTACACTACACTGTCCCTATAATATCACTATAACTTGAATAAAGAATAAATTTGATTTAAGTCAAAGTAAGAATAAAGTGGTAATTTATAAATATTAAAAAAATACATTTTATTTAAACTTTAAGTTATGGTTCAGTTTCTTTGTGTCTTATATCAAAAAAACTTACTTTTTGGAATGTAAATTTGATGTTTTTTTAATATAATTTATTATTTTGCACTGTAGAGGAATCAAGTACGATGGATGAAGACATGGGGGGAGGTGAAGGGGTTGCCAGTAGTGATGATGTAAATGACATTAGCAGTGCGGCACAAGAAGTGCTCAGTACAGGCATCAGGTATGTTGATTACATCTATATGATACTAAAAATTATTAAAAAAATAATTGCTGATATAATAGCCACATAATCCTGAAAATACAAACGAACATAGTTTAAAAACTAACAACACATTCACATTGAACTAAGAAGTGAAGAAAAAATTCAATATAGATAAAATACAAATAAATTAAATACTTTTAAAAGTCTTTTGAAACTCTATTATTTATCTCTACGCTAATATATGTAAGCATAATTTATTTATTGATTTATACATATATGTATATATTATACACACATATACAGTGACTGACATAAATATTCGGACACTAAGGTGTGTTCGAATAAATCGCTCAGTACAGCGACATCTATGGAGGGATCAGGTTGGTTTTTTTCTAGTAATAAGACATTTATCCAAGTCAATATATATATTTCATAATAAATCCATATCTGTTCGTTGTAAAAAATTGTAAAGGAATGAATGGAAGGGTATTTTTATCTATGATAGTGTCATAAAAAGTAAATTGCCAACACCTGTGGTGGAAATGCAGCTCCAAATCATCACACTGCCTCCGCTGTGTTTTACTGTTCCTCTCGTATTTTGATATCCGGTCATATATGGCCTTTATCATCTAATACACGAGTCTGAATGAGAAGGTTTCACACACACACACACATAAACAAAGCACCTTATATTGTATTTTTCATATGTATATTTAATTTATGTTTATTTTCAGTTCGAGTACAACCGAAGGCGGCGCAGATATATCGAGCAGTGGTCAAAGTGAACCCGCTCTAATATCGTCGACTGCTAATGGCCCAGCGGTATTGCATTCCTTCTCGGCTTTACCTCAACCGCAACAAACTAACGAGTCAGTATTGCTTCATTCTACAAGCTTACACTTTACATGATTAAGTAGTTTCTATATAATAAAAGATAACTGTATTTATCGTTGATTAACAAAAAGTAGGTCAAATATAATCCACCTTCTGATATTAAGTCATCATCATCATTCTCCTGCCCTTATCCCACTCTAAGTGGGGTCGGCACTACATGTTACAAACATGTTGTCACACGACTTGGCTGCGTATTATGACCGGCGATTTATAACCGGCCGCCTGCCTGACGTCAACTTACGTCAGTCGTATTTTACGAGACCTCGGTAAGAAATGAGGGTGGTCTATTCTACTCAGCCGGATACCATACGTAACTTTTAATTAAAAAAATTGATTTGCTCAGTTAAGGAACTTCAATTTTTAAGAAATAATAATAATAAATATTAATATTATTATAATATTAGAAAAAATAATTAATTTTAATGGATTTAAATGGCAATTACTTAGGTTCAACGATGCTGACACGTCTGAAATGGAAGGTGCTGCAGACACAATGCCTTCAGTAAGCGACTCAATGCCTCTACTGAACATGACTGCCAACGGCTCAACGTTGCTTTCGTCTAATTTGCTTCAAGGTATTTCTATATATCTATTTGTTTATAGATCACCAACAAAAAATACACTTAACATTAACATTACACATTGAACAACTAAAAATAAGTAGTATTTTAATTAAAGGTGATAGTAACTTACGACAGCTGATAGACACGATTGACACTGATTAACACACTCATTTTATCGTTAATTTAAGCGAAATAAATGTATTACACAGATAAGATGAAAAGAAAATTTGATATTTAAATATATATTTGACACATAGGCAAGTGCACGCTCGCACGTACGCACACGAGCATGCACGCGCACACACACACGCACGCACCCCCCCCCCCCACACGCACACACAAAACATACGTCACCTATAAGATATAACATAATTTTAAATAAATATTAGTAATAGAATAGTAAAATAAATATTTCTTACATGTATGATATTTTTAAAAGTAAATTTCAGGTCCGTCATCCAGATCTTCACTGATAACTATCCCAAATCGCTTATATAGTCGAACTAGAAAATCCGATTTCTCGACAAATGCCGAATCGGTATTTCAGTACCTCAGTCTATCGGGGTCACCAATCGAATAAAACCCTTTGTGTAAATTCGTATAAATTATTTTTGCACCCTATCCTAAGAATAAAGTTACATTTTGTATGTTTATATATAGGACACGTAACTTTGTTCTTCGGATGGCATGATATATTCATGTGCTGGTTTTTACCCGCTTAGAAATTAAACTCATAATTCACCGTCCTGTGAAATATATGTCGATCACCTGTATAATAAATATATAGGACACTTACACACGGTCGTCCGTCCCCAAAGTAAGTAACTTAATACTTGTTATGGGTGAGGGACAGCTGGGAGATATACTACATATATAGTTTTAAATACATAAAATACATATACACACTCAGGCTCGTAGAACCAACAAATTGTTTATAGAAAATGTTGGCCCGTAGCGGGAATCGAACCCGCGACCCGCCGAGCTGAAGGTAAGGTCACTACCCACTGCGCCAATGGTCCAGTCAAAACGTGTATGTATGTAATGTGTGTATTATTCCATTATGATAATAAGGTACTCGAAGCTTGTTCTACTAAAAAAAGTCTGTATGTATGAAAAACCAAATTAAAATATCCTTTAAGCTCTTTCGAGCACTTTTGGGTCGTCAAGGATCAATATGATTAATAAGCTATAACTTGTTCGGAATGTTGTTCTTACCGAGAAAAACCAGCAAGAAACTCTTTTAAACATTTTCATATTTACAATTTTACACAAACAATTTTATACAAACAAACACCATAACCGAACAAGTAATTAACTAAATAAATTATAGGTATGTTTCAAAATGAGGAGACCGGTGCCGCTAGTGTATCCTCTTCCGGTACGGAGGCTGTGGGCGGAGAATTGAGCACTGGGGAGGGGGAGAGCGCTGTGAGCAGCTCAGGCGCGGCGACGGTGGGCGCAAACGGAACACCGCCCATACCGCCAACGGATGCTGCACACGCACTCGCAACACTAGCCAGTGCTGCGCTACATCATCAGCACGAGCAGGTCAGCTAATAGCACTAACGATAGTAACGGCATCTTATTATCCCACTACAAGACATAGGTCTCCTCTCTCCATTAGGGTGTTGGAGCTTACTCCCATCAGACACAAAATATTATCTTTATTTACGTTTTAACCACGCCACAAAAAAACTAAAATATAAACAAACATTAGAACTAATTTTTGCTCGATATTAAATGTCCCAAAGTCGGGTACAATTTTTTTTCATGAATAAATAATTAAATCTAAATAAATATATGGAACACTTACACACGGTCTTCCATCCCCAAAGTAAGTAACTTAATACTTGTGTTATGGGTGACAAACAACTGGTAAATATACTACATATATAATTTTAAATATATACTTAAATACAAATATACGACCAGGCTCTATGAACCAGCAAATTGTTTATAGAAAATGTTGGCCCTCGGCGGGAATCGAACCTGCGACCCGCGGAGCTGAATGCAGGGTCACTACCCACTGCGCCAATACGCCAGTCAAATATTAAAAATTACAAAAATGAGTATGATAGTAAATTTAACTGTAATAATTGTTCATTTAAAATTAGTAAATCTAGCAAAAATTCTTGATAATAAAATTTGAACGTGATATAATTTTGTAGTTTTCAAATATAGTTTTTATAATTACAGGCAGAACCAGAAGACCAAAAGCCAATTAACGAAGAAGATATTTGGTATACTGTTGGCTTCGTTAAAGGAACCACTTATACAGTAAGAAACCACTATTTTATTTTAGAAGTTTACATTAGAGAGTTCTAGAGTTCGAGTTATTTATTTTCGAGTTGAAAAAATCTACAGTATTATAGAACGTATTAATATCTACAAAAAAGTTCGCGATACCATATGTATAACTATTATATTTATGCCAATATAACACTCTTTTACATTGTAAAAGTTGATAAAAGTGCCGACAATAATCAAACCATTTTATTCATATCTCCGTATTAATCCTTTTTCCATTGAATGATATTTTATTCAAACCCGTAAAATACTTTTTAAATTATTAAAATGGGAAATTACAATCAAAAGATGTAACGATTTAAAAAATAATCTAAAGAAAATAATGCCATAACAAATTCATTGTAGCGACCATTTTAACAGGGCTTGCAACTGGGGAGTTAGCTCTTATTCCAATGATACCAATGATACCCACAAATATAGAACCTTTTTCAAGAATTCAATTTCCAGTTAAAACTTCCTTTGCCTTAACCATTAATAATTCCCAGGGCTACATTTTAAATTTACAAAAATAAATATGTCATCCGACTTGTAGGCTTTCTACGAAATCGGTAGGAGACTGCGGAGCATTACTAGTGGCTTATATAGGTAATTATTTTACTTTAAAATACAGTCGTTACAACGCGTCTCGTAATCTAAAACGTTTCTAAATCATTTAGGTATTATTCCCTTAGGCATTTCATGCCTAACAGTCTAATCCATTACACATTTTATTTTATTTGGACTTTAAATGAAAATCCTAGGAGTTGTTGCAAATTTTAAACTAATACGCGCGAAATAAATTCAAGAGCGGATCACACTCCGTACCGCTAAGTATATTATACGAAAGCAAATTTGTATTTCTGCATTTTTATTTCCAGGTCCACAATTACTTATCAAGTGCCAACGTGGATATTTCAAATTTATCCCTGGATAGTTTACCGGACTTCTCTAATTTACCTGTAACACCTTTGGAACATGGGACCGCATACAAATTTAGAATAGCGGCGATAAATTCTTGTGGTCGAGGGGAATTCAGTGAGGTAAGTCTTAACTTTTTAAATGGGAATTTATTATAACATAGTAAGTTTGCTAAGCAAAAAAAAAATTCCACTTGCTTATTTGCTTATTATCCTAGAAAGTTAACACCCATAATCACTACTTGAGGTATATACTACTATTACTTGCCATCATCATCCCTTGTATACCCTCACACAACACTAATCGTTTCGTCTCATAATCAACGAATATTCAGAAGACATGAAGAATGGTAACATAGTACACTAAAGTTTACACAAAATTTCTCTAATCGCAAAATAATATTATTACAACTTTTGTATTTGCACCTCCTCAAAGTACCACCTAATTCTTATAGTCTTAGTCTACTAAGTAGGTAATTTAAGATTATCTTCTGTAGGTTAATTGTAATCAAAATTTATAAAATGAACAGGAATCGGCGTTTAAAACATGTTTGCCCGGATTCCCCGGCGCTCCATCAGCTATCAAGATCTCGAAGTCCGTGGAAGGCGCTCACTTGTCGTGGGAGCCGCCGCAGGTCGCTGCAGAGGGCATCTTCGAATACTCGGTGTACCTTGCAGTACGTTCGAACTCGCAACCAAAGGTAAATGACGAGTGTAATTTTTAATTTATCGTTTAAACTATTAATTGAAACAGTAGACTGTTCGTTGGAATGTTAGACTGTTTATTGAAACGATAGACTTTTTTTATTGAAACGGTAGACTGCTTATTGAAACGTTATACTGTTTATTGAAACGGTAAGCTGCTTTTTCAACTATTTATCTATATTGTAAAAAGTTTCAATAAATACTATAATAATGATTTCGAAATGGTGTTAATGGAAACAATAAACTGTTTATCTTACTTGTAAACTGTTTCAATAAACATACACTTTTTATTGAAATAGCAAACTGTTTAATTGAAATGGTAGACTGTTTTATTGAAACAGTAAATTCTGTTATTGAAACATCCAACTTATTTTTGATTTTTGACAGTTTAGTGTGTGACAATTATTCCATCCAAACGTAAATTTCAATTTTATTTAAAATAAAAATTTGTAGATATGAATCGTCTGACTATTAATATTGTTACGTACAGCGTTCGTGGACTTGGATAAAATACCTATGACTCTTTATAAAAACTATTCAGCTTTTCACTATAAAACTAGTGTTACAACCACTACGAAGTCTGTTTTCCAATAACAAAGCCGCGTTCACTATTATTTCACTTTTATTTTCGCTTCTAAATTCGTTCTGGACCGCTATTTGCAAAATGATTGCTCGAAGCTCGCGATACAACCGCCTATATAGTGAAAGAACTAATCGAGAATGTTCTGCTTTTAGATTACTCGCCAATCGTGGCGAGGATAAAGAACACAATTCGCAAAGTGAATGTTTCTGACAATTAGCGTCAAGCGACTTTGAACTCTATGACGTATATATAACGAACCATTTTTGCGTGTTCGTAACAATATTAACAAAATAATTTAATGTGATATTTTTTTTATAATTAAAAAAAAAAGGAAATATTTAAGACACCTTTGGCGTGGCGTGTAAATAGCCACTAACCAGCGGGATCTTAAATGACGAAAATTAGCGTGGTAGCACTGTGAGCTCAAAATTAAAAATTATCAACAAGTGGTATCTAAATATTGAAAACACCACTTACCGATCTGAAGGCTGCTGATGACTCCAGGCTTCAGGCGTAGATGCGGGAACCCACAGTATTGCTTAGAAAGGGAAGCGGACAGGAAAACAGGATTTATAAGATAGGAGCGCGTTGCATCTAAGGTAGCGGAGCGATTATGGTGCGCGTGTGATGCATTTAAGTTTACTAGCGAGAATTAATTGGTGCGCGTGCGATTTGTTTGAGTTTAAGGGAGGGGGGGGGGTCTCCCTGACGATCAAATAACGATCGCAAACACAGAAACACGTAATACACACACACAGCGTCTTCGCCGGCGAAGACGAGGTCCCAGTTTTCTGACGTCGGCCGGTCGTGGCTTCTCGCCATCCTTCCGACGTCGCAATGACTAATCAAAGTTATACCATCAGCCCTCCATTACGCGTCGCCCTAGGCCGTGGTCCGGCCTCACAGGAGGCACCTTTAGGACGACGTTCCCCGACGTAAGTAGAGCTTCTGCGCTCTACTCTCTGCATTTCGCAACCTCGGCGATGCTTCTGCGCTCGCCCGTCCCGTCCGGTGACGCTGTAAAAGCCGTTAGGGCTAACAGCATACAGTCAGTTCGAAAAAAAAAATGAGTTTAAGGGAGCGACTGTCGACGGGAAGAAATAGGGTAAAGGAGCCAGAGGGCGGGATACTACAAAAAATGGCACCACATTTGGTGCGCAGGAACACTTACCCGAAAGATAAAAAAAAACACTCTGAAATAAATCAGAACCTGAGACCTTAAGTAATGTTAGCAATAAATAACACTTGCGAATACTGGACAAAAAATTGAGCCCACTTGGCGCCACCAACCTTTATAATATGTTTGTTTTCATTTTATTTTAGGAGGCTTCTAAGTCTCAATTAGCATTTGTGCGCGTCTACTGCGGCAAGGCTAACACTTGCGTAGTGCCGCAGTCGTCATTGAGCGCCGCGCACGTAGACTCTTCAACCAAGCCTGCCATTATCTTCCGCATCGCCGCTCGAAATGACAAGGGTTATGGGCCCGCCACGCAAGTTAGGTGGCTGCAAGGTGGGTATATCCCTGTTCCAGAGGTTTACACAACCTAACGCTTTTAAGTTAGGGAAAAGGGAACTGGATACTAGACGTGGACCGTTACGTGATTTTCGCGTAACGTAACGTAACTAGTGACGGCAAATATGTAACCTGTTTTATAACTAGTTATTTTCGTAACTAGTAACTCATTCGAAACTGTATCACAGTAATGAAATTTAGCCAAGGTTAATACGTGATTCTACTGAAGTGTTACAGTTACTTCAGAGACGATTGACAGTTGAGGGATTAGTTATGTTCGTTATTCTTCGTTACAAGTTACATTTTGTAGTCGTTAATGCAGTAGGCCGATGCCGTAACGTAGTTCAACGAAACACAAACGCAACGTAACGTAATGTCGCATGAAAGCTGCTACGAAAGTAGCTAGTTACAAAAATAACTACTTCGCCTTTGCACATGTAACTAGTTATTCCGTTGCATAGCACGTAACCGGTTATTGTATACAGTGACGTGAAATAACGCCCACGTCCACTGGATACCCGCTTTTATGGTATGAAGATGTGATAGCCTTTCTTGTAGATGTGCGACTCCTTCGAGGGGGTCATAAGTGACCAATGAGTTTTTCTATTGAAACTTATGATAATTGCAATTTATCACACGCTTTTCGGTGAATGAAAATATCGTAAAGAAACCTGCATATCTCTTGAGAATTCTAGGGATATACGACTATACTTTTTATGACAGCATTGACCCTGCCTTGGTCGCAGTTTTTATTCCAGGATAGTTTGATATCTGAATCTGGGTTAAGAAAACATATGATGATGGTGTCTATCTTGCCAAGCCGACTATATGGCGCTAAATTTTTCACATTTCAGTACTACATGAAGTTTGAAACAGCGTCTGAAATTTAATGTTAATGTTTAATTTTAAGAGACGTTCGAGACGAGATGATATTAAAATTTGGATTAGTTTAGGGAACCATAGAAATATGTTTTTATGATTTAGCTTAATTAATTTAATATTTTACTTTTGATATATAAAGCTGAAGAGTTTGTTTGTTTGAACGCGCTAATCTCAGGAACCACTGGACTGATTTAAAAAATTCTTTAAGTGTAAGTTGGTCCATTTATTGACGAACGCTATAGATTATATAACATCACGCTAAGATGAATAGGAGAAGAGCAAAATTCAAAGCTTTTCTTGCGTGCGTTAAGTAAACTGAAAGTTATGAAAAATCATGTATCACAAAATTGTTCTCTAAACGTTCTTAATAAAAATCCGCGACAGCAAACATATGTCTAGCTTTTTGGTTTAACCCTATACATAATTAATGTAAGTATTACGGTTTATTCAAATAATAAGACTGCAGTCCACGCGAACGAAGTTGCGTTTAAAAGCTAGTAACGATATAATTTTATTTCAGATATAAAGTCATCAGGAGTGAAAAGGGCAGGTGATGGACGGTTACCGGGCGCTTCCCCTTCGAAACAACCGAAACAGTTATTGCACTGATTTTTTTAACCTGAGGTTTTACTTAAGAATACAGTAGTATTCTTGCGTAAGAAAATAATCATTCTGCCTTTATGTGTACTTGACTCATATTATAATAGTACATTTCGCATATCAAGTTATAATTTTTGTACATGTGAAACTACCGAAAGTTATGTTGATGCACAGTCTGATGTTGTTTCGTTCGAACATATCGCACATTTAGTATTGAAGTGACTTAATTAAAAAATGTTTTGTGGCAAGTTGCAATAAAGCGTAGTGTCGCGCTATAAAAAAGGAAACATAACTTCGAAGAGCGAGAAGAATCTTACAGTTCGTAGCATAATGTCATACATGACATAGATTACTGTATCTATAGGTATAATATGGAGAAATATATAGTTTAGATTTTATAAAATAGCTCCATAATGCCTAAGATTGCCTGGAAGAAACCTCTCCTTAGCATAAGGCCGCCTTATTTTACCTTTATTTGTTCTAATCTATTAATGCCTGTAATTTTTGTTGTGTATATAATAATGAGTATTCTATCTAACTCAATTAAGCCTTATTTTGAATTAGGTCACTTTCATGCTAAGCGTGCGATTTATTTTGTCATCTTGACATTTTAACTGATGCTTCTTTAAAATGATATTTTTAATCTGCAATAAGTGGTCGGTATGATGTGTAAGTATTCAAGTGAATAGACTAAGTGCAAAATTATATCTGTTATGTAAACTATTCTTACATAAAATAAACATGATTTTTTAACGTTTCTTGTTTTGTTTCGTAATTGCCACGTGTATAGCTGAGTTAAATATCTGATTGATAAAAACAAATGTGTTCCCTATGTTCCGTGATTAATAGTGTGGTCTATATCATGATGTAGACGGGTTCAGTCTTTAAACAACCTTAGTTTCTTTAACAAATAATTATTTATTTGCCCGTGCCTTGACTGGCCCGTTAGCGCAGTTGGCAGTGACCCTGCCTTCAGATCCCCGGGTCACGGGTTCAACTCCTGCCGGGAGTCTACATTTTCTATAAACAATTTCTAGCTATCTAATCTAAATAGATATAGTATATTGAATGATAATAAATAGATATAATCTTGGTAAGATATTAGCCGAGGATAAAATGTGTGGTACAGATATATTTAAAAATTGGGATTTATTTGATTTAAAAAATAGTTTTCTTCTCTCAAAACATTAAAAATATTTTCAGTTGCTATGAAGAATTGACTTTTCGTAGAAAATGCAACATTAAATAAACTTAGTGAGATTTACACAGCGAGAGCGATTTATAAATGTCTACGTAAAATACAGGTTACCAAAAATAAAGAAATACTTTGTATTTGGCTTTTAATACTTAATTACATATTATTGAGTACACTATACATTTTATTTTCTTGCTATAAAATGCTATCTATTCAAAACTCCGGTAGGCATTCCAAAAGAAAATAAAATTACAATTAATTTACATATAACTTTCGTTTTATAGAAAATTCCTATGTTCAAGATATTTTGCAGTTTATTATGATATTAAAGCAGTATCACTAAATGTATTGTTTGGACAAAGTTAATTTTTATTATGTTGATATAGCTTCGTCGAACACACTAGCCACTGCTGCACCTTGGTTACTGAAAAACGAAATATATTAGGCATATCTTTATATAATATATAAAAAATATAGTCAATCTCCAAAAGTTACCACTTGTCTTAACGATAAGACTTTAGGAAGTAGAAATTTAAAACTGTACAGGGTATATATGATAGGGGCTCTGTTAAGAAAAACTATTTTAACAAAGACTTTTGCAAATCACGATAAGAGAATGTTTTGAGGTCTGTCGTTTCAATTATCTAGATTTATTTTCTTTTATCGACAATCAATCTTTGAGAACTTTTATTACCATTTTTATTGTTTTGTCAATTGAGAACCTAGTTTTTTCATCTTACCGTCTCTACTTTTTGTGACGTCTGTCTCAATACGGCTGTCTTCTATTACCCTTAATTAATTCGTTAATTTGTCGATGTTTTGAGATGTTATCGATTGTCAATGTGCAGATATAACATTATAGACAGACAGACGCAGAGAGAGAGACATTTTTAATATGTTGTGATGTCATATTAAAATCAAAATCAAGATAAGATCTTTATTCAAGTAGGCTTTTTACAAGCACTTTTGAATCGTCAAGGAACAGTAATTAGATTTAATAAGCTACACTGGTTCGGAATGTTGCTCTTACCGAGAAGAACCAGCAAGAAAATCGGCGGTCAATCTTTTAAACATTTAAATTTACATTATTTATTTGCAGTCTTGTTTGGAGCTGAAAGGATTTTCAAATCCAAGCATTTTTATCATTCAAATAATCTTCAATTGTGTAATATGCCTTACGTATAAGCATAGTTTTTACACTTAATTTAAACTTTTCTGTAGATAATTCTAACAGATTGCGGAATTTTATTGTAAAAGCGAGTACCGAGACGAACGAATGAGTTGCTAACTCTGCTGGGTCGCGACGCAGGGATTACAAGCTTTTTGTGACCTCTGGTATATCTATGATACACATCGAATTTGGTCTGATACATATGAATATTTTTTCGTACGAAAATAATATTACTATATATATATTTTGACGCTATTATAAGTATGCCTATTTTCTTGAACCTGTCGCGAAGAGACTCACACACACATAGTAGTCTGAATTACGCAATCATTATAATTATTTTTGCAGTATCAGTAAGTGTATCAGTAATACACTTGAGCTGCATAAAACTATAATAAATTTGATTATTATTATATTAATATTTAAACGTGTATATTACCAGAGATGTGGTTCCGAACAGCTTGTACCATCCAATGACAATATTTGAAAGATTGAGGTCGTCTAGCATTATTTGCGCCACACCCATGAACACTTTTTTACCCTCAATGCGACCATAATCACCCCAAACTGTGACCTAAAATTTAATTAAAAACAAATATTTTGACACACTTTAGCACGAAAGTAGTGTTTTCACAATGATTTCTATTAAAAACGAATTTATTTTCGTACGTTGATAAGTTGATACAAATAACGTATTGTTTTTGGATTTTAATTTCTATGATGCGAGCTCATACTTATTTTCACCTGTTCAAGATCTCTTTAAGAGATTTACATGTCAGGCGGTCTTGGTTAAGGAACTCCTGGAACCATTTTTAAATCCCTTGTCCGTCTACTGGATGTACCAATAATGTGCCTTTTGTTTCCGGTGTCACAATTCCAATATAATGGAATAATATTCCAAAATAATACGCCTCAACATCTAAGAGTACTACGAACTATGTACCCGCCCATTGCTACTGCATTATGCGATTCGTTATGGTATATTACCTGGCGGATTTTAACACTTCGTGACAGTTTGACGTGCTCTGAGAGCTTTCATGGGAGGATCTGTATATTAATCGCTAATATAGTTAATAATTATAACATCTAAAAACTAACGATACTCTGGTGCCAAAGTATTAAATCTATAAAATAAAAGTAATAATAAAATTATTTTGCTATAATCCGCGATACAGTAAATAGAAATATTTACTGTATGAATATATATATATATACATATATATATATATATATATATATATATAATCAAAGCTTTGCGATTTTGTCGTGGAGTCTATCTCCTGATGACGCTGCGGTTACGGGGCGAAACGATTGTTGAGTTTGTGATAGTGAACGTGTGTAGTGCTTGTGTATTGTGGTGGCAGTGGTGGAGGTTTGTGCATGTGTTTTTACGAATCCTGTATGTAACGGGTATGAAAAGACGTATAGTCCACTATACATTTAGCACTATATATATTTTTTATTTACTGTATCGCGGATTATAGCAAAATAATTTTATTATTACTTTTGTATTATGTATCTCCGCAAAGTAACGTCTAATTCCATAAATTCATCATTCTCCTGCCCTTATCCCAACTCTAATTGGGGTCGGCACAACATGTTAGAAACATGTTGTCACATGATTTGGCTACGTATTTTACGACCGGCCGCCTGCCTGACGTCAACTTACTTTAGTCGCCTTTTACGACACCTCGGTAAGAAATGAAGGTGGTCTATTCTATGCAGCCGGATACCACACGGCACATACCTTAGTCGCCTCATACGACACCTCGGTAAGAAAGGAGGGTGGTCTATTCTATGCCGGATACCACACTGCGAGCCTAATTCTATAAATTATTAAATCTTTATAAAAATTTATAAATTAGATCAAATAAAACTGATTGAAAATGGCATAGTTTTAATATTGGTGCGATGTACACAGCAATATAATCAGCGCTCATCTTGATTATTGGTAAACCGTAGACGAATTCCTGAAAGAATCTAGTGTTTACGGCGACGACGTGTACGTACTTGCAGGATACACCCTTTAAAGTTTTCTCTAAAGGTAAGTGTTTGCTGGTAGAGCGGATCCAGCGTTCGCCTCGCTGTGCTCGTCTTCGCTTTGGCGATGCACCTTTTCCCGCTTACTAAGTACACTTTTACGTATGGCGCTGGTAGAGTGCGACTACCTTGTCGTGCTTGCAATCCCCGTGCGCGTATAACTTCGATCTAAAAAGTAGTTGTTGATAAAACTTTGCTTGGTAAAAGTTTAATTTATACTTTATATAAGGTTAGTGATTATATAAAATAATAATGATAGACAAAAATATTAATAATATATAATACTATAAGATTGAACTGTGCAAAATCATGGTAAAATGCATTTTGTTTACAGCAAAAGTCTACACGGGACCAATGTGTCTGAAATATACGATTATTTGGATACGTGCGCTTTTATACCATCTTTGGACATATTTACCTCAAGGAAACCTTTTTGATAACACATAGAAAGCTGCACGTCGCCCAGCGTTGGGGCTCCAAGGAGTTGTCTGCCCACAAGCTGACCTGGGCCCAGCCCATCGATGAAATCCGATAAGCCACCCCCATCGGAAGACCCTGATCCTCGCATTCCTGGAGACCACCTGCATTTTGCAAACGATGTGTTTAACACTATTAATGAATAAAAAAGGGAATGAAATTATTGAACTTTTTTATTGCATTTGTGGTTTTTTAAATTTTTCACGTATATTTTACTTACCCCTTAAAATTTTGGTTCCGCTGTAAGTGGTATGTAATGTAATAAGCAATAATGGTTCAAATATACCTAGTTTTTTTTTTCTTATTTGATGATACTGTTGAAAGCTTTTGTCAACTGTGTGTGTAATAAATTGAAAAGCCAAGTTAAGTTACTTTAATGAAATTTTCGTTATATTACATATTACATTATCTTTTCATCAAGAATTGATCAACACCTTTATTAATTATTATTATTTCCTTATTATTAAGGACTATATTATTATTAAGTCTATGAAAGAAAATATTTATGATAAGGTCGGCGCGACTTTTCATAAATATAAAATAGATAACAATATATTAAGGTTTTATTTATATGTGTAGTATAACGAAAATATGAAACTGTGTTATTTAAATGTTAGCAGGTAGATAAAAATAACAGAAAGACTTAAATAATAATTATAAGATACGACATTGATACAATAGTGAAGAAAGGGGGCGGTAGTCTTCGGATAAAACGAATACTAAATTAGGTTTTTATTAGGAATCGGAAACTTTTTAATATTTATTTTATGGGTAAAAACAGAAAACTATGTCTAGAAGTCGGAACGATTAATAGATATGCATCAACATGGGGTGTGGTTTGCATATTAGTAGGTATTTAAAACTATTGCCTGCTTAAATCTTATTACCATATACATACTAAATTGTAAATATCTGATGAAAACCAGATGTTTATGTATTATGTAGGATTTGTAAATATTCCTTGTAATGCTTTGAGATATTAGCTTTTTCTTTGTTAGAAAGATACGTATCTGTGACTGACATAAAGTAATGGAGTCCGGCTTGTTCACGATTACTTACGACCGCTTTCGTGCATAATTTGTACTGCTAAATAACCGATTTACCATCGTTAATTAACAATCGACGTATCGTAATCGATTAAAAATTATAAATCAATAGTGAAGTAAAAATGAAATGGAAAATTACCCATTTCGTCGAAGTGATACCGAAAATAACAGTGTATGTTGAACTTTTGAAGCTTGTTTTGCTAATAGTAAACAATACTTTATTGTTACTGTTAATTTTGTACTATTCCAATAAATGATATTTTGCACATATTATCACTATTTAATTGCTCTGCAATATTTGTTTGCCATAATTACCTTTATTACAAGCAAACAGATGATGCTAATATCTCTATTTTTGATTTCTTAAGTAGTAAGTAGGCTATCGATGACACTTTATTCTTCATTAATAATCCAATATAGAGGGCAGCAAAAATAGTATTTCTACTTTGTATATCCATAAATTAAATGTGGTCATAATATTATGATACATGCATTAGTTAAAAGTAACTTATTATGTGTACATTAAAATAAATGGAAGACAAACGATCCAGAACAGAAAGGTGCAAGTATCAATAAGGCTTTCAGGCAACATTTAGTAACCAACGACATTCGTGCAGCGGAAACAGGTAAGCGCCCTAATTAACATCTGCAATAAATTGAAACGTTTTATTTGATCAGTCATAAATCGTCCAGAGCGCAACAACAATGTCCTTTTATTCTAATGTTGTATCAACTGAGTGCGTCACCTATCCTGAGAAGACATGAGTGCGCTGAATAGTATAGAAAGTGAAGTAAAAACACCAATACAAAACGGCGTCATGCGTACAAGACGAAGGCGTTAAGAGGGTTCACAGAAGACGTGAGCAACATCGACGTACACTTAGACGGACTGCGAGGACAGAGCGGGCGAGCGAGTGACTTACGAGGATCCCTCCGAGCTAGATATGGAGATGAGGCTGGTGGAGCACACCTCGTGTGAGCGCTGGAAGGAGGTCGTGGCGGGCCCGGAGCGCTTGCGACGCGCGACGCTTCCGCTCTCTACGCGACAGAGCGCGCCCGGAACACAGTCAATAATCGTCACAAGGTAGGTTTACACCAATCATATAAATTTTATGGACTTTTATTATAAATAATGAAATCTGGGTAACATATAAAAATAAATAAGATCATTAGTTACAATGGTTGAAATAACATACTTGCCGATCTTGTTCAAGATCCGTACCGGAAAACGCATATACTTTAATATATTTAGTATAAATAGTGAGCAACATATTCATAGTCGTCATAATGTTAAATGTTCTTAGGTCAAAAAAATTTTGTACTCGCTCGCTTCGAGGCCAATAACATTTAAATACACGTAAAAGCTCTACATAGCCAAATTTGCAAAGCAACATTGCACATAAATCTATCGTAGTGGATGACTTTAGCATGCTGTGTTATTGCATACGTTTAGATGTCACTGGTACGCGTATTCACCTACAGTAGAGGCCTAAGACTAAACCGATCGGACGGCAAGGGTCGTATCGCGACGCGTGATACCGCTGGAGCCCCGCACTATTGTGTCAATGTGTGGTGCACGAGTCTCTCCGCCAACCTGTCATCGTCGTTTTCGCTCGAGGCGGAAGACGCCCGCGAAACGCCAGTACCACCTCGCATTTCCCCAGGCACCACTTCCTCGCTGCGTTGAACCGTAAACGAATTTTTGCCACGTTTACCGAAACCTAACCTTCTTTTTCGTCCTGTCGATCATTTTAAATAATTTAAATATAAAATATTTTAGTGTTAATGTGTCGTCTTCAGCGCATGCTATTTTCTGTTTTATCGAGGCTAAAATCGAGGTTAATAATTGCAAGTGATTACTTTTACCTGTGGCAGAAAGTTGTGAAGTTGAGTTGCTCTTTTTTCCCATGCCAGGACCGAAGTAGTCTCTTGGTTCAGCTTTTAGCAAGGCGTCGTCGTTTGCAGGTTCTATGTCATTGACACCGCCAAGCGCTGTATCGCTGAGACTGCCGTCTTGTAATGTATCATTTCTTATCAATTATTACACATACATATAAAAAATATTAGAATTACATGTAATGTTTACTGCTCAAATTATTAATTTTAAGAATAGAAAATATAATTTTGAAGATAATTAAAGGAATGCAATTGTACAGTGACGATTTTAGAGCTGTTAGTTGCCATTGATGGCATTCTGAGAAATAAAATTGTTTACCTGCTTTTTCATCTGGAGGGACATCAGCGTTGCTAAGACTACGAGTAAATTGTCCCCGCCTCGACTCTCGCCTCTCAAGCGATGGTTGTTGATTGTGATTTCGTCCGTTCTCTCGCCCTCCGTAGTCGTTGCTGTATTCCAGTTCAGGGGTATTGTTGATATTTGAAGTCGTAAGATTTTGGCGCTCCTCATAATTGTTATTAGTGGTTTCCGGTTCGTCAGCATGTTTCAAGTCAGCAGGTACGGGTAGATACGTCGTCGCTTCGGTGGTGTTATGATGTGTGTCATCGGATGGCAAGTGCGGGGCGACGGATGTGTGCACACCACAGGGCGAGCCGAGGTTCGTGGGAGAAAGACCGACAGACAAAGAATTAGCCATTTTACTATACTCTTGGCCTACATGATTGGTAGAAGCATTACTTAGTGATTGAGAGTAAGCGTTGTTTATGTTAGGTGATAATGGATTTTTCGATGATCTGATGATATCTGAATTAGGTGGACAAGGATACGAATTTACTGAGTGATGTCTATAGTACGTCGGAACACTATGACTATTTATAGTTTGTTTAAACCTAGTAGATTTCTCATTCTGATTGATGCCTCTTTTATCTGAATGTGGTAAAAGGTTTGAGGTAATGTAATTTATTTTTAATTTCGTATCACCATTTGGTGTCAATGGCTTTAAAGGGCGAGGTGCCGAAATTTCACAATATTTTTTAGATTTATATTGACATCCATTCTTCTTTACTTCTCTAGTATTATTATCTAACAATTCAAGATTATCGTAACTTGATCTTAAACCTAAAGACAAGACTTTTTTCCTATTTATACCATTATGTAATGAACGACTTTCAAAATGTTTTATACTTTTGCCTTGCGCTGGATCTATGTATCCATCAACATCAAAACTGTATTGTCTATCAAGACTAATGTGTATTGTGGTTTCTGCTATACTATCATCACTACCGTAACCATAAACATGATGGTATGTCTCTTCATTTTCGTTTACTTTTGATGAATTACTATTTATTGTACTGGCAGAGCTGTCGGTTTGACCGTAAATTGATGTTTCAGGCAAAGCTCTTAAATATTTATTTATTTTTTTTGAGTTTGACTCATTGTCATCCTTTACATTCTTTTCTATATTGTAATGTTTTGTATTCGTTTCATTGCAACATTCTAAGTAGTGCGACGGCTGTTTTTGTAGCTTTCTTTTTGGAGGGTGTTTATGTTTTGATAATTTTAAAGGCTTATCGCACATGTTATTTCCACAGCGCTCGAAATTAGTAACATTTTTATGTTTCGTTGGAAAAAAACTATCAGGTCCTGTATATAAGTCATATTTTTGTTCGCAATTTTTCAGACTACTAGATTCTTCCGAAGTAAGAAACGGGATGAAGTCATTAGGATGACCACCAGCAGAACGACTGCGGGAAAGTACATGACGTAGACGGCGATTAGGGCGTGCATGGTGTGTTATAAAATCTGGGGAGACAAAGCTGGTGCATTGTGGTTGCAACATATTAACATAACTAAACTCTCCAACCACCGCCTCATTATTGTAACATTCAAAGGTAGGTTCTAAGCTATGATGGAAGGTAGAAGTGCTGTCAAGGGGAAGCGTATGCATCCGGCTGTAAAGCATGGAAGCAACCAATAAGGAACACATTTAACATGCAGTGTCATTTGACAAATTTCATTACAACGAAAGCGAAACTGACCCAACAATAAAAAGTACGTAGTCTTGTAAGTAATGTAAAGTTTGATAATTTTTCTCGTACATGGTAATCGTTAGTTAGTTGTTATCTGACAGACTCTAGATGACATTAATCTTGCGAATGTTATAAAGGCCTCATCGGTCAACATGATGAGATTATTGCAACACTAGATTTTGCTTCTTGCTAGTAAACGGAATAGCGAAATGTTACAGAATTTGTTTGACATGTGTGGTAATTTTATATCACCTTAGCATCCTCGTGGGACGTGGCCGTTCGGACTGCGTACTGAAAGCACTAGATGTGACGGAGGCGACGGACTCGAGGTCCGAGTCCGCGGCCGTCGCATCCGGAGAGAGCCGGCGTCGCGGCGCCCAGCCTCCGCCCCGCGCTGCCAATTCAGAGTCCGACAACCCCGCATAGTGTCTCTCCCACCCTATGTGATTATCGATATTACGTTTGAACAATCCACATCCCATGGGATAAGTTAATAATTAAGGCAACGAAGAGACTAAATATAACAAAACTTTAGCTGGAATTAGCTCCATCTCGCCAACTATCAAGACATATGAACGTAACTAGGAAATAATTTAACACTTGTAATTTCCCTTTTTATAATGTTTAAGAACTTTGTATTCTTTTCTTAGCTACGGTCATGTGTGTAAATGCACATTCCAAACAAAAACTTGCGTTTTCATTGTTCATTTAGAAATTAATAGTCTAAGACATAAACATCTATACAAATTATGCATAGTGCAAATCTAATCCGCTAGCCGGCTAAGTTGTTAGCAAAAGCAGTGTTTCTTGATCCAGTATAATATGGACGTAGAATTTTCTTACAGATGACATTGTGTTATATTACAATAATTAATATTCGTTGCGCCATATTTTTGGCATTTATAAATTTTTTAAATTAACATTGTAGCAGTTATGACAATCATTATTCATACGTGGATGTGATCTCTCCAATATGAACAAATTCCCCAAGTTGAAAGACATTATAACACTTTTAAATCTTCAATTTACTAGCTGTGCCAACAACGGCTTCTCCCGCGTGGAATTCAATGATTTACGAAACTTTTCCCGAACTTTCGTAATTTTGAACATAAAAGTAGTTATTGTGACTTAACCGTGAGAGATAGAGACATGTTATCGCGGACTTTTGTATTATTTTTATAGATGTATGTTTTATAGATGATCTATGTAGTATTTTTATAGATCTACAATTCTCTAGTACATTACTTTAGCGTATCTCTGCTGGCTTACGCAGCGCACGCGCCTAAAGCTCCCAGCACGCAAGTTTTTTAACAACTGTGCGATCTCTTCAACACAACTTACATAATACTATATGTACTATTTACCTAAACTACCCGGAAGTATTGCACTATAATTTGTGTAATAATCGTACAAAAATCCGTTCAGTAGATTTTGAAAAAAATCGATTAAAAACAGACAGACGGCTTTTTGGGACTTTGTTTTATAATAAGTATAGATATTTAATTTAACGAGGTTGAGCGTTGGGGATGATGACTATTCGGTAGTGAGGGTATGGGTGTATTGACCTTGTGGCGTGCTGCGGTAGGTGAGTGTGGCGCCAATGTGGTGCGGGCCGATCCACTTACGTTCTTCAAGGTCCGCTGACACCTGCGCGCGCATCGCCCGCTGGCCACTCTGCTGCGTAAAGTTCCCTTGTCAAGTTGCACATCTTTACATTCATAAAGTAAGGACCTATCACTATCCCACCGTTGGGTTTAAGCCTCCTCTGTTCTTTTAGAAAGAAAGAATAAAGAGCTCCAATGCGAATTGGTAGGTTACATATATCCCATGATTTGTTAGAGATGTGCAAGTATCCTCAGAATGTTTTTTTATCTTCACCGTAAAGCGTATGATCAGTTCCAAATATAACCCCCTCGGTATATGTTCTTTAAAAGAATTCCACATTACAATATTAAAATAATCAGTGTTTTTAAAGTAAAATAAGTCTACATTGTGTACAAAACGCTTACAATCATTTGGATTGTTTGGGTAAAAATGCTAAATCACATTTTTCTTGAACATATTAATAATTGAAAAAAATGCATTGTTTATATTATACCTGGTGCGGTATTTGCGGTAACTGCCGTTTCTTAGGGCTGGTTGTGGGTGTTGCCGTTGCTGATCGCGACTGAAACCGTGGCGCATATGCATGCGTTGGCATCCTCGATGCATCGCCTCGCTCCTCGCACACTGCAATATTAAACGCATTCTGCTTTCTGGCCCTTTAGTGTTGCCATATACCATGTAAGAATATAATAAACAATTGAATACCTACAATACCTACAATAGTACCTTAACAAAATTAAATGCGATAGTAAAATAGAACCTTAGTTAATTTAAATTTACTTTGAATTATTAGAAACATTGTCTCGACATTTCGTGTAATTATTTATTGAAATTATTAGACTTGATATAAAAATTAGATAAGTGCAGAAAATTAAACATTCAAGAGTTTCGCATACCTTTATCATTGTCACTGACAGTTAAAACAATAGTGGAAAATTATATTTCTTGTTTTTTTAATAATTGTTCAAATTTTACGTCAAAATATTTTATTTAAATTCATTAAGGAAATATAAAAAATAATAAAATAACTTACGAAATAACCCTTGAAAGAGAATCAAATTACAATGGCATGCAGTCGTAAACATAGTGTCATCAACGACAATACGTTGCAACCGCTAGTCTCCAAAAACGGATAACGACTCCAACGTATTACACATGTTAAGTTAGCGTGCTCAGGTAGAGGACGAGGTTGGAAGATGCGTGAAATAAAAATGATAGGAAGGTAGAACAGTAATTTGCAGTACAGTAGTGATGATCGCGATACGTGCAAGTCGCGATGTGTTCCGTGCGGGGTCGGGGCGGCATACTATTAGCCCCGTCCAACATCAGGCGTGAAGATATTGATCAATATCCACGGTTGTTTGGCCATCCACAAGTTTTTACTCGAAAGTTGCAAGAACATGTTTAGAAACCAGAAACAATTGTAAAATCTTAACAAGACTATGTTCTTACCTAAACTATATGTATAAGAATTAGTGTAACATACAAAGGGAAAATCGGCGAATGTTTGTAGTACTAAGTTGAACCAGATCGCACGCCTATTTAATAAAGCGTCAAATAATTATAATGAACATTTACTATTGAAGTTTATAAGGGAGAAGCCAAATTTTGCAAGGCGTCAATTATTTTCTTAAGCTACGCATCTACTATATTCTTGCTCTATCTCTACCAAAATCTCTGCTGCTCTTAAAGGGATTACGAATACTAAGCGAATATATCACCTTAGGAATTCACACAAATTGTTTTATTATATTGTATTTAATTAATCTTATCGGACACGATTCAGAGTATAGTTGTTGCGAATATAGTGTAAGCGTAGCTTTATAAAGCTTTATGATTTCAACAAAAGAATGAAGTAGGAATTTAGTTATTATCGAAGGTAAACCATTTAAATTACATGCAGTACATCAATCAGATAGGCCAAAGACGTTTACATTTCCGGAGATTCGAGTTTAATTAATACAAGCTACTGTAAGTGATCTCGGATTATAATATACTCTAATAAAAACGTTTGAGCCTTTAAATGCAATTCAATAAACATGACTGTTGTTTAGTTTGTGTTTTAGTAGTGTAGTGTTGCTTGTTGCGGTAACCTGCGTAGCGCGGAGCGGAGCCGGGTGGAGACAGTGAGCGGCGTGGCGACGCGCTACGTCCGCCCGCAGCGGACTGCGACCGTGCTACGTATCCACTCTGTATGGGAGTAATATTTTAGTGTTGGCATACGTGTGAAATTGACTAATTATCAATTAATTCATTATTTTTTTATTTATCATAAAAACAACAATTTTATTTTACAAATTAAATTAATTTATATATTGCGTCTAATTTTATCGGATTAGCCCGACTAGTTTCGAACCCGTCCGGGGCACTTATTCATGAGCTCTTTACACGACGTTATCGCCATTGAAGCCAATGAAGCCATTGAAATCAGCCGCTACCCGAATTTTAACAGAGATGGTGGTTGGACACTACCTCCGGCGTGGAAACCGATTTTTGACACTACCGGTTCATATAAAGACCGTTTTGAACCCGACACCGTAAGCGTCGCATGCACAAATTTCATTGGTGCATCCGACGAAGAAGACCAGAGCGACACGGAACAGTCGGTAGACGCGCGACCACCGCCGCAACCGTCTCCCCCCCCCCGCCCCAGCCACCTACGAGGCGCGCCCAGCGAGCTGCTGCACGCAGTTCCCGCCGCGACAACGTCGTGTAAAGAGCTCATGAATAAGTGCCCCGGACTGGTTCGAAACTAGTCGGGCTAATCCGATAAAATTAGACATGAGTATAGCCGGTATCTTTATTAACTATGAATACTACTCACGATAGTTTAAATTTAAAAATTTATTTATTTATTCAAATTCAAAATATTCTTTATTCAATTCTTAACAAGTACTTTTGAATCGTCAGCTCGGCTCGGAAAGCTTCCTAACGAGACGGGCCAGCAAGAATTTCGATGTTTGCTTGTTTCAAATATAGTTCTTAAAACTATTTACATTTAGTCAATACTATCTTGTACAGGGTAGAGGAGTAGCTATATCCACGTTTTTATCATCTATATAACCCTCAATAGTATAGTAAGATTTTTGTATCAGCCTCCCTTTAAGTGTTTTTAAATTGCTGTAGTGGCAAAGACAAAATCGATTGCGGAATTTTATTACAGAATCTTATAACCACATCCACAAACGACTTATTTACTTTTGCAAGGCGCAAAGCAGTAACCGCAAGCTTGTGTCGGTTTCTACTTTGTCTATTACATATACATCGCCAATCTTTTTATAATTATGTATATTCTTATGCACAAACACTTAATTGCTAAAAATATACTGTGAAGATAAAGTAAGAATAACTATTTCCTTAAACTTCTCTCGCAGGGATTCATATTAACAATACAATTCATGAAATTTTTGTCTTGTAAGTTCGAAAACAAAGATGTCATCGTCTGTTCATACATCTTGTATATTTATTATAGGGAATTTCAAATTGTATAGCTGGACATAAAAAAAGTTTATTCTGGTAATTGTTTATGTATATGATAAATTTTAAAACTCTCTCACTCGTTCTCTCGCCATGCCAGCAGTTCGCACACGACCAGTTGGTGACATATCTCGTCTGCTGCAGCGTGTGCCCTCTATCTTTTAAAAAAAAATTACTTATTATCAATCTCTCTTTTTATGTGCAATTAGATAAAGATAAGTATGAGTTTTATCTCTCATCTAAAGCAGGCCTACCGTGAACTCTTATTGCGACTCAAACGACGACCGCGATCCGCTGTCTTTTCGTACCACGAAGTGTGGATTGCATTGGGGTCGTAATGTTTGAAAAGGATAACGTTATATGAACTATAGATAACTCTGTTTCTTTAACTCACACGTTCTTAGGACGAATTCCGAACGCTCATTCGGCAACGATTTAAAGTGCATCTACACTTTAAAACGTTGTTAAGGCGTCATGGTATAAAAAAGCACAAATATTCCGTTTACGTCCTCAATTGAGTCGCAATAAGAGTTCATGGTAGGCCTGCAAGTCTGACTATAGCTCTCTTACTTTAGTATGATAACTATAGAGTTATGCAAGCAAAATCTAGCAGCAATCTAATGTAGACATAACAATGTAACGTAAACAAAAATAACAATTCCTCAACGGCGTTGATTCGTTGAATTGATCCTCAGTACAAAAACCACGAACGTCCACGTATTAACCAGGATAAGTACATATTATACAGGAAGGTTTATTTAAGGAATTTTTTTTAACTTTAATTGTTTGTGATCTAGAGGATTGTCAAAATCATTGATCATTAGTTATGTTTGAATTTCTACTTTTAATGACGATTATTGTCAAAATTATGATGGCGCTAGAGATCTCGCTAGAATCAAATATACCTCGTGCGGTGGTGGCGGACTGGAGCTGGAGGCGAGACTTGATAGAGAATGGTGGCGTCGCAAGTCACATTCGCTCGGTGTGTCCGAGTCCGATAGTCGCGATGTAGATGTGGAAGGAGGCGACAAGTGTTCACCGTCAATATCGTCGTCGCGATACCGCTGTAAACATTAATGACATCTCATTTATAATAGTAGAGTCATCATTCTCCTGCCATTATCCTGCTCCAACTGGGGTCGGCAGAACATGTTACAAACATGTTGTCACATGATTTGGCTACATATTTTACGACCGGCCGCCTACCTAACGCCAACTTACATCCTCCTGCCCTTATTCCACTCTAAGTGGAGTCGGCACAACATGTTACAAACATGTTGTCACGTGATTTGACTACGTATTTTACAACCGGCCGCCTGCCTGAAGTCAACATACCTTAGTTGCCTTTTAGGACACCTCGGTAAGAAAGAGCGTGGTCTATTCTACTCAACCGGATACCACACGGTGAGTCATCTTACCTTAGTTGCCTTATACGACACCGCGGTAAGAAATGAGGGTGGTCTATTCTACTCAGCCGGATACCACACGGCGGGATGACTTACCTTCGTCGCATCTTACGACACCTCGGTAACAAATGAGGGTCGTCTATTCTACTCAGCCGGATACCACACGGCATTTCCGTCAACTTACCTGACTCGTATTTTACGACCCCTCGGTAATGACGTATAATGTATTCACTTATAATAACAGTGTAACATCCGAAAATATGACTAAAACAGAAAGAGAGTTTTAGATAATATGCTAGAATATATTGATTAGTTTCGTACTCCTGCCCTCTCAAATTTTCAAATAATTTTAATATTAGCCATAAATGTGTACGTATGAATATGAATATTTATATATTACCGTACCGTATAAAAATGTCTTAATGGATATGCTTAATAAATATATTTTAGTAGTGTCTACGATAAGCTGTGATAGCCCAGCGGTGAGACCGTGCGACTCTTTCGAGGGGAACACGAGTTCGAACCCGGGCAGGCACCAATGAGTTTTTCTATTAAAACTCATGTGTCTAATTGATAATTGCAATTTATCACACGCTTTTCGGTGAAGGAAAACATCGTGAGGAAACCTGCATATCCTAGAGAATTCTAGGGATATGTGTAACCTGCCAATCCGCATTGGAGCAGCGTGGTAGGTCTTAGCTCCAATCCTTCTCTTCAGAAACGGAGAGAAGAGGCCTATTCCCAACAGTGGGATTGTAACAGGCTGGTACAGTGTCTACGACATGAAGTTACTTACGACATGAAGTTGCATACGACATGAAGTTGCAGCGGTGCGCGGTGTTTCTTGTCTAAGGCGATTGCCTTCAACAATCGGATCCCGAGCCATTTTATCTTTTCAATGTTAATATAATTTTTACATCAAAACACACGTGTTTCTATAAAGGTTAATTTCGCCTTAAACAAGAAGTGGTTGAAGGCAATCGCCTTAGACAATAAACACCGCGCACCGCTGCAACTTCATGTCGTAGACAAGTAGTATCTGTAAAACTTACACTATATCCCGGTATTTCTTCATGAGGTTTCAGTATGTACCAATTAGGTTCGTGATTCATTATAATACTATCGAGATCAAGTAAAACTTCGCCTAAAAAGTCATTTGGTCCGTAACGATTTAAGTCCCAAACCGTCACCTGTAAACGAGTGTACATACAATTAAAATTGTTTAACGATAATTGTGTTAATGATATTAAGAAAAGTTTAAAATGCCTACCTCAAGGTTTCGTTTTTTTATGTCAGTAATTCTTATACCGCAATACACGAATGTTTGGTTCCACCTTGGTTCGAGCGTGTTTGCCAAAGTTTTAGTTCGCCGTTTGCTTTTTTCACTTTTGTCAGGAAGGAGGAAGATTTTTGCGTATGGACATCGGGGAGATCCGTCAGATCTCGGACTTAGACCACTGGCTGACACAACTGTCACCAGAAGTTGAAGTGCTGCGATGTCGAAGTAAACTTTCAGCTATCAGATAGAAAAAAATAAATGATTTTCTAAAAGTATAGACATAATAGAATAGAGATTGCGTATTTCTCGAATTATATAAAAGGGTTTTAAAAGAATTTTGTGATTAAGGTATTCCCAATTTAACTCTCAAATTAGTCCTTTTTTAATATTTTCGCCTAATTTAAAAATATTCTAATATGTAATAGGTAAAAGCCGTTAAGTAAAACCTAAAAAAAGTGTTTACTTTTACTTTGTTTTTATATCTATCTCCTCTATTGATTGTTTGATATTATTATAAATGTAAGCAATTTTATTTACCTAAGTCATACATTAATATTTAATAAAATGTCTATTAAGCAATGAAATAAAAATTTAGCAAGATAAACAGTTTATGTTTTACAGATGATCTCAGTTTCATTGTCAGAGTATATATATTTAAAGTTATATTTACAGGGACAATAATAGATGCTTACAATTTATTTAATAAAGGGTTACTAAGTAGAGTTACTAAATACCACAGTTCTTATAAAATCACCTGTATGCGGCCAGTGACGCTAACGTTATAGTGGTTATGGCGGGCGGAACGACGTCGCGCGTGCACGTCAGGCGAGCCCGGGGATGTGACCAAGACACTTGGCTTCTCACACCCACCCAAAATTTCAGTGTACACCTCTGAAAAAATATATTCTTAAGACATATCATTTATATGTTCAAATATTCTTTATTGAAACACGACAGCCTGTTTGTATTCATTTTGATTCGCCGGCCATAATATTCAATATAATAGCCAGACAATTGGAGCAGATACGTCTCGTTTAACTTATTCCATTGTCAACCTGCCATAAACTCCCGAATAAACTAGGTTGCCGAAAGCGGCTCCTCAAGTTCGATTGTAGCAAAACGACAAAAAAGCTGGTCCTTTCCTTGGTCGAAGGAATAGCCCTAGGCAGTTGTTGTAGCGAGGGTATAGAAGTTACTATTTGGCTGTTCAGGGAGCAGTATGAAAAACTAATAGGTTTTATAAAAATTTCGACTGGCCCGTTGGTGCAGTGGGTAGTGAACCTGCCTTCAGCTACGCGACTCATGGGTTCATTTTCTATAAATAATTTGTTGGTTCTTCCAGCCTGGGTGTATATTTGTGTTTAAGTATGTGTTTAAAATTATATATGTAGTATATTTACTAGTTGTCTGTCACCCATAACACAAGTATTAAGTTACCTACTTTGGGGATGGACGACCGTGTGTGTAAGCGTCCCGTATATTTATTATTTCAAGCTGCTTTAAATTTCAAAAGTTCGTATTTGTAATATAAAGAGATTTATCATATGTATATGTATATATCAATCATGACCTTTTTTACATGAGGAAACTCTTCATGGGCACTGCATTAATAAGTATCTAAATAAAGAGGTTATTTGAAGGTACAACGTAGCTACGTTTACAATTCTACGACACCGTTACGGCCTACGAACGTAGAACACATAGCAAGGTCTGCTTTAAAAGGCCTTTACATGTTCGTTTTTACCTGGCGGCAGTACGTCACGGCCCCTACGTCGTATGCGCTGAGTATGTTAACATATGAGTAGTTTCATAATGATTCATAGAACACTGACTAACAAGTCTACACAGGGCTGATCAACATCATTTCACGGTGAAAAAACGAATATGAGTAAGAGACAGAGTGTGTCTGTAAAATGTCAATCTAATACGTAGTACGATTATTTTCTGTTACTATTCAGAGTTTTCTTTCTGGTGAGGATCACTGTTACTTTTATTTTGCTTTATTCAAAACCTATAAAAAATATAATTAAGGAAGTAATTATATTTTATTATTAGTTAAATTACTAATTTTGTATAAACGCCGTGTGGTATCCGGCAATAGAATAGACCACCCTCCTTTCTTACCGAGGTGTCGTAAGAGGCGACTAAGGTATGTGCCGTGTGGTATCCGGCTGCATAGAATAAACCGCCCTCATTTCTTACCGAGGTGTCGTAAAAGGTAACTAAGTTGATGTCAGGCAGGCGGTCGGTCGTAAAATACGTAGCCAAATCATGTGACAACATGTTTTTAACATGTTGTGCCGACCCCACTCAGAGTGGCATAAGGGCAGGAAAATTATGATAATGATTAATTTTGTATAAAGCAGACTATTACATGTACACTATATTTTTTTACTATTACTGGCAAAAAGTGCATGGACATAATACGGCCTACTTAAATTTTGTTATATACCGCCTACCAAATAATTACACTGTATGAAATTTTTTAGAAGATATACCTTTATGGGCTCTCCAAGACTGCGCTGGTGGGCGGGTGGTTGCTAGAGGACGCGAAACAACAAGCTCGACATGCGAGTCGTGTTTACTATTGGCCACTACAACAGCCACTTCCTCTGCACTACGCCCTTGTAACGGTACGCCATTCCATTGTAAAACCTCGTCACCTGCGCCACAAAGGTAAGCAGGAATCGGTAGGTTTAACCCTAATTATAATATGTAACCTCTTAATAAAATATAGCACGAAATGTATTTTTCGCTATGATTTTGGTGGTGGTTGTGTGTATTGCTTGTGTTGCTGGTGGAGGCGTCTTGCGTGGTGACTTGTCCTGCATGTTGTAAGGTACGTGAATTTTGCCTGCTTCATATACTTAGCATTACATTCATTCGCTTAACACACGCGGATAATGGCCAAGTAGTTCTCAATGCTCATGTAGTTCTGTTATATGGAATTCCGCAAAGTAACGCCTGCTTCTATAAATCTTATACTTATAGACACTATGTAAACTTTTCGAATCTATTAGATCGTTGTGTTAGCTCGAAATATTTATGAGTTTTTAATTTCTGAATAAATAAATACCAACCTATTCTAAGTTGTCCTTCAAGGTCTGCAATGGAGCCCTTCTTTACTTTCTCAACAATAGCACCACGAGCTCCGTCGGGTAGGATTTTCCCTCCGACCACTTTCAGCCCGAGAATCGCTGCTGACGAATGGGAACTGCCCTCTACAATACTCTTGCGGAGAACCATGTGCCCAACCATACGTGTTCCATCAGTTGAAACTTGCCAGCTCAGTGGAAACTGTTAGTAACGACATATGCTTAAATATGACCGATCGAAAGGTCTAAATGTTACAAAAAATAGCAAATCTCGGCTAGAAGTGTGTCGCAATGACGAAAGTGCACACACAGTGGTACTAGGACGATTCATGCCTGCCAATGCAATCATGCCACAGCCAAACACAAATATGCTTATCTGGAATTCCTACATACCTACCTATGTTATATATTTTGGATATTTCCAGTGGTAACATAGATCACCATATTTTATTATAAAAGACGAAAGAAAATCTTAAAATTCTAATTTTTATCGGTTTAAAACAGATATACGCTGTAACATAACTATATTGTAATTCGATAACACTCGTATATATCATTAGATAACTTAAGTGATCTGAAAATTTTCGGTTCAAAAAGCAAGCTAAGTGATACCGATATAAATAAATGTGCAATGATCATTATGTACCTTAGGGCAATCACCCCTGTTTGAGTCTTCGCTGGAAGTAAAAGTGCTAGAGGTATCGATGCCCGAGTCTTTGGTGGCGGAGTCTTGGCTGGTCTGCCTCTCGGCCTCCCAGCGCAAGGAAGCCCAGTCGTGCGGGGCACCGGAGGCATCACGACCGCCTCGAGGAAATGTCGCGGCACCTTCGTGGCCATCGAAGCGTACAGTTTTTTTTCTCCTTTCGGTGAACCGTCTGTTATCAGAGGAGTCTTCCCACAAATAGGCACTCTTATATACAGCACGATCGGGGCGCGGATCCCCGTCGGAGACGTAGGGTCGCAAGTACGAGCCCTCCCCGTCGTCGCGGGCTCGCCATCGACAGTCCGTGACCGAGTCGAAGCTACGGCCGCCCGTAGGAGCTGTTCTCGCCGCATCGAACGCTCCGCGCGCTTCCGGCATGTACGACGCCGGCGAATGATTAGTCAAATTGTAATAATTGTTGGCAGCCACACTGGTGCTGCGCAGGTGCGAGAGCCGAAGCGACGAACACGCTTCGAGTTGTCCTAAGAATGACAACGTATAAATAGCAACTATAGAACACGGTTCGATTATGTTTAGCACCATCCGACGGCTTGCGCGCCCGTACGCGCCCGGAACCGAATTTTTAATGCAAAGTTGTCTGAGAATACTAGTTACTTATTTTACTGAAATGTGCCTGTCCCTAGTTCTATTATAAAAAAATTCTGAGGTTTAATTTTCGTAAATTCAGAACCCATTAATTAACAATACCAGCCTCAAAACAAATAAACGCACTCAAAGCGGTGATCACGCGAAAGCGGAAAGAATGTGTTAACCAACGTTACACAACAACAGAATGGAGCCATAGAACACGGCAATAAATCTAAGTGTTTAAGAGTTATCAATTATTTTACACTTCTTGTTACTTAAACATGCATTGCTTGAACCACGACTACTATCGGTATATGGTGATTATTAGGATAGAATTAAATATTACAAAGAACGAACAAGTCACATATTTACCATAGATGGGTCGTTATTTTATGGGAAAAGTTAAAGCTATGGGATGACCATTATTTTATTCATAGATATTGAAATATTTTGATGGTATTACAATTGTGCTGAAGTTAAAAGCATGTAAAGAAGTCAATATAAATATACAAAATTATGTCCACAAAACGAGCATCATTTTAAATTGGAAAATGCATAATTACTGAATTACTGAAACAAAATAATTTGGTTCAAGCAATAAAATGACAGAAGTACATCAATGTTTCTAGGAATGTTTAAATTTTTTTTTTGTTCAGCTAATATTTAATGTACCAACATCCATGTACGTCTGCCTGGAGAAGTGATTCATATGATGATATGTGGAAAATATACGAAGAAGGATAGACATTCGTATAACAGCGATTAAAGATTTTCGATCGGAGATCTTACAAAACGATAAACGAACAATAACAATTAAAAATTTACTGAAACATCAACAAAATTAGCGTAGTTACAACGCAAAATCTCCCCGAAATCGCCCTCTCACCGATAAGAACTTTTTCATTTTTTCATCTAACATCGCTTGGCGCTGATATCTTGTCGCGCCGGAACCGCTCCTATCTCTAGCAATACCTGGAAACAGTTTATAGCGAGATGAGGGGCGAAGCGGCGTGTCGCGACGCGGTACCGGGCGCATAGCATAGGCGCGCGAGACGCTCGCGGCACTCTTTATTGACTATTAAGAAAAATCTTTTATGTCTGGCAAAGATTTGTTTAAAGTAAAATGTCAATACAATACATTATTTAATTCATACATTAAATGGATGCGTTTACCTGAAAAAGATTTACGTTTTACAAACAAGTCATTTTTTTTATAGAAACGAAGATTCAAAAATACTTACATAATTGTTCTCTGACATATACTACATAAACAGAAATGATGAAAATATAATATGTATATGTACCTATGGATAAGTTTAGGTGCTCTAGAATTAACGTTTGTGATTATTAGCATAGTTTTTCTTTTTCTTAATTTAATTTACCCTCGTACTATCTAATAACTACAAATTAATAAAAAATCTTAGATACCTCGCACGGAACACCTTAACTTTATCGCTGCATGATGTAAGGTTAATCTGAAGTGAATTTTTAAACTAATGAGCTTAGACACAAATTTATAACGGTAATAAGTTTTGTTGCGTGTTGTGTAGTGTAGCTGTTGTGTAAAGTGACAAATAAAATTGGAAGGATTGATGACGACACAGGGGGGAAAGGGTGGCGATAGGAGAGCGTGCTTACGTACCACGATCTCGGCACTCGTCGTTCTCGTCGGAGACACACTCAGGTACCTCGTCGTCCGACGATGAAGAGCGCGGCGGCAGCGGCGGATGAGGCGCGTGCGGTAAAGGAAGCAGCTGCGTGTGCTGCGGCGGTGGTATCCCCATTTCCTCAACTCCGTAAGCGGCTTTTTGTCTCTGATGCACGAGGTGGGGATGAGTTCGGGCCAGCCCTTCTAACTCACCATAACACCGCGCCTCCTGTTGACTGTACTGCCGCCGCAGCGCACTTCCTGTTCTTTGTAAAGGTAAATTCTCTTTTTCTGCAGCACTGTGGGCCCTTTCTAATTTTGGCCTCTTATCTAAGGAAGTGTCTATCTGTGGAGGCAGACCTCTCAAATCGGACTCCATTCGCCACAGCATTGAATCTTGACCGGCACTTTTGTGTATCCATTGGCCAGTTTTTGATAACAATTCTTGTTTTTTGCGACAGAGTATGCAAACCCATATAACCTGTAAGTTATTATTACCTTGAATATCCTTGCAGCTAGATTTGATTAGTAAAATTTTTACCAGAGTAGTAAGTAGTTAGTTTTTTCTATAATTTGTTCAAATGATTTATTGCATGGACATGATTTTGTATTGCTTCGGTTAAAAATAATAACACACTACAGATGACAATTACTTTAAAAGCATGCAGATTCTTTGTGTAGAATTCGTGAGACAAAAAAGTTTTTTAGTGCAGTGGTACGAAAGTGAATTCTAGGTTTTATCATATAGGCTTTGGAATAAATGTGTGAAATCAGCAAAGGAAAGCGGCGGAGAATGTTGAAAATATTCAAATTATCGATAGGTTATTACCTTATTAGAGCGTAAAGTGACCTTTCCACCACATCTGGCGCAGCACCTAACCCTGCAGTAATGGCATGAGTGGCCAATTCCGTCAGCGAATTTGGTCTTCAAACAGATGTGGCAAGTGGCAGCCAGCTCTACTCCCGCAGCTCGTTGCATTTCGTTTCTCGTGCGAATAGTCTGCTCGAGAACTGCTACTTCGTCTTGTTTCCGCCTGTTATTAAAAAGGATTCAACTGTATCCTAATTATAAAAAAAAGTAATAACTGTGAGAAAAGTGGATTGTATATTATATTCTAGTAATCATACGATGTGTATGATGCGTTTCATGCGATCGCATCATACACATCGTTTTTCATGCGATCGGCTCCACTTAAGTTACAGTATTATATGGTCCAATCAGATTAATAATTTATGCTGCTTTAATTATGCTAAATCTTTATAGAATTAGGCGTTACTTTGCGGAGATCCATAATACAAAAGTAATAATAAAATTATTTTGCTATAATCCGCGATATAGTAAATAGAAAAAATATATAGTGCTAAATGTATAGTGTATAGTCCACTATAGTGCCATTGTTAACATAACAATGGCACCCTCATTAACGATCAGATAAATGTTTCAAGTTCAAGCTTGTTGCACGTGTTCAGAGGTAAAGGTGGGGATGAACCGATTACTATATAACAATGCTTGTTTGCATAACGCTTCGCTTTGCGATTTTGTCGTGGAGTCTATCTCCTGATGATGCTTCGGTTGCGGGGCGAAACGATTGTTGAGTTTGTGATAGTGAACCTGTGTAGTGCTTGTGTATTGTGGTGGAAGTGGTGGAGGTTTGCGCATATGTTTTTACGAATCCTGCATGTAACGGGTATGAAAAATCGTATAGTCCACTATACATTTAGCACTATATATTTTTTCTATTTACTATATCGCGGATTATAGCAAAATAATTTTATTATTACTTTTGTATTATGCTAAATCTACATTCCTCAATATGATCTGTTATTTACAAAGTGCTAAAAAGTATTAGCTTCACGTATTGATTGATTACTCGATTATATCATGACGAAATTTGCTGGCAATGGTTCATTAGGCTCAATGAGAAGGCTTGTGCAAACAACACCCCGCTCACAAGCCTTTGACAGTGAAGCTTGAAAGGTTTTTGTCAGTTGAACACAACATCAGTTCACCTTGCTTGCAAGTTGAACTAACCATAATTATTTGGATATGTAGATCCAACCAAAATTTATTTCCTTATTGGTAGCAGTATACATCTATTATCTCGATGAAAGTTTTAGTGAATTGAAATATTTCAATAATAAAAGTCCAGAAAGTCTATACATTTGTTTGTCGGTAAGTGCCTTATTATAATCTCAGGCAGAATTTCGATCACCGGTCTATTTCAATAACTGCATGTATTATACGTACACGTAAGTAAATCCAATAAGTAATAAGTGATGACGTTATTCTGTGATTGTTTGTGCTGTCTAATTCCTATACAAACGTCGACGGAAAGGCATTAAGCACTTAACATCTTATTTGGCGAGACTAGTAAGGTTGGGCAGCGTAAGGGTTCTTTTGCAAAAAAAGTTTGCAAATATCATACTACGGAACATTTAGCGTGTGAAGGAAAATATTATCGTTGTCATCTTATGTGATCTATAATAAAATCATAATATCCGGACGGCGAAGCCCAAAGAGATAAATTTCCAAGGATATGCATATATCGAGAAACCGATGGACGTTTGAGCCCCACTGCTGGTAGAGAAATGACCTGTTATCAATTGTGGATAATTGTCGTTTGAGGTGACTTTATTGTGTTTGAATGAAATTCGGTATAAATATAGTATACAACTGTATTAATTATAGAATACTTATATTTCAGCAATGAAATCCACGCCGTAAAAGTCGTTGCCAGAAGGATAATAAAATACGTAAACATGGTAACATTGAGATTACAACTTTCTGAACATAGACAAATAACAATAACAAATATCACGATTCGGATATGTATCTTATTTAAGAACTATTATCTTCAGAACATAAAGATACACGTAACAAAATTTAATCACCGCAAATTCCATAATATTAAAATCGACCAAAATGAATTTTGTGATTTTATTTGAAAAGATTTAATTTGAATTGTTATCTTAGGGAGTATTTTTAGTTTTTAGAGGTTTTGCCTACAGTACCACACCTTTCAGAAGGTTTGATGATTAAAATTTAATCCTATCACAATGATAAAGTTGATGTACTTTAGCGAGTAGTATTTGTGTTAGATTGTAGAAATCGTTAAAGCAGGTTTCGAGAGATTCACTGCGACCAGCTAGCTCTCAAGCCCCACCTGAATTTTCACAACAACCTCAGTCAATGCATATTTGAATTTGTGCGGCTTATTTTTTCTATCTGCATCAACCATTAAAATGCCTACTTTTCTTCAAACTTCGTTCTATAATTTTCGGTACATCAAGGTATTGTGGGAAAAGTAATATGACCTCAAATTTATGTTGAGATTTAAACAAAGTATATAACGATACCAAAGTTATATAATGTATACATTATTAAAGTTTTAAAACATTTTGTGTAAGTGAATAGAAACAATGTACCTAATATATACGTTTCATTTAAAAAGCGCCCGCAAGGCTTGTGAATTTAGTAGTGTTATGCAGGTCTGAAACTAGGTCACTAAAATAGCTTGCTGCATCCAAGCTCCAACAAGGGAAGCGTGTCTACTTAACGTCGATAACTAAGTACATATCTAGTGCAAATATTGTGCACCTAGCGCGTAGTAGATTTTTTATCGATTAAAAGAAATTTAACGGAATTTATTGTTAGTAGTATGTATTCTTGCATTTATCAAATTAAAAATGAGTAATATGAATGTGAGCTTTTATGGATTTTAATAGTATCGATAACAAAACTATGATTTATGTAATGTGATATTTAATCAAATTATGAATTACATTGTTTCAATTGGATTGGGGACTTCTGAACTGCCTTTAGGTCGCTTCAATGCTTACATTTAAAATATTTGTTAGACTTTGGTGTAATTAATTCAGATTTTATCACATTTACTTTCACTGAGAATTTCCCGACAATCTTAAAATTACTACTATATTTTATTCAAGTTTCATATGAAAATAAGGGTTGAAACAACCTTCTTTTAGTTACATATACACGTATTTAATTACTATTTATCGCGCAGATAAGACACTGAATCACGTCGACATCAAAGAAGTTGTTTTATATTTTGAACGGATTTAATAAAATGCACTCGTTTTTTAAAATTGATAAGAAGGTCTAAGTAATTTAGAAAATTCAAAAGCACATCCACAATATTGTCACATATGGTGCATAAGACGAAAATATGGCGAGCGGGGAGGGTGGGAGACAGTAGGTGGAAGCGAAGGAGAGGTGGGGAGGGCCGGGGCACACCTCATAATCTCGTGCTCTCGCTGCTCCTCTTGTCGCTGACGCATTATGACACCTTCAATGATGGCGCGCTCCTCCGGCGTGAGGTGCGAAAGGTCGGGCATGTCGTCCATGGCGGGCGGCGAGCCGCGGGCGGTGCGCGGGCGGTGCGCGGGCCCGCCGCGTGCTGCGGTGCTGTGCCGCGGCGCGACACTCAGCGCGCCAGTCGCTCCGGAGGTTTATTTAATAATGCCGGGCGGGCCAATGGCGCGACACCACACTGACGTCAGTACGACTATTGATCGGACACTCTAGGCCAAAAGTACCGCGCCGCCGCCGGCTTACGCCCTTCCATATCATTGCGTGCGCATCGTTTCTTTCCAGACCCTTGGGGGTCTAATTATATATTTCTTAAAATCATAACCGACAGAACTATAAGATGTTAATGAAACTCTACATTTTAAGGTAATTTTAATTACAAAATATAATATATAATATGACAAGTAAAACACTTTAATAAAAACAGTTCAGTCACAATCTAGTGGCGGCGGAACGCACTCACCTGGTAGGTGATTCACACTTTCATTATGAAAAAAGGTTTTCTTGCCGTTACCCCAAGGAAATCTTTTTGTACGAATGCGCATATATTCGTAGTCACGACATTCTGTCTTGATTGGTCTCGAGCATCCACTAATGACGAATGTCTGAAAAATAATAAGCGGGAAACACACGAAGAGCGCAAAGTATTTATATGGTCTATAATTAGCTTTAGGGAAACGTGGAACGCACGGATTTGGGGGAATTCTAGACGGGCGGCAAGTTGCAGGAGGCTGTATCTGGCAAGGCGCTCTGGGCACGGCTGGCGGGCATACACACGAACAAGGCGGTCGGCGTGAAGGACAACATAAACTATATAGTCTGAAATTGCATTTGGATACTAATTTATGATATTTTATATCGGTGTTGAGCATTTTTTTAGTCTTTTCTGCCTAATGTTTATATTTTATAACTGAAAATTTATGCTGCTACATCATTATGATTAAAGACACAAAAGTGTTATAAAATAAAGTTTGTTTAAGATCTACAATGTCATTTTATAACCAGCCAGGAACTGTCATAAATCGTAATACAAATGCCTGCTGACCTTAATGGACGAGATTTCTAAGGTGTTTAAAAATAATCATATAATAGAATCATTAATATGCGTTAAGTGCATATGCTGTTATTGTGTTTTGTTCTTTGTTGTCTTGTTTGTGGTCTTGTAGACACAGAAATTTTTGGTGAATAGATCTCTTGTATTTAAGCGATCCGATAGATTTGCCATCTGCTATTCAACCAGTATTCTAATGTCTAGTCTAGTGTTCTGATGTTGGTTGGGAAACTTGTTCCTATAATTCTCTAGTCCATTATTTTAGCGTATCTCTGCTAGTTGGCGCAAGCGACTAAAGCTCCCAGCAAGCAAGTCTTTTAACAACTGCTCGATTTCTTTAACACAATTTACATAGTACCGATATGTACTATACACCTAAACCATCCGGAAGTACCATCTTTTGGTGAAAACGACACGAAAATCCATTCAGTAGATTTTGAGAAAATCGATTACATACAGATCGACAACTTTTTGGGACTTTGTTTTGTAATAAGTATAGATTGATAGTATGATGTAAATGCAAAGATTCCTTCCTTCCCTTTCAAATGTTTATAGGAACTATGTATGTTGGGTAATGTATCTATTTATGGCATATAATAATATGACTAAAATGGTATTAGTTTTCTCACAATACGCGCGTTTCTCACAAAAATAAATTCTAGCTAGTTTCTCAAATGCGCGGTCCGTTTTAAAAAAAAAATTTTAGTTTCCGTTGGCGAAAGTAATCATATCGATATTTATTTAAAATATATTAAAATGTAAAAATTAAATCAATTTAAATTACATTCACTAGTACTGAATATAATCTAAATCATGTACACCATTTGATAATCATAGAGTAAATTTTTTATATCTTTTCTTTATTGTATTTAAATATTACATAAACAAATTCCCAATTATTTAATGATTTTATAAGTACCTAATGTGATAAAAATTTTATTTTTATAGTATACCTTTGCACAAAAAAGTTTTACACGAGTAGTTAAATAGCTTAGATTTCTTATCTTCATTTATTAAGTTAAAAGAAAAATGTAGGTAATATTAATGGCTTTAAAAGACTAGAGTCTAAGGCGTTAATAAAAAAATTAAAACAGTCTTTAACAGATTAAATAGACCAGAAGTCAGAGATCTAAAAGCAAGAAAAAATTATATATAAACAAAAACTATTTAAATTAGCACATACTTAATTGATGTTAGTGAAAAATCTTACATTTATATTTTATATATCACAGACGAAAATGTCTAATTGATCAAACGTCTAGTAATGATTCGAATGATAATTTTCTATATACCTATTTTCAACAGTACTTGATTTTCTGTTAGCGAAGAATAAACGTCTATCAATGTGGATCCGAATACCCTTCTGTATTTGTAATATATTTTCTGTAATTGTTTTCAATATTATTCGTGAGTCATACAATTTATTATTATTTAAACACAGTTTTTGATTCATAAAATTAAGGCACTTTTGTTTTTTGTTTGTTTTTATTTTAATCTATGTATCGCTGTAATATATAAGAGCGAAACTCTTGCCTTGCGTCATCATTCGTTCTGACTTCTGACGAAGTGCCAGTGATTCACGTTGTGAAACGCCCATATATTTAAGCGGTTTTTCCTCAATTGAACTTTTTACAGTTTTAGTTGCTGTAGTACAAACAATTACCTCAAATATGGATGTGAATACTCTTTCCTCATCGATTGCTAAGTTTTCCGCCCGATTTTGTGATGTAAGTTATAAATTTATAAGTAGTTAATAGTTCAACAGTATAGAATTTCTTGTAACAGTTACTATTGCCTGATTTGATGATTAAAAAAAAAATTGTTTAATTTTCAGAACAAGACAAGATTTTAAAAAAATATTTTGTTATTTATTAATCATTTTTTTGTTGTGTATTACTTCCACATTACATGTTTTAACAGCTCATTACATCCTCTGTACTTATTATTTTGTAGAACTTTATAGTATAAACGTAATGATAACCTGTATGATTGCCAGGTAAAATAATAGCAATTGGTAAAATAATCATAACAAACTCTACTTTATATAAAGTGTAAAAACAGTCTGTTAGTATAGGTAATAAATGTTTTAGGAACTAGACACCACTAAGAATATAGTGTCATCACCTTTGTCTGCTGAATTTGTTCTGGCTCTTGTGGCTTTAGGAACTGAGGGAGATGCTCATTCAGAACTGTTGACTGCACTCGGTATTCCAAATGATGATGCTGTGAGTATATAAACAATATTTTTTATACTGTAACTAGCTGTGCCGTCTCATTTAATGAGATTAAATTATACTCATATATTTGTGAAGTTTAGATACATATATCATGAGTTATAAAAAATATATACTGGACACCTTTCATCAAAAAATATTTTTACAGGGTATATATATTAGTTTAAGTTTTCAATATATATATAGTAATATTATTTTCATATCATATTATTTTCATATCATAGGTATACCAGATAGACTTTTCTGTAGATACAGAAAAGTTTAAATTAAGTGTACGAACTATGCTTACACGTTAGGCATATTACACAATTGAAGATTATTTGAATGACCAAAATGCTTGGATTTGAAAATCCTTTCAGCTCCAAACAAGACTGCTAATAAATAATGTAAATTTAAATGTTTAAAAGATTGACCACCAAGTTTCTTGCTGGTTCTTCTGGGTAAGAGCAACATTTTGAACCAGTGTAGCTTATTAAATCTAATTGATCCTTAATGATTCAAAAGTGCTTGTAAAAAGCCTAATTAAATAAAGATTATTTTGATTTGATTAGATTTATCTATGAGTCTGATCAGATGTTTCTTAGTTTATATTTGTTTTATACCATCATAAATTAATATTAAATTGTCACTTGGTCTTCATTGTTCCAGATTCGTTCATCATTTTCATCGTTATCTGAAAAACTAAGAGAAATAAAGGGTGTTACTCTTAATGTAGCCAATAAAGTGTATATCAAAGATGGTGACTATGATTTGAACGAACAATTGAAAGAAGATGCTATCAAAGTGTTTGATGCTGGTCTTGAGAAAGTGAACTTTGACAATGGGGCTGCTGCGGCTGCTCTTATTAATCAATGGGTGTGTGTTAAAAAATATTTAAATGAAAATGAGTGGATAGTGAATACTGAAGTCAAACTGTTACTGAAAACAGATGTTGAAATATGGAATTTAATAGTGATATATTGTATCAGTGTTTTAAAACAGACAGGATTTTAAAAGTATGACGGAAGCTAACAGAAAATATTTTTTGCCAAATACAATAACTAAGATAACTATTAAACCAATTTATACAATGTATACAAGTTTTTTTACATTAATTTATTTTATTAATTTTCAAATTTAATATTCTGGATTTGTATTTATGACAAATTAATTATCATTTACACATTCCAGTATTTGAAATATTGATAGGTCAGAAATAGCAATTAAAAAAAAAGTTATTTTTTACCAAAAAAATGTTTTTTAATCAGGAAAGCTAAATTAATAGGATAATATGCCATTTTGTCATTAATTTTTCGTGTTTTTTTTGTTTTTAATATATGTAGGTTGAAAGCAAAACTAATGAAAAAATAAAGGACCTGCTTTCATCAGACAGTCTCAATGAAGACACACGCTTGGTACTTGTTAATGCTCTGTACTTCAAGGTAAGTAGGAAGTCTTTTAATTGCATCTAATTCAGATTGTAGTTTTTCTTTGGAAGGGTTAAGTTATTGTTTTGTAGCCCCATTTCACAAAAGCTTATTTCGGCCTTTTATGTAAGTAAGAAGTTAAGTAGAAGAAATGTCTGATTTTCAAAGGGTCAATATTTGGCTAGCTCTTATAGGTAATATAGCGCAATTGAACCGGTGTACACAAAAAGCATAGCGTTTTGGGTGTAAAATGCTATGAGAAGAGCATAGAAGATGTACTAGCATCGGAGAACATCTTTCTAAGGATGCCTCCTGTGAGCTTGGAAGAGAGAAGTTGTAGTCGAGTTACTCGTCTAAAAAAATAAATAAGCAAACCTGATTTTAGGGAATCAAAGCAATTGTTACCCATACATACTATCCTAGTTATGGATATTATATTTCATGTTTTAGGGACAATGGAATAAACAGTTTGACCCAAATAGCACAGTTGACCAACCTTTCTTTATCAACAAGGAAACTAGTGTTGATGTTCCAATGATGTATAGAGAAGATGATTACTGGTATGGAGTGAGCGAGGAGTTAGGAGTACAGGTACATTTTCTTATTCGTCTTGGTTCATATTTAGTTAATTTTCTTTTTATTAATCCTTCGTATTATATATAAAACTAGCTGTGTCAGTTGCGTCGCCCGCGTTGTAATCGGTGTTTATTTTATTCTGGCGGCGTATAATTTTAACCTATAATATCTTCTAAAGTATTTATTGGATTCATACGGTGTAAAGGACAATTTTAACCTATATCCAATGGCAAATTTAACGAACGAATTTATTTGGATAAGGATTGACACTGAACAGAATAAAACAGTTTCGAAAACAACGTAATATTTAAAAAAAATTCTTAACATAAAAGTAGTTATTGAGAGTTAATCATGGGAGGTATAGACATGTTGTCGCGGACTTATTTGTAGTATTTTTTTAAGATCTACAATTCTCTTGTAAATTAGTATTTCTCAGTTGGTATACGCAGCGCTTACGACTAAAGCTCCCAGCAGGCGAGTTTTTTTTACAACTGCGCGAACTCGTAACTAATTTACAACACAAAAACCGTAATGTACTATAACTTTCGGAAACATTGCAATAACTTTTAATAAAAACTGTACAATAATCCTTCAGTAGATTTGGAGAATTTTGAAATAGCATTCCAATAGAGATGGGATTTTGCGGAATACGTGGTACAAAATGAACGATATATTTTATCGTTATCATGTACTAAACAATGATAACATACAAAGCGAATTAAATTATCCAATAACCCAATTAATTAAATGAGTATGAGATGAGCTATTAACAAGTTTATTCTTTCTTTTATTACATAGCCAGCTTTTTTTTCGTGTCGTCGTTTTTAACAAAATAATATCCGTACCAGGCGTGAATAACTTAACAAGTCCAAAACAAACACCATTCAGGACAGTCACAAATAGATTTACGTTAAGTATACGTTTAAGAGAGTAATTTAAATATGCACAAGTTTTTATGTGCGATATAAAAGACTTATCGAGTTCACTGAAATATTTACCATGTAAATTAGACAACCCTAAATGTGATTAAGCATACAAAACTGTTATGATTAAACATATAAAAAGACGTAAGTCGACTTATCAATATATTCAGGCCTGGTACGGATATAATCATTCACTTCTTTATCATTAATTGTAACATAGTATGCACTCGACGAGTTTTTTTACGATATTACATACGACATTTATATACGACTTAATTCATTTTGAATATAAGAATTTACACGGAAATTATCTCTAATTATTTCGACCGTGTGCAATAGAAAATAACTATATGTTCTTTTTATAACTGTTTCAATTTCTTCTAAATATAATTTTAAATTCTTTCGGCGTAGATCCGAAACTATTGCGCCTGGTTACAAGGAACTTAAAAATAGAATAAGAGTAATAAACATTAAGCGGTCTGGTATGTTTCATATAGCATTTCTCTGAATTGTGTATAATTCTAACTAACGAGCTTAAACAAAAATACTTTTTTCCTTAATGATAAGTAGGTACATAATTTTTCTTATGATAAATCGATATAAACTTGGTCAACAAAACAAATCAACACCAAAAAATATTTTAAGATGCATTAACTTATTGAAAGTTACCTAGAATTTTATACTGTTTCGAATAACAGATTCAAACATTATAATATTTACTTAAAAAAGAAATTACTTGGTGAAATTTGAAAATTCTAGACAAATTGGTGAAACTGTTTCTAGTCGATATAGGCGTAGGATCGATATAGTTAGTGTTGTGTCCATGATAACTATCGCCATAATGATAACTGATAAAATTATGTAATACAACGAGTGATATACATGAATATAATATGCGGATTTTAGTTGATTATTTCTATAACTAGCCGATTGGTTGAATATTCTCACTATTTCTATGTATGATTTCGTTTATGATTATGATATCGTGAATAGTAGGTATAGTTAGAATAGTGCTGAATTTGGAATTCGTTTTTTCGTTAATTTAGCGATAGAAGTTCAATTAAAATACTGTTTTACTGATTATTTTTTTGTATTTCACAGTTGTTGATAGTTTAGTACATGAATTCTTGATTATTAACCGATATCCATAGATGACGTAATAACTGGTTGATCGCCCTTTAAATTAATATCAAATTTAAGATTTTATTTTAATTATTTTTTTGAACCGATTGACGTCAAATGCTGGACATAGCCTCTATAAGAGATTTTTATTGTACATGACCTTGTGTCACTTTGGATCCAGGGGATTCAAAAGGTTAGGCTTTTTGAGGTCGTCTGCCTAGTCGGGGGGTCTACCGACGCTGCGTTTTACGATGCTACACCACAAATCGTACGAACAATCTACAGGCGTTGGGGTCCTATTTCAATTAATTAATTATAATTTCAGTTACTCCGTATAGAGTATATTGGCAAAACAGCGAGCATGCTCATATTGCTACCAAATGAAATAACCGGCTTGGATGCGGTTCTCAAGAAGTTGGCCGGCGGTTACGACCTATTGGCCGAATTGGAAAAAATGTACGAGACTAAAGTCAAAGTCACCATCCCGAAGTTCAAAATTGAAACCGAGATAGATCTAACTGAAGTTTTGCCTAAGGTAATTTGTAACTGCTGAGCACGTTATTTAATCATAGCTTAAATATGGCAATGCTGGTGTGATGCGCCGATTGTGTTCGTCCAGATTCTAGCAGTGTACCACTTTTTATCGAAAACCATAATTCATTTATTATCGTGGCCGAATACTGTTTAATAGTTCAAATTACTCATAAACATATACATTTTCAGGCGATAAAAGATAACTGTCAGATTTTGCGCTCTTATCAAAAATGGACACGTAATTATTGATTTCCAAAAAATATTTCTTTTTTACTTTACTTCATATGTAAGGAATGTTTTTATCTAGGGATAGTGATTACTATGAGTGAGCGATTGTAAAATCGTTGCATTATTTTGATAACTTGGTATTACATGGAAAGGATTTCGATAATTATTGATATATCGATGGTTCACTCATATTTTTCAGTACAAATCATCGCGGTGAATTTAAAAAAAATTACTTAAGTATCTTAAGCTATTCACAGAAAAAAATTACTGAGTGTTAAAGATAACCATAACTTGGAAGAGCAAGAAAAACTGTCTTGTTTAACATTTTGTAGTGTGATGTCATAGATGACATTGAAATAAGGATTCCTATGTATCAATTCAATTTACAATTCAATTAAGCTTAATTTTTGAATTCGGTCACTTTAATACTTAGCGTGCGATATCCTGTTCAAATAGGTATAATGTATAATATGAACACGACGTTGTTTGTAGTATTTTGGGTAAACCCGCATCGTAATTTATTTAACTTTGGCCTCGATATCGGTGAGTCATACGTGCTGGCATTATATCTGGAGTCTGCCCATTTTTCCCATAATACCTATTAAATATTTTTAATAATTATTATAATTAAAGATATTAGCGTTTATAATTAATGTTGAGAGACCGGCTATCACTCACTTCTTTTTTATCGGATGAGCCCGACTAGTGTCAAGCCCATACGGGGCTCTTATTCAAGAGCTCATGCTAGTCGGGCTCATGCGATAAAATAAGACGAGAGTATACCCGGTCTCTCATCATTAATTATGAATACCATTCACGATAGTTTAAATTGAACATATTAGCGTTTGGTCGATTGATTTTGAAAATAGTGAAATTTCATTTGGGTCACAATTGTTTTAGCAACGCAATCTAACGATACACCATGTCACGGCTCATTATAATCTTCACTGACATCATTCAACCATAAAAGTAACAGCCTGTTACAATCCTACTGCTGGGCATAGACCTCCTCTTTCCGCTTCTAGAGAGGTTTGGAGCTAAGACATACCACGTTGCTCCAATGTAGATTGGTGTTGGACATATCTCTCTAGAGAATTCTAGAGAGATATTTCCTTACGATGTTTTCCATCACCGAAAAGCGTGTGATCGCACGGTCTTACCGCTGGTCTATCACAGTTTTTTTAAAATTTTTACAATCAACTATACTCATGAGGTGTTTATTTGACACATAATAGCTTATATAAGGATGGGCGAACATTTGGCATCAACGTGCCATATTTCTAAACAAATGTTTAATAAGGTCATAGGGGCGCCATCAAAAATTTAAGCCTTTTGATTATTAAGAAACGTTACGCGTGTTTGCTTTTCAAAAAATATCTACGTTTCTTTTGTCTGTACTTTACCCAAAATATTGTAAAGCGTTCCATCAATGCCATAGTTTCGCCATCCCTGGCGAAGGATGCCTTCAGTTTGTTTCCACCGTAAATAGTATGATGTGATTGCGTAATGATAATTTAGATTATCATGCCTAAATAAACCGAGTTAAGGTTACTTTTTTGTCTTACCATGTATCGTTTTAGGCTGGATTACCATATACCATACAAAGACAATGGAACAATAACTATAAAAATACATACAGGAAGTCTATATAAAAATTATATATGTATGTAATATTTTTATATATAGGTTATCAGATAACAGATAACGCTTAGTTGGATTGGAACTCATCAATTCTGATAATTACCTATTATCAAATATCTTAAAAATAGTTCTTTAAAGCGTTATCTGTTGAAAGGTTTTGATTAATCAACTTGGACATCGTATAGTCGTTATATACTGGTTGAATTAAGCTGTGATAGCCTAGCGGTGAGACCGTGCGAGTCTTTCGGGGGGAACACGAGTTCAAACCCGGGCAGGCACCAATGAGTTTTTCTATTAAAACTCATGTGTCTAATTGGTAATTGCAATTTATCACACCCTTTTCGGTGAAGGAAAACATCGTGAGGAAACCTGCATATCTCTAGAGAATTCTGGAGATATGTGTAACCTACCAATCCGCATTGGAGCAGCGTGGTAGGTCTTAGCTCCAACCCTTCTCTAGAGAAACGGAGAGAGGAGGCCTATTCCCAGTAGTGGGATTGTAACAGGCCACTACTTTTACTTTACTGCTTGAGTTATAACATTAATTTTAATGTTAATTGGTTAGTAACTACATAGTTTAATTTTCTGGGATTGGGTGGTTTACCTACAAACAATTCTGACTAGATTAATTTTTAATATATACTTTCATACTGCCGATAGTATTGGACTGTTTGTATGATTCATATAATTTTATTGTCTTCTATATTAATATTGACCCATTAGTAAAGATTACGTTTCCGGTCAATTTTAAAGGTAAACTAACAATATTGACTCAATGTGGCATACAGCTTTGTCATTTAGTTACTGCTCTATCAGCAAGACCAATCTTTAATGTTCAGATAAGATAAAATAGGGAATGTTGGTACTAAATAGGGGCCTGTATTATACAACGCGTGTCAGGTTTTCATACTTTATGATAATTATGTAGGTAAAGCGCGGAATATTTAGATTTTTAATTTTATATGAACTGAATGAAATTGTATCGCTAGCTAGTATTTGTATACGTAGCGATTTTAAGTTTCGTATTAAAATACGGAAATCCCATAGATAATAAGAAAATGTAGATATCAAATATTCAGACTAAATTAAAGAACTATTAAAGGTAAAAGGAGGGGAGTAAGATTTTACTCTTAACTCAAGCACAATTCATATATTTATTGAATTGTTTTTTTTTACGGAATAGATGCCTTGAAATTTATTTATTATTTGTTAGGAACAACCAGTGGCAGTTACATTAAATTGAACTAAGTACACCAGAAACGGTATTAAATGCACTGTCTTTAGGTACCATAGTATGTACATAAGGACAACAATTAACTAAATTAAATGTAAAACTAAGGTTCCAACATATGGAGCTTGAGAATTTTTTTTTTAATGTTTTCGCAGCCTAGTGCGGGTCTTTTAAGATCAAAATTTTAATGAAAGAATAAAATGAATTGTTTCTAGCTTGGCATTACATCCATATTCAGCGGCGGTGGTTCTGGACTTACTAAGATGCTAAACAAACCGGAGCCTCTTTACGTATCAAAGGCCGTGCAGAAAGCCTTTATTGAGGTGAATGAGGAAGGTGCTGAGGCAGCAGCTGCTACAGGTTTGTTTTTTCATATATTATACCTGTATGCATTTTTTACTGTATGCTGGGCTTTTTGCATGACACTGACACTATTACACTACTGATATCATTATCATCTTAGCATATTTTTAAGCTCGCAAAAAAGAGCATTTAATGGAACCAATATTTGAATTCAGTAGGTATGTAAGTAAGTAGGTAGGCTTTTCTCATGAGTTAGTAAAAATGTGGTCTTGTAAAGGAGAAATGATACACAGACAACTTATATAGTATTTTAACGTCTTACATTTATTTGTTAGCCGTATTAGCTTTAAGAATTTGTGAACATTCGTTGACCACAACTGTATTTAACGTACTTTAATTCGCTACGTATCCACATTACACTGCCTTCGACATTGCTTGCTTGCATTAAGACAGTATCGTCGCCTTAACTTAACCTATTCACCTATTCAAATAAAAAATATATATACCTATCATAAATTATTATTGCTAGTTTAAAAAAACACTTGTTCAGATGACAGCTAAAAAATGATACAAATTTAAAATGGTGCTATCCACGTAAATCGTTAACTCAAAATAATATTTAATATTAATGAAAAATCGAATAAACATGTGTTCAAATCAATTCGAAAGTTCGAAATAATTTTTTTTTTAATACTGAAATTTGCTTATGAAGAAGTTTATGTATACAATTTATTCTTATAACACACAATAAGGTATAACAATCTTACAACTTAAAATGAATATTGAGCATATCGTAGAGAATTAAAGGGATATAATAATAAAATGAAAATTGAAAATTGTGGTTTTGTGTGAATTGAATATAATAAACAAAATAGTGGTTTTATGTAATATTTTATAAAAAGATTGACCGCTCGGTATTTTTGTTGATATTGTTCGTTAGGTGCAATGCGTAGAACTTATGTTAGCTCTCTTATGAACTAACAGATCTTTTATAATTTAAATGTGCTTGTAAAAGATTTCCGGAAAAAAATATATGATTACAATGTGATAATATTTCATTTTAGATACCTCGATATATATTTCCTGAATATTCTCCGACCGATTTAATTACCTGATAAACCATTTATACAAATAAATACAAAATTTAGGTGATTTATTTAACTTTCATCTTTAATAGTGTGTATCACCAATTTCTAACATGTAGCCTGATTTGATTCGATGACACATTACATTACTCTAGCTATTCTGCTGTTAATTGTATGACCACTTTTTATATTTTATATTTAAAAATTGGTTCCAACGTGATTTAGAAAAGATTTCAAGCAAGCTTAAAAATACCTTACGTATTGCTTAGGTAAGTCTTACTAGTTATCAAGTAATTGGTTGCCAGATTTCTGAATCAGTCTTAATTATACAAATGAGATGAAAATGTTGAGATTGATTTGTGGTTTGACATTAATGGATAAAATAAGAAACGAGTATACAAAAGACTGGTAGATATGAATACGAAAGAGGCATGGTTGGATTGTGTGAAGTATGCCTTGCTCCTGCTTACTCCTTTGAGCCACAGAGTTGACAATTGATAGCAGAGAACGGAAGAAAAAAAAGGGTTTGCCGACCTCACTTAGAGTGGGATAAAGGCAGGAGTATAATAATTAGATTATATGCAAACGGATAGTCCACTCTGTTTTTAGCATTACATATATTTTCCATTTACTTTATCACGGATTGTAGCAAAATAATATTACTTTTGTTTACGTAAGGTATTTAAAGTCGTTCTTTGTATTTTTAAGACCATATTCGCATCAAATCCATATAGTTAATTCTTGGTCTCACTTTATAATTTAATTTAGCATTAGTATGATATGGCTGAACGAATTGAAACGTAAATTTACAGCAATATTATTAACACGGGTGTATTCTTTTTGCTCTAATCATATAACAAGTGACAACTAACATTATTCACAGCATTATGTCATATGGAATAATGCTGTGGGGCAAACCTGTCGATATAGAAAACATTTTTGTTGCTCAAAAAAGAGCCATACGGGCTATCTATAATATGAAGCAACACCCTTCGCGAAAAATTCAATTATTATACTTACTGTAGCATCACAATATTTATATATTCTATTTGTACGGAAAAATATCGGTATATGTAAAGCAAAATTTGATGTACACCAATACCTCGCTTTGCGTCGTTTCGTTTTGCGTTTTTTCGAAGTTGCGTCCCTGCTTAATTTTTACTGATTTTCACTGTGCGTTGTTCGATTTTCGAAATTGTTTTGGATTCGAGTCTTTAATTTTTTTGATTTTTTTTCTAAAATATGGCAACACCTTTGTTTTTAATTGCGACATGCCATCAAATTTTGGGGATTCCCTTTCTAACTAAAAAACAACGTAAATTTAATACAATTTTATATTCACTTTGTTTTGCTTATTTTAGAGTTAAGTTTAATTACGTAGTGTGAGGTAATGTTTTTGTGCTTTTTTAAAAAGAGAATTGTTTTTGAGAAGTGTTTTTGGTTACAAATAAAGGTAAATTTTTCCCCAATTTATAATAAATTTATGTAAAAAAGAATATAACTCTGCCTAATTGGCAGAGTTATATTCTTTTTTACATAAATTTGTATTTTTTTTACCCAAATATGAGGAAAAAGGGTGCTGCTGGTAGAATTGCCAAATATACAAAAAAAAACTATCAGCTTGGAGACAAAATTAGATATTCTGTGACGATTTGATAATGGGAGAAAAGGCTGTGGAGATAGCAAAGGCTATTTATTGGCTTGGCTGCAGCCACTCATCAGACAGTGATTAATTTTAATTAAATCTTCATAAATGAAATATGTAGTTTATTTTGTTTAATTGAATACCTTCTTTGTATAATTATTTTTGTTTGAAAAACATTTTACTTGTTCAATTTTATCTTTAAAAGGTAGAATTTTCATAAGTCTGGAACCTATCTTCGGTCAGTAACTGATTTGCTATAGAAAATCTATTTTCACTTTGCGACGTTTGAATTTGCGTCGGGTTTTTTGAAACGTAACCCCGACGCAAAGCGAGGTTATAGACATACGAGAGGTCACAAAAAGTTTGTGATACCTGCGTAGCGACTCAGCAGAGTAACCAAATCATTTGTTGGTCTCGCTATTCGCTTCTATAATAAAATTCAATCGATACTAGACCAGTCTACAGAAAGATTCAAACTAAAAATTATAAAGATTGTTTTGATTTTGATTTTGACAAGTTTATAATACAATAAATTGCAAAGTGCATTGTATTTAAATAATAAGTATAGTACGCGGCAATAAATAATGCACATCGAGGCTCAGACAGAGAAATCGGCTAGATTCTGCTTCATAGAGCATTGTCTCTGTCGCACAAACTGACGACCATGTGTGACAGTGACAGCGCTCTACGAAACCGAATTGGCCGGCTATTTTGTTCTAAGTTCCCGATGTGCACTATTTTTTGCCGGGTACTATAGTAAGATTTATTATGCGTACAGCCTTAAAGATCGTTAGAAAAAGGATTGAGCGTCGTCGTCGCGTCTACGCTGATCACCCTTTTTTCTACGCATTGATGGGAGAAAGAAATATGCTCTTCACCGGTGTTTTTCGGACCCCAAGTGGCACACTTCATAAATAGCTTTACGCACATCCTCCGTAGCATGTCCCAACATTACTCGTACTTATTAAAAAAAATTGTATAATTTTGTTTGTGTAATCTATCTGCGTAAATTTTAAGCGTTATATTCAGTTCTTAGTCGATTTGCTTGTGTTTATTTTTGTAAGTTAGAATCTTTTAATTTTTAACTACGGCATCATTTCCCCTCACGATAGATCGTCTTATGAAGCTATCCTATTAACAGATAAAAAAATAGATTAATTGAGACTGGAAGTGAAATATTAGCATACTTTGCAAGACTTTAAAGTATCACCGTAGTATGCGTACTATGTGATTTTTGGAATTTCAATATGAGTGTGATCTTCTAGTCAAACTGTGTAAATTAGTTTAAGTTCATATCTTTATTCTATATATTTGAACGGTATTTTCATTTGCCTTATTTAGCCGTACTGATCTATATATTCTATTTACTCCAATTATATCGCACTATTTATTTAATAATGAATGTTTTCAAACCCTCTCGTGCAAAGTGCATGCTGATTGTATTTAAATTATATGTGGTAAGTTTTGTTATTATGCGTACAGCCATAAAGATGGTTATGAAAAGGAAGGGACCTCGTCGAGTTCATGTCTACGCTGATCACCCTTTTTTCTACGCACTGATGGGAGAACGAAATCTGCTCTTCTCCGGCGTTTTTCGAACTCCCAGTGGCACACTTCATAAATAACTTTACGACCATCCTACGTAGCATATCCCAACATTACTAGTAGATATATATATTTTTTTAATGTATATATAACTTTGTTTATATAACTGTCTACGTAAACTATAAGCCTTATATTACATTTGCTTCTATTGTTTCTTTTTGTAAGTTAGATTCCTTTCATTTTTAACTATAGCATCATCTCTAATCACGATAAGTCGTCGTATGAAGCTATCCTATAAAACATTAAAAATTAAATTAATGGAAGTTAGATCTTAGCATACTTTGCTAGTATGAAAAGTATTACCGTAGTATAAATACTATTCGATTTTTTGGAAGTTTATTGCAAGTGTGATCTTCTATTAAACTGTGTAGATCGATTTAAGTTCATATTTTTTTAATCTATAATATTTTGAACGATCAAATTTTCAGTTGACTTATTTACCCGTTCTGTTCTATATGTATAATACACCTTATTATATTTCTATATTCTATTTGCTATAGTTTATGTGTCATATATATTTTAATTAGGCACGACCCGGCTTTATTTAATTGTTGTCGTAACTATGTTCGTGCTTGCTTTTGGGTGTTGTTAAGTATAATTTTTCAATGCAGTTTATTTAAATAAAATCGTAGAAAAGAGACTGCCTGAAATGATTACAATTTTTTTTTACTATTATTTATCTATCTCTATGTATATATATTTTACTATTACTACTATTTTGTATATATTTTTTATTATTGTCTCTATTACTAGACTTATAAATATACTATATTTACTTTATACTATACTTTCGCCGAAACGTGAAACGAAACTCTCGCAGATATAATTTATTGAATTAGACGTTACTTTGCGGAGATGCATAATACAAAAGTAATAATAAAATTATTTTGCTATAATGATATTTTTCGCGGATTATAGCAAAATAATTGTATAATTACTTTTGTCTCGCAGATATGATATCCATATTTCAGGCCTGTGCACATGCCAATGCAAAGACATTTCTGCAATAATCTCAACATTTAGATATCAGATTTCGTTTCACTTTTAGCAATATACTATTAAAACCATATCTCTTAAAACAAACTTGTTTTTGTTAGTTTTGTATATTAATATACATATTATTTTTATTTCTCATATTAATATATTGTATTTCGATTTGATATTATATATTATGTGAAATTTATTCAAGTTATTATATAAAAACTATATTATTATTATATAAATATTACATCACATTACATCTAGAAGAAAGAAGAGAATTCCGAACTGTTGCAGAATTAAGAGCTGCTTTTCATTATTTAGGTAATATTATAAATGTGTAAGTGTACGCTTTGCTTGCCTTTCTTTCATGTCCGATCAACTGGGTCTGGGGAGTTACATATTATCACGTTATACGCTTTGAAAATCACAAAAAAACGAGTTTAAATATAATCGAAAACTTTGAATATCTAATTCGAACGGTCTGTTTATGACAGCTATTGTTCATATAAGTTACCTAGACCTTGGGGATGTTTGTTACAGGAATGGTGTTCATGATGTGTTCGGCTATGATAGGCGAAGAGCCCGTGCCGAGTTTCGTCGCGGACCATCCTTTTATTGCGGCTATAATAGCTGATAAGACCGTATATTTCACAGCCATGTACCGGGGGGACGTAAATTGATAACTGCTTTTCCAAAAAAGTTTTAAATTCAGCTATAATAATATAGTTTTTATTTAATTTTATTTTATTTCTGTTTCACGCTGATACATATAAACATAGTGAGATATTATAGTTTATTGAATATGTCAATTTTGTGTAACAACGTTTATAAATTTTTGCAATATATTCCGTTATATAAACATTAAAGTGATTTTGATGATACTGCACTATTCATATAAGGAGATTCGTATTTAGACTATTATTAAATAGACCTTGGTATATGTTATAAATATAACATATATTTAACAAAGTACAAATATATTTTTTATATACTTTCTTATTACTGCCAAGTTTGTCGTTACATAATATATTGTTGTTGATGAAATATACAGTAGCTCACAGATGCCTAGTCTAGGACATAAGTCGACTGCATGAGTTAGTTGGGAGTAGCCCTCCTAATGAATTGTTTCGATCTATATCGTTATTCAAAAGAAATATATAGTAAATGAATGGAATCGGTTGCCTTATTAGTATATACTGTTGATATCTTGTTATCATTATCTTTTTTTCCTAATAGTAAATGCGAAAATTTAATTTTTGTTTCTGTACTTTATCGCTTTATTTATTATAAATTTTAGAAGAAATTATATATTTAGTGTAATTAAATTATTTTATAGTAATGTTGCTATAAAATAATGTGGTTTAAATTTCATTCATTTTGGATTTATATATTATTTTATAATATTTTTATACGATTTATTTGTACGATTTAAAGTCTTCTGTTTTCTTACTATTAAATTATTGCTTTACTAATATGAATTTTTCATTATGAACGATTGATACAACATTGTTGAAAATTGCAGATACTATTTTTAACAGCTGTTATTTAACTTGCCGTGTATGTATGTGAAGGTGGAATATTTGTGGAATTTGGTAGAATTCCTGTTGTCCGATTGAGCTGTAATTTTACATACTAGTCCAGTCCCGATGACAATGCATGTCTATGATAAGCATGATCTGATGCTGCTGCCAGGATTGGCTCCAGACGAGGGAACTCCTCAACGGTTAACAGTAGGGACATTAAATTTTGTTAAAAGCTTTTTGCAAGACGACATCATTTGAGCATTTTATATAAATCATTTATAAAAATTAAGTATTTAACTTAAGATACCTTATTGCAATGTGTAGGAAGTTCCCATAAGCCATGGTATTTTTATAAGTTCCATCATTTTCTTTCTAAAATATTTAAATCACAAATTATACCTAACTCAAATAATCTTTTACAAGCGCTTTTAAATCAAATAAGCTGTAGGTAGCAGCTTCCTTCCAATAGCAGTAATAATATCCTACTTAAATCTCGCAACAACTACAAGAAAGACACTAATCAATCTTATCAAAAGAGAGCCTTTTAAAAGGGAGATTTTTATCATTCATATAATCGATAGAGAAAACAAAATTTTATACATTTCATAATTACATACATTAGTTTTCCTTGTAAAGATTTTTAACGACTCTTAAACATTATACATTTAAAGCTACGTTAGTTTAAAGCAATAAAATACTTATTTATTTAAATATTTACTTAAAAGGTCGTGGTTCATAAATATCTTTTAATGTTATGAATGCGAAAGGCTGTTTGTCTTTTACGCTTTCACGTCAAACCTGCAGGACCCGCTCACTTTGTACGATCGTAGCTTAAATACCAGGAAAACGGGAGGAATAACCTAATTCTCGTTTTGGGAACAGTTAAAAACACATAGTATTGATGTTACTTTAAGGGTTGTGTTTACCCGAACGTAGTCGTGGATTCGGCTTGCGCTTTATATAGACACATTTACCCAGCATCTATATAGTTCACTGCTTTATACTAACATTTAATGGGGCTCCGAGCAAAACTGTGTTATCGATTTGTGTATGTATACGTTAAATGTTGGATTGCCGTCGGTCAGCGGGCGCAGTTCGTAAACGCCGTGCCGCGGTGATGACGGAGAGCGTGCATGTGAATCGGCCCGCACTGTGGTGTGCGATGGCGTACGGGGTGCCTCTAGTGATGCTCGTCCCGATACCGCACCAAGGAGCAGCTCCTCGCGACGAGCTATAGATGTGAGCTTGGTCTATAAGCGTGATGATGCATGCAGGCATGGTGATGATGCTGCGGTGTGCCAGGCCCCCTACGCTGAGGTTCCGCGCGGATCGACCCTTCCTCTACGCATTGCTGGACGGACAAACGGAGCTGTTCATTGGGGTCTACCGCACACCATAAAACGACGTTCTGACCCTGCCGCTGTAAACGCGTAAATCCTGCTAGCCCTTCTTAAGCCAAGTATTTTTAAACAAAAACAATGCAATTTCCAAATGCTCTTAAAATATTGATTAATATAACAAACAGAATTAAATATCCATCAGATGAAAGTACTTTGGAGGTTCGGATCAAATTCCTCGATTCCAGGAGCGTTGAGCGTTAAGTGAATTGTTAAAATTGACTATTTGCAATTTATACTGAGTTCTGGCAAGATAAGTTTATCTTTATTAAACTTATAATTTAACTCAAGTCTTGGTTATGCAAAAATACGAATAAACGTTATCCTAAATGTAACATTCAAGTCGATAAAACTTCAATAAAGATTAATTAATATTTTCTTATTACGGCGAAAATTTACTATTTAATACGTTAAGGTGGATGGTCCTAATGGCTGCCAAAATCTCTGATTGAAAATAGTTTCTGAGACTTTATTGGGTTTTCGCTGCATTTATTATTATTTTCAATTTATTTTCTTTCGTTTAGTGAATTAATTTAAATAAAATTTGATGTATATTTCGTAAATCATGTTGAGAAAAGTCAGGCAAAACATTCAAGAGGTAACTCAAATTAATCAAAATAATATGTGTTTATCAGCAGGATTCATGCTTAGATTTTTGTGGTCCATACTTAATGTAACTGTTTATACTTTTAGTATCATAAATTAAACAATTTTTAGTTAATTAAAAGGTTTAAGCCTTAGGGTATTTAACTTACAGCTTCTTTATATTACAGCTATAAATATCGTGAAGTATTGTGCAATGATAGACTTTGAGCCTGTGCCGACTTTCTTTGCTGACCACCCGTTCCTCGCCGCTATCATGGTTGAAAATAGTATTTACTTTACTGCCACTTACCTTGGGAAATAACGAAAACCTTATCTTTGGCAATGTTAAGGTTTTTAGTATATCCACCATAAAACTATAAAAATAATGATACATATTTTCATTTGTTACGATTTTTTATTAAAAATATGTTTAACTGCGAATCTAAATTATATTGATTTAATCGTAGACGTTTATTTGATAAGGAAAAATCAAGCATTTTAAATGTAAATGATTTTTTTTTTAATTTTTAATATTATATCCTTTTGTAAAACAGAAAATTAAAGTGTTATCCAAAAAGTATTTTTTTTATATTTAACGCTGTCCTATTTGCATGGAATAGCGAGATGGCATTCGCCTTTGTAATACTTTTATTATAACTTTACACCTTGAGACAAGTATTTTATGGTATTTTATAAGCTTCAGTTCGACTAATTAGTTTTTAAATTTAATGTATTTATGTTCTAAGTTTCTTTCTCACTGTATATTAACATCATTTGATTTCGAAAAAGAATTAAGCTGTTTTATTCAAAATTTGGTTCAAAATTATAAATATATATATACGTTGTTGCTTAATAAATGAGATTCTTAGTAAATGATTGTATTATTTCTTTCTTGATGTCTAAATATTGCTTAAAATACAAGATGTAAGTGATGAAGGTTTTCGATTATTGTGGTCCTATTTCTTATATTATTTCTTCTTTTTAATTTTTAGATTTTGCTATAAGTACTAAGGCTTTTGATAATAACACAATGAGATAATAACTTTAAAGTAAAGTAGCGGCCTGTTACAATCTCACTGCTGGAAATAGGCCTCCTCTCTTCGTTTCTGGAGAGAAGGGTTGGAGCTAAGACCTACCACGCTGCTCCAAAGCGGATTGGTAGGTTACACATATCTCCAGAATTCTCTAGATATGAAGGTTTCCTCGCGATGTTTTTCTTACGCGGAAAGCGTGTGATAAATTGCAATTATAATAAGACACGTGAGTTTTAATAGAAAAACTCATTGGTGCCTACCCGGGTTTGAACTCGTGTTCCCCTCGTAAGAGTCGCATGGTCTCACCACTGGGCTATCACAGCTTAATAAGTTTATATAGGTAATATTATAGGTATATTGATTATTTATGATGAATCTCGGTTGGCTTATTATAGGCCTCATAACAGAGCCTAGTCTCTGCGGCAATGAGCTGCATGCACCTGGAGTGTAAATGCGAGATTAAATCAAAATAGGATCCGTAGAATATGTCACTATTTATAAACTAAGTGTTCCACCTAATCCCTATGTTTTGTAAGTAGCTTGTATCTGTTCGGTGTTTAAATATACTAACTTTATTTCAGCTGTGCAAGTGGAAATGTTACTTGAAGATGTATGCGAAGAGTTTGTAGCGTGCCACCCATTCCTATTATATATAATGGTTGAGAAAAATAATATTTTTTGGATCAAATATTTAATACCAAGCGAACTAGCAAAGATTTAATTTATTACTCTTTTAAAGATTCATACTACATTGTGAATGCGAAATAACTCATGTCATTTATTTATTTTATTAGAACTGACATTATCCACTAAAAACTATATTAATTAAACACAATAAAATTAAAATTTTATGAAATTAATAAAATTAAAGTTTTTCAGAGAAACCTAAGAGCTAAAACTCTACACGCTGTTCCAATGCGGAGAGATATGCAGGTTTCCTCAGGATGTATCCTTTACCGAAAAGCGTGTGATAAATTACAATTATTATTAAGACACATTAGTTATAGTAGTTTATGATACTGTTGCATAATAAGGGTTCTTATAACACGAGTGTGGTTTAAAAAAACGAGCCGCAGGCGAGTTTTTTTATAGTGTCACACGAGTGTTATAACACCAAGAAATGTACAGTATCATACACTACTTTATCTACTCTCATACTATAATACGTAAAACGTACGTTTCCATTCCATGAACAAGTGGTAACATTTAATATAGTTGCTCCTAGATTTCGTCGGCAACAAGTTCACGGTCATGTTTGACGCAGCTTTCAGAATATCTGGTGGTGTACAATTACCACTATCCCCGCTCTGAGACATGTTTTTACACAAAAACTTATTTTTTTACAAACAAAACTAAACTTCGTTTAAATATTGAAAGGATTTTTTAAATGTCATATATTGGCGCCAAGGCGCAAACATCGATTGCGCATGCGTGTTGCGTCGCCGCGGACCCATTCAATGAAACCTTTTTTTAAGGTAGAGGATCAACCTCCATGGTCCAGCTGGAAGTTGTATAGGTGTATCGTTATGATTAAAAAGTTACATTATGATACAGGTGTCCATACAAGACCTGTATCGTAATGAAACTTTTTTATTTTTTATTTTTTTCTGTACGTAATGTTTGTTATAAGAATTTTGTTTTCAGTTTTATAATCTTTGTATTATAGTATCAGAGTTGATAAAAATAGAAAACTCATTGGTGTCCGTGGTTTGAACTTGTGACGCACCTTGAAAGAATCGCACGATATCACCGCTGGGCTATCACAGCTTTACATAAAATAAAACTAACACAATTTTACAATAAAAAAACGAATGAAATAGACAACAAACGCTTCAATTCTGTTACGCATATCATAAGTGTGGAATACTCTTCAGACATTTATTGGACTCGCTAATTATAATAGGTATCTTCAAAGAAAGAGTGATAGGCATCTGCGTAGCAAGCGCCATACACTTTAAATAAATAAATAAATAAATACACTTACTCACACGGTCGTCCATCCCCAAAGTAGGTAATTTAATACTTGTGTTATGGCTAAGGCACAACTGTTAAATACATATATAATTTTAAAAACATACATTTTGCGCCAAAACTTTTTGATAAAGGGGGCGCAAGAGCACTGCTTGCACCCGTGGCGCCTGTTGTGCTTAAGACGGGCCTGGCTTTCCATCTCATGATTGCAGTTTAACGCTTAACTATTCAGACACAATGAAAAAAAGTTTTATAAAAGTTGATTTCAATAGTTACTACTGTAATCATAGATACCCACACCCAGCGATTCCCTTTGATACGAAACACCGACAACTCCCGGGCGCGAGTATCAAATAGACGATGATTGGCGAGTACAGTACGTACCTTCAACACATCGTACTCACGCCTTATAATTATTTGTGATATCTGACTATAAAGACGATCCATATCGTTTAATTTTAAAAGCTGTCTATATATGTAAGTAGTTATAGTTATTAGCCATTAGTCGGCCGTTAATTTGCACAAACAGCTAATGGACAATAGGAAGTGCAACCTGCTTTTTACACTACGTCAAAATATATACATATAGGTACTACATGGGTTCCAATAATGGCATAACTCAAAAATCATGTTCAGAGAAAAATGAGTTTAAAGTTTTAATTGCTAAGGTAAATGCATAAAATATGCTTTAGTTTGCTTAGATGAAGTGCCATATATTGAATAACGAGTTCTGCCGGCATTGCTGCTGAAATGAATGTGTATTTTAACATATACACTATTCTTAGTCCGAAACACGTGTTTTATAAACTGTGCCACTATTGCAGCCCATGAGCGTTATATAGTAAGGAAAACTTAATGCTCAGTTTTGCTGTTAGAAAGAAATTGGCATGTAATAATAATACCAGACCGACAGTGGGCAGCAGAACTGTCGGTGCAAAACGGTCAGCACTGCGATCACCAATCCGCATGCCAAGCGTGGTGATTATTGGCAAAATAACCTTCATGGATAAAAACAATAAGCCACAGCCCCTAGTTCCCGGCAGCCCCGCTATTCCCAGCTCTGGCAGCGGTTCGGGTAACGGTGGGGCAGGGGGTGTTAAGAATCTCCGGAAGAGATTCCGCTGCCAACCCCGACGACTGGACCTGGCAACGTACAACGCACGCACTTTGAGGGAAGACGAAAAGATACTCGAGCTGGAAGAAACAGTAAGCAAGTTGCGGTGGGACGTGATAGGGTTATCTGAAGTCCGAAGAGAGGGGGAGGAGACGATGATCCTAAAATCCGGCAACTTGCTTTACTACCGGGAGGGAGAACAACAGTCCCAGGGTGGTATCGGGTTTCTCGTCCACAAGTCCCTTGTAAACAACATTGTTCAAGTCGAGAGTATGTCGAGCAGGGTCGCGTTCCTTATACTCAGAATTACCAAACGGTATTCGCTGAAGGTCATACAGGTTTACGCACCGACATCGGCACATCGAGACGAAGAGGTGGAGGCCATGTATGAGGATATATCTAGAGCCATGCATGCCTCCAAAACCTTCTACACTGTTGTTATGGGGGATTTCAACGCAAAGCTGGGCAGGCGAAGCGGCACAGAGGTGAGAGTAGGGCAATTTGGATACGGGCAACGGAACCACAGGGGTCAGATGCTGGCCGATTTCTTGGAGAGAGAGGACCTCTACATGATGAATTCTTTCTTCAAGAAACGGCCGCATCGAAAATGGACCTGGATAAGTCCCGACGGTTCCACGAGAAACGAGATTGACTTCATCATGTCGACCAGGCGTCATATATTCAATGATGTCTCTGTGATCAATACTGTGAAAACCGGGAGCGATCACCGTCTGGTTAGAGGCACATTGAATATATGCGTACAGCTGGAAAGATCCGGACTGGTGAAGTCTACGCTCCGACCAACTCGAGCTCATATCCAAAACCCCGAGAACTTCCAACTCGAGCTGATGAATCGTTTTGACTGCCTAGCTGACTGCGCTACTGTGGACGATGTAAACAACAGGCTGGTGGAAGCTGTCCATACGGTGGGGTCCAAATTTTATAAGACACACCGTAAGAGAACCAGTAAATTCTCGACCCAGACTCTCAAACTCATGGATGAGAGGAACGAAATGAGGCTACAGTCTTCTGTAGACGCGACACGCTACCGTCTGATCAATAGACAGATTTCTAAGGCGCAGAAATGCGACCTGCGACACTTCAACACCGAATACATTCGAGGTACTATTGAGCGTAACAGGGGCTCAAAAGTGTTCGCAAGAGATCTGTCTATTGGGCAGAGGCAGTTAACGCGATTGAAGACCGATACTGGTAGTATCATTTCATCTCGTCCTGAGATTTTGAGAGAGGTTGAGAGGTTCTATGGGCAGTTATACACCTCAACACAACAGCCTGTTGTCAATTTGGCAAAAGACCCAAGAGCCAAGTTGACCCGACACTATACCGAAGATATCCCGGACGTCAGCCTATACGAGATTAGTATGGCTCTCAAACAACTTAAGAACAACAAGGCTCCAGGTGATGACGGAATCACTACCGAACTCCTGAAGGCGGGTGGTAAACCGGTACTTAAAGTCCTTCAGCGATTGTTCAATTCCGTCATTCACGAAGGCACTATGCCGGAAGCATGGTACAGGGGCGTGGTGGTTCTCTTCTTCAAGAAAGGTGATAACACCTTATTGAAGAATTATAGACCCATCGCGCTGCTGAATCATGTTTATAAGTTGTTCTCGAGAGTCATAACGAATCGTCTCGCTCGTAGGTTCGACGACTTCCAGCCTCCCGAACAAGCCGGTTTCCGAAAAGGGTACAGTACCATAGACCACATATTCACGCTGCGGCAGGTTATACAGAAAACCGAGGAGTATAACCAGCCACTTTGCTTGGCGTTTGTGGACTATGAGAAGGCCTTTGATTCGGTGGAAACATGGGCTGTGTTAAGATCGCTCCAGAGATGCCGAATCGACTATCGGTACGTCCAAGTGTTGAAGTGTTTGTATGAAAACGCCACAATGTCTGTCCGTATCCAAGACAAAACTACGAGACCAATCCAAATGCGGCGAGGTGTGCGACAGGGAGATGTCATCTCCCCGAAGCTGTTTACCGCTGCATTGGAAGATGTCTTTAAGCTTTTGGATTGGAACGGATACGGCATCAACATCAACGGCGAGTACATCACTCACCTTAGATTTGCCGACGACATAGTCGTTATGGCAGGCTGTCTGGAGGACCTTAACGCAATGCTCGACGACCTCAGCAGAGTATCTCAACAGGTGGGCCTTAAAATGAACATGAGTAAGACGAAAATCATGTCAAACTCACATGTTCCGCTCCACCCGGTCATTGTTGAGAACTCTGCACTCGAAATTGTAGACGAGTACATATACCTGGGACATACGGTCCAGCTGGGTAGGTCCAATTTCGAGAAAGAGGTTAGCCGCCGAATCCAACTCGGATGGGCAGCGTTCGGGAAGCTACGCGAGATCTTTACGTCCGAAATACCTCAGTGTCTGAAGACCAGGGTCTTCGAACAGTGCGTGTTGCCAGTGATGACCTACGGATCTGAAACGTGGTCGCTCACTATGGGCCTTATAAGAAAGCTCAGAGTCGCTCAGCGGGCGATGGAGCGAGCTATGCTCGGAGTGTCTCTACGAGATCAAATCAGGAATGAGGAGATCCGTAGAAGAACTAGAGTCACCGACATAGCTCAGCGGGTCGCGAAGCTGAAGTGGCGCTGGGCGGGGCACATAGTGCGGAGAACCGATGGGCGCTGGGGTCTTAAGGTGCTGGAATGGCGACCCCGCACCGGAAAGCGCAGCGTCGGTAGACCCCCTACGAGGTGGACAGACGACCTCAAAAAGGTCGCAGGGAGCCACTGGATCCAGGCGGCGCAAGATTGTGTGGTGTGGCGATCCCATGAAGAGGCCTATGTCCAGCAGTGGACGTCCATCGGCTGAAGAAGATGTAATAATAAGCAACATTTGCATATCACATCAATTCTAAGTATATATCAATTTAAGTATGTGTTTGTTGCATGCGGAACAGAACTCATTTTCTACAGACATAAACTGAACATTTACAGTCAGATAAGGACTCGCAGTTGATTCAGTAGTGAGAATACCGGTAAGAACACAAGTTGAGTGATTTCATATACTTGAATATATTGCGGAATCGAAATTAGATTTGCAAATTGCAGTGTTCGAAAAATTAACAGCCGAGACTAATGAATTAGTACGTGCGATAAACCGCATTAATGAGACGTCTCGGTTATATTGTGATACTAATTCTTCATGGATTACATGTCTGTTTATCATATGGGTATGCAGTCGGTAAATCAGACTTATCGAAATACCCGCAGAAACTATCTCCAACGAGTTTGGCTCAGACTGAAATTTGTTTTCCTTATAATAAACTATTTCTTTGCAAAAACTCTCAATCTAGTACAACGCCCACCCTACCCTATTAATGCACTCTTTAACGAAAATCATAAATCTCCTTTATATTCGACAGATGCAAGTCGACCTTCCATTCAATCTAGACTTTTTATGACAGTGTCTCCTAAAGGATTACAGAATAATGTCCTGCAAAAGCAGCCATTTTATGATAATCCTTCAAAATTACCGCACACTGTACATTATTATCCCCCAAATCTAGAAATTCATGGTAGTTTATTATATAATTCGCTTCCCTTAAACTATGGGAAACATGAAACAACAACTGTAGAGAATACGATTAAACATTCGTTGGACGACATAATTTTGCCTTCACGCGATAATGTGATATATACTAGTGAGCCCATGACTGAACTATTTACAACTGGATCGAAGCAAAATATAGAAAACAACAGGACAGTTTATGTTTCACTATTTGATAAATTTATACAATCATTGGATAGATTTGAACGTAAATTTTATCAGGTAAGAATTGTATTACAATTTCATGTAATTAAATTAAAATTGTTCTCTTTATTTTCCTTTTCCTTTTTTTAATAAACAATGGCCTTTCTATGCTTGACATAGGTGTGTTCGAGGGATCTCCACGTCAAATGATATAGCAACTCCTGAATACTGTAAATCTCGCCGACTTTTAGATAGATAGACTTTTAGTTAGATAGACCTATTCTATGAAAACTCCGTTTTACCTTACCTCAACGTCTACCAGCTCTTTAAAATATGTGCCTAATACCACTACTGAATCGCGGAACGATGATCTATGTCGAATCTAAATCTGATCAAATCTGAGCTCGTTCCACTTACTTTTTAAAATTTATGACTAATTTGTTAATTAAATTTCACATTTGTACCGTATAGAATGCACTTTTACTTTCTCAAATTTATGTTGTAATAACTATTCTACATTTAATGTAATCTTACATAGATGTGAACTGTTTGTACTACGCTAACTCCTTAGTAAAAAATACAGTAAATACCTTTGTAGGTATACTAAATAACAGCATAAGCAGCGTTAAAGAACATTAAAGTGGAATTTTTTGCCGTACTCAATCGATAGAAATCATAACAAGTAAATAGAATACTGGTATTATATCGCTTTTAATTAACTAATAGTTGCGTGTTTAAATTCACTTGAACTACGCTTGGGAGTCAAAAATCATCTATGGGTTTATGGTATGTATGTGCAGAATGTGTAAAGAATTTAGTGAACAATTAATTTAGTTTTAGGTCAAGTTAGTAATTAGTAAAAATAAACTAATATTTTCTTATTTTGTGGTGGTATACTTGTCACACATCTTTTTAGAGTACGTTTAATAAACTCTTGGCAATAAGTCCTGAAAGTCGCCTGGAAAATGGAATCAGTTTTGCTCAATCCGGCCTATTCCTATACTTGGTTCTAATGGCGTTGACTACTGGAGTAGACTTAGACACTTCTGCAGAGATTGAAACTACCTTAGGTTTCCAAGCGTCTGTATCGGTAAGTACTTCGGTAATTATACATAAATATATAGTGGCCTAAAACATAATTTAATATTAAAGTTTTAAATTGCTTATAATCCATTTTATCCAGAGATGGTATTTTACTACTGCAGATTTACTATTGAATTAAAACTAAACATTAGACTAACATCTCCTCCTCTCTCTCTCCTCTCCTCTACATAATCGGCTATTACGAACAATTAAGCGCGAACACGATCGTGTAGAGGGCATACTCGCTAATCTATATCTATCTATGATCTATTGCGATCTATGATCGCCTACAACCCGATAATTGTCGGTTTTCGGACGCCTATTATATGAGATCTCTAAATACATACAATATTTGTTTATATAACTATAGTGTAGAGTAAGAAGGGTGAATGCTGTTCACTTAAGGAAAACATAGTGTATTTTTTTTATTTCTTATTATAAATCAAACCTAAGAATAAATTCTTTAATTATTTAGTAACCATAATTTAACAACAAAAGCATATATCTATGACCTATTAATAGTAGTAAAACATTTTAAAATACGTGTTTGAGTGGCATTTAATTATTTAGTAACCAATAATTTAACAACAAAAGCATATATCTATGACCTATTAATAGTAGTAAAACATTTTATAATACGTGTTTGAGTGGCATTACCCCTGACTATAGGTAATGCCGCTCAGGGTACGGGACAGTGACGCTCTTTTTAGCGTCACTGTTTTTGGAATATAGCAAGTAGGATTTTAGGACATTTTAATGAAAGATATATGAATGAGATCAACCTTATAGAATAAAGTTAAGTCTACAAAATCACAATTTAGCATCAATTACCACCCATTTGTACCTAAGATTAGCCTTTTTCAATTCAACAAATATGGTAAAGTTTTCAATGTGAAATCAACGTGAATTATTATTGAATAATATGAAATAATCATCCTTTTTATAAGTAGGACACATTAAAAATAGTCGTATTACATTTTTGGACACTTAAATCACAGTTGAATCCATCAGGCGAATCCCACCCGGAACATAAAGGCATGAGCCCACAGTCCAAACGCTACTTGTACGTATGCGTTATTAAAAGAAACTGCAACTTCGTATGGAGTTATTTTAGCCGTTAAATGTGTCTTCGTGTGCCTGTTGCATTGATGCCTATAAGCAGCTTTCGATGGCCCATAAAAGACACATCCGGCGGCGGTATTTTGTGAGAACTGTAAGGTGGAATAGACAGCATTGTTATATGACTATCCTTCCAAAAACTTAAAGCTTGAAGGGAAATATCCTTTGGTTACACAGAATGAATAGCACAGGTGATTCTTGGGTAGGTCTATTTTGTGATTAATTTGGAATTTTAAAAAAAACATGCACAATTGTTAAAAATTGTTTGCTTTATCACAAATTAGAACGCTTTTTTGTCAGACAAGTAATATTATAAAACTATAAGCATTATAATTTTGGACTGATCGACAAAAAACACCGAACCGAAAATTAGATCAGTACAGCCGCAAACGAAGAAACGAACTTCATGGTCAGATGATGCGGGCTGACTGTCCATTTGGATCGCTGTCTTTTATAGGGCCTCTCCCTCGGTCCTTTATGAGAGCCTGCGTGGTTATTCGTTCAATTTTGATAGAGTTACAGAGGTGAGCGCCATTACCCAGTGAGCGGCATTCCCGCTCCTTCCCCTACGTAGTATACATGTCAAGTTATCAATAATTTTACTGTGAATGAGATAATCTGCCGAGTTGCTAGTTGGTTCTTCACGCTAGAAGCAAAATTCCGCATTAGTGGTAATTTATTTTATAACATTTGACGATTCATCAGTAATTGAAACACTCTACTTTAATAAACAATATTTTCAATTGTATAGGAAAAAGCGAATCTCTTTCGGCACATTGTGTCATGGCTCCCTAGGTCAAGTCATGATCTAAAGTTCCGTTGGGCGACTCGGCTGGTGCTAGAACCAGCATTGCCCATTACCCCAGAATTCATGGAACACACTGCCACAGCATTAAAATTACATGTAGAATGGTTAAATGGAAACGAAAGGTTACATAATCTCACCAGCGCACTCAACGCAATGGTAGGTATGATGTTACCTATTGATAACGTACTATTAAATAAAGACTACAGTATTGGTCGCTTTTGAATAATGCAAAATTAAGAATAGTTTCGTATTGTTTACATAAATGAATAATGTATGTTTTACGAGTAATATTTTTTACAATTTAATATAAGTTTTTCTACAAATTTCAACAATAATAATACTTCTTGATGGTGCAATATATCATAAGCGAATGAAAACACATTATGATGACTATATTATATCTTACCATATTATTAAGTTACTAATATACTTAAAGATAAATCTTTCAGGTGAAAACAGATTCTGGCGGAGCGATGCGAAATACTTTCGATGAAGACGACTTCTCCGATGGCGCCTGTTCAATTTTGCTGAATACATTGTATATTCGCGCCAGGTGGCGTTCTCCGCCCACCGTGCTCAATGGGTCATATCCTTTTCGCGACTCAATAAAAATAAATCCTGAACGCTCCGTGCGAATGATCAGAATAAATGATATCGTGCGTTATGTTTTCCTTGAAGAATGGCATACTGAGGTACCGTTCAATAATTTTGTCGTATAATATTTTGCTAAGGAACGTGGGAATTCTTTTGGGAAACGCCGTGTGGTATCCGGCAGAATAGAATAGACCACCATCATTTCTTACCGAGGTATCGTAAGAGGCGACTAAGGTATGTTCCGTGTGGTACCCGGCTGGATAGAATAGACCACTTTCATTTCTTACCGAGGTGTCGTAAAAGGCGACTAAGGTAAGTACACGTCAGGCAGGCAGCCGGTCGTTAAATACGTAGCCAAATCGTGTGACAGCATGTTTGTAACATATTGTGCCGACACCACCTGCAGTGAGATAAGGGCAGGAGAATGATGATGATGTACGTGGGAATTCTTTTACCATAATTTACATCGAAGTACCAAATTATAAATTTTGAATCAATAAAATCAAATTAACAATCTGTACTATATTTTTTTTATTCTCTATTAAAAACTTTATTATATTACATCCGCCCTTGATAAACTCAAATTTTTATTGATCGCTCGGAATGTAGGTGCACATCAACACTAAGTAGCCTAACAAATATATGCCGAACGTTATAGTATTCAGAGCGCTAGCAAATTTAACCCAGTCTGTGGATACACGAATATTTTTTTCCTCAGCCCTCGAATCTTCTGTTTCTATCTTGTCTTCTGTGGAAGCGTTTGGATCAAACTCAGTAAATACTATATATTTTCCTGGTCCAATGCTCAGTAGACGGTTGACAGACATGATCCACGCTGGTGCTGGCACTATTTGCTTACGTAGATGCGTTAACACCATCGTTAGTAGTATTGCAATAAGTGTAAATATCATCGAGTCTCTAACAAACAACAGTATAATTGGCGTATCTATGCTCAATTTTGGTACCACATATCCGATTTCAGTAATAAGTGTAAAATGACCAAATAAACTAAAACACAGAAGTAATAATCTCGTATTATCCTTAACATCTAGTAGTAGAGAAGACAACGTTACCAGAACTAGTATAACTGAAGGTGCTACAACTATAGCTGCGATGCCGGCGGCTTCTCTGCGTAATATGAATATATATTTTAACATAGGATATGTACTATTGGGACAGCAGTTATATTTTCCTGGTAAACGTTCGTGAACAACGTTTATAAGATTCCAGCCAGCACCATTTTGGAGGTCGTCAAGCACAATCGGTTTTGTGTTATAAAATGTGAAGTTGACTTGTTCTCCGGTATGCATCCATGAACCGAAAAATAGTGTACAATTTTGCACATCGTATGGCCATTTGCGAAGCGATGTGCGACAGATTGCAGTGTGAACAACGTGCGGCACACAAGTGACTTTACCACTGCTATCCAACAAACAGGTCGTGTATATCGAGTCGCTGTTATAACTTGAAGCATCTGCATTAAAAAGGGCCAAACGTGGGGTCCAGACTTCATGACTCTCGACTTGTATTTCTTTGATGTCGCCGTAGTCGTCGGGCGTCCAACTTAGAAACTCATCCTTCCAGTTTAACGCTACCCAGCTATGGACAGATATCGTTTCTTCTGATGAATCGAAAGTTACATACTTTAATGCCAAACGGACTTTTACTTCAATGGAACTTTTATGGTCTTTTACAGGTCGCATATCAGAATTATATGCACATAATAGGTCGGTATGTAATTTTATTTCATTATGTTGTTCTTGCTCTCGTTCAGGCGGGCATTCAGTCCAAATAGAATGCGGAAAACAAATGGAAAGTACTAATGCGAGCAGAGCACGCGCCATCGTTAGGATGGGTAGCAAAGCACTGCATCAAGTAGTTGCTTATGGTTAAACATAGTGCAGGCACAAAAAATTTGATAATGAACACCGCCCCCTAATGATAACTCAATATTTAACATTTGCTGTTGATATTAATATAGTTACGTGATACCTTTAAAGAACATTCATTATTGTTAGATAATTAGCGATATAGACTAATTTTTTCTAGTGACGTCTCGTTCTGTTGTTGGTCGGTGTTTTATTGACTACATTTCTTAATAGATTTCTACAACTTTTCATTCGAAGTTTCTATAGGAAAGGACTTCAGGACTACTCTGTTAGGGTTTGTTTTTATTTACCTTTTAACATTCTTTTAGTTTATTAAAATTAATATATAAATGAATATAAATATGCTGGCTGTTCATTATTATTTCACTTCACAATTCGCATATTTGTTTGGTGGTAGGTATAAATACAAGAGAATGGACGAGTTTTTCTTTTTCCATTCTGGGCTTTTATATACTTATGTATATATTTACTTTAAGATACCGTACACATATTATACTTTTAGAAACAACAAATAGGTGCCTATATAAGTAAATTTTAATGATTGCCGAGTGGATTTATAAATCTGAACTTAATTTAATTGCGGTACATCACTATCTTCTCTTTTTTATTGGTATAAAATATCAATACCGCTTAATATAAATATTATTATTTTTTATTAGGTTCAGTACTAAACTAAAACATTATACATTGTTATTTTCAGATATTAGAAATCAGATACGCAACTCCTGATCTCACACTCCTGTTACTAGTTCCTGAAGGGCACTCCTTAAAAAGCTTAGCAATAAATATGGGAAAGACAAGTCTAGATAAAATTTATCAGAGAATGCGTGAAATGAGGGTAGCTGCGGTTCTTCCTATTTATACTCTCCGTATGACATTGCTATTACCTGGAAAACTGCAAGCGGTTTGTACTGTTTGAAATGATGACTAAATACTAGTCTTCATAAGTTACCATGACTCTCAGTAACAACTAGAATAGCCAAAGGCCTTCATAGTACATTTTGGAAATTAAACACTTAAAAAAAGATTGAAAATTGATGTATTATTGTGATACAATCTAAATAATACAAGTACTTTTAATTATTTAGTACAACCGTATTCCTGTTTTATGTACAATAGCATTTACACTTGTTTTATTTTATTTTAAAGTAAACTTTGTGCTTTTTCACAAACCTAATTCCGCTTTAAAGATATTATATTAAGCACAATTACATTCGTTTGATAAAAATTGGCATCTCCTTCATGGATAGATGCTATAAAATGGTTTTTTTTTCCATATGAAATGCTATAAGTATTGTATGTTTATGTAGTTTATATCAGAAATACTTCACCGTCTAATTGACGAACGCGAACAGTAGTCTTCTTTCGATGCAAATTTTTTCATATAAACCTTTCTATGGTTACCGTGGTAAGCATATTAGATTAAGCTAGAATACGAGTAACTCTATGTTTACTGTTTAGATGGGGATTAATCGTTTGGTGAATTCAAATCATAGCAAGAGCAGTGGATGCGGCGAATTAAGATTATCTCATGCCGTTCAGCGTATCATGTTTTGGGCTGAGGCTGGTCGGAATGCTTTTAAAGATGACGGTAGTCAATTTTTTTTTATGTTTATAGTAGGTTTTGCTCTTGAAAATCCTTTCTCATCTTAGCATCCTATTGCATGCCATTTAAAGCAATTGAAACTTACTCATTACTAGGCAATTGTTGCCTGACAGGCCCGTTGGCGCAGTTGGCAGTGACCCTGTCTTCGGCTCCGTGGGTCGCGGGTTCGATTCCCGCCGAGAACCAACATTTTCTATTTAGAATTTGTTGGTTCTTCGAGTCTGGGTGTATATATGTATTTAAGTATGTATTTAAAACAATATATGTATATATTTACCAGTTGTCTCTCACCCATAACACAAGTATTAAGTTACTTACTTTGGGGATGGACGACCGTGTGTGTAAATGTCCCATATTTATTTATTTTATTGTTCTCTTTTGTTAGAGCCTGGTAAAAGATTAAAGAACGCTAAAGTTTGCCATATATTACAATAAAGAGGTTTATCATCTATTTCTTTATATGCGTGCATTATGAGAAGATGTACTAAAGGTATAATACTAAAGTATAAGTATTTTTAAATTATGAACGCACCATTCATATTTCTGAGCATATGATTAGACAAAGATGTACGTATCTAATCTTTTCTCATTATTTAGTGTGACACTCACTTACATTACTACCTATGATTCCCATACTCTAGTACAATAACTCTGTGATTTCAAAACAAAACTTAAAATCACTAAGTTATAAATTATAAATTTTAGGTATCGAGTGGGACGAAGCTCCAGAAAAAGAAATCATAGTGGACCGTCCATACATATTCTACGTCCGATGGAAAAAAGTTACATTGATGAACGGACACTTTGTTTTGTAGATATGACGTCACTTCAATTCTTTAAAGTTGTTATTATAAATAATTTATAGTAATTTGATATCTATTTTATTTTTTCATTAGAGAGAAATAAAAAGTGATTGCGAATGTTTACTTTGCCCTCTTTGCCTATAGCATATTCAGAGATGAGCGTACTGAAACTCTAAACGTGACAAACACGTATGATCAAGACGCACTTTAATAGTTTTTTTATTCCTTAACGTTTTTGGTTTTTCTGTTCTTTTTTTATATAATATAATAAAGCTAATACAGTATACGCCTGTTACTGTTTCGAATACAATAAGTATCCGCATATCTTCTTAAAATGAATAGGACAAATCTGAATAGGCAATGCACAGGACACAAAGATAAAAGAAGTTTGGATCTTCACGCGCTAAGTCGGCCAGCAATCAGCATAAAACTAGAAACGGAAATTTAATAATCGCTCTTTTATTAATTCATCTACCATTATTTATACCTTAAGTAGTTCATTCTATTTTTTATGATGACATTATTTGCTCAACCGAATTGAGGTCACACGACCTAAAATCAATATGTCAAGGATACCATGTGTTGCCAAGTCGTAAAATAAAAATAGGTCATTTTGCTTAAGTTAGCTCATGCCAAGAATTATTGGGAAAATTGGATGAAAACTGAAATATTTTCCATTACATGGAGTTGCTGGTTTGGCTTATATTTTTTATTGTCACTTCAGCTTCACGGCATCCTGAGCTATGTCGGATATAGCGAAGCTGAAGTGGCGATGAACGGGGCATATAGTGCCGAGTACCGATGATAGTTGGAATGGCGACCCCGCATTGGAAAACGCAGTGTCGGTAGATGAGATGAACTGCCAACTTCAAAATGGTTGGAAGTCGTTGGATCCAAGCGGTACAAGATCATGATGTATGGAAATCCGGTGAACAGACTTATGTCCAGCAGTCGATATACCTCGGGAAGGTTTTAATGTTTTCATTTAGTTTAAATAAAGACCTCATTGTGAATTCCTGAAATCACACCTGAAAATCAGCGTTGCAGTATTTTACATAACATTCTGCAACTCCTCGCAGAGGTGGCTGCCCTTTGACCACGTTGTGTGTCCGATTTATCACTTTTGTACTATTTTTATTAAGTGGTCAATAGAACGTGAGTTATTTATTTATTTATTAATCTATTATACTGTATCACTTATCACCCTGATATGCAATACTACAAAATAAACCACACCCGGCTACGTAAGCAAGAGATATGTGTAAAATAGAAGCTTCTGTTCCATCGATTAGTTTCGAAAGCGGGCTGTTTTCCCATGACCCTGTCTAGTATGGACGGTGCATTTCGTACGCAATCAGACCATAGAGTTAAATACTAGAGTAGGGAAGCGAGCCTAAAATGTGATTTATTACAATAAAGAGAAAGCAAATAAGGGTGATCTATCTGTCTTTTTTTACGTTTGATTATATAAAAATGAAGTATAAGAGTTTCATCTTCCCCCTCATTATTTATTGTGTCATTGTTACTTACACGCCTGCGTGTGGCTCCCTTTCTCTAAGTATATTAACTCTATGAATCGGCCACATCGCTAACTTTTATAAAAAGTCAACGATTGAAGTTCCAGTTAATTCAAGCCATAGAAAGTCATTACTATACAGATATAAAATTTGCATAGGTATTTGAAATATTTCAGACACATCGAACTAGGTCTACCGCTACTTTTATGGAGAAAAGTGATTTTAACTTTAATTTCAACTTTTATTTAAAAGAAAAATACTTAATTTTTTTTAAGTAGGTATATTATTTACAGATTCTTTCTTTTCATTTACACAGGGTGACTGGCAATCACACATTTAACCTACAAGATTTTTTAACAAAAGTTCCTCTATATTATTAACTATGGAACATTATTATCGTTCTGGATTATGTAGGAACATCAACACAACATACATGAACACAGAATTTAGTGTGATTTTAATTTAGATTTTAATGTGATTTAATTTTTATAGTATATTTGCACACGGTGAAACACATGAAAATTAATTGCTATAAATAAAACTAACATATTACCAATATTTTAAAATCCATATTAAGACAAATGGTTTAGTTTTAGTATGAGTAAAAATACCAAATCTCTTTTGTATAATATATTGGCAAGAGCAAAAATAGCACGATATATGATTTATATTTAAAGAGGAAAGGACGTACAATTCATTAGTTAATACTTAGTAAGTAAGCACATCCATTGTAATCATAACTATAATTAATTACCGAATACCAAATTATACGTTGGAAAAAAAAACACAAAATCTATGCTCAAATTTATAAGTTACTTCGATTTTATAACGAATCTCGCCTATAGATGTTATTGATTTAATAAAATACTTAGTTTACAGTTTTTAAATTAGAATTTGTTCATGCAAATAATTACCCACCCAGTATAAGACAGTTAACTATTTATAATCATACGCGAATTAAATTTTAAACACGGTTAAGTTTAAACATTCGGTTATTATGCTGTGATGTCAAAATGTTAGAGGTTAAGTTTCTGGAAAAGTAAAACTCGTTACCGCAATCAATCTCGTTATTAGTATAAAAGAAAAAAAATTAATATTATATATTTAGTACTTATATTACTCGTAACGTTTCACGTAGCTGCCATTCTAATATATGGAAAATTTAAAGCCATTCCGGTTTAAGAAACCAGTTTTATAAGATGCTCATTAATTTTCATTATTGGCATGTGTTTTTTAAGCAGAAATCACATTTTTATACTATGTGACTTAATGTATCTTAAAAACCAAACGCTCATAAATAAAAAATATACGAAACATGTAACAAGTTAATAAAGAATGGCAGAAGTGTTTACAAATTGTATTTAAGTCAGCAAATTTTGTTTTCGTGTTTACAGGAATTTTATGTATACCTTTCCAATTAAAGAAACACAAAAAAAAATTAATTTACGATGACTTTCTGTTCAATACACCAAGTACAGAGGACTCGTGTACGTAAAGCAGCGATAACCTACAAAAACGTACCTTCAGCATGAGGCAATTCAAGCTAATAACATAAGCGGCAATATTACACTGTAAATTGCAATGCCGAACGTAAGCAACACAGCACGCCTTATAATAGTATGCGAAAAAGTTATGACACTCCGAATTTGCCCATTCTAGTATTCTAACTAGTTTCGTAACAAAACCATAAATACAGTTACTAATAACATTTTAAATTAATAGTTTAATAAATTAAAGTAAATGTTATAAAATAAAGAAATTATACAATTAAAGTTTTACAAAAAATATATATGTAAGTATAAGAGAATAACATATGATTAAAAGTGTACTTTTAGGCTTAAAACTGTAAGCTTCATGAAGATCGCAATAAGTAGTTTGTTCCTCATTTCTCTTACAAATAACTTTAGATTAGTTGTTAATACTTCATGTGTATTTTGGAATACTGCTCCCTGGAAATAAGAATTAAATATATTATAGTGGTTTTTTTTTCATGGAAACGATTGTAAGTTAATATTAAATTTAAATTATGTAAGAGGCATCGGTTAACATAATAATAGATGTTTTATTATGCAGAAATTTATTTGATTGAAAGTATTTTGTGTAATTACAATTTAACATCTTATAAATCGACATGTCATTATAAATACTAGTTGACTAGTATAGTAACATTAAAATATTAGTGACAACGAACATACACTGTATACAAGAATAATATTTAATAAGTATTCGTTTTTATTTTAATAGACCGTCTATTTTTCAATAGATACATAAGCTTCCAAGTATTGAACCTTTGCTTGGTGTATTGCAATCCTAAGATACGTTCTTATTGGCTGAATAGAATATACATGTGAACAAATAACTGTAAAAAGGACTCCTGATGAAGGTTACTGATTTATTGGCTGTAGTGTAAAGTTCCTATTCCTAAAATAAAATCCCATATCTATATTTCCTCTTAATCGAATACCATGTTGTTTTGTACATGATGCAACGATCATAACGGTTTTATTACTTTTTTTGTTAAATTATGAAAACATAGATTTGTTAGAAACTACACAAATTGTACCACTGCATTTCTTTTCCATAAATTTAGCCAATAAGTAATAACGGCGTTCGCAATTACATAATGAAAACAAAATTCAATTAATCGGTTACATAAACCCAATCCAAATGCAATTTTAATTTATAATAATAATAGGACGTGTACAGTAAAGTAGATTTTGAAAAAGATTACAGTAAAGTAGATTTTGAAAAAGATAGTTGCATTCGTTGTTTAAGAGCGTGAGGTAATGAAATTATTTGTATATGCGTGTATGTGCAAGTACACCTACTACGGTTAAATAGTGTAATGAAAGTAATGGCCAAGTGATTAACTAAAGATAATTACAGAATATCCACCGATGACAACTGATACTGAGACCTTCGTTTTTTGTTATTATGCTATTATCGTTTGTGAAAAGGGTGTCTTTTTAGATCCGTACATAAAGTAGCGATAAACAATACTGGATATCGTAAAGCATAATACTTTACGTTTATTAACCTTTCATTAAATTGCATCTTGAAGTTGTAGTCGATCTTTATTTGACAAAGCCATTTTAAGACAATCTTAAGTAATCCTCATTAATCATAACGATAAAGGTATCAACAATGTTTCACAGTTCAAGACAATTTTAAGAAATCCTCATTAATCATAACGCGAAAACGTATTGACAATGTTTCTCAGTATCTATCTATCGCTATCGCTATTGCGTGCTCATATTATATAAAGCATTTTTTCCTGGACATCAAGGCATACTTTATTTTAATTTAATTTACTTCTTAGTAGTATCATGTAATGCAACATTTTAAACACTAATAAATGGAATTGAACATGAACAGCAGATAAATATCTATAGTTCTTTAGGTGAGAACACAACAGATTTAATATAATAGAGTAAGAAGACTCTTGTTAAAATCGAGGTGCGCTATAAGTCGAATGAGTACGAGCATGGCCATGTTGATATTACCTACATAAAAATATATAGAGGAAACACCCCTCACTATTTCTCTATTAATAATTTAAAACAACTGTCATATACATATATGGGAATTCTGTGTATTTTAAGAACGTTTTTACAGTTTGGTAATTTAGATTACTTTCATTTTACTGGCTAATACTGGGAATATTACTGTTATTTTTAGTTTTATTGTTATTTATGTGGTATTCAATAAAAGTGTTCATTCATTCAGTCATTCGAATATGTCATCTTATTTCTTTATATGCACACCAGCTAAGGAAAACAAATAAGTGTATAATGCACAATAAAATTACTAAACAAAACTTACAGTACTAATACATTGACAATTTTGAAATATTTACAGGATAGTATAAAGCATATTAAACTTCTTTACCAGTAAGTCACTATAAAGAATAATGTTATGAAGAGATGTATCAACCATATATAATTAAACCATTCCATCCATATTGTTAAACTTAAGACTAAATTAAATAATAGGTAGGTAATATACACATAGGGTATTTGACTAACATTGCCTAAAGTAACACAAGAACAACAGATATATTTACTTGCCACATTTGTTTTTCATTTAAAGTTTATAAAAATAACATTACTTATCTTCAATTTTCTAAATCAATATTTATCATTTATAGTAAAAAAGATATACATGACAAATATTTATCTCTAATACTGCTTTATAACCTTGAAATAAGACTAATTTTTAACACAATTTAAAAAGTATATTTAGGAACTGTCAAATACCCCATTACTCTACAAGTGAAATAGTATCATTATGTAAGATCAACAATATCTTTAAACTATATCTAATACAGGATTATAATATTATAATATATTACAAGACACCTGCCATTTGTCATCCCTACCAATTTACTGCTAGTAACTTAAAAATCTAAAGATAATAATTATTTGTAAAGAGAGATAATTTCAACAAAATACTGGACAATTTTCTATAACTATCAATAATTTTAAGGTTCATTCTAACCTTAAGCTATAGATAGTCTCATACAAAAAATACAGTTTGGATAATAACCTAATGTCAGTACTACAAACTTGAACAACCTACTTTTAATGGTAAAAAATAAAGTGTTATTCTTGTTTATGAATACGACTTCACCTATTAATAAGGGAAATAATGAAAGTAAAGCAAATTTATTTATGGGATCATTAAAGATGATTATTACCACAAACTAGAGATAGCTAATATATTTTTATAAAACGAATAATAAGCTTTAGCTTAAAGCTTTTGAAAATAAATATAAATAATGCTTAAACTAAATGTGAATTAATTACTCAATGACAAAAAAATGTACAAATCAGTTACTAAATACAGTTATCAGAAAATCAAAATTAAATTGTCCATATATTACTGATAATTTATATAGGAAATATTAAATTAATACAATTTTGTGTAAATAATAATATAGCAATCATAGATTTATGCTGATTTACTGTAGTATATATTCTTTTCAAAGTTCAATTTGTTTTGTAACCTTACATTTAAATAAAATATTTATAAGAACCAATTTTTTTTTATGAATTATATGTAACGATTGTTAATTTATAGGAATATATATGTGGTGATAATTCACAATAAAGACTATTTCATCTAAAACAAGAATTAAAGGTCACTTATATTGCTTTTTGAAATATTTGATGTCAATATAGTTAGTTAACATCCATATTTGGCTGGCTACACTGGCTAACAAATATGAAATTACAATTCATTTATTCAATGACTAATATTATATAATTTATGAAATTCCATCATTAAAATGCCAAATGCTGATTTTTAAGTGCTGGATAATGGATTAAGATAATTGATTTATTATTTATCAATAAGCCCAAGTGGATACAGAGATAGTATTTATGAATTAGATATAGATAGACAAATATTGAAGCACAATTAACTTATTTGTACAATAAGTTAAATTGTAAATCAAGTACAATTAAGTTTGTTGTAATTTTCAGGCAAAATTCCAAAGGTAATGTAAGTCACACAACATGTAACATACACAACCACTACAAATCACATGACAAAATTATTTATTGTGTAGAAATTTAATTAATCCAAAAACAATAACTTTTTCATGGCTCTATATTTTGATATTTAAAATTTTGAACTTGAGAAAGATAGTATTAAAATTATCATATTTTGCACTCGTTTGACTATGAACGAAATTACTTTTAATCAAAATAAATTATCTATATCAAATGGATGTTATTTAAGCCAACTAAAACAATTATCTTAGGCAAATAAGAATAAAGAGACACACAGAATTTACATCAATAGCAAATTTTAATTATTTAGTTTAATGTTTTTTTTTGTATTTTTGAGTAGGATAACTCTGTTTTTTACAGATAATTTGTATAAATTTTAGATTGTTTTCTATTTTATAGACATCTCTGTATGACCTACAAGCAAATTATTTAATGAAATATTTCATATTTAACAGTTAATATTGTATTGTATATTCAGCAAAAATAAGTTGGCAGTAAAGTTTGTTTAAATTATATTGCTTGCTTGAATTTCGATATTTGGGGAAACAGCCTGACAAAAATTAGCCAAAGGAATAAATTGAATAGACATTTTGTTAGTCCACCCATATCCAAATGAGGCAAATTGAATATATTAAAAACAATGATTATAAGCAACTAAAACAGTAATCTTGATTATGAATTTGGATGTAAATAGTGATATTCATGTAAAAATACATTTTAAGCTGACAAGTTAATAATTTTTAAGTGATTAATTTTATCATTAGAAGGCAAGTGTAGGCTAGTAATATTGTTGTAAAGAATATATATTTTAATGCTTTTTTATCAATCAAATTTTGAAGAGTCAAATCAACAATCAATCCAACTTGATTTTGTAATATAGACTTGGAAAGTGCATGTGTATTTGAGAAGAAAATAATAAAGATACTTGCAGTTTTTATAATTGATAATTATTGGGAATATGGCCTTTTTCTTTTTTTAATGCAGAAATTTTAAAAGTAATAAATAAATGTATAATGGAAATCTATTATATTATACAAATTGAATTTTTTACACAATCTCAAACATGACATTTGATCTTTTACATATATATCAAGAAATCAGCATAACAAATATTCTCATGACTAATAAGTAACTATTAATAAGGTCATGTTAAGAAATAATGTGTTCATTAATTAGGTAATAGTTTTCTTTGTGTTTCAAGTAAGCACATTTTTTTTTAAGGTGCTCGAAAACACATAATATTATTAATTCTTTGCTTCCATCAATAGCATTATTTAATATAAGAACAACAAGAAGATTTACAGTGTCATAATAGCCCAATTCTTCTTTTATTTATAGTAAATAGTAATCTTATACATATTTCAGTCAACATAACATAGGGTACAAGATTTCTTAATCTATAGATTAGATAACATTTTATATCATACCTAAAATGGTTAGGTTCATCAAAAAGCCTACTATTTTAATTAATCCAATTCACTTACAAATGCAATAATTGCCCACTTGTTGCCTTAAAGTGGAATAAAAATGAGTATGTATGTATATATATAGCATACATTGACAAATATTATTGGAATAAATAATATGCAGCTAAATTACATTGTTGTCAATTGCATAAAATATTTTTTTGTAGATATGATGCAAAGCAAATTGTTGATAACTATTAAAATTTAATGCGAAATTCCATAATTGACCCCACCTGTATTGAGGCCCGTGTTTTCAGAGGCAGGCACGCCAACATTCGGAGGTGCGGGCATGGCGATGGGTGGCGCTTGACTGGCGGCCTGACGCCCTTCTCCACCCGGTTGCATCGTCACAGGCTGAACGCCGTCAGAATCATCTCGTTCTAACGTGTGATAATCACCAGATTCTTCCGGAGGACGCGGTTTACACTTTCCACAGCAGCAATTACAACAGCAGCATAGACAACAGCAGAAGTAACATCCGGTCAAAATACCGCAAACAATAAATAGTGCTTTGCACCAGGTGCTTGTAACGACAAAATAGGCGTTGACATTTTCTTCTCCGAATTGTTCAGCTATGTACAACCCGAGGGAGCCATAGTTATCATATATATTTCGTTTCGTGGCGTCACTCAGTATTGTGTGAGCACGATTTACCTCTTTGAATTTGTCGGCTGCTTCCGGGTTGTTTGGATTCTTATCTGGATGATATTTTAACGCTAATTTACGGTAACTTTTCTTAACATCATCAGCCGTTGCGGTTTTGGGAACTTGCAGTATTTGATAAAGGCTGTCACCTGCAGTTGATAGCTTTCTTTTATCCATTGTTCGAGTTTTTTAAGTTTGGTTTGCAAGTCTACTAGAGAAGTGACAAAAGCAGTTGAACAACTAAATACTTAATTATTATTCACTAATTATTCGCGATCTTTTATCTGTCACAATTCACTATCACAGACAAAACTCTTTACTTTTCTGTGCATTGCAGTGTTTCAGAAAACCACAGATTACAGGCGCCTTGCAACAATATAAAGTATTACTTTTTACGGGTTCCTGTGAGTACATTTATTCGGCATATATGATTTTGTAGATTCTTATTATTACACCTTAAGGACAGTACAATTATATCTGAAGATTATAAAAAATAAAAATATCGGGGATAACCCCTCGTACGCACGGACGTAAAAATTACGTCGCGTTTAAATTCCACAATAGGCGTTATAAGAAGTTTCGTATGGTATATTCAGCTTAACGCCCTCGCCCTAAGGACTAAAATGGAACACTGCACGATAAAATACGTCGCGATTTAAATACGCTGTCGTGTGAACAGTTACCTGGATACCCATGTTTCAATTCGGCGTAATTTTTACGCGCGATAAAATTCATCTCGTGCTACGAGGGGTTAGACAAAAAATAATACACGAACACTGGAGCCACAAAAATATAAGAATAAATTGGACTCTTCCCCTCGTTCGCACGAGAGGATTTTTATTTTATTTCGATCCATCTATCGGATCCATTTTAGTCGTTAGGGCGAGGGCGTTAAGCTGAATTTACCATACGAAACTTCTTATAACACCTATTGTGGAATTTTAACGCGACGTAATTTTTACGCCCGTGCGTACGAGGGATTAGTTCTTTATAATATCTCTCTCACTTGAAAAAAGCGCATAAAAATTCTTTTAATACCTCTTGAGGTCATCAAGTAATCGAAAAGTTACTTAGACAAAAAGTCACGGTGGGGTACTTTGTTTTATAATTATAAATGTATGGAAAAATCACATATGATTGTATTGTTAAAATTAAATTGTTAAATATTAGTAGGTTTTACAATACCTACTAATATTGTGCGTGTAAAACCAAACGTATGTTAATGACCTTTTTTTTATTCTTAAATCTTTTTTTCATTATTAGATATTTCTTTTTATGACTTCTGCTGAAATAGTTATTTCTATAAATATATTCTTTTATATTTGTATGATTTTGATATATGAAATAATACAGACCATAATCTGTGTTTTAAACTAGAGATGTCACTGAAAGTGAAAAAAACGTTTTATCCCCCCGTTAAAATAAATCAATTATTAAAAACTCCAATCGAAGAAATCGATTATTCATAATCGTCTTTTCTATCAGAAGAGTTACTTTTTAATAGTAATGATTAATGATTAATTAATTTGCACTAGTAGGAATAAAAAGTATCATCGATGTACTGTTTGAGAAATTAGATTAAAATGTTTAGTTTAGCTACATTAGTTTCACCTAACAAACATGTCTTATCTTAAAAAACAAGAAAAAAGAGAAAAAAAAAACAGACGAAAGGAAAATTAATAGAATCGTTATATAATGTTAAGAATATCGATTATAATAATAAAATAACCGAGTATTATAACGATTATATTTTCACAACCCAAGATTAAACATTGAGAATTGAAATTAGGAAACAAACAAATTGTTTGAAACAATAGACATTGACATTGTACAAATATTAATAACATAAATATTAACATTAGGCTAATTTTGATTTTTGTTTGAACTTTGAGTAAATAATTTTTCGATTTCATCAAATATAAATAGGAATAAAGTATTCTTGGTTATTTAAGCGCAACTTGTGTTGAAAATTATATACCGTTTATGTGGCTATAAATATATGATTACAAACTATGTATTTTACTATGGCAAAGGCTCGGGGTATTTTTCAAATATATCAAAGAGTTCTTAGTAGGAGACCCTATTTAGTTCAAGCTGTTCAAACTGGAACTTTAATGGGTGCTGGTGATCTTATATCGCAAAGTTTAATAGAAAAAACAACCTATGTCGATCTTAAAAGGACCCTCAAATTTTCATCTATTGGATTTTTTGTTGGTGTAAGTTTATGAAAGACGAGCTGCGGTACAAAACTATATGAATCGAACTAAATTAAAATTTACAAAATGACAAGAAATACTATTGCTATCCCATTTGAAAGTATTTTTCCTTTCCTTTTTCGTCTTCACGCTTTTTTGAGCTGGTTTGTATTAAAATAGTAACTATTGACTATGGGAAAGATAAAGTTTTTGAAAAATATATTCTTTTATTACATACATGTTTTGACTTGCAGCTCCTTATATTTTATTTTGTAGAAGCATTATTTTTTGAATTTATTACTTATAAAACAAGTAAATTCTGTAGTTAAATGTTGTCCACTGCAGTGTTTATTCAAGCTATTGGCTTGTAGATTTTAAACTGGATATTTTCCAATAATAAGATATTAAATTTATAAAATAACTTCAGTTTTTTTCTTTTAGATGTTACTATTATTTATGACTTTACATGAACTGCATATTTTACTGCATTTCATTTATTTATTTTTACTTATGATAATAGAAATTGTAATGAAATAAGTAATAGCAAAGTAACTTATTACCACAAAATCAAATAAATGCTCTTCTATATAAACACATCTTTACAATCACTATCTTTACGATACATACACATTTTAAAATTATAATAATTGTATAATATGGGTTACTAGAGTTCATTATGTCAATTTCTTTTAAGATTTATTAATTATTTAAATTGATTTTTACAATTTATGCTTTTTGGTGAAGGAAAATACTGAGAGAAAACCTACATATCTAAAGATAATTCTTGGGATACATGCAGCCTAACAATCTACATTGGAGCAGCCTACAGTATCTAAATTATAGCCCTTCTTTTAAAGAGGGCAAAAAGGGTCTTTACCCAGTATAGGGATAGTTATAGCCTCCTACATTATAATAGTTATATTAGTACTATATTTAACTATTTAATTTATAGCTTGAGATGTTTTCATCAATAAAAAGGACATAATTCTAGTTTTAAACAAAAGTATTATATTCAAGTAAGTTATTCTACAAAATTCAAAGTTTAATCTTATTAAAGTAATGATCTTAATTGAAAATTGAGATCCATGTTTAACTAAGTTTAGTAAAAGACCACAAAAACTATCACTAGCTTAGCAATTAATGTGTATTCATTGCAATTTTTTGCAAAAACAGATATACAAAAACATCTTTACCAAAATTTATTTGAACTTAATTTTTATCCTTACAATTAATTTTTGACAATCCTGTGTAGGATCTCAAAAAAGATTTTTGTAGTCAGCATATTCTATATCCCCAATACTGAAGTGCAGAAGAGGGTTAAATAATTGTGTTACTTTGCAGGGTCCAGCTTTGCGTGTATGGTATGGCTTATTGAACAACCATGTTGGTGCTTCCGGTAAAACAGTGGCAATGAAAAAAGTTTTTGTAGACCAAATCATATTTGCACCAACATTTTTATTTTTTATCTTAGCTGCTGTGGGTACTATGCAAGGAAAATCCTGGGAGACAATAAAAAAGGACATTCAAAATAACTATTTTGATGTTTTAAAAACCAATTATTATATATGGCCCTGGGTACAATTAGTTAATTTTTATTACATACCTCTTCAATATCAAGTATTACTTGTGCAGTCAGTAGCACTTTTTTGGAACACATATTTGTCATGGAAAACAAATCATAAAAGAATGTTTGAATAATTGAATAATTTTCTCTTTATATAAATAGTATTTTCTATCATTAAAGACTGGTTTTGTGTATTAAATAAAATGATCTATTATAGAATTAATTGTATAATTACTGAGAATTACAATTTTGTTTTTTTTTATTTTTGTATTATAATGTCAAATCAAACTTTAGCTTTATGTAACTGGTTGTTTCGAGAGATACAAAATGAAATAAATGAAATTCTTTAAATATCCCCGAATATTTAATTTCACTTACTAATTCGTAATTTAATAAACCGACATCCACAAAAATATTTTTACCCCTTTTTTCTAGTACTTATATGTCCTCCTCCTGCCCTTATCCCACTCTAAATGTGGTCGGCACAACATGTTACGAACATGTTGTCACATGATTTGGCTACGTATTTTATGACCAGCCGCCTGCGTGACATCAACTTAGTCGCCTTTTACGACACCTCGGTAACAAAGAGGGTGGTCTATTCTACTCGGCCGGATACCACACGGCGATCTTTCAAGTATATGTATGTACTTCTTTTTTAAAAAGGGGTCTCTTTTTTAAAGCTGAAATTAGTGAATCTATCTATGTATATATATTTTTTTGTATTCTAGTCATTGAGTAGAATACAAAATATTTGATGAAAGTTACTAGTCGTGGTACTAGTGATGACATTGGTAATGATTTGTGCAGGAATTATTTGATGGAGTATGATCTTTGATAATTTTCATTCTTGCCTTTTTGTGTGTAAGTCTAATCATTGTATTGACATTGTATCGATTTTGATTGAGTACTGTACTCAATCAAAATGTAGTCATTGTATAGTCTTTATATTAAAAAAGTACTTTACTATATAAACGAGAGGTCGAAACCTAGTTTAACAATTACTATTTAAAACCAATACTATCTATTAATTTATTATGCTAAGTCTTCTATTCTTTCTTTATTCTTATCTATATACTATTCTAATATAATATCATCCTCCTGCCCTTATCCCAATCGAAGTGACACAATTTGGCTACGTGTTTTACGACCCGCCGCCTGCCTGACGTCAACTTACCTTAGTCGTATATTGCGACCCCTCGATAAGAAATGAGGGTGGTCTTTTCCACTCAGCCGGATACCGCACGGCATTGTTACATATTATATTAATTACACAATTATATATTTTGCTTCATAAAATTAAAATTTATGTACTTTTAAAATATTATTTTAATAAATTCAAATTCAAATTCAAATTCAAAATATTCTTTATTCAAGTAAACTTGTAAACAAGTGCTTTTGAATCGTCAACTTTACTGCTGGTTCGGAAAGCCGTCCTACCGAGAAGAGCCAGCAAGAAACTCGGTGGAGCTCTTTTAAAAAAGAAGATTCTTAATACTAATTACATTTTGTCATAGCTATCCTGCACAAGGTCAAAGAGCAGCTATATCCACGCATTCTTATCATCAATGTAAGCCTCCACGGTATAATAGGCTTTCTGTATCAGCCTCTTCTTAACAGTATTTTTAAATTGCTGTAATGGCAAAGTTAAAATTGATTGTGGAATTTTGTTATAGAATCTTATACCGAAACCCACAAACGACTTACGTACTCTTACAAGGCGCAAAGCAGGAGCCGCAAGCTTATGTCGGTTCCTACTTTGTCTATTATATACATCGCCAATCTTTTTATAATTATGTATATTTTTATGCACAAAAATCAAATTGCTAAAAATATACTGTGAAGCCAACGTAAGAATACCTGTTTCCTTAAACTTCTCTCGCAGGGACTCACGCGAATTCAAATTATAAATGCCGAGTATGGCTCTTTTTTGCAATACAAAAATTTTCTCAATATCAGCGCATTTACCCCATAACATAATTCCATAAGACATAATGCTATGGAAGTAAGCAAAATAAACTAGTTTTGCTGTTTCGACGTCTGTAAACTGTCTTATCTTTCGAATAGCATAGGCTGCTGAACTGAGTTTCCTGAATTAAAAAATACGCTTTATTTCGAATTAATGCGATAAAATTCTCATTTGTGTTATTTATTTGTGTTTTTACTAGGTTAGTACGAATAATTTCAAACCGAAAGAATGCTTTATTCGTAACTACCCTGTACGCTGTCTTTTTTTTTTGAACCGAGGATCCCTCTTAATCCGCTTATTTATAAAATTATTATACAAATATATAATAATATTTCAATACAAAATGAATCTCTTAATACGAATTGAAATCACTCTTAAAATAAATTTAGATTTGGTTGAAGACTGGAAAACACCGGAATCTTTACCTGAAAAAAAATAATTTAGAATCTTGTCGTTTTTTTCATGTACACATAGAAAATACAAAGATCAAAACACTTGAAGTAAATATAATTTAAAGAATTGCGAAAGAAGAATTGCGAATCTGTAGAAAAGTAAGAAGATAAACATTAATTTAAATCCAAGAAATAAACTAATAATTATTAAGTACCTACACATTTTCATCGGTACACATTTACAAAGGTTGTCGTTTATCACCATATTTTAAAATCAAATTCAGAATATTGTTTATTCAAGTAGACTTGTAAACAAGTGCTTTTGAATCGTCAATTCTACTGCTGGTTCGGAAAGCTGTTGCCGAGCCTACCGAGATGAGCCAGTAAGAAACTCGGCGGTTGCTCTTTTGAAAATTCTTATAACCTGTTAAATCTAGTCATTGTCAGGGTCAGTATTGTACAGGGTCAGCAATGATAATGACGAACTATTTTGCTATAATTATAGCATATAGATTACGAATTAGTCATTACTTTTGACATAAACTACTATTGGAACACTAGAAATCAAAGATTTATTATTTGGAAAAAGTTTAAAATACTGAAACGCTCATATGTCAGTAACACAGTTTATTTAGTTTCATACTTACCGCGGTTCGTATTGGTAAAACTTTTCACAAAGTTCAAAACTTTATTTTGTTATAATTGTTAGGTATAAATTAAGAGTTCGACGGCACCTATATTACTTTGCAAGCTTTGTTGTATTTGAAGGTGACGTCAACTTGCAATATTAAAATCGGTAACTTCATGGGTAATGATCCTTCACTTGTTACTACATTTTATTATATTTATGTAATTTAAAAATAAAATTGCGGATAATTATAGTGTTCACTGTTTTTAATGCATGTTTGAAATGTACCTACATAGAATATTGCATTTTTCCATGCAATATTCTATGTCTTATTATATATAACTTTATTTACATATAATATAGTAATTATGCTTACTTTTGATAAGTTCCGATATATTTACTACACTGTGGACAGTAATGGTCGGAATTTTTGGCGGAGTCCAAGCAATACGGAATGCAGCAGCAACAGCTAAAATAATAAAAGTAGCAGCCTGTTACAATCCCACTGCTGGGAATAGGCCTCCTCTCTCCGTTTCTGGAGAGAAGGGCTGGAGCTAAGACCTACCACGCTGCTCCAATGCGGATTGGTAGGTTACACATATCTCCAGAGTTATCTAGAGATATGCAGGTTTCCTCACGATGTTTTCCTTCACCGAAAAGCGTGTGATAAATTGCAATTATCAATTAGACACATAAGTTTTAATAGAAAAACTCATTGGTGCCTGCCCGGGTTTGAACTCGTGTTCCCCTCGAAAGAGTTGCACGGTCTCACCGCTGGGCTATCACAGCTTGCTAAAATAATAACATTCTGTTAATCATCGATTTCACACCAAGATTAGAAGCCGATCGTTGGTTATGCATAATGCATCAATGAAGGATCAATTCTTCAAGGAGATAATCAAGGAGATAATCTTCCTGACATACTCCCTTCTCTAGGTGATTTATTTTATTTTAAATACATTAATACAGCGAATTATTATAAGCACTTTAGCATAAATGTGTACAAAGAAAAACAAAAATAGCCTGTGGAATATAAAACTGTAACGCAAGGCTTCTCTTTAACGCCCAACAAAGCTGCGCTGTTAAACAATTATTCCGGCGTATCTTAACCTGATGCTTCGAAATCTTTCGAGCTTGTTACAATTATTTTAACAGTATCTATCTGTTCCGCACAAACGTGCGGACGGATGAAACAACCTCCAAGACCTGGGCCCGTCGTCTCGGCGTCTCAACCTACATTATGCGGCCGTCAGCTGTATGTGGTCCGGCCTCATGAATCACTGCGTGTATATGTGTACGTGTGTGTGTGTGCTTGTATGTACGTGGCCGATTCCCGAAATCGTTGGCTCGCCTCAGCACTCTTCCACGGACACGTAATGTCTGTTTCTCCTTGAGTATACACTTCACTATATCGGTTAAATAACACCCGGTGTGCACACAACCTTCGTAAGGTCACACGTTATTGAATCGTCCCTATATCGGGGAATAGTAACCCAACGCGCGCTAAAACCGTGGACGGTCGCGTCTTCTCAAACGCTTCACTGATTAAACGCGTCACTAAATCTGAGAACAACACCCGAAACGCAAAATTACACACGTGCGTAAGAAAAGGAATGCCGCGTCCAAGCCGCGCAAGGCCTCTCTCTGTCGTGTCTGCCGGGTGACTGGCGGCGGGCCGATCTCGTAGTGAACGAATGCATAAAACGACCTAGCTTGCGTTCGCGTCGCGTCGCGCGCGTCATTTTATTCAAAACACTATCTGTGCGAATAAGGGACTATTTTTAGTTTTATCTGAATTATATGTTACACAAACACCCTAATGCACGCACATACACAAAAAGGAAAAACATTCTCTATAATTTACATTTCGCACCGTCCATTATAGAGCGTCCCGAAACTAGCTAATTATGGTACAAGTTGGTACTGGACAGCCGCTGATCAGCCAATAACCTCTCCCTTATTTACTCACCATATTAGGCTACAAAGTGCAGCAGCTATGTGTGTTCGTGTTGTGCTTCTGTATTTCACAGCAGTCTTGATATTCGCTTGACACAAAGGGCATATCGTTAATGTGTTATCTGGACCCAATAGCAACGGAATCTAAAATTAGAAACGGAAATAACTTCCTGCTGAGTTTTGATAAAGTTATTTATACTATTTGTTTTATTTAAAATGATCATATTATTCCGAGGCGAGTAAAGCACAATTAAGGCCTCCTAATTAAAACTTTTATAGGAAAATTTATCAAAATAAACAATCATAGGGATAACAATACTAATAATTTTCTGCGAAATATATATTTATTATACTTGATTAAGATATACTATTTAAAGCACTTTTAAATCATAAATATTCTTTTTCTGCGCTGTAAGCTTTAACAGCCCAACAGCTTAGAAGCATAACCTTGTCTTCTCTCAAATAAACACTAAGTTGATCTTGAAATTTTTAACGTCTTAAAATTGCGTAAAATATTACAAGATCAACTTAGTGTTTATTTGTGATAGCTTGCTAATTTTAATACTATTATTTTAATATAGTAATAATCTTTAAGTTACAAATTTTGTAAAAATTTCATTGCTCCAGCAAAATAACGTACCGTTTTGATAGAGTTCGGTGATAAAACTGTAGATGTTGACATCGGAATGATTTCTCCTTTCTGAAAAATGTTCAACTGCTGTATTGCCTGCGTTTATTGCATATTGTTTATTGCGTTTCAGAATATATACTTATATATAATTCCAATTAACTAATCCCAATTAACAAATCCTGTATCTAACATAGAATAAACTCTCCTATACAAAACTATATAAATCTCTTAGATGAAATTACTGGTAAGTATGATCTTGGATTACAATAAAAAATGTTATTTATTGAATCTCGAATTTTTTATTCCCCTTAACCCGTTCATTACAGCAGCTACTTGCCTCGTTGGTAAAATGTTCCCTTGGATTACGTTGAAAATCTTGATTCATTATTGTTACCTTAAAAAGAGATTGAATGAAATTTTTAATAGATTAAAAATGTGCACGTATTTTATTTATAAACTACCTATATACGGGTACGATATTTTTATCGTAAATTCTAAGTATATGTGTAGGTATATGTATGTATTATACTTTAAGTAGGTCTCTTTATTGCATGTCAAAAAGTCCAAATTTTAAAATATTTTTAATTACAATAAATAAGAAAAAAGTTATAGGTAATAATAATTTAATAGTAATTTAATGTTCCATATTGCTAAAAAGCAGATAAAAATGTTTTATCCAATAAGTATCAGTATAAAAACGCATTACTCTGTTCTTCAAAAATATTCCTAAATATAAATAAATAAAACAAACATTAAATATATGGAAACATCATAGGATGTATTCATTACTAAAGTTTATTTATTAATTTAAGAAAAAAAAAAGAAATTCATCTTATTCAAGTCAATGAAATATAAAATACATACGGTAGAAATAGACCTATATATCATGCGGTTAAGAAAATCCTAATATAGCAATTCCAAAAATCTTCAAATATCGTAATAAAAATTATCATAAACATTAATTAATTTAATAGACGTAAAGATTTTCTTTCACAATTTATTTAAAAAAAATTAATCAATATTTATCAGTATATTTAAGTGGTTATAAGTCATTACATTAAATAAATTATAATAAACTTATTAATAATTAATGAAAATCAATAAAACAAATAAGTTTAAAAATCTTACCCCAATAATAACTTCAAAGTCAACAGTTTAATTTTGGAATTTTGAGGAAAATTTTCAATAATGTAAATGACTAAATAAATCCGTAAAACAAAACTGACAGCTTTAAAACTGGTTGGATGAATAGCGACTGGCTACTGGCTAGTTGCAGAAATATGGCTGTAAAATATGGTTTAAAATAAATTATTGAGACTTCGCTATGTAATTTTAAATTCTATATAGAACTTATGATCACCATTACCTATTATTGCGCTTCGAGTAATAAGACTTAACAATTGTATTTTATTTTGCATAAAATATTTATTAGGTACTTTGATTTTATCTATTTGTTGCTGTAATATGTTATTCTATTATACTAAAACAAATTCTTGTTAGGACATTTAAAAAGACTAAAATGTGTAACGAAATTTCATTACCTACAAAATCAAAATGTTTTTTATATGATTTATAGAAGCAGGCGTTACTTTGCGGAATTCCATATTACAAGCAATACTACAGAACCGACTACTTTGCTATAATCCGCACGGGTTAAGTGAATGCATGCAAAGCCAATGTGTATGAAGCAGGCAAAATCTACGCACCTTATACATGCAGGACCAGCCACCACATGCACCCCAAGGCGCAATTCACCAGCAACAACGCACACAAAAGCAGCACACACACCCACCACCACAATCTCGACGATCGTTTCGCCCCGAAACCGAAGCATCATCAGGAGGATAGGCTCCACGACAAAAATCGTACTGCGCCGCGCTACCCATACAAGCACTTTACTACAACACTTAACTATTTAAGACTGCTTGTATAAGGTGCGTAGATTTTGCCTGCTTCATACACATTGGCTTTGCATGCATTCACTTAACCCGTGCGGATTATAGCAAAGTAGTTGGTTCTGTAGTATTGCTTGTAATCAAAATGTTATTCTTAAATCATTAAAACATTAACTTTCCTTTTCTTCAAAAACAACGACATAATCAATAATATACCTTGGTTGTTTTATTTACCGTTTTACATAATTTATTTTATTATATATATAATTTAATCTTTTATAAATTTTTATTGTGGATAACACAAAATAAAATACTTTTTATTTCGATCTATTATTTTATTGAACAATATAGTTTTAACATTTTTGATGGCGTATTTGCTTTACATCGTCGTGGATATTTTAAACTTGGAGATTTCATACTTCTATACAACCAGAAATTTTTTTCATCATCGCGATGATATAATTTTTAGGTATGTTTGCGATTACGAGAAGTTAATTGAATTTTTTCGACAAGGTATTGTAAAATCTTTGGATATATTATCTTTCAATTCACATAATTTTTATTAAATTACTTTAATGACGTTTATCTTTAATTTATAATATCAAAACTTCAGGAGTAAACGGCTCGCCTATCCCAAAAGCAAGACTTTCAAAAGCAATTCTGACAGGGCTATGGGATTTGTGTGGATTCAGGTGTTTTAAATGCTAAGTTTTTTTAATAACAAGTATAACTTCTAAAGAAACTAATTCTAAGAAACTAATAAGACACATTTTTACTACGTTGTTATGCTCGATAAAAAATTGCATCCAATGGGTTTTCTTAATTGCAAAGCGTCCTTATTACCTTTCAACTCTGTAAAAATATTCTAACAACATTTAAAGAACAATGATACCGATGTCTACTATGCAGAATACTTTATAAGTATAGTTCGTTACTATAATTGTCTACTTATCTTCAAAAGAATACGCAATAAATTTAATTAACGCTTGAATTAAGTTTGGATTTGAAATTCTAGGCCTCTTATAAAAAAAGTCGTAAAGTCCTTTAAATAAAGTAAATAAATACATTAACTCAAGTTATTATTTTAATTTATACTTTTCCATTTAATTTAAAGAAAACATTATAGCTATAAATAAATTACTACAAACGGTAAAATAAACACTTATTATTCTTAATAAGCCTAAATAATAATACCATATAGATTAAGCCACACACTAAATATAATTTGCACTTGCTAAAATATGATACCGCGTTAGTTTTCAGCATATTTACCATGTATACGATGTTACTGAAATATTAAATAATAAAACAAATCTCACATCAATTTCTCAAGTAATTTATATAAAGTATAAAATGTATATTATATATTAAAATATGGTACGTACCTATAAAGATTTCTGTGTATATTTTAGCAGATATTTCTGATTGATTGCGTGAATGTAATCATACTTCAATGTTTTAAATATATCATTACTGTTTTTCAACTTACTTGTACACCTACTCCTGTTGTGAATTTATGTCTGCATGGCAAATGACTTTAAAAGTTTTCAGTTATAGATATTTTTTAATCGTCTTCCTTATTTAATTCTATTTTAATTTTAAGTCGTAAGAATTTTACAGGACAGGTTTTTATTTGTAACTCAAAATAATTCCATTTTTATTCTTTAAATAAAATGCGTAGTCTATTGCGTTTGTTATTTTTACAGTAAAGAGTTCTACATTAAACAGAGTTTAGCTTTATGTTTATACGACAAATGTTTCGAGGGCAAGCATCGCGAGCGCCGCTGTTGCTGCCACGGCCGGAACAGTTACCACCCATGCAAATATTATGTTCCTGTAACAATGAACATTCTTATAATGTCACTGTTATCATTATAAGTCTTATCGTGTTTGTAATGCTTCTGTAAAATACAATAATATGTTCAGTACAATAGCTCGTCAGGAAAGTTGATTTCAATGGTGCAATTTCAGTTTTTTATTTTTCTTGGATCTTCACTTAGCGTTTAATAAAAGATTGATATAATTTGTATATTTTCGTTGTAAACGACCAAACTTAGGAAATCTGATTTCTAAATGTATGTATTAGTAATTACGACGTTATTTCTACGTCGTGTTTGTAAAATTATATGGAACAAGTCAAGTTAAATGGCTTTAAGCAAGCTTTTATGTCTCTGCTGTTAACAGTTAAGGAGTTTTCTCGTCTGGAGCCAATTATGTCGGCAACATCAGGTCTTGCTTAACATAAACATGCATTGCCATCGGGACTGGATCATTACTTAAAATTTCAGCTCAAACGGACATGAGGAAGTGGGTTAAATTTAACTTGCAAGATTCCAAGTACAGCAAATTGAACAAAAGCTTTTAATAAATATGTCTGATCTTTGATGTCATAGAGAGATGATTAAAATCCGACTACGTTAAAATAACGTATAGTACCCGGCATTAAATAATGCATATCGATGTTTAGAACGAAACAGCCGGCCAGTTCGGTTCCGTAGAGCGCTGTCACTGTCACACACGAGTTCGTCAGTCTGTGCGACAGAGACAATGCTCTAGGAAGCAAAATCTAGCCGATTTCTCTCGCTAAGCCTCGATGTGCATTATTTATTGCCGCGTACTATAACAGGTTGTCTAGACATGTGTGTATATGTTATATTTGCTCTAAATATTATAATGCAAATAATATTTTAAAAGCATTTCGTATAATATATACAAATTAATAAATATATATTCAGAAGTTTATAATTTTAGCTTAATAAACGCTAGTTTACCTAAACAAAGACCAATCCACGGATTTTTGTGAGAAGTAACCGACACAAACGACGGATCCGACCTTACAGTGGGTTGTGGAAATAGGCAGCCCAGCCTTGCTTGCTACCAGGACCGTCAGCGCTGCGCCCAACTCGATCGTAAACCCTCTAAGAATCATAAAGTCAAAAACAGTATAAGATTAATAAATCGGTACATTTTTAATACTTTTTATAACTCACTAGCTGTGCTACCGGCTTCACCCGCATGGAAATCGGTGTGTCAGAAAGTTTTTCCCGTGTAATATGTTAGAAAATTAACATAAAAGTCTCATGTACTATTAACTTACACCTTCTGGGAGATTTGCAATATTTTATCGGATTAGCCCGAGTTTCGAACCCGTCCGGGGCACTTATTCATGAGCTCTGTACACGACGGAACTTCCAGTCCCCGCCGCGATAACGTTGTGTATTGTGTATATATATATATGTAATTAGACGTGAGTATAGCCGGTATCTATATTAACTATGAATACTACTCACGATAGTTTAAATTTAAAAATTTGCAATATTATTTAGTAAAAATCGTATAAAAATCGGTTCAGTAGATTTTGAAAAAAACGCTCACATACAGATAGCTTTTCGGCACTTTGTTTTATAATAGGTATATAGATAAATGTTACAAGAAGGATAGAAGTATTGCTAGCTAACACTTTTAACCCTGTTACTATGCGGAGCTAAGTGTTCACAAATCGAAATATGTTCATTTATTTATTCCGTATTACATTATGTTGTATTTATATCGGTATATGATGCTTAGAGAATGTGATAGCCCAGCGGTGAAAACGTGTGACTCTCTCGATAAAGTCACGGGTTCAAACCCCGGGCAGCCACTAATTATTTTTCTGTTACAAAACTTGTGTCTCATTGATAATCGCAATTTTTCACACGCTTTTCAACATCGTGAGAAAATCTGCAAAACTCTAGATAATTGTTGGGATATATGAAACCTACCAATCTGCATTTGAGCAGCGTGTTCAGTCTCGCTGGAAGCCTTCTCTCAAAAAACGGATAGAGGAGGCAAATGCCCAGCAGTAAGATAGTAACTATTTGAGTAGTATATTTGATAGTAGTTACTTTATGATGTTAAGAATTCTATTTTAGGTATAAGTGAAATATAAAAATAGCGTCCTTTTCAATCAGTGGTTTGCTCAAATGCTAATTTTGTGCTCCCCTCACATTCAAGTAGGTATCATAGGTTACAAGTATTGTTAGGATTGTGATATTGTGATTGTAGGATATTTAAATATTATATTTATATTTTTATGACACATTTTTTCCTGCAGCGGCAACGATAGCTCAATGAATTTCCTGTTATTTATAGGCATATATTCTTTATCCGGATTCACTTCATCCGTTCTTGATAACAAACTATAAAACTAAGATTAGCACTACGAACTATTCAAGTTACGTACGGTCACATAACTTCTACCATTTGACAATAAAATTTGCTATAAGTACTTAATCGATACATTTTTTATTTGAAAATTTAATAAAAAGCAATAATTTTACAGTTCATAATCTAATTTTACCAATAATACATGCACTTAATACATCCACACTACATACGGAGTGTATGTAATGTGGATGTTTCGAGCCCCGTATGGGCTTGAAACTAGTCGGGTTCGTCCGATAAAATAAGACGTGAGTATAGCCGGTCTCTAAACATTAATTACGAATAGCTCTCATGATAGTTTAAACTCTAAAAAACCACTGTAATTGGCAACACTAAATCCGTGATATTTGCCTATTAGAATTAAGAACATCAAATAAATGTTGCCACGCTTACGTATCAGGCGTGATGCTAGTGAGGTCCTCTCCTACGGTGCGAATTACACGTCTTCCCCACAGCCACAAGCCCAGTGCGATTCCAACGCCGCCAAATACCAGTATCGCAAGTGGAGTTTCAGCTCGCGCGTGTGCACCCCCCTCTGAATACAGCAACCAAAGCGCTACTAGTGGTCCTATAGCGTTACTGAAATTATCAATATCTTTCTATTAGCCTATGAGTACCATGTATATAATAGACAAAGTAGGAACCGACATAAGCTTGCGGCTCCTGCTTTGCGCCTTGTAAGAGTACGTAAGTCGTTTGTGGGTTTGGGTATAAGATTCTATAACAAAATTCCACAATCAATTTTAACTTTGCCATTACAGCAATTTAAAAATACTGTTAAAAAGAGGCTGATACAGAAAGCCTATTATACCGTGGAGGCTTACATTGATGATAAGAATGCGTGGATATAGCTGCTCTTTGACCTTCTGCAGGATAGCTATGACAAAATGTAATTAGTATTAAGAATCTTCTTTTTTAAAAGAGCTCCACCGAGTTTCTTGCTGGCTCTTCTCGGTAGGACGGCTTTCCGAACCAGCAGTAAAGTTGACGATTCAAAAGCACTTGTTTACAAGTTTACTTGAATAAAGAATATTTTGAATTTGAATTTGAATCATAATTAAGCTAAACAATAAATAATTAAAAAATAATAATTTGGATTTGACTGCAACTCACTGAATTTCAATTATTGATTTTACGTTGAAGCAATCGTTTCGCCCTGCAACCGACGCATTATCAGTAGGCTTACCATGAACTTTTAGAAAACGATTCAATTCAAAGTCATATCCTAAACTCAACCGCTTTCTTTTCGTACCATGATGTGTGGTTGCGTAATGTTTGAAAAGGAAAACGTTATATGAACTATAGATAACTCTGTCTCTTTTACTTAAATGTTTTTAGGACGCATTCCGAACGTCTGCTTCTTTAAGACGTCATGGTATGAAAAAGCAAAACAATTTAGTTTACGTCTTCAATTGAGTCGCAATAAGAGTTCATGGTAGGCCTGCAGGAGATTCCACGACAAAATTGCAAAGGCTATACTTTACAATTTCATCCAATTTTACGAATCGTGTATGCTTAAGGTACAGTTGGCAGTACGATTTTTGTCGTGAAGCCTATCCTCCTGATGATGCTTCGGTTTCGGGGCGAAACGATCGTCGAGATTGTGGTGGTGGGTGTGTGTGCTGCTTTTGTGTGCGTTGTTGCTGGTGAATTGCGCCTTGGGGTGCATGTGGTGGCTGGTCCTGCATGTATAAGGTGCATAGATTTTGCCTGCTTCATACACATTGGCTTTGCATGCATTCACTTAACCCGTGCGGATTATAGCAAAGTAGTTAGTTCTGTTATATTGCTTGTAATATGGAATTCCGCAAAGTAACGCCTGCTTCTATAAATCATTATGCTTAAGGTATCAACACGGATAGTACATTTTACATTTAGCATCATTATATAGATGTTCTCCGATAAAGTATTAAGGCAAAATACAATAATATTATCTAATTTAATTTATATCTGTATCATGAATATTCGCCTAAATCTATAAATTAATATTTAATGCTATTATTAATTTATTGCAACTGATTTAAGATTTGCACTTCGTCATCGAGGCGGTACTAAACATTCTTTCAGTTTAAAAGAAATGTGATGCGATTCAAGTCAGCGCTTATTGAATTTGACTACGTTACCTGACATCATTTCCACCATGTGCGAAAGCACCGAACGTTGCAGTTAACACTTGTAGAAAGGAGAACAGTCTTAGTGTATCCGATGGCGTTTGTGGTGCTGGTTGTGATGGCACCGGACTGGTGCCACGAAGTAAGGGCGCCGCACTTGAGTTTGGTGTAATCACCGCAAGCCGTGTGTTCCGTATTTCACACTCTATGCTCCATGCACTTCCTCCCTCAGGACCCTATATTCAGAAATAATAATGGTTATTTGCATAAATAGTTTAACATTATTTAAATAGAGGCTACGTTAATTTTTAACGGCTAATTTAATTTCGTAAGCTGTGATAGCCTAGTGGTGAGACCGTGCGACTCTCTAGAGACGACATAGGTTCAAACCCCGGGCAGGCACCAATGAGTTTTTCTATTAAAAACTTATGTGTCTAGTTGATAATTGCAATTTATCACACGCTTTTCGGTGAAGGAAAACATCGTGAGGAAACCTGCATATCTCTAGAGAATTCTAGGGATATTTGTAACCTACCAATCCGCATTGGAGCAGCGTGGTAGGTCTTAGCTCCAATCCTTCTCTCCAGAAACGGAGAGAGGAGGCCTTAGCCCAGCAGTGGGCATAGTAACAGGCTGTTACTTTACTTTTTTTACTACTTTACGTTAATTTCTAATTTTTAAAAATGCTAGTTTTTTCTTTCATGAAAGTTCAATTAAAACTGGTCAGGCACAAAATTTAATAACAAAAACGTTTTAATTCCTCTCAAAGTGTTACTGCTCACACATTAAATCTTACAATGTTCAAAATTAACTAATAGAATAATTTTATCTAAATTTAATTTAATAAAACACTGCGTAAACTATCCAATTAATAATTATTATTGGTACACTCAGAGAAGCAAAATAGTCAGTTATCCATTTTCATTGCCATTGCATATCTTTTTATCACATGATGTGAAACTACTATTTTGTTTTACTTATTTTCGTTATAATTTAAACATTCTAATATTATAGTGGGTACGCAACGGAACATATATTTAACTCATCATCCTCCTGCCCTTATCCCACTCTAAGTGGGGTCGGCACAACATGTTACAAATACGTTGTCACATGATTTGGCTACGTATTTTACGACCGGCCGCCTTCATGACGTCAAATTAAGGTAACTTTAAGTCGCCTTTTACGACACCTCGGTAAGAAACGAGGGTGGTCTATTCTACTCAGCCCGATACCACACGGCGGAAACATATATTTATACTATTGAATCATATAACTTATGTGGGAATGGAACGTTAGGTAAGTCCATGGCACAGAATTCAAGCGAGTGTGTCAGCGAGACGGTATGACAGGAGCTAGGGAGCGAAGGGAAAGGAAGGACATAGGACGGCGGTCGGACAGGAAAGTGTAAAATGGAGAAATAAAATAAATGTAATACGAGCTACGATGTTTTACTTTGACTTGGAAGCCCTATAATTACACTTATATATTGCGACAATATCATTCACCTTATCTGTCCTTGGCGGTGGAGTCTCAAAATCTACTGCGGGTTGCGGCAGTCTCACAGTTGACAGTCGCCCAAGTTCTCCGCGGGCTATAGTGTCACATGAGTCTCCAAGAAATCCATTCTTTGAATCATAACTTTCTCCCATCCCAACAAGTTGAGCTGAATCTAAGCTCTTACAACAACTTAACGTTTCGTCTATATATTTAAGAGTGTTTATCTGAGGATCGGCATCGATTAACTGTAAACGTGATTTGTTTGGCGGGCTTAAACTTCGGGAAAGGATGCTGCAGTCGTCCATTGTAGCTAGGAGAACTCGATTTCTAGCATTCATCTCCTTTACGCCAACTGAACATTTATCTGCGTCGCTAAGAGTAACCATTTCTGCACTTTCTGCTATGGCATCGAGAAATTTACCATCTTCCGATAATAAAGAAGTTGGACGCTGAGGAACGCCGTTCTTTATATGTGTTGGTGTATTAACTGGTGTCGTCTCTAGAAACAGAGATAAGTATATATATATTTTTTAATATTATAGGCAATTAAGAATTTATTTTACATTTACAATATGATCCGTTAGGGATTTTTTTTAAATATATTTAAATGACTGTCCGTCCCCAAAGTTAGTAACTTAATGTTATAAGTGTTATAGTTTGACAACATGACAGACAACTGGTAAATATATACATATATTGCTTTAAATACGTATTTTATAACATATATACAACCAGAGTCAAATAATCTACAAATTGTTTATAGAAAACGTTGGTCGAACCTACGACCTGCGGAGCTAAGGCAGGGTCATTGCGAACTGCGCCAACGGACCTGTCAAATTTAACAGCGTAATTACCAGCAACTTTAATCTTAACTGGTCAATAGTAAATAAAACAAAAAACCCACTTAATATTGCTAGGAATGGCAAATGGTACGATTTCTCTGTAGTAAAGCAATCGCCTTACTGCATGTATATTTGTATTTGTTACTTCATTGCGATATTTACCGTTGGAAAGTCCAAGGGTGAAATTAACAGGTGGCGGAGTAAGGCGACGTTGATAATATGGAACGAGGAAGACAAGTACACAGATTGCGCCAACCACTCCTAAAGCCAGTGATCCCATCAATGCAATCCACCATGGTATATTATCCATTGCCAACACTGTAAAAGGTGCATGAAAATTTTTACAATAAAAGTTACACTCTTATACTCTTAGAATATTAATAATTTTAATTTCATTTATAATATTGAGGGACCCTAAAACAATATTGTCAACATATTATAGTCTCCGGATAGTAAAAAAAGTTAAACATGCTTGAAAATTCATGAAAATTGTTGGCTGATTTACAATTTACCGTGTCGCCGTACAACGCAACGCAAATGTAAAATTATGATTTTCATGTCCCAACATTATTCTGTATTTTAATTATTTTCTAGTAAATATTTATTGTTTCATATAACGTCTGATATATTTTATTTATTAGATTAATATCTATTATTAAGCGAGTCGTAAAAATTATACCAAAATGTAAGTGATTAGACCATTCATTCCTAATTATAATTTGATATAATATTTTATCATCAATATCACTAGGACAATAAAATCATTTAAATGTTATATCCACACATTGAATATGAGAAATATTGTGATTCCATCTCAAAACACGGTTCTAAACCTTATACAAGAGTTTTTGTACGTCTGTATGTTTTTGCGTGCTAATCTCAGAAACCGCTGATCAAAATTTGGACTTAGTTTTGCACTAATAAGTAGTAAGTAAGTAATTTAATTAAAGTTGAAAACTCATCATGTATATTAAAGATAAGAAGAACGTACATGAAGTATAAGCAAATTTAAATAAATATATAGGTTTAAAAACATCAAAGATAAAATTGGTGAATAAAAGACTTTTAAACCCTCAAATATAAAACTATATAATACTTACATTTTGGTCCATCGAGGACTACACTGAGTACATTAACGGCAATAGTAGCACCGTAAAAGAATGGCAGCACTTTCAAACCAGCAATCAAAGGGTGAGACGCTCGCAGAATGAATCGTCGGACCAACCAGTACAGTACTGCTGATACGCTACCGCTGAGTGCCGGCGAGATAAACCATGAAAGAACTGAAATTAAACAAAGATGTTGCATTTTTTAAAAAAGGTTTTATTTAACTTGCTTTTATTTAATTTCCCGGTTTTCGGAAACGCTGAAATTTTACATATTAATCCAGTCCCGATGAAAATGAATATTTATAATAGGCATAACCTATAGTGCTTCTGTCAGGATTGGCTCCAGAGGGATCTCCTTAACGGTTAACAGTAGGGGTAAAAGGTTTTTTAACTGGACTTGTTATATCGTTAGATTATAATGTCATTGTGTAGTACGTACTACTTATCGTACGCTTTTAATTTGTACAAAGAAACCGGCGTGACTCACATTATAAGTTGCCAACCTATTCAGCGAAACTAAATATTCGAACACAATATATATTATGAGCTAGTATAGCAGATTTCTATAAGAACAGCAGGTTTAATGAAAAATAAACCATATAATGTAAAATGGTTTACTCACTATTGTCTGAATAAGCATATACAACTTGATATAGGGAGGCAAGTTATAAAATTCAAAATCACGAAGAAATGTTACTTAAAATGAAATTATCTTAATTATCTTAACACATTAAGATGAAAGAAGTTTGAAATATTATTGTGGCACCTGTATTAGCATCAAATGTAAATTAAATAATTGACATTGTAATCTAAGCAGAAACGTGGAGTTAATATTTAGAACTGAAGTCATCTACGAGGCTAAAAACTCGCGATGCTCCAAAGCAATAGACATGAAAGGTAAAATTACAATGTTGGTTAATCCTCCATTAAACAGAGAGAAAACATAAAAAGTTTTTAAGTTTAGTCAGTTTTCAATACCTAATTTGGTGCAATAAAAGAATAACTTCTATAGAGATTTCATTACAACAAAATTATATTTTTTATGAATTTAAGTACAACTAATATGCAATAATTTGTATTGAAACTCACCGATTGCACCAAGCGTAGACCATCTCACACCGACCGGACCTTTCGCTGTTAGGGTAAAGCCAACTGTTGCACCGACCACAGAATGAGTTCCCGAAACTGGAAGTCTCAAAGCTGTGGCAAGGATGAGCCATGCGGCCCCGGCGATGAGAGCAGCCAGACAACCGGCGGCTAACAGACGTTCTCCTCCGTCATCATACAGCGATACGTCAAGTATACCTTTTCGCATTGTATCTGATACTTTATAACCTAAGTCAACAACATATTTTTTGAGTATATTTAAAACTATAGTACGATAATCTAGAAGTTCAAGACTATGATTAGAGGTTTTCTTAAATATCTGAACTAGTAGTTGTATTGTGATAAAAGTCAAACTATTAGAAAAAATATCAGACAAATATTTACAATAAGCAATGACATAGTTTTTAAATAATAATTAGAGGCCGTTATTTTTAAAACTGATGGTTTAAATATATAAAAGTCTACTAATTTGTTTAATTTTTGGTTAATACAATTAAACAAAAAGTATAATTTATTACCAAAGCGTCAAGCATTTCGCGGTTTTGTTATATAGGTTCAGCCCTTAAGATGCTTGCAGGAGGTGTCATTGAATTATTGCGATGTGATAATTGAGTTATTAAGGTGAGTGAATAAGACGGTTACACTCAACAATATAGACATTTTCTTTTATCGCAGACCGTAGTTAAATAAATGAAACATCATATTTGTATCATATAGTTCCGTAATTAATGTATATATATATATATCATGTTAATAAATTACTAAATAAAGAATAGAACGGAACCGAAGAACTTACCAATTAAAACTGCTCCTGCGATCTCGAAAATCGTAGCAAGAACGCAGGCTTGTGTCAGTGTCAGGACCTTAGAGCCAACACTTGTTCCAAATGAATTAGCTACGTCATTAGCACCGATCCCAAACGCTAAAATAAATGCTACCACAAAACCACAAATCACCAACCAGAGCAAGTCATGTGAATACGGTTCCATTGCTTGTTTTTGATATTACTATTGTGAATTAACTGACATTTGCTACCTGTGCTATGTACTATCTAATTTAAAATTACTTTTTACTAGCACCTATAAGTAATTTTATGCAACTAACAAGTAAGCTTCGCTTTTATAAAAAAATGCTAATTATGAGCGTAACTAATAATTTCTTTGTCAATAGAATTAAGTGATCATCATTTCGTACAAAAATAAGATATAGTTAATTAAATACTTGACATACAAAACTTTAAATTTATATGCTAAACAATTATTTTGTTAAATTATTAGAAGGTGATCAATACGGGTCAGAATATTATTTGAAATTACGAAATTTTGCGTCACAATGTGAGATGTTTAAAACGTAGCTTTTGGGAGCGGTGTAGATTTAATAAATTTGGCTTCATTTCTGAAACAATAATCATTTTTCATTCAATGCTACTAACCAATTAACTGTCTAAGATGTAAAAATTATAATCAACAGGATACAATATTAAAAACTGTAATCTTCCTAAGATGTTATTACATTTGCGCAATCAGATACATATTTAGCATCTGATAAATATAAAGCATTCCAATTGGTTTTTAAAAAGTGTAATAATCGAAGACTATTTGTGATAAATTAATATTAAAATGGAAAACGTGATTGTACGCACAAAAAGCACATGTACCGAATATTTTCAGTAATCGATTAACTGGGCTGCAGCAATAGAATTTACGCGCTTATAAAATCTCTTGACGTGACTTAAAATAATACTAAAAATAACATAATATTATTAACATTTTAATGATGTCAAATAAAGTCTTATGTTGTCTTTCTTACCTAATTATAATTAGGTGGACATCGTTAACGCGTGTATTGAAAACCAAAACGAAAACGTGGAAAATTACTATTCGGACGTTAAAATATTATGTTAAGTTATATTGTTCCCAAGCTTAATGTACTTACTCTTTGAAAATGTAGGGCTTTATGGTCCTGGGACTAATAAATCTAGAATATGAGAGTATGGCGATACGCCTCGAGTCGCTCAGCCAAACACTGAAGTAACCGAGGGTCGCCCCATTCCACCGTCTGAATAGAGCATGCGCGATACAGTGCACCCCACTTCTGCAACCCCCCTTTGACGTCTCTTATTATTATCATTATTGTGGATCCAAAGGCGCGGAGTATTTGCACAAGTCCCCCTAGAAACCGGCCCTTAAAGCTAGACGCTATAACAAGTTTACGACTCATCACAATTCCTAACTATGTACACTTATTCGACCTTGTGAAATCTATGTCACATTTTATATACAGTTAGGTACAAAAGACAATGTACTTTGCTTGACGATGTTATTAGCCACTCTTTCTTTTTTATATAATAAAAGCTAGGTATATATGTAACATGATAAATATGTGAAATAGCCTACGCATTTTCATTGAATTTTCTTACGTAGGAGCAGTTACATCTAGTTTTTGGAATGTCCAGGTCCCTGAAAATTTAATCCAAAGCCTATTATCCTACTTGCATATTTTCCTACTATTTGTTTCTGAATTTAGCGTAAAATAATTATTGCGAGAATATTTGCATATACGGGCTACGAAAAACGCGTACCAATAAGGATTACGATATGGTCTTACCGTATCGTAAACATCAATAAAATTCAGCGTTGCGGTACTCCTCTGAATGGAATATTGCACGCACGTTTTTGTTGCAAATTATTGTAAAAACCTGTAAGAATTACTTAAACAATAAGTTATTTAATAGCATTTTAATTTGATATCGGTCGATTATTGCGATAGTCTTGATTAATTCTTAGTATTCCACGTAAAAATATGTATATAAATATATATGAGAAAAAATATTTATGTATGTTCTTTAAAGACGTCGAAATAGCTGGACTGATATTAATGAAATTTTGATGAACGGAGAATTTTTATAAACTTTTGCTGCAACAACAGATTTATAAAAACCTAAATAAGGATTTTTAATGTTCTAAAAATCATAAACAATTTGCAATTAAATAATTATAAGCTACCCATTAGAACCTAAGGCGCCTTCTTTTACGGTATGAGCAATTATGCCTCTGAATGTAATTGCATAAAATAAGTTATTAACATAACGGTCCTAAATATAAACATATTTAGCAATAACATAAATAGCAATAAAACAAAGAAATATATAAAATAAAGAAATATATAGAAGTATATAAAATATACCACTCTGGATTTTTTGACACTGCAATATGGTGCTAAAAATAGTAATAACTTGTATAAATATTTTACTCGGAGAAAAGATTACGTACTGGTTGAGATGGACGTGAACTGCAACGGTCACATTACACAGTACAACGTACTTTTCTTTACGTTAACATTTTTTGTAGCAAAATGTACTTAAATTAAACTCGCATTGAAGATATCTAAAAAGTGTGTCACGTAGGTCACGAAGAGTGCGAACAGCAAAGCGTATTTGTATATATACCAAACGCAGGTAAGCATCCATCAAACGACATCAATTTGTTACAATTACTAATACGTAGGGAGAGAGAGTAAGGTCAATTATTTTAATTGATTTAACGACTAATCAAATGTGTTCCTGTAATTACTTAAAAGAATTGTGGCTACTCTAAGTATAAAATTTAGATATATAAAACCATTTTTCAACAAGTTGGTTCACTTTTAGTTAAGATGTTTATTAAATATATTAAAAATGAATTCTTATGTTTACTTCAAAGACGTTCTTAATTTTAAAATTGATTACAAGCATTTAAAATCCAATAATTTCTGGCTGATGGGGGTTCTGCCAGAAAGACATACCTGTTGTATTTTCAAATAATAAAAAAAAATCAAAATACCTAAAAATTTTCATAGAAACAATCACGCTACAGTAAGTACCTACACTTGTAATTTCTAATAACAGCTAATATTATAAATGCGAACTAGTCCGTCTGTCTATTACGCTTTTACGTTCGTAAACTCTCTCGCTTGCGTGGTCCAGTGGACAGAGCTCGTGGAAGAGGTGGGGCATGGTTCAATTGGATTGGATCCTCCAGGTTATCAATACGTCTGCTGCTCTATGCATGGTGTAACAAATGGAAGGGTTACCTGAAAGTAGTACTTTCAAGGTTGTGAAATGTGTAAAAATTTTGCACATTTCCCCCATTCCCATTATAATGGTTTATTGTTAGTCTCCCTCCGCCTCTATCAGCATGACGGAACACTACTAGGTTTTAAAGACGGTAGAAATCTGACAGACTAACGTATCCACTATCTATTCATGTGGATAACAATCTAGAGCGAGCTTGCGTAATATAAAAAAGTGTGTCGATAAACTTGGGAAACTAATTATCGTTTTAAGATCCACTAACTCAAATTATAAAATATTTTTAATAGTTGTGCAATTAATCGTGTAAGTATTGTTATTGCACCATTTCTCATACTAAAATATTTGTTCTACTGTTCTTAGCTGATAGCACCAAAGACTACAGTGTACATAACACTATAATTTTAGTCCATGTAAGTCGCTGTCATTCTGTTACCAAAACTAAAATATATATACAAAAATAATATCTCAAAGATCTATCAAAAATTATTAGGAAGCCCTAGTATTATAAAATAATATAATAAATAATGTAACAAGAATAAATTGTTTTCAGTGAATTTAATATGTTCTTCAGAAATGTGCGGTCTGCAGCAGATTTGACTCTTTGCTGGTAGGTTGCAACTTGATTTATATTTGGTTATATTCATACATTTAGTTACTAAAAAAAATTATATATATATTTTGTAAGCTTATACGGAAAAAAATGGTTAACATAGTAATTGTTTAACATATAATAAAATGCCTTTTCAGTAAACCAGTATTTTTCCAAAAATTATATACTAAATTGGGATATGTGCGGTTACAATTACGGAGTTCTTTCCATAATTCACGACGGGGTGTGCGACGACCTATCACAGAACCAAACCCTCTTGAAAATATACAAATACAGGATCCCCTTCATGCAAGTGGACTTTTAAAGCCATTTTTTTTCACAGTTGGAGTAAGTAAATATTTTTGTTTCTCGTTATTTAGTTTTAATATTAAAAAAATATTGTTAAATCGATCTAGGACTTAAAATGAAATTATATATAATGAAATGTCACTTAAAAATGATTATCAAGTCTTGACACCTGTACCTCCTAGTGTTTTTATGTTTTTAAATTATTTTTGTATTACGAGATACAAAAAACTTATTTAATCAATTCTTATTTCAGGTGACATCCTTAAGCTTAGCTGGTTGTGTTATCTGGGAGTATGAAAATCTCAGATCGCATGCTAATTCCTTTCTGAAGAGGCCAGGCAAATGGGTAAACTCTCATCAGAAACGTCTATTGGCACAATATGTAAATTTCATATATTTTCTAATGTTACTAAAAATATCCAAATATAAATTTAGCTGCTGACATTGATTTTGAAAGTATACTAATAATAAATCATATAAGGTTAAAATAAAGTTAGATCAAACTTAACAAACTGGTATTCATCTCTTTAATGTTTTTATTATACTAGCAGAATGTGTATAATTTAAAAGTAAAACTTTTGAAGTTCAACAAGGTCACTATTTCAAAAGTTCTTAAAATTATATCAAAACTCTTTTATGACTCTTGTCTTTTAGGGTTATTCCCATTATAGATTTTCTAAACTCAATACATTTACATGTCAATTAATGCATTACCTTATTTATTAGCTTTCTTAGGGCCCATAGTTAGAGACCAAGAGATTATATTTATTTTAGAAGTCAGAACCTGGACCTCTACAAAAATGGTGGAGTTCACTAAGGGAAAGTGAAAAGGTTTTCTACCCTATTCTAGCAGCCAATTTACTTGTTTTTGGTGCCTGGCGAATAAGATCACTACAACCACTAATGATCAAATACTTCTGTTCAAATCCTTCAGGAAGTAAGTCAAATATTTAAATTATTATTATTTGTCTGTTCATGTACAGTGCAAATATACTACTTTCTAACATGGTATAAGTTAGAGAGTGTGTATATAGAGGCATATCTAGATCTCTGAACTTAAGTAATATTATATATCTTAATTATAAATTATTAGTTTCGGGTACATACCACGGTAATTTGTTTTGATTCGCCGATATTTCGACCCAGTTGCATGGATCGTGGTCACGACGGAACAGTTATGCCATAACAGTTATTATTATGAACAGGATCAGTTCCGTCGTGACCACGATCCATGCAACTGCGTCGAAATATCGGCGAATCAAAACAAATTACAGTGGTATGTACCCGAAACTAATAATTTATAATTATGTCTTCAAACCACGAATATTCAAGTATAAAATCATTAATTATATATCTTAATTTATAAGTGCATTATACCCATTCTATGAAATTTTTTAGTCTGCTATTCTAGTATGACATCATCGTGATTAAAGAAATTAGCAATTACTATTTCTTTCTACATAATTTATCTTTGAAAGTATTATAGATAAGCTATGATAGCAAATACGATTTACTATAATTTTTTATGGAACTACTTTCAATGTAATTGACAATATTTGATATGACTATGAATAAGTGATATGGCAATCGATCATCACCCAAATGTCTAAGTTATGTAGAACTGACTGTGAAAATGTAAGAGTCAGAATATTAAGAATGCAACGAAAATATTTTCTATCTACACTTTAACCCAATATCCTAGCAACATAGAAAAGTAGGGGATAAGCTGGCATATATTATATTATCCTAGCAATATAACCAGTAAGTTCATAAAAGATCTAAGAAGCTTGGCAAGTTAAAGTAACTATCCTTTAAGAACAAACGTCTCTCTTTTGTCTTCCCCAGATGTGTTTTGTGTATATAGAATTATTATTTCTATAAAAAAGTATATTCAATTGACATAACTTTTAAGTTCATTGTATGAACAGAAAAAAGAAAATAATAATTTTTGTTCTTTTTTCTGTTTTCTTTACAGTCATCTATAGATTGATATCTGACCCTAGCACCATGCATGTTTTCTTTCTGTTTCAGTAACAAAAAAGGCCTTAATTACACATTGTAGAGAGAATTGTTTTGTTTGTTTGAATTATTATGTTTTTATTTATGTTTTAGGAGCGAAATGTCTGCCAATGGTCCTGTCCACCTTCAGCCATTATTCTACATTACATTTAGCTGCCAATATGTATGTCTTATATAGTTTCATGCCAGGTAAATTATTCTTTAGCCTATGTAATGTGTATTTGATTTAAATATTAAAGGCATTCACAAAGCTATTGATGTCAATTAATATATTATTAATTGACTTCATTATTAATATGTATATTTATGTTGGTTCATAGTGTTGCAACTTTATCACTGCTGAATAACGATCTTCATTCTTATTGGATTTTATTAACTTTAGCAGGATAAATACGCACGTATTTATTGTGCGTATTTAAGAAATTATTCCAAATTGTATAAGTTTTGTCATAATTGCTTTCTCTGTTGTGATACATTATTGAAGGCTTCGTCAATTAAATTATAAATATATATCTCAGATAAAATATTCTCATTTGTCGGTATAGTATTTTACAGTGTAGCTGTACTGTAGTACTGTTAAAATTCCTTAAAACTTGTTATTTACAAATCTCTCTTTAGTGAAGGAAAATAAAACGAAACCTTTCGTATCTCTGGAGTATTCTTGGGATTTGTGTAATCTCCGATCGAAGTAAAGTTGAAGGAAGGCAAGGAAAAATTGTTGAACTGACCAAAAATTTTTCCTCTCTTATCTCTTTTCCCCAGCTGTGGGATAATAACAAGCTACTACTTTACGCTGTGATAGCCTAGCGGTGAGACCATGCGACTCTCTAGAGACGACATAGGTTCAAACCCGGGCAGGCACCAATGGGTTTTTCTATTAAAACTTATGTGTCTAATTGATAATTGCAATTTATCACACGCTTTTCGGTGAAGGAAAACATCGTGAGGAAACCTGCATATCTCTAGAGAATTCTAGGGATATGTGTAACCTACCAATCCGCATTGGAGCAGCGTGGTAGGTCTTAGCTCCAATCCTTAACGGAGAGAGGAGGCCTTAGCCCAGCAGTGGGCGTAGTAACAGGCTGTTACTTTACTTTTTTTTTTACTACTTTACTACTTTCACTGAATATATTTATTTAGCAATTCAACAAGATGCAATTTCCATTTATTTTAATGATTATCCAAATAGCCGCTGTTGCGTCCCTGGGCAAAGAGCAGTTCGTCGCAATGTACCTGAGCGCAGGAGTCATCAGCAGTTTTGCGAGCTTCCTTTACAAGGTGCTACTCAGTCAGCCAGGACTTAGTCTCGGGGCGGTAAGTTCAACAACAATGAATTGAAGTGTACAAAAGTAATAATAAAATTATTTTGCTATAATCCGCGATACAGTAAATAGAAAATATATATAGTGCTAAATGTATGGTGGACTATCCGTTTTTTCATACCCGTTACATGCATGATTCGTAAAAGCACATGCACAAACCTCCACCACTGCCATCACAATACACAAACACTACACACGTTCACTATCACAAACTCAACAATCGTTTCGCGCCGCAACCGAAGCATCATCAGGAGATAGACTCCACGACAAAATCGCAAAGCATTGAAGTGTATTGTAAATAGGTCGTGGCCAACCCACTTACAGTGAGATAAGGTTAAAACAATGATGATATAATATGGATAGAAAAGATATTCGTTCTATACAAAAAAAACACAAGCTTTGCATATGATACAGTCAAAATAAATAAATATTGTTGAAGTTAAACGTTATAAATACATTGATATATTTGTTCGCAGTCTGGAGCGATCATGTCAGTTTTGTCGTACGTGTGCGTGCAGTATCCTGATACGAAACTGAGCATAATATTTTTACCCATGTACACATTTGCTGCTGGAACGGTGAGTACAAAGACATATCCTGTATAAAGCTGTAAAGGAGTAGGTATACTAATCCCATATGTCCCAGGACACGAAGGCATCCCCGGCAACGAAATAGCCGATGGCCTAGCAAAAGCTGGCGCCAAAATTCTGCAGATGGGACCAGAACCTATCTGTGGAATTTCCAAAAGTCTGGCGTTGCTTACTCTGGAGACCTATTGTTATTATCGCACACTTAATCTCTGGACCAACAGTCCAGGGTTAAAGCACTCGAAAGCGCTAATGTAAGCCTTTAATAAAAGTGCTACTCGAAAAATTTTAGCGCTAAGTAGAGTAAATCTAAGTAACTTAGCTAGGGTGCTTACGGGGCACTGTGGACTAAACAGACACATGTTAAACCTGAAGCTGTCAGATACTGGATTGTGCAGACTCTGCCTTGAAGCGGAGGAAACACCCATGCATATCCTATGTGACTGCCCTGCGCTGATCAACGTTCGATGCTCTCTCCTAGGGTGACATATTTTACACCCTATAGAAGTGAAAGCACTCGCCGCCAAGAAGATCCTTGAATTCTTCAAGGACACCGGTATTGGTGGCGAATTGTAAGCAGTGGCGATCACAATAGATCAGCAATGGTCAAAGTGATACTGGGCCCTCAGGCACTGCATAGCCGCTACTCCCAGAAGAAGAAGAAGAAGAAGGTAGACTAATACAAAACTGAGCATAATATTTTTACCTATGGAATGACAGGGTGGAACTGAGACCTAACACGCTGCTCCAATGGAAATTGGTAGGTTACACATATACTAAGAGTTCTCTTGTAGATTTGCAGGTTTCCTCACGACTTTTTTCTTCACCGAAAAGAGTCACAGCTGAGCTAACTATTTTTAAAGAATTTCAATTTTTTAGCTATTCTTTTTTGAAATTCGTTTACCGCAAACTCAACTGTAAAATAAAGATCGTGATCATTCGGCCACTATTTGAAACAATCATCAAGAGATGTTCTCTCTTTCAGGCAATAAAAGTTATAATGAGTGTGGATCTGGCGGGCGTAATTATGGGATGGAAATTCTTTGATCACGCAGCCCATCTCGGCGGCGCTGTCTTTGGCATGTAAGTTTGACTTTAAGTAACCCTTTAGACGAGCATTACATCGTTGTCTTTTAACATATAAAAATCTACCAGAAAAAAAATTATTATCTATTATTTATTTATTTATACTACATACATACATACTTGCACTTATTGAGGAAATTATTGATAACTTTAGAAAATGCACTATTAGAGTATACAAAAAGATTTCTGTTATAACAATTTTCTGTGCCTTGTGAGGTTTCTCAGTTTTTTAAGTGCCTCTCAGTTGGTTATGATCCTATATCTGATTACGTACTTTTATTAAAAGTTACAGAGACATTTTCACGACATAATAACGATATTCTTCCTTGACGCTTTTATTGAATAATAAATAAGAAGCAATTTTCTCAAAAGTTAACCCTTTGAAACTCTTTCAACAACTCACAAATATAATGACGGCGACAATGTTTTTTTATATTATTGATCAACTATATGAAGAAGGTCGTATTTAAAACATGTTGGAACAATATATTTCCAAGCAGATAATTAAAATTACCTTAAAAATCTGCATTTATCAGTCTATTTCGAATACCTGATATGAAAGTTATGCACTATTGATCAATCTTCAGCCTTGTTCAGTTCATTTAAAAAGCCCAACGAATGTACTAGTCACTTATAAAATTGTAGTTTATAAAAAAAGTAAAGTAGCGGCCTGTTACAATCCCACTGCTGGGAATAGGAGCTAAGACCTACCACGCACACGAGTTCAAACCCGGGCAGGCACCAATGAGTTTTCCTACTATCTCCATCCCATATCTCCATAATTCTCTAGAGATATGCAGGTTTCCTCACGATGTTTTCCTTCACCGAAAAGAGTGTGATAAATTGCAATTATCAATTAGGCACACGAGTTATTTAATAGAAAAACTTATTGGTGCCTGTCCGGGTTTGAACTAGTGTTCCCTTCGAAAAAGTCGCACGGTCTCACAGCTCAGTTTGTAGTTTATAATTTAGTATAAATCATATTTAATATTTTTGAACTTTATTTCTTAATATCATATTTACTGTTTTGCGTCTTTTCTATAATTATTATCCATAATCGTAATAAGAACATAAAATTTACATATATATATTTTTTTTCTATAGGGCTTGGTGTTATTGGGGCAACTTGCATATTTGGGGCAACCGAGACAAATTTTTGCAGTATTACCACAGCATCAGAAAAGATTCATGATGTACATTGTAAAACAGACAGACAAATATTGATCGACTTAATAATGTGAAACTATTTATTTTAGAGAATCTATTCAAGTGTTATTTTGATAACTACTTTGTTAGTTAATAAAATATAAACAATATTTTCATATGCAATTTTATTTAAATAAAACTAGTATATTGCGAAACACCTTTAATAACTTTTAATATATATAAAATATAGAAAAATCATAAATGCATTTGAGGTCTTCAAAAAATTAAAAAATACAAATTAATATTTGTTTATTGTGAACATGATTATGCAAAACTATGATGCCTCCGCCTTCAAAGGCTTGATGACTGTACTGTAGTGTATTTTATCATTTACAGTAAATGATAAATATATACAATTACGTTAATAGACGATTTGTACTCATCTTGGTTATATTGTACCCAAAAATGCCTAAAACTTAAAGAAATCAAGTCATAGAAGTTTATATAAAATAAGTTAAGGTTTTACATGTACAAAATATTAATGACAACTTTCATTTTATTAACTTCAATAATTTAATTATAAACACTAACATTTTAACTTGTAACAATCAATCAAATTTACAATTTGAAAATTGTTTTATCGAAAAGATAGGAGCTAACTACCGACTCAGTGGTAGCTTCTATTAAAATATTTGATGATTTGAATCTATTTGATGAAAACAGTCCACTTGTATAAATAATATTTTGAATTTGAATTTGCTTATAACTAAGTTTTGCATAGTTACATCCATCTTAAAATATATCCCCATCATAGATTGTGCAAGAAAGAAGCTAATAAAACACAGTACAATTTAAAAATATCAGTGTTCAGTAATATTATAAATACAGATGTATGTCTTTTACACTATCATACACTGTAATTAGCTTCATTTATCCAACTAAGCTCACACTGAATAAATCTTTTGCATTACCAAGCTCTTATTGCACAACCTATTTTTATACCCTTAATTTACAGTGTAAATCGTAATGAGGACAATTACGTTTGTGATATTATTTTATCTTAAAATTTATGCTTTAAGTATTTTTGCATGAAAATCAAAATGTTCACCGATATAAGTAGAAATGTAATAATATGAGTGGTCATAGTCCTCTCGCAAATTTAATATCACTGGAAATCCAACAGAACGGCAGGCTTCCACTAAGTTTTCTGGCAGCAAGAATTTTTCAATGTAAAACTTGTCAACAGTACCCTAGAATAAATAACAGTTTATAATTCTTTTTATATGGTAATAATATACTATGTAATGGAATTGGTAATAATATACTTTTAACTAACAAGTTACAATGACCAGAAATTATAATTAATAACAGCTAACTTGAAAAATAATGAAGGATAAGAGTACATACTACACAATTGTATCAATGTTAAATTTATCTTTAAAAACATATATTTTAATGTTATTAAACATAAGACTTAATCTCAATAACCATTAAGCTTATGGTGAATAGAAAACACGCCTTAAAATGTATGTTGTTCATTTTAAAATGTGAAATGAAATCTACAGTTATCTCTCAGTTAAAGTTAATTTTACCTGATCTATAAGCAATGTGAGTGGGGGTCCATCATACTTTTTAACAAGTTCTGTAGCATCCCACTCAACCCACTGGCTCTTGTCCTCACCCAGGAACCCTGAAAAGGCTTTTGCACCCCAAGCACATTGCATTGGATTGCACATGGGAGCAAATGCACTCACTGATTTGTATAGTCCTGGATTTCGTAGACTTGATACTAACGCACCATGACCACCCACACTAAAATTAAAACCATTTTTAAGTATACCTAATTTGACCAAGCCAAAAGTGTAACAGTATTTTGGCCACATCACCAATCAGAAAATTTATTACACTTGAGAGGAAAAAGGGGAAGTACGTATTTTTAGAATAGTGAACGTGAGTTATATTTCCCAATAATCCTAAATAAAAATTATTGATTATATGCTTACATACGACCGTATACATTTGTTTTGGAAAAACTGTCATGTAGATGCATAAAGGTTAACCTACTCTGCTCTAGGATAATGAGCTTTGATGGAAATTTGAGAAACTGCCTGACCTTCATTGCCTAGGGCAATCTGTTCTACATTAGACATATTATTTTATTATGAATTAGATTAAATAAAATTAGAACTTACCTATGGCCCATAATGCCTATCCTGTTTGGATCAACAACATTATTAAATGCTTGTAGAATTAAATCATACAGCTCTTTGTTTACATAGCTGCTCATTCTATAATTCTTGGACCATGGCTCTTTAATAGCATCCAGGTAATATGCAGCAGAAACACCAAAGTCCCAGGATTCATCATCACCAGGTATCTTTACATCTCTGGGTGAGGTATCAGGTCCTACAACTATCACACCATGCTCAGATGCATATCTGAAATTATATAATGCATATATGAAAATAATTGTTATTGACTTGCATTGTTATACAATTTAATGCTAATGTAATAAAGATAGCATAAATTATGAAGTTTAATGAAAAATCGATTAAAAATTATTTATAGAATTGGGTGTTACTTTGTGGTTAAAAAGACTGCAAATAAATAATGTATATTTAAATGTTTAAAAGATTGACCGCCAAGTTTCTTGCTGGTTCTTCTCGGTAAGAGCAACATTCCGATCCAGTGTAGCTTATTAAATCTAATTATTGATCCTTGACTATTCAAAAGTGCTTGAAAAAAGCCTACTTGAATAAAGATTATTTTGATTTGATTTGATTTGGTGATCCATAATTTAAATCTTAAAGTATTAATAAATTTTATTAGCTTTGTATTTTGGATCAACTGTATTGTATATGACTGGAAAATGTTTGCATGTCTAAGCATTATATTATTAAGAATTTTTTCTTTTATTGAAATTAATTGAGCACAAAGAAAAATGTATGTTAATTTGTTTTGCCATAATCTATAAAAGCAATGTAATCATGTAAATGTAATGTAGTAGTAGTACAACACAAAATCTAAAGCTTCACATTACGAGATTTAGTCAGGAAATCAATTCTTGATGCTTTAGTTTTAGATACATGATGATCATGAATCAAGATACCTAGAATAGAATCAGTAAAAGTTTTTGCTTAGGGAGTGGATCTTAGCAAAAGTAAAGAAATTATATTTTACCTTTGAAAACCTGATTTAGTGATAAAGTTTTGTTCAGTACAAGTTAGACCTGACAGATAAAATATAACTGGCAACTTTACATCACCACCTTCTACTTGAGATGGTAAATAAATTGAAAAATTCATTTTACACTTTAATTCTGATGATTCATGAGAGTATATCTTTTGATATCCCCCAAATATCTTAGTTGATGATACCAATTGCAAGCCTTCCATCTTGAGTTTCTGTAAAGCAAACAAAAAATGTAAAGGAAATTTAAGAAGTTCATTAATGAAATGGCATAAGTATGAACCTCTGAATTAAAAAATGTTTGATTTTAGGATGTATTATCGACATTAACTCATGCTGAACCAAGATAAGTTATCACCAAAGTTCGACGATAATCACCTTACTATCTATTATTTTATTATCTATTACATAAGATTCCCAACCATAAAATGCAAATAAATTATTAAACAGGTAAAACTTTTTATCGAGTTTCTGTACCAAGGCCAAATATCTATTTTTAGAATAAGTCAAATATCTATGTACGATAACATCAAATTGTCACAAATCTTATAAACGTTGAACTTCACTTTATTCATCGTCATCGTTTGATAAATCACTAGATAGGTTTTTAAACTTACCTAGTGATTTATCACCGGTTATCGCCGGTTGTGATCACAACCGGCCGGCTGTTGAACATCTCAGATTATCAAATTTTGTAATAATAAAAATTTATACATTACAATATAGCCGTAGGTTTTAGTCCGCTTCCACTAACGATTAACGAATATACGGATGGACGATTCTATACCTATGTTATAATATCTTATATGCAAAATAAACTCAGTATGAATATTATATTTTACTCTATACTAGTATACTTACTCCCTTGAACTTGAACGCAGAAGCACAAAATAATTTGAATAACAAAAAATTACGAGTCGATGGCATATGTCAAATGTCAACTGATATCGACCATAGATTACTAACTAAAATAATATCGACCATTCAGTAACAGACTACGAACTATAGGAATCAGAGGATACTTCACACAATTTTTTTTTCCTGTATTTATAAACAAATATGTTTGCTTTTACTTTATGAGTTTATCTAAACGTTGGATATTGATTGATTTTTAATTTTTATTTTGGATAAAAAGAACGGACAGGTTAATATTTTGACTGTGTGCTTGTTTTGTTGTTATAAGTACCTATGTATAAACTAAATTCGCACCATATTTCCTTGTACATGTGTGATTAGACAAAGATAAGTTCGAGTTTCCCATATTCTCTCTCATGTATTTATTGGAAACATATATTCACGGGCCTGCCTATAGCTTATTATACTTACGTATAATAACTTTAGAATATAGATATCCATGACCTAGAACAACACATCTAGTATCTACTGTCTACACTCTAGTGTAAATTCTACACGTAAAATCTGAAGAAATGACTTGATACGTGTTTCAAATACATTTTTTTTTTTTCGAACTGACTGTATGCTGTTAGCCCTAATGGCTTTTACAGCGTCACCGGGCGGGACGGGCGAGCGCAGAAGCATCGCCGAAGTTGCGAAATGCAGGGAGTAGAGCACTGAAGCTCTACTTTAGTCGGGGAACGTCGTCCTAAGGGTGCATCCTGTGAGGCCGGACCACGGCTTAGGGCGACGCGTAGTGGAGGGTTCATGGTATGACTTAGATTAGTCATTGCGGCGTCGGAAGTGTGGCGAGAAGCCACGACCAACCGACGTCAGAAAACTGGGACCTCGTCTTCGCCGGCGAAGACGCTGTGTGTGTGTATTACGTGTTTCTGTGTTGGCGATCGTTATTTGATCGTCGGGGTCATACAGGACGCTTTTTGGACGCCTATATTTTCGATGGTCGGACCTAACTGGGATGTAGGTAGAAGCAACTGAAATAAGGGGGTTCGGGTGTACCTCAGATTTCTCGAAGTAAGATTTCGAAAAACGTTTAAAGAGGTGAGTAATGGTAGGGAGATCGAGGTCTCTATGGAGGTCAACGTTCCGCATGAACCACGGACAACCAGTGGCTGTCCGCATAAATCGGTTCTGTAGTCTTTGGAGCCTGAGCAATCTGACTTTTGAAACGTGCGCAAACGCAACGCTCGCATAGGACATTATTGGTCTTATGCAAGTTTTGTAGAGTGTCACTTTGTTGCGGAGCGACATCTTACTTTTCTTGCATAACATCGGATAAAGTCGTCCCATGACATACGCAGCCTTATTGCAGACTATGTGTATGTGCTCGTGGAAGGTCATGGAAGGTTGAAAGGTGACACCTAGGTACTTGACTTTCTGTTGCCAGTGAATCGGTGTATTGTAAAGGGAAATTTCCGTAGGTGTCTCTATGTGAGATCGAAAGCGATTACCGATAAAGTGCATGGCTGCACTTTTATCCGGGTTTATTTCGATTCTCCATTGGCGGAACCAGCGTCCGAGGCTGTCTACCGCTTTCTGGAGACGTCTAGTTATTACATGAGGCCGACGGGATGTGGTAAATACAGCGGTGTCATCCGCGAAAAGGGCAAGATGTGTACGCTCTTTGATAGGCGCCCGTGGAATGTCACTCGTGTAGAGCGAGTACAATAAGGGTGCCAGCACAGATCCTTGAGGGACACCAGCACGAATTGTGCGGCGAGACGATAAAGTGCCGTCTATGCGATACCGAAAGGTGCGATTACTCAGGTACTCTCGTAAGATGAGTACGAGTCGGTCTGGTATATTTAGTTGGAGCAGCTTGTAAATTAAGCCTGCGTGCCAGACCTTATCGAAGGCTTTGGCGACATCGAAGAATATGACACCTGTAAACTGCTTGGTTTGTAAACCTTGCAAAATGTGCTCCGTGAGGCGGTGCACTTGTTGAACACAGGTGTGTTTTGGACGAAATCCGAACTGTTCGTTCGGAATAAGATTTTGGGTATCAACTACGGATTTTAATCTGGCGAGGATAATTCGTTCGTATATTTTCCCTAAGCTGTTTAGTAGACTAATGGGACGATAGCTAGTCAGGACGTTTCGGGGCTTTCCCGGTTTAGGGATACCTATCACTGTAGCTTCTTTCCAATCATCAGGAAAGGAGCATCCGACAAGGAGGGCATTGAAAATCAGTACCAGTAAGTGGATGATTTGGTTAGGAAGGCATTTTAGTGCTCTGTTGGAGATGGAATCAGGTTCTGGGTTCAAATACAACCTCCTTCAAATAGTAAGGTCAATAATATAGAAAAAACATTGTTGCCGTCAATTTGTGTAGTTGTTGAGAGATTAAACTAGCAGACTTTTGTGAAAATTGCTTCTTATTTACACTTAGTAAAGGAAGATACATTGTAGTTAAGAAATTTATGCAATTAGGTGTTACTTTCATTATGTACACAGTAATCTTTGAGTGTTACTTTGTAGTTTGTAGAACTCCATTCCACAAAAATAAATATTTTTTTGCTATAATTCGTGAATTTTGGTATACTTACATATATACTTATTTATTTTCAAAAAGAAGGGTAACATCGCGAACTTGCAGTGCGAATCTTTATTGGTAAAACCTTGAGTTATTATGTGTAACCTGTTAATCTATATTGCGGGAACATGTTCTGAGCTCGAATATTCCTCTCAGGTAGCAACAGGACGCTACTTTTACTAATAATGAAATATGCTAACAAAAAAGCATATATTAAAGTTTTATATTAATTTCAATTTGTGCAATAAAGATTACAAAGTATCGGTTCGAGAAACAGTATCGCGGTAATTATAATATTTCTTAACAAGTTCAAATGTAGCAAAACTATACCGCTGATGGCAAATGCATTTTATTAAGTATTCAACCAATTTTGTTTTGTTCTAACCAGAACTTTAAACTGATTGTCAGCAAAAGTGAAGGTTACAAAGGGAAAAACGATATTTTAATGATTATAGACTAAGCGACATATTGATTTGTGAGTGCGCGGAGTAATCTAGCGCGACGTATAGATGCGGCTTCTCTCTGTATGTCCTCACTATTGTTCGCGTTCAGTTCAAGGGCTCCTGCGGCCTTTACAGCCCGGCCACGCCTTCCGCCTTCACCGCGCCTTGCATGCAGTGCCACCCCTACTTCTAACAGTGTACCATCCCATAGACAACCATAGTAACCATCCATCGCGTCTGAAGCATTTCCGGTCTGTAATTAATAAAAAATGTGTAAATTGATTTGTGATAACACTCGACATGGTTACGACGTAATATAGATGAGATATATCGTTATTAATATTATAAATGCAAAAGTTAGTCTGTCTGTCTGTTAAGCTTATTCGCTGGAACAATATTGACGAAATTTGACAACATTAAGGAATATACACTGAGACCCCAGAAAATAAATGGGGCCCAAACTATTTAAAATTGTTTATACCGTATTTGTCGTTTTCAGAATTCGATCTCCTGCACATTTGTCGTCATACAGGGACTTGTTAGGAATTCCCCTGTATTTTTTCAAATAAGTTGCCATTATTAAAATCGCGTTGCTGGAATGTGATTTATATAATAATAATAATAATAATAAAATCTTTATTGACTCCAAAAAATGTAACATTCCAACTTTAAACTATACAATTTAAATCGAACTTACAACAAAACTAAAATTACTTGAGCACTAGCGTCTAAACTAGGCGGAGCCTGTATCTTAGACACTAGTCTCTTCCAATAACACTAACTTAATTAGCTCAAAAAAATTATAAAAGTGGGTGCTTTCCAATAACATTTACAGTTACGGTCATACTGAGTAATATATACCCACCTCCACGTTATAAAAAAGGTTACACCACTATATTGTGAACTTAAAATATTAAAAGAATTTTTATTTATTATATGTATATATTGCAGTGATTTTATATTTTTATTTTATTATATATTATTTAATTTATGCAGAATATTTTTAATTTAATGTATTGAATATGTTTTCTATATTCTCATAGTTTTGAGTTTTTAACCAGTTAATTAATATTCTCTTACATTGATAATGGTTTTATATATATTCCGAAAGTGGGAGAAATTTTCACTAGTTCAATTTATAGTTTGTAAATCAGAGACCAAGGGGCCCCCAGAGCTTTGGGACAATGTTCCGTCTAGTCCTACGGTGGCTACACCGCTGACCTACCTTTTCTGCGAGACATTTAAACGCGGTGGCATAATCAGGCTCATCAGGCAGTTGGCACAGCGCTACGGCTTGCGTCGGCGCTGACAGTGCCTGGCAGCAGCGCGCCGCCCTTCGAGCCAGCCCTCCTTCATCAGGCGCTCTTTTCGCGAAATGCCAAGTAGCTGCTGCCAAAGCGCATAGGTAGCGGCGTAGAGCCGCCGCCCAACGACTTCCGGCCATTTCGACGTCTCCGTATAATCTAAGCCTAAAAAATGAAACCTCTTTTCATTTTATATTATTACGAAATGACCTAAATGCTTAAGACGAGTTCAAATTCACTTGACGTTATCATTCTGGAACAGTCGGTTGTTTACAAACTGCGTTCCGTAACCTATTAAGCATTGTAATATAGATAGAGTTGAGTAGCTCGCGAGCTAAAGACAATAAAGATATATATCTCTCCAGAAATATAATCACTCAGCTCGCATGTGTTTCAATTATATCTCTATATCTTTAATCTTAAGAGTCAATTTTCGTGATGAGTTACGGCTCGTTCAGAGTTAGAGTGAAAGAGATGAGCTTATATAGCAATTTACATGTCAGAAAGAGAGACGAATAACTCTATTGCATATTTGTATTAAAAATGTAAACTACGGATTTTCGGAACGACAACACGCGCTGGCGTTCAGCTTTTTTGTGATTTATGTCAAAGACAAAATGCTTAATTGGATGCAAATGTACCAAAAAAAAAATCACTAATTCGCGAACGATTATTTATTTACATTCCATTCTTAGTGGGAAGAAGTCATCCTTACCTGTACATATCAGAAAAGTGTAAATAATAGTGTACATAATAAATAGAAAAAAATAAAAAATAAAGAAAATATGTAGCATAATTTACATAATAAATAAAAAAGTACAATACCGCCTTACTGAGTTCTAAGTCCGGGCTAAAAGAGCCGAAGACATATCGGATATATTTTTAGTCTTAGTTGCTTTATACTCTCAAGCCGTACTGAGCTAAAAAAGTTAAAGACATAAAAGAGTGATATATATCCCAAGAGCGAAAAGATATATATCACTCTTTTCTTGTCAGGGATACATTTCGCCCATGTCTAAATATAGACTAAAGGGATTAAACGAGAAATAGACCATTCTGGATCAACCAATTTACTATATAAGTGGACGAACCGCGTGCCTCGGACATTCAGATTTCGAATAGCGATCAGTAAAGAACTTGGATGCGAAACACTGAAAAAAAAAATACTGAAAACCTTAAATAAAGTTTTCGAACGAGTCGAGTTGTTTTCGTTCATTACTAACCCTCTACGTACAAGATGAAGGAAGTGAATTTACATTATTACTTGTTTATTTAAAATTTACTAATGAATTTAAGTTTACGTCAAGTATGTAACAAAATAAAACTAAATTATACAAAAAGGAATTAACATGAATTCCATAAGTTTATTGACTTCTTTGGATAAATTATTTTAAAGTGTGTTACGACGTGTTTTAAATACAACCTCCTTCATATAGTTGGCCAGTAATAAAAAAAAACATTGTCGCTGTTATTATGTGTTTAGTTGTTGGAAAAGATTAAATGAGTTGACTTTTGGAAAATTGCTTCTTATCTATATAATAAGTGTAATGAAAAATATTGTCGTTATATAAATAAAAATAAATCGCTTACCATGAAGTATTATATGGGTACAACTTCAAACTTCTTTCAAGCAAATCAGTAAGAGATTCTAGAATATGTTTAACGTTATAATTGTTAATATTCGATATGTTCGAGGGCCAAAGGTTTGTGTACTCCACGACAAGTTCTAAGGAACTGTCGTCTATGATAAGGTTGTGTATCCTCGCGAGGAGGGACATCATGACGCTAACGGCGAGGGGTTCGCGTAATGTGGCCAGAAATGCATTGAAAGTGTTTCTAGCCTCTGCTGCCGCGTTGGGTGCGTCTCTAGAATGTGATGGCATCCCGCCTGCATTCCGTTTGACTGGACCGCCTGATCCGTTAATGTATACGGAAAGAGCTGTAATAAAACGATATTGAATTCACGCCATGGATTTTTATATAATTATTTATTATATCTATTTTTTAAGTTATGTTTTTTACGTTCAAGCGTCGGTTTTAATCAATATCTCGGCCCATTCGAAAAAAGATACTCATCTACCCAAAATCTCTCTCTATATGTATTATGACGTGTTTCTGTTTTGCCTGTGACTGTAAGATGCAGTTACATTTGCCAATGAGTTTAAATACAAAATTATTTATTTACTAGAAGATAATATAAAATATTTGATGTTATAATAACATTTATTTTATAGTGAAATACTATATATAAAAAAAACAAACGTGTATATACAATAGTCTACAAACAAAATACAAACGTGCCTTTTATTTCGAACACAACTGAGACCACTAAATAGGTACAACGTCTTATTGATATATATATACATATATATAAATATAAATTTTATATATAAATGTATAAAATTTATATATAAATATATATAAATATATAAAATTTATATATAAATATATAAAATTTATTATTATAGAAAACTGGGGTTTTTTAATTAAGACGAAACTTACCATAATCCCAAAGGGCTCTGGGAAACTTTCGGGAACCCTTTCCTCTCTGTAGTTCGCAGCAAGCAGCACATAGAGCTGACGCGACTTCACCTGGCCCATTGGCAACAGTAGCTCCATCCCATTCGCATGCATTCACCAAGCAGGTCCAACATGCTTCAATCACCTGGTACAACAATATAAACCATTAACCTCTGAAACGGACATATTCAAATAATACGTCAACGGTAAACTTACTTGAGATCGGGGTATAACACTGTCACCCGAACTCGCGGCTGCTATGCAAGCTTTGCACTTGTTAGCTAAAACTGTTAGGTTAATGCGATGATGAGGCCACTCTGATAATACTACATTTACTTGAAGCAGCAATACTTCCCATGACAACTGGCGACACAGTCTATACAAGATGGGATCTGAACTGCCTCCTAATTGGCTTCTGGCTTCGCCATCTAACACCGAAAGTAGGGATAATGCTGTTCTAGCGCATCCAGCTTCAGCTCGAGCTCTAGCGGCACCGGATACAACATATCCGAAATCTTGCAAAAATCCACGAGGTAATGACACCAAAGCCGTACCCAGTCCTCCTGGAGGTTTCCAGGAAGGACTCAACTTCCATAATGGAGATGAAGGCACCATCACCGCAAGCTTCACCAAACACATTCGCACATCATCGGCAGTAGACGCCTCTATCAGACGTTTCTTCAACCTGCCGATTTCTAGTTCTGGCACAGATTTAAATTCGAAATCTGGCATATCCCAGTCATCGGTTAGAAGTTCCCTTGGAATATCGACGTTATCGTCATCAATGTTTATTGGATCGTTCAATATTTCATGTAACTCTTCATTGGATATTAATCTCCTTCTTATTCGGTCAGCTGCATCACCTACATATTTTTTTAAATATTCATCGATTCTTTCTATGGGTATTTTGCATTGCGATGTAGCTAGATGTAGAAAGAACATTTTCAAATTACCCCAGTCAGCGTTAGATAAATCGGACAACAGTACCGGAGCTATTGCCCAGAAAACTAAATCGAAAAATTTTATTCCGAATGTTTTAAATTTATTAATGAAATCGGGATGTGTTGATGGTATTCCACCTTCGAGTGCATATCTTACCGCGTTTAAAGCAGCAACACGATTTAATAGGTCTCTGGCCACGGTAAATGCTCCACTTGAAGCAGATCCTTGAATATCAAGTTCCACAATTTCTCTGTGAACTATTGGTATTTCTCTTGCCAAATTGTCTGCTTGAAGAATTGCGATAATCCCCGTGTAGTGATTAGCTACAGATTCCTGAAGTTTTTGTAGTAATGAGGGCTCCTCATTTAAGACTTCATAGCCTAGATTAAGAGCTTTTATATAACCCAAAATATCATCTTTAGTCACGCTAGCATAATAGAAGTTGCCCCAGGGCATTGTTTTGTATGTACCATAACCACAAGTAAAGATTTCTTTTTCAAGTAAATTACAATTTTCCCTACATCCTAATATATGTTGCTTTGCTAAATCATGTTGTCCGTAAAAAAAGTAATTGTAGCAGAGGTCATAATGTATTTGCATTGCTAATTCATGTTGGCTTACAAGAATATCACCAGCATTCCAATTATGGTTCATATCATCAGAATCTTCTGTCAGATGCACAAAAGCATCTATAACAGGAACTTTTATTTTTCTTGCTTCTCTTCGACCAAGTGTAGTTTCATAATAAGATAATATACTGTCTAAATATCTGATACTTTGCATGCGTGAAGATTCACACATTCGGAGAATCTTCTCAAAGTTTTGGTTCATAGGGCTGTAACTACTCTCTACTTGCATGCCGGGCCTGTTGATTAAGAATAACAATGTGTAACTAACTATAATTACTAAAAATACATACTAAAATTATATTTAAGATGTAAATGAAAGTAATTAAAAAATAATAATAATAACATATAATGGATTAATAATTAAAATACTTACATGTGAACAAATGGCATTTTGTTTGACTTTGAATATAGGGCAGCTTTCACTGGAAATCTTAATATCCACCTATGGTATAATGTAAGAGCAAATTCAACTTGCAGCTTGTTTGTAAATTCTGGTGGAACATCCTGTAAGATATTTATAAGTATACATATGCATCGATATACAATTAAACAGGGAATACAATGTTAAATATTTTTGGTTTGCTTGATATCCTTACCATGAAATCTTTTTATAATAGTTATTCAGATATATTATAATTTAGGCAAAGTAGGTTACACTTACCTGTGGTGGGACAGCAAAAGAACTATCTGTTGCCATATATACTAAATCTTGCATCAAGTGCTGTTGAGTTTGTGGTGGCAATTTTGTTTCAAATGTATCTAAAATAATAGATCTTTTAATAGTATCTTTACAATACACAGCTTTTATAATTAAAGTAGTTAAGATGAAATAATATCATAAAATTGACTTTTGCCATATACATTATTAACTGTCTCATCTGAGAGTACCTATATAACTGTATAAAGTATTGTTCAGCTAACTTATGTAATTTTTAATTTGCAGCTGTATTATGTAAAAAAACTTTAGTATAATTTGTTTTATAGTGAATAAGTAGACAAAAATGTATGTGTATTTTGGTTTCCAAAATATTATATACATATATTTTAATAACATATTGAAAAAATAATGTCTTTTGATGACAATAATACTATATTATCGTTATTTATGTATGTTTTTAGAAGAAAAAAAGTAAAAATACTATAAAGTTATAAAATTGTAGCAAACCCAAGTTCCAATAAAGAGTAGCAGCTACTTTTAAAGCAAGAATTTTAAGTGCCAGCTGTTTACGAGTAAACTGCAGTGTAGTAGGTGTAGTAACAGAAGGAGGACTAGGTGGAGCATCAATATCGACTACTCTCTCACTAGTAGGTTTTGAATTTGCATTCTTTGTATCCACAGATAAAAATTCTTCAATCAATTCACATGGTGTAGGTTCTGTAATTAACAGTATATACTAATAATACATATATTCATTTTTAATATATTTAAATTTGGATAATTTATAAAATTAGACATTACTTTGCAGAGCTCCAGGTTACAAATATAATATTTAGGACAATTATAAATATATGGAAAATAATGGGGCAATTATAAGTAATGGTAATATTATTTATGTATCCACAGTTAGAGAGAATCTAAATGAGAATGCCATGTTTTTCCATTTTTACATAAACCTAACATATGAATTAAAGTTCCACACAGTATTTAATTCAATACTTTAATAGTTGGATTAAAAATCATTGCTTTTTACTTGAATAGAACATTGCATTTATATTGCAGTACACTTTAAAACACTAACTTGTGTAGAATAAAATAAAAAAGAAAATTTCAAATAATTTATAAAATACTGTACATTTCTTACCTGGATTATATTTACATAAGTGATCTTTTAATAAGTTAGGGTCTAGCAAAAACTCAAACCACAAAACAGTATCAGGTGATATTGGGACTGTGCCCGGTCGCAATAAATCCACATCCATCTTGATCTTATTTTAAATATAAATAAAGAAATAACTATAACATTAATATAACATTTTAATTATATTTGTTTACAAAAATTATATACAAAAAGCTATAATTATTTTTCCCTACAATTCATAAATTAAAAATTTACTCTTAAATATGCGTAAACGGCCTAGAATCTAGTCCTTTAAAGCCCACATTAGGGGTGGCACACTATGTATAAACTCAATTTTTACTAAGCCTTTGATCAAAGACAATTCCTAAGACACCTTTAATTATTTTAGATGCCTTTAATTAAAACAATAGGTAACACAAACTTTTGTTAATGTTACATCTAGAATCCAGACTTTTAAGGCCTACATTAGGGGTGGCACACTGTGTATAAACTCAGTTTTTACTTCAAAATAAAATTACAAAGACACCTTTAATTAAATACAATAACAGAAACTTGTGTTAATGTTAAATATACATTTAATGGATCCCGCGATTTCGGTCCAAAGAGTTATTACACTAGAGTAGAGAGTTGATCGAAAAATAAGGCTATCATCTGTTTCTCCTTTTTTGTATGATTAGACAAAGGTAAATATGGGTCTCTTATCTTACCTCACTTATTATTTGTTGAGCATTCGCACACACAAACCTGCCTATGGCTCAATGCATAATAACTCTGTTGATCTATATGGATGTTTCTGTCGTATCAACTTTAGTCTTTAAATACCTTCAAATATGGCACTTTTTTGACGTCACTAAAAATTTCGTAACACTTCATGCATACCTTTTATGACTTGGATGGAGCGCATTAGGGCGCCTACTAGCAGTGGTGCGCGAAGATTTTATGGAATCCGCTTGAACGTACGAATAACTAAATATATTTTTTTACTATCTAGCAAAAAAAATATCTATTTAATATTAAATGATGTGTCACGAAACTTATTGTGGCAGACCAAATTTCACGCGAAATTGGCCGCGGAAAAAGCTAGCTAGCATCACATAAATGATATAATAATTATGGATTTATATTTTATATCTTTTCCGATAAGTCGTCGATAACTTAATGCATGTGAGAAAGTACTTGAATAAGTTGTATAGTGCAATTTCCTATATTTTTTAATTGTTAAATTTTTTGGAAAACTAAAAGCCAAATTTATTTAATTAAAATGAATTGATCTGCTCACTTCATATTGACTTGACAAATCTTTAGTTATCAGCAACGTTCAGTTTGTATGCAACAATAAAATTTTTTTTTTTCATTTTCCTTGCCATTTTCCCAATTTTTCTCTACATAAACACCTTTTCTTTTCACACTTATTCTACAATATTTATATTTATTATTATTTATACTTATTAGTATTAATGCATCCTATTTTAAAATACATTTTTATGTTGGGTGCCGCAACTTTTGAAGGTTAGATTAGTTAATAGATACATTAATATGTAGAAAATATAACTTCAACACATTATATCAAAGAAAAAGGATGCCCAAACTAGGCAGGAACCATGTTTTTGTAAACTGTAGAACTACATTGAACATCGTTGTGGGTTTTAACTGTAATTCTCCTTTCTAAAGAAGACATGAGGCCTATGTCTAGCATTGGGGTAGTAGCAGGTCGATTCTTTTACTATACAAGAAAGAAGAAACTACTTTGATAAACTTTATTTATTCACGCTTTTCAATGCTATTAAAAGATATTATTTACAATAGAAGACTGTGCGATAATGTATAATCCTTCATTAAATTCTTAATGTTAGGTATGTTGGTTTACTGATTGTCCAAATGAAAATGAGGATTCTAAAATAGTTGGTTTTAGTTTGTAGTTCGCCGGTTTGTAAATATATGGCAGCAATGTATAAAATAAAGAGCTCTTTCTTTTAATATTGATTGCCTTAATAGCTCGATGCAACTGTCGTACTAATAAAATTGTACTGTCAACTATCGGATTATTAACAATACTGAGAGCTGATAGCTTACTTGATATGCCCTTATATTCATTGTTATCTAAGTAGGTATCCGATAACCAAGTTGTATTGATTAGTTATGTTTATCGTGTTATTGACGATACAGTTCGCAAGTCAAGTACTGGAAAAAACAAGCGGCATGTAATTTTTGGGCGATTAAAATTTTTCTTTGTTTGTGAGAATGTGTTATATTTCTTCGTCATTTATACTGGGCATATAAATTGAAGGAAACTCTTTATAAATTAAGAGTAATACTATAGTTTCTCATAAAAGTAAGTACCTATCTAATATCACACGTATATTTATTATATTAACAAATTGATCGTTTTCCGGGGTCCTTAAGTGTTGCATTGTTAAACAATTTTAATTGGGTTTTTAATAAGAGTGTTAAAAAATAATAAACACCAATAATAATACATTAATTAACAATAAGATTAATAATGAGTTCCAAACAAACACCTGTGAGTATAAGATTGCGAAGAATTCATTAGCGTGTCAGAGGTATTAAATGTAGATGCAAAAAATCACTAATTTTTTTTTTTAAGTCATCAGTAGCCTTTTGTCAGGTAACAAGGCGTGAGCCTAAAAGAATTGAGTAAAGGGTTTCCTTAATTTATTTCCACGATTCATATTCAAATTAAGATGATCTTGAGATCTGAAATCGTTAACAATATATTATACGTCCCATCCATGTTTCTGTTTTGAGAATGTACATTATGTGAGATATATGAAATTAGCTGTTTAATTTTAAAGCAATATCAAAGAATATTTTCTCAAGATTGATGGTGAAGGTAAGATACAGAAGGCAGTGTGACATACGGGCGTACGAGACAGCATGTAGTATGTGCAAGTTCCTCATTCTTATATCCTAACCTTTTTACATTTCATTTATTTAATTATAATTTAAGTTTTTAAGATAATTAAAGATAATAAGATAGTAATTATTAATTTAAGATAGACGTAACTTGTACATTTTTGTTGTAAATAAAAAAAAGTTTTTAATGAATTATCAAAAATGGTCATATTAATTTTGAAATAATGATATTTCAGTGGAGGCAAATTCGTATCATCAAATAACGCAAAACAATGAAGTCTTTATCGAAATGGATTTACTTCAGGTGGGGTCGGAGCCCGTAGGGATGCGATGTCCTTATTGTCAGGAAGATGTCATGACGAAAGCGCACTATAGGAGCACTACATATACACACATTATCGCTTTAGTGTTAGGTATATTTTTCTGGTAAGTTTTCGATTTTACATCCATATTTTGTCTGTATTTTTGGATCAATACTATAGTTTTTTAATATAAATATACTAAACGTTTTTTTTGTAAAAAAAGAACAATAACATTAGGTTTGTTTTTATAAATTTGTTGTATTTTTAAGTGCTTGCTTTAGGAAATAAAAAATAATTGTTATCAAACTTCTTTTTGTACTTATTATTACTTTTAAAATTTTGTACTTTAAGTTTCGGCTGGCTAATAGCGGCACAATTTTCAACATTTTTTAAGATGCATCTTACTTTTATTTATTTGTCTATACAAATAAATAAAAGAGATCGAGATATACTATTATATCTCGATCTGTTTTCTTTCTACTATAATGTGTGTAGTAAAAAAGTAAAGTAGCGGCCTGTTACAATCCCACTGCTGGGAATATGCCTCCTTTCTCCGTTTCTGGAGAGAAGGGTTGGAGCATAAGCATAGCATTTGTTATAATGTGTGTAATAAGTACTTATTCATGCGAAATTTGACACTTAACATGTTAATAAAAGTAACCTTAACCGCTTCGTAGCATAAGGTGTAAGATTTCATGTTAGTAATTAAACAATAGGTAACTTCATACTTATATGCGTTAAATATTCTTTATCTAATTTTGAACTTTCTTCAGTGTTGGATTTAGGCTTAATGCCTAAGGTCCTATTTATGATGCCGCCCTTAATGTTAGAATTTTAATGTTTAGATAAAAATATTTCACGTTTAAAATAAATTTAATATCTATTATAACTAATAAATATTATAGATATATACAAGTAATATATATTAGATAAGAAAAAAAAACTATTGAAAGTTTTGCAATACTTATTTTTTCCCAAGGGTTTTTCTTTATATCCTGGCTTTAGTTCGCGAAAGAATATCAGTTACATCAGCATAATAAATTTCTTGGACTAGTTGAGCTTCAATGGACAGTAATGCAAGAAAGAGTATTAAGTATATCTTTACCCCGAGCCTCACGGGTCTAGGCGTAAATCTACCACGACATTCTTTATCGATATATAATTCTACAATCAATATCTTATTATACCGTGTTAGGCAACACCAAAAATTTTAGGTAATATTTTATAATATAGATATCTAGTAATAAAAATGGTGATATAATATTTCAGATTATCTAATGCATTTTATTTTTAGCTTTAACATACGCTAGTTTTTCACATATGCACTGTTCAATGGTTTTATGACCATTGGGCGATCACTAGTATATTAAAAAAACTTAACTGTGTACGAGTAAAACTTAACGGTAGGTATATTAACATAATGAATTTTCTTTTCAGGTGGATATGCTGTTGTATTTTACCTTATACGTTAAACAGATGGAAGAACGTTGAACATTATTGTCCAAACTGCAAGCGATTTTTGGGTATTTACACAAGGAATAAATTATGGTAATATGAACTCTTGGTTTGGACTCTAAAGTTTAGACTTTTATCTTTTTTTATGTGATATATAATAATACAAGTCGATTTGCTATTAAGTAAAACATTTCATCTTTGCCATTTCTCAAGTACTCCTTACGTCGGGTGGCTTGTATAGTTTTATTCAGTCAATATAATTTTTAACCAACCATATTCTGAATTTAAAAATTGACTGATCTCCGTATCAATCATTGCGTAAACATAAATTGCTGAGTTGCAACAGTTAATAAGGTTAATCATGTTATTTAAATATTAATTTATAATGTTAGATCAGTTAAAACTACAAATATCATTTTTGAATATTTTGTTTATTATTTTGTTGTACTCACGTTACTAAAATACAGAATTAACAGGATTCATAAAAAATTGGACATTTTACATACCTACTCATATACTTCATACATAGTCAAAATATTTTAACGTTCAATCAATTTACTTTTATTCGTTATAAAATATTCATTATGATATAGGCATTAAAAGTAGTAAAAAATATATAGTTTAGTCTATCTAAATAAACTATTGTTGTAATCGCGTTTTAATCTTAATGTAACAGAACTTCTGTCATTGGTCCCACCGAAATAGTAGCAAGTCACTTCCGGTGAAAAGAAAGTATTCACTTTATAATTGATTATGTTATGACCACTGGACGATCGCATGACGCGAAGGATAAAGTAGAATGAATATAATTTCCTTAACGGACATCATGTAAATTATATGTACGGAATAACATACAAAATGATAAAATTATGGTAAGGATAGATTTTATAATTGTGAGAAATTTTATTGTTTACTAGAACCCAGCATCATCACTTTGCCACCTCAAAACACTCATTCACGTCGGCTTTCTTATCTATGTTTTTCACAATCGATCAAAATCCTAAATCCCAAAGAAAGGAAACATTTTCAACCAAACAAAAGATTAAATTCAGTGTAGTAATTATTTTTATTTCAAATTTTATTATTTAAAGATTTATAACTAATAATACAATGGAACGAACAAAGCGCCTCGATTTATGATACAAAATATATCACAGAAGAGTTTCATAAGTAGGTACATATTTACATATTTTATTTTAGGAAATATTTTTTTTTTATTTATTTTAACAGTGTCATTTTTGTGTACCTTTAATATTTGTTAAACATGTTTATTAATAAATAAAAGACATATATTTTTATTTTATTAATTAACCTTAATCTACGTGGCAAATAAAATCAAAGTCTGATTTCCTGAGCGATTACACCTCCCCTTATGATATTAACAGAGTCTTCGAGGATAATTAGTTATGTGAATATAAAAGACTATTAAAGAGTTAATGTCTGTACTTGAAATCTTATAATAACTTCATGAATTTTTTGAGTTTTAGTTTAAAAAGTTAACGAGACCTCCACTTTGATGAATTAGGCAGCTTTTATTTTCTTTTAAAATAAACCAGTTTTTCTCATTGCTCTTTTTATTGATATGATACAAATATATTTTACGAGCTATGGTTATGGTCTATGGTATCACACGTCAAATAAATATATAAAAAATAAAAGGAATTTCAAAAACTTCTTATCAAAGACGACGCTACGCTAATCGACTAACGAATTCGCAATTTTTCACTTGTTTATGCCCCAAAAATGTAATGTGGTTAGATAATAAAGACACTTCAAAGTTAATTATATAAAAGGAAAATTATATTAAATTTTAAACTCTAAACTCGATTCTATATCGCATTATTCTATTCGCCCGTTTTAGACATTCGTGTAATCGTCCATCGAATATTTTATTTACTTCAATAAGAATTGTTATAAAATCAGATATCGTTAATCCAAAGAGTCAATGCAAAAAGGCTTTATATTTTTGCTCTTAATTTATCTCAGGTATCGAAACTTCAATTAATTTAATTTAATTAAATTCAATTTAAACAAAATGGAGGAAATTTAATGTATTCTACAAATAAATGACTTAAAAATTTTTAAGAAGGTAAAATTAAACAGTTACAATGGGCATATTTTTATAAACGTGAACCACTCTTAATATATGGCTCGAGTTTATATAAAATAAAACTCTTAGCTCTTCATTTTCAATTAGTCACATCAATTCAATCATGAGGGTACATGAGAGCCTACAAAGGCTCTGCATTTCGGACAATAGTGATTCGCTGTCTTGCAAGACTTCATACAGTATGGAATAAAACAACCACAGCAACATCTGAAAAGAAATATTTTTTCATTAGTATTATCTGCACCGTAAAATTTGGAGCACACTGCTTAAATGCGGATTCCTAGGTTAAATATAGCTCCAAAATATAGTAATATGTAGGTTTCATTACAATATTTGATAAAAAAAAAAATAATAGAGATACTTATTATTTAATTTATAGAATTAGGCGTTACTTTGCGGAGATCCATAATACAAAAGTAATAATAAAATTATTTTGCTATAATCCGCGATACAGTAAAGAGAAAATATATGGTGAAAATATATAGTGGACCATCCGTATTTTCATACCCGATACGATCAGGAGATCCTGATGATGCTTCGGTTGCGGGGCGAAACGATTGTTGAGTTTGTGATAGTGAACGTGTGTAGTGCTTGTGTATTGTGGTGGAAGTGGTGGAGGTTTGTGCATGTGTTTTTATGAATCCTGCACGTATCGGGTATGAAAATACGGATGGTCTACGATATATTTTCACCATATATTTTCCATTTACTGTATCGCGGATTATAGCTAAATAATTTTATTATTACTTTTTAGATTTATTATAATTGAATAGACACTTCAGTTGTTATATAAAACTAAGCGTTGACTGTCCGGGAACTTCTAGTAAAGTTCATGCGCTTACACCTTTAGATTATTAAAAGTCTAGTCTTAAACTCTTGACTATACTTAGCAGCAAAGTACACGGTATATCTCAATACCCTTTAACAACCTACTACATCCTTTTGTTTGTGTATTGGACTACAGTAAAAAATCAATGGTTTAAAAAAATCAACCAAGGAACGCCACTGTAACTACATGTCTTGGTATTAGATTTATCATGGAATTTCTTTGCGATTGGGTCTTTAATACCAATGCTATGTATGTAATCCCTACCAATACTATGTTGCGTGTATTCGGTGCAGGATCGCTACTCTAAACCCAATTCAAATTTAGTTGAAATTTTATTTGCATATTAGATATGCCATCGGGACTAATCACTTACCTTACAAAGATCTACGGTAAAACCCAGAATCGTTTAAATTACAGCTAGTTTTGCCTCCCGCATGTTTTCGCATATTAGCATTGACCTTTTCAGTGACTCATATCGCTCAAAATGTTAGTCAAAAAAATTCTAAGCTACGCAAAGCAAAAATACGACCTAGTAAAATTGCAGTGCCAAGACACGAGCATCGTCTTTGGTCAGGAATCAAACTTATTTCGATTATGCTTCTTAATAAGAAGTATTACTAAATTTTTGTATATGTAACGTACGTTTACTTAATAATCTTTACAAAGTGAAAGTGTTCGCAATATTATATACGGAATCAAATTATCTAACTTTAATATGCTGAGCTCTTATCTATCTGATATTTATATGCCTTTCTGAGATTAAGTTTCGTCTTTACTGAATTATAACCTTTAAATAACGCGAACAGTATTTTGAATAAGACTGTTTCAATTAATAAGTTACTAGGGAGGTTTTGTTAATTTCAAGCTATTTTCAATTTTTTGTCTTTTACGATGAGTATTTATTACGGCCATCTCAATGCTCCAACAATGTGGTTGTTCGAGATAAGAACTTTAAAAAAATAACCTCGACACATAATCTCATGGAGCTTAGATCTTTAACCATCTTAGGTCTACCTTTCGAAGTTTTTGAGGTCGTCTCTTATAGGAAATGTCTATCAATGCCGCTTTTCTACATGTTTCCTGTGGCCTTTCCAAAAGTTCACGACCCGAACGTCCATCGGTTCTTGGTACTATGCGCCTCAGTTTTAAGATATGGTTCAGCCTGTTATTTTGTTTCTTCTATGACTCTCTTTGTTTCTGACTTGCAAAGGGAAATTTGAGTGTCTACGGCCTTATATTAATATTAGAAAACTTACCCTGCAATAATACAAAGGCCCGCTGATACGATGTGCGTCCGATTATTAGCCACATACTGCACTCTTGTGACAATAGATTGATTGCAGTTAGGACACATGATTCCAGTACGGCCAGGACCAAGTTTTATGGACGTTGGGTTTACGTCAGCGGTGGAAGTGACAACAACAGTACGAGGTGGTGCGGTCACTGTGGCCGGCGGTGGTGGAGCATTAGCGAAATATGATGGCGGCGGTGCTGGGTTTGGTGGTAGTTGCTCGTACGGCGGTGGTAGTCCCATTTTGTTTTCCACTAGAAAAGGCAGAACAATAATTCTAAAGTAAGGTCACTTTCAAGAGTCGGATAGAAATAGTATATATATCTTTAAAATGAAGCACACTAGCTTCTGCGTAGTCTAGTCTACACAGCCTCAGTCTGCCACAACAACACGCAACATATTGTCACTATAAAAGTCTTGCATAAGACCTATAATGTACCTCACCTTCATTACAAATATGAGCTCCTCATATTTTAAATACCATGATTACGAAAAACAATAATCTAGATTTTCTGAAACAATTTTGCCCTCCCCCCCCCTTGTATAGAATTCTGGCTACGCCCTTGGTCAGACAGATTCTTCTCTCAGTCTTGAGAGAAAAAAAACGAACATATTTTCATAATTAATATATCGCGGGCCCCAAACCATTGGGACGTATCGACAAACATGCAATTTTTGATTTTTTACTTTTATTCGATTCTACTTTTGATTATACACGGGTTTATAGATACCTATAATCAAGATAACGGCATGATCAGGTTTAAACAGTTAATAAATGATATCAAATCAATTTAGTTAATGTAAAATTGCATTTATGAATATTATTATATAACAAGCGTTTGGCTAAAAATCATAACTATTGTGTACGATAGCTCTGCTTCACGCGTCTATATATAGGCACATGTTTACACTCAGGTTTCTTTTGTTGAATGAAAATGATACGAAAATAATTCGTCCTTGATTTTCATTGCCTCCTTTGCCCTGAGAGCGTGATATCTTTATGTTTAATAATAGACTGTGCTCCATACCTCTATGGTTTTGGGTAATCTCAAGCATAACCGTTCATAGTATAACAAGTATATACTTGTAGCATTTGATCCAACGACAAGAAAAACACTAACTTCATTATACTAGATCTGCTTTCAGATTTAAACTATTTGACGATCCGAAAGTGTTTGTTAAAGCCTACTTGAATAAAGAATAATTTGCACAAACCACCATTCGACATAACAAACTCAACATAGAAACTATAAAACCTTAAATACGTTAAAAAACCCATAACACCTAAAGAACTTTCAAACCATTCTTAATGTCTAAATTTTTGTTTTAAAACGACAAATTATGCTTTCATAGCGTCACCAAAAGACTTGCGCAATCTCAGAATTATCGCCACGAGAGAGTCTCGGAAGAGACTCGCAGAGTCCTGAGAAATGTCACAACAATTCTTTCGAAACAAAGAAAACAGAAGAGAAAACAATAAGAAAGCAATGAATAAAAGGAAGTTCATTAGCGCGATTTTATGGTTTACTGGTGGCGCCACCTATGTGTATTATGTAACAACTCTATACGAATCTTGTCGTGTTTTTGTAATATTAACTAAGTAATAAAAGTAGCTAATCGTTTGGTTTGATACAGTGTTTTAATTGCACATCTCCAGGAAAACTGTGATTAAGACTATAACGTAAAATATAACGTCATGGCTATCCGCAATGAAAGCATGTCGATGTATGGCAATTAGCAGTATAAATAATATAATATCATCGTTGGAAATCTAAATGAGTACGAACATGTACCCATATTGGCTTCTTTGTTTGCTTTATAGCGTAAGCAGGTAATATCCGCTTGACGGCCTTTACTGATTCACTAGTATTTAACTTAGTTTAAAAAAATAATATACCTAGAAAAAGGACATAGTGCACTCAATTTGCGTAAAACCAAGTAAAATATTATAATGACAAATTTAACACACAACTCAACGGATCAGTAACGACATATCGTATGTAAATAAAGCCATTATTATCAACACTAAGACCATTGTATACACATGATGCACGACCTAAATTTCAGGGCCTTTAATGGTGCGAGTTTTACGTTTAAAGTAAGACTTACTTCAATTTTGCAACCTCGGATATTTAAAGGAACTATGTTCTCACTTGCGAACCATATAATCGCTATCACCATTAACAATTTCAGAAAGAAAAGACATTTGACTATTTTCAATTCCGACGTATAATAATTATAGTTATTCTTATGAATTATACTTGTATTTGCGTCATCGAGTTTATATACTTAAAAGTCAATGTTGTTTGTTACATATGCTCGTATGATATTATTATAAAGTGTAAATTTATACTGAAATAAAAAACAATTTTTATAGTATCAATTATCTGCAGCTACAAGTTTTGTAAGTTATAAAAAGGCAAATGGAAAATACGCTGTTATGTGCCTTTTTACGAGATGTTTTAAAAAAATTTCAGTCATAATCATATATTACAAAACGATTATTAAAAACTTCGCGTTATTCGGGCCGTATCTAAGCCAAGGTTTACGAAAACGGAAAGCGTTAAAAACTGCTTAATTTTATTTTGGCAATGGCATGTTCGCGTTGTTGAAGCAGATAAGCAAATGAAACAAATAGTACCTGTTTAAAATATTTTTTACAGATTACATATATTATTATACAGAGAAAAGTTATAAATGATTATATATAATGAAATATGTTTTAGAAGTTATCATTAACTAGTTTTGCCTGCGACTTCGTCTGCATTGACTTCATACTAAGGCAAAAAGTATGCCTTTTAACAATTCCATACCAAAAATTACATCATATATCCTTTTAATGTAATGACGTGAACAAAGGAAAAATATGAAATAAACACACTTATATATTATTAGTATTACTACGGGTTGTATCGAGTGTGAACGAAATTCGTGAAGGTCATGGATTTATTACAGTTTATAGTAAATCACACGCTTAGTATTAAAGTGACTGAATTCAAAATTAGGTTAAATCGAGTAAGATACATTGCAATCCTTATTTCAATGCATCTATGAACTATTTAAAAAAAACTTGTGTTTCATGCTCTTCCAAGTTATGGGTCCCTTTAACACGAGTTTTGTAAGCCCTGTTCTACGTTCAATTGCAATTCGCCACAAAACAACTTTTTTGAATTAGGTCATTTTAATAATAAGATTTTTCTAGGTATACCATATCGTTCACAACGATATACAAGTAATTCCAAATCGTAGAGAGTTATGATACAGATGAGAACACAAGAAACACACTATAAATATTAACGGGCGGCTTTCGCTTTTCCCACGTGGAATTACAATTGAACAATTTGGGACAGTTAAAGGACTTGTAGAAGTATTAAAAGAATTAAATTATTTTTGAAGATGAAGATAAATGACTTACTTCTTAATTTAAACTGTCACAGTATGTGTGAAATAATTTTTCTAATATTAATGTTGATTTGACTTTTATATCATTGCATTGATAAAAACAAGGGATTTGAATATATAAACATTTTCGGACGAAATAAATTTTCATTGCTAAAATTTTAAACATTAAATGCAATATCAAAAATAAAAGCGCTAAAGTTTCAATATTTGTTATCCTATTATATAATTTATCTTAATCGTTATTATTATTGTTATAGAATCTCTTTGTTATATATGTGTATAACTTGCGAAATGAAAAAAGGACGCGACCCAGAAAGTGTATTTTAAAGAATGATTTCATACAAATCTGTTAAAGTAATTCTTAATGCGATAATCACGAATACTTAAATATCTTTCGACATGCGAAGGCTGCTTTTAAATACATGAGTTTATAATATCGCGGAGTATTTTTGCAGTTATCATCCTACTCTGAAAGATCTTATGCCGTCGTAAACTACAATTTTCACCTCACAGATAGTGTTCAAACTATAGGCTAAATCGTATGCAAACTGTGCAATACTTGTAATTGCAAATAGAGCACGACCACCATTTACGTAAACGACGGTGTTAAGTAATATTATAGTTCAGAAAAAAAATCATGTAGTGAACCAAACGTAAGGATAGTACGTCGAAAAATTATAATATAAAATAACAGTTAATCGTAACAACTATTGGATGTAATATTGACAGGCAAGTGGCAACGATAAACGTACATGGTAAAGGTGTATAATTAGAGAAATATTAATATTACAAAAAAAACATTAAACTTACTTGTAGCGTCCATTGCGATAAAATTAACCTTTGGCACTAATAATCTTAATGCTTCAGATCTGATTTTTTGATGTAAAATAGTATTTATAGAGAAAGTAAATACAACAATTGTTTTTATGTATGTATGCAATCAATATAGATTATTTAAACACTTTTATAAACTTTAGCTCTTAACGGTTTTAATATACGTCTTGTTTCTGGAAACCTTGTGTCGAAAACTTGTTTACTTGATGACGTGAGAATTCTACAGAGCGAGTGAATGCACTCAAACGGCGCGCGGGTTTCAACAGAAGTCGTGCGACGAAAAGAGAGGCTTTAGTAAACGTGTGACAGAGATAAACGACATGCGCCCACGTCACAGTAATAACTATCTTCATTATACAGCTCAATTATTTTGTCAATTAATTAAACAATGATCCATGAATCCATGATCAAACTGTCAGGTAATCTAATTCAAAAACTCCACTATTCAGCGAACGGCAAGTGTGGCAAGCTGATTTGATTTTTCTGGAGTTGTTTAACGAATTACAATACTGAAAGTTAATTGACTGATATCATAATACTGCCACAATGATATCTGTAAATATGGGAGAATATGTTTAGCTACGGATAGCATACAAATAACATGCCCAAGTATTGTTAGGACCACACATGATAGTACAGGTCGTGAGTGCCTTATGAATTACCGAATTACATTATTATTAACAATGCGCAAAGATTTTACTAAGTATCACGCATACAGTCGTAAATATCTTATAGTTTAATTATTTATAAGTAGGCACATATAAAAATTGGAATAAATCAAGTGAAATTTGTGGTTTTTAATTTTTTTTAGACGTAAAATAGAATATGTGGAAAACGAGGTTTGTGTCTGAGTAAAATAATCTTTTCAAAAATAGTGAAGGTTACTTTATTGAAATCAGTTCCGATATGAGAGTGGATTCAATACGACTATTAGATGCTACGGTACGTTTATTATTGTTTTGCTAAGGCAATCATTGACTTGCTGAATTTACATGAATTGATTTTACCGATGAGAGCAACCATTCACTGCCAATTCTTTTGAGTGAATGACAGCATTCCAACCCCAAGCTAGTGGTGCAAGTTTGGAAATGCTATTCCAAAATTATAATTACTAGGTTATATCTGAGTTTCTTGTCTACTCATTACAATGTAAATTCATTAATGAAACGATAATATTATTGCATATATGAATGTCTGTCTGCTTTGTTTTTCAGTCTAATGTACGTTTCTAAGATTTACAACTTTGTAAAGTCAGTAGCTAAGCGCCATTACTTGAGCCGGATGTACTAAAACGCCATCTATAGTTGTATTTAAAAAATGAGCTCGTGCTGAAACAGACTTATTCTTAACCTTCGGTTAGAGAACTGTAGGGCGGATAGTGATGTCGATACGTGGGGCCACTAGAGGGCGGCGTGCGAGTGCAGGGCGGAGGGCGGTTGGGGCTGAGGTTGCGCACGCAGGTTACATAACGGCACAGGAGTCCGTAGGGGCGCGCGCAGCGGGCGCGGGGCGCGGGGCGATCGATGTGCGCCCGGGGGGAGTCAGTCGAGCGGCGAGCGAGCGACATGGCGGCGCGCCCACCCCGCGCGGCGGCCCCGCGGCCCGGGCCGCGCGAGTAGGTCGCCATGCGCGATGCGGTATGAGGCAGCGCCGCGCCCGGCGGGCCGGCCCCCGCTAGCGGCGCCGCCCCCGCCATGCGAGCGCCGCCGCTGCTGCTGCTGCTGCTGATGGCGGCCGCGGGCCTGGCCGTGAGTCCGCTCGCGCGCCTCAACCCCTGGCTGAGTGCGTGCGACCTGGAGGAGGAGGGCGCGGGCGCCGAGTGCGGCGAGGGCGAGCGGCACGCGTGCAGCGGCGGCGGCGCTGAGACGCTGGCGGGGCGCGACGTGCGCGCGCTGTGCGTGCTGGGGGCCGGAGCGCGAGCGCGCCGGCTGGCCGAGCTGCGGCTGCGCGCTTGCTGCGAGCGCTCGCCCGCTTCCGCGCTCGACCGCGGCGCGCGCGCCGACGTGCTCGCCGGCGGGGAACGCTGCGAGCGCACGCTGCACGACCTCCTCGCCCTCGATGCGATGGTCGCGCGCGTGCACTGCGACTTCGCCTTCATCCTCCAACGCTATGACTGCGACCAGCCCTACTCTGTACACACTTGTCAAGAGTGCCAGGTGAGGGTTCCACCTAGGATCAAATGTAGCGCATTTTTGTTTGTATTAGATGCCAATGCACGGTTAGTTATATAGCCAATCTACAGTGCTTTCATTACATGTGCTTTCATTCATCAGGGTGCCCATAAAAATTATTCAATTAATCTTAGTTTGGATTGTACTGATTCATATTGGACAGTGACATTTGACAATTGTCCATTATGGCAATGAGACATGATACCAAGAATATTGTAAATTGTCTCTGATTTCACCATTATATGGGTGTATTGATCCAATCGAGGAAGTCACGTTAATCGAGGAAGTCACATAATCTTACATGTAGTTGAATGAGGAAAATTTTAAAATTTATTTATGGACTTTTAAGTAAATAGCAAATATACCTAAACAGGTAAAAGTAATATAACAATAATATTGCAGTAGGTACTCAAAATTTATTTATATGATAATACATATTAATGTATTATAAAGTATTAAAAAAAAATTGCGTGGTAACAGAAATATGAATATTTATAACAAAATACTTTTTATACTTTCAAATAAAGAACAAATAAAAAAAAAATGTAACAAAATATAATATTGGCTATAAAGATATCACTTTACATTACATAACAAGATTAATGATCTATATCTATTATATTGAAAAGCTAATTAAAATGACTTAATGATATACAGCGTTCACTTTATTGACTTTTCTTCTAATATTGTTTCGTTTTCTTGGTGAAGAAACTATTGCTACTTTAATACGCTGCAATGGATTAAAAAAATTATCCTTCTTTTTTGAAGAAATTGTCATTTAATAAAATTACTATGTTGATAAACATAGACGTAACCTATGTTACTTACTTCTAGTAATAACTGTCCTCATAACATTCCACATCCCTCATCTATCTGAAAAACAAAACTCTTCATTTATGCGTAAAAAAAATTGGTGAAAAAGTTCTTCGATATAATTGCAATATGGAAGAATAAAACGATTAACCATATTCTAATTAAGTCGTTTGCCTCCTATACTTGTGTTGTAATATAATGATATATTTTTAACATATATTTTTTCATCAATACAATAAAACTGTTTACACATTCTTTCATTATTCATTATGCCTTACGTATAATAGTACTATAATATCTAGTATTCATATAGATTTATAGAAAAACATTTATTTTGTTTGACATAATTTACTTAGCCAAACCTGTAACCCTCTCTTACAACTGCAAGATTCGATATTTTTGTACTAAAATCAAACTTTGGTATAATATTAGGTCCTTACATATGAAATTGGCGTTTTCTATGGGAGGAACACATAAAGTCGTTTTTTTTAAATGAAATATATTTAATTAATCAAAGTATGTACCATTGCTATGTATGCACTTTTGCCATCTCATAGGTAGTTCATTGATCCCCTTACTAAAAAAACCATTCGGGCGGGAATCAATAAAATCTTTGAAGGCGGTTTGGATTGCCCCATCGGAGTTGAATTTTTTTCCTTGCAAGTAGTTATCCAAATTGCGAAAAAAATGGTAATCTGTTGGAGCAAGGTCCGGAGAGTACGGTGGATGTCTAAGACATTCTAATTGAAGCTCCTCTGATTTGGTAGCCGTCTGTTGTGCAGTGTGTGGTCTAGCGTTGTCCTGAAGCAGCAGTGGCCTAGAGCGATTGACCAGCCTCGGTTGTTTAGCAGCTAGCTTTTCCATCATGGTTTGCAGTTGCTGACAATAGATATCTGCCGTAATCGTCTGGCCAGATTTAAGAAAGCTGTAGTGAACGACACCGGCACTAGTCCACCAAACACTTACAAGCAACTTTTTTTTAGTTAATTTTCGCTTAGGGCAGGATTTGGCTGGATCGCCAGGGTTCAGCCATTGCGACGAGCGCTTCCGATTATCGTAGAGGATCCACTTTTCATCACAGGCAATGATTCGATTTAAAATTCCTTCATTATTGTGCCGGTTGAGTAACGTAACGCAGCAGTCGACGCGCGTTTGTCGGTTTGCTTCACTCAATTCATGAGGTACCCACCTTTCAAGCTTTTTCACCTTCCCAATTTGCTTCAAGTGGATTAGAATAGCTTTATCACTAACACCGGAGCCTGCAGCTAACTCGGACGTGGTTTGCGATGGATCCGCTTCCACAATAGCCTTCAATTCTTCATTATCAACTTTGGTCTCCGGCCGTCCACGAGGCTTGTTCTGCAGGTCGAAATTTCCAGAACGAAAGCGTTGGAACCAAAAACGCACTGTTTTTTCTTTTGCGACACCGTCACCATACACATCATTAATCCTTCGAGCCGTTTCTGCAGCACTGGTGCCACGGTGGAACTCATACTCGTAAATAACGCGATATTTCATGTTTTCCATTTTGTAAACAGAGTGACACAAAGAAAAAAACAAATGAATTAGGGGGTTTGAAACACAAATGCATGAGTAAATAGCTGTATGAATTTGAATTTGGAATTCCTAACCATAAAGGTAATATTTGAGATCAAAATGGCCAGTACGATAAAAACGCCAATTTCATATGTAAGGACCTAATATATAACATGGCAATTAACACTATCTCTTGGCACTTGGTAAAACTCTTTACTTTACTTTACTTTACTAATGTTAACGGCTCTTATCCGTAAATTTGTAGTAGTCAATATTGTATTTTTTTTCGCATAATTTAAGCTAATATATTTGATTATTTGATCGCTTCAGAAACAAGCATATATATTAGTAAAATAATTAACAACACCAGGGGTGATTTGCAATAAAACTATACTACAGGGATGAATCTTTAATTTCAAGTCAAAAAACTCAACATACTCTAAAAGGTGCGAAAATCATTTGTCGGTCTCGGTACACGTTTTTATAATAAAATTCCTCAACATTATCTAGACTTGCCTTTACACAAGCTTAGAAATTATCTTAAAACCATGCTGCTATATAAAGCTTACTATGCAATTGAAGATTATTTGAGAGATAGTAGCATATCTTAACTGCAGTCAGCTACGCACCAAGCTGCAACGATTAATTTGTAACGATCAATGAAATTGAAAAAAATATATATTAAAAAAAAATGGCCACCGAGTTTCTTGCTGGTTCTTCTCGGTAGGAGCAAACTTCCGAATCAGTGGTAGCTTCTTGAAAACATTGGACGATTCAAAAGTCCTGTAAACAGTCTACTTGAATGAAGAATATTTTGAGTTTGAGTTTTAGTACACGGTACACACGTACAGCGTTGGTACTTCCAAATATTTTACAGTTTTTTCAAGACGTGGCTGTTGTGTAATATTTGCCAACCATTTATATTTTAGGCATTTGAAGCTTTTCAAATGCCTAAAATAAAGATTTGAAGATTTGAAAATTTCTGGCATTTGGGTATTATTTTTCAACCATTAGTATTTTAGCTGTTTGAAGTTTTTAGACTGTAGCCCGCATAAACCTAAGTAATAAATTCCCACACACGTTTAGCACTTTAGAGCCCCGCCATTAGTGTCCTTCAATCCCATCACGTAAATACATTAGGTTGTTACTTTAGTAACTTACTGGGAACTATCGCCTTGTGACCGTATGAATGTCAGCGACGAGACATTTAACGATATTCTCGGGCAAAAGTATATGATAGAGTTATCCGTGTATGTTAAGAAAATATATGTAATGTTAGTTACTTACTTTACAGTGTAAGAAGCAAAAACCGTTCACATACCCTATGCATCTAGGATTAGTTACCGCTCGTATCACGAAACACTGGCAACAACAACACAGTACACAAGAACTACACACATTCACTAGAACAATCTCTACGATCCTTTTGCCCCGTAACCGAAGCATCATCAGGAAATTGCATGCACACAAAATCGCAATTATATCATAAACTTTTGTACGAATTTCGCAAGTATCTAATGTCTACTTTCACAGGATATACTCGGGCTTATACACGTATTTATATATTATTTCTGTATTTTAAAATTTATCTGCTACGTTCATAATCATAAGCGCATTTTTATGCCTTCACTGCATACACCGTTTTATAAATTTATTTTTTATAATATTCAATAAATAATTTGTCAAGTACCTCGAACGAAGCTTCTTATTACTATTCCTAAAATTGTGCTGTAAGCAATAATTGTAATTGTAATTGTATACTACTTGTATATTTTTGCTAATTGTCTGGCACGTTCATCGTTGCGAATAGGAATGCTATTACGTTGACTTTGTTTCTACTAGGATCTCCTCATTATCAATACATTTCATAATGTCGTCACTCACATAGAAGAACTTATAAGGGTCTTTTATCGAGTATATCATACTAAAACCAGCATTTAAATGTTTACACCTTAAAACATCTTTATGACAATAATACATACCACGTTGCATTTTTGTTGGGACCTAACGACATAGGCTACAAAGAAGATGCAACTAAATTGTCCACTGAGACCACGTTCAGAATAGTATTGACCTCAGTACTCAAGCGCGCTATTAATGAAAACTAGCCCAATCAGAATTATTTAATATCCTTGCTCTAGTGCTAAATTCTGAGTGTAATGTTTTAACTGTATAACCCTTGTTAAATCAATAAAGACGTATATTTAGAAAAAGTCGTTACTAAATTTTTATACTATTTTATGCTTGTACAAAACAATTGCACTACGCAATGGTTTCTAGCATGAAAATAAAACTGCTACAAAGTTATTCACTTAACTTAATTAACCCATAACACTTTGTTAAAAGGTAAGGGATTTTTTTTCTCTGTCTGTTAATAGATAGTCAGAGATGTTAAATGGAAATAAGTCGAACAAACGTCATTATATTTATTTGAATTTTCCAATCCCGACGACTAGGTACTTTAGAACAGGCGTCTATTTAACTGTTGTATAATAAATTAATATAGAGTTTTGATTTGGACAAAATAATATATATTAAAATAATAGCTAGATATAACGTAAATTTTAAGTAATGAATATTAAACTGGCTCCGTCAGGAATATCTAGTAAAAAACTGGGGCCGCGCGGAACTTATTAAATTGTATGACAAGTAAAAACATTTCACAAGTCTAACGTTGGGGAACTAGCGTTGTATACGTTTAGGTAGCATTGTATATGTTAACTCTTCATGGTAAACTATGAAGAATTTTCTACTTTTATTCTATTTTAAGTACTGAATGAAAAATACATACATAAAATTAAAATACAAATAACCATACATTTATAATCTAAAACTTTCCAAGGCACTTAAATTTAATTCAAGCTATCCAGTTTGTTAAAAAAGAGTAATTGAAAAAATTGACTACTTTGATTTTTTATTTTCGTTAAATGGCTAAATATTAAATGATTTATAGAAAAGGCGTTACTTTGCGGTACTCCATAGTACAGGAGTTACAACAGAAATATTTTGCTATAATCCGGGTCGGTAAGAGAATCTATGTAATGCTTGTAATCTGTGTAGCGCTTGTGTGGACCGTTGCTTGGGGTGGCATTTTGTGATACGTGTGGTGACATGTCCTGCATTTATAAGTTATGTGAATATTGCCTGCTTCATATACTTAGGCATTACATACGATTTATAGCAAAATAATTCTATTGTAAGTTCTGGCTAAATAGTTTATGCGGTCAATATACAAGCATTATGATAGAAGTATATATAGTTTTTTACACAACAACGACGAGTGCATATTTTTTGGACGATGATTAGCTAAACGTGGTATGAACCACGTGACTTCGGGTGGTGGTAATAATGTCATTACAACGTCGTATTGTAGTAAACAATCATAAAACCAGCCCTCTACTACACATAGTGGTCCTACCTCACAGATGCTTCTCGTGGGACGATGTTTCTAAAATATATCTTCTGCGCTTTGTTCTGTGAATTTTGGACAGCTTTTATGTTTACGTTTTTAAATAAACTTTCAGTAAAACATTGTATTCTGACACAGTTCGTTGACCCTGTCGCTGTAGCGTGCTAATAGCCATTTCCTATTCAAACAGATCACCTACAGGCCACATTCGAGGTACTAGAAAGCTTTCAACCGTTTGCAAGGCCGTTAACTCGCTTTTTGTTGTTGTAGTTCCACCTAAAGTATTCTAGTACTAGACTGCTTAAAGAGCATTTTTATGTTTATTGTTTTAAATTTTCTGTCATAATAAAAGTAAACTTCAGATTAGGTTGGTACGGTGCTGTTGCGATGAGTTGGTTAATGGCGGGAGAGTCTTTTATTAAGACAGTTCCCACCATAGATAGGGTCTTCAGTTGCAGCGTACTGTGTTCCCACGATCTGAAATGAGGTGAAGTATAGTTAGATTTTGCCATGTAAAAAAAGTAAAAGTAACGGCCTATTACAATCCCACTCCAGGGTGTGGGCCTCCTTTGTGGAGAGAAGGGTTGGAGCTAAGACCTACTAAGCTGCGCAATGCGGATTGGTTGGTTACACGTATCGCCAGAAATCTCTAGAGATATGCAGCTTTCCCTACGACGTTTTTCTTCACCAAAAAGTGTGTGATAAATTGCAATTATCAATTATACACGTAAGATTTTTGAAAGAAAAACTCATTGGCTCATTGACCTCGACTGGTCTAGTTGAGGTTTAAACCGAGATCCCCTCGAAAGATTTGTATAGTACGCGGCAATAAATAATGCACATCGAGGCTCAGAGAGAGAAATCGGCTAGATTCTGCTTAATAGAGCATTTTCTCTGTCGCATAGACTGGCGAACCCGTGTGTGACAGTGACAGCGCTCTACGAAACCGAATTGGCCGGCTGTTTCGTTCTAAGTTCTTGATGTGCATTATTTATTGCCGGGTACTATACATTGTGTCTAATTGATAATTGCAATTTATCACACGCTTTTCGGTGAAGGAAAACATCGTGAGGAAACCTGCATATCTCTAGAGAATTCTAGGGATATGTGTAACCTACCAATCCGCATTGGAGCAGCGTGGTAGGTCTTAGCTCCAATCCTTCTCTCCAAAAACGGAGAGAGGAGGCCTTAGCCCAGCAGTGGGCATAACAACGGGCTGTTACTTTACTTTACTTTACTTTACTATACATTGTTTGAATGCCGCTGGGCAATCACAGCTTACTTTTTACTTTTCAATCAAGTTCCACGGAGCAAGTTAATTTATTAGGCTATTTTTAATACTGTCTCATCATAATCATGATTATTCTAGATATAAACAGGATTCCTCACGATGTTTTTAAACATCTAAATCTAATCTGTGCCTAAAAGCACATGATTAATGGAACATATCAATTAGGCACGTAGATCTAAAATAAAGCACTCTAACGCCTGCCCCATTTTGAATTCATTAATCCCCCGGCAAGAGGCACATGGAAGTCTCGCCTTTCGGCTATTACTGCTTATAATACTGCTGCATTAACTATAAGCATTCTGTAAAATTTAGTACTAACTACGCCTATAAGTAGGCCTACTTCAGCACCTAAGTAAAAAATAAACTTTGTCACTATTCAGCCCTCCAATCATCTCTGCGATTAGAATAGATAACAAGTCAAGTTAAAAAAGCTACGAACAAAGTAATTTATAGAATTAGGCGTTACTTTGCGGAGATCCATAATACAAAAGTAATAATAAAAATTATTTTGCCATAATCCGCGATACAGTGAATAGAAAAAAATATAGTGCTAAATGTATAGTGGACTATCCGTTTTTTCATACCCGATGTATGCAGGATTCGTAAAAACACATGTACAAACCTCCACCACAGCCACCACAATACACAAGCACTACACACGTTGACTATCACAAACTCAACAATCGTTTCGCCCCGCAACCAAAGCATCATCAGTCTGTCTTTTAACAAAATTTCATTTCCTTATTGGTAGCCGTTGTGGAGTTACCTCGTCTGGAGCCAATCTTGGCAGCAGCATCAGGCCATTCTTATCATAAACATATATACATAAACATGCATTGTCGTTAGGACTGTACCAATATGTAAAATTTTACCTCAGTCGGACACAGGGAAGAGGGTAAAATTTAACTTGCAAGATTCCACCTGCACATACATACACGGTAAGTTGAATAAAATCTTTTAATAAAAATCATATTAGTTGTCTCGTTTGGACGTAAAAAAAAGGAAAATTAATAAACAACACAGTTTCGTATTCAGCATAAGTATGCTGTGGTCCATTACTGATTGCGAAATTAAAAATGCAGTACTGTAAACATTTATATTACGGGTAAGCAATAATCTTACTCGGAATAAATACCAGGAATATGATGGGTCGAAATAAAAAACAAAAGCTAGATCTCTCTTTATTGTGCTCGAGGCTGGTCGAACGTAGCTACGAAACTATGTTAAGTACTCCGCTTGAATGACTATAGAGATTCGACTTCTAATGCAAGTAGCTACGTACTGGCATTCTGCTGCCATCCGATGAGTACATTATAACGAAGTTTAGTACGAACCTTTGGTATTTTTTTTAGCTTCTTTTGTATTATTTTTTTGAGCCTAAGTTATTATAAAACAAAATATTAGTAATGTTATGAAATTCAATTTCATATTGCCAATTTGTTTGTTGCTTCATAAACGTTGTGATGTGATTAGTAGCATAAGTATTAATGTTCGATTCCTCGATGTATTAATTATTTTTCATACATTCTGATTAAATTTTATCTTTCTGATTGAGTATGACTATAAAGTTACATATTTATGTAACTTTACTCTTCGAATGAGGCGATATATTCTTAACCTGCCCTGGTGCTGCAACAGTTCTTTGATACGACTATTTTGTCATGTTTAGGACAAAGAAGAGGAGGATATATCGTTTTAATTTTGATTCCAGGGTTGTCCTGATAAAGTAAAATCGATTACTTATATATAAAATTTTCTTATTCGTCGAATTATATATTTTTGTATTGAGTGAATTTTGTGCAAGATTTGTGTTCAATATGGACGTCTACGTGAAAATAATGTATAACTTTTTTGCCGATCGAATGAAAAATAGGTAGTACTCAAAATATAGATTAATTTTTGTTTGTTTTGATTTCTTAACATTAGGGTAAGAGAACTATGTTATAGTTACTATCTACATTATAATTATGTATATATTAAATATCATAATACGTGAAGTACACAAATTCTATAACCCTCGACATAAAACATTGACGGGTAGGGAAGAGAAGAATCATATGATTCTCATAATATAGTGCATTACAGGAATCATATGAAAAATAGTTAATATAAACAAAATGATGAAATAATGTTAGCATTTACGGAACAACTCGCTGTTCCTATGTAGTAAAGTAAAATATTACATACCTTGTAATCTTGATTGATAGTTTTGGTATGTGCGGATTTCCTAACCCGTAAATTATATAGACAAGAACTATGTTTTGGTTACAATTGGTTGTTATGGGTACAATAATATTCGTAACTTAATAAAGTTGTTGAAGGTAGAAAGAAATGACCATAAAAATAAAATTTCAAAAGTACAATGTATAGCGGATTATAGTAAAATTTTATTATTACTTTTGTATTATGGATCTCCATAAAGTAACGCCTAATTCTTAAAGAAAATTTCAGTTAAAATTAAAAAATATATTTGGTATACACAAATCGAAAAGTAAAAAGTATTTGAAGGATACAGGGGATTAAATCATTCGTTACTTGCAATTTATAAAATGTAATCATTTATATTATAGATTACTGATTTACTTTTTTATGGAACATTTGTTTACTTACAGCAAGTCTGCTGAAATTATATAAATTGAAAACGATAACTTATGGTAACAGAAATTTGATGAAATGCAAATTTATGGCACAGTAGAATTCAATTTTGTCTGTTTTTCCGGTGACCTTTATTTCATTTTATCATCATTTTGTATTTTGAATTTTGTTTTTTTTAAAGAATTCTACTTAATAATTTCCGCTTTTACAGAGCTTTTATCATAGCACGTATTCAGTATTAATATCGATAAATTACATGGCAGTATATAAGACAGAAACTAAGGTCATTCATTTTAATTTTATAAAGCAACTAGCCGTTCCGACCCGGCTTAGCACGGCTAGTATAGCATTTTAAACTGAAATATAATTATATAAAAAGTATCCTTTAAGTTGGACTGAAGTATAATTTCGAAGAAAATTTAAATTGGTTCAGTAGTTTTGATTATTAGCGCATCGCGACACGGGATTTATATATATATTTTTTTTATTCTATATATCTTACTTAGTATTATTGTTTTTTTTTTTCAATTGAATGATATGATTATTGTTTTAATTATTCTCGTCACTATTCGAAGCTGATGGTGATTGCTTCTAGTTCAGTTTAGTTATTCTGTGATCTTGCGTAGGGTTCAATATTGAATTAATAAGAAAAATAAACCGATAGAGGCTGTTATTTTTAAAGAAACCATCATATAACTTACAAAGGTCCATGATTACATAAAAATATAAGTAATACAAAAATGTATATAAGGTGATAGACCTTGTCGTACAGAACCAATCGTGCGTTTATTAGCTTTTGTAAAAAGGATCAAATAAAAACAAAAATATATTAGCACAAGGTAATTTTTTCAGTTTCGTATTTCAGTTGTAATTTATGGTAAAAGTCTGATGTCCGATGATATCTGTAGTAGGTAAGCAATAAGTTGACATTCAATTAAACAACACGTCTATAAGTTCTGAAAGCAAATGGACTTGCGAATGAAGTTTCATTCAAAAACATGTCTGGATTGAGGTTAAGTGTCGGTGCGCAGGCGTGCCCATGGCGCTTGCGCTTTAAGCTTTTCCGACAATGATTTCTACCACCTTCATTATTTTGATTCTCGTATTTTATGTTAACTCAACTTTTGGCGTTGTCATTTGTTTGACATTTGATTAAATTTTTTCACTACTTACTACTACTAACATTTCTAATTGAATTAAATTACACTTTTTTTTGTTGTTTGTTGCCATATATTCTTTTAATACGTTTTATAAGTTTTTTAGTTTATCCTGCGTCTTTGTGTCAATTTCATCGGTAAAATAAAGTCAATTGTGACTTTAAATTAAAAAGTTTTCGCTGCTCCCGAAAGAAAAACGGGGTTTTTATCGATATATTTTATGGTATGGTATTTTTTTAAGCCTCAACTCATCGATATTGTTACTCTGGGTCGGCTGTGTAACATACCAGAAGTCAGACAGACATTTGTATTTAAAATATTATATGTATTATCAACCAGTATCTGGTATTGACATATCCCAAGAAAGGGGTTTTCTTTTATTATTCACAGGTAGTTTCTTATGGGTAGCGCTATCAACTTGGCTTTTAGAATAGTTAAAATTTCTCTTATATTGAATAAACATAACGTTATACTATTTGTAGCTTATATTGTTGATGGATGAATAGTACAGTTATGATTCATGCAATCGAAACATTAACTAAACATTTAAGTAGAGCTTCGGTACGCATACTTCACACACCTTTGGAAATCAGCCTTATCTGGTTCTTATAATTGTTTTTTTTAGTATTTGTTATGACAAAGGCAATCAGATAGTGTTCATAACGATACAACAGTCGTATTTTAGCTGTACGTCTACTTTTTATCATTACATATCAAGTATCAGATAAGTATATAACAATCTTAACGTTGCTACTTTATTTTAAGCATCTTATAGTAACTTTACAATATGATGCAACATATATGTTATATACAAATATAACAGAGGTCCAATCGTTTTTGTAAACTACTACATTGTTCCGCATGCCCGTTTAGTAGAAAAAAGTTTAACAAAGGTCGCCAAGTATTGCTCACGTCGGCTTTTTAAGTTGCCGCGTCGCGAGACAAAGGGAACAAAAGGCGCGAATTATGCCTTGGAAACCTTTCAGCCGAAGAACTCTCGTGAAATCTTCATTAAATCTGCACTACGTCATTAGATGTCTTAAGTAAGCGTTGTACATTTAGACGATCATGAGAAACGCGTTTAGTGAATGAAAGGATGATACATGTCAGGATTATTTTAAACTCCTTTTAAAGTTTTAAAAGCTTAAATTGTACTGTTACAAAGAGAACCTCAAAGATAACAAAAGAATCGCAACGCACATGATAAGTTATTGACATAACGTTCACTATCGGCAATAATTCTTGTTAAACTGTTCGTTGCACTCTGTAAAACACAAACATGATACACGGTACATTGAAAATATCATATATTATGCACACCTGATGTGTATCATCCTATCCTACTAATATTATAAATGCGAAATTTGTGAGTATGGATGGATTTTTGTTACTCTTTCACGAATAAACAATTGGACTGATTTGAATGAAACTTTACAGTTACATATGTTTTGTATCGGAATAACATATAGGCTACAATTTGTAATGATATAATGTAATATAACGATACATGTTACTAAATTCGGAAAAAAATCTGTCCTCAGAACTATCCTGGCGTACGCTGCATAAACCAATGGACCTACACAAAGATGATGTAGCATAGTATTGTTTGTCTTGAACAGTTTTAAATAAAAGTCCGTGACAGCATATATCTACCTTTTATGTGGAAGCGTCTATGACCAAAATTGTGAATCATAACTTTAACTAAATTTGATACTATTTTACAATGCACGTTTTAGTATATTTATAAAACTATTATAAAAATCAATACATTTGTCACTTTCAGTATTTTATGTAGATAAAATTGTCTTTCACACTTAGTAATTTGGCCGAATAGTTTAAAAGTTATCACGATATGATTGAATTGAATCGAGTGCCATAGTGTGCTTAATATGCGAGTATTTTAAAGTGACAGACCCAATTCCACGCGACCGAAGCCGCGGGCAAAAGCTTGTAATTTATAAATCGTATGATTGCCATACACAAAACGACGTTAACGTCGTCCTTCCTTAATATTTAGTGGTATTTAGCGGTGTTTCACATTCGTTATTTTACACACAAGACCTTAAGGTCTCCTGTGTAAAATAACGAATGTGAAAAGCAAAACGAAAAAATGTTATAAAGACAGTGATTTTAACAGCCCTTAGAGATTTTTTTATCAACTTTACTTTACTTTACTTTTACTTAATCTAATTTAAGATTAATAGTAATATTCAAAATAGAATCAGTCAAAATAGAAATCTTGCTTACGTGAACCAGTTATTTTTATTTAGATTACTAAATACTTTATTATTTACTATTACTAATCATACATATTAATAATTACTATTTAAACACAACTTTGCACTAATATTAGATATCCTTACATATGAAATTGGCGTTTTCTATGGGAGGAACATAAAGTCGTTTTTTTAGTTATTCCAAAATAAAAACTTACTCATAGTTAATGGTGAGTCCCATCCATTATATAATACATATGTAGTTCAAATCTCAGTAAGAAGCCGCGGCAGGTCGGGTAATGAAAAAAATAATTTGAAAAAAACTTTATTGTATATATAATAATAAAATACAATTTTAAACTCAATCAAGTCACTGTAAGTAAGTACGTACTAAAAAGAGGTGTACATGGTGTGTTCAAAAAGTATCGCGAATTTTGTGTTTTTTCAAAAACTATTTATTTATTCGTGAATAACTATTTTGTCTCCTTCAAAGTAATCCCCCTGGGATATTATACACTTGTGCCAACGTCTTTTCCAATCTTCGAAGCACTTAAAAAAATCATTTTTTTGTATCTTGTTCAGCTCCTCCTTCGATGCCGTCTTTATCTCGTCAATCGTGGCGTAGCGTCGTCCTTTCATGGGCCTCTTCAATTTCGGGAACAGGAAAAAGTCACAGGGGGCCAGATCTGGGGAATACGGTGGCTGCGGTATCATTAGTGTGTTGTTTTTGGCCAAGAAGTCGCGTACAAGCAGCGATGTGTGAGCAGGGGCGTTATCGTGGTGCAAAAGCCAATTTTTGTTTTTCCACAAAGTAGGGCGTTTCTGGCGGATTGCTTCACGCAAATTGCGCATAACTTGCAAGTAATATTCCTTATTCACCGTTCTACCCTGTTGCTAGAACTCATGATGCACCACGCCCCTGCAATCGAAGAAAACTGTAAGCAAAACTTTCACATTCGACCGAACTTGGCGTGCTTTTTTCGGTCTTGGTTCGTGCGGTAGCTTCCATTGAGCTGATTGAGCTTTGGTTTCCACGTCATAACCATAAACCCAGGATTCGTCACCAGTTATGACCCTCTGGAGCAAACTCGGTTCAATTCCAACATCTCATAAGCAATGTTCATGCGATGCTGTTTTTGATCGAAATTGAGCAATTTTGGTACGAATTTTGCGGCGACCCGTCTCATGCCCAAATTATCGATTAAAATCGAATGGCACGAGCCAATCGATATGCCTAGGTTCTGGGCAATTTCTCTAACAGTGATTCGACGATTGGCCAATACCATTTTCTTCACTTCATCAATTTTGTCGTCTGTTGTTGAAGTGCTCGGGCGTCCGACACGCTCTTCGTCGTTCACATTTTCTCGACCTTCTGAAAACATTTTGTACCACCGATAAACGTTGCTTTTGTCCAAAGTAGCTTCTCCGTATGCCACAGGCAACATTCGGAATGCATCCGCGCACTTAATTTCGTTTTTCACACAAAATTTGATACAGGTTCTTTGTTCCATTTTTTGAATAGGTAAAAATCGAAGACGAACCAAAACACGTGCAAGCAAAGCAGCTGTCAACAATTAACTGAACATTCAAAATGGCCGAACTTTTCAGCATAAGTGAGAGACATATGTACCAACATAACGCCACAAAAAAATCAAAATTCGAATATACGTAACCCACGAAAATTCAGAATTCGCGATACTTTTTTAACGCACCGTATGTTTTTATACATGAAATAATATTATCAATGAAACTTTCATGATCAATTCTCAAATAAATCAATCCTATCCTTGACGTGGGGTTAGCTTATAAAAATTCAATTTATCCTATGTAACGGAAAGAAAGTCAAATTATTTGCGACCGCGGCACGATATCCCGGAAAATCGGTATAGATCAGTTTCATGTGATGAAACGATCGCTTCCTTAGCATTCTCTTGCTTTACATTATCTCTATGATTGTATATACAAAACCACCATAAAATTATGTGTTAATTTTTTATCTTTTTTCTGAAAAAAGGATTCTCTTCATATATGGTATACAGCAAAATGGTTACATATTGTTTCATTCCCGATGAATATGAATGTTTATGATAAGCATGACCTGATGCTGCTATCAGGATTGGTTCTAGACGAGGTTACTACCCAACGGTAATCAGTAGGGCGATGAAACTTTGTTAAATGCTTTTTTGTCGGAAATCTTCTGTATTGAAATGACATTTTCAACAGTCAATAATATTAAACAGTTTTGTTTTGATTTTCTAATTGTTATAAAACATTTCTTTCTCCTTATTAAAAAAAACGTGATAAGGCTATCACGTATAGGGATATAACCATAACAATACGAATAAAGCAGCACTTAATGTATGAAAGCAGCTAGCTAATTACTAATTATGAATCTCGCACCCATTTCTCAGAAAGGGCGTTTTCACAGAAAACATACGATAATTTTCTGTAAGCAGCGATTCCGGGCCGTCGTTCGCAGTTAAGTCGTGGTGACCTACTTTCCAGCGGGAGTTATATGTTTTTCTTTTAAATATAGTCTACATTAACAGCAATGACTGCAGCATTTCGTAGTTATGATTTGATTTGGAGAGATCTATTCAAGTCTTATCTCGCACCTTTAGCCTTTATTAATTTTGCGTCTCCAAGTCGTTCTTTTTCTTTTAATATTATATGTCATGCTCTTGTACCAAATTACTGGCTTATTCTTTCTGCTTATTAAAAAAATTGGTAGTACGTATATGATCTTACTCGAAAGTCGGGATGACTTTAATTGTTTTTGATATTCTTTAAATATCAAGTGATTGGTTATGGTGCTAGTTTTTCTAGGTAAGATAGTTATTTTTTATATGATACTGATATTAATTAATAATATAAATGGGTGTAGGGGACAAAATATTCCCTTTCTGAACAACAGAATTGTAATAATAGTTTCCAAGTAGTTTAGACTAGGTATGATGTTTTACTATGTATAAAATTAATACAGCATTTATAACATCATCCTCCTGTCCATATCCTAGTCTAAGTGGGGTCGGCACAACACGTTACAAATATGTTGTCACATGATTTGGCTATGTATCTTACGACAAGCCGCTTGCCTGACGTCGACGTCGTATTTTACGAGCCTTCGCTAAGAAAGAGGGTGGTCTATTCCATTGAGCCGAATACCACGCGGTGGGTCAACTTACCTTAGTCGCCTTTTACAACACCTCGGAGAGAAATGAAGGTGGTCTATTCTACTCAGCCGGATACCACACGGCATTAATACAGCATTTATAGACGTACATAATTCGACTGAATACAGTACCTTATACCAGCAAAATTAAAAATTATTGTTGTCATTTTCTCCTAGCAAAGAATCTTGAGCTCATAAAATATGAGGCTTCCTGCTTATAAACGATCGTTTCCTTATCTACAAATTACAGCTCTCGTCGAAAAATATAACTTTTATTGATATACAAATAGTAATGAAAAATTGTTTGTTCAATATTTTACCAAAAAAGGTTTTTTTGATCTTAGAGACTTACACAGCGGGTTTCATAGTAGTATGGTCGTTACTATACAAACTTTCATTCATACATACGCAGAGCTTTACTCTTACTTACTTACGATATTGTATCATAAAAAACCACAAAAGCAGGTTTAACACTACTTTTGTTAATATCCGAAATCCGGGAGAAATGTCGTGGAACGTTGTATTAACTTTCCTGTTAAGAAAAGTTCGCTTCCTCTCCTGTACATTCTTACCTAAAGTTGGAATCTATCTGTTATTTAATTTTATAATTTTTATGTATTTCTTTTATAGCTTAAAATAGTTCTTTTTGGAGTATACGAAGTATATTTTTGTCGTAAACCGTGGAATTACTTGGTTAGATTATATAGAAAAACAAATAGCTTTGGGCCTGTTAAAAGTTATATTTTTTAGACTTCAGCTTTTTATTAATATCCCTAACCTCCGAGCATCAAGTGTACCATTTACGTCTCTTTCAAATGCATGAGAGGGGAATTTTTTTAAGATGTTATCATTTCGTTCCATTTGTTAGGTATACACTTTTAGTGCTATATGTTTTCTGAAGAATTCCAGCCAACTCTGCGTAAGCTACGTTATTTGTGTTTGTTCGGGCGACACCTTTTGCCAGTTTAATTTGATTTAAGATCAAAATGATTATGTCTGGGCTTTTTACATAAAAATAATCAAAATTATTTTTATATACTAGCCTAACAAATATTTTTTATATACTAGCCTACTCACGTAAAGGTATACAAACTTTTAACAGTTATCATAAAGTATAAACGGAGAATGTTCTTTGCTTTGCGTTCCCGAATGCCTCTTGACTTAGAGGTGGAATGGTTGATTTTTTCATTCTTTCATTCTAAATGGAAACAACTCTCATTTACTACGTCTCATCCACAGTTATACGTTTAATGATAATTATACATATTACCTTTATAATGAACGGTAAATACGACAATTTATTTTGAATAAGATGAGATTATTCCACAGCCTTCGAAAGAAGAATTTAATTCACAAAATGACGAAAAGCAAACACGGACAGTTTCTTTTTACATATTTAAAAGACTACATGTCCGGCCACGCGTTGCTGTGGCTCATTCTGGTTTCGAGTTCTCCTGGAAACAAAATTCAACAGTAAAAAAATTGCTTCGATCATAACCAAACTTTACAGGATCATCCGCTGGGTCATTCTAAAGATTGTCTGAAAATCGCATTAAAATTGGTTCAGCCGTTTCGGAGTCATAAATGCCTGTATGTCCTTCAACGTCCATTTTTATACGTATTATATATTAAGAATAAGATAACTAAGATTGATAACGTGTATAGCATATTCTTAAACAACTAACACAAACACGATTGTGCTGTTAAAAATGTTTGCAATAAAATGTAGACTATAAATTGTTTGGCTATTTCCTGGAGCGGCTAACTGTTGGCGATCAATTTCTGGCGGTTAACAACTAGCAATCAATTGTCCCTTATGTTTACCCTGGATGTTTGTAGAGCATTTAAAATAAGAGGACTGTAATCGCAGGCTAATGCTTTCAGCGTTTTATGGTTATGGACCAAAGTAATAGTAAAATGATATACTCCGCAATAAAGTAAATAGAAAAATATATAATGCTAAATGTAGAGTAGAATATCCGTTATATATGTAGGATAATATGCAGCATTCGTATACATACACCACTGAAACCACAATATTCAAATCAAATTCTAAATATATTTTATTCAAGTAAACTTGTAAACAAGTGCTTATGAATCGTCAACATATACAGCTGGTTCGGAAAGCTGTTCCTACCGAGAACAACCAGCAAGAAACTCGGGGGTTGCTCTTTTCAAAGAATAATTCTTGATACTAGTTACATATAGCTATTGATGTCTTGTACAGGGTCAAAGAGTAGTAGTATCCATGCATTCTTATCGTCTGAGTAATCCTCAATAGTAAAGTAAGTAAGTAAAAAAGGCTATTTAAAAGTAAAATAATAGAAAAATAATAGGCTATTTGTATTAGTCTTTTTTTAATAGTGTTTTAAATTGCTGTAATGGTAAAGTTAAAGTACATTGTGGAATTTTATTGTATGATCTTATATCTAAACTCACAAACGACTTATGTACTTTTGCAAGGCGCAAAGCAGAAATCGCAAATCGCAGCAATCGTTATGTCTAATTATGTATATTCCTATGTACAGAAATTAAATTGCTAAAAAAATACTGTGAAGCCAATTTAAGAATACCCAAGCACTATACATGTTCACTACCACAAACTCAATCCGCAACCGAAGCATCATCAGGAGATTGACTCCGCGACAAAATCACAAGGCTTGCGGTTTTGTCGAACGAATGTGTAGTATGAATTTGTGTCGTGCTTGCTTTTTAATTTTAGTGTTCCTTTGTTATTTTGAATTACTCACTTACTTACTCATTTTTGATAAAAAAATTAAGTTATACCATTCCAGTATGAAAAAAATTATTGAAAATAATCGATAATGTACCACACACTGCATTTTTAATCGCGTTAATTATATTTCATTTGAGGTGAATAAGCGGAGTTTTTGTTTTGCCTGGCTTTCATAGCGGATGTTAATCGTAAATTTTCAGGTTGAGAAGGTTTTTACCTTATAGGGATTATATAAAACGGGTCAGACATATATGCGTGATGCAAAAACACGGGACCGCTACATCGGAAACATTCAAATTCAAGGAGATAATAAAAATTAATTTAAAAAAAATGTTGGTACTGTACTATACTTTAAGCGTGTGATGTCGAATATTTTTAATAATATTCTTACTTCAAAAATTTATTTGTCATCACCAGTGACAATGAATATGTATGAACCTTCGAAGCGAGTTTACGTTACTAGGACTTGTTTATTTGTCTGACTTTATATAAACAAACGCTATGTGCCACCTAAATGACACAGCAGGCGCATATATTTTCGCCGCGCGGTAGAAAGAGCGGAGGATACTACCTCTCCTGCGTCGCGCCGGTGGTCTACTCTCTTTACGTCTTACGAATTTTCGATACGAACTAACATACTAAACTAAGAGAGCTATAGTCAAACCTGCAGGCCTACCGTGAACTCTTATTGCGACTCAATTGAACACGTAAACGAAATTGTTTTGCGTTTTCATACCATGACGTCTTAAAGTCGCACACTTGAAGTCGCTGCCAAATGAGTGTTCGGGATTCGTCCTAAGAACATGTGAGTAAAAGAGACAGAGCTATCTATAGCTCATATAACGTTATCCTTTTTAAACATTACGACTCCAATGCAATTCAGACTTCATGGTACGAAAAGAAATCGATTCGCGGTTGTCGTTTACATCTTCAATTGAGTCGCAATAAGAGTTCATGGTAGGCCTGTAGGTCACGCGAGTTTAAATGTACATACACATCGCAGCTGAAGAAGTTTTCATTTCAAAATTAAAAGCTTAATTTTTTTTTTATTTCAATACGTTATACGCTTTACGTAACGAAAAACATCGTGATAAAAATTCGTTAACGATATATTTTAATTAAATAAATTGGTTAGTGTTGTCGATGCATTTTCAACTAATTTTATACGGGTTAAGGGTGAACACTTTTGTGTAGTAAAAACATAAAACTAAAATAATTACAGTTGATTCTGGTATCCAACGATGAGATGAGACGACTTACGATTGTACTGTTGTACAATAATAAATCGAGATTTACTATTGTACAACGACGACGAGTCGTCAGGAATACTGTTGTATTCCTTGTACATCGAGTTGCACATTGTGAAAGTCGTTTTCCAAATGCCGTCAGAAGATTTAGTCTCTTAGACAGGTTAGAACAATAAGGCTCATATTTGTATTTGTAGAAATTATTCGGTATATATAAAAACAATTTTATAGCGTAACATACACCAAAATAATAGTTTGAAAACAATTAGTTCATCACATCTATACTCACTAATCGGCCAAAGAACTTTTGTTGATAACAGGTAATTACAAATGTATTGCATGATTATTTATAGCAATTTAATTTTTTATATACGTAATCTATTAAATTATGAATTGTTTTTCAGAATGTAATTCAATTAAATTTAATTAAATGGCATTCTATCATCTCTTTGGGACGTGGATATTGCTCACTAATGTGATGAATTGGTAAATCATTTAGGTGTTCGAGGTTATAATTAATGTACGAGTTAACTTGCGATGGGGTAAAATTGAAATATCTCGTTAGTAAATGTACGTATGCAGGCAGTTTCCAATTGTATCATCGTTACATTACAATAACAAAAACGATGAAAAACCTTGTATAACGTACTATAATGTGACTTCATAGAAGCCACATTATAGTTATGAAATTCAAAGTTTTATGTCAAAAACACATGAAAAATATCTAGATATTTTAATACATAAATGTGTTTAATGTAGACATTTATGTATTCTTTGTATTTGTGGTCCTTACGCTAGTTTCAAAATATGTTGATGTGTGAAAGTTGCGATTTCCAAGTTAATTACTTCTTTTTATCGGCCTGTAGGGCCATGACCTTTTTGAATGCAAAATAATTACGATTGATTGTATGAATTAAAGAACACGATGAAATCATTGCGTAAGTGACACATAACTTGTACAATTTTTTTTTAAATTAAAGCACTGTGTACTGTACAGAGCAAAGAAAAACACAAGCTGAACAAGGTGCCCGACCTAACAGTTGGAAATTTATAATAATATTCCTTTATTTAACTAAAAAGTAGAAAGAGAAACATTGATCTATAAATTAGTTCAACCGATTCTGAAACTAGAAACTGCCTCCTAGGCAATTAAACTTTTACTCGTAGAATAGGACGTTATTATGGTCAATTTTGTATTTTTGTTGCAGACAATAAAGCTTTCGTATTTTGCGTTCATAAAACTCAAACATGTGCCGGGATGATTTGAATTTTTCACAATGTTGCATTTCTATATCAGATTGCTTATATAATCTTTTTATAGCGGAATTCCGAAAACACAAAAATTTCTAGATTACCTTCAAACTGAGCCCTCGACAAGGCGACAATTTTTTTAAATAATATAATTAAAATTATAAATTAATATTGTTGTTTAAATTGTTAATTATTTTCGTGTAAGTGTACTAATGAAGTATAAGTTAATGAGTTGGATTTATTGATAATACTCGTAGCTAAAAATTTGTTGGCTTCTGAACCGCTCTGTTGCGTTTTGTACACTACAATAAGATAAAGACAATTGTTTATTTCGGAATAAAGTACAGTCCCAGGTAAAACCAAAATCGAAAATTTGATTTTCGTCTACGAGTATAATGCCTACGTTCAAAAGATATTAAAATTGACATTTTGACGTGATGTTGACGTGAACATACTTTGTCCTAGATACGTAAGCATATCATTAGCTTCATAATAGTAGTTTATTCCTGAATGTATTTGAAAAACTGCCTCAACTACGTTAATGGCTTAGCCTATCACGGTTACATATCTGAGGCAAGGATAGCACTTAACTATGCAAACGATGTTCGCCAGTCTTCATTATAGATGCACATTATTAATTGGTCTTTAAAGATCATATTGTATAGTTAGAAGTAATATTGTATGCTTGTGACTTTTCTCTGGAATTATATTATAGGGTACGTATACGGATTATATTTGAGAGGCCGATTTAAATTCACTATTATGATTCTATCAACTGAGGGAACCTAGACAATCTCAAGCATTAGTCGCTCATAGCTATATGGCCGTATGGACATAAATTATGTTGTACTGCATTTTGTCATCGACAAAGGCAGTAAGCTTTAGATAGCTTGTTGATTACCATATAAATAAAGGAAGGCAGGTCGTGGATAATAGCCAAGGCTTGACTGCAGTTTCTAAAATAATAATAATTCAATATTTTTTAACAAAGACTAGACTAAATGACTATTAAATTTATTTTGTACTTATACGATATTTTGGGAAATATATGTTTACTTGGCAGAATTTTTCAATATTTTTGTGTTGGATAGTTTACACTTATAATATGCTTATATCACAAAGTACTTGAGAAACCTTTTGAAACGTGTCTGTCATATTTTATAGATCACATTATTATGTATCATAAGGAGATAAGGCGATATAGTTTATTGTGCATTGAACGCTTTGATTTCATTTAATTTTTATTTCTTTAAAGAAATAAAATTAAGAACAACGGTCTTATTTTGTAACAATTTAATTTAAAAAAATTTCGTCGTGGTCATCACTTGGAATTGGGTTATGGGTAAATTATCATTCACTATCATTTTACATTTAAGGTAACATATAATATTACTACAAATACATAATACAATTGTAAAATTGTCAAAGTCTTTAAACGTTTTGAAGCGCAAAACCCCATTTTGCGAGAAAACTTTGCTGCTCGACGATTCTCTTAAGCAAAGTTTCGAACCGGGCGCGGCGTTAGCATGTAATGTGAGAGTCCAAAAGTTGTTCGTCATAATTAAAGGCCGGCAGCTCGGAAAATTAATACTCTTTCTGCGGTGACTGAGAACTACAAAATGAACTTATGTGGTGCGCCTGACACGAGTTAAATATTATGATATTTACCTTGTTTAATGATGCTGCTAATTGCACTATTAGTGTTATATTTACATCAAAATATCCACATAGGATGTAATATCCTATGTGGTAGCCATAGATAGCCAATTGATATTTTTAGTTCTTAGTATATATTATTTTACTTGTTCGTGATTTCTGCTTCTTGTATGACTTATTAAATAAATATTTCTTTTTGATCCAGCAGCCGACGTGTTGCATCAATTATATTATTAAGTTATTAATGTTGAGAGACCGGCTATACTCACGTCTTATTCCGATGACGAAGACCAGAGCGTTACAGAAGACCAGGACGTTATAGAAGACGCGCGACCACCGCCGCAACAATCCCTCCCCCCGCCCCAGCCGCTCACGAGTCGCGCCCAGCAAGCTGCTACACGCAGTTCCCGCCGCTATAACGCCGCATAAAGAGCTCATGAATAAGAGCCCCGTATGGGCTTGAAACTAGTCGGGCTCATCCGATAAAATAAGACGTGAGTATAGCCGGTCTCTCAACATTAATAATGAATACCACAGACGATAGTTTAAATTCAAAAATATATTATTAAGATCTTACTTTTATGTTCCATTGAAATAATTATTTACTTTTTAATTAATTAAAATATATATTTGTTAGGAAAAAAATACTTTTCACGAATTTCGATGTAATTACACCTGCAAACCAAATAACATCAATAAAAAAATATTCTTGATTTTTTTACTTATTACGTTTTCATTTTAACATGATCGCGTGAATGTAAACATTATAACAATAGAGTAGTAAAAAATAAAGAACGAGCTACATAAATAGTTTATGAATGATATTGCAAAGATTCATATTATAGCTATATCTTTAACTCCATAGAGAGAAACTATTCCTTAGGCTTAACGCAAAAACGAGTAGGTGAAAATCAAATTAATTGCCTGGTCCTAACATTACTCAAACTTTTTTGTATACATATCAGTGGCGAGTACTGAGAAGGATTTGAAATGCTCTCCGAACTTGCCTGGTTAGTAAAAACGAAGCAATTATGTAACGACGTCAACGAATTAGTGCTTGTGCTGGCAACATGCCAAGTGCACAATGTGGTGCAAGGCGGAGAAACTAGGAGGGTGGGAGGAGCACGTTCAGACATGAGTTGTATCGAGGTGTCGATAGTAAACATTTGCCACACGCTTGCTGCATTGGAAACTTTGTTAAGAATTCCCGATGACAAAAATTATAAAATAAAGCTTTTATTACCTTCTTTATCTACATTCCTGTTACCGCCGATAAGAGTAAGTGAAGTGAATTATAATACTATTGTTATTTTAGAGATGTAAAAAGAATCCTTAGAATGTCGATTTATAGCCATGAATACTAATCGCAATTGGACGATTGACGTTACGAATGTTATAATGGATTCTTTATTCTAACCGTAACTGTTTAAATTTTACTCGTAGATCTCTAATTTTCGTGTTGCACGTTTTGATAGTATAATAGGAAATTTTAGCCCAGTCAGAAGTGTCTTTTTTGGTCATTCCTTGACTTTATAATTTTGTCATCTTTTATCATTTTATTTTTCAAAGTTCTGAATATAGACAAATAGAATATATACTTTGATAAAATATTTCAATCTTATTATATTTGTATATTACATGTATATTAGATTAAAAACAATAAAATTGCTTAAACCGTCTTTTTAGTACACCTTAAAAAGAAAATTTCTTGCGATACATAAATCTTATCACTATTCATCTTATAAATTCGAAAGCATGTCTTCGCTATTTATGTGTATTTGTTAAGTATGTCTTTCATGGCTTGATCAAGGAATTGATTTGGTATTAATATTGTGTTTGAAAACCGGTGCCTATCTTTAGTAAAATGGCCCAATTACTTCAATTTATTGCATATCGCATATTTCTATTTTTTCAGGACAATAAAGTAGGATAAAAGGATGATAAATAACTATTTACAATCATGCACTTTCAGGTTAAGAAAAACTTTGTAAGAAAACCTGCATATCCCTAGAAAGTTGCTAATTTATGTATAACTTAACAAACCGTTAGGAGCACCTTGGGTGGCCTAAGCTCCTAAAAAGGCAGGAGACCCATGCCACTTACTACGAATACCTAAGCAAATAACACGAATAAACAACAACCGGAAAATTGAAACCTAACCATGCGGTAAAATTCATATTTCTTCAATATAAAAATGATTTCCGAGATGCATTTTCAATTTTAATATTTTTGGCCCGTTGTTTTAAGGCTTAGTCTAAATCCATCGCTGCTTACCAATATAATGTTACGTAATATTCGCTACCCAAAGAATAAAACTTCATTTCGCTCGCACTGCTTTAGTTCGTATAAAGTATCAGAAGTAGTTACTATTGGTATTTTTTCACTTGGAACTGAAAAACATATATCCATTGTGTATTCGCCGTATAGCAATACTGGTCGAGCTTTGTTGTTATCGTGAATAACTCTGTATGCACGAATAATTCCATCTCTTTCAAGTACGGCGTAGCGCTTCGTAGTTGGCCGCAATGCTGAAGCACTTTCAGAGACAAAAAATTAAAACTAGCAATATGTATGGATATATATATACAATAAAAAAAATCAATTATTTTTTCATTACCCGATCTGCCACGGCTTCTTATTGAGATTTGAACTACATATATATTATATAATGGATGGGACTTACCATTAACTCTGAGTAAGTTTTTATTTTGGAATAACTCCTAACGTATTTTAATTATAAGGTAATAATAATATAAGGGATCATAATCCCAAATTACCGACCAATAATTGTAAGACATTATTTTCTGAGAAGATAGAATAGGTTCTGTAAGCTATACTTCAAAGATATGTCCCATCGCGGAAATTTTTGATAAATATCAAAATGTTCTTTATTGAAATAAATTTGTAAAGAAGTGTTTTAAGATATATGTTCAGTCGCGGACATTTTTTTAATATTCAAAATTCAAAATATTCGTTATTGAAGTAAACTTTGTAAAGAAGTGAATGTTTTGAATCGTCAACTCTACTCTTCGGAAAGCTATCGAGAAGAGCCAGCAAGAAACATAGCGTCAGCTCTTTGTAATTATTATTACTAGTTACATTTAGTCATTACTGTCTTGTGCAGGCTCGAAGAGTAACTATATCAATGCGTAGATTTATAAACCCACCATACATTTAACCATAGATGTTAAATCTCAAAGAGTTTAGGCAGTATTTTTGAAAGCCACCAGGCAGATTGATGATTTCAACTATACGATAGTTGAAAATGTCGGAAAAATTCATGATTAATTGGAGCGTTCAAAAATGAAGCATTGATTTGTTTAGAATGAAAAAGCAATTGCAGCGGTTTGCACATCATTGATTATCTATTGTTTCAAATAGACTGCTTTGGGGCATATGGAGATGAAATTATTTGGCTTCTATGTTTATAAATTTAATTTAATTCAATTGATTCATTTGCATCATTGTAAATGGGCAAATAAGATGTTCTACAGTATGTTAAGCAATTACAATCTACGCATTGTCATGCTTATTACATAAATGCAATAATATAGCAATCGCTATACATATTAAAGTTCAATTAATAATAGGATTAAAAGCTCAAATTATTAAATAATCGGAAAATGTCAAATATAAGTAATAATAAGGAAAAAATAGAATTTTTCGTTCGGGAACAGGATTAAATGCATAGTACTAATTGAGTGTATTTTACATATGAGTTGACGCAAACGAAGTCGCGGGTAAAACTTGTATTTAATATTATTTATATTCTAGAAAACGGTGGAAAATTAAATAAATATATGTAGTCATTACCACAGAGTGACGTTATATAAGACAGATATGTTACGTAAAATTTTTATATTAAAATAGTTTAATTGGTTCTAATCAGCATCTGATGAATATATTATATACTACTAAATGTTTATCCTTTTGATAGTAAAAGGATGAATATTAAATTTTATAAAATATATTATTTTGAGATACAAAAAAATTAAAAATCAAATTTATAATTATTATAGGTTGCAGATATTAAAAATGGTTTGTTCGAATACTACAATCGTAGTTGTCGAGCGCAATACCGGCCACCCGTCGTTTTCATCCCGTATAGCTTCTTACGCTCCAATTATTTCTTCAAATACATATTTACGGCTAAGCTTTATCATTGCTTTGAAATGTATTATTATGTAAATATATTTCCGCTTAACAACGGAGCGAAATATATTGACTGAGTAGCACCAGGTGGGGTTGGTATTGTTTTAAATGATCAAGGGACCAAGAAGTACGTTACAAACACTAAATGCAGGTTAGCATGATGGAAAATATATTTAAAATAGTGATATATTTATGATGTTATCAATGACGTAAAAATCATCGGATTGTTTGTGATGCAATGTTGTGTCCACATTCAGAATAACACTCAGATTGATCGGAAAGATATTTTGTGTATAGATACAAAAAAAAAGTTTTTAAAGGAAATTTCGCTTCACAACTTCCATTGCGCATCGACTATCAAAAGAAAACAAGTATGTATCCACAAATGTTAGTAGAAATTTTACGGTACCTACATGAGAACCATTACTATTATTATCATATATTATTGTTACCGTGGCCGTGTATTGAATTGCATTTGAATATAAGTTATTTTACCAGTAATTACGGTTTTGAGTCGTCCTTTAGCACGTTTAATCAGACTAACAAACTAAAAGAAATCACACTAAATCATTCTATAATTAAGGTTTTATCCTACTCCACCTGTGAAGATATTCTGAAACTACTTTCAACTGAAGACCTTTGCTTTGTCACATGGTTAAGGCAAGATCAAGTTAAAAAAAAGTAAAGTAAAGCCTGTAATTATCTCACTGCTGGGCATAGGCCAGAGGCCTTCTCTCTCCATTTTTTTGGAGAGAAGGTTTGGCTTAAATTTAAATTACATAAATATGATTATTTATATAATTTTATATAGTTATTTTCTTGATTTGTTTCTTTATAGCAACAGTTTACGTGTAGGTTTGCCAATCTATGCCATTTAACATGTACATGAGATTTTGGTTATTTGTAAAACTTCAATTTCTTCATATTTTTGTAACACAGTATGCAGCCATACTCTTCTTTATCTATATTCGTAATCTATTTTCGTAATAAATCTATAAATATTTGTATGAGGATATAAAACGAAATATTGCGATTTATCCAAAATCATATCTAGGAAATTTCAAATGATAATTATTTGAAATTGAAATTAGCTTGTTAAATTTCCCTTTTTTACTTATCTAAGTACTTGCTAACGAAATTATTTAGACACGTGTATTTATAAAAGTTCTACTGAAAATACTAAAATTCATCAGTCGTATAATGTATTATTATTATGACTCTCTGAACACGTTATGAATATCGATTATTCAACTTTATTTAATAGTGAATAGAAAATCACCCATAATATACCTACTAGTCGTAAGGTTAGCATAAAATTTGTCTCTTTATTATATATAAAAAAAAGGTAGAATAAATTACGCTACACATTAATGTTCTCTCCAAAGCATGGACGCTAAAATATGAATATCCATATGACTTTAAAATTTATATAGGTAGTTTAACAATCATAAACACCATTAATAATAAATAAATCTACTATCTATATTTTGGTGTTATGTGCTTTATCTAGATTTTATTCACTTATTAATAAATAATAGTAAAGGGAAAAGCTAGCAATAACATAAAATAATTATGCAATATTAAAGTTAAACAGCCTTTGAGTGTGTGCGTGTGTATTGTAATGAATTTTGTTGGAAATTGTCTTAACGCCTCTATTAATTTACATAAGGATCTATTGATTCCAGTAACGGAAGATGATGTCTAATGAAATCAGCTGACTTCTTTATGTACTCGCAGAGCTTATCGATCATCAATATTACCGCAGAGGCAGAGCTACCTAAGATATCTGCACATAATAATATAATAAATTTAACCATTCCACGGCCTCCCATCATACTCGAAACTTCCTCCATATTAGACGATCACATGAAACAGTTGGAAACATTGCATAGTAAAACTGAAAAGATAAAGCAAGGCGCAACATTAGCTAACAGGATCTCCTATCATGATGTTCTCACTACTCAGTAATACCTATACGGAATTGTGGCTATGATGGTGCTAGTGAGCGTGTACATTTCAAACGTAAATCATGTGTTGTTCTGGTTCTTCTTCACACGCACTTAAATGTGCGGTGAGGTCTACGGGCCTCAAGGTTAGACCTCTTTACCCGGGCTTTTCCTTTCAGGCGATTTTTATATCGCCCGGGTAATCTATTCGACCCTCTTGTCAGGGTCCAGGGTCCATCCGACCAGGGAGGACGCCGTGAGGGCGGATGCGGTCGGATCGCATCCTTCCTTCTTCTCCCTCGTCTTTCACGCTATGCGCGTCGTCGTCGGGAGGGGGGATTAGGAGCTCCCTCGGGAGGGCTCGTCCATCGGGAGAACTTCTTATAAATGGTGCTATACCGTGGAGTGCGCGCTCTTGTCCGCTCTCGCGAACATGTAGCGTGCAGTTGTGCGGACATACTCCTCCACGGTCGGTGTCCTGGTGTCCCGATGGATAACGTCGTTTCTGACGAATCTGGGAGCTCCAATGATGAGTAACCGATACGTGCAGGATTCGTAAAAACACATGCACAAACCTTTGCGATTTTTTCGTGGAGTCTATCTCCTGATGATGCTTCGGTTGCGGGGCGAAACGATCGTTGAGTTTGTGATAGAGAACGTATGTAGTGCTTGTGTATTGTGGTGGAAGTGGTCGAGGTTTGTGCATGTGTTTTTACGAATTCTGCACGTATCGGGTATGAAAATACGGATAGTCCACCATACATTTAACACTATATATATTTTCTATTTACTGTATCGCGAATTATAGCAAAATAATTTTATTATTACTTTTGTAAGATTTACAGGTTATTATAAAGGATATATTGAGAAGCGTTTTTTGAGGGTCACGCATGTTTCTCCGGTAGAGAAATAAATGGCTCAGGATGTCATAACAAATGAAATGCGAGCATCCATCAGGTTTGAACGGGATCATCCCTTTTTTCGGTAGTCTGTCTATGTCAGTGTCGTGTTCCGGAACAAAACTTATGTGGGCATGTGAAATTTACCCGATTTAAACGAAACGGATCCGAAACCGCTCGACTGTTTTTCATGCTGTTCATGTAACTGTGCCCTATTTAAGGTGTCGAAGCTGATAAAGAAAATGTGTGATCCTTAAAAGATGGTTGCCTGTTTCAAAGTACCTATGAGTTTCCTACAAAAGAAAAGGTCGTAAGCAAACTTGGATATTTGTGAGGATTTCCTGGAATATGTGTATTTGTAGCATGTTAGGTTAAAGCTTAGATTTAAATCAAATTCAAAAAATTAAAAAGGTGACAGAAGGACATTGCCTGTAAGTGCGGTATAATAGATCGCTTTTTATTTTGGTGATACAAAATAAATTCATTGGAACAGCTTTTGAACAATACTATTAACTTACTTTCTAATTTATTTAGTAAGGTTTAAATGCGAACTAACATAACTTACATGTTTTCAAAACTATTCACTTCTAATTATACTACGGATGACTCATCGCCATTATATCTCTACTTGAACACCCATTACAAACTTCCATCTCATGACTTATTTGACTTCTCAGAAAACACCTATTTAAAACTTATGAACGATAAGAATTACCTTAGGTTGTAAATAATAGTTCTAAGCTTAAGTACCTTATATGATTAAGTAAAATTATACGATGAATTTAGCTATAATCAGTTTATTTGCTGTATTTTTTTTATATACTATTGTGTTGTACAGCGGCTTCACCCGCATAGATAACAGTGTGTCACATATTTTTTCCTATTTCTATTTACATAAAACCTTAACATACTATTAACTTGAGCCTTCCTCGAGTAATGCATCTTTTAAATAATTTATAGAAGCAGGTGTTACTTTGCGGAATTCCATAATACAGAAACGATAACAGAACTACTTTGCTATAATCCGCGTGTGTTAAGCGAATGCATGTAATGTCTTGTGTATGAAGCAGGCAAAATTCACGTACCTTACATATGCAGGACAAGTCACCGCACATATCCCAAGACGCCTCCACCTGCAACAAAGCACACAACCACCACCAAAATCTCTAGGATCGTTTCGCCCCGAAACCGAAGCATCATCAGGAGGATAGGTTCCACGACAAAATCGTAATGCACTAGTAGTGCGTAAAATCTCTTTTAGTAAAAAACGTACAAATCCGTAGATTTAGAGAAAATCAATCACATACAGACAGACAGCTTTTGGGGACTTTGTTATATAATATGTTTAGTTTATCTTATGTCACGTAAAGGTATCTGCTTAAATGAAATTGAATATTTAAATCATAAGTCAGAAAGATATTAAATGTATTATATTATAAGACTTATATTATAAGGTCTTATATTATAAGACCCATATATTTATATATAAGATACATATACATAAGAAATACATTACATATATATAAGAGCTGTGATAGCCTAACGGTGAGACCGTGCGACTCTTTCGAGGGGAACACGAGTTCAATCCCGGGCAGGCACCAATGAGTTTTTCTATTATAATTCATGTGTCTAATTGATAATTGCAATTTATCACACGCTTTTCGGTGAAGGAAAACATCGTGAGGAAACCTGCATATCTATAGAGAATTCTGGAGATATGTGTAACCTACCAATCTGCATTGGAGCAGCGTGGTAGGTCTTAGCTCCAACCCTTCTCTCCAGAAACGGAGAGAAGAGGCCTATTCCCAGCAGTGGAACAGGCCGCTAATTTACTTTTTTATATATTTATATAACCGTATTATAGCCGAGTGGTGAGACCATGTGACTGTTTCGAAGCGCTCACGGGTTCGAACCCCGGGCAGGCACCAATGAGTTTTTCTAATAAAACTTATGTGTCTAATTGATATTTGCAATTTATCACACGCTTTTCGGTGAAGGAAAACATCGTGAGGAAACCTGCATATCTCTAGAGAATTCTGGAGATATGTGTAATCCACCAATCCGCATTGGAGCAGCGTGGTAGGTTTTATCTCCAACCCTTCTCTCTAGAAACGGAGAGAAGAGACCTATTCCCAGCAGTGGGATTGTAACAGGCCGCTACTTTACTTTTTTTATATATTTATATAACCGTATTAAAACTAACTGTCACAGACACATTCAAAAGGACTTTTCCTATGCGCTTTGTTATTATAACATTGTTATTATTTCCAATCACCCAGTAAATAATGATTTAACCGACACGTAGAATCACAGATCCCCGAGGATTGCGACAATTTGATAACAACCACTATCTAACTGCAACGCTCCTTGGGGAACAATAGCAATTAATATAAACCCCATTGCAAACACAGTTAATAAAAACTTGCTCAAGTGCGAAACTTAGATATAATTCGAATTTGTAGCAATTATTTGTTTTTTCTTAACAGAGTTTAAATGTTTCATGAATAAATTGTAATTTTTTGCGTGTTTACACGAATCATTTATGCAAACAAGCATTTTAGTAACACTCTTTGCTGTACAATATATATTCTTATTATATTTTAAACAATGTAATTTTTGAACATAAAAATATAAAGAATTATAAAAGGATAGGTGATGTATATAATAGACAAAGTAGGAACCGACATAAGCTTGCGACTCCTACTTTGCGCCTAGCAAAAGTACGTAAATCGTTTGTGGGTGTGGGTATAAGATTCTATATATTTTGCTCACTTCCATAGCATTATGTCTTATGGAATATTGCTGTGGGGTAAATGCGCGGATAGTGAAAAAATTTTCGTATTACAAAAAAGAGCCATACGTGGCATCTACAATTTAAGTCCGCGTGATTCCCTGCGAGAGAAGTTTAAGGAAATAGGTTTTCTTACATTTGCTTCACAGTATACTTTAAACAATGTAATTTTTGTACATAAAAATATAAAGAATTATAAAACGATAGGTGATGTATATAATAGACAAAGTAAGAACCGACCGACATAAGCTTGCGACTCCTGCTTTGCGCCTAGCAAAAGTACGTAAATCGTTTGTGGGTATGGGTATAAGATTCTATAATAAAATTCCGAAATCAATTTTTGCCATGTCATTACAGCAGTTTAAAACCACTGTTAAAAAGAGGCTGATACAGAAAGTCTACTATACTGTTGAAGATTACTTAGATGATAAGGATGTGTGGATATAGGTGCACCTCTACCCTGTACAAGACAGTAATAAATAAATGTAATTAGTTCTAAGATTTATATTTTAAAAAGAGCAACCGCCGAGTTTCTTGCTGGCTCTTCTCGGTAGGAACAGCTTTCCGAACCAGCAGTAAAGTTGACGATTCAAAAGCACTTCTTTACAAGTTTACTTGAATAAAGAATATTTTGAATTTGAATTAGAATTTGAATTGAACTGCCTATGCCTATTACTATAGGCAGTTACTTTTACTGTTCGTATATTGCATTCTGAATGATGCTTTCACGCTCACCCCTATTCCCGAATACGATGTGAAAGTCAACACTACCAAAAAAGTAACGAACTTTTACTGTATCACTGCTGGGTATACGCCTTCTCTCTCCGTTTTTATAGAAAAGTGTTGGAGCTAAGACCCACCACGCTGCTTCAATGACGATTGGTAGGTATCCTTCACCGAAAATTAGACACATAAGTTTTAAATAGAAAAACTCATTGGTGTCTGCCCGGGGTTTGAACTCGTGACCCCACTTGTAAGAGTCGCACGGTGGCACGCTGGGCTACCACAGCTTTTTTAACACTACCAGAAGTCATAAAAAATAGAAACACATCTAACTCTTCCTTATCACAATTTATAAAACTTCATTTAACATTTTCCTCTTTTTTCTTTAACTTTTCTTTTTTCGATCTATTTCATATAACTAGCCCGTGTTATTATATGTACTTGATTGCATTAAGATTTAAAATCTAGTTCATGATGTAAAAAACTTTTTTCTGTTTTAATTTTTCATATGTTTCTACAGATTGGTCAAAACACTACCCGTTAAAATTAATGTGAATCCAGTGAAGCTTCTATATATGTGACCATAAAGTTACACCTTACCCAGCGCGTTATATTATGATTGTTTACAGTGCTATCTTTAGAACTGTTTTATATGGACTGCGTCATACCATACGAGTAACTATCGGGTACGGTGATGATTTCATTTCTTTTACACATAACGTTATATAATTTATTATGATAATCGATACTGCGTAATGTATTGATATTTATCAAGCTGTTATTGTATCATTTTTACATAAAGCATTCGTAAGCAATATTAAAGAAATATATTCCATTTTCTTTAAGGAAATATGTAATATAGCAACCCGAATTAGAACAGTGTGATGGGTAGACCCATCTGCTCCCACTCATTCTTACTAAATGCATAGAGGAAGCCTTTGTCCAGCAGTAAAATAGACAGGGTGCTACTTATTTGTATCTTCCTCTTTCTTCTTCTTTGTCATCCGATGGACGTCCACTGCTGGACACAGTCCCATGTGGTATCTCCACGTCTTATCAGCCGAAGTTATCTGAACATCTTATCGATTAACTGCTATTAAGGTATTACTTATTATATTTCTCTATTCATAAAATGAATTTCTCACAATTTTAAATTTTTATAATAAAGATAATTGAATAATTAAAAATCAATAATAAATCTTAAAGTTTGATGTCCGCTGCAGGTGTGGAAATATCCCAAAATATCCCCGGGAGCCCTAACAAAATGTCTTTGGCTAGCGCTCCCGGGTGATGTACTTTCATACAATACGTGCCATTTCAAGCAATAGAAGCCTTCTGTATGCCACCCTTGATCAAACAATCAAGAGAAAACCTCTTGAGATGTTGATCAAGATTCGTCGCTATTAGATCGTTAACCGAAACAACAATAGGAACAATCATTGTTGAGTCACATATTACACATGGCAGCTATCTTATGAGCAAGGTCTACATTTAGTCAATTTTTTTTCAGCTTTTGTGAAATTATCGCCAATGGAAGACAGTGACATGATTGCACGCTGAGGTAGCCGATATAATATTTACTAACATTATATCATGGTTTTTGGCAATAATAAACCTGTCACTGATAATAAGTACCGACAACAGTAGAGCGTAGCAGAGTTATTCTACAACTTATACAGGGACCTACCTATAATATGGTCTTCTATAGTCGCCAAAATATATCGGAGAGCAAGCTATTGATGAATTATCCTAGCTGATTCCATATATCAGTCGAAAAACTCACCGTTAGAAGAACAACTTGGAATTAAATGCTTAAGGAACTCCCAGGGCTATGACAGGTTCAATTTATTTCAATCTTCAACATTTATAATATATGTCCCGTAGTTCGTGTTGATAACTTCGTTCATTATTACGGAGATAGCACCTTTAATTTCTCTTAAGGTTTTATTATGACGTTAAACCTTAATCGTAAATTACTTTAGTTAAAACTATAAGTTTTAATGTGAAATGTCTTTTAAAATCCGTATGGGAGCAAGAGTCGAATGACTAAAGATTGGTAGAAGTAACCTCCAATGAATATAGTTCATTTTCGTTAGTTAGCTTCTCATTAGTTATGTATACTGGTATGTAAAATGTAACATTTAGTTACTTCTTGTATTATTATAATTCCTATGTGTTTATTGCCAGATTGAATTTTCCTCGTGTCCCGAAATTTTTCTAATAAAAAGAAGAAACTGGTTGAGCAATATGAAACCTGAAGTTTATAGTTTTGAAGTGATTTTCGAAAACAGTTTTAGTGGTTTTAGAAAGTTTACGACAAAGGTTGTTGTGGTTTTTACTTGAAAAAAGCATTATCATTGTTTATAATCTTTATTTATTTATTTTCACTTCCTTTTCACGTGATTCTGTGATAAATTAGCGATTGCAAAACAAAGGTTTCATTTTAATCATAAGAAAGTAAATGTATACCGTAATTAAATTACTCTAAACAGACTTGTTACCGAAACATTGCGACAACATAAATATTGGAAAATGTAAAACTTCCATTAGACCAGAGAAAAATCGATCACAGTCGGAGTCGGTTAACAATATATGGGGGCGCCTTAAGGAAAATTCGTAAGGAAGCGTTTACAGTGTGCGGGTGGCGTAGTGAGGGGGTGGTAGAACGCGGGAGGCAGAGGTCACGGATCAGCTGGGAGACGGCCATATTGATTCCCGGCCTGTTTGATCGGCGCCCGCCCGCGCGCCGCGCCGCCACGGATTAGTTGATGAACAACTTTTATGATTTCAACTCAAACGGCACTGTGATGATATTTTTACGACTTGCTGCACATTGCGGTTTCCATTGCGGCGTGAAGTTTTTTTAAAAGTAAGATAGCTACTTATAAGTACCAAGTTAAAGACAAAAAACATAGAAGAAGAAGAATAACTTTATTGCACATAAAAAATATACAGAGAAAGTACATACAATAATTACATTTAAATGTGCAAAGGGCGGCCTTATCACATTATTGTGATCTCTTCCAGACAACCCTTTGAAAGACAGGATCTTAAGAAAATAACCACGGGTTAGCAAATAAATAGCATAACATAACAAATAAATGGAGAAAAATATATAGAGAGAAAAATAGACTAAAAAGAGTAATATAAATGACAGATAACAACAACACCAGTAAGAATTATTCTTGCTGTGACAAATAAAAATTCTTCACACGAACCTTAAATACGCTTAATGAAGGAGATTCCCGAACTTCAGACGGAAGAGAATTCCACAGTCTTACTGCTTTAACTGTAAATGAGTCATGGTAGCAATTTGAGTTGCATTTAGGCATTCTCAACTTACTACCGTCACGCGGGCGAAGGCCAAGATGAAGAGAGGAGTTAGAAAAGAAGGAGAAGCGTTCTTTCAGGTAAAGTGGTGCATGTGGATGAAAAAGAGTGGTATATAGTAGGGAAAGCATATGTAGGTCGCGCCGCCGCCGTATCGGGAGCCACCTGAGTTGAGCACGAAATTGTGAAACATATTTGTTTGTTTACCTGAAACCATGGATTTAAGGTGAACAAGTTAATCGAAAACAAATCTTTCAACAAAATTTTATGTTACTAATGTTAACCGTTGAGGAGTTCCGTCGCCTGGAGCCTAGCAGAAACATCAGTCATGTTTATCATAAATATACATTTTCATCATACAGTGGCAGTATGTAAAATTTCAGCACAATCGGACACCGGAAAGTGGGTACTAATTTAACTTGCAAGATTCCAACTTCACATACAATGCAAATTAAATAAAAGCTTCTAATAAGAAATAAGCTCTTGCATTTGATATAATATCTCGTGTGAATCTGCTAAGTGTCAAAAATTTACAAAAATATACTTACATACGCTCACAATGTTTTCCTTTCTAATCTATACTTATTATAAAACAAAGTCCCAAAAATCTGTCTGTCTGTATGTAATCGATTTTTTCAAAATCTATTGATTGGATTTTTGTACTGTTTTCACCAAAAGACAGAACAATACCTCCGAATGGTTTAGGTAAATAGTATATATATTGGTATTATGTAAATTGTGGTCAAGAGATCGAGCAGATGTTAAAAAACTTGCTTGCTGTGAGCTTTAGTCTCGTGCGCTGCATAAACCAGCAGAGATACGCTAAAGCGATATACTAGAGCATTTTAGATCTATAAAATACTATATAAAAAGTCCGCGATGGCATGTCTCTATCTCTTATGGTTAACTCATAATTACTACTTTTATATTAAAAATTTGAATTATAGAAGGAAATTGTGACACGCTGATTTCCACGCGGGCGTAGTCGCTGGCGCAGCTAGTATTAGTATGATTAATTGTAGATTAAAAGTAATGATAAGAATATTTTGCTATAATATAATCAACAAGTCATATACATAAATTATTTATTAAAGGAATCTTTAAGGATATAGTAGACCTTTAGCCAGCAATAGGAGAATAAAAGACTTTAACTTTAATCCTTTATACGTATGATATGCCTAAAAAAGTAAATTAACGGCCTGTTAATATCCCACAGCTGGGCATTGGCCTCCTCGGTTCGTTTTTGTAGAGAAAGGTGTTCTCGTACCGTATCGTAACGTTTCTCTACAAAAACGTAAAAATGGAGCAGCGTAGTAAAACCACACCACAATGCGGATCGGTACGTTACACATATCAGATTCTAACAGAAATATGCAGGTTTTCTAACAATATTTTTCTTTAACTAAAAAGTGTGATAAATTGAAATTATTATAATGGCGCATATGTTTTAATAATAAAAGTCATTGGTGTTTGATCCATGACCCTCTCAAAAGAGTCGCACGGTCTCACTGCTGCGCTATCACAGGATAATTTGCCTAAAGGTAAACTAAAATGTATAATTATGATTGTAAATAAAATTAAATTGTATTACGATGCCGATATTTATTATATGCTTATAACGATTAACGATGGGCCTAACAATATTAAAGTCATTTACTTACAAGTATAAATCGATCAAGATGTGAGACGGTTAATTTGCACATCTCTCATACTACTTTCGAAGGTAAGCCGACGCTTTATATGCGAGGTCAGGTTACGGTGACCTCCAGTAAATGTATGTACATAATATCGATACACAGTGTAAGTCCATGACTTGGAAAAATGATAGAAAAGTGGAAAACCTTTTATTCATAATGAAAATTAAAATTCCGTACTGTAAAAGTAGAATACCGTATTTAAGTTCGTTACTTTAAGAATAGACAACCGTGTGTGCAATATATGGGATATATATTATAATTTTTGTTAAGCTAAATGTATATATATTTAGGCTAAATGTATTATGACCTATTGGATTACAAAGCTTTGATGATAAAAGAAAACTTTTTCATCCTCATCCTTTTCAGCGGTGGGGAAAGCGGCTATAGATTTAATACCATATTTTTAATAAAGTATGTATGTTAATATGATCTGTTGCATGTAAGTTTTTAGTTGACTAAGATTAAGTTGGTTGTTTGAAATTTGTTACTGCGTTACAAATGACCACCTACTTTCACAAGTTAATCAATTACTTAATGCACATCAAAATATAAAAAAATTCAAACGTGTTAATGTTACAGAAATCATAAAAGGAATAGAATAGAAATAGATTTTTTAAAGTTATGACTGAAATAATATTGTGTGTGTAATATTTACATTTACCTGCTGCCAGGATTAGCTCCAGGCAAGGTAACTCCTAAACAGTTAACAGTAGGGGACATAAAATGTTAAAAAACTTTTTAAACTAAGCTTTCCTTTTTCTAGTATTTCTAATATATGTACTTACATAATTTTCTCGATTTAACACATCACGTAATACCAACAATTCGAGCTTTCCTTGTTGTTGAAACACGTGTGAATCACAAATCAGAAAACATATTGTTAACTTTCGCAATATCTTTGTTGATGCAGTAAACGGTTAATTAGATTATCATTGAAGTTAACATCATCCTCCTGCCCTTATCCCATTCTAAGTGGGGTCGGCACGACATGTTACAAACATGTTGTCACAAGATTTGGTCTACATATTTTACGACCAGCCACCTGCCTGAGGTCAACTTACCTTAGTCGTATTTTACGACCCCTCGGTAAGACAGAGGGTGGTTTATTCTACTCAACCGGATACCATACGGTGGATTAACTTACCTTAGTCGTCTTTTACGACACCTCGGTAAGAAATGAGGGTGGTCTATTCTATTCAGCCAGATACCACACGACGGTATCATTGAAGTTAACATCATAGCATAGTAATCAGAGCATCTTGTAGGTCGATACAATAAGGTTAGTGAAATTTATGCTCTCAATAAATTTCTGAAGCGGGTGGGATGTAAGGCCAGATGAGTGCTTGACCCAAAAACTGGATAGAGAGCCGGCGATCGGGCCGATAGCGCAGCGTGCTGACCGTTAGACTATCCACTAATTATTCATTTTGTGACTAATACAAAAGTGCGATTTCTTGTTTATCTACAAGTAGTGACCCGCGACTTTCTTGGCATCAAATTTAGTGTTAAAATTTCCTGAATTACGCGCTATATTTTTTTCTATTTAAGGGTTTTTTCTATTCTATATGTTAGCTTTATATATTAGCCCTATATGTTAGTATAAGCTCTAAGTCATACAGACATTCCCATTAATAATACTAGTATGGGTTATACAAAATACGGAGAGATTTGATTTAGCTTCTTTACTTCTTTCTATATGTAGTACGAAAAGATTATTGAAACAATTCTGATTGTAACTATTTTCAAAACGCCCATCGACAATTGAATGGCTCGTGGCATATGTCATTCCATTATCATATTTACATATGATAAAATAAAGAAAGAGTGGTCTGAATCTCACATGAGGTAAGATTTTATTTAATATATTTCGACCTAACATATAACTCAATTCAGTTGCAATTCATATTTTAAATATTTTCTTCATTACTTATGATATATCAAGGCATACTTCTTATTTAAAAATACATTTTAAAATTATACATGTTACGCTAACAAACAATTTGGTTTGTCACGAATATTTTGTATACAGTTCTCTCTACATTTTGTAGTAATGGAACAAGACAAAATAATATGTATTTTCTATATTGGTGGCGGTAGTATATGAATAAAAATTAACAAATGAAATGAAATAACAAAGTAAACTTCTGCACTCTAATCTCCATTTTAAGATTACAAAATAATTATTTATTATTTTAAACTGTCAAAACATGACGCACGTTGCTACTGCCACATAAATAAATCTCATAACACATAAATAAAATCAATTTTCGCCTACTTAAGTAAGAAATAGAATAATTCTCAAGAAACTCTATGATATGTAGACTGTACGAAATGTCAAATTTGTAAAGCAATTAGCTTAATTACGAGAGATCGTGTGAGTGTTTTGTGATAGATTAGATCTGTATTTCAACAAAATGCAGGAGTAAAAGGCCTCGTCTCCCCGCTTTGGAGAAAATTATTAGAACTTAGATTCACCACGTTGTTCCTATGCAGATAAACTGGTTACACATATGTCAAGAAAATTTGGCAGGTTTACTAACGACATCTTCCTATTCCCGTAAAGTCCATTATGAATTATAAATATAAATTGAGCTCATCAGTTTTATTAGAAAACTTTGACCTGACGGGCATGAACCTACGATCTTTTGGTAAAAGCTATCTGATATAAAGGTTTCAATATACGGGCAATGTACTTGTAGTATCATCGAGTGTAACACTTCATCGGACATGGATTTGAAATCTTTTATAAGTGGTCCTGGTCTTAAGGATCGATTTTCTTTTTGTCGAAGTACGCATCACCTCAATGGCCTACTTTTGCTTCATTTGGGCACGGATTTCACGGACCCAAATATTGAAGCAGTTTTCGGGTATATTGCATAGTTTAAATCCCTGGACGCAAAAACGGTGGGGTGTTAAAAGTTTGAAGCGATTATCCGTAAGCATACTTGATGTAATATGATTAAGGGGTTTTTAATAGTAGTATGCGTTGTTGAACTTTTCATGAATGCATTACGTTCACAATATTTTAACTTCAAATTTTTGACTTTTGTAATAAAGTTTTGTGCGTTGTTTCTCACCAGTGATTAAAATGTTACCTACCTGTTTAGTTACGACTATAATTATTATTAAGGAAATAGGTATTCTTACATTTGTTTCACAGTATATTTTAAGCAAATTAATTTTTGTACATAAAAATATATAGAACTATAAAAAGACAGGTGATGTATATAATAGATAAAGTAGGAACCGACATAAGCTTGCGACTCCTGCTTTGCGCCTAACAAAAGTACGTAAATTGTTTATGGGTTTGGATATAAGATTCTATAATAAAATTCCGAAATCAATTTTGGTCATGCCATTACAGCAGTTTAAAAACACTGTTCAAAATTGGCTGATACAGAAAGCCTAGTATAGTAGACTATACTGTTGAAGATTACATAGATTATAAGGATGTATGGATATAGCTGTACTTCTACAAAAATACAAGACAGTAATAACTAAATGTAACTACTTTTAAGATTTATATTTTTAAAAGAGCAACCGCCGAGTTTCTTGCTGGCTATTCTCGGTAGGAACAGCTTTCCGAACCAGCAGTAAAGTTGACGATTCAAAATCACTTGTTTACAAGTTTACTTGAATAAAAATTATTTTGAATTTGAATTTATATGCACATTCTTATTCAAAACGAGAAAAACTAAATTAAATATTTCTTCCTTAATTTATCTGAGTTAACAGAAAATACATATTATTTTGTCTTACCAATCAATACCCGCGAGGTATTGGGAAACCCTAAAAATGAACTTCAGTTTTGCAATAACGACAAATAGGGCGTGTATTTTACCAATAGAGACGAAAATAGTATTTTTGTAATAAATAGAAGTTGCCAATTTAGCATTTAGCATTTTTCTATATATTGTAACCATACTTGAAAAATTTAATTCTTAATCAAACAGAGAGCCACGTGATTTATCATATTTAAATTTTAAATATTTTCTATGCATGTTTGTTATACCAAAAAAAAAACTGCAAACGATTCTCATGTTGTCTTTAAGTCACTATAGAAGGTACTTAAAACTGTTTCAAAATGAATGAATGAAATCAAATAAATATTAGGAATTCAAATCTAATTAACAACAGTTAACCATATAATTAATTAAAAAATGATTCCGCTAATATTTAACATAATTTTTTATATATATTCACATATGGAGAATAAATTTAAAATTATGTTTGCTGAGAGCTTTGGTAATCGCGCGCGGTGAGGCAGCGACGTTGAGCTGTATTCGCAGATCATTTTTAACTTTTGCAATGCCGTTCTTTTATTATATTATTTTTTTAGATATAACTTTATGTTGGATCATTATAAAATTGAGAGAGATGCTCCATTTTGATTTGAGAAAGTAATGTCTCTATCTTTAATACAAACACACGTATATCGTCGTGAATTGATGAAAGCGTTCCATGAAACTAATCCACTATTTTCCTGAAATGCAATGAAGTAGACAAGCAATTGTTTCGAAATTTAAATTCAAAGGTCTATCATGAAAAAAAAACATGAATCAAATCTTATCAAGCGCTTGTGTCGTGCGACAGAATTCCTCAATAATTTTAATATTAACTGTTGAGTTATAAATTTTTTACTGCTAAAAGCTAATTGTAATAATTAATTAAACAATAATTAATGCCTGTTCATATGAAATCCCTAACACACTAATATAAACTATATAAGGAATTATTAAGCTGTATTTTTTTATTATTAATCGATTATTTAATATATTCAAAAAATGGGAAATTTCAAGATATTTCATTTCACTATGAACAGTGTAATCTTTGGATGTTACTCAGATTGCATTATTCGCTTATTTTCAGATTTGACTGCATTTGACGTATATTTAACGTACATAACATAGACTAGGGAGAAATATAGATATAGTTATGTTCCCAAAAAATTTTTTTACATTAATACTTCATGGTAGTTATTTCGGAAAATTTGCGTCTATACGATATCAGTTTCAATTACAATGAAATTTTTCGACCATTATTACATATTTTATTTAGTTTACTTTATTTTTCTGCGTTAAGCCTATTTCTATAAATATACTTTAAATTATATTATTTATTTGTTTTATATGTTACTCTTTAAATCTATTTACTTAATTGTACAGCGGGTTTCTGCATTTTGTGATTTTACCGCAGAGAGCTGCTTGACGTTGTAACAGTCTCTTGGCAAGTTGCCCTGCCTTATTAGTTTTTAATATTATGCGATTTTGCGCAATTTGTAAAAGCAATGTGATGGTATGTCTGTTAAGTTGTTGTATATTTTTATATATAATGTCAATACATCGTGACAAAATATTTTAACTTATTAGGAGTGGCCAGTGCCGTTCACGAAGGTATAAAGCAGGGATGGTAATGGCACACGACACAATATTTTGGGTAATAATCGCGGAATTCGTAAAATACTAAGAGAAAAAGTGAGATCTGTTTAAAACGTACGCGGGTTATTTTATTTAAATAATCCTAAAATCTAAGACTATGGTCCCATTAAACATTTGCTTAGAAAAAATTGCACGTTTATGACATAAAGGTTTGCCACATTCCACGTATTTCTAAATGAATACCATGCGGTTCTGTCGAAGTTTGTTCTTCGTGATAGCTCAAGTCTTTCATACATTCGAATAGCAAATGGATGGGCAAATTACGTGCACGTGCAAATAGCAAAAATACTGTTTGTATTTACGCATTGACTCGACGGAGTAGTTCTATATACAAAATACCTATATATAGTTTATACACATAAATAAAAGCACTACGCGTTCGGCATAGTTCAAAAATTGTTATATGAAAACACTTCATAAATAAATCATTAATGTAGACATTTCATAAAATAATCAATGATTTCAGAGTGAATTGATTTTCAATGACGGATCCAGTTTACATGATATTATTTAAAAAATACATTTTTTTGTTTATCCGATAAAAAATTTAATTTATATTAAAAAAAAATATGTATGTCAATGATTATGGTTTTTGTGCTCTGATGATTGCGCTTGACGTATTACGAATTGACGTATTGGTAGTCATAATTGCAAATTGGGCTTGCGGGGAATAATCAAATTTTAATTGGCGTGATACGAACTTAAAACTCTCACAATGAAATAAGAATAAACCTGTTTTTTTATTATATAAATTCTTATTAAATATAATAAAATTATATATTATTTGTATACTCAAAATTATCAATTAGAGTTTACATTACATAATATTTTCCCACGCGTCTTCAGTACCGACTTACAAAAGCATCTTTACTCACTCTTCAGAACTTCAACTATTCTTATTCGAAAACTCGAATCAATCTTTTGTTCTACTCTGATGTGAAGTGATGAAAGACAAAGAGCCGCACTTTCATTTTTAAACGTTTTTATTTAATTGCTGTGTATGCGTATGAAGGTGGAATCTTGCAAGTTAAATTTGACCCATTTGTGGTGTCCGATTGGGCTGAAATTTTTCATTCTGGTGAAGTCCTGATGACAATGCGTGTTTATGATAAACATGTCCTGATGCTGCTGCCACGATCGCCTCCAGACGAAGGAACTCAACGGTTAACAGAAGGGACATAAAATTATATTAAATGCTTTTTACAAGCTTTTTTAGCTTGACTTGTTATAAAATACTAATGTTACCCGCCGCGTCGTTCACGTCGCCTTTAGTGTTAATATACCCTCAAGTATATACTATATCTCTCCTATATGCTAGTCAATAATATAAGATTTAATTGTACCAAATTAAGTTGTAATTGTTGCAACTATTCCACACAGTAAATATGAAATTATTTATGTAATCCTTAATTGTATAATAGGTTGTCTGTCAGCTATCCTTTTAATAATTATTTCAAACGGCTACGCGTATAATGTCATAGCTGAAATTGTTTGTGGAATTTTATTATAGAATCGTATACCGTAACCCACAAACGATTTAAATAATTTATAGAATTAGGCGTTACTTTGCGGAGATCCATAATACAAAAGTAATAATGAAATTATTTTGCTATAATCCGCGATACAGTAAATAGAAAATATATACAGTGTTAAATGTATAGTGGACTATCCGTATTTTCATACCCGATACGTGCAGGATTCGTAAAAACAAATGCACAAACCTCCACCACTTCCACCACAATACACAAGCACTAATCGTTTTGCCCCACAACCGAAGCATCATCAGGAGATAGACTCCACGACAAATTTGCTTTGCGATATTGTGTGAACTTGTGTAGTGCTTGTGTATTGTGGTGGAAGTGGTGGAGGTTTGTGCATGTGTTTTTACGAATTCTGCACGTATCGGGTATGAAAATACGGATAGTGCACTATACATTTAACACTATATATATTTTCTATTTACTGTATCGTGGATTATAGAGAAATAATTTTATTATTACTTTTGTTTACAAACGAATTACTTAATTTTGTAATGGCGTTAAACTTATGTTTGATCTTATTTTATTATTTAAAAGTACATCGCCAAAAATGTACTGTGAGCTAAATGTTAGAACACCTATTTCCTTAATTGCTGATTTCTCTCGCAGGGAATCACGCGGACACAAAATGTTGATTTTGTGTCCACATGGTTCTTTTTTGCAATGCAAAGATTTTTCAATATTTACGCTTTTATCACATAACAGTATACCATAAGACATAATGGTATGTATATATAAAGTTCTCATGTCACAATATTGGTCACGATAATCCTCCGAAACGACTTGACCGATTTTACGTAATTTTATACACATATTCAGTAGGTCGGAGAATCGGCGACTACTATCTACTTTTCATACTCCAAAGTGATTGTCCACCCCTAAATTTTTCGTTTTCTTTTGGATAAAAGTGTTTATTTTTTTATGATGCACACTAGAAATTCCCTAGAAATAATTTGTACGGCAAAACAACGTTTGCTCTGTCAGCTAGTAATGTTCAGCTAGTAATTTCAACTTTTTTTGTCAAGTTTTCCTAATTTTTAACATTTTTAATAACTGATACTTAACTCAAGTAAACAAAATATATAGCCGACAGTGATATTAATTTGTTTGGTTCGTTGTGGCACCGACAGGGAGGCGATGGTGGTCACGCGGCGCACGTGTCTCACGTGACATTGGCTCCTCATCGATCTGTTGTTCTAACCCTTCAGGCCAAAAGTATTTCAATAGATAAATGCTAACGATTATTAATAATTATATCAAGACACTTATTCAGAAGAAATTTATACAATTATATTATAAATAAGATAGTCTGTTTGTCTATTACGCTTTTGCGGTTCTGGACCAATATTAATAAAATTTAGCATAATAAAGCTTTTATTCACTGGTGTCACATGTATTATAAAATAATTCTGTTTATCTATCGCGGAAAAAGGAAAAAAACATTGAATTATTGAAGGTATTTAGACACTTAAGTTTCAGCGATCAAAGTCGCGGGACTATTGGTATAAAATATTGGAAAAAATTACTACCCTTTAATAGATAAAAATAACATATTCATAAGGATAAATTTTTCTAAATTTGTTACACTTAATCTCATGTTTACCTAATATAAAGCAAATAAAAGTAAAAAAACGTCTTTACTAGTTCTTTTTAAAACATTTCACAACACATAACGGTCAATATTTAATATTCAAAATAAAATAAATCTAATCAAAAAAAATTACAATTCAAAAAGGCTGAGAAATGTGGTGAAGCTACTTCTATAAATAATATTTCCTTTTATTACATTCATACATACGCTTTTCTAAATGGTTGGCTCAGCGATAATAGTAAGATTGCTGTCTTTAAAAAATGTTGTCTCACGGCGGGAATCAAACCCGCGAATTTACGCATCTGAAGGCAGAGTCACAGCTGAAGTTGTCCAAACGGGCTTGTCCCTATATGGCTTTCATGTTGTTATAGATGTTTTCTTATAATTGTAGAATACAAGGATGAATGTAAATTCAATTCATTCCATTCATTCAATAATTAATTCAGTTATTATATATATATATTTATAAGTAAATAAATGAAATAAGATTATCACAAAGATATGTCTCCGTTCTCGCTGGAAATTTATGATTTCATATAAGTTTATATAGTCACACTATCTTGTATTGTATAAAATCAATATTGTAAACCCAAGCTACAAAACAATATCCGTGATTCTTAGTTTTAACTTATTCCTGTTACGTTATTTCTGTGCTAATTAATGGCAAGTTAGAAATATTGTTTTATTCGATTACATAAGTACAGGATAAATTAATATGAACAAGATATTAATAATTGAAGCTAATCTAAACGAATCAACGTAATTATACTTAATTACAAAAAAATGCAGTGATTGCTGAACGGTGAAGCGTTTCAAGGGTTCGCGGATTTACACCTCAAAATCAATAAATTTTCTATTTATATGATAGTAATATTAAGAATATTTATAATTTATTAATTCATCATCTCTTTAAGGTGCAGGAAAACTGTGATATAACCCTAAATATTCCTTGGGATATTTGTAGCCTGTCATTCAGCATTGGAGCAGCGTGATATAAGCTCCAGCAGTTTTTTCAAAGAGAGAGACGGCCTTTGTTTAGATAGCTGGCTGTAGATTAAAGTAGACCGGTACTGTACTTCTTTCAGGTAAAAACATTGAACATCACGATGTTAGGTATAGACCAATAAATTATTCTATAAAGCCACAGTCTTACCGCTCAATGACTATCTCGCGAAGGTACTTAGTTAATTGAAAAGCCTCCTTATATAAATTCAGTGCTGCATAGGTCGCATATAAACTGGGGTTTATATGGGTATATGGTATATGGTATATGGGTGGGTTCAACCTCGGAACGGACATCTGAGTTTCCTTTTAATAAATTTGTGCAAAATTATAATATACTAGAAACACGTGCGGCTTCGCCCGGGTGAAATTCAGCTACATCGCTTTGTTACTACCCCCCACTAGAAATTGTTATAAATCGAACTCTTCAACTCAATTTACATGAAACGGTTATGTGCTATTAAACTAAACCTTTCGGAGGCATTGCACTACCTTTTAGTAAAAAACCGTACTAAAATCTGTTTAGTAGATTTTGAGAAAATCGATTACATACAGACAGACAGCTTTGGGGACTTTATTTTATAATAAGTAAAGATTAACGTCATGGACATTGCAGATCATTGCTGACACTTGTATAACCTGCCTATCGGCGTAGAAGAATAATAGGCTAAGATTCAATCCTACTGCATGTTAAATATCTGGCCAACTGTGAGAAATACTATTAAGATATTAAGAGCGGTATGAATTATTATATCGCAATCATATTTACAATGGAATCGCTAAACATTTTATGCTTAAAATTATGATCGCTAAATTACGCGCGACAAAACAACAGTAGGGGCGAACTCAAAACAGACTAAGCATAGCAACGCGGGGCTGAGTCTGCTAGCGAGTAATATTAGGACCTTACATATGAAATTGGCGTTTTGTCGTACTGGCCACTTTGATCTCAAATATTACCTTTATGGTTAGGAATTCCAAATTCAAATTCATACAGCTATTTACTCATGCATTTGTGTTTCAAACCCCCTAATTCATTTGTTTTTTCTTCTTTTGTTTTTTTCTTTGTGTCACTCTGTTTACAAAATGGAAAACATGAAATATCGCGTTATTTACGAGTATGAGTTCCATCGTGGCACCAGTGCTGCAGAAACGGCTCGAAGGATTAATGATGTGTATGGTGACGGTGTCGCAAAAGAAAACAGAGCTGCGTTATGTTACTCAACCGGCACAATAATGAAGGAATTTTAAATCGAATCATTACCTGTGATGAAAAGTGGATCCTCTACGATAATCGGAAGCGCTCATCGCAATGGCTGTACCCTGGCGAACCAACCAAATCCTGCCCTAAGCGAAAATTGACTAAAAAAAAGTTGCTTGTAAGTGTTTGGTGGACTAGTGCCGGTGTCGTTCACTACAGCTTTCTTAAATCTGGCCAGACAATTACGGCAGATATCTATTGTCAGCAACTGCAAACCATGATGGAAACGCTAGCTGCTAAACAACCGAGGCTGGTCAATCGCTCTAGGCCACTGCTGCTTCAGGACAACGCTAGACCACACACTGCACAACAGACGGCTACCAAATCAGAAGGGCTTCAATTAGAATGTCTTAGACATCCACCGTACTCTCCGGACTTTGCTCTAACAGATTACAATTTTTTTCGCAATTTGGATAACTACTTGCAAGGAAAAAAATTCAACTCTGATGGGGCAGTCCAAACCGCCTTCAAAGATTTTATTGATTCCCGCCCGAATGGTTTTTTTAGTAAGGGGATCAATGAACTACCTATGAGATGGCAAAAGTGCATACATAGCAACGGTACATACTTTGATTAATTAAATATATTTCATTAAAAAAAAAAACGACTTTATGTTCCTCCAATAGAAAGCGTCAATTTCATATGTAAAAACCTAATATTATTATAAGTATTAAACTTTATGCGACTGTATTTAAAGCCATGTTAAGATCAAATTATGTATGCAGAACGTACGCGAACTCTATCACGAACTAAACAGTAAATGTTAAACAAAGTTAGTCAGAATTACCATCACCTACACGACTGACTATGCAAAAAGCAAGTTTTTTGCTGGCAGGCACGCAGATTTTCTCCTGAATATTCGATTTCAAGAGGGAAGGATAAACATTTCGTGGCATAAAAACAGCAATCTTTAGTATATAAAAATTGAATAAATAGGATTGTAAGATAAAATTAGAAGGCTAGAGATTGATGTAGACCCCTTTTTCTCGAAGTGGGCGATAACGCTCCCTCGGGGGCACTGAAGGTCTACTGGGGGTGGGAAAGGACGCAGAAAAAATTAAGCTGACTTGAAACGGTTGTATAACATAAATTAGTTCTGTTTTTTTTTCTAGTAGACATTAACAAACTTGTTCTAAATTAATAGGTTTATTATGTAAATTACAATCAATAGATCTGGATATTTAAATATTTGTTGAAAATGTATTTTTTTTAATTGTTTATATATATATGATTGGTAACGTTATAATAGTCTTATTCATATTGTTAGTTAAAACAGAATTATTATATGAAAACATTATAGTAGTTTAAAAAATATTTCGAAAAGCATCAAGTTGAAAAAGCTTTTAGCAAAATTTCATATCCCTATTGTTAAGAGTTGAAGAAATCCCTCATCCTGGCCAATCCTGGCAGCAGCATCAGGTCATGCTTATCATAAACATGCATTGTAAACGGGAATGGATCAGTCTGTAAAATTTCAGCTCAATGAGACACCTGGAAATGAATATAACTTGCAAGATTCCACCTTCACATACATGCACGGCAAGTTAAACAAAAGTTTTTAATCAATTCGTAATCTCAATCGACTGAAATCTCAAATAATGACTTGTTTTTTATATTATTTGACAATGAACAGATTTTCAAATATTTACCTGTATTATCTAAACACAATAAAATTGCACGGCTTCAAGCAATTTTAATAATTTTTATAAAACCATTAAATTTGCCATTAATACTTTCAGTTTATAGTCCATTAGCAAAACCGTATCAGACGTATTAGTATCAGACGAAGTTTATTTTATTCAGTCCATACAATTCATTTTAGAGTTACAGTATTTTATAGTTATTTATAGATAGATGTTCATTAACTATTGTTTTATTGTTAATCTGGAAATCAAATAAACTTTTATTCTTATCGCGGATAATAGCAAAAATAATTTTATTATTACTTCTGTATTATAAAAGTAAATAAAAAAAAAAAGAAAAAAAGAAGCTGTGATAGCCTAGCGGTGAGACCGTGCGACTCTCTAGAGACGACATGGGTTCAAACCCCGGGCAGGCACCAATGAGTTTTTCTATTAAAACTTATGTGTCTAATTGATATTATCACACGCTTTTCGGTGAAAAGGAAAACATCGTGAGGAAACCTGCATATCTCTAGAGTATTCTAGGGATATGTGTAACCTATCAATCCGCATTGGAGCAGCGTGGTAGGTCTTAACTCCAATCCTTCTCTCCAAAAACGGAGAGAGGAGGCTTCTGTATTATGGATCTCTGTAAAGAAACGCCTAATTCTACAAATTATCTTACTTTCTCATTTAATAAATGAACAATACAATTTATTTACGTATACAACCATAAAGTAGTAACAGAATGGAGTTTAACTCACGCTGGGGGCCTCTTTCCGTAATTCTCGAAGCGGGCGTATATCAAATATGCAGTAATTCTCGCCTCGCGCCAAACTCTCGAAGAACTAATATAGAACTTCGACGACCCAGTTTTAGCCTATCGGTGTAACTAACGACCTACATATCACAGCTTTGTCAGTTAATATTTTGGAAGTTTTTACAAAATAATACCTGTGGGCCTACCATGAACTTTTAGGAAACGTTTAAATTCAAAGCCAGTACCTAAACTCAACCGCTTTCTTTTCGTACTATGAAGTGTGGATTGCATTGGGCTCGTAATGTTTGAAAACGTTATATGAACCATGGATAACTCTGTCTCTTTTACTCAAATGTTTTTAGGACGCATTCCGTTACCAAATTATTTCTTCATATTCGTCTTTAAATACTGTACGTTAAATTTATTTTGCAATGAATATAAGCAAAATGCGTAACAATATACTCTGTTTTGTATTGTTTATTACCGATCCACGTAAAATATAGTTTTATATATTTTATACTAGAATTAAAATTTAGAAAAATAGGTTGTAATTCGGCAACGATTTAAAGCGTGTTTTTTTAAGACATCATGGTTTGAAAAGGCAAGACAATTTTGTTTACGTCTTAATTGAGTCGCAATAAGTTCATGGTAGGCCAGCGGTGCTGTTATTATTTTGATAGTGCTAATCGAGAACTATTATAAAATATGAGTTAAAAAACTTTATGCATAAACCTAAAGGAAGAATCAGTAAAATATTCATTTTTTAAGATTTTATTTAACGTCTCTTGTATGTTTGTGAGGTGGAATATTGAATGTTAAATTTGACCCACTTCCCATCGTCTGACTGAGTTAAAATGAACTTGTGATATCGATTGTTGATTTTTGTCGTGGAGCCTATCCTCCTGATGATGCTTCGGTTTCGGGGCGAAACGATCGTCGAGATTGTGGTGGTGGGTGTGTGTGCTGCTTTTGTGTGCGTTGTTGCTGGTGCATGCGCCTTGGGGGTGCATGTGGTGGCTTGTCCTGCGTGTATAAGGTACGTAGATTTTGCCTGCTTCATACACATTGGCTTTGCATGCATTCGCTTAACCCGTGCGGATTATAGCAAAGTAGTTAGTTCTGTTATATTGCTTGTAATTGAAAACGTATTGAGTATTAAAGACTTCCAAATTAAACATTTACTATGCCGTTCATCGTAGGCCTTATTAGTCAAATTCAACGCTGACTTATTTAATACCATTCACACTACGACATTACAATAGACAAAGTTCAAAGCAGAATTTAGTAATTAAAGTAGTATATGATGATTATATTAAAAATGTATACTCCATATCATAATTCATATAACTTTATTACTTAGTGCTTCTAGTACTAAGTTATACGATTATGAACCTAAGTCGCGTGAGTGACTCGATTAAGTAATTGCCAGAACACATTGACATCAAATATGCAGCAGTTAACGCCTCATGCTGAACTTTCGTGGAACAATAACGGTAACAATTCCCAATGGTACAGTGATGGGGGCCAATATCTCTACAAGACTGATTGATTGGAATAAAATTAATGATTGTTTATTATACACGAGCTCTTATAAACAATGATTAATTTCGCTCGGCTCGTTGCTTCGGTCGTGTGACGGTGTCAATGAGTGTGTCACAAAGCTTTTCCCGTGTAAATCCTTTTTTTATTCTGAGTTAAATTCAGAGAGTTTTATTGTGAGTTAACCATATGAGCTAGCGACGTGCTATCACGGACTTTTTTGTAGTATTTTTGTAGATCTGCAATTCTCTAATACATAACTAGTAGATTTAGAAAATCGAACACATACGGTCAGACAGCTTTTAGGGACTATATTTTATAATAAGTATAGATAGATATTTGTTGCAATAAAAAAATCGCTAATATGATCTTAGTCGGTCGGAGACTAAGGATCTCAAAAGAAAGCTTAGAGTCATTTAACCATCAGTCCGTATTACCTAGAAATAGATGAAAATCATCGATCGAAATCTTTTTATTCAGAGAAATTGAAATATTTTAAATACAGGTCGTATGTAATTATTTCTACTACGATTTAATGAATATTGATATTAAATTCATCTTAGAAAATTTGTGCAAAAGAATATCTACGGCAGAGAGAAGACCGTTTTACCTAAAGAATCGTACTTTTTGTCTTGTAGTTTTATGACTTATATTAAATATAATTTGGTTACAACAAGAGTAAAGTAGCAGTTTGTTAATATCCTTCTGGTTGCCGGGGAGTTTGACAGGAGAATATCGAGCTTTAAACCATAAATTACAGATACCACAGACATATGACCACCACGTACACTGCGCAGTTGGTAGCCTATCTTCAGCTCCGTGGGTCGCAGGTTCGATTTCCGCCGAGGGCCAACATTTTCCATAAACAAATTGTTGGTTCTTCGAGCCTGGGTGTGTATTTGTATTTAAGTATGTATTTAAACATATAAATGAAGTATATCTACCAGTTGTCCGTCACCCATAACACAAGTATTAAGTTACTTAGTTTTTGGGATAGACCGTGTGTGTGAGTGTCCCATATATTTATTTATTTATATATGATATGCTAATGCTGAATTCTTTACTAGGTATTCCCTGAAGTCGCTAACTTACTGAACTTAGCTATTTAATTTGTCTATTTAGTTTGTTGTTTATTGAATATTATAAATCAAGTACATCTTGGAAAGCGCTATTTTAATAAATATACTTGAGTTATTCATATAAACATTAAAAGCTGTGATAGCCTAAAGATAAGTCCGTGCGACCGTTTTGAGGAGGTCATGGGTTCGAACCCTGGGCTGCCACCAATGAGTTTTCTGTTTAAACTTGTGTCTAATTGATAATTGCAATGTATCACACGCTTTTCGGTGAAGGCAAACAGTGAGAGGAAACTTTCATACTCGTGTCACTAGAGAATTCTGGGGATATGTATAACCTACCAATCTGCATTGGAGCAGCGTGGTGGGTCTTAGCTCTAACCCTTTTGACCAAAAAAGGAGAAAGGAGGCCCAGCAGTATCCATAGTATAGTAATATAATTTAAAACTTTTATTTCTTTTCCAATTGGGGGAATGTACCACATTATAAAAACATTTCTATAAAATAATACAGGGTCGGTAAAAATCCATCAACATAATCCCCAAAATACAAACTCGAAAGAGTTTTTCAATGAAATATTAACAGCAGTTTGGAAAATTAATTCGGCGGTTAGTTCAATCTTCGGAGTGACATGACGATGGACGTTGCAATTTAAACCGATATTAAGCTCCGTGATAAAGCGAGCTTTAAGCTACTCTAATACTTTGAGGAGATATTTTTTCCTCTCATTTATAAAATAAAATACCGGTTGTCTTTACGAACGGCACCTGAATGGATACTTTTTGTTCATTAAAAGCTTTACCTCCACTTGTTTTAAATCATAATACGTTTAATAATTTTTCATCATCATTCTCCTGCCCTTATCCCACTCTAAGTGGGGTCGGCACAACATGTTACAAACATGTTGTCACATGATTTGGCTACGTATTTTACGACCGGCCGCCTGCCTGACGTCAATTTACCTTAGTCGTATTTACGACCCCTCGGTAAGAAAGAGGGTGGTCAATTCTACTCAACAGGATTCCACACGGTGGGTCAACTTACCTTAGTCACCTCTTACGACAACTCGGTAAGAAATGAGGGTGGTCTATTCTACTCAGCCGGATACCAAACGGCAGGTCGACTTACCTTAGTCGCCTGTTATGACACCTCGGTAAGAAATAAGGGTGGTCTATTCTACTCAGCCGGATACCACACGGCGGACGTTTAATAATTTTTATATATTCAAAACATGTTTTATTATATTTAGACATGTGACTATTTGATCAATATGATACCAAAGAAGAAGATTGGTATAAAGATGAAAATTTGAAGGTTTTTTAAACTAATTCTTCCTTTTGGAAAAGCGTTCACCAAGAGGATGGTGCCAACACTCAAGATCACGCTTGTACATTTCGGACACTTAGTATTAAAGTGACCGAATTTAAAAAAGTTGTTTTGTGGCATATTTAAAAAAATCGTAGCGTAGCGCCTACAATTATCGTGAGTGAAAGAGTCCCGAAGCTGAAAGAGCAAGAAAACACTAGTTTTTTAATAGCTCTTGGCGTGATGTCATGGATGGCATTGAAATAAGGATTATAATGTATCTAACTCAATTAAGCCTAATTTGAATTGGGTCACTTTAAATAGAAGCGTACGATAATGATATTAAAACGGAACATAAAGACAATAACTATTATTATAACCGACATGTCATGTAAATATTTGTTACCTGTCATGATTATCCAAACCTATAAGATAAAGATCTCTTTTTTCAATAAGAATTACTTTTTGTTTAAAAAACTAAAAAAAATTTATACACAGCTAATTGTATCTAAAAAAAAGTAGGCCAAAACATATGAAATGAAAGTCGTAAAAATTTATTGTTTTTCAAATTACGTTTAGTCATACAGTGCTTTTTAAGCGGCTTGGAAATTCATGCTGTTGTCACCAAGCCAGTTCTCCCACGTCCAGTTGTTGCACTCACACAGAGTTGATCCTGCTTTATCAGTGAATATAACGGACTAAAATAAAACTATCATATATTCCTCATGTATGATTCCGCACTGATATAAAATTTTAAAATTATCTAAGAATTTATCATTACTAATTACTGTATGTAACTGGTCAATTCTGCGTAATAATAATAATTATATATTTCTTATTTATTTATCTAAAGCAAACAAGTCAGAAATACCCAAAATATGTATATGTACTATCTTAAATTAAAAAAATATATATAAAGAGACTAAAATCACCTTACAAACAAGTGAATGATTAAATTTTTTTGAAAAAGCTTTTTCACTACATAGTATATGTAGTAAACTACATAGTATATAGAAACCAACACGAAATAAGAGAATGCATTCTGTAACGCTTTCTTTTGTATTAACGTTCTTCAAAATATATAATTTCCTCGAAGAAATTCCAAAATAACTATCATATGTCACAATCCATCAAATAAATTGTGATGCGGCCAGCGTGCCCGTCGTTGGGTGCGACATCTCATAATAACGCAACTTCTCGCGAACCCCACTCATCCACTATTACTATCACCGGACTTTTTATACGGACCCTTCTGAGGGCTGGAGCGAAAATATTAAATCAGTGCTTGTACCCGTGATTACAGGGAAAATTCTGAACATTAAATATCACGTGCTTTATGAACAAAGTTTATTAATTGTCTGTTATATATTTAGATTTTAATGTCCTCTTAAGTGCGCCATAAGTGTTTGTAATTTTACTCTAAATACCGGAATATTCGCTTCCAATAATTTCGATTTTTTACGTGTATGTGACAGAATTTTAAAATAAACTAAAATTTTGTGATTGATTTAATCAAATAATGTAATGGGATATAGGTATTCTAATTAATATTTAAATTAGTTATATTTCAAGCAAATTGCTATTATCATTACATGGGTAGTGATAGGCTTACCGCTTAACTCAAGCCTTGCCTGCGGGTCACCTCTTGTATATCACGCTACGGCCCTCGCGGCTCGCACCTAACTCAGTCCTCGTTCTCGTTCTACCTTCGTGCCTTTGTACCCAGCAGGTGCAGTCTGAGTTAAACGGTTAGCCTATAGAGGGAATGAAGAGCATAAAAGTTTTTTTATGTAAGATGAGATGTGATTGAATTAGTAGGCCAATATAGTTTTTTATAGTAAAGGTTTTTATAGACATTCTGAACTTTGACGCGATACGGTTATCAGTAGCTCTAGAGTGTAGATCTCTTACGCTTTTCACTAGTTTATGTGTATAGCTCGATATATTTTGCAGCATACATTTAGCACATAAACGTGTAATGAACGTGTCGAGAAATATATTTGTGAAACATAAAATCTTCGGTAACAAATAAAAAAAACGATATTGTTATCAGAATGGATCTGTAAATAGGTGTTGCAGAAGTCAGGCACTAGTAGAAGATAAATTGTAGGCATCGTCGGTATTTACAAAGAGAACACTGAACCAACACATGTCTTTGAAAATACGAGCTAAACAGAACCAGTGTACTTCCGGATAAACATCGTCTGACTTAAGAGTACATAATAGATAAAATATAGCAGCGCAGCGCCCCAGTACGTTTGTGAAAGGAAACATCGAATTAGTTTAATTAACATGATAAAGGTCTTATGTAGACCTTTATCCTGTCTGATACTAGCCTGTAGAGTTTTAACGTATTTTTTGTAAATTGCGACTATTTTAAATTTTTTAACTAGACAATTTGGATGGATTTTTCTTTTATCATTTCATCGATTCTTAGGAAAACACGGTTAACCATCGATTCTGACTTTTTTAAACTGTTTTTTTAAATTAAATAAAAATGTATCTTAAATTACTTACACGCTAGTACTATAAAAATCATGCCTGCGTGGAATGGTCCTAAGAAAGCTGGCAGCGTTTCCACGTTGAATCGTCAAGCTGATTCTTTGCGCGAAAAAGGAGCCAGTCGTCTTGACACTGTTATCTATATCTATCTATAGTTGTTTAAAACAAAGTTCCCAAAAGATCTGTCTGTATGTAATCGATTTTCTCAAAATTTACTGTATGGATTTTTGTACAGTTTTTACTAAAAGGTAGAGGCAATTCTTCCGAAAAGTTTAAGTTAATAGAACATTACCGTTTTATGTCAATAGTGTTGAATATACCGTGCGGATGTTAAAAACTTCGCGTGCGTCACATAAACTAACCTATAATATAGACTAAAGTTATGTACTAGAGAATTGTAGATCTACAAAAATACTGAAGTCTGCGACATGTCTCTATCTCTTATAATTAACTCACAATAACTATTTTTATGTTCAAAATTTCAACTAAAAATATTACGTTATTTACGCGGGAAAAGGTTTATCACATACTGATTTCCATGCGGATGGAGCCCCAGGCTACGTTATTATAAAACAAAGACCCAAAAGTTGTCTGTCTGAATATGATTAATTTTATCAAAATGTACTGTGCGGATTTTTGTACGCTTTTTACTAAAAGGCGTACTACCTTTTAGTAACTCTTCCGGAAGTAATACTAGTATTTTAACGCTATTCAAATAATTTAACATGGATAGATTAATCTAACCTTACAGAAGCTACAATGAAATTATTTTGCCATAATCCGCGTTTCTTAAGGGAATCAATGTAATGCTAAGTGTATGGAGCAGGTTGGTATTACGAAAAATCGTAATGCCAATCGACGTACAAATGTCGTGGATCCTAGCCTCCTTATGACACTTCGGTTTTGGGGCGAAACGATCGCAGAGATTGTAGTAGTGATTATGTGTATTGTTTGTTGGTGGTGTTGGTATTGGGATACGTGTGGTGACTTGTCCTGTATGTGTATGGTATGTGAATGTTTTTTGCTTCATACTCTTAGCATTACATAGATTCTCTTGACAAACGCGGATTATAGCAAAAATAATTCCATTATAGCTTCTGTACCATTATTTCCGCAAAGTAACGCCTGCTTCTATAAATAAAACAACCTAACCTTATTAAATTAAAAATTTAACTAAATTCAGTACGTTAAAATTTTACTCAAATTGTTATTTATATAGACGTATAACTAAACAGATGACCATCACCCATTTTCGTACCTAAACTTAATAGGGTTTTACGATTAGAGGACACATTTGTCAAGACTAGTATGTCGCAGTGTGTAAAATTTAATTATAACTCCATTTGAATCGATTCGATTTGTTTACCTATGGTTTTTTTTATTTTCAAATGTATTTTCAAACTATTAATTTTTTTGTAGATATTATACTGCAAACGGTGTTTATCACTATATTTATAAGCGTATTATAAGTATTATATACTATATTTAACTTTATGTACGTATATACAAAATCATATTCGTTAATAACTATATACATATATAAATATAAAAAATCATCGTTTAATGAATAATTTGTGCTCCGTTTAAACCCATATTCTAACTTTTTTAACATTATATTCATTGTACAAGTTCTGATCAGAAAGAAAGCTATATAAACATAAATACATACATAAAAGCTCTCATTTAAATAATTCTGTAAGAGGAAAATGCAATGGAGAGGAAAAGCATGTCGCTACCTACTCGGGTTGTGTATCCTGCAGTGAATAGCGCACCGACATTATTCCGGAGATACCTGTCGAAGATGTGCCCTTATTTGTAGCAATTTGTTCACGTTAAGATCTCACCTCTCCCGCTTTCCTAGTAATAAATGTTATTTTATTATCCATGTGTATTGCTTTGAAAGAAATTTCTATATATTGAAATATTGAAACTTTAAACAAAGTCTAAATTTTTAAATATGATAAGTATACTTTTAGGCTACAAAAATTAATCAAACAATTTTGATTAATGAAAAAATTGAAACGTTAATGACTATTGAGTTATACATTGAAATTCACTTACTTTCCCTTCAGAATTCGATAACATAAAATTATTAAAATTCATTATCATTTGTAGACTGCTAACATAACTAACTAGTATGTAAACAATGACAAATTTCGTTATTGTAAATGACTGGCAAGAACAGATAACATATTTCGTTATCTATTTTAGGATAATGACTAAAATTTATTTCGAATTTTCCAACTTTTTTTGTGCTTGCCTATTTCACCTAATAGAAACTGATGGTATAATAGAAACATATTCATCAACATCTATGTTGAAGTCCTTAAACAATTCTCCATGGCATCATACGAGAACTTTCATAAATCAAATCAAATCAAATCAAAATAATCTTTATTCAAGTAAGCTTTTTACAAGCATTTTTGAATCGATAAGCATCAATTAGATTTAATAAACTACACTGGTTCGGAATGTTGCTCTTACCGAGAAGAAACAGCAAGAAACTCCGCGATCAATCTTTTAAACATTTATATTTCCATTATTTAATTGCAGTCTTGTTTGAAGCTGAAAGGATTTTCAAATACAAGCATTTTTCTTCATTCAAATAATCTTCAATTTTGTAATAGCCTTACGTATAAGCATAGTTCGTACACTTAATTTAAACTTTTCTGTAGATAAGTCTAATATAGAATGCGGAATTTTATTGTAAAAGCGAGTAACGAGACCAACAAATGAGTTGCGACGCAGGGATTACAAGCTTTTTGTGACCTCTGGTATATCTATGATACACATCGAATTTGGTTTGATACATATTTAGCTTTTTGTGACCTCTGGTATATCTATGATACACATCGAATTTGGTTTGATACATATTAATATTTTTTTTGTACGAAATACCATACGACATACGATTTTTGATTCGGTTTTGCCAATAGCCTGGTCAATAGCAAGTCATGCCCGAAACCTTCAACCAAAATCTAATATGGTTCTATATTTTAGACAGGATAGTATAATTTCATAATTAATTAACTGAAGTTTTACTGTGGTTGGTCTTAAAACTTTTGCTGTATACGAAGACTCCACAATAATACCTGGAGAGTGTAGTGCTGTATGACACCAGTTTATGCAGACCTATGATATTAATTGTAGTTTAATAGCAATAAGCTGTGTTAACCCAATGAGCCAATGAGTTTTTTTTATTAAAACTTATGTGTCTTATTGATATTTGTATATTATCACACGCTTTTCGGTGAAGCAAAACATCGTGAGGAAACCTGCAATCTATCTCTAGACAATTCTAGGGATATGTGTAACCTACCAATCCGCATTGGAGTAACTCCAACCCTTCTCTTCAAAAAAAAAAACGAAAAGAGGAGGCCTATTCCCAGCAGTGGGATAGTAACAGGTCGTTACTTTACTTTTTTTAAGCACAGGAACATGAAAGCACAGAAAGGATAAAATAGCTACAAAAAGGTGGACTTGCACTCTTGGCTAAGTCAAACAATATAGCAATGTGCTGTAGAGAAATTCGAATTCTAATTGACGACGCTGATGATGTCACTCAGTTATAGGAACTTGACTTAGTCATTAATTCTCAACAAGAGTGTCTTATTGCATTTATATTTCATATATAACATGTAAATATGCATAAGTCATAGTCAGTAGGTATACGTTTTTAATATAAAAACTGGAAGAGGAAAAACAAAACCTTAAAATTATTATTTCTGAAAAAAAAAGTGCACTAAAACCTTTCATAAAAAAAACTGTGGACAAACAACTCGTGCCTCTAAACGAGTGAGTTTAAAATGCAAGGGTAAACGTTTTTTCAGTATTTTGAATTATACAGTTTTTTTACTTAAATATAAGTCACACTTAGTGTGATGTCAACGCCCTAAAAAGCTTTTTAAATAAGCTTTTTACTTTTAAGAAAAACTCGTAAATAAATAAATAAATATATGGGACACTTACACACACGGTCATCCGTCAAAGTCAGTAATTTAATACTTGTGTTATGGGTGACGGACAACTGGTAATATACTACATATAAAGTTTTAAATACATCCTTAAATACAAATACACACCCAGGCTCGAAGAACCAACAAATTGTTTTATTGAAAATGTTGGCCCTCGGCCCTTACATTTGACGCTGCTGCAAAGCATTGGAGCATATACCGACTTCACACCTCCGATTCGAATTTACGTATGCACTGTTGTTTCTATACAGAAAGGGATTCATTCATCATCCTCCTGCCTTTCCCACTCCAAGTGGAGTCGGCACGACATGTTACAAACATGTTGATACATGATTTGGCTAGGTATTTTACGACCGGCCGCCTGCCTGAGGTCAACATACTTTAGTCGTATTTTATGACTCCTCAGTAAGAAAGAGGTTGGTCTATTCTACTCTACCGGATACCACACGGTGGGTCAACTTACCTTAATCGCCTTTTACGACACCTCAGTAAGAAATGGGGGTGGTCTATTCTACTCAGCAGGATACCACACGGCATACAGAAAGCAATTTATTGTTATTATATGTTTATCAAGCTCTCTACTTCTATAGCAAACTACAGGTACATCCGAACTTACCTTATTCGCCTTTTGTGACACCTCGGTAAGAAATGAGGGTGGTCTATTCGACTCAGCTGGATACTATACGGCGGGACAATTTACCTTAATGGCCTTTTGTGACACCTCGGTAAGAAATGAGGTAGGTCTATTCTACTCAGCTGGATACCACATGGCAGAACCTCCTAAATAGTGTGGTATATTTTATTCAGCCGGATACCACACGGCGGGTCAACTTACCTCAGTCACCTTTTGTGATACCTCGGTAAGAAATTAGGGTGATCTATTGTACTCAGCCGGATGCCACACGGTGGGTGGTTGTTTTTTGTCTATTATTCTTTATTTCTTTATATATTTGAAAAGAAATTTAAAAAATAATAAATCTGCCCGTCCCTAATTTCAGTCGTAACTTGACAGGTATATTTCTTTCACGGGCTTATCTACCCCGACGCGGCTGACAGTGGAACCGTATGATCAACGCGCGGCGTTGCAAGATAAGCGGATAACACGCCCGACATAGAGTTCTGTTTATTTACTCAAAAAATATTTCTTTATTATATATCACTTTATTTATTTATAATACGAGTTCCATCTTAAATTCCACTCTAGCACTATACATATCATTCCGAGGTATATTCCCAAGAATGCTGGCAGCGTTTTAGCGTTGAATCGCTAAGCTGATTCTTTATGCGAAAAAGAAACTGGCCTCATATGTAAAATAAAGTTCACCGTACAATCCTATATTTAAAATAGGTTTGCCTACTTTACTATACAGATGGAGAGTAGTAAATTACTTTCTTCATCGCGATACTTAAGTATTTTTTATTACCACAACATTATTACAAAAATTATTAGTATCGGATCAACTACATATTTTCTGCACTGAAATGCTGCGTTGAATGCCGAATATGCCGAATTTCGGAAACACTTTAAAAGAAAAAATAGTACTTGAGTCAAATTTGGACTACCCTTAAAAATTGGAAAGGGACGAGTAACCGCAACCATCCATAAGAACCCCTACTTATATAAGTTATTGCCACCCTTCAGAAAGATATTCTTATAGTATTTTTTTTCTTCTTTATTTAAATTAATCTTAATTTCGACGACGAACAGGCAAAAACGTGTTAATAAAAATAAGTGGTATGAAACTTGTTAGTAAATTGTTTGTCCGAGCTTTTCAGTTTTAATACAATGACTCATAGTAGCTGCGGTCGAACTGAGTCACTCGTATATATTGAATATTCCAAGTAACCATTAATCTGGCGTAAGGGGTCAGCGGGTCAATAACCGAGTGCAAGAGAAATCCTTACGTACGAGCTTATATAAAAAAAATTAACAGCGTAATTACTATTTAATAATAAATCATCATTCTCCTGCCCTTATCCCACTCTAAGTGGGGTCGGCACAACATGTTTTAAGCACGTTGTAAAATGATTTGGCGAGGTATTTTACGACCGGCCGCCTGCCTGACGTCCACTTACCTTAGTCGCCTTTTACGACACCTCGGTAAGATAGGAGGGTGGTCTATTCTATTCTGCCGGATATCACAGGTACTATTTAATAATAAATAAAAATTAATAATGGACTCTTAAACACACGGTCGTCCGTCCCCAAAGTAAGTAACTTAATACCTGTGTTATGGGTGACGGACAACTGGTAGATATACTTCATACATATATAATTTTAAATACATACTTAAATACTCGAAGAACCCACCCAGGCTCGAAGAACCAACAAATTATTTATAGAAAATGTTGGCCCTCGGCGGGAATCGAACCCGTGACCCGCGGAGCTGAAGGCAGGGTCATTACCCACTGCGCCAACGGGCCAGTCATAATGATAAATTAAACAAATACGTGCGTTATAGTGCTATATGTGTAAATCGTAAGTGCAGTGCGGAGAACGGTGTAGACAGGCCATCGTTAACTCACTTCTCTCTCATCCTCTTAATTGTTATTAATATCTGAATAAAGTATATTATTAGTTAAAAGTTTATATAATCCAACTATATTGGACCCCACATTTAAGTAGAGTCGTGCGTCATAGTTTGTTACTGAACTACAACATACAGTACGAAAGGCCTTCTTTATTATAAGGAAATTTAATATTTTATACAGTTTTGTTAACATGAATAAATTATTTTAATTATTTTTTAACGGTTAAGTTTTAGTTTCTTTCATTACAGAAATGATATAAGGTCTCATTAAACACATATCTGCTGTGGCAGATTAAATGTGAAACTGATGAAACTATTATCTTCATAGAGTTATTATAATAAAGTAGGGAAATCATAGGCAGACCTGTAAGTGAGAGCGTCGCAACAAATAATAAGAGAGGAAAGATACAATTCATATGTTAACCTTTGACTACATATAGAGAGATGATACATAAAAAGAGAGACAGATAATGAGTCTCGTTTGCTTTTTCTATATTGTCGATGAAAACATGGCTGGCTCCCCTACTCCAGTATAAAAACGCAATGATTAACTCTCCTGGAGTATGGTTTTTGAAAAATTGATTATAAGAAATTTTCCTATTTATATGAAAGAGAATAAAAGAGAATTAAATTAAAGAGAGAAATAAAAGCCTATTCGGTCTTAATTAGATATTATGTGTGTTTCTCAAGGAGCGTCTGTGAACAGAATAAAGTCTATTAAGTTGATTTTACGCAGAAACATCCCAGAGAGCTGTCACCCACAATACTGATGGACATATGTTTAGAACTAGCTTAGAATTTTTGGTATGATGGACTTGAAAACTTATCATTTAGTGACTATTTACAGGTTTTATAAAATTTGGAACAAATGAAATGGTCATGAGGTCTAGAGTTACGGAGAAAATCAACGCTTTTACCTAGTAGATTTTAGGTACAGTTACCTTTACCTTTCGTAGCATTCGAGTAACTATTGAGACGTGTGAGATCTCTTTTTAGTGTACGAATAAGAAACACCTCGTTGCCGAACGTAGTTTTGTTACAATTAATCCTTTTTTTAATGAAGATGTCCATGTCAACCTGAAAACTGTCACGAGTCGTGATGAGTTATCGTTCTCGTAAGTCTCACAATCTGCAAAGACGGCGTGTTCATTTATATTAATTTGTTAAGCTCCACTGCACGCAGCTTAAGGGATGCCACTGCAAACATTGTTGTACATATTCTGGTATTGATGATAGAATGATAAAATCTTATGAAAAAGAGAACGTACACAGATAATGATTATGTAGAGTCACGAATACAAAAAAAGAGGACATGTATGATTGATTAGCGCTTCATTTTACCCATGACTAGAACATAGATGAAATGGAAATGAAGAGCGCCTGGCAGTTGGCTCGCATTGTTCAGTTGTCGTAATTTCTTAAACAAAAGCATATGTACACGAGTACACTTTCGAAAATGAATTTCATTTTTCATTAATCAACTTTAACATAATGACATAATTTAATATCAGAACGTGTCTACGGTGAAATTTTTGTAGTAACTAGTAATGGTTGAAATTTATTAAAACCAGATGTTGGCGAGTATTATAGAAAAGTAAATTTATCAGAAGCAGTTGCCGTGTGGTATCCGGCTTAATAGAATAGACCACCCTCATTTCTTACCGAGGTGTCGTAAGAGGCGACTAAGGTAAGACGACCCGCCGTGTGGTATCCGGCTGAGTAGAATAGATCACCCACATTTCTTACCGAGGTGTCGTAAAAGGCGACTAAGGTTAGTTGACCCACCGTGTGGTATCCGGTTGAGTAGAATAGACCACCCTCTTTCTTACCGAGGGGTCGTAAAATACGACTAAGGTAAGTTGACGTAAGGCAGGTGGCCGGTCGTAAAATACGTAGCAGAGTCATATGACAACATGTTTTTAGGATGTTGTGCCGACCCCACTTGGAGTGGGATAACGGCAGGAGAATGATGATGAAATTTATCAGAAGCAGACTGATATATTTTTATAGTGGAGGATGTCAAACTTAAAAGGTTATTTAGGTGAAAATATTTACAGCATGAAATATGCAACATATATATTTAAGTATAATATATATGTTAATATATGAAAAATTTAATTATGTAATGTAAATAATTTAAAGCTGGTGTAACCTACATTTTAACGTACATAGAATATATAACCTATTCGGATGATCTTAGTTGAAGATTTTTAAGTAAAGAAAATATCTTAATATTTACATAAGAATTTCTGTCTATGTAAACATATAATGTGCTACAGAGTAATGCATTTCATTTAACTACAGAAATCTATAAAACATATTAATTAACAAAAGATACCCTCACCGTTATAAGAAGATGTAGATTTACGAGCTGTACCGACAATAAAGGGCTAACGCGGTAACAGCTGGCCAGTCCCTTCTCACATTTATCGTTATTCAGCATTTTTCCAACCCGCACGATATCACGTTGCGAGTGATTAATTAGACAACGAGTTACCGCACTGCAGCGGTACATATACTGTTTGTCTTATATACTGTTTATCTTTTAACCCGTTATTCCCTCGATATAGCAACGCAAACTATTCTGGAACATTAAGACTTTTATTTAATTTCCCACGATTATTATCTTTTCAGTTAATTGTGCATTCAATTTTAAAAGAATTTCTGATATCCGATTACGCTAAAATTACGTACGTAAATTTTTTTACTACTGTGATTATGCCGTAATATAATACCATGAAGATTATCTGATTACTCAATTGTATACTGTACCTAAAAGCAGACCAAATAACGTCTTTAGAATCATTGTATTTTTTTTATTAATCCAGCATACAAGCCAAAGTCTCATAGGCCTAGAAGCCTGCTTTCAAATTAAATCACAAAACATTCCCAGTACATTGGCAACGACATCGCCAATCCAATATTAATATAATAATATTTAAATATGATAGTCCTTGTGTTAAAACCTTGTGTTGTGTTGGTTTTATTTTCATAAATGCAATATAAACCAGTCGTAGATCTCATTCTGTGCCATAGCGCTAGATTTTTAACTTGAAAATTTCGTGCCGTCCACCGTCCTTTTAAGCATCAGTGAATAGGGCGATAAAAGCTAAGCAAAAGCGTGAGACATACATAGTGAAAGGTTAAAATTAACTTAAAGATGTCTCATGCAAAGTCAGTTTAAGTATTATTTTGTCTTTGAATGTTTTATCGTGGAGTTATATTCTATAGAATGCCATTGGTCCGTATGTTACTGAAGACTTTGCATGAACTATGCTTATAAATAAAAAAAGAGACTTTATTTAAAGTAAAGACTTTAGTAGGGGGTAGCAAGCATGTGAGCGAGTATTTCATATGGCTTTCTTGGTTTACGCAGAGACAGCGCAAAACTCTATTAGGCTTTTTAAACTTTCGAAAATGTCTTCGTAATGGTACCTAAACTTATAAAATACACAAATTAAAGCTGGGCTACGGGTCGTCATTCAATCGAAACGCTTAACCGCATTTTACACTAACAGTCCTGATGCGATTGCAACTGATGTATGCCTCAACGAATTTAATTTAAAACACGATACCTGGCGTACTTACCTTAATTACTTTATCTAACGTATCATATATCATTGGTAATGTAAATGCATTCCGCCTTACCCTCACCTCACCCTATTATCATTTAATACCGAATTAAAGCTTGCATACCAGAGATATTGAAGAATCATATGTTTTTTATGAAATAATATAAGTTTGAGTTATATAATTCGACGATCAGATCAATCAACACCACTCTTATATATTATCATCAATACTAATATGACTGTTCCTTTCCCTATTGGCTGCATGCTCTTGATGTTAGTGGGCGCAATTAATTATTTCGTTACTAAAATGCGTACAGTTCAACTATTGACAATTCTTGAGCTTAAAACTAGGCAAAAGATTTTTCAACACAGTTACTTAAACTATCTTGTCTTCGTTTAGAAAATAAACTCCATACAAAATTTATTTGTTAAAGACTAATTAAAGTACTTCAACAGTAAAGCGAAAACCATAAATTTTAAAAAGCATTCTTGAAGGTAAATGGTATATGAGTATGAGAAGAAAAACAAAAGGGTTGCTTGCCCGAAGCATTTAATTCTACTAACACTAAGGTCAAGTCGACTGAGATCGAGACTATTGTTCTTTAAAGTAGCGAAATAAAAGAAGAGTTGTTTTAGATTACTTCTCGAAACTTTTTGTTATAGTTTAAAAATGCTGCGTTTAAGGATTTTAATATTTCTTTTAATATTTTTCAAAGGTATATTCGTAATACAACTTCAGAAAATAGAGCATTCTTTTCTTAATAACCTACCTTCTCTTTAAACAAAGCGCACTATACAATGTGAAAATTACTTTTAAAGAAAAAACACTAGCAAAGAAAGAAGATTTTAATAAAAGTTGTATTTGCTGCAATATTGTTTGTTTTTTGAAGGTTTAATTAATTTTATTATTAGGTATAGAACTTGTCTTAGAAAAATCTTAAAATCATCAACAGGAACATAGCAACATAGCAATTTTTGCTACTATAGCAACTGATGAGTTTCTACATTATTTTGACTTCATATAATGTTCATTTTCAAGAAACATGTATAGATTTGTCTATTTTATTTTACATTTTTCCAACGGCTCCAATGAACGCCGACAAACGAAAAGATACCATTTACATTACAGTGACATTCTTTTGAAAGTAATGACGAATTTAAACCAAGCTTTGAACAAATATGTATGTTATACATATATTTGGAATTTTAATCATTTTTGTACACTTTTTCACTTTTTTTACTTGTAACACTTTCGTGTCGCAGAATAACATCAGCTTAGAATATAAGTTTGATAATGGTCTAATTGAAGCGCCTTTTCTAATCGACAAAAGTTTCTATTACCCCCGTACAGGATCCGTTCAGACCTGTTAATGATGATCATGTATTGATCTATTGCAGGAGACGTACCGACGGTGGGCATGTAGTACACTGGTTCCGCTTTGGGTAGAAGAAGGCTCCGAAGAAGGCGACGAAGGCGGGCGGTCACGACGTGCACCCGCAGAACACACAGCGAGATGGCATGCGCGACACCTCGAACGCGTAGGTGAGACACGCATTGTTTTTTTTACTATTCTTCATTAGGTTTACCAGCAGTTAATATAATCTTACATTCTTATAAAAAAATTCATACTAATCGCTTATTAAATAATTTATAGAATTAGGCGTTTCTTTTTATGAGGTAAATGCGCGGATATTTATAGAATTTTTGTAATACATAAAGAGAGATAAGTGGCATTTACAATTTGAGTCCGCGTGATTCCCTGCGAGAGAAGTTTAAGGATATAGGTATTCTTACTTTGGCTTCACTGTATATTTTTAGCAATCTAATGATTGTACATAAGAATATACATAATTATAAAAGGATTGTATATAATAGACAAAGCAGGAACCGACACACATAAGCTTGCGGTTTCTGCTTTGCGCCTTGCAAAAGTAAATAAGTCATTTTTGGGTTTGGGTATAAGATTCTATAATAAAATCCCGCAATGGATTTTATCTTTGCCACTACAGCAGTTTGAAAACGCTGTTAAAGAGAGGCTGATACAAAAAGCCTATTGAGGATTATATAGACGATAAAAATGCGTGGATATAGCTACTCCTCTACCCTGTACAAGATAGTAATAACCAAATGTAACTAGTTATAAAAAATTTATTTGAAAAGAGCAACCACCGAGTTTCTTGCTGGCTCTTTTCGGTAGGAACAGCTTTCCGAACCAGCGGTAGATTTTGACGATTCAAAAGCACTTGTTTACAAGTTTACTTGAATAAAGAATATTTTGAATTTGAATTTGCGGAGATCCATAATACAAAGTAATAATAAAATTTTATAGCAATATATTATAATTTTATTATTCCTTTTGCATTGCTAATTACTTACTCACTTACGTCACTAGTACTTTTAAACGCAACACCGTTCGCGTGGACTGCAGTCTTATTACTTGAGTAAACCATAATACTTATATTTGTTATGGTTAAAGTGGGTTAACGTTAAAAGCTAGACATATGCTGTCGCGGACTTTTATTTTTAGAAGGAAACAACTTTGTAATACATGATTTTTGAATAACTTTCACGGTTTACTTAGCGCACGCAAGGAAAGCATTAAATTTTGTCGTTTTCGCAAAAAAATTTATTGCTGCTCCTCTCCTATTCATCTTAGCTTGATGTTATATACTCTATAACCTTCGTAGACAAAGGGGCTATCTCACACTCAAAGTATTTTTCAAATCGGTCCAGTAATTTTTGAGACCACCGCGTTCAAACAATCAAACAAACAAAAAACTTTTCAGCTTTATATATTAGTATAGATAATTATCTAATAGTACTTAATAAACTCTTATTTAATTAAATGGCATGGTCTATCAGTGACACAAGAGAATCACCGAAAACGTCTAATTTTTCACTATACTCATTTAATAGGCGACTTACGCGCGGAATAGTAGAGTTAGTTATGAATTTGTTTTCATACTATGTACATGTAGTACAAATATAAGCTAAATATGCCTAATATATAAAATAATCATAATAAGAATAAGATGTATGTTTAGCAGAAATACATTAATAATTTATTGTATGGTACATTTGCAGGTCATCTCGACCGCCGACGCGGCGGCGGTGTCATCGGGCGCTGGGTGCGCGCCGCAGCCGCCGGCCCCGGACGGCCCCTCGTGCGACTCAAGCCCTGTCTCTCTGTCTGCCAGCTTGTCGAACAGCACTGCCCCTACTTCCTGCCGGCGGACCGCGCGCCCGCGTACCCCACTCAGTATGCCGGCGAGCCTACCTTTCTATGCCTTGGTGAGCATGTTCAAAACCTGTACATTTGACCGTCCCGCTGGCGTAGTGGGTAGTGACCCTACCTTCAGCACCGCGGGCCGTAAGTTCGATTCCCATCGAGGGCCAACATTTTCTATTAACGATTTGTTGGTTCTTCGAGCCTGGGTGTGTATTTAAGTATGTATTTAAAATTATATATGTATACATATATCTACCAGTTGTCTGTCACCCATAACACAAGTATTAAGTTACTTACTTTGGGGATAGACGACCGAGTGTGTAAGTGTCCCATATATTTATTTATTTTAATTATATTTATAAAAATCCCCAGGTAACATCGTACCACTACTGTACACTTATATGCAATTTTTTTTCGAACTGGCTATACGCTTATTTATAGATTTTATTGAATCAGATTTTACTTTGTGGAGATCCATAATACAAAAGTGATATTTATATTATTTCGCTTTAATCCGCGATTATATAAAACCTATTTTATGCTAAAAGTAGAGTCTAATATCTGTGTCCATACCTTGTGCATGCAGAATTCGTAAAACTCATGCACTACAAGCCACCACACTACGCTAGCACTAAATACATTTACTACCACAATATCAAAAATCGTGTCGCCCGAAACGTAAGGATTTGACTGCTGATGACTCGATTTTTGGCATTACACCGACTTTCTCTAACCGCAGATTGTAGCAAAATAATTCAATTGTTTTCCTAATTCTATAAATTACGTATTTGTATAATTTATAAAAGTTATTTTGTGCAATTATATAGTATAAATGTAATGAAATATCTATTTTGCTATTATGTTTTTACCTTTATATTATGTATTAAGTCGAATTAAAGAAAAAGCAGATAATAACAAAATAAATCTGTTGTACATATTTGAGTTAATAGGAACGGTAACCGGTTTGGTCAATTTTTTTAATCAAAGAACCATCAATACAAAAGTTAGATTTGTGTTATTAAAGGACAAAGTTACAGCCCCCAGCAGTGTAGACTCCATTAGCTATCGCTTGGCCTTCATACGATGCGAGCATTGTTGAAACAAATAGCTTTCTGTAAACTGTGCTATTGTCTTAACACTCATAATACGTGGCCGATTGTTGTTTCTTGCTTTCTTATACAACTATTTTCTTGTCTTGTCGTTTTTATTGTTGAGTTTAAATTCTTCATTCTTTTGTGTAAATGCTTTAGAAAAGTTATAAATGGCCTATAAAGTTATACTCTTTTACATTAAAATACGATAATTTTATTCCCTTAAATTTAATTTGCAAAATGTCAGTTAATATCTTTTCTTGACGAAAATATTTCAATGTCGAACTACCCCTTAAACGTAAAGAAGGAATAGTTAACCTAATAGGTTTATTTTTTCCGTAAATCATGTATTTTATTATTATTATTCTATATTTATGTAAAACACATATTTTCATATGTTTTTCTACACTCTTATATATGAACTTCACTTTTGCCATCTTACACTACACCTTGCGAGCAACGTGCTTAAAAAGATGAATAATATTTTCCTGTGCGTAAGAAATTTTATTTTCGAAAAATGCAGAACTTCGCCTTATTTATCGTTGTGATTTGATTTGAACTTGCAATTTTAAATCAAATATATACAAGTTATATCTATCTTAAATTACTTACACGCTACTACTATACAAATCATGCCCACGTGGAATGGTCCCAAGAATGCTGGCAGCGTTTCCGCGTTGAATCGCTAAGCTGATTCTTTGTGCGAAAAAGGAGCCAGCCCTCTTGTCACCCGAAGAGGCGATCAACCGAGGTGTTAAAACGGATAAAAAATTTTTTGCACTTTGGCTCCATGGCCCTAGGGTCTCAACTGCAAACGGCACAAATATATAACTCTCAACGAGAGATGCATACTTTCGCCGCTTGCCGGATTCGGCCATTTCCGCCGCAGCTCCAGGTCTGGACGCCGTTTCCCTGATATGGGACGAGGCTAACGTATCAACGCATGTTGCGTCCCACATTAGGGCCCGTCCCCGTTCCCAAGGAACCAGTGTCAGACCGTCTGGTCTCTTGCCATCATCCCGACATATCCCGGAAGGCTCGAGAAGAGCAGGAATGTCGATGGTGGCAAGAGCTCTTTTGATGGTGTCATTAAGAGATTTTAAATTAGATCTCGTCTGCTAAATTTATACTTATGATACCGTTTACCGGTATGGTTTTCAGATCCGCGTATACCGGAGACGGGCGAACAAGCAAACAAATCCAACTATGGAGCCGACGAGTGTTGTTATTGGTATTGCGAGGGGCGACTTTGTTACCGTTGCGAGGCGCGCTTGAGTGAGCCGCCTCGGCCCGAGGCTGAATGGTGTTCACCCGTCGAGGAGCGCGTCGCGACCTGCTCGGTGCCCTATCAGGCGCCTGCGGCTGGTGCCACCGCTCCTCCGAGCACTACCCTTCTCATAGGTTCGCTCGTCATAACTATCGCCACACTGATTCGGACTCACTGGACATGTACACCACTAGTGAATGTGCGCGATACGAGGTTATAGTTTTACGTTAACGTGCGTCGCACTCCCACGTTTCGCGATCGCCGGACTATGATCGAAACTTGTATTAGTGCTGTACTTATGATAATAAATTGCAATCGATGACGAGATCGGAGACGCCCACGTCTCGCGGAGGCGTAGCGCCGAGACGCCGCTGCGAGCGTGGCGCGTCAATAGACTGTAAGTTTATGTCTGTTCCCGATATACAGATTTATATCGAAGAAACACCAATGATTTTTAGTCTTCACTTATGTGTTTTGTTTTCAAGCATACAGCCGCAATTTTGGCCAATATAGTAATATATTTCGCCATTAATTTCAAACGAATATATTTAAGTGACATGTTTTTATACAACAAATTAAACTTAATATTATAACCAGAAAATTAAAAAGCCGGCAACACCATTAGTTTATGATGTTTCACCTATAAACTTGAAACTTGTGTCTTAATGATTAGTGAAACACAATACAAAATTTGATACTCCTAGAAGTATAGTAGTAGATCTGCGACCACATAGATTCTAAATCAGAAATTTGTGTGCATAAATATTACTATATTATTTATATAGTAAATATAACTTTTTGATGCATGTAAAGTAGTAAATATTATTACAACAGTTGAGTAGTGTTTAACAATGAAATCGCTATTATATTAACTAACTATTTTACATGCATTTCTAAGCATCTCCTAAATCAATTATGTACCTTAAAATGTTATGCACGTATAACAACAATAATTTTTCATGTATTAAAGCCATATTAACAATAGTGCAAATTTGTTTGTAGTATTAATTATTTTTAGTGGGACACTGGTAAAGGGGCGGAGCTGTCGTTACAGTTGTTGGCCGGTAAAATTATTTTATTTTATTTATTTATCACAAATAGTTTTATAATAACAGTCAACATACCTAAAAAAATAATATACATTTTCATCTAAGCTTTGTTGGTAGAATCTCGCTGACCTCTCTCCTAATAACTACTGTATCACAGTAGGGTAGGGCTACCAACAAATGAGCACAACTCTCGAAACGATCTAGTCGTCTACGTCGTATATAAAAATGAAATGTTCCTTTATTTTACAATAAATAATTGATTTTTCCTAAAGATGGCTTTAGATTCGCAAAAATAAATTAATCCTATTCGGCATGTAAATAATATTTTATCCTTGTTTACTTGATAAAATAGAAACAAAAAACATGAAAATGTATGGTGCAAAGTCAGAAATATATTAAATAAAATTTTATTATGTTATATTATGTTAGAACCGACCAACAACTTGTAATGGCTAGCCGCCTTGGAAGCCTAACTTTGGTCTATTGTGTAAATCATATTGGATAATTTTTAAATTAGGATTAATAAAATAAAAGTAGTTGTTGTTTTGTAAGAAAGTATGACACTAGAGTATGATTACAATTATATTTAATAGTATATCCGTCTTATGAATTAATATAACCATAACAGATGAAAAAGTGGTTGAAGATGTTTTTATATGAATTGAAAAATTAATATATATTATTCGTATTTATATAATGTTTTGTAAAGGACGTCAGAACTACCTTTAACACGGGTATTGTCAGTTATAGCGAAATAGGTGACATGATTGCTATTTTTACTTATTTTTGAAAAAAAAAGTATTACATTATAGTGGTGTCGTTGGAGATTTTGTGATCGAGAAAATGATCAAAATTAATGGTTATTAAGACTATATTGAATGGAAATTTGTTGAGATATTGTCCTCGTTCGAGGATGTAGTTGTTGTATTCGAAAGATAATAATATTAAATAAGTTATTTTTTACGTTTTTATTGTGTAAATATATCAAAAACGGTTTGTTGTTTCCATTCCCGTACTAAAATAAAAGCCATCAAAGGTGCTAAATGTCTATTAACGCTTCTTAAAATTTTTTTTTATCACTTCAACCCTTTAACATTATGTCGGTCTGCGTGACGATGGATTTAGAAGAGACTAATTGGACCTGAAATCTAAAAAATTCTCTCACCCATTAGGGATCATACTGAATTTCCGAAGTATCTGAGCCATATCACTTTACTCGTTATATAGTAAGCGTCCGAAAACCGTTATTTTCATAACATATTTAGTCTTCGATCCTAATTCCTAATCCATTTTTATCTGGTTTGAGTAAGACTGTGACAGAAACGTGTGTCTTATTGTTTCAATCGAGTATCTAATTCGTGACACATGGTGCCTAAACAAATTGAGGACAACGCAGAATCGTCTTACTATAATATATAAATTTTTCGGCACTATTCCATCCGATAAAGCAATGAATTATTTTTGAGCAAAGTTTTGCGTTTTTATAAATAGCGGTTTTGAATTCATGATAACAACACCTGAACAGTTGAAATGGATAAATTTTTCTCTCATTATTGTCTCATTAGAGTGGATAAAAAAAAGATTAGAACCTAATTAATACCAAGGAACGAGAATAAAGGCTTCCGGAACTACTTATGAAAGCAGAAAGCAGTTTAGAAACCAGGGTAAAAAGTATGAAAATATTAATTGATTGAGTTTTTACGAATATTACCTAATACAGTAACAATAAATACATTGTAGAATAAAAATAAAAACGTTATTATATTTGAAATAATAACTATGTGTTCTAAAAATTTTATTCGAAATTCCTAGTTGTTTGATTCCCAGCCCCCAAATATAATTCCCTGTTAGACTAAAATTACCTTTCTTAAAGATCACTAAGGATATTTTACATGTAAATTAAATTAAATTAAATTAAATTACTAGAAACGAGACAATTACCTATTCAAATATTTATATTCTTTTGCCTGTAAACAGTTCATTTATTTCATGTGTCAGTATCATAAGTCGCAAGACAAGGATTAATGGTAAAAAAAGGTTTTTCATTCAATTTATTATAGTAATTTAATACCTATTTGAAAAATATCTACATTACTTCAATGAATCTTTACCTTACTGCCTCTGTAGCTGGAGGTAAATTTCACTGTATCTATTTGTATTTATGTATAAACGAAATTTAGATTTAGACAATGAATTACTAGAACATAATTAAATGAAACAATTTGAAGCACTCGTTAAAACTCACACATTGACCGTGCAATCCTTCATGTTGGATATTTCTACTCTTACTCATATATTCTTCACTTGGCTACTATTCTATTCTAGAGTAGATAAACAAAGACCAAGAGATAGGTGATCGGATCGAATGTTACTTCTTATTATAGTGCCATTCAGTAAATAACACGTGACCAGAATACGTAATAGAAAGTATCAGAACAGCGTCGCAACGATTCAAACTGGCCGTCAATACCGCCATCGGCTTAACTACATATTGAACTATGTGAGTATAAAGTAACCACATTTTCATTGAGACAAAGCGGGGCAAATGGGTTGAAAGGAGAATTACAATTTAGTTAAATATATTTTATTGTACACATTAATATACTTGTACAAAAATATATCTGTTACTTTAATTTTTTTTAAATAACTAAAAATCATAATTTTTAGACAAATAAATAATTTTAAAAATATATTAAAAAGAATACTTAATAAATACCAGGTACATACTTAATAAATACTTGTACAGAAAAGAAAATAGGCTATGCAGATATTTATTAAAAAACGGGAATTTTGTTAAAGATCGTTGGGACGCGAGAAAATTTCCCAAAAAGCGGCACTGTCCTGTCAAAACCGAAACGTGTGGTCACTTTATTTGAGTACCTTAAATTCAGTCAGTAAGAAAAAATACGACGTTCAATATACACGTAATCGCAGGCAAATCTATATGCAGCGTCACATTAAAGTAATTGTCTTCAATCCGAAGAATGAAGTACCTACGGGTAGAAACTAGACATAGTATATGAAATTTTAAATAAGCTACTTTAAAGTTTATTATCATGACCAGTTCATCCAATTTAATGATTTCGTAGGGACACAAAATTAGCAATAACTTGTAGGGAGTATCATGTAGTTCACATCCGTGGATAGTTGGTGTCGCGAAACAGTTTAGGTAATTCGGGGCGAAAACATCTCGCCAAAGCCAGCGCAAGCTCTTAGTAGGTTTAGCATTACGGAGGTATTTGATGTTACGTTGAACGTTCAGTGAAAGTGTGTACATTATGTTTTTGAATAATATACGTATGTTTTGATGTACATAAATAAAGTGTAAATGTTTAACGCACAAATAACTAGCAAAAATAAAAAAATCGTATGAGACATTATATTTAGCTCTAAAATTATATTTGAAAGTTAATGGTTAGGGATACGAGTTAGGTACTAAGTGGGTTTGCTACCAAGCCTTACTAATTTTTATTGGTTTTTAAAAGTAAATTTGATGTTCATTAGATGCAAAAATTTAGTTTTTGGCAGCACGAATCCACGAAATTTATCTTCCAATGTAAATTCCTGAAGTCCTGGAATCAATTAGTAACTTTAGACGCGTAGGCGAATACTACGTTAGGTTTATGCAGCAACACTGTTGACTGTTACACACACGCACAAAAAATGCAACACGATAATTCTTCACTAGATGTTATAGATGTTTTCGATAGCCGCAAAGCCTGGTCTTTACTTCATAATGTAAGAAAAACACCAATTCATAGATTTACGGATATAATGCTTTTATATGAGTACAAATAGTGCTAACAGATACACCAGTTATTGTCACAAGTTTATATATTTTATACTGTATATTTCATTTTACTGAAACGGGATAATACAATTTATAATAAAACATTACGAAGATTAATTAGGATGTAATATGAATATATAAATTTCAGGTGTAGATACAGTTAATTTAATTTATTAATATTGCCGTGAAGGTTCTAAATAAAAATTGAGGGCAGCTGCAACTTCGGTCGCGTCTACTTTAACACTTGATACATAACCAAGTGTTGTTTAATGTTCGCGAAGGCAAAATGGGAGTTTTTATTCCATATGATAGTTTGGTACATAAGTTTCAATAGAACAAAATTTCATCAATATTAATGCAGCTGATTAGCCGTGAAAGTATTACACGTACAGACAAGCATACAGCAAGACAGACAGAAATAAAAATCGCATTTATAAAATTAGTATGGATTACAAATTAATAAAAACAGTAAAAAAGGAACTTAAAACGAAATTGAACACAAAAGAGCAATGCGTCATTTTGTCTAGACAGTTATTACAAATATTTAATGGAAATTTTATCAAACCACAATTGTATTTGTATAAATCTATAAGTACCCCTAAACCAGTTACACAATATATTTTAGTGCCTTAGTGTAGTATCTGGCTTTCCGTAACATATAGAATACATAAATTAAAAAGCTACAGTGAGGGAAAACATTCAAAACTTACAGTACCAAAATAAAATAAATCAAATCATAATAGTACTAGCACAGGAATTTTCACCGTGAAAATTTTGGCTTTCAAGCAATGATCAAATTAAAAAAAAATTAACCAACAATAAGAATGAATATTGATGACATTTCATTGCGGTACTTTCAGTAAGGTAAGGGAATCGTATTTATTAGTGAAAATTCTGAAATTCCAATTTAGTATGACAGTATTATCTTGTGTTCGTATAGGTATATATCTTCAAAGCAAGAGTGAATAGGCATATTCTAGGCAAGCGCGTTCCGCCTTATGGCTACTCTTCCTAATCGGCGATTACACACGATTAAGCACAAGCACGATCGTGTAGAGGGCACACTCAGCTGTACTAGTCAATCATCCTCTGTGATCGCCTACGACCGCCTACAACCCGGGAATTGTTGGTATTATGGACACTTATCAAAGGGAATCGCTAGGTGATATATATAATTGTATGTAAAGTTTGATAATACGGATAATCGAGAGGACACTTATAGGATGATTGTGCCGATTATAGAAGATCACACGATCAACGATAATAGCCGATAGTGAAATGCAGGCATTAGACGATATCACTTCACCATTAGGCATGATTGCAGTCAAGAGCTCGCCTATTAATTTTTTATTATTATTTAAATAATCGTACTGACGGTTAAAGCATTTCGTATATTGCAATAGATACGGTGAAAACAGAGTCAGAGTTCATTCAAATATCCTCAACAAAGAAAAATATAGATGGCATCCATAGACTTTTGTTAAACCGCTAATTTCTTGCCTATTAAATGAACAAAATAGTCGTCCTGTTCAAATTGACCCGTGTTTCAAACCGACAAATATAGAATGTCTTAAAATAATTGTAATTGACGCAGTGTGTCTGGCTGTTGAGATATTTGCCGAAATAAGTTTAGTGTAGGTAATATATTATTTTTAGCATTAGATTGTTTCCGGGTGCAATATATAAAATACTGCTCACAGAATACACACAACAGATAATAAATAATACGTCGACTTTATGTCACTAGATACTAAGCACCTACTAATTCGAAACTACGAGACTTCAAATACAAGAACAATAATAAAAATTTAATTAATTTTAACTGAATCAGTTATTATAAATGATTGTGATCATAAGGTGTTATTTTAGACAAGAAATATCTATAATAATGCAGACGCTCGATATATGTAACATCTTAAGACATTTTAATATTAGTCTAGCTTACGAGCGGTGAGACCGTGCGACTCCTTCGAGGAGGTCACAGGTTCAAACCCATGGCAGGCACCAATGAGTTTTTCTATTAAACTTATGTGTCTAATTGATAATTGCACTTTATTACACACTTTTCGGTGAAGGAAAACACCGCGAGGAAACCTGAATATCTGTAGGGAATTCTAGGGATATGTGTAACCTACCAATCCGTATTAGAGCAGCGTCTAATACTCCAATCTTTTTTCTCTAAAAACGGAGAGAGGAGGCCTATGCCCAGCAGTGGGAGTGTAACAAGCCGTTACTTTATTTTTAATATTAGTCATTTTGCTACACCTGGAGTTATAAATATTGATATAGAATAAGTGCTCATTTTTATACATAATACATGAAAATCGCTGAGAAAAGCGACATGTGTATTTCGGTGTAATTATGTATGTAATCGTTTAAGAACATATTTTGTAATAAATAAAAAGGCAGTAATACAGTAAACAAATGTTTTTTTTACATTTGTTTAATCTATATTGTGACGTATTTTTTCTGTTAAAGACAAATAGCTACCTTGACTTATTTTTATTATTACTCTGTTTTAAGGATTTATATATATAAAATTTTATCTTAATATGTAAAAAAGACCCGTTTTTAATATTTAAAACTCCGAACGCCATTATATCATATTCTTTGCTAACGCTGTTTACATGTACAAGATATGTCCCTTTATTTCATTTATCAGAATGAAAAATATAACTCAAGCCATGATGCTGAAATAACAAATTAAACAACTTTTTGTATAAGTTTATCTGTTTGTACGGGTACAATAAGATATATATACATCAATCTGTAAATACAATTAGTACCACAAAAAAGTTAACGTCTCTGTATTTTGTGTTCATATTATTCTTGGCGAAAGCGTCAAAATATTATTCCAATATTATGTTATACTTATTAATAATACTTAACGCTTGGAGAAAGTGCATTTTTAAGGAGGTAATAGGTAATAAAACATTGAAATCTTATGATGAATACTAGTCGTAAATTAAAAATACTTTTAGTAATAATTAAAATTGCATTAATTACACCGGCACACAAAATTGGAAAGTGCATTTGACAGGACCGACATATGGCCTAGGGGTACGTATTTTGACCAACTGAACTCGAAATCAAGGCTAATTTGACCTATACACCCTCAAAATTTCGAGGAAACTTAAAAAAACAGATGTATGTATCTAAGGAAATCAACAGTTGATATAAAATTTTGTTGAATTTTCTGACAAGTTTTAAATTTATGTGCAAAAGACAACTCCATATTATATATAACATGAACGGATGGGAAGTGAAAGGATAAATTAAAAATATTACTGCCGTCGAAAAAGCGTAAATAGAAAGAGTGATGTTGTGCTTTTGCTTATATACAATAATGTCTCATAAACAAAATATTTATTAACAAATGCTTGAACTTAGTTCATAATCGCATACTAATTCTGATGTTAAGCCCACAGTCATATAGGTAATTTCTTATTTATCACCCTTCTTATTATATATCAATATAATTTAAACGTGCGTATAATAATTATTTTCATAATGTAAATTTAAATTGCTGTGTTATACATTTGATGTCAATAATTTGTTATTATATTTTAATTACGTTACATTAGGTTTATAATTATAATGAGCCTTCAAAATTAATTGCTAATAAGTTCTAGATCATATAAATATATGTTCTTAAATAATTTATGTCAATATATAGTTTTATCTAGAATTCTAAGCATAGAAAGAAATGAAATCCACATGCATGTGGACTGTTTAGGTAAAATTAAAATAACGTTAAAAATTGCATGATCAACCATGAGAGAAGAAGTATAGTCTATATAAAATATATTATGGCGAGCTTTGCAGCTGTACAGTTGAAAAAAACTTCAGGAAACAAAAAGTAATTGTAAAATACGCTTGTTGATCGGTAAATACTAACTGATAAATGGCAACGACTATTATAGTTTCAGAGATAAGAAGAAATACGTCAATTATCAGAAACTTAAACTTTAGTATTGTATTTTAATGAATTTTTATCATACACCTTTACCAATATACCGAACGTACTTAAAATAGCAGTATCTATTAAATGCATATGTTATGTACAAATGTATTATGTAAATGTAATTAATTAGCATAATTGTAAGCCAATTATGATAAATGTTCTTTTGTAATGGAGATTAATTATGTGTGTACTAATACTGTTGTGGCAAAAAATATAGTAAACTGTAATTAATTGTAAAGCAATATATTATAGTAAACTGTACAGCGCTAAAGCATGCCGTGTGTTCCGGCAAGCGACGTGCTTTCTTAGAATCCTTTCGCATAGACCGGCTCGGCGATCATCGGAGAGCATTTCTCTTTTTGCATATACCGGAAGTCTTATTCATAGATGTACACACTCGGATCCTACCCATTTACCTACTAATATAAAACTTAGAAGAGAATATAAACGAGAACGAATATGATTCCATAGTGTTGCGCGCCCGTAATATATTACGGGCGCGCAAAAGCGCGAGCTATAGCTCGAGCATATATAACTCGAAACGATCCTAGTGGCTGCTTGAACCATCAGTCGGCTTCATTTGATGTTTCACGCTGAGCGTCTAAGAAAGACTATCTATTTTAAATACGATCAAAACTTATCTGATCTCCAAGCCGTTTTATTAGAAAGGACCTTCAAAGCGCGTCATGGCTTCCTTTCACTGCCACAGTCGGAACGGTATATATTGATATGATCTAGGATGCATCGTAGGTATTTTTCGAATAGTGAATGTGTACTAAGTTATGTTACGCATTCTAAGTGACATAAGGCGACGTGTTGAACAAAGGCTTGAAGGTAATTTTCGATCAAGATAGGCTGCGGATAACACTTACACTGGTATGTAGTACATACAGGTGAATAGACACCTGAACAAGCGGAATAGGGAGGGAAAATGGGACATACGCTTTCCTAGGCCTCCTATGAGGAACCCCTCTGTTTATCAGGTCCCTCATATAGTCAGCGTGCTGCACTCGAACTAAAGTTAATAATAATATTGTTCAAAAATTTGTAGACAGATTTTAAAGTTAAATATTATTTGCATTTTCCTAAGAGTTAGAACGATTGAGACAGTAGGTCGCACGACCGTGTTACGAGAATTGTGGAGATGTTTATATAAAAAATATGTTTATGAAAATCAAATAAAAACGAAAAATATTGTCTAATAAAACTGTAATTAATAACTTAAGAGGAATTATTGGAGGAACAGAAAAACGTTAAATAAACCGATTAAAATACAATCCTGTTTATCATTTAACCATAGTTTATGGAAGCATGCCTTTTTTATTTATTATCCTACTGATGGGCGTTGGTTTAAGGCAAAATTTATTTACATAATTTACTGACTTACTTGCATCTATAAAATTTATGCGCCCGCGAAATCGTTGCTAATTGTGTTTCCCCGTAATGCTTAACCAATGTTTGAGCGAAAAATTAAAAAAGAAAAATAAATTAACTGTCATTTTCAAACGGAAACGGTATGTGACTTCCAATTATACATACAAAAGTCTATCTGTCTGTCTGTTACATTTTCAATGCTAAACTGCTGATATTACATTTGAAACGTTTGTACCAGCCTGGCGCATAGGATAAGAAAGGTCTGCGGGGTATTTTAACGCATAATTTGATGTGATCGAAGTTGCCGCTACACCTAGTATGTATATACAGTTTTTTGCAATTGTATTTGTGTATTTGGGCTCACCACTTATAAAAAAGGGATATTCTCAATACACCTGTTTAATCTGATTACTTCTGATTTAGACTCGCTACTCTTACTTTTTGTTACTTATGTGTTACACTATTATGTGCATAAAATCAGGAACTGTGTTTATAGATGATCGATATTAAGTGATTCTATTTCACGATTGATTAGCCATCGATTTCAACCTCCGTGTTTCAGAAGCATTATACTATCGGTCTCGGTAACCAAAATCTGATAATAATTATTTTAGATCCACTATTTGAAATAGTTATAATAGTAATGTCACGAGTTGTTAGTCAAGCTATTCGAGTTTCGCTGAGCTGGGAGCTGCTTATGAATCACATATTTAATAAGTATAAGTAGTACTTAATGTAAGAAGAGAAAAGAAAACATGTTATAATTAAATATTTTTAATACAAAAATCGTCACTTACGTCAATATCACACTCGAACTTACATCATCTATTTATATTAGGTATAAAAACTATGACTTCGAATTAAATTATTGTTCTCGTAACAGTAAAAAAGGACATACATCACAGCATGGCATTCACTATACACAATATACCGAACGCGGTCAGGCACACACTACACGGTCACAGAGGAGTCGAGGTGGTCGTCGCTAAGCCCCTAGAGCTCTCGACAACAGTACAGTGCTGACTGCGAGCACAAGCATGAGGGGCTGCCGAAGAACCTCCGCGCCGCTGCCTCCGGCTGCATCACCACCATCTACCACCACACACCAAAATATTACGTTACATAAAGAAAAAAACAACATTGGAAGTGCACAGTGCATTTAACAATCACATTGTAAGGTTCTTAGAACAACACAAATGGAGTGCTGGTGAGGTAAAAAGCATAATAATAAAGAAGCCAGATGTACCACACTTTTGTCCCTAACAACATATGTTATGACTTACGTTTTTAATTGTAAATGATATTTTTGACGACTTTTTTAGTTAAAAAAAGTATCATAGCTATTGAGAAGGCGAAAGAAATAAGGATAGTTTCATGACGTGATATTTGAACGACATCAAAGAAAAACCTTTGCTCGGTTAATAGATTTGAGGCCATATATAAATAAAAGTTATATTATCTTTGTCGCATTTTACAAAAAAGGAAATTGTGATTTTAAACGAAAATATTACTACAATCCATTGGCAAAAGACGTTTAAGACTCTTAATTTGTATAAAATCTGGGTAATAATATTTTTATCGTAATTAATTTAAATATTTTTAATGAAATTCTTCACATACAAATATTCAAATGACCGCAACAAATATTTATATAGTATAATTAATAAGGTCATTATTTATTTAACAACGTTGATTGCATAAAACGTTGATTGCATAAAATTACATAAAAACTATACCCTAGGACACAAACAACCAATACAATTGTACGTTTTTTTTTTCTCTAAATTAAACAAGAGTGGTATATTGTGTTTTGCAAAACAATAAAAAGTAACCTACGATGCGAGTGAATGATGGCGCGGCGGAGGACGTTTCACGCCCTCCTAATATTTCCGTACTCCAAGTACAATTACAGTCTAGCTCCACTTGACTGAATGTTGGCCACTGAAACATTAACTTGCCTTTAGCAAGAGTTTTTAGTTTATGGTACCGATACCCGGGTGAAACTACACTACATTACACTAAACTACGAATACTGTATATACACAGAACTCACACATCTAATGTCAGTCTAATGTCTACATGTAAAACGATTGGTTAGATTAACAAAACCTATATTTCAAAACCTTAAACCAAGTAAAGATACAAGACCGGGCCGTTCTTGAGTTATACTCGTATTTTTTATGTAAATTCAGCTCATCGATCTTAGCAACTTTATCAATGTGAATACATTATAAATAACGACATAAAACATTAGACTAAATAAAAAGTGTATGCATGCAAACATACGCCTTAGGTAGAGTTAGTCACAAAATATTTGTTTGATCGTAAAATTTAGTAATAAAAATTTTATTAATAACGCCGAATGCTCTAAAATCAGTATTACATGAAATAAAAACTTCTGATCTGATATTAATAAATCTGATATTAATTAATTATGTACAGTAGTAAATTATTAAATAATATCCGATTTATTACATCTTATATTCACAAACAGATATTGTTTATGCTTAAGTTTAAAGAGTTTCACAATTTTACTTTTATGATCATATGCTATATATTGCTTGATGTCTAACGTATATATAAAAAAATATGCTTATTCTAAAAACAACATCTAAACTTTTTCTACTAACATGCACTATACTAGATTAAAAAAAAACGAATAATCTCAGATAAATATCGGTTGAGTTCGAAGCTAATAAATTTTCCCTACTACTTTTCCATCCAATATGAAAGTGGTTCACGACTAAGAACCTAGAATAGGCTCCGAACTATTGTAGAACTTGATATTTATAATATGATTATAACTTTTAAACTATCGTGGGTAGTATTCATAATTAATATGAATACTACTGACGATAAAACCGGATAAAATTAGACGTGAGTATCGCCGGTTTCTGTATATTAACTATGATTATAACTTGTATCATAAGATTTAGATAGGATAGGCATCTTTAGTACCAAAACGATAAAAGTTTTGTTTTACTAGTTAAGACTTGAACTTTCCTAAGAATTTTTGAAATTTTTTTTTGACGGAAACTACTTAAGTATATCTCATTTAAAAAACAACCTGCTATTGCCACGAAATAACTTTGTAACATAATATAATAATAGGTTAAAAAATATATAAACAGATCGCAAGCTATTGCCAAACACCAAAAAGCGTACCTTAATCGCAAGCGATTCATGCAGATGTGATACAAATGAAAACGTACAGGCAGCGCGTGAGAAACTCGCCGGTACTAAAATCACCGCTTATGTTTATAATCTCACTGGTAAATGTTCCCCTATGATAATAATTTAGTCTTTGTTCTTTATGTTATTCCCTATGTACAAATTATTCAGGAACTCCATCGAAGCTATTTCCTGAACCAGAAGAATGATCTGGGAGCGGATGATTTTAAACCTAGAAGACAAACACAAACACACAACGTAATGTGAACGTCCCAACCACCAGGATTGAACATATAGCGTTACGTCTTGTCGGTGATTAAGACTTAAAACAAAAACAAAATTGTGCGCTTCGATAATAACAAAATTATATACATAAGGTGTACAAAAACGTTTTTGATTTGTTAAAAAAATGCTACACATACATCGTGTGTTACGTTAAATTTAGAACGCACCAAAAAAAAAACTAACAAATAGCTGGTCTAGTATTTTTAGTTACTACGTATAAAACCAGTAAACAGTGTTTTCAAGTGCACATAAAGTGACTGTGATTTCAAACAAAATTTTCTTTTTAAATCTTATGTGTATTATGTTGTAATATAATGAAGGCTGTTATGCTCTTTTGAACACAGTTTTTTCTTCTTAATTATAAAATAGCGTGGTAAATGTTTATATTATAACAGACCTTCATTACATTACGGTTAAGTAGATTCGGGGTGCCCAGAAGCTCCGTTGTCTTCGATTTCAATCCATTCACCGTCAACCACTGCCTTCAGCAAAGCCTAAAGCTTTATTTATTTACTTATTTGTTAGGAGATAAACAAAGCATTTGTATTAGTATATTATAATAAGTACATTATTGCAAAAAAGTCTTGTTATTACCAACGAAATATTGATTAAATTGACAGCTAATATATTTCATTATATTGAGGTTAAAATTAATCCTGTAAGCGTTAGTTACAAGCTCTGTCGATAAGCGAACTTATTTAATGATTAGTATCACAATGACATAAAAAAAACAACTGAAGAAAGATAATAATGAGAAACAAAAATTTAAAGAAGGAAAACACAGTCTCACTTTTCACAGTGTTTATAAAAGTGATGAAAGTAGCTAATCTAATACAGTATTTTAAACGTATTTTAGAATTGGACAGTCATTATAACAGATAGGGAACAAAGACAGACATTCATAAAACAAAGAATGAAACAGAAGAGCGGACACTCACAACAAATAACAGTGGAAGACGGTACTGTAGAAACACTTCAAATACTCTTCCTCGGAAACTAACGCGTCACTTAAACAGGGTAGCTCTTGGTGTGGTACGAAATATAATTAACTATCGGTACATAGTAGCTTAAATTATCCTATTTACTATTATTATATATTTAATGACAAATTTGTTTGGATTTTAATAGTTTATTTTGGACCTCTAGTGAATTTATATATTTAAGAACTCAAAAACTACCCAAAAATTAGGTAATTTCTAGGAGATGTAACAATCCCCTAAAATATGTTAATAGCAAAGGACATTTCACTTAATTTGTTTCAAAAAATTTTATTTTTATATTTAGATACAGCTGATTAAGCTAAAATCAACTCATCTTGTGGGCATGCCCGGGGACGCTGTAAAAGCCGTTAGGACTGACATGATATTACAAATTGGAAAAAAAAGTGGACCCGATTAATTCCATCATTTGAAAGACATCACAACTACTCGCAATATTTTAAAACGAAAAAGCACGAAATCGTTTTTCTCAAATTGCTTTAACTCATTCGATTTGTCGCATTTTACATAAATCAAAATGGGATTTTAACCAAAAATATTAAATCACCTTGTGGGCATGCCCAGTGACGCTGTGAAAGCTTTTGGAGCAAACATCATATTGCAAATTGGAAAAAAAAGTGAACCCGATTAATTCCATAATTTCAAAGACATAACTAATATTTTAAAACGAAAAAACACGAAAACGTTTTTCTCAAATTGCTTTAACTCATTGGATTAGTTTTGTGTGTTCTATAAAATTTCTCCTTTTCTTAAAAGTCTTCTTACATCTGCATCTATTTTTTCCTCAAGAGCGACCCTGTTCTGGGGCCCGAACCTACCTGCATCAAACATGATATCGCCGACGTCATCATCGTCGTCGTCGTGCGAATAGTGCGTGGGGACGGAGAGACGAGCATTACCTCCGACGGTACCACGTGGCGCACTACTGCACCCTAACCACCAATAAGCCGTAGACCTTGGGAATGCGGGGTTATCTGTGTCAACCTGGAAACATACATAAAGTCCAGGTATACCATCAATATTATTTGCAAAAATTTGCATACGTGCTGAAGCACGCAAAGAGACATTCACCAATAACTAAATAACCTTTACTATTTATCAATACATAAATGGCTTTACGGCACTTTGAGAGACTTTTACCTTGACTTCAACCTACATGATGTCATTAATACTTGTTTTTTATTGGGTTTTTCCTGAATTAATGAATTTTTGTTGATATAAATATTTGATTATATAATATCCTCTACAACAGACTTACTAAAAGTAAATAATACAACATCAAACTAAGCCTTTATTTTATTTTATTATAACTCTGCTCAATGACTATGTTTCAATCGTCACAAAATTTCTGGTTTTGTGCCTATCCAGTTAAAGTTTCATTTAAACTTATTTTAAGCGCGTTTCTTTATTAAAATTTATGTTCAATTGGACAGTTTACTATTTTATAACTGAACTTTAAGTTATTGAATATATTTAAAATAATCCACATTAAAACTTACACTGAAAGTTCTATCATTAAATCGCCAGTACGATCCACCCTTAAAGAAATATGTGTATCCGTTAGTATATTGCAACGCAGCATCTATATTATCGGGTATTCCTTCCCAGTTGGACAGTGGTTTTGGATATGTGGACTTGACTGGTGGCCGTTGTGCCGGGTCAAACCTCCAGAACTTGGTTCCTTTGTAGAAGTAAATCTTGCCATTACCAGACCATACTAATGCTGCATCTAAATTGTCGGGGATGCCAGTAAATCCTGAAAAGATTTTTTTAATAAGATTTAATTGAATATGAGTTTAAGTGAAACACAGGAAAGATTGCGCTGTACCTAAATTATATTTCACTTAGTTTCATTTACTTTAGCATTATAATATTGATTGAATTTTATTCATTGTTAGAATAATCCGAACCAAAATAATAATGTCCTCCTCACGTCTTACTTGTGTGTAGACTATTTTTAGTCGTATTTTTTCGTATATTAAAGATCACGTATAATATAAAATTTACCTTCACTTATGGCCTTTGGATAATCTCCATCAATTTTCTGTCCATTGTACCGCCAATATTTTGAACCCTTGAAGAAGTAAGTCTTTCCGTTCTTATAGGTGAAGGCTGCGTCGATGTTCCCTGGTAGCCCGGGCCACGATCGTGAGATTAATCTGGGATATCCCGCTGCTACTCCGTTCTCCGTTAATCTCCAGTAATTTTCACCTGCCGGAATAAAATATTAAATAGCTTTTATTAAATAAGATAAAATATTAAACCTTTTAACAGACTTTTTAACCAACTTAAACTCTTAATTTTGAAATTAAAGTTACTATCAAATTCAAATGTTGATTATACTGAGGTTTCTCACTTAGGTAGTGTAGGGCCCTCTTTTCAACTTTCTTTTCTGGGCCCTTTTCTTCGCTTACCGTGTAACACATTTTTTTTCAAATTGAATAAATAACTTATAATATAATAAATATCTTTTAGTGAGGAATTGACTCAATGCTTTAGAGTCATCTTACCTTTGAAAACAAATGTACCGCCATCGGCAGAGTTAAAGATGGTATCGATATTGGGATCCGAACAAAGTGTAGCGTCTTCTGCTGAAGGTTGAGGCGTAGTAACGCGTGGTATTGTGGGGTTCGGAGCGATACCACCTCCAATGTCGATTTGTGTCTTATGACCATACAATGCCTAAAAATAATCGGGATCTTTTATGGACAAAATTATATATTATATAAACGTCACATTTTGACAATTAACGAAATGTCGTAGAGGCTCATCAAACGTACAGGGGATAAACATTTAAAAAAAATTGTCAGATACCATGGTCGACGTACATAGTTGGCTATACAAAGAAGTAAGTACTTGGGGCAATTTAAGTCATTGCAATAGCGAGTAATAATGTATATTTGTATATAAGTACAATCATTTCCGATTGATATGAAATGGCGATCGAAAATATTTTTGTTCATTCAAGTGTTTTTTGAGTTAATCTATGATTTATAACAAACTATTGTTGTCAATAGTTAAAGAAGCTTTTTTTTACGTATTATGTCAACATTACTAAATGTCAATATAAAAAGATATGTACCTACTACCAAATATTAATGTCATTAATTCAGATTATATTATTGTTTACCATGAACTAAAAGGTCGCGATACTTAACTGAAAGCCTTGAAAGAAATGAATCAGACCGTAACACGCTAACCATTTCTGATTATTTGACAATAATCACACAATATCAGCCAATCATTCCCGTAAATCATAAAATCTAAATACTAATTAACACATATTGGTTCATATTCGTGCATTTATAATTTTTATATAACTTTCTCTAAATAAACACAAGGAAACTCTACTATGGGCAAAAATGCAAACATATCTACAACGTAATGTTTTATACTTGATACGTACTCGGGCATAGCCGATAAGAGTTTTTTCAACAGATAATGATGAGAAAAGTTTTTGGTAACAGGTGACCTGATTACGACCAAGTCTTCTCTTCTGAGCAACTTTAACATCAACTATAGCAGGAAATCTAGAGTCATAAATTCCGGATGTTCCTTACAGAGCGGGATTATAATTAAGAGCGTTTCAGAAATTAGGAAGGAGTATGCAGAGCTAACTGATAACCTCCCTAAGTTAGAGAGATATTGAATAAAGAGGACAAAAATATGGCACCACACATACCTGTATTCCCTGTATATCGTCCTGGTCAAGTTGGAAAGCAGGATCATAACCTCGATAGAAAGGTGCCATGAGTGCTGATCGAATATCGCTGTGTGACAGACCGAGAGAGTGACCAAATTCATGGGCTGCCACCTAGAAAGAAATATTTATATTTAAGGCCAGTCCCATTGCTACTATTTTTCTACTTTAAAATTTGGATGAAGTAGCATTAGCTTATCAAAATAATTATTTAAATTAACTTAAAAATCCTTTTATTCCAAAACAAAATTAATGTAAAATGTAATTTTGAAAGTAACTTATGAGCGTGCAATACTGGGCGGGAGCAAACATCCGAAACAAAAGTATATTTGACGGTTCAAAAGAATTTGTATAAGTATATATGAAATAAATTTAGAGCTTAAATTTGAATATGATAGTGGCTCGATATTAATCACAAATTGTTGGTTTTTCTGTGGAGCAATTTAATTAAAATTTCATTATGTATTTGTCGTAACCTTCTGAAACATTATGTACGCCGTCATAAATGTACTTTTTAAATTAATTGACAAATTACCAATTGATATTACCTCAACGATCTACGTAGTTACAGTTATTCATATAATAAGGGTAACATTTCCTTTAAAAAGTTTATAAATAAAGCAAACTTACTTGGAAAAGATTAGTGCCTCTTCTGGAGTTTATGGACCAAATTTCAGCGTCATCAAAATGAGCATCACCACCGTATACCTTATCAAATAAATGAAGTTCTATTATAAAGGAAAGAAGTTATTTAATAAAAAAAAGTGTTTCCGATGTATTTGTAGTTGGTCAATTTTATACAATCTTTTTGGGTGAAAAAGGCAAATGGCAAAAGATTAATTGAATGTACAATTATATTTTTTTTTAAATCTTGTAATTATATTTAAAAAATCTTATTTTTGCGTATGAATATTATGTTTCAACCGTTCTGAACTTTATAATAGATGTAACATACGATTAAATAGATTCAGTAGGTACTGTTGTGTTCACTTTTCATTCCTTTATGAAATATGTGGACAATAATCCAAACCTTTCACTACAAAAATGTGTTACATCCGATGTGTTTAAAATGTATGCAATTATAGTCTAATTTATCTTCGTGTTCAACACAATAATTTGCTTGGTGGTGACATGAAAGTTGCATGTATAATTCATTCGATTGGTAACTCTGATTGTGATGGAGTAATAATGATACTTACAGGGAAATACGCGTGGGCAAGAGTACCGCCGGGGCCGTCGAAGGGGTCCCCATCTCCATGTTCACCTTTTTCAAATCTTTAATGATAAAAATACAAATTAATAAATTATTTTCAAAATATAAACGAACGTGGAATCTTCTAATATGTTACATAATTTAAATTGAACACTCCGCCGTGTGGTATCCGGCTGAGTAGAATAGACCACCCTCATTTCTTACTGAGATTTCGTAAAATGCGACTAAGGTAAGTTGACCCACCGTGAGGTATCCGGTTGAGTAAAATAGACCACCCTCTTTCTTACCGAAGAGTCGTAAAATACGACTAAGGTAAGTTGACGTCAGGCAGGCGGCCGGTCGTAAAAAACGTAGCTAAATCATGAGACAACATGTTTTTAACATATTGTGCCGACCCCACTTAGACTGGAATAAGGGCAGAAGGATGATGATGATGATGATGATGAATTTAAATTGAACACTAAAATTTTTATACTTTAAATCTATTTTAATTTAGGTGATTTAAAAATTTTTGGTGATGACTTTCCTAGTAGGTTTTTGGTACCGCTAAGTTTAGTTCTCAAAAACTTATACGAAAAGAACGCGACACGAATCATATAGACGAACTCATAAAAGGCTTGGTCATCTTATCAGATGTCTTCTACAAAAATATTTTTTGGGTTGGACTTACACTAATTACCATTAATCAATCAGTTCATTTAGGAATCGATTAAATTTCGCGAAATTTAATTGATTACGCCAATTAAATAAAAGTCTTAAAATATTGTTAGAGCATTTTATAAATAACAATAAATACGACGTCTATTTATTATGATCAAGGTTTCTAAAAAGTTTTCACTTAAAATATTTATGTTATAAATTCTACACATAATAATTAAACTCTTCATGTAGTTGATGACAGTACATAGTTAAATGACATGGCATTGCGGGCATCCATTAAATGAGTCAATGACAACAATTTGAGATTGGTTACGCAACGTGGATTATCATTGTATAAAGCCGTGCAATAGATTCAAACATTTAAATTGTAATACTCAACATTGACGTAATTTAATCGCCGAAACATCGTATTTTTTTGATAGCGTATAGCGTGTTACATCATTGTTAGGCCATTATTTATTGGTTTTTGAATATTTTAAGAATAACATATAAACATAAGAGGCGAATAGTATCTGTATTAAGTTATCTGCGAGTCGTCGCAGATAACTATCTAAGTTATATAAATTCTAAACCAAAAAAAACAATATACCGACACAAAGTTGGTAAACACATACATAGATGCACACGCTGAGACACACCTCGTTTATATTTTATAAGGAACATTTTTTGAGGAGAATTTTAGAGTTGAGTATGACAAAAAAAACGATGGCGTCATTGTTAACTCGCGCAGAATGGACTTTGATATAAACACATAACATAATAAATTAATGTTAATGTCTCTCGCAAAGAAAAAAACGTTGTTTTTATAATCAAAACGTTGTCATTTAAATTTAAAATGAGAAACTGGCCGACAATATAAATATGAAATTTTTATATGTCCGAATTCTCTTAAACGAAACGAGGGGTCCAGCAAGAACAAACACCACAGGGAGTATAAATATGGGTCTATGCTAATACGGAACTTCTCAATGTCATAGGAGTCACCCATACCTAGTTTAATTTAATACGTGGCATATTTTATACGTATTTCAATACTTTTGTCTTCACACTTGAGATTTAATAGAAAGATTCCTGCAATTACCTAATTTCAATATGAACTTGTCCGGCCCGCTTCTGTGTAAATGTTAAATCCGTATAGTCCGACCATACTGAAAAGGCTTTGGCAAGTTCAGCATCGACTTCTGCGTGATTCAACCGGGACGGGTACTTAGAGATCTTGTAAGTGAGGTTTTTTACACGCCATCTTGAACCTTAATATCAGAAACAAAATCAATGAATAATCAATGAAAGAGACAGCTAAATTTTCATTCAATTATTCTTGTCACTCTCAGCATTTTGTCTGAAGTTATAATGTATTTCAAATACTCATATTATAGCGTAAATTTTATTTTTAATGTTAAAAATACTCTTAGTATTATATAACAGTATATAGTTAACCAAAAAAGCTAACCAAAATAGCTAAAAAATGTTACAAAATGGTTTTTTTATATGGGTCTTAAGTAATTTAATTTTGATTTGCATTATTCATTTAAGCTGAAGCAAGGAAGTGCTATCCTTAAGTCAAAGGCAAATGAAACATAACATCACATTTTATTTTATTTCTTCTTCTGTAAACTTTAACAACTTAATCACTAACCACTTTCTGTTTTTTCAAATAAGTACTATTTAAAAAGTTATAGGACATAATGTATAACTCACCCTGAAGCACGTATCTCTTGGCACGACTTTCACCAAAGCCTACTTTATCTTTAACTCCACATCTAGGTAGTGACATTAGTTTCACTGTTTCTTCGTCCAATTCACCTGAAAATCAAAGCAGAAAATTTAGAAACAACATACTTTGCTAACACGATGAACTTAAATAACATTGGCTTAAATTGGACCTTTCCGCTAAGTATCGCTAATTAATCGCAATATTGTAGGTTAAATTTGTACACAATCTACATAAAGTAAATTGTTTAGTGTTACAGTTTTACCCTTTCTATATATTTGAAACTCACACAATTTTTTTTTAGTACTAATCTATATCCTCAAAACTTGAATCATTACAAAATGTTGTAATTTGTGAGGCAAGGGAAAGCGCAAGAGCTGTTTTATACAATTGTCAAAATCGTATAGAATTAAGTGAGATTAGTGGATTCCCTATCTGGAGAGATCAACGATTATATCTTTCGTATTGGAATTACGAAGATAGTCTTTTTTAACACTAACTAATGCTGTTAGCCTTAATGGCTTTTGCAACGTCACCGAGAGAGTGGGCGAGAAGCATCGCCGGGGTAAAAAATTGGCAAAGTGAGTCTCGAGGGAGGCTCGCATCCTGGAGCGTCGCCTTAAGGGTGCCTCGTGTGAGGCTGGATCTAGGCTTAAAGGGACGCGCTGTAGAGAACTGTATCGGACTTGCACCCGAAGTTAGCCGAGCGAGACTCTGCTCCTATACCACTCCAAGTGGAGTCGGGACAACATGTTTTTCTCATCCGTTTTCCAATTTTCAATTCAATTCTCTTCTTAGGCCTCCCTCTAGGCACATATCCATTCACATTCATATTTGTCACTCGTTTGGTAGCATGAATTTTCATCCCTCCTGATTACACGTCCATACCATCACGATCGTAGGCGCAGCTTTCAGACTTCCCTTAATATACTCATTTCCTATTTTATCTAATCTTGTCAGACCAAACATCCACCTTAACATTCTCATTTCATTTGCATGCACTCTTCTTTCGTGTCTTTTTCATTGCCCAAAATTCTGATCCATAAAATACGACAGTTCTTATGACCGGAGACTATAATATTTAATAACTAGTATCATAGATTAACGAACGTATACGTACGTCTACGTATCTTATTTTTTATATTAAGTACATATTCATTACAAAATCACAAACGGTCAAACGAACAATGTGACCAAATTTTCTATGGAAAAACAACGAGACGATTGAAGTTTAGCGATAATAAACAAAAGCAATACTTATTATTATTACTTTTGTATTATGAATCTCCGCAAAGTAACGCCTAATTCTTTAAAGATAATAAAGAATGAAATAACGTAGTATATGTGTATTCTTCGTTATTTCCTTACATAATAATTGCCCCGTGTAGCGACGTTTATCCTACTTTTTATGTCAAATCACGTACACCATAACGAAGATTCAAGTGCTGACCACGTAATGGTATGGTATTTGAATAGTTCGCTGCCAACAGTACACACTGTAATTGCATTACCAATGTCGTGTGCTACATGTGACAACGCGAATTAAACGAATCTGATATGGCTGTTAATATGACGTGCGATCATACTGTGAAGCAATTTGCATTTAAAAGTACAAATTCATTAATAAAAAAACAAAATTGACCTAAACTTAAACCAACAAATTTAAAGCTACTTTAAAGACCGGTAATTCAAGTAATAATATCATATAGAACTTATAAAATATTCTTATCTACTTAAATAAAGCATAATACGTAGTCGTTAATAATTTTTTAGACAGTCAAATTGGTAACGACTTGTAATTAATTTAATATTTTATTGCTCATTATTGATTATTAAAATGAAAACTAATCCTAAATTGCATTTAAACAAGGCAAATTTCATTTTTTCTTTAAAATTAACCTGAAGTACATTTTTGTTCGTGTACTTAGTAGACGGATTATTCTAAAACAACATATAAACGTTTTTAAACTGGAAGTTAATCTCAGTCTCTCATTCCAAATGACTGAATACGTACAAGCTTCACAAAGCGACAAGGTCATTGTGACTTCGATATGGGTTACCATTACATCAGTTACGTCAAGACTGTAATTTAGTAAATGCACTGTCACGCATACAAATCATGTAGTCATTCTTTATCATGCTAGTAATCATAAGATCTATTAGAGATGTGTTCAAATTTCCCGTAATAATGCGTAACTTTGTTAGAAATCGCGTTTTTTATGTCGGCTAGACACTCTCCAAAACTCCTGAGATAAATTCTTGTAACCAAATCTCGGTTCCACTCATATTATGCTATATTCTACAAAAACCATAAGTCTGGCAAAAGTGACCAACATCAGATACACACAGCGTTTTTGATTATTTATCAGTTGAAAAGTAATAATTAAATTATTTTGTTATATATATATAAATAAAAAATATATATGCATTATATATATTTTATGTATATTTAAATGTAGTAGTAGTATTTATGTGTATTTAAATGTAGAGTGGACTATTCTTTTTCATACCTGATACATTAAGAATTCGTAAAAACACATACACAAACCTCCACCACCGCCCTATATTCACGTTTACTATCACAAACTGAACAATCGTTTTGCCCCGCAACCGAAGCATCATTAGGAGATAGACTCCCAGGACAAAATCGCAAAGCTTTGCGATTGCTTAGCTTTGTATGCTTAGCTTCTATACTTTTGTTTTTAGCTTTTGTTTTGTGGATCTCCGCAAAGTAACGCCTAATTCTATAAATTACTTACCAGTTGTATTTAGTCCGGCAAAACTTTGAAATTCTGAGATGGCTTTTCTCCACGTACTCTCATCCATTATGTGGCCGCTTGAAGGATTCCGTACAGATGGACTGAGGTAGCCGTATTGTGCTAGGTACATCTGGAAGTACTCATCGTAATCAGGCTGCCGCATCCAAGATTGGACATGGACCTTTGTCATGATGATGGGCATTAGTAATGGTGCATGAAAGCGGACTATAAAGCTGTTAGGTGATTTTCTTACTGCATTTCTTAGTATGTAAACTTGCTTATTATTATAGTTCTACTCCGTTAAATGCGGAAAATAAACCTGTTTACGAGTAAACAATTGAAAGGAAAACTATACTGTTTAATGCTCGATCACTTGAACTGTTCATTTTTTTATCTACTCTGATACTATAATACAAAGATTATAAAACTGAAAACAAAATTCTTATGACAAACATTACGTACAGAACAAATACAGGTCTTGTATGGACACCTGTATCATAATGTAACTTTTTAATCATAACGATATTTTACGTATTATAGTATGAGAGTAGATAAAGTAGTATATGATACTGTACATAACTTGGTCTTATAATACTTGTCTGAAACTATAAAAAAAACTCGCCTGCGGCTCGTTTTTTTAAACCTCACTCGTGTTATAAGAACCCTTATTATGCAACAGTATCATAAACTACTATTATTAGTAGAAATTATCATTATTGTATTCGAAATAAAGTCAGAATAACAAAAATTTTCTTCTAGTAGTTCTTAGTTCTTCATGTATTTTTCTTAGAAGTTACTAAAAATCTTTGTTTGAATAGTTCATTATAGGAGATAATGCTTATGCGTTCATGGCGGAATTTCCTTTAATTACGGAACCCGTACTGTGGTATAACATCCGATGAATAACCTAGCACGTGAGTAATGCTAATGAAAGAACACTGCATCTTGTTGAAGAAGTTTCGATTATTACTTGCACGTTTTCCTTGTTTATAATTATTTATGATGTTATAATGCCTCTATAAATACTAGTATCAGTGGAAGAAATCATTGAATTGAAATATTCAATATGGTAGGCTATGCCCATTTTTTGGAAAACAGTTGGAACGGCTCTGAGGCGCTTTAAGTGTTTTCTTAGACTACATCTTTATGCGATCATTAATAACAGTCAACAATATGAACTGTACGCAGATGTTATTTAAAGAATAAACTTTTAAATTAAGTGGAATATAAATAGTACTAAATATTTTATATTTCAGGTAAGTTACGCGATGTTATTATGTCAGTGCTAGGACAAAGGTCTCGTGTCTTTTTGGAGAGAAGGTTGAGAGCTTAGATTCACCGCAGTGTTCTGATGAACATTAGCAGGTTGCAAATACATATCTTGTCATCAAAAATGACATACAACTACGTATATTTTCTAGTGAAAGTTATCTAACAAACCTTTATTGACAAAAAACGTACCAAGGTACCTCCTCTGTCTTCCCTGTAATCCCTGTCTTCAACGAGAGAGGTCTGTTCGTAACAGTATAGTATATTCAATATATTCACGTACTAAATAAAAAAATTACGTATTAAAATAGCTTCATATATATATATTCCCTCTATTTTACAGTTTATTTTTGTTAGTTTAGTTGTTAAAATGTTCCGAACAACCGTTTTAAAAATTTTCATCAATATGTTTATATTGATAATGTTATTCCAATCTAACTTCTTTGTAATAAATCATTAAATATGACAAGTTATCGCAATTACAATAAGAATAGTTATTGGCGCGCAAGTAATCTTCCGACAAGATGAACAATAGAATGACAGTGAGTGTTTAAGATTAAAGGATCACGCCACGACATTATCAACATTCAGATTAACCCATTAACCCATTAAACATCACTTTTCGTTATCACGAGCTCAATACATAGCTTAATAAAATCAACTTTATAAACGAAAATTATAAATAATGACATATTAAAAATATTAATGATATTGCACTAGTTATTGACATACTGACGAATTCATGACTTGTAAATGTATTCTAAATTTTTCTATATATCGCTACCTCGCTTTCATAAGAACTTAGTGATAAAAGATATCCTCTATTTTGAAGGTAATGAATGGATAAGTCTTAAAGGCATTTGACCTGGTTCAATTCCATATTATCGATACATAAGCGTAATGTTTAACCCTGTAATTCAATTAGATGCAATTTTCATACGGATAAAGATGATACTGATGCGTGTTCTCTTTCAAAAAGAAAATTTTTAGTGGTTGTAATAAAATTGCTAATTTAAAATAAATAAAATTACAGTAAAATCATATTAATATTAAAAAGTCTAGATATAAGAATAGTAGGTATGTAGGAAACATAAAACAGCGACTAAAATTCCTGATATATGAGGAATTGAGTCTGTGAATATCGGCGATTACAGTGTTATGTACAAGAATCGTCAAACAATAACATTTACTACATCTCAGCAGTTTTCCGATACGTATCTCTAGCGAGCTGGTCTTGCTAGATTGCTTGTGACCATGAATGTCGTAAAGCAAATTTTACGGCGGTAATTTCAACTCAGTCTTTATGTTCCGATCGTTCACCGCAACTCAATAGGGATGGAAGTTCAAGTCGAAGCCGGCCTTGGATGCGCGTGCGCTGCATAGTAATCCACGCGCTCCGTCTGGCACCAATGCTCTTTGTTTCTTCTGCACTGACATCGGCTCAAACAATATTGATTTTATTAGAGCACATACTAGTGACAACCGTGACATCGTTCGCGTTGTGTTAAAATATTCGCAATTTTGTACTATAGTTTGTGTTTTTACTGTACCCGAAATAAAAACTGTTTTTTTGGAAGCTCGATATATAAGCTTTGATTGACCAAATTTCATCATTATAGACTCTTGGTGCTTCGTAGTGAAAGCATAACAGACAGACAGACAAACCGTCACGATTAAAATGGAGGGATTTACAATATGGAACAAAAATATTTTACGTTTAACTACAAAAAGTACCCGTAATATTAATGCAATATCATGCCGATAGTGCATTATTTTTTGTTGATTATTCGTTATATTTTTCCATCACAGTACTTCATGATAAAATTTAATTAAAATTAAAATAATTTGCCGCTATTAACAAAAATTGAAATTTGAAATTTAAATTCAATATTAGCCAGAGCAAAAAAAAATTCAACACAAATCGTGGGCGTAATAATAAACCTGTGCAAATATGTTAAACAAACACACTGCCTCATAAGATATTTATTAACAGCAAATATGTTACTGATATTTTATTATTTCATGTAGCTCCCACAATAAAAAAAATTCACAAAACAAACACGAAGTTTACCTACGTTTATTTTCATCAGCCTGTGTCAATAATTTACGCAAATATGTTCAAGTGAGCACTAACTAAGCCTCTTTTACAAGAATAATTAACGTTAAAAATATATCGTAATTTTCATGACAAAAATCACATTTCACTTTTACCTTAAACTCAATATTGAAAATTTGAAGAAGTTAAATTGATTTGAATTTTTATTTATTATTGACATATTAACGCTATTCGAGTGACTACTCTAAACGACCAAATTCCCAGTGATATTTATGAATATATTTCCAGAATAAATAATATTCGTTTGAATAAAAAAACAGTCCTCATAATTCCTCAAATATTTACATAAAAATATTTTCGAAAATACTACTTCTCAGTTGTAGGTTTTTTGATAAACATCACTACCATTTGCTTGTCCGTCGTACAAAAACTAAACCATTTGCCTTTTTAATTTATATTTTCATTATTAAAATATATAAACGATTATACATATAAAAAGATTATTTGTGTTTTCCTACTCTTAAAAAAACAGAATTTTGATTCTATATACCAAAATATTCAAGTATACCAAATTCCAGCAATATTACGACAGACAGGCTTTCACATTTATAATGTGTATATATTGCATATAAAAATAAATCTTAGTTAAGTTCTAACTAAACAGATGACAATGAGTAACGTCATGGGCAAAAGATTTTAGGCGGTTAAAGCCTTTGTCCGACAACGAGGGGCGATGACACCTATATTGTTCGTCGTTGTATACAAATGCAGGCTGCACTTGAATAACTGTCTGTCGGTGGCAAGATTTGTAACCGTAAATTTCATTTTAGCATTCTTGTTTTGTTATCAGATTCAAGCGTTTAATGTTTGCCCGTATGTTTATTGCGGATCGTAAAGGTTAACGATATAAAAACAATGATTATATATTATATTTTATTATGTTGGCATCCAATATAACTTGATCTCTGTTCTGTACTTTTTTAAATGGATATCTAATGATTATGATATAATACAGGGGCTATTTTTATTTACACTAATATGTAACACAGTTGATAACAAATATGGTTATTTATAAGAATTTAGAATTTTAATCGTAAATTATGTTTAACTCCATTTTCAATTATTTCTAATCTTTTAATCATCATCATCCTCCTGCCCTTATCCCACTCTGAATGGGATTGCCACAACATGTTCAAAACATGTTATAACATGATTCAGCTACGTATTTTACCGGCCGCCTGCCTGACGTCAACTTACCTTAGTCGTATTTAACGACCCCTCGGTAAGAAAGAGGGTGGTATTCTACTCAGCCAGGTACCTCACGGCCGATTTCAATATTTTAATATACACTAATATTATAAATACGAAAATCACTCTATCTTTCTATCTGTCTGTCTGTTACGTTTTCACGGCTAATCCAATGCACGGATATTAAAGAAATTTGGCACAGTTAAAGTTTATACGTCAGAGTAAATACAGGAATAAAAATCCCGTATTACTAAGATAATTTAACGCTTAAAACTAAGTCGCGGATACTACTTTATATATGGTTGATAAATAGGTTGCCATAGTTCTGGTTCAATAACATTTTATTACTTACTGCACCTGTACATAAACAATTTAAGTGACATTGAAATTAAATTAACTTTTAAAACTTTCAAAAAATAATATACTTATTTTCTTAGCCCAGATACTAAAGAATAATATAATTGGAATTCATATAAATATACTAAAAAGACTGCTCTAAGACAATGGATAACTAGTAACAATATATAAATATAGATATGTAAATACTGGTATAACTAGCCGCGGGTCTCGCTTCGTTTTCCGCCGAGGGCTAATATTTTCTAATTAGATACAATTTGTTGGTTCTTCGATTGTGAGTTTATATTATTTTTATATGTATTTAAAATTATATTATAAAATTATAATTTTAATATCAAATTAAATAATATAAATATAATAAAATTTTATTAATATTATGATATGTATTTAAAATTATATATATTTACCAGTTCTCTCACTCATAGCACAGACATTAAGTTACTTTGAGTACGGACAACCGTGTATGTGTTTGTTCCATATATTTATTGATTTACTTATAAATATGGAAATATGTATTGATAAGAGATTTATAAAAGCGACGTTTAAATAATTATTAAAAAATAGTATGTATAAAATATCATCATTAATAGCAATCAAGGTGTAACGTAAAGGTATTCTTTAAAATGAAGTAAAATTCGGCACAAACGTATCGGTGTCAGTATGTCCTTGTAACGGTCAGACTGAGATTTTTGAATCTCGAAGTAATTTAATGTCGCTTTCTTTATAATTTACTGTATGACTAAGAAAAAACGAAATACTAATACTTTTTAAATGTTATTAATTCAGCTGTTCGTTTTTATTCATACTTGGTTACCCACTTACACTATTCTCAGATACAAATATTATATTATAGTATTGTGTGTACAAATAAAATGAGTGTTAGTCTTAGTAAACGTTTTAAATTAGTATAATTGATTTTAATATTGCATGTGTTCGCTTCATTTTTCGAATAAAAAGTTCAATAATGGAACCCATCTACGTGTATATAAGGTTCTTTAAAAACAAATATTGTCATTCAGTCTTCACATTATTATTTTTTTTATAATTTCTTAATGATTTTAACCACAATTTTTATAATTATTTTATAAAAATAATACTCAGAATTTCCCATGCCGATGATTTGAATCGTAATATATGACAGCAATATACAATAATGTTATTCCTTTGAGATTAGAAGTCAAGATAGAAAACTATCACTGTATTATGAACAATTTCAAAGATTTATCTATCGATGTGTAATTAATTGATTAATTTAAATATTTATCTGCTAATGGCTCATTTAAACCAATTGAATATTGAGCTCAAGAAAATATTTTGAAAAGTTGAAAATATTTCATGTATTGAGTTTCATTAACATGGAAATTGTTAAAACGACATGGAATATTATAGCAAAGAGTTCTCGGTCTGCATCTTAAAATTATTTATTTGAAATGTTACTTATGCGCGGGACTAAAATACTTATTAAAGGAAATGTTTAATAAACGATTTTGATGGTAATAAATTCTGCCGATCGTTACAGACGCTTTAACAAATTGATAGTCTTATAAAAAAAAAGAATCAAGAAGGGGTAACTAACTCAACACTAGCTTACTTACTCCGTTCAATTTGCACGATTAGTTAGCAATGAAGTGTCATTCATGATCGAGCCGTTGCTTGTCCCCGAACTTCGAATTTACATAAGGAACTGTGTTAATGCCTTCGTTACACGACCACATGCTGTGTCGTTGTTACTAAGACACGGTACTATACTATAATATATAAAGTATGTATTACGGATTTGCGGTACTATGGCATTTTTGTGGTTGCTTTAGATGGTAATTCTTACTTTTGGCCCTAATTTACGTAATGTTTGATCACTTAAGCGTATAAGATAACTTTGGCATAATTCAATCTTCTTAAATATCTTAAAAAATATGTATTTTTGAACAAAATAAATATAATTTGGATTTATTAGTACTGGTTGATTAACCTGGCGCGGCGCGCTTGTTCAAAAAGCAGGAGAAAACAATAACATAATTATTTTGTCTCACTTGTACTGTACTATTTAGTTTTTAGTTCAAGATTGGAATGGCGTCTTAGGGTACAATCTTTACAAAACGTTTATTTTTTAAAAAACGTAAAATAATTCCTGCCTAAAATACTTCACTTAAGTAACTGACTTTTTTATATAGGGTGCTGAGGTGTGTAGGTACCTTAAATTAAAATGTCGTATGGTCGGTGCGTGTAGCTATACCAGTGTCGTAATTTGATACTTTTGACGTGAGTGTAAAACTTTTCTGTGATTCTTTTTAAAAGATTTTTCTCCCATCAGCGAAAAATTGTAATTAAACTTAAAGAAGCATACTGATGTGAAAAATTAAAGCTCTTCAGAAAAGTAGTGTAAGTTTCCTTTATTGCAAAAACTACATCGATTTGTTGATTCAACAATTAGAACTACGATTAATAATAGATATTTTTAGAGAAACATTATTTTGAACTTCGTATGAAATATCATACTGACCCGTTAGGATTAAAACAGTATAATGTCGTGAGTCGGTCTATTATTTCTGTAACGAGCATATTCAGTGTTGTATCATTACTTAAAGCCGCCTCTATAGAAGACAGCGGAATATTTTTGTGACCTTTGAAATAATAAAGGAACTATGTAAGAGGAATCCGTTTTTAATTTAAGTTTTATTAACGGGTTGGAGTCAAGTCCTGTAAGGCCTAAGAGGACTCAGCGCAACATTGCGCTACAGATGATAAAATAATATCTTCATTAACAAAGTAAACTAATCACAGACATCCTCTTTAGCTAATTACTCTGAATTAACGTTAGTCATAAATAATGAATCGAGTCAAAGTACCACTCAAGTATGCGATATATGTCTGTATAATTTATACAGGTGGAAAATATAAAATTATTTCTTCCATTTGTATTTAAATGAGATTTAAATCTTCCTACAAAGTTTCCATTAGTTACCAACGCGTAATGGCTGGCACTACGTGTTTAACAAATAGTAACTTATTATCGCAAAATTTGTTTAATGGAAGTGCAGTTATGCTCATTTTCCGCCCGATGACTATATAAGGTCATTTCAGGACTATTTGGAAATTTAGGATAAATATTATTTGAATAACTTATGTAATGTAATTGCAGATCAATGGAGTATTAAATATAAATATTTTTGTAAACACAATCCAGCAATTTACGAAAAAATAGTTTAAAAAGGTAGGATAATTTGCCGCTTGTTTAATTGTTAAGTCGGTTTTATGTTCAACGGGATGAAGATAATACTCGTTACTCGCAAAATAATGACGGCTTTCACATCAAGCATTTATTTCACACTGCCATTCAAAATATCCCATTGAATCTATTTTAAAAGTCAGGAAATCTGTTACTTAACAGTTTAAAATAACAAATTTAAAACAAATACTTATAACAACGTAGAATTCAACTTCCGTCTCAACCCTTCTTTGTTTGCATAATGCGTAAGTTGTTGAATCACTGCCCAGTTAATCACATGCTTCTATAAGCACCATTACAACAATGGTCAATGTTTTTTCATGGTCACTATGATATCTTGTTAAATAGTGTACACAATCTACTATACTAAAGAAAAAAAAGCGCTTTTTGACAAATAAGATATATGGACATAATTCAATTGTTATAATGTAAACGCGTGAATTTAGATAAAAGAATATTACAAAGAGACATAGGTGTCATTTACACTTTAAGATCGAGTCACCCTGCAAGTGAAGTTTAAGAACATAGGTGTCTTACATTAACTTTACAGTATATAAATGATAAAAATTAGTGAATTTAAGTACTTAAAAATACAAAATACAAATGACGAAATGTGTATAATATAAATGTGTATAATAAGAATTGTATTTGAAAAAGAGCAACCACTTAATTTCGTGCCGGCTCTCCTCGATAAGGCCTATTTTCTGAAACACTAATAAAGTCGACGATTCGAAAGAACATGTTTAGAAGTTCATTTAAATAAAGCTGATTTAAAATTTTAATATAACACTACTAAACTTATTTTAGGATATACGTAATACTCGTTAGAAAAACTAAAAAAAACTAGAAAAACTAATTAATATATAGAAGTTATTGACTAGAATTGAACAAGTCAAGTTAAAAAAGCTTTTAACTAACTCTCATGTATCTTCTATTGACCGTTAAGAAGTTCCATCTCAGGAGCCAATCCTGGAAGTAGCATCAGGTCATGCTTATCATAAACATGCATTGTCATTGGGACTGTAAATTTTCAGCTCAATCGGACACCGGGAAGTGGATCGAATTTAACTCGCAAGTTTCCACCTTCAAATAATTTATACAATTAGGCGTTACTTTGCGGAGATCCATAATACAAAAGTAATAATAAAATTATTTTGCTATAATCCGCGATACAGAATCGCGGTACAGAATTGTATCGTATTGTATATTGCGGATTATAGCAAAATAATTTTATTATTACTTTTCCACCTTCACATACACGACAAGTTAAATAAAAGCTTTAAATTAATCGATTGAAATATCTCATGCTGCTTTGTTTAAATTAATGTTGAAAATAATAATTTTCCTTAATATTTTATTCGGTACGGTGCTTTAATTGTGTCTTTCGACCATAGCCTCAGTGTAAAAATTCAATTTATAAACACTACACAACAAACTATTTTAAATATTCACACGTACGGTCTACATTTTCATGTAAAGCTTAAATACATATTATGCAAGGAATATTACAATAACCACGTGGAAAAGTACTATTAGTACAAAGTAAATGGTGATTATAGCCGTGTGTTTGCAATATGCGGGCTTTTTATGTCGTTTTTTGCATAGATTCTATTATATCGTAAGATGTTGGATATAAATAAATATGGTGCATATTTATTTATTATCCAAAACACGTGTTAGTAATGATGAGGATTAACTCAGTTTGGTCGGGGCTTTATCTTCCCCTCTTGCTTAGTGCCATGGTGGACGTATGGCGATGGCTTCCTTCTTCAAGGTCGTTATTATGCGTAATGAGGCCGCGAACCTGCCTCGACATACTGAGTATTTCTGATCCACCATAAGCAAGCAGCGTGTAGGTGGCTCGCTGAGATCAGTCGCATCTCACCACGTATTAGTAATGATGAGAAGGTATCTCTCTTAAGGCAGGTCTCGAGGTGGTAGACGCATTTGGTGCCGATACACCAATTTCCAGCGAGGGGGCTTTGATATGGAGCTGCTGCTAGTAGTCGTTAGGTAGTTAACTGCATCTCTCTTTCCGGTCTGTGTTAGCCATAACGATATTCTGATTTTAGTTGTTCGAGGTGGTATGCTTGTTTTTTTACAGATCTAAAATTCTGCAGCAGTTTGAGAGAGTTCTCAAACTGCTGCAGAATTTTGCCAACCATAATAGCTACTCAGCTATTATGGTTGGCAATAAGGATGCAAAGACGAGCTTCTTTAAACACCAAGTACGTACATTCATCTCTATCTAAATAAAATTAATTTTTAATATATAAAAATAACGCTACTATGTAGCTACCGTGATAAGCAAAGTATGTATGAGCGTTATTTAATTATATTCGTACATGTCAATCTTGTCTGGTCGCGTCATGAGCAATACAATTATTAAATAACCAACTGATAGCAGTAGCCGTATTAGGACCTGTAGCTTAATATTAAGTTGATGACACCTCGTGTTCTAGGAAGTATGCGACTGTTCTGTCACGTTGACCGAACTGAGACACGTGCGAATATTCGTAACGGCTTCCTAGTTCAGTTAAAATGACAAAATTTTATCACAACGCCTTAAAAGTATATGTTAGTTATTAATATTGATATCATAATTGCAATAATTTATCCATTACATATACTATACAAAACTATATAAGCGTAGTGCTTTAAAATACCATGATGCATATCGAATCGCAATTTCGCATCGCGAATTCAGAATCGTACGTAAAATTTTAAATATATTTCTTTTATTTAAAAATTTTTGATTTGTTTTTGGGAGAAAAAACGCTCCTAAATTCAGCAATAAGTCTAGGACATCTTTCCTCCGAAACCGTTTTGAAGAAGCATATTAGATATAGCTCCATGTCTATACACCCAATATAAAATGAAGATCTAGCATTGTATCAAATATTGAAAAATAAATTCACAAATATTTTTAAAAACATCTGGTCTGTTAAAAATCACTCAGAAAATTTTACAATTTCAAATTTAAATAATTCTATTTCAAATTAAATTTCAATGCAATACAACTTAATTGCTGCGCATAGTATTATTTACAGGTTAATTAAAAAACCATTAAAATTGTAATACAAAATTAAGATGTTACACCTATAATATTTTATACATTGAATTAATCTAATTATACAGTTATGATAAACACAACATACATAGTATAAACTACTGAATAAATCAACAAGTGACATAGTTGCAAATTTAAGATTATTTCCTCGAAAACAATACGACGTATGCATAACAAATAGCCCCTATAAATTACCTTGATTATTGTTTAAAATAATCTATATGTATAAATGGGGTGGTCATTACTTGTATAATCGTGTAACATACACGTGTATTCTTACAATTAAGACGCAAAACTACAGATAAAGGAAAGATTTCGCTACGCCACAACTAAACTCGTGGATTTTATAATATTTGTGGCATAATTGGATCATTGAAGTAATCCAATGGATAATTTACTTTATAATGGTCTTGTAAACAATGACCTGCGGATACAAACTACACATGTTTTATAACGTAGCGTATAAACGTATGGAAATTTATATTATTTATATGTAAAAACTTAATTTGAGCAGCATAGTCGACTTCAACTCGGTATCATTAACAAACACTGTATAATGCATTTAAAATATATAATATAAAAAATGAGCTTACAGGAATTTTTTATTTCCCCTTATAAAATTTCAATATACGAAATAAAAACTAGAAGCTTTAATAACACTGCCGTTAATTAATTTTCTTTTCTATCATATAACGTTATTTCTTTAACTATAAACAACGCTCGATTCGAATTGATCTTTTGTTTTGTATGCTATTACGACTAACTAGTATTATACTTGAGGATGATGGCGAAGTTAGTCTATAGTAAAAACGAGTTAGAAGATCCAAAGTTACTGACAAATCTCAATGGTTCGGACTAAGGAAAAATCGCAGTAACGTCCAACGTTTGGATATTAAAGTTTCGTCAAGTGACGACCGAAAAATGCACTGTCGCAAGTACCTTAAATACGATGAATGAAGCGCTGATACAATAGTTTCCTATTTTTTCTTCAAAAACGAGAAATAACATAAATTGCATTCCTGAATGTAATTAAATGATTAAGTTGCGTGAACGAAATCGCGGATATCGTTAGTATGAAATATAATACAAGGGACTCGCCAGTGTCACATGCAAACAAATGCGGGCGACCCTTCGACCGCAGTCACATCACTTATCCGCACATTCAACCGATAATTGACAATGATTACCGATAATAATTACGAGTTGCTTGACAAAACATTCAAGTTGAATCCTTTGCGTGTAAACTAACATTTTCCGTAGAGAGTGTTTTTTCTCTCAATAGCAGCACTTTGTCGACCGCATTCACGTTCGCTCACGTGTTGGGCATTGTTGCTTTTCATATATATTTAACCAACTGATATGATGAGTCTACCATTAATTATAATTTAGGTTTATGTTCATTAGAAATGTATTTGTCAGCGTTTGTATTTGTCTATTGAATAGATGGCTACGTTATTTTTTTATTCTAAACGCCGCTTCATCTGCGAGTATGCCTAATTTCTTCACCTTTTGTGTAACAGATCCTTTGCGGACCTATTAAATTAGTGTTTTAGTTTTAAATTTAGCATTAAAATTTAAACAATTGTGTACCAAAAAGACAAGTTACTCGTAAGAAGGCAAAGGGATTCATCTCTCTCTTAAAGTAATATACAGAAAATTCTGAAGTATTTTTTTAAGCAGATGGGATATAACTGGTTGCAATTGTCAATAAATTTAGCGACGAGCAAACTATAATACATTATTACGATAAATGACGGTTATTAGAGTAATGATTGAGCGTCAAAGCAAACAATGACTGAAGTGATCATCAGAGGACGGTGGCCGTGGCGCGCGTGTTGAAGGTCGCCGACTGCTTCCTGCGCGCGTGACGAGCATGCGCTACCACAAGCCAACACTCCTCATATTAATATGTCACTAATAATAAAATCAATCTGCAAACACAAACCGCAAAAAACTCTTGAGTCATCCCGTCTGCGGCCTGTCTCGATATTTTCTCTGGGCAAGTAGCAAGAATAATGTAAATGTTCACTGATACGGCTGAACGATCGAGGTAACCCGGTCTCTCATTTTGCCCACTCATAAATTTTATCCTATTATTTATAGGATGTTACTCGTAACAGCATCGCTATATAAAGCTTTGTATCCCTGTCATCTGATATGCCACTGCACATTTTCTTTTCTCCTGAACTTATTAATTACTTCTAGACGACAGATCATCAATTAATTCACCTGCTTATTTAAAATATTAAATACAACAATTTTCCTGGATTGCAAACTTCCAGCGGTTAAAATTACCATATTTAAAACTTATTCCACCTCTAGAAGAATTTGACTCTGATAAAAACATTTAGGAATGCCTAAAATTCACATCGCATTATCTCATTTTCTGCGAAACACTTAAAACATTCATTTCCCAGGATCAAATTCGTGACTAGGGTTAAAGACTTGTTTGGCGGTGTAGTGGACTTCAAATACTATTTTTTGCGCGTTTATATCTGAGTTGGCTCGCCTTGGTGCGATTGCAAGATACCGCGTTTCTCGTATCCATAAACGCATATCAAGAAGGTGGCCGACGATTAGCTTACAGTTAAGTATGCAAAAAGCGTGTTGTTTCAAAGGCTCGGGATTCTTTCAAAACTGCAGGAAACAATGGACAGCACAAATTATAAATCTACATTATATTGAGGAAAATTTAAAGTTCGCGCATTACAGACATAAAAATGTTAGCACAAAATATCTATACGCTAAGCTATGTCGGAGGGTTCATTGTTCTAAGTTACGGCGTAGGAAATTTTACGAGAGATGTGCGTTGCATGGACCTGAGTCGAATTTTTATATCGCATTAATTGGACATATGATGGAAACAAAGAAGTCAGGTGTTCCTCGCACTTTTCTACCGTGGCCATTGTTCCTTCACTCAGGTATGCGTTGGGAGAATGACCTCCTGTATAAGGATACGTTATTCATAACAGTACCTCTTGAAAATGGCAGGATATGACTTCCTTGCGGTACAACAACAGCAAAATACAAGTTGTAAAGTACGATGACCTGTGAAATTAGTACTTTATGTCCCTGTGGTACTACGATACTAATAGCCTGCAATATTCCGTGACTCGATTTACGGTTTTTCAAACTGTATCTTAGTAACCATTTGTGAATTTCAATACTCTAGTCTTCATTGATTTTACAATTCATACTGTATGAATCCGAAGTTGTTTTAGATATTATCTGTACTTTGTATTTTCATGGAATGTAAAGCTTTTAAATATTTTTTTTTCATTACGTAAAAATTAATTCGCAAATAACATACGAAACTCAATTCCTAAACATGTTGATTACGTTGTAATAAACATTTTAAAAGGAATCACGTTATATGTTATATCATTGCGTAGCTTACTTATTTTATTATTTATTACCAGTTGACCTCGTTGAGTTACGCAATATGTGTCTTTTCCAGAAATAGAAAAGTATTGCTTTTACAGAAAAGCAGGATATGCTATATTTTAGTGTTTAAGCTTTAATAAGGCCAAATTTCATCAGTAATCGCAGCAAATTAGCCGTGAAAGCGATACCGCCAGACTTTAATATTAACATGCACTGGATCAACAATTCCATAAGTACCAGCCTATTACAATCCCACTGCTGGGAATAGGCCTCCTCTCTCCGTTTGTGGAGAGATAGGGTTGGAGCTAAGACCTACCACGCTGTTCCAATGCGGATTGGTAGGTTACACATATCTCCAGAATTCTCTAGAGATATGCAGGTTTCCTCACAATGTTTTCCTTCACCGAAAAGCGTGTGATAAATTGCAATTATCAATTAGAGACAGAGTTTTAATAGAAAAAATTAATATTTATATAATAATAGAAATATAATAGAAATAATTAATATAAAAAATGTGCCTGCCCGGGTTTGTACTCGTGTTCCCCTCGAAAGAGTCGCACGGTCTCACCGTTAGGCTATCACTTAAACAATTCCATACTGAAATAATATTTATGTGTAAAAAAAAATTAATTATACCATAAGAAATATATAATAATACAGATATTGATCGGATATTTAAATATTATGTTTAGATTTTTCTTCTCAACAACACATGTTTTTATAACTTTATTAGTTTTAAAGTTTAAAAAGATTGCGGCGGTAGTTATTTGGAAATTATTGTATGCCAAAATTTTTAATTCAACAGACTTTGTAGATCGAATCACAATCATAGAAAAATACAAATGTACTGAAAAAATACTCATATAAAAGAGAGAATAGTACTGAGTTTATTGATATTTGTTTATTGTATATACTTGTAAGTAAAATCCAGAAACCCAATTATGACTTTTCTAACTAAAAAAACTATCATTTATTTCTATTAAGAACAGCTGTTTATTGTTGAAAATTTGCACATCATGCAGTCAACTAGTCTTATTTGAATGAGGAATATATCTTGCTAAATACTAATACTAATGCTAGTACATTCAATAAATACAGAGCTTAATAGACAAGTAATCAATTTATATTCCCCTACTATATAAGAGAGATTATACTATACAATGCCTAAAAAATATCACTCCTGGGTACAGGACTCCTTCGTTTCGAAGAAAACGTAATGGAGCTAAAATCCAACACGCTGCTCCAGTACGATTAGTAGGTTACACATATCCGGCCACTTATTTCACTTTCCTTATATTCTGCAGTTTCATTATTATATCTTGGTAAACAATAATTTTTATATAGATATTAAAGAGTATTAAATAATATAAAATGCTAAATATCTGTCCAGCACATTCGCTTTTATTTAACTAGGGGTTCAAACCTCCATCCTCTGGAAATGTCAAGCATAATCACACTCTAAACAGTTTACATTTGTTCATTCAAGTATATCTGATTCGTGCTTGCTTAACTAAAAAGCTTTGATGAAATAAATTTTTAACTGCCATTGTCATTATTTTTCCTAAGTTTAATTTCTTATTATTATATCTTTATGACATAATTATTATACCTTATTATTGCGCCTTCATTTGCGTCAAGCGTAAAAATACACTGAATTATGTCATATGTTATTTTCTCCGTTCTCGAAGTAGAGTAAGCAGGGATTTTATCCTATTTGTTGTCACGGAGAATTAGCTTAAATAGTATCAAATTTCATCAATATTGATCCAGCGGGGTAGCCGTGAAAATGTAACAAATAGACAGACTTTTAGATTTGTGATATTAGTATGGATTACTACAAAGAAAAGGTAAGCGGGTCAGTAGAGCGCGGTGTAACCCTGACATAACGTTTTATCAGATTGTATAAAAGTTTCAATAAAGAAAAAATAAATTCAGAACGTTTTATTAGTCATTTGTTTTATTCACATGATGTACCCGGGACTACGTTCGCCTCAACTTAAGGGTTGAAATACCCTCCAATCGGATTTCTGTGTTCTCGAAGGAAAATCGGGAATTTTTTAGCCATATGTTTTTGACTTTACTAATAATATAAATTTTATTAAAAACTTTATCAATATTTGTGGATTAGCCGTGAAAACGAAGCAGATAGACTTTCACAGTTACAACAAGTATAAATATAGATTGTGTACTAGAAATAGAAGATATGATGTTAACAGTCGTCACAATTTTTTTCCTATAAATAAACTAGACACTGTCTGAAAGTAGCGGCCTCTTATTACCCTACTGGTTAGGCAAGGCCCCATCTCGCCTTAAGAAGAAATCGGAGCACAGACCTACTATGCGGATGGATAACCTACCTAACCTACGAAAATAATCTACTAATTTCCAAGGAATTTTCTAGCTTATATATTTTACTTTATCGTAGAATGCATGCTGAAGTGGCAATATCAAATATGCGCATCATCCTGTATAGGCAACTGATGGGCTGTGAAGTCTCGGTAAGGGCCACGTACTTTAACCCTTGGACTTTTATGCCATTATATATATTTGTATTATAATGTTAATACTTGAAGCTAAATAATTACGTGCGGAGTTCACGCAAATTGTTTACTACTGATTTCTAAAAAAATATTAGATATAATCTTATCACTTGTATAAAATGATGATAAATATGTACAACTAACTGTGGTGTGCAGTAACCTATTAAACCAGTAATATATATTGTCTAACAAACTATGATGTATATTTTTATATAACATATTGAGATATCGATGTGTTCTTCGACCTAGAACTCGAGTGGCCTTAGGGTTCTCGATAAAATACAATATTTATACCGTATTCATATACTTTATGATTAGGTTACTGGCTTATTACAGGTATACAAAAGGTTACTTAGAGGCAGCCGTATTATTTGTTTATTAAAAGTTTAGGTTACTAGATATTTGTAAAAGGACTTGTCATAGAAAGACCATTTCGAACGAATATACGCTAAAGTATCTTTATCCAGAAAGTTGACCAGTTTATAATATTATCTCATCAAATTGTAAGGCAACAAAACTACAAAAATAAATCATATTTGCTTCTCCGCTTTATTCAAAACATCAATTTCCTACCTTCAACAGATTAGTTCTGCGTGTATATTATATAGAGTTATTTATTACACTTAAAGTAGGAAGGCCAGCCTAAATATATATACCTAGCCTAATAGGTATTATATTACAATAAAGTGAAAGGAACTGAGGATGATCTATCTGTGTCCCTTTTTTACATATGTGTGATTAGTCAAAGATAAAGTATACGAGTGTCATCTTCGCTCTCATTATTTAATGTGTCATTGTCACTTATAGGCCGGCCTATAATTCTCCTACTGTTATAATAAACTCTGATTTTATTTCTGCCACATCCTAGCAATGACATTTTTTTTAATAATACAAGTTAATACCAGAGGTTATAAAACTATTAAAGTCATATTCGTCATATGCTTCGAAGCATTTAGGTTTAATATGATAATTAATAAAAACAGAATTATCCGGATTTAAAACTTTGAACATATAACTATTAGTTATATACTTATATGAAATTATTATTTTATCTTATTCTTATGAATAGGAGACTCCAGTCGGACTTGTTGTAAGTCGTGACTCACAATACTTGAAGGTGTTCTGAGAATCTACGGAGTTTATTGTCGTTTCCTTTTGAACCCTAGCATAGACATTCTTGCCCCTGAGTCACGAAACCGGTAGAGCGACTTTATGTAATCTTTTCCGGATACGGTATTCGGATACAGGTAGTAAAATATTTTTATAAAACCGCATTTAAGTAGGATGATGTCATTATATGAATTGGAAAATTCTTGATAGATTGTTGTTTTGTTTATAAACAATTCATAGATATTTTTGAATTTAAACTATCGTGAGTTGTATTCGTAATCAATGTTTAGACCGGCTCACGTCTTATTTTATCTAATGAGCCCGACTTACTTAATACTTGGAGTTCATAAATGCAATAGTGGTCGTAAACATAAGAACTGTTTTAGTAAAGAAACAAGCTCGTTTTTGTTTTTTTAATTCTTTCATTATTATTATTTCAATTTAAAAAAAACAATAAAATAATCACATAATTGTTGATGTTACCTAAACTTCAACTAAATATTTTGTAACGAGAAAGTAGAAATACAATGTTTGAAGTACCTCATACATTCCATTTCCTTTAACAAGACTGCGGAGTGACAGAAATAAACACTGGAAATTAAAAATCGTACAATCAAAGTGGAAAAGCCTATTAAATTGTTGTAAACACATCACTATCATACTATATAACCGCATACGAGTAAGCAAATACGTGAATCACGTATTACTCGAACGATTTTAGGAGACCACTTAAAAGTTTACGATGACTCAATACATGTACTTTTTACGTTGTCAGTATATCAATTGTAGTGAATGAATGAAGTTACTATCAGGTGTGGCTACTACGGATACAGTCAGATTCAATTTTATGAGTCGAAGACATAAGTGAGCGTATTCTGAGAAATGTGATTCACTTGTCGACCCCATACGAGATCATTTCCGATTCCGATTTAATCGATTAGTTGGTGATGTTGCATGGGTATTCATTTAACGGAACTTACGAGAGCATTACTCACCGGAACGAATTTAGTTTTATTTGATCATTATTATCAAGAAGCAGCTAATCGAAATGTATACACAATCTCAGATGGTAAAGAAAAAAACGACTTCTTTCATGTTTTCTTGCTCTCACAAATAAGTTTTATAAAAATAAATGAATTAAAGTAGGAACATTGTATAAACTAAAATACATATTTATGGCAATTATATGAACAATAAATTAAAAGATATTTCACTGTATCTATCTTTGTTATTTTTTTGAAGCAATTTTTAAATGATGAGTAATGAAATGACATGAATTATGAAAATTTGAATGAAAAAAAATTTTAGTTGATCGATGGCTAATACTGCATGATGAATGTTAGAATTTAATGCTCACCATAGCCTTATTAGTTTCTCCATATGCTGGCGCTGCACTACTCCTTGTCAGGAAGACCATTGTGGCAGCCGCCGCCCATAATATCCTTAAACTACTTCTCAAACCGATAAACGCCATACTTCCAGATGATATATCCCTTATTTTAATACTAAATAAGCTCATTTGTTCCTAATATTATTTACAAAAATACTGTTCAGTTATAAAGGACGATATGTCATTCTTATAGGTAATTATATTTATTGGCCAAAACGTTCACGGCGTGTTTCATAAAAACATTGATGTGTTGTTCGATATGTGATGTTGATCTCCCAATATCTGAAACAAAATAAAATAATAAACAAATATATTACACACTCACTCATCCACCCCCAAAGTAACTTAAAATTTATGTTATTGGCAAATGGTAAATATAATACTTATATAATAATATATAAGTATTATATTTACCATTATAATAATATTTAAATACATATATACTATATATTTATAATGCAATTGTGAAATTTAAATAAATAAATAAATATATATATACCCAGACTCTAAGAAGCACCAAAAAAGTTTTTAGAAAATGTTGGCCCTCGGCGGGAATCGAACCCGTGACCATCGGAGCTGAAAGAAAGAACACTACAGCGCCAATGGGCCAATAATAATAGCCATATTATTATACTTATTATATACTTTACTTTATATACATATACTTTATTACGCAAAAAATATTACTTTAGGCTAATCATTGAAGGGGTCATAATCTTGGTTGACACATCGCATCCCATTATTATATATGACTCACAAGCTCTAACTTGATTTTACTCACATCGAATACGAGTAAGCCACTTATTCTCGACATGGTAATAAAATTAAAATGTCAACAATACGTAATTGTATTTAAACAATAAGTTTTTATGTTTTTTTTTGTTATGGGTAGTTAATAAATAGTAAAGAAGGTAGTAAATATATACGTATAAAATTTTAAATAGATATATAATCCAAACTCGACGAATCAACAAATCTTTTATACAAAAGCTAGCCCTCGGCGGGAATTGAACTGGCGACCCAAGGAGCTGAAGGCAGGGTCACTGCCAACTATGCCAAGAGGCCACTCAATTATTATTATTGTTATAACTTGACTGATTTGAAACCAATTGCTGGAAATCCAATTCCAAATCCAAATACAAATCGTTGCATCGTTTTCTCAGTGATGAGAGTCATGGCTCTTTAAGATAGAACACTGTCAATGGTGTTTCGCCAGCTAGCCCTATTCTCCGCCGTGTGAAAAGCACAATAAAGGGGGGAGTTGAGAGCTTCCTTGACCTGTTCCGACCAACGTCTTGGGCTACGTCCACGTGATCTCCTTCCATCGACACTTCCTGTGATCATACGCCTGTCAATGCTGTTAGCGTTTTTTCGAGTTATGTGACCAAAGTACCCGAGAGTCCGCTGAAGGCAGATAGTAATTACAAGATTTTTATGCTGGAGCTATTTTATAAAGCTGGAGGCTAGCTTACAATATACAAGATAATTACCATACATTAGTACATTATATATATTTTGTATATTATATAGAATATTTTGAAAAAAATAAAGAATTTTTGGGATTAAAATTGATTAAAACGCCCAAAAAGCACATTTTTTATAAATAAATAAAGGCTTTGAAATAATCAAAAAAATTATAAGAAAAAAACTATCGCCCCATTGACAAAATAAAAAACAAACGAATTGTCCTAACATTGTTGACCCAGATACCGGCACGAGGTACGGGCTTGTCGACAAACACTGTTATCAATATGAAAGATAAGGTTTTTTTCAACCTAATCCACCACTTGTAAACACTTATTCCCACAATGAAAATGCTGAATAAATAGATTTATTTTTCAATATGCAATCTCAGATACGTCACGATTTGTATAGAGATATTTGTATAGATATTACATTTTGTAATATTTGTTAGCCCTTTTTACGTCGAGAAATTGCGATTATACTTTAATTAGAATTGATTGTTACGATTTTAAGTATGGATATTTAAAGATATTTTATTAAGTGCACATTACTTTAGCGTAACTCTGCTGGTTTACGCAGCGCCCGCGACTAAATCTCCCAGCAAGCAAGTTTTTTAACAATTACTCGATCTCTTCAAAACAATTTAACCATACCGATATGTACAATTTACTTAAACCATCCGGAAGTGTTGCACTATCTTTTGGTGAAAACTATACAAAAATCCGTCCAGTTGATTTTGAGAAAATCGATTACATACAGACAGACAGCTTTTTGGGACTTTGTTTTATAATAAGTATAGATAAGTATTAATCGCGAAGGTTTAAAACCTACTTCCTCCTTGTAATATGTGTTTACTTAGATCCCGAAGAAAAAAGGGATTTCTTTCTCCTATATATTATCACGATAAATAGGCTTATTGTATCTTTATTAATATTGCTCAGTGAATTAGATGTTAAAGCCTCAAAAACAAATATAGGAAGACTTTCACATTAATAACATTAGGATAGATAACGGTCATAAATTACAAACCGCATACTGGAATGAGATTTAGTAATTATTTCTATTATCTGCACATTATAGCTAAATAAAATCGAGTGATTTACATAAAATAACAAAACGCTCTTTTCACTCGAGTAAATGAACTCGCTTTTTACACAGACGAGTAAATGAATGTTCAAATATCATTAAAAATATGTTTTTAGGTTGTGTGTATTAGAAGAAGCTTGTGGATATCACCACGTTGGTTTACTAAAAATCTTTTGAGACTATAATCGTTTTACAACAAAAAACAGACCAAAATAAGAAACGCGACTTAGTTATAGTGCTTGTATAGATTAAAAATCCCCTCCATAATAATCCCCAGTGACGTCATACTGTAAGATCGCTTACTGATAGTGTTAATTACACTGAGATAATGCATATCACATCATAAGAATATACCTAAAAGATATGTAATACTTGACATTTCTTATATTTTATTTAAAGAAGTAATGATACACAGATAGTATAGAAAGAAACATAAATATTCTTGTTATCACTCTTATCATTTCATTACAATTTTTTTCATTATTTTGTAACTTTATTATAGCGATAGAACTTATAAGAATATAGAAATATAAGAATATTCTTTTTATATTTCTATATTCTTGAATATTGGTTTTATACGGTTAGTATATAGCACTTAATCTTAGAAATTTAAAAGTAAAGTAGTATTCGCAAAGGGAAAGAATTCCATTCTAATTTTGAGAGGAAAGATTGAATGTAAGGATTCGGAAAATAATATCATTAATAAATAGTTCTGAATTTAACCTTGACCTGAATGTGTCTTTTAATGACATATAGCTCATTTCCTTTTACCTTTCATCGTTGTTCTACCAACTTTGCAGAGTAACTGCCCCTTTAATACTGCAGTGTAACAAACCGAAAGCGCGAACTTATAAACTAAGTGTCGCGAGCAATTTTCCGCTCACCAGAGCGTGGCGATGGAGGTTTCACCGACATTGGAATCACGTTACCTAACTTTATTTATCGAAACTTTTTTATTCTCCACTCAAGATTGCAATGTAAATTTTGGCGCCGAAAAATAAACTCGTGCCTAATTATTTTGCGAAATTTAATAATCAGTGTCTAATTTGTTTGACCGTAAGCGAACGAAACGCTTAAGCAACCGCAACATTGAGCTTAAGAGCCGTGAAATAATGTGGTTCATAATATTTTCACTTGTACTCGGTTCGATTTGATTTGAGAAAATATAAGGCTCATTGATTTAAACCTGCGGTTTCGCGATTAGTTAGTATTACATTTTACATTAAATCAGTATTGGGTGTTTATAATAATGTCAAATTCGCCACAGCGATAAGGTGTATTATTTAACTAAGTTAGCCTCAAGGAAGGTTTTAATATAGTCAATACGGCCATATATTTTGCCATTGTTCATTATCTAATTTCCTCATCTTTAAAAACAAAAGGAGTCGGTTAAGAGGTCAACTTATAAATGAAACCAGTCATGCGTTCAATTCTAGAAATCGCTTAGTTAGGTAAAATGTTTAAATGGGAAAATCTATTGTCTAATTATAATAATTTTAAAATGTTCAATGAATCAAATAGTATAAAATAACTTTTGAAATAGTTATGATATTCGTTAAATTTTGAATGTTAAATATTTTAGCGTTAGGAATATAATTTATTTAATTTATTTTCTCCTTTTTCTAATATTTCCCAGTAAAAAGTTTAAATTATATTACTCATTATTTTTAATATGACTTTTAATTGTAAGAAAAAGAACGATTGAATTCCTTCTCCATTCCATTCCTTAATACTATTTTAACCTTTAAAATTTAGAATTGAGGGGCGGAGATAAATAAATTTTGACGTTGACGGACGAATTTGTTTCATAATATTTATGCAAATACTGTAAAAGTATTTTTTTAATAATATTTTTAATACTTTTAACATAGCAACACCCTTTAGTGGAATTATATACTTCGTTCGTAATTATTCTTCGTATTCGGAATTTTCTCAGAATCATAACAGTCATAATAATGAGATGGGTATCTCACGGGATGCTGCGTCGCATATATGTATTGAATATTCGCATCTTATGGCCCTCACCACTTTCCTACTTCCGTAGGCTCGTTGTAATACTAATGACACATTAATAGTAAGATGGCTATTATTCGAACAAAACAGCATTATCTAGCAATGTCATCTTAGGTAGGTAAGTGATTACTTAAAGAAAAATAACACCAGTTTATAATTTTCATAAGCACGACAATCTAAGCCTCTTTTATCGTTAACTTAATGTGTGAATATTTTATTCATACATAGAACGAAAACCTTCCTATGTTCTAATATGGCTTAGATGGGTAATTCCTTAGAATCTTGTGTCAATTTTTCCTGTTTATTAAAATTTATTCTCAATTATGGTATACTGTCCTACAAGCGCAATTGAATCATTTCAATTCTTAAGATAATTAAAATCGCGATATCAAAGTAAAATAGAATTAATGAAACTGTCACCGACATTATGATATGAAGTATTACAGGTTTGGTTTAAATGAAACTTGTTAATTTAGTTAATAAAAACGTTCACTATAAATCGAAGCGGTCAAGGTGTAGTAAACACCTAAACCTTTTAGGCACCTTTCACTATGTAATGAAAACTATGAACTTTTCCTCTCAATAAATTTACGCAAATTGTACTTGTAGAGACATTGTTTTCTTAAGTAATTAATTAGTAAAAAATTTATTTGTGAAGACATTGTAGTAATTAAACAGTAAAGCTACTTACAGGAACTTTAAAAGGCGGCTTTAATGTAATTATATCGAACCTTAAAGGTAATCATATCGAATCGAACTCTAGAATGTAGGTATACGTCGCAGATTATTAATATTTACATATTAAAAGAATAGTAGCGAGACTCTATATGTGTGAGCTTGAAGTTCCCTGTAATTGAGATACATATGTCAAAAAACTATTTATTTTCGAAATGTTATTATGCTATTATCTTCACCATAGCGATAGCATTATAAATTGGAAATTATATAAGATAACTAGCTGTGCCAGCAGCTTCGCCCGCATGGATATCAACGTGTAACAATTTTTTTCTAGAATTAAAATTTTAAACATAAAAGTAGTTTTTGTGAGTTCACCATAAGAGATAGAGACATGCTATCGCGGACTTTTTTGTAGAATTTTATAGATCCACAATTCTCGAGTATATACTTTCAGAGTATCTGTGCAACACAATTTGTAACATACCGACATGTACTATTTACCAAAACCATCCGAAAGTATTGAAACCGAACAAAAATTTCTGTAGATTTTGAAAAAATCGATTACATACAGACAGACAGCTTTTTGGCATTTAGTTTTATAATAGGTATAGATAGGAACTACTTATGCTTCAAAAACTCGTGCACACATTTCTATTTTTCGTATGGATTTTGATTTAATCTATATGTGGCAAAGCTTTGAAATACTTAATGATTAGACCTCTGTTTTTGTACGGTTAATAGTAATAAATATATTGAATTGAAATTTTATATATAATTCATTGGTAACACAAACATAAAATGCCGTCACGTTTTATAAAAAATAAAACATAACAAGTTTCCTCTTGTGTGAACCAAGTATTTGCGTCAATGTCATCTGTGTGATGAATCATACCATTTAACTACCAAGTTGACAAGTACAAAGGTACAGCGTTAATTAAATTGTTTGTGAATACATTCATATCGTCTCGGCCAGCACCCAAATCGAAATCCAACACTTTAAAATAAATATATATATTTTTAATTTGGAAGCCTTAAATTTAATTCTAAGAAATACAATCACTTTTTTTTTTCTTTGTATATCTTTTGACGAAGCTCTTCGGTTCAGTTGTGCTTGTTTTCTTGTACAAATAAATCGTTTTGAAAGGTGTTTCTATCAAATATACCATATATATATATATAGGAGATGATCTGTTTTTCAAGTACTTCCCTTGATATTTTACGAGGGAAAAATCGAGGAAATTTAAAAATCGAGGGAAGAGGGAAGGGATCGCCCTTCCCTCTTCCCTCGATTTTTTAACTTTATTGGCTTCATACAACCATACAAAAATAGTGTATATAATAAAATACCAGTTAGGTAACAATATTTAAGAAATGAAGTCTTAAGTGAAATCTTCAATTTATAGGCAAAAGGTATTAAAATCCCACATTTAAGTCTATCTACTGTAATTAAAGAAATTAAACTGCTAAGTTGCTATAGAATTTATAGTTTCATTGTTATTTATACATAATTAATCATACGGTGTTACTATAACGAAAATATCGTAAGGAAACTGCAAATGTCCAATGCTTTTCTGAGTTATGTATAACCTAGTGAAAAGAATAAACTTTTCCATCCTAAAATAATTAAATCTAACTATAGAATAAATAAATAATAATAATATTTTTGAGACCATTCCACGTGGGCATGATTTTTATAGTACTAGCGTGTAAGTAATTTAAGACATAACTTGCACATTTTATTTGTAAATAAAATAAAATATATAGTCCCTATAACCAAAGTGCTATCATCCCTTGATGATGTTTTTTTCAATTCTTTGAGCACATCTCAAAAAAGTGCATCACCCTAAGAAGGAGCTGTACAAAGTCGAGTGGATCAGGTCTACGTTAAACGAATTGATGAAAGAATAAGCGAATTTATCCATCCACCTTAGATGGATTAAATCGTTTTATACCCAGATCATACATGTCTGTATGCACGCCGAACATCTAAGGTTATACATATTGCAAGAGCCGCTATAAGTGGTTCTGACACGTAACCACGACTACTCTGCCAAAAGAGAACAAGTAAAAACAAGAAGTATAACCTACCAATCCTAATAGAAGACATGTCTTGTGGTAAAGGTTTATAATATTTTATAGAAGTAGACGTTACTTTGAAGAATTCTTTAATACGAAAATAAGTAAAAGTAAAGTAACAGCCTCTTACTATGCCCACTGCTGGGTTAAGGCCTCCTCTCTCCGTTTTTGGAGAGAAGGATTGGAGCTAAGACCTACCACGCTGCTCCAATGCGGATTATTACACATATCCCTAGAATTCTCTAGAGATATGCAGGTTTCCTCTTGATGTTTTCCTTCACCGAAAAGCGTGTGATAAATTGCAATTATCAATTAGACACATTGTTTGTTTGTTTGTAATCTCTTTATTGCATGTGTTAATGCAATGGCGGGCTTATTCCGTAATCGGAATCTCTTCCAGCCAACCACTTAAATTTTGATAGAGGTTCTAATAAAAATTTAAAACTAATTATAAAAAATTAAAATTAAAATAAAACTTAAAATACGGAAAACTTAAATGAAGAAACAAAAATAGAATTAAAAGTAATATGAAATAATAAAATAAAATTATAGTACATATAATAAATATAATAAAATAATAAATAGAATAAAATATATTTATTATCATATATTAATATCGGCTGAGAATTTTTTTTTAATGTTTTGTTTAAATGAAGATATTGTTTAAAGTTTAATTTATTTTAACACTTAAGTTTTAATAGAAAAACTCATTGGTGCCTGCCCGGGGTTTGAACCTATGTCGTCTCTAGAGAGTCGCATGGTCTCACCGCTAGGCTATCACAGTTTATAATACGAAAGTTATGCTAGAATTATTTTGCTACGATCCGCGTTTGTTCAGAAAATCTATGTAATGCTAAGTGTAGAAAGGAAAACCATTGTCATACCTCATAAAAGCAGGATTAATCACCGCACGTATCACCAAGACACCAGTACACAACACTACGACAATCTCGTTACGATAACGGAACGAAAGGATCGTTGAGATGGTCGTAGTGAATGTGTGTAGTGCTTGTGTAGTGTACTGTTGGTGTTGAGTAACTAATCCGGTGGTCGTGCGATAACTAATCCTGCATGTATAAAGTAGGAGAACGGTTTTGCTTGCTACACTTTGCATTATATAGATTTTCTTGACAAAAGCGGATTATGACAAAATAATTACATCATAACATTTGGTTTTAAAAATTTTCTCTTTGGGACGAAAGATGGCATTTTACCTGGAGTTGGACGGTCAAAGGCTTCAACTCTGAAAAATTCATTCTTCATGTTGAAAACAAATTGTCATAATTGGACTCATGAATGAATTTTATTTTTACAGATAACAGATACTGATTGCAGTTACTATCTCCGCTGAAAATACGAGATAAGAAAAAGTTTAAGATTGTAGCAAAACTGGAAAAGAATGAAAGATACTTCAAAGTTAATACTTTGAAGTATCTTTTATTCTTTTCCAGTGACTTAATGCTCAACTAAACTAACTTTACGATTTTTATGGGAATGCGAACTTGACAAAAGAGCGATGGACAGCTTAACAAGAAGTTACGAAAACCTTTGTAAATACATCCTACTTGGGCTAACAAGAAATAAAATCTTCAAAAGTATATTTAGTATTCAAAAGTACACTTAACCTTAGTATTCTACAAAAAAAAACCTAGAAAAAAAATAGCAAAGCAAGTATTCGAACTTGCTAAATTCGTGCTATTTCTTTGCAACAAATTATGTGTATTTGTGATAGGATCATAATTTGGAGACAACGCTACCGAATAACATACATCAGTTTAGGCTTGTTTCGTAAACTACGCCATGGGTAGAGTACATTTAATACTGATTATCCAAATTGAAGCAGTTTTTAAATAGCTGGACACGCAAGATACGTAAGTCAAGTTTATTATATATTTTATACTTAAAAAACATAAAATTTCCACACACACATGAACACATATGAACTCTCATTCCCTCTTTCTCACAAACACACACACGCTCACACTCATACACATAAATGATGATATATCCAACTAACTATATACGTATGTCAAGTTTAATTGTTTCGCTTTTATATATTTGTAAATTTTTACATTTTAAGCGTATTTCTCTTATAATGTTCGAGGGTGTGTTATCTGTAACACAGGTTACCTAGTGCAGAGATCAGTCTCTCACACCACTTTTATTTGCACCCTTATGAATTGCACTATGACAATTGTTATTTGTGTGAAGAGAAACAATAAATGAATCTTTATAATATTATTATATTATAAAAGAAGTAGAAAAGATACAAAATAGACATTAAACTTTCACTTTTTTTCAAAGCACAGAAGACGAGTAATAACGTATTTGCACATGTAAACGAATGACTTGAAAAACTACATCGTATAGATAACGATTTATAACAATGCGTAAGATCCGCTTTTATCAGTAAGATAAAACTCAATAGTCTCATCCGCCAAATTATCTATGATATGAAACCCACTCAGTAGGGAAGCCAGCCTAAAATGTGCCATATTACAGTAAAAAGAAAGCAGATGAGACTGTACCTATCTGTCTCTCTTTCTTATGTGTGATAAGACGAAGATAAGTATACGAGATTCATCTTCCCTTTCATCATTAATTGCGACACTCTCACTTACAGGTCTGCCTATGGTTCCCCTACACTATTATAATTATTTATGTGGTATTGCTCTAAATATAGAATTGGTCTATGGCATATATCAAAAATTATAATAATAATTTCAAAGTGGAATACATTAAGTCATAAAATAAGTAACTTATACTATTAATTAAAATAAATATTTATTACATCAAGCCAAATAGAAAATATTGCTTATATATACTTGCGTATATAATATTTTGTGATTCAAATTAACAAGACAGCTAGATTTTTAAAGAAATGAATAGGATATCATTTACCGAATAAAAATGTAGAGTTTAAATGTTTTAAATCAAAACTTTTGTGTTACAAACAGCACAATATCAAAATTACTATCAACATTTTAAAAATTTAGTGAAAAAAATCTTTATATGAAAATAACTACTATTGGATTTGCAAATGGTTAAACCAGATTGTAGATGTATCCACTTGTATCCATTCAAAACCATGATCACTTGCGTCATCGTCAACGTCACCGTGATAATATAATTAAGGATTATTTATGAACAACAAACTTCAAATAAATAAGAATAAATATGACACAAATTGTGTATTGAATCCTCGAATTATTCAATTTTTTGGTTTCAAATATATCCTTGGATATTACAGTTCCAAGCCCTGAGTTACTTGAGTTTTTTGTCTGTAATATCTATATAATCATTGAATAAGTTCTCTTTGTTAGCTACAATCTGTTTCAGGTAAACAAACCAATATTCAGAGCCGTAACTATTATTGTTTACTCTTCAATAATTCATCTAACAACGATGATACATCGTGTGTCCATTAGTTATTCGTTGCGTGTATTACAGGGGACTGACCAGCGTATCTAGCATTAATATTACGAGATGACAATCGCAAATACCACACTAGTTAAAACAGCTTAGTATTCAACCAGCACAAGCTAGGAACTGTAAATTTTTAACACGTAAATTTTTCATGAAGGATTTTCATTTACTATTGGGTTGATTATACAAATGTTACTAATACATACAAATTTCTTCATTTATGTTTATGTTTTAATGAACCACCTAAGTATGATTAAGTTTATTTTATAAATTTAATCTTTCTTATATTTTATGATAGTGCTTTTAAATTTGTTTCAATGCAATTAGGTCAATATAATCTTTGGAATATTCGCGTTAACAGTAAATGCACAAAAGCATATAAATTATAAATATTCAAAACTCGAATTTTACTTATTTGTTACTGTTACGATTTCATATTAAATAAACATTAAAAGTTTATATAAATACTAATTAATACATACTTTAAATATATAACGAACAATATAGGCTAAATAAACATTTTGTATAGCTTGTATAACAGTTATGATCAAATTAAACTTGAGAAAAGCTTTAGAAAACTAGCCCTCTAAGTTGTGACAGTTACACAAATTACAACTATCCACAACAAAATCATTGCAACCATTTATTAGATAAACTATGAATCTATAATATGATTACTAAAATATATATGTGTATATTATAATATTTAAATATTTTCGATTATTCAATAAAAATCAAAAACTACATATATACAAGCATGAATTTTTCCTTCCATATAACGCGATATGGAAATTATTTTCGCGTATTTTTACTGACTGGGGAACGCGTTACTTATCTGTCAGCTGAAGGATAGATACTGAAAATGATATGATATGGAAAGAATGTTATCTACTTGCCTGTTTAGATCCCGATTTCACGCAATCCGTACTACTTGAAACATTGGTTTTGTTTCACTAGTGCGATGATCAAACAAAGTCAACTTTCACAGGACACTTCAGACACAAAGTCTCGCGGCATAGGAAGGTCACTTTTTTCTTTGCAATTGCACGAATTTTCAAAGAAAATGTGTTTGTCGCGTATTTTTGAGCGATCGTAGTGCCTACCGCGGCACAACCTATCGCTCGCGCGTCTTAGGACGAATGTGTGGCGCGCGAACTGATCGTCGCTTATAACTAGCTCGCGTGTATTGTAGCCTCCGCTCGCCCCTTTGCCCAACTGAACTTAATTTTACGGAAAAGCTCGCATGAAACGTTGGCACGAACTTTCATCTGCACCTACAATTCAGTATACGCTATTAGTGACAATAGATAAGAATGTAAATTATTTATGTGTATTACAGAAGGATTATATTATTTTACATTAGCTTTTATTTATTTCCACTAAATGAGATATTCTAAATTTAAAGTTATTTCAGACATACAACCATCGATGATTATGACGAACGCAATATTACAGTTCGTTACGTTTTTGCTTACAGCTAAGCTTGCGATAAATTAGAATACAATATTGCAGTTATAAAAAGTCAGAGTTTATTGAACCGATGTACTTTGATTCATTCGGATCGATTTTCTATCTTGTAACAGGGGCAAACCGATATTTGAGAGACAGGCTGAGGTTATGTACACAGATGTGCGACTGACAGGATTCTGATACGATCCAATTTCTACTATAAAAACGAATATGTAATTATTATGTGTTCCACGTAATTATGGCTTTTCTCTACCTAATCCATATCCCTTGAATTCGTAAAAACAATTTCACTTTTTAGTTTTTTACAGGCACACCTAAGTTATAGATGTTTATTTGGTATATACGTGAACATTGAATATCTACCATATATATCATAATTTTATAATTTTATTTGACATCGATGTAGGTAAAGACATTTATGAATGTAAAAATTATATACCCGCAAAGGCATTAATAAAACAGGGAAAAAATAAGTAAGGCTCGATAAAAAACTGTTTTCAATTACTTATACTGTAACATAAGTTGATTTAATTTCACTACAAATTTTACTAAGCTTACCCATACCCTTCGTCTTTTCTATGAAACACCAAATACAACACAATAATATTATACAACTACCGTACATATCGCAATATGGTGAATTACTGGTGATATCGCACGCAACTTGTTGGAATCGAAGAAAACACGGTATTTTGTACACTCATAGCTTACCACAAATGTAGTTTTCTAGTAGATTGTACTGTTTAATCCATGGCATACGAAAAACCACTGATTAATGATTTATCGGAAGTATTAAAATATCAATTATGTAGCCGTGTCGTAGCGTAAGTCGGGTACGCAAACGAGTAAGATACAAGCTATGATTACCCAAGTGGCAAGGGTAAGAGTCAGGCCTTGCTCGGCACGTTGACTTAATAAGAATATCAGATGTTCAGTTGCCTAATTCGTAGTTGGTGTTAATATTTGTCTCGCTGAGACACCTATACCTGAGTACCTACTATCTCGTCCCAGATGAGATAGAATTATTAGTTACTCACAGATATGTGCTATTTTTATGTTTCATGTCAAGGTCCGTGTCTACTCGCTTAAAATGACCTAACTAAAAAAGATGTTTTGTTACAAACTGCAATAAAGCATAGCGTAGTGCCTACAAAAGTCGTGAGTGTTACATTTCTATGTTATGTGTTATTTTCTAAAATTTCTAATTGTACAACTTCTATGACCATTAAAAACCAAGGATCTGTAGCTAAATGGTGCGGCATTACCAAAATTTAAATAAATATATATAGAAATAACATTGTTATTAAAAAATACATTTACAGATATATCAAGTAACTTGGTCGTAATTATGAAATAATGAAATCGTATGCAATTTCAATTTTTTTAGGACGTAACTGTTTTCTATATATGCTAGTCTGACATGTTTTATAAAACATTTCAGCATCTTTTATTTATTCAATGAAAAGCCAATCAGCAAATAATGATTTCATAGTATATAGTGGCCCTTAGTTATCGCAACAAAGGATCTTTGGTAGAATACTAACAATGTTTCCGCACACAAAAGACAATATCATTTACGATTTTTCAAATTTCAATACATCGCTGTATTGCATATTATATAAACATGTATATTTTGACAGAATATACATAATTACTTTAATTTACGACAAATTACTTTAACTAATATTTATGAATACGCCTACAATTGTGATATTGTAAAGTATCACGCAGGAATACTCCGAGCAATAGCTCTTTCCATAGCTCGCTGATCGCCTCTGAATATTCTTATGAGGCCTATAGTTAGCCCATAGTTAGTTTAAAATTGAAATTTACTAACTTTTTCTGACGTAATCCGAAACTATTTAGAGTTATATTTGTTTACATATAATATATATCTAGCAATGCCGTTACAAGAGAAGTTACTATGTCTATATTATGTCATTTAGCTAAAAGCTTTACGTAGTTAATATATTTCGGCTAACTTCCTTGACTATTCAGAAATACATGTAGAATACATTCTACTTGAATTTCTGTTTCTATTTCTAAACATCTGATATAAAAAGACCCGAAAAGCTGTCTGACTATCTACTTAAGATTTTTATACGGTTTATACGATACGATAATATTGAGAGAGAGAGAGAGAGCGAGAGATAAAGGTATTAAAGGTAGTAAAGTAATAATACTATTTCCGGAACGGCTGAACCGATTTAGTTGGGATTTTCGCTGAAAGCTCTTTATCCTACCATATCTGCGGTGTCGGGATTTACGTGGGAAAAACTTTGTGTCACAGCTAGTATATATAAAAATGAACCTCTATTTCCCCTGGTCATCGCCTCACGCATCGACGGATGGAAAATTCCAATTATCAGGAGAAGGTTTCTATGAAAGAATAACTTTAAATAATTTATAGAATTAGGCGTTACTTGCGGAGATCCATAATACAAAAGTAATAATAAAATTATTATGCTATAATCCGCGATAAAGTAAATAGAAAAAATATATAGTGCTAAATGTATAGTGGTCTATCCGTTTTTTCATATCCGATACATGCAGGGTTCGTAAAAAAACACATGCACAAACCTTCACCACCGTCACCACAATACACAAGCACTACACACTTCCACTAACACAAACTCAACAATCGTTTCGCCCCGCAACCGAAGCATCATCAGGAGATAGACTCCACGACAAAATCGCAAAGCGAAATACTTGCTTATAGTTGTGACGAAACATAAGAGATTAAAAAAAACTCAATTAACACCAATTCTTACTTTTAGTTCCTATTAAATATTCGCCGCGGGTAATTCCTCGGAACGCAGTTAGTATACGTATAAATATATTATATTTGACGTTGTAATTGGTTAGCCAACTTTTATAGTTCCGGATAGCAAAAACATAAAGGAACTAACACCAATGCCATGCCCGTATGGTTATTGAAAAATGTGACATGAAATCCTTATACCAAGTGATTGATTTATATCAGGGGAAGGAAGAGTCTATAATGCATATTACATGGTCCAATACTATGCTATATGTATATTTATATTTGTGTATGCATATTTATATATGTGTTTTTCGTCTGGAAGTCTTGGACGGTTAAGATCGCGGGATACTTTTGGATACTGCATATAACTATTATAACAATTTTATACATTTAAATACTATACTTACTTATATGTTTTTAATTATCAAATACATCCTTTATCTTAGTACATTTTTCATGCGAGTATTAAAAACATATGCTGATTGTCGATATAATTTGTAATTTTTTTTTCCCATGTAAAACATTATCTCAAAGGCTCCTCTCATATATTTATTATGAGAGGAGAGCGTCATCAAGCACAAAATAGAATAAAAAATCTGATATTTGTGAGAGATTAATTTTAACGATTTCAAGCATTTAAGTAAGCTAAGTGAAAATAAAATGTATGTTGATGAAACATTAGCTTTATGACAGTATATAAAAAATATATAATGTATTAACAATAAGGTATTCTTGCTATTAAATAGAAGCTTTTTCATATTAAAAAAAATATTTCTGTACAAGCTATCCTGTTAAATGCATGTGAAGTTTAAAAAAATCCCATGTTAAATAAGCTTTAGCACGTTTGCTACGTGATCTCACGTTACATACATGCGAGGTTTAACTCTGACTCTAACTTTACAATAATCTTCATAGCCTTTAATACAATATATTGTAGAAATAAATAAAGCATAACAAAAATAATCTTAACTTTAATTTAATTTTAGTTTATTAATAGTTATTTATTAATTAATAATTTAATTTTTGGTTTATTAATAGTTTACAAGAACAATAATTTGTTAAATATTTTGGAGCAACAAGGAGGAAAATTTATATTTAAGTGCAATTTATCACACGCTTTTCAAAGAAGGAAAACATCGTGAGGAAACTTGTACATCTCTAGAGAATTCTGGGAATTTTTATAGCCTACTAATCCGCAATGAAGCAGCGTAGTGGATCTTAACTCCAACTCTTATCGAAAAACGGAGAGATGGATACCCAGTAGTGGAATAGTAACAGGTACAAGAACATATAAGAAACAAGAATAGCCCACGTTGCTGAACATAATTTAAAGATATAAATAGTAAAATAACTGTCATTAACAGAAAATGCATCGACTGCCACGAAAGTCAACAGTATCATCCGCTAGGTCATTCTAAAGATTGTCTGAAAAGTGCATTAGAATCGGTCAAGCTGTTTCGGAGTCTATAAAGGACATACAGACAAACATTCATTTTTATATATATGATATAGTCTCAGATTGTTTTTTCGTAGGTCTTCAGTGTGCAGCCAACTTTGTATAACATGTGGTATGGTAACCTTCATAGGTCTGCGCTATGACGAAGCTATTGTCTGCGATGAGTAAGACAGGGTGGCTTCCCTGAACACGGTGGAGGCATGACTACATGTGACCGAGTTCAAGGTCGCTTTTGTGTGTCGTTTGTTAACTTGACAAACATTTGCGCCGCAACCGATGACAATAAATATTTCTTTGGCAAATTATACGACAACGATTTAGGTAAACACAACCGAATACCTGTTCCTGTTTAACTCAATTTTAAATTATATCCCTCTGTCCATTCAGATCTTTCTTTAACCGTTACCAATGTCTACTAAATTACTAAGTCTAATATATTTACATTGTCTTTAGAATATATAAAGTCAATATTTGACTGGCTCAGTGGCGTAGTAGTGTGATCCTTCAGCTTCGCGGGTGGCAGGTTCGATTTCTGCTGAGGGCCAACATGTTCTGAATACAATTTGTTGGTTCTTCGAGTCTAGGTGTATATATGTATTTAAGTATTTATTTAAATCATATAAGTAGTATATTTACCAGTCGTCTGTCACCTCCAGCACAAGTGTACTTGTGCTGGAGGTGACAGACTTTACTCGTAATATGTATATTACGAGTAAGTAAACTCGTGTGTGTGTGTGTGTCAGTGTGTATTTTAGATTTTTTTTAAATTTCGAACACAATATTTCTATTAACGTAAGCAAATTGAATATTGTGAATAGTATTAAAAAAATGTGATCGATACATTTATAGCATGAAATGTTTCCTGTTATGGTGAAAGGAATGTAATCAATTCTCATTTAGTCATTTTATAACTACCAAGTGATCGCTGGTACGGATGAAAAAAAACAATTTCAATCTGGCCTTTTCAACAATGCAGAGCACATCAGTTCCTAACCTGTACGAGTAAATTGCCCTTATACTCGTATGCAGTAAAGCATAGTAAAAGCCAGTTAATTTTCAATAGCAATGCATAGGGTCTCCTCTCCTTTTATTGAAAGACTGTTGGGTGCTCATACTGACCATACTGCTTTAATGCCGATTTATACATCAGACATGTCCTAGTAATTCTTCAAATATATGCAGGTTTCATCACGATGTCTTCCTTGAAAAGCATGAGATACTGTAAGTATAAATTGGAATGGTAAATTTTATAGATCTCATTAGTGGCTGCTAAGCTTTTTAACTCTGACTCCCTTGTAGGGTTCGCGAAGTCTCACTGTTTAGCAATTATAGTTTACATTTTTTACTGAAGTACACTTTAAATACATCTGTAAATGTTTATGAATTGAATTGAAAGAGCTTTTATTATTCTAAAGAATAAATTTTGTAAACGAAATGTAATAATTGATTTGAAATATTTCGCAAACAAACTAGTTAAGTGTTTAAATTCATAAACAATATAATATAAAATATATGCTTTTATTCTAGCAGTAATCTCAAATAAAAACAACTTGCAACCGAATTACGAATAATCTTACTCCAAGGCAAAATTGACATAACGTTTTATTTGAAGTTTATTACATTCCAAGGACTATCTAAGTACCTCTGCCAAGGAAATCATAAACTTTACAAGGATTTCTTGAAGGCTTTGTATACTCGTACCTTTAGTCACTACCTTTAGCTATGGGATAGATGGAATCTTAAAGCAACTTTGGTACCGATAGGCTTCTAAAGCGGCTATGGTACCGATGGGGTTCTAAGGTGTTGGAGTGATATTTGACGTTTTCGTATTGTTAGTAGAGCGCCCTCTAGGTGAACAGATGACAATTAAAATAAGCCATAGGATAATACGTTACTCGGACCAAATTGCAAAGCACTGTTGTACTAATATTGCGATGTTATCCTAGTGTCTATCTCCTGATAATGCTTCTGTATCCGGGTGAAACGATTGTTGACATGGTGGAAGTGAATGTGTACAGTGTTAGTGGGGTGTGATGGTGATGGTGAACAAGGTGTGCAGTGTGTACCCTTACTAGCATTACATTTAGATTTACTCAAATCGCGAATAGAAAATAATTTTTATTTTCTTAAATAGCGGATCTATTGAAGAAAACAATTCTTATATCCGACAGTAATCCATCTTGTAAAATAAAATACACGAAATAAAATCGTTATTTGCACTGAACATTTTCACATCCGCCGGTAAGTTTATAATAAAATCACGTTAATTTACTGGTGTTATCAAACTAAACGTATAACGCTCAGTGATAATGATTTCTTTATAAAAGAAAAAGTTTCTTAACTGTAAAACTTATACAACGCCGATTTAACATTAATTAATTTAAGCAATTGTATTTAAGCTCAAACTCATTGAAATTGAATTTATTTTACAAGCTAGGAGCTTAGCAATTTGTATAATTGTTTTAAACACATGTTTTAAAATAATATTAAGGAAACCTAACTTATTATACCTACTCAGTTTTTATTTAACCTATTCAGGTGATATAAAAAGTTATATCAAGTATAATTCACCGTTATTATTGTAATATTAAATAATATTATTATAATTAAAGGCAGTATTAGCGTAGTGCCTCAGATTTAATACTTAGTTAGACACCAACAAGTTTTGATTCAAAACATAATATGTGCCTAATTGATATTTACAATATATCACGTGCTTTTCTTTTGATAACCTGCGTATATCAGGAGTATTACTAGGATGTGTGTTTTCTATAAATCCGTAGTGGATTGGATCCCAGAATCAAACAGAGATATAAAATAAGGGCTACTTAAAAAAATAGACTTAGTAATTATTTTCGAAAGTTAAAGGATTGGTTTAAATTTAACAGTTTGTGGTTTCTAATACGTTCGACCATGACATACAGTTAACGACAAACCTTATTTAGACAAACACTTAGCTATAGTTCTTTCAATAGTGCCTTGACATCTAATAAAATAAAAATAATCATAATATTTTAACATTTCATTAGACATCCGAGGCGAAGTTCATTGCAAAATATATTGTTATTTTTTTGCATAATACAAATAATTAATAGAATAAGGATTTAAGTAATGCCTTATTCTATAAGTTATTGTATTGTATAAGTCACGGACACAATTTGATTTTTTATTGTTCGAAAAGTCAACATTTAGTACAAATTTAATAGTACGGAAGCGAGAAGTTGTCAATTACCATGACAATAGAAGAACTGGTATCGTCAATGGGATAAATACCTCGTTGATTGTAGAGCGCACTTTCCGTTGTCTTACTTTTATATGCATTATAAGCAATTGACTAAGAACTCCATCAAAATCATTACATTACTTAACGCTTAAGATATCGAATGCTAAATATTGGTGGCAATGTAGTAGTGAAGTGTTGCTATCCCACTGCTGCACATAGTCCCGTTTTTCAACTATTTGACGTCAGAAATATGAAGCAGACCTCTTCCCTCGTTTTAGCGATAAGGATTAAAAATAAAACACCGCTGGTCGACTGTTACTCGCATCCAAGGAACTTTTCATAGTCATGCAGGTTTTATCACACAGTGTTGACATATTATTATTAATTCATCATCCTCCTGCCCTTATCCCTCTCTAAGCGGGGTCGGCACAACAGGCCACAAACATGTTGTCAAATGATTTGGCTACGTATTTTACGACCGGCCGCCTGACTGACGTCAACTTACCTTAGTAGCCTTTTACGACACCTTGGTAAGAAATAAAGGGGGTGTTTTCTCAGCCGGATGCCACACGGCGGACATATTATTGTTATCAACTATCATAGAAATATTATTAGTTAATTTATTTTCTATAGGCGTCATTTTTAATTTGAGTATATCTAATAATTTTTTCATGATAAACAGACATCTACTAATAAAGCTTAGAATGACTTGGGTTGGTTAACTGGAGCATGATTTAGCATGCTATATAATTTATAACGTTTGAATTCTTTGACCTTTATGATTCACGAACGCTTATCTAACTGTTTAATATTTTCCTAACAACCCTGAGTAATCCAGAGCTTACATGCTTATTCATAATACAGAAAATAAAAGAATCGGTTTATTATGTTTAAGCTTACGATAATTCCTTAGAACAATCATGAGACATAATGTAATAATGAAATGTCTCCAACACAAGCACGATATTTATACGATATAATTAGTTCGTTTATGAAAAAGTTCAGATATATTAAATATTTATGCCTTATCAGTAATCAGTACAGAGTTGTGTATGTCACTGAGTACTATTTTCGTTGCTAATTGCGTTTCTTTATCAATAAATCAAGAGTGAATGGAGAGTTTATGCAAATTTTAAATTTAAAAAACCACTTTTGAAAGTTATTAATATAGTTTTTTCCGAAGCTGATGAACGTTTAAAACTCGTGAATAAAGACGTTGCGACTAAAGGTCCGAATAGAATAGAGTAGGATAGAGATAGAGAGTAGAGAGAGAGGATAATATCCATTATATTGTATAGTATGGATTACTATTTTATATTTTCAGTTTTCATTAATTCTATCAATACCATATATCTAAGTTACATTTGGACCTTACAATTCTGAAGCGAAACATTCATGCAAAACGAGCCTAACTACAAAGGATTTATAAATAAATCTAAAGGTCAAGGATAACATTTCCTTAACTAGCATAATTTACTGGATCTTAAATTGATTGACAGAAAGATAGTGATAAACCGAGATCACTTAAATAATTTTAATAATAAAACACACATCATATGAGAGTGGTAATGAATAGTGTCTGTAACGGGACGGGGTGTGGGCGGCTAGCACAAGGCATCATTATTTCGTAACCTACATTTGAATGAAGGAGTATTATTGGCTTTCGAAGGAGTTTCCATTAGATGATATCATCTGAGCAAGCTATCAAAGCTATAAAAAAATTCTATCGTTTTCCGACAAAAAAGATTTAACAAAATTTCCTTTCCTTTCTGTTAAGCCTCATCTGAAGACAATCCTGGCAGCAGCATCAGATTATGCTTATCATAAATATGTATTGTCATCGAGACTGGATCAGTATGTAAAATTGCAGCTCAACCGGACACGGGGAAGTGAGTAAAATTTAACTTGCAAGATTCCACCCTTACATACATATACGGTGAGTTAAATAGAAGCTTTTAATGATTACTACTAGCGGTATCATATCCTACTCCACGGAAACCATACGTTACAACTTACACGTATCTCCAGTGGAAATTGGAAATTCCTGGAACTATCCTGGGATATGCAAGTTTTTTTATGGCGTTTTAACTGTAATACGTTCCAAGCTTCACTTGCGAGTCACGCAGTCTTGCCCTCCAGCAATATAAAGATATACAAATATCCTAAAACTTATGCTTTAGAAACTCTTCTCAATATACGTTAACAAACACGCTCACTAAAGTCCATATACGCACGCATTTACACACTCCCATAAGATTTATTCTTTTTTTTGTTACTCCTTTTCTTAAATTTAATATTTTGAACTTTGTTATTCGCTGTCGTAGATCGGCGTTGACATCTGCAACGGGGTTTTTAGCTTTTGAGGAGTCAAAATTAATACTGTACCTAAGTAAATAAAAGTAAAAATGAAATTTCTATACAATACTTACTTTAAAAGATAATTTTGCTGTAATTATGAATTAAGGAATGAATAATACTTTTATTTTACATCACAAAAATATATACAATAAGCATCATACAAATTTTATTTATAAAAAGAAGATAAAAGAAACACCTTCCTAGGAAGGCTCCGAGTGTAAACCACAAAGTGAGAAAAGTGATGGTCATTTGAAAATAAACTATCAGTGTCCAGCGGTCAAGAGTACCTTCAAGGCGACGGCCGAGGTGAAACCTGTACAACAATAGAGAAATGACGTCTTTAAAGATCTTTTTGTATTTTTTTTGGTGTATCTATATCTGAAACACCAAAAAAATATGTATCTGTTAAATAGTTTCATCATATGTACCTAAAATAGTCTGTTTCTAACCCAAATAGCGCAAAGATTCTCTAGATTGATCTGATTTGGAAGATTTTCTGGAGAGAAGATTCGGATCTTAGAGCAACCATAGTAATATATTAGAAATTCTCTAGTAATAATATAAGATGCAAGTGGTTAATGACGTTTTCGATCACTGTAAAGCGTACGATGAATAATAAAAATTTAGTAAGCACATAAGTTTCATAGTTATAAGTTAAGAAAGGTAAGTTCCAGGCAGATATATAAAAGTAGCATGATATATATTTCAATACAGTTTATTTTCACTAACACAAGAAAGTGACTTAGGAAATAAACACCATCAAAAAATGACCGAAACCATAACAATCGCCATATCGCTGTAGGTCGACGGTCGGGTTGTGCAAAAAAAATACCGAATGCCTTCACGCACTTGGGGTTTTTCAACTCATACGCAAATACTTGCACCTGGTACCACTTCTCTAACTAACGATCTTTATCTCACTTAAACGTAAAATAAGTTAGAGCTTACACTACCCACCTTATTAACTCTACAGCTTTTGTGTTTATTATTTTAAGTCGGTGGTAAGTGACGTTTTTGACCTCAGAATGGTACGTACCCAGCATAAGAATCCATCTTTCATTCATACAACGATTAAAATTCGAAAGTCCATCTGTTAAACTATCACAGCTAATCAGCTAGATAAATATTGACAAAAAACACACGTATGGTACAATTAAAGCTTATATACCAGAAATATATAGAAAATAATAGCAAAAAAATCCCTTTTTTCTCTAGAGAACAGGAAAAACGCAAAGTATAAAGAATAGTATATAATTGACAGTAGTTAAAGATTTAAATTGTCGCAAACAAAGTGGGAAAACTTGTTACTTCCAAAAATTTAAATGTATCATTTTTTCCGTTACGTTTTAACGTTATTCCCGTGTATCGTCAGAGTATAATAGAAACCCATATATACATAAATGATAATAATTTTTCAAGTTTTTGAATTTTATTTTCAATGCAACATCGCACGAAGATCACTTAAGTATGATTTCAAATCAGTTATACATATAAGATATGGATTCATGATTTATGTTAAGAGCGGTTTCATTTGAACTAAAAAAAAACAATGTGATAATAGATAATTATATATTTCTGATTTTTTAATAATGACTCTTCAATGTGTATAAAGTATATTAAAGTCGTTAACCTAAAATCACCGTTCTTTCCAAAGTGACTGACCCAATACGCGACGGTAGGCTTATAGCGAATTCTTGATTCGGTCATAAACCGAACGATTGTTGTAAATACATTCATTGGAGCACGATACGAATTTTAATCGGATTGTTCATTGAATGTACGAAAACATAAAATAATATTGTGTAATATTGTTTCTATAAAATAAAAATTCTTAAGACAAATTTAAGACTTAGATTAACGATTGTAAAAATACATAACATGAGGCAATCATAAAACTATGCTTATAATTATTAATTATGCTTATATTATATAATTTATTTGATTTTTTTAAAAGCAACCATGCCATTTTTGTATGTTATAAAAATTTGACTGTAGCAAACTACTTAAGGAAACAGTATAAATTTAAGTTAATATTAAAGTTAAATATAAACCTCATTAAACAAAGATTAAAATTTGAAAATTGGTCAAACATCTCCATTACAAAAAACAGAGTCACGCTACATAAGCTGTAATTATGGTGATGTCATGATATACTCTATTCGAAATATTATAAACATCATCATCCTCCTGCCCTTATCCCACTCTAAGTGGGGTTGGCACAGCATGTTACAAACATGTTGTCACATGATTTGGCCACGTATTTTACGACCGGCCGCGTGCCTCAACTCAACTCAACTTATCTTAGTCTCTAGTTTACAACCACTCGGTAAGAAAGACCACCCTCTTTCTTACCTTTTCCTTTCTTACTCCTTTCTATTCAACCGGATACCACACGGTGGGTCAACTTACCTTAGTCGCCTTTTACGACACCTCGGTAAGAAATGAGGGTGGTCTATTTTCCTCAGCCGGATACCACATGGCTTTCAAAATATTATAAACATTTAACAAAAACATAACAAAATACTATAAATTGTTTTAAAGAAATAATTTAACTAACAACTAAATATGGATCTTGTATCTGATTTAAAAGAAATAAATAATAAATAAATAAACAATTAAGAAATAAAGAATTTATTTCTTAAAGAATTTATTAACAATTAAATTTAACCTCCCAGCCTATTATTTAATATGTGTAATATAATATAATAGGCCACCACACCACCACACCATTCCAGTGTTGAATTTGACGCCACGGTATTGAAATCACTTGAAGAATTTTTTACGATTTTACAACTTCGGTTTAACGTAATTTGCAAGACTTGTCAACATGACTTCCACTCAACGTGGTTCCGGTAAAAACAATGTAGCGAAACAGGAAATAGAGTAAGACATTATTTAGTGTATACTCTATAGCAAAACTTTAGAAAAATGCGTTTGTACTAATTCATTCCCCAAGAAAAACTTTTTACATCTTTTTACGCACTGCTTTACTTTGATGGGGTGCCCTTACGACCTTAATCAAACCATGAGCTAATATATAATCAGAAATTAATTTGTAACTTTTTTAGTTATTGAATCACCGAGACGCAATATTCGTGATAATAAGAAGTAGGCGTAGGGCCATACGATAACAATAGATTAAATTTAAGAAACCAGGTCTAGGATCACTAAGGACTGTGTGGACTAATTTTATTTTTTGAAAGAAAATCTGATAGATATTTTAGTCATAAATATAAGAGCGCGTATAAATATTGGTGAATTTCAGATACAAACGATAACGATATATATGTCAATTATATTTCTTATTCTATATTATGTCCATTACTGTACTGAATCCATTAAATGTCTGTATTATATAATTTGTTGATAATTCATACTTGGAACGGACAATATAATCGCTACGACAATAAAACAAATATATCAATGTTTTTGCGAGTAATCTAAGCTCGCGTAATTCTGAATAAAATTAATTGTTAATGAATAAAGTCCAGTTTGTATTTCCTTGTGTGACAAATGGCTTTAAAGTTTTATATTTAAAAACTTCTTCTTTATTATTAATTCATATTAATTGTTGAAGCGCAGTTGGGTTTTGGAATCTATATATGCTCGTCCATAATTTGAACTGTGACTCATCTTACCTCTGAGTCACATATCTCAATCGGATATAAATAAATAAAATGAAATGATTGTCCACGGCATATACAGACTGTAAATATATCTTTGGGTACAGCAGGTTTCAAAGAAAAATTATTTACGTATATTTCCAATCAACGTCTCAATCTACTATAATTATTACTGATTAGAAATAAATTATATAAGAGGAAAATCCAATTTTATCTTATAGTTCTATTAAAGAATACTTTTTCATAGAATAACACCATTATGGCGTTAAGGTCACATCGGGAGCAACTTAAACTATCATCCTCTAACAACCTTTGTTGCAACGATGTGTGTGCCGGTCGCTATCAGATAGGATACGAATGATAAAATAAGTAGGTATTTCATGAGAGATTTAATGTATTACATTATCTTTACCTTATCGTTAATACGAAAAAATTAATTAACAACCTGTAACTTTTGCATAGCTGGGCAAAGACCTCCTTCCTCTCCAAATCATCTCCCTAATGGTCCTTAGACCTTAAACGATGCTCCGAAGTTGATCTCCGAATTTTAACGATACTTGTAGAATTAATTACGTTTCTTTTTCTTGACGATAAAGCTCACCAAGAAACGGTAATATTAAGTGTATGTAAATCAAATCAAATAAAAATAATCTTTATTCAAGCGCTTTTTGATTGTCATGCATCAAAATGATTAATGAAGCTGAATTGTTCTCTTATCAAGGAGAACCAGCAAGAAACACGGCAATCAATCTTTTGAACATTTTTATAAAAATACTTATACGAATAAGTTTATAGCTAAGTGTATTAGAAGAACATTCTTGAGTTGAAGAAGTAACAAGTAGTTACTCGTAAAGTACAAATAAATTTTAGTCCGACTTTTTTTTATGATTTATATAATCTACAATTGTGTATATGCTTTACGTGTAACTATATTCCTTACATTAACACAGCGCGCGAAATCTTCATCATCAAATCTTTCACTAAATAAATTCTTCTTTCAAATTATATCATCGATGCATACTGTTTAAATTATACGCCCTATTATAAAGAACTAGTATGTATCGCCGTTTTAAGACGAAAAATATAAACTTACCCATTCTTCGTTGAGGCTCAATATAATATATGTGTAAAGTATGTAGAATAAATCTTAAAACAGATAACAATTACACAGGATAATATTTGAAATAAAATCCATAAAAGGGTCCTGTATTTTACAAAGTTTAATGTAACGTGCTTTTTTTATTTTATTCCTATTCTTTCACATTCTTTAATCATATACCAAACGGTCACAATAATATTTTGTGCCGTTGTTACTGTTTCAATGGCTAAAACAAAGCATGTACTTATTACGCTCAATTGCAACTGTAAATTTTGTAACAGTAGTGTTACATAAAGAGTGAATAGGAGGTTGGACAGTTGGTGAGTCATACGAAGCCGTTAGTTAAGATTTGGCACGCTTCAAACACTTATTTCCTTTCCTTTTCATGAGTTGTAAGTAATACAGCTCCCGACAAACAGTTCGTTCATTCAATATTGGAGTTTAGTTCTTTAATATTAGAATAAAAAATATTCTTCTATATTTTGCTGTCATCCATGCTTACATAACCATACAAATATTTTTATCTAAACTGACTGTATACTGTTAGCCCTAACGGTTTTTACAGCGCCACTGGGCAGGACAGGCGAGCGCAAAAGCATTGTCGAGGTTGCTAAACGTGGAAAGTAGAGCGCAGAAGCTCTACTGGCGTCGGGAGAAAAAATTATTGAGATAGTAAACTATGCAATACCATATCCTGCTTTAGTTTCGTTAAATACACTTTAATATTTTTTCATTAAATTTATCGATCCTTTTAAGTAAATAATAACGTCTATAAAATAAATTTTCTATTCACCTGACTGGCACTCGAACTTCCAAAAAATTTTTGCATTAAATTACCCAAAAATATGTGTTAAGGAAATAAACATAAATTATGAAGATTATTTTATTTCACATCAAACGATATTGTAGAAAAAACAATTGGCAACCTAGCTTCTCAGCTAGATGCGTACGTAAGACATACAGTCTTATTAATGTCATATTACAGTTATCTGTAAAAGTTAAAAAAGGTTTAATAATCATCTTTTATTTCTGGCCCTTACTATTTTAAACTAAACAAATTTAATGAGACGTATTGAGTTTATAATATTTATAGGAAACCATTTTTTTAAAAGCAAAGCTCTCTAGGCCTCCTCTTCATCTAGATCTCTCTAGTCAGGATTTATTAGCGATCAATAGAGCGTAAAGACTGCGCTTGCGTATTTTAACTATTTGTTTTGGGAGTCATAGACTTGGTAGACATAAAATATTCAATGCTAAACACTAAATCTATTAGACATTAGTTGACCCACTTGAGCAATCACTTTGAAGACTTACAGAACAATGAGTCATAAACTTCTTGGTACATAATCTGGTCCAGTTTGGAGACCACAGAGTAATCAGGAATACACGGAGAAAATATTGTGTCCTCATGTACTCAAACGAACATTCAATCAACACAGCTAATGTATTAGGAGAATCCGTCAATTGTTTTTAGAATAAAATCTTAAAAGTATTCCCGCTAAAATTTATTTATTTGTTTTATTTGCAGGTAGATTACCAATATATATATATATTTAATAGTTATTATGAATCTAAGATCTTATTGGCACAAAAATTAATTTAATTCCTTACTGTGATGTAAGAATCTATCGATCATTAAGTATATTTTTTTAAATATTAAGTGTTATAAACAAAATTCGCAACGATAAATATATGGGACAATTACACACACGGTCATACATCCCCAGAGAAAGTCACTTGTATTATGTGACAACGGATAAATATATAATTTTAAATAAACAATTACACCCAGAATCGAAGAACCAACCAATTTCGTATTATAGAAAACGTTGGCCCTCGGAATCGAACCAACGACCTGCGCAGCTGAAATCATCACTACCACCTGTGCCACAGAGCCAATCAACATAGTATAGACATATCTATACGACACCGCATATTTGTCGCTGAATGATATATCAATTCTGTAAAAAAAAAACTAAAATGCAATCTAACTTTTATGGACAGCTGTAAAATTAGTGTTTTATTGTTATAAGTATATATTTTATATACTATTGGTAGTATCACCATCACTCATATTACTCTTTTAAGGTTTATTGACGTATATTTACGTCAACAAACCTCAAAATCTTCTTACACGCATTAGTAATACTAATATTTGTCCTGTATAGCGGTTATTACTAAGAACATCAACGTTATTAAGTTTGAACAATTAATTTATAAAACAAATGGTTGTAGTAACATTTAATACTCTTAGTCATAAAAAATATAAATGGCTTGAATAGATAGAGAGCCATAGAGTTATTATACATAGAGTAGGGGAGCCTGAGAATGAATTAATGAACGAAACAAATAATAAAAGGAAGACGACCCATAGTTATCTAAGCACACATACGCGGCAAAATATTCATGGCGCGTTATTATTTTAAATATTAGCATTTTTACTACACCTTTAAAATGTTTATGCGTTTTTTGATTCAAAAGGAAATCTGGTTTGAAATCTTACAACATCCAATAAGTAGCTCATAGTAATCAAAATAAGTAGCTTTTTCTTCTACTAATAATAATACTACTCATTAGTAGTATAGTACCCAATGAATGATACCGTATTTAATTATATCTATTTAAAAAACTATATGATAGTTCGTTTATATATAGGTTTACGTATATGTAGATATTAGATGTAGATATATATTTAGACGTATATTTATAGCTAATTTTAATAGAAAATTATACATATTTGTACTAGCTGACCGGGAAAACGTTGTTTTGTCATATACATTATTTCTAGGGAATTTCTAGTGTATATTATAAAAAAAATTGTTAAAAAAAGGAAAGCACGTTGTTGGTGGACAACCCTTATAAATAATATACGTGATCACGTATGATTGTATTGAAGCACTAATTTAAAAATGAAGAAATGAATTACGTATGACGTGATTACACTCGGCTAACAAGCATTTTCATTTCTTACCCACAGGCTTAGTCATAAAAACGTGTACTACTTTTTAAAGATAATTGAACCAGTAAGTTCAAGTAAAGAAAGGGTGACTCATTATCAAGCTCCGATTTACATGGAATTTAATAAGAACGAATACGCGTACCGTTATAGATGAGGTCCACCCACGGAACGTAAAACATAATCACCCATGACCATTATTACTTTCACTTGAAAGTACTTAATATATGTATATATAGATTAATATAGCAGTTGCCTTGCGCGTATATTAATCTATATAAACAATCTTTGCTCGGAATGAAAAAAAAGATCATTCAGTTCTTTTTTTAATACTATGAATTCACGACATGTACCAATAATAAATTTTAGACTTCGAAAATCCGTCCGTTATTTAACTCATTGTTGTTGTGTCCTGTTAGTTATGAAGGATTACGCAAATTTATAGAATTAAGCATTATTTCGCCGAGTTCTATAATAAAAAAGCTCTCGCAGGGAAACTCAGTTCAGCAGCCTATGCTATTCGAAAGATAAGACAGTTTACAGACGTCGAAACAGCAAAACTAGTTTATTTTGCTTACTTCCATAGCATTATGTCTTATGGAATAATGTTATGGGGTAAATGCGCTGATATTGAGAAAATTTTTGTATTGCAAAAAAGAGCCATACGTGGCATTTATAATTTGAATTCGCGTGAGTCCCTGCGAGAGAAGTTTAAGGAAACAGGTATTCTTACGTTAGCTTCACAGTATATTTTTAGCAATTTGATTTTTGTGCATAAAAATATACATAATTATAAAAAGATTGGCGATGTATATAATAGACAAAGTAGGAACCGACATAAGCTTGCGGCTCCTGCTTTGCGCCTTGTAAGAGTACGTAAGTCGTTTGTGGGTTTGGGTATAAGATTCTATAACAAAATTCCACAATCAATTTTAACTTTGCCATTACAGCAATTTAAAAATACTGTTAAAAAGAGGCTGATACAGAAAGCCTATTATACCGTGGAGGCTTACATTGATAATAAGGATGTGTGGATATAGGTGCACTTCTACCCTGTACAAGACAGTAATAAATAAATGTAACTAGTTCTAAGATTTATATTTTAAAAAGAGCAACCGCCGAGTTTCTTGCTGGCTCTTCTCGGCAGGAACAGCTTTCCGAACCAGCAGTAAAGTTGACGATTCAAAAGCACTTGTTTACAAGTTTACTTGAATAAAGAATATTTTGAATTTGAATTTGAATTTGAAATGAAAATATTGTTTTGCTAATATCCGATCAAAGAAAATATATGTAATGTTAAATGTAGAGTGTTGATAAACCAATTGATTTTTACCAAGTGGTTAGTTAGTGCTGCTTGAGTTAATATTTCTAACTTGTATTTGCTTTTCCATCATTATTTTTTAATAACCACCAAATAGCGACACAGCCATCTTGACCACATAAGCTGGTGAAAGCATTTTGTTAAGCACTATTCTTGTGCATAGTCTTCTAGTAAACAAATAGCCTATATCGGGTAACCTTTGGGATGTACTATACATGTTAGGTTAGGCTTACATTCTGCCTAGTTATATATACATTTTAAAATTGTCGTAACCTTCTTTTAAAATAACATTTCCATGCTTCTCTTTATGGTATGGTTTTCTTTTATAAAATTATTTTGCAGTACTGCATGACTAGATAATATATATGTAGTTCCAGATAATATTCTAAATGATTGTTTCTAGACATATTTTCGTTTAATGTTTTTTTTTATATTTACGTATATTAAGTAGGAATACTGCATTTTATGCTTTTAATTTTACAGTCAAGTCTCAGTAGAACGGAACACTATTTTTTTTTAAAGATTAGTAATACAACACATAAATCATGTTATCTGTTATATACATAGAGATAATTTAAGTCGATTTAAAAGGTAAGAACACTTCCTTTTTAATTTAATTATCTACAAATCGGTGCCATGAATTATTTGTGATTTATATATAGAAAAGCTTTTTCAATTTAACTATCTCTTTATATTGAGAAAGCTTTAAATACAACGATATATATTTATTAAAAATATGTGATAATGGGTATAAATAATAAAACTGCAATAAGTCTCTACTTTGGCTTAATGTAAAACGACACAACTTCGCATAACTATTGGCATCTAAAGCATTATAACCTTCGCTGGAACATTAATATAATTAATATAACTTCCGTAACTCCTGCTGTCTTGTTACACACGTGTTTATATTAAACTATTGTTTATTGTGTATCTGCATTGTTTTTTATATATTTTGTAGTCATTCATTTATATTAATCTTTATTTATCTTCGAAACTATCCAAATCCGGAGGAGGAGGAAGAGGTGTTTTGTTTTATTCTATCTCGAGTTTAATTTTTCTGGATTATAAGGTTTTTAATCCAATATACCTTAAGTCATTGATTACCTAAGGGTACAAAACAATTTTTTTTATTTGAACCGCTTAATTTTACATAATAGCATTAAAACTTTAACCGAGAATAAATTTTGCTAGTTAATTTGTCGAGTCTTAAAATAGTATTAATAGAGAGCTCATGTAATAATTTGTTTTTAGCATGAAAGTTAAATACAACGACAAAACAGGCCTTCTTTATTCTATCATAAATTAAAAACTGCTACTAGTAAATTTAGCTAGGTCCCGCGTAAAAACTTAAAATGCGAATGTGTGCAAATGTAAGGTGGTTATCTAGAACTTGATAATGTACCCGTTGATAGAGGTAACCAACATTAGAAATGTCGTATGAACTTGATAATAATCGGCGCTAAAGCTTTAATGTCTAAGCAATGTATGTTCTAGGAAGAGCTGGACAATTGCCTAACTCATCTCGAGCTGGCTGTTATCCAGCGATAGCACAGATGATTATAAGATAAAATACTACTGTATTTATTATTTATACGACCTCCAATAGATTGATAACAGACACTAAGGTCGAAACCTTTAAGAATACGTAAATAAGAAAGCTAGCATTACCCCAATGTACGATAAAATGTCTTGCAATTTCTTATAATTTCAAATCAAACTGAAGTAAAGAACATTAGTACAGATTAGAAAACCGCAAAGTCGAAAACTAAGCGCTGCAATAAGCATTTCCAGTTTTAAGTGGTACTCGGTTCTTTTTTTCTGTATCACTGCCGAGAAACGCCCAATTTGTGGCCAAACTCGTGACAGCTTCCGCTATTGGATACGTCCGCCGCCACCCCGCCTATTAGAATAAGGAACACTGATTATTTATTCATGATTTTACAAATTAACAATGAACATAATGGCCTTAACATAAATTAAAATTGAAATTAAAAAAAAGAATTTAAAATTTTAAAAATTAAAAAAGGAAAGAACAACGTAATAATTTTTTCCTTGGTTCGCTATTACTAGTGCTCTTAAAGAACCTATATACACTGGCTGGCTCATCACGTAATTTAAATAACAATTTTACATCAACCAATGTCAATAACAAGACCCTCGTCAATGGGAACAAACCTTAAGCAGCACAAGACTGTGGATATGGAGACAAGAAGACAAGGAGTTTTGTGAATAGATCTAACAGCGTGCATACACACAAAAAACATAGTAAATAAAAGTTACTTTCCCACTGGTAAGCAGCGGCATGCTATCTTTCGGAAAGAAGGAAATAAAGTTAACACACCTCATTCGACTCCAATTTAATTCGGTTTTTATCGATATAATAAAACTTTATAATAAAACTTTCGTCGCGATGTTTTCGCTCACCTAAATTATTAACATGTTACAGTTCAAATATTAGTTTTAATAAATCCTCCGCCGTGTGGTAACCGACTGAAAAGAATAGAACACCCTCATTTCTTACCGAGGTGTCGTAAAGGCGACTAAGGTAGGTTGATCTGCAGTGTGATATGTGCCGTTTGACTACACACACTCACTACTACAATCTCTACAATCGTTTCGCTCCGAAACCATCATCAGGAAGATAGGCTCCACGACAAAATCGTAATGCATCAATTCAATGTAATTCAATTCAATTAAATTCATTCAATTCATCAATCAATGTAATACATTGCATTACGATTTTGTAGTGGAGCCTATCCTCCTGATGATGCTACGGTTTCGAAGCGAAACGATCGTAGAGATTATAGTAGTGGGTGTGTGTAGTGCTTTGTGGAGTGTTGCTGGTGGCGACGTTTTGTGAAACGTGTGGTGATTTGTCCTGCATGTATAAGGTATATGAACGTTGGCTGCCTCATGCAGTTAGCATTACATAGATTCTCTTAACGAACTCGGGTTATAGGAAAATCATTCTATTTTAACTTTTGTAATCAGCCAAATCGTGTAACAACATGTTTAAACATGTTGTGCCGACCCTACTTAGAGTGGGATAAAGGCAGGAGAATGATGAGTTTTTAGAACCTCATTCGCTAAATAAGGACAGTATTTGGACCCAGTAATACTTTATAGTGTATATGCGCTTTAACTGTAAAGCCACCACGACTGAAATAATAACATTCAAAATTTTCCAAGTACATTTCCAACGTATTCTACGACTTAATGGGGCATTGACTTCATTTATCGGAAACAAACGAAAAATCATTTGGTTTTACTGTCTTTACGGTTTTAAATAATTAGCAGTTAAAGAACATAATGTTGTGTGTTGTGAATAAGTAACATAAACGTGTGAGAATTTAATACGTCCCATAACTGACAAATTGTAAGGCACAAACAAGGTAGGAAGCGATATCGTAGATCGCGATATCATATTGCGAACTTAAGGTGTATTTCTATAAGCACGATAGAGTTGATTTAATATTTTTGTATGTGAACTTAAAGAGTTACGCAATAAAAAAATAGTAAGGGGAAACATAGTCCTTATGAAATCAACATGCCCAGGCCGTCTCAGCTTGAAACACGCCGTTTTAAAAGAGACTTCTCAATAGATCACTTCAAACCAAATAAAGGACTCGAAGCCCTTATATAAACGGCAAAAAGACATTGAGAATCAGAAAAACCTTAATAAACTATGCTGGCCCATGCTTTCTGCATAGCAGTGGACTTGTTATGTTTTAACTCATTAAAACAAATGGGTACCTACTTTATTATAAATCGATTAATATACTATTTGCCGTAATTAGTCCTTTGTTCGGTCACCTATTTATTATACCACGCTTTGTTTAGGAAGTATTTATATTTTATCATTTTATGTTTTACGCGATTATGTTTTACATGAACATCTTAGGAGTTATCGCAACCTAAAAAATAACGCGCGCGGAAAATAAATTAAACAGCGGATTGCAGCGGGTTATCTTTGAAGATAATCAAACCATATAATAATTCTTTATGGTTATGATAATTCTATATATATCTTAATTCTAATAAGCTTTTTCGAGCTCTTATTTAATGTTCAAGGATCAATATGATTAATGATACTACCGCTATTTCGAAATGTTAGGTACCATAATATGCCCGTGCGATTTGCTACTAAATGATAAAGAAACGTAACGCTTGTCTTAAGTAGTAATGAAAAAGACTTTTTTTCTCATCTTACACGATGAGTGAAATCGTGCCCCTGTCAGGGCTACGTTGTCGGATGTCGCTAATTCCGTACGCACATAGTGAATTACTAATCAGTGACACCTAGCAGCACCCATCAGTATTCTGCCAGCACCCATCGACCGCGCGACGGCAAATCGCTAAAAATATAAGATACTGCGAGGGCACTTCATGGCCGACTTGGCCTTACTTGAATCTCATAAAATACCAACCTAATGTTTGTTCCTGCTTTAAAATTATATAAGTTTAAAAAATACTATAAGTAAAATTGTAAAAAACCAAGAAAAGATTACTACAGTATTTAATGCTGTAAAATTAATATAAGTTTTTTTTTTAATTTCAAGCACCTGGGCTAAGGCCTCCTCTCTCCGTTTTTTGGAGAGAAGGATTGGAGCTAAGACCTACCACGCTGCTCTAATGCGGATTGGTAGGTTACACATATCCCTAGAGAATTCTCTAGAGATATGCAGGTTTCCTCACGATGTTTTCCTTCACCGAAAAGCGTGTGATAAATTGCAATTATCAATTAGACACATAAGTTTTAATAGAAAAACTCATTGGTGCCTGCCCGGGGTTTGAACCTATGTCGTCTCTAGAGAGTCGCACGGTCTCACCACTAGGCTATCACAGCTTTTGAGGATATACATATAAAATACATATAAAAATATTCCAAGGAATATATAAATATAATATGGGAAGAATAGATACGAGTATTAACTGTACATCAGCGTAAAACACAAAGGTTAGTTTGCTTGACAAAAATTCTCTACTCGTACATTTTATATCATTTTCTTACTATATTATATAACTAAGAAATAGACTGCAGATCACTTCAACTGTGGAATTTCCTTCCCGGGGTCTTACGACTTGTAATAACTTCAAAAAAAAGAGTGAATAGCACTTCATTAGCAAGCGCGGTCCACCTAAGGCTGCATCTTTCGCTCTCGATCAGGCGAAGTAGCAGCGAGGCGAGGCGTTTTTTTTAAACGACAAGACTTTATCGTTTAAACGCCGTTTGGTATCCGGCAGAAGAGAATAGACCACCCTCATTTCTTACTGAGGTGTCGTAAAAGGCGACTTAGGTAAGTTGACGTCAGGTAGGTGACCGGTCGTAAAATACGTAGCCAAATGACAACATGTTTGTAACCTGTTGTGCCGCCCCACTTAGAGTGGGATAAGGGCAGGAGAATGATGAAGACTTTATCGTTTAAAAAAAATTCATTCGCGGGGCATTAAGGAAAACTTTAAGGAAAACAATACACATATTTTTGATAGTAATAAAATTAAGTACACTTTATATTTAGCAAAATTTAGCTTAAAATATAAAAAAAACCTAATAACCCTTAATGACAAAGTTATTTTACGTATGTACGTACATACACTCGATTTGCTAAAGCAAATTATATTATATGTTAAACATAAATGTTTAACTTATAATAGAATGTAACGAAGCTTATCTTTAATGAAGTATTCATTCATAATTAATTAGGAAAATTACAACAATTGTAAAATATATTATAAATATGCATAATACTCAGTTACGTCATCGACTTCACTGACTTTTCTTCATAACTAATAAAACTAAATTATATATCAGGCTATATTAGACACATATACTAGATTAGATTAGCCAAATATTAGTTGACAACCCTCCTATGTTTGTTTTGCATTATGGCTTACTGGACATGTGAGTTTTGTATTCGACGTTAACATAACATTAACATATGTATTTAAACAACATAATTTAATATTTATTAAAGTAGTATAAAAAAATTACCAGTTACTTAATAGACTAATTTTATACAGTTTGTTTCCCTTGAACTTAACATATTAAACAAAAATTTGACTATTATAAAAATTAGCTAAAGTATAATGGATAAGAAAATAATATAACGTGATTCGAGAGAATATTTCTTTTCATATGAATACTGATATTCTTAGACTAATTTATACTAGAAACTAAACACGTTTTAGATCGTGTATCTAAGTACATACCTACATTAAATTATGTTTTTTCTAAGTACGCTATTGTTTAATTCATCAGCCCAGTTATTGTCAATATAATTTATAGAAACATAAATTATTACAGCCTTGATTGTCTTAAGTAACTATACATATACTTACTAAGCATCTTAAAACACATGTTACGACACTAATATATACTATTTGTTAGGTCTGATCAATATATTGTCTGGAATATGAAAAGCCTCATTTTTGCCTTACCCTACTTGCAATTTATAGAGAAAATCTATGTTAATAATGCGGACATAACCACGTTGTTTTATATTGAGAAAAAAAATACAACAGTTTTTAACTGTACATAAAATTTCAACTCGAAAATACTTTCGATGGAAAATACTTTCCATTGAATTCCGTGAGATATGTGCCAATGATTAAATTACAGATATCCGAGGTAAAATTCTTCATCACTTCGTATTAGAGATCATCAAAATTAGCATTTATTGTTTCACAAACAGTGGCGTAACCAAAGGCCCTGTGGCAAAACCTAAACTCCCAAGTATACTATTCAAATCATTTGTTCTGTATTTCTGTGTTAATAAGTTTAACGGAATTAGGCCCCATTTACACCAAACGCACATAGAACTAGAGCTAGAACAAGAGCATTCTTTCTCCCTCTTTGTATACTCGTAAATAGAAGATTGTTCTTAACGTTCACACCTAAATATATTCCATAGAATGTTTGCGAACGCAGAAGGAACAACAAAAGAATGCTCTATGTTTGTTCACAGTACGAATTTGATAGAGTTGGGATAGAATTCGCTCGTCTGATGTAATCAACCTTAAGAAGTCCGAGTAAATCTCTACATAGATTGCCTTTAAGTTGTAATAACAGTTTATAGAATTGGGCGTTACTTTGCGGAGATCCATAATACAAAAGTAATAATAAAAATTATTGTGCTATAATCCGTGATACAGTAAATAGAAAATATATATAGTGCTAAATGTATAGTGGATACTAAATGCATAACAATCGCATCCTCATTAATAATCAGAAAAAATGTTTCAAGTTCAAGCTTGTTGCACGTGTTTAGAGGTAAAATAAATGGTGGGGTTGAACCGATTACTATATAACCATGCTTTTTTGGATAATGCTTTGCTTAGCGATTTTGTCGTGGAGTCTATCTCCTGATGACGCTTCGGTTGCGGGGCGAAACGACTGTTAAGTTTGTGATAGTGAACGTGTCTAGTGCTTGTGTATTGTGGTGGCAGTGGTGGAGGTTTGTGCATGTGTTTTTACGAATCTCCATGTAACGGCTATGAAAAAACGGATAGTCCACTATACATTCAGCACTATATATATCTTCTATTTACTGAATCGCGGATTATAGCAAGATAATTTTTATTATTACTTTTGTAATAACAGCTCACTATGATAATACAGAACATTTAGATAAGTTGCATGATCTAACATTATCATGTTCTCAGACCAGGTATGTGAATAAACCCTCGCTGGAAGACGTCCAGATCAGAGTTGTCGCTCATTCGATGAGCTAAAGCTTTCTCCTGTGCAAGAGGGTGCCAAGAACCGAGAGTGCATCCAACGTCGTCACTTGGTGAATGATAATGACATCTCCGCGTAGCTCGTACTGATGGCACGTATTCAAACACGTGCACATCTTTACAGCGATGTATCGTGAACCACAGTCCTATATAAATAGATAAAATGAAATAACAATCTCAAAACATATAAAAAAATAATTAAAAGATTTATCCGTAATCCTAGGATATTTTAAAGTATCAACTTGGTGATGTTTATTCGAAATGTCAAAGCGAAAGCAGTGTGTTGTTTCAATAGAGATATTATACTTAGAATAGGGCAGTCATAGGTAGGCCTGTTGGTAAGAGTGTCGCAAAATAATGAGGGGGAAGATCAACCTCGTATACTTCATCTTTGTCTAATCACACATAAAAAGAGAGACAGATAGATCACTGCTTATGCTTTCTCTATATTGCAATATGATTCATAATTTTCATAATTCATTTTTTTTTAATATCAAATGATTCATAATTTTTCTAAATATCTTTCTTAATTTTTCTTTAACAAGACACAATTGAAATTTTCTGTTTACAGAATAATTATGCATGAAATTAATTATGCGTGAAAATAATTATGTATACATAAATAATAAGATGAATGAATTCCATGAAGAATTCTAAACTCACCAATAAAACCAGAGGAGGGAGGATTTCTTCTTAACCGATAATCTGATGAGTCTTGGAGCACTGCCCACAAATCCCATAGGACACGGGGATTGAGAAGGTGAACATCTGCAGAAGTTCGTTGTTCCAATAATCTAGAAAATATTTATATAAAAGTAATAATAAAATTAATTTTATTATTACTTTTGTATTATGGATTTTCGCAAAGTAACGCCTAATTCTATCAAATATTTATATGTTTGAATTTTAGTTTTTCGGCATTTGATTTAAGGCACCAGCTTTGGTTAATTTAAACGAAGCTAAAAGTGGAGTGAGGCGGTCGGTAAAATCTTATTGTCATATAAACATATAGGTCCCATCGCGACTGTTTACTTTCTATGTCATTGAATTATTTCTTTGTGTAGCCATGTCATAAAATAGAAAAAACAATCGCGTGCAAATATTAAATGAATAATCATATTAAATTACTTTTTATATACGGAAAATACTGGAAAATCGGGATGAAGATACCATTCTTCCAGAGTTGACGAATAGTTAGCTGGATCCCATACAATTATTGAAATATTCTTATAAAGAGGATCTTCCAAGAAATTGAATTCTGGTTTAGTGACAACCTGAAAATGAAAATAATCCAATAATTATAAAAATATATAAATTTCTATAAGAAAGCAAATGCATTGATTTAGAAATGAAAAATTCATCGATTAAATAATATAATTATTCATTATTTCATTAAAAAAATGTTATTTTAAGCTTAATATTGGGATTTTTACAGCGGTCCCATGCTTTAAATGAATAAATATTTATTTGGCTTTTGTAAAACATTTGGACCAAAAATTTCATCAAGAATAGAATACTTGGGAGTTGAGGACGCGGAAAGTGGTTTTCGACCCAACGTCATCAGTATAATTTTCAGTCGGTGCGTTGTTGAATCTCAACACCATATCGTGCGAATCTGTAATTAAGAAATATCCGGTCAAAAACGCTACCGTAGAGATAATGTTTCAATATTAAACCATCTTTATCTGAACAGGAGCGCAAACAAAGGCGAAATACTCGTTGTATTAATACATTTTACTTATAACCTCCAAATCTTTATTCTTTGTTGACTGCGCTTCGATAGTTCCAAATTCCTTTTTGAGAAAAAGTAAGGCGAGCTAATCAATGTGTAACGAACTTGTCTTATAAACAATTAAATTATATAAATTAAATTATATTGTCTAAATTATATAATCGAGAGGTATATGGAATTAAAATTCTTTTTTCTTATTTAATACGTTCGTTTTGTTAACTTAGTTTTTTAAGTAGAGTAATTTTTTTTTACAAGTTAACGAATAGTTCGTCATTCACAAAGAACTTTAGTATTATTAATATTTATAGTTATCCCTTCTAGCAGTTGTTTGATCAAGCGGTACGTATAATCAGTTCTAAGTTGATCCGTTCGGATTTGTTGATCCAGGCCCGATTTGTTGATCCAATACAATTTTACATCACATTTGTTGGCTCCGCTTCGGATCAACAAATGATGAATACTGTTTCTCTGTAAGTACTCAATAATTATACAAATCCACTCCGTAGTTATTTGATCCGATTCAAACGCGCCAATCACAGAGCAGATCGTCACCGAACGTACTCCGTACTTTGACCCCGGCATTCAAGGCTCTTTCAAGGTTGAGTTTGCAGTACATTATTAAGCATGCAGATTTCAAAGAAATGTAGTTGAAGGATCTGATGGTTCTAATTGAAATTACAACGTTTGGGAATAAGTGACCTTGAATAAGAGGCTGAATTAATATTAAAAAATATCCCTAAAAATCTCTCCTTTCTGCCTAAAAGAAAATCTTATAATAAGTACATGTAAAAAAAGTAATCATAGAAATTATTTTGTTATAATACCAAAATAATTTATATTATTACTTTTGTATTATGGAATTCCGCAAAGTAGCGCCTACTTCTAGTTTTAATTTTTAAGTTACTAGTTTTAAGGGGCTCCAGGCGAGGGTGTAAGAGGGAGGCTCGTCCCACTCAGTCTCTTCAAGTGTCACCTGCTCGTGGTGCACCCTTCAGATAAACCAACGAGGATCTGAAGACTGATTAACCATACGATTATATGATTAACCAATTCGGTCCTGCTGGGCATACTAGTAGCAGCCTGTTACAATCCCACTGCTGGGCATAGGCCTCCTCTCTCCGTTTCTGGAGAGAAGGGTTGGAGCTAAGACCTACCACGCTGCTCCAATGCGGATTGGTAGGTTTCACATATCTTCAGAATTCTCTAGAAATATGCAGGTTTCCTCACGATGTTTTCCTTCACCGAAAAGCGTGTGATAAATTGCAATTATTAATTAGACACATGAGTTTTAATAGAAAAACTCATTGGTGCCTGCCCGGGTTTGAACTCGTGTTCCCCTCGAAAGAGTCGCACGGTATCACTGGGCTGTGATAGCCCAGCGGTGAGACCGTGCGACACATTTCGGTCCAGCTAACCCAAATACCAGACCGACAGTGAACAGCAGCACTGTCGGTGCGACATTGTCAGCACTACAATCGCCAACCCGCATGCCGAGCGTGGTGATTACTCTCAAACCCGTCACATGATGTTATCACAATATAAACCACAGCCCCTAGTTCTCAGCTCTGGCAGCGGATTAAATAACGACAACGGCAAAAAATCCGCTGCCAACCACGAAAACCAAACCTTGCACCGTAAGACACACAAATTTTGAGGGAATAGAAGATGGAAAAGATACTTGAGCTGGAAAAAAAGGTAAACAAGTTGCGGTGGTGATAGGATAATCTGAAGTCGCGTTCCTTATACTCAGAATTACCAAACGGTATTATCTGAATGTCATACAAGTACGCACCGACATCAGCACATCAAGACGATGATTATGCATCATGATTATGATTTGATGCATGCCTCAAAAACCTTCTACACTGGGTAAATTCCCCCATCGAAGAAGCTCTCTTCTTCGATGGCAGAATTAAACGCAAAGCTTGGCAAGTGAAGCGGCACAGAGGTGAGAGTAGGGCAATTTGGATACGGGCTACGGAACCAGATAGGCCATATGTTGGCCGTTTTTTTGGAGAGAGAGGACCTCTACATGATGAATTCTTTTTTCAAGAAGCAGCTGCATCGAAAGTGGACTTGGATTAGTCCCAATGGTTCCACGAGAAACGAGATCGAATTCATCATGTCGACCAGGCGTTATATATTTAATGATGTATCTGCGATCAATACCGTAAAGAAACTCCCCTTCTTCATCACCGTATAGTTAGAGGCACATTGAATATATGCGTACAGCTGGAAGATCCAGACTGGTGAAGTCTACGCTCCGACCCATTTGAGCTCATATCTAAAACCGCATGAAGTTCCAACTCAATCTAATGAACCATTTTGATTGCCAAACTGACTGCGCTATGACTGTGGACGATTTAAATAACAGGCTGGTAGAAACTGTCCATACAATCAAAACTTTATAAGAAAAGCCGTAAGAGAACCAATAAATTCTTGACGTAGACTCTCAAGCCCATGAATGAGATGAATGAAATGAGATTAGTGTTCAGTAGACGTGCTGAGCTACCGTTTGATCCATAGACAGATTTCTAAGGCGTAAAAGTGCGACCAGCGACAGTTCAACACCGAATACATTCGAGGTACTATAGAGCGTAACAGGGGCTCAAAAGTTTTCGCAAGACATCTGTCTGTCAGGCAAAGGCAGTTGACGTGATTAAATACCGATATTGCTATCATTTTGTCTCGACCTGAGATTTTAAGAGAGGTTGAGAGGTTCTATGGACAGTTATACATTTCATACTGTTGTCAATTTGGCAAAAAATCCAAGAACCAATTTGACTCGACACAATACCGAAGATATCCCGGACGTCAGCCTTACGAGATTAGTATTACTCTCAAACAACTTAAGAACAACAAGGCTCCAGATGATGACGAAATGACAACCGAACTACCTGTCCTGCAGCGATTTAATTCCGTTATTTATGAAGGTATAATGCCGAAAGCATGATACAGGAACGTGGTGGTTCTCTCCTGACGTCTTATTGAAGAATTACAGACCCATTTTGCTGCTGAATCATGTTTATAAGTTGTTCTCGAGAGTCAAAACGAATCGTCTCGCGGGTAGGTGCGACGACTTCCAGCCTCCCGAACAAGCCGGATTCCGAAAAGGCTAAAGTACTATAGTGCCACATATTCACGCTGTGGCAGGTTATACAGAAGACCGAGTAGTATATCCAGCCACTTTGCTTGGCGTTTGTGGACTATGAGAAGGCCTTTGATTTGGTAGAAACATAGGCTGTATTAAGATGGCTCCAGAGATGCCGAATCGACTATCGGTACGACCAAGTGCTGAAGTGTTTGTACGAAAACACCACAATGTCTATCCGTATCCAAGACTGCGAGATATGAGACAGAGAGATGTCATCTTCCCGAAACTGTTTACCGTTGCATTGGATGATGTCTTTAAGCTTTGGATTGGAACGGATATGGCATCAACATCAGCGGCGAGTATATCACTCACCTTAGATTTGCCGACGATATAGTCGTTATGGCAGAGTCTCTGAAGGACCTAACCTTGAAGGACCTTAACATAATGCTCGACGACCTCAGTAGAGTAACTACACATATGGGCCTTAGAATGGCTCAGAAGATGTTGAAGATGATTGTGACTTGTAACTTATTTTGATAGTCTATATTATTACGAATTATTAAGTATTATTAATAAAAATAATTTTGTTGTCTCTCATTATTCAAACTATAACTAAGTATGTAATACAGTATTATTTTAAAATTTAACACCGTTTGAAACCATATTTCGTTTCATTTCATGCAAAAAAAAAGCAGTCCGGAAATATTTCTTACTAATAAGTAGTTTCGAATTTCAAATATATGTCAGAATGCTCCGGACGATGTTAAAAATAAAAATTTATATTAGATCAACTTATGCCTATTGATACAGAATTATATAGTAGCAATGACCTCTGGGGCCGACGTTGACAGGTGAGGCATTTCACTCCTATATATTAAACATGGATCAAAAAGTGTCTAGAATGTATTGGATTTTAAGATCAACTAATGCTTAACGAAGACTTTAGCAAAAACCGTTAGCAGGAGCCACAAAATACATAAAAAATATTAACAGAAAAATACAGAGTCTACTAGTACATCACAAAATATGAGTCAGTGACACGATATGCCAACCAAATATATCCTTTTTGTCATTGTGAATACAACTCAGGAGCCATTTAAACAGCTAATTTAAGGGGATCAAACAAGTACTTAGGAAATTCGCATGATCAAACAAGTAGCAGAAAAGGACTATATATATATATATATATATATATATATATATATATATATATATATATATATATATATATATATATTCTATTTAGCAAAAGAGTAAAAGACAACAGTTAAACTGTTCTCATAGAATATTTGTAACTAACCAAGAAAGCGGAACAATGGAAGTAAACAAACCAATTTGCAACAAGAACTTGATAATTGCTGGCTCTGATTAACAATTGCTATTGAGTAAAGGTTTACTTTTTTGCTGGCCGGCGATAAACTATACAAAAACTTTTTAAATTATAGGTTAAAAGTCGACGTCAAATAAGGGTTAAATTGTTAGGCTCTTTTCATAAAGTATTATTTATTAGCGAAAGTGAATCAAAATGAATAAATCTTATAACGGATTTTTCGGACTAAATTATTCCTGCAGGCGGTAGCGATTCTTGCAAGTGAATCAGCCACTCTATATAATATATTGATAGAATATACTTATAGATCTACTATAAGTTTATAGCGGTATTGTTATCTAGCTAGCGCTAGTGAAATCTAGCTAACTTTGTTTGAATCACATACCTTTATTGATCTTTCAATTAGCGTCATTGTAATACATAATTCGTAATAAATTTTATGTAATATACCTAATAATATATGGGGTATTTTGTTGAAACTGTCTACCAAATTTGGTGACTAATCATAATAGTTGAACCCCATCAGATCCAAGAGATACCAACTGTGACATAAGTATTGTACATGCAAATTATGCTTTTAGCTTTGCTGTTACAGCAGTTTAAAAAACTTTTTAAGGAAGGCTAATACAAGAAGCCTACGGTTGAAAATTACATAGATGCGTGAATATAGTTACTATTGGACCCTACAAGATAGTAGTGATTAAATCTAATTAAATTATAAGAATTAGAAAAATTAGTTATAAGAATTATTTCCAAAAGAGCAACCGCCGAGTTTCTTGATGAATTAAATTTTAATAAATAATTATATTTAAAATTATTTCTATGTCGTTCTTGTTGGAATTCTATTCAATTCTATGAAGGGCGTGATAAATTATTTGTAATATAAAATTTTAATATTGTGGCTTGAAAATATACATTATATATATACATACATACAAATTAACATTTTTGAAAAATCTAGTGACATGTTAACCTCTTAAAATAGTATCCCATTAAAGGTAAAGAAGTTTTCTATACAGAATGTTAAGTCTTCAAAATATACGTGATAATGTAAGCCGCACGTTTTTCCTTTTTATTATTATCCTTTTAGTAGAAATACGAAAAGGGCGATAATTTTAATTTAAAATCCTAAAGAATAAGATATACTCGCAAAAAATATTTAGTGTACAAAATTATCGCAACTTTCAATAGAGACAAAGGACTACGCAAATGACTAAGGAAATTTAAGTTTAAATAAACTTTGGTTACTGAATCATTGGCTGTGACTTTTACTGCATGTCATATATCACACGTAAAAAATCTAACGAGTTACTTGAAATATAAATTCAAGTGAACTGCATAAGGAAACTTTAAAAAGGCGGAAAAGCCCTACGTAAACAAAAGATGTCACTATTCCTTATTTCCTCACAGATTGGAATTTATGTAAGGAGTTTGGAGGTTTACATTTTTTTAAGGCTTCAGAGTTCAAAATTAATTACTTATAGGCTAAGCAAGCGAAAATACCTTAAGGCGCTGAACAGAGCCAAATAGGCTGACTTTAAACACGTTTTTAACAAAAGCTATAGGGATGACGATTAAAAGAAAAATATATGTTAATATACATCATATCTCAGAGAGAATGTAAGATTTCAAAACACGATTACGATACTTTTTTTCGATAAAAAAAATTGGTAAATAGACCTCTGATTTTTACTTTGATCGTAAATATCTCTAATATTTATCAACAAAAATTGGTAAAATTAATAAGACTAATAAATCATTATAATATAAAGAGAATGTAAGATTTAAATTTTGAATTAATTAAGATATTTCATTCAAATTAAATATTTTTTAGAAAATAGCAAAACTGAAACGAGTCGTCGTCTCGCTTCTCTTTTACATCTACGAATATAGACAGTGATCGCTGAGGCGCGCTGCTATACGGACGTGTGTCGCTAGCTGCCGCCTTTTGTGACTATTCCTTGTTGATAATATGTCTTTTTTTAGGTGTTTAGTTATAGTTTCAGCATACTTAGTTTTATAAGATTAATAAGACATAAGTTTTTTAAATAAATTGTACAAAAAAAGTTTGGATAAAATAGTGTACACCTACAATGGGTGTTAAAAAAATAAGTTTGTCGCTACGCCGTCGCAGAAATTGTGGGCGTGGCTTATATGCCGAAATCTGAATTTGCGCCAGCTCTGTTCAGCGCCTTAATTACCCAACTATCTAGCAAAATTATCTAATCAAATCAAATCAAAATAATCTTTATTCAAATAAACCATTTCAGAACCTTTTAAATCGCCAAATATTGATAGGAGTAAGTAACAATAGAGCAAAACGGTAGAACCTAAAATCACCTTAAGGTCGAAGTTGATTTTGAGTGAGATATTTGAGGGAGATGACCAATAAAATATTATAGATTTACGCATGGGACATGTAGGTATTGAAGTTTCATCTGTTCTTTTGTTGAATTTCTACTTTTTAAAACCTTTTATTTAACTTGCTGTGCGTGTATGTGAAGGTGGAATCTTACAAGTTGCATTTGACTAACTTCCCGATGTCCGGTTGAGCTAAAATTTTACATACTGATTCAGTCCCGTTGACAATGCACGTATGTGGTAAGCATAAGCTGATGCTGCTTCGAGAATTGGCTCCAGACGAGGGAACCGCTCAACAGTTAACAGTAGGAACATTAAATTTTGTTAGAAGTTTTTTATAGGCTTTCTTAACTTGACTTAAACATTTAAAACTTATTATACAATTTTCTTTCTTTTAAAATAGCATTCTATTACGTATCAGCTTTTTATTTATCAGGCATCTTAAGTATTTTCCAGTACAAACGCGCAGGTATTCCTGATACGGAATATAGGCGCCCTGGCCGGCGCCGACATGACATTCAGCTACCATATCAGCATATCAGAGACGTCGTGCATTTCTGTGAGTTTAGATTGTTACTATCATGAATAAGTCAACTGATCAACGCATAATACAAACATTTATATGGTACGATTACTATGTATCAGCACCGTGTTATACTTAATAATCTGTTTTATTTAAATGTATTACTTACTAGTACAAACTTCCACATATAAGCACGATAAGATAGTTCGAAATTAGAAGACGGACTTGTATCCCTATATCTACTCAATTATTAGAAATCATCTTATAATCAACCTAAATGTACGTTATGTGTATTCAATTGAAAAATATTACAGATTTAAATACCCCGTGTTGCATATGATGATGTACCAGGTATACTAACTATCATAAGACGAGAACTAAACATTTACCTGAAGTTTACTTGCCTCAGTCACCTTTTACGACACCTCGGTAAGAAATGAGGGTGGTCTATTCTACGCTGCCGGATACCACACGGCACTTACCTTACTCGCCTCTTACGACACCTCGGTAAAAAGGAGGGTGGTCTATTCTATTCTGCCGGATACCAAAAGGCAAATTTACAAAACTCTACATGATTAAGATATTATTTCTAAGAATATAAAATTCCAGACTGATTCCTGTTGATTAAATGACTGATGATGATAACATTTACTGATGGATCTGCATCAAGAATACTGGGTCAAATGTCAATTACAAGTGCGCCATGCGACTAAGACGATGAATCACGAACTATAGACACATATAGCGAAAAAACATTGAATTACTAATTTTTTTATCTTGCACTTGATTTAACTCGACAATACTTGACTTTGAACTCAAGCATATTATAAAATATTCTCGATAGTAGATCTTGACGAAACTCAAATTCAAATCACCAAATCATAATTAACAATAGACCTGTCACACAGTACAAGTTTTCTTTTACGTAATTCGGTCTTTTGTAGACATTTAATAATAGATTAATAATTTGTTGTCTTTGAGATTATAAGTTAGAACGTAGAGTAGGGAAAATGGAGTTTCGTGCTTCCTATTATAAATTCTTACAATATAATAAAATCATAGTCGTGATAACTTAAATGTTACTCGATATCTCTAATTTGAGCATCAGGAATGGTTTTTTTGTTTTTTTCTTTTTAGCTTACGTTGTTTTTCTTTTTAACTTTCTTTTAAGATTACAGATGCCAGATATTAAGAAGTTCAGTGTCAATGAATCTGTATATCAAGTATATTGAAAACTATTAATTAAAGAGTACCAATGATATAAAGGGCAAAGAGCATTTATTTAGTTTTTAATTTTCTATACCTATATCCTTTGCTGTTTGGTTGATTCATACAATATATAACCGCAGTTCCTATTATAATAAATAGGCGGCAAATTATAAAGGTAGGTACCTAGTCGTCTACCGTGATTTGTAGCCGTGAGTAATAAGTGAAGTCCCGTGAACAACAATTCATGTAATTCGCATTCGGTTTGGTCCGTTCGCCGAAGAGTGTCGCCCGCGCATGACAATGCGCGTACAAAGCGAAGATCCGATGCGATAGCTGCACAATACCGGTCGATCACCCAACATCGTACTAACAATCTTGACATCCTGCCGATAATCTAACCAATGCAATGCGTAATAGTCATTTCTCACCTACAATACGTTATACCTTCAATCGCTTACCAAAAACGGATTAAGGAAAAGGAATTGAATAGATCAAAAGCTCTGAATTGACAAATCATCAATTTATGATTTTTATATTAAATCTATAATATAAGTTATTGCATCAGTACCTGTAACTTTAACTCAAACAACAGTCCCAATTTTACGCCTAATGCAATTGGCAAATATGTCGAAAGGGAAATACAAAGAGTGTTGAAGTGAGAACTAAAGTGGTATTAATATTTGAGATTATTATCAATTACTGAATTATCAAGAAAATTATTTACTATTAATGAAATGAAATTTCGTCATTATATCAAATGACGAAATTTCATGTTCCTGTTGTTAACCGTTGAGGAATTCCCACGTGTAGGGGCAATCCTGGGAGCAGCATCTGATCATGCTTATTATAAACATGCATTGTCATCGGGACTGGATCAGTATGTAAAATTTCAGTTCAATCGGATACCGGGAAGTGGGTCAAATTTAACTGGCAAGATTCTACCTTCTCATATAGTTAAATAAAAGTTAAAAATATATATATAGAATGACGCCAAATATAGCGCAATAGTGTAACTCAACATTTATTTATTTAAAAAAGTACAATTCATATCATGATGTTCATACAACTTTTTAACTGCGTAGTGTTTTTTGATTTCGCTTTATATTTATCACTAACTGATTTTAATCAATTAAATTCTCACAGCTGTGCTTTTCGGAAACTTTTTTACAGTACACCGTAACTAATTTTATAAATTAGAACCTTATATTAGAATTTGGATTTATATTTAACGATGTTATTATACTGCAATTCTTTTAAATATGTATGTTCGCATACACATGTAAACATTGAAAATTGTTGTTGATTTTCGCGGTAGTTCTACGTCGTAAAGTCACATAATAGCGTAAGTTACCGTCCCAATTATATGTCACTGGCCCCAACTACATAAGTAAAAATTAGTAAAGCTTGTTACCAATTGGACATCGGGGACAGTAACAGTAAAAATGAATAATAACCGTGATCTGCGGAAACCTCTTATTGTAAATATATACTATATATAGTTAATTCTATAACTATGATATACATATATAGTTCATTCTTTAACTATGATAAGTTGTTTGAATGAAACTTGCGATAATTTCTATAGCTAGGTAGTTGATATGTACATGAGTTTTAATGAAAATAGCCACAAAGAATAAATAATAAATTAAACAAACTAACCGCAGAATTCCTTTGCAGTCATATTTCAGACCAAAAATTATTTACGTAACATTATATTACGTAAATTATTTACGTAACATATTAGAGATATAGGAAAATGTTATGTAATTTCATAAATATTTCTGAATTTCTTATTTCATAAATATTTCAAATAAGTCGTTATTATGATCTCTAGCAGCAAAATATTTATTTACCAATAAATTCTCCTAGACGAGATCCAAGTAAGGCTCCAGCACTCGTTACCACCGCACAAGTGTTAAACACACGGCCTTCCTGTAACGGTGCTTTTGGAATACGATATCCTAAGGTTGCAAAAGGTTCATCTTTGGCTTCAATAGTCCGTACGGGCACTTTTCCGAGCGCACATAATATGTCTTCTTTACTTTCTAAATGCTCACCTCCCCTTACGTATTTAACATCATATGGATTCTGTGAATCTAATCCAGACGTGAAAACTTTGCTCTCACTCATCAGTACTCTATGAAATTCTTTTAACAATAATTCCTTAAACTTCTTAGATTTTAATTCACATTCCTGCGTTGTAAAATCACTACAAACGTAAGTGTCGCTGTCGAATTCTAAAAGTGGTTTATGTATGTTTGGAAATCTTGGACTACCACGACTTTTTACAACTATATTATTGGACTGCCGGCCCTGCATTCCGGATGATTTGTTGGGCCGCTTCATTACTTGATCGGTCTTAAAAGCTACCACTGAACGTCTACTTTTACGTACGGCATCAAATTTGATCACTGAAATGTTTATAATTTTACTTGAGTGAATATTTTCAGCTAACTTATTTTGGAAACTTATTCCGGATATGCTTTTTGATGGAGATTCGTGCGTTTTACTAAATAATCTTTGTTTTTCTATGCTCATCCAGTACTGTGACCATATCAGATACAAATAGCCGCACATGCCAAAACAAAGAAGATTAATGAAGATCCATACTGACATCGCAGCTGCTTTCATTTCGTATAAAAAATCAATAACTTCAATATCACAGTATACAAAAGAAACTACTTGTATAAAACTTAAAGTTAAATAGAAACTATACTTCAATTTAACATTTTTAGTATCACAACCACGAATGAACTATGTTGGATAAGGAATCTGACACCAGTCAATGGATGGAATATGATCAGCTAAAGGCAAAGAGTACGCATGCGCAAATGGTATTGTTGCGTTTCGTTAAATCTTATAATTAAAGTAAAGTGTTTACTAGTTACAAATAATAAGTTTTTAGATCTATTAGAAGAACCGTTCCAACAATAATTTCAATTGCTAAAAAAATTCTACCACATTACATTTCTATCACAAGATGTTTTACTTCATACACGTGTACATCAAACAATGTACATTATCTATTGACCTAAACAATGATAGAATTTAATATATTTAATTGTATATAAATGTATAAAAAACAATGTGAGAATTTTTTTTATTAAAGTTTTTAATTAAATGAAAGAAAATTTATAAAGCCTATATTTTAAAAATCAAATTGTTAAAGTAAGGCTTTGGGGTTACGTGTTTGGTCAAACTAAACTGCAAAAAAAGAACGATATAATTTACGTATTAAATAGCGCCTTATTCTTCTGGACAAATTGAGATGTGAGCGTTTTCTTTTAAAAACAATATCTATTTCGTTATCATAATGTAGAGTTCATAACGCAACTTTTTGCATCGACCTGGATACTAATCCAGAGTGTCATTTTTAGGCCCTTCAGTGCTACTCTCGTAACAGCCGTTATACTAGAGTAATGATTAGGCAGATCGGTGATTGTCGCAACAAAAAATATGAGAGGAAAGAAAAAACTCATATACATATCTTCTGATCACACATAAAAAAGAGATAATAAGACTTGTCTCTTTATTTTCGATGGACACATTTTGGGCTATCTCTCCTACTCTAGTATAATTACTCTAACTATACTCTACATTGGTTGAGCAAATGTAATAAAATCCAGACCAAAAGGTCCATTATTCGACTTATATTACTCAAAATGGGAGTCCACTTTAGGGTTAGGTTCTTTTTTAACTTCAAAAAGACAAAGTATTGGTATAAAATAATAATAAAACAAACAAAGTTTTATAGGATTTTTATTTTTTTGGTCCAATTACAACACTCATTCGTACCCGAACTGTTGATAACATCCGAAGAATAAAGTTACATGTTCTATATGATATACATAGAACATGTTTCTGTATTCTTCGGATGTGGCGATTTGACTCATTAATACTTTTTAATCAATTAATATTGTTAGTTCATCTAAGATATCGTTTGTAGTTACAAAATACACTACATATACATATACTGTTACTACTCACATATTCAATGAAATTACTACATTTAAATTTTAACTATGACTAGACTTGAAAATGTATCTTTATCCTCCTTCCCTTATCCCACTCTGAGTGGTGTCGGTCCAACATATTAAAAATATTTTGTAACATGATTCGGCAACGTATTTTACGACCGGCCGCATGCCCAATGTCAACTTACCTTACTCGTATTTTACGACACCTAGGTAAGAAAGAGGGTGGTCTATTCTACTCAGCCGGATACCACACGGTGGGTCAACTTACCTTAGTCGCCTTTTACGACAACTCGGTAAGAAATGAGGGTGGTCTATTCTACTCAACCGGATACCACACGGTGGGTCAACTTACCTTAGTCGCCTTTTACGACCCCTCGGTAAGAAAGAGGGTGGTCTATTCTACTCAACCGGATACCACACGGTGGGTCAACTTACCTTAGTCGCCTTTTACGACAACTCGGTAAGAAATCAGGGTGGTCTATTCTACTCAACCGGATACCACACGGTGGGTCAACTTACCTTAGTCGCCTTTTACGACCCCTCGGTAAGAAAGAGGGTGGTCTATTCTACTCAACCGGATACCACACGGTGGGTCAACTTACCTTAGTCGCCTTTTACGACAACTCGGTAAGAAATGAGGGTGGTCTATTCTACTCAACCGGATACCACACGGTGGGTCGACTTACCTTAGTCGCCTTTTACGACAACTCGGTAAGAAATGAGGGTGGTCTATTCTACTCAGCCGGATACCACAAGGCGGGTCGACTTACTTTAGTCGCCTTTTACGACACCTCGATAAGAAAGGAGGTTGGTCTATTCCGCTCAGCCGGATACCACACGGCACTTGAATATGTATCCCATAAAAAAACGAATTTGATATGTAAACTATTTAAAACCTATTAAATAATACAAATAACATAATGCTGCAATTTAAATTTCCTCACTCAGTTTGATCTACAATGTAAAAAAATATTTACAAATGTCATAACAAAGAGCATTTGAATGCAATAGACAACCATTTCGAGCATTTATTACGTGCTGAATACTAAACTGGTCAGCGATCCACCCAACGAGTGTATCTTGCTGAATCGGGAGTATCTCGTGTTAATAGTGTAGAGTAGTGCAAAATAGGCAGTAATGCTACACCAAATATCATTACTCCGAACGAAGGCTTGTAAAATAACCTGGAAATATTTAAACATCTATAGAATTAGGCGTTACTTTGCGGAGATCCATAATACAAAAGTAATAATAAAATTATTTTGCTATAATCCGCGATACAGTAAATAGAAAAAATATATTGTGCTAAATGTATAGTGGAGAATCCGTTTTTTCATTCATTTTCAGGATTCGTAAAAACACATGCACAAACCTCCACCACTGCCACCACAATACACAAGCACTACACACGTTCACTATCACAAACTCAACAATCGTTTCGCCCCGCAACCGAAGCGTCATCAGGAGATAGACTCCACGACAAAATAGTAAAGCTTTGCTTTGCGATTTTGAAAAGCCAAGCTTTCATTAAACATATTAACGGTTTTATTAAAACCAAAAACATACTTCATTGTTTGAAACTTACATTAAATATAATAATCATTTTATGACAATCATATTTTATTAATTTTATATAATATATTTTACTATCTGAGATTGTGTAAATAGCCTGTATATATTTGTGACGTTTGCAGTTGAGACCCTAAGGCCATGGAGTCAAAGCGCAATTTTTTTTTATCCGTTTTAACACTTCGGTTGTTTGCCTCTTCGTGTGACAAGAGGGCTGTCTCCTTTTTCGCACAAAGAATCAGCTTAGCGATTCAACGCAGAAACGCTGCCAGCATTCTTGGGACCATTCCATGTGGGCATGATTTGTATAGTACTAGCGTGTAAGTAATTTAAGATAGTAACTTTCAAAACACGATAAGGACAGGCCGCGTGCGCCTGTATACCATATTACCTTATAAAGCACACGTGTAATTTTGCGTTTCGGGTGTTATTCTCAGTAGTGACACGACTTTATTGACATTTGAGACTGATATAAGTATTTAGTGACGCGTTTAACCAGTGAAGCATTTGAGAAGACGCGACCGTCCACGGTTTTAGTGCGCGTTGGGTTACTATTCCCCGATATAGGAACGATTCAATAACGTGTAACCTTACGAAGTTGTGTGAACACCGGGTGTTATTTAACCGATATAGTGAAGTGTATACTCCGGGAGAAACAGACATTACGTGTCCGTGGAATAGTGCAGAGGCGAGCCAACGGTTTCGGGAATCGGCCAAGTACATACAAGCACACACACACACGTACACATATACACGCAATGACTCATGAGGCCGGACCACATACAGCTGACGGCCGCATAAGGTAGGTTGAGACGCCGAGACGACGGGCCCAGGTCCCGGAGATTGTTTCATCCGTCCGCGCGTTTGCGCGGAACAAATATAATATTTTAGTAAAAAGTTTATTTTTGTAAAAATCTTGTTTTTATTAAAATTTAAAATTATTCAGCCGTTACCGCGACTTATAATTATTTATGCCCAAAACGACTACGCACGTGTGAAAATTCTTAGCAGACAATCTAGCCATCCAAAGCTCTATTTCACTCATTCTTAAAGGAAAAATGTTGTCGATTTACCATGGTATCGATATTATAAGCAGTGTGTAAGAAAACGATAGCACCAAATTGATCCAAAGTCGAGTACATCTCCTTAAATTGCTGGAAATCCAGTGACACTGCATGACTGTAAAATTATTTGCAAAATGCGTGTTATTTAAAAGTAAAGTAAAGTAAAGTAACAGCCTGTTACTATGCCTACAGCTGGGCTAAGGCCTCCTCTCTCCGTTTTTGGAGAGAAGGGTTGGAGCTAAGACCTACCACGCTGCTCCAATGCGGATTGGTAGGTTACACATATCCCTAGAATTCTTTAGAGATATGTAGGTTTCCTTACGATGTTTTCCTTCACCGAAAAGCGTGTGATAAATTGCAATTATCAATTAGACACATAAGTTTTAATAGAAAAACCCATTGGTGCCTACCCGGGTTTGAACCTATGTCGTCTCTATAGAGTCGCACGGTCTCACCGCTAGGCTATCACAGCTTGTTATTACAGTTAAATAATACTTTTACGAAACTATAGTCCAGAAAATCAAATAAAAGAGAGACAGAGAAACTTGCTGGAACATGATTGATAGAATCGATAAATGACAAAACTATAAGCAAAAATAAGTTTGGATCAATTTTTTTAATTGTGTCTCGCGAAACCCCAATGCTCCGATGAAAGTTACGTGCTTTTTTAATAACATTCAAGAAAGCAACATGACAAAGAAATAAAAAAAAATACAGCACAAGTAAATTAGAACTTTTGTGTTAATTTTTAATTATTTTTTTAAATAATTATAATTTTTGTTGTATATCGACTGTGAACGGCGAAGTGTCCTATCTTATTTTTGACAACTTTTCAGGAAGGAGCAATTTTTCGCAATAATTTTTATCCAACTATAATATGTTTAAATATGTTTATTTATTTAATTCTAATGGATAATACATGCTGATACGATAAATAATGGGCAGTAGTACCCAATGCCGTTATAAAGTGATTTGGCTTAAAATTGAGATAGAACATATTGCCGGTCGATATAATCCATTTACAGAATGTTATATTAAAATAAACCAGGGGTGCCATAATAAAAGTAGCTAATAAAAAAGGGATCCACTCATCAAAAAGATTAAGAAACGCTGGTTAAGACAAATAGTTATTCTTACATAAGCTTCGCAATATATTTGCAGTAAAATACGTTTTTTTTTTAATATACAGGTTGTAAAGAAAATTAGTTGTGTATATGATCATAATTTGTTGTCTTTGTTGTAGTTAAAATATATTTTATTGTTTTTACGTTTTCCAGCTTTGCGTATTGTTTATTTATGACTTCTACTTACAAAGAGTCAACCATTCGGGATGAAGCGTCATAGCAGATGCGAAAACTTGTACAAAACCGAGCAGCCTGTATTTCCACGTGTGTAAATTGGCAACGCTTTTTTCTAAATCGTACAACTGCTTAAGACTGTATGATCCTTTTCTCATTAACGATAATGGATCTGCGTTTGGAAAGTTAGCGGGACTATATGGTTGAAGAACTCCCCTCTCAACCACACCAACTGCTGTGTACTGTAAATAACATCGTCATCATCCTCCTGCCCTTATCCCACTCTAAGTGGGGTCGGCACAACATGTTACAAACATGTTGTGTCTCGTGTTTAATTCCAATGCATACGTCTTTGGAAAGCTTCATTATTACTAACATCGGGGTATACATTATTTTTAAGATGTGTTACCTTTAAGGCTTTAACCCAATTGATAGATTTTTCGTAACTTACGCTCTAAGTTCCTAACATAATGGCTGCCAATTTCAGAGGTAATCTTATAAGTCTTATAGTATCTCTTATCATCATTATTGTCCTGCCCGTATCCCACTCTAAGTGGGGTCGGCACAACATGTTACAAACATGTTGTCGCATGATTTGGTTACGTATTTTACGACCGGCCGCCTGCCTGACGTCAACTTACCTTAGCCGCCTTTTACGACACCTCGGTAAGAAGTGAGGGTGGTCTATTCTATTCTGCCGGATACCACACGGCGGACTGTAAATAATATCGTCTGTTTAAAAAATTACCACAAGCTGCTATGCAGTTTGTAAAAATACTAATTTACAAGGAAAGCCTTTTTCTACTATTGCCGAGGTCACGTTTTATTAATCGCTAAACATAAATCAACAATAATTGTCTTTGTCTCTTGAATCCAGTGAAATGCTTTCCATAACATAAGTAGCGATAGAGTTATAAAAAAAACTCCAACGAATATCTTAGAAATTTTACCATACGCAAAAAAAAAGACAAAGAATAAAATTTTAGTGACCATACGTATCGTAACGTAGCGGCCTGTTACAATCCCACGGCTGGGAATAAGCCTCCTCTCTCCGTTTCTAGAGAGAAGGGTTGGAGCTAAGACCTGCCACGCTGCTCCAATGTGGATTGGTAGGTTACACATATCTCCAGAATTCTCTAGAGATATGCAGGTTTCCTCACGATGTTTTCCTTCACCGAAAAGCGTGTGATTAATTGCAATTATCAATTAGACACATGAGTTTTAATAGAAAAACTCATTGGTGCCAGCCCGGGTTTGAACTCTTGTTTCCCTCGAAAGAGTCGCACGGTCTCACCGCTGGGCTATCACAGCAGTGACCATATCACATTAATAAAACTATTCCTAATTTATGACACTTTTTATTAACATTACGAATTCAATAAAACTCTTATTTCACTGGAATAGCATTAAGAATTATAAACTTCCAGTGACTATCCAGAAATTACTCCTTTTAATTAGATTACAAGCTGGGACCGCCACTTGCTTCACGCATTTAAGCATTAAAATACTCTCAATTATATACTACGCATTTCTTCCTGTTCCCAAAGGAGAAACAGGAAAATGAATCTCGGGGATCAGTATAACATAACTGTTAAACGTATAGTACCCGGCGTTAAATAATGCACATCGATGTTTAGAACGAAACAGCCGTCCAGTTCAGTTTCGTAGAGCGCTGTCACTGTCCTCAGTTAGTATGTGACGTTTCACACGGGTCCGTCAGTCTGTGCGACAGAGACAATGCTCTATGAAGTAGAATCTAGCCGATTTCTCTCTCTAAGTCTCGATGTGCATTATTTATTGCCGCGTACTATAAATAGGTAATCGACCTCACGAACTATACTACATACACTAATAGCAGTTAAATCCTGGCTAAAATTGACTTTCTGCAACTGTACGAAGTTAGACACAGTACAGTTAAGAAATAGAGAAGTAGACAAAGTCAAATTAAAAAAAATAATAATTTACTATCTAAGCTGGAAGTCTACTTGGGATAGGATTATGACTTTAGTACGGTAAGTGTATGTTAACCAGAAAATTATTTTTCTTTTAATATGAGGCAATCATAATTTATAATTTTATAACAAAGGTATATTTAACAGGGAGCAGTCTTGGGTAAGAGGATACATTGTATATTGATAAAAGAGGTTTAATATATAGAACACTATAGAATCATGACTTTAGGAAGTATGGGGGGCTAAACTAAACTTACAATGTCATCCTCTCGTCCCGCATAAGACAAATGAATTCGAAGATCACCTATTTCATGTTCCAGTGCGCTGTTCCCGTGATAATAGAACCCAGAATGTAGTTTTATGTCACTTCGATCGGGCCTTGTGTCTGACCAGATTTCATAATAATCGTTTACTTTCCGTTTTACATCTAATCCTGAAATTTAAGACGACACAACTTTTTTTGGATAGACATGCACTTTCATTCCATAACACTTTAACCACAGCAAAAATTTCTAAATAAAAAAAATTATAAAAACACCCTTTTTTCGAACTGATAATAAGCTATTAGTCAACGCGTTTTGTATCATATAATTGACATCAATATAATATTTATTTTTTACTATAATACCTATGATTTATAGAATTAGGCGTTTCTTTGCACAATTCAAAAGTAATAATGAAATTATTTTGCTATAATCTGCGTTAAAATGAATAGAAATTATATGTATAATGCTCAATGTAGAGTGGACTATCCGTTTTCATACCCGATATATGTAGGATTTGTAAAAACACATGCACAAACCTCCGCGACCGCAGTACACAAGCACTATACACGGCAAAATAAGTTTTTAAGGAACCTTATACAAAGGTAACTCGATTTTTTCGCGATATAACCCGTATTTTTATATATTAATGAGTTACATGAGGTGGAGTTGATTCATGAATTTATATAAGAAGATATCAGTAGAGAGTAGACCAGAACAAGAAATTTTATAGTGGACCGTTAAAACAACAGAACAGGGCTTACCTAAAAACATCCAACCAATTTTCACATTATCTGCTACATGAGTTTCACTAAACATTGGCATAGAGGTTGGGTTGTGGTGCCCTGGCCTAATATAGAATAAGGCTGAATCAACCACATAGTCTCTCCAGTCCTTGTGATACCAGTATGTTTTCTGTGATTCTTCAGCTGGCTCGCTCAAGAAATTTTCTGTTTCCCTAATTTAAGGAATTTTGCAATATTAATTTTGATTTATTTCACAGTAAAAGAAATATATAATTAATTGATTCTATTTATAAGGTTGAAAATTTCTTCTTTAGCACAAAGTGTATTAATTAATTCAACGTTATCATCAATACATAATATGAAAAACAGTGCCCAGCCATGCATGTATGTCTGTTCATGACCAATTTGAACACTATTAAACAGATTTTCATGTCTGCTTTATTATGATAATTCTTAAACATGTCAAGAATTTGATTACACACATTTCACAGTTATTGATAAGCTAGAACAACTGATACTTTATTTATTTTTACAAAACTTGAATTTCGTAGAAAAACTTTTAAAAAGTTTTTACTACTTAGTTAGAAAAGTAATAATAAAAATATTTTGCTATAACCCGTGATAAAGTATGTATAACAAATTAATTTTATTATTACTTTTGTATTTTGGATCTCAGGCAAGTAATGCTTAATTCTATAAATTATTTAAATTGTTGTTTATTGCAGTAACTATGAGCCACCATTCATGAAAATCTTAAAAGTTACGAGATTAAAAAAGAACTGGTTGGTAGTAGTAGTATTATATATCACAAACATATAATCATTTAAAAAAATTGAAGTTGTCAGAAGACTAAAACATTTTGATTTGAGATTTCTTACGTTGTTCCCTCTATCCATTGATACATTTGCACTCTCTTCCTTAACTTTACAGCTTGTACATGAATGTTGTAGTCAGGCTCAGAAATTGGTTCTAAGATCCTAAGAGGTCCTACTATATGTACAACGCGACCTTCAAATCGCTCTGCTTCATCACCTATATGGACATCTATACTCTCGGCAGCAGACACAAGCTCCTCCAATATAAGATTACTTTGAATCGTTTGGCCCTAACATGTAATCAAAATAGAAAATGTAGCATAGAGTGATTTAACAGTATCTATCAAATTATGATATGGAGTAAGCTAATAAAACAAAATAAAACACTGTAGCAAATCGATGGACAATTGAATTTAAAGGTATCATTTTATAATTATTTAAGTGTTGTGTCAAGAAGAATAAGGTAAATATAAATAAGCATACTTAAGCAAATAATAATTTTAAAACAAAATACTCATTAGGAATAAATTTATTGCATAGTTGTTACTTTAAAAATATTTTTTTATGTCATATTTTTACCTCAGACCATAATAAGAAGTAGGTAACCCCAATAAACAATATCAAAGTTAGGAGTGTTGTCAGCCAAGTTTTTCTAAATTGGCTATACACTGAATTCCAATCCATCTATAATACAAAGAATTACTTAAAAAAGAAACCAACAATACAAATTATAAGTAATTTACCCCATTGAAATAGGCATAAATTTATAACAAGCTAGTCAAAGCTGTTTCACAGAATATTTTAAGCATCAAAATAGCTTCAACTTCAATAACTAAAAATTTTACTTAAACCCTATAGCTTTAGCTAATTTATAGAGTATTCAATCTATTACTTTTTTAATGGCATCAATCCTAAACAAGGTTATAATGTGGTCATAATCATGCGTTAAGTAATGAGCTGTACATACAGTGAACAACAGGATTTTCAGGATATTTATGTTCAACTGTTATTTATAATCAGATAATGAAATAGAAAATAGCAAATGACAATTGAAATATTCCTCTATATTTATTTGTATAATTTTCGAACTATTAAATATTAATAAGTGAAATATTTAACACTTAATACGAAAGTTTTGGATGAAATCAATATTCTTAGTTAGTATACAGTGTATTTTTTCTTATACTAAATGAACAAATGTCTTTATCTTACTTTTATTAACTATACTGTTATAGTCTCTATATCACAGAAATTGTACATTATTTGGAATTAAGGATAAATCTTAATAACCATTTAATAACATATTTCCTAATATACTAGACTTGTGTAGTTCGCGAACGAATCAGTTCGAAAGAATCACTCCCACAGACGAACGACGGGAATCGAGTCCCATATTTCCCGCTTCATCGTTCGTTAGTTCGTGATTCATGAGTCGTGATTTGGTACAGAATCAAGAAAGGTGACGTCAACCGAACTCATGTTGTCTCGCTCACAATCGCAAGGAACTCGTATCTGCCGCTCGCTCATCGAATTGTATGCCGTGACTACTTACTGTTAGGGATGTCAAAATATAATAGATTATTTAATCAAAATAATTGTTCTTTAATAAGAAATTATTTAAACATTAAAAATCGATTTTTTAATGGATTTTGCTAATTACGCTCATTTTATTCTTTGAATGACCCCCTTTTTCTTGTTTTTTAAGATTGGAAATGCGGTGTTGGATGAAACCAAAGTAGCCAAAACACATATTAATCGAATTTCGCAAACAGCGCATCTATTAATTTTTATTCGTAGTTGTCCACTTTAATTAGTCTTTACTCTAATTATTCTTTAAAAAAAAGCAAATTTTTAATAAGTCAGAAAAAAAGGACTATTAAATAATAAATTATTTCCTTTCGAGTTAATAGATTTACAAATCGATTTATTTTGAAAGAAGAAATTCGATTATTTGTTAATCGATCTAGCTAGGTTTTATTATTAGAAAACATTTTATTCTTGGCTCTGAAAAACTGCTACAATATAATTAGAATATAAAGGTCCTTAAATTCGTATCTTATATATTCTTCTAAAAACAATTTGGATTATTTTATTTTACATATGATATATATATAGAATTGATATTATGTTAAATATATAAATAAATATATAAAGATAAGGTTACTTGATTATTTTCCAAATTAAATAAAAAATATAAAAGGGTCCTTTTAATCACTACCTAAAAAACATATTTTATGAAAATTCATATATATAATTTTAATTAAATTTACAGCCTTCAAGAATCTTGTCATAGCAAGAGCAGTATAAAACAAGCGATTTCAATATTAGGCAGATCGTTCGCTAATTATAAAGCGGCTCCTGCGGTGAAGAGTCGAGAATTCGTAACGACACACAAATCGCGAACGAACGAACGAAAGGAATCACCTAGTTTGTTTAGGCGCGAAGAATCAAAGGAATCATTCTCAGCTGCGAACGATTACGCCCAAGGCTATAATATACTAATATACATATAGCGATTTAGTGTAGTCTATGGCGCTAAAATGCTAATCATATTTTATTTTGTCTATGATGTTTTATTTACAATTACAGACAAATTAAAAAACAAAGTAAAATAAAAAAGAACGGTAAAATCATTATAGTATACATTGAAAATAGTCTGTAGAAGAAACTTATGCATTAACTCAAAGACAAATGATTGAAAAGACAGGAGATTTTAAAGACGAAAATAATATGTATTTGATAAATATACATTCAATATAGATGATAATATAATCATAAAGTGAATATAATGATAATATAATCATAAAGACTAAAATGTGACCAATTACAATCAATCAATCTTTTGCTTTCACTTTATTTATAAAGTGAAAGCAAAAGAGAGTCTCTTATCTTTTTTTTAATGTGTGATTAGACAAAGATAAGCTTACAAGTTTCATCTTCCATTATTTATTGTGACTAGAGGTGAGGCGTATTTATCGTAATAGGTATAAATACTAAGTACTAAAAAGTAACCGTCTGGAACAGGTACCCAAATACTCAAATACTAGCGACGAGTACCTATACTCTCTGTGACAAAATACTCATCTAGTATTTTATACAACCTGTTATATTTTATAATCTAGAAATCTCATATAGAATTTTGTAACACGTATAAAATAACAGGCGCCGACGAGTATAAAGTACCCCTCGCAGGGACGCGTACAAAATTACTAGTCTAGTATTTACGATCCCTGTTCCAAAATACTATGTAGGCGTCTCACTTCAATCACATAAAAAGAAAAGAGAAGCGCTTTGCATTGTTTGTCACTTTTGTTTCTACAATATTTTTTGTTAGAATGAAAGAAACAGAACACGTATGCGGAGCTGCTAGTACATTCAGTATTAACTGAACGCAATTTTTGTTAAATGTTTTAATTATATCATGTAGAGTCAAAGGGCAACAAATTTTTTACTCTTTACTAACAAACTTAAGAACAAAACCTAATACGACTAAATTTGGAATAAGAAATATTTATGATTAGTCAGTATTAATTTGAGTTGACAAACAATAAGAAACTTTATTAAAGAAATTTTGAACATATGAAAAAATAAGTTTTAATTTGGAGACTGCTTTAAAAGTTATGTACTCGTAGCATGTGCTAAATCTATTAGCCACAAAAGGTAACTTTTTTATTGTATATATACCTAAATGTAAGTTTACATTATATTTTCAAAGATGTTTTAAAAAAAAATGAATTTACTTTGTTTTTTTCTCAAAACAGTGGTTGAAAAGGGAATACAAAAAACTTTGAACTTACAACTTTCGAGAATTAGCTTGCCACAAAAAAGTGTCAAAAACCTAAACTTATATAAATATTTCTCAGTATCAATTCAACAAAGCAATAATTTCTTCTTTGAATTTTTATTTGTTGCGTGTTTGTAAGTCGGGAAAATAGTATTATATTCGTTTATAGTGCATTCAATTTTACATCATAATGGTTACTATTAAAGATAAATTTCGTATAGCACATTCTTTTCGCTTGTGCTTTTAAACTATTGTTGTTCCTAAATAACCTAGTATTTTGTAACAGGTATTTGTCACAGATATTTTTAAATCACAGTCACAGTGATACTTAGTATTTAGTTTTGCCTAGTACGACCCAACCCTAATTGTGACGCTCTCGTACAAGCCTGCTTGTAGCTACCCTACTCTTGTATAATAACTCTATGTGTTATTTACACAACTTCTTATTATTATTTGCCCTCCGTGGTCAAAACCAAAACATGTCAAATAAATAATTTTGAAAGTTGAACTTAATATCTTGTCAAAAGAGCATGAACTTCGTAGGAATGTAACATTTTTTGTGGTAACATTCCTTGAAATATTATAAATTACGCACGAAATAATCATGCATCAAGGTCGAATCATTACTTTTTTTAATAGACTTGTACACATTTGTATTCGTACAACAATAATAAGGGAAAACTGTAAATATTACCATTCTAATATTCCTTTTGTAAATTTATACCGAAAAATAACTGGTACGTATTATAAGTGGCCCCGATTTGTATCGATAAGTATAACCAGAACTATAAAATTAACCCAACTAAACCACAATAGCGAAATGTAAATTGCCCCTAAGTTTCCTGAATATTTTGAAAATTTCTGAAAATTATATTATATTGATATTTTTTAAGGATTAGTACTATTATGAGATTAAGGAGCCTATTAAACTTACCCAAAAACTTGATAATAAGAAATAGTGTACAAAATAGAACGTCTACTGTAATTATATATCTTTATGAGCTGTAATATCTATCTGAATTTCACAATAAAGCTCTCTGATTTGTACAATATTATTTCAGGACATGTACCACACGATTTATTGACAAATCTTCAAAAAAAGCATCCAAAACTTTTAACTTTAAGTGAAAAAAGCTTACAATGCACATTGCAGATATTGAAAAAATTTGGTATCAGCGCTGAAGAAGCATGTCTTGAACCACATATCTTTTGTATGAATCCTATTTCCATGGATAACTATGGGGAGATTTTGAAGGAATGTAACTTTATGATTCTATTACCTAAACACATCATAAGGTATTTTTATTTTGATTCATGTTGTTTTAATTTATGATATGAATTTTGTAATTGGCAGCTTAATATTAAGCTTGACAGAAACCTAATTATTAATATTATGTCTTAGAGAAAATTATAATTTTAATCAATACCACAATTTCCTTTTCAGATATCATACATTAGTCAAATCTAGAACAATTTCACAATTAAAAAAGGAAGGTCTGCTGAGAAATGACATAATTTTAGAACAAATACTACAAAACTATTTCCATGAGTGGCCAAATAAGGAAAATATTTTAAGTGATTTCGAGGATACTGATACAAATATTTGTATGTACTTTTTACTTCTTATTTGTCAACTGATGGATGTCCACTGCTAGATATGTCTCTTCATCCGATCTCCAAAATACACGATCTTATGCTGCTTGAATCCAGCAACCTTTTTGAGGTTGTCAGTCTATCTCGTAGTAGGTCTACCAACATTTTTCCGATGCTAGGTAGCTATTCCAACAATTTAAGACCCCAATGTGAAAGTATGTCTGTCTTACTGTCGGTCTGGTTTGCTTTCAGCGCTTAGAGAATTCTAGGGATATGTGTAACCTACTAATCCGCATTGGAGCAACGTGGTAGGTCTTAGCTCCAATCCTTCTCTCCAAAAACGGAGAGAGGAGGCGTTAGCCCAGCAGTGGGGATAGTAACAGGCCGTTACTTTGCTTTTTTTACTTTTAAAATATTTTTATTTATAATTATAAATATAATTTATAATTATGAATCGCGTACTTAACGCGATTCATTTGCAAATAACCGAACCATCGACAAAAAATACCGCGATGTTCTAGTATACATTTATACGCCGCAAACGTGCATGCTTAAATCTGTATTTTCTAATTACAAAGAATTTCTTTCAGTAACTTTAAGAATGAGGGTTCTGGAAAGTTATTTACAATGGAAATTATGTATAACAAAAGATGAATTTAATAGATACTGCAAGAATTATCTGCCACTGAAACACAGGCCAATGTGTGATATAAAAGAAGCTTTAGATATTGCAGAGAATGATATTAAATTTAATAAAGATACTATAAGAAGAAATGGCTTCATTGTATCATCAGATCCTGCGAACACTAAACTTATCTTAGAAAATGTTGATCTATTAGGCGGGTTGGACATTAGGGAGGCAATCAGATTGGAACCAGCTATATTAAAGAATAACTATCAAGCCATCTTAGAAATAAGGAATGTGTTAAAGGTATGTGTAGTTGAAACATATTTTTTTATATTTAAAAATCCTGTCGCTTGCGTTTACGCTAATCTTCAAAATTACTGAACCGTTTTAAATGAAATTTTCTAAGTAGTTATATTTCAGTCCAACTTAAAGTAAAGGGTAGTTTGATGAAATATAAAAAAAATCCCGTTTTTAGACATATAGACATCGAAACGGCGGAACCGACTTTAATGAAATTTTCATACAATATTTAGATTGACCTACGGATAATCCGGTAAGATTTGATGGCAATCGGAGCATTTTTAAACTTTCAGCGACAGTTTTATTTTGAATTGAAATCGAAACCAGACTGAACCACAGCAACGCGTGGCCAGGCCGCTAGTCTATATATAATATATAAAAATGAATATCTATTTCCTTTGGTCATCGCATCACACGTAACGCAACAATTTCGTTTATTCTTTATTTGTTCTGTTAATTATTAGAAGTTTCTTATTTTAAAATATTGCAAATTTAGTGATACATTGGAAAGCTATAAGACAACTCAAATTTCTTCTATACTCTACCTATCCATCTAACTCTTAATGCCTATTAATTATCTAGTGTACAATATGCTTTTAACATGAACATACATTATTTAAATATGTATTTAATATATACTTGTCTTGATCAAACTTTAATTTTTAAGACTAATCTTATTTTATCATATTAGCAATACAATATTTCTGATGATGCTCAACGACATTGTTTCAAAGTATACTGTATGCGGCCAAAGACTGTTGAAGAGAGGTTACGGCATCTAGCAAATGTTAAGGAATATCAAGTTTTATCTACGAATCCCAGGGTGAGTACAATAATTGATGATAATATTAATAATAATACCATCAAAAGATCACTCTTTGACATATTTAATGGAAACAAAATTTATAGAATATAAGGTTGGACCACAACCGAATATGGGTATGAAAACGATATCGTAGATCACTACAGCTATAAGACATGTTTTATAGTAGTACTTGCGTTGACAACAACTTAACGTTTAAGTACCCTCAATAATGCTATATGTGGCTTTTGTCTTTGTTGCAAATAAGAATGAAATTATTTAATCCTATATGTGGCCTCTATATATGTGGTAACTAATTCTGTATGTATAAGGTATGAGAACTGTTTTCCTTCCTACTCTTAGTATTACATAGATTTTCTTAACAAATGCGGTTGATAGCAAAATAATTTTTAAATTAAGTTTTGCACTATGGAATTCCGCAAAGTAACGCTTAATTCTATAAAATATAGAGTATTCATATCACTTTTTCTTGTTATCTACAGGTACTTTACATGGTTATACACGAACGGAAGATGATGAATCGCCTGGCGAAAATTCAATCCGCTAAGAAGCAATGCTATAGTCTCAATCATTTAGTGGCGTCAACTAAAGTCTTTATCACGTAAGGGATTTCACACATTATTACCGTCCGTGGAGATCTGTTACTTTACCATAGACATTAATGAAATTATAGAGTTTTGATGACGTCTGTGGTAGTTATATAGTATATACAACAGTAGACGAGCCTGTAAGTGTAAGAGTGTCACAATAAATAATGAGAGGGAAGATGAAACCTATACTACCTATGCTTTATAGAAGCAGGCGTTACTTTGCGGAATTCCATATTACAAGCAATATAACAGAACTAACTACTTTGCTATAATCCGCACGGGTTAAGTGAATGCATGCAAAGCTAATGTGTATGAAGCAGGCAAAATCTACGCATCTTATACATGCAGGACAAGCCACCACATGCACCCCAAGGCGCAATTCACCAGCAACAACGCACACAAAAGCAGCACACACACCCATCACCACAATCTCGACGAAATTTCGATTTAAAAAAAAAATTTCGAAAAAAAAATTTCGGGGCGAAACAATCGTCGAGATTGTGGTGGTGGGTGTGTGTGCTGCTTTTGTGTGCGTTGTTGCTGGTGAATTGCGCCTTGGGGTGCATGTGGTGGCTTGTCCTGCATGTATAAGGTACGTAGATTTTGCCTGCTTCATACACATTGGCTTTGCATGCATTCACTTAACCCGTGCGGATTATAGCAAAGTAGTTAGTTCTGTTATATTGCTTGTATACTACCTATCTTTGTCTAATCAAACATAGACAAGAGAGACTAATGGATTGTCTCACTTGCTTTCTCTTTATTGTAATAAGGCATATTTTAGGCTGGCTTTCCTACTCTATGATAGTGGGTGATTGATTTTTTCCATGGAATTCTTATACTACAATGGGGGAGCTAGCCTAAAATCGACATCGACAGTGAAGAGAAAGCACATAAGACTTATAATCTGTCACTTTTTTAGTGTGATAAGACAAGATAAGTATATCAGTTTTATCCTCTTTTATCATTTGTTGCGATGCTCTCACTTGCAGGCCCGCGTATGGCTTCCATGTCATAATAACTCTATTGATTTTTCTGATCAAAAGTGTCTAGGTTCCATTTTCAAAAATTGAATTTTAGTTTTTGATTTGATTTCCTTAAGAAAGTAACACGCGACATCCGGCCAAAAAATTAATGTACGTCAACCTTTTTTTATTAATCAGAAAGAAATGTTCAAATATATTTAATTAAAAAGAATACAATAGCGAATTCTATCCATATATCTTTTAATAAAATCTAAAAAAGTATATAAGATTGAAAATAAAATATTCCTAAATAATTTATAGAATTAGGCGTTACTTTGCGGAGATCCATAATACAAAAGTAATAATAAAATTATTTTGCTAAACAAATAAATTTTATTATAAAATATTTCTAATTAAATTTCACAAATTAAATCTAACAGGTTCATACCATTGGACTATACTAGCCAGTTGGCGCAAGTGGCAATTACCGTGCTTTCTGGTCGCGGATTCGATTCCCGTCGTGGACCAACATTTCAATCACAATTTAGTGTTTTTTTTAGTCTGAGTGTATTTATTTAAATTTATTTTTGTATATGTTTACTGAATGTCTGTCCGCGATACTGAAAGAATTAAGTTACTTACTTTAGGGACGAATAAAAACCTTTAAAGTATTACATAAATTCGCCTGCCCTCATCCCACTCTAAGTGGGGTCGGCACAACATGTTGTCACATGATTTGGCTACGTATTTTACGACCGGCCGCCTGCCTGACGTCAAGTTATCTTAGTCGCCTTTTACGACACCTCGGTAAGAAATGAGGGTGGTCTATTCTATGCAGCCGGTTACCACACGGCACATAACCTTAGTCGCCTCTTACGACACCTCGGTAAGAAATGAGGGTGCTCTATTCTACTCAACCGGATACCACACGGCACATAACCTTAGTCGCCTCTTACGACACCTCTGTAAGAAAGGAGGGTGGTCTATTCTATTCTGCCCGATACCACACGGCGTCTTTAAAGTATTACGTATACGCATAAAAGACCTTTTACAAAAGATTTATTACAATTACAGTTATATAAACAGCTTTGGGGACAAAGTTTGGAGTAAAGACATTGCAGTACTAATAAATTCGTCACTTAAAGAGTGCAACATCACAAATGCTTCAATATTAGAAAAATTAAGAAGACATAAATATTGGCTTCACACTACTTTAAATGTTATAAATGAAAACATACATATGTTACAGAAACAGTTTGAGGATGATGTTATATTTGACAATTGTCAAATCCTCTTGTATCCTATGTAAGTATCGTGTTGTACCTGTTACTATCCCACTGCTGGGCATAGGCCTCCTATCTCCATTTTTGGAGGGAAGGATAGGAGCTATGACCCACCATGCTGCTCCAATGCGGTTTATTGGTGGGTTACATATCCGTATCAGCCGTGAATAACTTAACAAGTCCAATACGCACACTTTTCAGGGCAGTTTTATTACTTAATTATTGTTAATGCTTACAAACTTGAAATCATATACATTAATAAACTAATTTATACATTCAATACATCATCTTTCCTATATGTTTCTAAATTACAGGCACACATAACGTTTACTTAACAGTTCAAACAATAACTGGTGTAAATTGTTGTTTCAAATTGTATCAATATATAAATAAAAATGAAAAACAAAAATATATACCTAAAAACTATAAAAATAAAATATAAACTGTTAGAATAAAAATCTTAAAAAAAAATTGAAGTAAAATTTAATTTAACTAAATAGATATCGACAATATTTTTTATTATTGTTAGTTCCATTAAAGTTACAAATACAAATAGACTTACGTTTAATATACGTTTACGAGAGTAATAAAAATATTCACAAGTTTGTGTGTCCGATACAAAAGACTTCACTGGTATATTCGCTCTATAAATTAGGCAATCCTAATGTTTATTATGACTAAACATATAAAAAGACGTAAGTTGACTTATCAACATATTCACGCCTAGTATGGATGTATCCCCAGAATTCTCTAGAGAAATGCAGGTTTCCTCACGATGTTTTCCTACACCGTCAAGCGTGTGATAAATTGTAATTACCAATTAGACACATAATTTTTAATAGAAAAACCTCATTGGTTGTTTGAATCCATGGCCTTCTGGTAAGAGTTGGACGGTCTTATTGCTGGGCTATCACAGCTTGGTAATATAATACTTAGTTGTTAAAAAAATCTAATATATAACGATGAATTATCTGTAAGGACTCCGAAACGACTAGACCGATTTTGATAATTTCATAATCTTTAGAATGACCCAGCGGATGATTCTGTAAAGTTTGGTTGTGATCGGTACATTTGTTAAACTGTCGAGTTCATTTTTAATTGGAATTCGAAACCAGACTGAGCACCAGCAACGAGTGGCCGGACAGCTAATGTATTTAAACAATATCATTTTACACCTGATTCCAGGTTAGTGTTGGAGCAACATATAAACTTTCTCTTAAAAATCCGGGGAGGTGATTCGTCAGTAAAAGAGAGCATCCGAATAGAAATGGACACCAACTACAATAACTTTAATTATCACATATTAACAGATAGACAGATATTGAGTCTGGTGTTGTATGAAATAGAAAAGAAATACCACTTTAGTGGGGACGGTATATGGAGCAGGGGGACGAGAGACAGGGAGATTCACAGGCCGCAAATAAAAAATTAAAACAGTTCACTGATTATTTTATTTTATTTATTTGAAGTTTTTCTCATACATTATAGAAGTCTCGCTTTTCACAAAACACTTAATATCGTGGTATAAAAGTTAACAGCGCCATCTAGATTCGTGTAAAGTAGCAGCCTGTTAATATCCCACTGCTGGGAATAGGCCTCCTCTCTCCGTTTCTGGAGAGAAGGGTTGGAGCTAAGACCTACCACGCTGCTAAAATGCGGATTGGTAGGTTACACATATCTCCAGAATTCTCTAGAAATATGCAAGTTTCCTCACGATGTTTTCCTTCACCGTGTGATTAATTGCAATTATCAATGAGACACATGAGTTTTAATAGAAAAACTCATTGGTGCCTGCCCGGGTTTGAACTCGTGTTTCCCTCGAAAGAGTCGCACGGTCTCACCGCTTTAGACATTCTTGTATTGCAATTTAATACAAAGCAGGTAATAAATACTACTGCCTTTTTTTTTAAAAAGTGAAACTTTACGTGGACACTAGTAAAGACAACCACATTTAGAGGATTTTATTTATTCCGATTCATAAATTAAAATAAAATTGTGTTCTGATTTTACCTGCCATATAAGGCACCAGATATACTAAAATAGTGTTTGACAAAAATAGAAGAAAGAACGGTGAAGTTTATTGTAGGTATCGTATATGAGATATCGATTGTTAACTGCTAATTTAATGAGAAATGAGATTTTTTGAATTGGTAGAATACAAGATCTTTTATTTTTTTTTAATATGTAATTTATTTATTAGGGATGTGTAAATAAAATAATGAAATAAGCAAAGAGTTATTACTCCAAATATCCACTTTATTGTAACGTATTGCTTGAAAAACTTAATTTAATATAACGTGCGTTCTCTTAAGTGTAACTTATATAAAAAAGCAAAATTAAATAAATTTTCATTGTAATAAACATAACCCTGCAAATATCTTAATTCAGTATAAACATTAATTTTTTTATGAAAGAAAACAATGAAAATTTTCGTTCAATTAAATTTTTGTTATTTGAATTACAGAAAAGATGTTCAAACAATAAGTGATAGTAAGTATTTAGTCTTTTAATAAAGATTTTTCAAAACAACGATTGCATGCACTTAATATTATAGTGAGTACTGAGTAACTATAAAGTAATAGTTGACGCTACACGAGAATTTTTGAAATTTAGAGAACTATATATTAATATTGAATAGTAATTTTTTAGCTTTTTGGAATAATGACGTATAAAAATATGTTGGTCGAAATTGTATCGATTATTCTATGTAAAATAAAACTTTTAATGTAACTTAAATAACAACGTTTTGAAATATATTAACGTTGTTAATATTGTAACAAGAAATCTCACGTTTTGAACGTGCGTCGAGTTATATACGGGTGAAAGTTGAGAATGTTTATTACACAATCAACCAAAAACTAATTTGAATGAAATTAGGGGCACAGATAGTTTGTGACTTGGATTTTTTGACATTTGTGACATTTTGGATAAAATAAGAAATGAGTATATAAGGGGAAGTATGAAAGTTGCGCCCATTGTAGAAAAGATGAGAGGTGCAAGATTGGGATGGTATGGACATGTAATGAGGAGGGATGAAAATCATGTGACTAAATGAGTGTTGGATATGAATGTGGATGGATATGTGACTAGAGGGAGGCCTAAAAAGAGATGGTTGGAATGTGTGAAGTATGACATGCATATAAAAGGAGTAGCGCCAGAGTTGATGAATGATAGAAGAGAATGGAAGAGGAAAACATGTTGTACCGACCCCACTTAGAGTGGGATAAGGGTAGGAGAAAGAAGAAGATAGTTTGTGACATGGACTGGCATATTTGATACTTTTTAACGCTGTACTAATAATTAATATTTTTGATGTATTCGATAAATTCCATTTCCAAAATTCAAAATTCTACATAATTTTTTTAACAATTGTATTTCAATGTAATATTTATGTATTATGTAACATTAAGCCCAAGATATTTATAACATATGCCTAGTTAATTTGATTTTTAAATTAAGGTACAACAAAATAAAAAACCCTATATTAAAGTTTATTTACATTAATAAATTGCATGCATCATACTTCTAAGTCTATTATAATTAGGTCCCTATTAGCAATAAACATTTCTACGGTAACAGTAATAACATACTATTTATTTGGCACATAATTCACGTTGTTATCTCTTACTTTAATAATATTTACGAAATGCAATATATTTTAAGGTACTCGCAACTTGTTCTTTAGCCGAAAGAAGATTAATAAAAAATAATATGAAAACTTAAAAAAATATATCAAAATCTAGGTAACAAACCCTAAGCTTTTCAATTTCTTCTGCGTTTACAAGTCATACCTTACAAAATTTCTAACTTATACTAATATTTACACTATTTATTTTTATGGTTTACGGACCCGACAATATTTTAGTATTTAAATAATTAACATTTTAATATTAAGGGATTTTAAAATATTTCTATCTTTATCCGAGTCCAACCCAAACCTAATTAATAATTACAACTAGCACGATATATAGTACAATAAGGCACGAGGAATGCACAAGTAAAATAAAATTAACACAATTCTTATTAAATATTTCTATATCTATTTATTCTTTGGCAGTTGTAACAAGGTTTCAACCTTGAAACAAAAATTTCAATAGAATCTTGCTCGAAAACTTTCGCTGAAAACTCCGTTAGTGAAACTAGTGAGAGGTTAATTGCATCGTTCTTTATGGGCATGTATTGTTGTCTTTATACAAAGCTGCCGAAGACAGTTTTCTGGACCTTTCATAAACTATTCTCTAGCACAATGTAAATTAATAAAGGCCAAGCAAATTCTACTCTTGTCTACAAATATTAGCTGCCATTAAACAACTAGCTACCCGTGATAGCTGAATTTCACGGATTTTCGAAGAGTATAAAAAATAAACATCACTTATTGAAACCGACTAAAATTGAAGTCAAAGTAAATCTACTACTTTCTAATTATTATTATTTTTTAATCTCTAGAACTTGTTGCCTAACCGCTAGCTCGATGTTCAAAATATTAATGTGATCCCAATATGTCGATTTCTATTCAACTTTCATGTCCGTCGTGCAACATTTAGCAGTGTATAAGTATGTAGTTCTAGTGTAACTGTAAATTTAAATATGAGCAGAAGATGTCACCCACACTGAGTAGCTGAAATCTACTACTCATAATTAAGCAAAGCGATTCGATTTGGTTTAATATGAGTATGCTAAAACAATCGTGTCTAAAATTTGCAACTTAAGTGAAAACAAGAATCTGCGTGTAAAGGCGTTAATACATACATTTTTAATTTTATTGAAAATGAACAAGTATTCATCAAATTATTTTGCATGTAGTTCCCTAAATAGGATTGAAGTAATCCTATTTTAGGAACCGTGCTATTAGGACATCACAATAAATTAGCTCAAGGCAAAAATATTTAATTGTCCCAAAAACTTAACGAATTTGGATGTGTCACGAAAAATATACTCTACATTAATTATAAACCATGATGGGTTGTATTTATTTTATACATAAGGGTCAAACTTGTTCCAGCAAAAAAACTTATGATTTTGTTTTTATGAAATACTTACGAAATTTTGATGTTTAAACAAGTTATATTTACTGTGCTGTGTTTTGGGATATTATTATACTTTGTATTATTCCTAATATTTACTATATTTACATCCTATTCTTATTGTTTTATCGAATGTATTAATTATGTAATACATCAAAATACCAATGAACTTCATTATTTTATTGAATTTTCCCATGACCGAATCATTGTCATATGAACATATGATAAAATACAATATAATAAAATCTTCTATCAAATTCATAAAAAAATATCGAGATGAAATGAAACACTCTTTATAGCCAGTTAAGTCTTAAAATTAAGTTTAATTATATCTAGCAAATCTGCCTCAACCTTTTTAACTTAATAGAAAAATCTGATATACGAGTGCGCTTATTTATATAATACCCCTTTTCGAAATTGATCTAGGCATTAGGATAATTTCGAAAAGGAGTATTTCAATTCAAAAAAGGGGGCAGCGATGTATACGGCTGACCCGGACTGGGCTCCATTTTTACGACAACAGGCTGAGACAGTTCTGAATGACGGTCTATATCATAATGCTTATCATGCGGAACCATTCCGCATTTTTCGTAATCTTCAGGCGCCGCCGCATATCGTGGTGGCTCATCTTGTAACGCGCATGCCGAATATTTATCCTCATGTTCGTGACTACGATACTCTAATTTCTCTTCATGGCTGTGGGCGTCCATCTGAGGTGAATGTGCTGCTATCATAGGATAATCTCTGACACCGAGCGGAGGAGGGCTGCCTTCACCGTATTCGTAAGAATGTCGCGGTGCAAACATCTGCCCATCATGTCCGTTAAGCACTGTAGTGTAGGAATACGCTGGTTGAGTATTGAATCCAGGGTAGCCGCCGCTTCCGGAAGACAGTAAGTGGTGTGACGATAGCTCATACGAATGTTGGTATGACCAAGAGTCTGCTGGAGCTGGTAAACCGTTTTGAGGAAAAGCAGGTAAGTTGCCTCCGATACTGGAGAAACCGCCGCTTAATGTGGTCGAACTCGGTGAACTCGATCCGATGTAGCCAGTTTTACGTGGCGGTTCGCGTTTTCGCCATTTTGCTCTTCTATTTTGAAACCACACCTGTTGAATGAAATAATATATGCGTTAAGAAAATGATTAATCGAATGATGATCGTATATGAGTTTATGCGAAGATTATGGGGTTTGGGTACTATAGAGACTGGGATCATAAAATAAAGTTGTTTCAAATAGTTTCTATTGTAGATCGCATCAACATTCAATAAGTCAAGCGCAAATTTGTTTTCTGTAAAAATATCCATCCCATGTAATATTTTAGATACTTCATTTCACTATTTATGATTGTCATTAAAATTGATATAGTGTATATTCCACAAGAAGCAAAATTTCGATTCTGTGAATTTATCAATTTAATTTAGACATTTTTATCAACAAATTAGATATTCCAAAATTGATTATAACAAGTATGAACTTATTAACTGGTATACCTGAACTCGTGATTCAGACAGATTTAACTTCAGAGCTAACTCTTCTCGCGCGAACACATCAGGGTACGGCGCACGCTCGAATGCGCGTTCTAGCTCTTCGAGCTGGTAGGCCGTGAACGTTGTTCTGTAGGCAAAGAAAAATAAGTTTAAAAATCTTATCTAATCTATTTGTGTTACATTGTAATGACTTATTTTGAATATCTCTAATCTTAAAAACTCCGTGTCACGAAGAAACACAAATGACTATAATATTCTTAAGGTGTTTAGGTACTCCTGGCGGCTTATAAACATGCAGCTACTAACTATCGAAGAAGTTGATAAGTGGTGAAAAACCGATAGTTCTATTGAAGTAGTAGAGCTTAATAATAATTAATTAAAACGTTCATAATAAAGTAACAGGTAAAAATCGACAAACCGATTGCGAGAATAGAACTTTTATAAACCTAGAGATTAATGATCTATCGAATGTATATGACGCATTGATTTTCAATTTTTTTGATTGTACCAAAATTCTATAAACAACTATTCTTCATGATTCCTTCTAGTAAATAATATTGTAAATATAATTTAAAACTAACAGTTATTAATAACGTACTCTCATTACAAATACACGTATAAATTAACTCTTATCATCCCGCGGTGCATCTACCATCTGACGCGTGCAATATGGCTGCGGGTGCACGCGCAGAAATTGATTGAGCGTGAAACTAAATTCACCCCCGATGCGCGTGACCACCTCTAATTGCTTCCGAATCGGCAGCACTTGTACCGCACCGAGATAATAAAATAATACTCATATTATACTGTTCTCACCTACACTCGGATAAAAAAAAGGCGAATGGATTGAGCGAAAATGAAATTAAATGAGAAAAATTTAACTATAAAGAAACGCACCAAAAGTAAGCCGACGCCATCATAATTGAATGAAATTTCGGATTTAATTTACCATAATTTACCTATACGATTCACCACATATTTAAAAATGCTTCATTCGATGGTACGGTAAGACTCCATCTTTACTACTTACTTCATCAAATAAGAAAATACAGTGAAGAAGTGGTAGGTTTTCGGAAAGTTGAAGCCTGGTATTCTAAACATTACCATATTCTGTACACTAGCTTAATATGATAGATATTCGTTATAAATAGACTTGAATTACTCCTAAACCTTAAGTGAAACTCATTTCAAAATCTCAATCTCGAATTAAACTGTCAATCTATGTTGCTACAGCATGGTGTGAAAAAAGTTTGAAAAGAGCAAACGCCGCGCTTCTTACTGGCTCTTCTCGCTACGATCAACTTTCCGAACTAGCAGTAAACTTGACAATTCAAAAGAACTTGTTAACAAGTTCACTTGAAGAAATAATAATTTGAATTTGGCCCGTGGGTGTTACATTCAACCCTTCTCTCTAAGGAGAGCGAAATCCTGTGTAGTAACAGTAGAGTAACAGTAGAGTAACAGTAGAGTAACAGTAGAGTAGCAGTAACAGTAACAGTAGAGTAGCAGTAATTGGCAGCTTTCTTTTTTTAATACATATAACGAAAAATGTCTTTAAAAAAACATTTAATACTAGATTCTGACATCATAAGCCGAACATTACGTCACGATATTTTGCAACAATTATTGCAACAATTTAGTTAAGATTTAAAATATCTAAATTTTATATTTATTATTTTATGTGTATGTGATACAAAAACTTTTTTAATAACGTTCCTATAGCAATAGAAGAAATAAGATCCTAACGAAAGCAATATCAAGATATAAGATAAAGCAATTGACTCCCTGTAGTTATACGGGTAATTAACTACTACGACGCATTTAGAACTGAATAGATCAGGCGCCAGCATCAAGTGTTTTGTTACAGCTTCTGTAAAGAGGGTTGTAATTTTTTTCGCACATATTATAAAATAGGGTGTCTTATCTAAGATTGTGAATTTAAAAACAAAATTACAAAGTTACAAATAAATTACTTGTTAGTAACATGACAGTTTTAAAACTACCTAATCCTGAAAGTCTAGTCTGCAGGCATATTCCATTTTTTTTTAATTTACTTCGGAAAACTGACATGATAACAAAATTCAACATAAGTAGTCGCTTACAATGATTTCTTCTTGATATGTACCTAGCATGCTTACAAGGTACTATAATTATTATATTAAAATCAATTATTACAAAATATTACATAAAGTGAAACTTGTAATTTTTTTCTGCTCCTACTATTTAAATTAATTTAACTTAAAATATATAAATATACAGATTTAGAGAGCTAAATATAAAGTAGTTACTTTAAATGCCGTATTTTGACATTAATGGAAAGTGCAATAATTTCTCTGCTGTCAATCATAACATATGTAAAATCCAACATTTTACAAAAATAGTTAATGTTATATTTTATTATGGAACTCCACAAAGCAACGCGTAGTGCTATAAATGATTTCTATATTTCTTCTGCTTTCCTTTTGCTCGTTCGCACTTTAGGTAAGGTCGGCTCTCCTAATTATGTTGCGCCATGATGATCTATCATAGTTTGTCGGGTCATATAAACTATTTAACATTAATGTATTGGCCATACTGGTCCACCATGTTAATTTGGGCCTTCCTCTGCCTCTCTCGACTTCCAATAGGCTCAATGCCCTTTTTACTACATGATTATTATCTCTGCGCATCACGTGTCCCTACCACCTCAAACACCTTTCTGTTAGTTTTTCGTGGAAATGATTAATATATATTTTTTTTAATTAATTTCATAAACGCTGGAAATTATAATTGACTTGATATTTTTGAATATTCGTTATTCGCTATTGGTTTTAATGAAAAATTTACATTTTTGACACTTTTGAATGGAAATCTCCCGAAGAGACCTGCGACTATGTCTTCGTTTCGTTTAAGACTTCGTTTAAATTTGTATTGCCTTCTATGTGTTTCAAGAGTTGTAGAAAAATCGTACTAAATGCGATATTTATAAATAAAACCTGCTTACAAACTTTAATGAAATATGTTTCCGAAATAAATACTTTTGTAAAGCAACCAAAAATATAATTAACTGCATGTAACGGAATGAAAAGCCATATGTTGCTTATCGCATATTAAAAATCATCGTATTAGTTATGCAATGGGGAGGGCGATATTATATCAAGTATAATGTTTATTTGGTCATTGGTGGTAGAGTATTAAAAGTAATACTTAAAAGCATATTTCAAAACATTACAACAAACTAACTCATTTTGTTATAATTTTGTTTTGTTATAATACGTTAATACGTAAATTGATAAGTGAAAAACTAATAAGTTTCGATGACTTTGGAAATGTATAGTTTAAATTTTACTGTCACTTGTAAGAAAGGGTCAATATTTTCAAAATGATGAAAATGAAATGATCGGAAATAAATAAAATCATATACAGATGTAGTTTACGATATGGATTAATAGACAGAATACTTACATTATTTTCATACAAGTATTCGCTCAAGTTAACGCAAACGAAATTACAGCAAAGTCTAGTTCAACACAGTAGCGTAATAGTAATAGTAATAGGATGCCAATCATTAATTAATTATGAAACTGCTATGAACACAAACAAATTTTTTACTTTGTCATACTTTAAAAACTTCGGCCTTAGTTATGGGTGTGCCTCAAGGATCAATCCTTGGTCCCTTTCTGTTTTTAGTATATATAAATGATCTACCATATTTCATTCATAATATTTGCGACATTGTACTGTTTGCTGATGACACATCTTTAATATTTAAAGTAAATAGGAATGACGATAATAATATTGACGAAGTAAACAGTGGATTGTCGCAGGTAGCTCAATGGTTCAGGCTAAATAATTTGGTACTAAACTCAAATAAAACGAAATGTTTAGAATTTGCATTACCTAATGCAGCTAAAACAGCAAATGAGCTCTTAATAGACAATGTACCACTAAAAACAGAAAATACAACTGTATTTTTGGGAATGACGTTGGATACAAAACTCCAATGGAGCACACACATAACAGCTCTCGCAGGGAAACTCAGTTCAGCAGCCTATGCTATTCGAAAGATAAGACAGTTTACAGACGTCGAAACAGCAAAACTAGTTTATTTTGCTTACTTCCATAGCATTATGTCTTATGGAATAATGTTATGGGGTAAATGCGCTGATATTGAGAAAATTTTTGTATTGCAAAAAAGAGCCATACGTGGCATTTATAATTTGAATTCGCGTGAGTCCCTGCGAGAGAAGTTTAAGGAAACAGGTATTCTCACGTTAGCTTCACAGTATATTTTTAGCAATTTGATTTTTGTGCATAAAAATATACATAATTATAAAAAGATTGGCGATGTATATAATAGACAAAGTAGGAACCGACATAAGCTTGCGGCTCCTGCTTTGCGCCTTGTAAGAGTACGTAAGTCGTTTGTGGGTTTGGGTATAAGATTCTATAACAAAATTCCACAATCAATTTTAACTTTGCCATTACAGCAATTTAAAAATACTGTTAAAAAGAGGCTGATACAGAAAGCCTATTATACCGTGGAGGCTTACATTGATGATAAGAATGCGTGGATATAGCTGCTCTTTGACCTTGTGCAGGATAGCTATGACAAAATGTAATTAGTATTAAGAATCTTCTTTTTTAAAAAAGAGCTCCACCGAGTTTCTTGCTGGCTCTTCTCGGTAGGACGGCGTTCCGAACCAGCAGTAAAGTTGACGATTCAAAAGCACTTGTTTACAAGTTTACTTGAATAAAGAATATTTTGAATTTGAATTTGAATTTGAATTTTAAGAAAAAAGTAACTTAGGTTCTACTTATATTCTCTAGTTGCATTTTAGATTCCTTTTGACGCTCAATATTAATTCAATAAGTTTAATTTGCATAGAAAAGTAAAATTAATATATTAAGAAGAACATCATACTTTTTTTTATTTACAGACAGTTTATTAAAATAAACTGTGCCTAAGAATAACTAGTAAATTACGACTCTATAACTGCTACGCATCTTCGTAGCGCTAAGGAAAAGTTTGGAGACATGCATTTGCTACGAAGTTTACCTTAGCTGTGGCTACATCTACGTAGCAAAGTATGCGTAGTACACTGCAAAGTCAAAATATCCCTCCTGATAGAAATTACTACCAGCTGTAATAATTTATTCCAAAATAATTTTGGAATAATTAATCAGAGTAATATTGTCAGTTATTGTGGATAAATTTTACGATTTGTATATCAGTTGAGTGTTAAATATATGACAGCTAAAACTTACCTCGTTTTCTTCTTTTTAATCCCATTGTTGTCGCCTTTTTTCTTATCACTTTTCTTGGAGCTAGTCGACGGTGGTGGCGGAGGTGGATGTTGGGTCGGAGTAGCATCTACTGCTTGCAGCAAGAGCGGTTCATCTTTGCGTTTGTCGCTAGCCGCGAACACCGGTAACTCATCCCTGTATTGCAGCTCGCCACCTGCGCCCACCACCACCTGCACTTGCCGCTCCTTGCCAAACTCCCCGAATATGTGTTCCTCGAAGGTCGGCTGCTCCATGGCTCCGCCACCCTCGAAGGAGCACTCGTACCGCGGGCCGGAGCCGGCGTCTCCGCACACGTACATGTAGCCGTCGGCGGCGGGCGGGTGCGCACCCGCTACCTCCGCGCCCACCTCGCTCGGCTCCGTCGCGGCCGCTACCTGCCGCTCCTTCAGCCCTCGGGCTACGCGAGCCCGACTCACTATCGAATTATCGACTCCGATATTAAACAATTGAAGCTCATTTAGTCTAGCCCGCGGGATCGATGTAAGCGCCGTTCGTTTCGTCGTCTCCGTCCCGGTTAAATGGCTTTAATCAACTTTAACGAACTAACCGAATTTGCTCTACGGTTGGTCAATTTATATTACCATAATACGGTGCTCGATGGAGAATCCGAACCAATGAGTGTACTGACCGAGCTGAGCGAACGCGCGGAACGGAATGTTATTTTATTTCGTAGGAGATGAACCGAAGCGAGATATTAGATCGGAGGAGGCGCGCACATAGGACGATAGTGTAGTGAGGACAGAGAGCCAATGGCGTCGATCCAGAGCCACACCCCCGGCAGAGGTCTGTCGCGGGCCCTTCGCGGCCGGCTGCGGGCGCCGTCGCGCCGTGGGCCGCGGACGTACGCACCATGCGGGATTCCCACAAACTCATCCGAGATGTTTGTTTTCACGGTACCGTGGGGTGCGTACGCCCACATCATTATTTTGAAAGTCCATAGAACTTTATTGTAAATCCGTATCAATACCACTCACATGTCCATTTCATGATTTATAGCCGTGAGAATATTTCTCGAATACTATTGAAAATCTCACAACAAAATAACAACACAAATGTAACCTGTTCACGCAATAATCTGTTCACCTCTTAAATATCCGATAAGATATTTAAAATTTGTCACTGATAGCGTTCTAACGCAGCGCGAAGAGATCACACAGTCGCGACGTTGTAAGCGGACTGATGCTGCTGATCAGCTCTACGATCGTTTAATTATTAATTAACAACTATTACTGGGGATTATTATTAAAACACTCGCCCTGACTATTGGCACTTAGATTAGCGTTGAGGGAGTAATGGCGCATTTCAACAATTTCGGTTGTTATTTAATTGAAGTCAATTTAGATGATCAGAGTCTATTTAGGTTGATGCTGGCACTCGGGATCTCTCCTTCATTGGGCTCATTGGTGACTTTCAGGCAGCACGAATTGCACTCTCTGATGCACTTCTCGGCGCATTTGCACTTGTTAGGGCTACAAATACGAACGACGAGGTCAGAATTGATAACTGTTTGGCGTTCGTGAAGTGCATTCCATTGCTAGTGCTCTCCATAGATCTTATGAAGATGAATGTGTAACTAAATTCTAAAAAACTGTGTTTTTTTAAATGAAACTATTGTAGATTGTGAAATAGAATTTTAGTGTTGTGAATGCTAGGAGTCAATATAATGTGATTTAGGCGATGATGAAATTTTGTTAACTTAAAATGTAAGTGTGATTTTCTTTATTAAGTTGAAGAGTTAGTAGATCTCTCGAATTTCATTTATTACGTCTGATCTGTTCTTCGTTACAGTTTTCATCATTTTATGCAACGTATTTTAAGAAATTTTTATAATTAGGCGTAACTTTGCGGAGATCCATAATAAAAAAGTAATAATTAAATTATATTGCTATAATCCGCGATAAAGTAAATAGAAAATATATATAATGCTAAATGTATAGTGAAGTATCCGTTTTTTTTCGTACCCGATACATGCAGGATTCGTAAAAACACATGCACAAAACTCCACCACCGCCACCACAATACACAAGCACTACACACGTTTAAAAAACAGATACCCCACGTATCTGTTTTTTTTTCGTATATACATTTAGCATTATATATATTTTCTATTTACTTTATCACGGATTATAGAAATATAATTTTATATTTATATTTGTATTTTTAAGAAATAATCTATTTCGCTACAGATAATATTTATACATAAAAACAGAAGTTCATTTCGTTTATACATTTGTTATTTGAAATATATTACAGTAAAACGAATTTCTTTAGTTTTCAACAGCACATATTTATATTAAACTTATAAGCAGTAGTAACAGATTTTTTTTAACTGACTATTTGCTGCTAGCCTTAATTGTTGTTATAGCGTCACTGGGCGGAAAACCTCTTGAAAGAATGTAGACTTTAATATGGTTTATACTGAACTAACTCGAAAAATATATGGTAGCTAGCCAGTTTAGTTGAGTTTTAAACAAATAAGTTTAATAATAAAAACCTTATTTTATTCCTGATTCAAAAAGTATAACGGTCGCATGAGTAAGTTTGAGAAAGTTACTACAGTCGATTGAAAGAAAATAAATGAAAAAAATAGTATAAGGCACACTGAAACAACACGTAAAACAGTATTAAGGAATTTATTGAACGATAAAATCAACGGGAGACAGTTGAATGAACAGATGAATAGGTTAGCGAAGTTATCAAGTTTTATTGGTTGATATACATAAGTTTAATAAATTTTACGTAAAAAAGATATTTACATCGTTTTGAATAGGCTTATATTTAACATTCATTGCAGATAGTAGCAAATAGTATTCTTATTACTTTTTTATTGTTTTTTTTTCGTAACGCATACTTATTTATTACCGAGTATGTAAGTTATAGACTCCAAAACGGCTGGACCGATTTTATTGAAATTTTTAGACGATCTTTAGATTTACCAAGCGGATAATCCTGTAAAGTTTGGTGACTATTGAATAATATTTTTAACTGTCAATGACAGTTTTCTTGCAAATGAAAGAAAGAAAGAAAAAAACACATTTATTCATTTATGCGCTACACACGGTGCTACAAAATAATATAAAAAAATACAAAGATTTGTATATAACTTATGTTTAAGAGTTGTTACAAAAATATACCACAAATATAATAAAATAAAACTATGAAAACATAATATGTCATCGCATGTAGCGCAGCAATGTAAGGCATTCAGCTCAGCATGGTGCTGTATTTGTGTTAGCATCACAAATGCAGGGCTGATTTTCAGCTAAAAGCCTGTGATTCCACGGTAGTGTATGCCAACGCATATGTACTGCATTTGAAAGAACAAACTAAATTAACTTACAAAATATATGCTAATAATAATGCAGTTTATGTTTACATAGACATAAACTGCTACCCAAACTAGAATTATAACAATAATGATAATAACAATAAAACAGATATACATAATTAAACATTACTGAAAACTTACACATAATATATAATAAATAATAACATATAAAATTGAAATATCAATTAAACTTTATTAAAATGTTGTATAATTAAATGGGAATTCAAAACCAAACTGAGACACAGCAAAGCGTGACCGGACTGCTAGTAATTTATAAGCATCAAACCAACGACTTTAAAGTAATTTATAACTTTTTGAAGAACACAATTATATCTTTTTATCGTATCATGTACAAAATTTGCTTTGAACTAAGTACCTACTTACCGACTCCTAAGCAAGTTTTGCATGCTTGATAGATAGTACGGTTCACATATTTAAGACTTTTATGTTAATTGCATAAAATATTTTTTAGTAAGTAAATGAAAAAAATCCATATTAAAAATATGTTTGAATTATTTAGATAGCAGAACATTTAAAGCATGCTCTTAAAATAACACTCAAATGTAATATAATTACAACGCAATGTTAATAATGAACTTATGTGATATAACAAAAAAACATAATTTCAACTACAAAATAACTGACTTAATTAAAAGCATACATTGAAAGTAAAAATTATTTTTGTAATATAATTTTTTCAAATATCTTACGATTATTTTTTTCAGCTAACACTTATATCCTGAAATATCCTTCTATCAAAGTGAAAGATGGCGTCTAATATAAAAAAATATAACCAGTAAACATAATAAACCAATATGTTTGTAGTCTGCCTGAACAAATCATTATCATCCTCATGCCATTATCCCACTCTAAGTGGGGTCGGCGCAATATGTTTTAACCATGTGATATGATTTCGCTAGGTATTTTAAACATCTGCTGCTGCCTGCTTAACGTGAACTTACTTTAGTCGTCTTTTACGACACCTTAGCAAGATATGAAGGTGGTTTATTCTACTCACCAAACGGCACAGTAAACTTAAACAAATAATTATACAAAATATTGTTTAGCCTGCTAAGACGACGACCTATTCATAAGGACAAATAAAAATGATTTTTTTTTGTATTTCGAAGTTTCCTTGCAAGCTAAGGTAACTTCGACGCATACGGCGAATGATACTTAATTTACTTATTTAAATTATTTTCCTTTCTGTGTTGTTTAGTCAGGCGTTTAACGTTTATGTCAAAGTTACCTTGATTCATAAAAGACAGGAATTGGTTAACAAAGTCCTCCTTTTTTAAGAATAGGGGACAAGTACACATACAGATGTCCGTCTCCAAAAAAGTAACTTAATAAGTACTTGTGTTATGGGTGACAGACAACTGATAAATACATTTTAAGTGTATTAAATACATATATATACCCAGACTCGGGTCAAGATCACGGACTGGGTCACGGGTTCAAACCCCGGGCAGACACCAATGAATTATTCTGTTAAACCATGTGTCTAATTGTAATTGCAATTTATGACACAATTTTCGGTGACGGAAAACATCGTTAGAAAACTTGCATATCTCTAGAGAATCCTGGGGATATGTGTAACTTACCAATCCGCATTGGAGCAGAGTTATAGGTCTTAGCTCACCAAAAACGAAAAATGAGGCCAACAGTGGGCCGTAGTAGCAGGCCGTAACTTTACTATTACCCAGACTTGAAGAACCAACAAATTGTTTATAGAAAATGTTGGCATTTGGCGGGAATCGAACCCGCGACCCGTGGAGCTACAGGCAGGATCAATGCCAACTGCGCCAATGAGCTAGTCATAACAAACAGCCATGAGTAAACGGACATTGTACCAATTGAATATACATGTCTAGACTTATAACCGAAATCATAGTCATTTGATGACAATAGATTCTCAATGCAAAAAGCATGACAAATGCATAAAAAAATTCATATAGTGAGTCATGTGACAGTGAGCGTAGGCGCTTCACATAAAATCTCTCTGTGGACGCAACGACGCTGAATCTGCCGCCCGCTCAATTGAAGCCAATTGCTTTAATTGATTTCAATTGAAATGACCTCGCGCACCGGCTCCCACTTCTAGCTTGACACTCTTACATCTATCTTTTTTGGAGCTGACACAAAAGCGATGATATACGTCAGTGCCCCTAGATGAACCCAATAAAACGACGCTCATGTGTTTGAGCTGTAGCATTCGGTCTGACTGTTACACAACCATGTGTATAACGCATTTTAATTTCAGCTTGTATTTATTTTCTACAAGCGCCTTCGTAGGCTTTGATTTTAGTATTAATCCTCAATTAAACAAAATATTGCTTTTTCCTAACAAGACATGGATTTTTATCCTATATATTATTCCGTTCCAAGATTCAGTGGTTCCAAATTTCATCTATATTGCTCCAACGGCTTGGATACGAAAAGACAGACAGAAATTAGTGAAAATAGAATTACTAGAAAATCAACTCAAACTATGTGAGTTAGAAAAATAAATTGACCTTCAATGCCGTCAAACATTAACCGTTTAAGAATAATTAAGTATTCGTTTTAGTCATTTAGTTTAGTATTCGTTTGGGGTTATGGGATAAGTTTGCCCTTTGCCGAGCAAAAACTTTCTATCTCGATGCTAATGAAAGATCATCTAGTCTAATAAGGAATTACAGTTGAACAAACATAAACTACATCCCCAACTAAACCATCCAAAATCGCTTCCTACGTAGTGATTGTCTTCCGTATTTGATGTACTCCAAATTTGTTGTAATCCAGATTCGTTGTTGTGAATTGTTAGGAAATGGCTTGTATTTTGTCAAAATAAGTTGTCGTTATTAAAAACTCGTTCCTAGTTTTTTATTTATCTATATTCCGAATGTAGGAGAAATTTTCACTAGTGCAATTTATAGTTTGTAAGTCAGTGCCCAAGAGGCCTCCCGAGCTTGAGGCCTCGACGCACTGCCCTTTGCCACTGAGCTTAAATACTCGTATATATTTAACTAGACATTCTTTAAGCATGAACGGGTCTTCTCGTAATAATTCCTTCATTGTAAATATCAATAAGGCAAGGTAATTTTTGTAAGAAAATTCAGATGTTCTTTTTCTAGGTTTTAACTCGCAACTTTTTGGTAAGAATGACTCTATGAACGCTATATTTTGTACCATATTAAAGATATAGACTAACACTATATCATGTATGCTTTCATAAAGTTCGCACTTATATTAAGAAAAAGAGCTTTCTTCCTATATATGTATTCAAAAAATTAATTCTTACGTTTCACTAGCGACCGTAACATTTTTTCGGAAATTTTAATGCTAGCTACTTACACATAAATTATATAATAATGATAAATATTTTGAGACGGCTGACACCGTTTCTATTTTTTGAGTATTTTATTTTTTAGTCAAACTGCAAACCTTTTTAATCAAAACAGGAACTTTTAATTCCAAATGGTACTCCGGTATACATATAAGCTTTAATTGTGCCAGATTGCATTTACTATTTCTTCAGCGGATTAACCATTAAAGCATAGCAGAAATACAGATAAACAGACAGACATTCGTATTATTCGTATCTAAGTATAGATATATGTCAAAACAATCAGATGATGTATGTATGTACACTGAAAAACTCTTAAAACTTTGGTCGGCTGTGATCCAAAATAAATCATCATAAATGGACAAAATATCCTTTAAAAAAACACGACACATATTTTGGCACGTGTTCTGTCCGGTTCACAATTGGACTTAATTAGGAAATGGCGCGCGGTGCGGCGAACGCGCAAATGTCTTCAACTATGTGGGCAGATAAGCACTAAACTCATTCATGGAATCTTCAATGTACAAGATTATGCCCGTTTTGAATACTAAACTTTTATATTTCCTGTTCCATGAAAGGGATATGGCAGTCTGCTGACGGAAAGCATCGTATATTATTCTAACTACCTTTACACTTATACCGCCGAAGTCGCATCATCAAAGAGTCAAGTCCAATAAAAAAAGAAAGAAAAAACCCTTCTCCTTGTATTTCATGTTAAAAAACATGAAATACAAGGCATGACACAAAAATATCTAATACGTAAATTTAAACGGAAAATTATACTGAAGGATATCAGACGAAACATTTTCAATAAAATTTAACTTCATTTCATGTTATATATTGAAATAATAGGAATTGGTATATATAAATAAATAAATAATAAATAATAAATAAATATATGGGACATTTACACACACGGTCGTCCGTCCCCAAAGTAAGTAACTTAATACTTGTGTTATGGGTGAGAGACAACTGGTAAATATATACATATATAGTTTTAAATACATACTTAAATACATATATACACCCAGACTCCAAGAACCAACAAATTCTAAATAGAAAATGTTGGTTCTCGGCGGGAATCGAACCCGCGACCCACGGAGCCGAAGACAGAGTCACTCCCAACTGCGCCAAAGGGCCAGTCAATTATTGCATAAGCATTGGCGTATTGTATGAAAGAGGTTAAGCAGGGATACGGGATAAATATATATATATATATATATATATATATATATATATATATATATATATATATATAGTTATCCCTTCTAGGAGTTGTTTGATCAAGCGGTACGTATAATCAGTTCTAAGTTGATCCGTTCGGATTTGTTGATCCAGGCCCGATTTGTTGATCCAATACAATTTTACATCACATTTGTTGGCTCCGCTTCGGATCAACAAATGATGAATACTGTTTCTCTGTAAGTACTCAATAATTATACAAATCCACTCCGTAGTTATTTGATCCGATTCAAACGCGCCAATCACAGAGCAGATCGTCACCGAACGTACTCCGTACTTTGACCCCGGCATTCAAGGCTCTTTCAAGGTTGAGTTTGCAGTACATTATTAAGCATGCAGATTTCAAAGAAATGTAGTTGAAGGATCTGATGGTTCTAATTGAAATTACAACGTTTGAGAATAAGTGACCTTGAATAAGAGGCTGAATTAATATTAAAAAATATCCCTAAAAATCTCTCCTTTCTGCCTAAAAGAAAATCTTATAATAAGTACATGTAAAAAAAGTAATCATAGAAATTATTTTGTTATAATACCAAAATAATTTATATTATTACTTTTGTATTATGGAATTCCGCAAAGTAGCGCCTACTTCTAGTTTTAATTTTTAAGTTACTAGTTTTAAGGGGCTCCAGGCGAGGGTGTAAGAGGGAGGCTCGTCCCACTCAGTCTCTTCAAGTGTCACCTGCTCGTGGTGCACCCTTCCGATAAACCAACGAGGATCTGGCGACTGATTAACCATACGATTATATGATTAACCATTTCGGTCCAGCTAACCCAAATACCAGACCGACAGTGAACAGCAGCACTGTCGGTGCGACATTGTCAGCACTACAATCGCCAACCCGCATGCCGAGCGTGGTGATTACTCTCAAACCCTTCACATGATGTTATCACAATATAAACCACAGCCCCTAGTTCTCAGCTCTGGCAGCGGATTAAATAACGACGTAGCAGGGGGTTTCATGAATTTCCGGCAAAAAATCCGCTGCCAACCACGAAAACCAAACCTTGCACCGTAAGACACACAAATTTTGAGGGAATAGAAGATGGAAAAGATACTTGAGCTGGAAAAAAAGGTAAACAAGTTGCGGTGGTGATAGGATAATCTGAAGTCGCGTTCCTTATACTCAGAATTACCAAACGGTATTATCTGAATGTCATACAAGTTTACGCACCGACATCAGCACATCAAGACGATGATTATGCATCATGATTATGATTTGATGCATGCCTTAAAAACCATCTACACTGGGTAAATTCCCCCATCGAAGAAGCTCTCTTCTTCGATGGCGGAATTAAACGCAAAGCTTGGCAAGTGAAGCGGCACAGAGGTGAGAGTAGGGCAATTTGGATACGGGCTACGGAACCAAATAGGCCATATGTTGGCCGTTTTTTTGGAGAGGGAGGACCTCTACATGATGAATTCTTTTTTCAAGAAACAGCTGCATCGAAAGTGGACTTGGATTAGTCCCAATGGTTCCACGAGAAACGAGATCGAATTCATCATGTCGACCAGGCGTTATATATTTAATGATGTATCTGCGATCAATACCGTAAAGAAACTCCCCTTCTTCATCACCGTATAGTTAGAGGCACATTGAATATATGCGTACAGCTGGAAAGATCCAGACTGGTGAAGTCTACGCTCCGACCCATTTGAGCTCATATCTAAAACCCCATGAAGTTCCAACTCAATCTAATGAACCATTTTGATTGCCAAACTGACTGCGCTTTGACTGTGGACGATTTAAATAACAGGCTGGTGGAAACTGTCCATACAATCAAAACTTTATAAGAAAATCCGTATGAATGAGATGAATGAAATGAGATTAGTGTTCAGTAGACGTGCTGAGCTACCGTTTGATCCATAGACAGATTTCTAAGGCGTAAAAGTGCGACCAGCGACAGTTCAACACCGAATACATTCGAGGTACTATAGAGCGTAACAGGGGCTCAAAAGTTTTCGCAAGACATCTGTCTGTTAGGCAAAGGCAGTTGACGTGATTAAATACCGATATTGCTATCATTTTGTCTCGACCTGAGATTTTAAGAGAGGTTGAGAGGTTCTATGGGCAGTTATACATTTCATACTGTTGTCAATTTGGCAAAAAATCCAAGAACCAATTTGACCCGACACAATACCGAAGATATCCCGGACGTCAGCCTTACGAGATTAGTAGTAGTAGTAGTAGTAACAGCCCGTTGTTATGCCCACTGCTGGACTAAGGCCTCCTCTCTCCGTTTTTGGAGAGAAGGATTGGAGCTAAGACCTACCACGCTGCTCCAATGCGGATTGGTAGGTTACACATATCCCTAGAATTCTCTAGAGATATGCAGGTTTCCTCACGATGTTTTCCTTCACCGAAAAGCGTGTGATAAGTTGCAATTATCAATTAGACACATGAGTTTTAATAGAAAAACTCATTGGTGCCTACCCGGGTTTGAACTCGTGTTCCCCTAGAAAGAGTCGCACGGTCTCACCGCTGGGCTATCACAGCTCATATTATATCATATATACGAGATTAGTATTACTCTCAAACAACTTAAGAACAACAAGGCTCCAGATGATGACGAAATGACAACCGAACTACCTGTCCTGCAGCGATTTAATTCCGTTATTTATGAAGGTATTATGCCGAAAGCATGATACAGGAACGTGGTGGTTCTCTCCTGACGTCTTATTGAAGAATTACAAACCCATTTTGCTGCTGAATCATGTTTATAAGTTGTTCTCGAGAGTCAAAACGAATCGTCTCGCGGGTAGGTGCGACGACTTCCAGCCTCCCGAACAAGCCGGATTCCGAAAAGGCTAAAGTACTATAGTGCCACATATTCACGCTGTGGCAGGTTATACAGAAGACCGAGTAGTATATCCAGCCACTTTGCTTGGCGTTTGTGGACTATGAGAAGGCCTTTGATTTGGTAGAAACATGGGCTGTATTAAGATGGCTCCAGAGATGCCGAATCGACTATCGGTACGACCAAGTGCTGAAGTGTTTGTACGAAAACGCCACAATGTCTATCCGTATCCAAGACGGCGAGATATGAGACAGAGAGATGTCATCTTCCCGAAACTGTTTACCGTTGCATTGGATGATGTCTTTAAGCTTTGGATTGGAACGGATATGGCATCAACATCAGCGGCGAGTATATCACTCACCTTAGATTTGCCGACGATATAGTCGTTATGGCAGAGTCTCTGAAGGACCTAACCTTGAAGGACCTTAAATTAATGCTCGACGACCTCAGTAGAGTAACTAAACATATGGGCCTTAGAATGGCTCAGAAGATGTTGAAGATGATTGTGACTTGTAACTTATTTGGACAGTCTATATTATTATGAATTATTAAGTATTATTAATAAAAATAATTTTGTTGTCTCTCATTATTCAAACTATAACTAAGTATGTAATACAGTATTATTTTAAAATTTAACGCCGTTTGAAACCATATTTCGTTTCATTTCATGCAAAAAAAAAAGCAGTCCGGAAATATTTCTTACTAATAAGTAGTCAGAATGCTCCGGACGATGTTAAAAATAAAAATTTATATTAGATCAACTTATGCCTATTGATACAGAATTATATAGTAGCAATGACCTCTGGGGCCGACGTTGACAGGTGAGGCATTTCACTCCTATATATTAAACATGGATCAAAAAGTGTCTAGAATGTATTGGATTTTAAGATCAACTAATGCTTAACGAAGACTTTAGCAAAAACCGTTAGCAGGAGCCACAAAATACATAAAAAATATTAACAGAAAAATACAGAGTCTACTAGTACATCACAAAATATGAGTCAGTGACACGATATGCCAACCAAATATATCCTTTTTGTCATTGTGAATACAACTCAGGAGCCATTAAAACAGCTAATTTAAGGGGATCAAACAAGTACTTAGGAAATTCGCATGATCAAACAAGTAGCAGAAAAGGACTATATATATTTATCCCATATCCCTTCCCACGATACAGGCTTCCTAGTGTGGGTACCCAACGGATTACTTGTGAATTGTAAACCTTTTTGGATAGAATAAATATTTTTATCTTTTTATCTATATATATTTAATCAGGATATATGTAATCTATGCATTTTAACTATCTAATACGTAGTTCATTTATTCATGCATCCTTCCTTGACTGATTCATGCAGCACCCATTTAGAATTTTTTCATTTTCCAAATTGTTTCAAGTTATTTACAATTAATTTCTAAATAAAATGATATTTTATTTTTTATATATTGTTTGATTTCATACAGTTTGATGTAAAAGTAAAATTATATAAAGCGAAAACGAATTACTAAAATCGGAAAATAAATTGAAATGTGAAATTCCTATCACAATACAAGATATGTGGGATCAAAGTGGCCAATTCAACAATACGTCAATTTTATAAATAGAAATGTATATTGCATTCTTATGACAAAACGGCTTAAAAATAAATAAACTAAATAAACTTTAACAAGGCCTTCAAAGTTATATAATGTTCATTTAAAACGAGTCGCAGTATGTTTCTCTTTCTTTTTTTTACTACTTTTGCCTTTTGAAGGAATCCAAAATCGCATGAAATCACGACTATTACTATCCGCTGGTCCTTCCACTGAAGTTATTTTGTCTAGATCTTGATTGCTCGGCCCTTCTAATCCAAGGACAACGCTTCGCCTACTACTTCTAACGTTAACAGAATTGTCAAAACTTCCCAATGAAGGTATCATTGTTAGCTCTTCATCGAAACGTAAACGTTTCGCGGCATCTTTATGCTTTTTCTGTTTTTCTGGGTGAATTTCACACTTGACTTGTATTTTCCCTGATAAGACATTACTGTTACATTCTTGTTCATAATCTGTACTTTTTATTTCTTTTTCATTATATACTGAAAAAGCATCTCTTCTTTTACTTTTAACTGAATTCCTTTGAACTACAGAAATTGTATCACCTTGAGACGCAGACCGCGTTTCTTTGGCAAACTTGATTATTTTTAATTCCTCTATATATATATCTTGGTCCTTATGATCCTTGGTTAATTTAAGTTTTACTAGGGAATCTTGTATTTCCCGTATATCACCTTTTTTCTCTTTAATCTGTTTTCCAATTTGTATTTCTATGCTATCTCCGGTTTGTATAGCTCCATCCGTTGGCATCGTTTGTGCAAATTTGCGTAACTCGAATTTCGTAAAAGAAGATATTTTTGAACGCTGAGTTGCACCAGCGCTAATTACTTCACTTGCATAATCCAAGTTTCGTTCCTCATGTTTCTTCCTAAAGCACATAGGTAGAATTTTGTTAATAATCTTCTTACACAAATTTTCATCAGTATGGTTTTCTTTATACCCTCCTTCATATACAAGATCATTATCAAAGTGTCCTGGATATGTAAACTTATACGAATAATCATCATCGTCTTTAGGTGATCGCATTATCGAGTCCAAGTAAAATCTGAAAAAACAATGTTTTCATATCGATATCCTTAACTCTTTGAAAAATCTGTAAGCATGTAGAGGTTTTAAAAAAATATATAATGAATAGATGTTGTATTGACGTAATTTATTATCATGGGGTTTTAGTTACTACTATTTTCGCATCACAGATGAAAAAATAATCATTGGGATTCTATTAAAATATCAATGTTCCGTAAATCATCAAAACGACTTTCTCTAAATTTTACTGTAATTCTCAAGTCGTACGTCACTTAATAATTCTCGAAAGCTTTCATCACTATGTTATCCTTGACCGTGCGCATGGTTCTAATATATCGACTGTGAACTGGCAAATTGTCCTATCTTATTTTTGACGACTTTTCAGGAAGAAGAGAAAACGTCATTATTAATCTATTCGCAATAATTTTTGTGTAATAAAAAACAGTTGACTTTAAATATGTATATATATATTTATTTACAAATTTTCTAGAAGATAACACATGTTGATACGGTAAATGATGGGCAGTAGTACCTAATGACGTTAAAAAGTGATTTGGCTTAAAATTGAGATAGGAGATATTGCCGGTTCACAGTCGATATATTGAGTTAGCACATTACTTTTTATAGAAAATTCATTGCCCATCGTTCCAAGTTAAAACCCATCGGGCTATTTACATATAACTATTAGCTATTATAGTGACTAAATTACGTATTTTCAGACGCATCAGTGTATATGAAGAAGGCATCAGAGACTTTGGGAACACATCTTTTGAGCCAGTAGTGGACAGTGTACATCAACGTAAGGATCACAGCGAGAAATGTAAATGCGGCGAGATATACGTTGTGTTGCAAGCCTTTGGTCACACCACATTTGAGACGGTCTTCGTCGTAAATATCTGATTATGTAATAAATATTATTGAATTGATTATTCATTAAAATCGTTGAAAATAGGATTTTTTGTTTTCTTTTTAATTATTAATATAACACTCTTAACATTCTTATTATAACATTTAAGTTGACAGTAGTGACTGACGTACGGACCTATCTACTTAACGTTGATAATTTTTGGCTCTAAATATTTTCTCTTCCAATGAACGTCCACAGATAGACATAAATATTTTTAAAGAGCTTTCGATCCCATATACTTTTGCCTTGTTATTTTGTTTTTTATGCCGTGTCGCCTCTCAAACACATTAAAAGTCCAACGTTCATTGGTTTTGATTGGAATATAATAATGACATTTTTATATCCCAATCAAATTTATTTATTATAATAGCATTTATTATATGTTAAGTAAATAGTTGTTATTTTATATACTTAACATTATATTGGGGTTATATTCTCTTTTAAACACTTAAGCTCTCATCCATAGAGACCGTTGCAAATATAGTCATTATTCGTAGATCTGGGGTAATGTTTAAATTTTAATCTTTAATTTATTTGAATAAACTTCTAAATAAAAAAGTAAAGTAAAGTAACGGCCTGTTACTATGCCCACTGCTGGGCTAAGGCTTTCTCCCTCCGTTTTTGGAGAGAAGGATTGGCGCTAAGACCTACCACGCTTCTGCAATGCGGATTGGTAGGTTACACATATCCCTAGAATTCTCTAGACATATAAAGGTTTCCTCACGATGTTTTCCTTCACCAAAAAGCGTGTGATAAATTGCAATTATCAATTAGACACATAAGTTTTTTTTTAATGAAAAACTCATTGGTGCCTGCCCGGGTTTGAACCCATGATCGTCAATCATCAAAAACTTCTAAATAAGTAAGTGCTTTTGAAACTATATATACTATTATAAACTCTATTTTCTTTATAATTATTAAGCAATTACCATACGATCCACAATTGGGAATTCCATCACAAGAATTCATAGAGTCAATGCAAACTCGGGACCCTATTATTTGACACTCCAGATATCCAGGTTCACACAGGGATTCGCTCCTTACGAGGGCCTGTGCTGGTGTTAGCACTAGGGTCATACCTTCTAACTGTTAAAATTAATTAAAATTTATGTAACATAACAATGCCGACAAATAACCATGTGCGGGCCGATTATTATTTTAAAAAGTATACCATAGGCTCCCCAATACATTGTCTGACAAGCACACTAAGGTTAAGCAAGCAAGATTGTTCAATGGGCTTGCAGACCAACAGAAAGACAGTTCAAACGTTTTAAAAACGTTGTAATAGAACAACGAAGTTGCCGACCCCACTAGCAAAAGTGTATTCAAATTCTATTTCTCCCTAACAAAGAGTTCACATGTGCTATCATCGCCATTTACCTTTTTAACAATCTTCTTATATATACAATTCTCGTGTCACAATGTTATTTACTTCATCGTTTTTTATGAAATTTTATAAGCATACAGACCTACTGAAGTCTAAGCTACTCCCAAGCTTGAAGAAGCAACAGATTGTTTATAGAAAATATTGGTCCCTGGCAGGAATCGAACCCGTGATCCGCGGAGCTGAAGGCTATTGCCAACTGCGCCAACGGGCCACTCACATATTACTTACGTACTCACTATATATTGCATACGTGTAAAAAGATTCCATTAACTCTTTAATGTAAATATAATTGGGCAGCTCTATTTAAAAGTTCGAATATGTCAATGAATAACGAACTGTGAAATTATTGATGGCGATGACAATCCTTGATGCATTGAAAAGGAACACTTGTCGAGTCTTGGCCTCCTGAAAGTCGCAGATATTTAATAGTACTGAACCTACATAATTCCGGAGATACCGTAATGCTAGGCGACCTTCAATCTGAAAAAAAAACAATAATTACAACTAAAACTAAACTAAAATTGCAATCTAAAAATTATAACAAAATATTTGTATTTTCTACAAGCATTTAATTAGCGAAAAACTTAGTAAAGAACCTGTTGAAAAATCAAATTACCGAAATTAAAACAACTTAAGTTAGAAAGTGTATTTGTGTCGTGTGTGGTACTAATATCGAATTATTTTTTTAATATAAAGCATCAGTATCCTCCAGCCCTTATCCCACTCTAAATGGAGTCAGCACAACATGTTGAAAACATGTTGTCATATAATTCGGCTACGCACCGGTCGCTTGCCTGACGTCAACTTAGATAAGAAAGAGGGTGGTCTATTCTACTCAACCGGATACCACACGGTGGGTCAACTTACCTTAGTCGACTTTTACCACACCTGGCTAAGAAATGAAGGTGGTCACTGGTCTATTCTACTCAGCTGGATACCACACGGCGGGTCGACATACCTTAGTCACCTTTTATGACACCTCGATAAGAAATGAGGGTAGTTTATTCTAGTCAGCCGGATACCACACGGCGTAATTATTATTATTATCACTATTGTTTTTTTAATATATTACATTTTTGTGATATAAATATATCAATAAATAATAAAAATAAAAATATTATATCAAAAAACAAAAGTATAAGGTAAAGTAAACTATAAAGATAATCCGACACATAAGAAAATTTACGGCGAAACAATTGTTAAAATTGTGGTAGGCAATGAAGTCGTAAACTGCTAGTGTAGTTTTAGTGATAAGGCAAGCTTTTATTGACTCCTGTTGATAATATTATCATTACTATTACTAATTAGTATTATGGATCTCCAGAGAGTAACGCCTAATTCAAAAATTATTCACAAAAGTAAATTTCACCTCATCATCTTGTAGCTCGACCAGGCCAGCCAGATCCTGAATATCTGTAAATTGGTATTCAGAGTCAATTTCTGTGTTCCCTGAACCTTGCGTAGTCAGATTCCTCGGACGTGAGCTCTCAATATCTAAAGCTTTAACGTGACGTTTCCTTTGTCTGCTGCGAAACATTTAATATAGACCGTCTATACTGTATTTAAAGAAACCAGCTATACTCACCTCTTATTTTATCGGATTAGCCCGACTAGCTTCGAGCCCATCCTGGACACTTATCTATGAGCTCTTTACATGATGTTATCGCGACGGGAACTAAAAGAGTTCCCTAGAAACTCCCCAAGAATTTCTCGAGAATCTAGTCGGGCTAATTTTACTAACGATAGTCTAAACTAAAAAAATTCTAGACCGTCTATTCTGTAATTTTAATGTTTATTTCTCGTATTATGACTTCAACGTTTACTATTATTTTTTTTTAATTTCAATATAATTCAATTCAAGCTTCATTAAGTGGTTTGCGATTTGTGCTGTTCACTCATGTCGTATTTATAAAGTAGAAATTATACATCGAGCACATACATTTTTCAACTACGGAGCATAATAAAAATATTTAAATGATACTTTGAATTCAGTTTTATTATTCGAGATATAATAAGGCTCTTAGGTACCTATGTATTTGTAAAACTTTACTCGAACTAATAGCATAGAGGTATTAATTTGGACGCAAGGTGAAATTTAGGAAGGATCGCGAAAATAAATTATAAATTTAAATGATATAAATGTTCATGTAAATATATTAATCCAATAAAAGCTTCTAAATTAAAATATTTTTTAGTTATACTTTAAAAAAAAGTAAGTACAATAATTACCTTTTGTTAAAGAATGTGCGTTCTAATGTCTCTTTCTTGTAATTATTATTTAGTTTTTCATTTTTATTCAGTACTACGGCCATCACAGGGGCGGCTTGAACTACATTTTCCCATGACTCGTGATCCACCATATTTCCTCCTTGCAGTCTTAAAATATAGTTTACTATTTGTACCTGCGACTTCGTTCGCTTTAACTTAAACTTTTAAGAGCCTTCTATAATACTATATGTGTTTTGTCCCGGAAACGAAAATAGGAATTTTTTATCCTTCACGTTATATTCCCTTGTGTATAATTTAATTATGCCAAATCTCATTAATATTGGTCCAGCCGACTATTCGTCAAACCCTTACAGATAGAGTTTGGCGTATATAAAATTAGACATTAAAAATATCAATTTAAGAATAATATTCAATTTTTTTGGCAAATTCATTATTATAACACGTAATGATATAAATGCCAAAATATTTGTCTGTTTGTAATGGATTCACGTCCAAATAGCTGTACCGGTTTTGATGACTTTTGGAAAAAACTTATTCTGCCCAAACGAAGAAGCGGATAGCAGGAAATATGTAAAAAAATGGAATAATAAATCTTAACAAAGGTAGATGACTTATGTTCTCCTTATGATTGGATTTTAAAAATACCCATTACTATTAAAAGCCAACGGTTGATTTTTTAAAGCCAACGACTATTGGTTTTTAATTTGGCTTAACCCACGAATTTCTTTTTAAATTTTATTCGATTAAATTCATAAAAGTTACCTGCCGATCTACAAAACTAATAATACCATAAATTACAATTGAAAAATCTTGCGATCTTTTATATTAAGCTACTAGTATGATGTTACAAATGCAGTAAAACATTATTTACTTACAAAACAATAGTGTTATTATTCCTGTTCATTTCTTTATTCACATAAACCGATTTTTCTTCGTTCATTACATTTAATTTTACTGAAAAAAAATAATTTATAGAATTAGGTGTTAATTTGCGGATTGTACAGTATAATAGTAATGAATAATTATTTTGCTTTCATCACCGATAAAATCTATAATATACATTTCGAATACGGACGTGAAATAAATAATAATTTAATTGAGGAATATATTTATTACTAAACTAAAATCCGAATACGCGAATTTCCATTGTTTATCCAAAGTATATAAGGAACTATCTTTACCGTTTATAAAAACTAAACAATTGAAAATACCGAATTAGGTTAAACTACATTTTACATATTTAATGATATAAGTAATTAACTACCCAATTACATATTTTTAATTATTAAGAGCTCTTAAAAACCTGTTGAATTTTCACTCTGAACAGTATATTTTATATTTTCTATAATTCCGCCTGTTTTGTTCCTGTTGTTTTGTATTAATATTCTTCGTGTATCCGTTTTTAAAGTTGAATCCTCGTTCTTTAATAAAAGCTCGTCACTTATTTTATTATCTACATTAGCACGGCTGCTAAAATTTAAATAATGTGTCTTTTTAAATATAATATAATTTACATATACATATAAGATGCTAATTGTTTTCAATTCGCTTCTTATTATTTGTTATTTTTATAAAATAAATTTATTTAAGACCTTTACTAACCTTGACATAACTTGATGTCCACTCATTTTTGAAAAATCTTTCGACGATTTAGTCCATTTAGATTTATCTCCTTCAGAATAAAATATATTCTTTTCGTATATCGATAGGTTCGGAGATAAGTAAACTAAAAGACATTTACTTAGGCTAATAAAGAAAAGTAACTTATTCACATCCATTATACAATATAAAGTACCTCATTTTCTCACTGTTCTTTTCACCAAAGTCATCGCATGCTCCGTGACATTTACCCCATACATCAAGGTATTGTTTCATTTTTTTTATAAATTGCATAATATACATACTTTACTATTATATATTTGTATAATATATAAAAAGAATATTAATTCAAACATGTTTATTCACTTACTGCTAATATTGTGATGTATATTAGAAATCTTATTTAAAATATTCTGTATTGAAACATTTTCTACTATTGTACTCTTAAATGTATATGTACTCAAGGACTTTATAATATCTTCAATTTCCCAAGATGACGAGCCGCGTACCGACCCATCGGCCTTTGGCGTAATACTATTTGTTTCTAGAAAACTCATGCTTGTCCTAAATAATCTAAAAGAATATAATAACACTTAAGCATAACTCTGCAATAATCTGTATTCACATAAATATCTCTGAACCAATGTTCACATATGAAATCATGTGTTGTCATGAGGTTTTTCGGTATGATATATTTAAATGATGTTTGTCTTATATACTTATTATAAAACAAAGTCTCCAATTGCTGTCCGTCTGTATGTCTGATTTTCTACAAATTTACTGAATGGAACTGAATGGTTTTTAATAAAAGATAGCTCAATTCTTCCGGAACGTTTAAGCACATTACGGCTTTACGTAAATTGTGATAAGCGTTTGTAAATCAACTACGCGTAGTTTGCTGGAACTATAGTCGCGTACACCACCTAAACCAACACAAATACACACAGGTAATGGAGTAGAGGATTGTAGAACTGTAAAAATACTAGAAAAACTCCCGAACAGCATGTTTCTATCACTTATGGTTAACTCACAGTAACTACTTTTGTGTATTTTGTGACACTGATTTCCACAAGTCACAGTAACGGCTAGTTCACTATGAGTATATGCCACTCTAATTAAATATAAAATCAGTCACATATTACTTTTGATAATTAAATGGTGTTCCTTTTTTTACGAATAACGTAGTGTTTTTCTTATATAAACGATCTTTTCTGCTAAAACGCCACATTCTTCTTTTGGTTGACAGTCTTCTATGAGCTGTGTTAAATAATAATCTGAAAACAAAATATGCAAGAATATTACTACTAATAAATATAAACGTTACGTATGTAAATTTGTATCTAAAATTGTAACATTCTAGAGAGAGCAGTCGTGATCGCCATCAAGTAGCTGTTTTGGTAGGAGCTGCTGTTATAAACTTCATAATTTCTCGCCATTTTCTCCGGTTTGTGGTTATCCGGATACACTCATGAACCGGAATGCCAAGAGCAGATTTGATTCGGTCGGTCTATCGCATGGGAGACCTTCATATACGACATATTTCAATATATTTTTAAAACTTAAAAATACAGTTACATTATTTTTAATGACTTTTTATTCTACGTAACTATAGCATAATGTTCTTGAATAATGCTATTGGGTAAAGTATCGGGTGGACTCATCGGGGGTTAGAATATTAAAGTCCAAAAAAGTGGAATTTTTTAGCTTATGTTGAAGATCGCCATTTGCATTTGGAGTAGAAGTTCCATTATCTTTTTCTAATTTGAATTGAAGTCAATGCTTGATTAGACAACTTCTTCGGGTCCTAACGATGTCATAAAGCTGCTCTCTAACGGTGATTTTGACGGACTGAGATAGATTGAAATAGTATAAACAGCTAATAGCTGGTCATACTCAACGGCCGAGGCCTCGAATTCGATAAATGGGGAGTAATATATCTGTTTGGTGATCCGTAATTCTGAGTAAAATGAGCAAAACAGCAGCAACTTTACTAAGGCTTCTAAAAGTGTTAGACTCAACTTAAAAACACTAGATCTGTTAAATGTTAGTGAAAAACCTTTCTGGTGGAAATTCCTCACTTAGAATGTTTGTTGCTATTTAATTAAATACAGTGATAATTCTAAAAAAACATAAAATTACATGAACCTCGAATCAATAGTAAATCGGTTGACAGCATAGTCAAGATCGTAGCGTCTTTCCTCATCGTAACTTTTCTGGTCTAATTTTCGTGACCTTATTGAGAACTGCACTATGGGAAGGATACTGGTTTCGTATTCAACTCCATTTCTTATAAGAAAAATATATTTAATTTCTTCAAATTTATACTAGTTTGATTAGAGTGGGCCCTTCCCTAAATAAATCTTGTCTTAAAATGGCATTTCACGTTAGTTTAGCAGCATTATTAACGAATTAATTTCCAAAAAACCTTTTATTTAAAATTTAAAATTTTTATTTAAAATTCACTTGTATTTAATTTTGATACAGTGATATGTGAGTCGGCATCAGGTGTTACGGAAATGGATAACATTCAGCAATCTACATGTTATTTACTGATTATTTCCATATTAATATATTAAGCTGTGATAGCCCAACAGTGAGAACGTGCGACTCTCTAAATCATGGGTTCAAATCCCGGACAGGCACCAATGAGTTTGTCCATTAAAAACTTATGTGTCTAATTGATAAATACAATTTATCACACGCTTTTCTTTGAAGCAACACATCGTGAGGAAACCTGCATATCTCCAGAGAAGTGTAGGGATATGTGTAACCTACCAATCCACATTGGAGCAGCATGGTAGGTCTTAGCGGCTTCTCGCTAAAAACGGAGAAAGGAGTCCTATGCCCTTAGGATATAACAGGTCGTTACCTTTTCATATTGGGTATATATCCCAATTTGAAGTAATTTGGGTTAAACACTAAGGACGTTGTCTAAGAAAAAATTGTAATCAATAATTCGCTAAGAAATAATTCGCTTTTTGCCTTCTTTATCTATCAGAAGAGTTATATTGTGTTTGGCACAAAGAATCAATTTATTCAAGAATAAACTATTCTACGTTAAAAATCAATTATATAATAAAATTTACTTAATATGGCATTTAAAAAAAGCTATAAATAAGCTGATATATAGATATTATACCTCGGTGTGACGTCGTAGATAAAGTCAAACATCTCCTCAACGTTAGAAGTTTGAAGCGGTGGCCCTAATTGGAAATTTCCGGACACATTCACCAGTGGTATTTCCATTCTGATGAAGTCTTTTGCTCTATTGGTTACTGGATATGTTTGTGTAAGTTTTTTTGAGCTGTCAGTCGTATAAAGTTTAGTTCTAAAACAAACAAGTTGCTTGTGAGATATTCAAATGTAAATGAAATCTGAATATCTCTATCTGAATATATTGATTAGAAGGTACCAAAAAGAAAGTGATATTAAGTAGAAAGTTTATATATTTAATTCTTTCATTTACTTTATCTGAATTCTATACAATATAAAAAGTATAGAATAAATTTCTATAAAGAGGGAACCGTTAATCTGCAATTTATTAATCCTACATACTATCCATATATTTTTGAAGACTGTGTTAATGATAAGAAGCTTGGATTTAAGTTGCAACCAGTTACGGACTAGATTATATTGTAATTTTTGATTTGTCAAAGAATTCTAGACTATTTCTTTTAATTCTGAAAAGAGTGATCGCAGATTTTTTTGCGGGTTCTTCTCTGTAAGATCACCTTTCTGAACTAGTCGTAGCTTCATTGTAATTTGTTACAACTTGAACACAAATACAAATTACAACTTGAATAAAGAATAATTTCAATTTGATCTTATAGGACCTAATAACTTCCTCATGCAGACATAACCTAAAAGCATTCATTTTCACGAATAATGATACATTTATTAAAAGCATATTCATTTATTACATATTAATTTTATTCTATTTATACTAATTTTCATCAATAAAGTGTAGATAAAGAAAATTATGTTGATTTTTACCTTTCTGTAGTCATTGTTTTAGTAGTTTTAAGCGTATAAAATTGAGTGTAGTTGTTAGTCCTTTCTTTAACCAAGGGGTCAGGTAGGTGACCCCAGTATCCACCAAAAGTTTCGCCAAGTTCGTAGACAATCAGCTGATCAGAACTTTGAGAACAAGCTTCTAGTAAACTTATTTTGGATAGCAATTGAATAACCAATATAATATCATTGCCGGACTCAGTCCTATATATAACATAATATTTGAAGAGGATCGTATAAGAAAACTCAAATAGTTTTGAAAAAAACATAAGCTAATTTAAGGCGGACTGAAACATATTAAACGAATAGAAAAAAAAACATAGAAAAAGAATACAATGCGACGATACACCACGCTTATACTTTCGCTGACTTTACGTTTTTACTTTAATACTGTCAATCGCTCACATGCTGTGATGTGATATGGGATATGTAATCCGCTTCAATACTCAAAGCCTAGCATGAAAAACCTTAAAAATATTATGATTCAACTACATTGGACTGTGAAGTATAACAAACAAACCTCACACTTATCATACAGCTGTATGGAACCTCTAGTTGTGAAAAGTGCATAACATTGGAGTTGGCTTCCATAACTTGCTTCCCAAGAAAAACAGAAGGCGCCACTCTCCGCCTGCAATACTCTGACATGTCTTTTTGATGACTGAACTTTCGCATCGTATCTACTGAATCAGATTCTGGTTTTACACATATAAAACAAATAAATATTCTTAAAACTTTACAATTCATTTTATTTACTTCCATACTTATTTCATATGAGGCATAGCCATATAGATATTAAGCATTGCCAGATAATTTTTGTTTTAGGGTGGGGTAAGTTGAGCGCCTTAGAAAAGGTTTTATCTACTTGCATATACCAGAGACACCAATTAAAATAGCCTGCCACTACTCCATAGCTAGGCACATGCCCTCATCATTCCTTATCGATGATAGATATGACAGACATACTAGAAACCGATATAAGCTAATGACACCTAGGTTGCGCCGCCAAAAGGTTCGAAAATCATTGAGCGGCCTCGGAACACGTTTTTATAACAAAATTCCTCATCATTATCTAGACTTGCCTTTACACAAGTTTAAAAATTATATAATTAGGCGTTACTTTGCGGAGATCTATAATACAAAAGTAATAATAAAATTATTTTTCTATAATTCACTATACAATAAATAGAAAATATATATAGTGCTAAATGTATAGTAGACTATCCGTTTTTTCATACACGTTACATGTAGGATTCGTAAAAACACATGCACAAACCTCCACCACTGCCACCACTATAGACAAGCACTACACACGTTCACTATCACAAACTCAAAGCTTTGCGATTTTGTCGTGGAGTCTATCTCCTGATGATGCTTCGGTTGCGGGGCGAAACGATTGTTGAGTTTGTGGTAGTGAACGTGTGTAGTGCTTGTGTATTGTGGTGGCAGTAGTGGAGGTTTGTGGATGTATTTTTACGAATCCTGCATGTAACAGTTAGTATTTACTGTATAGCGGATTATAGCAAAATAATTTTATTATTACTTTTGTTTAAAAATTATCTTTAAACGAAGTTTTTACATAAAGCTTAATATATAATTAGGATTATTTGAGTAATAGTAGCACATCTTAACTGCAGTCAGCTACACACCAAGCTGCAATGATAAACTTTTAACCATCTATCACATTGTAAAAAAAAATATTTGAAAAGATTATCCGCCGAATTTCTTGCTGGTTCTTCTCGGAAGGAGTAAAGTTCTGTATCAGTGGCAGTTTCTTTAAAAAAAATTGACTCTTCAAAAGTAATGAAAACAGTCCACTTGAATAAAGAATATTTTGAATTTGATGAGAATGGATGGAGCTTGATTCTACCTCGCTGACACAATGCGGACTCGCACTGACTGATAACGTGATAGTGATTCACGCGTATTGATATTGGTGGTATTGGTATGTCATACGGCCTCACCGTTTTCACTTATCATGGCCAACAAATATTGGGGTATATAATAGTCTTTAACGGATTTGCCAGGAGGTTCCTAAAAAGTAGATAGGTACAATCTACTAACAAAAAAAGCTAAATGTGGGTAGGAAGGAACTAAGTGAATATTTTAATAATATAGTGACATTAACATTCCGATATCATCATATATCATCATAGGTTCTAATGAATAAGTCCAATAGTGAATTCGCGTTAAAAACGCAACTCTCAATACTACCATCTTATACCTACAAGAAAACATGTCTGATAACGATATCGTTCAGAACGGGACTTAAATGCATACGCCGCTTCAACTATACCACTCACCAACAAGCCTTAACAATATTATCTAAAATATTTTGTTATAACCAGACTACCAAAAAATATTTTTTTATATAAAATAGATACTATTGGTACCTATTTTATAGGTAGGTATCATGTGTTCTATATTGAAAGTGTTAAAAATTGTCATTTTATCACAGATAAAATGACAATTTTTCCAAAAAAAGTTCCATTTTTCTCTATGCACTATTAGTCATTAGAATGTTGTTATCCCACCAAATATTGGTATAACGTCCCTATATGTACACCAGCTTATTAATTTTTGTTCTTGGTAATCACCAGAAAAGTTTACAAAAATTAAATACGACAAAACACAACGCCGCGAACACAAGCATTGCGTAATTTCATAATTCATGAACATACAGTATAACTCAAACAATAAATTAAGACGAACCGACGTCAGCCGTCGACGATAGGGGTCGCGTGACCCGCAGCGCGTGGAAGCTTTTATAGCGGGGAGAGGCCACTCAGTACCGACATCGTTACAATTGATTCAGTATAATACTCAGCTTAAACATAATTCATATATTGCACGTATATATGACAATGTTCGAAATGTACGTCGATTACCGTTTTTTGTTTTTTATAACTTTATATGATAAAGTTTATTCTATAATAAGATTTTTCCTTTATTCCATAATAAAATGGCTATATGTTTTCACAGATTTTTTTTCCTGTTAGAAAATTACCACCCGACAACTATATAACCTTATCTTGACTTACGATGTGGTCTGACTGAATTGTAAAACCCTCACTTATTATGTACTTAGTGTAACTTAGTGTGACTGCTCTATATAAGTTATACGAAATTGTTATTGGCCTTACAACTATAAAACTTTTCCTCAATTTTTTTATACAGAAATACTTTTCATTGTTTATTAATCCAGCTACGAATCAATAACAATTGCTTTTGAGACATCGCAACATACATACTAATTATAACTAATACATATTAATAATGCAAACAAATTTTATTTATTTGCAACCGCTTCGCCCGCGTTGAAATCAGTGTATCACAAAAGACACAAAAGAAGTTATTGGGAGTTAACCATAAAAGATAGAAACATGCTATCCCAAACTTTTTTGTAGATCTACAATTCTCTTGTAAATTACTTCAGTGCATCTCTGTTTGTTCTCGAGGCGCACGTGAAGCTCCCAGCAGGCGGATTTTTTTACAACCGCGACACCTCTTTTACACAATTCACATTAAAAAGTAATGTACTATTAACCTAAATCTTTCGGAAGAATTGCATTACCGTTTAGAAAAACCGTAAAAAAATCTGTTCAGTAGATTTAGAGAAAATTGATGACATACAGACAAATAGCTTTTGAGGGCTTTGTTTTATAAGTATAGATTTAAAAAATTACCACCCATTTCTTCTTCTGTGATGTGATCATAAACCAAGAGTACATAATCTTGTTACTTGGATCAAACTGCTCCCTATGAACTTTTGAGGTCCTCAGTAGATCTAGGGGAAAGTCCATGAACATATTGCGGTGACACATTATCATACCAATTTAGCTGAAGATTTTTAACATGCCTTGCCCTGCCGAAATCCTAAAACGCTGCTAGAGCGAGGAATAGCGCGTGGAATAGGCTGTGGTAAACTATGGGCACAGATACTACGAAAGTTATGTAGCGTTTATGCAGCATATTATAAAATTTCATTCAGTATTTATTTCTTTAAACCGAAATCGAAAAACAATCTTCGCTATTGGCTTTTTTCCTTTTTTTTTCAAAAGTATTTTTTTTCCCCTATAATCTACTCTAGAAGTCTATAATCCTACATATATTACATATAGACAATCCGTTCTTATACCTTATACTTGAAGAATTCGTAATCACCACACCATAACCACCAAACTTACAACTGTCAGAAAAAACATACCACATCGATTAATCGATGCATCATCTGGAGACATCCACGACAAAATTAAAAACACTTTACAGGCCTACCTATGGATCCCCTACTCCTATGACTTTATGATTATAACAGCTTCTGCAACACTTTAAATTCATGTATTTTGTATTTTTCCTCGGTGTCTTCAAAAATTTTTATTTGTCCGAATTTTTAACTGTCTTTAACAGCTGATTGTCAACGTCAAGCTATCATAACTGATAACCTACAAAGTTATGTCATAATAAAGAACTTAGTTATTTCTTAATTTTTCTTAGATTACCAATATTTTACAATTTAAGTTGTGTTAAACATAATGCCCTTAACTGAATATGTAGCTTCATTATCACAAAATCCATATTTTGGTGCCGGTTTCGGTCTATTCGGTGTAGGGGCTGCGGCCGCTATTTTGCGTAAAGGATTTCAAACTTCCACTCTTTTGTTTCGAAGACATTGTATGATTACACTGGAGGTGCCTTGCCGGGATAAATCTTACCAATGGTTACTGCAGTGGATCACACAAAAGGGTGCAAAACAGACACAACATCTTAGTGTGGAAACATCATTCCTTCAGAAAGACACGGGACAAATAAAAACAAAATATGATTTCATACCAAGTGTGGGACAGCATTTCTTTAGGCATGTATTGTTATTTTTATTTTTAGGTTTGGTTTAAATAAGTTTGGCAATTGACATCTACAATTCCTTTGTAATGTACAAAGACAATTGTTGATAATTTTTATACATTACAGGTAAAATTAGGGTTGCAAACTAAATTATGAAAACCAGAAGATACATTTTACTTTTTACTGTTGAACGAAATGAAGTAAAAATATAAAATAAATAAAATACTGTTCAATTTTCTATAATTGTATAAATATATTGAAATAAAATTTAGATAACAGTTAGTTGTCACATAATTAGTAGCAGGTAAATCTAAACCTGCTACTAGCTGTGATAGCCCAGCTGGGAGACCTTGTGGCTTTTTTTGAGGGGATCATGTATTCAAACCCTGGGTAGGTACTAATGAGTTTTTCTGATAAAAACTTATACATCTCATTGATAATTGCAATTTATCACATGCTGTTCGGTGAAGAACATCGTGAGGAAACCTGTATATCTCTAGATAATTCTGGGGATGTGTGTAACCTACCAATATGCATTGGGGCAGTGTGGTAGGTCTTAGCTCTAACTCTTCTCTCCAAAAACGGAGAGAGGAGGCTTATGCCCAGCTGTGGCATAGTAAGAGGCTGTTTTACCTACAGCTGATTTTAAATTTCACTTATCAAATAATAAAATCTGTTCATGTTAAAATATCACTTAGAAAGATAATCTTTAAAAAAAGTTAATGTGTAAATATTATGAAAACAAACAACTGTATGATATGAAAAAATAAATAAAGTATAAACTATTACAGATATGGTGGAACATGGATTAAAGTGGACAGGACAAGAGAACAACAGACTCTAGATTTACATATGGGCATCCCTTGGGAAACAGTAACTTTAACAGCCTTTGGACGAAACAAGCAACTTTATTATGACATTCTCGAAGAAGGTTAATTAGTATTTTATATTGAAAAAAACTATTCTTCCTATATTACTTTGAAAAGTCTAAATTGTTCTTTTCCATTTTTCTCACTGCTGAGATATCTACCCCAACTTATCCCATCAAGTATTTGTCTTCATTAAATTCAGTTGCTTGATGGATGAAAATAGGAACACAGAAAGTGTCTTTAAGTTTTCATTATATAATGTATACTAGTGATGATTGGTGTCAATATATATTTATCATATGTTTTTATCCTGTTCCTGAAGGAAATGGGGGAAATTTTTTATCCCATATTTTATATCCAGGTATATAAGCTTCAATTCTATTAAATTAGCAAACATACTTTTATATTTATCAAATTAGTGGTGATGAATTGCCTTAGTCTTCTGTTAATATAATATTAAAGAGTTACCTAAAAAAAAACATAAAACGCTGACCATTGTGAACAATTAAGTTGTCTAATCTGACTGCTATTCTAGCAAAAAAATTCAGAACCTTACTATACACTATCAATAACTCTTTCACAGCCAGAACAATGGCTTTAAAACAGCATGAAGGTATGACAGTTATGTATACAGCTATGGGATCTGAGTGGCGTACATTCGGCCACCCGCGAAGACGACGTCCAATTAAAAGTGTGGTTCTAAAATCAGGCCTAGCAGAAAAAATCTTAGCAGACTGTCTGGATTTTATTGACAATCCAAACTGGTATACAGATAGGGGTATACCATACAGAAGAGGTAATCTGGTTAGTCATTTAATAACTTATAGCATTCTATCTATAAAGAAATAATTGGGGTGTCCCTAACAGGAAGTTTATCATTTATCACACTGACTTTTATGAACTTGCACAGTTCTCCCCGAATTCTTCAAAACTAAATGTACTAACATTTATTTTTCATATTGACATCCACATAATTCAAAACTAGTTTAAAAATTAAATCACTATTTTTCTCTAATTCATTTTTAAATGATTTAATTATACTTTTAAACTGAAGTTCCAGTGCAAGTGGGAAATTTTAAAACACATGTAAACAATAATGGATAAAGAGCGAAGTGTTTTGACTGGTAATACATACTATGTAAATACATTGTTTTTTTAGGCTATCTCCTATATGGACCTCCGGGTTGCGGCAAATCGTCTTTTATCACAGCTCTTGCTGGGGAATTGGAATATAATATATGTGTGCTAAATTTATCTGAAAGGGGCCTTACAGATGATAGATTAAATCACCTTCTCAGGTATGTATATGTTCTGTTAAAACATCGTATATATATTTTATTATAAGCTAGCTGTGCCTGCGGCTTTACCCGCGTGGAAATCGGTATGAAACGAAGTTTCAACCCCTTCATTTTATTCTGAGTTATAAATATGAATTAAATTAAAATGGACATAAAGAAAAAAATACTTACCTAATATCTAGAGACAAAAAAGAATACATAAAACATTGAGTGTTCAGCAAGTCGATGTGCATATTACGTCCACTCGCTACCAAAGTCGGATTGCGGCATATAGTGGAAAGAGCGCTGGCTCACGGAGCTAATAATCTTTTTGGGGATGAAATTTACTCTATAATATTATAAAGTATTTTTTGATTCATATTATGTAAATAAAGGACAATTTTGATCTGTTTTAAATGGCGATGAATTTATTGAAATAAGGATGGATACTGAACAAAAGAAAAGTCTCGAAAATAACGTTATATTTCTACTTGAAATTTTGAACATACAAGTGACTATTGTGAGTAACCATAATTGATAAGAGACATGCTGTCGCGCCCTTTTTTGTAATATTTTTGCAGATCTACTATTCTCTATCTATAGAATTCTTCACATAAGAAATTTAAATAATAGGATTAGGGAGAAGAAATTGCTTTTTTCGTTAAATGTGGCACCGAAATCTAATGGAAGAGCGTTAAACTTGTTTACTCCCTTTTTGGATTGCACCATTAGCAATCAAATTGCATCCCTGTGTGACGTCGACCCCATGTTGGAAACACAGGTCTTATCAGTTACGAACTGAGGATTCTATAAAAGTAAATTAATACTATTATTTATAGTGTTGCGCCACAACAGTCGATCATACTCCTCGAAGATATCGACGCTGCTTTCGTGTCAAGGGAAGACACGGCTAAACAGAAAGCTGCTTACGAAGGCCTCAACAGAGTCACTTTCAGCGGTTTATTGAACTGCTTGGATGGAGTCGCGTCCACGGAAGCAAGAATAGTGTTCATGACTACTAACTATTTAGAAAGGTCTGATTTTTACACGCTTTATATTTGTCTTTTGAAACGTGCCTGATATCTATTTATTCTTCTTTGTATATACTAATATTTGCGAAGAAGCCTAGATCGCCCTAAGTTCTACACTGATAAAAATAAGCAGTGATATTATTTCAGGTTAGATCCAGCGCTAATTCGACCAGGTCGAGTGGATATGAAAGAATATGTAGGCTATTGTGAACCAGACCAAGTAGAACTAATGTTCTTACGGTTTTACAAAGGAGCAGAAGAGCATGCGAAAATTTTTGCTAACAAGTAAGTTTCTAATTTCTATTTAAAGCAAATTAAAGGGGGTCATAAAGCACATTAAAAAGTACGCAAAAAGGTGTTTTTCGCTTCTATACAGCAACGGTTTACGTATGCCTTATAACATCAATCAATAATGCCAGCAGTATGTACTATATAGTATATAATACAATATATAAATACAATAATAATAATAAAACAACATAATACTCATTTTTCAGGGTCATGGAGAAAAACAGGGATGTTAGTCCAGCACAAATACAAGGTTATTTCATGTTTCACAAGCACTCAACGCCTGTTGAAGTATTAAACAACGTAGATTCAGTATGGACTTTAGGATAACTCTGTATCACTAGTCCCAAAAATAAAATACTTTTATAATTACTTTGTTTTAATACAACAATAAATTATTAATGAATAAGTTTTAATTAAAAAAATTGTTTATGGAATAACATGACTTTTTCTAACAACTACATAATATACATTAACTTCGCCGCACTGTCTTACAGAATTGTATTGTAATGCAATTAAATGTATTATACAAAAGTAATAATAAAATTATTTTGCTATAATCCGCGTTACAGTAAATAGAAAATATATATAGTGCTAAATGTATAGTGGACTATCCGTTTTATCATACCCGTGTTACATGCAGCGAATCCTGCAAAAACACATGCACAAACCTCCACCAATGCCACCACAATACACAAGCACTACACACGTTCACTATCACAAACTCAACAATCGTTTCGCCCCGCAACCGAAGCATCATCAGGAGATGCACGTGGATACATGTCGTGATAATGCAGTATACATTTAGCACTATATATATTTTCTATTTACTGTATCGCGGATTATAGCAAAATAATTTTATTATTACTTTTGCATTATGGATCTCCGCAAAGTAACGGATAATTCTATAAATTAAATGTATTATATTATTAAAAAATGTATCTTGGTCACATAACTTTTGTAGCCGTTTAAAGCTACCTCAACGGTAGCTTTTGGATTGCGCAGACAGCGGTTTCAGAAGACTTGTGGCTATGTGCTTAGGCATATACCCCCGTACGAACTTTATGCTGCGGATAGGGCTATATGGCAAAAAACGCTGGACATCACTTTCTAGTCACACCTAAATGGTCACTTTGTTGATACTTTTAGGCAAAACTTACTGCACATCTCAGTAAAAAGCGATTGCAATTTACTCTTCACCATGTAAAATAGTATAGTGATCGATGGAAGATTGTGAAATTTGTTTACAGATAAAACAAGAGTTTTAACTGTCAACATTAGACCGACAAGGAATTCCTCCATGAGCATGTATGAAGGTAATAGGGTTATGAGACTATCTCTTGCATATTCTGAGGCACTTTGATAAAAAAAAAGATCGTTTTGTTTTCCGAACAAGAGATTCTTGGCAGCTGATTATTTGCTTCCCAATATAAATCGTAGAAAGGCACAGGTTCTCTACGCTGTTTTATAAGCCTTAGGACCACGGCCATATCTAAATCTAATGAAACGACTTCAAACGAATAAAATGGGTATGTTACGTCTCTGTTAACTTTAATTTGTGCCGAATAAGATAATGGTTTTGACTGGATGCTTTATAACCTGTTAATTTACCTAAATAAAATTTTACCTTAATAACATACCCTCTTCAATTACCATGTAACTAAACATATATTCCAAGTGCAATTTTTTGTCATCAGGGTGTATTTAATAGTGCCTAAGAACTATTGTTGGTGGACATTTTTGGACTCGTAATTTTTACATTCATATTGTATGTTAAAACTTCTTAACTGAGACTTTATTTTACAGTTTCAAAAATAATTCAAACTTATTCTGCCTACTGACGTGATTTATTTTTTTTAATAATTAAGGATTATGCGTTGCATGCGGCTAAAATTTATTTTAACAAGAGCTCAAAAATCCTGAAAAGGATATTTTGGTAAAATTTCAATAGGCCACTGCAAACAAATAATATATTGGTAACATTATGTTCCCTGACACCGTTTATCTGGATATCTTAGAAGTTATTTCGAAAACAGATAACCACTGCAAGGTATGGCCGGGTCTGTCAGTAATAACGAAAAATAAAATAACGCATGCTAAAAATAGGAAGATATATATATTTGCATTTAAGTTATAAATGGCGGGAAGACTTTCTTGAATAAACATAAACAAAGATTAGAGAGTGATAAATATAGACAACGTAACATAAATACAAAAATACAGTTTTACCTTTCGGTAATGATAGACTACAAATTCTTTAAGAAGAGCAATAAAAATATTTTATTTTTTAATCAACCTTTTTAATTTGAAAAAAAATTCGCTTGTAACCTTTTACGGTTTTAAAAATTTTCTTCCTTTTTAAAAAGAGATAACATTATACGCAATCAATATTATGTTCTTAATTTGACTTAAGAATCCAATATTTGGAATTTCCTCATCACATTTATTATTGTAAAAAAAGCATTTCATTATTGTACCTTTCGTTTTTGTATTGTACATTTCTAATGTTCTGTACGTAAAAATGATAAATATGAGGGTAGAGTTTGTTCTGTATCATTAAATGTTTCATATATTAACAGACTTATGAATGTTCAAAACTTGCAAAACGTTTCGCGTTTATTCATCTTTCGAAAATTCAATCGACCTTAGTAGATTTATAAAGTAATTAGTGATATCACGCACAGGATTGCCATATCTTAAGGCATTTGATAATAATTTAGGCACAATATCGTCACCTCTAAACACCTTCAGTATTTCCCATTGCCAATTAGCCGAAAATGACGGTATATCCAAGTCTCTTAAGTTATGGTCTTTTGCTTTTATACAAAACTCATTGTTTTGACACAACAGAAACAAGCACAACTTAACAGGAGAGTTGCTTTCTTGTTCAAATATAACTTTAAATTTAGTTAGACAGTTCATTGAATATGATACATTAGCACTATCTAATAAATGTATGTTGTGAATTTTTAATAACCGTTGCAAATATCGTAATGGCGAATCGGTTTTAGTATTCGGTAACTCAACAGTATGCAAGGTAACGTATTCTCGTTGCTGTGTCACTAATGTTGCTCCCGATTTATTTACAACAGAAACGTTTGCATTAAATTCAGCTATTCCATCTTTGATCTGAGGATAACAAACAATCGTTTGTTGTAAAGGAAAAACACTTGTGTATGACGGTCCACCTGTCATATAAACAATGTCACTCCCAGTAGGTTGCATCAATATACTTTGATTTTCATTATTTACTGTCCAACCAGTGGTTGCAACAAAAGAATTACGGTGCTGACTTAATGCTCTTTCAGACATCAGTTCACGAACAGGTTTCACTTTTATTTTGGGAAAGATGGCTTCTTGTTTGCTACCTTCAGAATTGGCTACAATAGTGTGATTATCGCTACTAGCATTTTTACTCTTTTCGTTTTCTACCAACGCAAGTGATGCAATAGATGTTATAACAGGCATGTTCGACATATCATTGCCTTTATCAACTTCAAGGGATATTTCGTTATTTGTCGTTTGAGAGTCAGCTATTTCATCAATGTACACTTTATTAGAAGCTAACTCAACTAAGTTCGTTTTTTTTGGTAGTTGCTTAGGATTTGCAACAGGATTAGCATTTAGTAATTTCTTCCAATTTTTTTCAGACACTAAAGCCGCACGTAAATACTCATTTTCGGCTGTTTTTCGTTCAAGTAAGTTACTTTGAGCTGGAGAAGTAGCTGCCGGTTCCTGATGGCTATTTGAAATATTTTCACTAGCTTGTAGTTTAGATCTACTATTAAGGTATAGTACAGCACTTGGTTCTTTCTCTTTACCTAACATATTATCTTGATGGGGTGAATTAACTTTATTAGTTGGTTTATTGTTAATATTCTGGTTAATAATAACTTCGAGTGCAGTTTTTCTTTCGAAAATATTAACGAAATCTTCAGGCACATAAGTATTATTCTGAAGGGATGTTATATCTTCCCAACCAAAGTTGCTATTTTCATTATCTGTGCTATCTTTTTGTCTAGTCTTTATTGTTACTTTTTTGTCTAAGTTTTGTACCCACACAACCTCAAGATTTTTATGTTCCATATATCTCAAGAGTCCAGTGGTATTTATGCCCTTACTGTGAATAACTTTGCGTCCTATACTTAAAACTTTATGCTTAAGGGAGGATTCTTGTTTAACTTTTGTAATATTAGCTTCATCAGATTTATCAGTATTTAGTCGTTTCTTGTATTTGTTTGAACACATGGTTATGATATTATTTAACATTTTATCATGAATGGTCGTTCTATGAGTTTCAGAATCTCTGGTTTTTAAACTGCTTTTTGTAGAATTACTGTCGGAATCTTCTATATTAACACATTCAATATCAGAAATAATTTGTGCGGTTTTTTTAAGTTTAGCTTGTTTTTCGTCTTCAGAACATTTAGCAGTATTTTGATCAATTACAATAGTTTCGTTTGAGCTTCTGGAATATAGACGTCGTGGTTTACGTCTCCGTCTGTTCAAGGGAAAGTCCTCGTCTGATGATGTAGAGGAATCACTATGATCATCTGTTTTAAGAGTGTAACAAATATAATAGGCAGCATTTTTGGTCTGGATAATTTTGTTTTTGTTACACACTACATTATCGTTAGAACCAGTGACATTTTCTTTTTTATCTATTTTATTCATGCTCACTAAGCAATGTGTGTAAATAATGTTTGAATATTTTGTATATAATTTGCACTGTTTGTTTGCAATATGGTTGTTCAGATTGTTCTTATCTTTAAAAGATTTTGAACAAAACCGACATGTAAAATGTTTTACATATCTGTATTGCCACTGTTTTTTTAACTTGTCACTTCGGGAAGATGTTTTAGATTTCTTATCACTATAAGTAGAAATAATATTTTCTGTTGAAGAATTTCTTTGCGAGGCATTTGTCGTAATGTTGGTAGTGATATTAAGTGATTTTGGATCATCTTTCTTATTTTTATGTTCAATCTCTACCTGTGTGGAACTCACTGTGTTTTGTTGTTGTTGATTGATAATATTGAGTTTTACCTGCAAGTTGAAATTTTAAGTAAAATCTTAAGCAATAGCATAATTAAGGAAAAAAGCTAATTTATAACTTAGTAATTATGAAAACAGCTTCTTAAAATTATATGACTGATAAAAATTAACAGGATGCATTTTCATGATGCACACATCTAAAGGAATCTTCGCTCTCCCTCTCTGCCTCCCACACTAGCCTCCTACCAAACCTGAAAGCTACCAAAAGTGAACTACTACCAGCCAGTGTTCCTAGCCAAATTCTGTTACTCCTAAGACTGCTAATCTTGAGCTCTTTCCTTCTTAAAACGCTTGAAAGACACTGTGCTCTACATGAAGGCACTTCACCAAAACCAACATCCTATTACACAGGAAAATCAACACAGTTCTCTCCACACAATGTATTCGGTAGAATAGAGTATGCTCCTGGACACAAACTGGTGTAAACAATCTATTATAACATTATCATGTAACACAATATGGAATTTATTCTACACGGTCGGGATCAATTGCCTGATCATCGCGTGCTTGGAGGAATGGACAGTGTAGAAATCGGTTGACCCGACATAATATATGGTTGATGCGAACGACCTTGGTCGAAAGCGCATCGCCCGCGACAGGCTGCGTTCGTGGTCAGTTCAGACCGTCTGGAACAACGCCGGCCGACAAGAGCTCTTCAGTGTGCGCTTGTCAACCGAATCGGACGCGCTTTGTCAAGCGACAATGAATTTGCAAATTGGATTTCGGAAAATGGATTTGCAAAAATGCCGCGAACGAGAGGCTGTTACTTCTTCTTAGGTCTTCAGAATCAAGAATCATTTAAATATTTCAAGTTCAAAAAGTTCAAATAAATTCTCTCTTTGGGCAGTTGTTTCATCTATTTTCTTTTTTTTCTTCTTCACCCAAACATAAAAAAATTAGTGCCAAGCCGACCTTCTATTGCTATTAAAGGCAAGGAGCCCTATTGATAATAATATAATATATAATAATAGTCTGTGGTTGATTTTGACCATGTTTGACATTACACTCAGGATGTTTCCCAAACCAAACCTTCAGCAATTAAATATAAAATTTGTAACAAAGAATCTTAACATACAACCAATACATATAGTACTTAAATTAATTTAAAATGTTAACTTTTTTTTAACTAACAAGACTTCTACCTCTATAGACAACATACTCATTAGACACAAATAAATAATAGTAAAATTAAAGTAAATAAATTATTGTTCATTTTGTAGAAAATATTCATTAAAGGTTATGAGATCAAGTACGCTTTAATCACACACACAATCGAACAAACACAAGCATTTTTGTTTATTTTAAATAATTTAAAGGAGTCCTTTCAAATAAAATTTGAAAGGATGCATATCTAGTAAGCAGTTTTACTAGGTATGCATTTAAAATCTGGTCTATAATTATGAAGTATTATAAATTTAAAAAACTAAAATAAGATACAAACAGACTTACATTGGAATTTAATTTAGATTTAAGATCTTTTTGCTTCTCTTGAAATATTTGTTTTATTCCTGCATATTGGCTCAAAATTGATTCACATTTCTTACAAACTAGTTGAGGTAGGCCATCAAATGGTTCCACCTGCAAAATAGAAAAAAAAGATTAATAGTTCATAGTAAACTTCTCTTTTTTTCTGGAAAAATATTATGGTTGTGCCTTTATAGATACTATCAGATACTGTCAGAGACACTAAAATACATTGATCAATTTATAAAATAAAGTTCATTTCATGAAAATATTGATGAAGTCCATCAAAGGTTTTATACTACACAATAAGATAATAATCAATGTTATAATTAAATAAAATTTAGCATTTATTATGGAGAAGAAAGTCAGCCTGTCATTGTACACTCAGTATATATGTATATTAAATTTTGTATTACTTTTTTGTGTATAAATAAAAAAAACTACTACCACTATTTATATGATTTCCTGTCTAAAATGAACTCAATAAAATTTATGTTGGGTATAAGTTTCTCACCTGTTCCACATATTTTTTTACAGTTAAGATACAGGCAGTAAACATACCTCCCAGATGTAAGAGTACAATATACCTTTGTTTAACAACTTGCAAAAGATCTATTAAAAGTTACAAGGATATGCACTTACATCAATATCAAAGCAATATTTGATTTGCATTTGGACTTTAGGTACTATTTGATATTGCCCTGTTTCATCTAAACATAATCGACACTTAATAAATAACTTCGGGTCCACTTCTATCATATTCATCCTATCATATGCCAGCCTGTAACAATAAAAGAAACTTTAGAACACCACAATATTAAATAAATACAAAAATATTAAGATAATATAATAAATAGCAGCAGAATAAAAGTTAAATCCACTTTAACTTATGAAATAGGCCATCTAAAGTTTCCCAGTAGAAATGTTAAATTTTTAAACAAATCATGCATCTATTGCTTCACATTTATGATATACAGTTATTTAGCAATATAAAAAATTTAAACTAAAGTTAAACTTCCTACAAGCATCAGATTTGTATATGATCTCTTAAGTTACTTTGGGGTAAGTATCAAATTGATACTTATCAAGTATCAAATTGATACTTGTCAAAAAATTATATATCTTGTAATTCTTATAAGATAATATCATAATAAGATCCTGTTTTTACGCGATTTATTTACAATACTGTACAAAAAAATTTCGTGTTAGGTTACAAATTAAGTTTTCGCGGGAATATCGCTACGACTGTATTCATATATTGCCATAAATAAATTATTCGTGAATATCAAATACCCATGCAGTGCTGAATGAATTTTGAAAAATAATGCTTACTTAGGAATAATCACTTCAATATAAACGGATAACACAAGTCACAAAAGTTGCTATTAACGTATGCAATAAGTACATTAACACAATTATTTTCAACAGCAGCTTATATCTTTTGTTTAGTAAAAATAAGTTTAATAATAATAATAAAAGAAAGTCCTTCTATTTATCCATTTAAAAATATACACTATTCAACAAAACGACCCAAGTTAATAGTTATAAATGTCAAGAATAAAAATAATGATAATCAATTACACTGCCATCTAGCGGCCAATAGCAATTTGTGCTCAAACTATTTCTTAACGCCATCTAGTGCACATTTAAATTATGTTAGTTCAAAATATATTATGAGATGGCGCTAACATAAGAAACGACAAAACACAAAAATAATAACTAAAATATAAATACTAAGTACTATTTACTAACAATAAGGTGAGTAACTCCTTGAGATAATAAAAAAGGGGGTTAAATAAATGAAATCTTGTGATTGATCAAGCAACAGAATGTACGTCTGAAAAGGAAATATTTAAATAACATACGTGTGATCTTTAGATGTTTTTTTTTCGAACTGACTGTATGCTGTTTGCCCTAATGGCTTTTACAGCGTCACCGGGCGGGACGGGCGAGCGCAGAAGCATCGTCGAGGTTGCGAAATGCAGGGAGTAGAGCGCAGAAGCTCTACTTAAGTCGGGGAACGTCGTCCTAAGGGTGCCTCCTGTGAGGCCGGACCATGGCTTAGGGCGACGTGTAGTGGAGGACTGCTGGTGTGACTTAGATTAGTCATTGCGGCGTCGGAAGGGTGGCGAAAGCCACGACCGACCGAGGTCAGAAAACTGGGACCTCGTCTTCGCCGGCGAAGACGCTGAATATGTGTATTACGTGTATCTGTGTTGGCGATCGTTATTTGATCGTCGGGGTCATACAGGACGCTTTTTGGACGCCTATATTTTCGATGGTCGGACCTAACTGGGATGTAGGTAGAAGCAACTGAAATAAGGGGGTTCGAGTGTACCTCAGATTTCTCGAAGTAAGATTTCGAAAAACGTTTAAAGAGGTTAGTAATGGTAGGGAGATCGAGGTCTCTATGGAGGTCAACGTTCCGCATGAACCACGGACACCCAGTGGCTGTCCGCATAAATCGGTTCTGAAGTCTTTGGAGCCTGAGCAATCTGACCTTTGAAACGTGCGCGAACGCAACGCTCGCATAGGACATTATTGGTCTTATGCAAGTTTTGTAGAGTGTCACTTTGTTGCGGAGCGACATCTTACTTTTCTAGCATAACATCGGATAAAGTCGTCCCATGACATACGCAGCCTTATTGCAGACTATGTGTATGTGCTCGTGGAAGGTCATGGAAGGTTGAAAGGTGACACCTAGGTACTTAACAGCTTTAGATGTTTGACTGGCGCAATTGCTTTAGTGGAGTATGCCGAATTTACGTTTGTCTCGTTTTGAACTTGGACGTTATACGACTGCGACAACTTTGCCTTCTAGATCGTGGACAATTTCGATATTCATCGTTGTTAAACTTAATATACGGCGAAAAAGGAACATTAGCTTCTAATCTGACCCTAATGTCAACCTCAAATACATGCGGCTACGGCGACAGTTTTGGCTCTGGTTCTGCCTGCTGAATACAAACTATAAGTGGATTTAATCTAAACGATTGGACGAAAAAACCGCCGCACAACATATTCTTTGTAAGTAACTTAATGGAAAAATCACATTTAGTCATAGTCCCAAGCTCCCGGGATCCCTTTAATGGGAAAGGTGTGCTTTGACTCTCATCCCCAAAATTTTAAATTGGAACTTGGGACGCGAGAGCTTGAAGAAAGACGGAAAACTCTGTGGATATTCTAATTATAATGAAATAACAGAATTTAAAATTTTGGGCATCAGCAATACTACCTCCACGCAAGTTTTATACATTGACATCGATAAAGCATACAGCTAGTGAATGTTTTATAAGTATAACTTACGAAACCGAATTGACTAAGTCATGATAAACATACGGTACCGTGACTGTATAAACAAACCAAAGATGAATTAGATGAAGATGAAATAAAGAAGCGCAAGGTGAAGAAAATACAGACAATGAACAAATGCAAAAAGATAAATCCAAAGTATCTTGTAGATCCAGAGACGCGAGAAGTCAAGCAGTCAAGCAGAACAAAGAAATCAATAGCTATAAATGGATGGGCGGTAGGTCCTTGTGAATGTCAATGATAGCATTTGGCAAGTGTTAAGCAAAATGTCAACTATATTGATCTAGAACTTCCGCAACAAACACTATTAATTAAAAACAAGCTTGGATGATAGACAAACTCATTCCTGATATTAATAGATTTACGGAAACAGTGTAAAATTTCTTTGTATCGATCGATCGATCAAAGAAATAGGTATCAGAATTAGTAAGAACAACATCGAAACCCAGAACAACTATTTAAAAATAAAAACTACGTTATACAAGAACTTCTTCGCAAACCAGGCAGCTTTGATGCCTATAAACATATCAATGATATGATTGGACGTAGCAATCAGACCGGTACCAACTTTTTTAACACTAGGAAGTAATTGAAAGCCAGGTTAGCTTGATAATATATAACTTTATAATATACAATTTTGAATACATTATGAAATAAGTAAATACACCCAGACTCGAAGAACGAACTAATTGCTTTCAGATAATGTTGCCCTCGGCCGGAATCTCGTGACTCGTGGAGCTGAAGGCAGTACCACCTACATCAACAGGTAAATCAACAACTACAATATATATTACACTTAGTACTAGCACCTTGGACATTCCTGGAGAGCCACAGAAAATATATATCACTGAGCATCTGTCACCTGAGCTCAAAATGTTGCACGCTGAAACTCGAAAAAAGTCTAAGGAAATAAACTATAAATATGTGTGGGTCAAATATGGACGCATTTATATGCGCAAGGATAACAATACTAGTAGTGTGCACGTTAAAAACGCTGATTTTCTAGATCACTTAGAGTAATTAAATTAAAGTATTAATTTAATTAGTTAACTATTTTTTTCACAATTTTTTACTTATTATTTTTAATTACATTTCTGTCTTTTTTTTCTATTTCTTTTGATTAACTCTTTGTATTAGTTGTTGCTTAATAATTGTATTAACTATGTTAATTTATTACCAAAACGTAAATAGAGTTAGAACTAAAACCTCAGATCTTTATCTTAATATACTAAACTGTAATTATGAAATAATCTGTTTAACAGAAACTAATTTTAATAACAGTATATTTGATTGTGAGATTTTTGATAACCGATTCAATGTATTTAGACGAGACCGTGCTACTTCATGTATAACCAAGGTAGAAGGAGGGATGTAGCAATTGCAATTAACAAAAAATATCATGTTATTCGTCAAAGTGCATGGGATAGTGAAATAGAAGATTTATGGGTTACTTTGTTACCTGATACAAATACAAAAAGAAAATATTTAAACCTCTGCCTTTGCTACCTTTTTTTTTAAACAGGAAAAAACCCCTTATGGGTACCGCCGCCCGCGGGGACAGGCGACGGTTATGTCGGACTCGCACCGACTAAAACAACCTGTGTGCTCCACCACGCTGCTGGTGGCGGGAAAAGGGTACCCATGAAGACATGCCCCCCATCCCCGCCAGCAGCAACTCTGTACCCCAGAGTACGCCACCTCTGGGTCGGGGCCTCTCTAAAAGTGGCCCCTCCCTCCGCTGGACGATGCATCGGGAGCACCAGATGCATCGAACGCCGCGGGGACCTTATAGGGGGGCGTCCGAATGAACCCCGTTCGGAACGCCCGGAAGGTCCCCGTTAGGGCGGCATGCGATGGTCTTGAGCGAGTCGCCTGCGCCCGGCTCGCCTGCGACGGATCGGATCCAAGGACTCGACTTCCCGGATCCGCTCCGCCGCCTCCTTCCGCGACATGACGTGCTCGCACAAGGAGGCCATCGCTGCCCACGATCGCTCCCTGTCCACCATGGCACGAACCACAGTGGGCAGGGAGAGATCGTGCCCCACCTGTGCCACGAGTTCCGCCCGCTGAACCGCCCAGACTGGACAGTCCGCGAGCGTGTGCAGCGCCGTATCAGATTCGGCGCCGCACTCGTGGCACTCACCGGACGCTTCGCGCCGGGCCACCCGACACAGATACCTCCCGAAGAAACCATGTCCGGCAAGCATCTGTGTCAGGCGGAAGGTGAGGACCCCATGCCTCCTGGCGACCCAGCCCTGGAGAATGGGCTGGATGGCCGAAATCGTCCAGCCTCCTGCACTGGGCGATTCCAGCCGCCGCCTCCACTGGCGAAGGAGCTCCTCCTGAGCTACCCTCCGCCAGTCCACCTCTACCGCCACTGAGTCTCCCCCCGGTGAACGGGCTTCAACTCTGCGGCGGTAGGCCTGAGCTAGCACCTTGGCCTCTAGGTCCCACGGAGGGGACCCGGCCAAGGCGCAGGCCGCCTCGCCGGAGATGGTCCGGTAGCCCCGCACAATTCTGACCGCCATGACCCTCTGCGCCCTTACCTTTGCTACCTCCCTTCTGACTTACCTATCAAACTTATAAAAATATTCTATAACAATTTACATCGAATAATCATCATGTCATAATTGACATTCAGTCAATGGAAGAATTGTTTATATGCGTCGGTGACTTCAACACACCTTTTTGTACCTGGAATTCATCTCCTGATTCATCTCATATGTTACCGGGTCCATTGTTAGACATTAAATCGTCACTATTAATTGAAACACTTTCCCTTTGTAGTCTTAAGCAATTTAACAATAAACCAAGCAATAATAATCGATTCCTTGATCTGATTCTGTCGAACGCCGATATGCTTCTAGTCAATAAAGTAAAACCGTTAAGTAGAATGGACATTTATCATCCTGATCTTTCTATAGATATAAACACTACACTGGTACCTTGCAAATATCTCCACACGAGAGAAAAGGCTTAACTTTCACAAATGTAATTATCCAATGATTAAAGAAGAGCTTGCCAAAATAGACTGGACTGGCATAGCCATGGACATTGATGAGATGGTTGAACATTTTTATTTACAAATTAATAATATAGTTACGAAGTTTCCTCCACGGACCCTAGTCTGTGATAATCACCCTGTTTGGTTTTCTTCTGCTTTGAAATGCTGCTTAAAAGAGAAAAACAGATACCATAGACGTTATAGAATGTATAAAAATCCTCGCGACTACGACACATTTTCATTGCTGCGTAAGAGATGTAAATATTTACTCACTAAATGTTTGACGCATTTATCCAGTCCACCGCAAATGCGTTAAAAGGGAACATTAAACACTTTTGGCAATTTATTAATAATCGTAGGAAAAATTCTTTGCCATTAACCATGTCTTATGGTAACTCTTTCTCTAGTGATCATCAAGGTATTCTGTTTGCTAACTATTTTCAATCAGTATTTGTCAGTCAGCACGCACAAACTCTTAGCACTATGTCTGTAATAAATTTTAAATATAACAATTGTCTTTCAAGCATTCAAATTACAAAATAGCAAATTATGAAAAAAATTAAACAATTAAACGGCAGAAAAGGTCCAGGACCTGACGGTCTCCCTCCCTTGTTTATCAAAAATTGTTCATCTGAATTATTGACGCCTTTATTCCTAATTTTTAACCGATCCTTACAACTGGGTGTATTTCCATCACGCTGGAAATCTGCAAACGTCATACCCGTTTATAAGTCTGGAGACAAATCCATGTGCGAAAATTATAGACCAATTCGTATTCTCTCCTGCCTTGCCAAGTTATTAGAATCTATAGTGTATGACACTCTTTCTCATCATGTAACACCCATCCTATCGCCTAAACAGCACGGTTTTATTAAGAATAGGTCTGCCACAAGCAATCTTTTAGAATATATGAATTATCTATGTAATGCTTTCAATAAAAAGGTTCAGGTTGACACTAGCTATACAGACTTTGCAAAAGCGTTTGACAAAGTAGATCATAAAATTCTTTCTCGTAAATTTGCTAACTTTGGTATCCATGGTGATCTCCTTCGGTGGTTGGAGTCATACCTGTGTCGGAGAAGTCAGTTAGTAGCTGTTAAAGGCAAGTTGTTCAAGCCATACGTATCTACTTCCGGTGTGCCACAGGGCTCACACCTGGGTCCTCTTCTATTTATATGTTTCATAAATGATCTAATAGAACGTCTCCTATGTCCCTGCCTGTTATATGCTGATGACGTGAAAGTTTTCTCTGAGATCGCAAAAGCTGATGACTGCATGGCTCTACAGAATGACCTATCAACCAACGCTAAATAGTGCGATGAGAACTTAATGGTACTTAATGTTAATAAGTCTCGCGTAATATCATTTTCCCGCAAAGCAAACTCTATCACTTTTGACTATTCCCTCGATAACACTCTTCTAGAACATGTGACAACATTTAAGGACTTAGGCATACTTTTTGATAATAAGCTTACATTCCACGAACACTATGATACTATTATCAAGAAGAGCAACAATATGTTAGGCTTCCTATGTTGATCCACACTTAACTTTCGAAAACCTAATAGCATATTGTTGCTTTATTATGCTTACGTGGGAAGCGTCGTTGAATATAATTCTGTCATCTGGTCACCTTATTATAAAACTCATATAACTCGTATCGAAAGAGTGCAAAAAAATTTCCTTAAAATAATTAATTATAGATATGGTTCCCCGCGCGTATACAATAGTTTGATTATTGTCACCACTTTTATCAACTTTTACAATGTATAAAACTAGTTATATTTGCAAAACTATAATAGTTAGACATATGGTATCGCGCATTTTTTTGCAGATATGAATACGTTTTATAATAATGTAGATCATTTTTTGTTCTTTCATCAATAGTTTCCGCAGCGCACGCGATGACAGATTTTTATGACTAAATTTTTCACACCTTATTATAATTTTAAAGCTCAGTAAAGAGCAACTTTCCAATGATGAAAGAATTTTTGAAATCGGTCCAGTAGTTTTCGCGTGAAAGCATTACAAACATACACACAAACATACAAATCTTTCCTCTTTATAATATTAGTTTATATAAATTCGATGTTAAAGGAGCCACCCTTAACATCGGATCCGAATTTATTCAAAGCAAAGCAAAATTAACAGGAGTATTAGCATAATTAACATATCAATGGAAGTGCTGAAACTTATAGAAGAAGATTACATGGGCACGCTGATTCAACTTTATAACCTCCCCTACGAAACTAGCAAATTCCAAAAAAACTAGCACAAATCTACGTTTCTTGCTATGCCAAAAAAACAATATGCCCAAAAAAAAGATAAAGAATACCGTATTGTAAGTCTAAGGAGCCACGTCCTTACCGTTGACCTTAGGTCTTTCTTTACATAATACAAAACAAAATTAGACTAAAATGTGATGACAACTTTCAGACACCCAGTTTAGTTACCGTTCTAGGGTTGGTACTCAAGAAGCTCTCTTCACTTCAAAGGTTCGAATTCAAAAAAATTGGAATATGGAAATAGATGTACTACTTTACTTTGTAAAGTACAACGAAGAATACGATCGTGCTAAATATCAAAAGCTTTAAGATCTTCTAGAGAATAACAGTCTACACGATAAAGATTTTAGTGCCTTTAGATATTTAACTGACAACCAAGTGGCTATTGTTAGTATGAAGAACAAGGACAAGGATGAATTAAAATCTCTTCTAATGTTGACAGGTCTACCTTCCCACTGGTTTTCAATATTTACTCACATGGCGCGACGGTAGCATTTTGTAGGTCTTGAAATTGGTCTAAAGATAAATAGGAAAATCGTCAATAACCTACAATAAAAAACGCTGATGATAATGTCCCAATCGCAGTATCTAAAGACGATATCCAACCTTAGGAAAAGTGGATCAATATTTCAAAGTCAAAAGTTATGGTGATTTCTAGATATACAAAATTAAATGCCGATATCTATGTCGCTGGTCAAAAGTTAGAGCAAGTACGACAACGCAAATCTCCTTGCTTTATCATTTTCTTACGCTTATCACACTCAAAGTGAGGTCAGCACAATAATATCTTAATCTTCCAGTCTATCATTACTCAACTCTGGAGCTAGTCCGTTTATATGCATATCATTCTCCAAACAATCCATCCTTTTTTTCTACATCCCTTTATTCATCACATAATTTTCATCCTTCCACATTACATGACCATGCCAACATAATCTTGTACTTCTCAATTTTTCTATAATTCTCAACTTTCAGAGTACACCTAATATACTAATTTAGATTTCATGCAACTTTCTCATCTCATTTGCATCGCCTTTCTTTCCTCCTTTTCTTTTATTGCCCAACACTCTGATCAATACATTAGGACAGGTCTAATGACCGTTTTATAAGTTTTCCCCAAAAGTTTAAGGGGAATTCGGGGGTCATGTATTGTTCCTCAGAACTTTCAACACTTCATCTATCCTGCATTCATTCTATTTCTCACATCGCGATCTATTTCACCATTTTTCTGGCAAACCACCTCAGCATAAGTGCACGTTCAGAAACACCACTTTAAGGCATAACCTGCTTAGGGCTCTATTTAATATTGGATAATCAAACACTATGCTGTTTTTTTGTTTTCATTTGTATTGTATTAATATTGTAACAATTTAAGCAAAGATTTATTTAGCCACATTGCCTATTGCATATTCAAAGCCCTTACTTAACATCTATCTATACTTATTATAAAACAAAGTCTCCAATAGCTGAATCTGAATGTAATCGATTATCTCAAATTCTACTAACCGGATTTTTATACAGTTTTATTTTTGTAAGGTATTGCAATTCTTCGGAAAGGTTATGTTAAAAGTATATAACGGTGTTATAAAAAATGTGTTGAAGAGGTTGCGCAGTCGGAACAAAAACTCGGTTGCTCGAGTCTCGTGCGCCGCGTAATTCAACAGAGATACACTAAAGTAATGTACTAGAGAAGTGTAGATCCACAAAAATACTACAAAACCGTTTGCAACAGCATGTCTCTATAACTCATGATTAACTCACAATAATTACTTTTGTGTTCAAAATTACAATTAAAAATTATTTTATTTTCGAGATGGTTTTCTTTTGCTCAATATTAATCCTTATCGACATATATGAGTTTGTTAGCCTTCCCCTTCCCCTTTTGATATAAAACAGAATTGTCTTATGCACAATATGAATCAAATAAAAAATAGGAGATATTATATATTAAAATGATACTCCATCAAAATTTATTATAAATCATTTATGGAATTAGGCTTTTCACAAAGTAGCGCCCGATACTATCCATAATACAAAAGTAATAAAATTATTTTGCCATAATCGGCGATAAAGTAAATAGAAAATATATATCATGCTAAATGCTGAGTGGTCTTTCACACGAAAACACAAGCACACCGGTTAATAATTGTCAAACACAAACTCAACAATCGTTTCGCCCCGAAACCGAAGCATCATCAGGAGATAGACAAAATTGCAAAGCGACGTACCAGCAGAACCATCACCATCATCAGCATAGTTATATTATGGTTCAACCCCCACCATTCAACATTTGATTGTTCCTCCGAACACGTGTAGGAAGCTTGAACTAAAAACATTTATCTGATTATTAATGAGGGAGTCATCGTTACGTTTAATGAACTCAAGTTGCTCTAAATTATTAAGTTGGAGGCTTTTATCACTTTTATAACATATATATATATATAGCGAGTCGACTTTATACGCACATCAACTTGCTGAACACTCAATATTTAATGCAATCAATACTTTTTGTGTAGGGGTTCGTAGATATTATTTCTGTAATTCCATTTTTAATGTATATTTTTAACTCAAATATATGAAAGGATTTACGCGATAAACACGTTGTAACACACTAAAACACGGAAAAAAATGCAGGCACTACTAATAAAAAAGTCAATTATTAAAAAAAATAAACACGGGAAAACGTATTTTTTTTACATTTACATATATAACCTGAAAACTACTGTAAATAATTTAATTAAGAATTTATCTAATTTTTAAGAAGAGTACTTAGTGGTGGCATCAAAATAATCTTTAGGTGTTAACATCTGTTGACTAAGTTCATCCCGATAACGCTAGATGGCATTGACCAATACCAGTAATATGTGTTGATTTTGAAAGATAAATCTGTTATTTATTTCGTTGCTCATGAGTAATAGCAAATTGTGATTGATTCATTTTATGAGTTCATTTACGTTTACAACTACATAACATAAAATATTTGCATAAATTTAAAATATGTTATAAACAAAATATATAAATAACATATTTCAATCTTTACATCCTAAGATCTTTAGTCTGTATCTGCACAAATGATAGCTATCGTTTTGTATTAAAGCATTATTACTGACCTGATTTACGAGATAAACCAAGCACATACGTGACGATCCAAACCAGGCTAACACTTACTATTGTATAAAACGTATTTACGTCAGCCCTCGGAAGCCATTTTGTAAAAACTGCACGTCTCAATATTAATGAATACTTTTGTTGTGTCGCCATCTAGGCTGTATCCGCTGAATTAGATATTTCTAAATCAGAACCATCTGTTATGGAGTTGCAAAAACTAATATTACCTATCAGTTCTTACTACTCCATTGGTCAAATAATTTGACCTTTCTTTGATTAACAGGAATTTTAACCAATAGGCATCAGACATTTGTAATCAGAATAATAAACGTATGGATTTCAACCAATAGAATGTAAGCAATGAGAAGGTATAATTGGCGTCGTTTCTATAAGAACCTCCGTAGACGTAATATATATATTTTGTTTTATTGCTCATGCTAAAATCTATTTATTTATTAGTTATTTCAGTTCTTTAAATGCGCTTTTTTTCTACGCATATTTCACTTGACCTATATCCGAGCAAAAAATCAATGGAAATTCAGTTTAAAGAGGATACGGGAAGACCGTTATGTATTTCATTATATTTAATAGTATTAGTGATATCCACTAAGACTGCAGAGCCGATTCATGCGGACAGCCATTGGTTGTCCGTGGTTCGTGCGGAACGTTGACCTCCATACTCATAGAGATCTTGATCTCCCTACCATTACTTGCCTCTTGAAATGTTTTTCGAAATCTTACTTCGAGAAATCTGAGGTAAACCCGAACCCTCTTATTCTGGTTGCTTCCACCTATGTACATACCAGTTAGGTAAAAACACCGAAAATATAGGCGTCCAAAAAGCGTCCTATATGACCCTGACGATCGCAAACACAGAACCACAATAACAAAGACAGTCTTCGCCGGCGAAAACGAGGTCTCAGTTTTCTGACGTTGGTTGGTTATGCTTCTCGCCACTTTTCCGACGTCGTAATGACTAATCAAAGTCATACCATCAGCCCTCCACTACGCGTCGCTCTAAGCCGTAGTCCGGCTTCACAGGAGGCACCCTTAGAACTATGTTCCCCGACGCTAGTAGAGCTTCTGCGCTGTAATTTCCGCATTTCGAAACCTCGAAGATGGTTATGTGCTCACCCGTCCCACCCAGTGACGGTAAAAGTCGTTAGGGCTAACAGCTTACAATTGTTCTAAAAAAAAATAGTAATCTCCTTCAAACAACCCTTTTAGATGAATTAATCTTATACATAGAAAGTTAAAATCGATTTAGCCGTTCCGAATGTACGATTAACCTAAGCTTTCCTCGAGAATTGAGTTATCTTATTGTAAAAATCCGGAACGGAAATAGTCAAGTGCCATTTCTTTACTTTTTTTAACACCGGTATACTGGCAATCACGTAGCCAAAAGCGAAATCGGTGCTTGTTTGTGAGTGGAGACTTCTATGAATAGCTGAGCTTGCCATAGCGAAGCCAACCTTCCAAAACTCGACTTATGCAATTATTAGACGCTTGGAGTTTCTAAACCTACTCGGTCGTGTTAGCGTAACGTCAATTTGTATAGCGCTGGAACTCACGCAGCGTCATAAACATTGGCGTTACGCTAATACAATCGAGTAGGTTAAAAAATCGCACTAAGATCGCATTGTATGATTCTGAAATACTCACACGTTTATAGTCCAAGATCCCAGAGCCGTAAGTCAAAACTTATCTTCTAAAGCACAGATCTTTCGATTCTAAGTAGTCTTTCATGTACTTTTAATACATGCATGTGTATAGAACTTGCCCGGTGACACCTGCGCAAGTACCAGGTGAGAAAGGTAACTAAAGCTCAGAGTTACTTAACTTAATTTTTTATGACTGACTTTTATACATATTTTGTGGTATATAACTGTGATTTTATATCAGAGAAGTCAGACGCATTCCATGGGCTAGAACTTTTGTCAGACGCCCGACGAAAAAAAATTAACTTAAATTATTGTTAAATGTCTGACTTTTATATATTTTATTCAGATAATTGTTATAAAGTTAAATTAAATCAGTCTGACAAATTGCAATTACCAAACATCTCCTAATAGACTAAGATCCCAGAGCCGTAAGACACAACTTATTTTCTAAAGCACAGATCTTTCGATTCTAAGTAGTCTTTCATGTACTTTTAATACCTGCATGTGTATAGAACTTGCCCAGTGGCACCTGCGCAGGTACCAGTGAGAAAGGTAACTAAAAATCAGAGTTGCGTTACTTAATTATTTATGAGTGTTTTTTATATATATTTAGTGGTATATCACTCTGATGGTGGTGGATTTAGTGGTATATCACTTAATTTATTTTTAAATACCTGAGTTTTATATATGTTATTTAGATAACTATTACAAAGTTATATTAAATCAGTCAGACAAATTGCAATGACCAAACATCCCCCAAACAAAAATAACTGAGCCACAAGTTTGAGCGCGAGATCACAATACGAATGAGCGTATTATGCTCTCGTGGCTGTAAATGTGTAAAGTGTAAACGTGTAAATTAAGTTATATGTATTTTTTTCTATCTATTATAGATCTTTTCTAGATATAAGGTATAGAGTTCTAAATTCAAAAATAGAACATTTTTAACACACTTTCCAAATGTTTTTTATGATGACCAACATCCTTTTTTTTTGAAAATTACCGTTTAAGAAAATTTGTGAAAAAAATTTATGCATTGTTATAGGTACTTTCTGATCTCTATTTCTTTATATCCCCTTTATGAGTAACCCAATATACATTTTTGGATATGATTATTGAGGATAATGAAAAATGAAAAAACACAATTGTAATTCTTATTATTATATTTAAAATCTATTTGTTATCAAATTGATTATTATTAGTATTGAACATATTATAATCTTACATCGGGATTTTTGATTATAATTACCAAAAACAAGCAAATTTATAATTTTCTCACTAGCTAAAGTACCATAATATGTTTGATAACACCTCATGCACTAATTATTTCAAATGATACAAATGTTAGCAGTCAATTCAAGAAATAACCTAACAACATCAACAAATTCATTAACGAAACATCTTCGTTTAATATAAAATAGTCACTCTGGGGACGAACATCGAACAGTAATACATTTAAGTAGCATCTTATGTATACAGCATAACTTTTCACGCATTATTCGTTATCACAGCACTTATAAAGATTGCAGTGTCAAAAGACATTATTTACAATTAAAACGAGAGACCTGTTCATGCGCACGAGGAAACCCCAGAGGATTCGTCAGAGCAAAATATCGTAATGAATTACATTACATATCAATGAGAAACTAGTTATAGTACCCAGTTTTAAATAATGCACATCGATGTTTACAACGAAACAGCCGGCCAGTTCGGTTTCGTAGAGCGTTGTCTCTGTCACACACGGGTTCGTCAATCCGTGCGAAAGAGACAATGCTCTATGAAGCAGAATGTAGCCGATTTCTCTTTCTACGCCTCGATGTGCATTATTTATTTCTGGGTACTATACTTATTCTTGTAAGTGAAAACAAATTTAGCAACGCTCTATCTGCGGTGACGGCGCTTTTTCTTGTTACGATTGCTGTTACCTGACTGCGCTGGTGGATGCGCCGCACCTGAGGAAGTGGACGCGAGAGGCGGCGGGGACACCAGCTCGGCGACCACATTAAGAACGCCACTATACATGTAGCCATTTTGTCTCGGCGGGGAGATATGCGGAGGAGGGTGGTGGTGGTTGGTGCGAGAGGTCACCGGCGGTATTGGCATATCGAGCGTCGCACGTAGACGAGTCCTCAAGCGTCTGCGCGCATTTCGCGATAAATGGTCCGCCGGTGGCTGTATGTCTGCCGACTCTCCGGCCGCATCGACCGAGTCCTGGGCGGCTGGAACCCGAGCGACAGCGCTCGCTGGAACCGGCGCGGTATCCCGGCTCCCTATCGTAGCCCTCACTTGGGTACTGGAAAGCAGAGCATCTGTGTCGCGGCCCAAGGTGGCGAACGCTCTGGACAGTCGCGCCACGTCGTTCTGCAGGTCCTGAAGGAAGGGCTCCAGTTCGTTGATCGTGCTGTCCGCGTTGACCCTGTTGGCGATGCGGAGCACGGCGCGCGGCTGCGTCTGGCTGATGTCTTGGTCGGGCGGCGTGCGTCTCACGGACAGCTTGCCGCTGATCGCGGCGGGCGCGGTGAGTGCGCGCGCGTCCATATCCTTCACTACTAAACAGTGGCCACGCTTTTTTAAGGATCCCTCACACGATCTGACAGACCAAACCTGTTCATATAACAAATTATATTTCTATAAATATCCAATACCAAGAAAAATACACGTTTCGGTCAATCCTAATTCGAATTTAAAGCTCCACAAATATACAACACTTTTAGTAGAAGTCATAAGGATTTATATAAAACTAGCGGCCCGCCCCTGCTTCGCACGGGTGTAAAATATATAAGTATAGGCTGTCACTCAGTGAAAAAAATGATTAAAATAGATCCAGTAGTTTTAATTTATTCATACTGCCCGCGGCCCGCACGCGTTAAATTTGGAGTAAAACAATTCCCCTTTCCCTATACCATGAAGATTTCCTGCTATCTTTGGAATATCTTAATTCATATAATACATTTTACCTAGTTCCTTTTTACATTTTTCTCTATATATTTTATTTTTACAATTAATCCAATCGCTGCTAAATTATAAGTGCTATAAGGCGAAGCGCGGCCTCTGGTGCGCTATTTATAGGCACGCGCCGCATATTAAATCTGTAATATCTTCGAAAATATTTATTTAAATTACATAAAGTGTTCAGCCTGCGTTTGCAATGTAAGCGGAAAAAAAATGTAATTATTTACGACATCACGTTAGAAACCTCAAAAATTACAGTATTTCTGTACTCCATATTGACTGTTATTGTACATATAAACCTTCCTCTTGAATCATTCTATCTATTAAAAAAACTGCATCATAATCTGTTTCGTAGTTTTAAAGATTGAAGCATACATAGGGAAATAGGGACATAGGGACAGACATAGAAAGCGACTTTGTTTTATACTATGTAGTGATAAATAAATTTCACCTAAAAAAAACTTATCAACAATTGGCTTTTAGCTTACACATATGAAGATACAGAGAAAATAATATCAGTAATAAGATAATAGAATTCTAAATAGGTATATATTTTGTAGTTCTGTACACATAGACGTACGCATAAACTTTCATGCAGGCATTTTCAAAATCAGCATATTTGAGGAGCTTACAGGTCTGGAGTAATGAAACTCTCAACATTATTATGTCCTTATCCCAATCCAAATGCGGTCGGCACACATGTTTTAACCATGTTATGATATTATTTGGCTAGATGTTTTAGGACCTGCCTGACGTCGATTTATCTTAGTCGCCTTTTACGACACCTTGGTAAGAAATGAGGGTGGTCTATTCTACTCAGCCGGATACCACGCGCATGGATATTCGCATTGGAATAATGAAACTCTAAGAAATTAAATTTCTTTTTTAAGTAACTTGGAGCACTTTGGTTAAATAATAATATGAACTTTATGGGATATATGCTGGATGATTTGCTGTTGCATTACACGATAAATCATCTAACAGAATGATCAGTATGTCTAACATGAACAGTACGTAAACCCAACCGCTTTCTTTTCGTACTATGAAAAGTGTTTGAAAAGGACAACGTTATATGAACTATAGATAACTCTGTCTCTTTTACTCAAATGTTTTAGGACGCATTCCGAATGCTCATTCGGCAACGACTTAAAGTGTGCGTCTTTAAGACGTCATTGTATGAAAAAGCCAAACAATTTAGTTTACGTCTTCAATAAGAGTTCATGGTGGGCCTGCTGATCTTCAACAGAAGATCCGAATAAATAAATAAACACAAAATTTATGAACGTAATTAAGAGACTTACAAAATCGGAAAATATAGCTTCACGGTCATTACCACATATGGTAATTGTATAACTGAACTCGTGAGCTATCCATGGTGATGCCGCCATTGAGAGCCAGGCGCACACACAATCATCTGAAACAAACATTACATATAGCTATGTTAAAAAATAATTTTATTAGTGTCTAATAACATACATAATCACTGTTAAATTAAATTAAATTTTAATATATTAAATTAAACATATATGGGACACGATTGTCCATCCCCAAAGTAAGTGTAATACTTGTGTTATGGTGACGGACAACTGGTAGATATACTACATATATAATTTTAAATACATACTTAAATACAAATACACACCCAGGCTTGAAGAACCAATGATTTCTTCATAGAAAATGTTGGCCCTCGGCGGGAATCGAACCCGCGACCCGCGGAGTTGAAGGCAGGGTCACTACCCACAGCGCCAACGGGCCAGTCACCCGTATCTAATAGCTAAGAAATTGCATCTAGTGGGTTTTATATGAAGCCTTATTAGGAACGGATTGATTGATGGTTTTTTTTATCTTTTAACCTCTTAGAAGTTTATAGATTAGACAAATATAAAAAATAATAAACAAAAGCAGTACACAAAATTTATTTGAAATGCATGCATGTGTATGTGTTTGTAAGTGAATACGTTATTAAGTATTAATGAATGCGTGAGTGAGTGTGTGGGTGTGTGTGTGTGTATGTGTGACCGTGCGTGGGCGCGCGTGTGTGTGGGCGCGCGCGCGCGTGTGTTGTTATGTGAGTGCGTGCGTTGGCGCGCGCGTGTGTGTGTTTATGTGTGCGCGTGCGTGGGCGCGTGTGCGTGTGTGTATGTGTGCGCGTGCGTGGGCGCGTGTGCGTGTGTGTGTGTGCGCGTGCGTGGGCGCGTGTGCGTGTGTGTATGTATGAATGTGATTTAAGTATTTATTAAGTGACTTTCTTACTGTCCCCGAGACTGAATTTGATACAATGTAAGAATGGCTGGTGAACTGAATTATAGGAATAAAGAAACTTACCTGTAATATCTATCGTCAAGAAGAATATGCCCATGTCAGATATTCTGACTGCCGTTACAAATTTGCCTGGTACTGTTGAAAACTGCCAAGCTTGTAAATACTCTCCATTTTCAGAGTGACCCTATAACACAAATGACAGTTAACTTTTAACTTAACTTTGGTAAATTGCTAATTCATTCATTCATTACAGCAATATAAATAAAATGTTTATACCATTCGGTTATAAAACAAACAAATATTTTCTTAATACTCCTATAGTCTTTACTTATTACAAAACAAAGTCTTTAAAAGCTGTCTGGCTTTCTTTAAAAACTTTCACTGAAAGACAGTTTATTTTCCCAAAAATATTTCTTTTTAGCACTGTATATATATATCTTCCTTTTTTTTATTAATATAAAGTATTCAACTTATTATAAAGTATGCAACTAACGTCTTATGAAAATGCTGTGCTCGCCTTAAAAAAGTGTTTTACCTAGAACTTGATATATGGTAAGTATGTTTTGTAAAATGCTATTGGCTTGTCATAATAAATAAATAAAGACAGAGGAGGTTGGAGATCAAGATATAAGCTTCTTTTCATCCTGGAATAGGATTTACGCGCCAAAAACCTTATGGTACACTGATTTTCAAAATGGATCACAGCTAGTATTTGATAATTTCAAACATTAAAAAATATAGCAATGGGTGTTTACCTCGAGTAAATCGGGAGCGTGAAAATAACGAAGATGATTGAGCAAACGGCCAGCTGGTAATCTAGTAGATTTGCCAGTTTTGCAGCACAGACAGCGGAATAGGCCGCTGCAACACTGTGGAGGCCCTGGTGGTCGCTGCAAATAAAATATATTAGAAGTGCCAAATATACCTCTTCTCCTCCTTGCCCTTATCCCACTTTAAGTGGGGTCAGCACAACATGTTACGAACATGTTGTCACATGATTTGGCTGCGTATTTTAAGACCGGCCGCCTGCCTGGCGTCAACTTATCTTACTCGCCTTTTGCGACATCTCAGTAAGAAATGAGGGTAGCCTATTCTACTCAGCCGGATATGACATGGCGGGTCAACTTAACTTAGTCGCCTTTTACGACACTTCGGTAAGAAATGAGGATGGTCTATTCTACTCAGCCGGATACCACAAGGCATAAGCCAAATATACTATCTAGGTTTTAATTTCTTAAATACTTTACAACTAATATGTAATTTTTTGTGAATCATGTTGTTTTATATTTGTACAACAGTTAAAATTCTGACTATTCAATTACATAGCAATTGTGAAAGTGTCACTATATTTTTAAAACGAATTCTCCCGCCGCGTCTGTTCGTGATATACTCAGAAAATACTAAACGGATTTTCACCATGGTTTCTATAGGTAATAGATAGATTTAATCACTGGGTTGGAATGTATAATTTGTTAATTTTTATGTAAATTAGGTGGAATATGATTTCAGATTTAACTATTTTAACTTTACCATTACAGCAGTTTAAAAACACTGTTATAAAAGGCTAATACAGAAAGCCTACTATACTATTGAGGATTACTTAGACGATAAGAATACGTGGATATAGCTACTCTTTGTACTGTACTGTACAAGACATCAATAACTATATGTAACTAGTAATACGAATTATTCTTTGAAAAGAGCAACCACCGAGTTTCTTGCTGGTTATTCTCGGTAGGACCAGCCTTCCGAACCAGCAGTTGATGTTAACGTTTCAAAAGCACTTGTTAACAAGTTCAATTGAATAATGAATATTTTGATGAAAAGAGCAACCACCGAGTTTCTTGCTGGTTAGTCTCGGAAGGAACAGCTTTTCGAACCAGCAGTAGATGTTAACGATTCAAAAGCACTAGTTAGCAAGTTCACTTGAATAAAGAATATTTTGAATTAATTTAAGAATTTGGAACAATTTAATCGATAAAAATTGTTGACAGTCAATGAAAATGTTCTGGGAGATATCAACACTTACGCATTAGATCAATACATATGACAAAACAAAGTTCTACGCCGCGTCTATCTGTCTGTTCGGTATTAGTTCAAAAAGCACTGAACTGATTTCACTGAACTGATACTGTATATTGGTGATTCAAGGGAAAGTTTTGATGTAAAATTTGAGGTTTTGGGTAAATAAATTGAGATATGACGACGGCTGCAGTATTAAAGCTTATCAATCGAAATTGGCATTGGCATCTTTTAGCATTTGCATTCACCTTAAAAAATTTATGAAAAAAATATCGCAACGGAGTTTAAAAAATTGTTCGCGTTGCTACAATGAATTTTTAAATTCTGATGTTTTACAATGACAACACTAACTAGCGTGAATGGAAGGGAAACGAGGAGAGGATATATAATCAAAGCGGAGTCCTGTAGGCCTACCATAAACTTTTAGAAAACGATTCAATTCAAAGTCAGTACCTAAACCCAACCGCTTTTTTTGAAGTATGTTTGAAAAGGACAACGTTATATGAACTATAGATAACTCTGTCTCTTTTACTCAAATGTTTTTAGGACGCATTCCGAACGCTCATTCGGTAACGACTTAAAGTGTGCGTCTTTATGACGTCATGGTATAAAAAGGCAAAACAATTTAGTTTACGTCTTCAATTGAGTCACAATAAAATATCATGGTAGGCCTGTTAGTCGTCTCTTCTCTGGGAATATCTGCGAAGATTGTGAACAAGTGCTGAGTGTTTTTGTGTTAAAGTTTAAAGAGGTTATTATGAATATTTGTGAAACTAGTGTAACCAAATTACTTCTATATCATTAGTATTGTGCTCTTCTTCTTCATCATTAGCGTCAATTTCACGTTCCTCTGAGGTAGCGTCTTTAGCGGGTGTACTGCTTGCTGAAGAACCAGAGCCAGCAGAAACTTTGCCACCAAGTTTCTGAAAATAGTAATAATTAATACCAAATCGAACTGTTATATTATAATTTACATTAACCTGTGATAGACCAGCAGTGAGACTGTGTGACTCTCTAGAGACGATCATAGGATCAAACTCCAGGCAGGCACCAATGGGTTTTCTATTAAAACTTGTGTCTAATTGATAATTGCAATTTATTACACGCTTTCGGTGAAGGAAAACATCGTGAGGAAACCTTCATATGTCTAGAGAATGCTAGGGATATGTGTAACCTACTAATCCACATTGGAGCAGCGTGGTAGGTCTTAGCTCCAACCCTTCTCTCCAGAAACGGAGATAGGAGGCCTATGCCCAGCAGTGGGAACATTAAGATTGTGAACTGCCTTAGAAATATTCAGGACCATACTTATTTCTCCATATCAAGACAAGGGTTTTACTAGTGTCTTGACAATGTCATCTTATTTAAACTACCAGCAGCTTTAACAACTCTTATAATATCCTTGAATGGGATAGGTTTATTAAAAAAAAAATAGTGTCTTTCTATGAGAACTGTAAAAACATGTTAAGTGAAGCGAAGGAAGCCAATGGGTACAAAGAGTCAAAACGAATTTGTTGTTTATTGTATCTACTTATCTAATCTCGAGGACACCTGTTGGTACAGGATGGGTGATCACCTCATATTGCGAGTTATTCTATCTTTTGTATGTGCTAACTTAGAAAGAAAATCTAAGAATAATACCTCGATCTAGTGTACGTGATATAGTACAAATCTTTTGACATTTTTGTATTTTCAATGATTCTTATTATGTATACCCATATTGATCAAATGGTAAAAGACAGCCACTAATTTTCTGGATGGAAAAAATATAAATTTTATTAAGTCCCTAACGTGAAAAGTAAATGCTACTAATTAATTTATAAAATGTGACATAAGGTCCTTTAACTTTCACCTACAGAAATAACAACATAGTTAAAACTTACAAGGCTGCGTATTTTTCTAAAATTCGAGATTAACTCTTCCATGGCATAGTTTCGTGTGCCGAAGAAGAGCGCACGACAAACGGGGCATACGTCCAGGCGCATCTTGCATCGGCCACAGACATGATGGCCTTCGTTGCATTGGAAGATCTGGCCTGTCGGTATCTCGTAGCACACAGGACATTGTAACAAGTCATCAAGATTGAGCAGTGATTCAGGCTGAAATGAAAACTTTATACTCTAAGACAATAACTATTCAAGGACAATAAATACATGGACAACAGGTAATTGCTCAATAAAGAATGTTAAATGATCATTTATATTTTATTTATAATTATATTCTATCTACTACATCCTGATGTTCATGTTTTTAAATATTTTTGTCACATCACAAGTTGTACAAACAACTACACTTTTCATATGTAATACAATGTTAAATTACAATGAAACCAAATTATCTTTAATAAAATTTATGTAATCAAAATTCAAAGAATAAAATGAACCTGACTGAAAAAATATCCACCCAAACCTCTTTAAAGTTTGCTTTATTTCAAGTAAATAAATAAATAAATATATGGGACACTTACACACACTTACTCCATCCCCAAAGTAATTAAGGTTACTTACTTACTTTGGGGATACTTGTGTTATGGGAGACGGACAACTGGTAAATATAATACATATATAATTTTAAATATATACTTAAATACAAATATACACCCAGGCTCAACGAACCAACAAATTGTTAATAGAATATTATTATAAGAATATTGGCCCGCAGCGGGAATCGAACCCGCGACCAGCGGCGCTGAAGGCACAGACACTACCCACTGTGCCAACAGGCCAGCCAAGTAGCCAGATGTGATTTTGAATGTTTATAATTTTACTAAGGAAGACCTAGGAAGGAAAATGTACTAAAACAAGCTCATGATAAATAAATATACTAATAAAGAACTTCTTATAATACATGTAAAGAAATAAGAACAAAGTTTAGTCTTTTGCAATTGATAAGACAATAGTGTATAATATCCAGCCAACCTGTGCACACTCCAAGTAATTCAAGTGGTGTTGTACTTTAGGCTCCTATTATTTTTCAAATCTTGAATGCATTTGAGAATTGAAAATAATAATGCAAAATTTAGTCATTTTTCAAAGCAAATTTTACTAAATTGTGAAGAAAAATAAAATATGAATGGTCATTTAAAAAACATTATTATGCTTAAGCATTAAGGGGTTAAATGATGTATCATCACAATGAAAAGACTGTAACAGCAAACGCACAGAGACTTCAATCATGTTTATCAGCTATGGTAATAAATAAGATAAAATTTGATTAATACCAAATATTATAGAATGTCCACATTTAATATCTGTTTTATAGTAGATTATAGAACGTAAAAAGGCAGTGATATCTAAAATTACTTCATAAAAATCTTATATTAGCTCTATGATATATAATATTCTTATTGAATACAGAGAGAAACTTTTTTTTCATATACAACTAACCCTAAGAAATCTTTAGAGGCAGAAATGTAGGGTCAGAATTATTCTCTATCTATTGTCTATATTAATTAAAGCTATAGTTTAAGATAAGACTATAGTCTGACATTTGGATATCTGAAATAAGAGAAAAGATGGAACTTATTTCAGCATCCTCAGATGTTAATAATAATGACCAGAGCCAGAGGTGTTGTGTTCTCAGAGGTTCTGTGTATATAATAAGAGCCTGGATATAGAATAGAACCTATGAAACCTATTCATCTATTAAATAGAAATCAAAATTACAATAGCCTGAACATCTAATATTCATTTTCACAACCAGGCCACATAACCCTTAAAAGTTGATAATACTAGATAATATATATCACCGATTTGAAAAGCTACACCCAAATGAGCTACATCCACAACATCTAAATCATAAAGAATATATACATCAAATCAGCCCCCAGATGAATGTATGACAATTATATTATATATATTCAATGTATTTTATATCATTATACCCTCTTTTCGAATAGTTATTTTCATTTTCTAATGAGTGATACATCTTGGTAATACGTATTAAGTTAAGTACTTATAATGTTATTTCGAAATTAACGCATATAATAACAATGTATTAAATTTATTAGAGAGTTAAAAATTATTAACACGAAAATCAATCTGATTGATCAACGTTATTTCAGGAAAATTGAATGATTAAGTTAGTTATCTAACAAAATCAAAGATAAATATTTTATTTCTGAATAAAACAGCACGTTTAATTATACATCTTGAAAAAAAACCGACAAGATTGAAACAATGGAGTTTCTTAATTTCCACGGGATGATCGCAACAAAACATACCTTAACTTCAGATTTTTCTTCCATTATTTCCCAGGGTTTTTATAACCGTGAATTATTTATAAAAAATACAAATACGTTATTAGTAACGGACATAAGCCACGACGTTAATAAAATGAAATACAGCTGTAGCTCTTAAAAATGGCCGACATTTCACCAAAAAGCAAAGAGTTATACATAGTAGGGATGTAAGAACAATCGATTTTTATATTAATAAATAATTTTATCACAATAGTCGATTTTTTAACGAATATTTTTAACAGTTTCTTTTTATTCTTTTATGCCCTCTTTTTCTTGTCTTTTACCCCTCGTACGCACGAGATGAATTTTATCGCGCGTAAAAATTACGCAGAATTGAAACAAATGGGTATCCAGGTATCTGTTCACACGACAGCGTATTTATATCGCGTCGTATTTTTATCGTGCAGTGTTCCATTTTAGTCCTTAGGGCGAGGGCGTTAAGCTGAATATACCATACGAAACTTCTTATAACGCCTATTGTGGAATTTTAACGCGACGTAATTTTTACGTCCGTGCGTACGAGGGGTTAAGATATGCGTTGTTGGATGAAACCAATGTAGCCAAGGCTGTAGTAGCATTTTAACCGAATTTCACAAACAACACATCTGTTTTTTGTTTTTCATAGTTATCCACTTTATTGTACTTTTTTTCACTTTTTTTGTGTTTATTCTATTTAATTATCACAATAAAAAGCAATTTTTTTTAAGTCTGAAAAATCGATTATTTTTAATCGATTTTTTCGATTCGAGATAATTGGTTTTTTATTAACCGATTTACTTAAAAAGCAGAAAAATCGATTAATTAATAATGGATAAATCCATTCTAAGTCAAATCCCTAGACCACAGAGCAAAATAGTATTGAATATATATTAATCAAAAACAGGTAAAAATTAGCCTTGGGCTTTCGCAGCTGAGAATGATTCCTTTGATTCTCCACGCCTAAACAAACTAGGTGATTCCTTTCGTTCGTTCCTTCGCGATTCGTGTGTCGTTACAAATTCTCGACTCTTCACCACAGGAGCCCTTTTATAATTAGCGAACGATCTGGCATTATAATTTAGTGAACGATATTTTATGGCAGTTGGTTCGCTTGTTTGATACTGTTCTTACTATGACAAGATTCTTGAAGACTGAATTTAATTAAAAATTATAGCACTAAAAATAGCATAACCCCTCGTACGCACGGACGTAAAAATTACGTCGCGTTAAAATTCCACAATAGGCGTTATAAGAAGTTTCGTATGGTAAATTCAGCTTAACGCCCTCGCCCTAACGACTAAAATGGAACACTGCACGATAAAATACGTCGCGATTTAAATACGCTGTCGTGTGAACAGATACCTGGATACCCATTTGTTAAAAATTCGGCGTAATTTTTACGCGCGATAAAATTCATCTCGTGCGTACGAGGGGTCAAGCTATGAATTTTGATAAAATATATTTTTTAGATAGTGATTAAAGGATCCATTTATATTTTTTATTAAATTTGGAAAATAATCAAGTAAACCTTATGTATATATATTTATTTATATATTGTACATAATATAAATTCTACATATTATATATTATAAGTAAAATAAAATAATCCATATTGTTATAAGAAATTTGTTTTGTATTGTTTAATTTGTATTGTTTAATTTGTATTGTTTAAAGAATATTTCTATTCTATTTATATTATAGCAGTTTTTCATAGCCATGAATAAAATGTTTTCTTAAAATAAAACCTAGCTAGATCGATTAATAAATAATCGATTCTTCTACTTCCAAAATCTATTTGTAAATCTTTTAACTCGAAAGGAAATATTCGATTATTTAATAGTCGTTTTTTTCTGACTACTTAAAAATTTGCTTTTTAAGAATAATTAGAATGAAGATTAATTAAATTGGACAACTACAAATAACAATTAACTGATGTTCTGTTTGCGAAATTCGATTAATATGTTTTTTTACTATATTGGTTTCATCCAACACCGCCTTTCCTAATCTTAAAAAACAAGAAAAATAAAATCCATTAAAAAACGATTTTTAATGTTTAATTAATTTCTTATTAAAGATCGATTATTTTGATTAAATAATCAATTATTTTTGACATCCCTAACAGTAAGTAGTCACCCCTCGTACGGGCGTAAAAATTACGTCGCGATAAAATTCAGCGTACGCCCCGTACGCACGGGCGTAAAAATTACGTCGCGTTGAAATTCAGCGTAGGCGTAGTGGGTAGTGACCCTGCGTTCATCTCCGCGGGTCGCGGGCTCGATTCCCGCCGAGAGCCAACATTTTCTATAAAACTTAAATTTGTTGATTCGTCGAGCCTGGGTGTATTTAAGTATGTATTTAAAATTACATATTAGTATATTTACCAGTTTTATTCACCATAACACAAGTACAGTTCATAACACAAATATTAAGTTACTTATTTTGAGGATGTACGACTGTGTGTGTAAGTGTTCTTTATATTTATTTATATAATCATATATTTATTTGTATTTTTAATTTTTTTTACCAATAAGGTTATTTTCTTTTTTTTCAATTTACAGTTTAACCACTGTTTGTCATTTTTAACTCATGCTGATTTAGCCTATAAGTGAGATATACGGGTTAGTAATACTAAGATAATTGTGTCTATACATTATATTGTAAACTATATATTGCGTTGACTTCTTATTAAAAAAAATAAATGTAATAATATAAGATAAATAAAATAGAATAAGATCATTTGATAATTTTATGGAAATATTGGTCCCAGGATAACACATTTCAAGCCACTAATATGCGTTCAGCAAAAATAAAATGTACGACGACTGACTTTAGCCCTAAAGTAAGGACAATAATAACGAAATTACTAAATGATCGTGCTTTGCTCTACTGGGACCGATCCATTATTACTGACAGGTATATTGTTGCCAATAAACCTGATATAGTTTTAGTGGATCGGCCAGCGCGTCGGGCAATTATTGTTGATATCACTGTCCCGCATGGCGATAATCTCATATGAGCAGAAAAATAAAAATTAACAAAATATTTAGATTTAGCTCATGAGATGACCGCCGCGTGGGATATTGATTCAACAATAATTGTTCCAATTGTTGTATCGGTTAATGGTCTTATCGCGAAAAGCCTCGACCAACATCTCAAGAGGCTCACGCTTAGTTGCTGGATCAAGCGCAGGATACAGAAGGCAGTGTTGCTTGAGACGGCACGCATAGTGAGGAGGTTCCTCACTCTGTAGCTCTAACCACCGGGAGCTTGGGTCCTCTCTCCGCTCTCCGTGGATGGCAATTTTTTTATATTTTTAAATGTTTTTTTTTGTTGTAGAAATTATTTGAAAATGTAAATCAATTTGTATATAAATAAACGAGTGAAATACGAAATTACAAAGCAAATTTTACTTTTCATAATTTTATTTCAGTATTCTGGAAAATGTTTCGCATATAGATGCGCACGAGAATCCACTTCTATAATAATAACTTCTGGATCGATAAACGACATCGTACTATGCACTCTCAGGCAAAAATTAAATAACACGTCAGACCGTCGAGGGAGCGCGCGACGGACTGAAAGCAACGCTCGCGATTTTTTCGCGTTCGTACGAATAGGAATAAGAAGTTTCATATCTCTTATTCGAGTGACGCCCATTTCTACCGCCTTAAAATGGAACACTGCGCTATAAAAATACGTCGCGTTTTAAATGCGCTGTCGTGTGAACAGATACCTGGATATCCATTTGTTTCATTTTTTACGATCGTCCGAACGAGTCGTAAAAAATAATTTGCGTTAAAATTCCACAATAGGCGTTATAAGAAGTTTCGTATGGTATATTCAGCTTAACGCCCTCGCTCTAAGAACTAAAATGGAACACTGCACGATAAAATACGTCGCGATTTAAATACGCTGTCGTGTGAACAGATACCTGGATACCCATTTGTTAAAAATTCGGCGTAATTTTTACGCGGGATAAAATTCATCTCATGCGTACGAGGTGTTAGAGTTGAGTCGTACTAGGCAAAACTAAATACTAAGTATCACTGTGACTGTGATTTAAAAATACTTGTGTACATACCTGTTACAAAATACTAGGTAATATAGGAACAACAATAGTTTAAAAGCAAAATCGAAAAAAATGTGATATACGAAATTAAGCTTTAAGCGTAACGGTTATGGTGTAAAATTTGAATGTATTATAAACAAATACTTTTTCCCGACTGATAAGCCCGCAACTAATAAAAATTCAAAGATTCAATAATTGCTCCTTTAATACTTATTTATTGGAAATGATAATGAGAAATATTTATATAAATTTAGGTTTTCTTTTATACTTTTTGTGGCACGCCAATTCTCTAAAGTAGTAAGTTCAAAGTTTTTTGTAACCCCTTGTGAACCACTGTTTTGAAAAAAATAGAAAAATGAATTTATATTCGTTTATTAGTTGGAAACATATCTTTGAAAATAAAATGTGAAATTATATTTAGGTATATATACAATAAAAAAAAGTTAACTTTTGCAGTGGTGGGATTTAGCATATGATACATAACTTTTAAAGCAGTCTCCAAATTAAAACCTATTTTTTCATATGTTCAAAATTTCCATAATCAAGTTTGTTATTGTTCGTTTACTCAAATTAATACTGACCAATAATAAATTCGCGTTCAATGAATACTGAACGTACTTGCAGCGCAGCACACGTGTTCTATTTCTTTCATTCTAACGAATATTGTTGTAGGAACAAAAGTGACAAAGAATACAACGCGCTTCTCTTTTCTTTTTGTCTGATTAAAGTGAGACGCCTACATAGTATTTTGGAACAGGGATCGTAAATAGTGTTGGGTCGTACTAGGCAAAACTAAATACATAGTATCACTGTGACTGTGATTTAAAAATACCTGTGACAAATACCCGTTACAAAATACTAGGTAATATAGGAACAACAATAGTTTAAAAGCACAATCGAAAAAATGTGCTATACGAAATTAAGCTTTAAGCGTAACGGTTATGGTGTAAAATTGAATGTACTATAAACGAATATAATGCCGTTTTCCCGACTTACAAACCCGCAAATAAAAATTTAAAGAAGCAATAATTGCTTCTTTAATACTTGTATATAATATTTATTGGAAATGATACTGAGAAATATTTATATAAGTTTAGGTTTGTATGACACTTTTTTGTGGCACGCCAATTCTCGAAAGTTGTAAGTTCAAAGTTTTTTGTATCCCCTTTTTAACCACTGTATTGAAAAAAAACAGAAACAAGAATTTACTTTCATTTTTTATTAGTTGAAAACATATCTTTTAAAAATAAAATGTGAACTTATAATTTAGGTATATATACAATAAAAAAAGTTAACTTTTATGGTGGTGGGATTTAGCATATGGTACATATTTTTAAAGCAGTCTCCAATTTAAAACCTTTTTTTTTCATATGTTCAAAATTTCCTTAATAAAGTTTATTTTTGTTTGTTTACTCAAATTAATACTGACCAATCATAAATATTTCTTATTCCAATTTTATTTATATTACGTTTTCTTCTTAAGTTTATTAGTAAAATGCAAAAAAAATACGATGCCCTTTGACTCTTTACAACACTAAAATTAAAATATAAAAAAAAATTGCGTTCAATGAATACTGAATGTACTAGCAGCGCCGCATACGTGTTCTATTTCATTCATTCTAAAGAAAATTATTGTAGAAACAAAAATGCCAAAGAATACAAAGTGCTTCCCTTTTCTTTTTATGTGATTGAAGTGAGATGCCTACATAGTATTTTGGAACAGGAATCGTAAAGACAAGCCTAGTATTTTTGTACGCGTCCCTGCGAGACGTACTTTATACTCGTCGGCGCCTGTTATTTTATACCTGTTACAAAATATTAGATGAGTATTTTGTAATAGGGAGTATAAAATACTAGATGAGTATTTTGTCACAGGGAGTAGAAATACTCGTCGCTAGTATTTGAGTATTTGCGTACCTGTTCCAGACTGTTACTTTTTAGTACTTAGTATACCTGTTACGATAAATACGTCTCACCTCTAGTAGGAGTGTTTTTTTCTAACTAGTTCGTTTGGGAACTACACAAGTGACAAGACCAGTAAAAATATCCAAAGGAAGTGTAATAAAAGAAAAAAAATAGTATTAAATTTGATATATAACAAAAAATAATATATAAATAACTTTATAATGTCGGCTTATATTTTTTATTTATGTTTTTTAATTACTCTTGGGCTTAAAGGTAAGTTAATTTAATAAATAAAAATTATTAGTCACATAATTCAAAAATACCATATTTATAGTTTTATTTTTCCAGTTGCACAGCTCGAAAGGCTTCAAGATCAAATTTATTCTACTATAGATGGTGGAGGAGCGTGTTTTAGGAGATTGAACGGCACACATCAAGTTGGGTGTTCATGTGAGAAAAAATTAGTCCTTATTTAAATTTAATTTCTTCGAAGGTCTTCAGGAAACGAATTTTTTTTTCATTTTTTCAGCCTCGTTCGGCGGTGATGTAGGTGTTGTTCAGATGATATACAACATCTCTGATGCCCAGTGGCTAGTACATAATTCCAGTGCAGGACCTTACATGGCTGTTGTCAGTACCATGTTATTTTACGACGTTATTGAACTTTTCTTAAAGGAACCAGTAAACGTAGCTGGTATTTTGTTATATGATAATGCAACCATGAGGTAATTATCGGTTAATCATTGGTTTGTATTTTATGTGTATTGATTTCAATACATGTTTATTATGTACCTCGAGGATTAAGCCATATTCAAAAGTGTATAATTAACCATACATATTTCTTATATATGTTCATATTATGTATTCATAGATATTAATTATCTAATGAATTGAAAATTAAATGCTTAATATTAAAATATTATTTGATAAGGAAATATATATGTATTAGATTTTTAATAGCTAATGTTATAACAATATTTGTGTATTGCTATTGAAGAGTGTATTCCTATATATATTCCTTAAGTTTCTAAATAAGGATATTTATCTATTAAATAAATTTAGACCAGTATGTAGGTTATTTTTAAGTTTTTATTCATAATGAAAATTTATTACCTGTTTTAAAACTATTGGTAAATCAAACAGTAAAAACAAGTCATCTGACCAGTAACTTTAATAGAAAAAAGTAGGTTCACAGGAATAATTTAGAAATAAAATTAAGTTAGCCTTATGCTTAAAAAGCAGTTCTATTAACTTGGATTCTAAATCAGAATCTTACATCCAAAATATTTTTATGTTTTAAAAAAATCTCAGCAATATTCCAGCACAAAAATCAAAAGGAATGTCATTTTAGGCCAGATTTCTTCAGCCAGGAATCTCAATGTCCCAATCAATACTCTTCAGGACCAGGCAGTGAGTGTCCTAGTTCTAGTGGTGTTGTGTGGAATGAAAAAGGCACAGGTCTTTTAATGAAAGACATTCCATATCCTATATATTTCTTACCACAGTCCCGGATTACAGAGGTTCACACAATTGAAGATTGTTATAACAGGTGAAAAAAGGGTATACATTGCATGTACAATTATTATTGCAGATAATTTTATATTTTTTAATAAAAATATAAAATATTTAATATTTTAATAAATTCAAATAATCATTATAAATTAAAATGATAAATTATTAATAATTAAATTAAGAAATTAATAATAAAATTTAAAATTATTTCAATAATTGTTGAAAAATTTATTGCTAATTAAAAATTAGGATTTATATTTTATCCCTGAATTAAAATTAATTATCTTAAGAATTTATAAAATTCAGTGTCTTTGCAGTATCAGTGTGTTGTGGGGTTTTAAATTTTATGAAGGTAAATGTGTATATATTACTGTATATATATATATATATATGAAATAATTAGTGTATAATGTAATTGTGTAATTGGCATGTGTGTTACCTAAACAGGCACTAAAAAGCCATCTTATTTCACATTCTAACGTAGAGGACATTTTGTGATTCCCTGCGATGCAAGTCGATAGTGCCTTTATACCTATCCATACTATCGATTATCTATTGATGTTTAACATACACTACTTTCAATTATTTCAGGTTTAATTTAGATAAGGATGAACAAAGAGGATTGCCTTTGTGCTCATTGCAGTTGAATTCTTTTATGTATGCCGCCGTTAACACTGAAGTTTGTATGAGAAGGTGAGTATTATCTATTATCATTGTTTTAATTACAGTGTGCAATTGCCTCAATAGCAGTTATGATCATATAAAATTTATATCAATATATCCGACCAGGCGTGAATAATCTAACAAATCTAAAACACACACTTTTCAGGGCAGCTATAGAAATAGATTTACGTTTAGTATGTTTAAGAGAGTTATTTAAATATTCACAAGTTTATATGTGCGATATAAAAGACTTATCAACTTTACTGAAATATTCAACATATAAATTAGGAGAACCTAATGCCTATTATGATCAAGCATATAAAAGGATATAAGTCGACTTATCCAACATTAACGCCTGTTACAGATATACTATAGTCATTCTTTTAAATATGTACACGTAAAATACTAGCTGTGCCAGCGGCTTCGCCCGCGTGGAAATCAGCGTGTCACATTTATTTCTAGAATTCAAATTTTAAAAATAAAAGTAGTTATTGTGAGTTAACCATGGGAGATAGAGACATGCTATCGCGGACTTTTTTGTAGTATTTTTGTAAATCTACAATTTTCTAGTACATTACTTTAGCATATCTCTGCTGGTTTACGCAGCGCACGCGACTAAAGCTCCCAGCAAGCAAATTTTTTAACAACTGCGCGATTTCTTTAACACAATTTACATAATACCGATATGTACTACATATTTAAACCGTCCGGAAGTATTGCACTATCTTTTGGTGAAAACCGTACAAAATCCGTTCAGTAGATTTGAGAAAATCGATTACATACAGACAGACAGCTTTTTGGGACTTCGTTTTATAATAAGTATAGATAATTAATTATTTGTATATTATACACACATATATATGCTATTAAATATAAATTCAATTTTAGTATTTAAAAAATATGTAGACTACACATTAATTTTATTTTTTATTATGGAGTGTAGTTCTTTTGTAGTAATTTAATTGTTGTGCACAAACCGGTACTTACGCTATAAGACCGCCTATGCACGCTACTGTGAATACGTTTGTTTGTTACTTGTAATTCTGCTTTTTGTGTGTAATAAAGAATATATAAATAAAATAAATTAATTATTAAATGGTATCTTGGGTTTTTCATACGCAGATCAACCACGTCTGCTATTTTATCAACAACAAAAGTTTGTGACCCACTTGGAGACTTCAATGTATATTTTTCTCTTTTTCCTCGAGCAAAGGTATGTGATTCTTATCTCATTTATAAAAATATCACAATAACGTTAAAGATGAATTGACTTTAAGTATCGTACTTTAAAATGCGCAAAGCAAATCAATGTTTGTATTCCATTTTATTTTATATTAATGTGAAAAATATTTCTCAATGTGGCAAAACGAGATGATGCATGTCTTGTCTATCTATGTCTTGTAATAGACTTACGCAGCCATTGAATCGTATGTCTATGCAATTAAATTTCTTTAATATTCCAAATTATAGCCATTTATGTATATAAAATATATATTTTGGTGTTAGGAAGCTTATTGCTACCGACGTGTACTATCCAGCTGAGTAGAATAGACCACCCTCATTTCTTACCGAGGTGTCGTAAAAGACGACTAAGGTAAGTCGACCCACCGTCTAGTATCCGGCTGAGTAGAATAGTCCATCCTCATTTCTTACCGAGGTGTAAAAGGCGACTAAGGTAATTTGACGTCAGGCAGGTCAGCTGATCGTAAAATAACAAGCCAAAATATGTAATAACATGCTTAAAACATATGCTGACCCCACTTACAGTGGGATAAGGGCAGGAGAATGATGATTGCGTGATGCTCATTGCTAATTGCTAAAGCATAGCTTATTTATATGGCATAGACATCGATAATTTAAGGGATACCATAAAATTTAATGTGTATATAGTTTATAGAAAAATTTGAGATGCTTAATTTTTTTTTGTTTTATTTGTGACCTTATTACTTATAGTGACATCCAGATATATATAGATATATGCTGTCGCGTACTTTTATTTCGGAGCTATTCGAGATATATAATACTACAGTACATCATCTTTGTGTTACTCTAATGTTTTAGGCAGCTTACACCAAGATGTGACTAAATGACAGGTATCGTTATATAACATAAAATCATTACAAATCGTAGCGTATATGTTATTCCGATGAATAACCTATATTACCTATACACTATAAGTAATAATCATTATTTTATAAAACAGCAGGATCAAATATATTTTACTGTGTCTATAAAAATATAAAAATATATTTCTGTTTCATTTCAGGAAACTGAAACTACAAAAAAACCAGTCACATTAGTTACAGCTCGTATCGACTCAGCGTCTCTTTTTGATGGTGCGTCATTCTTGACAAATATATCAAAAAAGTTATATACAAGCAAAAGTAATAATAAAATTATTTTGTTATAATCCACGATACTTGCAGGATTCGTAAAAACACATGCACAAACCTCCACCACTTCCACCACAATACACAAGCACTACACACGTTCACTATCACAAACTCAACAATCGTTTCGCCCCGCCAACCGAAGCATCATCAGGAGATGATGCTTCGGTCGATTTTGTCGTGGAGTCTATCGTGGATTATAGCAAAATAATTTTATTATTACTTTTGTATTATGGATCTCCGCAAAGTAACGCCTAATTCTATAAATTATTTATATACAAGCTTTGAAGTTACTTTGTCCGCGTCTTCGAGGTGTTCAAATATCATCCGTTCTTGTTCCTGTGGGAAAATATACATATTGTAATTGAACTAAATTTCATAGATATTGCTCCAGAAGATATGCCATATAAGCATAATAGACATTCCCATTTTTAACACTACTAGCTTTTAAACGCAACTCGTTCGCATAGACCGCAGTCTTATTGTTTGAGTAAACCGTAATACTAATATTAATTATGGCTAAAGCGGGTTTACCTTAAAAGCTGGACAGATGCTGTCGCGGACTTTTATATAGAACTTTTAGGTGGGAACAATTTTGTTATATATAATTTTTGAATAATTTTCACCGTTTACTTAGTGCACGCAAGGAAAGCTTTAAATTTTGCCCTTTTATATTTTTTATTGCTGCTCCTCTCCTATTCATCTTAGCGTGATGTTATATACTCTATAGCTTTTCACGAAAAATGGACTATCTAACACTTAAAAAATTTTTGAAAACGGTCTAGTATATTTTGAGATTTGCACGTTCGAACAAACAAACAAACAAACAAACTCTTCATATTTATATATTAGTATAGATATGAAGATTTAGTCTAGCGATATTCAATATGTGGAAGCCGTGATAGAAGAACGATGAAGACGCGTGACCCTACTGAGAGTACGCGGGTTCTAGTCTACGAATATATTTAATAATTAACGCCTACTGACTTAATAAGGCTATATATTACCTAATTAACGTGAATAACGTACATCAGGTGAAAATTAAATTATAATTTGCTGAGGTGTTTACTTTTTTTTCTAGCTTAATTATTTAGCTTAAAATTGTGTTATTTGTGTTTCGTATAATTATTTTTTTTAAATATATACTTAAATAATGAATTTTGTTGAAATTGTTAAGCACATATAGCACTTTAAGTATGCATGATGTATAGCACCCGGCATTAAATAATGCACATCGATGTTTACAACAAAACATCCGGCCAGTTCGGTTTCGTAGAGCGCTGTCACTGTCACACAGGGGTTCGTCAGTCTGTGCGACAGAGACAAAGCTCTAGGAAGCAGAATCTAGCCGATTTCTCTCTCTAAGCCTCATGTGCATTATTTATTGCCGGGTTCTATACTTAAGGATGTACTTGTACGATAGAACATTGTTTATATTTAATTTTAGTTTAAGTGCATTCATGTTGGTGTTCCAATAAAAAATAAAACCTGTTTATAATATGTTCCTAAATATATATTTTTAGGTATAGCTCCAGGTGCTGCTAGCTCAGTGGTGGGGATGGTTGCGAATATCGTCACTGCTGCGACTGTCGCACAAATGATTCCTGTCACGGATCAAGACTTATATGGTACATCTATCCGAATTATTTTATTTAATGTCTTCCCTTCATAATATTCATATCTAATACTTTCATCACTAGAGTGCAGTTGATTGAATTTTATTTATTTTGTTTTAATTTTTGTATTTAATATCATTATTTTATATTTCTTTTTTTTTCTATTATATTTATGTTTTAGACCCGTTGGCGCTGTGGGTAGTGACCCTACCTTCAGCTCCGCGGGTCGCGGGTTCGATTCCCGCCGAGGGCCAACATTTTCTATAAACAAATTGTTGGTTTTTCGAGCCTCTGTGTGTATGTTTATTTAAGTATGTATTTAAACTCATACATGTAGTATATCTACCAGTTGTCCGTCACCCATAACACAAGTATTAAGTTACTTACTTTGGGAATGGACGACCGTGTGTGTAAATGTCCCATATATTTACTTATTTATTATTATTTATGTGTGTGTTATTGTGTCTAGTTTTAGTAACATTTATATTTACTACAGCTGAAAATCAGCGCCGTGTGTTATTACCACAAGTAATCACATGCGGCGATGCTGAATTTTGAGCTCTGTCGGGTAATTGCAATGTTTTTCATTTCATGTCATAATTGGCGATGACTAACAAATAAGCATGAGCAAGATTGTGTAGAGAGTATACTCAGCTAAGCGCCAATCTATGATCGCCTACGATCAACTATAATCCGCGAATTATCGGTTTTTCGCTGAGTGATACGTATGATTGTGATACGATCATCGCCGATACTGACACCGAAACACATACTTTTTGGTGTCAGTGTCCTGTACATGAGTTTCGCTTGACCATATCAAAAGGAATTATTGAAAATACTTCACCCAATTTGATAAGACTATATCTTTATCTTTTTGTTCTGTGTTCTTTTTGTGCGATAGTTACAAAAATATATTATAAATATAATATATAAATAATAAATATAAAAAAATTGTATGTCTAACGCTGCGAAGGGTTAGTGAATTGATAAATTCTACGTACAGACCTAAATATGAGATGACATAAAAGTTACTTTTATTGTGGGGAAATCCGTCGTTCTAGATGATAACAAAAAAAGTCCTCCATAAAATTACCTATTAGTAACCTTACTTTTGAGATAGATATTAATTTTCCATGAAATGGGAGGTCTGGTTTGAATATTATAAAACGATGTCTCTTTTCAGATAATAACATACTTTGGACCCTTTTTAATGGGGAAACCTTCGACTATATTGGTTCACAACGAGTCGCATACGACATAAGCCATAAAACGTGGCCATCCGTTTCCCCTTTGAATCCCACAGATATTCGTTTGCACGTTGAATTTGGACAACTTGGAGGTTCTTTGCAGCTTTTTAAGAATAATACTTCTTGGCCCATTCATATTTTTGCACGGTCTAATGATTTGGCAAAGGTAAGACATTTGATATTTAAAATAAGTAAAGTTGCGCCCTGTTACTTTGACACACAGCAAGACAAAGACTTGCGTCTTTAAAGATCACTCAAGCTCGTTATTCGGGCGTGACAGCTTTTAACACTTATCTTGTTTTGTCCACATTTGTTTAGTTATTTTCATGATCAAATCTAAATAATAATTATTCAAATTAGCTTTTTTAAACACTTGAATCGTCGAGGTTAAATATAATTTATGAAGCTATAAAATGCTGGGACAGAACCGTGGTTCTCAAAGTTACCCGTGTATTCACTGTTTAATTCTAGAATCAAATATATTTTAGTATTTAATCAAAGGTCCACATTGATAAAAAAAATTGACGAAAATGTAAGCTATGCGCTAGCATAGGGGGGGGGGGTAAAGGTCTAGAGTAGCTCTCTAGACCTTAGACCTCTTTACACCCAAGCCAGTTAGAGCTTCTGAAGGACACAAATAAGACATGATAAAAACACTATAATTTGTGTATTTAAGTTTTAAAACTTAAAAAGTCATATAATTTAAAAACTTATATTAAAATTAGACTTGTTGGTTGTCTGTCACCCATATCACAAGTATTGAGTTACTTTGGGGATGGACGATCGTGTGGAATTGTCCTATATATTTAAATACTAGCTGACCTGGGAAATGTTGTTTTGGTGTATAAATTATTTCTAGGGAATATTATGAAGAAATTTTAAAAAATGACAAAAAAATAAAAAAAAGTTAGGGGTCGATGACCCTTATTACTTAGGGCTATGACAAATAGATAGTGGCCGATTCTCAGACCTACTGAATATGCATGTAAAATTTCATAAAGTAAAGTAACGGCCTGCTACTATGCCCACTGCCGGACTAAGGCCTCCTCTCTCCGTTTGGAGAGAAGGATTGGAGCTAAGACCTACCACGCTGCTCCAATGCGGGTTGGTAGGTTACACATATCCCTAGAATTCTCTAGAGATTATGCAAGTTTCCTCACGATGTTTTCCTTCACCGAAAAACGTGTGATAAATTGCAATTATCAATTAGACATAGACATTATATATCATTAGACATTCATTATAAGTTTTTAATAGAAAGACTCATTTGTGCCTGCCCGGGAATTTGAACCTATGTCGTTTCTAGAGAGTCACCGCAAGGCTATCACAGCATATTAAATTTCATAACAATCGGTCAATCTTTTTTGGAGGAGTATGTTATATATTATAGGAGTACGTTGTGACACGAGAATTTAATACGTAACATTTAAAATTTGACCTGATAATATATCTTTAAATTATACTTAAATTAGTGTTATAATTTTAATGTTTAACTTAATATTCGATGGTTAATATGAGATATCTTGCTCCTACACGTTCTAATATAATAGGAAATATCTACAATATTGTTATTTTCTATTGTTTTATTCATTTTTAGGTAACGGAATTCGTAAATGAAATGTCCATATATTCAATTCCGAATAATATAACAGTTACTTCAGAATTTACGCTCAATCTGCCACCGTCTTCCTTGCATTCGTTCCGTAAAATTCTCACCAATGTGACCGAAAGCGGTGATCTACCTCAAGTACTGTTGGTGGACCACAAAGAGACTTTTACGAACACGTACTATGAGTCAGTTTTGGATGACTACGAAAATATGGGATATATTTATCATAATATAAGCATAAGTAACAATGGCACATGTAAGTATCATTAATACAATTGATGATTTTTTTCAAGAAGTTTACACTTATATGAATCTCGGAATATCGCCGAGACTTCGACTTGACTTTAACATACTGATACAAGTACAAGTAAAAAAATTACCTAATACTACTAACAAAAAACGTCTGTCTGTTCTAAAACTTTCTTGTAAAAGTAATAGTTTTTCTGATCACCATCACAACCAATATTCATCCAATGCCGATTATTCAGAATTACTAGTTATATCGGCGTCTGCTTGCGGGTCAATATATGCTCTCCGCTAATTACCTTTCCGCTTGCCCTTTAACTTGAAGGTTCAAGGTTCCTCATCAATCAAGGTCCCATGATTATTGGTATTGTCCTCACAAAAAGCCAGGCGTTAGTAGTATATAGTACTATCATTTTTGCTTAAGAAGAGGTGAGATATGGCTTAATAGTTATATCTTTGATAAAGGAAACATACACTCATACAATTTTGTACCCAAGATCTAAAGAGATAAAAATAGGACCAATTAATAGCTTTATAATTTGGCTGATTTTGTCAATCTAGTAGCAAAGTTATAATAGATTTAGTAATAGAAGGTTATGAACTTCTTACACTTTAAGTAGTTGATTTTTTAAGTATGACATATTTTTTAGCATAGATAAAGCAGCACAGATAATCGTAAACACAACAGTGAAAAAATTAAACAAACAATTAATCTATTTCTGAACAATAATCAACTTTAAATTATTTTTCATTTAAAATATTTAACAATAAAACATTTAAACTGTTAAATATTACTTTATATTATTATTTAATAATTCATCCATCTTTGTCATATTTTTAACTATTGATTTACTTACGATAGCCGAACGTATTTTAAAGATTTTTCAATTACCAGATTGCGAATTGCGCAATTTTTTAAAAATTTTAAACAATAATGTACCGCTTTTATCAAGCTATACCTTAACCTATTACAGTTGGACCCAAAAGTCTCCGTTTCCTTTTATACTTCTTATTCTGAATTATTTCTACTACGCAGTATTATATTGAGAAATCTTACGTACTTTCAGTCATATCTACTGAGGATCTGGTAGCTAACGGTATTATGATAGATACTGAAGTTCAAGTAAAAATAGCGAATCTAGCGACCACAGTCGCTCACACATTGTATCAACAGGTCACCGGTAAACCTTATACAGGCTCAGTGAAAGCCTCTGCACATTTGGTAAGAACATTTTAGTATCTACCTCATAGATAAGAGCTACACTACACGAAAATTATTGTAGTTAAAAAAAACAAAAGTATAGTACCCTGCAATAAATAATGCACATCGTGGCTTAGAGAAAATCGGCTAGATTCTGCTTCATAGAGCATTGTCTCTGTCGCACAGACTGACGAACCCGTGTGAAACGTCACATACTAACTGAGGACAGTGACAGCGCTCTACAAAACCGAACTGGCCGGCTGTTTTGTTCTAAACATCGATGTGCATTATTTAATGCCGGGTACTATAAATACATATAAAGTAAATTTAATATAGTGGTAAACAATCAGCAAGCAAATGAATACGGGAAAATTATAAGCAATCGAAACTGTCGACAATCATGTAGTGGAATTTTATATAAACACTAGTGTTACTTGCGACTTCGTTCGCGCCCATTTAGGGATTTAAGTGCACTCAATAATAAAAGTGTTTTTCCCTGTTCTCGTAAGAAAATCTGGAATTTTTATATATATGAGATATATGTTAATCCCGGTTTATTAGCTTCAATTGTAGCAAATTTCAACATAATATTTAGCTCTTTATCGCCTTTTACTGCAACATACATATAACGTGTGCATATCCCTAAAGTATAATAAAATTACTACTTTCTACCTCGGTATCAAAGTCTAGCAATAAATATTTATTGTTCACTGTTACTTTCACCTATGACATTGCTTCTTGATGACTATTAATTTAAATCAGGAGGTAACGGTAAAGTGTGTTATTTTCGTAATTTTTATGGTACTCGAAGAATACAATTATTACTAAGATATTTCTGTAATGTTAAATTCGGATTTCCGTTTACTGTATTGCGAGGCTGAAGTGATGAGCATGGCACATAGTGCGAAGAACCGATGGTCGATGGGGTCTTAAGGTGTTGGAATGACGACACCACACCGGAAAACGCCGCGTCGGTAGACCTCAAGGTGAACTGACGACCTCAAAATCCGCTGAGTCTAAGCAGCATAAGATGGTGTATGATGGAGATTAGAACTGGGCAAAAACTACTTTTGTGAAAAACGAAACGAAACAGTTATTAGAAAAAAGAAACGGTTTCAAAAAACAGTTATTTATAAAAGGCTTTAGAACTACACATTTTAGAACTTTACATATAATTAACACACTATACAAGTTTAATGTCGAATATACTTTATTTACAATTAATATCATCTCAGAAAACACTCATTTTTTGCACTATATTCTAAAAAGACGCTTAAAAATGGCACAACATCGACCAAAACAATGATAATTATTTTCTTCGATTTGAATGACCTATGACACTAACCGGTTCCATAGGTCCGATAAAAATACACTTTACTAAAGTCCTATACTAAAGAAACTGGTTATTAAAATTACGTATATAATATGTCAAAGATATATCAGCTTTATTTTCATATATCCAAGGTATATTTAATAAGTAACTTTGAAAACTGTTTGTTGAAACGACTTTGGGGAGTGATCTCTCCGTCCCGCTTATTATAACCGTATTTATGGAAGGTGTGAGAGAGATAAGTGGAAATTTGCTCACGCATTTATCGTTGCGTGCTTGCCATTATATATACGGCTCAACGAGACGATCGCAACTAGTTTTTTAAAAACGGTTTCTGCTGTAGACAAAAACCGTTTTTTCAAATAATTTACAGAATTAGGCGTTACTTTGCGGAGATCCATAATACAAAAGTAATAAAGCAAAATAATTTTATTATTAATTTTGTAACCGTTATTTCGTTAGTAAGAAAGCGTTTTTATAAACGCTTTCGGGAAAAAACGCCCAGCTCTAGTGGAGATGAAGACGCTTAACGTTCCAGAAGTGAATGTTCGTTCGTTCACGAAGAAGAGTATTGCAATCGCTAAATTCCTTATACCTTATCAGGTAGATGAAATGCTGTACTGTTTCTTCCGGAGTCAAGCTTGTCGTTTGCTAATAGCGGCCGATTATATGAGCAACACAGACGAACTGCCTGCAGATCAACCGCTGCCTCTATACGTAGGGGTAGTATCTAGTCCCCCTGCGGTGTACGCAGGACATCTCGTCGCTTTGCTTACTGGAACACATTTGCCAAATAATGGAACAGCGTGTGACAAGCTCGCTGAACCGGTAAGTGTGTTTTCGGATCAGAAGTAACTATACAATTATGTTATCATAGACATACAATTAATAAGCAACTTTTTTATCTGTGGATTACATTAAAACTTTTTTGTATTAGGATATTCTACATAGTAATACTATATAAATAACTTAAATACACAGTTCCCTTCGTCGGGCTTTATTTGAAGATATCAGCACTAAAAAAAATACAGTTTAAAAAAAGGTAATAAGATCGCCACCAAACTCTTACGTCCAATTCAAACTAATTAATCCTTGAATCAAATTAAAAATTGTCCTCAATCACACTTTATAAGAAACATGCACACACTTTCTTTTATATTTATATATATATATAGATTGTCATTTGTATTAAGTTTTTTATTATCATAACAATTTTTATTTACAGGGCTTCTCGTTCTACTGGTTAAAAGGATGGAATAACAGTGGCGTGTGCGTTCAAACAACAATGAATTTTAGTCAAGCTGTTAGTCCAGCGTTTGTCATATCAGGTTATTTTTAACATTAGTTGATAAAATGATTTAAATGGCCGGCCAAAACTTAACACATTACTGAATTTTAATTAATGTGTAAAAACCCGGTTATACTCATGTCTTAAAACATTAGCCGCCACGATAACGACGCAAAAAGAGTGCATTAACTAGGGCCACGTATGGGCTTGAAACTAGTCGGGCAAACCCGATATAGTAAGGACTTATAGCAGTAAAATCGGTATCTATACATTAACCATGAATATACTCAAGATAGTCTAAATTGATAAATATAAATCATTTCAATGATTTATAGAAGCAGGTGTTACTTTGCGTAATTCCATATTACAGAAACTATAACAGAACTACCTTGCTATAATCCTCGAGGGTTAAGCGAATGAGCAAAGCTAATGTGTATGAAGCTGGCAAAATTCACGTACATATTTATTTATTTATTTATTTATTCGGATGTTCAACAGCATTACACGATAAATCATCCAACATATTTCCCATCAAGAACACATCATTCTTAGTTACAAAGTCACAATTATAAACCTAAAAATAAACTACAGAATAATGAAAACATAAAAAAAGAGAAAACATCAACATTAAGGCTCAACTAGGTACTATAACTATGAAATTATAATTTTGGAACATATGATGTTTAAATCATTACTATTTTGGCGTGGTGCCTATCCTCTTGATGATGCTTCGGTTTCGGGGCGAAACTATCGTGGAGATTATGGTGGTGGTTGTGTGTATTGCTTGTGTGCATTGTTGCTGATGGAGGCGTCCTGGGATGCATGTGGTGACTTGCCCTACACGTGTAAGGTACGTGAATTTTGTCGACTTCATACAATTTATTTATTTATTACATTTGCTTGGAACATGGTTATAAGGTTCACTTAATAAAAAAGTTGTTCTCATACTCCGCCAATCTTTCGGCATGCGAAGTAAATAAATTATACAAATATTAATATTAATGAAAATAAAACTTAAGAAATAGCGTAAATAGCCTTGCGTGCAATCACTTAACCCGCGCGGATTATACTAAAGTAGTTCTGTTATAGTTTCTGAAATATAAATCAATTTACATTTTGATACAGATTATGATTTAACTTCTGGAGAGTATTCGACGTGGACGGAATCAGTGTGGCAGATATTATCGGCCCGCGTGTTCGTGCGTGCGAGCGGTGCGGGCGCACGACTTGCGGCTGCGACAGGTGCGATCGCAACCGCGGCCGCTGCCATACTGACCTTTTGGTTGCAGCGACATTCCGCTCTGGTCTTCACAGATTCCCCCTCCTCTATCAACAGCGATGCTGCAGGGTGAGATAAATTTATTTTATGAACCCCCCCCCCCCAAACGTCTAGTGAGCACCATGTGACCAAATGACCCCCTCAAACATCTAGTGAGCACTATGTGCATAAATACAATTTTGAAAAAACAAAATGTTTACGTCACCAACAATAAATGTAAGTTATTATTATAAAATGATTTATTGTATTCAATGGGGAATTTTATAACAAAGAAAATGATATACGAATTATTGATATAATTATTATATTGTTACGTATCTATTAACCCGTGTCGTGGATTTGGATGAAAATAACTGCTGACTCGTTAAAAACACTTTATTCGATTTTCAACTACAAACTTAGTACTTACAGTCTCTACGTAGTCCGTTGTCCAATAAAACAGCCGAGTTCACTATCATTTCACTTTTATTTCTCGTTTAGTAAAAATATTAATATAAAAAATTATGAATAGAAAATATAGATAATATTGTATGTTCCATCCAAAGTATCTACAGTTACTATAAGTAAAAAGAAGTTTTCATAATGCAATTGTAATTTATAAAACCGTATTTTTTTTTGTTTCAGAATAATACGGAGTGTGAATTGTTAGAAGATTTTAAATTAGTAAATATATAATAAAAAGTCTGCGTTCACTATAAAAAAAATATGCTTTGTGACTCTAATGTGATAATAAATAATTTCTGCCGTTTTCCGACAAGTAAACATATGACTAACTTTCATGTCCCTGCTGTTAACCGTTAAGGAGTTTCCTCAGCATCAGGTCATGCTTATCATAAACATGCATTGTAATCGAGACTCGACCAGTATCTAAAATTTCAGCTCAATCGGACACCGAAATGGTGAAATTTAACACACATACAAGATTCATAAAAGCTAAAAATATGGTAAATATACCAATAAAGCTTATGTATCTATGTACAGAGTTATAAGAGTTTAACTTTGATTTACAAATTGCGTCCATTGATGTTTTTTTATTTATTGAGTAAAAAAACATACATTTAAGTCAGGACTGTATATGATTTCACAAGAGATTTGTTATTTGAATTACCTATTTCATTAAAGTTGTTGTTTCAAATAAAAATCACCACTTTTTATCACTTTAAGTCAATTATAGGACATTCAGTTAATTTTGAAAACTGTCTATGTCAATTCAAGCTTTAAAAACAACATTTTCCTATGAAATTCACACAAAATTTCATATCTGAAATTTCCATTAATCAAGACTAATAAAATTATTAAATGTCGCTTAATTTAAAAATGTTTTTTAATTTATTCAAATGCGAGTCATTAAATATCTCGAAACAAGAAATGTATGACTTAGACCACTTTCATAATTATGGGCGCAATTATGAGTTTACAGATTTTAAACTGATCTCTTAACTTAACTATATGAGAATTGTAACTAAGGTGGTATTAAATAGTCTGTTAACATTATTATTTAACAATAAAGTATACTCATAGTTGTAAATGTCTTGTTTTATTTTTAGATGGAAGTCTTAATTTTCATAAATATAACGTTCAGACGCTACCGTTGTACCCTACTGTGGTGAATTTATATCAACACTCATATTAAACTAGGTCTGTGATGAAATATTGAATAAAACGCGTATTTTTCAAGGGTTTGAGGATTCAAGCCTGTAGTGAACACCTCTGCATTTTTATGAACAATTGATTAATAAATAATTCTTAATTACTGATTATCATGTATCATCCACTTTACCATGAAATAATCGTGAAAAAATGACCATATTGTATGGGACATAGACAAGAAATTACAATGAGTTATAGAGCATCGTGATGAATCTATATTTCCAAATAAATGTGGAAAAATAATGGATTGTTACATTACCTTTTTAAAGTGTATGTATTTTTTAAAGATCGGTTTCGAATAATTATCAAACCACCTTGCGAACGCGACAATTATCAGTTCATGAGCAGTTTGGTTATCACATTGCTTATTCCATCGTATTATTTGTTTGATTGACCGCCTCATCGATAAACTTTTTCTTGTCCCCGTTTTCAAATTTACTAGGGTTTGATAGTCTTTATCAATAATTAAAAAGCGATTCGGAATCTGATGAAACGTATATTAGAGATAATAGAGAATAAACAATTTTCTTACCATGTACATTACTCTAAATGTCAATAATACCTAACGGAAAACGAACATTTTATGAAGGTATATTGAAGTTATTTTTATATTATGTTTTTATAGAACTGGACTTAAAAATGTATATGCTAAAGAAGATCCCAAATCTCTTAGAAATATTTTCGTAATGGTTTGTGAAAACATGACTTCAAAGATATTTTTTAAGTATTGTTCTGCCAGGTTTAAATTCAAAAGGTCTTCTTTAAAAATGTATGACATAAAGCTAGCTTTGCCTTTGCTTTTATAAGAATCAGTACATAGTCCTGGAATCCATTTATTATTCGTATAAAGAGAATAATCTTGATTAATCTTTGTATTCGAAAGTGATATTAGTGTATTTTCCCTTTCTGTGTTAATTTCTACGTCTCGATACACTATATTTGAAATTCGCTCAGAAGTATGGGACATATTTTCATTTAGTTTGTGAGTGAAAACTTTAACAGCATCTCTCGTGCATATAAATAAAAAAGTCGCATATTTGTTATAAAATGACATGAAATAGTAAAGTTCAATATTATCATCATCCGTAGTTAAAGGATATGTAAAGTTTAACATAATTCTATTATTTGAATAATTTTTTATCACCACGATCTCTAATATATTACCAACCCAACTTACGGTAGTTACCATACTTATATTGTTATTCCTTAACATATTGTTTAGAATCAAACCGTGTGTCATGTTTCGAATGTACCAATATCGAAATACATTAGACAATGTATATTGAGGCATAAAATAATCTTCATCAATGTTAGCTTGTAAAGTTTTCTGTATTTTTGATTTTGCCAATGGATTTATTACGTTGGTGTTTGGACAATATCTCAACTTCTTGTATACCAATAACATACGTGTTCCATTTTGGTCATTGATGAATTTTACAAAATCGCCAGATCTGTTAAAAGTATTTTTCTTGAAACAAAATGTGCAAGATGATCCATCGATATTAGTTATCGTAAGTGATACGTCATTAAACATTTTAAAATGAATTTTATGATTTTTGAGAATTAGTAATTTATTCTCCATGCAATTTCTATTTGCAATGCTCAAAAATTGTATGAACACATCATACAATTTTTCAGGTATTTCCGTAATCGGAAATGTTTTGTTCGGCTTACAATGAGGCTGCAGTATCCATTGATTTATGTAGCATTGTATTTGGTAAGAGACTAACGCAGAACCACATGTAGGTAAGCATATTTTTATAGCTAATTTGTTTCCAGAATAAAATGGATAGTTATGGACATTTAAATATTGTTTAGTTTTACATATCAATGCCAAATAAGCTTCGAAAAAAGTATCTTTCTGCTCTTCCTCTCGGTACATTATATCTTTTTTTCTATGTATATACATCGTTATACAATTGATATGTTAATATACTGTAACTTAAAATTTGTTGCCACTGAATGAGTTTTGTTACCACATGTTATTAGCTGTTTTAAATAGCAAAATAATATTTTTACTGGCCTAAATAATTTTCATGCCTCATATTTCTGCTAATAAAATATGTTTGGATTTACATAATATTACGTACGTAAGAATTTTCTTTGAAAATATTCTTTTGCATTTTCATAATTTATAACAACCTTTTTAACTTTTTATTAGATAAAACTGATAGAAAAGGCAATTTGACAAAATTCGAATTTATTTATGACTCTTTATTTCTCATTTTATTTGTATTTTGTGTAACTCATTTTTCTCTATGCTCTATGTTTTACTCGTTTGTATACAGAGAAACTTGTAGTTTGCAAAAATTATGTCATAAAACTATTAGAGATCTGGCCATTTGTTTTTGCATACTATCTTTTTTTTAGAATTATTTTATACTTTACCTAAGACTTGGAAATTATAATAACAGTATTTTTTTTATCTACAAGCTTGTGTGCGTTCGCTTGAAAAAATATGTATTCCACATTTTAACCATAGATTTTAACCACAACATACGGACTATCAAAATATTTTATCAGACCGTTGATTATATTTTGCGGGATGTGATAGCCTGAAGGACGATACATGCGAATAAAGAGTTTCTTACTTCTATATATATAACCAGAACTACACGGGCAACGTGCCTTTTAGCATCTTATACTAGAAACTCGAAATTTTTATAGGATTCGCAAAGATATTACGAAAAGTGAGTAAACAAAAAAACATTAATTAAATATTTAGAATTAATCTGCAAAGTAGAACTTATACCTCTAATTTTCTAGTTTTACTTTTGAGGTAAAATTATAGAAAGTTAAAATTAAAAATTAATCGAACTTGCTTTTTTTTGAATGAGTGCCGTAGTTAGGTGTAATGCTCCTTACAAATTCATAAAATAAAGTTGAGCATTATCTATAATTCGCGTATTTTAGCGTTGTAACGTTGTTATAAAACACTCCTTAGTGAGTTTTAGTAGTATCTCTTTATTTGTTATGTTTACCATTTGAAAAATTTTGATTCTTTGCCAAACTGACTTGCAGTTTTGCAGTTACTCTAATATGTAGGGTTAGTTTTAAAATAGCAATACTACAAACGTCAATGTCATTGTCACTTTGTGCAGTTGCACTGAAATGAGTTCATTGATACTAAGCCCATTACGTATTTGCTATGGTTCTAGATTGCCGGCGATAGCCCTGTCATCAAGTTATAAATTCCGCCCCTCTTGTATTGCGTACTCAGTAAGTCACATAATTATCCCGAAGAAAATGGCAACTGATAGAGCATTGCCGCAGATATTTCAGTATGTGGATCAGAATGTACAGAGTTATAAAGACCTGTTGAAAGAAGCAGTTGCAATTCCATCAGTTTCGAGTGACGCTAAATACCGTGATGACTGCATTCGTATGGTGGAGTGGATGAAAGAAAAATTAAAAGAAGTCGGTGCGACGACTGAATTGAGGGATGTTGGTTTTCAGACTCTTGAGGGTCAACAAGTGAAACTACCCCCAGTGCTCGTTGGTGTTTTGGGAAATGTAAGTTTATGTTATAACCCAAATTAAATTGATATCATTTTTACGAAAGTGATATTGATATTCCAGGAAATCAAAGCTCAAAGCTGAATAAAATCAATTAGATATTTTATAAAAATATTATTTTAAATATTATAAATATTGGCAATTTTATTTTATTGTTTAATTTTCTAGATACACTTACTTTAGAACTTTCTTTTTTTGCAAATAATATGTTTGTAGTTAAGGAAAATGTATTGTAAAAATATGTGTTTTGAGAGGATTTGTGATATGAATATCCTTAATGGGGCAATATGGTGGGTCAAAGCTTCAATCTTTTCCTCCTCAGAAGAGATTAGCTGTTTGCTCAACAATGGTTAATTGACATGTAACTACATTATAATTAGAGTAAAAATATGGATTTTCTTCCCATATCCTTGGAATATATATTCCATTATAATATTGCTTCCTTTAAAATTTTTTTTTGGTCTCCATTACACACTTTTTAAAAGTTTTTTCAGTGTTAGCTGCCAAAAGTTTTTTACATATTGCATTTCATTAAACATTGGTTAAATGATATTTAATTAGTTTGTATCATTTTGTGTTTTACTTTAAGGACCCTAAGAAAAACACTATTTGTATATATGGCCATTTAGATGTCCAACCAGCTTTAAAGTCAGATGGTTGGAATTCTGAACCTTTTGAATTAGTTGAGAGAGATGGAAAGTTATTTGGAAGAGGATCTACTGATGATAAGGGACCAGTCTTAGGTTGGCTGCATGCTATCAATGCTTACAAAAATGTTGGCTCTGAGGTTTGTACTCCATATCTGAGTATCATATATAATTTAATATATTATTAATATATGTAGATTGTTACCTTGCAAAATCCTAAAGTACATAATTATAAAACAAAGTCCCAAAAAGCTGTCTGTCTGTATGTAATCCATTTTCTCAAAATTACTGAACAGATTTTTTACGGTTTTCACCAAAAAAGACTGCAATACTTCCAGATGGTTTAGGTAAATAGTACATATTCGATATTATGTGAGTTGTATTGAAGAGATTGTTGACTCACACTCGTTAAATCACAGTTGTTAAAAAAACTTGCTTCAGTCGTGTGCGCTGCGTAAACCAGTAGAGATACGCTAAAGTAATGTAATAGAGAGTTGTAGATCTATAAAAATACTTTTATATTAAAAATTTAGAAAAGTTTTGTAAATCACTGAATTAGTTTTTGGCACAGCTAGTAGTATATAAAGTAGTATAAATAAAACTTTTGCTACAAAAATACTTTTAATCATAAATTAAAATAGCAGCTCCAAAATTTCTAATATACTCATAAATATAAAATCAAAGCAAAATTATAGAAATTGCTTTAAGCAATTTCTGTGCTTTTGCAGAACCATTTTGGAAGGTTGATGTTAAATATTTTTGGCGTAGGTATAATACAAAAATAATAAGAAATAATTTTTAAATACCCTTTTTTTTATTTAACTGTTAGAAACAGAGTATAATTTTTATGTATGTTTGCCATTATTAAAAATAAAAGATTAAGCATTTTAATTGTGCATCATTGACATGCTTTCATCGAAATTTAATTTCATCTGGATGTATGAAAAGAATTACTGTACATTACCTACTTTCCTCTTCAATCCAATACTTACTTTCTTCGACAGTTGCCAGTTAATTTGAAGTTTATATTTGAATGCATGGAAGAATCCAGCTCACAAGGACTTGATGAGTTGCTAATGGAAAAGTTGAAGCCTGAAGGTTTCTTTGACACGGTAGATTATGTTTGCATTTCTGATAACTACTGGTTGGGTACAACTAAACCTTGCATCACATATGGGTTGAGAGGTATTAGTTACTACTTTTTGGAAATTGAGTGTGCTAAAATGGATCTACATAGTGGAGTCTTTGGTGGAACTGTGCATGAAGGTAATTATTATACAGAATATTTTTTCTCAGTAAAGTACTTTACTCATCACATCTTTGAATTAGTTTTTAATAAAACATTTTACTTAATAACTTAATTAAACAATGGCATAATCATGACACAGAACATGAAATGCGATAAAATGTATTGCATAAAGAATATTTATTTCCAGTTATAATAACCTAAATAGAAATCTACAGCAGTTGTAAATAGCAGAGCAATGATAAAAGTATGATTGCAGCATTATATTAAATGCAAACAGCAAATGTTTAACGCAAATAGTACCTAATGACACACACAATTTCTTTCTATCTTATTTTATTATCAATATTATAGTGTCTAAATTGAAGTTCAATTTAATTTTTTATTATTATTTAACTTGAAATGTTTATACTAAAAAGTATTTACTAATTGTATTCCTACATTATCACTGACATACATTAAGTAAAGGTATTCATAATTTTTTTATATATATAGGGCAATAAAAACTTTGATCAATGAAACTATCAGCTAAACCTTCAGCATCACCTCCATGAGCGTCGAATAATATAGAAAAATTAACAATCGAATTGTTAATGCTGTCATATGTATAAAGTATGGTCATGTTTCCACACAACGATAATATCATGTGATGACTAGTGTCATTGAGGAGCAATAGGTTAAAGACAAACTATCGCTCACCTACCCCATAAGCATCCATACAAATATTATCTATACAAAAGTTTGTCTATCTGTCTCAATTTCTATGGCTAATTCGCTAGACCAATGTTTGTGATTTTTGGTTCAACCCAAGCTTAAATAACGAACTAAGATAAAAGATCAAAGAGTTACGTTTCGTGAATAGGTTAATAACAATATAGTACATAATTAAGATGATATTAACATTAAATTCGACGAATTCGTAGTTGCGGGTACCACATGTATTTTATACAGCAATACACGATCTCAAGGGAATCCGTCGCAACTCGCAGCGAATCGTTGCGTTCACGCGGCTATCCGTCGCAATGTCGCCACGCTAGTTTGAGGGATTAATTGTCGTCTTGTCGGGATTACTGGCTATTTATAGAATACTCGTTGCAACACACTCGCTTGTTGCGATTATACCTCACCGTCACCGAAACTATTATCAAATTTTATGTCATCGTATCCTTCGCTACGGATTTCTGCCAAATTGCGCAAATATACGCTCGCGGTAATTGTGCCATGGAAGATAACAACTTATTGCTCACTCCCAACATGACTTTCCAATGATAAAAACAAAAACACCTATCTTGATGAGGTATCAAATTAATGGAGCAGCGATATCATTTGTAACAGCAATAAAAGATTTTGGAATTATGTCTGAAGATATAACATTCCGTAAACACAAAAAATATTTGTCTTAAACCATATAAATTATATAACTCTAGGTTTAATTATAAATTATTAGTTTTGGGTACATACCACGGTAATTTGTTTTGATTCAAAACAAATTACCGTGGTATGTACCCGAAACTAATAGTTTATAATTATGTCTTCAAACCACGAATATTCAAGTATAAAATCATTAACTGTAGCTCTAGTATTGCGACAAGCGCAAAATTTTAATTCGCTCATAGCTATAAAGTTCCTCACCGACGCTTTTGTGCGAAGTAAATTGGAGAACAATTTACTTATCTGGAACTCAAGAGTCAAAATATATATGTATATGGTTAAATAAGATAAACGTCATTCAGGGCATGAGGTATAACTCTACAGTATTTGGGGTCTATATATATCTGCGTGTGCCGAATGGGTATGTAGCTGTAGCTGCATGTCACCGAACTCTGTTCGCTTTACCGCAATGCAGGACAGCTTGACAAGCAAGCTCCGCTTGTTCGTTTTTCAATGATTTAGCTAGGAAGTACTTGGCCTTGTATGTGTTTTATTTAACTAAGTTTGCATCCCGGCAATTCTTCTTAATATCTAACAATATATATAATCGCGTAAATAAAATATTAAATATACATCCTGTAAACTTTTATAAATGTAAAGAACTTGTGTTAAAATGGCTACTCGGCTTAAATTATGATAATACAGAAGCATTGATATAAAAACTCAGACACACGCGCACACACACACACACACACACACACACACACTCACACACACACACACACACACACACACACACACACACACACACACTAACACAAACATAAACACAATACAAGCACGAACTTAACAATTTTATTTTCAAAAGTAATAATCAAAATTATTTTGCTATAATTATATTTCTCATTATGTATGAAATGTTATGGAAGAGCGGGGCCTCCTGTCACAAGTACTAGTAGAAATACTAGTAACTTACTAGGAGGGTCCCAGATTCTGTATATTATTTATATAATGTATTTGTGATGAGAATAAATATTTTTGATTTTTGATTTTGATTTTTTTTATACTCCACTGCCTCAGCTTACAAAATTATTTAACTTTAGTTTACAGAATAAGTAAAAATAATATTACTTTTTTGTTTTTTTTTATATATCTTAATTCCATTCTTCTTTAGTTTTGTGATTTTCGTACAATGTATATTTTATCCCACAAAATGAATTGGGCTTCTGTAATATCTTCGTGGGTAAAGCTATTAATAATAAATAAATAAACAATGTCCATTAAAACTGTAATATAGTTTCTATGCTACGATAAATGTCGTATCTATCTTTGAGTAGATATATTTCAATTGATTAATCTGTATTTTTAAACGACCAGATTAAATGATATCGGGCTATAATCTGTTACCAAGTAGATCTGATATTACACAATTTTACATCAAGTATGTGGTATAATAAGGCAAAAACCTTCTAAAGTTTTAACAAAGTGGCAATGGAAAAGTAATTGAAGATATATTTATTAATAGCCGTATTTTCGTAACTTCACTAAGCCATTTCAGCAGCAGCAACCGGCTAAAATAAAACTTTCTTTAACCTTTTATTTTTCATATTCCGAATGATTTGATTTTAAGATTGGAAAATTACTAATTTTTAGTTTCCTTTTCAGCAATGTCTGATTTAATATATCTAATGGACACTTTGGTTGACAAAGACGGCAAGATTCTTATAACAGACATTTACAAGTCCGTCGCCCCCCTGGTAGAGAGTGAGAAGGAACTCTACACTACGATCGATTTCGACCCTGAGGCTTACAGGTACGACACATTCTCTTATCTTCTAAACAATCTCCAGTATGTCATTATCTTAAATGGGTAGCAACGATACATTTCTAGTTTGAAAAAACACTCAAAAAACAGAGGCTAAGCTGGTCTGTCATGCAAGCAGGTAAGGCAAAGAACATTAATAGCGTGGGTTTAGTATTATTTATTTATTGGGGTGCTATTTGACAAGACGTTCAAAAAAACGCTTTTTTGCGCATGCGCGAATCTCTCTTTTTTTTTTTACAAAAAAGAGTATTGAGAAGTAGGCTATTATTAACAGTGGAATAACTGAAGTCAAGAGATGTCGGGGACGAAGGTTCGTGAGAACCCTAAAGTAGTTATAGAGTCGGTCGTTGGTAATAAATGAAATCAAATCATTTATCCCCATATTAAATTTTATAATGAATTTGAAGAACTTAGTAACTCATTAAAATAAGAAAAGGGTAATAATAAGGGAAGACGAGTTCAAAAGGGAGATTATGATTCAAGCACCTTTACCAATTTACTTTAGATGAACTGCCAACATTATAGTTCGTTGTTAAATTAACGTTCAATCGAGAAATTTTAATGTTCTCTTTGATCAACCATCAAAACTTGAGTCATCGATCAGTTGGAAATTGGATCAAAGTTGTTACTACGATGCGTCTTAATACGTTTTAGTCATATAGAACTTACATAATAAATAATTCAGATAATCACAATTTATAGTCCACTATGTAATAAATTGCAAAAGAAAAATAGATAACGCATGAAATCTATATACCTTTGTACTGATAATAATATTATTATATTATCATAAATCGTACGCTTATCTGAATTTCAGATTAAGTTATTCATTATTTTTTGTAGTGTAATTTAAATCGTCAAAATTATAAGATAAAATGTTTTAGCTTCAAAAGAATAATTTCCATTTAAGGATAGTCAACAGTTTTTTTCATTACGACTTCACACAATTTAACAAAAAGCATAACAACGTTCAACTTTAAATTATATTTTTAACGGGTGGAAAATTTTGTGGTCATGACGCAAGCTATTTTGTCCTTTCAAGACACATCCCGTCATCACACCTGTTAGCTTTGCTCACGACCTACATATAAGCGTATAATAGTCGCTCGAGTCCCGGCAGAAGACCGGCTCTATGATAGATAACCTACGGAAAAGCATATATCGTATATGTTGTCGTATGTGAATAAAAGGTCAGTGATAATGGTTGATACAACCGTGCATTCTTTAGCCGAGAATAATCGAAAGAACCTAAAAATACACTATATAGAATGTAGATGAGAAACTCTTTCATTTTCGTCGATTAATGTAAGGAAATTGTTTTACCTGCCGTCTTAGAATTGTCACTGCAACGTTCCCGCAATAATCCACTAAATAGCGCTGTAATAAATTCTTACAGTGACCCATTTAATAAAAACTACCAAAATATAAAAAAGGTGAAATTTAAAAAAAAAGGAAGAAGAGTCAATTGATTGGGTTGATGTTACATAAATTCGATTAGTGGCTTTATTTGTAACAGCGTACTTAACCTCTCTTTTATAAAAAATTGTAGACATTGCGACATCTAATCAGCTTTTGCAAATCAAATACCTTTTATTTACAGATATATCACATTTAACTATGTACATAGGTTATTGAACGATACATAAAACTTACAGTATAAACAAAATCTCACAGTTCACAAAAACAAAAAAAAAGATACGCAGAGAAATGTGACCCCGTAAAAAGGAACACCACTCAGCGCAATTTGAGGGGTACCTCAACACTGGTTTTCAGTGGATTTTTGGATAAACTCCCTTTATTTTTTCCTGCTCGCTCAGAGATGGCGATCAGGGCGTCCTGAAAAGTGCTTCTTAGAGAGTTATATAGAGAGTATATTGATGGTGACAATGTTGTTTTTTTATTATTGAGCTAATTATTTGAAGCAGGTTGTATTTTAAAAAATGTTATAAATTATTAATACATAGATAAAATTAGTGCCCAGAGCAGCATGAGTTGTTTCAAACAACAGTTTTTTGTGTTTGCATTACAATATTTACATTATGAATAATTTCGCTTTAAGAAACAGTCAGATATAGTTTTTGTAGTATTTTTTATTATTACTCTATACATAAAGTAATTTATGGTAAAATACCGGATTTGCTAGGTAAGACAGCAGCCAGTTATCTATACAAGTCTATACAAGTGATTATCATCATTCTCCTGCCCTTACCACACTATAAGTGGTGAATGATTTGACTAAATTTTTGAAAATCGTCCGCTCGCCTAATGTCAACTTACCTCAGTGGCCTTTTATGACAGCTCGGTAAGAAATGAGAGTGGTCTACTCAGCCGGAGAGCACACTAAAAACAAGTGATTAAATATGTCCTGAAAATTTTTCGTTTAAAAACTATAAAATTATGGTTTGGTGTAACAATATATATAATCATAATATACGTAAAGCATACAAAACTTTAATATTATTTGGATTGTAAAAATGCATGGAATTGAAAATCCTTTCAGCTTCATATAAGACTGCGGTTTAATGATGCAAATTTGAAAATTTTCAAATTATTGACCGCCGAGTTTCTTGCTGATTCTTCTCGGTAAGAGCAACATTCCGAACCAGTTGTAGCTTCATTAATCATATTGATCCTTGACGATTCAAAAGTGCTTAAAAAAACTTATTTAAATAAAGATTATTTTGATTTTCATTTGATAATACTATAGATAATAGATTTTCTATGACTTTAATTTGATACTGGTTTTCAGAAAATCCATAGACGCGTATAAGCTTCCGCATAATGCTGTTAAAGAACAGCTTTTGATGCATCGCTGGAGGTACCCTAGCTTATCTCTGCACGGCATTGAAGGTAGGAAAAACTATTGTGTACTTACATTAGATTCATAGAATTTATAATAAATAATTACCCTAATTTAATACGTATAAATAAAATGTTTATATTTTTTATATAATGTAAGTAACCTATGTTGGAATTAAACAATTTTCTGTATATTACAAGTATTTATAGGTGTAATAATTTTCATTAATACTTTTTGTTATAACCTAGTGTATTATGCTATGTGTTTATTAGACACTTAATAGTAAATTTTTGATATTTTATACTTGAGAATTTCTATAAAGGAAACAAGTGTTTATAAGATTACTAGATGTGGCTGCGTGGAAAGCAATATCTGAATCAGTCAAAATCAGTGGGAATTTAACCGCAATGTACTAATAATGTTCTAGTAAGAACCGTATAAAAATTCTTTAGGTAGATTTTGAAAAAATTGATCACATACACACAGACAGCTTTTGGGGAATCTAGTTTGTGATATGTATATATGTTCATACAAGAAGAAAATTCGCCTCATTAAATAAGATATAAAAAAAATGATTATTTTTATTTTTTATTACACACGTACATTTTCCTAAAATATTTGATACAAAAAAGTATGACTTCAACATGTTAGTGGTTATTCATCAAATTTTAGTTTCAATGAGTTGGAATATAGTATAGTATACTTTTAACTACCCAAGTACAGGTTCATAATACCAAAACGACTACAAAATATCAAAGAGTATCGGAAGGTATATCCAATAGTTGCTTATGGCATTTACTCGATATCGTATTTTCGATTGCCTCACACTGTATTTTCAGTTTTAATTTGTTTTAATATGATGATATGATATGCCATGTGTTATCAACTACGTTAAACTCATATTTAGTTAGACGATAAAGAAATATACACATACGTCACACGATTTTGTCGACGATACTGTTCTATTACGCTAAGTAATGTGTTGTTTTGTAGGTTAAATTAATTGAACTCAAAGTATCGAATATGATGAAAACGGCGATGCAGGTTTTTTTCATATAATGTAATGTAACGAAAAATATCTTAATTAAACGTTGGAATTTGTCTTAGATTTATTTTAACAATTTTACTCCTTTTTGTTAAAGAAATATCGTCTCGTCTCAATTGTTCGTATATTTAAAAAAAAAATTATCCGTGTACATAACTACTGTTTTATTAAAGTTTACGGAACTATTTTATTAAAGTTATTTTTATCCTGTTATGTATATTTTATTCATATATTCGAATTCATATAGCCGCTTGTTTTTTTTTCCGAGTTTTAAGTGGTACTCTGTGTAATTTTTTCTGTACCACTGCCGAGAAACGCCCAACTTGTGGCCAAACTCGTCACAGGGCAGGGGTGACGGCTTCCGCTATTGGATACGTCCACCGCCACCCCGCCTATTAGAATAAGGATCACTGATTCGATTAACAATTATTTAACAATTACAAATTACAAAAAAATATATATATAATTAACATAAAATCATAAAATAAAGGATTATTTGTTATTTAATTATTACGGGAGGACAACTTATTATTTTTTAAAATAGTGCTAGTTCTAATGAGAGGGCTTGTTAACCTTTCGTTATGTTGGAAATATCAGTCAGAAGGCATATTACCATTAACACTTAGTTTTTTAACTACTCCTGGAGTTATATGCCTGTGATCTTTAATCGAAATGAATACCACTCCTGAAGGTTATGAAATGAGTTATGATTACAGTCTAATAATTATTTATTTCACAATAGGTGCCCACTTCCAGACGGGAGCAAAGACTGTTATTCCTGGTAAAGTTATCGGTAAATTCTCAATTCGTATTGTGTCAAATCAGGAGCCTGAAGAGGTCGAAAAGTTGGTGTTCGACTATATTAATAAAAAGGTAATTTGAATTTTGAATCATTCGTTTATTTAAATAATTAAGCCTAATTATGTACAGATTAATTTCGCTTTGACATAGTTAACTACTAAAAGATACATTTTTGCTTCTCGAGCGTTGGTTCTAATTTTTATTCATGTCTCATAATACTTTTACTTAACCAATTGAAATTCTAAAATTGCGATATATATAAAGAATTGATGGAAGCTGCGCTAAAAATTTACATGTCAACCCCATACTGGTAGACGTAAGACATTACATCTAACCCTGGCATTAATTATAAGTTATAACTTTATAGACGACCTTAAATTAGTACCAAAGTCGACAACTTTCAGCGGCACTAAACTGTCTGACTTAGAAATTATTTCGTCCCAGTTGACGTTCACTAGTTAAAAAAAACAGTATAAATATTGTTATAAATAAAAATATTAAATGTATTCATTGGCTTAGCTCGCCTGAATCGTGATTCTGACAAATTTTATTTAAAGTTTAAGTAGAAATGTAAAATACCTTTTAATAACATTAGTAACAAAAATCATATATGACTCTTTTATGCGATTTACCAAGGATTGTTTTAAAGAAAAATAAGTTAATGGTTACTTAATTTTATTTTAAAAATAGAATGACCAATGATGTTTTGTCATAAAACTTCAGGAACTTGTTTTATATGTGTGGTGTCAAAAAATATTTGTTCTTAAATCGCATTTTATAGCTATTAGTATAATATTGCATATATTTGTATTATGATAGCCTTATCACTCGCAAAAAGCATCTATCTACCAATTTTGTTTTGTGATAGCTTAAACTAGTCTAAGAGATCATCTTTGACATTCTTTCACTAATCCAATCCAACAACAATTGGTTATATTCTATGGAACTAACTGTAAATGGAATGCTGGTTTAAAAAAATATGTGGGAATAGGTTGTGGGGTGAAAATAAAGTTTTAAAAATGTATATATCATTTCATTTAAACTTTAACGACCTTTCTTGTCTTGATACACTGGCCTAAAGAGCGCCATCTTGCATTTATCACTTCGTCTCTCTTTAACACTACTTCTCTCCCTGCACACGCTTTCGTTCGAAAAAATAATTACTACTAAATTCATTTATCTTATAAACATATTATAATATTCAATCAACATTGTTATATGGAATATTAAGTGGGCCGAGCGCGGTTCTCCCAACAAGATGAGCATATCAGCACAGAGTGGACGCGCCTGGACTGAAGATCCAGATCATCCACATTATCAGGCCGCCGCACGAGCAACTAAACTCATTTACCAGGTAGCGCAGTTATATTGATTGATTTAACTATTGATAAAATACTATTCTAGACTGTAACTTATCCCTAATCATAAGTCACCGCAAGGGATTACTTCTTTCGGTTTTTCATACAAATGTTGTATTCACTTTATCTCCTCGATCAATAAAAGTATGACTATGTATACAACTATGTAAGTAAAAATAGTGACATTATCTTATGAGAGTTATAAGCACAATAACCATACAGTTCTTTTTGTGTGAATTCTTTTTCATATCAATAGGTTTCGAGTCTATTTTGTTATAATAATTCTTAAATCACTTCAAGTCATTACTTATCTGAGGTTTCATATTAATGTTGAAATCACCTTGCCTATGGTTTAATACATGTGTACTTGTATACAAATATAAGTAAAAATAGTCAAATTTATTATATGAGAATTATGTCTCTTACCTTTGCTGATTCTGTTCTTACCCCTTCTCTAAAGTATAGCAGAGATATGTGATTATACACAATTTAAAATTACACTTCATAGATTTCTCATTAATCAAGTATTTTATAATATTGAAGAGTATTTCAATTTTAAGCCTTAAAAATAATTTAAACAATGTATATAACAAATAAAATAATTAAATACCTATAAATAACTATTAAAAACTAATATATGTAATAAAAAATAATATAATAATTGTATAATTACTACTATTTGCATGCTTATAATAGGCAGAATGTGTCGTTCTAGATTATATTTATATAACATCATTTTGTACCACATTAAGCAAATAAAAAAATTTGAATTTGAATTTGAATCTATCTGGTGATGTTCTAAAAGCCTTTAAGAGAAGTGTGTATTCAATACCGACACTGAATAATTATTTTATCTTCGATTTTAATGTATTAGTATTATTTATAATTTTGTATTAAGGATCTCCGCAAAGTAACGCCTAATCTATACTTATTATGAAACAAAGTCCCAAAAAGCTGTCTGTCAGTATGTAATCGATTTTCTCAAAATCTACTGAACGGATTTTTGTACAGTTCTCGCCTAAAGATAGTGCAATACTTCCGGACGGTTTAGGTAAATAGCATCGGAATTATGTAAATTGTGTTGAAGAGATACGCTAAAGTAATGTAGTAGAGAATTGTAGATATATAAAAAAATTACAAAAAGTCCGTGATAGCATGTCTCTATCTCTCACGGTTAACTCACAATAACTACTTTTATGTTCAAAATTTCGAAAATTCGGGAAATGTTTCGTAAATCACTGAATTCGACGCGGGCGAAGCCGTTGTTGGCACAGCTAGTTCTATATAAATCATTAGGATGTATTAATTTTTTTACAGACCGATCCGGATATGTCTCGCGAAGGCGGGTCGATTCCTGTAACCATAACGTTACAAGAAGCCAGTGGACGTAATGTGTTGCTGTTGCCGATGGGCGCTGGAGATGATATGGCGCACTCCCAGAACGAGAAACTGAACGTTCGCAATTATATCGAGGGTGTAAGTATCGAACTTATAGAACAGCTCTATAATTATATAAATATAGTACAGTAAGTCATGGGTTTTAGCTCCGCGAGTCGTGGGTTCGATTCCCGTTTCAAATGCCAACATTTTTAAAAACAATTTGTTGGTTCTTCGAGTCTTAAAGGTGTAAGCGATTATAAAAAGGATGTTATTGTTTCGTGCAAGTTTTAAGTATTGTATTGACATAACGCTGTATACATAAACATTATTTGACTGACCCGTTGGCGCAATGGGTAGTGACCCTGCTTTCAGCTCCGTGGGTCGCGCGTTCGATTCCCGCCGAAAGCCAACATTTTCTATAAACAATTTGTTGGTTCTTCGAGCCTGGGCGTATATCCGTAATTAAGTATGTATTTAAAATTATATATGTAGTATATCTACCAGTCGTCCGTCACCCATAACACAAGCAAGTTACTTACTTTGGGGTCAGATGACCGTGTGTAAGTGTCCCATATATTTATTATTTACATAGGGGATATCCCCTGTATATATATATGCACATATAAGTTAATAAATACTCAATTATATAAATACACCTCGACTATAACTACGATCGACCTATACATTTTTTATATTAAATGTAGGCCTTAGCGAGAATCGAACACGCGACCTTCAAAACTGAAGGTAGGATCACAATCAGTTGGATCGACTTATTTGGATGAATAGATTCTGTGTGGAAGAGCACAATATTCGTCATAGACGATATTAAAGAAATATTTTTAATTAAATAATATAAAGTAAGATTATTATTATTTTATTTATTTATTTTTTTATCCGTTTTAACACCTCGGTTGATCGCCTTTTCGGGTGACGGACAACTGGTAGACAAAGTACATATATAAGTTTAAATACATACTTAAATACAAATACACACCCAGGCTCGAAGAACCAACAATTATAGATATATATATAACTTGTACATTTTTGTTATAAATAAATAAAATATTAATTATTATTGAGATATAATGTTTATAATAACCTTTTATTTTTCAGATAAAACTTTTTGCTGCTTATCTGTACGAAGTCGGCAAGCTTCCTAAATAATATGAAAATAAGTCAAGCACATTTCTATGTCAATTAGACGAGATTGGCGTTTAGTATTTGACATAAAATGCAAAATATCATTTCGTACGTACTGTCTATATTGGTGTCAGGGTCTTCAACATACTATGGAGTTGGTGACAATAAGTAACATTCCTCGTTAAGTACAATTAATTTACTGTTATATTCTTATTGTTTCGACTCAATATTGTATCGCAGTGCCTTAAAAATAAATAAATAAGCATAATAAATTTAAGTGCTTCCTTGATGTATAATAAAAATGCGTGAAATTGTTACGTAGTTTGTAATAATTATTGTTACAATAATTTGGCTATGAAACGTCTTTATACTTTCATTTATTTGCATAATATTTACTTTTTTTTTCTTTGATACCTTTTATTGTATATTGCTTTATAATATTCATATAAAGAATATGAGTATATATTTATGAGTTTTTTCTTACATTGCTTGCCTTTGTATCTTCCTGACGCTGAGTTATAAAAAAATCATAATGTTACGGTACTATGATATTTTCAATGATGTATAACAACTCATCATTCTTCTGCCCTTATCCCACTCTAAGTGGGGTCGGCACAACATGTTAAAAACATGTTGTCACATGTTTTGGCTACGTATTTTATGACCGGCCGCATGCTTGACGTCAACTTACCTTAGTCGCCTTTTACGACACCTCGGTAAGAAATGAGGGTGGTCTATTCTATTCTGCCGGATACCACACGGCGTCAATGATGTATAACAACTATGAAACATAATTTATAGAATTAGGCGTTACTTTGCGGAGATCCGTAATACAAAAGTAATAATAAAAATTATTTTGCTATAATCCGCGATACAGTAAATAGAAAATATCTATAGTGCTAAATGTATAGTGGACTATCCGTTTTTTAATACCCGTTACATGCAGGATTCGTAAAACACATGCACAAACCTCCACCCACCACTGCCACCACAATACACAAGCACTACACACGTTCACTATCACAAACTCTACAATCGTTTGTGAGTTGGGGTATAAGATTCTATAATAAAATTCCGCAATCTATGACTTTACCATTACAGCAGTTTAAAAACACTATTAAAAAAAGGCTTATACAGAAAGCCTAATATACTGTTGAGGATTACTTAGACGATAAGAAAGCGTGGATATAGCTACTCTTCGACTCTGTACAAGACATCAATAACTAAATGTAACTAGTAATAAGAATTATTATTTGAAAAGAGCAACCGCCGAGTTTCTTGCTGGTTCTCCTCGGTAGGTACAGCTTTCCGAACCAGCAGTAGATGTTGACAATTCAAAAGCACTTGTTTACAAGTTTACTTATATAAATAATATTTTAAATTTAAGTTTGTATATTTAAAGGTATTTTTGAGAAGAATTAACATCTCTCATATTTTATCCATTTGACAACTTTGGCTTATTCGAGTATCTTTTCTCTATTGAAAAAGATAGCTATCGCAATAAAAATCCAAATAATTGCATCCTACATTTTCTTCAATAAATTTAAAACGTCTGATTATATTGGCTGCGACTCGACATACGCTGCCTAAATCTCTGGTAAAATAGATCCAAGAAGAAATTTCAACGAATGGAAGAGACATAAATTGTTGGTCAAGTGTTATGTGCTATACCTGCTCTGCTACTTTGTTCCTCACCGTCCGTCCGTTGGAGATCGCTGCAAGAGTAAAGAATAAACCTAGTTAACATTATTTAGATGTCGAGGGGAAATTACATCAGGATTACAGAAGCAAGCTATTTATTTTAAGTTGTTCTCCGGCTAGTGCTTCTCAAAAGCAAATTTAAAGAGAGATAAAGAAATAACTACATAGAAATACAACCCGGATGAATATATCACACGCATAGTATTAAAGTGACCGAATTTTAAAAACTTGTTTTGTGGCAAATTGCAATAATGCGCAGCGTAGCGCCTTTAAAGCTTGAAAGAGCGAGATAACTAACTTTTTAATAATTCGTGACGTGATGTCATAGATGGCATTGAAATAAGCATTACAATTAAGACTAATTTTGAATGCGGTAAGTTTAATACTAAGCGTGTGATATATTTTCCCACGATTATTTGTTTGCACAAAGGTAGGAATGGGAGGCGTTTTTACCGAAAACCGCGCGTACTGTGAGTTGATTGCTCACACTGAATCCTGTCGAATTAATTTCTTTTAAGTTTCAATGTTTTATGTACGGAAATGTTAGAAATGTGTCATATAAATTGGTGTTAGATAAAAATGAAATCAAAGGTGATTATAGTAATTATCTCTTAGCATGAAATGTAGTAAATTACTTACAAGTCCAGCGCTTACACTTATTTATGTTGTTGTAGCTATTTAGTATGTAAATAGTATTGAGGGAAAGTACCGATTAGGAATTATAGCAACTTTTATGAGAGCAAATTTTTTGAATATACATACATTGAATGAACATTTGAATATACTACAAAAGGGCAATAGGTTTTTGTTTTATTTTTTAGTTTGTGTTTAGTTTTTATAAAAAAAAACTCATTGGTAACTGCTCGGGTTACCCCTTGGTAAGAGTCACACTGTGTCACCGTTCGCAAATCGCAGTTTTTTAGAAGTAATACTTATTAGAGCGCTGTGATAGTCCAGCGGTGAGACCTTGCGAATCCTTAAAGGCGGCCACGAGTTTAAACCGCGGGCAGGTGCTAATGAGGTTTTCTAATAAAACGTATGTGTCTAATTAATAATTGCAGATTATCACACGCTTTTCGGTGAACGAAAAATATCGTTAGGAAACCTGCATATCTCTATAGAATTCTGGGGATCCAACCAATCCGCATTGGAGCAGTGTGGTAGCTCTTAGCCCCAACCCTCGTTTGGGGCAACTTTCGTTCCAGAAGCGGAGAAAGGAGGCCTATGCCCAGCAGTGGGAAAGTATAATTACTTTACTTTTTTACCTATTAGTAAAAAGTATTTGTTAACATTTTATTTATATAATGCTTTTTTTACATTACGTCTATAGTTTATTTGGCATGTATATTAAATTACCCGAAGCCTTTGCAAATTGATGGTATTGTTACATGTGCTAAGTTTCCAAGTCCAGTGTTTTATGGACGAATTGATATTTAATTTTAGCAATCCGACAGCGATGTATGAAGAGTGTCAGGACAGATTATTTCCACTTAAGTTTAAAGTCAAACTTTACTTTAATTTTGAACTTTTTCAATTGACCAATATTTGTGTTTGAAACGACGAGTGTGAGAATTATTTCCACTAGGGTTTATCCAAAAACCGTCATTTTAGAAAACCGGTTTTCGTATAGTAATTTTCCAGAAAAGCAGTTTTTGTTTGAAATTATTTACTGTTCAATTTTATTGTTAGTAAAAATAAAATTATGCAACTTAGAACAATGAAATAATAGTTGACAGGATTAAATAACATTAAAAACAATTATTCGCTGTTTATTCAATATTTTCACATATATAGATGTAAATATTTTTATAATAGTGAAACGCGTTATTTAGCAAAGGTTTTGAATAAATAACAACAATATATAAATAACAACAATAATATTTTTATGAAACTTTTCATCAATCTGGAACATTTGGCTACATTTGTCATTTTCAATTTTCTTAAAGTGTTATTCATACATCGTAAACCGATATTTTCTACTAAAAAATCGGTTTTCAAATTTCATAAATTTTTCCAAAATCGGTTTGTAAAAGCGGTTTTAAAAAACCGACAAACTCTAATTTCCACCTTAGTATTTAAGGTACCACGCTGCTCTTATGCTGTATTGGTATGTTAGACATATCCCCAAAATTCTCTAGAGATAAACAGGTTTCCTAATGATGATTTCCTTCACCAAAAAGCATGTGATAAATATAAATATATTAATTAGGCACGTAAGTATTAAAAGAAAACTCATCGATGTCTGCCCGGGGTTCGAACCCGTGATCGCTTTGAAAGTGTCACACGGTCCTACCTTTGTAATATATAGAAATCTTTGTATTGCTAAATGTAGGAAACATATTCCATCCCCATACCTTATACAGGCAAGATTTAAAATATTACTGTGTATATTTTAAAGGTGTATGATATACAAGTATATACTTATAGTGTACTTGTAAATTTCATTCTAAAGCTACAAGGAAAAATAGAAAAAAAATACTTAATACCAGGGTTTTATATTTGTCGGGGATTTTCTTAATAGTTTGACGCATATCAAACCTCAAAAGGACGTAGATTAAAAGTGGTATCTTTGCCAAGTATCCAGGTCTTAATAATTAATGTGAATAACAATTTTATTTTAGCTTAATAATTTTACACACACGCATGTAGATAATTTTTATAATAACATAACTATAGGTATACTTAAATGATCAAACCATGCAAGGAATCGTGCTCTCTACTAATAATGCGAAAATTCAAAAACCATTGAAATTTGAAAATTAACGCCGGCCTAAATATTAGGAGAGGAAAAGTAGAAAACACTGAGCTACAGCAACGCGTGGCTGGGTCTGCTAATGTTATAGAAGTTCATAAAAAAATGAGAAAAATTAAGATTCAAGGCAGTTGTGCATTGATAAATTGTCAGCCAGTCGCTTTTATAGATATAGATTATTAAAAGTGGCATTTGCATTAATATAAAAAATCGAATTGTCACTATTGGAACCGTTATATTTAACTTAGACCTGTTTAAAAATATTTAATTGTATTTCTTTTATCTTAGTATCATAACTTTCTAGACAGTCGTACTAAATCATCTGAGGATAAAAATAAGAAAATTAAAGCCTGCTGGACTACACAAGGTTGTTAAAATTGTTTCATTTGAGTAGCCTTCTTTTGTCACCGACACACAGGCTTGTCCGCAAACGCGTACCAGTTTACAAACTAACATAAAAGAGGATAGCGACTGGCCTTCTTTCAGTCCGTCTCGGAATCTCGACGTAATAGAACGTTGAATTACGTCAGTAAAGTATTTTTATACGTTTTCTAAACATTTGTTTTAAATTTTACTTTTAAATCAACACCTAACGAACTGAAGTGCCGAATTCAGAAATATCCTTTTAGCCTTTCGCATAAACTTAATTTTGTAATCGTGTAACATAAAACAAGAAGTTGAATAAGGACGGCTGACCGACGGTGAGTCTACTTTTGTTTTTAAATATGTATAAATATTAATTAGTTGTAAATAGTCCGAGATTTAAAAATATGTATAACTTCAGAATCTTGTTTGACTTTTGCATTACAAATGCAATTTCCGAGAAACTACTATATTATCAGCGGTTAGTATTGACTTGTAACTGACAATTTACGTTATCTGATAATTTGTTGGAATATAACTAGAGTCGTTACTCATATCTCTATAATGTACCTAATATTTATGTTGAAACTCCTTTTTTTTTAAGGTAAGGACAATTAACATTGCGTTTATTCTTCTCCAATGTTGATTAGCGTGTATGCTTTCTAATTTTCCGTGACGAATTCTGTCAGTTATTACAACAATATAATCGCATGTCAAACAAAGATTATATACTGATAAGTGAGATATAAATAAATTCCACATAGAATTGATCTCAAATTAATTCTTTACGTCAGATATTTTAAAAGATTATATTAACGCTACGTTATAGGAGGTTTACTAACGCTAACGGAAAGGAAAATTGAATACCGTCTGTGCCATGGAGTGAAACTCTCATCCAATTTATTAAAACTCTCTTGTATCTTAACTTTTAACTAAGATGGGAGTAAACCTTCATAGTTTTGTGAAATTTTTGTTAATTGCAGTTTTATTACATTTTTTACATCCGTGTTGAGGCCTTCTTTTAAGTTAAAATATATGTGTGACTGATGTGCGGGGTCTTCAACCCGCATTTTCTTTCCTAGGTAACGCACGTCAGGTCTGTATGTAGGTAAAAATAATAGTTATGAATTTTTTTCTAGTTATTCTAGTCATTGCCCGGTTTTACTTTCCCTTCTGCACCCCGATAAAGACGTTCTTTATTTGTTCCCCCAAAGAAAAAAGATATCTATTGAGCTGGATGCTTATATTTTTATACTCTTAGAATCGTAACTTACATATGCATCACGCAAGGCACGACGAACTTTCAGCTATTTAAAAAAATGCTCATTTCAATTCAATTAAATATTACGTTATGTATAATAATTCTTAATCCAAATAAATGAATTCTGACGTCTGACTGCAATTACATTGACGTTATAGTAGTGCATCATTAAGTAAAAACCACAAGCCTATTTTTTATATTTATTTATAGAAATCCATATAAATTACAGAATGAGCTATTGCTCAAAATATTTTTTTCGCCTTACATGAGTGTAAGAGAAATCAGCCGTGTGTTACACGGCAGAATAGAATAGACCACCCTCCTTTTTACCGAGGTGTCGTAAGAGGCGACTAAGGTTTAAGTTGACGTCAGGCAGGCGGCCGGTCGTAAAATACGTAGACAAATCATGTGACAACATGTTTGTAACATGTTGTGCCGACCCCACTTAGAGAGGGATAAGGGCAGGAGAATGATGATGAATGAGTGTAAGAGAAATATTTCATAATAACTAAAATAAAAAGAAAATCCAACCCGAGATGATTATAGAGGACATAGATCCATATGGTGCTTGAGTACATTTTTTAAAGCATACCATTCAGAAACCGGTAAAATTATTGCTCAACGCTATTAATGTCGCGGTTTATATATTTTTTAATAACTTCGAGATTCACCCACGCCTGCTGCATTGGTGAATCTTAACAGGTACTTAACAGTAGCAAATGAAGACAATGATGACAAACGAGTTATATTGTGATAATTCAAATTTTAATATTTATGATAAATATTAATAGCAAAAAAAAAATTTTGTATACGTTCTAATATGACACATTAAGCCAAACTAGATATTAAAAAAAATAAAGATTAGTGTAGATGGCGTCAGTTTCATCTGAATTCAATCAACGACTTATTATTTTAGTCTTTATTTACGTGCAATATTGTATGTATCATTAACATTTTTATTGTGTGGTCAATATAATTTTGGTAAAATTATACATTTCTATAGAAAATATGTATTATTATATTAAATCTTCCCGATAACATATTTACGATAGTAATAATTACACTACAATTACACAGTTACATCATGTGCATGTGAGATCAAATTAATTCTTAATTACTTGTGATAATGTAACCTTATTACAAGCAATAAGGAATTATCACCTTATCGCTCGAGTTATTATAAGAATGTAAGGGAATACCTAACTAAGGAAAATCAATGAAAAAAAATAAATAGAGCGCAGTCATTTATTTGTTGCCAGTAACTTAACAATTACTACGAATAACACTTATTTTGGTTTCGTATGTTGCGTTCTATTTTGATTTCAATTTATATTACGCCCCGTTACAGCATGACAAATAAACATTAAAATCGGCTATGGATTAGATAAAAATAATTAATAGTTTATAGAAATATTACTTTGCGGAGGTCCATATTAAAAAAATAATGAAAATATTATTTTGCTATAATCCGCGATAAAACAAAATATATGTAATGCTAAATGTAGAGTGTAATATCCGTTCTCATACCCGATACATGCAGATTTCATAAAAACTCATGCACTACCCGCCACCAATAGCACAACAATACACAACCACTGCACACATTCACCACCATAATTTCTATAATCGATTGAGAGAACGGATAGTACACTACATTTAGTATTACATATATTTTTCTTTTATCGTGTATTATATAATGGCAAAACAATATTTTCATTACTTTTTAATCATTAATAGCTATAAATGTTTGTTGGTTTGAATTACAACACTTGTTTTTTCCACATTAACAGCATGGAATTTGTTCGGTCTGTGTTAACTGATTCTGTAAATAACTCATCGGACCCGAGTCCATTCAAAGATTTCAGGTGTATATTTGGTATAAAACAATTAATTTTGTGCTGACAGATTTGGAATTTAATTCCGGATTTACAAGTTAGGTTAAAAAAAAATATGTACGATTTTGCGTTGATTTTTATAAACATTTTCGATTCAATCGACTCATTTGCCAAATCATATCAAGCGAGCAACGGTTAATACTTAACGGTACTCTCATAATTTTTTTTCCTTGCTTTGAAAGTGTTACCGTAATAAATGATTAAAAACTCGTCGTCGTGGGTATGGGATAAGTGGATAACGTATTTCCCAGAAATAAGTGTGCTACAGAAGTAATCAATTTTGTAAGGAAATAATTAGCGTGCTGTAACAAAACTGTAGATGATTAAGCTTGAATATTTTTTGTTTCGTGGCTCATACACATTCGTAGTTAATTAGGGTTTTCCAGAAATTCTTATAATTTAAAGTATGATACAGATTAAATCAACAATTAGTGTTGTTTAACTTCATAAACTCAACGATAACAATAGTGAATACTTTACACATACTTTCTTATGAACTTTTCTCAAAGATAATACGAGAGTAGAGAGTTCAGAATGTGTAAAAATATCGCTTCACGTGTTGTTTACCTAATCTATCACAAGTTATTTTATACGTTTTCAGTCATCAGTTACACATTTGCGAAACATACATAGTAGTAATTAAAAATCATTAGAAACTTCATAAACGAACTTCGTAAAATAAATCATTAATAATGTTTTTATTACGTTTATATGGTACATTAATAAATAAATAAATAATTGTTAATTAAATAAATAAATAGTAATTGTTCGAAATTAGTGTGTAAGATGCTGAAGGAAAATATTGAATCGTTAGCATTATTTAATTATAATTAATTATAATAAACATAATATTTAGAATCTCGAAGTTGTCATTTATTCAAAGTAACTTCTTTTAGTTACAACTTTAAATAACTATTCGTAGTTGTCAAATTATTTGATGGGAGAATGGAATCAAAGTAAAAAACAAAACTTAATATAAAAAATATTTACAATACTGTAGTATTGACACGGTTTAGCGGTCCGGTTGTGTAACAAACATGACGTGTTGTACTTTCTCCGCTGGATCTGTGCAAAGGGAAATCCGAGCATTATGTAGCTATTGTCCAATTGTTCATGGGCGGATGGGATTCCCTTTGCGTCATTTGAACACTGCGAGGTTAATATTGTTAAGTACATATAGCACTTTACAATATTGACCTCGCAGTGTCCTACCTACTTTAAACGCTTATTACGGATGGTAATTTTATTATTAACGCAAACGCAAAGGTTTTTATCACTACTTTAGATTTATAGAGAAACTTAGAGTCACTCAGCGGGCGACGGAGCGAGCTATACGTGATTAACTCGGAAATACGGAGATCCGTAGAAGAACCAAAGTCACTAACATAACTAAGCGTGTCGCGAAGCTAAAGTGGCGGTGGGCGGGGCTCAGAGTGTGGAGAACTGATAAATAAATAAATATATGGGACACACACACACAAACGGTCGTCCATCCCCAAAGAAAGTTACCTAATACTTGTGTTATGGGTGACGGACAATTGGTAAATAAACTACATATATAATATTAAATACATACTTAAATACAAATATACACCCAGGCTCGAAGAACCATCAAATTGTTTTTTTTTCTGAGAAAATATTGGCTTTCGGCAGGAATCGAACCCGCGACCCATGGAGCTGAAGATAGGGTCACCACCCACTGCGCCAACGAGCCAGTCATAAAAAAAAGTCACTGATGGGCGTTGGGGTATTAAGGTAAAAGAATGGCGACCTCACACTGGAAAACGTAGCGTCGGTAGACCCCTACGAGACGGACTGGTGACCTCAAAAAGGTCAGCCTCTGTACAAAGGTGGCGCAAGATCGTGTGGTGCTCCATATCCGCGATCTCGTCCCATCAAGAGGTATATGTCCATCAGTTGAAGAAGAAAGATTTACAGTTATAAATCCAAAGTATTCAATTTAAGGATAAGTGATCTAAGTTACATACAATCTCCTGCCCTTATCCCACTCTAAGTGGGGTTGGCACAACATGTTACAAACATGTTGTCACATGATTTGGCTACGTATTTTACGACCGGCCGCCTGCCTGACGTCGACTTTCCTTAATCACCTTTTACGACACCTCAGAAAGAAATGAGGGTGGTCTATTCTATGCAGTCGGATACCACACGGCACATATGTACCTTAGTCGCCTCTTACGACACCTCGGTAAGAAAGAAGGGGGGTCTATTCTATTCTGCCGGATACCACACGGCGTAAGTGATCTAAGTTACCTATATTATTATATTTTACTATATAATATATCTTCGTCATATTAATTGCAAATCGAAATATATACACATATATTATGCTGAGTGAAGTTGCAGCGTATAGCCGAACAATGCAAGTTTCTATTAATTTAGTGAGAATATTACGGTTTCCGGAATACTTCGATGCGAAATTTAACTTACACATACCAATGCACACTTAGCCAAAACGTATTGACCCACTAGCACACTTCTAAAAGAAGGTTACTATAAATAACTGTGCACGTCAAATCAATGTTACCGAGATATAAGTTAATATGAATAAACGAGACTCAGTTGGGAATTTCCCATATTATGCGATGAATACTGCGTGACCATGTTGTTATATCGGATACTCATAACGAACTTGTCTGCATTGTAATATAAAGGTTAGGTCGTACGTGTGTTGAAATGTGTGCGTTTGAAATTATTTGTAGAAGGATACATACAATTATAAGTATTCGCATGCAATGTCGCACGTTAGGAGTAGTTTTATAGATTATGAGCTTTATACATTATATTTTTATTATTATATATACACTCGATATGAGAATAACCTCATAACGAATGTTTACAATTTAACATTGTTTATAGGCTAAAGAAAACTATACATGTGTATACTTAGAGAATACCTAAGATATTTGTAAACTATTTCTTCGCCTTGAAGCAATTGGTCGAGGATCCAATTATTTTTTACAACGAGAGAAGAGGCCTTTGTAGTAGAAAAGTTTCTTTAATTTACTTTATTATGTAAACACTGTTAATGCAATAGTGATAATAAAAAATCAATAATAGACCCTGTATTATTTTATCCTTAATGTTATCGCTCATATAATCATTAATAAATGTCTGCTCTAATTACTGCTCGCGACTTAATGCGTAATAACTCTTATATAACTCAATAGGATGCTGAGCAGAAAACTGTTATTAATAACTATATGATTGTTATGTATATGGATCAATACAAGCTTGGTTCCGTTTTCGGACTGCAAATATTAGGCAAACATATTACAGATAAAAAGGGAAATTCAGTGAAAGCAGCTCTATCGATTGTTCATTCGAAACATTTTAAGTTTTTGCTTATAGGTTACGCTGAGTATGTAGAGTTATACGCCCTCTCCATGCTTAACTGCGATCTAGAACACCAGAAAGCGGAGAAATTTAATTAAGAGGCCTGAGCTTCTTAGTCATAAGCCATTTAAGAGAAACGGCATTTTCTATTGATAGGCTTGAAAATTAAACCTCCTTGAAATTTTCTGTAGTGGTTAAAACTGCGACAAAATTATTATGTATTTTAGTAGTATTTCACTAGAAACAATCACTTAAACGCCCAAAACTGATTTTGTTTAGTTACTGTTTATTGCAGACAAACTAAGTTCGTAATTTTTTTGGTTTAATATCAATGTTACATTAATAGTAATATTCATTACAAAACGATGTCATTAATGAAATACTTGTTGATATTTTTATTGACTAGTTAGTTCATCAGCTGATAACGGGTCGTTTATGCGTTTTAATCTTTGTGCGCAAATGCATAACGTGAATAAACTCGAGGGCATATAAATAAATAAATGCAATACAATTTATGCTAATCAAATATTCCTTTAGTAACACTTGCATGAGTTACAATTATTAACTCTGGTAAGTCCAATATTTAACAGTGTATAATAATAATATATTATATCTAATAAGTATATCAATAAATAGACATTTAGGACTTTCTAAAAATAAAAATGAATTCATACTTTTTTATTTGGTTTAAATAAAATAAATTTTGACATTATATTACGCTATAGTTAAGTGTGATAAGTTTTATTAACTCATAAACATAATTTCTCATGATATTAAAAATGAGAAGTAGAATAACTAAACATTAACTGAACAATAATTAATAATAGTAAATTATTAATTATTAATAATTAATTCCCAAATAATTAATAATAGTAAATTATTTGGGAAGAATAATAAATATCGTGTATTGTTTTGCAAACACACAAATAATAAATATTAGTAGTTATGTTTATAGCGTTTCCAAATTTTTGTAGATGAAGTACGCTATGAAGTTTCATATATATATATATATATATATATATATATATATATATATATATATATATATATATATATATAGTGTAGTATATATAACAGTATATTAAGAAATTACTTCTTAGTTAATTCAAAATATAAAAATCTCAATTTTTCCTCTATTTCAGAAACAAGATGCTTAAATTGAGCGTAATCACTTTCCTCGTTGCGCTATCGACTACAGTACATAGTCAATGCTTCTACAAAGATGACTCATCGAAGAAACTGAATCCTGATGCCCGCACATATTTATATAGAAACCAGTTGGAATTCACGTTGAATCTTTTCAATACTATAAACCATGAAGTACCCGACGACAACATATTCTTCTCGCCTTTTTCTGTGTACCATGCATTACTTCTTGCATATTTTGCTTCTGGTGGAGAAACTGAGGAAGCTTTAAAGCAGTCGTTGCGTATTTCTGATACACAGGTAAACATTTTTTTTTTCGGTTAAATGAAACACTTACTTTACGTACTTATCATTATTACAATATCTTTGCAATGAGACTAATAAATATTAACCTTTAACCTAATCGAGATGCAAAAACTTATGTCCAAGAATTTTTCATTGTACTACTTATCTTAATCTATGGTATACGAACATAAAATTTTCACGTCGTATATACGCTACAGTCCACATTTACTACTACATCAAAAGCTTTCGTCCGATTGATTTTTCTAACGAATTTTGCAACGTCTGCTAACTAAGATGCCTCACTGTTTACGTTATGGCGAAGGCAAAGTTGATATACTTCAGTATTTTTTTTAATTATAGGTAACTATGGTATAGCATAGTAGTTAGGTTCCTAGAAAAAGTTGTGTTGTATGAAACAGTATTGTATAAGACTCAGAGCTAGTACAAAAACGTTAAGTAAGTTTCAATTAACGAGAGCGCTTTTTGAAATTAGAGTCTAGGAGAATTGGCGATTTAAAATTTCAGAGAAAAATCTGAATTTATATTAAAATCATATAAAAAAGACCAATCCATGGAAAGTTGTACATTACAAACACATCCTTGGTTTCCACTTAAAGAGTTAAACGTTAAATAAAACGTAAACGTAACGTAACATTAAAATGTTTTGTGAAGCGTCATCACTTTACGTTAACATTCTTAAATATTTCTTCATATGAAAACATACTACAAATTGTCGTTCGATTCCAGGACAAGGTGAACTTGCTGATGGCATACAAAGTGGACAAGCATTCGCGAGCAGTAAACAATAATAGTGACAGTTATGAATTTACCAACGCGAATAAGATATTTGTGGACACGGATTTGCATGTCCGGCAATGTATGCTTAACGAGTTGGCCGGTGAAATTGATGCACTGGTACGGATAAATACCTACATATTTTTAAGAAGATTCGATAGAGAATTTGCTTTTTTATATTATTTTAAATTAGATTTTTCTCGAATTGACAATATGCTGTTCGCCCAAATGGCTTTGATAACAACTCATATAAGAAGTAGCGGGCTGCTACAATCCCACTGCTGGGAATAAGCCTCCTCTCTCCGTTTCTGGAGAGAAGGGTTGGAGCTAAGACCTACCACGCTGCTCCAATGCGGATTGGTAGGTTACACATATCTCCAGAATTCTCCAGAGATATGCAGGTTTCCTCACGATGTTTTTCTTCACCGAAAAGCGTGTGATAAATGTCAATTATCAATTAGACACATGAGTTTTAATAGAAAAACTCATTGGTGCCTGCCCGGGTTTGAACTCGTGTTCCCCTCGAAAGAGTCGCACGGTCTCACCGCTGGGCTATCACAGCTCATATAAGAATGTTAAGTCATAATTCTCATGTATAGTGAGCATTCAATATAATATAAAATATATAAAATGATCATTGAAGTGTGGAAGGTGCTCAAAAATCGGTGATGAATATCATATTCACACTATACGTGCCGTATAGTGAATTACTATACATTATTATTATTATTATATATTTACTCATTACTGAAGGTGACCGAACCATGAGTGATCTGTTGAGATTAAATATTTATGGTAAAATCTACTACAAAAGTAATAATAAAATTATTTTGCTATAATCCGCGATACAGTAAATAGAAAATATATATAGTGTTAAATGTATAGTGGATTATCCGTATTTTCATACCTGATACGTAAAAACACATGCGTGTTTTTAGGAATCCTGCAATCGCAAAGCTTTGCGATTTTGTCGTGGAGTCTATCTCCTAACGATGCTTCGGTTGCGGAACGAAACGATTGTTGAGTTTGTGATAGTGAACGTGTGTAGTGCTTGTGTATTGTGGTGGAAGTGGTGGAGGTTTGTGCATGTGTTTTTACGAATCCTGCACGTATATATAAAATACGGATAATCCACTATTCATTTAACACTATATATTTTCTATTTACTGTATCGCGGATTATAGCAAAATAATTTTATCATTACTTTTGTATTATGGATCTCCGCAAAGTAACGCCTAATTCTATAAATTATGTAAAATCTACTATTATTGTAGTCACAACAATACAAACGGCCACGTTTATTATTTTAACTCTGCTCGTTATTATTATACTTCGTGTGCACGAGGCCGTGTAATTCATTCAATTTACAAATTACCTATAAAAAAATTAGATTGTTGCTGCTAACGAGAAATGATATTACAGATTTTTATTCCTCGAACCGATTTTTAAATATTCGAACTGGATATATATAATAAACAAACAATAATTTAATAAGTTAGTAATTACAAATAATATTTGTACAGTTCTAATAAATAATAATATTAAAGGAAAACCGCAGCCGAATCTGCTAGGTAAAGACACTAGAATTTTGGATGTGGGAAATACGAAAATGAGAACCTTTAAGACTGTATGGGTTAATATTTTACGTAATTTCAAGTATCTTTAATGGATTAATTTAAAAAAAAATTAAAAATTCGATTGCTGTACGGTACAAATAATACAAGGTATAAGTCAAAGGTTTTTAAAAATTACTTCTAATATAAATAAAACGATAAGCCTCTAATATAAGTAAGACTATAAGCGAAAGATCAAACTTTTACGAGAAAGATCAGAAAATAATAAATTAAATTTACATTGTTTTATGATGCTATTTTTGAAAATAACGCCGCTGTGGCGACACGTAAGTATAGTACTCGGCAATAAAATGCACATCGAGGCTTAGAGAGAGAAATCAGCTAGATTCTGCTTGATAGAGTATTATTTCTGTCGCACAGACTGACGAACCCATGCGTGACAGTGATAGCGCTCTACGTAAGCGAATTGGGCGGCTGTTTCGTTCTCGATGTGCATTATTTATTACCGGGTACTATAATATAGAACTCCGTTGTCGCCGCTGCGGCCACACGGCAATTTTGTAAACACTTTGCACGGTGGCAATTTTGTAAACACTTTCGGATAGCTAATAGTTATTGTAAATACTTTGGGAGCAGCAGCTTTAGATACAAAGGTCAAAATGCTGAAATTTCGTGTTAAAAACTCCTCAAGCAAAGTGTTAACTTAGTTTTCTTTTTAGGAATATTAGAGAACACTACAGACGTTCTTAGACAAAATTTTATTTCGGTTTTGTTTAACACCAATTTACTTTTTCAGAATTTCCACCAAAAATCTCTAGAGTCTCGCGAGCAAATTAACAATTGGGTCTCCAAAATCACGAAGAATAACATCAAGGATTTAATTCCAGTAGATGGTATAACGCATTTGACGAAATTGGTTCTAGCAAACGCTGCCTATTTTAAGGGGATTTGGGCTTCTAAATTCAATCCAGAGATGACGAAAAAGCAGGTCTTCTTTGTGTCAGAAACTAGACAAACTCTTGTACCTTTCATGAGGCAAAAGGGAACATTCCATTATAGTAAGTTGATATGTTATTTTAATATTCCGGACTGTTATTACATACATATATATATACGCTACATATTATTAATTAAATGTTTACTCCATTACACTGCTCTGGATTAAAAATTTATACTGTGATGATAATCAGAAAGCGGGACTTTTTTTGTTGGGATTGTCTTATGCTGTTAGCCCTGCCGGCTCTTATATCGGCACCGGAGAGATGGGGTCATCGCCGTAGCAATATGGAAAAGTGAGTTTATAGAACTCGCTAACTTCTTGGACCGACGCTTTAATAGATGATCAACTGGGAAGCTGAACCTCGGTTTATGACGACATGTTAAGGAGGGCTTTTTTAGTCTCGACCATCGAGTGTCATGTCAAGGCGTTATAGCGGTCAGGGCTTAATGGCCGCTTGACGGGGGAAATCAGGGACCTCGTCTTCGCTAGCGAAGATAGGGTGTGTGTGTGTGTTTATCTACACGTGTGAAAATGCGTGCGTCTGTATGTAGAATTCCAGGCAGAGCTACATAATTTTACTTTCAAAATTACCCTATGTACACATCATAGATATTTAAACTGCATATCTCCTATCTATCATGTAATAAAAAAAATCATATAATAAATACATTAGAATAATACATCTATAAATTTAACTTATATGTAATAAATAATGCATATAGATTTATTTCCTGCATACTATATATTAGTGTATAATAATATATTACTATATTGAATAATATAATAAATGTAAATGGACAAGTTTAGCATGTAGTATATTATATAAAATGGTTCTATATTGTTATTATACATTTAATTATTTTTATATTATATACGTAAACAGTGATTCTACGTATTATGTACCTCATAAACATTATGTAATCAATGATCTCTTATAAGTAATCCGCAATACAAAGAGCATATATTTTGCCATTCTATCAAAATATTGTAATAGTCATAGTGATATAGTCATCTTTTAAAATTTCAAAAATATGTAAAATATATTTATTATACGCATTAATATATTTATAATATTTATTTCACGTGAGTTGGTATATGAGTTGGTTCGAATAGATTTTGTGTAAACTTTTGTTACGTTGATGTAAACTATTATATTTTCTGTTGTGCACAGTGGTGAACGATGATCTTGGGGCTCAGATATTGGAGGTACCCTACAAGGGTAGCGACATGAGCATGTTCATCATGCTTCCCCCGTACTCCATGAAGGAAGGTATGTACATACCAAGTCGTACTGATTTAAGATGGTTATTTGTTTAATTGGCTGGCTTGTTCTTGCTATCAACTGGTAGTCACGCTGCCTTTGGAGCCGTGGGTCGTGAGTTCTTTTATCGCAAGGGCCAACATTTACTAAATACAATTTTATGGTTCTTCGAATCTAGGTATTTTATGTATTTAAATATGTGTAAATTATATAAGTACTATATGGACCAGTTGTCTGTCCCCTTAGCACAAGTATTAAGTTACTTACCTTGGCGTTGGACGACCGTTTATGTAATTGTCTCATATATTTATTAATTTACGTTATAAAAAAATAATAAATATTAATTGATTACCTTAGACCCTTCAAGCAGCTCCAATGCAGCAGTTATACACTTCCCAGGAACTGTACAGATATACAGAGGTTTGCTTAAATAAAAAACCTGTGATACATACAATATCAATCAGACACATAAATTTTAACTAATTGGTGCCTTGTCGGGGTTGGAACCTGTGACTCTGAAAAGAGTCACATGGTCTCAACATTTAGCTATCACAGCATTTATGAATCCATTACTTATGATAAGTTATCGGACTAATAATGACCCCATATAACAAACAAATTACAACTCATGTTAAGGTTTACAAATAACTATAATAAATCAGTTAAGTAATGTAGGTCTAAAGTTTTGAAAGCGCATTTAAAATATTATATATAGCGACCAGCAAAGTTAACTTATCATTTTACAGAAAGTCATTAATCAATTTTGGTAACCGTACTGTAACCCTACTTACGCCATGCAGTAAAATTTATCGTTACTAATTGTAACGGTAAACTAAATGAACCATACATAATATACGAGTAAATCGTCTCTAACTGCAAAGTAATTTATATAGCTTCATTTTCAAAGTGATGGTGGTACATTGATTTACTATAGACAAAAGATCTGGCTTATATTAAATTCAACCTTTGCGTAATTTTTTTAACACAACAGAAACGTTGTCATTTATATGAGACGGTTCTTATCACTTTATGAACGGACTGGTCTGTTGTCGACCTATCTTCAGCTCATCGGGAAGTGTGTTCGATTGCCGCCGAGAACCAATATTTTCTATAAACAATTTGTTGGTTCTAGTCGCTCGGGGGATTGTTTGACTCGTTGAAATATTAAAAACGCTTCTTTAAACTTATTAGAACTTATTTTCTACCTTTTACTTCTTTACAACATCTTACACATCTTACGTCTTCTTAAATCTTTTTATCCCATCCTCTTTCGCCTCTTTCGCACACATCTTCCTATTACTCACTCATCACTACGTTCCGTTGTTTTACAATATTTTAAACTTTCTTATATAATAATAAATAATAAATATTTTTTCTCCTATATATATATATATATATATATATAGAATAAAAAATTTATATATATAATTATATATTTACCTGTAGTATGTCACCCATAATTCAAATATAAAGTTATTAGCTATAGGACAGATGACCGTATGAGTAATTGTCCCATATATATATTTAATCAGTCTTAATTCGCTTGTTATTACTTTGTCTAATATTAAATTATAAGATAAAAATTTGTTACCAGTCTTTTAATATATATGTTCACGTGATAGTGAACGTGTGTAGTGCTAGTGTATTGTGGTGGAAGTGGTAGAGGTTTGTGTTTTACGAATCCTGCACGTATCGGGTATGAAAATACGGATAGTCCACTATACATTTAACACTATATATATTTTCTATTTACTGTATCGCGGATTATAGCAAAATATCATCATCCTCATCATCCTCCTGTCCTTATCGCACTCTAAGTGGGGTCGGCACAACATGTTATAAACATGTTGTCACATGATTCGGCTACGTATTTTACGACCGGTCGCCTGCCTGACGTCAAATTAGCTCAGTCGTATTTTAAGACCCCTCGGTAAGAAAAAGGGTGGTCTATTCTACTCAACCGGATACCACACGGTGGATCAATTTACCTTAGCCGCCTCTTACGACACCTCGGTAAGAAATGAGAGTGTCTATTCTATTCAGCCGGATACAAAACGGTGGGTCGACTTACCTTAGTCGCCTTTACGACACCTCGGTAAAAAATGAGGGTGGTCTATTCTATTCAGCCGGATACCACACGGCTTGGATTATAGCAAAATATATTTTATTATTACTTTTGTATTATGGATCTCCGCAAAGTAACGCCTAATTCTATAAATGATTAATCAATTTATAGGAGTGTCAAACATCATCAAAAAGTTGACTCCAGAACTGTTGGCTGCCGTTGTTGAAGAAGGTTATATGGGCCGAGAAGTTGTCGTCGAAATTCCCAAATTTACTATTGAGAGGACCATACCACTAAGACCGGTCAGTAAATTAATTTTAAAAACATGTTAAGATTAAGACGCTTAATAAAACCGAATAAATTCACTCCTCTACACAAATATTGAAATAACGTCTACTTAACGCTGTAAAAATAACGGAATCCCACTTTAGTACTTTATTATTTATAATTATTAATTTATATCTATACATATTGTTTTATTTAAAAATTGTATTACAATTTTTTTATCAGGTATTGGAAACTTTGGGTGTAGGTGACCTTTTTAAGTCCTCATCAAACTTCAGCACTCTGACTGATGATGACGGCGTCGTTTTCGATGATGCTATTCATAAAGCCAAGATACAAATTGACGAGGAAGGTATGTTTGGACTTTTGTAGCTATCATTTCGTTCAAAAATCAGTAAACTGAATGAAGCAAAGGCCAAGTTAAGACGGTCTACTTTGATAATGAGTTCAGATTTATTTATTTAAAAAAATTGTAGCTCAACTAGTCTCAAGGAATTAATAATGATAATATAATACATATTTTTGCGCGGAGTAACGAAAAATATATTTTAAAATTAATTGATTTTAAAATAAAAACTTTATTATTTATCTAATGATTGATGTTACTTGTATATCTATATTGTTAATGTTGATTACTTATAAAAGAAAATTATATTCTAAATTTAATATTTAAAATTAATTATTTTAAAATTAATTTGAAATTATATTCGAGATAAAGATTAAAAAAATAAATAATCATAATGGATCAAATTTTATAAAGTTTATTCTAACATTAAGAGCGGGTTGTTAAATAAATCCCTTACTGCCAGAAATCCCTAGACATTGTTACTAAAGCATGTTTTCGAACATGTTTTTAACTAGGTCTCGATCGGATAACACGTTTTAAACTCGAATTGGTTTCACTTACTCAGACTGCACATCAGAAAAATTACTGTAATACCAAAATATTTACCAAATATCTAAATTTCATTTTAGGTACCGTGGCGGCAGCTGCTACGGCATTCTTCGGATTCCGATCTTCACGACCGGCGGAACCAAGCGTTTTCATTGCCAATTTCCCCTTCGTATACATTATATATGAGAAACCTACTAACTCCATACTTTTTATGGGTGTATACAGGGATCCCAAGAAGTAAATGGACTTTGGAATATTATTTCTCTAGTACGTAATGAGTGAACAGATGCTAATGGTAACAAAATAATAAAGAAAATTAATCATTTTATGATGACGATGTCAGTTAGTTTTAAGATGATATAAGTATGACAGATAGTAGAACATTTTGATCAATAAAAATTTTCACCTATCTAAAATTTCACAATCAATTCTAATTCAACTCAAAATTAATGATTTTTTTATATCTGAAAAATTAACAAATAAAATAAAGTCGAAAAAACTAAGGATATTAAAATATTACTTTAAACACTTAAAAATTCCTAATTTAAATTAAATGACTGAGTTGTATGTGGAAAATTCTTATGGCCTTGCTTTAAATCTGTGACGTAGAACGATGACTAAGAATTTTGCTTCCTACTGCCTTTTGGTCTTTTTGTAGTTTAATTGTCGACGAAATTTGTTTCCTTGTCAAGCTTTGGGCGTTGTTCCGCATATCAATTTTATCTGCTATAATTCGCAAATGACCTTAATGTTTAGCATGGTGTTTAAAGATGTATTTATATGAAGAGATAAAAGATTAAACTTGAAATGTGCATAGAACTATATTGAACTTTTTATATCAGGATTAAGCTTCATTTTACTATATTTGTTTTACTTCTTTGTGAAACATCCCAACAGTTAGTTATCGAAAAAAATATTTGTTGAGCGTCCATTTGGATCATATATAATGGCAAATGTTACCTTTAGCAAAGTTCCAGTAATTTTAGGGTATTAATTCTAATTAATTTATTTTCGTAATTTTTAATCCAAAACAAGGCTCTGTTTAATTATAGCTATTATTTAGTTCATGACAATGTGTTGGTTGGAGCTGTTTACCAAACCTGAGGTTTCGAATTGTTTAATATATAACAAAATTATCAATTGCTTAGATAGGCTAATTGTAACTACATTATAAGATACAGTTTTTTCTTTGTTAAAGTCGTTGTCTTCAATTGTATGGATGGAAAAAATACTTGGAGGTTATTTTTAGTAATTTGTGCTTTTTAAATGGTTTGTGTTTAAGACTATTGGTTTGTTGTGATTGTTTATCAATTGTTAATCTTGAGACATTAGTAAAATTATGATGGTTGATTGTTAACAATATCAAGAATGCTTTGTCAAAAAAATCATCTATTATTTGTAGAAATATAGAAAATGCTTTATATTATTTCATTAAATCAAGCGCTATGATCTTTGAAATAAATAAAACAAAAACAAGATCGGAAAATCACTTCTAGTGGTAGGGATTTATAAGTTGTATCGGAAAAAATATAATTTTGTTTTATTGAAGTATAATTACAGTGAAATTTGGTGAAATTGTTAAATGGAACTATTTTCGTTTCAATTATGACTCATAAAAAGACATTTTTGCTTTATTTATTGATATATTGCTTTATATATTGATAAGTATAGTATTGATTATTATATACAGGAAAAGTAGATGGAAATTGGTAGTTTTGTACTGAATAAACATTTCTAAAATTAAATTGTGTTTTTAAATTTTCGAGATGTCTTATTAAGAAAGGATATTCAACACCGAAGCATAATAAGGAGATAGACTCTACGATTTCGTTTCTATCGTCTCAACAGATGAACATCTTTAGTTGGACACTTGGCCCTGCTAGAAATGGCTACGCTGCATAAAATTCAGCTTATACATCAACTCATTTAAGGTCAGTTAGTAGCCTTAAACGTTGGGTCTTATCCTATCGTCTTTTTAGCTTAGAGAATCACTGAGGTATGCCAGTAACTTGGACACTAACGCATCTCTCAACTCTGATTTTAACAAATTCTTTGAGCCTTTTTCATCCATTCCATTTAGAAGATTATGATATTTTTATTTTATCCAAGAGCGAGTGCTAGTATTTTCGATCCAAACATGCGATCGTTAAGTTCTCATGTATTTTAGTACATTTTAATATGTCTGTGCAATAAAGTTTTTATCTATTTTAATAACATTATTAACAACATAACTTATTTAATATAAAAAATGAACGTCATGTCAAAACAAGGTATCGAGATAATGGTCACTTAATATCACAAACCGAAGTTTCATTAGACTCTTAAAGAGTATCTATTAGCAGCGTCGTATAAGTGAAACGTATTCATTAATGAGTCTATGATAACTCATTATTATGTCTAAAAAACGTGTTCCTTGACCTTTGCAATAACTTTTGATTACATACTGGAAAATCTCTTACGATAAATAGACAAGCTATCGTTTTTAGAAAGTTTGCGTGCTTCATAATCATCAAAAGCGTCTGTTTGCATCTCTTTAACAAGCATAGTGAATGAAGTTTAAATTTCTTACGGGTGTGCGTGCCTGAATTTATTTATTTGTTACTACAGCTGCATGATATTTACCATCATGTCAAAGCGACAATGAGTGCTTTTTGTTCTTAGTGGTTTTCATGAAAAATTGCGGCAGTATCCGGCTTAATTTTGATGACGTGGGTTCCATTTCATTATCGTCGTAGATTAGAAATACATTTAATAACTGTGCTTATTTCATTAGTATGAGATGAATATAATGGATATAAATTTCTTGTTTAAACCCATCGTATATATAGGTAGATCAATACTAAAACCTTTACGGTATCGTGAGACAACAGTACCAGCTAGAGTTTGATACGCTTTGGAAATGACAATCTGGCTAGGCGTATGAATTATGATAAAAACATTAAAACAACATAAATAATGTTTCAGTGCTTAAAACAACGGTGAATCAATATCAATAGCAGTTCTTTCAAGTTCTATAGTAAAATAAACAAGCTTTTTTTCGAACGTTCGCTTTATTTTATTAAAAACCAAATGCGTCGCTTATATGTGATTTCAAGTTCTATCTGTACGCGAAATTTCTTGCGAATCCATTAATGCTTTGTAGCGTAGTTTACTCACCAATTTCCGCATTTGAAATATTTGTAGTATATAAAAAACTATCAAGCCATATAAAAAATCAATGTCTTGTTCCTGTAATCATAAGCCGCTAATGTTTTTGATTAGCACCTTAAGGCAGTTTATTAACCTAATGTGTTGCGTTAGCGTCCGCAAAATAAGTTATTAGCAGAGTTAAGCTGATTATATCCATGCTCATAACTTGATCATCAGTATGTGATCAATTACATATTAGTCATTAAGCACATTGGTACACCAGGAAATAGATATTTAATTTACTGGATGCAACCAGTTTTGCGTATTATGACTTAAGATTATAACAAATTATTATTGGCACATCAATTTAATATTTTCATAACTAACAGAGTGATTTAATTTTAATTGAACAAAAGTAAGAAAACCGGTTGTGAAATTTTTAAATCTAGTCATATCTTTTGGACGAAAGTTAATTTACATTTTATTACACTTAACCATTTGAATACTTGTTTAAATATAACCATTATCTTTAGTTGTTTTGTCTGAATTTGAATTATGGATAGACTTATTATGACTCTTTTTGTGGAACATTGGCTACGATATGGTGTTGCGCAGCCTGGTGTTCCCGGTTTTATGTATGTTTTGCTACGAAGATGAAACTCTCGTCGTGACCTAGAAGAGAGGGAAGGAGGGTCTGAAGGTTCATCTTCTGGCCATCCCAGCCTATCCTAGTACTAGCCCAGATATGAGAACTTGGATAAATCTGAGGTCGTGGAATCACTCGACAGCCAATAGAGGTTCGAGGCTCTTTTCCAGCGACTTGTCCCTAAGCTACGAGCACCCACTGGATCCCTAAGACGGCGTTGCCCTAGGGTAGGTGGCAAAATATGTGCTTCCACTCACAGTCAATATGCTATGATCGGGAATATAGAGTTTATGGTGCTTATAAGTTGGGCGATTGATTGCCCGTTCTCCTAACCGTAATCCTAAAAATTATTAATGTGGATAAACGTGATGTACTACCTGCATAGGGAATGGGATACTAGACTAATTCGGCAATAATTACCACTCCCTACTTATTTAACATTATCTTCTTTGCATTAAAGTAAAAAACAACATAAAAAATGTATGACCAATTATAATTGGTTGCCGAATTAATTTTTTTCAATACATATCAACATTATGTATCGCATGGAATGAAGTCGGCGTAAACAATGAGTGGAAAGCGGTTACTTACGTAGGTAAATCCATCGGAAGCGTTGTCGATAGGATCGTTCTGGCCACAATGGAGCTAATTACGACGTGTGGCCGCCGAGGCCGGAACACAAGACGAAACAATGCCCGAGACCTGCTATCTGTTTTTATATGTGCCTTTTGTTCACTTGTCTTACTTTTATCACAATGGAATTAAGCGAATTATTTATATCATCCATATACGAACTTAATTTTTAGCGGTGACTCGCTCTATGGTTTTGCGTATTTGAGCTGTCATGTCCATAATTTCTTTCGATTTCACAATGTATGAAATCATGAATTTATGCGTTGTTTCAATGGCATAGAGTTATTACACTAAGTAGGGGAGCCAGGATAAAAATCGTCCATAAAAAAAAAGATAAAGCAAATAAGGCTATCTATCTGTCTTTATTCTTTATGTGTGATTAGACAAATATAACTATGGGAATTTTCGCTCTCTTATTTGTTAAAAAATCGCACTCACAGGCATGCCGATGGCTCTTTACTTTATGTATGATATTTGAAGGTTCTATAGCAAAATCATTTGGCCAATTATCTCCCTTCAAGAATTTATATTAAGAGCCAAATAATTGCCAATTCTTTTGATTACAAGTAATACGTATAGCATTTACAAAAACAGCGAAAATTATCTAATGGTAATTGACAAGAAGTCTCAGATGAAATACTCGTTATAAAACAATATGAGAGAATATTTATATTTTTCTCTTAGAAGTATGTTTCCATTTTAGCTGTCATAATCACTAACCGTGAGGGCAGATGATGTGCAGAGGGAGACTCGTCTTGTATAAAAAACCAAGTAATATAACTGGCAAATAGCTAAACAATAACGGACACATAATGTCGAGGATAAATATGTTAAATCAACGGTATACTTATGTGTATTATAGTAGAGGTCCGTCTGCAAATAACAGGGTTCCGGTTGGTTTAAATGTCAAGCCAAGAAATCTTAATTTTGTTTTGTATTAGTAAAGTATAGAGACCTCTTGGTTAGTGTAGTTTAAAATTATTATGAGTTGAGAAAAAAACGTGTATTGATTCCTATATTACCCACTATTAGTAACTTTTTGTCTAAATTACCAGCCTGAAATACAATTTACAATAAAAATAGTACCGATTCAATAACAAAGAATTGTATATTTTCCATATACTACTTAAATTTTATTAGTTGAATTAAAAATAATAAATTCTGGTGAGATCTGTGGTGGGGTGATGGCTGTAGAGTTTTCTAACTCGAGGTCTCGGGGGTCCAAATCTGGGTGTGACATGCAATATATATTTCGAGGCCGCGATGGTCGAGACTGGTTACCACCTTAGCAGCAATGACGGATGACAAAACGATTTATAATTTGAGTACGCTGTAATGTCAAAACCGTACAAGGGTCTACTGCTTCTAGGTTTGCACGTCCATCTACGGCTGTTACTTCACTTATCATTAGAAGAGTTAACAATCAAGCGCAAATCTGCATTCAATATAAAACTCACAATTAATTACTATAACTATTTGAATCAAAGTAAGCGTATTTTAAGGTACTCTCTCGCATTCTGACTTATTTTGACAGTGTCAGGTTATCTTTTTTTCATGAATATCCCGCAAAACATCGCTAAAGGATTTTTTTATTTTTAAACTTTAAAATTATCTTTTTTCTAACAAGTTAAGGTTGAGTCAATAATTGAAATATTTTAATAAATGTTGATGTCTCTTATGTCTGACGTCAGCCAGGCGGCCGGTCGAAAAATACGAAGCCAAATCATGTGACAACACGTTTGTAACATGTTGTGCCGACCCCATTTAGAGTGGGTTAAGGGCAGTAGGATGATGATGATTATGATGCCAGTGTCTCTGCTCTGATGGTGAATCAATCATAAGATTATCTACTTAGCTATATACTTTTAGTTTTAACTTCCAACGCTGTCAGTTATACGTGCTTGAATTTATATGGTTTGAATTTCAGAAAATTTCTAAAATATTATTTCGATTTCTTTTTGTTAATACGTGATAAATGCGAGAAATGAAAAGCATTTATTATTTATATTATAAAAACATTTTATTAGCAAACTTAAGTAGGAAAGTAAAAAATATAAGAAATTCAATACAAAACTGTAAATTTATAAAAAATATGATAGCTACATATTTTATTTGTTTTACAGGGAGCCTGGTATGGCCCAGTTTAAGAGGACAATCTGAAATATTAATACTATCATGTCATCTTTTACATATAAAAATATGGATATTTACGCATATAGATATTTGTGCCTATTCTCTTTACTTACAGTAAATACATATTTTTATTTCAAATTATATGTCATAATTAAATGTCAAAATTTGTATTGTCTATTGACATTTTTATAGATGCATGCATGACAGCAATATTACAACGGAATTAAAATTATTTATATAAATTTTTAAAAGACAAATTTTACAAAAATCATACATAAATCAAAAAAGTCTAGTTGTTAATGCAAAAGATAATCATGAATGGATAGATTGTGTATTGGAAGACTATAATCTCTAAGACAAATATTGACATTGATAGTTGAAGAAGTGATAACAATTTAATGGTTTCATAAACTCTTCAACTATCTTATCAATTCATTTATTCTTAATGTTGCCGTTCACGATTGCAAAATAACTGCATCACCTTGTAATTGAAACAGTATTAAGAAAATTCATACATTAGCAAAAATCACAGCTCGGGTTAATCAAAATAAAATTACCTTTTCATTTTTCCATTTTCGTCTTACTTCATAATTCTATAAATAAATAATAAAAGTATTGTACAGGACGGTTTCAGTATATCGATAAGGTAGAAACTCTTAAAAAGCTTTTGCATTTCACATATTGAGCAATAATGAAACTTCCAAATAAATAATACCATATTTACAAGGTGTAGGCCACTTCTTTGAAATACCTTTAGACCTCCACATCGTCCTCAAATCTAAATTTCTACACAAAATTAAATTACTCTTAATGAATTAATAATAGAAATCTTACAAACAAGAAATTATTAATAAAATCTAATAATCAACTCAGGAACAAATGCAATAATAATTGATTAAATTGAAAGAAAACCTTTTCAAATAAGTACTCAAAAACCAACATAATTTAATATATTACATGAATATATTACCTATATGCAAACGCATGATATTATATTAAGGTAGCCATAGTCTCTTAAAACTAATTGGTAAATCTCTCAAAAGTTTCTTATGCTTATAATATAATATCTATAAATTCGCTAACATTTCAAATACCATCTAATGAGATACAAGACAATAAATTTACGTCACAAATTAGTTTCCCTCTTTAACCTGTTGAACATATTTACAAATAATGAGTATTGTAAAAGGAATCTTCTAAAACTCTTAAATCTATTTTTGTCGTAAAATAAAAACTGACAATATCAAGCACTCATAAACGTTATAGAATTAATGAGACTTAAAAATCACTGCAACATAATATTCGATTTATATGGATGCTGTTTCAAATTGAACATTCTTGTAAATAAAAAAAAAAATATATATATATATATATTTCTACCAATCGATTTAATTTCCGGAAATTTGAAAAACGAACAAATAAACTCGGTTGTTTTTGATAAAACGTCATTTAAAGATCAGATTAACATATACATTACTTGAAACGGCATATACTATAAATCTTAATATATGTGGTCCATAAAATAGTCTTTCAGTCACATAGAAAGTTAATAAGGCAGTGTTCAGTAACTAAAAATAAGTAAAATATATCCTCATTACTTGTTGGCAAGAGAAACAGACTGATTTACGAATACAGTAGAAATGTCTTAGACTTAAATATGAGTATCATTTTATTTAGCACTTGAAATGCAATCTAAGTGCAGCTAATGTTTATTGAATAGATTTGTAGATCATAGCTGAGTATTACTTTGATAATATAGGCATTATACACCAATACTGAGTAACGTTGTGACTCGAAATAAACATAATATAATACATTTTAAATACTAATAAGTAAAGCCATAAAATGTAATGAACCAGATTTCAATCTTTCAGCGTTACAATAGAAATAATTCTATGTTATATCTCAATGCGTGTTTTAGGGTCAACTTTAAAAAATATTTGACGTTTTGTACAAGAGTATTTTAGACGAAATATTCAGATCATTATAAATAAATAACAAATCTAGGTAATAAGATAAAGCTAACATAGTTTGACGCCACGCCGATACACAATTATTGCTATGTCACGACTCAATACCGATTATAAAAGAACCACATTTCCTGTTAAAGAGGTCGTTTAGATCAATTTATTTTTTCTCGTATAAAATGCTTCGTAATCTCTTAATGAACTAATAATAGAATAACATAATCATTGGTTGTTTATTAATTATTAAATAAATATATATGCACGATTGAGAAAGTTGAAATTTATAAAAGATGATGAAATTTAATTTATAAAAGCCATTAAGGTCTTCGTAGATGATTTTAACTATCAGTGATTTATTTTATAAATTGGTTAATTGAATTGACAAAGCATAGTGTGGCGTGTGTGCGTACTTTCCCTTTATTTTCAATAGGTACAATTACACAGCAGGGCGCGGTTCTGTAAATAAGTACCCGAAAGGAACAAAGAAAGGCCAATTTCTTAGATGAGAAAGGGAGCACAATTTAAACCAGCTATTGAAACTGCTCGTATTTGAAATTTATAGTAATCTGGGTGCAATCAGGCCCTCCTAATATCAGGCGAGAGGTTTCATTTTAAGAGTAAGTTACCCTTCACCGTAGTCTTCAATGTAGTGATTACGTAATAGTCGATCAAAATTGCAATGGGTTATTACGTTTAATTTATAGGTACACATAAGAAAATTATTGTTAGTCCCCACTACTAAATCGAAGAAAATGTGTTTTGAACTTTAGTTATTCTGTGAAGACGATATTAAATATAGAGTGATTAAAATTTGTAGTCCTTTTAGTTAAAGCATTGCTATTGATAGGGTGAGGTGAAGAAAAAATTTCCTAAGTAATAGTAAAGCAGTATAGAGTTACGGTAGGCAACGGTGAAAGATACTGAATGTTCGTTCTTTTACTCTGTTTTTTTACTATTTTTAGAAAGTTTGGTCGATCGCGCCGCGAGAGAAATTACAGTGCAGACCAACTACTGATAATCCTAAATTTTTTCACTATTTTTGGTTACTTATCTCATCACTATTATGTTGATTGTTCAAAATAAGAATGAATAGGAATTTTTAATACTCGTATTTGAAAAAAAAGCTTAAAAAGAATGCAGTTGAATAATCTTGTAATTAAAACACTTAATTGTACCTGTTTAGAAATAAAACTAGCTAAAGCTAAAAATAATCGGTAACGGACGGAGTTACATACAAATTAACAAGCATTAAAACGGCCGAGAAACTTCTGACACATTCTCTTTTACACTTTCCTTAATTGATTAAATTACTAATATATTTAGCACCTTACCAAATTCATCTGTGATATTTCAGCCTTTACGTATTTGATTATAAAATACACTCGCTCTTAGTCGTCCAATTTAATTGACTACCAATGCGAAGTACGGCGAGAGCGGTTACCTCTGCTTGGTGGGTTTGGTAGCGCCGTTAGCTGCAGCACTTTTTTGTGCGATGTGCGTCTGGTAATGCTTCGCGAGATGCGCTTTTTGTCTAAAGCTTTTACCACAGAGGGAACAGGTAAATGGTTTCTCGCCAGTATGTGTCCGTACGTGTACGTTTACTGAGTATTTATCCTTAAACCCCTTAGAACAAATAGAACAGTAATGTAAGGATCTTTCTTTTCTAACGCCGTTTGATGTCGACGTAGCTGCTTGAACTGCTGTCCCCGATTGAGTTTGAGTAGTTGGTGGCGAAGTTTTACTGGGGGGTCTTCTATGTTTTTTACCAGCTTTCGTACTTGATACTGTAGGTGAAGCTGTTACGATTTGTAAGTGCTGTGGTAGCTGAACTTCACTAGCAGGAATCATAGTTACCAATTCACCATTAACGTGGTGAATATTATATATATTACGAGTGGGATCGATTGGCTCCACAGTACAGAAAGGTTGCACTGATTCACCTAATTCAGTCGCTATCCGTTTTAATTTTTCATAGTCATCTGGATAGCTTGAATCTAGTTGTGATAGAATAATATCGTCTACACTTTGTGTCGATGTAGGATTTTCACCGTTAGTAACAACAGTGGCTGGAGGTTCTTCTAGTAGTATCGATATATTTACATTACCATTAGGTGGTCCTATTGCCATTAATAGCTCGTTTTCGGCCTCTTTATTATCTTGATACATAGAAGGTACATCGGCTTTATTATTATTGTTTATGATGACCCTTTTTAATTCTGTTTCGGCATCAAGTTTGGTGACAGCATTTTTTAATATTGTACTATATCTAACAAAGGCTTTTCCTTGCAACGCACTTCGCAGTAAAGATTCATTTGACTCTGTATTTTGATCGGTTAGTTTCCAGTCATTATTATTATTATTATATTCAATTTCTAACATAGTCGGTGTGACGATAATTGGGCTATGCGTAGACTCGTCTTTTTTATCCTTACTTTGATATTCATTTTCATCATACGTAAAAGGTTCTGCTTTGACTAAACTGTTTGTACTAAGTTCGGTATTAGGATTTTCTGAATCTCCGTCTTCATAATTAAAATTTTCTACTTTAGGTAACGTACTAAGTGAGTCTTGACTGAAATCGTTAGGAAAACCGTTCATATTCAATATTGTTTCGAGATCTAATGACGGATTTTGTTCCATATCAGTTGGGCTAGACATTGACACGTCCTCTTCTTTGACCCAATAGCGATTTGTATTAGTTTCATTTATATCTTGGTTGAGAACTGTTAGTGTATATATTTGTCCATCTGTATTGTTACTTATAAGTTTATTTGAAATGGCAGTGTCGGTACATGAATGTCCACCATTAATATCATTATCTTGGTTCCAATAAAATTTGTTGAGATCTTCTAACATAGCCGTTTCTATTCGGTCTCTGTCGCGATCGACATTCCATATAGAGTCAAAACTTTGTAAAGGATTGGAGCTCGTGGCCGCAGTCATGCTATTGGTGGTGGATGACTGCACACTAGTCACACTTAATAGGCTGTTGTTGTTCTGTTCCTTGGGTTCCTCTGATAGTAAAGGATTAGATCTTGAGTCTGGTGATTCCATAAACACATTTACTGATCGCATTTGCTGTTTATACTGTGCATCAGTTACCTCATTAGATGTGACGAATTCAAAAAAATCCGACTTTGACAACTCTGGTGCAGTGGCCGTCATGACTACCGTTTGTATATTCTAACCGAGGACGACGACTCGGTACGGTTTCTATAGTTCTATAGTTTACATTAAGCAATTATCTGCTGTTACTTTTGTACTAAAGTAGGTAAATCTAAGATTAATAAGTGAGTTATTTTTATAACCCGGTATGACTTGTACTTTTATTGGCAGTCGCTACAGCGTAGTCGGTAACTGGTAATATATGAAGGGACGTAGATAGAGGTGCTAGTCGGAAGTGTCTCGTGTGCTCAAACTAATAGGCGGACCAGTGGAATGTGCAAACTTGATCCGAACGCTACTTTTGCCCATTATTCACCCCAATTCCGAACGCTGCCGACGGAAGAGTTAGTTCGTCGGATTCTCAGAGGGGCGATTAAAACTCTTGAGAACGTACTCCATTATATGGACAGCTGCAAAATCTAGCGCGTGTGGCCGCGATTTTATCTGATCTGAAATAAAAGAGAAAATTATATTTTAGTTTGTGCCATCAATACGTAAAATATAAATATTATATACGTTATAAATATTACAAAGTTTTAACAATTGAATCAATTTATATGGGTGATTTTAAAATTATTTTAAAGGCGTATCTGAATGTTTAATTAATAAGTTGGTTCGTGTGTTTAGATCCTGTATGAAACCAGGGCGAACGAGTCACGCGGCGTGCCGGCCAGCGACTAGGCATCACGTAACGCCCGCCTTCTGCGCTGTTAGCTCTCACTGCGGAATCATACTTTTTTTGTTTAAGAGTACATAAATATTCGACATAACTTTATTAGGATGAACTGAGAGAGAACATACGTCGCGGTTTGCTATTCTAATTGTTATCTAAGCACTCGTTTCATATCTATCAGTTTTTTTTTCTTAACTTATATAACTTATTAACAAGAATGGTTTAATAGTGTTATAAAATTTTATAACTTATTTATTTATTTGAATATATTTATCAATCTGAGAAAACTAAAGTATATTTTTTGTACAACTGCTTTTAAATTCGGCGTTTGTATACTGCATATTTAATATACGTAAAGTGAGAAAGGTATATCAAACGACACGATGAAGTGGAGCAAGTTGGCCGACCGAAACACGTAGGATTATATTACATCTGTTAACTGATACAACTATAACGTGTTTATATATTTTAAGGAATTATATAAAGAGTTATTGAATAATTGTGTTCGTTCGTTATTGGAACTAGAAAACACTTTTATTTATATTGTTCGTGATAAGAGTTGAAAGTGTCTAGCAAGGGCATAGCCAAAATTATATACAAGGGGTGGACAGAAAATCCTAGACTATATTGTTTTCAGTAGATTATATATAATATATTGTTTTAATTAGTTACTTAGTTACTTTTTAACGTACGAGTATGAGTATCTCTTATTAATAGTTGAAGAGAGGTAAAAATAACCAGAAATAGCTTTATTATTTTTGATATAGAAAAATTTTGAAATTAGAATTGATGAGGCACATAATAGGTCTTATGCAAGCCTTAAAAAGTGTCACTATGTTGCGAGTTGTCAGTTTACCAGTGTTACAGTTTCCAGTGTAAGGGGGGGGCAGCTACCACCACTTGCCCTACGGGTACGCCCATGGTGTCTAGGATTTTAACTTATTTTTTTATGATAACTGTCTAGTTTAACAAAACTATCTAACCTTGTTGTTTTCAGTACTATTTGACAATTACTTATTCACGTATTACTTAAATTTTAAATATGACCGGGAATTTCAAATTAACAAATGTAACAAATAATTGAAGTAAGATAAGTAAAGAGTAAGAATAGTAAAGTAAACGGCCTGTTACTATCCCACGACTGGGCATAGGTCTCCTCTCTCCGTTTTTGGAGAGAAGGTTAAAGCTAAGACCTACTACGCTGCTCCAATGCGAATTGGTAGGTTACACATATCCCCAGCATTCTCTATAGATATGTAGGTTTCACGATATTTTCATTCACCGAAAATCGTGCGATAAATTGCAGATATCAATTACACACATAAGATAGAAAAAAGTATATTGTAATAATCAGAAATATTTTCCTAATAAGTGCTAGGCAGCTATGAATAATAATACGATACGCATATTTTCATAATAGTTTAATTATTGTTAGATTCATGCAGCAATGAATGTAACAGTTTCATAGTGTCTGAGTCGGTTAGTTTGCACGATTAATGCTAAAAAATAAGAAATCTAGTTTTTCTTGGTAACAAAAGAACAAAAATGATAAATTGTAAAAATAACCAGTTTGGAAATTCAATGCGGAAATAGGGCAGTTGGTAATATTCCACTTGAGATAATTTATAATGTCAATTAATATTACTAGCTTCTGTTCACGACTTCGTTGGCATACTTCAATGCCGGTATGAAAAGTACCTACTATATATATACTATAATCCTGGTAATTTAATTACTTGTTGGGAGTTCTGTGTTCCCGGGCAGGCACGCAGGAGTTTTTTGTGCAAAACATTTTTTCTAATTGACATTCCTAATTTATCACAAACTTTTCGAGAAAAGAAACTTGCATATCCCTGGAGAAGTTTTGGAATATATGTAACAAAGCGTTGGAGCAGCGTGATGAATCTAAGCTCTACGCTTGTCCAAAAAGAGAGAAGCGGCCTATGCTATTATTGCTATTATTCTTTTATTGTACACAACATGCAATAACAGGTAAGAAAAGAGAAATATACCAGATAAAAGGTATTAATACAATTCTGTGGTCTTATCGCCACGTAGCGATTTATTCCAGACAACCAGGTTGACTGAAGAACACAGTTCAGGATATTCTGTAGGTGGTGCATGAATAAAAAATATTATTGAATACATACATAAAAATGCCGCTACTATGTTCCACACAGGGCCATCATATAAACTTCTATAACAATAATATTAAGTAACTGTGCGCATCATTATCGACGTAAATAATGTATTTTAATTCACGCAAAAATTGCATATATTACAACAAATACATTGCTTTTAATACCTAAATTATACTCATAAAATGTACATTTAGTTATTCTTTCACGTAAAAGAAAGAGAACTTACACATTTATTACATTATAAAAACATATAGCGTAAATCTGTTTCAAATAGTACGATTTTAATTTAAAGTTGATGGAAATTTATGTGAACATGTTATTATTTATAATTTGACCTCCTGCCCTTTACTATATGAAATTACTATCCACGGTTAATTATCACTTGTGTTGCCGTAACTTCAATTTACTACTAATAGCATCTAATATATTTTTGTTATCCACTAAGCTCGCTACATAGTAGGTGAATTAAATTTTATGTACTAAGGCTCATAAATTAGTCTATTTACTTTGTCAAGTAACATGAGACTGTGGATCGTAAAGTTCAAAATTTAATCAATACTTTACGTCATTGCGACACAAAAGTATTTAAAACTTAATAGTTTACTTTGCGTTATTACTTCGATGAGTTAAGACTGTACTACTTTGGTGTACGAAACACAAAGTTGGAAAACGTTGCCGCTTTGGTGAATGTTACTATTGCATTAACAAAATAATAAGGCACGGGAATTGTAAATAATATAACACTCGTACTCGTATTATGAAGGCAAAAATTGTTATGGACCCTTTCTTCATTATCTAGTGATATAGGTTATGAACACCAATTTATTTTATTATAACTACAATGTGACTCGTCATTTGATATGAATTTAATACTTTTTTCTTTTTCTATTCATCAAAGCCGATATGAATATCACAGACCGAGTTTAAGCGCATTCGAGAAGCCAATTCTCTGGATTTGATCTGTCACTAACGAATGGGAAACTCTGTCATTGAACATAATAGCAATTGATTGTCTACTATATTATAACTCCCCAAAGCGGAACCCATGGTTCTTATAGAGCAGGTAATTTCTGTTGAACTGTGATCCCAAGAAGAATCTATTCGGATTTTACTATGTTACTTCAAACAACAACTAACGTTAATATTTATGTAGACCAAAATATGCCATTAGTGTCTTAAATATGCCTAAATATGGCACTTAAGTACGAAGGAGCATTTAGTATTGCGGACGTTTTAAATTAATATTTAGATATCAGAAACTACATCTCTTTGTTTTCTTTCAGGTAGGTAACTACAATCGAATTCATTCCCGTCCTCTTATTATTCAGTGATGCCATAATACGACATTTTATTTGCCTTAATTATATTAAAAGCGACAGCGTTAAAATTATTAATTTCAACTTTGAGTGTGTTAATTAACGGTTGCATTAGCTCGAGTCTGAAGCAGAATTGGGAAATATTTCGAGTGCTCCTCGTTACAATATGATTTTGTTAACAATGTAAGTTTAAGCCGAAAGGGGCGTTAACTTACGTTGTAAAAAATACCAATAACCATTAACGCAGTAAAAATAAACCACGTTTTCCGAAATAAAACGTTTGCAGTTTGATCATTTGATCATTATTAAACATTTATTTATTTATTTATTTATTTTGTTTGTAACATTGTAAAAAGGGTCATATTTTTCTAGTATTTTGAATTTTAGAAATATTTTACACGAGCGTTACAATTGTTGTACTAATTACGTGACAGTGCATAAGTAAGAAATTAATAAGACTAATCTATTTATTTCAAAAATATATATATGTGTACTTTATATATTTATCAATTATACTCCTGAACAAAAGTGGAAAAGTACTTTCATGTACACGCATAAGTAAAATATGCGTCAAGGGATGTGCATCGGCGGGAGATGAACAGCGTCCACACTGTATGTAATGATTTCTATAGTGTGATGTGGGTTAACGAGCGACAATCGTTGCGCCACCGTGCGCCCGCGCTGCGCACCTCCGACACAAGCAATTGGATCACGACACAATCGTTATGCCACAATCGATGAAAATATCACCATAATCATTATAACCCTCGTTTAAATTTTACGATTTTAGCCGCTTCTTATTATATATTACGAAACGAACGTAACAAATAGCTTTAAAATGTTTTTTCATTAAATTCAAGACTGATATTATGTACTGAATTTTTATATAAAAATTAATAAGTACAAGACATTTTGGTTGCATAATTTAATCCCTTGTTGGTCAGTAGTTTAAGATTCAGAAATATAAAAGTAGTGCCAGGGTATTTATTAGAGTACTGTTATTGTATAATGCTATATATAAAATATATACAGTCGTGAATGCGTGGAACTATATAAACTGACGAAACACTTTAAAAATAATACACAACAAGCAATGTAAACCAAATACTTGGCATAAAATTATTTCCTTCCAATTGACCTTTCTAAAGCGCAAAAAACCAGGTATTTGGATTTTGACATTAAGACATTAGTACAACAAAAAACAGCATCACAAAAGCGATTTTGTTTGCTCTACTTTGGCTAAAATTTGTATACACGGACTTGTTCTTAATGCACGTGTATTATACATCCAAATAACATATACTTAATAGCTATTATTTTTTTACGGTTTTAAGATGTCTATTGAAAGTTGTTATATAATATAGACTTGCAATATCAAGTTATAAAGTTTTGTATAACACTTTAATTTGTCAATAATCAGAAGGTGCGTTTGAGAAACATAAATCTATTCTGCTGTATCACTTTATGCGTGTTCTGAATCGTAATCGAAACCGTAAATGAGTAACATGATTCCACCGTCTTATGCGTAAATTTAACTATAACTCCAACAACCAGGCCTGTAATAACTTATCTTGCAATCACGCTATAAACAAAATACTCGACTAACTATTGGTAATTTAGGTGTGCTAGGTAGTTATATCTCTTTATCTTAATGAACATGGAACCGAATGACCCCAATCGGTCCCACAATGCTCCAATATATCTTCCTCGGTGATCGAATGATGTCTACAAATTGTATTGTATTTATTTACTGCAAAAATAAGCAACAATTAATGGTATAATCTCGATGGAGCCGATAGCGTCGCCTGCGCGCGGTCGTGGGCTCGCGGCGGACGGCGATTTCCTACCGCGATATGCGCTCGACGACAATGCTACGCTTTTAATTGGCGCTCTTACATAGACATGTCTTGCATCGACTTGAGACGTTGCTCGTTTTCGAAAACGGGACGACGAGTTGCACGCGCAGGTGCGCTACGAAGCGCGTGATTGGCAACTAAATTTTCAGTTGCCGATGTAATTTATGTAACTTGCAGTTTACCCGGTATTTATTTGAGTTATTATGCATCTATTGCCAATACGAGAAATATAAATTTTACTAGTAATAAAATAGTACTGAAAGGCTTGAGAGACACAGTTCAATCTATTAATAATAAATGTAGATTGATTCATGAAATACGTGCAATTTGTTGACCAAAAAAGGAACAATGGCGCATTCCAAAATGTCATCACGTTACTTGCGCGCGGCCGCGGTCGGATGACTTGCTCACCCCTGACATTTAGTGAAGAAGACCAATTTACGTGCCGAACTGTGATCTTCCTCATACAGGTATTACGTACGATTCGATCTCAAACGATTACAGGCTTGTTTTTTTAATCCAATAAAAGTAAAAGTGAAACTGTAAGTTGTATTTTTTTATATTGTAATAATAATCTAAAAAATCAATGTGTTTTCAAATGAAACTACATCATTTTATAAATTGTAAAAATCAGTTTAATATACATAATGTAAATGACAATAATAAGTTTGTCTTTATATCTATAATAGTGTGTAGCTTTGTAATATTTTAACCACAGAGACCTACGATCTATTTAGTTACGATATTTGTTTCTTAATGATGGAACAGAGGTTCCATAAGCAAAATGCAAAATTCAAGTTTTTGGCCTGGAGCGATTTGTGCGTTATTAAGTAGTGAAATGTATATGCACTTATGTCATTGCACTTCAAAGGCTAATCAAATTGGTAATGTCGATTTGAAATGGGAGAAATTAAATTGGACGTTTTGGAGTATATAGTAAATCAATATAATTGTAAAACTATTATGATTTTTTTTGTAGATGTAATATCTAGGTTTTAATTATGCAAACAAATCAAGTTACCCATTCATGCATTTCTATATTGTATGCGCGTAATTAGCGTTGCGAACTTTAGATGTCATTTGTCGGCAATAAATATGCAAGCGGTTTCAGGTCGTAAGCGACGACTTCGCAAGGATGTACAATTCAATACATACAATCCAATCGTGGCCAATAGAGTGGATATCTAATACGTTCGTTCCGTAAGCGTAGTGCGTCGAATTCTGACGTAAAATATAGTTCGGTACGTTCAACAGTATTGCTGCTAGAGTTTCCCACGCGGCTGGCGACTTGTCTGCTGACATTCAGTGACTGTGCTACCGAGTATGTATCTACATAAATGAATAGCATGCTACTAATAAATAACCTTTTGGTATTTATGTAGTAATATCTGCGTACACCTGCGAATATATACCTGATGATTTTATCATGTAATTTTTATGATTATTGTAGGTATTTGATTATTGTAGATAGATATAAGACATTATTTTTTTCGTAATTTTTGCTTTTTTTATAAAGTTTTGCTTTTGGTTAAGATCACTTGTTATCTTTCTGAAACTTAAGTTAACTGTATAAGTATACAGTACGAGTAGCTGAAGGATTCGGTTAAATTTTTTTATTTCGATTAATTATTCTCATTCCCTTTTCTGTGTTATACCACTACAGTCAAAATTTTAAATTTAATTCATTTATTCCTTTTTTTTCGTTATGATTTATTATCATTTTTAAATTCAATTAAATTGAAATAATTTTAATATTTAGTACGTACTTAGTTTTACTTATCTGTATTTTATGATATAAATATATTTTTCATTGTACGAAACTGATTAAAATATTTATTAAAAATACTAAATGAAAATATTACTTAAAAAGCGATTGCACGCTTTTGTCTTATTAAGAGATAGAGACGGCGATAAATTGAGAATGCTGAAATAAATTTCTGCAAGTAGAAAATGCGTCAAAGCGCTTTAAAATATGATTTGCTTGATAAGCATCAATCACGACGCTATGTCGAAATGAGCCAAGATTGTTCTACATCGCAGGTGCACTCGCAAAAAAGAGAAACTGCGGTATTGCGGTGTTAAAGAAAATCTTATTATCGACATAAGGGGCGATATTCGAGCCGGCCGTCTGCTCCAGTTACAGAAAACGCTCCCCCGATTTGGATCCGGTTTGCTCATGTTTCGTGCGAATCTACCTTCACTCTTTAAACAGTTTAATCACTGTTATTCTGTTGTCTCCCTTATATACACTAAGTTGAAATTTAAAACAATATTGGGGTATAAAGATTTTCCAGAGAATAAATAAAATAAAGAGAATAAATGAGAATACTGAGCGACGTGGAATTTCTTTACGTTTATTTATTAAAAATATATAAATCACTTAACCAATGAAGTTTCCACTACTTTATAAATACATATAAAATAAACAGTAAAAGGAGAAATATATAAATAATCTAAATAAATAAATATACTAAATAATCATTACATATGGCAAGAGAAAAAAAACCACAAGTATACCCACCCACACACAGACACACACACACATACACACTCACATATATATATATACATATATATGTATATATATATATATATATACATATATATATGTGTGTGTGTTTGTGTGTGTCTGTGAAATACAACAAAATACAAAAGGAGAAAGAATTAGTTTGAATTGTTACGAATAAGTTTTTTAAACTAAACTAAATTAGTGGCAAAATTAATCAATCATATGAATATTATTATTATATCATACAAAGTTATGTAACTTCGTGATATGTATTGTTCCAAATGATCTATTGCTTATAGATAATTTGAAACATTAACGTTGATAAAAATTTAAGTAATATATGCTAATGTGACCAAATAGAAACACTGATGAATATTTAAGTTATAGACAGTGATTCGATTATAAGAAATATATTGTAGTTATGCTAAATCAATAGCGAAAGATTTCTTAATACTACATATTCTAATATTTACAGTGTAACATTCTTAATCGTATTATGCGGTTAGTTGGTTAAAATATGGTTTAAATTTTGTTAAAAAACCATGCAGTCGGAAATGCAAGTAGCTGTCATTTTTCAATGTAGGTATATAGTATTCATCAAATTGTAGATAAAATCTAAACCATTAAAAAATAAGTTTAATAAACCTCCGACATACGCAATTATAAAATTGCACAGATAATTTCTTATGACATATCTTAACATTCCGATGTAATGGACATAAAAATATGTAATTTATCGTTTATGTTTATGTTTAAATGTTTGGCGGGCGCGTTTCCACTTTAATTTTTTTTACATACAACGATGATAACTTTGTGCTAACGATTTATTACGGAAGCTTGAATACCTAGAAAAGTAAAACCATTGAGTTAAAATAATTCGATCGATTTAAATGGACCTCATAACAAAATTATAATTTTAAAGAAAACCGCAGCCTCGCTTACATCTACGGCTTCTTAAAAAGCTTCCGGGGTAATGCAATGTTAATGGCAAGTACTTACTTGACACTTATGGCTTACATAAAAGTATAAATATACGAAATTATAGTGCTAAAATTTTATATGTATATAATAACATGTTTCTCGGTCAATTGAAAATGTTTTTCAAATGTTGGTAACGAAAGTTTATCAGGAGTTATCAAAAATAGGAAATAAATAGTTAATTAATAAGTCACTAAATCTTTTATATTAAGCTGTTTTTATTTAAAATCAGAAAGACAATGAAGAAATTCAATGTCATGGGTAATAATTTTGTACGGATATTTAAAATTATATTCTTATTTGCGCAACTTATTTTACAAAAATATAAAAAAAATAGTCGTTAATGTAAACGTAGTAAACATCGCGCACAAACCAAGAATCGCGATTTGATAGTCTTATATATTAGATATTATTATTATCATTATGTCATCATCATTCTTCTGCCCTTATCCCACTCTAAGTGGGGTCGGCACAACATGTTATAAACATGTTGTCACATGATTTGGCTACATATTTTACGACCGGCCGCCTGCCTGACGTCAACTTACCTTAGTCGCCTTTTACGACACCTCGGTAAGAAATGAGGGTGGTCTATTCTATGCAGCCGGCTAGTACACGGCACATATCTTAGTCGCTTCTTACGACACCTCGGAAAGAAAGGAGGGTGGTCTATTCTATGCCGGATACCACACGGCGTTTTTATGATTAAACTTTCATTAGATATTAGTGTTAGATATTATTATTATATGACTTTTAAATCGCTATTCGACGCAGTACTATTGAAATTGACTTTAAAATCAATTCAATCATTCACAAAGCAAATATTCAAAGAACAAATATTCAAGGGGAAGCCGAAACAATATATTCGATTATCACATTATTCATGAGTCGAAGAAATAAAGAGTAATAACAACGATGTCATGACAAGCTCATGAATGCCCATTTGTTAGAAGAGAAACGAGTAATTGCTTGTTAGATTTTAAAAGTGATTAAACGTTAACAAGCTAAAAGATACAGAAGCAAATCAGCTTCAAAAATTGACAGGTGAGATGTTCGGTGGATATTTATTTAATCTTATAATGGAAATTTAGAACTAATGTCAATGTTTAAAAATCAATTAATGTCGCTAATCTATCCATGCATCTATCATTGAGAGTTGTATAACTATATAAAATTTGTGTAAAGTGTCAAAAAAATTACTCGTTTTAACACCTCGGTTAACTTCCTCTTCAGGTGACTAGAGGGCTGGCCCCTTTTGTACAAAGAATCAGCTTAGCGGTTCAACGTGGAAACGCTGCCAAAATTCTTGGGACCATTCTACGAGGGAATGATTTTTATAGTACTAGTGTGTAAGTAATTTAATATAGACCTAACTTGTTCATTTTTGTTGTAAATAAATAATAATTTATTCGCTGTCATAAAAATTAATCTATAGAATTGTGTTATGGAATACAAATCATCTCATGAAATATGATCTTTAAAAGGATTAAATAGGCGCTATCAAATTGATAGTAAATGTTTTTCAAAATACCCGTTTAGTTGCCTTATATGGTAGGTTTTATCGAAAAAAAATGAGATCATTGCATTACTAAAAATTCCAAAGCCGGTAGCCGTTTCATGTTTCAATGAGATGTTAAAGATTTTTGATTATATATTTTTTATTGCAAAATGTCTGTTTAATATCTTTTTATTATTGTAAATAACACTTTGCCTTTTAGCGCATAGTATATTTTTAATATACGGCATGTAGAGAAAACAATTACTGATTTCGAAAATTGGTTTACCAAATAATTATCAAGCCTGAATGGATAAAGTAGTTGGAACATTCAGGAAGTAAAATTAAACATATTCAGATACCTAATATAGCTAATGAATAAATTTATCAATGACAAGCAGGTTATGAGCGTGTCGTGTGATTAGGTACACATGTTATACCTTGCAAGGCAAGTATATTAGTATCGACTTAGTAGTTCAATTAATATTTATTGCATATTATATGTAGAACCATAACCATATCGGTACGATAGGTAAAAGAAAATAAAATCTATTACAGGCAGACATAATACCTAGAAAGTATGATGAACATTTATTTTAAAATTAGTTGGTCTTTACCAACCTTAAGATTTTTTATTTATCACACATAGCGATAAAATAGACTTTTTTACCTTAAGATTGTGAAGTTCTAAAGTTTATTATCATTTTGTTAGTACGAGTATATGTATATAAAATACGCAATGGTTACATCTATATATATGAAAATGAATGTTTGTCCGTATGACCGTTATTATCCGTATGACCGACGGCTGGATTAATTTTAATGAAATTTTCCAATATTTAAATTAGCTCAGCGGATAAGTTTGGCGACAAGTATTTTTTATAATTGTCAATGACAGTTTTATTTTGTGGGAGATCGCAACCAGACTGAGTCACAGCAACGCGCGGCCGGTTCGCAAGTTTGAAATAAATAGAAAAAATAAGATGTTCAGATATATAATAGTTTAGTAATATACTTCTAAACATATGATTTCATTTTAATACTATCTGACGGTGAAAACGTCTCTTTCCATATAAATTATTTTTAAAGGAATTTTATGTGCTCATTATAAAAAAATAAAAATGTTTGCGGTGGGCAACCAACTTTATCACGACGACGGGGGATGATAAAATAAATAGCACCCGATTCCAAGCATATAAAATTTCACATAAATCCGTTAAAAGTCAAGCCGTTTCGAAGGAGTATGATAACCAACATTGTAACATGAGAATTTTATATAATATTATTTTAAGTTTATATTGCTTTGCGGCTGTCTTTTGTTTCAGTGAACGTTAAGTAAACGCAACGTTAAAACGCGGTCCATTATTTTATACGATCATAATAACTAATCTAATACATTACTTTTGCGATGAAAATGCATCGTCTAATAATTTTCAAGTCGTGATCTCACACCATCAGCTTATTTCGCCATTAAGAGTATGTCCTTATTTATAGGTATTATCTCGTCTATCGGTCGGTTAAATTTCGTAACGCGGCAGTTTAGCATCATTTGCATATTCCGTGATGGTGTCGAAGCTAACCGGCCTTATAGGAACTAAGTACATACCCCATCAACAAAGTGTGTCTTAAATACAGAATGAGAAACATACTACACTGAATCTTATAATGTGATCCTATTAGGAATTGAAATAATTCGTAAATATTTCATATATATCTATAAAATGAGTAATATGTGTGAAGTAAAAGAAACCATCGTTTTTTTCGATTTCATAACCCATCATATCAAGCGAAGTATGACATTATGATGGATTAAATTCATGGTGTTCTGTGTTAGTGGCTTTGGACACAAAGAAAATAAATAGAGCATAAATTTTTAAAACATAAGATATTTTAAATTTGATTCCAATAAGTAACTAAAATGTTTAAACTATCATACTGACGATGATCAAATGAATTTGATGTCAAAAAGCGTGGACTTAATTATACTCACGTCGGAGTACCATAAGAAAACAAGGACGAAGTGTAACTAGTTAGAAGCATCATATTTAAAAAAAAGAAACAGTCGAGTTTCTTGCTGTCTTCTCTCTTCTTCTTGTTCCTCATGCTATCTACTTCTAGGAGTAATTTTCCAAACTAGCAGTAGACTTGACGATTTAAAAAGCCCTTAATAAGTTTACAGTTTGAATTTGGTATTCGAGAATGTAGTAATGATATTATTAATATTTAAGTTTGCGAACGCATTTATGATCCAATAATTTTCATAGCTTCGGAGGCTGGGATGATCCAGATTCGCGAATCCTTTCACCGGAGACCTTGAGGCAAATGCTGCGGCCACTGGCCATTACCGATGCACTGATGTAAATGTCCTACCAAACTATTAACATAGATCGGTACCGAAAGATATACTGCATTCAACCAGCACCTCGAGATCTGATTGTATTTTATACTCCTGTTACATTCTATTTGTAAATTCGTATTATAATTCGTAAGGTTTACGTGAAGGGAAAACGAAACTGGAAGTCCATTGTTCAGTTAACGTAGTCACTAGTTTTATCTGCACATAGTTGAATTATGTGACATATTTAGGGATACTATTAATTAAGATTTGTGAACGTTAAAACCCATTATATTAGTAATATTTTGCATGTGACAGTAGTGGAACAGCTAAGATTTATTGTTTGAGCGTTCCATGAAAACGGTGTAATAGTGTATTAGATAAATAATTTTAGACAGATTTTAAATCAATATTTATCTAAAACTAGTTAAAAGGTGACACTGAGCTATCATTAAATAAAATATAATTTGTGTATATTATGATCTACTGTGACTTTGTCTACATTCAACTTTTTTGAGCAATAAAAGAAACACTCGAGGATCTAAATAAAAGACCCCTTTCATTTTTTACCCTCCGGCGAACTTTGGTTACGGTGTGAACATGTCTAGGGCTTGTGTATTGTTGTGTTATTGGTGCATGAGTTTTTAGGAATTCTACATGTATCTGATACGAGAACGGATAGGAAACTCTACATTTAGCATTACATATATTTTCTTTTATCGCGGATTACAACAAAATAATACTTTCATTACTTTTGTAGGTCTATAGACGTAAGACTGTCACAGCGATACTAGACACGAAAAAATTTAAAGTAGGATAAAATTAAAATTTTATCATTATCAAATAAACTATTTTTAAACATGTGCATTCGTAGACAATGGCGATGGTTACGTGAAATTAAAAATAATTGCGTCGTAAGTAGTTATGTTTGCGTGCAGTCATTATTTTGTTCGCTGGTCAGTTTATTACGCTCACTCAAGGCGACGTTTCATACAAGAAACACATTGTTGGTGTTTTGTTTTATTTTGAAGTTTTATACATTTTATAAAAGAAAAGTTAATCACTTATTTTGATTTGAGACGTAGTCAAAATTAAGCAATAAGTATACTGGCTGGGTTGCTGCGACCGAATCTGTTATAGCTCAGGCCTTGCGACTCTTTCGGGTGCTCAAATCCTAGGCAGGCACTAATGAGTTGAGCTTAAACTTTAGTACCTAATTGATATTCACAATTTATCACACGCTTTTCGATGAAGAAAAACACCGTGAGGAAACCTGCATATCTCTGGAGATTTCCTGGTATATGTGTAACCTGTCAATCCGCATTGAAGGAGCCTGGTGGGCTTTGCTCCAACCCTTCTCTCCACATTAGGATAGAGTAGGCCTATGCTCAGCTGTGAGATAGTAACATGCCGTTTCTTTACTTCATAAGGGAGAAAAATCGCTTATTTTTATCTGAGATGTAATCAAAATTAAGCACTTAGTGGCTGGAAAGTAAATTAACCAACAAGACGCGTTTTAAAATTTAATAATTTTAAAACGCGAGGTATAGAGGAAGAGTTGCATTATTCCAACTCTTCCTCTACACCTCGCTGAAGCTAAATATTCCTAGGGGATAATGTATCAATGCAGCGTCATTTAGTGTCAAAGATAATTCAAAATTAAATCAACTGGAATATTTCGACATCAGTCATCAGTTTCCATAACAAGATCTATCTATATTATATTTCATTATGTGGTTGGTATAGCCAAGAAACATCGATCTTAATGCTTCATTGAACTTTAACTGGGGATTTTTAAGTTCCAGTTAACATTTACAAATTATATTGAAGTTCATTTTCTTCTACGGGAATTCCAATGCTATCGCCTTATTCGAAATATTACAAAAATTACCGCTTTTATTAAAGTTAAATGGAAAAACCATATGATATTCTCTTTTGTTAGCTGCTGGACAATTTACGGAAATTCTACTAACTACTTACTTATTGTTTTAATAACGTATGACATACGTTTTAAAAAAGTGACATAAACGTTTATTTAAAAGGAAAACGCTTCAAATACTTTTTATATTAAATTTTATCTTTGCTGACGATATTTAAAAAATAACATTTCATAGTTATATAGTTTCTAGTCGAGAAAACTTAGAAGAGTCATCTCACGAATCGCAAAGATCGATCAATCATCTATCTTTTGGTACTCATATGTATTTGAAGTTTACTGTGACCTAAGGCATAATTAAACTACAGTTTATTAGATGTATCGGCCAATAAATTCTGAAGTAATGACGAGGGTAAGCAAATCCGGTAGTTATCAATTGGACTAAAATTTATATTGAGAGCCATGATCATTATTTTCATTGTCAATGACGCATTTAATTGTCGGATTCTGCATTTTCTCTCTTGCGTTAAAAGTGGGCTGTAAATTAAATGTTTTTTTACTTTCTGTACCAGTTAAAATTACTCGGTTGCTACTTTGGTACAACCATTATTCTTTTTGGATAAATTAAATTAATTAAGTTTGTTTTATAATATAAGGATTTTGGCGCAAAATAAACTTATTTCTTATTATTATTACTGTACAGTTCATACTATGCTATGCTTGGAGTATCTCTAAGTGATCAAATCAGAAATATGGGGATCCGTAGTTTCAGCTTAGTTAGTTAGTCAGCGACATAGTTCAGTGTGTCGCGGAGCTGAAGTGACCATGGGCGTTTGGTTCTTAAAGTGGTTTCTTAAGGCAACCCCCACACTGGAAAACGCTGTGTCGATAGATCCCCTGCACTGATGATCTCAAAAAGGTCGCGGAAAGCCGCTAGATCAAAGCGGCATAAGATCGTGTGGTGTAGAGATCCCGTGAAGAACCTATGTCCAGCAGTGGACCTTCATCTATTGAAGGAGAGAGAGTAAGAGAAAAGTTTATACGAGCTCGTGTATGTAATTTTTTTGTACCAAAGAAAATATAAATTTCATAATCTAAGCATAAGAATAAAAAGCTATATAGAAAATTATGCATTTCGGTACATTTATTAATCTAAGAAAAATACCAACAGATAGTAGCTCTAAAACACTTTTTCCTGGTAATTTAGATAACTACAGCTAATGATATAGCTATATTAATAAAATCATTTTAAAGACCTGTCCGCTGTAAGTGATGGTGTATCTTAAATAGAATTAGATTCAAATACATTTAAATAATTTGTTGCAGCTTGCAAATCACATTAGGCAAAGAGGTCAGCGAGAAATAAATCTTTTAGAGATGATTATTATTTTTTTAAGAGCACAGCCAATAATTTTTATTTATATCAAAAGAGTCTTTGACGATGAGAAATTCACAAAAACTCCCAATAATTGCTTAACATTAATAGCTATTTTTGTAAAATGGTAAAACGGATGGAGTATAGGCGTTAGCCCAATAAGAAAGTTACTTTAACAATAATAACTTTAAAAAAGTATCGGTCACTTTGAATCTCACACATTTTTTTCCGTCATATATAAGGTGAAAGAGATTACTTGACATTTGACTTGATTAATTCACCCTATTGACTCACTCACCTCACGCGAGATAGATTCTTAAGAACGTGGGTAAAGTTACTTCTTGTTTATATAGAACAAACACTTGTAGAACTTGGTTAACAGAAGTTTCACAGAATGTTTTGGGGCATTTGCGCAGTTTCAATGTTGCATCGCAAATTGTTTGCAAAGAATCCTCGCCCGATCGGAGAACCACCTTAATCTGGTCGTTCAGTTGAATATACTTGTTGACTATATTTAATTTCTTCATATATTCAAACTCAAATTAAAATGATTCTTTATTCAATTGGTCTTTACAAATACTTTTGAATCGTCAAATTAAAAGGAGCTACGACTAGTTCGGTATATATTATGTTAATTGTTTAATATAATTTTGAGAGTCCTGTAAGACAGATCAACCAAGTGTTTATTATCTATTGGAGTATAATACGAAAATCGTGTTGGGGTTCATTAAGACATTAAGTCTATTTCCTGATGATGCTTTGATTACGGGACGAATTGTTGAGATTGCGGTAGTGAATATAAGCAATGTTAGTGTTGTGTGGTCATAACGTCACTATCACATCTATCTACGCTAAATGTAGAGTGTACTATCTTACATTTAGAATAACATATAATTTCATAACAAAATAATACTATCAATACAATTCTTGTAACAATAAATAAACGTATAACGATAAATTTAAGAACTTAAAATACTTTTTTATTATAGAACTTCGTAAAGTACAGCATAATTCTATCATTTTGATTTGCTTTGATTCTATTAATTAGTAGGTTATCATATAAGTGTACCTTTAAGGTTACCGGAACTCCGGTTGTTTATCGAATTGTCATACGATAGAAATTCCGGCGTTATAAGACATTGTTAAAAACTGTTTTTTCCCCTATATAGATTATAACTTTCTATAACAACGTATACATGTGGTGACATGTTACCACTAACAAGCGTATATAAAGATAACATTAAACTTGTTAGTAGTTGATTTCACAAAAATCAACTTCGATAATATAGTCAAATTACAATTAATGCAAGACTGCTCGTATTGAGAAACCGGAATCTTATATATTAATTGAAGGTTTAAAACTTTTTTGAAGGTAATTGCAACAAGCTTAAAGTGAAAACAATTTATTTATAAACTTTCCTTTGAGCGCTCGAAATATTGACATTTCATTTAAACTGGTGCATATCGAAACCAAGAGTTTGATGTTGATATTTAAAAGATATAATTAAGATGGCGGAAGCAGTGGACGCGAGCGTTTATGGGATCGACGCGGCTATACCGTGGTGCTACTCTCAACTAACCATGCAGATGTTTAAATCTTTTACTATAAACAAGTAAACTAAAAATGATTTTAGGTTACTAGTTTATTATTTGAGAAACTTCCAATTAAACATTTTTCATTTTTTATACAATAATTTAAATTGGTCGTTATACTTCATCATCATCATCATCCTCCTGCCCTTATCCCACTCTAAGTGGGGTCGGCACAACATGTTGCAAACATGTTGTCACATGATTTGGCTGCGTATTTTACGACCGGCCGCCTGCCGGACGTCAACTTACCTTAGTCGTATTTTACGACCCCTCGGTAAGAAAGAGGGTGGTCTATTCTGCTTAACCGGATACCACACGGTTGGTCAACATACCTTAGTCGCCTTTTACGACACCTCCGTAAGAAATGAGGATGATCTATTCTACTCAGCCGGATGATCTATTCTACCACACGGCGGTGGTCGTTATACTTAATATTATACGTTATACTTAAAAATTTATTAATAATAAAATATATAGCACTTAATTTTTTTATTATTTGATAACAAAAATAGATATTTACATTTTACTACCCAACCCTCCCTGCTTTTGCACGGTCAGTAGAACATAGTGTTATGCCCTTAATGAAGCCCGGCATTGATTAATATTTGCGCGCGTTAGTTTTCGATTTGCGATAAATCCTGAGATATCCATTAAAATTATATAGTATAAGGGTCATAATGTTAAACATGAAATGCTTAAGGTAAGTAACATATTGAAGTTGATAAAGATTAATATTCTATCCGTCTAAATAGCTTTCTAATTATAGCGATAAACAAGATCATTTTCTTGAATGTTACAATGAGTATAAACAGTTTTCCTTAAAAGTTAAACATATGTCAACTCATCTCGTTATATCTTAAATGCAGGATTTTCGATAAAAGCTTTCAGGAGGCTTGTTTTGACTTGACTTTATTTGTTAATAAATTATACACCTAAACTTTCCTTATGTGTTAAAATTGTTCTTAATAATTTAGAGAAAATCACATTAAACTCTAGTTATTTGTTTTTGAGTTTATCGTAAAAAGACAGCTAGAAAGACAAATGCGGCGTCGGACTTTGTTTTATAATATGAAATAATTATTTACCGTTAACGTGACGTAGATTAAGAAGATATTACCAATGCCAATATTTAAAAAAAAAATAACACATAGAAATAAGCCATAAGCTTATTTCTTTGTTTTTCCGTCGTTTTCGATCCCATAATCGATGTGCAGGTTATACATGATGTTAGCCTGATTAATCAGTTAAGCTCAATACTTATATAAAATTCATAGATGCCTGACCGGGATGTGAACCCAAGAATTACGCACTCTCAACGTTCTGCCATCGTGGTTAAGTCTCGTGCTATTTTATATTGTCTATGAAAGATGTAATTTTAAATTTCTTAATAAATATGTGGTCTATAGTTATATGACACCTACAATTGCGTACACAATTCCGTGTTGAATTATGACTCATTCTAAGTTTTATGTAAAAGACGGTTAAAAATAATGAATTTCTAATGCACATTTAAGTGTATTCGCAACTCCGTCGATTATGATAATTCAATGTAAAATAACGATACTTTCTCTGGAAGTCGAGTCGATGCGATGCATGTGAGGTCGAGGTGTTATACGACATAACTATTATAAATTATTTGAATTAACATTTACAACCCCGAGCTATAATATCTTTTATGATTTATAGAATCTTATAAAACATTTTGGTAAAACTTTGATACCCAACCTGAGTCAATACAATTTTAACATGCATTTATTAAAAGAAAATGTAATCCTTAATATCTTACCTGTATCATTTATTGCAGTAATATTAATAATTTACACCTGAAGTAGTTTGAACAGAAGATAAAAATAGTATAGTTTTAGTTTATTTACAAGTTTAGCTACGTTATTTGCGTTCACAGTATTTGCGAATCTGAAAATGCCGCTTCTCTCTGTATTTTTTGTTCATATTTAAACCTACGATGCAATTGTTGATGTGAAATGTGACTGCACATTGACAAAATTATTTTAATATGGAATTCCTGTGAAGTGACCCATATTCAGGATTGGACGTTCATTGGTTGAAGGAGTGACAGAGAAAAAAATATATATTTACACTATACTAATCTCTTATTAAAATAAATACACTTACTTACACTTACTAGAAAAATCTGACTAAAGGTGTAAGGCAAAAGAGAATTACATTTTCTTCATAAATTTTGATCTGTCTACGAAACTTATTGTTTTAAAGACAGACAGAACATTTTAATCGGAAATATTAAAGGATTATTTTCCGAGGAGAAAATGCTACCAGTATTTTTTTTAATTATTATTCATCATTTGAATTCATTTCATGTTTACTTTATTTTCTGCATAATATTTTAATTTGAAAAAGAAACCATTCGATCATAAATCTAGTATCTTGCTATAAATAATAAATAATAGAGATAAAAGACAAATACATTCCAAACCTCGAACAGCATTTTTTTATTATAAATAAAAAAATAAGATTTACAAGAATAACATATTTGCATTTAAATTGGCTGTCTGCATACAGAATTATATTGTCTGCACGCTTGTATTATTTAAGTAAAAGCCTTGTCAATATTTTTTTTATATCGGTAGTTTCTTAGTTAAAAATTATATTAGGTTGTTCCCTAACAAGTAAACGGTATCAAACTTCAAGCTGTAGCGCAAAGTCGCAAATTCATTAGCAAAAATCATTCATTTATTGGATGTCCCATATTTGTGCTATTTGTAGTAGAAACCCAAGGTTTCTTCTTCAACTTGGTATTTAACCTTCATATCCGCCGCGTGATGTAAGCCCTTGCCCATTAGTGGAATAGTATTTTATATTTATAACAAATTTCTAATATATTTCATACGTGAGAAGTTGAGCACAATAAACATTTCCAACGTTTAATAACGAAATGGTAAATATTCCTTGTCATTAAGTTACTCTTAATATATTAGCAAAAAAATCATTTTATCATGTGGTAAATCTGTCACAGCGAAGTAATGTATTTCTGAATTTATATATGTGTGTAATTATTATTCATGTCAAGTCAAACAAAAAAACATAACCCGTCTAAATTGAGTAAATATATTTTACCTAGAACAGAATTAACAAACGAACAAAAAATGTTTCCTACTCGGACAGGTTCCAATGTAGTTATGCTAATTTTCTTACAATTAAGTCCTATGTGCGATCGACGGTGAAATTTGTTTCGGTACTGTAACCGGTCAATAGTTACGTTGATGCATTTCGATAAATTAGATACGGGTCTAAGCCAATCTCGACCCAAGATCGGGTTTACGAAATGCCTCGTCCGTCGATCTTCTCAAGTCGTTACAGAGTTATTCTGCGCCAAATATGTTTGCACGCCTTCGATGCTGCCGCCGAGACGCGTAGGTTATGTGAAAGTTTATCATAATCACATACTCATACAGTAAATTGCTTTAGTGCAATTAGCTAAACACAAATTGTAGCCTCTATAATATCTCCGTCAGTTTTTTGTTTATAATAATCGTTGGTGATGTAACTGGGTTCTTTTAGGTATGTCTACCTCATTCATCATCCTCCTGCCCTTATCCCTCTGAGTGGGATCGGCACAATATGTTAAAAACATGTTGTAACATGATTCAGCTACGTATTTTACGACCGGCTGCCTGCCTGTTAACTTACCTTAGTCGTATTCTACGACCCCTCGGTAAGAAATAAGGGTGGTCTATTCTACACAGCCGGATACCACACGGGGGGTCGACTTTCCTTAGTCGCCTTTTACGACATCTCGGTAAGAAATGAGGGTGGTCTATTCTACTCAGCCGGATACCACACAGCTCAGTTATGTCTACCTCATTGGTATACATAAATAAAGGAACCAAGTTACAGTGAAAACCTAACCGTTTTAAACCTGATGTCAATAATAAACATCACGATAATGATGTTTCAATCCAATATTGTGTAAAGATATATTTTTATTTTTATTTATAGTCAGTTACACTCAGTATTGTGATTCAGAGACTTGTAATGTTGAATTCTGATTTAAATTAAATTAAGTTAAATCACACACATTAAACACACTATCCGTGATATGAAGTTGACAATTTCCTTTAAAAAATAATTGTTTCACTGACAAAGTCCATAGGAGTCTAAATACCCAGGTTTCTTTACAATAAAAAAAAATTAAATGACATAAAAATTTAGTATGTTTATTTTACAACATCTCTAACTACAATGGTTTGGATTTTACTTTCACTGTCAGTAAGTCAATTCGTCGAGAAGTGATTCATCAAACCGAATATGATAAATCGATCGTTTTCAATAAATTATGTCTTATTGATTTTTATTCGTATCAAAAATATTTTGAGCGAAACGTAATAAACTTCACAGGAACAGTTTTCTTAACGAAATTGGTAAGATATATGTAACAATTAAAAACTACTGCAGAAGCGTGTTGATTATAATACCGTATAGATAAACGTACAATTCGTCTGTTATTGTTGAGAGATCTCAGTAATGACAGACGAAGTCTGCAACTTCAATAAGACTGCCAAATAACATAAAATTATAAATATTAGGCTGTAAAAAATATACACTGTCAATAATTCATATAAATTATTATATAAAAATTAGTAGCCGTACGTTTGCATCTGCGTTTATTCTGAACTACGAATAAAATTAGTCAATTGGATCATTTGCAAGCATTAATATATAAAATTAGACTAAACTATAGCGAAATGTTTGAAATGTGTTTTTAGTTTTTCCTTATATACAACCATGGTATGTTATATATATTTTGAACGTTGGTATTAAGTATTTTAAGTAGGTTGTGATAAGTGATCAACCAAGAAATGATAGATTGCAAGACAAGACAAGATCTCTTATCGGTCTAAGAGAAACTCGTAAAAATACACTCCCCGCCAACATTTCACTTATGATTTATTTAAGAAATGACTGCGAAGATTGAACGGTATATTTCTGACTCTACAATTGTTCCCTTCGCTTTGGTATCGTGGTTCAAGGAAGAGCACACAGATGTTTTATATTTTCAGATGAGTTAGAAGAATACTGACATGTTGTTTACTAATACTTATTATATATAAGCTGTGATAGCCTAGCGCTGAGACCGTGCGACTCTCTAGAGACGACATAGGTTCAAACCCCAGGCAGGCACCAATGAGTTTTTCTATTAAAACTTATGTGTCTAATTGATAATTGCAATTTATCACACGCTTTTCGGTGAAAGAAAACATCGTGAGGAAACCTGCATATCTCTAGAGAATTCTAGGGATATGAGTAACCTACCAATCCGCATTGGAGCAGCGTGGTAGGTCTTAGCTCCAATCCTTTTCTCCAAAAACCGAGAGAGGAGGCCTTAGCCCAGCAGTGGGCATAGTAACAGGCTGTTACTACTTTACTACTACTACTATACTTATTATAAAACGAAGTCCCCAAAAGCTGTCTGTCTGTATGTGATCAATTTACTCAAAACCTACCTAACGGATTTTTGCAATTGTTCGGAAAGGTTTAAGTTAAGGTTTTATGTAAATTAAGTTGAAGAGGTCGCTCATTTGTATAAAAAAAACTCGCCGGTTCGGAGCTTTGCGTGTGACGCTTAAAACAACTATATACTCGATATACAGTATGATCGATCTACAGTTATGTACAAGAGAATTGTAGATCTACAAAAATGCTAAAACAGCATCTGGAACAATATGTCTCGTTCTCGTATGGTTAACTCACTATAACTACTTTTATGTTTAAAATTTTAATTTGGAAAAAAAAACTGTGACACATATTTCCACTCTGGCAAGACTGGTACTATCTATAATACGATTGTTTTCGGTGACAGATTGATTATCTTTGATCAAGACTATATATAATATAAGTTATGGACAAACTATACTGATATTGGGAAAGAATGCCAGTTTAATTTGTTAATAAAAAATATAAAGAAAGTCCAGTGATAAGATTACCATTATTTTTATACGCTTGTTTATTTTAAAATTTAGTTTCTGTTCATGATTGTTTGTCTAATATAATTTTTATAGTTCATATATAAATTTTCATAATCGTCTTATATCTGTCTGAATTTAATAAAAACTCATAAATGTATACAATACTGCAATTCTAAATGTCCTCGATTTATAAGGAATTAAACAATATATTAATAAAAAAAAATACATCTATTGCAATTTACTAATGAAATATAGTAAATTGTTAAATGTAAAGTGTTCATTCTATTTAATAGACGTAAATACATGACACTAATCAAACAAAATCGTGAATAAAAGTTGGCCACAAAATTTCTTGAATGATTCAAAGGTCAGAACTTCAAATAAATATTTATATCTTATGAAACTTGTTAATAAAAAATTATACTTATAAATATTCAATTAAAGTTGTCACGATATCTAATTTAAAAATAAACTTCATATCCACCCGCAGGCAACTAATGAAAGAGAATTGAATACGGTGCGCGCACGCAACCTATGAGGGAATCCGCTGGCTGACTACTTAAGTGGAAAATCGATCTCACTTGCTTTTTTCACGCGAAATTGGTTGACAAAAACTCTTAAGGTCAGTATTGATTAATAGATATGAGCTCGCGCAAAAAAGTTGAACAGGATTTTATAGTAAATCCGCATAACAATATAGGGACGCGGTTCAAAGTCAAGTTGGCGCGCAAAAACTATTGTGTCGTTGTCATTGGACTCATGCGTCCGGTCTTAGGACAATTATGGAACGTAGTCTAATTGTCGCGGTCAAATTGATACCGATTTGTCAAGTTTACATAAAAGAAAATACAAAACAAGTGCTTCGAAGCTGGACTTTTGCATAAGGAGGTTTAATTACAATAATAGTACAAACAATATATATTATAATTGTTATAAAATTGTAGTAAATTAATTAATGTCTATATTAAATTTAACATAAGGCACAATTACACGCACGGTCATCCGTCCCCGAAGTAAGTAACTTATTAATTGTGTTATGGCTGAGAGACAACTGGTAAACACTTAAGAATGTATTTAAAATTATATACACATATAAAATTTTAAATACATCCAGAATCAAAGAACTAACAAATTGCATTTAGAAAATATTGGCCCGGAAATATAACCCGCGACCTGCGGAACTAAGCCAAGATCACTACCACCTGCGTCAACGGGATAGTCGATAAATTATGATAAAATTTATATAATAACGGATATTTCAAGTAAAATAAATGTTTATTCTAAGTGTGATGCATCGTTTATTATTGAATCGTGAATAAGCTATTATTATTACTATTTATACTATTATTAATTACTATAGTGTCGCTAGGCGGGATATTACTTCTCTTTCTATAAATTATAATGATAACAGACTTCCTTCGAAACATCGAGATCTTAGTATGCTACATATAAAATGCATTAAGCATTTTATTGTCATTGTACCGTATTGATTATGGACGGTTGATTATCTCTCAGGGTTTACCAGTTTTTTGCTGTAAATTTATATTATAATCCGCTACGAAATTGAAGCCTTTCCTATATTTAAGATCTCAAATCGCTTGTGTTAAATAAATGTAAAATGTAGTGTGAAAATATGAACATCAAGGAAACTGTAAGTGAAACTTTCATATTTATAGAAATAAGTTTTTAAGTTTTATTATAATTGTTTGTTTCCCTAAATAAATAAATAAAAATAAATAAATAAATAAATAAAAATTCCAATGTGATTTTTAAAATTATATCTTTTTTATAATCGTCAATTATACACCCATAAGATATTTAAATTAATATATTATATAAAGGCTTTAAAAAAAATATTGGTTAGTGGAATAATATATTGTATTGCTGATTTTAGACAAATAATTTTATTTGTTTTAATTAAGGACCGAACTAACCATCTTTTACTTTATTAGCATTCAACGCATAGACAATATTTAAACTTTTTTTTACTTATATAAAATTGTAATCATAAGTTACAAAAATTCTAGAAATTTTACAAACTCTTAATGTAACCCTTAAAACACTTTTTTATACAATGAAAAGTGCAGTATAAAGATGAATGTTATATTTTGTTATATTTATGAATATAATATTGCCTAACGGTAATTATGTCAACTTCTCAAGAGGTATGACTTAATAATAAATAATATTATTTTTCATATAAATTGTGTTTAATCACATAAATTGTCATTCCGCAGCAATTTTAATTCAAACAACGAACGAGTAACGCGTTGAAGTCTTTTGTACCTGCTCTACGTGGCTACATGTAGCAATTACATGGTTTGTTAATTATTAATATGAGACTTTACTTACTAGTTTTAAATTAATATTTAACCAAAGTTGAAACAAATATCTAATTAAATAACCTAGGGTAATTAACTGCAAATGAACAAAACATTTTAGATACATCGAAACAACAATTTATTTTTACGATCAATATTGGTGCTCCAGTTAACTGATCGACAATATTAATTATACAGATAATACCTGGAAACACGCGTGGTCGAAGGTAGTTCCGTGTCAGTTGACGTCCGGCAAACCTTCGACATTTCCGAACAAAACAGTAGAAACTAGCTACCGCGGGCCGGAGGGGCCGGGGGCTCTGTGAGGGGTGAGGGAAGGAGGCGGCAACGTGTTCGCACGCTGCGAGGTCGCTGTCTTTTTACTCGCATTACCTCCTGACATTCGATCTTAATGGTGTTGCCTTATTGAAATTTAAGCACAACAAGCACCGACGTAATGGAATAAAATTAGGTTATCGTACCAAGAAAACGGTCCTCGAGTGGCCATCTTTAAACTCACGACGGCCCAATAAGAATTCGAAACATTCGATGTCTGTTGAACGCTTTGAGACTATATTTGTCTCGCTCGCTGTACAGTGTATCCCAGCAGCGAGACAGAAATAGATATAGGAGCGTACTCCTATCAACGAATAGTCATTGTTCTTGGTCTTAATGGAACAAAATAAAGACAGAGCAGCGGTATTCGTGATGGTGAGACAAAACTATTGAGATAAAGGTGTGCGAACGAGATGGTGTTTAAGGTTTTTGGGTCGATGTCCGGACGAAGGAAGTTAAAATTGGATTGCTGAAGAATAACATTTGATTTTGCACATGTCAAACACTCCTATTACGGTTGTTTTGCGCCGAATAACACAGCGTAACTAAGATTTTTACGAACTTTTCAAAAATTTAAATAAAGTGTTTTATGAATATTTACGTTTTATAAAGATATAGTGTAAAAGTGTGCTACAATGGTAAAATTCCACAATTACAAGGAGTTAGTAAATGAATACCTGTATCTAATTTTCAACTATAAAAATATGATTCAAAAGTATAAAATAATAAAACACTTAGGCTGCATAAGGGTCACAATTTTCCACACTACCAACACATTACTATGAATAACTTTATGATCGTTATATAAATCCCTGCATGATACTACCTACAAGTCATATTACAATAAACGACTGACGTTCAATCTTTGCAACCCGTAACGCCCATTAAGAACAAAGGCACGTATAAATTATTAATTGAAAAAAATAACTATTACTTGTAGTAACTTAGGGCAATTCCTTAGTCTTAGCCTTCACAAATCACTGTGCTCCAGTAAAATAGACTGAAGATATACTTAAAACCATCTTTAACAATATAGGTGGTTACGGTAATACATTTTTCCGTAAAACACGTTAATACGAAATATTAATAACTCACTTTGTTTAATTCTGGACCTACTGTTTTTTTTTAACTCTGAAACTATAATTAGAATCATAGTACCTACCGCTATTAAAACACAGCTTCACTTAAGTAATTTTTCAGGAAAACAAAAACCCAAAATTAGATCTAAGCCAAATTACTAAAGCTAAACTACGTCATGCTTAACCCGTATGAGTATGCCCATGTAAGTATGCAAGTTATTTATATTCCTGGGTCAGTGTCCTTAACGAACATCTTTTCAACTTTTGGTAAATGACTCGATCACCGTAAAACTATAAGGTCGCTTATACACTCGATTGTCGTGATTTATTCAATTATAATTATAATTTAGTGTAATAAATATAATGAATACCTGAAAAGTTTGGTGTTATTTATAGAGATTTCTTCATACTTATTAATGTAGGAAACCAAACTGCTTAACATAAGAACAGTCCGTTTAAAAATAGTTACTAATTTTTTAGTGTAATAAATTTGGAATAAAATATTTTGTATTAATTTAATCTAATTAAATTAAATTTATATTTAAAACAAAAATCAAATTTTGTGTATTAGCTTAAAGTGCTGTTAAAGTCAATATTAATTTACATCAAGAGATCAAACAAGTGTCATAAGTATACTTGTGAACAAGCGCTGTTGAGTCGTAAACTCTACGCTGGTTTGGATAATTAGTCCTACCGAGAAGAACCAGCAAGCAACAGGTCGCTCTTTTCAAAATATAATTCTTGTACATTTCGTTGTTGCTATCTTATGCAAGGTCGAAGAGTAGCTAAATCCACGCATTATTATAATTTATGTAATTCATGTAATTTATTTACAGTAGGTTTTCTGTATCATCGTCCTATTAATAGCTATGTTAAACTGCTATAAAAGTAAGGCTAATATAATTGTGAAATTTTATAATAGTATACAAAAAACCCACAAACGATTTAGTTAGTAAAACGCAAGCAGGAGCCACAAGCGTTTATCGGTATAGCTTTGTATTTTATGTACGTAGCCAATTTTTTATAATGCTGTATATTTTAATGCACAAAAGTATACTGTGAAGCTAATTTCATTATATATATCAGTCTGACATGTAGTTAGCAAATTAAATTATCACGATTTCTCGCTCATGGTTAGTGACCCGTTACTACCGAAGTCTCCTGTACACGGATATAAGATTGCTATCGAATTGTCCCTGTTATTCAGTGGAATATGTGGTGCGTCAGCGATTACGACGCACACGACGACTGATAGCGACTCTATTAATCTTGGATGCCTATTATTTGACTTACATCTGGTAACAGGCTACTTTTAAATTATAATACGGTACTACGTGGGTTGTATTATAACCAATATACCTATTACGAATATATTCATAACACCTCTAGTCGGTGTGTAAGTGACCTAACACAGTATCCACCTCTGTGAACTTGGCAGCCGACTTTCGAAAAAAAAATTTTTGAAATTACCATCGGGTTCTCCATCGTTTGTACCCGTTTGTACCACTTTAATTTTCGTTTGTACCTCAAACCAAAAAAAATTACAGAATTTTCAAAATTTGACCCGCAGCCCACTTTGGAAAATCGAAAATTTTCCAAAAGAGTCTGATTCAGGGTCGTTTGTACCCGTTTGTACCACTTTTATTTTTCATTTTTCTAAAAACCCAAAAAAGTTACAGCGTTTTGAAAATTTTGAAAAATTAACTTATTACATTTTTTAAAATTTCGAAAATCTGAAAACGGGGATCGACGCGGAATCGTTTGTACCCACAGAAATCACTTTCGTTTTCGTTTCTACCTCAAACCAAAAAAATTTAAGAGCGTTTACAATTTTGAAAAACCAAAGATAAGATAATTTCCGCAATTTTTGAGATATTTCAATTTTGGAAACTTCGATCGATAGGTGACAGCGCCGTGAGGATTGTACCGCTTTTTGTTTCTTTTGAATCTCAAACCAGAAAAATTTGCGAGCGTTTTGAAAATTAAAAAAAAATCAATTTCCACAATTTTTGGAAATTTGAAAATCTGGAAACGGGGATCGACGCGGAATCGTTTGTACCCGCAGAAATCACTTTCGTTTTCGTTTTTACCTCAAACCAAAAAAATTTAAGAGCGTTTACAATTTTGAAAAACCAAAGATAAGATAATTTCCGCAATTTTTGAGATATTTCAATTTTGGAAACTTCGATCGATAGGTGACAGCGCCGTGAGGATTGTACCGCTTTTTGTTTCTTTCGAATCTCAAACCGGAAAATTTGCGAGCGTTTTGAAAATTTCAAAAAAATCAATTTCCACAATTTTTGGAAATTCGAAAATCTGGAAACGGGGATCGACGCGGAATCGTTTGTACCCGCAGAAACCACTTATGTTTTTGTTTGTCCTTCAAACCGAAAAAAGTTACAGAATTTTCAAAATTTGACCCGCAGCCCACTTTTGAAAATCGTAAATTTTCCAAAAGGGTCTGATTCAGGCTCGTTTGTACCCGTTTGTACCACTTTTTTTTTTCATTTTTCTCAAAACCCAAAAAAGTTACAGCGTATTGAAAATATGAAAAATTATTTTTTGACATTTTCAAAATTTCGAAAATCCGCAAACGGAGATCGACGCGGAATCGTTTGTACCCGCAGAAATCACTTTCGTTTTCGTTTCTACCTCAAACCAAAAAAAAATACGAGCGTTTACAATTTTGAAAAACCAAAGATAGGATAATTTCCGCAATTTTTGAGATATTTCAAATCTGCAAACGGGGATCGATAGGTGACAGCGCTGTGAGGATTGTACCGCTTTTTGTTTCTTTTGAATCTCAAACCGGAAAATTTGCGAGCGTTTTGAAAATTTTTAAAAAAATCAATTTCCACAATTTTTGGAAATTCGAAAATCCGCAAACGGGGATCGACGCGGAATCGTTTGTACCCGCAGAAATCACTTTCGTTTTCGTTTCTACCTCAAACCAAAAAAAATTACGAGCGTTTTCAATTTTGAAAAACCAAAGATAAGATAATTTCCGCAATTTTTGAGATATTTCAATTTTGGAAACTTCGATCGATAGGTGACAGCGCCGTGAGGATTGTACCGCTTTTTGTTTCTTTTGAATCTCAAACCAGAAAATTTGCGAGCGTTTTGAAAATTTCAAAAAAATCAATTTCCACAATTTTTGGAAATTCGAAAATCCGCAAACGGAGATCGACGCGGAATCGTTTGTACCCGCAGAAATCACTTTCGTTTTCGTTTCTACCTCAAACCAAAAAAAATTACGAGCGTTTTCAATTTTGAAAAACCAAAGATAAGATAATTTCCGCAATTTTTGAGATATTTCAATTTTGGAAACTTCGATCGATAGGTGACAGCGCCGTGAGGATTGTACCGCTTTTTGTTTCTTTTGAATCTCAAACCGGAAAATTTGCGAGCGTTTTGAAAATTTCAAAAAAAATCAATTTCCACAATTTTTAGAAATTCAAAAATCCGCAAACGGGGATCGACGCGGAATCGTTTGTACCCGCAGAAATCACTTTCGTTTTCGTTTCTACCTCAAACCAAAAAAAAATACGAGCGTTTTCAATTTTGAAAAACCAAAGATAGGATAATTTCCGCAATTTTTGAGATATTTCAAATCTGCAAACGGGGATCGATAGGTGACAGCGCCGTGAGGATTGTACCGCTTTTTGTTTCTTTTGAATCTCAAACCGGAAAATTTGCGAGCGTTTTGAAAATTTCAAAAAAATCAATTTCCACAATTTTTGGAAATTCGAAAATCCGCAAACGGAGATCGACGCGGAATCGTTTGTACCCGCAGAAATCACTTTCGTTTTCGTTTCTACCTCAAACCAAAAAAAATTACGAGCGTTTTCAATTTTGAAAAACCAAAGATAAGATAATTTCCGCAATTTTTGAGATATTTCAAATCTGCAAACGGGGATCGATAGGTGACAGCGCCGTGAGGATTGTACCGCTTTTTGTTTCTTTTGAATCTCAAACCAGAAAATTTGCGAGCGTTTTGAAAATTTCAAAAAAATCAATTTCCACAATTTTTGGAAATTCGAAAATCCGCAAACGGAGATCGACGCGGAATCGTTTGTACCCGCAGAAATCACTTTCGTTTTCGTTTCTACCTCAAACCAAAAAAAATTACGAGCGTTTTCAATTTTGAAAAACCAAAGATAAGATAATTTCCGCAATTTTTGAGATATTTCAATTTTGGAAACTTCGATCGATAGGTGACAGCGCCGTGAGGATTGTACCGCTTTTTGTTTCTTTTGAATCTCAAACCGGAAAATTTGCGAGCGTTTTGAAAATTTCAAAAAAAATCAATTTCCACAATTTTTAGAAATTCAAAAATCCGCAAACGGGGATCGACGCGGAATCGTTTGTACCCGCAGAAATCACTTTCGTTTTCGTTTCTACCTCAAACCAAAAAAAAATACGAGCGTTTTCAATTTTGAAAAACCAAAGATAGGATAATTTCCGCAATTTTTGAGATATTTCAAATCTGCAAACGGGGATCGATAGGTGACAGCGCCGTGAGGATTGTACCGCTTTTTGTTTCTTTTGAATCTCAAACCGGAAAATTTGCGAGCGTTTTGAAAATTTCAAAAAAATCAATTTCCACAATTTTTGGAAATTCGAAAATCCGCAAACGGAGATCGACGCGGAATCGTTTGTACCCGCAGAAATCACTTTCGTTTTCGTTTCTACCTCAAACCAAAAAAAATTACGAGCGTTTTCAATTTTGAAAAACCAAAGATAAGATAATTTCCGCAATTTTTGAGATATTTCAAATCTGCAAACGGGGATCGATAGGTGACAGCGCCGTGAGGATTGTACCGCTTTTTGTTTCTTTTGAATCTCAAACCGGAAAATTTGCGAGCGTTTTGAAAATTTTAAAAAAAATCAATTTCCACAATTTTTGGAAATTCAAAAATCCGCAAACGGGGATCGACGCGGAATCGTTTGTACCCGCAGAAATCACTTCCGTTTTCTTTTATACCTCAAACCAAAAAAAATTACGAGCGTTTTCAATTTTGAAAAACCAAAGATAAGATAATTTCCGCAATTTTTGAGATATTTCAATTTTGGAAACTTCGATCGATAGGTGACAGCGCCGTGAGGATTGTACCGCTTTTTGTTTCTTTTGAATCTCAAACCGGAAAATTTGCGAGCGTTTTGAAAATTTCAAAAAAATCAATTTCCACAATTTTTGGAAATTCGAAAATCCGCAAACGGGGATCGACGCGGAATCGTTTGTACCCGCAGAAATCACTTTCGTTTTTGTTTCTACCTCAAATCAAAAAAAATTACGAGCGTTTTCAATTTTGAAAAACCAAAGATAAGATAATTTCCGCAATTTTTGAGATATTTCAAATCTGCAAACGGGGATCGATAGGTGACAGCGCCGTGAGGATTGTACCACTTTTTGTTTCTTTTGAATCTCAAACCGGAAAATTTGCGAGCGTTTTGAAAATTTCAAAAAAATCAATTTCCACAATTTTTGGAAATTCGAAAATCCGCAAACGGGGATCGACGCGGAATCGTTTGTACCCGCAGAAATCACTTTCGTTTTCGTTTCTACCTTAAACCAAAAAAAATTACGAGCGTTTTCAATTTTGAAAAACCAAAGATAAGATAATTTCCGAAATTTTTGAGATATTTCAATTTTGGAAACTTCGATCGATAGGTGACAGCGCCGTGAGGATTGTACCGCTTTTTGTTTCTCTTGAATCTCAAACCGGAAAATTTGCGAGCGTTTTGAAAATTTCAAAAAAATCAATTTCCACAATTTTTGGAAATTCGAAAATCCGCAAACGGAGATCGACGTGGAATCGTTTGTACCCGCAGAAATCACTTTCGTTTTCGTTTCTACCTCAAACCAAAAAAAAATACGAGCGTTTTCAATTTTGAAAAACCAAAGATAGGATAATTTCCGCAATTTTTGAGATATTTCAAATCTGCAAACGGGGATCGATAGGTGACAGCGCCGTGAGGATTGTACCGCTTTTTGTTTCTTTTGAATCTCAAACCGGAAAATTTGCGAGCGTTTTGAATATTTCAAAAAAATCAATTTCCACAATTTTTGGAAATTCGAAAATCCGCAAACGGAGATCGACGCGGAATCGTTTGTACCCGCAGAAATCACTTTCGTTTTCGTTTCTACCTCAAACCAAAAAAAATTACGAGCGTTTTCAATTTTGAAAAACCAAAGATAAGATAATTTCCGCAATTTTTGAGATATTTCAATTTTGGAAACTTCGATCGATAGGTGACAGCGCCGTGAGGATTGTACCGCTTTTTGTTTCTTTTGAATCTCAAACCGGAAAATTTGCGAGCGTTTTGAAAATTTTAAAAAAAATCAATTTCCACAATTTTTGGAAATTCAAAAATCCGCAAACGGGGATCGACGCGGAATCGTTTGTACCCGCAGAAATCACTTCCGTTTTCGTTTCTACCTCAAACCAAAAAAAATTACGAGCGTTTTCAATTTTGAAAAACCAAAGATAAGATAATTTCCGCAATTTTTGAGATATTTCAAATCTGCAAACGGGGATCGATAGGTGACAGCGCCGTGAGGATTGTACCGCTTTTTGTTTCTTTTGAATCTCAAACCGGAAAATTTGCGAGCGTTTTGAAAATTTCAAAAAAATCAATTTCCACAATTTTTGGAAATTCGAAAATCCGCAAACGGAGATCGACGCGGAATCGTTTGTACCCGCAGAAATCACTTTCGTTTTCGTTTCTACCTCAAACCAAAAAAAATTACGAGCGTTTTCAATTTTGAAAAACCAAAGATAAGATAATTTCCGCAATTTTTGAGATATTTCAATTTTGGAAACTTCGATCGATAGGTGACAGCGCCGTGAGGATTGTACCGCTTTTTGTTTCTTTTGAATCTCAAACCGGAAAATTTGCGAGCGTTTTGAAAATTTAAAAAAAAATCAATTTCCACAATTTTTGGAAATTCAAAAATCCGCAAACGGGGATCGACGCGGAATCGTTTGTACCCGCAGAAATCACTTCCGTTTTCGTTTCTACCCCAAACCAAAAAAAATTACGAGCGTTTTCAATTTTGAAAAACCAAAGATAAGATAATTTCCGCAATTTTTGAGATATTTCAATTTTGGAAACTTCGATCGATAGGTGACAGCGCCGTGAGGATTGTACCGCTTTTTGTTTCTTTTGAATCTCAAACCGGAAAATTTGCGAGCGTTTTGAAAATTTTTAAAAAAATCAATTTCCACAATTTTTGGAAATTCGAAAATCCGCAAACGGGGATCGACGCGGAATCGTTTGTACCCGCAGAAATCACTTTCGTTTTCGTTTCTACCTCAAACCAAAAAAAATTACGAGCGTTTTCAATTTTGAAAAACCAAAGATAAGATAATTTCCGCAATTTTTGAGATATTTCAATTTTGGAAACTTCGATCGATAGGTGACAGCGCCGTGAGGATTGTACCGCTTTTTGTTTCTTTTGAATCTCAAACCGGAAAATTTGCGAGCGTTTTGAAAATTTAAAAAAAAATCAATTTCCACAATTTTTGGAAATTCAAAAATCCGCAAACGGGGATCGACGCGGAATCGTTTGTACCCGCAGAAATCACTTCCGTTTTCGTTTCTACCCCAAACCAAAAAAAATTACGAGCGTTTTCAATTTTGAAAAACCAAAGATAAGATAATTTCCGCAATTTTTGAGATATTTCAATTTTGGAAACTTCGATCGATAGGTGACAGCGCCGTGAGGATTGTACCGCTTTTTGTTTCTTTTGAATCTCAAACCGGAAAATTTGCGAGCGTTTTGAAAATTTTTAAAAAAATCAATTTCCACAATTTTTGGAAATTCGAAAATCCGCAAACGGGGATCGACGCGGAATCGTTTGTACCCGCAGAAATCACTTTCGTTTTCGTTTCTACCTCAAACCAAAAAAATTTAAGAGCGTTTACAATTTTGAAAAACCAAAGATAAAATAATTTCCGCAATTTTTGAGATATTTCAATTTTGGAAACTTCGATCGATAGGTGACAGCGCCGTGAGGATTGTACCGCTTTTTGTTTCTTTTGAATCTCAAACCAGAAAATTTGCGAGCGTTTTGAAAATTTAAAAAAAAATCAATTTCCACAATTTTTGGAAATTCGAAAATCCGCAAACGGGGATCGACGCGGAATCGTTTGTACCCGCAGAAATCACTTTCGTTTTCGTTTCTACCTCAAACCAAAAAAAATTACGAGCGTTTTCAATTTTGAAAAACCAAAGATAAGATAATTTCCGCAATTTTCCCATTTGCGGATTTTCAATCCCCGTTTGCAGATTTGAAATATCTCAAAAATTGCGGAAATTATCTTATCTTTGGTTTTTCAAAATTGAAAACGCTCGTAATTTTTTTTGGTTTGAGGTAGAAACGAAAACGAAAGTGATTTCTGCGGGTACAAATGATTCCGCGTCGATCTCCGTTTGCGGATTTTCGAATTTCCAAAAATTGTGGAAATTAATTTTTTTGAAATTTTCAAAACGCTCGCAAATTTTCCGGTTTGAGATTTAAAAGAAACAAAAAGCGGTACAATCCTCACGGCGCTGTCACCTATCGATCCCCGTTTGCAGATTTGAAATATCTCAAAAATTGCGGAAATTATCCTATCTTTGGTTTTTCAAAATTGTAAACGCTCGTAATTTTTTTTGGTTTGAGGTAAAAACGAAAACGAAAGTGATTTCTGCGGGTACAAACGATTCCGCGTCGATCCCCGTTTGCGGATTTTCGAATTTCCAAAAATTGTGGAAATTGATTTTTTTGAAATTTTCAAAACGCTCGCAAATTTTCCGGTTTGAGATTCAAAAGAAACAAAAAGCGGTACAATCCTCACGGCGCTGTCACCTATCGATCCCCGTTTGCAGATTTGAAATATCTCAAAAATTGCGGAAATTATCTTATCTTTGGTTTTTCAAAATTGTAAACGCTCTTGAAATTTTTTAGTTTGAGGTAAAAACGAAAACGAAAATGATTTCTGCGGGTACAAACGATTCCGCGTCGATCTCCGTTTGCGGATTTTCGAATTTCCAAAAATTGTGGAAATTGATTTTTTTGAAATTTTCAAAACGCTCGCAAATTTTCCGGTTTGAGATTTAAAAGAAACAAAAAGCGGTACAATCCTCACGGCGCTGTCACCTATCGATCCCCGTTTGCAGATTTGAAATATCTCAAAAATTGCGGAAATTCTCTTATCTTTGGTTTTTCAAAATTGAAAACGCTCGTAATTTTTTTTGGTTTGATGTAGAAACGAAAACGAAAGTGATTTCTGCGGGTACAAACGATTCCACGTTGATCCCCGTTTGCGGATTTTCGAATTTCCAAAAATTGTGGAAATTGATTTTATTGAAATTTTCAAAACGCTCGCAATTTTTCCGGATTGAGATTCAAAAGAAACAAAAAGCGGTACAATCCTCACGGCGCTATCACCTATCGGTCGCTGTTTCCAAAATTGAAATATCTCAAAAATTGCGGAAATTATCTTATCTTTGGTTTTTCAAAATTGTAAACGCTCTTGAAATTTTTTGGTTTGAGGTAAAAACAAAAACGAAAGTTATTTCTGCGGGTACAAACGATTCCGCGTCGATCCCCATTTGCGGATTTTCGAAATTTTGAAAATGTCAAAAAATAATTTTTCAAATTTTCAATACGCTGTAACTTTTTTGGGTTTTGAGAAAAATGAAAAATAAAAGTGGTACAAACGGGTACAAACGAGCCTGAATCAGACCCTTTTGGAAAATTTACGATTTTCAAAAGTGGGCTGCGGGTCAAATTTTGAAAATTCTGTAACTTTTTTCGGTTTGAAGGACAAACAAAAACGTAAGTGGTTTCTGCGGGTACAAACGATTCCGCGTCGATCCCCGTTTCCAGATTTTCGAATTTCCAAAAATTTTGGAAATTGATTTTTTTGAAATTTTCAAAACGCTCGCAAATTTTCCGGTTTGAGATTCAAAAGAAACAAAAAGCGGTACAATCCTCACGGCGCTGTCACCTATCGATCGAAGTTTCCAAAATTGAAATATCTCAAAAATTGCGGAAATTATTTTATCTTTGGTTTTTCAAAATTGTAAACGCTCTTAAATTTTTTTGGTTTGAGGTAAAAACGAAAACGAAAGTGATTTCTGCGGGTACAAACGATTCCGCGTCGATCCCCGTTTCTAGATTTTCAAATTTCCAAAAATTGTGGAAATTGATTTTTTTTTAATTTTCAAAACGCTCGCAAATTTTTCTGGTTTGAGATTCAAAAGAAACAAAAAGCGGTACAATCCTCACGGCGCTGTCACCTATCGATCGAAGTTTCCAAAATTGAAATATCTCAAAAATTGCGGAAATTATCTTATCTTTGGTTTTTCAAAATTGTAAACGCTCTTAAATTTTTTTGGTTTGAGGTAGAAACGAAAACGAAAGTGATTTCTGTGGGTACAAACGATTCCGCGTCGATCCCCGTTTTCAGATTTTCGAAATTTTAAAAATGTAATAAGTTAATTTTTCAAAATTTTCAAAACGCTGTAACTTTTTTGGGTTTTTAGAAAAATGAAAAATAAAAGTGGTACAAACGGGTACAAACGACCCTGAGTCAGACTCTTTTGGAAAATTTTCGATTTTCCAAAGTGGGCTGCGGGTCAAATTTTGAAAATTCTGTAATTTTTTTTGGTTTGAGGTACAAACGAAAATTAAAGTGGTACAAACGGGTACAAACGATGGAGAACCCGATGGTAATTTCAAAAATTTTTTTTTCGAAAGTCGGCTGCCAAGTTCACAGAGGTACAGTATCCCGGTGCTGACGTAGCGGGTCGGCTCCCCATGCGCGCGAGTCGCGTTGGGACCGTTACGCAGGCGTCCTTGGCTGAGTTCTTTCGTCGGGCCGCGGCAGGTCGTTCTCGGCCCGCTCAGCGTAGCCGCCGCCCGCAACCCGCCCTGCTAACGCGCACGTGTGCTATCGAATCACACATACGTAGTAAACAGGGTTACTTATAGCATATTTAAAAAATAAAACTTTAAAAATAAACTTCAATCGTTACCACGTTTAAATTTTATCTTAAGCAACGAATAATTTGTATCGAATAACTATTTTTTTTTAATTAATGGACAACCAACAATAGATTATATTTACTTAGATTAGATCATTCTGATTTCATTATTATGATTTCTATTAATTACCAGGTTATCTTGTCATTCAAAACGTTATTATAAAATAAAAAATAAATTTAATTACTCTACTATAATAATTTCAATAATATATTATACAATAATATACAATGTCAATACAAAATCACAAATTAGTAATTAATTAATTTAAGACATTTCAGAAATTTTATGATAGTTTTGTTTTTTAATATTGTACTTTTTAATATTTTAAAGTCATTAAAAATCGTACAAATTTTGCCAATCAAATCCTACCAATCCAATCAAATCGAATACCAATTCTAATTTAAATTTAAATATATAAATATTAAAAACTTAACTTTACTTTACTTTACATGTCTAGTAGGATAAAGATTCGATAGCCCTAACATTTCACGTATGGATATCACACGGCAACACCGCATCGTTAGTGTGCGTGCATTGAATTAGTCCTAACGGATATTACAGAATTTTGTTAGATAAATGCCGCAAATATAGACTAGTAAAAACTGTGGATCGAATATCACATATTTCAACTGAAACAAGGTAGGCCTTACGAGTGACTTATATACTCAATAGAATGAAAACGTGTTTTTCGTTCTTTACTGGTTTTGACATCTGATTAAAATTGGAAATTAAATAAATAATCATATATATACTTACTATTAAGGCTTGTGTATATTGAACGCGAATTTTTTTTGACAAACTAGTATTTTTTATTGGAATAATAAATTTCTTTGTTTTTAGACGTCGCATTATTTTGTAGGATAGATAATAAATAATAAACGATATGCAATGAAGACAAACTACGAAATACAAAATATGCCTATAGAATCAGGGCTATAAATTTGTCATAACGTCCGTGTCAAAACCAAACCGAGAATTGATTGCATTCATTGTCTGTGACTTGTGTCTTGCTCACTATCTTATATATACTATATAATTAATTAAACAAATTGTTTATGGTATTTCAAGTCTATGCTTTTTTTTTATTAAAAAAAAATAAGTTTAAAAAAACTGTGATAGCCCATTGGTGAAACAGTGCGACTCTTTCGAAGTGGTGACGGATTCAAGCCAAATTATTTTTTTGTGTAAAACTTATGTGTCTGAGCTGATATATGCAATTTATCACAAGCTTATTGGTAAAAAAAATAGCTGTGATAGCCTAGCGGTGAGACCGTGCGACTCTCTAGAGACGACATAGGTTCAAACCCAGGCAGACACCAATGGGTTTTTCTATTAAAACTTATGTGTCTAATTGATAATTGCAATTTATCACACGCTTTTCGGTGAAGGAAAACATCGTGAAGAAACCTGCATATCTCTAGAGAATTCTAGGGATATGTGTAACCTACCAATCCGCATTGGAGCAGCGTGGTAGGTCTTAGCTCCAATCCTTCTCTCCAAAAACGGAGAGAGGAGGCCTTAGCCCAGCAGTGGGCATAGTAACAGGCTGTTACTTACTATTGGTAAAGGAAACATCGTAATGAAACCTGCTTATCTCTAAACAATTATGGAGATATGAGTATACTACCAACTCGTGTTGGAGCGGCGTGGCTGTTCTTATCTCCAACTCTTCCCTCCATAACGGAGAGAGGAGATCTACGCCCAGCTGTGGGTTAGCAACAAGCATTTACTTTACTTAATATTAAAGAAATACCTTTACAGGTCGATGTGTCTTTTAAATTAGTTTCCTATTTAATAAAATATAAAGATCGTGTCCTCTAAATCACTTCCGTATTTTTGTACTTGATGACATTTTATTACAATAATGTAAAAGAACATTTTAATATATACTTGTAATATAACGTTCAGGTATTGTCATCTAAAGAGCGGAGCTTCAATCAGTCTTAAATATAAAGATAAATATATGGGACACACCCGAAAGTAAGTAACTTAACACTTCATTATGAGTGGTATTATTAGTGGTATGGTATTATAACGACCAAAACATAATACCACTAATATTGTGAATGGTATGGTCGTTGTATGAGTTGATATAGATATATCTGGTATATATATACATCTGGTATATATATATACGAGTACATACATACCCTATACATATTATAAAACAAAGTGCCCAAAAGCTGTCTGTCTGTATGTGATCGATTTTCTCAGAATCTATTGAACGGTTTTTTGGACGGTTCGTTATTCAAATATAGAGCTATTTTTGAGAAATGTTTAGATTAATAGTACATTATTTCTAAATTCGCACAGAGTCCGGATTTACGCGCGAAAAACATGACATATTGATTTGCATGCTGACGAAGCCTCGAGCAAAGCTTGTTAAATACATAAATACACTCAGAATTGAAGAACCAGCAAATGTATGTATTTAGTAAATGTTAAGCCTCGGCGGGAATCGAACTCGCGACCCCGCACAGCTGCAGGTAGGATCATTGTGTCAGTTTCAATCAATAACGGAATTATGTTGTAATTTAAAAAAAAGAAGCATTTAAGCATGTAGTTTCATAAAATACCGCGTATGCTTTGGAATTCGGATGAATTATATCCAACCACAATACCAATTGTTATTGAATTCGCTTATTACTTATCGAACCTGTAATGACATTTAGTATGACCTTGCGACTTAGATCTTTAACAATCGGTTCACGTGTACAACACGTATCGCAATTACGAAACTGTAACTGAGGTCAGAAAAAACTTGGGCGCCAAAAAAAACGTATTTAATTAGTTGCTACGTTTTGTTTTTATTTTGAAAGCTTTAATGCGATGCGTATTAGCGGTGCATTATCGATGTCGTAAGCTACAAGGACGTATGATCAGTTTGTTGCAATACCAACAGTTTAAGAAAACTATTAAACGGATGCTAATACAGAAAGCCTACTATACTATTGAGGATGACATAGATCATAAGAATACGTGGATACACCCACTCTTCAAACCTATACCACCTAGTATAAGTGTAAGTTATTACCTAGTAATGACTAAATGTTAAACTAGTTATAAGAATTATATTTTAAAAAGATCAACCGCCGAGTTTCTTAGATAGAAACTCCGCTCGGTAGAAGCAGCTTTCCGAACCAGTGAATTAAAAACTACTTTTTTACAGATTTCTTTGTATAATAATATTTTAAATTTGAGTATATATACGTATATACTCAAATACAAAGTATATACAAAGCTTATATTAACAAAATTCGATTATATTACAGGTTTATTAATTTTACTTAATAAAATGTAATTCATTTTCCTGCAATTGTATATATTACATCCTTCTGTTTTATTCGCTACAGTATAACCATATTTTCCATTATTTAGTAAATAGTTCATTGGAATTATCTAAAGCAATGAAATATGTTAATATCAAATATTTTAATACATTTACATTTAGTAGAAAATATTTTTGTATGGTGTTGGAAAAATATGTACATGATATACATGTTAATAATTTCAGAAAATAAAAAACTTAAAATCCATGCTCACTTCGAGTATGATTGTAGTCATACCTGTCACTAGAACCTACCCCAATTAAATATTTCGTCAACAATAGATTGTATAAAACAGATTGGTAGATATCCTTAGCTTTTGTAATGTCTCTTAATGTCAAATTGATATTACGAAATTTATTACAAAGTAAAATTGTTAATTTTTTAATTAATCACAGTATAAAGTTACAAAACCTTTTTGTATTTGTATATTATTTTGAAGCTAAAAAATTCCAGAGTATATTCATAACATTACATGTCTAGAGCCATGGTCTATATGGTCATTAAAACGGATCTTCACTTGCAATTAGGTACATCTACATTCATAGTAATCATCATTCTCCTGCCCTTATCCCGCCTTAAATGGGGTCGGATCAGGTTAGGTATTTTACAACCGGCCGCCTGCCTGATGTGAACTTACCTTAGTCGCCTTTTACGACACCTCAGTAAGAAATGAAGGTGGTCTATTCTATTCAGCGGGATATCACACGGCAGGTCAGCTTACCTTAGTCACCTTTTACGGCACTTCGATAAGAAATGAGGATGGTTTATTCTACTCTACATTATTAATTGTGTTTTGTAGAAGATAGGAGAAGCATGTATATTGGGTATAGAGTATTTACTTTTAAATTTTTATGCATTAATTGTTATCAAGTTACAAAATAATATGTGCAATTCTTTAATATCGCAAATGATAAGCAATAACAGATATTTAAAATTCAATCCCAAACGTCTTGCCTAACCCAAGCATATACTCGTGAATCAGATTACTTCAGTACGCTTGTGTTACAACCGCACACATTTGTAATGTGTATTGAGGTATCTTGCCGTACGATTGTGTGCGTATCCTCACACAGGTGTTGGAGGTTCAACGTACTAGTTACCACTCCACGAGTTCCTCGTTCCACTTAACGGAGTGTTATTATCAAAGTTTCCGAATTAGAAAAAATGATATTTCATTAAATAGATCATATTTCGCATCAATAATAAAAAAATATTTTAATATAAGAAGCAACATAGACTAAGATCTTGAGTATAATAAAATAATTAGTCCCTGTATAAGTATAATAACTCTAGAAGTATAAGTATATATTAATAAAGTAAAAATGCAAAAACTTGAACTATATTTTATTAAATATATTTAAAGTCACTAAAATAAGAATAATGAACAGTAAAAGATATAGTATTATTACTTATTTTCCGATAATAGAAGTTAATTTTCGATATATTTATTTTATAATAGACTTCTTTCCAATGAAGGATTGTATAAGTGTTGACAATATTATTTTTATCACATAGCGTAGAAATCTGAAATGTTCAAAATATTGATGTTTGTCGATTTCGATATCGAAAATTATTTCGATGAAGGAGGTTAAAGCTCACTACCAGTTTTTAATTTTAAATTTCATCGCTCAGTACCTTTAAAAGTTCGTCCCACACCTATAAATATGAATATTGAATAAGCTATATACTGCTCGTTAATTATCCTACACTATTTTCAGATAGTTTTTGAAGTATCACATGTATTTAAATGCATTGCATAAACAAGTATTTAAATGCATTAAAATTACAAATACGGTGTTCAAAAACAAATCTCGATAGCAAATCCTTATGTTAGACGAATAGTATTTATCAAAACGAAATACAACGCAAAATAACTGCAAACATAAAGTACATAAGCATTAATAATACCTCACCCTTAAAGGTCAGAGGCAATGTTTCTATTTAACGAGAACGACTTGAAACCGACACGATATATTTATTACATTTAACATATTCAAGAATGCTATTTTAAATCAAATAGCATAGATAAAAATATATATCACAGAATGATGAACTAAGAAAGCCAATACTTTCACGAGTTTTTTTTAAAGACTTTAAAAAAAAGGTATTTTTTTTAATCTGAATAATAACAATGAAATTAATATAAATGAAACTTACTATAATACTATCTTCATCATTATCATCTTGGCTATCAATAAAAATTATTAACGATTAAAAAGTAATAAGAATGAATAATGCAATAAATAATGTAATTTTGAATGTAATTTAAAGGGATAATTAAGTATTAGAGCAGAAAACGATACATTATTTATACGCCGCAATGTCAGCAAAAGTGGATAAGAAATAATCGACGTTGTCACTTTCTAATGTGGAATAATCGCATTCGGTCCCTCGTTCGGTATAATGTTACGTATTTTACATTACTTTATCAGAAAATATCGTCGCGAAAAAAATTATATTATAGAAAATTAAATAATACGTATAAAATGGCATACTTTTATTAGTACAGGAATTATTATTAAATAGTGGCGCACTGCCTGCCAATCTGCATTTAATTCGTATTGGAGTAGTGTGGTGGAAGTAAGAACCCATGTTCCTTCTTTGCATTGAGAAAAGAGGCCTTTGCCAACCACTCTAACAGAACAAGGCTATTACTGTCAATATCGGGGTTCCTATAATAAAAAACGCACTTTTGCTCGTCTAATTTAAGTTAATTGTTTTTAATTAAATTCGTATATAAATACGAAGAAACTCAGGGTCTCAAACCTCAGGCAGGTGCGCTTTTAAGATTAAAAAATGGTACAGGTTTTGATACTTTTACTACAGTAAAGTAAAATAAAGTTTAAAAGATAAAACTTCTTATTATGATTGTAATCGAAATCAGCATTCGAATATTTTAATACGTTACACAGTATGCCCTTAGGATTACAATACAAAAGACATCAACGAGTACACTTACCTCGTTTTATTTTACTACTTCTCTATCTTTAATACTACTCGTCAGTTGCTGTAAAATGATTTATTCAATTTCAATTTTTATGTAGTGGATTTCCAAGTCATTTGATATTCTTTTTTTGACAATTTAAAACACAAAAATTGGTTAGTAATGTTTCGAGTACATCTTAATAAAAGTTTTAACATATTATAGTTAACATATAAGAGAGCTAGATTTAAATAAAAGGGTTGAATGTGGGACAAGCATTATTTTATACAACTAAAATTAAAAACTATATTAACTTTATTACAATTTTTTTTACTGTATAGGATAACCTAAAAAAAATAAACATTTTTATTACGGTTTTATTACGAGGATGGTTTAAGTACTATATTATAATAATATATAAAAGCTTTTGTAATTTTTATGTTGCTTGATTAAATTGATATTTACATACCAGGCCAAAGAGACAGGATTTTTTATATCCTACATGGATCTAAAAAATCCTGTTTATTACAGAAGCACATAATATACAATTTAGGATAATAAAAGTTTTAGATGAAGTTTATGAAGTTTCAGGTCTAGTCTTAGAATAAAGGGTTTTTTTATTTGGGAAGTTAACAGATAATTTGGATATTGCTTTCTGTTTTTTATTATATTATATTACGAATAAATATGTGAATGTAGAAGCATCACATTGGCATTTCTCTCGATTTTTATACTGCTTACATAACCAGCGTTACTGCAAGACATCGGTTATTAGCGCTTAAAAATTAAAAAAAAAATAATAATAATCTATAAGAAAACCTTCTAAAACTTTTATAGGTCAAAAAGAAATATATCATTCATTGCCCTTGTCTTTTAAATTTAAGTAGCCTTAGGTATTTATAATACCAATCGTGATTTAGAGTAACATTGAATCAAGCATAAACACATTTGTTTTTGCTTAAGTTAGAAAATCATATTATGTATTATCTTATTTATTAAGTAATGATTTGAGTAATATTGATGATTTCATTTTTTGTATTTAGGATTAGGTTTATCGCAAATTTAAACTCTGGCTTATTATATACATTTATACTTTCTTCTTTCTTTCCTCCTGCCCTTATCCCATTCTAAGTGGGGTCGGCACAACATGTTAAAAACACGTTGTCTCATGATTTGGTTACGTATTTTACGACCGACCGCCTGTCTGACGTAGACTTACCTTAGTCGTATTTTACGACCCCTCGGTAAGAAAGAGAGTGGTTTATTCTACTCAACCGGAGACCACACAGTGGTTCAACTTACCTTAGTCGCCTTTTACAACACCTCGGTACGAAATGAGAATGGTCTATTCTACTCAGCCAGATACCACACGGCATATATATTTATACTTTCTATCTAATATAAAATAAAGTTTTATTAAATATGTCACGCGTTGCTGTTACTTAATCTGGTTAGTATTGCCCTCGAAGCAGACCTCAACGGATACAAAAATGCTTCAATCACCACCAAACTTTACAGGATCATCCGCTGGTTCATTCTACAGATTATTTGTTTTTTTTTATTAAAATTAGTCCAGTCGTTTTGAAGTCTATAAAGCACATACAGAAAAACATTCATTTTTATACATATACGATTATATGTTTTGATTAAATGATTAGAAATATTTATATACTTTACCCTAATGTGATGTGGAGCAGCACCGATTAGTTTGAGTTAGAATACATAATAGCTTTATTTTTTCCCAAAGACGCTTGGGCCGCAACGAAATGAAAAAGAAGCTATGATAGCTGATCATAGTCATAGCCAGCTTTTGAGGAACCTTGGCTCATTATAATATATTCTATGGTTTGTTATTAGAAATTATTCTTTTATTTGCTCTATTTATAGGCTAGAATAAATTTATTTTTTAATTAGTTGTGGAGTACCATAAAAATTCTAAATATACCTAAATACCAAATGCAATTTAATTTAATCAGTAGATACAGATGAAATTTATAGTAGCCAAGGTATTTAAGCATATTCTATGCTAGCTACTACCAATGTTTACAATATGCAATCAACATATGATTTTGTTAACTACATAAGAACTTGTCATAAAAAGTTCTTAAACCGTCAAAATTATTACAACGTCATCATATGCAGCAATAGCACGCAGAATTACATATTCATATTTTAAAATATAAATTGTATCACTTCTCTACCGCATTATTTATTTATTCATTTGTTTAAGTAACATTAAAAAACGTAAGAAAATCATTATCAATAAAAAAAACAGAGTACAAAGATCAACTTATCCCTTTGACAGAGATATCTATCAGGTAATCTACGAAGTGAGACAATTTATAGTAAAACAGTTTTGATACGTAGTATCAAAAATGAAGAATTCAAATTGTATTTCCTAATAATATCCTTACATATACATACATACATACATACATTCTCCTGCCCTTATCCCACACTAAGTGGGGTCGGCACAACATGTTATCACATGATTTGGCTACGTATTTTACGACCGGCCGCCTGCCTGCCGTCAACATACCTTAGTCGCCTTTTACGACATCTCGGTAAGAAAGGAGGGTGGTCTATTCTATTCTGCCGGATACCACACGGCGTAATATATCCTTACTTATATACTCAAAATTCAAATTCAAAATATTCTTTATTCAAGTAAACTTTGAAACAAGTGCTTTTGAATCGACAACATCTACTGCTGGTTCGGAAAGCTGTTCCTACCGAGAAGAACCAGCCAGAAACTCGGCGGTTGCTCTTTTTAAAATATAAATCTTACTAATGAATAAATATATTTATTATAATATATTGTAAATATAAACCATAAATAAATATATTATATGTATGATAAATAAAATAACATTAAAATATACATAAATGTCAGCAAATACATTATGAGAGTAAAGAAATGTTATGTTTCTTTAACGTAAGTTACCATTACCTATTTGATGCGTAATCTAGGTTTACACATTTGTGCGTTTTCTTTAATTCACTTTAGTAATGTCACTAATGTAATTTTTACCTATCGGCATATCCCGATCTTGAAGGAATTTTATTAAGAAACTTTTTTATGGTTGAGGAATAGAAAACAATTATGATATATTATACAAAAACTTTTATTATCAGATGTATTCAATCAAATTAATTCTATAAATCAAAATCAAGAAACTTTCAGTATTAGAAAAATCAATACAAACAGTACTTTCTATTTATAATCCAATCTTTACACGACATCTCCATAATGGAATCTGTCAAAATTTCACGCTTAATGCCGGATGTCCTACAACTGTCAAATTTATTAAGGGCCCCGCTGCTTCTTAAATAGTTTTTGCCAAAAGTACCTCGGAAATTTCTTATGATTTATGATTTCCATAAAGAAAGTTTCTGCTACGAGACTACTTAAGAATGCAATTGATTAGATTGATTTTTAAGTGACTTGATTATGTTATAATCCTAGCGTACATACCAAACTTTAGCTTCTAAGGGGTATAATAATTTTTCTATAAACTATTTTTTAAATTCTGCGGCTGTTACACTTCTTAATTAAATAATTTCTTAAATATACTAAAACCAAAAGTGATCTTAAAGACTTCTGACACTTAGTCTGAAGTAACTTTCACTTTATACCAATACATTTTAGTAAGTTTTATATAAAATAACTATATATTTTGTTCTGAAAAGTTTGTATGCTTTAGTGTTCATTTTTGATAAATTTGTTGTCCAAAATGAGGACTAACCGATAAAAATCAAATAAACTCATTTCAGAGAGATATTATATGGTGACCGCCCCAGTAGAGCCAAGGAATGTCGGCGCCAAACATGTACATAAAAATTCAATATTCATTACACCGTGGGTGTTTTACTTAAAGTCTATATTTTATAAGATACAAAGCAAGGGATAAATATCAGAGTTGCGATTGACATGATTTAAAGTAAGTATAAATAATACGTCAGTATATAATTAAAATTAAATACCCCACATATGAATATTTCTAACGCGTGATTCGAGTTTAGGTCTTTTTATATGTAACCATATAAAAAAGGACAGAATAGCTAAAAACATTTAAAATATTGCATGGTTAATAAACATATTCATAAAATGTAAATAGTAAGGTTCAAAGAGAATAACGAATTAAAAATACAAGCTGCGTCAAAAAAAGGATACGGGAAAGTTTATTATACCTACGTTAATTAAAATTTAAGTATGAAATATTCTGATATTTGATAAGTGCGTAATTAACTTTGTTTTGATTACTTTCAGGTAGTGTGTACCAAACTTAACATGCTGTGGGTGTAGTTATGTGGTCCAGTGTGGCACGGAAGTGTTGCCAACCAGTTCCTTTACTTAATTCGACTCTTTAATGCGATTCTTTTTCTGTTAAAACTATTTTTTTGTTGCACAATCGCTTGCAAAATCTTTATTAGTTTAGTATTGATATGGATGTGTCAAATTAGGGCAAGTAATATATTTTATGCAATTATTGCAACTAATTGTTTTGATCTGGATTCCAGCCAGTTTCAGAGGAAGCATTAGAGAGAAAAAACTTATTTACTGTCATGAATAATCGTAAGCATCTACCAAAATGTTAAGATATTTATCAACAGAGTTATCATCTCTTTTCAGGTCTAGGATGGAACTATTAATTTTGCGTATTAAAATGATCACTTAAAGCGTTATATTACAAGAATTTATGGCGAAACTGAGCTAAAACATCTGAAACGTATAGTTATATAGCTTTGACAGCTGGGTATACGAAGTAGGGGCTTATTTCTGATTAGATAAGCATCGAAGAACACCTAAAAACTCTTCGATTGAAAGAGCTACAGTTGATAAGGGTACGAATACACTCGAGCCCTTATCACATCAGCATCAGAAGTATGACACGGTTATATGATATGGTTGAGGGAACTGAGAGTCTTTGCAGAAATTGATACCTCTACACTTAATTGAAGCATTCAATATAACGCGATTTTCAATAAGCATGGTAATGTCTTCTGTATTACTTCCTTTGGTGTTGCTATAAAAGTTTTTGTTACCCTTGAACTATTGAATTATATGAAAAAAAGGCGACATGATAACAATAGAAATTTTTTTCAGACCACCAAATTAATAAAAAAAATTAACTCCTTTAATTAATTTCATTAAATCGATTATAGAGTGTTCATTATGATTTACATTAAGTTATATTAAATGAACTCGAAGTCAAATTTTAAGGAAATGAAACCCGAACTTAGCCGACCTTCACTGCCGAAAATGAATAATAATTGGATACGATTATTTTATTATAGGCTATTATTACCCGTTCGGAGTCGCAGTGAGTATAAACTTGATCTAGCCTTTCCACCTCTTAGAAAATGTTGATGACTAGAAACCGCTAAATGCCCTTGGCTCCTAAATGCTCATGATTTATATCACGGCCAAACAACATAGTTGCGAATATATTTTATATAACAAGTTGCTATAGAGAAAAATTGTAATTGGTATATTATCACGTTATTAACTTTTATCGAACCGCTGATATTACTTCAAGAAAAAGCATTGTCATGCGCTAACAATTTGTAAAAGTTTTGGGATTAATGAAAAAACGTTATGGGACTTTGGTAACCTGTTTCATAATTTTTAAACACGTGTCACTTTTAAGGCGCACCTATGGAAAATAATCTTAGTATGATGTTCGTTGTGGAAATATAAAATAAATGTTAAGTTTCAGTACTTAAAACTATTTGCAAAATTATTTTTGTTTCAAATAGATAAAAGTGTTATAGGTTTATGTTATTATTTCATGACAAGAGGTGTTCTGAAGCCTACTGCAGGAATGGGCATACCAATAACCTTGCTATAAAAAATTACGTGCCTAATTCATATTTTCAATTTATAACCGAGAAGCATTCGGTAAAGGAGAAATTTGTGAGGATATATGTATGTATTTTCTAAAGAAACCTGAAATCTGTAAGGTGAAAATCCACATTAGACCTACGTGTTATACGTTCACATCCTTCAATCCAAAACAGAGACAGGGGGCTTTTTCCCAGTATTGATAGCAACAATATTGTAATCGAAATGATAACTTAATAGGTATCGCAATAGTAAATATGGGGTTCATGATTCAAAGTGCATTAATTTCATTGCTTATTACTTAAGTGCTTATGTAAAACAATGGCTTTTGTATACATTTTAGTAATATAATCATTTAAATAATATGGGAAATGATTTTCGAAGAATCAAAAGTTATCGTAAAATCTATTCAAATGTGATTTCGTTACCTTTTTTGATGTTGTTTGTAATATATCTGAAACAATAAATATATCACTATTAAAAAATTGACAGAAATACTTTAATAAAATAAAAAGGCGCTATCAAGTCTGTAAAAAAATCTGTCGAATTATTTTATAATATAATGTGGATATTTCACTACGTTTATTCAGTGGCATGCTATATCGGCGACTACGTTTGCATCAACGTAAATGTTAGAGTGCCATCAGTTATGTACTATGTGTTTTTATACTCTTCGTTCACGGATAGATATAGGATTTTTTTATCCTATGTAAGCTTTGGATTGTACTGCACCTATAGTGTACTTACACTGGATAAGCCTTGAATGCGTTACAGACAGACAGTTAGACAGACTTTCGCATTTTTAATATTAAACCTTATTGTTTGTTACATTACTTTTATATTTATATATTTCTTTCAAAGATTTACCTTCAATATTGAAAAATATTTTAAAAATATTATTAAAGTTATCTTAAATTTTTCTATACATGAATAAAAAACCGACCCCACTTCGAGTGGGATAAGGCCTGCCCTTATCCCACTCGAAGTGGGGTCGGCACAAAATGTTATAAAACATCTTGTCACACGACTTAGCTAAGTATTTTATGACCGGCCGCCTGCCTGCCACTTATAATTATTTGCATTAATCGTTGTTTCCAAAACGCCTTGTTCGTCAGAAAACAGACAGGTAGATACTTCAAATGATTATTTTTAAAATAAAAGGCTTCGGTAAAGGTAAACGTTTCTTCATAGTAGGTTCTGGTCGTTGTTACTTATTTAAAATTAATCGCTAAGATTACTTTAATTTTTTTCAAATTCATGATTATTTAATAGAAAAATAATTAATAAGTTTCTTAAAGAACCTATAATATAATTGTTTTGCTATAATCCGCGTTAGTTAAGAGAATGTTTCTAATGTTTGCATTACGATTTTGTCTTGGAGCCTATCCTCTTGATGATACTTCGGTTTCGGGGCGAAACGATTGTGGTGGTGATTGTATCAGTTGTTGCTGGTGGCGGCATTCTGGGATACGTGTGGTGACGTGTCCTGCATGTGTAAGATATGTGAATGTTGCCTGCCTAAGTGTATACTTAGCATTCAATAAAAGCGGATTATAGCAAAATAATTCTACTACATCTTCTGTACTATGCAATTCCGCAAAGTAACACCTGTTTCTATAAATAATTTTTTTTTAAAGCTATTATGGTACTATTGTGTTGAAATAGTTTTTTAATTTTAGGTTAGATCGCAAAAGTATGAAATTCTTTGCACTCAACGAAGCTCATACGTCTATTTATCAAATTTCTTTAAAGAAATAGACATTGCGGCTAAGGTGATAATGATGCCTTCCTCTTTCAATCTTTTAAATGGTTGTGTAAGAGAAAGTTGCACCATACAAACTATTTTTTGGCCTCACATTACACAGACATAATAACAATTTCTATTCGCGTAATACCTATACGGTCAGCAACGGTCTGACGGTTAGAACTTATAAGGTCGGAGCCAGAGTACTATAAACATTTCAATATACTCGTATATGCTTAGATACGATATTAACAGGCCAAAACCTAATTCGTTCTTCAAGGTATTACAATTTTCTTAATCAACAATATAGTCGATGAATTAAATGAACTTGTAAAGTTAAATTGAAAGATTTTTTTTAATTTGACTTCGTTACTTAATTATTAATTATTATTGGATAAATTAATTCAAAGCTTTGATAGCCGTAACACCGTACGACTCTCTAGAGACGATCATGGGTTCAAACCGGGCAGGCACCAATAAGTTTTTCAATTAAAACTTATGTGTCTAATTGATAATTACAATTTATCACATGCTTTTCGGTGAAGGAAAACATCGTGAGGAAACCTGCATATCTCTAGAGAATTCTAGGGATATGTGTAACCTACCAATCCGCATTGGAGCAGCGTGGTAGGTCTTAGCTCCAACCCTTCTCTCCAAAACGGAGAGAGGAGGACTTAGCCCAGCAGTGGGCATAGTAACGGGCCGTTACTTTACTTTTACTTTACTAAATTAATTCATTTATATGTTCTATCGAGCAATTATAAGTGATAGATAAATATTCGTATGGACTTGCAAAATCATTTCTTTACTTTTAGAGTAATTGAGACCTGTATAACTTGCATTTATATTTTTATTTTTGAGCTTAACCCGTTATAAAGCTCATCCGCAAAATTTATAGTAACTTATTTAATTCACAAAATTGATCATGTTTTAAAGATATCGCCATTAATTAAATTGACAAATTGTAAATATATAAAAACAAGTTTGTAAAAGTATTATATAAATATAATCTACCGCCCAATTGAAAACTCTAATTTTAATATGTCTACTATACTTTATACGTATTACAAAATTTATATTTATTTATTTATTTAAGCTAAAAAATTTGAAAAGTTTACAAGTTTCACTATTTATAATATTAATATTTTGTAATATAATACTTATATTTTAATATAATATGCATGGTACCCAGTAAGCATGCTAGGTTCACACCAAGAAGTCATCAATTATTGTAAGCGAATAATTATGTTGAATATTTGATATTTTTGTATGTCAGTTGTGTGAACTAAATAAAAAAAATATATATATTTACAAAGTTACAGTTCATAATTTTAATTTTGAAAATATATAAATTATTATTTTTAAGTAAGGTTAGGTAATATAACTAGAGTAAGTTTTGATAAAAGGTTGGTATATGTGGATAAAAGGTGATAACAATGAATGCATAAGCAACAGAGCTGGTTCAATGAAGTTTCGCTGTTAAATAACAATCAAAGACTGAACATTCAAAAACGACCCTAACGCATGACCGTAATAATTAGAGCTAAAGATTAAGAACGTCATCGATATATAATAATAATAATTTTTATTTGCTAGAATGTGGTACATAATTTTGTTGGTCACAAACATGAATAGTGGCAGCCGTAACATCCAACTATAAATAGTATGCAAAATAATAATATAATAAAATAATGTCCTACTTAAATTAAATCTATTATTTGAATGATACAATAAATCCATTATTAAAAAAAATAAAGTAATTGTAATTGAAAATGTCATTACAAAGTCACATATTTATTACTGAATGTCGGGAATGTATATGCAGAAAGATCGTATATCATATGTCAATATTAATTTAGATATTCTTTAATATCGTAGCATTTTTCTAACAGCCATATCTTAAATTTTTCCTCTAGAACTTTTACAGTTAATTTCCGAAGGTCTGTTGGTAGCTTATTATATATTTGTATGGCCATGTAATAAGATTTTTTTTTGTATAAAGCACTACAGCATTTGTTTACCAATATTTTGTCAGGATAACGAACAGACCTATTAGTATCACACTAACGTTGGAAATATTTAGGATACGTTTTAACAAATATACACATATCTCTTATGTACATGTATGGTAAGGGTAATATGCCCAACTTTTTAAAAAGCGGTTTGCAACTATCTAAGGGTCCTACATTGCAAATAGCCCGAATGCATTTCTTTTAAAGTCGGAATGCTCTAATAGCGTCAACTGAATTTCCCCAAATAACCAAGCCATATGATAGCACAGACGATACGTATCCATGATATGCACTTAATGCCGCATTTACAGAAACCGTCTACACAAGACGTCTTAAAACATATATAAATTTATCCAGTCTCATACATATATGGTCAACGTGTGCCTTCCTATTGCAGTTTTTGTCATAAAGTATTCCTAAAAATTTATAATTATCCGGTTCTTTTATTTCGTTAATCCCGTATTCGATACTAAGTAGCTCTCTTTTCAAATTATTTGAAGTGAACTGCATTAATTTAGTCTTATTTAAGTTGACCTGTAAATCATTTTCCTCCAGCCAATTTACTACACATTTCAAGGCTTTGCTTATATCTTCTTTGTAAGTAGCGACATTATTTTGTTTAACTAATATTGTAGTATCATCTGCGAATAGGACACAGGGATGATTAATTGCCAAATTAATATCATTAATGTATGTCAAAAAAGATATGGTCCTAGTGCACTACCTTGTGGCACTCCCTTTTTATTGCAACTGTACTGGGATGTGTATTGTTTCCTTATATTATTTTCGATTTTGGAAATTTCTGTACATACCATCCTATTACTTAAGTAAGACTTTATCCATTCATTAGCTATACCCCTGATACCATATACTTCTAATTTGCGTAACAATATATTGTGATTGACTAAATCAAAGGCCTTAGACATATCTAGAAAAATTGGCGTTATTGGAATTTTGTCATTTAAAGAGTCCATTATTAATTTATTTAAATAGAAACAAGCCTCAATAGTAGAACTATTATTCCGTTAGCCAAACTGTTCACGTATCAGTACATTATTTTTGTCAAAAAAACTTTTTAGTCGCTTTAACATAGTTTTTTCAAATATTTTTGCTAGAGTTGGTATTAACGTTATGGGACGGTAGTTATTAGGTCCTTACATATGAAATTGGCGTTTTGTCGTACTGACCACTTTGATCTCAAATATTACCTTTATGGTTAGGAATTCCAAATTCAAATTCATACAGCTATTTACTCATGCATTTGTGTTTCAAACCCCCTAATTCATTTGTTTTTTCTTCTTTTCTTTTTTTCTTTGTGTCACTCTGTTTATAAAATGGAAAACATGAAATTTCGCATTATTTACGAGTATGAGTTCCACCGTGGCACCAGTGCTGCAGAAACGTTTCGAAGGATTAATGATGTGTATGGTGACGGTGTCGCAAAAGAAAACACAGTGCGTTTTTGGTTCCAACGTTTTCGTTCTGGAAATTTCGACCTGCAGAACAAGCCTCGTGGACGGCCGGAGACCAAAGTTGATAATGAAGAATTGAAGGCTATTGTGGAAGCGGATCCATCGCAAACCACGTCCGAATTAGCTGCAGGCTTCGGTGTTAGTGATAAAATTATTCTAATCCACTTGAAGCAAATTGGGAAGCTGAAAAAGCTTGAAAGGTGGGTACCTCATGAATTGAACCTCATGAGTGAAGCAAACCGACAAACGCGCGTCGACTGCTGCGTTACGTTACTCAACCGGCACAATAATGAAGGAATTTTAAATCGAATCATTACCTGTGATGAAAACTGGATCCTCTACGATAATCTGAAGCGCTCATCGCAATGGCTGAACCCTGGAGAACCAGCCAAATCCTGCCATAAGCGAAAATTGACTAAAAAAAAGTTGCTTGTAAGTGTTTGGTGGACTAGTGCCGGTGTCGTTCACTACAGCTTTCTTAAATCTGGCCAGACGATTACGGCAGATATCTATTGTCAGCAACTGCAAACCATGATGGAAAACCTAGCTGCTAAACAACCGAGGCTGGTCAATCGCTCTAGGCCACTGCTGCTTCAGGACAGCGCTAGACCACACACTGCACAACAGACGGCTACCAAATCAGAGGAGCTTCAATTAGAATGTCTTAGACATCCACCGTACTCTCCGGACCTTGCTCCAACAGATTACCATTTTTTTCGCAATTTGGATAACTACTTGCAAGGAAAAAAATTCAACTCCGATGGGGAAGTCCAGACCGCCTTCAAAGATTTTATTGATTCCCGCCCGAATGGTTTTTTTAGTAAGGGGATCAATGAACTACCTATGAGATGGCAAAATTGCATACATAGCAATGGCACATACTTTGATTAATTATATATTTCATTAAAAAAAAACGACTTTATGATCCTCCCATAGAAAACGCCAATTTCATATGTAAGGACCTAATATTTAAATCTGTATCATCACCTTTTTTTAACAGCGGCTTAATAATGGATATTTTTAGATTATCAGGGAAAGCCCCCTGTTCAAGTGACATGTTTATGATATATGTGATATAAGTGGCTTGCACGAGTAATCAGCACATTTTTTTAAAATATCGGTCCTTATGGTATCATAACCCACAGATTTAGTATCTTTTAATGACCTATTATCTCATATGGGTCTGTAGGATGTATAAAAATTGATTCTGAATTAAGTGCATTACGAAATAAATTGTCACTTAGTTGAATTTTGTTATGTTGCTTACTATTTATATTGATAAAATAATTATTAAATATTTCGGCTATGCCATTTGGATTAATAAAGGTTTTATTTTCTGTCTTGAATTGAAGATATGTCATTATACCCTTTAAGCTTACCTATGTTATAATGAATCAATTCCCAACATGCTGCACATTCATTTTTATGATTTTCAATGTATTTGTTAGTTTGTATTTGTTTTGATTTATATATACATTTCTTTAACAATTTATTGTAATTTTGAAAATGTTTTTTATTTTTGTTTTTATTTATTCCTGAAAATTTGTATTTTAAGAATAATATTCTTTTTTTTAAACATGACTTTTTAATTCCTTTAGTTAGCCATATTGTTTTAGACTTATTATTTTTCATTTTTACTTTTTTAAGAGGAAAGCAAAGAATATAGAAAAGCTTTATTAGTTCATGAAATGATTCAAATGATTTATTAACATTATTAGTTTCCTTTATATCAGAAAAGGTCAATGCTGAGATACAGTTCAGAAATTTTTGAACATTAACCTTACATAACATGGTTACATAACATGGTTTGAATATAGAAGGGACTACATCCCTTCTATATTCAAACCATGTTGTACTATAATTTACTTTCTTTACCTTTACTATTAATGTTTGAGAAGATTTATGATCTGAAAGTCCTAGGTGGTGAACCTCGGATCTTGATGATTTAATATTACTTACTATCAAGTCTATGCATGATGATAGCCGTGTAGGACTTTTAATATGAGAGATAAGATTGTAACTGTCTAGCAAGCTATTTAACTCACGGCTACTGTTGTTTATTCTCAGCATGTCAATATTCCAGTCTCCACATAACACATTTTTTTTATATTATATTTTCTATGTAATGAGTGCAAAAGTGCATCAAGTTTATTAAGAAATATGTAAAGGTCACTTTTTGGTGTCCGATAAATGCAGACAACAATCAGGTTATGATTCAGGATTTCAACTCCACAGCATTCAAACACATTAACAAGTCCCGTATTTTTTATCCAATCAAGTTCTTTATAATTTATGTATCCCTTAGTTAGTATACAAGAACCACCCCTTTTTTTATTTCTACAGAATGATGTTGTTAATTTATAGCCAGGTAATTTAAATAAATTTTCTGTATCCTTTTTGATAAAAGTTTCAGCAAGACAAATAATATCTACTTTATATTATTTGTCTTGCTGAAACTTTGTAATATTTGTAAAGTATCGATGTTGTGGACACTAGATGTCCTCAGCCGCGAGGCTAAAATTAAAAAAAAATTATTTTCTTTGAATATTTTAAGAATGAAAAAAAAAATTATTTTCTTTGAATATTTCAAGTATGAAAAAAAATAGTTAATAACGATACCGGCTATACTCACGTCTAATTTTATCGGATTAGCCCGACTAGTTTCGAACCCGTCCGGGGCACTTATTCATGAGCTCTTTACACGACGTTATCGCGGCGGGAACTGCGTGCAGCAGCTCGCTGGGCGCGCCTCGTAGGTGGCTGGGGCGGGGGGGGAGACGGTTGCGGCGGTGGTCGTTATTAACTATGAATACTACTCACGATAGTTTAAATTTAAAAATATGAAAAAAAAATTTATTTTCTTTGAATTTTTTAAGTATGAAAAAAAATTCCCTAACGTTGTTGCTTAGTTATGTGTATATAATAACTAGCTGTAATTACGGCTTCGCCCACGTGGAAATCAGTTTATAAAAAATTTAAATAACGTGATATTTTTGGTTTAAACGAGATCCATAATACAAAAGTAATGACAAAGTAATTTTATTATTACTTTTCTAAATATTTGTTTATAACTTTATAGTATAATCTTTACTTTTTAAATAAAATACTTCTCTTTAACCAACATCGATGACATTTGGCACAATTAATGCTTATACATCAGGGTAACTTATAGGCTATGATATAGGTTCTAGAAATCCTGTTAATTTAACAGGGATAGCATTAAATTAGGAAACGCCATCTATTATCAACCTATTAAAGTTAAGTCACATCTGTAATTTGAAGAAGGTTATATATATCACGTTGTTTGACTTACATCGATAGTTATTTAAAAATAAGTTTTAATATATTATGGTTTCTTCTTCTGGTTTCTATTTACTGGATAATCTAACTGAGCTATTAAAATGTAAAATTAATGTACGTTGTACGAAAAAGTAAATGCGAAAATCAGCCTGTCTGTTACGTTTTCACGCCGAATCTGCTGAACTAATATCGATGAAATTCGGCACTATCAATGTTTATACATCGGGGTAATATAAAGGCGATAGAAATCCTGTGAATGCAACAGGAATACGACGACATTACCATTACTTTAATTTCATAAAATAAATAAATATATGGGACACTTGTATTTGTAGACATACCCTTTTAGATAAAAAAATACACGTGTGCTAATTTAATGTTAGCTAAACTTTCCTTTAAAGGGTGAATAGCGAATGCGATTCGCACTTAACTGCCCCTCATTTTGCGCGAACGTTTTCGAAGCCCCGCATATCGGTGTGATGATCACGGACTGCTATGACTCTTGCTTTACGCTGTTATACCGTTTTTGAAGCTTTGAACTTTGAATGATAACGTTTATATGCATTTAATTGCTCTTTATATTAAGTGAATATCTCCGAAGTTCGCAGTTGAGTGTGTTGATCACAATCTTCTATAGTCTTCGGATGCAGGCTGAGCTGATCTTTTGGAAGATCTAGACTCTAAATAATGACAGTAAAGGAAACGCTATTCATATTGAGAGAATATTTTAGAAGTTTGAATTTCTGTATGATACTCACAATCCGTTGTAACATTTCGGTAAGACAGAGAGATTTATCGTTTTTTCTGAAGCATAGTTTATTTATTTTAGTAAATAGAGCGTATTACTTACATTTGTTATACAATGTAAGAGGTAAGTTAAAATTATCCTGTAAACAAAAAACAAAATTTATAAAAACTCTTCTTAAAAGAACTCTTTCGACGTAAGCAACTTGATAATGAACCTCCTTTTACTCGTCTTTGATGCATAGTGAATTAAAAAACAAATAGGTTGATAATAGATGGAGTTTAAAATTTCATACTATTCCTGTAGAATTAACAGGATTTCTATAGCCTATATGTTGTCACGATATATAAGGAATAATTTCCCAAATTTCGATATAGGTTAAGCGAATTTCCTGCAAAAGAGTAACAAACATCCATCTATGCTCATAAACATTCGTATTTATAATATTAAGTATGATAGGAAGTAGGATGTGAGACTCCATTGGATCTCCTGAGTTAATAAAAAAAACCTGACCATATATAAACGTTTGTATTAAAAATCCGACACGTTCTTTTAATGATGTTTCAGTATAATCATTACTTTTTATATAAAATAATTTTCTTGTACTAATATCGGTGAAATTTTGCACTATTAATACTAACGACAGACATAGGATGACATTTAAAAACGCCATCTCTTATAAACATTATAAGTTTTTTTATTGACAATGTGTCAAAGTTTATTAATATATTAACGGCCTGGAATCGAATCTTTTGAGGCCAAGTCAAATCTGCAATAAAAGAGGTTTCATTTCCATTCCATTTTACTGAATAAATTTAACTGAGCTATAACAATGTATCAATAATGTAAGTAATACCAAAAACTAAATGTGAAAGTCTGTCTGTTACGTTTTCACGGCGAATCAGCTGGACCAATAAAGATGAAATTTGGTACAACAAATGCTTATACACCGGGTATAGCTATAGAAATCCTGTTAATCCAACAGGAATAGGATGACATTAACATTACTTTACTTTTAGAAATAATTCATTTTTTGGATTGCACTCACTAAGAGAATAAAATTAAGTTGCTCGAATCTTTATACTTTTTGTACAATCTTGAAGCTTGAATCTTGTATTTGTAGACATACCCTTTTAGATAAAAATATACACGTGTGTGATAATTTAACGTTACTTAAAATTGCCTGCAAAAGACGAATGGCGTATGCGATTCGCACATAACTACCCCCTCATTTTGCGCGTACGTTTTCGAAGCCCGCATATCGGTTTGATGATCACGGACTGATATGACTCTAGCTTTGATACCGTTTTTGAAGCTTTTATCTTTGAATGACAACGGTGATATGCAGTTAAGTGAATGTCTCCGAAGTTCGCATTTGAGTGTGTTGATCACAATTTGCTGTAATCTTCGGATGCATGGTGAGTTCAACTTTTGGAAGACTCCAAATAGTGAAACCGAAGCAGTGAAACGCTATTCATATTAAGAGAATATTTTTGAGGTTTGCATTTCTCTATGATACTCACAATCGCCTATAACATTTCGGGAAAACAAGAAATTTATCGTGTTTTCCAAAGTATAGTTCATTTAGTTTAGTAAATAGCGAGTATTATTTATATTTATAATACGTTTTAATAGCTATTAAAATTATAAATAATTAAATTTATCCAGTAAACAGAAATCAAAAAATATAAAGACTTTCGCCTCTTTTGAATTACAGAATTGACTTAAAAGGCTCGATTCCAGGCCGTTAATAAATTAGTAACTATGACAAATTGTAAATAAAAATAACTTATTAAGTTTATTATAGATGGCGTTTTTGAACGTCATTTTATTCCTGTTGAATTAGCAGGATTTCTATAGCCTATATGTTACCCCGGTGTATAAGGAATAATTGTGCCAAATTTCATGGATATTGGTTCAGCGGATTAGCCGTGAAAACGACACAGATAGACAGACAGACTTTCGCATTTATAATATTAGTAAGGATAAGGATACATTAAAAGGTTTCTATATAAACTCAAACGATCTCTTTCTTTTAACCTTTCGAAAACAATCCATTAGATCTTGTGTGATGCCTACTCAACATATAGTAACAGACAGTGACAGGTACTCAACAAACATTTGTATATTAATCGTTTTTGATTTTATTGGTTCGAAGAAATCACAATGTTCATTTTTTATTATTTGCCTCAAATGTTTTGATTTCATAACACCTTTTCACACTACTCAATACCCAATGCCATAACTATATAACATAAAACAATACAATACCTTTGAGAGATTCTTCAGTTACTAATTGGCGTTTGTATAATCTACGTCTATAAGTAAAGTAGCGGCCTGTTACAATCCCACTGCTGGGAATAGGCTTCCTCTCTCCGTTTCTGAAGAGAAGGGTTGGAGCTAAGACCTACCACGCTGCTCCAATGCGGATTGGTAGGATACACATATCAATAGAATTCTCTAGAGATATGCAGGTTTCCTCACGATGTTTTCCTTCACCGAAAAGCGTGTGATAAATTGCAATTATCAATTAGACACATGAGTTTTAATAGAAAAACTCATTGGTGCCTTTCCGGGTTTGAACAATCCCTAAACATCAAAGTTTTAATTGTTATTTTGTATTCTTAAATATAGTGTTAAAATTGAAAGATCTAATATGCAAACGCAGAATTGATGCCGTGATGTCTTATAGCATGTTTTTATGGCTAACTATTGTTTGCATAAGAAATTAATGCAAATCAAGAAAATTTTAAACACACTATGATGTAATAAGACTGTAGGTGTTACGAATATGTACACCAAAAAAAGAGCTTGCAGATTTGAATGTCTGAATCTAAATAATTACGATATAACCAATAATCGGATAAAGTTTGCTTTGTAAAGTTTGACTGGCCCGTTGGCGCATTCGGCAATGACCCTATCTTCGGCTCCGCGGGTCACAAGTTCGATTCCCGCCAAGGACCAATAATTTCTATAAACAATTTGTTGGTTCTTCGAGGCGTATATATGTATGTGTAAATGACCCATATGTTTTCTTTAAATATTTTTATTCAAATATATCTGACACTTACATACACGGTTGTCCATCCCCAAAAAAAGTAAACTTAATACTTGTGTTATGGGTGACAGATAACTGGTAAATATATTCATATATACTTTTAAATACATAATTAAATACAAATATACACCTAGGCTCAAAGAACCAACAAATTGTTTATAGAAAATGTTAGCCCTCGGTAGGAATCGAACCCGCGACCTTCAGAGCTGAAGGCAGGGTCACTACCCACTGCGCCAACGGCCATTCAATTCATATTTATCTTATATGTAAAATTCTCGTGTCACAATGTTAGTTACCATACTACTCCGAAACGGCTCGACCGATTTCTATGAAATTTTATATGCATATCCAGTAGGTCTGGAAATCGGCTACTAGCTTATTTTCATACCCCTAAGTGATAAGGGCTGTGCACCCCTAACATTTATTTTTATTTTTTTGATATATATAGTTTTAGTATACACTAAAAATAACTTATATGGCAAAACAACGTTTGCCGGATCAGCTAGTATATTTATGAATATTATATAGTAAAGTTATTCCCAATTGAAAATTATTCCTTCTTTATTGGGAGTCAATTTGTCTTGATTTTACGTAGCGTGCATTAAAGTAACGCTTTTCTAAAATGTGCCCAAGTTGTATGGGTGGGCTATCATCTGTATTAGTAATGTCAATCACTCGAGTAGCTCTGGCTACTTTTCTTTTTGTTTCTCTTTACGTAATGACATTAGCTCGATTTCTCTACAAAAAATTTCCAATATGATGTTACTCGTATTTTCATCGATATCAGATTATGTGAGCATGTGAGAATAGTTTCTTAGTATTCGGACGAGCTCCGCAAAACTTTTATAACAAGTTATATAATTTTTATACATCTCGATTATAATTACTTAACATTGACTTTGACTTAGTATCTCGATGAAATTAATGATGATTATGAATAAGTTAAAGCCATCTACAGGATGGTACCGCTAATAAGACATTAATTTTAATTTCCTACATACCTCAGCACCCGATATAAAAAATTAATCCAGCGAAGTATTTTAGTCATATGAATTATTTAACGTTTTTTAAAATACCAACACTATTTATAGAAATCAACGACCGTACCTTATTACAATAAGCGTAACGAAAAATAACCTTGACCCAACAGCTAAATAGGTGGGAGCGAGAGAAAACAACAATGTTACTGTTTTGACCTGTTATTTGGACAACCGCGCCACGCCAGGTCAGTCGACTATTACTAACACAGCCAGATCTCAATTAAATTATATTTATAATATTTTCTTCAAAAATACTTTTTTTAAGTTTTAGATATTATTCCAAAGTAATCTATTACGTGCATAGTTAATGATCAGTGCATTTATTTAATTTCGTATCGTCGGTACAATCCTGCATACTTGATTGGTACACAAAGGTTACGTATAATCACTAATATTCTTAAACATTAAATGGAAAATGGCTATTTAAAATTGTCTGTTTTAAATACATTTAGGCAAAACATTGTATCATTGAAAAACTATTTTTTGTAATGATTTTCAATAGCTCATTTTAGAAGAAAGTCTACAGTGGTTCTAAAGGTTCATGACATAAATGTTTTTTTTGCATAAACAGATTTAATTAAAATCTCTAGTTATTATAAAATCAGTTAGATACTATCAACAATCGATTTCTTTAGTTTGGAGCGGTAATACAACTTGGGATGGCGATAATTGATAAATTATGCCTACGAAACGGCACATACATATGACTTTCACTATCAAAATATATAGTGCCATAGTTAGAGAATGCTCATGAAGGTATAATCTGTCTTGATATGTTCGAATCATATTACCATGTTCAAAACTTTTGAACTTTTTTATATTTTTTTTACCATATACTAAACAATTGGGAATCATCAGTGAATGCTATAGACACTTTCTACTTTAGTAAACGTATAAAAACCTAGTCGATCAGTTATTAAAAATAGTTTACAGTGATGTCGAAGCAAGAAGTTATTTTAATGGTCACTTTCATACATGGACGTAATCGTCACGACGTTAGTTCACGGATAATGACCACAAATAGTAGACGCAGCATTGTAGGTGTGCATACGTTAATCAATTAGCATAGGGAAATAAAGAATATCAGGAAGATATGGTAATAGGATTTAAAAGTTAATGCCCTTATATGTGAAACAAATTTAGCTCCAAAAGTGCATTGTTTTCACATTAACTTATTGGTAAAATTTAACTACTAAAATATTTCGCTCAAGCACGTCTTAAATTGTCAAGGTGTAAGCGAATATCTAAATGTTAAAAAGGCTGTTTGCGCACTTGATGGAAACTGGTGCAAAGCGAAGTGGTGCAAACCGCAGAACCAGTCCTGCGACAGGAAGCGGCCTCGAGGTCCGCCGCCCCCCTGCGCGCCCCTTCCTCCGCCCCCCTGGCGCCCCGCACGTCTCTCTATGCCCCTCTAGTATCAGTCGCCGCGGGGCCACCTGATCCAGACAAAGCGTGTCCTTCGTGTCATTCTTGTGACGCATACAAGTGCATTGCACTAATAATAAGTCCGTTTCATGTCCGGTAACAAATATTATTATGTTAAACTATAAAATAACTTCGTTGACGCGGTAGATTATTCATTATTATACCTGTCTTCATGGGAGTTATTAATATACATGATTTGTAAAGTTCTCTCGTAGAATCATCATCAATCACCACCCTACGGGTAGGTAATATCAAAACAGTTATAATCTCGCTAATTTATTACTAAGATTTATACTGCAGTTTCATTACTTTGCGCTAATACTTTGTTTTATGTTGAAAATGAAAACTATTAAGAAAAATGATCCTGATCTATTTTTAATATTTTTATGATACTTAAGGGTACTTATGAATAATAAATAATAAAAAAAAATGATTATGTAATAGCGGAGACCAATTTGTGACTTATAAACTTCAAGTAAAAATTTAGCATTAACGATCCTTTCAGTGTGTAAGAAACTTTATAATGTGGTATTTCTCAGAATAAAATCGTGACTAAGGCGTATCTAGATGGAAACATAAAGCGAATTGTTATATACTTAGAGAGTAAAAGAACAATGTTGGCAAAGAGCACGCGGTCGGGAAGCACGATAGCAAACGACAGTCGAACAAAGCCTGCGTCACAGGCGTGCTGCAAGTCTCGTCGGGCCGCCCAAAGAAACAATCTCATAGAAAGTAGAACAACTCATTTATTTATTCAGTGCAGCAGCGGGTGCGAGTGAGACGGAACCGCGAAACTGGCTCATTAAAATAAAATTTCGATTTAAGAGTGCAACTCGCGCGGAGCGAAATAAAAGTTTTCATCAAAATTTGCTCGAGTTATTCCAAAAAAGGTGTACGAAACGCCTCCGCTACGAGATGTTGAGATACAAGTGCAAAGAGAAACCGACCGCAATAGCCTCAGACTACAACATGCGCAGCCTCACGACTGCGTGCTTTCGATTGTGGACATGTTACACTATAATGCTTTACGGCTATAATTACAGATCTTATTCGCAAGTGCATTAGCGCGTGCACCGATAATTTCTCAGGACGTACTCAGCTATCGGAAACAGGCAAATACGTCTAATATCAGAACGTTAAGTTCTTTCTTTTCCGTTCTATGCTAATGTCTACCTCTGTTTTCTCTGAAAATGAGCCATTGTTTAACCATTACGCAGCTCAGGCATTGCATTATCGGCACGATAAAAGCTGCTCTATAATCATCGCTTCTAGTCACGAGATCCGCACGCGCATTTGCTATGTAAATAACACCATGCACGACATTCCGTTGTTTCCCGTGTCTGGTTAAATGAAGTCATTTAATACATTGACATCATATTATTGATGTTATTGCAATCCAACTTTATCACTAATCAGTCTACATCAGTGTTTTTTTATATGTAAGGATTTTCGCTTTGAGTGTTTTCCAACTAAAATGACTGCGCTGATATTTTCAGAGCAGTGCACGTCAATTACTCAACATGTAAAATGAACCAAAATCAAAAATCGACGACGCCGCCTTTCACCTCGCGAGTCCTTTCTAGCGTTTAATGTCTGAATAAATTTTATGATTTACCGACTTGCAAGAGCAATACAACGTAATGGTCCATAAAAATGATTTCCAGCTGTAATGTATCCACCTCAATTATATTTGAGAATAACTTTTTATTTGTAATTTTATAGTAGGCTGTAAATTGATATGATTAAACAATCAATAGTACTCCAGAATTGCCATTCACATGACCTACATTAAGGTGATCAACTATTTATTTCAATTGTTTAGGCACAGGCAAGGGTCATTGTTCTATAGCGCTCAAATCATAGTATAATTGAATGTTATGCTAATTGAAATACTCTCAGAAAACATATATCAATATAAATATTGACCCACTCAATACAACTCCTTCTGAGCTATAAGATTCTGTGAAACAAAGCTATAGAGTTTTTATGCAAAAATTATAACGGTCGTAGCATATTACACTTTCACAAGTTATTATTTTCCATTACAACACGTATACATACTATACATACGTTTGTAATATATATTAATAATAGTAATTCGTAAGCAATAAAAATACGTTAGAAATTCTTAAATACAAACTCCGGATGTAAATTATGTAACACACAATTTGAATTGAATGAAAGAAAATTGTGCAAATCTATTCGATGGTCCGAATAAAGATAACATCAACATCTACAAATGACTTCTCACTGATTCGAATGATAACAGCTGTTCTCATTTGGATATAAAAAGTGCAATTGAATATTAGAAAGCAATAATGAATAGTGACCCTTCTATGTTGTGTAATAATGATCTGGCTATAGTAATTAATTTATATGTAAGTATGTCCAATTTCTTTATCGTTTGCAAAACCCTAAGCCTTAATTAGTTGCCTAGATAACTAGAAATTATAGGCGGTATATGAATTAAGCGTGTTCTTAGTTTACTTTGATACTTTATCACTTTAAACAATATGAGAGTCATTGCAAAAAATATAATAAACACAATCAGATTAGCGTCATAGTCATTGTCTCACGCTACTCCGCCATGATTGAAAATCATCATTCTCCTTACTCCACTTTAAGTGAGGTGAGCACAAGATGTTTTTTGCTTCCATTCACTCTTGTCATACGTCAATTCTGGCGAACTCTGGTTAACATATGCATAAATATAACTCGCGGAAGAAATCGTTGCAAGCTATATCGCGTGCAGATGATATCAGTGTGGTGTGCAAGAGACCTTACGCGGATTGTGCGGTTCAAGAGAGGATAGATGAACAAAATAATGACTGTAGTACTCGGGAACGAAGACGCCGCGGCGCTCCAGTCAGTTCGTGACCATAGCGGACCTTATAAAAAGGTAACTCGATTTTGCCGCGATGTGACCCGTTTATTTATATAATAACATATGCAGCTTCATTCATATTTAACACTCTCTTGATCACATGATTTTCATCCCTCCTCATTAAATGTCCATCTTTATCTTGTACGCCTGATCATTTCTATAATACATTTATATAATAAAATATATATACTCGTTTCGTATTTAATCCAATCTTGTCACACCATGCATGCACCTTAAAATTCTAATCTTATTTGCATGCACTCTTCTTTCATCCGTCTTTGTCATTGGCCAACATTCTGACCCATACAATACGACTGGTCCATTTTATAAATTTTCCCCTTCCTCGATTAAGTTATGTACTAGATAAATACTGTACTTCTATAATAAAGCTCCACAATCAATTTAAGCCTTGCCATAAAAGCAATTTAAAAGTCACAATAAAAAGGATACTGACTCAGTAAGCCTACTGTTAATATACATGAATTATATAAATGATAAAAATGCCTAGATTTAACATCACTTGACCGACAACACACAAAAGTGCTACGACGATATGTAATTAATTATACGAATTATATTTTAAAAAGAGAAACCACCGATTTTCTTGTTGGCTCTTATTGGTAGGCAAATTTCTGAACCAGCAGTACAGTTGACTATTCACAAGCACTTGTTTACGAGTTTATTTAAATAAATAATACTTTCTAGTTTTTTTTTTAATAGTTCACTATTAAGATATACTAATAAGGATATAGAAGTAACGTAGACTCTTATTCTTATTCTTTGAAAAATTATGCTATACAATCGAAGTATGAGACAGATCAGTGATTATGCAATTAAGATTCTATATACAACTCTACTAAGCTCGTATACAATTGGTTGACTTTGAGACTACTTCGAATATTCTGGACACACGTATTAAAATATTAGCAGAGTTTCAGTTTAAACAACTTATTGTTTGTCATAAATCTATAATATAATATGAGGATGTGTGACTTACAAGCCATTACAACTTGTTACGGCTGTTATAAGTTTGCAGCTTCTTCTGTTACAAATAAAATTTACGATATGTGCGAAATGCACGTTAAACATTTACAAGAGATGCAACGTTTATGTATTAGTAAATAGTAGGCAATAAATGGCAAGACGAGATGACCCAGATGACCGTTAGTTCTCTCGCCTTAAAGCCCGTATTAGCAAGAATGTATCATAGGGTAAGCTGATATTTTCAAATTAAAATGGAAATGTAAAATTTTCATTCTTAGATTATTTAATAGATATACGGTATCGATTGCGTTATTCTACTTTCCTTTTTTTTACTCTACTTCTTTATGATATGTAGTAAAAAAGTAACGGCTTGCTACTATCCCACTGCTGAACATAGGTCTTCCCTTTGCGTTTTTCGAGAGAAGGATTGGAGCTAAGACCTACCACGGTGCTTTTGTGGATTTGTAGGTTACACGTATGCCTGAAATTCTTTAGAGATATGCAGGTTTCCTCGCGATGTTCTTTTTCGCCGAAAAGCGTATGATAAATTGCAATTATTAAATAGACACATAAATTTTAATAGAAAAACTTATTCGTGACTGTACGCGGTTTCAATCCATCATTGTCTCTAGAGAGGCGCACGGTATCGCCGCTATTCTCTCCGGTCGGTCGAGTCGGTCTCGAGAGAAGCCAGTTTTGTCAAGCTGTCTAATTTGGCTATCATTCATTTCGATGTTATGTAGATACCAAGTAAATACATAATTTTAACAAATATGTCAATCTCCCAAATAATGTTAACGACATTATGGTGTCTTTACAAGAACAACGTGACATCCCATAAAAAAGTTTTTTTATTATTATTCTTTTATATCTTTTTTGCTTATTTTCATAATTGTATTCATTATTTATTTCATTATTATATTCATAATAATTATTTACCGCAACAATTTAATTGTTACTCCACGGTAAAATTATCAATATTTTTAAATTTATCAACGTTTAAATGTTTGAAATTGCTCTGAGTTGTGGTTTTTACAGATTTCACGTTGTTCTTGTAAAGAGGCGTTATGATGAAAATAAAAAATAGTCTAAAATCACTCGAATATTTCTATAGATTCTTAATTGTATAAAGGCTTGCTACAGAATTGCTTTATAAATACAACAGTTAGATTGTGTTGTTATGTCCATCATATAGTGAAACGATGCACTCAACTCGCTTTTTTTTATTAATTTCACTTTCTCAAACATAAATAAAGTTTCGCTTAACTCGTATAGAAACTTTGTTATAACAGGAATTAATATAATCTGTAGTTTTTATCTTGTTATATGGAAGCTGATTGAATGATAAAAAATACTTTAAAAGCAATTTCTACTACACCACATTGATTACTTTAATAGTCAGTAGATCGCAGTATTTCTCAGTACATGTACAGAGTAATGTTAATAATATTCTAAGTTCTCACGTTCAAGTTACATTTGCAATCCCATATCGTATAATATTGCATTAATCAAATTATCTCGTCTTATAATATATAGGAACCAATGCAATCATTATTATAAGTTTATCGGTAAGAATATATAGGAAAATAATGAAACTATTGCGAATTAAATCAAGAACACTATTAGTTTTTTTTTACTTTATAAAACACTTTTAGTGTTGATAATGTTAAATAATAATGAATTTGCATAAGTTGCGACTGAGTTGAACAAATAACGAAAAAATATAAATAAATAAAACTTATAATATTCTATGTATACGTTATGTAACAACTGATAAACTATACAAATAACTTTACTAATAACTAACTTTTATCATAAACTAAGTTAATTATATACATACCCAAATATTAAAAAAAAATCCGTATTATCCATAGTCATAAAACAAAGTTCCTGAAAGCTATCTGTCTGTATGTGATCAATTTTCTCCAAATTTACTGAACGGGTTTTATACTGTTTTCTTTCTTTTCTTTCTGTTGTGCAATACCTCTTGATAGTTTAGGTTGATAATACATTAGGTCTTTATATAAATTGTGTTGAAGAGGTCGCGCTGTTTGAAAAAAAAATCCTCTGCTGGGAGCTTTAGTCGCATGTGTGACGTAAACCAGCTAAGATACACTAAAGTAATGTACTAGAGATTTGTAGATCTATAAAAATACAACAAAAAAGTCAGTGATAGCACATCTCTATCTCTTATGGTTAATTTACAATAACTACGCGCGGTCGAGGTCCCTGGCACAGCTAGTCCTACTATTCCTACTATATATAATAATATAATATTATATATAATATATAATATAATATTATAAATGCGAAAGTTTGTGAGTATGGATGGATGTTTGTTACCCTTTCACGAAAAAACTATTGGACGGATTTGGATGAAACTTTACAGTTATATAGGTTATACATCAAAATAACATATAGGCTACAATTTATAATGATTTTATGTAATATAATGATATATGTCATGTAAAGTTGGAAAAATCTGGCCTCTGAGAGCTATCTTGGCGTACGCTGCCTGAACCATTGGAGTTACACAAAGATGATGTACCATAGTATTGTTTGTCTTGAATAGTTCTAAATAAAAGTCCGGGATAGCATATATCTACCTTTTATGTGGAAACCATTATGACTAAAATTGTGAATCGTAGATTTAATTAAATTGGATAATTTTACAATGCACATGTTAGTATATTTATCAAGCTCTTATAGAAATCAATCTTCACTAAGTAATTTGGCCGAATAGTTTAAAATGATCTGTAACGAAACTGAATGTGGCAGACCAAATTCCACGCGAGCGAAGCTGCGGGTATAAGCTTGTAATTTAATAAACTATTCTATGAAATTGCTAATATACAGTTTTTATTATGTATACAATATATCTTGCACCTGATCTTAATTATACATATACGAAAGATAAAAGTGTGTTCGCGGTTTTTAGAACATTGCTCCTTCAAACGACCTTGCTATCGGTATGTAATTTTATAATTACTGAATGTATGTAATGTCGGAGCTGTAACGCCTCAAAAAGGAAGGCTTCTGAAACCGATTGTTTCCGTGTCGTGTAGCTTTGTAATCTTGAATAAAAATAGATTGGTCCCCTACACTTGTAACTGTACCGATTTTTTTGGTTCATTTATTCAAAGCACATTAATTATTACGTATTTAATTTAAAAAAATAATGAAAATAATATTTTGCTATAATCCGCGATAAAAGAAAATAATGTAATGTTAAATGTAGAGTGTAATATACGTTCTTATACCTGATACATGCAGAATTCCTAAAAAATAATGCACTAACCGCCTCCAATAACACATCAATACACAAGCACTGCACACATTCGTTACCATAATCTCAACCATCATTTCACCCCGTAACCGAAGCATCGTCAGGAGAAAGACTCCACGAAAAAATTGCAAAGCTGTCAACACTCTCCAACAAGTACTTTTGCTGAAATAAATAATTCATTTATGATTTTATAAAAGAAAAAATGCTATTTACTTAAGTGTTGCACAGCGCCTTACAAATTTGTGTGTTTACTTATAACGATCAAAGAAAACTTTAATATTGCTTGTGTAAAAGACTTTTTCTAATAGAAAAAAAGATTAGCAATCTGAAAGTACCAACCTTTTGTATGCGTCTAGACAAGTTTCAAAGGAAGTGAAACTCTGCAATTCACTAATAATTCTACCCGTATGGTTATGGATGCATTTGTTGAAGGTTCTAGTCAAATTTCTGATGATGTATAACGTTCTTGTTAGCAAGTGCATACGTGGGTGTAGCTAAATACTTATGTAATCTACATAAACACGACAATGTATATATCTATATTCAATAGGAAAATATGATAGTTGAATTGGATGCTGCGACTTATTTGCACTTTCTCATAGCACTCTACTTATATTCTTTTTTTTATTCTAAGCATGAACGTTTTGCCAATCTATACATATTATAAAACAAAGTCCCCAAAAACTGCCTGTCTGAATGCGATCTATTTTCTCAAAATATACTGAACAGTTTTATACCGTTTTTACTGATTTAACTAATTTTTTAAAGGACTTTCTCTAGAAGAGTTTGTGGTTTTTTATCCTAGTATTCCCGCGGGACTGGAATATAAGCGGTTTTTAAAGTTTGTTACATACTGATTTCTACGCGGCCGCGGGCACAGTTGGTTTCTAATAAAAGTACTGGCTAGCTCCAAAGAAACACACTTTTTAAAGAAACTTTCAAAAAAATAGTAAAGTAACGATCTTTTACTATCTTACTGCTGGGCCTCATCTCTCGGTTTTGGAAAGAAGCGTTGGAGCTAAAATCTACCACGCTGCTCCAATACGGATTGGTAGGTTACACATATACCCAGACCTATCTAAAGATAGTCAGGTTTCCTCACGATGTTTTCCTTCGCCGAAAAACGAGTGATAGATTACAATTATCACATAAGGTTATGACTAATATAATAGTTTTATAATTACACGAAATAGGCAGGCAAACAAATACAGTTAGAATGATTTCAACACCATATAATTTATAAGGTTGTGTGCAGTTAATGGTTATTAAAAGTTCTATAGTATAAATATTACGACAAAGGTTGTTCAGATATAAAATTTATAGCGACAAAGATACGACTAGCATCAAGTGGAATGAGAACTACTAGATCTGGTCACGGAGCTCGTGCGGTAAATAATATTAACATTGTCCTGGGTCCGGCTCATTGCATAATCGCTACCGGTACCTGTCATTACATAGTATTTCTTGGTACTACAGTGGCTTTAATTATATAGAATTATTCATTTATATTCCTATTATACGCAAAAGCTATTTTGATATACATTTTAAAACAATTTTCAAACAACTTGTTTGTATATATTCAAAGAATCCTACGCATGGTGTGTTATTTTTAGTTCAAATATCATCAGTGGCAACTAGATTTTAAAAGCAAAATAGTCAAACTGGCAAACAATAATAAAAAGTTGTCAAAAGGAACTCTAAACAAGTAATTAATTACGCAACTTAAGAGTTCTAATTCATTATCGGAATCAAATGAAGCCACTATAACTTTATACATATATATAACACTATAACAGTATTTTAATGCTATTTTTAAAACTTTAATTTCTTTTTTCTAATAATTTATAGAATTAGGCGTTACTTTACGGAGATCCATAATACAAAAATATTAATAAAAATTATTTTGCAATAATCCACGATACACAATTATTTTTTTCAAAGAAGCGGATATTATAAAACAAAGTCCTCAAAAGCTGTCTGTCTGGATGTGATTGATTTTCTCAAAATCTACTGAATGGATATTTGTACGGCTTATACTAAACGATAGTGCAATTCTTGAAAAAGGTTTAGGTAATAATAGTATATTCTCCGGAACACCTTAACTGATTATGATGGTACTTTCACTGGAAGATAGAGAAGGGTAACGGTGAGGAAGGAGGGCAGCATTAGGCTACTTTTAATCCTAGAATTCCTAGGAATCCTGGGATTCCTAGAATAGAAAATATAAGAGGATTTGTGGCACTCTGATTTCTATGCGGACAAAGTGGACACCGCGAGTATATGCGTATTATAAAACAAAGTCCCCAAAAACTGTCTGTATGTAATCAATTTTCACAAAATCTGATGAAAGAATTTTTGTACGATTTTTACCACCAAACCAAAAGTTACAGCAATTCTACCCGAAGATTTAGCTTAATAGTACATTACAGTTTTATATGAATTGTGTTAAAGGGGTAGGTAGCGTGGTTCTTAAAAAACTTTCCTCCTGGGAGCTTTACTCGCGTGCGCAGCGTAAAACAACACAGATACATTAAAGAAACACACTAGGGAATTGTAGATCTAAAAAAGATTACAAAAACGTCCGTAATAGCATGTCTCTATCTCTTATGGTTAACTCACAATAACTATTTTTATGTTCAAAATTTAAATGTAGGAAAATTTTGTGTCACTGATTTCTGCGCGAGTGAAACTGATGGCAGAGCTAGTAATATATAAAAATTAAATAATATTAATGCAAGCAATGAGTATTTAATAAATGCACGTTACAATTAGCTAATCTACTTAATATTACTAAACAGACATTTGGTAATTGAATACCAACACAACACGCACAAATTATATAATGGATACTTAAATTGTATTATACTTAAGAATTACTTCCTGATTTTGAGCGACATACAAGCAATATAAACTCCGACTTGCTCTTTGACATCATAACTCATATCTAGAGGCAGTTTATAACACCACATTCCAGCTAAATAGCCAATGTGGCAATTAATACATGTAATCACAGTAAATGTACGTGTGGTAGAAACTGAACTAACTATATTGCTGCTTACTTACAAGAATGTTTCTTTTTTGCACAGTAAATAGTTTTGTGGCCTGGCTTCTACTTCTAAGTCGATCTATACATAAATATTAATAAGTGACGTCAAACTTTGGTACCTGTTTTTAAGCGAAAAGCGCAGGAAAGTAAGATTTAGCGTACCTACTTAAAGTTCACACAGAGAAGAAAGAAGTTATTACAAATAAAATGTTTATTGTATACATTTGTATCGTCCATATGAAAAGCTAATTATTTTCCTTTTATACTTCAACATAAGTATTGATGATTCCGACGAAGAAAAAGTTTTATAAGTCCCGTAATCGACTTCATATCAATTTAGTAATTGAATAATATACGAAAGAGGGATTCATTTATCTAAACAAACTCTAGGCGAACGGAGTGTATTCACTATTTGATCATTTTATGTCTATACTACCGATTACAATAATTACTATTCATTTCTACTTTAATAGGAATTTTTATAAGGTTTTAATATAGTTCTATTTCATCTTTCTTTTTACATTACCTATAAGAAATCTATTCGTTACTTGGACTTGTAAATGTATTTAACAATCCTTTATTACTTCGATTTAAATTGAAAAATGATTCAGTTTCTATAGAAAATGGATCTAATAAACTTATCTTATATATTTATTTATATGTAATATAAGTATAGAAGTGATAATTAAAATCAGAATATAGCGATAAAAACATTATACCATGAAATTAAAATATAAAACATTATATTAATTTCTTAACATTCGTCTACCCATCGAATATCAACTCGCATTCGTCGAATCGAATCGCACTTATTAAAATAAATACAAAAATGATAAAAACAACATAAATGTTTACTAGTCGAAAAAGATGGTAAGTAAAAATTATATATTTCAGCATTTCTATTAATGCAAATTATAGTGATGAAATTGAAATAATAATATTTTATTACAAGTAGGTCTATTTTAAAATAAATACATCCTCGCATGTCAGATAATAAACCATTTGATTTCAAATCGTTTGCGGAATAATATTTATTACAACTGTTAAACTAACTTGACCAAATCAAAACTATATAATAGCGGAGATTTGGGCGCTAACCGCAACCGGATATCCCTCGCGATGAACTCACAATCACACTAGCACAAACTCTCACGAATTTTTCTCCCAACGCTTTCACATCTTCCACTAATTATTATCCACTTTATCGAGCATCTTCAATTTGATTTACGTCTAGCACTTACATCGTTCAATCGGTACACTTTTTCTTTTAGCGCGGTAAATTAAGGTGATGGTATACACAGTGTCGACCCCCGCGAGTTGGTGTACTACTGAGGCTACAAATGCCGGCTATTAATTAGGAACTTAAAGGCAGACAGACGCTGTCTTCCATCTTGTTACTTCATTTACGAATGCTCTAATTAAATAGCGTTTACAGCGTCTATTTTGCATTTCTATAATAATATTTTTTTAAATTAAGATTTTCTTTTTTTATTTTATCTACCTCTTACGTGTAAGAAGTCAACTAAATAAACAAAGTGCACGGCTTTAACTGTAGCTGTGATAAAAGAGATTAAAATGGTTCTTTACATTATAAACAATAAAGAAGATAATACTTAAGAGAAGGAACTTCGCTTGTGGTTACGAATAAGAATAAGCAGAAACGACGTTATAAATATTTCCTGCGTGGAGTCCAAATAGTGTTAGTTATAGAATAATGAGTATTTATTTGCAAAATTTATTCAACATAAACTTTATTATAAGGCATAATAAATAATCTCGTCAGCTCATCATCAGAAAATACGTACAACCTGCAGCGTAGAAAGTTGACCTTTTTAATCAGGTATCACATACTTCAGTCATCCATAGTCTGTTGTCTATTACAAAATATATTAATACCAAGTAGTATTACTGAAGTCATAAATGTCTTACGTTAGTGATAAACTTATGTGAAATCTCGTCAAAGATCTCTCTCGTACTAAATACCCTGTGGTCGTTAAAATCGCAATTTGCTCAAAATTTTTACGATTAATTTAGAAATACGAATGTTAGAAGCGATTATAAAGAGAAGATAACTACGGTCCATTGTTTTCTGTAAACGGTTCTACGGATTGACAACATGAATTTACTCATATACAGAAAACCTTACAAACTTTCATGGTAAAGCTAAATTAAGTAGTCAATATTAACATTTGTCATTAATGGCTTCATTTTACTACTCCAAGTAAGATCTAAATGATTTATTCGGAAAATCTTGTCAATTCATGTTACCAAATTGCATAGACCAATTAAAATAAAAAACTTACAAATATCTACGTAAGCGAGCACACCATGACGAATAATTTGTTATTTTACACTTTTCGGACCCACTTCAATGAAACTAAAATGGGTTTAACGGATATTTGTTCAGAACAGAAATAACTTCACAGTTTCTACACTTCTTCTGCGATAAATTAATTTATTTTATATTTTCCCCTGCCAGATAGTGAAGATCAGTACAAAACATCATGCAAGGAAGTTAGATAAATGGTTAAAAAAATTAGCTTATAAGAGTTTATATCACACATATTAAAATTTATTATCATTATTACTAAGGAATACTTGATCCTAGTCATACGCTACTTACGCCAAATTACCTAAAACCTTTTACCTTTTATCTTTTACCTTTAAATGCAAAATTATTTACGTAAGTATTCTTTATTAATTAGTAAAGTATTTTTTTTGTTAATAAAACATTATTTATATATATTTGAATGAATCCTTTTTTTTATGTCTTATAAATTGTTGTATATTTTATTCAAAGACTACTGTAGTCCATATTATTATTCATGACTTTTGCTACAAGTATGTCGCATTCCATATAATATTTCTTAGTTATGTTATTAAATTTGTAATGGAACAATTGAGTTATAAGACCACATAAGAAGTTTGGTTTTTTTTACAATAATTTTGCATTTTAGTCTATAACCATTAGAGCAAAATTTGTGTAGATTGTGGTTGTGATTGCGAGTGGGGCTAATGGAATGATGCACCGATAATACAAGTCGTGAGCGGTGCGGATGAAAGTAGTTTTGCACGTCGCTATGGCCGCTGACCCAAAGCTTCTTATACCGCCTTCAGCGTCACGGCCCCTACAAACTTTGCTTTTTTTAAAACGTAAAATAATCTAATTTATTTCAGCGAGAATCACCACTTAATTATAGAGTCGAGGTAATTTATCTTTCACTTTTGCCAGATTGCTTATATTATTTAATTAATTAAATCTGCCTTTTTAAATTATAAAGTCATCTATCATTTTATATATCTGCATATCATGATATTAAAATAAATACTTTTTTCGACAATAGCTAAAAATAATTATTGAGATAATCTATATTGGTATTGTAAACGCGATTTGACGAAAGATAGAATATCACAGAATCCCTTTAACCCAGAGAATGATGACTATATTGTGAATGCGAAATTAAACTTGTTTATTCATTTTTCATGTCCGAACAAAGCAACTTATCAATTTCATCTTTTTATTTGTATTCTGATTTAGAGAAGTTGAAGGATTGTATAGAGACATAAGATATATTTTTATTTTACTTTTTATCTGGAAGTGTTTGCAGACGAAGTCACGAAGCGAGTATTATGTCACAAAAACACCGAACTTTATTTGTTTTTAAGAATAAAAAATATTTTATTCGTGATATCGCTCCACGTAACTTGACACGCCCTATATAATGTCATTAAATAGAGTTATTTATGACCTAAGGATTTTTAAATTTACATAACAGGATTTATATTTATTGGTCTATCTACATAATGAAGATATGAGTCAATGCTTAAATATAACCAATTCATTATATGTAAATACAGTTTTAAGCAAAAATTTTAAATTCTAAGATTGAACCTACCTCATAAAAAAAGTAATTATATTATTATTATTATTTGAATATAATCCAGAATAAAAAATGTATGAATTGCTAATGTAGTATATTGTCCGTTTTAATATAATACATGAAGGATATATTTGTAACTAAGAGTATTTAGCAAGAAATTTGTATAATTACAGAATTCATGAAAGAATTTCCGTTGAAACGGGTTAGTATAATATCGCACCTATCTTAGTCATTCGATTATTAGGTATGCGATTATTATTTTGATATTATTCAGAATAAAAAATGTATGAATTGCTAATGTAGTATATTTTCCGTTTTAATATAATAAATTAAGGATATATTTGTAACTAAAAGTATTTAGCAAGAAATTTGTATGATTACGAAATTCATGAAAGAATTTCCGTTGAAACGGGGTAGTATAATATCGCACCTATCTTCTTCTGAAAACCAAATAATCGCATATATAACAGAGCTTTTTAAATATAACAAGCCAAGAAAAAGGAAGGAGGTGAAACTTAAAATACTATACATAATTAGGTTTGGTCGGTGAAAACAACAATTTTTAGAGTATAAAATGAAAATAATGCAGATGTAAGTGAGCGGAGCGGAGTTTTCAGTCTGAGATTCCAAAAAAATGATTGTTTCTCTGTATGTGCTTTATAGACTTCGAAGCGGCTGGAATGACATTTCTTAAAGTCTTAAGAATGACCCAGCGGATGAACCTGTAAGGTTTGGTGGCGATTGAAGCATTTTTAAAACTTATTTAACAGTATTTTTTACTACTGATATTTAAATTAGGTCAGTGAAGTGGGCTGGATATACTATTATATTATAATGTCTATACTATACATATATTTATATTAGGTCCTTACATATGAAATTGGCGTTTTGTCGTACTGGCCACTTTGATCTCAAATATTACCTTTATGGTTAGGAATTCCAAATTCAAATTCATACAGATATTTACTCATGCATTTGTGTTTCAAACCCCCTAATTCATTTGTTTTTCTTCTTTTGTTTTTTTCTTTGTGTCACTCTGTTCACAAAATGGAAAACATGAAATATCGCGTTATTTACGAGTATGTGTTCCACCGTGGCACCAGTGCTGCAGAAACGGCTCGAAGGATTAATGATGTGTATGGTGACGGTGTCGCAAAAGAAAACACAGTGCGTTTTTGGTTCCAACGTTTTCGTTCTGGAAATTTCGACCTGCAGAACAAGCCTCGTGGACGGCCGGAAACCAAAGTTGATAATGAAGAATTGAAGGCTATTGTGGAAGCGGATCCATCGCAAACCACGTCCGAGTTAGCTGCAGGCTTCGGTGTTAGTGATAAAACTATTCTAATCCACTTGAAGCAAATTGGGAAGGTGAAAAAGCTTGAAAGGTCGGTACCTCATGAATTGAGTGAAGCAAACCGACAAACGCGCGTCGACTGCTGCGTTACGTTACTCAACCGGCACAATAATGAAGGAATTTTAAATCGAATCATTACCTGTGATGAAAAGTGGATCCTCTACGATAATCGGAAGCGCTCATCGCAATGGCTGAACCCTGGCGAACCAGCCAAATCCTGCCCTAAGCGAAAATTGACTAAAAAAAAGTTGCTTGTAAGTGTTTGGTGGACTAGTGCCGGTGTCGTTCACTACAGCTTTCTTAAATCTGGCCAGACGATTACGGCAGATATCTATTGTCAGCAACTGCAAACCATGATGGAAAAGCTAGCTGCTAAACAACCGAGGCTGGTCAATCGCTCTAGGCCACTGCTGCTTCAGGACAACGCTAGACCACACACTGCACAACAGACGGCTACCAAATCAGAGGAGCTTCAATTAGAATGTCTTAGACATCCACCGTACTCTCCGGACCTTGCTCCAACAGATTACCATTTTTTTCGCAATGTGGATAACTACTTGCAAGGAAAAAAATTCAACTCCGATGGGGCAGTCCAAACCGCCTTCAAAGATTTTATTGATTCCCGCCCGAATGGTTTTTTTAGTGAGGGGAACTACCTATGAGATGGCAAAAGTGCATACATAGCAATGATATATACTTTGATTAATTAATTATATTTCATTAAAAAAAAACGACTTTATGTTCCTCCCATAGAAAACGCCAATTTCATATGTAAGGACCTAATATGTATCTTCGTTATCTTAATTTTAAACAGATAATCAATTCTTAATCCGTACAGGTTAATAATCTGTGCTGGAAAACTAAATCTAATACTAGGTGTATAAATCGTACATCAAAACGCAGCCATCAATTAAGTAATCAAAGTCTATGTACAAACTGTAAACCGAAATTACAATGTAACTTTTTCGATTCTTAGAATCGAGTATTACGAATTCGCTTTCGTATATTGATTCGTTTAACGTGTCGAATTGTGTATCCAGCTAATTATAAAGTTACAGTGAAACCGTGGATCACACACAGTCATATTATATTATAGCTTAGTCCAAGCTATGTATATGTTTATTATATACGGTTTCACTTTCATGATGAAACGAAATACATTTAAGTAACAATATCAAAGGAAATTTTAGCTGTGATAGCCTAGCGGTGAGACCGTGCGCCTCTTTATAAGGGGTCATGGGTTCAAACCCTGGGCAAGCACCTATTCATAAAATTCTGGGGATATTTGTAACAGACCACATTGCAGCGGCGTGGTGAGCTTAAGCTCCAACCCTTCACTCCAAAAAGCCCATGATGGGCATAGGACTACTCTCAGTCCTATGCCCATTATGGGCTTTTTTTATTAGCGATTAATTACATGCGAGAGAACTTTGCTCATGCAAGCCTGAGGTGTTCAGGTTCAAACCAAAACTTGTTTAAAATATTAAATGTTTTCAGTATTTAAATAAATTATATGATAACTAGTGGTATTCCCACCTTCCGCGCCCACTTAATCCTTTCAGTACCCTCATTAATGCATTGTGTTTAAAAATAAAAACGATATTTTTATCATATATGTTAGCCCGGAGATCATATATGATAAAAATACCGAGATCATTGGTCCAGGGGATAAGCCGTTAAAATGTAACAGACAGGCAGACTTTCGCGTTTTTATACGATTTATTATATACGATTATTTATAAAGTAACTATATGTTTTATTAACTTTTGTACTGATAAAGCGGGAGTAAAACATTTCAGTATACCGTAGTGAAGAGCATTATTTAGTTAAAAAAATCCTCTTTACGTTAGTTCACTATTCGGTAAACTGGTCCCTGAGAACCATCTGAGCCATGAGCTCCGTAAAACTCATAACAGGGTGGTGAATTTCGCTACAGCAAACGTCCACCACTTACCTGTTTGGGAATAATTTATAATGGTTATAAAATATTACTAACTATAAATGTATACATATATTCTTAACCTATTCTACGAGTATGATATAATTTATGATGGCCGACGATATTATTACACATACGGGTTCTTCTGCTTAACTGGTATACACTTGATTCACTTAGATGCTAATTTTTTGATATATTAGTATTATATTGACATAATATATTGGATTCTATATGGGCTTTAAATATGATGCAAAAGGACAGTGATAATGAAAGAAAGAGAGGATGCCTAATGAAGTAGGAACAATAAATAAATATTGTCACTATTATATGTATTAAAAAAATATATATTCTAGAGAGGAATATGCACAGGTGTAGATAATATTTTATAGATTTTCGAAGTCACAACACAAAAAAAAACAAATTACATGTTGAGGTCAAATAGTCAATCAGTAATGATAATGCATTGACAGCGACGGGCAACGATGAAAGTGTGCACAAATCATCTCGCGCTAAATTGCCGCCTACAAAAAATGAAATGTACAACCATATCTACTTTAAAAATTAAAAAGTGAATAATTTCTGCCTTGCGTTTAATTGCTTAAATTTGAACGAGTGCATTGTAATGCGAGGTGCATAAATTTTCCCTGTTGTTTTTTCAGCGAGCAAATTTGATAATTATTCGAATTTGACTTAATTCAAAGCGAGATTCTTAGCTCAATATATTTTTCAAATAAATGATGAGATTTCATTAGAGACTGTATATCTTTATAGAGAGAAATATATTTCGCACGCTTAGTATTACAGTGACTGAATTAGGTCACTTTAATACAAAGCCTGCGATATCTTGTGCGGTTGTGTTATATCCATAGATAAGAGATATTTCTGTATAAAAGAAAAGCAGAGAAACGAATACTTAACTTTAGAATTAGTGTACTAATCGCCGTGTGGTATCCGGCTGAGTAGAATAGACCACTCTGATTTCTTACCGAGGTGTCGTAAAAGGCGACTAAGGTAAGTTGACGTCAGGTAGGCGGCCTGTCGTAAAATACGTAGCCAAATCATTTGACAACATGTTTGTAACATGTTGTGCCGACTCCGCTTAGAGTAGGATAAGGGCAAGAGGATGATGATTATTTGTGTACTAAGTTTTAAAATTTCCAAAAATGTTTTGAATAACATATCTTAATTACTATTTTTTTGCTAGATTAATACACACGTCTACTGTTGACTTTAAAAATGAAAAGATAAGAAATTGCAATATAAATGTGACAGTGATATATAAAATTACTGATTCCTCTCATATTTTTTATGAGTGGTGTAACTAAACGCAAAATCTATGGAATAGATAATGCCTTTGTCATTCAGTGAGGTACACTCCTGCGCATTATTCAGTAACCGTAATGCGGTATGGCGTTGATGTTTCGCCGCACTCTCAGTGAGTCACGAGAGTTCGTTCGGCAGTCGACGCGACAGTCACGTCAAACGATCGTGATGTGTCTAGATAATAGCACAAGCGTTGCTCTATTTGCATGATCTATGAGCAATCATTTTGATTTGTCATGTGTCTTTTCTGACTTTCCATTTCACTAACGCCAGCTGGTTTCTCGAATACCTCTGAGGTCAAATGAAGTTCATAAGATCGTCAAACAGTACCACTAAAAATTTCGTTATTCATTTTTTTTTAATTATATCCAATCTTGTAGCCTTATACCACTATATAACCTTTAAAACAAACGATCTTAAATCAAATATATTTTCTATTATTTCCCTAGCATATATAATGACGATGTAACAAAACTTAACGCTGGCCAAAAAATTAAAACGATCAATCAACGTTGACCATAAACATTTCAGTGAGGTAGAATTAACAATGTGAAATTTGTTCGTTTATATAATAAATGTTATTATCATTTTTATAAATGGATAAATTAAACTTAAACGTAAATGAAACACTTCAAATATTCGTGATTAAAAAAACTGCTTAAGTTAGATGTAAGTTCAATAAAATCACGGTTTATAACTGTTTGATCGGAGAGAAAAAAATCAACAGAAATAGGCACTCGACCAACATTCTCCGAACGATCAAATCAAATATATATTCAATGGCAAGGCACAACGAATCACTTTAAACCATTAACGCGTAATGGCACATCACACTCAAAGTGAAGTAGAATTATTGACATTTAAAAATACTTCACATGATGAACATACGATGTCTCCGCATCAAAAGAAATTTCTATACCCTAATAAATAAATATTATAAAAACGTTCCTAATTCCAACTGGTTACGGTGTAGTCTGTATGTCTACTTGATAATTTCATAGTATTTTAACTTTTATAGAATCAAATGATTTCTCCAACACATACTATAAAATAAAACTACAAGAAACAAAGAGCATAAACATTTTTTTTTATTATATTTAGGTCTGAGAATCGGCTGCTATCTATTTTTCATACTCTTAAGTGATAAATGTCGTGTGGTATCTGGCTGAGTAGAATAGACCACTCTCATTTCTTACCGAGGTGTCGTAAGAGGCAACTAAGGTAAGTTGATTCACCGTGTGGTATCTGGTTGAGTAGAATAGACCACCCTCTTTCTTTTTTGCCGACCTTACTTGATTTTCCAGGATGACGATGACTCTTAAGTGATAAGGGTTTTCCGCCGCTAAATTTTTTTTTAACTTTTTGTTTATAATGTACACTAGATATTCCCTAGAAATAATTTATATAGCAAAAAAAGTTTGCCGGGTCAACTAGTAATCTGCTACAATAAACTTTTATCGCCCCCTATAAAAATATTCGAACCTTGAACTACCTTACTTAGTAAGATAACGTCACACCATTAAAATAACTGTCAGATACACTTATAAACTTGTTATATTTCTTTGACAGAAAAAATTCAAGCGAGTAAAAAAAACCACTACAAAATAAAAGCAAGCGTTTAATTGTTATATATCGGTCGATCGATTTAGCGCGATGATAGAGCAAGTCAGACGTGGGTGCTGCGGGCTGCCTCTGTTCAAACCGGATCTAAGCCAAGGAGATAAATCATGTCCGGACCGAAACGAGCTCTATACTCGGTCTTCAGACACGTTTTCCTCTACTCCTCGTGATACCGTGCTTAAGAAAACCAGTTGAGGTTCTTAAGACCACAAATAATCGCTGACTAATACAATACGGAACTCTATTGCGGTGCTACTAATACAATTAAATTGTAATAGAGCGATTGTTTATCTTGTTTGTGAAGTGAAAATGGTTTACAGTTAGATGTACTACAGTAGATTCTCGTTAAGTCTGGTGTTTTTCCATAAACTCCCTTTAAATTAAGCATGAACTAACTTCTGGCTATGACTTCCTCTCTTTTAGAAATTCGTGTTACAATTTTCACTTTTGAGATTGGAATTTAGTTTATTATGTTTCTCTAAAGCAATTTGGCCAATAACGCATGTTTTAAGAATTCTCTAGAGAGAGAGTAGAGTAGAGTTCATGATGAATTGTAAATATAAATTAAGCATATAAGTTTTGACAGAACTCATAGATGTCCAGCTTTACCCGGCTATACCGTAAAGCCATACCAGCTCTTTAGGTAGAGTATAAAATGCTTTATATAATATGCTTATTTGAATATGAATTTTGAAGAGGTTAAAGATATATCTACACTCGCAGACAAAAATACCGCCATCCATAAAAAGATGAACTAAAATTAACAGATTTGGATATCTAAATTGTTTGTTACATATTATTACGTGTACGCTCCAATCGTGTTGTTTTAAGTTTATTGTCTTTTTAAGTTATACGATGCATAGTGAATACGAATAACGGCATTATTTTGTTTCCTTGTTTTATAGCAAATTATTATTGACTAGCAATGCCCCGCGGTTTCACCCGCGTCCATACCGATCTCGTGGTAGTGGAAAGTCTACGAAGACGGACTATAAATTTATTTTGTAGATTATCTATACTTATTATAAAACAAAGTCCCAAAAAGCTGTCTGTCTGTGTGTAATCGATTTTCCCAAAATCTGCTGAACGGATCTTTGTACGGTTTTCACCAAAAGATTGTGCAATACTTCCGGATGGTTTAGGTAAATAGTACATATCAGTATTATGTTAATTGTGTTGAAGAGATCGCGCAGTTGTTAAAAACTTGCCTGCTGGGAGTTTTAAACGCGTGCGCTGCGTAAAGCAGCAGAGATGCGCTAATGTATAAGAAAATTGTTAATCTATAATAATACTATAAAAAAGTCCGCAATAGCATGTCTCTATCTCTTATGATTAACTTACAATAAGTACTTTTATGTTTAAAATTTGAATTCTAGAAAAAAATTGTGATACGCTGATCTCCACGCGATCGTAGCTGCTGGCACAGCTAGTTTAATTATAAAAATGGGTATCATTAGTATTTTTGGAATAAGAGCTAACTAACCAAATGCAGGTCCTGCTATAACGGTCGCTACAATGAATTTGTTATGGCATTATTTTCTTTCGATATACTTTCTTAAATTCGTAATATCTTTTAATTGGGATGTTAGAATTTAATAATTTTAAAAGTATTTTATAGGTATTGAACCAGATTTTAATAAAATATCATTTAATGGGATAAGGATTGATACAGAGGTATGAATAAAATGGTTTGATTATTGTTGGCACTTAATCAACTTTTACATTGTTAAAAAGTAATTATATTGGTAAAATTATAATAGACATACGGTATCGCGGACTTTTTTGTGGATATTGATATGTTCTATAATACTGTAGATTAGTACATTTTTTGTTCTATCCTCAATACCTTCCGCAGCGCACGCTATGATATATTTTTACGACTTAATTTTCACACCTTATTACAATTTTATTAGGGATCCCTATTTTTTTGTTTAAATGTAATATAGCCTATGTTGAAGAAGCTGTGAAGAAGCAGCTTTCCAATGGTGAAAGAATTTTGAAATCGGTCCAGTAGTTTTTGCGTAAAACATTACAAACATACAAACAAACATACAAATCTTTCCTCTTTATAATATTAGTATAGATGTAGAAGTATAGATTATTAATGATACAGACTATATACACAAAATTAAAAATCATACTTTACTTCCTTGAACCACTTCATTATATTTAAGCCGGGAGGGGAACGATAAACTCACTACGAGATTGACTGACGACCTCAAAAAGGTTGCGGGGAGTCGCTGGATTCAAGTATAAGATTGTGTTTTTCTGGAGATCCCATGTCCAGCTGTGGGCGTCCATTGGTTGACAAAGAAGAAGAAGAAGAAAAAGAAGGGGAGCCATAGGCAGGCCTGTAATGTAAGAGTGTCGCACAATGATTGAGAGGGAAGTTGGAACTCTATATACTTATCTCTGTCTAATCATATTTAAAAAAAGAAAACAGATAATAAGTCTTTCTCTGCTTTCTCTCTATTGTAGATGGACACATTTTAGGCTGACTCTCCTACTCTAGTATAATAACTCTATGCTTTTATGCCATCAAATGCCAGGATTGAAACCGGTCTGCATGTTTGAATCGATAAATATACACGGATAAATATCATCCTTACCGATACAAGGTTAATATTGGTTTAATATCCGCTTGGAAACTTATTAAATTTGCAAGATTCAGTGCTCAGTAAATTTGCAAAGTCTCAGAAGCTACCTGTAGTTAGGTCTGAGTTAAACGGTTAGCCTATAGTGCAAAATTACTACGTTTTATTTTTTACTACGTTTTATTAAATTATTTCTTAAATTAACTGCTTAAAAGATAGGGCAGATCAAAGTTATATCACAAATTGCCGTAATCAAAGACGTTGTCCAAGAGAAGTAACAAGCTCCATTTGTTATTTAATTTCTAATACAAAAGATGTAGGTGTAAAATATGAGTAAATTAAAGAAACTATTTATTAATCAATTCTATTAATCGTTCTATCATTGCAGAGTTTATAACACTTTTTGAATAACAGTGTAAAATCAAATGTATTAATACTGAATGAATAATTGTAGTATTCAATCAGGTTATGCTAATAAAAACTGAATATTGAAAGTAACTTCAAATCCTAAGACATTCCTAGTTCCATGAAAATGTTTAATGAATGAATAAAGAATTTGTTAGCGTAATGAGACAGCTTAGATACACGCACTCTTGTATCTTGTGTTATAGTAGGTGTTGAAGCAAGTTTTTAAATGAGCAAGTGGCCGTGATATCTTACAGCAGAACATGTAGCCGGCGGGCATCGTGCGACAAATAGCGAACTTATGACCCTCGACATATTGTATAAAAAAGTTGAACTATTTTTATTACTGTTTGTTTCAAATACCTTTTAATGTAAAATTTATATTTATATTAGTTGTACTTGCGATATAATTCGCACCATCTTAAAAGCTTACGTACCTTCAATAATGGAAATGAAGCTGTGACAGCCTAGCGGTGAGAACGTGCGACTCTCTAGAGACGACATGGGTTCAAACCCCGGGCAGGCACCAATGAGTTTTTCTATTAAAACTTTTGTGTCTAATTGATGATTGCAATTTATCACACGCTTTTCGGTGAAGGAAAACATCGTGAGGAAACCTGCATATCTCTAGAGAATCCTAGGGATATGTGTAACCTACCAATCCGCATTGGAGCAGCGTGGTAGGTCTTAGCTCCAATCCTTCTCACCAAAAACGGAGAGAGAAGGTATCCCAGCAGTGGGCATAGTAACCGGCCGTTACTTTACTTTTTTTACTTCAATAATGCGATATGTTGTTTTCAATGTTCCCGAAAGAAAAACGGAAATATTTACCCCCCGTACGCACGAGAAGTTTTTACCGTGGGTTAAAAATACGTCGAAATCAAACAAATGGGTATCCAGATATCTATTCACACGACAGCGCTTTTAAAACGCGTCGCATTTTTATCGAGCAGTATTTCATTTTAGGCGTTAGGCGTAGAGCGTAAAACCGAATATACCATACGAAACTTCTCATTACGCCTATTGCGCAGTTTAACGCGACGTAATTTTTTACGCCGTGCGAACGACTCGTTAATCGTATATGTTATCGCGATGTATTAGCTTTAATTATGCCAAGTTTTATCAATATTGGTTCACCTGATTAACCTTGAAAGCCTAACAGACAGATAAACATACAGACATATTAACAAACACAGACAGTAAGACAGATGTATTTTCGACAGTATTAATACTGTCGAACATACGAATCGAGTTTAGACATACATCTTATTGTATCAGTGTTTTTATGCATCTATTATATACATTTTCCAGATAATTATTAAACTAATAAAATACGATTGACCACATGGATTTAAAATCGAATAGTTATGGACATCGAAGTTATGTGTTCACCCGGGATGCGAGTCGCAGCGCCACGTCGCGTCACCGCCGCAAGCGCTCGCGTCTTCGCGAACGGCGTGCGGCCACTGCACTCGCTTCGATTTCACTTTTATTAGCAATCTACTTAATTGGATACCACTGTTGCGGTTTTATTCATTCCGCAGATTCATCTCAGCCATATTTCGGTAGTGCATAATGACAGATAAAATCTTTATTAATATTTAATAGAACGCCATGATTGAGATAATTATGTTAGTTAAAAATTCATGAATATATGAAAGTAAAAAATGGTTTTTAATTTATCACACATATATTTTATTAACAATGAATTATTTAACCGTATTTTGTGAGTATTTGTGTATGTTGATTGTGTTTTACTATGCTGTGATGTTAAGTGATTCTTATAACAGATATTAGAATAGATACGTCAATAGTTCATAATTATTATGCTGCTGAAAGTATTCTAGTAAAAAGTTTGAATATTAAGTTTATAGGCGTCAACTTAATGCAGACTGGAAAAAATATATATAATGTTTCTTTAATGGTTTCAAAGCGAAAAAAAACATAAACCAGAGGCCTGTCTGCAATAACAGGTCTGCAATAATCTATGAGGTCTTACTAGTACATAAAAAACCGATTACATACGTGTTGAACAACATGGCACGTGCTATGTTGTCTATTGTATATACATTTATGAAAGTGTAAATCTTTTTCTTTAGTTCATATTGGCTTTTCAGTAAATCAATTTATAAAATTTTTCTTAGAACAGATAACTAAAATTGCCTACTTTTAGCGTTACTTAGATTATCTTTGAACCTGAGAAATAGCAAAATAATTTCACTTTCTATTTCAATTGGATTAGGCTCCGGGACGCTAGTCGACGGAGAATATTTTAGTTAAATAATCTGCACCATTGGTTCGGCAAAAGTACTCGTTCCTTATTCAGAGCAGCGGCATCGAAGATCCAAATTGCCTTATTGATCGCCGAACTTCGAAAGAAGATAGCACCTTGAGAAGAAGAAGTAGACGCTAGTCAGTATAGAACGGGTGGTTAGTGCCTGTTACGGACCATTTAACTCATTACCCCATCTTGGGATATGGGTTTCACTGCTATCCTGACAGTGTCACCTGGCCTAACAGATCAGTCGTTTTAAAACACCTAATAATATCGATATTTATTGGGTCCTGAACTTCAATTACGTCCTTATCTACAATAATATTTCCCATCTTACCAGCGACTACGTACGGCACTCAACCATAAGGTGAGTCTTTCGTTTCTTTCTAATTTTACGTTACTTTTTTACTTTAACTCCTTCTTACTATAACATTAAAATTTCTTAAATTATATAAAAGGAAAGCGATCATTTCATCCACAAATTATTTTTAATTCGTTTTAATATTTTATTTGGAATTTATTTTTACGACAAGTCTAGGTTTTACGCTAATTTCAAACTGGTTCACTAAGTTCTATTTTTATAATGTGTTTAGTTGCCTAATAACGTTCTAAGTACCCTTGAACGATCGTTTGATGTTTTGAAAGAGTCATTGTTAATATAAATAATTCAATTAACGTTAGAACTTTTATATAAACCCGTAGAAATTCGTTAAAACGGGTCTTACAATTTTATGCTTGTCTTATTTTATCGCATTTATATATGTTTTCGATTTTGATAATTACCGATAAACCTCTACTAAGAATATATATTAAAAAAACTAACTAGTAGTTGTTATTGAAACTTCCTGGTCTGCAACCCTGAATATTATCGGTGTTATAATTAAAAATTGATTCTTTGTATTAACGTTGATGTTTAAAATTATTTATATAATACATTTTTACCAAAGTTTATTATATTTCACTTATTATTCCACGGTAAGACATAATTCGTCTGAAACATTATATATCTTATTATAAATAAATTTTAACAATGGGCAGTTATTATACAATTAAAAATAAACATTATATAAAACAAGGTATAATCTTGGTTAAATAAGTTGTAATGTTAAGTTCTAGCATAAGTTATGTCTCTTTTAGAAGTTTATAGTTTTCTGTGGTCGAACATACATTTGGTTTGCTGGAGAAAACATGTATGGGACGTTGTTTCTGTTATATGTCATGATTCGATAATTTCTGTTTTCTTTATTTAGTAGAATTTATCAATGTACAAAGTATCCATAATATACTAATTCAGCTATGTGGTTATTATGCTTCTTACTTCTCTCTCTCTCTCTCTCTCTCTATATATGATGGATTTGTATCCATCCATCTACAAAGATGGATTTGTCTTCGCCCCGAATAGCAGAATACATATAGAAGTTCCTCAAATATTTATGCGTGCGTACAGAAATAATGACAAATGATTAACATTTATGCGTGCGTTCAGAAATTTATTTTGTCTCATTGTATTACGTTCATCAAAGTCTAAATTAAGTTCAGCTAAAAGGCAACACAGCATTGACTATTAGGCGGTACGAAGTTCGCCGGGTCAGTCGGACGTCGTCCTAAGGGTGCCTCCTGTGAGGCCGGACCACGGCTTAGGGCGTCGTGTAGTGGAGGGTTCATGGTATGACTTAGATTAGCCATTGCGGCGTCGGAAGTGTGGCGAGAAGCCACGACCGACCGACGTCAGAAAACTGGGACCTCGTCTTCGCCGGCGAAGACGCTGTGTGAGTGTATTACGTGTTTCTGTGTTGGCGATCGTTATTTGATCGTCGGGGTCATACAGGACGCTTTTTGGACGCCTATATTTTCGATGGTCGGACCTAACTGGGATGTAGGTAGAAGCAACTGAAATCAGGGGGTTCGGGTGTACCTCAGATTTCTCGAAGTAAGATTTCGAAAAACGTTTAAAGAGGTGAGTAATGGTAGGGAGATCGAGGTCTCTATGGAGGTCAACGTTCCGCATGAACCACGGACAACCAGTGGCTGTCCGCATAAATCGGTTCTGTAGTCTTTGGAGCCTGAGCAATCTGACTTTTGAAACGTGCGCAAACGCAACGCTCGCATAGGACATTATTGGTCTTATGCAAGTTTTGTAGAGTGTCACTTTGTTGCGGAGCGACATCTTACTTTTCTTGCATAACATCGGATAAAGTCGTCCCATGACATACGCAGCCTTATTGCAGACTACGTGTATGTGCTCGTGGAAGGTCATGGAAGGTTGAAAGGTGACACCTAGGTACTTGACTTTCTGTTGCCAGTGAATCGGTGTATTGTAAAGAGAAATTTCCGTAGGCGTGTCTATGTGAGATCGAAAGCGATTACCGATAAAGTGCATGGCTGCACTTTTATCCGGGTTTCTTTAAATAACATGCATAAACGGCTAAAGCTTGTACCAAGTTTGTCTAGCTACGTGATTGCGATTTGTGATTTGTATTGATAGCGCAGCTCCACATAAGTTTCTTTTTTTACACGTGTATCAAACTGAGAACTTCATTAATGGTAATTTTGTATGAGAAATGTAGTGCCGCACAAAAAACAATTGAAAACCCATATGCACCACTCAAAGTGTTAAAATCCATAGTAGGAATAAGAACTGTTCTTCCAAGCGACGACAGTTAAGATTTCAACCTTAAATAAAGCTGCGTACAACAAGTGCTATGTTAGATTGCCTCACAGCCATATGGAGGTTTTGCGTTCAACTCACCATATTTCGCATCATCGATCATACTTTTCTCGATGATCTCGTGTTTTAAAAAAATGACAATTAATCTTATTGTATGTACTGTTATCGATTTATAAGAGACGTACGTACATGTGCGTATATGTGTAATTAAAGCAGAAAATATCTTTGATGATAGCATCAATATGTAGTTCAGGAAGTAGACGTTAAGTTAGGTTAGGTGTTAAGAAAATGCCTTAATAGTAGAATATGATGTTTTTACAAAAAAAATCTACTAGCGCAACTTAAGATATAAAAGTAAATACCTCCGTATTAAACCTTATCCTATTAAAAAATATTTTATTAAAAACCGTTTCAATACCTGTGAAATACTTATATAAATATAAATTATTAAAATTGGACATTCCATTAAAAACATATAAAAAATTTAGAAACACTTAAGATTTTCGACTACCACGAGATCTATATCTACGCGGGTAAAACCGTGGGGCATTGCTTAATAAAGTTAAAGAAATTTCTTTAACTTTATTTCAGAATTATATTATAATATTCATAAAAATTAAAAATAAAAAATAAAAATTAATTCATAAAAATATAACCATATCAGTACATCCAAAGCAAATATTTATCTGAATATGTCTCCGTGCCGATTGTTCCGGTTCTAAAAGCTGAAGGTCAGTCGGGGCGCTGGAAAAGTACGCTGCGAATAAAGTTTATACCTAAATCTGTGATCGTAATCCCACGCTCGAGAGACCGATTAAAGAACTAATCGAGTTTTTGTTAAACCCTAGTAAACATTATGATCGATACAATGTGCTAGAAGTATTAGATACGGTACTGTTGATTCCGCAAACTTATGTACATTAGCTTGTATAATCCATTTATCACCTTTGATATCCGAATCTTATTTTGACATGATCAAAGTAATAGTTCGTTTTTTTTTTCAGAAAACCCATTCATATTGCAAGTTAATGGGTCAGTTTCTGGAAAGATTTCCTTGCACGGCAACATTAACGTGAAACTATTAATTAAAGAAGACCTTTGTAGTGTTAAAATCGAAACGCTTTGTTCTAAAAAATTCAACAAATTGAAAATTATGCATTATACATTTTAATGTTAGATTAAGTAGGTATAGGATCTAGTAGCAAAATTATTATTATTATTGTTATTGTTGTCTTCAAATTTATTATTTTAATTTTACTTTAGTACTCCATGTTTACACGAGTAAGTCATTGTGGATGAAAGGAGCGACAATAAGGATTTTTACATAGTACATGGGAACCTGCAAAATTTCTGTACCTTTATTTGATAATGAAATAAAGCTTTTTTTTCATTTTTTTAATATATTTGATTGCATACAATTTATCGCATATCAAATAATGTTAATGTGTGTATATTGACCAGGTCATTTTTGGTCATCTGTATATAACCTTTTTGGAATAAGTAATGTTAATATTGCAAAAAGATATGTCAGAAGTATCTACTAGAGAACTATTACCGAAGAAATCTTAACATGTTTCAAGGAGTTGTGATTTTTCTACATCAGTTCTCACCGAAATAATCAGTATTGCACATATCTATAATTCTAATTACTGTTACAGCATCTTACTTGTCGTAATAAAACGTTCTATATGATCCTACATCGTCGTTTTGTAACAAGCGTACGTTCCGATCAGCACTATATGAACTATTACTAAAAAAAAACGAAAAAAGACATCACTGTGCTTTTAATATCCATGCGTTTTTCTTAAAATATTGCATCCTAACAGGAAATTATTGATCACTATAATAGTACTACTTATTCACTCGCTAATAATACATCTTGCTTTCCCACATCTATATCATTTATAATTTATACCCATTCCAATTTGGTTCGTATAGAAAAAACTATATATATCCGTTTTTACATAATAGTTGCATATTTCAGTTCCACAATAATTGTAACTGTGATTTTATAAAATACTTTGGAGAACGCTAGAATCATACCAGATCTCTTAACTAGGCGAATTAAAAACTGGTTTTTGAAATATTCGATGATAGAGTGTAAGTGAAAGCTATGATCGGCGTACTATTTAAAAAAACAGTTCCGTTTTGAATTTCCATTTCTAAAATCTTTTGAACTCTGGGCGTTTAATTACAAGAGATTATCTTCTAACATTATACATACTTTTTGTCTGCGATTTTACGATAACAATGTATATATTACTTTTTTAAATTTTTAAGCTAAATTTTTATGGTCACGGCTTACTCTCCTGGTAAAAAAAAAATGTTTCTGAATTTATTATATGATAAGTATTGGAATTTGAGCAGAATCGTATAACACAGAATCAATTGCTTGTTATTTATTTATCATATCTCTAAAATTATTTATGTAGTAGGTGACAGCAATATTTAAATAAATAAATAATTTTACAGGTAATAAAATTTCGGTTAAAGTATCATAATATAAACAGATATAAACACATAGAGTTGTTATACTAGATAAGGGGAGGCACAGTCAGTCAGGTCTGTAAGTGCGAGTGTCATAATAAATAATTTGAGGGAAGATTTGATTCGTATAATAAGTAATTCTATGAATAGATAACACGGCTATGTAAAAGAATTAAAATTACATCTTTTGGAATGTAAATTGTTAAAGTACGAATATTTGGGATAGAAATCGTTATTAAAAAGAACAAATTAATTATATAGACTAGGACACCTACGACATCAATAAATGAATTCGAATAATAATTTTCAATGGACGAAATTAGATTCTGACAATCGGGCGTCCTTCAACGATACTTGGATGCGGAAATTAGTCGACAAATAGGTACTTACTTACAATGCAAGAAAGATTTTTTTACCTGTGACAAGTTTGAGTGCTTGATTATAAATGATTTCACCAGATGATAAGTGTCAAAGTTTTTTTAAGATGGTCTGCTGAACTAATTGTTTACCCTTTAAGACATAGGCACATTTACGTATTTTATTGTATAATATGTAATTTACGAATTAAATTACATTTATATTTTACATTAATATATCCCAAAGATTCGAAAATTTTCCTAATTCTCAAAATTTCCGTATTCTATTTTACAGTGCCCAAAACTATACTAAATGTAAAGAATGAAAATTCGACAAGCATTTGTTTTGTATGTTATTATTTACTTTAAGATTTTGAAGACTTAAATTATCTTTTTTATTTATCGACCTTTGATTTAGTTGGAAGGAGTACCTACACGCTTTTCTTTTTCTTTCTTCTCATTATTTATAAACACTATTAAATGGACAAGACTTCACTATGACATAACGCACGCTAAATACATTATTGTTCCCGACCCTTGATTATTGAACCCAGGGACTTTCTGGCGAAATATACATATTGAACATAGAACTTGTATTATTGAAGAAAAAGCAAATTAACGGCCGTTTAGTATCCCACTGCTGGGCATAGGCTTCCTATTTCCGTATTTGGAGAGAAGGGTTGAAGCTAAGAACCACCACGCTACTAGCAGCCACTTTGTTAGGTTACGCATACCCTCAGAATTCTGTAAAAATATGCAGGCTTCCTCATGCTGTTTTCCTTCACCGAAAAGAGTGTGATAAATTGCAAATATCAATCAGACATATAAGTTTTATTAGAAAAACTCATTGGTATCTGCCCGGGTTTGAACCCATAACCCCCTCGAAAGAATCACACGCACTCACTGCTGTTCTATCATGTTGTGCCATTAAAAAGTATAAAAGAGAAAACAATTTTAGTCCGTCAGAATTGCCAATCACACTTTGATGACATACTCTTCCGGCCAATTAATGGTAATACATGTACAGATTCGGACCCGCTAAACTAAATGTCAACATCAACAAAAATAAGCAGTTATCCGTGTAATAGGATAAACACAACAATTACAACTTGCCAACCATGGCAAAAAACTTCTCTTCTCAAGGCGTATACATAATCTCTATTCTTTAGGGCATCATGACTAAAATAATTTCGGTATAAGCTTATTTTACTTTATTTAATTTTTTATCCATTTTAACAACTCGGTTGATCGCCTCTTCGGTTGACAAGAGTGCTGGCTCCTTTTTCACACAAGGAATCAGCTTAGCAATTCAACGCGGAAACGCTGTCAGCATTCTTATAACTATTCCACGTGGGCATGATTTGTATATTACTAGCGTGTAAGTAATTTAAGATAGACTTAACTTGTACATTTTTGTAGTAAATAGAAATAAAAGCTTTATTAAAATTAAATTATATCTTTAAAAAAAAGAGCGCTAATAGAATAATGAAATCACGTTATAAAGATTTGTTAGTTATTAATTTAAATGCCAACCACTTAAATTGCTTGATTATAAACTTTCTTATCTCATTTTTAGTTAAATACTGATCAATAAACATAAAATTCAGTGACATCTACTATTAACTTAAAAATAATAATACGTTCTATGTCTGATATGCTAATAACAATACGTTTACGCCTTCTTTTGCTCATAAATGTTCAGATACCGTAAAATTTCTTTTTAATAAATAAATCATAATGAGTTAAAAAAGAAAACCATCATCTTAGTATTATATATTTAAACTAGACTTTTAAATATGAATGTTTCACACTGCATTATATAATATAATTAAAAGTAACTTGTTTTTCTTAGTTATTCTCTTAAAACGTCCTTTTATCTGATCTATCTAATTTACGTATATATGTATATATAGTATATATGCGTATATAGGTCATGTCATTATGGCAATAGAACACATGTGTTAGAAAGCGTTTCATAAGCGCTTCCAAACAAGTGCCTAGTAAAAAAAACAATTATCCTATAGACACTAAGTATAAAATGTAGTTGTACCGAATACATGTTAATTTGTTGCGGAATCCGAGAGCAATAACCGACTGCGGTGCTAGCGGTATTCGACAGTTTCTTTGGCTCTAATATTCGGCAAAAACAACCGAACAGTGTGTGTGTGTAAACGTATGCATATCCAAAAAATGTCTGCGCGTTGCTTTGGACGTATTTCAACATATTAAAGCTTAATGTGGATATTAGTCACGGCTTCGAGCAAAACCGCATTTTTAACAAATACGAGGTTTTATGTTCTAGATTAAATATATTTATTATTCATCTTTTTACTATCTTAATTATTATCTTGTAAAATATTAGCGATTTAAACCCATTTACGTTGGCACGTGAAATTCAAACTAGGAACTTAAATAAATTTTATCTACCTAGATGAATAATATAAAAATATAATAATGTGTCTTATATTTTTCATTTATTTTCGTCATTTAACGAAAAACAATAATACAAATATCATCCCAATTTCGGTAATTTGCACAGAGTTCGACACTTATTTGAACAAATTTGCATAACTAACAGTAGAGTAATATATTTACATACATAGAGATGGGGCTACTTTTCAATTGACGCCAAAAATATTTCTTCGATACTCAGATTTTAATATTTGTAACATTAGCTTGCGGCACTTGCTTTGCGCCTTGCAAAAGTACTTAAGTCGTTTGTGGGTTTGGGTATAAGGTTCCATAATAAAATTCCGCAATTAATTTTAACTTTGCCATTACATCAATTAAATTAATCTGTTAAAGGGAGATTGATACAAGAAGCCTACTATACTGTTGAGAACTAAATAGACGATAGTAATGCCTAAATGTAACTACTTATAAAAAATATATTTTAAAAAGAGCAACCGCCAAGTTTCCTGCTGACTCTTTTTGGTAGAAACAGCTTTCCAAACCAGCAGTAGAGTTGACGATTCAAAAGCGATTGTTTACAAGTTTACTTAAATAAAGAATATTTTTGAATTTGAATTATAAATTTATAGTAACGTCACATCCGTCTTTCCGTTCCGGATAGAATAATCATTTAATTTACAAAATCGTGTACTGTGCACATGCACTTAAAGATATTCAGATATACAAAAATTTCTCTTACGAAAGGAAAAGAGGACGGAAACAATTTGAGCAAGTGAACATTGAGGAGGAAGTAAGAAGTGGATCAAGTTTCCTATAAAAAAAATTAAAGGCAGGATATTATAAAAACTATTTGCCGCGCTATCGACTGTCAAAGTGTCATTAGTATTCAAATGAGTAATAACTCATACTGGTCTTCTTGTTTCAGATATATTCGATAAAGTTAGACGGAAAAGTAAATGTAACATATGACAATAGTTCAAGTATAATCCAAAAAACATAGACTGGTGTAGCAACGGATTTGTAATCGCAATTAATTAATTATTTCTAATTAACTGATTGTAATATTACGTTAACTAAGCTTTGAGGCTTTTAATTGTATATTTTAGGTAATATATATTTATCAGTCGATGCTATTTGATAATTAAAGTTAAGGGTCGTATAATATGTTATATTTAATCAAGTCCATCATTCCAGAATTTTAGGTTGTTCTACGATAAAATTGGACTGACGTGAGGTTAAATCAATTCTTGTATTCTTCTCTATCTATCTTATTCGTGTATCTCTTCTCTTCTTGAATTTAAACTATCGTGTGTACTACTATCCATAGTACACTATGGGTAGTAGTATCCATAGTGTACGTATGTTACGGCTATACTCACGTCTTATTCTATCGGGTCAGCCCGACTAGTTTATAGCCTATTCGGAGGCATTATTCATTACGCACGTCGTTATCGCAGCGGGAGCAGTTCCCAGTGAGTATAGCTGGTTTCTATACATAAACTATTTACTCGAAATTCCCTACCGAAATTATTTTTACCTCCTTTTATATACCGCGACTAGACCGTAATACAATGTGAAGGATGCGTTCATGCATACATTTCTAATCTTACATGATTAAAAACAATATTAATTCATACTTGCATTCATCATCCTCCTGCCCTTATCCCACTCTAAGTGGGGTCGGCACAACATGTTAAAAACACGTTGACACATGATTCGGCGAAGTATCTTACGACCGGCCGCCTGCCTGAAGTCAATTTACCTTAGTCGTATTTTACGACCCCTCGGTAAGAAAGATGATGGTATATTCTACTCAGTCAGATACCACACGGCGGATTAATTCATAATTGCATTACCGGCATTAATTTATTGTAATTGTCTTCTTGTGTGGAATGACGTGGAAGACTGTGAATCTAATTTTGTTTTTATTATTAAATTCACACATCCATTTGTAATCAATATATTTTGTTTATACTAAAAAAATATTATATTATAAAAGAATAAAAATATTCTAAATGAATATTTTTAAACGTAATTTTTTGTTGTATTTTCTTTCTCATTACCACTTATTTAAAATATTGGTAGTATATGACACACACTATCCTAAAAAACTGTAACATCTTTAAATGTTTAAGTTTTTTTACTCTCCAATTCATAAATCTCTAAAGAACAAAGTCACTTCCACATTTATAATGTTGCTAGTTGTATCTGCGCCTTCATTCACGTTCAGCGTTTAAGTACCCTCAATATTTCGAAATGTACTTTTCCGTTCCCGAAATAGAAACGAGATATTTTAAAGTATGAAACCCTGGTGTATCGGCTTTAATTGTACCAAATTTCATCAATATTAGAAGTGAAGGCGTAACAGACAGACAAACAAACTTGCACAATAAGACATTTATGATATGTATGGATTAATGTTGAATGTTAAAGACGGCAGGGTACGCGTATAACCCTATGTATTAAAAATGTTTAATGAAGTTTTCACCCAGGGCCAAGCATGTGCCTTGTTGTGACAAGACCAAAATTTTCAACGTTTTAACGTGGAGAACGTCATGGTTGGATGCTCACCAACCTTCCGCCTAGTGCCGAAGGGTCAAGGCGAACGGTCATTTCACTCAATAGATCTATTACCAATTACACTTTTTAGAGATCACTAAAAAATTTTACTGGAAAATTTTCTGTTCATACAAAGAACATAACTAAGAAAAATAATGATAAAATATATTGAATGTATATTCAATATATCTTATACCTATACATATCATAAAATAATATTGAATGCTATATAGCAATCAACCAATGATAATCCTCCTACAAGCAATATAACAGAACTAACTACTTTGCTATAATCCGCACGGGTTAAGTGAATGCACGCAAAGCCAATGTGTATGAAGCAGGCAAAATCTACGCACCTTATACATGCAGGACAAGCCACCACATGCACCCCAAGGCGCAATTCACCAGCAACAACGCACACAAAAGCAGCACACACACCCACCACCACAACCTCAACGATCGTTTCGCCCCGAAACCGAAGCATCATCAGGAGGATAGGCTCCACGACAAAAATCGTAATGCGCCGCGCTACCCATACAAGCAATCTTAAATAGTTCAACTCCCACCAATACCCTCCCCTCCGAATACATGTAGCAAAACGGAATTAGATACATTTACTTGCTCGTTAATTAAGTGACCATTGTTATTTTTTATTATCTAACTTGAGATCTAACGTATTGAGTCGGAGCCGGACCCGTGCGGATTATAGTAAAGTAGTTAGTTCTGTTATATTACTTGTAATATGGAATTCTGCAAAGTAACGCCTGCTTCTATAAATCAGATAATCCTCCTTTTTTGCTAATTTGTGATATCATTTCAACTTAGTAGAAGTCAACCAACGCTGCATCTTAGGGTTCTAAATCACATTGCAACACTTCGAAATTCCGAAATTCCAAGACTCATGAGTTCTTTGAACTGTGTGCCTTCAACGAGGCGATGGATTATTAGCTTTTGAATTATTTAATTGTAGTATTGGATTAATTTACCCTGATACAACAAGCTTCAACAAGCTTTTCGTCTCAAAAAGTGTGTCTTAAGAAATACATATAAAAAACAAGTTGCCATTTAATACCTAAAAAGTAGCGGCCTGTAACAATACCACTGCTGGGAATAGGCCTCCTCTCTCCGTTCCTAGAGAGAAGGGTTGGAGCTAAGACCTACCACGCTGCTCCAATGCGGATTGGTAGGTTACACATATCTCCAGAGATATGCAGGTTTCTTCACGATGTTTTCCTTCACCGAAAAGCATGTGATAAATTGCAATTATCAATTAGACACATGAGATTTAATAGAAAAACTCATTGGTGCCTGCCCGGGTTTGAACTCGTGTTCCCCTCGTAAGAGTGGCACGGTCTCACCGCTGGGCTATCACAGCTATTTAATACCTAATTCAATTTATCTAAAACTGTCTATTTTATAGCAACTTTAAAAGTATCCACGAGGTGAGTACCGTGGGACAGCATCAAACCTTTGTATAAAGTTACATAAATTTAAACACACCTAGGGTTACCCAATTGTAAAAATCTACTAAAAATCTTCCACTTCCTTTGTTTTTTCAATATTAAGCACTTAATTATTTACAAAATACCTAGTCAGGCAGATATTTCGAGAAGTGGACGCGGATCATCTTTTCTTATGACATTGGCATGGCACATTAGCGCCAATACTACCAAATGAACTATGAGATACTAAATTTCATTTTCTGACGTAGAAATTATATTGCCTTATCCTAAAATATACATTATCAAGTTGATTAAGGAATGCGGTATGAGTTATCGCCCATGTATTATTTATCCTGTATACTGATGAACTTGCAAATCATGTGTAAAGAGTTCCTATTCGATAGTGTATCGTAATCCTTATTTTTGCCATAACTCTTCAAGAGTAGTGCATTTAAATCATAGCCTACTTAATCACTAATTATCTGGAAACAAGCCAACCAGTTCTCTATAAATCCACTCGTTAATTATGTCATTTAAAATATACCTAGTTAAGTGAATTTAGTCCCGAGTAATATAAATAAAACCATTATTGAAGTAATTCTGACAACCTTATATTCACTACATCGGCTCATGCTCGTAGGGTAATAGATATTATTGCGCGGCATGAACAATGCAAACTACGCCCCGTACCGCGCCCGCTGACTTTAATGGCATCTTTCTACGCCATAGGCAAATTCTTGGTAATGCTGAAATGCACAATTCTGCGTGTTAGATAATAAGTCATGTGTCACGATTAATTTTGTTGTGGTTTCAATGAATTTTTGATATACTATTGAACAACAAATCTCGTGTTGTTGTGAGTTGGTTCTAATACTTTTGTTATACGATGTCTATTCAATATTCTGTTTGTCTTTTGTAGATCTTACTTACATAAATAAAAAAATCTGTATTTATTATACTATTACTATTAATTCATACTATTATTACTAATCAGATAGTTTTAGAAATAAGGATTATTATTCAAATTGTTGTTCCTTCCTTTTGACTGGTTATCAATCCTATAAATGAGACTAAATAGGATCTCACAGAGCATTACTATCAGTATTAACATTACATACATTAACAATTGATGAAAACTTAATTGTGAACATATTTTGAAATTTTTAAAAGTTCTATACTAAAATGACGTGTTTAACACTTTGAACAGCGTATGTGGGTTTTCAAATGTTTGTCGTAAGGCACCAGATTTTTTGATACAAAATAAATTACGTGCACAAAAAAGTAAACGCGCGCGCGTGGAGCGCGCTATCAGTCCGAAAAGCTTGATGGAATTGGTACAAACTCCAGCCGTTTATGCACGTTGTTAAAAGAGAGACATATTTTTTGCCGACGCGTATAAACGTTGAGCCAATTGGTTTACAAATTTAACGTGTAATAATGTTGCAAAGTGTTAACTAGGAAAAAACAATTTGAAAGGTCGACGAATAACAAATTTTAAATAGTGTTTAAACATACATATATATTAACAGTGTCACAGTTGGTATAAAAACAAAATAGTAAAACTAAAAATAATGTAGTTCTGAAATTATTTTTTTGTTCCTCGTATTTAAGATAGAATAGTTGTTCTGGAAACCTGTATAAACATATTTTTAATAAAAATATCAGCATCCGGCTTTTGGTATTTACTATAGTCTGAATAGATATGACCGTATTCTTTTTTTTAAGCGGACCAGTATCGTAAAATGTATTTTTAACTTGTTTTTATATCAAAAAACCTAGTGGACAGAACTTTTATATGCAATCAATCTACCTTCGTTTTTGAAAAATAGGAATAAACGGAAGCTATGATAGAATTATTTTGGTATAGTCCGCGTTTGCGATAATACTAGAACGAGTACTACTAGAACTATTTATAATATTCAATGCATAAAAAGAAAAAGATAAGAATGTAAAAAACTCAACTCTCGGTTTCAGAAATTCTACGCCGTTTAAGGATTTACACGTGAAGTGAATTAGTAAAACGGATAAAGCAACATAAAATGTTTAAACCATTTATATATCTTTATTTGGGTTAAACTTTTCTATTTATTAACATTTCCACTGTTAAAACAAACAACCTACTTATTGATTTTGTAAGTTTTCATTAAAACTGTTAGCCGCTGTCGATACAGAAAATAGAATCAATTCACCACGTACACCGGAGATAACTGACCTGTAGGCGGAGGAATTAAATACTTCGATGACTTAAAGTTAGCCCGTAGCTGAGTAGGCAACTGTTGCATATTTATGCTTTTTAATCTGTTCCACATCGGCCGCAAATATTTTTATTATAACAAACGCAATATTACTACATGGAAGTAATAAAGCACTTAATATGCAGGTAATTTATAGCTATAAGCTGCGTCATCGTTCAGTCATTGTGTTAGATGACATTTACAGGCTATTTATGCGAACATTTATACAAAAGAAATAATGCTTATAGCTAAAGGCTTTAATTTGTTCCTGACATTGAAAGGTTGCCCAACTTAAGGGCTATTTAACAGCAATATTCACCTTACAACGTTATGTCAAAGATTAGAGTTAAAGACATCAACGCTCACTTTTCACTGTTTAAGAATTAATTTGGAATATTTACTTTTAATTATGAAACTGTAGAATAAATACACCTGGAAATTAAAATTTTCTTTTATAATCTTAGAATATTTAGGTTGTTTATTATTTGTATTTTTTTTAATCAAATTTTTTTTTGTAGTTTTCATCGTTTCGTATTACAGTAATGGCGTAATCTGTTACAAAGCAGATTCTTTCAAAATGATTTTTGCGAATAGAGTTAAAGTATTTTAAACTTAACTAGATTGTTTTATTGTCTTATAATTATTATAATTTATTGGGTTAGTTAATTAAGCACATTTGTTATAATTATTAGTAATTCTTAAGTTACTATTCATTTACGTAAATTATGATAATATTATGAGAAATCACAAAAATAGAACTATTTTAAAATTTTATTTAGGATTTTATTTAGATTTTATTCCTATTTATTTATATCCCCAAAAACTCTATTGTCAGACATAAAATGACCGTCTTCAGCTCTGCTGGGTGCGGGTTTGGTCCCCGCCGAGGGCCATCATTTTCTATTAAACAACTTGTTGATTATTCGGGTCTGGGTGTACTTATGTTCTTATTTAAAATTATGAATATGTTAACCAGTTGTCTGTCACCCATATCACAAACATTCAGTTACTTACTTTGGGGACGAATAGATGTGTACACACACGGCTATCCGTCCCCAATTGTCCTATATATTTTTTTATTAGTAAGAGACCATTTAATAGTTACTAATAAATTATTAATTAAACGTACATTTATATAAATCACATAAGATTAAAAGTTACTTACTTTTATATAAATCACATAAGATACAATAATTATTTCACAAGAGTTGATACTTTTTGAGAATAAGTCTATTCTAATATATGCAATTTGAAATAAACAGACAGTTAAATATATGTGTTAGAATGTCAAAATCATTGCCAAAAACGCGGAAAGAGATATTGCTAAACGTGCGTTGCAACTTTTTTTAATAGCCGTATAAAATTCCAATGTACAGAGATAACAGCTAGCCACATGGCATTCGGAAATTTTATTTTTCTTCATAATATTTCTGTTCTACGTGTTTTTCTAACATTTTTTAAACTAGCCTCAACAACAACTGATTTCTTTATGACGGCTAATTTTAAATGTGTGTATTTGAATCTTCATTAATTTATCAGTAAAAGGAAACTTTAGTTGACTATGCAACTCTTAATATGCATTCAGCTGTAGAAATTTACGTAAACATTTAATTTATCAATTAAATGATTTTAAATGTAATATATAGTGCATTCACTATAGAGATTAGTTACGATTATCTTTACTTAGTTACTTTACGTTTAAAAGGCAAATGCACGTAGAATATTCTAATGAGAACCATTTTACGTTATTTAACTATGAAACTTACCTACATAGATATAAAGACGATCCAATAAAAAACCAGAATTGGGATTAGCACTTCAGTGAAATAAGCACGAGTAGTAGCACTTCGTCTCTGAGTTAGAGAACAAGATATAGAGTATTTAGTCTATAAACATCCCTTGGAGTACACAGAGCTTAATGTATAGTCCTGGTCGACGTCCAGGAGGGCGTGAATGGTGATGTGGTAGTTGCGGAGGCCGGGCTACAGGGTGCCGGCGGCGCACGGGTGACGGTTGAGCGTCCGGCCGCACTACGCGCCTTGCAACGGTAAACTGGCAGGCCGCCCGCCGCGCCAACACAGCCTCTCCCTCGCTTGTATGAGTGCCTCCAACCTCCCTCCAAACAAATAGTACCGTACGCCGCACTTCTGTCTTGGTAACTTTTATTATACTTTTATTAGTGTTGCCGTCTACGCTAGTGTGTTCTATTACACTACCACAAGCGCAACCGCGACCCGATAAAGTCGTGTAGGTGTCGGACTTGGTAAAGTACCTATGCGTGCTTTGATCTTACGATTCGGTATGCACGGCCGAGCAGCCGCACGTAGCACCGAGCCTTTATTTTACTTCTATAATATCTAGTCAATAATTTAAGTTCGATGTTTGTGCAATAGCACACGTCTCGCTGCGCGGTGTAATACTACGCTAGAACCGGTCTAGAGTTAACTCTGTCTACGTATCTTCACTATAATGTTTCGACTATTATTGTGTGTCTTGCGTTAAATTCCTCATGCATTGTTTATACTAACCTTTTGTTTAACAACCTTCACCTACCAAAATTAGATCACGTACATAGATACACCAATAAGGTCATGATTCATGATATAACATTCTGATGAACAGCCAAGTCTATTCAGCGTTGTTATTGACAACTAAGGTTATCCTCTAGATCCAGATATTCGCAAGTCATACTAATATAACATTATTTTTATTTGAAAGTAAATAGTATAATAAAATATATACTATAATTTGCCCACATCTATATAATCTATATTGTTAATCTCTATAGTGTCATTGGGAACAATTCAAACGACATCCGTCATTTTTAAAAAAAAACGTTAAAATAATTAGGAAAACATTTGTACTATGTATATTGATATTTTCTCAAAACATTCTTTATAAGTAAACTTGTAATCAAGTGCTTATGAATCGACAACTCTACTGCTGTTTAAGAGAAGAGCCAGCATGAAACTTGGCGGTTGCTCTTTCGAAATATAATTTTTATTACTAGTTACATTTAGTCATTGCTGTCTTGTACAGTGTCGGAGAGTAGAATGATGATAAGAATGAGTATAACCACTCATTCTTATCATCTAAGTAATCCTCAACAGTATAGTAGGCTTTCTGTATCAGCCTCTTTGTAACAGTATTTTAAAATGCAGTAATGGCAAAGCTAACATTTATTGCGGAATATATAAATAGCCTAGCCCCCAGAGGTAGTCACGAAAATTTAAGTTTTTTCTCTGAATTCAATATTATTCCCAGTCAGTTACGGTACCTAATGTTTAGTTTTATTACAATGTATGATATTACTATGATAACATGAGCCATAAGAAACAGGATTCATGTAGAAAATAGAGTTTATATGATTTAAAATTAATGTATTTTAATAAATATCATAGCGGGATTTCCAATTCAAGGAATACAGTTTTAACAACATCAGCGCATTTTGTCATACCATGTTCCAAAATTGTTTGAGCTAAAAATTGTATTATATCTTTATAGTTAATGTATAGAAACCGGCTATACTCGTGTCTCCTTCTGTCAGGTTAGCCCGTCTAGTTTCGAACCTTTATACTTTATACTTATTCATGAGCTGTTTACACGAAGTTATTCCCTTGTCCGATACTCAGAACTCCTCACGATAGTTTTAATTAAAAAATATATTTAGCCCAATTAATTAATCTTGGAGTAATTGGGGTAAGTAAAATTAAGTTTAACAACAATTTAGCGCTGCTTTATAAAGTCTTAAATATCGGTATAATTTTCCTAGTCCCGTCTATTAGTTTAACTGTAATAAGTTCTTACTAAAAAGTTATTTTTGATAAATTTTTGTCAGTAGTAACTATCAGCCTAACTAATACATTAAAATATTCAATTTCAATCTTCGAATAACAAGTTTTCAGGAAAGTAATAATAAAATTATTTGCCATAATCCGCGATTCAGTAAATAGAAAATATATATAGTGTTAAATGTATAGTGGACTATCCGTATTTTCATATACGTGCAGGATTCGTAAAAAGACATGCACAAACCTCCACCACTTCCACCACAATACACAAGCACTACCCACGTTCACTATCATAAACTCAACAATCGTTTCGCCCCGCAACCGAAGCATCATCACGAGATAGACTCCACGACAAAATCGCAAAGTGAAGCATTATCCAAACAAGCATTGTTATATAGTACTTGGTTCATCCCCACTCTTTATTTTACCTCTGAACACGTGCAACAAGCTTGAACCAGAAACATTTATCTGCTCGTTAATGAGGGTGCCATTGTTATGCTTAATGATTTCTAGTTGTTCCAAAATATTAAATTTCAAGCTTTTAGGAGTTTGTCTAGGCGACGATATGTTATTAATAGCTTAAGCTTAAGCCTAACTGTTCTTAGTGCCCCACCGGGCGAGCGCAGAAGCACTGATCAAGATGCGAAATGTGAAAAGTAATGGAGTACTACTTCGCCGGTGAACTTTTGCATAAGGGTAGGAGTCCGTACTACGAATAAAGCACGTATAATACAGGGCTCGTGGTCCGATTATCACTAATCATCACGACTTTGTGTGCGTAGCGAGTAACTACGAAGGATTATAGAAAACTGTTTTCAGAAGGTTTAAACAAAAAAAGTCATTGGTGCCTGTCTGAGACTTAATTTAACCCCTTAGCCTCGGAAGGCATTAGACGATCTAATCATTTCCCTATTTTTATTTAATAACTTCCTAAAAAATTTTTTCAAAAACATTAAATTCTTGAGCTTGTATTATCGTAAGCTCTAGCGTTATATTTATAGTTTGTTGTAATTACAGTTTTTTTGTTACTTGGCAAAATCATGACATTTACATATCTCTCTAGAGAATTCCTGCTCCATAAACAGGATGTTAAGCCTACGCTCCAAACAAATTTCAAAAGGAGTGAAAAGGCCTATATTGCCTGAATTAAAATATATATATATATATATATAAACGCTATAAGGCAATTAATTAAAACACACTCTAATTTCATTTTACCGGTTACTACATTTTACTTAAATTTACTTATTAATAAACTAACTAACTAACTTAATTTACATTTTACTTATTGAGAAAATATATTTAAAAAATATAATTCTTCAATATCATAGGAACTTATATGTTGTAAGCCCTAACGACTTTTAAAACCTCACCGGGCGGGACAGGAGCATCTTCGAGACACGAACTTTGCATATAAACTGCTTCTTATAGGACATTCCTGTCTTATTGGATTTTAATAGTGGAGATCGACCTCGCACTGAAAATCGCAGCGTTAGTAGACGACTCTTTAGGTGTACGGATTACCTTAAGCAGGTCGCTGACAGCTGCTGGATACAATTACCACAAGAAAGCGTGTGATGTGAAGATGAGGAGACTTTTATTGATCAGTCGACGATTATTGGTTCAATATGGAGAATACGAAGATGTAAGCAGAGCCAATACATCCCTCTCTACATAAGTATGAAATAATGACCTGAGATATTCAAATTCAAATTTAAAAAAATAAATTTTCTTTATTCAAGTAAACTGGTAAGCAAGTGCTTTTGAATCGTTAGCTCTAACTTCTGGTTCGAAAAGCTGATAATAAATGCTACGTAATTATTGCTTTATGTACTGCTTTACGTAATTATTCCTGTGACATGAAGTGACAATTTTGGAGAATTATTGAGAGCCCTTCTATCTATATCTAGTATAATATTAAATTTAAAATTTATGGCTTGCAAGGCGTTATAACTCACTATCAACGACTATCAAGTTGTTCATTTAATTGCATATATCTTAACAAATACATATATTTTTATAACAAAATTAAGACCTCTAGACTGTTTAATGCTTAACTTAAATTTATCTTTGTAAATTACTTACTTTCGAACCCTATTCAATTAATGCCAAACGTATTCATTGCTTTAGACCAAATTTAAGGTAAACTCTTGAATATATTTGATTACAGGGAGGCCGAAAAAGAGTTGGTTGGATTGTGTAAAGTATAATATGCATATAAAAGGAGTTGCGTCAGAGTTTACGAATGATAGGAGAGCATGGATGAGAAAAATATGTTGTGCGCCACTTAAAGTGTGATGGTGAATGTTGTTAGGTAAACGATTAGGTCCCGCATATATTTGAGTTCAGAAAAAAAATTCGCAACTTTACATATCTCAAAACGATTGCAGTATTATCTACTCTTACCAACCAAAAGTTTTAGTAACCAATTACCTATACTACACAATGGAGATGCGGCTGTTATAAATAAATCTGAAGATTTAGTAAATAAATTACAGCTCCTTCAAAGCGTAAGGATTAATTTCCGTCTATAAATACGAATACAGTATATATACTTCTAAATTTAGCGACTTTAGTCGCTAACTATGTGTCTCATAAGAAAGCTCTGATTCGCTCAGCGGGCGATGGAAAAAGCTACGCTCGAAATATTTCTGCGTGATCAAATCAGAAACGAGGAAATCTGTAGAAGGACCAAAGTGACGGACATAGCTCAATAGGTCGCGAAGCTGAAGTGTTAATTTTCGGGGCACATAGTTCGAAGAATGGATAGATGAACGATGGGGTCTCAAGGTGCTAGAGTGGCGATCCCAAAGCGAAAAACGCAGAGTAGGCAGACCTGACGACCCCAAACAGACCGCAAGGAGCCGCTGGATCCAGGTGGGACAAGATCGTGTAGCGTTGAAGTCCTTGCAAGAAACCTATGTCCAACAGTGGACGTCTATTTGTTGCATCTATTTATTATTTTCACAAAACTATTATACACTCTCTTTTTACACTCTTCAATCCTTACGCTCCCACACATCTAAGTAAATGCTTTGACTTTTAGTGGAAGCCAGTGGTCAATATCTCAGATTTACAAACTGTCCAGTGACATATATATATATATTACTTACTACATTTCATTATAAATCTTTCATGGCTCTATTTGTTATGTGGTTGGAGGAGATTCAAATTCTAAAATGAGTCCGCCGTTGTGCGTTCACTATTTTGTGTTTAAAAGTATTTAGTGATATTATTATTTATTTATCTTTCTTTATGGCCTGTATTTAGTGATATATGTATTTTTTTTACATAAAATAAAAAGATTTATTACTACCATAGACAATTCCCTATCTATTTTAAGATTCATTAGATACTTAAGGTTTGCCTTCAGATTTTGCCCAAAGCATACCTTAAAGTAAATTAATTAAACATTTTTACTTGAAAATCTTTTTTATTTAAGTATTTTTGACAGTAAATAAATTATTTTTAATCTATTGTAGTAACAAAAAAATCAAATGGTAGGAAATATGAATTTATCAACTGGCATCCCTGCCGGGTGTGTGTGCGGCGTATAAATTGTGTATCTGTAATTTAATGTAATTTTAATTGTAAACAATGTGTTTTATAAATCATTCATACGTGCAGAAATAAAATTATAGTAAAATTTATCCAATGTTATAATTTTAAGGCATTTATTTCCTTTTTTGCATTTATGTGAGGTGCTCGTGCTTTGTCTTCGTGTGTGACAATTATACTCAAAATGGCGCATCAACTAGCACCGTCTGTAAATACTTCACTGGACGACATTGACCTCAGTGCATTAAAGGTAAACCTGTAACTATTTCATGACTTAGAGATGAACCCCAATATCCACCGTAACAATAGTCTTCTAGACTAATGTCCTAGGGAGCAATGATCTCACAGGGCGTGAATCATAGTAAAGGTTCAATAGGGATTATAATTAGCTTTTATCTATACATTTATCTTGCATGCGTGATTTCAGGACCCGGCTGGCATATTTGAACTAATAGAAGTTGTGGGCAATGGAACTTATGGACAGGTTTACAAGGTATATAATTTTCCCAGAGATTTCATGTATATGTAATAAATACGAAACTTTGATACCTAAATGTCATTTACAAAATGACCCTTATTAACTTTTCATATACATTGTGAACTTTACAATTTAAGAGGAGCTATTAGTGTCAATGAACAAAATTAATTTTCATCTGCTAGCTATGGCCTAATATTGTTTGCTACTCACACTATGTACTTAAGTTTAATTCCCCTTTTACTGCAAGATAAGTTCATTTTAATATTAACAGAGTTTAAATAGTCTCTCATCTGTAATTAATTAAAACTTTTGAACTATAAAATGTAGGGATATTTTTTAAAATAAAATTATAACTCTACTAACATTTGGATAAATGTGATAAATGAGAAAAAATATATATTTTTGTCTATTTATATAGACCTGTTTTAGCATTGATATCTTCTGTAGTCTAACAATGTTATGTAAAAAATCTAATTATTCTATCATCCTCCTAAATATATAAAATAAACAATTATTTACTCTAGTAATTATTTCTTTCAATAAATTAATTAATAGGAAGGCATAACTAAAATTTCTGTAAAAATACAATATAAAACTGAAATCAACAACAGAAAGGATGCATTTATTACTTATAAATCTTATATAATAAAATTTAATTAAACATTTATTGTTGTCTATAAAATTATTAGTAAGGTTTATATCCAAATTATGCTTTTCATCATTTCTCATGATATATAAGTATGACTATTGTAAAAATACCTAAAAACCTAAATATGCATATGAAAATTTTATTCTCCTGTTACTATTATCTCTGTCTACAATGCTGATATAAATATTATAGGGTCGGCACACTAAAACAGGGCAACTTGCTGCCATCAAAGTCATGGATGTCACACAGGATGAAGAGGAAGAGATAAAGCTAGAGATCAATGTCCTAAAGAATTATTCAACTCATCGCAACATTGCAACATATTATGGTGCTTTCATAAAAAAAAGTCCCCCTGGAAAAGATGATCAACTTTGGTTGGTCATGGAATATTGTGGTGCTGGTATGTATTATTTATATACAAGATTCTCTATGTTAATATAAGTAATTATCAGATGGTCAGATGCATATCATTTTGGCAAAATAAGAATATATATATTTTTTTTGGCCACAGATAAATTTATGTCATTTGTATAAAATGTTTCTATAATATAATGTTCATTAATAGCTTAATAAGCATTCCAACTTCTATCATCATGTACAAATTTCAACTTTCATTGTAAAAGACTCATTAATGTTACTTTTTTTTTATTTGGCTATTACCATACCATAATAATTTAAATGTATATGTATATACATGATCAATATATCATAATATGTCTACAGAATGTTCAACATTAAATACATTTAGAATAGTGTACACAAAGAGTCACATTTATTGGTTTCAATTACAAAATTAGGTTAATGACCTCATACTGACAGTGTGGGGTCTGAGTAACACCTACAGCTAACAATGTTTTACCTTGACTTTTGTGAGATTTGTTTTAATTCAATATTGTGTTACCATTATGTTTATTAAATACATATGTAATATTTGATATATCTATATATTGTAATATAAAGATATGATATGTAATGATGGGAGATACAATGGTGATCTGTAGGCCTACCATGAACTTTAGAAAACAATTCAATTCAAAGTCATTACCTAAACTCAACCGCTTTCTTTTCATACCTGAAGTATGAATTGCATTGGGGTTATAATGTTTGAAAAGGAAAATGTTAAATGAACTGTAGATTACTCTGTCTCTTTTACTCAAATGTTTTAAGAACATATTTCTAAGTGTGTGTCTTTAAGACATCATGGTATAAAAAAGCAAAACAATTTAGTTTATGCCTTCAATCGAGTCGCAAAAAGAGTTCATGGTAGGCCTGCTGGTCTATATAGTAACTTTGCTCTTAATTTGGTGATTTTCATACTGTATTGTATGGAATGTGCTAAAATATGGCTTTGCCAATAGAGTATCTCTCATAGTATCCTGAGAACAACAAACTGAACTGAGGCAAAAAAAAAGAAAACTTAATTTGGTCCAGTGGTGATTATTTATTATTTATTTATTTATTTATGCCATAACTTAGTTCATTTAACTTAGCAAGTAACTAGTAAGTATAATGAAAGTCAATGTTTGTTAATCTTTCAGGTTCTGTCACTGACCTGGTAAAATCAACCAAGGGCCAATCATTAAAGGAAGAATGGATTTCATATATCTGTAGAGAAATCCTACGAGGGCTCAGTTATTTGCACTCCAACAAAGTAATTCACCGTGATATTAAAGGGCAGAATGTATTGCTAACTGACAATGCAGAGGTGAAACTTGGTGAGAATGTCTAATGATTTATTTCATAATTTAAGTCAAAATGCATAAATATGCTAAGGGTCAATATTAGTATACTTTTTTTGCACTATTACTAATCATTAAGAATATGTACCATAAAATATTGATTTACAAACATTGTCTCTAACTCATCTTTAAACTAAAGGGCTTACAGTTACTAACAGTAAGTAATTTTTAAAGTTACTTAATAATGCTATCAAGTATATCCGACAGATGCTCCACTAATTTATAAAATTAAATGAAAATTGGTACTAATTAATGTTCATTCCACAAGACATTTACGTCATTGCGTCTTGACGTCAGAAACTTAATTATAATTCTTTACAGTTGTATAAGTCGTATATAAATTTTTAAAAAAAACTTAACAACGATTAAAACACATTGAAAAATAAATAAAACAACTACATATTCTATTTTAAGAAAATTCGTAAATACAGCGATTACGACGGTACATAACCGTCGTAAAATACTCTTAAGGGGATACTTATTAAATATTATACTTATATTATAAGTATTCATTCTGTTATGTTAGCATAAGGTAATTTATAGAATTAGGCGTTACTTTGCGGAGATGCTTTAAGCATTATCCCATCGAAAATATAGGCGTCCAAAAAGCGTCCTGTATGACCCCGACGATCAAATAACGATCGCCAACACAGAAACACGTAATACACACACAGCGTCTTCGCCGGCGGTCCCAGTTTTCTGACGTCGGTCGGTCGTGGCTTCTCGCCACACTTCCGACGCCGCAATACGACTAATCTAAGTCATACCATGAACCCTACACTACGCGTCCGTCCCATTAGTCTACTAAACAGTTTAGGGAAAATATACGAACGAATTATCCTCGCCAGATTAAAATCCGTAGTTGATAGCCAAAATCTTATTCCGAACGAACAGTTCGGATTTCGTCCAAAACACACCTGTGTTCAACAAGTGCACCGCCTCACGGAGCACATTTTGCAAGGTTTACAAACCAAGCAGTTTACAGGTGTCATATTCTTCGATGTCGCCAAAGCCTTTGATAAGGTCTGGCACGCAGGCTTAATTTACAAACTGCTCCAACTAAATATACCAGATCGACTCGTACTCATCTTACGAGAGTACCTGAGTAATCGCACCTTTCGGTATCGCATAGACGGCACTTTATCGTCTCGCCGCACAATTCGTGCTGGTGTCCCTCAAGGATCTGTCCTGGCACCCTTATTGTACTCGCTCTACACGAGTGACATTCCACGGGCGCCTATCAAAGAGCGTACACATCTTGCCCTTTTCGCGGATGACACCGCTGTATTTACCACATCCCGCCGGCCTCATGTAATAACTAGACGTCTCCAGAAAGCGGTAGACAGCCTCGGACGCTGGTTCCGCCAATGGAGAATCGAAATAAACCCGGATAAAAGTGCAGCCATGCACTTTATCGGTAATCGCTTTCGATCTCACATAGACACACCTACGGAAATTTCCCTTTACAATACACCGATTCACTGGCAACAGAAAGTCAAGTACCTAGGTGTCACCTTTCAACCTTCCATGACCTTCCACGAGCACATACACATAGTCTGCAATAAGGCTGCGTATGTCATGGGACGACTTTATCCGATGTTATGCAAGAAAAGTAAGATGTCGCTCCGCAACAAAGTGACACTCTACAAAACTTGCATAAGACCAATAATGTCCTATGCGAGCGTTGCGTTTGCACACGTTTCAAAAGTCAGATTGCTCAGGCTCCAAAGACTACAGAACCGATTTATGCGGACAGCCACTGGTTGTCCGTGGTTCATGCGGAACGTTGACCTCCATAGAGACCTCGATCTCCCTACCATTACTCACCTCTTTAAACGTTTTTCGAAATCTTACTTCGAGAAATCTGAGGTACACCCGAACCCCCTGATTTCAGTTGCTTCTACCTACATCCCAGTTAGGTCCGACCATCGAAAATATAGGCGTCCAAAAAGCGTCCTGTATGACCCCGACGATCAAATAACGATCGCCAACACAGAAACACGTAATACACTCACACAGCGTCTTCGCCGGCGAAGACGAGGTCCCAGTTTTCTGACGTCGGTCGGTCGTGGCTTCTCGCCACACTTCCGACGCCGCAATGACTAATCTAAGTCATACCATGAACCCTCCACTACGCGTCGCCCTAAGCCGTGGTCCGGCCTCACAGGAGGCACCCTTAGGACAACGTTCCCCGACTTAAGTAGGGCTTCTGCGCTCTACTTCCTGCATTTCGCAACTTCGGCGATGCTTCTGCGCTCGCCCGTCCCGCCCGGTGACGCTGTAAAAGCCATTAGGGCTAACAGCATACAGTCAGTTCGAAAAAAAAAAAAAAAAAAAAAAAAAAAAAAAAAAAAAAAAAAAAAAAAAAAAAAAAAAAAAAAAAAAAAAAACTACGCGTCGCCCTAAGCCGTGGTCCGGCCTCACAGGAGGCACCCTTAGGACGACGTTCCCCGACTTAAGTAGAGCTTCTGTGCTTTACTCTCTGCATTTCGCAACCTCGGCGATGCTTCTGCGCTCGCCCGTCCCGCCCGGTGACGCTGTAAAAGCCATTAGGGCTAACAGCATACAGTCAGTTAGAAAAAAAAAATTAAGCATTATCTCCCAGCCAACCTTCAGGAGTGAATAAAAAAAACGTATTTAGTCGTACTAAAATATGATCATAAAATAGTAATCATAATACTTAGGACAAAATATATGTATATATATATCATAAACTAAAACAAATGTGTATATAAGTTAGTGTGCATTGTGTGTGAGAATCAGTAATGGCATTAAAAACGTAAAAAAAAACAATAGATTATATATAATAAAATAAATTAAATAATGAGAATATACTATATAGTTATATATATATACCGCATTTTTTAAATTTTATTATATATATTTTCGAGTTACTTTATCGCGGATCATAGCAAAATATTTTTATTATTACTTTTAGCATAAGGTTACACATCAAACTGGCATTCATAAATGATTCTGTCGTCTAATTGTTCGCTCAATAGAAAACGAAAGATAGAACAACTAATTACATGCACAATGCACACTTGTCAAATACTCTTGTGAGAACTTCTAAGCAAACTACGTAATGTTGGTAAAGCGTAAATTGTGGTTTGCACAAAGGTGACTAAAAATCTCCCAGTGTACAATAGTGCCCTTGATAGTGTTATATCAAGGGCACTAATTCATATGTCTTATTTTATAATGTGTGGTTAGGTCAATAATACAAAAGTAATGAAAATAATATTTTAATTACTTTTGTATTTAATTTTTCTTTGTTTAGTGATTCTTGTACGAATATAGTAAGCTAACTTAGCAGTTAACAGCCGTGATACTCGAAACAAACTGAAAATTTATGAGAAACGTTTTAAGCATACAAAAGAAATAGGATAGCAATTTAGAAATAGGATGAGATAAGAATTTTAATTCTAAAAGATTCCAAAAGATTTATGAGAGATATGCATAAAGGCCAATCAAAAAACAAGCAAACTCGAAAAAGTGATGAACAAAAACCTATCACGTTCACGTGTTTGAGGGTTTTCGCTTTAGTTTTAGAGTTTCTTTAAACTCGTGTAAAATTGGTTGAATTCGCTTTTTTTTAAATCGTTTAATTTTTGCTTTCGAAAGACTAGTGAATTATCTGGCCAAGAGTGGGAGAGTTCAAAATCACTGAAAACAAAACTTTTAAGTAGAAAAATATATATATGTAACTGTTTATTTTTTGTTTAGTTGATTTCGGAGTATCAGCTCAGTTGGACCGGACAATTGGCCGGAGAAACACATTCATCGGCACTCCATACTGGATGGCTCCGGAAGTGATCGCGTGCGACGAGAACCCTGAGGCGACATACGATAATCGCTCTGACCTCTGGTCACTCGGTATCACCGCACTTGAGATGGCCGAGAGTCAACCACCTCTGTGCGATCTACATCCTATGAGAGCGCTTTTCCTCATTCCAAGGTAATGAATTGGTTTTATAAATGTCTCATATCTTTATTTGTCTTTGCATTTACCATGCCAATAAAAAAACAAAATGTACTATTAAGTTAGCGAACTGAATCATGCTGCTGTGATTGTTGCAGGGAATTTTATTTTGTCTTTACCGATGAGTTTCAAATGCAAAATGATACCTTTTATAGACTACTAGCTGTATCCGCGACTTCGATTACATTAACCTATTTACTTTAAATTATGTACTGTATATTATATGTAATCTTCCAGAAAACCCTGGACATTTATATGCTATAACCTATAGCTAACCTAGATTTGAACAAAATTTTATCAATATTGTTCCAGTGGTTTGGTATAAGAGACTATTAAAATAGTAGTCAGGATTATATGTGCATAAAAATATGTAAATTACCATTATTGGCAGGCAAATAAATGATCTAATATAAGATCATATATCCAATCCAATCATGTAACCAATTATTGCATATTTCAGAATAATTTACCCTATTTGTCATATATCATTGATGAAATTGATGATAAATGCCATCAATGAAAATAGTGATAACTTATAGAATTTTTTTCTTCCTTCTTATGATACGATATTTCGACTCTCGACGTGTCAGTTTCAAAAACTGTACTAAGTCAATACAGGTGAATAAGCTTAAAATTTTTTTTAACAAATAATGATAATTAAACTATTAAATGTACAAATTTTTAGTAATACGAGTAAATAACCACCATTATTATATCCAAATATTTCTTATTCCTTAAATTCTAAATAACTTTTTAGGTTTCCTTGACTAAAAATCATTCTACCAGAACTAATAATAATTAGCCGACAATCATAGTTGTATATTTAAGCAAAATGGGTACAATAAAATAAATTATAATAAATTAAGAGTTTTGTTTATTATAACTGAATATGGGGTAATTTCGTTCAACAATACTTAAAATATATACATATAAGTAGTGCTGAAATGAACAATCATAGGATATTTTATTTCATTATTGTTAAATAATCATTTAAATTAATAAATTAAGAATTTAGTCTTAGAACATGAGTGATTATAAATTATTAAATAATACTGTAGACTACTTTTTCTTGCAAATGTGCAAATTGATTTATGTGTTTGTTATTATCAATTTATTTAAAAATAAGTCTTCTCTTAAGTCATTATTCATCATCCCTGCCATTACCCCACTCTTAAGTTGTGTCTGCACAACTTGTTTTAAACAAATTGTTATTTGATTTGGCTGGTTATTTATGATCGGCCGCCTGCCTGGCGTCAACTTACCTTGCCAAAGGCGACTGCCTTTTACGACACCTCTGTAAGAAACTTAATAATTCAAATATAAGAGGATGTCTGATGTATCTTTCTAATAAAATTCATTGAGAAATTCTCATTGCACATTGTATTTTGTTATAGAAACCCACCTCCCCGCTTAAAATCAAAGAAGTGGGCGAAAAAATTTCATGGATTTATTGAGACAGTACTTGTGAAGGACTACCATCAGCGCCCTTATACTGAACAACTCCTGAAGCACCCATTTATAAGGTAAGTTTTATAGAATGAATATATAAATAAATTGTGAGATGTATAAGAAAAATAAGTTTCTCAAAATTTATTATTGTATGCTAAAAATATATTGCTCTGAAAACACATCTATGCCAAACTAGTTTAAAAATTTAAATTTTGAGTCTCGCAAGCTGAAGTACGATAAATAGGATATTAAAGAATCAAAGGTGATGGATGGGCGATCTTGGCTTCAGAATATGCAGTCTTGGTATATAAGATGCCTCTAAGCTTGCTCTTACTGCTCATGAAGCTGTTAATGATGTTAACGACATTATTATGCTGTAGAAAATATATATGAATACCTGATACCAAGTTCCCAGATTCTTCTAACTATTGATAGTAAAGTTTGAGTATCTTTTATTCCTTAAATTGCTCCCACATATATTGGTACTTACTAAAATAATAATTTCTTATTCAAAATATTTTGTTTGTTTTCTGGTTAATTATGAACGTGAAGAGCATACTATAAAAATGATCCTATGAAGTAAGGTCTGTGCGGTGATAGCCTAGCTATGAGATCGTGCGACTCTTTTGAGGAGGCCACGATTTCAAACCCGGGAAAGGCACCAATGAATTTTTCTAATAAAAATCTTTTACTAATTGATAATTGAAATTTATTACATGTTTTTCGGTGAAGGAAAACATCCTGTAGAAACCTGCATATCTCTAAAAATATTTTAAAGTAAAAATTATAGATTAAGCAATAATATTGTTTCCCAGGGACCAGCCAACAGAAAGGCAAGTGAGGATACAGCTGAAAGATCACATAGACCGATGTAAGAAAAGAAAGCAGGACAACTCAGTACGAGAGGACTACAAGTACTCCGGATCAGAGGGAGAGGAGGACGACAACGCTGTCGCCGGAGAGCCCTCTTCCATTGTCCACAATGCTGCAGCTCATCAAGGTGGAGATACATTGCGACGGAACTTCCAACAGATTCAGGAAGGAAGGTTAGTTAAAAATATTGGAGTTCTATACATCGCACAACAGAGTGGCCCGTCGGTGCAGATGGCAGCAACCGCGTCTTGTGCTCCAGGTGCCGCGGATTCGATTCCCAATCAGAGGCAACATTTTCTAAAATCAAACAATTTGCTGGTTCTTCGGAGTTTGGGTGTATTTATGTATTTATATAAAATTATATTTGTATTTACCACTTGTTACCTCTGTTGGCTAGTCTTAAACCATAAATTACTAATTCATGTCATAAATTTTCAAAAGTTAAGCCCTGTATCAAATTTAATTGAAAAATTAATCCATATCAATATTTATATCAAACTAGCTGCGGGTACGGCTTCGCCCGCTTGGAAATCAGTGTGTCACAAAGTTGAATAACGTAAATAACGTAATATTTTTTATTGAAATTTAGAATATAAAAATAGTTATTGTGAGATAATCGTAAGAGGTAGAGATATGCTGTCGCGGAATTTTGTTGTAGTATTTTTGTAGATCTACAATTTTCTAGTACATTGCTTTAATGTATCTCCGTTGAATGAAAAAAAGCGTAACGTTGTAATGCAACATTACGTTACGCTTTTTTTACAACTGCGTGCTCTCTTTAACACAATTTACATTAAACCGTAATGTACTATTAAAACCCTTCCGAAATAATAGCATGTTTCAATAAAAAGCGTTAAAAAATTCGTTCAGTAGATATTGAGAAAGTCGATCACATACAAGCAGGTTTTGGGGAATGTTTTATGATAAGTATAAATTTCTATTGAGTGCTTCATTGAAACTTATCAGTAGATAACAAGAAAGATATAAATTTATTTAAAACAGTTAAATCATTTTACCTAAGAGTATTAGATTTGTATAGCAAATGTGACAGTTGTGTTTTTCTTACGTCTTTTTTATGGTACATAAACAAATAAATAAATAAATATCTGACATGTACAAGTTTTTTTAATTATTTGCACAATGTGAGTGTGATATTTTATAAATGAACTTAACCTTCTGCACAACTATTAAAAATTAGAGTACACTTTATTAGTAAAATATTATATATAAAAATTATAGTACACTTTAATTTTATATTAATATATAAAAATTAGAGTACACTTTATCCAATGGAAATTGAGAAGTAATTTTGCTTATATTAAACATCCTAAAATAATGTGTAAATAGTTCTATGTATTCACACAAGAAGTTCAAAATGTTGTCAGCACTCCAATTACTGACAAATCATTTCATAATATATAGTAGTAATTATGGAAAGTAATCTTATCATTTGTTTTTACAAGGGCTATTTTATGACCGACATAGTGCAAATAAACAGAAAATAACATTACTTAACCAACCTACTAATTAGAATATTCTAAGACGCCAATAGTATATACACTACTGGTTCTTGAAAATCAATACTTGAAGCAGGCTATACTTTTGTAATATTTTTATTATGAAGAAATCTGCTTTACTTTCTCCTTTATGAAACTGACTATACATTTTATTGTATTATTTTATTCGGAAAAAGATTTTAGTGTCCCTCAGACCACTTCTAACAAATGTTTTACTGCAATCTGTTTTATATGTCCATACTAATAATATAAATTCGAAATTCTGTCTATTATGCTTTTGAATCATGAAATTTTTTTCTTCGGGATAAAACCAGTATACAGGGTGGTACCGACCATACAACATTAATTTTAATTTTAGGTATTTGCAAACCTCTGCAGCCTACATAAAAAAATCACAAAATCTTTTTGCGAAGGGATTTTTCTACGTTTTCAAAAAATAAACATGATATATAGAGATAAAAGCCTAAACGTAAAACTAAAACATGCAAGGGAGACAAAAATATAATGTTATTGTTTTCTTGGAAAATACATTTTTTTAAACGATAATTATGAATATTGAATTATGCCAAAGTTCATTAAATACATCTATAGAATTAGGCGTTACTTTGCGGAGATCCATAATACAAAAGTAATAATAAATTTATTTTGCTGTAATCCGCGATACAGTAAATAGAAAATATATATAGTGCTAAATGTATCGTAAATCGCAAAATCGCTGTGCGATTTTGTCGTGGACACTATCTCCTGATGGTACTTCGGTTACGGGGCGATTGTTGAGTTTGTGATAATGATCGTGTGTAGTGCTTGTGTATTGTGGTGGCAGTGGTGGAGGTTTGTCGCATGTGTTTTTACGAATCCTGCATATAACGGGTATGAAAAAACGGATAGTCCACTATACATTTAGCATTATATATATTTTCTATTTACTTATTATAGCAAAATATTTTTATTAATACTTTCATTAAATTCGATTATCATAGTTCATTTATTTAATGCCGTATCATAGATACCAACCTGTATAGCATAATTGAAGGTACTTTAACACTAAAATCGACTACTAGAGAGTAATTATACAAGGTCGTTCGATGATGTTTCAGGGCCGCAGAAGCACAGCAACCTCAACCGCCGCCTAAACGCAACAGCAAACGTGAGGAGCGTGAGGAAATTCCAGGTACCGTAATACCATACTAATATTCATATTATATTTCCATGCTCAAATAGCAACTTCTAATATCCACATACCAAAACTTGTAATATAAAGTAATTCCTAAGATTAGATAAAATATTGTATAGATCATCTTAGCGTATGAAGCCATTTTTAATATTGATGACTCTCATAAAATCGAGCCCGCGTTTTGTAAGTAACACGTCTTGTTGACAATTATTTGAAAAAGTGTATGAATGTCTTTATTATATTCCTCATTTAATTGGTGAATTCAGGACTACATAAAAATTTGAAGATTTAAACTAATGTCGTATATTTATTTTTTTATACCTTGTTTTAGATTTTACAAAGAAAAATATTTCGTAATTGATTTCAATGAATTCGTAACGAATTCACTTACTTGTGTTGCTTCTAATTTATGTATGTACGCTGAACCAATATCGATGAAATTTAGCACAAGTATTTTTTATACACCAGGGTAACACTGTTGAACTGGTGAAGCTGTGATAGCCCAGTGGTGAGACCGTGCGACTCTTTAGAGACGAACATGGGTTCAAACCCGGGCAGGCACCAATGAGTTTTTCTATTAAAACTTATGTATCTAATTGATATTTATAATTTATTCGATAAAGGAAAACATCGTGAGGAAACCTGCATATCTCTGGAGAATTCTAGGGGCATGTGTAACCTACCAATCCGCATTAGAGCAGCGTGGTAGGTCGTAGCTCCAATCCTTCTCTCCAAAAAACGGAGAGAGGAGGCCTATTCCCAGCGGTGGGATATTAACAGGGTGTTATTTTACTTTACTTTTTTATACTGACTGTCATCGTTATGCTCGATCTTTTGGGAAAATGTACTTAATGGTAACACATAGGCTATAAAAATCTTGTTAATTCTATAGGAATAGGATGACATTGAAAAACGCCATTTATGATCAACCTATCCAAGTGTGATAGCCCAGCGGTGTGACCGTGCGACTCTTTCGAGGGGAACATGGGTTCAAACCCGGGCAGGCACCAATGAGTTTTTCTATTAAAACTCATGTGTCTAATTGATAATTTCAATTTATCACACGCTTTTCGGTGAAGGAAAACATCGTGAGGAAACCTGCATATCTCTAGAGTATTCTAGGGATATGTGTAACCTACCAATCCGCATTGGAGCAGCGTGGTAGGTCGTAGCTCCAATTCTTCTCTCCAAAAAACGGAGAGAGGAGGCCTATTCCCAGCTGTGGGATTGTAACAGGCCGCTACTTTACTTTTTTTTTTATCCAAGTGTGTTGGTTCACGATATGTTACAGTAAAGTCAAATCTGTGTTAATTTATATTGGAAAACAACATTTGCCGGGTCAGCTAGTATTTTATACTTCTGTTTAATTATATTGCCTAACCAACAGAGCCAGGCCCACCGGCGAGGCCCTCCATTCCACAAAGACTGATCGTAGTGCCCGATCCGCAGCCGCAACAGCCAAATAGATATAGGTAAATATTACATTTATACTAACAATAATAATATAGTGCAAAAATACTAAATGTGTCAACATTAGAGCACTTGCCTATATTTTGAATGATCTATAGAAGCAGGCGTTACTTTGTAGAACTCCATAATACAGAAGTTATTATAGAATTATTTCCGCCTTTGTTAATTAAGAGGGTTTATGTAATTTTAAGTGTATGAAGCAGGCAACATTCACATACTTTACACATGCGCGACTAGTCACCACACGTATTCCAGAATGCCGCCACCAGCAACGATTCACACGAGCTATACACACAATCATTACTGCAATCTCTATGAAACCGAATCGTAATGCATTACGATTTCATCCTGATGATGTTTCGGTTTCGGTCGAAACGATCGTTAAGTTATCGATGAGTTATATAATATTTATCAAGAAATTTAAAAAGTCAAGTGTTGTTGTTTCTATTAATAACTAACCACAGACTTTAACTTTAATAACTTTTGTAATTTACAGACCTTTGCCGCCTACTCCAAAATCCTCAGGCTCCTCCAACAGCTCTGGCTCGAACAACGGTACCCCACAGCCTCCACAGCGCGGTTCCCATCATATATTCAAGCCGATGGTACATATGTATTATTTATTTTTTGTAAAGGATCAGCCACAGATGATACACATTACATGTGTAATACATAGAATTATTATACATAGAGTAAGGGAGCTATAGACAGGCCTCTGAATTTTTGTTATTATACATAGAGTAAGGGAGCCATAGACAGGCCTCTGAATTTGTTTTTTTTTTATATGATGAGGCTAGCGACTGGCCGCCATCTCGCTTGATGGAAAGCAAAAGATGCAGCCTAAGGTAGACCGCGCTTGCCCATTATGTGCCTATTCACATTTCTTTTAAAGCTATGCAAATCGTAGGAATCCTGGAAGATACATACAGGAAGGGAATTCCATACTTTAGCTGTACACATTAGAAAGGATGAGCTACAGCTTCTTATACGCCTTTTTGGTACATTAATTGTATAGCGGTGGAGCCCCTCGCAGCGTCTGGTTGTCCGATTGTAAAACGGTGAGAAGGGGATCAGATCAAATATTATTATACATAGAGTAAGGGAGCCATAGACAAGCCTCTGAATTTTTGTGCATCAGAATATGCAGAATATTTATAATTATATGAAAAGGTTGGCGATGTATATAATAGACAAAGTAGGAACCGTCATAAGATTGCGGTTCCTGCATTGGGCCTTACAAGAGTACGTAAGTCGTTTGTAGGTTTGGGTATAAGATTCTATAGAAAAAAATCCGCAATCGATTTTGGCTTTGAAAGTTTGAGCAGTTTAAAAAAACAAAAAAAAAAGGCTCATACAGAAAGCCTACCATACTGTTGAGGATTACTTAGAAGATAAGAATGCGTTGACATAGCTACTCTTCAGCCCTGTAAAAGACAGTAATGACTAAATATTATCACTTAACTAGTGATAAGAATTTATACTTTGAAAAGAGCAACAGCCGATTTTCTTGCTGGCCGAACTTCTCGAACTTCAGCTTTCCGAACCAGCAGTATACAGAAAAAAGAATATTTTGAATTTTTTGAATGTGACTGCAAAAAAATTAATTAATGAAAATAAGAGGGGGAAACATAAGCGATATTTGTCTAATCACACATTAACAAAAGATTAATAGATAAGTACTCTCATTTACTTTTTTTGTAGATGGACACAATTTAGATTGACCCCCCCCCCCCATTCTCTAGTATAATAACTCTATGGTGTTAAAACAAATCCTGCTGATACTATCAATGCGAAAATATCCATGTTTAGATGTTTTTTTACTTGAAAATTCTGAAATGGCTGAAAAGATTTGTAAAACATAGTTATATAAAATAGATTGTAACATATATTAATTATATAGAATACTTTCTATACTGGTACTGAAAACAATATTTGATGAACCTACACTGTTTTTCGAGACAGTGAAAAAAGTAAATAATCTATTAGTTCAACAGATTATCACATCACTAATAAATCGTTAACTATTATCAATTTAATATGGTCGAAATTGTTTCAAATTCAAACCTTAATACTTCTTTTAATAATTTTCCATGTTTTTATGTACAAACTTTACACTATAATAGTTGGATTCTAGGTTGTGTATTCTTCGAAGGAAATTTCAACTACTTGTTTAAAACTTGTTAGTTCACCAGTAATAACTTTAATCATGGCTATCAAATTTCTTAGCTCAGTGATTTTGTATATGTGTTTAATATGTATTAAAACCTGGTGTCTAGTGTGAAAAGTATTTTAATTCCTTTGTTCATAAGCCGTGATGTACTTTGATAACGAGAGCATTATAGAGAACAGACAAAATATCCTTACCAGGCGAGAATAACTTAGCAACGCACACTTTTCAGGGCAGCCATATATAGGTTTGAGTTTAGTATATGTTTAAGAGAGTTATTTAAATATTCACAAGTTTGTATGTATCGATATAAAAAAAACTTAGCGACTTTACTGAAATATTGACCACATGAATTAGGCAATCCTAATGCCTATTAAGATTAAACATATAAAAGTATTTAAGTTGACTTTATCAACACGTATCTGGTAGGGATATTTCGCCTCTCTACAAGAACAAAGCGATATCTGTCAAACCACAACTTTATAGCAGAGCAATTTCAAACATTTAAACGTTGATAAATTAAAAATTATGGATAATTTTAATGTGGAAAAACAACTAAATTGTTGCGGTAATTAATATGCTTTCTGAAAATAAGCAAAGAAATATAAATGAAGAAATAATAAAAAAACGTTTTTATCAGATATCACGTTGTTCTTCTAAAGAGGCGATATAGATCATAAAAGTATCGACTTTATATTATTTGTGAACATTTTCTATTAATATTAAATGAATACTGTCTTGTGCATGTTTTATCATGTTACATTGTGTATTTAATTTTTTTTTAATTCTTAGCTTACGTTTTTGTTTTCATGTCACGCTGTTTTTGTTTGCACATCCGATTTAATGAATGCAGCTTCCACCGCGGAGGCCGGAGGTAGGTTTGCGTTTTATGCTTCGTATCTATTATTTAGTTAGGTGAATGGTTTGAATGAAAACGTATAGTCCACTATACATTTATCACTATATATTTTTTCTATTTACTATATCGCGGATTATAGCAAAATAATTTTATTATTACTTTTGTAGCTCAGTCTGTATTTCTTGCACCCTTGAGTGGAAAATATATGAGACCACATGAAAGTAGTAAAGTAGCGGTCTGTTACAATCCCACTGTTGGATATAGGCCTCCTCTCTCTGTTTCTAGAGCGAAGGGTTGGAGCTAAAACCTACCACGTTGCTCCAATGCTGATTGGTAGGTAACATCGCCAAAATTCTCTAGAGATCTGCAGGTTTTCTCACGATGTTTTGCTTTACCGGGAAGTGTATGATAAATTGCTTTTATCAATTAGACACATAAGTTTTAATAGAAAAACTAATTGGTGGCTTAACCGCGGTTTGAACTCTTGATCTCGACAGAATAGCACTGTCTCACCGCTGTGCTATCACAGTTTCCTAAACCACATATAGAAATGTAATCTGGATTTTAATTTTTATATTTTGTAATTTTTTTTATTTATTATTATTTAATTTTTATTCTCCTAGTTTTTCAATGGCTATTTAAGTTGAATATTTAACACGTTGAGTGTCACGTCTGTCACCGGTGATTGACATCGACCTTTTCGTTCAGAACCCTTTCGTTTTGTTCTATTAACGCGTTAATAGTACAAAACATTATAATGAAAGTGAAAATTTATCATTTTTTTAGCAGAATTTTTAATTGATTTGAAACAATGGAGACAAAAATGGTTGTCCTTCCCAAGTGTCATAGAATGTTTTAACCTGTTTGTTTGTTTTAACATTATAAAATCTGATTTGCCAGTATTGTGCTTCGCATTGCTGTAGCAAGATACCTGTGCGCGGCCTAATAAGTGCCTGATAAGATAAGTGCCAAAAGATTTTTTACCGACTTCCCGGTAAAAAATCGTTTGGCACTCAACATGTTAAGAATCAAAATTTCTTGGTACGCTAGGTCAATATTGTTTAAGTTAAAATGATAAAGTAAAATAAATTAATGGTGTTTTAATAATATTTTAGGACTTGGATAAACTCGCTGAACAGCTTAACGAGTTTGCCGTTGTATCTGGTAACGAGCCACCCAACCGACCACCGCGGGCTCCCACTAACGGACAAGGTTTGAGAGTGATGCTCTATTCACATTCACCTTATTTATATAAAACTAGTGACACCTGCGACTATCTTCGCTTCAACTTACGCATGAAAATATCCTCAGTGTTGTTTGGTTCTTTTTCCTTTTCTGAAGGAAAAACAGATTTTTTATCCTATATTTTAGCTCGGTACATAAACTTTAATTGCACTAAATTTAATCAATATTGCTCCAGCGGATTAGCCATGAAAACGTAACAGACAGACAAGCATCTAAAGTATTACTAATAAAAATGAATTCCAAGATATAAGGCTAAAGGAATAAATACTAATATCCCAGAAAGAATGTATAGTATTCGCTGCGACTGTGAATATTGGGGGATGTTTAGTAGAAGTTGCTCACCTAAAAAGAAAATATATTTCCGCTAATTTTACTATTTAAAACATTTGGCTTTGGTTTTGGCTAGTTATTATACGACCGGCCGCATGTCCGACGTCACTTATCTTAGTAGCCTTTTACGATACTTCGGCAAGAAATAAGGGTGGACTATTCTACTCAGCTGGATACTATTTATAGTCTTAAAATAGTATCAATATATTTAATCTAAATCTATACTAATATATAAAGCTCAAGGGTTTGATTGTTTGAACGCGCTAATTTCAGTAACTACTGGACCGATTTGAAAAATTATTTGAGAGTAAGATAGTCCATTTAGCGAGCAACTTTATAAGACTATATACCATGCTAAGATGAATAGGAGAGGAGCAGCAATAAAAAATATTGCGAAAACGGCAAAATTTAAAGCTTGCGTGCACTAAGTAAGTTAAAGATGCAAGTTATTCAAAAATCATATATTACAACATTAATGGCCTTTAAAAGTTCTAAATAAAATAAAAGTCCGCGACATCATATGTCTAGCTTTTAAGTTCAAATTCAAAATATCTTTATTCAAGTAAAAATCGTCAACTCTAAGGTTAACTCACTTTAACCATAATTAATATAAGTATTACGGTTTACTCAAATAATAAGACAGCAGTACATAAGAACGAAGTTGCGTTTAAAAGCTAGTCATCAATATTTATTTTTAAAAAACTATAGTCAATTATGTTTAAAAGATCGACCACCAAGTTTCTGCCTGGAACACTTGGTAAGAGCAATATTCCGAATCGATGGTAGCTTCATTAATTCTTTCGATCTTGACGGTTCAAAAGTGCTTAAAAAGGTTTTTCAGCTATCAACAAGAAGAATTTGTTAGCTTTAGTTAAAACACATAGCCATTACTATGAAGCATCAATTGTAAAGTAAACTCTTTGTAGTAGCATCGTTTTAAGATATTTTGTAAACTTTGTAATGGCCTTAGGACTTAATAGATGACCTTGAGGATTTTTATTACAAAAACGCTTACGGAGAGAGACAAATGATTTTCGGAATTTCCAAAGACGAAAAATAGGCATTAATAGTTTATGTCTGGCCCGTTGGCGCAGTTGGCAGTGACCCTTCCTTCAGCTTCGTGGCTCGCGGGTTCTCTCCCGCCGCGGAAAATACATTTTCTTTAAACAATTTGTTCTTCGGGTCTAGGTGTATATATGTACTTTAGTAAGTATTTAAAATTATGTACAACTGGTAGATATATAATGTTTATATCTACTAGTTGTCTGCCTAACTGTAGAACTGAACCTTAACTAAATTCTCGACACCAATATCGAGTGAACTAGAACCTAGACCGAAATATAATTGACAAAGAACTGAACGATATGATGTACTAAATTGAAAAATGAGAACTACACAACTTCACCGAACCCACTACTGTTGTGGTATGCCCATTCTTATAATATTTATTTATTTTATTATAATATAATCGACTGCTGCTATCTAGGCGCATTTCAAACAACTCTAACACAAACCTTACACGTATAAGGTTACTTTGGGGACAGAGCTGTGTGCGTGATTGTCCCATATATTTACATTATATTATGTCGGTTTGTAAGGACCACCGGTGGAGCGAAACGCGCCCGAACTTCCCTTCGAGTCCGACAGCGACTCTGAAGCGGAGGAGAGCGGCGGCCGCGTTCGCAACGACGGCACTCTGCTAGCCAGTGACCCGCCTAAACCGCTGTGAGCACACATCAAACATCAATCGTCAAACATCAATATTCATTTTTGGCATCCTTTGTATATGATAAAAATAAACAAAAATTGAAATATTCTATTAATACAACGTGCAGCTTAAACCAAAATTTTATCAAGGTTACATCAAACGAATTATCATGAAACTGTTGACTGAATGCCAATTACATAACTAAATCCACAATCAATCCATAAACTAAATTCCACAATCAATTTTAACTTTGCCATTACAGCAATTTAAAAATACTGTTAAAAAGAGGCTGGTACAGAAAGCCTATTATACCGTGGAGGCTTACATTGATGATAAGAACGCGTGGATATAGCTGCTCTTTGACCTTGTGCAGGATAGCTATGACAAAATGTAATTAGTATTAAGAATCTTCTTTTTTAAAAGAGCTCCACCGAGTTTCTTGCTGGCTCTTCTCGGTAGGACGGCTTTCCAAACCAGCAATAGAGTCAACAATTCAAAAGCACTTGTTTGCAAGTTTATTTGAATAAAGAATATTTTGAATTTGAACTTGAATAAAGCCAGTATATTTCACGCCTAAACTATATGAACTCATTAAGAGTTCATTAAGAGTTCATATAGTTTAGGCACAATCTCAATCGCGGACATACACATACATTCACATATACATACAGACACGCACACCATCCAAATCGTATAAAACTAGATCTTTTAAAATCTATGTAATATTTAAAGAAAAAATTTGGTTCATCTTTTCAACTAATGCAAGCAATTTTCTTTAGTTAGTAAAATGGAGCATAATGTTAAACATGAAATACATTTATTTCTCATTTAAATATGCCTCATAAAATCGCTCCATCCGAAAAATAAAGTTACATGTCTCATGTACTAATATAGGAAATGTAACTTTAATTCCTTGGATGGGGAGATCAATATTGACATATCAAACTATTAAGGTAATTGAAAATTTGAGATTTCAATAGAAATTACCTTCAAGCATTGATTTCGATTAGTTCTAGGCATTTTTGTTTCTATATAATATCTATATAAAATTCACTTCATATTTGATACGAAGTGAATTTTACAACCACTGAGCGATCACTTTTTCATTTAGGCTTACCATTTATGATGAGCTTAAGTATTCGATACGTTCTACATTGACATTTCAAATTTAGACAAAATATTAAGTTTTACTTTTAATATTTTTATCCCATTTTATTTTTTTATTTGCTGCATATTTTTTTTTTCACCATCCCAAATTTTATTTTTGTTTATATTTTATTTCGGCTTGTTAGTCCCGAGTTTTGCTATAGGCCGGGGTTGAGTGCGGTATCAGAAGATGGGTGCGGCGGGTGCGCGCCCACTCGCCCGCTGCCGCCGACGCCCGATGACGACGACCCGCACGCAGACCGCACGCTTGTAAAGAGGGTGAGTAGGGACTATACTTGGAAAGTTTTTCGATGGAATGGGACAAAATGAGTCAAACTTCTATCTTGATTGTGTTTTTGAAATTCTAATATGAATTTTAGTGTACTGCTAACAATTATATGATTACAGTATGATTGATTGTAAAAATGTTTATTCTTTTTGGCGTTATTTATTTATTTTATTGTATTGTACTCGAAAAGTTTGAATAAAAACTTTCTGCTCAAAGTGGGTTAAAATTGACTTCAAAGTCGGTTACATACAGTAGTTCCAAAATTCTGATTTGCTTTAAGAAAAAATAACATTTCTTGTTGCTGGAGTTAATGTTATGAAAATAGATAATTTGCAAAATACTAAAAGTAAAATTGGATTTAGTTCACTTTGCCCCATTCTATTTTCATATTTTTGTGAGTACTTAATTTCTCTGTTTGTGTTAACATTTGTTCTATAGAATGCAACTGGCCAAAACGAAAATGTTACTCAAATATAAAATTATACAATATTCACAAATTAAAAAAATATATATATTTGGATGCATTTTCTATTCGATTTGATGGACAGTAAGAGGAGATGTTTGTGGTTATGTAATTATCACTCTTATTATAGTAGCAAATGTTAATAAATCCTTAACTGACTTCACTCATGTCTTGTGATGTTATTTTTCATGTCATATGAGATAATTCTCATGAAAGACGAGTGATAATTTTTTATGTGGTGGGGTCATAATAAAATATTTATTATATCACGCCAAAGTAAGATTAGTGAGCGACTATAAAAATAATAGTATTAGTATGATATTTTTCTTGTGATCATTATTTATTTGCAATTTTTGTACTGAACATGTTTGAAAAACAGCAGAGGGAGACACAAATTGATAAGAGACAATCGGATGTCGACGAAGCAGTCCTATTGAAGGATTGGGACTTTGCCAGATTTTTCCCCTCTAAAAATTCGGAAACCAAAGAAGAAAAAAAAGATTCCTTTAAAGATACGGAACACAAACTAACACCACTTCAACGTCAGTCTCGAATTGAAATGGAAGATGCGTGGGCTAACTACAAAGCCACCGCAACGCCTCCCGCGCGGCACAAGCAGCTCCTTCAAAAACCTGACAAAAGTACACACGAAAAACTGACGGATATTCTAAAGTACAAAAAAGACCAAGAAGCTGAACAACAATCTCCAAACAGATTCTTTCGAGGATTCAGACGAGAAAACTCCGACTTATTTCCACTGTCTAGCACTCGGCACTCTGCGATCTATTTCCCAAAACACGACAATCAGGCGGGCGCTAAACATTTGAGATCGAGCGGAATTTTTAATAATTCGCGCAAACATTCCAACAAACCTAACACTTCGGGTGAGCCGGTTCTGACGGACTTCATTAAGATGAACGACAGTTTGAAAATAGCACAGAGAAACGAAACGAAAAAATTAACTAAGAAAGATATCGAGAAGAAGAATGCAATAACCAATCCGATCGACGCTCTAAAAAATGTCGCAGTATTGTTACGACAAGACAGCGAAAACAATAGTCCGAGTCGCCAGAGTAGTGTGAACGGTGACTCTCCTGCGACCAGCATCTGCTACGCAAGCGGCACGTCCTTTGAAAAGGCCGGTACGCCCGACCTCACTGCCGATGCTCCAGAGAGCCGAGCAGGCGCTGATGCCAGCGGAGTCGTTAAACCTCGTAGAGAAAAAACCGAGTCAGATATTATATTTAGAAGAAATTCCCAATTGATTCGGCATACAGAACTTATGTCAAGTGGGCAGGAAGCGGTAATCGCACAGGATCAGGTAATTGCTCACTGCTCGGGATAGTTTGATTAATATACTTTTACTTACGTTTGGTATGAGGGTTCTAATCTATTATTACCTAACATAGTTGTATCTGACTAACCTTGGCAATGCAGTATCCTTATAATGACCGTCTTCTACGTGGTTTTGTTGCCGTTCTTGTGGACTTGGTGGAGAGGGTGAGCTGTGTGGGAATGGTTGAGCTTTGAGCATTTGTATTAATGACTGAAACTTACCTTGTGCATTTTTAATAGTTTTGATTTAAAATTATATATTCTGAGTATAAGTATATTTGCTCACGCGTCTTACATTTTGGCGTGACTGTTTGTTTAAATTGTTATGATAAGAGTAGTTTGATAAATCATCATGGGATTACGTAGGGTAAATAAAATAGTGTGCAATGGTAAATTATGCAAATCACTAATTTTCAGTAGATGTAGTTTATTTCTTCTGACTTAACAACACGTATACTAACTAACCATAACATTATCATCACTGCGCGAGTACCGACTTCCTGCCACAAAATTCAAAAGGCCCTCTGCGATGAATTTGAATAAATTGTGCCACAAATTGTTAAAATTTTAACATTGGGAATGACCGCCTAACGACTTCTCACCGAAGCTGCCGAGAACATTCAACATCAGTTTTGTGAATGTGTTTTAAAATGCATGTTTTATGCTATCGTGTTTGTGTTTGTCACGCTATGCTGTTGCAACGTTAAACCAATAACTAGCAGATTCTGGCCTACGCCGTGACACTAGCTATTTTATTAATTAGCTGAATCACATCAATTAACATTTAGTAATTAAATTGTTGCGTTAATAGCTACTGTCGCGGCAAGGTCTCTTATGGTAAGTATATAATTGTGTTCAAGTCTTCAGTATATTATAGATATTCCGTTTTTTTTACGTTATTACATAAATATAGTTATCTCGTAAATAATATTTATATAATTGAATCTCACAGAATAAAAGGATAATAAGTAAGAGAACAATGTTTTCTTGAAATAAAAGGGACCAAGGAGATCTCTTTCTTTTCAACTAGTGGATGTTCATTATTAGACATAGATATCGAATTGAGTTTCTTTATTATTTTGTTTTAGTTTACAATTAAATTTTTTATAAATACCTGAACTATCTTGAATGACTACATTTTTTCGCGTATCTTGCCAGACATTTTCCTATCATTATTACTCAAAAAGCTGATTCTTTTTCATAATACCATTTATATCATTGCTTACTTAAGAATGTACTCGTAAAACACTTCCCATAATTATTTTTCATTTCAGAAACCTATACTAAAATTTCAAGGGATTTCTTAAAACGGGATTATGATTAAATACTAATTGTTAAATGTTTAAACGTTGCCAAAACAAACCTTTATCACTAGTTAAATGAAAAAAATTAACTATACAAATGGATGTATAAATTATACACACATTCAGGAATTAGATTGTCTCTTAAAAACATATCCTAGGTCTTTAATATAAAGATCAAAACACTATATTTTATCATGCACTGTCACTATATTTATTTACTTCCAATTACGTCAGCTAGCTAATTTTATTTCTTTTTAGCCAAATAGCATTCATTGTCTGTTTATAACTAAATAAAGATATTGCGGTGTTGAAAATGGCCCATGATAAAATTTGATGTACAAATCGATTGTCCTGATATATTATGTTTATAGAATCTAAATATATATAGATGACGTGCGTACTAATTTCACTCATATCTATGACTAGTTTGTATAGTTTTTGTGATTTTGGTGTCAAATATATGCAGGGTCGTTCGAGTGGTAATAATGAAGGCAGCGGCTCTCGCACGAGTTCCGTCCTACCGGACTTGCTGAGTCAAGCCGGCCAGCCTACTACACCACCGCGACATGATAAATCTACTAGCGAGGAGGTAAGACAAAATTTCATATCTTACCAGCCTTTAGTTGTATTATCTATATATGTTGCCTCTCATCCACAAATAGCCTTATAATTAAGAATTATCGCCTAAAGGTTTTCGCTCAATATATAGGGACGTACCATGTACCTTTTTACTTACGGTTCGAAGTGTGAACGGTGATTCTATTTTGAAAATAAAGTACAAAGATGATATAGTGAGTATTTACAAGAACGGAAGTCTTATATAAAAAAAATTAAATTTATTTTACCTGAAATATTGATTTTATTTTCAGTTGCATAAAATTTATGGGCTTTATGACGCTCTTATACTTTTACTCGTCACACTGGTACAAATTGGGCCTGTGGTACGCTTCTATATGATTAAAAATAATAGCCATTTTTCTAAATTAGCTCATATTCCATTAAGGCAAACTATTTTATTGCAGATAGATGGAATTTACGATTTAGTAAATTCCCATTTCATCAATAAGTGCTTAATGTTAATCTAGTGTGTAACATTTCTCGTGTATTTATATTTATTGTTACTGGGCTCCTACCACTGTATCGTAATATTTGTTGTAAATATATCGAAATATTTGTTATATATTCGCACTGTCCATGGTATCACTTGCTAGTTTAGATGTCATAGTTAAAACGCAAATAAATTGTATTAATGTATTGAAATTGTATCTCACGAGTTTAGAAATTATTTGAAATCGATGCTATTACATAAAGCTACAATACATAATTTATTTATCTATCTATTTATTTATCAAAAACTTCACCGACAAAACCTTACAGTGACCCAATTCATCTTGTGTTTATAAAAGCAGGCCTTACTGTGCACAATTTGATAGTACAGAAGTTATGATAGAATTATTTTGCTATAATCCGCGTTTTTAAGAGAGTCTATTTAATGCTAAGTGTAGGAAGCGGGCGATGTTCACATACCTTACGGCGGCGTTTTGTGATACGTGTAGTGACTCGTCCTGAATGTATATAACTTTTAGCAAGAAGTGTTTCGGCGTCGTACAACATAACACGGTTAAGATTTGACATTAGAGCGGTGTTAGGAGCCCTTGTTATCGCAACATATGGTGCCAAGCTTTTAGTATATAGTATTAATGTGATAATGGTTGTCAATCATGCAAACATCCTGGAGCCACCGTGCGACCGGTTTGCAGACTGCTGTTATCACTACGTAAGTACGAATATCGTGTACGAGTATCGCAACAAGAATGCTTCATACGACATATCATAGAATGTTGTAACAGATATATCACTCCTTCTTATGTATGCATTTGTCTAAATAGCTTAAATGTGTATTCATCCGCTGAAACATAATCTTTAGCGTTGCGCATAACCGCAGAGGTACAATGGGGCGTTTTACGTCGATTTTGTTGGTGAAAATTATTATTTACAATAAACAATAAAGTATATATATACAACAATAACGTGGTCAGTTCGAGACTATGGCGGATGCAAGTCTGCTGAAATGTCAAACCTAATAAGTAAACCGATTTATCGCGATGTGAACCGTATACTTTTATTATAATAAATATGAACCGCGAAAGTTTAAAATCTTACATAAATAAAGTTGGCGCCACAGTATTTCATATTAGGAAAATTGTATAATTATTGTAATAGGAATTGAGAAAATTTAAAATAAACAGTATAAATATTTTATCACGTTCATTAGACCATAACATTTATCTGTGAACATGGAATGCGTCACCGCACTCAAATTATCGATATTATGACTATTACATGTATATTTGTATTATAGTTCAGGATCATTGCCTGCCACCTTTAGTCCATTGGAGTTTGCCAAATAAAATTTGTAGATAATAGCATCGCAGCAAATAACTTTCCAATCATATTTGAAATGAGAACTAATCAATGGGAGATGGATTCCAATTATTATGACTAACACAAGTCTTATATACAGTGAAACTCTTACAAAAAACTACTTAACAAAGCATCCTCATATTGACCTAGTCGTTAATTTATTAAGTTTTCTTAAAAATAATTCATGTTGTAATTGAGTTTTATTGTATATATTTGACTGGATATTAAACTATACGAAACTGTAAATATGGACGGCTGTTACGTACACTACCAAAAGCACATGTTTCTTCAGAAGGACCCGGAAAAGTCTATATATTTCCTCTATAAACATGGTAATTACTATACACTACAAAACCATAAATAAGGCTTATTATTATAAAAGGCCAAAGTTATTCAGCAATAGTAAAATAATCGTAGAAGTAAATAATGGTTGCAGTGCAGAAAGAATAACGCTTTAAAATTAAATAAGCGTTTTAAAACTGGAAAAGGTTTTGTTGGTTAATTAGAATATGAAATATTTATCCCTTCTATGTTGGTATTTTTAAAACTTGTTATCGAATTTCCTAAATACATTAATTACACTATATAGTCGCACCACATTGCCTACGCGATGAAACAAGACTAAGTTAAAGTAATTCTTTAACCGATAATCTATAATCAGATTATAATTTAGGCTCATAGAGATACACCGCTAAATATAGGACTGTGCGAGTTACAAGTATTTTTAATTATTGGCTATTTTACGTTTTTTTTCATACGTTTGTAGTAGTAAAGTAAAGTAGCAGTCTGTTACAATCCCACTGCTGGGAATAGGCCTCCTCTCTCGTTTCTGGAGAGAAGGGTTGGAGCTAAGACCTACCACGCTGCTTCAATGCGGATTGGTAGGTTACACATATCTCCAGAGTTCTTTAGAGATTTGCAGGTTTCCTCACGATGTTTTCCTTCACCGAAAAGCATGTGATACATTGCAATTATCAATTAGACACATGAGTTTTAATAGAAAAACTCATTGGTGCCTGCCCGTATTTGAACTCGTGTTCCTCTCGAAAGAGTCGCGCGGTCTCACTGCTGGGCTATCAAAGCTTAAATAATTTATAGAATTAGGCGTTACTTTGCGGAGATCCATAATACAAAAGTAATAATACGATTATTTTGCTATAATCCGCGATACAGTAAATAGAAAATATATATAGTGTTTAATTAAGTGGACTATCAGTATTTTCATACCCGATACGTGCAGGATTCGTAAAAACACATGCACAAACCTCCACCACTTCCACCACAATACACAAGCACTACACAGGCTCACTATCACAAACTCAACAATCGTTTTGCCCCGCAACCGAAGCATCATCAGGAGATAGACTCCACGACAAAAGCGCAAAAATCGCTTTGCGGTATATATATTTTCTATTTACTGTATCGCGGATTATAGCAAAATAATCTTATTATTACTTTTGTATCACAGCTTACTTCATATCATACATTTGTAATCATGTGCAATTCGGTAATGTCCGTGACGACCGTTCACGAGTGTGACAATTAAGTTTAACATTAGCAGTGTATTTACTGACATTGTCCGTTCTCCGTTCCAGTATAGGCAAGCGATAGCGACAGGCACGCCCGCGCCCCACCACCACCACCACCCGCTCCCGTCCTCCGCCCAGTCGACCCCGTCCAAGTCGTTCGTGGCGGGCGCGGCGTCCCCGCACCCGCTGCAGCACTCCCCCTCCAACTCGTCGGTCGGCTCGCAGCAACAGTTCCTCCCCTTGCAACAGAAGCAGCGCTCCTTCCTTACGTTCGGTTTCGGGGCGGGCGCGGCCGGCGGCGGCACGGGCGGCTCGGGCAACGCGTCCCGCCGCGAGAGCCACGTCAACGTTAACGTGACGCCCACGGGACACGATCTATCCTCGGACACACCCGAAATACGTAAATACAAGAAGAGATTCAACTCTGAAATTCTCTGCGCGGCTCTTTGGGGTGAGTACTGTTTTATAACCTTAGTTTGACTGGCCCATTGGCGCTGTGGGTATTGTTCTGGGTCTTTTTATAGAAATTAATGTGTAAGTAGTAGTAACAGCCTGTTACTAATGCCCACTGCTGGGCTAAGGCCTCCTCTCTCCGTTTTTTTTTTTTTTTGGAGAGAAGGATTGGAGCTAAGACCTACCACGCTGCTCCAATGCGGATTGGTAGGTTACACATATCCCTAGAATACTCTAGAGATATGCAGGTTTCCTCACGATGTTTTTCTTCACCGAAAAGCGTGTGATAAATTGAAATTATCAATTAGACACATGAGTTTTAATAGAAAAACTCATTGGTGCCTGCCCGGATTTGAACTCGTGTTACCCTTGAAAGAGTCGCACGGTCTCACCGCTAGGCTATCACAGCTTAATTAATGTGTATGTATATTCAACATAAGGCTATACTTTATAAAAATATTATTAAAAAAGAAAATATTAAATAAATTTTATAATCTACTATTAAAAAATATTTTAACTAACAATAAGATTGTTTTGTTTATGCCGTGTGGTATCCGGCTCAGTAGAATAGACCACCCTCATTTCTTACCGAGGTGTCCTAAAAGGCGACTAAGGTAAGTTGACCCACCGTGTGTTATCTGGCTGAGTAGAATATACCACCCTCATATCTTACCGAGGTGTCGTAAAAGGCGACTAAGGTAAGTTGACCCACCGTGTGGTATCCGGTTGAGTAGAATAGACCACCCTCTTTCTTATCGAGGGGTCGTAAAATACGACTAAGGTAAGTTGACATCAGACAGGCCGGTCATAAAATACGTAGCCAAATCATGTAACAACATGTTTTTAACATGTTGTGCCGACGCCACTTAAGAGTGAGATAAGGGCAGGAGAATGATGATGAATTATATTGTTTTGTTTCTCAGGAGTGAACCTGTTGATTGGTACTGAGAACGGCCTGATGTTACTGGACCGTTCTGGACAGGGCAAAGTCTATCAGCTAATCTCCAGACGCCGCTTCCAGCAAATGGAAGTGTTAGAAGGACAAAATATACTCGTAACAGTTTCAGGGAAGAAGAATCGTGTGCGCGTGTATTACTTGAGTTGGTTGAAGTCAAAGATTTTGCGTACGGACGGTACGAATGATGTTAGTATTTGTACCATATTTATAAATATCTAGATACTTTTTATAATTTTTTAAGAGTAATTTATAGAATTAGGCGTTAATTGCGGAGATCCATAATACAAAATAATGAAATTATTTTGCTAAAATCCGTGATGAGGTAAATAGAAAATATATATAATGCTAAATGTAGAGTGTACTATCCGTTTTCATATGATACATGCAGGATTCGTAAAAACACATGCACAAACCTCCACCACCGTTATCACAATACACGAACACTACACACGTTCACTATCACGAACTCCACGACAAAATCGCCATTTTTTAGAGCTATAATAAGCCTTGTATTTTAGCGTGGTCCGCTTATTATTAATCTGAAATTTTAATTAAATGAACTAATAGTTACGAATGACTGTGGAGTGATTATACTATTATGTCATATGGGCACGAATTATATTAGCAACCATTATCACATGTAAATTAATAATCGATTAAATATGAAATAAAATTATACAGCCCTACGAAGTTTCTGGCTTATATGTATTCAAGCAATCCACATTACGGCTACATGGTTGATCTAACCTCCATCATCCCCTCTTTGAAATAAAGACCACAGATTGTAAAAAAAAATTATTGATATCAACGCAGAACATTGTTATTTAGTTTGTCAACTCAAAAACAAAAGATATTTCTCGAATAGATTACGCTTAAAGGCATCTGCCTTTAAGCGTAATCTATTACCATCTGGTTATTCTGAAATTCAAAATGTTCTTTTTTTGAAGTTAACTTGTAAACAAGGTCTTTTCAATCGTCAACTTTACTGCTGTTTTGGAAAATTGGCGAGATATTTCTAGTTACATTTTGTCATTACTGGTATCCGGCTGATCAGAAAAGACCACCCTCATTTCTTACCGAGTTGTCATAAGAGGTGACTACGGTAAGTCGACCCGCTGTGTGATATCCGGCTGAGCAGAATAGACCATCTTCATTTCTTACCGAGTGGTCGTAAAATACGACTAAGGTTAGTTGACGTTAGGTAGGCGGTTGGTCGTAAAATACTCAGTCAAATCATGTGACAACAAGTTGTGTCGTCCCCACTTAGAGTGAGATAAGAGTAGGAGGCTGATGATTTTGTCATTACTATCTTGAACAAAATCAAAAAATAATCATTAATTATATCCACGCATTCTTATCGTTTATGTAATCCTCAATAGTATAGTAGGAGGATATATATATCAGCCTCCTTTTAATAGTTATTTTAAATGGCAAAGTTTAAACTAAATATTATCAGTGAAGTCAGTACTAAAATTCAGTCACATACGATGTGATATTCATTCCAGTCAAGTACTCAAGACTTATTAACATTAAGAACTCCATTGTATGAAATATTTAAAATATAATTATAAATTAATAGTTGGCGCAGTTAGGAGTGACCCTGCCTCCAGCGCCGCGGGTCGTGGGCTCGATTCCCGTCGAAGGCCAACATTTTCTATAAACAGTTTGTTGGTTCTTTGAGCCTGGGTTTATATTTGTAGTTATATACGTAGTATATTTACCAGTCCGTCACCCATAACACAGGTATTAGGTTACTTACTTTTTTTAAATTTGGTTCATTAAATTATATTCACATTAAATTATATGTATTGTTATACATAGGTTAGGTTTAGCTAATTTAAGTTAGTTAAGCTAAGTTACTCTCATTCTGAGCTACTTAGGTATTTACACAAATTGTTTTTAAATGAGGCTAAAGAACCACATTGATGACAAATACGGTACACAGGCGTATGCTGTGGAAGATTCGTTTGACATTTGGGTAAATTAAATGTTTTTCGATTCTGTAATCGACTACCGCTACGCGGAACACGCAGGTGTATACGGTTCGAAATGTCAGGCCAATCTATGGCACCATTAATTATTTTGAAAAAGAACACCATGTCCAACATCTTCCGCCGATCATTTAGTGACATTAAGTTATAGAAACGTAAACGTTACTTTGGAGATGGACGACCGTGTCCCATATGTATTTATTTATTATTTATTTATTTAATTATATCCACAGCAGGTTGAGAGGAGGAACGGTTGGATCAACGTGGGAGAGCTACAGGGCGCGGTTCACTTCCGCATAGTCAAATACGAAAGGATTAAGTTCCTTGTGATCGCACTCAAGGACTCCATCGAAATATACGCATGGGCTCCAAAACCGTATCACAAGTTTATGGCATTTAAGAGTTTTGGAGACTTACAACATAGGTATGTGAATTTGATTGCTGATGCTATTTAGACTTTTAAGTTTTCGGATTCATTTGTAACTTAAAACTCCGATACACGATGTTTATCGATTCATATAGATAATAAATTATGTAATAGAAAATATGATTTTGATTGGAACTTTTTTATTATGATGCAAAAATGTCTTAGTTCTTAAAATTTACACTAAAGATATATTGCTATTAAATTGTTACAATTTACATAAATATATAGTTATGTCGCTCAGGGGTGCAATAGTGGCTCAACTCAAAAAACAAGTATTTTGGACTAAGAACAGTTGTAAATGTTAAAATACTCTTTTAAGCATACAGCAATATCGGCACAAAACATAATTCAATTTTAGGCCTTTCCTTTAAGCAAACTAATATATTTTTTATTGTTTTACATTAGCAATGAAAACTTTAAAGGTTTCATCTTAAAACATTCTTTTATGTTAAAACATGATTTTTTGAGTTATCCCACTATTGTGTAACTACTATTGCGATTATGAGCGATGTATGAATATGTTCAAGACATGACACATTAAAATTAACTATATAATATAAAGTTGTATATATTATATAAATCAATATTAAATTATTATTTAAAAAAATGAAAATAATACCAACAAAAAAGATGTGCATTTTATTTAAAAAAAAATCTAGTAAATTACGGCGTCAACTTTAGTATTAAAATATCGTCAACTAAGGGATTTTTCCCGTTCCTGAAAAATTACTATCCATAAATAAGCCTTAATTGTACCAACAGACAGTCTTTAGTATTTAGTATATATTTTTTTTTTTTTTTTTTATTTATATTCCTCTGACAAGGGGATCAGAGTCATTTTTTACAGTTTTTGTTTTAACTTATTATTATATCTAGTTTTAGTTTCTTATTTTTCTAATATCTTAATTTCTAATTACATTATTGCTTATTTTTAACATTTCCTTTCTTAGATATTAAAAAGTATTTAGTATATTAGTAAATATGGACTAACCTGGAGTAACAGAATAATATAATATTTTTCAGACCTTTATTAGTTGATTTAACTATTGAAGAAGGAACAAGACTGAAAGTAATATACGGTTCAGCAGACGGCTTCCACGCTGTCGACCTCGACACTGCCAGTGTTTATGACATTTATATTCCAAAACATGTGAGTATTTTAATACTAATGCTACCATAATTTATAGAATTAGGCGTTACTTTGCGGAGATCCATAATACAAAAGTAATAATAAAATTATTTTGCTTTAATCCGCTATACAGTAAATAGAACATATATATAGTGTTAAATGTATAGTGGACTAACCTTTTTCTCATATTTTTCTATACATTTTTCTATTTATTTTATCGCGGATTATAGCAAAATAATTTTATTATTACTTTTGTATTATGGATATCCGCAAAGTAACGCCTAATTCTATAAATTATTTAATGCCTAATTACTGTAGTACTGCTCTTCTCAGGAGTCTTATGACCAATATATTTCTTTCACAGACCCAGGGAGCAATAGTTCCACATTGCATTGTACCACTGCCTAATTCTAATGGTGTGCAGCTATTATTATGTTATGACAATGAAGGTGTATACGTCAACACTTATGGTAGAGTTAGCAAAAATATACTCTTGCAGGTACGTCACTAATCTGTACTAATCATTCTTTTTTCGACAAAAAAATATAAAACCAGCCGTTTAAAAAAAATGGTGTATATAAAAACGTACCTATTAACTTTTTTTAAACTTTAACCTTAATTTTTTTTAATTATAACATACTGGGGATTTTTAGTGGGAATTTTTATGTCTTATATGCTTACCTGGTGTATAGACTTTGTACCAAATTTTATCAATATTGCTCCAGCATATTAGCCATGAAAGCATAACAGACATACGCACTTTCGCATTCATAATATTAAAATGGACGTATGAATTATCCAAATACATAAAATGATAGTTATAGGAACGGCAACTTAATGTTAAAGAGCTTTTGACGTGTGTCGTGTCTGAGTAAATATAAATAAGCCATCATACACAGTTGAATGAAGCTGTGAGACCGTCGGTGAGACCGTCTAACTCTCTAGAGACGTTCATGGGTTCAAACCCCGGGCAGGCACCAATGAGTTTTTCTATTAAAACTTATGTTGTCTAATTGATAATTGCAATTTATCACACGGTTTTCGGTGAAGATAAACATCGTGTTAAACCTGCGTATCTCTAGAGAATTCTGGGAATATGTGTACTTACCAATCCGCATTGGAGCAGCGTGGTATGTCTTAGCTCCAACCCTTCTCTCCAAAATAAGGGAGAGAGGAGGCATATGCCCAGCAGTGGGATTGTAACAGGCTGTCACTTTACACTTTTTTTTAAAGCAGTTGAATAATTAAAACATATTTGTTTCCAGTGGGGCGAGATGCCCACATCGGTGGCGTATATCGGCACCGGCCAAATAATGGGCTGGGGCAACAAGGCCATCGAAATTCGCTCCGTAGAGAGCGGGCATCTGGATGGCGTTTTCATGCACAAAAAAGCCCAACGACTAAAGTTCCTCTGCGAACGTAACGACAAAGTATTCTTCTCGTCGGCCAAAGGCGGCTCCTCCTGCCAGATATACTTCATGACCCTGAACAAGCCCGGCATGGCCAACTGGTAGCGGGACCGCAGGCTGACTCTACCACGAACACCGGCCGTTCGGAATACAAACACTTGTGATAATGACAGATTGATATGTGCTCAAAAGACAATCCACAAAATTATTACGATACCGTAATCGTACGACGATTTTTATCTTTTTAACGAAAGTGGCGTTTTGTACTGAATACTGTAATTTTCATTACGAGCTACTGAGAAATATATATTATTAAGCAATAACCTATAGGATAAATGTTTTGATATTGACAATTAATCGTAAGTAAGGTAACGATACTGCTTAAGTTTTATGTTGCAGATGTTAATTTCTGTAATTCAAATCAAACTATCGATCATATTATGCCATATTATATTGTTTATGATGTTAGGTAAGTTGGGTGATGATTCAAATTGGATATTATTATGATTATTAATTTACACAAAGATTGATGCCATTTTGGACAGTTTAGTTATTATCGACTAACTTACGGAGTAAACTTTGATTTAGATACTGTAAATTTATCTACAGTTATGTAAGGTTCACATAACAAATTGGCACTTAGGCAATTCACTGTGTATAATATTAATAATCACACCGAACTGCAATAATTTTTATTAATGGATAAATCCTAAAAAATTTGGTACTATTTATTATTTATTTGTTATGTACTATATTATTTACATGTATAAAGATGTAACTGTGCATATTGAAAATTATATATTTGATGACTTTTTATTTGAAATTCCTTAGCCCAATAAAAAACAAAACATAATGTCTGCTTATTTCTTAACCAAAATATTTTAAATTTGATGACAGTTTAACTAATTTTGCTAAAATCTGTTAATATAAGGGACAAATGATGCATTTATGGACTATTTTTTTTTAATGCGATGTTTTCAGAAAAAAAACAAATAATACTATAACTATTACATATTTTCATTATTATAAGTAATTTTACTAAGCGACGAACAAGTCGGACCAATTATCTTAATTTCATATAATTAGGCTTTTGTGTTAAAATAATTGTCAGGCCGCGCGAACTCGTAGAAACAGAACTCGTTTATTAAAAAATGCTCTGACCGCAACCAAACTTAACATCCGTTGAGTCATTCTAAAGATTGTCTGAAAATTTCATTAAAATCGGTTACGGCATTTCGGAGTCTATAAAGGACATGCACAAATACATTCTATTTTATTATTATACTAGCTGTGCCAACAACGGCTTCGCCCGCGTGGAATTCACTGATTTATGAAACTGAATTTTCGAAATTTTGAATACAAAAGTAGTTATTGTAAGTTAACCGTGAGAAATAGAGACATGATGTTGCGGACTTTTTTGTAGTATTTTTATAGATTACAATTCTCTAGTACATCAGTTTATCGTGTCTCTGTTGGTTAACCCCTCGTTCGCACGAGAGGATTTTTATCGCGCGTAAAAATTACGCCGAATTGAAGCAAATGGGTATCCAGGTATCTGTTCACACGACAGCGTATTTAAATCGCGACGTATTTTATCGTGCAGTGTTCCATTTTAGTCCTTATGGCGAGGGCGTTAAGCTGAATATACCATACGAAGCTTCTGATAACGCCTATTGTGGAATTTTAACGCAAATTATTTTTTATGACTCGTTCGGACGATCGTAAAAAACGAAACAAATGGATATCCAGGTTTCTGTTCACACGACAGCGCATTTAAAACGCTACGTATTTTTATAGCGCAGTGTTCCATTTTGAGGCGGTAGAAATGAGCGTCACCCGAATAGGACATACGAAACTTCTTATTCCTATACGCACGAACGCAAAAAAATCGCGAGCGTTGCTTTCAGTTAGACATGGGCGAAATGTATCTCTGACAAGAAAAGAGTGATATATAACTTTTCGCCCATGGGATATATATCACTCTTTTATATCTTTAACTCTTTTAGCTCAGTACGGCTTGAGAGTATAAAGCAACTAAGACTAAAAATATATCCGATATATCTTCGGCTCTTTTAGCCCGGACTTAGAACTCAGTAAGGCGGTATTGTACTTTTTTATTTATTATATAAATTATGCTACATATTTTCTTTATTTTTTATTTTTTTCTATTTATTATTTACACTTTTCTGATATGTACAGGTAAGGACGACTTCTTCCCACTAAGAATGGAATGTAAATAAATAATCGTTCGCGAATTAGTGATTTTTTTTTGGTACATTTGCATCCAATTAAGCATTTTATGTCTTTGACATAAAGCACAAAAAAGCTGAACGCCGGCGCGTGTTGTCGTTCCGAAAATCCGTAGTTAACATTTTTAATACAAATATGCAATAGAGTTATTCGTATCTCTCTTTGACATGTAAATTGCTATATAAGCTCATCTCTTTCACCGTAACTCTGAACGAGCCGTAACTCATCACGAAAATTGACTCTTAAGATTAAAGATATAGAGATATAATTGAAACACATGCGAGCTAGAGAGTGATTATATCTTCTGGAGAGATATATATCTTTCTTGTCTTTAGCTCGCGAGCTACTCAACTGACAACTCTACTTTCATTCCGTCGCGAGCTCCCTCGACGGTCTGACGTGTTATTTAATTTTTGCCTGAGAGTGCATAGTACGATGTCGTTTATCGATCCAGAAGTTATTATTATAGAAGTGGATTTTCGTGCGCATCTATATGCGAAACATTTTCCAGAATACTGAAATAAAATTATGAAAAGTAAAAATTGCTTTGTAATTTCGTATTTAACTCGTTTATTTATATACAAATTGATTCACGTTTTTCAATATTTTCTACAACAAAAAAAACATTTAAAAATATAAAAAAATTGCCATCCACGGAGAGCGGAGAGAGGACCCAAGCTCCCGGTGGTTAGGGCTACAGAGTGAGGAACCTCCTCACTATGCGTGCCGTCTCAAGCAACACTGCCTTCTGTATCCTTCGCTTGATCCAGCAACTAAGCATGAGCCTCTTGAGATGTTGGTCGAGGCTCTTCGCGATAAGACCATTAACCGATACAACAATTGGAACAATTATTGTTGAATCAATATACCACATGACGGTCATCTCATGAGCTAAATCTAAATATTTTGTTAATTTTTCTTTTTTGCTCATATGAGATTATCGCCATGCGGGACAGTGATATCAACAATAATTGCCCGACGCGCTGACCGATCCACTAAAACTATATCAGGTTTATTGGCAACAATATACCTGTCAGTAATAATGGATCGGTCCCAGTAGAGCAAATCACGATCATTTAGTAATTTCGTTATTATTGTTTTCCTTACTTTAGGGCTAAAGTCAGTCGTCGTACAGGTTATTTTTGCTGAACGCATATTAGTGACTTGAAGTGTTATCCTGGGACCAATATTTCCATAAAATTAACTTACACACACAGTCGTACATCCTCAAAGTAAGTAACTTAATACTTGTGTTATAGGTGAATTAAACTGGTAAATATACTAATATGTAATTTAAAAATACAAATATATACCCAGGCTCGACGAATCAACAAATTTAAGTTTTATAGAAAATGTTGGCTCTCGGCGGGAATCGAGCCCGCGACCCGCGGAGATAAACGCAGGGTCACTACCCACTACGCCTACGCGGAATTTCAACGCGACGTAATTTTTACGCCCGTGCTAACGGGGCGAACGCGGAATTTTAACGCGACGTAATTTTTACGCCCGTGCGTACGAGAGGTTACGCAGCGCACGCGACTAAAGCTCCCAGCAAGCAAGTTTTTTAACAACTGCGCGATCTCTTTAACACAATTTACAATATACCGATATGTACCTAAACCATCCGGAAGTATTGCACTATCTTTGGTGAAAACCGTACAAAAATCCATTCAGTAGATTTTGAGAAAACCGATTACATACAGACACAGCTTTTTGGGACTTTGTTTTATAATAAGTATAGATTAAGACAGGGCTCACTATGAATTACTGTGGCTCAAACAGTTATTGATTTCTCCTAATATTTTGGCATGCATTAATATTTATTTTGCGATAACTAAACTATTTAAATTATATAACACTAGCGAACCGCGCTGGTATCGCCTGCGTGATATTCAGAATGTCAGTTTTTATCGCGTATATATGGCATTAAATACTACGAGAAAAATGGTAAAATTGCTTTCATACCAAACTTAACAAATACTGGGGGCTTCGGCGTTTTGGTTTCTGCTTTGAGATAGAGTAAGTATCGGTGAGTTTTCAGTACAATTCAATATATATATTTATTTGGTGAATAATCAATATTAAGGATTAGATTAATTATTAATAAAAACAATTATGCAAGTCTTATGTTGAGAAATGGTTTAAAAACATTGACTTTGGCAGTGATCTCAGAGACGTTTCCAAAATTGGTAATAATTGACTGTATTTAAGAAGGCTGCTGGTAAACAATATACTCAAATCTGGGACATATTTACTGAAATAGCTAGAGATTTTCTGCCAAAAACAAGCCAGATATGTCTTTTAAAAAAATTAGTCATATACATTGCTTAAAATAAATTAGTATTAGTTTTCCTTGGAACAGTATTTGTATAGTAGCGTTGGGTCTAAACTTAAAGTAAATCTAACCACGAGTTATTAGTCGTATAATATTGTACTACAAAGGCTTTTGCTAGCCCTTTATTCAAGTCGTGCAATCTAACGAGAAAGATTTATCTCCATGTTTAGATAAACCACGCATAAACTTATCGAGTGAATCACGAAATAAAATTACTAAAATTTGCGTTATATTTAAAATATAACTCGTATTACTATACCTAACAATGGGAACAAAACTAGTATTTACCGTGGAATGTATTCTTGTGTCGTAAAGATTATAAAAATCCGTCTGAAAATAGTTGAGATATTACCAGTTCGTAAGAAAAAAGTGACTATTATCGCAACTAAAAAATCTTGCAACTAGAGTTAGCTTCCGTCCACGACGCGAATTATAATATTTAGAAAAACAAGGATGGCATTAAAAAAAACACTAAAATAAAATACATTTATTTATATTTTTAAATATCAACACAGAATTACTCAAAAAACAATAAAACAGGCCGTTAAATTTGACAATATTCAGTATCATATTATAAAGATATTTTTAATTTAATTTTCGAAATAACTATATTCCCCATTCATCCACATTTATTCTGACACATGTTTTCCTCTTCAATTCGTCAACTCTGGCGCTACTCCATTTATATGCTTGTCATACTATAGATAATCCATCTGTCTCTCTCTTTTTAGCCAGTGTAGTTACATATCCATTCATATTTCTACATTCATATTTAACTCGTTTGGTCAGATGATTTTCATCCCTACTCATACCATTCCTCATAAGAAATTAACAAACTTAGATATATGTGTCTAAAATCACAATATTAGCATATATACTTATTAGTCAATAAGGAAATTTCCCATTCATTATAATCCAAAAATATACATGGTTTTTTATGCTCACAGTGACTACACACAGACAGACCATAAACTGCCATCTCTTAAATCTAATCTTTATCTGTACAATGATAAATACAGCACTGTTGCACTTCGATGTATTTTTTGAATTTTATCAGCCACCTTACAACCTGGAACTTGGGCTCCCGAACTCTGTAATTGAAATATATTATTTATCTAATATATAAAAATGAATGTTTGTATCTATGTTCTTTATATACTCCGAAACGGTCGGACCGATTTACAAAATACACGTACACAACAACAAATGTATGTAAATGTAATGAATGGAAGAACGGTGAAAACGCGTGACTTGGGTCTTATTACTGGGTAAAAAAATACAGACAATAGTGTAAAATTCTACCATGCATATATATAAAATAAAAGCAAACATGCATGTATTTCTAGCGAGTCCCCTCGATATATGTAGCCCGCCATCCATATTGAACCAGCGTGATGAGTCTTAGCTGCAATCCTTTAATCAATGGAGAAAAGAAGCTCGCACTCGCAAAAAAGAGTAGTGTAAGTAATAATTTTATCAAATTACCTTTATATGTCGCCCATTTGAAGACGTTATGTAACTGGCACGCGGTGACACACAAACGTCCCTTGCTTCCTGTTTGCGTGTTTAACACATGTTGGATTCAACCATACCCTGAAATATTTAGGCAGAATTTAATAAATTCATAAAGTAATCTTTGTTAAAAACAAACAAGAACCGATATTATCATATAATTTAATAAATAATTATTCATATTCAAATGAAATCCTTCTTTGTTGATTTAACAAATAAGTACTAATGAAATATATAATAATATAAGTTCCTATACAGAGTCATAAATTTAGTATAAGAAAAAGGTAAATTTATTATGCAAGATCGTCCTAAAAGACTCATCTATAAGCATTACTCTCAAAAAGCATTTAATAATTATCTCTAAGACCAGCTTTTTTATCTTCAGCATTCAATCGAGATCTGTATTATAACTAATGTGATCACTACAAAGTGAACACTGAACAGTAAATTTTAGGCTCCGCAACCCGTTAAGGACAAATTAAAAGCATTTTCCCTTCTTCCTATAATATCACTTATGTCACTCTACTTATACATATTCCTTGTAATCAAGAGTTTTACTCTTTTTAATATTGTTCACTTGAGAAAAATATGTTTTGTACAATTATATCCAAGGATATCACAAATCTATGAAATTATAGTAAATATCTCTTATTTGGAAATAGCGTTTTACCTATCTGCTTATTGTATTATAAAGTATTTTCCAGTCAGTTATTAACACCTATCGTCTTAATCTTACTTTGTATATAAATTTATTAGATCTAATTTTCTTATAGATTATATTTAAACCGTTTCATTTTCGCTTAAAACTTAATTAATACTAGTAGTAAGCCAAAAGTTAATGAGGCTATAAAATCATATATCATGTACGCCTATTTTGTACGCTATTATTCGTATTTGATATTGACTTTGTACTCATATTCCTATTACTCTTTTTCATATCAATCCATAGTAGGATTTTTATATAACATTTCTAAATGTTATTTAGTCTCATTATATCTATATTCCTCTTAATCTAGTATTAAATTGTAGTAATTTCTATGTAAATACTGCTAAATATTAATAAATATAGGAAGCAATTTGTTACCTGCATTCATGAATATACTATATCTTCAAAGTAGTAGACAAGACTAATGTCATTTAATCATTGTCGTGCTGCCCACGAGGTTTGTGCTAGGATTTCGTATAAAGTATTTTTTTATTAATATTTTTCTTACAGAATTTATTAGTTACTCAGTACAATGTGAATTTTATCCAGAAAAGTAATTGCTAGTACTATGCAAATAGTCAGTTTTAAAAAATTACAAAAATAGATGTTAATTTTAAAATTAAAAAATAAATTAGAAAAAAACCATCACCTAAATAGAATTGTACTGACTAATGAATATAGGCTTCATTAAAAATAATGAAATTTATTCTGCAATTTAATTACCTGAAAAAATAAATTTATAGATGAAAAGATATATCAAAACTAAATATTATATGAACCTACATCATGTGCCATTTTTCATACCTCATGTCATATATGACATATATGAATGTTTAAGGCAGGCCTGGCTAACCATAAAGGTCTACATAAAGGTTTCAGGAGCTACATAAAATTTGCGTTACTGAGTTTAGAAATTCAATTCCAACAGCACATCCAGCACTTGCTGTTCTTACATTGAACAAACTATGACCTTATCTATTTCAACAATAGTAAACCAAAAATATGTGCACTTAAAATCTGTATGCCAAACACAGGCTGTGTTTGTATAATAAAGAGTTTACTTGTATTGTTAAATTGGCCAGAGCTTTTCTAGAGTAAACGCTAATTTCAGCCCCAAATGTTCTTTCTTAGTGTTATTTATTTATTCTTTCTTAGTGTCTTAGATATTGTACTTATGCTCTGTTTCTCTAATCTTTACTTGAAGTTTTTTCTTAAATATAATGTATTTTTTTTGTCAAACCTTCAGATGTATTTATTATAAAAGCAATCTTATAGTATCCTTTAATGTACACCTATTACATCATACCATATTACCTTATTGGTATTTCTGTTATAATGCCACTAGCAAGCTTTCTGTTTAATATTTAACTTATTATCTTGATGATTAGCTGTAATGTGTTGGGCCTATTGGTAGAGACAAGCAATCAATCGAATTCAAAAATTTTATCGGCATTAAATTACACTTAGAAAGGTTCAGGCTTTCAGGCTCAGTTCAGTTACTTGCACTTTCCCTAAATAATACTTATAACGAAGTTAAAAATTTATGCGATATTACGTTTAACTAATTTCATTATTATTATTTTAGTCAGTAAAGATTACATGTTTTGTCTAAAATATACAAAGCTTTACTCTACCGATAGGCCTTGTATGTACTTCTAGTACTACCGCCACTCTCATTATGGCTTTTTGGTAAATGCAAACAATAAAAGTGCAAATATTGTACAATCCAGTTTTATTAAAAATTAAATTTCTTATTTCTATATTTATGGTATTAACTTACGTACCAATTGATAACAAATCATTGTGTTAATACAAAGATGTATTTAGAAAACTCATATCATTGTATGAACTTTAAACGAGAGAAATGTATAATGTTAAGTCATATGCTTTTTATGACATTTAATGTGACTTCTGTCATGTTGTCATAATTATATTGTACGAGTCAAGATTTTAATAATTTAATCGCTATTATCTTATACAATAAAATACCTAACATCAGCGAAATAAGTAAAAATAATGCATCCATTAATGCATTAATGCTTCACATAAATTCCCGCTATCTACATTTGCGTACATCTAGAGTTGCGTACAGATGCTTAGTTTTTCTTACACTCAAAGAGATCGATCACCAACTGCCTGTAATAGATAATTACAAAGATATTGATGCCATATTTAATTCTATTAAAGATAAATATACTAATCATTACATTAATATTAACCACTTTGTAATATATTTTTGTATATTGATTTATATAATAATTTTAATAATTATAATAATAGCAGTGACGTATTTATGAAATGTCAAATAAACATATGTTGCAGTAATAATACACAAAATGGCTGCTCTTGTAAACGAAAATTTTCACCAAGCCATTGAAATTCGATCTTAAATTGTTTAAAATAAATAAAATTGCAATTAACGTTAAATTGTTGTGTACCGTAGCGATATAGTGAACTGAAATTGTAATAAGAAAAATCTATAATAAGTAAAATTTATAATATGTAATTTGTATTGTATGTAGTATTGTATTAAATATATTGGGCGCTTAAGAAAATACTGTTTGTATGAGTCTATAAAATTACACACCACCTGCAACCACTTCGTAGACCAAATATTAATTTATACTTAATTTTAATGCTTTTAATATCTTGATGCCTGTTAATATATATCGACCTGAGATTAATAATTAACTCTCGTTAATTTAATATAATCTATTACTTGGTACGCACTTATCATCCTCATTTTAATACTTATTCTAGTGGTTTCTTATTTAACTGTGTGTATGGATTTGTCACCAACATTTTCGTTCATATATACCATATTTTCGAATTTTTTTCAATATTATACACATAATAGAGTCGCTTGTTCACCTTTATTAGATTCGTAATAAAATCAATTATACTTTAACGAGAATTCATTTGAGCTATAAAATATCTAAATTTCTTACTACTTTTATTATTTATGTATAATTTGGTCATAATGCTGTAAAATTCAACATCAAGATTATTCTTGATAAATATTTAGAAAATGAAACAAGTATTTAATATAACGTTAAATAAGCATTGCTAGAGGAATTTCCTTGTCATCTCTTATTTGTGGCGTATATTCTTACAGGGCTCTCTTTATCCGAGACCTCTATCGATGTAAACCTTTCTGATTTCCTATATGTATCACAAACCATGTTGACGACCTCTTATTATTTATTATATCTTTCGATATTATTATAATTTATGATACTTTGTCAGTTAGTTGCAATTATAAATAGTTATATATAGTTACTACAAAAGTATCCATGTATCATGACTTCACACATACCTTTGTGTAATATATTAATAATATAAGTGATTTCACTTAAATATGCTTATATCATAATAATGATAAATTGTGTTGAAATTATAAATTATCTTTCTATGACAAGGACATGTTATGTCATATAAAACACATAAAAACAAATTTTAACCATATATCTCACACAAAAATGATTAACCTTTACCAACAAGCTTAGTTTCTACCTTAAGGAGTTGTTTTCATATTATTTAATGATGTAAAAAAATCCTTAAATTTATGAATAGGATTTCAGATCCTTAAAGTATAAATTTGTAAAACCAGCCCTAATTAAATTTTTAGATATAAATAAATTTCGTCCTTTTTTATGCAGCTGAGACAAAATAATAATAAATATCAACATGTTGTTTCACGAGAAAACCAATACCTTACGTAATTCCCGCTTATACACAATGCATGTAGTTATTATATTATGCTGTTTATAAACTATCTAACTCTTTCATGGATTGTCTATGTAAAGGTTTATGGTTGACTTATTAGAGAATTCTTTAGTAAATTATTTTGTAGTGAACAGTTATGGTATTTCAAATTATGTAAGTATTCCAAATAATGGAACATGTAAGCAAATATATGAAGTGATACTATTTGTCTAGAAAAAACATTATTTGTGTCGAACATTAATACGGAAGATCTGAACTGGATGGCAATTAATAATATGTCTGAGAATTAATTTTTTTTCCCCTCTGTGTCAAAATTAAAACCAGTTTCCATATCATTCATTATTTGTTTATGTAGAATTTCCTCTGTAGCAATAAAAACTTTAAGATATATTATTTTATGTTATCTTTTTTTTATTACTAGCCAAAATGACTTAATACATGAAGCTATGCCCGTAGTGCGTGTAAGTTGTAGTACTTACCATAGTTGTTGTTGTACTGAGACTGCGGCGGTTGGTAAGTGTTGTAGGCAGGTTGCGCGTACGCATCGTAAACGGGCGCTGCGCCGTACGCAGGATCGCCCGCACCGTATCCGGCATCTCCCGCTCCGCCGCTGCATAAACACATCGTTTTGAACGTAGTCCAACCACAACGTTTCGGCCTACACCCTCAAAAATGTCCCTGTTAAGTCTGCAAGGAGCAGCCCGAGCGATGAGGTCTGAACCGCAGTAGCCCACGGGCTAAAACGAAAACTATTCGTTCGTTCGTTTTGAACGCAGTCCGTAAACTCCATATAAATACACTATATTAGGTGTAAGGGAACTGAGTACACCGTTACATGTTAGAAATCCACTTTTCCTCGATCCTCACCCAATCCCACGAGAACGGAAACTAAGGCCCGCCACTTCCACCAAAGCGGAGAACACATTCACATGTCGTCATTAAGGCTAAGTGGAGAGATGATGTGAAATGACGATATCTGATTTATGTTCAAACGCTAGTCTCCTATAGGTTTGATGCTAACAGGGTCTAAGACCAGATAACTACGACGTCAAGCTGGTTTTGAAACTACAATTTTTTTTTTCTCTTGGCTCTCAGACTTGAACACCCTCAACCCTGGTATAGTATAGTATAGTAGGCTTTCTGTATTACTCTTTATAAAAAAAATAATGCATTAGATCTTAGAAATAACATTTATTGTTATGAGAGAATCATTATTTAAAATAAAAGCATGACATATGAAAGTATTTGATTTGAATAACTCACCTATAGCCCTCACTTTCATAACTTTGTGCACCACTTGTGTACCCATAACTCGAGCCATAACCAGAGTTGTAACCAGCGTTGACCTGCACAGGAGCTTGTGCGTAGGCACCTTGATATGAACTGAAATATACATCATATTATTAAATACTTACTTTTTAATCTGTATAACTTATATTACATTTCAATACCAAATCAGTTTGTAGAATGTCTGCACATTTGTATCAGACGGCAATTCCTATCGCATTTGTACTTTCATCATTAATTTTATTTAATTTTATTAAATAGACCTGCTGGCTGTTAAGCATGAAATTAAATAAGTAATTAGAAATCCCATATGTATCACTTATCTTTTTACTAGCCATTCAAATTCAAAACGATTCTTTGTATTGTCAAATTTTAATGATGCTAACACTGTTTCAGAATGAATGCTCTTTCAGAATACAACTTGTGAGAAACTCGGCGGTCAATGTTTTTAAAAATAATTGTTTAAAAAATATACCAAAATTCAACAAAAAATCGTACAATCTCATCTAGTACGTGACTAGTATCAGCTTTAATTCAAGCTTTCTTATTATTAAAATAGTCTTAATAGTATTATTATAAGCTTTTTCAATAATTAATTTTTCTTTTTTGGAATAAATCATCAAACAGATTGTATAATATTTATATAGTATATCGAATGATCTTGGAACTTCCTGAATACAGCCTGGGTATATCTGATATGATAATCTCTATAAAAGGGTAAGTATGTATGCATTTTCTGTATAGACTCAGAAACGGCAGGACCTATTTTAATGAAATTTTCAGACCATCTTTAGAGTAACCCAGCAGACAATTCTGTAAAGTTAAGTGGCGATTGGAGACTATGTTTTAAATTGTCAATAACAGTTTTATTTTAAGGAAAAGACGAAATTAGATTGACCCACAGCCATGGACGATATAGACTCCACCAATCTGGATATTTTCAGCAGTGTGTAAATATTCGTGTTTACCACAAAAGATATGATTAAATATATAGTAATTTTTTCACATAATAAAATTAATAAGTTGAAATCTGTTAGACTGTCAAAAATAGGATGACATTAAAAAAAGCAAAAAATACTTACCTTGTTGTGTATGCTTGTGGTGCATAGGGATCTGCAGGCGGTTGTTCATAAGGCTGGTAGCCTGTGTGCCTGTGTAACACAAGCATGTGAATTAATCTTACTCAAATCATTAATTAAATTGAACATGTCCATGAAATCTCAGATAAGTTTCTAGCGTCATATATGTATCAGACGGCACATTCCTATCAAGAACTTGGATCATCATAAGTGTCTTAATACCAAAGATTTTTTTTCTCCTTCCACTTTAAGTGGGGTCGGCACAAAATATATTTCTCTTGCATTGTCCTATCATTCGTCAACTCTGGCGCTACTCCTTTTATATGCATGTCATGATTCACAGAATCCAACCATCTCAGTCCAACCAGTCAGCCTCCTTTGACCAGTGCTTTTAAACTACAACTACAGCAGTTAAGGAAAAGTATTGAGAATTAAAGTTTCAGTCAGTCAATAATTTCAAGTCAAATTTATCACAGAAATTAGATGTAAATATTTTATGTCAACATTTTAAGATAAATAATATTTTTTGCAAAAAAAACATCCTAATACGTGTAACTACTTTGTAGCAATAATTGCCAAGATATTAAGCATTTTAAAATTAATATTAAAAGATGACAGCCAAGAATACATACACTGGTGGACCATAACCATTTGCTGGTGGAATGTTGTGAGCTACAGGTGGCTGGTAGCCAGCTGGAGGCCGCCCGCCGCCACGGGGTCCTTCGAATCTAAGTTACAATAATAACATGATTAAACAATGACAAACAATGTGATTTCACATTCTCTTAGAATGCAGGATATCTCAGGAAATCATATGATTAATAATATCATATCATTATATTTTCAATATATCTTTTTAATCAAATAGGTATTGAATATTTATCCTGTCTCACCCTGTCACTAGACTTCTCCTGGGCTTTCTTGCATCTTTTCGGAAAGAATTCCGAAAAGTAGTAGCTAAGTGTTCCGAAAGGGTTCAACCAAACACAAAGCTTATACAAATAACAGTGCTCCAATGTAGAATGGATGGTTACACACATCCCAATTCCTTAGATATAGAGGTTTCCTCATAACATTTTCAAAAGGCATGTTATAAATTACTAATACCAATTAGGCCCATAAGTTTAACAAAAAAATTTATTAGCGGCTGAGGTTTGAACCTGTGACTCACTACAATCATACAGTCTCACTGTTCAGCTATCACAGCTCACCATTCACCTAAACACAGCTTTTTACTTGTTAATTTATATGAAATTTACCTATATGAAGCAATAAGTGTTTATACCTTCCACGTTTTGGTGGTCCACTAGGACCTCCGTGAGGACCACCACCTCTTTTGAATGGAACACCTTGTGGCCCAGGCGGAACTGCCACTGGGTGAGGCGCCGGCGCAGGTCGTGGAGGAACGTTAGGTCCAGGACCTCCAGGACCACCGGCAATTGGTGCAGGCGGCCCGATAGGAACAGGAGGGCCTGGTGGCACGCCTGCAGGAGGGCCTCCGCCTCTGCCACCTCGACCTTATTTATAAAGACCTTATTTGTTTTATTATAACACTAACGTCACGGCGTGTACCCACCCTCTATAGACTTGATGCAAAAAATGTGCGCTCAATAACTACTGTTCTAATCTCACATTTAGCATGTTCAAAGTCTCGAACTATTGTGATCTCGCATTAAGCGCGCTCAAACTTACAACAGCACGAAGTGTGAGAAAGTATGAGTCTCCACTCATACTTCCACCTCACATAAAAACAGCATAAAAATCTAAGCTGTTTTTATTGAATCACCTGGAGTGAACATGATTTTGAAATTTTAAATTTTTTTACACAAAGAGACAATACTTATTTATTGCCTGTTATAAGCAAAATTAACAAAGACACCTTTCAGAGACAGAGAGTAGAGCCACCTAACCTTAGGTCTTATATTAAGATCATACTGATTCTATAATATAAAATGAAAACTACCTATAAATCAATAACAACAATACAGTATAATCTCACTAATCCAGCACTTGGATAGATCGACACCTCCAACAATCCAGCTCCTTGGAGCCACCAACTACTACCACAACTTTAAGAGTTAAACCAGATGATGCTTTGATTTAAAAGTAATAACAAAATTATTTTGCTATAATGCTATACATGCTTTGATTTGTTTCAATACCTGCATAAAATGGGCAGAAAAAACAGCATATCAGCATAAAGATTCTCCCAACACACGAGAAAAGGTTTTTAAGCAAGGCCTGCAGGTTGGGCAAAAACAGACCTCAATTAAGGATTATTTTAAACTTATGTAATTACATATGTACATGTTAATTTATTATATTACATACAATTTATTTCCTCTATGAAATCCTTTATTTTATAAATTCCTTATGACTTTTTCACTATAATCCCGTAATCTGAACATTCCAATAATCCAGTATCCTCTGGTTTTATTATAGTGCCGGATTAGTGAGATTGTTCTATTTCTAAGCAATGAGTTCATAGCTTATGGATTTAGCCTCTAACTACCTCTCATTGGCATGCCTCCCCGACCACCTCTATCACTGCGAGGTCCAAAATCTCCTCGGCCTCTAACTCCTCTTCCTCTCATACCCCCAGGACCACCTCTGTTATTAATAAATCCTCCTCCTAAAAAACAAAAATTAATTAGAAATAGACCCATTCTGCAGTTAAATGAACTAAAACTTGTAATTGTAGAGTATACAGTTCTAAAATACAATTAATTTAATCAAATTTTTGAAATAGTTAGCATTTATTAGAAATAAAAATGCACTTATAAATTGACTCTCTAAATACACATAGTCTATAGACTAATGCACTCTGCAAAGTAATTTTACTTAAAATTAGGATGGGCTCATTACTATTATAAGAAATTATAACTAGTTCCTCTTAGCATCTTTAATGAAAGAGAAATTTATAAGTAAGGAATACTTAGTGTAATTTCATAAAAAAAGATACATCAATACAATTTGAAACAGGGAAAAATCTACATAAAAATCAAGTATAAAATTTTCAAAATAGTAAAGAATAATTTTAATACTTTAATCATTTATAAAGGTAAAAAAATAAATAATAAGTATAAAACTCACTCTAGAATTTGAGGTTATATGAATCACAGATATGTTTTGCAAGCATAAACATGCAAAAATAATAAAAAAATGTGAGTGAATTAAATGAGAACAAACTAATCATACAGTTGTAAAATAAAAGGGGTATGACTGCAAAATATTGCAAAGTTAAATTCATCACACTTTAAGCGTTCATGTAGCTCATAAGAGTTTACTAACTTTGTGGGGGACCTCGTGATTCTATAGTCGGAACAGGATGAGGGCCTGGCCCCTGAGGACCAGGAGGAAATCTCCCACCTCTATCTCCACCACCGCGCATCGGCCCTCCTCGGAAGCCTCGTGGCCCACCACGTGGTGGTCCTCCCCCTCTAAGTGGTGGTCCTCCTCCTCCACGGCCGCGCATTCCAAGTCCCATCCCCCTAAAATTTTAAAAAAAAAATTGAGATCTAACTACAACCGATAAATGGAATCACAGTTATATCTAAAAATGTAAGATGTAAGAAGTGAATTTATTTGTTTGTATATGATTAACTTAACAAAGAGGATTAAAATTGAATTGTTTTCAGAACTCTATACCTTCCACGCATTTCAAAACCTCGACCGCGAGGACCTCCGCGTCCACCGCGTCCACCACCACGAAAACCACGATTTGGACCATCCATACTTATTTTCAATCAATATACTAATTGACGCTAAATAATAAATTCCTTTTTTGTAATTCAATACATTTGCAGTTAAAAATTAAATTTTCAAGTGCCTAACCCCAAGCGCCGCAATCAATAAATGTAGTCCATAAATGTAATCAAAATGGCGTACCAAACCAAGCCATTTTGACATATTGTATTTCTAATGTAATCTGTGACTCTGTGAGTCCGTATAAGGATAGTTTTACATCGTAGTCCATAGACTACTATAGAAATAAGTTGAACTAAATTTAAAGGGTCATCCATATCCTAAATTTAGAACTGGGCAAAAATTACTTTTGTGAAAAACGAAACGGAACTGTTATTAGACTAAAAGAAACGGTTTCAAAAAACATTTATTTAAAAACGCTTAAGAACTACACACTATACAATATACTTAACACACTATACAGGTTTAATATCGAATACGCTTTATTTACAATTAATATCTTTTCAAAAAACACTCATTTTTTGTACTATATTCTAAAAAGACGCTTAAAAATATCACGAATTTATTAACAGCGACCAAAACAATAATAATTATTTTTTTCTTCGATTTGAATGACCTATGGCACTAACCGTTTCCATAGGTCCGTAGAAGAACTGCTAAAGAAACTGGTTTATAATTTAGTACTTATAAGTAAGTTTCTTGAAACGACTTTGGAGAGTGATCGCTCTATCTCGCTTATTATAACCGTATTTATGGAAGGTGTTCCGTGTGAGCGAGATAAGGGAAAATTTGCTCACACATTTATCGTTGCTTGCAATCATGCAATGTCCATCGAGACGACCGCAGTCCGCAAGTAGTTTTTCAGAAACGGTTTCTGCTTATTAGTGTTGTTATCTGCTGCTGTTATTCTGCTTAGTGTATCATCTATGTTTTCTGCTGTGAACAAAAACCCGTTTGTTCGTACTTCGTAGTAAGAAAGTGTTTTTTATAACGTTTTCGGCTGCACGCAAAAAACGCCCACTGCCCAGCTCTAATCCTTATTCCTAATCACTGGGTGCATGTGATTTCTCTTGGAAACCATCTTATTAAGAAACTTTTGAAAGTTCGTAAACTATCTTGTAAATAATTACTTGAGGACGTCTCTCGCGTTGGCTTTGGTCGACACACGTGACGCGGATAATTTTTGTTTTTATTTACCAAATAGTCAGTGTTTGTGTGTTTTATTGTTAGTTAATTGGTGGTGGTAAGTTTGTTTTGTGTTTGTTGTTGCCGATCTTATGATGGAGGTTGATAAACCCCCTGGTCCCGGTGAATCGGCTCGAAAACGTCACGTAGAAGTATCTAATATTGATTCTAGTACTAAAAAGACTATAATTGATCCGACCCAGGCCCCTCCGTCTGTCCAAACTGTTTACACTCATCCTTCTTTCTCTGAAGGCCCAATAACTTATTCCGAAGACGACAAGGGTCCCTTTATAATCCATGTCTCTAGGGAAATATCCGATCCATCTGCTGGAACTACTATCCGTGCTATCACGTTTGGTCAGTTTCTACATAAAAACAAGGTTAACAATATTGCTAATGACGGTATCAAAAGTTTAGGACGCAATAAGATTAGTGTGGAATTCACAACCGTACAGGATGCAAATAACTTTTTAAACTGTCAGCTTTTGGAAGTTGCTAAATATAAAGCGGTTATCCCCACTTACAATATTACTCGGATGGGATTAATTAAAGGAGTCCCTGTAGATTGGTCTATGGAGGAATTGGTCGAGTCTTTGGAGCTCCCTGCTGGGTGTGGCCAAGTTTTAAAAGCCAGGCGACTTAATCGTAAAACTTTTAAAGATGATTCTGTCGCCTGGGTTCCTACCCAATCGGTAGTTTTGACCTTTAGGGGTCAAATGCTTCCGCCTAAAGTTTACTCCTTCTACACTTCCCTCCCTGTAGAATCCTATAAATATCCCACAATACAATGCCTCAATTGTTGCAGATTCGGACATATCAAAGCACAATGTAGATCCAAGCCCAGATCCTTTAAGTGTTCTCAATCTCATAGTGGTGATTCTTGCGAAGTAACTAAAGAGAAATCGACATGCCTACATTGCTCTGGCTCTCATTTTGCTTCTGATAAAAATTGCCCCGAATTTTCGCGACAACACTCAATAAAACTAGTGATATCTGAAGAAAATATACCGTATATAGAGTCATCATCTCGTTATCCTCCAGTTCGCAGATCCTATGCAGAAATTGCAAAGGAAATGTTTAGCCCTCCTGCCTAGAATCATTCAACCCCTTTAAGTACCTCCTCTCCCTCCAAATCTTATCGCAAAACCGTTTTCCACACACCTCGTCCACATGCACCATTGGCCAAGGGATATAACAGGCTATCTCATCAAAATATTATTTCTGATCCGTCTTCATCTCTCTCTAATGGGTGTGCCATCAATTTAATTCAAAATGACTCTTCTACCTCACAAAATAAGCTTCTAGAATCCCTTTCTGAATTCCTTTTGAGTATCCTTCGACCATGTAGTGAAATTCCCCTACCGCCCAACGTTGCTCATAACTTATCCCAACTTTTTCAGATCCTAAATAATGGACCCAATAGTGTTACTTCAATGGAACTGTCAGAGTCTTCAAAATAAAAAACAAAATCTTTTGTCTCTTATTAACCTGCATAATCCCATTATATTAGCCATCTCGGAAACTTGGCTTAAGCCTGGTTCCCGTTTTCGGATTCCAGGTTTTTCCTGTTTGCGGGATGACAGGTGTGATGGGTATGCAGGAAGTGCCATCTTTATTCGGCACTCTCTTCCTTTTTCTTCTATACCTCTCTCCCCTCACAGTCAACAGATTAATGCTGCAGCTGTGAGATCTTTAAATATCTCATTTATTTCTATATATGTTCCTCATCCTTCCTTGTCCCTTATCACAGACCTACATTGTATTTTATCTTCGGTTCCTTCCCCTGTAGTAGTTATGGGTGACTTTAATACCCACCACACTAGGTGGGGGTGTTATTACTGCGATGGATTTGCTTCTTCGTTGGTTGACATTTTTGAGGATATAAATTTATGCATCCTCAATGATGGCTCTCCAACTCGTAGAGTTTACCCCTCTCAGAATCCGAATCATCCTGGAAAGCCTTGTCCAGTACTCATGGAAGTGATCATTTTCCAATTGTGCTTTCGTTCAACCACAGATCTGATCCAAAATTGAACAGTCCTTTATTAAAATATAAACTGCAAAAGGCAAATTGGTCAGGATATGCGCAATCTTTTGATGATTTGTCGGAAACTCTTCCTGATTTAGGAACTAGTGGGAATATTTTGTTGTACTATGATCAATTTGTTAAATCTCTGTTACTTTCGGCCGAATTCAAAATTCTTTAAACAGAATCAGTTGCCTCCCTCTCCCTGGTGGGATGAGGAATGCAGTGATTTATTTAAACAAAGAGCTGCAGCAGAAAAACTTTATTCAGAGTGCATGTCCTATGAAAATTTTATTAATTATCAAAGGATTAACGCTAAAATAAAAAGTTGTGTCTCTAAAAAGAAAAAAAATTGCTGGACCAAATTTTGTCAGTCCCTTAATCTTAGATCTCCCTCGTCAATTGTCTGGACAAAAATCAAGAGATTCCGTCGTTCTCAAGAATATGTCGATACTGTGGCTAATAATCCATCCGAATGGCTTGAAGATTTTGCTGACAAGCTTGCCCCTCCAACTCCTGCTCACGTGGACTCTTTTATTTGCCCTTCACCTACTACCATTGTAGACGAAATGGATGCCCCTTTTTCGTTTTGCGAGTTTCAGACGGCTCTAAACGGCTTAAAGGATTCCACGCCAGGGGAAGATGGTGTTCCTTACTCTTTCCTTATGAATTTGAATAATAAAGCTAAACACTGTCTTCTTAGTTTATATTATTTTTTTTTTTGAAACAGGTCTCATTCCTGAGGCATGGAAAAGTCAAATTATTATTCCTATTACCAAACCAGGTAAAAACCCTTTGAATCCAAATTCATATAGACCCATAGCATTATCGTCTACGTTACTAAAAGTCTTCGAAATTCTAAAAAAAAATCGCCTGGAATGGGTATTAGAGAGTAAAGGTATTTTGGCTTCTTCCCAATTCGTATTTCGTAAGGGTTTGAGTACCACAGACAGTCTCAGCGTTCTTACTACAGACATTCGATTAGCCTTTAGCAAGGGGGAGTTCCTCGTGGGTATCTTTCTCGATATTGCTTCTGCATATGATAATGTTCTTCTTCCGTTGCTCAGGCATAAAATGCATCAGCTGAGTTTACCTCCGAAGATTGTTCATTACATATGTAACTTGTTATCAAGCAGGACTGTACTCGTTAAACATCAGTCCCTCTCTATTTCCCCCAGAACTGTCTAGAAAGGCCTCCCTTAGGGCTCTATTCTTAGTCCTTTACTTTACAGTATATATACTCACGACCTCGAATTGTCTGTAAGTAGCTTTTGTAACGTCTTACAGTACGCTGATGACATTGTCCTCTATTATAGCTCAAGTTCCATAGAGGAGATATCGCATCACCTTAATTCTGCTCTCTACTACTTAGGCCAATGGCTCTGTAATCACGGTTTGACGTTGTCAGTAGACAAATGTAAAGCAGTGATCTTCAGTAAAAAAAGAGTTCAACCTCCTATCAACCATTTCTATGAGGGTCAACATATTCATTTTGTGGATACAGCTAAATTCCTTGGCGTTTTTCTTGACAACCTACTTAACGGACTTGCTCATACTGAATTTTTAATTAAAAAGTGTGAAAAAGGTATAAATGTTTTACGTGCTGTTGCAGGAGTGTGGTGGGGTGCCCATCCTTACTCCTTAAAATTACTATACAATGCCTTAGTTCGCAGTCACATTTATTTCTCTACCTTCGTTTTAGACCCAATGATTAAATCTGCTTCAGATAAACTAAATAAAATCCAGCATACATGTCTAATAATCATTCTAGGCGCTATGAAGTCAACCCCAACAAATGCTCTACAAGTAAAATGTGTTGACCCTCCATTACATATCCGTCGCCAATTCCTATCTGATCGTTTTGTCAGCAAAATGTTACAGCTAGCATCGCATCCGCTTTGGCCCTGATTGTCTCAGTTAGCTCAAGTTATCCGACCTTGTAACCCACCTTCCTATTTGTTAGACAGTTTTTGTAAATTTACAAACCTACCGTACCCACTATTTTCTTTTCAAATTAACCCTCTGTACACTGCCCTAAGAGCGTACTCACTGACCCTGACGATCCTTACACGATCGCCATCGCCAGAACACTGAACACACAGACACACATACAGCGTCTTCGCCGGCGAAGACGAGGTCCCCGCTTTCTTACGTCTAGCGGCCGGGGCGTCCAAGCCCGCCCGTTATGACAATAGGACTCTTCCACAGTCCGACATAGTCCTCCACAGCGCGTCGCTTTAAGCCGAGGTCCGGCCTCACAGGAGGCACCCTTAAGGCGACGCTCCTAGGATGTTGCGAGCCTCGCTCGAGGCTCGCTCTCCACGATATTCACCCGGCGATGCTTCTGCGCTCGCCCGCCCTCTCGGTGACGCTGTCAAAGCCTTCATGGCTAAAAAAAATCTGTACACTATCCCCTTCAAAGCTCTAGTATTTACCCCTCCTGTAATCACAGATATTGGTTTGGTCAAAGGAGCTCCTGACACAAAGCAAAAATTTATAGCATAATTTTTAGAAGCTGGCAAAACTTTTTACAAATCTATACGGATGCATCAAAGTTATCTTCGGAAAACTTTGTTGGAGCAGCCTGTTGGATTCCTAAATTTAAAATATTAGGTCCTTACATATGAAATTGGCGTTTTCTATGGGAGGAACATTAAGTCTTTTTTTTTAATGAAATATATTTAATTAATCAAAGTATGTAACATTGCTATGTATGCACTTTTGCCATCTCATAGGTAGTTCATTGATCCCCTTACTAAAAAAACCATTCGGGCGGGAATCAATAAAATCTTTGAAGGCGGTTCGGACTGCCCCATCGGAGTTGAATTTTTTGCCTTGGAAGTAGTTATACAAATTGCGAAAAAAATGGTAATCTGTTGAAGCAAGGTCCGGAGAGTACGGTGGATGTCTATGACATTCTAATTGAAGCTCCTCTGATTTGGTAGCCGTCTGTTGTGCAGTGTGTGGTCTAGCGTTGTCCTGAAGCAGCAGTGGCCTAGAGCGATTGACCAGCCTCGGTTGTTAAGCAGCTAGCTTTTCCATCATGGTTTGCAGTTGCTGACAATAGATATTTGCCGTAATCGTCTGGCCAGATTTAAGAAAGCTGTAGTGAACGACACCGGCACTAGTCCACCAAACACTTACAAGCAACTTTTTTTTAGTCAATTTTCGCTTAGGGCAGGATTTGGCTGGTTCGCCAGGGTTCAGCCATTGCGATGAGCGCTTCCGATTATCGTAGAGGATCCACTTTTCATCACAGGTAATGATTCGATTTAAAATTCCTTCATTATTGTGCCGGTTGAGTAACGTAACGCAGCAGTCGACGCTCGTTTGTCGGTTTGCTTCACTCAATTCATGAGGTACCCACCTTTCAAGCTTTTTCACCTTCCCAATTTGCTTCAAGTGGATTAGAATAGTTTTATCACTAACACCGGAGCCTGCAGCTAACTCGGACGTGGTTTGCGATGGATCCGCTTCCACAATAGCCTTCAATTCTTCATTATCAACTTTGGTCTCCGGCCGTCCACGAGGCTTGTTCTGCAGGTCGAAATTTCCAGAACGAAAACGTTGGAACCAAAAACGCACTGTGTTTTCTTTTGCGACACCGTCACCATACACATCATTAATCCTTCGAGCCGTTTCTGCAGCACTGGTGCCACGGTGGAACTCATACTCGCAAATAACGCGATATTTCATGTTTTCCATTTTGTAAACAGAGTGACACAAAGAAAAAAAGAAAAGAAGAAAAAACAAATGAATTAGGGGGTTTGAAACACAAATGCATGAGTAAATAGCTGTATGAATTTGAATTTGGAATTCCTAACCATAAAGGTAATATTTGAGATCAAAGTGGCCAGTACGATAAAACGCCAATTTCATATGTAAGGACCTAATATCATTGCAGTTCAAATGTCCTCCGCAAACATCGGTATTTACAGGAGTGGCCATCGCTTTGCTTGAAGCGATCCTGTTTGCTGATACCCATAACGTGGAACAAACTGTTATTTTTACTGACTCACTTAGCTGTTTATTTGCCATTAAGGAAAATCCTTTCAGAAGTAAAACAAGATTTGAAAATTAGGGAGTCGTTATTCTCTTGTCATCAAAAAGGCATCTCTGTGTGGTTAGTCTGGATCCCAGGCCACTCAGGAATTCCTGGTAACGAAACAGCAGATTCATGTGCCAAGGCAGCTGCTAGTTTTGGGTCAACAGAATATTTAAAAAATTCAGCTCAAGATGTGTCTGCCCTAGCGAAAACCTTTATGTTAAAACATGGAACACATTTTGGGATTCATCAAAATTAGTTAAGGGCAAATATTATTCCGCAATACAAACTGACATTCCAAGACGTCCATGGTTTTTCTTCCTGAGATATGCCGATAGATTGATCACATTTAGCTAAGCTCAGGATTAGGGATCATTGAATCATTCCATATGTGAATGTGGCTTAGATGAAAGTACTGTTTCCCATCTCCTACTCTCATGTCTCAAACTACTTTTCCCACTGTATAATATCATCCCTAATAAAACCCCTCGTCCCATAAATGTAGAGTTTTTACTAACTCTTGTGTTTAGTCCATATTGTAAATATTTATGTTAATTTATAAAAAAAATTAAAATCAAATTATAAATAATAATATATTGTATCTTTATATATGTAGTATTATAAGTGTTATATTTTGTGTCTGTGTTGTTTTAGGTGAAGGTTTAACTTGAAATTCTGCCTATTTCTACAGCAGTGTCAAATTAAAACCGACCAATACAAATTTTAACCGATCAAAAGTTTATAAACGTGAATCTTCCATCCTACGTGACATTGGCGAAGTAAATAGTATCATAAGACACTCCTGGAAGCCATAAATTCAAGAACTGAACTGAAGTGAAATATGTACTTATATCATACTATGTAGATAAATATTTACAATTTACATACGTACATTCTTGTTGTTTGACTTTGAATTGTGATTATAGTCGTGGATATGGAGGATCAAGCTAAGGTGTTAAAGTATCTTATTTCAGTAGAAAAATTAGCTCAAGAAATAATAAACGACAAGCGTGAAGTTATATTGTTAGACAAAAGACGAAATCAGAATCGGGAAGCTCTAAGGAATATCCTTAAAGCAACGGAATCAAAATGCTGGGTGACAGTGGGTTCAGTTCTAATTAAACACAAATTAAATGATGCTCAGTCACTTCTTGAATCTGATCAAATGCAATTGAACATAGATATTAATAAGTTACGCAGTAATTTAAAAATAAAAGTCAACGATTTAAGGGACTTGGATATGCAACCACCTATACCTGGACTAATGTTGGTTCCTATGTCAAATACAGAAAGTAACAGTCTATCAAGAGCAGGATTATTTCAGTAATAAAATTATATTAAACTTATAATTTTCAATCAAGATTTATTGTGTATTTAAAGAATCTTTAAAATTTATTTTATGAATAAAAATGAATAAAATATTAGTAGTAGTAATTAAGTAAAAGGTTTGATTGTTATTTTTGCCTCATATATATTTAAAAAAAATGTTCAGTCTGCCAACAATGATGTACATTCAATTTATGTATCTAGAATTGAAGTCTAACCATTTTTGGGTAGGGTCTAACTCATCACAATATGAAGAATCTATCTAATGGATATAGGAACTTATCTTTATAAAAATAGTTTAAAATATTGTTGTGATGTTTTGTCTTCAGCATGTCAATATTAAAACAAATTTTCTGTGTCACTACTTTAAGATTCTATTTTTAAATAATATTAATTACACTTTCTCTGTGAATTGTGCTGCATTGACAGCCTTATCAGAGGGTGTATTTGAGGTGTGTTAAGAATACTAATGTGATAGGTTAATAACGAAGCTGTTCTGAAGGAAGTCTGATTTTTTTTACATCAGTAATGAGATTAGAAAAATTTATTTGTATTAAGAGAGTTTTTATTACTGTCCTTATATATAACCCATAATAAAATAAGATTAATTATGTAAGTTAAAGATTTTTTAGGTGACAATTTTGTCAGGACTAAAAAATATTTTTTTCTCATTTTGTCTGATTTTATAAAGGTGTTAGTTGAAAAACCATTACTCAGTAAAAAAGTGTATATACATTTGAACATTAGGCAGTAAAAAAATTAATTGTGGTTCATAACTCAAACTATTAAAAAGTGTCTAATTAATCTTACTGATGCATTAAGCAAAATAAATTTAGCTTAATATATTTCACCCATTTCACTAACTAATATTCAAGTTCTAGAGGCCCCAGCCATTATTGCCATGAGAATAATATATAGTTATAGTCTATAGGTGTAAATAGTAACATGCAACATGCAGTACAAACCTACATAATAATTTATTCTGAACTGTTAACCAGGCTATAAAAGTCCTTTTGAAAGGGAACAAAAGAAAACTAAGGAATATATAATATATGGTAATGTGGACCTGCCACGGTAATCGGCAAGGCAATCGCACTCTGAATCGTCAAGACTCAAGACTACGACGGCTTCGAAAAATGCCTATAACTAGAAGAGCCAGCAAGAAAATCGATTAAATTCCGCAATTGCTATGTAAAAAGGAATAATATTTATCTTTACTTTCGGTACATGTATAAAAATGGTATAATCTAAACATGTATTGTTTTGTCATAACTTAAAGGAATAATCAATATAATTCATTTCAAGGGACCATATATACCAATTTACATAAAACCACTGATAAAACACCAACAATATCCTCTTCATAAATGACTGCCCTTTGTAGAAAATCAAATTCAATCCATTCAGTAATTTTCCGTAAAACGCGAACAGACCTAGATGTGGATATACATATGTAGATACAGAATATTCTTATTTCCTTATAATGATGCCTTTAACAAAGCATTGTGCTTTATGTACGAAATTAAGTTTCCTATTAATTTATAGGGAAAATATCTTTTTATATTAGGTAATCGATTTTCTAAACAAATCGGTTATTTCCTTTTTTTAAGATATGCGTTGTTAGGTAACGCCAATCTACAAATTTAATAGAATTAGGCGTTACTTTGCGGAGATCCATAATATAAAAGTAATAATAAAATTATTTTGCTATAATCCGCGTTACATGTATCGCGGATTATAGCAAAATAATTTTATTACTTTTTTTACAAATTTCAATCAAGTTTTGCAAACAGCGCAACAAAAAACAGCAATTTTTATTTGTAACTAGTAGTGCACTTTACTTAAAACATCTTTGTTCTAATTATTAAAAGTAAAAAAGTAACTTTGAATAAAAAAAAACAATTCACAATTGGTTATTTGCACTCCAATCTATATCCCTATGAACTTTTCAGTGTGGAAAATAAATGTCTTTGCTATGAATATTGTTATTGAAAAAAAAAACTACAATATATTAACAAGTATTTTTATTATATCTAAGCTGTTGCTTCCGGCAACGTTGTAATAATGTCTGAATCTCCAGGATCAGTAATAGCTAGTGTGCATACCCTATAGTATTTACCACACGCTGTGCCCAATTCAATGTTGTTTCCACTATAGTGATGAACTCCAGTTTTGGCTAACAAAGCATAATACTCAATTTCAGATTTCCTGAAAAATTAATGAATTATAAAATTTTGCATGGAGTATATAAAATTATTTTATCTGGTATTAACTTCTGCTTGTGAGTATATATGTGTGTACAGTTTACAATTGGGTGTTAACAATGTAGAATAAGTGTTAGGGTAAAAGTTGGCATTGAACATTATCTTTAATACATATCACATTGATTATGCTATAGTATATTTGAGTTAAAAAAGAGGTTTATAAAGATTTAAAAACACCGTAAAAATGGTTTTATTTTAACTTTACTTGGATTTAATATCTTAATAAATTAGAATAGTTATAGTGAGTGATCAGAACTAAAATATTTTATTTCAAACCTTAATATCAACTAACTTTCACTGGGAATCGCCTTCTATGGGTGATCTTGTAAATTTGTTCAGTAATTCTTAAGTTTATCACAAACAAATGGACAAGTGCAGTAGTATGTAAGGTTATAGAATATTTGAAACATGAAATAAATATTATATATATAATATATTTTTTAATTAAAAATCTCACCTGTCAAATGCAAGCAAATGGATTCAGACTACTCCATAGGGTTCCCATAAAAATTTCATGTTCAGTAAATGATAATCAAATATTGACTATGAAAAACTAACGATTTCAATAAAAAAAAAGAACTATTTGGCTTAAATTCAATTGCTTTTTAATGTCTTTACTAAGTTTGCAATTGTAATACTAATTTGGCCTCCAATTACACTTATAAGTTGAGCTTTGATTTTAATTTTATATTTTATGTTGCAATAGTATAATATAGTTATATTGTTATGATATTAAAATCTTTTTTTTTTACTGAACTAAATTTGGGAAATCCATACTTCTTTGTCCGAAGACTCCATATGCTTCCCATTGACAGATGTTATAGGGAACTCTACTTCTTAGTAGTCTCACCTTAGGGGTGGTGCATTTTTAGCAATGATGACTAGTTTAGCCTTGCCCTGACGTAGAGTCTTGAGAGTTTGCTTGTAACCAAGACAGTATTTTCCAGATTTCATTACCAGAGCCAATCTGGAATTTATAGACTCAATGGTCTTTTTCTGAAACAATTTTTTTACATTTATTTTCATTTTAGTAAAAGTACAAATCAACTTAGCAATTGTACTCAAATATAAAACAACTATTCTATTCAATATTAGATTACTGAAATAACATTGTAAGTTTACTCAACATAAGATAAAAATAACAGTAAAAAAATTCAGTTAATAAACCTCATTAAGAATAAGACACATAGACAAGTAAATTTAAAAGGACAAACAAAAAATTGTTCATAACCTTAAAAATAATGTACGTTACATCCTCAACCCCGCTAATTAAAGAATGAGCAAGCCTATCGAGTAACATCCAGTATAGGACTTTAATTAATCGGAGATTATTTATAGATTACATTATAAACAATCATGCCATAAGTCCAACCGAACATACAAAAACACGTGTTTAATCACTAACCTGTTTCTTTGCAGCAACCATCGTAACTTCGCGAACGGCGATATCTAAAACAACATATTTAATAAAAGATATTGACGTATCCTATAGAATAATAATTAGATCTTATTTCATAAGATTTGTATTACACTCATTATATATTATATTAAAGTTACCCAAATAATAGAAATTATACATACCGCTTCAGACGCAACTCAAGGTAAAAGAAAGAATAGACAGAGCCTAGAGGCAATAGAGCACGTATTACGTAGCAACCTAATGTCTATGGACCAGAAATATGGAAATAGTCAATGGACGAAGTAACATACAACACATGTGTCAGATAATAATGTTGCCATTCATCAGGCTTTATATTTATTTGACAACTGCTTTTTCAGATTCGGGTGTAAGAAACATACTATGATATTACATTATAAATTATAATATTAATAAAAACGAGTATAAAACACTAAAAGTAAAGGTATTTAGTTGTCAAATACTCTATTATAATAAATCTATGGTTCCTTAGCACGGGTCGCGCCTATTCAGATGCAATACGTGTTGATTGATAATTCTTTGGGCTTTGGGATCAATTAAAAGACTAAAGATCTACTAGTGCATTTTATTTTACTATTCATAGTCATAAATAGTCATGTAGTCATAAATAATTTTGTTAATAGAATTCTCTCATATTATAATTTTATTTTAGTTGTTAATAGAATATAATATTTTGCTGACATTCGAGTACACGACAGTGAATTTAATCTTTAGCTTAATTCAGTGAGTTCGATAAGCTAAAAGGCATTTACGATTCTTTAGACCGGAAGATAGAGTTGAGTAGCTCGCGAGCTAAAGACAAGAAAGATATATATCTCTCCAGAAGATATAATCACTCTCTAGCTCGCATGTGTTTCAATTATATCTCTATATCTTTAATCTTAAGAGTCAATTTTCGTGATGAGTTACGGCTCGTTCAGAGTTAGAGTGAAAGAGATGAGCTTATATAGCAAAATTGCTATTGCTATATTCTTAGTGGGAAGAAGTCATCCTTACCTGTACATATCAGAAAAGTGTAAATAATAGTGTACATAATAAATAGAAAAAAATAAAAAATAAAGAAAATATGTAGCATAATTTATATAATAAATAAAAAAGTACAATACCGCCTTACTGAGTTCTAAGTCCGGGCTAAAAGAGCCGAAGATATATCGGATATATTTTTAGTCTTAGTTGCTTTATACTCTCAAGCCGCACTGAGCTAAAAGAGTTAAAGATATAAAAGAGTGATATATATCCCAAGAGCGAAAAGATATATATCACTCTTTTCTTGTCAGGGATACATTTCGCCCATGTCTACCGGAAGAATTATATTATATAAAAGTTTTATTATTTCTTGTGTATAAAGGGCAACGAGGTTGCCCATAGACAAAAAGTAAATGCATTTTATTTCAAATCAAAATATTAAATTATTGTACAATTTATAAAATTCCATAACAAGAATTTGTATGTTTGCACCGTGCGTATATTTAATATTAATGTGAAATAGCTGAAATAAGAAAAAAACGAAACTTTACTGAAACGTCACTCGCATGAGTCGTACTATTTTAGTTAGTAATTAATCTATGTTATATAGTAATTTATGACCATAGATAATACACTATATCTATGACTCGCACCATGCTATATCGCACGGAGTATAACAGCACACAGGCAAATATATTTATTATTTTACGTTTCATAAATAGATAGGCTTTCGGAAGTGACGGTCTCGCTGACGTTAATGCTTTAACGTTAATTTGTCGTGTGACGCAAGTTTAAAAAGATAAATAATAAGTAAAGGTTATTTTGTTAAAAAGTATATATGTTGTTACGTTGTCGGATTTTATTGATACGTGTAATATGTCTGTAAATTCAAGTCACCAACCTCAAATTTTAAAGAAAACTAGGCATTCCGAACATTCTTCAGTAGGAAAACTATACCTGATTGCATATAACGGTATTCAAACATTGGGGTAAGTATTTCAATAATTATCATATATTACTCATTGCTATTGTTTTAAACGTTTTAAGTATTTCGTTAAGGATATTTATTTCATGTTACTCTAATAGTTACTTGTTTAAATAAATATTTTTAATATCAAGGGTTTCCGAGTTTTGACCTATAAGTGCTATTATTTAATATTAACATTATATTACTACACAACGAAAACCATGTCAATTAATTGTTATTTTAATAAAAACAATAATGGCGAAAGTATCATATGACAAATAACGTTTTTTATAAATCACATAATTTAAAAGTAAATTTTTTCTTGTAACACACGAGGTAGCAGTCAATGGTATGTATAAATTTTGCAGACAATTTTTTTTATTGTATTCAAAGTCCATTCGGTATGAACCCTAACGTGAACACGAAATATCGATATTTTGGAAATGGCATTTAATGTATCATACAACAAATTAGGCACACAGGTATGCAAGTAACAATATAGACTTTTACTTAAGTACATGTGATACATACAGAAGTTTGTTTATCTGAAATGCTTTGGGCAATTCTCCCCAGAGAACCTGCCATGTTAGAATGCACCAAATAATCTTGTAGCATATCAGTGTGCTATTAAGTATTTTGTACCAAGTAATTAGACAAGACAGTGAAATACCTCCAAATACTATTAATAAGAAACAACTGTAATCACATTATTTTTATTAAACCTCAATACTCCTATACAATATTGGCAACAAGTTGTAGGAACAGAGTTATCTAGACAGGATAATGTAACTGTAAGATGTTAAAAAAACTTCATTAAAGGATTTAAAGGCAACACATCCATTCATCTCAATCATTTGTCTGACAATCAAAATTTTTTTGTAAATATATTATCTATTATTACTTCAAAAATAGAAAGACAGAATTTAAATTTTTCATTAGTCTATTGCAGATAATAATGAATGCTTTGAAGGGTTAATTGTGCAGTATAAGAGAGATTTATTTTTAGATTTTGTTAGTAATACATTTGAAGAATTTGGAAAAAGAATCACTATTTACTCAGTGTATAGAAACTGTTACTGTATACTATATTTCGGAAAGAAAAAATATTCTAGATGTATGTCAAGGCTTAAATAAATTGTAGTACCAATATTGAATTTATTACCAGAGTTTCTTTAAAGGATAGAGATGTTAAGAAAACTAAACTAATTTTCCAAAATTTCTTGTATAATTTGCCATCAATAGAAAGACTCTCTTCTCCCTTAAATATCTTTATGCCTGAATACAATTATGTTTATTTATCACAGTCCATAAAAAAAATCGAAGTATTTTCAATCCACACCAACTCCTAAGTGACCACCGTGTGATATCCGGCAGAATAGAATAGGTCACCCTCCTTTTTCACCGAGGTGTCGTAAGAGGCGGCTAGGGTATGTGCCGTGTGATATCCGGCTGCATAGAATAGACCACCCTCATTTCTTACTGAGGTGTTGTAACAGGCGGCTAAGGTAAGTTGACGTCGGGCAGGCGGCCGGTCGTAAAATACGTAGCCAAATCATGTGACAACATGTGTGGGATAAGGGCAGGAGAATGATGACCAACTCCTAAGTGAGTCAAATGTAAATGCATAGCATATAATTACTGTTTGTGACACTAAATATATTTTTTATGTGGTTACTTTTCAACAGATGAAGATTAAAGAGCGAAAAAATTTAGAACTAGAATTTTTATAAAAAAAAAATACCCAAAAAAGGGTGTTAATTAAATTCATAATGACGTTTTATATATTTATCATGTTTCCAACCCGTATATAAAAGCAATTTATCGCGAGGCCGGATGTAGGTATTATATGTATATATGCGCTGTTATACACGATTGACCTGCCGCCGCAGCTTTGTTTAGATAATGATGACTTAGCAGAATAGTTTTATATGTTGTAATTTCCACAAGCATTTATAAGATTATACTCGTAGATGCTTTAAGAAGAGAAATGGATAAAAGTTATTGTTTAGGTACGTGGTATGATATACAGATAAGGTTCTTGTTTTGGGAAGTCTTGTCGAACTATTTTAAACTACACGTTTTGCGGTAGTAGAAAGTGATTCCGTCTCTTTAAATTTCAATAAAAAGTTAGGTAAAGAGGCCGATATTTATTGATTCTCTAATTGTAATCCCGTTGTTGTTATGAAGACTTCTTACTTCTGCTGATATTTTGTATTCCGCAAAATGAACGCAGCATGAAAATGTTCAAAGTTCATTTTTTATTTAAAATGAAATACAAAAGCGACGGCGAAATATCCTGACACAAATCCCTCGTTAGTAATAACCAAAAAAAATTGAATTTTTTTTTATTTAAAAAATCTTCAATATAAAATGCATTAATTGAAATTTTGAACATAAAAGTAGATATTTTGCGTTAACCTTCAGAGATAAAGACATTCTGTCTGTGAAATATTTTTGAAGCACTTTTGATGAAATTATTATTATTTTAAACCGCGATAAAGTAAATAGGAAATATATATAATGCTAAATGTAGAGTGGACTATCCTTTTTTTCATACCCAATACATGCAGGATTCGTAAAAACACATGCACAAACCTCCACTACCGCCACCTCAATACACAAGTACTATACACGTTCACTATCACAAACTGAACAATATCAAAGGATAATTATAAGGATAACGTTAAATGAACTATAGATGACTCTGTCTCTTTTACTCACATGTTCTTAGGACGAATTCCGAACGTGCATTCGTCAACGACTTAAAGTGTGCGTCTTTAAGACGTCATGGTATGAAAAAGAAAATCAATTTCATAGTAGGCCTCAAGGAGATAAACTCTACGAAAAAATCGTAAAGCGAAGCATTACCCAAACAGCCATTTATTTTACTTTGCCTCCGAACACAAGTTCCGCCGCGATAACGTCGTGTAAATAAAAGTTTATGAATAAGTGCCCTGGATGGGCTCGTAACTAGTCGGGCTAACCCGATAAAATTAGACGTGAGTATAGTTGATGCCGGTGGTATACATATTAACACCATGTAACAAACTTGAACTAGAAGAATTTAAGTTTTTTACACGTGTTCGGAGGCACTTTTGGAGTTACTTTTGTAAATTTAAATGAGTTTCTAAGCCTTAAATAACAGTTTTTAATTTATGTTCATATTTAAGAAATCGCTGATCTCATAAAAAAATTCCACTATAGAGAGCTTCATAACACATATAAGATGTTTTTTTTTAATCGTTCAACAGTAGTGGAAGCTACACGTGGGCTACACTACTGATGTTAGAGCTTTTACGTTTAAAAACAAAAATACTAGCAGTTGCGTATGCTGAATGTCAGTATACGCAGTATAAGAATATCCATGAAAATCATTCTTGGAGCTCTAAACTGGTTTATAGAGCATGTATTAAAATAGCTTATTAATAAAATGTTAATAATTATTCAGCCTAAAATATGTGAAAGTTGGACGCGATACTCTATGCGTATTGGTAATTTGTTGCTCGTTTTTGTTACAGATGGTCATATTTGCTATTGCAGAGTTCGATATACTTTTTGAACCGTGGTACACTCGATAATTTCTGGCAAGAAATAAAATGGACATTGATAATATTTCAAAACGCGGCGTTGTTAGAGGTATGTTAACGTTTAATGATTACAATAGCCTCCTCCTAAGTACCCTCCTGTAAACAACTTTCGCTAGAACAAAATTGAGCCAGAATACCCCAATATCACGTATCTCTCGTTTATAGTATAATAGATACATAAAGGACACGTTATCAACAGATATTGGCTGCGATGGGCTTTCATCATTTTTACAGGATTAATGTTGCTCTTTTATGTTTTCATTATTCTCTTGTGTTTATTTTTATGTTTTAAATTGTTATTAATTGTAATTACTTATAATTCTAATACTAAAGAATGATGTGATTTTCAATAATTGGTACTACATAATAAAGTTATTTAAAAATATATGGGATATTTGTTGGATTATTTATGTAAGATGTTAGAGATCCAACTAAATAAATAAAGAAATATTTCGTACAATTTAGTTAACCTGTGGATTGTTAAAGCGGTACAAAAACAAACTCGCTGTCACAAACTTTCGCCTTGATTATATTATAAAGTTGAGTACTGATTTTATATTTCTCCGTCGAATCGTTCGAAACGCAACCCCTTTTCGGTAAATTCATGAGATAATGGGCCAAATTTTATTTGAATTCGAATCTCCACAAATTCAAATGACAAAGATATTCGGTTATATAACTAATGTGAATGCTAACTTCTTCTGGATTAACATTACCACTACATAATATAACATTAGTTTTATATCTGTCACTAGAAATCATTAACTCAAAACCACCGTTATGGTTTATCTCAGTAAAACATTTAATGAAAAGGGCGATACGAGTAGTCACGTTTAGAATATTATTTAAGCAAGTTTAAATCTTAAAGCTTTATTTAATAATATATTGTCTGTAAATTATATAACCTTATAAATAAATTGTAAGTTTGCGTAGTGCATAGGAATATATGGTAAATTAAAACGATGGAAGAATCTATTACCAGTAAAGACAAAGATAGTTCTGGCTAACACGCTCCTTCTTCCCATTTTAGATTACGCCGATATCTGTTGCATGGATTTGACGGAGGATCTCCTTAATAAATTAGAACGCCTACAGAATTTATGTATAAGATTTATTTATTGTTTAAAAAAGTTTGATCATGTCACGGAGTATCGCCTTAGGCTAAAATGGCTTCCAATACGGTATCGGCGTAATCTTCATGTCCTCTCAGTCCTTTACACTACACTTTTCCTACCTCATGCGCCACTTTATCTTAAAGATCGGTTCAATTTCCTTTCCTCCTATCCTCATCATCATTCTCTCCGTTCAAAAAGTGATAGCAGACTCAAATGGCCCCGTTTTAACACCCATTTGTACAGTGAGTCCTTCACAGTCACAGCTGTTAGGTTGTGGAACGCACTTCCACCACAAATTCGGCAGTCTAAATCTTTGTATATATTTAAGAGGCGTGTAAAGAATCATTACCTATCTATGTAATTTACATTCACTATTATTATAATTATATATGTATTTATGAATGTATCATTATGTATGTATTATCGCTTATATTGTATATATGTAGAAATATAAATATTTATTGAAGTATTTATCTATTTCATATTTATTTATAACTATTTTAGTGTATGTATTGGTATGTGCATTTATATATTTATTGAATCTTAGCTGCACTTATCCGTTTCGTTTTGTTTTAGATCCTTAGTGTAATGGTTGCCTGGAAGAGATCACCCTAGTGATAAGGCCGCTTTTTGTTTATAATTTAGTTTTTACATTACAGTTTGTATATCCCTGTATGCAATAAAGTTATCATAAATAAATAAATAAAATAAATAAATATATTACGAATTTTAGTAATTCATTATTAATTAATATGTATGGTTAATTTTGTGGAAAATTGTAGCACTTTAGATTGTTAGATGTTGTAATAAATAAGTAATTAGCCGGAAGCTTTGCATTTATATTAGGTTTTTATTTCGGTTGGTGATAAGCTTCGTTTTTTTATGTTAATCAAAATAAAAAATATCTTGATACTGGTTTTATATAGACCATAAGCGTCGTACAATACTAAAACGTTTATTTCATATTTCAATTAAAGCTTGTACACTAGGGTAACAATAGGTTGGAAAATATCTCGTTTTTAGAGAAAGAATATATATTGCATAATTGAAGGTATTTGAACGTTTAATTTGGAGCGAAAAAATTCACGGGTACAACTAGTTTCAAATCACAAACCTGTTTATTTTTAAAACCGATAGCCTCACAAATTCCGCTACTGTTACACTAGAGTAGCAAGCCAAAAATGTGCCCATTTACAGTAAAGAGAAAGTAAATGAGACTATTTGTCTTTCTTTTTTATGTGTGATTAGACAAATATAATATACGAGTTTCATCTTCCCTCTCATTATTTATTGTGATACTCTGACTTACAGACCTGCCTAGGGCTTCCCTACTCTAGTATAATAACTGTAGGGAAATTTGTGAGTCTATTAGTTTGAAATATGACAAAAGTCAAATCGTATTATTAGGTAGCGTCCTACGTAAGCAATCTAGATGCGAACGCGAAGTCGATATTTATGGCTATAGCAAGAGATGTCGACTGCTTATATTTGACCGATCGCAGGTTAGGTGCGATACGGCGCTGCGCAAATTGAGACAAACGCAATGGTGGCTTGAAATTTTCGCTCGATTTGGACGCGACGCCGCCAAAATTTTAATAAAAATATGTCATGACAACTGAATGGCGGAGGTTGCAAGGCGGCGATGGTATAAGACGATTCGCACGTAGGACAGTAGCCGGCGCGTCATACCATACCGCATTCAATTCACTTCGGATCGTTTCGCAATCGCGGTCGCGTTAAGTCGCTCACGTAGGACGCTAAGTTAACATGTACTTGCAAGCGCAAACTTCTTCCAACGTCCCTAGCAGTTTCAATATTGCTGCACGTCGTTCTATACTAACCTGTATAAAAATCCTCATTAGTTTACGTGGTCGAAGTCCATTTACCCTCGTCAATATTTTAACATATGTTACTAAGCAGTAATTGCCATTGTATTCAAATTATTTTTATACCTATGACTTTAAAAAATGGAAGAATGGGGAATTAACTGTAATGACTAAGCCGCTATGTTACCGTATTTATTTTCAATAAGTCGTTCTGAGGCTCGAAACTAGACTACGTTTTCGTATTAACGATTTTGATTATGAGTCCTTACGGAATTTTAATCTTTGAGTAAAGGGCCCTGGTTTTCCTATAATGTTGTTCAATATCTCTCATGCGTTTCCAACATCATTCATTAATTTAACGTTTATATGTTTTATAAAAAAGCTTGTTAGGAGGTCGTAAGACTTGTAACTTTGTAACTTGACTCGTTGGTTTTAAGCCCCGTAGTGAGTTTCCCATTCAAATTCAAATTCAAATAAGTCTTTATTCAAATTGGCCTATTACAAGCACTTTTGAATCGTCAAATTAAAATTAAATTGAAGCTACAACTGGTTCGGAAAGGTGCTCTAACCGAGAAGAACCAGCAAGAAACTCGGCGGTCACTCTTTTAAAAAATAAATATTATAATTTTGTATTAACTATTGTTAACAAACTTAGATTATAATATCGTCTAGTACATAACTGGTCGCAATTTAGTTCCAAGCTTTCTTATCATTGACATAGTCTTCAACATTATAGTAAGCTTTATTAATGAGTCTCTTTAATTACTTTTTTGAACTTGTGTAAAGGCAAGTCCAAAATAGATTGAGGAATTTTATAATAAAAAAGTATACCGAAGCCCCCAAACGATCTACGTACTTTCTGAAGCCTTAGCCTTGGTATTATTAATTTATTTCGGTCCCTAGTTTTGCCTATTACTAATTAAAATTTATGTGCCTAATTTATATTTGCAATTTATCACACGCTTTTCCATGAAGGAAAAATCGTGAGGAAACCTGTAATAATATCTCTAGAGAATACTGGGAATATTTGTATCAACCCGCATTGGAGCAGCGTGGTAGGTCTGAGCTTCTTCCTTCCTTCTATCTTCTATCCAAAAGAGGGGAGAAAAGTCCAATGTCGTAACATTTATGCGCTTTATGGAAAAGGGTAATATCGTTACCGTAATGAATGAGGTAATATCTTATTATATGTGTATATAACCAATCCGCATTGCAACAATGCGGTGGATCTCAGCAGCGGTACACACGAACCATCTTATGTCAGCGAATTCCATCTACATCGTAATAAGCACACTACATCTACTACATCGATCTAACTACGATGTAGATAGACTAGACATTACAAATATCGGCGTCTATAAAGTCCTTTTATGACCTTGACAATAAATACCGATCGCTAACAGACATGCATCTCGTACTTAAAACACGCAGAATCGTCGCCGGCGAAAACGAGTTCTTGTTTTGCTGACGTCGGTTGGTTCTGGCTTTTCCATTCAACTCGACGGCGTGATAACAAGTCCCAGAAATACTATAGCTTTGAACAAATTGTTATAATATTGTTGTTTATAGTTAAAATTAGTCTTGAAACCAGACATGATACTGAGTGCTATGCGCCGGTTTTTTCCGTTTCGTTTTGCTTAACAGCATATTCTCAGTTTGTATAAAACAATGGACTTTTACAAACTGTAGAGGCTATATTTACTGTAAGTTTTCCCACTTTCTTTATTTACTACTAGCTGTACTTGCGGCTTCGCTCCGTGGACATCAGTGAATTATTTAATATAGATTTTGAACATAAAAGTAGCTATTGTGTAAAACCCAATGTTAAATATCCATATACTGGGCAGATTATCCTAGACTTTATTGTTTTAGTAGCTTTTATATAATATATTGTTTTAATAAGGAGTTTTTTACGTATGAGTGTGCCTTATTTGTAGTAGAAGAAAGGTAAAAATTTAAAGTGAAAATAATAACAAGAAATAGCTTTACTTAACAAAAATTGTTATTGAAATTTTTGCATTACATAAAAGAGCCATACGTGGGCCTTTACAATTTCAGTCAATGTGATTCGCCGCGACAGAAGTTTAACGAATTAGGTATTCTTATAGGCATCACAGTATATATTTACAACCGTGCGACTACTTTAATACAATTTATATAAAATGGCAATGTACTATTAACCTAAACCTTCCAGAAAAATTTCACTACATTTTAATAAAAACCCTACAAAAATCCAATCTTTACATTTTAAGAAAATTTATCACATACAGACAGACACACAAATCACATACAGCCTTTGGGGACTTTGTTTTATAATATGTATAGATATAATGATCTTTGTCCTTCTGTACTCGCAGGTATTCCATGCCGCAATAGGATTAGTGCCTTCAAGTGTCCTGGTAGTCCTGATGCAAGTTTACTCTCGGGTGTTCCTAGTGGGAGGTATCTTGCTCGCTACTGAAGCTGGTACTGTTAGCCCGGGCCTACCAATTTGCCTCTTTGCCTGGTCTGTGACGGAAATAGTTCGATATGCTTACTATGCACTTAATTTAGTGAAGGCCGTACCACAGTTACTTTTATTTTTGAGGTAAGTTAAGTAATTTATAGAGATTTATTTTGAAACCTTTTCGTGGTTGCTAAACTTTCAAGTTTATAACCTGTTTTTTAACTCAACGTATAGTTAAAACAAATAACATTGCATGTTTTATTATAGCATACGTTTGAGAACAATATAGCGATGATAAAGCTCAGCTCTTCTGAGATAGTTTATCGTTTTAAAAATAGAGATTAAATTTATTAAAATATGGTGCTTCCTTCCTCTTCCCAATATGTCTGCCCCATCATCTGATAGTCTGAGTCTAGATTTTAGTCATTAGTCAATGTTTGTTTGTGAAAGGAATTATTCACAATTTCGTAATTTGATTTTATTCAAATGATTATAGGATATTATTGTCTAATATTTTTAAAAGGAATTTCCTTGTGTAAATTGAAAACACCAATTTTGTACATGAATTCGCCTTATGAAAATCCACTTGAAAACCTGATCTATTTTACGCTTACCTGACATTTATCTTATCATTGATTTTTTTACCACCTAAGTCACAATAGGGAATGAGAGTTTTATTTTAACTAAAAGATATGTTTTTATGTTTTACAGGTACTCGACTTTTCTTATTCTGTACCCTATGGGTATTACAGGAGAACTGTTGTGCATGTACCATTCTTTGGGAGAAATAGCCGAGAAACAATTGTTCACGATTTCCATGCCAAATAAGTGGAATTTTATTTTTAATTATCAATATTTTCTCATTTTCTATATGACACTCTATATACCGCTGTTTCCATATCTCTTTGGCCACATGTTAAGTCAAAGGAAGAAAATGCTTAGCGACGTTTTGAAAAAATCTGCGTAACATTATATAGTAACAGTATAGTCTTAGAATTGTAATATTTATCTTCATTAATCAATTGATATTTAAATCTTTATTTATTAATCTTCCACGTGTTGGTACAAGTAAACATGTTAGTGTTCTATGGAGAATCTTTCACACAAAGTGGCATTCCTATTATTTAATACACTATTTATTACAAGTTCCGGTGGTGTGAGAATATTAAGTTTCCAAGCTTTAATTATTAACTTGAGACTGAACCCGCGTGAAACATTATTGAATCTAGTTGCTTATTAAGACGCATCTAAAGAGCTTGAACACTATTGGGCTATTTTATTTGGTTGAGATGTTAGTACTTAAGTCCATCATCATATTAAATAAATAAATAAATATATGGGACATTTACACACACGGTCGTCCGTCCCCAAAGTAAGTAACTTAATACTTGTGTTATGGGTGACGGTCAACTGGTAGATATACTATATATATAATTATAAATACATACTTAAATACAAATACACCACCCAGGCTCGAAGAACCAACAAATTGTTTATAGAAAATGTTGGCCCTCGGCGGGATCGAACTCGCGACCCGCGGCGCTTAAGGCAGGCTCACTACCCACTGCGCCAACGGGCCAGTCATATTAGCTTTGTTGTTCAATATAATTGCATTGTCACAAAAGTTAAGTTTATGTATGCAGAATTTCAGCAACGAAGGAAATGGTGTACAAATTTTGTAAGGCAAAAGCTTTTATTTCTGGGATATATTTATTAGCATATAAAAATACAATAACTTTTTTAGCGTAATGCATGTAAATGTCACGAGGGTTAAAAACAATAACTTAGGTATAGGAACATTTTTATTGAATGGAAAATGGATATTTTTATGTTATTAATTAAAACAATTTATGTTTCTTATATCTTTTATTTACCCTTTTACATAAACTTATTAAAGAAAGGCGTTTGTGATAATTGTTTGAAACAGTTTTGACTGTTTAGTTGATGCTATCATATTAAATGTTCAATTCAATATAAAATTAAATCGCTTTCTAGAGATGTCCGATTTTAATGGGTGCCTGTGGAATAATATTAAAATTTAGAGAGCAAATAAGAGTGATATTTATTTATTTACCTATCTGTCCCGCTTTTTTATGTGTAATTCGACAAAGATGAAGTATACGAGTTTTATTTGCTCTTTCATTATTTATTTACTATAATAATTCTATGGAAATTCTCCGCGAATAGAACAACGACAAAATGACTCTACATAATAGTACGGACAGCGCAGTATGGAGTGCCTTATTATATCCGTATGTCGTATGGTATTGGTAGGTAAGGTAAGTCTTTATCTTATGGATGTAGATTAAGATCTAGTAAAAGTGTTCAATAAGATCTGGCAAGGAAGTACCTTGCCAGATCTTATTGTACACTAAATCGAATTCAAATTACTCTTTATTTAAGTAAACAAGTGCTTTGCTGCTTCGGAAAACTGCTCCTAACGAGAAGAGCGAGCAAGAAACTAGACTATAGTTCTTTTTAAAATACAATTATTTAACTAGCTATATTAATTTATTAAAAATAAGAACACAATTCCCTGAAGCGCTTCTGAACTGTCATTAAAGCATTTTAATAGAGCGAATATGCCTTCGTGTGCAAAAAAGTGAATTAAAATTTTCTTAAGATAACTGTATTGATACAGTAATTGCCAAGTTGATTATACCATAATTTGTTTCTAGGTTCACATTTCATACAGTGAATTAGATTAAATACAGTATTAGGAACTGATAACGTTAACTTCTACCTACTGAATATCTTTTTCATAAAAATTGATGTTTTTCATTTTGTCTTATAAGGTTAATTAAGATTTTTATCATTTTATTTGCAATCATAGCACTTTTAATCACCGAGATTAGATTATCAATGGGCTATAAGGTTTGTATATAACATAAACGCAATAAGTTTGTTAAATACTCCAATAACTTAAGTGCGCCGAAAATGAATAAAATTTTTGTTTTGATTTATCTTTCAATCTGGGCATTGGAGTTAACAGACGCAAATGACGATGGGAACAATGCTGAGTACGTATATTATTCAAATTTGTAAAAAAAACCTCAAATGACGCTGATATAATTTAAAATCAGTGATCCATACCATTCAGACGATTTAATATATGTTTAATATATGATTTAATATATATGATGTTCCAGGATTATATCTTTATTTAAGCTTGGTTAGGCGTAAAGAAGTAAACTATTATTCTTATATTTCCTTCCCGTCGAAGAAGTAATTATAAGACTTTATAATTCCAAGCCACAAAAATATGTTCTTTTTGTATTACTGGCTCGTTACTTGTTAGATAAAAGTAAATTGATTACTAGTAATTTGAATATGATCGGCTTATTAAGATTGTGGTTAGTATTTAGTTGTCATTAGAATAGTAAATATCAGCCACAGAAACGCGTAACAATTATAACCAACAATATATTATAACGATCTTGTAACCACAGAGTAAAATGGGGTCAAGGCTTAACTGCGACCGTTAATGACTATGTGGACAAAACCATAAAAATGATGGGACCGTTCCTACAAGAACATGGTCTCGATCCAATGGAACTCCCTGAAATTGTCGAAGGTTTCGAAATTGTAAGTATTACGTATATATAAATTTGTATCATATAAATGTACATACAAATTTCGTTATACATAGTAAAGTAGCGGCCTGTTACAATCCCACTGCTGGGAATAGGCCTCCTCTCTCCGTTTCTTATTTACGCTACGTTATCCGATCTTATTTACGTTCCGGTCCGGTTGTTATTTACGTTACGCTGCTCCAATGCGGATTGGTAGGTTACACATATCGCCAGAATTCTCTAGAGATATGCAGGTTTTCTCACGATGTTTTCCTTCACCGAAAAGCGTGTGATAAATTGCAATTATCAATTAGACACATGAGTATTTAATAGAAAAACTCATCGGTGCCTGCCCGGGTTTGAACTCGTGTTCCCCTCGAAAGAGTCGCACAGTCTCACCGCTGGGCTATCACAGCTTGCTCGTTATACATACTTCGGTATTAAAATGTATAATTTTTTGTCAAAGTTTGGTTCTAACTTTTCTACTTCACTTCTCAAAATATAATTTTAAGATTTTTCTACAGAACAAGCAAAAATAACTTCAAAGGTTTACGAACTTTACAAATTTCTGAGATTCTGTGATAAGTGACAATAATATCGCTTTATCGCGACTAATGTGATCATTGGTCATAAAATAACCAAAAATAAAGCGATTGCATATCTATCACCAACTCTTGAGTAACTTTCGATTGCTATACTAATAAATATTTTATTTGATATCATTTTTTTATTTATGGATTATTTATTTATAACACATAATATGCATAAATAAAATTTTACCCCGTATCTATTATTCTCTCGCCGCCTAATTTCTTTGTGGATTTTACTTATGGTAAATCTCACTTTCCGTGTGCAAAATTTCATTAAAAAGGGGTTTAATTTCATGTACTAATATTATATTACTATACTATACTATACTATACTATACTATACTATACTATATTACTTACTAATATTATTAGTATTGTATTGTATGTATACAAATAGCCCAAAATTTAAATCCTTTTAGGATAGGTTTGAGTGGTTGATTTCGATATCTATTGTCTTAAGCTCGTATATTATGCAGAAGAAGTGTTTGTTAAATTTCTTAACTATTTTTAGAGGCCAATACTCATTACGTACAGCGCATGGTTGAAATTGCATGACGGCCAGATGAGAGGTCTTGTGAACGTGGCTCGACATGGTGACCAGAGGGTGAACTATTTTGCCAAAATGTTGCGTGTACGTGTGCAATTACAGTTTTCTGATCTGGAAGTAAGTAAACAATTATTTTGGTCTTTTGTTAGAAAACTACGTACGCAAGTTTTAATGTTTCAACATCCGTAAGCTGTCTAATGTTTCGGACTACGTAGTCCGCTGAACTAAGTTAAGTTTAATTTATTGAAATGTATTAAAATAATAAGGTGGAATGTTTTTCTTATAAATATGTCTGATCATATCGTTTTACCTGCAATTAAGGGATTAAAATGATAATTTACATTTTCCGGATTTAAAGATTGAGATTTTCGTTATGTACACTGTAATCTTTGATAGAGATGTGCAAAAACAAAGGTTTGAAGTGCCAGTCGAAATAAAAATGTCTACTTTTATCAGATATAGGTATAGGTATAGATATTAGAAAACTTTAAACCTGTTTAAAACCTGTATTCTAAAAAATCTAGGTTTTGAAGACTATTTGCTACATTCAACTCAAGGCAGGACGTTTTAAATACTTGCTGTTAATATTAATATCGTATATCAGTAATTAAAAAATTACGTTAGATACGAAAGATAATTAAGCAATTGTGATTGAAGATTATATTGGGTATATTATACCTTATTATCTTTAATTGATTTAAGGCGCATTAATTTGATTGTGAAATATTCTATTACAATTATGATTAGTTCATATAAATATTATTATACTATCGATTAACCTCCACTTCGCACGGACCCAAAGCTAATTAACTATTGTTATAATATTTACTAATCTACCAACGTACTCGTAGGAAAAAGTAAATTGTGACAACAATTTAGTTGTTGATTGTGACAAACTAATAAATTTATGTGATGATGTACATTTTTATATTTCGAATACAATTAAAATACTTCAATGACTACATCATAACCTGTTGATTGTTTCTTTTACAAACGTAAATTTTTTTTATTTTTTGGCTTGTTCTTTGTAATACAACTTCTCTTAAAGAAAATTAGCATGTGCCTAATTATAATACCAAGAAAACTTGACTTTATAGTCAGGTTTTTTTGGTACAGTGAGTCTACTCTGTTATTTATTTAACATTTCGATCCAATTTAAAAAAAAAATATATAGCACCTAGCCATTTAAAACAGTGAAATGTAAATGTAAATAATCACATTATCGTGCCAATGCGTCTTTCTTATTACTAAGCTCGGCTAAACTAAATATTGACAATACCTACTATATAAAACAAACCGCTAGCGTCGAAAAAGGCTCTATCAAGCTAACCCAACCAACCATGACTACATAAAAGTCCATTCCGAAAGAGCTGATATTGCACTTTCATACCATTTGTAAGGACTAGATTCCGCATGTTCTCTATATATTTTATTTCGAATGTTGTATTATTCATTCTCACTCAATAAAAATTATTTTTTATCGTTTTCAAAACCTTTCTGTTATCGAAACTAAGTTCATAGGTACGAAAAAAAACTAATCGCTTGTTTTTAATACCACTCTCACTAATGGGCATGCTTAAAAAATAGAAAAATGTCTTAATTCAAACTTGGGTAAACCAATAAATATTCTTAGTAAAAACAACTTTTATTATCTTCTAGAAATCCTTTTTAATGATTCCATCATTAAACTAAACCCTAGACTAAAAGTTTTCTCTGTTTTACCGAATTCTCTACATAATAAAACACTACTTGACGAACCCTTCCCAGTACTGACTAGATTACTAAAATAGCCCTTTAACTTGCTAAATTATATTAAGTGCTACTGGCTGAGGCTTTTATAATTTATAATAGACAAAACGGCGCAGGCGTTTCAAAAATACTTGTTTACCTTTAATTAAATTGGATAATTACGGAGAATTATTATAAATTCTCCAATGTATATTAATTATATAATATGTTCAAACTTTGCCAATTTCCTATTTCATATGTATTATTCCTTAAAATTAAATATCGAAAATAACAATTAGCTTTCACGAAATGACCTTTTCCTTTTATGTTAACAAATATAAGCAGTTGTGTATGTTAATGTGATAACAGTGTTAACTTTAACTTTTTTTATCTTCCAGTTTGACTACAGGTACCTGGTGAAAGTAATGAACATAGGACCTACTGGCCGTATCATTGGTTCCTTGGACCGGTTTATCGTAATTGTGGATGTCTTGATCGATTTTAACAACGACGAAATTCATTTGCAACAATTTTCAATAACTGATATTGGGTATGAACAACGCACAGGGTGTTTTCTTAATTTCTGCATGTCATGCACCGTACTAATTAAAATGTATTTATTCGCTATCCAGTTAGTTTAACTTAGATTATTTTTTCTTATTTAGTGCATCAGAAAAGATTCCGATGCACTACATAAGAAAAAAAAGATTATTGAGATATGAGTCAATGTCTGATACCGCTGTGTGGTATTCGGCTGAGTAGAATAGACCACCCTCATTTCTTACCGAGGTGTCGTAAAAGGCGACTAAAGTAAGTTGACATCAGGCAGGCGGCCGGTCGTAAAAAACCTAGCCAAATCATTTTACAATATGCTGAAAACATGTTGTGCCGATCCCACTTAAGAGTGCGACAAGGGCAGAAGAATAAATGAATGATGAGCTATTGTCCGATAATTCGTTTGTAAAAAAATATGATGTATATATAAACAGGACTGACTTCCATTCTCATATATCCGCTATTTAAAGCACCATCTCAATCGTCTTAATCCAATTGCAACTTGTAAATTCTTGCTAGTAAATGACTTTTTTTATTCTGACATGTAGGTTATATCGGACTTATATTTTAACTTTGCATGTTTTTATTTATAGGCGTCTGCGGGTGCGTTTAGCCGGCAATATTCTAACTGATTGGCTGGTCAATCCAGTGATTGGAGTGTTTACAAAACTCTTCAACAGCGTCATAATGAGGGTTGTTGAAAGCAACATTCGTACTGCAGCACATGTGGCCATCGGGTTTATCAACTCCAGCATACGCGATATTATCAACGTCATCGAATCGCACAATTGAGATAAATTTATCTTTTGCTTGTTTTCTACATATTTAAAATTAAACAAAGAAAATTGTTGATTATTGTTTTATTGTACATCGTAATTAAAATGATCGTAATAAAGTACACTTTATAATCCGTATAAATTGTGCTTAATTCAAATTGTAAAGTAAATTAAATATTAATGCTCTACAAACTATGCAGACCAGTAGCATAATACCATTAACCTAATCAATGCAGATTGGTCAAGCTTATTTTTTTCCAACATGTACAGTGCAAAAGGTATAGTAATCTTCTTGAAAAGAATTGTATCAATTTAAGTGACCGCTGTACTAGTTATAGGTAGTAATTCAAACTAAATTGCAAAAAGAAAAATACAAAAAAATAGGCTATAATTTATACTTAGGCTTAATAGTTTCTTCAAAATTCAAAATTCTTTCAAAATTATATAGGACATAACTGCATAAATACTTATGTGATTCTGTAGAAAGTAGAAACTACGTAGATACGTAACTTGCAGAGTGAAAAATTTACGTCACATAGTAATTTGCTAAGCCAATCAGCGAGCACCCTTCCGTCTAGTCCCAGAGGCCACAGTATCATAATAACCCCTCGTACGCACGGGCGTAAAAATTACGTCGCGTTAAAATTCCACAATAGGTGTTATACGAAGTTTCGTATGGTAAATTCAGCTTACCGCCCTCGTCCTAACTACTAAAATGGAACACTGCACGATAAAATACGCGATTTAATTACGCTGTCGTGTGAACAGATACCTGGATAGAGATCTTGCATTCTAAAAGTGCACGCCCCTCCAATGTCTTTACTCACACACAGAAAACTTATGTACAGACGAAATACACGCAAACTTGTTATTCTGATTGGTTACTCAGTTGCCGGACAGACACGAAAGTAGGAGTACGCATCGATCATTGCCAAAAGTACAGTTAGCATGTCATAAAAAAAGAGGATAAATATTTTTTATTTTTTATTTTAAATAATAATTAGATACATTTTTTCTTTAATAGAAAAATATGGAGAATTTTATAAAACTATGTGGCGAAAAAAACGGGCAAAACTTAACATCTATCATTATTTCATCATTAAAGCCATTGCTTTAATTAAGGAACGAATTGACATGATTGATAGAAATATGTGGGAAAATACGTGTCGAAATGTGAATGATATTGAGATAGAATATATATGAAAAATTTTGAATTTATAATTAATGTTGAGTCTGCAAGCTAGCTCTTGATTGCGAATTCACCTGATGGATGCCGATGTAGTTTAAGTTTCTTGAAAGGGTTTGGAGATTAAACGTGTAACCATTCAGGGTTTTTACACGACATCGTACCTGAATGCATAAATTTGATTACAAATATTATATAATATTAATTTTATTTTTATGCAACCGTTACTTGTAAACCGTGTAACCGGATTGGTTGAAATTGCTGCGCGCACACATATAAAATAGTACAGTCAATATTTTCTCTCACACATTAAAATAATGTAATTTGGTGGAGGGGCGTGCACTTTTAGAATGCAAGATCTCCACCCATTTGTTTCAATTCGACGTAATTTTTACGCGCGATAAAAATCCTCTGGTGCGAACGAAGGGTAACTCTACGATCCTGATACATAGTATCATAATTACCGTAATATCCTATTTACAAGGTGTAAAAAAACTATAGATGACAAACGTATACATATTGAATTGTCCACAGACTACTAATAATAGTATTCTATAGATTATAAACTTAAAACAGTGTAATATCTCTACAATATATCATAGACAATAAACTATATATATATATATAGATTATAGGTATTATAATATGTTTATTTTACAAAAAGAAACATCGAAGTTTAACAAACCTGTACTGAGATCTGTAAAATAAATAATAATGCATAACCAGCTACATAACGGCTATGTGAAATGCCATAAGTGTCGAAATATTTTATTATTAGATACAAATAATATATATAGCAAAACCTTTTGTTTGCAGGCATGTGAGAGTTATAACATTAAAAAATTCATTTACCTCATAGAAGATCAATTACCCTCTTGGATTAAAACTAAAATTGAGCAAGGACAATGGACAAAAGGAAAATTGCATTGTGAAAATTGTGGTTCTAAAGTGGGGTTATTTGATTTTGTTTCTGGAAGAAAATGCGATTGTGGTGCAACTGTTTTACCACCGATTCATTTTGTTTCAAGTCAAGTGGATATTCCGATTTTCTTACACAATCAATAAATAAATATCTTCTAGTTAACTATTAGTTCTTAGTTAACAAATAATAACTTGGTGACATACAAAAACTGCTAAGACAATAAGAGCAAAGTGGAGGATGTTTATATAATTTGACTATTTAGTGTACTATGTTTCTACTTTCGACAAAATAAAAAAATCTATAATTTAATGTAGCACCTTCCAGTAAGGAATAAAATAAATGTGTATATACAAGATGCTTAACATCAAGTCATCATTAATTATGATGTATAGTAGTCTCAGAAATTACCTTAAGACCCATGCATAGAATGAACTATAGTGTTACATGTCACAATTATATTAGATTTACTATTATCGAGAGTATGACACAGGTAAAATAATTTAAAGAAGTATCTTTTTTGTCATATTTACATATATTTATTTAATCAACTAGCATGTTGTTTTGTACTTGATCATTTACTTCTATGTCTCTGCACTTTGCTGATTGCAATTCTCGACGAATCTGAAAACATTTAAATGTAGTTTATTTCAATATTTGTGGACTTCAAAAAAATAATTGCAGCTGGACAAAAGTTTTTCCATAAAGAAGTGATACTAAAGTTAATACTTACTTACTTTTAATTTAATGTGTGTGATTTCAGTGTAAAAATTATGATGTATTGTTGTATCATGAACATTTAGTAATCATCTATTTAAAAAGTAATAATAAAATTATTTTGCTATAATCTGCGATACATGTATCGCGGATTATAGCAAAATAATTTTATTATTACTTTTGTATTATGGATCTCCGCAAAGTAACGCCTAATTCTATAAATTAATTAATCATCTATTTGTTGGTTTCTATATTTTATTCTTATTCATTTTTTATTATACAAGACAAACTTGTTGATTATATGGGCAGATACAGGAAAGACTTTATACAATTTACACTAACACAATGTACCTTTAATAAGTACTCATTATTTTTAGAAAAGTGGAGGATAGATGAGAGGTCTTCCTTATTATCTTATAGTACACATTATTTTTAGGTGGATCTATGTTTGTATGGATTATGAAAACATATATGAAATCTTGATTACCTCAGGAGTTATTGTAGGGTGAGACTGTTTCCTCAACAGTTCTAAAAGTGCATCCCGTTGTTCGGTTGATATATCAGCTTTATAACGTTGAACAAAAGTAAGCAATGCCTGATGCCAAAGGACTGGTAAAACTCTAGATTCAGTTTGGAATCTGAAAGAACACATTAAACATATATAAATGTACTTGTAAAATCATAATCATCAACAACAATCTGTTTCTGTCCACTTTTGAACATAGATCTCTCCGATAACAACACAGTTCTGCCTTCAGCTCTTGTAACGCCAAAAGGTTATTCATTACAATTAGGGATTAATGCTGGGGACTCTAATCTAAACTAATGTGACAAATATCAAACAGTGTCAGTCTTCATGCATGAGAGATTTGAAGAGACTTTTCTTCCAGAGCATAATTAATAATTTATTTTTTAGTTAAATGAGGTGAATTGAAAATCATTGCCTATTTCAAATGTCAAATATGTTATGCTCTCTAAAATATGATAAAATGTTTGCAAATATTTCAACATCGCAACCACAGCTAATCTCTTTAATAGCTAACAGTAACAGATTTCGGTAAGTTAAGATTGTGCCATTCCACAGATCAGTGCAATAAATCAGAATACAAATACCATAGAATGGTAATATTAAAAAAAAACATTAATATATTTATTTAATCGAAGGGTTATATAAGAAGAGTTATAGCTATTTGAGTAGAAATATAAGTCCTGACCTTTATTTTTCCTGATCTAAAATTTTTTTAGGATTTCACTTAATTATTTCTCTAGTTCATTCAATTTTTACAGCTATATATACATATATTATATATATTTTACAGCATATAATCAACACCTACAGATTGCAGCATACCTGAGAAAATGGAAAACAACAGAGTCTACCACTCTGTATGGTAGTGCATATTTTTTATCAAACAATATTCTTAAAAATATGGAGTTTGCACCAGTGTAATCCATTTCTGCAATTTTCAGTAGAGCAGCACTAGAGTGAAGGACTGGCACTGAATTGCGTGCCAAGACTGAGCCAACTATAACTGCTTCGCGCAATGTGCAGTCACCAGCCTAAAATAAAAAAAAACTATAAAGTATATTTAATTTATATATTTAAAATATTTATATTTAAAAATAAATTTTGTTTAAATTCACCATAAAGGTAATAATTGAACTAAGAATAGCAATTTAGAACAATTATGTACAGTGATTTTTAATCCTAACCATGTTTATTATACCTTTGGTAAATATGGCAGAAATTAAAGTACATATGAAATTGGTTTTGCAAATAAATGAAACTATATTGATGTACTATACTTACTTCTAAAAGAGGCAATAATATGCCCTTCATAAAAGCTCCAGGCTTAAATAGCGATTTTCTTAAAGCTTGATAGAGATGAAAATTTAATCTTTTATATTCAGCAAGATCATCTCTTACCCGAGGAAGGAGTACTAAATTATAAAACCGTTGTGCCATTTTTTCCTTTAAATTTGAAGCAAAAATTCTTGTTGCCTGCAAGACAAGTATCACTTAAAATGGTACTTAAGGAGAACAATTGATTCAATGTGTAATCAAAATGTAGAAAATTCTAAATTATACCTGATACATGGCTGCTGCTGACCAAGTGGTTGGTTCAGTAAGATACAGTATTTGTTCCCAATTTTGCAGATGTGGTATCATCTTAAAAGCTTTAGGCAACTTTCCTGATCTATATTTCTGTAATACATCGCGCACACCCTGATACATATGTTTAATCCTGTAAGAAGTAACATTCTTCACTTAACATATAATATTAAAGTTGTCTATTATATTTCTGTTAAGTGAGAACATTTCTAACATTGCTAATTAATCAATAGTTAACCTATTGAATTTTTAGCTAAAACACAATTTTTTATTGAAATAGAAAACTAATAAATTTAGATTTAATGTTATTAGAGGGAATACAGAAATATTGAGTACCTAGGGTCAATATTTTGTAATTTTAATGTTTCTATATCTGAGAATTGACTCTGGAGCTCTGTTTGTTTGTCTGTTATTTTGTCTTTTATGATATCTGCTAGTGTTCGAGTTTTCTCAGGTTTAGACAACATAAACATTTTGAGAGCTTCCTCATCATCTTCATTGATCTCAATGTTATCATAAAAAGTATCTGGTTCTATGTCATCTTGATCTGAGTGTTCATCATGGTCAGATGTTGGCTCTAAAATATATATTTTATTAAAAAGTTTAATGTTTAACAGAGTAATTATATGTCACCCTATCTAACAAATAAAGTTACATGTTCTAAGTGTAAGATATAGAACATGTAACTTAATACTGCAGATAGGGCACTGTATTCAATGAATTATACATATACCTGTAAATGATATTGTGGCTGATGTTGTGTGGCTTACTGTGCGAGAAGTAATTCCATCTCCAAGTTCAGCTTGTTGCCTTCGTGCAGCTTTCAAAATTTTCTTTGATAAGTCTGCATTAACAAACTACAATAATGTAACTATTTTAGTACTTTAAAGGATAATTTTGTTATTAAATACTAAATAAAATTATAAGTAATTTTAATTTAGTCAGGAATTAGCTGTTTTCTTTCTATATATTAAGATATTACAACGTGCGCAAATCTGCCCACTTTGTGCACATTGCCTGAATCTCCGCCATCAGCAGCTCTGTAACTTTCTCAGTATTGGTTACTCAATTAGGGTGATTGGCAAAATACAATATTACATTAGATAATTAGCAGGAAATGAACTTACATCTTCATCGTCTTCTAATCTGTTTTTGTCTTTAGTTCTATGTTTAATTTTTACTACATTTGAAGTTTCTATTTGATCCGCAAGTGCTATGTTTTTCCCTACTTGTGAAGGTTTAATTTTCTTAACTTTTCCCATCTTGTTTTTCTGAAATTTTTATTATTTATAAATAACTTAATTTATAAATAATTAAATAGCTTAACAATAAAATTACGTTTACAAATTTCGATATCCTAAATAATTTCTGACATAAACATGTGGTGTGAACTTTTAAAATTAATTTGAAATATTAATAGTGGCCTGGAATCCAGCCGTTTAATAAGTATATAAATCTCACTGAATCATGGTCCGTAAGGTCTGGTGTGCACAGGTATAACCAAGTAACTAGTACAATTTATCAACAAATACAGTCGTGTGGAAGGTGAAGTCTCTTATTATGACCCTCGGTCAGTTTTTGAAAATAGCCATGCTTTGCTGTAGGTACTGGGATAGATCCACTATCAATAACAGGTCTATAGCTGCAGATAATTTGAGTGTTGGTGGAACCGCGCGTTGCGCTGTAATTATTCATCACATTTTCGACATAGTGATAATCCAATTTTGATAATCTTTTAGTCCGATCTTCTCATAATTATCATACTGGTAATATTCAAATTCGAATAAAATGATTTACTTATAAAAGAAGAGAAGACAATGTCAGTGACTATTATCGTAGATTTTATGGCAGATTGTGATTTATGCAACATCGTCTGAATTTTATAATTTTGCTATAAGTTTACTATAAACTTGAATTTAAAATTAAAGACTAAAAACGTGCACTACAAATAGAATCTCACAACCAGGTATAGGTATTATTGAATTATGTTGGCGGAACAACTGGCAGATGTGAAACAAAAAAAAGATTTCGCACAGAACATATGCATGAACGGATATTTGATGAAATGTGGCTATTTATGAAAAGATATGAAAGGGTTGCAAGGATAGGGTGAGAATTGTCAAGAAAGTCTGCAATTTACTTGTATATAATATTAAAAGTTGGGTTGGTATCTACTCATCATTGATATGCTATGAATATCCCGTACAACTGTTTGATGTTAAAAACATAGTAAAACATAACAGAAACAGTCCTATTATTTATAGATCTAACAGATAAATAATGATTTCGTTTCGAATTCAAATTCAAAATACTCTTTATTCAAGTAAACTTGTAAACAAGTGCTTTTGAATCGTCAACTTTACTGCTGGTTCGGAAAGCTGTTCCTACCGAGAAGAACCAGCAAGAAACTCGGCGGTTGCTCTTTTCAAACAATAATTCTTATCACTAGTTACATATAGTTATTAATGTATTGTACAGGATTGAAGAGAAGCTATATCTATATATGTATAATAGGCTTTCTGAATTAGCCTTTTTTAATAGTATTTTTAAACTGCTGTAACGGTAATACGAATACGGCTTTTTTATAATACGAAAAGCCACCCACCGCTTTATTTAGAGACGAAAAAGAATAATTGATATTGTTTTAGTACAAGCAATATAACAGAACTAACTACTTCGCTATAATCCGCACGGGTTAAGTGAATGCATGCAAAGCCAATGTGTAAGAAGCAGGCAAAATCTACGTACCTTATACATGCAGGACCAGCCACCACATGCACCCCAAGGCGCAATTCACCAGCAACAACGCAAACAAAAGCAGCACACACACCCACCACCACAATCTCGACAATCGTTTCGCCCCGAAACTGAAGCATCATCAGGAGGATAGGCTCCCATCTCCCATCCCATCCCATCTCAACAATTATGTATTCGGATGTCCAACACCCGAATACATAATTTTTAATACATAATGGATTTAAAACTATAATGGGATATATGTTGGATGATTTATCGTATAATGCTTTTGAAGATCCGAATAAATAAATAAATAAACATTATTTCATATTAAATATTCCAAGAAGTATCCTATATATTTTTTAATTACTTAGTTAATGTTTTCTAGTAGCATTTAAAGACTAAAATACCCGTGGATGTCACTTGTCTTCGTCACGGCTCCAAAATATACATTATTCCAATTCAGTGCTCATATTATATTTTTCTAGAATCAGAATTCTATCTTTGAAATTTCTAACCTATGAAGTATCATAGGATATAGTAATATGCTCTTTAAATATGTTACGACATAAACATATTAATTAGATATTACAGGATTTAACTTTGGCTACAAGAATAGTTATAAGATATTATTTTAAAACAAAGAATATGTCTATCGACAACAGTCTCATTTTTATATTTTTCTTATCTGAGGGTAATTGTTTATATTTATAAATTAAAAAATAAAAAATACAATGATACATTGAATCGTTATGTCCAATTAGTAGGAGCGCGTAACGCTAACCATGGGTGATTACTACCGCCTATGACTTTTCTTTGATTGCATATGTGCTTAACTTATATGTATAGTTCGTCATGAACTTTACAGTAATAGAATATATGGTGATGAAACCTATATAGAGCTAAGGGTATTCCTGGAATTATTATCCGACCCTCCTCTTAAAGGGAATCCTCCTGCAGTGGGGTAGTAGACCACTTTTTTACTTTTTTTAACATTTATGAATCATGTCCAAAATATTTAATGTCCCTTTAGTACTCTGCAACATGTGTGTGGTATTGTCTGATACAAATGTATAATGTAATTCGTGAAACACTAAGATTAATTTATGAGATACCTCGTTACTTCGTATCAATTTTGAATTAAAGGCTTTTCTGAAGAAAGAATCAGATTTTATTAATACTAAATGATATTTAAGTCCAGTTAAGCCTTTATTATATATACCGGTGCCTGTTTTGTCACCTGTTGAAAAAAATTAAATTTACAGTAGAACTTAATTTACAAAGGGTAGCAAAGTAACAAATAATGAGACAGTAACAACTTAGAATAAACCTCACGCCAGCAAAAAGTAAATAATAGATATGATATTAACCAGTCCCATAAAAAAATAACGAGAGAGTAGACATTAAATTAAATAATTACAGTTGATAACGAAACAAGGATAAAGCAAATTTATCTCAGTAAGAGCACTTTTGCCGAACCAGTGGTAACTTTATTACGATTTCACCATGAGAAAGTGCTTATAAAACACAATTTGAATAAAGGCTACTATAATGTTTAAAATTCTTTATTAATACATGATTGAGGATATCCTAACATTTAAGTCGATGATAATGAAGCCTCAAGCACAAAATAACATATTAGTAAGATTAAAGCAAATAAAGAAATATAACAGAATATTAGAGGTTCTTGCTGCTTCTTCTCGATAAAAGTACCTTTTTCGAACCAGTGGTAACTTCATTACAAATTGACGACCCCAAAGTGCATGTAAAAGCCAATTTGTATAAATGTATTTTAAATTTAATTCCACTAAATGTATTATAATAATATGAATATAACATGCTTACAAGATCATTAACAAAATATGTAACAATTCATTTCTCATTTTAATTTACAGACGGAGAACGTTATTGTACCGGCGATAAACTGTTATGCGCCAAGTAAGCAAAATATAGAAAAAGACCTAAAGTTAGAGTCAGAGTTCAAGCCCAGGGATGATCATGATTTTTCTGTAAAGACCTGTGTTCTAAAAAAAATATACACATGTATAATAATCTGTTGCGCTTTATGGAAACAAAAAAATATCACGATGTAACCAATGCAGTAACATGTATGTGTAATTTGCTACTTCACATTCGATTTCATTTTATATTACTGGTACCCGCCAATTAGTTTGCGTCAACTGCACTTTGAACTAATTTTTTCCCATTCCCGAGGGATACACAGGGATTTTTTATCCTATACAACTATTGCCGTAGCTTCGCCCGCGTGGAAATCAATGCGTGACAAAATATTTCCCGCGTAAATCCTGACTTTGCGGAAATATAACCCTGATGTATTTACTTAAACCTTTCTCAATAATTGAACTATTTTTTAGTACAACCCGTACAAAAATCTATTTTGAGTAGATTTTGAGAAAATCGATCACATACACACAGACAGCTTTTGGGGACTTTGTATATAATATGTAAGATGGTTATCCGGTAAGTATGTATAAGCAATATTGCTCCAGCGGCACATTAGTCGTGAAAGTGTAACAGACCGAAAAACACACCTTCACATTAATAATATTAGTATATAACTTTATTGGGAAATGGTCTATTCGAAAATAATTGAAACAACGTATCGCATGTGCGTGATATCTTTATTTTCTTTGAACTTATTACGTACCCAACGATAGTAGCATTGTAAAATTTTAAAACGATTATAATATGGCTAAGTTTGTGCTCAGTTTAGTACGAATGATTTACGAGCAATTACATGGTATATAATCATACATATTATTCATGTAAAAACAAATACATACATGCCAATATTTCTTATCAAGCAATAATTTCTTCTGTTATTTTCAATAAGTAGATTTCGCATTGTAAAATATTACAATAGCGGAGTCAAGTTACACCCGTTGTTGGTACGTTATATGCTATTACTTTATACTTAAGTATCTATCACGAAAGCGTTAAAATAACGTATTTATAAATAACAAAACGAATCCCGACAGATATTTTAAACTTGGTTAAAACTAACAATGTCAGTTCCGTTTATAATAACGCTTATATAAATTTATATTATATTAAAAATCTTAAAGGATATACTATTCGATTGTACATGTAGATATTTGTAAGCTAGCGATATTTGTCCAGCGAATATTGCTTACGTTTCAAAAGTTTATAAATGAAACAAAATTAATCAATGATATGGGTAAGTAGCTACACCAAATCGTATAATGTGACTTTCTGTATTTAAATGGAATGTGACCGGAAACGGGTAATGAGATTTAACTAATATAATATTATTGTCAACTGGTGGCTTAAATATTGTGTAACTGATGGAATACAAGGAGAGCGGAAGTTGTAACATAGAGACGTGTTATGGCTGTGGCGAGGTGTGTAGAAGGGTTGAGAACAGAGAGAAGGTGAGGAAAGGAGAGAAGTGGTAATAATTGTATTAGCTGATCCGCTATCAGCCACCATAAATATTTTAGTTAATTTGTTCAAAAATTTAGCAATACAATAAGTAGCTGATAAAATTATAAGTTGTTTATATAGAGCGTAATAGTCGGTTACGATTAAAGTCTTTAAATAAAGATTATAATAAATAAGCCATTCAGTTGAATATTCCTTCCATTGTCGTTGAAATTATCAGAGCTTTACCAATAAATAGAATAAAACAGTATCATTATTGTTTTTAGTCCCCCTTAATAAAATTACAACATTACGTATTATAAAATTAAATTATGTATATGCATAAAATGAAGCAAAGGCGGTATGAGTGTCATATTTTAACTTTTGAACCCCAAAACAAGACGCTCATTAGCCCAATACACTTACCCACAGATAAGACAGTTGTTTTTATTTATTTACTAGAATGTGGTAATATAATTAAGATTTTACATTTTTCTTACCAAATCATGACCACATGTATCAGTTCAATTAAATTAAAGTAGAAATTTATTTGAAAAACGATTAGTTAAGTTTCTATCGATATATTATTATTGACTTTTTTATCCGGGTTTTAACTATTTTTTAAAACGTTTCAAATATTTCATTCTTATACCCAATTTTTCACCTCTTGTATTACGTTACTAATTTTTATAAATTAATGGACACATGTTCATACTCTGAAGTAAGAGTATTTGAAGCTCAACTAGATAAATAGCGTGATTTGCTTGAAGTTATCTTGAATAAGTATATTATTCAATTAATAATTTAATTTTGATAGTTTTTTTAATTTATTTGTTTTGTGAAATAGTTCCGATCATCTGTTTTATTACTTTTTGTTTTTTAAAATGCGACTATTACCTCAATTCAATGTATTATCTGTATATTGAATTAGAATAAATTTTGGTTTAAATTTTTAATCTTTTCTTTTCAGAATTTTTTTTTCAGAAAATGATATGTAGATATAAAACACATAAAATTAAAAAAATGAGCTGATATGATAAAAATACTCAGTTATACATATATATGTATTTAAGTACAATAGTTTTATTATAAAAAGTTAAACCAATTTTCGCGGTAATAAGTTTCGTATAATTTTCTTTTACCTTTGCTATTTTTACAGTTATCGCAACTTTCGTGTTTCAGGGAAACATTTCAAATCTCGTTACATACTATCTCAATTAACATAACATCCTATCTTTCCGGGGGTATTTAATGCTTTTAATTATTATAATTAATCTACGGCACATAAACATAAAATACATGTTTGAAAAGATAATTGAATTCATTTATAAACAAGGACTATTAAAATAACACCATTAAAATTTAACATTGTATATACTTTATGGTAAGACAGAAATGTCATTAACATGTTTATAAAAAAACTATAATGCATACACGAAAATAAAAAACTTAGCATTAACGTGTGCTTAATTTTCAGCTTAAAAATATAGAATTTCGATCACAGATAAAATTACTAAACATTATAATTAGACGCGCCTTCACATAACGACATGTTTTTAAAATATAAAATACTAAACTTATCTATATAATAATCTAGAACAATATAAACGTGTGATTATTTAAGCTGAAACAACCAGTTTTTGTGACTAAAATTATCTTAAGGCAACAATGTTTTAAATGATAAAGCGAGCAACTTTAGCTCTACTTATATTTATGTTTTTAATTCTTATTTTAAAAAGTCGCTTCATCCTATATTTTATAATATAAGGTGATATTAAATCCCACATTTTCCCAATACTTGCGATATTAATTAAGAAAACCAGCAAATATGACGATGCAAATATCCTATTTCAATTATTTATCGTTCTATAATCCTTATGTACACAGTAATATTTATTTAATCAAGGCGTTTTAGCTACAGGTAAAGCTAAAATCGTGTTACATATTAGTTCAATACTTATAAGCTAAATGATTTATTTGTTAACAATGATTACTTAGAAATATGTTTAACATTAACAAAAGACAAGTACGTCAACATAACCTTAAACTGATTCATATGGTTTGTAATGTCTAATTTTGTGCACAGATAATCTAAAAACATGCTAAATATATATCTATTGAAAAGCGTTAAAAGGAGATTTAATCTACAGAGTTTAGTAAAGAGATAGAAATTAGTAATCGAAACTACTAAGGATACATAGCCTTGTATGTATATTCTAAATGAATAACTTAAAGTCACAACAGAGTCGTGAAGAAAACTATGGCAAAATAATCTAGGTCCTAGAAATTTTTAAAAATATTTAATCTAATATGTATTATAAAGTCGAAGTTAAAATAGTGCCGGTCAACGTTCTAAGCAATTAGATAAACTATGAGTTTCACATAGCACACACCTAAGGAATTATTTTAAAATTACATTCTATCTTTAAACATATCGTACTACCTACTGTCCCAGTTAGCAGTGCTTATGGTTTTGTTAGCTACAGAATCTAATAGACCGAGATTACATGAATATCGTAAAAATGTAAGAATATTTATTTATATCCTACTGCGAAAATGTAATGAATAGCGTGATATATATTTTTTGCTACAAAATGTTCAGCCTTTTATATTAATAATTTCATGTACACATGAAAAAATTCACTGTAAGTGTATAGGGACAGTAGTGTCTAGATTCTTTTAAATTAATATTAACCAATAACACCCTGTGCCTAAAGAAGTTGACAGCAAAGCCGAATATGTTTGCGAAAATGAGCTTTATTTTATTCTTATCTTAATTCAATTTATGTAAATACTCAATTTCAGTTCTGAATTTTATTTATAAAAAATAGCAAAACGTATTTAAATCACATGACTAATATTATCATTAACTATGTGTACATGTTGTACAATATAAATCTAAACATAAATTTAGAGTGGAACGATAAATTAATTAGAAATGTCTCAGTATTTTGTGGATTACGTAAGTTTTAATATTTGTATCAGTATTTGAAGTGTAAATAACAAAAGTATTAAGTATAAATTGTGTTCTTTTTCTTTTCTTTTATTGTAATAACAATTAGTAAAAAATTATGATCTCGTCGCTATAATGTTAGATTGCGTTTATGAATATAGTAAATAATTAATAAACACAATATTATTCGTATATGCAGCTACAATTATGTTTATACTAATAAAGATTTACTACTAGGAAAGCAAGCGTGTATCTAATTATTGCGTTCTTACAGAAATAACGTAAAACAAAAGACATTAATTATAATAGTTAAGACTGGAGCTAAGACGTGTCATACTACTTAAATACATTTTGCAATTGACCGACTTATATTCTAAGTATAGTTATTCTAGAAGTTATTTAGACCAACCAAAAAATTGAGGGTGAATATTTTAAATTGTGAGAATATAAATAACTTAAAAACAAGTATTATGTAGCTTTTTAAAATAGTCTTATTTTATTGTATATGGATGTAAAGCCGATAACTTTTGTACAAATCAATATAGATTGAGTTATTTGCGCAGTCAAATAAGTTATAACGTTTGCTGTGAGTGAACTCAGAATGATTGAGAATATTATTTTTGTCGTATTAAAAAAAATAATTTGTGCCGTGTGGTATCTGGCATAGAATACACCACCCTAATTTTCTTACCTGTGTCGTAAAAGCCGACACAGGTAAGTTGACCCACCGTGTAGTATCCGGGTGGGTAGAATAGACTACCCTCTTTCTTACCGAGGGATCGCTAAATACGACTAAGGTAAATTGATGTTAGGCAGGCGGCCGGTCGTAAAATACGTAGCCGAATCATGTGACAACATGTTTTAATTAGGCTACACAAAATAGTAGCCTATATAAACAATTATAAATCCTTTATTTGCGTGCTAAGTTTAATTGATTGTGAAAAGTATTTAATGTACATCAATCTATTTTGTTTTGTACAATTTCTCTGACGTTTACATATTAAGCTACGAGTACTGTAGACCTACCACGGTTCAATTCAAAGTCAGTACCTAAACTCAACCGCTTTTTTTTCGTTCTATGAAGTGTAGATTGCATTGGGGTCGTAATGTTTGAAAAGGAAAAAGCTATATGCACTATATATAACTCTGTCTCTTTTACTCAAATGTTTTTAGGACACACTCCGAACAGTCATTCGGCAACGACAGAGTGTGCGTCTTTAAGACCATATCTTTCATACCATGAGGTATGAAAAAGCAAAACAGTTTACTTTACGTTTCCAATTAGTCGCAATAAAAGTTCATGGTAGGCCTGCTGGACATGAAAAACATTAGATATACAAAAGGTTGTTAAAAATAACATATTTGAATAAGCAGAATTATTGCTGTAGTTTATTTACAACTAAAACTAAAAAAAAGTTGTGATGAGCGCACCCAATTTTTTTTGGCCTAGGGGATTACAAGACGGCAGATGTTTATATCTAAATGTTCCTTTAGATAAGTATTAATTGTGTATATTTTATCTTTTAATGGTTGTGAAAGAACTAAAAATTTAAATATATTTTTATATACACTTTTATTATTGCTGTTATCAATTATAAACATTATTTTTCATAAATGATTGAACCAGATATGAGAAATATAAGATTATATTAAACGTAATTACCTATTTATTACTATATTACTATTTCACAGCTAGGCAAACGCCTACTATCTATTTTTCGGTGATTCGGTGACCCATTATAATAATTATATATCACCAAATAGTTATCATCGCTATGTTGTCCTTCACCGAAAAGCGGGAGATGAATAACTTTAAAGATCAATTAGGCTAAATCAGCTTTTACAGAAAATTCATTGGTGCCTGTCCGGGGAACCTGATTACTTAAAGATTCCTTTTGGACGCTTTGGGTATTATCTAAGATAAATATGCACGATTGTAATATTTTCTTAAAAAAATCGAAAATGGCGAGTGATATCCTTAATGTGCGAGTTTTCGATTGCGAAATTTGACCTTTCTTTCGTGATACTAGGTATAATTATTGATACATTTAGTCAATTTCTTGGCAAGCATCAGTAAATAGTGTTTTATTCCCGCTTTGGTTATCCTCAGGTTCTTGTAATACCCGACTACTAATAAATTGCGTTGCACAAACAGGCTGTTATTTTTATATTTAATATATAGAAACAACTGAGTGGAATTCATATCCCCTGAGTATGCTACAGTTTGATAAATTTTTACGTTTTATATTATCATGTATCGCATTCTACGAAAATTAATCAAATATTTTTTTATAAAACAAAATGATATTAGACATTTACGAAAATAATGACTTCTTTATTGAATATTATTATACGGGTCATTAAATGCTCCAGCTGCTTATAATACGTGTATGTAGTCAAGACGTAAGTATCTTCTTATAATAATGAATTATTTAGTATTGCTTAAATGATATATTGGCGAGATGTCTTACTCCGTAAATATTATCTACTAACACATAAATATATATTCGTTGAGCCAAATTTTTGCCATAATTTGAGATAAAAATAAATATCTACATGTTGTTTCGATCTACCGAACATAATCGATTATCTAAATAAAAATATTGCACAATCGCATCAATACCTAAAGTCTTAGACAAAGTTTTTCATTGAATAATAATGTTTGAAAACTTAGTCTAAACTTAGGCCAGTACTCTACCACTGCAGAGAATACAAATGTGCAATATTTTATTTATTTTTATTAAACCGATGAATAATAATCACATAATTATAACATGAAGGATATTAAATAATTGTGCCTTAACTTGTACATTTACAGACAAATAATGTTTTAATTAAAATTAGACGTTAGTCAGTCAAAGTTTGGGTACATAACTTAAAAAATTTTCGTTTTAAATATTATTATGGGGAAATTACACTGCAGTTAACGTGGTACATAAATCTTATAATTATGACAATCAAATTTTCATAAACGCACTTCCACAAGGAGCATTCCAAAATGTTTTGATCAAAGTAGTGTTAGATATTACCTAGCTACAATGTAAAGGCAAGGAGCAAGGACGGGTAGAAAGCGTTTATCGTTTACTCTCTTCTGGAAATACAGTTCACGGTAATACGTCGCGTCTCAGTCTTATAACTTCATTATGTGTGGCTGAGATCTAAACTGTGAGTTTATCTAGATCGAACAAATCGCTCGCTCGGAATTATGCGTGAACGATTGTAGATGTAGAACAACAAAAAACCAGATTCATTTAGTTTAGTTTATGGTATTTATATACAATAGGTTATAATGTTAAATGTATAACAGTTGTAGTTATTCTAAAAAAAAAATTAAAGCACCCGATGCACCCACTGATTAGTGGCGTTCTAAGACACCCACATAGAGTCAATAAACAGTTTAATAGTGTTGCGAAAAGCTTTTAATTCGACCTAAACTTGGACACAGTTACTTACTACGGTGACTGTCTGTCAATTTTTTGACAAATGGCCTCGGTGCGAGCGTTTACTTTTTATCGCTCGATAATTTATAAGGACGAGTCAGTGTAGAGTATCGGTGTGAGTACAAAATTGGTCCATACATAGGGTCGGACGCGTCAAAGAAAGGTCCTGGCGTCATCGCGGCGGGCATGCGCGATGCGTCGACAAAAGTGGAAATGCTCGCGGGGCGCGACCGGGCGCGTGCCACCGGGCGCGGCCGGCACGCCACCCGCCAGCGAGCCGCACGAGGCGGACTCTGCGAGCGAGCGCGTCGATGACCGGGAGCGTGGAGCGCTCGTCTCGCCTGCCTCACACTACCTGTAGAATGAGTGCGAATGCGGAGGTGGAGGCAGTGCCGGTGGGACGGGCGCGTGAGGCTCCGACGCCGAGCGCTGAACACCCGGTGTCCGATCGGCACGCTCCCGGCCGCTGCGACCCCCACGTTCTTGATCGCCGTTCCAATTCCACTCCCACTGGTTCTGTATAATTCATAAAAAAATACCGTACCGTAAATACCTGATGACTACTATAACACTGTCCGTTCTGCGTTAACGCAATAATTAAGTTTAATAAGTTAAATAATTTTTATTATTAAATCCTATAAATATTAATAAATCCTATTCCACTTCTATCTGTCACTATACCTCATTTGTCTGAGGAACGGATAGAGAAGCCTTCGGTAGAGGCTGAGAGGGAGTATGAGCCGCCTGCGTGTTGTGGAGCGGGCCTTCGCGTGTTTGTAACAGTTGTAATATACGCCGCACGTCCGCTGTGAGTCCAGTCTCTAGCACGGCAACACGTCTGCTCAACTCTTCTAATCTCGTCAATATCGTGGCCACCGAAGCGGCAGTAGCACCTGCCCCGACATTCTGATACTGCGGCGATAAAACATCCTAAAACATTCAAAAATATCTTTTATCTATTTCTCGATAGATTTGCAACTTCATATTATCTTTTGGCCTATTACCTGTGCAGTATTTTGCAACCTTTCCGATGTAAAGGCGAGAGCAGTGGGTCTTCCGGTTTGGTGTAAATTGACCGCTGAATGCGGAGCGGAGCGAGAAGTTCGGCTGACAGATTGAGCAGCGCTCGGCGCGAGAATGTCGTCGCAGGAGACGTGGACGGGTGCGGGCGCTGGCGGACTGGGAGATGCGTTAGTGTAGTACGAGCTGGGGTTAGTGCTGAGGCTCGAGACCGGCAGCGTGGCGCTGTGCGCGGGCGTGCTCACGGCTGGCTCGCCCGCGGTCACGCCGCCAGTTAAAGGCGAGGTGTCGTGTAGAGGTCCCACGGAGGATTGTCGGCGAACAGCTGCTCTTCCCCTGTATGTTTGAGGTGTGGATTGAGCTGGAATTTAAAACATGTATCGTCTTAAATGAGGTAATCAGCTGAGCTTACATAAGAAAATTTTCGTATTCTTTTATATAAAGTCATTGATAAAGACAGCAAGCTACTTTTACCATGTTGATGTATATGTTATGGTATTAATGTTTAGATTACATGTTAAAAAATATTACAAAAAAAGAATATAGGATCTCGATAACTTTTGTCATAATAATATGCAACAACGAGAGGTTCATTTTGCTACGAGTAAATTATTCATTAAACGTTTTCACATTTAAATATTTTTATGAATAAAAACTCAGGTTTAGATGCAAAATGCAGGCGTTTTTTGATGTCCATTTCTATACAGTTTCAGTTAGGGGTTGAATTCTTGGTCGGGCGAAGTGAAATCATCGTGGTTTTGAGTAACTATCAGCTTTGACCTAATTCGGACGGGAGGCTTTGGCTATGGCTTATTACATTTCTATTGATTCCATCCGAGTCATCGATTCTATTGAGTCGATTTCCATGTAAAATGGTTTTGATCGTTAAAGAACACGGTATTTGTTACCAAATTATCCAAGTTAGTGCATTTCTATCTTAGACTACTTCACATTTTTATGAAGTGAGGTCATATACCTGTTGTTAATAGAATAAAATTAATCATGTAGATTTTTTTTAGATAAACATGCATCTAAAGATTGAAATAAATGCATACTTACAGTATTTGTTGTGCAGCGGCTGGTGTGTTTTATGGTGGTAGAGGTCTGGGAAGCTCCGTTTTAGTTGCGCTAGCATGCCTGCACACAAGGGCCGCGCTCAGAGCGGGCAATGGAAGAACGTGGAAAATATTGGGGGAAAATTATAATAAGCACAATGAAACGTAATATTAATTTTATCACCTTATTTAACATAGAATTAAAAAGTTTCTCATTCCACGTTCCACACACCACCATTACGATCGGATAGGAGTTACGAAATGTGGGATCAAAAAGCGTACCACTTCATGCTGCCTTAAATAAATTTAAATTATTAAATATCTCGTCCCATTTATTCCATTCATAATATTAAATTAGTTAAAAATAAATAATGATTTACATGATAATAGTATTGGAGAGTTAAAATATGCTGATATATCTTCTCATTTATTTTATTATATCTCAAATGATATCCAAAAAGTCTAGATAGAGGTAAATATCTACCTAAGAAGAAGAAAACAGTTTTAATTATTAACGAGTACCTACAATTCTTTTAGAGCCAGGACGTAACTTTAATTGACGAAAATATATTATTTAAATGAAAATATATACAAAAAAGATTTTAAAATAATGCTAAATACGTATATTCGTTACGCCATGTCATTATAAGAATAAAGTAAACAAAAATAAATAATAATATAGGTTTGATAATAAAGGGCTTTATTTAAAAGGGTCTTGCACATCGTTCCATATTTTCTATTTGTGCATCTACTTGATCTTATTTTAATAATTTACAAGAAGCGCCACATAACAATCATTCTAGAAGTTTCAGTGACGTGTAAAGAGAATTAAAGATTAATTTTGATTATTTATCCAATCAAATATCAACACGTAACTATCACAACAGATTGAAATGTGGTGCCTCGCCTGCATCTTTACTTATAGCAAATTGATAATACGGAAGTACCTATAACAATAATTAGTGTTATAATTATTACCTGTAATTGAGTTAAGCGTTGTGGAGCGTTGTTTACTAAAATTAAAATTAAGAGGTGTGACATCTTGGCCCGCTTTGTCAGCAGAAAATTCTAAGATCCCTCGACTAGGTGGCGATTCCGTGTCTTCATCACTACATTGAGAGTCCTATAAGGAAATTGTTTTTAAATTAAAATATGTCTTCATCAATTTAAGATATTTGGAAGTCAGTGCAATTTAATAAGACTTCAAGAAACGATTTTATTTAATGTGTTTCTTTCTCTTCTTATCTGTTAATTTTACATACTTATTGGAAAACAACTTTTGTAAATTGTAAATTTTTTACAAAAGTATTAATAAAAAATATATTGCTGTAATCTGCGATACAGTAAATAGAAAATATATATAGTATGGTAAATGTATATTGGACTATCCCTTTTTCATACCCGATACACTGCACGACAAAATCGCAAAGCACGTTGTGGTGTCTATGTCTATGTCCTGATGATGCTTCGGTTGCGGAGTGAAACGATTGTTGAGTTTGTGATAGTGAACGTGTGTAGTGCATGTGTATTGTGATGGCAGTGGTGGAGGTTTCTGCATATGTTTTTTACTACATGTATCGGGTATGAAAAACGGAAAGTCCACTATACATTTAGCACTATATATATTTTCTATTTACTGTATCGCGGATTATAGCAAAATAATTTTTATTTTCTTTTGTATTATGGATCTAATCGCAAAGTAATGCCTAATTCTATAAATTATGTAAATTTTTTTAAACAATAATTTATTTTGTTGTAGTTTTTTATTTGACCTAAAAATGTTTTAATTTTCCTTTTGCAACAATAATAATTAGTACTGAAAGCTTATTTGTGTATTTTGATCGTTTTCGTGTTGCTAACTTAAAAATTCCAGCGTAAGATATCTTTTCTATCGTTTATTGAAGTCTTGATATGTGCAACATAGATGTTATTACTTATTATGCCTTGGAACTACTTTATTGATGATTCTAGTACTATTCTTTTACATTTGAAAACTACAAAGTAGCTTGAAGCACGCACCACCTTATCGGCGAAGGTTTCTGTATGGGGACGGCGTGTTGTACGTGCATAGGCCTCACGAAGGAGTCTCGCATCACAAGGGTTTTCATAACGCATTCGCCGACGTGGTTCGATACCGCTTAGTTCTTCCTACAATCATTGCAGTGATATTTCTACGACTCCTTCAATTAGATTACTAACACCTATACACTTAAAATCATACAAACAAATATTTAGGCAACTATTTTAAACGATATCTGTTTTGATTACCATATTTTTATTGTATTTATTTTTAATAGCAAATGGTAGTCGCACAATGAGAATATGACGTCGAAGTCAACTTGTCTCATGCAAAGAAACTTTCAATGAAATAATCGATTGCTTTTTTAATGTGAGTGAAAAAATTTAAGATGAAGTCTAGTACGGAAATTATAATCTACTTTTCTTTATTTATCCAACCCGTCAACATTTTATATCGATAGCGCCAGAGTTGACAAATAATAGAATGGAAGATATGTATGAAGGACACCAGTTTAGTACATAGAATCCGATGTTAACATATTCTGCCGACCACATTTAGAGTGGGAGAGAAGGACAGAAGAATGTCGCTCGATTAAAGGTATAGATTTGTACATTAATTAAGAAACTTAGGTTAATAAAAACGTTATGTTAATAAAGCTAAAATTATATAATTAGACTAATACTGACATCTCGCATATTGTAGGTAATCTCCAAACTGTTAACAAATGAAGCTCGAAACTCTGGGTAGAAGTCGAGTACATCAAGAAGGTCATCACGATGTACGCGGTGCAAGTCGCAGTAGGTGAGCGCACGCACGCGGCAGTTGCTTCGCCCTACGGTGCCGTGTATGCAGGGATTCTCACCGAAGATATCGTCTTTACCTGAACGGAGGTTTTGCATTAATCCTTGCTAATAATATAAATATATCAGCATATGAAATAGTCGGATGACATTTATGTAGTTGTTTAATACCGTATATTGGGTGCGCGTCTGAGCATACTAGAAACGGGGCGCTCAAGTCATCAATATCGAAAGTATTGACTTTATGTAAGTGGGTATTATTGTCTTATAGCGGAGCTTGCTCTAGTGAAAGGAGTAGCAATGTAGATATATATCTATTCAATAGTTGCTTGCTGTATATGCTATAACCGTATTTCAGAATTATGGATTGTAGTTTCATCTTCTCTCTATGTATGTCTCTGTTTTTTTTTGTTAGTTTTGTTTGTTTTTTGTTAGTTTTTTTGTTAGTCCGGTTATCAATAAATATATTTACGACAATTATAATGAAAATTATTAATAATCAAGTCTACTATACCTTCGTTACTAAAATTACTCACCTAAAATTGCCATAACTATATCGTCCTTTAGAATTTCAATCGACCCTCTAGAAATAAAATATAGCGAAGTAAGAACATCGCCACGATGAACCAACGTTTCGCCAGGAGGAGCGTGAGTAGTTTTAAATCTTAGGGACAGCGCTCTGTAACGCAAATAAATAAATACATAACAGTTAAGTAGATACGGTAGATGAATATAAAATGTTTCAATAATTTATAAAATGTAGAATAATTGAAACCGCGACTACGTACATGTATATTTGAAGAGAATATTTTGCAATTGTATTATTCAGAAAGTTCGGTACAAATAGAATAGTTTCAACCAAAATTTGTTAATGGGTTATAAAATTAACCTATCGCAATGTCTTGTGTTCGTTTCATTTATCTCAGATTATTTCATTTTGATCTGGTAACCAAACTAGTATGTAGTCAGAGTATGTATTTAAAGTTACCTTACCTAAGTTAAAAAATAGATACCCACAAAATGGCAATTTTACCTGAACATTTACAGTGGAGAATTTTAAATTTAAGATAAAGCCAAGTTAACGAACGGTTATTTTCTAATTAGACTAACCGGTTATTTACTATTAGCAGTACGTAGGGACATATATTTTATCCGATGTTCTGCGGTAATATATTCTAAAGAGAATGATAAAAATAGTATGTAATCGTACATACTATTTTTATGCAGTAGGTATAAATTTGTTTCAAAAGCAGAAACAAAAATAATTATTTTAAAGCAAAACAAGAAAAAATATTTTGCTTTAATCCGCGATAAAATAAATAGAAAATATGTATATGTGTCGATAAATGTAGAGTGGACTATCCGTGGACTTGGGTCATGCGTCTCTTTGCGGTTTTGTCGTGGAGTCTATCTCCTGATGATGCTTCGGTTGCTGGGCAAAGCGATTGTTAAGTTTGTGATAGTAAACGTATCTTGTGCTTATGTATGGTGGTGGCGATGTATGTGTCAGGTATCAACAGATAGTCCACTCTACATTTACCATTAAAAATATTTTCTATTTACTTCAGCGCGGAGTATAGCAACTCTATTTTATTATTACTTTTGTAATACAAAAGTATCTCCGCCTTGTAACTGCTAAGTCTAGAAATTATTCAAAAGCAGATGTTAACAATATTTATTCAGACTGTTAACAAGGATTGCAGTCCCTAATCACTTCGTGTTTGAATTTGGCCAGATCGAAATATGTTTTTAGGAATTTTCATCACTCGTTCTAACGTATTTAAATTTACCTTAAACAGCCGGGACTAGCACCATCAAACGCCGCACAACTCGCCAGCAAATTGCGATTTAAATGCAGGCAAATATCAGCTTGAAGACATTCAGGGAATCCTTTTAGGACGCTCGATGTATCGATTCCGTTTGTATAGCTCCAGGCGTGTTGAAAATATTCTTCTAATCTTTGTCGTAAGGGATTTGTGATCTGTAACGATTACGGTAGTCATGTGAAACATTTATTTATTCGTCCTGAGTAATATGCTTCTCTAACTTTTACCCTTATATTAATACCCAATATACTGACTGTCATCGTTATGCTCGATCTTTTGGCAAAATGTACTTATCTTTATTCTGATTGAAACAAAATAAAATCTGCTGTTGATAAAACTCTTCTTTTTCGAACTAAATATAATATGTAATATATAATATATTTATGGTTTATATTAACAATATATTATATATATATATATTTATTTATTAGTATATAAGTTAGGATATTATTAGTAAATATAATTTCAATTCTTCATTTTTGATCTCTGTCAAAGGGATAAGATGATCTTTGTACTCTGTTTTTTTTATTGATAATGTTTTTCTTACGTTTTTTTATGGTACATAAACAAATAAATAAATAAATAATTTGTAAGCTCCAATGGTTTTTAAACCATAGAGGTTATGTTGTCAAGACTGTTGGAGCGCAATAGAGCGTAGAGCGTATTTCGAATACTAAAAAATCCTAATTGACCTGTATCTCAGATATTTTTTTGGAAAATCTGTATCAAATCAAGACAATTCATTTACTACAAATTAATCACACATTTCAGAACATTTTAATAATATTGAGGAAACGAAAACTACATAACTCCGGAATTTAAATTATGTAAATAAAAAATGTAACGAATTGATTACGTTATCCAAGAAAATAGAGAAATATATGTTATGTACCTGGTGAAACCGAATAAACTCCCGGACCCTTAATATTTGCGTATGGTATCGTGCTGTGCCTGAGTACAGCCTCTGAATGATTGCAGAAACGTTGCCAAATATACTAGCATACATAAGTGCTGTAATAAAATAAATATATTAGATTACTTACAACTTATTATTTATTTACTATAAAAATATATAATATATCCTAAAACTGTATAAATAACAAAATAATTAGTGATAGTTATATTTTTGAAATTTATATTCGTCTCGATAAATATAAATTTCTCGTGTAATTTTTTTTTAAATTATTCCGATTTAACAGATTCTCAACACGTTTTACTTTGATAATTATCATATAATGTGATTTGATGTATAAAATTACGCCTAAAGATATCTCTACATTCACAAAAAAATATTATGAAGTGTTACAACTTTTTTAATAACGTAGAAACCAAAAACCAGAGAAGTATAGGTATTATCAATAAATTTCCCTTAAAGTTTAAGATAATTTTAAGCGCTTGGAGTTTTAAAGGTTTAGAAACGTACATCCTACAAGCATAACAAATATCGTGAAGCCTTTTTCCAAATCAGTGTTAGGCGCAACATTTCCAAATCCAACGCTCGTCAATGATGTACAAGTAAAGTATAAAGCTGTGATGTATCGAGATCTGAAATAGAATAGATTATATTAGGTGAAATCATTACCAGCTAATATCTTAAGGTACTCACAGCAACCGTTATTATGATTAGTAGAAATGATATCGAATACAAGGCGGGATATACCCTAAATATTCTCTCGTTAAAAACATGTGGGATAAATAACTAATATATAGTCATTAACAAATATATTAATGACATAATAAATTAAAAAAAAAACCCTTATAGCTCTTCAAATTCTGTGTTACGACGGTAAAAAGCAGCTTAGATATTTGACGGAATATTGTAAAAATTTATCAGCTGTCTTGCAAAACAGGATACAATTTATACTTTTAAATTAGCTGCACAACTTTAAGAATCTTAATGTGAATTTTTGGGATTAAAAAAAGTGAAAGTTATTATCTTAATAGTGTATGTTGGTACGAAATAATAATGAAATGATTACCTCATAGACGGCCCAGTAGAGTTATCATATGTAGCTTGGACATCATTAGCAAGAGCATCGAGCCACCCGATAGGCGCGTGCAGCTGAGGTCTTTCCCAGCTTCCAATTGCGTACCTTACATATTAATATAATTTATAGCAACATTAGAATGAAAACTTGATGTTAAAACAAACAACGTGCTTACCATAAACAAGCTAGCCAGTGTGCAATAAGAACAAAGGTAGCCATAAGAAGGAGAAGGACGGCAGTACCATATTCGGAGTATCGATCAATTTTACGTGCCACGCGAACCAGACGCAATAGCCGCGCCGTTTTCAGCAAACCGATGAGTGTAGTCGTCTGCAAACACAGAAAGCACGCTGAAAAAGCTCAATAACGAACACAAGAAGCAATCTCTTTAGCCGCGTACCGAATCCAAGCATTATATGAACGTTCGCGTATCACTAAGTAGCATTAATGAGGCTTCGTAGCGATGTTCACTTCAACCAAGCAGAAGTTTGTCTATGGAAATACGATGCGTCTTCCGACTTCAGCCATACAAGTTTTGCAATTACAAGCATTGTTTCAAACTATTAAATTAGCTGGCTTCTTTATAGGTTGCGGTGCATAAAATTGTATAATTCAATGTATTACGATCAACATAAGTCAATACTGATTCATTGATTACTAAACTAATAATTATCTAGGCAATACGCTAAGAATTGTTATCGACTTATACTAGCCTAATTTGGATCGAGGACATTTTACTGGAACTACCAAAATTATTTAGCCTTATCATTCGTGATTACGTTATTATTATTTTCTTATACTGATATAACGCATATTTATATAATATAAAATGGCAGTGTTCTGTTACAGGTGCACGATGAATATTGTGTAGGCATATAGCGTATGACCTCCTAACTACTTTAGGTAATAAGTATTAGTTTCCAGTTACCTAGTATATTACCGATACTCTAAACTTCTACATGTTTTAGTTAGAAGACGTATATAGTTTAATACTTTGTTTAAAAAAACGCTTGAATAATGTAATGGTTCATTCCAAATTGTCTTTGATGAATTTGGTGATAAAATAAATAATACTCAAAATAGTTTAACAAAATAAACATAACGTTCTCATTTAAAAATTAATATAATAAAAAAAAATAAAACCATAAAACGGAAAGAGCTTAAAATGGTATTATAGAAATGTCAACATTTCCTTAGTATTTTATGGTTTTATGTAAGGTGGGTGCCACAAGAATGCAATATGTTTTTCAATACATATAGTTTAGTGCTTTTATATGTTGTGATAATGCATCATTTTTACAGAATTATTCGTCTGGGAAGTGTGAGCGTATTGACTACCAAGCTCTGTGCACTTCGTGTTTGCACTTCTATGAACTAAGCTTATGATAATGTTCTGCCTAAAGTAAATAAAAAACGATGGTAACATGATGGCAAGTAGAAGCTTCTTAAGAAGCTTCAAGTTCTACGTTCAGTTACTTTAATCCTGACGTCGATTATAAGAATAGGGTAGTTGACTGTCCCCGTAATGCTCGGTACATATTCTTAAAATAACTTTCAAGTTTACATGTAATGTTGTCTATTTTATTATCTAATGTTTGCATAAAATTTAGTTTTGCATAATATGTAACAGATACGCCTCAGTTACAATTTTAAGTAAATATTTAATGCTAATCGTTCATTATGAAGAAATTCTATTTTTTACAGTAGCTTTTTCCTGTATCTAGACTAACCAACAGTAGCAGTTTCTTGATCACAAAATGTTAGCAGCCCATGTTTAAAAGTATTTTCTATTCAGGACTCATCTAAAACATTGTGTATTCATAGAAAAGCTTTTTTGTGTATTCATAGAAAAAAGGAATTTCATGGCAAACTTATATAGGGATCTCAATACGTAGTTCAGTATCGAAAATATATCGCTGCTAATTCTAAAATATTTGATAAATTTTATGTTCTTTAAGACCAAGATCTTCTTGAAAGACTTTCTAAATTTTTAATTGTATATTGAGATTTATTCACCTTTATTTTCTACTGCAGTGTTGCGGCTGTTATAGCATTATCAATAAAAAAATGGAAAATATACAAGAAACCTGCAGAATATTATCCTCATATCACATATAAGCACATTAGTATATCCGTAAAAATAATATGGGTAATTCAATAAATTGTTAGTTGCCTAAACTGTTATTTTTGTGTGTCTGTATAACAATAGTTTTAGTGAATACAAATCTACATATATGTATAATATATATCAAGGAGATAATATAAAATATAGTCAACTACCCGATTATATTAAAGTGTGATTCATCTTTGTTTAATTTAATTTTTACGGTTTATGAAAATTATATTGTTTTTCGATAACAATTTTTTAAATCGTGTAGAAAAAGTTTAATATATTGTATTTTGTGAAAAATTCTTTGTAAATTTGTAAAATATAATTTACAATAGTATTTTTATCATGCTATAAGGTGAAGGCCGCCATTACCTTGCTTCTAGTTTTCTACGCCTCTGCAGGAAACAAAGTATATAATTTGTCAATACTATTTAATCAATATAATATCAAGCTACCTTGCATGAAACAAAATCTGGGATATAATCTTCAAAGTCTATACTGCATTTATGCACTAAAGGTTGAGCAAAGCCGTGACTACGAATATATTTTGATACAGGACTCATATTTGTCAATATTTTAATAAGAATCTCGCCCCGTTACTTTTGATATAGGTGGCGAAGCTCGTGATAAGGCGAGTGGGCACTTCATAAATTGGCGCAGTGTGAAATTCAAAAACAAGTTTGCTCATGGGAAGCGTCCTCATCTTCCATTAACGCATTCGCATAGTGGATTTAAAATGGCTAATGGAAATTAATTTTAAAATATAAAACTAAAATTTAATAAAATAGAGTGGCAGCAACATAAAAATAGTTCACAAAGATGGTATACCTCATCACTTTCCAGCCCCTGCTGTAACAAGAAACGGTATTACAAATTCAGTATGCACCCACCTTGGGCTCTCTCCATACCGACTTTATATTAACAATAAACAATTGATATTTTACTTTGGAACGTATCAGTACGGGAGACCTACAAAGAATTGTTCAAATACTAATAAATAATACGCAAAATAAAATAATTTCGAAATAAACATCAGTTATAAAAATAATAGAGAGCGAGAATTATTTTTTGATGGACGAAGGTCAATTTTGAAATAAATGTAACTAGCCAATTTGTTGAATATTAATGTGGGGCTTTGTGATCGGCATATGTTGTATTATTGGTAAGATAGTGTTATAATATTCAGTGTCATAATATTCAGTGACAGCTGCGTTAACTGCATTCCACTACTGTACGTGATTTGCTAATATTTTTATCCAGAGCTTCATTTGTCCGAAACTTACACCAGCTACATGTTTGCTTTAAATACTGTTCTGGTTTATATTTCTACCCCTTTAAGTAATCTTCGTGAAAATAAAACTCGACCTACTTTTTTAACGACCCATTTTATCATTCTCTTAACATAGTGAATGGTGTTTCGCGATTTTAATATTACGTAATAGTATGTATTTAATATTATGCCTAAGAAATTTTATTACTATTTCTGTTGATTGTGTTCATTGTTATTAATGTTAAGCTTTCAAAGTTCTACGAGTAATTGTCTGATTTCGGACAATTGATCGCCTGGTTAGCTATTACCCTCTAGTACAGGCATATATTTTTAATATTCTATTACTATGTTCAGTCATGTGTTCATGTGATATGGATTCATAGGGCTTAGCTAGTGGTGCGAGGTAAAGGCGGCTCACTTCATCAGTGTCGGTGCCGAATAGAAGAAGGTCGAAAGGAATGGCGGCGACGAGGTCGATGAGGAACCACCCGCGTAGGTAATGCATCGCAATCTTCGCTGGATCTGACTCCACCTCATCTGCTGCGTTCACGTACGTCGTGCGGAAGTTGATTAGGATATCTATTATGAATGTCACGTCCACTGTAAATAAGATATGGTCATTTGTAATATATTTGTTGTTATTTGTATAATATTTGTTAATATATAATAAAAAAGGTAGGAGTTCCAAGGAAATAGTTCAGTTTGAAGGTTTACTTTTTTTCAACTATCGTATAAAAGTTACATTTCTTATTTACAGAAATTACAATAAATACCATTACTTTCCATAACATTTATTTGTTCGCTGGAAACACGCTAAGCTAATAATAATTTGGATTTCTTATAAAACATAAAGAATTGTAAAAATAAAATGGAATATATTACGAAATTATTACTAACAAATGATTTCAAAAAAACTGTCTTTAGTATTTTCAATTATTCAATTAAAATATATTTGCGTTATAGAAATATTTATGAAAATTTATAGTCGTGCAACTAAGTGTACTCGGCTAAAAGATTAAACAAAATGAAGTACCTATCATGTCGATCACTACAATTGGATCCTGGCCGAAACCACGTGAACGTTTGTCAAAATCTGGCTCGTTCAACTGGAATGCGGCCACATAGGGGGTGAATATTGCTGTGTAGATGACCAGTATGAGGATCAACCAATCCCAAGCGGCCTGAAACAAAATTTTCATTGATAGTTATGTATAGCTTTTGATATATACTTATGCTTAACCTCTACCTCCTTGTCAAAATGTTTTGAGGTTGTTTCGTAAAGTTATATAAACTTCGACGAATACTGTTTTGTAATTTTGACTATAAGGAATGTAACCCGGTTTAACACACTCGACTTGAACAATATAGTTAACCATGGAATTTGCGGACGAGGAACCTAACACCGACCTAACTGTGGTCAGCTTACCTTAGTCGCCTTTTACGACACCTCGGTACACACGGCGAAATAGAAATAATTCTACAAACATGACATACATGGAAAATAAAATGGAAAATAGATGATTAAAAATAAAAGAATACTGTAGAAGTACAAAATAATCCTCCAAAATGCAATAAAATAGTACAAAATCGCAAAGACTTCCGAACTTCAAGGTAATTCAAATTAAGTCGTTGATTAGTCTTAGGTTGTTTCCAACTTTAGGAAATACAGAAATAATAAGGTTACAGAAAACATCTGAGGGGCTCTAAAACTAATAATTAATAGAATTAACTTATGAAAGCGTATATGAAGCGTATTTTGAGTAAAAATAAATGGTTAATAACCATAATCTAGGTTGATTGATTTGTTTGTCTATGGACATATATTACCGATTGTAAACTTAAACTGGTTATTTGATTGTTAGGTTTTTTAGATTTATTTTAGTTGCACGTAACCATGTAACAATAAAGGTAAGTTTACAGCGTGTTACTCAACTTTGGGCAAATGATTTCTTTCTTCTTGGTTAAAAGATTGTGGAGTTTAGACAACTAAACCGACTGACTGCCAGGTCCTACATGCAGGTGCAGGTTTTAATGCGGAGAATATTTTTATAGTTTTTATCATATTCTGAATTAAACTGACTATTTACAGAAAATAATATAAATAATTAATCTAAAAAAGTAGGTGTTATTTTGCGCAATTCCATAGTATAGTATAATTCCGAAATCACAGTCTTTGTTTGTTGTTAAGCCTATTTCCTGATGATGTTGCAGTTACGAGGCGAAATGCATGTACAAGGTATTAGAACGGTTTTTGCATCCTATACCTCACATTACACAAATTTTCCTAAATAGCACTGATTATATAATTATTAAAAATGGATAATTCATTGATATACTGAAAATATTGCTACGGAATTAATATAACAAATATTTACAATGTGTTAACTATGCTCGTTAAACAAAATAAGGTCAGTATTATTTTTTCATAATTGCCTGAAAATAATTGCGTGCTAGGGTAAGTTGCGCTTTTGCGTGCGGCAAATGAGCTAGGTCGATGCGACAAACATTTTTTATTCACCAGCGCAAGTTGTTAACTAAATTTCAAAGCTACGTTATATTGAATTGTTTTTTAGTATATAATTAAACGCTGCAGTACGCATAAAACTAGAATATAAAGATTACTAGTATTATATCAAGTTTATGTATCGATAAATGAGGTTAGCAAACTTTAAAGTGAACTCCAATTTGCTATGATTTCCATTCATGACTAAGTCCACTAGCTTGAGTCAGATATTTCATGTTAGAATTTTAAAAAATCATCTAAAATAATTCCGTTATTCTAGTTCTTTATGTCAAATGCAACAAAAGTGCTCCATTAAACTAATTCATTTTTAGTTAAGAAATCAAAATTTAAAATTAATCCTGATCACTTTTATAGCATTACTATTAAAGGTGTAAGCGCAGTAATACTCAACCTCGATTTCCGTACAACTTTGTCAACTTTATTAGTTCCTTGAAGAAAGTTACTATTCTTTTACTACATATCAAATAATCATTCTCTTTAATTTAGCTTTAGTGTTGTTTACATTCAGAATTTCTTAATGCTGAACAAAAGCCGCGGCAGCGGTATGTTAAATTACTCTAAAGGTATTACATAGAGATGTGTGAAGAGAAATGATAAGTTTGAAAATTCCGCTTAATCTTTAATCTGATGAATTTTGTAGCAAGTAGTTAGTTATTATTGATCTGAAATAAATACAAATTTGGGCTATTGAACGTGCTTTAAATTTGTTAATAATATTAATGCACAATACCTAATAGGAGAAGTTAAAACTTTGTACTCTTGTTAAGTAAATTGCGTGAAAGATTTAGCAGCTCCTATCGAGATGTGCAGAAAAATAAAAATGACGTATGTGTTATAAATAACTAAAATATCGTTTACTTTATTTCGTCAATGTCAATAATCAGTCATTTATGCAAAGTCTTTAATATTGACACGTCAGAAAAAGAAAAATGAATACGTTCTTGTAATAGACCTTAAGTAACTCTAAATTTGATGAATAGGAGAATTTGAAACTATTTTTACGAATTTTTTAAGTCATTTAATGTTTTAAATCCAAAGCCACTTTAAATTTGGTAGTGGTCGCTAGTACACAATGAAATTATCTAATTCACCGATAAATAGAACGTTGGAAGGTCGTCTCTTGTAATAATCTGTGTTATTCGCAGTGACGGCGCTGCTGTTTATGTGAAATTTAGAACACCTTATTAGCATATGGTTAAATAGGAAACCAGGGCGTTTGTCACGTCAAGAAAGTGAACTTTGGTATGCCTGATAGACTATGTAGTGTTTCTATGTTATACTACTTCGTAATATCTTCATGATCCAAACTAGTAGAAAACATATGAAAATCAATCTGTTAAACTTAGATGACTTTATTAATCGATTGGACCAATATTGATTTACAGATATTATTATACACCGGGGTATATAAAATAAAAATTCTCGTTTTTCTTTTGGGATCAATGAAAACAACATTATATAATTGCATTATTAAGGGTACTTAGACGCTTAAGTTGGCCCGAACGAAGTCACAGATACCACTAATATTTTATAGTAAAAAGACGATATGCCTTTTATTTATGTAACGCGTCAATAAATTTGTATCTTTTCTGGATGTTTGAACATGTAGTTTTTTTTTGTGCAGTACACAAATTGTCTGTATCGGGGAAGGTTCGATTAAAACTTAATACGTGTAATTAAAAGCTTTTATATTTTATTTGCCGTTTATGTGAAGGTAGACTCTTCAACGAAAGTAAACTTGCAAGAAAGTTAAATTTGACCCACTTCCTGGTGTTCGATTGAGCTGAAATTTTGCATTGGTCCAGTCCCGGTGACAATGCATGTTTATGATAGTATGATTTTGCTGCCAGGATTAGCTCCAGACGAGAGAACTCTTCAACAGTAGGGTCATGAAATGCTGTTAAAAGCTTTTTTCAACTTGACTTGTTCTATATTGAAAGGTACATACCTTATAAGCAGAATGGTGGAGGATAGTGCAGGGATGGGATGGTTGCGTTGTTCCCTTGTGGCCGCCCGTTGCGCCCAATGAGAGCACCTGTGAACAAAGAAGCCAGTACTACACAAAAGACCAAAAATGGCAGCGTTAATACATCTCAATTCAATGTAGGACTTTTTCTATGTTTACCAGTTATATTTTTTGTATTGGAGGATATTTTATAAATGATATATATATTTTTATATTTTCTACAAATTATAAAATGGTTTATTGTTTAAAGACAAGATGTCAAAAAGAAATTAAATCTAATTAGATTTACAATTTTTTATTGCAAGTCATATAATATTGTCGTAACTTATAAATATATTTTCGCTTTAAAAAATTGTAGTGGTTTGCGAAAGCAAAGATTAGAATGTGCGCGTTTTGTAAGTCACCCAAGTTGAAAGAAATTGGATGGGTATAGAACCAATAGACCGCATCAAATATATATGTATAATATATATACATACATATATATATTTAATTACTATAGAGTATTTTTGCACGTTTTAACGTCTTATGAAAATGCTGAATTTGCCTTAAAAATTGTTTTACTTGATTTATGGTAAAGTGTATTAATAAGTATGTTTTGTAAAATGCTATTGGGTTGTCATAATAAATAAATAAATATTGTCGGAAATATTACAAATTTATAATATAATTCAAAAAATTAATTTAAAAAAATCTCATTGATTAATTTTTATTTGCTATTTACCTGCGGGAGTACGCCATAACTAATAGTTGCTGTTATAATCGCTGGATTCGGAAATTACACATTAACCTCATGTGAAAATTCTTCTGTCTAAGAGCAAATGGCTCATGGTTTACTTTGCTTTATCTTAGGTGTGGAGGTGTTCATGCCGTATAAATAATGTGTGGTATATATTATATAGAATGATACGTACGTCTTCCTTAAACACCTGACATATGCAACGCTAATGACTATTAGTCATTAAATCATGCTCATGTATATTCGTGCTTTTTTACTGTCCAAATTAAATTATCATATTATTATATAATAATAAGTAATAAAAGTTTTACAGACACCAAATAAAGTTCGAACAATTAGAATAGCATCTTTTAAAAACAGTTACAAAAGAAAATTTTATTTTAGTGATGCTCAGACAACTATTATAGATATTTTCTGTAAGTACATAGAACTCTAAATAACGAGTTTTATAGTATGTAATGAATGATAACTAACTGACTTAGCGCCGATATCGTAAAGATATAATCAAAAATTATTTTATTATTTAGATTAACTTCATGAAATATATATCGTCACAAACGAGGTAACAGTTTACTCGTGTATCTCTTTAATCCAGAAATACCATAAATTCTCCTATGAACTTCAATTTAAATAAAAATCATTTCTATTATAGCTCATCGAGTTATTTGTAGTTTAAAATTTAATTCACTCAAACTAAATTATATTCAATGTCCTGTGCAAGATGCCTTAAAATCACTTTTGTTTAATTATCGATTTTCCGAATAATATATAGAATTTACAATAATATAAACAAGTCCCTAACAAGGAATATATTGATCTCTAATATTATATATTATCATTTCATGTGTATGGGAAAAGTAATGGATTGTTTTTTTTTATAATTTTTGTACATACAAAATCTGTATAATGTAATAACGACGAAATGAAATTTGAGAAAAGCAGTCCACCGAGGATATCAAAAATAGCAACTATAACTATAGAACTAGAGATCTAATATAACTTATTAATGTCTATATAATTGAGCTACTTATTGTAAGAATAGTTCTACAAACTCTAACTATAAATACTAAAATATTGGTAGGTCAATTTTGAACTAAAAACCTTAGTGTAATGGGAGATGATTGATTAATATTGATTTTTATCAAAATAAACTCATTATAAAATTCAGGAAGTAGCAAGGGTGGACGAATGAAAATAGTAAAAACTGTTGCACAGAACTGTAAAATTATAGTTCTGTGAACAACTTTCAAAAACCTATTAGATATGGGGATAATAAACGAATATCTACGTGTTAAAATGTTTAGTTATTTATTATGTTCTAAAAACTATTAGGAATTGTTATTAGTTAAAGGTTATTAATTGGAATGTCATTATATTTTTAATACTATCTTATCCAATTTTTAACAATTTAGGAGGAAACCAATTGCGAAAATGGCTGTTTTATTCTGAAAAGTATATTTAATAGTAGCACAATATATGTTTATTCCAGATTAAAATTCGCAATATTAACTAACAAACTTTAGATATAAAATACTAGTTAAAATAGATAAAATATAAAATAATAGCTATCCGGCCATGCGTTGTTGTGATTCAGTTTGTTTTCGAATTGTTCTCGAAACAGCAGGCCAACCATGAACTCTTATTGCGACGCAATTGAAGACGTAAACTAAATTGTTTTGCTTTTTCATACCATGGCGTCTTAAAGACGTACTGTAAGTCGTTGCCGAATGAGCGTTCGAATTCGTCCTAAGAACTTGTGAGTAAAAGAGACAGAGTTATCTATAGTTCATATAACGTTATCCTTTTCAAACATTACGACCCCAATGCTATTGACACTTCATGGTAAGAAAAGAAAGTGGTTCGCTGTCGTCGTTTACGTCTTCAATTGAGTCGCAATAAGAGTTCATGGTAGGTCTGTAGAACTCAAAACTTTACAAAAATGCTTCGATCGCGAAAAACTTTACAGGATCATCCGCTGGGTCATTCTTAATGATACCATATACCGTGTGCAATTTTTGGGAAGCAGTAACAAAAACCATAATTGGATAGCTTTCATACTAAAAGAAATAAGAGAGTTTATTTTTGGAGTTGTATTAGAATTAAGAGGGTGATCATATGAATTTGATGTGAAAAAATAAAAGGCTTTATAATTAAAAGTAAGAGCATGTTCTCCGAAAGGAATTATGTGTCCAAAGAAATCGAATTCACTTGACTTTATTGCGAAACCGAAAACATAAAGTGTTAAAAAAAATTGAGGATGGTCAAATGTGATTTAATTGGTCCCTATTAATATCAAGATCTTAATGTAAAGTAATGGGATATTGCGAGACTCGTAAAACTTTTAATTTAATGCCGTAATGAAGTTTTTTATAAATTATTTTTTCTGTTTAATGAATGTTCTTAAAATTATTTGCGTTCGAAGTAAGTTGAATGTCCGGGTACTTTAAAATGTATCCAATATCTTATTTTTGACAACATTCTAGTAAATATAGATTAACATCGTTATATAACGAATACATCATCCAAATATCTATACATATTATAAAACAAAGTCTTCAAAAGCTGTATGTATGTGATCGATTTTCTCAAAATCTACTAAACGGATCTTTGTATGTTTATTACTAAAAGGTAGTGCAATTTTTTCTAAAAGGTTTAAGTTAACCTTACATCTTAAAAACATTAGGATTTTTTGTTTAATTGAGTTGAAGAGGTCGCGCAGTTGTATAAAACTCGACTGCTGGCAGCTTTAGTCGCGTGCTCCGCGTAAAACAAATGAGATAGGCTAAAGTAATGTACAGAGAATTATAGATTTATTATCTACAAAAATATTACAATAAAGTCCGCGACCGCATCTCTTATGATTAACTACTTTTAGGTTCGAAATTTAATCAGAATATTTTACACTGATTTTAACGCGGGCGTAGCCGCAAGTACAGCTAGTATACTATATTGCTGTCCAATAGTAATACAATAACCTCATTAATTTATTTTAGACAGAAAAAGATGAAAACAAAAGCTGTTTAAAACGAAATGGTCATTTTAATAAACGAATCTTGTTTTATGTGTTAAATTGTCTTAACGAACAATATTACGCTATGGTTGATATGACAACAATTGCTAGTTATCGTTTCAATTACAATATTGATTCGAGAATATACTATTTAAACAAGAATTATGGATTGTAGATTGGTATTTCCATTTTTGGTATTTGGTAGAGTATATAACCTTCAATATAGGCCAAAGTTAGACTAAACTATCTATATAATGGGGCCTAGAGGGATCTACAAGAAAATTTGATTTATTGCGACGTTAAAATCTCCTTCGTCTATAGCTACCATTACAGTTTTAAATACATAACTATTAATGTCCTCTGCGAAACGCTGCTAACCTGTACACAGGTATCCGAGAGTTTCTAATTGCATTATTGACCACATTTTAATCATCTATAGACTACCAGTTCCTTGAATTTGTGTTTTGTCTATCACTTTTTTAGCTTTGCGACATGTTATATCTTAACATGTCCTAAAATATTTAACTTACGTTAGATTGTGCTATAAATAAACATGTATTAAGGAACTATAAAATGCTATAAAAGCTATAATCCCTAACTTAACTTGTAACCTTCAAAACATAACAACCAGCAATTGTAAATATCTATCATTGTTATAAAACAATATATATCGTAAACTTAGACTTACCCGTATTTCATTACCGTCCTTTGCATTTTGCGTAGGAATGGTTAAATTGAGGGGATAAAATTTTTGTGTTTTTAAAACCATGATTACACACACATTTACCTTGAGCTTATTGCTTATTATTTATTAACTTAGCTTGAAGTTAAAGTTTTTGTTAAATGTACAGTTTATGTCGTCTACTGCTTACTGATAGATACATATGAATAATTGCGTTACGCACTCCGAATCAGAATCAAAATAAAATGTACTGTAAAATTAAAATTAAAACTCACATTTAAATGATATTCTGATTAGAAACGCATTACGTTATTGAAGGACTAGATGTTAAAATGGAGATTGACTCACACTACTTGTATTGTGTCGAAAAAAATCAATGAAGACTCGGCCAACTACAAAATGAACCACAAAGGAAATGGGCGAACTTAGCCTTGAATTGTTGTATATGTCCTTGGAATAAATAAAGTAAATATATATATTTAACTTTACATTTTGCATGCAACAGAATTTGTTGAAATTTATTGTTTTCTTTTTAGTTATAATTAACAAACTTTATAAACTGCGGTTAGTTTTCTCATTGATGTGATGGATACAAGTTTGGATACAAGTTTATTGTAAGTTGTTCGTCTCCTTGATTTTTTTTGTGTTTATATCTACATTTTGGCATATAAATTGAATCAATCGCCATTGTAATACCTGGTAATGGTGATATTGAATGAGCTTTAAAATGAAACATTTGACAAAGCTTGCTAACCTTATGGCAGTTTTACATAACATTGCCTAAATCTGTTTTATAATTTTCTTAAATAATATGATTTTTTTTTCAAATAATTAAATCATTCAAATATTTTTATGAACATTTCGATTCGTTGCACTTAGGTGATACGAAAGTTGGCTTGTTTTTCACACTAACTAGTACCGACTAACCCTATCTATGTATACTTATTATAAAACAAACTCTTCAAAAGTCGTCTGTCTGTATGTGATCGTTTTTACGGTTTTTAGTAAAAGATTTAAGTTAGCAGTACATTATGGTTTTATGTAAATTTCCATGCCTAATTTCCGCGCATCCGAAATCGCGGGCATAGATAGTAAGGAATAAATAAATAAACGTATACATTTCAGTTCGAGTGGTCGTGACTTATGTTCATGTAATAGCTTAAAACGTAGAAAGATTTAAAACGTAAGATATATATTTAACTGTATATCTTATACCGGTAAGTAACGGATACCGGCTTAGGTATTCACTGATGTAAAAAGTAAAACTGCCATGTGACAGGTAGCCTAACAATCAATAGCGTGTATAGCTCTCGAATTCCAACAGTAACTTTTCCTGTCTTCAAATAAATAAAAAAGGCAGCATAAGCTCATATGCTTATAATTAAAAAAAGAGCGAACTTGCTTGCTTTCGAAGTGCCCTGATACATGAAAGAATAAAATCGAATTAATTGCTATTTATTATGGAACTTAGCTGACTGATTATATTGCTTGATGTACTATATACATGAAGATATTTGAAAGTTACACGTATAACACAAGAACAAAGGCTTTTTGTATAATATAAGAACAAAACGGTATAGAAAGAGCGAACCTCTTAACAATTGTTTTATATTTTAACGAATATGTTTTGAACGTTACGACGTTACATACGAACGTTACGCTTTACATATAAAACCTAGTCAATCGATTGTTTTAAACTTGTCTTTTTATTATTATTTTGGGCCTGAAATTAATGTACAAAGGGTACATTCTCGGTTGAGATGGATAGAAAATTCATAATAATCTATAAATGTTATTTTTGTTGCAACATAAATTACATCGACACAATAACTAAGCTGAAGCTTCATACATGAGCCAACATAGTTTTCAGAACACTCGTGACCACATAGTCGCTCAATACATGAAATCCAATCGTTTACTCAGCAAGGGATACGTGAATTACCTCCTTGCCGATGGCGGGCAGCCCGTTGAGACCATTACAGGGCGGTTCGAGACGTACGACGCTTTTTCGGGAGCCACGAAAACTGGTGTCGCGTACACGCACTGAGGAGCGCCATGTGGAAGGCAAAGGGTCGTCGCGGGAGCCGCGGGCGGACGCGGCGCGCCGCGACGTAGTGAGGGCGGCGCCCGTGCCCGGCGGCGTCACGATCAGCGGCACGTCGGGCGGGCCGCGTTCCTCCATGCCGCTGCCGCGCCAACGTTCTCACCGGAACCCGCCGTGCTCCGACGCTTCCGAGTGCTCACATTCCAGCACAGCTCTCTCGTAGGCCGAAGCCGTCTCTAACAGAGCGATTGCCGAGTTTTGCATAGATGCGCGCTTATCTCCCCTCGCTCCTCTGATTTCAATACGTACGTGTTAACATAATTTTTAATTAATACAAAATCTAACAACGAATTGTCGATATGTTTACTATGGTATGGTTTTTTTTACATATTTGTGTTAAAATACGCAACGTTCTCTATCCTGTGTGTTGCAAATATGTCGTTCAACGTTGGATAAAATTTTCTCCAATCCAAACACACCATGGGGATGTAAATGTAATGACAATGATTGTTATTTGAGTAAGAGCACCCATTACGCGCAACACACTCTATGATTACATTAAGTGTATTAAAATATTACTGAATCTTAGACACAGAGTAAGTAAGCTGCTACATAATTCCATAATAATTTATGTGCTGCAAATAATACAGACCCCTAAATTGTATATTAAATAAAATTTATTTATAAGGTTTATAATAATACGGATATGCAACATCTTTATAAAATAATATTACACCTTCTATACTTATTACAAAACAAAGTCCCAAAAAGCTGTCTGTCTGTATGTACCGATTTTCTCAAAATCTACTGAACGGATTTTTCTACGGTTTTCACCAAAAAGATAGTGCAATACTTCCGGATGGTTTAGGTAAATAGTACATATCGGTATTATGTAAAGTCCGCGATAGCATGTTTCTATCTCTTACGGTTAACTCACAATAACTACTTTTATGTTCAAAATTTCATTTTTGGATTTTTTTTGTGACAACTGATTACGACGCGGGCGAAGCCGCTGGTATTTCATAAAAAAAACTATTTTCAATAAAGTAAGAACGGAAAACTGAAAGAATTGATCAATTACAATATTATGTAATCATAAACACTAGTTACGAAATCACCAAAAGAAAGTTCTTGAACACCCTCAGAGCCTTGTGTTTACGCTATGTTATATATATTTATATATATATATATATATATAAATATATATATATTTTAATATTTTTTGTAAATTCATGGATAATTGATTTAAAATATCTGAACTTGAATCCTTGTCGAAATAGTTATAAATAATTTATTTCTAAACTATATTTTATTTTTTTCATGTATGCTATTAATTTATAACGACTCCAATCTCAGATTAATTATGTCATTTTTATAAATGGTATTAAACTACAATCAGTATTAAGCCATTTTTTGTTGTTTTTGTTGTAGTAGATTTAACAGTTACTTTTTATCTCAAAAATTAAGAACCCAGTTAATTGTACCGACAAGAATAGTACCTGGAATGGAAATAATATAGAAATATAACGTTTAATTGATGTGCAATGTGCACATAATCGCGTTATAAATTCAACTCAACTTTTAACTCTTATTTCTACATCTTCAACAGAAGCACACGTTTTTAAATAGTGCGCGGTGGTGTATAATGATGCAACGAGTCATAGAAGCGTCTGGGCTGAAAGCAGTAGTAAACGAGGACGAGTCTTATTCAACAGTGTTTCAGCAGATAGACGGCCTATTCATCGCACTACGTCTATTTAATATTTATTTGCAGGTATAAACTCGTATTCGTTAAATACTTCTATCTTATATCAACTGTCGCGTTGTCTATTTATCAGATAAGAATCAGATTTTAAGACTTAAAATGGTCTCTTGTTCTCTGTAAATAAGAAATATTTTTTTTGACGACTATATATTGGGATAAGGTATTTTTCTAATTTGTATTTTTATAGAGTCATATAAGAATTAAAATAGCTTAATTTTTCTAGGAAATTACATTTTGGTCCAAATTAAAGGATAATATAGTTTTGATCTCGATTAATAATTTTTATTTATTTGAATTTACAGTTTTTAAATTTTTAAGGCTCTAATTTTCTTCTAAGTTCTTTAAGTTTTTAATAGATGTCATAGATGTATATTAAGGTTTTTTATTGATGATGTGTCTAAGTCAAGTCTGTAAGTTAAAGAAGTAGGTTCTATTTTACGATATGCGATATATATAGAAGGTTCTTATGAAAGAAAAAACATTGTAAGTTTACAGGAAATTTAAGTATACTCTATTGCTTAAAGGACAACGTCTGTCGGGTCAAATAGTTATGATATAAGATCGCCGATAGATATGCCGTTTTTTTATTAATCAATCGTAAAAGAAAAAGTCCAACAGGAGATCACTATGAAATTTATTCATAAAGAACACTGAAAACATTTTAAATGTATAATCTCGTTAAAATACACATATTATGTAATACCGTGTATATATATTTTTTTTACATTTAGTTGTGTATTTAGTTTTCTTTGTTCAAATGTTTTTCGACAAGAACGTTGTTCTTGTTAACGTAGAATATCCTTTGTATTTTATATACTCATAAGTAGCGTATCAAATTGCAGCTGACGGACGGAAAACATATTTGAAAATGGATCTTATGATTGTGATGCAACTTTATATATTGTATATATAGTACATACTCGTATAAACACAATCAATGTTTTTTTTGTCATTTTCTAAACTTAAGGTATAACTGAAATGATACAATGTTTGATTCCTCCAATGATAAGATGAACATGTAGGTATTTTGTCTTTCGGATCTATGCCTACAAGATACTCGTGCCTCGTACTGCTAAAATATTAAAATATCTACATGCTTTTACTATATACTATACCTACTGTAGATAAACTACTGAACTACTGTTGAAAATAAAGTTGTGTTGTGCGAAATGGTGCCAGTATTTCTTATATTTATTATGAGTAATTGTTGCTTTTAAGTATAAAAAAGACTTTGTTTAGACATCAGTGTGGGAGTGGTCACATACTCCGGAAAATTTACGTCATAACCAATGTATATTTGACATTTCCTATATTACGCGTGTTTAAGGATATCCATATTTTTCAAACCATATTATTGATTCTTTGTACAGAATGTCTAAATGTCACTTTAACAGCTTAAAAGCGAAGCATGTTTTTCAAAAACTTTGAAACATTTAAATTCTGAAACAAAAGCCCTACGGAAATGTAAAGGGTGTAATCGAACTATTGCAAATGCACGTAAATTCATCTTTCAAAAGGATTTTAAACGAAGCTCCTAAAAAATTTTCTATAGTGTTCTACTAATACGATTACTGCAATAAAAGGCTGCCAAAAGCTTACGATACTTCCAAATTCTGTCCTTTAACTCTATGCACAATATCATGAATGAAATTGATATTCATTCACGGAGAAAGCATAGGATATAAAAGTCTAAAATGGTTACATATCAATGTTATGAGTAATCTACCTTTCTTTACTAAAAAGAATAAGAGGTATATAACGTAGACAAAGGAAACCATACCATGGTAGTCATAACTCCAAGCATGGATCGCGTTTTATCACAATAATAGCAAAACCAATATAAAAGTAAATAAAAAAATAAATCGCCAAAGCTCGCAACTAAATTAACGACAAAAAAACACCTCTTAGGAACCGACGCACTGTCACAGTACAAACTAAGCACAGGACGGCACCACTCAATACTTATTTTATGATATGCACAAGCTTTCGTCGAACTTCGAGTATATAATGTGTAAACGTAAAGCCCTGGAGCTAAAATGTAGCGCAACTAAAGCTGCAAAATTTGACCGCAAAACGATAATAACAGTTTTAACTCTTTAATGCAGCCGATCGATTAAGCAAGCACTCAACTCATTTAATATTTTCTTTTTCACATTTTAATTGAAATCTAACTCGAAATTTTTATATACTCGTCCTTAGTTACAGAAATTGGCGTAAATCGCGGCGTCGTTCAGTAGAGGCTAGGCCTCCGGAACGGATATTTAGATAACAATTCGATGGCAGTGTGAGGCGGTTAGAGTCCGCAGCGTGGTCACCGGACTTAAACTCTACGTGGGTGTGCGGCGCACGCAAGAGGTCGCCGTGCGCGATGTGCGGTGCGCACGGCGCCGGCTGCGCCGCGGCGGCGCCCAGACGGCCGCGCGCCGACCGCCGACGGAGCCGCCCGAGCGGCGTGACCTCGCACAACCTCCCCACCCTGTCAGTACCCAGTACTTCCACCCATCGGACAATTCAGCTGAAACGCGCTGTCGCCATGCTGCCTCGCTTACTATGCTCTGTTCTTTGTATCGGCTGTAATTCTTCGTTAACATGCCGTCATGCTAGTATCGATCTAGACTACTGTAAATTGTATGACTTATTGTACCGTGAAACCACTTTTCAGAGAATACCACATATATTGTGTTTGAGTTTTAGTATTTGCTATGTACTTTTGGATTGGTGTTGTGTAAAAGTCATTTTAATTGGGGGGGGGGGGGGGTAAAGTACAAGCTTTTGTATATATTATATTTGTATACCGAGAACTATCGCTTTAAATTATTGATGAAATTATTAAATTGAATCTTTGTAAATTTATAACCACTAGCTGTGGTCGCTCACTATGGGCCTTATAAGAAAGCTCAGAGTCGCTCAGCGAGCGATGGAGCGAGCTATGCTCGGAGTGTCTCTACGAGATCAAATCAGGAATGAGGAGATCCGTAGAAGAACTAAAGTCACCGACATAGCTCAGCGTGTCGCGAAGCTGAAGTGGCGATGGGCGGGGCACATAGTGCGGAGAACCGATGGGCGCTGGGGTCTTAAGGTGCTGGAATGGCGACCCCGCACCGGAAAGCGCAGCGTCGGTAGACCCCCTACGAGGTGGACAGACGACCTCAAAAAGGTCGCAGGGAGCCACTGGATCCAGGCGGCGCAAGATCGTGTGGTGTGGCGATCCCATGAAGAGGCCTATGTCCAGCAGTGGACGTCCATCGGCTGACGAAGAAGAAGAACCACTAGCAATCGCTCGTAATTTTATCATATCTAGTCGTTTTATGACCAATTATGAAGTGAATGCACTCCTCGTATCCAAATGTACCTTTAATTAGTAATTTCTAAAGTATACTATAACTTTTTAAAATATCCTAGACCAGGAGTGAGCAACCTTTTTTTATCAACGGGATTATTTAAAAATTAAAATTTTTTGGCGGGCCGCACAATAATTGATAAACTATATTAAAACTAAATTATAATAAAAACAATATTAAAAAAATATATATAATCGAAGAATATAAAATTAAAAAACAGTTGATATTTCCATCTAGTATGTTATGCCCACTGCTGGGCTAAGGCCTCCTCTCTCCGTTTTTGAAGAGAAGGATTGGAGCTAAGACCTATCACGCTGCTCCAATGCGGATTGGTAGGTTACACATATCCCTAGAATTCTCTAGAGATATGCAGGTTTCCTCACGATGTTTTCCTTCACCGAAAAGCGTGTGATAAATTGCTATTATCAATTAGACACATGAGTTTAATAGAAAAACTCATTGGTGCCTGCCCGGGTTTGAACTCGTGTTTCCCTCGAAAGAGTCGCACGGTCTCACCGCTGGGCTATCACAGCTCCTGTCTAGTATGTACTACCAATTTATTCTAATTAATGTTCTGACAATATATTTATGGGAGAAAGTCTATAAAATAAATTCAATTTTAGAAATGCATGGCGGACCACATACATATATTTAAGGAGCTGCAAGTATCCCGCGGGCCGCATATTGCCCATCTATGTCCTAGACTAATACCCTGATTAATCATGTGACTATTTTCAATTTTTAAATTTACACGAGATGTATGTGGTGTGGGAATCATTTTATTTTCGCTGACGCTTCACGTTAATACGTAAACGTTACGTTACATACGTAATATAAACGATAAACTATTTCGTTAGGATAAATGTAAACAACTAATATCTTATTTTGTTTGATTTATCGATGTATATATATATAACACGAATTATACTTTTTTGCACTTTTCTAAATTTTGACTTTTGCCTATAATTTGACTTAATTGGCCCGTTGGCGCAGTTGCCAGTGAACTTCTCTTGAGCTCCACGAGTCGCGGGTGCGGTTTCCGCTCAGGATCAAATATTTCTAAAATCAATTTGTTGGTTCTTCGAGTCAAGGTATATTTATGTATATGATTATGTACTTTTAAATTATATATTTTATCAGTTCTCTGTCACCCATAACACAAGTATAAAGTTTATGAATACTATGTCAAATCTCACTCTCTACCGTATACACAACTTGTTTAAAAGAGGTACAAAGTTTATTTGATACTTCACGTACATATTATATAACAAGGAAATATGACTAATTATATCTAGAGACGGACACAATAGGTACTTAAGGAACGTGTTGTTTCGGAAAAAGCGTTTGGTAATGAGGCAAATCCTAACGACTCATATCTTTTGATTTAATTCAGTTTAGTTGTATATCTGATATAGTAAAAGGCGAATAAAATAATCATGATCGTAAATAAGGCAAGTCAAAACATTCAAGTCATTAATAGCTGTTAGCAATTCTAGACAATACCATACATACTGCCTAGACTTGCTAAGAGCAAGTAAATATATTTTTCTTATTTTTGATTTCAAACTACAATTAAAAAATTACAATTCAGTAATATTGTAATTGTATAAGTATAAATAATACAATTTTTTTTACTAATCAATTTAAAGTTTTTAATTTATGTACAATTTGTTCCGAAAGTATTTTATTACATCTATTATTTATTTATTCATTTATTTATTATGACAAGCCAATAGCATTTTACAAAACATACTTATTAATACACTTTATCATAAATCAAGTTCTAGGTGAAACACTTTCTTAAGGCGAGTACAGTATTTTTTATCAATCTTGTTTGTGATTTTATTATACGTCTCGATAATGGATTTTAAATTGTTTCAGTGAGTTATTTTAAAATATATGTTTTTTAAAGACAATCTCAATATAATATCTGAAAATTCAAATTCAAAATATTCTTTATTCAAAAAATTCAAATTCAAAATGTTTTTTATTCAAATAAACTTGTAAACAAGTGCTTTTGAATCATCAACTCTACTTCTGGTTAGGAAAGCTGTTCCTACCGCGAAAAGCCAGCAAGAATCACGGTGATTGCTCTTTTCAAAATAATTCTTATAATTCCATTTAGTCATTACTATCTTGTTGTACAAGGTCGCAAAGTATCTATGTACACGCATTCTTATCATTTATGTAATCGAAGCCTTCTTTAACGGTTTCTTAAACTGTTGTAATTGCAAAGCTTAAATTGATTGCAGAATTTTATTATTGAATCTTATATTCAAAAAAACGACGTCCCCGACTTATTTGGACCGAAGTCTTTCAAGTCAAGTCTTTGGGCCGAATATTAACCAAAATGATTATTTCTTTTATTTAACATTTATTTAAATGGAGCGATGTATAAATTTATGATTTGCGTTATGCGTTCTGCTGTGCGTTGTATGTCGTTACCAATATTTTCGAAATGGTCCAAAATTTTCATTCTACTTATATGTGTTCCACCACTAGGCATGGTTGATTACGATATGGTTGGCAAACATGGTTACGGTATTAGTAATGGGATCCACTTGTGTATAAAAAAGCAATGATTTTATTAGGTGTACAAGACATACTTGATGGAATTTAAATAATATGGACGTTTCTCTTAAAATAAAATGTGTTTTAATTATAACGCATATACCCAAGCAGCCTATTCTCCTAATGCGAATATAGGATTTCAACGGATTTTTTTTTGAGGAAGCCAAAGGCAATATTAAAAACATTAAAACTATTAACTAATTAATTATCGAAAAGAAAACAGATAAAAAAGTTAATTAATTATTAACTATTTTTATATTCATTAATTGAGTTTTAACTATTTATTAAATTGTTAAATAGTAATTATTTAGGATTATGTTCTGACTTTTAATCTTCGGGATATTAAAGAAGTAATCATCAGTTATATGTTACCTTGACTGGAAGAATAAATAAGTCTCATATAATAAAGATATTACATTACTTTATATTGTCAGCATGACAATTACTTTCCATAATTTTATCTTTAATGTATCTATCAAATTATCATCATGTAAAATATACTTTGCGGCTTTAAATTTGTAGGAGACTGACATTTAAACCTTAAATAAAAACTAATAAAAAAAAATCGGAAACAAAAATATTGATAGATTTTAATACATTATAAGCTCAACATACCAGTGTTTTTATAAAAGCATTTAAAACTTAGGCTAAATTACAAACTTAAAAGCCTTGTTTTCGCCATTTATACCAGGTTGAAAATCAGTAGACATACTTCTGTCTTATTACAATAATAAATTCTTGTTTTAATAAAAAAAATAACGTAAATGTTCATGGTTTTTGACTCCAAGGAAAAAAACATAAGAATAGGGTAAAGTGCCCAATTATTGACACTTTTAGAACGATCGTATAAAAATAAAAAAATATCAGCGTTTCACAGTGTTTCCAAATAATGATATGTTTTAGTATATAGAGACAACTACTATAAGATGTTGCCAAAAAAATCAAATTCTAATTAGGATATTATATGTTATAAAATTTATGATATTTATCACAGAATTCCCTATTATCGTTAGTTGAAATACCAGTTTATTGACACCCTTCAATTTTGATCAGTATTCAAATGTACTGATCAAAACTATAAGTAAAGCACCTAGATAGGTTAGGTACATATGGTGAGGTTAGGTATTTATATTGTAATGTAATAGAAGAAACGAAATCCAATAGATAATCTTTATTTTGAAACCTACTTATGAATAATTTTCTTCTTTGTTATTCTCTTAGGTATTATCACAAAATAATCGGTTTCTACTAAGGCTAGATAGTGTGCTTATAGGTATCCAAATAATCATAATCTTTATTCTTCAAACTCTGTTAAAAATCGCTCAATATCTTCTGTAATGTAATTTTAATTACAAGTATTTCTAACATATTCATATTCTAGACTATTCTGACTATTTTCTTTTTCTTCTTTGTCAATATGGAGCTGCTTAACTAAGATAAGGATAGATCTCTGGGGTGTGTCTACATTATAAAAACTTTCACTAAATAATAATTTTCTTACTTCGTTGGCTTCAGTTGAGTTTCTCTGTTTTTTATGATTGAGCTTATTTTCTTTCTCCTGGGCCTTATTTACTTTTTCTTTCTCTTTCTTTTACTCTCTCTTTTTTTCTTTGTCTCCCGCTTCCCTTCAGCTTTCTTCATCTTCACCAATAATAATTGGCACATCTTCAATAATTATAACATTTTCTGTCGTGTCATTTTGTCTGCTAATATTAATGATATTATTTCCTTTCAGAACCGATTTATGCGGACAGCCACTGGTTGTCCTTGGTTCATGCGGAACGTTGACCTCCATAGAGACCTCGATCTCCCTAACCATTACTTACCTCTTTAAACGTTATTGGAAATCTTATTTCGAGAAATCTAAGGTTCACCTGAACCCCCTTATTTCAGTTGCTTCCACCTACATCTCAGTTGGGTCTGACCACCGAAAATATAATAGGCGTCCAAAAAACGCCCTATATAACCCTGACGATCAAAAAACGATCGCAAACACGTAATACACACACGAAGCGTCTTCGCCGGCGAAGACGAGGTCCCAGTTTTCTGACGCCGGTCGGTCGTGACTTCTCGTCACCCTTACGACGTCGCAATGACTAATCAAAGTCATACCATCAGCCTTTTACTACGCGTCGTCCTACGTCGTAGTCGGGCCTCACAGGAGGCACCCTTAGGGCGACGTTCCCCGACTCTAGTAGAGCTTCTGCTCTCTACTCTCTGCATTTCGCAACCTCGACGATGCTTCTGCGCTCGCCCGTCCCGCCCGGCGACGCTTTAAAAGCCGTTAGGGCTAACGGTCAGTTTAAAAAAAAATAATTTTCTTTAGAATCCCAAACTTTTGACATAGCAATTATCGATTAATGTCAAAAACTGGTAATTCCAACATGACACCAGTGTCAAAATTTGGAATAAAGTTCTTTGCAAGTCATATCAGTAGTTGAATGTGTTTACGAGTTTTAGAATAAGCAATATTAAACTTTAACCATTCTGTGACGATAGTTTTTCAAAATACTAATTATTGACATGCGTGTCAATGTATTGGTATTAAAGTGGTTTCGATGAACCATATGTTGACACCATAAAAAATCATTAGCAACAAAAAATTATGGAATAAATCTGGTCGAATTATATAACTTGGACTATAAATACCACAATAAACCTGAAATAGATGTATTTCTGACTATAAATATAATGTTTTAGCAATACTTGTAAAACACTTATCTTATCAAAATTTTAAGAAAACGATAAATTTTTACTTAACTAATTATGTCCACTTTTTTATTCAGCCTTTTAGGCCCCATATTATTTTTATTGCAACTTAATGTTGCTAGAGTAACAAGTTATGATTTTCTGTAAAAATTTTGGTACTAATTGTACTATTTATAATTGTTATTTTCTTATTTTTGGAATAAAATTGTTAGAGTGTCAATTAATTGGATAGGTGTCAAGAATAGGTCAGCTTACTAACATATATTTTCAGGACAGCTTGCTATATCTATTCTAACTTCGATATTAAAAAATGGTATGACCAATACAATAGGGACGTGTAACCCGATGAACATTACCGACGTACGGATAGGGAAAAAATACGAGTACGTACAAATGACAGGCCAGTACTCATACCATATTCTCACTTACACAGAGAGTATCGCGGACGGGTCCTTCACAGCATTCCGAGAATCTTAGAATGAATGTACAGGAAGATGCACCGTTTACGATTTCTCTTAAGTTCAGTATTCCACGTCGAACCACGAACATTTTTTATAGGGACTTATCATGTAATTACAAAAGCAATACTATGGAGCGAAGCAAAGTAGTAGTGACGCCATCTATTATTCCAGTGAGGAAAATACGTAAACCATGTTACTAGTACGTTATGTTACATTAAATGTACACAATATGTAACTTTATTATTGTCTTGACTTCAAGATTTGTCAACGTTAACGGAAGTTAAGCATTTTAATCTTAACTGTACGATTTACAAAATATAATTTAAATGGATGTCTTAGGAGTTATGGCAAAAAAAAACTCACACTGATTAGTGGACTCGATCCTGCCTCATATTTCTCGCCTAAATTTCCACGCGACGCAGGTCTGCATCTTAAGTATTATAGTTAATCTTTTAAATCAGAGGTTTTTAGTTGATTCCGGTGCTCCCTGCAGTTTGTAATTGCATTTGTACCGACTTCCCAAAACTCGACAGAAAATGTCAAGATTAGATACATGTCAAGACAAGAAATAAGTAAATTTACGTTGCGGCAGAGTTCCAGCCACGAATTGATAAAGTTTGAAAAAGACGTGAGAATCGATTGGTTGAGTAATTAATTAATGATGCTGTGACTGGATGTTAAAAGTAAAGATGGCCAATGAAAAAGTAATTCCACCCAACTTAACTTTACCTAAATTGATAGATGAAGTTCAATTTTGGCTAAATTGTAGTTCATCACTAACAAACAAATAAATTTTTGTGCATCCTATTGTGAACCCCTGGGCCACTTTAGAAAATAAGGATTTAAATTATACCTTAAAATTCAGAGATATAATTTATGTCTCTGAATTCATATATACCTCATTAACACATTCCAAATATTTCATAGTGCCCATAAATTGATTAGTTTTTCATGTTTTAGTATCGAAATTCTAAGGCTTACATAACCCATACCATAGATTGTTTAGACATTCATGGGGTACGCGATGTCCTTGACCTATCGCGTGCTAATCGCAGTTGGTTCAGCAGCCCTTGGCAAACGTCTAATCACTCGCTTCGTCATTGCCTTTACCATACCTTTGAAATGAATCGGGATAATCCCGCTAATCATTCTAAATCATAAAGAATTTAGGTACAAATGTGACTTCGCATATGAACACTTAATTGTAAATCTAAATATTACCAAATGGGTGTCCCAAAACATGGGTGTCCCAAAATTAACGCAAGATTTGAATTGAATATAAAATACAGTTTTTAGTATTTTAAATGTTAGTTTTTTATTGAAATATAAAGAACATAAGATAGGGTTATTTATGGAATATCATATGGTCCTCACGGCCTTACATGTACACTTTTGAAATGTTATTGCATAGGCCAGGATAGGTGTAAATCTTTTAGTGTATGTTTTATACAAATTCATTCTTAATTAAGACTTAGTTGCGTAGTTCACCACGAAGAATGTTTTTTATTGGTAGGTTTTTAGTTTTTTTTTATAAATAAACTAGACCTCTTGTTTATTGCCTTGTTTATTTATTTAGTACCTATTGTACGTCAGAATACAAAAAAAATGTTTAAAGTAAAGTTGTAAGTGACAAGACAGCTAATCTTTGTGGTGTTTGTTATTGTTTCTTGTTATTTTGACTGGTTCATTTTTCCTGCTTGTCTATATAATGGTAAGCCTAGCTAAACATCTACATATACAATAGCAACACTTTCGCTTTATGAAGTGCATTTCGCTCCGAAAAGTCAAGAGGCAGCACTCTGTAAAAATAGCACGAAGGCCCGCGAAAATTTGCATGCCCTAACAACGACAAACTAATTAATTTTTGTGATTCACGCTTCGATACATTAGACATTAAGTTACATTTGTATTAAGTATTTAGTTTTGTAACGATATAAATTTATTACACGTGTAAAATAGATTATTTTCAGATATATTTATATTACAATACATGCTGTACTAGTATAACATGAAAAAGATTTATTAGGGGTGATTACTATAATTTAATATTCAACAATTAGTTATATTAAAATTCAGAATTAACTCGAATGAAGCTAGGCGAAGTTGGAAAGGAAAGCTGAAAGTGGAAACATGGGTTCAAACCGTAGAGAGACACTTGGGTTTTCTATAAAAACTTATGAGCGTAATGGATATCCGACCTTATCATGCACTCTTATGTTAAGGAAAACATCGTTGGAAAGTATGGAGGATTCCTGGAATATGTAAAACATATTAATTCGCATTACGGCAGCGTGGTGGTTCCAGCCTTTTCTTTAAAAGGAGAAACTAGGCATTCGTCCAGCATTAGGATAGTAAGTAATATACATTTAATAACTAATATCTTCGAATACCTTCGAAATATCATAACGAGATGATATGCAATCGGATAACGCTACAGGTTAATCAGCTTTTATTTTATCCGCAAATTATATTTATATATTGAAAATTTGCTTAATTAGTTAATTATATAAAAATGATATTTATAATACTAAACGGCGGACCTTAGACGATACGGCGGACCTTAGTCCTATACGCTCCCGTATAACTTTGTGGGTTACTCATATTCCGTAATTTCGCCTAACGGTATTTTTATTTTTACTAATAATATTTATAATAGCAGGAATTTTAAAGAAAAAAATCAAATAAAAAAAAGCAAAAAAAAATGATCAATCTGATTGTGGTAATCAAATATACAGATTTATTTATTTATTTCTTTACTGTACAAACATAAAAAAATGAAAAAAAAAGTACATTTACCAAGGCGGACTTATCCCTAAAAGGGATTTCTACCAGCCAACCTATGAGTAACAGAAAAAAAATGAAAAGAAATGAAATATGGATAACGAAAAAAAAAGGAAGGAAGAAAAAGAAAAATATAGATAATTTAGAAAATTTAGAAGTACCTGTACAACGATTCAAACTTGTAAAACCTTATATACATGCCTTAATCGCTAAGCGTTACACCTGCATACAAACATTTGTTGCAGTTATTTGATAATAACCAAGGATATAGCGATAAACTCATAATTTGTATACTATCTGATTCATAATATCAATCAATCATGCTCACACAGAATGATTACTATATTGGATATGTTGAGTTATAAATTGTGAGATATGAGCCAGCGAGATAACTCCAACTTGATATTATATCTATTAACAAATGACGTGAAAAACGGGAAATTTACTTTTCGATGACTCAATAAAATCGACGACAAATAAATGGTCATAATGACTTGGATTTTTTTTATATACAATCGACGATAATTATGAGTAAGATGTGTGTATGTACGAGGAAAAATTATAACGTTTAGTTAGTGAGTTTAGTTATTTATTGAATGATATGATTTCTATTTGATCATGCTGATATTATTAATATACTAGCTGTGCCAGTGGCTTCGCCCGCGTGGGACTCAGCGTGTCACAAATCATCATCCTGCCATTATCCCACTCTAAGTGGGATCACATGATTTGGCTACGTATTTTACGCCCGGCCATCTGCCTGACGTCAACTTACCTTAGTCGTACTTTACGACCCCTCGGTAAGAAAGAGGGTGGTCTATTCTACTCTACCGGATACCACACGGTGGGTCAACTTACGTTAGTCGCCTTTTGCGACACCTCGGTAAGTAATGAGGGTGGTCTATTCTACTCAACCGGATACCACACGGTGGGTCAATTTACCTTGGTCGCCTTTTACGACATCTCGGTAAGCAATGAGGGTGGCTATTCTACTCAACCGGATATCACACGGTGAGTCGTCTTACCATAGTCGCCTTTTACAACACCTCGGTAAGAAATGAGGGTAATCTATTCTACTCTGCCGGATACCACACGGTATAATCAGTGTGTCACAAAGTTTTTGCTATTTCAATTCACATACAACCGGTACCGAACCTAAGAAGTTAAACCTTTGTCAAGAATTCCTTTTACTTTGCTTTTAGTTTATACAATTTTGGGGCGTTTGGTTTATAATATGTATAGATTTCATCAAGTGAAGATTGATAAAAGTATTTGAAATTCAAAGTGGTGAACAGTGAGTACTGCACATATTGTGCGCGGGTATTGCAAATACCATATCTATACCAATATTATAAATATTAGTCTGTTTTCACGGCTAATAGGGTGAAGCAATATTGATGAAATTTGGTACAAATTTGTACCGGGCTAAAATATAGAATAAAATGATTTATAGAAGCAGGCGTTACTTTGCGGAATTCCATATTACAAGCAATATAACAGAACTAACTACTTTGCTATAATCCGCACGGGTTAAGTGAATGCATGCAAAGCCAATGTGTATGAAGTAGGCAAAATCTACGCACCTTATACATGCAGGACCAGCCACCACATGCATCCCAAGGCGCAATTCACCAGCAACAACGAACACAAAAGCAGCACACACACCCACCACCACAATCTCGACGATCGTTTCGCCCCGAAACCGAAGCATCATCAGGAGGATAGGCTTCACGACAAAAATCGTACTGCGCCGTGCTACCCATACAAGCAGTCTTAAATAGTTCAACTCCCATCAATACCCTCCCCTCTGAACACATGCAGTAAAACGGAATTAGATACATTTACTTGCTCGTTAATTAAGTGACCATTGTTATTTTTTATTATCTCAAGCTGCTCCAACGTATTGAGCCGGATTCCCTTATCACAAGTGTGGAGAATATGAAATGAATGGTTATTAGGCACTTTATGACCGCTTTCTAGTAAATGTTTTGCAAAATTAGAATTTTGTGGTTTATTATTCCTAAACGCAGCCATATGTTCCCGGAATCGAACCGCAAAACTTCGGCCAGTCTGACCCACATATGTACCGTCGCACTCAGGACAATCTATTTTATAAACCCCAGATTTTTTACCCTTATCTAATGTATCTTTATTTTTACACAACAAACTACGAAGCGATTGGTTAGTTTTAAAAGACTTAACCCGTGCGGATTATAGCAAAGTAGTTAGTTCTGTTATATTGCTTATAGAATAAAAAATACTTTTTTTTGAATTAAACCATACAGTGTATAATAGACAGCATTTTAACACTAAAACAGATTTAAGCAAAGCCACGGGAAACGCTAGTGTATAATAAAACGTACTTCCGAGCCTCGTTTTACGTGGCTGTTCGCGATATACTCAAAACTAACTTCAACTTGAAACTAATAAACGGATTGTCTGATTTTCACCAATAGACAGAGTTATTCACAAGAAAGGTTTACCTGTATAATTTTTTAAGATTTTGTGTATATTAATTAAAATATGACCATTATTGTTGAAAATTACAAACACTGTTAACTCCAAAGTAAGCCTAATACCAAATATATGAAATTTGTTTGCGAATGCTAATAAATATTCTAATGAACTAAATACAAACTATGTTAAAGTACTACTACGGAACTAAATATATTTAATACTTTTTAGCAAGTTTATTGTCGATCTGCAGAGTTAGTGTACTTATATTATATATATGAACTATATATAGTAGGCTTGGGTTCGCTTTAAAGAAGATGTGTTCGATGATATGATCAATTGTTATGTCGGTGATTATACCTGTTATCGCTACTGCTATTGTGTATACAAAGAATATAGGACTTATATCGTATGCATGCGTATAGGATATAAGGGTTACATTTGTTTATACTAGCAATCATTTGTCTACTAACAGCTGAATAAAAAGTGGGTAGCGTTTTTGCTCATCGCTGTTACTGTGCGAAATGATTGTTATTACTAACAAATATAATTCTAAAAGTGTAAATAATACGGTCGATATTTCTAAGTTATATTTTCTCAAAAAAAATCTAAACAATTTAACAAGCTATTGCTACCCGTTGACATTCGTTTAAACTTAGACGCCAAATGATTTGCTATTTGCGAGAGAGATGTCGCTATTTAAATATATTATTATCAATTTATATTATTTGATTCAATCATCATTTAAAATTGCATTTAACAAAAAATATTTTCAAGTCCATATATATATTTCCTAGAGTCTTTCAATCTTTAAATTTATAATTAAAAATATATAAATAAACTTGTTTATTGATTATTTTTAAATGAAACTGTGGTCATATATGGATCAACTATTTTAACTGAATATATAATCTAGAAATATCGACTGTATTGTGCACAATTTAAGAATTACATTAGTTTGTAATAACAATCATTTTGCCCAGTAATCGTAATTAGCAAAAACGCTATCCGCTTTTATATTATTAAGCCATTACTGGACAAAATGATTGCTAGTACAAACAAATGTAATCCTTATATCCTATACGCATGGATACGATATAAGTCTTACATTTCTTTGTATACACAATAACAGTAGATTACATTTGTTTGTATTAATATATTACTTTACTTTCATTGAATATCCATAATTTTGTTATCTAAATATCGTACGCACTATATTAAAATTGTAATAACTTTTTCAGTAGCGGTTATTATAAAAGCCAATAGCAGATGGTGCTATATGATGAGTGTGACATATCATGATCACTAAGTGATTGGTGATTCTGTGCATGTCTAGTAGCTAGTCGCATAAACCGATACCGCATAATGACGATGCAGATTAATTATGCTTGTCGCAATCAAAGTTGAATTTAAAGTCGTCATACCCCACCTTCCTTATTCTACCTTCTTATCTTGCAGTTTTTTTCTCTTAAAGAACCAAGGGATTAAGAACAAATAAAAGAAAGAGGAAAGTTTTTCTGCTGTTATTATACTTTTTTCAACTTCAAAAGTTTCGTAAAAATATATGAGTAAGTATTAAAAGTTGCAACTTTAAATTATATCTTCATCAAATTCGCATTACCATATTTTTAAATAGTTTAAAGAATTAGCTACTTACGTTACGTTAATTTGCAGAGGTCCATAATACAGAAGTAATGAAAATATTACTTATATTAAAATTTAAGCTTCAGAATTTCTATCATCTATCTAATCGTAGTCTACGGTCACTGTACCATGACAAACGTAGCAAAACATCTATCAAAGAAGGTGATCAATAGTTATCTTCTATATTCTATAACATTATCTACAGATTTATTGGATATTATTATACCATATGTATGTTATGTAAGAATTTTAGTTCTTTAAATAAAGAATCATGTAATTAATATACTGGCCATTTGGCCAGTAAGGAAGAATCTCAAGAAAGGAGTGTAATGAAGAACTGTTTTACATTTACCGCACGAACGGAAACGTTTTTAAAAATATATACATATGTTAAAAAAATTACGTTCGTCTGCTAGTAAAGTAGTTTTCGTATAGTTTCTATAGTTATACGACAGATTTTATTAGTTACACAAAGTACTTATATAGTTTCACTTACCACTTTCTCCTCAACAATATCGTTATTGTTGTTGTTCCCATGTTTTAAGGCACCGTTTTCCATGACCAAAGTGACAGCCAGGAATATATACTTGCTATATATTGAATACTGTTCTATTTTAATTATTTATACACATATTTTAATATTTTAAGGGGTTCTTTATAAGTGAATTATAATTTTAGGTTTTCACAGCCTTTTACATCCTATAGCTAATTTATTTTTGAATAAATCTGCTCATATAATATGTGTATATATTTCTTTTAGTTAATCAGTATAAAATTTCACGTGATTTTAAAAAGTGGATGTGAAGTTAGCTCTAAAAAGGTCATTAAAATAACATAAGGAATTAGGAAGCCTAAAAGAAATATCTAATATTACTATGGCTTTATTATTATTTACATTTACTGCCATATTGAGTTTATGAATATTTATACATGCATCATCATTAGTTTTACCTCTAATATACATATTTTTTGCAAAATATTTCATATTATTATTTTTACAAATGTTAGTTTCATGGTTAATATAAATATTTTAAATAGTATATTTAGATATCTTCTAAAATATTGAGTTTTTTAAGATTTGTTATTTGGTTAGGCGTTTAACCCAACTGTGCGATTATATCAAGTTTTATTTTAAAATGGAGGTAACACAAAGATATCAAGTTTTTTTTATGTTCTTCCCTTTATTTATTATTATTTTATTAAGTCCTTATTCCTTTTATAATTATAACAATAACTAATTAATTAATTTGAATATAATAGTAATTGAAATTACTAGAATGATGGATTTTATTATCAATTGTGACTTTATATCACATAATTAAAAGCTTTCCCTTACACGTTTTATTAATGAAACTATAGTTTATATTGTTGATATTTTTAAAACGACTATAGAGTTTTAATCAACTTTACTGAAACATACTAATGAACTATGTTTAAGATGAGGACAAAGAACAGTCACAAAACACAATTTTTTAAACAAATTTAGCCGTTACGTTTGAAAAGTACCCGTTACCGACGTTGTAAATATTTGCCACGTATGTGTAATCGATGGTATAGCTTAATAACAGTCGATCACATACATAATTTCCGTTGCTATGTTACATTTCTTTGTAAACACTATTCTTCTTTTTTATAACACGAACAATTAAATCATTTTGAAAACTTGTATTTTTCGTTTTCATAAATATTCTAGAGAACAGCGGCAATTCTTTAACTTTTTTGCACTTTATTTAAAACACTCAATCAACCTTAAGTAAACGTGTTGCGATTTTGAAGGCACTGTTAGTGTATCGGCACACATGATATAAGGTCGTCAGAACATTATTAGTTATAATCGGTGAGCATTAGGCGCATTAGCGATGTTGTAGTCAGGGCGGGCGGGCGGTTGGCGGGTCGCGTCATACTGCGGCGGCGGACGGCTGCACGGCCCACGGGGCGCGGGCTCGCCGCATACCCGCACTCCGACGAACACCATCGCTCTACGCACCATCGCCTATATTGATGGACCTTGGACTACATACACTTTTACCACCTTCGGAAGGCAACAGCGGGTCAATGAATACTTCTTTTCTTCGAACGGGTTCTAAGTTTTTTTTGTTGGCCGAATTTGACGGATACATTCCACATATTTGGCCTTACATTAAAATAGCTTAGTCGACTGTAGCGATAGCATTTTTATTGACATATATTTCCACTATTTTATCGTCTCATAACGAAAATAACACGTATAATTAAAGGATAATAAAGAAGCAAAGGTTATAAATTTTTAAAGTGATGTTAACAAAGTTTTAAATGAACTTAATTTATATCCGGCATCAAGTCGTGTTTTTGACAAAATAAGTGGACAGTATTTAGTTTGTTTCAAACAAGCGTAACAACAATTTATCAGCTTTTAATTAAATTTACGGGGATGTTTAAAATGATATAGGTATAATAAAATTGCAAGTATATTTTAGTGTAAATTGTTTTTGCGAAGTTGGCTATACAATCACATATTTCTTTGATAAAGAATGTTTGAGATGTTGCGGCCGTTTTCTGTTTCGTTTACCATCGTTCTCCTTAATTCGATATAATAGAAAGTAAAGTAACAACCTGTTAATATCATTACGCTGGGCAAAGAACTCCATTCTATTTTGAGTGGAGGATGATAGGACGCCACCCACCGTCAATACTGATAAACAGGGTACACATTTACTAGTTTTTTTTTTAAATTCATGTAACTCAAAGGCTCATTTTGATACCTTATTGTTGTTATGTTGATATAATTAAAATTTTAAATATACACTTCTTAATAATTGACTATTTATCGTTTAGGTTTTTGTTCATTAAGGTATTATCGACATTGACATATAACGAAAACTTTATTTTTTTATCTAAAATTTGCAGTCTTCACTACTAGATTTATCGCACCTGGTCGACAAATTTATGCTCTGTCACGGAACAACGCCAAGAGTGCAAAGTTTTGTTTAACTTAAAATGTTTCATCTCATGTCATATTTTACGAGTGAAATTTAAAAACATTTCTTTTTTGTTTAATCTTTTTTTTTACGGACTTATTTGTTAAGGACTGGCATATCCTTGTAGGCTACAAGGATATGCCAGTCCCATCAGCGCCTAAATTAATATTACATAAATATTAACTTTAAAAACATTATGTTGAATAAAACAGCGAATTACTTCGCATATGATTGGATATTATGCGTGTTTTCTAAGCTTACGATTAAATCCACTAATATATTTTGAATCCATTTCCGTATTGGTGACACCAACTATTAAAGGTATGAAGATATGAAATGTGTTCATAAAATCGTGTAAACATTATTTGAATAAATTAACTTCTTACTGTATAAATATATATTTTTTTAGAAATAATATGTAAAATATTTACCGTTCCGTTTTCATTATTTTGGTCAGAGCAGACTGCCAGCGGGAAGAAGATTCACAAAATTGGCGACTGCAGACAAAAGAATAAAGTTCTAGAAGTCAGGGTACAACAGGCGCCTGGGGGTGAGCAGTGCTCTGGCAAAAGGTTTTGGCGTGGCTCCCGGGTGCATTGCACCCCCTGCACCATGGGTCAATTTGGTCTTGCTTGAAGTTACCATATTAATATATTATATCTGTTATTAGATCTGTTTCTTATTTTGTGTAATCATAATCAGCGAGAGATACAATCTTTGAAGTTATCAGAGAGGCCAACACGTTGTATGAAACAGTTGTGTTAATGATACCAAGATTAGGTTAGGGGTTAGTTTTCTTGGATTTACCACTTATTTCTCCTTCGATGTTTTTTTTTTAAACACTCGGTGTCCGACCCCAAAGTAAGTAACTTAATACTTGTGTTATGGGTGACGGACAGCTGGTAGATATACTACATATATAATTTTAAATACATATTTAAAACAAATATACACTCAGGCTCGAAGAACCAACAAATTGTTTATAGAAAATGTTGGGCCCTCGGCGGGAATCGAACCCGCGACCCGCGGAGCTGAAGGCAGGATCACTACCTACTGCGCCAACGGGCCAGTCAAAAATTTTCCACTTATTTATTTGTTTTCATGGGATAAATAATAACAGTAGACGACTTTTAGTTAATGTAATAGTGTTAATGTAATATTGCCATAGAATAAAACTTCTTCTAACAGTTTTTAAGTAACGCTTGTATTGATCGATTTCTTTAATATTATATTGTAGTTGATTGTTTTGAATTTTAATAATCTATAATCGAGGTCTACAGGAAGATTTCCAGCAAAACAAACATATCAAATATTATGATTTGATTCAAGAGATATCTCTTTATATTAAGTAAATGGATCAGAAGAGGAAACTGCAGACTTTTTTAATTTTTTATATGGATTCTCTTCTTATTATTAAATATTCTAAAACAGAACGTAAAGATTTGCGGATTGCATAAATGGTGTTAATATTTATAGCAGCATTTTATCATTTGTATGAAATTATTATTTTGGTCATTTACTACTTAAAAATAACATTACAAGGATTTTGAAGCGAATGCTTTAAGTTAATAACCGGTCTGACTACCAAATTAATGCAGCGATCGGGACTCCGCATCAAACAGACAAGGTAATATTACATCGACCTTAAAAAAATCGAAAATTAATTGAACACTAGTAAAAATTTGCAGCTTTGGTTGTAAACTTATTGAAGAATGTATTCTTCGTACATAAAAATGATGTAATTAAAAAAAATAATAAAATTATTTGGCAAAAGCAAAATAATTTTATTATTTTTTTTTAAAGAAAATATATATAGTGCTGAATGTACAGTGGAATATCCGTTTTTTCTTACCCGATACATGCAGGAAAGCGATCTTTGCAATTTTTTCGTGGATTCTATCTCCTGATGATACTTCGGTTGCGGGGCGAAACGATTTTTGAGTTTGTAATAGTGAACGTGTGT